>JAQPPZ010017052.1:8365000-13365000 GCA_028583015.1 Wollemia nobilis
GTAGATGTAACTACAGGTCATGAGATGCTCTCCCTCATGGATGGTTTTTGTTTTTTACAATCAGATTCAGATTAAATCCAAAGACCAACATAAATTGTGTTCACCACTCCATGAAGGAAATTTTACTACAAAGTAATGCCATTCGATCTTAAAAATGTTGGTACCATATTTTAGTGGGCTATGACATACATTTTCCATGACTACATGCATAAGATCTTAGAATAATATATTGATGACATACTTGCCAAGTCATTGTTGTGTGAAGAGCATATCGAGACCCTTAAACAGGTCTTTGATCACCTAATTGAGCACAATGTCAGGTTACATCCCAAGAAATACATCTTTGGCGTAACTTCTAGAAAAATCTTGGGGTTCATCATTTCTAAATGAGGCATCGAAGTAGACCCAGCAAAGGTAAATACTATCCTAGAAATGGCCTCACCCACTAACATCAAAGATCTGAGAAGCTTACATGGCAAAGTAGCATCCATAAAGTAATCCATCACACAACTATCAAATAAATGTCAACCCATGAATCGACTACTACATGAGGGGATCCTATTTTATTGGGACAAATAATGTCATCAGGCCTTTCCTAAAATCAAGAAGTACCTAGCAAAATCACTAGTATTAGCTCCACCAAGGCTAGACATGCCATTCCTGCTATACATATCCGCTATTAATTTTACTTTGGGTACCATGTTAGCTCAAAATAATGTGCGAGATAAAGAAAAAATGATATATTACATCACCCACACATTAGTGAGCTAAAATATAGGATACACATACGTAGAAAAGTTGTGCATAGCAGTGGTCTTTGCAACCAAGAAGTTTTGCCACTACATGTTGAGCCATACCACATATGTCATATCCAAAAAAAATAGTTTGCAGTATATGATGAGCAAGACATATCTTAATACACGTACTACAAAGTGGATCATGCTATTGATAGAATTCAACTTGGAATTTATAAGATAAAATTCCACCAAGGGATAAGTCATAGTTGATCAAATGATAGAGGTGCCTCTTTAGAATAGTAGACCTCTCACCATAGAACTTCGTAATAATGTAGTCTTTGCATTCTCAGAAGCACTCAAACTTGAAGAACCTAAAAATAAAGCTGACATGACTTTTTTCTTTGATGGTTCGAAGTGTGAGCAAGGAGGTGGTGTAGGGATTGTGTTTTTCATGCCATAAGGTGCTCCAATACCCTTGTCATTTAAGTTAGACTTCCCTTGCACAAATAAAAACACCAAATACGAGACCCTAATCTTGGGTCTCCAAATAGCCATTGCTATGAAAATTAAAAGGCTAAATATTTTTGGTGACTCCCTTCTCATAGTCAACCAAGTTAAGGGATTGTTCCAATGCAGGGATCCAATCCTAAAATCTTACAAGGAGCTTTCTGACACCTATCTAGCCCAAGTAGAATGGTACAACATTGAGGCAATCCATCACATATAAAATAGATTCACAAATACTATGGTATATTTGGTATACTTAATCCCTCATAATCTATCTACTGATTTCACTACCATTTATGTGAAAAACTCTCGCACCCAGTGTTGCAGTGTGAGGATTTTGATAACAAAGAATCAATCAACATGATTCATATAGAACTAGACGATGACTAGTTCTATAAAGCCAAAAACTTTCTAAAGAATGCACCTTGGGGGTTCTTGATCTCATAGGGTCCTATGGTGAATGGTACCTTCATTCACCATAAGGTTGTTTCTCAATCTGCATTTATGCACATTGAATTGTAGGAGAAGCAAGTCGTATTATCTATTGAGGTTGTAGCTTATCAGGAATGGTTCTCCCAATTACAATATTTATTAAAGCTTGGAATTTTCCCACATGGATTATCGCATGCTAAAATATGAGCATTCAAATAGAAAGTGACAAGATATGTCTTGCTAGGAGGCATATTGTATTGTTGGAGCTAAGATAAAGTCCTCCTTCATTGCCTAGAGCCCCAAGAATTAGCTTGGGTGATTTTGTAAGCTCACGATAGTACCTACGATGGCGAATTTAGTGACATGGCCATTGTCAATTGCATCATTCGAATGGTTTATTACTGGACCACCATGGAGAAGTATTACTATGATTATGTTAGGAAATTTGTAAAATGTCAACATCATGTAAATATGACACACTTGTCATCACAAGTCTTATAGCCCATTCAGGTGGCTTAGCCATTTCTCAGTGGGGTTTTGATTTAATCATAAATATATCTTCTCCATATTTGAGCTGACACATGTTTATCTTAATGGCCACTAAGTACTTCACCAAATAGGTGGAAGCGGTCCCATTAACATTGATAATAGGACCATGAATTACAGAGTTCATCTGTCACTTTAGGATCCCCTTCAAGATAATCTCAGATAATGGTCCATAATTCAAAAATAAAAATGTGTGGGTTTTAATATCCAAATACAACATTCAGCACATTGCAGAGTTTATACTTCACAATAACATTTATCTCTTTGGATTCCCCTTCAAGATAATCTTGGATAATGGTCCATAATTCAAAAACAAAAATGTGTAGGCTTTAATGTCCAAATACAACATTCAAAATATTTTTACGACACCATATTATCCACAGGAAAATGGGCAAGCAGAGGCCACAAACAAGACAATTGTAGACATTTTAAAAAATATGGTGAAAGAAAATCATAAGGATTGGCATCTGCAATTGCCTCTTGCATAATGGGCTTATAGGATTAGTGTGTGGATGCCCAATAGGGAAACACCCTTTTTTATTTTATATGGCATTGAGGCCATCATACCCTTAGAGTTTGAAATTCCAACATTACGCATCACACTGAAAGAGTTCATCAATGACAATACTGCGTGACAAGCTCTACTTGATCAGTTGACCCTTCTTGATGAATGTTGCATCAATGCTCTTAAGCATCTTCACATTTACAAAGATTTTTTAACATGAGCTTATAAAAATAAATTCCACCTAAGATACTTTAAGGTGGGGTATCTTGTGCTTAAAGAGAACCAACAAAACTCAAATCTACCACCGCATATGCGAGACAAATTTACGAGCAATTGGATAGGTCCCTATATCATCTCAGAGAAGATTGAACCTAGGAAATATTACCTAACACCATTAGAAGGTGTTGAGGAGCTAGAGCCTCTCAAATTTATTCATCTAAAGGCATTTTATATATAAGCACAACAAAACACAAAAACATTCAGATAAATTTTTAAAATTACAAAAACAATAGAATTTTTCAAAATCAAATGGCCCCAAAGGCATCTTCAAGCCCTTTTATCTAATCACAAAAGGCTACAAAGGCATATTAAAGCCCATTGATCAAATCATAAAATGATCCAAAGGCATCTTACATCCCTTTGGTCAAATCACAAAAGGATCCAAATGTATATTAAAGCCCTTGGGTCAAATCATAAAAGGCTCCAAAGGCATCTTAAAGCCCTTTGGTCAAATCACAAAAGGCCCCAAAGGTATCTTAAAGCCCTTTGGTAAAATCACAAAAGGTTCCAAAGGCATCTTAAAACCCTTTGGTCAAATTATAAGAGGATCCAAAGGCATCTTAAAGCCCTTTGGTCAAATCACAAAAGGCTTCAAAGGCATCTTAAAGCCCTTTGGTCAAATCACAAAAGGCTCCAAAGGCATCTTAAAGCCCTTTGGTAAAATCACAAAAGTCCCCAAAGGCATCTTAAAGCCCTTTTGTCAAATCACAAAAGGCTCCAAAGGCATCTTAAAGTCCTTTGGTCAAATCACAAAAGGCTCCAAAGGCATCTTAAAGCCCTTTTGTCAAATCACAAAAGGCCCCAAAGGCATCTTAAAGCCCTTTGGTCAAATCACAAAAGGCTCCAAAGTCATCTTCAAGCCCTTTGGTCAAATCACAAAAGGCCCCAAAGGCATCTTGAAGCCCTTTGGTCAAATCACAAAAGGCTCCAAAAGCATCTTAAAGCCCTTTGGTCAAATTCCAAAAGGCCCCAAAGCATCTTAAAGCTATTTAGTCAAAACACAAAAGGCCCCAAAGGTACCTTAAAACCCTTTGGTCAACTCAAAAAAAGCCCCAAAGGCATATTAAAGCCTTTTGGTCAACTCATGAAAATATCGAAAGGAGTCTTAAAGCCCTTTGGTCACTGCACAAAAACCCCCAAAGGCATCTTAAAGCCCTTTGATCAAAAATAAAAATCAAAAGCACAAAAATAGTTTAAATTCAAAAAGACCAAAAAAATATTCAGAATGATCAAAACTCAAAAACAATGGAAAAAATTCATAAAAATCTCCAAAGGTGTCTTAAACCCCTTTGGTCACTACATAAAAAGCCCCAAATGCATTCCATTACAATTTCATTAAGATAGGTTGTGTTTGCAATCTGTTGGTCACGAATTTGTCACAGGAAAGGATTTTCTAAAAACTATGCACCCTAGACCCGACCAACATTGAAATGCTGGGAGAAAGAAATGTCTCCTAGACCAATATCCAAAGAGGGCTAGTTTCCACACTAATCTAAACTGGTTTCAAGACTAAAGTTGTAGGAAAGAAACGGGAAATATGCGGAAAGAAATGGGAAATTACGAAAAGAGATGAGAAATATGGCCGAAGCCGATCGTTAATGGGAGAACAACCTTGAACAGCAATAACTTCAACTAGATCCTAAAGCTCAGCAGCAACGGACTCTTAGAATATGTATACAGAAATTAGATCATGCAATAGCCATGAGTCCACTTCCAATTGCACTTCGAACATTCAAATGCAAACATAGCCAAATTCAGAACAAAAGAATTTAACTTATGTTAACACTGGACTAACAGAAGAAACTCAGACAAAAAGCTAAACATGCACAACCATTTAGATTACCAACTCTAGAAGACACTAAGAATGGAAGCAATTGCATCTCGGATTTCTATTTTAATTTCTGCAACAAGATCCTCCTCTTTTTGCTTGAGTTTTACATTGGTATTTATAGAGGTCCGTCCTCTTCCTTTCATGCTACAACATTTAATAAATGAAACAGATCTCGAAGAAACAACCCCCTTAATCTGCCTTGGAGAGATGACAATCCCTGCTTTTAATGAATTACAACTGAGAATGAAATAGAAACGAGGGCCCATATCTCTTTATTAAATGACCGTTATCCCTTGAAAGCTGTAAGAGATCGTGAACAAGCGCTTTAAATATTGGAGGCGTCTTTAATTCTAGCGACATCGAAAACTATAGGCCTGAGCACATTCTTCTATACATTGGAAAGCAGCAAAACATTAAATTTTGGAGTGCTTTTAATCATTGGAACTCACAATGCTTCATCAGGCCGTTGAACTGCATTCTGGCACGAACTGTGATAGGTCATGAAAACGCGACATGTCATGAAATCGTGACATTTTCCTACTCCGTACACTTTTGCCACCTTCAGATTGTGAAAATCAACCATGTCACAAAATCATGACATATTTGGCTTCTTAGTCTCCTTCACCACCTTAGCTCACGAAAACACGACGCATCACAAAATCGTGACGTTTTGTACTATTTTGCTCTTTCCTTGCTCTATTTCATTGAAAATATGACCTGTCGTGATTTCATGACATTCTTCATCCATGTTGTTCTTTAGCTACTTCGAACCGTGAAAACATGACACTGCGCAATTTTGCTACACCTTTCTTTCTCTGGGCTGTGTCTCCCTCATATGTCACGAAAACAAGACAAGTCACGCAATCGCTACACTTTCTACTCGCTGCTCAATCTTCTCTTCTAAGTCGCAAAAATTTGACATGTCACGATTTTGCTACAATTTTCATCCATTCTGTACGGTCCAGCTTCTAACCCGTGAAAACGTGACATTCTTCCTCATGTAGTTCTTTCATCTTCAGCACGTCGCAAAATCACGACGAGTTCTATCTCCTTGGACTTTGCTGCTCTTCGACCACGGAAATCATCATGTCACAAAATCGTGACAATTCCCTACACTTGGTCTTTCTTGCCCAATGTGTCATGAAATCATGATGTTTCTCTACGTTCTCTACTATTACCCTGTCATGATCTTGCAATGTCTGCTTCGTGCTTGGTCTCATTTTCAAAAGTGTGACAAAACGTGATGCCTTTCATGCCTTAAGATTTTCTTTCCACCTTAACCACAACCATGCAACACGTCGTGATTTCACAACGTCTTTCGCCTTCTATGCCTTGCTTACTATTTTGTCATGAAATCACAATGAATTTGATTGTCATCACCCTTTGCGTGGTTATGTCATGATTTTGTGATAGTTTCTAACGTTATGCTCCCTGATCATCGCATGTTGCAAAAACACGACACGTCGTGATATCGCGATGGTTTTACCCCCTGCTGTCGTTGACTGCGTTGATCGTGATTTTGGAACACGTTGCAAAATCATGACAACTTTGTGTTTGATTTATCTCTCCTCATCAGACCCACAATAACGTGACATGTCACGATATCGTGATGGTATTCAACTTTGGCTCTCCATGCTATTTTTTTGTCACAATTTTGTGACAGTCTTCGAACTTAGCATTTTTTGCATCAAAACCTATATAGGAGTGAGAATTTCAACATCTTATGCATGAATAATCAACAATCAACACAATGTGGCAAAAATGCCAACATTCTTGGCGGCTCGTGGGGTATACAGTTCTGCTGTATGCACAAATCCCAGGCCTGAATCCATTGGGCAACAGAGTCAAGAAAACTTAGAACAGAAAGCTGGCTGATGGGGTACATCTCGATGGACTACTACAAAAACTCTTGCTGAATGACTGA
This sequence comes from Wollemia nobilis, assembly GCA_028583015.1. Taxonomy (NCBI): domain Eukaryota; kingdom Viridiplantae; phylum Streptophyta; class Pinopsida; order Araucariales; family Araucariaceae; genus Wollemia; species Wollemia nobilis. Next base: position 8,371,762 of record JAQPPZ010017052.1, read on the forward strand.
AACCTCAAGTAAATCTGTATTTGGCTTAGCTGACCATGGAATGGAAATGAAAAATGATGGAATAATGGAATGGAGGGAGTAATGCGGTAGATACAGTAACAGAGTGCTTCTGAGCTACCAGCGGCTATGAAAGGGAAATGGAAGTGGATGGAATAAACAGAATGATGACCAGCAAATATGTATGTGGAATGGGAATGGAATGGGGAAATGAACTATGGATAAATGCTGAAAACAACAATGTAGTTAGAAGAAAAGGAAAAGAAGAACCGAGAATATTAGAAAAGGGGAAAAGAAACAACAGTAGTGGCTTGATTACTTGCAGAAGAAAAGGAGTAGGAGAAGGGAATAAAGTGGGGAAGGGAAGAAATAAAGAGGAAGCCACTAACTACTGAGAAAGGAAGAAGAAAAAAGAAAGAAATACGTACCTGCGGGCTCGCATGTAAAAAGCGCTGAAGTTGACAGAGGAAAATGATACTTCTTTTTTTGTTTTTTTTTTTTGCTATGTACAATAGTTTACGACATGATTGGCATGTCGTCACCAGAAACCCAATTTTAGAGGGTTATTCGGTGAACCTGCAATGTCCAGACTAGATCTGATCATACTTCAGTCGATCTTTGAAGTTCGACTGGCCTCTTCCTAAAGTTCTCCATGGTGCGAATAGGGTGCAATGCGACATGTTATCATTCTTACTAGTACCCGTGCTATCGATGAGTAATGTGGCAAAGAGGTTCGCCACATGAGGGCTTTCTTCAGGTATTGGATGTAGTAGCTAGAACCAATACCACCACTTTGTAGAATCCACTGGTTGTAGGCTGAGTACAGGCACCTCCAACCCCTTGATATGATCACAGGGCTCTTCCAATGGGAAATCTGCTTCTGGTATCTCCTCAGGTTCAACCTTTTGGTGAGGCATGTTTAACGGGTTCTGGCTGAATACTTGCATGTTGTGCAAAATTGTGCCCTCTTTGTGCTCAGGTTCTAGAACTTGAACTTGTTCTTCTACTTGGCCCATCTCCTGATGAAAACTGCAAGCAACCATATTGTTCATTGCTGGGAAAGTGCTTGCATATGCCCATCGTTGGCCTTGGACAAAACCTACCTCTTGAGTTCCACACAACTGCATTTTAGGTCTCTACATAGTATGTGGGATTTTCCATGATGAACACTGCATAGGGTAGACAGGAGAAATAACTACCAGAGGAAGTAATGGAGCATCTCCCCACGGTAATTTTCCTGATAGGAGCAGAAGGTGCTCCGCTTGTAATGCTTCCTCAAAGATTTGAGGTAATCTACGTTCACTTGATTGCAGCAAGAGAAGGCTAATATCCGGATGGAAAGCTCGAACATAGAAGAGGTGGGCTTGGGCGGGTGATGGTTGGATCTCCCCTGGAATTCTCTTCCAAGTTCTACAAAATTGGACGTTGAAATCTATGATGCTCTCCTGAGGTATTCTCATGATGGTGGAGAGATGCATCAAAAGCTGGTAGGGATCCTGAGAGCCATCAAATGTTGTAATGAGCACTCCCACTAAATCATCCCATGAGCTGATACTTTTACACCCAAGCAATTTATACCACTGCAATGCCTTTCCTTCCAAATACTGAACCAGAAGTCTGATCATAACATCCTCATGGATTATGTCATGGAGGGTCGCTAAAGCAGAAACATCGTCAATATGCTCTTGGGCCATTCCCTCAGTGCCATTGTATTTTGTTAGAGCTTTCAGAGAACTTTTGGAAATCTTGTGTTGAATTTGGAGATTCAGAGGGCCAGGATCATCCCATCTAGGACATACCCTTATCATTATAGCAGTGGTCTGTGAGATCACGACTGTCACCAAGTCAAAGTCACCAAGTGAACATTCTTTCCTCCAGTTGTAAGGTTAAGGCTGCTCACCAAACCTTGATTCCTCCAAGGTATCTTCTTTCAGCTTGAAAAGGTAGGCATCCACGATCAAGAAATTCGGATCTTCAGCTCAACAGAGTCACTAGATGAACTTACAAATCTCTTCGCTATGAGGTCAAGATAGCTCATCAAAATCTTGATACCTCTGGGTGTTAAACAATGAAACAATCAGTCTCACCGATTATGGATCTTTTGAGACAGAAATAGTCTGTCCCACCGGGCGTGCCAAAAACTGTTGGTCATGAATCTGCCACAGGAAAGGATTTTCTAAAAACTATGCACCCTAGACCCGACCAACATTGAAAGGCTAGGAGAAAGAAATGTCTCCCAGACCAATCTCCAGAGAGGGCTGGTTCCCACACTAATCTAAACTGGTTTCAAGACTAAAGTTGCAGGAAAGAAATGGGAAATATGCGGAAAGAAATGGGAAATTACGGAAAGAGACGAGAAATATGGCCGAAGTCGATCGTTAATGGGAGAACAACCTTGAACAGCAATAACTTCAACTAGATCCTAAAGCTCAGCAGCAACGGACTCTTAGAATACGTATACAAAAATTAGATCATGCAATAGCCATGAGTCCGCTTCCAATTGCACTTCGAACATTCAAATGCAAACATAGCCAAATTCAAAACAAAAGAATTTAACTTATGTTAACACTGGACTAACAGAAGAAACTCAGATAGAAAGCTAAACATGCACAACCATTTAGATTACCAACTCTAGAAGACACTAAGAATGGAAGCAATTGCATCTCGGATTTCTATTTTAATTTCTGCAACAAGATCCTCCTCCCTTTGCTTGAGTTTTACATTGGTATTTATAGAGGTCCGTCCTCTTCCTTTCATATTACAGCATTTAATAAATGAAACAGATCTCGAAGAAACAACCCCCTTAATCTGCCTTGGAGAGATGAAAATCCTTGCTTTTAATGAATTACAACTGAGAATGAAACAGAAACGAGGGCCCATATCTCTTTATTAAATGATCGTTATCCCTTGAAAGCTGTAAGAGATCGCGAACAAGCGCTTTAAATATTGGAGGCATCTTTAATTCTGGTGGCATCGAAAACTACAGGCCTGAGCACATTCTTCTATCTTGCACACATTGGAAAGTAGCAAAACATTAAATTCTAGAGTGCTTTTAATCGTTGGAACTCACAATGCTTCATCAGGCCGTTGAACTGCATTCTGGCGTGAAACTGTGACAGGTCACAAAAATGTGACATGTCGCAAAATTGTGACATTTTCTTGCTCTATACACTTTTGCCACCTTCGGATCGTGAAAATCAACCATGTCATGAAATCGTGACATATTTGGCTTCTTAGTCTCCTTCGCCACCTTAGCTCACAAAAACGTGATGCATCACAAAATCGTGACGTTCCATACTATTTTGCTCTTTCCTTGCTCTGTTTCAACGAAACTATGACCTGTCGCAATTTCACAACATTCTTCATCAATGTTGTTCTTTAGCTGCTTCGAACCATGAAAACATGACACTGCACGATTTCGCTACACCTTTCTTTCTTTGGGCTGTGTCTCCCTCATATGTCACAAAAACAAGACAAGTCGCGCAATCGCTACACTTTCTACTCGCTGCTCAATCTTCTCTTCTAAGTCGCAAAAATCCGACATGTCGCGATTTCACTACAATTTTCATCCATTCTGTACGGTCCAGATTCTAACCCGTGAAAACGTGACATTCTTCCTCATGTAGTTCTTTCATCTTCAGCACGTCGCAAAATCGCGACGAGTTTTGTCTCCTTGGACTTTGCTGCTCTTCGACCATGAAAATCATCATGTCACAAAATCATGACAATTCCTTGCACTTGGTCTTTCTTGCCCAATGTGTCATGAAATCATGATGTTTCTCTACGTTCTCTACTGTTACCACTCCCTGTCGTGATTTCACGATGTCTGCTTCATGCTTGGTCTCATTTTCAAAAGTGTCACAAAATCGCGATGCCTTTTGTGCCTTAAGCTTTTCTTTCCACATTAACCGCGACCACGCAACACGTCCCAATTTTGTGACGTCTTTCGCATTCTGTGCCTTGCTTACTATTCTGTCATGAAATCATGATGAATTTTATTGTCATCACCCTTTGTGTGGTTATGTCATGATTTCGTGATAGTTTCTAATGCTATGCTCCCTGATCATTGCGTGTTGCGAAAATGCGACACGTCGCAATATCATGATGGTTTTACCTTGCTGCTACCATTGACTGCGTTGACCACGATTTTGGAACACGTCACGAAGTCATGACAACTTTGCATTTGATTTCTCTCTCCTCATCAGACTCGTGATAATGTGACATGTCACAATATCGCGACGGTATTCAACTTTGGCTCTCCATGCTATTTTTTTGTCGTGATTTCATGATAGTCTTTGGACTTAGCCTTTTTTGCATCAAAACCTGTATAGGAGTGAGAATTTCAACATCTTATGCATGAATAATCAACAATCAACACAATGTGGCAAAAATGCCAACATAATCTTACAAATGACACCACGTTTGTATTTCAATCATGCATCTCAAAATCCATTATCATCCATAGCCCTTGTGTGTAACTATGTTTTTCAACATAACCACTCCTTTTGCTATAATGAATATACCAGGGTTTTTCGGTCACTCAGCCATACCTAGTGATTTTATCAAACTTTGTAGAAAGCTATATTTACTTTTATTATATGAGGTTTTATTTTGATAGCACCCGGTATATTTCAGAATCCTATCACTAATCAAAATACTAAAATCCTATTTGGAAAAATGGAAAGATGAATGCTACAAAGTGGTACTAGGCATCCTAAGTGAAAGGTTTTTACTTTCTCGCCTTGTGATGTGCATGGTCTAGGATTTTGATCATTGTAAAAAGGACAAGATCCCCTCTACCCAAATAAATCCCTTGATTTCATAAAAATAAGAAAAAATTCTAAAACAAAGTAAAAGTAAAAAACAAACTAAACAGTGATTATCATCACTACATAAATCCCTTGCTCAAAGAAAAAAATCAAAATAAACAGTGATTTTCATCACTAACCATGAGCAAGTATCCCAAATAAATATGAAGAAAAGAAGGGGGTAAAGAGCTTGAATCCCTAGAATGGTCGATCTCCATAAACCATTGAGTGATCCCTAATACAACAATGGGTTGTATGAATCCCACCTGGAATTAGGGTAAGCTCTAAGCAATTTGCAAAAAGGGCTAGCTTTAGGTATCCTATATTTCCTAGTGGTCTAATCCAATTGAGTCCAACTTAGGATCATGATGGATATTTGAGGATCCCCAATACAACAATGGGCTACATGAATCCCACCTGGCACTAGGGTATGCTTATATTTTATCTAATATATTCATTTACACACACATGGATAGTGAGGATCTAGGTCTTCATAACAAAAACCTTATCTTTCAGGATTCCTATGTGGTCAGTATACAACTTTTTATGAAGTAACTAGGGTGTTTGAGTCTCATGGAAAACCTCAAAATTCTCCAAATAGCAACAAATCATGTCATTAATCAGATTATCAACTTTCTTTATGAGGTTTTATTCATTAAATAGTGTACATGAATAAGAAAAATACTAGATGAATATCAGTAATGTATTTAGACGACCACTAACTATTTTGTACGGTTCTTTTAATTTACAAATTCTTATAAAGAAAGTACATATATATCACATCATCTCATATCACATTAGAATTATTAAATGATTAATTATTATGCTAAGAGTTATTATTTACATTCATCATGATTATACATTCTGTGGTGTCACCCATTAGATTTTTGAACTCATATCACATGCATTCCTTATATTTTATGTGATTAAAGCATACAGGTTCATTTACATTAGACCATCATCATGTAATTAATGACCATTCCACATCACATATCATATCATATCAAATAAAATAAATGCATACAATTAGATCAAAAATTAAGCATGCATTTAACAATAACACTGCATCCATATATGCATACATCAAAATTAGTCCATCTACACATCTAGATCACATCATCTAAATCATACATCCATCACCTAGCTAGAGCATGTAAATCAATACATCACATCATATATCATAAGATCATAATACTGCATCACATAAACATAAAAACAAAAACATATAAATACGCATAATGAGTCTCAAAATGTTGATATCATATATATATGTGTGTGTGTGTCAAATAAGTGCATAAGGGTACAAAAATTCCCACAGGCTATAATTGTGTAGGTCATCTAACCTTACACTAAAAAATAAAGCCAAAACCATCAGACTCGTTATACTATACCTAAAACCCTAGACTCACCTCCACCCTCGTATCCATCCTTGTGAGTATGACGAGAGCTAGTCCATGCGGTCTGCTCTGTCTAAGTCTTGGTCCTCTAGCTAGGTTGAACTGATTACTGCCTTGACTTGCTCTACATGCTCCATTGTGATCCCCTATTGTAGGTCTCTCTTGAGGAGTGGTGCCTAGCATATGAATCTACATCTGTAGGGATGTAATGTACTCAACATATCCTATAATATAAGCATCACAGTCCTCCAAGAGACCTCATAGGTTCTTGACATCTGTACCTAGATCTAAACCTATGAGCCCTTATATAGTGGGAGTATCTGGAACAACCTATCCTCATGCAACATACCTCTCAGTATTGAGATCCTCTATCCTAAGTTGCATAGAGTCAATCTATGTCTTGAGGATGTCCCTCTCCCCCTAAAATATCTTGACCTATGTCTAAAGGGCATCAATAGTAGAGTCCCATTGTAATATCTAAGTACGAGTTATCTAAAGCTTGACCTCTACACTGTCACTGGGTCCAAAGAGGAGACTCCTACTCCTCTAGAGCTAGCTTCTCCTCCTCGTCAAGAGCTACTTGCTCCTGTATTATCAGTTTCTCTACTACTTGCTTTGCTCTAGCCTATCCACAGTCCTCTATCTAGGCCTACACTTGGCACCCATCACGATCCTCTATGACTACCTCATATTAGTCCTAACCTAAGCTACCACCACCTTGCCATAGTCATGTAACCCACCATAGGGTATATGACTCTATAACCCCAAACATATGTTATGCCAACATCCACTATAGGAGGGTCATCATCCTATGTAATTACTATAACTCAATCTAGTGGGAGATCCCTCTCTATGGTGACCTTCCTATACAAAACTAGTTGGAGAGGTACATATTGTTGTATTCTAAACTCTCGAAGCACTTGAGAATAATGGAAAAACTCTCTAATACTGCCCTTGTGATCGATAATCCATCGATCAGGCCTAGTTTAACCCATTAATATATCTACCTGTACCCAGGTGGGACACTCATGATAGGGCCTCCATATAATATCCTTGGCCTGTAGGCCAGTCAAAGTCATTGTATAGTGAGAAATATCCCTTGCATGGCACCGATTCTTGTGCTCCTCATGCTCTCAAGACCACCTGCCTTCGTAACACTAAGCCACATATATAATGGCAATCATATTGATAGGCAATCCTCTTGAGTGGTCCACCCTGATGTGATCCCATCCCCAGATCTGAAGGAGCGGGTTGTAAGTAATGCTAGCTCATCCCCATCATTGAATTCAGTAAATCTCATCATAACACTGAGCTAGCAGTGTGCTCCCCCAAGCCATAATGATAGGTGCCTCGCTATCCATAAAATCCTAGACCATAGCTAGGAATTTCCATGGGAACCTCACTCCTGAGCAATTTAGTAAAATCATGTTACATATAACATGCATAAAAATGGCCTACCACCATGAGAAGACATCCTCCTGGTACCACCGATCCACAGAGATCCTGCCATGACAACAATCACCAAATATTGTAGCTACATGTGATCCAAAGACCCTCCCAAATATAGCATCTATATCATTAGTGGGAGAGGACATTATGGGTACTCCATTGCAAGGGATCCTAAATATCTTGTATATGTCCTCCAGAGTGATAGTCATCTCGCCAATAGGGAGATGGAAGGTATTAGTACATGAATCCCACCTATGAGCAAGGGCAGTAAGGTAGGCTTGATCCGATATAATCATCGGTAGTCGTGTGACATAATAAAGTCCATGAGCATCAATCCAATTCTAATATGCCTCATCCATCTAGGGTAGAAGCCACACAAGAAAAGTAGGGTCCCAAGCCCACGTAGACAAGAGCTAAAGGTGCAAATTAAAATACCTAAATTAAATGCACTTAAAAGCAAAAAGAGCAATAAAATACAAAATGGTGCAAAATTAATCTAAGATAGCCTAAGGCACAATGACTAAATGCACCCAAACACACAAAAAAATAAAAATGCACACTTCAAAAATGCAAAAAAAAAAAAAAAATTAATTTCATTAAAATAAAAAAAATAAAAAATTTCATTAAAATTCCTAAAGTGTTGCAATTGCTCATGCCACCAACGGTCAATTTTTTTACCGTTGGAATTCAATCTAGCCACTGACAGTGAAAATAACCCCTCTTTTCCAACTAGGGACCACTCTGATCATCAGGGACCATGAGGCAACATGCCAACGATGTTCTCCCTCATCCAAAAACTCTAAAAAATGGTAAAAAAATTAAAAACTAAGCTAAACCCACCTAATAAAATCCTAAGCTAAGCCTATTTACTAGTTTGGTTCATTTCCAATGGGTTTAGTTTGGTTCCTTTACCAATTAATTAATGAGGTTCATTTTATCGGTTAATTAAACAAAGAAAGCTAGGGTTTGAGAGATACCCATGAGTAATCGGCTCCTCCATTTGTTGATGCCTCACCATGCTCCACCATGGTGTCTGTATTCGGTAACGTCCCGGATCACAATCACTCTCTCTCACCTTAGAGCTCAAAAATTGCAAATTGATAACTGGAAAATAATGAAAGTCAAAACCCCAATTTTCTTTTATATTCTTTAGTTTTTCCTCAATCGCTTATGGTGTCAGTGACCCATATTTTCTTGTTGCTTCTCGAGACAACGATCATGATTTGATCATTGATGTTGATAGTGACTAGAAAAAAGTAATTAATTCACTAAATATCTCACCACAAGGAGCCTCAAAATGGGCAAATAAGCATATTTATCAATCCATAATCATCAAAAATTGCAAAATAACAAAAAAAATTACATAAATCAAAAGCCAAAAATATTATAAACACAAAATAACAAAAAAATTAAATAACAATAAAATCTTGAATGCACCTCATATTCAGTTATTTATTCTATACACTATGGTTGTAGCGACTGATGCTCCATGCAATCCTAAAATATGAGTAAATCACCATAATGCCATTTGGGGAAAATTAGTTATAGCTAAATTGATATGCTTCACTTCAATCCTGAAGAAGACCATGGCATCCGAACTGCCCCATGGGAACAAATATTTATCTCAATTCTTCTATGACATTTTCAACAAATCATCGAACATAGTGTTTTAACATAGGCTTAAATGGAATTGCTATCATATTAATTTCTTAAGAAGTCCATTGTGGTCGGACCACTCCATGGGATAGATATATAAAATCACTAAAAGGAGCTTAAATCGCACCTAAAATGGGATCTACCTACAATAACAAATCAAACCTCTAAAAAGAGCCAATTCATTCATATTGGTTAAGTGACTCATTGCTTTATTCATTTTACTTCCCTCATCGACTTGTCATTTGAGGGGGTAGTCATAATATCAACAATCATAATCAAAATCAACAAAGAATCACTCAATCATGTCAAAATTATGTTCGTCTTATGAATCATGTCTCATCCAAGATGTATCCACTCTCTGTGTTACCTACCCAAGCAAGGTGTTGAATATACCGAGGCCCATGGTAGGCCAATCTAACTTCATCCTAAAATTCATTAGTGATATACTTATTTTCCTCTCGCTCATATCCATGACTTGGTTTATCCTCCCATAGGATGATTACTGATGGGCATGCTTCGAGAGAGAAATTTGGATGATACTCATCGGGTGGTCCGATATTGACCATAACCACCCATTTGTCACCCAAGTAATTTTTTTTTGGGGGTTGATAGGGATTCTAGTCAATGTCTTCCTTGCACCCTAAGCTTAGCATATCCAAAGCTACTACCAATGAATCATTATGGCTCTAGATATGATATCCTAAACCAAACCTATCAATAGGCAACTAGTATTTTAGTCGGAATATAAGTCAATGCCCTTGCTCGTACAAACCTAATACATAGCCATGCCAATGACATCATTCAAAGTACCTTAGAGAAAACTTAGGATTTGACAAGTAATGAACATTCATGGTAAATGGTTCATGCTCATCCTCTTCAATATTAGAAGCACTATGGGCACAATCTAGACCAACATAGATGAAGTTGGTTTGGTTAGGGGGAATCCCTAATGGAACCATTATCCCTATTGGTAAATTTGGGACTCTTGGCAATCCCATGTCTTGCATAGACTTGATAATAGGCATGAAAGTCATGTTATGCACAAGATATTCACCTAGCCCTATGTTGGCTATGTGAAATTTCACCTACGGTGTAGATGATATCATTAATGATGCAGACAAGGTAGGTTGAGGTACCTCCTCAGCTATACCTTGGGATCTTCCTCCATGGGATTTAGAATTTATATAGATGCTATAGTTGGAATTTCTTTAGGTTATTCCTCTACTAGGGGTGCTTTTAACTTCTACGAGTCATTTTCCTTGGACATTTTGGGTTTCTCAGAAACACCAATAGCTTTAGATGTAGGAGGTGGTACCTATGTGGATGGGTCACCTCGCACTGATTTAGACTTACTTTCTGGATGTGTGGTAGGGGATGAAGGCCTTATGTATAGGTGTATTGATAGAAGGACAAATTACCCTAGTAAGTATACCTAATGCATGTAATTAAATGACTCTTCATCTGATGAAACCACATGCATATACTTGATGCATTGGTGCAAGATTGACGGAATACACTACATGTACCTTATCCAAGGATGCCCCAGGAGGATGTTGTACCGCATTTCCCCATACAATACAGGACACATTATGGGGATGGTATTATGCTCTATATTTATAGGTAGAACTACTATACCCACTGTGGAGCACAACGCATCATTGAAAGCTCTCAATGTATAGGAGGTTGGAACAATGTTGGACCTAGGGATTTTTAGGTGTCCTATAGTCTTTGTTGTGATAATGTTAATCAATGAGCCCATGTTAATTAGAACCCACTTGAAGGGTATGTCATTGATTGATGTGATGATATGCAGAGGTGGGTCTACTATGGTAGTAGGTACTTACCTAATATCATGATCGTAGAAACAGATCATAGGATATTGACACTACTGGACTTGCCCCACAAAGTTTGTGAATGCATCTAGGTTTTTGGGCTGAATCTCAATCAATCTTAGGATTTCCATTAAATTCTCCCTATGTCTTGGGGACTATTGAATGAGCTCATAGATTGATAACTTGGTCATTGTCATCTGGAGATTTTGCACAAGTCTACTTCATATAGTTACCATAGGTCATGTTGGTGGACCTGGAGTATTATTTTACACCTATCTCTATTAAGGTGCAACCAAGATACAAATAGGATCCGTTGGAGGTTTTGGTTGGTCGTATCAACGATTACTTGTTGCCACATTGACTATTTCAACCATTTTAATGCATCCCTGAGTGGGAGGTTCGACTCAAACTTGGTTTACTTAAGTGCCTTAACATTTGGGGGCCTCATTATTAAGCAATGGGTTTTTGAATATACCCATGTCTCTATTTTTGGGCACTAATGAGTTGTCAAATTTTAGCTCACCCTTCTTGATCATGTTTTACACAATATTCTTGAATTTGATACATGTTTTGATGTCATACCCCTATATTATATGATATGGGTAAGATTGATCTTCCATATATCCCTTGGTCTTGGGATGGTTAGGGCCAATAAGTTGCATCTTAGGTAGCTTGAGTCTTTGTGCCTTGATTAGATGGTTATATATTGATTGTATCGACTCTGATAAAGGCATGAAATAGCAAGGTAGTTAAAATTATTTATTTTGACCTTGGTTGTTCTTTAGGTTGTAATTGGTCAGTGGGGACCTTGGTTGTTCTTTAGGTTTTAATTAGCCAGTGGGGGATGAGCCTAATAGTTCTATAGTTGTTGTCTATTTCCTCCATTTGGTGTGCTTAACACAACTTGGTTAACTTGAGTAGGCTTGGCCTGCTTCTATTGATTCTTGTTGTCATTGTTATTGTTCTAGTCCTTTTTGTTTTGGATCTTAAGGTCTCATTCATCAACCTTGATGTCTTCTATTAGCTTGGCTTGAGCCAGGGCTTCCACAAATGTTTCATATTGTTATAGTTGCAATAGCAATGATATGTGCTTTGTACAAATCTTGGTAAACATCCAAGTGAGTTCTATAGTGGGAACAACAAATGATAATTTTACATTATTTTCCTCCATCTGTTCCCATATTCCATAACTAGCTCATCATCGTAGTGCTTTAGATTCACCAGATCAGACAAGTTTACCTTCTTCTTGATGCCAAATGAAAAGCATTCAAGAAATGCATTCACTAGTTGCTCAAAGTTGATGATGTGCTTAGGTAATTGGTTGAACCATTTATTTGCTACACCTTGTAACGTCATGATGAATATTCTCAACATTAAGACATAATTATGCTCAATTTGGAAGCACACATTCATAAAATTTGTGACATGCTCTTGTGTGTCTTCCTCTCCTTTGAAATTGTCTAACCTAGGCATCTCAAAGTGCCTAGGATATGAATGACTCGATACTGAAGGACACAATGGTTAGTTATGTATTTTACTTAGGGTTGGCTTCTACCCAAATGCATCCTATTTCTCGAGATATTTGACTCTCTCAACGAGTTGTAGCATCCAAAAAGGCTTACACCTAATATTGAAATTACTGAAAATGATGCAAATAGGCATACACAAATTGAAAAAAATGAAAATAAAAAAATACAAATATCTTTTATTAATTTCAAATCAAGTCAAGTTACAAATATGTCCCTCTTAGGGATACCCATTTGATACAACAATTACAATAGTTTGAAATCCCCCTCAAGGGTAGGTGCATTCCAAATGCCTTTCAAAATGACACGAAATGCTCCAAGGTATCGATGACCTTCTTCTCCATGATTAGAGGTATTTGTTGCCTTGCATGTCAAAACCCTATTAGTCCTACATGCAATAAACAACAAGAAGCATTAATAAAGGATGCCTCTCTTGATGAGGATTTTTGAGGAAATTGTATGAAAAGATGATGTCACTAGCATATAATCAAGAAAATGAAATAAATCTAGTAAACCTATGCAAAACATGAAAATAATCTATGAAAAATGTAAAGGAAAAGCATATGTATCTTTCTAATGGCCTAATTATGAATTTGAAAGCATGGAAGCATGAAATAGATTCATTAGCATCCTAGTTACAATATTGAAAGCAAGACAACTAAACAAGTTAATTCTATCGATTAGAAATATCTAATAATGCAATTAAACCTAAATTATGCTTAATATAATGCCATTAACAAATCCTATAGTGAGAAAGCAAGGAAATCAAGAATGATACCCTAACCGCAGATTTGTGGCATGGTGAGCATTGTTAGCCATGGCTGACAGCCACAACGGAGCTTTAAGTGTGCTTGTACTCCAATTCAAGGGCTAAATCTTTGAATCCTCTTGCCAAATTAATGGTCAAGGATCGCCTTTGTGTCATCTGATAGATTTGGTGGTTTAATTGCTCTTATTGCATGTGAAGTGGGTATAATTATGTTTCTTGGCTCTCCTAACCTTCTAGGACCTCCATGTATTTAATTGCCATTTCAATATCTCAATTAAGGCTAAGAAAGCAATCCACAATGCGATTAGGTGAGTGTTGAATTCGATAGGGATTTGCTATTCAAATTTGTGTATGCATATCTCTTCTCACTCTCATATTCGATGGGGCTTCACTACATTCAAATGAAATCTTCTCTATACTTCTCCCCAATTTGGAAGGGGGTCTTATAGCACCTTGGAGGGCTATGTCCTAGCTTCATGAGGAAGCCAAGATCAATAATGGGTAGTTAGAGCAGTTGGAAGGAAGCTTATCAATCATTCTACCCCCAAACCACTCATATCTGCAACCAATTGGTCATTTGGAACCAAATTTGACTCATTCAAAGGAAAAATGATTTTTGATGCTAGCCATGGCTTTGAGGCATGGTCAACACTACTAACCGTGGGTGTTAACCGTGGTTAACACTAATTAGGCCAAACTACCTAATTGAGTGGTTAAAACCACTACTATACCTTGGTATTTATCCAAGGTCTTCCATATGGTCTTCTAGCATGTCCCATATGAGTAGTCGCCTTGACATGATACATTTTAGGTGTCTACAGATGCCCCTTTTGATATGTGTTGTGACATCAAATAACACTGATAAAAAATAAACCTCCTAAAACAATGTTGTAGGTTGGATGATGATCATTAGTATGATCAACATTAGATGCTCAGGGTCCAACAAAAGGATGCACATCCTAGAATCATTGCTTCCAATTGGATGGAAGGATTAAATTTTCAAAGCTTTGGCAAGCTCCAGCGGTGATCAGGTAGCTTAGGGCTACTATAGGATTCCATGCCATATGTATCCGAAAGGAGGAGAGATTCTAACTTAACTATCATATTTTATTTTTGCCCCAAAAAAGGGTAAGCTTATGACAGTCGTTGGCAATGATTCATAAGACGAACACAATTTTGACAAGATCAAGAGATCTACAATCAAGAGATCTTCTATTGACTTTGATTATGATTATGATATTATGACTACCCCCTCAAGCAATGATTTGATGAAGGTAGAACAATGAAATGAAGTGACGAGTAACTTGACCACTATGAAAGACTTTGAAAAAAATAAGATTTAGCATTTAATAATTAATTAGGCCTAATAAACTATGATTGCAACTATTAATATTAATTGTACACCTCTATCCCATGGAGCAGTCCAGCCTTAATGACCTTCTTAGGGAATCAAAATGATAGCAATTCCAATTAGGTATGTTTTGAATCATATTGTTCGATAATCTTCTGAAAGTTTCATAGAAGAAGTGATATGGTTGTTTCATTCCCATGGAGTAGTCTGACCATCTGGGCCTTCTTAGGGATTGAAATGAGGCATATCAATTCAACAATAACCAATTTTCCCCAAATATCCTTGTGGTAATTTAATCATCTTGTAGGATTTCATGGAGCGCAAGTCGCTGCAACCACCAAGTGTATAGGGTAAATTACTAGGTACGAGACACATTTGGATTTTAGTTTATCTATTTTTTAAATTATTTTGTGATTTTTTTTTACAATTTTGGTCAGGTGGGTATTTTTAATTCATCATTTTTTAGCTCCTCACGATGGGATTTTTCAACATTTATTATAGGTAGCTAGCTGCGCTTGGCAACAACAACTAGGTTTTAAAATTTTGCTAGCTACGACTGACAGCCATAGTTGGAAAACCCTAGTTCTATGCCTATGGGTATCAGCCATGGTCAGGCAAAAAATAAGAAATATTTAAAAAAATTCCTATCATTTTTAACATCATTTTCATTTGATAGCTTGCAAATCCTGAGTGCTCTGAGAGGTGATTCAACAATTTTGATGTGAAGTGCTGCTAAAAACTTGACCTCACTACCACTTGGACCGATGGCAACCCAACCTAGAGGAGCCGATGCGACTAAGGTAGAAGCACACAAAACCCTCGACCATTTTTATTTTATCGGTTTTAAAATTAACCTCACTAATTAATGGGTTAAATGAACCTCATTAAACCGTCGATAATGAACCTCACCCTAGTTAGGTTTAGCTTAGGTTAGCTTAAGGGGAGGGTAAAATTAATTTGTTTTTGGATTTTTAGTTTTGTTTTTTTATTATTTTTTTAGTTTTTTGGGGAATGTAGGGATGGGAAATAACCTGAAAAGGTCATCCCGCCTAGCTGCGGCTGGTAGGCATGGTCCCCAATTGGTAAATTAGGGGTCGTGGCTATTAGCCATGATGGGATTCAAAATCCAATAAAAAATTTGACTGCCTCCCTGACTACGGGTCTGATCCGTGGTTCACAACTTTAGCAAAAAAATTCAATATTTGTCAATTTTTTGGAATTTTAGAAGGATTTAATTGATTTTTAAAGTGCATTTTTCATTTTTTTTGGTGTTTTGAATTTTTTTTTTTATTTTTTTGAAATTTTCAAGCTTGTTTTTTGATGTTTTTGGTTGATTTTTATTTATTTATTCCTTATTATTTTGCTTTATATCAGACCCTAACTACTAGGGAGAGGGAATCAGATATCCTTTGCAACCTGTGTGGTGCCTTTTATTAGGTGAATTAGGTATGGTTTAGGGCTATAATATTTGGCTATGTATTACACCTCCCCTCCATCAAGGCCGATCAGGCCTATATGACTACATTGGCCCGAAACTGGGATGCGTGGACAAATATCTTTCACTTGCCTATAGGTGAGATGACCATAACTTTGGAGGATGTCTATCACATCTTCTACCTCCCGCTAGATGGCAAGGCCATCACATATTTGATGATTGATGCAAAGGGTGCAATGGAGGGCGATGGAGGTCCTAGCAAGTCCTAATGATCATCCCCTTATCCTATCCTATGGTAGTTTCTTACTAGCACAACTGTATAATGAGTTGTACCAGATTACTCAGAGGAGTAGAGTTGGCATTAACTACAACTTTACTACTTTAGATCTAGGGTGGCAGCACATCAAGATCAAGCATCCCGTTGGCCTACCCCATGAGATTGGCACCATTGAGGTATGGGAGTTCTTCTAATTCTCTCATGTTACCCAATATTTTAGGATCAGGTAAGATATTCCAGATTTGCCTACTATCTACTATCACCTCACACTAGAGAGGGACTTGGCATGGCCAAGGGTGACCCTACTGGGCGATGAGGATGATGAATTTTAAAAGTTGGGTTTGATAGATGCAAGGACCACTCCTGACTATGACACTTGGTGGACCCTAAAGATATGGTAGGGCTTTGAGGGCCCCTTAGGTAGGGTAGTTGATGATGTTGTAGAGGGTGCATAGGGCATAAAGGTCAATCCTCATGAGCATCGAGTTTATCAAAGGACTGAGGGTGGATGGGGTGAGGGATCTATAGAGGATGCACCTCTAGCTAAGGGGGAGGATGACACTCTTGATGAGGATGAGGCACCACTTGATAGCGAGATTGGGTAGCTTAGGGCCCAGGTTTCTAGCCTACAAACTCAGGTAGGCTCTCTACAAACATAACTCTTACATCAGGACACCACCATTGTCACTTTACAGGTAAATGCAGGGGATCTCTAGTCTTAGCTCATATTAGGGTAGACTCAGTGGTGCAACTATGAGGAGGAGAAGACCACTCTACAGGCTAAGATCACTACAACAAATACAAATATCCAGAAGGTTACAGGGCAATGCATCCTTCTATAGCCATAGATAGATGCTATGATGGCATAGATTGTCACACTCTAAGGTGGGAGGTTATATCCCTCAACATCACATGTTGCTCTAGCACCTCTACCTACTCTAGCAGTACTAGTAGTGCCAACATCACCAGCAGTACAGGGATTAGCAGGGTTGGACCAGGGAGTAGAGATCAAGAGACTCTAGGCCCTAGTGTAGTAGCACATCGATGATGGTGCACAAAGTGCTGCCTACATATCTAATTTGAGAGGAGCGATTGGACTTCTCGAGGGTGAGAGTTTGAAGATACCCACAACTTCAGGTTCTCATAGGACTCACACTCGAGATATAGGTTAGTCATCAATAAGCTCTAGTCGTATATCTCACAGGTTAGAGAGGACCTTTGATTACAACTCTAGGAGGATTCATAAGGATGGTAGAGGTGATGGTGGAGCCTCTCAGGCTAGGAGTATAGGTGGCACTACTTAGTACAAATATTACATATGCTATTGTGCCATTTTTGTATGTAAGGTTAAGGACCTACACAAATGTAGCTTATAGGTATTTTTGACATATGTCGATGTACTGTCTATTATCTATTTTGATACACACACACACACACACACACACATATATATATATATATATATGATCTGACATTGAGACTCATTATATGTGTAATTTATTATTTTTATTATTTTATGTTTTATGAGATGCATATGGATGCAATGTTTAGATGTGATGTTTATTTTATGCTATATGATGTGATGTATGGATGACATGCACTAGATAGATGATGAATGTATGATTTTAAATGCAATGATATATATGTGTAGGTGGACTACTTATGATGAATGTATAAGAATGCGATATATGATGTTAAATGTATGTTTGATTTACTATACTTGTATGCATTTAATTTATGTTGCTATGACATAATATATGCCATGTATGTATTGCATAATTTTGTGATGATATTTTACTGTAAATGGACATATATGCTTTAATTGTTTAAAACATAATGTATGCATGCAATATGAGTTTGTACAATCTAATGGATGGCACCACTGAATGTATAACAATCATGAATTGTAGTTGCTTTATATTTTTATGAAAATTGATCAATTGGACACCCATATGTGAGATGCAATGATATATTGTTTCTATTCATAAGCTTTTGTAAATTACAAGAATATGGATAACATAGTTCAATGGTCATTTAAATATCATTTGTAACATCCATCTAGTATCTAGCCTATATTACAAATAATTTCTAATAAACAAAATCTCATGAAAGAAATTGATTTTTGATGATTGCATTGAAAATTGTTTGCTACTATTTGGGAATTTTTGAGGTTTTCCATGAAACTCAAACACCCTAGTTGACTTATCAAAAGTTGTATAATAACCATACTAGACTTCTGAAACATAAGGCTTTCACTAGGATAGACCCTAATTATTCATTATCCCTATGTGTGCAAATGAGTATATTAGATAAGGCATAAGCATACCTCGATGTTAGGCAGGATTCTTCCAACCCATTGCTAATATTGGGATCCTCAAATGTCTATCCAATCCTAGGTTTAGATTTTAGTTGGACTAGACTACTAGGCAATACAGGACACTTAAAGCTAGCTCTTCCACATTCAAACATTGGTCTACACAAAAGTGAAATGCTAATGTATCAAATATATCGTCATGCATAAGCTACGGTAGTACTGAAAATTCCAGGGATTCAAGTTCACCCCCTTATTTTATTTAATTTATTAGGATACTTGCTCATGTAAAGTGATAAGAATCACTATTTATTTTGTGCTTCTCTTTTAGTGATAAAAACCACTATTTTTTTCTTTAAGGGATTTGACACTGATAAGATTTCACTTTGAATTTGATCTTGATTTGATTTTATTTCTGAGGATTTAACTTTGGAATTTCACTCGGGGAATTCATTTTAGGATTTTGCTCCTTCATTTGTAAGCAAGGGATTTATTTGGGTAGGGGGCAAGCTTGTCCTTTTTCCAACTATCAACATTTCCTAAACCATCCGCATAGGGGGATAAGCAAGAATAAACTTTTCACCTTAGGATACCTGGTCCCACTTTGTAGCATTCATCTTCCCCTAGTCCTTATTAGGATTGTTTAGTTTGTTTATTAGTGATAGGATTCTGATATGCTAAGGGCTATACAAACTAGACCTCATATACAAAAGCAAAGCAAGATTTCTACCAAACTCCTGAGAAGACCACTAAGTATGGTTGAATGACCAGAAAACCTTAGTATATTCTTCATAGCAACAAGAAGGGTTGTGTTGAAAAACATAATTACTCACAAGGGTGAATAGATCATAGATGATAGTGCAAATATGCATGATTGAAATACAAATGTGGTGTCGTTTGTAAGATTGTAAACACAAACTATCCTAATGCAAGTGTGATGGATGAATATGCCTAAATGCAATGCAATATGAAATGCATGTGGTAACTAGAATGTGATGATGCAAATGAAATGCAATGATGCAAATGAAATGTAATGATGTTTTTGAATTTTGATATTTTTCTATTTTTTTTAGATTTTGTTGCTTTTTAATTTGACCAAAGGGCTTACAGATGCCTTTGGAGCCTTTTACTAGATGACCAAAGGGCTTACAGATGCCTTTGGGGCCTTTTGATGGTTTTAGGTATAAAATGCTTTAAGGTGAAGGATGTTGAGAGGTTCAAGCTCTTCAACCCCTTCCAACGATGTTAAGCGATATGTCCCAGGTCCAATCTTCTCAGAGATGATATACGGACCTAACCAATTAGCCATAAATTTGTCTTGCATTTCTAGCGATAGATTTGAGTTATGTTGGTTCTATTTTAGCACAATATCACCAACCTCAAAGTCTCTCAGATGGACTTTGTCATTGTAAGCTCATTTTAAGTACTCCTAATAAACGCAGAGATGCTCTAGGGCATTCATGCGATGTTCATCAAGTAGCATCAATTGATCTAGGTGAGCTTGTCGTACGGTGTCATCATCGATGAACTCTTTCAATGTGATGTGCATCATTGGAATTTCCAATTCTAAGGGCATAATGGCCTCAATGCCATATACTAGTGAAAATGGAGTTGCCCTAGTGGGTGTCCGAATACTAGTCCTGTAAGCCCATAATGCAAGGGGGCAGTTGGATGTGCCAATATTTGTGGTGGTCTTGTACCATATTTTTCAAGATGGAAACCACTATCTTGTTTGAAGATTTAGCCTACCCATTTACCTATGGATAATATGGAGTCACAAAACTATGTTTGATCTTGTACTTAAACATCAAATCTCTCATAGTTTTGTTTTTGAATGACGTTCCATTATCCAAAATTATCTTGGATGGTATCCCAAAATGACTTATGATATTGGTGAGTATGAACTCAGCAATATGTGCTCTAGTTGTCATTGTTAATGGGATTTCTTCCACCCACTTAGTAAAGTACTCAGTAGCCATAATAATAAATGTATGTCATCCCGATGATGGAGGAGAGATCTTACCGATGAGATCCAAACCCCACTAAGAAAATGGCCAAGCCACTTGAATGGGCTGTAAGGCCTATGATGATAGGTGCACAAGATTAGCATGATGTTGACATTTAATGTATTTCTTGACATACACATTACAATCCTTATCCATAGTGGGCAAATAATAACCCATGTGAAGGATGAGCTTGACGATAGCCATGTCGCTGAAATGGCCACCACACGTACCATCATGAGCTTGCAAAATTTCCCAAGATGATTCTTGGGGCTCAAGACAATGAAGGAGAACTCCATCATAGCTTTGACGATACAAAATGTCTCCTAACAAGACATAATTTGTTGCTTTCTATTTAAATGTGTGCTTCATGGCACACAATAATCCCTGAGGGATTACACCAAGCTTAAGGAAGTCGTATATTTGCGACATCTAATTTTGATAGCTCTTAGCCTCAACTAACAAGACAACATGTCCCCCTATGGTTTAACATTTGCAAATGTATATTGAGAAAAGACCTTATGGTGAATGGTAGTACCATTCCTCATAGGATCCTACAAGATCAAAGACCCCCAGGATGCTCCCTTGAGAAAATATATGGCTCTGTAGAACCACTCATGGTTTGGTTCTACCTGAATCATGTTGATTGACTCTTTGTTATCCAAAGCTTTGCATTGCATAGTAGAGTGTGACAATGTTTTTACATGGATGGTAGTAAAATTAGTAGATGGATTATGAGGGATTAAGGATCCCAAATATGCCATAGTATCTACAAATATATTTGATGAATGAGGGATTGCCTCGATGTCGTACCATTCCAACTGAGCTAAATATGTATCAACAAGATCTTTGTAAGACTTTAGGATGGGACATCGACACTAAAAAAGTCCCTTCACTTGGTTAACAATGAGAAGGGAATCACCAAAGATATTTAACATTTTAATCTTCATGGTGACAACTATTTGGAGGCCCAAAATTAGGGCTTCGTATTCAGCATTATTGTTAGTGCAAGGAAAGTCCAACTTGAAGGACAAGGGCATAGGAGCACCTTGTGATGTGAACAACACTATTCCTACACCACCCCCTTGCTCACACTTCGAACCATAGAAGAACAAGGTCATATCAGCTTTGTTATCTGATTCTTCGAGTTTGGGTGCTTCTGATAAGGCAAAAACTACATCATCAGGAAGCTCAATGGTGAGGGGCCTACTATTTTCAAGAGGTGCCTCAACCAGTTGATCAACTATGACCTATCCCTTAATGGAATTTTGGCTAATGAATTCCAAATTGAATTCTGTCAATAACATGATCCACTTTGCAGTACATGTATTATGATACATTTTTCTCATCATATACTGCAAAGGATTTTGTTTTTATATGACATACATCATATGACTTAACATATAATGTCACAATTTATTTGTAGTGAACACTACTGCTAAACACAAATTTTCCACATATGCATATCCTATCTCATAACTCACCAAGGTTCATCTAATGTAATATATGGCCTGCTCTTTGTCTTGCATATTCTTTTGGGCTAACATGGTCCCTAATGCAAATTCAATTGTTGATATATATAGTAGAAAAGGCTCATCTGGTCTTGGTGGAGCTAGCACTGGTAGCGTTGCTAGATATTGCTTAATCTTAGCAAAGGCTACTTGATAGTACTCATCCCAATTGAATGGGACCCCCTTGTGTAGTAGTCGATTCATGGGTTAACATTTATCCAATAACTACGTGATAAATCGCTTGATGGATGCTACTTTACCCTATAGGCTTCTTAATTCCTTGATATTTGTGGGAGGATGCATTTCTAAAATTACCTTGAACTTTGCTAGATCAAATTTGATCCCTCACTTTGAAATAATGAATCCTAAGAGCTTTCTTGAAGTTATGCCAAATACACACTTCTTAGGATTCAACCTGACATTATGCTCTATTAGGCGATCAAAGACCTTTCTCAGGACCTCAGCATGCTTTGAATGCAACAATGACTTTGCCAATAAGTCATTGATATAATATTCCAAAATATTATGCATATAGTCATGAAAGATATATGTCATAGCCTGATGATATGTGGCACCAGCATTTTTAAGACCAAATGGCATAACCTTGTAACAAAATGTCCCCCATGGAATTATGAACATAGTTTTATGTTGGTCTTCAGGCTTAATCTAAATTTGGTTGTAACTAGAAAAACCATCCATTAAGGAGAGCATTTCATGACCCATAGTTGTGTCTATGAGAGCATCTATGTTCGAAAATGGGAATGAATCCTTTGGTGTTGCCTTATTGAGGTCTTTGAAATCCATACAAATATGAATCCTTCCATCAGGTTTTCCTATAGGCACCATGTTTGATACCCATTTTGGATAGTCGATGGAAATGATAAACTCTACATCCAATAGCTTTTGCAATTCATCTTTAACCATTAAGGCTACTATCGGATGCATCTTCTTGAGTTTCTGCTTGATTGGATTCTTTGACAGATCTAGTGAAAGGTTATGAGTAACCAATTTTAGATCTAGACCTAGCATATCCTTATAAGTCCAAGAAAAGAGATTAGGTCTCTCTTTCAACAGAGGGATGAGGTTGGCATGCTCATCAAGAGATAAAATTTCTCCAAATTTAACCTTCCTTATATTGGTGGGATCATTACTGATATCCACTTCAAATGTTTCCTCTACTGACATGTGGGATCCCTCCTCAAGCTGATGAGGCATAGGGATCAAGTGGATGTCATCTACTAGGTTTATGGGTTCTACATTGGAAGCATCCTCAAAATGATAAACATCATGTGCACATCCTGACACAAAGTGAAAAGGTTGCAACATTTCTTCGTTAGGGAAGAAATCCTTAGGCTCTAGTGGTGAGTCAGCATGATCCCAATAAATAGCATCTACATTCAAACACAATGGCTTGGAAGGATCAGCTAGGTTGTGAAGTGGAGTGGTCAAATCAATGGAGATCATATTTATGGAATGGATCATGTCTCTAGGACCACATGCATGTGACTCTAAATTTGTATAACTTCCATCCCCGATATGTGGTTATGGGGGTATGGGGATCTCTAGATCTGGTCTATGGACAAACTCAAACATAGGATTGCTAGGCTTAAGGAGCTCTCTAAATGTTGGCAGATTAGGGAAAACCATATGATAAATCCTATCCAAATTAGGTGGTCTTCCTCTGAGGCGAGGATGAAGATTGATATCTCTGTACATATCCTCTAAAGTGTATGGTGCATTATGATGACGCAAGTAAGGAGGTCCTAAATAGGCTCTCTTTGTTTCATCTTCATCGTCACTATCATAATGAAAGCCTTCACCACTACCTACTGGCACTGGGGAATTAGGGATAAGGGGTTGTATGTAATCCAAATCCTGATAACTTCTATCGCTCATGGAGGATTGATCATCCTTGATGATTGTCTCCGAAGGTAATAGATTATGAATTAAGAAGGCCTAGATAGGCCAACTTAGTCTCATCCTCATATTGCTCATTGTTTGAGGACTCACCATTGTCATCCATGCCATACACACAACTAGGTCCCCCTCTCTTAGAGATGGACTCTGCTATGTCCTCATCATAATGATATTCTGACTCAAAGTCTACTACTATACTAGCATTGTGAACTCACATGCCTGTGTCATCAGATGCTACATGGATTTGTTCACCCAAGTTATCTCTTGGGATATGCTATGGATCGGTCTCCACCAAGATATCTTTGTGATATGTCTTAGGTGGTTCCATAGTGACATAAGACACTATCTGGTTGTCCCAATGAAAGATGAAAGGATTGGGGTGATACGGATTAATATCAACTTCCTCCCCCAATATGAGGTATAAAATATGTCACGAGGAGTTCATCCTATTCTCTAATGTGATATCCTAACCTAAAACTATATGTAGGTAATTGATATTGAGTTTCATTAGGCCTCTTATGTACCTACTCAGATAATATAAGACCGTAACCATGCCTATAGTAGCATTCAAAATATCGTAGGGTGTACTCTAGGTTAGAGAGATAATGCACATTCATAGTGAATGGCTCATCATCATCTTCATCCATGGGGGTGCGAGATGCAATATGGTCAAGCCCTCCATAAATGAAATTAGTTTGGTTAGGAGGTACCCCCAATGGTACCACCATCCCTATGGGAAGGCGATGGGCTCACGGTCATCCCATATCCTATGTAGTCTCGATGATTGGTGTAAACATCACATTCTACATGATGTACTCCCCAAATCTGAGATTAACCAAATGAACTATCACCTATGGTGTAGATGACCCTACTGAAGATGTAGGTGAATCAGGATAAGGTGCCTCTTCGACTTCTACTTGAGCATTCTCTACTTCCATGGGAGTAGGAACCTCGATCACAATTGGTTTGGGCACTCACTTTATCTTTTTTTTGTCCATTTTTACTTTTATCTTCTCATCATCTTGAAGTATTATAGATGCAGACGATCTGGTAGAAGTAGTTATCCTGTGCTCTGATCATTGAGATGCAAACGGTTTGGCACATACTTCCTTCATTTTACCTCCTGGATATTTTATTGACATCATTGGTTGTATGTTTAGGTGCATTGAGGGGAGCATGAAATCCCCCAAAAAATTAGCTAGATTCACGTATTTGAATGGTTCCTCATCTAAAGGTACAACATGAACCTATGCCTCATGAATATATTTGATACACTAATGGAGAATAGAGGGGATAAAACACATTTCTCTTATCCAAGGTCATCCTAGAAGTATATTATATTGCATAGCACCTTCAATCATATGACACATCATGGGGATGGTCTTCAGACCCACCTAAATAGGTAAGACTATCATACCGACAGTTGAGAATAATGCATCATTAAAATCTCTCAACGTGAAGGCAGAAGGTATGATGTGTGTCTTTGGTAACTTTAGGTATGTTAATGCCTTGGTCATGATAATATTTATTGATGATCCTGTATCAATAAAAACCCACTTGAAGGGTATGTGATTCACACACGCAATGATATGGAGTGGTGAGTCCGCCATGACAGTGGAAACCATATTTATTTCATGATCATAAAACTGTATGACCGAATCCTGACACTATTGCATATGTCCCACAAAGTGTGTAAATGCTTTAGGATCCTAGGACTGCACTTCTATGGACCTTAGAATATCCATAAGTGTCTCCCTATGCTTGGGAGACTGCTGAATCAGCTCATAAATCATCAACTTTGTTGGAGTTGTTTGTAGGTTTTGGACTAACCTACTCTTGATTGTCACCATCGGTCTAGTTGGTGGGCCTGGTACATGTTGGTCTGGCCTTGGAGGAGGTGCAACATGGACTCTAATAGGATCTAGAGGTTTATTTGGTCTCTCATACCTCACATGTCTTGTGATGACATTGACCATTCCGATGAACCCATGGGTTGGTGGTTCAATTCATACTTGATTGACTTGGCCAACATTGTTCCTTGGCACCTCATGGTTGGGTAGAGGATTCTTGTAAATCCCCATATTTTGATTATCTGGTTCTTGTGGATTATCCACAAGAAGCGTACCTCTTTCAATCATGTTCTACACTAAATGTTTGAAAGACCAACATACCTCTATGTCGTGACCTTTCATTCGATGAAATATGCAATATTGATCATCCTTATACCCCTTAGGCTTGGGTTTATTAGGGTCTATCATTTTGACCTCTGGTAATTTTATTGCCTTTGCCTCGCATAGCTGATGGAAAATTGTTGTCAACAATTTTGATAATTGTGTGAATATGTGAGGAGGGCGTCTTTCTTTGTCCTTACCCCTCTGGTTGTTGTGTTGCTCATATTGTGCAAGGGGAGGTTGGGCTTGATAATTTTGTTGTTGCTACCCTTTATCTCCTTTATGAAGGTTTAGAACCACCTGATTGATGTGAGTCGGCTTGGCCTACTATTTCTTAGTGCTTTTCTTGTTCCATTCCTTCCTATTTTTGAGTTTCAAGTTACCCTCCTATAACTTGATATCCTCAATCACTTTGGATTGCACCAAAGCCTCTTCGAACATTTGATATTGCTGCAACTATAATAATAATGAAATGTGCTTTGCACAACTTTTCATAAACATCCACATTAGTTTAGTAGTAGGGATGGAAAATGGTAGCTTTACCATCATCTTTCTCCATCATTTCCTATAATCCATAACTAGATCATCATCATGTTGCATTAAAGCAACCAACTTGGATAAGTTCACCTTCTTCTTGATGCCAAAGGAGAAGCATTCAAGAAATGCATCAGCCAATTGCTCAAAATTGGTGATATTATACCTCTTGAGTTGATTAAACCACTCCCGGGCTAGGCCTGAGAGGGTCATGATGAAAGTCTGCAGGAGTAGGGCATCATTGCTTCCAATATAAAAGCACATGTCTAAAAATCTCATGATGTGCTCCTAAGCATCTTCCTCTCCTCTAAAATTTTCCAGCTTAGGCATTTCAAAATGCTTAGGATAAGCCATAATAGGCATTGATAGGCATAAAGGTTCATTATGAATCTTATTCAAGGTTGGCTTTTGATAAGTTGTTCCTTGCTTTTCTATAGCTTTGACCTTTTCTACCAAGACTTTATAAGCCTATGAAGATAAGAACTCCTCTTCTATGGATTACCTTGGAGGCACCTTTGGAGGTACATTCCTCTTTGATCAAGGTGAAGGAATAGGCTCATCCTCCTCCTTGACTTGGGAGATTTTGGGATACTCTTGATCTAATTCGTCTCCCACTTCTTCTTCATACTACCTATGCCCAAGATGCTCAAGTGGAGGACGTCCATATCTATGTTGGGACATGTAGTGAGTACGGGTATATATATACTCATGATGCAAATTGGGTTGCAAAGCAACTCGTCTGTCAATGCACTCCCTATGCTCACTACGGGGATGTAAACCGACATTGGCCAGTCGATCCTCCCTCTCAACACACTCCTTTTGATCAAGGATGCATTGTTCATGCATGCGTGTTTCTCATATAAGCATTGTCTTATGAACCTTTTCCTCTGAGTATTCTCATTTTCAAGGTATTATTGCTCTATGTGAACATCCTCCAATTGGTCTTGGAGGATTTGACATCTTTGCTCTAACACCATCTTGTGAGATCTATCTATGTGATTAGTCGTATGAGGCCTCTGGTGTGTATACTCTATTTGAGCAACTTTATGGGTGTGTCCCCCAATGGACTAATTTACTACGCTCTTGCCATTGTCTATGAATATGGCATTAACATCTAGTTGTTGCCTAAAATCTATTCCTGCATGAGATGTAGGGGCACACATATCTCAAGAATACTTAGAGAACTCTCCAGGTTCTTTGATAGTCCTAATAGTACTACCACTATGCACACTTGTAGAGCAAGAAGAAGTAGGAGTAGGCTTTTAATATAGTCACCCTAGAAACTTACCCAAACCATCCAACTATCTGCTATGCCATGGCTCATGAGGTGGCATACCATTGGCTCCCACTTTGGATACATCTATGGTGATCCTACAAGGCTCACCCTTGTTGGGAGTTTGAGCGAGCCTACGCTCGAAAGTGGCCCTATCCGTTTACCCCTAGATGGGTAGATCCTAAACTCATCTATACTCATATGTTGGGATCTTCAAGCCTCCCTTAGCTATAGGATAGAGGGGTACCAATATGGATCCCTCGATGACAAACTCTTTAGTAGATCCCGTGGATGCACATGGAATGCGATCATGATAAATACTAACATGTTCGAAACCCCCATGCTGGGAAGCTCCATGCTTTGATCTATGTCTTGAGGAGTGTCTAGTAGCTCCTCATACTAGGGTAGTCTCAACAAGATCCCCATGCATGTAATTATCCCCTCTAATAATCACCGAATGACATTCAAGAGGATTATATGATTGAGGGTGCTGCACATCTTGTTCTGCATTGGGTGGAGCTTCAACCTTGACCTCGGATCTACGCCCGGGTTAGCCTCTCTGAGTAGCCACTATAGTGTGTATCTTATGTCTAGATTCAAATTTTATTAGCACATAAAGAATACAATGGTGAATATCTCTTTTAAAGCTTAAAGTGAACCCTAAACTATTTGATGTGTTTTGTAATTTGTTGTATCAATAAGTAACTCTCATCATGTTTTCAAATATGTTGATGATATACTCAATTGTTAAAGGGATTTCACCTATATGCTCATAGCTCGACAACCTAACTATGAAATCCAGGTCACGTAATCCCCTCAAAATATGGAGATGAAACCCATACTCGGGTAGGGAGCACAGGTCCTACTATACCCTCACCCAATCTCACCCAGTCAGTGTTATACCCTCCAAAGAGAAGTACATGTAAATTTTCCATGGTTATGGATGGATCTTGGAGTCGGTATTGGTCTAATAACAAAAGGTTTAGGGAGTTGGGCCAATGGATGGAAATCACTACCACCGTCGTTGAACCCTACTAGTGGTTGGATGTGACTTCCAACTCACTAGTGTTTAAGTGTGTCATGGTGTGTGTGGTTCCTTTTATTTTGCATGAAAGTTAAATGCATAAAATAACACTCAAATGATTCTTCTATATGCTATGCAAAAGGAACATTTAATTTTAAAAAGTATGCATGATTAAGCTATATGACTTTCAAAGCAAATGCGCACTAATGATGATGACGAGATGGCCACTAGATTGGGCCTCACACAAGCAAACCAACATACAATAAGGGCCTAGACCACTGGAGACTAGGGCGGACTGCACTCAGAGGTTTATTGTTCCTAGCAACGACTAGTGAAGCCTAAGAAAAAGACCTAGGGACTCAATGCATTTTATCTTTTTGTTGCATTCCCTAATTATGCTAGCAATTTTAACTTTCTGGAAAAATACAGATAGAGAACAAGGAAAATTAGAGAAAAATGGATCCTACCTTATATCCTCATATAATTAAGCTTTTTCTCCCCACTGTACTACCTATCATATGCTGACCATAGCTCTGTGGTGCGGCTGCGCCTGTTGCCCACGGGTCTATGCCATGACAACAACTTTTGATAGTGGTTGTCAACCATGGTTAGAACCTATCATCATAAACCCTAAAATTTAGTGGTATGTGGCATTTAATGTGGAATTCCCACCATGATCACCTTTTGTAGCATCCAAAAAGGCTTACACCTAATATTGAAATTACTAAAAATGATGCAAATAGGCATACACAAATTGAAAAGAATGAAAAGAACAAAATACAAAGATCTTTTATTAATTTTAAATTGAGTCAAGTTACAAATCCATCCCTCTTAAGGATACCCATTTGATACAACAATTATAATAGTTTGAAATCCCCCTCAAGGGTAGGTGCATTCCAAATGCCTTTGAAAATGACATGAACTGCTCCAAGGTATCGATGACCTTCTTCTCCATGATTAGAGGAATTTGTTGCCTTGCATGTCAAAACCCTGTTAGTATTGCATGCAATAAACAACAAGAAGCATCAGTAATAAAGGATGCCTCTCTTGATGAGGCTTTTTGAGAAAATTGTATGAAAATATGATGTCACTAGCATATAATCAAGAAAATGCAAGAAAGCTAGTAAACCTATGCAAAACATGAAAAGATTCTATGAAACATGTAAAGAAAAAGCATATGTATCTATCTAATGGCCTAATTATGAATTTGAAAGCATGGAAGCATGAAAAATATTCATTAGTATCCTAGTTACAATATTGAAAGCAAGATAACTAAACAAACTAATTCTACCGATCATAAATATCTAATAATGTAATTAAACCTAAATTATGCTTAATATAATGCCATTAACAAATCCTACAGTGAGAAATAAAGGAAATCAGGGATGATACCCTAACCATGGCTCTATGGTGTGGTGAGAACTATTAGCCATGGTAGATGGAGCTTGAAGTGTGCTTGTCCTCCAATTCAAGGGCTAAATCTCTGAATCCTCTTACCAAATTGATGGTCAAGGGTCGCCTCTATGTCCTTTGATAGATTTGGTGGTTGAATTGCTTTGATTGTACGTGAAATGGGTGTAATTATGTTTCTTGGCTCTCCTAACCTCCTAGGACCTCCATGGCTTGAATTACCATTTCAATCTCTCAATTAAGGGTAAGAAAGCAATTTCACAATGCAATTAGGTGAGTGTTGAATTCGATAGGGCTTCACTACTCAAATTCGCCTATGCATCTCTCTTCTTGCTCTTAGATTCGGTAGGGTTTCACTATGTTCAAATGAAAGCTTCTCTAGACTTCTCCAAAATTTGGAAGGGGGGTCTTATAGCACCTTGGAGGGCTATGTCCTAGCTTCATGAGGAAGTCAAGATCAAGAATGGGCAATTAGAGTAGTTGGAAGGAATATTCTCAATAATTCCATCCCCAAACCACTTAGATATGCAACCAATTGGTCATTTGGAACCAAATTTGACTCAATCAAAGGCCAAATAATTTTTGATGCTAGTCATGGCTCTGAGGTGTGGTCAGTACTGCTAACTACATGTGTCAACCATGGTTAACACTTATTAGGCCAAACTGCCTAATTGAGTGGTTAAAATGACTGCTATACCTTGGTCTTTAAGCTGGTCTCGAGAGAACTCAATCCAACTCATCAAGCTATATATTCTTCCATAGTAGATCCCGTGAAGTCCCATTAGCACCAATGATCTCATGATATATGGGTATCTTCCCATATTTTGAGAGTCTAGGAGGTCCTCTTAGTCTATTATTGGGTGTAGCCCTTGTGTTATACCCCTTACTGGACTGATCTAACCTAAGTTTACCCTATGAATATTGGGGTCTTGCAACCCCTTCATGCCTATGTGAGGACTGAGTCCTTGAAGCCTCCTCATGTCTATGTGATGATGGAGGCCTTGAAGCCTCCTCACATCTATATGAATATTAGGGCTTGGAAGCCCCCTTATGTCTATGTTATGATGGAGGCCTTGAAGCCTCTTCACATCTATGTGATGAGGGAGGCTTTAAGGCCTCCTCATGCCTATGTGATGATGGAGGTCTTACAGCCTCCTCATGTCTATGTGATGATGGAGTCCTTATGGACTCCTCATGTTTGTGTGATGAGGGAGGCCTTGAGGCCTCCTCATGTCTATGTGATGATGGAGGTCTTGTGGCATCCTCATGTCAGTATGATGAGGGAGACCTTGAGGTCTCCTCATATCTATATGAAGATTGGGGCCTTGATGCCCCCTCATGCCTACCATGAGAGAAACCAGGATGTGGCTCTCTAGCCAGGGTTTCTCAAGGAGTCCCCCCATGGGTTGAGGTATCATTCCTCAGGCTTGTTTAACTATATTTAGCAACATGATGTGTGGATGACTCAGTGTCATTGCGATTGTGAATGTGTAGAGCATCAGTTTATATCTCAATACTAGATCGAGGGTAGTTGCTCCATGTGTAGACCATGATATTTGTGAATTATATTTTTATGTAGATTTTAGAACACACAAACAAAGTAAACAAGTGCTTACCTCTTTTAATTTTTCTTGGTATTCCTAGACTAGTTTGGTGTGTTTTTATATTTTTTGATAGCTACAATCTAACTCTCATTGTGTTTTGCATTTGTTGATGATATACTCAAATTGTTAAAGGGATTTTACCTATATACTCGCACAAGCTGAATATGGTAGTAAAGTCCATATTCAACAAGATATCATAGGTACTACAAACCCTCACCCACCACACCGTGCACAATGATACACCCCTTTGAAGAGGATTGCATGCTATTTTGCACAAATAGGATAGTTCTTGGATTGGCCTTGGCCATGAGTGGGTCCCGATGATACTCTTTCAACTAAGCCAACCAAGTGGTAATGACATCCACTGTTGGTCTCGATCAATAGGTTGGATGTGAGAACCCAATTCTACTGATGTTTAAAATAAGATGTGATGTGTGGGGTTCTTTTTAGATTTTTGCATAAAGGAAAACAATAAGAACTCATGATTTTTCTCCTATATGCCTAATAAAAGAGCATTCTATTTTTAGAAAAAATGCATGTCTAAATATTTCAATGACTTTTGAAGAATGTATTTTACTGCTTCATGAAAAAATGGCCACTATTTGGGCCCCATACAAGCAAGCTTAACAAACAAAAACCTAGACCACTGGAGACTAGGGTAGACCTAAAAACAAAGGTCTACTGTTCCTAGCAGTGACTAGAAGAAAACTAAGAAAACTAAGAAGCTTTATACATTTTTATTTTAATATTTTTTTTTAGCTTTCCTAATAAAATGATATTTTCCCTATTGTATTTTGACAGAAAAGCACAGAAAAATAAATTAAAAATAGTAGAGAGTTGCCCCAACCTGAAATCCACATATGATGGAGCACATTTTGTCCTCTGTAGTTGATTTTATACTAGTCTCTATTGACCAGAGTAGTTGATTTTCGATGCTATATTCAAAAGTGGCCTCTGTCTACTAGTTGCTATCAGCTAGAGCGACTAGACCTGCACACAGAAAACACATAAAATATCAAAAAATTAGATAAAAATAAATAAAATCGAGTGGGGGTCCCATCGTGATCACCATCTATATGACCCTGGGAAGCATACACCTAGTCTACTTGCAACATTATATCAAAATAAAATACCATAAAAGCATAAATAACATGGAAGTGATAAATGCAAAAGATATCTTTTATTGATTTATTTGAAACTCTTGTTTTACATATCGGTCCCTCTTAGGGATACCCATTTTGATACAATGAAATACAATTAAAAGTAAAGGCTCCCCCACAAGAGGATGGTGCACTCTGCAAGCCTCTTGGTCTTGCACATGAACTTGTATAAGGGTTTATAGATGCCTTCTTCTCCTTCTGGTCTAGAGGGGTTTGATGTTTTAAATACTTTGGCTTGGTCTCGTAACCTGTATCCTATGTATAAGAAAAAATAGTAGGAGATCAGTAGCATGGGTAGCCTATCATTATGAGGCTTTATTAGAAAATCTTTGAAACATGATATGCAAGCATAATAAGATTAAAATGTAGAAAAACTAAATGATAAATGCATGGAAAACTTAGGAATAATAGTGCAAATACATTAAGGAAACCATATCTATTCTAAAACTAATTAATAAAGCAAAAAGCAATGATATATCTAAGCTCAAACTTAGAAAATGATACCTCAGACCCTAGCCACTGCTACTCAGAATGAGCATGACTATAGGCCACTGTCGAAGATAGTGATCATATACCTATAGTTTTTACCTCAAGATCTAGGGGTTATGGCACTCGATCCCTTATTTGGATTGATGTCGAAGGGTTACCTCTATGTCTGTACACTGGTTGGTAGTAAAGAATGTTTGATGTAAATGGTTGTATGGTTGGAAATCATCACTAAATTGGGCAGAGCTTCGCTACTCCTCCAAGGGGTATGGAATATCTCTTCATTTTTCTAGAGCTTCGCTACATAAAATTCTGATATTCGTGGATCATTTTTTTTGCTTGGGAGGGTCCATATGTAGACCTCCTAGATTTAGATCTAGATCTAGATATTGGCTTCTTAGAGAATCCAAGATCCAGATCTACATGCAACTGACCATCCCAGGAGGAAGAATCAGTCACAAATTTTCATTAAAGAGGCATTCAAGAGGATCTCTAGGAGTTCCACACCAAAAATCACCCTGTTGTGGCCACTCCACAACATACCCCAAAAAAAATTGGGGACCCACCTCTTGTTTTTGGTTTTTGGGATTTTGATTGTCTTTGAGTGATATTGTTCCATTAGGTTGCAATAAAGGCAGTAAGGTTTGCAAGATTCGATCAATGCCTCCTTAATTTTTTGTAAAACCATTGATGAGGTTTGATGACTTTTGTAATGCATGGATTAATTTTAAGGTTTTAAATGCAACCATCATACCTTTGGAGCCAATTAATTGAAATATTAAAAATGAGTTAAATTGGATTTCTTGGTTTAAAAATAAACAAAATATATTTATTTATTTATATATATGTACTTCAATATATTTATATAAATAAATAAAATTTAAATAAAAATAAAACAAAAAAATATACACCTATATATATAAACAAATAAGTATATGAATATTTATATATTTATATATTTTAAAGTTAGTCTAGCTTTAAGTTAGGGTAGTTTTTAGTTAGCTTCGAATTGTGTTTAACTTAAGTTTTGTTTGTTTTATTATTAGTCTTATGAAAATCTCATTGGTGAAATCATGTTATGTCGTAGGTGTTCCAAGGATAAAGGTCTTCACAGGACGTCGAGTAAAATGTAGGGTTGGCAATTTGATGTGGACTCCAAATGGATGACATGATGCGGGTTCGATAGCACGCAGGGCGGAGGACCCACCGAGCGATGTGGCACACTGCATGGAGATCATAACGAGATATAGAGGACAAGGCCGAAGATCATGATAGTCATAGGAGAGTGACACAAAGTGTTAGTAGCGTGTTCTGGCATAGATGTGAAAATATCGATAATCAATGAGACACACAATGTGGATGAAAATCGAGTGCAAATGGTGATGCATCCATATGGAGATTAACACGGGGGATGCATTGAAACAACAAGATACCTCGATGCGAGCATCGAGATCAACAGATTTGGTGGGCGCAAAGCACAAAAAATAAATCAGTAATTCAGGCAAACATGGAACAAATTTTTAGAGAGTGACTCGACAACGATGTCATAGGAAATGAAGGATATCCAAGGCAGGATGAGAGCATCGACGCAGTGCAAAAAGACTTGCGGCTTTGACGATTCAAAATAAGGCTACCTAGTGACGTGGATAACAATGGAAGATTGCAGATGAATAGCCTCGGGGATAGTATGACATGACAAATAGCTCAACATGAATAGTAATTTAGCGACGTAAACTAGGAATATTGAAGGCGGAGGCAACAATGTGAAAATACAAAGGGTGTTTGGAGAATATGTCAGAAAGGTGCACTAGAGCATGGCAGTTGTCAGAGAAGAAACGTGGATAAAATAGCTTCATCAACATGCACACATAGGGAAATGAATGTGTAACAGCGAGGACTTCGACATGGTTAATGTATTCATCGTCGGGTTCTCATTTAAAATGCTTACCCAGCATACAGCGGGGAATCTGGTAACATTGTAGACATAAATGACAGACACAGTCATCTCAGGTTTTGAAATAGCCAGCATAGCATAGTCGACAAAGGGCATTTTTAGGTAGTTATGTTATTAATTTTGGGTCACATCTGAGGTACGACATCAATACGAATGATATTAATATTGTAGCAACGAAAAGGGGTCAGGGCACTACAGTGGGGCTTCATGATTATGTGAATGGATTTTTGGATGTGGTGGACGGGATCTCACTGAGAGCGCTGACAGGGTCCGTGGGCGATAGTCATGCCAAGGGCATGGTGAGTGCACTGATTACGATCAAACAAAGTGGTTCTAAGGTGTGGATTAGCAGAGCGAAGACTTTGGCATGGGGGTATGACATGGACACCACTCTGTTCGAACAAGATGCATACCCCGTACGGATGTATATTCGATGGGCTCGAGAGAAATACCGATCAAGACGATAAAGACCATAGTTTATTAAAATGTTTAATACATGTGGGTCTTAGGTTACATGAAGTTAAGGTAGTCATTTTTTTTTATAATATATATTGCCTTCTATAGTTATAAACATGAAAAATAAAAATAAACGCTTAATGGAAGAGAAGCATTACACATTTCTATGTGAAGAAGAAAATCAAACGAAATAGGAATTTAAAACAAATAGGGAAATCTAAAGAAGAAGCCCAAGGAAATGGAAAGTGAAGACGTGTATCAAGAACTTTAAAAACTGGAAATGATGCATGTACAAGGGTTGGAAACTGTTGCAAGCAAAGTTGCAGATTTGAAGGCAAGAGGGCTATTCTGGGCTTGTTTGGGCTGTTTTTCTTCCATGGACTGGTTTGGGAAAACCAAAAATTTCTATTATTGTAAAATGACAAATTTTTAATACAGAAATGGGCAAGAAAGGAGGATTCATTTTCTGCATGCAAGATTAAATGTTTATTTTTTTTCCCTTTTCATATTTTAGGCTTGTAAATGGAGTTTATGCAAGTTTCTTGGTTGCTTCATGCTAATTTTTAAATCTGAAAAACTTAGTTAAGACCCTAGAAGCCAGCACTTAGCTTATACGGATTGTGTTTGTTTTGCAAGTCCAATAGGTTAGGTTGCATGCATGAAAACATCACATCTTCGGTTTTGCCAATATAGGATAGCATCAAAATGAATGTATTATGTGTTTCATTTTTTGCACTTCAACTTTGATTTTTCTGCATTTTATTTTTCCAGAAATTTTAATTTTTTTTTAATTTTCAGGCATTAAAATAAACATTTAAAAATTTTCAAAATCCAAAAATAATTCCACCATTGCGTAGGTTATACTTCAGAATTCCAATACGCACTTTGAAATTTCATTTTCGGAGTTGTTTAGTATTTTTAATCGAAGTTGTTTTATTACAGATTTTAAAAATCCGAAAATAGAAAATTTTCATTTTAAGGTCAAATTTCATTTTTTCAATTTTGTTTTACACTCATGAGCCTATGATGACATTCCATTCATGAAAATTCCAATTTCATTGAAGGAGTTGTGTTTTATGGCATTTCACAAATTCCCATTTTTTTAGCCTAAAATTACCCTCCATAAAAATTCTAATTTTACGAAAGAGGGGTAATTTGAGTATTACATTGAAGGTCATTTCTTCAAAGCATTTAATTGTTCATATCAATGAAAATTTGATTTCATTTAAGAGGGATAAGTTAAAGTGACATTTAAAGCCCTTAATTTAAGGCCATAAATTATTGCCTCTTTGTGAAAACCTATTTCACCAAAGAGGGATAGTTTATCGATCACATTGAAAGCTATCTTCATCTTCATGATAAGAAGCCATATTTGGATTTAATGCAAGATAAAATCTATTTTAAAACACTCAAGATAAAATGAATTAAGGCACTACATCGTGGTCATATGAGGGCCAACTCACATTTGCTTTATTTTGGTTCAATGAACAATCACTAAAGTTTCATGGTAAAATAAATCAACATTACCCCTTGTTTATAGTTACTTGCAATCACTAAGGTGTTCCAAGCATTTAAATTGAATATCTTTATTTAAGATTACTAATACACATATGTAAATGCTAATATAGCGGAGACCTTGGAGAAGTTGTTTGTTTAACTTCTTTGCAAGAGGGGATTTGGGAACCCAAATCCTAAGGGAGAGTGTACTTTCACAATTGGGTGAAAATACCACTCAACAGATTTGGTGCTAGAAGGAGGGCCTGAATTGGTTTATTTCAGTGTGATTTAAATGCTATAGAGATTTAAATTTTAAATATTTCATGCCCTATTGATTATTATCTTTATCCCTATTTTAACAATACAACCTTGTAGTGTTAAAAGGAGGACATGAATTGCTATACATGGTTCTAATGCTTTTGATTTTTCATACAAGAATAATGTGTTTTGATTTGATTTTGAAACTTTTTGTTCTTGACTAACGAGTTTGTCTCCATGCAATTACTTTCATTTGATTTTAATGGATACATCTCTTGGTTGATGCTAACATGATTATCCATACGTTACATGTTTAATACTATTCATTTTATGCTTATTTGTAAGGAATTATTTTGTCTAAAATGTATTTGTTGTCGGTATTATGCTCTTCACTTACGTGTAATGTGATCTTGTAAATAAAGCCTACAACACTAGGAGTATGCTCTTCACTTGCGCATATGCGATCTGGTGAATCAAAAACTAATTTACATTTTTAGATTACTGCTTTGTCATGGTTCCTTCTTTTATTCATGACTAACAAATTGATTTTGAAGTTATTCTTTGAGTTTCATTAATGGCTACAACTGCAGGATTTTCTTTGTGTCGTAGGTTTTCTTTGAGGTGTTGAGAGTTTTGTCAGGTTTCGTAGGGTAGTTTCATTTACAAGCTAGACCCACCACATCACATCGTAACTAGGTCCAAACAAATCGAGCAAACCATATTCCAAAGCCTCCCACCCACTCATAGGAATCCAAGGAATAAAACCTAGCAAATTGTGATCCCATCGGATACCCTTGTTATAGAATATCCTTCTGTTTCAGGTGCATCTAGTGGACTTATACCAGTGGTGTCAATTGCCACTAGTGTACCAATTATCAGTACCATTTCCATGGTTCTTGTAGGGTTATCATCATCGATTTTGAATCAAATGGCCCAACCTCCACCAGCTCCTTGGTACGGAGCCCATAACATTCCTTTGAATATCGTAGGGGATATTCATGATATCCCTAAGAATATAGAGAGATTTTTTCCCAAATACAAACCGGATGGCCCAAGGACCGTAGAAGAATATATTCAGGCCTATAGGGATGTTTTGATAAGATTGCTAGTTCAACATGAAGATGTGGCTTGTAGACTCTTCCCCATGAGCCTAGACCAATTGGCCTACGAATGGTATATTTGCTTACCTACTGGTTCCATTACGTCATGGATGCAAATGGAGAATGCTTTTGTCAACCAATTCAAGTCACCATTATATCCCACACTCATCTATAATCAGTTCATTACATGCAAAAGAGGCCAGGGTGAGCCAATTCAAACTTTTAATCAGAGATTTTAGAAGTGCTATAATAGAGCAATTCGACATTTTGCCATTGATCCCGTAGTAGCTTTGCAAATATATTTTGGGGCATTGGATCCTATGATAACAATGTTTGCAAGGAGAAATCCTCAAGTTACCACGCTTGCTCTAGCCTACAATGAAGCTATGACCATTGAACAACAAATGACACCATAGGGTTATGGGTTTCCCTAGATGCTTATGGTAGGACAATACGGTCAAGCTCCTATGATGAATCAGATAATGGCACCACAAATGCCAGGCATGGATTCTTTGCCTTATCAAAAACCATATTCGTCAACACCCACTTACACACCCATTCCAATTCAACCAATCACATCCATTCCCCCATTCCTTCATTTTTGTAAAATAGTCAACAGACTATGTAAGGAACTAATCCGATTAATTCTCAGGCTATAGTTCCTTTCCCCAATCCAATTTCGATTCAAAGTGTGAATCCCTACACAAATCAAGTTTCTCAAAATCCAACTCAAATGTTAAGTCAAGATCTCACCAATTATGGAAATCCTACTAGAACTAGCAATCACATAACTCAACCAAATGATATTTATTTAGAGGTTGAAGAGCTCAAAAATATGGTTCACAAATTGAGTAATGATTTGGTTCAAAAATAGAAGTATGAATCCCATGCCCCTCACCCAAATTGAAACTTCAACAATAGAGGGAGACAGTGGAATACAAAGCCAAACAATGGGGGTGTGCCTTCCCCTATTGCTAATCAGATAGATACTTCTGTAGGACCAAGTCACTCTAGTTTCATTATTAATATTTATGATTTTGCATGGGAAAAGGGGTGTAGATTGCATAATACAAAGGAGCACAATGAAAGGAATTGTCCCGAAATCACTATGTATACCCATTGTCTCCAAGCTCAAGTGGATGATTTGGAACTTGTGCCAAATGAGGGTCCACCCCAACATCAACAAGGAGATGACAATATT
Organism: Wollemia nobilis; assembly: GCA_028583015.1. NCBI lineage: Eukaryota > Viridiplantae > Streptophyta > Pinopsida > Araucariales > Araucariaceae > Wollemia > Wollemia nobilis. The sequence goes on from JAQPPZ010017052.1 coordinate 8,412,129, forward strand.
TTGGTGGTGGAAACTCTATATCGTCAAGAAAGTGAGAATGAGGAAGAAGAGGATGAAATCTTGGAACAAGAAGTGTAAGCTTTTAGAGAATTTAGAAAGGGGAACCATGGATACCATTTGAGGAGTAAGTTCAAAACCCCTAAAACATCCTCAACTCCACAAAACAACTCTATCCTTCCTCATGATACTAAGGCTGATAATAATCCCCCTCCTCCATCTGGAAGAGAAACATCTAAGGCCATGTAAAAAATGTTGAAGCTTGAGAATTCAACTTATGACATAGTGGAGGATTTAAGGAAGTCCAAGTCTAGCCTTTCATTTTTAGAGGCGGCTAGGTTGCCTGACCAAAAGGAAGAATTGATAAAGGCTTTGGACTCACCTAGTCAAATACAGGAAGGAAAGGAAGTTGAATCTCACATGGTTTTATGAAAGGAAAGATGAGATGTCCCTCCTTTTTTATTGACTGTGAGGATTGCTGGAAAAAAATTGCACAATTGTTTGGTGGACACAGGTGCCACAAGTAACCTCATGCCTTGAAATTTTTTCCAAATGTTAGGCCTAGAGCCTATTTCTTCTAAATGCAAGGTTTTGCAATTGGATCAGTCTGAGGTAAATGTGGTAGGGACCCTCTATGATGTTAATATCCAACTCAATTCTAAACCTAGGGTCCAACAGGTGGTTGATATTTTGGTTGTCATTATCCCAAGTCGATATGGAATGCTACTTGCTAGGGATTGGATGAAAAGTTTGAATGGTTATTTATCCACTGATTGCTCACACATGTGGCTACCCTGGAAGGGAATTGCTAATCAAATTAGAGTGGAAAATGAGCCAAGGCTTAAGTAAATCATCACAGAATTCAACAAGCCAAATGAAGTTCAATTTTTTGAACCAGAGTTAGGAGTCTATGCTTTTGATGTTGAAAGAGCTATCGAAGAACCTAAAAAGAAACATTTTCTTGTAGCTCTTTTGATGAAGATAATACCGTGTGGTTACTCAAGTTTGATGGATCTAAGTCAAAACAAGGAGCAGGATCTGAAGTTGAACTCACTTGTCCAGGAAGTAAACCATTGTTTGCTACCTTTAGATTATAATTTCCCTGCACTAACAATGTGGCAGAATATGAAGCTCTTATATTTGGATTACAATTGGCTTTGAGAAAGAAGGTTAAGTGTTTGAAAGTATTGAGCCTGATAACGTCAAAAACTTGCAAGTTTTTGAGAATGATAGACACATTTTAAAAATTTTCACCAATTCGGGTATTTTTGAGGACCAAGTGATTGATGAAGATCAAAGGTGGCAAGAAGAAACAGAAGGAGAAAGCAAAGCTACATTTCAATCCAACAAGATACCTAAGAACATTGTTTTATTGGAGAAGATGTTTGATATGGGATATAAAGCTAGAAAAGGAAAAAGGGTTCCACTTCCTAAAGATGCTTGTGACCTGATCAATATAGGGAGTGTAGACAATCCGCATGAAGTGTACATTGCAAAGGCATGTACAACTTATGAGAGAGAAAATATAATACGTGCATTAAAGTATTACATGGATTGCATTGCTTGGAATTACAATGAGTTGAAGACGTATGATCAAAATGTTATTATGCACACCATCCCTCTAAAACCAGATTCCAAACCCTTCAGACAAAGACAACGACATGTTAACCCATTACTTGAGCCCTTGATAGAGAAAGAGGTCAAGCAATTGTTGGACTCAAATATAATATTTCTTGTTAGGCACTCAACTTGGGTCGCTAATCTTATTTCGGTGAGAAAGAAGAATGGAGATATAAGGCTATGCATAGATTTTAGAAATCTCAACAAAACCTCACAAAAGGATAATTACCCACTACCATCAATTGATGAAATCTTACAAACGATGAATGGGTCTGAAATGATGTCTTTTCTCGATGGGTATTCTGGATACAATCATATTCTTATTCATCCCAATGACAGGATGAAGATGACCTTCACAACCAAATGGGGAACATTTACCTATAGAAGAATGCCTTTTGGATTATTAAATGCAGGTGCAACATTTCAACGTGCCATGGATTATGCATTTAAAGGGATCATAGGTAAATGTATCATTGTGTATGTGGATGACATTCCTATGTTTTTAAAGGAAAGAGAAGACCATGTGAAAGATTTGAGGAAAGTTCTACAAAGGTGTAGAGAGCACGAAATTTCTTTAAATCCCAAAAAATGCATCTTTGGAGTGACAGAAGGAAGATTGCTTGGCCATATCATTTCAAAAGAAGGTATCTCCATTGATCCGGAAAGGATAGAAGCTATCCAAAACTTGCCTCTCCCAGGTAGCAAAAAGGAATTGAGATATTTCTTTGGGAGAATCAATTTTGTGAGGAAGTTTATTTTTGGCTTTGTTGAGATAGCTAAACCACTGAATGAGATGCTTAAAAAGGATGTGAATTTCAGATGGAATGAAGAAAGTAGGGTTGCTTTTCAAAGCATCAAGGATGCTATTTCTAGAGCCCCTATCCTTATAAGTCTAGATTATTCTAAGCCTTTCTTTATTTATGCTTTTGCATTTGAACACTCTTTTGCGAGTGTCTTGACTCAGAAAGGTGAAGATAACACAGAAAATACCATGACTTTTCTAAGTACTCATTTGAATGATGCTCAATTGAGGTATTCCATTCTTGATAAGCAAATGTATGCACTTCTCAAAATAGTAAAAAAATTCAGACATGACATTGTGCATAGTAGGGTCTTTGCCATCGTGCCTGACCCTACTGTCAAAACCATGTTTGTGCAAAATGAGCTAGGTGGGAGAAGAGGTAAATGGATTTCTACCATTCAAGATTTTGATCTTGAAATTCAACCCATGAAACTAGTTCGTGGACAAGGACTTGTGAAAACAATTGCTGAGAACAATCCCCAAATCACGTGTCAATATTCAAATGTAGAGCACATTTCCAAAGATGATTGGCATGTTGATATTGTGTATTTTCTGCTAAATGGTAAAAGTCCATCACATCTTAATTCTACTCAAATAAGAGCCTTGAGACTTAAATCTGCCAATTATATTATTAGGTCTGGTGCTCTTTATAGGAAAAATCATGAGGGAATTTACCTACGATGCTTAAATCAAGAAGAAGCTACCAATGTTTTGCAAGAGTTTCATGGTAAATACGAAACTGGCCACGGTTCGGCAAATTCACAGCACATCAAATCTTAAGAGTGAGATATTAGTGGCCCCACATTTTTAAATATGCACATGCACACATGCGATCTTGCCATATTTTTCAAGTGGCTGCCAATAGAGAAAGGAAGGCAGCTATGCCATTGCAACCTGTAGTTGATATGAGACCATTGGCACAATGGGGATTAGACTTCATTGGGGTTATTAACCCAAATTCTTAAGATTCCCATAAATTCATACTCACAGCTACAGATTATTGCACTAGGTGGGCAGAAGAAATTCCTACGAAGCATTCCACTATGAATGTGGTAATAATTTCCTCAAAGATCACATCGTAACAAGGTTTGGAATGCCCAATTCTATTGTAAGTGATAATGGTAAGGCTTTTGTTTCCACTCAATTTGCAAATTGGGCATATGATAATAAGGTGAGTTTAAAGTTTTCGTCTAACTAATACCCTCAAGGCAATGGCTTGGCAGAATCTTCAAATTAAAATTTGTTAACCATCATTAAGAAGTTATTGGAAAAGAATTCTAGGGATTGGCACAACCAATTAAAATTTTCTCTTTGGGAAGATAGGACTAGAGAAAAATAATCAATAGGGAATATACCTTATCATCTAGTTTATGGGCAAGATCAAAATTTTCCTGCAAATTTGAAGCTTCAAACCCTTCGTTTCACACAAGAATACCTTGGAACTGACAATCACATTGAGGCTATATTAAGTCATCTAATGCACCTTGATGAAAAAAGAGAAGAAGCCATGCTCCACATGAGAAAACATCAAGATGTGGTCAAAATATGGTTTGATAAAAGAGCCAAAATTAAGTCTTTTAGGATTTTTGACTTGGTTTTATTGTGGGATAAAAAACATGAGGAGAAAGGGAATCACAAAAAGTTTGATTGTCTTTGGTTAGGCCCTTATCAAATTTCTAAAATCCTAGGGGAAAACACTTTCAGACTAAGAACTTTGGATGGGAAATATTTGATGTTACTGGTTAATGGGAAAATTCTAAAGCATTATTTTAGCCCTTAAGTCATGTGAGATTTATACTATATTGTACATTTGTGTATACTTTTGGTTTTCGTGTTTTGATTTTGGATTGGATCTCATTTGGTTTTAAGTTTTGTGTGTTGGTCCTTTGGACACTTTTGGTTTGTCTTGAAAAAAAAAAAAAAAAAAGCGAGATGTCAACTTATATCCTTATGAATGTTGACTAAGACTAAGAGAATATGAAACATTGGAATTGTATTGCAGAAAGCTCCACGAGTATCGCAAACACATTAAAGAATATCGTTTGGAACTTGTGATGCATGAAGTTGTCAGTTTCACAAATTATGGAAAAGTAGGTGGTATACTCCATCCGCATTTCAAAAAGAGCAATGCATTCATCCATATCTCATGTTACATTCCACATTGCATATACATTTCATCTCAGTTGCATCTACATTTCAAATACAATCATTGAAAAGGTGTCAAATCCTCTTAGGGTTATTACATAACATATATTAAAAGGATCCTAAGGTTGGGAACTGATGCCCGAACTATCTTGAACCAAACACGTTCTACACATATTAAAAGGATCTTGAGCAAAATGGTCAAAACCATACTTGGAAGAAAAGGTGAGGCGAAAGGAGTATTTCGTGTTTGTCCTATCATGCAACATAATCCTTAAAACAGTGGTTTTTACCACTCCCATAGTGCTTAAAGCCTAAAATCAGAGTATTAAGGATAGGGTTAAATCCCCATCAAAATTAGGTTGAGGATCCAACTCCCCAAAGCTCTGATTTGACCTTCATGGAGTAGTAAGTATAGGGTCTAATTCTCATCTCACTTAGGTTGAGAATATGATTCCCCAAAGCTTCTATTTTGCCTCCATCATGCTTTAAGAAATTAAAAGTGCGATCTACACTCAAGAACTTGAAATTCCAAAGAAAATATTTTTCATTATACTTTCATTTCATCATAATATTGGACTGGAAGGATCGTACTACATGTCCCTTGCAAGGATGGGTAGTCATCCCCAAGGTTCAAGAAATCAAAAGTAAAGTCAAATCATGGATTATGGGGTTAATATCCACCGGGCTATAGATGCCTGACTGGTAATGGAGTATGCTCATGTGTGGCAACATGTCTTGTCTAAAAGCAAGACCACTGAATGCTCAAACGGACAAGCTAGCCTGACAGTTTCATCCATAATAGGTTAAATCATTTTGTTCAAGATGAGGTAATGAACTCTGATTAGAGTAGTAAGGATAGGGTTAAATTCCCATCTCGTTTAGGTTGGGAATCCTATTCCCCAAAGCTCTGATTTCCCTTACACTCACACATGGGTTAAAGATGGTAGTGACACATAACCAACTTTGGGATCTAGTAAATTAATTCAGTATACACATATTTGATCCTAAGAGGGTTTGACAGTTTTAATATGTTTATTCATGGTACTAGAAAGTTTGAGCCTTTGCAAAGCAGGTTGTTATATCTCTAGCATCTTCACCATACATTAAATCCTGCAAGAATCATCCATAACTTCTCATATGCGTGAATCATAAGTGAAACAGATGATGGAATGTTGATCAATTTCAAATGATAAGGAATGAATCACACCACACACATTGAACTTACGCTGAATAATTCTAATGCTTCATGTATTTCTCGTCTAGTTTCATTATTTGGATATTTACTAATGCTTGTGTTTGAGTATTGAAGGTTTTTAGGTTGGGTTCTCACCGAAATTCTCGAGAGCATTTCCCAACAGAGTCGCCATTTTTTGTGGCCGCTCCACAACGTACCCCAAAAAAATTGGGGACCCACCTCTTGTTTTTGGTTTTTGGGATTTTGATTGTCTTTGAGTGATATTGTTCCATTAGGTTGCAATAAAGGTGCTAAGGTTTGCAAGATTTTATCAATGCCTCCTTAATTGTTTGTAAAACCATTGATGAGGTTTGATGACTTTCGTAATGCATGGATAAATTTTAAGGTTTTAAATGCAACCATCATACCTTTGGAGCCAATTAATTGAAAGATTAAAAATGAGTTAAATTGGATTTCTTGGTTTAAAAATAAACAAAATATATTTATTTATTTATATATATGTACTTCAATATATTTATATAAATAAATAAATAAATAAATAAATAAAATTTAAATAAAAATAAAACAAAAAAAATATACACCTATATATATAAACAAATAAATATATGAATATTTATATATTTATATATTTTAAAGTTAGTCTAGCTTTAAGTTAGGGTAGTTTTTAGTTAGCTTCGAATTGTGTTTAACTTAAGTTTTGTTTGTTTTTATTATTGGTCTTATGAAAATCTCATTGGTGAAATCATGTTATGTCATAGGTGTTCCAAGGATAAAGATCTTCACAAGATGTCGAGTAAAAGGCAGGGTTGGCAATTCGAGGTGGACTCCACATGGACGACATGATGCGGGTTCGATAGCACGTGGGATGGAGGACCCACCAAGCGATGTGGCACACTGCGTGGAGATCATAACGAGATATAGAGGACAAGGCCGAAGATCACGATAGTCATAGGAGAGTGACACAAAGTGTTAGCAGCGTGTTCTGGCATAGATGTGACAATATCGGTAATCAAGGAGACACACAATGTGGATGAAAATCAAGTGCAAATGGTGATGCATCCATATGGAGATTAACACAGGGGATGCAAACAAGATACCCCGATGCGAGCATCGAGACCAGAAGATTTGGCAGGTGCAAAGCACAACGAATAAATCGGTAATTTAGGTAAACATGGAACGAATGTTTGGAGAGTGATTCGACAACGATGTCATAGGCAACGAAGGATATCCAAGGCAGGCCGAGAGCATCGATGCGGTGTGAAAAGACTCACGGCTTCGACGATTCAAAAGAAGGCTACCTAGTGACGTGGCTAACAATGAAAGATTGCAGATGAATAGCCTCGGGGCTATTATGACACGACAAATAGCTCAACATGAATAGCAATTTAGCGACGAAAACTAGGAATATCGAAGGTGGAGGTAGCAATGTGAAAATACAGAGGGTGTTTGGAGAATATGTCAAAAAGATGCACTGGAGCATGGCAGTAGTTAGGGAATAAAAATGGATAAAACAGCTTCATCAACACTCAGGCGCAGGGAAATGTATGTGTAACAACGAGGACTTTGGCATGGTTAATGTATTCATCATCGGGTGCTCATTTGAAACACTTACCCAACATACAATGGGGAATTTGGTAACATTGCAGACATAAATGATAGACACAATCACGACAGGTTTCAAAATAGCTAGCATAGCGTAGTTGACAAAGGGCATTATTAGGTAGTTATGTTATTAATTTTGGGTCGCATCCAAGGTACGACATCAATACGAACGATATTAAGATTGCATCAATGAAAAGGGGTCGGGGTGCTACAATGGGGCTTCATGATTACGCGAATGGATTTCGGGATGCAGTGGATGGGAGCTCACTGAGAGCGCTGACAGGGTCCGTGGGTGATAGTCATGCCAAGGGCATGATAAGTGCACTAATTACGATCAAACGAAGTGGTTCTAAGGTTTGGATTAGCAGAGCGAAGACTTTGGCGTGGGGGTACGATGTGGACACCACTCCGTTCGAACAAGATGCATACCCCGTACGGATGTATATTCAATGGGCTCGGGAGAAATACCGATCGAGACGATAAAGACCATAGTTTATTAAAGTTTTTAATACATGTGGGTCTTAGGTTACATGAAGTTAAGGTAGTCATTTTTTTTTATATATATCTTGCCTTCTATAGTTATAAACATGAAAAAAAAAATAAACTCTTAATGGAAGAGAAGAGGTGTATCGAGAACTTTAAAAACTGGAAAAGATGCATGCACAAGGGTTGGAAACTGCTGCAAGCAAAGTTGTAGATTTGAAGGCAAGAGGGCTATTCTGGGCTTGTTTGGGCTGTTTTTCTTCCATGGACTGGTTTGGGAAAACCAAAAATTTCTGTTATTGTAAAATGACAAATTTTTAATATAGAAAATTTTAGAAAGTTGCATTTTATGGGCAAGAAAGGAGGAGTCATTTTATGCATGCAAGATTAAATGTTTATTTTTTTTCCCTTTTCAGATTTTAGGCTTGTAAATGGAGTTTAGGCAAGTTTCTTGGTTGCTTCATGCTAATGTTTAAATCTGAAAAACTCAGTTAAGACCTTAGAAGTTAGCACTTAGCTTATCCGGATTGTGCTTGTTTTGCAAGTCCAATAGTTTAGGTTGCATTCATGAAAACCTCACATCTTTGATTTTTCCGGAATAAGATAGCATCAAAAAAAATGTATCATGTGTTTCATTTTCTGCACTTCAACTTTCATTTTTTTGCATTTTATTTTTCCAGAAATTTTAATTTTTTTAATTTTCAGGCATTAAAATAAACATTTAAAAATTTTTAAAATCCAAAAATAATTTCACCATTGCATAGGTTATACTTCAGAATTCCAATACACACTTTGAAATTTCATTTTCGGAGTTTTTTAGTATTTTTAAAAATTCATCGAAGTTGTTGTTTTATTACAGATTTTAAAAATCCGAAAATAGAAAATTTCCATTTTAAGGTCAAATTTCATTTTTTCAATTTTTTTTTACACTCATGAGCCTATGATGACATTCCCTTCACGAAAATTCCAATTTCATTGAAGGAGTTTTGTTTTATGGCATTTCACAAATTTCTATTTTTTGAGCCTAAAATTACCCTCTCTTCATAAAAATTCTAATTTTACGAAAGAGGGGTAATTTGAGTATTACATTGAAGGTCATTTCTTCAAAGCACTTAATTGTTCATCTCAATGAAATTTGATTTCATTTAAGAGGGATAAGTTAAAGTGACATTTAAAGCCCTTAATTTAAGGCCATAAATTATTGCCTCTTTGTGAAAACCTATTTCACCAACGAGGGATAGTTTATCGATCACATTGAAAGCTATCTTCATCTTCATGATAAGAAGCCATATTTGGATTTAATGCAAGATAAAATCTATTTTAAACCCCTCAATATAAAAAGAATTAAGGCACTACATCATGGTAATATAAGGGCCAACTCACATTTGCTTTATTTTGGTTCAATGAACAATCACTAAAGTTTCATGGTAAAATAAATCAACATTGCCCCTTGTTTACAGTTACTTGCAATCACTAAGGTGTTCCAAGAATTTAAATTGAATATATTTATTTGAGATTACTAATACACATATGCAAATGCTAATATAGCGAAGACCTTGGAGAAGTTGTTTGTTTAACTTCTTTGCAAGAGGGGATTTGGGAACCCATATCCTAAGGGAGAGTGTACTTTCACAATTGGGTGAAAATACCATTCAACACACCCATAAGCAATGCAAGTGCAGTCAAACTATATGATTTGAGCCTGTATTCATAGCCAAACTATGTTTTGGTGCTAGTCGTTGTCTAGAGTAGCGACTAGATCTAGCCGCTCTCAGCTTTAATGACCAGAGTTTGTGGCCACTATGATTGATAGTGGCTAAGCTTGAATAGGCCAAAACTACTCCTTGTGAGTGGTTAGGAAAACTTTTGGCTCTTGGAAAGGTCCAAGTTCATTCATATGGTCTTCAAATGTGCCCATATGAGTAGTGTAGCACCCCAAAATTGGCATAGTAAACCTTAGCAAATAATTAAAATTACTTTAGTAATAATTCAAAATTCAATTTTAACCCCGAACCGCCCGTTAACCGCCTGTTAAACAGCTTTCCCCATTTTCTGCGCCATTTTTAGGATTTGTTGTGACCGTTGGACGATATCGTCTCCGATCAGACGATATCGCCTCAGATCGGACGATTTCGTCTGGAGCAGAACGTCCAGACGATCTCGTCCCAAACTGATTTGTGCATAATTAGATTCTGTTCCAACGACGTCTCTAATCTGGGCAGAAGCGTGTCTGCATCGTTAGAGACCCTCCCCATTGGAGATCTCCCAAATTGGGATGATCCCCAACCTCCTAACCTCCCTCCTAAGCCTATTTAAACCTTAGGACCCCCCTTGACATTCCCCTGGCTGAATTTTCCTGTAACTTGACCTTTGCGCGCATTAGAATACCCTGGATTACCATCTGCATTTGTGCTTTCCAAGTTTTCTTGTAGGGACCTCATTGATTTTCAGTCGGAGCAAGCTCAGATCATCGCAGACGATCCTGTACAATCTTGGATGATCCCATCAAAATTCGAAATGATTTCGACTACAGTCTGCATTGGGGGCAATCAGTGCCCAGAGTTTGCGCTTTTCCTATACTTTGTTGCTATTTTATTCTGCATTTAGTCAGTTTTATTATTATTTCTTGTTATTCTGCATCTTGGAGTTCACCCATGTAGTTTAATTGCATAATAAAATCATGATTAGCTATTAAAGCATCGTAATTTACTTGCATTTCTATTCAAGATTATCTTATTAACATCCTTATTATTATTTCACATCATTTTCCTTTATCAATATAGCTGCATTTTCTGTATTTTGTATCTATTTCTCTGTTTGCAGGTCTCTGACGAATTCATCTAACGAATTCGTCAGATCTCAGATGATCTTGTCTGATTTCAGATGATCCTGTCAAATCAGAGGTGATCTGGACTGCTTCAAAAATTAGAATCTCCATCAGACATCCGAAATCAGGTATGGCTTTTCTCATCTAGCATATTCTCTATGTTTTATGTTTAATTCTATTTTTTGTATTCATTTAATTTGCATTTTCATAATAGAACAACTTAGATTCATTTGGCCAAACCTAGGATTTGAATGTTTAAAGATAAAATTGAACACATTAAACACATTCCCAACCTAGGCGTGGAGACTGCCACTAAACGTTTCCTGGTGAACCCCACCATCCATCAAAAAATCACCTTAATACACCTCCCCCGAGAGGCGGGACCTTCAAAGGGCCTCTCAGTCCGAGGTATTGTCCCATCCTTCCCGCATCCCCCTTCCGAGCATGGATCCTTTAGCCTGAAGGTAAGGGTGCGGAAAATTTGGAACGATACATTTTGGTGAACCCGACGTGAAACTAAAACCTTTTGAAAAAAAAAAACAAAAACATAGATGCATTTAAAATCATTAGAAAACTACTAAGTTGCATATCATGTCTAGATGGTAGCTCCTAAGAAAAGACTAGTTGTCACTATAAATGTTGAAAACCAATTAGCAGCCATAGAAGTTAATTATGTGCTTAGTGTGCCCGAAACAGATAGAAACCAACTTTTGTGGAAAGAACTTGATAGGAGGCTAGGTATCATTTCATCTAGATCAACCGAACTTAGACAAATCAAGAGGTTTGCCCTAGATAGGATCCTGGATCCTCATCAACTCATTTTTTATCATGAACTTCAGAGAGCCTGCCATAGGTGGTTAGCTTATAGGAGAGCTCTTGTGTCTTCAGAATTGTTCACCTTCGAGGAATACCTCGAGAACGTAGCTTGTTATACACCAATTCCTAGGTCATATAGAAGATCAAGAGGTCGTTCTTACGGATAGGGAAAGGTGGAGGAGAGTTCCTAGAGCTGTGTTATATCGAGAGTATTGCCATGAAATTTATTTCTACCAACCATAATCTGAGACAGATAATATCACTATAGCACTTTTTGTCAAATTCTTGAAAGAAAATTTTCAATTTGAAGAAGAACACTTCATGACTCCTGAAGAACTCGAGCCCATTAATGATATTTATAAATTGTTTATAGAAAACTAGATCATTGCTTTCATTATTATTATTTCTTGCATTTAGTGTGTTGTTTGTTATCTTTATAATATTGTTACAAAAACAAAAAATAGAAAAAACAAGAAAAACCAAAATATAACAAAACCAAAACATTTTATTTTAAATACTATAGTAGGTATATAATTAAAATATATACCTCTTAAGCTTGTTGCACATATATATATATATATATATATGTATATATATATTTGCTGAAATCTAAATTTAAGCACAATGCCTAGACTTAGGAATGGTAAACAAACTAAAGAAGAAGAAGAAGATTGGTTAGGAGACAAAACAAAAAACCCAAATGTCCTTCCTGAGGATTCAATTCCGGAAGGAGGAACTCTAGAACAGCCAGAAGATGAGCTTGTTGTAGATGAACAAGAAGAAAATCTTAAAGAGGAAGGATCCTCATCCCCTAGAATGGCTCCAGATGGAACTATTGCTTTTGATAACTTAGATCATTTCTGGAAATTTTTCAATAATAACATTGGTGCTCTTAATATGGCAGTTCGTATTGATAGAGGACAAATTAGTGACACTCAAGCAGCCATGGAAGATATGTTTAACATACACACTAATCCCTTGTCCTTTGTTGATCAAGAAAGTGATAAGGCTGGACCATCCAATAGAGATATGGTCACTATGATTCAGAACATGCAAAAACAACAGGTTACCCAACCCCCTAAGGAACCTTGTTATTGAGCCTAAAATCATTCCCACACAAAAGAAACCTTCATTCACCGCTTTATTTCGCCAAACTATTGATCAATATGCTTCAAATCGACAAAAACCTAAAATGAAGCCAAACACCAATTTTCAACAATCTGGGATACAACATAATACAACTTCAAAACTTCTTCATAACACCCTTCCTACCAACAATTTACACAATAGCAATATAGCATCTAATCTTCATGTCCCTCCATCATATGCTCACAAATCCCATATTAATACCCTACCGAACCAATATGGTGGGCAAACCAGTAATCTGGAAGCCATGGTGAAACAGTTAGCTTCACGTATGGACCAGATAGATCCCTACCATCCCTCGTACAATTATCGAGAGATGTGTAGTCAGCCTTTGGATCCCATAGTTGTAGCACAACCATACCCTAAACACTTTCCCATGCCCGTCCCGCCTATATGTAAAGGAACTGAAGATCCCATAGAGCATCTTCGCATGTTTAGGATAGCATGTCATGATATATCACATGATGACTTGCTATTACTAAAAATGTTCCCAAAAATTTTAGGAGGAATGGCATTAGAGTGGTACTATCAATTGCCCACTCATTCTTTGAGAAATTTTGAAGAAACAGTTGAATCTTTTGTCCATCAATTTAGTGCCTACATCGAGAGGCATGTCACCATTAAAGATTTATACAACTTAAAACAAGACAAAGATGAATGTTTTGCTGATTTCTTAGCTAGATGGAGGCAGTTGACAGGAAAACTGCACTTTGTGCTACCTTATAGGGAAATGTTGGATATTTTTATCAATAATTTACAAGAACAAATATCCTATGAGTTATCAACTGCTACCTTGACCACCTTCGATCAAGCTATAGACTTAGCTCGAAGAGTGGAAGATGCTCTCATTAGGAGAGGCCAGCTTAGGAAGAAAGATGATGAGAAAACATCCAAAAATCAGTATAAAAATAAACAAGTTGTAGGTGACGGAGTCACTGACAGCAGAAATGTTGCTAATATCAATACAACGAAGACAACAAAAAAATTTATATTGAAACCTCCTGATAAACCTCCTCGAGAATTTACTAGACTCAATCAACCATTATCAACTATTCTACCCCAATTACTCGAAAGAGGTTTGATTCAATTACCAGCTATCCAGGAACCCGATCCAACTATACCCGGATACAGAGCTGATTTACATTGTGATTTTCATAGAGGACCTGGACACTCTACAAACTCTTGTAAAATATTGAAACATAAAATACAAGATCTGATTGATAATAATGAAATGGAGGTGCAAGCCTTCCAACCTAAACAAAATGCTCCTAATAATGCTCAAAAGACCATTCCCCAAAATCAGAATCAAAATGCTAATCAATCATTGGATATATTTCAACATCCTTTACCAAAACATGGTAAAGAAGTGGCCAATCAAATTGAGCATCATAATGTCCCTCCTCCTACCCGATATGTAGGAACTATTAGCGGACATTTACCTAATCATGATTTACAAAAATTTGACACAACTTTATCCATGGTCACGACCAGGCCCCTATATAATACTCAAACTCCGGATCTCAGTGATGTAGAATCGGATACCGAAAGTGAAATAGACATCACCTCAAATCAATCGAATAGTTCTGAAAATGAATCAGACCCTATTCAACCTATCACAGATTTTATGGTTCCAGAAGAACCATTTCCTAGAAGAGTTACTACTCGACCCTCTTCTAATCAGTTCCTTCCTAATGAACAAGCCATAAACGCTCAACCGAGACCAGTTCAGCGTCCTCAATATAACATTGTAGGTACCATCGGAGCCGTTACCAGACAACAGGCTCAAAATTCTCAACAGGATCAAACTCAGAATGATGGATCAGCTCCATTTATTTTGAAAAATCCCAATAAAGGGAATCATATGTCTAATGTTCAACCAAAACCTCCTTACAATATTAACGAACAATTATCCAATACTACAGCCAGAATTTCCCTTTTGGACTTGTTAAGATCTTCTCCTACCCATAGGGATGAATTAATGCTCACATTAAGCCAAATGATGGTACCTCAAAATATTCAACCTCGAAGCCATGTCCAATACTATCATCACTCGAGAAGTCGATTGTATTGACTTTCGAGATAAAGATATACCACAACATAGTCTACATAAGGATAACCCCTTATATATTACTGCCCTAATTGGAGATGTAGTTGTTAAACGAGTCTTGATTGATAATGGTTCATCTCTAAACATATGCACTTTTGACTTTTACCAAATATTTGGCTTTAGAAGTGATGAAATGAAAAGAACGGATATGATTATCAAAGCCTTCAATGACGAGACACAAGAAACGTGTGGAGTCATTACTATACCCTTGCAAGTTGGTCCTAGAACCCTAGATACAACCGTGTTTATTGTACATTGCCCCGCATCATACAATATACTCTTGGGTCACCCTTGGATCAATGCGATGTGGGCTGTCCCATCAACTTTACACCAATGTGTTAAATTCGAATTTAAAAATCAGTTGGTCACTATTCATGGTGATCCTAGACCCTTTGATATGTGTGCCTTGGCAGAACCTCGTTGGAGTTCAGTTTTGCCCTCCTCTGTCATCCACACATCCTAATTCTTATTTTTCATCTAAAAGTGTGAAACACACACCTACAAATTCATCTATTTCTCCTCCATTAATTTCACCCCCATGTATAGCTCAACAATCTTCTGAACAAACCACACTAGAACCTCAAAAAGATCTTAGATCTACAACCAATCCTTCATGTTCCATCCCTATAATTTCAAAACCTATAGACCCATTTATTAACACCTCCACATTATCTACATCTATCATACCTTCCACATCTAAAGATATAGGGAATGATCCTTCTACATCTTATGCTCTTTCTGATGAGCTTTTACCGGATTTATCTAAAATTTTAATATCAGAAAAAACAAATGCTTCTATGCAAGATTCACTTCTTTTAAATAATTTGCCACCATCTCCTCATACTTTGGGCCTCCCACAACCTATGGGAAGTACTTACCAAGTCGGGAGTTGTGCTTTTATTTATAAAGGATATGATTGGGGAAGAATACCCCAAAACATCAAGACGCATTGTGATGGATATGCTCGATGCTATTTTGCTAATGAATATATTAAAGCTAAACCTATAATGCTTAAAATGGGATATAAAGGGAAAGGCTTGGGACCTTTCCAAAATGGTATGAAAGAACCTATCGAGGTAGAACCATGGCCCGCCCGATGTGGTGTGGGCCTGTTTCCTAGTAAGGGTCAACCCTTCCCTTTTGAAGGTGATGATCAACTCATATGTTATCAAGATTATCTAGATAAACAAGATTCTTTGTGTCCAAAGAATAATCCCTTTACATGCAATATGCTATCCATAGCTTACCCTGAATTGATTGTTGAATCCGATGATGAGTTGGAAGGAGATATTTTCCATGATGTCTCCGTTGAAGAGTTGTTACACAATGGTTTTTATTTTGATGGTTCTATACCTACTATAGCCCAACTTGAGGCCACGACTCCTCAAGATGAATTCTCCAAGTTAACCTTAAAATAATTACAAGAATTGGGCGTCTCACCCACCCCACCTAATTTTGAAAGAGATCTACACATGGAAGTAGAAAACGTCATTAAAGTTAACATTGGAACTGAGGATAATCCTCACATAATCAATATTGGATCAGAATTAAGTCAAGAAAAACAAGATGAATACATTGCATTTCTTAAAGAATATGAAGATGTCTTTGCTTGGACATATGAAGACATGCCAGTTCTGGACCCTTCGTAGTCATGCATCATCTAGTAGTCCATCCGGATGCTAAACCTGTTAAACAGAAACTTAGAAAAATGCATCCCAAAGTGGCCTTGCTAGTCAAAGGGGAGTTAGAAAAACTCCTGAATGTTGTTTTTATACAAGCTATTGATTATGCTGAATGGATCTCAAATGTAGTTCCAGTCACCAAGAAAGAAGCTACCAAAGTTAGGGTTTGCACAGACTTTAGAGATATTAACGTTGCATGCCCTAAAGATGATTTTCCTCTTCCCAACATGGATCAAATCATTGATTTTACTATCGAGAGTGGAATGATGTCCCTAATGGATGGATTTTTTGGTTATAATCAGATCAGGATAGCTCCCGAAGATCAGGCTAAAATAGCCTTTATTACCCCTTGGGGTACCTTTTGTTGGAAAGTGATGCCATTTGGTTTAAAGAATGCAGGCGCAACATATCAACGAGCCATGACTTATATCTTTCATGATATGATGCATGATATCCTACATGATTACGTAGATGATATTATAGCTCGCTCTATTAAAGAAGATGATCATTTAGATGATTTGAGAAAAGTATTTAATCGGTTAAGAGAATACCTTATTCGATTAAATCCAGCCAAATGCATATTCGGAGTTAAGTCCGATAAACTATTAGGGGTTTTAGTTTCTTTACGTGGTATCAAAATCGACCCTCTCAAGATTGTGGCTATCACTGATATGCCCGCACCTACCAATATATCTGAGTTACGAAGTTTACAAGGTAAGCTTCAAGCCATCCGTCGCTTCATCGATAAGCTAGCGGACAAAACCGGTCCCTTTCTTAAGCTTCTTAAGAAGGATGTCCCTTTTAATTGGGATGACGAATGTAAGGAAGCTTTTGAACTTCTCAAACAATACCTCCTTAACCCACCTGTGCTTTCACCGCCTAGACCTGATCGCCCGTTTATCCTGTATATTTTAGCTTCAGATTTTGCTTTAGGAGCTATGCTAGCTCAACTTGATAATGAGAAAAGAGAGCGTGCTAATTATTATATTAGCCAAACTTTAATCAGTTATGAAACCCGCTACACAACATTAGAAAAACTATGTCTAGCAGTCATATTTTCTATGCAAAAATTATGCCATTATATGCTCAGTCAAAAAACATATGTCATTGCTAAATATGATCCCTTGCGGTATCTTATGAGTCGACCTTATTTATCGGGTCGTACAACAAAGTGGGTTCTTGCTCTAAGCGAGTTTGAACTCACATTCATAGGACAAAAGTCTATTAAGGGTCAAATCATAGCAGATCAATTAGCTGCTGCACCCTTAGAGTCTACCCATCCCCTCATCATTGAGTTTCTTGATGAATGCCTTCAATTAGAGGCAGACCGTGTTGAACAATGGTCCTTATACTTTGATGGAGCCCGATGCATGAGTGGGGCTAGTGCGGGTATTATTTTAATATCCCCATAAAAACATCTTATACCTTTGTCCTTTAAATTAACATTTGCTTGCACCAATAATATTGCTGAATATGAGGCTCTAATCCTTGGATTACGAGCTGCCTTGGCGCTAAAAATCAAACATCTCCTAGTTTTTGGTGATTCTCAACTTGTTATAAACCAAATTAATGAAGTTTATCAGACCAGAGATGATAAATTGTGCCCATATAAAGCATATGTTTTACAGTTAATATCTCTATTTGATCAAGTTACCTTGGAAGCTATTCCTCGAACTAGCAACCGTGCAGCTGATGCTATGGCCGCAACTGCATCTCTTCTGCCCTTGGAGTTAGATGACGAATATGCCACCATCATTATTCGTCGACTCCAGGAACCCGCTTCAAATAAGTCATGTTTAGAACCTTTGGATGTGTTTCTAATCAATGAAACTACTCCTGAACCTTGGTATACGGATATATTTGATTTTCTTCAAAATGGGACTTTCCCTGCCAATTCTAATAGAAACCAAAGTCGGTTATTACGTAGACGAGCAAGTCGATTTGTAATAATTGGCAATACTTTATATAGGAGATCTTTTGAAGGTATCCTATTGAGATGTTTGAATCTAGAAGAATCCAAATCAGCTTTAAGTGAAGCCCACGATGGATCTTGTGGAGGACACTTCAGTGGTAGTGTCATTGCTAAAAAGCTCCTTAGGATAGGATACTTTTGGCCTACCATGGAAAATGATGCACATGATTATGTGCGCCATTGCGACAAGTGCCAGAAACATGCTGACCTTGTCCATGCCCCTGCACAAGAACCGCAGGCTATTTCATCTCCTTGGCCCTTTTCAAAATGGGGCTTAGACATTATTGGCAAAATTAATCCTGTGTCATCTGATGGACACAAATTCATCATAACCGCCACTGAGTATTTCACGAAGTGGGTTGAAGCTATGCCTTTAGCTTCCTGCACTGGAACACAAGTCTCTAAATTTATTTTTAATCAAATTATTTGTAGGTTCAGAATTCCTGCAAATCTCATCTCAGACAATGGAACTTGTTTCAAAAATAAAGATGTTAAGAAATTATGCCAAAAATATAAGATTCAACATCGCTGGTCCACTCCCTATTATCCTCAGGGTAATGGTCAAGCAGAAGCATCTAACAAAACCTTAATCAAAATTCTTAAAATATTGGTCAATAAATCTGGTCATGACTGGCACATTCAATTATATCCAACTTTGTGGGCATATCGAACTAGTGTTCGAACTCCCACTAGAACTTCACCTTTTGTCTTGGTTTATGGTGCTGAAGCTATTTTTCCCTTTGAATTAGAAGTTCCTTCTTTGGCTCTACTACTTCAAGATACCAAAGTAGGAGATGAATATCGAGCTGGCAGACTCAATCAACTGGAACTCCTAGATGAAAAGTGCATCAATGCTTTGGAGCATCTTCGTGCCTACCAAAACAAGCTTAAAAGATCATATGCCAAGAAAGTTCGTCATCGATCCTTTGAGGTCGGCGACCTTGTTTTAAAAGAAAATCAAAAAATACTAATGCAACTAAAGACCTTAAAGGTAAATTTGAGCCCAACTGGCTTGGACCATATATTATCACTGCTAAATTTGAATCGGGAGCATACAAATTAGCTACCTTAGATGGTAAAGATTTAAAAGAACCTATGAATATTATGCATCTTAAGCGATATTACGCATAAAATTTAGTCATTTCATTTGTACATATTTTGCATGTTGTCTCATTTTAAAAATATATATAAAACTGTTTAAACAAAAACAAACCAAAAAAAAAAAAAGAAGAAGAAAGAGAGAGTCAAAATTATCAAACTCCTCAAAAATATTTGTTGTATATATTTCTTCTTAAAGTATTGCAGTTATATTTTCTTATTATCTTGGATAAATTAGCATTTATTTGGAATCCCTCACTTTTGCAAACACAAAAATAAATATCTTGATTTTATCTGGCATGATTACTAATCTCTCTTATATCAAAGTCCACAAAATTTAATTAAATAAAGTTTGAGCATAGAGAATTGATCTTGTTATTTACTTAAACCAAGCATATTCTTTCACAATAAAATGATTACATTTGTAATTTCCATGCTATGCTACATAGTAGAAGTGGTTTCTTGAGCGAAAAGTTTCCCCTGCTATCCTATCATGCACATGGTCTAGAATCTTTGAGAATTGACAAAAGGACAAGCTCACCCCTACCCGAAATAAAAATCCCTTGCTCTACAGACTAATCCGAGCAAGTATCCCTAGCATAGGAAGCAAAAGAAAAAGAAAAATCAAACAAAATTATGAGCAAAAGAAGCATTATTCCAGTATCATTTTGTACTATCTCAGCACTATTTCAGCATTATCTCAAATACAAAAGCAAAAATACAAAAAAAAAAAGCAAAAATACAAAAAGAGCAAAAGAGAAAAGCAAAAGCAAAAGCAATAAAATCCCTTTCCCTACCCATTGAAAAGAAAAGAAGGGTTGATGAGCTTGAATCCCTGGAATTCTCAATTATTCAAAAACTGTGAGGTAAGCCCCATAACAGGTGGTTTGTGCCCAACCCGCTTGGCCTTGGGTAACTCCTAGCGTGGTGATATGTCTGTCACATTAGCGACCTTCTTTTGTACAGACCTATGTCTGCTTATGGATTAGCTAGCTCTTGATAACCCGACTTACATAGTAGTTTGGTATGGTTATATGCATCTAAATCATGGTTAATGAACACTTATTTGGTTAATTCAAATCACTTGTATCAAATTATCTTGCTCAAAACTGGTAAATGCACAAAGCAATTGCACACACATTTGTATTTGAGAGATTTTGTGTATCATTATGATAAATCAAGATTGGTAATGAACTCACATACGCACATGGGATTCCTTATAAATCTAACTGTTGTCTTTAAGATACTTTGAAATATTTTTGCAAATTGTTTGGAATAATTTCATTTTCTTATTTGAGAACAGTTGTTTAGTATAAAGACAACTACATACATTTTCAAAAAAATCAAAATTTCTTTCAAAACATACACTCAAATCATATATATATTATCGACTTTCGCGACGATGGTATAGTTCCAAAACTTAAATTGGAATTTTATGCCTAGCGCAAGTCCTCATCTTCATATTATCTGTTTATTTTCAAAAATTAAAAAATCAACCATGCAATAAAACTATCAATTTCTTCTTTGGATTTCGCGATGATGGTATAAGTCTATACCTAAATATTCTATGCCTAGCGCAAACCATTGTACTAATTTTATTTCCCATTTATTTAAATTCATCAAAACATGTGACTTAAATCATTATGTTACACAATTATGCTTTAACAACAACGCACATTGTTTCTATTTCATGTCATTATGTCAACTTCAATTTTGCAATGATGGTATAATTCCTAGGGAATTATTCAAAAATTTTATCACACTTAGGAATTTATGCCTAGCAAAAATCATCTTTAATATATTTCATGCATAATATTTTCATGGAAATCTGAAAACAAATCACCATCATCATCATCATTTGCATCATCACAACAAAGTCTTAAGACAGTCTCTTAAGCACTCTTTTTCTTTTAACAATATTTCTATACTGGGATTAGCTTGACGACCGAGTGAGCGGCGACTCCATGAAATGGTCTATAATAGCGACAATGTCCTTTGAAATTATTGTTAAAAGTCCCTTTTATTATTATTATTATTATCCCACAAACAACCAATTTGTTTACATCAGATTATTTCATTTAAATTTTAAAAAGCATGACATTCAAACCATAATATTTCCAAATGACATAATTACATGAATCATCAAATCAATCACACCAAAACATTAAAGCATCATACAAACACATAAGACAAGTCATATGATCAAAAATATATATATATATATATATATATATATATATATATATCTCAACAATATATGTACATCATATCAAAACTAGATTGGTATGCCACAATCTACATCTTGGCATACTCAATCCTCTCAATCATATATTCAGTCTGTGCAATGCAGTAGCCTAGCCTCGAGAACCCCTCGAGCTCTCAGCCTCATCTCCTCCCCTGACCTGAGGTGGACGAGGTGGCCCCATCATAGTATGTGTGGTACTACGAGTCCTAGTCATCGATCGAGATGAAGTCCTCGATGACCCAACCCCGATCGGATCCGCAATGCCGGCTAGCAATATACCCTCTAGCCCTCTGGCACCGATGGAAGTAGATACCCTGATAGAACGTGGTCTGAGCAATCGACCATGCCAGCTCCTGAGTGCTCGCTCCTCCGCTCCATGCTCTGAGGCGTGCAACCTCATCTCTGAGCTATGTAGCCTCAGCTCGATGGCGTGTAGCCTCATCCTATAAAGTCTGCACCTATGCCTGGAGATGGACAGTCTTCGCCCGAAGAGTAGCCATCTCACTACTCTCTCCTGTGTCCACACCCTTGCCCTTATCGGGCGATGGTGGCCTCTCTCTCCATGGAGAAGGGGGTCTATCCTCCCTCCTCTCCCACTGCCATGGCCTCTGCTGAGCCTGTGGCCTCCTCTGCTCTCTCCCATCGTGACCCTGTGCCACCTCAATGGCCGCCTGGCGCCGCCTCCCCATCCGATGCACAACTGCATGAATCGGACCCTGAGCCCTCGTCATCCGAGGAGGGTGGATGCCTGTGTACCAGGCATCATAGCCGTCGGCTACCCCAGCGTCGTCCCCATCCACTGGCTGGATCGGGGCATCATCTGCATCCTGACTCTAGAAGCGCTGCATATCTAGAGCCCCGCTAACTGTAGTGTTATCCCGGATGGTCTGGGAAAACTCGTAGTCTCTGAGAGATGGGATCCCCGTTGTAGACCGAACTGCCTCAAAACTCGGTCGTAGCGATGGAGCTCCACCTCTCCCCTCTCCATCCTCAGCCAATAGGTTCGCCTAACGTGAGCCAGCTCCTGTCCATCCTCGGCCCACCCTGGATGATCTCTCCAAGGCCTCCAGGTGATCTGGTCGGAGACAAGGTCATCAAGTAGTCTCCGAGACATTGGCAGATCTATCCGTCACTGTGACCCTCTCTAGAGCCACCAGTAGAAAGCTCGGGGCCTCTCCCCATCAATCCCTATCAGTGGGAGCCCTACCGGCCTCCGCACCATGATGTGCTCCCAACACCAAACCTGTAGTAGTGATGTCATGACCAGACATCGGTCGCCCTTGTATACGACCCCATGTAGGATCCTATACAATCGGCATAGTACAAAGCTCCCCCAAGCAAACCTGTACCCATGGTCTCTCATGTCGTAGACCACATCTGTCAGTAGCCATGGTACTCTGCATCCACTCTGATGGCATAGCAAGAGACCACCTACCACCCCAGCCAAAACCTATGTCGGTCTAGATGCCCCTAGCATCTGGCGTAGCGACTCGATGTTCACTCCGCCCTTCTCCAGGGCGAAGCTCGGATCTCCGCATAGTCGCATCATCACATGGCCCTGATTGGCCATGGGAGTTATTAGCCATCCTTGTATGGGGATCCTCAAAATCCTCCATACATCCTCCAATGTGGGAGTCATCTCCCTTATCGATAACCGAAAATAGGAAGAACCCGGATACCACCTCTCTGCTAGGGCTGTCAATAGCCCCATATCTATAGAAACCTGTGGCATATCTGCCACATGCTGCAAGCCGACTTGAGCCAACTGATCTCGCTCTGCTTGAGATAGAGCGGCCAAGTCATCCCTCAGCCCATCGTATTTCCATTCTCTGCTCTTTAGTAATCCTCTCTGCAACATAAACAACAAAACAATAAAAATCATTAATAAAATAGTGATTAAAAATGCAAGTAACACAAGTTCAATTTGAGCAAATTCGTCTCCGATTTCGCAAGCCGAAATCGTCCCTTATTTGACGAAATCGTCCCCATTTCGCCGATTTTGCCCCTGGACGAAATCGGCGATATCGAGACGATTTCGACGAAATGGAGACGATTTCGTCCCGACGACGTCGACGGCCCAAAAAATGGCCGTGATGCTCAAAAATCATTCAAAATTAATCTAAAAAGCATAGAAAATCAAAATTAAAGCATTCTAAACTAAGTTTAGACTCTTACCCGTAGCCCGTGCTGGACCTCTGTCGATCTGTGCACTGTCTCGACCATTTTGTTTGCAGAGCTCCAGAAACCAGAAAATGAAAATGAACAGTAAAAATGAATTAGGGTTTTTCCCTATTTTTCTTAATTTTATTCAAAAACAATTAAAAACATTTTAAATTTTGCTTTTCCGCGTTTTTACCTCAAACGTTCGATTTGGGTAAAAACACGGAGGGGGCACCATAGTAAGCTGTCGTACGATTCGACCTAGAATCATCGCCTAAAAATGGGAGTAAATTTTTGCTTTCTCGTAAATCGAGAAGAACTCGTCTTTAACGCATTTTCCTCAAAAAATTTGCTAAAGAGGGGGCAAAATGTAGCACCCCAAAATTGGCGCAGTAAACCTTAGCAAATAATTAAAATTACTTTAGTAATAATTCAAAATTCAATTTTAACCCCGAACCGCCCGTTAACCGCCTGTTAAACAGCTTTCCCCATTTTTCATGCCATTTTTAGGATTTGTTGTGACCGTTGGACGATATCGTCTCCGATCAGACGATATCGCCTCAGATCGGACGATTTCTTCTGGAGAAGAACGTCCAGACGATCTCGTCCCAAACTGATTTGTGCATAATTAGATTCTGTTCCAACGACGTCTCTAATCTGGGCAGAAGCGTGTCTGCGCCGTTAGAGACCCTCCCCATTGGAGATCTCCCAAATTGGGATGATCCCCAACCTCCTAACCTCCCTCCTAAGCCTATTTAAACCTTAGGACCCCCCTTGACATTCCCCTGGCTGAATTTTCCTGTAACTTGACCTTTGCGTGCATTAGAATACCCTGGATTACCATCTGCATTTGTGCTTTCCAAGTTTTCTTGCAGGGACCTCATTGATTTTCAGCCGGAGCAAGCTCAGATCGTCGCAGATGATCCTGTACAATCTTGGATGATCCCATCAAAATTCGAGACGATTTCGACTGCAGTCTGCATTGGGGGCAATCAGTGCCCAGAGTTTGCACTTTTCCTATACTTTGCTGCTATTTTATTCTGCATTTAGTCAGTTTTATTATTATTTCTTGTTATTCTGCATCTTGGAGTTCACCCATGTAGTTTAATTGCATAATAAAATCATGATTAGCTATTAAAGCATCGTAATTTACTTGCATTTCTATTCGGGATTATCTTATTAACATCCTTATTATTATTTCACATCATTTTCCTTTATCAGTATAGCTGCATTTTTTGTATTTTGTATCTATTTCTCTGTTTGCAGGTCTCTGACGAATTCGTCTGATGAATTCGTCAGATCTCAGATGATCTTGTCTGATTTCAGACGATCCTGTCAAATCAGAGGCGATCTGGACTGCTTCAAAAATTAGAATCTCCATCAGACATCCGAAATCAGGTATGGCTTTTCTCATCTAGCATATTCTCTGTGTTTTATGTTTAATTCTATTTTTTGTATTCATTTAATTTGCATTTTCATAATAGAACAACTTAGATTCATTTGGCCAAACCTAGGATTTGAATGTTTAAAGATAAAATTGAACACATTAAACACATTCCCAACCTAGGCGTGGAGACTGCCACTAAACGTTTCCTGGTGAACCCCACCATCCGTCGAAAAATCACCTTAATACACCTCCCCCGAGAGGCGGGACCTTCAAAGGGCCTCTCAGTCCGAGGTATTGTCCCATCCTTCCCGCATCCCCCTTCCGGGCGTGGATCCTTTAGCCTGAAGGTAAGGGTGCGGAAAATTTGGAACGATACAAGTAATCTTCTAAACATGATGTTTTTTAGGTGTCTATAAAACCTTAAGTATTCATAACACTCAAACCTCCTAATTTTTATCATTCCACCATCCCCATCCCATGTAAAATATCAATCGTGATTTTTTGCAGGCTCGAATACACTCCTAAAACCTTTCAAATGCCACATATCGTGATCATCCCACCTTGGATGGGCATGGTCTATGGTCATCAGAACCTCGAATGGTTAACTATAAGCTTGTGTAGAGGCCTCTCAATGTAGCACAATTCAATAATGATGTAGCACAGTTCAACAATGATGTAGTATGGTTTAACAATGAAAACAACACACTAAATGTAAAATATAATCTATTTTATTTTATTTGCATGCTTCTAATTTTAATTCATTACATGATTTAGTTTTATCTATTGCATTGGTTTTCACATATTTCTTAAATTTAGGCTTCACTTTAGGAGGTCCAATAGGTATTACTAATGTATTGTATTTCTATCTTGTGTGTAGGTTATAGGTGTGAACCAGAGCAGACCCAAAATCATATAATTAACTAAAGTTGACCGAGTCCACAAAACAGATTGACTATGACTTTGGTAGCCCACATAGCATGATAATCCAACCCTATATTATTTCCAATCGTAATCATCTGAATCATAGATGATATCAAACCTTGATCATCTAGATGAAAATTATTGTAATCTAAAGAGTAGCCCACCCCATACATAGTAAGCACAAATAAGCATCAACATGTAAAAGCGCTATACATGATCCCAGATATGTCCTATGAAGCGACGATCACCAAAAACTTCCTCCAAGCACTTGCTATAGCTATAAGAGTACCAAAGTACCATATTATTTTGCATAAGGTAATTATTCCCTCTATTCATTATAAAACCCTACACAGGAAAATACTATAATGAGAATAGATAAAGAGCAAATATAATACATTTATTTCTTTTATTTTACATTGCTTTTATAGTGTGTACTTTTATCATCTACACTTGGATAAATTATAGTATGCTTTATACTTTTTTTGAAATCATATTTTATTCTAAAATAGATACTTTCTAATATGGGATATCGAGGTAAAAAACTAGGCTTCCATGAGAAAGGCATAAAAAAGTCCTTACAAATTGAAGCCTCATTAGGATGCTATGGGATAGGTTGCATCCCCAATTGTAGTTATCCTCTTTGTCTAATAGAAAATATGAATCTTTATTTCCTTACAATATATCCCATTACTATGTTGTTTTCTTAAATAGATTAAATTGAGATAAGGAGGATGCCAATGGGTTATCGCTCCTCATAGATCCTAGATTCTATCTTTTTACACACTTTACTAGTGTAAATATCTTAACCCTAATCTATCCTAAACTAATTGCTAATAAATATTACTATGAGATGAAGGATGGTCCAAATTATCCTTCTTAAGATAGTCCCTCAAACTAGATAATCCAAAGCAACTTCTATTTTGGTGGATATTCTCCCCAAAATATGAATGTTACTTTCTCATATCTAATTAATTACACTCAATTATTCCTAGATCTTACAAATCCTAAGAGATTCAAAGTGTTGCTTGCTTATCATTGATTGGAATATGAATCTTGTATTTTGATTAAGGAAACCATGGACATTATTAATAGGAATTGTAAAAATCCTAAGATCCCTGGGCTAAGCAAAGTCTTGACCTTAACTAAGCATAAATACCTTAGTAGTGGCTTATACCTTTCTCCTTTAAGGTCAAGTTTTCCTATAGCAACAACACTGCTAAATATAAAGTTTTTATCTTAGGGCTTCATGTAGCATTAGCTTTATAGGTTAGAATTATCTCTATTTTTGGAAATTTCTTGTATAAACTAATTCAATGGTGATTATCAAAAGAAATATGAAAAAATTAAGCCATACAAAGACATCATTGCTAAACTCATGTCTATTTTTTATAAAATCACTACTAAAGTCATCACTAGGTCTAGTAACTAGCACGTCGATGCTAGGGAATGGGTTGCATTTCTTATCCCCTTAGTGTTGAATGAAAAAAAAAGCCATGATAATCATTGGAAAAATTAGGGAGCCTTCAACCTTTTATTCTAGCCAAATTCCTCTAGAAGTATATTTTGTGGAAGTGGCTCCTGATCATTGATTCAAGGATATATTTTCCTTAGGATGGAATGTTGCCTAATGGTTTGAATCATAATGAGTGTAAGAACCTTAAGAAATGCCCTATTATCCTATAAACATTAGTAAAATATTATACCACTTTTCCTTTGATGGCATTCTCCTTAGATGCCTCACCTTATTCGAATCCCAAGTAGTCACCAAAGAGGCCCATAATGGATCATATAATGATTACTTTAATGGTGTTTCCATCACCAAGATATAGCTAAGATGGGTTGTTTGGTAGAACCTTGAAGGGTATAATATAAATTTAATAAAAAATTAATAATAATCGTAGAAATAAAATAGATTTATCAAGAATCACAGTCCTCTTAGGAGGGGATTCCTCCATAAAATCTTATATAGTAAATTATTCTTTTTCTTGATGATTTGAGTTCTTGCTCATACATAGTTTTATATCTATCCTAATGCTACATTGGTGAAGACATGATGGTTTATGCTATGAATTAATATAATAATTAATTAGATAATTAATAATACTAAATAAATAATGTTAGGATGTGGAATCCTAACATGTCACCCTTCCCAAAAAAATCTTTGTCCTCAAAGATGAAACTAAGGAAATTGTTGTTGAATTTGGTGAATCACTTCCCAAGTAGCATCCTCAAGGACCAAATCCCACCACTGAATCAAGACCTTGATGATAGTGTGATTATGAAGTTTATGGGTGTGATGATCCAAGACTATTTCAAGTTCAACCACTAGGTATCCATCCTCGGTAAACTCAAGTAACTGAGTTTGTATTTGTACTTGTGAACCAATGACCTTCTTGAGACAAGATACATGAAATATGGGATGAATTATTGAAGGCTTGGGTAACTCTAGTTTATAGGTAACGGGTCCTGTGCGATGCAAAATCTTGTAAGATCTATAGAATTTTAGGGCTATTTTGAGTGGACCTTTTAGTGTGAGAGAGGTTTTGTGGTAAGGTAGAATCCATAGGAGCACCATATCACCCTCTTAAAATTTATGTTCAACTCAGTGTTGATTTACCTACGGTTTCATCCAATGTTATACTATGAGCAAAATCTCTTTAAGAAGAATAATATTGGCCTGAGTAGAAATCTCATAATCCACTTTTGAAACATTGGTGCTTCCAGGAATATAGGATGTGACTGTAAGGGGTTCCTGGCCATATAGGGCTTCATAAGGTGTCATTTTTATGGTGGTCTGGTATGAAGTATTGTACCACCATTCTTCCAATGGAAGCCATTTAACCTAATGAATTGGCTATATAGAAGCAAAGCAATGTAAGTAAGTCTCCAAAAATTTATTAACAATATTTGTTTATCCATAAATTTGGGGGTGATATATCAAAATCATATAGAGCTAAGTGCCTTGGATCTTGAAGAATTCCTTCTAAAAATGACTAGTGAAAGTAGGGTCCCAATCACTACTGATAGTAGATGGTATACCATGGAGCTTGAAAATGTTATCAAGGAATAATTAAGCCACATTGATAGCCTTGTAGGGATGGGCTAAGAGAAAAAGTGTGCATATTTGGACAATCGATCTACAACCACCAAAATAATAGATTTTCTAGAAGACTTTGGAAGGACCTCAGTAAATTCATCGATATATCAATCCATGTTTTTATCAAGATAGGAAGATGCTAAAGAATTCTTGTAATACCCATGGTCTCCCTTTTTTGTCACTAGAAAACTTCACATTCCACAACAAATTTTTTGATATCCTATTTCATGTCATCCCAATAAAAATATCGAGCCATCCTTTTATAAGTTTTTAGAAATCCAAAGTGCCCTATTGCAAGGGTATCATGTAATTCATGGAGTATCTCTGACTAACATGATGAGGTAGAGGGTAGTACAATAAGTTCCTTGAATAGAAACATTCCATTACTCCAAGTAAAGTGAGGCTTACTATTGGGATCTTGTTGGAGTTTCTTAATTAATTCCCGTGTTGAACTATCACTGAACTATTCCTATGTTACTTTGTCTATCCATTGTGAAACAAATGAAGAGAGTGCTTACAATTGTGGAAAATATTGAGATCTATGTGAAAGGGCATCAACAACCACATTGTCCTTCCCTTTACGATACATGATCTCATAATCATACCCTAATAGTTTAGTGACCCATTTTTGTTGCTTTGGGATGGAGATCGATACAGATAATGATCAGTACAAATAATGATATGTTGCTTTAGTAATCCAAAAAGTATTTAAAACTATGATGATTAGTATGGATAATGAAATGTTTACCAATGAGATATGGTCACCAATGTTGGATGGCATGAATGATGACCAACATCTCTTTCTCATATGTTGATCATGCCAATTTCTATCCTAAAAGTACCTTGCTAGTGAAATCCAAGGGTCTACCTTATTGCATGAGAATGACACAAATTACTAATCTAGAAGCATCACTTTTGATCATAAAGGTCTTTGAGAAATTGGGCATTGCCAATACAGAGGTGGAACACATGGCTTCCTTCAATCTATGAAAAGCATCATCAATATTTGTGGAATAAAGAAAGGTATTCTTTTTAAGTAAATTTATCAATGGTGTTGCAATCTTGCCATAGTCCTTTATAAACTTATGGTAATACCCGATCAATCCAAGAAATATGTACAAGCTTTTCAATGATTTTGGGATAGACCAATTTTGCATATCTTAAATTTTGAGCATATTCTAAAATTATATGTCCTAGATACTCAATATCCTTCCACCCAAAAGAACATTTTGAGCATTTGGTATATAATTGGTTGTCACCCAAGATTTGCAAGGTTTGTTCCAAGTGAACCAAATGGTACTCCCAAGTCTTACTATAAACCAAAATATCATCAAAGAAAATCAAAATAAATTTCCTAAGATAAGGGTGAAACACCTTGTTCATCAAGATTTGGAATGTTGAAGGAGCATTGGTAAGACCAGGAATTTATAGTGTCCCTCATGGGTGTATAAAGCTATTTTAGGAATGTTAGCTTCTTTGAATTTGATTTGGTGATACCCTAATCATAGATCTAACTTGGAATAATACTTAGCACCATGAAGCTCACACAGCAACTCATCAATAATAGGAATTCAAAATTTGTCCTTGATTGTGATCTTGTTGAGGGTATGAAAATTGATACACAGTTGCCATGATCCATCCTTCTTATGAACCAACAATACTAGAGAAGAATAAGGGCTAACATTGGATGAATGCCACCTGATTTCAATAGTTTTAGTACAAGTTTCTCAAATTTAGTTTTCTATAAGTAGGTTAATGATAAGGCCAAATATTTGGTGGTTGATTTCCAGGTTGAAGTTGTATAGCATGATCTTGACTACGTTGGGAGGTAACGCTTTTGGTTCTTCAAATACTTTGAAGTTATGAGCCAAAAGTTATTGGAACTCTTTCACTTCATCCTGTTTTACCCTTTTGGGTTGAATGAAGAATAATTATGTGACCATTCCCTTGAATCCTTTTTGAATAAGTTTTTCCATGCGATGAGAACTCACTATTTGTGAGGAACCTGCTTGGATACTATTTAAAGTGTATTGTTGGTCATAAAGTGTGAATTGCATCCATAATGTTACAAAATACCATTGTATTAACCTAAGTGTTTTCAACCATTACGCCCCCAAGTCAACATCACATCCAACCAATGAAAGCTCATACATGTCACTTTTCATGTTGTAGTCACCCATAGAGAGCTTGAAATTTTAGCATTTCCATTTACAGGTAATTTGTCCCCCATTACCAATCATAACCTCAAAAATATTGTGAGGTTGTATATAGAAACTAGCCTATTTCACCACACGTGGGTTAATAAAATTATGTGTAATTCCAGAGGTAATGAGAACAATGAGGTTTTGTCATTTAAAGTATCCTCAAACTGTCATAATTTGTGGGGAAGAAAATCTTGTGAGAGCATTGAAAGTAAATTATGGAATATCCTCATTTTTGTTATCAGGTGTATCTATCACTACTTCCACTTCTATATTATCTTCTGCTTCTATTGAGTTACAAGGATCAGTTACATTAAACATATATAAATTGTGTAGTGCATCTATGATCTGACATATATATCTCATCACAATTATAGCAAAGGCCCTTCACTTGTCATTCCTTAATTTCCTTAGGATTGATATGCTTAATTTACAAGGGTCTATGAGTTTTTGAGTAAGTGTGAGGGATTTATTATTTTCTAATCGATGGCTTCCCTTGTTGACATTCAACATTAAATTTATCTTTTGCTAATTTGGCTAATCCAATGGCTTGGATCATGGTGCTTGGATTGAACATCTATAATTCTACCTAAATTTCTTCTTTTAACCCACTGATGAAGAAAATTTTGAAAAATGATGCATCCAACCCTGTTGTGTGGTTTGCTAGCTTCTCAAATTAATCTTGGTATTCATGCACTAAAGTGGTTTGATGTAGTTTAGTGAGAGCTCCTATGAAGTCTTTGAATCTACTAGGGCCAAACCATACTAATAGATTCTTTTTAAAGTTATCCCAAGTAGGAATTCCATTAGTCTTTTCCTACCATTGGTACCATTGGTTAGCATCATATTCAAGTTTGAATGATGCAATACAAACTTTTTGTACCTTAGGAATCTAGTTTAGTGAGAAGTATTGTTCTGCCCAATAGACCCAACTAGTGGGATCTCCTCCCTCAAATTTTGGGAAATCCAACTTAGTTGTTCTTTTAAGGATGGATATTTTTTTACCCCCAAGGAGCGTATGATGTGTGGAGCCATCAATTAGTATGAAATACTATGAGGATCCTAATTCTTGTGTGTTTTGAGACTAATTGGCTATAGCTAATTGTACAAGTTGTTGTACTTGTGCTAGATTTTGATTCATCGAGTCATATTTAGCATTTAATCTAGCCATCCTTGTCTCTATTTCCTAAAATGTATATTTGAGATCCTTGATTTGACGAATATCATGATCCAATTTTTCTAAACTGGGGTCTTGAGATCTTCTTCCCTTGACCATTTTGGGAATCTTGTCTGAAGGTGACATCCAAAAAATTTAAGTCAGATTTTAAATGTTGGTGTGGTAAAAAAAATATATAAAAAATTGGTTTATATTTTTCAATGACCACTTGTGACTTCCAACGATCACTTTTTGATTTGTTTATTGTGACACCAGTGGTAAACTTTACTTGAATTTCAAATCTTATCCCTAAAATCTTGTTTAACCTACACAACCAACTAGTGGATACGAAGGATGAGGAAAAAAGACTATAACATGAGCTCAATAGGACTAGGATGAATAATTCAATAGAACATGATTGACAGAGTAGGGACATGATACGAAACACAATTCAAATGATGCAATAACTTAGATGACTGACAACATGAAACTAGTGAGGATACGATTGGCTAAAATATTAAGGTGAAACCTGATAGGGAGGTCAAGGATGTGATAATACTGATAAGGTAGATGAGACAGTAAGGAGACACTAAAACCAATGTTTGATAGAGCAGAGAGAGCTGGCACACATGGAGTACTAGCTAAAATGAATACATCAAACATGAGGAGGTAAGGCTTTTTGGAATCATGTGTGTGGGAGGAGTGAACATGAGCACCAGAAGGTGGTCAAGGATTTTTATGTGAAGAAGTAATTATATATATATTTTTTGCATCTACACAGCCAAGGTGGGATAATTATCCCAAAACATTTAAAATTGTATTCGATGTAATGACAAAAATCAGTGATAGCCCGATTTGAACAATGTAGATACTTCCACGTGTTAGGGTTTGATTTGTAAGGGTTTAGGATGGAAATTTAACCTTAGTAGAAATTGGTGAATATTTTTATTTAGCTCCCAAGTCCTTCATAGTTGATGTGCTGAAATGCATTCTTGGATTCGAGTTACATTTTTTACAATTTAATGTACTGAAGCTACCGATACAGATTAAATTTCATCGTATATGCTTTCATCATGAAGAAATTTCTTGAAGCTATTAGAGAATCCAATTCAATATCATCATCTACATTGTCATCATAAAGATATTGCATGAATTTTCATGTTGAATGGCAGCACCTCATCATGTGTAAGGTATGCAACCGCTTGTGCTTCACTGTGAATAAGCCATCCTCTGTTGAACACATCCAATTTATACAAACTAAGAATTACAAACCATGTAAGGATGTGATTTTATAGATTTCATTATTCTATAGTTTGCTAAACATGCCAAAATTATCAGTGATATGCTATGTGATGAAAATGTACTCTATCCTTGACCTTACATAGATTATCACTCTTTACCTTTCATCTGGTGTTGTTATAGTAGACTGTTTCCATAATCCATAATTGCTTTGATACCAAATGGTAGAACCTTGAAGGGTTTAATATAAATTTAATAAAAAATAAACAAGAATCACATAAATAAAATAGATTGATCAAGAATCATAGGCCTCTTCGAGGGGGATTCCTCCTTAAAATACTATATAGTAAATTATTATTTTTCTTGATGATTTGAGTTCTTGTTCATACATAGATTTATATCTATCCTAATGCTATGTTGGTGAAGACATGATGGTTCATGCCTATAATTCTTTTATTTCCTTAGGATTGAGATGCTTAATTTATAAGGTTTGGTTAGGTTTTTGGGAAGTGTGAGGGATTTATGATTTTCCAATCGATGGCTTCCCTTGTTGACGTTGAGCATTAAATTTATCTTTTGCTAATTTGGCTAATCCAATGGTATGCATCATGGTGCTAGGATTGAATATCTATAATTTTGCCTAAATTTATTCTTTCAACCCACTAATGAAGCAAATTTTGAAAAATGAATCATCCAAACCTGTTGTGTGGTTTCCTAGCTTCTCAAATTAATCCTAGTGTTCGTGCACTGAAGTGGTTTGACATATTTTGGTGAGAGCTCCTGTGAAGTGTTCAAATATACTAGGACTAAACTAGACCGATAGATTCTTTTTAAAGTCTCCCAATTAGGAATGTCATTAGTCTTTTCCTACCATTGGTACCATTGGATAGCATCATATTCAAGGTTGAATGATGCAATACAAACTTTTTGTACCTCAAGAATCTAGTTTAGTGAGAAGTATTATTTTGCCCAATAGATCCAACTAGTGGGATCTCCTCCCTTAAATTTGGGGAAATACAACTTAGTTGTTCTTGTAAGGATAGATATTTGTTGACCCCCAAGGCGCGTCTGATGTGTGGAGCCATCAATTGGTTTGAAAGACTATGAGGAGCCTGATCCTTGTGTATTTTGAGATTGATTGGCTATAGTTGATTGTGCGAGTTGTTGTATTTGTGCTAGATTTTGATTCATCGAGTCATATTTAGAATTTAATCTAGCCATCCTTGTATCTATTTCTTAAAATGTATGTTTGAGATTAACTTGCAAAAGTACTTCCTTGATTTGGCAAACATCATGATCCAATTTTTCTAAACTAGGGTCTTGAGATCTTCTTCCCTCGTCCATTTTGGTAATCTTGTCTTAAGGTGACATCCAAAAAATTTAAGTCAGATTTTAAATTTTGGTGTGGTAAAAAATATATATAAAAATTTAGTTTATAGTTTTCGATAACCTCTTGTGACTTCCAACAGTCACTTTTTTATTTGTTTATTGATAAACCAATGGTAAATTATGCTTGAATTTCAAATTTTATCCCTATAATCCTATTTAACCTACAAAACCAACTGGTGGATACGGAGGATGAGGGAAAAATACTAGAAAATGAGCTCAATAGGACTAGGATGAATGATGCAACAAGACATGATTGACATAGAGGAGGGACGTGATACGAAACATAACTCGAACGATGCAAGAACTTGTATAACTAACAATGTGAAACTAGTGAGGATATAGTTGGCTTGAATATTGAGGTGAAACCTCATAGGGAGGTCAAGGATGCGATAATACTGATAAGGTGGATGGGATAGTAAGGAGGCACTAAAACCAATGTGTGATAGAGCAAAAGGAGCTGGCACACATGAAGTACTAGCTGGAGGGAGCTGATGTGCTGAAACACCTTCTTGGATTTGAGTTACATTTTTTACTATTTAATGAACTAAATCTACTAATTTGGACTAAATTTCATCGTATGTGGCTTCATCATGAAGCTATTTATTGAAGCTATTAGAGAATCCAATTCAATATCATCATCTACACTATCATTGTAAAGTGATTGCATGAAGTTTCACATTAAATGGAGGTGTCACATCATGTGTAAGGTCTTCAACCACTTGTGCTTCACCGTGAACATGCTATCCTCTACTGAACACATCCACTTTATACAAACTAAGAATTACATACCATGTAAGGATGTGCTTTCGTATATTTCATTATCCTATCATTTGCTAAACATGCCAAACTCATCAGTGATAATGTTGTGTGATGAAAATATACTCTATCCTTGAACTTACGTAGATTATCACTCTTTACTTTTAATATGGTGTTGTTATAGTAGACTGTTTCCCTAATCCATAACTGCTCTGATACCAAATGGTAGAACCTTGAAGGGTTTAATTTAAATTTAATAAAAATGAACAAGAATCACATAAATAAAATAGATTGATAAAGAATTGTAGGCCTCTTCAAGGGATTTTCTCCATAAAATACGATATAGTAAATTATTCTTTTTCTTGATGATTTAAGTTATTGCTCATACATAGTTTTATATCTATCCTAATGTTACATTGGTGAAGATATGATGGTTGATGCTTTTATTTAATATAATAATTAGCTGGATAATCAATAATACTAAATAAATAATGTTTGGATGTGGAATCCTAACATTATTATTAACCCTCCATGGAAAAGGACTCTTACAACTATGTTAGGAGGTGTGATAAGTGTCAAAAGCATGATAACCTTATCCATGCTCCATCCCAATCTCTTCAACCTTTGACTTCTCCTTGGCCTTTTTTACATTTGAATATTAGATATCATTGGGAAGGAGGCTTATGGATAGCAATGAATTATCATTAATTTGTGAATATTAGGATTTTCAAAATTGGAATTAGAAAATATGGGGACCCTTGAGTGAGGCCCATTCACCCAAAATTTTTGGGTGCAAATTTTTTTTGGGTCAGTTTGCCTCACTTTGATAATAATTTCACCATTTTTATTTTAAATCGCTAACATTCCCACCTATATCTTGGATATTTTCAGCTTAAAATAATAAATAGTTTTATTTACAATGCAAAATTTACCTATTATGCCACTAGTATATATGCCTAACATGACAATGATACCCATATATCTTAAACATTGATTCTCCTTGATATGACCAATAGTAGAAAAAAATAGCTTGTACCAAAAATAGATGTGTAATAGTAGGAATAGATGAGTTATAGTAGAATGGACAACCAGTAGTAAAAGGGATAATATAATCGATAGTAGAAGGGATAGGATGGTCGATAACAAAAATAATAGAAGATATGACCTATAGCAAATAGGATGGGATGAATGCTAGCAAAAAGGATAGGATGATCGATGACTAATGATTAGTAGTAGAAGGGACAAGATTGATAACTAATGATTGATAGTAGAAGGGATGGGATAATTGGTAATGGATGATCGATAGTAGAAGGAATAGGATGAACAATAATAGAAGGGACAAGATGACCAATAGAAAAAGGGATGGTTGATAGTAGAAGGTAAGGGATAATCGATAGTAGAAGAAATTGGATGACCAATAGTAGAAGGGATGGGATGACTGATGATTAATGACTGATAGCAAAAGGGATGGGATGATCAATAGTAGAAGGGATACGATGATTGATGACTAACAATTAATGATCAGTAACATAAGGGACTATATGATTGATGACTAACAACCAATAGTAGGAATGGGATGATTGATGATTAAATATTAATAGTAGAAGAAACAAGATGACTAACGATTAATGATCGATAGCAGAAAGGATGGTATGATCGATGATCGATAGCAAAGAGATGGCATAATTGATAGTAGAAGGTATGGTATGATTGGTAGTAGAAGGGATGATCAATAGCAGAATAGAAGAATGGAAGTATAAGGGACAAACAATATCACACTTAGAAGCTATTGTAAAAAGGATGATCAATGGTTTTTTTATACTTTTGAAGCAAGGAACCTTCTAGAAGATGTAACTTTTTATCAAGAGTTTATTTTAATTTTTTTTGAAACCATCTAGATTGAAAAAATCTACATTTTAAACGATCTATGATTAGTTTGGTGTTTGGTAAAATCCTTCAAAAACCATCAAAAGACCTAAAAAATAATCTCTAAAATTGTTGAAGTGTGATACTTAAGAAAAAGCAAGTAGATATCTAGTAAGGGTAATGTGCAAAAACCCTTAAAGGATGCTAAATCTTGGCAACCTAAAATTATGGATCTTGTAAGGATTATTGTATATAATATTTCATACCAAGCCTTATATAGAGGCTAAGTTTGATCACAATATTAGATGATAGACAAGCGATAGCAGGATTTTATAATTGATTCATTCTATTTTTATATTTTTTGGTGGAAGAAAGGGAAATTTGCCATGTATTCTATATAATTTTGGACACTATTCACCTAAAATTCAAAATTTTCTCACCCCATTTTTATAAATATATGTTGGTGCTGATCCCTTATGCATAACCTTGTTGGGAAGATCAACCTAATGTCACTTGATGGAAAAGATTTCATCATTGTGGCTATTGAGCACTTCACTATGTGAGTCAAAGTCATATATTTGGCCTTAAATATTAGAGTCCAAGTCTCCAAGTTTATCCTTAATCAAATCCTTAGTTGTTATGGTGTACCTTCCATCCTAATCTCTGACAATGGATCACTATGAATACAAATATTCAAAAATTAATGCTAAACACAAGATTCAATACAAATGGTCAATGCATTACTATCCTGAAGGAAATGGCCAAGTTAAAGCTTCCAATAAGACTCTTATCAAGATACTTAGGAATATTGTTAGCAAAACCAATTGAGATTAGCATCTTCAGCTATATCCTACCCTACAGGCCTATTGCATTAGTTTTTGAACTTCCACTAGTGTAATACCCTATGCTTTTATTTATGGAACTAAATCCATATTTCCCTTCAAAATTTAGATGCCTTACTTGTGAATTTTACAATAGGACTCCTCTATTAGAGATAAATATCTTCCTACTCATCTTTGTTAGTTTGATTTACTTGACAAAATATGGATCCATTTCCTAGAGAACTTGTAGGTCTACCAGCAAAGGCTTAATCATACCTATAGAAAATAGGTATTATATTGCTCCTTTGAGGTTGGTGACTCATTCTTAAGGAGAATAAAAATAAAACTAATTCTAAAATTGATCTCAAAGTTAATTTTAAGCCTAATTGTCTAGGTCCATTTATCTTAACCGCTAAGTTTGGTTTAGTAGATTACAACCTTACCATACTTGATAGAGAATAACTTAAAGAACCAATGAACATAATGCATCTTAAAAGGTATTACATTTAAGTTTGCATTGACTATCTATTTCTTTTATATTCTTAATATCACTTGCTTGCATTCTACCTAATTTCACATCTACTACATGCTTGTCTATATCTAAATTGTTTGATGCATCTTGAGTTAGGGATCCTCGATGACATGTAAAGGATGAAACTAGTTAGAATAGTTTAGTTTTTATTACACTAGGTGACTAATGTGAGAAAATACTCCTAGTACCATTTTTGTGAACCAACTTAGGATTCACACAACCATATATCTTTATCAATTTCTATATTTAATAATTTTCTATCTAGACTAATTCAATTTATCTCAAACTATATCTATTAATTTTTTAAAATTATAACTCCCTTATCATATGATGAATACTACTAGGTTCATAGGTTTTCATGGAAAAATCAAATCAAATTCTTCTATCTCATTAATCACTACATGATGAATACCATGAGGTTTGCAAGTTCTAATAGCAAGCTCGATCTCATAATCCATTTTTTTTTTACATAACACCTCTTGTGGGGAAAATTGGTCAACAATAAAATTGTCTTCCTAACTAGGGGTATCACTTTTTGCTATACCAATTATTCACAAGTCCTCTATGACACTTTTCTATGAGGAAAATTAGTTTAAGCACAATTTATTTAAGTCTTTGTTTAAAGGTAAAGCAAAAGTACTTTATACATTTTTTAAATATAAAAATATTAAGAAAAATTAGAAGCCCTTCAGGCAAAAAAAATATTATAAGTTCTCTAGGAAAAGCTAAATCAAAAGCCCTCAAGGTAAAGCTAGATTAGAAGTCCTCTATGTAAACCTAAATTATAAGTCCTCAAAGAAAACCTAAATCAAAATTTCTATGGGAAAATATAAATCAAAAGTCCTATGCATAAGGTACAAGTCCTTTAGATGTTTATTTAAAGGAAAATGATTTGTTTTCATGTTTGTATATATATTTGTATCATAGCAAGCTAACTAGAAGTCCTCCAACCAAATCTAACTAAAGTCTCCCTAGAAAATTTTAAAAGCGAATCAAAATTCCTTCGATCAAAGCTAAATAAATTCCTTTTAGAAAAATATTAAAGCTAAAAAAAAGTCCTCTAGGAAAAGCTAACTAAAGTCTCCATGGAAAAATCTCCATGTGTATAGTTGTATCTATTTGTGTCCTTTAAAAAATATTTTAATAAATTATATTTAATCAATACATTCTCATATCTAATCCTCTAATTATCTAGTTATCAATCTAATAATGTAATATTAATCATTAATCATTATATCATTCATTCAAATCAAGCATCTATCTCAATATTTCATCATTACACTAATTTGGATCATAATCAAG
Organism: Wollemia nobilis; assembly: GCA_028583015.1. Taxonomy (NCBI): domain Eukaryota; kingdom Viridiplantae; phylum Streptophyta; class Pinopsida; order Araucariales; family Araucariaceae; genus Wollemia; species Wollemia nobilis. The sequence continues at coordinate 8,452,693 of JAQPPZ010017052.1, forward strand.
TTAAGTTTCCTCTATCCAACTTGATTTTTACTCTAAAACTTGAGGGGACACACTATGGCATGGCAACATGTTAAACATAATTTTTAACATCATGTCTAAGAAAAAAATCTTGGCATAACTCATCTAGCATCATTTACCATAAGCAAAAACAAATTCCTATCTCAAAATTGGGACATCTATCACTTTTTTATGCATTTATTATGCAATGAATGTATCAAAAAGTGGTAAATATAGATACCAAATTTTGAAAACATGGTTAATATTCAAGTTTTCTAATCCCTTCATCAAACTACCTTTTAATCAACCAATTCAACTCAACTTTCCTTATGATCAAATTTAGAGCATTTGTTGTGCCTAAAGCAATAGTGCTATGGCATCAATGATAGTATCAATGACACTATCATGACCTAGCAATGATTTTGCAAAATATTTCAAATTTAACCTTTTCCCACCCATTTTTGACCTCCCATAGTCATAAGGTAAAATCACCAATGTCATAGCATCAATAGTGCTTTCACCTCTTGGTGATTTTGACTATCATATACCAAAATCAATATTTTATACTTTTTATCCCTTTTAAGTTGGGCATCATTACTAAATTGTATCCCCAAAAATTTGATCCATAGCCCCTATAGTAGATCCCAAATATAGGACTTTCCACCATCATCTTCCATTAATGACCTCTTGAACCTCTTTTCAAATTCTTATTGTCTTCTATCTTGTCATATTTAATGCAATTCTTCCCCCAAGGAGCCATGGTTACCTATAAAACTAGCACTTGGGATGGCCACTTTATAAAGATATTTATAATAGGAAAAATATATCAAAATATCTTTATAATCATAGGTATTCTTTCATTTTACATGGAAATATAATGCCAAAATCTTGTGAAGACCATACTTGCAAGCATTCAATCTCTTATTTCTTGAAATATCTCTCCATGCATTCTTGCAAGCATGTAAACATCAAGTCTACTAGCTCTCAAACAATCATCAATCATCAAGCATAAATCCCTCAAGATCAATCATTCATGTGTCATAAATAATCAAGCTAGCAAGCCATCAACGAGCTTTCAACAAGGGAAAAATAACCTTGTGCCTTGGGTTTTACTATTTTCTCTTATTTTACTTGTTGGATATTTTGTGTCCTTATAGTTTGAGGCTTTTATTTCATTGTATTTAGAACTAGTTGTGCATATTGTATTGGAATATACCTAATATTGCATTCATGCATTTAGTCTTTATCTTTAAGCAATTAAATCTAAGCTTTTATACTATTAGAAAAGGCCTATGCACTCCCAATTCAGATCCTTTCATCATAGGAATGTTAAGCTTATCATTTCTCACATTTAATTTTAGTGTTATACTCTTATAAGTAGTAGTGATGCCATATTATAGGTCAATGATGCTATTGCTCTTTTTTTATATAAAAAAAAATATTTAACAACAATGTCAATGATGCTATTGCAACATAGTGGTACTTTTTCCATCTTAGAATTTATTTCAAGCTTTTTGTGACTTTATCATTTCTATGTTGAGGAAGTCTAATTGTCCTCTCCTAGCTTAGATAGAACCCTCTACATTGACTACCATATTTTTCTATCTATTTGTAGGATAACTAATAGTGTTAGTAAAATACAATAGCGTCAATAATGCTTCCATGAGTAAGAGGTATTTTTATGTTGGAAAAATAGGTCATTTATCCCAAATATCTATCATTTTAAAATTTAGAATTTAGATTATGTTTATTGTGTGCTTAGACTAGGTTTTATTTTCTATTTATTATTGAACTAAACAAAATAAAATAAGGAACTAGTTAATCTTAACCATATAGGAGATAAATCCAATCTCTAAGCCTAGGAAATAAATCAAAATCACATATAGTTACATCTTAGGCTTGTTTGTTGCATTCTCTTACACCCTTTCTCTAAAAATAAAAACTACCATTTTTTCATCATTAAATCAAAAGAGCATTTTAGTTGTAGGACTTGTATGTGTATTAAGGATAGATTAAGGTTAATATTAGATAAAGATATAACTTAGTATAAACATAGGTGTTCTTCAATCAACCCAAAAAATTAGACTTTAAGCTCACAATGTCCCCTGGTCTCAAAGAGAGGAGTACGAAGACAACAAATAATGTCACAAGGAGGCCCTTTGTGATGCCCCTTCTATCTCTTTTCCCCTTGTCATAGTGGTAATTAAAAAATAGTATGATAGATGGTTAAAATAATAATATGATGGTATTACGGGCTAGAAATTAAGAGTTCTTAGATTTGGTTTAATTTATTCAAGAACATAACTTATGAAATATTGTTACTAACATCAGATATGTTCTTGAAAATTTTAGTGGAATTGTTGTTAAAATAGAAAGTATCCTTGAAAAATTATGTGTCCTAGTAAATAAAACATTGTAATGGCAATGTAAAATATGAGTTCTTGTAATTTTTGGTGACATTCTTGTATAGTTATATTTATATTAAAATAAGTTGTCATTATACTTCAATATTTTGTACTCATTTACTTGAATTTATATAATAAATGTATATGGTTAGGATTTTTCTTTGAGTAAAAGGTAAAAATTTTATTAAAAAAAACTGATCAGCTTATACAAATTCATTTTGATATCATGCCTTTCTTGGCAAGGCTCAAAATACAATTTTTTTGTTTTCTTTTATCTTCCTAGGATCTCTGAATCCCCTATTCTTTAAACTTTACCTCCTTATTAACTGTATATGTCATCTTCCAAAAAATATTACTGAAGCCCTATTTGTTCTTTTTTATATTCCTAATAGCTTTCATGTTGTATTTGATTCCATAGTTGTGCACAAATATATTGTTCTATATATGTCATTAGAGATTCTTCATGTACTTTGATCTACGCTGTTTCTAATAACTTCCTTAACATAATCCCCTAGGTCCTCTCTTTTGAGCTGAATTCCTCTTTAAAAATTATGTTGTTCCATTCCAACCATATTTTCCAGTAGATGAAGCCAATCCCTAAATTCCAAGTTGTGCTTAGTGTTTTAGATTTGAAGGTGTTATGTGACCAATAATCCCAAATATTACTACCATTAGGAGGATACCATTATGTTTGGATAAATATGGAGTACCACCAATTCTAGATTGTGTAAGCATAGGAGCAATAAAAAGGAGGTGGTTTATAGTTTCTACCTCTTGGAAGCACATTACACATCTACTGGGTCCAATGAACCCCTTTCTCCTCATATTATCCCGAGTCATAATGATTTTGTGAGAAACATACCATATAAAATAATTAACCTTCAGCCAATATTTTGGTTGCCATATTTCTTTCCAGGGATGTTTTTGTTGGGGTTGGTTCTTGCTACTTTGGTGAGCCTTTCGGTAGCCTATTTTCACTATGTAAGTACCTTGTTTCCCATCTCCCCATGCTAGTTTATCAGGTCCATCTTTCCATAGCTATGTTATTTTTCTAGAATTTCTTTTAGTTCACATTTTTTAGCTTCCCATTATTTACCTAATCACTGGTTCAAATTTTGCCATCTTCCTAAAGATGCTAGTTGTTGGCTTGGGGGGATGAGATACTGAGATATAAGAGTTTGGTCATGATTATGAAGAGTCTCTCTGATGCCACTAAGATGAGGGTATTATTTGATAATGGGGGGGGGGGAATTCCCAAGAATCATACCACAATATGACTTTTCTCCTATCACCTACTTTCTAATGTAAGTCTTCCTTAATCAGTGAGGCCCCTATTTTGAGTGTTTTCCATATCTCTGATCCCACAATTATAACTAGAAACCATGGGATATCCTCCATTTTGTGTGCAGGGTAATATTTAGCTTTTAGAACTTAAGTCCTTTATTGGTCTGGGTTTGTGATCCACTATCAGTATAATTTCCCTATTAATGCTAATTTGTTTGTTGATGCAACTATGATTCCAAGACCTCCCTCTTCCTTTGGTTGATAGACCTTCCTCCAGCTTACCAAAGTATTTTTTTATTTTTTTGTGCTCCTAACCATAAGAATTCTCTCATCAGTTTATCCAAATATTTGAGTATGCTCTTTGGAGCTACTAAAATAGAAAATTTGTAAATTGGCATTGCTTGTAACATTGATTTCAAAAGTGTGACTTTGCCTCCAAAGCTTAACCATCTATGAGACCAGTATGACAACTTTGAATTTTTTTTATCTTTTATGGATTTCCAATCTTTATTTTTTAGGATTTTTTTATGTTAAGGGAATTCCCAAGTAATCTAATGGACACCAGGCCATTGAGAACCTAAGAATATTTGCTATTTTATCTTTGATTCTCTTATGAACATTAAATAAGACAAGGCCATTGAGAACCTAAGAATTTTTGCTATCCTTGTGAGTGTGGTCTACTAGAAATGATACCACCTGCATTATCAATTCTGTGACCCGGGTTCAATCCCCAGTGGATGTGTATAAGCAGTATTACTCAAAATAAAACAAAAATTAAAGAAGAAAACTTTGGATTTTTCTTCATTTAGAAGTTGGCCAGTGGCTGCAATGTAGCAGTCTAATATTTCTATGATACTAGTTGGTTCTTTTATTTGTTGCTTACTCCCATAATCATGTATCATCTACAAATTGTAGATGAGTGATAGCTATATCTCTATTTATTTAAATTCTTGTTATGTTGTTCTTTGCTTTTTTATTATGTATGAGTCTTCCCAATCCTTTTGTAAAAATAATGAACAAATATGGAGAGATAGGATATCCTTGTCTAATTTCTCTTCTAGCCTTGAACATTGGGGAGGGGTTTCCATTGATGAGCATTGAAAATGAGACTATGGATATGCATTCAAGTATCCAGTTGATCCAATATTTTTGGAATCCAAATCTTTGCAAAATTTGATCCAAAAATTCCAAACCCACTCTATCATAGGCCTTGGATAGATCTAACTTTAGGAATATTCCTTTGTTTTTTCTTTGGCCCATATGATGTATAGTTTCTTGTGCTATTACAATCCCATCTAATATATGTCTACGCTACACAAATCCCCCTTGTTCAGGAGATATGATATTTGGTAATATAGCTTTTAGTCTGTTGGCTATTACCTTGGTGATGATCTTGTAGATCACATTGTAGAGGGCTATTGGTCTGTAATTGGTTAGATTCTCCATCTCTCATCCATTTGGAATAAAAGCTAGAAAATTATGATTGAGGGATTTGAGAATCCTACCACTAGATCTCGATTCTTCTATTGCTCTAGTTATATCTTCTCCTATAATATCCCAAAAAGCTTTATAGAATTCTATTGATAATCCATCAGGACCTGGTGCCTTTCCTGATTGCATGGAGAATATGGTTTCTTTCACCTCTTATTCTTTGATATCTTTCATAAGCTCATCATTTTTCTCTTGAGAGACTTATTTGGGGATACTTCCCAAGATTTCCTCCTGGGATTGTTTTGATAGATATGAATCTGCAGTAAACAAAGTGGAGAAATACTCATTAGCTACTTTTTACATACCTGAAGTGGTGGTTTCAAGGAGTCCTTCTATATTTGTTAAAGCATCAATTTGTTTATAGTGTTTCCTAGCTGTGGTTGACTGGTTAAAGAACTTTGTATTCATATCTCCTTGAAATATGGTTAGGATATTTTAACATATTTTTAAATAAATAGGACATATAATAGAGATATTATGTTTTCATATAATTTATATTTTTCTAGAACTTAATTTTTTTTTTAGGATTATAGTGTTTTTAGACTTAATTATTTTTAGTCTACATTTTAGGGCATGCTTGTTTAATGCGAACCTAAAACCAAAATATATTATATATAATATCTATGATATTATAATGATTATATTAGGAATAAGGTAACACGTAAAAGATATTAATGATGATACTTATATCAAGGCCTAATTATATCATGTCTCAAAGGTCATTACATAAAAAATTATTGGATGATTTGAAGATATTAGACAAAATTTTATCTTGGTATTATTTATAGTTCATATTCTTAATACCTAGTATTATCTATAAGCAACTCTATTAAAATAAAGCAAATAATTAAAATTCTTAAAATATTGATTAATATTTATTTGCATTGTAAGGGATAAAGTTTAAATATTGCAAGCAATATGGATAACTAGTAACGAAGAATAGTTTATTGTTAGTAATTATTATTACTATTTTCAATAGTCTTATTGAAAAGTAATAAAATTAGGGATAGGTTTGTAAAGTCTAGTAATGCCTAACAATAAATGGGTATGAATTGCTAGATATTTTGAGAAGTTGACAAGATATATTTTATAAAAGAATTATTGGAAATTTTAAAACTAAAAATATAATATTTTGAATATTCCTTAAGAATCCAAAAATCCTATCATCTATGTTGAAATAATTTTTAGGATTCCAATCATTCAATTGATAATCATCTTCACATGTACAACAATAATTAACCTATAATTGAGAAGCCACCTATGGCTTATTAGAAATTATTAAAATAAACCCTATAAAAAATCAAATTTTTACCTCTTATATTCCCTTTTTTGGGATCCATGGTTTAAGAATACTAACTAGTATTCATTAGATTTACAAATTAAGCCTCTTATTTGCATTGATAAAGTTTCCAACCAAGAAATTGTTATTCCAAGGTTATGATTTAGATATAATAGATACACTATATGGAGATATAACAACAATCAATAACATATAGATTTTCTCATAGGCTATGCTTATTTTTTGGACTAAAAATAAATATATCTCTAAAATATGTATAGAAAATTTATCTTTTTTCAATAATATTTAAACAAAATCTCTTTATAGAATGGTTATAAGTAGTTATAAAATTCTCTTCAATGCCATTTATATGGTGAAGATAAAACCAATTATTATTTTATAACTGGTTATATCAAATTGAAATAGGCCTCCTCCATATTACATCATGATTATTTAGTGATATTATAAAAACTTAGCAATCATGTATGCCTAATGAGATCCGAACGTAGGACTCTCCTTGAAATATGAGGAATTTAATTGATTAAACTCATGTCATTTGATGAAGATGCAATAAATTATTGATTTAAGTAATAACATAATGAGGATGTTGAATGTAGTATAAACATATTATAAAAAAATGAAGGATATACTAATGAATTTTATATGTATTATTTATTGATATATAAATGAAAAGAATTGGTGGATGTTACTAAAATTTGTAGATAGAGTGTCTACATAAAATTATTTTTAATGGATAAAGTGGGAGTGGATATAATCCTTTCTTATATTAAAACACAATCAATATCATGATGAACCATATGATAGGAATATTCTGTATGTATAGACTTATGGATCATTAGAGGTTTTTTAGATTTGTCTATATTGACATAACCGATCTATGCATATAATAATCCATAATTATTATTAATTGATTTCAACTCACTACATTTAGTTAAGCAAAAAAGAAGTAAAGAAAAATCAACTTGGTATGGATATAAACTATTTAATGAATAACATATACATAGTATTAATCATTTGTAAAAATAAAAATTTATATTAATTATTAAAATAGGTATAATTTTACTTATGTGTATGTATGTGAAAGTGTAAATGTACATGTATACATGTATGTGTGTGTGAGTGAGTCATAAACAAAATTTATAGAACATTTTATATATCATTGTATTATTATAAAATTTGTGTGAAGTGAAATTTTCTTCATAATATAATATGATACAACAATATAAATAATAATAAAAATGGTTACATAACTAAATTTTGATTTAATATATAATTATTAGTAAAAGTAATAATTTATTTGTATAGATTTCTTAGCACATTTGATGTATATGTTGGAGGAATTTATCCATTAGGGTGAATTTATTATTTTAGATTGTACATAATATAACTATAACATCTCATAAAAAATATATAAATATTATTTATAACTTCAATTGAGAATTATTTTGGTAGAAAATAATCGAGTGATTATATCTCTTATAATATATTAAATATATATATATATATATATATATATATATATATTTATAAAGAAATTTATATTATAAAAGGGTTAAAAAAAATTATACATTAAAGGAAAAGTGATGTCATGAAAACCCCTCTAAGGAATTTTTTTTTTAGGTTATATGGGATTGAAATAGCCCATTACATAATGACCATATAGTGACATACAATTTGACAATATTTGAACCTAAGTCTCCTTAAAATTCAAGAAATTTATTTGGTTAAACTAATTCCATATGATACTAAATTAGGGTCTATCCATAATATTAGATCTCTTTTCTATGGTATAACTCTTCATTCCCATTATCATTCAAAAATCCATGGCCTTGCTAGTGTAGTGTGTGTGTTTGTGAATAATCGCACATTAACTGTGTTGTGGGATTTGAGTGGTTTATAAACCCCAACAATTGCCATACTCTTTGCCAATGTTAACTTTTGAAGCTCTAAACTTAAAGGAAATGCAACAACAAATATAGAAATAAGCATCCAATGTTATAACTATGATAATGGCTAACTAATATGCATGAAAATATAATATAATATGTGTTATAACACTCAAGAAATGCTCATATAAGAAATCTCACAAAAATATACAATTCTCTCCAATGGAGATAACAGCCTCTCCATATTTACAAAAATAGATCTATATTGTGTCTACTACTACTCAACCTATGTGCTCCAAAATCCTCTCTATTTTCTATTCTATGAAGGCCTATTTATAATGAGATGCAACTATTTACATTCAATATTCCTATGACACCTCATTATTCTATTCTAAGGACTTATGTACATGTGGACTACATGCAAATTAACATCATTGCACATTCTAACATTTATGCATTTATTACATTGATTTAATAAAGTACTTAAGTCCCAATAAAAGCATAATCTAAATATGTACCCATGATGGTACATTAGTAAAGAACCAAATAATGTAATATATTCCAACACCCCTTGTATTACATTGTTTGTTTTTTTTAAGACTTTAGTCTTCAATATGGATCTTCATATTTTGGATATTCTTTATCTTGATTAGGCCCTTATGTAATGTCTTTAATTTACCTTGCATTGTATGCCTTCTTGATTTGTTGCTTCTTCTTCTTATTTCTTATCTTTGGGTCTAGTTGTTGTGCTTTCATATGTGGTTGTACTATCACCTGATTCCTACAAGAGTATTTTCTCTTTGCCTTTATCCTTTGTATTACTATCCTTGTTGTATATAGAGGCTTCTGAACAACCACTCAAAGCATCACGATAAGATATTGAGTTAGTAGAACTTGAAATATCTTCTCTAAAAAGGATTCATTTATCTTTGTTTTCTCTTTGAGTAATTAAATTAATTCTTTCTGTCTTGCATTCACTTATTTGTAATTTTAAAGTGTAAGTAAATCCATATATAGAATCCTCTCCAAAACTAGAGGAAATGAAATATATTTATTTCCATTATTAATTGCTTCAATGATTCTAGTATGAAGATAAAATTCCATTGTTGTAAAGTTCTATAAGGCTTCACTATAGATCAATTTTGTGGCAAGATCTAAGTTCTTAGTTTTGGCAAGTAGATTCTTGATTCCAATTTTTATAATATTTGCCATTTCCTTTCTAATGGTGCTATTCATATCATTGTTTACCGTGTTTTGTAATTGACATCTTTCTTTCTCTTTTAGTTTGAATAGACTACGTTCCTTGTAGATTTTGTATCTTTCTATCTGATTTTAAGACTAAATCAATATTTGTATCGTATAAATAATCAATATAATTATTTTAGCTCTTTATTTTGAGAATATTTCTAAGAGAACCTTTGTATTAGTCTTCCTTATATCTCCCTAGTAATATGATTAAAGGTGCTTCTTTAATTTCTAACTTTGTAATATATATATCCTTTAATTTACAACTAATTTGAGTGAATAATGAACTTGTTAATATGCTTAGCTTTCTATATTTGAGTTGAATTCCTTATGGATCCCTAGTATTTGATAGGAAAAATAATTTTTAACTTCTATATCCTACAATCAATTATTTAGATCTTCTTGTAGAAAGCTTATAAATGCAATTTCAAAGAATTCCAATTTCTTTGAGATATTAAGTTGGATTTTTTTATGTCTCTTCAACTTAAGTATGAGACTATACAACCAATATTCCAACTTTTAAATGAATCTAGAGTTTGACTTGCCTCTATCTTTGTATAATGTAGTTTCTAAATTTCTATGATTTTAATTTGAGTAGAATTCCTTATATCTCCCTAGTTAGAAATTTAGACTAAGTATGTATTTGCAAATTAAGTTTTACTAACCTTATAACTCCTTGTCTTTATGAATTTGCAAATAGTTGAAGCAATAATAATATAGATTTTAATGTTTCTATTTTCTACTTCTTTCTCAAGATAATCAAAATGATTTCTAGATATTTAACACCTTATTACTCCTATCATTCAATTTCTCTATATTATAAGGTTTAGCTAGTTTCAACTTTAATAAATATTTTAATATAAATCTTACATTTCTAATACTAAGCTCTATATTGAAATTTCTTTGTGATCACTCAAACTTTGCAAATTGATGATAGTTGAATCCTTTCCAACTTCGAGATGTTACGTAGACTTTCCCTTCATTATTTATCACAAAACAACATGCCTTTACCAACGTTCACTTTGTGACTCTTTGTTCTCTTCTTTAGTTAGCATGCATACTTCTCTTTGATGTCTTTAGTGTTGATTTGTGCACTTCAAATATACTAGTGAGCTTACCCTTCAACATCGTTGTTTCTACTTGTGCTCTTCCTCTTCAACAAGTGAATTTAGAGTGCTTTATCACTCCTCAATCTTTGTGTATTATACACTTGTTAACACTATTTTAGATTCAATCTTTCATACTCGAATGGATATCTTTTTTTAGCACTGTTCCAATGCTTCCTTTTGAAGTGTGCTCTCTATAGGGTTAGAGCACTATGTAGGAAATATGGTTCCAAGTGGAAATCGATTTTCCTAACTCCTTTCAACCACTTATAATGCACCTTCCCAATGTCGAATAACAAGTGGTACTAAATGGTGTTTGTTACCTTCAATAAATCTGACCTAACACTTCTTACAAGGGTGTTATAATAATGATGCTTCATCCAGGTATACTTCTAATGTTGCACACTTGAGATACCTTTGATGTAGTGGTGACTATCTATGGTGTGCATGAGACACCTTCTTCCACATGGTGCAATACCTTCACCACTTTTCCCTAACTCCCTTGGGCTATACAAATGCTTTCTCTTGCTCGCTTAATACTCATTCTCTGTATACTATGATGCTATTCTAGTGCTTCAACACTCAATATTTCCAATCACTTTACTTGAGAGAAATGATGTTGATTCTCTCAATGCTTCTCTAGAAAATATGGTTATCTTCCAACACTTCTACAAGAAAACCAACTAGGTGTACGTGATGGATTCAATTATGGGTAAATCCTTATTGAATATGAGTTAGAATTTGAAGGATGTGCGTTATCACTTTGATGTGTCTCCTTGCAAATCCCTGAGTTTTCTTTGCTAAATGTAATGACTTTCATGTTGTATGTCTTTGCCAAATACAATACTTGCTTTGGTGCAAGTTACATTGGTAAAATGATGCTTAATAGTGGTGCTAATGATGCTACTTCCAACACTATTACATGGATAGAACCCTATGATGCTTGTGCTATCTGATTTTCATCAGTTGGAGGTAGATGTTGTTGAGTTTCATTGTGATGCCTTCACCAAAGGCTATAGAATATGTAATGTACCTTTCTTTACCTTCATCAAAGGATATCGAATTGTATCTTATAATGTTGGACATCCTTAGTATATATTATAGCTTCTTCCACCTTTTGCTCAATAATACTTAGAAGGATACATATTGTAGACACCAAATCCTAGCCAATTTACCCACTATTCCTATTTTCCTACCATTTCCAATCATTATTCACATTTATTTATATATATTTATTTTATATATATTTAAATATAATATTTTATACTATATTCTAATATATATTTAATAAATATGTATTTATTTAAGTGAATTAATCCCAGCCATCAAATTTAATTTAATCCCAACCACCCATTTACATCAATCTATGCCACACCCTAGATTTATTGTGAACCCTTGGATGTGCTTTAATATCAGCCACATGATTAGTTTTGTTGAAACCCTAGCATGCCTTAGGTTATATTATAAATATGAGCCATTTTGATGGCTCAAACCCTAAATTTATAGAGTGTTTTGAGTTTTTGAATCCTCTAATTTCCTGATTTCCCTAAGTTTATGAGTTTCTTTGAGTGCTAGGAACCCTTAAGTTCCCTAGGTCACCTCACATGAATTTTTCCACAATTATCACTCATCATAACCTCCCATTTCTGCCACCATCCTTTCTCCCTCATCATATCTACTTCTATAGAATCCTTTCCCTCAATCCCAAGCATCCATGAGCATTTCCTATAGCATCCAGGTACATATAGGTGTTTTACGTTACCATTCCTGAAGACCCCTAGCCTCCAGGTGATGCTAGGGCATCACCACACCAACCACCTACATTAGACATCATGCATCAGAAGATAGCAAGTAAGTAAAACATATCAACCCTATATTTAATTATTTTAATGAATGTGTTTTCTATTTTTGTTCACTATACTTGTAGTATTTAGTTAGGGTTTACCATTTCTTATAGAGGGCCTCACATTGTGGAGTCCTCATAGGTATTACTGACTATTCTATTGTATCCTTATGTATAGATCTAAAGCACTACAACAACACCTGGAGTGGCCCAACCTTGGATATCGAAAAGCCCACTCAACCTTGTTGGGATAAAGACATGCTTGAAGACACCATGACCTTACTTCTTAGGGTTTTGGAGAACCATAAATTTTTGTAATATTGTATCAAAAGGATTCAAAGATCCAATATTGTAAACAATATTACAACAATTTAGGTTTCTTGATTGTCTAGGATCATTACCTTGCTCTTGGTTTGGTAAATGAATTAATTGCACACACATTTTGTCCTAGAAGGATTAGATAATTTTAGTGGGTTTTTTTGATGCCACTAGGATGTTTGAGTCTCTACAAATAGGTAGTCTTCCATATCAACATTCATATCTTCTTCTATATCAACATCCATATCTTCTTACATATCAACATTCATATCTTCTTCCATATTAGCATTCATATCTTATTCCATATCAACATCCATGTCTTCTTCCATGTCAACATCTATGTCATTTCATGAGTCATTCACCCCACTTACCACTAAGTTTGGTGTCCCTGATTAAAAAAAATGCTAGAAAATGACCAAAACAAATATCTAAACCATAAACAATCATTAGCATTAATCATCCATACATGCCATATTGCATTGGTCATCCATAACATATCATATGCATCAATCATAAACATATAAATGCATCACATAAAAGCATTCCACAAAATAATTCACACAAACATATAACACAAAAGGTAAAATCCATGTATATATATCAATGAATACCAAAAGTCTATATACAATGGATCACCAAGGCTCATATACAAAAGTGCATCTAAGCACTAGCTACATCCTCCAAGAAGACTCCAATGACCTAGCAGGAGCCTCAGACCTAGTAGGAGCCCTAGACCTAGACTGACTATGCCTAGCACCCTTATATGCCTAAGAGGTTGGAGGATCTAGAAGTAGATTATGATGTTCCATAAACCTATCCTCCAATACCTCAATGTATTTATATCGAGAGTGAAGGCATCATATGTTGACCTCATGTCGATGATCCATCTTTGCTAGCTCTACCTAGAGATCCAAAATCCTCATATCTCACTCTATCACTTGCTACTCCAACTGTGTCCACTCCTCCTCACTCTGGCCTATGGTACATCTGGAACATCCTCCATCTCCTCCCTATCTCTACCATCCTCCCTAGCCTTGGGTGCCTGCTACAGTACACCCTTCATATTTTACCTCTGAATATCAAATTGAAGGCATCACTATCTCTTGTGGGCATCTTGGGACCCCTCACCCTGAGTCTTTGGGGCACCATCATCTTAGGTCTCCTAGGTATCCTCACCCTTGTCCTCTTGACCACCACCTCCATCAACCACTCCTCGAGGTGGTACCCTTTGTGGCTATACCACAAACCATACATTATACTCTATGGTCATCCCTACGTCCTCCATGTCTGGGATGTCTACCTCCTCATCATACTCCATGGCTATCCTCCATGGCTCTATGCATGGTAGCCCCACCTCCTCCTGATACCTCCTATACCACATTGGATTATCAGGAACACCCTACCTTTGCCCAAATTTGTGGAGTACTCGCAAGAACTAAATGTACTCCACCTCTATGCCTCCCAATAAACCATCTACCTTATTACACCCACCATAGATGCTCTCCATACCCAATCCACTAGACATTCAAACATGGCCTCCATACCACTTGGGTGGATGTCAATCCTATTGAGAAAAGTGTTGTCATTGTTTTCAACACAAAATTGGATGAATGATGTCTATAACAAAAACTATAAATCTCCATCTATTTTCATTACCTCAGAGTAGCAAAAGGGGAGAATTTGATCTTGGAGTGTGATAGTATTAATCCAAATGATATTGATATCCTTTGATTCAATTAGAGGACTTGATGAAGTTAACCAATCACTGCATCAACTGGTTATTCTTCCATTAGAAATACTGCACATTTATTACATGGTTAACCTAGAACAAGAAAAATATTGCTTGCCAAATCAATAGCAAGAGGATATGGAGTTGTCTTTATCAATGATGTAGACAACTATCCAAGTCAGTTGGATCAAGAGAAGCAAGTAGTTGTAGTTAGACAAAACTTCCCCAAGCTCGTTGGATCCTAATGTAACAAGGCAGAACCAAGAAATCGAGTAGAAAAATGAATGGTCCATGCCTTGCAATAAGGTATGTGAATACCAATAGATGATCCATGCCCTGCCAATGAATATCAGTTTTTGAATCCTTATAAAAATATACTATAACAGTTAGGAAGAGAAACATAAAGAAAAAGGCTATGTCATGGCTAATAGATTATTACTTAGCTAACTGAATTATAAAGGAAGTTGTAAGTGGTGAGTGGATTTTTTTTGGTGCACAACCATTGCATACAATTTCATGACAATAGCAATATATATGGAAAAATAGCTAAAAAAAATGTTGAATTTTTAGCCAACATTGCAGAATGAGTAGCTATGTAATTGAATGTTACTTGAAATGGATAAAAAGCTAACAAGAAAATTGTGAATTGGTTAGCCGGTGTAAGTAACAAATAGGTGAATATGCGGGTAACAAAAAATAGCAAATCTAAGCTTTATGTGATATGATATAGCAAATTATTGTGTAGAAAAAGGTGTATCACAATGTGAGTTGAGATAGAGTGAAAGTGAGATTACTGTGATAGAAAGTAGCAATTGGTTATCTACCTAGTTTATCAATAAGATAGAAATGTTTGTATTAATGTTCAAATCATATTTCTTAGAAAATATGTAGTGAGAAATGTGGGAGGTTGTTTTGCAAAGGCAAAAAAATTTAGAGAGGAAGAGCAAGTGTGAAGAAGTTGGAATAGAAAGTGATGACAATGAAAAAGAGATGCAACAAGAAATAATATAAAGAGCTACAAACTAGTAAGAGATCTATTTCAGTGAAGGCATATAAGTTTGTCATTTTTGATCAAATTTTGAAAACCAAGTGGGTGCTTGGTAAAGGGGTTGGAGCTCCTTTCAGTTGGTGCTGATAAACAAGGTGGATTGTAGTCCTTCCTGTCAGTTGGTGCTGGCAAAACATTGTAAAGATCAATTTTGAAGAGACTGGATTTGGATAGTAAGTTCAAGTAGTCATTTGGCACCATGGTTTTTCCCACACTGGGTTTCCACATTAAATATTGTGTTGTGTGATGCTATCTTTGCTAGTGTGATTGTCTCTTTGTGTTTGAATAGCTAGATTGCAAATTAGATACTTAGCTAAGTTTGAAAAGATTTTTATAGCACACTGATTCACCCCCTCCTCTTAGTGTCACTATGAGTATAACAATTGGTATCAGAGCAAGGTTCCTAATCAAGCTTAATCAGCTAAGGTGATATTGGAAGTGACACAATGGCTAGTAATGAAGGCTACTCCTCAAACAAGGCACCTTTATTCAATGGAACAAACTATGGTTTTTGGAGATTAAGGATGCAAACATATCTTTGTGCTCTTGGATTTGACATATGGGAGTCAGTTTCTAATGGATATACAGTACCTGCTACTCCTCCAACTGATATAGCTAGAAAGAAGTTGTTTGAAAATGACTCAAAAGCTAAAAATGCTATCATGAGTGGTCTGGTTGACAATGAGCTAGTGAAGGTCATGGGATGCAAAACTGCTAAGGATATTTGGGATAAATTGCAAAGCATTCATGAGGGATATGACAAGATAAAGGAAGCCAAGTTGTAAACTTTCAGGTCTCAGTTTGAAAGCTTGAATATGAGCAATGAAGAAGACATAACTACTTATATGCTAAGGGTAAATGAGGTGATCAATGCAATCAAAGGATTGGGATAAAAATAGAAGATGCAATTATTATGAAGAAGTTTTATTAGATCCTTGCCACCAAGGTTTGATTCCAAAGTATTAGCCATTGAAGAAGCTAAATATTTGAATGCATTCTCAATGGATGAAATACATGAATCCTTGACAACTTATGAAATAAGGAATGGAAAACCTTCTGATAGAGAATTAGTATTCAAGGTAGCTAAGAGCACCAAAGTCAAATCAGACTCTGGTGAAGAGAAGATATCTGATCTTGAAGAATCAAATTTTTTTTAGAAACTCAAAAGAGGACATGGCAAGTACAAAGGTAAGCTACCCTTTAAATGCTTTAGTTGTGGTGGAGTTGGTCATTTTGCTAGTAAGTGTCCATATAGAGAAAGGAATGATAATGATGATCATGCTAGTAAGAAAAGAGGTGACAATCACAAAAACAAAGCCAAGAATTTTAGGAGAGTAAGCTACAAGAAGAAAATTTGTATGTTTCAAGAAAATGAAGATGAATCTGATGCTAGTATTAATGATGAACCTGAAGATGATAATAGTGAATCCCTATTTATGGCATTTGAAGATAGCAAAAAGAAACTTGAAATTTTATAAGACTTTGATAATGAAGAAATAGAACCCGTATTTGACCAGAAGAAGAATCAAAACAATCGGAAGCACCAAAGTCACCTACCAGGTATGTGAAAAAGAATCATACAAAAGAACAAATTATTGGAGATTCGAATGCTGGTGTGCAAACAAGAAGAAGTTTAATACAAACATAGGAAAAAATAAATTATTCATTGCTATCTAAAATTGAACCCAAAAACTTTGTTGAGGCTAGAAAATATGAAAACTTGATAAAAGCCATGGAAGAAGAGCTCAATCAGATTGAAAAGAACAAGACGTGGGACCTAGTTCCAAGACCAACAAATACAAATGTTATTAGAACAAAGTGGGTATTTAGGAACAAGATAAATTAGGATGGATAGGTAATTAGGAATAAAGAAATATTGGTTTACAAAGGATATGCTCAGGTAGAAGGTATTGAATTTGAAGAAACATTTGCACCAGTAGCTAGATTAGAAGCAATTAGAATATTTCTTGCACTGGTTGTCTATAAAACTTCAAAGTATACCGGATGGATGTGAAGTCAGCTTTTCTAAATGGAAAACTTGAGGAAGAGGTATACATAGAACAACTAGATGGATTTCATCTTGGATAAGATTTGAATATGTTATGTATATTGAAAGGCTTTATATGGTTTAAAACAAGCCCCTAGGGCATGGTATGCAAGGCTGGACAATTACCTCCTACAACAAGGATTCAAGAAAGGTATGGTTGATAGTAACCTCTATATCAAAATTGAATATGCTTATCAAATTATTTTTGTGGACTATGTGGATGATATAATATTTGGAGGATGCAAATATGAAATGTGTAAAGAGTTTTCTAACCAAATGCAAAGTGAGTTTGAGATGTCAATGATTGGTGAATTATCTTATTTTCTTGGCCTACAAGTAAATCAATTGGATAAGGGACTATTCATTTCTCCAATAAAATATGTGAAAGAAATGCTTAAGAAGTTTCACATGGAATATTGCAAATCAGTAAGTACTCCCATGAAAACTAGTTGTAAACTTAGAAAAAATGCTAAATCACCAACTATAGACCAAACATCATATAGATCTATGATTGGTATCTTGATATATTTAACCGCCTCAAGGCCATACATTCTACAAGTTGTGTGTATGGTAGTAATATTTCAAGCATACCCTAATGAAGCTCATGTTACAATGGTAAAGCAAATTTTTAGATATCTTAAGGGCACAATGGAGTATGGTTTATGGTATCCCAAAGGTAAAGATTTCACTTTAATAGCTTATTCAGATGTAGATTGGGTAGGATGTGTAGATGATAGAAAAAGTACAAGTGGAGGTGCATTTTATCTTGGTGATAATCTTGTGTTATGCCATAGTAAGAAATAAGAATCAGTTTCACTATCTACAATAGAAGAGGAATACATTGTAGCAACATAATGTTGTACATAGATCTTATGGATGAAACAAACCTTGAAGTATCTAGGGATTACTTTCCATGAGCCTATTTTTGTTTTGTGTGATAGTACAATTGCAATCAACATCTCAAAAAAATCTAGTTATGCACTCTAGAACTAAGCACATAGCAATCAAATATCATTTCCTAAAGGAGAAGGTGGTTGAAAATGAGTTCAAGCTTGAATTTGTTCCAACATATGAGAAAGTAGCCTATATATTTACAAAGCCATTGCCCAAAGAAACATTTGAATATTTAAGTCAAAAGCTATGAGTGGTCATACTTCCCACACATTAGATGGTTTTTGGCTGCACATTCTCAGGGGGAGTAATTCAATGTTTATCTTAAGCTCCTATATTATTATTTTTTGTTTTTCTTGCTAACTTGTCTTAATAATGGTGCATGTATTTAGGGGGAGCAATTTGATGTATTCTCTTCTACTTATATGTGTGTAGTAACATGATTTTGCAATGGTTTCAAGGAATTTATAGCCATATTGTTTTTACAAATTAGCAGTAATGAGCACTCTTTTGTCATTGTTGTCAAAGGGGGAGAAATTTCAAAGCTATAATAGTCAACAACAACAAATAAAATATTCACAGTTAGCATAAACTTGCAATAGCAATGTGTTAATGAATAACAATTATAGCAGTAGCTAGAATTGTGTTGCAACTAGAAATATGTTGACAACAATTCCAAAGGCAGAGTTTGTTGAGCAAAGTGTTGTCATTATTGTCAACACAAAATTGGATGAATGATGTCTATAAAAACTACTATAAATATCCATCTATTTTCATTACTTTAGAGTAGGAAAAGGGGAGAATTTGATCTTGGAGTGTGATGTTATTAATCCAAATGATATTGATATCCTTTGATTCAATTGGAGGACTTGATGAAGTTAACCAATCACTACATGAATTGGTTATTCTTCCATTACAAAGGCTGCATTTGTTACATGGTTAGCGTATACCAAGGAAAATATTGCTTGCCAAATCATAACAAGAGAATATGGAGTTGTATTTATCAATGATGTATACAACTATCCAAGTCGGTTAGATCAAGAGAAACAAGCAGTTGTGGTTAGACAAAACTTTCCCAAGCTTGTTGGATCCTAATGTAATAAGGCAAAATCAAGAAATCAAGTAGAAAACTGAATGGTCCATGCCTTACCATGAGGTATGTGAAGACCAATAGATGATCCATGCCCTACCAACAAATATTAGTTTTTGAATCCTTAGAAAAATATGTTGTAATGGTTAGGAAGAGAAATATAAAGAAAAAGGCTATGTCATGGCTAATATATTTTTACTTAGCTAAATGACTTATAAAAGAAATTTAAAATGGTGAGTGGATTATTTTTGGTGTACAATTGTTACATACAGTTTTGTAACAATAGAAATATATGGCAAAATAGCTAAAAAAATGTTGAATTTTTATCCAACATTGCAGAATGAGTAGCTATGTAACTGAATGTTACTTGAAATGGATAAAAAGCTAACAAGAAAATTATGAATTGGTTAGCCAGTGTAAGTAACAAAGAGGTGAAATGTGCGGGTAATAGAAAATAGCAAAGCTAAGCTTTATGTGATACGATATAGCTAATGATTGTGTATAAAAAGGTGTATCACAGTGTGAGTTGAGATAGAGTGAAAGTGAGATTGTTGTGATAGCAAGTAGCAATTGGTTATGTACCTATTTTATCACAAAAAATAAGATAAAAATATTTGTATTAATGTTCAAATCATATTTATTAGAAAATATGCAGTGAGAAATGTGTGAGGTTATTTTGCAAAGGTAAACAAATTTAGAGAGGAAGAGAAGGTGTGAAGGATTTGGAATATAAAGTGATAACAATGAAAAACAAATGCAACAAGAAATAATATAAAGATCTACAAACTAGTAGGAGATCTGTTTCAGTGAAGGCATATATGTTTATCATTTTTGATCAAATTTTGAAAACCAAGTGGGATCTTGGCAAAGGGATTGGAGATCCTTTTAATTGGTGCTAATAAACAAGGTGTATTGTAGTCCTTCCTATCAGTTGGTGTTGGCAAAACATTGTAAAGACCAATTTTAAAGAGATTGGATTTGGACAGTAAATTCAAGCAGTCATTTGATACTATGGTTTTCCCACACCGAGTTTCCACATTAAATATTGTGTTGTGTGATGTTATCTTTGCTAGTGAGATTGTATCTTCATCTTGAATAGCTAGATTGCAAATTAGATACTTAGCTAAGTTTGAAAATTTTTATAGCACACTGATTCAGCCCCCTCTCAGTGTCACTATGAGTATAACAAATCCAACCCATAAATCCCTATACCACTAACTCATCCTCACTAGATGAATCGACTACACCTCCACCAATATCCATAACTTAGCATAGGGTTACTCCCTACCAAACTCCTCCATAGGTAACCCCTTCGATCAAGCAACTTTGAAATGCTCCCATCCCTAGAATTACAGTAGTAGGTTGCACCCTAATCTCTTCTACCCTTGTCTTGTAACATTATAAAGCTCCTAGTACACCTGCACCAATAAGGTGAGAGCCCATGCATACACCTACCTCATTGTGAGCATATCTCTCACCACCCCTATCAATTTCCAAGGGAACTGCACCCAGTATTTTTTGGGGCCACAATGTTGGCCAACATGAACATCACGAAAGCCTAGAGGGGATCTAACTCTTTGTCCACATACATGGACAAATAGGGTATACCTCCACTCTCCACCTTCACCCCCTCCTAGGCATCCCCAAATATCCTCCTCATCTCTATCTTCCATTTGAGACCAACCTCAACTCGAATACCCTCCATCGACACCTTACGGATGAGATAGACATCCTCCAAGATCATAGTCACCTCACCCGTGGGGAGCTAAAATACTCACCTATCTACATCCCACCTCTCTACTAAAGTAGAGAGGTACCCCTCATACACCCTCACCATTTTGAGTCAGGATACCTCCACTAGCCCCACATCCCTAATCAACTCCCACTCATCCCTTGCCTTCTTCATCCCAGGTATGTAAGGAAAAAGCGGTGTTGAGCCTCCAAAACTCTAAGCTGCAGCACAACACAAAATATTTGTTAATAATTCATAAAACAAAAAAATAAAAAAAAAATTGTACAATAAATAAAGAGTTACCTCAGTCGCTCACACCCCAACCACAATCCTGAAATCCACACCAACTCCCTCTGCCACCATAGCTTTCACACTCCAAATGCCTCACCTCACCTTAATCCTCACTCACCCTTCACTTCTCAAATGTAGCTTCTCAAACTTCGCAAACACACAAATGAGCTTCAATCTCACCTAGCAAGATATTTATAGCTACTTCTAGTTATTTGAAGCACCCATGGGCATTTCCTAACGTGCTAAAGCACATACGGGCATTTCTATGGACCACAAGCACCCACAGGCATTTTGCATCAACATTGAAAAGATCCAAATCAACACAAAATAGTAGATTCCCCCAACCAAATCATTCCAAATTTCACTCACTAGTTCATTCCATAATTTTATTAGGTTTTGTGAATATTATAACTAATTTGGACACATAAATCTCATTTATGACCACATTGACCACAATTCAACAAACCAACTCCAAAAACACCTAAAACAACCCAAATATTCACAAAATTACCATCATCGTTCATATCATCATTCATACATCATCTCCACCTCATTTCACATCATCATTTCCATATTTGCCAAGTTTACATAACATGCAAGTGAATCTTGTATCTAGTGGGTTATTCTACACACTTGGTGATTGTAGCGATTTGGGTCCATGCAATTCAGTAAGATGAATAGATTACAATAAGGACACTTGATCATGATCATCATCACTTATCTCCTTGCTTGAAATTACAATCATATTTGGTATTTCCTCATATTTAGAGTGAAACATTTCCAAGAAAAATTTGCACAACTGCTGTCATTGATGGCTTAGTTTGTGAGGCTTAAAACATGGAAAAA
Organism: Wollemia nobilis; assembly: GCA_028583015.1. Taxonomy (NCBI): domain Eukaryota; kingdom Viridiplantae; phylum Streptophyta; class Pinopsida; order Araucariales; family Araucariaceae; genus Wollemia; species Wollemia nobilis. The sequence continues at coordinate 8,475,242 of JAQPPZ010017052.1, forward strand.
AACTCAATTTTCATCATTCATAATCTCCTTAACACATTAGAGATAGGTACTAGCAAGGATGATTGATTCTAATTGTAGGAATTATCCAAAAAGTCACTAGCAGGCCATCCAAGATTGATACTTTTTCTTTTGCATCACCATTTTGTATATCAATGACATCGAAAAGGCAAAGAGTTTCAACAACATTGAATCATCTCAAATTTAGGGACAACCAGTTTTTGTTATGATTTTTCCACAACGAGATACATATTACATGATCATGGCATCTACACTTGGCAAAAATACCTTCTTCTGTTGGGGTAAAAATAAACATAATCATATCGCCAGATCTTAAAACTCCCCTTCCCACCATTGGTGCAAAAAATGTATCAAATTTTACATCATTCATATCATCCTCATCACCTCGCATTTGCACAAAATCCTTCAATTTCTGGGGAAAAAATAGACACATCATATCAAATTTTCCACCAACCCCCTTCCCACCATTGGGGCAAAAATGGTATCACATCATCCATCATTTATTTGCACATATTTTTCAATTGGCTTATGAGATTCATTTGTAACATCATTTGCCAATTGAGGGGGTAAGCTACGTAAAACTTTGAATTTTTTTATTATTTTATCTTCAAGCTCATAGTTCGATAAGAGACAAAAGCTGCTTCTGCACCTGGTCAAAATAGGTGTCTCATATTTTTATATTGCATTGTGTTTCATGCAACACAGTATAAAAAGGGGCATCTATAGACACAAAATCCTAGCCATTTTCCTTCCATATTAGCCTTCCCACCATTCCCACCACTAAATCCTTGCCAATTTGCCCACTATTCCTATTGGAAAATATGCAAGTAGATGATGTCCAAGATATCTCCCCTTTTCCTTGGAGATACTTTACTTTTAGAGCTCCCTTGAATAGCTCTAATGAGGTGCTATGCAAATGTAGAGTATGATGAGATAGATTTTTACCCCTTGTACTCTTAAATAAACTCTCTTGTCTTCTCGAAATGCTAAAATAAATATGAATTCGATATTACCTTCAAATATTTGGCAATATCTTTCTTGATTGGTTACTTTTGCACTCAATATTCCAAGCTTTTCAATAACTTTTTGTAATATAGTAAATGAAAAATTTAGAGTCTTCTCTTAATTTAGAATAGTCAATAGAATGTTGATATTTTATTTCTCTCGAAATATATCTAACTTCTATTTTTTTGTGCAAGTTTGAACCTTGTAGACAATAACTTTTGCACTCTCTTGAAGACTTAAATAAACACTATTTATGCAACCTTTAATCCTTAAAACTAGTGTTTAATAAACTTAATAAGGAAACAAATATAACAGTTCAAGTAATGAACCTTTTTGCACCTTTTTTGCATACCTTTCTACCTTTGTATATGATGATGATGATGGTAATTTAAGTCACCTAAATTACTACCTTTTGTAGATTATATTGCAACTCTTCTAGTCTATCCAAAATAGCTCTATAGCTCATCTTTTGCAGCTTCAACACTCCACTAATTTTCTGCCCAACACTAAGATTTGGTGGCTCCAATTTCTCTTCAAAATGCCCTTTTGAAATCTAAAATTTAGAAACAACTAATGCTTCTCAAACTGCTACTTTCTTGCTATCCTCAAATCTAAAAAAAATTAGATTGTAAAGCAGTCTAAACCTTCTCTGAATCGTTGTCCTTGAATCCCAAAAATTTGGTAGGAAATTCCTCCAAATCATAGTTGAGATATTCCTCAAGAAATATTTAATAATCTACTATAGAAATCAAAAAATATCCTATCTCTAAAATAACCTTCAAGCCTTCAATGCAAATTCCCAAATCTCGTAGATTTGGTCACTTTTCTTAACTCCTTTCTCTTGTCAAATTATTTGTCAAAATTTGACTTCAATATTGACCTATCTAATGGCCTTCTTCTCAAGATTCTAAAAATATTGAGATCTTATCCAAACTATTTTAAAATTTGATAAAATTATTATCAAATAATTCTCCTTTGGGCTTGTTGTTGAATGGTGACAATTATTCCAATTTCTTTTCTATCAGGAGCTTCTCCTTGGTAGTAAATTTCTTCAATGAGTTATTCTAGGAACTCTTTCATTGAGACTCACCAAGACTTTTCCTTATTTCTCCTTGAGACCTCTCCTAGGGCCTTCAATATTGTAGTTTTTCAAAATCTTCAATGAGATCTTCTTTGATCTCTTCAATATTCAACTATGGTGATTGTACAATGAGATCTTCTCATTGGATCTCGTAAATCCACTGCAACTAAAATAGGTAATAGGACTTTTTGTTAGTCCTTATCTATACTCAATTTTCCACTATGGAAGTTCTTCATAAGGCCTTCTATGGACCTCTTATTCAATGTGAAGTTTTCAATCTTCAATAGAGATCACAAATCTTGAATATTCACTAGGACTCTTCTCCTTGAGTCCCTTCTTTCTTCAATGGGGTATTATTTCTAGGAACTCTTTCCTAGATTTGCAATCTCTAATGTGGCTTCCTTGACCACTAGATCTCCCCTAAATATTTATTTAGGAGTATTCAATCCGTAAATATTTTAGTGGGATATTTCTTCTTAGGCCTCCAAATATTTAATCTCTACTTTTATGTAACAAAGAACTAATCCCTGCATGAGGAAAGCACATAGACTTTAAGGTAATGAAGATGAAATTCTTCTCTATATATTGTAGGAAGTTTCTCAACTTCTAGGAGTTAATTTTTGCAACAAAATATTAGAAATATAATTTTTTGTAAATCTATAGAAAATAATCTTCACTAGTTGGATTGCCAATCTAGTAGATTCAATGCTGAGTTTTGTTTTCACAAGTTTTTTTGCAACTCTGTGGAAAAACTCTAGCCAACAAAAATTTCAAAAATATAAAAAATGAAATTTACAATCTCCTCTCAATCACTCTTATGGATCTCACTATTTCCTACTGATCTACCTAGTGCTATGATACCATTGTTAGTTGTTGAAGCTTTAAACTTAAAGGAAGTGCAACCACAAGTATGGAAATAAGCATGCAATATTATACATATGATACTGGTTAACTAATATGCATGAAAATATGATAGAAAACTTGTTACAACATTCAAGAAATGCTCATATAAAAAAGCTCATGAAAATATACAATGCCCCAATGGAGGTCACAAGCCCTCCATATTTACAAAAATAGATCTACATTGTGTCTACTACTAAACCTATGTGCTTCAAAATCCTCTCTATTTTCTATTCTATGAAGGCCTATTCATAATGAGATACAACTCTTTGCCTTCAATATTCATATGACACCTCACTATTATATTCTAATGACTTATGTACATGTGGACTACATGCACATATCATTACACATTCTAACACTTGTGCATTTATTACATTGCTTTAATAGAGTAATTAAGTCTTAATAAACTCCTAATCTAAATATTTACCCATGGTGGTACATTAGTAAAGAACCAAATAATATAATATATTCCAATAGCCAATGGGATAGCAAACTTAAAGGTGCAAGTCCTTGGTCCTTGATCCCACTTTGTGGGTTTGTAACATCCCAATTTTTACCCTACTTTGTGTTTGCATTATATAGCTTAAGGTTTTGATTTCATAGAGGTAATTATGAAATAAAAATAGATAAAGTATGTTTGGCTAAACTAGGAGAATTTGTTGCTAAATATAAATTGTTAGTGGTATTTAAGGCATTTACTTGAATTTTTCTTTGTCTCCTTAGTTAGTTGAGAAATTAATTGCTAAGATTGGTTTACTTGGTTAATTAAGATCTTTAATTTGTGTTAATCTTGATTAGTGGACAACATTAAAGAAGCATTAAATCTAGTGCTATTTTGTTCCTAGATTAGTTACAAGTTAATTGTGATTAATTAAGTTAATTAATTAGTTACTTAGAAATGAAGAAAATATTAGTTGAAGAATTGGAATGTGTTGGGTTGTGATTGGACCACCTCATTTTCAAAGTCAAAATAACTCCAATTTCTAGAGAACATTTATGATGGGCTCATCTTCAACAATTTTTAAATAATAAAAATTGGTTATGGGGGAGGGTGAGTTTCATTATAAATAAAGGTATTTGGGAAGGCATGAGAAAGCAATATTTGTGGACTGAGATCAGGGAGTATGCTCTCCTATAGAAATTGGATCAGAAACCAAAAGTCACATTTTTTGCAAATTGTTTTTGGAAATCTAGAGGTTCCTAGGGAGTATGCTCTCTAGGTTTTACTCGGATAAAAAACTAGAAGGACCTCATGATTTACATTAGTTTTCCTTGTATCGTTATTTTGTTTAAAGAAAAAAATCCATGCGGGACAAAGAACTGGGGGTCTTTCCAAATCTTGGATCAAAGGAAGTCAATGAAAGATCCAAGTCAGGATTATGAATTCCAAATACCCTATAGATAATAAGTATACTTGTTTAAGGAATGAAGAGATAATATAGAAGTAGCCTTACTATTGTAAGGGATAAATGATTTAATGGAGTATACATAAAAGCTTTGAGTATAAGATTATTGTTGTTCTATGATTTATGAGGACTTTTATCTGAAAACATGGTTTGCATTAGCTTTATGTAAAAATGTTATTCTAAATTAATTTACAGGTTTCAAGTTTAATGGACCATTTTATAAAGAAACTTAGAAATTAAATATGACTTGATGTGATCTTGTATGGGTAAGGTGGAAGCTTACATATAGTAGGCACATTGGCTAAGTCTAGGTTTTATTTAAAAAATAAAAATAAAATGTAGACGCTTTGACCAGTGCTTTCATTAGAAATTTCTCGAATGACATCTTTCAGATGGGACACAATGCATCCTCTGGACAAACACTGAAACCCTGGTACTATTTGACGAGTGCAAGGAACTTCCAATTTAACTTGGGTTGGGTTTTAGAGAGAGAGTTTACGCGATGCAAATCGTATGTTTTCGATGTCCTGTAAAATCCTGAAACGACATTGATTTTTTGGTAAATTATAGCTTTAATTTAATGGACAACTTTAATGTTTAATAAACATGTACAATTTTAATGTTTAATAAACATGTACAGTTTTAATGTTTAATAAACATGTACAGTTTTAGTGTTTAATAAAGATGTATAGTTTTACTGTTTAATAAACACGTATAGTTTTAATGTTTAATAATAATGTACAACTTTAATTTAATGGATAACTTTAATTTTTAATAAACATGTATAGTTGTAACGTTTAATAAACATGTACAACTATTACTAGAAGTTTAATAAACTTGGATTTATTATTAAATAAAAACTAAGTTTAAGTTTACCCAAGGAAAATTTATATGGGTAGCTTGTCCATTTATGGTATAAGTTTATGAAATGCTCATGAGTCTATGAATATCTCTAGTCATGAACAGTATTAATATGACATAAAACTATTTGATAAAATCCAATGCTACACATAAATGTATTTGTCATAATAAAAGAAGATATTTCTAGGTTGAAACTTAGAGTGACTTACATTAAGGGAATAATAATTAAAAAATATATATATATGGTTGGTGTAGACACCTAAATCGTGTCATGCTTAGGGGAACTGCTCACATAGACACATTCATAAGATCATAAGATATAATATTGGAGTTTTTAAGCATCAACAGTGGTTCTCACCGCTCATTTGGGGTCTTTTCAAGCCATCCAAGCCTAGCCGCTCAAGCCAAGAGTAGCCAGATCCTAGCTGCTCAAGCCTAGAGTGGCTAGACCATAGCCGTTGCAGATGACAACGATCAGATCTTAGCCACTGTAGATGATAGTGGCCAGATATTAGCCACTGTAGATGATAGTAACTAAGCCATAAGAAGTAGTTTTTCCAACAAACAGGCCTAATCACAGGTGAAAGTGGCAATCTACATGCAATAAAGGTGAGCGGGAGTAACTTTGCATTCCTTTTCATGACCAATTCACATAGGAGGCTTGAGTTTTCATTTAAACTTTAGTTAACTGACCTCCAAGCATAAACAAAGGACAAAAGCTTCTCATGCTAATGACCAGTTTGCATAGGAGACTCAAGTGGGCAGTTAGATTTTAGTTAACTAACCTTCAAACATAGATAAAGGATAAAAGCTTCTCATGCTAACTTGCACTACGCATGAGAAATTCATTCCTAGGGCTTGGACATAGACCTAGGGTTTCACACTATAAAAGGTGCAAGCCTAAGAGACATCTATCATTGAGACATATTTTATTGAGGAGAGCTTTCGAGACTTGGAGATTTCCCTTGGAGATCACGTGTACGGTGAAGCCCTAATGGATTGAAGAGCATAACACCTATTATTTTAACATCAGATACATGCTTTGACCCATAGCTTTGGGGCAAAGAGATCAAGGTTTATCTTAGTGGCTGTTGTCTTGGACAATGGCCCGTAGGCTTAGCTTAGGTTTTAGAAATAGATTCTTTTATTTTGTTTCTTCATGTTTCCATATCATTAGCATAGATTTACATGATTTCATAGCATAGTTTCATCATATTTCCATTAAATTATTTTATTACTAACAACCTCATATGGGGAGGCAATCTCGGACATCTAAGCATGTGTTGTTGTTTCATTACTTGTAGGGCCACAGGTTCATTGGACAGAGTTTGTAACATACGAGAGCAAAAGGGATCTCTCTAGGAAATAGAACTAGATAATGAGGTATTTGTAAGCCCTCATACATTTTCATGTGCAAAACTGGGAAGCCTTTATAAGCGCACCACATCTTCATGAAAGGGGTACTCTTTACCTATTTGTAACCTTATTGTATCAAAATAGGTATCCCTAAGAGGGATCAACATGTAACTGAGTTTCAATACAAATAAAAAGATCCATATTTGTTATTTCTGTGTTATATGATTTTTTATTGTCTTCCATTTCATCTTGGATTTTTAATAACATTGCAAGTAGAGTAAAAGGGTGGTACGTGCATCTCGGGGTTGCTATAGATGGCGATCACGGTGGTACCACCACTAATTTTTCACTTGCTGTCGAAATACTAACTTAATTTTATGTGTAGGTCTAGCTGCTCTAAGCTACAATAGCCAAAAATTAGCCACTTTGAGCTACAGTGGTCAATAGAGCTTTAGCCGCTCTGAGCTACAGTGGCCAAGAACCAGCCACTCTAGTCAAAATCGGCCAGAACTGGAGTTTAGCAGAGGTTAAAATACCAACTCTCTGAGTTGGATCAAAGGTTGGTATAGCTTCTTTGATATTTTACAACTTTCTATCTACTTCTGTGTGTCTAAATTAGAGAACTTAAAGGACATTTATGTTTGTAAATTGAAAGAATAAAAGGAGAAAGAATTAAGTATTTCTCATATCTTAGATCTTCTTTTAAATTTTCCACTAGGCGTTGCTAGGAACAGTGGATTATGCCTAAAAAGTTTACCCTAGAATCCAACATGCTAGACATTATATGTTGTTTTCTTGCTCTTAGGCCCTGCTAGAGGCCATAGTTTCACAAGATAAAATGCGTTCATACAAATCGTAGTAGTTCATTCATATTTCTTAATATTGAAATGTATTTTTGCACTTAGGCATATAGGAAATATTCATTGCTGCTATATGATGCACTTTGTGTTACGCAAGATTAAAATGAACACCACACACACACATCTCATTTAAACATTGGGGAGTTAGATTTCATCACCAACCTTCAATTTAGTCCAGTGACATTGGAATTCATCTCCTTCCACTAGTTTACCCCCTAGAGCTTCCTATAAATGGATTGAGAAACTTACTTATAGTGACACTAAATTACTTGTGCTTAATCTGTCTCCCACTATTGGAACAATCATTGGTTTAGAGTGGAAGATCTAGGCAAACCCCCCACTAGGTCTTCAGTGGTGTACCATAGCTTCTTTTGAGAAAATCATGTTTGGCATGGGTGTCCTTGATTGTCACTATGGATGAGTCTTCTCATTATTAATCCAAGAACAAGAGAAAAGAAATCAAAACAACAACACATCAAAACACACCAAATAGTTTAGGGCACACTTAAATCGGTAATCAAGATAAACATTTGTTTGGTATTGTGTGGCTATTCCTAAAATGCAACTCAAAAGATCAATTTATAATACAACATGGTCAAAACAAGAAGTAAGCACCCTCAGTCTGATACCGAGGGAGAGACAAAAGCAACTCATACCCATAGGCAGAGTCATAGTAACATTGAATGACCCACCTATAATATCATGAGATGTAGCTTTGTGAGCCTAAGGGGTGATAATTAAATCCTTGGGAGATCCCCTCAAGAAACCCCAAGTAAGGAACCACATCATTGAACAAAGTCACATAAAAAAAAAGAGGCTTCACAACCATCCTCATCAAGGAGAAATGAGGAGACCTCAAGGGCCTCCTCTAAACACAGAAACATCCAAATATGTGAGGAAGCTTCAAGGGCTTCCTCCTCACATGGACATAAATAAGGTTCTAAAACTCATCCTTCACATAGGTATGATGAGACTGTTACATCTCCATCCACATGGAGAAAACATGTTACCACAAAGCCCTTTTCATTAAGAAGGCAAACAATAATTGTAACATCTTAAGATTCACAAGAAACATATGAAACAGGTATGCCTACTGAAGGGCAAGAAACTAGAGCTACATCTAGACATTGGAATAAAATAGAAGAAACCCTTCATGCAAATAGAAATATTCCCATAAACTATGACCTTATAGGAGTGAATGGCATCCCACAGGACCAACCATGGAAAAAAAGATAGCTAGATGGGTTGGATTAGTTTCCTACACAACCAACTCAAAGAATTGTAGCTACTGAGAACTCTGCATCTGGAAGCTCATGAACTATGACTTCTAAATATTCTAGTCTGGGGGTACCTCAGAGTGACCCTGAAGTAGATGCATAGATTCTAATCATAGGAATACTCAATAGTAGACTGAACAGGTCACATTAGCTAGCAAGAGTACAAATACAACATAAACCTCCTCGAGGAATCTATGAGTCAAGACAACAAGAATAGAGTTAGATAAACATGAGTCTTCTATGACAGCATAAAATAACTGAATGAGGTGATTATAAAATGTATTATATAAGGAGTGAGAGCTAGTGGACGCTCTCAAACAAGATAAACAAAGATAAATACATGAGCAGTGTTTAAGAGAGCAGGTTGAGCAGCTAGCTCTTAACAATTTATAGATAAATGGTGATGACCACCAAAGAACAAGATACATTGACTCGCCTAAGAAGAGGCACACTAGACAAGATATCCCACAATGAAATTCCCCACCAAATCATGAATGAAATCCAACTAATGGGGAAAGAGCAAATACAACAAACCATGATCACTATCCTGAGTCTCCTTGTAGGAGGGAGGAAAATGGAAAAAATCAAATGGATAGAGAGTTACCTCCATTACCAATGTGAATAGGCTTACAAGAGGATGAAATTCGTGCATCAAATGTATTTCAAGAGCTTGCTGAAAAGATGAAAACCTTTGAGAAATAAGAGGCAGCTAGAAACTCGCCAACATTGAGAAAAATACACAACCAACCATTGTGCCCATAAATCCTAGCCCTCCATATCCTAAGCACTTTGATATTCCTAGGTTAGAAAAATTTAAGGGTGAAGAGGATGCACAAGAACATGTCACTAATTTTATCAACATCTATTTTCATCTTGAAGACAATGACACTCTCATGCTAAGAACATTCATAATGACATTTTTAGGTGCTTCGACTCAATGGTTCAATTAACTACCTAAGTACAACATAACCAATTTTGAACAATTAGTAAATGCATTCTTAAAGCATTTCTCCTTTGGTTCTAAGAAGAAGGTGAACCTTTCAGACCTGGTCAACTTGAAATAGTATGACAATGAGCCAGTAATGGATTATGGGAATAGATGGAGAAAATTCATGGAAAAATTATCATTCTCCATTCCCATAGAAGAGATTATTCTCATGTTCACCAAAAGTTGCTCTAAACACATATCCCTCTTGCTGCAACTTTAGTAGTATCCTTCATTTGAGGAATATTTGGCATAAGCCAAGCTCATCGAAGAAATAAAAGTAGATGAGGGAACCATTAAAATCTAAAATAAAAAGGAGTGGAACAAGAATGGTAAGAATAAAAAGTATAAATAGAAGTAGGCCAAACTTGCTCTAGTCAATCAAGTCATATTGGCTACACCCAAGTATGGGGGTGCACAACAACCCTAGAACTATCAAGAACATCCCCTGCTAGCCAATTATGACCAAAAGAATAATCAGGGAAGAAACTGAGAATGCAAGCCACCTCGTTATTTCATGCCTTTGATAGAATCAATGCAATCAATATTTAATCAATTCAGTGAGGCCAAGAGGATTAGATTTCCTAATATACATCTTATAGATCCCAACCATCCTAAGTAAAAAGGATATAGGGAAGATAAATTTTACCCTTATCACAGGATACCAGGGCATGACATTGAGGCTTGCGTTGCTTTTAAGCATCAAGTGCAAAAACATGATTGACAAAGGAGAACTCAAATTTGATAACCCATTGGATCCTGATAATAGATACATGGACATATACAGAAACCCATTACCCAATCATGAGTCCCCTCGAGAGCAAGGGGCCTAATTCAATCAGGTTCAGGCTGATATACCTACCCACAGATGTGTTGGGATGGTTGAGATTGTTAACATAGCAAAAAGGACTAGGCAGTATGGTCAACCACAACCACCTATAGCTCCCATGAACATCCTAGCCACTCCTAGGCAAAGACAAGACAACCTTCTAGGCCCACCAACATGACCTGTGGTAACTATTAGAAGTAGATTGGAGCAAAACATACAGATGATTCTAGTTAAGTTATCCATATATGAGATCATACAATAGTCCCCAAAGCATAGGGAGACTCTAAGGGATATTTTAAGGACAATTGAGCTCCAAACATAAGATGCGAATGCATTCACTCACTTTGTGGAACAAGTGTAAGAATGCCAGGAACCTATAATCTGATTCTATGACCATGAGATTAAGATAGTTCACGCTCCCTTACCAGACCCTCCACTAAACTTTATAGTAGCAAGCAACAACTTACATTTCAAGAGGGTCTTGGTTGATACAGCTTCATCGATAAACATCATTACAACAACTGAAATAGAGCACCTCAAGATCCCCAAGTCCAATATCGTTCCAGAAGATTACACATTGAGAGATTTTAATGATGCTTTATGTAATACTATGCGAATGATAGTCCTACCCATCAAGGTGGGGTACAAGACCATCCCTGTGATGCATCATGTCTTGGAAGGAGCCATGCAATACAACATCCTCTTAGGGCATCCTTGGATAAGGGACATGAAGTGTGTGCCTTTGATATTGCACCAGTGTGTTAAGTATGTGCATGAAAACAAAGTCTATGTGGTTCTGGTCGATGAAGAGCCTTTTAAATATGTCAATCAGGTGGACATTCTGGGAGAATTTTTAATCCCTTCTACCCACCTGTACATAGTTCCTTCATCCCCAAACACACAAATTAATAACAAAGACAAAGGGGTAAGAAAATACCCATGCACTTCAACACCTCCTAGTGCACTCAAAGTAGTCAATGCTTCTAAAGTATCATCAACATCAAAACCAAAAGACAATCAGAAGCTAAAGGTACCCTTAGTTAAGTAAGAAAGGCCCAAGGAAGCACCAACTATAGCCATTACTAAAATTCCAAGTCCTATGGAAGAGGAAGATCTTAAAGATCAATATGAAGCTAGTTATTATCACTCCACTTCGTCAGTATCATCCGTAGGGTCATCCACATTGCATGCATCAATAAACTTAGCAATCATAAGCATAGGGGAATAACTTGTGCAGAACATTACATTTACGTCTATCATTGAGTCTACACAAGACATGGGAAGACCTAAGGACTTGATGCTGCCAGTAGGAACAGTGGTTCCACTTGGAATCCCTTCCAACCAAACCAATTTTTTCTATGTCGGTCTAGACTGTAGTTATTCATGGTCAATGTTCATTACATCTATAGCCCTAAGTTTGCTCTAAGCTACTTTGAGCATTGCCATTAGCATGACTATGGCCTTGGCATATATGAGAAGGGGTGTAGGTGGCCATACGAGCCACAATATCAACTTCCCTCTGATATATTTGGCTTAGGCTATTATATCAAATGTCAAGATGACTCTCTTACAACAAAATTTGATAAATTAAGCTTAGGCTTAAGAACCACCCACATTGGGTGGCTCCCTAGGGACAATCCCATGCCTCCTAATCTACATCTAAAGAATGGTGACGTGATCCACAAGTACTCGGATCCACTCCTCATGCTCATCCAACAAATACTGAAGCTATCCCACATCTGCTCTTGGACCTACCACTAGAACCTCCTATGGTATAGGAGGAACAACAAACTGCATCCTAGCATCACCACCACCAATAGTATCCTGTAGAGCCTATATCTGTGCTATGAGCTGCTCAATGGTAGCATCTTGTTGTTGTACCTGGATATTAGTTGCCTGAAGCTTATCCTTGACCTCATGTAGCTCTACTCTCAAAGGAGAGTCTCTCTACTTAGGCTCTAACTCCTCCTCCAAAACATAAATATCCTCCACTACCACCTGCTCTACTATCTGGCCCAATACCTTAGTCTTGTCTTAGAATTTGCATCCTATCATATCTGAACCATCACCCTCGACATCATCCTCACACCCTAGGATACTGACACCATGCCACATCCAATCACCCCACCACTGAGTGTATGCCTCTATAACTCCACCATACACTATAGGTTCAATAGCTGGGGCATCCTCCTCATCTGAAAGCTCTATAATCTACCATGGAGGTAGGTACTTCTTTGTTGTGAGGTGCATGTACAAGAAAAATACCAAGGGTACATCTTGCTGTAACCCATACTGACGAAGAACCCATGAGTAGAATAAATACTTTTGAATGGTAATCTAACGACCAATGAGCCATCGCTCATGCTGTGTCCTAGTAGTAAATCTAGCTAGATAATCCTAAGTAGGACACTCATGGTAAGGGTGCCATACGACATATTTGGCCAAAATTCTAGTAAAAGCATCAATGTAATTGGATAACTCCCCTGTGAAAGTGTGGCTCTTGTGCTCCTCATGCTCTCAAGATCATCTAGTAGCATAGCACTGTTTCCAAGCATCGATCATTGCAATATCAGCTAGGAGCCTCTTAGGGAGATATAATCTAATATGCTCCCATACCCAAACATGTAGGACCAATTTGTAGGTAATTTTGACACGTCCTCATTAGTGGATGTGGTACAACTTATCATAGCACTGAGCCAATAGTGATCTATCTCATGCATAGATAATAAGCTCCTCACTATCCAATAGATCCTGCACCATCACCAAAAGGTTCCACAAGAACCTCAAACCTGAGCAATCTGGGATAAGAAAATTGTTGATAACCATCAACAATACGACATGCCTCATCATAAAGATGCCCTCCCTATGCTAGTGGCTAATGGACACTCCTTTGAACTTGGTGTCATTGAGAGCATCTGTAGAGTGTCCTCTAAACACCCAAGTTAAGATAGCCACATGATTAGTAGTGGTCAAAGAGACAATGGCCACCCCATCAAATGGAATCCAAAAGATCCTATGTACATCCTCCAACGTAGTGGTCATCTTACCAATCGAGATGTGGAAAGTATTAGTCTGTGGATCCCAACGATGGGCTAGAGCTGTAAGGTAAGCCTCATCTACCATGATGTAAGGTAGCCTAATGACATACCATAACCCATGAGATTTGAACCATTCCCAATCCGTATCATAAAATCTAGGAAGTAGGTCAAGCAGGAGCTTCAGGTCCTGAGCTCGAGCAGTAAGGATCTAAGTAAAGCAGAAGAAAGATAAAACATTACTACAGTGTGTCTAAGGCATAATTCACAATAAACATGACAATGGTGCAAAAGAGTATGAGTTATTCTAAGTCTAAGAAAAAGGAAAATATTTAACCTAATCAAACAAATCAAAAATAAATAAAAAATCAAATATATCATAAAAATCCAATAATTAGCAAGCAAAAAATGCCAAAAATATGGCTAAGGGTTTAGCTGTTGTCACCTACAGTAGCCAAAATCTGACCACTGGAGACAACAGCAACCAAGACCCAATGGTCAAATTTTTAACCATTGGGGTTCAAACCTAGCCGCTCTAAGTGATATCGGCTCAGAATCGGCCACTCTGAATGACATAATCTGAGGGGAAATATGGAAAACCCATGAAACCTCAGCCAAAAAAAACAAAAAAATCAAGAAATTGCAAAATAACATAAAAAAAGGAGGGAAAATAAAAAAAATAGAAAGCAAATTCCCACTTAGACATCAAAAACTAAGCTGAGTTCAAAAATGGTTAACATGGTAGTAGTAGGTGAACAACAGAAAACTTGGGAACCCTAGGCTAGAAACTACCAAGGCAAAGCAATGAGAACAAAAATGGGGACTAACCCACCATAGCAAAAGGTAAGCTAAGCCTAACTATGGGGTTTATTCATTACCAACAGGTTTAATGAGGTTCATTTTGCCCATTACTTAGTGAGGTTTAGTTTTACTCAGATAAGAGAAAAGAGAGCTAAGGTTTTGAAAAAGAGAAATACCTGAGAAGCTCTAGTTCATCTAGCAGCTAATATCTCACCCTACATAGCCATGTCATCAACACCTGCAAACGCCAAAGTTGCAACAGTTGCTATCACACTAGACCTCCCAAAGTGAATCTTCAATAGTGAAAGTGAAAGGTCAAACCTTAGAAAATGCAAATTTTACATTTCTTTAATTACACCTTGGCCACTGCTGACGTCAATGGCCTGAACTTCTTGGCCGTTCAAGGTGACATTGACCATAGGTAGGAACTTAGAGGCCACTGGACCTGACAGTGGCCAGATCCATAGATCAAAACAAGGGACTTCCTCCTTGAGGGATCCCACAAAAATAGAAAATAAACACACTTTGATGGTTTAAGATCATCAAAATGTTCAAAATAATAAAAAAATCACATAAAAGCACAATATCAAGTAGGCCTCGTATTCATTCACCTACTCTATCAACTCGACGATTGCAATGATTCACACTCCATGTATTTTGATGAGATGAGTAGATAACCATAAGGCCACTTGGGGCAAAAATAACTCATTTTGGAATTACGATGTGCCACCCTTCAATCTCGAAGAAGACCAAGATGGTTGTACTGCTCCACGGGTGTAAAAGGATCATCCTAATTCTCCCATGATCCCAAAAACATTAATTCAAAATGATACAATCTAAACATAAATAGAATCAATCATTCTAACTCCCTAAGAAGGCTATTGATAGTCAGACTGCTCCTCGGGATAAGGATGGATGATCATCATGAACAATTGGAATCACACTTGGATGTGGGATTGCCCATTAAAAATAACAAATGCTAGAAAGGAACCAGATTAGTCATATTGGTCAAGTGACTTGTCGCTTCATTCATTGTCATTTCTTCACCAATTTATTGTGTGAAGAAGTAGTTCAAAACTTCAACATAATCATAATCAAAATCATAAAAATATCACTCGATCATAGAAAAATCATGTTTGTCCTATGAATCATTGCATACAAAAACCACAATTTTCCCTTGTTTGCTAGGAACGTAAGTAGACATGACATATTCAATTGTAGCTCTCCTACCGATCAAAATTTTTGTAGCAGCTGAAGCTACCCGATTGAGTTCAAGGAATGAGTGCAATTTAACATGCCCAAGCCACTAATCTAAGTCATTTGAACATTGAGGCAATGATTTAAGGGATGTGCACCGTCTTGCATGATTGGGCCATCCGGTGTTGATCAAACCATTGATCATCATACACCCTACAAACATATTAGTCTACATTTTTGCTTAGCATTGTGTTTTCCACACAACACATCACAAAAGGGGCATCTGTAGACACCTAAATCATGTCATGCTTAGGGGAGATTCTCACATAGACACATTCATAAGATCATAAGACATAATATTGGACTTTCCAAGCATCAATAGTGGTTCTCACAACTCATTTGGGGTATTTTCAAGTCATCCAAGCCTAGTCACTCAAGCCAAGAGTGGCCATATCCTAGCCGCTCAAGCCTAGAGTTGCCAGACCTTAGATACTACAGATGACAACAACTAGATATTAGCCACTAAAGACAATAGTGACTAAGCCATAAGAAGTCATTTTATCGACAAATAGGCCTAATCACGGGTGGAAGTGGTAGTCTGCATGCAATAAAGGTGAGCGAGAGTCACTTTGCATTCCTTTTCATGACTAGTTCACATAGGAGGCTTGAGTTTGCATTTAAAATTTAGTTAACTGACCTCCAAGCATAAACAAAGGACAAAAGCTTCTTATGCTAATGACTAGTTTGCATAGGAGACTCAAGTGGGCAGTTAGATTTTAGTTAACTAGCCTTCAAACATAGACAAAGGACAAAAGCTTATCATGCTAACTTGCACTACGCATGAGAAATTCATTCCTAGGGCTTGGACATAGACCTAGGGTTTCACACTATAAAAGGTGTAAGCCTAAGAGACATCTATCATCGAGACATCTTTTATTGAGGAGAGCTTTCGAGACTTGGAGAGTTCCCTTGGAGATCATGTGTACAATAAAGCCCTGATGGATTGAAGAGCATAACACCTATTATTTCAACATCAGATACAGGCTTTGACCCATAGCTTTGGGGCAAATAGAGTAAGGTTTATCTTAGCGGTTTTTCTCTTGGACAGTGGCCCATAGGCTTAGCTTAGGTTTTAGACATAGCTTCTTTTATTATGTTTCTTCATGTTTCCATTGTGATACAAGAAAAGTCTCCCCAAGATTGAAGAATGCTCCACAAGATTAATCACACACAAAAGAGGAAAACCCACAACACCAATATTAAGTGGTAAAACCCTACTTCAAATGAAGAAGGGAAACATCCACTATGAAGCTCACTATATTACTCAATGATTCAACAATACAAGAATGCTTCAAATATTATGCAACAATATGCATCAACATGATATGAAAAGATGTAGTAGACAACACCCATATTTAAAGAGAAAATTTTCTACTACAACCCTAAAATTGCCCTAATCTTATCACAATCTTATCTTGAGATGTGTGACAAATCTTATCACAATCTTATCTTGATATGTGTGAAAAGTGGCATCTATCAAATATTAAAAAGTGATTGGTTACTTTTTAATATTTGCTAGAAAATGGAAAATAACTTTTTCCCACAAATTAAATATTCCTAGCACCCTTATTTTATTTAACTGGGTGGGAATATTTTTACATAAAATAGAATTATTTTTGAATTCAAATATTATTCTTTAGACTTTATATTTTAGTCTAAGAATAATTTACACAATTTTGCATTACATATTCCAACACTCCCCCTTAATGCAATATTGGGGAAATGAATTATGAAACAAAGAAACATTATCCCCCTAAAGATATAGATGTGGATGAGAATCAAATGAGTAATATAGTTAAAATGAGCTTCTATGACCAAGAATGGTCTACAATAAAGCACCAATAAAAAATGGGCCAAAATTAGACTGCAAGCCCCCAACAGAGTAGCTTCAGATACAAGTAGCTTACAAAGCCATCCATCAACCACAAGTGGTTGCAAATGACAAGAAAACATCACAAGGGTGTCTTTCGTAAGCCTGAAAAACCCTAAACGGAAGTACCTGCAAGCTACAAGCAACTCAACATAAGATCATTTAAATACATCATCATAAATATATTCACCACAACATATATGAATATCCAAAGATGATAACAAAACTGATCTAACAAATAGTGAACTATAACTCATCACAAAAAGATGCCAAGCCATACTTATAATCACGTGCTATATAGTTGATAAAAAAATATCATGTACAAAGTTGCATAAAGCAAACAAGGAGTACCAAGATAATGCAAACTCTAAAGTACCATGTACAAAAGTAGCACAAGGCTAACAAAAAAGTACCATGTACAAGAGTTGCATAAGGTATATGAAAATAATAAAGTGTGCACACCGGTTGCATAAAGCCAACCATAAAATATCATGTATAAAAGTAGCATAAATGCTAACAAGAAAGTACCATGATAAACCAATTGCATAATTCCAACTACATAAAAATATGTACAAAGTTGCACAAGGCAACAAGAAAGCACCAAAAGAGTTACATAAAGCAATTGCATCATATACCATAATTGCACAATTCCATCTACAAAGTAACATGTACAAAAGTTGCACAAGGCAAACAAGAAAGTACCATGTTCAAAAGAGATGCAAAAATCAATTATACCACCAAATATCAACTCATATATAGCACAAAACACCTCATAAGGATGAATTTTTCATCACACAAGTGTAACTACACTTCATTCCCCCTTGAGGACAACTTCACCAAACCAAGTGAGTCCCTCAGCCTACAAAACTGCTCCTTGGGAAGAGGTTTGGTGAAAAAATCAGCATAATTAGAAGATGATGGGCAATACTCCAACTGAATAGTCCCATCCAATACCTTCTCTCTGATAAAGTGGGCTTGGATTTCAACATGCTTTATCCTTTGATGCATTACAATATTTTTAGCCAAGGCAATAGCTGATTGATTATCAAAGAGCAAACATGAAGGACCAAATTGCTCAAAGCTAATTTCCTTCATGAGGTTACGAAGCCAAAATGCTTCCTGTGAAGCTGCTATCATAGCCTTATACTCTGATTACATTGTAGAAAGAGCAATTGTATCTTGCTTCTTGGCAGACCAAGAGATAGTTGTAGATCCAATACTGAAAACATATGTTGTGGTAGACTTTTTGTCTATTCTATCCCCTCCAAAATCAAAATCAACATAGTAAAAAAAAACAAAGGAAGGAAGCCTAGAATACTTGAGTGCCAAATCTCTAATACCTAAAAGGTACTTCAAAATCTTCTTAGTAGCTTGTAAGTGCTCAATAGAAGGTTTCTGCATGAACCTAGCCATCATACCAACTACAAAAGCAATATCTGGCCTTGTGATGGTAACATAAAGAAGACTACCAATGAGCTGCCTATACAATGTAGCATCAACCAACTGAGATTCTGTACTTACTTCCAACTTAACCCATGTAGAAATAGGAATGGAAGTAGGATTTCCATCCTCCAAATCAAACCTCTTAAGAAGATCTTCAATATACTTGGATTGACTCAAAAAGGTATAATCCTCATGCTGATAAACTTGCATGCCAAGATAGTAGTGTAGAAGACCAAGGTCAGTCATTTCATACTCTGACTTTAGTTTGGAGATGAAATAAAAAATGGCATCACTCTCATTTCTAGTCATAACAAGGTCATCAAAAAATAGAGCAATTAAAATTACCAAGTTATCCTTCCTAAGCACATAGAGATATGTATCTGAATAGCATTTATCAAAACCAAGAGACAAGAAGTAACCTAAAATATTCATGTACCATGCTCTAGGTACTTGCTTTAGACCGTACAAGGTTTTCTTTAGTTTACACACAAGTGTTTCTTTACCTTGTACAACAAATCCTTGTGGTTGACTCATGTAGATATCCACATCCAAATAACCATTTAGAAAGGCACTTTTTACATCAAGCTAAAAATCTGCAAACCTTGAGAAACAACAATAGCAATGAGAAGTTGAATGGTGGGCATTTTGGCAACTGGTGCAAATGTTTCATCATAGTCAATGCTATGTTTTTGAGAATAACCCTTAGCAACCAATCTATCCTTATACTTTTCTATCTCTCCATTAAAATTGTACTTGATTCTATAGACCAACTTGTTCCTAATAACATTTCTCTTATTAGGATAAGGCACTAGATCCCAAGTTTTATTCTTTAGAAGATAATCCATCTCAACCTTCATGGCATCAACCCAACAAGAGTGTTGTGAAGCTTCTTGGTAAGAATTAGGCTCATGATCATTCTCTATCTTAGCTAGAAGAGACATGTTAAGGATCATACTTCTATTTATCCTTTAGCTAACTAAATTATGCTCTTTAAGACCCCTAGAATGATCCAACCACTTGGGCCTTTTGACACAAGGCCCACCCTTTTCTAACTCAACAAGGTCTTCATTGAATTTGACATCTCTTGAAACAAATACAGTGCATGAATAAGGTGAGTATAACCTGTAGCCCCTATGTTCTGCATCATAGCCAAGAAAGATGCATTTTTGGGATTTTTTGTCCAATTTCTTCCTCTTTTCTGAAGGAATAAATGAAAATGCATCACATCCAAACACTCTTAAGTGTGAAAAAATTGGCTTCTTACCATTCCAAACCTCATAAGAAGTCTTTCCCTCAACTAATTTTGAAGGACACCTGTTAAGAATGTATATTGTTGTACTGGCTGCTTCACCCAAAGAAATTGAGGTAAGTTGTCACCAAGCATGCATCTTACCATCTCCATGATTGTCCTATTTTTCCTCTCTGCAACATCATTTTGTTGAGGAGTGTATGGACAATTAAACTGCCCTTTGATCGCATGAGAAGAAAAAAACTCATTGAAATCATTTCTATTATACTCCCCTCCATTGTCACTTCCAATCATTTTGATCTTTGCTCCCTTTTGATTTTCTACCAAAGCTTTGAAATCTTTGAATTCTCAAAACAATTTGATTTATTCTTAAGTAGATACCCAAAGATAATTCTTGAATAATCATCTACAAAGGTGAGAATATAGGATGCACCACCAAGTGATCTAACATTTAATGGACCCATAATATCTATATGAATAAGTTGAAGAATTTGTGTGGCCCTTGTTGACTTGTCCTTTGCAAACTTTTTTTGCTCACCTTGCCTAAGATGCATGTTTCACACAAACCATGAATAGGTGAAATGTTAGGCAAGCCTTCAACCAAATTTTTGGACTTCATCATTTGAATATTTTGATAGTTTGTATGGCCTAACCTTAAGTGCCAAAGCTTGCTACTAGGAGAAATATTAGTTGCTAAACACACTTTAGGAGGAGCATCACCTAACACATAAATATTATTCTTCACATAACCTATAATGACTGGTAGCATGCCTTTCCTAATGCTCCATGAAGTTGCATTGAACTCAATAGTGTGACCACTTCTAGCAACTTGTAAAACTAAAATTAAATTTCTCCTAAGGTTAGGCACATATAGGACATTATCAAGTAATTTCCCTTCAATTACAACATTGCCAACACCTTCTACTTGAAGTCTAGTATTATCACCAATGACAACTAAATATGAAGAGTTCTTATGAAAGTCCACAAACTTATCCTTTTCAAAATACATATGGTTAGTGCATCCAGAATATAACACCCATTCATTAGAAGTAGATGAGTCAATGGAGTAGAGGGCACAAACAAAGGCATTTTTATTAGAATTTTGTTTTACATTGTTGTTATTTTGCTTTCCCTTGCCAAACCATTTCTTAGGTCCTTGTCCCTTAGCCTTTTCTTGCTATTCATTTTTTGCAATCTTCTTCTTCTTGAAACAATTTTGTTTCTTGTGGTCTTTCTTGCCACAAAAGTTGCAAGTGAAATCAACTCTAGGCTTGTTAGGCTGGAAATTTCGATTTTTCCTTCCCTTGTATTTCTTCTTGAAGGAAGCCTTAGTGGCACTCAAGGAAACATTCTTCTCCTTGAAAACTTGACCATTCACTTTATGATGCAGGAGCATCTAGTGGCACCTGATGCAAAAGCATCCAGTGGCAGGAGGGCCACTTTTGAAAAGTCGGCTAAGGAGGGAAGACATCGCGATTTCGTGATGTGTCGCGAAATCGTGACGAAGAAGAAGTAGAAGTCAAGGAGGAAAATCTGTTGCGATATCACGATAGAAAAAGTGTCATGATATCGTGACACAAATTGGAGAGAGGAGCCAGCATAGAAAACTATCATGATATCATGACAGAAGATGTGTCGCGATATCACGATGCAAGCGGAGGACGTAGCCAGCGGGGAGAAGCTATCGCGATATCACGACAGCAAATGTGTCGTGATATCGCGACACAAGTGGATCTGAGAAGTTTGCAAGGAGAAGCTGTCATGATTTTCCAACCCAATCATGCAAGAGGAGGCTGCAAGAAAAGATGTCATGATTTCGTGACATGTCACGATTTCACGACCCAAAAGTAGAAGGAGAGTACGGAAGGCAAAGATGTCACGATTTCGTGACATGTCATAGTTTCGCGACCTGAGGAAGAAAGAGGAAGACGAAAGTGAAGATGTCACGATTTCATGACCCGAAGGTAGGATGAAGAGCGAAAGAGGAAGATGTCATGATTTTGTGACATGTCGTAGTTTCGTGACCCGCAGAAGAGAGAGAAGGCATAGAGAAGAAGATGTCGTGATTTCATGACATGTCATAGTTTTGCGACCCACCAAGGAGAGAGAAAGCTAGGAAGAAGAAGTGTCATGATTTCATGATAGGTCGTAGTTTCATGACCAGAAGGCGAAGAAGGAGCCAATGGGGAAAGATGTCATGATTTTGTGACATGTCGCATTTTCGTGACTAGAGGGCAAACGAAGGAGCCTGAGGAGGAAGATGTCACAATTTCGTGACAGGTTGTAGTTTCACGACTAGAAGGCGAAGAAGGAGCCAAGGAAGAAAGATGTCGTGATTTCATGACATGTCACATTTTCATGACCAGAGGGCAAGCGAAGAAGCCAAGGGAGGAATATGTCGCAATTTTGCAACATGTCGCATTTTCATGACCAGAAGGCAAAGAAGAAGCCAAGGGAGGAAGATGTCATGATTTCGTGACATGTCGCATTTTTGCGACCGGGGAGGCAAAGAAGGAAAATGTTACAATTTTGTGACATGTCGCATTTTCATGACTCGAAGAAGCGAGAGGGAGCAGAGAGGAGAAGATGTCATGATTTCATGACATGTTGCATTTTCATGACCCGAAGGAGAGAAAGGAGACGAGGAAGAAAAATGTCGTGATATCATGACATGTCGTGATATCGCGACCAGAAGAGAAGAGGAAGAAGTAGAGGAAGAATGTGTCACGAAATTGTGACAAGCTACATTTTCAAAGGTCGTTACAAAGTAATAGGTGGCATTCTCGGGGGCCATGACAAAGCGACAGTGACAGCTCATGGAAGTCAGGTGACGAATGCAGGAGCCGATACAGTGCAGCTAGAAGAAGAATGTGGCAGAGGTCAGGTGGTGGTTGTAGGGCCGTTACAGGGGCACGTGGCATCAAGTTACAGGTGGTTATAGGGCACTCTGTCATTCCATGCAATGATGGTCCAAGGCACCTGACAACAGGATACAGGTGGCGATAGAACATTCGTGCGGGCGATTACAGAAAACCTTACAGTCTTTGAAATGATGAATCAGAGGGTTGGGTCCTCTATAAAAACCCAAGGATTGTAAAGAGAGGGGGATGCAAAATTAGGGAATTACAGAGAGTGAGGAAAAACCAAGCCGAGCGTTGGTTATTGTAAAGCCTACAGGCTATTACTAAAGAGTTGTATCAAGTTAATGAATATAGATTTGGGATTTTTGGGTGTGTAATTTTTTGTTCTGTGTCAGTGGTATGAGAGCCAGGTTATTCTGAGCGTGCAAGCAGATCGTCGACTATGAGACAGTTTGCACCAGGATCGAGGGTGAAGGGTTCTAAGAAAGGAGAGAGAGTTAAGGGTTCTGAGTGAGTGAGTGGATTGTCGAGAGTGAGGCGGATATTCCAGGACCGAATAAGCTTGTGAGAAAAGTGAAAATAATGCCTCCACAAAGAAGCCATGGCAGTGAGAGAGATATGGTGCCAGAGGAAGAATTCATGGCTTTGCAGAGGCAAATGAAAGCCTTGCAAGAGGAGCTACTTAGAAGAAATTTGTAGAGGCAAGTGAAAGCCCTACAAGAGGAGCTACATAGAAAGCGTAAGAATAAATCGAGGAGTAGAGACCAGGGTGAAAGAACTAGTGAAAGAGAATATGGAATGCTTCAGAAGTTGAAGCCATTGAAGGCTATAGACAAAGATGTGTGTAGCAGTAGTAGAATCTATCTGGAGGAAGACAGAAGTTGTTCTGGCCAAGAGACAGGGTTGGAACAGGTTGTAGAGGTAGACGAAGGTCTGGAGATGTTGTAGAAGGCAGCAACCAAACAACATAGAAGTGAAGATCACTTCTCCACCAACCCCGGGTGTCTGATGCAGGAGCATCAAGTGGCAGGAGGGCCACTTCTGAAAAGTCGGCTAAGGAGGGAAGATGTCACGATTTCGTGATGTGTCATGAAATCGCGATAGAAGAAGTAGAAGGCAAGGAGGAGAATCTGTTGCGATATCACGACAAAAAAAGTGTCGCGATATCATGACACAAAGTGGAGAGAGGAGCCAGCATAAAAAAATGTCATGATATCACGACAGAAGATGTGTTACGATATCATGATGCAAACGGAGGACGTATCCAGTGGGGAGAAGCTATCGCAATATCGTGACAGCAAATTTGTCATGATATCGTGACACAAGTGGAGCCAAGAAGTCTATAAGGAGAATCTATCATGATTTTGTGACCTAATAAGGCAAGAGGAGGCTACAAGAAAAGATGTCATGATTTCGTGACATGTCGCGGTTTTGCGACCCAAAAACATAAGGAGAGTACGAAAGACAAATATGTCACGATTTTGTGACATGTCACGATTTCACAACCTGAGGAAGAAAGAGGAAGCCGAAAGCGAAGATGTCATGATTTCGTGACCCGAAGGCAGGATGAAGAGCAAAAGAGGAAGATGTCATGATTTTGCAACATGTCATAGTTTTGTGACCCATATAAGAGAGAGAAGGCACAGAGAAGAAGATGTCACAATTTTGCGACATGTCACAGTTTCGCGACCCGCCAAGGCGAGTGAAAGCCAGGAAGAAGAAGTGTCGCAATTTCGTGACAGGTCACAGTTTCGCGACCAGAAGGCGAAGAAGGAGCCAATGGGGAAAGATGTCACAATTTCGTGACATGTCACATTTTCGTGACCAGAGGGCAAGCGAAGGAGCCCGAGGAGGAAGATGTCGCGATTTCACGACAGGTCGCAGTTTCACGACCAGAAGGCGAAGAAGGAGCCAAGGAAGAAAGATGTCATGATTTCGTGACATGTCGCATTTTCACGACCAAAGGGCAAGCAAAGAAGCCAAGGGAGGAAGATGTCACGATTTCATGACATGTCGCATTTTTGTGACCAGAAGGCGAAGAAGAAGCCAAGGGAGGAAGATGTCATGATTTTGCGACATGTCGCATTTTCGCAACTAGGAGGCGAAGAAGGAGCCAGCAGAGGAAAATGTCATGATTTCATGACATGTCACATTTTTGTGACCCGAAGAAGCGAGATGGAGCAAAGAGGAGAAGATGTCATGATTTCATGACATGTCGCATTTTTGTGACCCGAAGGAGACAAAGGAGGCGAGGAAGAAAAATGTCACGATATCGCGACCAGAAGAGAAGAGGAAGAAGTAGAGGAAGAAGGTGTTGTGAAATCATGACAAGCTACATTTTTGGAGGCCATTACAAAGTAATAGGTGGCATTCTCGAGGGCCACGACAGAGTGATAGTGACAGCTCATGGAAGTCAGGCGACGGATGCAGGAGCCGATACAGTGCAGTTGGAAGAAGAATGTGGCAGAGGTTAGGCGGTGGTTGTAGGGCCGTTATAGGGGCACATGGCATCAAGTTACAGGTGGTTACAGGGCACTCCGTAATTCCATGCAATGATGGTCCAAGGCACTTGGCAACAGGATATAGGCAATAATAGAACATTCATGCGGGCGGTTACAGAAAACCCTGCAGTCTGTGAAATGATGAATCAGAGGGTCGGGTCCTCTATAAAAACCTAGGGATTGTAAAGAGAGGGGGATGCAGAATTAGGGAATTGCAGAGAGTGAGAGAAAACCAAGCCGAGCGCTGGTTATTGTAAAGCCTACGGGCTGTTATTGTAGAGTTATCTCAAGTTAATGAATGCAGATTTAGGATTTTTGGGTGTGCAATTTTTTGTTCTGCATCACTTTATCTCTATTAAGAGATGCTTCATGTTGAATCAATAATTGTGAAAGAGTGTTGAGAGGAATGTCATCCTCTTATTGCTCTAGCATAGTCTCAATAATGGTGATAAAATTCTTGAACTTGCTTGACAAGTTCCTCAAAATGATAAATCTTAAGAGCTTCTCACTTATCCAATCACAATTACAAGCCAATAGTTGAGTTCTCATGTCTTTCATCTTTGAGAGGAAGATCAAGGCACTTTCTTCTTCACCTTGCAGTGCTAAGAATTTTGGACAATAAAGTGAATTTACTTGATGTGTTGGACCCTATATGGACTTGTTTTAGCAAATCCCATGCATCTTTAGCATGCTCACAATGGCTTATAATGAGCAATATTTCATCACTCACACTATTGATAATCATGGAAAGTGCAAGGTGACTCTTGTTGTTGTATGTCTCAAGTGCCCTTGCCTAGGTTGGGATTGATTCATCTCCATTCACAATAGGCCATAAATTTCTTGCTTGAAATTCAGCCCTCATCCTTGGTTCCCATATTTCAAAATTTGATACATCAATGATGTGCTTAGGTGTGAAGGAGATTCCATGATCATCCATTCTAGAAAGTGAACATAATCAAAACATAAGATGCATTGACAAAGGAAATAAATGATGCAATAAGATAGTAGATAAACATACTTGCACATAAAAAAATATATAACTTTCAAGTAATCTATTTTTCAATCATCAAAGATAATCATCATGAAAGATAAACATCATGAAAGATAATCAAAATTAAGCATCATCAAGAGAGATAAGAATCATCATGAAATATAATCAACATCATCATGAACTACTATAACCATCTTGCAATAAACAACTATAACCATATTGCAATTGAAATAAAGGAAATAAACCAAGATCAACTTGCAATAGATTAACTTGCAATAAGAAGGTAACTAACCATAACAATCATCTTGCAACAAAATAAACTAACTTTAATTGAACCATAAAATATTTGTTAAATTTTAGATAGTCAATAAGTTAGTAAGTTAGTATTCATTTTAAGGTTTTGCTATAGCCTAATGAATTGCCAATTCATCTCACCCAAGGTCAACCAAGCTACCCAAAATGGTACGGGTACGAGGACTCGAAAAGGACTTGCTACCAATAGAGCGGATTCTTTTGGATTCAATAGGTGTTTAACAAATATAAACTATGTTGCAAGATTAAGTAAATTTTAATCAAATACTAAAGTTGTGGTTAGTAAGTTGATTCATTTTTAACCTTCTTGATTAATATGAAAATTAGTAAATTATAAATTAGTTGGTTAGTAGATTATTTAGTAGTAAGTTAGTAAGTTAGTATTTAGATTAATTGAGATGCAAAATAGGCAAAACACAAATAAACACACACTCTCTCTCTTTATCTCTCTCACTTTCATTATGAGAGATACAAGTTACATTTATTTATATTATGCTTCAAGCAAATGCTTGAGAGAGATTAGAAGAAATTAATAAAAATAGGAGGAAGAGAGTGAAAAAGTTGATCCAAAATTGCCTTGTATACTCCAAAACATACTTGGATAACCTTACAAAACAAGAAAACTCACAAAAAACCATTGTTAATGTGAGAAAACAAATGACTATAAGGTCTAAATTATTTGACAATTTGACTAAAAATTTTCTAAAAATTGCATAAAAAGATTCTAGTTGCATTATACAATAATAAAAAATGTATTTCAATTTATGCAAAAAAAAAATGACTATTAGGTCTTAAAATAAAATAAATGACTTTTTTTTTATTAAATGACTATTTTTTAAATTAAAAAATAGAATAATAAAAAATGACAGTTTTTTTTTTTATTAAATGACAGTTTTTTTATTAAAAAATAGAATAATAAAAAAAATGACTGTTTTTTTATTAAATGACTGTTTTTTTTATTAAAAAATAGAATAATAAAAAATGACTATTTTTTATTAAAAACAGAATAATAAAAAAAAATTCAGACTATACAACAAAATGGGTGGGGGGCCATTTGGCCCCCAAATAAAAAAATTTACCTCAAATTTATTTTTCACCAAAATAGGGCAAATAATATATGGAAATAGGGTTTTTGGGCCTTCTGGACACAACCATGGGGTCCGTTTGGCTCCAAAACCATTCCAGCAAAAGCTCAATGCCAAAAATTTATAGATTTAAAATGAAAACACCATTTGCAAAAGATCTAACAACTAGATTAAAAAAAAACACAATAAATCTATAAACCCAAATGGTAGATTTGTAAAATAAGTTTTCTCAAATATCAAATGCATAAAATACCCAAATATCAAATGCATGCATTAAAACAAAAAATATATATATACCTTAATGGGTTTTTCACCTCAAAGGATTGAAGACACTTGATGGAGATCCCAACCGCTCTGATACCAAATGTGAGACAAGCAAAGTCTCCCCAAGATCGAAGAATGCTCCACAAGATCAATCACACACAAAAGAAGAAAACACACAATATTAATATTAAGTGGTAAAACCCTAGTTCAAATGAAGAATGGAAGCATCCACTATGAAGCTCACTATATTACTCAATGATTCAACAATACAAGAATGCTTCAAATGTTATGCAACAATATGCATCAACATGATATGACAAGATGTAGTAGACAACACCTCTATTTAAAGAGAATTTTTTCTACTACAATCCTAAAATTGCCCTAATATTATCACAATATTATCTTGAGATGTGTGACAAATCTTATCACAATATTATCTTGAGATGTGTGACAAGTGGCATCTATCAAATATTAAAAAGTGATTGGTTACTTTTTAATATTTGCTAGAAAATAGGAAATAACTTTTTTCCACAAATTAAATATTCCTAGCACCCTTATTTTATTTATTAATTGGGTGGGAATATTTTTACATAAAATAGAGTTATTTTCTAATTAAAATATTATTCTTTAGAATTTATATTTTAGTCTAAGAATAATTTACACAATGTTGCATTACATATTTCAAAATCCATATCATTAGCATAGATTTACATGATTTCATAGCATAGTTTCATCATATTTCCATTAAAGTCTTTTATTAATAACAACCTCATTTGGGGAGGCAATATCGAACATCTAAGTGTGTGTTGTTGTTTCATTGCTTGCAGGGCCACAAGTTCATCGAACAAAGTTTACAACATACGAGAGCAAAAGGGATACCTCTAGGAAACAGACCTGGAGAAGGAGGCATCTGTAAGCCCTCATACATTTCCATGTGTGGAACCAAAAATCCTTTATAAGTGCACCACCTCTTCATGAAAGAGATACTCTTTACCTATTTGTAACCTTATTATATCAAAATGGGTATCCTTAAGAGGGACCGACATGTAACCGAGTTTCAATACAAATAAAGAGATCCATATTTGTTATTTCTATGTTATATGCTTTTTAATTATATTCCATTTCATCTTGGGTTTCTAATAACATTGTAAGTAGAGTAAAATGGCAGTGCGTGCATCCCGGGGTCACTACAGTTGGTCTACTCTTAGAGAGTTTGATTGATTATGATGGATGTTTTTGGCCAAATCTAGCAAAGATGCTAGTAGTGGATTCTTTTGACATTGTGATTTTATGTTATGAACAAGATTGTTTAAATGTTATTTTTGGGTGCTTATGTCTCTTGAGTCTTGGTAACAAAATTGTATAATGGCACATTTTACCATACTTGTGATTCCAATGCATTGTACAAATAGAATCATGTTTACGCAATCATGCATGCTAAATTAAGAAATGGAATATTGTGATGGCATAGTCTAATATGGGAGAAAGGGTAACTGGGTTGCATTTCTTGAGAACATATGGGGGTTCTCCGTAGCCATGTCAATGGATGCAGTTAGTATAGATTTAAGAGCATATTTTCTGTGTGATGAAATATGGGATGAAAGGAATGGGAAAAGTTTCATTCTTAGGAAAGTATGGGATTTCCTACTCTTGAATTGTGTTGAATGCTTGGTTGCTGAAAAACTGTTTGCATTCTATGGATTACTGTTGCATGGCATTTTGTAGATTAGATATGCATGTTCATAATTTGGATTGTCCTGATCCCGAGTAACCTATCACCTAGTATTGGTTGGACTGAGGCAACTATTCCTGAAGTACCTGATGAACCTGAAAGAGAGTTGAAGACCAGAAGAAGTTGTTATTGTATTCAACTCAATGAGGCTATTGTTGTAACATTAAGAGCTTTTTGCAAAATAAATGATGTAATAGCTTGTAGGAATTTATGATTCATTGAAAAAGGTTTCATAATGTAACTTTTGAATATCTGATTGTATAGGCTATAATCAGTGTAAATCTCTTTGAAGTATTATGTTCTGAAAACAAATTGTTTACCTGATCTAATATATATTACTTGAATTCTCAAGTGGATGCTTTGAGTATGAATGGTTAAATTAGATCTTTATAATTCTGTAAGTACAAATGTGGAAACACAGGATGAACATAAACATATCAAATATTATACAAATGAGAGATCTAAACGGTTAATAGTCAATGAGATAAAGTGGTAGACAACATATGCCTACGAGAATCGGTTGGATGATTCCCTTAACAAACCATATGGGGTATGGTTGGTTGGTTAAGCACTGCACCTAAAAATATTATATCATTGGAAAACAATGAATAGTCATCAAGGCATACGCTTAAAGTTAGGTTGAAAGATACCTATGGTTAGGTTGAAAAGATACCTATGGTTGGAACTAGTTTAACTTGGGGTTAAACTTAAAAAGGGAAATGAGCATTCTAGTTGAAATAGACTGGAAAATTCCCGTTGATCATTATGGGACACTGGCCACTCCCATACACATGGATAAACTCTGATCAAGTTGATTCCTGTGTGGTGCATAGCCTTGGAAACTCATGTGACTACTTATTCAATGGAAAAATATATAAAAGACTCTCATACGTATGTAAGTTTAAAAAAAAATGATGGTTAGTTTTGGTTGGGTAATTTGGGGTTATTACAGTTGGTATCAGAGCCTAGGTTAAATAGGGGAAAAAAAAAAAATTTTTTTTTTTTAATTTTTTAAAAAAAAAAAAAAAAAAAAAAATGAGGAAAAAAAAAAAAATGTCCCCCTCCCCCCCCCCCCGTGGAGCGCGGGGGGGGAAAAGGGGGGGGAGCTCTCTCTCCCCCCTCTGTGTGGGGGGGGTGGTGTGGTTTGTGTTGTTGTGTTGTGGTTTTTTTTTTTTTTTTTTTTTTTTTAAAATTATTTTTTTTTAGTCAAGATTTTATATAACTTAAGTCATCATATAGAAAGGAGAAATACTTTAGTAAAGCTAACAAAAAACTTTAGTTAGTATAAGCCTTCGGTATAATATTATGAACTAACGCATTTCTTTAACCAGGGATTATGCCACCAAAACTTGGTAGTGGAGCAAAGATGCCTCCTCGAAGATCTCGGCTAGCTAGTCTTGATAATTTTGGAGAGGGTCATGTGGGAGAGAGTTCAAGAAACCTTGAGGGGATGGAGAATCTCACAAATCTGGTTTAGAATATGCAAGGTGAGATGTCAACCTACAGAGAGCAGTTGACATAACAGAACAATTTGTTGGAAGTTCTTAGGGAGGAAATTCAAAGAAATAACAATAGGGCACCCGAAGCTCCTACTGAAGCAGTTATGGAAGAACCAAATGACCCTGATCAGGTAGTTAAAACTCGTATTAATGCTGAATTAGAGAAATACCTGAAGCATGTTAAGGTTAGAAAATTTTTAGGAAAGGAAAGTGGAGATTCTATCGAGTCATGGTTAAATGAACTAGCAATTTACTTCTCTATGAGAAATTACTCCTCAACCACAAAGATAGTCTTTGTCATAGGAATTTTGATAGAAGTTGGGTTGGAATGGTGGGAAACTTACTACAAGGATAAAAAGATAAACATAATTCATTGTGAGTGGGACGTGTTTGAAAAAGCATTTAGAAAGAGATTCCTTACTGAGCAATACTATGCCAGGAAGCTAGATGAGTTTACTCAACTAAAGCAAAGGGAGCAGTCAGTGGATGTATACTATAGGAACTTCACTAGACTCCTTAAGTACATTTCAGCTTATGAAAATGATGATAAAATGAAGGTGCATCAATTCCTTTTAGGATTAGATCATCAACTTAGGATCTCTGTCAACATGTTCAAACCCACCAATTTGGAAATTGCATATGATCTAGCTTGTCAAGTAGAGTACAATCACAAAAAGAACAACAATCCCATCCAAGGATTCAAGAAGAACTACCAAGACCCACAGAAAAGAAAGTGGAATAATGAGCCAAATCAAAAGAATAAAGAAGGGTTTAAGTTTGGTAAAAGAAATGATGGGTCAACAAAAATATTTAAGAAGTTTCAGTCTAAGGATAGAAACTTTACCAATGCAGAAAAGGCCAAACCCATGAATCAGGTAGAACCAACTCCTACTGAAGGTAAGGAAAAATTAGTTCAAGGTTCGACTCAGAATTCGAAGGTTGGATGCTATGAGTGTGGGGGACCTCACTATGCCAGAAATTATCCATGATGTACAGGAACTAACCATAAGGCAAGCGATAAAGGACACCAGATTTATGTTGCTACTAGAAATCAAAATCTTGATGGACAAGTGACCCCTATGCTCTTACAGGGTAAGGTTTTTGACAAAAATGTTAGAGTTTTGATAGACAGTGGTGCTACAGATAGTTTTATCTCTAGTAGTTTTATCAGGGACATGCTAGAGAATCCAAAGTCTTTGGAAAAAGGGTGGAAAGTCGAGTATGGTTCTGGATAGACCTACTCCATAGACCAATATTATCCCTTGATAGAAATATCCCTACCCACAAATTCTATCACTTGGCAATTCTATGTAGCTCCATTACATGCCTTTGACATAATTTTAGGGGTTGATTGGTTAAAGGACCGCAAGGCCTTGGTCAAATTTTAGGAGAGATGGGTCGAATTCACTGATGAGAACGAGAAGAGGATTAGGTTGTATAGTGAACAAGGGACATTCGAACCTATATTAATCTCTGCTATGCAACTTAAGAAGGTGATTAGAAAGAAAGGGTTGGTTTACGTGGTCAAGGTAAAGGAGGTAAAGGAGGTTAAAAAGGAGGAAATATTTGAGAAATTCCCCATCCTTCAAGAGTTTAAGGATGTCTTTACATCTGAAATACCTGAGATGCCCCCTAAGTGAGAATTTGACTTTACTATCGATCTAATACCTGGTACAGAACCTATACATAGAGCACCATACAAGATGAACTCTATAGAGATGCAAGAGCTGAAAGTGCAACTACAAGAGTTGTTGGATAAAGGGCTAATTAAGCCAAGTGTGTCTCCCTAGGGTGCACCAGTTTTATTTATCAAGAAGAAGGATGAATCCTTGAGATTATGCATCGATTATAGGATGTTGAATAAAGCTACAGTTAAAAATAGATATCCTTTACCATGGATAGAGGATTTGTTTGATCAACTAAAAGGGGCTACTATCTTCTCAAAGATAGACTTGAAGTCCGGTTACCACCAATTGAGAATCAAAGAAGAAGATACACATAAGACAACATTCAAAACTTGATATGGACACTATGAGTTCATAGTTTTACCATTTGGGTTAACAAATGCACCCACAACTTTCATGAACTTAATGAATAGTGTGTTCAAAAAATAGTTGGACAAGTTTATCTTGGTATTTTTAGATGACATCTTGGTCTATTCTCGTAGCAAGGAGGAGCATGACAAGCATTTGAAGATAGTACTAAGGGTGTTGAGGGAAAATCAGCTATATGGAAATTTGTCAAAATGTGAATTTTATGTGTCACAAGTACATTACTTGGGACATGTCATATCTGCAAATGGAATTGCAGTTGATCCTAAGAAGATAGAAGTTATTTTAGATTGGCCAACCCCTACAAATGTAATAGAGGTTCAAATTTTTATGGGCCTATCTAGGTATTATAGGAGGTTTGTGAAATATTATGCCAAAATAGCCTATCCTATAACCAATATTCAAAGAAAAGGGAAGTCATTCCAATGGATGGACAAATGTGAAACAACGTTCCAGCTGCTAAAACAATTATTGACTACCGCTCCTATGTTAAGGATTCCAGATCCTCAAGGTGACTTTTCAGTCTGTACCGATGCTTCCTTAGAAGGTTTGGGAGGAGTTCTATCACAATATGGAGCAGTGGTGGCTTATGAGTCTAGGAAACTAAAGAGACATGAAGTAAACTATGCCACACATGACTTAGAATTGGTTATAGTAGTGCATGCCCTAAAATTTTGGTGGCATTACCTACTAGGAAGACCCTTCAAATTAAGAACAGATCACCAAATTCTGAAGTATATTTTCACTCAACCATTGCTAAATGCACGTCAAAGAAGGTGGATTGAATTTTTAGCAGAGTATGACTTTGGGATTGAATACATAAAAGGTAAAGAGAATAAGGTGGTAGATGCACTAAGCAGAAGAAGGCATATCACTACTTTAACTAGAAGTCATGTGGACCTGATGGATCAGGTTAAGAGAGCTCAACTTCAGGATCCTTATTGTAAGGAAGTACAAGAGAAAATAAGGAAGGACCCAAAGATAGCTCAAGATTTTGGCTTCAAATATGGATTCTTATGTTTCAAGGAATGGATTGTTATTTCGAAAATAAAGGATTTGCGTAGTCTTATCATGAGAGAGGCTCATAGATCCCCTTATTATGCTCATCCTGGAGGAGCTAAGATGAGGGAGAATATGAAGAAAATATTTTATTGGTCTAGGATGAAGAAAGATATTACTAATTTTGTGGCTAAGTGTCTAGAATGTCAGAAGGTGAAAGTAGAGCATAAGCATCCTGCTGGTCTACTATATCCTCATGATGTGCCCATAGAAAAATGGCAAGTGATATCTATGGAATTTATTGTGGGACTACCAAAGATGAGGTATCAACATGATGCCATAATGGTAATAGTTGACAAATTGACCAAAGTCGCACACTTCATTCCTGGTAGTACTACTGATGATGCAGTAGTTGTTGCTAATAGGTTCGCTAAGGACATATTTAGATTATATGGATTTCCAAAAATGATCATCTCAGATAGAGACTCAAGGTTTACATCAAAATTCTGGCAAGCTCTCCATCGAGAAATTGGTACTTCACTAAATATAAGTTTTGCATATCATCCTGAGATGGATGGACAAACTGAGAGAGTCAATCAGGTATTAGAGGACATGCTACGCATGTACTGCATGGACCAGAAGTCTCATTGGGAAGACTTCTTACATCTAGTTGAGTTTACCTATAATAATGGGTACCATGCCTCTCTAAATATGGCTCCTTTTGAGGCTTTGTATGGCCGTAGGTGTAGAACTCCATTATCATGGGATAATCCTGAAGATCGGGTCACTATTGGACCAGAATATTTGAAGGAGATGGAGGAGAAACTAAAGATAATTTGTTAGAGGCTCAGGGAAGCTTCGGATCACCAGAAGAAATATGTAGACTTGAGAAGGACTCCTTTGGAATTTTTCATAGGAGATAAGGTGTTCCTGAGAGTCAAATCTATGAAAAGTGCAATTAAGTCCACTAAGTTGGATCCCAGATATGTAGGACCATTTACCATATGGGAAAAGATCAGTCCTATTGCTTATAGACTCGACTTGCCACCTAACTTGGCAAAGATTCACAATTCTTTCCATGTGTCCCTGCTTAGGAAATATATATTTGATCCTACTCATGTTGTGGATGTTTCTAAGTTGCAGATGATGGATCCAACATACATCGAGGTCAAGCCCATGAATATTCTTGAGTTCCACTCTAAGAAGATGAGGAAACGGAACCTGGAGCAATGTAAGGTCCAATGGGATCTTTACTCTAAAAAAAATACCACCTGGGAAAAGGTGGAAGACATGAAAAAACACTTTTCATACTTATTTGAGGACACTATGTAGTGCCTAATTTTAGTTGAGACTTTGTGATAGCATGATGGACACTTATGCAAATTAAGTAGACTGATGGATTTTATTATGCTATGTATGGATTGACTAAATTTTGATGATGCTTGATGTAATGATGGATATTACTATGTAAAACTTAAACATGATTATGCAGTATAAGTACTTTATATTTTTAGAACATGATACTGCTAATGTCTATTTACTGCATTTTAGGTCCAACTACACTCGTTAGGTGGGAGAGGTTGTTCTTCTCATTTGAAAGAAGGAGTTTCTCAACCACCAGGAATGGGGAACTAGAAAAAGGGAAAGGATGACAAAGACAATCCAGAGGGTATTAAAAAAATTTGCCCTCACATCACCATGACTACACTATTGGACCGTGATGTCCTAGACTAGTCTCCTAGTGGAATGGTGATAGTTGACTATCTTAAAAATGCCAACCATAGGAAAAACAATAGTGTGGAAATGGGGTTTGCATGATTAGCTTGCATAAAATATTGCATGATTTGAATGTGGTTGCAAAAATATATATTAGCTCAATGCTTGATTTGTTCTTTGTGATGAATGAAATGCAATTGACTAACCTTGGGAACGAAACATAGAGGATTGTGTTTAGCCTATGGGGGGAGTATGTAACATCCCAATTTTTACCCTACTTTGTGTTTGCATTATATAGCTTAAGGTTTTGATTTCATAGAGGTAATTATGAAATAAAAATAGATAAAGTATGCTTGGCTAAACTAGGAGAATTTGTTGCTAAATATAAATTGTTAGTGGCATTTAAGGCATTTACTTGGAATGTTTCTTTGTCTCCTTAGTTAGTTGAGAAATTAATTACTAAGATTGGTTTACTTGGTTAATTAAGATCTTTAATTTGTGTTAAGCTTGATTAGTGGACAACATTAAAGAAGCATTAAATCTAGTGCTATTTTATCCCTAGATTAGTTACAAGTTAATTGTGATTAATTAAGTTAATTAATTAGTTACTTAGAAATGAAGAAAATATTAGTTGAAGAATTGGTATGTGTTGGGTTGTGATTGGACCACCTCATTTTCAAAGTCAAACTAACTCCAATTTCTAGATAACATTTATGATGGGCTCATCTTCAACAATTTTTAATAATAAAAAAATGGTTATGGGGGGAGGGTGAGTTCCATTATAAATAGAGGTATTTGGGAAGGCATGAGGGAAGCGATATTTGTGGAGTGAGATCAGGGAGTATGCTCTCCAATAGAAATTGGATCAGAAACCAAAAGTCTCACATTTTTTGCAAATTGGTTTTGGAAATCTAGAGGTTCCTAGGGAGTATGCTCTCCGGGTTTTACTCGGATCAGAAACTAGAAGGGCCTCATGATTTACCTTAGTTTTCCTCACCTCATTACTTTGTTTGAAGAAAAAAAAGCACGTGTGGGACAAAGAACTAGGGGTCTTGCCAGAGCTTGGGTCAAAGGAAGTCAACGAAAGATCCAGGTCAGGATTATGAATTCCAGATACCCTATAGATAATAAGTATGCTTGATTAAGGAATGAAGAGATAATATAGAAGTAGCCTTACTGTTGTAAGGGATAAAGGGTTTAATGGAGTATAAAGAAAATCTTTGAGTATAAGATTGTTGTTGTTCTACAATTTGTGAGGATTCTTGTCTGAAAACATGGTTTGCATTAGCTTTATATAAAAATGTTCTTCTAAATTAATTTAGAGGTTTCAAGTTTAATGGACCATTTTATAAAGAAACTTACAAAATTGAATATGACTTGATGTGAGCTTGTATGGGTAAGGTGGAAGCTTACGTATAGTAGGCACAAGGGCTAAGTCTAGGTTTTATTGTAAAAAAAAAAAATGTAGAAACTTTGGCTAACACCTTCATTAGAAATTTCTCAAACGATATCTTTCGGATGGGATGCAATGCATCCTCTGGATAAACGTTGAAACCCTGGTCCTGTTCGATGAGTGCAAAGGACTTCCAATTTAACTTGGGTTAGGTTTTAGAGAGATTTATGAATGCAGATATACTATGTTGTCCTATAAAACCTAAATGACATTGATTTTTGTAAATTAACAACTATTAATTCCTAATGGAACTTTAATGTTTAATAAACATGTACAATTTTAATGTTTAATAAACATGTACAACTTTAATGTTTAATAAACATGTACAACTTTAATTTAATGGATAAATTTAATGTTTAATAAACATGTACAACTATTACTAGAAGTTTAATAAACTTGGATTTGTTATTAAATAAAAAAAAGAAGTTTAAGTTTACCCAAGGAAAATTTATATGGGTACCTTGTCCATTTATGGTATAAAGTTTTGAAATGTTCGTGAGTCTATGAATATCTCTAGTCATGAACAATATTAATATGACACAAAACTGTTTGATGAAATCCAATGCTACATATATATGTATATGTCACAATATAAGAAGTTATTTCTAGGTTGAAACTTAGAGTGACTTACATTAAAGGGAATAATCCTTTTTGAAAATATGTGGTAAACATAGTTTGGTCTACTCTTAGAGAGTTTGATTGATTATGATGGATGTTTTTGGCCAAATCTAGAAAAGATGCTAGTAGTGGATTCTTTTGACATTGTGATTTTATGTTATGAACAAGATTGTTTAAATGTTATTTTTGGGTGCTTATGTCTCTTGAGTCTTGGTAACAAAATTGTATAATGGCACATTTTACCATACTGTGATTCCAATGCATTGTACAAATAGAATCATGTTTATACAATCATGCATGCTAAATTAAGAAATGGAATATTGTGATGGCATAGTCTAATATGGGAGAAAGGGTAACTAGGTTGCATTTCTCGAGAACATATGGGGGTTCTCCATAGCCATGTCAATGGATGCAGTTAGTATAGATTTAAGAGCATATTTTATGTGTGATGAAATATGGGATGAAAGGAATGGGAAAAGTTTCATTCTTAGGAAAGTATGGGATTTCCTACTCTTGAATTGTGTTGGATGCTTGGTTGCTGAAAAATTGTATGCATTCTATGGATTATTGTTGCATGGCATTTTGTAGTTAGATATGCATGTTCATAATTTGGATTGTCCTGATCCCGAGTAACCTATCACCTAGTACTGGTTGGACTGAGGCAACTATTCCTGAAGTACCTGATGAACCTGAAAGAGAGTTGAAGACCAGAAGAAGTTGTTATTGTATTCAACTCAATGAGGCTATTGTTGTAACATTAAGAGCTTTTTGCAAAATAAATGATGTAATAGCTTGTAGGAATTTATGATTCATTGAAAAAGGTTTCATAATGTAACTTCTGAATATCTGATTGTATAGGCTATAATCAGTGTAAATCTCTTTGAAGTATTATGTTTTGAAAACAAATTGTTTACCTGATCTAATATATATTACTTGAATTCTCAAGTGGATGCTTTGAGTATGAATGGTTAAATTAGATCTTTATAATTCTGTAAGTACAAATGTGGAAACACAGGATGAACATAAACATATCAAATATTATACAAATGAGAGATCTAAATAGTTAATAGTCAATGAGATAAAGTGGTAGACAACATATGTCTACGAGAATCGGTTGGATGATTCCCTTAACAAACCATATGGGGTATGGTTGGTTGGTTAAGCACTGCACCTAAAAATATTATATCATTGGAAAACAATGAGTAGTCATCAAGGCATACGCTTAAATTTAGGTTGAAATATACCTATGGTTAGGTTGAAAGATACCTATGGTTGGAACTAGTTTAACTTAGGGTTAAACTTAAAAAGGGAAATGAGCATTCTGGTTGAAACAGACTAGAAAATTCCCATTGATCATTATGGGACACTGGCCACTCCCATACACATGGATAAACTCTGATCAAGTTGATTCCTGTGTGGTGCATAGCCTTGGAAACTCATGTGACTACTTATTCAATGGAAAACTATATAAAAGACTCTCATACGTATGTAAGTTTGTAAAAAAATGATGATGGTTAGTTTTGGTTGGGTAATTTGGGGTTATTACAGGGCTGGCCCTCTTGCTTTCTAACCGATTAATGTGATGATGCAAGTCTAGTGGCATATTCCATGATTGGAATTTTGTAAAAATAAATTAATATAAAATCTTAAAATATTTTAATATTTGCACTTTTCCATTTAATAAGAAGTAAACCCTAAATAAGCTTATTTAATTAGATAATAAATTACCTTAATAAAATTTAAGGATAGAAAGAAAAATTAAATAGCATGTATTATCTCATAATTTTTTAAGTTTGAGAAAGAGAAAAAATATAACTTTTAATGATCAAAGTCATTTATGTTTTCATGAAACAATATATAAAATTCTACTTTAAAAACATAAATTTTAGTCCATAAGTATTATTATAAATAAAATTAAAATATTTTTCATATATAAACATACTGATAAAAATGATGGATAGTTACTATTTCCATCAAATGGTTAATTACTATTATATATATGATTTTCATTGTTAGATTATTTTAATTTCATTGATAAAAAAATTATTACAAAAATATTAATAATTATTATTATTTCTTTTATATAATTTTTTTTTTTTTAAGCGAAAAACCCCTTGTGGGGCCGCCTTGGTATGAGAGATCATGAATAGAGGGTTCTACACCGTCAAAGTCACCCGGGAGTCACACCCGACTTTTCCTGCACCAACATTATCAATTGGATTTTGGATACCCAATTCAGATTTTTGGTAGGGTGGAGATTTGAACCTAGAACCTCCCTTGGAGGATTGCCCTCTCTTCTCCAACTCACATACAACACCTGGGTAAAACTAATTTATAGTGGAAAACACCCATTTTGGGGTGCCACTTTCAACAGGTTGGGCATAGGAGGAATGGAGCCTTGTCGGCCTCTACCAGCACATAGGACATTCCTAACTATACCATATATCTGCAGGATGGAGACAATGGAAATGGAAGCTATGAACTCTAAGGAGAGACACATACCAAAGCATGGCTCTATGATCTCCTGGATCCTAGACCTTGAACAGACAAAGATTGGTCTCCTAATTGATAATCAGCTCGGAGTCACCAAAGATTTGCAACTGTCACGCTCCAAGTTTCTCAGTCGTCTTGAGACCTAGGCAGGATCATTGAATTCTAGAAGGTAATACTCGAACAGTCCTAGTGCCAGCGCCATTTCTGCATTGTGCTCCATCAAAATAAAGTTTTTCTTGCATAGAGTCTTGATTAACCTGATCAGGAGGTAACTCTACTTCAACCTCTTCAGGCTTTGTAATGGAGTAACAACCAATTTTAGTTTCCATCATGGCATTAAAATTGAGCATTGAAAACTCATCCTTCAGGCAAAAATCGAGCATTGAAAACTCATCCTCTAAGCGAGGCTCATCCAGGACTTCATCCATCAAATCAGGATTTTCCAATTCTTCAATTATCATGTTGATAGAATGTTTGGACTTTTCTTCCTCTTCCATATTCTCAACATGAAAAGTAGAAGGCTTATGATTGTAAATATGGACTCTTCTTCCTCTGAAAGGAATCTCCAAGTGATAATAATCTAGAGAAAGGTAGCCTCCCAGCTTGGCAATGAATTCTCTTGACAAACACATACTAAAATATGGTTCCAAATCAACCACAACTATCTCCTGAATTACTGTAATCTGAGGCATAATATGTAGAGTGATAGGAACATCCTTGATTACACCCACTATTTTCATGGGAGTTCTGTCCAAATGTAAGACAACAGGGCTACTTATTGTATACTCCATACCCATGACTTCACAAACTGCCTTTGGCATGACAGTTGTTGTAGCACCAGAATCAATCATACAATTGTGCACTATCCAACCCTCCATTCTAAGTGACAAATAAAATGGGGGTGGTCTATTTTTTCCAGTGGTTGAAGAAGTCAAAGTTTGAGACAGAAATACCTGGGCTGGAGCCTTCCCCTTACTCTGTATGTTTTCCAGGGATTCCTGTAAGAGATTTACCTATCCAAGCAGTTGCAAGGTGTCATACAGACTTACCTTAGCTG
Organism: Wollemia nobilis; assembly: GCA_028583015.1. Classification (NCBI taxonomy): domain Eukaryota; kingdom Viridiplantae; phylum Streptophyta; class Pinopsida; order Araucariales; family Araucariaceae; genus Wollemia; species Wollemia nobilis. The sequence goes on from JAQPPZ010017052.1 coordinate 8,517,110, forward strand.
GTATCCTTTTGAGTTCTTCAATGATGTTATACTCCAGTGAGATCGACTCTTTCCCTCTGCTGGAAGCCTCAAATTTGCTTTTATATTGCTGGGTGGCCTCCACTTGTTGCCGTTTAGTCAATGACGGATACCGCAATGTCGCTCTAGCTTGTTCCTGTGTTTTCACTTATGGCTGAGAGACAGAAGCTTTTTCCTTCTCTTTTGCTTGTGGTGGAAGCGAATCCTTCAGCAAAATAGGTGGTTGCTGTGGAGCTGGAGAATCATGAGCCTTTGCAGGTATTTGCTACTTTGTTGCTTGTACAAGAGGCACTTTCAATGGCTCCATCTTAGCCGAATCTACCAATATTGGTTTCTTATCGCTGCATGTCAAGACTACTATGTGTTCCTTAGGAGACAATGCAGAACTATGATCCACCACACGAATCATGTTTACACGGCTTCTCGCAAGAACTTGCAAATAATTTTGGTGAACCATGCAAGTGGACTCATCATGTGGATCATTGCATGAAGAACACCAGTAAGAAGGCTCATGTGAAACTTCAGAAGGGCCGGCCTCTTCACTCACCAGGACCGTTGAGTTCCTCTCAGGTACTTTCTCCATAGCCTTGCTAGGAGCAAGTTGCTCTCTAGTCACCGTCGGAAAAACTCTTCATGGCTGATAGTTCCTTTCTGCCTCTCTCCACTCCAGAGATGTCACCTTGTTAGTGAGAGCTCTCATGGTTGACTGCATTTCTTGCAAAATAGCCAATTGAGGATCTAGGCTTGTGGACACAGGCGGTGCAGGTAGAGGTAATGGAACTGGTGGAGAAGGTAATGCAGGAGTTGGAAGTGGAGAGGTTATCTATGGAATGGGAATCATAGGTACTGAAGGTATGGGAGGATTCCATGAAGATGAAGGATATATGGATGGAGCAATGTAAGATGTTGGGGCTGCACCTATATGCTGATATTGTGGAAGCTCGAGAAAAATAGGCATAGTCATTTTTGGAGGCAATTTCCCAATGGCAATCAGGTCAGCCTTAGCCTTCTATGCTTGGGATATTCAGACCAATATCTAAATGGAAAGCCCTAAGAAAGTATAATGCTGCTTGTTCATGAGTAGGGCAAAGACCTTCAGGAACTCTCTGCCAAGTTCGGGCAAACCTAACATTGAAATCCACTATCTCCTCTTGAGGATGCCTCTTGATATTATTAAATTGATGCACTAGAGAAAATGGATTTTCTTGCTCACCGAACCCTTGGATTAGCATCTCTGCTAATTGATCCCATGAATTGATGGAGTTGGGAGGCAAATATCTATACCAGCACAACAACTTACCTCGGAGTGACAGGATGAGCAATTTGATCATGACATCTTCGTCTATGATATTATGAATTGAAGCCAAGGTTGCCACATCTGACACATGCTCGTACATGGTCTTTCCAGTCCCATCATATGTAGGCAAGGCTTTTATTTCTACAATAGGAACTAGATTTTGAAAAGGCAGGTCCAACGCTCCTGAATAATTCCAAGCAGGAATTCGTCGTGGCGGAGGTTTTTGACCAGCCATTTGGACTGCTGGATTTGGATATAGCAAGCTCGTAGCAATACTGGGAGGAGTCAAAGATGGCACAAATTGATTCGCTACCTACAAAGAAACAACAAATGATGAGTTCATAGGACTTACCAATCTTGAGCGCTCCCTCCAGTTCTGAACATCAAACTCGAAGAATTCGACTGGATCTTTTGATTCTTTGGCACTTGATCTCGTGATCATGAAGCAAAGATTCTCACCAGCTTCAGGATTAGAAATTTCTAGGTACTATATAGTCACCTTCAGCAGAGTCACTAGATGAAATTACAATCACCACTTTGAGGTCAAGACAGTTCATCAAAATCTTGATTCCTTCGGGTGTTAATAAATGGAACTTGTGGGTCCCACCGGGTGTGCCAAAAAATATTGGTCACAAATCTTCCTAAGTACAAGATTTAATAACTTGTGTGCCTTAGACTCGGTCAACATTGAAAGTCTGAGAGAAAGAGATGTCTCTTGGGCCAATATCCAGAGAGGGTTGGCTCCCATGCTAGTCTAAACTGGTTCAAGATAAAGATGCAGGAAAGAAATGGGAAAATGCGAAAAGGAATGGGAAATACTTGCGAAAAGAAATGGGAAATATGGCCGAAGCCGATAGTTAATGGGGAAAAACCTCAGATAGAAAATATTCTTAAACCAGATCCTAAAGCTTAAGCAACAACAGATTCTTAGACATATACAGAAATCAGATCAAAACTAGTCGTAGATTTGCCTTCAATTATACTTCAAACATTCAGATGAAAAATATAGCTAAATTTAGGAAAGCAAAATTCAACTTATATCAACATTGGATGAGACAGAAATAAAACACATAGAAAACAAAACGTGAACAATAGTTTGGATCACTGACTCAAAATACGCTAAGAATAGAGCGAGATTGCATCTAGGTTTTTTGCTTCAATATTTATACCAAAGGTTCTCCTCCTTTGCTTGAGATTTTACATTGATATTTATAGAGGTGCCTGCCTCTTTCTTTCATATTACAACATTTAATACATGAAACATATTTTGAAGAACGATCCCCTTAATCTATCTCGGAGAAATGGCAGTCCCTATTTTTTAATGAATTACAATTGAAAATAAACGGAAACAAGGGACCATATTTCTTCATTTAATGACCGTTATCGGGGCAAGACGGAAGTTTTTAAGAAACCACGAATAGGAGTTTTGAATATTGGGGGCGTCTTTAATTCTGGCGGCATAAAAAACTGCCCAAGTTCTTCCATCTTGCGCACATTGGTAATCAACAACATTTAATCTTGATGCTTATTTGACCACGATCTCGAAAACTGTTGGCACCGATGGGTTTACCAATTTGGAATGAAAATTGTCCCACCGATTTTTTCAGTTGGAGAGATTTTACTTGATCTTTATCTTCTTCGCACGTTCTCCTATGCAATTCTGAAGAAAAATATAAATTGAACTGTATCGAGCCTTTGTTGTTGCTTCGGTCACGAAAATGTGACATGTCGCGATATCGCGACGTTTCTCTCTTTTGGATATATTTCCCATTTCTTTTCGCATTTTCCCATTTCTTTCCTGCATCTTTATCTTGAACCAGTTTAGCTTAGTGTGGGAGCCAGCCCTCTCTGGAGATTGGCCTAGGAGACTTCTCTTTCTCTCGGCATTTCAATGTTGGCCAAGTCTAGGGTGCATATACGTATAAAATCCTTTCCTGTGGCAGATTTGTGACCAACAATATGCATGTTAATAATTTAGATTGTCCTAATCTCAATTAACCTATCACTTAGTACTGGTTGGACTGCAACAACTATTCCTAAAGAACCTTATGAACTTGAAAGAGAGTTGAAGACCGAAAGAAGTTGTTATTGTATTCAACTCAATGAGGCTTTTGTTGGAACACTAAGAGTTGTTTGCAAAAGAAATGATGTAATAGCTTGTAGGAATATATAATTCATTGAAAAAGGTTTTATAATGTAACTTTTGAATATCTGATTGTATAGGCTATAATCAGTGTAAACCTCTTTGAAGTATTATGTTCTGAAAACAAATTTTTTACCTGATAATATATATATATATATATATATATTACTTGAATTCTTAAGTGGTTGCTTGGAGTATGAATGGATAAATTGGATCTTTATAATTATGTGATTATAAATACGGAAATACAGAATGAACATAAACATATCAAAGACTCTACAAATTATATATCTAAAAAATAAATAGTCAATGAGATAAAGTGGTAGACAACATATGTCTACGAGAATCGGTTGGATGATTCCCTCAACAAAACCATATGAGATATGGTTGGCTGGTTAAGCACTACACCTAAAAAGATTATATCATTGGAAAACAATGAATAATCATCAAGGCATATGCTTAAAGTTAGGTGGAATATACCTATGATTAGGTTGAAAGATACTTATGGTTGGAACTAGTTTAACATGGGGTTAAACTTAAAAAGGGAAATGAGCATTCTGGTTGAAACAGACTCGAAAATTCCCACTGATCATTATGGGACACTGGCCACTCCCATACACATTGATAAAATCTGATCAAGTTGATTCCTATGTGGTGCATAGCCTTGGAAACTCATGTGACTAATTATTCAATAGAAAATTATATAAAAGGCTCTCATACATATGTAAGTTTAAAAAAAATGATGGTTAGTTTTGGTTGAGTAATTTGGGGTTATTACAGGGCTGGCCCTCTTGCTTTTTGTATCGCTCCAAATTTTTTGCACCCTTACCTTCAGGCTATAGGATCCATGCCCGGAAGGGGGATGCGAGAAGGATGGGACAATACCTCGGACTGAGAGGCCCTTTGAAGGTCCCGCCTCTCGGGGGAGGGGTATTAAGGTGATTTTTCGACGGATGGTGGGGTTCACCAGGAAATGTTTAGTGGCAGTCTCCACGCCTAGGTTGGGAATGTGTTTGATGTGTTCAGTTTTAGCTTTAATCATTCAAGTCCTAGGTTTGGCCAAATGAATCTAAGTTGTTCTATTAGGAAATGCAGATTTAAATGAATACAAAAAATAGATTTAAACAGAAAACACAGAGAATAAGCTAGATGAGAAAAACCATACCTGATTCCGGATGTCTGATGGAGGTTCTGATTTTTGAAGCAGTCCAGATCGTCTGGAATTTGACAGGATCATCTCCGATCTGACAGGATCGTCTGAGATCTGACGAATTTGTCAGAGACCTGCAATCAGAGAAATAGACACAGAATACAGAAAATGCAGCTATGCTGATAAAGGAAAATGATGTGAAATGATAATAATGATGTTAATAAGATAATCCCAAATAGAAATGCAAGTAAATTATCATGCTTTAATAGCTAATCATGATTTTATTATGTATTTAAGCTATATGGGTGAACTCCAAGATGCAGAATAACAAGAAATAATAATAAAACTAACTAGATGCAGAATAGAATAGCAAAAAGGTATAGGAAAAGCGCAAACTCTGGGCACTGATTGCCCCCAATGTTGACTACAGTCGAAATCGTCTCGAATTGGGACGTGATCATCCGAGATTGTACAAGATCGTCTGCGATGATCTGAGCTTGCTCCGACTAAAAAACAATGAAGTTCCTGCAAACAAACTTGGAAAAATACAAAGGCAAATGGTGATTTAAGATGGTCTAATGCAAATAGAACTCGTGTTACAGGAAATTTCAGCCAGGGGAATGTCAAGGGGAGGGCCTAAGATTAAATAGGCATAGGAAGGAGGTTGGGAGGTTGGAGATCATCCCAATTTGGGAGATCTCCAACGGGGAGGTCTCTAACGGCGCAGACACGCTTTTGCCCAGGTTAGAGATGCCGTTGAAATAGAAGCTAATTATGAAAAATCAGTTTTGGGACGAAATCGTCTGGACGTTCTTCTCCAGACGAATTCGTCCGATCTGAGGCGATATCGTCTGATCGGCGATGATATCGTCCAACGGTCAAAACAAACTCTAAAAATGGCATGGAAAATGAGGAAACGGGTAGCAGGTGGTTTTGGAGCGGTTTTGGGGTTGAAATTTGAATTTGAATTATTACTAAGGTAATTTTAATTATTTGCTAAGGTTTACTGTGCCAATTTTAGGGTGCTACATTTTGCCCCCTCTTTAGCAAATTTTTTGAAGAAAATGCGTTAAAGATGAGTTCTTCTCGATCTATGAGAAAGCAAAAATTATTCCCATTTTTAGGCGACGATTCTAGGTCGAATCGTACGACAACTTACTATGGTGCCCCCTCCGTGTTTTTACCCAAATCGAACGTTTGAGGTAAAAATGCGAAAAAGCAAAATTTTAAAATGTTGTTAAGTGTTTTTGAATAAAATTAAGAAAAATAGGGTAAAACCCTAATTCATTGTTACTGTTCATTTTCTTGGTTTCTAGAGCTCTGCAGACAAGAATGGTCGAGACAGCGCACAGATCGACAGAGGTCCGGCGCGGGCTACGGGTAAGGGTCCAAACTTAATTTAGAATGCTTTAATTTTGAATTTCATGCTTTTTAGATTAATTTTGAATGATTTTTGAGCATCGCGGCCATTTTTGGGCCGTCGACGTCGTCGGGACGAAATCATCTCAATTTCGTCGAAATCGTCTCGATATCGCCGATTTCGTCCAAGGGCGAAATCGGCGATATGGAGGCGATTTCGTCCAATAAGGGACGATTCCCTCTTGCAAAATCGGAGACAAATTTTGCTCAAATTTTGGATGATATCATCCAATAGTGGACGATATCATCATTTGTATGAAATTGAACTTGTTTTACTTGCATTTTTAATCACTGTTTTATTAATGATTTTTATTGTTTTGTTGTTTATGTTGCAGAGAGGATTACTAAAGAGCCAGAGAATGGAAATACGATGGGCTGAGGGATGACTTGGCCACTCTATCTCAGGCAGAGCGAGATCAGTTGGCTCAAGTCGGCTTGCAGCATGTGGCAGATATGCCACAGGTTTCTACAGATATGGGGCTATTGACAGCCCTAGCAGAGAGGTGGTATCCGGGTTCTTCTTGTTTTCGATTACCGACAGGGGAGATGACTCCCACATTGGAGGATGTATGGAGGATTTTGAGGATCCCCATACAAGGATGGCTAATAACTCCTATGGCCAATCAGGGCCACGTGATGATGCGACTGTGCAGAGATCCGAGCTTCACCCTGGAGAAGGGCGGAGTGAACATCGAGTCGCTACGCCAGATGCCTGGGGCATCTAGACTGACACGAGGTTTTGGCTGGGGTGGTAGGTGGTCTGCTGCTATGCCATCAGAGTGGATGCAGAGTACCATGGCTACTAATAGATGTGGTCTACGACATGAGAGACCACGGGTACAGGTTTGCTTGGGGGAGCTTTGTACTATGTCGATTGTATAGGATCCTGCATGGGGTCGTATACAAGGGCGGCCGATGTCTGGTCATGACATCACTACTACAGGTTTGGTGCTAGGAGCACATCATGGTGCGGAGGCCGGTAGGGCTCCCACTGACAGGGATTGATGGGGAGAGGCCCCGAGTTTTCTACTGGTGGCTCCGAAGAGGGTCACAACGGTGGATAGATCTGCCAATGTCCCGGAGACTACTTGATGACCTTGTCTCCGACCAGATCACCTGGAGGCCTTGGAGAGATCATCCAGGGTGGGCCGAGGATGGACAGGAGCTGGCTCACGTTAGGCAAACCTGTTGGCTGAGGATGGAGAGGGGAGAGGTGGAGCTCCACCGCTATGACCAAGTTTTGAGGCAGTTCGGTCTACAGCGAGGGATCCCATCTCTCAAAGACTACGAGTTTTCTCGGACCGTCCGGGATAACACTACAGTCAGTGGGGCTCTAGATATGCAGTGCTTCTAGAGTGAGGACGTGGATGATGCCCCCATTCAGCCAATGGATGGGGATGACGCGAGGGTTGCTGACGGCTATGATGCCTGGTACGCGAGCATCCGCCCTCCTCGGATGACGAGGGCTCAGGGTTCGATTCACGTAGTTGTGCGTCGGATGGGGAGGTGGTGCCAGGCGGCCATTGAGGTGGCACAGGGTCACGATGGGAGAGAGCAGAGGAGGCCACAAGCTCAGTAGAGGCCACGATAGCGGGAGAGGAGGGAGGAGAGACCCCCTTCTCCATGGAGAGAGAGGCCACCATCGCCCGATAAGGGCAAGGGTGTCGAGGTAGGAGAGAGTAGCGAGATGGCTACTCTTCGGGTGGAGACTGTTCATCTCCAGGCTCAGGTGTAGACTTTATAGGATGAGGTTGCACGACACCGAGAGGAGGCCACATAGCTTAGAGATGAGGTCGCACGCCTCAGAGCATGGAGCGGAGGGGCGAGCACTCGAGACCTAGCACGGGCTATTGCCCAGATCACATTCTATCAGATGCTATACCACCATATGGTGCCAGAGGGGCAGAGGTTACCACTACCGGCCCACATTATAGAGCCTATCATGATGAGGTCATCGAGGACATCATCACGATCAGAGTCCAGGACTCATAGCACCACACGGACTACGATGGGGCCACCTCGTCCACCTCAGGGCGGGGGAGGAGATGAGGCTGAGAGCTCGAGGGGTTCTCGAGGCTAGCTGCTACAAACTGCACTGCACATATTGATACATAGTGTTTATTATTTTTGATAGAGGATTGAGTATGCCAAGGTACAGATTGTGGCATACCGATCCAGTTTTGAGATGATGTATATATTTTTGATATATATATATAGATGAGATATTTTTGATCATATGACTTGTCTTATGTGTTTGTATGATGCTTTAATGTTTTGATGTGATTGATTTGATGATTCATGTAATTATGTCGTTTGGAAATATTATGGTTTGAATGTCATGCTTTTAAAATTTAAATGAAATAATCTGATGTAAACAAATTGGTTGTTTGTGGTGTGATTTGATAAAAATAAAAGGGACTTTTAACAATAATTTCAAAGGACATTGTCGCTATTATAGACCATTTCATGGAGTCGCCGCTCACTCGGTCGTCAAGCTAATCCCGGTATAGAAATATTGCTAAAAGTAAAAGAGTGCTTAAGAGACTGTCTTAAGACTTTGTTGTGATGATGCAAATGATGATGATGATGGTGATTTGTTTTCAGATTTCCATGAAAATATTATGCATGAAATATAAATATATAAAAAAATGATTTTTGCTAGGCATAAATTCCTAAGTGTGATAAAATTTTGAACAATTCCCTAGGAATTATACCATCATTGCAAAATTGAAGTTTGACATAATGACATGAAATAGAATAAGTGTTTGTTTGTTTGTAAAGCATAATTGTGTAACATAATGATTTAAGTCATATGTTTTTATGATTTTTAAATAAATGGGAAATAAAATTAGTACAATGGTTTGCGCTAGGCATAGAATATTTAGGTATAGACTTATACCATCATCGCGAAATCCAAAGAAGAAATGAATAATAGTTTTATTGCATGGTTGATTTTTTAATTTTTGAAAATAAACAGAAAATATAAAGATGAGGACTTGCGCTAGGCATAAAATTCCAATTTTGGTTTTGGAACTATACCATCGTCGCGAAAGTCAAAAAGTTATATATAAATGTAACTTTATTGCATGTTTTTTGAAAATGATTTTGATTTTTTTGATAATGCATGTAGTTGTCTTTATACTAAACAACTGTTCTCAGAGAAGAAAATGAAATTATTCCAGACAATTTGCAAAAATATTTCAAAGTATCTTAAAGACAAAAGTTAGATTTATAAGGAATCCCATGTGCGTATGTGAGTTCATTTCCGATCTTGATTTATCATAATGATACACAAAATCTCTCAAATACAAATGTGTGTGCAATTGCTTTGTGCATTTACCAGTTTTGAGCAAGATAATTTGATACAAGTGATTTGAATTAACCAAATAAGTGTTCATTAACCATGATTTAGATGCATATAACCGTACCATACTACTATGTAAGTCGGGTTATCAAGAGCTAGCTAATCCATAAGTAGACATAGGTCTGTACAAAAGAAGGTCGCTAATGTGACAGACATATCACCACGCTAGGAGTTACCCAAGGCCAAGCGGGTTGGGCACAAACCACCTGTTATGGGGCTTACCTCACAGTTTTCGAATAATTGAGAATTCTAGGGATTCAAGCTCATCAACCCTTCTTTTCTTTTCAATGGGTAGGGAAAGGGATTTTATTGCTTTTGCTTTTGCTTGTTTTGTTTTTTTTTTTTTTTGTATTTTCTTTTTTGTATCTTTTGCTTTGATATTTGAGATAATGCTGAAATACGAGAGACAAATGATTCTAAATAATGCTTCTTTTTCTCATGATTTTTCTTGATTTTTTCTTTTCTTCCTATGCTAGGGATACTTGCTCGGATTAGTTGTAGAGCAAGGGATTTTTATTCCGGGTAGGGGTGAGCTTGTCCTTTTGTCAATTCTCAAAGATTCTAGACCATGTGCATGATAGGATAGCAGGGGAAACTTTTCGCTCAAGAAACCACTTCTACTATGTAGCATAGCATGGACATTACAAATATAATCATTTTATTGTGAAAGGATATGCTTGGTTTAAGTAAATAACAAGATCAATTCTCTGTGCTCAAACTTTATTTAATTGAATTTTGTGGACTTTGATATAAGAGAGATTAGTAATCATGCCAGATAAAATCAAGATATTTATTTTTGTGTTTGCAAAAGTGAGGGATTCCAAATAAATGCTAATTTATCCAAAATAATTTGAAAATATAACTGCAATACTTTAAGAAGAAATATATACAACAAATATTTTTGAGGAGTTTGATAATTTTGACTCTCTCTTTCTTCTCTATTATTATTTTTTTTGGTTTCGAAAGAGTCAATAATATTGTTGTTTTTACTTTTATTTTTGTTTGTTTTTGTTTAAACAGTTTTATATATATTTTTAAAATGAGACAACATGCAAAATATATACAAATGATGAAATGACCAAATTTTATGCATAGTAACGTTTAAGATGCATAATATTCATAGGTTCTTTTAAATATTTACCATCTAAGGTAGCTAATTTGTATGCTCCCGATTCAAATTTAGCAATGATAATATATGGTCCAAGCCAGTTGGGCTCAAATTTACCTTTAAGGTCTTTAGTTGCATTAGTATTTTTTTTATTTTCTTTTAAAACAAGGTCATCGACCTCAAAGGATCGATGACGAACTTTCTTAGCATATGATCTTTTAAGCTTGTTTTGGTAGGCACGAAGATGCTCCAAAGCATTGATGCGCTTTTCATCTAGGAGTTCCAGCTGACTGAGTCTGCAGCTCGATATTCATCTCCTACTTCGGTATCTTGAAGTAGTAGAGCCAAAGAAGGAACTTCTAATTCAAAGGGAAAAATAGCTTCAGTGCCATAAACCAAAACAAAAGGTGAAGTTCCTATGGGAGTACGAACACTAGTGCGATATGCCCACAAAGCTGGATATAATTGAATGTGCCAGTCACGGCCAGATTTATTGACCAATATTTTAAGGATTTTGATTAAGGTTTTGTTAGATGCTTCTGCTTGGCCATTACCCTGAGGATAATAGGGAGTGGACCAGCGATGTTGAATCTTATATTTTTGGCATAATTTCTTAACATCTTTATTTTTGAAACAAGTTCCATTGTCTGAGATGAGATTTGCAGGAATTCTGAACCTACAAATGATTTGATTAAAAATAAATTTAGAGACTTGTGTTCCAGTGCAAGAAGCTAAAGGCATAGCTTCAACCCACTTCGTGAAATACTCAATGGCGGTTATGATGAATTTGTGTCCATCAGATGACACAGGATTAATTTTGCCAATAATGTCTAAGCCCCATTTTGAAAAGGGCCAAGGAGATGAAATAGCCTACAGTTCTTGTGCAGGGGCATGGAAAAGGTTAGCATGTTTCTGGCACTTGTTGCAATGGCGCAATGGATAGGCAATGGATAGCATATTGTAGGTAAAATTATTCTTTGGATGCAAAGAATCTTGTTTATCTAGATAATCTTGATAACATATGAGTTGATCATCATCCTCAAAAGGAAAGGGCTGACCTTTACTAGGAAATAGGCCCACACCACAGCGGGCAGGCCATGGTTCTACCTCGAAAGGTTCTTTCATACCATTTTGGAAAGGTCCCAAACCTTTCCCTTTATAGCCCAATTTAAGCATTATGGGTTTAGCTTTAATATATTCATTAGCAAAATAGCATCGAGCATATCCATCACAATGCGTCTTGATGTTTCAGGGTATTCTTCCCCAATCATATCCTTTATAAATAAAAGCACAACTCCCGACTTGGTAGATACTTCCCATAGGTTGTGGGAGGCCCAAGGTACGAGGAGAAGGTGGCAAATTACTTAAGATAATGGAATCTTGCATAGAAGCATTTGTTTTTTCTGATATAAGAATTTTAGATAAATCAGGTAAGAGCTCATCAGTGAGAGCATAAGAGGTAGAAGGAACATTTCCTATATCTTTAGATGTGGAAGGTATGATAGATGTAGATAATGTGGAGGTGTTAATAAATGGGTCTATAGGTTTTGAAATTATAGGGATGGAACATGAAGGATTGGTTGTGGATTTAAGATCTTTTTGAGGTTCTAGTGTGGTTTGTTTAGAAGATTGTTGAGTTATATATGAAGGTGAAATTGATGGGGAATAGATGAAGTTATGGGTGTGTGTTTCACACGTTTAGATGAAAAATAAGAATTAGGATGTGTGGATGACAGAGTAGGGCAAAATTGAACTCCAATGGGTTCTGCCAAAGCACACATATCAAAGGGTCTAGGATCACCATGGATAGTGACCAACTGATTTTTAAATTCGAATTTAACACACTGATGTAAAGTTGATGGGATAGCCCGCATCGCATTGATCCAAGGATGACCCAAGAGTATATTGTATGATGCGGGGCAATGTACAATAAACATGGTTGTATCTAGGGTTCTAGGACCAACTTGCAAGGGTATAGTAATGACTCCACACGTTTCTTGTGTTTCGTCATTGAAAGCTTTGATGATCATATCAGTTTTCTTCATTTCATCACTTCTAAACCCAAATATTTGGTAGAAGTCAAAAGTGCATATGTTTAAAGATGAACCATTATCAATCAAGACTCGTTTAACAGCTACATCTCCAATTAGGGCAGTAATATATAAGGGGTTATCCTTATGTAAACTATGTTGTGGGATATCTTTATCTCGAAAGTCAATACAATCGACTTCTCGAGTGATGATAGTATTGGACATGGCTTCAAGTTGAATATTTTGAGGTACCATCATTTGGCTTAATGTGAGCATTAACTCATCCCTATGGGTAGGAGAAGATCTTAACAAGTCCAAAAGGGAAATTCTGGCTGTAGTATTGGATAATTGTTCATTAATATTGTAAGGAGGCTTAGGTTGAACATTAGACATATGATTCCCTTTATTGGGATTTTTCAAAACAAATGGAGCTGATCCATCATCTGAGTTTGATCCTGTTGAGAATTTTGAGCCTGTTGTCTGGTAACAACTTCGATGGTACCTACAATGTTATATTGAAGACGCTGAATTGGTCTCGGTTGAGCGTTTATGGCTTGTTCATTAGGAAGGAACTGATTAGAAGAGGGTCGAGTAGTAACTCTTCTAGGAAATGGTTCTTCCGAAACCATAGCATCTGTGATAGGTTGAATCGGATCTGATTCATTTTTAGAACTATTCGATTGGTTTGAGGTGATGTCTATTTCACTTTCAGTATCCGATTCTACATCACTAGGATCCGATGTTTGAGTATTATATAGGGGTCTGGTCGTGACCATGGAGAAAGTTGTGCCAAATATTTGAGGATCCTGAATAGGTAATTGTCCGCTAATAGTCCCTACATATCGGGTAGGAGGGGGAACATTATGATGTTCAATTTGATTGGCCACCTCTTTACCATGTTTTGGTAAAGGATGTTGAAATATATCTAATGATTGATTAGCATTTTGATTCTGATTTTGGGGAATGTTCTTTTGAGCATTATTAGGAGCATTTTGTTTAGGTTGAAAGGCTTGCACCTCCATTTCATTATTATCAATCAAGTCTTGTATTTTATGTTTTAATCTTTTACAAGAGTTGGTAGAGTGTCCAGGTCCTCTATGAAAATCACAATGTAAATCAGCTCTGTATCCGGGTATAGTTGGATCAGGTTCCCGGATAGCTGGTAATTGAATCAAACCTCTTTCTAGTAATTGAGGAAGAATGGTTGATAATGGTTGATTCAATCTAGTAAACTCTCGAGGTGGTTTATCAGGAGGTTTTAATATAAACTTCTCCGTTGTTTTCGTAGTATTAACATTAGCAATGTTTCTACTATCAGTGACTCCGTCACCTACAACTTGTTTGTTTTTATATTGATTTCTGGATGTTTTCTCATCATCTTTCTTTTTGAGCTGACCTCTTCTAATGAGAGCATCTTCCACCCTTCGAGCTAAGTCTATAGCTTGATCGAAGGTGGTCAAGGTAGCAATTGATAATTCATAGGATAGTTGTTCTTGCAAATTATTAATAAAAATGTCCAACATTTCCCTATAAGGTAGCACAAAGTGCAGTTTTCCTATCAACTGCCTCCATCTAGCTAAGAAATCAGCAAAACATTCATCTTTGTCTTGTTTTAGGTTGTATAAATCTTTAATGGTCACGTGCCTCTCGATGTAGGCACTAAATTGATGGACAAAAGATTCAGTTGTTTCTTCAAAATTTCTCAAAGAATGAGTGGGCAATTGATAGTACCACTCTAATGCCATTCCTCCTAAACTTTTTGGGAACATTTTTAGTAATAGCAAGTCATCATGTGATATATCATGACATGCTATCCTAAACATGCGAAGATGCTCTATGGGATCTTCAGTTCCTTTATATATAGGCAGGACGGGCATGGGAAAGTGCTTAGGGTATGGTTGTGCTACAACTATGGGATCCAAAGGCTGACTACACATCTCTCGATAATTATACGAGGGACGGTAGGGATCTATCTAGTCCATGCGGGAAGCTAACTGTTTCACCATGGCTTCCAGATTATTGGTTTGCCCACCATATTGGTTCGGTAGGGCATTAATATGGGATTTGTGAGCATATGATGGAGGGACATGAAGATTAGATGCTATATTGCTATTGTGTAAATTGTTGGTAGGAAGGGTGTTATGAAGAAGTTTTGAAGTTGTATTATGTTGTATCCCAGATTGTTGAAAATTGGTGTTTGGCTTCATTTTAGGTTTTTGTCGATTTGAAGCATATTGATCAATAGTTTGGCGAAATAAAGCAGTGAATGAAGGTCTCTTTTGTGTGGGAATGATTTTAGGCTCAATAACAGGTTCCTTAGGGGGTTGGGTAACCTGTTGTTTTTGCATGTTCTGAATCATAGTGACCATATCTATATTGGATGGTCCAGCTTTATCACTTTCTTGATCAACAAAGGACAAGGGATTAGTGTGTATGTTAAACATATCTTCCATGGCTGCTTGAGTGTCACTAATTTGTCCTCTATCAATACGAACTCGCCATATTAAGAGCACCAATATTATTATTGAAAAATTTCCAGAAATGATCTAAGTTATCAAAAGCAATAGTTCCGTCTGGAGCCATTCTAGGGGATGAGGATCCTTCCTCTTTAACATTTTCTTCTTGTTCATCTACAACAAGCTCATCTTCTGGTTGTTCTAGAGTTTCTCCTTCTGGAATTGGATCCTCAGGAAGGGCATTTGAGTTTTTTGTTTTCTTTCCTAACCAATCTTCTTCTTCTTCTTCTTCAGTTTGTTTACCATTCCTAAGTCTAGTCATTGTGCTTAAACTTAGATTTCAGAAAAAATATATATATATATATATATATATATATATATATATATGCAACAAGCTTAAGAGGTATATATTTTAATTATATACCTACTATAGTATTTAAAATAAAATGTTTTGGTTTTGTTATGTTTTTGGTTTTTCTTGTTTTTTTATAACAATATTATAAAGATAACAAACAACACACTAAATGCAAGAAATAATAATAATGAAAGCAATGATCTAGTTTTCTATAAACAATTTATAAATATCATTAACGGGCTCAAGTTCTTCAGGAGTCATGAAATGTTCTTCAAATTGAAAATTTTCTTTCAAGAATTTGACAAAAAGTGCTATAGTGATATTATCTGTCTCAGACTCTAGTTGGTAGAAATAAAGTTCGTGGCAATACTCTCGATATAACACAGCTCTAGGAACTCTCCTCCACCTTTCCCTATCCGTAAGAATGACCTCTTGGTCTTCTACATGACCTAGGAATTGGTGTATAATAGTTGCGTTCTCGAGGTATTCCTCGAAGGTGAACAATTCTGAAGACACAAGAGCTCTCCTATAAGCTAACCACCTATGGCAAGCTCTCTAAAGTTCATGATAAAAAATGAGTTGATGAGGATCCAGGATTCTATCTAGGGCAAACCTCTTGATTTGCCTAAGTTCGGTTGATCTAGATGAAATGATACCTAATCTCCTATTAAGTTCATCCCACAAAGGTGGAACTCTATCTGTTTGAGCACAGACTAAGCACAAAATTAATTTCTATGGCTATTATTTGGTTTTCAACATTTATAGTGACAACTAGTCTTTTCTTAGGAGCTACCATCTAAACATGATATGCAACTTAGTAGTTTTCTAATGATTTTAAATGCATCTATGTTTTTTGTTTTTTGTTTTCAAAAGGTTTTAGTTTCACGTCGGGTTCACCAAAATGTATCGCTCCAAATTTTTCGCACCCTTACCTTCAGGCTATAGGATCCACGCCCGAAAGGGGGATGCGAGAAGGATGGGACAATACCTCGGACTGAGAGGCCCTTTGAAGGTCCCGCCTCTCGGGGGAGGGGTATTAAGGTGATTTTTCGATGGATGGTGGGGTTCACCAGGAAACTTTTAGTGGCAGTCTCCACGCCTAGGTTGGGAATGTGTTTGATGTGTTCAGTTTTAGCTTTAATCATTCAAGTCCTAGGTTTGGCCAAATGAATCTAAACTGTTCTATTAGGAAATGCAGATTTAAATGAATACAGAAAATAGATTTAAACAAAAAACACAGAGAATAAGCTAGATGAGAAAAACCATACCTGATTCCGGATGTCTGATGGAGGTTCTAATTTTTGAAGCAGTCAAGATCGTCTAGAATTTGACAGGATCATCTTCGATCTGACAGGATCGTCTGAGATCTGACGAATTCATCAGAGACCTGCAATCAGAGAAATGGACACAGAATGCAGAAAATGCAGCTATGCTGATAAAGGAAAATGATGTGAAATGATAATAATGATGTTAATAAGATAATCCCAAATAGAAATGCAAGTAAATTATCATGCTTTAATAGCTAATCATGATTTTATTATGTATTTAAGCTATATGGGTGAACTCCAAGATGCAGAATAACAAGAAATAATAATAAAACTAACTAGATGCAGAATAGAATAGCAGAAAGGTATAGAAAAAGCGCAAACTCTGGGCACTGATTGCCCCCAATGTTGACTGTAGTCGAAATCGTCTCGAATTGGGGCGTGATCGTTCGAGATTGTACAAGATCATCTACGATGATCTGAGCTTGCTCTGGCTGAAAAACAATGAAGTTCCTACAAACAAACTTGGAAAAGCACAAAGGCAAATAATGATCTAATATGGTCTAATGCAAATAAAACTCGCGTCATAGGAAATTTCAGCCAGGGGAATGTCAAGGGGGGTCCTAAGGTTTAAATAGGATTAGGAGGGAGGTTGGGAGGTTGGAGATCATCCCAATTTGGGAGATCTCCAATGGGGGAGGTCTCTAACCGTGCAGACACGCTTTTGCCCCAGTTAGAGACGTCGTTGAAACAGAAGCTAATTATGAAAAATTAGTTTTGGGACAAAATCGTCTAGACGTTCTTCTCCAGACGAATTCGTCCGATCTGAGGCGATATCGTCTAATCGGCGACGATATCGTCCAACGGTCAAAACAAACTCTAAAAATGGCACGAAAAATGAGGAAATGGGTAGCAAGCGATTTTGGAGCGGTTTTGGGGTTGAAATTTGAATTTGAATTATTACTAAGGTAATTTTAATTATTTGCTAAGGTTTACTGTGCCAATTTTAGGGTGCTACACTTTCTAACCGATTAATGTGATGATGCAAGTCTAGTGGCATATTCCATGATTGGAATTTTGTAAAAATAAATTAATATAAAATCTTAAAATATTTTAATATTTGCACTTTTCCATTTAATAAGAAGTAAACCCTAAATAAGATTATTTAATTAGATAATAAATTAACTTAATAAAATTTAAGGATAGAAGGAAAAATTAAATAGCATGTATTATCTCATAATTTTTTAAGTTTGAGAAAGAGAAAAAATATAACTTTTAATAATCAAAGTCATTTATGTTTTCATGAAACAATATATAAAATTCTACTTTAAAAACATAAATTTTAGTCCATAAGTATTATTATAAAAAAATTAAAATATTTTTAATATATAAACATATTGATAAAAATGATGGATAGTTACTATTTCCATCAAATAGTTAATTACTATTATATATGATTTTCATTGTTAGATTATTTTAATTTCATTTATAAAAAAAATTATTAAAAAAATATTAATAATTATTATTATTTCTTTTATATAAGTTTTTTTTTTTTTTTTTTAAGCAAAAAACCCCTTGCGGGCCGCCTTGGTCTGAGAGATCACGAGTAGAGGGTTCTACATCGTCAAAGTCACTCGAAAGTCGCACCCGACTTTGCCTGCACCAACATTATCAATTGGATTTTGGATACCCAATTTAGCTTTTTGTTAGGGTGGATATTTGAACCTAGGACCTCCCTTGGAGGATTGCCCTCTCTTCTCCAACTCACCTACAACACTTGGGTAAAACTAATTTATAGTGGAAAACACCCATTTCGGGGTACCACTTTCAACAGGTTGGGCATAGGAGGAATGGAGCCTTGTCGGCCTCTACCAGCACATAGGACATTCCTAACTATACCATATATTTGTAGGATGGAAACAATGGAAATGGAACCTGGGTCGGCCTCTACCAACACCCAGGGCATTTACCACTACACCACAACAAGCAAATTTTTTATATAAGTTTTTAAAACTTTAAAACATTATGGGTATTATATTGAAATGAGAAAATAAATTTAAATATTATTTTAAAAATATTGTTTAATAAGATGAATCATATATATTATTTTAAAAATTAAAAATTTTAAAAATCATTTATTTATAAAATAATGAAAAAGAAAAAATTACTAATAAAATATATTTGATTTTATATAGTCATATGCAAAAAATTTAATAAAATATATTTGGTTTTATATAGTCATATGCAAACAATTTAAGAAGCCTAAGAGAATTGATAAAATAAAAATAAATAAAAAAACACAATTATTCATTCTTCAAACAAATTCTAAAAAGTAAGTAGAAGCTTAACACACTCAAAAATAAAATAACTAATTGTTATTATATTTACATTTAGGTTTAAAATAACAATTAAATTACACTTCTAAAGAGTAAAGTTATGAATATATCTTATCCACTACAAATGCTAATTATTGACTTTTATTGTGATTTATTGGATCTACATGAAATTGAAAGTGAGAAACAGAGTGTATGAGTTAGTAAAGAGTAAAGTTATGATTATATCTTATCCACTATAAATTCTAATTATTGACTTTAATTTATTGTGATCCATTGAATCTACATGAAAGAGACAGAGTGTATGGGTTAGATTATGATAAATAATAATAAATATTTTTTTAAGTAATTTTTATATATTGCTTGAAAAATTACTGTTATTCATATATTACACCAAGGCATAAATTTTGGTAGAAGTTATTTAACTCTTCTATAAATTTTTTTATTTCATATAAAATTCAATAAATTTGTATAAGACAATCATAATTGCTGATCATATATGACGAATTTTATAAAATATATATTTTGAACTTTAATATATATATATATATATATATATATATATATATATATATATTAACAATAAATTAAAGTCCATTTAGTAAAAAAAGACATGATAAGTTTAATGTGTAATTAGCATTCATAGTGGACAAGATGTAGTCAAGAGTTTGTTGTAAAATAAGTAATGTTGGTAAAGTTATTTTATATCTTGGATTTCTATGTATATTATTATTTCATTAATGAAATATGTCATTCTAGAGAATTTTTCATAATTTTTTTTCCTTAGTTATCTTTCCATTATCTTCTAAAAGAATCTTTTGAGTTGTCCATAAAGTTAGAAGTTAATTATTTTTAGAACATGAAAGAAGTTTTTATAAAATAAGAAATTATTGAATTTTGACATTGAGGTCATTATAAGTTGTTGATGAGCTGGAATACAAAAATACTTAAAATACTATTTTAAAATTCAAACTAGACATTCATCATTTCACCATATAGTCATAATTAGAACCTTTAAAAGGTTTTATTTTATTAAATTTATATCTAGTTCATCAATCATTCTTACAATAGTCATTGGGTATTAGTCAATAAAATCTAGGTATAAAAGCCTAGGTACAATCACATGAATGATTTTAAATAGTTTGTTATATGATTAAATTTATGTGACAAAGGGACCACTCAAAATAAACAAGTTCTAATTTTATAGTTAAATTAATAAACATAATTGTGATCAGATGTAGACCATTATGGACATTGAATAGAGAATGCCATAAGATGATCATGGTAGTGCAATGAAGGACATCATTATGATTCTTATATTAAAGTATAAGTGTGTTTTATATTCAAATTATAAAAGTTAAAAATTTATTATCTAATCAAATGAAAATTTGATAAAACATTTTGGTTGACATTGCATATCTCTAAAAATTCATTGATTAAAATGCATCATTACTAATTACTTTAACATTTTATATTAAATTAAGATAATGTCAAAAAAATACAATTACATAGAAGTAATTTATATGATAAGTAAAAGTCGCATTTATTATATGTTATAGTATAATATAAAAAACTACATATTGATAAAATCAAAATTTTCATTCTTTGTATGGTTTTGGGCGAGATGGCCTATTTCAAATTTTCCATGATTTGTATGGTTTTGGGCAAGATGGTCCTATTCCAAAATTTCCATATTTTGTATGGTTTTGAGCGGAATGGCCCTGATTCAAATTTTCCATCCTCTTCATGATTTTTGGCAAAATGGCCTTGATTCAAATTTTACAGGTTTAACTGTTTTTCTCTAATAACCCACACAGATGATCTATTTTTTTAGCTATTTTTTTGTTGGGAACTCTTCTCCCAACCTTCTTCTCTTTGTAAAAGGTTACGGGATCCTTTCAAAACCCCTTTTACCAATAAAAAAAAAAGTTAAAATGACTTAAAAACATAAATGATATTATTATAGTAACGACATATAAAAATATATTAAAATCTAGCCACTTTGAATTAAGTTCATGTTTTCCACAAATCATTAAAATTAATATTTGTATAATTCTACTATTTTATTAATATCCATTTAAATCAATTAATTCCTTGATTTACCAAAACAAAATTTAAATTACTAGTATATAGATTTGTATTATTTTTAGTATATTAAAACTAATTATTTCAAATTTAACTTTAGTATTATTATTTTATTATAAATTTAAGATCTATATATATATATATATATATATATATATATATATATATATATATATATATATATATATATCACTTTAGCAAGTAAAACAAGATAAAATCATTTCTCCTAAAGACCCTGCAGAAATTTAGGTACTCTTAAAATAGGACTCTACTTATTGATGATGTGAGCTTGAGGAAAGGGCTTTATTAATCTAAAATTCTATATTGATCTAGACATGCAAGATCTTTCTTATTAGAGTGTTAAATTATCCATTTTCATTGCTTACCTCTAAACTTGTTAGTAAAATATTAAGGTTTCCTATGATTAAATATGTAGATGAATATTTGAGAAAAAGTAATATGAGATGTAAAAATTAATTAATTTGAAATATATTTAATTAATATAATTATTTTATTACAATGTTGTCCTACCACCCTGCTAGATTTAGGTTCAAAGTGTTTTCGAATCCAAACATAAAAATTATATAAAGATCAAATTTGTACTTGTACAACCCCAAGTATGCATTTCATTGCTTAAGAAACTAGAATCCAAATCCTTGTTTAAGCAAGTGATTAAAATGTATGTTTTTAAAGTGAAATTTCATAAATACTTTTAAATATTCAAATTTTCAAATTATTATTTTTAATAATATCTAACTTTTTTATAAACAATTTTTATTTTATAAATATATTCTTGATACTATATCTTCCATACTTGGAAATTATCATAGTAAATACTTTTTCTTTCACTCTTCTTTTAAAGTGAAAAAAAAGTTCTCTTCCCTATTGGAATATAGGAAGTAGAGAATTAAATAGAAGATATTATAATAATTTTTTAAAACTAAATTATCATTAAAAAATAAAATATGTTTTATTTATATTCATTAATGATTGACAAATATAATTTTTGGCATGGTTTGAATTTTCTGGCTGACAATGATATTAAAGATAATGATAGAAAAAATATATAAGTTGAATTTATCACCTATATATAATATAAGGTGTAACTTGATTAGATGAAATAAGTTTTTGTTACCTTTTTACATTTAAAAAAAAAAAAATTTAGTTATATTTCTCACCTATTGTTTAGCTTGTAGATGAAGAAGTTTGTAACTTTAATCCACAGTTGGTAAAGTTGTTTTGGTTGTGAATGTTACAATTTTTACCTATTTACCTTGAAAAATGAAATTGTTAGTAATTTTAGTGTAATTTATGAGATGAAATGAGTTTCCTTTAGGTTAAACTCTCGTATTTGTTTAGTTTACACATGAATATGTTTAAACTAAACAAATTACATGAAATGATTTAATTATTTTAGCTTAACTTATTAGATGAAAGAAGTTTCCTTTAAGTTACAATTTTTCACCTACTTGTTTAGCTTGGAGATGAAGATGCTTATAATTTTTTTGAATAGGTTGAAAAGCTAAGGGCACATTTTGTTGAAATTGCAGATGAATGTATATATATATATATATATATATATATATGTGTGTGTGTGTGTGTGGGTGGGTGGGGCCGCATTGGGGGCCACCCTCTCTATGAATTGAACTTGGGTCTCTGCTAAAATAATCCAATGCCTTTTGTCATTGTGGTGTTTGTGCTAAAAGAGGTTTTGAAAGGAATCCCAAATCTTTTACAAAAGGGAAAACCAAAAGAAAACATCCACCAAAGGGACGACCTCAACAAAACCACAGAAAAGAGAGGGCACATTTTGTTGAAATTGCAGATGAAGATATATATATATATATATATATGGGTGGGGCCACATTGGGGGCCACCCTCTCTATGAATTGAACTTGGGTCTCTGCTAAAATAATCCAATGCCTTTTGTCATTGTGGTGTTTGTGCTAAAAGAGGTTTTGAAAGGAATCCCAAATATTTTACAAAAGGGAAAACCAAAAGAAAACATCCACCAAAGGGACGACCTCAACAAAACCACAGAAAAGAGAGGGCACATTTTGTTGAAATTGCGGATGAAGATATATATATATATATATATATATGGGTGGGGCCACATTGGGGGCCACCCTCTTTATGAATTGAACTTGGGTCTCTACTAAAATAATCCAATGTCTTTTGTCATTGTGGTGTTTGTGTTAAAAGAGGTTTTGAAAGGAATCCCAAATCTTTTACAAAAGGGAAAACCAAAAGAAAACATCCACCAAGGGGACAACCTCAACAAAACCACAGAAAAGAGAGGGCACATTTTGTTGAAATTGCAGATGAAGATATATATATATATATATATATATATATATATATATATATATATATATATATATATATATATATATATATATATATATATATATATATATATGGGTGGGGCCACATTAGGGGCCACCCTCTCTATGAATTGAAATTGGGTCTTTGCTAAAATAATCCAATGCCTTTTGTCATTGTGGTGTTTGTGCTAAAAGAGGTTTTGAAAGGAATCCCAAATCTTTTACAAAAGGGAAAACCAAAAGAAAACATCCACCAAAGGGACGACCTCAACAAAACCATAGAAAAGAGAGGGCACATTTTGTTGAAATTGCAGATGAAGATATATATATATATATATATATATATATATATATATATATATATATATATATATATATATGGGTGGGGCCACATTGGGGGCCACCCTCTCTATGAATTGAACTTGGGTCTCTGCTAAAATAATCCAATGCCTTTTGTCATTGTGGTGTTTGTGCTAAAAGAGGTTTTGAAAGGGACCCCAAACCTTTTACAAAAGGGAAAACCAAAAGGAAACATCCACCAAAGGGATGACCTCAACAAAACCACAGAAAAGAGAGGGCACATTTTTTTGAAATTGCAGATGAAGATATATATATATATATATATATATATATATGGGTGGGGCCACATTGGGGGCCACCCTCTCTATGAATTGAACTTGGGTCTCTGCTAAAATAATCCAATGCCTTTTGTCATTGTGGTGTTTGTGCTAAAAGAGGTTTTGAAAGGAATCCCAAATCTTTTACAAAAGGGAAAACCAAAAGAAAACATCCACCAAGGGGACAACCTCAACAAAACCACAGAAAAGAGAGGGCACATTTTGTTGAAATTGCAGATGAAGATATATATATATGGGTGGGGGCACATTAGGGGCCACCCTCTCTATGAATTGAACTTGGGTCTCTGCTAAAATAATCCAATGCCTTTTGTCATTGTGGTGTTTGTGCTAAAAGAGGTTTTGAAAGGAATCCCAAATCTTTTACAAAAGGGAAAACCAAAAGAAAACATCCACCAAAGGGACGACCTCAACAAAACCATAGAAAAGAGAGGGCACATTTTGTTGAAATTGCAGATGAAGATATATATATATATATATATATATATATATATATATATATATATAGGTGGGGCCACATTGGGGGCCACCCTCTCTATGAATTGAACTTGAGTCTCTCGCTAAAATAATCCAATGCCTTTTGTCATTGTGGTGTTTGTGCTAAAAGAGGTTTTGAAAGGAATCCCAAATCTTTTACAAAAGGGAAAACCAAAATAAGGCATCCACCATAGGGACAACCTCAACAAAATTGTAGAAAAGAGAGGGCACTTTTTGTTGAAATTGCAGATGAAGATATATATATATATATATATATATATATATATATATATATATATATATATATGGGTGGGGCCACATTGGGGGCCACCCTCTCTATGAATTGAACTTGGGTCTGTGCTAAAATAATCCAATGTCTTTTGTCATTGTGGTGTTTGTGCTAAAAGAGGTTTTGAAAGGAATCCCAAATATTTTACAAAAGGGAAAACCAAAATAAAACATCCACCAAGGAGACGACCTCAACAAAACCACAGAAAAGAGAGGGCACATTTTGTTGAAATTGCAGATGAAGATATATATATATATATATATATGGGTGGGGCCACATTGGGGGCCACCCTCTCTATGAATTGAACTTGGGTCTCTATTAAAATAATCCAATGCCTTTTTTCATTGTGGTGTTTGTGCTAAAAGAGGTTTTGAAAGGAATCCCAAATCTTTTACAAAAGGGAAAACCAAAAGAAAACATCCACCAAAGGGACGACCTCAACAAAATCACAGAAAAGAGACCCTAACAAGGAGAACAAAGAATAGATGGGAGACCATCTCCCTAGGACACGTACATAAATAAATGAACACTATACCACAAAGGTAGAGCAATCAGAGACACCCTAGATACTCAGAAGTCTCACGAGGATCCTCCTCTTTGTCATTGGTAGTTTTATCATCATCCGGGGCTTGGGTGTTCACACTCTTTTACTTCTTGATGTTGTTGACCTCCTTAACAGCTTGAAGGAGGCATGTTGAGACCAAATTCAATAGATCATCCAGATTGTCCAAGGGATCATAATTACCTCTTGTCTAGACCGAGTGTTGTCCTTGAATTGTCCTTGAGGAAAAGCAAATGCCCGGAAACTTCTTCAAAATTTTGCTTCTTATGAGTCGTGGGAGACTCTTCAAAGGCCTCCTTATCTTTGATGAATAACAATGATATTTTAGTGCTTTTCCCGATAAGCCTTAGCAATCTTAGTCACAAGTGGAAGTTGTTTTTAAATATGGTAGAGGAATTTTATTAGTAGTATAAACAAACAAGACTAAATTGGAATTGGAGTTAGTGCTTGAAAAACAAGGGATCAATAGAGGTCATAAGGTGTTAACGGGGCATGCATATCAATAGTTTATTTCTATATATAAGATGTAAAGGATTCAAATTTTAATGTTTTATTTTTATTTTTTTAATGATATTATCGTGACAGACAATCTTAAATACCAAAACTATGGCATAACTTCAAAAAGTTTGGTTCGAAACAAAACATGTCAACTCAAAGAGAAAAGGAAGAAAGAACTAGGGAAAGAGAGAACTAAACGGTAAAAGTTGGTACACTTAATATCTAGTGGTCGATGTCAGCAGACGCAAAAGCTTGCAGCAAGATAAAGATCGAGCAAAATCCCCTTTCACGTTGTGTGACGTATTTCATGGCTTTTCAAGGCAGCAGAGAACCGATGTGATGGTGCATCCGAATCTTGAATTTAAAGTAAGTTCGCTCTCACAATCTTTGTTATCCTTTTATTCAGATAAAGCCACCCACATTTCATTGTCAATCTCTAGTGACGTACAATAAAGCCTGAATTTTGATGAAATAAAGTGCCCATATTTGTCCAATCCAGAGTACATCACATTTTCTTGTGCGGTGAATGATCGGTGCATTCTATCTGTCTTTTATTTTTATTTATTATTAGCATCATGATATACTCGGTACTCTTCCATGCAATACCTACAAGGACATAGGACATGGATTTAGCCTTTAACCTGGCAGGCACTGAAGGAGAATAGTTGGTATTCTTGCCTTAATATGTCATTGAAAATTACTGTCGGCATGTCTGTAGAAAAGAGCTCATAACTGTCCAAAAATCACCGTTGGCTGAGATCTTGACGATCTCCAAGATCTGTCCGACTAAAACACAGTAATTTTCTGTGCACCCATTTTCCTATACTCGTGAAACAGGAGCAGCAGCTTGCTGATATAATGCTTGGGACGTGAAATTAGGGTTTGTCGGAAGAATATCCAATTAAAACTTGACTTTGATAGCCTAATGTCCGAAAGCACATGCGGCCCTTTTTCTTACGTAGCTTTCCATGGGAGAGGCCCACCTCCATGATAGCAAGCATAAACCTTTCCATATTTTCAGCATTTTTATCAATTATTGTGTCCATCCATCGTTCAAATCAATTACCAAATTTCGTTCAAATTGCCTCAACCGCAATTGGAATTGCAAGGGGACGTTCATTTGACATTTCCATGGCAAAGTGCAATTGGGACGTTTATTTTCCATTTCCATGGCAAAGTGCAATTACTTGGAGTCAAAATGCCATGATTACGAGGATCATCAAATATTTCAATGGAGAATCTAGATCAGATTTTATTCACTCGTTGATTAAGAAGTTCACAATGGGCTACTTTTTCTAGGAGTAAAATAGAGATCAGACATGCACATAGTAGAAGAAAGGTATTAAACGAAATTCCAACATAGTGCAGACTTAATAAGCATGGTGTGGAGGTTCCGCATATTGCCCAACCGCATCTACATGTATTATTTTTGCTTAGCAAGAAATCAAGTTCATTAAATTCACATTTTGAAATGAAATGAAAGATTTTAATTACAACCCAAATATGGTCTATGGGACCTCAAATATAGAAGAACAACTGCTCAAATCATATCCCCCAAATATGGAAGTACAACTGCTCAAATCATATCATATATGATCTTTAATATCTTTGAGAAGGCTGTTCCTTCTCCTCCTTATTTGGGTTAGCAATTCTCCAACTTTTTTTATTTTACTGTCTTCAAATAGACCCGTTTCCAAGTGTTTCTTTGTATTTGCCACGGATGTCTGAAAAACTCCGGCACTTATAGATGAAGTGTTCCTCTGTCTCTACTGTCCTTGTGCTGCATAAAGTACATATCCTTTCTTCCCATTGTTCTTTGGGTGTTGTCCATCTCCCTCTTTTAATTAGTATGTATTCTTAATTGTCTTTTCCTGCCTTCAAACCAAAATTATTTTAAGCATAGATTGTGGGTGTCTAAGTATAATATAATAGAAGATTTTTGGCCTCTACAAGTGTAAAAGCAATTTAAGGGATATGAATTTATTTATAGAAAAGTGAGAATGTCTCTTATAATTATTATTTAAATTGATATAACATTAATTAAAGATGTTTAAATTAACCTGGGTGTTGTAGGTGAGTTGGAGAGGAGAGCGCAATCCTCCAAGGGAGGTCCCAGGTTCAAATCTCCACCCTACCAAAAATCTGAATTGGGTATCCAAAATCCAATTGATAATGTTGGTGCGGCAGGGTCGGGTGCGACTCCCGGGTGACTTTGATGGTGTAGAACATCCTGTTCGTGGTCTCTTAGACCAAGGCGGCCTCGCAAGGGGTTTTTTGCTTAAAAAAAAAGATGTTTAAATTAAAATGGTATGATATTAATTTGGCAATTAGTTATCTTAATCACACATTAAAAATATAGAACATTAAAAATTATCTACATTAAATTATTTGGAAAATGTGAAAGCTAAGGTTAATTTTAATACATATTATTTGTTTTTTTAAGGTATCAAGGGTCATATCATTTATAAAATAGACAGGATAAAATGTTCATTCCTATCCAATATTGCTTGCAACATCATGATAGTAATTAAAGAGAGATCACACCTAGGATGTTTATAGAGGGTTTGATCTACCTTGGAAACCAATCTTCGAGAATAACAATCAGTGATCTTTGGCCGTAAATCTTGGTAGTGTCATCCTCCTTTGTGTAAGGTAGTGAATCAACAGTTGGTGGCTTTGGTTATACCTAGAATAACAATCAGTGATCTTTGGCTGTAAATATTGGTAGAGTGTCATCCTCCTTTGTGTAAGGTAGTGAACCAACAGTTTGTGGCTTTGGTTATACCTAGAAGGACCAGAGAGAAAAAGAGATGTTCAATGCAATAACAATAGAGATAAAAATCTTCAAAGCAATGCTAATAGAAAGAATCATCAATGAGTGAATGTATGGTCTTGATAATTGAATGAATGTTTATGATATGGTATGGTGATAAAATAAGAAAATAAAGTGGATATTTATAGCAGATGAAGTGAAATAAATTTCTCTTTGGAGCTGATGGCTAATTTTCTCCCTTTTTAGGATCAATTCAAATGATGCACTATTTAAACCCTAGGTGTAAAAACATGCTAGAATCATGATTGTGCATTAAAAATCTTTAAGTTAATTTGATGACCAAGGTCTCCATTTAAAGTGGTAGTCTTGATGCCATTGATTTTTAGGACATGTGCTTTGGAAAATGTGTTCTTAAACATTTATTAATCATGACTTTATCCTTATTTTGAGGTTTTGAGAAATTTAAGAGTCAAAATGGTCAAGAAAAGTTATAGTTGCATGTAGAAAAATAACCAAAACCATTGGCCAACATGCCTGATATTGTCCTACCCAAGGACTAATAATGTTAGTCCACCCTTGTCTTGTACATAGAAGGATGTAACTCTCAACCACATGCAAAATTAATTGTTAGTGCTCTTTTACAAATACATATTGTATGGGTGATACCACAAGGGATAGCCAATTTGAGTCCTTAGGAAAAACAAGAAAAAATAAGCAATATGTGATAGCCCAAGCAAAAAAAGTAAAAATTCTATGCTATGAAATAAAATCAACATTTTTATAGTTTTTGATACTATTGTCTATACAATATATATATATATATATATATATATATATATATATATATATATATATATATATATTTTTGAAATAAATAGCCAAAAATACAAAAGTAAAGGAAAACATACCCGATACTTACTTATATGTACCTAAAAAATTTGGCTAGAAGAAATTATATTTTACTTACCCCATACAAGTAGAAATGAATTTACCTATAAAAGCATCCAAAGCATTGAAAAATGCTTGTTGAATATGAAATGAGAAAAAAATAGAGAGTAGAATTATGTTAAAAATATGTCAAAACCTTCTTAAGCACTATCTCTTTTCTATCCCTCGAAAACATGCTAAAAATTAAATTTGTATAGTAAAATATTTAAAAATATAAATAGGGGTTAAAAGTTATATTTTTTATTTCATTTTCACGTACACTTTGAGCCCTCCTATGACTACCCCATGTTTATATGATAACCATTTTTAGTGTAGAGACAATAAATGTGGGGGTGGTGCTAGAGAGGTAGGTTGTCCATCTCTTATTTGTGTTTTTCATCACTATTTGGCTAAAATGAACAAAAATTAAGAAATCTAGAAAATGAACGATCACTTAGTTAGGTTAGCTAGGAAGTAGATAGGATAGCATAGAAAGCACCATTAAGGCCACCATGTCACCTAATTGGTGGGTCTACATGAAGTAGCCAAAAATATCCTAAAATATGCCCCAAAAAGCTCAAAATTGAAGGAAAACCATGATTACCAGTTTTAGAAAAGTGGTAATCATTATCAAATAGGCTTGTCTTGGTAAATCATTAAAAATGACAATCATTTCCCAAATCAATGATCATGCAAAAAAGGGATAATTGTGGTCATTGCCATAAAATATGGGTAATTATGATCAAAATCAATGATCATGGTAAAAGGTGGAAATCAGGTTACACATTAAAAGGGGGTGACTATAGGTCTTGCAAGTCAAGGAAAATTATGGCTTCAATTGGTGATTGTGGTCAAAGCTAATGGTCATGGTCAAACCCTAATTTTTTACCAAGCAAAATGACCTTGATAGAGTAAGGTCAAATGAGGTAAGGGTCAAAGATGAGGCCAAGGGAAATAAGATGCAAAGGCCAAGATCATCGAGATTGCTAGGATCGATAGATGGAGATACGACTACCTATGGCAACATAAATATCCCTCCTAAATGCAATATTCACATAGATAGGTGATGATTCCCTAAGTATGAGTGGATCTATATGAGGTCATGCTAGACCGAATAACAAAGATATCATATATTTACCCATGTTGATCATAGTGTTACGATTTCATTCTATTTTGAAGCCTAACAACCAATATATTTTTAAGGAGGTTGACTCCATGCAACAACTAGGTAACCTACATAAAATAACCGGTTCTTATAGATTTTATTTTGCAATAGTAGAGTTAGAGCTTTATAATATGCTTTGATGATCATGTATCTAACTGTCCCCCATTTGTTTATGATTATATAAACTACTTAGGAGCAATATGAGCTAATTAATAGATTATACATAGTCACTCTAGGATGCATCATCGATTTTGATAACTTACCAGTACCATCACCATCATAGACCAATCCATCAAAGAGTCTAACTAGCATATAGTAGATCACATAAGGTTGTTACCATTTTGATGCAAGAACCTAGAGGAGACCACATAGCTTGCCAAATCCATAAGAGGGATTTGAAGCTATGAATTTTATAGGAGGTATTTGAGAGGGAGCATACATTATAGTAGCAAGTGATCTAGGTACAACTAGACTTGGCATTAGGAATAACTCGTAGGATTTAAGATGTTAATGTCTTGATGCTTCAACATAATCACATATTGGACCATGGTATAGGCACCAAAAACACCATCAGAGGTGCATAGGATCTAACTTTATAACCATATCTCTTGGGTGTTACATGATATCATTACTTGTATACAATTATACTTGTAACATGTATATGGTATTCTTTGTGTGAAGGGGCTATATACTCAAGATATAGGGTAGCTTAGGATGATGACACTTAATGTCCTATGTGCTTATGTTATATCAATATATATATATATATATATATATATATATATATATATATATATGCTATTTTATCCATGTATCATTATGCATGATTTGTGTAGCATTCAATGATATATTTTATGAGTTTTAATCAATTTAGAGAATAAAATATTCAGGTAGCATTTATTGATGTGCTTTCCATATACTACCTTTTTCTAGTATTGGTCATGAATGAGGTGGTGTGCCAATGACACATGCTGTCAAAGTAGGTAGGTCGTATTTAGTATTTGACAAGTGCTACGTATCAACAAATATACTTATCACAATAATGGGATAAACCAAGAGAATCCACCTAATACTGCATATAAATATAAGTATGTATCTCCTAATCCTAAAATAAACTACAATATAGGAATAGATGGATACTATGGTAGTTAATCATTTTAACCCATTGCTATGGGATAGCCCAAGGGATGCCAACCTATGTCATGAATGGTACACAAGTATATGTCCCTAAAGCCATCTCATGTCCTACCATTGACAATGGACACATTACTCAATAAGGAATGACCATCATAATAGATAAAAAACAATATAAGGTTAAGAAAATTAGGTTAGATACATGTTGTAGCTTTCCCCAAGGGAGGGAGATCCTATGAAATGGAAGGTCATTGTGCCTATATTACAAGGTTCACCACTATAGTATTATGTCAAGCACCTTGTTCAACAATGCATGCTTGCCACTACAATGGAAAACCAAAATGATTGATTGAATGGAATTCTTAAAGGTTGTTTATTACTTGAAAATGTATAGGGATGTTGCATTGGTGTTCCAACCACATACTATATAGAAGATGACATGAGTTTAAATAAGAAATTTGCTTTATGATACTTAAATTAGGGTACATGATATAGACAATGGGAAAGAATTTGAGAACATCATGATACCCCTTGATAGAAAGAGTGACAACATAATGAAGGAAAGAGAATAAAATACAAACAATGTCAATAGTAACAAATGCTAATACAATGGATGGAAAATAGTAAGCAACAAGAAAAGAAAAATTGAAATACTAATGGATATAAACAAGGTAGATTATAGTCACATAGTTAGAATAGCTGAGATCACTGCTTAAGAGGTAATTATTGTCAAGAGAGAGAAAACCACACAAACATAATACATCAAATCAAAATGACAATAAACACTAAATTCCTAGATGATTGACATTGCCAATTAAAGTGATGATCATGGTCACAAGATAAAGATATGATACAAAACATATGCAGATATACCAAACTAGAAAATGCATAGGAATGAAATTAACAACTAGACAATAAATAGAGTCAATGCAACAAACAAGGCACAAAATTTAATAGATAGATCCAAAAAATAAAAGGACTATACAAATGGTTTGAGGGAGTGCTACACATAAAATCATTGGACATGTATAGAATTGGTGGATTGATCCAACTAAAGTCCATCCATTATTTGTAGTTTCATTATTTTAGACCCAAACGACTCCTTGATAGCATATGACCCAAGCTAGTTTTATATAAAATTGACCTTACACTTCATATGCACATTATCAAGCTTAAGGACAAGGTCATCAACTTTGAAATCATGATAACATACTTTCTTATTATTATGCTTAGAAACATGAATCTTATAGTATTTGTCATACTTGAGATCATGTAGACACTTCTCATCAAGAGTAGTAAGTTTAATAAGGTGAGTCTTCTAATACTCTTAATAGTACTCATTATGACTCAACAAAATTTTAAAAGACACATGAAAAGAAGACAATTCAGTTTTAAGCACTAAAATAACTACAATACCAAAAACCAAAGAGAAAATGGTTGCTCCTATAAACATTTGAATAGTGGTGTGGTATGCCCATAATGTAGAATATAACTTCAAGTGAAATTATTTTTTGATTCTTTATCTATATTTTTCAAAATGTTTACCAATATCTTATTGCTAACTTGATCATTCCCTTGTGGATAGAAAGGCATAGACAAGTGATCACGAATTCTTAATTAAGAACTCAATTCTTACATTTTTTGAAAGGAGTGCCATTATCTAAAATGAGAGTAGATGGGACACTAAAACAATACATAATCTTATTAAATATAAATTTTGAGACAATGAGCTATCCTATTCATTAATGGCATAACTTCCACCCATTTTGTAAAATATTATATGGTTGAGATAATAAATTTATGCCCATATGAAGACATAGGAGAAATAATTCCTACAAGGTCATGGCTTCAAGTGGAAAAATGCCAAGGATAATTGGATGAAGAACCTAGATAGGGGCCTAAATTTCATCTTAATGGAATTGATATTTATAATAGAATTGACATGCTTATTGGTGTCAACATCCATTATAGGCTAAAAGTAACCCATTCCTAGCAATTTACAAGCTATGGAATGCCCATTAAATTATCCCCCATAGTTGTAACTATTAACATTAAATAGATGTCTAGGTACCTTAGCTTCTATAAGGTATAGTACAAAGAATCCCATAAAGATCATGGTAGTACAAAATCCTATAAAGAACAACATATTATAATTCTCTCTTATGGATGTAAGTATATTGCTTAGAAATAGCTATGAGTGGGTAGGATTTATTATTGAGGAAGCATAAAATTTTGTCATACCAATGATCATCATGTGGGATTTTTGTAATTAATAGCATTGACCTTTATTGAATGCACATCTATGAGGCCATAAATGACAAAAATTATTGGTTCACCTTGAGATTTTACCATAAAAGTAGTGTTTTCATGTGGTATGAATTTACTGGTCAAATTGGCTAGGGAGTCAGCCTCAATATTTTCCCCCTTGGGGAATGCCTAATGGAAAAGGACTTGAAAGCATAGATTATATTTTTAGCCACTTTATGGTAAGGGATTAAATGAGGACCTTTGATAGCACACTCACCATATATGAACCACAATTTGAGAGTTTCTTAAAACTTTAATATGTTTAACATTCATATATTGGGTGGTTAGGATCCCTAAAAGTAAATCCTCATATTCCATAACATTACTAGTGATGCTATATATTTTTGGAAAAAGGCCATAAGAATAACTAGTCCAATTGGAGACTTGAGAAAGATTCACTCCTATCCTAATCTCATTTCTTGCTCCATCAAAGTGAAGTATCCAAGTGTCAAGGTGGAGGTCTTTATCAAGTTCTTGGGAAGTGAAAAATGTGTTAGTTTTATATTTAGCAATTGTTTCATGACACCTCTTAGTACCCTCACAAGACTCTAGGAGGCTTTTTATTTCCCAGTAAGTTCATAAGGTACAAGCTCCTAAATAAAACTAGAGGAAATGAAGGAAGGAAATATGACAAAGTCATGAGGAGCATAAGATATTACTATTATATCCTCATTATGCAATACATCCTTTAAATGTTGTTCTAGCTCAAGAGCTCTTGCCAATTGATCAATGATCACCTAAGCTTTAACAACTTTTTTGTAATAGTATGGGGATCAATTTATTACATCATAGTGATCCATTTTTTGTATTGGGTGTCACTAGGAATGTAAGGTTTTTGGAGTAGGTGTCTCAAGGGGTTAGTTTTAATGACCATATATGTTGTTTGATATGAAATATAATGTCATAGTTTTTGCATGTAAAGTATACAACTAGGTAATAATTTTCCATAGGAGTGTAGTGAGTTTTTATTAGAATCATTGTTTGACTAATCTAGTACACAATATACTCACTATTTTTATATTCTTTTTTTTGGTAATTAAGGTACATATTCATTACAACTGGGTTTTACAGGTTGACCCAAAACCTATTACAAAAACAACACAATGCTGAAACGGGACATGAATAGGGACAGTCTGTCCTTAGCCCCCTACTGAGGTCACACAACCAACAAAGAGCAACACCCTTACAAAATATTACACACACCTTAGAACACAGGCAGTCGACACTATCGCCTCCTAACACTTTCTCTTTTCTTTTGCTTGCAAAACTGTGACATGTTGCGATATCGTGACACTTTTCCTTCCTCTTTTTTTCTCTTTTGGTCACGAAAAAGCGATATTTCACGAAATCATGAAACTTTTCCTTCCCGCTCTTTCTCTTCTCTTTTGGTCATGAAAATATGACATGTCGCGATATTGCGACACTTTTTCCCTCTTGCTTATTCTCTTCACTTTTGGTCATGAAAAAGTGACATGTCACGATATCACTACACCCTTTCTTTCATTCTAAACATGTCATGAAATTGTGACACTTTTTCTTTCCTCCTCTTTCTCTTCTCTTTTGGTCACGATAATGTGACATGTAGTGAAATCGTGGCACTTATCCTTCTTGCTCTTTCTCTTCTCTTTTGGTCGCGACAGGATGACATGTCGTGAAATCACGACTCTTTTTCCATCTTGCTCTTGCTCTTCTCTTTTGGTCACGATAAACCGACATGTCGTGAAATCATGACACTTTTTCCTTCTTGCTCTTTCTCTTCTCTTTTGGATGCGAAAATCTGACATGTCGCAAAATTGTGACACTTTTTCATTCATGTTCAACACATCACCAAAAAGTGACACTATTTCCTTCTTGCTCACCATGTCACGATATCATGACACTCTTTCTTGCATGTCGTGATATCGCGACACTTTTTCTTTCTTGCTCTTTCTCTTTTCTTTTGGTCACGAAAATGCGACATG
Organism: Wollemia nobilis; assembly: GCA_028583015.1. Classification (NCBI taxonomy): domain Eukaryota; kingdom Viridiplantae; phylum Streptophyta; class Pinopsida; order Araucariales; family Araucariaceae; genus Wollemia; species Wollemia nobilis. The sequence continues at coordinate 8,553,185 of JAQPPZ010017052.1, forward strand.
TTGCGATATTGTGACACTTTTTCCATGTCGCGATATCGCGACACTTTTTCTTTCATGCTCAACATGTCACGATATCGGGACACTTTTTCTTTCCTCCTCTTTCAATTCCTTTTTGGTCATGAGAATGCGACGTGTCGCGATATTGTGCCACTTTTCCTTCTTGCTCTTGGTCTTCTCTTTTGGCCGCAAAAAGACAACATGTCACAAAATCGTGACATTTTTTATTTCTTGCTCTTTCTCTTCTCTTTTACTTGTGAAAAAACATGTCGCGATATCGTGACACTTTTTCCCACTTGCTCTTTTTATTCTTTTTTGGTCATGATAATACGACATGTCACGATATCACGACACTTTGTCCTTTAAGATTAACTTATCGCCAAAAAGCGACCCTTCTTCCTTCAAGCTTAACTTATCGCCAAAAAGCGACACTTTTTTCTTCTTGCTCAACATGTCACAAAATCACGACACTCTTTCATTCTTGTTCATCATGTCGTGATATCGCGACACTTTTTACCCCATTATTTTTCTCTTCTCTTTTGATCATGACAATGCGACATGTCATGATATCACGAAAATTTTTCCATTTCGTGATATTGCGACACTCTTAACATGTCGCGATATCGTGACACTTTTTCCTTCCTCCTATTTCACTTCTTTTTTTGTCGCGAGAATGTGATGTGTCACGATATCATGCCACTTTTCCTTCTTGCTCTTGGTCTTCTCTTTTGGCCATGAAAAGATGACATGTCGTGAAATCGTGACACTTTTTATTTCTTGCTCTTTCTCTTCTCTTTTAGTCGCAAAAAAACATGTCACGATATCGTGACACTTTTTCCCACTTGCTCTTTCTCTTCTTTTTTGGTCGTGATAATACGACATGTCACGATATCATGAAACTTCGTCCTTCAAGCTTAACTTATCGCCAAAAAGCAACCCTTATTCCTTCAAGCTTAACTTATTGCCAAAAACTGACACTTTTTCCTTCTTGCTCAACATGTCGCAAAATCGCGACACTCTTTCATTCTTGCTCATCATGTCACAATATCGTGACACTTTTTCCCTCATGCTTTTTCTCTTCTCTTTTGATCGTGACAACGCGACATGTCGTGATATTGCGACACTTTTTCCATGTCGCGATATCGTGACACTCTTTCTAGCATGTCGCAACATCACGACACTTTTCTTTTCTAGCTCTGTATGTCATGAAATCACGACACTCTTCCTTTTTTGCTCAACCTATCATGAAATCGTGACCCTATTTCCAACATGTCACGATATCGTGACACTCTTTCTTTCTTGCTCAACTTGTCGTGAAATTGCTACACTTTTCCTTGCTTGCTAAAATTTGTTTTTCTTGAAACTCAAACAAGTCACGAAAACATGACCTCGATCTTTGGCCTCAGCCATTGCCCCTAACCCCATAACATGAAGCCACCAATCCACCTGGAACCTTCCCATATTGTAGAGAAAACTAAAGCCATCATAATAAGGACCGAAGCAATACTGACAAAACCACATTGAAATTGCTCTCCCTTTTTTTGATCCCCATGGCTTCACCATCATTGGCGATCATTTTGAATAATTTTAGCCACTTCACTTGGGACCCCATGTTCCCAAATGACCAACCCAATGGCTTCCACCCCTAAATTGGCCAAGATATCAGCAGTTTTATTTGCTTCCCTAAAAATGTGTTGGGCCTTCTGATCGTTCTTGGCATGGTAAAGGCTCCTAGCCTCTTTGATGACAGTCTTAATCTACCACGGAGGATTTTTCCCATTGTTGAGAAGGTTTATGACCTACATTTAATCTCCTTCGATAATAAGTTTACCTTCAATTTCCTCAACCAACTGAAGACCCCTCCATAACGCTCTTGCTTCCACCTTGTTGTTAGTCCTAGTTCCCAAATGGTCAAAAAAGGCCATCACCAACTTGCCTTGATGATCTCTCATTGCTCCTCTAGCCCCTACATTACCAGGGTTACCTTTAGAGGCCCCATCGAATTTGAGCTTGAACCAACCTACCGGGAGTGGTTTCCACTTGACACCTAATCTGCGATTGACCTTGAAAGACACAGGTATCTCGCCTAGAGTAATATTTAAAGATTGAGAGATCCGCATCTCCCAGGAGGAAGGATTTCTATCTTCATAAGGTATAAGGCTGATTTTTTCATGGGCAAAGGTAAGAATCTTATTGGTAATGGAGGTGACATCATGGCTGGAATCATGGAATGCTCTATGATTTCTTTCTAGCCACACTTGGCAAAGAAAATGATGGAGACAAATCTTCCAAAAAAACCTCAACCTAAGGCTAACAAATGGATTTGGCCATTGGTGGAAGAGTTCAAGAATGGTAGCTGGTCTGACCCAGCAAATGCTAAAGGCTTGAAACAACCCATTGAGAACACTCAGAGAGATCGGGCATTCAAGAAAAATATGGTGGGTGGACTCCCAATTACCCCTGCACAAAGAACATCGGTTAGCAATTATCATACCTTTCTATTACACACCAAACCTAGCCATCGGCTAGGTATTCCAAGAGTAAACATTTCATATATATATTAGATAGATTATTTAAAATTAAATCATCTTTCATTATTATTCTTTCACTGCGTATTTCACACAATTGCCTTCATGACGGGGACGTGCCCTCCCTGAGTGGCGAACTATATCCAATTTGATTTATTTTATTTATTGCTATGATTTCGTATTACTTCATTATATTGCAATTGAGATATTGATTAAAATTAAAAATAAACAAACGAGTTTTATCATTTCAAGTGGTATCAGATTCGGGCAACGAAATTAGATGGCCTGGCAATTACAGCAACTTTGCAAACCTGCATCCGGTTGGCGATAAAACTTCCATGCGCTCCAACACTTGGTAGGTCAAGAAAATCATCCGGTATAAACATAGCAGTAGGCGGTACAACACCTTGCAGCAGTCGATTCGCATCCTATCAGCCGTAAACCATGCACAAATTCAACTTCGAAACCGCAGTTGCGGGTCTTCCGAATCACTCACATCCTTCACGTCTGGGAGAGCAAGGCGTAAGGCAAGCAAGCATCTCAAAAAATTCATAGCTAACGGTGACAGGCGGCAAGACAGAAGCCTTACAGCGGAAGAAAACAGCCAGCGCGAGACCATCCAATCACATCGCTAGAAAAGAATTAATTTGCGTCCATCCTAAGGTACTTTAATAAAATTAGGGTTGGACGTCATTCAAGTTTTTATTTTTTTTAGTTTCGCACAAATATCCCACACGAGCTGTGTGGAGTCCATCGGTGGGTTTATTAGCAAGGAGCCGCATAGGAATAGTTGTGACCTTGGTCACACGAAGCTATTTCTCGCATACGTAACTCCGCTTAGTTTCCCGAGTCTTATCGTGTTGTCGAGTGTCGGGCATGCTTAGGTGTCAAATCGTTGTCGTGTTAATCCATTGTTTTGAGTCTAGTGTTGCATCTCTATCATGTTTATGCTAACGTTCTATCACGTTCTAGTGTCTTGTAATCCACATCGCGTCGTGCGTCATCCTTTCGATTCGGGTGTCATTTGGCCAAAGCAGTGTCAAGATAATAAAGCAGTTCGAGTCAGTTGTCCTTGCGTGTCTTGTGGGTCGTTCCCACGTCTCATCCGTTAGTCTGTCATGTCAGTTTGTGTCCTATCATATCAGTTTGTGTCCTATCATGTCAGTCGATGTCCGGTCATTGCCAATTCGTTTCAAGTGAGTTACTATTCAAATTCAAAGGCAGTCAACGGGTAGCACTACATTAAATTCCGCAACGTCAAGGGGGTAGCACCACATTAAATTTTGTGTCACAGTTGGCACGACAGTTGAAGCGGAAAACAAACAATTTTTTTTGGCACAAGTTCATCAAATTATTGCCAAAATTGAAGCCAAAATTTGTTAAACAAGATTTTGAAAGTGCATGAACAAATAGTGGACCAAAGGACCTGACGGTCGACTATCAAGCTCGGAGACCCCCAATAAGAATGCAAGAAGACCTCATCGAAGCCAAGGTACAAAAAATTCTCCTTCTCCTTTCAAAATTGGTAGTTATAATCCACATCATCCACTGGTAGACCCTATGGCTACTAACCCTCCTCCAACTCACGAAAACATCACACAAGGAGACTCAAGTAACTTGGCCATTACCACGGATGAAACTCTTCGACTCTTACTAGATGGTATGCATGAAATTAGTATCAACCTAAAAAACCTAGCGAGCACACAAAACCGACTTAATCCCAATACTAATCCCCAAAATCACTCCCATGCACAAAGGAATGACGAAAATGACGACCAAGATGATGATTGGGAGCAGCGAAGAGGCAATCCGGATAATTCCAGGGATCGCTATCTTAGACAGCGGTATAACCAAGATCAGGAAAGGGATATGGGTTATCACCAACCGAGAGGCCCTAATAATTTTCCACGCATTGATATGCCCACTTTTGAGGGTCATGATCCTCGTGGTTGGATAGCCAAAATGGAAGGCATTCTCGACTTATACCAAATTAAGGATTTTGATAAAGTCCCTTTCACTGCATCAAAATTAGGCATTGAGGCCTACCAATGGTTCGTATGGCTTAAGCGAGAGCAAGGAGCTACTATTAACTAGAAAAAATTCACTACCTATTTTTTAGAAAGATTTGATGAAGGAGCTACATCATCATACACAGTAAGACTGTTATCTCTTAAACAAGAAGGATCGGTTAGCGAGTTCGTTTCGAAATTCACCAGTTTACTACCATATACATTAGACCTCAGTCCCGACATAGTGGTAGGAGCTTTTTGCAATGGATTGAAAGAAAATATTAGGGTGGAGGTGGACATTCAAAATCCAACCGCGTTGAACGATTGTATAAGAATAGCCAAGCTAGCTGAGAAGAGAATTCAGTTGTATGCATGGCGTGAAACTTATAGTTGTCCTTCATATCACAACAATTCCTTTCGTAGAAATGATCAACCATCAAGATACTTTTGCTATAAATGTCGCACTCATCATCCCAGGGAACAAGCATGTGCCCAAAAACAAAACTTTCATATTGAATGCGATCAATATGAAGGAGAAGAGGAAGAAACTTACCACCAAGAAGAACCTATGCAAGAAGAACTACCAAGTACTTTAGAAGAGAAGGAAGAGGATACAATGGCGATCTCCGTGCATGCCCTTATGGGGTTAACCGCCCACCATACCATCAAGGTACCAGGATTTCTCCGCCAAAAAAAGGTGAATGTGCTAATTGATTCGAGCAGTACCCACAATTTTATTGACATCAAAACAGCAAAAGCTTTGAATTTATTCATTAACTCTTCCAACAAAGACAAATTCCAGGTTCTAGTGGCCAACGGGGTGAACGCGCAATGTGTGGGTCGAACATCTCAAGTATCCATAAAAATGGGAACTTATACCTGGTTTGGATCCCTTTTCATCATGAATTTAGGGAACTCTGATGTCATTTTGGGAGTTGAATGGTTGGAAACATTAGACACGGTTAGCTTCAATTTCAAAAAATTATTTGTGGAATGGAAGGAAAACGGACGAGTCATTCGCTTACAAGGCATCACTACTCCTCCATCGCAAATGGTGAGCTCTCATAGTATGGAGAAGATGTTAAAAAAGGGTGGATATGGATTTATAGCTCAAATTAATTGTTTGGAAAAACAATCTTGAGCAACTTCGGATATTACTGCTCCAGATTTACGAGACATCATAACAAATTATGAAGAGGTTTTCCAAGAACCTAAAGGATTACCACCTAAACGATCTCATGACCATGCCATCCATTTGATTCTAGGGAGTGTCCCACCTAACAATCATCCTTACCGCTATCCTCAACCACAAAAGACAGAAATCGAATAGATCGTTCAGGATCTATTAGATCATGGAGTCATTCGTCATAGCACTAGCCCTTATTCCTCACCTGTAGTTCTGGCTCGACGAAAAGATAACTCTTGGCGTATGTGTCCTAATTTTCATTCTCTCAATAAATTCACTATCAAGGACAAATTTCCTATCCCTGTCATAGATGACCTACTAGATGAGTTGCATGGTGCAAATTTTTTTACAAAATTAGACCTTCGCTCAGGATTTCACCAAATCCGTGTCAGAGAAGAAGATATTCCCAAAACTGCTTTTCGTACTCATGAAGGTCATTATGAATTTTTGGTCATGCCTTTTGGTCTCACCAATGCACCATCCACATTCCAAAGTCTCATGAACCAAGTGTTTCGTCCACTCCTCCGTAAGTTTGTGTTAGTTTTTTTTTATGACATTCTCATATATAGCAAAACATGGAAGGACCATTTACATCATGTGGATAAAGCCCTTCACATTTTACACAGAGAAAAGTTATTTGTCAAACGTTCCAAATGTTCATTTGGTGTCCAAGAAGTCGAGTATCTTGGTCATATAGTTTCACACGAGGGCATCAAAGTCGACCCCAATAAGATTAAGGCAATTCAAGAATGGCCTTTACCTAAAACCATCAAGAAACTTCGTGGTTTTTTGGGTCTCACGGGCTACTATCGCAAGTTTGTACAAAATTATGGTAAGATTGCAGCACCTCTCATGGCCCTCACAAAAAAGGATGCTTTTCGTTGGTCGGAAGAGGCTACTCAAGCCTTCGAAGCTCTTAAGGAGGCCATGTGTACAACTCCAATTTTTAGCAACTCCCAATTTTCACAAACCATTTATTATCGAATGTGATGCGTCAAGAACAGGAATTGGGGCTATATTAATGCAAGAAGGTCATCCATTGGCATTTGAAAGTAAACAGCTCTCTAGGAAAAATTTGGGAAGATCAACATACGAAAAAGAAATGTTGGCTATTCTTCACGCAATAGAAAAATGGAGACACTACCTAATCAATAGCCGCTTCATTATAAAAATAGATCATAGTAGTCTCAAACATTTTCTTGAGCAAAGGTTTTCATATCCGAAACAAAATAAGTGGTTAACCAAACTATTGGGCTATGATTTTGTTATCGAATACAAGAAAGGGAAGGAAAATGTAGCCATCGATGCGCTGTCTAGGAAATATGAAGACGAAGTAGTCATTAATGCTATTTCAAGTCCTTGCTCCCAATGGGTGAATCAATTACAAGATGAATGGTTGTCCAATAGCGAAACTGCTCAGATACTTCAAGAATTATCTATAGGGTCCTCTAAACACCCTTTGTTCTCTTATGAAGATAAAATCCTCCGAAAGAAGAACCGCATTTACATTCCACACAATTCAGAACTCAAATCGAAGATCCTCGATGAATCGCACGCTTCTCCATCAACAAGACATTCAGGATTTTTGAAAACATATTTAAGGGTCAAACAATCATTTTTTTGGAAAGGATTAAAAGCAGAAGTCAAACAATGGGTAGCAGAATGTGAAGTTTTCCAACGCAATAAAGGAGAAATAGTCAAATCACCAGGGTTGTTACAACCATTACCCATCCCTGAACGATAGTGGGAACATATATCCATGGATTTTATTGAAGGTCTTCCAAAGTCAGAAGGCAGGACAATAATCTTCGTAGTCGTAGACCGGTTATCCAAATACGCTCACTTTCAGGCTTTACAACATCCATTTTCTGCAAGCAAGGTGGCAAAGGTATTTATGGATTCAATTTTCAAATTACATGGTATGCCAAAAAATATTGTAAGTGATAGAGACCCCATCTTCACTAGTAACTTTTGGCGGGAATTATTTCGACTTAGTGGTACCAAATTGAACATGTCCTCAGCCTACCATCCACAGACAGATGGTCAAACAAAAGTAGTTAACAAATGTTTGGGTACGTACTTAAGATGTTTCGCTCAAGATAAACAATACCAATGGAGCCAGTGGTTAGCATTGGCAGAATGGTGGTACAACACTTCTTACCATTACTCAATTAAGATGTCTCCATTTGAAGCATTGTATGGCACCAAGCCTCCAACCGTCATAGATTACGTACAAGGATCATCCAAAGTAGCCAAAGTGGATGATTGGTTCCAACAAAGGCAGTCTACACTCACCATCCTCAAAGAGAATTTAGTCCAAGCACAAAATCATATGAAACAACAACAAGACTTGCACCGATCAGAGAGAACTTTTAATATAGGTGATTGGGTTTTCCTAAGGTTGCAACCTTACAAACAATCATCGTTAAGGATAAAATCCAGCCAAAAGTTGGCTCCACGATTCTATGGTCCTTAAAAAATTATGCGCCGCATTGGAGAAGTAGCCTATCAGTTAGAGCTACCTACATCATCACGAATACACCCGGTATTTCATGTTTCATGTCTCAAAAAAGTAATTGGTCAGAAAGTGTGAAGTCAATCAGAATTACCAGTGCTCGATGAGGAAGGACGCATACATCTCCAACCTGAAGATATACTACAACACAGAATACGAAGACTGAGATCACGTCAGATTCAAGAATTTCTCATCAAATGGCAAGATTTACTAGAGGAGGATGCCACATGGGAACCTGAAAGTATTTTCTAGACATTTCCAGCTTTGAGGACAAAGCTTTCCGAGGAGGGGAGTCATGTTACACACCAAACCTAGCCGTCGGCTAGGTATTCCAAGAGTAAACATTTCATATATATATTAGATAGATTATTTAAAATTAAATCATCTTTCATTATTATTCTTTCACTACGTATTTCGCACAATTGCCTTCACGGCGGGGACGTGCCCTCCCTGAGTGGCAAACTATATCCAATTTGATTTATTTTATTTATTGCTGCGATTTCATATTACTTCATTATATTGCAATTGAGATATTGATTAAAATTAAAAATAAACAAACGAGTTTTATCATTTCACTTTCCTTAACAAGTTGTCAATCGTCAGAATCCTACCTTGGATCACCAGCCACAAAAACATAGCAACTTTAGGAATAAGGTTTTTGACCCACACCAACTGAGTCTGTAGTGTGGGGTCCTTGATATCTAACATTAGCATATATGCAAATTTTACTGAGAAATGCCCATTTTTTATGGCTGCCCATATTACATGATCTTGCTGAGGACTCATGGAAATGAATTGTTGATGCAGGATGCTTTGGAGTTTTTTTGATTCAGCTTCAAAGCCTTGAATCCTTATCTATTTCTAGATAAGCCTACATCTATCCTGTCTTATGAAGTCAACAAATTTCCTTCCTATGAGATCCTCTGTGATTCTTTTGATCCTTGCAAGGGAAGGAAACTGAGATAAAGCTTCATCCTTGGCCCACCTGTCATCCCATAACTTGATCTTCTGCCCGTTACCAAGAACCCATCTTCGGCCTTTCTTTATGACCTCTCTACTTGTTAATACTACTTTCCAGAATGTCAAACCTCCACCGTGCACCGAATCATTTAGTAAATCGGTATCTTGAAGATGTTTTATTTTAATTATGGCAGTCCACTCATTTTCCTCATTGTTGATAAGACGCCAAGATTGTTTTGCAAGGAAGGCAGTGTTTAGGTGAGCAACTCTTCTTAGTCCTAGCCCCCCCATTTTCTTTTAGCTTGCAAAACTTGCCCTAGCCCACAAGGTGGAACTTCTTTTTTTCCTTTGACCCAGACCATAGAAAATTCTTTTGGAGCTGTTCAATTTTTTGGTAAACTCTGGTAAGGCCATTAAACACAAATAGAAAATAAACTAGGATGCTCTGTAAGGATGCCTTAGTGAGAGTAAGCTTCCCGGCCTGAGATAATAGATGACCTTTCCAATCAGCCAGTTTCTTTTGAATTCTTTCAACCACTCTATCCCACATCGACTCTCTCGGAGAACCATAGAAAAGGGGAAGGCCTAAATAATATTTAGGAAAAGTTGCTATCGAACATCCCAAAATCGTAGCTATTCTAACTTGTCTCTAGATTGGGGTGTTGAGGAAGTAAAGCTTACTCTTGTTGAAATTCACCTTCTATCCTACCGCATCCTCGTAGAGTTGGAGTATTTTCTTAATCCTTATGGCTTCAACCACTGACGAGTGAGTCAACAACAAAGTGTCATCAACAAACTGTTAGTGAGAAATTGGGTTGGTGAGAGAAGTGGCTTTAATCCTCGAGATTAACCCAATAGTACAAGCAACTTTTATGGTTCTACCTAATGCCTCTTCTACTAAAATGAACAACATTGGGTTGATCGGATCTCCTTGTCTAAGCCCCCTATGACTCTGGAAATACCCAGCTGTCATGCCATTGACCAAAACTGAGAACCAAGGTTCAAAAATACATTCTTTTATCAGCCTGACCCACTGAGGATGAAAGTCAAACTTTAGAAGAACAACCGTCAAGAACTCCCAGTTAATGCGGTCAAAAGCTTTGTTCATATCAAGCTTTAGAGCAAAGACCTCCTTGTTGGTTTGCCTTGCAGAGTGCAAAGCTTCATGGACAGTGATTGCACCATCCAGAATTGATCTCCCCTAAATAGAGCTTCCCTGACCAGGATCAATAATGAGGGGCAATATTTCTTTCATTATGTTGGCCATGGCTTTGGTTAATATTTTGTAGGATACGTTACATAAACTAACCGGTATGAAATCTACCATTGTCTCCGGAGATGGGCCCTTCGGAATCAGGGCAATAAAGGTGGACTTGAACCCTCTCAGGATATGTTTTGAATCCTGAAACTCTTGGATAGTAGAAATGACATCCTCTCTCACAATATCCCAAAAAACTTGGAAGAACCGAGGAGGGAGCCCATAAGGACCAGGGGACTTCTCAGGTTCCATACTAAACAAATAATTTCTGATTTCTTCATCGGTGAATGGAGCAAGAAGCTTACCATTCATGGCCTCATCAACCACGATAGGAATCAACTAGAGGAGAGATTCCTTGGCTTCCTCTAAACACTGGTATTCATCTCTGAGAAGGGAGCTAAAATAAGCAACAACTTCCTCTCTGATCTCCATCAGATTCTGGGTTTTGGATCCATCAGCTTTGGTCAGATCTCTGATCTTGTTATTACTTCTTTTCCTTAGTGTTGTGACATGAAAAAACTTTGAGTTCAAGTCACCATCCTTTAGCCATAAAGCCCTTTATTTTTGTCTCCAGTATATCTCTTCATAAGCCAAAATATTGTGATATTCTGATAGCTTGGCTTGATCCTCCTTCCTAGTAGCTTCATCACCTAAACCATTTTGTATGGAGTTGTCAATGACCTGCAACCTTTCTCCCACTTGTTTCTTGTTCTCAAACAGGTTCCCAAAAACCTCCTTATTCTAGGTTCTAAGATTATCATTTACTAATTTCAGCTTTTGAGCAAGTTTGAAGCCTGAACGGGTTGTCGCCACCATTTGGAAATATTTTCTCTTAACTCCAGGGCTCGATCCACATAGACTGGAAAAAAAAAGGTTTTTTGAAGGAATTTGACTTTGGAACCTCCAAAAGGATGGGATTGTGATCAGAGGAAATTTTGGGAAAAGTTTGCAAAGTCGATTCTCCAAACCCAACAATTTCCTCCTTTGATAAGAAAAACCTGTCAAGTCTTTCCTGGATCAGTTGGCTTCTAGCTCACCTATTGCTCCAAGTATACTTGGCCCCTCTTAGTCTCACATCCATCAAATAGTTCGAATTAACGAAGTCATTAAAATCTTCCATACTTCTGGTTGGGAGCCCTAAACCACCCTTTTTGTCCAAGGGGTATAATGGTGTGTTGAAATCACCAGCCACCACCCATGGGATGTCATGGAAAGCATCACCCAGTTTACCCAGATACTCCCACAAAGAAGCTCTTCCTTGAACATCATTGGGAGCATAGACATTTGAGAAGATCCACAACCTATTGTTGTCAATGTCATGGAAGAAAACACTCAGCACCCTGTCATCATCTTGGATGATGCTTCCTTCCACCACCCGAGGATCCCACAGCACCATGAGACCCCCTGAAGCTCCTCTAGCTAGTTTGAACACCATGTCCCCTTGGCTCCACATCTTTTTTGCTATTGATTTTGACTGGGCTTCGCCTAGTTTTGTTTCTTATAGTAACACAATTTTTGGATTGTACTGCATTTTTAATGAGCTAACCACCCTTTGAGTGGGTTGGCCATTGAGGCCTCTCAAATTCCATGAGAGAACCTTCATTTTGATTGTTTAGATTTTTTCCCCTTCCCCTTCCCTTGGGGAGGCTTTCCTAATTTTTTATCTTCAAACCTTGGGATAACTTGTTGTATCAGTGTTTTCTATTTGCCACTGGCAATCTCATTGTCAGTCCTCATTCTATTGAGCTTTGCATTTGAAATCCTCCCCTTATTTCTCTCACTGCCATAGTCAATGGGTGACTTAGTAGTACTCCTGGTATTTTTGGGGCTAAAGGGTGGATTAACTCTCTGTTATAGAACCAGAATAACACATTCCTCCAAAAAATTTGTTTCTACCACCTCAATCCCAGAATCTAACTCCTCCATATGTTTCCTATATTCTCCTGATGAACCTTCTAGATGGTTTGACAGGCTCCTGGCTAAGATGGTGGGAAGGACTAAATTCGAGGACTCAATCTCCTCCACTCATTTTTTGTAATCTACAGGATTTTTCCTTGCCCCTCCCTAGGGGCTTGAGGGGTTCTTAGTTATGGGAATTGTAGGACCCACCCTTGATGGAGAAACTGGGGATTCAAGGATTTCACCTTGCAGGTTTCCTCCATATAACTCCTCGCTCTCCCCTTCTCCCATTAGATCCTCTAAAATTTTGAACTTATTTGAGCTTGGAATTTTAGGGCTTACCTTATTTTCCTGTTCATCGGAGATAAGTTGCTTACCTTTTCTATGACCTTGTCGTACCCCTTGTTTTGTCTTCTCCTGATAAAAATAGCTATTTTTAGGTTGCCTAAACCCTCCTCTGCCCATGGGGCTGCCATTTGGATGGGGGTACCTAGGAAACCCTTTCTCATTGGCCCGTTTGCCTTCCATATTTTGGTTTTCTCTGCTATCTACATGATTAGGGCACTGATTTTGCAAATGGCCTTGGGTTTTGCACTCAAGACAAAAAGCTGGCCTATTTTCATATTCCACCACCTGTTTTCTTAGGTAGTTGTCGTACTCTAGCTCCACAAAATTTGGCAGCTCAGAGTCTAGATTAGCATTGATGCAAAATCTTGCATGTGTCATCCTTGTCCTAGCCAAGGTTGCATGATATATGGACACCAATTCTCCCATCACTCTGGCGATGCCTTGTAGCCAATACTCATTGAAAAACTAAGCTAGTAGGTTAGGAAGACGAACCCAGATAGGGGCAGTATTGATACTCTATTTTCAGGGTCGAAATCCTCCCCACACTTCCTGAGGAAAAGGTTGTGTTTTCCTAAAAACCAGGGTCCTCTAGTTATAATGTGGTTTGCATCCTCCTTGCTATTAAATCTTAAGATAAAAAAACCCTTGTACAGGGCAACAACTTCCAAACTCCCCACTATTCTCCATTTGGTTAGAGCCCATGATCGAATAGTCTCAATATCCGGTCTTCCACCCAGAAACTTACCCACAAGCAAAAACTCTTCCATTGATAAAAAAGAGCCCATCACATTAGAAGGAGCCACTATCCTATTTTTCATGGGAATGAGGGGCAGGAATGAAAGGAAATCACTCACCCGACCCTTCGGGGTTTCCGTAAAATATCGGCCCCCTCTGGGACCCGCAACGCCCATCTGGGTCCCTTTGTCTAGATCTTTTTGAGGAGGGTCAAGCCCACTAGGGACAAACCCACCTGATGCTGAAGGTCTCCCTTCCTCTGGATCCTCACCTAATTCCATATCGATGGTCCTTCCCAAGCCCTCCATGCCTTCTTTGCAGTTCTCGCCCAAAATTTTCAAAACTCCTCCACTCCGCTCCGCTCCACTTTTGTTGGATCTATTCTCTATTTTTATATTCTTATTAAGGACCATTTATAAGGAATTCTAAGTATCTACATGTATAGAAAAAATGATTTATTTAGTTTGGGTGGGAAAAGAGTTGGGAATCATAAAATAACTTCTATGGATTCAAGAAAGGTCTTGTTACAACTTACATGCATTTTGAATTTAGAATCTTTCTTAAGCAATTTATACAAAGGATAATCTTTGAAAGTAACATAGGATTGAATCATCAATTGGATCCAAGCTCTTCCAAGAAGGATTTTGTTAGAGTAGGTGTTTAGACTCTAGCTCATGCTCACCTAGGTACTTTAATTTTAGATTATGTTAGCCTATTTTTCTCCACCCACTTTATGTGTGGATATTTGTATTTATATTATGGGGATATTGTTATTCCTAGGGAGTTACACTCATTGACTACATTTAGAGGTTTGAGATATTTTCTCCACGAATCATATCACATCTCCCTGTTTGTATAGTGGATATTGATCCTTATCTCTTGATTGATCCTACAACTATGGTGGATCTTCCTTGCCTATTTAAGTAAGGCTTATTCATTGTAATAATAATCAATTTTTACATATAATATGATATTGTAGTTTTTGTGTTAGCTTCCATTATATTGTTTTTATTTTTCAGTCTCTCTATTTTGGTTAATGTGGTGCTGCTTCAAAATCTTGATACTTGTGGCTTGGTTTTGTGTTTTACATTTTTTCATTGTTCCTATCATTGTATTAGATATTTTAGGATTGTTAGAAAAATCCATTGTTGAGGTTCATGTAGTTGGATCATGTTGAAGGTTTTGCAATTGGAGATTGAAGGTTTCAAAGCCCTAGAAGGTGAAAATTGATTTTTTTTTCTCTTCTATTATTTTGTGAAGAGCTTCTATATATTTTTTAGCCCTTCATTACATCTTGGTTGACCTCTCTAACCACAAGGATTGATCATAAAGGTTTTATTTTTTGGAAGTTTTTTTGAGTTTTTTGTGGGTTGTTTAAATAGTTGCAAAACCACCAGTAGCCCTATTCATTTGACCATTATGTTGGAATATATTACATTATTTAGTACATGCTAATGTACCATATTCGGTACATATATAGATTAGGAGAGATTCTTATATTAGAGTGTGAGTATTTACTTTATGCAATGTAATAAATGCGTAGGTATTACTAAAGTGTGCAAAGTATTTTGGTAATATAAATGTGCATAATAGTCCATGTGCACATGATTCCATAGAGTAGGAAGATGAAGAGTCTCTAGAAGAGTGAAGGCCAATAGTGCTCCTTATGAAGAGTCACATTCCATTATATATGTGTCTATGAGTGTATGTGTGTGTGTGTGTGTCATATACAATTGTAGAATGAGAGTGTGGAGAAGTATGGTGTATTTGAGATCTTTATTCAATTGAGATACAATTTTCATGAGCATTTGTTAATGGTATTTCTATGAGTTATTTCTAAATTTATTTATGAGTTTTATATGTTTAGTATTTTTTCATTATCATATATTTCATATTGCAATTTTATTTTAGATGTTGTGGTTATTTTATCTTAAGTATTTAGCTTCAAAAGCTAACACGTCATTGATCCAGAACCTGTATGAAGGTTTTTTCTTACACACAGTCCATGAAATATCTAGTTTTTTTGTAATATCTAAAGTTGCTTGTTACAGATCTACTTTTTTGATATCTACAACCTATCTTCTTTACTCCTGAGTTTCAAAATTTTAAACTTAGATTTGCATTTAAGTTACTAACAAGGTTTTTTAAAAATAAGGTTTTTATAGAAAAATATATTTTGGTGGTAGTTCTGTGTATTTGAACAAAACTTTGTTAAATATTTGTTTTGTGAAGTCGTTACTGCATTTTTTTTAGATTTGCAAAATTTTAGTTATTGTGAAAAATAGATATGATCATATACTATTTGTAAAGACTAAATTATAAAATCTTTTGATTTTTTGGGGGGGCTCTTATTTATGGAAGCATTGAATAAAAATATTTTGGGTGGGGTGTATTAGTGTTGATTTGACCACCATATTTGTGGGTATTGCATTTTATTTATTGTGATTAAAACTAGGTTTAGAGGATTTTGATCCACTTAAATCACATAATTATCACATATGAAATCCAAGCATAATGACATTTATTCAATCTAAAGTGTTATCAAGAGTAATGCAAGAAGAGTTACCTAAAGTTATAAAAGAGTATCATAAGTTTTTTCATGATTGAAAAATGGATGAATGTAAGGGATTAATTGGGATGCATGTGAGTGACAATATGTTGTTTCATCTTAATTATTGTGACACTCCTTTTCAAATTTAGGAGAATCTTGAGAATCTATTTGAGCAAGTGGACACTTTAAGAATTTTGCATCTTGATGTTCAACTTAGTGCTCTTAATATAGATGATTTTCCATCCATGGGTGATTTTATCACTAATTTTCAATCCTTGCTCACACTTTTAAAGGGTAGTGAAAAAACTAAAACATATGAAGAATGTATTTTCATGATATTGTCAAAACTTAGGAGTCAATTCCTTATGTTTACCTCTACAATTTTTTTCCAATATGGATTCCATGGGTTCTGGTCACAAAATGTCTACTTTTGAGAAGTTTTGTGCTAATATTTTGAGGGAAGAATCCAAAGTTCTTAACTCTGAGCATCACACCTCATTATATAAGGCATTTTTTGCATCCTCCACTTACACTTCTAAAGGCAAGGGAAAATCGAAGTCTAAGTCCCAACCTAATACTTTACCTTATCCATAATTTTATAAAAATCCCAAAGAGTCACATAAAAAAGAGTCATCCTCCAAAGAGTCCAATCATAAAACTAAGAAGTCCAAAAGCAAAAATAGGTCAAATATTACTTGTTCATATTGTGGAGTCAATGGTCATTTTGATGACAAGTATTGGAAAAAGTTACAAGACTTAGAGGAAGCCTTTAGGAATAAAAAATGATATTTCATTATTTCAAAAGATAAGTGCAAGGCTTTGAATGCTTTTGGGAAATCATTAAGGCTATTTCTGAGGATTGGATTATGGATTCTAGAGGGACTCATCACATGACTTCATCTAGCGAGTCATTTATCACCTTGTGTCCTACTTATACATATTGCATTGAGGTTAGATATTCTTCTTCCATTTTAGTTAAGGGAAAAGGTAACATACAGGTTGATGGTGGATGTATTAAGAATATTCTTTATGTTCCAAATATTTCCATCAATTTGCTTTGTGTGTACCAAATTTATCATTTTGAGGGGGAAAACTATGTTTTTTACACCTCAAGGAGTTGAGATTAGATATTTGAGTGACCCATAGTATATTATTGCATAAGGAGTTGTTGACCATATATTACATCTTTATCACTTTGAGGGTTTTAATTCTTCACTTGGAGGTACTTGTTTTATGGCTCATGTAGATTTAGAAAGAAAGATCTGGCATGAAAGATTTAGCCATCTCAATTATAGATATTTGAAGGATTTAAGCACTCATGATATGATCATTATATTACCTAAGGTCTCTTCTATTTATGGAGTTTGTCCAAGTTGTGTACTTGGTAAACAAAATCAAGATCCTTTTCCCAAAGGTAAGTCCAAGAGAGTTTATTCCCATATTTAATTCGTGCACAGTGATGTGATTGTTTTTCCTTCTTTTTTGAGTGTAGACACCTAAAAAGCGTCATGTCGAGGGTGACTACTCATATGGACATGTTGCAAGACCATATGGAAGATCTTGGACAGACTCCAAGATAGAGTAGTGGTTCTAACCACTCAATTTGGGCACCTTGGCCTAATTAGTCTGAATCGCAACCTAGACCTGTATTTTAAAGACTAAACCATGGCTGAGACCTATAGTTTACAATATATACCACAATTGTGACCTATGGTCTTAACTAAAGTTTAGTTGGCATTAAATCTGAGCCAGATCAATTTGAACGATCATTTATTCTAGAATAAGGTGGTTAGAGGATGGAAGCTTCCAATCCAACTGTCCTAACCACCCCTTCCTGATCTTGGCTTCTCCTTGAAGCCACCCCTAGACCTTGGGAAGTCCTATAAGTACCCCTCATAATTATGGCAAAAACAAGAGGGAGAGAATTGGATATTTGAGCAATAGAGCCCTATCAAATTGTACACTCAACCGTGTATACTAAGAGAGAGCTATTGCACTTATCCCCTACCTACTTGTCAAGATTCATAATGAATTGCATTATGGATGCCTTGGGAGTTTAGGAGAGCCAAAAAATGCAAATACATGTAAATGAAGGCCCTTCATAGTGAATTAACCACCAAATTAGTCTAAGGACACCAAAGGTGACCATTGAACATCAATTTGGACGAGGTCAAGCCCACTACCCTTGGAATTGAGCGTAAACCTATCATATTGCTAACCGATGTTGTCAGCCATGGTTTATAGTGCAGACCACTCACTAGAGCTATGGTTTGTAGTATAGGTATCACCACATTACCCTTTTTATTTCAATCCAGTTAATTTGCTTAGTTTAGCTATTTTCATGGTTTAATTGTAGTTTAGCATACTTATGATTGATAGAATTAGGTTAGATTAGTTTCTTTATGTTAATCATCAAATAGGACATTAATGGATTCTTTATGCACTTTTATGCTTTATTTTACATAATTGATCCATGCATAGTGTAGTTGTTGTCTTTATTCATGCAATTCCATGAATCTTGATTCAATTTACATAGTTTAGAAGCACTTTTCATGTTTTCTTGATTATACATGCTTCATGGTGTCTTTATGCAATTTTTCTAAAAGGGCCTCATCATGAGAGGTTGCCTATCTTTTTGACACTCTTATGTTGTTTATTGACCGTAGGGAACAAATTCAAAGGAGACTTAACCATCAACTTCCTTCCTCAATGTGAAGAAGAGGGCAACTTCACCCTAGAGCAGTTTGTGACCAAGTGAAAAGCACTGTCAATGTGCCTACCCTGTTGAGGGCTTTGGCATTGTATTAACCGTATCATCATTTAGGTGACCCTAAGATGGGCATGATTGTAATTGAGATTCTTTGCAATTATTAATACAAGAAAAATCTATTTTTTTGAATCTATGCAATCTTATCAGTATTATGCTTTGAATGAATGAATACGACATAGTACAGTAGATGAGTGCATGCTTTTTGGTTGGGTTAGAAGGCGATCATGGTGGAATTCCACAATTATAGCATCTGACTATGTTTTTTTTTGTTTTTGTGAATTGCAGATACAGACCATAGCTACCAACCACGAGCCAACAATTGAACTATAGGTTCAACCTGTGGGCCACAGTCAGAACCGTAGCCCAGACCTGTGGTTTCCAACAGACATAGTAGACAGTAGAGGGATAAAGCTAAATCAGATGAGAATTTGAGGTAGGACCTACTTATCACTCTCTGTAATTTTTTTTGTCTCTATGTTTTTCCAGAAAGTTAAATTTTGAATGCAAGTAAGAAACTAAAAAAGAAAAGAAAATGAATTAGGTCTTAGTTGCATTTATCTTTTGTGTCATTAGAAAGGCACTGCTAGGAACAACATATATCTAATTTTAATCCACCCTAGAATCCAGTGTGCTTGATAGAATTTGTGTGAATGGTTTGCATGTGTGAGGCCTAGTTAGTGGCCAATTAGCATCGTAATGTGCATAGTCTCAAAGAGCATCTAGAATAGTTTGCATTTTCTAAATTTGAAATGTTATTTCATTTGTATAGCATTTAGAAAATGAGCATGAATGCTATATGATGCATTTATTTTATGTACATTAAAAGGAACCACACACACCACTTGGAACTTAAACGCTAGTGAGTTGGGCTTGACATCCAACCACTATTAGGGTTCAACGATGATGGGCATAATTTCCATATATTGGCCCAAATATCGCAAAACTTTTGGATACTAGACCAATACTAGATATGAGAACCTTTTGTACCCTAGAAAATTTACATGTATTCTATTTGGAGGGTATAACACTGACTGGGGGAAAATGGGTGAGGATCTGGGAGGACCTATGCTCCCTGACTATGTGTGGACTTCATTACCACATATTATAAGTTGGATTACACAACTTGGAGTTCATAACCAAGTTGGGTGAAATCCATTAAACTAAGAATAAAATCCAACAAGTTTTGCAAAACATGATAAGATTTTCTACACTGATACAACAAATCTTAAAAACACATCAAACAGTTTAGGACTCACTTTCAAAGTTAAAATGAGATAATCATTATTGTATACCTTTTTTACTTAATAATAATACATTTAGATGCTAGGTACACAATGGTGGATACATGGGGTGGTTAGAAAAGGTCTAAACATAACAATGATGACCAATACCTAACCAATTCACAACAACATGTGTCAATTCCTCAACCACATGAGCAAATAGAATGTCGTTTAGCTAGAATTCAAGGAGACAACTCGACATGAGGGGAGCCTATAGAGCATACCCCAAATAGAGGAGCTTTAGTATACTCCTCTAGGCACATGATAGAATAGGAAACCTTCTAGCATGAGGGTGTTCCACTCGAGAGCCATTATCGAGACCGTAATGCACGCGCATCCATAGGATCGACCAAAGAGTTTATCGTGCAGGGGACCAGGTTAGTTCCCCTACATACTAAGTCCACAGGAGGATCTATGGCTCCATATTCTAAGTATATAAGTACTAGAGACATTCATGGTCATGCAGACAGGTTCATTATCGAGCATAGGTCTAACCATACTTCCTTGCATGTTCCACCATGTAAGATCACCATTAATGTATCAAATGTGGGAGATAATGGCACACTGCCACATGAGTGATGGTGGTGTAGATAGCTAGAGGGTCTAGGTAGTGTTTTAGAGAAACTAGGTTGTAAGCCTTCTACTCCACCCATTCATGCCTTGAGTGAGCATAGCGTGAGTGTCATCAAGACTACTAAAGAACATGGGGAGGCTTCTAAGTGCCCTCATGTCACACACCCACTATCTGTGCATGGTGGTTCATAGTATAGGACACAACATGATGACATTGCCATCTTCACATATAGATGTAAAGGCATAGCACATCAATTCTATGGGTACATAACCCACAAGGTCGCTCATACAAATCAGGGATACCAGAGGCCTCCCATGGCCGATCAGATCGATAGATCACATCGATTGGTATCAGAGAAAAAATGCCAACTCCTCCAAGATAAATTGGAGGACGCTCACCTAGAGAGGAAATGAATTGAATATGAGAATCTTCAAGCATAGAGGCTCATGAGATAGAGGCTATATGATCAGTGCATGCACAAAGAGCGTATCCTTACCCAGAAGGAACGCATGGAGCAGGATAATAGTTTATCTAGGGCTGGCCTATATCCTCATGATGAGCATAGAGATAATGTATATAGAAAGGATTTTTCCTAAGCCTATATGCATCAAGAGCATAGAGATACTCATACTCATGCTAGTGCCAAAAAAAGGGAGCAACCACTACCACTCGATAATCAAAGACAAAGGTAGCATGAAGAAGTAGAGGGAGACAGATACGAGCAAGAATATCCTAAGAGCTCCTAATTTGAAGAGGAGGAAGAGCAATGCTTTCCATCTCGTACGAGGAATGTAGTGCCTCCTAAGACACCTCCAAATCAACTTAGAGAGGAGGACTTTATATCTTCAAAGGTCTATAAGGCCTTAGCCGAGAATATCAAAGCCATTGAGAGACAAAGTGTGGCTATTCAAAACTTGACATTAAGAAAAATCCATAATGAGCCTTTGGATCCTTCGGTTCCTACTCTGGATTACCTTGAGCATTTTGATATGCCCAAGTTGGACAAGTTTAAGGGTGATGAAGATGCACATGAACACATCACGAGCTTTTTGGATGTTTGTTTTTAGATAGTAAGCAATGATGCATTGTTGTTATGTACGTTCATCATGACACTTTTCGGTCCTACCCGGTAGTGGTTCAATCAGATAAAAAAACATAGCATAACTAGTTTCAAGTAATTATTTTATGCATTTCTTGAATGCTATTCCTTTGGTGTTAAGAAACAGGCCAATATTTTTGATATGGTTGTGCTAGCACAATGCGATGATGAGCCAATGGATTAATACGAAAATATATGGAGAAGACTAATGGTGAAGTTGACATTCCCTATTCTTGCCATAGAGTTAACCCAAATATTTATGAAGAGTTGTGCCAAGCACATCTCATTATTGCTACAGCTGCAGTAGTATCCTACATTTGAAGAGGCTTTGGCACAAGCCAAAGTGATTGAGGACATTAAGTTGTAGGAAGGCAACTTGAAGCTCAAGAACAGAAGAGAGGGACAAAATAAGAGTGCCACAAAATAGTAGGGCAAGCAGGCCCATGTGAATCAAGTGGTTTTGAATCTCCAACAGGAGGCCAAGGGGCAACATAAACAAAATTATCAATCCCAACCTCCTCCTGCGCAATATGACAAGTGCAAAAAAAATTATAAGGGCAAGAACAAAGATCAATGCTCGCCTTGCCAGTTCACACCATTGAAGGAATTGCTAACATCAAATTTTCATCAATTATGTGAGGCCAAGGCAATTAGATTGTCTGAAGTCAAGATGATAGACCCCAATCAACTCAAACCAAAGGGGTACCAAGAAGATCTATTTTGTATTTTTCATCAAACAAAATGCCATGACATCAAGGTTTGCTAGTATTTTAAACACATGGTACAAAATATGATTGACAAAGGTGAGCTTGTAGTGCCACACAACCCGCAAGTGCTTGATAATTAGAATATGGGGATTTACAAAAACTCCTTGCCAAATCATGAGGTGCCTTGGAACAATGTTGGCCAAGTCAACCAGGTGCGAGTCGAACCACCTACCCAGGGGTTTGTAGGTATGGTCAACATTGTCACTAGGCATGGGACATATGAACAACAAAATCAACCTCATGATCCCATTCAAATACAAGCTATGTCGAATCAGCATTCGGCACAAAATATTCTAGGCCCACCAACAAGATCAGTGGTGACCATAAGGAGTAGGTTGGTCCAAATGCAAACAACTCCTGCAAAGTTGTCAATATATGAATTAATATAGCAGTACATAAGGCACAGGGAGACTCTTATGGACATATTGAGGTCCATTGAAGTACAACCCTAGGATGCACAAAAATTTACTAATTTCATGGGACATGTATAGCAATTTTAGGAATCGATGATCCAATTTTATGATCATGAGATAAGGATGATTTCTACAACTATGGCTAACCCGCCATTGCACATAATTGCATGCATTAATCACATGCCATTTAAAATGGTCTTGATCAATACTGGCTCATCGATAAACATAATAATGACCAAGGCATTGAGTCATTTGAAGCTCCCAAAATCACACATTGTGCCAACTACATTTACATTGAGTGTTTAACAACACACTATGTTCGACTATCGACACAATTATCCTACCCATGTAGGTAGGCCTAAAGACCATCTCTGTGATGTGTCATATGATAGAAGTGGCCATGCAGTACAACATATTACTTGGTAGGCCTTGGATTCATGAAATGAATTGCATTCCCTCGATATTGCATTAGTGTTTGAAGTATATTCACGAGAGACAGGTTCACATAGTGGCATCAAATGAAGAACCATTTAAGTTCATGAACCTAGTAGATTTTCCTAGGGGTTTCATACTCATGTCAACACACCTGGATGTTCAGTCATCATCACCAATAAATAAACTAGGAGGTAAACTAGCGATACGTTCTCAACCAATGCCATCTGTGTCACACATATCAGAGCACACCACTGCCACTTCCTTAAAACCATCGATATCAGTCATACATCGGGATGATAGGAAGTTGAAGGTGAAAGTGGGAAAAAAAGAGAAAGAGCGTGAGCCTAAGCCAATTTCCAAGGAGGTTCCTATTCCTATGGAGGTAGAGGAACCCCAAGATAAAGTAGAGGAGGTGCCTCAACCTACCTCACCTGCATCGTCAGCAGGGTCATCCGCATCATGAGTGATGGTACATCTCGCTAATATCAGATTAGGTGAGTACCTTGTGCAGAATATGATCTTTATACCAATTCTAAAGACTATGCAAGATATGGACCAACCATTCATTCATCGTTACCTAGTTGGATCGATGGTTCCATTGGGAGAGCTGCCTAACTAGACTAACTTCATCTATGCAGGGCTAGAGCAGCTTCCAACACGAGAGCCCATAGATGAAGATGACAAGGAAAATTTTATAATAAACATTCATTATCTATCCAATACAGAGTATGTCATGCATATTTTTGAGCTATATCATTGGCATGGATATGGTCTTGGTATCTTTGAACAAGGAAGGAGGACTCTGCTGGAACCTCGTTATCAGTTAGTCATTGATAGGTTCAGTTTAGGGTTACAGATATGGGGGTAGGACAATTTTCTTGCAGCATCCCTATATTATATGTACCTCAATATGGCAGATGATGTGGATTTTAATCCATATCATTCGAATCCTTCCAAATTCTAGAGGAATCACCCTATGATATCAGTCATCACTGCTGAGCCATTTGAAGATCATCGTGAAGGGATCCTTGAGCATATTGAGACAAAACTGAACCCCAGAGATCGACTAGGACACCAAACCAGTGATGCAATCGATGATATAGATGTGCAGGGGTGTAACTCCATTAATACAAATGATATCAAGCTAGGAGATCTTTGTAATGAACATGGAGTGGAGTCCACCTCTGATATGAGTGGACCAGGTTATGATGCTGACGAAGAATCCTCAAATGACGATGAACCTGGGGATGAATTCAAATGTGCCTATCAGAGGCCCTGACATGTGTGTCATTTATTACCTATTGAGTTGGTATAGGTTATTGAAGAAATCCTTCCCAATATTGATCATTCAGGGGAAGAAGCGGAGCTAGATTTCTTGGCTATATCACACATGATATAATTATCCGATTTATCCAAATAGTGATGACACCAATCAAGTGGTCATATTCATGGGGCCACACTTTCCAGAGCACCCTCCAAGAGCAGGGGCAAATGAAGGATTCTATTATGACAGTGACAAATAATATGAGCTAGAGAGGGCCTACCTTGGTCCTCCTTATTTGTGTTACCATCATCAACCCATTGACATTGATGAGGTCTATCGACAGCTACATGTGGGTCCTCGTCTGAGAGAAATACGATTAAACTTGGATCAAATTCATCGGTTGTTTAATCCCATTACATTGACCTACATGGAGCTCTATGATCCAAATGATCCTATTTTGCATTTAGTGCATAGGGAGGATCCGGTTGTTCACAGTCCTCACAAGGAAGACCCCTTTGTGCCTATGCCATTAGAGAAATATCGTGGGTATGAGGACTATGCATATTTTATAGAAGTTGGTCCATGTGGTCCTAGAAATCAATTCTATTCCATAAACATGGTCTCCATTGATTTGACCACTCCACTCCGTAATCCAGTAGATCCATCCAAACCATTGTATCTTAAAAAATATGCTATCGATTGGGATTGCACTGATTCACCTGTTGAGCCTGAGGATTTCTTCCCCAACAAATAAATATTGCAACCTTTTCATTTTGTACTAGGATGTGCATTTAATGTTTATCATGCCGAAAATACTTCCAATGCATAACCAATCAACCCGGTTGATGACATTCATCTTATTCCTATGCCTCACCAGCTTGAGGAGGGATCACATATGTCGAGAGAGGAAACCTTTGAGGTGGATATAAGTAATGATCCCACCAGCACAAAGAAGGTTAAATTTGGAGAGAGTCTCACTCCAGATGAGCGGGCCACCCTCATCCCTCTATTGAAAGAGAGACAAAATTTGTTTGCTTGGTCATACAAGGATATGCCAGGTCTAGACTCAAAATTGGTTATGCATAACCTTTTGCTAGATCTAAAGAAGAAGCCGATCAAGAAAAAGCTTAGGAAAATGCACCCAAAAGTAGCCTTAATGGTAAAATATGAGCTACAAAAGTTTTTGGATGTGGAATTTATGATCTCCATCAATTATCCAGAATGGATGTCCAATATGGTACTCGTGGGAAAACCCGATGGAAGAATCCATATTTGCACAAATTTTAGAGACCTAAATAAGGCAACACCCAAAGATTCATTTATGTTTCCCAATATTGATGCTCTCATAGATGCAACTATAGGTCACAAAATGCTCTCCTTAATGGACAATTTTTTTGGTTACAATCAAATTCAGATTAAACTCGAAGACCAGCATAAAACCATGTTTATAACACCATGGGGAATGTTTTGCTATAAAGTTATGCCATTTGGCCTCAAAAACTCTAGTTTCACATATCAGTGGGCCATGAAATACATTTTTCATGACTATATGCACAAAATTTTTGAATATTATATCGATGACTTGTTGGCCAAGTCATTGTTGTGAGAAGCATGCAGAGGTCTTAAGAAAAGTCTTTGATCGCCTGATAGAGCACAATGTCAGGTTGAATCCTAAGAAGTACGTATTTGGCATAACTTCTAGAAAATTATTAGGATTCATCGTCTCTAAGATAGGCATTGAAGTAGACCTAGCGAAGATCAAGGCCATTTTGGAAATGCATCCTCCCACCAATATTAAGGAATTAAGGAGCCTTCAGGGTAAGGTAGCCTCGATAAAGTGATTTATCGCTCAACTATCGGATAAATGTTGACCCATGAATTGATTTCTACATAAGGGTGTCCCATTCAACTAGGATGAGGACTACAAGGTAGCCTTCACTGAGATAAAGCAATACCTAGGGACGCCGCTAGTGCTAGCTCCACCAAGGCCAAAGGTGCATTTTCTACTATAAATTGGCAATTGACTTTGCATTGGGAACCATGTTAGCCCAAAATAACATGTAAGACAAATAACATGCCATATATTATATTAGTCGAACCATGGTGAGCTATGAGCTCGGGTATGCATATGTGGAAAAATTGTGTTTAGTAGTAGTGTTCACTACAAAGAAATTGTGACACTATATGTTAAGTCATACGACATATGTTATATCCAAAAAAAATCCTTTGCAATACATGATGAGTAAGACTTATCACAATACGTGTACTACAAAGTGGATCATGCTATTGACAGAGTTTGATCTAGAATTCATAAGCCAGAAGTCCATTAAGGGATAGGTAATAGCAGATCAATTAGTTGAGGCACCACTATCAAATAGTAGGCCTCTAACAATCAAGCTTTCGGATGATGTAGTCTTCATCATATCTGAAAATCCTAAACCCGAAGAACTAGAGAACAACACTAATATGACTCTGTTCTTCAATGGTTTGAATTGCAAACAAGGGGGTGGTGTCAGAATAATGTTCTTCACAATGCAAGGAGCTCCAATGTCCTTATCATTCAAGTTGGATTTTCTATGCACCAACAACAATGCTAAGTACAAGGCCCTACTGCTAGGCCTCCACATAGTTGTCACCATGAATATTAAGAGATTGAACATCTTTGGTGAATCCTTGCTCATAGTAAATCAAGTCAAGAGGATTTTTTGTGTCGTTCTCCCATACTGAAATCCTATAAATATCTGGTTGACACATATTTGGCCAAAATTGAATGGTATAACATTGAGGAAATCCATCAATCGTCAAATAGGTTTGCAGAAACCATGGATTCTTTAGGATTTTTAATCCCTTAGAATCCATCTACTGATTTCACTACCATCCATATCAAGATGCTCTCGCATCTAGTAGCATAGCGTGCAGCCTATGATAACAGAGAATCAATCAACATGATTAGTGTAGAACCAAATATTGAATTGTTTTGCAAAGCTAAAGACTTGCTTAAGAAGGCACCCTGGGGGTCATTAACCTCTCATAATCCTATGGGGAGTGGTACTACCATTCACCATAGGGTTGTTTTTTAGTCTGTATTTGCAAAGGTAAATACGTAGGGGGAGCAAGTCATCTTAGCAGTCGAAGTTGAGATTTATCAAAATTGGATGTCGCAAATTAAATACTTCCTAAAGCTTAGTATAATCCCAGAGGGATTGTTGCATGCCGCAAAGTGCACATTTAAACAAAAAGTGGTCAAATATGTCTTAATAGGAGATATCTTGTACCGATGAGGCTATGATGGAGTTCTCCTTTGTTGCTTAGAGCCCCAAGAGGCATCATGGGCAATTTTGTAGGCTCATGATGGTACGTGCGATGGCCATTTCAGTAGCATGACCATCATCAAGCGCATCCTTCGAATAGGCTACTATTGGCACACTATGGAGAAGGAGTGCAATGTGTATGTCAATAAATGCATTAAATGCTAGCATCATGCTAATATTACGCACTTGCCATCATAGGCCTTACAGCCCATTCAAGCGACTTGGTCATTTTCTCAATGGGGACTAGATATTATAGGCAAGATCTCTCCTCCGTCATCAAGCTAGCATACATTCATAATTATGGCTATTGAGTATTTTACAAAGTGGGTGGAAGCAATACCCTTAACAATGACAACTAGAGCTTGTATAGCAGAGTTTATACTAGAGCATATCATAAGTCATTTTGGGATTCCATCCAAAATAATATCGAATAATGGAACGTCTTTCAAGAACAAAACTATGAGAGCTTTGACATCTAAATATAGAATTAAACATAGTTTTGTGACTCCATACTATCCACAAGAAAACGGGTAGGTTGAGGCTTTAAATAAGACAGTGGTGGCCATATTGAAAAATACGATACATGAAAACCACAAATATTGGCATATCCAGATGCCCCTTGTGCTATTGGCTTTCAGGACTAGTATTCGAACACCAACTGGGGCAACATAGTTCTCACTATTGTATGGTGTTGAAGCCATTATACCCTTAGAATTAGAAATTGCAACGTTGCACTTCACATTGAAAGAGTTCATCGATGATGACACTATGCGGCAAGATCGACTAGATCAATTGATGCTACTTGATGAACATCGCGTGAATGCCCTGGAGCATCTCCACATTTATTAGGAGTGACTAAAATGATCTTACAATATAAAATTCCACCAGAGAGACTTTGAAGTTGGGGATCTTGTCTTGAAAGAGAACCAACATAACTCTAATTTGCTGCCATATATGCAAGACAAATTTGTGGCTAATTGGCTAGGTCTCTACATCATATCTAAAAATATTGGTCTGGGTACCTATCGCCTAACATCGCTAGGGGTTGTTGAAGATCCTGAATCTCTCAACATCATCCATATTAAGGTTTTTTATGCTTGAAGAGCATAGTAAAAGGCTCCTAGGGTTGCTTGTAACCGCTTGGTCATCCTAAAAGGCTCCAAAAACTCTCATAAGTGGTTTCGTAAATCAAAAATCTCCAAAGGCATCTATAAGCCCTTTGTTCAACCCTAAAAAGCTTCGAGAGTTGTTTAAAACTACTTGGTCATCCCAAAAGGCTCCAAGGGTTCCTAAAAATGCTTAGTCATGTCAGTTAAAAGCCTCAAGGATTTGCTTATAATCGCTCGATCATCCTAAAAAGATCCAAAGGCATTTGTAAGCCCTTTGATCAATCCCAAAGGCTCTGAGGGTTGCTAAACACCACTCAATCATCCTAAAAAGCTCCAAGATTGTCTATGAGTAGTTTGGTTAATCAAAAGGTACCAAGAGTTTCTAAAAAATTACTTGGTCAATCCAAAAGGCCCTAAAGGTGCTCATAATCCCTTTGGTCAATATTAAAATCCCCAAGGTTTCCTAAGAATCACTTGATCAATCCAAAGGTTCCAGAGGCATGTACTCACCGTTTGGTTAGATATGAGGCTAAACTCATAAAAATTATAAAATCAATAAAATCCAAAAAAAATGGATAAAGCATAAAATTCAAAAATAGTTGCATTTTGAATTGTCATTTTGCATTCACTCATGCATTCATTGCATTGCTGCATTGCATATATGCATTTGTCATCCATTGCCTTCTATAGTAGAAGACATTGTGTTTGTCAATTTTACAAATGACACCACGTTTGTGTTTATATCATGCATATATGCATTTATCATGATCCACCATTCATGTGAGTAATTGTGTTTTTCAACACAACCTGTAATGTTGCTATGGAGATATACTAGGGTTTTTCGGTCACTCAGCCATACCTAGTGGCCTTATCAAGAGTTGTAGAAATCTTGCTTTGCTTTTGTAGCTAAGGTTTAGTTAGTATAGCCCTCAGTATATCAGAATCATATCACTAATCAACAAATTTAAACAATCCTAACAAGGACTAGGGGAAGATGAAATCCGCAAAGCAGGACTGGGTATCCTGAAGTGAAAAGTGTTATTCTTGCTTATCCCTCTATGCGAATGGTATGGGAAATGTTGGCAGTTGGAAAAAGGATAGGTTAGTTACCTATTCAAAATCCCTTGCTTACGATAAAATGAGCAATATCCCAAAGTGATATCCCACATCAATCCTCATGATTAATATCCTAGATCGATATCATAGATCGAATCCCCAGATTGATATCCCATATTGATATCATAAAATTGATATTCTCAATCGATATACCAGAAATAGTATTTTTTGAAATAGCATCCCACTGATCTCTGTCCACGAGCATATCTTCCATCTTTAACTTCCATAGCTCAAAACTTTTGTCGTCAAATTTCTCGATCTCTATCCTTGAATGATTTCCTAACATTTTTTTCCTTCAAACTCCTTCTGCGTAACTCCCACTCCAGAATAGGTTTCCTCTCACTCCTAGAAACCCTAGATCTTCTTCAAACAGATTTAAAACCTAGCAATAAAGGTGTCCTCCTATGGCTAATAACTTGGCTCTGATACCAAATGAAGAGATTTTACAGAAACATATTCTAGAAATAAAGCAAAAAAGTAACTAAAGAAAGAATAACACCATTCAATGCACATATGACACACAAGATTTACCTTGGTTCACCCAATTTGGGCTAGTCCAGCAAACAAGAGTCTATCCTCCTCAATATATTATTCTCTCTCTTGTCCCTAAAACAGGACATTACAATAATTATATAAGGAAAATATTACAACCCTAAACCACCAAGTGGTATTAGGGTACCGTGGATACAACATCGTGGGCTAAACCACCCACACCCACTAACCACCCACCAACCATGGGAATCCCGAGGGTCACTCCAAAAGTAGCGATAAAAGTAGTGCCTGTCATACAATTCTTTTCTGGCAAATAATGAGACACATCCAACACGATATACCAAAAATAGTTTTTCCAAGTAAATCCCCCAAAGGAAAGTTTTTGAAGAAAATTATCAAATGTAAATGCCAAAAAGTGAAGATCGAATGAAGATAAAAAATTAAGCTTAAATCAAAGTTCAAAGTGAAGATCAAAGGAAGATCATAAATAAAATTTTGAGTGGAGATCCAATGAAGATCCAAAATCTAGTTCGAAGAGAGATCAAATGAAGATCCAAAGATAGTTCAGAATGAAGATGGAATAGAATCCCTTGCTTCACTACATATGAGCAAGTATCCTAAAAATTGAAGGATAGAAAGGAATGATTTCGAATCCCTAGAATTGTTGGCACTACTGTACCTTACGCATGACGATATGTCTAATGCATTAGCACCTCACTTATGATCAAGACCAATGTTTGAATTTTGAAGAGCTAGCTTTAGGTGTCTTGCATTGTCTAGTAGCTTAGTCCAACTAAAATATAAACTTGATATTGGATAAGACATTTTTGGAACCCCTATCTTAGCAATGGGCTGAAAGAATCCCACCTGACATCAGGGAACGCTCGTGTCTTATCTTAAAATAATCATGTGCACACACAGGGACAATAAACAGTTAGGACCTATCCTAGCAAAATCCTTTTATCTCATAATTCTAGTGTGGTTAGTATGCAACTTTTGATATGTCTATTAGGGTGTGTGAGTCTCATGGAAAACCTCAAAAATTTCTCTCATAGCAACAAAATGTCAAATATCGCAACCATATAAATCATTAAATGGCAAAGTATCAAATTTATGATACATCATCATATGGTGCACAATCAAAATATAGGATAGATACCGGATGGATATTAGAAATAATATTTAGATTTCCACTGACTATATCGTGCATATTTTTCAAATTTGCAAAATAAGATAGAATGACACACTATATCATTCGCATCATACAACTGCATTAATTGCATTTCATATATGGGTTATCAATTGATTAAATTATTATCTTAAGGATTTTAAATTACATTCATGGTTTTTATACTTTATGTGGTGTCATCCATTATATTGATAAACATATTTGCATTCATTCCTTATATTTTAAGTGATTAAAGCATACAGGTTCATTTACATTAGATTACCATCGTGTAAATAAATCATTACATACATTAATGCATATAATAAAGCAATATCAGATATGCGTTAAGAGAAAACATTGCATCCATATGCATCCATCATAAATCACACATCTAAGCATCTAGATCACTGCATATAATCATCATCATAATTCAAATAGTTATCTAGTGCATGTCATCCATACAACACATTATATAGCATCTAATTAACATAAGCATTGCATCCATGTGCATAACATAAATAGAAAATTAAACATATAAATCAACGACACATAATGAGCCAAAATGATAATGATCATATCATATATATAAATATGTGTCTCAAAGTACATCATATGAGTACAAAAATACTCGTAGGCTACAATCATGTAGGTCCTCAACCTTACACCAAAAATGATACATATACAAAAAGTAGTTGTCATCTGATAAGAGCCCTAGCTCTAGATGGCCACCCCTAAACAGGAGCTCTCACCTCCTCCCTCAGCCCTATGACCTAGAGCCTATTCTGTAGTCGTATCTGGCCCTTGTTGTGTGCCCTATTGAGGATCTCGTGTACCACCTAGCCCAAAGAGACCTAGCACACTAGATATTGGTATGCCCATGCAGCTAGTCCTCTGGCTAGAGGCCCCACTTGTCTCCATGTGGCTCCTATGTGAGTTGCCATACTATGTGCTAGAGGACCTGTGCATCCTCTCTATCCTTTGGGTTCACTAGATCAAGCTAGCTATGGACTACCCTGTAGTCCTAGACCTAGTCCATTGAGACCCTATAGCACGAGAATACTTTAGGACTGTGCTACCAATCAACCTAATGTAGCCCTCCATTTTTCCTATGTGAGCTACCTTGCTTGTGTGTCTATCATTGCCCTCCTCCATAAGGGTTTGTAAACATCATATCTCTAACATGGGATCACGGTCACCAGGTAGCGCTGATGCTGGTGTTGTAGGCGGTGTCATAATAGCATGGGAAGATGAAGGATATCCTCTCTGAGCTAGGGCCAAGTCCCTCTCTACTATAGCCATACCCAGTCACATCTCTACCAAATCATGTGCACTGGTGAGCTCTTTAACTCTCTCCTCTACCACCATAGCCTGTACAGTCAGGCTAGTGATTTTTTGTGTTGCCTCAGTCAGTCTGTGGTCCATGTCAGTCAGATGGGCCCATAGGGTAGTAATGGTGGTGTCCCGCTCTATCTACTATGTGATGTACCTACCAAGTTGAATTTGCAAGTCAGCAACCTGAGCTAATAGTAGCCCCTCTATACTATAAGGAGGAACCTCACCCTCCTTTGGAGCCTCATCATTTGGGTCATCCTCGGGAGCCTCCTCGGTGGTGGCATTTATGCCCCATCTATCGTATATCCCCTGGCACACCCTACGCCCATAAAGGTCCATAATTGCCTCTGCCTGATAATAAACTCTACCCAAAGGTCCTAATCCATTCCACCATAGCATTGACCACCATTCGTCGTATGCTAGAGTGGTACCAGCCCTATCAACTCTAGTCTCTTGGAAATCATCTTGCTCATCCCCTAGAGTTAGAGGTTGGATCCATGGTAGATGCATCTCTAAAGCCAAGTACCTATAGATAAATGGAATCTCTAGAATGTCCTGCACTAGGTCGGACTATCTAATCTCAGCCTTTCAGCCGAGTAACCACTTATCTCGATGAGCTTGTCGAAGCCACTCACCCACCTCAGTCCATGTTTGGTAATCCCTATACGACTGCCACTCAATGTCATCAGGGTCGAGTGATTAGAACCATGTGATATAATGTTGTATGTCACCAACATGGGTCCTGCTCCTGAACCTCTCCTCCTCTCAAGGCCAACAGGCAACATAACATTGGTGAGCATCGTCTATATCATTAATGTGCAGGGACAGATCCCTAGGATGCTCTATCCTGATATGTTTCCAGCCCCAAATCTAAAGAAGCAGGCTACAGTTAATGCCCTGGTGGCTCTGATCTATAATCTGGTATAGCTCTTTATACAATTGGCAAAGCAGGGTGCCCCTCTAGGCTAGTTGCAATGGTTGAGTCACGGAGGTCTAAACCACTCTATGGATAGTGTCTAAGAGTTTCCAAGGAATACTCATGCTCGAGGAGTCTTAAAGGACAACTTGCACCACTAGGTGCATAAAAATAGCTTTGCATATATAGAATACATTCTTCCCCTACCAGTATCTGATATGGACTCCTCCATGATCGATATTGCATTGAGCCTCCTCGCTCTGGGCATAGAATATAGCGTAAAAAATGGGCCCTTTGGCCCTAGAAGTAGAAGAGACGATGGCCTCACAATCAATGGGGATCCTAAATATCCTATAGACATCCTCTAAGGTCATCGTCATTTCACCTATAGTCAGGTGAAATGTTTTGGTCTGTGCATTCCAACGTTGAGCCAACACAGTCAAGTAGGCTTGATCTACCCTGATAGTGGGCAAATCTAGTACATAGCTTAATCCGATAGCTCTAAACCATGCATGCTCACTGTCAATGAGATGCCCATAAAGATTCTTAAGGATGTTGGGCTCACGAGCTCTAGAGGTCAACCTCTAAAATAGAAAGCATAATATAAGGAAAATCTAACTAAAAACAAGCAAAAACATTTAAAAATGACCTAAAAATCATCAAAAACATCTAACAGTACAAAAAAATATCATCATATTGTCATAAAAATAAAAAATGTCACTCAAAAAGGTCAAAAATGCATTAAATGACATTATTTTCCTATTAAACCTTAGGAAATTTAAAAATTTGACAATTTTTTTCTAAAGTTTGCGAATCGCGGGTCAACCCTGCGGTCCGCATGCGGTTAAAAATTGATCGTTGGGATTTTGAATGCGGACTGCAGCTGGCAGCTATGGTCCAAAATTGATCAATTTAGAATTGTAGCTGGTACCTGTGGTCTCCGACTGAAATCCCATCGGGTATTTTATTGCGGCTAAAAATGAAAAAAAATAAAAAAAAGTAAACCTAAGCTAACCTAGCCTAAGGTGTGGTTCATTGCCAACAATTTAATGTGATTGATTAGCCAACTACTTAATTTTTTTTTTTTTATTGGTAATGGATGCGAGGTCTTGGTTTTGAATTACCTTGCCCTTGCCTCGGCCACCGCAGCTAGAAGAAGCTTTCCCGTGCTCTGCCATCATGTGGTGAGTAGGTGTGCATGTAAATTTTGGTAGGATTGTAGGTTAGTTTCTTAGTTGTCACTATCAGAGCTCTATATTGCAAGTTGTTGTCAAGGAATAATGAAATATATTTGAAAATTGATATTTTTATAGGGTTTTCTTATTTCGTGTGGATCATAGGCCCTAGCCACGGTTCCCAAAATTGCAATTGGGAACCGCAGGCCCTAGCTGCAGTTTGTAATTGGTAGCAAATATGGTTAAATCCCACCGTGGGAAGGTCTAAAAAGGTAAATTAATGACTCCCATTGGATAAAATTTCAATAAAAGCAATCAATTTGGAAATTTGGTGATGATCAAGCACTAGGATCCGATTAAAAATAAAATATCTAGCTGAGATTATAAAGTACATTCAACCGAAGTCATCGCTATGACAATCCTTTCATGGAGCGACGCACCTCCCAGCAAAATAAATAAACTCAATTCAAAATTCAAAATAAATAAAAAAATCAAATAATTAATAACACCAAATGCACCTCGTATTCAATAATTTACCCTATACACTTGGCGGTTGCAGTGACTTGCACTCCATGCAATCCGACAAGATGAGTAAATTACCATAAGGACATTTGGGGCAAAATTATCATCATTGATTTTATATGCTTCTTTTCAATCCCTAAGAAGACCTTCGTGGCTGGACCGCTCCACTAGAACAAGGTATTTCATGTCATGTCTTCTATGGCATATTTCAGAAAATCATCAATAATTTGATTCAACACAAATCTGATTGGATTTGTATCATTTCGATTCACTAAGATGACTATTGTATCTTGACTACTCCATGGGATAGGAATGTGTAATCACTATTAATAGTTGGAATCAAAAGCTGAACTAGGCCTAGCCAAGGCATTAATTTGCTCAAATCTAAATTTGTTCAGATCATCCATGGTGGTCAAGTGACATCATTACTTTAATCATTGGCATTACCCTCATCGAATCATCATTTAAGGGGGTAGTCATAATATCAAATCATAATAAAAATAAACAAAAGATCCTAGAAATCGTAGATCCCTTGATCTTGTCAAAATTGTGTTCATCCTTGCGAATCATTGTCAACAACTATCATAAGCTTACCCCTTTGCTTAGGGTAAATAGTAAATATGACTTTTCTTGTTGTTATCCACATTTCATATCTATGGGTCAAAAGATACCTATGGAATGCACAGCTACATCGAATGATATGAGAAGGTCACAAGCTTTTCAAATGTAAGCCTTTCGCCTAGTTGGAAGCAATGATTCTAGGATGTGCATCCTTTTGTGAGACCTGGGGCATCTAATATTGATCCGACTAATGATCATCATAGAACCTTCAAAATAATTTTAGGAGGTCTATTTTTTCTCAGTTTTTTTCAATATCATAATGCATCTCAAAAGGAGCATCTGTAGACACCTAAAATGTGTCATGTTGAGGGTGGCTACTTATATGGACATGCTACAAGACCATATGGAAAATCTTGGATAAACTCCAAGATAGAGCAGTGGTTCTAACAACTCAATTTGGGAACCTTTGCCTAATCAGTCTGAACCACAGCCCAAACCTATAGTTTATAGGCTAAACCATGGTTGAGACCTATGATTTACAGTCTAGACCGCAACTATGACCTACGGTCTTAACTAAAGTTCAGTTGGCTTTCAATCCAAACCAGATCGGTTTGAACAGTCATTTTTCTAGAAGAAGGTGGTTAGAGGACAAAAGCTTCCAATCCAGTTGTCCTAACCAAACCTTCTTGATATTGGCTTCTCCATGAAGCCACCCCTAACACTTGGGTAGTTCTATAAGTACCCCTCATAATTAGGGCAAAAAAAATAGGGAGAGCATTGGAGATTTGAGCAGCGAAGCCCTGTTGAATTGTAAACTCAACCAAGTATACTACAAGAGCTATTGCACTTATCCCCTACCTACTTGCCAAGATTAATAATAAATTCCATTATAGATGCCCTAGGAGTCTACGAGAGCCAAGAAACGCAAATCCAGGCAAACAGATGCCCTTCATAGTGAATCAACCACCAAATCAGTCTGAGGACATCGAAGGTGACCATTGAACATCAATTGGACAAGGAGGTCAAGCCCACTACCCTTGGAATTAAGGGAAAACCTATCAGATTGCTAACCGTGACTTTCAACCATAGTTTACAGTGTAGACCACTCACCAAAGCTACATTTTGCAGTAGAGGTATCACCACATTACCATTTTTATTTTAGTCTGGTTAATTAGCTTAGTCTAGTTATTTTCATGGTTTAATTGCAGTTTAGCAGACTTCTGACCAGTAAAATTAGGTTAGATTAGTTTCTTTATATAATCATCCAATAGGACATTGATGGATTATTTATGCCCTTGTATCCTTTACTTTACATAATTGATCCATGCATAGTGTAGTTGTTGTCTTTCTTCATGCAATTCCATGAATATTGATTCAATTTACATAGTTTAGAAGCACTTTTCATGTTTTCTTGATTATACATGCTTCATGGTGTCTTTATGCAATTTTCCTAAAAGGGCCTCATCATGAGAGGCTTCTTATATTTTTGACACTCTTATGTTATTTCTTGACCATAGGGAATAGATTCAAAGGAGACTTAACCATCAACTTCCTTTCTCAAAGCGAAGAAGAGGGCAACTCCACCCTAGAGTAGTTTGTGACCAATTGAAAAGCACTATCAGTGTGCCTACCCTGTTGAGGGATTTGACATTGTACTAATTGTATCATCATTTGGGTGACCCTAAGAGGGGCATGATTGTAATCGATATTCTTTGCAATTATTAATACAAAAAAAGTCTTTTTTGTTGAATATATGCAATCTTGTCAATTTTATGCTTTGAATGAATGAATACGACATAGTACGGTAGATGGGTGCACGCTTTTTGGTTGGGTCATTGAGAGCTAATTATGCACTAACATTTATTGATGATTTTTAAATGAGAACTTAGGTATATTTTATCAAGTTCAAGAGTGAATTTTTTGCTACATTAAAAGTATTTAAGGCTTTTTTTGAGAATCAATCTTCAATTTGCATCAAGAATCTTCACAAAAATAATGGAGGGGAGTATTTTATTAGGGATTTTTCATATTTTTTGGCTCTTCATGAAATTCTACATCAACACTCCATCCCACATACACCACAATAGAATGGTGTCACTGAGAGGAAAAGTAGAGCACTCAAGGAAATGGTAAATTGTATGATACACTCATGAGATTTACCTCCCAAGTTTTGGACCAAGGTAGTTAATTATGTGAATTACATTCAAAACTACACACCTTATCAAGCTCTTGATTATATGACTCTAAAGGAGGCTTGGACATGGACCAAGCCTGATGTTTCTCATTTTTAAGTTTTTTGGATTCAAGCATGGACTCATGTTCCAAAGAAGAAAAGTACAACTTTGGATAGAAAGAGCAAGCCACTTATTTTATTGGCTATTGTGAGGATATGAGGGCTTATAAATTACTCGATCCAGATACACATAAAGTTATTTTTTGAACTCATGTATAGTTTTATGAGTATTATTCTCCAACTAAACCCACTATTTCTAATCCTTCTTCTCCATCCTCATCTAATTTTCACTTTGAAGATGGTTGTTTTGATGATGATCATAGTGAGGATGAGGACAGTGTTGAGATAGTTTTAAAGGTTCTTGCACATGCTTCCTCCATGCCTATATGGGATCAAACTACAGTTTAGGAGGCAATACCTTTCATTTATGGTCTCCCACCTCTAAGGTATAATCCTACTTTTGACATGGGTCTTCTTTGTCAAGTAATTTCTATTGATTGATAGAGGTTTGATGAGGCCCATGGTATTTGGGAGTGGGATGATGCCATGGATGATGATTTGTATTCCTTAATGAAGAATCATACTTGGGATTTGGTTCCTCTTCCAAAAGGAAGCAAATTGGTGAGATTCAAATGGGTGTATCACACCAAATATATAGTAGATGGGTCCATTCATACGTACAAGGCTTGAATTGTGGCAAAGGATGTTTTGCAGGTTGAGGGGGTTGATTACTCCAGGATGTTTAACCCTATCACCAAGTATTTTGTTCATCTTGTACTCTTAATTGCTGCATCACATGGTTGGTCAATTTATGATATGGATGTGAAGAGTTCCTTCTTATAGGGATATTTTCAAGAAGAGATTTATATGGAGAAACCTCCAAGATTTATCTAAGATTATTCATTGGTGTGCAGATTACAAAAATCATTTTATGGCCTCAAATAGGCCCCCAAGGCTTGGTATGAGAAGATGGATTCTTTTCTTCTATATTATGAATTTTTGAGATGCCATTCTAATCCTACAATTTACACTTTTAGTGATAAAGAGAACATCATCATAATTGTCTTATATGTTGATGATTTATTTATCATAAGAAATTCTACTTCATGCATCTAGGTTGTGCAATACTCTCTTTCTGAGCATTTTGAGATGATAAATCTTAGATTTTTGCAAATTTTTATTGGGTTTCAAAATTTTATAGTTAGATTCAATGATCTCTATTTGTCAGTATAAGTACACATTGGATTTTCTTCAACTATTTGGAATAGTTGACTATAAGCCATCTCATACTCCTTTAAGTCAGGTGTTGTTTTGAGTGCTAAATATTCTACTCCTATATTTGATTCCACCATTTATAGATGGTTGGAAGTTTGATTTACTTAACTCACAACCATCCTGAAATATCATTTATAGTTGTTTTGGTCTCCTAATTTTCACATGATACACATGACAATGACTAGAAGGCGGTCAAGAAGAGTTTATGGTATTTTCAAGGGACTTCACATTTTGAGAATCACTTTTCTAGGGGGTCTTTAGAATTGTCTTGGTATATAGATTTCGATTGGGTAGGTTGTGTTGATACTTGACGATATACTTCTGATTATGTCTTGTAAATTGGTTTTTTACCTATTGCTTAGGTATGAAAAAGCATACAACTATTGCAATTTAATCGATAGAGGTAGAATACTAGGCAACATTATTAGATAGTCAATAGATTATTTGGATTCAACAATTTTTGATAAAGCTTGGCTTCTCATAGGATCAGTGCAACACTTCACTTTGGTATGACAACCAAAGTACCATACATATTTCTCACAATCCTATTGAGCATTAGAGGACCAAGCACATTGAGATTCATATGCACTTCATTTGATAGCTTATCCAAGATGGAGTGATTAGCTTGGACTACATTCTTACTCAGTAATAGATTGTTTATATCTTCACTAAACCCTTCCCATATATTCATTTTAATTTGTTGTGAGAGACACTTGGGGTGAAGTAAGTTGTCCTTGGGGGTGTGGAGGAGGCCACATTCCTTTCTTCTTCTTTTCTCTTTCTAGTTGTATGGTTTTTTCCATGTGGTTTTTCCTCCTATTTTGATATCTTCTAGATACACATTGTACATGAGTACCTGATCAAGCCTTGTTGCTGAGACTCATAATGTGGATATGCCACTTCTTTTTAATCCTAGTTTTTCTTGAGGGGGTGTTTTAGAGTAGGTGTTTAGACTCTAGCTCATGCTCACCTAGGTAATTTATTTTTATATTATTTTAGTTTATTTTTTCCCACCCACTTTATGTGTGGATATTTATTTTTATCTTATTTAGATAGTATGGGGATATTTTGAATTCCTAGGGATTTATACTCATTGATTACGTTTGAAGGGTTGATATATTTTCTCCATGGATCATATCACACCTCCTTATTTTTATAGTTGATATTGATCCTTATCTCTTTATTGATCCTAGGATTGTGGTGGATCTTCCTTGACTTTTTAAGCAAGGCTTATCCATTGTACTAATAATAAATTTTGACATATAATATGATATTGTAGTTTTTTTGTTAGCTTCCATTATATTATTTCTATTTTTGAGTCTATTTGTTTTGGTTAATGCGGTATTGCTTCAAACCCTTAATCCTTGTGGCTTGGTTCAGTGTTTTTTATTTTTCCATAGTTCCTTTTAGATTTGATGTCTTTGACTATTTAATGGGGAGGCATACCATCAATGATTATGATCTTACCTTGATCAACATATATACCACTATGAGACACCATGAAGCCTAGTAGCTTACCACTACTCACCCCAAACAAATACTTCTTTGGATTAAGTCTACCTTTATAGTAACATAATTGGTCAAATATGACATAAAGGTCATCTAGGTGGTTAGCCCATTTATTAGAGTCAACCAAAATATCATCTACATAAGATTCAGCTATCTTTCCCATCAAGTCATAAAAACTTTCCATAGCTCATTGATAAACAACACCAAATTTTTCAACCCAAAAGGCATTACAACATAACAATAGTAAAAATTGTTTTAGTTTGATCCTCAAGGAAAATTCAGATTTGATTATATTCTAAATAGTGATCCATAAGGTATAAAATTTTATACCATATTATAGAATAGGTAGGCAATAGCATAAATTGAGAACAAAGGAAATTTATTCTTAGGACAAGCTAGATTAATTTTTATAAAATCATAACAAATTTAAATAATATTATTTTATTTCTTATTCATAGGAAAAATGTTAGATACTTAGTCCAAATAGTCAATAGTTCTTAT
Organism: Wollemia nobilis; assembly: GCA_028583015.1. NCBI lineage: Eukaryota > Viridiplantae > Streptophyta > Pinopsida > Araucariales > Araucariaceae > Wollemia > Wollemia nobilis. The sequence goes on from JAQPPZ010017052.1 coordinate 8,594,993, forward strand.
GAAATTGGCATATAACAACTTTTAGATTTCAATTTTACATAGGTCTTGAAATAGGGGAAAGAACCTTCTTTGATTTTGTTGGATAGGATCAATGTCCTCATAAACAACAATATTATGGACAACAAAATCCTTATTGATTCTAGGTAAGGCAAAAAAGGTATATTTCTTTTAATTAGATAGAAAAAACCCTATCTTAACTAGGCATGGATGTTTAGGGGTACCTATATTAATATCAATAGTAGGATTACCATTTATGACATTACCTTCTTCAAAATTATCGAAATATGGGAAATATTCTTTAACTTAGCATTAATATCAACCTAGCAAACATAATCAAACTACTTATGTCTCCCCTAGTTAGGATTGGGTTCTTGAAGAAGCACACTCATGATATTATTAGGGAATTCTTTACTTTCTTGCATATAATAATTTTATGGTAGCTTTATGTTTAGGTAATAATGGGAGAAATAAGACATTATAAGGAATTTTTATTATTGATTTTTTACATGACCCTTTCCCCCAAGCATAGAGGAGATATAAGCATATCACTAAGTAACGATAGGTATATATTTACTAGGATATGGTCTTACTTGCTTATAAACGTTTACTAAAGCCTTAATAATAACCCTAGTTTTTAATTCAATAAAAAACTTATATTCAATTAGATGCCTTATCAAATAAGAGGGTGAATGATTAATCAAATATCAATCCACTTGTTAGATATCCTATCTAAGTAGAAAATATTTATAGAATTATAAGCAAGATAATAAGGATAGTGGGAAACACTTGGGTATTCATTGTTTCCTAGAAATCTATAAGAACCAAGATAATCACATTAAAGGTTGGTCTTTACTATAGAGAAATTTCATTAAAAAAATTAAATAGTCTAGGCTTAGTAGGCTTCTATAGGTCAGATAGTTATTAGGGACTGCTAAAACAATAGGAATAGGCCTACAAAATAGTTTAAGAATAATATCAATAAAGATTATCACTTTAAGTGGTAGTCATGATTTTGGTAAGAAAAATTAATATAAGGTAAGTGTAACAACCTAGTCTAACCCACTATTTCCATAATAAACTTACATGATGAACACTTAGACTTACTAACAAGGAAGTTTGGCAAAAATATTTTTTCAAATATTAAATTTTATTTCTTTCTCACCCAATATTTAATTAATACAAGGCATAATAAAGAGCCCACTTTTGGGTTATGGTCACTACATTCAACCCCCAAGAGGACAGGAATGGCCAAATCATGTAGAAGATGCCATTGAGTGCTCCTTCCTTTCTCTCTCTATCACCTGATGTGATTTCATAGGACCACAACTTGGGATTATCATTTTAGGCACATAATACTTAGAGGGGGGTGCACTTTCCCAATCTTATCACATTATCCTCATTTATAGTCGAGATAAAAATAATATTTAATAGTATTCCTTAGTGCTTAGTTGAAAACCACACTCCTAGATTAGTTTTCTTGCATTCTAGAAAAAAATAAGGCCATGTCATGGAATAGTCTAGCCACATTATTTCTACCTAGACTCTTCACATTCATACATTTACTCAAGGATCCACCACTATACTACTTGCTCAATGGCCTAGTGGAATATCCCATACCATTCATATAACTTATCTTGACTTATCACAAGGAACAACCATTCTCAAATCATCATTGAATGCATTTGCATAATTCAATGGTACTGGGTGACTTGTTTTATTAAATATATAATTATTGTACCAATGATCCAACCATAAGTTTGGGCTTCAAGGTTGAATAGTTTCTAATCTCATTATATTATATGGATCTTACACATTGAGAACTTTTAAAATAATAAAACAGTTATTTTTTTAACTATCAAAGAATAGTACAAAAATTATATCATTAATAAAAGTTACCCAACAATTCCTTCTTTAAGACCTAAGAATTTTGCAAAGTTTATAAATATCTTAATGAAATATGACAAACATTTTAATTTCTTATTAAAATAACTATAAAATATATATCAAAACTTAAAACGTAAACACAATGAAAATATCTTTTCAAAAATTAAGCTATAAAAGTAAGTATTTGTATTATAGCTATTTAAGAACTTTCTCAATCTTTTATTCAAGCTTAAATAAACTCCCTTTTACAAGGCCTTTCCAACATTCAAGGTCTCACCAAGATTTTGAGATATTTATAAAACCAATAGGAGGTTGTTTATCTTCTTAAAAGAGTATAAGTGATCGATTAAAAATAATATAAAGTAGGTATTTATCATCATAATACCTTATTTTCAAATGATAAAAAGTAATGAGCTTTTAGCTTACTTTTAGAAGACAATATTATAAAAAAAATTCTTCAACCCTGAAGGGAAAAATGACCTTTTTGCAATATCAATACAAGGAATATTCTACTAAAATAAGATCTTTTAAAATTATTATCTATTTGTAAAGATACCTGTTTAAGAACATTTTAATTAGTTTAAAATAAATTTCAATAATAGAATTATTACTTAAATTTAGTAAAAGTTTTCTACCCAAACTTGCATATATTTTTATTTTAAGACAAATATTAAATAAGTAAGTCTCCAATAGCACCTTTCATTTCTAGCTTGGAAGTGTATATGTAGACACCTAAAACATGTCATGTTTAGGAGACTACTCATATGAGCATCTTTACAGATCATATGAATGAGCTTGGACCTTTCCAAGACCAAGAAGTGGTTCTAACCACTCATGTTAGGTAGTTTAGGCCTATACAACCTTAGCCACTAATAGCATAAGTGGCTAAGATCCTAGCCACTGATGATTAGAGAAGCTAAGGAAAGCCTACCCCTAGCTATGATAAGTAAGAGTGGATAGCCCTGTAACAAACTCGGGCTCCCAAATCTGAGCAAAATTAGTTGCAACAACCCAAGTTGCAATGGTTCTTGAGCAGTTTTGGGCTACGAAGCTTCCAGAGGGTTCCTCCTAATTGCCCAGGCCAAATGATTCTTGATCTTGGCTTCCTTGAGAAGCCAAGATTAGGATTTGGAAAAGTCTATTTATAGACCTCCCAAAGAGGTATTTATGATCATGAATTGAATATAATGAAGCCCTACCAAATTGTAGAGCCATTTCACATCACTTGAGAAGTAGTGAGATGCTGCCCAATTACAATTTGACACCTGCATTTGTAACAATGGAGCTTCCAATAGCTTGAGAAGAAATCTTGTCATTCCACATGAATCCATTGTGAATTCAAGATATTTCAACCATAAACTTATGTTTAGATACCTAGTTGACCTTTGACCATCAATTAATCAAGGAAATGGAGCATCCACAGGCCTAATTTTAAGAGTAGATTCCTTTCTTCACAACCACTATCTTCCAAAATGGCCCGCAGGCTTAGCTACTGATATCATTAGTGGCTAGCAACCAGCTTCTATGAGCAATAGTGTCTAGGGTTTTACTTACAATTTTACTTGATTTAGCCATATATTTCCTATTTTCTTCATGCATTCATCTTTGTTTAGCATATATTAATCATTTTTACTGTATTTTTATGGTTCATTAGCAATTTCATAGGTATTTTTGCTTTCTTTTGTGTATTTCATGTATTCTTTACACATTAGATTTATTTCTTATATTTTATTGGAAATAGAGGCATCATATGCTTTTAATGTTTCTTATTGTCTCCTTGCACACAGGTAATAAATCTTTCCAAGGATAAGGTATCATTCAAGATCCTACCTCTTAACATTAGACAAGGAGGCATCTAGTAAGCCCTCAAGAAAAGTAATGTTGAAGTGAAGAACCTTGAAGTGCATATCTCCCCATTGAGGGGTTCATAAATTTTGTAATATCTGTATCAAATTGAGGGACTCCCTAAGAGGGAGGGTTTGTAATCAAGCTTCATCATTATTAATAAAAGAGCACCCCCATTTATTGAATATCTTTTATCTTTTGCAATGATTACTTTATTTCATTTTTGTCAGTTTGTTATATGTTTACAATAGTGTAGATGCACAATTTTTACCTTCATACATGTGGCGATCACAGTTAGACCAACCCTATTTTTACATTGCTAAATTGTATTTTTATGTTTTCCCTATTGCAGGCTCAACTGCTTTGAGCGATACTGGCTAGTAGTCCCAACCACAGACGATATCATCAACTAGAGTTCTAGCTACTCAGTTTGATAGTGGCCAATATAAAATATAGATAAAAAATAGTCAGAAACCTATTTCTCCATCAGATGAGGATTCCATGGTAAGTGGTCTTCTTTGTATTTTTTGTATTTTATTTATATTTTATCTAAGTGTAAATTACAATTTAATTAGCAAACATAGCAAAAATTTTAAGGGTAAATTTGTAAAAATACCATGTTTACTGCTAGCCACTTTTAGGAATAGTGACTTGTGTTGTTAGCTACACTAAAAGATAGTGGTTAGGATTTTTGGTTGCTATTATGTGTAGCAGTTGATTTTGTTGCCTACTATATAGAAAAATGAACCCTATTTAATTTATGTGTGAAGTATTATTACTTAAAGCCTAATTAAAGGTTAATTTTATGATTAAATTTGCATTTGTATTCTCAAAAATTAAATAGCATTTAACTGTGCATTCTCTAAACATGAAATGCAATTTCTAGGTATTTAGAGAAAAATCATTTGAATGCTCCTTGATGCATATTTTCTTCATGTAAAATTAAAAGGAACACACACACACCACAATCCAAATTAAAAATTAGTGTAATTGGACCTTCACATCTAACCTATTTATCAAGACCAATAGTGGAAGTTATTACCACTTAATTGGCTTGTTTGGTATTGTATCATCAAGATCCATCCATGGCTAAGGCTAACCCAAGAACTATCCTATCCATAGAAAATAACATGCATTCCTCTCTGGAGGGTGTATAGCTGACTATGGTGTGTTGGGTGAGGGTTGGTAGTACCTATGCTACCTCATCGAGTATGGATTTCATCCCCATATTCTAGCATGTGCAAGTATATAGGTGAAAACCTTTGAACAAATTGAGTATAACATCAACTTTTGAGAAACACAATAAGAGTTAGATTATACTATCAACAAATCAAAATGCACAAAATAGTTTTATGTATCATAAATAAAACTTAAAATATATAATCATATTGTATAATTTTTTTGCCTTAAAACTTACATACGAGATAATTCACAAGCTATGGTCAATACACGGGATCATCACCCTCGGTCCCTAACTGAGGTGGATACTGACACCCCAACCAACACATAAAACAATGAATTTGAGCCTCCCACATAACATGCACCTAAACAACATTTAGGTAGTATTAGAGGTGATAACACAACTCATGGGGGTTCTCATCAGGACAATCCAATTAGAGGATAAAACACAATATTCTCTCATGATATAAATGAGGGTGGTTCAAGACCCCACCATAACAAGATAGACATAGACAAGATCAACCCAATGAGGGGCAATATGAAAGGGATGTGTCAGATAATAGACCCATAAGAATTCCAAATCACACTGAACCTAGGATTTTTGTGATAGATCTCAATATTGTTGGAGTAAATGGTATGCCTCCTAACTAACCTTAGAGAACTAGTTAGCTCAACAAACTAAATCAAGTTCTAGAAATATTAGAGCATAAGACCTCTACTACCCACTCTCATTCTAAGATCACACATAGTGAGGATAGAGAGAGGTATACTCAATCCTAGGGGGAATATTCAAAATGCCCCTACAACACATGCACCCCATCCATGCATGTGAGCATAGAATAAATGTCTCAATACAATACCAATGTAATCTTTACAAATAAAGGAAAGAGTGTATAAGACTAATAAATTGGGGCTCATACTAATAAAACTCCTTGCATGGATTTACAAAGCCAAATACCCTATATAGTCGATTGCGTAGATTAGGCACATAGGCTTTTTTCAGGATAGAGACAACAAATACTCCAAGATCAATTAGAGGATTTGCATGTAGAGTGTGAGCGACTCAAATAGGATAACACATAATGCCAAATGTTTTTTCGATAATGTTTGTATGAGCATCACTTGTGAGAACAATGCATCATCAATCATAAGGAGCATGAAGAGAGAGAGGATAGGTTAGCTAGGGCTAACCTAACTCCTATTAGTGAATACAAGGAGAAACATAATAATAGATGTGTTGTATCACATCTAGAGATGCACCCTAAACAAGTAGAGCATCACATTTGTCATACTTTCTAGCAAACTCCAAGGCAACAACAACATCAAATGCTAGATCAACCTAGGCATAATTAGTACAAGGAATAAGAAAGAGATGACCAAGATTAGCAATATCCTAAATCCTCTTTTGTAGATGTGGATGATGAGCACAATCATCCATATTGATCTTAGATAAATTTACCACCTCTTGCACCACAAATGTTACTAAGGGAAGAAGAAATATTTTCTTATAAAGCGTACAAAGTCCTTGCTGAGAAAATTAAATCTCTTGAGAAATAAGGTATAGCTTACCAAAAGCCTACTCTAAATAAGATTCATAATCAACCTCTGTGTCCCTCATTCTCTAGCCTAGCATATCCCAAGCATTTTGATATGCCTAAGCTAGAAAAATTCTAAGGTGATGATGATGCACAAGAACATGTGACCAATTTTATGAATTTGTGCTTTGAGATTCAGAACAATGATGCCCTGCTACTGAGGACTTTCATGATCACCGTTTCAATCCCAGCCCTAGAATGGTGCAACCAACTACCAAGGTACATCATTACCAGCTTTGAATAACTGGTGAATGCTTTTCTTGAATGCTTCTTATTTGGAATTAATAAAAAGACCAATCTAAAAGATCTAGCTACTTTATGGTAATACGATAATGAGTTAATCACAGATTATGGAAATAGGTGGAGAAAATTAATGGTCAAACTTCCATTCTCCATTTCAACCATATAATTAACCCAAATGTTTACAAAAAGTTGTGCAAAACACATATCACTTTTGCTTCAACTACAATAGTATCAAACATTTGAATAGGCTTTGGTGCAAGCCAAATTCATTGAGGATATCAAGTTGCAAGAAGGAGATTTGAAACTCTGGACTAAAAATCAATAGGCCAAACCTGCACCTGTTAATCAAATCATGTTGAACCTTTCAAAGGGGGACAAAAGCTATATTTAGAAAAATTATTAAGAACAACCTCTCCCTATGCAATACAATCATCATAATATGAATCAAGGCAAAGATAAGAAATATCACCCACCTCACCAGTTGACACCATTTTCTAAGACTTTAACATCAATTTTCAATCAATTATGCATTGCTAAGGTGCTTTAATTATCTGATGTGTAGTTGATGGATACCAACCATCCTAAGTCCAAAGGGTTTAGGAAAGATCACTATTTCCCATACCATAAACAAAAGTGGCATGACATAGAAGTGTACCATAGGTTTAAAAACATGGTGTAGAATATGATCGATAAGGTATGAATTGCAAATCGACAATCCCTTGGTGCTAGACAATAAAAATATAGGAATATTCAAGGATCTCTTGCCAAATCATGAGCTACCAAGGAACCATGCTAGATAAGTCAACCAAGAATGTATTGATCCTTCTACTCAAGGATTTGTAGATATGGTGAATGTGGTCACTAGAAATAGGAGGTATAATTAACTAGATCCTCCTACAACACCCATTCATATTCAAGCTATGTATTAGTGAGGCCAGCGTAGAACCCATTGCCAGGCCCACCAATAAGACTAGTGGTAATAATAAAAAATAGACTCACCCAGAGTATACATATAGCCTTGATGAAGCTATCAATATATGTGGTAATACATCAATCTCCTAGGCACAGGGAGACATTAATGGAAATCTTAAATGCCATAGAACTTCAACCCTGAAATACCAAATCTTTTACTAACTTTGTGAGGCATGTGCAACAATGTCAGGAACCCATGATAATATTATATGATCATAAAATCAAAATGGTATCCACTTCTATAGTGGACCCACCGCTTCATATAATCGTGTGTGTTAATAACACCCCCTTCAAGTGGGTATTAGTTGACACAACATCATCAATAAATATAATAACCACTAAAGCCTTAGGAAACCTAAACCTCCCTATGTCGCATATTGTTGTTGGAATATGAGTAGATAAGTTGTCATTGATAACAAGAGTGAGTGGTCATTGATGTCAAGCTTTTAGCACTGGTCATTGGCAGTTTCAGTGGGCAACATCAGTTTCAGGTTCTCTAGTTTCAATTGATCAAGACCCAATTTTAGAAAGTTAGATGAGGTCTAAAGTGCAAAAAGCCCAAGTGAATAATATTATAAAGGGAATTTTTAAATTAATTATAAATTAATTAATATAATTTTTATTATAAATTAATTTATAATTTAATTTACTTAAGTTATTTAAATTAATTATTAATTAATTTTGATATTAGTTATAAATATTAATTTATATTAATTTTTAACTAACCCTAAGGAGGGTTATCAAATTATAATTCGAATTTTTGAAATTTGAATTCCAAGAGCCAATGTGGGAGAAAATTTCCAAACGTGTATAAAAGGGGGATCATCCCACCTTAGAAAATTACCATGCCTTCGATTTTTAATTAGCTACAAACTTTGTGAATCATGTTGCATCTAAGTGGAAAGCATTGTGGTTTTCATGGGAAGTCAACGACGCACTAAGGCATAAGGTGAAGGAAGTATTTCTTCCTTCATGTGGGTACCATTAGCCCATGCGGTGGATTCCCAAGTGCTAAGGCGCTTAGGCTTGGGGATATGACGAATCAAATCATGTCAAAACCCCTTTTGGGGGAAGCAAAAGGTATGCATTGAAATTGAGTGCCAAAAATTTTGAAAGGGTTAGTTGAGTATTTAAAAATTAATTTTTGCATTTTTATTTGGTTTGTAAGGTAGTAAGGGGAGTTATAAGGGTTATGCAAAATTAAATTTTTGGTGTTATTTGCTTTAGTGTTTGGAAAGGGTAGTAAGGTGTTTTAGGAAGATTGTTTGAAGTATTGTGGTGTTGGATATTATTTTAAGTTGGAGTTTATAAGGTGTATCCAAGGAATTATTATTTTTCATGTATGATTTGATGGTTGTTAATTTCAAAAGGAGCAATAAGGCATAATTGAGCTTTGAGTATTTTTGTGTCCAAGGAATATTTGAGAAAGTGTTAAGAGTGAGATTTTGTCATCTAACCATTGAAATTGGAAAGAAGAAAATTATGATTTAGACATGTTTTCCAAGGGCACTTCTACATCAAACAAAAGGTATGGGCATATTCTTCCTAGTGAGTGATTGTTGAATTTTGTGAATGCAAAATTGGAGTGAAAATGATTGTTTGGTAAGCATTGTTGAGTGTGTGTTGAATTAATGCTTTAAGGTTTTTTGGAATAAAGAGTTGTTGATAAAACCTTTTTATAAGCATTGTTGTTGAAGTGATTAAGTTGAGTGAACTTGAACTAGGGTTTGCAAAGATCATGAGTATCATTGTTATGTGAAGATTATTTATAAGCATTGTTGTTGAAGTGATTAAGTTGAGTGAACTTGAACTAGGGTTTGCAAAGATCATGAGTATCATTGTTATGTGAAGATTGTTTTTGACATGAATGGTTGAGTGAAGAACTTGAACTAGGGTTTGAAAAGAACATGAGTATCATTGTTATGTGATATTGGTTGATAAATATTGTTGGAAATATTTGAGTGAGTGTTCATATGCTTGGACTAGGGTTTGTGAGCAAGGATTATTTCATTGAGTGATTGGTTGAGTAGATTTGATTGAGCCTAGTCAAGTGGATGTGTGAAGTGATAGTTCAAGTTCTATGAAATAAATTATTCTATATTATGAATTTATTTGAGAAAGAGGTTGAGTGTTGATGAGTGTGAAACATATTGAGTCTCTAACAATTATCTATATATTTTTGTAATAAAATAAAGATTGAAAGTGATTGAGAGTTTGTGAGTGTGAAGCATATTGAGTCTCTAACAATTCTATATATGTTTCCAAAAGAGTGATTGAAAGTAATTGAGCATTATAAGTGTGAAGCATATTGAGTCTCTAAAAATTATCTATATCTTTCTAAAAGAGTGATTGAAAGTGATTGAGCATTGTGATGAATGTGAAGCATATTGAGTCTCTAACAATTCTATATATTTCCATGAGATTGGACAAGTTCTAGTGTGGACTTGTTGAGAAGATTTGAGGTAAGTCTTAGAGAAGACTTGTGGACAGATTTGTGTGAGCTTTTGTGAAAGTTTACAATATAGATTGATAGTAGATTTTGACAAGTTCTAGTGAGGACTTGTTGGGAGTAGATTGGAAAAGTTTTAGAGAGGAATTGTGGATAGATTAGTGTGAGCTTTTGTGGAAGCTTACAAGGACAGGTTTTTGCTAGACCAAAGGATTGTATTTAGTGCAGATCAGAGGATAGAGATTGAAGATATATTTGTGCTAGATCGAAGGACTATGTTTAGTGTAGATCAAAGGATAGATATTGAGGATAGATTTGTGCTATACCTAAGGAATATTTTTAGTACATATTTGAGGATAGAGTTTGGTGTAGATTTGAGGATAGGTTTGTTCCAGACTAGAGATTGAGATTAAGTAGATTTGTTCTAGACTAGAGGACTATGTTTAGTGTAGATTTGAGATAGATATTTGAAGGTGATAGAGTATAGAGGACAACATTATCTAGTGGATAGATATCCATTAGCTAGGGTAGTGAGGATAGGTGTCTTCAGTGGATAGAGATCCATAATCCAATGTAGTGGGGGTAGTAGTTCTTCTAGAAGATCACCAGCCAGAGCAAGAGGAGAAAGGAGTTCTCCTATGGATAGATATCCATGAACTTGATTAGGGGATTGGTGTCTCCTTTGGACAGAGGTCCATAAAAATTGTAATAGGGAAAGGATTCCCAAGATATTGATTGAGAAAATTTTAGTGAAATATTTTCTTCGTGGAGTAGCCCACATTGGGTGAACCACATTAAATTGGTGTCTCTATTGTGTGTGGTGATTTGTGCATTGCTTTTATTACTACTATTGATATTGCTATCTTTACATTGCATAATATTGATTGGAAAAGAAAAGTAAAAAGTGGTCTTATATTGTTCACCCCCCTCTCAGTATAAGCTTATATTCTTCAATTGGTATCAAAGTGGGTTCCTTCGGAAGAGTTTAATAGCTTGACAGAAAAGATTTCAAGAACACAATGGATTCTAAGAATGTGTCCTCAAATAATTCAACACCAATATTTGATGGAAGTGATTATATATTTTTGAGTATGAGAATGAATATTCACTTGATGGCACTTGGCAATGAAATTTGGGAAGCAGTTGAAAATGGATATGTACCACCAGTTGATCCACCTATAGATAAGGAAGGTAAGATTCTACAAAATTAAAATTCAAAATAAATTAATGTAATTTTGAGAGGTTTGCATAGAAAATAATCCATAAAATTTATGCATTGGAAATATGCAAAAGGAATTTGGGATAAGTTGCAAAACATATATGAAGGAGATAATTTTTAGGTAAAGATACAAAATCTCAAAGGACAATTTGAAGTTTTAAGAATAAAGGATGAGAAAAATATTATTACTTATATACTTCCAGTTGATGAGGTTTTTAATGCTATGCAAGGACTTGGACTTAATGTTGAAGAATCAGATGTTTGTGATAAGGTCTTAAGATCTCTTCCAAAAATATTTAGTGAAAATATTTTTTCTATAGAAGAATTAAAATATGGTGATTCTTTGACAAGAGATATGTTACTTGGTATTCTCACAACCTTTGAGTTAAGAAAAAAATAGGAACCTAATCTTCAAAAGGAAGCAACCTTCAAATAAATTAAGAAGACAAAGGGTAAGAAGTCAAAATCAAGCAATGAGTCATCCAGTGATGAAGAAGCTAATTATGGTAGAAGGAATAAGGATTCAAGAATATTTAAAGATGCAAAATATATTAGATGTTTCAATTGTGGAAAGTATGGTCACTATGCAACTAATTTTCAAGAAGCTAAAAATAACAATGATGAAGAAAAATAGGATCATAGGAACAAGGAATCAAAAAAATACAGGTACCAAAAGAAAGGCAAGGATGGACAAGGTAGACAAGGAAAGAAGTTCTTTCAAAGATAAAAGAGGAGCTACTATGCAAACAAGACAAGTAAGTACTCAATTGATAGTGATAATAGTTTTTTAGATAATGATAAAGATGAAGTCCTATTTCTGATTGAAGAAAAATAAGAGGTTAAGAAAAGGCCACCAATAATTCTCAAGTGTTTTAGATGTGGTAATTTTGGACATCTTGAAGATAGTTGTACAAGGAATGGTTTCAATTTTAGTGATGATGAGTATGAGGATGCATTTGAAGGACCAAAAGAGAATATTATAATGGCACTAGAAGAAGAATAAGGTGATCCTATAGAAGACAAGTCATAAAAGAATGAAGATGTTGACAAAGGCAAACAAATAGAGGAAGAATAAAAAAAGGAGGAGTTGATCTTGAGGGAGAGCTTATTTATTCTCTTAAAACTTTAAATAAGGTAATAAAGCAAAACTCCCAACTTGAATTTCAGTTTCAATAATGTGATGAAGAGAGAGGAAATATTATAGAGGATTTAAACAAGTCAATGGCTAAGACAAAGAAGTTCAAGGATAAGTTAGAAGCAAAGGTCTTAGAATGTGAAAATTTAGAACAAGAAGTAGCTCTACTAAGGGAAGATTTAGAAAAGTCCAAGGATAAGCTACACAAGTTTGGAAAGAGTTCAAATAATTTGGATAATATGATCAAGGTACAAAGAAGGTCAACAAACAAAATAGGTCTTGTTTTTGAACAAACTCAAAAGAAATAAGAAGAAGAGTCAACCTCAAGTTTTGAAGAAGAAGAAAATTTAGAAGAATACAATGTAAGAGAAAGTGAGGCTTCTGAGGATGAGTTGAACAATAGAAAGTTCAACAAGGAAAGGAATAATGCACAAAGAAGAAATGGATGGAACAACAACCAGAATAGGTTAAGAGAGACTAAGAGACCAATGAGGTCAAGACAAGGAAACTTCAATGGAATATGTTTCTCATGTCATAGATTTGGGCACATGGCTTCAGAATGTAGGATGCATGAAAGACAAGAAAATGGGAATTTTAGAAACAAGAAGCTTTTCCATGGGTATTGCTACTCATGTAATCTATTTGGTCACAAGGAAATGAATTATAGGGTTCATGATAGGAAAATATATGGCTTCACTAGGATAAATCCCAAGAAATTTGCACCTCCAAGGAATAATAACATTAAGTGTTATAAGTGCAATAATGATGGAATATAGCAAAGTGGTGTAGATCATACATTCCAGAATCAAGCATGACCAAGAACAGGAATACAAATAGGAATATGGAAATAAACAAGAACAGGAATATGGACATGGACAAGAATAGGAATAGGAACAAGAATAGGAATATGTCTATTAATAGGAACATTAATATGGACATGGATAGGGATAGTAATATGAACAATCAAAGGAATTAGAAGGATCAGATGAGAAGGAAAGAGGACAAAGGTAAATACTAGTGCTTGTTGGGAGTAGAAATACTCCCACCCCAAAATTAACCACCTCAAGAGGAGGTGGGGGAGGGGCTAAGCTAAGAGACTCATTCTTAGCCATGAGCCCCAAAGGTGACCCTTTTCCATTGATGTCAAAGGGGGAGATATTTAAGTAAGGGGAGAGATTTGATTTAAGGAGAGAGCATTGAGTCAGGGGGAGCAATGTCCCAGGGGGAGCAGAACAGGAAAAAGGTCAAGTTTTTGGTAAAAAGAATTTGGGTTATCATCAATGACAAAGGGGGAGATTGTTGGACATTTTGAGTAGATAAGTTGTCATTGATGTCAAGAGTGAGTGGTCATTGATGTCAAGCTTTTAGCACCAGTTAATGGTAATTTCAGTGGGTAGCATCAGTTTCAAGTTCTCCAATTTTAGTTGATCAAGACCCGATTTCAGGAAGTTAGATGAGGTCTAAAGTGCAAAAAGCCCAAGTGAATAATATTATAATATTTTTATAATATTATAAAGGGAAGTTTTAAATTAATTATAAATTAGTTAATATAATTTTTATTATAAATTAATTTATAATTTAATTTACTTAAGTTATTTAAATTAATTATTAATTAATTTTGATATTAGTTATAAATATTAATTTATATTAATTTTTAACTAACCCTAAGGAGGGTTATCAAATTATAATTCAAATTTTTGAAATTTGAATTCCAAGAGCCAATGTGGGAGAAAATTTCCAAACATGTATAAAAGGGGGATCATCCCACCTTAGCAAATTACCATGCCTTTGATTTTTAATTAACTGTGAACTTTGCGAATTATGTTGCATCTAAGTGGAAAGTGTTGTGGTTTTCATGGGAAGTCAATGACGCACTAAGGCATAAGGTGAAGGAAGTGTTTCTTCCTTCACGTGGGCACCATTAGCCCATGCAGTGGACTCCCAAGTTCTAAGACACTTAGGCTTGGGGAGATGGTGGATCGAATCATGTCGAAACCCCTTTTGGGGGAAGCAAAAGGTATGCATTGAAATTGAGTGCCAAAATTTTTGGAAGGGTTAGTTGAGTATTTAAAAATTAATTTTTGCATTTTTATTTGGTTTGTAAGGTAGTAAGGGGAGTTATAAGGGTTATGCAAAATTAAATTTTTGGTTTTATTTTCTTTAGTGTTTGGAAAGGGTAGTAAGGTGTTTTAGGAAGATTTTTTGAAGTATTGTGATGTTGGATATTATTTTAAGTTGGATTTTATAAGATGTATCCAAGGAATTATTATTTTTCATGTATGATTTGATGGTTGTTAATTTCAAAAGGGAGCAATAAGGCATAATTGAGCTTTGAGTATTTTTGTGTCCAAGGAATATTTGAGAAAGTGTTAAGAGTGATTTTTTGTCATCTAACCATCGAAATTAGAAAGAAGGAAATTGTGATTTAGATAGATTTCCAAGGGCACTTCTACATCAAACAAAAGGTATGGGCATATTCTTCCTAGTGAGTGATTGTTGAATGTTGTGAATGCAAATTTGGAGTGAAAAGGATTGTTTGGTAAGCATTGTTGAGTGTGTGTTGAATTAATGCTTTAAGATTTTTTGGAATAAATATTTGTTGATAAAACCTTTTTTATAAGCATTGTTTTTGAAGTGATTAAGTTGAGTGAACTTGAACTAGGGTTTGCAAAGATCATGAGTATCATTGTTATGTGAAGATTATTTATAAGCATTGTTGTTGAAGTGATTAAGTTGAGTGAACTTGAAGTAGGTTTTGAAAATATCATGAGTATAATTTTTATGTGAAGATTATTTTATAAGAATTATTGTTGAAGTGAATGGTTGAGTGAAGAACTTGAACTAGGGTTTGAAAAGAACATGAGTATCATTGTTATGTGAGATTGGTTGATAAGTATTATTGGAAATATTTGAGTGAGTGTTCATATGATTGGACTAGGGTTTGTGAGCAAGGATTATTTCATTGAGTGATTGGTTGAGTAGAGTTGATTGAGCCTAGTCAAGTGAATGTGTGAAGTGATAGTTCAAGTTCTATGAAACAAATTATTCTATATTCTGAATTGATTTGAGAAAGAGGTTGAGTGTTGATGAGTGTGAAGCATATTGAGTCTCTAACAATTCTCTATATTTTTCTGTAAGAAAGGCTGAAAGTGATTGAGAGTTTGTGAGTATGAAGCACATTGAGTCTCTAACAATTATCTATATGTTTCCAAAAAAGTGATTGAAAGTAATTTATCATTGTAAATGTGAAGCATATTGAGTCTCTAAAAATTCTCTATATGTTTCAAAAATAGTGATTGAAAGTGATTGAGCATTGTGATGAAAATGAAGCATATTGAGTCTCTAACAATTCTCTTTATGTTTCCATGATATTGGACAAGTTCTAGTGTGGACTTGTTGATCAAATTTGAGGTAAGTCTTAGAGAAGACTTGTGGACAAATTTGTGTGAGCTTTTGTGGAAGCTTACAATATAGATTGAGAGCAGATTTGGACAAGTTATAGTGAGGACTTGTTGAGAGAAAATTGGACAAGTTCTAGAGAGGACTTGTGGACAAATTAGTGTGAGCTTTTGTGTAAGCTTAAAAGGATACATTTGTGCTATATCGAAGGACTGTGTTTAGTGTATATTAGAGGATATATTGAGGACATATTTGTGCTAGATCGAAGGACTGTGTTTAGTGTAGATCAGAGAACAACTATTGAGGATATATTTGTGCTAGACTAAAGGACTGTGTTTAGTATAGATTTGAGGATAGTGTTTGGTGCATATTTAAGGATAGGTTTATGCTATACCAAAGATAAATATTGAGTAGATTTATGCTAGACCTAAGGACTATGTTTAGTTTATATTTGAGATAGAACTTTGAAGGTGACAAAGTATAGAGGATGACAATATCTAGTGGATAGAGATCCATTAGCTAGGGTAGTGAGGACAAGTGTCTTCAGTGGATAGAGATCCATTAGCCAGTGTAGTGGGGGTAGAAGTTCTAGAAGATCACCATCTAGAGTAAGAGGAGAAAGGAGTTCTCCTATGGATAGAGATCCATAAACATGATTAGAGGATTGGTGTCTCCTTTGGATAGAGGTCCATAAACATTGTAAAAGGGAAAGGATTCCCAAGAGATTGATTGAGAAAATTTTAGAGAAATATTTTCTCCATGGAGTAGCTCACATTGGGTGAACCACGTTAAATTGGTGTCTCTATTGTGTGTGGTGATTTGTACATTTATTTGATTATTGCTATTGATATTGCTATATTTACATTGCATAATATTGATTGGAAAAGAAAAGTAAAAATTCATATTATACTGTCCACCCCCCTCTCAGTAAAAGCTTGTTTTCTTCAATTGTAGCCTCAAATTTTATGCTACGAGCATTCAATGATGATTTGTGCTTGATAGTAGGTAAAACAGTCATTCCTAGTTAGGTTGGACTAAAACCATCCTAGTGATGTTCCATATTCTATAAGGTGCTATGCAGTACACCATTCTCCTAGGTCATCCATGCATAAGGGACATGTGTTGCATCCCCTTGGTTTTGCACCAATGCATTAAGTATGTACATGAGGGACAAGTACATGTGGTCTCATCATATGAAGAGCTATTTAAATATGTCAATTAAGTTGACTTGTTGAGAGACTTCATCCTCCTATTTACTCTCTTAGATATTAGACCTACGTCTCCTATCAAATATCCATTAGGTAAATCAAACTTAGTGCACACCGATACTTCTATGTAGATACCATAACCAACCTCTAGTACAAGGGCTACTTCTGAAAGGCCTAAAACATCACAAAACTAAAGAATGATTAGAATATAAAAGTAGTTTTAGGTGAAAAGGAACCTAGGGTAATCCCAAACATTGCAACTACAAAAATTCCAAATATTATGGAAGAGGAAAATTTACACAATGTAGTCAAGGAGGTACCTCAACTTGCCTCGTCTGTGTCATGAACCACCTCATCTACATTATAGGTGATAATTCATTTAGTTAAACCTAGGTTAGCTAAATAACTTATGTAGAATGTAACTTCCACACCTATAATAGAGTCTAATAAAGACTTAGGGAGGCCTCAAGCACCCCGTTTTTCTATTGGAATGATGGTACCACTCGAGGTGCTACCCAGTCAGACCAATTTCATCTATGGGAGCTTGGATCAAGTCATAGATCACTTGACCATAGAGGATAATGATGATGAATTGTTTACTACTAACATTCATTATATATCCAATTTAGAGTTCACCTTTCGATATTTTAACCATTACCATTGGCATAGTTACAAATTAGGCTTGTTCGAGCAAGGATGTAGAACTTATTTTCAACCATAGTACCAACTACCAACTAACAAATTTGGCCTTGGATATCACATTCGAGGGAAATATGAATTGTTAGAAACATCCTTGGATCATCTAAATCTAATCTTGGGTGAGGAAGTGGATTGGAATACCTATCACCCCAACCCTTTGCACACATAAAAGGATAATTGTCCTATGACCATGGTTACCATAATGCCACCCTCGGTATATCATGAAAACATTTCTATGGAGGCTACCCTATAAAGCATATCAAAGATAAATTGGGTTATCAAAAGTAATGAGTATGTTGATGAAGTTAGCATTGAACTTCATATCCCTAGCTTAAATGAAGAGTCTTATTCAGAATCCACTTTTGAAGAAGATGAATCAGGGTATAATTTTGGAGAAAATAAAGGTGAGTATTTATCATATGACAAGGAATATGAGGATGAAATAGAGATGACTTGCCTAGAGCCTCAACATCTACATCATATTAGGGATCCTATGGACATGAAATAAATGTATCATGTAGTCTTCCCAGGTTCTCCCATTCAAATGAGACCAGTGAATTTAGAAGAGATATATCACATAGCTTTTCCTGGTCCTTTGAACTTAAGGCAATTACTTCTCCTTGAGGATCCAATTATTGTGTCTATTTCAAAAGTATACCTAGTGATACCCATACCACCTGAGCCACATATACAGTATGGGGAAAACCCAAATATAGTGAGTTTCATCCATGTGGTCCTAGATATTTCTTCCATTCTATTAACATAATATCCATCGATATGACCACTCTACTTCACAATCCATATGACCTTTTAAAACCTTTATACCTCAATCATGAGGCCATTGATTTTGACTGCATACCCCTTGAGCCTAAATATTTCTTTTCTAACAAAGAAATATTGCAACTGTTCCATTTTATTCTAGGCTATGCACATGATGTCTATCATGCTGAGGTCGATCCTGATTTTGTGGAATCTTTAAACCTAGTATATGACATCATTGATCCCTAAACCTCACCAGCTCGAGGAGGGATCATATATGTCAATAGAGGAAACCTTCAAAATGGATATCAATGATGATCCCACCAATCCAAAGAAGGTTAAATTTAGAGAGAGCTTATCTCCAAAGGAGTGCATCAGCCTCATTTCTTTATTAAAAGAGATACCTAATCTATTTTCTTGGACCTATAAGGATATGTCAAGTCTAGATCCAAAATTTGTTACTCATATCCTTTCATTGGATCCTACCAAGAAATCGATCAAGAAAAAACTTAGGAAGATGCATCTAACCATTGCCATGTTGGTTAAAAATGAACTGCAAAAGTTGTTGGATATAGAGTTCATAATTCCCATCGACTATCCATAATGGGTATCAAACATGGTACCCATAGGAAAACCTGATCGAATAATTCACATATACATGGATTTCAGGGATCTCAATAAGGTAATGCCCAAGGATTCATTTCCATTGCCTAATATTGATTCTCTTGTAGATGTAATTATAGGTCACAAAAATGCTTTCTATCATGGATTTTTTTGGTTACAATTAGATTCATATTAAACCTAACTATCATCACAAAAGCACTTTCACAATTCCATGGGGAAAATTTTGCTATAAAGTTATGCCATTTGGACTCAAAAATGTTGGTGCCACATATCAACAGGCTATGAAATACATTTTTCATGACTATAAGCATAAAATATTAGAATATTATATCAATGACTTACTGTCCAAGTCATTGCTATGTGAAGAGCACGGTGAGGTCCTAAGAAAAGTATTTGATTTCCTAATAGAGCACAATGTCAGGTTGAACCCCAAAAAATGCATCTTTGGCATAACTTCAGGTAAACTCTTGGGATTCATCATTTCTAAATGAGGGATCAAAGTAGACCCAAAAAAGGTCAAGGCTATATTAGAAATGGGACCTCCCATAAACATCAAATAATTAAGAAGCCTACATGGAAAGGTAGCATCCATAAAGTGCTTCATCACACAATTATCAGATAAATGTAAACCCATGAATCAACTGCTACACAAGGGGTCCCATTTAACTGGGATGAAGACTATCAAAAAGCCTTCACTGAGATCAAATAATACTTGGCATCACTACTAGTATTAGATCCACCTAGACTAGACGTGTCATTTTTTATGTATATATCCACCATGAACTTTGCACTAGGAACCATGCTAGCCCAGAAGAACATGTAATACAAAGAGTAGGTGATATATTACATAAGTCAAACCCTGGTCAACTATGAGCTACAATATGTATACATAGAAAAGTTGTACTTAGCAGTGGTATTTACAACCAAGAAGTTGCACTACATATTCAATCATACGAAGTATGTTATATCGAAACAAAATTCTTTGCAATACATGATGAGAAAGACATATCATAACACATGTATTGCAAAGTGGATCATGCTATTGACTGAATTCAATCTAGAATTCATTAGTGAAAATTCAATCAAATAACAAGTCATAGCTGATAAACTAGTAGAGGATCCTATTTAGGATCATAGGTCTCTTTTCATAGAACTTCATAATGATGCAGTGTTTGCATTGTCAAAGTCACTCTAACCCAAAGAACCAGATAATAGATTATATGTCTTTGTTCTTCGATGGTTCAAATGCGAGTAAGGGAGTGACGTAAGGATTGTGTTTTTCATGCCACAAGGTTCTCCAATATCCTTATAATTTAAACTCAACTCCCCTTACACCAATAACAACATTGAAATGGGGCCTAATATTGGATCTCCAAACAATTATCACCTTGAAGACCAGAAATTTGAATATCTTTGGTGAATCCCTTATCATAGTAAATAAATTTAAGGGAATTTATCAGTGCAGGTGTCCCATATTGAAATCATACAAGGAAATTTTGGACACTTAGCCCAATTGGAGTGGTATGACATCGAGGTAATCCCTCAAACATCCAACATATTTGTAGAAACTATGGTATCTTTAGGATCCTTAATCCATTTGAATCCATATTTTGACTTCACTATTATCTAGGTAAAAATTCTATTGCAATCTGTGATACGATGTGAGGCTCAAGAAAATCATGAATCAGTCCACATGATTCATATAAAACCAAAACATGGGTGGTTCTATAGAGCTAGAGACTTTCTAAAGAAGGTGCATTGGGGTTTTTTTATCTCATAGGATCCTGTGGATAATGGTACCACTATTATCCATAAGGTTGTTTCCTAGTCAGTCAAAGTTATTTCTTATCACAATTAAATGATTTCCTTAAGCTTGAAGTAATCCCACAGGGATTTTTGCATGCCACTAAAAGAGCATTTAAATAAAAAATGACTAGATATGTATTTTTAGGAGACATTGTATTTTCATGGCTATAATGGAATCCTCCTTCATTACCTTGAGCTGTAAGAATCAAATTGGGAAATTTCACAAGCTCATGATGGTACATGCAATGGATATTTTAGAGGCATAGCCATTATCAAGTGCATCCTTTGAATGGATTACTATTGGCCCACTATGGAGAAGGATTGAACATCGTATGTCAAGAAGTACATTAAATTTTAGCATCATGCTAATCTTATGCACCTACCATCACAAGCCTTACAGCCCATCAAAATGGCTTGGCCATTTGCTCAATGGGGTTTGGATATAATTGGTAAGATCTCTCCCCCATCTTCGAGATGATACATGTTTATCATAATAGCCACTGAGTATTTCACCAAATGGTTTGAGGTAATCCCTTTAACTACAATGATAAGAGTGTGTATTGCGAATTTCATACTCCATAATATAATATGTCATTTTGGGATACCATCCAAAATAATATCGGATAATGGAACTTCATTCAAAAATAAAATTGTAAGGACTTTAACATCCAAGTATAATATTGAACATAGTTTTGTAACCCCATACTATCCACAAGAAAATGGGTAAGCAGAGGTCTCAAAAAAATAGTGGTAGCAATATTAAAGAATATTGTTCAAAAAAATTATAAATATTAGCATATTCAACTACCTCTTGCATTATGGGATTATAGAACTAGTATATGGATGCCCATTAGGGCAACACTATTCTCACTAGTATATGGTTTTGAGGCCATCATACCCTTGGAATTGGAAATTCCAACATTACACGTTGCATTGAAAGAGTTCATCAATGATGATACTGCATGACAAGCTCACCTAGATCAATTGATGCTTCTTGATGAATGTTACGTGAATGCTCTTGAGAATCTCTAAGTTTACCAAGATTGGCTAAAATGAGATTACAATAATAAATTCCACTTGAGAGACTTTAAATTTGGGGATCTTGTGCTAAAATAGAATCAACATAATTCAAACTTGTCATTGCATCTATGAGACAAATTTATGGCCAACTAGTTAGGTCCATTTATCATTTTAGAGAAGATTGGACCTTGTACTTATCTCCTAGCATCACTAGAAGGTGTTGGAGAGCCTGAACCTCTCAATATTATTCATCTAAATGAATTTTATACATAAAATTAAAAATCCAAAAATATTTGAAAAGCACTCAAACTTCAAAAACAATTTAAAACATAAAAAATCCAAACAAATCAAAAAGCAATAAAATTCAAAAACATTGCAAAACATCAAAAATACAAAAACATTTACATTATGCATTTATATTTTGCATATGCATTTATTTAATTGCATTGCATTAGGCACTTTCATTCATTGCATTTGCATTAAGATAAGTTGTGTTTACAATCTAATAAACACCACCACATTTGTATCTCAATCATACATCTTTTCATCATCATCATCCAACATCCTTGTGAGTAATTGTGTTTTTCAACACAACCCTTCTTGTTGCTATAAGGAATATACTAGGTTTTTCCAGTCATTCAACCATACCTAGTGATATTCTCAAATTTTGTAGAAAGCTATCTTTGCTTTTGGAGATGAGGTCTATTTTTGACATTACCTTGCATATTTCAAAATACTATCACAATTTTAAACATTAATAATCCTATTTTGAACAAGGAAAGATGAACACTACAAAGTGGTCCTAGTCACCTTAAACAAATGGTTTTTACTTGCTCATCTTGTGATGCGCATGGTCTAGAGTGTTGATCATTGAAAAAAGGACAAGAAACCCCCTACCCAAATAAATCCCTTGAATTCATATAACATAAGCAAAATCCTAAATCAAATAAAAGAAAAATAAATAGTGATTATCATCACTAAGGAAATCCCTTGCTCCAAAAGAAAACAAAATGTAAAATAAACAATGATTTTCATCACTAAGCATGAGCAAGTATCCCAAGAAATCAAAATAAAATAAGGGGATGAAGATCTTGAATCCTTGGAATGGTTAGTATTCGAAGCCATTGAGTGATCCCCATTATAACAATGGGCTGAATGAATCCTATATAGCAATGGGGTAGGTCAAAGCAATTTATAAATGAGCTAGCTTTAGGTGGTCTGTATTATCTAGTAGTCTAGTCCAACTACGTCCAAACTTAGCATCATGGTGAACATTTGGTGATCCTCATTATAGTAATGGACTGAATGAATCCTACTTGGCAATGTGGTAGTCTTATGTCTCATCTAATATATTTATTTACACACACAAATATAATGAGTATCTAGGTCTTCATACCAAAAATTTCATCTTTTAGGAATCTTGTATAGTCATTATACAACTTTTGATTATTCAACTAGGGTTTTTGAGTCTCATGGAAAACCTCAAAAATCCCTTATAGAAATAAATCATCTCACCAATCAATCACAATTTTTTTTATGAGGTTTTGTTAATTAAAGGATGTTTATATAATGGGATAGATACTGAATGAATATTAGCAATGATATTTAGACGAACACTAACTATTTTATGCATATATTTTAATTTAAAAAAGCTTATAAAGAAAACATACATCTCACATCATCTCATATCATATACGAATGCCAAAATGATTAATTATTATGATAAGATTTACCGTTTTCATTCATGATTTTTATACATTCAGAGGTGTCATCCATTAGTTTGTAAAACATATATTAGATTTATTTCTTATGTTTTAAGTGATTAAAGCATACAAGTTTATTTGCATTAGATCATCCTCATATAATTATTGCATTACATTACATATCATCTATCATATCACATCACATAGATAAAATGTATAAAAAATTGAAATATATTAAACATGCATTTAACATTCACCATTGCATCCATATACTATAATAAAAGCATCATTTAAGAATTGCATCCACATATGCATAACAAGAACATAAAATGAGGGTTTGATGAGGAAAAAATACTCTGCTAGGGTTTGATGAAGAAAAAATGCTCTGTGGGAATGGCAACAACTTCCGGAGGAGGTCTAAAAAATTGGAGGAATATCATGATGGCATCGGGTCCGGCATAGAGAGTGCATGCTCATGATATTTTTTCATCTAAAATTGACTAGAAGGAACAATATTTTCCAGTGCATGTTGGGAACTGCTTGTTAAAGAACAATGGATGTTTGGAATGATGTGAAGCTAGGCCAGTTCTAGTGGTTCAACTAGAATCGATGGCAGAAGATGTGGAGTATCTAACTAAACATGCCCTTATTGATAAATTTTTGGGTATATAAATTTCTCTCCTCTTTTTGGAGGCTTGGATCAGGAAGACTTGGAATCCTGAAGGCGATGTGGAGGTGATGCTGAGTGCAAACAACTATTTTATGGTGGTTTTCTCTTGTATTGCAGATCATAACAAAGAATTTGAAGGGGGTCCTTATTTCTATAACCAAGTGGGAATATTTCTTAAACCCTGGAATGTGGGTTTCAACCCATCAAAGGAGCGGTCATCATGGGTTCCAATATGGGTGCGGCTTTCATGGCTCCTATTGGAATTTTGGAGAACTGATATCTTGCATAGGATTGCCCTTTTGCTTGGGAAGCCTGTTGGACCATCACAATAGACAATGGATAAAATGGTAATCTCTATTGCTCGTATTTGTGTTGAAATTGACTTAAATAATCCTATTATAGATTCTATTGAAATACAATTTGGATCAACTACATGGGTTCAAAAACTTAACTATGAATCTCTTCCATTTCATTGTCGGATTTGCCATGAATATGGCCACCTGCAAATAAAATACCCTAAGTTTGTCTAACCTGTGGCTTCAAATCTTGGGCCCTCTCAGTATGGAAAAATTTTGGATAAAGGAAAAGCCCCGATAAAGGAAGGGGAACAGGATAAGGAAGGTTTTATTCTGGTAAAAGCCCAAAACAGAGGACAAAGGGCAAACAAAGACCTTAAGGATAGCTAGCCATATGATTTACTCAACCATTTTGAAATATTAGATGATCTTTATCAGTGCATGGAGATACCTAAAACATCACTACCTGATGCAAATATAACAAGGCCAAATCAGATGTCTCTTCTTGAGGGGGAACTTAAGGAATCAAATCTAGGGGGTTTAAATGAAGAACAAAGGGCTTTGGATCTAAGTATAGGGGATATGGTTGGGTCTAGCCCTATAAGGGAAAATATTTTGAAAAGTGGTACAAATTTAGTTATGCCCTATCCTAATCAACCATTGATGCAGTCATCTTTGGATTGCAAAAATCCTACGATGTTGGGATTGCAGTAGAAAATAATTAAAAAAAAATCGGATAAGAATATGAAGGTGGGTTGGAAGAAGGACCAGGATAAAATTAAGTTAATGGGGGATACTTTGGTGGAGTCAGGATTGGTGAGAACATTGGACTCCCATTTTTATAACCCCCAAAAATTATTATCCTCTCATGGAATGTAAGGGGGTTGAATAGCATCCCCAGACAAAAAGTTATTTGTGATTTGGTTCGTGTGCATTCTTCGGATGTGGT
The DNA here is from genome assembly GCA_028583015.1 of Wollemia nobilis. Lineage (NCBI taxonomy): Eukaryota > Viridiplantae > Streptophyta > Pinopsida > Araucariales > Araucariaceae > Wollemia > Wollemia nobilis. The sequence continues at coordinate 8,620,647 of JAQPPZ010017052.1, forward strand.
GTTTATTCAGGAGACTAAATTGGCTATTGATAGTATGTTTAATATTGATCCCAATTTGTGGAGAAGGGGGTAATTCTAGTGTATTGGTGCATGTGGATATGTTGGTGGTGTCACTTATTTATGGGATCCAGTTAAGATATCCTCTCTTACTTGGATTTCTAGCAGATGGTCTATTTCAATGGTCGGGCATGATAATGAATTTGGTGAAATCATCCTACTTACAAATATGTATGATCCTATTTATTACAATGGTAAAGTGAATTTATGGAAGCACATTTGCTTTGTGAGAATTTTGGTTCCCCTATACCCATGGATTTTTGTTGGAGACTTCAACTCTATCACTTGTCTAGAGAAGAAATGTGGTGGGGTGGATTGTCTCAAACCTTTTTCTTCTGTCTTCAGTGCTCATATTCAGGCCCTAAAATTAGTTGACATCAAGCCAGATAATGGGATCTTTACTTGGCACAATAGAAGGTGTGGGGAAGCTTCCATGTTAGAGATATTGGATAGGTTTTTGATATCCAGTTATTGGATGGGTAATAACAAAGGTGCTAGTTCTATGATTCTGAAGGGTAGGGGATCTGATCATTGGCATATCAAACTCTCTACTTTGGAGTTAGGGCTAAAAAAGAATCCCTCATTTAAGTTTCAACTTATGTGGCTTCATGATCCTAAGCTTCATGATTTCATGTGAGGCTGGTGGACCACTGGCAAACCTCCTCATGGCACCACTATGTATTCCTTTATGAAGCGACTATAATTTGTAAAACATAAATTGAAGAGATGGAATAGAATAAATTTTGGGAACCTTTCCTTGGCTAAGCTAGCAGATCTTAGGAGGATGGAAGAAGATTCAAGAAATATTAGAAATCAAGGATTCACGAAGGAGCTTCTTATTGAGGAATATGAGGCTACGAAAGACCTTGCTGAATGGGAACTGAGGGAAGAATTTTTTTGGAAACAAAAAGCTCGAGTAGATTGGCTTCAGGAAGGGGATATGAACATAGCCTTGTTTTATAACTCAGTTAAGGCTCACGATAATGGTAACCTTATTACCTCTCTTGTGAATTCTCAGGGTGCCCTACTCTCTTCTTTCAGGGATATTTCAAAAGAGACTAAGAGTTATTTTTCCTCTCTTCAAGTACTCCTTATCCGATGATGAGAATGAAAAGCTTATTCTAAATTGTATTCCAACGATTGTTTCTAGAGAGATGAATGAGCACTTGATGGGTCCAATTTCCCTTGAGGAGTTGGAAAATGTTGTATTCAATATGAAAAAAGGAAAATCCCTAGGCCCAGATGGATTCTCGATTGAGTTTTAATAATAGTTTTGGGATTTAATCAAATTTGATCTTTTAGAGGTGGTCCATCAATCCCAAAAGAAAAAACATATTCTAAGGGCCTTAAAGTCTACCTTTGTGGTGCTTATACCCAAAAAATAGAGAAAATTCCTTGGATATGTTCAGGCCTATTACTCTCTGCAATGTTGTGTATAAGATCATCACATAAATTATTGTTGAGAGGCTGAAGACATGGTTGAGAAAAATCATCTCTGAGGAGCAAGGAGGGTTTGTTGCTAGCTGATAAATATTGGATGGGGTTATTATTGCTACAGAAGCTATTCACTCGATGGAAACTTCTAAGGATAAAAATATGTTCATTAAGTTAAGCATGGCCAAAGCCTATGATCGGGTCAGATGGTCCTTTCTTCATAAATTTCTTGCTACTTTTGGATTTGAGGAGGAATGGATTAGATGGGTGATGAGTTGTGTTTCTTCTTCCTCATTCTCTATTCTTGTTAATAATGAGACATTAGAGTTGTTTGAGGCCTCAAGGGGATTGAGGCAAGGATATCCTTTATCTCCTTATTTTTTTATCATTATGGCGAAAGGGTTGGGAAGATTGCTCAAGTCTCAAGTCATGTAGGGTCTCATTCAAGGGTGGAAGTGGGATAGTAGTTTTCCACCTCTTTCCCACCTTTAATTTGTTGATGATACTACTTTTTTGGGAGTTGCCACTATCAGGGAAGCTAGCAATATTAGAATGTCTCCTGACATATATCTTGGTGCTTCTGTAAAGTTGATTAATGAGGACAAGTCTTCTATTTTCTTCTTCAATACCCCTCCTCTTATTCAAGCCAATATTGCTCGCATTCTAAGATTCCAGGTTGGGACTCCCCCTTCATTTATCTTGGTATTCCAATTTCATCTCACCCTCTACCTAGATATTCTTGGTAGTCTATGCTTGATAAGTTTAGAAGAAAGGTGAATCACTGGAATTTCAGATGACTATCCATTGTAGGTAGAGTGTTGCTTTTATAATTTGTTGTTCAAGATTTACCCATTTATAGATGTTTTGTACAAATAGCTCCCTCTCACTTCATCAAGGACATGGATGCTTTGTGAAGACAGTTTTTATGGTTTGGAAAACTTGATCAATCTAAATGGAGTTTGGTTAGGTGGGATTCTATATGTATGTCGGTGCAATATGGAGGCCTTGGGTTGTGACAAACAACTCTTTTTGGGTAGGCTTTGGCTGCAAAACTTTATTGGAGATGGTGTACCTCTCAAGATTATATTTGGGCTAAAATATTATCTTGTAAATAATTGAGAGGTATTTCTGAGGCTGATACCTAGAGTCAGCTTGGTTGGGAAAGGTTCAATTATCTAGGACACTCTAAAAAGAGGAGATAATTTAATCAAGCAGGGTTTGTTCTAGATTTGCAATCAGGGATCAAATGCTCTTTTTGGGAGGATTCTTGGGATGGCCACCCTCCTATCTTGAATCAATATCCTAGGTTATGTTCCCTAAGCATTTTTTTCTTGGAAGTAGGTTGGTCTCATATGGAGGACTTTAAAAAAATCTAGTCTTTTGGAAATATAGAGATGTATAGGTGGAAAGATCCATAAGAATGGCCCCAGGGGGGACTGGCCAATGACAGAGAGGTGATTACTCTTATTATTATGGGGATGCCTTGTTGTTAATTGAGGGGTAAAGATATTCTGGCTTGGAACCGTGATCCTAAGGGAACCTACTCGGTTGCCTATGGTTATCAGGTTCTTGATAAGCAAAAGCATGGGAGTCTTCCTGTCACTTGGTGGAAAAATGTGTGGAACAAATTTTCTTGGCCAAAATGTAACTTCTTTCTCTGGTTGGTAGCTTGTAATAAATACCTCACTTGGGATAATGTGAGGAAGAGGGAATTTCAGGGTCCCTCTTTTTGTGTCCTTTGCAGTAAGAATGAGGATGACTCTTCTCATTTATTTTTCCAATGGTCCTTTTATAGAGATATTTGGCATCATTGGTGGAGTGTTTGGAACCATTCATATTTTCATGTGCTGTCCTTGATGGATTTTTGGAGTAGTATAGGTAGATCTCCAGCCAAGGCTCCCTTCCTTTGGGTGGCTTGGAATTTGGGCCCTTTTTGCATCATCTAGAAAATTTGGCTCGAACAAAACTGATGCATATTTTAGAGCAGTTATTTGGTTATTCAATATATCTGGAAAAGGATCTTGTATATGGTTCAGGAAACCATCCATAGAAAATGTGATGTGGACCCTCTTTTGGATTCTAGGGAGGAGAAGGTACAACAGGCCCTTGGTATCTTTGGGGATGGTGTGAACTCTTCTAGCCCTAGTAGGGTTACTCAGCTCAACAAGAAGGTTAGGAGAGATGGTAGGTGGAGGCCACCCCCTAGAGGAGTTTGAAAAATTAATACTGATGGATTGTCCAAGGGTAATCCTGGACATGCTGGCATTTGTGGTGTTGGGAGAGATTCTACTGGTGGTGTTAGTTTTTTCTTTTCCATTTATAAATGTGTTCACTCCAACAATTTTATGGAAGCTCTTACAATTCTTGAGGCCTTACAGAGGGGGTTTTATCTTGGCTGACATAGGATTATCTGTGAGTCTAACTCTCAAATTATAGTTAATATTTTAAACAATAAAAGGGTGGAGGAATTTAATTGGCAGTTGGCCTCTATAGTCGTTCAAATTCTCAGAATGAGTGAAGAGTTCAAATTTACATCCTTTGTGCACATTCCAAGGGAATGAAATGTGGTTAATGATTACCTAGCCAAAAGGTCTTCTGAGCTACTGGATCCTTGGAGTATCGATAATTGGGAGAGTCTCCCATCTAGGGAATCTCAATGCCTATGGGAGTTGATCCACAAGGATGTACAGACTTAATATGGTTTATTCTTGTTTTTGTTTTTTAGTGTCATTCTAGTCTAGTGGTTTTAGCTTATTTGGCTATTTATTTAAGTCATGGTTGGAAGCTTAGTTGTACTTTATAATCTAAACTTTTTATCAATAAATTTTTACCCCTTTATTTAAAAAAAATAACATAAAACAATAAAATGATACACAAAATAAGTAATAGAGTATCATATATAAATATGTGTCAAAATGTACATAGAAGAGGTAAAAAATTCTCACAGGCTATACTAGTGTAGGTCCTTAGACCTTACACTAAAAAATTATATAAGACACATGTCTATCATACAGGGCCTACACCCCTTGAGTCACCTCCTTCCTCAGCTCCCTCTCTACGAGGATGCTTGGAGTTGGTGCTTGCTGATCTCTCTAATCAAGCCCCTGACCTATGGTTAAGGCACACCGAGGAATATCTAGACTTGATCTAACTCTTGTGAGGTCCCCCTATAGTAGATCGTGTCAGTATAGTACCACCATAAAGAGACACCTAACCCTCTAGCTATAGAATATATACACCATCATACTAATGCCTCATATCATACTAGCTGACTAGACCCTGCAACCTAGCCACTTGTGCTTGCAATGCTGCTACATCTCTTATAGCAAGTGTACCTAAAGTTGCCTATTCCTAAGTGGTTGGAGAGGATAGTGTGATCTAAGCAATAGTGGGATCCTCTTATTATGCCCTAAGAGTATCTCTCTCTATAGTCCTAGTGTCCAATTGTACCTACAACAAATTCTTCTAGGAAGCGACCTTATCTATCAAGGTCTATGCCAAATCTAGTTGAGCCTGGTAGAGAGTGCTCTCCTCCTCATACCCCCACCATCACACATGTCTTACACTCAATTGGCTTTGTGCTATATAAAGAGAGGTATTCCTCTCCATGATCTAATGGTGGGCTATCTGTAGCTCTACCTATAATCTATGTATCTCAACTCACAACGATGACTCCTAAACATCAGGGGCATCCTCCTCATCTTCCTCCTTATTCTATGGCTCTTATACCTATGTAGCACCCTAATCCCACTCACACTCTATCCTGTTATGCACTCATAACACATGTGGGTCATCAAATGCCACCTCAATAGTATCTCCATCCCTAGAATGGCCCAAATGACCACCACCCTGCCATAGCCTAGAGACCCACCAAGTTTCATAGGTCTCTATAGTCCTAGCATCTACTATCCCCATATCTCCTAGATCATCATCCTCATATGTTAACTCTATCACCTAATGCCATACAAGTTGTGTCTCTACCTTAATGCACAGGTAGAGGAATGACTCCTATGGGATATCCTAGGTGAATCCAAACTACCTTGTCACTCGAGAGTAGTGGAAGAACTCTCTCACCCCAAGATTATTCTGAATAACCCATTGATCGTGCCTCATTCGAGCCAAGTATCTATCAACCTCCTCCCAATTTGGACAACCCAAATAGGGTCTCAATATAATATGACTCACCTGGAGTCCTGTAAGTGAATCCATGTAATGTCATGGATCCCTAGCATGAGATCTGCTCCAATGGGTCTTTGACTCCCATGGACATTTGACACCATAGCATTGTGCCTCCATAACTACTACTATAATATCTAAGGGTAATCCTCTAGGTCTATCTATCTAGATATGCTCCCATTCCTAGATCTATAGCAATAGGTTTCTTATGATGCCTACTCACCCCCATTGAGTAATCATGTACATCTCATCCTAAATATAGGCCAAAAACATGCCCCCCCATGTCATAATCATTGGCAAAGTATTGTCAAGTAGATCTTGAACCATCACTAGGAGGTTCCATGGGAACCTCACACCTCATGTTTCTAGTAATAGCATAATATAAATAATGTGCATGAGAATGACCTGGCATCATGAAAAGACATCCTATCAATACCAATAAGTAACTGGTACCCCTCCATGCTCAATGTTACCTAGGGCCTCAATATTTCTATCTAAAAAGACCCTCTAAAAGACAATAATCCTACTTGTAGTATCTAAAGAGGTGATTGCTCATCCATCTATAGGAATCCTAAAAATATGATAAACATCCTCAGGTGTCACCATCATCTCCCTAGTCGAAAGATGATAAGTTTTAGTCCTTGAATCCCATCAATGGACTAAAGTTATAAGGAAGGTCTAGTCTAAAATGATCATCGATAATCTAACAATGCAGCTAAGGCCCAAGACACCAAACCAATACCAGTTCACGTGATCCAAATGGGGTAATAGATTTACCAACAAGTTAGGCTCTTGCACCCATGCAATCAAAGTCTAAGGTGTAAATCCAAATGCATAATCCCTCAGATTTCAAAATTTCAAAAAAATAATTAAAAAAAATTAAAATTTTTGACTAAGGTTCCTTAGCCACTTGCACCAATAGCAGCTGCCATAGCCATCACTAACACCAATAGTGGCTAATCGCCAATGGTCATTTTTTGATCATTGGGGTTTGAACCTAGCCACCCATAGTGATAGTGGCTCCCAATTTACAAATTGGGAGTCACTGACACCAATAGTGGCTATGATAAGGACCCCACAAGAGGTCATTTTCCACCCCAAAAATTACCCAAAATTAAACCCACCCATCTAAGCTAACCTAATGCTAAACCTAACTAGGGTGAAGTTCATTATTTGTAGTTTAATGAGGTTATTTTAACTTCATTAATTAGTGTGGTTCCTTTTAATGCTCAAATTACAAGTGAGAGATGAAGAATTTTACCTTAGGAGCTCCAGTTCCACCACTTGTGGAAGCCTTCGACTGATCTACCATAGTGATCCAAGGAAATATTGGTAGAGTTTCATATTAGATTCCCTCTCTCTCTCCCCTCAGAGCTCTCACTTTTTACTCAAGCCATCTAGAAATAAAGAAAAGTAAAAGCCCTAAATTTTCTTTTATATTTTTCATTTTTCCCCTGACCACTAATGATGAAAATGGATGTAGATTAGGGTAACCTCGACCATTGACAACAACAACAACTAAGGAATTTGTAAAAACCAGCCATGGTTCTCAACAATGACTAAGAACCAACAATAAATGCTCCAAATTTCTCACCATGAGGAGCTTAAAAATGGATAATAATAATTATCTATCGGTCCATCTTCAAAAATCATCAAAATAATAAAAAAAATCAAACAAATAAAATTTCAAATATACCTCATACCTAGTTATTTAGTTTACACACTTTGCGGTTGTAGTGACTTGTGCTCCATGTAATCTGGCAAGATGAGTAAATTACCATAATGCTATTTGAACCAAATTATTCATTGTAGACTTAAAATATCTTCACTTCACTCTTGAATAAGGCCATGGAGGTTGGACTACCTCATGAAAATGAGGTATTCATTTCATTTCTCCTATGAAGTTTCAGATAATCATCGAACATAGTGATTCAACACAATATTAAATAGAATTGTATTCATCTTGATTATCTAAGAAGGCCATTGTGGCTAGACTGCTCTATGGGATAGATATGTATAATAACTATTAATGGTTGAAATCACAACTACAATAGGACCTACCTAAAAAAAAATGCAAAAGTATTGAACTATCCAAATCAATAATCTTGGTCAAGAGACTCATCACTTTCATCACTTGTCATTTCCTCATTGACTCATCACTTGAAGGAGTAGTCATAATAACATTCATAATAAAAATCAAGAAGTGATCACTCAATCATGTAAATTGTGTTCATCTTAAAAATCATTGATAACATCTATCACAAGCTTGCCCTTCTACTAGGGAATAAGCATACATAATGACCTAAATATTTGGTAATCTATTTTTCATTCATTGTCATTTTACCAATTCATTCTGATTTTATGTAGATCACATCCAAAGCTTTACTCAAAGCTAAGCCTTTAATTTTGTTGGAAGCAATCATTCTGATATTGATGCCATTTATGTAATTGGGGCATCTAACATTGACCATATCAATGAACATTAAAAAACCTACAATAGGGCTTTAGGTGATCTATTTTTCTTAGAATTGTGTTTTTCCACACAACGCATCCTAAAAGGGGCATCTATAGACACCTAAAAAATGTCATATTTAGGAGACTACTCATATGGGCACCTTGTAGATGATATGAATGAGCTTAGACCTTTATAAGATGAAGAAGTAGTTCTAACCAGTCAATTAGGAAATTTAGGCCTATACAACCTTAGTTGTTGATAGCATCAGTAGCTAATATCCTAGCATATGACGATCAGAGCGGCTAAGGACAACTTACCCCTAGCCATGCTGAGTGAGAGCAGCTAGCCCTATAACAAACTTGGGCTCCTTGAGCCAAGAAAAATTAGTTCCAACAACCCAAGTTGCAACGGTTCTCGAGTGGTTTTGGGTAGGGAAGCTTCCATAGGATTCCTCCCAATTGCCTAGGCCAACTGATTCTTTATCTTGGCTTCCTTGACAAGCCAAGATTGGGGTTTGGAAAATTCTATTTATAGAACTCCCAAAGAGGTATTTAGATCATAAATTGAATACAGTGAAACCCTACCAAATTTTAGAGCCATTTCACATCACTTGAGAAGCAGTGAGATTATATCCAATTATAGTTTTCCAACTACATTTGTAATAATAGAAAAATCTTACCATTCCACATCAGTCCATCACTAATTCAAGACTTAAAACAAAAATTTGTATTTAGACACCCATGCAACCCTTGACCATCAATTCATTAAGGAAATTGAGCATCCATAGGCCTAATTTTAAGATTAGATTCCTTTATTTATGGCTACTATCTTCAATAATGGTCCGTAAGCTTATCTACTGATGTCATCAGCGGCTAGCAAGCCAAGATTCTATGAGCAATATCAGCTAGGTTTTTACTTGCAATTTTCCTTGATTTAGCCATATATTTCCTATTTTCTTCATACATTCAGCTTTGTTTAGCATAGATTAATCATTTTTACTAAATTTATATGGTTCATTAGAAGTTTCATATGCATATTTACTTTATTTTATGTATTTCATATATTCTTTACACGTTAGATTTATTTCTTGTATTTTCTTGGAAATCAGCCTCATCTTGAGAGGTATCATATGATTTTAATGTTTCTTGTTGTTTCCTTGCACATAGATAATAGATATTTCTAAGGATAAGGCATAATTCAAGATATTACCTCTTGAAATTTGAGGAGGAGGCATCGAGTAAGCCCTCAAGCAAAGTAGTGTTGAAGTGAAGACCCTTGAAGTGCATATCTCCCCGTTGAGGGGTTCATAAATTTTGTAATATCTATATCAAATTGAGGGACTCCCTAAGATGGAGGGTTTGTAATTAAGCTTCATAATTATTAATAAAATAGCACCCTTGTTTCTTGAATATATTTTATCTTTTCCAATGATTACTTTATTTCATTATTGTTAATTTGTTATATGTTTACAATAGTGTAGATGCATGGTTTTTACCTTCATACAATATCTCAATAATATAGACTTATTTGTTTTTAACTCCAAATAAGACTAACATCAAAATAATTTATTAAACAAATATTAAAATATTACTAAGTCATTATTTATACCTAGCTCCCCTTTTTATTTTAAATAAGGAAAGGTAGCTAATCTTGTACTATGAGATTCTACTTTCCTTTAGAATAAATAGAGATTATTTGGAACACACTTATAACCCAAATTTTCATGAAATATCAATATATCATTAAAAATTACATGAAATAAAAACACCTAGAACCAAAACCTTGCTTAAAATATTAAAGGATTATATAAAATAGTCAAAGACATAAAAAAGAAAAAAGAAAAAATTACTGTTATCTAGCATTATTAACCTTGTAAGGAAATTAAAAAACAAAAATCTTATCTCAATACGAACCCAAAAACATGCTTTCATATTCTAACTAGACCAAGCCAACTACAAATAAAATAATGTTATGGTCATCCAAAGCATTAAAAGTGATTTTTGGAACCTCTCCCAACAAGGATTAATAATTAAAAATGATTATTTTCCACGTGGTACTTTTTTTAAGTTTAGCTTAGAAATAATGTTGGGCTATAGTGTAAAAAGTATGCAAGCCTTTTAATTTGAGGTCTCCATACATCTAATGCCTCTAACGATACTACTCTTAATTTTCCACATTGTGAGGTAAAATGCAATACTATCATGTAATTAAACTATGTCTAAAACAAAACATTCAATGCATTCCAAAGGCTCATTTATTATTTATATCTATATAAGGTGTTTACTATTAAATTGGAAGGCAATACTAAGCATATTTAACTAAACTAAAGGCAACACCTTTAAGTTTCAAAATCTGGCTCACATGTTTCTTCTTTAAACATTGATTAAATTAATCCATACAAAAGGGGTTTAAGGTCTTAAAAAAAATAGAGCATACATCATCCACAACTTTCTAAAACAAAATATACTACTACAAAAAGGTTGAGAGGAAACATCATTGGAGCAACACAACCTTAAAGAGAGAATTTTTTAAACACACATACTTAAACATATACACAACTCCTATCTAGCCTTACATAGTGAATCTTAAAGTACAACAAAGAGGTTTTAACTGTGGATGACCAATATGACCAATATAATACTACCTTACTAGCACAATTATAGCATGATGAACACCTTATTACAACATTAAATAAATTTATAAATCACACCACTACAAGAAAACTAAACAAGCATGCTAGGCTATTTTATAGGGTGTGTCAAACTATAATTTTTCATTTATTAAATAATAAATACAATCCTTTGATATATATATTTGTGTAAAAGCAATTCCTAATGTTATTATTATTATCTCTCTTAGATTATATCTAGTCTCAAGTTTTGGTCATTAAAACATTTTCAACAATATTATTCATAATAAAAGTATACGAAGAGATATGAACAAATATTGTATACAACATGCATATACTACTTATATACTTGGAAAATATCATAATACATAGCTAAGAATCAGACGACCTGATCCTATAGAAAACCTCAATGATTTGAGTAATTTCTCCAAGCAGCTGTAATTTTCTCATTACATTTTGCTTTTTCTCCATTCTCCATTTTCTTATCGTCCTCTTTCTCCAATCAAGAACAAAAATGTCCTTCGCCTGGTTCTAAATCTCCCTTTTTAAATAGAATGAAGGGGTATTGAAGGTGGAATTATTAGACAAGCGGATGGTATTCCAAATGCCAATTCTTTCTTCTAGTTCCATCACAAGTGGACTTTCTTAAAATATTTATTAATTAATAAAAAAAATATAATTTATTTAAACATTTATAAGAAATGCCTTATATGCATAAAATGAATTTTGATTTATTTAATCCAATATAAATGTATTTATATTATTAACTATTATATATAAATATATTTATAACAATAAATAAATACATAAAATTATTATATTCTTCTCCTCCCTTTTTTTATATTCAATGTTAATCAGGAAAATGTATAAAAATAAAAATCTTGGCTAGAATGTGATTTTAATCAAACATATATATGTGTGTGTACCTCCAACATTTCTTCTTATACAGACAATTTGATGACAACAAATGTTGTCATATGCTTGTTAAGAATAGCTCCCATGCTTGTGGCACTTTCCTTGTTGTTGGAGAATAAGAAACCATACACTTCAATCATATGCAAACATACATTCTTAATGCACCTACATGAATGCATCTACACGAGATTCCATGTACCCTTGAGCCATTGGTGAATATTTCACTATTAGGGCTATTTTTCCCTATGGCTAATAGCGAATATTTCATTGTAGGTGAAAGTCTTCACTTGTCATCATTTACCATTTATGTATTTTGTTCTTTCATAATGTTTACACCTTCCCATGTAGCATTTTTCACTAAATATTGGTCCCATTGGACCTTGCATTGCTCTACATTTCTTTTTCTTAACTTTTTTGTTCAAAAAGCTAATATTTTAAGGTGGGAGAACTTCAATGGCTATAGGATATACCATTTACAAATTGGACAAATTCCAAACATGATATGGGTCAACAACATATTTTTGGAGCAGTATTATGTGGAAGGTGTCATGGATCTTTGATAATTGGGTGGTAGGGCAAGTATATAGGCCATGGGACTAATTATACTAATAATTTCAAAGAGGTAAAAAAAATTGGGAGCCTATTTGGTGGATTTAATGGAGATTTTATGAGGTATCACCCTTAAGAAGAATCTATCTCTCATAGAGAATTCTCTCAATGACCCTTTTAAGTCTACATAATTATTCTATTGATCACTGGCTTCTTTTAGCCTTTGGAAAATAATCATCAATTGTTCCTCCATCTCATTAATAGTTTCCAGTTTGATCATTACTCAATCTTTAGGATTATCCCATGATAGAGGAGTTCTACATGTTTTCCCATAGAGTGCCTCAAATAGAGCCATTCCAAAGGATGCACCTACAACACATAATTAATCAATAGTACCATGTCCAAAAATATTAAAATGTAAGAAAATAATAATTCATGAGAAACTAACACTATATACATATAGAAATAAAAACATCATAAACCTTATTTTGGGAGGGTCATGACAATAAGCCGACAATGGATTCTATTTTAGGATAGGTTAAGATAGTACAAGAATTAATGTTTTAAAAAGTACAAGCAATTGATTTATCTACATAGTAGTTTTTTAAATTCCTAGGAAAGATAATAATTCTTATTTTACTTACCCTATATGAAGGCTTTGACATAGATATAAAAAAATATGTTATTTTCTACCTAGCTAACCCAATTTTTTATTGATTGCATTTAATGTTCTTAAGAATTAAATAGGAAAACAACTTACTATCATAAATTTTACAAAACAATATACCAAATTGAGTATCATCATCCAAAATAGGAACCTCCATTGAACCTACTTGATAATGCTCTAGTGCCAGGGTTATGCATCAGGGGTAGTATCGAAAAAAATTATAAAATTAGGGTGAATCGAGGTGAATTGTGTCTAAAATTGGTGGTGAATTTTGCAAAATTTTGCAAATAATTTATCAAAATATGGTGAATGTTCTTAAATTTTACACAAAAATTATCAAAAATTTTAAATGGATACTAGCAGAAGGCGAGTGGAAGAAGTCAAGTGATAGGAGGTAAGTGGTAGAAGGCGACTGGTAGAAGGCGACTGGTAGAAGGTGATTTGCAAAAGGTGAGTGGTAGAATGTGACAAGCAGAAGGTGACTGGTAGAATGTGACTGGCAGAAGGCAAGTGGTAGAATGTGAGTGGAAGAAGGTGAGTGGTAGAAGGTGTGTGGCATAAGGTGACTGGTAGAGGGCGACTAGTATATGGTTATTAGTAGATAGTGACTAGTAGATGGCAACTGGCAGATGGTGAGTGGCTAAAGGTAAATGGTAGATGGTGATTAGTAGATGGTGACTTGTAAAAGGCATCTAGTAGATGGTGACTGGTGGATGGCAACTAGTAGATGGTGACTAACAAATAGTGATTGCCAAAGGTCATCAATAAGAATTTTTTATGTGTCATCTCATATACCACATGTTGCGCATCCATAGACTTCATCTATGCAAACTTATATAAATAGAAATGCATGGTCATTTTTTCCTTTCCCATAGCATTTTTTAGAGCATTTTCAAATATTTTTCCAAAGTATTTTTAGAGCATTTTCCAACATTTTTAGAGTGTTTTCCACAGTGATTTTAGAACATTTTTAGATGGTTTTCAAAATGTTTTTAGAGGGTTTTTAGAGCATTTTTAGACAGTTTTCAGAGCGTTTTCCAGGGCATTTCTAGAGCATTTTCAAACTATTTTTTAGAGCATTTTTTAGACCATTTTCAATGCAAAAATGACTAGCTATTCCTCTCCTCTATCTTCAAAAATGTCATTTAAGAACTACTTTTGCCTCAACATTAAGAATATTTTCGACACTCCTGGAAGAGATTCAAAATGGGTTTACACCTTTAGAGTTGTAGGAATAATCAAGATACCATGGTTGAATACCGACATATCCCTGATGCAAAGTATAGTTAGTTGCTACAACCATGATGAGTCCACTGTTCAAATCAAAGTGGATAGAAAGGATATTATTTTTTCTATAAAACCCTCAAATGTGTAGCGACTAATAGGGTGGCCATTTATGGATGGTCACCTAGTGAAAAACCAATACACCTTGATCGAATATGAAAAATAATTGCTAGCATCCAAATTCAGTATCCATTCAAACAATTTGAAAGGTATAGTTTTAATAATTTAGTTTTTATTTTTCTTCATTTTTGATGTATTATAGTTTTCATTCTCTAATAATGTTCTCCCTGCTATAATTTCTATTTTCTAATAATTTTCTCCCTTTTTTTCGGTTAATTCTTCTAAGTTAAAAATGGGTTTAAACATTTCCAATGTTGGAGACAAATTTATTCATTCTTGCATTGAATTTTTCTAGGTAAGACTTATTTTGCAGGGTGACCTAAAAAAATGCTATTTTGGCATTTTTATTATTTATTTGATGTATTTTTGGTGGTAAATTTGATTGGTCCATGCACATTTCCAACCACCTTAAATAGGACCTTCTGAGTGCCTAGAAAATTCAATCTTCTTATGCAGTAACAACTAGCAACTTTGTTCTTTCTATTTTTAATGAAGCATATTTCGATCTTCAAAATAGCCCTCCTCCAAATGCATTGTACCCAATATTTTTGGTTATTGGTATGAAGAAGAATGAAATATAAGTAAAATTATTTTTTGGAATAATCTTTGTTTTCTTTCTTTTCAATCAATCTTGTTATTTTCTAATTTTCTTTTGAAAGCAAAAAAAAATAGCTCAATATTCTAGTAAAATGGATGCCACCTTTAGGATTCAAAAAGCATCTACTAATTTTGACATGTAGTAACAATCATCACTAGTAACTACCTCAAGATTCATGAAACGTGTGAGGTATTTTGGTGATTAGCATACACCTACAACTCATGTTACTTTTGGATGTGTTGCAGTCGATATTGAATAAGTAACCTCTAGCTCACAAGGTAACTTTATTATTCAAAATTACTATTTTAAATGATGTATTTTAATGATTTAAAATTATATTTAGTTTGAGGAAATATTTTAAATGTTTTTATAGCAATGAAAAATGGTTGCATCATCAACGGGTGCAGAGTTTGAGTCTGGTATGTTTGGTTAAAATTAATATCTTTTATGGCATTGTTTTTTACACTAGTATTAATTTATATTTTCATGTGAAATTTTGTAGATGCACCAGTTACATTCAAAATACTAAAAAAATATACCTCCACCATCTTCACACCCACAAATGCACCAATATAAAATGCCATAGAAAGTCCATCCACAGTAGGTACCACCGATGAGGAACTAATATTGAATGTGTGGGAAACAGTTCCTCACATCACCACCTCTAGGAAGCAAAAGTATTTCCTAGATACACACTGTATCTCAGTATAATATTTCAGTGTTACCAACTTTTACCCTTGGAAATTTCTCAAATGAAGAGAGCACATCTCAAATGTCCTCTAGGAATCTTGATGGTGATTTTCTTTATCAGGATACAAATCCTAAAAATTTCCCATTCAAGATAAGTGATATGCTTCAGGGTCCATAGAGCCATGATGAAGTAGAAGATAATGTTGAGATAGATGCCATCAAAGATTCATCTTCCCCCAACAAGTCACCACCCATCATCATATAAACAATGATGATAAAGTTAATTTTTTTAGAAACTGTTTTATTAGCCAATATATGTAAAGCTATAGTTAATAATAATCTACTTGTAGATATTGATATATTATTCAAAATATCAGGCCAAGTTTTTATAAAAGCAATAAACACCTGATACAATAATTTTTCAAATAGAAAGGAGTTGTTTTCAAAGGTGGAGAATGAGCCACAAAAGCTTGATGCTTTGTTACATAAAGCTAAATCTGGTACCGTGCAGGATGAGTCTACATACAATGATGAAATTTTGGCCATTATGTTGAGTCGATTAGAAAACCTCAATGTTAAGGCCTAGGAACATTTCAATGAATGGACACTAGATAAGAAAAAAGTAGCAGTTACAAAAACTACAAGACTTACCACTGATGTAAGTTTTACATATAACTAAAAATTAATTTTTTATTAAATCTATTTTGTTTATAAATATTAATATTTTTCTCTTCTATTTTATAGTCTAATTTTTAGCACTTAAAGTAGCAAGTCAGTACCATGAAAACGCTGATTAAGACTGTAAAAATTAGTGTGACTAATGGTATTGAAGTGAAGAAAAGATTACAATACACTATTAGAGAAAACAATTGGCTAAAGAAGTTTATCAAAGATAAGGGCCTGGATGTGGAGATTGTATTAAAAGAAAATGAGAAAGAACTGAATACACCTTCTAGAGAAGATCCAATGGAGAAAAAAGGTTTATTACTATCAAGGATAAACACTATAGTTGAAATTCTAGTAAGGGATGGTGCATTGGAAGCAAAGGATATTAAGTAATATGCAGTTAAAACTTCAGGTACCATGCAAAAAGAAAAGTAGAAGACTGTTGCTTTTTTATTTGAGGATAAACGAAACATGTTGCTAAATTTTTTTGTAAATTGTAAAAGAATGGTATCTTTTTAATAATAAATAAAAGAGACAATTTCCAAAAAAATTGTATTATATTTTTGAAATTTTATTTTAAATACTATGATGTTTTGATTAGTTGTGTGGATAAAAATAATAATTTTGAATTATGTGGATGCAATAAAATGTTCTTTTATATTTTATGAAATAATTTGAAATTATTGAAATGTAGCACAAATATTTACTTTGTCATAAATGGTTTATACAATACAAATATACTAAATAATTTGAATATCATAGACTAATAATCCAATAACAAGGCTTAAATAACATGATATACAAAATATCTAATAACACATCTATGATATTAAAAATAATCCAGTGTTCCATAATGAAAATATCTATAATTAAATAATCCAATTTCATCCAAATATACATAATCAAATTAGAAGGCTATGATATATAGAATATCCAATAGCACGTCTAATCTCATATTGTATGATTAATGATATCAAAAAATACATGTTCCAAATTATAATAAAATCTCAATATTCTATTAAAATTGATAATATAATATGTGAAATCAAATCAAATGAAAGAATCCTTTCATTATAATGTTGGAATCTAGAAAAATATATTTTTGGATTGTATAAAATCTTTTGTACTCATATCCAAAAAAATTATCATCATAGTATGATCAATATTACCATTATCCTCATCATCCTAAGTATCCGTGACACCTATTCTCTCTACTAGAGATTTCCAATATGTCAAAGCTCTTTCATAAGGAAACTTCTCCACCTCATAGGTCAACACATATACTCTAAAAAAAAATTCAAATTTTTTTCCAACCTATTTTGAACTTTAGATTTTACATATGATAATGCACTAAATACCCTTTCATCTTCCACAAATCCTAAAATCATCGTTTAACATAATTCATATAAATAAAAATTTTCACTCATAGTATGTTGTAAGATACTGCTTAGATGTAATATTTTCTATAAACGTGAAATAGAACATGTTTCATGATGGTTAGTGGGTTGTGAAACTTGAGCAAACATTTTCGTTCCAAAATAGTTTGATTGTTTTGTCAAAATATCTTTGTTGAGAATGCCATTGATTTCAATACTATTGACTACCACATGTTTAGTAAAATGGCTAGCAAGAGTGCCCATGTATTTGAGAAATAAACCATTTATAGTTTGATATTCATTACAAGGATCCCAAAACATTGGGTTAACCACACCCATAGCCTCAAGCAATTCATCTCTTTGAAAATGATCTCTTATTTCTTTTTTCAATGATTTTGCTATTTGTTTCAATTTAATTTTTGTATCATGTACAACTACATTAAATTTGTTGTATGTTATAGGTATTTCTTCAAATTCATTTATAGCTATATCCATTCATTGACCAAAATAATATAAAGATATTTCCTTTTCATGGACATTAATACATAGATGATCATTTAATTTGAACTTAAAAAAGTTGTGCAGATCATTCATATTTGTTAATGCTCTCCAACTCTCAAACATGGGATCCATAAAAATTTGAGCTAATGCATACATCGTATCAATATGTATGCAAATTTTTTTCTCACCTTGATGAAATCCACAATATAAATCGATCTTTCTTATGTAATTTTAATTAAAGTATTCATTTATTCCAACATTGGAATAATACCACACAATGTGAAAGTGTTTCAAATTCACTAAATCAAAATATAAAATCTTTAGCCTTATCAACTACCCTATGATTTGCATACATAAACCCTATCAAAAATTGATATTCTTTTAAAACTCTATATGTTAGTTGATACATCGAAATCCACCTAGTATCTACATCTTTTTAAGATTTTTTTTACCTTCAGTAACTCTTAGTACAAAATGTTGAAACTCTAAAAATCATTTTGGACTGTGTAAAAAATAACCATGAATTTCACGGACAAGCTCTTCTACTCTTTCTACATTTGTAAATGTATCCACAATTTTGTATGCAATATTCATTCTATAAGCCATGTAATAAATAGATATAAAATATGGGGCAATATATGTTTGTAGTTGAACACAAAGACCATTCCTGTGTCCTTGCATTGTAGCAATGCCATCAACTCTGACACATATTAACTTTGTACCTATTTCTATTTCATTCATTCCTGATATTTCCTTTAAACTAGATACAACAATATTGTAAATATTTTCTACATTGCAAGTAAATGAGGTTTCCTTAAATTATTTTCCAATGTGTAAACATGCATGCAAATCCAAGATCTATTGTCAACAACAATCACCTCATAAATTAAAAGTGAAATGAATTTGGTTTTTTTTCTCTTTGAGGTCATCCTACTCA
The DNA here is from genome assembly GCA_028583015.1 of Wollemia nobilis. Taxonomy (NCBI): domain Eukaryota; kingdom Viridiplantae; phylum Streptophyta; class Pinopsida; order Araucariales; family Araucariaceae; genus Wollemia; species Wollemia nobilis. The sequence continues at coordinate 8,639,701 of JAQPPZ010017052.1, forward strand.
ACCAATGAGAGATATTTTGCCATTTTCCAACCACTTTGATCTGACCAATGGGTATTGGGTAGGTTCTACACATAAACTAGTTGAAATAGATATTTATAATCAATGAAATTATACATAGATCTACCTTTTTTAAGAATAGTGAGTGCAACAACAAACTATAAAAATTTTGAAGCTAAAGTGAATTAATTCATTTTTTTAAATTGGGCTTGAATCGTTGCACCTTTCTCAACTAAAGTTTACTTTTGTTTCATTGCTTTATCATATTCTTGTGCATATCTGATATGTGTACACTTTGATGCATCCTTCCACCTATAATTGTTTTGTATTGGTCCATCACTTTCTTTTATTTTTATATAAACCTTTCCATAATGTTTTCTATTGTATCTTTCTTAACTTTCAATCTAAGATCATTTTTGTGTTTCCAACTGCAATTATGCATCTCAATTTTGTTATTTTCTCCCTACTATTCATTGGCAACATTGGCTCAATAAATAGAAATTCTAATACCCAATCAGGTTGAAATGATCTGTTAGTTATCCACCTAGATAACTTTGCATGTTTATGTTTTTTAGAAGAAGATTCTCTAGAAGTAGGGACTGCATGAGAACTACTATTTTATTTTTCATTTGGTGTGTTAGTTTTAGGAATCTCTTCATGTTGTTGTTGCATTTAATTAAGAAAATTTTCATCTATGGATTTTTCATTATCGTGGATATGTAGAAGTGGAGGCATACTAAGGTCAATAGTGTTTTCTATAGAGAAATTTTTTGCATATCATTATTACATTTAAAAGCATACCTTATGATAAAAAATATAGATAAACAATGGACAAAACCATCAATGAAAAACACCCTTCTTAATGAATGAAGATATTATATATAAAATTAATAATGTAAAAAAATTAACTGGATAGTAAGTAAAGGCCTTCGTACCTTTAATTGGTGCAGATATTGATGGTTAACTAAATTTCAAAAAATTATGAAAGTATTTGAGTATACTCCTTTTATCATAAGATTGGCCTCCCTTCTTTCCACTGCTAGTAGGTGATATTTTACCTATATAAATAGAAGAGTAACATGAATATCATTTTTAAAATGAAAATAAATGGTAAAAGAGAACTACTATTCAAGACAATAGGATGTCTGACCCAAGTAGGCTTGAGATTGGTGCCCAAATAATAGAAAAACCTCATTATTGAGTCTCCATGAAAAAAATGTTTAAAAAAGAAAAATTGATGGTAAAAGAAACTTACTAGTAAATGGTTATCACTCTATGTCAATCACCTTCTGCCACTCACCTTCTACCATTTGCCTTGTGTCAGTCACATTATGCTAGTTACCTTGTGTCAGTCGCCTTGTTCTAGTCAACTTGTGTTAGTCACCTTGTGCTAATTGCATTATGTAAGTCACATCCTACCACTAGCTTCCACTCAACTTGTGCGGGTCACTTGATGTAAGTCATATTTTTCCACTCACCTTTTTTTTGTCACCTTTCACCACTCGCCTAATGTGAGTCATATTTTGGTAGTCACCTTATGCTAGTCACCTTCTACTAGTCACCTAATATGAGTCACATTCTATCACTTACCTTATATAAATTACCTTGTACCAATCACCTTATGCCAGTCACCTTGTGCCAGTCTCCTTGTGCTAGTTGCCTTGTGTGAGTCACCTTATGCCAGTTACTTGATGCGAGTCACCTTCTATCACTCACCTTGTTCCAATCGCTTGATGTGAGTCACATTCTACTATTCACCTTCTATCAGTCATCTTGTGGAAATCACCTCATGCCAGTCACATTTTGTCAATCGTGTTGTATCAGTCATCTTCTTTGTATCATTGACTATTGGAGAAAATTAATGTTTTAATTGTATGAGTGTCACTATCATGTTAGCTATATATAATGAAGTACAAGAGGTGAATTTGGTGGGATAGTTTTTTTTGAATAATTTGAAGGTAAAAATTAGGTGGGAAACCTTATGATAGTGGGGGAAATTGACCCTAAAAAAATTTGATCCCAAAATTTTTGGGTGAATGGACCGACCTCTAAGGTCCCCAAATTCATAAAATTAAAATTATAAAAATTCAAATATTCATGCTAATTTACGAAATTCACCCCTATGCATAACCTTGTGCCCCACAACCACCTTATAAATAAAAGTAGTAGTATTATTTTCAATTTTAATGTAAAAGGCTCTAATACCAACTATAACAACCCAACATAACCCATTATTTCCATAACAAACTTACAAGATGAACAATTAAACTTATTGACAAGGAAGGAAGTTTGGATATTTTTTTTCAAAATATTAAATTTTATTTCTTGCTCACCCAATATTTAATTAGTATAAGGTTGTTAGTCTTACAATGACACTGAGAGGGGGGGTGAATCAGTGTAGCTCTTTAAACTTAAATTTATAGCTCTTAATACCGCAGTAATTAAAACTTATTACTAGATACAACAATTATATCAAAAGAGCATCACACAACACAAGATTTAATGAGGTTCACCAATGTGGCTACTCCTCAAAAATTGACTGCTTGGACTACCATCCAAATCCAACCTTTGCAAAGAACCAACTTTACAATCAATTTACCAGCACCCACTGTAAGGAGCACCAACCCCTTATTTATCTGCACCAATAGAAAGGAGCACCAACCCCTTATTTATCTACACCAACAGAAAGGAGCACCAACCCCTTATTTATCTACACCAATAGAAAGAAGAACCAACCCCTGATGCCAAGCTGCAACCTGGACTTCAATTTGAATTTATAAGTTTGACAGTAAGATACCTTTGCTTTTACAAGACCCTTACTAGTCTTCTTCACCTTTGCATTCTCTGTGCACTCTGCTCTCTCTATGCAATCACTTTGCACACTCTGTTATAGTCGAACTTCACGATCATCTTCTCCATTTTGCACACTCTGATCTCTTTGCGAATTTTGCACTTAGAACAATTTGACACGACTTGCTCTCTATGCACAACGATCGTATTTCACACACATTCGACTTCACTTCAATTCTCCAAACAACCCTCCTTTTATAACAATATTTTTATGATGAAAACCCTAATCTTAGTCGGTTGTAAATCCTAATCTTAGTCGACTTTCATAACAACTATAAACCCTAATTTTAGTTGGTTGTCATCGATCTTCGTTGGCTTCAACTCAAGAAGATGTTTGGTTTATTCATCGCTTGATGATTTCATTCTAGACAGACCCTGTAACTTCCATAGTGATGTTGGTCCACTGTCATACTTCTCATTTTAGTTGGGTTCTCCTTCTTGACTTGCGCATTTATGACCTATCATGAAATCATGACATTTTTGCCTCTATAGCTTCTTTTGTTGCTGTTGCCATGAAAATACATGTCACGATATCGCAAGACTTTCGCCTCCGTACTCTTTCTCTATTCTTTTGTCACAATATTGTGACATTTTTGCATCCGTAGAATTTGTCTTTTCTTTTGTCATGATATCACGACATTTTTGCCTTTGTATACTTCGTCTTTGCTTTTGTTGCAATATCGCAACACTTCTGCTTCCATAGACTTTGACTTTGCTTTTGTTGCAATACTTTTGCTTTCGTACTTAGCTTCTTTGCTTTTGTCATGAAATCGTGACACTTCTACCTTCGAAGTCTTCTTCTCTACTTTTGTCATAAAATCGCAACACTTTTGCTTCCGTACTTTACTTCTTTGCTTTTGTCATGAAATCACGACACTTATGCTTTTGAAGTCTTGCTTTCTGCTTTTGTCATGAAATCATGACAGTTTTGCTTTCGTACGCTTCCTCTCTTTCTTTTGTCACAAAAAATTGACATGTCGCGATATCGTGACACTTTTCAAACTTACTTTCTCTCTCCTATTTTAGTCATGAAAATGCGACATGTCACAAAATCATGACACTTTTCCAACTTACTTTCTCTCTCCTATTTTAGTCACGAAAATGCGACATATCGCGAAATCACGACACTTTTCTAACTTGTTCTCTTTCTTCAAACTTGTCGCGATATCGTGACACTTTTTCTTGCTTTCTCTTTCTCTTCCAACATGTCACAAAATCACAACAATTTTTCCACTTGCCTTTTTCTCTTCCAACATGTCATGAAATTGTGACAATTTTTCCACTTGCCTTTTTCTCTTCCAACATTTCATGAAATCACGACAGTTTTTCTTGCTTTTTCTCTCTCTCTTCAAAAATGTCACAAAATCGTGATAGTTTTTATTGCTTTTTCTCTCTCTTCCAAAATGTCACAAAATCATGACAGTTTTTTCTACTTTTTCTATTTTTCAACATGTCGCGAAATCATGACAGTTTTTCTTGCCTACTGTATATGTCGCGATATCACGACACTTTTTTTACTTGTTTTTTATTTTTTGATCTTTTGCATATGTGCCACTTTGGTCTTCTTGGAAAATCATTGTACATACTCTGAATAACCTTTGAACTCCTGTCTTCTGCATCTAAATAGCTTTTGAACTTTCTGTCCACTGCATCAACAAATCTATCTGACTATGTTGACAACAATGACAATACTGTTGCTGCACCTTGCTCAACAAAGGTATAACAAGTAGGCCAATTTTGGGTTATGGTCATTATAGACAACCCTCAAGTGGATAGGAATGGCTAGATCCCATAGAAGATACCATTGAGTGATCCCTCCTTTCTCTCCCTATAACCTAGTGTGAGTTCGTAACCCATAATACCTAGAGGGGAACACATTTCCTTGATCTTATCATGTTACCCTCATCTATCATTTAGATAACAAGAATATTTAATAGAGTAAATGCATTAGTTCTTAGTTGAAAACCACACTCCTAGACTAGTTTTCTTGCATTGTGAAAACAACTAAGGCCATGTAATTTACATTGATACTAGTCATGGTATCTCCTATCAAAGTTATGAATATTGTGATGAATTATCCCATTATAACCATCATGGAATTATAGACAATTAAAAGTCTCACATAGCTACCTCTACGTACTTGTAGATCCTTTTGGACACTTGTAGGTTTACATAGGCCATCCTAGACACCTCTAGGCTATTGTAGACCGGCGTAGACTATTGTAGATGGCTCTAGACCTATGTAGACTATTGTAGACATGCGTAGATATACATAGACTATTGTAGACATGCGTAGATATACATAGACCATTGTAGACATGTGTAGACTAGCATAGATCACTCTAGATTAGCGTAGCATATCGTAGACTTACATAGGCTACATCACTAGTTTATAGGTACAAAACCCTATTAAACTACTCAATTCATGTCATAACCACTTTGCATCCATTAAAGGATCACTCATCAATCACCTAAGGCCACTTAAGCCCTTCCTAGACTTAATTAGGACCCCACAGGACTATTAGTTCCCAAAAAGTCTTAATTAAAGTTAATCCAAATTCTAATTTTAAAGTGACTTCACTTAAAGTGCACTTTTTGGATTATAAATATTAATTAGGTTCCTAAACCCTAATTAGTCCTAATTATTCCCTCCCACATGTGTGTGCACTAAGTTAGTTAGGATATTTCTTAGGAAACCCTAACCTAACCCTAATCTAACCTTAGAGTTGACTAATCCTAGTTAACCCTAATCTCTCCTCACACATGTGTGAGGATGAGATATTTCCTAAGGGAATGTGAGGATGACACCTCACAAACCCTAACCTAACCATCATAGAACCTGACCTTAGGGTTTAGTTCTCCTAACCACACCCCCTACCCCTTAGGTTTATCTATAAATAGTGGACCTAAACCCTCATTCTACCTCTCTCTCTCCTTTTAGCCAAAGCATAGAAACTCTACCAAAATGTGTACAAAAGTACAAACACAAAAAAAACAATGATGGCCTACCTACATCAAGGAACCCAAGAGTAGCTATCAGTCTATTTGATGTTCATTATGAAAAGGATTCCTTACAATCCTTATTGTAACCTATGAATTCCATTTCAAATGAATAAAGAGAAATTTTATGGACATGTGCATTTACTTTGTATTTATGTTTGAGAAAATAGCAGCTTTTGCCCATTTCATTCTAGCATGCCCAGTGGGACCCCCACACAGGATTGTGTTGGAATAGTTTTTAATGCAAATCTAATACAATCTCCTATTTCTATGTTGTTGTAGGTACAAATCCAGACTTCCCAAAGATCCCTTAAGCCCTAAAAACCCCTTCAAACCTTCAGAATGGGGATTTCAGGCCTCTAGATCTGATTCACCCTCGACCTATGAATTGACCCTAGAAGCCTCAAAACCTCCCAAATTTGTAGGGGTGAGCAGCAGAGAAGCAAAGAAGACCATCTGTAGCATCAGAATCCAGGTATTCCCAAAAAAATATCTATTCTGACATTTATGTGCCAAGAAATATTTACTAATAAATGCATCGTTACATTTAGTAAATTACCTTTTCTTACACATCCATCATGCTTTGAATGTTGACTTTAGTTGTAGAAACCTGCACAAAACCAGAAAGTTCAACTTCCTTTATTTTCAAGAAATGTTTGATTTCTTTTTGCAAATCGCATGTTGCATAAGTTGTGCATTTCTTTCTTGTTCCATTACATCAATTTCCTTCCAAATGCATTTCAGATTTTAATTCTAAAAATCAGATTTAGAATTAGGGTTCTTGCAAATCCCTTTTGCACATTTCCTTTGAAGAAATTTTGAATTCCTTGTTTGTACAAAAATCAAAGTCAAATTCCTTTCATGCATTTAAGAATTAGGATTTTTCAAATTTCTTTTTGCACCTTTCATTAAAGCAAATTTCAGATTCCTTTTTGTAAATACAAATTTCAGATTCCTTTTATGATCATTAAATTAGGATTTCCCCATTTCTTTCACAAATCCCTTGGGTAAATCACAATTGTTACATTTCTTTCTACATCTTTAGTTTAAGATTACCTATTTATCTTTGTATAAATCCTTCTTACATTTCTTTCATGCTTTGAAATTAGGGTTCCATAAACCCCTTTTCTCACATGTGTTACATTGCTTGTTTACATGCTTTCATAGGATAAATCTTAGTTTCTTTTCTAAAAGGCACTTAGGACTAGATTTCTTTTACAAAATGCATCTTACTTTAGCCTTTGCTTCCAAAAAGCACACCTAGAGCTAGAATTTTATTTCAAAAGAGCATTTAGTTAGATTTATCACTTTACATATCATCGTTAGCAAACTCAAACCCACACACACACGTGGTTCAAAAATAAGTGGTGAGATTGGACTTCATCCCCAATCCATCGCTCGAGACTGGTGTGGTAGGAGTAGTACCCTCCACCATCTCACCTCCTTAGACACTTAGTAGCCATACGAGAGGTTTTCTAGATTTCATCACCAGAAAACCCCCCACTTTTGAGACTGGGCTCCTGGATTTCATCACCAAAAGTTACCTTCAGAGTGGGATAGGATTAGATGCCTTCATCCACAAGGCTCACATAATTTGTGGATACAATAACTGTCATTCTTGACTAAGCCCACTTGAGGGTGAAGTGAAAGCATGGGGTTGTTGACCATACCTAGCACATCTTAGATAGTACCACCTCTTCTCATGAGAGGATATAGTAAGCTCATTCTAGCATATTGAGTTCTCCCCCTTTAGGCTATCATTTTACCGCACCTTCCATACAGGTCACCATTCGCACATCATGATATTGTTCTATTATGTGCATCTTTGGGTGTTGCAGGAGGTTTGATATCGATGACACTCCTGATATTCTAGAGCATTCACTCCACTACCTATGATTCTACCTAGGAAGTATCAACATCAAAACACACTAAAATGAACAACACACTTTATTTCTTGCATTTAGAACTGATTCTAGTTTAGCATTGTTTGCATGATCACAAACTGGTTTTAGCACATCACACCATGCAACACTTTGTCATTCAGCTCCACATAGCTTATCACCTTAGTTTGAGTCCATACCTCATAGGGTTACCACCAACCCCCTTCACACATCATCATGCCAGTTGTTACCCATAGCCATGTGCACGAGCAAGCACACCCTATAGAGGAGGCACCTAGCGCCCCTTCTAGTCAGGTCATCCCTCCTCCTTCAATCATAAAAGGGAAGTCCACATACACACATGATCCACTCATAGAGTTTGATCCATGCTATCCACACACGATGACTCATGGTGAGACATCCACTTCAAGTGAAGCCCTCGCTACTTCACTTGCGGAAGACTATCCACTCCTTTTCCCTGTATCATCACCTAATCCACCCACCATGTTCTGTGATCATGTGATCTACACTGCTCCAGGACAACCTAATCCTTTATTTACCATAGATGAGGAGACTCCACCTACGTCCCCCACCTTTGCACATCCTTTCTTCTAGAGTTTATCTCAATCCCTCTTTGAGAATGACTCTTCCCTGTTGAACCACACTCACCCTGAGGTTGCATCATTTTCCCCTACTGTAGGGATGGTCTCAGACCCTTCCTCCTCTACCATAGGTACCCAGATGCCATCCTTCCAAACCATGCAATAACAACCCCCTTGTAGGAGCAACAAGCGCCCCCTCAGACATCACATCCATACTCTTCTCAAGAGTCCCAACCATCATCATCCCAACAACCATTCTTTACAATTTTTGAGGACCTATCATAGCCACCTCTCCAAACCCAAAACATGCAATACCAACAACAACAACCAGCAATTCCCACCCAATTAGGAGTGGATGCATTCCCTCTCTAGCTTCCCAAGCTCCTACCCTAGAGGCTTACCCTCCTTCCTCCTCATCATTCCCACCTCCATCTCAGGTGTCTGGAATGTACCCTACCCAATCCTTTGCTCAACCTTCATCTACATCGACATTTAGGTTACCTCCTCCTCCTCCTTTTTAGGCCCCAACTTCTAGTCTTCCTCCCACTTATGGATCAAGACCCATAGCTTACACTCCTACCCCTCCAGGCTACTCTACATAGTTTAGCTATGCCACCTCCCATCCTTCGGGATAGAGATAGGTTCCATATTTTGACACCTCATCTCGACCACCCCTAGCATCGGTAGCCTCGATACCTCCACCATTACCTACTGGACCTACTTTCTTTATGCCTCCCCCTTCATGGTCATCACCACCTATGACCCAACCATTACAAAAGCCCCTACCCAGAAGGTACCCATACCACAACAATACATCCCACAATCACAATACTACTATCCCCAACAAACAACCATTCCACAACCTAGTGTCCCACTAGCCGCGACATCATACGTCACTCAACACCCATCCTACCAGGACCAGTTGCAACAATTCCCCCTCAGTATTGGGAAGAACAACAACTACAATACCCACCACATTCCCAAGCTCAACCCACCGTATAACAGTCCTCCATACCCTTAACACCTGAGGTTCAACTCCTACGAGATGAAGTTAAGATGTTAAACCTACGCATGACCAGTTATGGACCACAAAAACTGACATATGATGAACTCTGTAGTGAGCTAGTTCATCCATCAGTTCCTATCCCACCTTACCCATACCACTTTGAGATCCCAAAGTTTGACAAGTACAGAGGTAAGGAAGATCCTAGAGAACATGTTAGTAACTATCGCTCAACTTGCTACCAGCTTCATAGTAGCAATCCCCTTATGTTGCGTACCTTCTCCCTCTCCCTTGTAGGGCAAGCCTTAGATTGGTATAACATGCTTCCATGCCATAGCCTATATACCTTCGAACAACTAGCCAACTCCTTCCTAGAACACTTTTCCATAAACATTAAGAAGAAGACTAACTTCTCAGATATCTACACCTTATGATAGGCTGATGATGAACCCATCACCGAATTTGTGTCGAGATGGTGATCGATCATCCATGATCTAACCCATAGCCTCCCTACCACTGAGCTAGTGACACTCTTCTCCAAGAGTTACCACAAACACATTTCCACCTCCTTGTAGCTTCACCAAAGTCGTACCTTTGAAGAAGCTATTACCCAAGCCAAAGTAATTGAGGACATCAAGGTCCAATCAGGAAAAATCAAGTTAAGATAGAAGCCCAACTACAATTCTAACTTCTATTTTAATAGAAATATACCCAACCAACCTTTCCCTCGATCACCACAAGCCAATCAAGTGGTAGCCGCTACCTTAGCACCCACACCAGTTTCACAACCTCTTCTTCCTCAATGCCAAATATTTCAAACCAATGTGCCTCCCCCTCCTAGGCCTCAGCAGCCTCACGATATGCATCCATAGGCCCAATAGTGCAACCTCACCCCACTTTTCGAACCATTTCCAGCCCTCTTCCAGAGGTTATATGAAGGAGGTCACATCTTATTACCTGAGATCCGACCATTGGATCCAAACCTACCTAAGCCTCATGGATACAATGAGCAAGCCTTCTACCAATACCACCGATAGCATGGCCATGATATCGATTCATGTCACTCTTTTCATGCTCAAGTCCAAGACCTAATTGATAGGGGTACCATTCAGGTTTCAAACCCTCTTGCCCCACAAAACCAAAACCTAGGGATCTTCTAGAACCCCTTACCTAACCATAGGGGAGCTAACACCCAAAGACCACCAGTCAATCCACCAGGGCCACCTAGGCAAGTAAATAGTGTCCAACATGATCCCCCATCACATGGTGTAGTGGGTATGATCAACCTTACTACATGCAACCAATGATACCCATCATACCAAACAACACCTATTGTTTCCCCACCAGTCCAACTCACATCCCCGCAACCTTCTATGATTCCTAGTGCCATACCACCTCCACCACAAAATGTCATTACAATCCGTGGTAGCCTTACCCACCAATTATAAAATACCCCCACTCGACTATCCATTTTTGACCTCCTACAACAATCTCAACCCCATCATGAGGCATTGAATGATATCCTACACTCCATCGATCTAGAGACACATGATACAAATGCCTTTGTAAAATTTATAGGGAACATCCCATGATGCCTTCAACCCTCCATTAGTTTCCATGATCATGAGATTACAAAATTGGTAGGAGAAGGAGCAGATCCTCCTCTCCATATCCAAGCAACCATCAATGACATCACCTACAAGTGTGTCCTCATTGATACATAGCCCACAAAATTGCATCACTTGCATATACCACTAGCCCATTTTGCCACTCCATCTCTCGACCTTCATGCCTTTGATGGTTCCATGAGACCCATGGTAGGATCCATCATCTTACCTATTCAAGTAGGCATCCATACCATCTCCATCATTTTTCACATCATCCAAGGGGAGATGCAGTATAACATCCTCCTTGGTCACCCATGGATTAGGGACATGTAGTGTGTCCCTTCCACACTACATCATTACCTTAAATATATCCATGATGGACTAGTTCATTGCATTCCTACCGATGGGGATCCCTTTAAGTTCTACAACATAGTAGACCTCCCACCAACACCTTCCTTTTCTTCCATGCAACTCTTTCCCATCTCTTCCCATCAATCTATTGGAGCATCGACATCTTCCCCAACATCCACTTCACTACCTCAAACCTCATCAAGGACACACACCTCGATGTCAACACCATTAGCACCACCTTTAGTAGCACCTAACCCTACTACCATACCTTTCTCACCACCATCATTATGGCCACCACCACCATCATAGCCATCATCATCCAAAATTCCACCCATGATACCACGACCATCATCACCTTCTTCCTCATGCCCTATCGCTTCACCTAGCCCATCATCCCCTATGAAAACCCCTATCCTACCTACACCACAAACACCTCCCCTTCCCTTTCACCCATGGCCTAGGTCATTCACTTCCTAGCATAGTCTAACATTGACACCCTCTACTCCTCCTTCATAGTTCCCATAAGCAAACCACCCTATCCTAGCTACCACAATTGAATGCCATGAGTGGGAATAATGAGCTTCTCACCTTGATGACCAACTATTACACCCCTCCTCCACCACTATAAGAGAGTCTCAGATTGCACCATCATACTATGATTCAGACTCACCACCTCAGTTACCATCATGTACATCACCATGTATTTCTATTTTTATGATAAAATCAGGCCTAGGGGATTACAATGTGCATGATGCCCATGTATACATCCACCTATCATCCAGTCCATATGAGACTTCAACTACCCCTTAGCCTCAATGTTGACCATTGGAACCATTATACAACTAGGATCCCCTAATAATCATACCAACTTTTTCTATGTAGGAGTTGATTCCTCACTCCCACCTATAGTACCTCCACCACCACAATCTAGCTTTTGTGGTACAATTGATCACCTCGCTAATCCCTATTTTACCTTATACTACCTTCGATATTTCCATTGGTGTGGATTTGGATTAGGCTGCTATGAGCAAGGGTTGCATACACCTATTAATCCTCATGTCCAATCACCTACCGATAAATTTGGCTTAGGTTATCACCCAACCACCATCCACACACTTGAGGATGAGTTACAAGATCTCACCCTACATCCTTCTCCTCTTCCAACACACACCTTGGAAGAATACATTGACATGGACATCCTAGAGGACACTCCATCACCTCAATCTACCATTATAGTACCATGTGATTTCTTCCAATAATCACCCCACTTCAACACCACATCTTTATGTTGTGTCAATGAATTGACGAGCCAATTCACAACCCTATATTTAAATGCTCATCACCCAGATCAGAACATGACATCTCCACTGCCATCACCAACATATTCAGCCTCGTTCTTGCCTATACATCAATAATTTCAATGAGATGTTGCTCGACCACATTCTCCACCGGTTATCTTGCACCCTCCTTTAAGCCTTTTAGGATGCTCACAGGTTGTCGAGTCATCATCACCAGAATCTTCACCACCAAAATCCCCCACAACATTAGTTAATATGGTTGAGGTGGATCTCTTCTCTCCACTTTGATACACACACCAGCCAACACATGATGACACACCAAACCCCAATTTCATCGATCTCACACACATCTCACCCATACTGGTACCCCAAGATTTCCTACTCTCACCACATGTCTTGCATGCTATGAATGCCCCTTCATCATCTATACCACCTCACATACCATAGGTGCACCACACAGACATCTATCTAGATGATGAGTATGATATTATTGAGGCCATCGATGACCTCCACCTCATTCTAGTTCCTGAACAACTGCGTGATGGTTCTCACATGCTCATCGAAGAAACCATCAATGTCGATATCGATGATGATCCTGAGAATCCCCACATTATCAAGCTAACCGCTAGCCTTTCCACTGAAGAGCATACTCTATTCACTACTTTCCTTAGGAAGTATATTAGAGTCTTCGCATGGTCCTACAAAGATATGCCAGGCCTCGATCCAGCTCTTGTAGTACACAACCTCATGCTAGACAAAGATGCTAAACCCATAAGGCAAAAACTATGATGCATGCACCCAATAGTTGCATTACTCATCAAAATTGAGCTACAAAAGCTCCTAGACATCGATTTTATAGTACCCATAGATTACCTCGAATGGGTTTCCAACATGGTTCCAATACCAAAACCATCCGATGAAGTCCATGTTTGCACTGACTTTCATGATTTGAACAAATCTTGTCCCAAAGACAACTTCCCACTACCTAACATCGACTCACTCATCGATTCTATCATAGGCCATGAGATGATCTCCCTCATGGATGGGTTCTTTAGTTACAACCAAATCAAGATCAACCCCACTGATCAACACAAGATATCATTCACAACCCCCTAGGGGACCTTCTGCTATAAGGTCATGCCTTTTGGCCTTAAAAATGTTGGGGCAACCTACCAGCGTGCCATGACTTATATCTTTCATGATTACATGCACAAAAGCATGGAATATTATGTAGATGACCTCATCACAAAGTCTAAGAAATGCTCGCAACACCTAGATGATCTCCTCTAGATATTTGACCATTTATTAGAACATAATATCCACCTTAACCCAAAGAAGTGTGTCTTTGGAGTTACCTCAAGAAAAATATTAGGGTTCATTATCACTCAACATGGCATTGAGGTAGACCCTAACAAAGTAAAGGCCATCATCGAGATGCCCCCACCTACTACCTTGAAACAATTATGCAGCCTCTAGGGCAAGATAACCTCCATTCACCACTTCATTGCACAATTGTCAGACAAGTGCAAACCATTCAACCATCTCTTGCAAAAGGGAGTAAATTTTAAATGGGATGATAACTACCAATAGGCCTTTGATGCTATCAAAGCTTACCTCACTTCCCCACCAGTTATGTCTCCTCCAAACCCATAACTACCACTAATTTTGTACATCTTAGCTATATATTTTGCATTAGGTACATTGCTAGCTCAAAAGAATGCACTCGACAAAGAGCAAGCCATATACTACATAAGTCATACGCTAGTCAGCTACGAAGTTAGATATGGGTACATGGAAAAGCTATGCCTAGCTGTAGTCTTTGCCACCCAGAAACTTCGCCACTATATGTTAAACCACACAACCTTTGTCATCACCCGAGACAACCCCCTTTGGTACATGATGAACAAAAGCTATCACAACTCTCGAACAACAAAATGGATCATGCTCCTAACTAAATTTGACCTAGAATTCATTTTACAAAAATCCATTAAAGGATAGGTCATCGCAGACCAACTTGCAGAAGCTCCCTTGCTTGATGACCAACCTCTCCTCATTCAACTTCTTGATGATTCCATATTCCACATCATAGAAGTCGAAGAATATGTCGAGCCTAAATCATTGGTTGATTTAACCCTATACTTTGATGGCTCTCGATGCACTCATGCTAGGGGTGCAGGCATTATTTTCTTCACACCCGAAGGGGAACCACTCCCCTTCTCATTCAAATTGGACTTCCCTTGTACAAACAACAATGTGGAATATGAAGCCTTGATCCTAGGATTAAAATAGGCCCATGCCATGCATATCAAATGCCTCCACATCATAGGTGATTCCCTCCTAATAGTGAACCAAGTGAAAGAGACCTAGCAATGTCGTTGTCCAGTTCTCCAACAATACAAGCAGATTGCATAACTCCTTTCCCTATTTGAGTGGTATGACATCGAAGCCACTCCACGATCATCAAACCATTTTGTGGATACAATGGCCTCCTTAGGATCATTAATACCACAAAACCCATTATCAGATACCACATCAATATCCATTCATACACTCACCCAATCTACCATATCACCTACATCTCCTATAGATGATGGTGGCATTCACATGGTCGATACCGAACCACATGACCCTTGGTTTATGTAGATAAAATATTATATCAAATTAGGATTCCTACCATGTGACTTACCACATGCTCAACATCGAGCATTCAAGCAAAGAGTGATCCACTATACATTGTTGGGGGACATCCTCTATCATCGTAGCTATGATGGCATCCTCTTGCATTGCCTAGAACCCCAAGAATCTCAATGGGTTGTACAAGAAACCCATGATGGTACTTGTGGTGGCCACTTCAGTGGCATGGCAATCACAAAATGCATCCTTCACATGGGATATTATTGGCCAAATATGGAGCATGACTATTGTGAATACGTGAGGCATTATGTCAAGTGCCAACAACATGCAAACCTCACACACCTTCCATCTCAAGTGCTCCAACCAATCCAATCCATGTGGCCTTTTTTGCAATGGGACCTTGAACTTATTGGACAAATCACACCTGCTTCATCAAGCAACCACAAATTCATCATTACAGCCATAAAATATTTTACAAAGTGGGTCAAAGCCATCCCACTTGTCCAAACCATAGGAGCCAAGATCACAATATTTATTATAGATCATATCATATGCCACTTTAGAATTCCTTCCCAAATCATCTTTGATAATGGGAAATCCTTTAAAAATAAAACTATCTATACCCTCTATACCAAATTCAACATCCATCATAGTTTCTCTACCCCATACTACCCATAGGGTAATGGCCAAGCAGAAGCTACAAATAAAACAATCTATTCAATACTTCACAAAATAGTAGTAGAATCTCATCAGGACTAGCATAACCAAATACCCTTAGCTTTGTGGGCTTACCATACGAGCATACGTACTCCCACTGGGGCAACCCCTTTCTCACTAGTCTATGGCATCGAAGCCATCATGCCCCTTGAACTCGAGATACCTTCCTTGAGAGTATCTATGAAGGAATTCATTGATGATGACATTGCTCATCAAGCCCATCTTGATCAACTTACACTCCTTGATGAGCATCGTATCCATGCCATCGAGCACACATGTGTCTACCAAGATCACCTTTGCTATACCTACAATAGTAAGGTACATCAACATGAATTCCAAATTGGTGATCTAGTTCTCAAAGAGAACCAATAGATCACAAGTCAACCTCACCAACAATGAGATAAGTTTACCCCAAACTGGTTGGGCCCCTTCATCATCACACACAAGTTTGGTTTAGGTGCCTATCATTTGGCTACTCTCGAGGGTCTCACTGAACCCAAACCTATCAATATCCTTCACCTTCATGCATTCAATGCCTAGCCCACATAGGCATTCACAGTCACAAATAACACACACTACTATTCACACACACATCACCCACCATGCACACCATGATACGTGCATGCCTTTACTTTACAATTGCATTATACATGTATTTTTACTTTTTATGTCATTTATATGTTGTTGGTATCTATTTATTTTTGTAGGATTCACATCATCTACCACTACACCATCAACAATGATACATGATGGTACACACTTGCCACCAACATCACAGCATCCCACCATGCAAGACCATCCAACACCACCCCTAGTACCGATTACACCGACTAATCTGGCTAGACCACTCTATACTCTTCAAAATAGACAATCTTCACCTTCCTCCCATTCAGACCATCACACTCCACCTCGATGCCTCTCACCTCACCGTAGAGGGTCATCCTACTCACCTCATTCAGGAGACAGCTAGGTCTCCCTATCCTCCTTTGATGAAAAGGAGGAAAGCTCCCATATCCATACCCAAGAGTCTCCTCCACCTCCACCTGAGGATGCAAGGAACCCCTACTCACCAACCTCTCCACCTCACCATATTTTAGGAACCTACCACCCTCCCAATCAAGGATACACACCTCATCCTACACATCCTTCATGCCTACCTCCCCCACTCCCAAGTGGGATGTCTCCCTATGCTCAAGCCTTGCAATCACATGCTTCCCAAGCCACTTCTATGCGCATACCTCCATCCCACACACATCATTATCCATAGCCAGTTCCTACACCAACCATCCTCCAGACACCACCCTCACCACTTTGTGGCCTACCATTCCAACCAACTTCACACTCTACGAATGTATTCCACTCACCCCCATTATCACCTCATGCAAGTTCCTCTTCCCATGCATACCACACTACTCCCTACACATTGGAGTCCCACTCTCCACCTTCTCCAATCCCATCACCTTTGCATCCTGATATCCAGCACATCCTAGCTTAACTCGATACCCTCGAGTTACATTTGAGCCATTGTCATTGTCTCACATCCACTCATTGGTCTACCATACCCCATACATCCTCACCTCCACCCAGGTCCATTCCTCATCCTAGGGTTCATCCCATGAACAAATCTCAACCCACACCTCCACCATTCAACCTCACTCCATCCGCTTCTCGCACACCTCCAATAGACCCCTACATCTACCCCATGCCTATCCCATCCTCACCATTATCCAAAATGTTTCACCATCTCCTTCACCAAGACCTCTTGGTATTACCTAAAATCAGGCCTATTGACCCATCACATCCCAAACCATGAAATTACCATGAACATCAATTTTGTATATACCATCAACAACCAGGTCATGACATTGATGCCTACCATACATTCAAAACCCTAGTAGACAACATGTTGATTGGTGATCACATCCCATCATCTAAGCATTCCCATTCATCCACCCAACTTTAGAGTCCCCCACATCACATTATCCCCTAAACTTTACCATCATGTGAATCCTTGATAGTGCCATCTTGCTACATTCACCATATGTCCAACTACACAAATCATCAAAGCCCAAGCAACATCATCGCTTCACCTCCCCTCTCATGACCTGACCCATATCACTTCACTCATCAATAGTTTCTTTTCATCCTTCCTCCTTCACTCTTATTCTACTTCTTCTTACTTCCTCACATAGTTGTATGGTCATACTTCGAGTGGCTACATACCTACGTTGATCTATTTTCTTTCTTCTATCCTCATTTGTCTTTGGTAATCCCCTCATCTCACTGGTTACCAATGCCTATTTCTTCTCATTTCTTCTAGTTGTAAATCTCATCTTCACATTCTTCCTCTTTTTATCATTATCACATGCATTCCCATAGGTCACAGTTTACTCACCTATCATCACACACACCCCACACATTGGGGCAACCATCATCACACACACCTACTACACACACACCCCACATGCTGGGGCAACCATTATCACAACATCACACTTTTATCATGACGATACACCATACTCATCTGTAGATAAGTTTCCAAACTTCTCCCTCTACACTTCATGAGATTCCTCTTGTAGATATTGCATTCCCCCACTTGCATCATTTACATTACATCCATTGCATATATCCATATGTTTTTCATTATAATTTCTTTTATAGTTTGTATATTCTTCCCAAAAATGTGCCTTCAACAGGAGTAATACATGCACTTGTTAGCATCACCACCTAGATGTCCATTCCCCCTTTTCAAGATTAGGGTATACATAGGTGTCATGTTAATATTTGACCACTCACTAGTTTAGTCAATCAAATATCACCTCTAGCTGATAGGTTTTACACACTCCTTATAGTTCTTTAGGTTGGTTCAACTTCTCTCATGGACCATTCACACAGGTTACACATTAAACAAGTTTTGAGTCTAGGGAAGATAACACCTTGCGTAGATATCACCATCTAGAAAATATTTCTCCTACTCATCCTATCACTTGCATGGTCAACATACGACCTAGGGATAAACAAAGGGATAAGCATAAGCAAAAGTAAGACAATCAAGCAGAAAACAAAAGACAATGCCCATACAAAAAAAAGAGAAAAGAAAGAAAAATAGCACCACAAAAACATACAAGAACAATAAATGAGGGGTAGAAAACAAAAGGAAATACCTCTAGATATCACTAGTGTTATGCTTCATCGCCTTTGGTCCTTAGGTTCAACATAACATCATGGGATGATTTCCATCACTAGCAATAGGCTCTAAGAGCCTGCCTACCAGTGGAATAGTCTTACAAGTGGTGACATATCTATCACATTAGCGACCTTCTTTTGTACAGATCACTATTCACTTATGGATGAGCTAGCTAGTTTGGCCATGTCTACAATGGGTTAATCCTACCTCCCTCAAAATGGATAAATGAACCTCACTCATTTACACACAGGTCCATGATAGACTCTAAACCAGTCAGATTAGTTATGAGTTACCACAAAAACTTGCATAGTTTTGGGTCTGAGATTTGATTATCAAAACTACATTGGTCAAAGTCATTACATATACCTTATACCATCCTACATCCCTGATATTATGGAATGGATCACATTCACATAGGTACATGCAATGATACAAGTGCTTCCTTTGCGCATTTCAGTCTTCTCATACATGCATCATCACATCTATGTTACATGCATTTACTAAAAATTGCATCACATCACATCATATTGCATTGCATTAAACATACAATCCTTCACATCATTCTACATTATATCTACACTACAGTTTGATCATACATCTACACCCTACCACATATGTATATCCATGCATTATACATTTACTTACACATTACATTATGCTATCTACACAAACACAATTCAAACACATTCAAATTAACATCAAACACACATATATATATAAAATCCGACACCAAAAAGGTATATATATCATCCATAAAAAATACCCGTAGGCTACAACCTGGGACCATGCCCATCATACAAAATATAAAACTGCCCACAAGCTACAATGGTAATCGACCTAACTACCACCAAGAGCCTCTCCACTCCCCTCATGGCTCACCATCCCTGGTGCTATCCCACATGCCACTGTAGCCCTACTAGACTCCACCTGCTCTTCTGATCTCTGAGCCCCTATAGGAGATAACACTATTGCTGAGCTCACAACCACATCTCTAC
The DNA here is from genome assembly GCA_028583015.1 of Wollemia nobilis. Lineage (NCBI taxonomy): Eukaryota > Viridiplantae > Streptophyta > Pinopsida > Araucariales > Araucariaceae > Wollemia > Wollemia nobilis. The sequence goes on from JAQPPZ010017052.1 coordinate 8,659,822, forward strand.
CTGCTGCCACATCCTATGTTCCAACTCTTGTACCTCTTCAACCAACTTAAGATATACTCTAATAACTCCATTGACAAGGTACCTATACACATATCTGTGTCATTTATTTTGACACCACCTAATCATAGTTTGGGAGTGAGATCCTATTAATCCCCAAAGAGTACTCACAAGCCACCCACCTTGCTACCTCCATAGCCAACATCCCTCTCCCAAACTCGATACTCTCCTACAGCTACTCTATCTCCACTCTTAGAGCAGCCACATCAGCTGGAGCCTCCATGTGTGCTCCCTCAACCCCCTCTCATCCCTACCACTACCTCACTAACTCAGCTCATAGCTCTGTAATCTTGGCATCTCGAGTAGCCAATGCAGATCGATCCCTCTCCATATTTGCTACCATCTGAGCACACCTATCCTCAAGAGCCTTTCGAGAAGCATCACTAGAGGTCTCTAGAGATATCAACCTCTCCTCCAAGTCTATCATCTCTACCCACCTACAACTCTCACTCTCATGGAGATCTCCCTCCAACTATCATACTCGAGCATGTAACAATAGTACCTCCTCCTCAACCTCCTACCTCTCCTACTACTCAATGGGAATCTCCTCCAACCCATTAAAGAAACCCATATCTAAGGTGTCATCAAAACCACCCATAGCCATGCCTCCACCTAACTCCTCCATAGCTGGAATCTCCTCCACAACCAGAATCTCCCCTAAAGGCTGCTCTCCACCACTCATAGGAACCTCCTCCACCCTCTCTATAGATGAACTTGAGGTACCATCCAACCATCACCTAGAGCATCATAGAGGTACCTCTATCTCACCACTAGGTCTATCCTGTGACCTCACCCAAGTGCCTCTCACTACCCTCCTCCCTACTACAAGCACCCCACCACCAGGTGGTACCCATCGGTCTACCACACCAACACCTAGCTCCCAACTCTACATCGCCCACTAGGCATCAAAATTTGGTGTAGTCCCAACATCACTCACATCTGGGATCACAATCGGTGGGTCCCTCTTAGAGATCCATGGCAACACTATAGGTGGCTGTCCCCTATCACCCCATCACCTATAATATACAATAGGAGCCTCTATAATATCCTATTGTAAGCCAAACTATCACCTGACTTGATCAAACTAAAAGTACTCAACCTATCGAGTATATCACCCCACCAGCCACCTACCTCGATGAATGGCTCCCAACTACTCGCCATCCTTCTCCCATGTCACCCCACCCATCCAAGGCCTCCACTCAATGGCACTCGGTACCAACCTACCAAAATCTGACCCTCCAAAATAGAGGATCACCCTCATGTGGCCTCTTAACCCCCTTCTCCTCATCCATCCTCCATCTAAGAGCATAAGGTAAATACTCCTATCCCTCCACATACACCTTATAAGGCAACAATGATGGCCTCTCAATAGAAATATGCTCCCATACCCACACCTATAGTAAGGGAGTCCAACTCAATCCCTTCCACCCAACACACACCACATCATGCAACTCCCTATAAACCTAGGCCAACAATATAGGTGCCCATGCAAACACAGTATTACACTCTACCATATCACTGACAATATCCAACATATTCTAGGTAAACAATACCTTGAAAGTATCAGGAAGAGCATATGTCGAGATCATCATCATAGCTGCACACTGATGCTTAGATATCTTCTCATTATTCCATAATAGCTCATAATCCATCTTCCTGATATCTATCTCCCTCCACTCCTCACCAAATAATCGCTCCATCATAGCCTCCTTCATATCATCTGGTGTTGCCCTCACTGGCACACCCTCAATCGGTAATTTATAAATCCTATACACATCTTCCAGGGTGATAGTCATCTCACCCATAGAAAAGTGGAAGGTGTTGTGATCCACATCCCATCGCTCACATAATGTGGAATGTACACCTAGTTGGAATGAATGCTCTTGCATTCCCACATGCCTCTAAACCATACGGCATCCAACCACTTCTGATCATCTTCATTGTCCATAAGCTTGTCAAAATCATGCTTCATAGAACATGATGATGTGGCTTGATCATTTTCACCTATTCATACACAAACAACAAAAAAATTCACATCAGTCTAATGCACAATCATCCAATTAAATAAAATTCAATTTTATTTAAACACATTTCACACAAATTAATTTATTTTAATTTGACACGCACTTCGAGACATAAAATAGTGCACAATTCACATTTCAAAACAAATAAAAAACATAGTCACATATTTGGATACCCATTTGGCCATTTCATGGTAAAAGTTCAAACAGATGCGAAAAATAGTACATATTTGGCTCCCAAAAATCAAATTTACAATTATCCACATACTTACTAGGCACAAAATTCAAAATCATGTCAATCCATCAGACATACAAAAACAAAATACATTTTTGAACACCCATTTGCCCACTTCACAGTGAAAGTGTTGACAAATTTCAAAAATAGTATACAAATCTACATGAAGTTCGAGGTCAAAATTAACACAACCTCCCCAAAATGGTACACATGCCAAATCACATAACATCACAAACACAATCACATTTCTGAATACCCATTTGCCCACTTCATAGTGAAAGTTCAAACAAAAATTGAAAACAGTGTAAATTGGGCTCCCAACAACCAATTTTAAATTCAACATTATCTACACCTTGGCACGTAAATCAAACACACACCAAATGCAATCATATACCAAAACAAATCACATTTTTGGATACCCATTTTGCCCTTCTACGGTGAAAGTGTCAATAGTTTTTAGAAATAGTACACCTACAATGGAAAACTTAACAATCAAAGTTTTCTAATTTACATCCTAATGGCTCACATTCAGATAACACGCCAAATGAGGATAAATCAAAAACATAGTCGCACAATCACATACCCATTTCCTACTTTTACGGAGGAAATTCAACCACATTGTAAAAACAGTGCACCATCGCTCCAAAAATGGAAAGTCAAACTGCAAGACTACTCTACCCGTCACCCGATCAAACTACAGTGAAAAAGGGTCAAACCTAAAAACCGATCACACTTTTGGGTACCCATTAAGCCTATTTAACACTTTGTGTTCCAATTTTAATAAAAAATTACCTAAATATTTTAAAATAACACGAAAACCTCCCCCCTATTTCATGCTTTTTGAGAAATAAAATAAAAAAATAAATAAGAAATAGAGCACTTATCTGTGGATCGCCACATTGAGCTCCAACTCCAGTACATCCTCTCATCATCCTGCACCTCGATCCGGTCAACTACAAGTACTTCACATCACCAAACATCACTCCCTCCTCACTCTCCAAGTCCATCGACATCAAAATGAACCCCCCACGCTTCCAAAAAAGCTTAAATACACCTAAAAAACCCTAATTAGGTCAAATTCACCCCTAGCCTATGAATTTGACCCAATTCACCCCCGGCCTATGAATTAGCCCAATTCACCCCTCGAACTATGAATCCAGATCCAATTCACCCCCGACCTACGAATTGAGCCTAGAGACCCCAAATTGACCCAATTTTGATTCCAAACCCTTGGAAATCATCCCTCTTTCCTATCCATCTGATTTTTCATCAATTTCATCATGCATTCTTCTTGAAATCACAAAATCATCATGGGCACCCTTCATAAGGCTTGAAATTGTGCATTCATACCTACTAAAAGTAGGTATATTTGCATACTTTACTATCAAAACCTCCAAATTCAAAAAATTTCACCATTGATCAAGCAAAATAGGTCACGTATAAATTGTCAATTTGACATCGTTGTCCCTAAACCAAAAACTAAACAGGGTCCAATCACCCTCGACTTGTGAATTGAGCCTAGAGGCCCCAAATTGACCCAATTTTGATTCCAAACCCTTGGAAATAATCCCCCTTTCATACCTATTTGATTTTTCATCAATTATCTCATGCATTTTTCTTCTATCAACTAATTCATCACCACATCACCACATTCCATTCACCTCATTACTGATTTCTTTTTTGAGGGGGTATTCATATCCAAAATCCAGCTTTGCATGCAACCAAACAACCAAACATCCAAATCATGGATATCACATCTATCTACAAATTTATTTTTCTAAATATTATCTTATGATTATAATCTCAATCCCAACCATATATTTTTTAGATCAAGAGAGTTGTGCGTAACAATGGAGAGGTCACTTTGGCATTCATGGTACACAATGAATGACATGGTTGACTAATTCAACACAACATTTGGAGAAGGATTTCACTCTGGCATTCATGATACATAATGAATGACACATTTGAATAATCCAAATGTTAACTAGCTCAAATGGTTTGACACTTGTCACCACGTACTCATAAATAAATCAACAGCAAATATTTGAATAGGCATTTGTTCTATTTGTATTTTGGACCATCCTGCATTGGTCGCAAAAGCAAAGCAGTCAAAATTTTCCACCCCCAAGCAACCAGTATGACATCAAAAAATGTCATACAAACTCAACAAAACCATCGTGTTGCATCCGCAATCATCCATTTCCATTCACCGACATTGTTTTTCATTTTCTCTTTTTCTTCATTCCCCTCTTCTTCTTCTTTGCTTCTTCTCTTCTTCCCCTTGGCTATTGATCAATGTTGTATGGTCACGCTTCGAGCGGCTACATACCTTTGATTGGATCCCATTTCCTTCTCCTCTTGGCTATCGATCAATGTTGTATGGTCACACTTCAAGTAGCTACATACCTTTGATTGGATCCCATTCTCTTCCCTTCTTCATATTCTACTTTCTCCCATCATATTTTTGTATTAAACTATGTGCCACATAGTATAGTACAAAAAGGGGTAAAATGTAGATACCTAAAAGTTACACATAGCTACCTCTACGTACTTGTAGATCCTTTTGGACACTTGTAGGTTTACATAGGCCATCCTAGACACCTCTAGGCTATTGTAGACAAGTATAGACTATTTTATATGGCTCTAGACCTGTGTAGACTATTGTAGACATGTGTAGACATGCGTAGACTATTGTAGACATGCATAGACTAGCGTAGATCGCTCTAGATTAGCGTAGCATATCATAGACTTACATAGGCTACATCACTAGTTTATAGGTACAAAACCCTATTAAACTACTCAATTCATGTCATAACCACTTTGAATCCATAAAATGATCACTCATCAATCACCTAAGTCCACTTAAGCCCTTCCTAGACTTAATTAGGACCCCACGAGACTATTAGTTCCTGTATCGCTCCATTTTTTTTGCATCCTTACCTTTAGGCTATAGGATCCACACTTGGAAGGGGGATGCGAGAAGGATGGGACAATACCTCGGACTGAGAGGCCCTTTGAAGGTCACACCTCTCGGGGGAGGGGTATAAGGGTGAATTTTTGACGGATGGTGGGTTCACCAAGAAACTTTTGAGTGGCAGTTTCCATGCCTAGGTTGATAGTGGGTTTGATGTGTTCATTTTTTACTTTAATCATTCAATTCCTAGGTTTGGCCAAGATGAATCTAAGCTATTCTATATGCCAATGCTGATTTATATGGATACAGAAAACATGAATAAGTGCTAAACATAGAAAGTATGCTAAATGGGACAGAATATACCTGATTTTGGATGTCTAGTGAAGATTCTGAGGTTTGTAGAAGTCCAGATCATCTCAAATCTTACATTATCATATGCAATTAAACAGAATCATCTCAGATCTCAGTCGGTCATCTGAGATCAGATGAGATCATCTTCGATCTAACGAATTCGTTAGACAAAATCATTAGAAACCTACAATCACAGAAACAAATACCAAATACCAAAAATGCAATTGCAAAAGCAAGGGGAAATGATAGAAATGATAGTAAACTTGCCTAAATGATAGATCCAGATAACATTTAAAGGAAATGCATTAATTTAATAATTTATTTTAACTTTATCATGCATCTATGCTAAATGAGGTGAACTCTAGGATGCAGAAATAGAATAAAATAAGTTAATGCATAAAGAAATGAAGAGAGAAGATAAAGAAATGCAAAATCTGGGCTCTGATTGCCCCCGATTTGGACTGCAGTCGAGATCGCCTCCAATCATATGAGATCATCACAAATATATGATAGGATCGTGCGAAATCGTTTGGAATCACCTGTGACAATTCGAGATTGCTTCGGATGAAAAATAGTAAAATTCCTACAAGAAAACTTGAAATACACGATGCAAACAAAGGTGTGAAGGTGTTCTAATGCACAAGAAACTAAATTTGTAGGGAAATTAGTCAGCCAGGGGGTTTAGGGGGATAAACTGAGAAAATCTTAGTTTATATAGGATTAGGGGGAGGTTAGGAGGTTGGAGATCATCCCAATCTGGGAGATCTCCAATGGGGGAGACTCTAACTATGCAAACACGCTTTCTACCCAAGTCAGAGAAGTTATTGAAACAGAAGCTAATTATGAAAATTAGGTTTTGAGATGAAATCATCTGGATGCTCTGTTCCAGATGAATTCATTAGGTCTAGGACGATTTCGTCTGATTGTTGACGATATCATCCAATGGTCAAAACAAATCCTAAAAATGGTGCAAAAAACAAGGGGAGCGGGTAATGGGCCATTAATGAGCGGTTTTGGGTTAAAATTCAAATTTTTATCTTTTTACTAAGGTTTAACTACGCTAATTTTAGGGTGCTACATTTTGCCCCCTCTTTAGTGAATTTTCCGAAGAAAATGCGTTAAAGACAAGTTCTTCCCATTTTACGAGAAAGCAAAAATTTACTCAATTTTCTAGATGACGATTCTAGGTCGAATCGTACGACTGCTGACTATGGTGCCCCCTCCGTGTTTTTACCCAAATCGAACGTTTGAGGTAAAAGCGCGGAAAAGAAAAATTAAAAAATGTTGTTTTTAAATAAAATTAAGAAAAATAGGGTAAAACCCTAATTCATTTTTATTGTTTGAGAGCTCTGCAGACAAAAAATGGTCGAGACAGCACACAGATTGACAGAGGTCCGACACGGGCTACGGGTAAGGATCTAAACTTGATGCATTATGTTTTTAATTTGATTTGTCTAATTTTTTGATTTAAATTTTGACTGTTTTGGGGCATCGTGGCCATTTTTAGGCCATCGACGACGTCGGGATGAAATCGTCCCAATTTCATCAAAATTGTCCCTAGATCGTCGATTTTGTCTGAGGGCAAAATCGGCGGAATAAGGGTGATCCCGTCCAACAAGGTGCGATCCCGAAGTTGCGAAATAGGAGACAATTTCATCCTACAAAGGATGATTTTACCCAATTTGGGACGATATCATCCAATGGTGGACGATATCATCATTTTTATGAAATTAAGTTTGTTTGAATTGCATTTAATTGATTTTAATAATTGGTTTATTAATGAATTTTATTGTTTTATTTTTTGTTTTGTAGAGGGGATTACTAAAGAGTCGAGAGTGGAAATACGAGGGGCTGAGGGATGATGTGGCCACACTCGACCAAGCGGAGCGAGACCAACTAGAACAGGTCGAACTACAGCATGTGGCAGAGATGCCACAAGTATCGATAGACATGGGGCTACTGACAGCCCTAGCAGAGAGGTGGTATCCGGGGTCATCTTGCTTTTGGTTATCGACAGGGGAGATGGCTCCCACTTTAGAGGACATATGGAGGATCTTGAGGATCCCAATACAAGGGCGGTTCATGACTCCTATGGCCAATCAGGGCCAGGATATGATGAGGCTGAGCGGAGACCCGAGCTTCACCCTAGAGAAGGGCGGAGTGAACATCGAGTCATTGAGGCAGATGCCTGGGGCATCTAGGTTGACTCAGGTTTTGGCAGGGGTAGTGGGTGGCCTATTGCTATGCCACCAGAGTGGGTGCAGATTACCATGGCTCCTTTTAGATGTGGTCTGTGACATGAGAGACCATAGGTACATATTTGCATGGGGTAGCTTTATACTATGCCGCTTGTATAGGATCCTGCATGGGGTTGTATACAAGGGAGGTCGATGTCTGGTTTTGACATCGCTACTATAGGTTTTGCGCTGGGAGCACATCATGGTGCGTAGGCTGGTAGGACTCCCACTGATAGGGGTTGACCGGGAGAGACCCCGGGTTTTCTACTGGTGGCTACAGAGGGGGTCACAGTGGCAGATAGATCTGTCGATGTCACGGAGGTTTCTAGATGACCTCATCCCAGACTAGATCACCTGGAGGCCATGGAGAGAGCACCTAGGGTGGGGAGAGGACGGACAGGAGCTGGCTCGCATTAGGCGAGTCTACTGGCTAAGGATGGAGCGGGGAGAGGTAGAGCTCCACCACTACGACCGAGTTTTATGACAATTTGGTCTACAGTATGGGATCCCCTCTCTCAAGGATTACGAGTACTCCTAGACTATCCGAGATAGTACCACACTGAGCGGGGCTCTGGATATGCAGTGATTCTGGAGCCAGGACGTAGATGATGCCCCCATCCAACTAGTGGATGGGGATGACACTAGGGTCACTGACGGATACGATGCATGGTATGCAGGCATCCGCCCTCCTTGGATGATGAGGACATAGGGTCCGGTGCACGCCATGGTGTGATCGAATGGGGAGGCAATGCCAGGCTGCTATTGAGGTAGCATGGGGTCACGACAGGAGAGAGCAGTGACGGTCTCCATAGGAGAGACACCAGAGGATGGCATGGGCTCCATAGAGACCACAATAGATAGGGAGGAGGGAGGAGGGATTCCCTTCTCAGTAGGGGGAGAGGCCACCATCACCCGATAAGGGAAAGGGTGTCAAGGTAGGGGAGAGCAACGAGATGGTGACTCTCTGGGCTGAGAATGTTTGCCTTAGGGCTTAGGTGTAGACACTACAAGATGAGGCTACATGGCTCAAGGCTCAGAGTGGAGGAGCAAGCACTTGGGATCTAGCATGGGCTATTGCTCATACTACATTCTACCTGGTGTTGTACTATCATGTGGTTCTAGAGAGCCATAGGATACCATTGCCAGCCCACATTGTAGAGCCGATTAGGATGGGGTCATCGAGGACATCCTCACGATCGACGTCGAGGACCCAAGACACAGCATGGACCTCTATGGGGCCACCTCCTCCACCCCAATGTGGGAGAGGAGATGAGGTGGAGAGCTCGAGGGCTTCTCGAGGCTAGACGCTACAGACTGGATAGAGATTGTATATATATATATATATTTTAGAGGATTGAGTATGCCAGGGTATTGATTGTGGCATACCAATCCAGTTTTGATATGATGTACATATTTGATAAAAAATATATATATATATATATATATATATATATATGGTCTTTTGATGATATGACTTGTGCATATGTTGTATGATGCTTTAATTTTGGATTTGTTGATTATTGATTATTCATGTAATTATGTCTTTTGGAAATATTATAATTTTATGTCATGCCATAAAATTTAAATGAAATAATATGATGTAAACAATTGGTTTTTTTGGTGTGATTTGATGAAAATAAAGGGACTTCTAACAATAATTTCAAAGGACATTGTCGTTGTTATAGACCATTTCATGGAGTCGCCGCTCACTAGGTCGTCAAGCTAATCCCAAGTATAGAAATATTGCTAAAAGTAAAAGAATGCTTAAGAGACTGTCTTAAGACTTTGTGTTGTGATGATGAAAATGATGATGGTGATGATTTGTTTTCAGATTTTCATAAAAATATTATGCATGAGATATTAAAAGAAATATGATTTTTGCTAGGCATAAATTCCTAAGTGTGATAAAATTTTGAACAATTCCTTAGAAATTATACCATGGTTGCAAAATTGAATGTTGACATAATGAAATGAAATAGAAAAATGTGTTCATTCTTTTTAAAGCACAATTGTGTAACATAATGATGTAAGCCATATGTTTTTATGAATTTTTAAAATGAATGGGAAAATAAAATTAGAACAATGGTTTGCGCTAGGCATAGAATTATAGGTATAGACTTATACCATCATCACGAAATCCAAAGAAGAAATTGATATTTTAGTTTTATTGCATGATTGATTTTTGATTTTGAGATAAACAGAAAATAATATATATAAATGTGACTTTATTGCTAGATTTTTGAATATGTTGTTGAAAGAATTTGGATTTTTGAAAACAATGTATGTAATTGTTTTTATACTAAACAGATGTTCTTAAATAAGAAGATAAAATTTATTCCAAAAAGAGTTGCAAAAATATTTTAAATTATCTCAAAGACAAAATGTAGATTTGTAAGGAACCCTCATGTGCATATGTGAGTTCATTATCGATCTTGATTTATCATAATGATAGAGAATCTCTCAAATACAAATGTGTGTGCAATTGTATTGTTCATTCACCAATTTTGAGCAAGATAATTTGATACAAGTAATTTGAATTAACCAAATGAGTGTTCGTTGACCATGATTTATATGCATGTAACCATACCAGACTACTATGTAAGTTAGGTCATCAAGAGCTAGCTAATCCATAATCCGACATAGGTCTGTACAAAATAAGGTCGCTAATGTGACAGACATATCACCACGCTAGGGATTACCCAAGGCCAAGCGGGTTGGGCACAAACCACCTGTTATGGGGCTTACCTCACAGTTTTCGAATAATTGAGAATTCTAGGGATTCAAGCTCATTCACCCTTCTTTTCTTTTCAAGGGGTAGGGAAAGGGATTTTATTGCTTTTTGCTTTTTTTTTTTTTTTTTTTTGTATTTTTGCTTGATAATTGAGATAATGCTGAAATATTGCTGCGATGGTACAAAATAATATTTTTCTTTTTCTCATTTTCTTTGACTTTTCTTTTTCTTCCTATGCTAGGGATACTTTCTTGGATTGGCTGTGGAGCAAGGGATTTTTATTCTGGGTAGGGGTGAGCTTGTCCTTTTGTCAATTCTCAAATATTCTAGACCATGTGCATGATAGGATAGCAGGGGAAAATTTTCGCTCAAGAAACCATTTCTACTATGTAGCATCATATCGAATTTGCAATGAAATCATTTTAATGTGAAAAGATATACTTGGTTCAAGTAAATAACAAGATCGGTTCTCTATGCTCAAAACTTTATTTAATTCAATTGTGGACTTTGATATAAGAGAGATTAATAATCATACAAAATAAAATCAAGATATTTATTCATGTGAGTGTGAAAGTGCGGGATTCCAAATAAATGCTAATTTATCCAAAATAACTGAAAATATAACTGCAATACTTCAAGAATTGACGAGTATGAAAATAAAAGATGTTTTTGAAGATTTTGATGATTTTGAAGTTTTTTTTATATTTTGATTTTGATTGATGAATTGAAAGAAATACAATGTGATTGTTTTTTGAAATTTTTATATGAATGACTAAAATGAAACAATATGCAAAACAACAATATATATAATGATGAAATGACCAAATTTTATGCATAATAGCATTTAAGATGCATAATGTTCATAGGTTATTTAAGATCTTTACCATCTAAGGTAGCTAATCGGTATGCTCCCGATCCAAATTTAGCAGTGATGACATATGGTCCAAGCCATTTGGGCTCAAATTTACCTTTAAGATCTTTAGTTGCATTAGTATTTTTTTGATTTTATTTTAAGACAAGGTCGTCGATCTCAAAGGATCGATGATGAACTTTCTTGAGGTATGCTTGTTTAAGCTTGTTTTGGTAGGCACGAAGATGTTCCAAAGCATTGATGCACTTCTCATCTAGGAGTTCTAGCTGACTAAGTCTTCCAGCACGATATTCATCTCCTACTTCAGTATCTTGAAGTAGTAGAGCCAAAGAAGGAACTTCTAATTCAAAGGGAAAAATAGCTTCAGCACCATAAACCAAAACAAAAGGTGAAGTGCCCGTGGGAGTACAAACGCTAGTTCGATAAGCCCACAAAGCAGGATATAATTGAATGTGCCAATCTCAGCCAGATTTATTGACCAGTATTTTGAGGATTTTGATTAATGTTTTATTAGATGCTTCTACTTGGCCATTACCCTGAGGATAATAGGGAGTGGACCAACGATGTTGAATTTTATACTTTTGACATAATTTTTTGACATCTTTATTTTTGAAACAAGTTCCATTATCTGAGATGAGATTTGTAGGAATTCTAAACCTACAAATAATTTGATTAAAAATAAATTTGGAAACTTGGGTTCTAGTGCAAGAAGCTAAGGGCATAGCTTCAACCCACTTCGTGAAATACTCAGTGGCGGTTATGATAAATTTGTGTCCATCAGATGACACAGGGTTGATTTTTCCAATGATGTCTAAGCCCCATTTTGAAAAGGGCCAAGGAGATGAAATAGCCTGTAGCTCTTGTGCAGGCGCATGGACAAGGTCAGCGTGTTTCTGGCACTTGTCACAATGTCGCACATAATCATGTGCATCATTCTCCATGGTAGGCCAAAAATATCCTATCCTAAGGAGCTTCTTAGCAATGGCGCTACCACTAAAATGTCCCCCACAAGATCCATCGTGGGCTTCACTCAAAGCTGATCTAGATTCTTCTAGATTCAAACATCTCAATAGGATGCCTTCAAAATATCTCCTATACAAGGTATTACCAATAATTACGAAGTGACTTGCTCGTCTACGTAATAACCAAGCACTGGTTGCTATTACAACCTTCAGGGAAGGTCCCATTTTGAAGAAAATTAAATATATCAGTGTACCATGGTTCAGGAGTAGTTTCATTGATTAGAAACACATCCAAAGGTTCTAAGCATGATTTACTTGAAGTGGGTTCTTGGAGTCGATGAATAATTATGGTAGCATATTCATCATCTAACTCCAAGGGCAAAAGAGATGCAACTGCAACCATAGCATCAACCGCACGATTGCTAGTTCGAGGAATAGCTTCCAAGGTAACTTGATCAAATAAAGATAATAATTGTAAGACATATGCTTTATATGGGCATAATTTATCATCTCTGGTCTGATAAACATCATTGATTTGATTTATGACAAGTTGAGAATCATCGAAAACTAATAAATTTTTAATTTTTAGTGCCAAGGCAGCTCGTAATCCAAGGATTAGAGCCTCATATTCAACAGTGTTATTAGTGCAAGTAAATGTTAATTTGAAGGACAAAGGTATAAGATGTTTCTATGAAGATATTAAAATAATACTTGCACTTTCCCAACTCATGCATCGGGCTTCGTCAAAATATAGGGACCATTGCTCCGGATGGTCTGCCTCTAATTTAAGGCATTCATCGAGAAACTCAATGATGAGGGGATGGGTAGACTCTAAGGGTGCAACAACTAATTGATCTGCTATGATTTGACCCTTAACAAAATTTTGTCCTATAAATGTGAGTTCAAACTCTCTTAGCACAAGAACCCACTTTGCGATGCGACCAAATAAGTACGATCGACTCATGAGATATCGCAAAGGATCGAATTTGGCAATAACATACATTTTTTGACTGAGCATATAATGGCATAGTTTCTATGTAGAAAATATGACTGCTAGACATAACTTCTCTAATGTCGGTATAGCGAGTTTCATAACTGATTAAGGTTCTGCTGATGTAATAATTAGCATGCTCTTTCTTCTCATCGTCAAGTTGAGCTAACATAGCTCCTAAGGCAAAATCTGAAGCAAAAATGTACAAGATAAATGGGCGATCAGATCTAGGTGGTGAAAGCACAGGTGGTTTAAGGAGATATTGTTTGAGGAGTTCAAATGCTTCCTGACATTCGTCGTCCCAATGAAAAGAGACATCTTTCTTAAGAAGCTTAAGAAAGGGTCCTATTTTGTCTACCAACTTATCGATAAAGCAACGAATAGCTTGAATCTTACCTTGTAGACTTCGTAATTTAGATATATTTGTGGGTGTGGGCATATCAATGATAGCCACGATCTTGAGAGGGTCAATTTCAATGCCACGTAAAGAAACTATAACCCCCAATAATTTATCGGACTTAACTCTGAATATACATTTAGTTGGATTTAGTCGGATAAGATATTCCCTTAACCGATCAAATACTTTTCTCAAGTCATCTAAATGATCATCTTCTTTGATGGAACGAGCTATAATATCATCTACATAATCATGTAGAATATCATGCATCATATCATGAAATATATAAGTCATGGCTCGTTGATATGTTGCACCTACATTCTTTAAACCGAATGGCATCACTTTCCAACAAAAGGTCCCCCAAGGGGTAATAAAGGTTGTTTTAGCCTGATCTTCAGGAGCTATCCTGATCTGATTATAACCAGAAAATCCATCCATTAGGGATATCATTCCACTCCCAAGTAGTAAAATCAATGATCTGATCCATGTTGGGAAGAGTAAAATCGTCTTTAGGGCATGCAACATTAATATCTCTGAAGTCTGTGCAAACCCTAACTTTGGTGGCTTCTTTCTTAGTTACTGGAACTACATTCGAGATCCATTCAACATAATCAATGGCTTGTATAAAAATAACCTTCAAGAGTTTTTCTAATTCCCCTTTGACTAGTAAGGCCACTTTAGGATGCATTTTTCTAAGTTTCTGTTTAACGGGTTTAGCATCCGAGATGGACTACTAGGTGATGCATAACTACAGAAGGGTCTAATCTTGGCATATCTTCATATGTCCAAGCAAAGACGTCTTCATATTCTTTAAGAAATGCAATGTATTTATCTTGTTTTTCTTGACTCAATTCTGATCCAATGTTGATTATGTGAGGGTTATCTTTGGTTCCAATGTTAATTTTTATGACGTTTTCTACTTCCATATGTAGATCTCTCTCAAAATTAGGTGGGGCGGGTGAAATGCCCAATTCTTGTAATTCTTCCAAGGTTAGCTTGGATAATTCGTCTTGAGGAGTCGTGGCCTCAAGCTGGGCTATACTAGGTATAGAGCCATCGAAATAAAATCCGTGATGTAATAGTTCCTCAATGGAGACATCATGGAAGATGTCTCCCTCCAACTCATCGTCGGATTCGGCAATCATCTGGGGGTAAGCTATGGATAACATATTACATGTAAATGGCTTATTTATTAAATGCAAGGCATTATGTTTATCCAAATAATCTTGGTAACATATAAGATGGTCATCATCTCAAATGGGAAGGGCTGACCTTTACTAGGAAATAGGCCCACACCACATCGGGCATACCATGGTTCTACCTCAATAGGTTCTTTCAGGAAAGGTAAAATTTTTTATAATTTAAGATTATAGGAGTTAATATATATAGTAAAATAAATAAATCTTTCATTATTGTAGCACCCTAAAATTGGTGCAGTGAAACCTAATAATTACATTCACCCTAGTAAATAATTTAAATTCAAATTTTAACCTCCCAAACCGCTTGTTAACCACTGGGTAATCCGTTTCCCCCTTTTTCATGCCATTTTTAGAGGTTGTTTTGACCGTTTGACGATATCATCGTCGATCAGACGATATCGCCCCAGATCTGACGATTTCGTCTAGGCTAGGATGTCCAGACGATCTTGTCGCAAAACTGATTTTGCACAATTAGCTTCTGTTCCAACGGGCCTCTAATCTGGGCAGAAGCGTGTCTGCGCCGTTAGAGACCCTCCCCGTTGGAGATCTCCCAAATAGGGATGATCTCCAACCTCCTAACACCCCCCCTAAGCCTATTTAACTCTTACGACCTTCCCTTCGCATACCCTTGGCTAAAATTCTTTGTAACTCGACTTCATACATGCTAAATCATCCCAAATTCACACTTGCAGTAGTCCTATACCAATTTTGTTGTAGGTACCTTAGTGTTTTTCAGTCGAAGCAAGATTTCATCGTCGTCGACGAACCTATTCAGATCGGAGGCGATCTTGTCGAATCAGAGACGATTTCGTACCGATGTGGGACGATTTCGACTGCAGTCAACATTGAGGCAATCAGTGCCTGAAGTTTGCATTTCTTCTCCCCTTTTTTGCTATTTTATGTTCTAATTAGCAATCTTTATTCAGTATTTTATACTATTTTGCATTTGGAGTTCACCCATCTAGCTTAGATTGCATAATAAGATCATGATTTTTCACTAGAATATCATAATTTGTTTGAATTTCTATTCATAATTATTGTTAATATTCATATTGTTATTTTATATTATTTCCTCCTGTTATCATAGTGGTATTCTCTGTATTTTGCATCTATTTTTTTGTTTGCAGGTCTTCGATGAATTCGTCTGACAAATTTGTCATATCTCAGACGATCTTGTCTGATCTCAGATGATTCTATCGAATTCCAGATGATCCTGACTGCTTCAACATCAGAATCTCCATCAGACATCCGAATCAGGTATTCTTCATTTGTATTATGTAATTTCTCTATTTTTTGTCTTTAAATCTATTTTCTGTATTCATTAAATCTGCACTTTTATATAGATTAATTTAGATTCATTTGGCCAAACCTAGGATATGAATGTTTAAGGATAAAAATGAACACATTAAAACACATTCCCAACCTAGGCATGGAAACTGCCATTAAATGTTTCCTGGTGAACCCACCATCCGTCGAAAAATCACCAAAATACACCTCCCTTGAGAGGCGGGACCTTTGCAAGGCCTCTCGGTTCGGGACCACCATCCTTTTCCCCCCCCCCCTTGGGGGACGGATCCGAGTGGGGAAAATTTGGAGCGATACAATTTGGTGAACCCGAGGGTGAATGGAATTATAAACCTTTTGAAAAAAAAAAAAAACAAAAATATATATATATATATTATAAAAAAAAAAAAAAAAAATCATCATTTCAAGTTTGTATGTTTTTAGATTCAATTCTAAATAGTAGATGCTAAATATTACTTTTAGAAGTACTAAAGAAACCATGAGTTTTTACTCAAATCAATATGAGCCCATTAGTAATTTTGGAAGAATTCAGCCAAATACATTTGTTGATTATGACCAACCTCATCCCTATTCAACACCACCTCCATCACACTTTTCTCATTTTTCATCCATAACCCAACAAGACAATCCCTTTGCCAATCCTCTTCATAACGATATTATCTATTCTCCCATATATCCATATTATGTCTATCAATCCACATACAATCCTCCTCCACCATTTCAATATTCTTCTTTCAATACAACACATCCATTTCAACAAGAAAATACTTATTCTTCCAATTCTACCATGCACTCACCTCATACTTCGCAATCTTCCCATCATCATTCTACCCATAATAAAGAAAGTAGAGGTGAGAAACCATTAGGTCCTTTTATGACGAAATTCCTAAGGCATTTATCAAAAACCTCTCAAAAACCTTCATCACGTAAATTTACTAAGCTCAATCAACCAATGGATATAATTCTCAAGTATTTACTTGATACAAATAGGATTGAACTCCCTTCCATAAGACAACCTGATACCACAATAGATTGGTTTAAACCTGAGCTACATTGTGAATATCATAGAGTAGATGGACATATGACACAAAATTGTAAAGATTTAAGATGTGCAATTCAAGATTTGATTGATAAGGATCTTTTTAATATAAAGGAATTACAATCTACAACCGATGATAAATCTCCAATAAACAATCAAACTCCTACACAACAAATACCAATAATCAATCAAGACATGGGGATCTCCCAAGAACCCTTATTCAATTATCAACAACAAGAAACCAATCAAATATTGCATGTTAATGTGTCCCATCATGATGATATTATTAATATTGTAACAAAAACTACAAATGAGCAACCTCAAGTTCAATCAACTCAATCTGATATTCAAGAGATGGATTCCTCATTTGACCAACCTTCAAAACTATCTTTGGCTCTAGAGAATGATACAAAATGGAATGTAAGCATAGAAAGCTCATATTTAGAATCAAAATTTCAATCTGAAATCCCCTTTGATAGCCAACAACAAGTGATTAATCCTCAAGCAAAGATATCCCTTTTAGAGGTATTACAAATTTATCACAAGGAAATTTTGTTCAAAATACCTAGCCAACAATTTGTTCCTCATCATATTTTCTCTAAGAACATAATTAATGGTATAAACCCTCTTGAGGTTAACCATATTTCATTCTATGATGAGGAGATTCCTTCCTCTACTCCACAAGAAGACTCCTATCTTTACATTATCGGATCTAGTAAAGAAACACCTGTTAAAACTATCATGGTAGATAATGACTCCTCTCTTAATTTATGCACTTATCAATTATTTCAAAAACACAAATTAAAGGAAGAAGATCTTAATGAATCAAATGTTATTATAAAATCTTTTAACAATGAAATTCAAGAAGCTCAAGGTACTATAATTTTTCCCTTAATATTGGATCCAAGATCCTGGATACTTTATTCTATGTAGGATATTGTCCTTCACCTTACAACCTACTTCTCCAAAGTCCTTGGATTCATACGATGAGGGTTGTCCCTTCCACTCTTCACCAATGTTTGAAGTTTGAACTTGCAAATAAAAGTGTTACCATACATAATGACCCAACACTATTTGAAGAATATTTAACGGTTGAAACATCAAGTTCTATACATTCTCTATTGTCACAATTATCTTCTATCCATCACTTTTCTTCATCCATATATGATCATCCTTGTTTACCAAATAACACCCATGCATATATTTCACATATGCTCCCTCCATCTTATCAAGACTTGGAAGATAGTGATAAGAATGAAGAACCTTCTTATCCTTCTTACATTCTATTTTGTAACATGATCAATTTTCCACATATAAAAGTCAAATCTTTTGCTACATTATTCTACATTATAACAAAGCTTTTGTTATCGCTACCTTTTATTCATCACCTTCTATTCTTACCTTCACCTCAACCAGATTATCCTTCAAAACCTCCTTTGATTTTGAAGCAACCTTAGACATGCTATACTCAAATAACCTTGTATAGTGTATATAGATCATCTTGTATATACCACCAATTTCAATTCATAAATTAAAATCAAAATACAAAAAAATCAAAATCCTCAAAATATTCAAAAAAATACTAATGCAACTAAGGACCTTAAAGGTAAATTTGAGCCCAACTGGCTTGGACCATACATTATCTCTGCTAAATTTGAATCAGGAGCATACAAATTATCTACCTTAGATGGTAAAGAACTTAAAGAACCCATGAATATTTTGCATCTTAAACGTTACTATGTATAAAATTTGGTCATTTCATCCATGTATATATTTGTATATATCACTATCTTGTATTTCTTTCAATTTATAAATTCAAAAACTTCAAAATCTTCAAAACTATTTGTTGCATTTATTTATGGCACTTGTTAAATTTTTCAAAAACAAAATAATGATAAAAATCAAAACAACAATATTCTTGACTCTTTCGAAACCAAAACAATATAAAGAAGAAAGAGAGAGTCAACATTCTCAAACACTTCTCACAAGTGTTTATATATATTTTCTTACAATTATTGCAGTTATATGTTTCAAATTATTTTGGATAAATTAGCATTTATTTGGAATCCCTCACTTGCACACTCACAAAAATAAATATCTTGATTTTATCTGGCATGATTACTAATCTCTCTTATATCAAAGTCCACAAAATTCAATTAAATAAAGTTTGAGCATAGAGAATTGATCTTGTTATTTACTTAAACCAAGCACATCTTTTCACAATAAAATGATTATATTTGTAATTTCCATGTTTTGCTACATAGTAGAAGTGATTTCTTGAGCGAAAAGTTTCCCTGCTATCCTATCATGCACATGGTCTAGAATCTTTGAGAATTGGCAAAAGGACAAGCTCACCCCTACCTAGAATAAAAATCCCTTGCTCTACAGCTAATCCGAGCAAGTATCCCTAGCAAAGAAAAGAAAAGAAAAGTTCAAGAAAAAGAGAAAAGAAAAATGTTATTTTACAGCAATATTTCAAGCACTATCTCAAAAATCAAGCAAACAAAAATACAAAAAGAAAAAGAAGCAAAGCAAAAGAAAGCAGAAAGCAAGAAAGCAATAAAATCCCTTTCCCTACCCTTTGAAAAGAAAAGAAGGGTTGATGAGCTTGAATCCTTGGAATTCTCAATTATTCAAAACTGTGAGGTAAGCCCCATAACAGTGTGGTTTGTGCCCAACCCGCTTGGCCTTGGGTAACTCCTAGCATGGCGATATGTCTGTCACATTAGCGACCTTCTTTTGTACAGACCTATGTCTGCTTATGGATTAGCTAGCTCTTGATAATCCGACCTACATAGTAGTCTAGTATGGTTATATGCATCTACATCATGGTTAATGAACACTTATTTGGTTCATTCAAATCACTTGTATCATATTATCTTGCTCAAAACTGGTAAATGAACAAAGCAATTGCACACACATTTGTATTTGAGAGATTTTGTGTATCATTATGATAAATCAAGATTGGAAATGAATTCACATATGCACATGGGATTCCTTATAAATCTAACTTTTGTCTTCAAAATACTTTGAAATATTCTTTTTGCAACCTGTTTGGAATAAATTCATTTTCTTCAAGTACAGTTGTTTAGCATAAAGACAACTATATAATAGAAATTTTTTTCAAAACTATACAATCAAAATATATATATCTGGTTGACTTTCGCGATGATGGTATAGTTCCAAAACCAAAATTGGAATTTTATGCCTAGCGCAAGTCCTCATATTCATATTTTTTTTGTTTATTAAAAATCAACCATGCAATAAAACTATTCTCTTCTTTGATTTTCGCGATGATGGTATAAGTCTATACCTACATATTCTATGCCTAGCGCAAACCATTGTAACAATTTTTATTCCCCATTTATTTAAAAATCATGAAAACCATATGACTTAAATCATTCTATTATACAATTATGCTTTTAAACAAAAAGCATGCACATTATCATTATTTCATGTCATTATGTCAACCTTCAATTTTGCAATGATGGTATAATTCCTAAGGAATTATCCAAAAATTTTATCACACTTAGGAATTTATGCCTAGCAAAAATCATTTTTAACAATATTTCATGCATACTATTTTTATGAAACTCTGAAAACAAATCATCATCATCATCATTTGCACCATTGCACCAAAGTCTTAAGACAGTCTCTTAAGCACTCTTTTACTTTTAACAATATTTCTATACTGGGATTAGCTTGACGACCGAGTGAGCAGCGACTCCATGAAATGGTCTATAATAGCGACAATGTCCTTTGAAATTATTGTTAGAAGTCTCTTTTTATTTTTTATCACATTTTCATCACAAACAACCAATTTGTTACATCAGATTATTTCATTTAAAATATTACAACATGACATCAAAATTATAATATTTTCAAAGACATAATTTCATGAATCTCAATCCAATTATCAAATCAAACATAAAAGCATCATAAACATACACATAAGACAAGTCATATGATCAAAAATATCTCATCTATATATATATCAACTATATATACATCATATCAAAACCGGATTGGTATGCCACAATCTGTACCTCGGCATACTCAATCCTCTTCAACAAAAAAATAATATACAATCTATGTCAATGTACAAACGTGCAGTCCTCTAGCCTCGATAGCCCCTCGAGCTCTTCACCTCATCTTCTCCTCTGCCCTGAGGTGGATGAGGTGGCCCCATCACGTTCTGAGTAGTACTGTGAGTCCTAGTCCTCGATCGGGATGAGGTCCTCGATGACCCGATCCTGATCGGATCTGCGATGTTGGCTGGCAGGGGTAGTCTATCCACCTCTACCACCAGTTGATAGTACAAAGCCCGGTAGAATGTAAGTTGGGAAATAGCCCGTGTCAGCTCCCTAGTGCTTGCCCCTCCGACCCATGCCCTGAGGTGTGCAATCTCATCTCGAAGTTGTGTCACCTCAGCTCAGTGGTGTGTAGCCTCATCCTGTAATGTCTGCACCTATGCCTGGAGATGATCTCTCTTTGCTCAGAGAGTAGCGGTCTCACTACTCTCCCCTATGTCAACGCCCTTGCCCTTATCGAGCGATGGTGGCCTCTCCCTCTATGGAGATGGGGGTCTCGCCTCCCTCCTCTCCCTCTGCCATGGCCTCTCCTATGCCTGTGGCCTCCTTGGCTCTCTCCCGTCATGACCCTAGGCCACCTCCATAGCCGCCTAGTGTCGCCTCCCTATCCGATGCACAACTGCATGTATCGGACCCTGAGCCCTCGTCATCCGAGGAGGGCGGATGCCTACGTACTAGGCATCATAGCCATCGGCTACTCCTACGTCGTCCCCATCCACTGGCTGAATGGGGGCATCATCTGTGTCCTGACTCTAGAACCATTGCATGTCTAGAGCCCCCTAACTATGGTGTTATCCCGGATAGTCTGGGAAAACTCGTAATCCCTGAGAGATGGGATCCCCTACTACAGACCGAACTGACTCAAAAATCGGTCATAGCGGTGGAGCTCCACCTCTCCCCTCTCCATCCGTAGCCAGCAAACTCGCCTAATGTGAGCCAACTCCTGTCCATCCTCGGCCCACCCTGGATGCTCCCTCCATGGCCTCCAGGTGATCTGGTCTGGGACTAGGTCATCTAGTAGTCTCCGAGACATCGGAAGGTCTATCCATCGCTGTGACCCTCTTCGGAGCCACCAATAGAAGACTCGGGGCCTCTCCTCGTCAACCCCTATCAGTGGAAGCCCTACCGGCCTCTGCACCGCAATGTGCTTCCAGCACCAAACCTGTATGAGCGATGTCATCACTAGACATCAGCCGCCCTTGTACACGACCCCATACAGGATCCTATACAATCGACATAGTACGTAACTGCCCCAAGAGAACCTATACCCATGGTCTCGCATGTCATAGATCACATCTGCTAGCATCCACGACACTTTGCATCCGCTCTGGTGGCACAGCAGAAGTCCACCAACCACTCCATCTAGAACCCGTGTGAGTCTAGATGCCCCAGGCATCTGACGCAGTGCCTCGATGTTAACTCTGTCCTTCTCCAGGGCGAAGCTTGGGTCACCACACAATCGTCCCATAGCATGGCCTTGATTGGCCGTAGGAGTGATCAATCGTCCTTGTATGGGGATTCTTAGAATCCTCCATACATCCTCCAAAGTGGGAGTCATCTCCCCTATCGGTAGTCAAAAACATGAAGAACTCGGATACCACCTCTCTGCTAGGGCTATCAGTAGCCCCATATCTGAGACACCTGTGGCATCTCTGCCACATGCTGTAAGCCGGCCTATGCCAGCTGATCCCACTCTACCTGTGTAAGAGTGGCCAAGTCATCTCTCAACCCTCCATATTTCCATTCTCTGCTCTTTAGTAATCCTCTTTGCAACATAAACAACAAAACAACAAACAATCATTAATAACAATTCAAGTAATTAAAAATGCAAGTAAAATAAGTTCAATTTAAGCAATTGATGATATCGCCCACTATTGGACAATATCGTCCCAAATTTGAGCAAAATCGTCTCAGATTTTGCAAGCTGAAATCATCTCTAATTTGACGAAATCGTCCCCCTTTCGTCGATTTCGCCCTTAGACGAAATTGAGACGATTTCATCGAAATCGGGACGATTTCGTCCCGACGATGTCGACGGCCCAAAAACGGCCATGATGCTCAAAATTCATCTAAAATCTACCTAAAAAGCATCTAAAATCAAATTAAAGCATTCTAAACTAAGTCTAGACTCTTACCCGTAGACCGCACCGGACCTCTGTTGATCTGTGCATCGTCTCCACCATTTTTTCTTCAGAGCTCTAAAAACCAGGAAAAATGAACAGTAAAAATGAATTAGGGTTTTACCCTATTTTTCTTAATTTTATTCAAAAATAATTTATTTTCTTTTTGCATGTTTTTACCTCAAACGTTCGATTTGGGTAAAAACACGGAGGGGGCACCATAGTAAGTTGTACGATTCGACCAAGAATCGTCGCCTAAAAATGGGAATAATTTTTGCTTTCTCGTAGATCGAGAAGAACTCATCTTTAACGCATTTTCTTTAGAAAATTCGCTAAAGAGGGGGCAAAATGTAGCACCCTAAAATTGGCGCAGTGAAATTGTAATAATTACATTCACTCTAGTAAATAATTTAAATTCAAATTTTAACCTCCCAAACCGCCCGTTAACCGCCGGATAATTCGTTTCCCCCTTTTCTATGCCATTTTTAGAGGTTGTTTTTACCGTTTGATGATATCGTCGTCGATCAGACGATATCACCCCAGATCTGACGATTTCATTTGGGCTAGGACGTCCAGACGATCTTGTCGCAAAACTGATTTTGCACAATTAGCTTCTGTTCCAACGGGCCTCTAATCCGGGTAGAAGCATGTCTGCGTCGTTAGAGACCCTCCCCCATTGGAGATCTCCCAAATAGGGATGATCTCCAACCTCCTAACACTTCCCCTAAGCCTATTTAATCTTAGGACCTTCCCTTCCCAACCCTTGGCTAAAATTCCCTGTAAATTGACTTCACACGCATTAAGACATCCCAAATTCACACTTGCAGTAGTCCTATATCAATTTTTTTGTAGGTACATTAGTGTTTTTCAGTCAAAGCAAGATTTCATCGTCGTCGACGAACCTATTCAAATCGGAGGCGATCCTGTCGAATCAGAGATGATTTCGACTGCAGTCAACATTGAGGCAATCAGTGCCTAAAGTTTGCATTTTTTCTCCCCTTTTCTGCTATTTTATGTTGTAATTAGCAATTTTATTTAGTATTTTATGCTATTTTGCATTTTGGAGTTCACCCATCTAGCTTAGACTGCATAATAAGATCATGATTTGTCACTAGAATGTCATAATTTGTTTGAATTTCTATTCATAACTATTGTTCAATATTCATATTGTTGTTTTGTGTTGTTTCCCTCTATTATCACAGGGGTATTCTCTGTATTTTGCATATGTTTTTCTGTTTGTAGGTCTTATATGAATTCATCTGACGAATTCGTTAGATCTCAGATGATCTTGTCTGATCTCAGACGATTCTGTCGAATTCCAGACGATCCTGACTGCTTCAAACATCAGAATCTCCATCAGACATCCGGATCAGGTATTCTTCATTTGTATTCTGTAATTTCTCTGTTTTTTGTCTTTAAATCTATTTTTTGTATTCATTAAATCTGCATTTTCATATAGATTAATTTAGATTCATTTGGCCAAACCTAGGATATGAATGTTTAAGGCTAAAAATGAACACATTAAAACACATTCCAAACCTAGGCATGGAAATTGCCACTAAATGTTTCCTGGTGAACCCACCATCCGTCGAAAAATCACCAAAATACACCTCCCTTGAGAGGCGGGACCTTCGCAAGTCCTCTCAGTCCGAGGTACCGTGACATCCTTTTCCCATCCTCCTTCCGGGCATGGATCCTATAGCCTGAAGGTAAGGATGCAAAAACTTTGGAGCGATACACCCATGCCAACAAAAAATCCTTATATATAAACTCCCAAAAAAAATATAATAAAAATTTATAAACACAACAAAAAAAAAAACACAACACAACAAAAATAAATATTAATATAAAATACATAACATATCCCTTATAAATAAAAGCACAGCTCTCGACTTGGTAAATACTTCCCATAGGCTGTGGGAGGCCCAAGGTACGAGGAGAGGGCAAAAATTTATTTAAAATAAGGGAATCTTGCATAGCAACGTTCGTTTGTTCTGATATAAGAATTTTAGATAAATCGGGTAAGAGCTCATTAATAAGAGCATAAGAGGTAGAAGGAACATTTCCCACATCTTCGGATGTGGAAAGTATGCCTTTAGTGGATGTAGATGTTATAGAGATATCGATGGATGAATCTATAGGTATGGAAGTTATAGGAGTAAAACAAGAAGCATTGGTTGTGGTTTTAGGATCTTTTTGAGGTCCTAATGTGGTTTGTTTGGAAGATGGTTGAACTATATGTAGAGGTGGAGTTGATGGAGAAAAAGTAGATGATGTTATGGGTGTGTGTTTCACATGTTTAGACAGATGATGAGAATTAGGATGTGTGGATGATAGAGTAGGGCAAAATTGAACTCCAACAAGTTCTGCAAAAGCACACATATCAAAGGGTCTAGGATCACCATGAATGGTAACCAACTAATTTTTAAATTTGAATTTAACACACTGATGTAAAGTTGAGGGAACAACTCGCATCGCGTTGATCCAAGGGCGACCCAAGAGTATATTGTACGATGCAGGGCAATGTACAATAAACACGGTCATGTCTAAGGTTCTTGGACCAACTTGCAATGGGATAGTAATAACTCCACATGTTTCTTGTGTTTCGTCATTGAAGGATTTTATGATCATATCAGTTCTTTTCATTTTGTCACTTCTAAACCCAAATATTTGGTAGAAGTCAAAAGTGCATATGTTTAAAGATGAACCATTATCAATCAAGACTCGTTTAACTACTACATATCCAATTAGGGAAGTAATATATAAGGGGTTATCCTTATGTAAACTATGTTGTGGTATATCTCTATCTCGAAAGTCAATACAATCGACTTCTCGAGTTATGATAGTATTGGCCATGGCTTTAGGTTGAATATTTTGTGGTACCATCATTTGGCTTAATGTGAGCATTAATTCATCCCTATGGGTAGGAGAAGATCTTAAAAGGTCCAAAAGGGAAATTCTAGCTGTAGTATTTGATAATTGTTCATTAATATTATAAGGAGGCTTAGGTTGAACATTAGGCGCATGATTCCCTTTATTAGGAACTTTCAAAACAAATGGAGTTGATCCATCGTTCTGAGTTTGATCTTGTTGAGAATTTTGAGCCTATTGTCTAGTAATGGCTCCGATGGTACCTACAATATTATTTTGAGGATGATGAATGGGTCTTGGTCTAGCATTTATGGCTTGTTCATTAGAAAGTAATTGGTGAGAAGATGGTCTAGTAGTGACTCTTCTTGGAAATGGTTCTTCTGGAACCATAAAACTTGTGATAGGTTGAATAGGATCTGATTCATCTTCGAGCTATTCGATTGATTTGAGGTGATTTCCATGTCACTTTTAGTCTCATATTCTGTATCACTAAGATCAGGTGTCTAAATATTATATAGAGGTCTGGTCGTAACCATGGATAAATTTGTGTCAAATATTTCCAAATCATGAGTAGGTAAATGCCCACTAATAGTTCCTACATATCGGGTAGGAGGGGGAACATTATGATGCTCAATTTGATTAGCCACCTCTTTACCATGCTTTGGTAAAGGATGTTGAAATATGTCCAATGATTGATTGGCATTTTGATTCTGATTTTGGGGGATGTTCTTTTGAGCATTATTAGGAGGATTTTGTTTAGGTTGAAATGCTTGCACCTCCATCTCATTGTTATCAATTAAGTCTTGTATTTTATGTTTTAATATTTTACAAGAGTTGGTAGCGTGTCCAGGTCCTCTATGGAAATCACAGTGTAAATCAGCTTTGTATCCGGGTATAGTTGGATTAGGTTCCCGGATATTTGGTAATTGGATCAAACCTCATGCTAATAATTATGGGAGAATGGTTGATAGAGGTTGATTTAACCTAGTAAATTCTTGGGGTGGTTTATCAGGAGGTTTCAATATGAACTTCTTTGTTGTTTTCGCAGTATTAACATTAGCAATGTTTCTGCTATCAGTGACTCCATCACCCACAACTTGTTTATTTTTATATTGATTTCTGGATGTTTTCTCATCATATTTCTTTTTAAGTTGACCTCTCCTAATGAGAGCATCTTCCACTCTTTGAGCTAAATCTATAGCTTGATCGAAGGTGGTCAAGGTAGCAGTTGATAACTCATAGGATAGTTGTTCTTGTAAATTATTGATAAATATATCCAACATTTCCCGATAAGGTAACACAAAGTGTAATTTTCCTATCAACTGCCTCCATCGAGCTAGGAAATCAACAAAACATTCATCTTTGTCTTGTTTTAGGTTGTACAAATATTTAATGGTTACATGCCTTTCAATGTAGGCACTAAATTGATGCACAAAAGACTCGGTTATTTCTTCGAAATTCCTCAAAGAATGAGTGGGTAATTGATAATACCACTCCAATGCCATTCCTCCTAAAATTTTTGGGAACATATTTAGTAATAACAAGTCATCATGTGATATATCATGACATGCTATCCTAAACATACGAAGATGCTCTATGGGATCTTCGGTTCCTTTGTATATAGGTAGGACAGGCATAGGAAAGTGTTTAGGATATGGTTGTGCTACAACTATAGGATCTAGAGGTTGACTACACATCTCTCGATAATTGTACGAGGGATGGTAGGGATCTATCTGGTCCATGTGGGAGACTAACTGTTTCACCATGGCTTCTAGATTACTATTTTTTCCACCATATTGGTTCGGTGGTATTTGAGCGTATGATGGCATGACATAAGGATTAGATGCTATATTGCTATTATGCAAATGGTTGGTAGGAAGAGTATTATGAAGAAGATTTGTTGTAGCATTATGTTGTATCCCATATTGTTGGAAATTGGTATTTGGTTTTGTTTTGGGATTTTGTTGATTTGAGGTATGTTGATCAATAGCTTGGAGAAATAGAGCAATGAATGAAGGTTTCTTTTGTGTGGGAATAACTCTAGGCTTGGTAACAGGCACTCTAGGTGGTTGGGTAACTTGTTGTTGTTGCATGTTCTAGATTATAGCGGCCATATCCAAATTGGATGGTCCAGCTTGATCACTTTCTTGATCAATGAAGGACAAGGGATTAGTGCGTGTGTGATATATTTCTTCTAGGGTTGCTTGAGTGTCACTAATTTGATCCTTGTCCATATGGACTGCTCTATTAAGAGTGCCAATATTAGTATTGAGGAACTTCCAAAAATGTTCCATGTTCTCAAAAGTAATAGCTCCTTCTGGAGATATTTTAGGGGATGAGGATCCTTCCTCTCTAACAATTTCTCTTTGTTCATTTCCTTCAGAAAATTCTTCTTCTTGTTGGTCTAGGGTTCCTTCTTCCTGAATTGGGTCTTCAGGAAGGACATCTGGTTTATTTACTGGTTTTCCTAACCAATCTTCTTCTACTTCAATCTATTTTCCATTCCTGAGTCTAGTCATTATGCTTAAACTTAGATTTTAGCAAATATATATTAATATATTTGCAACAAGTTTGGGAGGTATATATTTTAATTATATACCTACTATAATACTTAAAAGAAAATGTTTTAATTTTTGTTATGATTTTGTTTTGTTTTTATTTTTTTTTAAATTTTTGTTTTTATGATAATATTATAAAGACAACAAACAACATACTAAATGCAAGAAAAATAATAATAATAAAAGAATGGCTTAGTTTTCTATAAATAGTTTATAGATGTCATTGATGGGATCAAGTTCATCGAGAGTCATGAAATGCTCCTCTTCAAATTGGAAATGGTTTTTCAAGAACTTAATAAAGTGTGCTATAGTGATATTATCTACTTTGACTTGTAAAAATAGAGTTCATGGCAATACTCTCGATATAACACAGCTCTAGGAACTCTATTCCATATCTTTCTATCCGTAAGAACGACCTCTTGATCCTCTATACGAGATAGAAATTTATGTACTACAATTGCATTGTCGAGGTATTCCTCAAAGGTGTACAACTCGAAAGACACAAGTGCTCTTTTATCTGCTAACCACCTATGGCAAGCTCTCTGAAGTTCATGATATAAGGTCACTTGATCAGGATCCAGGATTCTATCTAGGACAAACCTCTTGATTTGCCTAAGTTCGATTGATCTAGATGAAATGAGATTCAATCTCCTATTAAGTTCATCCCATAAAGGTGGGACTCTATATGTTTGAGATACTCTAAGCAAAGAAGTAATCTCTATGGCTGCTAATTGATTTTCAAAATTAATGGTGACAACTCGTCTTTTATTATAATCTACCATCTAAATATGATATGCAATCTTATTGTTTTTGATGATTCTAAATGCATTTATGTTTTTTTTTTGGATTGTTTTCAAAAGGTTTTAGTTTTCACGTCGGGTTCACCAAAATGTATCGCTCCAAATTTTTTGCATCCTTACCTTCAGGCTATAGGATCCGCACCCGAAATGGGGATGCGAGAAGGATGGGATAATACCTCGGACTGAGAGGCCCTTTGAAGGTCGCCCATCTCGGGGGAGGGGTATAAGGGTGAATTTTTGACGGATGGTGGGTTCACCAAGAAACTTTTGAGTGGCAGTTTTTACACCTAGGTTGAGAGTAGATTTGATGTGTTCATTTTGTACTTTAATCATTCAATTCCTAGGTTTGGCCAAGATGAATCTAAGCTATTCTATATGCCAATGCTGATTTATATGGATATAGAAAATATGAATAAATGCTAAACATAGAAAATGTGCTAAATAAGACAGAATATACCTAATTTCGGATGTCTGATGAAGATTCTAAGGTTTGTAGAAGTCCAGATCATCTCAAATCTTACATTATCATCTACAATTGCACATAATCATCTCAGATCTTAGTCGATCATCTGAGATTAGAAGAGATCATCGTCGATCTGACGAATTTGTCAGAAACCTACAATCACAAAAACAGATACCAAATACCAAAAATGCAACTGCAAAAGCAAGGGGAAATGATAGAAATAATAGTAAATTTACCTAAATGATAGATCCATATAAAAATTAAAGGAAATGCATTAATTTAATAATTTATTTTAACTTTATCATGCATCTATGCTAAATGAGGTGAACTCTAGGATGCATAAATAGAATAAACTAAGTTAATGCATAAAGAAATGAAGAGAGAAGATAAAGAAATGCAAACTCTAGGCTCTAATTGCCCCCAATCTGGACTGCAGTCGATATCACCTCCAATCGTACGAGATCATCACCGATCTGTGACAGGATCGTCCGAAATCATCTGGAATCGACTGTGACGATCCGAGCTTGCTTCGACTAAAAAATAGTAAAATTCCTACAAGAAAACTTGAAATACGTGATGCAAACGAAGGTGTGAAGGTGTTCTAATGCATAAGAAACTAAAGTTATAGGGAAATCAGTCAACCAGGGGATTCAGGGGGATAAACTAAGAAAATCCCAATTTATATAGGATTAGGGGGAGGTTAGGAGGTTGGAGATCATCCCAATTTGGGAGATCTCCAATGGGGGAGACTCTAAATTCGTAGAAACACTTTCTGCCCAAGTTAGAGAAGCTATTGAAATAGAAGCTAATTATGAAAATTTGATTTTGGGACGAAATCGTTTGGATGTTCTGTTCTAGACAAATTCGTCAGATCTGGGATGATTTCGTCTGATCGTTGATGATATCGTCCAATGGTAAAAACAAATCCTAAAAATGGCATGGAAAATAAGGGGAGTGGGTAATGGGCGGTTAACGGGTGGTTTTGGGTTAAAATTCAAATTTTTATCTTTTTAATAAGGTTTAACTGCGCCAATTTTAGGGTGCTACAGTTCCCAAAACATCTTAATTAAATTTAACCCAAATTCTAATTTTAAAGTGACTTCACTTAAAGTGTATTTTTGGATTATAAAGATTAATTAGGTTCCTAAACCCTAATTAGTCCTAATTATTCCCTCCTACATGTGTGTGCACAAATTTGGTTAGGATATTTCTTAGGAAATCCTAACCTAACCCTAATCTAACCTTAGAGTTGACTAATCCTAGTTAACCCTAATACTTCCTCATACATGTGTGAGGATGAGATATTTCCTAAGGGAATGTGAGGATGCCTCATAAACCCTAACCTAACCCCCATAGAACCTGACCTTAGGGTTTAGTTCTCCTAATCACATCTCCTACCCTTTAGGTTTATCTATAAATAGTGGACCTAAACCCCTATTCTACTTCTCTCTCTCCTTTTATCCAAAGCACAAAAACTCTACAAAAATATGTATAGAAGTACATACACAAAAATATGAACCTGAATAGCAATAGTATAACACTTGAGGAGCCCATCCATGCAAGGATATCCAACAGAAACCACTCACAACTAAATTTTCCCCCTGCCTATGAATCTGGTACCAATTCACCCCTCGACCTGTGAATTGGATCTATAGGTCTCAAATCACCCCAAATTTGTTAGTTAAGCTTTATTTGATAATATTATTGTATTTACCATAGTTTTATAGTATTTTAGTTCAATTTCATTTACTATTTTTATTGTCTTTCATCAATATGGGGCCTGACCAAGGCAAGCCACCAAACACTCTAACCCTATTTTTTAGGCCATAAAACAAGTGATAAAGCATCCACATCAAGAATAGTGGTGGCCCACATACATAGGAAACCCATCTACATCGAGTAACCCAAGAGCATCTATCATTCTATTTGATGTTTGTTATGAAAAGGATTCCTTATAATCCTTATTGTAACCTATGAATTCCATTTCAAAAGAATAAAGAGTAATTTTTTGGACATGTGCATTTACTTTGTATTTATGTTCAAGAAAATAGTAGCTTTTGCCCATTTGAATAATAGTCTGGCCTCATTAGTCCTTACTAGACTCTTCCCATTCATATATTTTCTCAAGGATCCATCACTATACTACTTGCTTAATAGCCTAGTGGAATATCCCATACCATTCAATCTTACATAACTCATCCTAACTTATCACTAGGAATGACCATTCTCAAATCATCATTGAATACATTCACATAATTCAATGGTACTAGGTGACTTGTTTTCTTCAATTGCTCATCCTTCCAATGATACAACCATAAGTTTGAGCTTTAGGGTTAAATTAGTTTTAATCCCAGTATATTATATGGATCTTACACATTGAGAACTTTTTAAACAATAAAAATTAGTTATTTCTTTAACTATTAAAAAATAGTACAACAATTATATCATTAATAAAATTCACCTAACAATTCCTTCTTTAATACCTAAGAATTATGCAATGTTTATAAAGGTCTTAATGAAATTTGTCTAACATTTTAATTTCTTATTTAAATAACTATAAAAAATATATCGAAACTTAAGCTATCAAAACTTAAAATATATCAACACTTAAAACGTAAACACAATGAACATATCTTTTCAAAACAAAAGCTATAAAATTAAGTATCTATATTATATTTGTTTAAGGACTTTCTCAATATTTTAATCAAACTTAAATAAACTCCCTTTTACAAGGCCTTTCCAACTTTCAAGGTCTCACCCATATTTTGAGATATTTAGAAAACCAATAGGAGGTTGTTTATATTCTTAAAAGAGTATAAGTGGTCCATTAAAAACAATATAAAGTAGGTATTTATTATCAGAACACCTTCTTCCCAAATGATAAAAAGTGGTGAGTTTTTAGCTTATTTTTAGAAGACAATATTATAATTTTTCTTCTTCAACCCTGAAGGGGAAATGACTTTTTCACAATATCAATACAAGGAAGATTATATTAAAAGAGGATCTTTTAAAATTATTATCTATTGGGAAATATGTTTGTTTAAGAACTTTCTAATTACTTAAAAAGCAAATTCAATAATAAAATTATTACTTAAATTCAGTAAAAACATTCTACCAAAACTTGTAAATATTTTTATTTTAAGACAAATCATAAATAAGTCTCTAGTAGCACCTTTGAATTATGGCTTGGAAACATATCACAATAATATAGACTTATTTTTTTTTGAACTCCACAATAATTTATTAAATAAAGATTAAAGAATTACTAAAATATTATTTATACCTAACCCCCTCCCATTTTTTTTAAATAAGTAAAGGTGGCTAATCTCGTTCTGCGAGATTATACTTTCCTTTAGAATAAATAGAGATTATTTGGAACATGCTTATAACCCAAAATTTTCATGAAATGTTAATATCTCAATAAATATTACATGAAACGAAAACACATAGTTACCAAACCTTGCTTGAAATATTAAAATATTATATAAAACAGTCAAAAACATAAAAAGAAAAGAAAAAAATTATTGCTATCCAACATTATTAACCTTTTAAGGAAAGTAAAAAAAAAAAAAATCTTATCTCAAAATGAACCCAGGAACATGCTTTCATATTCTAAGTGGACCAAGCCAACTACAAATAAACTAATGTCGTGGTCATCCAAAGTATTTTATATATATATATATATATATATATATATATATATATATATATATATATACAAACTTGTAAGGATTGTTGGAACCTCTCCCAACAAGGATTAATAATTAAAAATGATTATTTTCCACATTATACTTTTGCTTAGTTTAGCTTAGAAATAATGTTGGGCTATAGTGGAAAAAGTATGCAAGCCTTTTGAGCTGAGGTCTTCATATATCTACCACCTCTAATGATACTACTCTTAATTTTCCACATCGTGATGTAAAATGCAATACTATCAGGTAATTAAACTATGCCTACAATAAAAAAATTTAATACATTCCAAAGGCTCATTTATTCTTTATATCTACATAAGGTGTTTACTATTAAATTGGAAGGCAATACTAGGCATGTTTAACTAAAATAAAGGCAACATATTTAAGTTTTAAAATTTGCATCACATGTTTCCTCTTTAAATATTGATTAAATTAATCCATCCAAAAAGGGTTAAGGTCTTCAAAAAAATAGAGCATACATCATCCACAAATTTCTAAATCAAAATATACTGCTATAAAAAGGCCGAGGAAACATCATTGGAGTAGCACAACCTTAGAGAGAGAATGTTTTAAACATACATACTCAGGCATACACACAACTCCTCTCTAGCCTTACATAGTGATTTTTAGAGTACAACAAAGAGATTTTAACCATGGATAACCAATAGAATATTGACTTACTAGCATAAGTATAGCATGATGGATACCTTATTACAATATTACACAACTTTTTAAATCACACCACTACAAGAAAATTGGGCAAGAATACTAGGCTATTTTATAGGTTGTATCAAACTAGAATTTTTCAAATAATAAATACAATCCTTTGAGATATATATATTATACATACACATACATACATACATACATACATACATACATACATACTATATATATATATATATATATATATATATATATATATATATATATAATGAAGTAGGAAAAAATGGTGCACCTAATGATGATGAAAAATGTATGTATCTATCTCCTACTGCTTAAGAGCATCAAATGGAAGCATGCAAGTAAAATGGAAGAGATGCCAAATAGCAATAAATGAAGCAAAAGAGAGTTGATTTCTTATTAATATGGTGGATAAAATCCAAGGTTACATAGATGTCCCCTTGAGGGCTCAAATATGATACAATTTTTACAAATTGGGTGCCCAAGGATCAAAATCCTTCATGTAACACGGGTGCACATCCAATGTCTTTCCTCATACCCACAATCAAGGTGGGTAGGATACTGCTTCCGCCACTTGTATCTTTGATATTGAGGTCTTGTGATCCTTCTTAATGCACTATAGAAACCTGCACCTGCACACAAGGAAACCAAAAATGTCAAATAACAAATGTGTATGATGAAAAACATGCAATCCCCACAAGCATCAAAAGACTAGTAATGAGAATATGCATGGATCTTATATCAAATAAACTAAAAACAACTTGAAATTGTAGAGGGATGTAAAATGGAATGTTTCGGGAAGATATAACTAGAAATAGAGCCAAAATTATGTCCGATGGTGTGTCGTAATTGCAATGACTATTCCCAACCTACGAAACCCAAAGTAATCAATTTTTAAACTAAAACACATTAAAATAAAATGAAACTTGGAAAATATTATTAAAACATGATTATAAGAGAACCCATATGGTCAAATTTGTAAAATCAATAACAGTTTCATGTGTTTCTCCAGATGACCACCGTAGACCTGCATAAGACCCTAAAAAACACTAAAAATGTGATATATCGCTCAATATAGCTCCAAAATGCATGAAATTTGGACAGAAGCATCACATGATAATATATAGTCTAACATAAAAATAATAATAAAGAAATAATAAACAAATAAGACACCATCCTAGGGTGGGACATTTGGGACTGTCATAAATTAGGGACCGTCTAGGGGTGGGACAACCACCAGTTCTACCCTTATTTTATCACCAATTCCTATATGAATTGGTTATGGAAATCATAAATAGTGTTTTAATAGAATTTAGTGGTAAAACTCACTCAGATGGTTCGATTTTGGGATCAGATTATGCCTCCTAGTTCACTCGTAAACCTCCTTCGCTAGGTAGAGATTTTGAGGGAATGTGGGCACAAAATGTTGAGGGGAAATATTGGTAGCACTCCAAAACTATGTCTCAAAACTCCTCTATATTGTATTTTGTGTGTAAAATGAATCCACTTTATAGCCAAAGGGGGTCTTTGGACAAAAAGGCATGCGAAGGCATGCAGGGCAAGAGACACCATTTGGCCAACATGGTGGCATGCATTGGAGGGGGAAGATAATCTCCCTATTTGGCTTCTTACATGCAGTATTTCATGGAATTATGTGCCCTCATGCCTTTCATGGTCAAATAGATAGGGTAAATGGTAATTTCTAGGTGCCATTTGTCTTGATTTGACTTTTTTGGAGTTAAACATTGTGGTCGTCCTACCCCAGGACGACCAATTTGTGGCCATCCCACCATAGGATGGCCAGTTTATGGTTGTCCCACCCCAAGATGATCAGTTTGTGGCCATATTAGGGTGGTATAGCCACAAAATGTGACTATCCTAGGGTGGGGCGATCATGCCTATATGGCACAAAAGATCCCAAAAGTGGGGTAGAGCCTTCCAAGAGTGGTTAGGACCTCTAGTAAACCTCTAAGGATTACCCAAGCGGGCCATATGTGTCAATTAACCAGTGATTTTAATTGGCTAATTGAATTGACTAGATTTTAGTGTCTATAGATGCTCATTTTTTATATGCGTTGTGTGTAGCACAATGCTGAGAAAAAATAGATCACTAAAATATTCAATGATTAGGGTTATTCAATAACCTAACCAACTTTTGATGCCCTAGTCATGGAAAGAGCATGCGTTCTTGAATACTTTCTTATGACTTAGTAAAGACATTGGTCCTAGTCTCTCTTTAGCTTCTAGGTATGCTTAGGGAATTATAACCCTAGGTATTAGAGAATACCAAGTATTTTGGTAACTTTTGAGGTGTACCAATAGGCAGGTTCATCTATCCTATTATGTTCTTAGTTGAAATATTTGTTTCTTTACTGCCCCAAGCAATGGAATGATTATCTTTGTCAAAGATTCATTGAACAAATGCAATTTGCATGATTGAGTGTTTGATGATTGATTTTGATTATGAATTTTTTAAGTATGACTACCCCCTCAAGTGAAGAATCGATAAGAGAATGGCCAGTGATAAAAGCGATGAGTAGCTTAACACATATGAATTTGTTAGGGTTTCATGGAATAAAGGAGTTGAAAAATTCATTCTTGTGGGGTGGTCCAGCCACAATGGCCTTATTAGGGAGTAAAGTAAGGACTTTTCCATTTCTCCATGAGTAATTTAGGTTCATATTTATCCTAAGTGAATTCCATCATATTTGACTTGTTTTTGGTGGGTTTTGGACCCTTTTCTTTGGTTTTGATTAATGTATGTGTATATATATTTGACCAATAGGCTTTATGGATACCATTGGGGTATTTTTAGTTTGACCAAAGGGTTTATGGGTACCTTTGGGGATTTTTGAGAGTTTATCAAAGGGTTTATGGGTACCTTTGGGGATTTTTAGGAGTTGACCAAAGGGTTTATGGATACCTTTGGGGCTTTTTGGGAGTTGACCAAAGGATTTATGGATACCTTTGGGGATTTTTGAGGTTTACCAAAGGGTTTTCAGATACCTTTGGGGAATTTTGGGTGACCAAAGGGTGTACATATACCTTTGGGGTCTTTTGGGTGACCAAAGGGTGTACGAATACCTTTGGGGCCTTTTAGGTTGACCAAAGAGTTTATAAATACCTTTGGGTCTTTTTGGGTTGACCAAAGAGTTTATGGATACCTCTGGAAATTTTTTGTTAGTCTCACAATGACATTGAGAGGGGGGATGAATCAATGTAGCTCTTTATAACTTAAATATTCAACTCTTAAAGCTGAAACAATGAAAACTTAAAACCAAATAAAGCAAGTATAACAAGAGAACATCACACAACACAAGATGTACCGAGGTTCACCGATTTGGCTACTCCTAAAAATGACTGTTTGGACTCCCATCCAAATCTAGCCTTTGCAAAGCACCAACTTTACAATCAATTTACCAGCACCCACTAGAAGGAGCATCAACCCCTGATTTACCAGCACCAATTGGAAGGAGCACCAACCCCTGATGCCAAGCACCAACTTGGACTTCAATTTTGAAACTAGAAGATTGACATAAAAATGCATCCACTTTTAAAAGACCCTGACTGGTCTATTGCTTACCCAACGTCTACCACAATTCACAAAACACACACACTCATCGCACTTCACAAAATAAAATCCCCTTATGAAATTCTCCAAGAAACACTCCTTTTATAACTATCCTTTCTCTTTGTAACTCCAATTGTAACTCCTTTCATATTCTCATACGCCACTTGTCAATTGTAACACCTTATTTCATATTCTCATATGCCACTTGTCAATTGTAACACCTTATTTTGTATATATTGAGAAGGCATTTCGTCAAACACGTCACATGCAAAGAATTGACACCATATTATCCTACCATGACTGTTCGTTTTCTCCTTCATGACTATTCATTTTCTCCTTCGATGACTGTTTGTTTTCTCCTTCGATGACTGTTCGTTTTCTCCTTCATGACTGTTCATTTTCTCCTTCGATGACTGTTCATTTTCTCCTTCATGACTGTTCATTTTCTTTTCCCTTGTGCATGCATGTGTTTTGGTTTTCAAAAAGGCTTTTCATTTCTATTTTGAGGCCCTTTGTTTCCTTTTCTCCACATGACTATTTTTTTTCTTTTCCCTTGTGCATGCATGTATTTTGGTTTTCGAAAAGGCTTTTCATTTCTATTTTGAGGCCCTTTGTTTCCTTTTCTCCACATTGACATGTTTTCGCTTCTTTCCATGTGTAACAACCATATTAAATGATTTCAAATCATTAAATATTCCTTATGGGTCCACGTCACTATGCAGTCTTCAGTTTCACCATCTTGGTGTTCATCACTAATATCAGACACACTGTCAACTACTCTGTTCCTTTTGTGAAAATGCAACATGTCACGATATTGTGACACTTTTGTTTCTCTACATGCCTGCAATTTTTGAGTTGCAAAAATGTGACATGTCACGATATTGTGACACTTTTGTTTCTTTGCCTACCTGCCATTTTTGAGTCACAAAAATACGACATGTCGTGATATCACGACACTTTTGTTTCTCTACATGTCTACCCTTTTTGAGTCACAAAAATGCAACATGTCATGATATTGTGAAACTTTTGTTTCTCTGCCTGCCTACCCTTTTTGAGTCATGAAAATGCGACATGTCGCAATATTGTGACACTTTTTCCTTCTTGCTCTTTCTCTTTGCTTTGGACCGTGAAAATACATGTCGTGATATCGTGACACTTTTTTCTCCTTGCTCTTTCTCTTTGCTTTGGCCCGCAAAAATACAACATGTCACGATATTGTGAAACTTTTTCTCCTTGCTCTTTCTCTTTGCTTTGGCCCAAAAAAATACAACATGTCACGATATCGCGACACTTTTTTTTCTTTGCTTTTTTGGCCGTGAAAATGCAACATGTCATGATATCGTGACACTTTTTTTCTCTTTGATTTTTCTCTTATCTTTTGGCCGTGAAAATGCAACATGTTGCGATATCGTGACACTTTTTTCTCTTTGCTATTTCGACCGTGAAAATGCAACATGTCGCGATATCGTGACACTTTTTTTCTTTGCGGTGTTTTGCTTTTTATTTGATCTTTAGCATATGGGCCACTTCGGTCTTCTTGGAAAATATGCAAAAAGGTGGGTAAACATCCTCATAAGCATTTAACATCACTGTACATACTCTGAATAACCTATGAACTCTTGTCCACTACATCAACCGAATATCTGACTATGTTGACAACAATGACAATACTGTCGTTGCACCTTGCTCAACAATCTCCCCCTTTGGAATTATTGGCAACACACGTGCAATTTCATATAACTCTTCTCCCCCTTTGACAACAATATCAAAGGGCTACTACAAACTCTTCCTGAGTCCATGCACAACATTCTTAGGCAAAAATTATTACACTTAGAAAAAATCACAAACATGAGTAAAAAGATAAACAAATACACAAATGCTCCCCCTGAGAATGTGGTCCCGATAGCTAGTCAATTCTTGGGAAGTGTGACCACTCCCAATTTGTACTCAAAGGTTTCCTTGGGCAATAGGTTTGTGAATATATCCACTACTTGCTCTACTATTGGAACAAAATCCAACTTAACCTCACCTTTCGTAACTTTCTCCTTCAAAAAGTGATATCAGATAGCAATATGTTTTGTGCGAGAATGCATAACCGGATTCTTTGAGATGTTAATGGCACTGGTGTTATCACACTTAATTGAAATTTTCTCATTGAAGTTAATACCAAGATCTTTTAGGGTTTTTTTCATCCATAATACCTATGTACAACATGCTATCGCTGTAATATATTCTGCCTCTACTGTGGATAAGGAGACTGACTCTTGTTTCTTACTGTGCCATGCGACCAACCAATCTCCAAGATAGAATGCACCTCCACTGGTACTCTTTCTGTCATCTACACATCCTGCCCAATCTGCATTTGAATACACAATAAGGGTGAAGTCCTTACCTTTCGGATACCATAACCCATACTCCATAGTACCCTTGAGGTACCAAAGAATCCTCTTTACTGTTGTCACATGAGTCTCCTTGGGACTAGCCTAAAATCGTGCTACCATGCATACTGCCTACAAAATATCTGGTCTGGTAGCTATCAAGTATAGTAATCTCCCAAACATAGATCTATACATGGTTTGATCAACATTTGGAGATTTGTCATCCTTGATCAACTTACAAACTATCATCATGGGAGTGTTAACTGGCCTACAATCCTCCATTGTGAACTTTTTTAACATCTCTTTCACATATTTGATTTGAGAAATAAATATGCTCTTATCATTTTGATTAACTTGCAACTCGAGGAAATACGAAATTTCACCAATCATTGACATTTCAAATTCTTTCTGCATATTATTTGCTAAATCTTTACATGACTCATCTTTGCTACTACCAAATATGATATCATCTACATCTACAACAAGAAAAATAAGATGGCCATTTTCTATTTTGACATACAAATTACTATCCACCATACCTTTCTTGAACCTTTGTTGAGTAAGATAGTTGTCTAGCCTTGCATACCATGCTCGGGGTTCCTGTTTTAAGCCATATAATGCTTTCTTCAACTTGCAAACCAAGTTGGGACCATCACCAAGTTGGAAACCATATGGTTGTTCAATATAAACCTCTTCTTCAAGTTTCCCATTCAAAAATGCTGATTTCACATCCATTTGATAAACTTTGAAATTCTTGTAAACTGCTAAAGCTAGAAACATTCTAATTGCATCTAGTCTAGCCACAGGTGCAAAGGTTTCCTCAAAGTCAATACCTTCAACTTGTGCATAGCCTTTACATACCAATCTTGCTTTATTCCTGACTACCTGTCCTTTTTCATTCTATTTGTTTCGAAAGACCCATTTAGTACCTATTATATTTTTATTTGTAGGTCTTGGTACTAACTCCCAAGTTTTGTTTTTCTCGATCTGATCTAATTCTTCATTTATTGCCTTCATCCAACTTTCATCTTTAATTGCGTCAACAATATTTTTGGGCTCAATGCTGGATAATAGAGAGTAGTTACTACTTTTCTTCTTATCTGAACACCAACTATGGGGTTTCCAATTATTTGCTCTCTAGGATGATATTTTTGCCAGCTGCCTATTTTGAATTTCTTATTTTCTTCCAATTCTGAATCACTATTTGAATCATTTGAGTCAATTTTTTATTTCTTTTGCATTTCCTTTTCCTCATCTTCTTCAATAACATCTTCATAAATTGGATAGTTCTCTTCATAGCTAATTATTCGTTCCCTACCTTCATCAACTTTAACATCGGCACTATCCATAATTTTCCTTAGCCTCTTGTTGTAGCAATTGTAAGCTTTGCTTTTTGGTGAATAGCCAAGAAAAATACCTTCATCCACTATCTTCAAA
Source organism: Wollemia nobilis (assembly GCA_028583015.1). Lineage (NCBI taxonomy): Eukaryota > Viridiplantae > Streptophyta > Pinopsida > Araucariales > Araucariaceae > Wollemia > Wollemia nobilis. The sequence goes on from JAQPPZ010017052.1 coordinate 8,701,800, forward strand.
CTTATCAAGGTTTTCTTCAGTTCTTTTGATGTAACACTTGCTACCAAAAACTTTAAAGTATCTTATTGTTGCCTTTTTATAGAACCACAACTCATAAGGAGTTTTGCTTTCATACGTCCTCAACATGCACTTATTTTGGATGTATACCGCAATATGGACTGCCTCTTTCCAAAATTTGTCTGCTACTTTGCTCTTAGTCAACATAGTCCGTGCCATTTCCTGCACTATCTTGTTCTTTATTTCCACCACACCATTCTACTGAGATGTCCTGGCTATTGAAAAATGTCTCCTAATACCATATTTTTCACAACACTCTATAAAATCCTCTGAAATTAACTCTCCTCCTTTATCTGATCTTAAACATTTAATCCTTTTTCTTGTTTGATTCTCAAATTGGTTTTTGAAAACCTTGAACATCTCAAAAGCTTCTAATTTATGCTTCAAAAATAGTACCCATGTCATCCTGGAATAGTCATCTATACACAACATAAAATATTTGTCACCATTTATGCTTTACGTTCTCATGGGTCCACATAAATCAGTATGTATTAGTTCCAAAGGTTTTCTTGTGTAGTACTCTTTTGTTTTAAATGAGACTCTAGTTTGCTTCCCATTTTGGCATGAAGCACAAATGCTATTTGATGGTTTTCCAATGGTGGGAATATCTCTCACTGCCCTTTTTGAATTGATTTTTACTAGATTGTCAAAACTGATATGATCGAGCCTCTTGTGCCACAACCAATTTTCTTCTTCCTGTCCAATCAAGAAAGCTCCTTCTAAAGTCTTTGAGAGAGTGTATAGGTTTCCAGATGTCCTCGATCTAGTTGCTATCAACTTTCCATTGTTTGCTTTTCTAATTTCACAACCCTGCTTCTTAAAAATTACTTCATGACCTCTATCACAAATCTAACTTATGCTCAACAAATTATGCTTCAGACCAACCACAAACAAGACTTATTTTGACTTGATTTTTCTATCACTAATCTTAACTAAACCTTTGCCAACTATATTAGCTCCATCATTATTTCCAAATTTTACTGAACCACCTTCATATTGATGTAACTTCTCAAATTTTTATTTGTCACCTGTCATATGACTGGAGCATCCACTATCAAGTATCCATGGTGCAGATTTATTTTATGCTTTAAATATTGTTTGTATGATAAGGGATTCCTTTTCTTCCTTAGATCGCTCTTTTTCTTTCCACTCTAGTTTGATTACAGTTTTGGGCTCTTGTTTTGACTTTTCTTTTTTAGTAGCTTATGCATGTTTTTCAAGAAAATTTCTATTTTGTCTAATTCCATTTGGTTGAAATTTTCTTCCCTGAAATTGATTTGATGAAAATGTACTTCGACAATTTCTTGCAATGTGCCCAAAATTATGATAGTTATAACATTCTACTGCATAATCCATCAAAGGTGAAAAAACATTTCTACTGGTAAAATTCCTTGGTCCTACGTTATACTTGCAATCTAAAATCTTATGTACATAATCATTGCATTTAAAACAGTAACCAAAAAAGAGATGATTGAACTTGGGTGATGGTCTTTTCCATGTTGTCATAGGAGTCATAAATCTTCTTCTTCTTTGATGTGTGACATTGGTGAATCCATCATTGTCAATTCTCCCTTCGTGCCTTGCATTATTGCTTTCTTTTGCATGAGTCAACTTTTCTTGATCAGCATATTTTTTATCTTCATTCTTTGATCCATTTGATGATTCTCCTTCTTCAAATCCCAAACCAAATTTGATGCATGTAGTCCTTTGGTTATTTATGATCTTATCTAGCTTCATAGAACTTTCTTCATGTTTGTGATAACAACTAATTTTATGATTCATCTCTTCTATCTGCATCCTTAAACCAACAGTCTCTTCTTCTAGCTTGCAGCAATAATCTATTTTCATGGTTATTTGCACTTTGAGATATTCAGATATTTTCTTGGATTCTTCTATCTATACTTTCAAACTGGTTATGATTTCATTTGCATCCTCAAGATTTCTTGAAATTTTCTTATTCTTTTTTCTTTCTATCTTCAATTCATCTAGAGCTGCAATTAGTTCCTCTTCCAAATTTACTTCTGCATCAATTTCTTCTTCATCACATTCCCGTTATTTTTCTATTTTTTCTTCTTTGAGTGCCATGAAAAGAGCTTCACATGTTTCCTTTTCAAAATCCTCATCGCAGTTGTCTTCTGATGAACTGACATTCTTGGAGATGAAACTTTTCTTCTTCAAGTTGCCTTTTCTAAAATTTGTTTTTTTCTTCCAGTCACTTCTTTCTTGGTGCGATCCTTCATCACTTTTGTTCTTCTCATTAAGTGGACATTTAGTTGCAAAATGCCCAATGCCTCCACAATTGAAACATTTAAATGGTAACTTTCCTCTGTATTTTTCTTTTCCCCTTTTTAGTTTTCAAACAAAGTTTGCTTCCATTTCATCTAATGTCTCTTCTTCCTTGGATTCTTGTTTTGCTTTCATATTTTTATGGGCTTTAAAAGCAACTTCTCTATCTATGGGTTTATATTTTCCTATTCTCATCTCATATGCAGTCAAAGAACCATGCATCTCATCCATACTAAAATAATTTAGATCTTTAGCTTCTTCTATAGCTAAAACTTTAGAATCAAATATTTTGCGAAGAGATCTTAATATCTTTTTCACGATGACAAAATATTTTATTTCCTCGCTAAGTCCTCTAATCGTATTAATGACTTCATTAACTCTCAGCATATATGCCTCTATGTTCTCATTGTCATTCGTCTTTAATACTTCAAACTGAGCTCGATGTGTTTGTAACTTGGCCTCCTTGATCTTAACATCTCCTTCATGAATGCTCCTTAGTTTGTCCCATATTTCTTTTGCCATTTTACAACTCATAATTTTTACCAGTTCACTGTCCACTAATCCGCACATGATAGCATTCTTTGCTTTTGAGTTATTCTCAAATAGTTTCTTATCAACAACATCGGTTGGAGAAGTGGTGGGTATTGTGTATCCACTATATACTAAATCCCAAATGTCATATCCCAAAGCACAAAGATATGTCTGCATCTTGAGTCTCCAAAATGCGTAATTAGTTCCATCAAACAACGGTTCTTTGTTTGATGAGAAGCCTTCACCACCCACCATTGTGTCACTTCCAAGATCACCCTAGCTGGTTAAGCTTGTTCAGGAACCTCACTCTGATACCAATTGTTAGTCTCACAATGACACTAATAGGGGGGAGTGAATCAGTATAGCTCTTTATAACTTAAATATTCAATTCTTAAAGCTGAAACAATGAAAACTTAAAACCAAATAAAGCAAGTATAACAAGAGAACATCACACAACACAAGATATACTGAGGTTCACCGATTTGGCTACTCCTCAAAATGACTGTTTGGACTCCCATACAAATCCAGCCTTTGCAAAGCACCAACTTTACAATCAATTTACCAGCACCCACTAGAAGGAGAATCAACCCCTGATTTACCAACACCAATTGGAAGAAGCACCAACCCCTGATGCCAAGCACCAACTTGGACTTTAATTTTGAAACTAGAAGATTGATATAAAAATGCCTTCACTTTTACAAGACCCTGACTAGTCTATTGCTTACCCAACGTCTACCACAATTCAAAAAACACACACACTCATCGCACTTCACAAAATAAAATCCCCTTATGAAATTCTCCAAGCAAAACTCCTTTTATAACTATCCTTTCTCTTTGTAACTCCAATTGTAACTCCTTCTTTCATATTCTCATACGCCACTTGTCAATTGTAACACCTTCTTTCATATTCTCATATGCCACTTGTCAATTGTAACACCTTCTTTTGTATATATTGAGAAGGCATTTCGTCAAACACGTCACATGCAAAGAATTGACACCATATTCTCCTACCATGACTATTCGTTTTCTCCTTCATGACTGTTTGATTTCTCCTTCGATGATTGTTTGTTTTCTCCTTCGATGTGTTGTACTTAGTATGGCACTGAGAGGGGGGGTGAATCAGTGTGGCATTCCAAAACATGAATTAACAGCTCTAAAAACCATAGTAATTAAAACTTATAAACAAATATAATAAGTACAACAGGAGAACATCACACAACATAGATTTTTAACGAGGTTCACCAAAATGGCTACTCCTCAAAAAGAACGGTTGCTTAGACTACCATCCAAATCCAGCCTCTTGCAAAGCACCAACTTTACAATTTGTTTACCAGCACCAACTGGAAGGAGCACCAACCCCTTATTTATCTACACCAACAAAAAGGAGCACCAACCCCTAATTTTCCAGCACCAACTGGACTTCAATTTTGAATGAAAATGTTTGACAAATACCTTTGTTATTGCAAGACTCTAACTGATCTACTTCACCTTTGCAATCTCTACACACTCTGCTCTTTCTTGCGCAATCTCTTCACAAAATCTACTGCACTGTTACAGCCAAACTTTGCAATCAAATTTGCCCTTTGCGCTCTCTGCACATTCTGCTTTCTCTGCTCACATGCTTCGCACACTCTATGTCGTTCCACACTTTGCTCTCTATGTGCATTCACATTATGCACTTCGCTATCATCTTGCCGATTCTATGCTATCTGCGCTTTTACGGTCGCATCTCGCACTTCAACATTCACCCGATGGATACCTAAATCTCCAAACAGCCCCGCTTATATACTTGATATTTTGAGATGAAAACCCTAATAGTAGTCGGCTGATTATGCAAATGCAAACCCTAATCTTGGTCGGTTGCAAACCCTAAACATGGTCGACTACAAACCCTAAATGTGGTCAATTGCAAACCCTAAAATTTGTTAGCCTACATTGAATGACTTCTGAACTGCCTGTCCACTGCATTATTAGATCTAACTGCCTGAGTTGAAAACAATGACAAAACTCTTGCAACACCTTGCTCAACAATCTCCCCCTTTGGAATTGTTGGCAACACCTGTGTACATTCAACACCTGTGTACATTCCTGTAACTCTTCTCCCCCTTTGTCAATAATACCAAAGGGCTGCTGCAGACTCCCCCTGAGTCCATACACACCATTCTCAGAACCACATTGAAATAGTTAGCAAAAATCATGGATATGATCAATAAGATGAACAAATGCACAAATGCCCCCCCTTGAGAATTTGATCCCAATGGCTAGTCAAATTTTAGACTATTCTTGGGAATATGTGGCCACTTCAATTCATGCTGTCTTCTGAGCCTCAACCCTTTGTTGCTCTGCAATCTCAAACTTGTCCACTGATTTTAGTGAAAGCATACACTGATCGTTTAACTATCCAACTTTTTGCTCTGTAATGCAAACAACATCTGCATATACATCTTGAATATTCTCAATAGACTTGAACCTACTGACAGCTGTTTGTCTTTCTCTGTAGTGAGAATCCAGCAGACTACCTCAATTCTTTATAAAAGCACCTCAAACATTCATCACCAGGCTGGAAATCATTTGGCTGCACATTATAAACTTTTTCTTCAATCTTCCCATTCAACATGTTGATTTCACTTCTATCAACAGAATTGACAAGTGACTCACATCTGTACCAATTTTTGTCCAGCACTGCAATTTTACTGCCAACTCTTACTTTCAACTGTGCATGTCGAAAGAAGACATTTTGTCAAACACTTTATGGCCAACCGTAGTGCACCTTACTCAACCTCAAACTTCTTATCCTTGAATTGACATTATATTAAAAGTTAAAACAAAACTGTCTGTGAATTAAATATATTCACCAAGTTGTAATGAAAGATCTGACAATCTTCACATCAAGCATCGAACAAAAACACGCTGCTATTATCAAAACACAAATACGCAGCTGGAGCAAGCATTCTTTCAATAAACAAAAACAATCTGAACTGTTATAATCCATAGCTATAATTAGTGGTAGTAAGAACCATCAACAAAACAACAATGACATAAGCAATACTACCAATGGTGAAGATTCTCAATGCAAACACTACCCTTCACGACACTTCCACATACAACTAAATGAACAGCCAACACACTTGAAAATTATACCACAAAAGCCCAACTTCTGGTCTTTCATCCTCAAATACCCAGACAAATATACATAAGCATTAAAATAAAACCTTTTTCAAAATGCTCCCCCTGAGGATGTGTTACCTGGAGTATCTTAGTGTAGTAGAAGAGCAGTCTCCTTTAGTTCAAGGAGACACGATTTCCTCTCTTCTTTCTTTCTCCAGACTTTCTTGACCTCGGGCTTGGATTTTTCACCTGCGTCCCTATTTTGCATCATTGCATGAACTTGAATATCTCTCTGGTGTGGTTGTCTCTTATGCATCCATGATGAATGATTATTTTCCTTTCTTCTATGAACCTAAATTATTTCCTGTCTGTGTTGTGTTCTTTGCGTCTTATGAAATCTACTATTTTGCATTAGATTTGATACATAAGCGCTTGGACAAAACCTTGCTATGTGCCCATGACCATTGCATTGAAAACATTGTACAAAGTGTTCACTCAGATATGCAGATGTATTTCAACCAGCATAACTCTTTGATTTATTATTTAATCCACAATAAGTTGCCTTGTGACCATACTGGTTACATCTGAAACAATAGCCATTAAAAGTGTTAGTATGAAAAAAGTGAGAGTGGTAGAACCTCTTTTGTTGTGGTTGCTTTGCTATAAATCTCCTTTGATATTTTCTTTCTTTTGAAGATACAGCTTTAACCTTTTCTTGCTCGAACCCTTCAATAGTGAACTTCTTCTTCTCTGCAGAATTGGAAGATACAGGTTGTTCAGTTTCATATCCAAGACCATGCTTAATCGTGGAGCTTCTCTAATGAATTATCATTTTATCTAGCAATTATGTGCTCTTCTCGAATTTAAGATTTGTATTGGCCTCTTCTAGTTGTTTCTTCAATGAAACAATCTCTTCTTCTTGTTTGTGGCAAATAATCTCTTTCTCATTGATCTGCGACCTGAGAGTTTCCTCAATCCTTTTAGACTCTTCTACTTGCAACTTTAGATTACTAACTACTTTGTTAGAATCCTCTTCATGTTTGTTACACACATTGACTTTATCATTCAGCTGTGACTTCAAGTCTTCTTCTATTTTCTTGGCCTATTGGAATTGTAAGAACAGATTTTCAATCTCATCCCCATATTCTTCTAATTTATTGGACAGTATTTTGTTATTTTTCTTTTCTATACTAAACTCTTCAAGAGTAGAGATCAACTCACCTTCCCAGTCTACTTCAGCATTGAGGTTTTTATTATCTGCTTTAGTGTTCACCCCTTCTGCCTTTTCTGGTTCAATTTCCTCTACCACAAAAACTAAAACTGGCTGAGATGTCCTTTTGAAGGAGGTTCTATTCTTCTTACTTGGATTTGTAATTTGATCTTCATTCCAATTTGTTTTTGCATTCATTTCTTCTTTATTACATTCCTATTCTGATTCTATTTCTTCTTCATCTTCACTGCTACTAAACCCATAACACTGACGTTCATTATGCTAGAGTTGATCAAAACATTCTGAACCTTGAGAACCTACATTATGACCGAGTTGACTCTTGGCATTTTCTCCATTGTTTGATTCATCTCTTGAATCTACAACAATAATGAATTTATCTTTATTTTATTTTATGACCCTGTGTGATCTTTTCTTCTTATGTCTCATGGTTCCATTCTTGCCTTTCTTTGCCATTAGAGTATTAATCCAAGATCAACCCTAGCTAATTTAGCCTTTAAAGGGAACTTGGATCTAATACCAATTGTTGTACTTAGTATGGCACTGAGAGGGGGGGTGAATCAGTGTGGCATTTCAAAACATGAATTAATAGCTCTAAAAACCATAGTAATTAAAACTTATAAACAAATATAATAAGTACAACAGGAGAACATTACACAACATAGATTTTTAACGAGGTTCACCAAAATGGCTACTCCTCAAAAAGAACGGCTGCTTGGACTACCATCCAAATCCAGCCTCTTGCAAAGCACCAACTTTACAATTTGTTTACCAACACCAACTGGAAGGAGCACCAACCCCTTATTTATCTGCACCAACAGAAAGGAGCACCAACCCCTAATTTTCTAGCACCAACTAGACTCCAATTTTGAATGAAAATGTTTGACAAAAACCTTTGTTATTGCAAGACTCTAACTGATCTACTTCACCTTTGCAATCTCTACACACTCTACTCTTTCTTGCGCAATCTCTTCACATAATCTACTGCACTGCTACAGCCAAACTTTGCAATCAAATTTGCCCTTTGTGCTCTCTGCACATTCTGCTTTCTCTGCTCACACGCTTCACACACTTTGTGTTGTTCCACACTCTGCTCTCTGTGTGCATTCACATTAGGCACTTCGATATCATCTCACCGATTCTATGCTATCTGCGCTTTTACGACCGCATCTCGCACTTCAACATTCACCCGATGGATACCTAAATCTCCAAACAGCCCCGCTTATATACTTGAGATTTTGAGATGAAAACCCTAATAGTAGTCGGCTGATTATGCAAATGCAAACCCTAATCTTGGTCGGTTGCAAACCCTAAACATGGTCGATTGCAAACCCTAAATGTGGTCAATTGCAAACCCTAAAATCTGTCAGCCTGCATTGAATGACTTCTGAACTACCTATCCACTACATTATTAGATCTAACTGCTTGAGTTGACAACAATGACAAAACTCTTGCAACACCTTGCTCAACACGATGACTATTCATTTTCTCCTTCATGATTGTCTGTTTTCTCCTTCGATGACTATTCATTTTCTTCTTCATGACTGTTCATTTTATTTTCCCTTGTGCATGCATGTGTTTTGGTTTCCAAAAAGGGTTTTTGTTTCTATTTTGAGGCCCTTCGTTTCCTTTTCTCCACATGATTGTTTGTTTTCTTTTCCCTTGTGCATGCATGTGTTTTGGTTTACGAAAAGGCTTTTCATTTCTATTTTGAGGCCCTTTGTTTCCTTTTCTCCACATGGGCATGCGTTCACTTCTTTCCATGTGTAACGACCATCTTAAATGATTTCAAATCATTAAAGATTCCTTATGGGTCCACGTCACTATGTAGTCTTCAGTTTCACCATCCTGGTGTTCATCACTAATATCAGATGCACTGTCAACTACTCTGTTCCTTCGGCAAAAATACAACATGTCACGATATCATGACACTTTTGTTTCTCTACCTGCCTACCCTTTTTGAGTCATGAAAATGCGACATGTCGTAATATCGTGACACTTTTGTTTCTCTGCCTGCCTACCATTTTTGAGTCACAAAAATGCGACATGTTGCGATATCATGACACTTTTGTTTCTCTACCTACCTGCCATTTTTGAGTTGTGAAAATGTAACATGTCGTGATATCGTGACACTTTTTCCTTCTTGCTCTTTCTCTTTGCTTTGGACCGCAAAAATACAACATGTCGCGATATCGCGACACTTTTTTCTCCTTGCTCTTTCTCTTTGCTTTGGCCCACAAAAATACATGTCGTGATATCGCAAAAATTTTTGTCCTTGCTCTTTCTCTTTGCTTTGGCCCATGAAAATACATGTCACGATATCGTGACACTTTTTTTCTTTGCTCTTTCGGCTGTGAAAATGCAACATGTCGCGATATCGCAACACTTTTTTTCTCCTTGATTTTTCTCTTCTCTTTTGGTCATGAAAATGCAACATATCGTGATATCGTGACACTTTTTTCTCTTTGCTCTTTCAGCCACAAAAATGCAACATGTCGTGATATCGCGACACTTTTTTTCTTTGCGGTGTTTTGCTTTTTCTTTGATCTTTAGCATATGGGCCACTTCGGTCTTCTTGGAAAATATGCAAAAATGTGGGTAAACATCCTCATAAGAATTTAACATCACTATACATACTATGAATAACCTCTAAACTCCTGTCCACTATATCAACCGATCTATCTGACTGTGTTGACAACAATGACAATACTATCGCTGCACCTTGCTCAACATTTTTGGGTGACCAAAGGGTTTATGAATACCTTTGGTGCTTTTTAGGAATTGACCAAAGGGTTCATGGATACCTTTGGGGCTTTTTAGATGACCAAAGGGTTTATGGATACCTTTGGGGCTTTTTTGGAGTTGACCAAAGGGTTTATGGATACCTTTGGGGATTATTTTTGGGAGTGTGAGGTCTGAGGACTCACTTGATTGTAGCCAACTGATAGTATGATGTATCTTTTTTTTACCCCATACATATATACATATATATGAGATTTTATGTGGTTTATCATCATGTATTTATTTCTTTATGAGATGCTGCAATGTTTTTATTTGATTTATGATATGATGGTGGATGTCTATCATGTATGCAAATGTTGTGATTTGATTTGATTTGATGCTATGTATTTGCATAGATGCATATTGATATGGATGATGCAGTGATATAGATGATGAAATGTATATACTATATGACATACTATGTTAGGACCATAGACTATACAAAATTCATCAATTCATGTGTAATATTGTCATGAGACTATGTGATAGGCTTATAAAAATGTAAACTGACATAAATGTGATAAAATAGAATGAATAAGAGGATGTTATAGGATGTCTTTGAGGTTTTTAGGAGATTCAAACACTCTATTTGACTGGTCAAAATTATATACTAACCATGCAATACTTTTTGATGATGTATGAATATGCTAGGATGACCAAGATACTCAATATCCTTGTGTGTGCAAGTGAGTTTATTTTGTGATAAGCATAAGATTACCCTAGTGTCAAATGAGATTACACAACCCATCTATACTAAAGATCACCTCATGAGTAGCACGATCCTAGGTTTTGTACTTAGTTGGATTAGACCACTAGGAAGCATAGGCTACCAAAAGCTAGCTCATCCACATGCAAACATTGGTCTACACACACGCAAAAGCTAATGTGACAGACATATCATCATGGATAAGGATACCACCATTGCCAAGTTGGCTATCCACCAAACCTATAATGAGGATCACCTAATGGTGTTTTTTTGGTAATTAAGGTACAATTTTATTACATCTAGGTTTTCCAGGTTAACCCAAAACCTTTTACAAAAATTATCACTATGCTATTACGGATCAAAACCTCAATAGGGACAGTATGTCCTTCACTACTAGTACCCTTCTAAGGCCACCCTACCAAGAAAGAGCATAGCCCCTTACACATATTTACAAACACCTTAGAACATAGGTAGCGGCCCACCACATTGCTTTCTTGCTGCCCCAGCCACAAAAATGCGACCTGTCACAAAATCATGACTTCCTTAAGTCTTCTCCTTCATTTTCTCTGGAGAGTCATGAAATGGTGACATGTCATGAAAATGAGACATGTCGCAAAATCGTGACATTTTATCTTCATTCTGCTCCTTTGCCGCTATAAGTCACGTAACTACAACATGTCACGAAAATGAGCCATGTCACAAAATTGTGACATTCATCTCCCATTTTACACTCCTTCTGCTTCTAGCCTCGAAAATGCAACATGTCACAAAATCACAACGTCCTTAAGTCATTTCCATATTTTACCTTGGATAGTCACAAAAATGTGACTTGTCACGAAAAAAAGACATGTCACAAAATCGTGACATTCTGCCTTCATTTAGCTCCTTTGCTGTTGCATGTCACGAAAATGCGACATGTCATGACAATGAGACATGTCGCGAAATCATGACATTCATCTCCCATTTTGCACTCTTGCCGCTTCCATCCATGAAAGTGTGACATGTCACGAAATCATGACATCCTTAAGTATTTTCCTTCATTTGCTTTAGATACTCACAAAAATGTGACATGTCACAACAATGAGACCTGTCATGAAATCATGACAATCTGCCTTCGTTATGCTCATTTGCCACTACTTGTCATGAAACTGAGACATGTCACAAAATCATGACATTCGTTTCCCATTTTTTTCTCTTGTCGCTTCCAGCCACGAAGAATTGACAAGTCACGAAATCATGTCGTCCTTGAGTCTTTTACTTCATTTGCTATGGATCGTCGTGAAACTACGACATGTCAAAAAAATGACATGTCATGACATCGTGACACTTCTGCCTCTTTGTCCTCTTTTTTTGCTTTTGGATACGAAAAGGCAACATGTCGCGATATCGCGACACAATTGCCTTCTTGCTACTTTTCTTGGCTTTTACCCGCAAAAATCCAACATGTCGCGAAATCGTGACACTTTCGCCTCCTTACTTTTTCTCTTCTCTTTTGGTCATGAAAATGTGACATGTCGCGATATCAGGACACTTTTTCCTTCCTACTATTTCTCTTCTATTTTGGTCGCGAAAATGCGACATGTCACGATATCGCGACATTTTTCCTTCTTACTCTTTCTCTTCTCTTTTGGTCGTGACAATGCGACATGTCGTGATATCACGACACTTTTCCCCTCTTGCTCTTTCTCTTCTCTTTTGGTCGCGAAACAGCGACATGTAGCAATATTGTGACACTTTTTTTTTCTTGCTCAACATGTCGCCAAAACGCAACACTTTTTCCTTCTTGCTCAAAATGTCGCGATATTGCGACATTTTTCCTCCTTACTCTTTCTCTTCTCTTTTGATCACGAAAATGCGACATGTCATGATATCACGACACTTTTTCCCTCTTGCTCTTTCTCTTCTCTTTTGATCATGAAACTGTGACATGTCGTGATATCACGACACTTTCTCCGTCTTGCTCAACATGTCGCCAAAACACGACACTTTTTCCTTCTTGCTCAACATGTCGCGATATCACCTAATGGTTTTTCAAATGCTAAGAATTCTAGGGATTCAATTTCAATACTCCCTTCTTTTATTTTATTTACATTCAGGGATATTTTCTCATGTGTAGTGATGATAATCACTATTTATTTTATATTTTATTTTCTTTGAGCAAGGGATTTGCGAAGTAGTGATAACCACTATTTATTTTGCTTTTGATTTTTTTTTTTGACTTTTGGGATTTTGATTTTGGGATTTTGATTTTGGGATTTTGAATTTGGGATTTGCTTTTGGGAATTTTCTTTTGATAGTGGTGAAAACCATTGTTTATTTTGGGTAATTGGGTAGGGAAGAGCTTGTCCTTTTGCCAATTCTCAACATTCTTGAACCATTCATACAGGGTAATGAGTAGGATAGAATTTTTTCTTAAGGTAACCTAGACCACTTCGTAGGTTTCATCTTTCATTGTGCAAAAAGTGGATTATTAATGTGAAAATATGTTGGGATCTTGATGTATACAAGGTAAAATCTAAGAAAGACTCAACCTCCTAAAAATCATGATAGATTTCTAGAAAATTTGAAAATAAAACTAGATACGGTTGAGTGACCGAAACCCTACTGACATTATAGAACAAACGGCTAGGTGAAGGGAATGGACACAAATATAAAAAGTGGGAAATGTAAGTGGAAATGATATGTGAAATATGAAATGTTTTGAATGATGACTTAAACAACATTGATTTTGAATGATGACTAGTGTACAGTCATAGTGCTAGACATGTATGAACAACTTGAAAATGTAAAGTGCAATGATGAGTATGTCTAATGCAATTGATTTTCTAATGCCATGGTATGCAATGTAATGAAATGCAATACTTTTGTATTTTTGATGTTTTGATAATATTTTTAGATTTTTGATTGATATATATGTATGTACATGTAGGTTGACCAATGGGCTTAGGGAATGCTATTAGGGATTTTTGGCTGACCAAAGGTCTTACATATGCCTTTGGGGCATTTTGGGTTGACCAAGTGGGTTGTAGACACCCTTGGAGCATTTTGGGGTGACCTAGATGGTTGTAGACCATATAGGAGCATTTTGGATTGACCAACCGGTATGTAGACATCCTTGGAGTATTTTGAGGTGACCTAGATGGTCATAGACCACCTAGGAGCATTTTGGGTTGACCAAGTAGTATGTAGATACTCTTGGAGCCTTTTGGGGTGACCTATATGGTCATATACTACCTAGGGGTATTTTGGATTGACCAAGTGAGTTGTAGACACTCTTGGAGCATTTTGGGGTGACCTAGATGGTCGTAGATCACCTAAGAGCATTTTGGGTTGACCAAGCGGGTTGTATACATCCTTGGAGTATTTTAGAGTTACCTAGATGGTCGTAGACCACCTAGGAGCATTTTGGGTTGACCAAGTAGGTTTTAGAAACCCTTGAAGCATTTTGAGATGACCTAGATGGTCGTAGACCACCTAGGAGAATTTTAGGTTGACCAAGCAGGTTGTAGATACCCTTGGAGTATTTTAGGGTGACCTAGATGGTCGTAGACTACCTAGGAGATTTTTGGGGTTACCTAGATGGTTGTAGAATGCCTAGGAGTGTTTTAGGGTGACCTAGATGGTCGTAGATCACCTAGGAGCATTTTGGGTTGACCAAGTGGGTTGTAGACACCCTTGGAGCATTTTGGGGTGACTTACATGATTTTAGACCACCTAGGAGCATTTTGGGTTGACCAAGCAGGTTTTATATACCCTTGGAGCATTTTGTAACTTTGATCATTTTATGATTTTAGGGGGAAAGTGCGGTACCTTGTGTACCCCCAGTATTTGTGGTGATTAAAGGAAGCGAGGGAGGTGTGATACCTTTAGGATCCCCAAGTTGCTTCATTTCTTATGATGTAACTAGTGGGAAAGGCATGACACCTTGGATACCCCTAGTATGCACTGTGATTAACACAATATTATTAGCTTGGCTAGGAGGATTAATAGATATTGACTCCCTCTGTTGTGGTAGGTAATTTTGGGTGATACCCATGCCTTGATTGGATGGAATGAGTACCCCATTCATGGATGAAGCTTCCTTATTAATAATATCTTGGACTTGAAGATCATTCCTATCGATCATATCTTGTACTAGGTGTTTGAAATTGAAGAACATATGCACATCATACCCATTTTACCTATGGTATTTGCAGTATAGGTCTTCTATGTATCCTTTGGTCTTTGGTGCATTGGGATCAATAAGTTGAATCTGAGGTAGAACAATTATCTTTACTATACATAGATGCTCAAATAGAGAAACCATAGACTTAGTAATGGGTGTAAATTGTCTCTTAGGGTGACATTGCTAGTTTAGCCATTGATTTGTTTGAGACTTAATATTGGAATGCACAGGAGGGTGTTGGCCCTGACAACCAGGGGGTTGAGATTTTGGATTACTCAATTATAACTTAATGCTTGTGAGTCGATTCAAGATCTGTTGTAAATAATTATGTTTCTGAATCACTTATAACTCAATATTGGCTAGCCTATCCAAGACATGTTGCGAAGCTATTGGAGGTGATGACTGGATGGCTGTTGATGAAGCTGGATGGCAACTGATAGGTGGTGGAGGTGAACTAGGTGTGGGAGCCAGAAGATAATTGAGTAGAATGGATCAAAAATCCTTAATATCAAAGTAGATGTGGATGATTCATGATTATTAGAGCTAGTGAGTATACCACATGTTCTTGTTCTTGATTTATCTCATGCTCATGTTCCAACTCAGAGTGTTCAACTGTGGTAGTTGGATTAACCCCACTTTGGTGTAGGGGGTACACTTGTTCTTGATTTTGTGGAGATATTAGGTGATATGGAGTATGTATGACCAAATCCATCAATGGTATCTCTTGTGGTATGGATGGAATGTTGTATGGAGTCACAAGTGGCATAGATGGATTCAAAGGAATCTGGTTTTTGATCATCACATTGATCATTCCCACAAACTCATGAGAGTATGCATTTGCATTTGGGCAAGTCATGTCTACATCATCAAATTATCCAAGGTGATCTACTTGGCCCTCCTATTCAAGAGGTGTATTATAAATGCTATCAATGAGTGGAAACTTGGTAGGAGGACTACCTAAATCCTTGATCGACTCGATGATAGGCATGGATGTAACCTTGGGTACTATGCACTCATCAAGTTCTAGGTAGGTTAATTGAATTGTGTCCTCAACTATGCTGGATGAATATGGTATGAGATGATCTGATTCATCTGTATCAACTATGGTTCCCTTCTCATTTTGTGTAGAAGTTAGAAAGTCTTCTGCAAATGTATTTATTATAGTTGTGGGAGCCCCTAGAACTAGCTTTTATGATTATTCCTTACTCAAATAAATAGAGGATGGTACTAGCGGTGGTGAAGGTAGCTTCACAACTAACCATGGGGTTGCATCTGGACTTTAGATAATTTCATTGGATTTAGTGTCCAAATGCATGGGTGATATAGTAGGGTTCATTAGATGATCCACCCATTTATAATACTTGAAGGGGTCTGGATCAGCATAAACCACATGGACTTTACCTTCATCAATGTATTTAATGCATTGATGCACTATAGATGGAACACATTACATGTCTCTTATCCATGGCCTTCCAAGTAGTATGATATACTATCTTGCACCCTCTAAAATGTAGAATAATATAGGCACAATATTTTGTCCAACTTCAACAAGTAGTATTATCATGCCCATAGTGGAGGATAAAGCATCGTTGAATGCTTATAATGTGAACTTGGAAGGTACAATGCACGAGGATGGAAGGTTGAGATGTTTTAGTGAAGTTGTGGTAATAATATTTATTAAGGAACCTGTGTCAATCAATACTCACTTATAAGGGAGCCTATTGATACTTGCAATGATGTGCAGAGTAGGATCTAATGAATTGGTAGGTACAAGTTTGACCTCATGATTCTAAAATGATATAATAGGATTCTTGTGCATTTGTATGTATCCCATAAAGTTGTTGAAAGCATCAGGGTCATGAGATTGTACCTTGATAGAATCCAATATCCTCATGAAAGATTCCCAATGCTTGGAGGACTGTAGTAGAAGCTCACTCATGGTCATACTAGCTAATGGTGCATGTGAACTTCACACAGGCCTACTCTAGGTTGCTAACACTTGTTGGATGGGAGTTCTAGGTGGTGAAGACCACGATGTAGAGGGAGTGTAGAACTCCCTACTAGCCTCCTTGGAATGCAGATTATATATAGTTTGGGATTGGAATTAGTGTTGGCTAACCAAATAATCCACTTGATCCTATTGATAACCCATTGATATTCTCTTGGTAGAGTTACTTTGGTGGTCGGTTCCTCTGAGTGAGGAGTTGACCTCATGACGACTTTTAGGGCATCGTGTAGGAATGATGATATCCTTAGGAGAATAGCGAAGGTGACTACTATTAGGGCTCTATGCAGGAGTGAGGAGATCCTCATACCTATAATGGTGATTTTCAAGGCCTCTCCTAAATTTTTTTTCTTCACTGGACCATGATTGAGCTCAGTTATGCATAGTTGTCATGATGTGCTGACTAGGTGGACCCTGAAGGAAACCCACTCTAAAGAAAATTTTGGCTTCCAAAAAAAGGTTATAAGTGTTATATATCAAAATGATCAGTGCAATGAGCTGATCACAATGGGCTAGGGATTCAAAATCTGACTTTTGGGTCAAAAATTTATATTTTTGAAATATTTGGCCCATTAGGGCACGTGGGGAAATGCCTACTTTTAGGAATTTTTGGGAAATTTTGAAGCATCAAGAGTTAAGACTCAAAATTTTTGTGAGAGGTTCAAAAGGAGCTAAATAAGATAAAAAACAAATTTAGAAAATTTTGGAGTTGTCTAGACCATTTTATGACTATTTTAATGCAGTTTTTCCCTATTTTCGGCTTTGAAAATAGAGTAATCATAAAATCAACATAACTTTTTCATTATAGCTCTTATTTGCACAATTCTAAATCCATTGGATGCAAAATAAAAAAGTAGATTTTTACTTTACTTTTTCACAATATTTTTTTTGAAAAATTAGGGTTTGGTTCTAGATCAAGGATCTTATGTTGATTACCCAAACAATAAAGAAACACACAAAGTAGACAACATGATTATATCTTTTAAGGATTAGATGTGTATGATTATCTCTTTTAAATCTTAGAAACACACAATCACGTGATCAAAGAAGCACACAAGAAAATAATGTGATTATCTCCTTTAAGTTTTAGATAAGAATCCCTAAGTTGTTTAGTGTGTTTGAATTTGGTGTTGCTCTTGCTTTCATGTTCGTGTTTTAGAATTAGAATGAGGTAACTCAACCAAAGAGGTGACTAGGAATACTAGTGCAAAACATGAGGTTCTCAATAGAGTCTAGGGTACACCGCTTAAAACCCACAATGAGTGGAGGGTTCATCTTCCTCTTCCACTCTGAAATGACAAGTGTTTCCAATAGTGGGAGGGAGTTTGAACACTAGTGAACTATTCAATATTGAGAGAGTGCCCTATTCTATCTAAGGTATCTAGGGGCAAGCTAATGGAAGGATGTGAAATCCAACATCATCGGTCTCAATTGGGGGTTGGTGATGAAATCTAACCTTACCAATGTTATTGTGATATGTGCAAGTGTGTATGGTTCTTTTTAATCTTAAAGAAAGTACACAATAGAGCACTCAACGAGCTTTCACTAAATGCATGCAAAATAACATTTTACTTTTGGAAGAGGTTAGATAAAAAATAAACCTACAAGGTGCAAATCCTAAATGATGGCTTACCCATTAGATAGACTACATGCAAGCAAACCATACAAGGGCATCATAACTTAACTTATTTTTTATTTTCTTATTTTTCTTTGTTATTTTTCATTTATAAGAAAATTAAACTAAATTTTATACCTTTCTAGAAAACAAAGCATGCGAGGAAAACCAAGATTTAGCAATTCTTGACTATGGAATATAAAGTAGAGAGTTTAGGTACTTACCTCATCACCCAAAAAACATGTTTTTTTTGGTATCTAAGAATAAAAGGCTCTATTTTATGGCCATATCATGGTGGGATGGATACCATATGATGCGTAGTCGTTATACCATCATTAATTCTTAATGAATTTGTCAATCCAGGGTAGTGTACAAGGCTATCTACAAAAGAAGAAGTGAAACAACTATAACTTAGGTCAATCTAGAGCAACAGGTCTTATTGGTGGAACTGGTTGTGTGGGGGGTTTTGGGACATTCCTATCTCTAAATTGCATGAATTAAATCTTAATCTAAGTTGCAAAATTGAAAACTAATCATTAATTGTAGAAATGAAGTCCTGATTTACAATTGTAGAATGAGACCTAATTATGTTGCAGAAATAACAGTTGCAAAATTGAAAGTCTGATCCTAATTGCAGAAAGGAAATCTAATTACTTTTGTAGTAATGAAAGTCTAATTCTAACATGGAAATGAAAACTATCAAGGCTCTATAATAGAAGGTTGTCAATCTTCTATGCAGGATTTGACAACAAAACATAAAATGTAGGAAATTGCTAAAAAACAGTAAATTCTGGGAATAACAGTCTGAAATAAAGTGGAATCTTTGCTGAAGGTAAATATTACAACTAAAACATTAAGCACAAGATTAATATAAGCATAAATAAACTAAGACTACAAATATTGTCAGCTGTTTACAAGAAATTGAAATAATAAGTTCTACTACTCATTCTGCTGTAGCAAAATCATAATAAAAACCTGCTTGTTAGTCCTCCTCCTAGGTCTAAAAGTGGCCAGCATCCTTGTCCAGAAGAAGGTACGAGTCTCTCTCTCTCTCTATATCTTGATCACACTCATTTACAAGCAATATGAAATATAATTGGTGCACTTTATTGATTAAAGAACATTATTACAATAATTCTGCTGAAAACCTGTTACAGGACTGTAACAGTCAAATTCTACCTATTTTCTGCTTCTTCCTAGCTTCCTTACTTTCTACTTCCTGCTGCTACTACTACTACTACTAGGCTCAACCTGAACGGGAGCAATATTTATAGATGTCCTATGATCTAATTACAAATTGTGAATATCTCAAAAGATCTAATCGTACAATGCTGCAACAAATTCTGGTTTTATCCTAGAAGAAGATTAAAACTTGATCTTTCCATTAATGATGGCTTTGGTCGGAAATGACAGAAAAGACAGATGGAAGATATTTTCATTTACCTTTTCCAAACTTTATTTCTCTTTTTTTGGCTTCAAAAATCGGTCAACAAGTCAAAAAGCACATTCTATTTTCATTCCAAAGATAAGTGGCTTCATTTTGAGGACAATGCAATTCTCATTCCAAAGATCGCTCATTCTTAAGATACTGCATTCTTCATTCCAAAGATCTGCTCATTCCAAAGACATTGCATTCTTCATTTCGAAGATCTGCTCATTTCGAAGATATCTGTTCATTTCGAAGATGCTTTGAAATGAACAAATGTGTGCTTTTCCAGTGATTTCTTCTGCATCTCTCAGGTGGGTTATCTCTTAAGATCAAATTCCAATGGTATTTATCTTTTTCTATATGTGAATTCCATGCCTTGCTATTTATGGACAGTTGGCTGGAATTTACATGGGAAAGACTAGTTTTTGCTGCACAGCAACAATTTGCTTGCACTGTTGCTAGATTTAGGTGAAATAAATGCTTGAGAAAAATCAAAACATGATTAGTGAAATGCTGCTATTATTCTAAGCATATCCCATTTTAGCAAGTCATAGCAAAAAGAACACAAAACTATGCAAAACGCTGTAAAAATTATCATATAATATTCCAAATACATTGATCATGCAAAATGGTTAATATACAGCATATTGAATCAACTTAACTAACATATCAGATAAAACATAAGAGTTTATAGGCAATTTTAGTGTTCAAAACATGTTATGATTGAGGCATTTCCATGCCTCATCATTTTCCCCCCAACTTATATTAATGCATGCCCTCATGCATTATGTTGGGCTATGGAATCACATGTGTCCATGTTTAGATTCCATGACCTGTAGAATAATTTCTTGCCTAAATAATACCCCCTATTTTCTTGAATGTTCCTGAGCCAGTCTTCAAACTGTTCATTAGGTTGGGCATCTTCCTCAAAGTAGAATAAAACTGGAGTAATGATGGTTGGAGGCCTAAACCTAAGACCTATCCAGTTATGTTGCATGATTTCAATCAGCTGGATTACACCTTCTGCTCTTCTTCTGGACCATTCTAAGTTGATGGGGGAGATGGGTTATCTTTTTTGCAAAGACATGGGAAGTTCATCCCATCTATTTTTGCACACTAACAATGTTGGGAAAAAATTATGATCACAAAAATTGTTGAAACTGGCCACACAGTCCCTTAAGTTGTTCAAGTACATCCTCTTTACATCATCTCTATTCATCATTGAGAAGTGTTGTTTGGTGATAACTGGGTGGTTTTGCTGGATTGCTTTGACTAATAGTTCAGCCTTTGTTTCAAGCTCTTATTCTATTTTTTCTCTTGATCCCAGTAAAGCTGATTCTGCAAAGTAGACATAAATGCTCTCAACTAAACATCTCCAATGTAGATTTGAGGATGAAATTCTACTTCCTTTGAAATGAATAAACTGTGTAAAAACAGTCCACACAGGAGATTTTTTTGTTCTATGGGGCTGTCAAAATATGCCTCCAAGAAATCTGTAGTTGTGTCCAATTTATATGGGAGGTTTGAACTAATCCTCATGACCTACCATCTGAGGTATTTCTCCTTCAAAATAATGCTGTAAAATCTAGATGGTCATCTAAATTGAACTAAAAATTTAGTAATTTGGCATAAGTCAGACACTTTTTCTTTCAATGCCTGAATTTTTGTTTCCTTGGCTTCTAGCTATTTTGCTTCCATTTTGAACTCTTTAGTTTTAGTGGCAAGCTGCTCATATCTAATCATCCAGCTAGATATGTCTGCATTGTACTGCTCTAGAGACACAGTATTAGGTGGTCTGACTATAGGGGGAATCCTAGGTAGCAGATCAAATTGAACTTCTTTTTTTGCCACTTCTATTGGTTGATCATCTATCAATAATTCTACCTGTACCTCATTTGCTATTTCTATGGGGTTATCATCAGATAGTAATTCTACTTGTACCCCCTTATCTGTTGTTTCTATTGAGAGTGTAATAGTTTGAAATGTAGGGACATCAATAGGAGTACTTACTTGAACATTTTCTTGTTGTTGGGACTGTTCCTGTGTTGGTGGCTCATCTTCAACATCATCTGCTATGCTCTTTACCATTTCTAAAGCATCTTCAGAACAAGAAAGCAATGCTTCAGAATAATATGGTGCTGCTTCAAAATGAATGCCCATGTCTGTCTCAATAGAGTCATCTAACTTTGATAGACCCAAAAGCAATTGAGCTAAATTATC
Source organism: Wollemia nobilis (assembly GCA_028583015.1). Classification (NCBI taxonomy): domain Eukaryota; kingdom Viridiplantae; phylum Streptophyta; class Pinopsida; order Araucariales; family Araucariaceae; genus Wollemia; species Wollemia nobilis. Next base: position 8,723,931 of record JAQPPZ010017052.1, read on the forward strand.
TTCATCAAAGGATACAATTGGCTATTTTTTAGATTATGACAATATTTTTCTCAATTCTGCCACTTCCTGCTGAAGCTCTGCAATTTTTCTTTCCTGTATCTCAATGATGCTTTCTTTCTCCTCAATCCACCTGGTCTATGTTTTGACAACACTCCTTGCTGCCCTTAGCTACTCTGTGATGTCTTCCACTTCTGTTTCTGCCTTAGAATCTGATGTAGACAGATTAGTTGTAGTTGGTTGTTCAACCATTATCTCTTCTTCTGCAACAATTTTCTCTTGTTCAACAAGTTCTATGAAATTGCTTATGATTGTATCCACCATATCTGTAGCCTGTTGAACTGTAGCCTCTTCCAAATTATCCTACCTAATTTTTGCCTCAGCTATCTATTCAAGAAATTCTAGAAAGTTTTTAGAGGCTGGTTGTATTTCTATGACATCTGGGCTACTTTGTCCTTCTTCCTCCATAACCTGTTCTGTTGTTTCTTTCAAATGGATTCTAGTGGACCTCCTAGTTCCAGATGCAAACTTCTTCTTTTTGCTTTGTTTCCTGGTGTCAACAGGGGTTGTGGGGATAGTTTCAGATGCCTCTGTTTCCCTTGTCATTTCTTGCTCTGTCAAATTAGTAGTCACTCCAAAAAAATGAACCTTCTTTTGTTTTTCTGTTCTGCTACCAGTTCCAAATCCTCTTTTTCTTTGTTTCTTGGTTTGTGAAGTTGAGGGTTCAGGAGCAAGGTTTTCTGTTGCTGCTACTAGGTGTGGTTCTATTTCTGTAACAGCTTCTGTAGCACCTTTTGCAGTTTCCTCTATAGCATCTTCTACAACATTTTTTGCAGCAGTTGTTTCTTCTTCTGCAACAACATCAGTAGTATTTGGTTCTTCCTCTTCCTCATCTTCATCCCTAAAAATGACATCATTTAGGGTAGAGTAAAACCTATCAAAACTCCTAGGGTTTCCTTTAAAATGGTGTTGGAAAACTAGTTTGATGAGTCCATGATGGCGAAGGCTTCCTTTACCCTCCTAATATCTCTTTGTCATGTTTTTTAATTCTTGATACAGATACAGGAGAACGTTTACCCTAACTTCTAGTTGTTGCTCACCATGTATGAGATGGTTTAAAATTTGTAGATGATGCCCTAACAACAGCACATACTGTCCTTCATAGGTTAGGAATTTAATTACCTAGGTGGTTACTTCATCCCAGGGTTCCTGCAGGCTAGCCCTTTTTAACCCTTTGCATGTGTTGTTATGGGTTAAGTACTCTAGCTCTCTATAATTTTCTTCTACAAACTGATTAACTACATTTGCCAATGTATTCTTGCCAGATCTAGAAATTGAAATCCCTTCTAATGGTAGCTCAGTAATCTAACTTAAAATTTTAGGGGTTACCTCAATAGTCATGTCGTTAACATGTGCTCGATTGTTTCTAAATGTATGGGAGAACATGCCAGCCAAATATTTAGAAGACCCATTAAACTTATCCAAAAATGGCATAAATCCTCCATCTTCAAAAATCTACAGGATTGCCAGATTTTCTCGAAGGTAGGTGGTATCTGTAGGTTCCGTTCAGATCTTTCACCCCATCTTTTCTATTTTAAAAAAAATTTCACTGCTACTGCTATTTCTCTACTGGATCTCTAGTTTTTTTATGTTGCAGATTTGCAGAGTTTTAGTTTGAAATCTTTGTTGCCCTGTTTCTCGTCTTCTTCTTTGGAATGAATCGTAACCTGAGCACTGTACTTCACAAACACGTCTTTGAAAAGGAAGGTGGCACGCATTTCTACTGTTGCACTAAACACCTATCCATTAATGATTGCGTGGACGTCCTTGTCATCAGATCCACCTCATTTGGTTTTGCATATTCTCACGTGCATGTTTATTGGGATTAAAAATTGGTGGCATATGGTTGGTCACGTCCTTCATAATTTTGGTATTTTCCAATGGGTGCAAAAACAAACCATGTGCTGACTGACATGTGTTCCTTTATTGTATGCAACTAAAAGAGTTTGATTTTGTCGTACCTTGTCTTCTTGGATGCCACGTGGAAATGCTCTTTTTGAAGATTATAACTTCTTGCACAAACAAAACTTCATTCCAAAGATTATGACTTCATTCCGAAGACGAGTATTCATTCCAAAGACAAATCCTCATTCCAAATATTATAACTTCATTATGAAGGTAGGTCTTCATTCCGAAGACAAATCCTTTTTGTAAATTTAAATCTTCATTCCGAAGATCAATCCTCATTTTGAAGATCAGGCTGTATTGCGAAGGTAAATCATCATTCAGAAGACAGATCTTCATTTCGAAGACAGATCCTCATTCTGAAGATAGATCTTCATTCCGAAGATAGAACTTCATTTCGAATATGATGCAGCAAGTCGTCATTTCGAAGACAAAGTTTTGTTTCGAAGACAAATTGTCATTCCGAAGACAAAGCTTCTTTCTGAAGACAAAGTGCAACATTCATTCTACTGTCATTCCGAAGACAATTTCAATTCGAAGATAATACAACAGGCACTGTGTTTGACATTCTTGTTCCGAAGATTAGGCAAAAATCAATATTTTTATTTTCAAAACATGTTTTAAGTATGCCAACTCTTATGAATACCTTTTATGCTAATGGTTAATCGTCATATACTATATACCAATCATTTTACAATGAAGAAATGTAAGAAATATATACCTAATAAAAACAATTAATGCCAGTTTTGAAGAATGACTACCTTTGTTGATGTTCTACTGAGATTTTCTACAAAATTTCAAAACAAGTGCACTTGGTGAATTTGTACAATGATGGTTCAAAAATTTCTCAAGGTTATGCATGCTAGAAAACTAGTTTTCATGCATACCAACCTAGTAGTGCCTTAAAAGGTTTTCATTGCTGAGTTATTCATTTTTCTCTCTTATTTTTTTCTTGATTTTCCCCTTTTTTTATTTTTTTATTTTTACCTCTCCTTTTCTCTCTTTTTTTTTTTTGATCCTGACTATGCCCATGAAGGAACTTCATGATTTCCCCTGAAACCATGCCCATGAAGGAATTCATACTCAGAATTTATTCATCTTTTTGTTTTCTATTTTTTTTTTTTTTTTGTATTTTCTGCTTTTTCTTGAAATCCATGATCATGCTGATTGTTTTGAAGTGGAAGAGGGAACCTCTTCCACCTGTTGTGTATCCAAACTATCAAGTTGCTGCAATAATTCATCTTTAGTCAGAGGTGTATGGTACACCCTAAGGCGATGTCCATTTACCACCAACTTCCTTTGTGATCCATCAATATGGGATAGGCGAGCTACTCCATTTTCAAATACTTATTCAATCCAGTAAGGTCCCAACCATCTAGTTATTAGTTTTCCAGAGAAGTATTCATAGCGAGAATCAAACAGTAAAGCCCAATATCCTTATTGAAGTTTCCTCTACTGAATGTGACTGTCATGCTATAGCTTCCTCTGCTCCTGAATTACCTCAGTTTGGTGCAGAGCATCCAATCTAAGTTCATCCAATGCATTCAGTTGCATAATCCTGTCTGTCTGTGCCTACGATAATTCAATTCCAATTTCCAGTGCTGTGTGCAATGTTAGTAGCTCAACTTCAATAAGTAAGAGAGGATTTTTACAAAATACTGGTTCATAAGGTATGAATTATTTTTAGTCCCAAGCAAAAGCATAAACATGCTTTTGCAAGATAGCTATCAATTTTTCTTCCTCTTCCCTAGTAAGCTGGCTATAAATGTTTAGAAATTTGCCTAGCTGGACTTCTATTTGTTTTGTATTTAGAAGGATTGAATTCACTCCTTCATACCTGGTGATTAGGAGATTAAGAGGACATTGCTGAGATGGGATAAAATAAGTAGTTTCTATTTTATTGCTACTTGAGGGAAGCATATCTTGTATGGAACAATGAGAAGGAAAAATCAAATGATAGTGCCATCCATGTGGTAGTGAAATAGAGTTTCCCTATGATATTACAGATGGTTCATATTCAGATTTTTGATTCTCCGAATTACTTAACAACTATTGGATATTTGTTGTTTTCCCTTCTAAACCTTGTTCATGCAGAACATTCATTAGGATTGTTTCATTTTCTAATTTTTTGTGTCACTGAGGTCTTCTATGTGTTCTCTTACTACTAAGGTAGCTAGTGTAGAAATGACCTCTCACTTGAGTCAAAAAACCATAACTGACCTAAAAATTTGCTAGATGGTTTTGCAGGAGGATATAAAGAAATCTGCTTCAGATCAATACCATTTGAAATAGTCATATTTCTAGATATATAGTCTATGAAGGCTTTTGCAGTTACAAGCCAAGGTCTTCCCAAAATAATGGGATATCCATGTGCTGAATTTCTTGGTTGTAAAACCAAAAAATTTGTAGGGAATTCCCAAGAAGAAACTTCTATAGGGACATCTTCAATAATACCTTCAGGTTTTGCAACTGACCTATCAGCCATTTCTAAAACTGTAAATGTGGGGCTCAGATGTTTGAGCTATAATTGTTCCATTGTATCCTTGGTCATGACATTTATTGCAGCTCCTACATCTACTAAGAAATTTGATATTGGTACTGAACCTATGGTGACTGTGATAACTGGGCTTCCTGGATCACTATACTTTGGAGGTACTAGTTTTCCAGATAAGAGATCAGCTATCTTCCCTTCAACCTGCATAGTTTTGGGAAATGCCTTCTTTTTTCTTTCTGCTCTTTTAATGCATAAATTTTGGACAATACTATTAATATTTGGTATTTCCTTAATGGCTTGCAATAAGGGCAATGATATAGTCAAATTTTTGAGTTCTTTGACCAATTCTAACACAGAATTTTTTGGTATTGCATTAAATCTTTTAGGATATGGAACTATCCTTGGTAATTGTTTTGCCTGTGGTTTTGTCTCTTTCTCTATTGTTGGTTGGATTTTCATTGGTTCCAATTTTTCTTCTGTCTCTATTGTTGGTTGGACTTTCTCAGGTTCCAATGATTATTTTTCTTCATTTTCTTTAATTTCATTTGAAACTGGTTTAGGTACAACTTTTCTTGAATGAAGTTGGATGTTACTACAATCAAGAACATTAATTTCAACATTTTCTTTAGCTTCAGCCACATAGACAAGAGGTGTCTATCTCATGCTATTTGGATTAGTGACTGGTTGAGCTAGCATTTGAGGTTGTTTCACTTGCTATGTTTGCTGTTGTTTTTCTTGAAATTTTTGATTAGGTGCAGGCAACAAATGTTGAGTTTGACCTTGATTCCTTTGCTGCCTTGGATAGGACTAGTATAGCTGACTCCATTGTGGTTGGTTTTGCATGCAATGTTGATTTGTCTAATTTTGATTCCAATCTGAATTGTTTTGATTCCAATATGGGTTGTTTTGATTCCATGAGGGGTTGTTTTTATTCTAATTCCAGGCTGGGTTACTCGAATTTGCTTATGGCCATTCTTGGGAATTTGTTCATTAAGGATAATTCCAAGGACGTTGGGGTGGTTTTGATTGTCCCCAAGGCATAGTACCAGGATTATGCCCCCAATTTGTAGGAAAACGAGGGGGATTTTGGTATTGAGAGAAATTTTCTCCTTATTTTGGTCCAATATAGTTGAGTTCCTCAGTCTAATTTTTTAACACAATTTTGAGTTGTGGTAGCATGTGGCATTGTTCAGTTGAATGCCTTTTTGAACAGATACTACAAATGGCTGAAATAGATGTTTTATTCAAAGGAAATTCCTACAAAGCATGTTTATTTCTACATCTTGGGAAATAAATTGCCAAAGGTTCTATGTTTTTTGCTTTTGCAGACATTTCCCCCAAAGTAGTTTTTAGGTGCACTAGAATATCAGTTTTGAAATTTGCAATTTCCTCTATCAGGTCCTTCACATCAGTGCCATTTGTGCGGCTTTTTCTTCTTCTCTGCTTAGTGCAAGAGTAATTCCTATAGAGATCCATAATTTCCTCATTACTAAGAGTGGTTACATCCCCTTTTCCCATCAAATCCATAACTTCTCTGGATTCATCTTGCAATCCTCTCAAAAATATGGTTTTACATAATTCTGGTTCTACAAGTCCACATCTCCTTTGAACAAAGGAGAACCTATCAAGATAATCTTCCAATGTCTCATCATCTTCCTGCTTGATTCTAAATAACTCATCTTTCCTATTCCTTACACGACAATATTCCTAATACTTGTCTAAAAAAATAGTTTCCATTTGATCCTAGGTTCTTATGGAATTAGGCTCTAAGCTCATGAACCAACGCAATGCTGAATCCTTGAGTGTTGAGGGAAAAACCTTAAGTTTCTGATTGTCATTTATATAATCATAAGTCTGACATACTACCTTGAATTCAAATAAAAACTAATCAGGATCTTCAGATACAACACCTCAAAATTTTGGAAGTACTGAAGGTGAAATGGTCTTCATGGGAGAGTTTTGTGTTGGATTCAGACAAATAGGATATTCAAATGTTCTGGAAGGTTGGGGCATATCTTGATCATCTCCTTCATTATGGACATAGCCATGTTGGCCATCTATATTGCCTCCTTTTGCCATAGTTTCTTATTTGTTAGGAGAAGTTAAAGCTTTCCAAATTGTCTTCTCAAGAGGTCCAAGACCCTCTATTGATAATGAGTCTGATGAATTTTCTTCCTTAGGATATGATGATAAAATTGGTGATTTTCCTTTCTCAAAATGTTCTAATGATGGTGAGACTGGTGATTTTTCTATCAATCTTTTTGGTAGTTCAAACACAGGTGATTCACCCCTTAGGCGTGAAGATCTCCTTAATGGAACAAGCCAGGGATCCTTTGGGGTAGTTCTACCTTTTTCATACTTAGACTTACTCATTCATGTTTACTCTAAAATGACATAAATTAAGTCAATAGTTGTTATCTTCCTCAACTGTTGTATTCAGATTTTAACCTGAATTTTCACAACTTAGTCTGATTACAGCTATTAGACTATTTGTTTTCTTTTGGCAACACTATTCCCTGGAAACGATACCAAAATGATGCGTAGTCGTTATACCATCATTAATTCTCAATGAATTTGTCAATCCAAGGCAGTGTACAAGGCTATCTATGAAAGAAGAAGTGAAACAACTATAACTTAGGTCAATCTAGAGAAATAGGTATTATTGGTGGAACCAGGTGTGTGGGGGGTTTTGGGACATTCCTATATCTAAATTGCATGAATTAAATCTTAATCTAAGTTGCAGAATTGAAAACTAATCATTAACTACAGAAATGAAGTCCTAATTTACAATTACAAAATGAGACCTAATTATGTTGCAAAAATAATAGTTGCAGAATTGAAAGTCTAATCCTAATTGTAGAAATGAAATCTAATTACTTTTGCAGCAATGAAAGTCTAATTCTAACATGGAAATGAAAACTGTCAAGGCTCTGTAACAGAAGGTTGTCAATCTTCTGTGTAGGATTTGACAGCAAAACATAAAATGCAGAAAATTGCTAAAAAATAGTAAATTCTAGAAATAATAGTCTGAAATAAAGTGGAAGCTTTGCTGAAGGTAAATATTACAGCTAAAAAATTAAGCACAAGATTAATCTAAGCATAAATAAACTAAGACGGCAAATATTGTCAGCTATTTACAAGCAATTGAAATAATAAGTTCTACTACTCATTCTGCTGTAGCAAAATCAGAATAAAAACCTGCTTGTTAGTCCTCCTCCTAGGTCTAGAAGTGGCCAGCCTCCTTGTCTAGAAGAAGGTACGAGTCTCTCTCTCTCTCTATATCTTAATCACACTCATTTATAAGCAATATGAAATAGAACTGGTGCACTTCATTGATTAAAGAACATGATTACAATAATTATGCTGAAAACCTATTATAGGACTGTAACAGTCAAATTCTACCTATTTTTTTCTTCTTCCTAGCTTCCTTACTTTCTAATTCTTACTGCTACTACTACTACTACTAGGCTCAACCTGAACGGGAGCAATATTTATAGATGTCCTATGATCTAATTACAAACTATGAATATCTCAAAAGATCTAATCCTACAATGTTGCAACAAATTCTGGTTTTATCCTAGAAGAAGATTAAAACTTGATCTTTCCCTTAATGATGGCTTTGGTTGGCAATGATGGCAAAGACAGATGGAAGATATTTTCCTTTACCTTTTCTAGCCTTTATTTCCCTTTTTTGGCTTCAAAAATCAGTCAACAAGTCAAAAAGCACATTTTGTTTTCATTCCGAAGATAAGTGGCTTTATTTCGAAGACAATGCAATTCTCATTCCGAATATCGCTCATTCTGAAGATACTGCATTCTTCATTCTGAAGATCCACTCATTTTGAAGACACTATATTCTTCATTCTGAAGATCTACTAATTTCTAAGATATCTGTTCATTTCGAAGATGCTTCAAAATGAACAAATGTGTGCTTTTCTAGTGATTTCTTCTGCATCTCTCAGGTGGGTTATCTCTTAAGATCAAATTCCAATGGTCTTCATATTTTTCCACATGTGAATTCCATGCCTTGCTATTTATGGACAGTTGGTTGGAATTTACATGGAAAAGACCAATTTTTGCTACACAACAACAGTTTGCTTGCACTGTTGCCAGATTTAGGTGAAATAAATGCTTCAGACAAATCAAAACATGATTAGTGAAATGCTGCTATTATTCTAAGCATATCCCATTTTAGCAAGTCATAGCAAAAAGAACACAAAACTATGCAAAAAGCTGTAAAAATCAGCATATAATATTCTAAATACATTGATCATGCAAAATGGTTAATATACAACATATTGAATCAACTTAACTAACATATCAGATAAAACATAAGAGTTTATAGGCAATTTTAGTGTTCAAAAAATGTTATGATTGAGGCATTTCCAGGCCTCATCACCATATCTGTGGTCATATTAGGGTGAGATGATTGTGTGGCCATCCTAGGGTGGGCTAAGGAGCAGTCTAGAGTTTGTTTCAAGCTAGGACGACTAGTACCTGCAACAAAAAAATAAGCAAAATCCAAGGTCAAACCTTCATAAAATCAATAGGGATAGGGTCCCACCATGATTTCCATTGAAGTAGGGAAAAATGGTGCACCTAATGATGATGAAAAATGTATGTATCTATCTCCTATTTCTTAAGAGAATCAAACGAAAGCATGCAAGTAAAATGGAAGAGATACCAAATAGCAATAAATGAAGCAAAAGAGAGTTGATTTCTTATTAATATAGTGGATAAAATCCAAGGTTACATAGATGTTCCCTTGAGGGCTCAAATATGATACAATTGTTACAAATTGGGTGCCCAAGGATCAAAATCCTTCATGTAACTCGGGTGCACATCTAGTGTCTTTCCTCATACCCACAATCAAGGTGGGCGGGCTACTATTGTCACCACTTGTGTCTTTGATCTTGAGGTCTTGTGCTCCTTCCTAATGCATTGTAGAAACCTGCACCTACACACAAGGAAACTAGAAATGTCAAATAGCAAGTGTGTATGATGAAAAACATGCAATCCCCACAAGCATCAAAAGACTAGTAATGAGAATATGCATGGATCTTATATCAAATAAACTCCAAACAACTTAAAATTGTAGAATTATGTAAAATAGAAGTTTTTAGGAATATCTCATCATAAATAGAGCCAAAATTGTGTCCGATGGTGTGTCATAATCACAATGACTGTTCCCAACCTACGAAAACCAAAGCAAGCAATTTTTGAACCAAAACACATCCAAATAAAATGAAACTTGGAAAGTATACCTAAAACATGATTCTAAGAGAACCCATATGGTAATATTTTCAAAATAAATAATATTTTTAGGTTTTTCTCTAGATGACCACCGTAGACCTGCATGAGACCTTGCAAAACACTAAAAATGTGATATCTCGCTCAATATAGCTCCAAAATGTATGAATTTGGACATAAGCATCATATGTTAATATATAATCTAACAACAAAAATAGTAAATAAATCATGCATAGATAATCCACAACCCTGGGGTGGGACGGTTGGGACTGTCACAAACTAGGGACCATACTAGGGTGGGACAACCACCAATTCTATCCCTATTTTATCACCAATTATTTTATGAATTTGTTATGGACCTCATAAATAGTGTTGTCATAGAATTTGATGGTAAAACTCACTCAAATGGTTTGGTTTTGGGATCATATTGTACCTCCTAGTTCACTCGTAAACCTCCTTCACTACGTAGAGATTCTGAGGGAATGTGGGCACAAAATGGTGAGGGAAAATCTTGGAAGCACTCTATAACTGTATCTCAAAACTCCTCTCTATTGTATTTTGTGTATAAAATTAATCCACTTTATAGCCAAAGGGGTCCTTTTGCCAAAAAAGCATGCAAGGGCATGTAGGGCAAGAGACACCATTTGGCCAACAGGGTGGCATGCATTGGAGGGGGAAGACAATATCCCTATTTGGCTTCTTACATATAGCATTTCATGGACTTTTACATCCTCTAGCCTTGCATGGTCAAATAGGTGGGTAAATGGCAATTTTTGGATGCCATTTGTCTATATTTGACTTTTTGGGAGTCAAACCCTATGGCCGTCCCACCCCAAGATAGCCAGTTTGTGGTCGTCCCACCCTAGGATGACCATTTTGTGGTCATACCACCCCAAGATGGCTAGTTTGTGGTCATCCCGAGGTGGGACAACCATAAACTATGACCATCCCAAGGTGGGATGATCATGCCTATATGGCCCAAAAGCTCCCAAAAGTGGGGTAGAGCCTCCCAAGAGTGGTTAGGACCACTAGTAAACCTCTGAGGGTTGCCCAAGGGGGCCATATGGTGTCAATTAACTAGTTATTTTGATTGCCTAATCGGATTGACCAGATTTTAGTGTCTACACATACATACATACATACATATATATACATACATATATACATACATATATATATATATATATATATATATATATATATATATATACATACTATATATATATATATATATATATATATATATATATATATATATATATATATATATATATATATATATATATATATATATATATGTATATATATTTGTTTAAAAGCAAATTCTAATGTCATTATTATTATCTCTCTAAAATTATATCAGTCTTAAGTTTTGGTCATTAAAATATTTTCGACAATATTATTCAAATTAAACGTATAAGAAGATATATGAACAAACATTGTATACAATATGCATATACTACTTATATACTTGGAAAATATCATAGTACATAGATAAGAGTCAACCGACCAGATCCTATAGAAAACCTCAATGATTTGACTACTTTCTCCAAGAAGTTGTAATTTCCTCATTCTCTTTTTCTTTTTCTCCATTCTCCCTTTTCTTACCATCCTCTTTCCCCAATCAAGAACAAAAATGCCCTTCGCATGGTTCTAAATCTCTCTTTTTAAAGAGAATGAAGTGATATTGAAGGTGGAAATATTAACAAAGTGGATGGCATGCCAAAGGTCAACTCTTCCCTCTAATTCCATCGCAAGTGGACTTTCTTAAAATATTTATTAATTAATTAAAAAATAAATAAATTCATTTGAACATTTATATTTAAATTTATTTTAACATTTATAAGAAATGTCTTATATGTTTAAAATGAATTTTGATTTATTTAATCCAATATAAATATATTTATATTATTAACTACTATATATATATTTATAACAATAAATAAATAAATAAAATTATTTTATTCTTCTCCGCTTCCTTTTTTTATATTCAATGTTAATCAGGCAAAATAAAATTCTTAGCTAGAATGTGATTTTAATCAAACATATATGTGTGTGTGTAACTCCAACATTTCTTCTTATACATAAAATCTGATTACAACAAAATGTTGTCATCTTCTTGTTAAGAATAGCTCCCATGCATTGTGGCACTTTCCTTATTGTTGGAGGATAAGAAACCATACACTTCAATCATATGCAAACATACATTCTTAATGCACCTACATGAATGCATACACATGGGCTTCCATGTACCCTTGATCCATTGGTGAATATTTCATTGCTAGGGCTATTTTACCCTTTGGCTAATAGTGAATATTTCAATGTAGGTGAAAGTCTTTACTTGCCATACTTTCCCATTTAATATTTTGAGGACCTAGACCTGCAACAAATAATTCATCAACAGTACCATACCCAAAAAAATTATGTAAGAAAATAATAATTCATGAGAAGCTAATATTATATACATATAGAAATAGAAACATCATAAACCTTGTGTTGTGAGGGTCATGACATTCTTCACCCCTAGTTTTAAGCATAGTCCCTTGTGTTTCTGAATAAATGTACTTATTGAAATAAAAAAAAATGTATTCTTTCATAACGTTTACATCTTCCCATGTAGAATTTTTCACTAAATATTGGTCCCATTGAACCTGTTATAATATTGTTTAATGTGCACTATGCCTTGTTATTGACACTTGTCATTATCTTTGAAAAGTATCATATTTTTCTTATAGGCTCATGCCTATATATTGTAATCACTTGTATCAATATAATCATCTCCTAACTATAGAAAAAATAAGTCAACATTAGGTAATATTCCCCCATAATGTTGACTCCTCTAAAAGAAACCTATCATCCTCCATTATTGCTAATTTGGACTAGGCTCGTGCTCTTTGTGCTTGGCTCTCCAACTATGAATAACACTAGATCAATGATGTATACATCTTAGTATACTTACATAGGGTCAGTCACTTCCATGGGTCTATTACCTCTAAGTTAGCCATCTAAGTGCCTTAGGTGCCTCAGGGTCAGCCATCTAAGTGCCTCAGGGTTATCATGGGTGCCTCAGGGTCAGCCATCTATGTACCTCAGGATCATCATGGGTGCCTCAGGATCAAAATTTTTTGGGTTTTTTGCCTTTGTAGGTCATCCTCAGAGGATGTTGCCTCTCTTAGGTCACTGACTAGATCCACCATGAATATTATCCCCCCTCATGGTGAACTAAATCTAGAAGGTGTCGGTATCTACCGAAAATGGACCTTAATACAATAGGAAAAATGAGCCATGAAATACAATATAAATGATCCATAGAACCCAAATATGAAGGAGAAAAAAAAATAAGAATATAAGAGAATCTTATGAAGTGTCTTCGTCTATAGTGTTCAGAAGTTGATCCAAAAACAACCTCGTATAGATTCTAGGGTGTCTATTTCTGTAGTCCCTAGAGTAGGTGTCCTTATGGTGACCATTTCATCCTACTATAATGCATGGGTAACCAGCCGCTACATCTACTAGGTGCTATAGAGAAGGTGACTAGATACTAGGATCACTTACAAATTTACCTTGGGAGTGTTGAGTACAACCGAGAGTGCACTCTAAGGTAGAAAAAATTGAGGCTAAAAAATTCCAATGAAACAACCTCAAAATAACAAATGGACACCACCAATGTGTCTATCATGGAAAACTATTTTTGATGACTATAAATACCCCTATGTTCCTCTTAATGGGGCCCTCATCATATGGAAAAAATAACATGCCTCTCCAAGATAGCAAGTAGAACATCATCGCATAATGGCAGCATCGTTCTCTGGTGGAAAAAAAATAGCATCTCATTTTACCTCATAGGGAAATTACATGGGCCATGAAAGATATCATATTTGAGAAATACAATAAAGTGGCCACAAGGCCTTCCACTTCCACTTCCCATATGGAACAATCATTAAAAAACTACTACCCCCGTACTTTAAAACTTTTAATTAAGGGCCAATGGCCATACTTTTTTTTTTTTTAATAAATGCCCCCCCTCTTGTCTTTTCAAGGCCACATACTAATCACATTCAATAATATTTAAAAAATGGTTTGTGCCTTCCTATTATGCAAATGGAACAAAAATAAAAGCATGTGTAAATAAAATAACATCATTAGCATCAATCTAAAATTTTGGCGAGACAACTTGCACCAACAAGTGGCACTAAGGAGGAGTGCACCAACCACAACTTACATCATGGACCCTACCATGTAGCCACTTCCAACCGCTCTATTTATGGTGGTGTGATGGGTAAGGTTTGACCACCAAAGGAGGTATATTGGATCTGATAAACTACAACGATCCATGGGCAACTAATCTTCAAGTTGTAGTTTATGAACTGCACCTTCTATACACTGGCTCCACCGTAGAGCTCCCTATATTTGGTGGCTTTATTGTAGAGCTCCCATGAGTGTAGTTTTTAAAAATGGCTCACTCCTCTTCTATATTTTTGATCCGAAAGATGTAACTCCACTTCTATCCATGCATGTGGAAGAATAATCTAGAGAAAATTGAACATAGCCAACGTCGTACAATCGATCAGAACTCTATCAGACCATCTTGGTTCTCCATCCATCACTACCATAGTCATCGATGCACCAAAAAATAATGGGGAAGGTTGTGCAACACTTTTAGAATCAAACCAGGTCCACATCATGCTCCACCATAGAACATACGACATAGGAACTCCAATGCACATTAGGCACCAAAAATTATAGGAAATGATAAAAAAAACACATGCTTCTATAAGTCACAAAAACTACAGTGAGTGCCAAAATAAAAAAAACACGGGATATCACCTCCTCTTTGAGAACAACCAAATCTCAAAAAATACAGTGATTTTTAGATTATGGGCTAAAAATAGTTTCTTCATTCATCGGGTGCTGCAATCAAGGTGGTAGTAGGCTATTTTGACTCAGTCGAGTGTTGTGGCAACAAGTACTGGTTTTGGCTGTCTGTATTCATCAAGGTCGACTCCAAGCATCCATAATATCACAGTAATTATTTTCCCTTCACCACAAGATCAGATAAAGTAATTCGCCTTTTACTCCCTACAATAAGCATCAGTAGCTCAGTCTAAACAATAATTCCTCCTAGGTAGCTCTGGATTTAGCTCTACAAGTGGTGGTTCTTTTTTTCAAATTTGCATAGATGTTTTTGTCAAACTATATCACGTTCCCTTCTATAAACGGGAGGCTACTACATCAATTATTCAAAAATATTCTAATGCAACCAATCTGATTCGCAAAACATGCCAAAAAAAACACCCTTGAAATTGCAATAGTGGAATTTGTAAACACACCTAAAACTCTCAAAGAGCATGAGCAATCAATCCTTTTTTATCAACAATAAAACACATTGCTCCTCGCATTGATCTGACAAAGGCAATTGACATTGGCAGAGTCCTATTCCAACACTAAAACCATCACTATGGTGTAGCTCACTCTAGAACTTAGAATCGAGGGCCAAGCACTTGACAAAATTCTAAAAAAACACTGATAATAAATGCATCATCGACGTATAGAAATTTACTACAGTAGTCCTTCTTCACGGACATGAACAAAGCATTTTCTCATGACACAAAAAATGTCAGACATGACTCTTATCTTCTATAGTCTAAGATTAGGAGTGTGTGCAAATAGGTGGCATACCTCATTGAGAAAAATAACATGTGAAGTCCTAGTACTGCCATCTATTTCAAATGCCCTCAAGAAATAACAATGCGTTGATGGCAGCAACAAGCATGTCGATTAGTTGGACTCATGATGGCATTAATCTTTACATGGGAGTAATAGAAGTACCGCATCAAGCAACATTAATCTTCACTAAAAACATGCAGGAAAAAGAAATATACATCGTGCCCATCTTGACTACCATGTGGCACCAATATTTAATATTGAATGCCCTATACCATAGGCATAGGCATAGTGGGATAAAAATATAACCCAAAAAATCATCCCAGTCAAGAATGACAAAAAATAATCTCGTGCTCCGCTATGTCAAAAATGATAGTAACAACTATGGTTTTAAGAAACAATTATCATTTTCCCACTTGAACTTCATGGTGCATGGGTGCACGAGGATATTTTACTAATTTGCAGATGAAATTCACATAAAAAAAAATGTTGATCCATGATTAACTTCTAAAATATAGTCTACCGCCACCGCTAGTGCATTGAAAAACATCATGATATCTCTGCAAAGTTTTTTTTTGAATATCTCAAGTGCACTCCATGACAATAGAACTTAAAACCCCTTTCTCCATAGTGAGCAAATGGCATAGGGACAACAAATGGCACTGCAAATACACGTGCTACATCAATGGATTGTGTGCAGCCCATCAAGAACTCAGGAAAGAGTAGCTTTTGAGCAATGCTGCTTCTACCTTCTTTTGTGCCTGCTAGTAGTCACAATATTCTTCAACCAAATGCTTCTTGGAGGTTGTAATTAACGATGTCATCGCCCTTCAAACATTTTTCAAACATGGAATAAATTGATAAACAAGGAAGTTGCTTCAACTAGCTTGCTATCTTCTATAGTTCATGATCCCGAATATGATGCAGATCAAAAGACAAGTGGCCTCCATAAGAACCTGTAATAAAATAAAAAAATATTAAAAAAAATTGTTTCCCATTTTCATTTCTCTCTCGAGAAACTACTTTTGCGGATAGAAACCTCCCCTAAAAAAAATTCAGCCATAGATTTTCTCAAAGAACTTTCTGGTTTCTGATCCATCAATGATGGAGAGCATACTCCCTCAGTATGAGAAAAAAATGGAGGAAAAATAAGGGGAAAAAATGGGGGGATTTCCATGAGGGAAATCTCCCTCAAGGGGTTTTCATAGGGCAGGGAAAGCCTTCTCTGATACAAAATGTTAGGAATGGAGAAAATATGAGATATTTTACAAATGAAATGAGTAGGCATTAACCTATATGAAGAACATGGCACTTGTCAAGGAACATGACAAGTGTCAAACTAAAACTGAGGAATAGTGCACATTAATAATATTCTAATAGGACCTTGCATTGCTCTACATTTTTTCCTTAACTTTTTTGTTCAAAAAGCTAATATTTTGAGTTGGAAGAACTTCAATGGCTAAAGGATCTACCATATACAAATTGGACATATTCCAAACATGAGATGAGTCAAAAACATATTTTTGGAGTAGTTATATGTGGAAGGTGTCATGGATCTTTGACAAACTAGGTGGTAGGGCAATTCTATAGGCCATGGGACTAATTCTACATATAATTTCAAAGAGGTAAATAAATTTGAGATCCAATTTGGTGGATCTAGTGGAGCTTTTATGAGGTCTTACCATTAAGAAGACTTTATCTCCCATAGAGAATTTTCTTAATGACCCTTTTAAATCTATATAGCTCTTTTGTTGATCAGTGGCTTATTTTAACCTTTGACAAATAATCATCAATTGTTCCTCCTCCTTAACAATATCTAGTCTAATCATTACTCAATCTTTGGGATTATCCCATGATAGAGAAGTTCTACATGTTTTACTATATAGGACCTCAAATAGAGCCATTCCAAAGGATGCATGATGGTTATCACTATAGAAAAATTCTACCAAATAGAGATAATCCTCCCATTTTGTCTTATGGTCCATATAATAATAAAGACACCTAAAAGTCGCACATTGCCACTTCTCCCATCATCATGGCTGATCAATTTGATTTTTTCATGAAATATGTATAAATTAGCCTCAAAATACTATTCATTTATTAAAAACCACTATTCATCTTCACAATTCTCTTTGGTCTACTTAAGCCCCTTCCTATGCTTAACTCTAGGTCCTCATGCAACCACCATCATGACTTAACCTTGGTCAAAAGTCACTTTATGGTCAAACACATGGTTAATCAACTTAATCATGATTAGACTAATTCATGGCCACATCACCTAGTCTACACTTTGACTAGCCTAGCCTCCACCTCACCTATTTGACCTTGGTCTAACATAGGGTCAATATAAATAGTGTTAAACTCAAACCTTGCTCCACACATCTCCCCATAAGAATTTTGAGGCCTTAATTGGATTTTGAAGGATTTTGTGCCCCAAAGAATGGGTCAAGGGTGATTCACCCTCCACCTCACCCAAAAATTCAACAACTAACCTAGGGTCAACCTAACCCTAGTCACACTTAACCCTTGCTCCATTTCAAATCCCCATGTGCATTTAAGTCCATAAATGACATTTGAGGACTTTTAGATTTCAAGGCATGGGTCAAGGGTGAGTCACCTTCCACCTCAACTAATTCAACAACTAACCTACAATTACCCTTACTATCATTAGAGTTTTGATCAACTCCACTCCACCTCATCATGCTTATTCATGACAGGTATATGGGTGAGGGATTCTCTCATCTAAATACACTAATTTGGTATACCACCTCAATGGACACCTCACAATGGGTATCTCACAGTGGACACATCATAGGAGATACCTCATGGGACACCTCAACCCCTCCCCTGACCTTACAAAAATCTATAAATAGAAGGCCAAATTATTAATTTTAGAGAGATCCCATTTTGCTTAACAAAACTCTGTTGAAATTAGCCTATATCATCAACATCATTCAATATCATCCTACACCACTCACCATCCATCGCCACATAGAATTCAACATGAAATTCATCAACATCTCTTGATTTTGATAGGTTGTTGATAAATATTGAAGTTTCTAAAGGTAACTTGGAAAACAACAGAGGAAACTCCTACACGAGAGGAAAATTTACATCAAATCTATCGATTCTAGAAATTATAGTTACATTTGCATAGCAAGATATGAATCTTGAGGTATAGTTATATTCACACCCTAGGGTGAGAATCCTATTTTTAACCATATGGAGCTCATAAAATGAGGTCTCACAAGCCCCAATGATAGTTTCAACCACCAATGGCACATGAACAATAATATCACTTGAATCAAAGAAGATAAGGAGAAAACTGATGATTGTTTGCCATCTATACCAAAGAAGGGCTTATCTTATGAAAGACCCTATTTTGTAGCCCTTAGGGGCACTTTTGTAAAAGGATGACACTGTAACCTCATTTTTACTAATCAATTCACAAAATAATCAATTTCCTTGTGTTCCATTTTGGCATACCTTGTGGGACACCCACCATATTTCTTGCTTTCCTTTAGTCTTTTTCATTGGCTAGACATCATTTTTTACTATTTTCTATGTTTTAGGTGCTGAAAAACTAGAAAATAATATACCAAAACCCTAAAAAATACTTTAGGTTCTAACCTACAATATTTTTGGCCTATGAGCTAGATTTTCATAGTAGGGTGTGAATCCTAAGATAGTAATATTCACACACCAATGTGTGAATCCCAAAAATTACCTCAAAAATTGATCTCGGATAATAAGGTATGCATTTCAACACATCTACATTAGTACCATGGTAAGTCAGGAAGGTAAAAAAACCTTTTTCCCATTGATATTTCTATCTCATGTACCTTTTTAGCCTTCATAGGCCAAACTACCTTTTGACATGGTGTGTACAAGGTGAAATCATTCCTTGCTGAAAGTGTGAAAACTTGCACCATAAAAAAATAAGAATGAAATGAAACAAGGTAACACAATGCAATGAGAAATAAAATGATAATAAATATAGCTATATTAAATTGTATTTATTTTTTATCATGTGTTACAATGAATCCCCTTTAGGGATTTTCTCGATGATACAATATTACAATAAGGATTATGATATCATTTTTCATCAGATAGAGTTTTTTTGGTGCAATCTAAAAGGTTCTCACACCTACAACAGTGTTTTGAAGAGTGGGTTTTCTGGTGACCACTGCCTAAGAGTTAAATCCAAGAATATTTTGCAATACCTAATCATGGGTTTTGGACTTGTATTGATCAAAAAATAAAATTAAATAAAGTGAATGCATGCATGAAATTATAAAAATCTATGCTAATGTAGAAGATAAAATGCATAAATGGAAATATTTAATGCTATAATTACCATACAAAGGATAAAGGTGATTTGACATGCAGAAAAGCAATGAAAACTAGTCACTTGGATGGGACCATATTGGGTTGACATAATATTTATCTGAAAACTATATCAGGGTAAGATGATCACTATCATATATTTGCAACTCTATGAAACTAGGCTTGACAAATTTTTGGATTATGTAAATGGTGTTTATCAATGAATTTGATGAGTGTTGATGCAATTTGGCTAGTTTGAATGATCTAAATCAGTACTGTTGATCAAAAAAATGCAATGGAAGATGACTTCAAAGTTTGTGTGGCAATCTAGTAGAATGAAAGTAGTGAGAACTCTTTGCAAACAATTTGGATAGCACTTCATTACAAGAGCATTCAAATTCTAGAGTTAGCAAATGAAGGGGAGACTCCATTTTATAGTCTCCTTAGTATACAACCAAAGAGGCAAGTGGCAGTTAAGGGTAGCTTGATTTCTAGTCAGCAGGTGGTAGGGGTGACTACAGGTCATCTAGTACTATGGGAAATCAACCATCACACTAATAGGTAGTCCTGTTACCTAATTATTCTTTTTATTTTTGTGCATGAATGATCATCTCAGGTCGAGATGGTCTAGACTTGGAGACCATCTTGTGTCAAGATAATCATGCTTCTCATAGGGAAAAAGTATATTTTGCTGGAGAAAGACACCAAATTAGCCCTAAGACTACCCTAGGTAGATTATATGAGTTAGAAGGAGGACTCGTTGGAAAGTCTCCTTGTGATTATGCATTTTAGGTGTCTAGAGATGCCCATTTTTGGAATGCTTTGTGCCTAAGCACAATGCAAAGCAAAAATAAATGATCTAAAATGGTTGAGTTGATGATGGATGATGTTAATTTGAAAAATTCAATGTGAGATGCCCCAATCATAAAAAGGGTGCACATATTTGAATCATTGCTTCCAACACATTGATGAATTTGATTTAATATTGGTAACCCTTTAGCCATGGGTAGACAAGCTTTAGTCTACTCTTCAGGTTTTAGGTATATCAAGTGTTTGTTTGATTTATATTTTTACTTGTTGTTTGCCCTAGCAAAAAGGGTGCATGACAACCTTTGAAAATGATTCTCGAATGAACATCTATTTTTGAGATTTTGATCGTTGACTTGATTTTGAAATATAAATTTTGTATTTATTAACTACCTCCTTGAGTGATGAGTTGATGGAGGAGATGAAAAATTTATGATAGCAATGAGGTGCTTGATAAGAATGAAAATGTTAGCATGGCTACCTTTGGAAAAGTGCCATTTTGAGATCATATCGATATAAGACAATTTCATTTGATTAGTTTTTTTTATAAAAATGTGACCATCTCAAATGACTGCATGGTATCACCTGATCATCTTGGACAATCTAGGCCACTTAAAATTATAAATAGTGAAAAATACAAAAAATGGATCATTTTCACTACACAAGATGGAAGGAGAGTGATATGGAGAGGAGGAGCTAAGATTGTCAAGTGAAGTTCTATAAAAAAATTTACCAACTACTAAAATGAACCCCTCTCGTGCATCGATGAGTGAAGGAGTTGATGCGAGAAATGTAAGGATGAAAATCCAAATATTTATTTTAAAAATAAAATGAACCAAACTAAATTAAATGGAAATGAACAGGCAAGGAGGGTGAAATGGGTTACTGTTAGGTGAAGGAAAAAGTGGGTGGGTGATGGGTAGTTAGATTTTTAATGCATTTTCCTTTTTGTGTGCTTTTGTATTTTTTTTGCTTTTATTAATGTGTTTGGGGGACCATATCAAGCTAAGATGGTTCCATGTTGTGGCCATCTCACTTGAGACAACCTATTTCGAGGATCATCTCGCATTGATATGGTCTTGTGTCACAACCATATCATGTCAAGATAATCATGTTTAGGAGTCATATCGACTCAAGACGATCATGTGTGGGGGCCATCTCAACTTGATATAATCATGTGTGCTATTTTTTTTAAATTTTGATTGAGTGTTTTTTTATTTTTATTGGCTTATTATAGCTCAACATCACTTTCCAAACATTTATAAGGATGCTCATGCTATAGTGTTATAAAATGATGATGATTGGACATGGTTGAAGGACTTGCATATTCAACATACTACTTGTTTAGAGTCCATACATATTGATCAGACCTACCTGATGATGCTAATAGATATATGGGACTATCAAACTAACATATTCGACATACTGACTAGTAAGATCATCATCACATTGGAGGATTTCTATAGTATTTTCTAGTGTTTGATTGAGGGAGCACCCATCTTCACTATTGTGACTACTCAGAGAGAGGTAGTATTGCGACGAGTTTACAAAGAGTAATGGAGACTTGTTGACTATGATTTTGATAGCGATGGTGTCCATGTTGAGGTTGGATATTGCACTAGCTTACTGATAGCTAATGATGAGTGTTGAAATTGACTATGAAATGTATCTTTATTCCTAATTTTAAGTTATAAATATGATGGTTATGAATAAATTTTGCTAATTATTATGCGTAATTTATATGATTTTCAATAAATTTGATTTATAAAACTTTTATGTGCTTAATATTGATAATTTTACATAAAATGTGTGATATTGTTGTGCTTTTAGCAAATGGATGTTGCAGGTAACTCGCAAGGGAATACTATAGCCAAACACCGTTGGAGTGATCTATGGGAAATCACTAAAAATACGGGCTACAGAAAGACGCTATAGAAACCTGGAAAGCATCTACGAAAACCTATATATTTCATAAATCTATTTTGTGTAATAAACATGCCACATATTCTACCATCTTGGTTAAATGCCACATGGGCATTTGGAAGAATTAAAATTGGATGACTCATCATTATTTAATTGGAATGGTTGCATATAAATTTGTTATGAGGTTTGTTATAAAGACACATTTATGCTTATAATAAATATATCATTTCCTAAAGAAAAGGATAAAGTTTTTGTACTAAGTCTAAATTAGTGGTTATGTTGTTACATTGCTATTGTACTAAGTCTAAATTAGTGGTTATGTTGTTACATAGCTATTGTAATAAGTCTAAGTTAGTGGTTATGTTGTTACATAGTTGTTGTACTAAGTCCAAATTAGTGATTATGTTGTTACGTATTTTTAGAAGTCCAATTTGGATTCATTCAATGTGTAACAAAGAGAAGTTGTAGCTTCTATCATAAAGAGCATAATGTAAAGCTATAAATTAAAAAGCTCTTTATGTTAGAGAGGGCTAGATACACAAGAAAGAATAGGAGAATATTTCTATAGCCATTTTACATTGTATGAGTCATGTGGATTGGAATAAAAGAATACAATTAGCATCATTTTATTTCTCCTATGAGTATGGTAAAATCGTTCTTTGTCTTCTTTATGTTTTGCTTTCTACTATAACTTTCATTTATTTCCTGCACACATAAATTATGTAGCATTAGATTAATTTAAATGAAAATAGATTACTAAAGTTAAAGTAGAGTAGAGAAAGGGGAGGAGGTTAATACTAACCTTGAGGAGGCAGGGCCCACTCTGAAAGGTTAGTCCCTAAATATCTTCCCCCAAAAACATGGTAGATAGAATTAGAACATAGAATAAAATTAGAACATAAACTTTATTAAAATTGCATATCGTGAAACTATAGAATACATTAGATAAATAATGCATTAGTAAATCATTACGTGGATCCACATAAACTTAGAATAAGTCATAATTGCATTTATTTACATTAAGCACAATTTTATTTAATTTCATTTTTTGTAACTTTTATTTCTTGCAAACGAAACCAAGAAAATGGAATAAAGTCAAAGATTAATAATTATGAAATATATATATGGGATTACTATTATTTAAATATATTCCATATTGAAAAATTAAATGTAAGCAACTACAACTCAATATTTTGGCACCGTTGTCGGGGAGAACAATGATGTAACTTTTAATCAAATATTGTTGGTTTATGCAAGAAAGGAGGCTTACCTGTATATGGAAAGAGGTACGTGCCCTTAGCATGCATACAGGTTAGAGTGCCCAAAAAAATCCCAAAAATCCCCTTTGTTCGACGTTACCATGTTCTTTTTCTTAGGATAATTTTACTACTTTCTTAGTTAATATTTGATTTCAGCAAATTTTCAAAGTATTGGGCACTTGTTGTTGCTTGCTTAGATTTGGATTCTTTGACCTGTGAAAATAGGAAGTAGATGTGATTATGTGACACAATCACAGTGAATTATTCCTTAAAATCAAGAAGTAACAACAATTTAACCTTCCAATTTTAGCATTTTATTCTTAGCAAAATTTTACTTTTCAAAACAACACTTTACTTTACTTTATTAAGATTAGCTGTAAAAATTCATTAATTGTGAATTGTACATGATTTTAGTGGTAGTAAATTTTTTCTAAAATAGAAATTTTATTCTTCTCTTGTTGTTCAAATATTGGCTATAGAAATTCATTGACTATGAATTGCACCTAGTTTTAGTAATAGTAGGATTGTTTTAGAATATATTTTTTAAATTTTTCTCTTGCTATGCTAAGATTGGCTATACAAATTCATTGATTGTGGATTCCACCTAGTTTTCATTATAGTAGGATTATTTTAGAATAAGAAATTTTATTTTTTTCTTGTTGTGTTAAGGTTGGCTATAAACATTCATTGGTTATGAATTGCAAACTTGGTCTTAACAATAATAGGAATGTTTTAAATTTTAAACAAAAACATAAATAAAAACAAAACAAAAACAAAAACAAATTGTGAAAATTGAAAAGAAAAAGGGAAGAATAAAAGAGAGAAGTAAAAGTTGCTAATTTTATATAGTTGCATTATTTGTTCTACATTTATAAACCTCAGGAAATTACTACTAGAACAAGAAATTACTCTACTTTTTGAACAAAAAGACAAGTCATCTAGAAAATAGTAGAGCCATATGTGGAAACACCTTGATATTATTAGGAAAAAAATAATATAATATATATATATAATAAATAAATAAATAAATATATATATAATAATAATAATAATAAATAAATAAAATAATAATAATAAATATAAATATGGGTCCGAGGACTTGGTTCAATGATCAAAATGCTTCTATAGGAGCATGGAGACCAGGGTTTCAATCCCTCGAGCCTTGTAGTACAGGTGGTCATGTCGCATCAGCGTAGTTGGCTACGTAAAAGGTTTACCTGATGAAACTAAAGGTTATAGTTGTGACAAGGAGCAATATTCAAACCCATAAAGAGGTGTAGAAAATTGTAACAAGTTATCGATTTCTCTAGTATAATAAAAAAAACTAATAATAAATATAAATATATA
The DNA here is from genome assembly GCA_028583015.1 of Wollemia nobilis. Classification (NCBI taxonomy): domain Eukaryota; kingdom Viridiplantae; phylum Streptophyta; class Pinopsida; order Araucariales; family Araucariaceae; genus Wollemia; species Wollemia nobilis. The sequence goes on from JAQPPZ010017052.1 coordinate 8,748,963, forward strand.
TATATATATATATATATATATATATATATATTAGAGGCATTGCATATGATAAAACTAATGCAGATACAAAATGTCATGATAAACATATTGTACCAAGAACCTTTTGTAGACATGAAAAATTGACCCACTTTAGTGGGTAATCTTCCTTGAGCCCTCTAAGAGACCCCCTAAACTTACCTAGGACAAGGGTTAAGCTTCTCTCCCTCTTTTTCTCCCTTTTTGCTCTCTATGCGAAGTCACGCTCGCCATTGATGAGGTGCAATTTTGTATAGGTTAAAATCATAGTAGGCCTTGATGGGGTGCGATTTTACCTTTTAGGGTCTCTCTCTAATAAAACCCCGATTCTTCAAATTTAGCATGTTTTACGTTACCCCTCCTTGATTTTCCCACCCATTTTGCTATCAAATACACTATATAAGGAGGGTTTGAAATCACTTCTAGAGCATGACGAATTATAATAATAGAATCATGATTATTATTTACAAGTGTTTTAAGTGCTCACTAAATGGTTTGGATTTCTTCTTATTCTCCCACAAGAAATCTAACTTGCAAGTGTGAAATGTAATTTATTCTCTACTCGATTGGATTGTTGATTGTTGTTATTCTCTTTGGTGGATTTTTGGTGAAGTCCTATGGAGAGATCAACTATTTGGGAGGTCTCAACCCTTCTTCTTGCTTTTGCATTGTCTACTAGGTGATTTCACTCTTCTACATGCATATTTTGGTTTTCAATATCATGCATTAGTCATTTCACATTGATATGAAGTTTTTACCTTGCTTCTACAAAATTGCACCTAGGTCCCTATGAGGCATGATTTCATTGATGCAAAATTGTAGTCACCTATTACGAGGTGTAATTTTGCCTGAACCTTTTCTAGGGAAAAAAATTATTCTAGACCCTAGATCTGAATCATAGAATGCATATAGGGTATACTTCTACATTCTATTATTTGGTTCTATCATTTTATTCTACTGTATTTTGATATGCTTTATTTCTTCCAAAGGTCAATTTCCACTTCTATTTTCAAAGGTCAGCTAAAATGACCTAGGGGGACTGACTACTACACCTTCAAGAACTATTGTAAAATAGCCTAAGTAAGCCCCTAACATTGATTATATTTTCTAAGTGTCTCTTAAACTATCTTGCAGGAAAAAAAATTATTGATATCACTAGACAAAGAATAAAATCTTGGATCAACCACCAGATAAGATAAGTGCCCTAATTAATATTTAGGTTGTTTGTTGAGTGTCTTCTATTTCTATTATTAAAACCCTAGATATGATTTTTATAAAAAAACATTTTTATTAATTTCTAGGTATTTGAAAGATAAACAACATATAGTGTGCAATTAGGTTTAATTATGTTTATGCATCATCTCTTGAACCCTTGCTTAAAGGTTTTTAATATTGAAACCCTAGGGTTAGAAAAGCATTCAAATAAAGAATTATACTAGGGTTAGCTCTTTTCTTCTTGCATTTTGTATTGTTACGTTGTACTTTATTTTTCATAGCATAGATCTAGAAAGGCCAAATATAGGTGATTGTCTTGAATCGAATACATCAAACATCAAGCTGCCAGTGATGCTTTAAAAAAAAATTAACTCAAAAAAATTTTTCAACTCTAAAAATTTATTTTTTAACTCTAAATTTTTTTTAAACTTTGAAAAGCTTGTAGAGGAAGGTAAGATTAATGCCCTTCCCAAATTTTTTAGCCCTGCTATTAATGAAGATCATCACTTGGAATAGTAGATGACTCAAAGGGAGTCTTTCAAAACAAAATGAAATTAGAAGAATGATTCAGATAAATCATCCACATATTGTTTTCCTTAAAGAAACAAAGATGTCAATGGAGGATATGGACTTAATTGCCAGTAAAATTTGGCCAACTGGAAAAGTGGTTTCCTTCAATTCCCAAGGGACTTCGGGTGGCATTTCTTGTCTTTGGGACCCAAAAGATGTAGTTATTCACCATATGGTTGGCATTTGGGGTTTATTGGCTATAGCTATTCAAAGTAGACCTTCCAACCAGATTATGCTCTGCATTACTGTTTATGCTCTGACTTATTTGGAGGAAAAAAGAATACAGTGAAAGGATATTACTCATATTATCTCTCATTTTCCTAAAGCTTGGATCTTGATCGAAGGAGATTTCAATACCATCCTCTATCTGTATGATAAAAGAGGGGGAAATAAAAATTTGGACAAAAGCATTGACCTCATGAGCGAATATATTGCAAACCTCCATCTTGTGGATATCCAACCAGATAATGGCCTTATGACTTGGTATAATTTAAGGCAAGGCTTAGCTTGTATAATGGAGAGATTGGATAGGTTTTTGCTCTCTGAAAATTTCTTAATCCATGGTCACATTCCTAAAGTGAAGACTCTTAATAATTCTGGTTTGGATCATTGGCCAATCATGGTGGAAATGTGGAAAACCAATGTGAGTTTCTCTACTTTTCATTTTCAATTAATGTGGCTTAGAGACATTTCCTTTAGAACTCGTGTGCAACAATGGTGGAAGGAAGGTAAACCTAGGCATGGGACTAAGATGTTCTATTTTTCCAAAAGACTGCAATACATTAAATCCAAAATCAAGACTTGGAACTGGAAGAGTTTGGGGATGTTCATAAAAAAAAGATGAAGTTATTCTCATATTGAAAATTTGAATAAGAAAATCCATTTAGATGGCCTCACAGAGAAGAGAAGTGTAGATGAAATTAAACTCACAACTCAGCTAGAGGAATGGGAAAAAAGAGAAGAAATCTTATAGAAGCAAAAATCTAGAATTCAATGGCTCAAAGAAGGAGATCAAAACATAAATTTCTTCCACAAATCTCTTCTAGATCAAAGATCTCACAAATTTATTTCTTCCTTAAAATCATATTTTGGAGATGTTGTTTATACTTGGGATGGCATGAAATCTATTGTTGTTGATTACTTTTTCGATCTTTTTGCTGCTACTCCTCTTGAATCAAATTCACAACAAAATGTTCTTCAAGCAATCCCATATCTTATAACTTTTGAGGAGAAATCTATTTTGACTTCTCCTGTTACTATCAATGAGCTTCAACAAGTAGTTTTTAAAATGCAAAAAGGGAAAACCCCGGGTCCTGATGGTTTTCCCATTGAGTTCTACCAAGAGTTCTAGGATATCCTTCATGTTGATTTATTAGAGGTGGTGGAAGAAGCCAGGAAAGCCAAAGAAATTTTGAAGGTTATCAATAACACTTATATTACTCTTGTTCCAAAAGCTCAAGAGGTTGATCATATCTCAGCTTTTAGACCTATTGCTTTATGTAATGTTATTATCAAAATCATTACTAAAATCATGGCAGAAATGTTGAAGTATCTTTTGCATAAGATTATTTCCCTAGAGCAAGGGGTTATGTGGAAGGACATCAAATAGTAGATGAGATATTTCTTGCTTAGGAAGCCACCCATTCCATGGATATGCAAAATTCTCCTTCCATGTTCATTCGGTTAGACTTATCCAAAGCTTATGATAGAGTGGATTGGCACTTCCTCATCAAAGTTTTGAGGCAATTTGCTTTCTCTAATGATTGGATGGATTGGATTATGGGATGTATCTCTTCAATTTCCTACTTAGTTCTTATCAATGGCAGGCCTTCTCAGTCTTTCCTAGCTTCCAAAGGTATTAGGCAAGATGAACCGCTATCCCCTTATTTATTCATCATTCTTGCTGAATGCTTGGGTAGGATTATAACCAAAAAGAGGGAAAACAAAATCCTTGAGGGAGTTACCATTTCTTATGAAGCTAGACCTATCTCTCATCTTCAATTTGTGGATGGCTCTACTCTTTTAGGTAAAGCTACAATTAAGGAATCTTCTAATATTAAGCAACTCATTAGCTATTTTTCTAAAGCTACTAAGCAGTTGATCAATGAAGATAAATCTAAAGTTATTTTCTTTCACTGCTCTGCTAGACAAGAATCCATGGTCTTGGATAAATTAATATATAATAAGACCTCTCTTACAATCACTTATTTAGGTATTCCCATAAATATTCAAAGGTAGAAAAATAAATATTGGAATTGGTTGTTGGACAAAGTCAAGAAGAAAATTGGAAAGTGGACCAACAAGTGGCTTTCTTCTGGGGGTAGAATCACCTTGGTAAAATCAGTCCTTCAAGCTATTCCTATTTATTTTTCTTTCATTTTGAATATCCCAAAGGCTATTCTTTGAGAATTGGATCAAATCAATCATCGTTTCCTTTGGAGTGGTACTAAGGAGAAAAGAAAATGGGCCTTGGTGAAATGGGATACTTTATGTCTTCCTAAGAGTGAAGGGGGGTTAAGATTTCGGTCTTCAATTAATAACAACAAAGCTTTAGCTGCTAAATTATATTGGAGGATGTTGCATAACCCCAATGCTCTTTGGGCCAATAATCTCTGTGCTAAATATGCTGAGAATAAAATTCTTGAAGACCTTGTTCGCTATCAACTTCCTACCAAAGGTTCTCCTATTTTAGCAGTTCTTAAGACTAGTGAGGATTTGATAAAGAAAAAATTATTTTGGATCATTCATAATGGTCAACATGCAAATTTTTGGACAGATTCTTGGGATGGTCACAAGCCTTTGATAACTCAGTTTCTCGATTGGAGGCCTTGGATGGAGGAGCTTCATTGAGCTAATTGGATAAATGTGGCTAATTATTGTCGATACCATACTGGTAATTCAAATGTTGGTAGATATTGGATCCCTATTGAAGACTGGCCTATTAAAATCCCAGAAAGGCAAAGACAATATATCCAAGGCATCCTTCATATGAGATCCCTCTCTTGGTCCCATGAAAAATATTGTTTTGGATGGAACAACACTACTAAGGGTGAGTATTTAGTTGTTCAAGGTTATTTGACCTTATGCCATAATAATCCCAACCATTCTTCTGACATATTTTCTCAATTGTGGGCTCAAAATATCTGGACTAATGTGAGGTTCTTTAATTGGCTTGTATTGCATCGTAGGATGCTTATTGGTGAGCAACTTATGAAGCATGGTTTTCATGGCCCTTTAAGATGTGAAATGTGTGAAGAGAATGTAGAAAATATCAACCATATTTTTATTGAGTGTACTTTAGCCTTTGAGCTATGGAGAAGAATGGCCACTTTACTTGGCTTATAGTGGTCCAATTTTTTTACTTTTGAATAGCTTTGGAGGGATTGGCCTAATCAAGAGGGTGTTGATCATTTTATTAGGCAGTTAATTTGGATGGGTTCTACCATTCTTCTTTGGAATATTTGGAATGAAAGGCACAACCAAATTTTTAATCAAGATAGAAAGGATATTCACTATATTTGATAAAATACCATATCCAACTTAGTTGAATCAGTCCATCAACTCCTTAATCACCCCCAAAACTCCCACAAAATATGGGATCAAGTGATGCAAAGATTAAAGATTAAATCTTATAAGGGCAACCAACTTAAAGGGAATGTGAGTATTAGTAAGATGGATAGGACTAGAAATTTACAACCTCCTCCTAAGGATTTTGGAAAAGTCAATACTAATGGAGCCTTTAGAGGGAACCCTGGAAAAGCCAGTGTGGGAGGAATTGGTAGACTTTCAGATGGCTACCTAGTTTTTACTTTTGTTGAGAATTTGCGTATTCTTTCCAATAACCTTGCTGAGGGGTATGGTATCCTCAGAGGCCTTCAAGAGGCTACTAATGTTGGATGGGAAAAGGTGTTAGTTTAGTATAACTCTCAACTTATGATTAATCTCTTGAAGACTCCTAAGAATCATAAGGTGGATTGGAGAATAAAAAGAATTATTGAGAAGATTCAGTTAATCTAGATGGGATTTTTGAAAGTTTATTACAATCATGTGGTCAGAGATCAAAACAAGAGTGCTTATGCTTTAGCTAATTGGGCTTTGGACAAAGGTGATCTTACTTGTTATGGCCACCCTCCTATATTTTGGGCTTCTCAAATTAGGGAAGCTCTTATTTCTATCATTTCTTTGGATGGCTCCAATTCTGAAGGTACCTAGTTTCTTCTTGTTTTTTTTTTGTTTTGCTTCTCTTTGGCTCATTTAGTTTTTTTTAGTTCCCTCTCATTCTATTATTTATTTTGTTTCCTCTATTGATTCTTGCCTTAATAGTCTTATGGTCTAGATAGGTCATTGTTTTGTTCAATTTTTTTTTCTTTTTTCTTTTTTGTTTTTTTTTGTTTAGTTTTTTAAGGTGGGTGGGTTCTTTTGTTTTGTTTTGTTTTTGTGTTCTTTGTGTTTTTTTTGTTGTTCTTGTGTTTTTGTTGTTTTGTTTTTGTTTTTATGTTTTTTGTTATTGTTATTATGTTTTTTCGTTCTTGTTCTTGGGTTTCTCTTTTTTTTTGTGTTATTTCGTGTTTTCATGTATGAGTGTTTTCTATGTTTTTTGTTTTTGTGTATTGTCAGTTGTTGGTTGTTTTTTGTTTTTATTTTTATTTTATTTTATTAAATTTTTTAGGTTTTGGTTGTGTTTATTTTTCATGTTTTTTTTGGGTTATGTCTTTGTAGTGTTATATTGTTTTTGTCTTTTTTGTGTTTTGTTATGTGGTTCTTGTGTTTTTCTATGTGGTTTGTGTTGTGGTTTCTTTTATATTATTGTGCGTGTTTGGTTGTGATTTTGTTTTTGACACACTCAAGGAGCATGTTTTTTATTTTATTTTATTATTTTTGTTGTTATTTACTTATTTTTAAATTGGTTTTGTGTGTTTGTTTGCTCCTTGAGTATGTCAAAGGTGGTAGGCCAGGTCCGAGTCCTAGACGTTTTTGGTAGAATGGATACCCCTGCCTCCTTGGGTATTACCCAAAAGTGGCATACTTTTTGGGATGTTTTCCACAAATAAAAAAAATACATCAAACATCTCTGAAAATCTTGTGGACTTGGAGCAAGACCTTAAATATATTCCTATTGAACTCCTTCCTCCTTTTACACTGAGTGTAGAGAACAATATACCCTCGTGGTTCATCTCAAGGATTTCTTTTGTAGATCCAACCTTGAGAATCATATGTGGTAGGGCAATTTTCACCCTCTACATATTTGGTGAACCCAACGTGAACACTTCATTTTTATTTTATTTAACACTTTAATCAAGATCATTATTTTTGTGTTAGATCATGAAACATTAAAAATACATAATTGTTTGTGCTTGTTTTTGTTGGTCTTAGTTCCTTCATTTTTGCCCTAGTCTTTCTCTCTTTTCCCAATGGCTTCCAACCTTGGGAATGGACAAAGGATTTTTAGGTTTGATGATATTTTTCAAGAGAATGATCAAATTGATAGAGAAAACCATAATCTTGAGGAAGAAGAAATTGATAATAGTATTGATCCTAAGGGACCTAATGGGAACCTTATATTCAAATATTTTTAGCATGTATGGACCTTTATAAGAATCACAAGCATACCTTGGATGCAGCTTTAGAGGAATAAGCCCTACTTGAAGAAGATAGACCATCTCATGATAACTCCTTGAGTGAATATTTGAATCATGGTAATCATGTTCATCATCCAACTTATGCCACTATTGTAACCACCAATGTTGGAAGGAATATACAAGTCCCTCCAACTAGTAATGCCATTCAAAAATTTTAATTTCTGTCTCAATTTTCTTATCTCAATATTGTTGCCTCTATTCCAAAAAAATTAGTTATCCTCTTCAAAAATATACCACATACCTCAATAGTATCAATATGTCCAACACCCCTCCCTTATGGAATCTGGGGACAATGTATAACAGTAATCTAGAAGTGCAAAATTTAACCAATATGGTAAAACAATTGTTTTCAAAAGTTGAGATGATTCAACCTTCAAGTTTCACTTACAATTATAAGGAAATGTGTAATCAACCATTGGATCCCATTGTTACTACTAGACCTTATCCTACGTATTTTACCATGCTAGTTCTACCTATTTACAAGGGGACAGAAGATCCAATAGAGCATTTAAGAAGATTTAGAATAGCTTGCCATGATCTCATTTATGATGATATGTTGTTGCTCAAAACATTTCCTAAGAGTCTTAGTGGCATGAAATTAGAGTGGTATTATAATTTACCTAAATATTCCTTGAAGAATTTTTAAGAAACAACAAAATTACTTGTTCAACATTTTGGTGCATATATTGAAAAGGAAGTAACAATGAAAGATGTTTATAATTTAAAATAAGATAAATAGGAAAAGTTTTCAAAATTCTTTACTCATTGGAGAATTTTAGTGGGATGCTTGAGATATACTTTACCTCTAAAAGATATGCTTGAGAAATTTATTGGAAGCTTACAAGAACAATTATATTATGCATTGGAAACTACTACTATCACATATTTTGATCAAAAAATAAATTTAGCAAGAAAATTAGAATAAGATCTTATCTGAAAAGGCCAACTCAAAGTCAAATAAGAGAAAACTATTAAGTCTCAACATAATAATAAACACACAAGAGGTGATAGTGGAATGGATAGTAGGATTTTTAACAATGTTACTAACAATGTATAAAAAATAATACTTTAGAAACCTCCACAAAGGAATTTTACAAGACTTAATATGTCTATGGAAGCAGTTTTAAAACAACTCTTAGAAGCCAATGCAATTGAATTACCTCATATAAGGCAACCAGATACTAAAACTCATTGGTATAAGGTAGGTCAACCCTACCTTGAGAGCCTGCCAAACTAGGGACCCAGGACCATCCAAGGGGATGCGAGCAACATCGATTGGGTTGGCCTATCCCAGGTATTTGCTAGTTAGGATTCTATTGAAAAGCGAGGTGGGTTGGGAGATCCATCTCCAGTACAACTTTCAAACCAAATATTTATTATTCAGCTTAGATTTTCTCAAACCCAGACCTCCTTTAACCTTGGGCTGGGTAACTTTGTCCCAGCCCACTAAGTGAGAAACAATGGTGAAATTGTTCTATTGATCAACAATGCATTACATAGTTTTATAGTTCTTGAAAGAACTAAAAATAGACACGGTGGTTGAGAGAAATCCTCTCAAAATTATTACAAAAAACTAACTTAAAGATAGCTCTTATCCTAACAACATTCTAATCTTGGACTATAGTCAAACATTGACCAACCAAGCCAAAACCTCAATGTATGCTAATAAAATTAACTAGAAATATGTAAATCAAAACATTAAACTAAAACTAAATACTAGGACTTAATACTTAGGACTAAGGAGGCAATTTTGAAAATATTCCAACTTTCTCCCCCTTGATGCTAAAGACACTCATGGAAGAGTTCTTTAAGCATCACAGAGTTGGAAGAAAATATTTCTCTTATGTTTCCTCAAATCTTGAATCAAGAAATTAGAATTTGCAAAATACTTGTGGTGGCACTCCTTCCACTTTTTATGTGGGATTTCCTACAAATGCTTGAGTGCCTTCTTTTGTTGATTAGCTCCCCCTTCAACAAAAGTATCTCCTCTTGTGGTTTTTAGAAACCACTCTCTTACATCTTTATCATTATGGTATTTAAACCATGCTCTCACATTTTGATCTTCTTTTACATATTCAACACTAAACAATACTCCACATGAGTATTTACAATTAATCATCTCACATAGATGATTATACCATAAAACTCTTTCACATATTTTCACACAAAAAATCACCACAAATATGACCATATAATGACCAACTACATATGCAACATAAAGTTGCTCCTCACACAAATATTCTCTCAAAACAATGACTTTACAATAATCCTTCTTCCAAGGAATTTTGAACACATCATTTTGATCCATGTGACCCAAGTTCTCCATCACTATCTTCTCTCCAAGAAGACTCTTCATCAAAGTTGTCTCAATGAGACAATCACCTCTCAATAATGCCTTTGGAAGACATTCTCCTTTCTTTTCATTCCTGCTCACAAAAAAAAAATCATTAATCATAAAAACATTACCTTTAGTATGAGTAGATTTGGTTCTTCCCATAAAGCTATTTTGTAGCAGTTCTCCTTCATTGTATGGTGCTTCAAGATCAACCATCAAATATTCACTAATAGTTCTCCTCCTTTGTTCAATCCATGTTGGTGTGTTGAAACACCATTCATTCAAGCAATCATACATAGTTGCCTTTTCAAGACAACTCTCTTTCTGCAATGTAGTCACTCCAAGTGAGTGATCTTCATCCATGAGTGATGTTTCCTTTGCCATTACGATAAGAAAATCAGTAATCTCATTTCTATTTTCTGTTTCTATCTCATTTTTCACATTATTCTCCCCCTTTAGAGGAACTCTAACAATTTTATCTTCTCCTTGTAGGAGATATTCATTTTCTCTGTCAAGAGAGCATACATCCATTCCAAGTGAATGGTCTTCAAGACAATGGTCTTCCATAAACATTGCTTCTCCATCAACATGCCAACAATTTTGGTTGATCCTATTATCTTCTTTATTCTCTCCCATGAGAATTTTAGGTGCATTATCCATAATACACTCTTCATTTATCTCCTCCATGAGATATTTTTTATCACTTTTCCTTCTATCAACAACAAATCCTCTTCTTCCTCCTCGTCCTCTTGAGGAATACACACCTCTTCTTATCTTTTCATCACAAAATTTAGCAACATATGCTTCCTCCATGAAGCATTCTTCATCTTGTTGGTTTTCTACATACAGGTCTTCCTATGCAATAAATAATTCTCCATTACAAAACATGGCTTCATATGAGTCTTTACAAGACTCAAAAACTCCTTCAAAAGGATCTAATTTAGAAACTGCTTCAAGGAAGAAAGGATCCTCCTTGCTTAAACAATCTTCATGATTATCACTCATGGCTTTATAGGTATCCTCATCAAACCCATAAGCATGCTTTAACACTTGCCATGCCATTGTAGCTGATCTACAATTGGCTATGAGAGGAAAAACATTCTTTTCCATTCCTCTCCTCAAATACATAAGAGCTAAGAAATTTGCATATTCTTGCTCCTTCTCTTTTCTCTCCTCACCTTGTAGCTTATTCCAAGAGGGTTCCTCATAGCCTTCTTGAACTATATCCAATAAGTCTTGAGCCTTCAAGAAGGTCTTCATCATTATGCTCCAAATAGCATAATTATCTCCATTGAATTTGGGTACTTCCAATTCTTTATACATGGTGGCCATTCTGCAATCCACCATTCATCAATCTTCCACCTAGCTCTCAGAAACTCCTTTCCAGTAGACTTCTGATATAATTATCTTAGGATTCGTGAGATATTAATGATTTACTCAAGATCTTCCTTGCAAATCTACTGAGTGCTAGCCACTTGAGTTTCTCTAACAAAGTGTGTGCTTCAAATCTCTTCACACCACTCTCCATAGGTTTTGATCCGTATGAGCAAACCTGCTCTGATACCAAATGAGAAACAATGGTGAAATTGTTCTATTGATCAACAATGCATTACATAGTTTTATAGTTCTTGAAAGAACTAAAAATAGACAAGGTGGTTGAGAGAAATCCTCTCAAAATTATTACAACAAACTAACTTAAAGATAGCTCTTATCCTAAAAACATTCTAATCTTGGACTATAGTCAAACATTGACCAACCAAGACAAAACCTCAATGTATGCTAATAAAATTAACTAGAAATATGTAAATCAAAACATTAAACTAAAACTAAATACTAGGACTTAATACTTAGAACTAAGGAGGCAATTTTGAAAATATTCCAACACTAAGGCCCACTTTCTCTCTCCCTTTGCTCCTTCCCATAAAAAATTTCTAGCCATCCTGTCCAACTCTTTCCATATTGTAAACAGGGCAGCCAGGATAGAGAATTTGTAAATTGGCATGGCTTGAATGACTGACTGTAAGAACGTTAATCTGCCACCATAACTTAACCACTTGTGAGACCAGTGATTAATTTTGTCCTTGATACACTCTAGTAGATTCCTCCATGTGTCTAATTTTAGCTTCTTAAAGTGCAAGGTGACCCCCAAGTAAACCACTAGGAGAGAAGTCCTAGTGAATCCCAGGATTTCTAAAATTTTGTTCTGAAGCCTTTGCTCTAGATTAAAAAAGACCACTTTGGATTTCTTGTCATTAATGACCTGTTGAGTAGCCCTGAGGTAGACATTAAGAGTATCCCTAATCATTCTTGCTTCCCTGAAGTTGGCCACTCCCATCAAACCATTGTCATCCACAAACTGTAGGTGCGTTAAAACTTCGTCACCCACCCTGATACCCAATAATATATCTTGTTGTCTTCTCCTCAATAAAATTCTACCAAGACCTTCAGCCAAAATGAGAAAAAGATAAGGATAACATGGATCCCCCTGGTGCAGACCCTGAGAAGCTCCAAAAGGTTGCGAAGGAAGGCCCTTGATTAGAATAGATTAAGTCAGGGTAGAGACACAACTCATGACCCATTCTATCCAGTCCTGAGAGAAACCAAAGGCTACCATCATTTTAGCCAGGAAGCTCCATTCAACCCTGTCATAAGCCTTTGACATATCCAGTTTTATGAATATCCCTTTATTACCAGAAGTGTGCATTGAATGGATTGCTTCCTGGGCCACAACCACCCCGTCCAAAATTTGTTGACCCTAAAAAAAACCCCCTTGCTCAAAGGAGACAATGTTTTTGAGAAGAGGTTTTAGGCGCTCAACCATTACCTTTGTGATTATTTTGTATAGCACATTACATAAGGCAATAGGCCTATAATCTGAAATATGAACCCCCTCCTCCCCTTTTGGAATTAAGGTAATGAAAGTGTGGTTTATAGCTTTAAGCATTCTCTTATTTTCTTTGGACTCTTCTACAACAACCTTAACATCTTCCTCTAAGTAGTCCCAGAAAGCCTGAAAAAACTCAATTGGGAAATCGTCTGGACCAGGAGTTTTACCAGTGCTCATTCCAAAGACCATAGTTTTCAATTCATCTCTATCAATGGGTTTGAGGAGGGCATGATTTTCATCCTAAAAAATAACAGTAGGTATGGCAGAAATAACTTCATTTTGGGCCTCTACATCTTGTACCACACTTTCCTTAAAAAGCTTAGAAAAATAATCCATAGCATGGGAATGTATACCTGGAAGTGTATCAAAGGAATGACCATTCTCATCTTGAAGGGCCTCCATATTATTCATCTATCTTTGAGCACAAGCAGTTCGATGAAAGAATTTTGTATTTTTGTCCCCTTCTAATAATCAGGTGGTTCTTGCTCTCTGCTTCCAATAGGTCTCCTCCTGGTTTTCAATGTCCTCAATCGCTGTATGCAAGGCGTCATCCTCAGCTTTGAGCTGGTTTATAATTACTCCTTCTCTAAACTTTTTTTGGACCTCATCCCATCTAGCCACCAATGGAACTCTTTGGGCCTGGAAGTCGATTTTATTAGCATGCCTCCAACACTTCAACTAAGCTTTGACATATTGTAGTTGTTTGTGGATTCTGAACATTGCTCTCCCATAAGCTGGGCAGCCTTCTTCCCACCATTGTGGAATTTTCTCCCGAAGTTCTTTCTGAAGCAAAAAATTCTCAAATATAAAAGGTTTGTGGTGCTGCCCCATCCTAGTTCCGCCTTCCAATAGAATGGGATAGTGATTAGAAATTGGGCCTTCTAAAATCTAAAAATTTATATTTCATTTTACAAATGCCTCCTTTGAAACCAAAAAATGATCTAGATTAACCTTCCTGCTATGTGTCTCCCGCATTTTATTAGTCCAAGTGTAGTTAATGCCAGGACATTTAATGTCCACTAAGCGCAAAGCCTAAACTTGGGCAATCATGAAACGGTCCCCTGGGTCCAAAAATGGTGTTCCCCCTTCCTAGTCTCTAGAATATAATTTAGTGTTAAAGTCCCCTACTATAATCCAGTCTAAATCTTCCCTTGAGGTTTGCATGTTATGCACAGCCTTCCACTGCCACCTCTGACCATCTAGGTTTTGAGACCCATAAAAGTTTGTGATTAGAACATGTTCCACAGTGACATTATTCCTAAAAAGAGAAGTGAGAACCCCCCTCTAGGCAATATGTTCTATTGTAGACCATTCAAGAGAGTTCCACAGAGTAACAATCCCCCCTGAGGCACCTTGGGCAGCCACATCCATATGACCAGCACCCCTCCAAATTTTGTTGACTATTTTGGACATAAGATCTAAAGACATCTTAGTCTCCTGTAAAAGCAAAAAATTAGTATTACAATTCTCTAAAAGTCTTCGAAAAATATATTGATGGGTTTTGTTGTTTAAACCCCTCACATTCCATGATTGTATAATCATTGGTTACCCTGGGAACAATAAGAGTCTATTGTCCTCATTGATCCTCCCGTGATCAATTTTTCTCCTTGGGCTGCTAGCAACTCCTTATTGGATCTTCTACCTACTCCCTCAGAATTGCTATTTTTTGATCTTTTTTCTACCTGGGTTATCCCCAGAGTTGGCCTTTCCCTATTTTTCTATGGTATTCCCATGCTGACATCCTGAGATACTGTCTGCTCCTGGTTATGCACTACCAAAGCACCTGAGCACACTGGCTGTGATACCTCACAGAGTTTGACTACCTACTGTATGACAGGAGGAGAAGAGTGAGGGAGTTGCCCAAGAATATTAGAAGTTTCCTTACTACCCTCCATGCCCTCCATAAATTGTTCCTCCACATCAACCAGTGACTTAAATATCTCATATCTATTGGCAGGTCTGAGATGGGATTGCTCCTTTCCCTCTTTTTTCTTTGTCCATATTTTTCTTCTGGGTTGATCAAAACCCTCTCTCTGAGCTTCCTGGCCCTAAACGATCCTATTAGAATCTTTATTAAGTGTTGTCTTATCCTCTTTAGGCAGGTTTGGAACTCCTAAAGGGGCCTCAATTTTAGAATTCATATTAATAGGGCAGAAATGGGCCAAATTTCCATGTTTGTGACAAACCCTACATCTAAAGGGTAGGGCCTCATAGTCCAGTTGTTGAATCCAGGAGAGACCTGCCAGTTCAATTTCCATCTCTACTAGTAAAGGCTAGCTGAGATCCATCTCCACACATATTCTTGCATACACCGCCATGCTTCCTTCAAGTGTGTCTCTGGCAACACCCAAATATCTTCCAATAGAATTGCCAATCCTTGCCAACACTTGCTCACTCCAAAATTCCATTGGGAGAGAATATAGTCAGATCCATACTGGGATAGCAATAGGTTCAACTCGGGGATCGAATCCCACTCTCCATGGATAAAAAAATAGCCCTATAGGGCCATGAATTTTTTTCTTTGACTCGAAAGCCTTATTTCTATCGGCCAAAGATGAAAAGCTAATAATAAAATATTCGTTGCTAATAAACCACAATGAATACTCACTATGAGGCTCCTAGTTTTGGTGGATCCAAGAGTGTAAAAAAGTCAGGAAAGGGTGTATTCCCATGAACTTGTAGATTAGATCATGATTAGCTTTGTAGATGATTGATTCTTCAACCATACTTGGCTCAATGACAATTTTTGGCCTGGTTTCGGCCTGCGGCAAACATCCATTCACACAAGGTGCTGTCGACCTGTTCCTAGTAGCCGTGAAGAGCATTTTGTATGCCATTTGTTGTTTGGTTGCCCTTTCACCTGACAGATTTGGCTGTGTTGGTTTGCTTACTTTAAAACTCAAGTAAGTGGTGACCTGAACCGGATGAATATATGGGCAAAATGGCAGAAAGGTAGATTCAAATCTAAAGCTCTTCATTTTGGCTAGGAGCTTGGCTTAAGCTTTATCTGGTGGCAAGTATGGCTGGAAAGAAATGCCAAAATTTTTAGAGAAACTTTCACTACTCTAGACGGGGTTTGGCAGACCATTTGGAGCAAGGTTATCGAAACTGTGGCTGTTCATGCTAAGGAGGAAGCCCAAATTGGCACTGGAGATTTAGAAGAACACCTCGAACTGCAAGAGGGATAGGAAAAAAATTGTCGGAAACCTCCCTCTGAAGGTTGGATTAAAATCAATACTGATGGAGCTACAAAAGGCAATCCGAGTAGAGCCGAAATTGGAGTGGTGTGCCGGAACCATGTTGGGACTATGCTCTATTGGGAATTACAAGGCCTGGGTAGATCCACTAACAATGAAGCCAAAGCCATTGCCATCAAGTCTGCTTCTATTTGGGTTGTGAAACATGGCCACCATAGGATTATTCTTGAATCAGACTCGCAAATAATGGTTGGAGCTCTTGATTGCATGTGGAACTTTGATCTAAAATCTTGGAGGTTGAGGGCTCTTGTTACCCAAATTAAAGAATTATGGAAGGAATTGGAGGACGTGATCCCAATTTATGCGAGTAGAGATTTGAACAAAGCAACTGAATTTTTAGCTAAAATGGGTGCAAAAAATGAGGTTGGAGTTCAGTTGCATAGTGACATGGATATTGAGGATGAGGTGATTAGACAGGGTCTAGAAAGGTCCCTGAGCCATTGATCAAAGATAATGCAAAGGGAGGAAATTTGTGTCATCACGGTCATTGGAGGAAAGTTGTCACGATATCATGACATGTTGTGCCATCATGGTCATTGGAGGAAAGTTGTCGTGATATCACGACATGTTGCATCGTCGCGGTCGCTGGAGGAAAGTTGTTGCGATATCGCGACATGTTGTGCCGTTGCGGCTGCTGGTGGAAATTTTTCAAGATATCACGACATGTTGTGCCATCACGATCGCTAGAGGAAATTTGTCATGATATCATGACATGTTGCGTCATCACGGTCACTAGTGGAAAGTTGTCATGATATCGCAACATGTTGCGCCGTCGTGGTCGCTGGTGGAAAGTTGTCACGATATCACGACATGTTGCACCATCACAACCACTGGAGGAAAGTTGTCATGATATCGTGACATGTTGCACCATCGCGATCACTGGAGGAAAGTTGTCATGATATCATGACATGTTGCGCCATCATGGTCATTGGAGGAAAGTTATCGTGATATCATGACATGTTGCACTGTCACGGTCATTGGAGGAAAGTTGTCACGATATCGTGACATGTTGTGCCGTCGCGGTCGTTGGAGGAAAGTTGTCGTGATATCACGACATGTCACTTCATCATGGCCAAGGGAGGAAAGGTGTCATGATATCGCGACATGTTGCTTCGTCGCGGCCTAGGGAGGAAAGGTGTCGTGATATCGTGACATGTTGCTTTTTCGTGGCTAAAGGAGAAAAGGTGTCATGATATCGTGACATGTTGCTTTTTCATGGCCAAGGGAGAAAAGGTGTCACGAAATTGTGACATGTGGCTTTTTCATGACACATGTTGCATTTTTAAGGCCAAGAGAGAAAAGGTGTCGCAATATCGTGACATGTTGCTTTTTCATGGCCAAAGGAGAAAAGGTGTCACGATTTCGCGACATGTTGCATTTTTGCGACCAAAAGAGAAATGGTGTCACGATATCACATGTTGCTTTTTCATGGCCAAAGGAGAAAAGGTGTAGCGATATCATGACATATTTCTTCATCACGGCTGAGAGAGAAAATGTGTCGCAATATCGTGACATGTTGCACTTTCATGCCCAAATGAGAAAAGTGTCACGATTTCACGACTTGTCGAATTTTCACGGCCAAAGGAGGAAAATGTCGTGATATCATGACATGTTGCTTTTTCACAGCCAAATGGGAAAGGTGTCACGATATCGTGATAGGTTGCATGTTTGCAGCCTAAGGAGAAGTATAGTGTCATGATTTGGTGACAAACTACATCAACTGTTCATGCCGACCCCCTGCTAGCTAGTTAATGGTTCAGGAGATTTGGCTCCATTGCAAATCTTTTTCTACTTCTGTAAGCTTATGTTCTCTCTGATTTTGGATGGGAAGAGTCTCTTCCCATATTGTAATTTTTCTTTGTTTTAATACAAGTTTTTTCAAAATTTTCAAAAAAAAAAACATTGTGCATATCATAGAGTGGAAGGACATTGGATAAATTCTTGTAAGAAGTTGAAGCATGTGGTCCAAGATTTGATTGATGCAGGGCATCTTGATATAGTTAATTCTCAATCTTCAAATGATAAAAAAAAATCCTCTATTAATCAAAATGTACTTAAATAAATAGTTAATTAGGTATCTTATATAAGTGTACCACATAATTATGATAACAACATGGTTGGTATGATAACAACTATTATAGAATAACCAGTGCAAAATTGATAGATTTAGTGATCTCAACAAGAGATAAGTTTCTCAGCAAATATTTCTCTCTTAGAACTTTTGCAAAATTCTCCTACTCATGGAGAAGCTTTAATAAATGTTCTAAAGCAACAATTTGTCCCTCTAGATATTTCCCCTAGTGATATAGCCAATATTGTAAGTTCTCTTGGGATACATCATCTCACATTCTTGGATGTCAATATCTCTTTCTAAAACTTGCAAGAAGACTCTTCTATTTACATCATTGCATTTTTTGAGGATATATTTATCAAGAGGGTTATGATTGATAATGGTTCTTCCCCTAATTTATGCACATATCATTTTTTTCAAAAATTTGGGTTAAAAAGGAAGATTTAACTAAATCCAGTGATATCATTAAAACTTTCAACAATGAGTCCTAAGAAGCTTGTGGTACCATATCACTTCCCCTTAAAGTTGGACCTAAAATTTTAGATACATTATTTTATGTGGTATCTTGTATTGCATATTTTAATATTCTTCTTGGACATCCTTGGATCTATGCAATGAAGGTTATCCCTTCTACTTTTCATCAATGTGTAAAATTTGAATTTAAAAATAAATCTATTTCTATCCTGGGTGATCCTTATCCATTTGAATTCTGCTCACCAGATGATCTAGCTCAATTTTGTTCATTAGGTTCCTTATCAAACCAAACTAAACAAATCAAAAAAATTGATAAGGAATCACCAATCAATGTCTCATCACAGGACCAAGTCAACTCTTCTTATCAAGAAACTCTCTTAGATGAATCTCATCAAGGCTTAGAGTGGAGTGTTGAGGATGATGGGCCACACTATCCTTACTTTTTGGTCCTAACCCCTGAGTAGTATGCCAAATATGAGGATGCACCTCATAATAATATCTGCTTTTATGGGTCTATCCCTCGTGCTATACAGGTTGAGTCTTTTAGTTCTCAAATGGACTTTGGTTCTATATCTCTCTAGGACCTTGAGAAATTAGAAGTAATTCTACCCCACCTCCTATTGAGGATGATTTATCCATTCTTATTTAGGAGACCATAGATGTGAACATTGATTTTGAGGAAGACCCTAGAATATTTAAGTTAGATAAAGCCTTATCTATGGACGAGTAGGAGTAATTGACCAATTTATTAAAAGAATATCAAGATATCTTTGCTTGGTCATATGTTGACATACCAAGACTTGATCCTTCTCTTGTCATGCATCATTTGGTAGTTAAACCTAGTTCTAATATTATTAAGTAGAAACTTAGGAAGATGTAACCTAAGGTTTTCCTATCAGTCAAGGAAGAGCTCCAAAAACTCCTTGAAGTTAATTTTATAAAAGCTATTGACTATTCTAATTGGATCTCCAATATTGTACCTATAACTAAAAATGAAGGAATAATTAGAATATGTACTGAATTTTAGTACATTAATATAGCATGTTCCAAGGACAATTTTCCCTTACCCAACATAGATTAGATTATATATTTCACCAGCAAATGTGGAATGCTTTCATTCATGGATGGTTTTTTTAGGTTACAATTAGATTTTGATTGCTCCTAAGGATTAGGCTCAGAATGCATTCACTACTCCATGGGGTACCTTCTACTGGAAAGGTATGCATTTCAGATTGAAGAATGTAGAAGCTACCTATTAGTGGGCCATGACTTATATTTTCCATGATATGATGCATGATATTCTCCAAGACTATGTGGATGACCTTCTAGCTCGTTCCATAGAACAAAAGGATCATGTATGTGACTTAAGATGAATTTTTTAAATGCTTTGACAATATAAGGTTTGTCTTAAATCCACTAAGTGTGTGTTTGGAGTCACATCTAGCAAGTTGTTAGATTTCATAGTTTCTAGACAAGGCATTGAAGTGGATCCTACTAAGATAATGACTATCACTGACATACCTCCTCCCTGCACCCTAACCAAACTGCGTAGTCTACAATGTAAGCTTTAGTCTATCCATTGGTTTATTACCCAGATGGTTGATAAGTGTTAGCCCTTTCTTAAGTTTCTTAAGAAAGAAGTGATTTTCTAGTGGGATTCTAAGTGTCAAAAATATTTTGATGATATCAAGTAGTATCTCACTTTACTACCTATTTTAGTGCCTCACGTGCCTAGTAGGTATTTTATGCTTTACATAGAAACCACTTCCCATGATTTGGGAGCCATGCTGGCCCAACATGATGATAAAAAAAAAGAGTGAGCTATCTACTATATCAGTAGAACCTTGGTTAGCTATGAAACTAGTTATACTCCCTTAGATAAGCTTTGCCTTGTTGTAGTGTATTCTTCCTAGAAGTTAAGACACTACATGCTCAGCCATAAGATATTGGTAGTTGTAAATTTTGATCCTTTGCACTATTTGATGTCTACGCTCCACCTTTTAGGTTGAGCTAAAAAAATGGGTGTTGGTCCTTAGTGACTTTGACTTGACTTTCATAGGTCAGAAGGCTATTAAGGGTCAGGCGATTGCTGATCAATTAACCTCTGCTCCCCTAGAAGATGCCCATCCTATAGTTTTTGAGTTTCTTGATGAGTGCTTCAATGTCAAAGTTGAAGAGTATGAGTCTTGGACTCTATTTTTTGATGGAGCTCGATGCATGAAGGGAACTAGTGCTGGAGTTGTTCTAGTCACCCCACAAAAGAAACTTATCCTATTGTCCTTCAAAATTTGTTTCTCTTGCATGAAAAACACTATAGAGTATGAATATTTAATCCTTGGTCTTATATCATTGTTACCTTTGTAGGTTAGAATTATTTTTCTTTGGTGATTCTCAATTTATGGTTAATCAGATTAATGGTTTTTATCAAAATTGGGTGATAAACTTAAACCCTACAAGAATATTATCACCAAGTTGTTGTCCTCATTTGATTGAGTAATCATAGAGTCTATCCCTAGATCCTCAAACCATCATGCAAATGCCATGGTTGCTATTACATCATTATTTACATTGGAGTTAGAATATGATCAAGCATTAATCATTATAAAACAACTTTGGGAGCCTACATTGCTTGGTTCTTGTATTACCCTGTTAGATTGTTTGACCATTGGATATTCTCCATTTGATCCATGGTATATTGATATCTTTATTTTCCTTAAGGATAGTTTGATGCCTGATGGATTAGATCACAATAAACATAAGATTTTATGTAAAAGAGCGTGTCAATTTATCATAATTGGTAATACTTTGTATTAACATTATTTTGAAGGTTTAAATCTTGGGCCTTGCCGAAATGAACACTTGTCCCTTTCTTGGTGCTTTCAGTGGTGTAAAAGGTTTAAAATTATTGTGGCATGGTGGTTATAGGGGCAGACTACGTGAATATCTATGTGGTGGCTTCTAGGGTGGATAGCGTAGAATACTATGGCGGCTATAAAAGCTAGAAAGCCTACCCGGATTCATGGCGGCTACCGATTCCACCATGTACATTAAAAAAAAACATTATTTTGAAGGCATCCTATTATGATGTCTTAACTTTGATGAAGCCCAAATTTCTCTTAGTGATGCTCACAAAGGTTTATGTGGAGGTCATTTCAGTGGTAATGCCATTGTCAAAAATCTCCTTCGGATGGGGCACTATTGGCCTTACATGGAGAAAGATGCATGTGACTATATTTGGTACTATGACAAGTGTCAAATTCATGATCATCTTGTTCATGCTCCTTCTCAATACCTTTAGGTCATCTCTTTCCCTTGGCTATTATCCATGTGGGGATTGTCAATTATCAATAAGTTTAATCTAGTGTCATAAAATGGTAACAAGTTTATCATTACTACGACTGAGTATTTCATTAAATGATTCAAAGCCATGCCCTTGGCTATGGTGAGTAGAACTCAAGTTTCTAAGTTCATCTTCAACCATATTCTTTGTAGGTTCAAGATTCCTTCAATGATTGTTTTGACATAAACACTCCTTTTAAGAATAAGTATGCTCGTAATATTTGTGCTAAGTACACCCCTCTACATAACAACCCATATAGGAGAGAATATCATTAAAAGAGTTCTAGTTGACAATGGATCAATACTTAATATTTGCAAAGTAAAATTCCTCAAAAACTTTGGGTTAATCAAGGAGGCTTTACATGTTTGATCTCATCCTTATGGATTGATAATGAAGAATGATAAATTGATTATATTAGCCCAAAACAACCCATAAGGTTCTAAATTAGCTTAAAATATCCTGACGAGAATACATGGAGAGTGTCTAGTACCTTTTAGAGTTAACCCCACCAAAATAACATGGAAAATATTCAACACATTTTTGACATTCTTCCATTTATTGAATATTTTCCATAGGGGTCAAAAACTATCATTATCGATTTCTTGTAAGGCCATAGTGGTGGCGATTGAAGGTCCGTGTAGCAGCAAGTAAAGTATATATCCTGGTGGCTTTTGGAATTTTCTATGGGTGTTTGGTGTTTGACCATATATTTCCCTCCTTTTCCAGTTTTTGATTCTACGTTTTTCCTTGGCGAATTGTTTCCTGCCCTCCACCCATCCTCTTGTCACTTCCTAGGGCTATTTGGGCACCTTCCTTGACTCCCAAAACTAGGTCACACCAAAAAAATTATTCTCATAGACACCCCCCATGGTGATGCACTTAGATATTGATCATTGTAGCAGAGACGTCGAGGGCTTTGTCAGGTCTGGCACCATGGCCAAGCAAGGGCCTTATATCCCAAGCAAGGCTCCAACAGTAGGCGACAAGCCATCCTTTGCTGATTTTCTCCAAAATAAATTAATTCCTATGTCATTTACGGCCAATAAATTCATCATGCAAGGGAATAATATTCTATGCCCTAAATCCCTCATCGAAAACTATGAATCCTAAGATACCAAATCCTTGGTAGGCAAATTCATCAGCGGGCGACTGACTTAGATGCTATTCATAGATGGGTGGATTCAAATAGAAAACCCTAGGAAACTTGGATATCTTGACAATGACAAGGGTTTTTTCATGATTCAACTCAATTACCATGAAGATGCAAATTGCATCTTATCTGGAGGGCCCTGGTTCTATGGAAGGTGAAGTTTGTTCCTCAAAAAATGGCAACCAAACTTCAACCCCAGCTCCTAGAACATCAATTTCATCCATATCTGGGTTAGAATTCCAGATATCCTAGCCCACTTCTTCTATGAATATGCCTTGCTTGGTATTTCTAAGGTGATCAGTGCACTCATGGCTATCGACCCAGCCACCCAGGCAAGAACTCGGCTAACCCAGGCCCACATTTGCATGAATGTGAACCTAGAAAGTCAGCTTCTAGACCACCCAAACCTCATCTATGCTGAATTCAACTAGAATAAGCCACTCTTCTATGAAAAAAAGCCAAATTTTTGCCCTAAGTGCAAATCCTAGGGCCATCTTCAGTCGTAGTGCCCCAAAGTCCAAATCTCACCACAGTCAAAACCTGTCAGGGACTAGTAAAAGAATATGCAACATCAACCCCACCAATCTTGTTGATGGTTAGCAAAGCTATTTCCAAACCCCCTTTGGGCCCTCTCAATCGTAAGGCAAGTACCTTTGTTCCTCTAATCAATAAATTCAATCCTTTGCATAGTTCTATTATCAGTGAGGATTGTGAGGAAGGTGAGATCTCGGTAACCTCTAAACCAACGACCATCCTATCACCCCATCAACCTCCCCTATTCAGCCCCCCTACTACCCCCATCCATAATCCTCCCCCCATACTCGGTGCCCCCACTTCCCTGAGAATCCCTCAAGGCCTACCTCCCATCTCTCCTCCTTCATCCCCCCACATGGGTCCTGAAGACCCAGCCTCTCCTGTGTACTCAGACTCTATCTCTACTGATGACGAAGTGTAGGTCCAAGGTAAGTCCAAATTAATTAAATGAACATTAGGATTTGCCATTAACTTCAAAGTATAAATAGGTTACAAAATAGATTATTTAACGACTTAGCATTAGAAGCGCTAACGTCGTTTAATAATAGATTATTCTAACAAACTAACTAAATATCATAAGATATTTAGTTATTAACCATAGTAACTAGAAAGTAATTCATAGCATAGTAACTATCTCCTATGGTAGAAAAGTAAATGTAATAACCTATGTAGTATAATGCAATATACTACCTATTTTACCCTAACATCCCCCCTTTATTACATTACTTTGATATACAAATTTTGCTCCGAAATAGTTGAAATTTGACACGTCCAAGTGCCTTTGTAAAAATGTTTGCAACCTGTTCATTGGTGGGAATGTGTTGGAGCTGGATTCTGTGTTTAGGAACTTCATCACGAATGAAATGACAATCTATATCAATATGCTTAGTTCATTCATGATGTACTGGATTCTTGACCAAGTTCAAAACACCTGAGTTGTCGCAAAACATGTGAATAGGAAGTTTCTTTGGTAGGCCCATGGTAGCCAAGATGCGACTTAGCCATATCGCTTCACACACAGCTCCACGTGCAACGCGATATTCTGCCTCGATTGAAGATAAAGCAACCACCTGTTGCTTTTTACTATGCCATGAGACAGGACCAGATCCAAGATGAAAAACATAGCTTGAGGTTGATTTTTTGTCATCTATGGATCCAACATAATCAGAGTCAGTGTAACTCTATAAGAAGAATGAGTTATTCTTCTTATACTCTAGACCATAATCGACACTACCCTGAATGTAGTGTAAGACTCTCTTAGCTGCTTTCCAATGGGAGACCTTTGGTTCTTGCATGAACCGTGAGAGATAGTTTACAACATAAGTAATATCTGGTCTAGTATTAGTCAGATAGATGAGGCTTCCAATCATCTGTCTATAAAGTGTTCCATCTACCTGTGGTGAGTCTTCATATCGTGATAACTGTAGCCCTGATTCCATCGGTGTTGCTTTGGGTTTACAATCAGTCATACGATATTTTTCTACTAAAGTCTTAGCATACTTTGTCTGAGTCACCCTTAGATGATTCTTTTTCTATTCTATCTCAAGGCCAAGACAGTAGTGGAGAAGTCCTAGGTCTGTCATATCAAATGACTCTTTCAAGTCATCTTTCATGGCTTTAATCAAATTCTCTGAATTGCCAGTGATGATCAGATCATCTACATATAACACAAGAATCACTATCTTAGAACCTGTGTTCTTGATATAGAGATTTGCGTCAGATGGACTTCTCTTAAATCCATGTTGCAGTAGGTGACTATCCATTTTTATGTACCATGCTCTTGGGGCTTGTTTTAGCCCGTATAATGATTTGACCAATTTGCAAACATGTTGCTCATGGCCTTCCTCTCGCAAATCTAGGAGGTTGAGTCATGTATACTTCTTATTTTAAGTCACCATTAAGAAAGGCACTTTTTACATCCATTTGATGTAACTTCCATCCGAACTATGTTGCCATAGCACAAAGTACTCGAATGGTGGTCATCCTTGTTGTAGGAGCAAAGGTTTCCTCATAGTCAAGTCCTTCCTTTTGAGCATAGCCCTTTGCCACAAGATGGGCTTTATGCTTATCTATAGTGCCATCTGCCTTATATTTTATTTTGTAAACCCATTTGCAACCTATGGGTTTCTTTCCTTTAGGCAAATCCACTAGCTTCCATGTTTTATTCTTTATGAGGGAGTTATATTCTGCATCCATAGCTGCCTTCCACTGAGGCAGTCTAAGTGCTTCATCAACTGTAGAAGGTTCATTCTCATCACATGCTGATAAGTAAACCCTCTCCTCATCTATCTCCATCTCATCTTCCCTTGGTAACTCTCTATCAACAGAAAGGTCTTGAAAATCTGCACAAAGATCATCAACTGAAGTGGATGCTTCATTCTTTTCTTTCTGTGACATGCTTCTTGTCTTTGGATGATTGAGAGTAAGATCAGGTGGGGAAGTGAGATTAGAGTCTTTTACTGTGCTTGTATACCATTTGGGTGGATTTTTCTATTGTGAAGAAGGAGGTTGATGTTCCTCCTCATCATCTAGGTATACTTATGTAGTGTTGGATGTGAAAGCTTCATCAAACACTACATCTCTACTTACATGTATCTTCTTGGTAAATGGGTCTATCAACCGATAGCCTTTTGAAAATTCATCATATCCAAGAAATATACAAGGTAGGGATTTCTCATCTAATTTCTTTCTTTTCTCCTTAGGTATATGCATAAATGCCTTACACCCAAATACCCTTAGATGAGTTATGGAGGGTTTCCTACCACTCCATGATTCCTGAGGAGTCATACCTTCAAGAGCCCTTGTGGGAGCCCTATTCAGAAGATATACTACAGTTTGAACAACTTCAGCCCAGTAAGTTTGCTCAAGGTTGGCCCCCTTAAGCATACATCGAACCATTTCCATTATGGACCGATTTCTTCTCTCAGCAACCCCATTGGATTGAGGAGTGTAGGATGTTGTTAACTGTCTCTTTATCCCATGTGTCTGTAAAAATGAGGAAAATTATTTTGATGTGTATTCCCCCCCTCGATCTGAACGAAGGGTCTTAATAAAGCATCCTGATTCCTTCTCAACAAGAGTTTTAAACTGTTGAAAATAGGAAAATGCTTCAGACTTCAACTGCAAGAAGAAGACCCACATTTTGCGTGAATGATCGTCAACAAACAATTGAAAATACCATTTTCCTCCACAACTTGTAGACATAGGACCACACAAATCTATGTGAACCAACTCCAAAGGTTCTTTAGCTCGAAAAGAGCTAGGTTCAAAAGGTACTCTATGTTGCTTGCCTGACAAGCAATCAGAGCACACTGGCAAAGTAGATGAAAGAGTAGGCAGTCCTTTCACCATTTGATATTTACTCAACTCTAGTAAATATCCTGAACTCAAATGCCCAAATCTCTTATGCCAAAGAGAAGTGGCCTCCTTTGTGGTTACTGCCATTGTAGTATGGGTAGAGGTAATTGCATCTAAGACAAACAAACCATGTTTGTATGAACCTGTTGCTATCTGTTTTCCCTTTTTGGTGATAAAGCAATGTTTCTTTTCTTTGTCCATAGTAAAATTGACATTCATGTTATTGTCCAAGATTTGTGGAACTGACAAGAGATTATTTTTCAATCCTGGAACATAAAGAACTTTTTGAATATTACATTCTCCATCTGGAAGGGAGACAGAAACACTTCCTTCTCCCTGAACTCGATAGGTCTGATCATCAGCAATGGTGACCGGTCTACCTTCTCGAGCCTCAAATGTTGCAAACCAAGATTTATCGCCAGTCATATGTTTACTAGCGCCTGAATCTATGTACCACAAAGAGTCCTTGTGGGAGGAATCTATATGTGTCATGAGCACTTTGTGTGCTCTTTCAGAATCTGAACTAGAATCTTCAGCTGCAATGTGACCCTGTTGTTGTTTGTTCTTGTTCTTAGGTTTGCCTTTGCCCTTTTTGTTTCCTTGTTCATTGGGCGTTTTGTTCTTAAACCAACATCTTTTGGTTTCATGAGTGTCTTTGTCACAAATTTTACAATACTGCTTCTTCTTCGAAATCTCTTTGGCTTTACCCTTTTCTTGATTAGAAGAAGAACCTTTCTATTGATTCCACTTTTTCTTACCACCTTGTATTTTTGAGAAAAGAGCATTGTTAGATGCCTCATCTCTTTGGAGTTGATTAGCTTCTTCTGTTTGAAGCATATTTACCAACT
Organism: Wollemia nobilis; assembly: GCA_028583015.1. NCBI lineage: Eukaryota > Viridiplantae > Streptophyta > Pinopsida > Araucariales > Araucariaceae > Wollemia > Wollemia nobilis. The sequence continues at coordinate 8,776,655 of JAQPPZ010017052.1, forward strand.
CGACAAAAGTTATTGTCCTGCCAAAAACTTGTAGTGAGGTGATCAACGTTCGGTAGGAGTCAAGAAGAGCTCTCAAAATGATTGAGTTCAAGACTTGGTCTTCCAGTTTCTCTCCTAAGGATTGCAGTTTTGTTTTCAATTCTGCGACTCTGCAGAGGAATAGCTCTACTGTTTCTCCTGATTTCATATGTAAAGTATGAAGCTGTGTTTGAAGGTTAAGAATCGTTGATTGATTCTTTCCCTCAAAGATGGTACTTAAGGCATCCCATGCTGCCTTACCAATGGTAGCTTCACTGATATGAGGTTGGATATCATCGATAATAGCTAGCAAGATCATTAAGGATAGTTTCTTATCCTTTTTATCAAAGTCTCTTTGATCTTGTCCAGGTGATTGAGGTCTAGTGACACTTCCATCCACTATTGACCACAATTCCTCTACAATTAAGATAGCTTTCATCTTAGTCTTCCAAGCTAAATAATTTGAACCTTTGAGCAGGTGGCTCTCAGTGAGATACTTGTGTATCATGGCCATGGTTTAGGTTTCAAATTTGATATGACTAAGATGGTGATATCTTGCACTATACCCTCAAAAGAGTATATGGAAGTTGTTTCAATTTGCTTCTATAAGATATTTAATGGCACTTGCCTTAACACCCTTACCAAGGGATGAAAAGTTGGAGGAATTTTAAGCCAAACAAAATAGAGCAAATGAAACAGGGGTAGGTTTGTAAAACTTTTGATTTTGCCCTCTAGGATATTTAATGGCACCTGCTTTAACACCCTTGAAAGAAGGATGAAAAATTTGAGGTTATTAAGCCAAACAAAGAGAGTGAATCAAGGTGATTTGAAGTTTTGACCTTTTGATGGGGAGAAATTACTTGTTTGAACCTATGCAAAGTTTAGCATGGTTTTTGAGTGAAGTTTGGGTTTTGTGAAATGCTCCTTTTAATGTTTATATTTGACTTGTTAATTGCACACAAAAAAACATGAGTGTTTAGTGCAATAATCAAAACATGAGAGCAACCCAAATTTGTATCACTCTAGGTGTCGGATGCAACCGAAAATGCACCTAGAACAAGCAATTTTTAAGAGAAGGTGTCGAGTAAAATCGAGAATGCACCTTTCTTATACTGAAATATCCCCCCTTTTTCTTTACAATTTTGCAAACTATAGAATCAATGAAAAAATGAATTCTATCCCCCCTTAATGTTTACAAAATGTAGAATTTAGAGCACTCCTTTCAAGACAAGTCGACACACGACCCGCTTTTGAAAGGCTTCAGAACTAGTCGACACACGACTTAGTTTTGATGAACCCAAGGTTACAAAGTCTTCTCAATTTTGCAAAAAAAAAAATAGATGTGCAATTTTATGTATTATGTCTCCTTGGAGAAAACAAATGCACTCTTAGTATTTTTGATCTTTACAAAAAAAATCAGGCTCCTTGTTGTCTAATTTGCAAAAAAAAGTGTAATCCTTTCTTTGTATGCTAAATAAACAAGGTTGTGAGAAGAGTTTGTCTAATTTGCAACAAAAAAAATGTGCTTTCGGTATGTCTTATATCTCCATTTTGTGAGAAAACATCAGCACTTTTAAATAGTAAAGTTGCAAAAAATATTTCTTTAATTAATTTTTTTAATTTGCAATAATTTAACAAAAGTTTTAATAAATCATTTTTAATTAATAAGGAAAAACTAAAAAAAAATTCTTAAATAAATCAATTGAAAGTCTTTAAACAATAATTGATTTGTTTTAAAAAAATATTTTTAAGTTTTAAACTATTAAAAAAAAATTAATAAAAAAAACTTTAATTAAAAAATTGAAAAAAAAATTAAAAAATACCTGCGTTTTGCGTCGAAGGCCAAAATAATGGCCTTTTGTTCCCCGGGAGTCGAACCTTGGACTCCCCGCCGTGCGCCTTAGCTCGACCCGATCAACCGGTCGGGCTACGACGCCCGATGGAACAAAGGGAATGGGTTGTTCCTTCTATACAGATGCGACGGCTAATTTTTTAAAAAAAAATCGGGATCTTTATCCCACATGCATCCCACAGTGGGATGCTGTGGGCTTGATAAGGGGAAAGTCCCCCTTATCGGTCGATTGCCTATGGGCAATCGACTCTGTCACCTGCCCTTTTGGTCGTCGCCACGTGGCGCCAGGGGTAGGCTTAGTCCGTCGTGTCTGCGTCGAGTCAGTCCTGTGGCTGTCCGCCACATGTCGAGTCGCGTCCAGTGGTTGTCCGCCACTTGTCCGATCCTGTCCAGTGGATGTCCACCATGTTTCCATTAGTGGCTATCCACCATGTGTCCGATCGGTGGTTGTCCGCCACGTGTCCGATCGAGTCAGCACCTCGGGGTGCGTGCCTAGGTCCAGTCGACGTCTGTCCACGTGTCCCTTGGGATGCATGCCAGGGCCAGTCGGTGTCAGTCCACGTGTCCCTCGAGATGCATGCTGGGGCCAGGCTACGTCAGTCTAGTCCAAGTGTCGATTAGGGATTGGAGGGTCGCCTGCCCTCTCAGATCCTAAAATCTGGGTCAATCCGCGGGGAGAGGGAGGGCGCTCCTGCCCTCTCGGCTCTCCCGAGAGTGTGCCACGTGGCCTGCGAGGCCTACGTGGCACTGCGGGCCCTGGGGGTCGGCGCGGGAGCCGAGGTTGATTGGCCTCGACTCGTTGACCATGACCGGTCTAAGGGTTCATGGGCGCTGTGCTCGACCTGTGTGCCAGGTCGCTGGCGCGTCCGCGGGCCCTATGGCAGCATTGTTTGCGATGGCCAGTCTACGGGTCGATTGGCGACTGCGTCAGCGATGACCTGTGCTACGGGCCTACAGGCTGGAGTGGCCAGATCTATGGCCAAACTCGCGGGCCCAGGTCTGCGGGCCTCCAGTGTGAGGAAAAATCCACGTTGAGCGCCCCTGGTGCTCCGTGGGATTCTAAAACGGTGGAGTATCCGCAGCGATGGGTGGAGGAGCGAGGCGAATGATACCAATGTAGGTCCAAGGTAAGTCCAAATTAATTAAAATGAACATTAGGATTTGCCATTAACTTCAAAGTATAAATAGGTTACAAAATAGATTATTTAACGACTTAGCATTAGAAGCGCTAACGTCATTTAATAATAGATTATTCTAACAAACTAACTAAATATCATAAGATATTTAGTTATTAACCATAGTAACTAGAAAGTAATTCGTAGCATAGTAACTATCTCCTATGGTAGAAAAGTAAATGTAATAACCTATGTAGTATAATGCAATATACTACCTATTTTACCCTAACACGAAGCTGAGGACCAATCATCCCCTGAGAAATGTAGTCCTAGGATAACTTGGAGCTCCTGTAAATCCATGATGGATGTAGGAGGGGAAGAAAAGAGAGGAAGACCATCTGATTTAGATATAAGGAACAAAAATGTGGTTTAAGATATAGCCAATGGAACCTAGAGAATGCTATTTTAGGAAACTAAAAACAATTCCAAAGATATAAGTCAAAGATCCAAACCCCCTGCTCAGCAAGGAAAATGGGGAAAGAGAATTTCCAAGAGTTTAAAATGAAAGCCCTCTCCTAGAATGCGAGATGCCTAAATGGGGCAGCCAAATAGATACTGGCTGTAGCCATGAGGAGAGAACATAATCCAACCATTTTTCTCATTTAGGAAACAAAATTGGGTGATCAATGGTCCCCTAACATTGCTATAAATATTTGGCAAAAATATGATTTCATTCATTCCTCAGCTTCTAGGATGTTGATAGGGCTTCTGTGTCTCTGGAATCCTACCAAGATCCATGTAAACCTTATTTCGAGCCATGATAGGATAAGCAACATCCTATTCTAGGATACTAAATCCCAAAATTCCTGGGTTATGTCAAATGTCTATGCCCCAAATACCTCTATGGGCAGAGAAGCTCTTTGGAAAATGCTCACTTCAATGAGGTAGGTCTTCAAAGGAACTCCCTGGATCCTGGTAGGGGACTTCAATTCTCCTTTGCACCTCAAGGAAAAAAAGGATGGAACAACATCACTCACAGAGATACTGCAGACCTAAGAAACTTTATTAATTCCAACGCTCTCATGGATGTCCAACTTTAGGGGTCCCTCTTCACTTGAAGCAATAGAAGGAAGGGCACCAATCTAATCCAAGAGTGCCTAGATAGATTTTTGCTTTCCCAGGAAGCCATTCCCTACTTTGAGGATGCCATTTTGTGAGTTCTCCTAAAGATAGGCTCTGATCATAGTCCCCTCATCCTAGAATCAGATTCTAGACCACAGTTCAAGACCCATTTCAGGTTTGAAGCAATGTGGATTCATCACAAGGATCTCAAGGGCTTGATACAATCATGGTGGAGTCAGAAATTCTCGAGGTATGCTATTAACCAGGTAACCCAGAAACTTAGGTTCATCAAAGGTAACTTGAAAAAGTGGAATAAAAAAACCTTCGAGAACATCTTCAAAGACAAACAATAGGTCAAATCCTGAATCATCCATATTGAGGAGTCCTTTCATAAATGTGAAGGCAGTGACAGTATTAGGGATGAGGAGAGCACCTTATTGTCTGAGTACCACAACATCCTCACCAAGGAGAAAACTTTCTAGCACCAGAAGTCAAGACAGTTTTGGCTCAAGGAAGGTGATGCCAATACCAAGTTCTTCCACATATCAACCTTGAGGCATAAGAGTGCCAATAAGATTAAAAGCCTTGTATTACAGGATGGAGCAACCATTTTGGATATCCATGCAATCAGAGAAGAAGCCATCAATAATTTTAGAAGCCTCCTAAGTTCCAACCTACCCCAAGCCCTCGAGGCCATGGAATACCTCCTGGCCATCATCCCCACCATCATCTCCTAGGAATCAAATTATTTTCTCCTCAACCCCATATCCTAGGATGAAGTTCACTAGGCCCTCTTCTCCATGAAGCCCGACAAAGCCTATGGTCTGGATGGGTTCTTGCCTAGGTTTTTCTAGACCTTCTAGGGCATCATGGGGTAGGATATTTCTAACGCCATTAGGGAAATGCAAATCTCTAGGTCCATTCCCAGAGATGTGAATTCCACCTTCTTGGCTCTCATCCCCAAAGGGACCAATTCTTGATCCCTCTCTGATTATTGACCCATCAACCTATGTAATATCATTTACAAAATTCTCACCAAAGCCCTGACATCCAGGCTATCCAACATTCTTTCATCCATCATTGACCCATGTTAAGGGAGCATAGTCAAAGAATGCAATATTCTTTATGGGGTCATCACCATCCATGAATTGACCCATTCATCCCAAGTTTTAGACACAACTGTTTTCTTCCTCAATATGGACATGAACAAGGCCTTTGATAGAGTCAACAGGGAATTCCTCAACTAAATATTTCTCAAGTTTGGGTTCCATGAGTCTTGGGTAAACCTGATCTACAACTGCATTTCCTCTTCTTGGTTCTTTGTCATGGAAAATAGTTTTGTTGCGGGTTTCTTCCTGAGTTCTCGGGGCCTAAGGCAGGGTGACCCTCTGTCCCTTATTCTGTTCAACATCCTGGCAAAGAGTTTGGGGAGAACTATCAAGGAGGCCTGCTCTTGTAGTTAGCTTTTTAGAATCAAGGTAGCATCCGAGCTTCCCCCCACCACTCACAAACAATTTGTAGATGACATGTTGATGGCTACTAAGGCTTTGGTAGCATATGCCAAGGTGATAAAGGATATTATCAACATCTTATAGGAAGCTATTGGCTAGAAAACCAATTACACTAAAAGCAAGTTGTTATTCATCCATACCCCGACCAAAAGATAACACAAGATCACCAGAATCCTAGGATGTTTCATTTTTGAGTTCTTGATCACTTACCTCGGGCTCCCCATGTTCCATAGCAGGTCCTTGTCAACCATGTGGTCAAACATGGTGGACAAGATCTGTAACAAGTTAGCTGGGTGGAAAGGGGACCTACTCACCAGTGTAGGGAAGGCAACTTTGGTCAAATCCATATTATAGAGCATCCCCACATATTTCATGTCAATGTTCAAAATCCTAGCCTCAGTGGGAGAAGCCATTGAAAAATTCAAAAGTAGTTCCTTTAGTCTGGATCAAAGGCCTCAAGAAAGCTCCACCTAGTATCTTGGGATAAATTTTGCTCCCCCAAAGATCAGGGAGTTCTTGGTCTATGTCAAATATTAGTTGCCAACCTAGCTCTCCTAGCCAAGTAGGCTTGGAGAGTAGTTACTAAGGCCAATATTGAATGGGTAAACATCATGAAAATAAAGTGCCTTCAACACTAGGTCTTCCTCCAATCGCCTCCCTCGTGCAACAATTCCCATTTTTGGAAATCCATCACTCATACCCAAAACATCATCCTCGAAGGGTCTTCTTGGAAGCTGGGGAATGGGGCCAACATCAACTTCTGGGAAGATACCTGGGTCGAGAATTCCTCCCTCATAAACAATCTAATTTTTATCCCTACTAGGAATTTAATTGATAGCAAATTCAGGCTCAGGGTTGCAGACTTCATTTCCTCTAGCCTGGAAGCCCAGGAGTGGAAGAAGATCAATTTCAAAATAATAAATGAACCCATCAGGGAAGATGTGAAGGGATTCAAGAGATCCAATGATCAAATTTCCTCCCTTATGTCAACAAGAGAGATGAACAGTGTTGTAGAGGCACCAATGATGGGAATTTATTTGTCAATACCATGACCTAGCTTATTGAGAATATGGGTTCCCATGGCACCCCTAGCTGCGAGAAGGTGGTCGCTAACAAGGTGTGGATCAAATCCCTCATTCCCAAAATCATGCACTTCTACTGGATGACCATCCACAACAAAATTCTTACTGGAGACAATATCATGCGGTGAGGGATCATGGTGCCAAATAGATATTTCCTATGCCTCCAGGCTTGGGAATCTGTTCACCACATATTGATGGATTGCCCCTACTCTAGAAGTGTTTTCTCCCTAGCCACCCAAAGTTTTTAGGTTAGCTGGACCTGGCCAAACTCTGTAATAGAGTTCATTTGCCAATGGCCTAAGCCCTTCAAGCATCCCAGGATAATATTTTTGTGGGAAGTACTCATCCATCACATCTTCTAGCAGCTTTGGTTGGAGCACAATAGGTGAGTTTTCAACAAAGGCCCCAAAACCTGCGAAGCTGTAGCTGCTAGAGCTCTTACTTATGCCACCAAAAATTTTAGACTCATCCCTTGTCAGGCCAGCCCTACTTCAAGGATTAAAAAATTGCTCTGTTACACCCTCAAGATTCCCCAGGATCACAGTAAGTCTTATAATCCCAAAAAATATAGATCTTAGGTCACTTGGGTCCCTCCACCCCAAGTTTGGCTTAAGGCTAACTTCGATGGTGCCTCTAAAGGGAACCCAGGAAAAGTGGGAGCAGGAAGGGTCTTCAGAGATCATAGTGGCAAAATACTTAAGGCCTTTGTTTAAAATTTGGGGTCCCAGACAAACAACTTCATGAAATCCAGGGCCCTCTGGATATGTATTGACATTTCCAAAAACTTGGCAGCCCTTGTCATCTATGAAGGGGACTCAAATATCATTGTCAAAATCATCCAAATAAATAGCAAGGGTGGAAAAAATATAGAGAACATTATCTAGGAATTCCAGCTAGGCCTTTGCAACAGTGAGAAATCCTAAATTAAGCATGTGTTTAGGGAGGCCAATAAAGTGGTTGACACCTTGGTAAACAAAGCAATCAAAGAGAGCTCCCTCACCATTTGGGAAGACAACTTTCCCATGGAAGTCATCGAGAAAGTCAACTTGTATAATGACAAAAAATCAAACACTTAGCTCTACCGAAGCATGAGGATGCCTCTTATCTAACGTTATTAGAATGTTCACAAAGGCCAATCATCAGTGGCCAAATTTTATCAGTGGTTCTAACCACCTAAAAGGTGTCTCTTTGAAACCATTAGTCAATTTATTTTGGTTTGGCTTGATTGTTAGTTTTTGTTGATCTTTGACTGTGGTGCTGGTGTTTTTGCCCTACATTATGAATGCAGATGAACTATTGTAAATTGGTTTTTTTGGCCTGCATTTCGAATGCAAATGATCTTCTTGTAAATAGGAGCAGGTCCCTTCAACCCATAAGTAAATAAATTTTACTTTACCTACCAAAAAAAACTACCATTATCAACTGTTAAGGGAAACCATTCCCATATATCTTCTACACCAAGAAAATATTTGAGCAAGTACAACTTTTGTTAATAAATCAGTAGCTTTATTCTTTGTATCAACTTTCTCCAACATCACCCAATTCCCTTCAACCATATCTCTCACAAAATGGTACTTGATATCAATATGTTTTGAATGATCATGAAAAATAGGTTTGTTGACCAAAAATATTACCCTCTACCCTCAGGGTAATGGATAAGCTGAAACATCCAACAAGTCCTTGATTAGGATCTTGAATAAGTTGGTTAGTAAGACCGATTATGATTGGCATATCCAACCTTACCCTACCTTGTGGGCCTATCGCACTAGTGTGCATACCCTCACAAGTGCCTCACCATATGTCTTGGTATATGGGTCTAAGGTTTTGTTTCCATTTGAGCTTGAGGTTACCTCATTGTGCATCTTGTTGCAAGATGTCATGATTGGTGATGAATATCATGCAAACCATTTAAATCAATTGGAGTTTTTGGATGAAAAGTGCATTCATGCCTTAGATCATTTGTAAGCCTATCAAGATAGGATCCAATGATATTATTCTAAGAAATTTTGCAATAATTATTTTGATATTTGATATCTTTTCCTCAAAGAAAATTAGAAGAACACCAATGCTCGTGATTATATTTGAGGTAATTTTTAACTCAATTGGTTAGGGACCAAGTTTGGCTCAAGTGCTTATAGTTTAGCTTCTTTGGATGGTAAAGAACTTAAATAATCTATGAATATAATGTATTTAAAAAGATATTATGGTTGATCCATCATTTGCACTACATTTTATATTCAACTTGGATTATATTGCATTTGCTTACCTGCTCATATTGCATGAATGTTTGTCATAATTTGCATGGTTACATGATATTTTGTTCCTCTTACATTTTTTCTTTTCATAATTACATCGTTGCTTTCTCATGACTGCTTGTTCATATAGCTTTTGGGGATTCACAACAATGGCATGTGATGACACCTAGTTAGGTCATAGCTCACATGCATTGCACTCTCACTTGTCAAATACTCAACCTAGGGCCCATGCATTTTCATAAGTTATTATTTTCTCATCTTCCTTTGCTTTCTTCTCTCCTATCTTCTTCTTGTATTCCTTGACTTTTAAAGTTTACAATGCTCATCATTTTTTCCCAAAGTCAAGGAATGCAATCCTCTTTGGTTATATCATTATATTTTGCATGATTCTTATTTATCCTCTATTTTCTATGTTTATATAAGTATATACCATTATTATCTTATTTAATTGCACATTTTCTCCCTCTTAAATTTTTAATAGTTGAAACTTCAAACTAGGGGCACACACGCACAATTCTTTGATTCTCATTTTATTCCTCTTATTTCTTCTACCACATGCACACGCTCACATTGTGTTCTGCTCATATTGCTTGGTCTATACATATTCTTACACACCCCTATCGGGTATTACTTTCAAATACACCATTCTCTGTAGCACTAATATATCATCCCTATTGGGTTATGCTTCTTTTGACTCAACAAGCTCAACACCCCATTAAAGGATAAGCTCCTTGGCCATTTTTAGTAGACCTCAACATACATCCTAGTGGGTAATCACCCCATAGTAGTCACTAGTGAGAAATCATCCATAGCAGGTTACACTCCATAATTTGAGCATTTGATCAATCACCCATAGTGGGTTACACTCCATATTTTGACAATTTTTCCATATTAGCGAGTACTATATCTATAGCATGTTTTCACCCCACACCTAGACCTTATTTTGGGCATGACACCCTTCATTCAGGGGTCTTGATCAATTTCTCTTACTTTCTATGGTTGAACTTTGGATATTATTTTTCTTATTTTTCTTCTTTTTTTTTCTTCCCTTCTTCTTTATTTCCCTTTCTTATTTTCATCCATGCATTTCATGCTAGCTAAATTATATTCATGATGTACCTAGTGATCATTTCTCTTCTATTTGTTTTCTCACTTTGTTCTTCATTTTTCTATGTTTTGCTTTCCTTTATTTTCATTTTTTAAGTTTCTTAAAGAATTTTCATTCCTTTCAAAACTCAAGGGGGCACCCTAGCCATAGAGGCATTAATGGAAGAAATGTCTCACCATGTGTGCAAAAGCCTAGGGTGTCCCTCATGATACCTATTTTGTGTCATCCCTTTATCCAAACCTAGTCACCCCTTTTTTGTGTCTATTTTATTCTTACCCATATAGGTCTACATATTTCTTTGATGCATTTACTTGGCCTTAAATGCATCAAAGAGGGGGAAAAATGTAGACAAAAAAAATTGACCCACTTGAGTGGGTAATATTCCATGATCCCTTTAGGAGATCCCTTAGACCTGACTAGGGCAAGGGTTAATATTCTCTCCATATTTTTCTCCTTGTTCCCTTTTTATGCGAAATCGTGCTTGCCCTTGATAGGGTGCAATTTTGTATAGGGTGAAATCCCAGTGGGCCTTGACGAGATGTGATTTTTCCTTCTAGGGTTTTTCTATAAGAAAATATTAATTCTTCAAAGTTGGCATGTTTTACATCAGACCTCCTTGGTTTGTCTATCCAATTCGCTTTCAAATCTACTATATAAGGAGGGTTTGAAATCACTTCTAGAGAACGATGAATTATAACGATAGAATCATGATTATTATTTACAAGTGTTTTAGGTGCTCGCTAAGTGCTCTGCATTTCTTCTTCTCTCACAAGCAAGTTAAATTGCAAGTGTGAAGTGTGATTTGTTCTCTATTGCATTTGATTGTTGATTATTGTTATTTGCTTGGGTGGATTTGTGTTGAAGTCCTAAGGAGAGATCAACAATTCGGGAGGTCTCAACCCTTCTGCTTGCTTTTGCATTTTTTGCTAGGTTATTTCACTCTTCTACATGCATGTTTTTGTTTTTTGTATCACGCATTAGTAATTTTGTATTGATCTAAGGTTTTTCACCTTGCTTCTATGAAATCATGCTTGGGTCCCCACAGGGCATGATTTCATCGATGCAAAATTGTGGTCACATGTTACAAAGTACGATTTTACTTGAATATTTTCTAGGGATAAATAGTTGTTCCAAACCCTATATCTACATCATAGGCTACATATAGGGCATAGTGCTACATTATATTTTGTGGTTCTATCATTTTATTCTACTATATCTTGATATGCTTGATTTCTTCCAAAGGTCAATTTTTGCTTCTATTTTCAAAGGTCAACTAAAAGGACCTAGGGAGATTGACTATTGCACCTCCAAGAACTATTTTACAGTGGCCTAAGCAGGCTCCATAATACTGATTATATTTTCCATGTGTCTCTTAAGTTTTCTTGTAGAAACATAATTTGTTGATATTGTTGGTGGTTGAAAATTTATGCCTACACTTGTACCTACGCACAACATCAACGTGTGATTATTTATCTTGTGTGGTACTACCCAAGAGAAATAAACCTCCAGAGAGATTATACTATCGTAGAAATAAAATTTAAAAAACTAACCTAAAAAAACCTTACTACCGAGAAAATACGAACAACCAACAAAAACTATAAACTAAAGAAAAAATTATAGCGGGGAAATAAAAATAAAAATAGAAACTAAGAATAGCCTAAATAGAAAAAATAGAACTACAAACTAAAAAAAAAACTACACTACACTTACTTGTTGAAGAAAAAAAAAACTAAAACTAAAAAAAATTGCAGACCTGTGGAGAAATAAAAATAAAAATAAAAACTAAACTATTAAACTAAACTGAAAAAAAAGAAACTACGGACTAAAAATAATTAAAAATGAAACTAAAATAAAAATTAAAACTAAACTAAAAATAAAATAAAATCTAAACTAACATTTACAGGGGAAAAAGGAGAGGGAAAATAGATGGAAAACACAACAACAAAACACAACAACAACAAACACAAAAATTTAAAAAATAGGGTGATTGTGCCAAAATAAAAATGACGAGTGATTCGCCACATATGCATTAGGAACAATATGGAGAAACATAACATGGAGAATGGAAAAACTACAAGAGGTAAGGCAAGGTGGACCAAGGGCCAATGCCACATGCAATCCAACTAGGGCTAAATATACATAGTATACAACCATAATATTCCTTGATATTAAATCTACTTGAATGTAGTGCAACATAGAAAAACAACATAGATGCCACAATAACTACATGAGGTAAGGTTGGTTTAAACCCATGAAGTTCTCCCAAACAATATATACACAAAATATAGTCATCTCTATATTAAATCAATGGGGTTATAATGCTAGCACAAAAATAGCAGTGAAAACATCCCACCATGACCAAAAACCTAAGCCAAAAATCCCAAGGACCAAAAGCAAAGTTTACAATGTGCACATGACCTTGTTAAATAGAGCACATAATAGTTGCAATTTAATTTTAAAATAGAACATGGTAGATGGTAGCAATTAAAAATATATGCATGCTCTAGCAGTTTTTGATGACCCAATCCTGCAAATAGAATGCTCCATATTCACTACCAGTAATCTTAAAGTCTTCAAATAGCCCATGTATAGTAAACACTACATGTTTTATTACATTCACAGGGGACATTGCCAAAGAATCTTCACATTTTTTGTGCATATTAAAAAATGGTAATGCTATATAATTTGGGCCAAAATCCAATCTTCATAACACAATTGGGACACGAAGTTGAGGGAATTTGAGCCAAAATCTAGTCTTCAAAAGCTTATCAAACTAGGGATGATCAAGGAGGAATTACCAATACTATGGAAAGAAGTTATGAAGTTTGTGATGGAGTACATCACGATTGATGACCCATGTTCTCCACTATAAAGTTTCACATTACATTAGTAAATCATTTTTGGTAAGTAAACCCTATAAATATCCTTGAGTATCTGTACTTATCCATGGAGTATTTCATTGACATGGCTTGTGCTAAGAAGTATGAGGCTTGGCCTTCTCATAATGGGCTCTTCAAGGTGATTTACATACATCTTCTTAAGAAATTCTTGAAATGTAATGTTACCATACTAGAACAAAAAGCAGAGCCTAAAAAAACTACAGAGGAGGAAGCATCTATCACCCCTTATTCAAGTGCAAGAGGATCCAAGAAAAGGAAATTTTATGGTAGTTCAAAGGATGTGGATTAGTCAATATAAAATAAAGATAAGCTGGAGGACCATGCCATCCCTATGAGAAGATATCAACACCTAAGGTATAGATTCATCCTGATCCAATAGAAAATTCATGACAACATTTATGAGGATGATCATGAGGACCCAACAGTCAAAATATTACAAGAATATATCATAAATATGAGCACTACTACCATTTATCATATGGAGAATGCAGTGGACTTGATAAATTCCACCATTACTCAGATGAAAGAACATAGAAATGCTCTCCATATGCTATTCTTGTGCACCAACTACCCTGAGGACCTTTCCGTTAGGAAAACCACTGATGCCATTACTAGAGTCAACAACAAGGAGGATGAGGTGGTGGAAATTATGAAGGAAGCCTTCAATGAAGTTCCCAAGGAAACTAAGAAGGATGGCACTAAGGATGCAACAACCAAATAATTCCTTCAATGATATTTTTTGTCTGTTTCTTTTTGTTGTGTTGGAACATTTGGTTCCTTTTTAGTGTGTTTTGGATGTTTCCTTTTGGAATCATAAGGACTATTATTATTCTGGATGTAAATGTTTTATCTTTGTATCTCGCATCCTTAGATGCAACTTTTGTACCAAGGCATTAGGGCACCTTACAAATGCCCTCAATATAATTTTGTTAACTTACCAAAAAAACATGATAAGACTGCATAGTTTTTTTTACCTTCTTTCTAGACTAAAACAAATATTCTCGGTTGTCTATCCAGATCCATAATATTTTTCATGTATGAAAATATGGAAAACTCACAAAAGAGAAGATTAATAATAATAAATGTCATGGAAAATTAAAAAACTATTTTTTCATTTAAAACAGTTTCCACTCGATCATTGAAAACTGTGAAAGTATTCAATCAAAAAGTCAGCCATGTGTGTAGTCAACCTGGGTATGCATAGTCAAAATGGCCAATGGAATTTAGGAACCAAATTTTGAATGGGATTCAGGAACTAGATTTTGAACAGGATTTAGGCACCAAATTTAAAATGGGAGTCAAGTTTCAAATTTACAATTACAACAAGAGACAGACACTAGATTTACAACAAGATTTAAGCACTATATTTACAATGGGAGTCAAGTACCTGATTTTGAATAGGATTTAGGTACCATATTTACAACAAGATTCAGGCACCATCTACATGTACTGATCAACTCCATTAGCTACAAACACAAACTTGTCCACCATGTATCACCAAAATTTTGAATCTTTTAATCATGGGCACATGTTGATCAAATCTCTACCACATGACAATGGTTGAATGCAATTGTTAATGAATTTGCATGGGAGGCTCAAAATTCATTAATAAATATCACTGGATAAAGAATAAAATCTTGGATCAACCATAAAATAAGATAAGTGCCCTAATTAATATTTAGTTTTTTTGTTGAGTGTCTTCTATTTTTGTTATTAAAACCCTAGATCTTATTTTAATAAAAGTACATTTAATTGATTTCTAGGCATTTGAAATATAAACAACATATAGTGTGCACTTAGGGTTAATTCTATTTGTGCATCATCTCTTGAACCCTTGCTTAAAGTTTTTCTATCTTGAAACCCTAGGGTTAGAAAAGCATTCAAAGAAATAATTATACTAGGGTTAGCTCTTGTCTTCTTGCATTATGTATTTCTACATTGTCCTTTATTTTTTATATAATAGATATAGAAATGCCAAACATAGGTGATTGTCTTGAATTGAATATATCAAAAATATCTAAAAATACCATGTACTTAGAGTGATTTCTTAAAGTCATTCCTAGTGAACCCCTTCCACCTTTTACACTGAGTGTAGAGAACAACATACCCTCACGGTTCACCTCAAGGATTTCTTCTATGGATATAGCCTTGAGAATCGTATGTGGTAGGGCAATGTTTCTCTACTAATTTTAATGAGGATATTGGGCCTTGCTATTTGATTCCCACTTCTAATATTTCTAAGGAAAGCTAAGGATGTGATAGCTTGGACCCTAAGAAATATTTGATAATGGTATAGTTAAACTTAAGCCTATAGATGATTCAACAAGAATATTACTAGTTAATGAGCATAGGCTTAAACTTTATAGGAAGCCATTATCTAAAGAAGAATTTATACATCATATTAAGCAATAGGTTGATTTGTAGTGCATATCTACACTGCAATCAACTATTATTGAATAAAAACTTCTCTTTCCTATCCTAAGCAACAAAAAAATATTATCTAAGTAAATAAGTACAATCAATCCTTTTGTTTGAAAAAGTAAGGCACTAGTAAATACGATGGATGACATAAATATTTACACCACTTGGAAAATGAAAGAATATTATCATGGAACAATAATATTTCTTGAAAATAAACTAGAAGATCACTCTATGTTCTTTAAATGTGTTTCCTTTATTTCATGATGGAGTTCTAATATCTATAATGTTTTCATCTTATTATTTATCACCCTTCAGTTTCAATATAATTTCAAAAATCTCCAAAGGAGACACCCCTTTGGTAATATCATAATATTGTAGGGAAACTACTGCCACATATTGTATAACACCTTGTTTGCTAAATAAAATCTAGGTATTTTTAATCACTCAGTTACCCCTAGTGTTTTAAGAAAACTTCATTGAAAATTGAACAATCCTTAGGTGCCATAGGTTGTTTGTGGTCAATCAAGTTTCCTCTTGGACCATGCACATTATAAAAAATAAAAACATTGTGAAGTCTGCAAAGGAATAACTCATGTGTTACTATTTCCATAAAGTGAACAATTTTATCTATTCATATAATTATGTGCATGGTCTAGAAAGCTAAAGAATTGACAAAAGGACAAGCTCCCCCTTCACCATTCCAAAAAAAGAGAAAAAAATCCCTTGCTCCTCCTAAAAATGAACATGTATCCCAAAAGAGAAAAAAATCCCTTGCTCTTCTCCAAAAATTAGCAAGACCCAAAAGTAATAAAAATCCCCTTTTCTCCAATGCAAATGAGCATAGTCCCAAATAAAATCCAAAAATCCAATAAAAGAAGGAAAAGGAGCTTGAATCCTTAGAATTCTTGGTGTTGTTAAAACCATGGGGTGATCCTCATTATAAGAATGGGTTGAATGAAACCCACTTGAAAATGGGGTAGCCTTACACATGGTGATAATTTTATCACATCAGATACCTTCTTTTGTACAGATCTATGGATGTTCACGGATGAGCTAACTTATTGGTATAAGTTACAAGTGATTAGTCTACCCTCACTCATAATAGGAAATGAACATGCATGGCACACACAAATGGTCCTAGAGAAATTTGAAACCATTAGGACAACCTGGGTATCCTATGAATTTGCAAGATGAATAGATGAGTTTGTTTGAGAACACTAGGATGTTTGAGTCTTTGTAAAACATCCCTAGAACATTTATACCTAATGCAAACAAAGTCATAAGCAAGCTTCCATTCCATACCACCATTACATTGCCACACATATATCATAGTCCATTTCATCCTACAAAATGTGGCCTGAATCCCGAAAGCCTTAATAATCGCTTGTAGGGATAAAGCAATAAGGATAGGGTTACAATTCCCATCAGGGTTTTGATAGTGGTTAGTAATAAAATTCCCCAAAAATTTGCATCCCTATAACGTTAACAAATAAATTTATATTTCTATAAAAATGGGCCATCAAGATGATACCAGAATGACTATCTTATTTCTCCTCTTCCAAAAATGGTTTCAAGTGTGTCCAAACCCTTGATGAAGACCTATTTTGTAAACCAAAGTGTTGATGATTGATATTGGTTTAAATTCATTATTTTTCTCTCACATGGAACTCCTTAATGAAGCTAAAGGAATTAGAACAAGAAATTTACCTCTCTAGGGCATTGAAAAGATTTGTTATTAGACTATGGAATATTTTATTAAAAAGCCAAGGAAGACATAAGTTTTTGCATAATATCTTTGCTATTGGTAACAAGCAATTCCGTTCTAAGAAGATTTATTATCCTACAAACTTATTTGATGACTTGACATGAATAAATAATTAGTATATAAGTAAATACCCCCATATTTTTTATTAGGTAAATAAAATAATATTGAAATATATATATATATATATATATATATATATATATATATATATTATATACATATTAAATATTTTCCACAAAATAAACTCTATAAAAATTTCTCTCCTTATCCTATTTTGGCTATATAGCCAAAAATATAGTTTGGGGAGGAAGTAAAGGATTTATTTAATAAGTTTCATGATACAGTTTGGGGGAGAAAAGAAAAAATGGAAAATTAGGTAAAGTATTCCTATGACTCTATAATTAATTTTTTGTAGTTATTTTCTGTAACTATTTTCCATAGCTATATTCCATAGTCATTTTTCATAGCTAATTTTCATAGTGGGTTTCAGTAGATAGTTTATGTAGATTGTTTTCGTAGATAGTTTCTGTAGACACTTTTTGTAGATACTTTTAGTAGCATATTTTTGTAGATGTGCACTTCATAAAAATTCTCCTAAGTATTTATTGGTAGATCTGTGCATGATTTAAGACACGTGCCATGATATAACAAGATACCTCAAGAAAAAGTAAACTCATGTGGGTATTTAAATTTTAACCATGAAATATCATCATCTCTTATTTATAAGGATTTGGACATGAAAAAGTAAACTCATGTGGGTATTTAAATTTTAACCATGAAATCCATCACATGGACATTTGAAACTTGTAAGCCATGGCATGAAAAACAAATATGCGGGTTGACCTTGATATTTGAGCACAACGGATTCAAACGTACACCATACAATACCAAATCGATAGGTTTTTGTGTACACATGACTTAAGCAATGTGTCATAAGGAAGCAAGGAACCATAGGGTGTTATTGTTTTTAGCAAAGCTTTTCATTCTATCTAAGAAATTACAGGGACATTTCACCTTGGAAGTCAAGCATAGTAGGTTTAGACGACCATAGAGCATGAGCTAGTAAATCAATGGAAAATCTAACCTTTGCACAAAGATGATTTGGGGATTTCCAAGAATATAACCCCAAAAATGAAATAGTGAATGTGGACACTTATGACTGGTTTGTGGTTGAAAGTACCATGTGGATTACCAATCGGGCACATCACGATCCATCTCTTGGAAAGGAAGATAAAACATGGATACTCAAAGCTTGAATACCCACCAATTTGTGTGAGGATTATGCAAAAATCAAGTAAGCATGACATAACAAAAGCATGGCTGAATGACGTGGCCATTTATGGTTGAGAGATGTACGGATGAGTTTCTATGAAAATGTTATGTGTATAACCATCTATCCATGATGTGAGTACCTAGACTCGAGAGAGAAAGGTGAAACCATAGCACACCTATTGATAATAATACATAGATCTAGAGGTACATTTTCATGGAATTTTTTTTAAGTGTATGACTATAAAGAATTTATGCCACAAGCTGAAGCCACATGAATTAAGTGATGATTTATAAGATTATGATATATAAAATATTTTGATTTTTAATAAACAAGCTCTATGGGATGGTCACCCTCAAATTTTATAGAAAGTCATGTAAAAGAAATTTAATGTAAAATTCATGTATTTTTACCTTGTAAGCTTCAACATGGAAGATAAGTCATGAATCCAACCTTAAATGTTGAGCATATGAGATATGGATGACTTGATATTTATCTCTAAGGGCAGAAGAGCAAATTTTTTTGCATATACATTTTGAAAGAATGCCAACATGAATCCATGGATGCTCATTGATCACCTTCACAAACACATTGTAGTCATAGCTAGCGAATCATGAAACTGAAAAATATTGGTATATTTTCATACACATTGGAAAGCTTAAAGTTGACATGATGATCACAAAAGGGCATAACCTAGAAATGACAATTGTTACCACAGATAAGCACGAAACTGAGAGCAAATTCCTCCTTTTTCCTTGATGCCAGTCCAAGGGTGATGAAAACGATGGATTATGTGGATACTTAGGGATGGAAAATATATTAATAGAATTCTTAAAAATGCTAATCATATCATACACAACACAAATAATTAGATGCATTACCTAGATAAAATATTGGATAGGACACAAAAGCACTGTACGATTCAAGTTATAGATCTACTGCACACGTAAAACAACATGCAATGGTTTCAATATGAATAAAATGAATGAATCATACTCGAATTGTGCATACAAAGGATTTGAAATCAGATGGCAAAAGTATACATGGATAATATCGATGCACATGAAACAAACTTACCAAAGCTTATCAAATGTAAATTAAAAGAAGGTAAAAATCAAAAGTTTTTATCATGGACCTTAATAAACTGATTAAGAGTGATTATCATCCAAAGCACCCTAAGTTCCAGATTTAAATTTAATAATATTCCACCCTAAGTCATCCTTCGAAATACATTATTGAAATATAACATCGAACTTGGATAATTGGTCATGAATCATGGAGAGATAATGGTTTCTTAGTATGTGTATCATGTTTAGCATGCAAATGGCCATTTCCAAAGGATAAATGACCACTTAGAGTGAGATATGTCGATCATAAACACCTAGCCATGCAAAAACCAATTTTAATCACACCATAAGCCATTGCAAGGACATGCATATTTGACTTTTTGTAGTTTACTTGTTGCCATATGAAAATAATCATAGTACCCACACACATATCAATGGTGAAGTAGATCCCCACAAGAAAAAAATTGGCCATGGCCATTGGAAGGGGGATGTATGGAGAAAATCCTTTGGAAACATATCTTGAACAACATTTAATAAGTAAATTCCAAAGAAAAAACACTATAACACATTTCTAAAGAGTTCTTCAAAAGTGCAGAGAATCCTTCCACTCCTAGAATGGCCATATTTTTGTATATAAGTGCATAAGGAGCTTTGTATTCTCCATCAATATTTTCTACATAAAAAGAATTTTAGAAGAGCCAAAAAATTAATGGATCAACTATGCATCCCATTACTATCCCAATAAGTTGGCTTGCAAACATGGACCTTGGGGATGAAAGTGTGAGATATCTAGTTTTGAAGTCTTGCATTAGATCTGAAGCATTAGAGATAATAGACTTCACACAGCTAAGTCCATAAGAACAGTTTAACAAGATCATATTAGATCTTATTATGCAAGTAACAATGGTTTTTGATAAGATGAATGACAAGAATTACAAGCAAACACTAAAAAGGAGACACAAAATTGAATGTAAGAATTGTTGTTTCAATTTTTTTAATGGCAAAGAAATGTGATGAAATTTTTGATGATCATAATAAATGTTTTTCTCTAAAAGATATGTCACATCAAATTGATAAAATAATTCTACTAATATATGAACTCCAGTATTTTAAATTTCTAAAAAATTGCAAAGAATATAGCGAGATACTAGTAAATGAAATATGGAATGAAGTGCTATATGAACCTTTTCTCATCACAAATTTGAAACCTTTAATTTTTAATTTTTAATATTTTCTCTACATAATAATGATAAACATATGCATGTAAATGTAATTTTTTCTCTACAAATTTTTATTTCATAGCCAAAGCATGGATTAACAAGATTAAGCATGAGAAATTAAAGGAAAAATAACACCTTGTTCCAACCCGAGCTTCATCCTGGATCAAGTCTAAAAACATTTGATTTTTAATATATATTACCACAAATATTATATAGTTACATTTATATTATTTGTGTATGATTTGTCTTTCTAGTTTTTGGCAGCACTGCTTTGTGTGCATGAGGACGTGCACTTCCTTCAGTTTGGGGGAATGATGAGTGTTGAAATTGACTATGAAATGCAGCTTTATTCCTGAGTTTACATTATATATATGATGGTTATGAATGAATTTTTCTAATTATCATGCACAATATATATGATTTTCAATGAATTTTATTTATAAAAATTTAATGTGCTAAATGTTTGTAATTTTACATAAAATGTGTGATATTGTTGTGCTTTTAGTAAATGGATGTTGTAGGTAACTCATAGGGAAATGCTATACCCAAACATTGTTAGAGTGATCCATGGGAAATCACAAAAAATATGGGCTACAAAAAGGTACTAAAAAAACCTAGAAAGTGTATATGGAAACCTATAGATTTTGTAAATCCATTTCATGTAATAAACATGCCACATATGCTACCAACTTGGTCAAATTCCATGTGGTTAGTTGGAAGGGTAGTTGCAAGACAAGAATCAAACTTGGATGACTCATAATTATTTTATTTGAATGATCACATATAAAGTTGTTATGAGATTTGTTATAAAGACATATTTATGCTTATAATAAATTTCCTTTCCTAAATAAAAGGATAAAGTTGTTGTACTAAGTCTAAATTAGTGGTTATGTTGTTACGTAGCTATTATACTAAGTCTAAATTAGTGGTTATGTTGTTACGTAGCTATTGTAATAAGTCTAAGTTAGTGGTTATGTTGTTACGTAGTTGTTGTACTAAGTCCAAATTAGTGATTATGTTGTTACGTATTTTTAGAAGTCCAATTTGGATTCATTCAATGTGTAACAAAGAGAAGTTGTAGCTTCTATTGTAAAGAGCATAATGTAAAGCTATAAATTAAAAATCTCTTTATGTTAGAGAGGGCTAGATACATAGGAAATAAGAGGAGAATATTTCTATAGCCATTTTACATTGTACAAGTCATGTGGATTGGAATAAAAGAATACAATTAGCATCATTTTCTTTCTCCTATGAGTATGGTAAAATAGTTCTTTATCTTCTTTATGTTTTGCTTTTTGTTGTAACTTTCATTTATTTCCTGCACACATAAATTATGTAGCATTAGATTAATTTAAATGAAAATAGATTAATGAAGTTAAAATAGAGTAGAGAAAGGGGAGGAGGTTAATACTAACCTTGAGGAGGCAAGGCCCACTCCGAAAGGTTAGTCCCTAAATCTCTTCCCCCAAAAATATGGTAGATAGAATTAGAACATAGAATAAAATTATAACATAAAATTTATTAAAATTGTATATCGTGAAACTATAGAATAAATTATATAAATAATACATTAGTAAATCATTACGTGGATCCACATAAACTTAGAATAAGTCATAATTGCATTTCTTTACATTAAGCACAATTTCATTTAATTTCATTTTTTGTAACTTTTATTTCTTGAAAATGAAACTAAGGAAATAGAATAAAGTCAATGATTAAGAATTATGGAATATCTATATAGGATTACTATTCTTTAAATCTAACCTATATTAAAAAATTAAATGTAAGAAAATACAACTCGACATTGAAACATGTAGTGTTGATGAAACTCATATTTGATTTGATTTTGCTCAACTCCTTTGGCAATATGTTCCTTTTGTACCTATTGGGCCTTATCTAGGACTTGGTGGAGCAACCATAGATCATGGAATGGGACCCTATGCTATTGGTACAACTTTATAGAGAGTTGTATGAGATTCAAGTGAGAGTCCAACATCGCCTAGGATGCAACTTCCTTCTTTAGGTTTGGATTTAGGAGCACTTTAGCATGGATTGACCTCTTGGACTACCGTGGGCTTCTTGAAGAGATATGGTAGATGAGAAGATTCCCTATGTTATACAATGTATACATGAGTGGGAGTGGGACAAGATTCACCCCTAGCAAGATTACCTAGAGCACTGCATACACTCCTATATTGGACTATAGCCAGGCTAGGTTACATGGAGACCATGGAGGGGAGAACCAACTTGGATTGTGGTAGATGAATAATTGAGGTGGGTGAGATGAGGTAGATGTTGATATGGAAAAATGAGATAGAGAATGAGTACTTTTAGTACTCATGAGTGACCTATAAACTTGGTGTGTAGTAGAGATTACTTGATGAGCCAGTGGTCTACATGTAGTGGATGACAAAGACAACTTTCATGGTCACAAGCAGAGCCTATGGGGGAGGATTTTGATGAGGCCCTAGTAGACCTAGACATAGAGGACCTTAGAAATACATATGAGTATGATTACTGATTCACAATCCAACATATTTAGATAGATGCAATGGCTAGAGGGGAGACTAAGGTAGTAGGGGAGGAGGCAGCTAGAGGAGAGGGATTTACTAGAGAAGACATCGAGGTAGTATAGGATCTAACTCAGTGATGAGTATATCACTGATTTGATGAGGATGTATCTTAGGAAGCCATTTAGGAGGCTCTTATAAAAAAATAGTAGAGAGATGAGGGCAAGGGAGCATATGAGTATGACACTAAGGAGTAGATTGCTACCTTGAGAGAGTAGGTCCAAATCCTTCAGGGTAGTTGGGTGATAGGAATGCAACCCATGCCATAGTGTAGAGCTAGTAGGATACATATAGATAGGTATGGTAGGGCTAGTTAGAGGAGAGGGACATGCTATGGTATTAGGTTGTGAGCCTATAGGAGGAGAGGGAGAGACTTATGGTAAAGTGATATGCTTTGTGGGTAGGGTAGACAGTTGGGTAGGGCTAGCCATCCACAAGAGGGTAGCCTATAGATGAGGTTGCCAAAATATAGATAGAGGTAGTACAAATACAAGCTAGGGTAGACAAATAAATCTCATAGCATCAGGTTGATTGGGATTACATGAGGTGACTAGAGGATGAGATAGATAGGCTTGGTGGGGTGCTCCCCTTGTGAGGTTCATAATCTTAGTCACATTAAAGTGGATGTAGAAGAGCCTCGAGAGAGCCATATGTGAGATATATTGTGCCATTATTTGTAGTGATAGGTACCTCTTAGATGTTAGGGGCTAGTAGATCTAGGAAGACCTAAAAATATGAGACTAAGGGTAGCGGGGAGAGCGATGAGAGTGGTGGCACAGTACCAACCTACGGATAGAGCCTATTTATTAGCTTGCATTTTTGGATGTGAGGTCTAAGGACCCACTTATTATTGTATCCTACAAGAATTTTCATACCATGATGTACTTATTATTTTAATATATATATATATATATATATATATATATATATATATGATATGATTTTTATTGATGCATATTTTGTGTTTATTGTACATGTTTTTTATGTGATGATGATTATGGATGTATGCCTAGATATGATTTATTTGTGCATAGACCTAGATATGTATGCAATGTACTAATGACATGTGATGATTTTAAATGGTATAAAATATGAATATATGTTTTAAATGATAAAACATAATGAATTAATCTAAGATGCAATAACCAACTAAGTGTAAGCACCCTAGAATGTATGAAAATCATGAATTAAGATTGAAACAAATTCATCTAAGGCATACACTGAAACATATACCAAATAAAATAAAATGTGTATTAACAATATGCAAATGTAATGTATGGTGATTAGTGAGAAGTCACAAGGGAACAATAATACTTTTATGAGACTCAAACACCCTAGTTGACCAGTCAAAAGTTGTATATTGACCATGCAAGAACCTGCAAGTTAAAAATATGCTAGAAAGACCAAGATACTCAATATCCCTATGTGTGCATAGTGAAGTTCATTACTTTGAATTTGTACTTGGTTGGACTTAACTACTTTGTAAAGCAAGCCATAAAAAGTGACCTTACAAAATGATAGACATGTCACCACACGTAAGGCTACTCCACTGCCATGCTGGTATCTATATCCCATTTCTAGTGATGAACATTACCCCATGGTTGTCAAAAACTGATAATTCCAAGGATTCAAGCTCTTTTTCCTCTTGTTTTATTTTTAGGATACTTGCTCATTTTGAAGGAGAGCTAGGGATTTTATTTCTTGTTGAGGTTTTTTCTCAATTTGGAGATGAGAAAAAGGGATTATGTTTTAGAGGGGCTTGCTCATTTTGAAGAGGAGCAAGGGATTTTATTTCTTTTGGTACTTACTCATTTTGTAGAGGAGCAAGATTTTTTTTTTGCTTTTTTTAGGGGGGAGAGGGATAGCTTGTCCTTTTTTCAATTCTTAGCCTTCTAGACCATGCACATAATAGGAGAGCAAGAAAAATTGTTTGATTAAGGGGTAATAACTACTTTATAGTTTCATATTTCCTTGTTCAAAGATCATATTTAAGAGTGTGAAAATGTTTTGGAAAATTGAGATAAGCAAGGTACTATCAAAATGAGACCCTACTGCAAGAGATCAAGATGTCAAGAGATCAAGATGTCTATCCATAAAATAAAAAAGGAAAAATAGGAATGGTTGAATGGCCAAAAGATCTATTTGGACACCCTGTGATAACTTACTTAGGAGGGAGGAAAAATACAAACACCAAGGAAGGGGAATGTGGATGGGAATGAATAGTTTGATGGGGTGTTTGCCTTATGAACTTTAAAAAGTTATGAGGTGTGCATAATATAGTTAGTGGTTGTATGAAAACCATTACTAATGGTCATACGATATTTAACCTATCTTACAAGGACCTCTTAATAGTAAAAATGCCACAAGGAAAAGTGTAAATAATGACAAGAGAAAAATATTGTTCGAGATAAATGACAATCATACAAACGTGGTGCTATGCTTAGTGTGCAAGAACCAGAACAAACTAATGCTAATGTAATGAAATATAAGCTTAATGCAACTAGACAACAAATATCACTAGAAAAGATAAAATGCAAGAATAAATACATCAAAATACAAGGTGCAATAAATTATAATATGCAATGCAATGGTAATATTGAATATGCATGCAATGGCAACATTGTATTTTTATGCATTTTATTGTTTTTGTTTTTTTAATGCACAAAATACCTATAGGTGGATAATATTAGGAGGTTCAGTCTCCTCAACACCCTCAAGTGAAGCTAATTGATATGTTCCTAGTACCACCTTCTGCTTTATTATGAATGGGCCTAACCAGTTTGTGGTAATTTTATCATGCAAATGGCTAGGAAAGTTGGAGTTTTGTTGATTTTCTTTGAGCACAAGATCACCAAATTAGAATTCCCTGGGATGAACCTTTGTATCATAAGCTTGTTTAATACAATCTTGATAAACATGAATATGCTCAAGAGCCTTAATTCATATTTCATCAAGAAGAGTAAGTTTATCAAGGAGAGTCTATTGTGCAACATCATCATTGATGAATTATTGTAATGAGATGCACAATGAGGGAGTTTCAAGCTCCAGGGGCATAATGGCCTTAGTTCCATTTAATAACAAGAATAGAGTTTTCCCTATTGGTGTTCGAATGCTCATCCTATAAGCCCAAAGTACTAGAGGTAGTTTAATATGCCATTCCTTGTGATGATTATCGACTATGAAAATCTATGTTGGATATGATACTTGTTGCACAAATCTTTAATATCCTTATTTTTGAATGATGGTCCATTATCCAAGATTATTTTGGATAGGATACAAAAATGACATGATATTATGGAGTAAGAACTTCGTGATACATGCAACTATCATAGTGGTTAATGGAAATTCTTCAATCCACTTTATGAAGTACTCAATGACTATTAGAATAAACGTATGTCATCTTGAAGATAGGGGTGATATTTTACCAATTAGATCAAAGCCCCATTATGAAAAAGACCACAATGAGTGGATTGACTATAGCACTTACGAAGGTATTTAGGATAAATTATCATTATACTGATATTTTATGCACCTTTTGACATAAGTGCAACAATCATGCTCCATCATAGGCTAGTAATAGCCTATATAGAGGATGTGCTTTGTGATGGCCATGCTACTAAAGTGGCTACCACATGTACCATCATGAGCTTACAAAATGGTCCAAGTAGACTCTTGGAGCTCTAGACATCAAAGAGGGATACCATCATAACTTTGGCAATATATTATGTCCCATAAAAAGATATATTTACTTGCTTTTTTATTGAATATTCATTTGGTGGCATGCGACAAGACCATAGGAGGACTACTAAGATTCAAGAAATTTTAAATCTATGAGAACCAATCTTGATATCGCTTAGTTTGAACTAAATGAATAACTTTATCCTCTCCAAAAGCATCTCGTAAGAATTTTGATTAAGAAAGGATCTTAATATAAATGGTTATGACATTATCATAAGGGCTCTATGATATTAAGGATCCCTAGCAAGTAAGTTTTAAGAAGTCTTGAATTTATGAGAACCAATATTAGTATGGTTTAATTTATACCATGTGGATGCTTTGCTCTTCTATAGAATAATATCATGAAATCATATATTGTGAGACCATTTTAACATGAATAGTGGTGACATCATCTAATGGATTTTGTAGAATTGGGGATCCCAAGGAAACCATTGTATTCAAAAAATAATTGGAGGCCTAAGGGATAGCCTCGATGTTATACCATTCAAAATTTACAAGCAACTTATCTATAATGGTCTTGCATGATTTCAAGACTGAGCATTTACATTGGTAGATTTATTTTACGTGGTTGACTATGAGCAAGGAGTCACCAAATATTTTGAGTCTCTTGAAATTTATGGTGAGATTTTTTTGAATATCCAAAAGGAGGGATTCTTATTCAATGTTATTATTAGTGCATGGGAAATCAAGTTTTAATGAAAGGGGAATAGGAGCCCCTTGTGGTGTGAAAAACATGATTCTAGCACCACCCCCTTGCTCGCATTTAGAACCATCAAAGAACAACATGAGATATTCTTTGTGCTCTAGTTCTTCTAATCTAGATAATGCAAAGATTGTATTATCAAGTAGCTCAATTGTAATAGGCTTATCATCATGAAGAGGTACTTCTACTAGTTGGTCTATGATGACTTTACCTTTGATAGAATTTTTCCAATGAATTCTAGGTCAAAATACATGAAAAACATGATCCACTTTGTGGTACGACTGTTATGATAAGCTCAACTCATCATGTATCACAAAGGGTTCTCTTTAGATATGAAATATATTGATTGATTAATCATGTAATGACAAAGCTTCTTTGTGGTAAAAACCACTACTAAGTAGAGTTTCTTAATATAAGCATATTTTATTTCCTATGAGACCATGGTGCGATTGAAATAATAATAGCCTACTCTTTATTTATCTCATTATTTTGGGCCAACATGGTCCCTAAGGAAAATTTTATGGTTAAGATGTATAATATGAAAGACACACTAAGTCTTAGAGGGGATAATACTAGCATGGAAGCCAAGTATTATTTTATATATTTGAAGGACTCTTGATAATCTTTATCCCAATGGAAATTCACCCCCTTCTATAGAATATGATTGAATGACTGACACTTTTCTGATAGTGTGCTATGAAGCATTGTATGACCTATATCTTCTCTTGCAAGCTACGAAGCTACTTAAGGTTGGTGGGGGAGGCATGCTTGTGATTGCTTCGACTTTCTTTGGATCAATCTTGATGCCCTATTTAGACATAATAAAACCTAAAAGCTTTTACATAACATTGAAAATACATTTTTTATGGTTCAAGCATACGTAATGTTCCAAGAGGTGATCAAAGACCTTTTCTAGAACACTGATATTATGCCAATGTAATAAAGATTTAGCCAAAAGATCATCCATGTAGTATTTGACAATATTGTACATGTAGTCATGAAAAATATACATCATTACCTGTTGATAAGTAGCACCAACATTCTTTAAGCCAAAGAGCATGACCTTATAGTAAAAAATATCCCATGGCATAATAAACGTCATTTTGGCTTGATATTTAGTATTGAATAGATTTGATTATATCCTGAGAAGCCATCCATGAGAGAGCATTTTGTGGCTTGCAACTCTGTCTACCAGTGTATTAATATTTGGAAGTAGAAATTCATCCCTGGGGATTGCTTTATTAAGATTACAAAAATCAATGCATATGCACACCCTCCATTTAGTTTCTTAATAGGTATCATGTTTGAAACCCAGTCAGGATAATCATTAGGTTAGATGAATCCTTCATCCAACAATTTTTGTAACTCATCCTTTATCATAACAACAATTGTTGGATGTAACTTTCAAAGTTTTTTCTTGATTGGTTTAATTACTAGATTTAATGTCAAATTGTGGACACTTGAGTTTAGATCCAGACCATGCATATATTTATATGACCAAGAAAAATCCTTTCTATACTTATTTAGAAGAGTGAAAAATGCCTTACACTTTGCAACTAAAAGACCATTTTCCAAATTGAGAATCTGGGGGTATTCAATATCATCGCTAACATTGATATCAACCATATATTCTATTAACATATGGGATCCTTCCTCCAATTTATGAGGAGTAAGGATCAAATGCATCCCATTTTTTGAATTGAATGATTTTGATACATTATTAGGCTCAATATTAGATTGTAAGACATCTAAATGAGGATGCAATGTGAAATGTAATAGTTGCAACATATCCTCATAAGGGAGAAATTGGGATGGTAACAGTGAAATAGCAACATGATCAAAATAAATAGCCTTGAGGTTGAGAGGCAATGATTGGGAAGGGTTATTGGGATAATAGAGTGGAGTGGTGTGGTCAATGGAGATCATATTGATGGTTGGTGTATGTCCTTCATTCATGGATGGGAAAATATGATTAAAGGTGAGTGGAAGCAAATTTTTAGGAGGTGGTTGGGGTGGAATGAGAATGATGGGGTGCACCCTATGGGGAACGAAGATAACTGGGTTTTTGGGTGGGAGAATTTGATGCCAAATGGGTAGCTATCTCAAAAAATATAAATATAGAATTCATCAAGATTTGTGAGAGGATCGATGGGGATAAACTCTTCTTTGGAGCTAAATGAGGTGATGGATAATGTTTTCTAATTGTCTTCTAACCCCCATTCATGTTCTAACCCCCATTCATGTTGTGACTCTTGGTCATATTCTAAATCCTCTTCTGATGAGTCATCATAAATAATAGATAAAGTAGCAATGTGTAGATGATCACTAAGTAAATGAGTATTACTAGGATCAACATACTCATTGCCATCAATGTCTCCTTATAGGCCTAATTTAAGGCATTGTAGGGAGTCAGAAAGAAGTTCATAAAACATATGTGTATGGTACCCTGAGTTTAATTTATTTATTGGAAGTTGATAATGTGGTTCCATAGGGGTTCGAGAACCTTACTCATATCACACTAAGCCAATTTTGTGATAATGATGGTGGTAAAAGTACTACAAATTAAATTATGGGTTTGAAAGATAATCGATATTCACTTGAAATGGCTCTTCATCCTCTAGTATAGGAGTTGTATCTATGGCAATGTCAATACCACCATAGAAAACAATTTAGCTTGGGCAAGATCCAAGGAGGACTATGGTACCTATAGGTAATGGTGTGTTGTGTGGGTGACTAAAGTCTCTAATTGAATCAATTATCGGGGTGAATGTAACATCTCTATATATTCACCAATACTTGAATTCATCATGCAAATTATGACTTGTGGCAACTCTTCTAGGGGAGATAATTATAAAGATGTAGGTTGTAATGAAATTTATGTGGTGATAGGTGGTTATTCATCAATGGAGGAAGCATGAGTGGGATTTGTGGTGATGGTTAAAATCAAAGGTGTAGGAGGTGTAGTGGATGGTTGATATGTGGATGTGTTTTTTAGCAAAGGTGGAGATGATAGTGATGTCATAGGTGCCTTCTCTAGATTTTGAGTGGGAGGGTCTAATGATGATGAGGGTATTTTTTAAGAATTTGATGGTGAGGGTTGATATGGAGGTGGTGGTGGTGGAGTGATAGATGATTGTGGTGTGAAATTTATGGCTTGGATAGGGTTGTTGGGCCAAATGTATATATGTGTGGAATGCAAGATGGACTCTTGGGGGTGCAAAACCATATTGTAAAATTTGAAGAGCACAAAGTCTATAGGGAAGTAGTGAACTTGGTCTTCATGTATATACTTGATCCACTGATGCAATATAGAAGGCACACATTTCATATCTTGAATCTAGGGCCTACCAAGCAATATGTTGTATTGCATGGTGTCTTCCAAGATATTTCACAGTACATGAATAGTATTTTGTCCAACCTAAATAGGAAGAACTATTGTGTCAATGGTGGAACATAGGGCATCATTGAAAGCTCAAAGGGTGAAAGTGGATGTCATAATGCAATATGGTAGAAGGTTGAAATGTTTAAGGATAGTAGAGGTGATGATGTTAATTGATGATATCATGTCAATTGAGATGCATTTGAAGGGGATCCTATATACAATAATGATGATATGCAATGGTGGATTAGGTACCTCAATGGATAATTGGATATTGACATGTTTTAACATGCCCCACAAAATTATTGAAATAATTAGGGTCTTGTGGTTGTGGTTCAATAGATATTAATATCTCCACAGAGCCTCTCAATGTGGGGTTGATTGTTGAATCAAATTATAGATGGAGAGTCTCATCAATAAAATTTTTAGACTTTGAGTAATTCTATTCCTTAGTGTGAGCAACAAGTGACGTAGCATAGGTGTTATTGGATTTAATATCGATGATGCCTATGATATTGATAGAATATTTGTAGGATCCATAGTTTATGTGGGTTGCATTGGATATCGTCTATTACTCATAATGATGTTGATCATTACCATGAAACCTTGGTTAGGTGGGGTGGTATGCACTTGATTAACCTACTTATATTATTCTATTTTGATAGTAGGTATTGTGTTTGCTTCGCATTGGGGTAAAGGATCTTGGAAGACACATATATTTTGGTTGTTGGAGGCAAGAGGATTATCAATTTGAATCTCTTACCTCTCAATCATGTATTGCACTATATTATTAAATGCATAGCATAATCAAATTTAATGCCCCTTCTATTCATGCTAAGTGCAATACTGATCCTCCTTGTAAGATCTATATTTGGTATGATTTGGATCCAGTGTTCAGATATCAGGGAGCGTAATTGCTTTTTCCTCACATAATCGATTAATAATTAATTTCTAAGACTCTAAAAAAGGTGTATATTAGTGAGGTATCTAATAATATTGCCTCACATATGAGTTTGCAGTTGTTGCTATTGTGGTGGATTGGTTGTTTGAGTGTTGTATTGCATTGGTAGAGGTTGGGCCTAGGTGGTGGTATTGGAGTTTAGTTTGAGGGGCCAAGAGTGCTCAAGACAACCTCATTTACCAGAGCTAACTTTGTTTTATTTTTCCCATCCTTTGCATTTTCATTGGGCCATTTCTTTTTATAGAGTTCAATTTTTCCTTCTTGGACATTGATGTGCTCGATTACCTTAGCTTTTATTGATGATGATACTGCGTAACAAGATCACCTAGATCAGCTCATGTTGTTGGATGAGTGTTGCATTAATTCACTTGAGCATATACATGTGTATCAAGAGTGTCTCAAGTGATCCTACAATATGAATTTCCATATTCAAGACTTTTAGGTTGGTGATCTTGTCCTAAAAGAGAACCAACAGAATTGTAGCTTACCGCCCCACTTGTAGGACAAATTTGTGGTAAACTGGTTAGGTCCCTTTGTCATCACTAGTCAAATAGGGCTTGGTACTTATTTCCTAGCTTCCCTTGAAGGTTTATAGGATCTTGAACCCTTGAACATCCTTCACTTGCAGCCATTTCATGCTTAGAGAGCACCAAAAGGCTCCTAGCAATTTTTCACCGTCTAGGTCAAGTAAAAATTCTCCTAGACTATCTACGATCATCTAGGTCAACCTTAAAATCCCCAAAGGAATCCATAAGCCCTTTGGTCATAATTAAATGCCCTTAGGTAGTCATAGACACTTTATAAGTACCGCTTACCATCTAGGTCACCCAAAAGGCTCCTAGCAGGTTTTCACCATCTAGGTTAAGTAAAAATGTTCCTAGACCATATATGATCATCTAGGTCAACCCTAAAAGCCCTAAAGACATCCTTAAGCCCTTTGGTCACAACCAAATACCCTTAGGCATTCATAGACACTTTCTAAGTGTTGTTGACCATCTAGGTCACCCAAAAGGCTCCTAGTGGGTTTTCACTATCTAGGTCAAGTAAAAACACTTCTATACTATCTACTATCATCTAGGTCAACCCTAAAAGTCCCAAAGGCATACATAATATCTTTGGTCATAATAAAATACCCCTAGGTAGTCGTAGACACTTTCTAAGTGTTGTTGACCGTCTAGGTCACCCAAAAGGCTCCTAGCAGGTTTTCACCATTTAGGTCAAGTAAAAATGCTCCTAGACCATATATGATCATCTATGTCAACCATAAAATCCCCAAATACATCCATAAGCTCTTTGGTCACAGTAAAATACCCCTAGGAGGTCATAGACACTTTCTAAGTGTTGTTGACCGTCTAGGTCACCCAAAAGGCTCCTAGCAGGTTTTCACCATCTAGGTCAAGTAAAAATGCTCCTAGACAATCTACGATCATATAGGTCAACCCTAAAAGCCCAAAAGGTATCCATAAGATATTTTTTCACAACCAAATACCCCTAGATATTCATAGACACTTTCTAAGTGTCACTGACCGTTTAGGTCTCCCAAAAGGCTCCTAGTGGGTTTTCACCGTCTAGGTCAAGTTAAAATGCTCCTAGACCATATACGATCATATAAGTCAACCCTAAAAGCCCCAAAGGCATCCATAAGCCCTTTTTTTACAACCAAATGCCCCTAGGTAGTCGTAGATACTTTCTAAGTGTCGTTGACCGTTTAGGTGACCCAAAAGGCTCCTAACGGGTTTTCACCATCTAGGTCAAGTAAAAATGCTCCTAGACTATCTATGATCATCTAGGTCAACCCAAAAATCCCCAAAGGCATCCATAAGCCCTTTGGTAGTAGCCAAATGCCCCTAGGTAGTCGTAGACACTTTCTAAGTGCCACTAACCATCTAGGTAACCAAAAAGGCTCCTAGTAGGTTTCATCATCTAGGTCAAGTAAAAATGCTCCTAGACCATCTATGATCATCTAGGTCAACCCTAAAAGCACCAAAGGTATACATAAGCCCTTTGGTCACAACCAAATACCCCTAGGTAATCATAGACACTTTATAAGTGTCACTGATCATCTAGGTCACCCAAAAGGCTTCTAGTGGGTTTTCATCATCTAGGTCAAGTAAAAACACTCCTAGACTATCTACGATCGTCTAGGTCAACCCAAAATTCCCAATGGTTCCCCAATAATCCCATTGGTCATATGCATATATATATCAATAAAAAACTCAAAAACATCAAAATACAAAAACATTGCATCACATTGCACTTTCATACATATATATATATATATATATATATATATATATATATATATATATATATATATATATATATATATATATCAATCAAAATTTCAAAAAAAAAAAACACATCATCAAAAATTCAAAAATATTGTATCACACCACATTGCATCCCATTGCATTTTATCATCGCTTGAATTTAGGCATATTCATCATTAGCACTTTACATTTTAGAGTTGCTCATCCATGTCTAGCACCATGATGGTACACTACTTACCGCTCAAAATCAATGTTGTGAAAATACTCATAGTTCAATGCTGCAAGTATCATTTTCACCAATATTTTTTACATTTCTATAGTCGTGTATATTCCCTTCACTTAACCATTTGTTTAGAATGTCATTAGTATTTTTGGTCACTCAACCACATCTAGTTTCTACTCATATTTTGTAGAAGGCTAGGGAGAATTTTAGGAGGTAGAGTCTTGCTGATATTGTGCCTCGTATACATCAAATCCCAACACATTTCACACTAATAAATCCAAGTTTTATGAAATAAAATATGAAACACACAAAGTAGTCTAGGGTAACTTGAGCGAAAAGTTTATCCTACTCGTCCACCTATGCGAATGGTTCAAAGATGCTGAGAATTGGCCAAAGAACAAGCTCTTCCCTACCCAATTCTCCAAAATAAATAGTGGTTTTCACCACTATCAAAAATCCCAAATACCCTTGATCCCTAAAGTCATAAGGATTCATACTACACGTCCTTGAGAAGGATGGGTAGTCATCCCAAAGGCCTAAAATATCAATGCCATTCACAAGTCAAGAATCCCACAAGCTCAACTTTGAAATCAAAATTCAAAATCAAAATCCTCAAAAAGCAACAATCAAAAGAAATAGTGGTTATCACCACTCCCCAAATCCCTTGCTCAAAGAAAATCAAATACAAAATAAACAATGATTATCATCACTACATATGAGCAAGTATCCTTGTAAAATTGAATAAAAGAATGATGCTTGAGCTTGAATCCCTGAAATTCTCAGCATTTAAAAAACCATTTAGGTGATCCTCATTACGGGTTTGGTGGATAGCCTCTCCGAAAATGATGGGATACTAAACACATGAAGATATGTCTACCACATTAGCTTTGCGTGTGTGTAGACCAATGTTTACATGTGGACGGGCTAGCTTTTGGTCATATACACTACCTAGTGGTATAATCCAATTGAGTATAGAACTCCATATTGTAACATTCATAGAGTGATCCTCATTACAGATTTTGTGGATAACCTAATTTTCAATGGTGATATCTTTATGCATCTCGTAGGAATGAACTCACTTGCACACATAGGGATATTGAGTATCTTGGTCATCCTAACAAATTTATAACTTGTCAAAAAGTCTTGCACGGTTAGTATACAACTTTTGATAAATTGATTAGAGTGTTTGAGTCTCACGAAAACCTCATGAACATCTTATAAACATCATACCACTTCACCACATTCATTTCAATTACATTATTCACAAATTCATTATATAGTCTCAAGACAACATTACATGGGAATTGATGCATTATATATCGTCTATGGTGCTAGCATAATAAGTCATATAGTCATCCATATCATCATACCTCCATACATGTACACAATAAAATCAAATCACATTACAACATATGCATACATAGGCATTCCTCATCATTGCATAAATCAAATTGCATACATTTCATAAAAATATAACATGATGATAAACCACATAAAAAGCTCATATATATATATATGTATAGGACAAAAATATAAATCATGTTTCCCATAGGCTACGATAAAAATTCCTCATACTTCACACTGCTAAAACATCCAAAAACACAAAAAGATTCACGTGAGCCACTACCATGGTCATGCAGGACTGGTACTATGACTCGCACTACCCCCTGCAGTCGGAGTCCTCTATGAACTACCAAATTTTCTACAACCTACCCTTTCAGCTCTCCACATAGACCTTGGTGCATCAAACATAGAGGAATATTGCCATATACTATTGTGGTGACTCTAGTACAATCCACTGGTAGCTGCATCATATCGTAGACACCCTCCAAGGAACACTACCTCAGTCTCCAGCTCATCCGCATAAACCTGCCCCCATCAAAACTGTGCCTGGTAAGTCTCCACATAATGGATCCATGTCACATCTTCCTGCAGCTTAGTCATCTCACCACTACTGGAATACTCCCGTATAGGGCTCTAATATCACAATTATGCCTGAAGAGATGCTATCATAGCCTGAGCCACCTATACCTCAACTTACTACACTGATAGATCTGCCCATATATCATGCACCTATGTCTGTAGATCTTTATCCTACATCACCCTGAGTAGCTCATCTAGTAGCTCCACCTCTATGTTCCTGAGGCCATCAGTGGTGCCTGCACCTCCTCATCCCTAACATCATCATCCCCAAGTCACCTCGATCTCCTCAGTCTTGGAGATCTGCATGCTCCCCTGCCATGTGTCCCTACCAATCACCTGCCTCACCTTGGTACTCACCAAAAACCTCCTGATGTGCCTCCATAGATACATCCCTTCCTAGTGGCCCCTCTCCATGCCACTACATTATCACCCACCAAGCGTCATACTTTGTTGTAGTCTTGGCATCATCCACATCTAAAATATCTACTACAAGATCTGTATCCTATGCAATTGCCTCTACCACTGGCCATGCCAATATCCTCTCATCCCCACAATGTCGATAAGGCACCAAATCACTAGGCACCCCCTAACATAGCCCAAACTATCACATCACTTGAGCAAAATGGAAGTACTCCCACTCCATGCCATGTCATCCAACAAGCCATCTGCCTTGTCACACCCTACAGAGCTATACAGTAGCATCTGCCCACTCTAGGCAATCCCTATATGGTATCTAGAACACTTGGCCTACCTTGAGTCATGAGAAAAAATCTGCATAGTAACCCACATCACCTACGAATTATCAACTTTGTTTCCTCTCCTGAGCCTTCTGCCACAGGATGCCATATCCTATCTCCCTGTCTACTAGTTGTGCCTGATTCATCTAGGGTAACCCCTATGGTTGCACCATAGTTATGTGCTACCATACCCAACACAACAACAAAAAGATACACCCAAAACCCTTCCATAAATGGTAGCAGATATTGTATAGCTCATCATAGATCTGTGCCAGTAGTGTAGTACCCCACGCCATCACTAGTGGCTCCGCCACAGTGCACCTCACCAACGCAAACACTATCTCCACATGATTCCATGGGAACCTCACTCTAGATGAGTTAGGTAATAGTATATTGGATATGAACATCATGAGTAGTGTATGCCTCACCCCCAATACCTTTGCATCATGTTAGAATCCTACCAGCATACCCCCCTTCAAGAAATCTAGTTCTGTCATCTCTAGATCATAACTAAAGTACCTCTCAAGCATTGTCTGTCTCTGGTCTTGTGGTGTCGTGTGGATTGGTCACCCTTATATTAGAATCCAAAGAATTTTATAGATGTCCTCAAGCATCACCATCATCTCCCCAGTGGGTAGGTGGAAGGTATTGGTGTGTGGATCCCACATATCAATTAGGGCAGTCAGATATGCATGGTCTCCTATAATAGACTCTAACTAGGTCACCTTCTTGAGGCCGATGGCATCCAACCATTCCAAATCCTCTATGGTCAAGGCATCCCTTATGGAATAAAATATATTTGGTACTTGATACCAACTCCTCACCACCTGGTAGGGATAAGCAACTCAATAATACAACACCAAAATGGCCTCGCATGGCCCCAAAAACATTCAAAAGAAAACACTCAAAATGGCCCCTCTTTGAGGCTAGTTTGTGGCCCTTCCTCCTAAGAAAAACCCCCAACCCTATGGACATCACATAAATGGATTGCCTATGACTAGCCCACACTAGCCATCCCACCTAAGGATGACTCCAAAAAATTGGGTCAAAAAGGCCTTTCAAGCCATCAAAAATAACAAAAACAATGCAAAATTGGACCTATAAAATACAATTTAATTGCACAAAAACATGGATAAAACATAAAAATTGGTACATATCTCATAAATTAGGTTTAATTGCCTATAATATAGTGTGATATACTTCCAAGTCAAAAACATACCATAAAAGCACAAAAATCAATTCCTAACACTAGAAAAATGCAATAAGAGAGACTGGGCATACCTATCTCGCACTGGCTCCTCTACTGGATAAGTCCACTCATTGACTAATGGTGTTTGTGGGATGAATTTTATAGTGCTTATCTACTCATAATTACTCTCCTACTCCTCACCTCTCAAATTGCCAAAGAGAGCATGCACAAATGAGCCTAACCTTCATATTTTGGGTTTATATAAAGATGCAGGGGTCACCACCATACCATGGTGGGATGAGCACACATTTAGCAAATTTTGCCACATTGGGATGGTGGTATAACATGTTCGCATACCACCCTAGGACGGTGGTATCAAAAATAGGTTAAAACAACCCAAAATAACCCAAAACAGGTCCAAAACTGCACCAAAATAACTCAAATTGGGTCCAAATTTTACATAGATAAAAATGCAACCATGAGGATCCTAGGAGGGATGGAAAATTTGTTAATTCATGCTCTAAGAAGGCCATTTTTTTGGACCACCCCTCGGACATGCATTTTTCAGCTCCTTTCCTCCAAGAAAACCCAACAAAGTCACCAAAATCCTCTTCCAATTGCCTTATTTTTAAGGCATAAAACTGAAGGTAAGCATAACACAATTCAATTGGGTCAAGTGACTCATCTATTTTCTCACTAGTCATTCTCTCATTGAATCATCGATTTATGGGGTAGTCATACTCAGTCCAAATTAGAAAGCACACACTCAATTATGCGAATTGCGTTCATTCAACGAATCTTTGATAAAGACAAACATGCTCCTACTAGGGGCAGCAAAAAAGCACATAATATCACATAATAACACTTGAAATTACTGGAATCATGAAGTCATGGGCCCTATCCATTCATGACAGACAATGTTCAAGCATAGGCACACTCATTTAATGAGCTAGAAACAAGGATTCAAGAACACATGCCCTTTCCATGATTGGGGTATCTAAAGTTGGTTAGGTTATGGAGTAACCTTAATAATTCCATATTTTTGTCATCTATTTTTGCTTAGCACTATGCTGCACATAATGCATCTCAAAAAGGGGCATCTATAGACACTAAAATGTGGTTAATCTGATTAATCACACATAAACAATAATCAAATTAGCATCATATGGCCCCTTGGGAAGCCCTCATGAGGCTCATAGTGGTTCTAGCCACTTCAGAAGGGTTTTTGGAGGCTACTGGACCAATTTTGGGAGGTTTTGGCCCAAAATTCACCACCATCCAACCCTGGGATGGTGGAATATTCCCACCATACCACCCTAGGATGGTGGTGATCCATCGCCCCAAGGTGGGATGGTGAGAAAGTTTGACCCAAAAAAAGTCAAATATGGGATATTTGGCACCCATAAACTGCTATTTAGCATGCCATATGGAGCATGTGGGTCAGAGTGCATTGAGTCCTTATGATACACTTCTTAATTGAGTCCCAAATTAGATATTCTCTTCAACACCCATTGCATGCATCCTGTTTGACAAATGGTGCCTCTTGCCATGCATGCCCTTGCATGCCTTTTTGCACATGAGCCCATTTGGGCTATAAAATGGATCCATAGTCCACAAAAAAATAAGGATAGGAGTTCTAGGATTTGAAATGAAGTGCTTCCGAGATTTCTTCCCAATTTATTGAGCTTTATTGCCTTCGAAATCTTCTCTTAGCGAAGGAGGTTACCGGGTGACTTCAAGAGAGCCTTTTGAGCGTAACTTTTCCATCAGGGTGAATTTCTTCACCAAATTCAATGAAAAAACCCCCTATAGTGTTTAGGATCATTCTCCATAGATATTGGTAGCAAAATATGGGCAGAATTGGTGGGTATCCCTTCCTAGGGTACCCCCAAATTAGTTGCAATCACCACCATCCCCCCTCGATACGAGGGTAAATAATTGTAAAATTTTATTAATTTTTTAATTATATTATTATAGAATATCATATTATGTTTTGGTTTAAATTTCATGTATTTTGGAGTTAAATTGACTGAGTTATAGTATTTTTAAGTTTTTACAGGTCCGTAGGGCCCATTCGGGAATCCCAGTTGGATGCAGGTGGATATGGGACTCAATTTTAAAATATAG
Organism: Wollemia nobilis; assembly: GCA_028583015.1. Classification (NCBI taxonomy): domain Eukaryota; kingdom Viridiplantae; phylum Streptophyta; class Pinopsida; order Araucariales; family Araucariaceae; genus Wollemia; species Wollemia nobilis. Next base: position 8,817,181 of record JAQPPZ010017052.1, read on the forward strand.
CCATATGGTTTGTATTTAAATGTCCATTTATGCATTCTTTCCAAATTTCATGAGTTTTGGATATGTTTAGGTTTAGGATTTGCTTATCTTGGTTTTCATAGGTTGTAGGCGGGCAACACAAAATAGAGGGGTCTACGGATGCAATTTCCAATATTTTTTTGGTGATATCATCTCAAAACATCCTCTTTGACATCTCCATAATTTTTCAAGTCATTATGATTTGATTTGATTTGATTTAGTTTTAATATATGCATTATTTTACCCTTGTGGGGATTGCATGTTTTCCACCATACACCCTTGCTATTTGACCCCTTTTGCTTCCTTGTATGTAGGTGTAGGTTTTTAGAAGGCATTGGGAAGGAATATCAAACATCAGATATTGAATATATAAGCTACGACAACATTGGACCACCCACATCGATTGTGGGTATGTGGAAAGGCATTGGATGTGCACCAGGATTCCTTGAAATACTTGGTATTTGAGCAACCAAAATTTGTAAAAATTGTATCACGTTTGAGCCCTCAAGGGGACTACTGTGTAACCTTGTATTTTGATCCACAAAATTAATAAGAAGATACTTGTTTCATTTCATTCCTTGTTATTTGGTATTGCTTCATTTTCACATGCATGCTTCCTTTTGATGCTCATAAACGATATAGGGTAGATACACATATTGTTTTACATCATTTGGTGCACCATTTTTCCATACTTCAGTTAGGACTTCTTGGATCCGACTAGAAGTAGCATATCTTTATCATTTTGGTAATTAGGTTGACTTAGAGATGTTGTAAAATCAATTTACCTATATTCGTAAAGAGCCTAATGGATCCTTGAGTCAATTCAATGGAAGATTTCATGAGTTGTACTTCCAAATGTGGGAAAATTTTAATACAAAAGAAGAAGAAGCTATTCAAGTATACATGGGAGCCATACACCCCAAACTTGCTATATATTTAAGGAAAATTTTGGATGACCCATCTCTAGATACAATCTATGAGATCCTAGAAAAGGTAGAACAACAATGTGATTCAGAAATAGAAGAAAAGATACAACATGTTCCCATGAGTGATTGTTCTTATGGAGTTATTGAGGCCAACCTACACCAACCATATAATATAGTACCCTCCACTCCAATGATGCCTAAGGTGAATGATAAAGGGAATGAATTTGAATGTCCAAATATTACAATTACCTTAGATATTGCCTAGGAGGAGGTGCAAGTTGTCAAGCCAACATCCACCAATTAAGATTGTGTAGAGAGGGGTTCATTTTTATAAGTGCATGAGTATTCAAATAATGGTGTCCTAAATCTAATTAGTGTTGGAATATGTGATAAGATAGAACCTACCATAGAATTGAAGGAAGTGGTTGAAAGTGAAATTGGAAGAGAATCGATAAATGAATTTTAAGATATAATAGAAATTCACCACTTTTTCTTGGAAAATAATTTGGACGAGATTCTTGAAATTGATGATCAATAAAATCCTCACCCTCCAATTGTGATGAAACTAAATCATGGGTTACAAATGTAGATTTTGATCTTACAAAATTGGATACAAAAATTAGCCCACTTTTGGAAATCATTGAACCATCTAAGGAAGGTGAAGGTGAATTTGATGAGAAACACGTTGATGAATTGGAATATGTTGAAGAAGTAGTTGAACTTTACCACTTGATTTTGGAAGATGATTACTATGATTCTTGGAATAAGTGGGAAGAATACACTCACTCCAAATATTCTAATGAAACTTTTATGTCAATTGATATGCAGGATGATACAATCACTTTCTCGCATGAGGATATTACAAGTCCTGTACAATTTGAAAATATTTTGGAAGAAGAATTAGAATCTCATGAAATTTTGAAAAATGATAATGATCATACTACTAAGGACAATGAATCAAAAGATCATGTCACAAATACTTTAGAGTTTCATCCCATGAATTTGGATGACAATTTTTACAATGGTTGGGGAAGATATGAATATGTGTTATTTTCTCACACCCCTATTGATGAAAATTCTATTCCACTTAATATGCAGGAGGTTGAAACTTCTACATCATATGAAGATCCTAAATTCACAAGATTCAAGAAAGTTCCCAAATTAGATCATGTTGAATATGAACTTATTGAAAATTTTGTTGAAATAGAAAGGAAAAAATGGTAAAAATTTCTTCTGACTCATCTATTTTGGATGAGGAAGAGGTAAAATCTGCTCTTTCATTTCGGGATATTGAAAAATTGGATACTAGTTTGCATGATTTTTTTGAGTATTCAAATAAAGAGATACCATGGATAGTGAACAAGGAGTTGGAATCAAATGGCAAAGAGGTTGATTTATTGGAAACAACTCAAATGATTAATCATCAATATGGGTTACTTGATACACACCTTGACCAACAATATTTGAGGGTTGAAAAGGATGGGCATTTTTTAATTGGGTACCCAATTTTGGTAAGTTTGATGAATAGGTAATCAATGAAGAAGTTACAAATCCTCAGCAAGTTTTGGTAAATAAAAATGTGTAAAAGGTAAAATCTAACCCTTTATGTCCAAGCATCCAAGCTTCAGGTGAAAATTTGTATGACCATTTATTGAATTTGAATGATGTTTATGATGAAATGCCATTGAAGGTAAATGAAGAACAAGGATTAATTTCTATGAACACCTATAAGAAGAACACTTTGATGAATGAAAAAGAAGTTGATGCACTTGAATTGTTGAATCAAATTCATCAACAATTGATTATTGAATCTAGGATAAAAGCTTATAATGATTCCCATTTAGTAAATATCCTAGATGCTTGCAAATATTTACATAAATTTGATTGGCCTAAAAACATGAATAAAGAATTGATTTTATAATTTTTAGAAATAGGCTCTTGTTTGCAAGATTTCATATTTTAAAAAGAAAGCCTAGTTCTAAATTTGGAATTGAGTTGTGAAATTGACATTTTAAAGAATAGACAAGAATTAATTGAAAATCAAATGTTTTCTAATAAATTTAATGATTTGAAGCTCACCTATGGGATTGTTAATGAAACTAAATCAAATTGGTGGGGTGAGAGAGGCAAGTTGAAGTTTGTTGCATTGTTTGGCTTAATCTTGTTTTTTTTGGATTCCTACAACATTTGGCATGCTTATCATGTTATATGCATTTTGAAATGTTCTAATCATGTTTGGGATCCGGGAAAGTGATAGTCCAAGCTTTGCACCATCTTGTACCATATTGTATATTTGTATATAGTTTTGGTTTACATTTTGATTTTGGTGTTTTGAGTTTTGTGCTTTTAATTTTGTGTCATGGGTTGTTTCCTTTGTTTTGGGGGATATGTTTCATGGTTTCTAACTTATGGTCTCTGGCCTATTTTGATGTTCCTTTGGTTAGTAGTGAGATTACCTGATTTGAAAAATTGATGAGCCCTAGAAAATGGGGATGAGTTATTTGGTGATCATGCTCAGATTTTGGGACTAAAATGGTGGAAAGTGGAACAATGAAATATTAGCCAAAGCTCCACATGGGAATCACACACATTAAATGGTGTTTTTGGAAGTAAGAAGGATGAATTTGTCTTGATTTGCAACCCTAGGAAAAAATCTAACATGCTCTACTTTTGGATTTCTAACATAGTGAGACTTGAGGCTTTGCAAGAGTTCCATTAGTATAAGCGATGCAACAGATTTCTTAAAGTTTATCATCTAGTTTAGAAAAACTTCATCGGGGATATAAATGCCTAATTAGCTATGGGGCCCTGATGAGGCAAAGTTTGATACTTAGAAAGAAAAAAAAAGAGAGAAAAAAGAAGAGAATAAATAAATAAATAAACAAAATAGAGAGCATTGAAAATTTAGACACACCTAGGATAGATGGGCTTTGCAAAGCATTAAGCGAACACACGAGGGAGTTAGATAACCCTCACCGGGGCTATAGATGCCTGACTAGTAGTGGGGCTCTGTCTGTAAAAGTCTTCATTCCAAGAGTTGTACTTCATAGCCTAATGCAAAAAGAGATGATAAAATCTGGAGGATTTTTAAAAATGTGGAAATGAATCACTTTTGCACACACTGAGCAAAGGGAGATGAATTAGTTGTTTTTATTTTGAAGTTGTTTACCTCCACCTTCTTGAGACGTTGCTAAATTATTGTGTCTCACTGATCTTGTGTGTTTTCATTTCAGGTTGGGTTCTTATCAACAAATATTGTCGACGATATTTTATTGTCGATGATTTTTTTCTTGTCGACAAATTTACTTGTCTATGATTTTTCTTGTTGACGATTTTTATTGTTGATGACTTTTTATCGTCAATTTGTTGTCGATGACTTTTTTGTCGTCAATGTTGCCATAGGCGAGTCTTCTTTAGTTTTGTGGTTAGTAGTTTTGTCTTCAAGTGTTGTGTTTTCTAACCTTAGTTTGTGTCAAGTAGTGATTTAGAGGTCTCAAATAATTTTATAAGTTGAAAAAAAAATTAAATACAATAAAAATGAACTTTTATATTCATTTAAGAGTTTAAAGTAAAAAATATATATATATATCTATATAAAATTTTCATAGATATAGATATACAATATTAAAAAAAAAAATTAATAAAATGAATTACAAAATATAATTATATATATATATGAATTTATAAAAGTATAATATATAAAACATTCACATGTTTATCCTTAATGAAATAAAAATATTAAAATATATAACCTAAAAAAATTAATAAAATAAATAATAAATAAAATAAATATATTTACATATAATATATATGTATACATATTATATAAATATAATTTGTATCGATATATATTATATATAATAATTAAGTAAAAGGAAAATTTCACTATATGTAATATGACACTATATATAAAAGCTCTTTCAATTTATAAAAGCTTTCGCTTTATTTTTCTTATGGTATGAGTTTTACATTTTTCTCTTATATCATCTTATAATGCATTCTCAGGTGAAGGCGGCAGCATAGGTGTGTGAAGGCGGCAGCATAGGTGTGGAAGTGACCATGGTGAATGCTTGATTCTACCGTGGATGGTGAAGATAATATTTGACCAGGAAGACCCCACCTGGCATACTGAAGATGGTAGGCATATGTTCTGAGGACAACACCTACGCAGCACCAACAAGTTTGATGCAGATGACCCCATAACCACGAACAGAATACAATAGCACTGTGTATTCATCAGCAATTGACAAAATATCACAGTGCGGAAGTCATCGTCTCATACTGTGGATTGCCGAAGATTGCAACTGAGATGAATATGTCAAGTTGCAGGGATGATTGGACCTAGACGACTTCGGTAGTGAATGACATAGCACATGGGAGTATTGGGTGTTTTGCGACATAATTGGAAAATTCTATAATACCGTAGATTTTACATTCTAATTGTTGGGCATATCAGACATTAAATAATTGCCACTCATCAACCAGGGTAGAGAAATACGACAGCAAATGGATGCGGAGTACCTGGAAGAAGCAAACAATGCATGTGTAGATGGGCGTCACGGCACTCAAAGTAAACTACAGTGTAGACGGAGGAAGAGCCACAACGGTGCCTATTTGGATAAGTATGGAGCAGTCACCCATGATAGAGCAGCACTCGAATGGAGTGTTCGTGAAGGAAAAGGTCTTCTTCCCTAGTTGTTCAGATGATGTAAGGGTGAGTAAAAGTGCCATGTGCCTCTACACACAGAGTCGATATGACCAGTCCAAGAAATAAACTCAGATTACACACAAAGAAAATACCGTAGACACATGATGAATGGCACAACAGGCAGATATGATATTGATTCCTTCTTATGATGTACTATTTTTCTCAGTCGTCCCCAATCATACGGCAGAGATTTCTTTGTGCAGACTATAGAAATTGTTACAATAAAGAATACCTGAAATCATCACAGACATTGAATCATTATTTTTTGTTTAATATTTTGAAGTAGCAGGGGAATCGGGTGTGATGTCGGAGCAGTGGTACAGGATGACGATCCGGCAGGCATCAATAAATTGAGAGTGGCATAAATGGATAGCGATAAGAAGTATGGACCCATGGCCTATACAATAGATATTATAAGCATTGTTCATTTAAAACAAGTTAGAGGACAACAATGCGTAGTGTTGGAATGACAGCATGGAGCAGTGGACGAATGAGTGAGAGTGCCACGAGGCACTGATGAGATGGAAAACTAGGGTATGGACTCCACCACGTGGACCGGGATGTCGGGCATACAGGTAGAGGAGATGCGTTGTCGTGACAGTGAGGACAAAAACAATAACCCATGGTGATCGAGCATTTATTCCTTACAAGGGCTGCATATTATAGGGTCGATTGAGGATTATGAGCATAGCGAATGGAGGTGCTGTGTGTGGGAATCATTACACGATAGCAATGCACATGGGTGTGCAGGAAATTATTCAGGGATTGCAAACATAAATAAATTAAATGTAATCTCTAAACTAAGATGAAACAATTAAATTACCGTAGCCGACATGAATAAATTTGGATGTGGCCATCATGTTCTATAACGTACTCAATTGTATTTGAGATACAATACAAGGGAAGTTATGGTTATATCCACACACATGAGGAGTAATGAATCCAACGTGGCCAGCATAGGTAAGTTGGAGTACACTGAAATTTTTAAATACACATACAGTTTTACAAGATGGCTTAGCCTTGTTATATCACACATGTGAAAGGATTAAGACAAACGTCACGCTATCTTATTATATATTTAGTGACATTTGTTGAATAAAGGATGAAAAAAATAGACGTGTGTTGAATGGAGGGTACAAGGCATAATGAGTTGTTTTACCTGAGCGTTCAAAGTTTTCATTAGCATTGAAAAGGGATAGGCACATCATGCGTTGGATAATGAAATGTGTTATGAAATGAAAGGAAAATAGTTGCAGGGGAGATGAAAGGCTTGGAAATGAATTCAAAGAGGAAAACAGAACAAAGGATATGGAAACGAAAGGCTTGGAAATGAATTCAAAGAGGAAAACAGAACGAAGGATATGGAAACGAAAGGACAAATGAATTGTTTTAAATATACCATTGAAAAAAGGAATGGGGCTGGATTGTTTTTTGGCAAGGCCAAGGGCTACCAAAATGATGCTGTAAATGAAAATTTTACATTAATGCAAAATATTTTGTCAGAAATTTAGATCTTGTTAGCAAGAAAGGAGGGGATTTTTTTTGCATGCTGATTTTATTTATTTATCTTCCCCCTTTCAGATTTTGGATTTATAGATAAAGTTTATGCATATTTTTTGGTTATTTCATGTGAAATTCTGAGACCTAAAATTTATTTTTGAACCTTAGGAGAACGCACTTAGTGTATTTAGATTGTGCAAATGCAGGTTGAATACATTAGGTTGCATGTATGAGTTTCTCACATCTTTGGTTTTGCAGTATGGGGTACTATAAAATTGACGGAGCTTTGCAGTTCTGCGTTTTTAGCATTTAGTTTACTTCATATTTTTATTTTTTAGTTTTCAAACTTTATTTTATAGAATTTTTCCAATTTTTAGTCATTAAAAAAAATACACCTTTCTTAATGAATTTTTCTGATTTTATTGAAGGGGGGGTAATTTTACACGTTATATTAAAAGGTTGTTATTTTAAAGCATTTAATTATTTTTCTTTATGAAAATTATTTCATTAAATAAGGATAATTAAATGACATTTTAAAGCCCTTACTTTAAGGCTATAAATTATGGTCTCTTTGTGAAAATTAATTTCACCAAAGAGGGATAGTTTATTAATCACATCAAAAGCTATCTTTATCTTCATGATAAGAAGCTACATTTGAGGAGCCTATTCATCATTTCAAATTCACATTCATAGATAGATTTAATCTTCATTTTCAGGTTTTAAAGTAGGATTTAATGCAAGATAAAACTTGATTAAAATCCACTTAATAAGGGAAGATAAAATCTACCTTAAAATCCTCAATATAAAAGGAATTAAGGCACTACATCGTGGTCATATGAGGGTAAACTCACACTTGTTTTATTTTGGTTTCATGAACAATCATTAGAGTAGCATGGTAAAATAAACCAACACGTGCCCCTTGTTTACAATTACTTGCAATCACTAAGGTGTTCCTATCATTTCTTTGATATTCTTTATTGAGACTACTAATACACATATGCAAATGCTAATATAGCAGAGACCTTGGAGAAGTTGTTTAACTTCTTTGCAAGAGGTTATTTTGGGATAAAAATCCTAAGGAAGAGTGTGATTTCACAACTAGGTGAAATTACCACTCAACAAGTCCATCGAGGCTAGACCGCTTCATGGGATAGAGATGTACAATTACTCTTAACGGTTGCAATCATAGCTGATTAGGTCTAATCAATTATCAAATGTGAAATTTTATTTTATTCAAAGTCATTCATAGTGGTCAAGTGACTCATCACTTCATTTAAATGTCCTACCCTCATAGACTCGTCACTTGAGGGGGTAGTCATAATATCATAATCATAATCAAATTCAATAGAAGATCCCTTGATCTTGTCAAAATTACATTCATCTTACGAATTATTGCCAATGACTATCATAAGCTTACCCTTTTGCTGAGGCAAAAAGAAAATATGATAGTGTAGTTTGTAGCTCTCTTCCTTTCAGTTATATAGGCTCGAACTCCTATTATAACACCAAAGCTACCCGAATGTCTGATGAAGAGTGTAAGGTTTTGCAAATTTAAGCCTTCCATCTAGTTGGAAGCAATGATTCTAGGATGCACATCCCTTTTGCTGGGCCCTGGACATCTAATGTTGATCAGACTAATGATCATCATCCAACCTATGACATCATTTTAGGAGGTCTATTTTTGCTCAACGTTGTTCGATCTCATAATGCATCTCAAAAGGGGCATATATAAAAACCTAAAATGTGTTATGTCGAGGCCACTACTCATATGGGACATGCTAGAAGACCATATGGAATATCTTGGACAAATACCAAAGTATAGCAGTGGTTTTAACCACTCATTTGGGGAACCTTTGCCTAGTTAGTTCTAGTCGTGGTTGACACACATGGTTAGCAGAGTTGACCATGCTTGTCAGATGCAGTCAGGCCTCAGAATCAGTTGGCCTTCATCTGACCCAAAATCGGTTGCAATGGACAATTAGTTGCAGATTGGAGTGGTTTGAGCAAGGAAGGTTTTGTATCTTTCCATCCAACAAACTCAACTGCCCAATATTGATCTTGGCTTCCTCATGAAGCTACCCCTAGCCCTTGGCAAGTGCTATAAGAACCCCATCCAAATTGGGGAAAATATATAGATAATTTTTCATTTGTAAATGGTGAAGCCCTATCGAGATAGACACTCACTTGTGTTCTTTGAGAGAAATCTTTGTCATTGCAATTGAGATAAAAATAGTAATTCAAGCCATGGAGTCCCTAGGAGGATAAGAGAACCAAGAAACTCAATTATGCCTATTTCATGTGTAATCAAAGCAATTCAACCACCAAATTCGTTAGAGGACATAGAGGTGATCCTTGACCATCAATTTGGTAGAGAGATTCAGTGATTTAGCCCTTGAATTGGAGGACAAGTACACTTCAAGCTCAGTCATAGCTGCAAGCTATGGCTAATAGTACTCACCACATCATAGAGCCATGGTCAGGGTATTATCACTGATTTCCCTATTTTCTCACCATAGATATTTTCAATGTTATTAGATTAGGTTTAATTCATGTTTATTTTCTTTGATAGAGACTTTTGACCGGTAGAATTAGCTTGTTTAGTAGTCTTGCTTTCAATATTGTAATTGGATATTAATGAATATTTTTCATGCTTCCATGTATTCAAATTCATAATTAGGCCATTAGATAGACACATATGCTTTTCCTTTACATGATTCATAGCATATTTTCATATTTTTCATAGGTTTACTAGCTTTCTTGCATTTTATTGATTATATGCTAGTTATGTTATGTGTTCATACATTTTCCTCAAAAATCCTCATCAAGAGAGGCATCCTTTATTACTAATGCTTCTTGTTGTTTATTACATGCAGGATTAATAGGGTTTTGGGATGCAAGGCAACAAATACCTCTAATTATGGAGAAGAAGGTCATCAACACCTTGGAGTAGTTTGTGTCATTTTAAAAAGGTATTTGGAATGCACCTACCCTTGAGGGGGATTTCAAACTATTGTATTTGTTGTATCAAATGGGTATCCCTAAGAGGGATGAATTTGTAACTTGACTCGATTTTAAATTAATAAAAGATATTTATATTTTATTTCTTTTCATTCTTTTCAATTTGTGCATACCTATTTGTATCATTTTTTAGCAATTGCAATATTAGGTGCAAGCCTTTTTGGATGTTACAGTTCCCAATCATCCAAAACTATCAGCCTACAATGAGCAAGCATTTTGTGAGCATCATCAACAATGAGGTCATAACATCAACTCTTACCATATCTTTCATAATTTGGTACAAGATCTCATTGATCGAGGATCCATCAAAATTAAAATTTAGGTATTTATCAAAACCCTTTACCTAAACATGGGGGTTCTAATTCTCACACCAATCCACCTACATCACAGGTTGGCCCTAGACATGTCAATCATGTCAATTACAACCCATATCAGCAAGGCTTTGTGGGTATGATCAATGTTACTACCCGAAACCAATGTTACCCTCTATGTATTGATGAGCCAACCAATCCTCCTCATCCCAAACCATATTCCTCTAATATACCATCACTACCAATAATTACTTCTACTATATCATACAACATCATCACCATTCATAGCAGTCTTTCACACCAACTTTGCATAACTCTTGCACTATTTTCCATATATGACCTCTTGCAATAATTTTAGCCTCATTGTGAGACCCTTAATGATATTATCCATTCCATAGATCTTGAACCAAGTGATAGCAATGCTTTTGTCAACTTTATTAGCAATTTGCAAACCTGTATGCAACCTTCCATAAGTTTCCATGATCACAAAATCATAAAACTTATGGGAGAGGCGGTTGATCCTCATATGCATATCATGGATTTTATCAATAATGTTACCTATAAATGTGTCCTCATTGAAACTAGGTCATCCATTAGTATTATTTCCATATCCAAACTTCATCATTTACATATTCCACCCACTCTTGACCTATGAGCTTTCCATGGCTTTATGTGTCCCATGGTAGGCTCTTTTATCTTAACTATCAAGGTAGGCACTAAGATCATCTCTAAATTATATCATGTCATTGAGGGGAATATGCAATATAACATCCTCTTAGGATACCCATGGATTCAAGATATGTAGTGTGTCTCTTCCATCTTGCATCTTTATTTGAAATACCTTCACAATGATCAAGTGCATTGCATCCCTATTGATGATGATCCATTTGAATTTTTCTATATCGTTAATATTATACCAAGTCCATCCTTGTCCTCCACTAAATTCACCCCAACCATAAGGTGATCCCCCACCACATCATTTGCATCTTCTCCACTTCCATATCAATCAAGGAATTCCATGGATATTTCCTCTCCTTTGCCATCTAACCTTCACACTCATTTCACTATATTCTCCCAATGATCTTCACCCTTATATTTAGAATCTCTTTCCCATTATTCTTCCATACACACCCTCACTCTTCGTCACCACCTCTTGTACAACCATATCATCCTCCTTGTTGGGAAAAATATTGGTTAGTTTTTTTATAGTTCAATTAATTACCTCCATTTAATTGTCAATCCGGGGTAGCTTGTAGTATTGTGAGCAACCGTGCAAAATTTACGCTTATAATTTCTCTTTCAAATATGAGTCCCTTGGATTATGGTTTGGGGGGTATTTGGTATTCATTGAAGTTTGTATTTAAATCAATAATCTCATGCTAAGTCTAAGAAAATAGGACTGAAAGCATTTAAAATCTAAATTACTACCTTGATAGAAATCACAAAAAATAAGAGAAATAACTAGAAAGAAAATTAATCTATGAAAGTAAATGCATAAAATAGGGGAAATGGGGAATAAATCTATTGTAAGTGGGCCCAAACTTCTAGCAGGTTCTGCCCATGGTATTTTATCACCGAACGCTTTAGAATATTTTTATAGGAAAATGCTCAAAGATTTTATAAACAATTGCAGCAAGAATTTACAAGAAAAGTCTAGGGGGTGTCTTCTTCATGGGTGGCCTACATATTTATAAGATATGTGTCCAGACCTATTACAATTCTTAGTATGAATTATAAAATTATTCATTGTTACAACTATTTTCTTAATTGAAGGAATCAGGAAAAATATCATGATATTTCAACATATTTTGTTTCTAGAATACGTCTGATATTTATTTTATTGATTTACATAAATCATTTATGTATCATATGGAATATGGGTGATGAGTCACCTTTGATGTTTTCCCATGTTCAGTTTCAATGCTGGAATTCTTGTCATGCTGGTTGCTAAAGTTTCGCTCTATTCTATCGACCACAGAGCCATGCTAAAGTTTGGCATTAGTGGAAATCAGGCACCATGTTTGAAGAAGTCAAGAAGCAGGTGAATTATATGTAGAAGTTGGGAAGTAGACATATTTTTATGTATAATGGGAATTACGCACCTTTTGTCATACAATGGGAAGCAAGTACCTTCTGCCATACAATGGGAAGCAGACACCTCTCATAACGGGAAGCAGACACCTAACAGGAAGAAAGTACCTATCAATTAAGTGTTGAATGGAAGTCAGGCACTTCAAAGGAATTTGGGTGCCTGAATTTGTACCTCTTCACTAATATTCCATAGATTTTTTTCTTCATTAAATTGCAAGTGCCAGGTCCAAGTGGGACCTTGATGAAAACATGCCAAAATGCAACAATTTCCACTAAATCTACATAAATTACACTTAAAGACAAATATTAGAGAACATAAAAAATAAACTATTAATTATATATATAATTTCCATAAAACATTTATATCTACAAGAAAATATGCCATACATTATAGGAAAAAGAGTACAAAAAATAAGCAAATTATGTGGCTCATCATACCCCCATGCTTAAGGGGTGGCACGTCCCTATGCCACTTTGAACTGGTAATTAGCAGTTCTCTTTATAGAATCCCAGTAAGCCCTATTGGTCTATGTCCTCTTCTTCTTAGTGGCCTTGGCTTTCTCTTTGTACCAAGGCTTTTGCCATTTTGGTTCCCTAGGAGTGGTTGTCTCCTGACCTTGCTACTTCTGGAACTTTTTGCACTGAAATGGTTCGCTTGGCCCTACTCTTTTCTTGGGTGGTTATCTAGTCGAGGACACCTTTCCTTTTTGAACATTTAGATAATAACCAGAGAAACTTATGGCATCCTTTTGGAATGTAGGATCATCCATTTTCTAGTACTCATGGTGAAGTGGCAAATTTTCACTCATAGGCACTGATTCTTTATTTCCAAATGGGATGCTTGATTCCTTAGCAACCCTAGTTGTGGGTAAATCTACCCTTATTGGATCAAGCTCATGTTTAGCTTAGACCTTTGTTTTTGCCATTGGGGGAGTTCTACTACTTGATTCTAGATATTACTATTGCATAGGGTCTAGAAATCCCATCCACATAAAATATGCTTGCATCCTCAAAGGCTTTCCATCCTCTGACCCATACAAGTACCATAACTACTCAGGATGGGCAACTAGAATTTTTTTTTGAGGCCTAAAAAATTGCTTTTTGGCCTCTTTTTCTAATTCCATGAGGGCTTTCTTAGAGGCCTTCTTCCATTTTTTCTTATTTTCCTTAATTTCCTCAAGCTCCTCAAATTTTTATTTTTGGGTAGCAAACAAATTCTTTGCTGCCTCCCATTCTTCATCGAAATCCAGCTCTAATTATTTATTTGATTCAATACCCAATGCCTTCAACTTGAAAACACATGCTCTAGTTCTAGGTCATTATTGAGATGGCCTTGTGGATTTTTGCTTTGATATTAGCTTGATTTGTTGTACCCTAGGGTGTTTTGGTGAAACTACTATTTCCTAGGGTACAAGGGATTCAGGCTACTGAGCATCTTTTTCCTCTATAGAAAATTATTGATCAACAGGGACTACTTCTTTCTCCTAAGGCTATTTGACCCCTGCATCAACTAGAGAGTGCTCTGTCTCTCCCTCTTTACCTAAATTTTAAGGCTCTTCAGGCTCCATATCCTTTTCCTCCTCATCTCCTTCGTTTGTAATTTTTTCTAAATTTTGAGGTTCCTCAACTTCATCCTCCTAAAGTATCTGCTCTATAGAGGGAGACATAGAACATGGTTGCTCTACTTCCATTGCAACAACATGTCCCTATTCTATTTTTGTATTAGTAGGGGGTACCTCTATTTCCCCATCGGTCTGTACAGTTGCATCAACCTTGGCCATATACTTGACTCCTACTAGTATACCCTACAACTATAATTATTTTTGTAGTTTCTGAATTGATTGATACAATTTATGCATTTTAAGGCAATCTCCTTTCGGTACTCCTCGAACAGGGTTTATTCTTCTTTAAATTTGGCTTCCCAAGTGGAAGCCTATTCTCCTAAATCCTATAGCTATTGCTACAAATCATTCGCTTGGCCTTCTAGTGGTGTATCTTCCATGGCCACATCCTATTGATAATTTGGCCCATAGGAAATATCTTGTAAAATATGGGCCAAGTACTCCTCCTTGTTAAGCTCATAGATTGGTGTATCCTCATCGAATGAGCTCGAAACCACCCTTGATGTTTTTTTTCTTCTACTTTGCATCATGGTGGAAATGAGTACGAAATATTGCTCTACCTCATTTTAAAATTGAGGTGCAGAAGGAGACATAGCTTTTCCTACTTCCTCCTCAAATTAGGAAAAAAAATAGAGGATGAGGCATGTCCTACTTCCCCTATAGTTTTCGTAGGTTGAGACACAAGCAATTTTTGCATGTTCTATCACCCCTTGGACCATATATTCATTCTAAATTAGCACCTCCCCCTCTACTTGTGTCCTCATCACTATACTAGTACCCACAACTTCATCAATTGTCACATTTCTATGTGACTCTACATATTGCACCAAGGCTGAAATCAGGCCATGGTGATCCAAGGCAGAAGTGTTTCTTGCCTGGTATAGCTTGGCCTTGTATTTCAAGGTGCATGCAAGGTAATGGGGAACATTGATTTTATCCCCATGTATGATGTTATTAAGAAAATAGGAGTGGTAGGTATTCATATGAGAGTACCTACCAGAGCATGTGAAGAAGCAGGTGATCTGCTCAAAAATTGCCCTCCAAAGCTCAAGAATATGTCATTTTAGCAAGCTAGTGTGCCTCAAGTACTCAGTTGGTGCTCCAAACAATCTTTTCAAATATAGGGTAAGGTTATACTCCTTGTACATGTGCTCCCCTATCAAATGGAGGACCATAACTCTAGTGATATAGGCCTCTATGAATGGGATCTATAGCCCCTGCATGTGCATGATACCATCTCTCATAAACACCACAAATTCATTTGCCACCGTTGCATCCTGGCATTGACTAACCATTCAACAATAGTCTATCCATTTTGTATCATCCAAATGTGTTTGGAAATCTAAAAAAATGCCTAAGTAGTCGATCGGATCACTCTTCTTGAGGTTGTGATTCTTTGATCTCCCCCCATGCTTTTCCTTTAGCTCATAATTCACTCAATGATGCTCCTGATTCTTCTTTGAATTGCTACTATGATTCACTTATTTGGTTTTTATTTCTCTGAAGGTGGCTTCACAGTATCTAGTAAGAAATTTTTTAAAAAACTACGTCCATGCACACAAGCGGTTAATTACCATAATCAACAATGATTATGGTTATCCACATTAAATTTCCTTTAAACATGTGCCTGATTGTGTAGAGATGATAACCATAAACTATCGATCAATCAGAGGTATACCATGCAACACCTTGCCAAGTGGATTTTTTCAAGTGGTTAAGGTAATAATGGGGGGTTGTGCTGATACATTTCCATAGACACACATGTTCATGAAAACAATATAGACAAAAAATAGAAAATTTAAACATTCACCTAAATTCGTTCTGTGGGTACATATGCACAAATATCTATGGTACATCTCTATTGGCTGGAATTTTATGATTGGGTAAACCACAACGGACAATGATGGCCATGGTTCCAATGTAATAAATTTTATTTGATGTGATTGATTTTTGGTAGCTGCAATATGATTTATTAGAGAAATATTGGAAAATTCAAAACAAAAATTAGAAAAAATGTATCACCTTGGGAAGACAAGCATCCTCTCCTCGAAAGTTGGTTGATGTCAACTTTTAATTTTGTCTATGGTATATTTGACTTTGCATGTGCATGGTGTGCTGACATGGTGTGGGCCATATCCCAATGCTAATGTGTTATTCTGTCAAGGTAGAAAATGGCCGTAGTAAGTGGAAATTAGGTGCCTTTATCGTTTGGAAATAAGGTTCCTTCTTTTCAAATTAAGGTGTGTAGGTACCTTGGAAACTAAAAATAGGCACCTTAGGAATTGGGAACTTTGCTTAACATGGGAATTAGACACCTTTAACAATAAGGAACTCTACTTAACACAAGAACTAGGCACCTTAGCAATTAGGTGCTTATGCCTAACATGGGAAGCATACACCTTTTTGCTAACTGTTAGGTGTCATACTTATGAAATAGACTTTATAAAAACTCAACTTTTTTTATTTTTTTTACATATGCTAAGAATATTTGGCATCATTTTCCCAAAAACTAGAAGTCAACTGTTCTCCTGGAAAATCTAGGAGTCAGACATTAATCATTCAAAAAATAGGATGCAGGCACCATCTTTGTAACATACTAGGAGTCAGGTGCCATGGAGCATATAACAGGAATCAAACACCTTCTACCATACAATGGGAAGCAAGTACCTTCTACTGTATAATGGGAATTAGACACCTTCTTCCATACAACGAGAATCAGGTACCTTTCCATTAAACATAGAAAATTGGTGCTTCTATTTTATTCAACAGGTGTTGAATTTTCCTTGTATGTGCACTGTCAGGTTGATCAAGCCCTTCAATGCTTTTGATTGAAAAATAGGAACAAAATCAGCATACACCCCTGAACCAGTAGTTGAGTTTTTTATTTTCCAAAGAGACCAATCCAAACACTCTTGTGCAGGTTCAGGTTTAGTATTCCCCTCTCTAAATGGGGACTAGCTACTCCTAATGCAAGAAAATTCTCCTAGAAATATTGAAAGGTGTAGGTTCATGGATCTTGTGCTTGTTAAGCCTAGGTTTCCCAAGCTACCTAATAGCTACACAAAGGGTATTGTTCCTGCAAAACAAAAACACAACTAAAAAAAGAAAATTTTGAAAGAATAATTGTCTTTGGGACTGTGTGGACTAGGTCCACATATTACTAACTCAAGATAAAATAATAATCAACTGGGGTCTCCCCCATGCCTAATATAGACTCAATCATGTATGCTTCAGATACATGGTATAGACACAAGCAGTGGCTATTGACTGTCAAGATAATTTTACTACCATCTATTATTTTGAATATTACAACCCCATTATTGATGACTTCAATCACTTCATATGGCCTCATCCAACATTGCATGAGATTGCCCTTCCTTTCCTAGAATTAGGAATCATAGAGTAATTTCCATTCTCCCACTTTAAGCTACTTTGACCTTGTGTGGTGGTCATGCCACTTGGCACTTTATTTCTGAATGATATTTATTTTTTGTAGAGCCTCAAGGTATTATTCATCTAGTTGATTAAGCTAAAGAATTATTCTTTTTATGTATCATCTAGGTTTATATTCAATTCTATAGCAATCCTAAGTGTTTTGACTTCAAACTTTATAGGAATAATGGCACTTTTACCATAGACTAACTGAAATTATGTGAAACTAGTAGTAGTCTTCTAGGTGGTCCTATAGGCCCACACTACTTCTGGTAATCTAGTAGCCCAATCCTTCCTATGTTGTTGCACTGTCTTTTTCAGTATATTTTCCAACTCTATATTTGTCACCTCAACTTACCCATTCACCTGTAGATGGTAGGGAGTGGTTTTGTTATGCTTAATTTGGTATTTTTGCATGAGTTCTTAGATCATCCTTGAAGTAAAATGAGGTCCTTGATCTGTTTTGATCTCCCTTGGGATCCCAAATATTGTAATTTTTTATGAATACAAGAAATATACTACAATTTTATCCTTTGAATCACGTAAAGCCTATAATTAAACCCACTTTGTCACATAGTCAGTGCAAACTAGGATATACCTCTTATCTCCTGACTATGTATTAATAGGTCCTACAAAGTCCATCCCCCATTTATCAAATGGTTCAATGTGAACATGTGGTTGGAGTGTCATCTCATCTTTGAGAGTAGGTCTGCCCATCCTTTGACATTGATCACACTAGCTCACATGTTTGGCTGCCTCCTTGAATAGTGAAGGCCAGTAATAACTAGCCTGCAACACTTTATATGTAGTCATTATTCATACAAAATAGCCACCACAAGGTTCATCATGGCAAGCCTACAGTAATTTAATTATTTCATTCCCAACAACACATCTTCTCATGATTTGATCAGGTCCTATTTTGAATAGGTACCCATAAATCCATGAGAAATTTGCACTTTTATCAATTAAAGTTTTATTTCTCACGAGGTGAAAGTGCAAGGGATACTTTACCAGTGCCTAAATAATTAGCCATTTTTAAGTACCAAGGTATCTGATCATTTAGAGAAAAAAAATGCTCATATGGAAATTGGTCTTCTATAGCTGCATAGTCTAGATGTGTCAACCTGGACAAGAAATCAGCTACCACATTGTATTTTCCTAGCTTATCCATTATTGTCACATCAAATTCTTGCAAAAGCAACAACCATATGATAATTTTACCACTAATTATAGGTTTATTTGTCATGTATTTGATCACTAAGTGGTCAGTGTGTACAGATACCTGATAACCTGTAATGTAATGACAAAATTTGTTAAGAGCACATATTACTACAAGAAACTCCTTCTCTGTGATAGTATAATTGAGTTTAGCACTTATGAGGTTTTTACTAACATAATAAATGGCATAATAATCATCACCATATTTCTATCCCAGTACTGAACCTATTGCATTGTTATATGCATCATCATATATGTGAAAAGGTATGGTCCAATTTGGACCTCTCAGTACTGGAACAATGATTAGTTTTTCCTTTAAAGTGTTAAATGCTTGTTCACATTCTTTAATCCAGATAAAATATACATATTTATTCAATAATGTGGTAAGATTTTTAGTAGTTTTTCTAAAGTCTAATATAAACCTCCTATAGCAACTGGCTGATCCAAGGAAACTACAAATATCCTTTTATTTTTTGGGAGTAAGAAGGGTTTGGATGACTTTTATTTTCTTTTTATCTGCTTTGATACCATATGTAGATAGGTGATGTCCTAAAACTATCCCTTCCTACATCATCATATAGCATTTCTCATTGCTTAAGGATAGGTTAGTTTCCTCACAATGTTTAAGTGTCTTCCATATTTTCTATGGCAATTTCAAAAGTTTCACCATATACGGTGAAATCATCCATATATACCTCCATAGTTTCTCCAATAATATCTGAAAAAATACTAAGAACTACCTTCTGAAAGGTGGTAGGTGCATTACATAGAAAAAATGGTAAAAATCAGTAAGTAAATGTCCCCCATGGACAAGTGAAGGTGGTTTTATATTGATCTTCCTACCCTATTTGGATATGATTTTATCCATTGAATCCATTCAAGAAAGAAAAGTATTTCTTGCTTGCTAAGGTTTCAAGGACCTGATATATGAAGGGTAAGGGGAATTGGTCTTTCTTAGTTGCTTTTTTTAGTAACCTATAATCAACATAGATTCTCCACTTTTCATTCTTATTGGGCACCACAACCAATTGTGATACCCACTCACTATCTAAAATGGGGTAGATGAATCCAACAGTGAGAATTTTTTGTAATTCTACTTTGACAATTTCTTTCATAGCTGGGTTTATTATCCTCTATGGTTTTCTTACTTGTCTAACCTGATATTTAAGATATATCCTATGATTTCAGGTCTTAGGAGCTATTCCTCTCATGTCAAAATATTCCTAAGCAAAGGCATCTTGATGTTTTTCCAATGTTTGTTTTAGTTTGGTCTACTATTCAATTATCAACCGGTTATCTATATTCAACATTCTACCAGGTGCAACTTCTATTTGTTGAATATGATGGTATTTCACTAATGGTAATTTAGGAGGAGGATAGGAGGGTTCTCCTTGAAAAAAGTGAGATATCATATTATCCTCATCACTTTCATCTTCCAACTCCTCAAGTGTCATGACAGGTTGGATCATTGATAGACTACCAATATTTTAATTCTCATCCTCGGGTTCTCCCAATAAATCTGTAGACTATGCAAGTGTATGTATGATCAGTTTATTTATATTCTGACCATATAATATGGTCATTTTTCCATATCTACAACTTATGTAAGCATCATCTATTGTTAGCCAAGGTCTACCTAAGATTAATGGATATCCACCTAATCTAGATTTAGATTATAGCACTGAGAAATCTACTGGATACTCCCATGCATCTACTACAATAGTGATATATTCCAGTATCGCGATATCGTGACACTTTTGCCTCCTTGCTCCCTTTTGTTGCTCTTTCTCTTGCTTTTAGCCACAAAAATACATGTCGTGATATCGCGACATTTTTTCCTCTTGGCTCTTTCTCTTGCTTTTAGCCGTTAAAATGCAACATGTCACGATATCGTGACACTTTTTCCTCTTGGATCTTTCTCTTGCTTTTAGCCGCAAAAATGCAACATGTCGCGATATCGCGACACTTTTTCCTCTTGGCTCTTTCTCTTGCTTTTAGCTGCGAAAATGCAACATGTCACGATATCGTGACACTTTTTCCTCTTGGCTCTTTCTCTTGCTTTTAGCCGTGAAAATACAATATGTCGCGATATCGCGACACTTTTTCCTCTTGACTCTTTCTCTTGCTTTTAGCCGCGAAAATGTAACATGTCGCGATATCACGACACTTTTTCCTATTTGCTCTTTCTCTTGCTTTTAGCCGCGAAAATACATGTCGCGATATCGCGACACTTTTTCCTCTTGGCTCTTTCTCTTGCTTTTAGCCACGAAAATGCAACATGTCGCGATATCACGACACTTTTTCCTCTTGGCTCTTTCTCTTGCTTTTAGCCGTGAAAATGCAACATGTCGCGATATCGCGACACTTTTTCCTCTTTGCTCTTTCTCTTGCTTTTAGCCGCAAAAATACAACATGTCGCGATATCGCGACACTTTTGCCCCCTTGCTCCCTTTTGTTGCTCTTAGCCGTGAAACTACAACATGTCGCGATATCGTGACACTTTTTCCTCCTTGTGGTGTTTTACTTTTTCTTTGATCTTTAGCATATGGGTCACTTTGGTCTTCTTGTAAAATATGCAAAAAAGGTGCATCAGCTGTTTTTCTGTAGTTAGTCACTTTTTGACTAACATTCTTGGTGCCTTCCGGGGGAATTTTTGCTAGAAAAAAAAATAGAGACTAGGCCTTTATCCATTGGGAAGCGGAGTCACTAGCACAGTTGTGAAAAGAAAAATTTCAAGCGGAAAAACAAAAGAAAAAGAATGCACTTTGGAATACAAGTGATCTTCATCTTATCAGAACCTTTCTTTTACTACTTAGGCATTTAACCTTTGTTTGAAGAATACAAAAATTCAATTCTGGGAGCTGGTCCCAGCTCTGGCCGTTGGCTGCTACCCCTGATGTTTAGATCTTCTGATTCTGTCCATGGCTGCAATTATCTCTTGACAAGTTTTGCACACTTGATTCTTATTAGGCCAAAAAAAGGGAAATATTTACAAAACTTCAACCTTATAATATACTGTACATATAATGGTGATCTGTAGCTTTTACTGGAAATACAATTTTAGGTGAAAAGCATTCACCGTGATGGGTAGAACCCATCCATCTTGATTTTTTAACTGGAAGGCATTGAATTGCTTTTCTAAAACAATTTCGAATGGCCCCTCCCAGAAAGGATCAAACTTGTCATGGTGTCCTAGCTTTGCTTTCTTGACATTCCATTTTAATACCAGGTCGCCTGTTTTAAATTTTTTGAAAGTAGTTTTCTTATCGAACCACCCGACTGTTTTTACCATATGCTTTTGATGATGATCGTAGGCCTGTTCCCTAGATTCTTCAAGTTGTAGAAGTTGCATCAGTCGGGCATCCATTGGATGACCTTCATATTCGTTAACTTGGTTTAGCATCCTCAACGCGGGTATTTCCATATGAATCGGCAGAACAACTTCTTTGCCATAAACCAAAGCATATGGCGAAGTATTGATTGATTTTTTGATTGAGATTCTATCAACCCACAGGGCTTGATTCAGGAGCGAGTTCCAGTTCTTCTTATTGTCCTCTAATGTTCTTTTTAGAATTCTCAAAAGATTCTTATTAGTAGACTCAGCTAATCCATTACCTTGTGGGTAATAATTAGAGAAATTCTTCAGGTAAATTCCATATCTACTGATGAATTCGATCATCTTTGCACTAGTGAAAGGGGATCCATTGTCCGTAACCAAAGAATCTAGTATGCCAAAACTTGTGATTAGACTTTTTACAAATTCTATCACCACTTCTGAATTAGCTTTCTTCGTAGGCACTGCTTCTGCCCACTTGGTGAAGTAGTCCATGGCAGTGAGAATGTACTTGTGGCCTGATGATGAGTTTGGCTCTATTATCCCTACGAAATCCAAATCCCACTGTTGGAATGGTTCCTCAACTTGAATAGCTTTTAAGGGCATAGGTGCATTCCTATTTCTTCCCACATACCTTTGACACTGTTCACACCTATGGGTCACATTGTACGCATCTAGGAAGATGGAAGGCCAATAACATCCAGCTCTAAGGATCTTTAAAGCTGTAGTTCGACCTGCATAATGTCCCCCTGAAAAACCCCCGTGAAATTCATCTAACACTTTCTGCTTTTCATTATCAAGGACACATTTTAACAATACACCATCGATGTTAATCCTGTACAACCCCTCTATTCAAAGGGTATATTTCAATGCTTGGATTTTGAATCTCCTTCTCTGGGAAGTGCTCATATCTTCAGGACATGACCTAGTCTAAAAATACCTCACAAAGTCATTGATACAACCCGAACTTACTCTGTCTTGGTGTTGCTCTGTGTTTGCCATGACGGGGTGGCTCTCCCCATAGCCACTTACAGCTTGCTTGGTCAACTCCTAGCACAAAGCTCTCCCTATGACTATTTTAGTAGGATGTATTTCTACATCATACTCTTGGATGCGAGTCACCCATCCAGCTCTTTTTCACCCAATTCTCCTTGAATTATGAAGTTCCTTACATCGGGATGAATAACATACACCATCGTCCGACTCTAGGATAATAAGTGTTTTAGCTTATTCAAGGATTTCATAATTGTGTATACTTGTTTTTCTATGAAGCTATACCTTTCTTCATGTTTGTGCATGGTAGAACTCAGAAAGGCTATGGGTCTTTCTTCATCATCTGCTCCTTTCTGAGTGAAAACTGCAGCATAACTATTTTGCTCTCCAACAGCATATAGTATGAAATCTTGGGAATAGTCAGGGTTGACTAGCACGGGAGCTTGAGCGATGGCTTCTAGAATTTTTTGGAAAGATTCTTTCCTCAGCTCTGTCCATTTGAAAGGAGTGTCATTTTTCAATAATTCAGTCATTGGTTTAACTATTTGGGCAAAATCTGCAATGAATTTTTTGACGAAATTTATTTGCCCAAAGAAAGACTGCAAACCTTTCTTGTTAACTGGGAGAGACAACTCAAGAAGTGTCTTTACTCTATCAGGATCAATTGATAGCCCAGATTTAGAAATAACATGCCCAAGGAGTATTCCTTCTTCCACAACAAAAATAGATTTTGTAGGATTTAGTGATATCCCAAATTCCCTACATTTCTCAAATACTTGCTGCAGATGAGTGGCATGGTCCTTTTTGTTGTGATAAAAAATAGTCATGTCATCTAAATAGACGACAATAATTTTGTTCGCAAGCTCCCCAAAAGCTATGTCCATGGCTCTCTGGAAAGTTGCTCCTACGTTAGATAATCCAAAGGGCATCCTTTGGTATGCAAATGTTCCCCACTTAGTGGTGAACGTAGTCTTGTATTGATCTTCATTTCTCACCCAAACTTGATTGTAACTAGAAAAGCCGTCTAACAAAGAAAACTTTTCTGCTCCCACCACGGTATGAAGGATTGGGTCAATCTGGGGTAAAGGATAGTGATCCTTTAAAGAGGCTTTGTTCAAATTTTTGAAATCGACGCATAGTCATATCTCTCCATATTTCTTGCGGACTGGAACTAAATTTGCCACCTAGGTAGAGTGCTTGATTGGGTATATTATTTTAGCCTGCAAGAGCTTTAACAACTCTTGTTTCATTAAGACTTCGATCTTGGGATTCATAGGCCTCTGCCTCTATCTGGAAGGTTTAACTCCTTCCTCCAGTTCAATGGTATGCTAAATGACCTCTTTCCTATACACTTTCAGATCACTATAAGTCCAGGCTATTATATCTAGATACTCTCTACATAACTATTTTATTTCCTCTAGTTCTACCACTGTACAATCGGTCCCTACTTTGATCATTTTGCCCGATTTTAGTTCCACTTCTTTATACCTGTGTTCATCTACCTTGATCTTTCGACCTACAGATCTGTCGCTATTGTCGAAAAGGCTCTCCAGGGTGATCAGTCCCCTGGGGATATGGTTGTTTTTCAATTGAATAAGGCTCTCTTCGTCCTCTTATTGTAACTCTCTATCTATAGAGCAATTCATCTCATGAATAAGAAAATCCAGGATTTGCTCATCGTTTTCGAATACTTGCCAAAAAATGTCTTTTTCGGGCATAGAAGGCCTGTATATAAGTCTAACTGTTTTAGACTTCTGAATAACATTGTTGACTGGGCAAAAATTTGATCCTACTGATGCTAACAGGTCTGCATGTGTGTTCTTCTCTCTGGAAATGGATTTCATGTTTATTGCTTCAAAATTTTCCAATAGATCTAACACTTTTTTTTGTAAGCTCTTAGGTAATGTTGCTTACAAATGCACTTGCCAATAACCTGTTTAACGATCAGCTCTGAATCTCCATAGATCAGCAGCTATTTTACACCCAATTTTTTAGCTTTCTTGAGTCCCAAACACAAGGCTTCGTACTCAGTTGTGTTATTGGTGCAACTCCATGTCAACCTATATGAAAAGACTTTTTCTTTTCTAGTGGGTGAAATCAGGACGATTCCAGCTCCTGCTCCATTTTTGCACCTTGACCCATCAAAGTACAATTTCCATAACTGGTTGACTGAATCATCTGTTTTAGGGACAACAATAGGGAGCTTTTTCGATTTCTCAATGGAATAGCTTCCCATTTCTATCTCTATCATAGCATTGAAGTCTTTCATTGAAAATTAATCTTTAGATTGGAGTTCCTCTGGGGTTTCTTCCATTAAATCAATATTTTCAAATTCCTTAGACATCATGTTGACAGTAGCTATTTCTTCTAGTATTTCCACATGAAAAGTAGATGGTTTCTCATTGTAGATCTTGAGTCTTTTACCTTTTAAAGGTACCTCCAAATGTGAATAATCTAGTGATAGATAACCTCCCAGTTTGGTTGTGAATTCTCTGGATAAACACATACCGAAATATGGTTCTAAGTCTACAACAACTACTTCTTGTATGACGACTGTTTCTGGCATTCTGTGGAGTTGAATAGGTATATCTTTGATCACCCCGATAGTTTTTACTAGAGTACCATCTAATTGCAACACACCAGGATGACTTCGAGTATATTCCATCCTCATTATGTCACATATGGCTTTCGACATTACCGTAGTTGCGGCCCCTGAATCAACCATGCAATTGTGAACTATCCACCCCTCCATTTGCAAAGATAAATAGAATGGGGGCGGTCTATTTTTTCTAGAGGTTGACACAACATTTGCTTGTATAACATTTGAGGAAGAGGTGTTATTATTTAAAGTTAAAGACTCTTGGAAGAGGTCAATCTGACCAGGAATTTGCAGTGCATCATACATGCTTATTTTGGAGGGGGTTCTCTTCATTTCTTCTGCAATGTTGAACAAAAGAGTTGCAGCTAGGGATACTTCAACACTTTTCTCCCTTCCACTAGTCGATGTGTCATATTTGTCTCTTTAGACCTACATAGCTTCTGTTCTTTGCCTTTTTTTCAATGAAGGAAATCTGAGTCTTTCCTTTGCTTGCTCTTGAGCTTCGCTCCATTTTCTAGGAGGAAATTATTTTCTTGGTGTAGTCGCAAAATTCTAAGGAGGGTCAGAACGTCCTTTCTCACTAGACAGGTTCTTCTACAGAGTTGCTCTGGGGGCAGGAGGAAAACCTAGTGGTTGGAGTTCCTTAGGATCAGCTTGTAATGACTTTTTTCTTGATCTTGTTAGGACCGATACTTTCTCCACTGATGGCATTGCCAAATTGTGGTGGACCTCTCTGATTATGTTCACCTGTCCCTTGCTGATTTCTTTTGCTCTTTCATTAATAATTTCTTGCACATGATGTTGATGAATCATGCATGAATCTTCTCCATGAGGATCATTGCAAGTGGTACACCAGTAGTCGAAATTAGTGGGTTCTCCATTATATCCTATCTCATTCGCATACACCACATTTTTTTTATCTTGTCCTCTTCCACTTGTTGAAGCACCTTCCTTTTGTATCTATGGAAATCTTCTTGCTTGAATATTCCTTTTCGCCTCTCTCTTTTCCATGGACGCCATTTCATTTGACAATGTCTTCATTGTATCAATTATGGTCATGTATTGATCATTGGGGGGAGCTGATGCAAGGGGTGTGGTTGGTAATGCGAGGAATGTAGGAGGTGCAGCTATAGATGGGAGAGCATGCGTTGATGGGAGTGTAGGCAGTTTAGAAATTGATGCTTGGGAAAGCTCTGGTAAAATAGGCAATAGACTTTTTTATGGATATCTTTTTGTAGCGATGAGATCAGCTTCACCCCTTACTGCCTCTACATAGATCCCAGGAAAAGTAGTTACACGAGATTGCCTTATTATCATGCTGAGATCTAAATCAAAAGCCCTTAAATAATAGCATATAGCTTGTTCTTCCGTGGGCTTTAGGCCTTGCGATACTCTATCACGAGTTCTGGTAAATCTAATGTTGAAATCTTGGATTTATTCTTGTGGATGCCTTTCAATGACAGTGAATTGATTCAACAATGTGAAATCATCTACATGTATATTAAATTCATCGACCAGACGGCCGGCCAGTACTACCCAAGAAGTAATGGATCCAGCGGGAAGCACTCTGTACCAATAGAGCATCTTTCTTTTCAAAGATATAATCAACAATCTGACCATTACATCTTCCTGAGTGATGTTATAAACAAATGCTAGCTCTGATACATCTAAATAGTGTTCATCTACTATTTTTCCTGTTCTGTCGAAGCTCGGCAATGCTTTTAGTGCAGCTTGTGGAATTTGGTGGTGCGTTCCCAAGTTCAAAGGGCTAGTTTGATTCCATACAAGATGCGCTGGGGCAGGGACGGCTACCATGATTGCTAAAGGAGTTACAACTGCTATAGGATTGCTTGTAAAAACTCCTACAATGGGTGTTAAAGAGGTGCTAATGGTGCCGAGCGGATTTGATTGTGCGGCTAGCATAGGGTGTGCTTTTAGGCTTCCGATATGTAGTTCAAAAAACTTGATAGGTTCTTCAGAGTTTCTAGCTTGGGATCTGGTTATCATATGGCTATATAACCAAAAGGTTTCTAGACAAGGTCTTTATTTTATGGTCTAAATGCAACGGAGTCACCAGGTGGTTTTTCTTGAGACTTTTAAACAAAAGGCTCTTAAGGTAAAACACCAAAACTTATACAATACTGTGGGATTGCTAGTCCCACCGAGCATGCCAAAAACTGTTGGAAAAAAATTTGCCTTCGGTTAATAGTGTTGTGCCTTAGACTTTGCCAACATTGAATAGATAGATCTTGCTTGAGATCATCTGTCTAGTCTCCAGAGAAGGCTGGTTCCTTTGAGTTTTTTAGAGAAAAGGGGAACAAGAGATAAGGGAAATATAGCCTAAGCTAGAAATTTTCTCACGATATAGATTAGACAATAGCAAACGTTGATGATGCAGTTTAGACAACAACAAATCTAGAACTCTTCTTTATAGAAAACATGAATTCCTGAGTGTGACTTTTAGATGTTTGTCTAAAAGCATGCAACTATATTTTAATGTTCAACTCTAGAAATAAGATTTATACATGCATAGTCCAGATTTCAGAACAGATACATTATAAAACTTAGAGTGCATAAAAGTTAAAACACCAGATACATACAAGCACACAGAAATTTCGGAAGCCAAAGGAAGAAATCTTTTATTGCTTGTAATCCAGTACGTGCACATCAAGCTTGTAAACGTCCAAGAGCCAACCCTCTTTCTGGTCTACTCACTCCTACTTATACCTTAAAAATAGTATCTTCTACTATGTACTTTTAATTTCTTCAATCAATTACAAGTAATTGTCTGCAGTTTCTAATAATACACAGGATTTCCCGTAGATTGGATAAATTTCCTTCTGGCTAATTTCAGGTGAGCCTGTTATTCTGAAATCATCCAGCAGACCTACCAGGTTATAATCAACAGACCATTCTTCAAAAATCAGCACCTGATGTCAGTGCATGTCCCTAGTTGCCAAAAATATACTTTATTCCTTTATAGCTGGCATGTTGCAAAATCGCGACATCGTCTCCTATTTTTCTCCTCTGCCGCTTCCAGTCGTGAAAATGAGACATGTCATGAAATCGCGACATTCATCTCTTCCTTTGCTCTTTTGCTGCCTCCCACCGTGAAAATGAGACATGTCACGAAATCATGACATTCGTCTCCTATTTTGCTCCTCTACCGCTTCCAGCTACGAAAATGAGACATGTCATGAAATCGCGACATTCGTCTCTTCCTTTGCTCTTTTGCTACCTCCCATCGTGAAAATGAGACATGTCGCGAAATCACGACATTCTTTCCTTGCTTTGCTCTTTTGTCGCTTCCAGCCGTGAAAAAGGGACATGTCATGAAATCGTGACATTCTTTCCTTGCCTTGCTCTTCTGCCACTTCCAGCCATAAAAATGAGACGTCGCGAAATCACGACATTCGTCTCTTGCTTTGCTCTTTTGCCGCTTCCAACCACAAAAATGAGACATGTCACGAAATCACGACATTCTTTCCTTGCTTTGCTTTTCTGCCGCTTCCAGCCACGAAAATGAGACATGTCGTGAAATCGCGACATTCTTTCCTTGCTTTGCTTTTCTGTTGCCTTCAGCCGTGAAAATGCGACATGTCACGATATCGTGACACTTTTGCCTCCTTGCTCCCTTTTGTTGCTCTTTCTCTTGCTTTTAGCCGCAAAAATACATGTCACGATATTGTGACACTTTTTCCTCTTAGCTCTTTCTCTTGCTTTTAGCCGTGAAAATGTAACATGTCGCGATATCATGACACTTTTTCCTCTTGGCTCTTTCTCTTGCTTTTAGCCACGAAAATGTAGCATGTCGCGATATCGCAACACTTTTTCCTCTTGGCTCTTTCTCTTGCTTTTATCCGCGAAAATGCAACATGTCGCGATATCGTGACACTTTTTCCTCTTGGCTCTTTCTCTTGCTTTTAGCCACGAAAATACATGTCACAATATCACGACACTTTTTCCTCTTGGCTCTTTCTCTTGCTTTTAGCCATGAAAATGTAACATGTCACGATATCACGACACTTTTTCCTCTTTGCTCTTTCTCTTGCTTTTAGCCACGAAAATACATGTCGCGATATCGCGACACTTTTTCCTCTTGGCTCTGATATTCTCACAATGACACTGAGAGCGGGGGGTGAATCAGTGTAACTATTTAAAATTTGAATCTGCAACTTTTAATGCTTAAAAATGCAAGCTTAAAAATAGATATAGCAAGAACAACACAAGAGCATCACACAACATAAGATTTAACGAGGTTCATCGATTTGGCTACTCCTCAAAAATTGACTGTTTGGACTCCGATCCAAATCCAACCTTTGCAAGGATTCAATCTTTACAAATAGTTTACCAGCACCCACTGGAAGGAGCACCAACCCCTGATTTATCTGCTACAACAGATAGGAGCACCAACCCCTTTTACCAAGCACCAACTTGGATTTTTATTTTGAATAATAGTTTGACATAAAAAATGCCTTGTCTTTTACAAGACCCTCACTAGTCTATTGCTCATTCAAATCAGTCTCATAGAAGCATAAAGAGAATTGTTAGAAACTCAATATCTTCTATTACAATCTAAAACCTCTCTTTGATTTTTCAAGAATAATATTCAGGTTTCAGTTCTGTAGCTATTATTCATACAACACTCTTACCCAACCACGCTTTTAGTTTTTCAAGATAAAACATGGTTGCAGTAACCTCACTTACTACGCCTGTTTGATTCTTTATACTTGATTTCCTTGAATGACACTTTTTGAAACGGCTCTAATTTTCCCTCCAATTTTTCATGCATTTACGGCTACGTTCAATCTATCAAACCCTCTCTGACGCGCTCTGTCTTTTAGCCGCTTCTTTCTGACTTATTCTGACAGTCTACTCTGCTCATTTTGACAACTTTTTCTGTGCAACCTGACAACCTTTTTGTGTGTTTTGATGCTCTGTCATTATTTTATTTTAACCTTTACGTAACTGCCCTCTCGGCACCTTTACACTTTCTGATGGCACTTTTTCCAATTCTGCGTCGACCTTTCTCTTCTGCCCGCAACTACCATGTCTGACACACGCAACCACCGAGAGGATTTCTTGTTTATCGGGATTCTCTATATTTTTGCACTTTTGCCAGCCATGTAACATCATGGCCCTGTAACAGCCGTTCTTTTCTTTAATGCGCTGTTCTGCCACCTGTAACTGTAGTTCTAACTCCAGTTAACTCTTGCCTAACTGGCTGCATGATTTTCTTCTGCACTTTCCTTGACAACTGTCACTATGCATGCTTCTTGGCCTTTACCCGCGAAACTATGACATGTCATGATATCGCGACATTTCTGCCCATTTGACCTTTCTTAGACAGTTGACCGTGAAAACCTGACCTATCGCGATATCACGACGTTTTCTGCCTCCTAGTCCTTGTCTCGGCATACACCCGCAAAAATAGAACATGTCGCAAAATCACGATGCATTTGCTGCCTCCAGCTCTTTTCTGTCTCCTACCCGCAAAAACGAGACATGTCACGAAATCGCGACGCTTTCGCTGCATCGAGCTCTTTTCTGTCTCCTACCCGCAAAAATGGGACATGTCACAAAATCTTGACACATTCGCTGCCTCTCGCTCTTTTCTGCATTTTTCCTGAGAAAACGGGACATGTCACGAAATCGTGACACTTTTTGCTTTCCTGCTCTCTACTTCACTTCCACCCGTGAAAATGGAACACGTCGCAAAATCGTGACACTTTTTGCTGCCGTACACTTTTCTGCATGCCTCAACGAAATCGGAACATGTCACGAAATCACGACGCTTTTCTGCCTTAGCGCTGTTCTTTGCCTTTCGCCTGCAAAAATGCAACATGTCGTGAAATCGTGACATCTTTCTCATCCATACAACTCTCTCTTCATGCACTAGAGAAATCAAGACATGTAGCGAAATCACTACACCTTTTTCCCTTTGCACTTTCCTTTGCTGCGGCCTCCGAAAATCTAGCATGTAGCGAAATCGCTACAACTTTTCACTTAGCACTTTCTTTTGCTTCGGCCAGCAAAACTTCGACTTGTAGTGAAATCACTACACCTTTGTGCCTTGCATTCTCTCTCTTCTTCGGGTCACAAAAACTCGACGTGTCGCGATATCGTGACACTTTTCGCCCTTAGCGCTTTTCTTCCGAATCTATCGTGAAATCATGACACTTTTCGTCCTTGGCGCTGCTTCTCCAAACTTGTCGTGAAATCGTGACACTTTTCGTCCTTGGCACTTCTTCTCCAAACTTGTCGTGAAATCGTGACACTTTTCGTCCTTGGCACTGCTTCTCAAAATTTATCGTGAAATCATGACACTTTTCAACCTTGGTTCCTTTACTCCAAACATGTCACGAAATCGTGACAGTTTTTCAACTTTGCTTCTTTCCTTCCAGCATGTCGCGAAATCGTGACAATTTTTTAACTTTTCTTCTTTCCTTCCAGCATGTCGTGAAATTGCGATAGTTTCTCTAGCTTTTTCTCTCTCCTCCAATATGTCGCGAAATCATGACATTTTTGGCTATGCCTTCTCTCTCCTAATTTTTGTCACAAAATCGTGACATTTCTGGCTACGCCTTCTCATTCCTCATTTTTGTCGTGAAATCATGACATTTCTGGCTGCGCCTTCTCTCTCCTCAGTTTTGTCATGAAATCACGACATTTTTGGCTGTGCCTTCTCTCTCCTCTGATTTGTCATGAAATCATGACATTTTTTGCTGTGCCTTCTCTCTCCTCCGTTTTGTCGCGAAATCATGATAGAAAACATGTCACGATATCGCGACAGTTTTCTTACTTGTATTTTTTTGCAATTTTTTGAATCTGGGCCACTTCTTTCTTCTTGGAAATTCACTGTACTTGTTCTGACTGACCTCTAAACTACATCAACTGCATCAATCTGTCTGTGTTGACAACAATGACAATACTTTTGCAATGCTTTTGTTGCACCTTGCTCAACAATCTCCCCCTTTGGAATTGTTGGAAACACATGTGCAATTTCAATTTCTTCTCCCCCTTTGCCAATAATACCAAAGGGTTGCTGCAGACTCCCCCTGAGTCTATGCACAACATTCTCAGGCATAAATAATTTTAATGCTCCCCCTAAGAATGTGTTCCCCATAGCTAGTCAGTGCTTGGGTAGTGTGACTACTCCCAACTTATTTTGAAGGTACTCAAAAACTTCCTTGGGCAATGGTTTTGTGAATATATCTGCTACTTGCTCTGTAGTTGGAACAAACTCCAATTTTACCTCTCCTTCGCAACTTTATCTTTCAAAAAGTGATACCGGATTGCAATATGTTTGGTGCGGGAATGCATGACCAGATTCTTTGAGATGTTGATTGCACTTGTGTTATCACATTTAACTGAAATTGGCTCATTGAAGTGAATACCAAGGTCTTTCAATGTTTGTCTCATCCATAATATTTGTGTACAGCATGTTGTTGCTGCAATGTATTTAGCCTCTACTGTGGATAAAGAGACTGATTCTTGTTTCTTGCTGTGCCATGCTACCAGCTTATCTCCAAGATAAAATGCTCCTCCACTGGTACTCTTTTTGTCATCAATACATCCGGCCCAATCTGCATCAGAATATGCAAAAAGAGTGAAGTCTTTTTCTTTTGGATACCATAGCCCATACTCCATAGTACCCTTGAGGTACCTAAAAATCCTTTTCATAGCTGTCACATGAGTCTCTTTGGGGCTAGCATGAAATATTGCAACCATGCAAACTGCCTGTAAGATATCTCGGTCCGGTGGTCATCCAAATACAGCGAGCTCCCAATCATAGATCTGTACATTGTTTGATCAACATCTGGAGATTTGTCATCCTTGCTCAACTTGCAGCTTGTTGTCATGGGAGTGCTAACAGGATTGCTATCCTCCATAGTGAACTTTTTTAGCATTTCTTTCACATATTTAATTTGGAAAATAAAAATCCCCTTTTTAGTTTGATTAACTTGCAGTCCGAGGAAATATGAAATTTCACCAATCATAGACATTTCAAATTCTTTTTGCATTTTATTTGCTATGTCTTTGCATGATTCATCATTGCTGCTCCCAAATATTATATCATCTACATAGACAACAAGGACAATGAAATTGCCATTCTCAGTTTTGATATATAAATTGCTATCCACCATACCTTTCTTGAATCCTTGCTTAGTGAGATAGTTGTCCAATCTTGCATACCAAGCTCTAGGTGCTTGTTTCAAGCCATACAATGCTTTCTTCAGCTTGCAGACAAAGTTAGGATTATCATAGAGTTGAAAACCATCAGGTTGTTCAATATACACTTCTTCTTCAATATTTCCATTTAGAAATGTTGATTTCACATCCATTTGATACACTTTGATATTCCTATGAACTTCTAAAGCCAAAAACAGTCTGATTGCTTCAATTCTGGCCACTGGTGCAAAATTTTCTTTAAAATCAATCCCCTCAACTTGAGCATATCCTTTCTGAGACCAATCTTGCTTTATTCCTTACAACCTGTCCGTCTTCATTCAATTTATTTCGAAATATTCATTTAGTACCGATTATGTTTTTATTTTCAAGCCTTGGTACTAATTCCCAGGTTTTGTTTTTCTCAATTTGATCTAGTTCTTCGATTCATCGCCTCCATCCAGCTTTCATCCGTGCTTGATTCAATAATATTTTTGGGCTCAATGCTGGATAATAGAGAGTAGTTGTTTACTACTCTTCTTCTTGTTTGAATACCAACTGTGGGGTCCCTAATAATCTGCTCTCTAGGATGATTTTTTTGCCAGCTTCCTGTTTTGAATTTCCTATTTTCTTCTATTTCTAAATCATCTGAATCTGATTTCTGTCTCTCTTATTTTTCTTGATCTTCATCTTCTTCAATAAATTCTTCATAAGTCAGGTAGTTTTCATTATGGCTGATTTCTTGTTTCCTACCTTCATCAACCTTGACATCCACACTCTCCACAATTTTCTTTAGTCTTTTGTTGTAGCATGTGTAGGCTTTGCTTTTTGTTGAGTAACCAAGAAAAAATCCTTCATCAGCTCTATCTTCAAACTTGCCAAGATTGTCTTCAGTTCGTTTAATGTAACACTTGTCGCCAAACACTTTGAAGTATTTTGTTGCAACCTTTTTGCCAAACCACAGTTCATAAGGTGTTTTGCTTTCATGCGGCCTCAACATGCACCTATTCCGGATGTAAACTGCAGGTATGAATCGCTTCTTTCCAAAACTCGTCAGCAATTTTGCTCTCTGTCAACATGGTCCGTGCCATTTCCTGCACAGTTCTGTTCTTTCTTTCTACTACTCCATTTTGCTGAGGTGTTCTTGCTGCCAAAAACTGTCTTCTAATCCCATGTTTTTCACAGTATTCTACAAACTCATCTGAAATAAACTCTCCTCCTCTATCAGATCTTAAACATTTAATTTTTTTTCTTGATTGATTCTCAACAAGATTCTTGAAATTTTTAAACATCTCAAAGGCTTCTGATTTAAGTTTCAGAAATAGTACCCATGTCATTCTTGAATAGTCATCTATACATAGCATAAAATATTTGTTTTGGGCTTGTTAGCTATTTGAACAATCAAGGATTCCTTATCTTTCTTAGGTTCTTCCTTTTCTTTCCACTGTGATTTGACAGCAGATCTGGTCACTTGTTTTGCCTTCTCCCTTTCATTGGCTTGTGCCTGTTTTTCGGGAAATTTTTTGTTTTGTTTCAATCCAGTTGGTTGAAACTTTCTTCCCTGGTATTTATTTCCTACAAAAGAGCTATGACAATTTCTTGCAATATGTCCGAAGTTAGGACAGTTATAACATTCTACAGCATAATCTATCAAAGGAGAAAAAATATTTTTACTAGTGAAATTCCTTTGTTCTACATTATATCTATAATATGAAATTTTATGACCATATGCATTGCATTTAAAACAATAACCAAAAAAGGAACGAGTGTACCTGGGTAATGGTTGTTGCCATCTTGTAGTAGGAGCCATGGGTCTTCTTCTTCTTTGATATGTGACTTTGGTGAATCCATCATTGGCAGTACTTCTTTCATGCTTGGCCTTATGGTTTTCTTTTGCATGATACGGTTTTTCTTGATCAACCCGGATCTTATATTTATTATTTATTGGTTCTATAGTTATAGCCTTTGAATCCTTTGAGAATTCTCCTTCATCAAAGCCCAAACCAAATTTGATGCCTGTAGGCCTTTAATTTTTTAACATTTTATTCAGCTTCGCAGAACTGTCTTCAAATTTATGATGACAATTCAATTTCTGATTCATCTCTTCTAGCTGCATCCTTAATCTAACTATGTCTTCTTCTAGCTTATTGCACTCATCTATTTTCATGGTTAGCTATGCTTCAAAATCTTTATACTTTTTCTTAAATTCTTCAGTCTGTACTTTCAAACTGATTATTAATTCGTTGGCATCCTCAAATTTTCTTGAAATATTTTTATTCTTTTTTCTTTCTGCACTTAACTCTTCAAGTGCAGCAACCAACTCACCTTCTAGATCTACCTCAGCCTCATCCTCTAATTTTTCATCACACTCCTGGGTTTCCTCTTGTTCTTTCTTCTTCAAAAGCCATGAACAAGGCTTCACCAGCTTTCTTCTTCGTAGTCCTCACCGGAGTCTGTCTTCAGAGGAGTCAACATTCTTGGAAATGAAACTTTTCTTCTTGAAGTTCCTTTTCCTAAAATGAGGTTTCTTCTTCCAGACACTTCTTTCTTGGTGTGTCCCTTCATCACTTTTGTTTTTCTCATTCATTGGGCATTTAGCTGCAAAGTGCCCAATGCCTCCACAGTTGAAACACTTGAACGGTAGCTTACCTCTATACTTTCCTTTTCCCTTTATTAGTTTCCTAACAAATTTTGCTTCAGTTTCATCTGAAGATTCTTCTTCATTAGATTCTTGTTTAGATTCTTCTTCATTAGATTCTTGTTTAGCTCTTATATTTTTCTAAGCTTGAAAAGTTGTTTCTCTTTCTGAGGGCTTAGTTTGTCCTATTCTCATTTCATATGCTGTTAAAGAACCATGCATTTCATCCATACTAAAAAAATTTAAATCTTTAGCTTCTTCTATGGCAGAAACTTTAGCATCAAATCTTTTATGGAGAGTTCTTAGTACATTTTTCATAACAACTGCATCTTCTATTTCCTCACCGAGTCCTCTAATAGCATTTATGATTTCTGTTGAGTTGTATTTTCACCCGATTGTGAAAGCACACTCTCCGATAGGATCTGAGTCCCAAAATCCTCTGCTTGCAAAGAAACTATAACAGAATAATTTCTCCAAGGTTCCTGTTATGCTGGATTTTGTTTACCAAAGATGCTGTTCAATTTAAATGCTGAGAATACCTTAGGGTTGCAAGTGGATGTTAACAAGGGGCACTATGGTTTATTTTAATTTAAATTTATAATGGAATCAAAGTGAATAAATCTAAGAACTGAATCTATTTCGATCTTGAGCTTTGATGGATTTTCAGTTATTTATTTGAATGACAGTAATTAAAATGCAGAAAATAAAATAAGGTATTGAAAATAAAAGAAATGCAAAAAAAAAAATGAAACTAAACTACGGCCAAAGTGCTATCATCTTGTTTTGACAAAACCGAAGATAATGAGGTCTTTTGTATGCAACCTAACCTATTGAACCTGCAAATTCATACAATCTAGATAAGCTAGGTGCGGGTTTCTGGGGTTTTTACTATAATTCCAAATTTAGACATTTGCATGAAGCAACCAAGAACACTTGCATTAAACTTCACCTAAAAGCCTAGAAATCTGAAAGGGAAAGATAAAACATTAAATCTTGCATGCAAAATGACTCCTTATTTCTTATCAATGAGATGCCAACTCTCTATGTTTTTGTATTAAATAATATATCAGTTACAATGACAGAATGTTCCAGGTTAAACAAATCTAGAACAAGTGAAGGAAATTGCTCCAAGTGCAGGTCTAGAATGGTTTTTTGCCCTTGTCTCTACAACTCTGCTAGCAGCAACTTCCAACCCCTATATCAATTCGTGCTTCTAATTTTATACTATCTGGCGTGGCTCTCTGTTTCACCCTGCGTCGCTTCGCTTCACCTCCCAGAATGCATCGTTTCATACTCCCGCCTTTTCAATGCTTTGAATTCATGCTCGATGCTGAAACGTTCGATATTTTTTGTTTCATGTAACGCTTCTGTAACCTTGACAACTGTATGCCACGTGTTTCGTGCTTTCTGCACATTTTGTAACAGCCCCATGTAAATCGTGACGTTTTTATGCATACAGCTTGCTCCTTTGCTTTCATCCCGAAAATGTGACATGTCGTGATATCGCGATGTTTTTCTGTCAACAGCCTCTTGCCTTCATGCACAGTGAAATGGCGACATGTCGCGATATCACGACACTTTTCTGCTTTCGGCCGCGATGGAGCAACATGTCGTGAAATTGTGACAATTTTCATTTTTCAACAGCGATGGCGCGACATGTTGCAATATCGCGACACTTTTTATCCTTGTGCAATTTTGCCCCTTTTTCTTGATTTTAGCATTTGGGTCACCGAGATTTTCTTTGAAAGCATGCAAAAAAGGTGGGTCCCCAATTTTGGGGTGTGTTGTGGATCAGCCACAACAAATGGTGACTCTGCTGTCAAATGCTCCTGAGCATTTTATGAGAACCCAACCTGGAAGTATACAAACTTGAAAACATGTGTTAGAACATAAGCAATATAAACAAATGCCCAAAGATCAAAAGTACATGAATCATCAAAATCATCAAGTATTAGCTCGGTGTGTGCAATGAATTTCATTCCCTATCGTTTGAAATTGATCAACATTCCGTTGTCAGTTTTACATGGATGCATATGTGAGATTGTGAATGATTTGTGTAGCCTAAAAACTATGCTTAGAGATTTTGTTCTTGTAAAGGCCTAAAATTTCTAGTATCATGCACAAACATTCAAGATTACCAAACCCTCTTAGGATCCACTAATGAATTGCTTTATTATATCCCAAAGTTGGTTATGAGTCCCTACTATCTTGAACCCATGTGCAAGTGAATGTGAAATCAGAACTTTGGGGAATCAAACTCCCAACCTAACCGAGATGGGAGTTTAACCCTATCCTTACTATTCTGATTTAGAATTCATTACCTCACTTTGAGCAAAATAATTTAACCAATTATGGAAGAAATGGTCATGCTAGTCTAACCCTTTGGACAATCAGTGGTCTTATTTTTTAGACAAGACATGTTGCCATGCATGGGCATACCTAACCCCATAATCCAAGACTTATCTTCATTTATTTGGACCTTGGGGATGACTACCCATCCTTTGCAGAGGACAAGTAGTACGATCCTTCCAATCCAATATAAATATGAGATGGGAAAAATTAATTTTTTACTTCTTGGACCTTGGGGATGACTATCCATCCTTGCTAGGGACATGTAGTACGATCCTTCCAATCCAAGCTTTGAAAAAAAATGGAAAATATTAATTTATTGCTTAGACCTTAGGGATGACTACCCATCCTTTGCAGAGGACAAATAGTATGATCCTTCCAATCCAAGATTTATCATGAAATGAGACATAAGAGCTTTGGGGAATCAGATTCTCAACCTAAGCGAGATGAGAATTTATGCCCTATCCTTACTACTCCATGTAGGTCAAATCAAAGCTTTGGGGAATTGGATCCTCAACCTAAGTTTGATGAGGATTTAGCCCTATCCTTACTACTCTGATTTTAAGCTTTAAGATTTATAAAAGTAGTCAAAACCATTGTTTTAAGGATCATGTTGCATAATAGGATAGACCTGAAATACTTCTTTCGCCCAACCTTTTCTTCCAAGTTAGGTTTTGATCATTTTGCACAAGATCCTTTTTAATGTATAAGACGTGCTTGGTTCTAGATATCTCAAGACTCAGTTTCAAACCTTAGGATTTTTTTACATTTATGTTATAACAAAACCCTAAGAGGATTTGACACACTTTAATGATTTGTACCAAAATGCATATGCAACTAAGATGGAATATATATGTAAAGTGAGATGTAACATGAATGCATTATCTCTTGAATTGCAAATGAAATATTTGCCATACAAAACTGACTACTTCATGCATCACAAGTTTCAAACGATATAACTTAAAATGTTTGTGTTACTTGTGGAGCTTTTACAAGACAATTCCAATATTTCATACTCTCCTAATCTTAATCATAAGTTGACATCTCAATTTTATTTTATTATTATATATATATATATATATATTTTTTTTTTCTCTTTTTTTTTTTTTTATAAAAACAAACAAAGCATGTCAATTGAAATCAAACACACAACTTAAATCATGATTAAACTAAGAATCCAAAAATAAAACTTGAAAAACACAAACCAAAACCAAAACCCAAAAACAATCCCAAAAACAAAACTTGAAAGCCCACACCAAAAAACCAAAAATTATATACACTATTGTACAAGATGATGCCAAACTTGGACTATTACTTTCCTGGATCCCAAACATGATTAGAATACATAAAAAAACATATGACACAATACACATGCCAAATTTTGTAGGAATCCAACAACAATAAGATCAAACCAAGCAATGCAACAAATTTCAACTTGCCATGCTCACCATTCCACTTTGATTTAGTTCTATTACCAACATCATAGGTGAGATTCAAATCAAATTGATTAGACAATGGTTGATATTCAAGTTTATCTTGTCTATTCTTTAAATTGCAAGTTTCATCATTCCATTCATGATTTAGAAGTAGGCTTTCCTTTTCAAATGTGAGATGTTGCAAACAAGAGCCTATTTCTAAAAATCTTGAATTTAAATCATTTTCCAAGATTTTAAAGCAATCAAAATCATTCAAAACTTGACAAGCATCAACAAAATTTGGCATTTCCTCATTAATGATGTTAGCATCCAAAGGGACATCATGTAACCTATCACTTGAAATTTTTGTAGCTACTACCAAAGGTAAAGATTTCCCCTTGTCATCCATACTCAACCCATCATGATTAAAATTTATCATAACTTGATGAGTATTAGTAGCCTTTTATTTTTCCTCGTTGTCTTCTTCATCATCCAATACCTGTTTAAAAACACCAAAGTTAGGCACCCAATCAAACATGCGTCCATATTTTTCAAAACAAGAGCCTAATTTTTCAAGATATGTGTCACGTGACACCTTTCCACAATCAATGGTTTGAGTTGCCCCAAAATCCATATTTTCATTAAGATCATCAATAGCATCCAACTCACACCACTTAGGTTTTGTAATTTCATCATTTTGAGATGGCATAGACATTGTAAAAACAATAGGTGGATCAATATTTTTGATTTCTTGCCCCCCAAGGGGAACAAAAACAATTGATTCTCCTTCTTCATCCATGGTAGTAGAATCATTATCTGTCTCCAACCTTTGAT
Source organism: Wollemia nobilis (assembly GCA_028583015.1). Taxonomy (NCBI): domain Eukaryota; kingdom Viridiplantae; phylum Streptophyta; class Pinopsida; order Araucariales; family Araucariaceae; genus Wollemia; species Wollemia nobilis. Next base: position 8,858,356 of record JAQPPZ010017052.1, read on the forward strand.
GATATTCCAACCCTTCTTCCAAAACATTCTCAGATTGTACAGGACTTGTAATATCCTCGTATGAAAGGGCAATTGTATTATCCTGCATATCAATAGGCACACAAATTTCATTAGAAGGTTTGGAGTGAGCATACTCTTCCCAAGAATCATAACAATCATCTTTCAAAATAAGATTGTGATGCTCAACTATTTCTTCATCATATTTTAATTCATCAACATGTTTCTCATAAAATTTATCTTCTCCTTCCTTAGATGGTTCAATTACTTCCAAAATTGGGTTATTGCTTGCATTCAAATTGATAAGGCTATCATAATCCACATGTGTAACCCATGATTCACGTTTAACATGATTTGGAAGGTGTGAATTTCCTAGGCCATTACTTTCAACAATGTCATCCAATGTGTCATCCGAATCAGATTCATCCTCATAAAATTCATCTTTTGGTGAGTCAAGGGTTTCCAATCTGTCACATGTTTCCATACTAGTTGGATCTAGTACTCCTCCCTTGCCTAAAATCATATTCTTATGAAAATCATTGAAATTGATTTTAGAAACATCTTTTGAATCAATATGAGTATTTTGAAGTTGATTCATACTTAAAAAATATGGTTGATCTTGCATAGTAGGTTGAGGATTTTGAAATTGATTGAAGCTTGGGAATGATTGTTGATTCTGAAATTGATTCACACTTGAACTTGGTTGAGGTGGATAAATCATTGGGTGGGTAAAGGAGGTATTAAATGATTGAATATTACATGATCCAAAACCCACACCATAATTTTGACAACTCAATTGTTGCTCAATTGCCATTACTTGAGTATAGGCTTGTGACAAAGATGTGATTTGAGGCATCCCTCGCAAATATGTGGTCATGGGTGAGTCAAGAGCATTGATGTATATTTGGAGAGCCACTTCCTCTTGAAGAACATAAAATGTCACTAATTGCGTATATAATCCAAAGAACCTTTTAGAAAATGACTTCACATTTTCACTTGGTCCTTTTCTAATATAGACCAACTGATTGTACATGAGGATTGGGTCAACTTGCTTTTTGTTGAATTGATTGAGAAATGTTGCCTCTAGCTGAGCCCAAGAAGTGATAGACCCTAAAGGCAAACTTGTAAACCAATCATATGCCACTTTGTCCAAGGTGTAAAGGAACATTTTACAAGCAACATCATCATACCAACTTGTTAAGTGATTCACAACAAATTTGAATGCTTGAATATGTTCTTCTACAGTATTTGTCCCATTAGACAAAAATTGAGGAAGACATCTCTCAAAACCAACGGGCAAATAATGTTGAACTCCCAGTATGTTCAATGGGCTACCTGTCATCCACGGTGTAAACATAGCCATTAGTGAATCTTCAATAATATAACTTTAATACCCAAAAATTCCCTTTTATTTATTTATTTATTTTTATTATTTTTATTTATTTATTTGTTATTTTTTTTTTTAAATTAAACCAAATCATATTATTCCTATATGAACAATAAAAGCGTTACGAACAGTGCATAGCAATTCCTGTAGCCCTTAAATCACAATAAACCATTTCAGCCCTCCTTGAAGAAACTCCCGATTATCACCAAGAAAACCTGCAATAGAAAAACAAATGCTGCAGTTTAGCCATTTGTGAGATTTAAGAGATAATTTCAAAATCAAATAAAAAAGATATTACTTATGTATGAAAATCAAAATAAAGTAAACCAAATCGGCCCTCCTTCTAGCGCCAATCTGTTGAGTTGTATTTTCACCCGATTGTGAAAGCACACTCTTCGGTAAGATCTGAGTCCCAAAATCCTCTGCTTGCAAAGAAACTATAACAGAATAATTTCTCCAAGGTTCCTGTTATGCTAGATTTTGTTTACCAAAGATGCTGTTCAATTTAAATTTTGGGAATACCTTAGGGTTGCAAGTGAATGTTAACAAGGGGCACTATGGTTTATTTTAATTTAAATTTATAATGGACTCAAAGTGAATAAATCTAAGAACTGAATCTATTTCGATCTTGAGCTTTGATGGATTTTCAGTTATTTATTTGAATGACAGTAATTAAAATGCAGAAAATAAAATAAGGTATTGAAAATAAAAGAAACGCAAATAATAAAAAAATGAAACTAAACTACGACCAGAGTGCTATCATCTTGTTTTGACAAAACCGAAAATAATGAGGTCTTCTGCATGCAACCTAACCTATTGAACCTACAAATTCGCACAATCCAGATAAGCTAGGTGCGGGTTTCTGGGGTTTTTACTGTAATTCTAGATTTAGACATTCGCATGAAGCAACCAAGAACACTTGCATTAAACTTCACCTAAAAGCCTAGAAATATGAAAGAGAAAGATAAAACATTAAATCTTGCATGCAAAATGACTCCTTTCTTATCAATGATATGCCAACTCTCTATGTTTCTGTATTAAATAATATATCAGTTACAATGACAAAATGTTCCAGGTTAAACAAATCCAGAACAAGTGAAGGAAATTGCTCCAAGTGCAGGTCCAGAATGGCCTGTTGCCCTTGTCTCTGCAACTTTGCTAGCAGCAACTTCAAACCCCTGTATCAATTCGCACTTTTGATTTTATACTATCTGGCGCGGCTCTCTGTTTTGCCCTGCATCGCTTTGTTTCACCTCCTAGAATGCATCATTTTGTACTCCCACATTTTCGATGCTTTGAATTCATGCTCGATGCTGAAACGTTCAATATTTTCTGTTTCATGTAACGCTTCTGTAATCCTGACAACTATATGCCACATGTTTCGTGCTTTCTGCATATTTTGTAATGGCCCCATGTAAATCATGACGTTTTTATGCATACAACTTGCTCCTTTGCTTTCATCGTGAAAACGCGACATGTCGCGATATCGCGATGTTTTTCTGTCAACAACCTCTCTTGCCTTCATGCACAGCGAAATGGTGACATGTCGCGATATCGTGACACTTTTCTGCTTTCGTCCACGACGGAGCAACATGTCATGAAATCATGACAATTTTCATTTCTTGGTAGCGATGGCGCGACATGTCGTGATATCGCGACACTTTTTATCCTTCTGCAATTTTGCCCCTTTTTCTTGATTTTAGCATCTGGGTCACCGAGATTTTCTTTGAAAGCATGCAAAAAAGGTGGGTCCCCAATTTTGGGGTGTGTTGTGGATCAGCCAAAACAATTCCATTTACTCTCAGCATATAGGCCTCTATGTTCTCATCATCATTCATCTTTAATGCTTTGAACTGGGCTCGATGTGTTTACAACTTGGCTTCCTTGATCTTGCCATATCCTTCATGAATGCTCTGTAGTTTGTCCCATATGTCTTTTGCTGCTTTACAGCTCATGATCCTTATCAATTCACTGTCTACTAACCCACACATAATAGCATTCTTAGCTTTAGAGTTGTTCTCAAACTTTTTCTTCTCAACCGCATCTGATGGAGGAGCAGAGGGTATTGTGTATCCATTTTCAATAGATTCCCAAATGTCATATCCCAATGCACACAGATATGTCTGCATCCTGAGTCTCCAAAAAGAGTAATTTGTTCCATCGAACAAAGGAGCTTTGTTGGAAGAAAATCCTTCACCACCGGACATTATGTATCTTCCAAGATCACCTTAGCTGATTAAGTTTGTTCAGGTACCTTGCTCTGATACCAATTGATATTCTCACAATGACACTAAGAGGGGGGGTGAATCAGTGTAACTATTTAAAATTTGAATCTGCAACTTTTAATGATTAAAAATGCAAGCTTAAAAATAGATATAGAAAGAACAACACAAAAGCATCACACAACATAAGATTTAACGAGGTTCACCGATTTGGCTACTCCTCAAAAATTGACTGTTTGGACTCCGATCCAAATCTAGCCTTTGCAAGGATTCAATCTTTACAAATAGTTTACCAGCACCCACTGGAAGGAGCACCAACCCCTGATTTATCTGCTACAATAGATAGGAGCACCAACCCATTTTACCAAGCACCAACTTGGATTTTTATTTTGAATAATAGTTTGACATAAAAAATGCCTTCTCTTTTACAAGACCCTCACTGGTCTATTGCTCATTCAAATCAGTCTCATAGAAGCATAAAGAGAATTGTTAGAAACTCAATATCTTCTATTACAATCTAAAACCTCTCTTTTGATTTTTCAAGAATAATATTCAGGTTTCAGTTCTGTAGCTATTATTCATACAGCACTCTTACCCAACCACGCTTTTAGTTTTTCAAGATAAAACACGATTGCAGTAACCTCACTTACTGCGCCTGTTCAATTCTTTATACTTGATTTCCTTGAATGACACTTTTTGAAACAACTCTAATTTTCCCTCTAATTTTTTATGCATTTACGGCTACGTTCAATCTATCAAACCCTCTCTGACGCACTCTGTCTTTTAGCCACTTCTTTCTGACTTATTATGACAGTCTACTCTGCTCATTCTGACATCTTTTTCTATGCAACCTGACAGCGTTTTTGTGTGTTTCGATGCTCTGTCATTATTTTCTTTTAACCTTTACGTAACTGCCCTCTCGACACCTTTACACTTTTTGATGGCACTTTTTCTAATTCTTCGTCGACCTTTCTCTTCTACCCGCAACTACCATGTCTGACACACGCAACCATTGAGAGGATTTCTTGTTTATCGGGATTCTCTATATTTTTGCACTTTTGCCAGCCATGCAGCATCACGACCCTGTAATAGTCGTTCTTTTCTTTAATGCGATGTTCTGCCACCTGTAACTATATTTCTAACTCTAGTTAACTCTTGCCTAACTGGCTACATGATTTTCTTCTGCACTTTCCCTGACAACTGTCACTATGCATGCTTCTCGGCCTTTACCCGCGAAACTATGACATGTCGCGATATCGTGACATTTCTGCCCATTTGACCTTTCTTAGACAGTTGACCGCGAAAACCTGACCTGTCGTGATATCGTGACGTTTTCTGCCTCCTAGTCCTTGTCTCGGCATACACCCATGAAAATAGAACATGTCACAAAATTGCGACGCATTTGCTGCCTCCAGGTCTTTTCTGTCTCCTACCCGCGAAAACGAGACATGTCGTGAAATTGCGATGCTTTCGCTACATCGAGCTCTTTTCTGTCTCCTACCCACAAAAATAGGACATGTCACGAAATTGCAACACATTCGCTGCCTCTCGCTCTTTTCTGCCTTTTGCTCGTGAAAATGGGACATGTCACGAAATCGTGACACTTTTTGCTTTCCTGCTCTCTACTTCGCTTGCACCCGTGAAAATGGAACACGTCGCGAAATCACGACACTTTTTGCTATCGTACACTTTTCTCTGCATGCCTCAGTGAAATCGAAACATGTCGCGAAATCGTGACGCTTTTCTCCCTTAGCGCTATTCTTTGCCTTTCACCCGCGAAAATGCAACATGTCACGAAATCGTGACATCTTTCTCATCCGTACAACTCTCTCTTCATGCACTAGCGAAATCAAGACATGTATCAAAATCGCTACACATTTTTCCCTTTGCACTTTCCTTTGCTGCGGCCTCTGAAAATCTAGCATGTAGCGAAATCACTACAACTTTTCACTTAGCACTTTCTTTTGCTTCGGCCAGCGAAACTTCGACTTGTAGCAAAATCACTACACCTTTGTGGCTTGCATTCTGTCTCTTCTTCGGGTCGCGAAAACCCGATGTGTCGCGATATCGTGACACTTTTTGCCCTTAGCGCTTTTCTTTTGAATCTGTCGTGAAATCGTGACACTTTTCATCCTTGGCACTGCTTCTCCAAACTTGTCGTGAAATCGTGACACTTTTCGTCCTTGGCACTGCTTCTCCAAACTTGTCGCGAAATCGCGACACTTTTCGTCCTTGGCGCTTCTTCTCAGAATTTGTCGCGAAATCGTGACACTTTTCATCCTTGGCGCCTTTACTCCAAACATGTCGTGAAATCATGACAATTTTTCAACTTTGCTTCTTTCCTTCCAGCATGTCGCGAAATCACGACAGTTTTTCAACTTTGTTTCTTTCCTTCCAGCATGTCACAAAATCATGACAGTTTCTCTAGCTTTTTCTCTCTCCTTCGATATGTCACGAAATTGTGACATTTTTGGCTGTGCCTTCTCTCTCCTCATTTTTGTCACGAAATCACGACATTTTTGGCTGTGCCTTCTCTTTCCTCATTTTTGTTGTGAAATCACAACATTTCTAGCTGCGCCTTCTCTCTCCTCAGTTTTGTCACGAAATCGTGACATTTTTGGCTGCGCCTTCTCTCTCCTCCGTTTTGTCGTGAAATCATGACATTTTTGGCTGTGCCTTCTCTCTCCTCCGTTTTGTCATGATATCGCGACAGAAAACATGTCGCGATATCGCGACAGTTTTCTTACTTGTCTTTTTCTGCAAATTTCTGAATCTGGGCCACTTCTTTCTTCTTGGAAATTCACTATACTTGTTCTGACTGACCTCTGAACTGCATCAACTGCATCAATCTATCTGTGTTGACAACAATGACAATACTTTTGCAATGCTTTTGCTGCACCTTGCTCAACAGGCTCTTTCTCTTGCTTTTAGCCGTGAAAATGCAACATGTCGTGATATCACGACACTTTTTCCTCTTGGCTCTTTCTCTTGCTTTTAGCCACAAAAATGAAACATGTCGTGATATCGTGACACTTTTTCCTCTTTGCTCTTTCTCTTGATTTTAGCCGTGAAAATACAACATGTTGCGATATCGCGACACTTTTGCCCCCTTGCTCCCTTTTTTTGCTCTTATCCGCGAAAATACAACATGTCGCGATATCGCGACACTTTTTCCTCCTTGCGGTGTTTTTCTTTTTCTTTGATCTTTAGCATATGGGTCACTTTGGTCTTCTTGGGAAATATGCAAAAAAGGTGCATCAGCTATTTTTATGTAGTTAGTCACTTTTTGACTAACACTTCCCTGACCTTAACTAGATAGGATCACAATCTACCTTAATATTGTACATAGGGTACATCTCATTTTCCATTTGATAGGTTTGCTACTATCTATTATTTGGGTTTGTTGTTGTTTATGTTGGTAATTGAGGAGTACTTGGGGAAGGAAGAGTAGGTAGGCTTGGCTATGGTGGAGCTGGAGTAGGATGCTATGGATACTTATTCCAAGCATTTTGATTTCTCCACTACTGCCCAAACTACTGGTATTGCATTCTTGGGTAAGGGTTGTAAGGATTTACCCCTTGAGGAAATGGATTCCAAGTTTGTTGCCCATACCAACCCATATTGGGTGGTTGGGCTTGACCTTGGTTTTGGTAATTACTGACCCCATAAGATACCATTTGTGATTGCATATTATTACCCATAGGAGACTATTGCCAGTTCCTCCTATTACCCATAAAGTATACCTTTGATACTTTAGGTTCCTCTTTAGATTTCATTAATTTTAGATACAACTTCATTTTATAATATTTTTTATAGACAACACATACTCAAAATTTGTTTTTTGGGCACTCATTTTTGGGGTGTTTGCCTATGAATTTAGGACAATAGCAGGCTAATGCTACCTCATTATCTTGCTTCTTTCTCTGAAGTAGAAGAGTATCCATTTGAAGAGCCAAATATGATAACATCTGGATCTTAAGATCCTCAAGCATATTGCTTATTTTTGTTTTATTGATAGTGAATGACTGCTTAACATTTCTATGTTGAGCAAGGTGCAACAAAAGTATTGTCATTGTTGTCAACATAGATAGATTGATGCTATTGATGCAGTTCAGAGGTTAGTCAAAACAAGTACAGTGAATTTTCAAGAAGAAAGAAGTGGCCCAGATTCAGAAATTTGTAGAAAAAGACAAGTAAGAAAATTTTCGCGATATCGCGACATGTTTTCTGTCGTGATTTCATGACAAAACTGAGGAGAGAGAAGGCACAGCCAAAAATGTCATGATTTCAGAACAAAATTGAGGAGAGAGAATGCATAGCCAAAAATGTCATGATTTCATGACAAAACTAAGGAGAGAGAAGGCACAACCAAAAATGTCATGATTTTGCAACAAAACTGAGGAGAGAAAAGGCACAACTAAAAATGTCACGATTTCGCGACATATCGAAGGAGAGAGAAAAAGCTGTAGAAACTGTCACAATTTCGCGACATGCTGGAAGGAAAGAAGCAAAGTTGAAAAATTGTCACGATTTCATGACATGTTTTGAGTAAATGCGCAGGCAATGAAAAGTGTCACGATTTCGTGACAAGTTCGATGAAGAAGCGCCAAGGATGAAAAGTGTCACGATTTCGCGACAGGTTCGGAGAAGAAGCAACAAGTCAAAAAGTTGTAGCAATTTCGCTACATGTTGGACTTTCGCGGGCTGAAGCAGAGAGGAAGTGCAAAGGCAAAAAGGTGTAGCGATTTCGCTACATGTTGGATTTTCGGAGGCCAAAGCAAAAGAAAAGCACAAGGAACAAAAGTGTAGCGATATCGCTACATGTTGGGTTTTCGCTGAGGCATGCGGAGAAAAGACTACGACAGCGAAAAATGTCATGATTTTGCGACATGTTTCGATTTCGCTGAGGCATGCGGAGAAAAGTGTACGGCATCGAAAAGTGTCACGATTTCATGATGTGTTCCATTTTCAGGGGTGCAAGCGAAGTAAAGTGTAGGAAAGCAAAAAGTGTCACGATTTCGTGACGTGTTTCATTTTTGCAGGTGCAAGCGAAGTAAAGTGTAGGAAAGCGAATGTGTCACATGTTGAGCAAGGTGCAGAGAAAGCAGTGCAAAAGTATTGTAATTATTGTCAACACAGACAGATTGATGCAGCTGATGCAGTTCAGAGATTAGTCAGATCAAGTGTAGAAAATTTCAAGAAAAACAAAGGGGACCCAGATTCAAAAAGTTGCAGAAAAAGACAAGGAAGAAAACTATCGTGATATCGCGACATGTTTTCTGTCGCGATATCGCGACATATCGAAGGAGAGAGAATGTGCAAGGAAAAATTTCATGATTTCGCGACATGCTGGAAGGAAAGAAGCCAAATCGAGAAACTGTCGCGATTTCGCGACAAGTTTGAAGCAAAGGCACCAAGGATGAAAAATGTCACAATTTCGCGACACATCGGAGGAGAGATAAAGTTGATGAAGAAGTTGTAGCGATTTCGCTACATGTCTGAGTTTCGCCAGCATAAGCAAAGAAAAAGCACCAAGTGAGAAAAGCATAGCGATTTCGCTACAAGCTTGAGACACTAAGAACAAAAGTGCAGCAATTTAGATACAGCTTCGAGTTGCAAGGTGAAAAGTAGTAGCGATTTCGCTACATGGTCAAAGTGCAAGGTAGAAAGATGTAGCGATAGCGCTACAAGTTTAAAATACAAAGTGTAAGAATGTAGCGATTTTGCTACAAGTCCCAGATGCAAGGCGAAGAATTGTAGCGATATCGCTACCAGTTCAAAAATGCAAGTGCAAGAGTTGTAGCAACTTCGCTACAGGTTTAAAATGCAACGTGCGTAGGTGTAGCGATTTCGCTACAGGTTGAAAGTGCATAGTGTGAAGGTGTAGCGATATCACTACAAGTTCTAAATGCAAAGTGGAAAGGTGTAGCGATGTCGCTACACGTCGAAGTTTCACTAGATGCAGCAATGAAAAATGGTAGTCTGAGAAGTGTAGCGATTTCGCTACCACACGAAGAAAGAGTTGTACGGAGATCGAAAGTGTCACGATTTCATGACAACTTAGCGGATGACGTCAGCAAGACAGAAAATGTCGCGATATCATGACATGTTTCCAGAGAAGCCTCATGAAGCCAGAAATGTCACGATTTCGCGACAACTTAGCGGATGACGTCAGCAAGACAGAAAATGTCACGATATCGCGACATGTTTCCAGAGAAGCCTCATGAAGCCAGAAACGTCACAATTTCGTGACAACTTAGTGGATGACATCAGCAAGATAGAACATGTCACGATATCGTGACATGTTTCTAGAGAATCCTCATGAAGCCAGAAACGTTCCGATTTTGTGACATCTTAGAGGATGACGTCAGCAAAATCAAAATGTGTCACGATTTCACGACAGGTTGGACGAAAAGCCATTGGAAGCAGAAAGTGTCACGATTTTGCGACAACTTTGATGATGACGTCAGCAAAGCCGAAAGTGTCATGATTTCGTGACATGTTCCATTTTCGCGGTTGCTGGCAAAGAAGAGTGTACGAAAGCCGGAAGTGTCGCAATTTTGAGACACCAGGAAGGATGACGTCAGCAAAATGAAAAACGTCACGATTTCGTGACATCAAGAATGACGACATCAGCAAAAACCAAATATGTCGCGATATCGCGACATGTTTTATTTTTGCGGGTGAAAGCGATGCAAAGTGCAGAGAAGCAAAAATTGTCGTGATTTCGCGACATGTAAGATTTTCGCGATCAACAGGCCAGACAAAGTCAACTAAGGAGAAATGTCACGCTATCGCGACAGGCAATGACCTGGCATGAAAAATGCCAAAGAAGCATGCATTGTGACAAGTTTCCAATAGCGCCAGTTACAGTAAAGTTAACTAGAGTAAGGTCGACAGTTCCAGGTGACAGGTGTCAGGGCAAGACTAGAGGAAATACTACTGCTATTAACGAGAGTGATAAGAGAGTTATGAAGACAGTGCATTTAAGATGCGAACGGCTGTTGCAAAGTCGTGATGCAGCATGGCTAGCTAAGGTAGCAGTTACAAAAAGTAGCTACTGAGCAATGCATTGAATGTTAAATGGCTGTTGCAGGGCCGTAACAAAGCATGACTAGGAAAGGTGGCAGACTCACAGGGAAGCTACGTTGTATCGAGAACTGATTGCAGTGACATTGGTCAGTTGCGTATATCAAAAGGTATAGTTGATCATAGGAGATAAAAGATACATAGTTTTTAATAGAGAAGAAAGAAGAACATCAGAGAGCCGAGGTACGCAGAAAGCCTGTCAGGATACCAGTCAGAATGTGCAGAGAAAAAGACTGTCAGAACGTCAGAATGAGTCAGAAAGAAAGTAGCTAAAATGCAGAACTTGTCAGAAAGGATTTGACACGTCAATTACAGCCGAGAATGCATGAAAATGTTGGAGGGAAAATTGAGCCGTTTCAAATTGAGCCATTCGAGAAAATCAAGCATATAAGGATCGAATTGGCACAGTTAGAAGGTTACCGCAACTGTGCTGTATTGAATAAATAAAAAGGCAAAGTGTGGTAAGTGTGCTGCATGAAGAACAACAAGAGAACTAAAACCTGCATATTGTTCTTGTAAAATAACAGAGAGGTTTTAGATTTGAAAGGAATATATTGAGTCTCTAACAAGTCTCTTTATGCTTCGTGAGATAAAATTGCATGAGCTATAGACCAGTAAGGGTCTTGCAAAAGAGAAGGCATTTTTATGTCCATTTATCTTGCAAAATAGAAATCCAAGTTGGTGCTTGGATAAAGGGGTTGGTGCTCCTATCTGTTGCAGTAGATAAATCAGGGGTTGGTGCTCCTTCTAGTGGGTGCTGGTAAACAATTGCAAATATTGAATCCTTGCAAAGAATGGATTTGGATTGAAGTCCAAACAGTCATTATTTGAGGAGTAGCCACATCGGTGAACCTCGTAAAATCTTGTGTTGTGTGATGCTCTTGTGTGATACTTGCATTATCTAGTTTCAAGCTTGCATTATTAGTTTTAAAAGTTGCAGATTTAATTTTTTAAGTAGTTACACTGATTCACCCCCCCTCTCAGTGTCATTGTGAGAATATCAATTGGTATAAGAGCCAGGCACCTACACAAGCTTAATCAGCTAAGGTGTTCTTGGGAGATATACAATGGCTGGTGGTGAAGGTTTTTCTTCTAACAAATCTCCTCTGTTCGATGGAACAAACTATTCTTTCTGGAGGCTCAGAATGCAGACCTATCTCTCGTGCATTGGGTTATGACATTTGGGAATCTGATGAAAATGGATACACCACTCCCACTGTTCCTCCAATAGATGCTGCTGAAAAGAAAAAGTTTGAGAACAACTCGAAAGCCAAGAATGCTATTATGTGTGGATTGGTCGACAGTGAGTTGATACGCATCATGAACTGCAAATCTTCTAAAGACATATGGGACAAACCGCAAAGCATTCATGAAGGAGATAGCAAAATCAAGGAAGCTAAGCTGCAAACACATCGTGCCCAGTTCGAAGCATTAAAGATGACCGATGATGAGAACATAGAAGCTTACATGCTGAGAGTAAAAGGAATCATCAATGCAATAAGAGGACTGGGGGAAGAAATGGAAGATGCAGTTGTTGTGAAGAAGGTACTGAGAACTCTCAACAAAAGGTTTGATGCAAAGGTTTCTGCCATAGAAGAAGCAAAAGATTTAATTTTTTTTAGTATGGATGAAATGCATGGTTCTCTAACAACTTATGAAATGAGGATTGGACAAACTAAGCCCTCTGATAGAGAAGCAGCATTCCAAGCATAGAAAAATGTAAAATCTAAACAAGAGTCAGAGGAAGAAGAATCTGCAGATGAAAATGAAGCAAACTTTGTTAGGAAATTAGTAAAGGGAAAAGGAAAGTACAGAGGTAAGTTGCCATTCAAATGTTTTAACTGTGGAGGCATCGGGCACTTTGCAGCAAAATGCCCAATGAAGGAGAAAAATAAAAATGATGAAGGAACACATCCAGAAAGAAATGTCTGGAAAAAGAAACCACATTTTAGAAAAAGGAACTTCAAGAAGAAAAGTTTCCTTTCTCAGAACATTGATTCTTCTGAAGACAGTTCCAGTGAGGACTTTGAAGAAGAAACTGGTGAAGCCTTGTTCATGGCCTTCGAAGAACAAAGAACTGAAGAAACCCAAGAGTGTGAAGAAAAATTAGATGATGAGGCTGAGGTAGATCTGGAAGGTGAGTTGGTGGCTGCTCTTGAAGATTTAAGTGCAGAAAGGAAAAGAAATAAAAAGATTACAAGAAAATTTGAGGAGGCCAGCAATGTAATAATCAGTTTGAAAGTACAAACTGAAGAGCATAAGAAAAAGTCTGAATATTTTGAAGCACAGCTAATCGTGAAAATAAATGAGTGCAACAAGATAGAAGAAGATATAGTTGGATTAAGGTTGCAACTAGAAGGGATGAATCGGAAACTGAGTTGTCATCAAAAATTTGAAGACAGTTCTGAGAAATTGAATAAAATGTTGAATAATCAAAGGCCCACAGGTATCAAGTTTGGTTTGGGCTTTGATGAAGGAGAAACCTCAAAGAACTCAAAAGCTGTAACTGTAGAACCAATAAAGATTAAAGACAAGATTAAAGTTGACCAAAATAAGCCGTATCATGTAAAAGAAAAAAACAAGTCCAAGCTTGAAAGGAGTCCTGCAAATGATAGATTCATCAAAGTCACTCATCAAAGAAGAAGAAGACCCAGGGCTCCTACCTCCACCTGGAAACAACCACTTCCCAGGTACACTCGTTCCTTTTCTGGTTATTGTTTTAAGTGCAATGCATATGGTCATAAAATTTCAAGCTGTAGATATAATGTAGAACAAAGAAATTTTACTAGTAGAAATATTTTTTCTCCCTTGATAGATTATGTTGTAGAATGTTATAACTGCCATAACTTCGGTCATATTGCAAGGAATTGTCATAGCTCTCTTGTAGGAAATAAATACCAAGAAAGAAAATATCACTCAGCTGGATCAAAACAGTATAGAAAATTGCCCAAAAAACTGTCACAAGCCAATGAAAGGGAGAAAGTAAAACAAGTGACCAGACCTTCTATTAAATCTCAGTGGAAAGAAAAGGAAAATTCAATGAAAGACAAGGAATATTTGATTGTTCAAACAGCTCTCAAAGCACAGAATAAATCTGCTCCTTGGATTCTGGACAGTGGTTGCTCCAGTCACATAACAGGAGACAAACAGAAGTTTGATAAGCTACAGACATATGAAGGTGGTTCTGTAAAATTCAGAAATAATGATGGAGCAAAGATAGTGGGTAAAGGATCAGTTAAGTTAAGTGACGGTAAAATAAACTCTAAGGAAGTTCTTTTTGTGGTAGGACTGAAACATAACCTACTGAGTGTAAGTCAGATTTGTGACAGAGGTCATGAAGTAATTTTCAAGAAGGAGGGTTGTGAAGTAAGAAAGACAAAAAATGGAAAGTTAATAGCCACTGGACTGAGAACTTCTAGAAATTTGTATACTCTCTCGGAGACTTCATAAGGAGCTTGCTTGGTTGGACAAGAAGAAAACTGGTTGTGGCACAAGAGACTCGGTCACATAAGCTTTGATAATATGGTAAAGATCAGCTCTAAAAGAGCAGTAAGAGACATCCCCACAATTAGTAAACCATCAAACAACATTTGTGATTCATGCCAAAAGGGGAAGCAAACCAGATCTACCTTCAAAGCAAAAGAATATTTCACTAGCAAGCCATTAGAACTGATTCACACTGATTTGTGTGGACCCATGAGGACAGAAAGCATAAATGGATACAAATATTTTATGCTGTGTATTGATGATTTTTACGTAATGACATGGGTACTCTTTTCAAACAGAAGTCAGAAGCCTTTGAGATGTTTAAAACCTTCAAAAATCTTGTTGAGAATCAATCTGGAAAAATAATTAAATGTTTGAGATCTGATAGAGGAGGAGAGTTTATTTCAAATGAGTTTGCTGAATTCTGTGAAAAACATGGAATAAGAAGACAGTTCTCAGCAGCAAGAACACCTCAACAGAATGGAGTAGTTGAAAGAAAGAACAGAACTATACAGGAAATGGCAAGGACCATGTTAACAGAGAGCAAAATTGCTGACAGGTTCTGGAAAGAGGCAGTCCATACTGCAGTCTATATTCAGAATAGGTGTATGTTGAGGCCGCATGAAAGCAAAACACCATATGAACCGTGGTTTGGCAAAAAGGCTACAGACAAAATACTTCAAAGTGTTTGGCAAGCAAGTGTTACATTAAGAGAACTGAAAGCAATCTTGGCAAGTTTGAAGACAGAGCTGATGAAGGAATATTCCTTGGGTACTCAACTAAAAGCAAAGCCTATACATGCTACAACAAAAGACTTAAGAAAATAGTGGAGAGTGCAGATGTGAAGGTTGATGAAGGCAGAAAACAAGAAACCACCAAAAGTGAAAATTACCCAACCTATGAAGAATTTATTGAAGAAGATGAAGATCAAGAAAAAGAAGAGAGATAGAAATCAGATTCAGAGGACTTAGAAAGAGATGAAAATAGAAAATACAGAACAGGTAGTTGGCAGAAAAATCATCCCAAAGAACAGATTATTGGGGACCCTACAGTTGGCATTCAGACAAGAAGAAGAGTAGTAAATAACTATTCTCTGCTATCCAGTATTGAGCCCAAAAATATTATTGAAGCAAGCATGGATGAAAGCTGGATGGAGGCAGTAAATGAAGAACTAGATCAAATTGAGAAAAACAAAACCTGGGAATTAGTACCAAGGCCTGAAAATAAAAACATAATTGGTACTAAATGGATATTTAGAAACAAACTGAATGAATATGGATAGGTTGTAAGGAATAAAGCAAGATTAGTCTGTAAGGGATATGCCCAAGTTGAGGGGATTGATTTTGAAGAGACTTTTGCACCCGTGGCCAGACTTGAAGCAATAAGACTATTTTTGGCTTTAGTTGTTCATAAGAATTTCAAGGTTTATCAGATGGATGTAAAATCAGCATTTCTGAATGGAAATCTTGAAGAAGAAGTATATATTGAACAACCTAATGGTTTTCAACTTTGTGATAATCCTAAATTTGTTTGCAAGCTGAAGAAAGCATTGTATGGCTTGAAACAAGCACCTAGAGCTTGGTATGCAATATTGGACAACTATCTCACTAAGCAAGGATTCAAGAAAGGTATGGTGGATAGCAATTTATATGTGAAAACTGAAAATGGCAATTTCATTGTTCTAGTTGTTTATGTAGATGATATAATTTTTGGGAGTAGCAATGATGAATCATGCAAAGACATAGCAAAAAAAATGCAAAAAGAGTTTGAAATGTCTATGATAGGTGAACTTTCTTATTTCCTTGGATTACAAGTTAATCAAACTGAAAAGGGGATCTTTATTTCTCAAATTAAGTATGTGAAAGAAATGCTGAAAAAGTTCACTATGGAAGATAGTAAGCCAGTGAGCACCCCCATGACAACAAGCTACAAGTTGAGCAAGGATGATAAATCTTCGAATGTTGATCAAACAATGTACAGATCAATGATTGGGAGCTTGCTGTATTTGACAGCAACCAGATCGGATATCTTACAAGATGTTTGCATGGTTGCAAGATTTCAGGCTAGCCCAAAAGAGACTCATGTAACAGCTGTGAAAAGGATATTTAGGTACCTCAAGGGTACTATGGAGTATGGGCTGTGGTATCCAAAAGGAAAAGACTTCACTCTCTTTGCATATTCTGATGCAGATTGGGCAGGATGCATTGATGACAGAAAAAGTACAAGTGGAGGAGCATTTTTCCTTGGAGATAAATTGGTAGCATGGCACAAGTAAGAAGCAAGAATCGGTCTCTCTATCCACAAATGAGGCAGAATACATTGCAACAACAACATGCTACACACAAATACTATGGATGAGATAAACATTGAAAGATCTAGGAATTCACTTCAATGAGCCCATTTCAGTCAAATGTGACAACACTAGTGCAATCAACATTTCAAAGAATCCGGTAATGCATTCCCGCACCAAACATATTGCAATCCGATATCACTTCTTGAAGGATAAGGTTGCAGAAGGAGAGGTCATATTGGAGTTTGTTCCCACTACAGAGCAAGTAGCAGACATATTCACCAAACCTTTACCAAAGGAAGTATTTGAATACCTTCGAAAGAAGTTGGGAGTAGTCACACTTCCCAAGCACTGACTAGCTATGGGAAATACATTCTCAGGGGGAGCATTCAAGTTATTTATGCCTGAGAATGTTGTGCATAGACTCATGGGGAGTCTGCAGCAGCCCTTTGGCATTATTGGCAAAGGGGGAGAAGAATTTGAGCAAGGCTACAAAGTGTTGCCAACAATTCCAAAGGGGGAGATTGTTGAGCAAGGTGCAGAGAAAGCAGTGCAAAAGTATTGTTGTTGTCAACATAGACAGATTGATGTAGTTGATGCAGTTCAGAGATCAGTCAGATCAAGTGTAGAAAATTTCAAGAAAAATAGAGGGGACCCAGATTCAAAAAGTTGCAGAAAAAGACAAGGAAGAAAACTGTCGCGATATCGCGACATGTTTTCTGTCGTGATTTCGCGACATATCGGAGGAGAGAGAATGTGCAAGGAAAAATGTCACGATTTCGTGACATGCTGGAAGGAAAGAAGCCAAATCGAGAAACTGTCACGATTTCATGACAAGTTTGAAGCAAAGGCACCAAGGATGAAAAATGTCACGATTTCGCGACACATCGGAGGAGAGAGAAAGTTGATGAAGAAGTTGTAGCGATTTCGCTACATGTCTGAGTTTCGCCAACATAAGCAAAGAAAAAGCACCAAGTGAGAAAAGCGTAGCGATTTCGCTACAAGCTTGAGACACTAAGAACAAAAGTGCAGCGATTTTGATACAGCTTCGAGTTGCAAGGTGAAAAGTAGTAGCAATTTCGCTACATGGTCAAAGTGCAAGGCAGAAAGACGTAGCGATAGCGCTATAAGTTTAAAATACAAAGTGTAAGAATGTAGCGATTTCACTACAAGTCCTAGATGCAAGGCGAAGAATTGTAGCGATATCGCTACCAGTTCAAAAATGCAAGTGCAAGAGTTGTAGCGACTTCGCTACAGGTTTAAAATGCAACGTGCGTAGGTGTAGCGATTTCGCTACAGGTTGACAGTGCATAGTGTGAAGGTGTAGCGATATCGCTACAATTTCTAAATGCAAAGTGGAAAGGTGTAGCAATGTCGCTACACGTCGGAGTTTCGCTAGATGCAGCAATGAAAAATGGTAAGTCTGAGAAGTGTAGCGATTTCGCTACCACACGAAGAAAGAGTTGTACGGAGATCGGAAGTGTCGCGATTTCGCGACAACTTAGCGGATGACGTCAGCAAGATAGAAAATGTCGCGATATCGCGACATGTTTCCAGAGAAGCCTCATGAAGCCAGAAACGTCGTGATTTCGTGACAACTTAGCGAATGACGTCAGCAAGACAGAAAATGTCGTGATATCGCGACATGTTTCTAGAGAAGCCTCATGAAGCCAGAAACGTCGCGATTTCGTGACAACTTAGCGGATGACATCAGTAAGACAGAAAATGTCGTGATATCGCGACATGTTTCCAAAGAAGCCTCATGAAGCCAGAAACGTCACGATTTCGTGACATCTTAGAGGATGATGTCAACAAAATCGAAATGTGTTGCGATTTCGCGACAGGTTGGACGAAAAGCCGTTGGAAGCAGAAAGTGTCATGATTTCGCGACAACTTTGATGATGACGTCAGCAAAGCCGAAAGTTTCACGATTTCATGACATGTTCCATTTTCGCAGTTGTTGGCAAAGAAGAGTGTACGAAAGCCGAAAGTGTCACGATTTCGAGACACCAGGAAGGATGACATCAGGAAGGATTTTGCGACATCAGGAATGATGACATCAGCAAAAACCAAATATGTCGCGATATCACGACATGTTTTATTTTTGTGGGTGAAAGCGATGCAAAGTGCAGAGAAGCGAAAATTGTCGCGATTTCGCGACATGTAAGATTTTCGCGGTCAACAGGCCAGACAAAGTCAACTAAGGAGAAATGTCGCGATATCGCGACAGGCAACGGCCTGGCATGAAAAATGCCAAAGAAGCATGCATTGTGACAAGTGTCCAATAGCGCCAGTTACAATAAAGTTAACTAGAGTAAGGTCGACAGTTCTAGGTGACAGGTGTCAGGGCAAGACTAGAGGAAATACTACTACAATTAACGAGAGTGACAAGAGAGTTATGAAGACAGTGCATTTAAGACGCGAACGACTATTGCAGATCCATGATGCAGCATGGCCAGCTAAGGTAGCAGTTACAAAAAGTAGCTACTGAGCAATGCATTGAATGTTAAACGGTCATTGCGGTGGCCGTAACAAAGCATGACTGGGAAAGGTGGCAGACTCACAGGGAAGCTATGTTGTATCGAGAACTGATTGTAGTGACATTGGTCAGTTGTGTATATCAAAAGGTATAGTTGATCATAGGAGATAAAAGATACACAGTTTTTAACAGAGAAGAAAGAAGAACATCAGAGAGCCGAGGTACGCAGAAAGCCTGTCAGGATACCAGTCAGAATGTGCAGAGAAAAAGGCTGTCAGAACGTCAGAATGAGTCAGAAAGAAAGTAGCTAAAAGGCAGAACTTGTCAGAAAGGATTTGACACGTCAATTACAGTCAAGAATGCATGAAAATGTTGGAGGGAAAATTGAGCCGTTTCAAATTGAGCCATTCGAGAAAATCAAGCATATAAGGATCGAACTGGCACAGTTAGAAGGTTACCACAACTGTGCTGTATTGAATAAATCAAAAGGCAAAGTGTGGTAAGTGTGCTGCATGAAGAACAATAAGAGAACTAAAACATGCATATTGTTCTTGTAAAATAATAGAGAGGTTTTAGATTTGAAAGGAATATATTGAGTCTCTAACAAGTCTCTTTATGCTTCTGTGAGATAAAATTGCATGAGCTATAGACCAGTAAGGGTCTTTAAAAAGAGAAGGCATTTTTATGTCCATTTATCTTGCAAAATAGAAATCCAAGTTGGTGCTTGGATAAAGGGGTTGGTGCTCCTATCTGTTGCAGCAGATAAATTAGGGTTTGGTGCTCCTTTCAGTGGGTGCTGGTAAACAATTGTAAATATTGAATCCTTGCAAATAATGGATTTGGATTGAAGTCCAAACAGTCATTATTTGAGGAGTAGCCACATCGGTGAACCTCGTAAAATCTTGTGTTGTGTGATGCTCTTGTGTGATACTTGCATTATCTAGTTTCAAGCTTGCATTATTAGTTTTAAAAGTTGTAGATTTAAGTTTTTAAGTAGTTACACTGATTCACCCCCCCCTCTCAGTGTCATTGTGAGAATATCATCACGATTTCGTGACATGTCCCGTTTTCGCGGGCAAGAGGCAGAAAAGAGCTCGAGGGGCAACGAATGCGTCGCGATTTCGTGACATGTCCCATTTTCGCGGGCAAGAGGCAGAAAAGAGCGCGAGGCAGCGAAAGTGTCACGATTTCGTGACATGTCCCATTTTCACGGGTAGGAGACAGAAAAGAGCTAGAGGCAGCAAATGCGTCGCGATTTCGCGACATGTTCTATTTTCACGGTTGCATGCCGAGATAAGGACTAGGAGGCGAAGAACGTCGCGATATCGCGACAGGTCAGGTTTTCACGGTCAACTGTCTAGAAAAGGTCAAATGGGCAGAAATGTCGCGATATCGCGACATGTCTTAGTTGCGTAGGTAAAAGCCGAGAAGCTTACACAGTGACAGTTGTCGGGGAAAGTGCAGAAGAAAATCATGCAACCAGTTAGGTAAGAGTTAACTAGAGTTAGAACTACAGCTACAGGTGGCAGTTACAGTGCATTAAAGACAAGAACGGCTGTTACAGGGCCGTGATGCTGCAAGGCTGGCAAAAGTGCAGAAATACAGAGAATCCCGATAAACAAGAAATCCTCTCGAAGGTTGCGTGTGTCAAAAATGGAAGTTGCGGGTAGAAGAGAAAGTTCGACTCAGAATTGAAAGGAGTGCCATCGGAAAGTGTAAAGGTGCCGAGAGGGCAGTTACGTAGAGGATAAAAGAAAAGAATGACAGAGCATCGAAACACGCAAAAAGGCTGTCAGGTTGCACAGAAAAAGCTGTCAGAATGAGCAGAGTAGACTGTCAGAATGAGTCAGAAAGAAAGCGGCTAGAAGACAGAGCGCGTCAGAGAGGGTGTGACAGATTGAACGTAGCCGAGAATGCATGAAAAATTGGAGGGAAAATTAGAGCCATTTTGAAAAGAGCCGTTCGAGGAAATCAAGTATAAAGAATCGAAAAGGCGCAGTAAGTGAGGTTACTGCAACCGTGTTTTATCTTGAAAAACAAAAAGTGTGGTTGGGTAAGAGTGCTGTAAGAAAAATAGCTACAGAACTGAAACCTGGTTTTATTCTTGAAAAATTGACAGAGAGGTTTTAGTATGCAATAGAAGATATTGAGTTTCTAACAATTCTCTTTATGCTTCTATGAGATTGATTTGAATGAGCAATAGACCAGTGGAGGGTCTTGTAAAAGAGAAGGCATTTTTATGTCAATCTATTTTTCAAAATAGAAATCCAAGTTGGTGCTTGGTATAAGGGGTTGGTGCTCCTATCTGTTGTTGCAGATAAATCAGGGGTTGGTGCTCCTTCCAATGGGTGCTGGTAAACTATTTGTAAAGATTGAATCCTTGCAAAGGCTGGATTTGGATTGTAGTCCAAACAATCATTATTTGAGGAGTAGCCAAATCGGTGAACCTCGTTAAATCTTGTGTTGTGTGATGCTCTTTTGTTATACTTGCTATATCTATTTTTAAGCTTGCATTTTTAAGCATTAAGAGTTGCAGATTTAAATTTTAAATAGTTACACTGATTCACCCCCCCTCTCAGTGTCATTGTGAGAATATCAATTGGTATCAGAGCAAGGTACCTAAACAAGCTTAATCAGCTAAGGTGATCTTGGAAGATACACAATGGCCGGTGGTGAAGGATTTTCTTCCAACAAAGCTCCTTTGTTCGATGGAACAAATTACTCTTTCTGGAGACTCAGGATGCAGACATATCTATGTGCATTGGGATATGACATTTGGGAATCTGTTGAAAATGGATACACAATACCCTCTGCTCCTCCAACAGATGCGGCTGAGAAGAAAAAGTTTGAGAACAACTCTAAAGCTAAGAATGCTATTATGTGCGGGTTAGTAGACAGTGAATTGATAAGGATCATGAGCTGTAAATCAGCAAAAGACATATGGGACAAACCGTAGAGCATTCATGAAGGATATGGCAAGATCAAGGAAGCCAAGCTACAAACCCATCGAGCCCAGTTCGAAGCATTAAAGATGAATGATGATGAGAACATAGAGGCCTATATGCTGAGAGTAAATGGAATCATCAATGCGATTAGAGGACTCGGTGAGGAAATAGAAGATGCAGTTGTTGTGAAAAAGGTACTAAGAACTCTCCATAAAAGATTTGATGCTAAAGTTTCTGCTATAGAAGAAGCTAAAGATTTAAATACTTTTAGCATGGATGAAATGCATGGTTCTTTAACAACATATGAAATGAGAATAGGACAAACTAAGCCCTCAGACAGAGAAGTTGCTTTCCAAGCACAGAAAAATATAAAAGCTAAACAAGAATCTGAGGAAGAAGAATCTGCAGATGAAACTGAAGCAAACTTTGTTAGGAAACTAATAAAGGGAAAAGGAAAGTACAGAGGTAAGCTACCATTCAAGTGTTTCAACTGTGGAGGCATCGGGCACTTTGCAGCTAAATGCCCAATGAATGAGAAAAACAAAAGTGATGAAGGGACACACCAAGAAAGAAGTGACTGGAAGAAGAAACCACATTTTAGAAAAAGGAACTTCAAGAAGAAAAGTTTCATTTCCAAGAATGTTGACTCTTCTAAAGACAACTCTAGTGAGGACTCTGAAGAAGAAACTGGTGAAGCCTTGTTCATGGCTTTTGAAGAAGAAAGAACAGAGGAAACCCAGGAGTGTGATGAAAAATTAGAGGATGAGGCTGAGGTAGATCTGGAAGGTGAGTTGGTTGCTGCTCTTGAAGAGTTAAGTACAGAAAGGAAAAAGAATAAAAAGATTTCAAGAAAATTTGAGGATGCCAACGAATTAATAATCGCTTTGAAAGTACAGACTCGAAGAATTTAAGAAAAAGTCTGAAGATTTTGAAGCACAAACTAACCGTGAAAATAGATGAGTGCAATAAGCTAGAAGAAGACATAGTTGGATTAAGGATGCAGCTAGAAGAGATGAATCGGAAATTAAGTTGTCATCATAAATTTGAAGACAGTTCTGCGAAGTTGAATAAAATGTTAAATGACCAAAGGCCTACAGGCATCAAATTTGGTTTGGGCTTTGAAGAAGGAGAATCCTCAAAGGAATCAAAGGCTATAACTATAGAACCAATAAAGAATAAAGATAAGATCAGGGTTGATCAAGAAAAACCGTATCATGCAAAAGAAAACCATAAGGCCAAGCATGAAAGGAGTACTGCCAATGATGGATTCACCAAAGTCACATATCAAAGAAGAAGAAGACCCATGGCTCCTACTACAACATGGCAAAAACCATTACCCAGGTACACTCGTTCCTTTTCTGGTTATTGTTTTAAATGTAATGCATATGGTCATAAAATTTCAAATTGTAGATATAATGTAGGACAAATGAATTTCACTAGTAGAAATGTTTTTTCTCCTTTAATAGATTATGCAGTAGAATGTTATAACTGTCATAACTTTGGACATATTGCAAGAAATTGTCGTAGCTCTTTTGCAGGAAATAAATATCAGGGAAGAAAGTTTCAACCAACTGGATTGAAACAAAACAAAAAATTTCTCGAAAAACAGGCACAAGCCAATGAAAGGGAGAAGGCAAAACAAGTGACCAAATCTGCTATCAAATCAGAGTGGAAAGAAAAGGAGCAACCTAAGAAAGATAAGGAATCCTTGATCGTTCAAACAGCTCTCAAAGCCCAGAACAAATCTGCACCATGGATTCTGGATAGTGGATGCTCCAGTCATATGACAGGAGATAAACAGAAGTTTGATAAGTTACAGACATACGAAGGTGGTTCTGTAAAATTTGGAAACAATGATGGAGCCAAGATAGTGGGTAAAGGATCAGTTAAGTTAAGTGACGGAAAAATCAACTCTAAAGAAGTCCTTTTTGTGGTTGGTCTGAAGCATAACTTACTAAGTGTAAGTCAAATTTGCGACAGAGGTCATGAAGTAATTTTCAAGAAGCAGGGCTGTGAAGTAAGAAAGACAAAAAATGGGAAGTTGATAGCTACTGGACTGAGAACTTCTAGAAATCTGTATACTCTCTCAGAGACTTCAGAAGGAGCTTGCTTGGTTGGACAGGAAGAAGAAAATTGGCTGTGGCACAAGAGACTCGGTCACATAAGCTTTGATAATCTGGTAAAAATCAGCTCAAAAAGGGCAGTAAGAGACATACCCACTATTGGTAAACCTTCAAATAGCATTTGTGAGTCATGCCAAAAGGGGAAGCAAACCAGAGCCACTTTCAAAGCAAAAGAGTACTTCACAAGCAAGCCGTTAGAACTAATTCACACTGATTTATGTGGACCCATGAGAACAGAAAGTATAAATGGATACAAATATTTTATGCTGTGTATAGATGACTATTCCAGAATGACATGGGTACTATTTTTGAAACTTAAATCAGAAGCCTTTGAGATGTTCAAAACTTTCAAAAATCTTGTTGAGAATCAATCAGAAAAAGAATTAAATGTTTAAGATCAGATAGAGGAGGAGAGTTTATTTCAGATGAGTTTGCAGAATACTATGAAAAACATGGGATTAGAAGACAGTTTTTGACAGCAAGAACACCTCAGCAGAATGGAGTAGTAGAAAGAAAGAACAGAACTATGCAGGAAATGGCACGGACCATGTTGACAGAGAGCAGAATTGCTGACAGGTTTTGGAAAGAGGCAGTTCATACTGCAGTTTACATCCGAAATAGGTGCATGTTGAGGCCGCATGAAAGCAAAACACCTTATGAACTATGGTTTGGCAAAAAGGCTACAACAAAATACTTCAAAGTGTTCGGCAGCAAGTGTTACATTAAACGAATCGAAGACAATCTTGGCAAGTTTGAAGATAGAGCCGATGAAGGAATTTTTCTTGGTTACTCAACAAAAAGCAAAGCCTACACATGCTACAACAAAAGACTAAAGAAAATTGTGGAGAGTGCGGATGTTAAGGTTGATGAAGGTAGGAAACAAGAAATCAGCCATAATGAAAACTACCCGACTTATGAAGAATTTATTGAAGAGGATGAAGATCAAGAAAAAGAAGAGAGACAGAAATCAGATTCAGATGATTTAGAAAGAGAAGAAAATAGGAAATCCAAAACAGGCAGCTGGCAGAAAAATCATCCCAAAGAGCAGATTATTGGGGACCCCACAGTTGGTATTCAAACAAGAAGAAGAGTAGTAAACAACTACTCTCTGTTATCCAGCATTGAGCCCAAAAATATTATTGAAGCAAGCACAGATGAAAGATGGATGGAGGCAATAAATGAAGAACTAGATCAAATTGAGAAAAACAAAACCTGGGAATTAGTACCAAGGCCTGAAAATAAAAACATAATCGGTACTAAATGGATATTTCGAAACAAACTGAATGAAGACGGACAAGTTGTAAGGAATAAAGCAAGATTGGTCTGTAAAGGATATGCTCAAGTTGAAGGGATTGATTTTGAAGAAACTTTTGCACCAATGGCCAGACTTGAAGCAATCAGACTGTTTCTGGCTTTAGCAGTTCATAGGAATTTCAAAGTTTATCGGATGGATGTGAAATCAACATTTCTAAATGGAAATCTTGAAGAAGAAGTTTATATTGAACAACTAGATGGTTTTCAACTCTGTGATAATCCTAACTTTGTTTGCAAGTTGAAGAAAGCATTGTATGGCTTGAAACAAGCACCTAGAGCTTGGTATGCAAGATTGGACAACTATCTCACTAAGCAAGGATTCAAGAAAGGTATGGTGGATAGCAATTTATATATCAAAACTGAGAATGGCAATTTCATTGTCCTTGTTGTTTATGTAGATGATATAATATTTGGGAGCAAGGAATGATGAATCATGTAAAGACATAGCAAATAAAATGCGGAAAGAATTTGAAATGTCTATGATTGGTGAACTTTCATATTTCCTCGACTGCAAGTTAATCAAACCGAAAAGGGGATTTTTATTTCTCAAATTAAATATGTGAAAGAAATGCTGAAAAAGTTCACAATGGAGGATAGTAAGCCTGTCAACACTCCCATGACAACAAGCCGCAAGTTGAGCAAGGATGACAAATCTCCAGATGTTGATCAAACAATGTACAGATCTATGATTGGGAGCCTGTTGTATTTGACAACCACCAGACCGGATATCTTACAGGTAGTTTGCATGGTTGCAAGATTTCAGGCTAGTCCCAAAGAGACTCATGTGACAGCTATGAAAAGGATTTTTAGGTACCTCAAGGGTACTATGGAGTATGGGCTATGGTATCCAAAAGGAAAAGACTTCACTCTTTTTGCATATTCTGATGCAGATTGGGCAGGATGTATTGATGACAAAAAAAGTACCAGTGGAGGAGCATTTTATCTTGGAGATAAGCTGGTAGCATGGCACAACAAGAAACAAGAATCGCTCTCTCTATCCACAAGCAGAGGCTGAATACATTGCAGCAACAACATGTTGTACACAGATATTATGGATGAGACAGACACTGAAAGATCTTGGTATCCACTTCAATGAGCCAATCTCAGTTAAATGTGATAACACTAGTGCAATCAACATCTCAAAGAATCCGGTTATGCATTCCCGCACCAAACATATTGCAATCCGGTATCACTTCTTGAAAGATAAAGTTGTAGAAGGAGAGGTCAAATTGGAGTTTGTTCCAACCACAGAGCAAGTAGCAGATATATTCACTAAACCATTGCCCAAGGAAGTTTTTGAGTACCTTCGGAGTAAGTTGGGAGTGGTCACACTACCCAAGCACTGATTAGCTATGGGGAACACATTCTCAGGGGGAGCATTAAATTATTTATGCCCGAGAATGTTGTGCATAGACTCGTGGGGAGTCTACAACAGCCCTTTGGTATTATTGGCAAAGGGGGAGAAGAATTACAGGAAATTGCACATGTGTTGCCAACAATTCCAAAGGGGGAGATTGTTGAGCAAGGTGCAGCAAAAGTATTGCAAAAGTATTGTCATTGTTGTCAACACAGATAGATTGATGAAGTTGATGCAGTTCAGAGGTCAGTAACAAGTACAATGAATTTCCAAGAAGAAAGAAGTGGCCCAGATTCAAAAATTTGCAGAAAAAGACAAGTAAGAAAACTGTCGCGATATCGCGACATGTTTTCTATCGCGATTTCGCAAAAACGAGGAGAGAGAAGGCACAACCAAAAATGTCATGATTTCACGACAAAACGGAGGAGAGAGAAGGCGCAGCCAAAAATGTCATGATTTCATGACAAAACTGAGGAGAGAGAAGGCGCAGCCAAAAATGTCATGATTTCACGACAAACAGAGGAGAGAGAAGGCACAGCCAAAAAAGTCACGATTTCATGACATATCGGAGGAGAGAGAAAAAAGAAACTGTCATGATTTCGCGACATGTTGGAAGGAAAGAAGCAAAGTTGAAAAACTGTCATGATTTCGTGACATGTTTGGAGTAAAGGCGCAGGCAATGAAAAGTGTCACGATTTCATGACAAGTTCGGTGAAGAAGCGCCAAGGATGAAAAGTGTCGCGATTTCGTGACAGGTTCGGAGAAGAAGCAATAAGTCAAAAAGTTGTAGCGATTTCGCTACATGTTGGATTTTCGCGAAGCAAAGAGAAAGTGCTAAGTCAAAAAGGTGTAGCGATTTTGCTACATGTTGGATTTTCACGGTCGAAGCAAAGAGGAAGAGCAAAGGAAAAAAGTTGTAGCGATTTCGCTACATGTTGGATTTTCTGAGGCATGGAGAAAAGATAAGGCAAAAAAATGTCACGATTTCGCGACATGTTTTGATTTCACTGAGGCATGCGGAGAAAAGTGTACGGCAACGAAAAGTGTCACGATTTCGTGACATGTTCCATTTTCGTGGGTGCAAGCGAAGTAAAGTGCAAGAAAGCGAAAAGTGTCACGATTTCGTGACATGTTCCATTTTTGCAGGTGCAAGCGAAGTAGAGTGCAGGAAAGCGAATGTGTCACGATTTCGTGACATGTCCCGTTTTTGCGGGCAAGAGGCAGAAAAGAGCGAGAGGCAGTGAATGTGTCACGATTTCATGACATGTCCCATTTTCATGGGTAGGAGACAGAAAAGAGCTAGAGGCAAATGTGTCGCGATTTCGTGACATGTCTCGTTTTCGCGGGTAGGAGACAGAAAAGAGCTGGAGGGAGCAAATGCGTCACGATTTCGTGACATGTTCTATTTTCATGGGTGCATGCCGAGATAAGGACTAGGAGGCGAAGAACGTCGCGATATCACGACAGGTCAGGTTTTCATGGTCAACTGTCCAGAAAAGGTCAAATGGGCAGAAATGTCACGATATCGCGACATGTCTTAGTTGCGCAGGTAAAAGCCGAGAAGCTTACACAGTGACAGTTGTCGGGGAAAGTGCAGAAGAAAATCATGCAGCCAGTTAGGTAAGAGTTAACTGGAGTTAGAACTGAAGCTACAGGTGGCAGTTACAGTGCATTAAAGACAAGAACGGCTGTTACAGGGCCGTGATGCTGCAAGGCTGGCAAAAGTGCAGAAATATAGAGAATCCCGATAAACAAGAAATCCTCTCGGAGGTTGCGTGTGTCAGAAATGGAAGTTGCGGGCAGAAGAGAAAGTTCGACTCAGAATTGAAAAGAGTGCCATCAGAAAGTGTAAAGGTGCCGAGAGGGCAGTTACGTAGAGGATAAAAGAAAAGAATGACAGAGCATCGAAACATGCAAAAAGGTTGTCAGGTTGCATAGAAAAAGCTGTCAGAATGAGCAGAGTAGACTGTCAGAATGAGTCAGAAAGAAAGTGGCTAGAAGACAGAGCGCGTCAGAGAGGGTGTGACAGATTGAACGTAGCCGAAAATGCATGAAAAATTGGAGGGAAAATTAGAGCCGTTTTGAAAGAGCCGTTCGAGGAAACCAAGTATAAAGAATCGAAAAGGCACAGTAAGTGAGGTTACTGCAACCGTGTTTTATCTTGAAAAACAAAAAGTGTGGTTGGGTAAGAGTGTTGTAAGAAAAATAGCTACAGAACTGAAACCTGGTTTTATTCTTGAAAAATTGACAGAGAGGTTTTAGTATGCAATAGAAGATATTGAGTTTCTAACAATTCTCTTTATGCTTCTATGAGATTGATTTGAATGAGCAATAGACCAGTGAGGGTCTTGTAAAAGAGAAGGCATTTTTATGTCAATCTATTCTTCAAAATAGAAATCCAAGTTGGTGCTTGGTATAAGGGGTTGGTGCTCCTATCTCGTTGTTGCAGATAAATCGGGGGTTGGTGCTCCTTCCAAGTGGGTGCTGGTAAACTATTTGTAAATATTGAATCCTTGCAAAGGCTGGATTTGGATTGTAGTCCAAACAGTCATTATTTGAGGAGTAGCCAAATCGGTGAACCTCGTTAAATCTTGTGTTGTGTGATGCTCTTTTGTTATACTTGCTATATCTATTTTTAAGCTTGCATTTTTAAGCATTAAGAGTTGCAGATTTAAATTTTAAATAGTTACACTGATTCACCCCCCCCCTCTCAGTGTCATTGTGAGAATATCATTCTAGGGGTTAACTTATCCTTTCTTCTTGAAATTTTTTGACACAACTACCAAATATCATCCATTTGGTATTGGTAAATGGCTCCCCCAGAGATCATGTTTAAATCTTCCAAGGATTCATTTTCCAGTCCTTTCAAAAAAATGCTTCTTAGGGACCTATATTCTAGTTTTGAATGGGGTGATCTTTGTAAATTGAAGCTAAACCTATCCCTGTATTCTTCCACATATTATCCTTCCTTTTGTGTCATGTCTAGGACTTCCTCTCTCACATCTCTTGCTGTACCAAAATCCTGATACTGGTTTAGGAAAATTTTCTTCAACTATTTCCAAGTAGTTATCTGTTTATCCCCCAATATGATTAACCAGTGCAAAGCTGAATTATTAAGGATGGAAGGGAATAATTTTAGTTTCTGAGCATCTATGGTGTAATCCATAAATCTGCATAAAAAATAAAATTTAAAAAAAAATAGGTCTAGATATTTTTTTGGTATTCCTCTAAAGGTTGGAAGGTCGGTAGGCGAGATGTGTTTCATCTTGTGATCTCCTCTTGGCTCTTCTATTGGAAAGCTAAAACTAGTGGATGTTTCCTTTGGATTTTTTGCCATTATGTTTACTACTAGAGTTTCTACCCCTCCTACTTTCAAAGTAGCTATCAATGCTTCTAGTTCATTTATTTTATCCTTAAAAAGGATGGATAAGTCAACATTTGATATGGTTCCATCTAATATTGCTTGCCAATGTTTACCATTCAATAGTGTTGGGCACTGAATTGCACCAAGTTTTCACTCAGTACTATGGTTTTCTATCTTCCTATTTTCTATCCAAGCTTGCACCCGATAGCTACAGCTCAACACTCAACATTGGATGGACCAAAATAGGAATTTTCGATCCAACCTCCAGAGTAGGTTGGTTCCTTGTCAACTTAGTAGGTTGTTGATGCAATTATGCTCAATTAGGGTTTGGAGTTTAGGGTGAGAGAAGGTTAGGATTAGAGATATGTAGATAACAATGTACGGATAGGTTAACAACATTGCACCATCATAAAAAGCTCCCAAAAAACCATATTAAGGACACACTTAGATCAACATTTATCTCATAATAGATCGTTTCATGTATTTAAAGCATAATAGAGAAATGTTATAGCAAGCAATTTCAATACCTAGGAAGTGATAATCCAAATAATAGAATTCAGAAAACACTTAGATCCTACAAAAATATACTTTCAAATAACACAGAATGAATTCAAAGTAGATTTTAATTACTCACAACAGCTAGTAATCCAAAACAGGCATAAACTAACCATCTAAGTATTTATAGAAATGCAACTATGAAATTCGAACCTCTAACATAAAGTAAGAGAATGTGAAATTGAGGTGAAGATCAATGTATTGATCCTTTCATTCAGTTATTCAAGAATATTTACAATAGCACAGGCAAACACGTTAGAGCCGACCCTTCTAAACAAGGGTTCAACCTCTACTTATAGTTTTTCATATTACAGATCAAGAAACAATACACCAAATCTTGTTACAACAACTCAGCAAAGAGCTTAGCTGGAATTATCTCATTGGTTCATTCTCTAAGAATTCCATTTGAAGAGCGTCTACCATGAAATAATGGGGCCTCTACAACTTGCTTGGTTGCTCAGTAGAACTGCAATTCAAATAGATCATACATTTTTATTGATCCTTCTTGGGAATAGATTGCTATCTTCGATCTGTAACTGCATCTAGTTTGATCCTCTTGGAAATATTTGATACTTCATATTCCAGCTGATTTTTATAGTTCTGATACAAAAACATCTTTTAAACAACCCAAACTTAGAAGACTAACCTCTACCGTAGATCTTCTTAATCGCAATGTTCAAATTAAATCTGACACAAGCTAACTGCCATTTCTCTTATGATATCATCTTTCTTAGTAGTATAATATTCAATCCAGATCCAGAATATCTAAACCTTGAATCCGATCTGGGATTTTATCTTTCGCCTCATTATTATTCAGCCATTTTGCTTTATCTTCATTTCAGAAAGAAAATACTTGTCCATTCCTTGGATCACCATTCTGCACTTTTTTGCCATTGATGTCATCATTTCCTTGAGATTTTTGTGGATTTGAAGATAGCACCAATATAAAGCAGGAAACAAAATACCTTTCCAAAATTTGATATATGCAAGGAGGTTATTCCACACTTTTCTATTGCTGACATCATCATCTCTCAAAGACTTTTACAGATTTGAGACTTGTCATCATTTCAGACCTAGAATGCGGTTATCCGAAATTGCTTTAAAAATTTCAAAATTGGATAACTATGAGAAAAATCATATTATCAACTCGATTCTAGAGTAGAATGATATGTTTATGACTTAGTCAAAATTATACAAAATTTTACTAAGTATGTGGCCATTTCGGGCCTACATTCTAGCACCTCCTGGGTGGATTTTATTGCAAAGCAAATCGAATCCAAAGTCTTATCCATTGGGACTTAGGAGTTAAAATAATATTTATTCTTGAATACATGTTTTAAGGAATGATTTCCATACAAATCCTACCCTCTGAAAACTTAATTCTACCTAGAGGGTAGAGGTTCATATCGAAACTATGCCAAAAACATCATAGAACTCATTTGTTCAACTAGAGATTGTGTTTATAATATCAGTATCACTACTGCCTTCAAAAAATATACACAACTCTCCTCCTTCCATAAGGCTTCCTTTCAAAAATTCCTTCACATAAAAATTCCATGTCGTAGGCCTCATACCTTTATTGCTTATTTCTGACAACTATCGGAGTAAAAATAGAAATACAAAATTGATGTATAGGAATACAAAACTTATGCATATATACAAACAGAAAAATAATGGTTTAAGTGGTCTAGTAATTGCTCAATATTACTCTTATTCTTCTAAAGCCTCTTCCTCTTCATCTTCTCTAGGAGTCTGTACTCCTTGCTCATCTTTACCAAAAGTATCCCCAAACACCTAGACCATTGATTCCAAATATTGAATAGTCTATTTCTAGTATTGCTCAGAGGGATTTGATGTCTATTTAAGCTACTTATAAATGTATTACAATTCTCCAACATCTTCATAATTATCAGTGTTCCCTATAATCACCAGATCTTCCATAAGATCTCTTAGGCTGGTGTAACCCATAATTAGCTTAGAAGCTTGTTCTTGGGAAAGTGGCTCTTCTAATGAATCAATTTTAGCTTCATCATGCAGATTCTCCTTGATGCTTTGCTAAGTTTCTTCCATAGATAACAAGCTATGATCCTCCTTCCATAGCCCTTTGAAACCAACATGAACCATTTCCTCATTTATTTCAATAATATATTTGATTCCCCTATCCATCCAATCAAACAATAGCTAGGCTCTCTGAACTACCCTGTGCTTTTGCACCACTATTTTGGAGGCTACCTTGGCTAGATTCCATTCCTTATTATAAATTGTTTTAGCAACATCACTGAGTCTACTACCAACCAACCTGTACATTTGTTCTATCGAAATCACCATAGGCTGTAATTCTCCTGTGATTTGATCTAAATCCTTCTAAATGGTAGATAATAATTTGTTGGCATCTTTTAGGTAGTAAATTATGAGTTGAATACCTAAACATTTTTCTTGAACTTAAGAAAACAACTCCTGCTTTATCTTCTTCAAATTATCTTTGGAAAATCCTGAGGACTTGGCCTTCTCAATCTGAAGCTGATGTTTCAAACTTTGAATCTCTTTTTCCTGATCATCATTCAGCTTCTTTTGATCTTCTAGCTGGTTTTTCAACTCATTAGCCTTCTAAAATATTTCCTACCAAATCTTAGCCTCTTTCCTCAAAACCTTCTCTACTTTTTGATCATAGAGGCTCTTCTTAAGCTTTTCAACCTATAGTTTCAACTTTTCTACCTTATTTTTGGAACCGATTCTTGCATCCATAGGAAATCAATTGTCATGCTACAAGAATCCATTTGAAACCAACGAGCTATTACAGGCTCTGGTCGACCTGCCTCATGTTCTGCTAAACTCGAATATTGCTAAAGAAGATGGTAGAATGGGTAAGGAAACCCCAAGCGAAAATTCTTTAATTAAGCTTCTAATTTGCACGCTCCAGATTTATATTAAACTATAAGTATTTTTATTAAAATGACCAAGCATGAAAATAACCAACTGTTATGCCTTATGTAGACCGGTGCCTAGATTCATTGGGTTGTTATAGCAATTTAACAACAATTTTAATATGAAATAGAGAGAAGGGGAGAAGAAAATTGGCGTTCTTAATCTCATTCAAATATCGTAATAAAATCAAGAGTTAACCAACGAAAGAAACGTATATAATGCGTTCAAATAATGTAACCCATTATACAGATACACACAATACTGAGACAAAGAAATGACAGGAATAAAACCCAGAATTGTATTGATTTCATAAAATATTACATGCAGAGTGGGCGGGATGCCTTTTAACTCTATTTTTCTTAAAGAAATACATCAATACAATGAAGAGGACTCTGTTCAAATAATGTAACAGGTCTCTCCAACTCTCCTTGTTCCAATATGGTAACAGAAGAATCTCTGAATCCTAGGCTCAATAAGACTGGAAATATTCTCAACTTCTTGAATGCTTTCCTATCATACAATCCTGCACAGCAAGGGGAGGAAGAAAGAATGAATAAAAGAAAATAGACACAAAGAAATACAACAACACAACTAACAGGGCACTCAAGTATACCTCTTAGCAAAAATGCTATTCTCTAATTGCTTGATGCAGAATCTAGACCTTCACTTCTTCTTATAGTTGCTGGTTCTTGATTCTGTTATTTCTGGTTGAATTCTGGTTGTACACTTGGCATCATCTGATTGAACCCATTCTATATGTTGTCCAAATTGGTGCAGCTCTGAACTGACTATTAAGGTTCTTCTCTGGACTGAAGGGAGCTCTTTGTTATTTTAATTTGGCCTTTTTGCTCTCTTAGTTGGCCCTAGAAACTAAGGATTCATCGTTATAATTTTTCTCTTTGTTCTGTTTGTCCCGGTCACTATGATTTGCTGCTAAGGCTCGATCGGGCTGTTATCATGAATATTAGATGAAGGACGGAGGGGGACTCAACGTAATGGTGAAGACAAGGGGTGGCATGCTAGTGGCAAACAAATGGAGTTGCACTGATCATGAGATAGAGTGAAGAAGTAAGGATGGTGAGGGTCTGATGGATGGAATGACGGGGGGTAAATGATAAGAAGCGGTAGTGGGCGAGGGTGACATACTAGGAAAAATGTCAGGATGGTCAAGGAGGAATACCTAGGAGGAGGAGGGTAGTGGTAAGTAGGAAGAATATGGGAATGGACAACAAGATCTGGAAACATCTATAATTTGCTTCCATAACTATACTCCGTCGAAGTGCTCCCTTGGTAACTATATTCCGTCGAAGCGTGGATTTGAATGGTTTTCTAAAAATCGAAACCATGCTTTTTCTTCACGTGCATCCTTCACCTTAAGTATTTGTAGAACAAAAATTTAATACATTTGTATTCCTTGTATTCCATTGTTTCTCTTTACTGATGCTCTTAGCTCTTCCCTACTGTCTCTTATTTATAAGCCAGTGACTATGCTTTGTAGTCTTATCTTGTGGTACGCCATTATTCCTATGAGATATACACGATCTGGTGGCATGCTTGAGCATCAGGATTTGTCTTTTATTTGGTTTGCTTTGTTCTTAACAAGGTACTGTACATGGGATTTTCTCTGATTTCTTCGAATCTTTCCTCCCATGAGTATTCTTCTGGATTCATAGCTTCTGTGCGTACTATTTTGACTCCATCTTGGCTATTGATTTTCATAATGTCTTTTAGTGTACCTTGTTGTGAATGAGTCACTTATTTGATTCCTACCTTGATAATGTTGTAGGCATTTCTATGAAGTAATCACCTTTCTTTGGAGGCTTGGTCCTTTGAATCTTTCTTACGGGTGATTTTACTGATTTTTTTGGTTCACGATCTTCACAGGTTCTGTCATGGCAGTTTTCTGGTACTTTTAAAACCTTTGAATCGTGTGCTACCATTGGATTGATTTGGGGTGACGTCGTTGTTTTGAAACCTATATGATAGTTAATGTACCTAGATGCATATAAACACTTGACATAACATGTTTTATGGTCTTCAATTAATCATGATTATCCAATGTTAATCTTCATTATTTTCAAACCTTTGCGACTCGTATTAATTGATGGTAATCATATGATACGTGCATTTTCCTTTGCGATCACTGTTAGATCATACTATGGTGAGGCACGATCATTGGATTGTATATATGCACATGGTTTTTAATAAATGGGAAACATTTATACGTACCTTGGTTTAATTAATCAACCTTTTGAAATAATAATGCTTAGATTATCTTCCCGTATGTGCACCATTGGATCTGGGGGAAAAATGGGATTTGTCGTCCGATTTGTGTATCCTTAAAGCATATTTATTTAGCTTTGGATATTTTTCCACCACTACAAGCCTTCGCGACCATCGATTTTTGGATTAGTTTGGGTGCCATCATTAGATTGTCAATAAGATGCCCACCATATAATCAATGTAAAAACTTTTGATTTTCTATTAATCATGTTTAAGGCGAAAGGGGGGGATTAGTCAACGTATTAAACCCTCGCTAAGCAT
The DNA here is from genome assembly GCA_028583015.1 of Wollemia nobilis. NCBI lineage: Eukaryota > Viridiplantae > Streptophyta > Pinopsida > Araucariales > Araucariaceae > Wollemia > Wollemia nobilis. The sequence continues at coordinate 8,894,433 of JAQPPZ010017052.1, forward strand.
AATTAATATTTGTCTTTACCTTAGCCTTTTCTTTTACCATTCGTGGTTTTGGTGCGACTGTCGAATTTCGAGTGGAGGCAAGCGCAGCCGTTGGATCTAGTCAACCTGCAAGTTAGTTTAATCAAGCATGTATAATATTAATCGTGATTAAGGAAAAAGGGGGAGGATTAGTCGATGTATTAAACCCTTTTTAATTACATGATTAACATTAATTAATTTTTATTAACCTTAACACTCTTTAATGCATCTTCAATTAGTGCGCCACCGTTAGATTAAAAATCGATCATGCGCAACCGTTCGATCTTGGTAACTAGCCCGATGATTAATCAAATGGGGCACATCCTTTTTAATATTGAATTTTAAAGTTTACTTTAATCGAAGCAATCACAATCATTGATCTATACTTTGTTTGGCATGATCGTTCGATCTGTCAGACTTACTCACTATTTAATCAAAACCTTTGACCATCAAGTCTTGCATTTAAAATTTTGACTCTTCAGATAGCGTGCGGCCATCGATTTGATCTTGGGGTCAGTGCATCCGTTGATCTTGTTAAAGGTGCAAGGAATTTAATCATGTTTGTTATTAGTCTATGACTTAACCTTTGGATTTATTGTGATAGCGCGCTCATTAGATTTATTTTTGACGCAGTGCTATCGTCAGATTTAATGAGAGATGCTCAATTTTTAAACCCTAGGTTAACTTTATTGACCCTTTTGACTTATCGTATGGGTTCTTTTGGAATGCGCATCCATTAGATTTTTTCATGATGATGCGCTACCGTCCGATTAAGCCTAAGGTGCTATATTTTACTTCTTGACCATGGCTTGACTTTTGATTTATCCCTTGGTCGATTTTATTAATGCGCTACTGTCCGATTTTTTTTTGGATTGAGCGCGACCCTTGGATTAAATCTAAGGTGCTCGATTGTTAGCTTGGTGGGGTGCATACCCTTAGGTTTTGATTAATTAATATTTGCTTTAACCTTAGACCTTTCGGATTTTGAGACCATGGTGAAATGACTTAACCGACTTTAGATTAAAATATTTATGAAGGTCGGACTTAGGCCCAAGGAAAGATTTATTTTTGTTTTTTTAATTTGAAATTTTCTTCCCTAACCATTTGAGGTACTTTGATTTATACCATGAAGCCCACATTATTAAAAAGGCTAAGGTTAGACTTTATCAAACCAACCAATGAAAAATTGAATTACTCATAACAACTTTAAGCAATGACCAACAGTATAAGCAGTTTTATTGAAACCAAAAATTTAAATTTGGGGGTTTCAAAGTTGAGTCAAATTTGGCTCCAACATAGGCTCTGATTGGGACAATGTGTTGAAAACATGAAGCACTTGAGAACCACAAAATCTCCTGGTTTTATTTTGCAAAAATTTAACAAAAAACAACAAAATTTTGATTGCTAAACAAAACTTGAAATGCATAATAGAAAAAAAAACTTCCTTCCTCTTTTTCTTTCTTTTCTTCATCATTATTTTATATATATACATACTAAAAACATGATATCAAAACAAGTAGAGTATGGAAAACTGTAGATCCCTTTTCATTCAATTTGGAAACAAAGGTTAGAAAATTTTAGAAATCGATGAGTTTTATTTTGAAATATTGTAATGCTTGTTTTAGCTAAGTCATAAGATATGATTACACAGATTTTGTCACAGCCATTTGTCTCATCATATTTTTGCCCATGTGTGTGTTTGTGCATTCTTTTTTGGATTTCTAAATCTTTCAGAACTTTATCATATCTGAGAAAAATAGCCAAGCCTAATATGTGATTTCACTCTTTAAAAATTTTCACCATTCTGTAGGGCTCCACTGGCGATCAAGGCGTCTATAGCCTCGGTGGAGTTGCTTCTAATCCCATCTTGGTTTTACCCTACTGCCAGTCAAGCGTCTATAGCCCCGGTAGAGGTTTTCCAAGATATCTCAAGCAGTGACTCAATTTTACTTTATTTTTTATTTTTCTTTCTCGTGAGAGAAGTGTTTGGATATATAAGCAAATTGTGCAATAAGTATGCCTGAGTTGAGGATTAGTTTCTGGCTATAAAATATGAGTGTAATAATTTTTGGCTCAACTACCCTCTCAAAGATAACTCAGTTCTTTGGACCTTTGAAGTCACTTTAAGTATCATTTGTAATGTGAGGCTTGACATGATGTTTCAATCAGCTTTGTTTTCTGTCTGTTTTATCTCATATCAAACAACTATTGCATAAACACTCATTTTTGACAGAATTGTAAAGCTCATCAACATCTAAAATAAATTCCCTTTTTTCTTTTTATTGTTTTTGGTGGAATCAACAATTAGATATACTCATCAAACTAAGATATCATGTGTACAGTAAACTCAAAATTATTCAAGAACAAAAGGGAAGCTTAACTAATAAAAAAAATAAGCTTAACTAATAAACAAAATACACCACTCTGTTTTTGGATTTTTATTTCTATATATATATATATTTTTTTAAGTACACCTTCAATAGGGATTGTACATTTTGAGGTGTTGGCCATTAATAGGGATAGCCATTATTTCTCCTTGCAAAGTTTGTAGCTTGTAAGTATTCTGACTGATAACATGGGCAATTTGGTATGGGCCAATCCATTTAGGTTCAAACTTACCCTTTTCACCATGCTTATCATTTTTAGGATCCCAATAGATGACTATATCTCCTTGAGAAAAAGGAGTACCCTTGGCTTTCTTATTAAACAAATTTTATAGTTTTCTAGGTTTGTTCCATCATTCTATTGAGGGTCTCTCTTCTTTGTTCTTCTAACAAGACAATTTGGTCAAGCCTTCTCTGAATGGGATCAAGGTTTTCATGATCTTGCAATAAAAGGGAAAGTGCCATTTTTTCCATTTTTGGGGGCAGTAGGGATTTTTCTCCATAAACCATCTCATAGGGGGTTCTTCCTGTATTTATTTTAATAGACAACCTATCAGCCCATAAAGCAAATTTAAGTTCACTGTCCCATCCCATTTTGTTTTTGCCTAATGACCTTTTTATTCTTGTTATTACATTTTTATTTGATGACTCAACTAGACCATTTCCTTGGGGATAATAATTAGCAGAATGAGATAATTCAATTCCATATTCAACACAAAATTCTACCATTTCATATGACACAAAATATTGAGCATTATCAGTTACAAGCTTTTTAGGAACTCCATACCTGGTCAAGATATTTTCCTCTATGAATCTGATGACTGTAGCAGATGTAGATGTTCTCAAAGGTGCAGCTTCCACCCACTTGGTGAAGTAATCTGTTGCAGTTATGATCCACTTATGCTGGCCAGATGAATTAGGCTTGATCTCTCCAATCAGGTCAATACCCCATTGAGAAAAAGGTGCTTCAATGATTACTGGCCTGAGGGGCATGTCTGGTAGATGCTTTTTCCCTATAAAAACTTGGCAGCTATGACAATTCCTTACATATTTATATACATCCTTAAAAAGGGATGGCCAATAATATCCCGCTCTCATGATTTTATTGGTTGTAGCTCTTGGAGAAAAATGTCCCCCACAGAAACCATTATGAAATTCATTAATTATTTTTGGGACTTCTCTTTCATATAAGCAGACTAATAATACTCCATCAGGATGTTTCCAATATAATACTCCATTTTGTATATAATACTTTTGAGCTTGAAGTTTGACTGACCTCATTCTGTTTATTGACATGTTTTTGGGGAATGACAGAGTTTGTAGATAGGACAAAATTTCTTCATACCATTTACATTCTTCATTTTTTATTCTTCTGTCATCATATGTCTGATCTATGGTAAGAATATTTTCAGATCCTACTTCTTCTTTGTTAGCCAATAATTTAGCTAAACCCTGCCCTTTGATTGTTTTAACTATTTTGAATTCAACATCATATTGCAAAAGTTTTACCATCCATCTTGCTGGTCTTCCCAATGGCTCTGATTGAGAAAAGATATCTTTTATTGCTATAAAGGGAATACAACAGTAAACTTTGTTTGAGCCAAATATACCTTTAAAGTGTTCCAAATATTGGATGACTGCATAGGCATGTTTTTCCAATAGGGTGTATTTAAGATTTGCTCCTTTTAGACCTGAGCTCATAAAGGCTATTGGCCTTTCATTATTTTCTTCATATTTCTGTGAAAGAACTGCAACAATAGAATGTTCAGATGCATAGGAGTAGATATTAAAATCCTTTGTATAATCGGGGCAACTTAGGGTTGGAGTGGTTGATATGGCTTCTTTGATCTTGTTAAATGTTTCCATATTTTCTAATGTCCATTTTATTTCTCCAGTTTTCTTCACCATATCATTTATGGGTTTGGTCATTTCTGCAAAATTTGGGACAAATCTTCTGATAAAATTTATTTTTCCAAAGAATGACCTTACCCCTTTTAGATTCTTGGGTGGGGGAATTTTAGAAATGGCTTCTATCCTTTCTGGATCAATGCTTATCCCCTTTTCTGAAACTATATGACCTAGCAATTTTCCTTGTGTAGTTCCAAATATGCATTTTTTTGGATTTAGAGAGATTCCAAATTCCTTGCACCGGGAAAAAACTATAGTCAAATGTTCTAGATGATCTTCTGGATTTTTAGAAAAAACTGTGATATCATCTAAGTACACTACTACAATTTTGAACATTAGTCCTTTGAAAGCAAAGTCCATCGCTCTTTGGAAAGTAGCACCTGCATTCATCAATCCAAAAGGTATTCTTAAATATTCAAATGTGCCCCAGGGTGTGGTGAATGCTGCCTTGTGTCTATCTTCTGGATTTATCAGAATTTGATTGTACCCTGAAAATCCATCTAACAAGGACAATCTAGTTGAACCTACTACTGCTTGTAGTAGTTGTTCCATGTTAGGCAATGGGTAATTGTCTTTTAGTGAGCTCTTGTTTAAATTTCTAAAATCCACGCATAGTCTAATGTCCCCATTCTTTTTCCTAACTGGTACTAAGTTGGATATCCAGGAGGAAAATCTGACTTTTCTTATTATCTTGGAGTCCAACAATTTTTGAACCTCTTTTTGCATTACTGGGTGCAGAGTTGGATTGTACTTTCTCTATTTTTGTCTAAATGGCTTGGCCTCTTCTTTCAAGGGTATTATATGTGTCATCACATCCATTTTGAAATTTTTGAGATCTTCATAGGTCCAAGAAAAATGTTCTTTGTTCTTTTTTAGGAAATTGATATATCCAACTTTTTCTTTAGCAGGTAGTGCCATGTCTACTTTCACTATTCTGGGTTCTTTCATTGAGCCAATATTAATATCCTCAGATATCACTTCTCTGCGTATAGGTTTATAGGCTTTGTCAAAATCATCAAATAGGCTTTCAAGAGACACCAATCCTTTGGGTATTCTATTAGTTTTCAACTGGATTACTTCTACTTGGTTCTCCTATTTGATATTTTAGCTTTTCTTCATATTTTTCATCACAGATGACATCTGCATACTGATTTTGCAAAGTCATAAAATCCTTAATATCTATATCATCTTGAAAGACCTGAAGATAGACTATGTTATCTAGCACAGAAGGTTTATAGACTGAGATAGTTGGAAATCTGTCCATATACTCTGTAGTTATTTCTGGGTGATCTAGACCTGAGGCATTCACAGCTAAGAGATCTGCAACATGATTTTGTTCTCTAGGAATATATGAAATATTGAAAGCCAAAAATTTATCAATTTCTTCCAAGTATTGCATTTCTATATTGCTTAAGTCTAGGATGCTTGGTCTGATATTTACCTTTTATTTGTAGTATAATAAGTTATGCATCCCCTGTTACAGTTAAGTAGTTAATACCTAACTCTTTTGCTTTCCTTAGCCCTAATAGTAAAGCTTCGTACTCAGCTACATTGTTTGTGCAAGGAAATTGCAATCTGTAAGGGATACCAAGGTAATTTCCTTTAATATCAGTCAAATTTACACCTGCACCTACTCCAGATTGGGATTTAGCCCCATCAAATGACATGGTCCACATTTCTTGGGTTAATACTCGATTTGATTCAGCATCAATTATTCTCATATCTTCTGGATCCATGTTCTTTGCATCTGGTACTTCCATCAGGAATGGGTTGTGCCATATTGAATAGACTCCCATCCCTTTTTCTTCCATAGAGTTAACTAAGTTAATCATGGTTTCATCTATTTGAATTAACTCTACGGAGTGTTTTTTGAATGGTTCCCTTCTCAAAATTATATTCTCCTTATCTGATATGGGGATGGTAGCATAAGACCAGTCTAGTTGTATTGATCCCCCTAGTTGTTCTGCCCAATGCCTACTGAGTAATAGTGAGAAGAATGGGTCAACATCAACTACTGCTACATCCATGACAATGCCCTTTTTGGGGTGTTGGTCTAGGAAAACTAATAATCCAGTTATCACCCCTACACAAGGAATTTGTCTATTGTCCATTACAAAAATAGGGGCAGAATCTCTAGTACATATTAATCCCATTTGGTCAGCTATTAACTTAGGCATGATATTATGTGAAGCTCCACTGTCAAGCATGCAATTATGAATCACATATCTTTCCCCTTCATCTGAATTATATCTTAATGACACGTAGAAGGGTCTAACAGAATATGGTGATCTTGTATCATGTTGATTTTGTCTAGCAGCATGACAAGTAGGGTCTTCTTTTTGCTCTACTAATCCAAAAGCTCTGCATACTTGTTCTCTCTATGTTTGAACTTTCATAAGTTCACCAAATGTGATATTAACTTTTTGCTTACTGAGTTCTGACCCAACATCAAATTCTATCTTCTTTATATCCAATGGTTTATTACTTTCTTCTTTGGGAACTTCTTCTATTGATTCTATTACCTCGGGAGTAATTTTGTTAGGGTTCCTATCAGTTTTCTCTTTACTGATATTTTTATTGGTGAAAGTTTGTCTTCTTGTTTCATTTGTAGATAATTTCTCTGTTTTTTAGGGACTGTTCTATTCCTCAAATTTAAAACATGGGTTGCCTCTAATTCTTCAACCTCTTGAGTAGTGGGAATCAATTTCCCTTGCTTCATCTTATCATATCTTGACTCATGTGATTTCTACAAGATTTTAGTTCCTTCAGTTACTAAGATCTGAGGATGATGATTTGAAGCATATTTATCCATGTCTTCTTCAAACAACCTTTCTCTGGATTCATCTTCAATGGACCAACATGCATTGATTCTTATATCCTCTTCTGATTCTGCATGCATATCTACATTACGTTGATCACTCAGGTGTATTCCACATGCATCAGGGTTATGGGGTGCATCACAAGTAGAGCAAAAATAAGGAAAACCTTCAACTACATTGGCATATGGCATTGGGTTAGGGACATTGTTCTGATCCCTGTCAGAATCTCTATTTTTCCAGTTGTTATTCCCATTACCCCTATTCCTATTCCCTTCTTCAAAACCATTGTTGTTTCCCCAATTCTTGTTGTAATTTTTCTTAAATGGGGGATGGTTGTCAACATGTGGTCGCTCTGTCTGTGAAGATTCACCATTATTTCCATTTATTTCAATTCTTGCTAACTTGTTACTCATGTTGTTGAACATTTCTATCATTTGACTGGTCAACTTCTCCACAGGATCAATTTTAGTTCTTCTTTGTATATCAAAAGCCACTCTCTTAGGTTTTCTCTCAGGCATGTTAACCTCTAAAGAATAAGGCTTCATATTACCACTATCAAGCATATTTCTTTCTATATCCATTGCTTTTTCCATACAACCATCAATGGTAGTGGCTTTTTCTTGCCTTAATTCATAGTTAAACTCTCCTTGAAAAGCATTCTTATAAAAACAAATAGACTGAATATCACTAGGCCTAAGGTTGGCAGGGATTTTGTTTCTTGTTTTTGAAAATATTCTGTTAAAATCACTAACAACCTCATTTTATTTCTTCTTCATAGTGGCTAGCTCAGTTAACAATGATTGTTCATTTTTCCTTTCACCATACTTCTTTAGGAACACCTCTTCCATTTTGGTGAAGTCTGGGATATCATTGTTAGGAAGGGAATTAAACCATTCTCTAGCATATTTTTCTAAAGTCTGCAGAAACAGTCTTAATACTACATCTTCATGTTCAACTTCCAGACTATCCATTGCATATAAGAAACTTTTGATATGATCCTCTCCAGTTACTATACTATTTCCTAAAAACTTAGGGAGGTATTTGTGAGCTTTATTGGGTAAGGCATTTAAATTTATTGGTAATACAAAAGGTCTATATCTGTTAGTTCTCCACAAATGAACATTACCCTGAGCCATAGCTACTATTGAATTTAATTTCACAGATGTAGTACCTACGGTGGTATGGGTCTGGGTAGTTTGAACGTAGATTGATTGATTATCTACCTTTTAATGAGAATAATCACATATATCTTCTACTACTAATTTTAAACGTTCATCTACAGTAATATCAGTAGTAATAGTATTCTGAATTTTCTTCACGTACCTTTTACCACTAGAATTTAATCTACTATTATAAATAGTATTCTTAAAAAGTGGAGTTTTCTGGGTATGTATAAATACCTCTGGATTCTCGAGTTCCAGAAATAGCTCCTTACCACTTCTCCTGGTGTTCGCCAACACGTTCTGTTCTCTCCTTTTTTATATTTTTCTTCTGGGTTCATCCAACAGAGTCGCCAACACTGGGGTGCAGAAAGAACAACGTATACTCTTATCAAGAATGCTTGATATTATCTCTCATCCTCACAGGAGTGGGTTCTTGGGGAAAATCAAGAAAATCAAGAAAAAACCAAAATTTCAAGAAAATCAAGAAACAAAAATTTTCAAGAAAATCAAGAACGTAAAAAACTTACTTCAAAACATAAACTACGGACATAGGAAAAATAAAGAACTTCTAACAAAGTGAAAATTAAAACGTTGGTTCTTTACTTTAACTGGTCATCCATTGATTAAAAATAATCATTGAAGAAAACTTTAAGAAGATAATTGAATCTTTCTAAGAAGTCCTCCTCGACAATGGTGCCAAAAAACTATTGGAACCAATTCTTGCATCCGTAGGAAATCAATTGTCACGCTACAAGAATCCATTTGAAACCAACGAGCTATTACAGGCTCTGGTCGACCTGCCTCATGTTCTGCTAAACCCGAATATTGCTAAAGAAGATGGCAGAACGGGTAAGGAAACCCCAACGACAATTCTTTAATTAAACTTCTAATTTGCACGCTCCAGATTTATATTAAACTATAAGTATTTTTATTAAAATGACCAAGCATGAAAATAACCAACTCTTATGCCTTATGTAGACCGGTGCCTAGATTCATTGGGTTGTTATAGCAATTTAACAATAATTTTAATATGAAATAGAGAGAAGGGGAGAAGAAAATTGGCGTTCTTAATCTCATTCGAATATCGTAATAAAATCAAGAGTTAACCAATGAAAGAAACGTATATAATGCATTCAAATAATGTAACCCATTATACAGATACACACAATATTGAGACAAAGAAATGACAGGAATAAAACCCAGAATTGTATTGATTTCATAAAATATTACATGCAGAGTGGGCGGGATGCCTTTTAACTATATTTTTCTTAAAGAAATACATCAATACAATGAAGAGGACTCTGTTCAAATAATGTAACAGGTCTCTCCAACTCTCCTTGTTCCAATCTGGTAATAGAAGAATCTTTGAATCCTAGGCTCAATAAGACTGGAAATATTCTCAACTTCTTGAACGCTTTCCTATCATACAATCCTACATAGCAAGGGGAGGAAGAAAGAATGAATAAAATAAAATAGACACAAAGAAATACAACAACACAACTAATAGGGCACTCAAGTATACCTCTTAGCAAAAATGCTATTCTCTAATTGCTTGATGCAAAATCCGAACACAACTACTTCTTTTTATAGCTGTTGGTTCTTGATTCTGTTATTTTTGGTTGAATTCTGGCTGTACACTTGGCATCATCTGATTGAACCCATTCTATATGCTATCCAACTGGTGCAACTTTGAACTGACTATTAAGGTTCTTCTCTAGACTGAAGGGAGCTCTTTGTTATTTTAATTTGGCCTTTTTGCTCTCTTAGTTGGCCCTAGAAACTAAGGATTCATCGTTATAATTTTTCTCTTTGTTCTGCTTGTCCCGGTCACTATGATTTGCCGCTAAGGCTCGACCAGGCTGTTATCATGAATATTAGACGAAGGACGGAGGGGGGCTCGATGTAATGGTGAAGACAAGGGGTGGCATGCCAGTGGCAAACAAATGGAGTTGCACTGATCATGAGATAGAGTGAATAAGTAAGGATGGTGAGGGTCTGATGGATGGAATGACGGGGGGTAAATGATAAGAAGCGGTAGTGGGCGAGGGTGACATACTAGGAAAAATGTCAGGATGGTCAAGGAGGAATACCCAGGAGGAGGAGGGTAGTGGTAAGTAGGAAGAATATGGGAATGGACAACAAGATCTGGAAACATCTATAATTTGCTTCCATAACTATACTCCATCGAAGTGCTCCCCTGGTAACTATATTCCGTTGAAGCATGGATTTGAATGGTTTTCTGAAAATTGAAACCATGCTTTTTCTTCACGTGCATCCTTCACCTTAAGTATTTGTAGAACAAAAATTTAATACATTTGTATTCCTTGTATTCCATTGTTTCTCTTTACTGATGCTCTTAGCTCTTCCCTACTGTCTCTTATTTATAAGCCAGTGACTATGCTTTGTAGTCTTATCTTGTGGTACGCCATTATTCCTATGAGATATACATGATCTGGTGGCATGCTTGAGCATCAAGATTTGTCTTTTATTTGTTTTGCTTTGTTCTTAACAAGGTACTGTACACAGGATATTTTCCTCGATTTCTTTGAATATTTCCTCCCATGAGTATTCTTCTGGATTCATAGCTTCTGTGCGTACTATTTTGACTCCATCTTGGCTATTGATTTTCATAATGTCTTTCAGTGTACCTTGCTGTGAATGAGTCACTTATTTGATTCCTACCTTGATAATGTTGTAGGCATTTCTGTGAAGTAATCACCTTTCTTTGGAGGCTTGGTCCTTTGAATCTTTCTTATGGGTGATTTTACTAATTTTTTTGGTTCACGATCTTCACAGGTTTCGTCATGGCGGTTTTTGGTACTTTTAAACCTTTGAATCGTGCGCTACCATTGGATTGATCTGGGGTGTAGCGCATCCGTTGTTTCTATGAAACCTATATGATAGTTACTATACCTAGCTGTATATAAGCACTTGACATAACGTATTTTATGGTCTTCAATTAATCATGATTATCCAATGTTAATCTTCATTATTTTCAAACCTTTGCGACTCGTATTAATTGATGGCAATCATATGATACGTGCATTTTCCTTTGCGATCATCGTTAGATCATACTGTGGTGAGGCATGACCATTGGATTGTATATATGCACATGGTTTTTAATAAATGGGAAACATTTATATGTACCTTGGTTTAATTAATCAACCTTTTGAAATAATAATGCTTAGATTAACCTTCGATTGATCTTCTCATATGTGCACCATTGGATCTAGGGGATAAATGAGCATTGTCATCCGATTTGTGTATCCTTAAAGCGTCTTTATTTAGCTTTGGATATTTTTATGCCACTACAAGCCTTCGCAACCATCGATTTTTGGATTAGTTTGGGCGCCATCGTTAGATTGTCAATAAGATGCCCACCATATAATCAATGTAAAAACTTTTGATTTTCTATTAATCATGATTAAGGCGAAAGGGGGGGATTAGTCAACGTATTAAACCCTCGCTAAGCATAATTAATATTTATCTTTACCTTAGCCTTTCTTTTACCATTCATGGTTTTGGTGCGGCTATCGGATTTCGAGTGGAGGCAAGCACAACTGTTGGATCTAGTCAACCTGCAAGTTAGTTTAATCAAGTACGTATAATATTAATCGTGATTAAGGTGAAAGGGGGAGGATTAGTCGATGTATTAAAACCTTTTTAATTACATGATTAACATTAATTAATTTTTCCGAACCTTAACACTCTTTAATGCATCTTCAATTAGTGCACCACCGTTAGATTAAAAATCGATCGAGCGCAACCGTTCGATCTTGGTAACTAGCCCGATGATTAATCAAATGGGGCGCATCCTTTTTAATATTGACTTTTAAAGTTTGCTTTAATCGAAGCAATCGCAACCATTGATCTATACTTTGTTTGGCATGATCGTCCGATCTATCGAACTTACTCACTATTTAATCGAAACCTTTGACCATCAAGTCTTGTATTTAAAATTTTGACTCTTCGGACAATGCACGCCGTCGATTTGATCTTGGGGTCAGTGTGTTCATTGATATTGTTAAAGGTGCAAGGACTTTAATCATGTTTGTTATTGGTCTATGACTTAACCTTTGGGTTTATTGTGATAGCGCGCTCGTTAGATTTATTTTTGATGCAGCGCTATCGTCAGATTTAATGAGAGATGCTCGATTTTTAAACCCTAGTTTAACTTTATTGACCCTTTTGACTTATCGTACGGGTTCTTTTGGAATGCGCATCCGTTAGATTTTTTCATGACGATGCGCTACCATCCGATTAAGCCTAAGGTGCGATATTTTACTTCTTGACCATGGCTTGACTTTTGATTTATCCCTTGGTCGATTTTATTAATGCGCTACCATCCAATTTTTTTTGGATTGAGCGCGACCCTTGGATTAAATCTAAGGTGCTCGATTGTTAGCTTGGTGGGGTGCATACCCTTAGGTTTTTATTAATTAATATTTGCTTTAACCTTAGACCTTTCAAATTTTGAGACCATGGTGAAATGACTTAACCGACTTTAGATTAAAATATTTATGAAGGTCGGACTTAGGCCCAAGGAAAGATTTAATTGAAGGTCAGACTTTGGCTTTAGATTTTTAATTTGAAATTTTCTTCCCTAACCATTTGAGGTACTTTGATTTATACCATGAAGCCCACATTATTAAAAAGGCTAAGGTTAGACTTTATCAAACCAACCAATGAAAAATTGAATTACTCACAACAAATTTAAGCAATGACCAACAGTATAAGTAGTTTGATTGAAACCAAAAATTTAAATTTGGGGGTTTCAAAGTTGAGTCAAATTTGGCTCCAACACTTATATTTTGCTATATCAGTCTTAACATAAAAGGTATCCAAGTGAGCCTTGGAAATTCCTAACTCGTCTTCAGCAGGAAGCTTGTCAATATCTTCTATGATTTCTTTCTCTCTATAATCCTAAGTAGTCATCTCATTTTTAGGCTTGCTCACATGCGAAATCAAAGATCTTGAAACCCTTTGCCTAGTGATGGGATTAACATACATACTTTTCTTTTCATAGCCATCCGACTAGAAGGCTTCGTAAGCTTCTCTACCAAGTAATCATTTATGCTCTAAGCAACTGTCTGCTCTTTGGATACAACAATATACTTTGAAATATCAGTAGCCAAAGGAGATAATGACATCAAAAACATGAGGGTGGACTGATTTGTTGATGTTGGGGGTGGAGATACATTGACAAAAACCTCTGTTATATCCATGAATAACAGGGACATAGGGACTGATTTGTTGCTGCTGTTGATACAAGTAAATTTAGGGAAAGAGGGACATAAATGATAATAGAAGGGATAGATAAACTTGGAACGCATTATTCCATGAATGGTGGTAAAAGAGATGAGGGTGAAATGATGGTGGATACTAAAGTGGATGCCTTAGAAGTGGAAGGTAGGTATGAAGAAGGTTGTGATATAGTAGAATCAACTGATGCCTGCATATATATTAACGGAATGAGAGGAGGACTATGAGGTGAAGGAGTCAAATTCACCACATTTTCTTGACCAGAAAGGGAGGAAAGTTCTTTTGGGGATTTATAGAGATGAGAAGGAGAAGAGGGATTAGAAACCATACCTTCACCTACAGATGCAGGGTGTTCTTTCTCAGCTTTTGTTTCAAGCTGTTGTTCTTCTTTAACTAACCCTTTTGTATTAAAAGCAGATACCTCTTCCATAATTTCCTCCATACTCATATTCTACATTTTGGAAAGCTTTCACCATTGTGTATCTAGAGTTCTTTTATTCCTTTTATGAACTAATCAGAAAGCATCCTTCTCATATCTAGAATATTCTTCTGATAATTATCCTTGCACTCCTCCAAAAAGTAAAGATTGTTTAGTAATGGATTGTGGCTTTGCTGACACCGCAAGAGTAAAATAAAGTGGCTTGATTCCAATGCTCTTATCCTTCCTTTTCTAATCAAAAAATTTATCCCAAGACTATTCTCCTAGAGCTAATCATTTAGGCCTAGATTTTGCTTCAATAACTGGGGCACTAATAGCCTTTTATTTAGAACATCTCATTTTGCTCATCATCCTAGCTCCTTTAGGGAATATCTCCACCTGCTCAAAAGTAGGACTAAAAGTCCTCAATGCTTCAGTTTTTTTTGAAGTATTTTGATATGTAGAAAGTTGGAGAGATTCAAAATCACCCTAGGTTTTTTCTACCATCAATACAATGTGCCTTACATTATTTAGTTCCCAAGTATCAATATTTTCATCATATCTTTTTGAAAACTCTTTATCAAATTTTATTCTAAATTTAGATTCAGCTTTTCCAATTTCAACTCTCATACACCACCAATCCATGATCTTGGCATCCTCCCACGGTCCCTTGAAATCCTCCTCTTCTACTTCTTCTGAAACTTACTTCTTAGATGGCATGTCTTTTTTATTTGCCTACTTGGACTTGGAGGAGGGCCTATTTTTCTTTGTAGTTTTGGCTATAATTTTGTCAATTATATATTTAGTAATCTGATGACTGGGCTGGTGGTCGAGATCAAAATATTTAATCTACTCATAAAAATCCAACCATGGAGGTAACTGATCCATCTTGGAAACATTCCAATTTAACAGAGTAGTCTCATCATTGTTTCTTCCCTGTTCAAAATGAGCCCTCAACCTTTTCTCAAATTTTTAGGCCTTATCTTCGTTCTAGGTTTTATTTTTTGTAGTGAAAATATCATCAGGATCATAACTCCACTTCTGCAAAATATAAAATAGACATAACCCATCTAGGTATTAGTCAATTTGCTAATTTTTCCCCTTTTTAGTAATGGTGATATCACTCAAAGTGCGATGGGAAAGCAAAGATTTCCTTTTTCTCCCTGAACCATATTTTGAATCGATGTATTATGCCTGTCTCAAATATTCTAAGGTAAAGAGTCTATGAAAAAGTGGGGCAAAATAAAAGGTTTACCCATGAAACCATATAATCTGATGACTATTCGCTCAGTTAACAAATACCAGTCCCCTTCCTCTGCATATTTATTCCTTAGAATCACTTTGGATAGGGGTGGTAATATGGGGAAATTCCCATACATTATTTTGAGGTTTTATCCAATAAATTCCAAATTGAACCTATAGTGAGACTCATTGCTTCTTAAATAATTTATCCAATAGTAGACTAGCATAAGTTCTCCTTTATCGATTTTATATTTGACTGGAATCCACGACATTCTATCTTTTATAGCGATATAAAACATCCATACCAAGCTTGAGAAATGCCTAAAAATAGGAGCGCTAGAGCCCCTCTTCAAGCTTACTAACAGTTCATGTATTATTTGGGTGAGAAAAACTGTCCAGTCAAAATAAATCACCCTTATCCCTCTCTTTGCTGCCTCCATTTCATACATACTTTCATTAGAGATACAGTATGCAATGATAATTTTCCAGCCATGAACCTCTTCATCAAAGTCTAAACCCTCCATGCAGGCCAACATAGAGAACATAACGAAGGTTAAAAATTTCTTAATAGAAATGGGTATCTCAGGTAACTCTTCCTGGGGTTTGGCATTCAACTGTTTATAAACCCAATTCCTAAATGACTCACTGTCATTTGCCCATTTCTTAGTGGAATAAAATCTAGTTTGTTCAAAAATTCTAAAGGGTTTTGGTGGTACTGGTGGGTCAGACCCTAAGGCAAAAAGTGCATGATAGAAAGATGTAGTGATGCTAAAAGGGGTCTTGCCCTCATTAGTTTTAACTACTTTGGCTAGAGGATCATAGACTTTGACTATTGCAGCTATCAACTCAGGACATGGGTGTACAAAATCACAAATGTAAAAGGATAAATAAGAAAGGATGGAGCATCTACCTTCCATCGATAGAGCAATGTTCTTTTTGTATCTATCATTCACTCTCCTTAGTCTCATCCTTTCAGTAATGGTCATCACTGCGTCTGCCACAACCTCAAATTTATTAAGGTATGGTATCGATGTCTTGTCATCCAGAGTTTCAAATTCTAGAACATCTTCTAAAGTCTCTGTGGGTGATTTATTAGGAACCATTTTGTAGCAATAGTACTTTGTGCACTAGAATAAGTTAGGAGAAATTTAGAACACTGCTAAGCTTATCTGCAGTCTTATGATTAAAAAATTAATCCCGTGCATAACTTCATCACTTTTATCTTTTGGAACTCACATATCATCAGCCATAAATATGGCTACAACATGATATATTGTTTGCACACTTCACCATCCTTTCCATTATTTATTTTGTAGCTCAAAAGTGACGTCTTATTTCTTTATTGATCAAATTTTGAAATTGCACTGCCAAATCATCACATCCCTTCGACTATTCTTTGGCTCATACATGAGTCCATTAGAATTGAATGCACGAGCAATATTTAACCTCCACATATCAAATTGAAACTTATTGTTAGGCTTTGGTCTAATTCTGCTCCAACGTCTTTAAGAACTTTCTGAGTCCGCTAAGCCTACACACATGGCACTTTACCCTGATTTCACTCTGGCTATCTCCAGCTTTGAGCAGTTCCTAGGTTGGCACCATTCTTGTACTTCCTTATGCAGGATAGAAAAATATAGACCACTCTACGGAATTGCCAATCCAGATCCAACCATGCGGTCTTAAGGGTGAAATGCACAACACAGCACAATGTACGAAATGGAACATTACCATGAATTTTGCCAACACTTAGTCATTTCTTGCAAAAAAATTTCTCTCTCTCCTCTTTTTAGTATTTCTTCAAAAAAATAACTAATTACAAAGTGCAGAAAGAAAATGAAATAGAAAGTGCATAAAGGAGGGGGAAATATTTGTACAATGTATATACATATGTTACAATGAGCTTATTTCGTACATATAGTAAAGCTTAAGGTGGAAACCATTCATCGAAATTGGTTGTAAGTTTCCTTCTGGGTCCTTCAACTAAAATAAATTAGACTATTTTTCTTCCACAAGTTTGAAAGGACCATCCGAAAAGGAATAAAAATTTTCATGTTTACCTAGTTTTGCCCTATCGACATTCCACCTGAGAACTGAATCTCCAACCTGAAGTTTCCTGAACCTGGCCTTTTTATCAAACCATGCCTTAATGTCTGATGAGTGCTTTTGAAAATGATCATATGCTTGAGTCCTGCTCTCTTCCAATCATAGCAAGTGTGTCAATCTAGTTATAACTGGATCATCCTCTAATTCTTCTTCTATATTGACAAGCTTAAGTGCTAGGATCTCTTAGTGAATCGGTAATACCACCTTATTATCGTATACCAGTGAATAAGGTGAAGTTTTGATGGAATATTTAATAGTAATCCTATCTACCCATAGATCATGATTGAACAACAGGTGCCAACTCCTTTTGTTACCTTCCAAATATTTTATCAAAATCCTCAATAGGTTTTTATTGGTAGATTCTGCAAGTCCATTACCTTGTGGGTAAAAGTTGGAAGTATTTTTAAAGGTGATGTCATACTTGTTGGCAAACTCAATGTACTTAGAACCTATGAAAGTAGGGCCATTATCACTCACCAAAGCTTCTGGAACTCCAAACATGGAAATAAAACTCTCCACAAAGTTGATCACAACTTCCTGGTCTACCTTCTTTGTAGGAATAGCCTCTACCCATATGGTGAGATAATCTATAGCTATCAAGATAAACTTATGCTCTACTGAAGAATTATGATTTATAACTCCTATAAAATCCAATCCCCATTGTTGGAAAGGCTCTTCAACTTGAATAGGCTTCAGGGGAGAGGCAACATTTCTTGTTCTTCCAACATACCTCTGACACTTATCACAAGCTTGGATAATTTTAAAAGCATAATTGAACATAGTATTCCAATAATAACCTACTTTTATTATATTCAAAGCTGTATTTCTACTGGAGCCATGACCTCATGATGAGCCTCCACGAAATTCTTCAATGACTATTTTTTGTTGGTCCTCCTTCAAACATTTCAAGAGAATACCATCCAAGTTTCTTTTGAACAAACCTTTAGGTAGTAATACATATTTTAGAGCATGAAGTCTATACCTCCTTCTTTGAGAAGAATTCAGATCAGGTGGGCAGATCCTAGTTTGGAAATACATGGTAATTTTCTCAATCCAATTAGAATCCAGAGTGTGAACAATCTCTATATGATCCTCTTCTGTGATATGACAAGTTGTTATTTTGGCCAATGCTGAAGCATCTATTAATCCTTAGCATAAGGCTCTACTTCTTTTCAATTTGGTGGTATGTATCTCTACATCATATTCTTGGATCGTAGTAATCCAACCAACCCTTTTATCTCCCAAGTCACCTTGTAAAATAAAACTCCTTACATTTGGGTGAACCACATATAGAAGGGTTTTCCTCTATACCAGATATTGTCTAAACTTCTTTAGTGACTTCATTACAACCAACACTTGTCTCTCAATAAAGTTGTATTTTACCTAATAATCATGTAGAGTTTCACTCCAAAAGAACACAGGATGCTCATGCCCTTGACTATCTTTTTGGGTGAGTACCGAGGCATAACTTTCTTCAGCTCCATAAGCATAGAGGATAAAATCCTTAGTGAAATCAGGATTTATCAAGACTGGGGTTGTTGCAATGGATTTCTTGATGACCTCGAAAGCTTACTTCCTAACCTTGGTCCACTTGAACTCTGCCTTTTTCTTGAGTAGTTCAGATATAGGCCTCACTTTTTATGCAAAATCATAAATGAATTTCCTAAAAAAATTAATTTGACCTAAGAAATACTGCAAAGTATTATGATTAGTAGGCAAAGGAATAGCTAGAATTTCTCCAATTATTTTTGGATCTATGGCCATAACTTCCTTTGAGACCACATGGCATAACATTTTTCCATCATGTACTGCAAAGAATGACTTCTTAGGATTAAGTGAGATACCAAATTCTCTGCATTTTTGAAAAACCTATTCCAAATGAGACAGATGATCATTTTTATCATGAGAAAAGACCATCACGTCATCTAGGTAATTTAGAATAATTTTTTTTATAAGTGTACCAAAGGCATAGTCCATGACCCTCTGAAATATAGCTCTAGCATTGGATAGACCAAAGGGCATTCTCTGATAGGAAAATGCACCCCATTTTGTAGTAAATTTTATCTTGTATTGGTCTTGATATTTTACCCAAATCTGATTATATCCAAAGTAACCATTCAGAAGTGAATATTTCTACTCCAGCTACCACCTGTAAGATTTGGTCAATCTGAAGGAGAGGATAGTGATCCTTGAGAGATGCTTGATTTAAATTTCTAAAATCTACACATAGGTGTATATCTCCATTCTTATTTCTTACGGGTACCAAATTGGCCACCCAAGTGGAATGTTTTATTGGATATATTAACTTAGCATTCAATAGATTTAAGAGTTCCTTCATCATAATGGCTTCTATCCTCAGATTAACAGGCCTCTATTTTTACCAGAATGGTTTAGAATCGGGTTCTAACTCGATAGTATGCTAGATAATCCTTTTGTCATACACCTTAAGGTATTCATATGACCAAGCCATTGTGTCTTGGTATTTTAAGCATAAATATTTAATATCTTCTACTTCTTCAGGTGAACATTGGATCCCAACATTGAGCTTCTTTCCTATTCTAACCTCTACTTATTTATAGATCTTTTTACCGACCTTCATAGCTCCAACCTTATTTCTATCTTCATTATCAAATAGACTTTCAAGGGTGACCAATCCCCTTGGGATATTATTGTTTCTTAGTTGGATAAAGTCTTGCTAATCTATTTATTCCAACTCTTCCTCTTGGACAGTCGAGAAGCATGCTTCTCTTATCATGAAATCTAGAATTTATTCATCACTTTTAAAAACCTTCTAGAATATTTGCTTTTCTGGTACTGCAGGTCTGAAAACTATTTTAATACCTTTTGTCTTCTTAGTTCCAAAATCTACAGGAGGATTGAAATTAGCCCCCTGCGTTGCCAAAAAATCTGCCAGGTGATTATCTTCTCTAGGTACAAAAATTAGATTCAAGGCATCAAATGAATCCATTAGGTCCCATACCCTATTTTTGTAAGCTTTCAATTAATGGTGCTTACTGCTGCACTTATTACTTACCTAATGGACTATTATCTTAGAATCACCATATATGTTCAAATTATTGATGACCATACTTTCTGCTTGCATCAATACGAGGCACAAAGCTTCGTATTCTGTGATATTGTTGGTACATGACCATGTCAATATATAAGAAAAATTCTTTATACCTTCATACTGTGATTGCACAACCACACCAACCCCTACACCATTTCTACATTTAGCACCATCAAAATGCATAACCCATGTTTCTTTGTTTCTTAGGGATTGATTAGAAATAGTAGGGAGTTTCTTTTCCAGTTCAGTTGTGATACTGTATGTACCCATACCAGTTCAATTGAGTATAGTATTCTCTAAAAGGCAACTCATATTCAATGTCTAGCTCTTCAATGTTTTCCACTAGCTCCAATTCCTCCATAGGATTAATATTTCATAAATCCTCTTCAATTTTTTCAATATGACAAGGAACCGGTTTCTCTGGTGTTATCCTTATTTTTTTTCCTTTGAAATGGATTACCATGCTAGAATAATCCATGTACATACATCATCCTAATTTTGCAATAAATTCTCTTGAGAGGCATAACCCAAAATAAGGCTCCAAGTCCACCACCACTATTTCCTGCACCATTGTTACCTCAGGAGCTCTGTGTAACCTCATCAGTACATATTTAATAATCCCAACTATTTTGATAGGTGTTCCATATAATTTCAACACTCCGATACAAGACTGGTTATATTCCATCCCATTCTTCACATAACACCTTAGGCATGACTATGGTTGATGTGCCTGAATCAAGCATACAATTTTGGACTACCCATCCTTCCATTATTAAGAATATGTAGAAAGGGAGAGGTTTGTTTTTTGGAACAGCAGGTGTCATTTCTTTCTTTTATGGTGGTATACTAAGGATGGTGGTGGTTGGTCTGTTCTAGGGATTTTTGTTGAGGGAAGATTTAAGCAGGTCAATATGGCTCGGGATGAAAAGAGTATCATATAGACTAGCTTTGTTGGAATCCTTTTCATCTCCTCGATAATGTTATACTCAGACTTGGTCAGGGATAGTATTTCTAGGCTTCTATCTAGCTCACAATATTTCCTTTTGTATTGTTGGGTTGCCTCTAATCTTTGTATTTTGGTGATAGAGGGGAACCTGAGCCTTTCTTTATCCTCACCCTTGGATATCATTTTGTCTCCTTCTATTTCTCTTTCAATATTTTTAGGGAGACTATCTGTCTTCTCCCTCCCTATATCTTGAGGAATAGGAAAAGTGTCATTTCTTTAAGGGGGGAGTCAACTTTCTTTTGAGAAGGGACCTTGAATTGTCCCATATTCTGGGAGTCTACTTGTAAATTTTTCTTTCTAGATCTTGTCATCACAACAATTGGGCTTTATTCATCCAACTCTTTTTCAGCCATGATTTGATCAGGGTGCCATAACATATTAACCCTCCCTTTTTTATTTATTTCAGCTTGATCCATAGCTTGCTGAACATGGTGTTGATATATTACACAAGATTGTGAGTCATGGGGTCATTACATACCAAACACCAAACATTTTCAAGAGTGGCATCTACAGAACATGTCGGCTCCTCATATTCTGCATTCACCCTAACCCCAGTACTATTTCTAGGACTAGGCCTTTGATATTTGTTCACATATGGGAATATCCTCTATTTTGACATTTCTTGATATCTTTTTTCCATTGAATTCATTATGTAACTCAAAATTTTCATGGTATTTTGTATATCCAGAATGACAGATAATTCTTAAGAAGGTTGGGTAGGAAGGGGAGGAAAAGGAGGTGTGGAGGCTACTGGTTTAGACCAAGGAATCAGATTCATTTATGGATATGGGGATGGTAAAGCAAGGGGTCCATGTAAGAGGACTTTATGGATTGTTCATGGCCACTATTGGTTTTTGAGTTATAGGGTAACACGGTTTTGGGAGGAATCCTTCCTACATTGATTATGATATTTTTAGCATGGATGACTGCATTATAAACTTGGGGAAAGGTTTCTACTCTAGACTATTATGTCTACAGACCTAGTTGTGATCCCAGGGTACGTATATAATACATATAATCCAAACATCTGGTCTAGCGATAGGGGGAATTCTCTTCCATGTTCTGCTAAATATGAAATTGAAGTCTGAGATAGTTTCTTGCTAGGTTTTTTGCATGGCTATAAACTGATTTAGCAAGGAAAAATGATCAGTAGATTAATTAAATTCTTCTATGAATGGCTCAGCCAAAGATTTCCATGAAGTTATAGAATTATCTTCCAAAGTTTTGAATCAATGCAATATCTTTCCACGAAAGGACAAGGCTAGAATTTTGACAATAATATTTTCTTCTTTTATGTTGTGGATTGCTGCTAGATTCAAGATATCTTGGTAGTGCTCATAAGATATTTTCCCAAATACATCATATGTGAGGGTTGCTTTAGATATAGCCTATGGAATGGCATCCATTTATGCTAATCTAAGGGGCCCAGTTGAATCCCAGTTAGGGTACTTATGAAGTGGTTTATTAGGAGCCACATTATGTGCCATGTTTCTAGTTATAGTTCTTCTTGGGGGAACTGTTGGGTTTTCTTCCAGAAGCTCTTCTTATTCAATAAAATTTTGATCTAAACTTTTGATAACAAAAGCCCCTCTCTGAGGTAACTCACAATGAAAGAAAGAATCAAGGTTGTTCCTCTTGTAATACCTGGTATACATGAAAGGGTACTAGTCTACAATACTTTTTTAGTGTCTTCTGACAAGGGATTCACTAGTGAATTTTCTTTTATCCACTTACAAGGTCAAGAAAATTCACCCAATATTGATTCCTTCGGGTTGAGATAACAATAAATCTTTTGATGGGTTTCGTGTTCCTTGTGAACTGGTCCCATCGAGTGTGCCAAAAATTGTTGGGCACTAAATTACACCAAGTTTTCACTCAATACTATGGCTATCTATCTTCCTATTTTCTATCCAGGCTTACACCTGATAGCTACAACTCAGCACTCAATATTGGATGGATCAAAATAGGAGTTTCTAATCCAACCTCTAGAGTAGGCTGGTTCCTTGTCAACTTAGCTGGTTGTTGATGCAATTATGCTCAATTAGGATTTGGAGTTTAGGGTGATAGAAGGTTAGGGTTAGATAGATGTAGATAACAATGGATGGATATGTTAACAGCATTGCACCATCATAAAAATCTCCCAAAAAACTATATTAAGGACACACTTAGATCAACATTTATCTCATAAGAGATCGTTTCATGTATTTAAAGCATAACAGAGAAATGTTATAGCAAGAAATTTCAATACCCAGGGAATGATAATCCAAATAAAAAAATTCACAAAACACTTATATCCTATAGAAATATACTTTAAAATAACATAGAACAAATTCAAATTAGATTTCAATTACTCACAATAGCTAGTAATCCAAAACAGGCACAAACTAACCATCTATGTATTTACAGAAATGCAACTATGAAATCCAAACTTCTGACATCAAGAAAGAGAACATGAACTTGAGGTGAATATCAATGTATTGCTCCTTTCATTCAGCTCTTCAAGAATATTTACAATAGCATAGGTAAAAACACTAGAGTTGACCATTCAAAATGAGGGTTCGAACTCTACTTATATTTTTTTATATTACAAATCAAGAAACAATACACCAAATCTTGTTACAACAGCTCAACAAAGAGCTTAGTTGGCATTAGCTCATTGGTTCATTCTCTAGGAATTCCACTGGAAGGGCATCTACCATGACAACATGGGGCCTCTACAACTTGCTTGGTCACTCAATAGAATTGCAGTTCAGAACATTCCAGATCATACGTTTCTGTCGATCCTTCTTAGGAATAGATTGCCATCATTGATCTATAACTGCATCTAGTCTGATCTTCTTGGAAATATTTTATGATTCATATTCTAGTCAACTGTTATAGTTCTGATGTAGAAACATATTTTAAACAACCCAAACTTAGAAGACTAACCTCCACCATCAATCTTCTTAATCGTAGTTCAAATTCAATCTGGTACAAGCTAACTACCATTTCACTTATGACATCATCTTTCTTAGTAGTAGAATCTTCAATCTGGATCCGGAGTATCTGAAACTTGAATCTGATCTAGTATTTTATCTTCCACCTCATTATTATTTAGCCATTCTACTTTATCTTCATTTTGAAAAGAAAATACTTGTCCATTCCCCAGATCACCATTTCACACTTTTCTGCCACTAACGTCATCATTTCCTTGAGACTTTTATAGATTTGAAGATAGCACCAATCTGAAGCAGATAACAAAAGATATTTTTAGAATCGGATATACACAAGGAGGCTATTCTACACTTTTTTGCTGCTGACATCATCATCTCTCAAAGACTTTTGTGGATTTGAGACTTGTCGTCATTTTGGACCTGGAATGCAGTTATCCGAAATCACTTTAAACATAAACATTTCAAAATTGAATAACTATGAGCGAACTCATATTATCAACCCGATTCTATAGCGGAATGATAGCTTTATGACTTAGTGAAAATTATACAAAATTTTACTAAGTATGTGGCCATTTCGGGCCTACAAATAGATATTCCTCAGATTGAACTCTACTTATCTTTGATCCTGCTCTAAGATTTTGCTGGATTGTTTCAGAATGGTCTTGTGTAAATAGTGGGTGTTCCACCAATGCACAAGTGGAAATTGTAAAGGTGAGAGTTTAATCTCATGTTCAATTTCTACTAAAGTAGAAGGATTCTAGGAAAAATCTTCTTTGCTTTTTATAAAATGACCTTCTAGTCACCTATTCTTAAGTGGACTCATACAAAGTTTCAGATGAAGGTTTCTAAAGAAAACACTCTAAGCTACTATAACCATGCTTCCTTAAAAACAAGAAATTACAATGGCTACTCCCTGAAAATAGTGCCAAAATATTGGTTAGTTTTTCTATGGTTCAATTAATTACCTCTATTTAATTGCCAACACAGGGTAGCTCATAGTCTTGTGATACTTATGCAAAATTTTATGCTTGTAATTTCTCCTTCAGAGATGAGTCCCTTGGATTATAGTTTGGGGGGTATTTGATATTTGTTTAAGTTTGTATTTAAACCAATAATCTCATGCTAAGTCTAAGAAAATAAGACTCAAAGCATTTAGAATCTAAATTACTACCTTGCTGGAAATCATAAAAAATAGGGAAAATAATTGGAAAGCAAATTAATCTATGAAAGTAAATATAGAAAATAGGGGAAATAGGGAAGAACTCTATTGTAAGTGGGCCCACACTTCTAGTAGGTTCTACCCATGGTAGTTTATCACCAGATGCTTTAGAAGAATTTTACAGGAAAATGCTCAAATATTTTATTAATAGTTGTAGCAAGAATTTACAAGAAAAGTCTAGAGGTCATCTTCTTCAGGGGTGGCCTACATATTTATAAGATATTGGACCAACCCTGTCACAATTCTTAGGATGAATCCAAAAATAATTTATTGTTACAATTTTTTTCTTAATTGAAGGAGTCGAGCAAAATATCATGATATTTTAGCGTATTCTATTTCCAGAATACATCTGATATTTATTTGTTTAATTTACATAAATCCTTTATGTATCAGCTGGAATATGGGTGATGAGTCACCTTTGAAATTGTCCCATGTTTGGTTTTAATGCTCTAATTCCTTTCATGCTAGTTGCTGAAGTTTCACTCTATTCTACCAACCACATAGTTGTGCTAAAGTTTGGTGTTAGTGGAAATTAGGCATCGTGTTTAAAGAAGTTAGTAAGTAGGCACCTTATGTGTAGAAGTCAGGAAGTAGATGCCTTCCACCATATAACAGGAAGTAGGTGCATTTTTCCATACAATGGGAAGTAGGCACATTTTGTCATACAATGGGAAGCAAGCACCTTCTTTTATAACAAGAAGAAAACACCTAACATGAAGCAAGCACCTAACATGAAGCAGATGCCTAACAAGAAGCAGATGCCTATCAATTAAATATTGAATGGAAGTCAGGCACTTCAAAGGAATTTGGGTGCTTGAATTTGTACAGCTTCATCGATATTTTGTAGATGTTTTTCCTTCATTAAATTACAAGTGCTAGGTCCGAGTGGGACCTCGATGAAGAAAAATATTAGAGAACATGCAAATTAAACTGTTAATTATATATATAATTTCCATAAAACATTTATATCTATAAGAAAATATGTCGCACATTATGGGGAAAAGAGTACAAAAAAATGAGGAATTCTATGTCTCATCACTCCTTTGGCCAACACTCCCATATTATCCACTACAACTCCTCAAATTCATTTATACTCTATTCCACACACATTGCACACTATTCTACCTCCCAATGAGCTTCCTCCTTGTCCCACTTCCCAATTTTCACATGCAAATCACCCTATATTGCCTACACCAATAGAATATTATGAGTGGGTACAATGTGTTGCTCACTTCGACACTCAACTTACCCAATCCACCCCCTTTGTTTATCCATATATTATACCACTTCCTTAGGAGTCATAGCCATATTCATATTCACCACATAAGGGGTCCTCACCTAAACACAACCATTATGACATGCTTATGTTTTGATACTCATGACCAATCTTGGTCTAGGAGAGTATAATATACATAATAATCATGGTACCCCTCCTATAATACATTCCATCCATGATTTTAGTCACCCCAACCATGAACCCTTGACTACCAGAGTTGCCATTCCTCTTGACCCATCCATAAACTATATCGATTTCATCTATGGAGGTATCAATTCATCCTCTGATGTATCTAATCCTCAATCACCACTAGACAAGTTTTATGGTTTTTTAGACCACATATCAAATTCTTATTTTGTTATGTGATACTTCCAACAATTCCACTAGCATGGTTTTGAATTAGAACTCTACAAAAAAGGATATCAAACCCTTTTTGACCCTCATATCTGAAAACCCAAAGAAAATTTATATCTAGGCTACCAGTGTGACCACATCAGCATATTGGAGGATGAAATCCATAATCTCACCCTTGATCATTTTGGGGATAAATTTGATAATGAGGTTGAGTTTGAATTTCCTAATTATTGTATTTCTCATCATTTTATAGTTAACATACTATCCTCTTTCTTCCATGAGTCTCCTCCTCATAGTATTATTTCTACTTGTGTTGTCAATGACCTCAACCACCACTTTGATATTCTCATTTTCCATTATCTATCAATACATACATACCTCTAAACACTTGTCATTGATTTTGACATTCTTAAACTCACCCTTGATCCTTGCTTGTGGTTTTCTATCCTTATCTAAACCATCCATTCCATTCCTCATCATTTAAATTTTCTTCCAAATGTTCTACTTTCCCATTGACTTTGAGTATCTCATTCAACATGATCTCCATCAATTTATTTGATCCACTATGCTACGTTGGCCACCTCGATCGAATCATAAGTCCAACTCTAAACTTTATTAATTTTGATTACATTTATTTTGAGACTTCTCCAAAATACTTCCTCCTATATGTAGACACTTAAAACATGTAATTTTGAGGAGACTACACATAAGGACTTCCTAGACCAAGTGACCCGCTTTAGGTAGCCTTAGGGATTGAACAATGATTTTCACCACTCAAACAAGGAATATTTCTCTTTTGCAACCCAGGCCGCTCCTCCTAGGTATGACCTCTAAAGGCCATCCTACCAAGGGATGACCCCCAACAAAAGACCATCCTACAAATGAGTGGCCCCCATTCAAGGTCATACCACCTCGATACGGTTGTGCCAAAAGTGGAACAAAAAAAGGAGAAACCATGCATGGGCTTTAATCACCAATTTTGCACATGCTCGAGCCCAATTTAAAATGCATGCTTGAACTCAAAATAGTATTGCATAGGCTAGGATAGCCAAGTGGAATCATATGGTATTTTGGATAAGAGCATGTAGACCATGTCTCTTGTGTGAAAATTATTTGCTAATAATAGGTTCCTTTCGAAGGATCTTTAAATTGACATCCACCCTCTTTCAAAAAGATACCAAGTTTTAGAGTTTTGAAGTGATGAATTTTTGTTGGAATGGAACCACAAACCCTCAATTTTTTTACATTCTTCATCATCTTAGAATAGTTGGATTTTATTTTACATATTTACTCATCATGTTTCAGTCATTTATTGCTTTTAATTATTATTTGTTCCACACATGCTATTAACTATTTTTGTGTTCCTTATGTGCATTGTTGGTCTTCTAAAATAATTCTCCCTTTATTATTATTTTCAACTTTATGTTTTGAGTTGTTTTATTTTTTATTAGTTGATCACCCAAAAAATTTGTGTAAAGTATCCCAAGTCTATCCATGTTCCTCACTACTTTAGTGGAGCGCAGCGCACAAAAATTTTAAGGGTGCACATGCTCTACTCCTCGAGTAGAGTGTGAAAAGTTTTTAAGGGTGAATGAGTTTGTACACCCAAGTTGGGTCCATGCAATCCCCTCCCCGAGCAGATCACACTAAGTTTTGAAGGGTGCATGGTTTCATACACCCAAATTGAGCCTGTGCACTCCGCTCCTTGAGCAAAGTACACCAAGTTTTGAAGTACGTACGAGTCTGTGCACCTGAGTTGAGTCTATGCCCTCTGCTCCCCAAGTGGAGCATGTAAAGTTTTGAAGGGTGCATGAGTTCATGCACCCTTCTTGGGTCCACACGCTCCACTCCTCAAGAAGATCACATAAAGTTTTGAAGGGCATACAAGTTCATGCACTCGAGTTTGATCCACATGCTCCACTCCCCAATGAAGTGCATGAAATCTTAAGGATGCACGAGTTTGTATGTCCAAGTCAGGTACATGTGCTCTAGTCCCCTTTGGAGCACATAAAGTTCTAAAGGTCACACAAGGTCATGCACCCAATTTTGGTCTGTGTGCTCCACTCCCCAGTGGAGTGCATGAAGGTATTAAGGGTGCACAAGTTCGTGCACCCAAGTTTGGGTTTGCACACCCCACTCCCTAAGATAAGTGCATGAAGTTTTGAAGTGTGCACATGTTTGTGCACCCAGTATTGTGTGAGGCATGCAAAATATTTCAAGGTGCACCAACTCTGTGCACTCCACTCAAAGTTATGCATTGAATTTTAATTCAATGCATGCAATTATTAAAAGTGCATGAATTTTAGGTGCCTCTTTCATAAAGTTGCACACCTCGCTCAAGCATGCCCCATGACATGATAAATAAGAGCCCTTCGACCAATGAAAAGTGGGTTATCCACCTAAGAACATTTAATATAGGTGATTTAAAAAGAATGTGGCATACTTCCTGCTATGGATTTTTTTCGCTTACCCTTAGCAGATTTGTCACGTCATAGGAAACTCTTAAAATCACAACTAACACTCTAGATTCTGGAAGATCTACCTCATTAACCTAGAACAATATTACTTTGGATAGCTCAATACATACTAGGTTGGGTAAGGAAACCCCAGATGGTGGGTTCATATAATAGTTCTATATAATGCATATGCCCACTATGCCAGACAAAATGTTATTTAGTTGTTTTGATAATTTTGGGTGACCGAACCTATTAATATGAGTGCTCATAAAATCTAGACCGATGCCTTATCCATTACAGAGTCATAGAAAATTTGTAAATGGCTTTAGATAGATTAAAGCAAGAAGAACCAGTTCATTTTATCCCAATCAAATAATGTAAAGTAAACAAAATAATTAAACTGGAAAAATAGAAGGCGTCATCCGCAGGTTTTGATTGCAAGAACACATGAATGAGAATTACACAAACCATACACACATAAGGTAAACCAAGAATCGAGTTGGATTTTGTATTAATATATCAAAATATTACATAAGGTAGGCTCAATAGAGTGCTTGGTTCCTGTATGCCAAAAAGCTACAATAAAACCCCCCGTTCAAATATCGTAACAAAGGGGCTACTCCTCTCTATCCTTATTGCAGTGACGTAAGAATCTCCAACTCTACACGTTTAGTAGGAAATGATCTCAGTGAACAACGCTCCTTGGTAATCCTTGAATATGGCAAAAATAAATGTGATGAGTAACAAAAATAGGAGACACAAATGAAATACGACTAAGCATTGGACAAAGACTATACATGGTTTTTCTCTCTCAGAGGTTCGATAAAAAATTTGCTACTATAGTGGTCTTCTTTATATAGTGTGCGATCAAGGCTAAAACTACTTACTCTAGTTGGATTGATCTCATTCCTTTCAAAATTAGGATGTAATAAAAAATGGGCACGTCGCCAACGCCTTCTACCTACGTAAGTGGTAGCTGTGTATCTCCCCCTATACTATGTTGGGCTAATGGCTACGGCTCCACTGGTGCATGTGTTAGGGTGATAGTGGGCCCACTTCTACCCAATGGTTTTGGATGGCTTGGTCAATAAACTCCCAAGCCTCGTCATGAAAAGTTAGAGAGAAGAGTGTTGGTCCGACTTTCATACACACCCCGTGAAGAATGAGCATGAAACTCTGATAACACTTATACGAGATAAATCCCACTCACTTTAGGATCTAGCTGGTTATCCAAGGTGTGAGTTACAGGGTCGGGTCGAATGTCAATTCACTCTTTTCTCGCTTCTGGAATAGTCTTCAATATGGACTGCTTGTTACCTTACAACGGGCTCTAAACTTGCTCAATAGTGTTTAGGAGTTGTCACTTGTTGACAATCAGATTTAAAGTTAATTCTTTGATCTAGCTCTTATGGGTCAAGAGATTTAAATAAAAGACAAATTAAAGAAAATAAAAATGGATCATTTCACGGTAAAACAAAGAGGGTAGGGTAAGGCAGAAAGAGAAGTCTATCAAACTTAGCTGTAAAACCTAAACTACCAATTTTACTTATACTATCAGCTTCACAATAGAACAAATCAAAGAAGAAAGTGTCCAGTTTTCTAAGATCACTTTCTACTAAGAGCACAAGGCAAAGATGGAACAGATCTAACAGAAAATTATAAACCGAAGGGAAGTCGGTTAAAATTGATATCTTTCACCGGCAGCCTAGCTCGCACAGTGAGGACAGAGCAATTAGAACAAACTTGAACCTTAAATCTATAATTTTCCCTAGTATACAATAGAACAAATGAAGCCTAACAGCATATTTAATCTTGATAACATCGATTTACAACATATATCTAATAAACTTTAATGAAACGGATAACAAAAGAAGATGAACTTATCACAATCTGCAAAAGATTAGGCTCCTGGCCATGCTATCACAGAAAACAAAAGCACATCAACTCCAAGTCCAGAAACAAAGTATTTAACAATCTTTGCAAGAAATTGCTTCAAAAGCCTTTTATTTCTAAGTTTCCGCCTCCTACGATTACATTGAGAAGAAGTATTTATAGACTCAGGATAGACCCTGATCTTTTCAGAAATATCTTCTTCTCAAACCCTAAATCTTATCATCTCAAACCCTAGGACCCGGGTTTTACAATATAAAGCCATTTAAAACAAAGTCCGGATAAAACTTAACCATTCTGCAAATCAGTGCAGTCACTTGCCATAAATGGAGAAGATAGAATTCGAATGCCACTTGCATTCACCCGCAACTGTGAATAAATGCCCTCATTAATTCCCTCGGGTAAGCTGGATGAGTCACCACTTCTCCGACATTTCATCTCCGCAGAGCCATCCCTGAGTTGAAAATATCTGCAAGCCATTAATTCTGCCATAAATTATCATTAAATGCATTCACCGGCAAATTTCGGTAACTGTGTGTAGATATTTCAATTTTTCGGCCAACTCCCGACATATTCCATTAAATGGGCAGCAGCTTAGTCACCGTAAAGTCTCCTTGCGGCCAGATCTATAAAAATTGGATGAAACAGCAATTCTCGGCATCTTCTCCTTCAATATGGCCGTCTTTGATTAATTTGCACTAAGCTTTACCTTTATGGCCATTTCTCCGCTATCATGTAAGTGCCAGATGGCTTCCTGCATGAAAGGACAAAAGATGGATTAGTATTTTAAAAATATTAAATCAGAACTTTAATTATTAAATCAGATTAAAAACCCTAATGTTTACTTGCATGTCGGCCTTATTAATCTGATACGTGGCCTGTAGTGCTTTGACACGTGTCACAAAATCGTGACACGTGTCCATTTCCAACTGTTTGCATTTTCTAGCTCTTTTCTATGCAAGGTCACGAAAATGCGACATGTCGCGATTTCGTGACATGTCACGAAATCGCGACATCCCCCTTGCTGCGTAACTTCTTTGCTCCATAGGCCGCAAAAACGCGACATGTCACGATTTCGCGACATGTCACAAAATCGCGACAGCGACCCTGCTCCATGCATCTTTCTTCCTTCATGTCGCGATTTCACGACATGTCACGAAATCGTGACATGCTCCTGCCTTGGCCTCTTCCTTCCATCCTGGCCACGAAAACATGACATGTCACGATTTCGTGACATGTCACGAAATCGCGACCCCTTCTGCCCTTCAGCACTTTTCTGTCCAACCTGTCGCGAAAATGCGACATGTCGCGATTTCGTGACATGTCATGAAATCGCGACCTTTTCACCTTCCTTGTTATTGGCATCTCTCGGCACTTTCTTTCGAATTTTCCACCATGTCGCGAAATCGCGACATGGTGGCTCCTTTGCTGCCTTCCCTCACTTGTGTCACGATTTCGCGACTGTCACGATTTCGTGACGTCGCGAAATCACGACGTCACGATTTCGCGACACACTTGGCACTTAGTCGATTTTCATTTTTGTTTCTCTTTGCTGGCAATGACCATGCTTCTCCTTTGCGAATTCCCCACCATGTCTTTTCAACTTTCCACCATGTCACGAAATCGTGACATTTTTCCCCTTGCCTCATCATCCTTCCTTCGCGACGACGTCCACAGTAAATACGTTCTTTCCTCGCTCACACACTGTCACGATCTGACCTTCCTTAGCTTCTTTTCTCTCCAATGACATGTCGCGATTTCCGACATGTCGCAAATCGTGACCATTTCATCCGTAGCTTTTTCTCTCGAAATGACATGTCGCGATTTCGCGACATTCCGTACAACTTGCCTTCTCTCTCCAAAACTTGTCGCGATTTCGCGACATTTCACAAATCTCTGACGTTCCGTACAATCTGCTTTCTCTCTCATCGTAGCGATATCGCGACATTTCCAAAATGGAAATGTCGCGATATCGCGACATTTCAAAAAATGGAAGTGTCGCCGATTTCGCTACGCTTTTCCCGACTTAGCCGATTTTCTGAAACCCTCGTCGCGATATCGCGACATTTCCAAAAATGGAAGTGACGGACAAAAGTTTTGATTTCCAATGAATTTATCTATCTCATTTTCTCGCATTTTTCTCATACCGGTGTAAGACTTTTTTTTATCCATGAATGATTCTAGCATGTAAAAAGTGAAGTCTGAGATAACAAAGCCGAATGCAAGAAAACTTGGATGCTTTGACACAGGCAAAACTTGAAGAAGAAAGAGGCAAGTAAAAATCTGGGATTAAAACTGAAAATCATCAAGAGGGTCCCTACTGCAAAAATGAAAGCTCAAAGTTTTCAAAGGGTGGAAATTCATTTTTCAGTGGGGGTGTGTTGCTTCTCAACAAATGGCGATATCTGCGGGTAAAATAGTAGCATTATTTTAGAACCCAGGACTCTAGTTTCAAAACAACATAGACCATGTATCTTGCCTTGCCACAGATATTCTTCAAAATAAATTGACTACTAACTGATAGTTGTTAAAATTTCCCAAGGACATACTAGGCTGAATTACTTAAGGAAGATTTCTGATGTGCAATTACAAGCGTATAAAACTTTCTTCAAGAATGACTGGATCGAATGTTGAACTCTGGATTGATCAGCTTTTCTAGATTGTAAAAAGGGGAAACCGAGTAGAGCTCTGTTTACTAGTTTAGCCTTTTACAGCCTCGACAGAGTTACCCTTTAGATTTACACGACCCAAATTTACAACCGTAAGGTAGAATCTACAACTTGGTAGAAGAAAAACATCTTTTGAAATCTTGGCTGCCTCTTTCATTATATAACTCTCTTTTTTCTTTTTCTTTTTTTATCTTTTTTTTTTTTTTATTTATATATATATTGGAAATAACAGAGTGCCAATCCAACTTTCATCTCTTTCTTTTGAAATACATCAACATCTGAAAAGCCTTAGAAAGAATAACAATTTTCTTTTAATATTTCATCAATCTGAACTGCTTCAGCCTAGGCACTGATAGCCTCTATGGATACTCAAATAATTACATGAATCATAGTCCCCTCTTATAACCAACTTTTCTTGGATTCCTCGGGAGTTCCTCCAACCAAACAAGATAGCAGTTTCTTTATAATTAAAACAACCGTGGCAAGCAAGACACAAAATCCAATTATCCTTCCATTGTTGTTCTGACTAAAAAATAGTTCCACTGTTCAGTTCAAACAGACTATCTCACAATTGTGATAATGAACACTGGATTGATCAGCTCAGAATAAAAATAATTTTTTAGAAGGCTGACTTTTCATTGATGCTCAGGCAAAGGTTAAAGAACAGAATTTTAAAAGCCAGAGAACTTTGTACAGACTTCCAAGGATAAACACAGGCCTCTAAAGAACAAAATAAAATAAAACTGCACAGACTTTAAAATGAAACTGTACATGCACCAAAGGGAACAAAACTGCAGGGTTATTTACAAAGGAAACAAAATAAAACTGTACAGGCATTAAAGGAAATGAAATAAAACAAGACTGCAGAGCTATTTACAAAGAAAATAAACTGCACAGACCTTAAATAAAAAATAAAATACAGAACTTTAAAATAAAACAACACTGTACAGACAGCAAAGGAAATAGAATACATAAATGTACAGACCTGAAAGGAATTAAAACTGCAGGGTTATTTACAAAGGAAATAAAATACAGAACTTCAAGACAGACTGAAATTGCACAGACAATTAAAATAAAACTAAAGTAAAGCAACTAAAAACTGTACAGGCAGTTAAAACTAAAACTAAAAACTGTACAGGCAGATAGAAGCAAGCTAAAATAAACAACTGAAAACTGAAAACTGTACAGGCAATTAGGATTAAACAAAACAAAAGAACACTGCACAGACATTTAAAAACAAACTAAAACAAACAACACTGTACAAGCACCTAGAATTAAATTAAAATAAATAAACTAAAAACTGGCAGAGCTATTTACAATGTATACACATGTTACAACTTCTTTGTGACTCAAAATATGTAGCAGATGGAAAAGCAGAGAACTAGTGCCTTAAAAATTTTTTGACCATTTGCAAGTAAATTTAGAAAAATTACCTTTCGTGTCCCGTTGACGAAATGCACTCCAGACTATGCTTCCAAATTTTTCTGTTACCTGGGAAAAACTTGTGTTTACCGTCTTCCCTCTCTCCTTTTTTTTTATTTTTTTATTTTTTATATGGATCTTGTCCCACTGAAAAACAAATCTGCAACTCTTTCAAATTAAACAAATCATATAATAACAAATCATATGATAACATGTTTATGCTTCTACTTGAAGGGTTTGCAGAATTTTTTCAAAGGGACTGAATGTAAAACCCCCCAGGATCAAATACCTTAAAGCCTCTATAGACCCAGTCCATCACATCTTCAGATTTATGTGACAACTCAAAGAGATCATATTTTATCCGTATGTCCTGGTTCTTGACAACTTGAACATTTTGTGGTTGTCTGATCGCTTCAATATCCAAGACTTCAATTTTTATCCCTCTAGCAGAATTCTCATAATTTGCTTTTTCACCTGAGACTTGCTTAGATTTAACCCTATCAATGTGTAATGTCCAAATGTCATTGTTGTGATTGATTAGAGCTATAATTATTCTCACCTTCTCAGCTGCCAAATTATAAGATCCAATATCTGCATCAACACAGTTTACAACCTTTTCTTTGATATTATGTTCAGTAGTTACAGGCTTATATTGAGACTCTTCACCTATTCCAAGTTGGCTGACCACATTCACATTTACTATCTTTTCCTCCTCTTCTTGAAATTCAATAGGTGGTCCAGAGTAAGCTTCAATCAAGTTATCTTTTTGTTCAACAATCTGGGCCAACTCATGGAGGGTGATGTCAGCTTCAATTTCCTTCATATCCTCAATGATGTTATCCTTCTCCTCAGTTACTTCTGCATAGTGATATTGAATCCCACTTTCATCATCCTCTGATGAGGAAGGATCATTATTAGGTTCTGGACTCTCACATCTCAAATTATAACTCGTCCCTTTTGAACTGTTGAAAATCTTGCATTTCATCCATAGGAGTCTCTACAAGACTTTCTGACTCTTCGAGAAAAGTGAAAGAACCTGAAACCCTGGTTGTACTATTTTTGGATGAACCAAAAATATCAATATTTCTTTGGTTCCTAGGAAAATTTAACTCACCAGGAAAAACTTCAGATTTGGGTAATGCTAGATCACAAATGTTTACTTCAAGCACTTCCACTTTGAACTTGTCGAAACCTTTCTCTATATTTTGCACATGCCGAGTGGATGTTACGAGCTAACGGAGTCTCCTTGGGTAGAGCATGACATGTTGGTACTAACTCATGATGTGGAATGGGATCCGAAATAGGCATGTTCTCGTGTAACATAGGATATCAAAGGACTCGCTCAAAATTTGAGGTCCTAACCGTCTTTCAAGAATTAAAGCCTCTTTATAAGCCCCTGCCAGGGTTGTGATATTGATGTCTCTCTTGAGGAAAATAGAGGTCACTGAATCCAATGCATTCTTATAGATTTCTAAGGCCAGATTTGCATTTGGGATGTAATGACCAGTCATTCTACCGTAAGCTCTTTGGAACCTCATATTGAAAGACCTGATAGTTTCTCCCGACTCTCTCTTGATGCTGGAAAATTGTTGGTATAACACACTGGGGTCTATCACTTCCCCAAATTGTGATATAAAAACTTTCTCTAGGTCATCCCAACTGGTAACAGAATTGCTAGTGAGATTTAGAAACCAATCATAAGCTCCTTCCTGGAGAGTGAACGGGAACAATCTGCAGGCAACATCCTCATGCTGTATATTTAATAATTTCAAAGCATTCTTGAATGCTAGCAGATGTTCCTCTCGTTGTCCTTGTCCCATCATGTTTATATCCGGGGAGATATCTTTTCGGATTTCTGGGCAGGTCATGGGCTATACCCGGAATATTCAAAGCAGTGGCACCTAACCAGCCTTGCCATTTTTAAATGTTGGTGTTAAGTTCTCATTGCTCAGAAAAACTCAAACAACAAAATTTTAAAGGCCGAGGAGGAAGGAAAATTGGCTACCGGACCTTGGATAAAATACAACATTTGTCAAGTACCACATACAGTCAGATTTCTCAACTCAAGCACACTAAGAATGCAAGTTCAAGCCCTCCTTCTAGCGCCATTTTTAAATGTTGGTCCGACTTTCATACACACCCTGTGAAGAATGAGCATGAAACTCTGATAACACTTATACGGGATAAATCCCACTCACTTTAGGATCTAGCTGGTTATCCAAGGTGTGAGTTACAGGGTCGGGTCGAATGTCAATTCACTCTTTTCCGCTTCTGGAATAGTCTTCAATATGGACTCGCTGTTACCTTACAACGGGCTCTGAACTTGCTCAGTAGTGTTTAGGAGTTGTCACTTGTTGACAATCAGATTTAAAGTTAATTCTTTGATCTAGCTCTTATGGGTCAGCAGATTTAAATAAAGGACAAAATTAAAGAAAATAAAAATGGATCATTTCACGGTAAAACAAAGAGGGTAGGGTAAGGCAGAAAGAGAAGTCTATCAAACTTAACTATAAAACCTAAACTACCAATTTTATTTATACTATCAGCTTCACAACAGAACAAATCAAAGAAGAAAGTGTCCAGCTT
The DNA here is from genome assembly GCA_028583015.1 of Wollemia nobilis. Taxonomy (NCBI): domain Eukaryota; kingdom Viridiplantae; phylum Streptophyta; class Pinopsida; order Araucariales; family Araucariaceae; genus Wollemia; species Wollemia nobilis. Next base: position 8,932,634 of record JAQPPZ010017052.1, read on the forward strand.
TCTAAGATCACTTTCTACTAAGAGCATAAGGCAAAGATGGAACAGATCTAACAGAAAATTATAAACCGAAGGGAAGTCGGTTAAAATTGATATCTTTCACCGGCAGCCTAGCTCGCACAGTGAGGACAGAGCAATTAGAACAAACTTGAACCTTAAATCTGTAATTTTCCCTAGTATACAATAGAACAAATGAAGCCTAACAACATATTTAATCTTGATAACACCGATTTACAGCATATATCTAATAAACTTTAATGAAACGGATAACAAAAGAAGATGAACTTATCACAATCTGCAAAAGATTAGGCTCCTAGCCATGCTATCACAGAAAACAAAAGCACATCAACTCCAAGTCCAGAAACAAAGTATTTAACAATATTTGCAAGAAATTGCTTCAATAGCCTTTTATTTCTAAGTTTTCGCCTCCTACGATTACATTGAGAAGAAGTATTTATAGACTCAGGATAGACCCTGATCTTTTCAGAAATATCTTCTTCTCAAACCCTAAATCTTATCATCTCAAACCCTAGGACCCGGGTTTTACAATATAAAGCCATTTAAAACAAAGTCCGGATAAAACTTAACCATTCTGCAAATCAGTGCAATCAGTTGCCATAAATGGAGAAGATAGAATTCGAATGCCACTTGCATTCACCCGCAACTGTGAATAAATGCCCTCATTAATTCCCTCGGGTAATCTGGATGAGTCACCACTTCTCTGACATTTCATCTCCGCAAAGCCATCCCTGAGTTGAAAATCTCTCGTAAGCCATTAATTCTGCCATAAATCTTCATTAAATGCATTCACCGGAAAATTCCGGTAACTGTGTGTAGATATTTCCATTTTCCAGCCAATTCCCGACATATTCCATTATGGGCAGCAACTTAGTCACCGTAAAGTCTCTTTGCGGCCAGATCTGTAAAAATTGGATGAAACAGCAATTCTCGGCATCTTCTCCTTCAATATGGCCGTCTTTGATTAATTTGCACTAAGCTTTACCTTTATGGCCATTTCTCCGCTATTATGTAAGTGCCAGATGGCATCCTGCATGAAAGGACAAAAGATGGATTAGTATTTTAAAAATATTAAATCAAAACTTTAATTATTAAATCAGATTAAAAACCCTAATGTTTACTTGCATGTCGGCCTTATTTATCTGATACGTGGCTCGTAGTGCTTTGACACGTGTCACAAAATCGTGACACGTGTCCATTTCCAACTGCTCTTGCATTTTTTGGCTCTTTGTTGTCAAGGTCGCAAAAATGCGACATGTCGCGATTTCGTGACATGTCGCAAAATCGTGACATCCCCCTTGTCGCGAAACTCTTTGCTCCATATGCCGCAAAAACGTGACATGTCGCGATTTCGCGACATGTCACGAAATCGCGACAGCGACCCTGCTCCATGCATCTTTCTTCCTTCATGTCGCGATTTTGCGACGTCACGATTTCGCGACATGCTCCTGCCTTGGCCTCTTCCTTCCATCCTGGCCATGAAAACGTGACATGTCGTGATTTTGCGACATGTCGCGAAATCGCGACCCCTTCTGCCCTTCAGCACTTTTCTGTCCAACTTGTCACGAAATCGCGACCTTTCCACCTTCCTTGTTATTGGCATCTCTCGGCACTTTCTTCCGATTTTCCACCATGTCGTGAAATCACGACATGGTGGCTCCTTTGCTGCCTTCCCTCACTTGTGTCGCGATTTCGCGACGTCACGAATCGCGACGTCGCGATTTCGCGACTTGGCACTTAGTCGATTTTCATTTTTGTTTCTCTTTGCAATGACCATGCTTCTCCTTTGATTCCCCTGTCATTTCACTTTCCACCATGTCACGAAATCGTGACTCCGTACCCTTGCCTCTCTCTGTCCTTTTGTCATGTTCGATGTCGCAAATCGACGTCGCATTTCTCACACCTCTTGGCCTTGCCCTTCTTTCTCGCAAACTATCGCGATTTCATGACATCTTTTTGGCTCTGCACTTCCTTTCGAATATTGTCGCGATTTCGTGACATCTTTTTGCCTTAGCTTCTTTTTCATCTTTCTTGCCTCGAAAATGTGACATGTCGCAATTTCGCGACATGTCGCGAAATCGTGACCATTTCATGCCTTAGTCGATTTTTCTCTCTCAGCCGCGAAAATGCGACATGTCACGATTTCACGACATTCCGTACAACTTGCCTTCTCTCTCCAAACTTGTCACGATTTCGTGACATGTTGCGAAATCGCGACATTCCGTACAATTTGGCTTTCTCTCTCCAAAACTATAGCGATTTTGTGACATTTCCAAAAATGGAAATGTCGCGATATCGCGACATTTCCAAAAATGGAAGTGTCGCGATTTCGCTACGTTTTTCTGACTTAGCCGATTTTCTTAAAACCTGTCGCGATATCGCGACATTTCCAAAAATGGAAGGTTTTGATTTCTAATGAATTTATCTGTCTGTTTTCTGCATTTTTCTCATACCGGTGTAAGACTTTTTTTATCCATGAATGATTCTAGCATGTAAAAAGTGAAGTCTGAGATAACAAAGCCGAATGCAAGAAAACTTGGATGCTTTGACACAGGCAAAACTTGAAGAAGAAAGAGGCAAGTAAAAATCTGGGATTAAAACTGAAAATCATCAAGAGGGTCCCTACTGCAAAAATGAAAGCTCAAAGTTTTCAAAGGGTGGAAATTCATTTTTCAGTGGGGGTGTGTTGCTTCTCAACAAAGAGGAACATGATCAAATCTTGGGTGGCCTCCACTACCCAATCCTTAGCCCAAAGCATATTGTTGCTAGCAAACTCACATAGGCAGTCCACCATTTCTACCAAAGTCGTAAGGTGCTTAGATGGCTTATCACCATATTCTAAATCAAAATTTTAGATATTTTGAAAAATGAAATATTTTATTACTGGCACTCACTCAAAATACTTGATGGAGAAGCTCCAATAAACCATCTCATCATTGATCTCATATTCTTATTGTGCCACTTCCTAGCTCCATTGGCACCAATTTTGCTCATTATGCAAAAATAGGGAGACCTTCATATATTCTTCTGCAAAGAAGCATAGGAAATCATCTGCCAGAACAACCGATAGCCTAGAAATAGGTACGTAGTCCTCCTAAAACCTTTTATAAATTGGCATGATTACATCTATCCTTTACCTTCCATGTTGTAAGTCATCCTGGATGAGGCCCACTGCTCGTATCACAATGTATATATCCATTAGTATGGACCCTAGATCCCCCATTTTAACCTGGATTTTCTCCTTCATTTCCTATTTGAACTCATCTACCGACCCGAGTGGGATGCTAGCCTGTGTAGTGCCAGGAGCAGGTATCTTTAGTCTGTCAACTTCGGCCTGAAGTTGCTTGATTTTGAATTGTAGAGGCTCAACTTCGACAGCCTTGGATTTCCATCCTTCCATTTCCTTTTCTATCGCTTCAAACACCTGTGCTTGGGTGGCTACCTATGATTTCATCATTTGGATAGGTGCAGCAGATGTTCAGATGATGCATTTGCTGGTATCTATGGTGGCCTCCCTCATGATAGGTGGTAAGGGGATATCAAAAGTGGCAACAGGTGTATCGGTGGTTTCTTGTCCGGTTGCTCCCTCATGCCTGACTATCCCCTTACTTGGAGATCTTTGTTCTTCTATATCCTGGATCTAATCTTCTTCGTAAGCTATGAATTGGCAAGTGTCAGCGACCCTAGCCATCATAAAATTTTCCACTCCTTGATCTGAGGATTCAGTCTTAGGATTTTTTTGGGTAGGATACCATGTGGGGCTTTACACTTGATAGCCCCTAAAAATATTTGATAAGCCTCCCACTTGTGCTATTTTCTTCATCACCCTTGGATTAATTTGACGCTCCTCTTGGTTTATCACCAGGGTGGCGGAATACCATGAGGGTTGAATTTTTGTCAATTGTCCTTACTCACATGGACTTATTAAATCTAACACTGATGGGGTAGGAGTTTTCTTAGAGGATCCAATGGCCAACTCCTCTTTTGAAGTGGCAATGGGGGAACTGGAAGAGGAGGGGAGCTTGGAATATTCATCGACGATCTTCATCATGACCTTGAAAATTTTAGAATCTTGTTGAGCTATCTAGAGTATGGGATCCTCAAACTCTTCAAGAGGATCTACTAGAACTAGTGGGGCCATATTGTCCACCAAAAACCCCCGATGCAACTTGAGATGGGCACTGTAGTCACCAATAGTATCTAGTATACTATAAGGATGTTGATCCTTGGGCATCCTCCATATTAAATCTAGAATTTAGTTATTTATAAAAGCCTCCTAGATCACATCCTCAAAATTTTCACTACTATGGGTGACTGTCAGGAGGGCCAATTTGTCGGTAACCTCTCCTATGGTGGCCATATAGGTCATAAGCTATCCAAGAGACTTTGAAGAAGTAGTAAGTATCCATATTCTAGATGGCCCATAATGGATAAAAGTGACCAAGATAGGTTTAATTCCCCATTACACAGGGAATGGGCAACCACTTCACTGGTCCCTTCTTCCTCAAGTGTTTAATCTTTACCTCCTTTACCATTTGTTGAGTAATCTCCAGGATGGTGATGGAAGTCAGACAGTGAAAAGGTAGTGCCTTTGGGGGTAATTTTGACCCATAAATTCTTATGTAGGAGAATTCCTCTATGTAAAAATAGTCTCCTGCTTTCTCCTGGTGCAGGAATTCTCTCACACCCACCCCGATTCTATCAAGAAAATTCCCACATAACTAAAAATTCACTACGGGGAGAACCTTCTCGAAGAAGGTAGCATAGCTGGAACAACACTCTTGGATGCATAACAACCTATCCTATATAGTGGGTACGTTTACACCTCCCATTTGGGCTATCAAGGTCTTATCCAGCTGTGCAATGAATATATGAATGAAGAAAGAGTAGTATGATAAAGGAGGCATCTCCCTCTTATTGGCCATCACGACCTCCTACAATAGTCGTAATTCTTTATCCATTTTGTTGCTGATGACATCATCCCACCAGTATAGAGGGGTCTAGTCTATTCGATTACATTGGAGGATTAAAAACATTACCTCCTTAGTGATATGCTCCAATTATTTCACTCCTAGGGCAAGATTGATCATGTCAGCATAATCTTGCACCCAGGGATGGAGCATTAATTTGCTGATGGAGAAATATGATGGCCTTATATTTCCCCTCTTTAACATGTTCTGAGGGAATTCCATGTTCATCATGTAATTGGCCTGAAGGGCCAATATCTTGAAGTCCACCACCCTGGAGGCGACCTCCAATACAAAAACCTATCGAATCCTATTGGCTAAAATATGGGTCAATGCCTAGCCCTTGAAGTCGCAGATGGTGCATGCCCTAGAATTGTATGAAACTACGAGCCACACTAGAATATCATAGGAGTGGTACACCTTTGGATAGGTCAACCGATCGAGGTTCATATTCCATTTTTTATAGATAGGAGCAGGTCTGTTGCTGTCATAATAGACCCGTGCATAGAGATATCTTAGACGCATTGGATGGTGTTGGTTATCCTCCTCCGTGGGATCGAATGAGTATATGGTGACTCCTTCCACATCCTTTTGTTGTTCCTCGGTGATGTCCCTACTAAATTTGGGTAGATTTTCAAATGCCTTGGGGTTCTGGGCCCTCCCTAGACTCTTGTCAACTGTCCATGCACCGATAATTCTACTTATTCTCTTCTCGACTAGCGATGACTTAGGGATTGGGGAGCTCGTAGACGTCTGTTGAGTGGTATTTTCACCCGATTGTGAAAACACACTCTCCGATAGGATTTGGGTTCTAAATCCTCTGCTTGCAAAGAAATTAAACAAGTAATTTCTCCAAGGTTCCTGTTATGCTAGAATTTTGCATCTGTGTATTAATAATCCCAAATAAAGATATTTAATTAAAATGCTTGGAACACCTTAGTGGTTGCAAGTAACTGAAAACAAGGGGCCCTGTGGTTTATTTTACTGTGAAACTTAATGATTGTTCATGAACCTTGATGAAACAAATATGATTTGATCCTTATATGACCATGCTGCAACTTCAAAATGAAATTTAATGAAATGCCATAAATGAAGGAATTATTTATGGATTTTGAAGTTTTTTTAATTTTTTTATTTTATTTTAATGCTTGAAAAATTAAAATTGGGGTTTCTAAAAATAAAGTGCAGCAAAAGAAAATAAAATGCAGAAGAAAAATAATTAAAATTGCATTCAGTTTGATGCTATCCCGTCCTGGAAAAACCGAAGACAATGAGGTTTTCTGCATACAACCTAACCTATTGAACCTACAAAACACGCACAATCCAAATAAGTTAGGTGCTGGTCTCTAGGGTTTTACTGTGATTTTCCAGATTTAGACATTCGCATGAAGCAACCAAGAGAACTTGCATTCAACTTCACCTATAAGCCTAGGAATCTGAAAAAGGGAAAGATAAACATTAAAACATGCATGCAGAAAACAACTCCTTCTTTCTTGCCAACAAGATGCAAATTTTTGAACATTCCTGCATTAAAGATAAATCTTGTTACAATAGCAGAACATTTGGTTTTCTCAAAACCAAAAAAAAGGAAGGAAAATAGCCTTAAAGCAGGCCCAGAATGACCCTCTAGCCTTTAGCACTGCAACTCTGCTAGTAGCCATTTCCGACCTTTGTGCTAATCTGTGCCTCTGCTTTTATACTTTCTGGCAATGCTCTCTGTTTTGTCCTATGATGCTTCGTTTCATATTCCTGCCTTTCGAATTGCTTTTGAATTTATGTTTAATGCTGAAATGTTTGATAATATTCTATGACTGTAATGTTTTTGTAACCCTTATACATGTATGCCACGTGTTCTGCACTTTTCTGCATCCTCTGTAACAGCCCCATGAAAATAACGACAAAAATAGCATGCAACCTTGCTCCTCTACTTTCACCGCGAAAACACGACATGTCACGAAAACGTGACATGTCGCGATATCGCGACACTTTTTTGCCAACAGCCTGGTCCACATTCATGCCCAGCAAAAACGTGACATGTCACGAAATCATGATGCTTTTCATCTCCGTACGCCTTCGGCCGCAACCTATCGTGAAATCGTGACGTTTTTTCGTTTCTTTCACTCTGGCAGCCTTCTATCGCGAAATCGCGACACTTTTCTATTTCGTACACTTTGTTGTTTTTCTGTCACGAAATCATGACACTTTTCTCCTTTCGGGCTATCTGGCTGCAACTTGTCGCGAAATCGCGACGCCTTTTCACTCTATCCACTTTGGCTGCAACTTGTCATGAAATCATGATGTTTTTTTGCTTCGAGCCTCTTTGCCATTTTCTGTCGCGATATCGCGACGTTTTTCCTCTTCATGCCTCTTTGCTAATTTTTTGTCGCGATATCGCTACACTTTTCGTGCCTTGCCCTGTTTGACTAGTTTGACCCATGATTTTGTGACATGTCATGATTTCGCTACGCCTTTCCATTCTACCTTTCTCTCTCCTCTCTAGGCCGCGACGGAGCAACATGTCATGATTTCGTGACACTTTTTCATTTTCATCAGCGACAGCGCAACATGTCGCGAAATCATGACACTTTTTCATTTTCTTCTAGTGACCACGCAACACGTCGCAAAATCGCAACACTTTTCATTTTTCGGCAGTGATGGCACGACATGTCGCGATATCACGACACTTTTCACTTTCTAGCAGCGACCACACAACACATCACGAAATCGTGACACTTTTTCATTTTCCAGCAGCGATGGCGTGACATGTCACGATATCGCGACAATTTTTATCCTTGTGCAATTTTGCCCCTTTTTCCTTATTTTTAGCATCTGGGTCACTGAGATTTTTTTTGAAAGCCTACAAAAAAGGTGGGTCCCCAATTTTGGGGTGTGTTGTGGATCAGCCACAAAAAATGGTGACTCTGCTGTCAAATGCTCTTGAGCATTTTAGTGAGAACCCAACCTGGAAGCATACAAACTTGGAAACTAGCATTAGCACATAAGAAATATAAACAAATGCCCATAGATCAGAAATACATGAATTATCAGAATCATTAAGTATCAGCTCGATGTGTGCAATGTGTTTCATTCTCTATCGCTTGAAATTGATCAACATTCCATCGTCAGTTTTACATGAATGCATATATGAGATTGTGAATGATTTGTGTAACCTAATGAATATGCTAAGAGATTTTGCTTTTATAAAAGGCATGGTCTTTCTTCTAGTATCATGTACAAACATTCAAGATTGCCAAACCCTCTTAGGATCAACTATATGTATAATGAATTGCTTTATTGTATCCCAAAGTTGGTTATGAGTCCCTACTATCTTGAACCCATGTGTAAGTGAAAGTGAAATCAGAGCTTTGGGAAATCAGACTCCCAACCTAATCGAGATGGGAGTTTAACCCTATTATTACTACTCTGATTTAGAATTCATTACCTCACTTTGAGCAAAATAATTTAACCAATTATGGCAAAAATGGTCATGCTAGTCTAACCCTTTGAACAATCAGTGGTCTTGTTTTTTAGACAAGACATGCTGCCATGCATGGGCATACTTAACCCCATAATCCATGGTTTAGCTTCATTTCTTTGGACCTTGGGGATGACTACCCATACTTTACAAAGGACAAGTAGTACGATCCTTCCAATCCGATATAAATATGAGATGGAAGAATTTAATTTTTACTTCTTGGACCTTGGGGATGACTACCCATCCTTGCTAAGGACATGTAGTACGATCCTTCCAATCCAAGCTTTGGATAAAAATAGAAAATATTAATTTTATTGCTTAGACCTTGGGGATGACTACCCATCCTTTGTAGAGGACAAATAGTACGATCCTTCCAATCCAATATTTATCATGAAATGAGACATAAGAGCTTTGGGGAATCAGATTCTCAACCTAAGCGAGATGATAATTTATGCCCTATCCTTACTACTCCATGTAGGTCAAATCAAAGCTTTGGGGAATTGGATCCTCAACCTAAGTTCGATGAGGATTTAACCCTATCCTTACTACTCTGATTTTAGGCTTTAAGATTTATGGAAGTGGTCAAAACCACTATTTTAAAGATCATGTTGCATAATAGGATAGACATGAAAAACTTCTTTCACCCAACCTTTTATTCCAAGTTAGGTTTTGATCATTTTGCTCAAGATCCTTTTTAATGTATAAAACGTGCTTGGTTCTAGATATCTCAAGACTCAGTTTCCAACCTTAGGATTCTCTTCTTATTTATGTGATAGCATAAACTTAAGAGGATTTGACACACTTTAATGACTTGCATTTTGAAATGCATTTGCAACTACGATGGCATGTATGTGCAAAGTGAGATGTAATATGAATGCATTGTCTTTTGAATTGCAGATGAAATATTGCTATATAAAACTGACTACTTCATGCATCACAAGTTTCAAACGATATTATTAAATTGTTTGTGTTACTTGTGGAGCTTTTACAAGACAATTCCAATGTTTCATATTCTCCCGATCTAGAACATAAGTTAGCATCTCAAGGCAACTTTTTCATCATCATTTTTTTTTTTAATAGACAAACAAAACATGTCAAATAAACACACAACTTTAAATCCAAATCCAAATAGCAATCCCAAAATGAAACTTGAAAACACAAACCCAAAACTAGAAACCAAAATCTATATACAAATGTACACTATAATACAAAATGATGCAAAGCTTGGATTATCACTTTCTTGGATCCCACACATGATTAGAACATTTCAACAAAAATATGACATGATATGTATGCCAAATGTTGTGGGAATCCAACACAAACAAGACTAAGCCAAACAATGCAACAAATTTCCACTTGCCATGCTCACCATACCAATTTGATTTAGTTCCAATAATACTCCCATAGGTGAGCATCAAATTACTAAAATGATTAGACAATAAATGATTTTCAATTTTATCTTGTCTATTCTTTAAAATGTAAACTTCATAATTCCCTCCTTGATTTAGAACTTGGCTATTTTTTTCAAATATGCAATTTTGTAAGTAAGAGCCTATTTCTACAAATTTCAAAGCCAAATCATTTTCCAAATTTTTAGGCCAATCAAATTTGTGTAACAATTTACAAGCATCTAGGATATTTACTAAATTAGGATCATTAAAAGTTTTTATCCTAGATTCAATTAATAATTGTTGATGAATTTTGTTTAACAATTCAAGTGCATCAACTTCTTTTCCATTCATTGAAACAATGTTATTAAAGGTGTGATTAAAAATTATACCTTGTTTTTCATTTACCTTTAATGACATTTCACCATAAACATTATTTAAATTCAAAATATGGTCATCCTTTTCAGTCCTCAAACATTCTTGGTCAAAGTGTATGTCAAGTAATCTGTTTTGACGATCACTTATTTGAGTTGCTTCCAATTGATCCATCTCTTTGTCATTTGGTTCTAATTCTTTGTTCACTATCCATGGTATCTCTTCATTTGAATCCTCCAAATCATCATGCAAACTTGTATCCGCACCTTCAATGAATTTATATCCAACATGATCAAATTTTGTCACCCTTTCAAATCCCGTGAATATGAGATCTTCGTATGATGTAGAAAATTCAACATCCTGCATATCAAGTGAAATATGAGTTTCATCTATAGGGATGTGAGAAAATAATGCATCATCATATCTCCCCCAACCATTGTAAAAATCGTCATCCAAATCCATAGAATGAAAATCCATGATGTTTGTGACATGATCTCTTGATTCATTCATCAATTCTTTTTCTTCTTTGTCCTTGGCAATAAGATGGTTATAATCTTCCAAAATTTGATGAGATTTGAAACCCTCTTCCAAAACATCCTCAAATTGTACAAGAGTTGTAATATCTTCCTTTGAGTAGGCAATTATGTTGTCCTGTATATCAATTGGCACAAAAGTTTCATTAGTAGTTTTGGAATGAGTGAAGTCTTCCCACTTCTTCCAAGCATCATAATAATCCTCTTTCAAAATCAAGTGGTGGCGTTCAACTACTTCTTCAACATCTTCCAATTCATCAATGTGTTTCTCATCAAATTCATCTTCACCTTCCTTAGATGGTTCAATTATTTCCAAAAGTGGGTTATTTCTTGAATTCAAATTTATAAGGCTATCATTGTCCAAATTAGTAACCCATGATTCATTATCATAATTTGGAGGGTGAAGAATTTCTTGATCTTTAATTTTACATGTCTCATCAATAGTATCTTCCAAGAACAAGTGGTGAAATTCTATCATATCTTCAAATTTATTTATTGATTTTCTTTCCATTTCACTTTCAACCACTTCATTCAATTCTATGGTGGGTTCCATCCATTCACATATATCAAACATTGTTGAATTTAGAACATTGTGAAATTCTCTCTCTTAGAGACACTATTTCAGCTCTCAGGGATACCATTTGCTCCTCAAGTGTTGCCATTAGTGAACTTAAAATGTAATTTTAGAACAAAATCTGTTGAATATTCAACCTGTAATATATATAAAAAAAAAAAATCAAGTTAGCATCAACCAAGAGATGTAATTATTAAAATCAAATGTCAAGTAATTGCATGAGACCAAAATTTTCTAAATTAAATCAAATCACATATTTCTGAATGAACAATCAGAAAAGTGTTATAATAATATACAACATACCTGAATTAAAATAGAACAAGTAAATAAATTCAGGTCGTCCTTTTTACAATCGGCTGAGTGTTAGAGGACAAGCATAAAAAATTTAAATTTAAATAACACTAAAATAAACCCGTTCGGCCCTCCTAGCACCAATCCGTTGAGTGGTGTTAGAGGCCGAAGATGCTAATCAAATGGACTTGAAGTATTTAGCAATGTAAAGCTCTCAAACAATTAAAAAACCGTAGCATCTAAAATCACAATAAAATAAACTTTTCAGCCCTCCTTCTAGCGCCAATCTGTTGAGTGGTATTTTCACCCGATTGTGAAAACACACTCTCCGATAAGATTTGGGTTCTAAATCCTCTGCTTGCAAAGAAATTAAACAAGTAATTTCTCCAAGGTTCCTGTTATGCTAGCATTTTGCATCTGTGTATTAATAATCTCAAATAAAGATATTTAATTAAAATGCTTGGAACACCTTAGTGGTTGCAAGTAACTGAAAACAAGGGGCCTTGTGGTTTATTTTACTATGAAACTTAATGATTGTTCATGAACCCTTATGAAACAAATATGATTTGATCCTTATATGACCATGCTGCAACTTCAAAATGAAATTTAATGAAATGCCATAAATGAAGGAATTATTTATGGATTTTGAAGTTTTTTTAATTTTTTAATTTTATTTTAATGCTTGAAAAATTAAAATTGGGGTTTCTGAAAATAAAGTGCAGCAAAAGAAAATAAAATGCAGAAGAAAAATAATTAAAATTGCATTCAGTTTGATGCTATCCCGTCCTGGAAAAACCAAAGACAATGAGGTTTTCTGCATACAACCTAACCTATTGAACCTGCAAAACATGCACAATCCAAATAAGTTAGGTGCTGGTCTCTGGGGTTTTACTATGATTTTCCAGATTTAGACATTCGCATGAAGCAACCAAGAGAACTTGCATTCAACTTCACCTATAAGCCTAGGAATCTGAAAAAGGGAAAGATAAACATTAAAACATGCATGCAGAAAATAACTCCTTTCTTGCCAACAAGATGCAAATTTCTAAACATTCCTGCATTAAAGATAAATCCTGTTACAATAGCAGAACATCTGGTTTTCTCAAAACCAAAAAAAAGGAAGGAAAACAGCCTTAAAGCAGGCCTAGAATGACCCTCTAGCCTTTAGCACTACAACTCTGCTAGCAGCCATTTCTAACCTTTGTGCCAATCTACGCCTCTACTTTTATACTTTCTGGCAATGCTCTCTATTTCGTCCTGTGACGCTTCATTTCATATTCTCACCTTTCGAATTGCTTTTGAATTTATGTTTAATGCTGAAACGTTTGATAATATTATATGACTGTAACGTTTCTGTAACCCTTATACATGTATGCCACGTGTTCTGCACTTTTTTGCATCCTCTGTAACGGCCCCATGAAAATCGTGACAAAAATAGCATGCAGCCTTGCTCCTCTACTTTCACCGCAAAAACGCGACATGTCACGAAAATGCGACATGTCGTGATATCGCAACACTTTTTTGCCAACAACCTGGTCCGCCTTCATGCCCAGCGAAAACGCGACATGTCACAAAATCGCGATGCTTTTCATCTCCGTACGCCTTCGGCTACAACCTATCATGAAATCGCGATGTTTTTTCATTTCTTTCACTCTGGCAGCCTTCTGTCACGAAATTGTGACACTTTTCTATTCCATACACTTTGCTGTTTTTCTGTCGCAAAATCGTGACACTTTTCTCCTTTCAGGCTGTCTGGCTGCAACTTGTCGCAAAATCGTGATGCCTTTTCTCTCTATCCACTTTGGCTACAACTTGTTGCGAAATCACAACATTTTTTTGCTTCGAGCCTCTTTGACGTTTTTTGTCGCAATATCGTGACGTTTTTCCTCTTCGTGCCTCTTTGCTGATTTTTTTGTCGTGATATCGCTATGCTTTTTGTGCCTTGCCCTATTTGACTGGTTTGACCCACGATTTTGTGACATGTCACGATTTTGCTACGCCTTTCCATTCTACCTTTCTCTCTCCTCTCTGGGCCGCGACGGAGCAACATGTCACGATTTCATGACACTTTTTCATTTTTGTCAGCGACCGTGCAACACATCGTGAAATCGTGACACTTTTTCGTTTTCTGCCAGCGACCGCGCAACACGTCGCGAAATCGCGACACTTTTCATTTTTCAGCAGTGATGGCATGACATGTTGCGATATCGCGACACTTTTCTCTTTTTGGCAGCGACCACACAACACGTCACGAAATCGTGACACTTTTTTATTTTTCGGTAGCGATGGCGCGACATGTCACGATATCGCGACAATTTTATCCTTGTGCAATTTTGTCCCTTTTTCCTGATTTTTAGCATCTGGGTCACTAAGATTTTCTTTGAAAGCCTGCAAAAAAGGTGGGTCCCCAATTTTGGGTGTGTTGTGGATTAGCCACAACAATGTCATTGTGCTCAACTATCATGAATTTTTTGTCCACCTTGGCTATGATCTTTTTGTACCCTCTCTACTTCCCTCGAGCTCGTCGATAGGTAGTTTATGAGCGTGGATGGTGCAAAAATGTGGTTGCCACCTTCCTTTATAATGGGTGCTTTAAATATGGTAGGCGATACCTGCACCTTTTTTCTCATTGTGAGCTATTGGTATTGGTCGGACACGCCACATCGACGATCACTTCCTTCACTGGAATAAACAAATTATGGTTGTTCAAAAAATGTGGGACACGTAACGGTTTTCTACTGGTTAGGGTGGGATGCAAGTAGGTAGGTGCTTACTTGAGGCATATAAGGTTTAATTTCATGCATGCACCCCCCTTTGGGAAGTGGAGCACATGGATTTTGAGGTGGTGCATATGGTTGTGTGCCAACACAACCTTCAAGGAAGTGGAGCACACTCACCTCTATGGGGTGCACACACTGTGCACCCACTTTTGACCTTGTGCACTCCACCTTAGTGGTGCGTACAACCTGGAGGTAGGTGCACAACTTTACACACCTATCTTGGATACTAGTATACCCTGATAGTAGGGGCACGTTGACTCAATATGGGGTGCACAACCTTGTACACCCTGAATGAGGTAGTGCACTCCACTTGAGAGTGGAGTACACTTGGCTGGGGTAGAGCACACAACCTTGTGTGCTTCGAATGAGGTGGCATGCTCCACTTGATTGTGGAGTGTGCTTGGATGGAGTGGAGCACACAACCTTGTGTACTTCAACTAAGGTGACGCGCTCCACTTGAGTGTGGAGCATGCTTGTATGGAGTGGAGCACACAACCTTATTCACTCTAGCTAAGGTAGTGTGCTCCATGGTGCGTCGCACATAGTACTTTGGGTCACACAACCTTGTGCAACCCAAGGGACTATCATGCACTCTACCTCCCCATGGATCACACATCCTTGTGCGCCTGCCTAGGGGGATTCAAAATCCATTGGAGTGGAGTGTACGGGTTTGGCTTGAGGTGCACAACCAGTGCACCTGGGTGACCTGGAGTGCATCTCACGAGAATGGGGTGCATAGTGCAAATGTGGACTTGGCCCCAAAAAGGTGGCTAATATTTTTGGGGTTAATACTTCCCCCATGACATCAATGTAAGTAAGTGCATGCAAAGTGCATTGTAGATAAATTGATCATTATTTTTCAAAAGCATCCTCTATATTCAAAGACATAATATCATGGCTTCCATGAGCACAAATACAGCTGGGGTAATAGATGTAAAATATTGAATTTAGAAATTAATAGGGGTCTAGCTTGTAACAAAAATGATAGGGAAAGCCAAGGACCTAAAGGGACTAGTTGACCCAATGGACTCCAATAGAGGTATTATGCTAGACCAACATCAAGAAGTGGAGGGTGTAACCATATACAACTTTGAACCCATAGAGGAAGACAACCAATGCCACCCTACCCTATTAAGAGGTTTATTTATGAGAGTGCAAAGAGATAGTGGTAAGCCAAGTCCTATATTCAATAAGTGGAATACCAACCTATGTTGGCTAACTTACCCAAAGGTTTATCACTCCTTAGACCTCCTAGTATGGGTATCAGTGGCATACGATCCTAGGAATAGAACTATCTGAGACCATGGGAATTAGATGGTACACAGGTTAATGGTAGATAGAATCAAGTTTTTGGTATATATATAGCCTCAAGGTTTTTGGACTTCCAAACACTAGATCTCCAATCCAAATTTATGCTCAATACCTCCTTACCAAGGATGCTTCTAAAGAGGAACAAATGTATGTCCCATGGTTTCCCGTTCAAAATTTTTTCCTTCATCCTCAGGCATAAGATTATGCCAACATGATCAACCTGTAGATACCTAAATCACGTAAACTAGATAATACCATTAGTGCATCGCATATGCCCTCTTATCAATAACATATGGCCCTATTCAGAACCCCTCTAGGCTAACAAAAGGCTTGTATAAGACTCCAAAACTTATTTTGGAGGGTTCCTAGAAGTTTGGGGTAGTTTTGGGGCTCCTACTAGTGATCGTCCCACCCAGGGATGGCCATCCATAATCATCCCTAGGTGGGATGGCCCCCAAGAAGACCCTCCAAAAAGTCAAAGGACATGCTAAATGGTAATCAAAGACTACCATTAATGTGTCCAATCACCCCAAATTTATTGGGGACCTACAAATGGACTATGAGGCAGTAGATTGGGAGCCCCAAATGGGCAACCTTCCCTCACCAATAAATGACAAGATTAGGACACATGGCGGCACCTACCTCACATGGAAAAACATGCCATTTTTCCCTAGATGCCCTTTTGGGCTATAAAAGGAGGTGCAAACACCCAATTTAAAGGATGAGGATTAGAGAATTTATGCAATGAAGTGCTGCACAAATCAACCCTCACATTTTGCAAACCCAAAACTCACCCTACCCTAGCCTTGAAACCCTCTTCATTCAAAGGTGATTTTAGGGGCAATAGGCTTGATCCACCAATTCCAAACCAACCAAATTGAATAAATATTTGGCCCCATATGTCGACAACACCCCTACCCAAGTTTTGGACCAAATCCCATTGGCATAGGTGACAAAACTAAGCAAATTTGTAACCGTCCCATTTAGGGACAATCAGCAGCTGCTAGATTCACCTGTGAGGGATGGTCACAAAATAGTAGATAATTTTGATCTAATTCCACCATGGACCCTCTAGAAATGCTTAGATTAACCTATGGTTCAATTTTGGTGAGATTTGGAGTAATTTTGATAGGGTAATTAGAAGTTTTATTATTGTAGGTCTGTCTGGCTCACCCAAGAATGGTCACAATTTTGGCTAACAATTTCCTTTTCATTCATGCTTAGATCTTTACAAAACTATATTATCAATGCAATATCATATTTAGGAATCATTTTGAAGCATTTTTGGTTCATTAAAAGTAGGTTTTGATGTTTCTATATGTATGCTTTCTCTCTACAAATGCATATGCTATTAACCCCCTTTCAATCCCTTGTCTTCAGGAATAGGAATGCTATATAGGAGGAGGAGCTAAAGAGGCATAAGCTTGTCAGCCCAATACTAGCTCTCAAGTGTGGGAAGCGAAGTTTCACACCATTGATTTTTGCCTTAAAGGCCTCTTTCCAAGGGACTAGATCCCTTGAAGATTGTAATGTTGAATGTATCAAGTCTGTAAATGCCCTTGAGGGGAACATTGTAATATCATTTTGGAGAAATATAAGAATTAATATAAGGAGAAATCCATCATTTTGATATAAACTTGCTTCATTCCATCTATATTACTAGTTTATGATGTTTTCCTTTGAATGCATTTACACTGCTTTTTCATTGCAATAGAAGGCCCTTAAGGTGATATCGTGAAATTCACTTCTTTAGTGGCGATCATGGTATATGATATTTTTCTATCTCCCCTCTAGATGGTGCTAATTTGGACCTCCATTTTTGGTTTTGTAGGTTGTAGGTACTGACCATTCTGATCAGAAACGACCCCTTTGCTGCTAGGTGGCACTAGGTGAGACGGCCAGCTAGGTGGCACTGGGTGGGACGACCCCCAATATGCCACCATCCCTGATAGGGATGGCCATAAAACTAGAGGTTTTCTATAGAAATTTGTAGAAACAACAACTTTCAGGTTCCATTTTACACCTCTCTGCACTGTCAATTTACATTTCTACTGTTAAAAATGACCAAATTTCATGTTTTTCTTGCTATTTCTTTGCATAGAAAGGTTATATTATTTCTTTCCAAAATCATGCATTAATTAGCTCTAAAAAAAATAGAGGAAAATAATAGTAGAATTTGTTGCCTTTTGTCTGGTTTGCTTGATTGAAACTTGCCAAAAGGTTAAGTTCATATAGGCTTTCAATTTTAGTGATTTCCTTTTATGCTACTAATGCTTCTGAAAGAAAAAAATCATTACATGCATTTAGTGAATCATAATTGAGTGCTCCCTTATTTTATTTAAATATTTAAAAGGAACCACACACACCACGAGGTATTTTAACATCAGTAGTAGCAGTGGATGTAATTACCACTTGACTAGATAGCTTGAAAGAGTATCATCGAGACCTGGCCTACTGGCCAATACCGACTCCAAGATCTATCCTAACCATGCAAAATAGCATGCATTCCTCTTTGAAGGGGTGTATCACTGTGCACGTGGTGCTAGGTGAGGATCGGTAGGACCTATGCTCCCTGATCGGGATATGGAATTAATCATTGTATCTTAGATTGGTTTGCATGACTGGAATAATATGGAATTTATCACCATACCAGTTGTCGAGCTATGAGTATATAGGTGAAATCCTTTAAAATTTGAGAATATCATCCAATGAAATATCAAACATGAGAAAAGGATTTTCTTTACAAAGCAACACATCATTGAAACACAACAAATAATTTAGGGATTCACATTTAAAATATTTAAAATGAGATAATCACTTCTATGCTTGCATGTCTCTATTGTTTGTTTGTTTCAAATTCATAGAAATTGTAAAGAAGATAAACACATAGTAGTTAGAGTACATAGCTATGGTATGTACCCATAGCCAAGCCCATTCAAGGGTAGAAGCTATGGGCAATAGAGAAGAGGATATAGAACGTCCTCATGTTGAGCCTAGGGATATGATCATTCCTCCCTAGAAATCAGCTGCTCTCCCTAGTCGTAGACCAATAGATGAGTGGATGGTTAGTCCTAGAGTGTCAACTAGAAGGCTTAGCTTACAAGGGACTCCTTCGTAGGGTACCCCTGTAGGTCATAGTCCTAGTTTGGGAAAATATCTCCCTAATTCACATGCTACAAATACCTTCTTTAGAGAAGAGTCACCATGCAATGAGGCACCTCCACATAGAGCAATACCATGCATTCATGTGCCTACTCGATCCTCTACTCCTATTCATACATAGGAGCAAGAGCTCACACCTCGAGTAGGGTTGAATGATCATCTCAATATTTCAAGTCACCCTACTCCAAGGTATCAAAATCATGATGAGTATGATACTCGTCAACTTAGGTGACCTTATTATGCCTTACCTTTCCTTTTTTATGAGGGAATACCTAAGGAACATCCAAATTATCCTCATGAAAATGTGTCAACGCAAGCACATTGTGCCTCTACGCCAGTAGTCTCTAAGAAAGACTTGTTTAGGAGAGAACCTCAAGTCAATGCGATTGCCCTCAATTGAGGGAAGCATGTAATTGATCTCATAGATCCTCCTGAACATGATAGACAACAAGGCAATAGTGCTAAGGCACTTAGACCTAATACAATGGATCAAATTAATAATTTGGTCCAGAGACATGCTGACCGCCAGGCCGAGTTTAATCGACTTAGGTCGGATAAACATCACCTAGATCTCTTAGAGCAGCGACAACAATTAGAGAAAGAAAATCTTGAATGACAAATTCAAGAAACTTTGCATCATGGAGTTGTAACTCCAAGCATGCGTAGACAAGAGGCTCACCCAAGGAAACCAAATTTCCAACAAGATAGGTCTCCTAGACCTAATCCTGTGTTGCCTCCTAGACCTCGTAGGCCTAAATAGAATGCATATGATAGGCCAAACATAGATCACCTTCAATAGATGTTTGTTCCTCCTTGTAGGCCCATACCTGAAACACCTTATGGGAATTACAATGATTTGGAACAGAATGAAGATTATGTAGAAGCACCTTATGGAGGTGTGGTTGATGTCAATCAACCACCCCAACCTAGGCTTAATATTCCTCGTCCACCTCTACGAGTTAAAAATAAAGAAGAGGAGATTAAATCCTCGGATGCGTATCAAGCTTTGCTTGCATGCTTAGAAACTGTAGAAGGTAAGACAACTGGCAATGGGCTTCAAAATCCTACTTTGCATTAGCTAAAGAACCAATCGTTACACCCATCCATTCATTCCCCAATCTATCTCGAGCATTTCAAAATGCCCAAATTTTATAGGTTCAAGGGTGAAGAATATGCTAAATAGCACATCACTAGATTTCTAAATGTGTGCTTTAACATACAGGACAATGACGCATTGCTCCTAAGAAATTTCTTGAGTACCCTCTCTGGTCCTGCCATTGAGTGGTTCAACCAACTTCCAAAACATAACATCTACACATTTGAACAATTCACTAATGCATTTTTGGAACGTTTCACATTTAACACCAAAAGGAAGGTGACATTAACCGACCTCACGGGGATGAAACAAACTGAGGATGAGTCGATTACTGACTATGGAAATAGGTGGCAAACACTTTTGGCTAAGCTACACTTTAAATTTACGATGACTGAATTAACTTGTTTGTTTTCAAAGAGTTGCTTGAAACCCATCTCTTTGACATTGCAATTACAACAATACCCTACCTTGGAAGAAGCTCTAGCACAGGCTAGACACATAGAGAAAATAAAAATATAAGAGGGAGAAATAACAAAACCTCATAAGAAGGAGTGGACAAAGAATCCTAAGAATAGCTCGGCACCTATAAATCCAACTATGGTCAATCAAATGGCCATAAATGTCCCTAGGCCTACTCAAGCGATACCTCCTAAAAATGTAAACTATCAGGCCCAACCTCCTCCTACGAGTTATAACAATAATGGTACAGCGAATTAGGGATAAAAACAACATCGCCCTCAATGATAATTTACTCCCATCGCTGAATCCATGGATTCTATTTTTGATCGATTGTGGGCTACAAATATGGTTAATTTACCAGATCTTAAACCCAACGATCCAAAAATAGGTAAACCCAAGCCTATGGGATGCCGAGATTATCAATATTATAAATTTCATTAGCAAGGTGGCCATGATTTACAATCATGCTATGGTTTTAAACATGTAGTACAAGACATGATTGAGAGGAATGAGCTTCAAGTGGATGCTCCATTAGCTCCTACCAATCAGCAGATGGGTATATACAAAGACCCCTTACCAACTCATGAGGTACAGGTAGTGCCTGCTAAACCTATGAATGAGACACAGATAAAACACCATGTTCAAGGGTATGTTGGGATGGTGAGTATTGTGACTAGGAACAAAAATATCCAAGTCAAGTTGCACAGCCTGCAACTTTGAATGATGTTCCAAATATATCACAAAATACACCACTTGTAGTACAAGGACTTCCTTCTAGGCCAATAGTGACAATTAAGAGCAAGCTCACACAAATCTTGAGGACCACATCAACATGATTATCCATCTATGAGTTGATAAAACAATCACCTCCACATCAGGATGCCTTGAGGGAAATTCTAAAGTAAATAGAGTTGCAACCACAAGAGTCCAACTCCTCCATAGATTTTGTGGGTTAATAGTGCAAGGAATCAGTCCTATAGTTTCATGAGCATGAGCTTAAGGAAATAGCTAGTGATGTGGTAGATCCTCCTTTACACATCATTGCATGTATAAATGAGATACCATACAAGAGAGTGCTCATAGACACTGGTTCCTCGAGTAATATCATAACAACTAAAGCACTAAAGCACCTTAAATTTCTAGCATCTCATGTTGTGGTATCAACTTACACTCTTTGCACTTTCAATGACATAATATGCACTGTTGGTACCATAGTTTTACCCATTTAGGTGGGGCAAAAGACTATATCGATGTTGTACCATGTTCTAGAAGGTGAGATGGCCTATAAAATTTTTATAGGTAGACCTTGGAGACGGGAGATGAAGTGTATCCCCTCCATTGTGCATCAATGTCTTAAATACACTCATGAAGGGCAAGTGCACATAGTTTATACTAATCTAGAGCTCTTAAAATACTGTAATATGTTGCAATAGATGCAATAGTCGACATTACCTTCAACTCACATAGACTTCTGACTGAATACACCTATTCAGAGTCTACCCATTCCACCATCACCTTCTATTCCACCACCTTCATCGTCATCCACTCCATCCTCATCATCGACACCTTCATAGAAGGCTTCGACATCATCAAACCCTCCATCGAGGAACATGTCGAAGAGGCCTATTGATGAGAGCCCACCATTAGTTTCCACCATATCCATGGAGGAGGTTCCTTGTGTCATTAATGAGGAATTACCTCTAGAGGTGAACACTGAATCACCTCAAACCTCCATTCCATCTCATCCATCTTCGCCATCCCAGGTCACATTCCAAATGTCTAGTACAGGGATAGGGGAATATCTGGTGAGAAATGTCATGATAGTTCCATCGCTAGAGATAGTGCAAGATATGGGGAGACCTCATATTCCCATAGGTAGCATTGTACCTCTTGGTCTACCTCCTAATCAAACAAATTTTATATATGGAGGTTTAGAGTATGGAGCTCTACCCATTCCTTAGAAGGAAGATGATGATGAACCCTTTTATGAGAATGTAAACTATTTGTTGAATCCATACTATGCATTGCGGTACTTAGATCGCTGCAATTGGCATGGGTTTGGTCTTGGCCTATATGAGCAGGGTACTCATGTTCCATGTCAACCCCAATATCAACTTTCGTATGATAAATCTAGGTTGGGACACAATAAACTAGTACCATTGGATGTCCTCATTGAGAGTCTCAAACACCTATGTCTAGGTTATCAGGATAAGCTCGCCCATGACCCATATGCTAATCCAAATCATGTTCATTCCTTGGGGGATTATTTTCCCATAGAAATGATAGATCAAGGTCTATCCAGTGATTTCACCCAACCCCATGAAGTGGGGGAGAGCTCACACACCTTGTAATATGATAGTGAGGAACAAGACCAAGGTCCTCCTCACGAATGGATGAGTGATGACAATGATGACTATGGCATCGCACCAATTAACTACCCTATATCAGATGATGAATATGAGCACATGTTCCCTTTGGATGACAAGGATGAATATTATCTTTGTATGTTATTCCCCATCCAAGGACCCATCTGATGCTAGTTGTTGCTGTGTGAAGAGCAGTCTCGCCCTCTTCCGCATAGGCCATCGTAATTCATTCCATTTCCACCAGAGCCACACCCACGAGTCATGAGACAACATCAGGTCTCTAGACCCACTCACCCTAGAGTAGGAGATCATGTATCCATCAACATGATTTCCATATATTTAGATACACCACTGATAGATCCGAATAACCCATTAAAGTCTTTGCGTCTCAACATTGAGGCAATTGAATTTGATCAGGGAGATTCACCCCTATCACCCTTAGAGTACTGGCCTTGCAAGGAAATGTTATAGCCATTTCAATTTTCTCCAAGCACTACTCAAGATGTTTATCAAGCCAGGTTGATCCTAAATTTCCTATGGACAAATAAAACCTCGTTGATGACATTCATTTGATTCCCACTCCACATCAGTTGGAATATGGGTCTCATATGTCAATTGAGCCAACAATTGACAAGGATATCGATACAGATCCCGATAATCCTCGCATTATCAAACTAGGGGAAGGTCTATCCCCAGTTGAAAGAGATGATTTCACAAGAGTGCTAAAAGAAAGGATGAAAGCTTTTGCTTGGTCATATAAAGACATGCCAGGACTAGACCCAAATCTAGTCACGCATAATCTTACACTGGACCCAAAGATCAAGCCAGTCAAGCAAAAGTTGCATAAAATGCACCCAACAGTAGCCTTAATGGTGAAATATGAATTACAAAAGTTGTTGGATGCTGAATTCATCATCTTAGTAGATTATCCACCATGGGTTTCAAACATGGTTCCCATCAAGAAGCCTAATGGGAGGATTCACATTTGCATTGACTTTAGAGATCTTAACAAAGTGAGTCCTAAGGATGAATTTCCCTTACCTAGCATTGATGTGTTGGTAGATGCTACAACAGGACATGAAATGCTTTCCCTTATGGATGGTTTCTCTGGATATAATCAGATTCACATTAATCCAGAAGATCAAATCAAAATGGCATTTACAATGCCTTGGGGGACATTCTATTATAAGGTCATGCCTTTTGGCCTTAAGAATACTAGTGCCACCTATCAACGAGCCATGACGTACATCTTCCATGACTATATGCATAATATTCTAGAATATTACATGGATGACTTATTGGCAAAATATTTATTACATCATGAGCATATCAGAGTACTATGTAAGGTCCTAGATCACCTCATTGAGCACAATGTCAGGCTTAATCCCAAAAAGTGTGTCTTTGGTGTCACATATGGTAAACTTTTGGGATTCATAGTCTCCAAACGAGGCATAGAGGTAGATCCAAACAAGGTCAAGGAAATATTAGAAATGCCTCCCCCCACAACCATTAAGCAACTATGCAGTTTGCAAGGAAAGGTCACATCCATAAAATACTTTATAGCGTAATTATCGGATAAGTGTCGACCCATGAATAGGTTGCTACACAAGGGGGTCTCATTTCATTGGGATGAAGAATGTCAAAATGCCTTTGATAAAATTAAACAATACCTAGCTTCACCACCTGTATTGGCTCCACCACGACCAGGAGTGTCATTCTATTTATACATCTCAACTACTAAGTTGGATTTGGGCACCATGTTGTCCCAAAAGAATGAATTCCACAAAGAACATGCTACCTATTACATTAGTTGCACACTGGTCAACTATGAAATTAGATATGCATACATTGAGAAGCTATGCTTAGCAGTGGTATTTACCACCAAAAAGCTATGCCATTATATGCTCAATCATACCACATATGTCGTATCTAAATAAAATCCATTGCACTACATGATGAGTAGAACATATCATAATAGTCGCACAATGAAATGGATAATGTTATTGATGGAATTTGACCTAGAGTTCATTGGACAAAAATCTATCAAAGGATAGGTCATAGCTAATCAACTAGTAGAGGCTCCTCTATAGGATGATCAACCTCTAAATGTAGAACTTCCCGATGATGGAGTATTTCATATCTCATAATCACCTGATTCTATCGAGCCTGAGTCACAGGCAGACATAACTCTATTCTTCGATGGTTCTAAATGCGAGCAAGGTGGTGGTGTAGGTATCATGTTTTTCACACTAGAAGGGGCTCCCATACCTCTTTTGTTTAAAATCAATTTCCCGTGCACCAAAAACAATGCTGAGTATGAAGCCCTCATCATAGGCCTTCAAATGGTGATCGCCATGAAAATAACAAAGTTAAACATTTTTGGTGATTCCTTGCTCATAGTTAATTAGGTTAAAGGGATTTTCCAGTGTCGATGTCCTATCTTGCAAGCCTACAAAGCCCTAGTGGAAAAAATCCTGGTCAAATTTGAATGGTATGATATAGAGGCACTCCCTCATTCATCTAATCATTTTGCGAACACAATGGCTTCCTTAGGGTCACTAATCCTGCATGACCCTTCAGATGATATCACAACTATCCAAGTAAAAATACTAGCGCAATCTGTGACTGAGCGTGATGAGCATAATGCTATACCAGTTGTTCACATGATTCAGATTGAGCCTTCCCATGAAAGGTTCTCTCAACTACACCAATATTTGGATAACGCTAACTGGGGGGCTTTGTTCCCTCATAATCCTTTTGATACTAGCACAATGCTATATCTCCAAGTTCACTCTCAATCAGCATTCGCACGAGACAAACATCAAAAGGATAGCATGATTCATAATATTGAGGCTTCTTCAAAGTAAGATTGGGCCATCCAGATTAAATATTATCTTAAGTTGGGTAATATTCCACCTGGATTATCGCATGTCACAAAGCGAGCATTCAAACAAAAGGTGAAAAATATGTCTTATTAGGATATATAATGTATCGTCGAAGTTATGAAGGTATCCTCCTTCATTTCTTAGACTCATAGGAGTCAGCTTGGGCCATCACCCAAGCACATGATGGTACATGTGGTGGCCACTTTAGTGGCATGGCCATTACTAAGTGCATTCTTCGCATGGGCTATTATTGGCCAAATTTAGAGCAATATTGTTGTGCTTATGTTAAGAAGTGTGTGAAGTGTCAACATCATGTAAATTTGACACACGTACCTTCATAGGCCTTACAACCGATTCAATCGGTCTGGCCATTTGCACAATGGGGGTTTGATTTAATTGGGAAAATCTCACCTACCTCATTAGGCTATCACACATTTATCATAATGACAACCAAGTATTTCACAAAATGGGTGGAAGCAATTCCCCTTACCACAATGACTGGACCTCGCATTGCGGAGTTCATGCTACATAATATCATATGTCATTTTGGTATTCCATCCAAAATAATATCGGATAATGGAACACCCTTTAAAAATAAGGATGTGCGTGCATTAACAACAAAGTATAACATAAAGCATAGCTTTTCCATGCCCTATTATCCACAAGCCAATGGGCAAGAAGAGGCATCAAATAAGACAGTAGTAGCCATATTGAATAAAATCATCAAGGAAAATCATAAATATTGGCATAATCAATTACCTCTTACCCTTTGGGCTTATCGCACTAGAATTCGGATGCCCACTGGGGCAACTCCATTTTCACTAGTGTATGGTGTTGAAGCCATCATGCCTCTGGAGTTAGAGATTCTATCATTGTGCATTTCCATGCAGGAATTCATCGATGATGATACAGCTAGGCAAGCTTGTTTAGATCAGTTAACGTTACTTGATGAACGACGTATAAATGCCCTCGAGCATCTACATGTTTATCAAGAATGACTTAAGAGAGCTTACAACTTGAAAGTACATCAAAGAGACTTTCAAGTAGGTGATTTAGTTCTAAAATAGAACCAACAAAACTCAAATTTACCCTCCAATTTGTGAGATAAATTTGTAGCCAACTGGTTAGGTCCATTCATCATTACAAGCCAGATTGGACCTAGAACTTATCGCTTAGCATCCATCGAAGGAAGTGAAGAGCCTGAACCCATTAATATAAGTCATTTGCGACCATTTCATGCTTAGAGAACCATCAAAATTCCCCTAGGTAGTCTATGGCATTTCCTTAGTGCCAATGACCGTCTAGGTCACCTAAAATGCTCCTAGCGGTCAATGACCGTCTAGGTCAAATAAAAATTCCCCTAGACAATCTACGATCATCTAGGTCAACCTTAAAATCTCCAAAGGCATCTATAAGCCCTTTGGTCACAACAAAATGCCCCTAGGCAGTCTATGGCATTTCCTTAGTGTCGATGACCATCTAGGTCACCTAAAATGCTCCTAGTGGTCAATGACCATCTAGGTCAAATAAAAATGCTCCTAGACAATCTACGATCATCTAGGTCAACCTTAAAATATCCAAAGGCATCTATAAGCCCTTTGGTCACAACCAAATACCCCTAGGTAGTCTATGATACTTTCTAAGTGTCACTGACCGTCTAGGTCACCCAAAACGCTCCTAGCGATGACCACCTAGGTCAAATAAAAAATCTCCTAGACTATCTATAATAATCTAGGTCAACCTTAAAAGATCCAAAGTCATCCATAAGCCATTTGGTCACAATAAAACACCCCTAGGCAGTCTATGATACTTCTTTAGTGTCGATTACCATCTAGGTCACCCAAAGCTCCTTTCTTAAATGCTACTAGTGGTCAATGACCATCTAGGTCAAATAAAAATATTCCTAGACAATCTACGATCATCTAGGTCAACCTTAAATGCTCCAAAGGTATCTATAAGCCCTTTGGTCACAACCAAATGCCCCTAGGCAGTCTATGGCATTTCCTTAGTGCTAATGACCATCTAGGTCACCCAAAATGCTCCTAGAGGTCAATGACCATCTAGGTCAAATAAAAATACCCCTAGACTATCTACGATCATCTAGGTCAACCTTAAAAGCTCCAAAGGCATCTATAAGCCCTTTGGTCACAACCAAATGCCCCTAGGTAGTCTATGGCATTTCCTTAGTGCCAATGACCATCTAGGTCACCCAAAATGCTCCTAGTGGTCAATGACCATCTAGGTAAAATAAAAATACCCCTAGACTATCTACGATCATCTAGGTCAACCTTAAATGCTCCAAATGCATCTATAAGCCCTTTGGTCACAATCAAATACCCCTAGGTAGTCTATGGCATTTCCTTAGTGCTAATGACCGTCTAGGTCACCCAAAATGCTCCTAGCGGTCAATGACCATCTAGGTCAAATAAAAATACCCCTAGACAATCTACGATCATCTAGGTCAACCTTAAATGCTCAAAATGCATCTATAAGCTCTTTGGTCACAACCAAATATCCTAGGCAATTTATAGCATTTCCTTAGTGCCAATGATTGTCTAGGTCACCCAAAATGCTCCTAGCAGGTCAATGACCATATAGGTCAAAAGAAAATATTCCTAGACAATCTATGATCATCTAGGTCAATCCAAAAAGCCCCAAAGGTATTTATAAGCCCTTTGGTCCCCATCAAATATCCCTAGGCAGTCTATGACCATCTAGGTCAAACTAAAATGTTCCTAGGTAGTCTACAATTGCCTAGGTCATCCCAAAATGCTCCAAAGGCATCTATAAGTCCTTTGGTCACCCAAAAGCCCCAATGGCATTCATTAAGCCCATTGGTCAACATGTATATACATATATATTAAAAATTTCAAAAGCATCATTAAAATATAAAAAAATTGCTTCATTGCACTTCATATAAACTGCATTAGGCATACTCATCATTGCATTATGCATCATTCCAAATTTATCATACATGTCTAGCACCAGGTCTATACACTAGGCATATGTTAAAATCATTGTTATTATGAGTCAATATTACCACCTATTTACATTACATATACCATTTACATTTACACTTTACATTATATGTTTGTTTCCCATCACTTAGCCATTGTTAGTAAAACATAGTTAAAGTTTTCGGTCACTCAGCCATATCTAGTTGTCTTCTCAAATTTTGTAGAAAGCTATCATTATTTTTAGAAGGTAGAATACTTCTTAGATAATGCTTGATATACATCAAAATCCCAACATATTTTCACATTAATAAATCCAAGTCTAGCACAAGGAAATATGAAAACTATAAAGTGGTCTAGGTTACTTTCAAGCAAAAAGGTTATCTTGCTCATCCCCCTATGTGAATGGTTCAAAGATACTAAGAATTGACAAAAGGACAAGTTCCTCCTTACCCATAAATCCCTTGCCCTACACTGGGGCAAGTATCCCAAAGAGAAAAATCAATAGTGATTATTATCCCTTCAAAGTACTCCAACAAGAAATAGTGATTATTATCACTTCAAAAGATGCAAAAGAAACAGTGATTATTATCACTAGGAAAAGCACAAAGAAATAGTGGTTCTCACCACTACTAAAATCCCTTGCTCACCAAATCAAAATGAGCAACTCCCTTGAGAAATATAAAGTTAAAATAAAAGAAGGAGTCTTGAACTTGAATCCCTAGAATTCTCAGCATTAGAGAACCACAAGGTGATCCTCATTACAGGTTTGGTGGATAGCCTACTTGTCAATGGTGGTAGCCTCCTACATGATGATATGTCTATCACTTAAGCAACTTGCTTAGGTATAGACCAATTTTTGAATGTGGATGAGCTACCTTGTTGTAACCTAGATTACCTAGTAGTCTAATCCAACTAAGTACAAAACTCAGGATGATGAGACTCATAGAATGATCTCTAGTGTCGACGGGTTGAGTGAATCCCATTTGCACTAGGGTAATCTTATATGTTATCATGGTAATGAACTCACATGCACACATAGGGATATTGATTATCGTGGTTATCTTAGTAGGTGCATACTTTTTCAAAGGATCTTGCATAGTGATTATATGACTTTTGATTAGGTAACTAGAGTGTTTGAGTCTCTTCAAAACTATCAAATAATATCATATCACATCACATCATCCATTTCATTATGCATTAAAATCGCATTCCACATCTACATATCATCAAATCACATCATAGGATAAATACATGCATCCATGTTAGACATCCATCATAACATCATAAAGCATAAGCATACATATCATAAAGCAATAAAATATGACATAATGATCAAAGCAAAGTCATACATATATATGTCCATATGTAAAATCTGAAATGCTACATCATAGTCCATAAAATACCCGTAGGCTACAATAAAAGTGAGTCATCTGACTTCAAAACCCAAAAAAGTCAAAAAAGAACCATCAAACTTCCCATGGTCACGCAAGACCGGTACCTCGACTCTCTCCTCTGCTCTTAGTATGAGTCCGTCATGAGCTCCCAGACCTGCTACCTCCTAATGTGCTACCTCCAGATACCTCCATTCTCCAAGAAGATATTAGAGCCCTCATATGAGCTGATGACTATCCCATCTCACTCCCTTGGCTACGTTGTGATCCAATGGCTAATGCTCGATCTGGTATGCACCCCTTACAGTGCATTATCTCATCCTCCATCATATCCATATAGGTGTGCTCCTCTCGATACCTAGTCTTATAGGTCACCACCAAACCCTAGAGATGTGCTATCTCCTCCTACATCCTGGCTAGCTCACCACTACTAGACTCCCCATGGCTAGGGCCCTATCTATCGACCCATGCCTGAAGCGTAGGTATCACTGCTACCTGCATCTCCATATCAACCTATGGACTTTGCACCTATGCCTGTAGTAATGCTCAATCACTTTGTAGCTTAGTAATCATATCATACCATGCTACTAGCTATGCTTACATACCCTGATCCCCCAAGTCTCCCTCATCAAAGCCCACTGGATCCTGTACATCTATTAGATCCACCCTATCCACTGACACACATTGACACACAACTCACTCACTTGTGTCTTCCTCCTCATATTCTAGAGACTCACTAAAAATCTCCTCATCTAGAGCACCCCTAGTTGCATCCACTACCCTAGAAGCTACATCCCCTCCTAGTGGTCCCTCCCCTTACCACTACCATATGACCCACCATGCATCATACTCCTCTGTAGTGCCCACATCATCTGAATTAGAAACTACCACCTCAAGATCTGACTCATCTCCCAAGTCCTCTACCATAGGCCATGCTAGAGTCCTCTCATCCCCATGATGATGGTAGACCATCAGCTCCCTAGGTAATCCCTGGTGTAGCCCAAACTATCATAGCACATGATCATAGGGATAGTGCTCTTGCTCTGTGCCATGTCACCCTATCAACCATCTACCTCACCAAAATCGACGTAACTTTGTCTCAACCTCCCTCTAGTCAGGACATCCTTTTAGGATCTCCACTCAATGTCTGCCACCCTGAGCTATGTAAAATTATTTGCATAGTGCTCAACCTCCCCAATGTATCATCAGCTCTGGCCTGCCTCATGTGACCTCTTCCATAGCTCTCCATAGCCAATCTCCCTATCTGGTAGCTCTACTCGAGTGGTCCATGGTAGTCCCCATGGTCTCTCCACTACAATATGTTGCCAAGCCCAAGCCTATAGTAGGAAGTTGCATCCCAAGCCCTTCCACCCATGAGAGTGGATCTCATACAACTCATCATATAGTTGTGCCAATAAAGTAGGACCCCAAGCCATCACTATGGGCTCATCCTCTGTGCACTCCACCAGAGTAAAAACCAACTCTATTAGGTTCCATGGGAACCTAGATCCTGAAGAGTCAGGTAGCAACATGTTGCTGATCAAGGTCATCAAAAAAGTGTGCTTAATACCAAGCACACCATCCCGATACCATGTAGCCACTAGAATCCCTCCACTGAGAAGATCAATCAATACATCCTCCCAACGTGCTCTAAAGTACCTCCACACTATGACCTCTCGTTGCTTTATCGAAGAGGATACTATCGAGTGCCCCTCTATAAAAATACATAGTATCTCGATATATGTCCTCTAGTGTCACTATCATATCCCCCATATCTAAATGGAAAGTATTAGTATGAGGGTCCCATAGGTCTATTAGTGCAGTCAGATAGGCACGGTCGCCCACTACGGGATCTAACCGCGTAACTTGCTTCAGACCGATGGCATAGAGCCAATGCCAATATGCAACATTAAAATGGTCTCTCATGACCTGAAAGAGACTCGAAACTTTGTACCGACTCCTAACTATCTGCTCATGTAAAGTAGGGTGTCAAAAATGCCCTAAAAATGTAAAATTTTGCTCTAAAAACACCAAAAAAATGCATAGAAATGGGCCCTTTTTGGCCTAATTTTTGGCCGTCCCACCTAGGGACGGCCCCCAATTTTGTAGCCATCCCACCTAGGTATGGCCACCAGTGACCATCCCTTATAGGTATGGTCCCCAAAAATGGGTAAAATAGGGTCATTTTGACCCTTAAAATTGCCCTAAAAACCCTAAAAAACACAAAAAATAGGCATCTAACCCTAGTTTTTTGCAAATAAAACATAAATAAAAGTTCAATTTCATAAATTTCAGTCCTCCTAGGGTTTCTTAACCATTATTGTGGCTGTAGTAATGAAATTGCAGCAGAAATTGCAAAAACATAATAAAATAGGAAGAGAAAAGCATGTAGTTCATACCCGTTTTGCACTGGCTCCACCGCTTGATGCATCCACTGGTTGGATCATGTTGTGGGTTGATATTTTTATAGTTCTCCACTTCATAATATCCCTCTCCTACCTCTCTCCTCTCCAACTTCTCCAAGCAAGATGCACAAATGAGCTCATATGGCCCATTTTGGCCTTATATAGCTCCAAAAGAAGCCGACCGCCCCTAGGTGGGATGAGCGCATAGTTGGCTGGCCATACTATTATAGTACAGTAATAAATTCTGTCCTCATCCCCCCAAGGACATCCACAAGAAAATTGCACTAAAAAACATCAAAAAACTCAAAAAATGGGCCAAAAACCCACCAAAAACAAGACAAAATGGTCAAGAAAAAAAGGAGGGATCAAGACTAAACCCATAGTATTTTTGGATGTATAGAAAGTGTCTATTTTAGTCCCCAAGAAGGCCTCCATGTCTGAACTACTCCATGGGAATGAGATATTTGGCCTTTTTCTTCCAAAACTATTCATCAAAACAATCAAAAATCACCTCCAAACAGGTATTTAGTACCATGGGAAAAACAAAGAGTTACCCCAATTAAGTCATATGTGTCAAGTGAATCATTGCTTTAGCATTTTCCATGCCCTCATAAACTATTCACTTGAGGGGGTAGTCATAATAATTAATTTGAAAATTGAATCAATACTCAGAAGTGTAAATTCCATGCATTCAAAAGAATCTTGGCTAAAGATAAATTTTCAAGCCCATGTTGGGGCAAAGAATCAGCATAAGAATCAAATAAATAGGCTTGACCTCCTTGAAACCTTAGGAATTGACCCATGTAAAGGTTTACAAGAATACAAGGCACCAAGACCTAGTATGCCCTAAGCCCCATAAGACTGTCATTACAACACGACTGAAAGGTATACCTACAATCGATCCTTAAACTATGTCAATAGAAAGGATTCTAAGAATGTATGCTCTTTCCACAATGGAGGCATCCAAATTTGATTATGTTAATGAACAACCTTAATAATTCGATGATTTAGTGATCTATTTTTGCTTAGCACTTTGTTGCACATAGCGCATCCCAAAAAGGGGCATCTATAGACACCTAAATCATGTAAATCGAATAATACTATCAATGCATCGCATATGCCCTCTTATCAACAACATATGGCCCTATTGGGCACCCCTCTAGGCTGAAAAAAGGCTTGCATAAGGCTCCAAAACTTAGTTTGGAGGGTTCCTAGCAGTTTGGGGTAGTTTTGGGGCTCCTACTAGTGACTGTCCCACCAAGGGACAATCATAGTTGGTGACCATCCCACCCAGGGATGGCCATCCATAACCATCCTTGGGTGGGATGGCCCCCAAGAAGACCCTCCAAAAAGTCAAATGACATGCTAAATGGTAATCAAATACTACCATTAATGCATCCAATCACCCCAAATTGATTGGGGACCTTCAAATGGACTATGAGGCAGTAGATTGGGAGCCCCAAATGGGCAACCTTCCCTCACCAATCAATGACAAGATTAGGACACATGGCGGCACCTGCCTCACATGGAAAAACATGCCCTTTTTCCCTAGATGCCCTTTTGGGCTATAAAAGGAGGTGCAAACACCCAATTTCAAAGAGGAGGATTGGAGAATTTATGCAATGAAGTGCTGCACAAATCAACCCTCACCTTTTGCAAACCCAAAACTCACCCTACCCTAGCCTTGAAACCCTCTTCATTCAAAGGTGATTTCAGGGGCAATAGGCTTGATCCACCAATTCCAAACCAGCCAAATTGAAGAAATATTTGGCCCCATATGTCGACAACACCCCTACCCAAGTTTTGGACCAAATCCCATTGGCATAGGTGACAAAACTAAGCCAGTTTTGTGACCATCCCACCTAGGGATGGTTAGCAATCTATAGGTGTCACACCTAGGGACGGTCACAAAATAGGTTGAGAATTTTGATCAAATTCCTCCATGGACCCTCTAGGAATGCCTAGATGAACCTCTGGTCCAAATTTGGTGCAATTTGGATAATTTTTGATGGGTAATTTGAGGTCCCCAATGTTGTAGGTCTATCTGGATCACCCAGGGACGATCACTGTTTTGGCATAGTTTTACCTTTTCATTAATGCTTCCAAATATTCTCATTTAAATTATATTATAAATGAAATATCATATCTAGGAATCATTTTGAAGCATTTTTTGTTCATTAAAAGTAGGTTTTGATGTTTCTATATGTATGTTTTCTATGCTTTCTCTCTACAAACACATATGCTATTAACCCCCTTTCAATCCCTTGTCTTTAGGAACAGGAATGCTAGATAGGAGGAGGAGCTAAAGAGGCATAAGCTTGTCAGCCCAATACTAGCTCTCGAGTGTGGGAAGCGGAGTTTCACACCATTGATTTTCACCTTAAAGGCCTCTTTCCAAGGGACTAGATCCCTTGAAGATTGTAATGTTGAATGTATCAAGTTTGTAAATGCCCTCGAGGGGAACATTGTAATCTCATTTTGGAGCAATATAAGAATTAATATAAGGAGAAATCCATCATTTTGATATACATTTGCTTCATTCCATCTAGATTACTAGTTTATGTTGTTTTCCTTTGAATGCATTTACACTACTTTTTCATTGCAATAGAGGGCCCTTAAGGCAATGTCATGAAATTCACTTCTTCACAACCTAGTGCTAGGCACTAAATTTTTAGAATAGGTAATAAAGGAGGTATTATTCTTAATAATCCAATGCAATAGAATAGAAAATGTACCCATGTATCAGTGGGAAGACATAATTAGAAACAACATGGACAAAGAGATGATAAAACTACAAGAGGCCATACTAGCTGATATGGAAGAGCTTCTCCCTTCTCCTACTATTCATTTTTAATTCATTTAGTTGTAGTTAAATTAGACCGAGCCTTGGTAGATCAAATGATAGGAGTCAAAGACATCACAATTCAAGACAAGCTCTTATGTATACAAGAAGGATGCTCAAGCTACATAGTCTTCTTTGAGAATATTCTCTCAGTGATTCATACCTGCCTATGCAGAGAGAGGCCTAAAATATTTGGGGCTAGGGTGAGAACCTTCCTACATGAAGCTAAGGTAGGTGACTTCTTCTACTCAGAAGAATTTTCTTATATCAGGATATATGGTTCCAAGCTAGCACTGAAGGCATTACCAAAATATTGCCCAAAATCCATAGCTATCCTAGAAATATCCTGGCATATAGTAGAAGAGGTAAAAATCAAGTCTATAAGAAAAAATGGTAGCATCCCATGGGTTCTGATTCTTTTTAGAATGGGCACTTACACATACCTATGCCACTTTTTCTTGTTGTGAGATATTTGGAACATGGATACATATTGCTTTCAAGAAATAAACTAGAGATCCTACGACCCACGTGGATATTGTAGGCATGCTATCTTGTTGAAGCTCTCTCTTACAGGTATCACATAGGGAGGATGATTTTGAAGATGAGATACATAAGGTAATCAGGTGAAAAAGGTCATTGGACTTGGTGTGGAAAATGGAGAATAGGCCACACAACAAACTGGAAATGGTAGGAGACTATACCTCTAATTTAAGACTTCATAGAGGGTTGTTGGTCGATAAGGTGGTCCCTTTGGTCCAAATTTCTCCCCCAAAATAATTCTAGGACCTCACCTTTTAGATTGTACACCAAGATACTAATTTGTTTGAATTCATGATGAGGATAGTATATGAAACTTAGTAGGAGCATTTTAGGCTCACCTCAGCCTCTAGCTCCCGAGTTATCTCATCGAAAAGGAAAGAGTTGGTCACTTGCTCATCTTAGCATACACAAAGTTTTACTTCATCAGCCTATGCATTTATGTATCCATCAGACTAGACTGATCTGGTAGCCATGCAGTCTACACTATTTTCTACCACCTTGGTGATCAACCAAAAGGAGCTCTCGATTCCCCCAAAGGCCTTGAAGAAAATATAAGAAGTTGGGGGACTATCAAGCTTGCTAATGGAATATGAAGTTCAAGAAGGGAGTCCTTCACAATCCCAACCAAGAAAAGAATCAGGGCCAAATCAGTTATTTTAAACATGGAAAACTTCATGTTGTCTTAAACAAGGGACTCACTCTAGTTTATAGCTAACCATGAAGACTAAATACAAGATATGGAAGAGCAAAGTTCTCCTAGTAAATGAGTAAGCAGGACCCTAGGAACCACAAGGCAAGAATCATGTGACATGTCCACTTCCATATTTACTATCCCTCTACCACCGAGCCTAAAAGAGGCCATGATAAATCTTGGTAAAATGGTGATGTTGGTCGAGGTTGGCCCACTTGATATGATAAAGTCCCATGTAGCCTCTTAGGTCTAGGTGGAAAAATTTGTAGAGAAATAAGTATTATATTTAAAGGCAAAAATGATAGAAGGAGAACAACTACATCTTAAGATACATAAACTACAAGCCAAGATCGATCAATTGAAGCAAATGCTAGCCCCCTCCTAGGACATTACTGCATAGGCTAGTGACCACTTTGTGTCTATTGATGAATTTAAATAGGAAATGAAATATAAGATACTGGAAAATATGGATGATATTTCATCAATATTTTATGATATTTACACCACCAAGCACATGATTGACATTTTACATGACCTGTTGTAGCAAGCCAATCAAAGAGTAAACTTGATATATCCTACGTACCAAAAATTCAAATAGAACTATGTGGAAATCAGTGCAGGAGCAACTACTTTGAGGGATGGTTCTATTTGTTTCTTTGCAGAATAATATGCCAAAGTTTTCATCTATCCGCAAAATAGATCCAATTGGCTTTGTTGGGACCAAGAAATTATTAGCTTTGAGTAGGAGGTTGAAGATGAACTAAGTGACTATGGGTTTACACTAGATGAATTCATCCAAGCTCCTAACATCAAGGAGTTCATGCTCAATAATATACAAGACTTTGACTTGGGTCAAGATGCAAAACTAATAAAACAATTCACATCTTTGGTGGAGATGGTGGACCTCTTATATATCCACTAAAAACACTACATAATGGTCAAAAGAATGGGTAAATAAGGTCACCCATGATGTTAACCTGCTAACGTTTGCCTTAACCTTACATGATAAGACATGGGTGTATATTGATCAAAGTTTACAGAATCTCAAAAGGGAAGAAGTGGGTCCCAGATCACCAAAG
Source organism: Wollemia nobilis (assembly GCA_028583015.1). Classification (NCBI taxonomy): domain Eukaryota; kingdom Viridiplantae; phylum Streptophyta; class Pinopsida; order Araucariales; family Araucariaceae; genus Wollemia; species Wollemia nobilis. The sequence continues at coordinate 8,970,216 of JAQPPZ010017052.1, forward strand.
GAAGCCCATGAGCAAAGCACAACATAACCACCTGCTCAGGATAGCAAGAAATATAGTGCACAACCTCAACCACCACCTACCTAAGGAGAAGAGCATGGGCAATGTCGCTATTTTTATTCTACCATAATTTTATGAAGGAATCAAGATCAGGCCAAATGGAAGTTCGATGAATAAATGGTTATATCCTTGCTCGAGTGATCAAAGCTATATATATAAGACCATTGTATCAATGATAATTTTCATCAAACCTTTGAGAGAAAAAACTTGAGTCCAGGTATAGTTGTGTCTAAGTGATAGTCATATTTTCCCTTGTGTGTGTTTTTCTATTTTCCTTACCTCACCCTTTATTTTACCATTTTCTAGGAACTACCCAGGAAGCATTGTCTATTGAGATCATTTCCTAAAGGTACGCTAGATTTGGAGACTCTCACATCACTACATCTAGGATGGAGAGAAATAACCTCCTGCTATGATATTCGAATGGGAGAGCCATTGTAATTACTATCATATAGGACTCAAGCACTCTATTGGGCTTTTCATATGTACATATTGTTATATGAATATAAAATCCAACTTTATTCTTGGTATTTTCTATGTTCTTGGTCTATGTCTTCTTATTTACATATTACTATAATCTAAATATGTGGGTGATGCCTTCCTTTTCTAGTTTTATCATTTGTATTGATTACATAATTTAAATGAATGAAAACAAACTAGTTATCCTTTCCTTTTAATTTATGAGTCAAAAAATATAAACTTGCTACAACTACTCAATGGACATGGCATCGATCTTGTCTTAATATGTTTAAAAGTGCTTGGTTTTGTCTTAATATAACAAAAAAATATAATATCATAAAATTTGGTAATACATGGGTGATTGTGTTATAATGGCAAATATACAAACCCACTATCTGGAGTTTCCTTACCCAACCTGGTCTATCTAGAATCACTTAGATAATCTATTACTAGGTCAAAGAGGTAGATCCACTAGAGTCTATAATACTCATGATTTTCAATATTCCTGTGACGTGACAAAACTTAAGGAGGTAAGTAGGAAATCTCTACAACATTTTTTGATGCCATTGCTGGGGACTAACCTTCCATTTACTATTTTCAAAAAAACAAACAAATCTTGGCTATCCCTTGTGATATCTAGATAATTGGGCTAATCAATCTTGGCCAGAGAGCACTTCTTATTATTTTCCACACTGTGCTGGTGACTTTGAAGAAACCACCAATAAGGAGGAGCTGATATGGAAACTACAATAAGCAGTGGAAAGGAGATCTACCCTAAAATTCCAAAGTCAAAGGTACTTTTTAGACCATGTAAGGATAAAAATCAACCTTTGGTTTTTTCTCCTTCAAATAATCATAGTGATAGTAGTACTATTTTTATTCTTAAAATTTCCCACCCATCAAGTACTATCCTGCCTACTATACCTCCTGTATCGAGGGGTCCGATTACACTAATGTCTAATACACATTTAAATAAATAGCATACTAATATATATAGGTATTTCATGTTACCACCTATCTTAAACCCATTGCCCCCAAATATCCATAAGTACCTACCCAAAGTTTTGGGGGATAACTCTGTGAATAGTGAAGACCATATTAAAGACTTCTTGTATGCTATGGATAGCCTAGAGGTGGAGGACGAGGATTTTATCCTTAGATTATTTCTCCAAAACCTAGAAAATGATGCCATAGAATGGTTTAATAACCTTGCAATGGACACCATTGGCACTTTACAGGAGTTAGAAACTCCATTCCTCAAGAAATATGGGGAGAAAAATAATGAACAGTCTCTGTTGATTGAGTTGGAAATGATAAAAAAGATAGTGAGACTATGGATGATTTTAATAGGTAGTTCACCAAGCTAAGAAACCAAATCCCTATGACTCTGACACCTAATGATCACCAATCTATATTTTTTATAAGAATGCCTTCCCTAGAGACTTCAACTACGAAATCAGACAACAACCCACACTTACTATTGATGCTTTTATGGAAAGAGCAATAGTAATAGAAAGAAATATGATAGATAGTGGAAATATGAAGCTGACCTCAACAGACCCTAGCCTGAGTTAGCCTGAGAAGAAGCCTAAGAAAGTGGGTTTTGGTATCTTAAAATAAGAACCTGACCCCATTGAGAAATTATCAACCCAATTAACAGAGATGTTTCATTCAATGAAAAATTGGATGTCTAAGATTAAAAGGGATAAGACTGATAGTTGAGAACCCTCACAACATCAGAATGAAGGTAGACCCCCTTTTAGAAAAAAATTCAACTGAAATTGGAATAATGATGGGGTAGGAACCCAAATAATAATTGAAAAATAAAGTAGGTCTAGAAAGATCAAGATACTATCCCAAACCCCATGGCTTCAGTCAATGTGGCATCTAATTTTCATTTATTTTCCCAGCATGTGATGCCCATCACAACTTAGTTGATTGTGGTGTATACCTCAGTCTCCATTCAATAATCGACCTCGAGGAAGAATCAAATGAGGAAATTAGGATAAATGCTTGTTGGACATGGGATGAAATTGTTAAAACTCCATCAGCTCAGGATGAGCCAACCCAAAATTCTAGTCTCAAGAATAGACATACAACATTTGCCCTTAATGATGTGAATATTTTAAATAAGTATCCCATTAACCATTTTAAATAAATAAAATAGGGTAATTTGACACCCACAATTGAAGAGGTTGAAACTCTAGAAAGGGTCCATGCTACTAGGCTCCGAAGTAGGACTATACTTGACATGAATAATAAAAAGAATATGAGTGACGACAAATAACACACCAATGTGAAGAAATTGAATGATAGTCATTAGTACATTCCTCCCAAAAAATTAGAACCAATCAGTAGTGGGACAGAAAATAAGAAGTCTAAATTTGATACAAGACTGGAGTGGGTAAAATAGAAGATAAATATAACTTTTAGGGAATTGATGATAGTAACTAAATATAGGGATCAATTTTGTAGAGCCTTTGGGATAACTAAACAAGGGGAGAGTCATGTCCTCATCGCGTTGACTTGTAATCCACCTGGTAGAAATCCTATTTCAGTAAGACCCTTTTATATATCCCTTCGTTATACATATGGATATGGTGATCGCTATGTGATACACAATTGCATGCTTGATAGCGTAGCATCCCACAATATCATGTCGAAACAGGTGGTAGATCATTTGGAATAAATTTATACAAAGGACTCCCCTTATATCTCTATAATGGGTAATAGGTAAGTACCTTGTGTAGGGATAATCACAGGCTTCTTAGTATTCCTAGATCAATACCCTAAAAAGGGGTGTTGGAGCCAAATTTGACTCAAACTTTGAAACCCCTAAATTTAAATTTTTGGTTTCATCAAAGTAAGCAAGTTGCTAGTCCATTTTGCATCCGATTAAGAAAGTTTAATTTCTTATGTGCTTGTTTGATAAAATTTAAAATGTGGTTGTTAATAAGGTGTGCCCCTTTCAATAAAGGTCCATCATATTCAATAAGGGATAAGACAAAGTTATTAATCAGATCTCTAAAGCCAAAATCCAAACTTCATAGAATAATTTTCCCATGGGCCTAAATCAATTGTTAAATCTATAAGTCAAAAGTTTTTCTAAAGTAATGGATAACTTTAATTAAACATTGTGGTCTAGAACCTGAAAAACCTAAGTACAAAGCAAAAAATCTTAATTGAAATCTCGAGGGCATGCACCATATTAATTAAAATTGAGCAACTCGTATTAATCCAACGACAGTGCTTCGTCAAAAATGAATCCAATAGACGCATTGTCGCAATGAAGCTCGAAGGTTAAGTCAAAGATCAATAGTTATTAGAAAATATTAAGACCATGCTACTTTCTTAAGATCTAGATGGATGCGCTCAAATTTTAAACTGATCTAACGATTGCATGCTCTACAAAGAGTCAAAACTTTAAAACAAATTCAACATAGGTCAAAGCTGCAAATTAAACAGTGAGAAACTCTGATAGATCGAATGATAGTGAACTCAAGATCATCGATTGCGCTCAAGAAAACTCAAGATCATTGATTGCACTCATGTTAATTAAATCACATGTTAAAGTGCTATGGTAATAATATACTAAGGGTACATGCCCCCTTTGAAATAACGATCGAGCAAGATGGGCAGATCGAATTATGCACTCAATTTAGATCTGATCCAATGGTAGCGTTCCCTTGAAATATGCATTAAAAGAGGTAAAGACCCATGTGATTAATTAAAATGATTAAACAAGGTTAAAAAGGGTCTAAGCACATTGGCTAATCATTCCCCCTTCTGGCTTAATCAAATTTTAAAATTATATGCTCCTACCCTACAGGTTGAAGGAGATCAATGGTCGTGCAAATATCGATCAAGATTTGATGGTCATGCAAAAATGAAATCTTGGTAAGATACTGGGCGAAAAAAAGGTAAAATTAAAAAAATTAATTACGTAATTAGCAAGGCTATAACACATTAGATAATCATTCCCCCTTTTGGCTTAATCATGATTAATCAAATCTAATGATGCATCCTTTTAGTTATTATGTAGTTATAGGAGATCTGACGACTGTGCTCTATTTAAAATGAAATCAGACGAAAGCACTCAAATGTGATAAAATAACCCAACAAATATTTTCAATATATCCAACGGTAGTGCTTCATCTATGTTGGATTCAATGGTGCACATTGTAAAAAAATTATCAGAGATTAGTCTTAAAAAGTTTCCTCCGTTGAATTATTAATTAAATTGCATGATCAATGATAAAGAGAACACTTAATAAAGTTTGATACACGGGTCCCAAGAAATCAATGGTTGTGCTAATCCTTTAAAGGATCTAATGGTAGCACATGAATCAAAGACCAAAGTATTAAAGCAATACCAATAATCCAATGGTAGCACTCTGTTAAAGTTAAAAATATCCAACAACATAAATCAAGTCAAATTAAACATAATGGAATACAAACGAAACTAATCCATAGGGTATCTTCCGATGAATCCAACTGATGCACTTCATCTCGAATCAATCCAATGATAGCACGCACTCTAAAGGTAAACCAAAATGTGAGCTTAAATTAACACTTGATTAATTATATCCTAAAAATACTTTAAACCCATCATTAATTACCATCCTTATTGGTTGAAATTAAAAATGTTCAGAGCATGTTCTCTTTTGGATAACTAACCTATAGATTTTAAAAATATCCAAGGTTATGATAGAACATAAGTACATCTGATGACTATGCTCAATCATTGTTGAATCATGGGAGCTAAGGGCATTCGAGATAATAATAGAAGACACTCACACCAAGAACCTAATCTTGTGAAAATTCTGAGGGTTATTGTTGCCTAAGTGAAATATAATCAATCCCAAATATTTAGTTTTCATTCAAGTCCAAGGTGGCACGAGGTTCAAAATGAAAGCCATCCCCATTACACATCCCAGTTCCACATTAGATAAAAAGGGTTCCAGCAATAAATATCAAAATTTTTAATAATTATAGGTACACAAATAAAAAGGCCTTGGGGCACGTAGGATGAAGGAAATTACCCATCATAAACGCTCAAATCTAGAAAAATACACGTTGGCAAAATTTCTTTGGCCAATTTTAAACAACAATTGGTGACCTCGTATTGATGACAAAACATGTGAATTTATCGAACCGATTACACCACCCTATATATGAGCTCACTAAATCAGTCAAGGTTACCAACCTGGTGAGCTAAGAGCAAAAGTTGATACACAAGAAGTATACAGATAAGAGGATCTTCAAGCTTCACTATCACAGAAAGATATGACCTACTACTGTGATATCAATGGCATCATGGGGAGATGTTTTCATACTCGAAGACATAAGGGAAGTCATAAAATTCATCATCAATAGGTCACCATACTTTGTGATCTTTGGACTACCTATTCTCGGTAGCACCATGTATGAATTTACTTACAAATGTGAAGCTGATAAAAGACCTACCCCAACGCAGCAGTACGATATTGAAAATGCATGTATCAAGATTTTCGCTTGTGTGATGGAGAATGATGACCAGACCCCATGGATAATGGCTAATTTTTCACAAAGCACAAAGGTTATAGTATAAAGGCTTCCCTAGAAATAACAGATGGAATAGCAACCTTGGGAAGCTAGTATGTCTAAAAGTTCACTTCTCCTCAGATTTTATGGCTTGGCTAGTGGTGGTGTATGATAAAAGAATGAGGACATTTCAAGACAATAAGGATCGACCTATTTTCATTATTAAGGTCGAACACATTTAGAAGGTTTTCAAGTTGACAAAGTATACCACCTTTTTGGTGGACAAGGTAATCAAACATCAATCTCGAATGTTTACAAAGATGGAAGTTTTTAAAACCTTGTTTGATAGACATGAGAAATAGAAAAGGGATTCCCAATTAGGAAAAATTCTTTTAGGCCATGGGTCCAAGATTTATGTGATATGATAAACATAATTTTGGGAGTACAAGATCTCAGTAGAATAACTAAAAGGGTTTTATATTTAGCTACACAATGCAATAGGTCATATAACACCCCAATTTACACCTAAGAATTAGAATTAAGTACCCAGATGCATAAACAAATGGTAGAATTGAGAAAAGTAGTTTTCGAGCGAAGGCAAGAGATGCCCCATTTTTCTAAATATTCAATTTTTATTCATCTGATAGCGGGTCAATTAGGAGAAGAATCTAGGAAAAGAATAAAAGAAATTGATAGCCCCTATGTCCAAAATATTTTTTGGATAATACACAAAGGATGAAATCACTTGGCTGGTTATGTGACCACTTCATGGTGGAAATCCATTGGGTTTTAATTGACATGGTTCCTAAGAGATTAGGGCCAGGAGTAAGGAATTTAATCAAAGAAAAGAAGATTGGGGATTTATTTTTCACATAAGGTTTTACATATATCAGACTATATGTGGCTAAAATTTCCCTAAGCTATTACCAAATTATTAACCCTTATCCCTAATAGCTTTGGAATTATGTAGACAAGTGGCCAAAGAGGCTAAGATGAGGTTGGTGAAGAAACATGGTAAGGTCCCCTGGCTCGATGTTCCCTATCATTTTGGAGATTTTATATTTTTTGGCTACCCTTCCCTGCTCAAGGGAATTTTTGAATTGGATAACAGGGAATTTGATGAGATAACTTGGAGATTTTATGACCTAAAAGGAACATACAACAAAATGATGGTAAAAAGGGAATACGCCTGAATTTTGCATCATGAAGACACTTTTGAGGAAAGCTTATTAGAATCTATGGAAAAGGATTAGATTTGTAGAGAGTATGGGATTATTTCCCTCCCAAAAATAGGGGCAACACACAAGTTTGTGAAGCCTATGATTACCCCACAATTATGAAGGCTTCGAGAAGGTTCAATAGATGTTGTAGCACCTATTTTACCAGGGGTAAGACAAGCAATCAGAGAAGACCCTCTGATGGAGTTGATAGAAGAACAAGGTATTGATCTAATGGAAGTCACTGGTAGAACTACTGATATAGTAGAGCAATAGGTCAGGCCTCCTAGAAGTTCTCATATCATAATATAATCAGCACCAAGCACTCCTCAAGAGGTTTCCCAAAAATCTAGTGTAGGTAAAGGAAAATAAATTGTAATCGCATCTGCTCAGAAAGCTTCACACAAGTACCAAGCTATAGTTCCCAGTTATAATAGAGTATTAGTTGTAACTAGTGCAAATAAATTGGCACCCATGGCCATCCCTACATATTTAAACATAAAGGGATACGAGATTAAAATCCCATCATAATACAAATGAATAGTAGGAGAACTGGTGGATTTGGTGGTATGTTCTGAAGTCATCTAGTGAGGAATAAAATAGAGATAACTCCTATAGAAAAGAAGAAGCCCAAATTGTCTTTACCCTCTACAAAGGTTTTTTTGGAATGAACAGATGATCAGACTACCTTCACTGTTGTAGACAAGCAAGAATTAAAATTAGTAGCAGGGATGGAAAATATAAGAGAATAATTTGCTAAAGAGTCACAATTAGAAGCACATATATCAGATATAGCAGAGATAAATATTCCTACTCTGCAAGACCCACTTTTTTTCAGATTTAATGAGAAAAATGGAGGCTCATCGGTAATAGGGAAAGAAGGTGAAATAGCAAAAGTTTTCAAAACAATGCAAAATCAAGCTATAGACCAATTCATTGAAAAAATCACAGAGTTAAGGAAACAATTGGAAAATGAGAAGAAGGAAAAATCAGATATGAAAGAATTAATAGGTAAGCAATACGAATAATTGGCACGAAAGGATACTTCGAGTGCACAGCCACCTTCGATGGTAAAGATTCAATATCATACCTATTATTTAAATACAATGAAGATAATTTCAATAAAAATACAAGCTCATGCTAGAGGATTCACTGAAATTTTTAGACAGATAGGGGTGATTGAAGTAACTACTCGATAAATTCTGATATTAATACAAGAGAGAGCAGAATATTTTGAAGTCATTCGTCCTACCCTTCATTTCATAGGAGATAATTTTGAAGAGTTGCAGGGTCATGAGATGAAAACAAATAATGGCAATAAAATCCATCTAAATGTTGAGTTTTTGAAACCAGCCATGTTTGGGGCAAATCGAGAAATATGGATCAATTTTGTGAATGAAATGGATAACTTGATAGAAGAAACAACAGAAAAAATGGTAGACATTGGTCTATCCTTAGACCAATGCTTGGAAGCCCTAGACATAGAAGAACTACTAAAGTGTACCATAGAAATATTTGAGTGTGAATCAGATGATGGAGTAGAAATGACTAAACAAACTACTTCTCTAGTGAATACTATGGAGATGTTGCTCTTCTAATATGAGATGAACAGGTCCATTATAACCACATAGAAAAATATGATTTTTCAAGAGATGAACATGCTTAGGTTTGTTGCCTCCTTTGACACAAAAGTTTGGATATTTATCAGTGAACAAATAAAAAAACTCCAATAAGGTCAAAAAGGAAAAGGGATTAAGGTTTGCAGACAACAAAAAAAAATTAGTTTAACACATAAAAGACTTGCACCTGCAGAAAAAGTCTCCAAAATAGTAAGATAAACAATTGAAGAGAAAACAACTAAAGAAGGAGAAATAGGTTCACCCAATACCACCATCATTGGTTAAACTGAGTCACCATTTTTAAAAATTCAAATAAGAGAGCATAATAAAAACTATAAGGGCAATGGAAGCCAACTATATCAATTTTTGAAGACCGATTAGATGCTGACGAGTGTAAGGTCAAAAATAAAATAGAAATAACAAAATCAAGAACCAGTAGCTATAAAAGGAAGCAACTGCGGTCAAGTTCTACATAAAGAAATTAGAGAATAACATTTTTTCTAAGAGGTATACTTGAGTGCCCTATTAGTTGTGTTGTTGTATCCCCTTCTGTGTCTATTTTTCTCTCATTTCTTTTTCTTCCCTTTGTTGTGTAGGATTTTAATAGGAAAGTGCTCAAGAAAATAAGATTATTTCCTGTCCTATTGAGCCTGAGATTTAGAGACTCTGCTATTACCATATTGAAACAAGTAGAGTAGGAGATACCTATTACATTATTTGAACATGATATTTTCATTGTATTGATACTTTTTCTTGAGATAAATAGATTTGAAAGGCATTTTACCCACTTTGCATGTAAATTTTATGAAATCAATACAATTCTGAGTCTTATTTTTATTATATCTTTATCTTGGTATTGTGTGTCACTGTATAATGGGTTACATTATTTGAATTCATTATATATGTTTCTTTTGTTGGTTAAATTTTGGTTTTATTACGATATTCGAATGAAACTTTTAGCGCTAATTTACTTTTCCCAATTCTCTTTGTTCATGATTAAAATTGTCGTTAAATTGCTATAACAGCCCACCGAATCTAGGCACCGGACTACATAAGGCATAAAAATTGGTTTTTCTCTTGCTTGGTCATTTTAAAATCCTTCTAGTGTTTCATAAATCTGGAGCGTGTAATTAGAGTTTTAGTCATAGAATTATCGTTAGGGTTTCCTTACCTATTCTGTAGTTTTCTTTAGCAATATTTGTCTTTAGCAGAACAATGAGGTAGGTCGACCAGAGCCTGTAATAGCTCGTTGGTTTCAAATTGATTCTTGTAGCGTGACAATCAAAATCCTATGGATGCAAGAATCAGTTCCAAAATTTTTTTGGTGTCGTTGCCGGGAGAATTTTTACATTCTAAGCTTGGATTTTATGACATTATTTTTAATAAAAGGGTGGCCAATTAGAATAAAGAGCATTTTGTTTTAATTTTTATATTTTCTATGTTATTTATTTTACCCGTGTTTTTCAATTTTGATTTTCTTTACGTTTCTTGATATTTTTAAAATTTTTGGTTTCTTGATTTTAATAAAAAATTTTGGTTTCTTGATTTTCTTGAATTATTCCAAGAATTGAATCCTGTGAGGATGAGTGATAATATCAAGCATTCTTGATAAAATCATACATCATTCTTTCTGTACCTCGGTGCTAGTGACTCTAACCAAATGAACCCAGAAGGAAAAAATAAAAAAGGAGATAGCATAACATGTTGATGAACACCAGGAGAAGCGATAAGGAGCTATTTCCAGAACTCAAGAATCCAAAGGTATTTATACATACCCAGAAAACTCTACTTTTCAAGATTACTATTTATAATAGTAGATCAAATTCTTGCAGTAAAAAGTACATAAAGAAAAAATTAGAATATTATTACTGTAGTTGAATGTTTAAATTATGTTATAGAAGATATGTGTGATTATTCTTATAATAGTAATACTAAGGGAAATAATCCATTATATCATATCCAGATTAATCAACCTCACATTCCTGTAAGTGTTACTACTGTGAATCTAAATCCTTCAATAGCAATGGCCCAAGTTAATATTCATTTATGGAGGACTAACAGATATAGGCCTTTTGTATTACCTATCAATTTAAATACCTTACCTAGTAAAGCTCGCAAATACCTCCCTATATTTTTAGGAAATAGTTCAGTGACTGGAGAAGATCATATAAAAGGTTTATTGTATGCAATAGATAATCTAGAAGTTGAACATGAATATGTAGTATTGAGACTTTTTACAGACTTTAGAAAAGGACGCTAGAGAGTGGTTTAATTCCCTTCCTAACAATGATATCCTAAACTTCACCAAAATAGAAGTTGTGTTTCTAAAATAATATGGTGAAAGAAAAAATAAATAATCATTATCAATTGAGTTAGCCACTATGAAGAAGAAATAGAATGAGGTTGTTAGTGATTTCAAAATAATATTTTCAAAGACTAGGAACAAAATCCCTACCAACCTTAGACCTAGTGATATTCAGTCTATTTTTTTTATAAGAATGCCTTTCAAGGAGAGTTTAACTATGAGTTAAGGAAATAACAAGCCACTACCATTGATGGTTGTATGGAAAAAGCAATGGATATAGAAAGAAACATGATGGACAATGGTAATATGAAGCCCTATTCTATAGAAGTCAACCTCCCTGAGAGAAAACCCAAAAAGGTGGCATTTGATATACAAAGAAGAACCAAAATTGATCTAATGGAGAAATTTACCAGTCAAATGACTGAGATGTTCAATAACGTGAACAACAGGTTAGCAAGAACTGAAAGAAATGGAAATAATGGTGAATCTTCACATACAGAGTGATATCATGTTGAAAACTGTTCTCCATTAAAAGAAACATTTCAACAAGAATTGGGGAAACAACAATGGTTTTGAAGAATGAAATAAGAATAGGAGTAATGAGAACAATAATTGGAAAAACAAAGATTCTAACAGGGATAAAAAAAATGTTCCTAACCCTATACCATCTGTTAATGTAGAAAAAAATTTCCCCTATTTTTTCTCTACTTGTGATGCACCCCATAACCTTGATGCATGTGGAATTCACCTAAGTGATCAACGTAATGTAGATATGCATGCTGAATTAGAAGAGGATATAAGAATAAATGCTTGTTGGTATGTTGAATATGAATCCAGATAGAGGTTGTTTGAAGAAGATATGGATAAGTATTCTTCAAATCATCATCCTCAAATTTTAATAACTGAAGGAACTAAAATCTTATAGAAATCACATGAATCAAGATATGATAAGATGAAGCAAGGGAAATTAATCCCCACTGCTTAAGAGGTTGAAAAATTAGAGGTAACTCATGTTCTTAATTTAAGAAATAGGATAGTCCCTGAAAGGATAGAGAAAGCCCCTACAAGTGAAACAAGAAAATAAAATTTCACCAACAAAAATATTAGTAAAGATAAAACTGATAAGAACCTTAAAAATATTACTCCTAAAGTAATAGTATCAATGGAAGAAATTCCCAAATAAGAAAGTAATAAACCATTAGATATAAAGAAGATAGAATTTGATGTTGGGTCAGAAATCAGTAAGCAAAAGGTTAATATTACATTTGGAGAACTTATGAAAGTTCAACAATACAGAGAACAAGTCTGCAAAGCTTTTGGATTAGTGAAACAAAAAGAAGACCTAGCTTGCCATGTTGCTAGACAAAATCAACATGATACAAGATCACCATCCTCTGTCAGACCCTTCTATGTGTCATTAAGATATAATTCATATGAAGGAGAAATATATGTGATTCATAATTGCATGCTAGATAGTGGAGCTTCACATAATATCATGCCTAAGCTAATAGTTGACCAAATGGGATTAATATGTACTAGAGATTCTGCCCATGTTTCTATAATGGATAGTAGACAAATTCCTTGTGTAGGGGTGATAACTGGATTGTTAGTTTTCCTAGATCAACACCCCAAAAAGGGAATTTTCATGGATGTTGCAGTAGTTGATGTTGACCCATTTTTCTCATTATTACTCAGTAGACATTGGGTAGAACAACTCAGAGGTTAAATTCAATTGGACTGGTCCTATGCAATAATTCCCATATCAGATAAGGAGAATATGATTTTGAGAAGAGAACCATTCAAAAAACACTCTATAGAGTTAATTCAAATAGATGAAACCATGATTAACTTAGTAAAATCTATGGAAGAAAAAGGGATGGGAGTTTATTCAATATGGCACAACCCATTCTTGGTGGAGGTACCAGAAGCAAAGAACATGGATCTGGAAGATATAAAAATAGTATATGCTGAATCAGATAGATTTTTGACTCAAGAAATTTGGACCATGTCTTTTGATGGAGCTAAATCATAGTCTAGTGCTGGTGCAGGTGTAAATTTGACTAATATTAAAGGAAACTACCTTGGTATTCCTTACAGACTACAATTTCCTTGCACAAACAACATAGCTAAGTACGAAGCTTTACTACTAGGGCTAAGGAAATAAAAAGAGCTAGGCATTAACTACTTGATTGTAACAGGGGATGCAGAGCTTATTATACTATAGATCAAAGGTAAATATCAGACTAAACATCCTAGGATTAAGCAATATAGAAATGCAGTGTTGGAAGAAATTGGTAAATTCTTAGCTTTCAATATCTCATATATTCCTAGAGAACAAAATCATGTTGTAAACATTTTAGCTATAAATACCTAAGGTGTAGATCACCTAGAGATAACTACATAATATATGGATATATTCCTAACTATTTTAGTTTATAAACCTTTTATGACAGATAACATAGTTTATCTACAAGTATTTCAATATGACATAGATATTAAGGATTTTATGACTCTTCAAAATTAGTATGTAGATGTAATATATGACGAAAAGGATGAAGAGAAGATAAAATACCAAATAGGAGAACTAGTAGAAGTAATATAGTTGAAAACTAATAGAATACCTAAATTATTGGTTTCTCTAGAAAGTTTATTTGATGATATTTACAAAGCCTATAAGCCTTTACATAGATAAGTGATATCTGAAGATATTAATATTGGCTCAATGAAAGAACCCATAATAGTGAAAGTAGACATGGCCTTACTTGCTAAAGAAAAAGTTGGATATATTAGTTTCTTAAAAAAGAGCAAAGAATATTTTGCTTGGACTTATGAAGATCTGAAAACATTCAAAATAGATGTAATGACACTCATAATACCCTTGAAAGAATATTCCAAACCATTCAGATAGAAGCAGAGGAAATACAATACAACTCTTCACCCAATAATGCAAAAGGAGGTACAAAAGTTATTGGATTCCAAAATAATAAGAAAGGTAATATTTCTTCATGGATATCCAATCTAGTACCAGTCAAAAAAAATAATGGGGATATTAGACTCTGTGTAGATTTTAAGAATTTAAATGAGAGTTCATTAAAATACAATTACTCCTTACCCAAAATGGAACAATTATTGCAAGCAGTAGTTGGCTCAACAAGATTGTCTATGTTAGATGGATTTTTAGGGTACAATCAAATCCAGATAAATCTAAAATATAGACACAAGGCAACATTTATTAGACCATGGGGCACTTTTGAATATTTAAGGATACCTTTTGGACTAATGAATGTAGGTGTTACTTTTCAAATAGCAATGGACTTTACCTTTAAAGGATTGATGTTCAAGATTGTAGTTGTATACCTGGATGATATCATTGTATTTTCAAAAAATCCAGAGGATCATCTAGAACACTTAACTACATTTTTTTCTTGGTGCAAGGAATTATGGGGGAGGACCCTACATGCCATAAGGCCAACCTCAACCACCTAACATGAGGTGGTGGGGGTCATCGCCTTGGTCCAACGCACCCCCAGGAGCAACATTTACAAACAAGTAGCCCTGGATGCCATATCAATATCCTAAGCAATAGTGGAGAGGCCATGATCCATGGAATATATCTCCACATAACATAGCACTAGCTCACTAGCAAAACCTACCAGCCTTGCCTACTATGAGACCTATGCAGTTACCCACACAACTTATGATGAATCCAAATAATAAAGTAAATCAGTTGGCATATAATGTAGAAGGTGATATGTATCCGATGTACCATATTTAGATTATATTGGGTAGACAATTAGGAGTAGGGACACCTCCACCGGTAGAGGAGGAGGTAGGTGTAGGAGAAACACCTCTTATAGAAGAGGTGGAAGAAGAAGAAGATATTGAGAGAACAAAGGTTCCATTCCTTCATCGACTGCAAGAATAGAATAAATTAACATAGTTGGAGTTTGATATTCTTTCTAGCTTGAAAAATATTACAGTAACAATTCCACTTTTTCAAGCTATCCGAGATGTCCCAATATATACTAAGGCAATAAAGGAGATGTGCTTAAGGAATTCAGGATGCAAAGTCACCCAAACTATCAATGTCATGGGTAAGTTGATAGATTTAATTATTGGAAATACATGTTATCATAAATACGCAAACCCAGGTAGCCTAGTGTTGACCATAAAAATTGGGTTACATTCCTTGGCCAACACATTAGTAGATCTTGATATAGCTATCAACATGATGTTGTAGGAGACCATGCAGAAGCTAAATCTTATGGACTTGAGATCCACCACAATGGTGCTGCAACTGGCCGATCAATCAACCATAGCCCCGGAAGGAATGCTTGAAGATATAATAGTGATGGTTGATGCATGTCAATATACCAACTGACTTCTTGTTTTTACAGTCCAAAACAAGGTTGGGTGGCTACCCGCTTATCTTGGTAATACCATGGTTGGTGACAGTCGATTATTACATAAGCTTTCATAATGGGTTGATGACTATATTCAATGGAAAAAACATCAAAATATTGACTATTTCACCTCCCATGTAGTTCATGGATTCACTGGGAGAGCCCACGTTTACCAAACATAGAGATAATGAGTTGTCCATAATCCATCTAGTGATGGCATTAGATTAATTTGTAGAGGATGAAGATGAATATGGTGCTATCATGGGATTCCTCCAAGGAGAATCTTCCATCACAACACTTGAGTCACCATTTTTCGGTGCCCAAGATCACCACATTCAACATATAAACTTTGGTCTAGGAAAGACATTAAACATCAGTAGTGGGTAAAACCCCACACAACTAACAAAAGTAAAAGAGCTCCTGGTAAAAAACAACAGGCATTTTCATGGGACTATTCAGATATGAAAGGTATCAACCCAAAAATTTGTACCCTTCAAATATACCTCGAAGAGCAGGTGACTCCAAGAAGGCAGTCGCAAAGAAGAATAAATCTCGTAATGAAAGATATTGTGAACACAGAGCTGCAAAAACTCTTATCTATCAGATTCATCTATCCAATTTCTAATAGTGAATGGGTGTCACCACTTGTGGTGGTTCCAAAGAAGAATGGGAAGTGGTAGATTTGTGTGGACTATAGGGTGTTGAACAAATCAACCAAAAAGGATCACTTCCCACTCCAATTCATTTATCAGGTCTTGGATACACTTTTTGTGTGAAAGTACTTCTCCTTCTTGGATGGATTCAGTGGATACAAC
Organism: Wollemia nobilis; assembly: GCA_028583015.1. Classification (NCBI taxonomy): domain Eukaryota; kingdom Viridiplantae; phylum Streptophyta; class Pinopsida; order Araucariales; family Araucariaceae; genus Wollemia; species Wollemia nobilis. Next base: position 8,986,614 of record JAQPPZ010017052.1, read on the forward strand.
TAGATCCATATAGGATAAGAATATCATGATAAAACTACGTTCACCTACCCATGGGGAATGTTTGCTTATCGAGTGTTGTCTTTCAGGTTATGCAATGCACCAGCCACCTTTCAAATGTCGGTGCTTAGCGTATTTTCAAACATGATAGGAGAAGTGGTCAAAGTGTACATGGATGAATTCACCATTTATGGAGAAAATTTTGAAGAAGCAATGATGAACTTAGAAATAGTGCTCAAAAGAAGCAAGGAAAATAATTTGTCCCTCAGTAACAAAAAGTGTTTTATGATGATGCGAGAGGGCATCGTATTGGGACACCATCTCTCCACGGAGGGAATAAAATTTGACCAAAGAAATATCAAGGTCATCAAGGACCTACCCAGCCCCATAACGTAGCGAAAGGTAAGAATTTTTCTCATATCTATCGGGTATTACTGATAATTTATCACCAAATTCATTAAGATTGCAAAACCACAACACACTCTATTGTCTAAAGATGTGGAGTTCAACTGGACGAAAGACTATGAAAGACCATTTCAGTTGCTCAAAGAAAAGCTGATATCTGCACCTATTTTAAGGGGACCAAATTGGGCCATACCATTCCATATCTATTGTGATGCATCCAAAAATACGATTGGAGTAGTCCTTGGGCAGAAGGATGGCAATGAATTTTATGCCATCTACTACGTCAACAAAAACTTAGCAAGGGCTGAGCTCAACTTGTAGACACCCAAAAGTCACACATTGCTATTTTTGCATATCTAAAGGTGATTCCAGACATCCCTAGGATATTTTAGACTATTGTAGTCATGCGTAGACATGCGTAGACATGTAGACATGCGTAGACTTCCATAAGTTCACCATAGTAATGTGTAGACTTCCACAAATGGCTTTCAGGTCCAAAACCCTAATAAGCCCTCAAAACTATATTTTATGCATCAAGATACCTTCATACGGCAACTCGAGGTGATGCATAGCCCATTTACACTCAATTGACACCCCCATGGGGTATTAATTGGAAAAATCAATTAAAATTCAATTATCAAATTCTAATTTAATGTTGACTTCACTTAAGCCCCTTTTTAGGGCAAAATTGGATTAATTAACTCTTAATTCATAATTAGTGTTAATAAAATCCTCCCACATGTGCCAATTTAGGGTTTCCTAGGGTTTTCTTTTAATCCTCCCCTAAACATGCTTAAGGCTTAATTAGGATTAGCACTAATCCTTCCTCACACATGTGTGAGGATAGGATATTTCCTACTTAGAATGAGATGTTGCCACATAGCTTCTATTAACCTAACCCTAGTTAGAATCAAACCTAGGTTTAGTCTATCTAACCCCCCCTGCACCTTGCATTTGCCTATAAATAATGGGTTCTAAACCCCTAATTAAGTATGATTCTAAAATTCAACAAAGTACTGTTACTCTACAGAAATGAAAAGCCAATAGCACACAGTCCATTTTTTGAAGCACACAGATGGATTCTGATAGCATACAGAGGCACCCTAGCTACCTTAGGATCGATCTATCGAAGGGATTTTTCCAGAAGAGCATCACAACTCAATTCATAGCCTGACCTAGTGACTCGGGTCATGAATTGCATCTGCAAGCCCCAAATCACTCCAAATTTGGGAGGTAAGCTCTATTTCAACATATTATTACCTTCTGCATATTTTATTGTGATTTATGTTACAGTTTTACAGTCATTTTATCTTCCTAAATATGGGGCCTGACTAAGGCAAGCCCCCCAACGTATTGACCCTTTCTTGCAAGTTTCTTTCAGGTTATGCAGCATATTTGAAGGAAAGGAACACCAACAAACAACAACCCAATGGTGGCCTGCATACATCAAGCCCACCTACACTGAGGGATGCTAGAAGAAAGCATCAGATTGATTGTAACCTTGTTAGGAATAGAGATGGATAAAGGGCATCAAGGCCCTCTTGTAACACATGCTCATTAATATCAATGGAATACAATTTCTCTATTTAATGCATCATTTATGTTTATGTGTTAAATTATCAAATGCAATTTTCTACCCATTTCATTCTGGCACGCTCGGTGGGACCCCCACAACGGATAGTGCTAGGTTCACTTTTCTTATAAATCTAACATTATCTTCTATTTCTATGTTTTGCAGGTACCAAAACTGTGTTTCACTAAAGCCTCCAAAGCCCTAGGAAGCACCCTAGGCCAGCAGATCTCGGATTTGAAGCCTCTGCACCTGATTCGCGACCCACCCTATGATTTAGGTAGAATTCATGACCCGAGTCATGATTTGAGCACATACACCTCAAAAACCCCCAAATCAGTTGGGGTGATCTTTTTAGGGGCCAAGAAAACCCCCCTTAGCATCAGAATGTAGGTATTTTCACTTTTTCTACCTCTGTTGCAAATTTTTGGAAGTATAAATGCATTAATTAGTTGAATGACCATTACTAGGCCTAGTTTTGGGTTCATTGCAAAGTAGTTAAAGCATTAGGGTTTCTAAAATTTTTAGGACCTGCAACTTTCCAACAAGTTCATAAAATTTATTTCTCAAATAAGTTTGCATATGTCCTTGTATCTTGCATGTAGCACAAGCCTACGTTGATTTCATTTTACTAATAGCTTTCATTGTTAGAAAGAACTATACATGTTCAAGTAAATCAGGGTTTCTAATCCCCTCTTCTAATTCTGAAATGTCTTTGCATTCTAACAGCAAATTAAGGTTCCTAATCCCTTATTCCTTTGTTTGAAAGAAATTTTTACATTCAAAAGTTTAAATCAGGGTTCTAATCCCCTTCACTCCACACACTTGGATTGTTTATTTCTATGCTTTCCAAAATAGATTAGTTTGCTTCGGAAAGGCATTTAGGGCTAGAATACTTCTTTACAAATATTGTAATAGTATCTAATAATTTGCTTTTGAAAAGGCCTTAGGATTAGTTTTCTTTTGAAAAAGGCAAGTAGCTAGTTTCTTATCTTGTATACATCGATAGTGAAACATAAACCCACACACACTCACATGGTATCTTAAACAAGTGGTGAGATTGGACTTCATCCCCAATCCATCGCTCGAGACTGGTGTGGATCGAGTTGCACTCTCCATCAGCTCACCCCCTAGACACCTAGTAGCCCCACAAGAGTGGTTATCTATATTTCATCACCAGAGACCCCCTACTCTTGCGACTGGGCCCTGGATTTCATCACCAATGGTTACCTACGGAGTGGGATAGGATTTAGCACCTTCATCCACAAGGCTAGTATAATTTGTGGAATTGGTAACTGTCATTCTTGACTAAGCCCACCCGAGGGTGAAGCAAAAGCATGGGTATGCTAGTAGCAGGTCTTAGACAGTGCCACCTCTTCTCATGAGAGGATATTGTGAACTCGCTTCAACATAGTGAGTTCCACCCCTTTAGGATACCATTTTACTATGCCTTCCATACAGGTCACCATTCGCACGTTGTGGTACCATTCTATCCTGTGCATCTTTGGGTGTTGTAGGAGGTTTGTTATTGATGACATTCCTAATTTTCTAGAGTATTCACTCCATTACCCATGATTCTACATAGGGAGTATCAACATTACAACACACAAAATGAACAAAACACTTTTATTTTCACAGCATTTAGAATTGATCCCGGTCTACCATTGTTTGCATGATCACAGACCGGTCTCAACACATTACACCACATATTGTTTTGCTACATATAGCATGTCACTTAATTCACACTTACATTAGATGCAGTTGAGTCTACATCACATAGGGTTTATTCTTAAAAACCCCCTTTGACACATGCCACTATGCCTGTGGTCACCCGTAGTAGAGTGCATGAGAAATCATGCTCTATGGAGGAATGGCCTCCCCCTTCCTCTAGTCAGTCTACTCTTACTCCTTCGATCATGAAGGAGAGGATTATAGATACATCTGATTCATACATAGAATCTGATGCATAATTCACACACATGATACCTCATGTCGAGACATCAACTTTGAGTGAAATTCTTGCTACTTCACTCGTAGAGGATTACCCGCTCTTTGCAGCCCCATCCTCACCTAATCCCTTGACCATGTTCTATGACCATGTAATCTACACTGCACCAGGACAGTCTCCTCCAGCCTTCACTGTAGATGAGGAGGTCATGCCCACGTCACCCACCTTTGCACACCCCTTTTTCTAGAATCTATCTCAATCCCTATTTGAGAATGATTCCTCCCTTCTAAACCGTACCCATCCTGAGGTCGCATCATTTACCCCTACCATAGGAATGGTGTCGGACCCATCCTCATCCACCGTAGGAAGCCAGAATCCATCCTTCCAAACTGCACAACAGATCCCTACCCAGCAGGAACCACAAGCATTCCCACAAACCTCACTCTTGTACTCCTCACAAGAGTACCAACCATCCTCTTCTCAAGAGCCATTCTTCACCATATCTGAGGGTACCTCCCAATAGCCTCTTCAGGAGCAAGAGATGCAAACCCAAGTGGGAGTGTATACCTACACTTTCCCCTCAACCCAAGCTCCTACCTCGATAGCTTATCCCACCTTTTCAACAACTTTCCTGCCTATCTCATAGGTATCCAGAGTGCATGATGCCAAACCCTTGGAGCCACCTTTGCCTACGATGACCTTTAGGATACCGCCACCTATGCCCTTTCAGGCTCCCACTACCTATCTCCATCCTACCTATGGATCGACACCAATAGCGTATGTACCTACTCAACCAAATTATTCTACATAGTTTAGCTTTCCTACTTCCTACCCTCCAGGGCAGAGACAGATCCCATATTTTGATACCTCATCTTGACCACCCCTAGCACCAGTAGCACCGACACCTATACCACCACTAGCTACACCTAGCTTCTTTATGCCTCCTCTAGTTTGGTCATCACCACCCATGGTCCAACCAGTACAGCAGGCTCCAAACCAACAAGTACCTATGCCACAACCATAGGTTGCTCAATCATAGTATTATTATCCTCAACAGATGCCTACCCCACAACCTAGTGTGCCTGTAGACATGACAACACATGTCACCCAATACCCACCTTATCATGATCAGGCACAACAATATTCCCCATAGTATTATGAAGAACAACAATACCAATACCCACCACATCCACAAGGTCAGCCTACCATAGCCCAACCTTCAACTCCTATGACACCCAAACTTCAACTCTTGCGAGATGAAGTCAAAATGTTGAACCTACGCACCTCTAGCTACGGGCCACAAAAGCCTTGCTATGATGAACTATGCAACGAGCTAGTACATCCATCAGTCCCCATCCCTCCTTATCCCTATCATTTTGAAATACCAAAATTTGACAAGTATAGAGGTAAGGAAGATCCCAGAGAACATGTGAGCAACTACCACTCATCCTGTTACCAACTGCATAGTAGTAACCCTCTTATGTTGTGTACCTTCTCCCTATCCCTCATTGGGCCAGCATTGGATTGGTACAACATGCTACCGCACCATAGCCTATACACCTTTGAACAACTGGCCAATTCCTTCTTAGAGCACTTTTCCATCAACATCAAGAAAAAGACCACATTTTTTGATGTCTATGCCTTACGACAGGTGGATGACGAACCCATCACCGAGTTTGTTGCTATATGGAGAGTGATTATTCATGATCTCACCCATAGCCTCCCCACCTTGGAGCTTGTGACACTCTTTTCCAAGAGTTGCCACAAACACATTTCCACATCCCTCCAACTTCATTAGAGTCATACTTTTGAAGATGCTATATCACAAGCGAAAGTGATCGAAGATATCAAGGTGCAATCTGGAAAGATTAAGTTGAGAGCTAAAACCAACTATAACTCCAACTTTCGATTCAATAGACCCACACCGAATCAACCTTACCCATGACCACAACAAACCAATCAAGTCGCAGCTACTACCCTAGCATTAGTACCGACTCCTCCACCCTATACACCACAACCACAAGCACTCCAAGCTAATGCACCTACCCCACCTCGACCATAACAATACCGTGGTATGCACCCATAGGGTCCACCGCGTAACTTTACACCCTTATCTAAACCATTACCAGCCCTATTCCATAGATTGTATGAGGGTAACCATCTTGTTCTACCCGACATTCACCCATTGGATCCAAATGCACCTAAATATCATGACTACAATGAGCAGTTATTTTGTCCCTTTCATAGGCAACATGGCCATAATATCGATTCGTGTCACTCCTTTTGGGGGCAAGTTCAAGACCTAATCGATAGGGGCATTATTCAGGTAGCAAATCCTTTAGCCCCACAAAATCAAAACCTAGGGATTTTCCAAAACCCTCTACCAGATCACAGAGGACCCAATCCCCCTAGACCTCCAAACAACCCTCCAGCGCCCCCTCGCCAAGTCAACAATGTCCAACGTGATCCTCCATCACGCGGAGTAGTAGGCATGATCAACCTTACTATGAGAAACCAACGGTATCCGTCACCCCAGACAACACCTATTGTTTCCCCCCCTATTCAGTTTACGTCCCTTCAAGCATCCCAAAGGCCTAACACCATACCACCACCACCTCAAAATGTGATTACCATCCATGGTAGTTTAACCCATCAACTATGCAATGCACCCATGCGACTATCCATATTCGACCTCCTACAACAGTCTCAACCCCATCGTGAGGCATTGAATGACATCCTACATTCCATTGACTTAGAGACACATGATACAAATGCTTTTGTCAATTTCATAGGGAACATCCCATGATGCCTTCAACCATCAATTAGCTTTCATGACCATGAGATAACGAAACTCGTTGGTGAAGGAGTCGATCCTCCCCTCCATATACAAGCTAATATCAATGATATTACCTACAAGTGGGTACTCATTGACATAGGCTCATCCATCAGTATCATATCCACAACAGCCCTACATCACCTACATCTCCCTCCAATGCACTTCACCACACCTTCCCTAGACCTGCATGCTTTTGATGGTTCCATGAGACCTACTGTAGGATCCGTAGTTCTACCCATTCGCGTAGGCATCCGTATGATCCCCATCCTCTTTCACATCATTCAAGGAGAAATGCAATACAATATTCTCCTTGGTCACCCTTGGATCAGAGATATGCAGTGTGTCCCATCCACATTGCATCATTGCCTCAAGTATGTCCACAATGGACTTGTTCATTGTGTCCCAGTCGATGGAGACCCTTTTAAGTTTTGTAACATCACAGACCTTCCCCTTGCACCTTCATTCTCATCTTCCCAACTATTCCCTGTGTATTCTCACCAGTCAGTAGGAGCATCGGTATCCTCTCCAATTTTCACTTCAACATCCCAATGTTCATCAACAACACCAGCCTCGACATCTGCACCATTAGCATTACATACTGGGGGAATTAAAACTGATACTATGCCTTCCCCACCACCATTTTCATGGCCTCCACAACCCTCTCAACCTCTACCATTCCAATTTTTTCCCACGATGTCGCAACCACCATTGCCACCCATCACACAACTGGCTACATTACCTCCTTCACCCTCGCATATGGAAGCCCCTATCCTTCCTACATCGTAGACACTGCCTCTTCCCTTTTGACCGAAACCTAAGACATTCACGTCTCCACGTATCCCTGCACCTCCACCGATGCCATCCCCTACGTAGAACAAATAGCCTGTTCAAGCCACAACAACCCAACATCATGAGCCTGAACAGCCAACACCCAGCTCGGATGAACTTCCACACCCTTCAGCTGCCACCATTAGAGAATCCCAACTTTCTCCTTCATCATCTGATTTGGATATGCCACCCCAATCACTAGAGCGTGCTACACCATGCATATCCATATTCATGACAAACAATGGTTTAGGAGACTATAACGTACGTGATGCCCATGTATGTGACACCCCTATCCAATCTACCCAAGATTTTGGCCATCCCTCAACCTCGGTGTTGACTATCAAAACTGTCATACAGTTAGGAAGTCCCGAAAACCACACCAACTTTGTATATGTGGGAGTAGACTCTTCAATCCCCTCACCAACTTCTTCACCACCACAATCTAGCTCTAGTGATGCAATTACACACCTAGCCAACCCTCAATTTGCCTTGCGCTACCTACAGCACTTTCATTGGCATGGGTTTGGGTTAGGTCATTATGAGCAAGGGTTGCATACACCCATTAACCCTCGTGTCCGCTCACCTACCGACAAAACTGGTCTAGGTTATCACCCAACCACCGCCTATACATTAGAATATGAGATACAAGATCTATCCTTACATCCTCCCCCATGCCCAACACACACCTTGGAAGAGTACATTGACATGGACATGCTAGAAGATATGCCTTCACCCACATCAACCATCACCATCCCCTATGATTTCTTCCAAGAATCCCCTATGCTCGATACCTCTTTGTTCTGTGATGTTCAATGATTGGTAGAACACTTTGCTACTTTATCTCTGGCTACACCACCAATAGAGTCGGATGCACTCTTGCATGATCCACCACCTATAGAGCTAGACCCAATGTTGCCTAACGGACCACCAATACACCTGCAAGTATTCCTGCCTATACATAGATAGTTGCAGAGAGCCACCTCTCATCCTCGTTCACCACCAATCGTCCTACGACCTCCCTTGAGCCTTTTAGGATGTGCACAACCTATCCAAATTCCATCACCAGATTCCACCCCTCCTACTTCACCTACAACATCGATTAACATGGTTGAAGTAGATCTACGTTCTCCCCTCTGTTACAACCACCAACGAATTTGAGACGACACCCCAAGCCCAAACTTTATCGATCTCGCACATATTTCACACATACCAGCACCTGGAGACTTTCTTCTCTCTCCTCATATCTTACGAATAGCAAATGCCCCTTCCTCATCCACGTCACACCAAATCCCTCAAGTCCATCACATGGGCATTTACGTAGATGATGAATTCGAGTTCAGCGAGGCCATCGATGACTTCAATCTCATTCCTATCCCTGAATAGTTGCACGATGGATCTCGTATGCTCATCGAGGATACGATCGACATAGACATCGGTGATGATCTAGAAAATCCACACATCCTCAAATTAGCCACTAGCCTCTCACCCGAGGAATGCATCACCTTTACAAACTTCTTACGCAAGTATATAAAAGTGTTTGCATGGTCTTACAAAGACATGTCGGGACTTGACCCTACCGTGGTAGTGCATAATATTATACTAGATCCCAATGCCAAACCAGTAAGATAAAAGCTATGATGCATGCATCCAACTGTCACATTGATAGTAAAATCTGAGCTCCAAAAGCTCCTAGACATTGATTTTATAATACCCATCGACTATCCCGAGTGGGTATCCAGCATGGTCCCTATCCCCAAACCATCTGGTGATGTTCGCATGTGCACAAAATTTCATGACCTAAACAAATCTTGTCCCAAAGACAACTTCCCTCTACCCAACATTGACTCCCTTGTTGACTCCATCGTAGGTCACGAGATGATTTCCCTCATGGATGGATTTTTTGGATACAATCAAATTTGGATCAACCCAGCTGATCAACACAAAAATTCCTTCACAACACCCTGGGGGAATTTTTGCTACAAAGTCATGCCCTTTGGCCTTAAAAATGTTGGGGCAACCTATCAACGAGCCATGACCTACATATTTCATGACCTAATGCACAAAAATGTGGAAGACTATGTAGATGACCTCATAGCCAAATCAAAGAAACGTGTTGATCATCTCGAAGATCTCCGCCAGATTTTTGATCGACTACTAGAACACAACGTGCGCCTCAATCCAAAAAAGTGCGTGTTCGGTGTTACATCTGGAAAGATACTAGGATTCATTGTCTCCCAATGAGGCATTGAAGTAGATCCTAGTAAGGTGAAAGCCATCATCGACATGCCTCCTCCTACCACCTTAAAGCAATTACGCAGCCTCCAGGGCAAGATTACCTCTATTCACAGATTTATAGCACAATTATCAGACAAATGCCAACCATTCAATCATCTCCTAAAAAAAGGAGTACACTTTAAATGGGATGAAAACTATCAAGCCGCATTCGATGCCATCAAAACCTACCTCACATCACCATCGGTCATGTCACCACCACATCCACAATTACCACTGACTCTATACATCTCAGCCACAGAGCTTGCGCTAGGTACACTCCTAGCTCAAAAGAATGCTCTCGACAAAGAGCAAGCCATCTACTACATCAGTCACACACTAGTTAGTTACGAAATGAGATATGGGTACATGGAGAAACTATGCCTAGCAGTAGTATTCACCACCCAGAAGCTAAGACATTACATGTTAAACCATACAAATTTTGTCATAGCCCGAGACAATCCCCTACGGTATATGATGAACAAAAGTTATCACAACTCCCACATAGCTAAATGGATTATGCTCCTAACCGAGTTTGACCTAGAATTCGTATCTCAAAAGTCCATCAAAGGGCAGGTCATTGCTGACCAACTGGCTGAAGCCCCTATAACTGACAACCAACCCCTACTCATCCAACTCCCCGATGACTCTATCTTTCACATAACCGAAGATGAGGAGTACGTCGAACCAGAATTCATGGCTGACCTCACCATGTTCTTTGATGGGTCCAGGTGTCTCCACGCTGGGGGTGCAGGCATTGTTTTCTTTACACCATAAGGAGAACCACTCCCATTTTCATTCAAACTTGATTTTCCCTATACCAATAACAATGCAGAGTACGAAGCCCTAATCCTAGGATTGAAACAAGCACATGCTATGCACATCAAATGCCTCCATATCATAGGCGATTCACTTTTGATTGTCAATCAAGTGCAGGAACTTTGGCTATGCAATTTCCCAATCCTCTAGCAATACAAGAAGATCACCCAACAACTCCTATCCCAATTCGAATGGTATTACCTCAAAGCTGCACCGTGCTCATCAAACCATTTTGTAGACACCATGGCCTCCTTAGGGTCCCTTATCCCAAAAAATCCAACATCCGACACAACATATGTATCTATTCATACGCTTACACAATCTGCCATATCACCCAAGCCTCCTACAGATGATGGTGGTGTGTATGTGGTAAATACTGAACCTCACGACCCATGGTTCTCACAGATCAAGGAATACATCAAACTAGGTTTCCTACCATGTGATTTACCCCATGCCCAATGTCAAACCTTTAAGCAAAGAGCCATCCACTACACCTTGCTGGGGGACATCCTATACCACCGCAGCTATGACGGTATACTCTTGCATTGCCTAGAACCGCAAGAATCACAGTGGGTTGTACAAGAAACTCATGATGACACTTGTGGTGGCCATTTCAGTGGCATGGTGATTACCAAATGTATTCTCTGTATGGGCTACTACTAGCCTAAAATGGAGCAAGACTACTGTGAGTATGTCAAACGTTGCATCAAATGCCAACAACATGCCAACTTAACACATTTGCCATCCCAAGCACTTCAACCAATCCTATCCATGTGGCCCTTCTCCCAATAGGGCCTGGATCTAATTGGAAAAATTACACCTGCATCCTCTAGCAATCATAAATTTATCATTACAACAACAGAATATTTTACAAAGTGGGTCGAAGCCATCCCACTGGTCCAAACTACAAGAGCCAAAATTGCAACATTCATCATGGAGCATATCATATGCCGCTTTGGAATTCCCTCCCAAATTATTTTAGATAATGGGAAATATTTCAAAAACAAAACTGTCTAAGCCCTGTGCAACAGATTTCACATACATCATAGCTTTTCAACCCCATATTACCCTCAAGGAAATGGCCAGGTAGAAGCTACTAATAAAACCATCTGTTCTATTCTCTGTAAAATGGTAGAGGAATCTCATCGAGACTGGCATAATCAAATGCCCCTAGCCCTGTGGGCCTATCGTATGAGCATTCATACTCCCACTAGGGCAACACCTTTTTCACTTGTCTATGGGGCAGAAGCTATCATGCCCCTTGAACTAGAGATACCCTCTTTATGGATATCCATGAAAGATTTCATTGATGATGACACTGCTCGCCAAGCTCATCTAGATCAACTAACACTCCTCGATGAACGTCGCATCCATGCCATCGAGCACACACGAGTATATCAAGATCACCTTTGCCATGCCTACAATAGTAAGGTACATCAGCATGAATATCATATTGGCGACTTGGTTCTCAAGGAGAACCAGCAAATCACAAGTCAGCCTCACCAACAACATGATAAATTCACCCCAAACTAGTTGGGACCATTTATTGTCACACACAAATACGGTTTAAGAGCATATCATTTGGCAAATTTGGAAGGCCTTAACGATCCTGAACCCATCAACATCCTACATCTTCATGCTTTCAATGCATGATTCATAAACATAGTCACCATCACGAGTGTCACATAGTATTAGAAATAAATCATTAAGCACATCACTAAGTGAATCTATTATTTTTGCTTTATTATTTTTGTATGCATGAACATTTCACCTTTCTACCATTTTTATGCTCGGGGTATTTATTTTTCCTTTTGTAGGACTCACGCCATCAGTAGGAGAACTCTACAGTGGCCTCACCTACCACCATGCAGGACCATCTACAGCCATAACAAAAACCCATTACACTGGCCGATCTCGCTCGACCACCAACCGCCCTTCATACCAAGTGCTCCTCGCACTCATCCCATTCAGGTCACCACACTTCACCCCGACATCATTCCCCTTGCCAACGAGGTTTGTCCTATTCACCACACTCTAGCGACAACCATATCACCATGTCCTCTTTCGATGATAAAGAGGAATCCACCCAACCACAAGCACAAGGATCATCCTCCCATCCGTATGATGATCTCAGACATCACTATTCACCCCCAAGTCATCCACAACATCCCATAGGATCTTATCACCCACCTAATAGGGAATACACACCCCATCAACCTCACCCTACATTTCTACCCACTCCCCTTCCCAATGGTGAGTCTACCTACGCCCAGGCTCTGCAAGCCCATGCGGCCCAAGCTACTCAAGCCGATTGCACAAACATCCCTATTTCTCATTCGTGTCATCGCCCAGGGCCATCACCTATGCCACCGATCCTCAAGACACCACCTTCACCACTGCGAGGCTTACCACCCCAACAAATATTACAATCACCATAGTCATTCCATGCCATTGCTTCCTCATCATAGTCCTACCCTTTTTCTACCACACATCGAGCCATTCCATTCACCTTGGAATCCTGATCGCCCCCTTCCCCAATACCATTGCCACCACACCATGAGATACAACATCTCATCTCCTGTATCAAAGCTCTGGAGTTGTAGATGAGCCACTACCATTGCCATGTTCACCCATGATAGTCTTCCATGACCCATCCATCTTCGCCACCATGCAGATCCCTTCCCCGACCCTGGACTCGACCCATGTCAAAACCTAGACCCATGCCTCCATTACCAGATCATCTTTCACCCAGACCTCGCTCACCTCCACCAGAGCCATACGTCTATCCTATGCCTATTCCACATACACCACTATCCAAAATGTTCCATCATCTCATGCACCAGGGTCTTATTGACCTACCTGAGATTTGACCTACTAACCCCTCACATCCTAAACCATGCAATTACAATGAGAATCAATTTTGCATCTACCATCACCAGCCAGGTCATGATATCAAAGAGTGCAGATCATTCGAAACCCTGGTGCACAACATGTTGCACGATGAGTGTACCCCATCACCAGAGCATTCTTTTCCATTTAGCCGACTTGTCAGTCCTTCGTGCCACATCACTCCTAGGACTTTACCACCCCGTAGTACCCTAACAGCGCCCACTCGCTATATTCATAATATTGCCAACTATGGCTCTAGCCACAACTCTAGCCATGTCATCACTTCACCATCCCACTCCCACCCAGATCTACGCCATTTCACCCGATAGTAGTGTTAGTTACTCATCTTCTTCTATCTCATTCTTCTACTTCTTACATACGTTGATTTATCTCTTCTCATCTATCATTACCAGTTGTTGGTGATCCCCTTACTTTGATTGGTCACCAAAGCCTATTTCTTCTCATTTCTTCCACTTGTACATTCCACTTTTACATCTCATTTCTTCTTGAAGACTATTACATACACTTATACAACTCACAACTTATACATCTACTACACACACACCCCACACGCTAGGGCAACCATGATCATAGCATCACACTTTTTGTCATCATTACATACGTCACTCATATGTAAATAGGTTCTTCTAAAATTCTCTTTCTAAACAACATAACCTTCTTCTTGTAAATATCACATTCCTCCACTTGCATCATTTACAATTACATGCATTGCACATATCCATATGCTTTATAGTTAAAATTTTAATTCATGTTTGTACATTCTTCCCCAAAATGTGCCTCAGTAGGAATAACACATGCACTTGTTAGCATCACCACCTGGATGTCCATTCCCCCTTTTTCAGGATCAGGGTATACATAGGTGTTGTGTTTAATTTTGACTACTCTATAGTTTAGGCAATCAAGTGTCACCCATAGCTATTGAGTCTTGTACATTCTTCTTATGGTCTTTTAGGTTGGTTCAACTTCTCTCATGAATCACTCACAATAGGTCACACATTAACAATTTTGAGCCTAGGAAAGAGGACATCTTGAGTAGATATCACCATCTAGCGAATGGTATCCCTTGCTCGTCCTATCACCTGCATGGTCAACATACGACCTGGGGATAAAAAAAGGGATCAAGCATAAGCAAAAGGCAAGAATAGAGCATAAAACAAATGCCAATGCTCTCAGAATAGACGAAAAAAATCATAGAATAGCAAAAAAAAAAAGAAATGAAAAGAGCACTACCACAATCAGATAGGTCAACACTAGAACAGGGGCAAAAAACAAAAGGAAACGCCTCTTGATATCACACATGTTATGCTTATCACCTTTGGTCCTTAGGTTCAACATAACACTATGGGATAATTCCAAAAACCTACCTACCAATGGAATAATATTATAGGTGACAACACATCTCTTACATTAGCATCTCGCTTCTATAGAAATCACTATTGTGGATGGATGAGCTAGCTAGTATGGTAGCATCTACAATGGGTTAATCCTACCTCCCTCAAAATGGATAAATGAACATTACACATTCACACACATAGGTCCAAGACAGACTTTGAACCAACCCGATCATGTTATAAGTTGCCACAAAACTTGTATAGCTAAGGGTTTGAGATTTGATTGTCATAACTATGTTAGTCAAAACCATTACACATGCCTTACATTATCCATCGAACCTAAAATCATGGAATGGATAGCATCCATATAGGTAAATGCAATGATACAAGTGCTTCCTTGGCGCATTTCAGTAAGTTCATACATGCATACATGCATCTATGTCAGATACATTTGATACACATTATAGCTAGACATTCATCCTACATGCATTTCATATCAAATTACATTTATTGCATTCATCCCATACGCATTTCAGTATAGAATCATAGTATCACAATTATTCTACATACATTCATTACGAAATCACATTTAATATCACATCATATCGCATTGGAAATACAATCATAACACTACTCTACAATCCATTTATACCACAACACGATAATAGATCTAAACCATGTTATACATGTATATCTATTCATCAGACATATCTACAAAGTATGCTATGCTAATCCATGCAAACATAAACAAGAACACATTTCAAACCATCAAAATAACACATGTATATAATAGCCAAACTCAACAAGGTATATATATATCATCCATACAAAATTCTCGAAGGCTACAACCTGGGATCATGCCCATCATCATATATCATCCATACAAAATGCCCGTAGGCTACAATCAGTAACAACTATCCTAGCTCCCACTAGGAGTCTCCCCATGGCCCTCATAGCTCACTCGCATCCCTACAGCCTAGCTCGACTCTACCCTAAACTTCAGAATCGGATCCATAGTAGGCTGATCCTAAACCTCAGCCCTAACACCTCCCTATCCCATAGTAGCCGCACTACGCTGACTCTGATGTGATGGTGCCCACACCTATGACTGTGACCCATACTGCACCACAATCTTACCATAATCGGGTAGAGGGATCCCATGCACCAATAAGGTAGTCTCACACATCATCTTCTTAGCGGCCTCGACCACCAACTAACCAGTCAAAGTATCGATCACCTGATCCTTCATAGACATAGCAACCCTCATCTCCACCATGCCTACCTCCAACTACTGAATCCGATCATGCAACCCCTGTACATCCTCTATAGCTGGCCTCTCCAAAATATCACTAGGAATTTGTTGTGCTATATCAAAAAATACCCCAATATCAATGGTATCATCCACACCACCCATACCGACCACCCCGCCTCCCTCAGCCTGAGCCCCAATAGTCTGCTCCATCCCAACCTCTACACCCACATCCACCTCCTCTACCCTCATACCTTGGGTGCTCATCGAAGCACCTACACGATGTCGTGACCATCGTAGAGGAACATCCTCCTCAATAGTAGCCATACTCGCTCCCCCAACCTGAGTCCTCCTACTCGTCCTCCTCTCTGGTGGAGATGCCCCAATAGCAGGTGCCACCCATCGATCCACCACACCTCTCCCAGGCTCCCAAGACTATAGCGCCCACTAGGAATCAAATATTGGCATCATCCCTACATCCCCTACATCCAAGATATCCATAGGAGGGTCCCTCTCCCCAACCCAAGGTGGTACAATAGGGCGCTCTCCCCTATCTCCCTATCACCTAAAATATGTAATAGGAGTCCCTGGGACATCCTATCATAATCCGAACTGGCACTGTACTCGATCAAACTAGAAATACTTAGTCTACCGAGTATACCTCCCCACCAACCACTTGCCCCATCGCATGGCCCATAGCTGCTCATCATCCTCCCTCCACCTCACTCCCCCCATCCATGGCCTCCATGTAATGTCACCTGTGGTCAACTCCCCAAACTTAACCCTCCACAAAATTGGATCACCCTCATGAGGCCTCTTCATACCCTGCTCAGCCTCTGTACTCCACCGCAAGGCGTAAGGAAGCTCCTCATCCTCCTCATGAATAGGGTGCGATAACAAAGAGGGCCTCTCAATGGCTATGTGTTCCCATGCCCATACCTACAGCAAGGGAATCACACTCAATCCCATCTGTCTACCTCGAACCACCTCATATAACTCCCGATACGCTTGGGCTAGAAGCGCAGGCGCCCATGCAAACACCACCTTATGCTCTACCAAATCACTAACAATATCTAGCATGTTCCAGGTAAACAGTACCCCAAAACTATTAGGGAGTGCATATGTGGAGATCATCATCATCGCCACACACTGCCTATCTGAGATCTTCCCTTGTACCCACAACCACTCGTAATCAATCTTAGAGATATCAATCTCTCATCGCCTAGCTCCAAAGAATCTCTCCAGCACTACCTCTTTCCTCTCATCCTCGGTTGCCCTCATAGGAACACCCTCAATCGGTAGTCGATATATCCGATACATGTCCTCCAGTGTCAAGGTCATCTCCCCCATAGGAAAATGAAAAGTGTTTTGATCTGCATCCCATCGCTCACACAAGGCAGACACATACGCTCTATTGTTGAAAATGCGCTTACACTCCCATACACCTCGAAAGTGTATATCATCCAACCACTGTAACTCTTCCTCAGTTTGCATCAACTTTTCAAAACCCTCCTTAAACTACCACACTCGATGACGAGGCTCAAGCGCCTTGACCTATCCAACACATAACACAAACACACATCAGTAATCCACATAACAAATCAATCAAACTTAATATCATCACTCAAAATTTACAAATTAAAAAACATTTAATTTGACACGCATCTCGAGACAAAATACCATATAAATAAAATGACAAAACACATCAACAACACAGTCACGTATTTGGATACCCATTTTGTCATTTCATAGCAAAAGTCCAAGTACATACAACAAACAGTACACATCGGTCACCCAACGACCAATAACAAACTCAAACTGTACAACTACTATGGCACGCAATCTAAAACATGATCAATTAATATGACATACAAAAACAAATCACATTTCTGGATACCCATTTGCCCACTTAATGGTAAATGTATCGACAAAATTCAGAAACAAAGCACCAATCAACACAGATCTGACAGTCAAAATTATCCTCAAAACACCAAAATCGAACACATATCCAGGCACGCAATCTAAAAATAATAGTCACATTTTTAGATACCCATTTTCCCATTTAGTGGTGGAAATTCAAACTGACATCAAGTACAGTCTACATCGGGCTCCCTATAGCTCATTTTCAGTTTACTACTATCTACACCGTGGCACGCAAATCAAAGGCATGTCAAATGAAATCAACTACCAAAACAACTAACATTTTTGGACACCCATTTTGCCCTTCTGCGGTGAAAGTGTTATTAGTTTTTAGAGATTCTACCTCTAACATAGCAGATCTAATGCCCTAGTGTTCACACATTACACATAAAAGTGACATATTTCAAAATCACATCAAACGAAGTCATAAAAATTAAACAGTCGCATAACCGAATACCCATTTCCTACTTTAGCAGACAAAGTGCAAAAACATATCGATGTCAGTACACCGTTACCTCACAAACTGACAGTCAAACTCTACACCGACTCTACCCATTACCCGGTCAAATTGGTGACAAAACAAATCCAATTGAAAAACCGACCACACTTTTGGGTACCCATTTGGCCCGTTTATCACTACGTATTCAAATTTTACTTAAAAGTTACAATTTTTTTAAATCGGGATGAAAACCTCCCTCCCCCTCATTCATATTTTCTTGAAAAAATAAAATACAAATAAAATAAAGTCAAAGATCACTTACCGATGGATCCCCATATCTGATGCCAGTTGGTCTACATCCCTTCATCATCCTAGCTCTCACAATCACTAATCGTGCTCCTTGCATGCCATCAACTGCTCTCCCAAGTTGCTTTCCACACACGTGCATCGTCCAAATGAGCCCCCGCCATGCATATTTGGGCTAAAATACTACTTAGTTGCCATTTCATGACCCAGGTCATGAGTTAGGTCAAAATCATGACCTAGGTCACGAATTAGGTCAAAATCGCTACCCAGGTCACGAATTGCCCCAAAACACCCCAAAACATCCCCAAAACCCTAGGAAAGTAGGGAAATACCCTCTAAAACCTTAGGAGCCTCAAAAACTTACCTTGTAAAACCACTTGCAAACACACATTGCATTTCACCGATAAACTTGTCACATTCATACTTCTGGACCACGTTGATCTGGTCACAAAAGCACAATAGACAACCATTGCCATTCTTAAGAAACTAGTATGGCATCGTAAATGTCATACAGATGCAGCAAAAACATAGCATTGCATTCACAATCATCCATTTAATCTTACCAGCATTGCTTTTTATTTCTTTCCTCTTCTTCTCCTTTCCTTCTTTTCTCTTTTCCCCCTTGGCTATCTAGTCAATGTTGTATGGTCACGCTTCGAGCAGCTACATACCTTTGATTAGATCCCATTATTTTCTCTTTTCCCCTTGCTATCCAATCAATGTTGTATGTCATGTCATTCGCTACATACCTTTGACTAGATCCCATTCATTTTCCTTCTCCTTCTTGGCTATCCAATCAATGTTGTATGTCAAGCTTCTACATACCTTTGATTAGATCCCATTCTTTTTCTTCCCCCTTGGCTATCCAGTCAATGTTGTATGGTCACGCTTCGAGCAGCTACATACCTTTGATTAGATCCCATTCTTTTTCCTTCTACTTCTTGGCTATCCAGTCAATGTTGTATGGTCATGCTTTGAGTGGCTACATACCTTTGATTAGATCCCATTCTTTTCTCTTTTCCTCCTTGGCTATCCAGTCAATGTTGTATGGTCATGCTTCGAGCGACTACATACCTTTGACTAGATCCCATTCTTTTTCCTTCTCCTTCTTGGCTATCCAGTCAATGTTGTATGGTCATGCTTCGAGTGGCTACATACCTTTGATTAGATCCCATTATTTTCTCTTTTCCTCCTTGGCTATCCAGTCAATGTTGTATGGTCATGCTTTGAGCGGCTACATACCTTTGACTAGATCCCATTCTTTTTCCTTCTCCTTCTTGGCTATCCAGTCAATGTTGTATGGTCACGCTTCGAGCGGCTACATACCTTTGATTAGATCCCATTATTTTCTTTTTGTACTAAGAAATCATATTCATCATGCATTGGTATCTTTATCAATCATTGCATCATCAAATCACCACATTCCATTCGCCTCATTATTGATTCCTCGTTTGAGGGGGTATTCATATCCAAAGTCAGCTTTGCATGCAACCACAACATCAAAAATCCAAAAGCACGGTTAGCGCATTTGTCTACAAAATTTTTTGCTAAATATTATCATACGATTATAATCTCAATCCCAAACAGACATGGGTTACATCAGGAGAGTTACGCATTACCATGGAGAAGTCAATCTAGCATTCATGTACATCGAGTACACAATGGATGATACGTTTGATCAATCCTAGCGCAACATTTGGAAATGGACTTCGCGACCATGCTGATATGGTCACGAGTTGATGATCTAGATGTTAAACTAGCTCAAATGGTTTGACACTTGTCACCATGTTCTCATCAATCAATCAACAACAAATATTTAGTTAGGCTTTTGTCCTAATCATACTTTTGGACCACGCTGATCTGGTCGCAAAAGCAAAGCAATCAAAAGTTGTCATTCTCAAGCAACTAGTATGGCATCGTAAATGTCATACGGACTCAAAAAAATCACATCATTGCATTCATAATCATTCATTTTCCCTTACTAGCATTGTTTTTATCTCTTTCCTCTTTTCCTTCTTTCCTTCCTCTCTTCTTCCCCTGTGGACGTCCAATTGATGTTGTATGGTCATGCTTCGAGCGGCTACATACCTTCGGTTAGATTCCATTCTTTCTCTTATTTTCCTTGGATACCCGATTGAGTTGTATGGTCACACTTCGAGTGGCTACATACCCTTTGATTGGATTCCATTCTCCTTCTATCCCTTTTCCTTCTACACAAACCCTTCATATTTTTGTATTAAACTATGTTCTACACAATATAGTACAAAAAGGGGAAAAATGTAGACACCCAAAAGTCACACATTGCTATTTATGCATATCTATAGGTGATTCCAGACATCCCTAGGATATTTTAGACTATTGTAGTCATGCGTAGACATGCGTAGACATGCGTAGACATGCGTAGACATGCGTAGACATGCATAGACTTCCATAAGTTCACCATAGTAACGTGTAGACTTCCACAAATGGCTTTCAGGTCCAAAACCCTAATAAGCCCTCAAAACTATATTTTATGCATCAAGATACCTTCAGACGGCAACTCGAGGTGATGCATAGCCCATTTACACTCAATTGACACCCCCACGGGGTATTAATTGGCAAAATCAATTAAAAGTCAATTATCAAATTCTAATTTAATGTTGACTTCACTTAAGCCCCTTTTTAGGGCAAAATTGGATTAATTAACTCTTAATTCATAATTAGTGTTAATCAAATCCTCCCACATGTGCCAATTTAGGGTTTCCTAGGGTTTTATTTTAATCCTCCCCTAAACATGCTTAAGGCTTAATTAGGATTAGCACTAATCCTTCCTCACACATGTGTGAGGATAGGATATTTCCTACTTAGAATGAGATGTTGCCACATAGCTTCTATTAACCTAACCCTAGTCAGAATCAAACCTAGGTTTAGTCTATCTAACCCCCCTACACCTTGCATTTGCCTATAAATAATGGGTTCTAAACCCCTAATTAAGTCTGATTCTAAAATTCAACAAAGTACTGTTACTCTACAAAAATGAAAAGCCAATAGCACATAGTCCATTTTTTGAAGCACACAAATGGATTTTGATAGCATACAGAGGCACCCTAGCTACCTTAGGATCGATCTATCAAAGGGATTTTTCCAGAAGAGCATCACAGCTCAATTCGTAGCCTGCCCTACGAATTCGGCCCCAATTAGCGACCCGGGTTGCGAATTGCATCTGCAAGCCCCAAATCACTCCAAATTTGGGAGGTAAGCTCTATTTCAACATATTATTACCTTATGCATATTTTATTGTGATTTATGTTATAGTTTTACAGTAATTTTATCTTCCTAAATATGGGGCCTGACTAAGGCAAGCCCCCCAATGTATTGACCCTTTCTTGCAAGTTTCTTTCAGGTTATGCAGCAGATTTGAAGGAAAGGAACACCAACAAACAACAACCCAGTGGTGGCCTGCATACATCAAGCCCACCTACACTGAGGGATGCTAGAAGAAAGCATCAGATTGATTGTAACCTTGTTAGGAATAGATATGGATAAAGGGCATCAAGGCCCTCTTGTAACACATGCTCATTAATATCAATGGAATACAATTTCTCTATTTAATGCATCATTTATGTTTATGTGTTAAATTATCAAATGCAGTTTTCTACTGTTTCACAACTATACAGTGATAGAGAGAATTCCTTGCGATTGTACATGCCATCAATAAATTCTGCAATTATATCATTGGATACAAGGTGTTCATCCATACGGACCATGCAACCATTAGGTATTTAATGATCAAACCAGCTATTGGTGGAAGAGTTATTAGATGGCTCCTACTGTTGTAGGAATTTGACATAACAATAGTTGACAAACCAAGCAAAGACAATGTAGTAGTAGATTTTCTATCTAGATTGATACCAGCAGATCATGCGGCAATGGAAGACCAATTTTTGGATGAACATTTGTTCACCATCAATGAAAAAACATTATGGTACGTAGACATAGCCAACTACTTAGCCATCAGAAGAACTTTTCTTGCTCTCTCTTCATGAGAAAAGTAGGCGATGATATATAAGAGCACTTCCTTTCTATGGGTTGATGACCTCCTATTTAAAATAGGACGTGATTAGATTATAAGGAGGTGTGTAGCAGAACAATATTTTTTAAAAATACTCAAAGCTTGTCATGATAAACCATGTGGAGGACACTTTGTAGGGAAAAGGTCTGCCTATAAAATCCTACAAGCTAGGTAATTTTGGCCCACTCTATAAATATACGGTCGTCTACACCAGCAAGTGTAACGAATGCCAAAGAATGGGCAGACCAACCCATAGGGAAGAAATACCCCTTCAACCTCAAGTGCACTTAGATCCCTTCGATAAGTAGGGCATGGATTTTGTGGGGCCAATAAATCCACCTTTAATAGGAAGGAGATTCATTTTAGTTTGTACAGACTACGTCACCAAGTGGGTTGAAGTTCAAGCATTGAGGGATTCAAAGGAAATAATAGTCATTGATTTCTTATTTGCTCATATTTTTACATGATTCAGGGTCCCTAGAGAGATTAAAATAGATCAGGGGCCTCAATTCACCTCCAAGTTGATCGATGAGTTGATTAAGCAATATAGGATTCAGCACAATAAGACTACACCCTACCAGCCGCAGGAAAATGAGCAAGTGTAAGTGACGAATAGAGAGATTGAGAATATATTGAAAAAAACCATGCAACAACACATAAAATATTGGGAAGCATGATTACCGAAGGTAGTATGGGTGTATAACACCATGTGGAAATCGACCACAAGATTCACACCCTTCCAACTGGTCTATGGGAAGAGTGCAATGATGCCCATCGAGTTTGAAATCAAGACATTGAGAACTACTTTAGAATTAAATTTGATCTTTGAAGAAGCCCAAAAAGAAATATTTCGGCAACTGAATCAACTGGATGAGATCTAAATGGATTCCTTAAAAATAATGGAGATCATACAAAAGCAAAGAAAATAGTGGCATGATCATCACATTAAGCTAAAGTAGTTCCAAGAGGGAGAATGGGTGTTGTACGATTCTAGGTTCCAAGAATGGAAAGGAAAATTAATGCAAAGGTGGATGAGACCATATGAGGTGGTAGATATTATCAAGAATGGTATTGTGCACATCAAGACCATTGATGGTAGCAACACTATGTTGACAGTTAATGGCCACTGACTGTGGCCCTACAACACGTCTGAGAATTTATTGGTGGAATCTAGAGTAGGCATGGGGGAGACCCCATCCCTATAAATTTGGACAAAACTCTCAATAATAATACAGTAGACATAGAGGTGTCTACCAAAATCAGTTAGTTTAGTTTTATTTATTTCTTACGGTGTGTTTCACAGGGATGACGCCCACATGCAAGATATAGGTATCCTGAGGCCATGGCCTAACAAGCATGAATTACATCTAACTGCCTGTATTTTATTTTTATTTTTTTTGCTTTTACAGGTGAATGGCCTGATAGCACAAAAAATAGGTATTTGGAAAACTAGGCCTAAACTGGCTCAACATACCAACACTTGAACAC
This sequence comes from Wollemia nobilis, assembly GCA_028583015.1. NCBI lineage: Eukaryota > Viridiplantae > Streptophyta > Pinopsida > Araucariales > Araucariaceae > Wollemia > Wollemia nobilis. The sequence goes on from JAQPPZ010017052.1 coordinate 9,010,982, forward strand.
GTAGTTTAGAAGTAGCATTTATCAGAACTCCTACGAAGGCAACAGACTCTCCTCCAGGGGAAAAATCACATGCCAAGCCTAGTAGGAAGATGTTGGGGTAGCATGAAGTAAGTCTTAGGAGGCTTGATCACCCCTACCTAGATGATCACAATGTGGCTGCTAAGAGAAATTTCTTACAAGATGCCTTCATCTTCAAATAAGACTATCCACTTAAGGAACGGTGCCTCCCTCCTCAAAGAAGGCACCTAACTAGGGTGGACATTTTTCACCATGAATAAGGTACCAAGCGGAGGCAAGGTGCCTTCCTTATAAATAGGGTGCCCAACTAAAATAAGGCACCTTCTATATAAATAAGGCACCCCACAAAAATAAGGTCCCTTCCTTATAAAGAAGGCACCCCACAGAACTAATGTTCCTTCCTTATAAAGAAGGTGTCTAACATAAATAAGGTGCCTTCCTTATAAAGAAGGTGCCTTCATTATAAATAAGGTGCCTTCCTTATAAATAAGGCACCCAATAGAAATAAGGTGCCTTCCTTATAAAGAAGGTGCCCAATGGAAGTAAGTTCCTTCCTCATAAAGAAGGCACCCGTCGTTCTTCCTAAAAAAAAAATGAGAGAAGGCGTCTTCCACATCATGAAGGCACCATGAAAAAAAAATTGATGAAGGTTCCTTCTACTCCATGAAGACGTCATTATTTCAAACCACCTTCCACAGTAGGAAGGTACCGTTATTTCAAAGTGCCTTCCATAGAAGGAAAGCATAATTCTTTCAAAAGTGCCTTTCGCAATAGGAAGGCACTGTTATTCTAAAGCATCTTCCATAGCAGGAAGGTGCCATCAAGCAAAAGTGACTTCCACCTCAAGAAGGTTCCAGTAATTCAAAAGCACCTTCCACATCGGTAAGGCACCAAAAGTACCTTCCACGTACAACCAATGCTTTGATTTCACATGTACCTTGATTTAAACAAAATCAATACATGATTGGTAGCACCAGATTACAACCATCATCCCATGTGATGGAAATCCACCCCAATCAAAAATCTTGTAGAGTTACAGGGCGGGATCCTTGCACACACCCCAAGGATTATGGACAGATGGTTTTCAAGCCAATCATGGGTCCGTCTCTAGCATCGAACATCAAATAATGTAGCAACAAGTCCAACGTAATCGACACATGCAAAATGCCCATCCTCCATGTCACAGATCAACAAATCACCATTTTTGCGATGCAAAAAGCATCCAATCAGGTACATGCATAATTCCAATTAAATTTTAATATAATTTTTCTTGACCTATGTAGTACCAAAAAATAGAACCACCATAAAAATCATGTACTCCTCCATGACCAAAAATTTTTGCTAAAATTATGGCTCGAGAAATGTACCCTGTCAACCCCCCCAAAAAAAAAATTGAATTAATGCTAGGAGTAGGCACCTTTTGTATAAGAAGGCACCTCCCTAAGAAATCTAAGGTAGTAAAATAGTGGATGTAGTTGTCATATCCCAGGATGCCAATCTCTGGTAGGCCACAGAAGCTGCGTTCCAAGTAGTAAGAACTACGTTAGCTATACCAACTCCAGTAACAGCTGGGGTGGAAAACCAAAATAGAAAGAGTTAGTGGATTGAGTAGAGGCAGACAACAGAAGCTGGCCATCTCAACACCATAGTTCTATGCTAGAAAAGGAAGACTGCACCTCTCGATGCCGGTCCACAAAAAAAGCGATCATAGGTCGTAGGTACAGCCAGATCTACTAGAAAATGATAACGATGAGGAATATGAAGGGCTACCTATAGTTTGATGCCACAAGGGCATGGCATATGTTAGGCATGGGAGGATGATGAGCCTAAAAAATGCTCATATTTTGTATGAGTTTCATTGATTATTATGCGACAATATAATAGGAACTGTGTAATTTTATGAATTATTATGTAATTATTTAATAAAATTGTGTGTATTATCTAATTTGTGTGTTTTAGTGTGTTTATGTGGAAATGTAGTTGGTTTTGATAGATTCAGATCAATCAAGGTCCTTCATGGACCTGGCACTCTATTTATTTTGGGATTAAGGCATGGTGGTTAAGTGCCTTTCTCTTCAAGGAAGGTGCGAAGAGAAGGTAGGCACCTTCCTCTTCAAGGAAGGCACCAACAGAAGGTAGGCACATTTTGTATAAATAAGGCACCCGACATACTTAGGTGCCTTCTGCATAAGGTAGACACCCCATACAAGGCAAGTTGCCTTCTGTATAAAGAAGGTGCCCAACTTTAGTAGGCACCTTCCGCATGAAGAAGGCACCCAAACTCATTAGGTACCTTTCGCATGAAGAAAATGCTTGACATCAGTATTCACCTTTTGCATAAAGAAGGTGCCTACCAAAGAATTTAGTAAGGTGCATTCCTCATAGAGAAGGCACCTCCATTCTTTGCAAGTTGACCAAAGAAAGCGATGTAGGTAGTGTTGACCGGTGTAGTTTTAGTTCCACATCACACAAGATAATTCTAGGAATTGCACCAATGAACGAGAATATATTACCTACGCTAGGTGAAGCATGATCCATCTCAAGCAATTCAAACCAATTAGCGAACACGCCACCATTAGGAATGATGACTATTTTTAGTAGATACCGATTGCGGTTACTAGACTATCCTAGTTTAGTCTGGACTGAACTACTATTATAAATTACTTGTAATAGAATATCTATGTGTGTGCTATATAAACACACATAGACCTATCTAATAGATATCCAAAATCTATTTATCATTCTAAGGAGATAGAAGTATTATAATTATATTACAATTGATGAGGCTTGAAAATGCCTCATTTTTACACTATGTTTGACATATAAAAAACTGTCATATTATTAAGTTAAATGCCAAATAGTTGATTAGAATATATATTTGTTAAGTGTTTGCATGATTTTATGTTAGGATCATTATATCTCTGTTTTTGACTATTTTCAGCATTTTGTGACTGCTTTTGCTTGATTAAGTAGCAAATAAAAATATGCATTTCAAACAACCAAATGTGGTATGCTGATATCCATTAAATTCACAATGGTTTATGAATGTTTTCCTGCCCTTCAACTTGTTTGAAGTCCACATTGAAGCCAAATTATTAGGACTGTCATAAATCTGAAAATCTAAAAAAAATAGCCATATAAAAATCAGCAAGTTGTCACTTTATAGGAACACCTTGAAGTTGTCAAGCAAAGCATGAGGATATGGATGGAATGAGTTCAGAAGGACTACAGAAGACATCTGACCTATTTAGAAGCATTCCCACATGGTCTAAATAGGCAGCAACAGGGTATAACGGAGCAGGGGCAATTGTGCGAGCACTATTGCACTATTTCAGCATGGTTACTTGGTGAATGAAGTGTATAAATTCAGTAGCAACTTGATGTACTCCTTCATGTTGATATTTGAATAATTTTTCCATGTTCTAATTTGTTTGAATTTGCAAGAAATACCAATATTTTACAACTATGCAGCAGAGTTGGAAAATGCAGTAATTTACCATGTAAATTCTAGCAAGCTACCAATGAATGGCAAGGCATGGAATTCACACATGGAGAGAGATGAAGGCTATTGCAATCTGATCCTAAGAGCTAACCCACCTGAGAAATGCAGATGAAATCACTTGAAGAGCACATAGTTGTTCATTTCGAAGATCTTTGGAATGAGCAGACATCTTCGGAATGAGAAATACAGTCTCTTCGAAATGAGCGGACATCTTCGGAATGAGAAATACAATCTCTTCGAAATGAGCCACTTATCTTCGAAATGAGAACAAAAAGTGCTTTTTGACTTGTTGACTGATTTATGATGATGGAAAAAGGGAAAGAAGGTTGAAAAGGTTAAAGGAAAATATCTCCCATCTGACTTTGTCGTCCTTGCCGTCCAAAGCCACCATTCATGGAAAAGATCAATTTTGATCCTCTTCTAGGATAAACCTAGAAAAAAATACAACATAATAGAAAGTTGTTTGCAAGATAGAAATGGCATATTCTGAAGTGGAGAAAGATGTGTGAGATATTTCTAGACTCCTCCCATGTACTCCCACCATTGAAGATGCTTTCTAAGGGCCAATGACTACTACTGCAACACAAACTATCTAGATTTGCATTTATTTTAGATCCAGAATTATTGGCAAATCACTATAAAGTAGCACATAGGCTGATTTGAGCATGGGATATGTTGTAAATATTTATATAAATAACACAGCTCCCTCCTTGGTTGAGCCAGTTAGGAATTAGAATAGAGGGGAGTTTTCAATAGCAGCAATTAGGACTGTACAATAATTTTTTGTAACAATTTTCAGCATGTTTTGTCATCAATAAAAGTGCAGTTATTTTATCATTTTCTATTATGAGTGTTAATTAGTTAAGGAGTGCTTTTCACCTCCTTCTAGATCAGGAAGTATGGGCCCACTTTCAGATCTAGAAGGAGGGATTTTATGGCAGGTTTTAATCTATAATTTTGCTACAGCAGAATTAATAGATTGCTTGCCAGATTTCATTTTCTTGTTTTTATTTTGTATTATGTGATTGATGTTTTCTATTATGTTTGTGTACAATATTTATGTGTGTGTCAGCTGACAAATTAGATTAAACATTTATTTCTTGTTTCCTTTGCTTTCCATGTTCTATTATTTTTATGTTTCAACAACTTTCAATTTCCAATAGATTTCATTTTGCTGTCAATTCCTATAGCAGAAGCTTGATGACCTTTTGTGGTAGGGCATTGATAGGTGTTTCATTTCCAAGTATCACTTCCATTCTGCAAGAGTAAACTAGGTTTCAATTTTGCAAGTGTAATTTAGGATTTCATTTCAGCAACATTTCAATTTAGCAATTTCAATTCTACAAAAGTAGATTATATTTTAATTCAGCCATTTCCAATTCTTGCAATTGTAGTTAATTGTTAAATTCTGCAATTTAGATTTAGTTTTCAATTCCTGTAATTTATTTTAGTTTCCATTCTATAGACTAGGTTTAGTGTGACACCAAAAGGCTAAACCAAAATATGCTTCACCAATAAATGCTTGAAATCTGAATGCCTGAATTGTACTCTACCCTAGCCTTCTATCGTAGACAGCCTTGGACACCACCCCGGATTGATAAGATCTTTGAGATTTAATGATGTGCTTAACGACAACGCATCATTTTGGCATCATTGTTGGGGATCATGGTGTTGTTAGAGGGTAAAAGCAGTCAAATAATTATTATTGTGCTAAGTTATGAAGTTCAGAGTAAAATCTAAATGTAATAGTTGGTATAAATAATAATTATTGATAGTTGCATTTCAGTCCATTTAGAAAATAAGCAACCATAGGGAGGTGATCTTCACACTTGGGGGTTAAATTGCCTATGTTTGAAATTCTTGATAAAAATTGAAAGAATTCATCATCCTCATTATCAAGAAACATAAGATCTCTTAAAATATTTAGAAGAGCCATCTGCTAGTACTGCCCTTTTTATATCCATATCATCAGGGTAGTATAAAAAATTTGTACTAGGTGTTGGGAAAGATATCATGGTAGATATACAAGACTATCCCTTGAACAAAATAGCCATATCAGCTACCTATAGCATTTGTTCACAGGGACATATCATTAATAAATGCCATTTACTTCCACAACTTAGAGATGCAAAATATGTTGCCTAGTCTAAATTCTTCTCAAAGAGAGATCCCAACAACAACAAACAGGGCAAGTAAATCAACCACCACCTTTAACCCAACCTGTGGCCAATATGAATAATACAGGACAGGCAACCCCTGTCTATGTAAGCTGAATCTATTAAAAAAAAATCACAAAAACTTTTGCACAATCAAAATAGGAGTTTACAACTTAATGATGATCCTAGAGTTTTCCATTATTACTTAAATATTGTTAGGATTTTATCGTGCTAAACCGCAACCTAGCAATTCTTAGCCTACACAGACAATAGTTGATCTCATTAGAGGTGATCCTACCTGACAAGTAGTTGATCTGCTAAAGTTGTACACTTCTTGTCTTATTGTGCAAACCAAAAATATTTCTTTTTTAGCCCAACCTGTGATCAGTCTGAATAATACAGGATAGGCAACCCCTGTCTATGTAGCTAAATCTGGTAAAAAAAAAAAAACCTGCAGGAAATGTTATTGACTACAACAACATCCAACTGTGCTCAAACAAGAACTTACCTGAGCTTGAAGAGACAAAAATCAATGGAGATACACAGAAAACCTTTAGTCCAAACACACAGAAATTAGCCTTGGATAAAGGAGAAAAACTAGAAAAAACTGCACATAGAAAATTTACTTCCATTGAACTCCTTAGTAAGAAATTACAAAGGGGTAAATTCTGTCCTCCTAGGAATGAAACAAATTGAAGTGCAGCCAAGAAAATTCTTGAACATTATTAGCTGGCTGACTTATAAACAAAAAGCAAAATTGTTGCTATTTTGAAACAATATTTCAATCCCTTTACATGGAATTACAAGGGTATATCAAGATTTTATCTTGATGTAAGCACTTAACATCTTTTGGGAATTGGTATTTAATTGTTTCAAGAACAGATTGACAAGATTTTGCAGACTAGGAGGCATGGACAACACTTGATTGAAGAAGTTTTCAGATATGGAGCAGGTGCTTCTTTCTCCCATTGGTAATTCATGGAGGATGTTAGTGGTGAATGGACATTGCCTTCGGGTATACCATGCACCATTAACTAAGGAGGAGTTCTTGAAGGAGATTCCATTGGATGTACACATAATGGAAGAGAATTTCTCTTCAATATCAGATTCAGAGTGATGATAAAAAGTTTGACAAAAAAAAAAAAAATACAAGAAAAGCAAAAAGAAGAATAGTCTTGTTTGTGAACTTCCTTCTTGGGTACAAGCAAGACAAGAAAAATTGAAAAAAAAAAAAAAAAAAGAAAGAGAGAAAAAAATTGTAGCAAAGGCATGTCCCACAAAATGGGGATACATGAGGATAAGCATCAATTTCAGCAAGGAAGAGGAACAATGGAGCCAATACTTCATTTCCAGCACTAAGGAGGCAATTATGATGTATGAAGATTCTTACTGCTCATCTAGAAAGGAAGGTTGCATCAATGTTGCAGGTTTCAACAGAAAGAGATGGTGTTTTCATACAACAATTGACATGTTTTTGCAGAATAAGGATTGGTCTTATCCAAATAAGAGTGAGAGATGTTCTCTCTCATTGAAGCACTTGAAAAAAAAAGAAAAAGGGACAGAAGTTGGTTGAAAACCAGAAATGGCAGCCTCTTCGATGAAAAAAAAAAAAAAGAGATGAAAAAAAAATGAATAATTCGATAGTGAAAACCTTCTTGGAGGCGCTACTGAGTTGGCTTGCATGAAAACCAATTTTTTGGCATGCATTGCCTTGTTGATCTACCCATCATTATTCCACCATTGTACAAATCTCACACTGCACATGTGTTATTTTTATGTTTTTAGATAGCCTGCTAACAATCATCAGAAGCGACTTGTAAGGTGCATGATTAATTTTCAAGACGAGTAAGGTATGTGTTTCTTGCATTTAAGTCATAGTAAGCATTTAGCATTTAATGTATGATAATCGGTATTTGGCATAAACTATTCATACAATATTGGTAAGTTGAAAATGGAACATGATCAAAATGTCAAGAAACACCCCCTTTTGCCCTTAGTTGCATGAGAATTTCAAAACTGTACAAAAACCTGATTTTGGGACAGACATGGCATAAATTCTATCTCAATTAGTAGGGCAGGTTTCAGAAGTAGGACTGCAAGTTTATCTCACAATTGTCTGATAAATTGAAGGAGGATAATCAGCAAAATGCACTTGAAGGTTCTATTTTAGTACTACTGGAATAAAATAGCAACATACAAAACAAAGAATAACATCTAAACAAAAGGATGAAGAAGGGATTTTTGATGTTATGGAAGGCTTATACACTCTAGAGATGGGCCCACAATAGAATCTGTAGCTAACTTTTGCATAGGAGGTCATTTCTGCATTTTTTGATGCATCTTCGGAATGAACAGTCATATCTTCGGAATGAACATGCATATCTTCGAAATGAGCAGGATATCTTTGAAATGAGAGAAACTGCACCAGAATTGCTGAAAATGCTACAGAATAGCAAAAAGAGTAGGGTACATCAAATATTGAGGTTTATAAGGCTCTACCACAAGTAAGTACATCCCTCAAGCATTTCAAAATCAAAATTTTATCAATTTTGTTCAAAAGGTGCAAACAATAGAAATAGGCATTCAGGCTAAAATGTTGTTAAGAATAGAAAATTTCACTAGTAGTAGTGCATCTGCCAAATATGGTTCCACAATAAGGCTATTGCAAGATGAATCACATGATACCAAGCCTTTAAGAGGTACCTTGCAGCACTAAAACTTGTAGAAGGGCAGAAAAAGAGTTAAAATTGTAGTAGTTGCAGAAATTGCAATATTGAAGGATGAAAGTGCAGAAGTTAAAAAGTTGCAAGTTGCAAATGAAAAAAAAAGATATGCAAGAAAAAAAAATAGAATAAAAAAAAAAAATTGAAAAAAATTGATTGAAAACTTTTTTTTTGCAAGGTTGTAGAAAAGTGAAATACCTGTGCTTAAATTAAAAAATGCTTGGTGTAGTGCAGCAAGGAGAAATTTCTCAGGTAGCAGGTGGCAAAGGATGTTTTTCACAAGGATAAAACCAGCATATTACTATGGCCTACTAGGATGCATGAGGGCATGCATCAGTTCAAGTTGGGGGGGATGATGAGGCCTAAAAATGCCTCATTTTTACACTATGTTTGACATATAAAAAATTGTCATATTATTAAGTTAAATGCCAAATAGTTGATTAGAATATATATTTGTTAAGTGTTTGCATGATTTTATGTTAGGATCATTATATCTCTGTTTTTGACTATTTTCAGCATTTTGTGACTTGCTTTTGCTTGATTAAGTAGCAAATAAAAATATGCATTTCAAACAGCCAAATGTGGTATGCTGATATCCATTAAATTCACAATGGTTTATGAATGTTTTCCTGCCCTTCAACTTGTTTGAAGTCCACATTGAAGCCAAATTATTAGGACTATCATAAATCTGAAAATCTAAAAAAAATAGCCATATAAAAATCAGCAAGCTGTCACTTTATAGGAACACCTTGAAGTTGTCAAGCAAAGCATGAGGATATGGATGGAATGAGTTCAGAAGGACTACAGAAGACATCTGACCTATTTAGAAGCATTCCCACATGGTCTAAATAGGCAGCAACAGGGTATAATAGAGCAAGGACAATTGTGCAGCACTATTGCACTATTTCAGCATGTTACTTGGTGAATGAAGTGTATAAATTCAGTAGCAACTTGATGTACTCCTTCATGTTGATATTTGAATAATTTTTCCATGTTCTAATTTGTTTGAATTTGCAAGAAATACCAATATTTTACAACTGTGCATAGAGTTGGAAAATGCAGTAATTTACCATGTAAATTCCAGCAAGCTACCAATGAATGGCAAGGCATGGAATTCACACATGGAGAGAGATGAAGGCTATTGCAATATGATCCTAAGAGCTAACCCACCTGAGAAATGCAGATGAAATCACTTGAAGAGCACACAGTTGTTCATTTCGAAGATCTTCGGAATGAGCAGACATCTTCGAAATGAGAAATACAGTCTCTTCGAAATGAGCGGACATCTTCGGAATGAGAAATACAGTCTCTTCAGAATGAGCCACTTATCTTCGAAATGAGAACAGAAAGTGCTTTTTGACTTGTTGACTGATTTTTGATGATGGAAAAAGGGAAAGAAGGTTGAAAAGGTTAAAGGAAAATATCTCCCATCTGACTTTGTCGTCCTTGCCATCCAAAGCCACCATTCATGGAAAAGATCAATTTTGATCCTCTTCTAGGATAAACCCAGAAAAAAACTGCAGCATAATAGGAAGTTGTTTGCAAGATAGAAATGGCATATTCTGAAGTGGAGAAATATGTGTGAGATATTTCTAGACTCCTCCCACGTACTCCCACCACTGAAGATGCTTTCTAAGGGCCAATGACTACTACTGCAACACAAACTGTCCAGATTTGCATTTATTTTAGATCCAGAATTATTGGCAAATCACTATAAAGTAGCACATAGGCTGATTTGAGCATGGGATATGTTGTAAATATTTATATAAATAACACAGCTCCCTCCTTGGTTGAGCCGGTTAGGAATTAGAATAGAGGAGAGTTTTCAATAGCAACAATTAGGATTGTACAATAATTTTCTGTAACAGTTTTCAGCATGTTTTGTCATCAATAAAAGTGCAGTTATTTTATCATTTTCTGTTCTGAGTGTTAATTAGTTAAGGAGTGCTTTTCACCTCCTTCTAGATCAGGAAGTATGGGCCCACTTTCAGATCTAGAAGGAGGGATTTTATGGCAGGTTTTAATCTGTAATTTTGCTACAATGAGAATTAATAGATTGCTTGCCGATTTCATTTTCTTGTTTTTATTTTGTATTATGTGATTGATGTTTTCTATTATGTTTGTGTACAACATTTATGTGTGTGTCAGCTGACAAATTAGATTAAACATTTATTTCTTGTTTCCTTTGCTTTCCATGTTCTATTATTTTTATGTTTCAGCAACTTTCAATTTCCAGCAGATTTCATTTTGTTGTCAATTCCTATAGCAGAAGCTTGACGACCTTTTGTGGTAGGGCATTGATAGGTGTTTCATTTCCAAGCATCACTTCCATTCTGCAAGAGTAAACTAGGTTTCAATTTTGCAAGTGTAATTTAGGATTTCATTTCAGCAACATTTCAATTTAGCAATTTCAATTCTGCAAAAGTAGATTATATTTTCTTTTCCCTTCCAATTCTTGCAATTGTAGTTAATTGTTAAATTCTGCAATTTAGATTTAGTTTTCAATTCCTGTAATTTATTTTAGTTTCCATTCTGCAGACTAGGTTTAGTGTGACACCAAAAGGCTAAACCAAAATCTGCTTCACCAATAAATGCTTAAAATTTGAATGCCTGAATTGTACTCTGCCCTAGCCTTCTATCGTAGACAGCCTTGGACACCACCCCGGATTGATAAGATCTTTGAGATTTAATGATGTGCTTAATGACAACGCATCAACAATTATAATAAAGTTCAAGAGTTCCTAATCGCGTGTTTAACTAGAAGGGAGTTGTTGGATCTTGGGCCCACTCCAAGCCAGTATTCCTTCCCTTTTAATTGTGCTTTTCTAGATCAGTTTCCTACTTTCATAGGTTTGCTTTTTGCACTGCTATTTTCATTATTGTAGTAGAATCACTTTCATGTCTAGTTAATTATGCACGTATGAATATTTTATTTTCGAGGATTTAATTATTCATATGTAGACTATTGTGGTGTGGATGAATGAATGTTATTATTTTAAACCCTCCAATGAGAGAATCAGTAGGACTCATCTCAGAAGTGGATATTATAAATGATCTTATTTGAGACACTTCTAAAGTTTATGAAGCTCCCTGGTCTGACAATTTAAATGCACGAGTAGTGACAAAATAAGATCAAATTTAACCTATTTTTGGATAATTAGTATAATTAAAAGTTCTTATACACCAAATCCAAAGGTTTTTATCTAGAATAATTTAAGTATTATTCAAAATTAGGCCTATAAATTTAGCAAGTCAGAATACTTTTGTGTTAATGCAATAAAACACTTCAAAATACCTGGTAAAGTGAGGATATCATAAGAAAAAATGTTCAAGACTAAGCACTTAATAAAATAGCAAGCTATAACATTTTTGTGATGACATTAGCTTAGATTTTCAAAAATTTGGACAAGTATAAAGTTAAAGGTAGGGATCTAGTCAATAACCTTTTACCTTTGCAAATCTAGTAGAGGAAAATCCAAGCTAAGGAATGGAAGTGTGCTAAAAAAATTTTATTATTGATATTGGAAAGATAATTTCAGATATTTGGCTTAGTGTAAATAATATGAGGTATATGGTTTCCATTTTGGAATAGGATGATCTAGAATATTTTGATGAGTGATGCTAGCTAGGATTCTAAGAGTTTTGGCATAATGAAATGAAGGTAAAAGGCACAAAATAAATATTAGAAAGCAAAGTAACATCACAAAATCATTATTTTTAACATGCAGACTTGGGTCTACTTCCAAAAATATTTAGAATATTTGTACTAACAAGGAAGGAAGCATAGAAGGTAATAGATGTATTAGTATCACCCCAAACTAGATATCAGCATGTATACTTGGTACTCTAAAAATGAAAATATAGACCATGTACCATCTGTTAGAACTAGAAAGTGACAACCATGAAGCATAATTGAGGATCCTATAATCATAACTAACTAGGTTACCATAAGAAAATTCCAAGTGGTGCCAACTTAGCCCAAGATCATGCCTAATTATTTTTTGACAATAATTGTACGTAGTAGTTAATTTCAATTAGTTCAATGAAAGCTATAAAAGGAGTAATGCTCCTCATATGTAAGGATTGGATATTCAAATTTTGTTTTTTATTGTAATCTAAGTTTTCTATGTTGCTCTTAACCAATTCAAATTTGTTTGATTTCTTTCATATTTTATATACATGACTATATTTTGTGTAAGTTTAGTAATTTTGTTTATGTTTAGCTGAAGTGAATTTTGTTCGATCATAGGTTGTTTGACTCACTCCAATTATAATGTTTGGAATATTGAACACTATGAATTCTGAGTTCATTAATGTTGTGCAAATTTGGAATTTTGTTTATGTTTTAGCTAAAGTAAACGTTGTTAGACTAAAATTTGTTTGAATTATTTTAGTTGGAATAATTGGAATGTTGAATGCTATAGAACTTGAGTAATATGCTCTATAGAGTTAGTATTTCTATTCATATTTTACCTTGAATAAATTCTAATAGGTTAATGGATGTTTGACTTATTCCAATTAGAATGCTTGAAATATTGAATGTTCTAGATCTAGAGCTCATCATATTGTCTGCATATGCTTTGGTTGAGTTAATATCTATTAGGTTAGGATTTTATTGCAACACCAATGTAGGATTAATAAGTTAAATTTCTTTGCTATTATATGAATCATGGCCACCATCAATACCATTTCTATCCATGTTTCCCCCTTTATATTTTCCCTTGTCTTGTATTTTATTTTCTAAGTAATATCAAGGAGTTGGCCTTCTATGAAGGTTGATCTAGGAGCATTTCTAGGTGATATAATATTTTACTTTGGTCTAGGGTGCATATTTCATACCTATGTAGATTGAAGGATCGAGAAGTTGTTAGAATGTGTATATTAAATTTGGATTTAATGAAAAACATTTATGAACCTTTTTTTGAACCTTTAATATTTAAAATTTAAGAAGGAATAATATGAAAGGAAAATTTTAGAACAAATTCCCTTTGTAATTATTTGCTTATTAATAAAAACACAATTTTCTTTTGCTTAGTTGTATTACATAGTTTAATTCTAAATTAGTTCTATTTTTTTCCAAGCTAAGGAATAAGGTCCCACTCCAAAAATATGTAAGATCTATTTAGCTATTTTTATAGGTACATAGTAGGTTAAATTTATTATTATTATATTAATGTATTATACTATACAAGATTTTATAATTCTAGAACTTGTATGTGTTTGATTGTTTTCTCCCAAGATAATTTAATGTAGTAGCTAGCCTAGAATTTTTGTACATGAAAGAGTGATATACTTATTTTTTAATTGTACTTTCTTATTTTAGTAATTATTTTTATAAGAATATCTAGAATCCTCAAATACCTAAATTGTATAAAAATTCCCTACTAAATACATCCATAGGATGCCAACTTGGATTGACAAACTAAAGTGACTAAAGTATGAGAATTGTGATGCTTGTCACTATTTGGTGTGGTTTTCATGGAATGTAAATGTTGCTAAAGAATTTTTATGACCTTTAAACATTAACCTTTCTTGTAAAATCCCACTTTAGCTAAACTTCTCTCTCTCTCTCTCTCTCTCTCTCTCTCTATATATATATATATATATATATATATATATATATATATATATGTATGTGTGTGTGTGTGTGTGTGTGTGTGTGTGTGTGTGTGTGTCTAATAAAGGAAGGCTAGGAAGAGATCTTACAATAGATACATTGGTGTTATTGGAATTGAATTTAAGGTATTGTCTTGCATTATAATAATCATAGCCCTAAATAGCAAGTCTTATAGATTTAGTGGTTTTTCTTTGATTTATTTTTTTTCAACATATAGAATTTATGTTGAAAGAGAATGCATGAATAAAACTAGGCATGCAAAAATAATTAATAAACCTAGAGATACAAAAGAAATATTTCTTATATGAAATACCCTCTATCTATAGTGACTAAAAAAAAATCCAAGATATTAAATTAGATGTTGAAATTACAATAGATGAAAAATACTTAGGAGAAATTTCTAGAAAGGGATAACCATCAATCAACCATCCCCACAAGAGACTCTTTGATCCTTTGATAATTAGTTATACATAAGAGTATCTAGAACCTAAAAAAATTGAGTGACTACCAAATAATCAATCAAATGGTTTTACATCCAACCCACATCTACTTTATGGGGTTACTAAGATAACTACAACCCTAATTTTTACCATAATTATATATATATATATATATATACACTTTCATATTTAATGAGTCAAGGAACATAATAATGATCTAAGATATAATCATTCCCATTGAATTATAAGTTGTCAAGGCAAATAGCATCAAGAGATATTAAGACTTGTTCAGAGTCACTCTTGAGGTATAAGTGATCAGCTTCTACAAAACCCTTATACCACTCGGATATGAGAATACTGGCCAAGCATTAGGTTTCATCCCACATAAAATAGAAATCATCATACTGTCCATAAAGACCACTATATAGGTGAATGCCTTGAATATGGAAACCCATAATAATGAAATAACCCCAACAATGGTTATTCATAGATCTTATATCCCACCCATATCTCCCTTATGGGGTCACTAAGATAATAAAATAACTATACGTGATTAACTCATAGAATCCTTGGAATATCATCTCAAGCATGCTTATAGTACCTTATGCCTCTTAAGGCTTAATTGTTCACCTTATTTATTTAGGAAACCCTTTTGTTAAATACATGAATCAATTCAGATTAATACAAAAGAACATTATTTGACCATCATGGGAGTACCCCCTCCTCAGGTACATTCAGTTATTAATTCAAAATATAATGTCTATATTGGTTCGCAACTCAAGACCAATTTACCTTCTTATGGGTTTCATCCCACTTTGAATTATAGCTTGGATTATTTTATTACATATGTGTTTCAATTTATACCATCCATGAGTATTTATGAGGTGAACATCATTCAATGCTTTATGAATAGAATCCATTACATTATAGCATTAAGTTTGAGACAACACATGAGATACCCATTTGAGCAAGTATTGTATCCATTACACTCTTGTTTATGCATCCATACCATCATTGAATACATAAAGTGCTAGTTTTTGCAAGGTAAATCTAGCTAATTACATCATTCATAATTATCCATTACATTCTAGAAAGTAAATGACACAATCATATATCATTAACATATTGTAAATTAAGCATACATTATTTGCATCATAATTGAACTACCGATTAAATAGTACACAAATGTAAACATTGCAATAATATAAAGACATGCATAACTATTTCATCTAAATATTTAACCATCTCATTCACTTATTGAAATGGGTGGAAATTGGTATTTGGTCTAACAACATAAAACAAAGTATGTTGAACAAGAAAGTTGTATTTCATTTATATTCAAAGATAATATAGGTTACAATAGGGACATGTTTCCCTCTCATAATGTCATTTTCAATAAAATTCATAATAGTCTTGATACCGCCTTCTATCTTCCCTCAATGTAGATGGGTTTGTGATCCACTGTCGGGTTGTAGTTGATGGTGTTCTTCCTCTTTTGACTTGTGAAGAACCTATAAAAGGGGGTTAGTTGGTTGGAGGGCTTGCCTTGGTCAGGCCCCTTGGTTATGAAGACTAAAACAACACAAAAACATATTGAAAGTTGCAATAAATGATGCTAAATACTTAGGAATGATAAATGGAAGCTTACCTACCAAATCTGAGGTGATTTGGGCCTTGTAGACTAAAATCGCCACTTGATGGATGAACAAAAATTAGATTCATGAGGTGGGGGTGAATCCTACTGTAAGTGGTATTATACTGAAATGCTCCAATAGGGAAGCTCCTTGGCTGTTGCTATGCTTTTGTTTGCTATAAAATCCAACTATTCAAACTTCAGTGTTGAATTCGGTAGAGTTTTTGTACTTATGTCATAAATGGAGAGAGAGGTAATTAGGGGTTTAGGACCCACTATTTATAGAAAATGGCAAGGTGTAGGGGGTGATTTAAGGAAAATAACCCTAATATAAATTCTAACCAAAGTTAGGTTAGGGTTTGTGAGGTGGAGGTCTCACATTACTCATAGGAAATATCCTATCCTCACACATGTGTGAGGAAGGATTAAGTGTAATTAGGATTAGGAGGTCCTAAGTCAAATTAGAGCTTTATTAGGGTTCCTAGGAAAATATCTTAGCTAACCCTAATTACACACATGTGGTAGGATGTAATTAGTGTTAATTAAGGATTAAGAGTTCAACTAATCAATTTTTCCCTAAAAATGTGACTTAAGTGAAGTCAACATTAAATTAGATTTTAAGAATTGACTTGATAATTGCTTTTGTCAATTAATGGCCTGTGGGGCCTCAATTGAGTGCAAATAGGCTATCGAAGGATATCCCAATGCACATGATGTGATTTTAAAGGCTTATTAGGGTTTTGGACCTAAAATATGATGAAGTGGTATATGGAAGTCTACATACTATTATGACGAACTATAGTAATCTATGCATGACTACGCGTGACTACACATGACTAAAATAGCCTACAATAGCCTAGGGATGTCTAGAAAAACCTATGGATATGTAGAGATAGCAATGTGTGACTTTTGGGTGTCTAAATTTTACCCGTTTTTGTACTATACTGTGTGGAACATAGTTTAATGCAAAAATGTAAAGGGTTTGTGTAGGAGGAAAAGGGATATAAGGGGAATGGAATTCAATCAAAGGTATGTAGTTGCTCGAAGCATGACCATACCCATTAAATGTATGTCCAAGGAGATAAGAGAGGAAGGAAAGAAGAAGAAGAGGAAAGAAATAAAAACAATACTGGTGAATGGAAATGAATGATTGCGAATGTAATGCTATGATTTTGTTGAGTCTGTATGACATTTTCAATGTGATACTAGTTGCTTGAGAATGGCAAATTTTGACTGCTTTGCTTTTGCAACCAGATCAACATGATCAAAAATTATGAATAGGACAAAAGCCTATCTAAATATTTGATATTGATTGATTGATGAGAATATTGCAACAAGTGTCAAACCATTTGAGCTAAAGGGACATTTGGATTATTCAAACGTGACCAGATCAGTGTGGTCATGAAATCCTTTTCCAAATGTTGCACTAGGATTACATAAAATATATCATTAATTATGTACTCAACATAATTGAATGCTTAAATTGATTTCTCCATTGAAATGCATAGCTCTCGTGACATAACACATGTCTAGTTGATATTGAGATTATTTTGTAAGATAATATTTAGCAAAAAAATTGTAGACAAATGTTCTACTCACACTTTTAGATTTTCAATTGTGTGGTTGCATGAAAAGCTGAATTTGGATATGAATACCCCCTTAAATGAGGAATCAACAATGAGGTGAATTAAATGTGGTTATTTTATGATGCAGTTATTGATAAGATACTAATGCATGATGAAAAATGATGAAAAAAATAGGTGAGAGGATAGTTTAGGAGCGTTCCTAGGGTTTTAGGGTACACGTGCATGATTTCCTAGAGTTTGGGAATGAATTTGATTGGTTTTGGGGGTCATATACTCAATTCACAGGGCAAGGGCAAATTGGATCTCAATTCACTGGGTAAGGAGAAAATCAGGCCTAAATCATGGGGTGGGGGTGAATTAGAGTTTAGGGTATTTTTAAGGTAATTTGGAGGGAGAAGGACCTCATTGTGATGTTGACGAGCAATGGAGATCATGTGAGAGAGGCATTAGGTGATGTGTGAGCATGAAATTTGGAAGATCGAATGATAGGATTATGAGGGGATGACCAGGAGCCAGCAACAGGCTTGGAGATCCATCGGTAAGTGGTCTTACCTATCTCATTCTTTTTGTTTATTTAATTTTCTATAAAAAAGTAAATTAGGGGGGAGGTTTTCATCTGATTTTTTAAAAAAATTGTGAATTTTAATTGAAATTTGAATACAAAGTGATAAACAAGCCAAATGGGTACCCAAAAACGTAATTTATTTCTAGGTTTGACTTGTTTTGATTCCAATTTGCCCGGGTAATGGGTAGAGTAGGTGTAAAGTTTGACTGTCCATTTTTGAAGCAATAATGTACTGTTTATGGAATGTTTTTGCACTTTGTCTATAAAATTAGGAATTGGGTATCCAGTTATACGACTATAATATTTTTTTGCCTTCGTTTGGTATGATTTTTGAATGTGTTGTGTTTGGGTGTAAAGTAATAAATTTTGACTGTGTAATTTGCCACCTTAGAGATAGTATTTTTGAAAATCGATGATACTTTCATTATAAAAGGGAAAAATGGGTCCAAAAATATTATTTGTTTTTGTAGACGATTTTATTTGGCGTACATTTGATTTGCGTGCCAAGATGTACATAGTGTGAAATTGAAAATGAGTTGTAGGGAGCCCAATTTATACTATTTTCCACATCTGTTTGAACTTTCACCATGAAGTGGCAAAATTGGTGTTAAAAAGTGTGACTATTATTTTTATATTGCATGTATTTGTGTTTGTTTTATTTTGGTATGTGGATGGTAACATTGACCTTGAAATCCGTGTTGATTTGTATGTTGTTTTTGAATTTTATCAACATTTATACCGTAAAGTGGGCAAATGGGTATTCAAAAATGTATTTTATTTTTGTATGTTGAATGAATTGATCATGTTTTGAATTTTATTCCACAGTGGATGTGTGGGTGATTTTATTTTTGGCTATTGGAATCCAAATATATACTATTTGTCACATTTTTTCAAACTTTTGCCATGAAATAACAAAATGGGTATCCAAATATATGACTATTTTATTGATATGTTTTGCGACGTGACTTGTGCACTATTTTATGTATTGAATTGCATGTCAAATTAAATTGTGTTAGTTTATAAATTTGATTGATGGTTTGTTATTGAATTGATTACTAATGTATGTTTTTTTTGTGTTTTGTTATGGATGAACAAGTAAAATGCTCGAACCCCATCATCATGTATGAAAAATGAAGGAGAATTTTGATAAGTTGATGAATAATTCAGATGAGGTGAAGTGGTTGGATGACATATGTGTTAGTCTTACAATGACACTGAGAGGGGGGGGTGAATCAGTGTAGCTCTATAAACTTAAATTTATAGCTCTTAATACCACAAAAATTAAAACTTATTACTAGATATAGCAAGTATAACAAAAGAGCATGACACAACACAAGATTTAATGAGGTTCACCAATGTGGCTACTCCTCAAAAATTGATTGCTTGGACTACCATCCAAATCCAGCATTTGCAAAGCACCAACTTTACAATCAATTTACCAGCACCCATTGTAAGGAGCACCAACCCCTTATTTA
Source organism: Wollemia nobilis (assembly GCA_028583015.1). NCBI lineage: Eukaryota > Viridiplantae > Streptophyta > Pinopsida > Araucariales > Araucariaceae > Wollemia > Wollemia nobilis. Next base: position 9,030,697 of record JAQPPZ010017052.1, read on the forward strand.
TCTGCACCAACAGAAAGGAGCACCAACCCCTTATTTATCTGCACCAACAAAAAGGAGCACCAACCCCTTATTTATCTGCACCAACAGAAAGGAGCACCAACCCCTTATTTATCTGCACCAACAAAAAGGAGCACCAACCCCTTATTTATCTGCACCAACAAAAAGGAGCACCAATCCCTGATGCCAAGCTACAACCTAGACTTCAATTTGAATCTATAATTTTGACAGTAAGATACCTTTGCTTTTGCAAGACCCTGACTAGTCTTCTTCACCTTTGCGTTCTCTGCACACTCTGCTCTCTCTGCGCAATAACTTCACACACTCTACTTCGTTATAGTCAAACTTCATGATCATCTTCTCCCTTTTGCGCACTCTGCTCTCTTTGTGAATTTTGCACTTAGCATGATTCGACATGACTTGCTCTCTACGCACAACGACCGTATTTCACACACATTCGACCATATTTTCAATTCTCCAAACAACCCTCCTTTTATAACAATATTTTTTATGATGAAAACCCTAATCTTAGTCGAATTTCATAACAACTGTAAACCCTAATTTTAGTCGGTTGTCATCGGTCTTCGTCGACTTCAAATCAAGATGTTCGGTTTATCCATCGCTTGATGATTTCATTCTGGACAGACCCTATAACCGCCATACTAACTTTTGATCACTCTTCGTATTTTAGCAGTATGAAATCACTCTGTAACTGCCCCTGTAAATGCCGTAATAATGTCGGTCCATTGTCATACTTCCCATTTCAGTCAGGTTCTCCTTCTTGACTTGTGCATTTATGACCTATCATGAAATCACAACATTTCTGCCTCTATAGCTTCTTTTGTTGTTGTTACCATGAAAATACATGTCATGATATCATGACACTTTCACCTTCGTATGCTTTCTCTATTCTTTTGTCGTGATATCACAACATTTTTGCCTCCGTAGACTTTGTATTTTATTTTGTCGCGATATCGTGACATTTCCACCTTTGTATACTTCGTCTTTACTTTTGTCGTGATATCATGACACTTCTGCTTCCATAGACTTCAACTTTGCTTTTGTCATGATATCGTGACACTTCTGCCTCCGTAGTCTTCAACTTAGCTTTTGTCACGAAATCGTGACACTTCTGCTTTCGTACTTAGCTTCTTTTCTTTTGTCGTGAAATCATGACACTTATGCCTTCAAAGTCTTCTTCTTTGCTTTTGTCATGAAATCGTGACACTTCTACTTCTGTACTTTACTTCTTTGCTTTTGTCACGAAATCACGACACTTCTGCTTTTGAAGTCTTGCTTTCTGCTTTTGTCATGAAATCGTGACAGTTCTGCTTCCGTACGCTTCCTCTCTTTCTTTTGTCATGAAAATGCGACATGTCATGATATCGTGACACTTTTCAAACTTACTTTCTCTCTCCTATTTTAGTCACGAAAATGCGACATGTCACAAAATCACGACACTTTTCTTACTTGTTCTCTTTCTTCGAACTTGTCACGAAATCATGACAGTTTTTCCTGCTTTCTCTTTCTCTTCCAACATGTCATGAAATCGTGACATTTTTTCCACTTGTATTTTTCTCTTCCAACATGTCACAAAATCGTGATAGTTTTTCCTGCTTTTTCTCTCTCTTCCAACATGTCGCGAAATCGTGACAGTTTTTCCTGCTTTTTCTCTCTCTTCCAACATGTCACGAAATCATGACAATTTTTCTTGCCTACTGTATACGTCGCGATATCGTGACACTTTTCTTACTTGTCTTTTTTTTTTTGATCTTTTGCATATGGGCCATTTCGGTCTTCTTGGAAAATTACTGTACATACTCTGAATAACCTTTGAACTCCTGTCTTCTGCATCTGAATAGCTTTTGAACTTCCTGTCCACTGCATCAACAGATCTATATTACTGTGTTGACAAAAATGACAACACTGTTGCTGCACCTTCCTCAACAATCTCCCCCTTTGGAATTTTTGGCAACACATGTGCAATTTCTTGTAACTCTTCTCCCCCTTTGACAATAATACCAAAGGGCTACTACAAACTCCCCCTGATCCCATGCACAACATTCTCAGGCAAAATTTATTACACTTTGCAAAAATCATGAACATGAGCAAAAATATAATTAAATTCTTAAATGCTCCCCCTGAGAATGTGATCCCTATAGCTAGTCAATTCTTGGGAAGTGTGAACACTCCCAATATATTACGAAGGTACTCAAAAACTTCCTTGGGCAATGGTTTTGTGAAGATATCTGCTACTTGCTCTGTAGTTAGAACAAAATCCAACTTAACCTCACCTTTCGCAACTTTCTCCTTCAAAAAGTGATACCTGATAGCAATGTGTTTTGTGTGTGAATGCATAACCGGATTCTTGGAGATGTTAATGGCACTGGTGTTATCACACTTAACTGATATTGGCTCACTGAAGCTAATACCAAGATATTTCAGGGTTTGTTTCATCCACAATACTTGCATACATGTTGTCACTATAATATATTTTGCCTCTACTATCGATAAATAAAATGAATCTTGTTTCTTAATGTGCCATGCGACCAATATGTCTCCAAGATAGAATGCACCTCCACTGGTACTCTTTCTGTCATCGACACATCCTACCCAATTTGCATCTGAATACAAAATAAGGGTGAAGTCTTTACCTTTTGGATACCATAACCCATACTCCATAGTACCCTTGAGGTACCGAAGAATCCTCTTCACTACTGTCACATGAGTCTCCTTGGGATTAGCCTAAAATCATGCTACCATGCATACTGCCTGCAAAATATCTAGTCTGGTAGCTGTCAGGTATAGTAAGCTCCCAATCATAGATATGTACATGGTTTGATCAACAGGTGGATATTTGTCATCCTTGCTCAACTTGCAACCTATCATCATGGGAGTGCTAACTGGCTTACAATCGTCCATTGTGAACTTTTTTAACATCTCTTTCACATATTTAACTTGAGAAATAAATATGCCCTTCTTATTTTGATTAACTTGCAACCCGAGGAAATACGAAAGTTCACCAATCATTGATATTTCAAATTTTTTCTGCATCTTATTTGCTAAATCTTTACACGACTCATCTTTGTTGCTACCAAATATGATATCATCTGTGTATACAAAAAGAACAATAAGATGCCCATTTTTTGTTTTGACATACAAATTACTATCCACCATACCTTTCTTAAACCCTTGTTGAGTGAGATAGTTGTCTAGCCTTGCATACCATGCTCGGGGTGCCTGTTTTAAGCCATATAATGCTTTCTTCAACTTGCAAACCAAGTTGGGATCATCACCAAGTTGGAAACCATCTGGTTGCTCAATATAAACCTCTTCTTCAAGTTTCCCATTCAAAAACGTTGATTTCACATCCATTTGATAAACTTTGAAATTCTTGTAGACTGCTAAAGCCAAAAACATTCTAATTGCCTCTAGTCTAGCTACTAGTGCAAAATTTTCCTCAAAGTCAATGCCTTCAACTTGTGCATAACCCTTACATACCAATCTTGCTTTATTTCTGACTACCTATCCATATTCATTCAATTTGTTTTGAAAAATCCATTTAGTCCCGATTATATTTTTATTTGCAGGTCTAGGTACTAACTCCCAAGTTTCATTTTTCTTGATCTGATCTAATTCTTCATTTATTGCCTTCATCCAACTTTCATCTTTGCTTGCATCAGAAACATTTTTGGGCTTAATGTTGGATAATAGAGAGCAGTTACTACTCTTCTTCTTGTCTGAACACCAACTTTGGGGTCTCTAATTATTTGCTCTCTAGGATGATTTTTCTGCCAGCTACCTGTTTTGAATTTATTATTTTCTTCCACTTCTGAATCACAACTTAAATCATCTGAGTCAATTTTTTGTATCTTTTCCTTTTCATTTTCCTCATCTCCTTTAATAACCTCTTCATAAATTGGCTAGTTCTTTTCATAGCTAATTACTCGTTCTCTACCTTCATCAAATTTAACATCAGCACTATCCACAATTTTTTTTAGTCTCTTGTTGTAGCATTTGTAAGCTTTGTTTTTTGACAAATAACCAACAAAAATACCTTCATCTGCTCTATCTTCAAACTTACCAAGATTATCTTCAGTCCTTTTGATGTAGCACTTGCTACAAAAAAAATTGAGGTATTTTGCTGTTGCCTTTTTATCGAACCACAACTCATAAGGAGTTTTGCTTTCATGTGTTCTCAGCATGTACCTATTTTGGATATACACCACAGTATGGACTGCTTCTTTCCAAAATTTGTCTGCTACTCTGCTTTCAGCCAACATAGTTTGTGTCATTTCCTGCACTGTCCTGTTCTTTCTTTCTACCACTCCATTCTGCTGAGGTGTCTCGGCTGCTGAAAACTGTCTCCTAATACCGTATTTTTCATAGTACTCTGTAAACTCCTCTGAAATGAATTCTCCTTCTCTATATGATATTAAACATTTGATCCTCTTTCCTATTTATTTCTCAACTTGGTTTTTGAAAGTCTTGAACATTTCAAAAGCTACTGATTTATCCTTCAAAAAAAATATCCATGTCATTCTGGAATAGTCATCAATGCACAAGATAAAATATTTGTCACCATTTATGCTTTGTGTTCTCATGGGTCCACATAAATCAGTGTGTATTAGTTCCAAAGTTTTTCTTGTGTAGTAATCTTTTGTTTTGAATGTGACTCTAGTTTGCTTCCCCTTTTGGCATGAAGCACAAATGCTATTTGTAGGTTTGTTGATGGTGGGAATATCTCTCACTGCCCTTTTTGAGTTGATTTTTACTAGATTATCAAAACTGATATGATCGAGTCTCTTGTGCCACAACCAATTTTCTTCTTCCTGTCCAATAAAACAAGGTCCTTCTGAAGTCTCTACGAGCGTGTACATGTTTCTAGATGTCCTTGATCCAGTTGCTATCAATTTTCCACTATTTGTTTTTCTGACTTCACAACCCTGCTTCTTAAAAACTACTTCATGACCTTTATCACAAATTTGACTTACGCTCAACAAGTTATGTTTCCAACCATCCACAAACAAGACTTCTTCTGACTTAATTTTTTTCTCACTAATTTTAACTGAACCTTTGCCAACTATCTTAGCTCCATCATTATTTCCAAACTTTATTTGAACCACCTTCATATTTCTGTAACTTCTCAAATTTTTGTTTGTCACCTATCATATGATTGGAGCATCCACTATCAAGTATCCATGGTACATATTTATTCTGTGCTTTAAATATTGTTTGTACGATTAAGGATTCCTTTTCTTCCTTAAGTCACTCTTTTTCTTTCCACTCTGTTTTGATAGTAGTTTTGGGCTTTTGTTTTGCCTTTCCCTTATCAATAGCTTGTGCATGTTTTTCGAGAAGTTTTCTATTTTGTCTCATCCTATTTGGTTGAAATTTTCTTCCCTAAAATTGATTTAATGCAAATGTACTTCTACAGTTTCTTGCAATGTGCCCAAAATTATGACAGTTATAACATTCTACTTGTATAATTCATCAGAGGAGAAAAATCATTTCTACTGGTGAAATTCCTTGGTATTACATTATATTTGCAGTCTGAGATTTTATGTCCATAGCCATTGCATTTAAAACAGAAACCAAAAAAGGGATAATTGAACTTGGGTGATGGTCTTTGCCATGTTGCCATAGGAGCCATAGGTCTTCATCTTCTTTGATGTGTGACATTGGTGAATCCATCATTTTCAATTCTCCTTTCATGCCTGATATTATTGCTTTCTTTTGCATGAGACGTTTTTCCTTGATCAACCTGTTTCTTATCTTCATTCTTTATGGATTCTACATTTCTAGCCTTTGATCCATTTGATGATTCTCCTTTGACAAAACCCAGACCAAATTTGATGCCTGTAGTCCTTTGGTCATTTATAATATTATCCAGCTTCATAGAACTTTCTTCACGTTTGTGATAGCAACTAATTTTGTGATTCATCTCTTCTATCTGTGTCCGTAAACCAACATTCTCTTCTTCTAGTTTGCAGCAATAATCTATTTTCATGGTAATTTGTACTTCGAGATCTTCAGATATTTTCTTGTATTCTTCTATCTGTACTTTCGAACTGGTTATGATTTCATTTGCATCCTCAAGATTTTTTGAAATTTTCTTATTCTTTTTCCTCTCTATTTTCCACTCTTCAAGTGCAGAGATCAACTCACCTTCTAGATCTACTTTAGCCTCAAGGTTTTCACCACATACTTCAGAGTTCACTCCTTCCTTTTCTGATTTTACTTCTTCAAATGCCATGAAGAGAGCTTCACCTATTTCCTCTTCAGAATCCTCACAGGAGCTGTCTTCTGTTGAACTGGCATTCCTGGAGATGAAACTTTTCTTCTTGAAGTTGCCTTTTCTAAAATTCATTTTCTTCTTCCAGTCACTTCTTTCTTGGTGCGATCCTTCATCATTTTTGTTCTTCTCATTAAGTGGACATTTAGTCACAAAATTCCCAATGCCTCCACAGTTGAAACATTTAAATGGTAGCTTTCCTCTGTATTTTCATTTTTCCCTTTTTAGTTTTCTAACAAAGTTTGCTTCCATTTCATCTGATGTCTCTTCTTCCTCGGACTCTTGTTTTGTGTTTTTATTTTTAAGGGCTTTAAAATCCGCTTCTCTATCTGTGGGTTTAGATCTTCCTATCCTCATCTCATATGCAGTCAAAGAACCATACATCTCATCTATACTAAAATAATTTATATTTTTAGCTTCTTCTATCACTGAGACTTTAGAATCAAACCTTTGAGGAAGAGATCTTAATACATTTTTCACGATGGTAGAGTCTTCGATATCCTCGCCGAGTCCTCTGATCGCATTAATGATTACATTAACTATTAGCATATATGCCTCAATGTTTTCATCTTCATTCATATTTAATGCTTCGAAATGAGCTCGATGTGTCTGTAACTTGGCCTCCTTGATCTTATCGTTTCCTTCATGAATACTCCTAAGTTTTTATCATATTTATTTTATTGTTTTACAGCTCATGATCTATACTAGTCCACTATCTGCTAATCCGCACATGATAGCATTCTTTGCTTTTGAGTTATTTTCAAACAGTTTCTTTTCATCAGTCTCTTTTGGAGGAGTGATGGGTATTGTGTATCCACTAACTATTGAATCCTAGATGTCATATCCCAAAGCACATAGATATTTCTACATCCTGATTCTCCAAAATGCGTAATTAGATCCGTCAAACAATGGTGCTTTGTTTGATGAGAAGCCTTCATCACCTACCATTGTGTGACTTCCAAGATCACCCTAGCCAGTTAAGCTTGTACAGGAACTTAGCTCTGATACCAATTGTTAGTCTTACAATGACACTAAGATGGGGGGGATGAATCAGTGTAGCTCTATAAACTTAAATTTATAGCTCTTAATACTGCAGTAATTAAAACTTATTACTAGATACAACAAATATAACAAAAGAGCATCACACAACACAAGATTTAATGAGGTTCACTAATGTGGCTACTCCTCAAAAATTGACTGCTTGGACTACCATCCAAATATAGCCTTTGCAAAGCATCAAATTTACAATCAATTTACCAGCACCCATTGTAAGGAGCACCAACCCCTTATTTATCTACACCAATAGAAAGGAGCACCAACCCCTTATTTATCTACACCAATAGAAAGGAGCACCAACACCTTATTTATCTGCACCAATAGAAAGGAGCACAAACCCCTGATACGAAGCTACAACCTGGACTTCAATTTGAATCTATAAGTTTGACAGTAAGATACCTTTGCTTTTGCAAGACCCTGATTGGTCTTCTTAACCTTTGCATTCTCTACACACTCTGCTCTCTCTACGCAATCACTTCACACACTCTGCTTCATTACAGTAAAACTTCATGATCGTCTTCTCCCTTTTGTGCACTCTTCTCTCTTTGCAAATTTTGCACTTAGCATAATTCGACGTGACTTGCTCTCTGTGCACAATGATCGTATTTCACACACATTCAACCATATTTTCAATTCTCCAAACAACCCTCCTTTTATAACAATATTTTTTATGATGAAAACCCTAATCTTAGTCATTGTAAATCCTAATCTTAGTCGACTTTCATAACAACTGTAAACCCTAATTTTAGTCGGTTGTCATCGGTCTTCGTCGACTTCAACTCAAGAAGATGTTCGGTTTATCCATCGCTTGATGATTTCATTCTGGATAGACCGTGTAATCGTCATATTGAATTTTGATCACTCTTCGTATTTCAGCAGTATGAAATCACTCTGTAACTGCCCCTATAAATTTCATAGTGATGTCGGTCCATTGTCATACTTCTCATTTCAGTCGGGTTCTCCTTCTTGACTTGGCATTTACGACCTGTCGTGAAATCATGACATTTTTGCCTCTGTAGCTTCTTTTATTGTTGTTTCCACGAAAATACATGTCACGATATCATGAAACTTTCGCCTTCATACACTTTCTCTATTATTTTGTCGTGATATCATGACATTTTTACCTCTGCAGACTTTGTCTTTTCTTTTATCATGATATCGCAACATTTTCGCCTCCGTATACTTCGTCTTTGCTTTTGTCATGATATCACGACACGTCTGCTTCCATAGACTTCGACTTTGCTTTTGTCATGATATCATGACACTTTTGCCTCTGTAGTCTTCAACTTAGCTTTCATCGTGAAATCATGACACTTCTGCTTTCGTACTTAGCTTCTTTGCTTTTGTCATGAAATCGTGACACTTCTACCTTCGAAGTCTTCTTCTCTGCTTTTGTCATGAAATTGCGACACTTCTACTTCTGTACTTTACTTCTTTGCTTTTATCATGAAATCACGACACTTCTACTTTCGAAGTCTTGCTTTCTGCTTTTGTCATGAAATCATGATAGTTCTGCTTTCGTACGCTTCCTCTCTTTCTTTTGTTGCAAAAATATGACATGTCACGATATCGTGACACTTTTCAAACTTACTTTCTCTCTCCTATTTTAGTCACGAAAATGCGACATGTCATGAAATCGTGACACTTTTCTTACTTGTTCTCTTTCTTCGAACTTGTCACGAAATCGCGACACTTTTTCCTGATTTCTCTTTCTCTTCCAACATGTCACAAAATCACGACAGTTTTTCCACTTGCCTTTTTCTCTTCCAACATGTTACGAAATCGCGACAGTTTTTCCTACTTTTTCTCTCTCTTCCAACATGTCGCAAAATCACAATAGTTTTTCCTACTTTTTCTCTCTCTTCCAACATGTCATGAAATCGCAACAGTTTTTCTTTCCTGCTGTATATGTCGTGATATCACGACACTTTTCTTACTTGTCTTTTTTTTTTTTGATCTTTTGCATATGGGCCACTTTGGTCTTCTTAGAAAATCACTGTACATACTCTGAATAACCTTTGAACTCCTGTATTCTGCATCTGAATAGCTTTTGAACTTCCTATCCATTGCATCAATAGATCTATCTGACTGTGTTGACAACAATGACAATATTTTTGCTGCTCCTTGCTCAACAATATTGTTCTGAGGTGTGTGGGAGTGCAAAAGTATACATGCCAACATGGCATATGTGTCTGAATTATGTGATTGGTGGGATGCAGAGAGGAAAAAAATTTATTTTTCCACTGGGGAAATGACTATTACCTTGGAGGATATATACCAAATTTACAAGTTGTCGATCGAGGGTGTTCTGGTGAGAGCGGAAACTGATGATAGTAAGGAGGTTGTATTGGAGTGGTTCATTGGAGCGGAGTGGAGAGACAGAGATGTATCTAAGATGGATTATGAGTGGTTGTGGTTCAAGAAGAAGATATATTATCAGTAGTGTGCAGCCATGATGATGATCTCCACCTATGCATTATCTAATACTTTCAGGGTTATGTTCACCTGGAATATGTTAGATGTGGTGAGTGATATTGTGGAGCACAGGGTCGTGTTTGTGTGGGCACCTGCACTATTATCCCAAGTATACCGAGAGTTGCACGATGTTGTATGAGTTAGATACAAGGGGTTGAGTTTGATTCCCTTGTTACAGGTATGGGCATGGGAGCACATAACTATTGAGAGGCTCTCATTATTACCTCACCCTGTGCATGTGAGGGGTAAGGAGTACTTACCCTATGCTTTGAGGTGGAGTACGAAGGTAGAGCAAGGTATTAAGAGGTCTCATGAGGGTGATCCATTATGGTGGAGGGGTAAATTTGGAGGTCTAAAACCTAGTGATATTAAATGAAGGTCTTGGTTGAGTGGGGTAAGGTGGTATGAGGATGATGAGTAGCTATGTACCATTTGATAGGGTTGATGGTTAGTGGGGTGATATACTCAGAAGGCTGATTATTTTTAGTTTGATTGGGTGAGGCGATAATTTGGCTTATGACAAGATATTCTAGGGGCTCCTATCATTTACTTCAAGTGGTGAGGTGATAAAGGAGAGCATCCTATGGTTTTACCTTGGTTTGGGGAGAGGGAACCACCTATGGCTACCCTAGATGTGGAGGATGTCAGAACGACTCCAAAGTTTAAGGCCTAGTGGACGATGTAGGGTTGGGAGCCTAGCAGAGGTGTGATCGATCGATGGGTGGAACCTGATGTTGGGGCACCTTCACCAGAGGGGAGAGCCAGTAGGGGTCTCTATATAGGTCAAATGACATAGCTAGAAATGAGAGGGAGGTTACTCTATGATGTTCATGATGATGCTTGGGCGATGTAGCGAGCACCTAAGGAGTGGGAGTAGAGGAGATAGTTATGGATGTCGATGTGGATATGGGGTAGGGTGTTGGAGTAGAAGAGGAGAGATATGGACTTACTATTATGGGTGATATATATGATACCATTGATATTGGTGGGTTCAAATATTTAGAGAGGATTCATGTTGACGTCCAGGAGAGGGGATGCGGAGGAGGGGGATAGGAGCTATGAGGTAAGGTTCGTGATTTGGAGGCTGAGCTCCATAGGTAGGAGGAGGCTACCAAGGCTAGATATGCTAAGGTAGTAGTTTATATGGAGAAAATGAGGGCCACGATGGTTGGGTAGGCATAGTATATTGAGAGGTTGACCGGTCAATTGGTGGTGGAGTCTGCTAAGAAGGTATTATGTGAGACTTCTCTTACGGTGCATGGGATTCCTCTTCTAGATTATGCTTAGGCAGTGTCACAGTCTGAGTCATGATCGTAAGTGCAGGTACCTTCACATCATAGTCAATGTAGTGTTGCTTTGATGGAGTAGGTCGAAGCCATGGTTGGGTTAGGAGATCCACCTACTATGGATTAGGCACTAGGAGCCAAGGTAGAGTCTAGTAGAGCGATAGAGGTTCGGGTAAGTCGTGAGGGATGTGGGGAGACTCCTAGTGATAGTTAGAATTGCTTATGATTGTAGCCTGTGGGTATTTTAGATGATGGACGATGGAAATGGTCCTAGTTTGTAGCCTATGGGTATTTTTATGGATGATATATATAGATATGTTTGATTTTGGTTGTTATATATACATGTGTTATTGTTATGGTTTGCAAATGTGTTCTCTTTATTTTTGCATAGACATCATGACATGATTTGTTGGTATGTATAATGAATGGATATGCATGTGTATTGTGAATTACATTTTTTACCACACTGTAGTGTGAATATGTTGTAGAGTAGACTTGCATGATTTTATTTTGAATGCAATGAGAAGTGATAAAATGTGAAATGATATTTGCAGTAAGTGCCTGTAATGTAAATGATAGAATGTGAGATAGTAGATGCATGATGAATGCCTTGATTTAGAATTTTATGTGAGGTATGCAATGTAAATGTAGTCATGTACTCCTTGATGTGATGAATGTGATGGAAATGAAATAATGTCATCCATGATGTAATGCATGTAATGTAAATGCAATGATGTGTTATGTGCAATAAATTTATGTAACATAGATGCATGTATGCATGTATAGGAATGTTAAAATGTGCAAAGGAAGCACTTGTATCATTATGTGTACCTATGTGGATGTGATCCCTTATCTCATCGATGTAGGATAATATAAGGCGTATGTAATGAATTTGACTAATGTAGTTTTGACGATCAAATTTTAGACTCCAAACTATGTGAGTTTATGTGACAACTCATAACTAGTCAGACTGGTTCAAAATCTGTCATGGACCTATGTATGTAAATGAGTGGAGTTCATTTATCCATTTTGAGAAATAGGTAATAATTAGCCCATTGTAGACATGGCCGATCTAGCTAGCTCATCTGTACATGAATAGTGATCTTGTACAAATGTTGTTAGCTAAGGTAATAAATATATCACCACTTGTAAGACTATTCAATTGGTAGGCAGGCTCTTGGAGCCTATGCTAGCGATGGAAATCATCCCATGGTGTTATGTTAAACATAAGGACCAAAGGAAATGAAGCACAACATGGGTAATATTAGGAGGCTTTTTCTTTTGTTGTATGCCCCTCATCAATTGTTGACCTATTTATTGTGGTACTCTTTTCATAATTTTCTTTTCTATTATTTTCTTTTTTTTCATTTTTTTTATCTATTCTCTTTTTTGCTATTCTCTTTTTCTCTTTCTTTCTATTCTATGAGTGTTGGATTTTTTTTTCTACCTTGTTATTGTACTTTTGCTTATGTTTATCCCTTTGTTTATCCCCAAGTCATATTTTGACCATGCAAGTGATAGGACAAGCAGGGGAGACCGTTCACTAGATGGTGATATCTACTCAAGGTGTCATCTTTAATAGACCCAAAATTTGTTTAATGTGTAACCTATTGTGAATGGTTTGTGAGAGAATTTGAACCAGCCTAAAGAACCATAAGAAGAATGTAAAACTTGTTAGCTAGGAGTGACATTTGATTGACTTAACTAGTGAGTAGTCAAAGCTAAACACAACACCTATGTATACCCTAATCCTAAAAATGGGAAGTGGACATCTAGGTGGTGATGCTAACAAGTGCATGTATTACTCCTTTTGAAGGCACATTTTGTTTTTTTTTTTTGGAGGAAGAATGTACAAACTTAAAATAAAATTAACATGAAAAACATATGGATACTGGTTGCTCCAACCACATTTCGCGAGAAGCCTCAGCAAGCCAGAAATGTCACGATTTCGCGACAACATGGAGGATGACGTCAGCAAAAGCGGAATGTGTCGCGATTTCGTGACATGTATCAATTTCGTGGAGGTAAGCGAAGGAAAGTGCAGGAAAGCAGAAAACGTCGCGATATCGCGACAGGTAATGGTTTTGGCGGGAAAAAGTCAAAAATACATGCAAAGTGACAAGTGTCGAATAAGCATGCAGTCAGTTACAGTAAAGTTAACTTGGGTCAGATCTGCAGTTCCAAGTGACAGGTGTTAGCATAAGATTAGAGAATACACTGCAAGAGTCGACTGGAGTTTCAAGTGTTAGTTTCAAAGCAATGCATTTAAGAGAAAAACGGCTGTTGCAGGGCCGTAACACAGCTTGACTGGAAAAGGTGACAGCTTCACAAGGAAGATACGGAACATAGCATTAAAGACAGAACAGAACAGCTGGACGGTTGTATCGAGAACTGATTGCAGAAGCGTTGTGCTGTTGCGTAGTTGATCGAAGAAGATAAAGGATACACAGTTTTCAACAGAGCAGAAAGAAGAACATCAGTGATCCGAGATACGCAGAAATACTGTCAGGATACCAGTCAGAATGTGCAGAGAAAAAGGCTGTCAGAATGTCAGAGTGAGTCAGAAAGAAAGCGGCTAAAAGGCAGAACTTGTCAGAAAGGATCGACACGTTGTTTACAGCCAAGAATGCATGAGAAATTGGAGGGAAACTTTGAGCCGTTTGAAATTGAACCGTTCGAGAAAAACAAATAAATGGACTCGAATGAGCGCACAAGTGGGAAGCTGCACTATGCATTATTGAAAACATAAAAAGGCGTAGTGTGGAAAATAGTGCTGGACGAACAACAGCAAGAGAACAAAAACCTGCATATTTTTTGTAAAAATAACAGAGAGGTTTTTGAATTGATCAGAAGATATTGAGTCTCTAACAAGTCTCTTTATGCTTCTATAAGATAGATTGTTTGAGCCTTAGACCAGTGAGGGTCTTGTAAAAGAGAAGGCATTTTTATGTCATTATTTTGTAAAAAAAAAAAAAATTGAAATCCAAGTGGGTGCCTGGTAAAAGGGGTTGGTGCTCCTTTCTGTTGTAGCAAAAAAATCAGGGGTTGGTGCTCCTTCCAGTGGGTTCTGGAGAATTATTTGTAAAGAGAGAATCCTTGCAAAGACTGGATTTGGATTGAAGTCCAAACAGTCATTACTTGAGGAGTAGCCACATCGGTGAACCTCGTAAAATCCTGTGTTGTGTGATGCTCTTGTGTGATACTTGCATTATCTATTTTTAAGCTTGCACTATTAGTTTTAAAAGTTGCAGATTTAAGTTTTTAAATAGTTACACTGATTCACCCCCCTCTCAGTGTCATTGTAAGAATATCAATTGGTATCAGAGCAAGGCACCTGCACAAGCTTAATCGGCTAAGGTGTTCTTGGGAGATATACAATGGCCGGTGGTGAAGGTTTTTCTTCTAACAAAGCTCCTCTGTTCGATGGAACAAACTATTCTTTCCGGAGGCTCAGGATGCAGACCTATCTATGTGCATTGGGTTATGACATTTGGGAATCTGTTGAAAATGGATACACCACTCCCACTTTTCCTCCAACAGATGCGGCTGAGAAGAAAAAGTTTGAGAACAACTCGAAAGCCAAGAATGCTATTATGTGTGGATTGGTCGACAGTGAGTTGATACGAATCATGAACTGCAAATCTGCTAAAGACATATGGGACAAACTGCAAAGCATTCATGAAGGAGATAACAAAATCAAGGAAGCTAAGCTGCAAACACATCGTGCCCAATTCGAAGCATTAAAGATGACCGATGATGAGAACATTGAAGCCTATCTGCTGAGAGTAAATGGAATCATCAATGCAATAAGAGGACTCGGGGAAGAAATGGAAGATGCAGTTGTTGTAAAGAAGGTACTAAGAACCCTCAATAAAAGGTTTGATGCAAAGGTTTCTGCCATAGAAGAAGCAAAAGATTTAAATTTTTTTAGTATGGATGAAATGCATGGTTCTCTAACAACATATGAAATGAGGATTGGTCAAACTAAGCCCTCAGATAGAGAAGCGACTTTCCAAGCACAGAAAATTATAAAATCTAAACAAGGAATCTAAGGAAGAAGAATCGCGAGATGAGACTGAAGCAAACTTTGTTAGGAAGTTAGTAAAGGGAAAAGGAAAGTACAGAGGTAAGTTGTCGTTCAAATGTTTTAACTGTGGAGGCATCGGGCACTTTGCAGCAAAATGCCCAATGAAGGAGAAAAATAAAAATGATGAAGGAACACATCCAGAAAGAAATGTCTGGAAAAAGAAACCACATTTTAGAAAAAGGAACTTCAAGAAGAAAAGTTTCATTTCTCAGAACATTGATTCTTCTGAAGACAGTTCCAGTGAGGACTACGAAGAAGAAACTGGTGAAGCCTTGTTCATGGCCTTCGAAGAACAAAGAAGCTGAAGAAACCCGGGAGTGTGAAGAAAAATTAGACGATGAGGCCGAGGTAGATCTGGAAGGTGAGTTGGTGGCTGCTCTTGAAGAGTTAAGTGCAGAAAGGAAAAGAAATAAAAATATTACAAGAAAATTTGAGGAGGCCAGCAATTTAATAATCAGTTTGAAAGTACAAACTGAAGAGCATAAGAAAAAGTCTGAAGATTTTGAAGCACAGCTAATCGTGAAAATAAATGAGTGCAACAAGCTAGAAGAAGATATAGTTGGATTAAGGTTGCAGCTAGAAGGGATGAATCGAAAACTGAGTTGTCATCAAAAATTTGAAGACAGTTCTGAGAAACTGAATAAAATGTTGAATAATCAAAGGCCCACAGGTATCAAGTTTGGTTTGGGCTTTGATGAAGGAGAAACCTCAAAGAACTCAAAGGCTGTAACTGTAGAACCAATAAAGATTAAAGACAAGATTAAAGTTGACCAAGATAAGCCGTATCATGCAAAAGAAAACAACAAGTCCAAGCTTGAAAGGAGTGCTGCAAATGATAGATTCATCAAAGTCACTCATCAAAGAAGAAGAAGACCCAGGGCTCCTACCTCCACCTGGCAACAACCACTTCCTAGGTACACTCGTTCCTTTTTTGGTTATTGCTTTAAGTGCAATGCATATGGTCATAAAATTTCAAGCTGTAGATATAATGTAGAACAAAGAAATTTTACTAGTAGAAATATTTTTTCTCCTTTGATAGATTATCTTTGTAGAATGTTATAACTGCCATAACTCGGTCATATTGCAAGGAATTGTCATAGCTCTTTTGCAGGAAATAAATATTGGGAAAGAAAATATCACTCAGCTGGATCAAAACAGTACAGAAAATTTCCCGAAAAACTGTCACAAGCCAATGAAAGGGAGAAAGTAAAACAAGTGACCAGATCTGCTATTAAATCTCAGTGGAAAGAAAAGGAACAACCAATGAAAGACAAGGAATCTCTGATTGTTCAAACAGCTCTCAAAGCACAGAATAAATCTGCTCCTTGGATTATGGACAGTGGATGCTCCAGTCACATGACAGGAGACAAACAGAAGTTTGACAAGCTACAGACATACGAAGGTGGTTCTGTAAAATTCGAAAACAATGATGGAGCAAAAATAGTGGGTAAAGGATCTGTTAAGTTAAGTGACGGTAAAATCAACTCTAAGGAAGTTCTTTTTGTGGTAGGACTGAAGCACAACTTACTGAGTGTAAGTCAGATTTGTGACAGAGGTCATGAAGTAATTTTCAAGAAGGAGGGTTGTGAAGTAAGAAAGACAAGAAATGGAAAGTTAATAGCCACTGGACTGAGAACTTCTGGAAATTTGTACACTCTCTCTGAGACTTCTGAAGGAGCCTGCTTGGTTGGTCAAGAAGAAGAAAATTGGCTGTGGCACAAAAGACTCGGTCACATAAGCTTTGATAATCTGGTAAAAATCAGCTCGAAAAGAGCTGTAAGAGACATACCCACTATTGGTAAACCATCAAATAGTATATGTGAGTCATGCCAAAAAGGGAAGCAAACCAGATCTACTTTCAAAGCAAAAGAATATTTCTCTAGCAAGCCATTAGAACTAATTCACACTGATTTGTGTGGACCCATGAGGACAGAAAGCATAAATGGATACAAATATTTTATGCTGTGTATAGATGATTTTTCCGGAATGACATGGGTACTCTTTATGAAACAAAAATCAGAAGCCTTTGAGATGTTTAAAACTTTCAAAAATCTTGTTGAGAATCAATGCGGAAAAAGAATTAAATGTTTGAGATCGGATAGAGGAGGAGAGTTTATTTCAAATGAGTTTGCTGAATTCTGTGAAAAACATGGAATAAGAAGACAAGTTCTCGGCGGCAAGAACACCTCGACGAGAATGGAGTAGTTGAAAGAAAGAACAGAAGGGTACAGGAAATGGCAAGGACCATGTTAACAGAGAGCAAAATTGTTGACAGGTTCTGGAAAGAGGCAGTCCATACTACAATCTATATTCAGAATAGGTGTATGTTAAGGCCGCATGAAAGCAAAACACCTTATGAACTGTGGTTTGGCAAAAGGGCTACAACAAAATACTTCAAAGTGTTCGGCAGCAAGTGTTACATTAAACGGACTGAAGCCAATCTTGGCAAATTCGAAGATAGAGCTGATGAAGGTATCTTTCTTGGTTACTCAACAAAAAGTAAAGCTTACACATGCTACAACAAAAGACTAAAGAAAATTGTGGAGAGTGCGGATGTGAAGGTTGATGAAGGCGGGGAAACAAGAAATCAGCAATAATGAAAACTACCCAACCTATGAAGAATTTATTGAAGAAGATGAAGATCAAGAAAAGGAAGAGAGACAGAAATCAGATTCGGATGATTTGGAAAGAGAAGAAAACAGGAAATTCGGAACAGTGCGGTGGCGAGAAAAATCATCCCAAAGAGCAGATTATTGGGGACCCTACAGTTGGCATTCAGACAAGAAGAAGAGTAGTAAATAACTATTCTCTGTTATCCAGTATTGAGCCCAAGAATATTATTGAAGCAAGCACGGATGAAAGCTGGATGGAAGCAGTAAATGAAGAACTAGATCAAATTGAGAAAAACAAAACATGGGAATTAGTACCAAGGCACTGAAAATAAAAACATAATTGGTACTAAATGGATATTTAGAAACAAAGCTGAATGAAGATGGACGAGGTTGTAAGGAATAAAGCAAGATTAGTCCGTAAGGGATATGCCCAAGTTGAGGGGATTGATTTTGAAGAGACTTTTGCACCCGTGGCCGGACTTGAAGCAATAAGACTATTTTTGGCTTTAGCTGTTCATAAGAATTTCAAGGTTTATCCGATGGATGTAAAATCAGCATTTTGAATGGAAATCTTGAAGAAGAAGTATATATTGAACAGCCTGATGGTTTTCAACTTTGTGATAATCCTAACTTTGTTTGCAAGCTGAAGAAAGCATTGTATGGCTTGAAACAAGCACCTAGAGCTTGGTATGCAAGACTGGACAACTATCTCACTAAGCAAGGATTCAAGAAAGGTATGGTGGATAGCAATTTATATGTGAAAACTGAAAATGGCAATTTCATTGTTCTAGTTGTTTATGTAGATGATATAATTTTTGGGAGTAGCAATGATGAATCATGCAAAGACATAGCAAACAAAATGCAGAAAGAGTTTGAAATGTCTATGATAGGTGAACTTTCTTATTTCCTTGGATTACAAGTTAATCAAACTGAAAAGGGGATCTTTATTTCTCAAATTAAATATGTGAAAGAAATGCTGAAAAAGTTCACTATGGAAGATAGTAAGCCAGTGAGCACCCCTATGACAACAAGCTGCAAGTTGAGCAAGGATGATAAATCTTCGGATGTTGATCAAACAATGTACAGATCAATGATTGGGAGCTTGTTGTATTTGACAGCAACCAGACCGGATATCTTACAAGCTGTTTGCATGGTTGCAAGATTTCAGGCTAGTCCAAAAGAGACTCATGTAATAGCTGTGAAAAGGATCTTTAGGTACCTCAAGGGTACTATGGAGTATGGGCTGTGGTATCCAAAAGGAAAAGACTTCACTCTCTTTGCATATTCTGATGCAGATTGGGCCGGATGCATTGATGACAGAAAAAGTACAAGTGGAGGAGCATTTTTCCTTGGAGATAAATTGGTAGCATGGCACAGTAAGAAGCAAGAATCAGTCTCTCTATCCACAGCTGAGGCAGAATACATTGCAGCAACAACATGCTGCACACAAATACTATGGATGAGACAAACATTGAAAGATCTAGGAATTCACTTCAATGAGCCCATTTCAATCAAATGTGACAACACTAGTGCAATCAACATTTCAAAGAATCCGGTAATGCATTCCCGCACCAAACATATTGCAATCCGGTATCACTTCTTGAAGGATAAGGTTGCGGAAGGAGAGGTCAGATTGGAGTTTGTTCCCACTACGGAGCAAGTAGTAGACATATTCACCAAACCTTTACCAAAGGAAGTATTTGAATACCTTCGGAAGAAGTTGGGAGTAGTCACACTTCCCAAGCACTGACTAGCTATGGGAAATACATTCTCAGGGGAGCATTCAAGTTATTTATGCCTGAGAATGTTGTGCATAGACTCAGGGGGAGTCTGCAGCAGCCCTTTGGCATTATTGGCAAAGGGGGAGAAGAATTTGAGCAAGGCTACAAAGTGTTGCCAACAATTCCAAAGGGGGAGATTGTTGAGCAAGGTGCAGCAAAAGCAATGCAAAAGTATTGTAATTGTTGTCAACACAGAAAATTGATGCGATTGATGCAGTTCAGAGGTCGGTCAGATCAAGTGCAGAAAATTTCAAGAAAAACAGAGGGGACCCAGATTCAGAAAGTTGCAAAAAAAGACAAGGAAGAAAACTGTCGCGATATCGCGACATGTTTCTGTCGTGATTTCGTGACACATCGGAGGAGAGAGAAAAGGCGATGAGAAATTGTCGTGATTTCACGACAAAGGATGAGAGAAAGATGAGAAATGTCGCGACATCGCGACACATCGGAGGAGAGAGAAAATTCATGAGAGAATGTCGCGATTTCGCGACATGCTGAAGGCAAAGCAGCAAAGTGAAGAAAGCGTAGCGATTTCGCTACATGTTGCAATTTCGTGGCTAAAGCAAAGAAGAAGTGATAAGTGCAAGAAGGTGGTAGCGATTTCGCTACAAGTATGAAATACAAAATGCAAGGGTGTAGCGATTTCGCTACAGGTTCGAAATGCAAGGCGAAAAGTGTAGCGATTTCGCTACAGGTTTGAAATAAAAGGTGCAAAGGGGCAGCGACTTTGACACAGGTTTGAAAAACAAGGGGCATAGGTGTAGCGATTTCGCTACAAATGCATAACATAGAACAAGTTGGTGTAGCGATTTCGCTACAAGCCTTGAGATCAGCAAGTCGAAGCAAGAGGAAACACCAAGCCAACAAAGTTAGATTTTCGAAAGATGCAAAAAAAAAAATGTTAAGTCAGAAAGGTGTAGCGATTTCGCTACGAGTAAGGTTTTTGCAGCTGCATGAAGAAAGAATTGTACGGAGGCCAGAAACGTCACGATTTCACGACAAGTTCAAAAAAAGCCGATGCAAGTCGGAAGAGTCGCGATTTCGTGACATCTTTGAGGATGACGTCAGCAAATTTAAAAATGTCGCGATATCGCGACAATTTGCCAGAAAAGCCGATGCAAGTCGGAAGAGTCGCGATTTCGCGACATCTTTGAGGATGACGTCAGCAAATTTAAAAATGTCGCGATATCGCGACAATTTGCCAGAAAAGCCGTTGGAAGTCGGAAGCGTCGCGATTTCGCGACATCTTTGAAGATGACGTCAGCAAATCTAAAAATGTCGCGATATCGCGACAATTTTCTAGAAAAGCCGTTGGAAGTCGGAAGCGTCGCGATTTCGCGACAACATGGAGGATGACGTCAGCAAAAGCGGAATGTGTCACGATTTCGTGACATGTATCAATTTCGCGGAGGTAAGCGTAGGAAAGAGAAGGAAAGCAAAAAACGTCGCGATATCGCGACAGGTAATGGTTTTGGCAGGAAAAAGTCAAAAATACATGCAAAGTGACAAGTGTCGAATAAGCATGCAGTCAATTACAGTAAAGTTAACTTGGGTCAGATCTGCAGTTCCAAGTGACAGGTGTTAGCATAAGATTAGAGAATACACTGCAAGAGTCGACTGGAGTTTCAAATGTTAGTTTCGAAGCAATGCATTTAAGAGAAAAACGGCTGTTGCAGGGCCGTAACACAGCTTGACTGGAAAAGGTGACAGCTTCACAAGGAAGATACGGAACATAGCATTAAATACAGAACAGAACAACTGGACGGTTGTATCGAGAACTGATTGCAGAAGCGTTGTGCGTATATCAAAAGTCGTAGTTGATCGTAGAAGATAAAGGATACACAGTTTTCAAAAGAGTAGAAAGAAGAACATCGATGATCCGAGATACGCAGAAAGATCGTCGGGATACCGATCGAGAATGTGCGAGAGAAAGAGGTCGTCGGAATGTCGAGTGAGTCAGAAAGAAAGCGGCTAAAAGGTAGAACTTGTCAGAAAGGATCGACACGTTGTTTACAGCCAAGAATGCATGAGAAATTGGAGGGAAACTTTGAGCCGTTTGAAATTGAACCGTTCGAGAAAAACAAATAAATGGACTCGAATGAGCGCAGAAGAGGGCAACTGCACTGTGCATTATTGAATACATAAAAAGGGCGTAGTGTGGTAAATAGTGCTTTGGATGAACAACGACAAGAGAACAAAAAAAAAAACCTGCATATTTATTGTAAAAATAACGAGAGAGGTTTTTGAATTGATCAGAAGATATTGAGTCTCTAACAAGTCTCTTTATGCTTCTATAAGATAGATTGTTTGAGCCTTAGACCAGTGAGGGTCTTGTAAAAGAGAAGGCATTTTTATGTCATTATTTTGTAAAAAAATTTGAAATCCAAGTGGGTGCCTGGTAAAAGGGGTTGGTGCTCCTTTCTGTTGCAACAGAAAAAAATCAGGGGTTGGTGCTCCTTCCAGTGGGTGCTGGAGAATTATTTGTAAAGAGAGAATCCTTGCAAAGACTGGATTTGGATTGAAGTCCAAACAGTCATTACTTGAGGAGTAGCCACATCGGTGAACCTCGTAAAATCCTGTGTTGTGTGATGCTCTTGTGTGATACTTGCATTATCTATTTTTAAGCTTGCACTATTAGTTTTAAAAGTTGCAGATTTAAGTTTTTAAATAGTTACACTGATTCACCCCCCCCCTCTCAGTGTCATTGTAAGAATATCATTCAAAGAATGAATTAGAGACCATGTTTGATATGAAAGAAGAGTTCTTTGTTGCTCTCAGAAAATTGGAAAGACTAAGAGATAAAAACTCAATCCTGAAAGAACAAATTTAGGAATATGAAGAAGTAAGAGTGGAATTCATACAGAATCTCACAGAACTCAAGATCAAGGTAGAAGAAGGAAAAAATATTGAGCAAGATATGGCATATCTTATGAAATCCAGGGAAACATAATGTGGAAGATTGGAAGCAAAAATTGTTCTCCTAAGGAATAAATTTGAAAGGACCAAGATACTACAAGAAACAGAATATGAGAAGCAAAAAGAGGAATCAAGCTTCCAAAAGGTATAAACTTCAAACAAATATCAAGCAAAGGACATCAAAAATGAAGAAAGCAAAGAAGAACCCTGGATAAGGGTTAATAACAAAAATAATATGACTTCGTCACAATATCTAAGATCTCCAAATAGGTTACATAAATTCTTCCATGGTCGCTATTTTTCTTGAAATAAATATGGACATAGAGTCGTTCACTGTATTCATCATGCTAGATACAATAGAAATTTCAATTCCTTTTCACCTCTCATGGATGATGATGTTATATGTTACAAATGCAATAACTTTAGCACAAGGCTAGGTGGTGTAATGGTATTCCTGTTGGCATATTCCCCATAGGGGGTTGTGGATAACTCCTTTGATTGCATATAAAATAGGTTTCAGTGACATGATCATCCTCCTTGATATAGGGCAATTATGGACACAATTGAGTCTTATGATTTAGTTTGCAGACCACGCATACTCTAACTTTGTTCTTCGGGCATGCATTCTTTGCATGCTTCCCTCTACATTTTGGGCAGAAATAAGCCAATGCTACTTTGTTTTCTTGCTTATTTTTCTCCAATAGTAGCATGTCCATTTGCAGTGCCAGAGAAGAAAGCATATCACTTTTCAAATCTTCTAGCATGTTGCCTATCTCTATTTTTGTGACTGAAGTAGTTGCTTTCATGGTTCTAAAAGTGGTCTTGCCTATCCTTATTGAGTAGTTCCAATATAATTATCGTATATCTTCCATAACATGCTAGTATATATCACCTCCAAAAATCATATTGAGATCCTCTAATAATTCATTGTTAAGCCCTCTCAAAAATATGTTTTAAAGATATTTATCAACTAGCTTCGCATGAGCAGATCGTTGAATATTGAAATTGAATCTCTCCTAGTATTCCTCCAAAGATTTGTCCTCCTTCTATGTCATTCTCAGGACCTCTTATCTAGAGTTTCTTGCTCTCTTGAAGTCTTGATATTGCTCTAAAAGGAGCTTCTTCATTTTATCCCATGTAGCAATGTGTTTATATCCCAAACTTATGAGCCATCATAGAGTTGCATCATCTAATGTGGAAGGAAAGAGTTTCAGCTTCTGCATATCAGACTTGTAATCCATAGACCTTCATAGAACATCAAACTTAAATAGAAATAGGTCATGGTCTTCGGTTGGGTATCCTCTGAAGGTAGGAAGGTGAGTAGGAGATATATTTTTCATGTTGGTTTCTCCTAATCCTTCTTCTATCAGGAAACTAAATCTAGATGAAGTCCCTTCTTCAGCCATTCTTTCATGATATATGGTTTCTAATGTAGTTTCTATGACCTCACGGTCATTCAAAATTTTTTGGGTTAGGACCTTAAAGTCAGCTGGTGTTATCGTCCGATCCTCTACAACTTTCCATAGTAGGGCTTCCTCTAAGGGTGTCCTCCTAAACAATGGGTTTACAATGGTTCATTCTTCCCTAGGTTGGTGGGATGAGGAAGAACTTTGTACAAAGTGAGGATTCTCACTCTAGTGGACTATTGATGATAAATCAAGTGAATCTAATTCAAATTTGGAGTGTTCGGCTGACTTAGATTTCTATGGGATTTGTTTTATGAAATGACCATCAGGTCCTCTCTTCCTCAATGGACTCATGCAAAGTCAGATGGAAGTTTTTGGGCATTGCAATTAATCTAGTAGAGGCACATCCTCAACAATGGCACCACAATATTGTGGGTCAAACATAGGTTAAATTTAATCCTATTTTGTCACTACCCATGCATTTAAATTTTTAGACTAGGGAACTTCATAAATTTTAGAAGTGTCTCAAACAAGAGCATTTACAATACCCACCTCTAATATGAGTCCGACTGATTCTATCATTGGGGGGGTTAAAAGAACGAAATTCATTCATACACACCACAATAGTATACGTATGAATAATTAAATCCTTGTAAATCAAATATTCATACGTGAAAAATTAACTAGACATGAAAGTGATTCTACTACAACAATAAAAATAATAGTGCAAAAAGCAAACCTATGAAAGTAGGAAACTGGTATAGGAAAGCACAACTAAAAGAGAAGGAATACTGGCTTGGAGTGGGCCCAGGCTCCAGTATCTCCCTTCTAGCTAAACACACAATTAGGAACTCTTGAAATTTATTATAATTGTAAGATAATTACAATACTTCTATCTCCTCATAATGATAAATAGATTCTGGATATTCTAGATATCTATCAGAGAGGTCTGTGTGTGTTTATATAGCACACATGTAGATATTCTATTACAAGGAAGTTACAACAGTATTTCAGTACAAACTAAACTGGGATAGTCTGGTAACCACATCAAAATCTGCTAAAAATAGTCATCATTTCTAACGGTGGCATGTTCAATAATTGGTTTGAGTTGCTTGATCTGGATCATTCTTTTCCTGGCATAGGTAAGACGTTCTCGTCCATTTGTGCAATTCCTAGAACTCTCTTGTGTGATCTGGAACTAAAACTACACTAGTCAACACTGCCCACATAGCTTTATGTGGTCAACTGGTGAAGAATGGAGGCACCTTATCTATGAGGAAGGTGCCTTCCTCAAATGCTTTGGTAGGTGCCTTCTTTATGCGGAAGGCGTATACTAATGTCGAGTAACTTCTTCATGTGGAAGGTGCCTATTGATGTTGGGCACCTTCTTCATGTAGAAGGTGCCTACTGATGTTGGGCACCTTCTTTATGTGGAATGCACCTTGGCTTGTATGGGGTGCTTACCTTATGTAGAAGGTGCCTAAGTATGTCGAGCACCTTCTTTATACGGAAGGCGCCTACCTTCTGTTGGCACCTTCCTTGAAGAGGAAGGCACTTACCTTCTCTTGGTACCTTCCTTGAAGAGGAAGGCACTTAACCACCATGCCTTGGTCCCGAAATAAATAGAGTGTCAGGTTCATGAAGGACCTCGACTGATCCGAATCTGTCAAAACCAACTACATTTCCACACAAACACACTAAAACACACAAATTAGATAACACACACAATTATATTAAATAATTACATAATAATTCATAAAAGTACACAGTTCCTATTATATTTTTGTATAATAATCAATGAAACTCTTACAAAATATGAGCATTTCTAAGGCTCATCATACTTGTCCAAATTTTTGAAAAGCTAAGCTAATGTCATCAAAAAAATGTTCTAACTTGCTATTTTCTTAAGTGCTTAGTCTTGAACATTTTTTCTTATGAGCTCCTCACTTTACCAGGTATTTTGAAGTGTTTTCTTGCATTAACACAAAAATATTCTGATTTGCTAAATTTATAGGCCTAATTTTGAATAATACTTGAATTATTCGAGATAAAAACCTTTGGATTTGGTGTATAAAAACTTTTAAGTAGACTAATTATCCAAAATTTCTTCCTTTGAATTTAGATGAAAGAATTGAGAAATTATAAAGTTTTAAAATATTTTATTTTCTTTCTTGATATGGTCAAGTGACCTCTTTATGGACCAAGAAGGCTATATAACCTGTAGAAGTTTGATAGCTTGAAAAACCTCTGATTCTTGTGTTTTTATAGATTATAATATTTTATGGATGTTGTCAATTACATGATTGATCACCTTGGGTTCTCTATTATTCCTGAATTATTCTTGGTTTTATTTCCTATAGTCCTCTAATGATGCTATATTTGTAGTTGCATTAGGGATTAGTGACTTATTAGATAGTCATTGTGAACCCAATCATAAGTGGAGGATGATTTAATTTCTAAACCTACACTTTTGTATGATGGGAAAATTAATGATTGCTATATGAGAAGAGCTCTTGCCAAAGGTAGATTTATTTTAGTTGTCATTGGAAAGGATCCAAGAATATTACCAACAGTTAGATTTGTCTTATTTTACATTACAAAGGCTACAAGTCATCATATTTCTATTTTATGGGTCAACATAACCTTGTGGCACAAGGAGTTTCAAATTTACTATAAAAATTATTTGAAGGCTTTCTATTTTTAGAATCATTAGCATTTTTATAGAATCAACTAATTGATATATCAATGGATCTTTAGGTACTCTCGTATTGCTTTTCCATTGGTGGCAATCTGGCTCAAAATTTCCTTCTTTGATAAATTTCCCTAGTGTAGTAAAATCTCACAATAGTTTGGCAACTCATAGAGTAATTTTGATTGTAGGATGAAAAGAACCTAGAAAAAAATCCTTATCTATTGACTATACATTCTATGGAGGAAATCCTAGAACTTTTGGGGTATAAATGGATGGGAGAAACATTTATTTATTGAAGGGAAGCTTCATTTGGAAGCTTATAAAATGTTGAGAAAAGAAATATCCTTATATAGACTTCTCTCATTGGAAAAGTCTTTCAAGTTGCTCATCTAATCAGCCCTCATTTTCAACAATCCTCTATAGCAAGCTCATGGAAAATATTTTTTAGCATAGCTAAATTGGGAAAGACATGATTATCCACTATTTTACCTTGTATTCAATTATGATAGTTGTCTCTTAATTATTTTTCTCATTCTTAGACCTCTTGATCCATGCATCCCTCCTTTAAACATGAATGTGAATCACTTGGTGTGCTTTCCCATTTTTTTTTTGTGAGTGCTATGTCATTGTCTATTCTAGCCAATAACTACACAACACTTATATTTTATTAGTTTTATTTCAATGCAATTTATTGATAACATAATACATGGTTTTGACATTATTTTATGTGCTAGTTGTTTCATGTGGAGCTCATTCATAAGAATCTAGAATATTCAGACCAAAGTGATCCAAACTTCCACCATTCCCACCGATCTATTTTCACAATATATGACTTATAACTAGGAGTTGATGGTTGGTTGAATTTGGCATGTGATGAACTCTCATGTCTACATGGATTAATATGTTGAAATCAAGAATGGAAAACTCATATTCCAATAGCGACTCTTCTATGAGTTTCTCCAGGTTTTATGGATGATCTTCTATATCCACTTGATGGTACTATAGATTATATTTAGCTAGATTAACACTTTTAACTTCAATAATCTATATGTGGTAGGGGTTGGGCTTCTTCACATAGATTCAAACCTTCCTTCCCTTGGAGGGAATTTTCATGTTAGTGTAATCTAGGTATAGATATCCCCCAAGATTTATTGTGAACTTCCTTGATAAGTATAATCCAAATAGCAATGGAAGGTCCACCACTATCACATCTTGTATTATAGAGATATCTAAAATATTGTGCAACAAAATTGAAATATCATTTATAAATTCCACCATTTAGGCTAGGGTTCCATATATACATGTAAGGTAATAGGAAATATCCAACCTATTTTTTTTCTCCAAGTGTCTTTCATTCTTCATGGAATTCCATGTCTTATAAGATCCATTTTTCCAACCTTTTTATCCATTTTTTAGAATTACTTAGGGTCTATGACCCCTTTCTTCTGTTGAGCATTAATTGATCCCAAGATCAATTAATATCCATTTGATAAATTATGTTCTCTAAGGTAATAGTCCAAACACATAGGAGTGTGTTTAAACTAAGGGGGGTTGTATATCACGAACCGTTACTCTTGAACCTTATCAAAAGGATATTAATTGATCTTGGAATAAATTAATGCTAAATAGAAAGGGATCATAGAACCTAAGGAATTCTAAAAAATTCCAATTTAGGGATTTAAGGGGAAAAATAATGAAAAATTAACTAAGCATGTTTGTTTAGGTTAATTGCATTTTATTTTTAAAGCAATTAAATATCCAATTCTTATTGGACCAAATGAGGCACTAGTATTATTTAATTCTAAAGGTCTATCTTATTCTCCCTAATAGCATAATTTGGTTTGTGGAGAGAAAATTGAGATTCTCTCCTCTATTTTTAGTTAGGGATGCATTGGTGGCATATGGACCATAAATGGCACAAAACAAAAATAGGGCCACCTACCTTATATTTAGTGGTCCCATTTCTACTTTTAGGATTAGCCTCCACATGGCATGATATGGTTTTGTGGGCACAAGGAATATTTTAAATAATAAAATAATGCCACTATTGGCCCGTAAGTGGAGAGGTTTCCCTATAAATATAGGATATCTTGTGAAGAAAGGGAGCTAGGAAATCTTGGGGGATTAGGGAGTATGCTCTCCACTTCAGTGGATAAGAAACCAAAAAGCACTCAAGAGAATACTAGGATCTACTCCAAAAACATATGGATGGGAATCTAATTACTGAGAACTTAGAAGACATGGAATGTCATGAAGAATGAAAGACACTTGGAGGTAAAAAAAATAGGTTGGATCTTTCCTATTACCTTACATGTATATGTTCAATAGGAATGTATGGTCCTTTTATTTATTGTACCTATTTTTATCTTTCGATTATGTTATATTGGTTGATCCTCTTGGAAAATATCGGTGTATGGCTTGGTTAGATACCATCTTAAAAATATTACAGATTTGTACTAATAAAATACTTTGCATTAATATAATGTTTAATGAGACCTAGAATATTATATACTTTCATTCAATGTTGGCTCCAATTGAGGTAAATGAAGCTTTTAAAGAGTCAAATCACTGACTCTAAGTATAATAGTACTTTATATTTACCACAAGTTGGGTATTGATTGTTATGGGTAAACCCTAGTCTCAATATACTTCATGGACCAATGTATCAGCTTACAGAAGCCTTGATTGGGATTCATTGCAAAAACCTTAAATATGCTCGACTCATTGCTACTTTTAATTTTTAACTCGATTTGATTAGAACTTGTTGATAAATACCTCTATGAACCACTCTGCAATCCTTCTACTAGAATCGACCTCGATTAATGTTCTTAAGTTTGTATTTCACATTATAAGTGGATAGTATTATTTTGGTATACACTTTTTGTGAGAAAATTTAAGACTGAGACCAAGGTGCTCCTTCCTAAAAAATGAGACACGATTTTGCTATCACTCTAATAGGCATTAAGAGTATCTTAAAGGAGGCATATATACTTTAATCCATCTATGATTTAACAAGACAATTATGTTGCTAGTCACCTATTATAGTATATGCCTCCCTGTGTTACATCATAACTATGTAGTCAAGCCAAATGATGCCCAATAAAAACTAGGGCTACCATGACTGCAACCTTGTAAGAAGTGTGAGATTTCCACTATTCTCTAACCTCCCTATCTCGAATAGATAGATCCCTTATGCAGAATGAAACCTATAGTTTATATTATCTCAATGAGTCAAATGGTGACTCTTCATATTGAGTTTTATCAATTTACAAAACCAAATATTTAAGCTTCATCCTATGTCTTGGGGATTTCTAAACATTGTTTATTCACCTGTACATAACAAAGAAGCTAAGTCCTCTATAGATTGACCTTCCAAACAATTAAAAAAGTTTAGAAAACTCATTTAAAACCATCATCGCATATTGACATCATCGCGTGGTATCTTAGTTGTAATCGTATGGCAATAAAGGTATATATTGGTCTGGTAAGCTTTAGATTTTTTTTCACATTTCAATTATAGCCTACCAAGTCATCTAGAAACTACCTAGTGGCCTAGTTTTATAAACTTGTTGGCCATAAATGATTGGTGATTGTATTTCTTTAGTGAAATTCTCTTCGATCATAGCTGAGAAGGGTAGAATTCTCAAAGGTTGTATAGATTAGCATTGGAAAGGAAAGACCTTGCCTACTCTTATCTTATGCCACGATGTGTATGCACTAGTGCGATGTCATAAGACACCTTGAAGGCTAAGATTAGGTGTGATGAATTATACCATGTGTTGTAAGGATGGGTAATAACATAGGTAAGAAATGTGCTACATTGGTTTGACCTTGCTAAATCAAGTGATTTAGATCTAACCTTACCTCATGGTGAATATCGATCAGATGAAACCGTACATAGTAAGAACTAAACAAATATTTTAATGAATAATTATGTAAATTTGAGTACCACCGATAGTATAGACTACAATTGCTTATTTAAATACCAATTGAATGGATCCTAGTGAATATAGAAATCCATATGTTGGATTTGAATTATGTAATTGACACCTTATGTTTAGGATTGGTAATATGTGGTATACCTTGGAAACAATTCAAGTAGGAATCACCATAGTGGTTAACCTATTTATAAACATGAAATGAATTACAAAGTGGTCATCGGATTAACTAAAAAGGTTTGAAAACCCCCTTGAGGAGGTAGACCTTTGATTTATTAAAGCCTCTTGAATTGCATTTGTGTTAAGTACATAAATAGTCATGGTTTAAGATGATATCGAGTTTTATTTGTGTTATTCTATATGTTGGAGTATTGGAATTAAGTTATTTCCTTAGTTACACTAATTTAGTGAATAAATAAAGGGATAAATAAGGAATAATTATGATTATAGGGAAATTGTGGTAGGCTAATTTAAGAACTACCTGGTAAAATATATAGGAATAGAGGTAATGATTTGCTAAAGACCATTCTCTTAAGAAAATAAAAACTCTTGATGTGCTAAAAACTATACATGATGAGGAATGGTTAGAGTATTGAGATATGATGGCTTATATTGAAATCAAATCTAACTACTTAGAAAAATAAGGAGTGTTCATGAATTAAAGGTATGAGACTTGAATTAATTGGTTAATTTCATATCAATCACAAATAATGAGTTTGGAATTCATTCTTGAGGAAATTTATAGAATTTCCTCTAATGCCGATGAGTCATCTCCAAATATAATTTCAATAATTTTCATAAACAATATAAAATATTATAATGTCTTAGAGAAATGAACCTTTATATTCCTTATGTGCACCATGGATTCTAAAGGAATTAGTAGATTCCTTAATTGCATCTTAAATTTAAAAGGAATAGTTGGATTCCTTATTGGTATGTGAAATACCTTAATGTTATAACAATGAATTAGAGAAAGGAATTAGGAAAATTCCTTAATTGCATCATGAACCTAGAAAGGGATAATGGTATCCCTCGATTTGTATTTGAGTAAAAGAGATCTGTAGATGCCCTTCATAATAGTACTATTTGACATATTAAGTTTATGAATATGAGGAAATAACATATTTTGAAGGTTGGGTTTATTCCCCATGAGGGTTCTTAGGATAAAAAATGTGTCATTTATTTGTGGTTTTATGTGTTAATTCTTGTGCATATTGCTTTACTTTCAAAAAGTAAAATGATATAAGTGAATGAGATGGTTATATATTTAGATGAAACAGTTACGCATACCTTTATATTATTATAATATTTACATTTGTGTACTATTTAGTCGGTAGTTCAATTATGATGAAAATAATGTATGCTTAGTTTCCATTATGTTAATGATAAATTATTGTCCCATTTAATTTTTGGAATGTAATAGATTAATATGAATGATGTAATTAGCTAGATTTACCTTTCAACAACTAGCACTTGATGTATTCAATGATGGTATGGATGCATAAAGAAGAATGTAATGAAATACAATTCTTGCTCAAATGGGTATCTCATGTGTTGTTTCAAACTTAAGGCTATAATGTAATGGATTCTATTCATAAAGACTTCATTGATTTTTGTTCACCTCATAAACACTCATGGATGGTTTAACTTGAAACACATAAGTAATAAAATGATCCAAGCTAGAATTATGAGTGGGATGAAACCCACAAGAAGGCAAATTGGTCTTGAGTTGTGAACCAAGATAGACCTTACTTTTTGAATTAATAACCGAATGTACCTGAGGAGGGGGCACTCCCATGGTGGTCAAATAAAATCCTTTTGTATTAATCTGAATTGATTCACGTATTTAAAAAAAGGGTTGCCTAAATAAACAAGGTGAACAATTAAGCCTTAAGAGGCATAAGGTAATATAATCATGCTTAATATGATATTCCATGGATTCTATGAGTTGATCACATATAGTGATTTTATTATCTTAGTGACCCCATAGAGGATATGTGGGTGGGATATAAGATCTATGAATAACCATTGTTGGGGTTATTTAATTATGATGGGTTCCATATTTAAGGCATTAACCTATATATTGGTCTTGGTGGATAGTATGGTGATTTCTCTTTTATGTGGGATGAAACCTAATTCTTGGCTAGCATTCTCATATCCGAGTCTAAGGGTTTCATAGAGGCTGATCACTTCTACTCAAGAGTTATATATATATATATATATATATATATATATATATATATATATATATATATATATATATATATATATATATATATATATATATATATATATATATATATATATATATTATGGTAACAATTGGGGTTGTTATAGTAATCTACCATGGGAGTACCCCCCATTTTGGTACATTCAATTCTTAATTTAGAATGTAAGGTCTATCTTGGTTTGCAACTCAAGACCAATTTGCCTTCTTGTGGATTTCAACCCACTTTGAATTCCAGCTTGGATCATTTTATTACTTATGTGTTTCAAGTTAAACCATCCATGAGTGTTTATGAGGTGAACATAATGCAATGAAGTATTTATGAATATAATCCATTACATTATAGCCTTAAGTTTGAAACAACACATGAGATACCCATTTGAGCAAGAATTGTATTCCATTACATTCTTCTTTATGCATCCATACCATCATTGAATACATAAAGTGCTAGTTGTTGAAAGGTAAAGCTAGCTAATTACATCATTCATAACACTCATGTTGATCTTCTTCATAACAAAAAATGATGGCTGATTACTTCTGGTTTCCTACCGAAAGGAAGTTAAGAGAATATTTATCTCTATTTCTGATAATGTGCTTGATGTCAACAAGTACTTATTACCATATTTGTAAAAAAGTACCTAAATATAAGGCACCAAAATAAGTGTGCACGAAATCAACCTATGGAACCATTGAAGGCGCAATGATAGGACTTTACGTTAAAAATATAAAGGACGTGTTCCACCTTGAGAATTGATAAGATAAAAAAAAATATTCAATGGGAAAATTAAGGTAAATTTGAAAAACATCATGGAAGTTGAAAGATCCAACTTGGGATCATCAATATGCGATCATTTAAATGAATGGAAATGATTGTTATATTTGAAATTGAACCAGATAATCACTTTGATCAATGACAAAAATGTGGAAATTGATCATATATAATAACTTATAGGATTTTAATATTTCATATACTCATGGCATCCAATACGATTATATTCATGGCAGGATTTTCCTGGATGTTATTAGTTATATGTGGTGTAAATCCCATTCTATTTTTTATGATCCTTTTGCTTTTTTTTATCGATCTAGTGATGCATCTGCCTTGAAATGAATAAACTAATATTTAGTATTAACAGATCTAAACAAGAAGAAGGGGTAGTCACAATAGGAGAAATAGTAATGAGAAAAACTAGAAGAACAATTGAGGAAACAACAAGGGAATCTCCTGTACACCGCACCCAAGAATATTTATGGGCACAAGAAAGAATAATACTAGAATTCGAGAGAGATGCTACCATATCTGAGCAAGATAGGCTCAGATCAGAGATATTACAAATAAATAATTGGAGAGCAGCAGTGATGGTAGCCATGTATATAAAAAACCCACAATTTCATCAAATAAGGGAAGAATTTAATGTTGCATTCTTGGAATCTTGTTTTGTTGCATTGTTGAATCATGGTATGCTTTTCCCACCATAACCAACTGTTAGTACATACCATGGGAGAAGAAGAACCACTCAAGCAACTTAGGTAATGATCAAACAACTGCTAGAACAATTGCTCCACCACCCTCTCTAGTTGTAAGTACCAGTACAACATGAAGTGAGGAACGGATCCAAGAGCACCAACTCTAAAGATCCTTTAGGCCACCACTTTGAAGTATGGAATTCATGCCAAGGATGAGGCACAAATATAATTATCAAACTTTTGAAATATTATATTTTTGTTTATAGGAAGAAAAATACTATATGAATATTATTATTTTTATAATAATTTTAATTAGTTTAAGACTTCTATTGTGTGATTCAAAGGAATTTGTTAATATCATCAATGAATTAACATTAATTTTTTTTTGTAGGTTACTAAAATAAAACTAAATGAATTTGAATAATGGATTGGTGTCCATTCTTGGAGAAGGTATGTGACTTATCCGTGATGATATAAACCAGGATACATGGGTGGATACTCTGGTGTTGGCAAAGAGACTGCCAAAATGCATCTTAGGATACATGTGAATATCCTAAATTGAGATTTTAAAATTATAATGTGTCTTTGTTGACACTTAATTTTATCAGGTTAACTCATGTTAAGGATTAAAAAATTATATTGTGATACTACTTGGTGGGATTTTTGATGTCTAATATAGTACAAAAGCATAATTTCATGATATATTTGTAACACCATTTTGCAAATTCTATTATTGTAGTGCTTTAAATTCAATATTTGTGCAGTCATAGATGGTTTAAAACTATAATATTTATGAGGATATTATGTATTGATGTTATTTTCAATACTTGTTGTTATGCAAAATGAATGTTATGTTGTTTATAAGGACATGGTACTCCTGATAGTTTGCATTTTTGCAGATCCAGGTACTCTCATGGATGGAATATGAAGCTTACCATCAAGGATGAGATGCTGAAAGTTAAGAAAAATCTGATGACTCAGATTGTAAAATAACACGATAAATACTAGCTTTGCTAGATAAATTATGCTCTCTAATGTAATAGTCCAAATATAGAGGACTATGTTTTAACTAAGGGAGGTGTATGTCACAAATCGTTACCCTCAAACCTTATCAAATGGATATTAATTGATCTCGGTATCAATTAATTATTAATAGAAAGGGGTCATAGACCCTAAGGAATTCTACAAAATTCCAATTTAGGGATTTAAGGGGAAAAATAATGAAAAATTAATTAAGCATGTTTGTTCAGGTTAATTGCATTTGGTTTTTAATGTAATTAAATTTCCAATTCTTATTGGACCAAATGAGGCACTAGTATTATTTAATTCTAAAGGTCTATATTATCCTACCTCATGGCATAATTTTATTGGTGGAGAGAAAAGTGAGATTCTCTCATCTATTTTTAATTAGGGATGCATTGGTGGCATATGGACCATAAAGAGCACAAAAAATAGGGCCACCTGCCTTATTCTTAGTGGGTCATTTTATAATTTTAGTATTATTTTTTGGTAGATAAGATACTATAGCATTAATATCGGGTTTTACAGGTTGACCCAAAACCTTTTACAAAAATCAGCCTAGGGCTATTGATGAACATGTCCTTACTAAGGATCCTATATATGTAAAATCTACATGCCACCAAAGCCATTACATCCGGTAAGGCACATATCCTCTTATAAAAAAAAAACTTCCCATACAAAATTTTGGGTATACCCCGAGAAAACACACTTGCATCATAATTACAAAAAAAATAAACAAACATAGATCCCTTCCTTGAAACAATGGAGAAACAAAAAGCTGTAGAAACACATAGCAGATTACTGAAAAAAACTCCCACAAGATCTGTATTGATAGTTACTCTTAATAATTATTTGGTAATTGCTTTCTTCCATATATGAAATGCTTTGGGACCACATCCCATCTTGGACAATCAGCCTTGGATAAGTGAACTTGCTAGCTATATTTATGGCGGTGGCTATCTGGTGGTCCACGTGGCTGTAGTTCGAAGTCTTATATTGTTGTTTATCCTCCACATGGCATGATATGTTTTGATGGGCACAAGGCATATTTTAAATAGTCAAATAATAAGGCCACTATTGGCCCATAAGTGGAGATGTTTCCTATAAATAGATGACATCTTGTGAAGAAAAAGAGCTAGGAAATTTTGTGGGACTAAGGGAATATGATCTCCACTTCAGTGGATCAAAAACCAAAAATCACTTGAGAGAATACTAGGATCTACTCCAAAAATAGATGGATGGAAATCTAATGACTGGGATCGTAAAAGACATAGAATACCATGAAGAATGAAAAATACTTGGAGGTAAAAAAATAGGTTGGATCTTTCTTGTTACCATACATGTATATGTTTAAGAGGAATGTATGGTCCTTTTATTTATTTTTCCTATATTTATATTTCGATTATGTTAATGGTTGATCCTCTTGGAAAATATCGATGTATGGCTCAGTTAGATACCATATTAAAACTCTTAAAGATTTATACTAATAAAAGACTTTGCATTAATCTAATGTTGAATGAGACCTAGACTATTATATACTTTCGTTCAATTTTGACCTCAATTGAGGGAAATGAAGTTTTTAATGAGTCAAATCACTAACTCTAAGTATAATAGTCCTCTATATTTACCACAAGTTGGGTATTTATTATTATGGGTATACCCTAGTCTCAATATACTTCATGGACCAACGTATCACATTATAGAATCCTTGATTGGGATGCATTGCAAAAATCTTAAATGTGCTCAACTCATTGCTACTTTTAATTTCTAACCCGATTTGATTAGAACTTGTTGATAAATACCTATATGAACCACTATACAATCCTTCTACTATCATCGACCTCAATTGACATTCTCAAGTTTGGATTAAACGTTATAAGTGGATAGGATTCTTTTGGTATACACTTTCTATGAGAAAATTTAAGACTGAGGCTGAGGTGCTCCTCCCTGAACAACGAGATATTGTTTTGCTATCGCTCTAATAGGCATGAATAGGATATTAAGGGAGGCTTATATGATTTAATCCATATATAATTTAACAAGATAATTATACTACTAGTCACCTATTATAGTTAGACATCTCCCTGTGTTGCGTCAGAACTCTATAGTCAATCCAAATGATGCCCAATAAACACCAGTGCTACCGCGACTACAACCTTGTAATAAGTGTGAGATTTCCACAATTGCCCAACCTCCCTATCTCAAACAGATAGATCCCTATTGTAGAATGAAATCTATAGTTTATAGTTTCTTAATGAGTCACATGGTGACTCTTCATATTGAATTTTATCGATTTATGAAACCAAATATTTAAGCTTCACCTTGTGTCTTGGGGATTTCTAACCACTGTTGAATCACCTGTACATAATGAAGAAGCCAATTCCTTTGTAGATTGACCTTTCTACTGATAATAATGTTTAGAAAAATCATTTAAAACCATCATTGCATATTGATGTCGTCATGTGGTATATCATTTGTAATCATATGGTAATCAAGGTATATTCTAGTTTGGTAAGCTTTAGTTTTTTTTGATATTTTGACTATAGCCTACCAAGTTGTCTAGAAACTTCCCAGTGGCCTAGTTTTATAAACTTGCTAGCCATAACTAATTGGTGATTATATTTATTTAGTGAAATTATCTTCGATCATAGCAAACAAGGGTAGAATTCTCAAAGGTTGTATAGATTATCAATGGAAATAAAATACCTTGCCTACCCTTATCTTATACCATGATGCGTATGCACTGGTGCAATGTCATAATACACCTTGAAGGCAAATATTAGGTGTGATGCATTATACCATGTGTTGTAAGTATGGGTAATAACATAGGTTAGAAATGTGCTACATTGGTTTAACCTTGATATATCGAGTGATTTAGATCTAACATTACCTCATGGTGAATATCGATTGGATGAAATCGTACATAGTAAGAACTAAATAAATATTTTAATGATCACTATGTCAATTCGATTATCATTGATAGTATAGACTACAATTGGTTAATTAAATACGAATTGAATGGATCCCAATTAATATAGAAGTCCATATGTTGGATTTAAATTATGTAATTAAAACCTTGTGTTTGGTAATATGTGGTATACCTTGGAAACAATTCAAGTAGGAATCACCATAGTGGTTAACCTATTTATAGACATGAAATGAATTACAAAGTGGTCATCAGATTAACTAAAAAGGTTTGAAAACCCCCTTAAGGAGGTAGACCTTTGATTTATTGAAGCCTCTTGAATTGAATTTGTGCTAATAACATAAATAGTCATGGTTTAATATGATATTGCATTTCATTTACATTATTCTATACATTGGAGTATTGGAATTAAGTTATTTCCATAGTTACACTAATTTAGTTAATAAATAAATTGATAAATAAGGAATAATTATGATTATAGGGGAATTGTGGTAGGCTAATTCAAGAACTACCTGGTAAAATATATAGGAATAGAGGTAATTATTTTCTAAAGACCATTCTCTTAAGAAAATAAACATTCTTGATGTGCTAAAAACTATACATGATAAGGAATGGTTAGAGTATTGGTATATGATGGCTTATATTGAAAACAAATCTAATTACTAAGCAAAATAAGAATGAGTGTTCATGAATTAAAGGTATGGGACTTTAATTCATTGGTTGATTTCATATCAATCACAAAGAATGAGTTTGGAATTCATTCTTGAGGAAATTTATAGAATTTCCTCTAATGTCGATGAGTCATCTCCAAAATATAATTCCAATGATTTTCATAAACAATGTAAGATATTATAATGTCTTAGAGAAAGGAACCTATAGATTCCTTATGTGCACCATGGATTCTAAAGGAATTAGTAGATTCCTTAATTGCATCTTAAATTTAAAAGGAACATATGGATTCCTTATTGGTATGTGAAATACCTTAATGTTATAATGATGACTTAGAGAAAGGAATTGGGAAAATTCCTTAATTGCATCATGAACCTAGAAAGGGACAATGGTATACCTTGATTTGTATTTGATTAAAATAGATCTGTAGATGCCCTTCTATAATTGTACTATTTGACATATTAAGTTTATGAATATGAGGAAATAACATATTTTGGGGGTTGGGTTTATTCCCCATGAGGGTTCCCAAGATAAACAATGTGTCATTTATTTGTGGTTTGATGTGTTAAATATTGTGCATATTGCTTTACTTTCAAAGAGGAAAATGATATAACCTAATGATATGGTTAAATGTTTAAATGAAATAGTTATGCATGCCTTTAGATTATTACAATATTTACATTTGTGTACTATTTAGTCGGTAGTTCAATTATTATGCAAATAATGTATGCTTAGTTTCCAATATGTTCATGATAAACAATTGTGCCATTTAATTTCTAGAATGTAATGGATTAATATCAATGATGTAATTAGCTAGCTTTACCTTGCAACAACTACCACTTGATGTATTCAATGATGGTATGAATGCATAAAAAAGAATGTAATGGAATACAATTCTTGCTCAAATGGGTATCTCATGTGTTGTTTCAAACTTAAGGTTATAATGTAATGGATTTTATTCATAAAGACTTCATTGACTTATGTTCACCTCATAAAAACTCATGGATGGTTTAACTTGAAATTCATAAGTAATAAAATGATCCAAGCTAGAATTCAGAGTGGGATGAAATCCACAAGAAGGAAAATTGATCTTGAATTGCGAACCAAGGTAGACCTTACATTCTAAATTAAGAATTGAATGTACCTAAGGAGGGGGTACTCCCATGGTAGTCAAATAATGTTCTTTTTTATTAATCTAAATTTATTCATGTATTTAATAAAAGGGTTTCCTAAATAAAGAAGGTGAACAATTACGCCATAAGAGGCATACGATAATATAATCATGCTTAAGATGACATTCCAAGGATTCTATGAGTTTATCACATATAGTGATTTTATTATCTTAGTGACCCCATCAGGGAGATGTGGGTGGGATCTAAGATCTATGAATAACCATTGTTGAGGTTATTTCATTATGATGGGTTTCCATATTTAAGGTATTCACCTATATATTGGTATTGGTGGATAGTATAGTTATTTCCCTTTTATGTGGGATTAAACCAAACACTTCGCCAGTGTTCTCATATCTGAGTGGTATGAGGGTTTTGTAGAAGTTGATCACTTCTACTCAAGAGTGACTCTGAACAAGTCTTAATATCTCTTGATGTTATTTGCCTTGACAACTTACAATCCAATGGGAATGATTCTATCTTAGATCATTATTATGTTCCTTTCCTCATGAAATATGAAAGTGTATATATATAATTGTGGTAACAATTGGTGTTGTTATAGTTATCTTAGTAACCCCATAAGGTAGATGTGGGTTGGATGTAAAACAATTTGATTGATTACTTTATAGTCACTCAATTTTTATAGGTTCTAGATACTCTTATGTATAACTAATTGTCAAAGGATCAAAGAATATCTTGGGGGAATGGTTGATTTATGGTTATCCTTTTATAGAACTTTATTTTGAGTCCTTGTCATCTATTGTAAGTTCAAAATTTATTTCAATCTCTTTGATTTGTTGTTGAGTCACTATGGATATAGGGGGTTTCATATAAGAAATATTTCTTTTATATCCCCAGGTTTATTAATTATTTTTTTATCCCTAGGTTTATTCATGCATTCTATGTCAATGTAAATTCTATATGTTGAAAATAACTAAAGCAAATAAAAACCACTAAATATAGAATACTTGCTATTTAGGGCTATGATTATTACAATGCAAGCCAATACCTTAAATTCACTTCCAATAACACTAATGTCTCTATTGTAATATCTCTTCCTATCCTTCCTTTATTACACACATACACACACACATATATAGATAGATAGAGAGAGAGAGAGGTTTAGCTAAAGTGGGATTTTACAAGAAAGGTTAATATTTAAAGGTCATAAAAATTCTTTAGCAACATTTACATTCCATGAAAACCACACCAAAAAGTGAAAAGCATCATAATTCACATACTTTGGTCACTTTAGTTTGTCAATACGACATGGCATCCTATGGTTGTATTCAATAGGGAATGTTTATACAATTTAGGTATTTGAGGATTCTAGATGTTCTTATAAAAATAATTACTAAAATAAGAAATTACAATTGCAAAATAAGTATATCACTCTTTCATGAACAAAAAATCTAGGCTGGATACTACATTAAATTATCTTAGGAGAATACAATCAAACACATATAAATTCTAGAATTATAAAATCTTGTATAGTATAATACATTTATATAATAATAATAAATTTAACCTACTGTTTACCTATAAAAATAGCTAAATAGATATTACATGTTGTTGGAGTGGGACCTTGCTCCTTAGCTTGAAAAAAAGTATAACTAATATATAATTAAACTATTTAATACAACTAAGCAAAATAAAATTATGTTTTTATAAATAATAAAATAATTACAAAGGGAATTTTTTCTAACATTTTCCTTTCATATTATTCATTCTTAAATTTTAAATATTAAAGGTTCAAAAAAAAGTTCGTCAATGTTTTTCATTACACCCAAATTGAACATACATATTCCAATAACTTCTTGATCCTTCAATCTACATAGGCATGAAATATGAACCCTAGACAAAAGCACAATATTAGATAACCTAGAAATGCTCCTAGATAAACCTCCATATAATGCCAACTCCTTGATATTACTTAGAAAATAAAATACAAGATAGGGGAAAAGATAAAGGGGTAAACATGGATAGAAATGGTATTGATGGTGGCCATGATTCATA
Source organism: Wollemia nobilis (assembly GCA_028583015.1). Lineage (NCBI taxonomy): Eukaryota > Viridiplantae > Streptophyta > Pinopsida > Araucariales > Araucariaceae > Wollemia > Wollemia nobilis. The sequence goes on from JAQPPZ010017052.1 coordinate 9,072,732, forward strand.
TAATAGCAAATATATTTAGCTTAATGATCCTACATTGGTGTTGCAAGAAAATACTAACCTAATAGATATTCACTCAACCAAAACATATGCAGACAACATGATGAGATCTAGATCTATAACATTCAATATTCCAAGCATTCTAACTGGAATAAGTCAAACATCCATTAACCTGTTAGAATTTATTCAAGATAAAACATAAATAGAAATACTAAATCTATAGAGCATGTTACTCAAGTTATATAGAATTCAAAATTCCAATTATTCCAACTAAAATAATTCAAACAACTTTTAGCCTAAAACATTTACTTTAGCTAAAACATAAACAAAATGCCAAATTTGCACAAAATTAATGAACTCAGAAATCATAGTGTTCAATATTCCAAGCATTCTAATTGGAGTGAGTCAAAAAACCTATGATCTAACAAAATTCATTTCATCTAAACACAAGCAAAATTACTAAACTTAGACAAAATATAGTCATGTACACCATAGATGAAAGAAACCAAACAACTTTGAATTGTTTAAGAGAAACTTAGAAAACTTAGTTTACAATACAAAAAAAATATATGAATATCCAATCCTTACAAATGAGTAGCATTAATCCTTTTATATATTTCATTTAACTAATTAAAACTAATTACTACGCACAATTATATGCCAAAAATAATTAGGCATGATCTTGGGCTAAGTTAGCACCACTTGGAATTTTCTTATGGGAACCTAGTTAGTTATGATCATAGGATCCTCAATTATACTTCATGGTTGTCACTTTCTAGTTCTAACAGATGGTTTATGGTCTATATATTCATTTTTTGAGTACCAAGTGTCTATTTTGAGATATAGTTTGGGATGATACTACTACATCTATTACCTTCTATGCTTCCTTCTTTGTTAGTACAAGGATACTAAATATTTTTGGAAGTTGACCCAAGTTTGCATGTTGAAAATAATTATTTTGTGATGTTACTTTGCTTTGATTTACTTTCTAATATTTCTTTTATGCCTTTTAACTTCATTTCATTATGCCAAAAATCTTAGAATCCTAGTTAGCATCACTCATAAAAAATTTCTAGCTCATACTCTTCCAAAATGGAAACCATCTACCTCATATTCTTTACACTAAGTCAAATATTTGAAATGATCTTACCAATATCAACAATGAAAAAGTTTTAGCACACTTCCTTTCCTTAGCTTGGCTTTTCTTCTAATAGATTTGCAAAGGTAAAAGGTTATTGACTAGATCCCTACATTTAACTTTATACTTGTCCAAATTTAAAAAAAGCTAAGCTAATGTCATCACAAAAATGTTCTAGCTTGCTATTTTTTTAAGTCCTTAGTATTGAACACTTTTTATTATGAGATTCTTATTTTGGCAGGTATTTTGAAGTGTTTTCTTACATTAACACAAAAATATTCTAACTTGCTAAATTTATAGGCCTAATTTTGAATAATGCTTAAATTATTCTTGACAAAATCCTTTGGCTGGTGTATAAGCACTTTTATGTAGAATAATTATCCAGAATTTCTTCCTTTGGATTTAGATGAAAGAAATGAGAAATTTTAAAATTTTAAAATATTTTATTTTCTTTCTTGATATGGTCAAGTGACCTTTTTATGGACCAATAAGGCTATATAACTTGTAGAAGTTTGATATATTGAAAAACCTCTGATTCTTGTGTTTTTATAGATTATAATATTTTATGGATGATGTCAATTCCTTGATTGATCATCTTGGGTTATCTATTATTCCTCCATTGTTATTGGATTTTATTTCCTACAATCCTCTACTAATGCTATATTTGTATTTACATTAGGTATTAGTTACTTATTAGATATTCATTGTGAACCCAATCATAAGTGGAGGATGATTTAATTTCTAAACCTACACTTTTGGATGATGGGCAAATTAATTATTGCTATATGAGAAGAGCTCTTTCCAAAGGTAGATTTATTTTATTTGTCATTGGAAAGGCTCCAAGAATATTACCAACACTTAGATTTATCTTATTTTCCATTACAAAGGCTACATGTCATCATATTTCTATTTTATGGGTCAACATAGCCTTGTGGCACAAGGAGTTTCAAATTTACTAGAAATTTTCTTTGAAGGTTTTCTATTTTTAGCATCTTTAACATTTTTATAGCATAAATTAATTGATATATCAATGGATATTTATTTAATATCATCTTGATATTATATGGATTTAAATTTAGCTCAAAATTTCCTTCTTTGAAAATTTTTCCTAGTGTAGTAAAATTTCACAATAGTTTGGCAACTCATAGAGGAATTTTGATTGTAGGATGAAAAGAACCTAGAAAAAAAATCTTTATCTATTGGATATACATTATAAGGAGGAAAATCCTAGAATTTTTGGGGCCTAAAGGGATGGTAAAAATATTTATTTCTTGAAGGGAAGCTTCATTTGGAAGCTTATGAAATGTTGAAAAGAGGACTCTCCTTATATAGACTTATCTGATTGGAAAAGTCTTTCAAGTTGCTTATTTAATCAGCCCTCATTTTCATCCAATCCCCTCTAGCAAGCTTATGCAAAATATTTTTTAGCATGGCTAAATTAGGAAAGACATGTTATCCACTATTTTACCTTGTAATCAATTATTATAGTTGTCTCTTAATTATTTTTCTCATTCTTAGACCTCTTGATACATGAATTCCTCCTTTAAACATTCATGTGAATCACTTGGTGTGCTTTCCCTTTTGTTTTGTGTGTGAGTGCTATGTCATTGTCTATTCTAGGCAATAGCTACACAACACTTATATTTTATTAGCTTTATTTGAATGAAATTTATTGATAATATAATACATGGTTTTGACATTATTTTATGTGCTAGATGTTTCATGTGGAGCTCATTCATAAGAATCTAGAATGTTCAGACCAACATGATCCAAACTTCCATCATTCCCACTTATATATTTTTAGAACATGTGACTTGTAACTAGGAGTTGATGGTTGGTTGGATTTGGTATGTGATGAACTCTCATGTCTACATGGATTAATACATTGAAATCAATAATGCAAAACTCATATTGCAATAGTGAATCTTCTATGAGTTTCTCTAGGTCTTATGGATGATCTTCTATCTCGGCTTGAAGGTACTCTAGATTATATTTATCTAGATTAGCACTTTTATCTTCAATCCTATCTATGTGGTATGGGTTGGGCTTCTCCACATAGATTCAAACCTTCCTTCCCTTGGAGGGAATTACCATGTGAGTGTAATCTAGGTATATATATCCCCCAAGATTTTTTGTGAACTCCCTTGATAAGCAAATCCAAATAGCAATGGAAGATCCACTACTATCACCTCTTGTATTATAGAGATATCTAAAATATTGTGCAAAAACATTAGAATATCCTTTACAAATACCACCATTTGGGCTAGGGTCCCATCTATCTATAACACATCAAAACTATTTTGGGTATATTCCATACCCATTTATTCATAGATATCCGTAGGCATGACTATTATGGAAGCTCTAGAATGTACCATACAATTTTGGATGATCCATACCTCCATGCATAAATACATACAAATAGGTAAAGACTTAATCTTACCCATGCCAAGAATTTGCTAGTTTTGAGCTAGACATAGATATAGACATATAGATTTACTTGGAAATGGAATCTTTAGGGTGATCTTAAGCAAATCAATATGTCTAGGGATCACCAAAATATCATACATGTTGTATTTTAATGTAGTCTTCTTTAGTTCCTTTAAAATGCTATACCTAGATAGTTTCATCATTCTTTATAATTTTGGACTAGTTCCCCAAACTTGATTTGATATTTTTTCATGGCTTCTTCCCTTTGCTTTTTGGTAACTAAAGGATATAATATATTCCTCAAAGCTTGCTCTCTAGAGTCTTCTTGGTTAGATTTTGGTGCTTTTGTCTTGATATTTCCCTTGGGTTGCTCCTTCTTATATCCATTTTGAGATTATAGGGAAACTTATAGATCATCTGGCTTCCAAGGATCTAACAAAAAAGGTATATTCCTAGATATAGTCGATATATAGATAAGGTCAAAAATTGAAGGTTCTTTAGAAACTATATTTGGCTCTAAATCAATCAACATACCCATAATTCTTTTGATTACCTTTAAATTTTTTAGGCTATATCCAATTGGCATTGGTGATGATAGACCACACATGTGTAAATATTGTAAGGATATTTGAAATCTAAGCACTAATACTTCTCTTGGAAAATGGATGCTCCCCCTATTGACTTTTAGCAATAGCAATATACGTTTTGGTAACATTTCTAGTAGAATCCCCTTAGTATTTTGTGATGTAGGGATACCTTCTTTGTTTATAGCCTTCACATCTCCTCTAAGAATTTTTCCATTCCATTACCATGATCTTATTTGTCAAAAAATTTATGACTACCCTAAGCTCTTTCATATGTGCTTATTATTTCAACTATAGGATGAGTAGGGTCGGTATAGGAATTATTAGGATAGTTTTTTTAGGATAATACTTAGATGTGTTCAAGGAAACCAATGAAGGAGTTTATAGAACTAGAAGTGAAGCTTGTTAGCCCATTTGATGGATCTTTAAAAAATATGGCAATATGACTTTAGGAGGAATATTTCCATCTAAGATGAGAATGGTTTTTGCTACAACATCAACTTGAAATATTTGAGGGAATATAAACTCATTGGACTACCAAATATAAAAAATTAAGTCTAGAATAAAATATTGAAGGTTGTAAATGCAGGCTTGGGTATGTGATGGCCTTATATCCTAAGTAATTATTCTCCAAATATTTCTAAATTAGATGTTGAAATTTATGATGTTTTCTTGAGGATACATTTGAATAGAGGTAAATTGAGTAAGGATAGAAAAGCAGTCCCCCAAGTCATTGAATTCTAGAATAAAGTTTAGAGCTAATACCTTACCTCTAAATGAATGCTACCTTATTCTAATGAATGGTACTAGGATAATAACTTACATCTAAAATACAAGGCTAGTAATCTCACCATCATATCCTTTTTCATAATATTCTGTATAGTGGCTAGGATAGATATGTCTAGATAGTGCTCATATATGGTTTTATCACTACCATAAAATAAAGGAAAAGCTTTAAGTGTAGCTTGTGGGATATCATGGAGGTATTGAATATTGAGATATTTGACACTATTCTAAGCTAGGGAAAATTGGTTCAACCATGGTTCTATGTGACACTTGAGATATGGATTACAATGGAATTGGACTCTAAATAAAGAAAGCATGGATATATAAAAATTACTTACCTCTATTGTATGTTTAAAAAAATTATAGCTCAATGAACTATATTAGTTATTTTAGCTTCTTAGCTTGTAATTTCATGATCATAAGACTCTATAGCTATGTCTGTTTAGTATAGTATTATATTATTAGGTTTTTGAATATGGATTCACTAGGTGAAGGAGTATTTATCCACTTAGGAGATCAGTATATTCACCCTAATCTTAACCACCTAGAGATGCGAGCATGCCAAAATATTCTTAAGGACATGGTGGCTTTGGTATTCTTTTGAAATTGGGATATTGTGCTTTATGTCCTATTGGGTTTCCCAAAAGCATTTGATGTAAGCATGGTGGGTGCTTCTATAATATGCTCCTAAAATATTCTTGTTCCACTAAACATGCTAAAAACTCTTTATCCTTCTATCTACCTAGGTGTAGAATGCACACCCTAGACCAAATTACAATATTGGATGACCTTGAAATACTCCTAGATCAACCTCTAGATAAGGTTGTCTCCTTTATATTACTTTGAAAATAAAATATGGAATAGGGGAAAATATAAAATGGGAAACAAGTATAGAAATGGTATTGATGGTAGTCAAGATTTATGTGACAATAACCTTTAGCTAACTAATACTACATTGATGTTGCAATCAAAGCCTAACCTAAAAAAAATTACTTAGCTAAAGAATATATAGATAATATGATGATATTTGGATTTATAACATTCAATATTTCAAGAATTCTAACTAGAATAGGTCAAATAGCCTTTGCATACATTCTCATTCTCATACACTTATAAAATCAAAAATCACATCATCTAATATTCCAAGCATTCTAAATAAAATGAATCAAATAATCTCTTGTGTAATAGAATTCACTTTAGCTAAAATATAAATAGGAATACTAACTCTACACAACATGTATTCTCATTCTCATACACTTTGAGTGAAAAAATATAAACAACTCTAAATTTCTTACAACCAACTTAGAATACTTAACTTACAAGATAAAGTAAACTATGAATATCCAACCCTTAAAAATGAGGATCATTACTCCTTTTATACCTTTTTATAAACTAAAAAAAACTATATATTGCATATAATTATTACCCAAAATTAATTAGGCATGATCATGGGTTGAGTTGGAACCACTTGGAATTTTCTTGTTGGATCCTAGTTAGTCATGATTGCAGGATCCTCAATTATACTTCATGGTTATCAATTTCCAATTCTAATAGATGCCACATGGTATAACTACTCATTTTTGGAGTGTTAAATGTCATTCACATTGATATATACTAGTCTATGATGTTTCTAATACATATATTACCTTCAAATCTTCCTTATTACTTAGTACAAGGATGCCAAACATTTTTGGAAGTTGACCTGAGTCATGCTAAAAATCTCTAGTTTGGGTTGTTACTTTTTTTTTCTTTACTTTTTAGGCTCTACTTTATGCATTTATCCTTCATTTAATTATGCCAAAACTCTTATAATATTGGTTTACATCACTTTTCAAAAGGTTCTAGCTCACCCTCTTATAGAATGGATACCAACCACCTCACATTATTTACATTATACCAAGATTTAAAATGCTCTTGTTGAAATCAACAAGGAAAATATATTGGTATACTTCATTTTCTTGGCTTGGATTTTCCTTTATTATATTTTCAAAGGAAAAGTATTATTTACTAGATCCCTACCTTTGACTTTATATTTGTCTAGACGTTTGAAAATATAAGCTTACGTCATCACAAAAATATTTTAGATTGCTATTTTCTTGAGTGTTTAGTATTAGACATATTTTTACTTATGATATCCTCACTTGGTCAGGTATTTTGAAGCTCTTGATTACATCAACACAAAAATGTTCTATCTTGCTAACTTTATAGGTCTATTTTCAAAGAATGCTTAAGTCATTCTAGATAAAAGCCTCTAGATTTGGTGTATAAGCACTTTTAAGCAAATTAATTATCTGGAATTCCTCCTTTTCATTCTGGATGAAATATTTGAGAAATTAATCCTAAAAAAAAATTATTTTCTTTCTTACCATGATTTGGGTGACCTATTTATGGACCAAGAAGGCTATATGAACTACAAAATTTTGACAACTTGAAACACCCAAAATGCTTGTGTTTTTGCAAATTGTAAGCCTTTATTGATGATGCCAATTACTTACCTAATCACCTCAAGTTATCTATTATTTATTCATTATTCTAGGGTTTTAATTCTTAGGGTCCTCTATTTATGTTTCCTTGGTAATTTCACCAAGGATTAATGACTTATTATATACAAACTATGAACCCAATCAGAAGTGGAGGATGATTCAAGTTTTGAACCTAACCTTATAGATGATGGGCAAGTTCATGACCACTATATTAGAAGATATATCACCAAAGGTAGAGTATTTTTACCAAAAATTATCTAGGACTCTTACCAATAGTGTTATTTAGATTAGATACCACCAAAAGGACTATAGATCATCACATTTTTTTTTGGTGGGTTAGCATATCTTTGTGGCATAGGGAGTTTCAAATTTGCTAGTGAATTTCTTCAAAGGCTTTCTCTTATCAACATATTTGGCATTTTTATAGCATTAGCTACTTGATATATCAATAGATATTTAGGTCCTATCATATTTATTATCTATGGGTAGTAATTTATCTTAAAATTTCCTCTTTCAATGTATTTGCCTAGTGTATTGAAATTTCACTACACTACTTGTTCTAACACAAGACTGAATTTGGGATAATGAAATATTTGTTGTTATTAAAACGAAAAAAAGAGATGTTTTGATTCAACTAGAAATGGTTAAGATTTTTTCCTTTTAGTTACATTTACCATTCCCATGATTTCTATTCTAATTGTTTCTAATTTTGATCTATTGGACTTGGAAATGGATAAAATATTTTTCTTTTCTTTTTATTAACTCTAGATGTTATTGTAGACACCTAAAAGTTGCATTTGGTCACAAGTTCATCCTTCATGATTAATTAAGTTGTAAACCTCACAAAATTGCACTAATTAAGCCTAAAACACCTTGTATTTACAAAAGGGCTATCCATAATCCCTTTTAGGTCATCTAAGCCCTTTCCTACATCTAATCATGGTCCCCACATGGCCTCCTTAAAAAAGACTAATCATGGTAATTCTAATCCTAGTTTAAAATATCACTTTACTATTAAAGTGCACTTTATGACTTAAATATGATTAATTAAGGATAACCAAAACTAATCATAATTTTATCCTCAAACATGTGTGCACCCATAACTTAGTTAAAATATTTAAAATATTCTTAACTTAATCACAACCTAACCTAGGATTTCCCTAATTAGGGTTAACCTCAATCCTTGCTCACACATTTGTGCACCTAGGATATTTCTAGATCTCTTTTTAGGGCATATGAAGGAATGAATCACCTTACACTTCATCCTTTTAACCTCAACATGGTTGGAATATGATCTAGGATTCATGCCACCTCACAAATGACACCTCAAACCCTAGCTTTGGTCGACTCTATAAATAGATGGCCATTTTCACCATGAAATAGCTCTTGACCTTTTGGTTTACTTACCAAAAATCTATAGAATCATTCCAAATTATTCTCCATCACTTTTGCATCCATCATACATCAAGAAACAACACTATGAGCTCATCTAGATAGAAATATACTGAACTGATCAACAATAATTTTTTTTGCACACTACCATGAAAACCTGGTCTATAACCATTTTAGAGCTACAAAATAGATAAGTACATTTTATTTATAGTTTATACAACTTTATTTTTAGTATTTATCATATTTTCCTTCATTTCAACATCATTATGTCTTCATAAACATGATATTTGATTAGTGATAGGTCCCTAAACACACTAACACATTTTTGTAGGCCCAAAAAAGTACAAAAGATATTTTCAAGTATCCAAGCAATGGCACATATGCAATAATCCCATATACATTGAGAGCACTGAAATACATTAACGAATGCACTACACTCACATTGAGAAAAGAGAAAAATCCTTCTTGATAGAAGTTTATGTTGTAACCCCTTTAAAATTAATAAAAGATCATTCAGCTATTATTTCATTAGTTTTGAAATTATGACTTCTATGTGTTACATTCTAGCACGCCCGATGGGATCCCCATAAACTATTTTAGATTAGCTCCACTACTGTTTAATTCACTTTATGGTCTACATTTTTGTGTTGTAGGTGTAGACACCTAAAATGCATCATGTTTAGGAGACTACTCATATGGATATATTCGAAGACCATATGAATGATCTTGGACCTTTACAAGAGCTAGAAATGGTCCTAACCACTCAAAAAGGGTAGTTCTAGCCCATTCAATCTTAGCTAGTATCAAGCAGAGCGACCACCACACCTGGTCGCTAAAGTTGAGAGTGGCCACACCTAATCGCCGATCTAGATCGTGTATAGCACCAAAACATAGTCTGGAAATGAATATGGGTCTAGATCACATAGTCTTACTACACCTTGAATTACTTACAAGTATATGTTGGTGTGGAACTCCTAGAGTTCCACCTAACTACCCCTTCAATGCAAATTTGTGACTGATCCTTCCCCCTAGAATGGTCAATTGCATGTAAATATGGATTTTGGATTCTCCACAAAGCCAAGATCTAGGTCTAGATCTGAATCTAGGAGGTCTACATATGGACTCTCAGAAGCAAAGAAAATGATCCACGAATATCAGGATTTTGTGTAGTGAAGCTATGGTATATTGGAGAGAGATTCAATATTCCTTGGAGGAGTAGCAGAGCTTTGCAAAATTTAGTGATGGTCCAGCCATACAACCATTCATATCAAACATACTACATCACCAATTAGTGTACAGACACCAAATGTGATCCTTGGACATCAATTTGTTCGAGGAATATAGTGCTAAAATCCCTAGTTCATAAGGAGAAATATTTTACTTCACAGTTGTTATCCTTGATAGTGGCCCGTAGGAATAGCCTAGGTTTTTTTAAGATATTATTATCCAAGTTTTAGCTTAGATATATTATTAATTTTTACTTTATTACTTAGTTTTAGCATAGATCTGGTTCCTGTAATGCATTTACATCATTATTTCTGAGTTTTTCATGCATTTATCACTTAGTTTTTGCTTGCATTTTAATATTATTATGCTCATATATCATGTTTATCAAATATACTAATAAAGCCTCATCACGAGAGGCTACCCATGCTACTAATAGTCTTCTACTATTTATATACATGCAGGTTAGAGGTTTATAGGACCGATTCAAGACATTTAGCACATAAGATCCCTCTAGGCAAAAGAAGGAGAAGGAGGCATCTATAAGCCCTCATACAAGTTTGTGTGCAATATTGGGAGGCCTACAAAGTGTACCACCCCATTGCAAGGGGACAACTTCACCATTATTATGCTTGTATCTTATTGTATCAAACTAGGTATCCCTTAGAGGGATCGATATGTAATTAGGATTTACAAGAATTAATAAAAGATCTTTCTTTATTTATCATTTTCATGTTATCTATGCTTTATGGTATTTCATTTGATATAATATTGCAAGTAGTGTAGGGGTGCGTGCTTTCCTAGGTTGTGTTGTGGGACAAACAAGGTTAACTTCTTTCCTACTTTTGTCACATGCCCGTGCATTTAATTTATCAACTCAGGGAGCTTCGTAAACTTGTGAAGGGTCTTGAACAAGATTGCTTACAATACCACTTGAGATGAGTCTGCTAGTTCTACTATTGGGGGGTGTTTCAACGGTCATCAATCATTCATACACTCCTCAATAATTTACGTAAAAACAATTAAATCTACAAAAAGGAAATATTCACGCATTCCTAGAAATAAACCTATTGCAATACTAGAAATAACAATGCGATAAACAATCTTATAAAAGCGGTAAACTAATATAGAAAACACATGAAAAATAGGGGAAGAAATACTGGCTTGGAGTGGGCCCAGGCTCCAGTAGCTTCCTCCCAGCTGAACATGCACTTAGAAACTCTTAAAAATGTATTATAATTATAAAAGCATTACAATGCTTCTTCTGTATATCTCTCTATATTTACTATCAAAATATTCTATATATCCTCAGAGAGGTCAGCATGTGTTTATATAGCACACCCATATATATTTTGTTACAAAGAAGTTATAATAGTCGATTCATTCCAAACTAAACTAAGATAGTTTGGTAAATGTGATCGACGTCTACTAAAATTGGCATTCGTTTCTAACGGTGGCATGTTTACTAATTGGTTTGTGCTTCACTTGGCATTGGTAGGCTATTCTCATACATCGGTGTGATCCACAATTTAACTCTACATGACGTAGAGTTGGAACTACACCAGTATCTATTGTCCACATCGTGCTTATCTGGTCAACGGGTGAAGAACAGGGGTGCCTTCCCTATGAGGAAGGTGCCTAAGTATATTGGGCACCTTCTCTATGCAGAAGGTCCCTTACTACCATTGGAACCTTCCTAGAATAGGAAGGCACTTATCTTCTATTGGCACCTTCCTGTGAGAGGAAGGCGCTTGCCTTCTAGTGGCACCTTCTTGTCGATGCCTTCCTTATGAGAGGAAGGCACTTGCCTTCTAGTGGCGCCTTCCTGTCGGTGCCTTCCTATGAGAGGAAGGCACTTATTTTCCTTTGGCACCTTCCTAGAAGAGGAAGGCGCTGGCATTCTATTGGTGCCTTCCTGGGAGAGGAAGGTGCTTGTCTTTCCTTGGTGCCTTCTTGGAAGAGGAAGGTCACTACTTACGCTTGGCACCTTCCTGGAAGAGGAAGGCACCTACCTTCTCTACGTTGATTCCAAAAGAAACAAAGTGTCAGGTCCATGAAAAGACCTCGACTGATCCAAATCTAACTAAATCAACTACAATTCCACAAAAACACACTAAAAATACATGAATTAGATAACACACATAATTTCATCAAATAATTATATAATCATTCATAAACATATGCAATCCTTATTATACATCCGCATAATAATCAAGAAAATGTATACAAAATATGAACATTTCTGATGCTCATCATCCCCCCACGCCTAACATATGCCACGCCGTTGTGGCATCACAATTGTAGGTAGCCCTGTTGGCCCCTCATCGTTGTCGTTTCTTGGTGGATCTGGCTGTACCTACGGCCTGTATCTACCTCTTCTACATATTGGAATTTAGAGGTGTGGCTCCTATTTTTCTACATGAGGCTACTGGTACTGCTATTGAATTTGCTTTCCTCGTGTTGAGCAAGGTGCAGCAGCAGTATTGTCATTGTTGTCAACACAGTCAGATAGATCTGTTGATGCAGTGGGCAGGAAGTTCAAAAGCCTTTCAGATGCAGAAGACAGAAGTTCAAAGGTTACTCAGAGTATGTACAGTGTTTTTTCAAGAAGACCAAAGTGGCCCATATGCTAAAAATCAAAAGAAAATCACAAGGAAGAAAACTGTCGCGATATCGCGACATGTTGAGCAAGAAAGAAAAACTGTCGCGATATCGCGACATGTTGAGAAGAAAGCAAAACTGTCACGATTTCATGACATGTTCGGAGAGAAAGCGCAAGCAAGAAAAACTGTCATGATTTCATGACATGTTCGGAGAGAAAGCGCAAGCAAGCAAAACTGTCACGATTTCATGACATGTTTGGAGAGAAAGCACAAGCAAGAAAAAGTGTCATGATTTCATGACATGTTGGAAGAAAGAAAGGCAAGTAGAAAAAGTGTCACGATTTCATGACATATTGCAAGAGAGATAGTACGGAAGAAAAAGTGTCACGATTTCACGACATGTTGGAAGAGAGAAAGGCAAGTAGAAAAAGTGTCACGATTTCGTGACATATTGCAAGAGAGATAGTACGAAAGAAAAAGTGTCACGATTTCATGACATGTTGGAAGAGAGAAAGGCAAGTAGAAAAAGTGTCATGATTTCATGACATATTGCAAGAGATATTGTATGGAAGAAAAAGTGTCACGATTTCATGACATATTGCAAGAGAAAGAGCAAAGGAAAGAAAGTGTCACGATATCGCGACATGTCACATTTTGAAGGCAAGAGAAAGAGCAAAGGAAAGAAGTTGTCACGATATCTGACATGTCGTTTTCACGACCCAAAGGCAAGAGAAAAAGCAAAGGAGAGAAAGTGTCACGATATCGTGACATGTCGCATTTTCATGACTAAATAAGGAGAGAGAAAGTAAGAAGGAGAAGTGTCACGATATCACGACAAAAGTAAAGAGGAAGAGTCGTGAGGTGAAAGTGTCACGATTTCTGACATTTCGAAAAGAGGCAAGGAGGAAAGTGTCACGATTCTGACATCTGTTTTGTACAAGCCAAGAAAAGAGGCAAGGAGGCAAAGTGTCACGATTTCTGACATCTTTTTTTCGTGTACAAGCCAAGAAAAGAGGCAAGGAGGCGAAAGTGTCTGATATCTGACATTTGTGTTTTCGTGGGTACAAGCCAAGAAAGAGAGTAGGAGGAAAGTGTCATGATATCGTGACATGCTGAGTTTTCATGGGTACAAGCCAAGAAGAGAAGCAAGGAGGCGAAGTGTCACGATATCTGACATGTTTAGTTTAAAGAAAGGAGATATCGACATTGTATTTTGAAGGGCCAAAGCAAGGAGAAAGAAAGAGAAGTGAAAGTGTCACGATATCGTGACATGTTATGCTTTTCATGGTTGAGTTGAAGTCGACGAAGACCGATGACAGCCGACTAAGATTAGGGTTTGAGCAACTAAGATTAGGGCTTGTAGCCGACTAAGATTAGGGTTTACAACGACTAAGATTAGGGTTTTGATCATGAAAATGTTGTTATAAAAGGAAGGTTATTTGAAGAATTAAGTATGTCGAAGTGTGTGAAGTTCGGTCATAGAGCGCAGAGTGCAAGTCATGTCGAATCGTGCTAAGTGCAAAATTCACAAAGGAAGTAGAGTGCACAAAAGGGAGAAGATGATCATTCGACTATGATGCAGCAGATTATGTGAAGTGATTTCAGAGAGAGCAGAGTGCGTAGAGATCGCAAAGGTGAAGCAGACTAGTCGGGGTCTTGTAAAAGTGAAGGTATCTTTCTATTAATCTTCTAGATTCATAATTCAAGTCCAGGTTGCAGCTTGGCATCAGGGGTTGGTGCTCCTTCCAGTAGGTGCTGGTAAATCAGGGGTTGGTGCTCCTTTCTATTGGTGCAGATAAATAAGGGGTTGGTGCTCCTTCCAGTGGGTGCTGGTAAAGTGATTGTAAAGTTGTTGCTTTGCAAAGGCTGGATTTGGATGGTAGTCCAAGCAATCATTTTTGAGGAGTAGCCACATTGGTGAACCTCGTTAAATCTTGTGTTGTGTGATGCTCTTTTGTTATTCTTGTTGTATCTTGTAATAAGTGTTAATTGTTGCTGTATTAAGAACTATAAATTCAAGTTTAAAGAGCTACACTGATTCACCCCCCCTCTCAGTGTCATTGTAAGACTAACAATTGGTATCAGAGCTAAGTTCCTGTACAAGCCTAATCGGCTAGGGTGATCTTGGAACTAACACAATGGCAGGTGGTGAAGGTTTCTCATCAAACAAAGCACCATTGTTTGATGGATCTAATTACGCATTCTAGAGAATCAGGATGCAGACATATCTCTATGCTTTGGGATATGACATCTGGGATTCAGTAGTTAGTGGATACACAATACCCATCACTCCTCCAAAAGAGGTTGATGAAAAGAAACTATTTGAGAGTAACTCAAAAGCAAAGAATGCTATCATGTGTGGATTAGCAGACAGTGAACTAGTAAAGATCATGAGCTGTAATACTGCAAAAGAGATATGGGACAAACTGAAGAGGATTCATGAAGGAGATGATAAGATCAAGGAGGCCAAATTACAGACACATCGAGCTCAGTTCGAAGCATTGAAAATGAACGACGATGAAAACATTGAGGCATACATGCTGAGAGTTAATGGAATCATTAATGCGATCAGAGGGCTCGACGAGGATATTGGAGACTCTACCATCATAAAAAAGGTACTAAGATCTCTTCCTCAAAGGTTTGATTCCAAAGTCTCAACGATAGAAGAAGCTAAAAATCTAAATTATTTTAGTATAGATGAGATGTATGGTTCTTTGACTGCATATGAGATGAGGATAGGAAGATCTAAACCCACAGACAGAGAAGCGGCTTTTAAAGCCCTTAAAAATAAAAACACAAAACAAGAGTCCGAGGAAGAAGAGACATCAGATGAAATGGAAGCAAACTTTGTTAGAAAACTGAAAAAGGGAAAAGGAAAATACAGAGGGAAGCTACCATTTAAATGTTTCAACTGTGGAGGCATTGGGCATTTTGCGACTAAATGTCCACTTAAAGAGAAGAACAAAAATGATGAAGGATCGCACCAAGAAAGAAGTGACTGGAAGATGAAAACGAATTTCAGAAAAGGCAACTTCAAGAAGAAAAGTTTCATCTCCAAGAATGTCAGTTCATCAGAGAACAGCTCCGGTGAAGAGTCTGAAGAAGAAAAAGATGAAGCTCTTTTCATGGCATTTGAAGAAATTAAATCAGAAAAGGAAGAAGGAGTGACCTCTGAAGTTTGTGGTGAAAACCTTGAGGCTGAAGTAGATCTAGAAGGTGAGTTGATCTCTGCACTTGAAGAGTGGAAGATAGAAAAGAAAAAGAATAAGAAACTTTCAAGAAAGCTTGAGGATGCAAATGGAATCATAACCAGCTTGAAAGTACAGATAGAAGAATCTAAGAAAATCTTCGAAGATCTCGAAGTGCAAATAACAATGAAAATAGATTATTGCAACAAGCTAGAAGAAGAGATTGTTGGTTTAAGAATGCAGCTAGAAGAGATGAATAAGAAAATTAGTTGTTATCACAAACGTGAAGAAAGTTCTATGAAGCTGGATAAGATCATAAATGACCAAAGACCTACAGGCATCAAATTTGGTCTGGGTTTCATCGAAGGAGAATCATCAAGTGGATCAAAGGCCAGAAATGCAGAATCCATAAAGAATGAAGATAAGAGACAGGTTGATCAAGGAAAAATGTCTCATGCAAGAGAAAGCATTAATGCCAGGCATGAAAGGAGAATTGACAATGATGGATTCACCAATGTCACACATCAAAGAAGAAGAAGACCTATGGCTCCTACGACAACATGGCAAAGACCATCACCCAGGTTCAATTATCCTTTCTCTGGTTTCTATTTTAAATGCAATGGCTATGGACATAAAATCTCGGACTGCAAATATAATGTAAGACCAAGGAATTTCACCAAGTAGAAATGTTTTTTCTCCTCTGATGAATTATACAAGTAGAATGTTATAACTGTCATAATTTTGGGCACATTGCAAGAAACTCGTAGAAATACATTTACATCAAATCAGTTTCAGGGAAGAAAATTTCAACCATACAAGATGAGACAAAATAGAAAGCTTCCCGAAAAACATGCTCAAACTACTGATAAGGGAAAGGCAAAACAAGAGCCCAAAACTACTATCAAAATAGTGTGGAAAGGAAAAGAGCGACTGAAGGAAGAAAAGGAATCCTTAATCGTACAAACTGCATTCAAAGCACAGAATAAATATGTACCATGGATACTTGATAGTGGATGCTCCAGTCATATGACAGGTGACAAACAAAAATTTGAGAAGTTACAGAAATATGAAGGAGGTTCAGTAAAATTTGGAAATAATGATGGAGCCAAGATAGTCGGCAAAGGCTCAGTTAAAATCAGTGATGGAAGGATTAAGTCAGAAGAAGTCCTGTTTGTGGATGGGTTGAAACATAACTTATTGAGTGTAAGTCAGATTTGTGATAAAGGTCATGAAGTAGTTTTTATGAAGCAGGGTTGTGAAGTCAGAAAAACAAATAGTGGAAAATTGATAGCAACAGGATCAAGGACATCTGGTAACCTGTACACGCTCTCAGAGACTTCAAAAGGAACTTGTTTTATTGGACAGGAAGAAGAAAATTGGTTGTGGCACAAGAGACTCGGTCATATCAGTTTTGATAATCTAGTAAAAATCACCTCAAAAAGGGCAGTGAGAGATATTCCAACCATCAACAAACCTGCAAACAACATTTGTGCTTCATGCCAAAAGGGGAAGCAAACTAGAGTCACATTCAAAACCAAAGAGTACTACACAAGCAAACCTTTGGAACTAATACACACTGATTTATGTGGTCCCATGAGAACACAAAGCATAAATGGTGACAAATATTTTATGTTGTGCATTGATGATTATTCTAGAATGACATGGATATTTTTCTTGAAACATAAATCAGAAGCCTTTGATATGTTCAAGATTTTCAAAAACCAAGTTGAGAATGAAACAGGAAAGAGGATCAAATGTCTAAGATCAGATAGAGGAGGAGAATTCATTTCAGAGGAGTTTACAGAGTACTGTGAGAAATTCGGTATTAAGAGACAGTTTTCAGCAGCCAGGACACCTCAGCAGAATGGAGTGGTAGAAAGAAAGAACAGGACAGTGCAAGAAATGGCACGGACTATGCTGGCTGAAAGTAGAGTAGTAGACAGATTTTGGAAAGAAGCAGTCCACACTACAGTGTATATCCAAAATAGGTACATGCTGAGAACACATGAAAGCAAAACTCCTTATGAGTTGTGGTTCAGAAAAAGGGCAACAACAAAATACCTCAAAGTTTTTGGCAGCAAGTGCTACATCAAAAGAACTGAAGATAATCTTGGTAAGTTTGAAGATAGAGCGGATGAAGGTATTTTTGTCGGATATTCATCAAAAAGCAAAGCTTACAAATGCTACAACAAAAGGCTAAAGAAAATTGTGGACAGTGTCGATGTTAAATTTGATGAAGGTAGAGAACGAGTAATTAGCTATGAAATGAACTACCCAATTTATGAAGAGGTTATTGAAGGAGATGAGGAAAACAAAATGGAGAAGATACAAGAAATTGACTCAGATGATTTAAGTTGTGATTCAAAAATGGAAGAAAATAAGAAATTCAAAACAGGTAGCTGGCAGAGAAATCATCCTAGAGAGCAAATCATTGGAGACCCCAAAGTTGGTGTTCAGACAAGAAGAAGAGCAGTAAGTAACTACTCTCTACTATCCAACATTGAGCCCAAAAATGTTGATGATGCAAGCAAAGATGAAAGTTGGATGAAGGCAATAAATGAAGAATTAGATCAGATAGAGAAAAACGACACTTGGGAGCTAGTACCTAGACCTGCAAATAAAAATATAATCGGAACTAAATGGATTTTTTGAAACAAATTGAATGAAGATGGACAGGTAGTCAGAAATAAAGCAAGATTAGTTTGTAAGGGTTATGCACAAGTTGAAGGCATTGATTTTGAGGAAACTTTTGCACCAGTAGCTAGACTAGAGGCAATTAGAATGTTTTTGGCTTTAGCAGTCTACAAGAATTTCAAAGTTTATCAAATGGATGTGAAATCAGCATTTTTGAATGGGAAACTTGAAGAAGAGGTTTACATTGAGCAACCAGATGGTTTCCAACTTGGTGATGATCCCAAATTTGTTTGCAAGTTGAAGAAAGCATTATATGGCTTAAAACAGGCACCCCGAGCATGGTATGCAAGGCTAGACAACTATCTCACTCAACAAAGGTTTAAGAAAGGTATGGTGGATAGTAATTTGTATGTCAAAATAGAAAATGGGCATCTTATTGTTCTTGTTGTATACGTAGATGATATCATATTTGGGAGCAGCAAAGATGAGTCATGCAAGGATTTAGCAAATAAGATGCAGAAAGAATTTGAAATGTCAATGATTGGAGAACTGTCGTATTTCCTCGGGTTGCAAGTTAATCAAAGTAAGAAGGGCATATTTATTTCTCAAGTTAAATATGTAAAAGAGATGTTAAAAAAGTTCACAATGGAGGATTGTAAGCCAGTTAGCACTCCCATGACGACAGGTTGCAAGTTGAGCAAGGATGACAAATCTCCACCTGTTGATCAAACCATGTACAGATCTATGATTGGAAGCTTACTGTACCTGACAGCTACCAGACCAGATATTTTATAGGCAGTATGCATGGTAGCACGATTTTAGGCTAATCCCAAGGAGACTCATGTGACAACAGTAAAAAGGATTCTTCGGTATCTCAAGGGTACTATGGAATATGGGTTATGGTATCCGAAAGGTAAAGACTTCACCCTTATTTCGTATTCAGATGCAGATTGGGCAGGATGTGTAGATGACAGAAAGAGTACAAGTGGAGGTGCTTTCTATCTTGGAGACAGATTGGTCGCATGGCACAGTAAGAAACAAGAGTCAGTCTCTCTATCGACAATAGAGGCGAGAATATATTGCAGCAACAACATGTTGTACGCAGGTATTATGGATGAAACAAACCCTGAAAGATCTTGGTATTAGCTTCAGTGAGCCGATATCAGTTAAGTGTGATAACACCAGTGCCATTAACATCTCCAAGAATCCAGTTATGCATTCACGCACAAAGCACATCGCTATCAAGTATCACTTTTTGAAGGAGAAAGTTGCAGAAGGTGAGGTTAAGTTGGATTTTGTTCCAACTACAGAGCAAGTAGCAGATATCTTCACAAAACCATTGCCCAAGGAAGTTTTTGAGTACCTTCGCAATAAATTGGGAGTGGTCACACTTCCCAAAAATTGACTAGCTACAGGGATCACATTCTCAGGGGGAGCATTTCAATATTTGATTATCTGTTTGCTCATGTTCATGATCTTTGCTAAATGCAATAGAGTGTGCCTGAGAATGTTGTGCATGGACTCAAGGGGAGTCTGCAGTAGCCCTTTGGTATTATTGTCAAAGGGGGAGAAGAGTTACAGGAAATTGCACATGTGTTGCCAACAATTCCAAAGGGGGAGATTGTTGAGCAAGGTGCAGGAACAGTATTGTCATTGTTGTCAACACAGTCAGATAGATCTATTGATGCAATGGGAGGAAGTTCAAAAGCCTTTCGGATAGAGTTCAAAGGTTACTCAGAGTATGTACAATGATTTTCCAAGAAGACCAAAGTGGCCCATATGCTAAAAATCAAAAGAAAATCACAAGGAAGAAAACTGTCACGATATCGCGACATGTTGAGCAAGAAAGAAAAACTGTCACGATATCGCGACATGTTGAGAAGAAAGCAAAACTGTCATGATTTCATGACATGTTCGGAGAGAAAGCGCAAGCAAGCAAAACTATCACGATTTCATGACATGTTCGGAGAGAAAGCGCAAGCAAGAAAACTGTCACGATTTCACGACATGTTCGAAGAGAAAGACAAGCAAGCAAAACTATCATGATTTCATGACATGTTGGAAGAAAGAAAGGCAAGTAGAAAAAGTGTCACGATTTCATGACATATTGCAAGGAAGATAGTACGAAGAAAAAGTGTCACGATTTCGTGACATGTTGGAAGAGAGAAAGGCAAGTAGAAAAGTGTCACGATTTCATGACATATTGCAAGAGAGATAGTACGGAAGAAAAAGTGTCACGATTTCATGACATGTTGGAAGAGAGAAAGGCAAGTAGAAAAAGTGTCACGATTTCATGACATATTGCAAGAGAGATAGTACGGAAGAAAAAGTGTCACGATTTCATGACATATTGGAAGAGAGAAAGGCAAGTAGAAAAGGTGTCACGATTTTGACATATTGCAAGAGATATTGTACGAAGAAAAGTGTCACGATTTCATGACATATTGCAAGAGAAAGAGCAAAGGAAAGAAAGTGTCGCGATATCATGACATGTCCATTTTCTGACCAAAGGCAAGAGAAAGAGCAAAGGAGAGAAAGTGTCACGATATCGCGACATGTCCATTTCAAAGGCAAAAGAAAAAAAAGGAGAGAAAGTGTCGTGATATTGCGACATGTCGCATTTTCATGACTCAATAAGGAGAGAGAAAGTAAGAAGGTAGAAGTGTCACGATATCGTGACAAAAGTAAAGAGGAAGAGTACGGAGGTGAAAGTGTCACGATTTTTTCGTGACATGCTGTGTTTTTGCGGGTACAAGCCAAGAAAAGAGGCAAGGAGGCCAAAATGTGTCACGATTTCTTGACATGCTTGTTTTCACTGGTACAAGCCAAGAAAAGAGGCAAGAAGGTGAAAGTGTCACGATTTCGTGACATGCTTTTTTCGGGAGCCAAGAAAGAAGAAAAAGAAGCAAAGAAGAGAGGAAAGTGTCACGATATCCTGACATTGCTAGTTTTCAGGGTACAAGCCAAGAAGAGAAGCAAGGAGGTGAAAGTTCGTCAGATATCCTGACAAGGAAGAGTAGAGTGCTAGTATTTTGGGCCAAAGCAAGGAGAAAGAGAGAGAAGAAAGTGTCACGATATCAGGACATGTTATGTTTTCACGGTTGAGTTGAAGCCGACGAAGACCTATGATAGCCGACTAAGATTAGGGTTGTAGCCAACTAAGATTAGGGGTTTGCAGCTAACTAAGATCAGGGTTTACAACCGACTAAGATTAGGTTTTGATCATGAAAATGTTGTTATAAAAGGAAGGTTGTTTGAAGAATTAAGTGTGTCGAAGTGTGTGAAGTTCGGTCGTAGAGCGCAGAGTGCAAGTCGTGTCGAATCATGCTAAGTGCAAAATTTGCAAAGGAAGCAGAGTGCACAAAAGGGAGAAGATGATCGTTCGACTATGATGCAGCAGATTGTGTGAAGTGATTTCATAGAGAGAGCAGAGTGCGTAGAGATCGCAAAGGTGAAGCAGACTAGTCGGGGTCTTGTAAAAGTGAAGGTATCTTTCTGTTAATCTTCTAGATTCATAATTCAAGTCCAGGTTGTAGCTTGGCATCAGGGGTTGGTGCTCCTTCCAGTAGGTGCTGGTAAATCAGGGGTTGGTGCTCCTTTCTATTGGTGCAGATAAATAAGGGGTTGGTGCTCCTTCCAGTGGGTGCTGGTAAAGTGATTGTAAAGTTGTTGCTTTGCAAAGGCTGGATTTGGATGGTAGTCCAAGCAGTCATTTTTGAGGAGTAGCCACATTGGTGAACCTCGTTAAATCTTGTGTTGTGTGATGCTCTTTTGTTATTCTTGTTGTATCTTGTAATAAGTGTTAATTGTTGTTGTATTAAGAACTGTAAATTCAAGTTTAAAGAGCTACACTGATTCACCCCCCCTCTCAGTGTCATTGTAAGACTAACACCTCGTCCTGGCCACTATCGAAGGTGATCTAGCCAACATCATCTTTGCTGCCTGAAATGCAACTTCTATAGCTTGCCATAGGTCAACGTCTAGAGGTCTGACCACTACAAGAGGGATATCTAAATTATCCCTCTTGATATGAACTACTTGGGCTTTGTACAATCAGGCTACTTTAGGAGTAAGCCCTGCATTCTCATTTGCAATGGCAGTGGCTTCCAATTCGGGTCCATATACCCCCCATCATTCAAAATACCTTCTTATCTTGGAGGGCCATCCCTAGGATGACCCATAAATCTCCTAGAACTGGTTGTCCTCTGTCGGATTGATGCAGATACCAGAGTCCCCCTACATCCTTGAGGTTGCCTTCCTGGTCTCCTTAGATGTTATCATCTCTTTGAGTAGTCGTTCGAACTATTTTTGCCTCTCTAGGAATGGTTGCATATCCCACTCATATTCTTATGGCTCGACGAAGGTCGCCTTCACCTTCTTTCGAGTCATCCTGGGCCCTTTTCCTTTGGACTCTACAAAAAATACGACGGCTCGAACAAGGGTTTTCCCTTTCTCCTTGGTGGACATCTTCTTGCTCTGAGGGGCCTGCTATGTGGTCCCTGGAGCGTTCTATTCACTTTAGGGGACCTGTGCTGCCATCCCTAGGGGTGCTTCTTCACCCCATGTATTTCTTGTGTTGACCCCTTAGGTTCTTTTCTTTCTTCCTTACATCCGAGGAGTTCTTCCTTATCCCCAGGTCCTGTCTACTACTATTGGCCCTCGTCCTACTTTGTATCACTTAGGTCGATGATAGGGGGTGTTGTGGGACTTCTTTCCCCTTCAATATCGAAAATAGAGGAATTCTCCCTTGCCTTCGGGCTGCTCTATCGGGCATCTGATCGAAATTCTCCCAAAGAGAATACTTGTTCTATATATGTGGTAGAATTCGTAAGGACCTCTATTACCCAATCAGTTTGGGTTGATGCATCCCTTCTTTCTGTTCCCCTATCCTAGAGTTGCTGGTTCTCCTACCACAAATTATAGACTAGCTGCTCAAGCTGGGTGATTCATATTTCTCATTCTTCCAATTCCCTTCTATGCTCATTTTGGTAATCCTCCAAAATTTGCTGGGCCATCCAGTAGTTGTTCTGCCACTATAGTGCTTCCTCCAAGGCTACGTCAACCTGATCATTGCTTCCAGAAGTCCTTGCATATTGTGGGCTCCAATTTGTCAATTCCCAGAGGGTTTGGGTTGCCACATCGACTTTCGGGTTGTTCTCTTCTTATTTTGCCAAGAGGGGGATTCACCGTAGGTGTTTCCTCCTAGGTACTAGTTTTGGCATTTAGAACTCGACCTCGCTACTAATAAGTGGTGATCCTTCCTCTTCATACTCGAGCACTAGGGAATGCCCTCTTTCCTCTATGCATTCGAGCACTGGTGAATGCCCTCTTTCTTCTATGAAATCGGGCAATGCCAATTTCTTGATACTTGTCATCTCCTTTGCAGGGCTTCCCTCTTCTTGCCCTATTTCAACAACAACATCCTATTACATTTCTTGGCTACCATCTCCCTCTACGTCAGGGTTCTGCCTCTATGCTTCTACATGGTAGACCAGTGTTGATATCAGCCCATGGTGGGCCAAGGCAGACGGTGCTCCTTTCTGGTACCTAGCCACTTCTTCCTTCAAGGAATTTTCTAGGTAGAAGGGCATGTTCAACTTCCTTCCATGCACCAGGTGATTTAGAAACTACACATGGTTAGTGTGCAAATGGGTATACTTCCCAGTGCATGTAAATAATCAAGCACCTACTCGAATATCTTTCATATATTCATGGGAAGGCTACTTTTGGGTAGTCCTTCGTTATC
Source organism: Wollemia nobilis (assembly GCA_028583015.1). Classification (NCBI taxonomy): domain Eukaryota; kingdom Viridiplantae; phylum Streptophyta; class Pinopsida; order Araucariales; family Araucariaceae; genus Wollemia; species Wollemia nobilis. The sequence continues at coordinate 9,096,934 of JAQPPZ010017052.1, forward strand.
TATCTGCACATTTTCTCTTGGTAGTAACATTTTGGCATACGACTTCAGTAGTCTACCTTTGTATATGCATTACCTTTGTATATGCATTCACCTATGAGGGGCAATCCAGTTGTATGCAAGATGTATTCAAGGGTGACCAAAATTTTTGCCCCTCGCACCTGAGCTACATCGCCCCTCAAGGAGGCAATGAATTTCTTGGCTGCCTCCATATCCTAGACCTGGTTGACCAGGGTATAATATTCGAACCATCCCTTAACCTTGAAATATATTTTTACCATTGACCTGATTCCTTTCATATCACTCGGCTCATTATTTTTCACCACATGATTCTTCGACCTTCCTCCCATGGCACTTTCCCTTACTGCTGCACTTCTTTTTTTTCTGCTCTTACTTCTTTAGGAAGGCACCTTATTATAGGGAAGGTGCCTAACCTTAGCATTTAATTCTAGGGTATGCCTTTTGAGCCATATCATTGGCACATGATTTTTGCCATGGGGGTATATGATTTTTTTATGACGGCAATATTTTTTCGGTACTGCATAATTTATGAATAATTATATAAATATTTGAGTTAGTATGCGCGTACCTTATTTGGTGTTTCATGCATTGTGAAGAGCATTGATTCGCTGATTTGTGACATGAGGGAGGGGTATTTCATTTGTGTGGATTACGTTGGACTTTGGTGCTAAGTTGTTTGATGGTTGGTGCTGAAGATAGACTCCCGATTTGCTCAAAAAACCGTCTGTCCATCATCTTTGGAACGTGTGCGCTGATATCGCCCCATAATTCTCCAAGATTTTTTTTTTATTGGGGCAGATTTCCATCACATGGGCGATGGTGGTAATATGATGCCACTCATTCATGTGGTGATTTCATTCTGATCAAGGCATCCGTGAGACTTAAGTGTTGGTTGTACATGGAAGGCACTCTTTAGTACCTTCCTAATGTGGAAGGTGCTTATGTGGTGCCTTCCCAATGTGGAAGGCACTTATATGGTGCCTTCTCGATGTTTTTGGTGCTCTTTGAATGGATGTGCCTTTCGATGGTGGAAGGCATCTCTGATTGGATGTGCCTTCCGGTGGTGGAAGGTGCCCTTTTGATGATGGTGTCTTCCTGCTATGGAAGGTGCTTCTGAATGGGTGCACCTTCCTGATGTGGAAGGTGCTACTGAATACCTATGCCTTCCTAGGGTGGAAGGCACTACTGTATACCTATGTCTTCCTGGGGTGGAAGGTGCCTCAGTCTGTATGTGCCTTCCTGATGTGGAAGGTGCCTCGGGCTTTTTTTTTTTTTTTGTGGCGCCTTCCCGATGTGGAAGGCGCCTACTTTTTTCTCTTTTTTTTTTGTGTGCCTTATTTATAAGGAAGGCACCTTCTTCATAAGGAAGGCACCTTATTCTGGCGAGGTGCCTTCTTCATACGGAAGGTGCTTTCTTCTGGATGGGTGCCTTCTTTATAAGTAAGGCACCTTATTCTGGCAGGGTGCCTTCTTCATACGGAAGGTGCTTTATTTTGGTTGGGTGCCTTCTTTATAAGGAAGGTGCCTTCTTCTGGCTAGGTGCATTATTTATAAGGAAGGTGCCTTATTCTGGTGGGGTGCTTTCTTCATACGAAAGGCACCTTCTTCTGGCTGGGTACCTTATTTATAAGGAAGGCACCTTCTTCTGGCTGGACACCTTCTTTATAAGGAAGGCACCTTATTCTGGTAGGGTGCCTTCTTCATATGAAAGGTACCTTATTTTGGTTGGGTGCCTTATTTATAAGGAAGGTGCCTTCTTCTGGCTAGGCACCTTCTTTATAAGGAAGGCACCTTCTTCTGCACCTTCTCAATGTGGAAGGCACTTTATTATTGGAAATCATGTTGCGATTGACTAGGAAAGGGTGATCAAGCCTTCTCAGTCTCGCTTCACACTACCTCAGGTTCTACCTACGAGTTTCGGTGTCAGAATGCTAAGCCAAATCAGGCTTGGTTTCCTATATACCTATTCCTCATGTTGTCATGTCCTCCACCTACAAAAAGTAAATGAAAATAAATAAAAATAAAGGTAGTTAGACATATTCTATGCTTGTTAGACCCTATATTAGGATACCTATAGCTTGCATGTGGGCATCGTCCCTGCAAAACACACTATAAGGAAAAAATACTAAATTAACTAATTTTGGTGAGCACCTCCATGCTCATCATTTTGCCTGTTAAGAGTTTGGTTTGGATCTAACAAGATGAGGTCTCCCCCACATCTATTCTGGATTCCACCTATAAGGTTTCAGATGTGTTATAGGGGCATAGTTGGTGGCCATTGATTGTTAACATGGTGTTGCTACCATTAATTTTTCTAATGTGCACTACCCCATTCTTGATGAGCTCTACCACCTCATACGGTCCCATCCATATTTGCATTAATTTACCTTTTCTTTCCTAGAACTGAAAGGTACCTTATTTTAACACCCATTCTCCTTCTTGGAACTACTTTAGTTTAATGTGATGATCATGCCACCGCTTTCTTTGCCTTTGTATGATTTTTGTTCTCTACAAAGTGTCCATTCAGATTTCGTCCAACTAATCTAGCTACCGAATCTTTTCTTTTTGAGCGTCATTCAAGCTCAAGTTCAATTCTAAAGCTGTCCTCAATGTCTTGATTTTAAATTCAATGGGCATCATCGCACTCTTCCCATAGACCAGTTGGAAGGGTGTGAAGTGCCTCCAGCAACCGTGTAACCCAATATTTTTTGTGTTGTTGCATGGTCTTCGTCTGGATGTTCTCTATTTCTCTGTTCATAACTTCCACTTGCCCATTTGCCTACGGATGGTAGGATGTAGTTTTATTGTGTAGAACTTTGTATTGCTCCATCAGCTCCTTGATCAACTTGGAGGTAAATTGAGACCCTTGGTCTGTTGTTATCTCTCTAGGGACCCCAAATCATGTAAAAATATAGGCAAATAAGAAATCGATGACTGTTATTTCTTATGAATCTCTCAATGCTTGAACTTCAACCCATTTGGTGATGTAATCTATATAGACCAAAATAAACCTCCTCCCTATTGAAGGTGGATTAATTGGTCCCACGAAGTCCATGCCCCACTTATCAAAGGGTTTTAGGTGTACCTGAGGCTAGAGGGGCATTTTGTCTTGATGGGTTGGTCTGCCCATTCTTTGGCATTCATCACACTTGCTGGCATACGCAGCCACATCCTTAAATAGAGTGGGCCAAAAGTACCCAGCCTGTAGGATTTTGTAGGCAGTTTGTTTCCCTACAAAGTGTCCTCTACATGGTTCGTCGTGACATGCTTTGAGTACTTATGAGAACTCCTGTTCTGCTATGCATCTCCTTATAATATGGTCACGTCCTATTTTGAATAGGAGGCCATCAATCCATAGGAACGATGAGATTTTCTCTATGACCGCCTACTTTTCTCAAAAATATAGAGCAGGTGAGGTTATTCCGATGGCCAAGTAATTGGCTATATCTACGTACCATGGGATTTGCTCACTAATGGTGAACAAATTTTCATCCAAAAATTGGTCTTCCACTACTATATGGTCTACCGGTATCAATATGGATAGAAAATCTACTATGACGTTGTCTTTGCCTAGTTTTTTGACTATTGTGATGTCGAATTCTTGTAGTAATAAGAGCCACTTGATAATTCTTCTGCCAATGGCCAACTTGCTCATCAAGTATCTAATGGCTGGGTGGTCAGTGTGGAAAAATACCTTATACCCAGTGATATAATGGCAAAATTTATTTATGGTGTGCACAACTACAAGAAACTCCTTCTTCATCACCGTGTAGTTGATCTCAACTTCTGCCAAGTTTTTTCTAACATAGTAGATGACATAAAATTCTTCACCATCCTTCTGTCTAAGGACTACTCCAATCGCATTGTTGGATGCATCATAGTAGATATGGAATGGTATGGCCCAATTTGGTCCTCTTAAAATTGGTGCGGATATCAGTTTCTATTTAAGCAACTAAAATGCTTCTTCACAGTCTTCCATCCAATTGAAATCCATATCTTTAGATAATAGAGTGTGCAGTGGTTTTGTAATTTTTCTAAATTTGGTGATAAATCACTGGTAGTACCCAGCTGATCCAAGAAAACTCCTCACCTCTCTCTACGTTCTAGGGCTGGGTAGGTCTCTAATGACCTCATTTTTTATTTTATCAACCTTTATTCCTTCTATGGAGAGGTGGTGTCCCAGTACGATGCTTTCTTGCATCATCATAAAGCATTTATCGTTGCTCAGGGACAAATTGTTTTCCTTGCTTCTTTAGAGCACTCTTTCCAAGTTCGTCATTGCTTCGTCAAAGGTTTATCCATAGACGATGAAGTCATCCATGTATACTTCAATCGCGTCTCCCATAATGTCTAAAAATATGCTAAGCACCACCCTTTGAAATGTGGAAGGGGCATTGCATAATTTGAAAGGTAATACCCGATAGGCAAACGTTCCCCATGGGCAGGTGAACATTGTCTTATCCTGATCCTCTTCTCCTATCTATATCTGGTTGTATCCACTAAATATGTCCAGGAAGGAGAAATACTTCCTCCTGGAGAGTGTATCCAAGACTTGATCAATGAATGGGAGTGAGAAGTGGTCCTTCTTGGTTGCTTTGTTTAATTCTCTGTAGTCCACATAGATTCAACACTTCCCATTATTTTTAGGGACTACCACTAACGGTGATACCCACTCACTATCAAAAATTAGATAGATGAATCCGAAATTTAAGAGTTTTTGCAGTTCTTCCTTGACAATGTATTTCATTGCTGGATTCATTCTTCTCTATGGCTACCTGCTTGGATTTGCTTGATCATCAAGGTATATATGATGGGTATAGATATTTGGGCTGATACCCTTCATATCTGAGTAATCCCATGCAAATGTTTGTTGGTGTCTAACCAGGATCTCTTCTACTTTTGTCAATTGTGTGGAAGTCAACCCACTACTGACATTCAATGTTCTTCCTGGTCTGACATGTATCTACTGAATGTGGTGATCTTGGGCACTAGCCAACAATGATCCAAGTGTGAATATGGAGGACTCCCCATGGAGGAACTCCACAATAGCACCATATTCATCTTCTTCTGCCAACTCATCCAATGTCATCACCGGCTAGATCATGGATAGCTTAGTATTTTCATGCTCGATCAACGTGGGTTCTTCTAATGAGTCAACAGACTACACTGGGGGTGAAATAGTCAACATTTTAATGTTTTGTCCATTTAATATGGTCATAAAACCATCCCAAAAGCTGATGTAAGCATCATTTGTTTCCATCCATGGCCTTCCCAAGATGAGCGGGTAACCGCCCAGCCTAGTTTTAGATTGCAAGACTAAAAAGTTAGCTGGGTATTCCTATGCATTGACTATCACTATTACGTCTTCCAACATTCCTTTCGATGCCACGGTAGATCTATCGGCCAGCTATAACACTATCATAGTGGGTTTCAAGTTCATGAGTTGTAGCCTCTACATGGTCTCCTGAGGCATTACGTTTATGGCTACTCCAATATCGACCAACATATTGGACAGGGAATGTCCCTCGATTTTTATAGTCAGCATCATGCTGCTCGGGTCTACATACTTAGGATGAAACATTTTTCCCATCATAAAATTTGCTAGTTTACCCATGACATTGATAGTCTGGGTTGCTCTTCATCCTGGCTTCCTTAGACACATCTCTCTTATCACCTTGGTATATATCGAAACATCTCGGATGGCTTGAAATAATGGAATTTTCATGGTGAGATTCTTCAAGCTAGACAAGATATCGAACTCCGACTACATTACTTTCCTCTATTCTTGCAGTCGGTTGGGAAATAGAGTCTTTTCTCTCTTAGGTGTTTCTTCTATCACCTCTTCTACAAGAGTTGTTTCTCCTACCTCTTCCTCCTCTTCTACCAGTGGAGGCGTTCCTACTCCTAGCTATCTACCAGAATTAAGCTAAATATGGTACATCAGATACATCACACCCTCCATATTGTATGTTGACTGGTTTACCCTATTATTAGGATTTGCCATCGGTTGTGTGGGTAGCTGTGCAAGTCTCACTACTAGAAAAATCGATAAATTTTGTTGGGGGTGAGCTGGTTCTACATTTTGTGGAGCCTGATTCCATGCAGTGTGGCCTATCTACTGCTACCTAAGATATGGATATGGCATCCATGGCTGTTGGTTTGGGAATGCTACTAGGGGTACATTTGACTAGGTTGATGGCCCCCACCACCCCATGTTAGGTGGTTGAGGTGGGCATTGGGGCATGTATGGTCCTCCCCCATATGATGACATTCCGGTTGGCATATTCCCCACAAGGGGTTGTGGCCAACTCTTCTGATTGCCTATGAAATAGGCATCCGTGCTTTCAGCATCCTCCTGATTACTAGGTAGTTGTGGGCACAATCGAGTTTTATGGTTCAGCCTGCAAACTATGCATACTCTAACTTTATTCTCTGGGCATGTATTCTTTGCATGCTTCCCTCTACATTTTGGATAGAAATAAGCCAATGTTGCTTATTTTTCTCTAATAGTAGCATATCCATCTACAATGCTAGAGATGAGAGCATTTCACTCTTTAAATCTTCTAGCATGTTACCTATTTTTGTCTTTGTGACTAAAGCAGTCACTTTCATGGTTCTAGAAGTGGTCTTGCCTCTCCTTCTTGAGTAGTTCTAGCATAGTTATCGGATGTCTTCCATAGCGTGCTGGTAGACATCACATCTAAAAATCATGTTAAGAGCCTCTAGTGATTCATTGGTAAGTCCTCTCAAAAATATGCTTTTGAGGGACTTATCAGATAGTTTCATGTGAGGAGATCATTGAATATTGAAGTTGAATCTCTCCCAATATTCCTTGAGAGACTCATATTATTTCTACGTCATGCTCAGGAACTCTTCTCCGGAGTCTCTTACTCTCCCAAAATCTTGGGATTGCTCTAAAAAGATCTTCTTCATTTGATCCCAAGTGGCTATGTGTTTGTCTCCTAGACCGATGAACTACCATAGAGATACATCATCTAATGTGGAAGGAAAGAGTTTTAGCTTCTATGTATCAGATTTGTAGTCAATAGACCTGCATAATACATCAAAATTATATAAAAATAGGTTAGGGTCCTCATTTGGGTATCCTATGAAGGTCGAAAGGTGAGCAGGGGATCTATTTTTTATTTTGGTATCTCCTACTCCTTCATCAATCGAGAAACTAAAGCTAGATGAGACTTTTTCATTTTCAGCCATTTTTTTAGGAAATGCAGTCTCTAAATCAGTATTTATGGCCTTACGATCGTTTAAGACTTTTTGAGTCAAGGCTCTAAGGTTGTCTGGTGTTATCATCCGATATTCTATAGCTTTCCACAATAGGGCTTCCTCTAAGGGTGTCATCTTAAATAGGGGATTTATGATGATTCGTTCTTCCCCAAGTTGATGGGATGAGGAGGCACTTTGCACAAAGTGCGGATCCTCACTCTAATGGGTTGCTGGTGGTGGGTAGGGTGAGTCTAATTCAAATTTAGAATGTTTGGCTGACTCAGGTTCTGGTGGACTAGTTTTTATAAACTAACCGTCAGGTCCTCTTCTTCTCGAAGAACTCATACAAGGTCATATGGAAGGTTTCCAGGTATTGTAAATAATCTAGTTGAGACGCTTCCTTGGCAATGACACCAAAATGTTGCGGGCCAAACAAGGTTAACTTATTTCCTACTTTTGTCACATGCCCATGCATTTAATTTATCAACCTAGGGAGCTTTGTAAACTTGTGAAGGGTCTTGAACAAGATTGCTTACAATACCACTTGAGATGAGTCCTTTAGTTCTACTATTGGGGGGTGCTTCAATGGTCATAAATCATTCATACACTCAATAATTTACGTAAAAATAATTAAATTTATAGAAAGGAAATATTCACGCATTCCTGGAAATAAACCTATTGCAATACTAGAAATAACAATACGATAAACAATCTTATAAAGCGGTAAAATTATCTATAAAACACATAAAAAATAAGGGAAGAAATACTGGCTTGGAATGGGCCCAGGCTCCAACAGCTTCCTCCTAGCTGAACATGCACTTAGAAACTCTTAGAACTGTATTATAATTATCAAAGTATTACAATGCTTCTTCTGTATATCTCTCTACATTTATTATCAAAATATTCTATATATCCTCAGAGAGGTTTGCATGTGTTTATATAGAACACCCATAGATATTCTGTTACAAATAATTTATAACAGTTGATTCATTCCATATTAAACTAAGATAGTCTGGTAAATGTGATCGACGTCTGCTAAAATTGGCATTCATTTCTAATAGTGGTGTGTTTAATGATTGGTTTGTGCTTCACCTGGCATTGGTAGGATGTTCTCATACGTTGGTGCAATCCCTAATTTAACTCTACATGACGTAGAGTTGGAACTGCACCATTCTTTGTTGTCCACGTCATGCTTTTCTGGTCAATAGGCAAAGAACAGGGGCACCTTCCCTATGAGGAAGGTGCCTAAGTATGTCAGGTGCCTTATCTATGTAGAATGTGACTTACTACCATTGGTGCCTTCCTAGAAGAGGAATGCGCTTATCCTCTATTGGTTCCTTCCTGTGAGAGGAATGCGCTTGCCTTCTAGTGGTGCCTTCCTATCGGCACCTTCCTTATCAGAGGAAGGTCCTTGCCCTCTAGTGGCACCTTCCTATCGGTGCCTTCCTTTGAGAGGAAGGCGCTTATTTTCCTTTTGCACCTTCCTAGAAGAGGAAGGCGTTGGCCTTCTATTGGCACCTTCCTGGGAGAGGAAGGCACTTGTCTTTCCTTGGTGCCTTCCTAGAAGAGGAAGGCACCTACTTATGCTTGGTGCCTAAGGTACCTACCTTATCTGCGTTGATTCTAAAAGAAACAAAGTGCCAGGTCCATGAAAAGACCTCGACTGATCCAAATCTGACTAAATCAACTACAATTCCACAAAAGCACACTAAAAACACACTAATTAGATAACACGCATAATTTCATCAAATAATTATATAATCATTCATAAACATATGCAATCCTTATTATATAGCCACATAATAATCAAGAAAATGTATACAAAATATGAGCATTTCTGATGCTCATTAGGTTGCTCATATGATGATCATGATGCGACCCCCATCTGTTTTTTTTGTTTCAACTATTTTGCTGATGTTTTCATGCTTTTTTTAAGTGTAGGTTTAGTCGCTCTGGTTGACAATGACTAGAATACAAAAACTACTTTTGAATTCAACGATCGAAAGTAGTTTCTCTGGTCGATAGCATCCAAGAGAAAAAATACAGAATAGGGTAGTCCTTTCATCATTAGACTAGGATTTTAGGTTGGTGCTACTCCCTGATTTTCTATATTTCTTTATCTGCAATTTATTTTTAGAAAGTAAAATCACATTTTTAAGGAAACATAAGAAAATATGGAAAAAAATGCATTTGAATCTTCTTAGATTTTTTTTAGCTTTCCTCTAGTCATTTATAGGAATAGAAAACCTCAATTTTGAGGTCTACCCTAGTCTCAAATGGTCTAGGATCTCGCATGTTTAAGCTTGGTTGCATGTGGCCTAGCTAGAGGCTGTTACATCACAAAGTAGAAATTGCATTCTATGAAAGTCATTTAGATCAATTAGAGATGCATTTTATAAATAAAAAAATTCCTTTTAGGAATATAGGGAAATATCATGAGTGCTCATTGATGCATCATTTTCCTTTATTCTAAAAAGAAACCCACACATCATGACTTATTTTTAACATCAATGACATTGGGCTCTCACATCCAACCCGTTGATTAAGACCAATAGTGATGTCATTACCACTTTGTTGGCTCACTTGAAAGAGTACCGTTGGGACCCATATGTGGCCAAGGCTAACCCAAGAACTATCCTATCCATACAAAATAGCATGTACTCCTCTTCATATAGGTGTATCGCTATGCACAATGTGTTGGGTGAGGGTTGGTAGTACCTATGCTACCTCGTTGAGTATGGAATTCACTACCATATTCAGCTTGTGCAAGTATATAGGTGAAATCCATTTAACAATATGAGTATATCATCCAATAAAATGTAAAACATATGATACAAGGTATTATATACAAACAATGCATAAAAACACACAAAACAACTTAGGGAACACACATTAATCCTTAAATGAGATAAACACTTGTTTGATTTGCTTGTGTGCTTTAAAATTTACTTAAGAAGATAATTCACAAGTGTCATGGTCTACACATGGAGCAACCACCTTTGTTCTAGCACTGAGGTGTAAACTGACACTCCACACACTCATAATCACAATGATGTTGAGCTGCCCACCCACAGTGTCACTGGATGAAGTTCAACAAGTATTATGGGTGATAACTCAACCCTTGGGGGGACTCCTCAGGAAACCCCAGTGAGAGAGCCATATCCTATTTCCTCTTGTGGTAGACATGAGGATGTATTAAGGCCTTCATCATCACATAGACATGATGAGGCCTTAAGGCCTCCCTCATCATATATACAAAAGAAGACCTCAAGGCTTCCCTAATTACACAGACATGTGAAGACCTCAAGGCCTTCCTCATCACACAAAAATGCGTAGGTCTCAAGGTCTCCATCATCACATAGACATAAGAGGTGTCTAGGCCCCATATTTTCACATAGGTATGAGGAGGCTTCAAGGCCCCAATCCCCACATAGACATGGAGGGGTTACAGGGCCCTAATCTTCACAAGATACACTTAGGTTAGATCATACCACTAAGGGGTAGAACATAAGGGCTACACCCTATCATAGACCCAAAGAACCTCCTAGCCTCTTGGAGGATGGGAGGATACCCTTATATCATGAGCTCATTAGGGCTAATGGGACTCCATAGGATTGACCATGGAATACTAGACAACTTGATGAATTAGATCGAGTTCTCTCAAGACCAGATCAAAGAAGAATTACTAATGCACATTCATGTTAGGAAGTTCACATAGCATAACTATGAGGTACACCAATGAAACAAGGGAATATTGAAAGTGGTCCCACAATATGTACACTACCTCCAACCATGGGGGTACACAACATAGATCATAGTGCATAGAGAAAGACAATGTGATAGACAAGGGCAATAACATAGTAGGAGTCTCTTCAAGAGCCCTATCCATTAGAACTTCTCACACGGAGTTAGAGAGACATGAACCTTTAGTGGAAGGTCAGTATGACCACATACATAGTTTAGAAGAAGCACTACACATTGAGCAAGAGCATTTGGAAACTCTCAAGAAATAAGAACAAATAAAAATGTATTTGTTCCTACATGAGCAATGCTTAAGAGAGGAAAGGGCTAAGCACAAAGAGCAATAGGATAGGCTGGATCAATCTGACTTACACATAGGTGGTTAGGAATACCAACATGATAAATATGTCAATTCTCAACATGAGAGATACACTATACAAAGAGACAAATGCACTCACCATTCACAACATCAACAACACCTAGATTCAGAACAGACACAACTAAATAAGGAATAGGTAGGGATGGAATATCAAGAGTAGATATATCTTGAACCTTCATTTGTGGTCATGGGATATGAATACAAATGCCCAAATTGGGAAAACACAGGATTACCTCCCATACCACTACGAGTAAACCTTTAAGAATAGGAGATTATTTATTTGAAGGTGTACCAAATACTCATTCAGAGAGTCAAATATCTCAAGAATAAGGACATGGTTGGGTAAAATATGAATTTGATAAAAATACACAACCAACCTCTATGCCCCTTAGTATCGAGTCCTGCATACCCTAGGCACTTTGATATGCCTAGGCTAGAAAATTTCAAAGGAGAGGAAGACAAACAAGAACACATTACAAATTTCATGAACACATAATTCTAGTTTTATTAGGATGATGTCCTAATGCTAAGAATGTTCATCATGATTTTATCGAGTGCAACAACTCAATGGTTCAATCAACTACCCAAGCATAGCATCAACATCTTTGAGCAACTGGTGAATGTATTTCTTGAATGCTTCTCCTTCAGCATCAAGAAGAAGGTGAACTTGTACGATATAGAAAAATTAAAGCAATATGACAATGAGCCAGTTATGGACTATAGGAATATATGGAGGAAGATAATGGTGAAGCTACCATTCTACATAACTACTGAAGAGCTCACCTAAATGTTCACAAAGAGCTACACTAAACACATCTCATTTCTATTGAAATTGCAATAGTATGAAACATTCAAAGAAGCCTTGGCTCAAGCCAAGATTTTAGAGGACGTAAATGTTGATGAAGGAGACCTCAAACTCCAAAACAAAAAGGAGTGGAAAAATTCCAACCACAACAAGAATCAACATAAGTAGCTCAAGCCTGCTCAAGTCAACCAGGTTGTTTTAAACATGCCAAAGGGAGGCAACAACCAAAACCATAAAACTATCAAGCTTAGACCCCACTGGCCAATTACAACCCAAATAACAACCAGGGTTGAAATAAGGAACATCATCCACCTTGTTATTTCATGCCTCTATCTAAATCGATGCAATAAATATTTAATCAGTTAATCAAGGCACAAAGAATCAACTTTTTTTATGTAAAACTTTGGGATCCTAATCATCCCAAGCCTAGGGGATATAGGAAAGAGCAGTATTACCCATATCATAGATATCAAGGGTATGATATTGAGGTGTGTGGAATTTTCACACATGTTATCCAAATCATGATTGAGAAGGGTGATATAAAAGTGGACAACCCACTAGCACCTAATAATAGAGATATAGGTATATTCAAAAATCCATTGCCAAATTATGAGGCCCCTTGGGATTAGGGCACCCAAGTAAACCAAGTCTAGGTTGAGCCACCCACTCAAGGATGCATCAGAATCAAGTCCAAGCCAAACCTCCCACTCAAGGATTTATTGGAATGGTCAACATGGTTACAAGAAACCGATGATACAACCAACCAGAACCTCTAGTAGCTCCCATACATATCCTGATAGCACCTCAATAGAGGTTAGTGTAGAATAATCTTCTAGGTCCACCATCATGACCTGTGATAATGATCTAGAATAGACTTACTTAGCATATTCAAACAACACCAGATAAGTTATCAATTTATGAGCTCATTTAGCAATCTCCCAGGCACAGGGAGACCTTAAAGGAAATTTTGAAGTCTATTGAGCTCCAGCTCCATAACCCTAAAGCATTTACAAAATTTGTGGGACAAGTACAACAGTTCCAAGAGCCCATGATTTATTTTTACGATCATAAAATAAAGGTAGTCCCAACTACCATAGTAGACCCACCTCTACATATTATTGTGTGTATCAATCACACACCCTTCAAGTGGGTTCTAATAAACACAAGCTCATAAATTAACATAATAAAAACCAAATCTATTGGGCACCTAAATATCCCTAGGTCCAACATAGTCCCTTATTCATTCACATTGAGAGCATTCAATGATGTGTTGTTCTCCATAGTGGGTACAATAGTCCTACCTATTTAGGTGGGGCATAAGACCATACCAATGATGTGTCATGTGTTAGAAGCAGCAATGCAATATAATATCATTATAGGGCATCGCTGGATAAAGGACATGTAGTGTGTTCCCTTGATCCTACATCAATGTGTTAAATATGTGCACTAGGGACAAGTGCATGTGGTACCATTGGATGAATAACCATTCAAATATGTGCATCAGGTGACTTTCTAGGGGATTTTATCCTTCCATCTACTCACCTATACATTAGGCCTTCATACCCTACCACACATCTAGGTGATATTGGATGTAGTCTTTATTATTTCCATCAACTATCTGGAATGGGTATCAAACATGGTACCTATAGGAAAACCTGATGGAAGAATCTTTATTTGCATGGATTTCAAAGACCTCAATAAGGCAACATCAAAGGACTCATTCTCATTGCCCAATATATATTCTCTTGTATATGCAACCACAATTCTTGAGATGATCTCCCTAATGGATGGTTTTTTTGGTTATAATTTGATTTAAATTAAACTCAAAGACAAACATAAAACTACATTCACAACACCATGGAGGAACTTCTGCTACAAGGTAATATCATTTGGTCTTAAAAATTATGGTGCCACATCAGCGGGCCATGACATATATCTTCCATAACTACATGCACAAGATCCTAGAGGATTACATCAATGACTTACTAGCCAAGTCATTGTTACGTGTAGAGCATGCTAAGGTTTTGAGAAAAGTCTTCGATCACCTGATAGAGAATAATGCTATGTTGAATCCCAAAAAGTGTGTATTTGGTGTAACTTTAGAAAAAATCTTGGGATTCATAATTTCTAAATGAGGGATCGAAGTGGATCCAATAAAGATAAAGGCTATCCTAGAAATGACCTCACCCACTAACATAAAAGAGTTGAGAAGTCTACAGGGCAATGTAACATCCATAAAGTGATTCATTGCATAGCTATTGGACAAATTTCAACCCATGAATTGACTACTACACAAGGGGGTCCCATTCCATTGGGATGAATAATGTCAAAAATCCTTTACTAAAATCAATCAATACATAGAAACACCACCAGTGCTAGCTCCACCAAGGCTAAATATACCATTCTTGCTTTCTATATTAGCTACTAAATTTACATTGGGAACCATGTTAGCCCAAAATAACATGCAAGACAAAGAGCAAGTGATATATTATATCAACTGCATCTTAGTGAGTTATGAGCTACGGTATGCATATGTAGAAAAGTTGTGCTTAGCAATGATTTTTATGACTAAGAAGTTATGCTACTACATGCTGAGTCATATGATGTATGTGATATCAAAACAAAATACTTTGCAATATATGATGAGCAAGACATATCATAATACACGTACTACAAAGTGGATCATTCTACTAATAAATTTTGACTTGGAATTAATTAGCCAAAATTACATCAAAGGATAGGTCATAGCTGATCAACTGGTAGAGGCACCTCTTCAGGATAGTAGGCCTCTCATCGTAGAATTTCCTAATGATGCAGTATTTGCATTATCAGATTCACTCAAACTTGAAGAGTCAAATAACAAATATGACATGAATTTGTTCTTTGATGGTTTAAAATGTGACCAAGGAGGTGGTGTAGGAATCATTTTTTCATACCATAAGGTGATCCAATGCCCTTGTTACTTAAACTAGACTTTCCTTGCACCAATAAAAATGTTGAATACAAGACCCTAATATTGGATCTCCAAACAACAATCACCATGAATATCAAAAGGCTAAACATCTTTGGTGACTCCCTTCTCATTTTTAACCAAGTTAAGAGAATATTTCAATGCAAGTGTCCCATCCTGAAATATTACAAGGATATTTTTGACACTTATCTAGCCCAGCTAGAATGGTATGACATCGAGGCAATCCATCGTACATAAAATAGATTTGTAGAAACTATGGCATCTTTGGGATCCTTGATCCCTGAAAATCTATCTGCTGACTTCACTAACATTCATTTGAAGATGCTATCACAATCTGTGATGCAGCGTGAGGCTTTTGAAAATAAAGAATCAATCAACATGATTCATATAGAACCAAACCATAAGTGGTTCTATAAAGCCAAAGAATTTTTGAAGAAGGTACCTTGGGGGTATTTGATATCGTAGGTGTTGACAATTTGAGTTATTTTATATTGTCATTTATGTCACATGGATCACATTAAGTTTTGGTGGCCAAATGATATTTTGAAAAGCATGGATAAATGTAGGGTTTTTGTGAAAACCAAGGTAGAAAAAATAAAAAGTTTTATTTAAAACCATGGATGGCATATTTGAATTGGGTTTTTCTTAAAACCCAAGTTGGCCTTTTGTTTCATCAAAAAATGTGTCCCGGTGATGAAGATATTTAATTTTTAATATTTAGTTTAAATTTTAATTATTTAAAATTAAAATTTTAATTTAAAATTAAATATGCAAGATTTTCGTCGATGTCATCAAAAATAATAAGGATACTATATAAAGGGGATACCTAAGGTTCATAAAATCATCCTTTCTCATGGTTAATAATCGTTCGCTAAGCATCCAAATTGAGCTCGTACAAAAAAAAATTAGAAAGCAGAAGCAACGAATAAATGAAGGTTGGTTGAAGTCCAAAGTCATCATGGGCAGAGTGGCGCATTGGCAGTTGGATTTTGGCTAAGATTTGTGGGAGCACAGACGTCAAGGTTTTGAATCCCCTTGACTACATTCGGAAGGCATTGTTAGAAAAGTTCTCGAAGTGCTTTTGATTTGTGGAACGGGAGGAAAGGTTTTAAGGCATGTTGTGCCTTTCTCTTTCAAATGAGTAGCTAGCTCATGTGGCAACCTTAGCTGTGGATAAGGCACTCGTGGTATGGGCAAGTTGGGGGTTCGAATCCCCTTGAGGAGGTAAATAAGTTTTTCTCTAATTAATTTTGTTAATCCCTAAGTTGGAGTTATAAGGTGGTTAGGAATAATTAAAGTTTTTAATTAAACTTTGTTTTATAATGTTTGTGATTATTATTTCAAAGGTGGATGAGTTGTTGATTTAATTTGATGTTCATGAAATTGAGAATTAATATTTAGGAGAAATAAGGAGTTGTTATAAAATAATTTTTGAGAGGTTTATTGATTATTATTTTGATAAGGGTTTTTTATTAAAAAGGACTTTGGTGGATGTGTTTATTAAGTTAAAGTAAATAAGTGTAAATTTAGTTATGCTTTATCTTGTGATTATTATTTGAAGTCCACTAACCCTTATTAATATTGGAAAGAAAAGTTGTGTTTAGTGGGGCAAATTTTATGGACAACTTCTTGGCATAAAAAAGGTATGGGCACATTATCCTATTGATTATTTATGGTGGTTGATTTCTGAAATATCATTGGAGTGAAAGGATTGATTGTGGTTTTCTTTTCAAAAGTGGTTGATTTAATGCTTCAAGGTTTTCTAGTTTGAGAGTTGTGTTTAAACCTTATTTTATAAGCATAGTTGTTGAAGCCCATTGGTTATGTAAAGAAATTGAAAAGAACATGAGTATCATTGTAATGTGAGATTTGTGGTTGAGAATTGTTGGAAACATTTGAGTTGGTTGATACATGCTTGGACTAGGGTTTTGTGAGAAAGAGTTATCCCTTATGGTGATTGGTTGAGTTGAGTTGATTGAGCCTAGTCAAGTGATTGTGTGAGGTGATTTTTCAAGTCCCATGAAACAAACTATTCTATAATTCTGATTTGAGTTGAGATTGAACTTAGAACATATTTAGTCTCTAACAATTATCTTTATGCTTATATGAGTTGACTTGAGTTGAGTTGAGATTTGAATTGAGTTGAGTTGAGCAGATAAAAAAAAATGGACAAGTTTTGTGTGAGCTTGTTGAGTAGTTTTGGAAAAGTTTTGTGTGATATTGTTATATAGATTTGGACAAGTTCTGTGTGAGCTTGTTATTGCCTAGCTTTGAGAAGATCAAAGAAATAATTATATTTGATAAGGATCCTTATTCTTGTGTGAAATATTATAAGGAGATTATATTGTGGAGTACCCCACATTAGGGGAACCACGTTAAATCTTGTGTTTCAATTGTGTGTGGTGACTTGTGCTCTTAATTACTATTACTATCTAAGTTATTAATGCACACTGCTATATTTGGTTATTGTAATTAAGGACATTAATTGATTGGTTTGTAAAAAAAATAAAAAGTGGTCATATACTATTCACCCCCCCTCTTAGTATAATCTTGTGTTCTTAAATTGGTATTAGAGCGAGTTCCTTCAGAAAGGCTAACAACTTGAGGGCAGATTCTACTGGGTTACAAGATGTACAAATGGTATATTGGCAATGGGTTCTCTAGTCATATAATTGGGTATAAGGATAAGTTCATTTCTTTAAAAGGGAACAACAATGGATCTGTGAGATTTGGTGATAATGCTTTAGCTAAAATCAAAGGGAGAGGAACTTTAAGTTTGCATGATGTAAAGACAACTACACAAGGTGTACTCTATGTTTAGGGTCTGAAACACAACCTACTAAGTGTAAGTCAGCTTTGTGATCGAGGGTACACAGTTACTTTTTCCTCTACATGATGCAAAATCAGGAAAACAAAAATAGGGAAGCTTGTTGCAACTGTAGAAAGAACCAATAACAATCTCTACATGTTCAGTGAAATAAAAAAGGAAAAATGTCTTCTATCTCAAGAATAAGAGAGTTGGTTATGGCATAAAATGTTGTGTCACTTGAAATTTGATAACATAGTAAGGATAAGCAACAAACAAATTGTCAGAGATCTACCAAAGATAAAAAGACCTTCAAATACAATTTGTGCACAATGTCAGTATGGAAAGCAGACAAGATCAAGTTTCAAGGCAAAAGAATATTCCTCTTCCAAGGTATTAGAGTTGATTCATACTGATTTATGTGGTCCTATGAGAACTAAAATTCTACAAGGTGAAAGCTACTTCATGTTTTTCATAGATAATTATTCTAGAATGACTTGGGTTGTTTTTCTGAAAGAGAAATCAGAGGCATTTGAACATTTCAAAGTATTCAAAGAAATGGTAGAAAATGAAATGAGAAAGAATATCAAGTGTTTGAAATTATATAGAGGAGGGAAATTCATCTCTACATAATTCATTGAGTTTTGTGCAGAACATGGAATCAAAAAATAATATTCAGCAACCAAGACTCCTCAGCAAAATGGGGTAGTAGAAAGAAAGAATAAAACTATTGAGAATATGGCCAGAGCAATGCTAAATGAATCAAAAATCTCAAATGGGTTTTGGAAGGAAGCAATCAGTACAATAGTCTATGTTATGAATAGATCTCAAGTTAGAACAAAGCAACATAATACTCCATATGATTTTTGGAAAGGAAGACCTCCCACGGTAAACTACTTTAGAGTTTTTGGAAGTAAGTGTTATATCAAAAGAGAGGATAAGGACTTGGGAAAGTTTGATCCTAGATGTGATGAAGGTATTTGTATTGGATTCTCTACAAAAAGTAAGGTCTATAGATGCTATAATAAAAGAACACATACCATGGTGGAAATTACAAATGTCAGAGTTGATGAAAGAACAGGAATAAATGAGCCATATCAGGAAGATATTCTTGAATAAGAAGAAAGTTTTCAGGAAGAAATGAGTGAATATTTAGATGAATAAGATTTGTAGAATATACCTTCCAAAACTACATCAAGATATATTTAGAAAAATTATCTAGAGGACTTGATCATGCAGTCCTGATGTAAGATGAAAAAGAAGAGGAATCATACGCTCAAAAGAATAAGCAGATGTTTCACTATTATCTAATATAGAACTAAAGGATTTCAGAGAGGCAAAAAATGATGAATGTTGGATTAAGACAATGAAAGAAGAACTAGATCAGATTGAAAAGAGTAAGACTTAGGAATTAGTTCCAAGACCAAAAGGAAAAAATGTAATTGGTACTAAATGGGTCTACAGGAACAAACTAAATGAAGATGGTCAAGTCATCAGAAACAAGGTAAGATTGGCATGTAAAGGATATGCACAATTAGAAGGAATTGATTTTGATGAGACCTTTGCACCAGTTGCAATATTGGAAGCTATACGGGTGTTTTTGGCACTTTAAAGCTATAGGAATTTTAAAGTATATCATATGGATGTCAATTCATCTTTTTTGAATGGTCATTTAGAATAAGAAGTTTACATTGAACAACCAGATAGGTTTAATCAAGTAGATAAGCTAGATTATGTGTGTAAATTGAAAAAGGCTCTCTACGGCTTAAAGCAAGCCCCTAGAGCATGGTATTCAAGAATAGATAAATATCATCAAGAGCAAGTTTTCAAAAGGGAATAGTTGATATTGGAAGTTTATGTGGATGATATTATTTTTGGGGGTAGCAATGATAGAACGTGTCAAGAATTTGCAAGAAACATGAATAAAGAGTTTGAAATGTCTATTATTGGTGAATTAACTTTTTTCCTCGGATTACAGATTTCACAATTAGAAAAAATGATATTTCTTTCACAAACAAAGTATATAAATGATATGTTGAAGAAATTTAAAATGAAAGATAGTAATCCAGTTAGTACTCCAATGGTTACAGGGTGTAAATTAAGCAAAGATGATGAATCTCCTGATGCAAATAAAACTCTATACAGATCTATGATTGGTAGCCTTTTATATGTTACAACCACAAGACTAGATATAATATAGACAGTTGGTTTAGTGGGAAGATTTCAAGCAGCTCCAAAAGAATCACATGTGACAACAATGAATAAAATACTAAGATATCTCAAAGGAACAATGGAGTATAGTCTATGGTATCCTAGAAGTAGTAATTTTACTCTCACAACATACACAGATGTAAATTGGGCATGGAATATTTATGATAGAAAAAGAACAAGCGGAGGAGCATTCTTTCTTGGTGATTGCCTAGTTTCTTGGCTAAGTAAGAAACAACCATCAGTGTCACTTTACCCAACAAAGGAAAAATATATTGCAGTAGCAACATGTTGTTCACAAGTATTATGGATGAAATAGACTCTCAAATATTTCAACATAGAACATGATCATCCCATTACTATTCTATGTGATAATACTAGTACTATAAGTATCTTGAAGAATCTATTAATGCATGCTAGAACAAAGCACATTCCAATCAAGTATCACTTTTTAAGAGAGCAGGTTACAGAGCAACAAGTAATATTGGAATATGTTCCTACAAAATATTATATTGTAGACATCTTTACAAAACCATTACCAACATAAGCGTTTGAGTGTTTGAGAGAACAACTGGGAGTAAGGTACTCCCACCCCAAAATTAATCACCTCAAAAGAGAAGATGGTGAGGGGGATATGCTTACGAGTCATATCTTTTAGCTTCATATGTGTCCCTTTTTCCATTGATATAAAATGGAGAGATATTTGAGTAAGGAATTGAGTAAGGAAGAGAGCATTGAGTTAGGGGGAGCAGCCTCCAAAGAGAGCATTGAGTTAGGGGGAGCAACTCTGATTCTCAGATATGGTTTTTTTAGTGATTATGGTTTTTTTATTAGAGGTGTTTCCATAAATGACAAAGGGGAATATTTTTGGCAATTTGAGTTATTTTATATTGTCATTGATGTCACATGGATAATTGATGTCACATGGATCACATTGAGTTTTGGTGGCCAAATGATATTTTGGAAAGAATGGATAAATATAGGGTTTTTGTGAAAACCAAGGTAGGTAAAATAAAAGGTTTTATTTAAAACCATGGATGGCATATTTGAATTGGATTTTTCTTAAAACCCAAGTTGGCATTTTGTTTCATCGAAAAATGTGCCCCGGTGATGGAGATATTTAATTTTTAATATTTAGTTTAAATTTTAATTATTTAAAATTAAATATGCAAGATTTATGTCGATGACATCGAAAATAATAAGGAGACTATATAAAGGGGATACCTAAGGTTCATAAAATCATCCTTGCTCATGGTTAATAATCGTTGGCTAAGCATACAAATTGAGCTCGTGTGAAAATATTTTAGAAGAAGCAGTGAATAAACGAAGGTTGGTCGAAGTCCAAAGTCATCGTGGGTAGAGTGGCACATTGGTAGTTGGATTATGGCTAAGGTATGTGGCAGCACAAACATTAAGGTTTCGAATCCCCTTGACCACATTTGGAAGGCATTAGAAGAAAAGTGCTCGAAGAACTTTTGATTTACGAAAAGGGAGCTAATGTTTTAAGGCATGTTGTGCCTTTCCATTTCGAACTAGCGGCTAGTTTGTGTGGCAACCTTAGCCACGGCTAAGGCACTCATGGTGTGGGAAAGTCGGGGGTTCAAATCCCCTTGAGGAGGTAAATAAGTTTTTTCTCTAATTAGTTTTGTTAAGCTCTAAGTTGGATTTATAAGGTGGTTAGGAATAATTAAAGTTTTTAATTAAACTTTGTTTTATAAGGGTTGTGATTATTATTTCAAAGGTGGATGAGTTGTTGATTTAATTTGATGTTCATGAAATTGAGAATTAATATTTAGGAGAAATAAGGAGTTGTTATAAAATAATTTTTGAGAGGTTTATTGATTATTATTTTGATAAGGGTTTTTATTAAAAAAGGACTTTGGTGGATGTGTTTATTAAGTTGGAGTAAAAATGTGTAAATTGAGTTATGCTTTATCTTGTGATTATTATTTGAAGTCTACTAACCCTTATTGAGATTGGAAAGGAAAGTTGTGTTTAGTGTGGCAGATTTTGTGGACAACTTCTTGGCATAAAAAAGGTATGGGCATATTCTCCTATTGATTATTTATGGTGGTTGATTTCTGAAATATCATTGGAGTGAAAATGATTGATTATGGTTTCCTTTTCGAAAGTGGTTGGTTGAATGCTTCAAGGTTTTCTGGTTTGAGAGTTGTGTTTAAACCTTGTTTTATAAGCATAGTTGTTGAAGCCCATTGGTTATGTAAAGAACTTGAAAAGAACATGAGTATCATTGTAATGTGAGATTTGTGGTTGAGAATTGTTGGAAACATTTGAGTTGGTTGATACATGCTTGGACTAGGATTTTGTGAGAAAGAGTTGTCCCTTGTGGTGATTGGTTGAGTTGAGTTGATTGAGCCTAGTCAAGTGATTATGTGAGGTGATTTTTCAAGTCCCATGAAACAAACTATTCTATAATTTGGATTTGAGTTGATATTGAGCTTAGAATATATTGAGTCTCTAAAAATTCTCTTTATGCTTCTATGAGTTGACTTGAGTTGAGTTGAGATTTGAGTTGAGTTGAGTTGAGCAGATCAAAGAAATCTGGACAAGTTCTATGTGATCTTGTTGAGCAGTTTTGCACAAGTTCTATGTGAGATTGTTATGCAGATTTGGACAAGTTCTATGTGAGCTTTTTATTTCCTAGCTTTGAGTAGATCAAAGAAATCATTGTATTGGATAAGGATCATTATTTCTATGTGAAATATTATAAGGAGATTATTTTGTGAAGTACCCCACATTGGGGGAACCATGTTAAATATTGTGTCTCACTTGTGTGTGGTGACTTGTACTCTTGCTTACTATTGCTATATGAGTTATTAATGCACACTCCTATATTTGGTTATTGCAATTAAGGACATTAATTGATATTTATTTGGAAAGAAAGTAAAAATTGATCTTATATTGTTCACCCTCCTCCTCTCAGTATAAGCGTATGTTCTTCAGTAGGGTCCTATGGGGAATGGCACCACCATTCACCATAAAGTTGTTTCCCTATCTACATTTTTACACATCGAATCACAGAGGGAATAAGTCATCTTGTTTGTTGAGGTTGTAGCTTATAAGGATTTTTTAAACCAATTACAAGATGTTCCTAAACTTAGAATAATCTTATAGTGATTTTTGCATGTCACTAAATGATCATTTAGACAAAAAGTGACTAGATATGTCTTGCTAGGAGATATATTATATCATTGAAGCTATGATGAAGTCCTCCTTCATTGTCTTGAGCCCCAATAATTAACTTGAATAATTTCACAAGCTCATAATGGTACGTACGATGGCCATTTTAGTGGTATGGACATCATAAAGCACATCCTTTATATGGGTTATTATTGGCCCACCATGGATAAGGATTTATGTGCATATGTCAAAAAGTGTATTAAGTGTCAACATCATACGAATTTGATACACCTGCCATCGAAGGCCTTACATCCCATTCAAGCGGCTTGGTCATTTTATTAGTGGGGTTTTGATCTAATTGGTAATATATCTCCCCTATATTTGGGCTGCACACATTTATACTAATGGCCATTGAGTATTTTACCAAGTGGGAAGAAGTAGTCCTATTAACGTCAATGATAGGAGAATGAATTATGAAGTTCATACTTCATAATATCATCTATTGCTTTGGGATCCCATCCAAGATAATTTTGGATAAGGGCACATCATTTAAGAACAAATATGTGTAGGATTTAATATCCAAATATAACATTCAACACATATTTGCAACACCATATTATCTACAAGCAAATGGGCAAGCATAAGCCTTAAGTAGTAGCCATATTGAAAAATATGGTTTAAGAGAATAATAAAGATTGGCATCTATAGTTACCCCTTACATTATGGTCTTACAAAGATAGCATACGGATGCCCCATTGGGTAACACTATTTTTTCTGGTATGTGGCATTGCGGCCATTATGCCCTTAGAGTTATAAATTCCAACCTTGCACGTTGCATTGAAAGAGTTCATTGATGATGACACCGTGTGACAAGATCACCTCGACCAATTGACACTTCTTGATGAATATTGCATGAATTCCCTTGAGCATCTCTGGGTTTATCGGGAACACCTAAAATGAGCTTATAATAATAAATTCCACCTAAGAGACTTTAAGGTTGGGGATATTGTGCTGAAAGAGAACTAACAAAACTCAAACCTTTTTACCACACTTGTGAGACAAATTTGCGGTCAACTGGTTAGGTCCTTATATTATCTCAAAGAAGATTGGACTTGGAATATATCACCTAACATCACTTAAAGGTGTTGAGGATCCTGAGCCTCTCAACATTATTCATCTTAAGGTGTTCCACACATAAATAGTAAAAAGTCAAAAAAATTCAAATAAATCATAAAAATTTAAAAATAGTTGAAAAATTCATAAGATTTCAAACATAATTGAAAACATAAAAAACAAAACACAAAACATGTGCATTTTACATTTTGCATTTGCATTAATTTACTTGCATTGCATTAAGTATTGTCATACATTGCACTTGCATTAGGATAGGTTGTGTTTTCAATATTACAAACGACACCACGTTTGTATCTTAATCATGCATTTATCCATCATCATCATCCATCACCCTTGTGAGTAATTGTGGTTTTCAACACAACCTCTCATGTTGCTATAAGGAATATACTAGGATTTTCTGGTAATTCAGCCATACCTAGTGATATTCTTAGATTTTATAGAAATCTATATTTTCTTTTGGATATAAGGTCTAGTTTTGATAGCACCTTGCATATTTTAAAATCCCATCACTAATTACACATTAAAAATCCTAGTTTAGACAAGGAAATATTAACACTACAAAGTGGTCCTAGTCACCTTAAGTGAAAGGCATATAGTTTCTCATATTGTGATGCACATGGTCTAGGGTGTTTATCATTGACAAAAGGACAAGCTCCCCCCTATCCAAAGGAATCCCTTTCTTACATCAAAATGAGCAAAATCCTAAAACAAAGCAAATATCAAAGGCAAAAATAAACCATGATTATCCTCACTACATAATTCCCTTGCTCAAAATAAAATAAAACGTAAAATAAATAGTGATTTTCATCACTAAGCATGAGCAAGTATCACAATAAATGTGAATAAAATAAGGAGGTGAAGAGCTTGAATCCCTAGAATTTTCACTACTCAAACCCATTGAGTGATTCCCAATACAAGAATGGGTTGAATGAATCCTACTTGGTATTGGGGCAATTTTAAGCAATTTACAAATGATCTAGATTTATGTGGCTTGTATTACCTTGTGGTCTAGTCTAACTGCATCCAAAATTAGGATCAAGATGAACATTTGGTGATCCTAATTACAACAATGAGCTGAATGAATCCCACCTGGCAATGAGATAGTCTTATGTCTCATCTAATATATTCATTTGCATGCATAGGGATAATGAATATCTTGGTCTTCATAAAAAAAACTCTTATATTTTAGGAGTCCTGTATAGTCATTATACAACTTTTTATTAATCAACTAGGGTGTTTGAGTCTCATAGAAAACCTCAAAAATCCCTTATAGCAACAACTCATTTCATCAATAAAATATAATTTTATTTATGAGGTTTTATTTATTAAGGGATGTTCATGAAATAGGAAATATACCATATGGATATCAATAATGATATTTATATGGCCACTGATTATTTTGTGCATATATTTTAATTTACAGAAGCTCATTAGGGAAAACCATACATATTATATCATCTCATTTCACATGTGGATGCTTAAATGATTAATTATTATGCTAAGATTTATCATTTACATTCATGATTTTTATACATTATGTGCTGTCATACATTATATTGTTAAAAACATATTGCATTTACTCCTTATGATTTAAATTATTAAAGCATATAGGTTCATTTACATTTACATCATGTAAATAATGCATTACACACATTGCATCCACCATATCATAACAACACAAATTAGATGCATATAATTAAATCAAAATTAAACATATATTCAACATCCCACATTGCATCCATATATACATCATAAGTAGTCTATCTACACATCTAGATCACAATATCTAATCATACATATATCATCTAGCTAGTGCATGCCATAAATACATCCCATCATATAGCAATAATAAAATCATGTAAGCATTGCATCATATCGTATGAACATAAAAGCAAACACATAATGAGAGCAAAAGATAATGCCATATATACATATATATGTGTGTGTAGAATGTTAGAGTACATCAAGGTACAAACATACCTATAGGTTACAACTGTGTAGGTCCTCAGACCTTACACTCAAAAATTATACAAAGACATCATGTCATGTCATATTGGGCCTGCACCCCCTGGCTCATTGCCACCCTCAAATCCATACCTAAAAGTCTACCTAAAGCTTGCTCCTACTTATCTCTCAGAATCGATACCTATCCTATGATTGGACTGCATTGATGACTGCCTAGAATTACTCTTCATAGTCTATTGTGATGCTGATGCCATAGATCTAGCTAGAAAAATGCCATAATGTAACCTAACCTCAACCTCTAGAAGCATGATGTGGTGTTCATTTGATGTTTTTTTCCTTGCATCCTCTACTAGGATGGCTTGTAATCACCTAAGCTATACACCTATATCCAACCCTACTGGCCCCTAGATAGCTAGAGCATCTGGTGCAACCAATCCCATAGGAGTAGCCTCTACTTATATATGTAGAGTGTCACATTCACCAGTCAGAGCACCTATAGTACTATGCATCAGATCTCTCTCCGTAGTGAGCTGATCTATCCTAACTAGTGTTGAATCTAGTCATGTCTATAGATAGATCATGTCCTCCTTAAATACCTACCATCTCTTCTACCCTACTATCAACTGGTTCTAGGCCTTGGTGAAAGAGGTGTATCGCTCTAGAATCTAACATCATCGATTTATCTACAGATAGACCTATAGGCTATGTAGCTTTGCTCGAAGAGAAGAATCCTACTCCTCTAGAGCTACCTTCTACTTCTCTAGTGTTGCCTAATCCTCTATAGCCTGGACTCACTCCTCCTCTATCTTGGGCTACACTCACCACCCATCAGGATCCTCAACTATTACCTCATCCCTAGCTCAACCTAAGATATCACCACCATTTCATAGTCACATCACCCACCATTGAGTGTATACCTCTATAGTACCAACATCTTCTATATCACCATTGGTTGTAGAAGGATCTACCTCCTCTACTAGAGCTAAAACATGCGGTACTAGGATATATCTCTCTACCTACATCTGCCTATATGGCATTGGATCTACTGGGATGTCCTGTTGTATCCCAAACTATATAAGCACTTGAGAGTAGTAAAAGAACTCTTGATGCCTCCCTTGCACCTGATAACCCATCGATCATACCTCGTCTAAGCCAAGAACCAATCTACCTTCGACCAAGTAGGGAAATCCAAGTAAGGTCTCCATATGATATCCTAATCCTGTATCCCAGTCAGATAACCTATGTAATGCACCAAGTCTCCTGCATGACGATGAATATGTCACTCCTCTGTATTCTATGGACATATAGACCCGTAGTACTATGCTCTCATTGCTATTATAATAATCTCCTAAGGCAACCCTAATGGATGGTCCACCCTAATATGCTCTTAGACCCAAATATATAGGATTAAGCTACATGCTACCCCAACTCAACCCCATAACTGAATCTAATATAGCTTATCCTAGAGTTGTACCAACAGTGCACTCCCCTAAGCCATAATGATAGGCCTAGGACTATCCAATAGATCCTACACCATATGTAAGAGATTCCATGGTAACCTCACTCTTGATGTGTTAAGTAGAAGCACATTATAGATAATGTACATCAGAATGGCCTAGTGTCATGATAATACCATGGATCGATACCAACGGGTGACATGCACTCCTCCATGTTGAATGTCGACTAAAGTTGAACATGCCTGATCATCAAAAATCCTATCATAGACTACTGCTCTAGCATTGGTAGATGATGATATGATGGCCTATCCATCAAAGGGAATCTTGAAGATCTTGTATACATCCTCAAGTGTGATGGTCATCTTACCAGTCAGGATATGAAAGGTGTTTGTCCTAAAATCCCATCTATGGTCCAAGGTAGTAATGTATACCTAATATAACATCATCATTGACAATATCACAACATACATCATGTCTCGTGCATAAAACCAATCCCAGTATGTGAAATGAATAAAGGGCAATAACTTAGCCAACAACTCAATCTCCTGAGCCTATGTTGTCAAGAGTTAAAAATACAAATAAAATGCATAATCAAATGCACTTGCAGGTTAGTGGTTGCTCATGCTGATAGTAGTTGCCATAGTATCCATCAACACCAACAAAAACTAGCCACAAATGGTTAAATTTTTTATCATTAGGGTTTAAACCAACTGCCCTCAGTGATAATGGTCCCTATTTTCCAAATTGAGGGCTACCCTAAGCGATAGCAAACGCAAGGTGACATGCCAATGACGTTTGCCCCTCACCCAAAAACCCAAAAAAAATAACAAAACCTAAAATCTAACCCATACCCACCTAAATTAGCCTAGTTCTAAGCCTAGCTATAGGTATGGTTCATTGCCAATAGGTTTAATAAGGTTTATTTAGCCCATTTATTAGTGAGGTCCATTTTACCAGTTAAATAAAAATATTAAGGTTTGAGAGATACCTGTGAAGCTCTGGCTCCTTCACTCATAGATGCCTCACTATGCTCTACCATCAGTGTTAAGGTAATGTTAGTAGTGTTCTTAGTCACTTTCTCACTCTCCTCAGAGCTCACTGTTATAAACTATTAGCTAGAAAATAATTAAATCAAAACACCCTAATTTTAGTTTTATACTTTTCATTTTTGGTGCGACCACTGATGGTGAAAGTGGTTGAGAAGTGTGGGCCACCTATGATAATAGTAGCTATAAAATTATTTATGTTTATAGTGGCTAAGAAGTAGCAATAAATGCACTAAATTTCTCACCATGAGAAGATTCAGAATGGACAATTAAGCATATCTACCAGTCTAGAATCATCAAAAATCATCAAAATAACAAAAAAATCATATAAAATCAAAATTTCAAATGCACCTTGTACGTAGTTATATACCCTATACACTTGGTAGTTGTAGTGAATTGCAGTCCATGCAATCCAAAAAGATGAGTAAATTACCATAAGGTCATTTGAAATAAATTATTCATCATCAAATTGAAATGCTTCACTTCAATCTCGAAGAAGGCCATGGTGGCCAGATAGCCCCATGGGAATGAGGCATTCATTTCCTTTATTCTATGAACTTTTCATCATATCATCGAGTGATTAAACACATGCTAAATTGAATTGCTATCATATTGATTCCCTAAGAAGGCCATTATGGTTGGACTGCTCCATGGGATAGAGATGTACAATTATTATTATTATTGGTTAAAATCACACCTGTAATAGGACCTACCATATAACAAT
Organism: Wollemia nobilis; assembly: GCA_028583015.1. Taxonomy (NCBI): domain Eukaryota; kingdom Viridiplantae; phylum Streptophyta; class Pinopsida; order Araucariales; family Araucariaceae; genus Wollemia; species Wollemia nobilis. The sequence goes on from JAQPPZ010017052.1 coordinate 9,126,553, forward strand.
AAAGAAATCATCTTAAATCATCCAAATCAATCATCTTGGTCAAGCGACTCATCACTTTCATCACTATTTATTTTTCCTCATTGACTCATCACTTGAGGGGGTAGTCATAATAACAAATTCATAATCAAAATCAACAATTGACAACTTAATCAAGTTAATCGTGTTTGTCTTATGAATCATTTCTAATAGCTATCATAAGCTTACCCTATTGCTTGGGGTAAAAGAAAATATGTTGGTTTAAACCTTTAATAATCTAGATTTTAGTCCTTTGCTAATGCTAATCAATGCGACCCAAGATTCTAGTGGACTTCAAAGTTTTATGTAAATTAAGCCTTCCATCTAGTTGGAAGTAATTATTCAAAGATGTACACCATTTTCATTATTATGACATCTAATATTGATCAAATCAATGATCATAATGCAACCTAGAATATGGCTTTAGGTGGTCTATTTTTTCTTAGCATTGTGTTCCCACAATGCATCACAAAAAGGGCATTTGTAGACACCTAAATCACGTAATGTTTAGGAGACTACTCATATGGGCACCTTTGTAGACCATATGAATGATATTGGACATTTCCAAGAGGTATCAGTGGTTCTAACCACTCATTTAGGATAACCTTGTCCTATGCAAGCTCATCCGTTGATGCTCAGAGTGATCGCAAACCCAGCCATTGATGCTCAGGGTGGCTATGAGCCTAGCCACTCCTCCTGATAGCAGTTAGCTCTAAAACTATCTTGACCTCCCGAGCTAAGCCAAAATTAATTATAATGGCAAATTGTAATTGATCTTAGGAGGTTTTAGGTGAGGAATATTTTGGAAGGTTCCTCCCAACTACCACAAGCTGGCAATTCTTGATCTTGGCTTCTCCATGAATCCAATATTGGAATTTGGGAAGCCTATTTATAGGCCCTTCCATGAATTCAAAATATATACAATATTTATGCAACTAAGCTCTACTGAATTGGATAGCGACTTGATAACCCTTGAGGAGTATAAAAATGTTTCCCAATTGTGGAGTGATAAACATGCAATCAACAATGGATCTTCCAAAGGACTAAGAAACATACCTCACAATTCCACATCAATATAACATGAATTCTAGTGATTTCAAACACTAATCTATCTATAGATAAGTAGGCAACCCTTTACCATAAATTTAACTAAAGAATTGTGTGTTGCAACCCTTTATTTAAGAGATAAAATCCACATTTCATGATTGCTATCATTGACAGCAGCTCGTAGGCCTTAGCCACCAATGGCGTCAGTGGCTAGCAAACTAGCTACTCTAAGCGATAGTGGCTAGGGTTTGATGCATCATTCTTCAGTTATTAGCCTAGATTTTTGTTTATTCCTACTTTATTAGCTTATCTTAGAGTAGATTTATCATTTCTAATGTATTTTTAAGGTTAATTAGCAATATTAGATGTAGCTTTATCTTGATTTAGTCATATTTTCTAGATTTAATTAATCTTCTTAGATTAGCTTTATTTCATGCTTTTATTGCAAATTACATGTTAGATTAACTAGTTCTACTTGTTTTACTTCATGCTTTGCACCAATTTAGCTATTCCTTTATTATCTTTGTATATCTTTATGCTTTCTTTCAATTTTAGCCATACTTCTTCCATTTTCTTGACAAAAGCCTCATCATGAGAGGCCTCATATGTTTTTAATTATGCTTTGTTGTTTCTTGTATGTATATTACAAGTTTTTTCAATCTTCAAAGCATTTTCAACATCAAGTTCCTCTTGAAAAGGGGAGAAGGAGGTATCCTTGTGATCCCTCAATCAATTTGTGTCGATCTAGAAGGCATGTGGATTGCACTACCCTCATTTAGGGGCTTCATATATTTGTATTCATTGTATCTACTAGAGTAGGTTGTTTACCTTAGCTCTGTTGGAATATGTAATGCAACATTGTGTAAATTATTCTTAGACTAAAATATAAAGTCTAAAGAATAATATTTGAATTAGAATATAATTCTATCTTATGTAAAATATTCCCACCCAATTAATAAATAAATTAAGGGTGCTAAGAATATTTAATTTCTTGGGAAAAAGTTATTTCCCTTTTCTAAAAAATATTAGAAAGTAACTAATAACTTTCTAATATTTGATAGATGTCACTTATCACATATCTCAAAGATTAGATTGTGATAAAATTAGAAAGTAACTAAAGCACTTTCTAATATTTGATAGATTGTGATAATATTAGATTGTGATAAGATTTAGGGTTGTAGTAGAAAAGCTTCTCTTTAAATAGGGGTGTTTTCTATTACATATTATCATATCTTATCATGTCTTGTCATATTGACTTGTGTTGTAGTTTATATTGATGCATATTGTTGCATAACATTGAAGCATTCCTGTAATGTTGAATCATTGAGTAATATAATGAACTTCATAGTGGATGTTTCCCTTCTTCATTTGAAGTAGGGTTTTACCACTTAATATTGGTGTTGTGGATTTTTCTCTTTTGTGTGTGATTGATATTGTGGAGCATTCTTTGATCTTGGGGAGACTTTGTTTGTCTCACATTTGGTATCAGAGTGGTTGGGATCTCCATCAAGTGTCTTCAATATTTTGAGATGAAAAACCCATTAAGATATATATATATATATATATATATATATATATATATATATATATATATATATATATATATATATATATATATATATATATATATATATTGCATGCATTTGATATTTGGGTATTTTATGTAAACTTATTTTGCAAATCTGTCATTAGGGTTTATAGATTTATTATGTTTTTAGATCTAGTTGTTAGATCTTTTGCAAACAATATTTTCATTTTAAATCTATAATTTTGTTTTTGGCATTAAGCTTTTGCTGAAAAGGTTTTTGAAGCCAAATGGACCCCATGGTTGCGTCCGAAAGACCAAAAAACCTCTATTTCCATATATAGTCATTTTTTTTATTTATTTAAAAAAAAATTAGTTGGCTATATATATATATATATATATACAGTTTTGCTTTATAAAAAAAAAAAATAGTTTTGTTTTTAAAAAAAAAAAAAACAATTTTGCTTTATTAAAAAAAAAAAAAAAATTGTTTTAAAAAAAAAAAAATTGTTTTGCTTTATAAAAAAAATATATAGTTTTGTTTTTTTTTTTTTTTTAAAACATTTTTGCTTTATAAAAAAAAAAAACAGTTTTGCTTTATAAAAAAAAAAAGTTTTTTTTTTGAAAAAGTTTTGCTTTATAAAAATCTTTAAACTTTTTCATGCCATTTTTTTTATTAATAAAATAAATTTTATTAATTTAATTGCATTTTTTTAAGCAATTTTTTTGTATTAAAAATTATTATTATTCTCCTTAAAATGCAATAATTTTTTGTCTCACATTAACAATGGTTGTTTGTGAGTTTGCTTATTTTGCAAGGTTATTCAAGTATGTTTTGGAGTATATAAAGAAATTTTGGATTAACTTTTTCACTCTCTTCCGCTATTTTTATTAATTTCTTCTAATCTCTCTCCAGTATTTGCTTGAAGCATACTGTAAATTAATGTAACTTGTATCTCTCATTATGAAAGTAAAAGAGAATGAAAGAGAGAGTGAGAGAGAGAGAGAAATAGAGAGAGAGAGAGAGAGAGAGAGAGAGAGTGTATTTGTGTTTTTCTTTGTGTCTCCACTATATCTTGTTCATTTTTTTTACATTATTTTTTGTATTTTTTACATTTTGCATCTCAACTAATCTAACTACTAACTTGCTACTAAACAATCTACTAACCAACTAACTTGCAATTTACTAATTTTTATATTAATCAAGAAGGTTAAAAATGAATCAACTTCCTAACCACAACTTTAATATTTGATTAAAATTTACTTAATCTTACAACATAATTTATATTTGCTAAACACCTATTGAATCCAAAATAATCTGCTCTATCAGTAGCAAGTCCTTTTCGGGTCCTCGTACCTGTACCATTTTGGGTAGCTTGGTTGACCTTGGGTGAGATGAATTGACAATTCATTATGCTCTAGAAAAACCTAAAATGAACACTAACTTATTAACTTATTGACTATCTAACATTTAAAAAATATTTTATGGTTCAATTCAAGTTATTTTATTTTGTTGCAAGATGATTGTTATGGTTAGTTATCTTCTTATTGCAAGTTATTCTATTGCAATTTGATCTTGATTTATTTCCTTTATTCAATTGCAATATGGTTATAGTTGTTAATTGCAAAATGGTTATAATAGTTCATGATGATGTTGATTATCATCATCATCATCATGAAGGAAATTGTCTTTGAGAAATTTGGTCTTTCACATTTGCTCTTCAATAATCAATCAGCTATTGCCTTGGCTAAAAATCTTGTAATGTATAAAAGGACAAAGCATGTTGAAATCCAAGTCCACTTTATCAGAGAGAATGTATTGTATGGGACTATTCAGTTGGAGTATTTCCCATCATCTTCTAATTCTATTGATTTTTTCACCAAACCTCTTTCCAAGGAGCAGTTTTGTAAGCTAAGGGACTTGGTTTGGTGAAGTTTTCCTCAAGGGGAATGAATTGTAGTTACACTTGTTACCTTGTGCAACTTTTGTACATGGTACTTTCTTGTTTACCTTGTGCAACTTTTGTACATGGTACTTTCTTGTTTACCTTGTGCAACTTTTGTACATGTTACTTTGTAGATGGCATTGTGCAATTATGGTATATGATGTAATTCCTTTATGCGACTCTTTTACATGGTACTTTCTTTTTGCCTTGTGCAACTTTGTACATGTTTTTTTATGTAGTTGGCATTATGCAATTGGTTTATCATGGTACTTTTCTTGTTAGCATTTATGCTACTTTTATACATGATATTTTATGGTTGGCTTTATGCAACCGGTGTGCACACTTTATTATTTTTATATACCTTATGCAACTCTTGTACATGGTACTTTTTTGTTAGCCTTGTGCTACTTTTGTACATGGTACTTTAGAGTTTGCATTATCATGGTACTCCTTGTTTGCTTTATGCAATTTTGTACATGATATTTTTTTATCAACTATATAGCACGTGATTATAAGTATGGCTTGGCATCTTTTTGTGATGACTTATAGTTAACTATTTGTTAGATCAGTTTTGTTATCATATTTGGATATTCATATATGTTGTGGTGAATATATTTATGATGATGTATCTAATTTATCTTATGTTGAGCTACTTATAGCTTGTAGGTACTTCTGTTTGGGATTTTGTAGGCTTACTAAAGACACCCTTGTGATATTTTATTCTTTTCATTTGCAACCACTTGTGGTTGATGGATGGATTTTTAAATTGCATGTATCTAAAGCTACTCCTTTGGGGGCTTGCAGTCTCATTTTGGCCCATTTTGTATTGGTGCCTTATTGTAGACCATTCTTGGTCATAGAAGCTCATTGTAACTATATTACTCATTTGATTCTCATCCCTGTTTGTATCTTTAGGGGGAGAATGTTTCTTTGTCTCATAATTCCTTTCCCCAATATTGCATTAAGGGGGAGTGTTGGAATATGTAATGCAATATTATGTAAATTATTCTTCGACTAAAATATAAAGTCTAAAGAATAATATTTGAATTAGAATATAATTCTATCTTATGTAAAATATTCTCACCTAATTAATAAATAAATTAAGGGTGCTAGAAATATCTAATTTCTTGGGAAAAAGTTATTTCTATTTTCTAGAAAATATTAGAAAGTAACTAATCACTTTCTAATATTTGATAGATGTCACTTATCACATATCTCAAAAATTGGATTGTGATAAAATTAGAAAGTAACTAAAGCACTTTCTAATATTTGATATATTGTGATAATATTAGATTGTGATAAGATTTAGGGTTGTAATAAAAAATATTATCTTTAAATAGGGATGTTTTCTACTACATATTAGCATATCTTGTCATATTGACTTGTGTTGTAGTTTATGTTGATGCATATTATTGCATAACATTGAAGCATTCTTGTACTGTTGAATCATTGAGTAATATAGTGAGATTCATAGTGGATGTTTCTCTTCTTAATTTGAAGTAGGGTTTTACCACTTAATATTGGTGTTGTGGATTTTCCTCTTTTGTGTGTGATTGATCTTATGGAGCATTCTTCGATCTTGGAGAGACTTTGCTTGTCTCACAAGCTCATGTTCACCTAGGTTATTTATTTCCTTTTATTTAGTTATTCCATGTATTTTCCCCACCCACTTATGTGTGGATATTTCATTTATATTATTTAGATATTATGAGATGTTACATATTTATTTCTTAGATATTATGGGGATATTTTTAGGTTTGACTATTCCTAGGGATGACATTTGGAGGGTTGATATTCTTTCTCCCATAGTGGTTACATATCTATGGACCATATCACATATTAATTTTGTACGGTGGATATGTATCCTTAGCTTGATCCTATGGCTATGGTTTATCATCCTTGCCAATATAAGCAAGGCACCTTCATTGTACTTAGTGTTCCATTTTCAGATCTAATATATGATATTGTTGCTCTCTTATTTGTATATCTATTTGTAAGCTTATGCTGTCAATTTTCTTTTAGATTATTGTTTTTGTTGAATGTGGTTTTTCTCTTAACACTTGAGATCCTTGTAGCTTGTAATTATCTTATTATCATTTCTTTCATGGAATTAGAGCAATAGGTGTTGCAGTCATCCATTTATGAGTGTTGTGTAGTTGTTTCTCTTGTAGGTTCGAAGAATTGTGTGGAAGCTTTGGTTTTTGTGATTGGGTCCTTGGTGGAGTTTTTTGGCCAATTCTTTTCACTCCTTCCATTGTAATATCATCACTAGCCTCCTAAAATATTTTTTTCCCATACTGCAATAGCATCATCCCCTTGGATCTGTCCTAAGCATTTTTTTCTTGAGCATTTCCCTTTTTGTAAGGATCACTAACCCAACCCGTTTTTATATTTTGCATTTATCTCTTGATATAAATTCCAATTTTCCATATTCATTTGAGTTGTGCCCAAAATTTCAGCTCATTTGGATTAGTATTCGTCAAGATATCTTGATTTTACAAAAACCTGCACTTTTTTAGAAATCTACATATATCTTCATCAAAACTTCTAATGTTTTGCATATTTGTTTAGAGAATGTGTAAAATCATATTATAGACATTCCTAAGAAATTTTAGAGAATTTGGAGCTTTATTCTGACAATTACAATGATGTTACTATTTTTAGTAAACTTGTCATTGCAAGAGAAATATTGGGAGTTGCTCAGCAAAATTGTTGCCAAGCCTGTAAAATCATTTTTCTGATATGTTTATAAAATTTTAGATTTTTTGGATTTGTATTTAGATAGTTATAATTATTTTATGAATGCACTCTCAATATTGCATTGTGAAAAAGGTTTTTTCACTTGAACCTTGTATATGGACTATTGTTATAAAGTCCCATCTTCTGCATTCTTGTGAAGCTAATAAAATAATATTTTTGGGGGGTTGTCTTGGTGCTGATTTGTGCACCCTATCTGAATTTTTTTCTCTTTTGTGATTTGTGCACCCTATCTGAATTTTTTTCTCTTCATATTCTTTTGCATTAGATCAATGTGAGCCGTTAACAACACATAATAACCACACATGGAGACCAAGAATGAAAATAATCATTAAATGCAAAGGATTATGGGATTTAATGCTTGAATAAAATCCAAAGTTCACTATAGAATATGAAATTTTTTAGCACCAATGCAAATTATATGAATGTATGGGTTTGATAGGAACTTATGTAAGTGATAGTATTTTATTTTATTTGGAAGAATGTGACTCTCCTTTCAAAATTTTGGCAAAATTAAAAGGATTATTTGGTAAGGTAGATCACATAAGATCCATGCAGCTTGAATTTGAGATCACTTCTCTCAGTCCTAAATATTTTCCATCTATTGTAGACTATATTACTAAGTTCAAGCACTTGTTGACACAATTAAAGGGAAGTGGGAGAGACAAGAAATATGAAGAGTGTGTTTACCTTATTCTATCTAATTTGAAAGGTCCATTCCAAATATTTGCTTCTACATTTTTCTCTAGCATGGATGCCTTAGGTGACACATTCATAATGTATAATTTGGAGTTATTTTGTGAAAGACTTACTAGGGAAGAATTCAAATTGTCTAAACTTGAGTCTTCCACCTCTCAAAAGGTATTAGTAGCATCTAGTCCTAAGGGTAAGGGAAAATTCAAAGGTAAACCTATGTCTTTTTCTCCATATCAAAGTGCTCCTAAACCCAAAGAATCAAACCCTAAATCCAAATATTCTTCTAAATCCAATAATAAGTCTAGCCTTTCATGCTCCTTTTGTGGGAGGAATAATCATGTAGAAACTAGGTTTTGGAAGAGAATGCAAGCCTTAGAGGATACAATCAGAAAACACAATATCCCTATCTCCACTCCACCTCCTTCTAGTGAGCATGGCAAAGCACTTAATGTTGTTGGGAGATATCATTCAGTTGCTACATATAGTTGGGTTATAGATTCTGGTGCTTCTCACCATATGACTTCTTCTACGGAGTCGTTTGTATCTCTTGGTTTGAGTTCTACTTCCAACATTGAGGTTGGAGATTCTTCATTTATTTTTGTTAAGGGAAAAGGTGACATACAACTTGATGGTGGATGCATCAATGATGCACTATATGTTCTTGATATTACTACAAATTTACTTTCTTTTATCAAAATTTTCATTCTAGTCAGGGTAAAACAATGACTTTCACCTTTCATACAAAAAGGAGCTAAAGTTAGAACCTTCTTGGAGCCTTATTTACTTGTTGTACAAGGTGTTTTCAGTCATAGTTCTAGACTATATCACTTTGAGGATTTTTATGATACTTAATCTATAGGGACATGCTTGGTTTCTCATGCATATTCTGAGATTAAGCTTTGGCATGAGAGATTTGGACATCATAATTATAGATATTTAGAGGTGTTGAGCACTCATGGTATGGTTGATGGTTTACCTCGAGTTTCTTGTCTTGATGGAGTTTGACCTGGATGTGCATTAGGGAAACAACACCAAGATCCATTTCCTAAGGGTAAGTCAAAAAGAGCTTCTTCACCACTTGAGCTTGTGCATAGTGACTTGATGGTTTTTTCTACTCCTTATTTAAAAGGAGCTAAGTATGCACTTACATTTATTGATGATTTATCAAGGCATACTTGGGTTTATTTTCTCAAGTACAAGAGTGATGTATTTTTACACTTCAAGGTGTTTAAGGATTTTGTTGAGAATCAATATTCTAGTTGCATAAAGAAGCTTCGCACTGATAATAGAGGGAGTACTTCAATAGATAATTTTCTAATTTTTTGGTAGCACATGCAATTGTTCACCAACATTATGTTCCTCATACTCCACAACAAAATGGCCTAGCAGAAATGAAGAACCAAACTTTGAAGGAGATGGCTAACTTCATGATGCATTCCAGGTATTTACCTCCTATATATTGTGTAGAAGTAGTTAATTGTGTGAACTACATTCGAAATCGCACACCACATAGAGCACTTGATAATTTGACTCCAAAGGAGGTTTGGTTTGGGACTAAGCCCGATGTCTCATTTTTCAAAGTTTTTGGAATTCATGCTTGGGCCTTTGTACCAAATAAGCAAAGGAAAGCCTTGGATAAGAAGAGCAAACCCTTGATCTTTGTTGGGTATTGTAAGGACATGAGAGCTTATCAACTTTTGGATCCTAATACTCATGAAGTTCTTTTCAGAACTCATGTTCAGTTTGATGAGTACTTCTCTTCTCATGATTTTTCTTCTTTACTTCCATTCATTGATGATTCTTCACTTCATCTTGAGGATCCCTTATTTGAGGAGCAAGTTCAGAAGGTAGTTGAGGAGGTCATAAATATAGATTCATATGAGAATCTTGTTCCTCCTAATGTTGTCACTATGCCTAGGTGGGCTCGTACCACAATTTCTAATGCAACACCTTTCATACAAGATCTTCCACCCACCAGACATCATCATGCACATTCTATAGGTTCTGGACTTTCATGTTAGGAAGTTTCTAGGGATCCATAGTCTTTCTCAAAGGCTCATGGGATACAGGATTGGGATGAGGTGATGACAGATGATTATTCTTCTTTGATGAATAATCATGCTTGGGATTTGGCCTTTCTTCCTAAGGAAAGAAATTTGGTTAGGTGTAAGTGGGTATACCGAACTAAATATGTATTTTATGGGTTCATTGATAAGTATAAGGCTCGTATTGTAGATAAGGGTTTCTCACAAGTCAAAAGTATTGATTACTCTGATAATTTTACACCCATTTCCAAGATGGATTTTGTGTACCTTGTACTTTCTATTGTTGCATCATAGGGTTGGCTAGTGTACTAGATGGATGTGAATAGGACCTTATTTCATGGATATTTGCAGGAGGAAATCTACATGGAGCAACCTGATGGGTTTGTTCATGATTCTTATCTTATTTGTAGACTACAGAGGTCTCTCTATGATCTCAAACAAGCCCCTCAAGCTTGGTATGAGAATATGGACTCTTTTCTTCTATATACTGGTTTTGTTCATTGCCACTCAGATCCTACAGTGTATATACAACATGTTGGAGAGGATATAGTTATAATTGTATTATAAGTTGATGATTTACTTCTCACTTCTATCTCTTCTTCCCACATTCAGACTATTCAAAGGGCTCTTTCAATGCAGTTTGATATGAAAAATATTGGTCTTTTGCACTTTTTCCTTGGTTTACAAATTTCTCAATCAAATTTAGGGATTCATTCGAGTCAGCAAAAGTACACCCATTATCTTCTTCAGTGTTTTGGTATGACTGATTGCAAGCCATGTCCCTCTCCTTTCCATTATAGGGTCTCTCTTACTTCCACATGCATCACTCCTCTTTGTGATCCTACCTTGTATAGGTAGTTAGTTGGAAGTTTGATGTACTTGATCCATACTCACCCCGATATTTATTTTGCAGTTGTACTTGTGCCTTAATTGGCATATGCCCCTCATAGTAGTCACTGGTAGGCTGGTAAGAGGATTTTGAGATATCTACACAACAGTTCACACTTTGGATTACACTACACCCGAGGTTCTACTCAATTGGTTGGATATACTAATTCAGATTGGGCAGGTTCTATTGATGATAGGCATTCCAGTTATGGCTACATTTTTTGTCTTGTCTCTTCTTTGATTTCTTGGGAATGCAAGAAGTAATAGGCTATTGCACTTTCATCTATAGAGGTAGAGTACAGAGCAATAGTCATAGCGAGTCAGGAGGTTCTTTGGCTATGATAGTTATTGATATATTTTGGCTTCCCCCACAAGATTCAAAAATAATACTTTGGTGTGACAACCAAAGTGTAATTCACATTTCTAGTAATCTTGTTGAGCACTAGCGGACCAAGCATATTGAGATTCACATACACTTAATTCATCAGCATATTCAGGATGGAGTTATTTGCTTGTAGTACATTCCAACTTAGCAGTAGTTTGCCAACAAATTTATGAAGCCTTTTGCATCACCTGACTACCTTGAGTTGCATGGCATGCTTGGGGTTTCATAAGTTGTCCTTGGGGGGTGTTCTTGAGGACATATTCCTTCTTATTTATCTCTCTTTCTAGCAAGATGATATTTTTTCCATGTGGTTTTTCCTTCTTCTAATTCGATATTTCTTCATGGATATATTGTACATGAGTACCTGATCAGACCTTGTTGTCGGGACTCATACTGTGGATATGCCACTTTTCTTTTTTTGGCCCCTAGATTCACTTGATGGGGGGTGTTAGAGTAGGTTGTTTACCTTAGCTCATGTTCACCTAGGTTATTTATTTCTTTTTATTTAGTTATTCCATGTATTTTTCCCACCCACTTATGTGTGGATATTTCATTTATATTATTTAGATATTATGAAATGTTACATATTCATTTCTTATATATTATGGGGATATTTTTATATTTGACTATTCCTAGGGGTGACATTTCGAGGGTTGATATTATTTCTCCCATAGCAATTGCATATCTATGGACCATATCACATATTCATTTTGTATGGTGGATATTTATCCTTAGCTTGATCCTACGACTATGGTTGATCATCCTTGCCTATATAAGCAAGGCACCTTCATTGTACTCGGTGTTCCATTTTCAGATCTAATATATGATATTGTTGCTCTCTTGTTTGCATATCTATTTGTAAGCTTATGTTGTCAATTTGCTTTCAAATTCTTGTTTTGGTTGAATGTGGTGTTTTTGTTAACACTTGAGATATTTGCAGCTTGGAATGATCTTATTATCATTTCTTTTAGTATAAAAATTTGGTATTCCTAAGAGGGACGTACATGTAACTCATTTTCATAATGAATTAGCAAAATAAGCCTTTACATTTTTTTAATTCATTATCATTGTATGTTTTCTTGCTTTATCTTTGATATTATGATGAAAAAATAGTAGGTGCATGTGTTCTAGCATCGTACACAACTCTATAACTTACCTACAACATCAAACACATAAAATATTCCTTCCACAAATACACCTACAATATAGATCCCAACTATACTACCTCGAGGAGCATGTATCATAGCCCCACTTGCAATGCAATAATTATTATATCAAATGGAAAAACACACAAAGTAGTATGCATAACTCAGAAATAAAAATAACAAAGAAAAGATATTATTTTTATTAATTTCAAAAGGAATGCGATTACATATTCATCCCTTTGAGGGATACGTAGTTTGTGATACAATCAGTTACAAGCAGGACACATGGTGGATAAATCCTCTTGCAAAGGGGTGGTGTGCTTTTGTAGGCTTCTTGATCTCACACATGAAATATGTCTAAGGTCTTACAGATGCCTCCTCCTTTTCTCATTCTATAGGGATCTTATGCTCTGAATGGCTTGAACTGATATTGTGAACCTATAACTTGCATGCATATAAAAAATAAAGCACACTTAGTAGCTCGGGTTACCTCTCCGAATGAAAATTTTAGTGGAAAATATGATAAGCAATATAAATAAGCATAATGTGATTAAATGCAATAAAAATTAGCAATATTAATGTAAATGTATAAAAGAATTCAGATCTATGCTAGAACTAAATATTGAAATAGAAATAACATGGATCTAAGCTAGAACTAAAGACAATATTTTCTAAAAACCCTAGGTTATGCTTGTAGACCACTATCCAAGACAACAACTATGAAATAAAACCTTTCTCCTCGTGATCCAAAGGCTGCAGTACTAGGTTCCTCACTCCAATTTATGTTCAAGGGTCATCGGTTGTGTCTTGGTACATTGGTTGGTAATGAATAATAATGGATCTGAATAGTTGTATGGTTAAAAACCATTTTTGAATTGGATAGAGATTCACTATTCCTCCAAGGGGTATGAAATATTTCTCTCCAATCAGCTAGAGCTTTGTTGTGATAAATTATGATGTTCACAAATCCATTTGCTTTTCTTGGGAGAGTCCATAAGTAGACCTCCCTCTCTTTCAGATATTAATCTAGATCTTGGATTCCTAGAGAAGACAAGCCCCAAATTTGTATGCAACTGACCATCCTAGGTGGAAAGCATCAGTCATAATTTTTTATTGAAGGAGCAGTTAGGAGGAACTCTAGGAGTTCCATGCCAAAATCCACCTGCAAGAAATGTAAGTCGTAGTAAGACTATGTGATCTATGCCCACATTCATGGCCAGACTATGCATGATGCTAGCCACTATCGAGAGTAGTGGCTAGGTATGGCCACTTTCATATTTAGAGGCTAGATGTGGTGGTCACTCTGCTTGAGAGTGACTACGCTTGAATGGGCTAGAACTACCCTTTTTGACTGGTTAGGACCACTTCTAACTCTTGTAAAGGTCCAAGATAATTCTTATGGTCTCCGAATGTGTCCATATGATTAGTCTCCTAAACATGATGTATTTTATGTGACTACATATACCCCTTTTTAGGATGCACTATGGGAAAACACAATGCAGAGAAAAAATAGACCACCTAGGGTCACATTGTAGGTTGTATTTTGATAAAAATTGGATACCCTAGTCATGCAAAAGGTATACATCCTAGAATCATTGCTTCCAACATAATGTAAGGCTTAAATTTGTAAAAACTTGCACACGTCCATTAGATGATCAAGTAACTTCACTACTACTATAGGCTTCAGTGCTCTATAGATCTGAAAGGAGGAGAGCTATAAACTTAACTATCATGTTTGCTTTTGTCCCCAACAAAAGACTAAGCTTTATGATAGTTGTTGGCAATTATTCGTAAGACAAATGCATTTTGACATGATCAAGTGATTTTTTATTGATTTTTATTATGATTGTTGATATTATGACTACCCCCTTAAATGATGAGTCGATGAGGAAAGGACAATTAATAAAGCAATGATTCACTTGACCATGATCAATCAAATAAAACTGTACAAAAATAGCAAAACTGTACAACAAAGTATAGAAAAACAAAGTAAAATTAAAAACACAAAACAATGTACAACAAAAGTACAGATCATTCAAATTAACTGTACACAAAAAAATAGATAAACACAAAAAAATCATACTAGGGTTTCTAACTTTAAGTGTGAACAAAAACAAAAAAATCAAATAAAACATAAAAATACATACTAGGTTTTTCGACCTTAAGTGTGAAAAAAACCAAAAAAAATAAAATAAAACATAAAAATACATATTAGGGTTTTCGACCTTAAGTGTGGACAAAAAAAAAAATCAAACAAACTCAACCTAGGGTTTCTTAACGTTAATGATGAACAAAAAACAAAACAAAACAAACTTTAACCTAGGGTTTTAACCTTAGTTTAAACAAAAATAACAAAATTACTAGGGTTTTAACCTTAGGCTCAAAGCAAACAAAAACAAAAAAAAGGTTTTTCACTAGGGTTTTCATCCTAGTCTAAATAGAAAAACAAAATACAAAACAATTTAATTACGGTTTTAAACTGTACTTAAACAAAATAAAAACAAATAAAGTAAAGAGAAGGAGCACCTACCGATCTTGCGTTGGATCTGCCACTCGAGGATCTGGTCCTTGAACTCATGGTGTCCATAAAAATTTGATATCGCTTCACTTGGAAAACTCAAACTCCTCCTCCTCACAGCTCCAAATCACCAGAAAAAATAATTGCAAATGAGCCCAAAACCTAGTTTTGGCCCTTATATAGGATCTTAGGCCTGTAATCATTCCACCTTGGGATGAGTGCTCTAGTTAGCACTCGTCCCACCTTAGGATGATTAAAAAATTGGTATTCATCCCACCCTGGGACGATTACAGAGAAAGAAAATAAAAAACAACCAAAACTGCATCCAAAACGCACCAAAAATAGCAAAAAGATTGTCGAACAAAGGCACCTTTGCGCCTACAATTCATGGCATCCAAAACTGATGTTGTAGTCACAAATTGTCACTATCCTACTCCCTAAGAAGGCTACCATAGCTAGACCACTCCACGGAAGGATGGATTTTTGACAATTTCATTCCCAAAAAGCATCACAAAAAGGGACAAAACCCACACAGCAATAAGATTGCCGAACAAAGGCACCTTTGTGCCTACGATTCTTGGCATCAAAAACCAATGTTGAGGTCAAAAATTTTCACTACCCTACTCCATAAGAATGCTACCATAGCCAGACCGCTCCATGGGAGGACATATTTTTGACAATTTCAGCCCCAATCGACATCACAAAAGGGCCAAAACCCACCAAAAAACATAATAAAATTGCCACACAAAGGTGCCTTTGCGCCTGACATTCTTGGCATACAAAACTAACATTAGGGAAAAAAATTATCAATATAATACTCCCTAAGAAGGCTACCATAGCCGGACCGCTCCATGAGAGGATAAATTTTTGACAATTTCAGACCCAATCAGCATCACAAAAAGGGTTAAAACCACCAAAAATAGGTCTGATTGTTGGGAAACTGCATAAGCATTCAACACAAAACAACTAAAGGCACCCTTACAAAAGTCATCTTGGGTCAAGCAACTCATCATTTTTCTCATGTCGGTCATTCCCTCATCGATTCGTCACTTGAGGGGGTAGTCACACTTAGTCACCAATCAACAAATACACACCCAATCAATAAAATGGCATGCATTCAAAGAATCATTGACAAAGACAATCACGCTCTTGCTTGGGGCAGCAAATAAGCAATAATCACAAGTTGATCAAACACTTGGCATTCTAGAATCATGAACTCAAGGTTCCCATAGACAAAAGGTTGCACCCTTTGCCTATTCATGACTGAACAATGTCCAAGATCAAGTAACACCTCATCGAAAAAAGGTTAACACTTGAATTGAGCTCCTTAGCTTGTCAAAAGAAAGGATTCAAGAATGTGTGTCATTTCCATAATTGGGGCATTAAAATTTGGTTAGGTTATCGAGAAAACATAATCATTAAGTGCTTTGGTTATCTATTTTTGCTCAGCACTATGCCATGCACAGCGCATCCCAAAAAGGAGCATTTGTAGACACCAAAACAACACCAATCTAATCAGGTGGCTACAAGCACTGACCAAATTGGCATACATAGCCCCTAGGGCAGCCCCCAGAGCTTAAAAATTGGTCCTAACCACTCCCAAAGTAGTTTTGGAAGGTCAAAGGTCAATTTGGCACCTTTCAAGTACCTTGCTCCTTACTCGTTCCACCCTGGGGCGATTAGAATGCTATTCGCCCCACCCTAGGATGATTAGAAGCAATCGCTCTAGGGTGGGGCGAATAGCAGGTTTGATAGGAAAAAAGTCAAACCTTGACAAATGGTAGCCCAGATCTGCCACTCAACTCCACCTTCAATGCATGGGAGTGCGAGTGAGCATTTCAAAGCTCAAAGAAGTAGTCATAGAGGCAGTCATGGAGCCCTTAATCAGGGAGGAATCTTCTCTCCCCTGGCAAGGCATGATGGTCAAGTGGTGCCTCTGCATTCACATTCAAAGTAGACCTTCGGGTCTATAAAATGGTGAGTCTCACCCTAAAACAAAAATAGAGCAAGAGCATTTGGAGCAATAGAGTAATACTGAATTATACCCTCACCCCCATTTGTGCTTCCTATATCCTTAATCTCTCTTTTGGAAGGGAGGTTATTAGGTGAACATTAGGAGCGCAATCCAGACCCAAAACCCAAACAATTGGCCACAATCCCACACCCAATTTTCTGACATAACCCCCTAGAAGGTTTTGGATCCATCCCAAGTGGATTGGTGTCAAAACCAAGCCCAAAACGATGGGCGTCCTGCTCCTAGGTGCCCCCCGCACTGTTGCATTCCTAATCGCCCCACCACAGAGTGATTAGAAATATACAACTAATTTCTCTATTGTTTCTTTTGCATATTTTTTTATGTCATTCCTATATGCTGCTATTCAAATTTCATTCCATTCTGATAAGTTTTGACTATTTTTCATTATTTTACGCTTTCATTAACATACAGGGAGTGCCTTTAGATACAAGGTGATCGAGGTAGAATCTATAGAATCCGACATTATGGGTCATCTCAAAATACCCCATTTTGCCTAACTCCAAGTTTGTATGTATTTTTTAGGCCTCTGGATGGGATATTTGGGAGGTCACTTTCAGACATTTTATGACAGTCCTAATCGTCCCACCCCAAAGCAATTAGAAATCTACAATAGATTTCTTGACTGTTCTTTTTGCAGTGTGTTCATGATGATTTTTACATGCTTTTTTTCAAGTTTCATATTATTCTAACATGTTTTGATTACTATTTTAATTATTTCATGCATGCATTAATCGGAGGCCTTGGGGATTGCATGTTTCCCTCCATCCGTAGGTGCTATTAATTGTTTGCTATTTCTCTAAATGTAGCATATCTACACCAAATGGGTAGAAAGGAACTATAGACACATTCACACAAGCGATGATGACATTTGGACCGCCCATTTCAAATGTGGGCACACGGAAGATCCCGAAGGGAAGCGTATCATCCGTTGGTGTAACAAAACTATATCTAACACTCTGAGCCCCTGAAAATGGGGGGAGACATATTGTAACCTGATCACAAGCAAAATTAATAAAATAGGCTGCACTTTGCTTTTGCTTTACATCTCATTTCATTTTGTTCACTTTCCCTTCTCATGCACTTTAGTTCTTTGTTCATTCGTAGGACTTAGCGTTTTGTATGCTTTTGTTTGCATCGCACCTGGTATGCCTGTGCTTCCGTATCTAAGTGCTTTCAGGTTATATCATCCACATTGTGGTAGGTTAACAAACACTTCCTCTTCCTTCGAGAGACATAATTCAAATTAATAAATTCTGCTTGTCTCAGGTATTCTAGAATGATAGCCTTTCTGTAATAAAATGGGGTAGCGAAAAAGGCTTACCAGTGAAGCCATACAATCTAATGATTGTGCCTTATTTTAGGAGGTACCAATATCCTTCCTCAAAACCTTCTGTACTTAATAATTTCATGGCTAGAGGTGGTAGCCTAAGGCATTTCTCATACATTATCTTCAATGCTAGCCCTAAAAATTCCAAGTTGAATTTACACATAGAATCGATGCTTCTCAGATGAGAATTCTAATAGTAAACAGGGATGGGCTCTCCTTGGTCATTATTGTCCTTGACTAGAATCTAGGGCATCATGTCTCTTACAGTAGTAAAGAACATCCAGACCAAGATTGAGCAAGGGCAAAAGCAGGGTGCATCAAAACTCCTTTTCATTTTTAATAATTGCTCATGTATTCTTTGAGCAAGGAAATATGGCCATTCAAATAAAATAACCCTAACACCCTTCTTCACTACATCTTCTTCATACATTATTTCATTGAAAATGTAATATGTAGTGGCAATTTTCCAATAATTCACCATTTAGTCTGAATCCAAACCCTTTATACAGGGCAACATGGAATATAGCTTTGGGTTTGCAAATTGGTCAATGGATATTGGAAGTTCAGGAATTTCATCTTGTTCTCTTATATTTTTGAATTGGAATTTAAGCCACCTTTCTACAACTTTCTTTTCCTCTGAATCCATTAATTAAGCATAAACCCTAGCTTGTTATGTTATATCAAATTGTTTAGGCTCTAAGGATGGACTCACCCCTATGAAAAACAAATCACAACAAATTTCTTTGGTAATAGTGAATAGTGGTATGCCATCAGGAGTTTTCATTATCATCTTATTAGGGTCATAAAATTTAACCATCACAAACACTAACTCAAGACAATGGTGAATATAATCATAGATGTAAGAAAATAATAAGGATTTTATAGCTATGATACCTTGTGGTCAAATTGGTCTCCCTTAAAAGTATCTAAATTTAAAATTCCTTCTCAAGAACGTCCTCCTTACTTGGGTTATTACTGTGTCTACTAATCACCTGGTCTATTCCACATGGTTGTCCAACACTGCTCCCCTTATTTGTACTTCTGTTAGCACTTTTTTTGAAGCTATTTTCATAAGCAATTCTCAAATTATTTCTCTAGAATTCACATATAATGCTCATATATCATTTTGCTCTCTTTTGCTTAGTTAACACTACTCTGTCGAATGAGCAAATTTTTGCTTTTTGACACTTTTAATTTTCCATGCATGTGAGTCTTCCATCATTAATATGGCCACTATGCAAACTGCCCATTTACACACTTCTCAAATTAAACCCCTTACTTTCGGTGGCTTGAGGGTACCATACCAATTCTTGATTGGCCAAAATTCAAACACCTTCCATACCCTCACAGTGTTGCTTTGTCCTTTTCCATTTTTGGGCACACAAATTTTGAGCTTTTATTTATGAGCTTTTGCTTTTTATGAAGTGGTGCAATGCAAAATTCATTTTCCACTCAAAAGTAAACTTGAAATCGGTGAATTAGAAACCTTTGCTATTCTGCTTCCACTTTAGTCTTTTTAAATACATAATATAATGCATGCATCATTTCACTAGAAATGTAATTCATCTGAGTGCGTATTGGAGCTCAATCATTATTCCACTACTTCCTTAGTACATTTGAGTGTGGAATGGAAAATTTCTACATCCTTGGGAACACTTAGCTTATTTTGAAACTTTTATTTTCTTTTATTTATCTTTTTTTTATACGTGTTACCAAAACAAAACTTGATATAAAATGCAAAAAATAATATGATACAAAGTATGTACATATATTACAATGAGCTTATATTTCAATCAAAATAGAGTTTAAGATGGAAACCATTAATTGAAATCAACTGTATGTTTCCATCCAGATATTCAAGTTGGAAAAAATTGATCTCTTTAACCTCTATTATCTTGAAAGGGCCATCCTAGAAGGATTCAAAATTTTGATGATGTCATAGTTTAGCTCTTTCAACATTCCACCTGAGTATGGAATCTCTAACCTAGAATTTTTTTAACTTTACCTTCTTGTCAAACCATACCTTGATATCACCTTAATGCTTTTGGAAATCCTCATATGCCTGAGTCCTATTTTCTTCTAATTGTTGTAGATGTGTCAGCCTTATTTCTACTAGATTTTATTTATATCCCTCTGATGTGTTTATTAGCTTGAGTGTTGGAATTTCCATATGAATAGGTAACACTACTTCTTTACCATAAAATAAGTCATAAGGAGAAGTCTTGATGGAATTCTTAATAGTTATTATGTCTTCCCACAAATACTGCTCCAACATTAGGTGCCAACTTATTTTATTACCCTCCAATGATATTCTTAAAATCCTTAACGGATTCTTATTAGTTGATTCTACAAGTCCATTCCCTTGGGGGTATTAATTTGAAGTATTCTTTATAGTGATGCCATACTTGCTGGTAAACTCAATGTATTTGGCTCCTATGAATTTTGGTCCATTGTCACTCACCAAGGATTTAGAAACACCAAACCTTAAAATCAATATTTCCATGAAGTTTATCACCACTTCTTGGTCTTATTTCTTTGTAGGGATAGTGTCCACCCATCTAGTGAGGTAGTCTATAGCAATTAGAATTTTCATATGCTCAATTGAGGAATGTGTATTGATAATTTCTATGAATTCCAACCCCTATTTTTGAAAGGGTTCTTCCATTTGAATTGTATTAAGGGGGAATGATGCATTCCTTGTTCTTACCACATGTTGCTGGCATTTTTCATAGGCTCTAGTGACTTTGAAAGTGTCAAAAAATATGGTAGACCAATAATAGCCTGCTTTGATAATCTTCAAGGCTATTAATATTCCTAAGAAGTGACCTCCTGATGGTCCCCCATGGAACTCCTCTATGATATTTTTTTGTTGATCATCCTTTAAGCATCTAAGGAGAACTCCATCAATATTTCTTTTGTACAGAACTTCTGGTATCAAGACATACTTCAGAGCCTAAAGTTTGTATCTTCTTCTATGTGATGCATTTAGATCAAGAGGGCATAACCTAGTTTGAAATTATTTGGTCATCTGATCTACCCAGTATGATTCATCAGTTGTTACCTATCCATTCTGATTATCTGCTATTGATTGACAAGCTATCACTTCAATGGAAACTGCTACTTCTATCAAGCCTTGGCATAGGACTTTACCTCTTACCAGCTTGGTGGGATGGATATCCATATTATAATCCTAGATCTTCATGATCCAATAAACCCTCTTATCTCCTAGTTCACCTTGTAGAATAAAAATTCTTACATCTAGGTAAACCACATAGATCAGGGTCTTTCTCCAAACCAAGTATTATGTAAACATTTTCAATGACTTCATTATAGCAAATACTTGTTTCTTAATAAAATTGCATTTAACCTTATACTCATGAAGACTCTGTCCCCAAAATAATATGGGATTCTCCTCTCCTTCATTAGTTTTCTATGTAAGCACTGATACATAGCTTTCCTCAGCTCCATATGCATAAAGAATAAAGTCCTTGCTGAATTCTAGATTGACTAATACTAGAGTTGTAGCAATGGACTGCTTGATAATTTTGAAGGATTTCTTTCTTATCTTGGTCCATTTGAAATCTACATTTTTCTTCAATATTTTTGATATAGGCTTCACCTTCTGAGCAAATTCAGAGATGAATTTCTTGACAAATTTTATTTGACCAAAGAAATACTGCAAGGCCTTTTTTTTCACAAGTAGTGGAAGAGCAAGGAAATGGATTTGATTATGTTCGGATCAATGGCCATACCTATTTTGTGATCACATGACCTAGCAAATTTTCCTCATGGACTGTAAAGAATGACTTTTTAGGATTGAGGGAGATGCCAAATTCTCTACACTTTGGTCATGCTTGTTGTGGTAAAATATAGTAATATTATCTAAATAGATTAGAATGACCTTGTTAATTAGTTCCACAAAAGCATAGTCCATCACTCTCTGGAATGTGGCCCTTGCATTAGATAGACCAAAGGGAATTATTTGATATGTAAAGGTTCCCCATTTTGTGGTGAATGTTTTTTTATACTGATCTTTATTATTCACCCAAATTTGGTTATATCCAGAGAAACCATCTAGTAGTGAGAATATTTCTGCCCCTACCACTATCTGTAAGATTTGATAAATTTATGGGAGAGGGTAGTGGTCCTTAAGTGATGCCTGATTGAGATTTCTAAAATCTATACACAGGTGGATGTCACCATTTTTTTTTCTTATAGGTACCAAGTTGGCTACCCAGGTTGAATGTTTTATTGGATTGACGATCTTTTTTTTCTATCATTATGACTTCAATCCTAGGATTTACAGGCCTCTATTTCTACCTGAATGATTTTGCATTAGGATCCAACTCAATAGATGTTCGATAACCTTATTTTCATATAATTTGAGGTATTCATATGACCAAGCTATAATGTCTTAGTACTTCTAACATAAATATTTGGTATCCTCCTCTTCCTCTAGATAATACCGAATTCTAAAATTGAGCTTCTTGTCTTTTTCTATTTCAACTTATTTATAGATTTTCTAATTCACTTCCATAGATATGATATTTTTCTTGTCTTAATTATCAAATAGGCTCTCTAGAGTAACCAAACCTCTAGGTAAGTGATTGTTCTTAAGTTGAATGATATCCTATTGATCAATTTCATTTGGATTTTCCTCTTGAATAGTGGAAAAATAGGCTTTTCTCACCAAAAAATAAATGATTTATTCATCACTTTAGAAGACCTACCAGAAAAATTGCTTATCTGGCACTCCAAGCTTGAAATCATTTTGATCCCTCTATATTTCTTAACTCCTATGTCTGCAAAAGGGTTGAAGTTATCCCCCCTTAATGCTAAGTAATATTCCAAAGTATTATTTTCTCTCAAAATAAAATTTATATTTAGGGCATGAAAGGATTCCATCAGATCCCATACCCTATTTCTATATGTTTTTAGGAAATGGTGCCTACTGCTGCACCTTTATCTTACCTGATTTACAATTAATTTAGACTCACCATATATGTTTAAGATCTTAATACCCATGCTTTCATCTTACATAATTCCAAGGTATAGAGCCTCATATTCTGTAGTGTTACTGGTACATGACCATGTTAATATATAAGAAAAACTCTTTGTTCCTTTTTATTGGGATTGTAATACCACACCAGCACCAACACCATTTCTATATCTATCAACATCAAAGAGCATGGTCCATGTTTTCTTTTCTCTCAGAGAATGATTACATGTAGCAAGAACCTTTTTCTCTATCTCTATAGAAATATTGTATGTGCCCATACCTATTCCAAACTGGCTATAGTCCTCCCTGAAAGGTTGTTCATATTCAATTTATAGCTCCTCAAACTTATCTACAATTTCAAATTCTTCAAGAGGGGTGAGATTGTACATGTCCTCTTCAATTTTTTCAATGTGGTAAGACATGAAATTTTTAGGTGTTATCCTTATCCTCTTTCCTTTGAAAGAAATTACCATGCTAGAATAGTCCATTTACATGAATCCACCTAACTTTACAGTAAACTCTCTTGAAATACATAAGCCAAAATAAGACTCCAGATCCACCACTACTATTTCTTGTACTATAGTTACTTCAGGTGCTCTACGTAGCCTCATTAATACATATTTTATCACTCCTAATGTCTTCACATGTGTTCCATATAATTGCAGTACTCTAGGGCAGGATCGGTTATACTCCATACTCATCTCCTCATAGGCTTATTTAGGCATAATAGTAGTATATACCCCTAAGTCAATCATGCAATTACAAACTACCCAACCTTCCATCCTCAGAGAGATGTAGAAAGGAGGGGGTTTATTATTCAAAAAAAGTAAGAGACATTTCTTTATTTTTAGAGGATATACTAAGAATTGTGGTGGCCTAACTATCCTATGGATACTTGTTGAGAGAAGCTTTAAGCAATTCTATCTGGCCACGTTTGAAGAGAGTATCATATAAACTAGATTTTGATGGTATCTTCTTCATTTGTTCCATAATATTGTATTTAGACTTAACCAAGGTGGATCTTTGAAGCCTTCATTTTGGCTCACCATATTTTCTCTTATATTTTTGAGTGGCTTATATTCTCTATATTTTGGTAATAGAAGGGAATATAAGCCTCTATTGAGCCTCATCCTTAGACCTTATTCTGTCTCCCTCAGTTTATTTCTTAAATATCTTAGGGATACTATTTTATTTTTCTTTGTCTTAAGGAATAGGGAAAATATCACTGCTTTGGGGAGGTGGAACACTCTTCTTCTAATAGGGTACCTATAATTGACCCATATTCTATGGATCTACTTGCAATGTTTTCTTACCCGACCTTGTCATGACAACAATAGGTCCATCCTCATCTAGCTCTTTTCCAACCATGATTTGGTCAAGTTGCCATAGCATGTTTACCCTTCCTTTCTAGTTTATTTTTGCTTGATCCATAGCTTGTTGAACATGGTGTTGGTACATAACACAATATTATGAATCATGAGGATCATTACATACCAAACACTAGATATTTACTAGAATTATATTTGAAGAACACTCAGGCTCTTCATATGTCGTATTTACTCTAATCCCAGTACTATTACGAGGACCAGGTCTTTGATATTTATTCACATATGGGAATCTCCTTTGTTGAGACCTCTCCATTTATCTCTTCTCCATTGAATTCATTTTGTTGCTAAGATTTTTCAATGTATTCTGGATATCAAGGAGGACATAGGAATCTTAGGGAATCTGGGAAGAAAGTAGAGGGAAATAAATTATAGTAGATGGTGTTTTTTCTGAGGAATATGAGTCATATATAGGAATTGGGATGATAATGGAGGGGGATCCATATAATATAGGACAACAGTTTGACTTTGGATACTACGTGGTTTCCAAGTTATAAGGTAGCACAAATTTGGGAGGTAATATTCCCATATTTATTAGGATATTTTTTGCATGAATGACTGCATTATAAACTTGTGGAAATGTTTCCACACTAGATTTTTGGGTTTGCAAACCTAAATATGATCCAAGAGTCCTAATATAGTACATGTAAGCAAGGCTTACAACTAGTGTAGTTGTAGGATGAATTATTTTCCAAGTTCTTCTAAACCTTAAATTAAAATCTAAGATAGTTTCTTACTGATGTTTCTGCATAGATGTGAACTGATTAAGCAAGAAGAAAGGGTCAGCATATTAATTAAATTCTTCCACAAAAGGCTCATACAATGTTGCCCATGAAATTATGGTGTTGTCCTCAAGAGTCCTAAACCAATTTAGAATCTTTCCCCTAAAATATAGGGCTAGAATCCTGACAATAACATCTTTATTTTTTATATTGTGGGTCGCTTCTAGATTCAAAATATCTTGATAGTGCTCATATGCAATCTTTCTAGATCCATAATAAGTGGGAATAGCCTTAGACACAACCTAAGGAATTTTATGCATATGAGCTAGTCTAAGGGGGCCAACTGTGCTCCAGCTGGGGTACTTTTATAAGGACTAATTTGGGACTACATTTCTTGCCATGCTTCTAGGTGTAGCTACAGTTGGAGTTATTGTTGGATTAAATGTAGGGTTTTCCTCAAGAGGCTCTTCTTCTAAATTAAAATATTGGCTTAATTACTTATAATAGTAGACCCTTTATAAGGTATATCACAATAGAAAAATAGTTAGGGTTATTACTTTTGAATGACCTGGTATACATAAAAAAACTATGGTCTACAGGGATCACCTTTTTTTGGTTTTAAACACCAAGGAGTCACCAAGTGAATTTTCTATTCTCCACTTAACAAGGTCAAGACAATTCACCAAATATTGATTCCTCTGGGTAAAGATAAAATGATAAATCATTTGATGGGTTTTTGTATTTCTTGTAAATTGGTGCCACCGGGCATGCCAAAAATTGTTGGGCACCAAATTGACATCAAGTTTTACTTGATACTATGACTATCTATCTTCCAATTTTTTGTCCAAGAATGCACCTGATAGTCATAGCTCAAAACTCAGTATTGGATGGGTCAAATTTTAATTTAGCCCAACCTCCAATGTAGGCTAGTTCCGTGTCAACTTAGTAGAGTGTTGACACAATTAAAGCTCAATTAGGGTTTTGAGAAAAGGATTAGAAAAAGGTTTAGGGTTAGATATATTATAACAAACAATGGTTGGATATGCTAATAAAAATAACATCTACAATAGAAATCTAACATAAACTATTTTTGATGTACCATTAATAAATATTAACAACACCCAAACCCATGAAATATTCATACATTAAAGCACAAAAAAATATATGTTGCAGAAAGCAATTCCAATATCTAACATTGATAATCTAAATTAGCAGAATAGACCAACAGTCAGATTTAATAGAAATAAACTTCCTAATAACATAGATCTAACTATGAACAAATTTTAATTACTCTCATAACTATTAATCCAATAAGCTATAATGAACTAATTGCTAAATTATTGATAGAATATAGCTTATAGCTTCAAACCTCTTGCACAAAAGATAGCGAAGATGACAAGTTTCGAGTCAAAAATTAGAGTAAAGCTCCTTTAATTAGTTTGTAGGAATATTTACAATAGGGAAATAAAACACACTAGAGCTGACCCTTAAAAATGAAGGTTTGGTTTCTATTTATAGTTTTTCAAATAAAATAAATTAAGGAGATATTACAAAAATTACAAATTTACAGCTCAGCAGAGAACTTTGTTGACATTATCTTACTGGCTGGTGAAGTCCAAGAAATCTACTGTGAGGAATACGCCATGGTATCTTAGCTCTGTAACTTGCTGGTTATTTGATGGTAGTTGGAGTTTAGGTGGTTGAAAACTGCATCTAATCCATTCATCATTCTTAGAATCTCTGTTCCACCATAGACCTAAAACTACTTTGGTTCTTGATCTTGAAAACCCTTTGATGCTTCACCTTCATATCTTCAAACTAACTACTCTTGAATCCAACAAGAATATACCTTTAAATACTTTGACAATATTAGCAGTATCTCAGCCATCAATGCTTTTTGGTGAACGGTGGTGATTGAAACTTCAAAAATGCTCTACAAACTTGTGGGGAAGGAATGAGATGACATTCCACACTTTTAATTGCTAATGTCATCTTTAGTAGCCT
The DNA here is from genome assembly GCA_028583015.1 of Wollemia nobilis. Classification (NCBI taxonomy): domain Eukaryota; kingdom Viridiplantae; phylum Streptophyta; class Pinopsida; order Araucariales; family Araucariaceae; genus Wollemia; species Wollemia nobilis. The sequence continues at coordinate 9,153,992 of JAQPPZ010017052.1, forward strand.
TAGTTCTACAAAATCATATTCCAACATGAAATGCATTGAAGTACGAGTGGAATGAAGTTTGTTGTCACTCCGCTACTTAGCCTTCTTTCTCTCTTCTTCGACATCAAGAAAATCATAATCTGCACAAAAAATATTCTGATATCATCTTTAACTTAGTTGGAATGAAAAATTGCCAATCCACACTAAAAGTAGTGTAAAATAGTATCTATCACCATTTTGCACTCTTTGTAGTATTTTTGGCCTTCATGTTGCCATTCCATAACTTTTATAATATTTTCAACCTTCATGTTGCCATTCTGTACTAGAATACTCTTGGAACTCAGCAAAATCAAACTTGTTGACACTTAGTTGTTGGATCATGAAAAAACAAACAACAATTTCCATTCCACAATTTTTATCGTGTTGAGGTCATCTTTACTCAAATTTTTTGTAGAATCAAGCTTCATTTGAATGCACTACCAAATACATTGGGCACTAAGCAAAATAAAATTTTAGCTCGTTAAGGCAAAAAAGCATAAAATGTTGAGAGGATTGGATAAATCTCATTGTGGATCCTCTCCAAAAAACTCTATATCCTTAGTGGAATAGATATTTCCATGCCTTAGAATAATTTTCAATGTTTTCTAAGGATGTGGCCATTTTGGGCCTACAATACTATGTGAAGAGGCTTCAATAGTGTGAATGTATAAAGGTATTTGGCTATATTATAATATTATAGGCTCTTTAATTAGTCAAATTATGAGAGTGGTTCATTCTTATAGTTATAAAGGAATAAGATATGTGTCTATATCCATGGAATTTGCATGGTGGTTTCTTTAATGTGGGATGAGGTCAATAGCGAACTTGTTAAAGGAGACCATCAAATTATCCATAATATCAATGTATGGTTTTAATTTGTTCTCCTTGGTTTGATAAACATAATTGATCTAGTTGATTAATAATTGGGAATCACCAAAGATGGAAAGAGTCTTAATTTTTAGGGCTAATGTAGCCCTAAGTCTAAATTTAGGAGCCTCATTCAATTGTGTTGTTGGTGCATGAATATTGAATAAATAATAAAGGTATAAGTTGTTTTTGTAGAGTGACTAGGATAAATCCTACCTTAGCTCCTTTGACACATCAGGCACCATCAAAGTAGAGGGTTCATGAATATAGCTCCTTTGTGTCTAAAATAAGGAGAGCTTCATCAAGAAAATTTATAACTAAGATATGTTTAGATTCTAAGGGTACCATAGCTAATAGATCTATGATCACTTTTCCTTTTAATTATTTTTGGATGACAAATTCAAGATCAAATTCATTAAGATAAATGACCTATTTTGTGGTTTGTCCTAAAAGGTGATACTTTGACATAATATAATATAGAGGATTAATCCTATATATAATATAGATCTCTTTACTAATCATGTAGTGTCTTAAATTTTGTACCCATGCAGAAAAAATACACCTAACTAATGCATCAATTGATATCAAACATTAAAGAATAAAATATTTACAACAATTAATTTAACAAGAAATAAAGATTCCTTTTATTAAAACGTTTCCAAATTTGATTAAAATTATGTCCCTCTTAGGGATAATCAATGTTGATACAATCAATACAGTTTTGAATATCCTCTAAATAAGGGGTGGTGTAATTCACAGACTTTCCAATAGGACACAAACTACTCAATATCAATGGTGATCTTATTCTCCATGATTAGAGGCATATGCTTCCTTGAATACCTTGATGATAGATGGATTGTGTAAACCCTATGTTCAAGAAATAACAAGAAATTATTACAAGAAAAGGTGACCTCTCTTGATGAGGCTTTTGGAGGAATCTTGCATAAATAATGCTAAATAAAGTAATTGCAGCATGTAATCTATGAAACTATGCAATAAATTATTAAATTGTAGTAAAGCATATAAAGAAATACATAAATATAATTATGAAACATCCTAATTAGCCATTAGAAACTTGAATTGCATGAAATGAACATAAACTAGTCTAGAATTGACAAATGTTAGGAATAAAGGAAATTTATCCTCAAATCCTAAATCTAACTTTACAAAAAAATAAAAGAAGATTAATTTAACTCAAATATACTTAGATAAATGCATAAAAATGGAAATATACTTCTAATACAGGGGTAAATAGTGATCAAACCTTTACCACATGTCTGTGGTACAGTTGGCACTGCTAGCCGCGACTGACAACCACAGCTAATGTGAAACTCTTCTTTCTCTCCAAATTTAGGCTTGGATATCCAACTCTCCTTATTAAATTGATGTTAAAGTGTCACCTCAATGTCCTCTTATATATTGGTTGTGTGAATTGTCTAAATTTGTAGTTAAAGGGAATCAATTATGGTTTCTTAATTTCCCTAGACCTCTAGCATCTCCATGGCTTCAAATGCCATTTTGATCTCCAATTGGGCAGTAAGAACATTCCTATCAAAGTTAGAAAATGGATATACAATTTTATAGGGCTCTAATACATTAAATTGATACTTTTCCTATATGGTCTCCTCAATTTTGAGGGGGTATTATAACACATTGAATGCCTTGCTATAGCTTCATGTAGAAGCTAAGAACAAGAAACCTACAGTTGGAGCAGTTAGAGGGAAAGTTATAGAGGTTTCCCCATATAAAAGCTATTTGGATTCATTTCCCAGGTCATTGTAACTGATTCTAGGTCTAAAACTACTTTGATGCTAGCTATATATCTGAGGTACAACTAGATCTATTAGTCATAGGTGTCAGCCACGGCTAAGGCTGAGTTAAGCAACTCTACCCAAATTGAGTGGTTAAAACCATTACTTCACCTTGGAGCTATCCAAGATCATTCATATGGTCTGTTAGCATATCCCATATGAGTAGTCATATCAACATGACACATTTTAGGTGTCTAAATATGTCCCTTTTGGGATGTGTTATGATAATAAACAACGTTGAGCAAAAATAGACCTCCTAAAATGATGTTGTAGGTTAAATGATGATCATTGATCTGATCAACATTAGATGCCCAGTCCTTCCAAAGGACACGCATCTTAGAATCATTGCTTCCAACTAAGGGAAGGATTAAATTTGCAAATATTTGGCAAGATCCAATGGTGATCGAGTAGCTTCAGTGCTACTATAGGCTTCTGCACCATATAGATCCAAAAGGAGGAGAGCTACTAACTTAATTATCATAGTTGATTTTTTTCGTAGAAAAGGGTAATATTATGATAGTCTTTGGCAATGGTTCGTAATACGAACACAATTTGACAAGATCGAGTGATCTCCTATTGAATTTGATTATGATAATTGATATAATAACTACCTCCTCAACTGACGAGTTGATGAAGGTAGGACAATTGACTGAAGTGACGAGTCACTTGACCACTATGAGTGATTTGAACAGTTGAAGGGTTTAGCACTTTGATTATTTGGCAAGGCCTAACTTAGCTATGATTGCAAATATTAATCCTAATTGTACATATCTATCCCATGGAGTATTCCAGCCATAATGGTCTTATTAGGGAATAAAAATGATAGCAATTGTACTTAGGTTCATGTTGAATCATATTATACAATGATCTACTGAAAAATATCATAAAATAATTGAGATGAATACCTCATTTCCGTGAAGCAGTCCAATCGTCTAGGACTTCTTAGAGATTGAAGAGAAGCATATCAATTCAGTGATGACTAACTTACCCCTAAGTGGCCCTATGGTAATTTACTCATCTTACCATATTGCATGGATCACAAGTCATTGCAATCACCAAGTGTATAGGGTAAATAACTAGATACGAGGTGCATTTGAATTTTGAATTATTTGAATTTTTTGTTATTTTTGATAGTTTTTGAGGGTTTTGGCCCATTAGATATTTTTTATTTTGTATTTTGAAGACCCTCATGGTTCAATTTTGAGAGTATTTATTTTTGGATGCTAGCCATACTTGTCAGCCACAACTAATTTTTGGAATTTCCTTCACGACTCTGACCCGCGATCGATAAAATTTAATTTGCACCAGTGGGTGTCAGGTGCGATAGAGGGTAAAATGGAAAATATAAAATAAAATCTATCATTTTCACATCATTATTTTCCAATTTTTGACTTGCATATTTGAGAGATTTAAGAGGTGAGGTTAAAAATTTGACACAAAACATTGTTGGACTGCATACTCAACCTACCCAACATGGTTGACCCGATGGATGCATCCACTAGTGGCAGAGCTAGTGTTGGAAAGGTACCACTACAAATTTCTCTTATTTGATTTACCCAATTAAAAATGAACCTCATTAATTAATGGGTTAAATGAACCCCACTAAACTATCTATAAAGAACCACACCATAGTTAGGGTTTATACTAGGTTAGATTAGAGGGGTGGGCTTATTTAATTGATATTTTGAATTTTTGGGATGGGACATGACCCAAAAAAGGTCACTGTTCTTAGCCATGGGTGGTAGCCAAGGTTTCTAATTAGCGAATTTGGGGCCGCAGTTGTCAGCCACGACTAGGTTCAAATATCAACAACCAAAAATTTTACCGTTGTCGTCGGTCATGGGTCCCAGTCGCGGCTGAGGGACTTTTGAAAAAAAATTCAAAATTTTTAAATTTTATTTGAGTTTTAATTTGATTTAATTGATTTTTTTTAATGTTTTTTAAATGCAATTTTGAATGTTTTTTTTTTTTAACATTTTTTAATTTTCTTGACTTTTTAAGGTCATGTTGAGTGGTATTTTCACCCGATTGTGAAAACACACTCTCCGATAGGATTTGGGTTCTAAATCCTCTCTTGCAAAGAAATCAAACAAATGACTTCTCCAAGGTCTCCGCTATATTAGCATTTTACATCTGTGTATTAATAATCTCAAATAAAAGATATTCAATTTAAATGCTTGGAACACCTTAGTGACTGCAAGTAACTGTTAACAAGGGGCACTGTTGGTTTATTTTACTGTGAAACTTTAATGATTGTTCGTTGAACCCGAATAAAGCAAATGTGATTTGGCTCTTGTATGACCACACTGTAACTTCAAAGTGGAAATTGATGAAATGTCATAAAACAGAACTCCTTCAATGAAATTGGAATTTTCATGAAGGGAATGTCATCATCGGCTCATGAATGAAAAATAAAATTAAAAATGAAACTTTGGCCCTGGACTGAAATTTCTATTTTCGAATTTTTATGACCTGAGATAACACAGTGACTTCAGTGAATTTATAAAATACTAACAGATCCGAAAATGAAATTTCTAAATGCATATTTGAAATCTGTAGTATGACCTATGCACTGTGAAACTATTTTTTTTGTATTTTGGAAATTTTTTAGTTTTTTATTTTAATGACTGCAAATTAAAATGAAGTAACAGTTTCTGAAAGTAAAGTGCAGAAAAAGAAATTAAAATGCAAAAAGAAAAATGAAAATGAAATTGCATTCAGTTTGATGCTATCCTGTTTCAACAAAACCGAAGATGTGAGGTTTCCATGCATGCAACCTAACCTATTGGACCTGCATGACATGCATAATCCCCATAGACTAAGTGCTGGTTCCTAGGGTACGAAATAAAATTCAGATTTCAAATATTAGCCTAATGTAACCCACAAAGGTGGTATTTAACATTATCTACAAATCCAAAATCTAAAAGAAAGTGAAAGAATAAACATTAAATCCATAGCATGCATAGAAGATCTCCTTCTTTCTTGCCCACAAGATGCAAATTTTTGAATACTTCTGCATTAAAAATATGTCATGTTACAATAGCAGAATGTCTGGTTTTCCAAACCAGTCTGTGGAAGAGAAACAACTCAAACAGGCCCAGAATGGCCTTCTCAACTCTGGCTCTGCAACCCTTTGCTTTTATACTTTCTGGCAATGCTCTCTGCTTCGCCCTACGGCGCTTCATTTCATTTCCTAGATTGCATCGTTTTGTATTCCCCGTCTCATCATTGTCTTTGACTTTCTGTTCGATGTCTAAACGTTTGATCTTCTCTGTGAACTGTAACGCCTCTGTAGCCCTTACACCTTTATGCCATGTGTTCCACGTTTCTCTGCATGTTCCATAACTGCCCCCTGTAAATCGTGACCAAAAATAGCATGTCGCGATATCACGACATTTTTATGTATGTAGCTTAGCTTTTCTTCTTTCATCGCAAAAATGAGACATGTCGCGATATCGTGACATTTTCCTGTCAGCAGCCTCGTTCATCCTCTTGCATCGCAAAAATGATACATGTCACGAAATCATGACATTTTCTGTCAAAGGGCTGCATAGATGCAACCTGTCGCAAAATCATGACATTTTTCTATTTTGGGTTGTCTCGCTGCTTCCTGTCACAAAATCGTGACGCTTTTCTCTTTTGCACCATCTTGCTGCTTTATGTCGTGAAATCATGACACTTTTCATCTTCGCCCTTCATCTCATCTTCAGGTCACAAAATGGCGACATGTCACGATATCACGACAACTTTTCATTTCGTACACTTTGGCTGCTCCTATGTCATGAAAACGCGACATGTCGCGAAATCATGACACTTTTCATTTGACTCTTCTCTTGTTGCCTTTGACCGCGATTTCATGACAAGTCGCGATATCACGACATTTTTCATTTTGTCTTTCTCTCTCCTATATGAACCGCGATTTCACGACATGTCACGATATCGTGACATTTTCTCTTCAACTTGGTTCTTTGTCTTGCACCACAATTTCACAACATGTCACGATATCGTGACATTTTTCATTCAACTGTACTTTTGCTATTTTGAACTACAAAAACATGACATGTCGCGATATCGCGACACCTTTTCATTTTCGGTCGCGATGGAGCAACATGTCGTGATATCGCGACAACTTTTCATTTTCGGTCGCGACGGAGCAACATGTCGCGATATCGCGACAACTTTTCATTTTCTGGCCGTGACGGAGCAACATGTCGCGATATCGCGACACTTTTTCATTTTTTGCCATTTTCCTTTGATTTTTTAGCATCTGGGCCACTGTGGTTTTCTTTGAAAGCATGCAAAAAAGGTGGGTCCCCAATTTTGGGGTGTGTTGTGGATCAGCCACAACAAATGGTGACTCTCATTGTCAAATGCTCCTGAGCATTTTGGTGAGAACCCAACCTGAAATATACAAGCTTAGATACAGGCATCAGCACATAAAAGATAAACAAATACCGATAGATCAGAAATACATGAAACATCAGAATCATTAAGTATCAGCTCGGTGTGTGCAATGTGTTTTCATTCCCTATCGCTTGAACTTGATCAACATTCCATTGTCAGTTTCACCTATGATTTGTATGCAAGGCTATGAATGATTTGTGCAGGATTTGATGTATGATGAAGATGCTAGAGATATAACAACCTGCTTTACAAAGGCTCAAACCTTCTAATATCATGAACAAACATATTAAAGCTGTCAAACCCTCTTAGGACCAAATAAATATATGTATACTGAATTAATTTACTAGATCCCAAAGTTGGTTATGTGTCACTACCATCTTGAACCCATGTGCAAGTGTAAGTGAAATCAAAACTTTGGGGAATAGGATTCCCAACCTAAGCGAGATGGGAATTTAACCCTATCCTTACTATTCTGATTTGGAGTTCATTACCTCATCTTGAACAAAATGATTTAACCTGTTATGGATGAAATGGTCAGGCTAGTCTATCCATATGAGCAATCAGTGGTCTTGCTTTTAGACAAGACATGTTGCCACGCATGAGCATACTTAACCCCATAATCCATGACTTGGCTTTCATTCATTCTTTTCTCTTTTTTTTATTTCTTGGACCTTTGGGATGACTACCCATCCTTGCTAGGGACATGTAGTACGATCCTTCCAATCCAATATTGAGATGAAATGGGAAATATTAAATTTTTTACTTCTTGGACCTTTGGGATGACTACCCATCCTTGCTAGGGACATGTAGTACGATCCTTCCAATCCAATATTGAGATGAAAATGGGAAATATTAGTTAATTTTATTTCTTGGACCTTTGGGATGACTACCCATCCTTTGCAGAGGACATGTAGTACGATCCTTCCAATCCAAGATTTATGATGAAATGAAGACATGGGAGTTTTGGGGAATCGGATTCTCAACCTAGGTGAGATGAGAATTATGCCCTATCCTTACTACTCCATGTGGGTCAAATCAGAGCTTTGGGGAATTGGATCCTCAACCTAAGTACGATGAGGATTTAATCCTATCCTTACTACTCGGTTTTAGACTTTAAGCTTGATGGAAGTGGTAAAAACCATTGTTTTAAGGATTATGTTGCATGATAGGACAGACATGAAATATTCTTTTCACCTCACCTTTTCATCCAAGTATGGTTTTGACCATTTTGCTCAAGATTCTTTTTAATGTGCATGGAATGTGCTTGGTTCAAGATAGTTTGGGCATCAGTTCCCAACCTTAGGATCTTTTTTTTTATATGTTATGTAATAATCCTAAGAGGATTCGACACCTTCTCAATGATTGCACATGAAATGAAAATGTAACTGAGATGACATGTATATGCAATGTGGAATGTGACATGAGATGTGAATGCACTGCTTCTTTTGGAATATATCATCTACTTTCCCATAATGTGCAAAACTGACAACTTCATGCATCACAAGATTCAAACGATATTATTTAAATGTTTGTGTTACTTGTGGAGCTTTCTACAACACAATTCCAATGTTTCATATTCTCCTAGTCTTAGGCATAAGTTGACATCTCAAACTTTTTCTCTTTTTTTTTTTTTAGACAAACCAAACATGTCCAAAGGACCAACACACAACTTAAATCCAAATCCAAATAGCAATCCCTAAAAGGAAACTTGAAAACACAAACCAAAACCAAAAACCAAAACCTATATACAAATGTACAATATAATACAAGATGATGCAAAGCTTGGACTATCACTTTCCTGGATCCCAAACATGATTAGAACATTTCAAAAAACATATGACACAATATGCATGCCAAATGTTGTAGGAATCCAACAAAAACAAGACTAGACCAAACAATGCAACCCACTTCAACTTTCCTCTCTCACCCCACCAATTTGATTTAGTTCCATTACTACTCCCATAGGTGAGATTCAAATCAAATTGATTAGACAATGGTTGATATTCAATTTTATCTTGTCTATTCTTTAAAATGTAAATTTCATAATTCCATCCTTGATTTAGAATTAGGCTATCTTTTTCAAATATGCAATTTTGTAAGTAGGAGCCTATTTCTAAAAATTTCAAAGCCAAATCATTTTCCAAATTTGTAGGCCAATCAAATTTGTGTAACAATTTGCAAGCATCTAGGATATTTACTAAATTAGGATCATTAAAGTTTTTACCCTAGATTCAATTAGTAATTGTTGATGAATTTGATTTAACAATTCAAGTGCATCAACTTCTTTTCCATTCATTAAAACAATGTTATCAAAGGTGTGATTAGAAATCATACCTTGTTTTTCATTCACCTTTAACGACATTTCATCATAAACATCAATCAAATTCAAAACATGGTCATGCAAATTTTCACCTAAATCTTGGATGTTTGAACACAAAAGGTTAGATTCTAACTTTTGAACATTTTTATTTACCAAAATTTGATGGGGATTTGCAATTCCCTCTTTTACCTCATGGTCTTCATATTCTTCATTGATTACTTGTTCATCAAACATACCAAAATTGGGCACCCAATTGAAAACATGCCCATCCTTTTCAACCCTCAAATGTTTTTGGTCAAAGTGTATGTCAAGTAATCTGTCTTGATGATCCTTCATTTGAGTTGCTTCCAATTGATCAATCTCTTTGTCATTTGGTTCCAATTCTTTGTTCACTATCCATGGTATCTCTTCATGTGAGGTAGAAGTTTCAACATCCTGCATATCAAGTGAAATATGAGTTTCATCTATAGGGGTGTGAGAAAAGAATGCATTATCATATCTCCCCCAACCATTGTAAAAATTATCTTCCAAACTTGTGGGATGAAACTCCATGGCATTTGTGACATGATCTTTTGATTCATTCATCAATTCACTTTCTTCTTTGTCCTTGGTAATAGGATCATTATAATCTTCCAAAATTTGATGAGATTTGAAACCCTCTTCCAAAACATCCTCAAATTGTACAGGAGTTGTAATATCTTCCTTTGAGTAGGCGATTATGTTGTCCTGTATATCAATTGGCACACAAGTTTCATTAGTAGTTTTGGAGTGAGTGTAGTCCTCCCACTTCTTCCAAGCATCATAATAATCATCTTTCAAAATCAAGTGGTGGCGTTCAACTACTTCTTCAACATCTTCCAATTCATCAATGTGTTTCTCATCAAATTCATCTTCACCTTCCTTAGATGGTTCAATTATTTCCAAAAGTGGGTCATTTCTTGAATTCAAATTTGTAAGGCCATCATAATCCAAATTAGTAACCCATGATTCAATTTTATCATAATTTGGAGGGTGAAGAATTTCTTGATCTTTAATTTTACACATCTCATCAATAGTATCTTCCAAGAACAAGTGGTGAAACTCTATCATGTCTTCAAATTCATTTATTGGTTTTCTTCCAATTTCACTTTCAACCACTTCATTCAATTCTATGGTGGGTTCCATCCTATCACATATATCAAACATTGTTGAATTTAGAACCCCTTCATCCGAATAATCATGTATCTCTATGAATGAGATCATTTCTGCATAATCTTCACTAGCGGATGTTGGTTTAGCACTTTGCACCTCCTCGTGGACTACATCTAAGGTGGTTGTAAGATTTGGATATTCAAATTCATCCCCTTGATCATTTACCTTAGATATCATTGGAGTGGAGGGTGCTATATTTGATGGTTGGTGTAGGTTGGCATCAAAAGAACAATCTCTCATATGAACATGTTGTGCCTTTTCTTCTTCAAGACCTTGTCATTCTATCTCTTCTAAGATCTCATGGATTTTCTCTAGAGACAAGCCACCCATTTTTTCCTCAATGAGTGAAGCAAGTGTGGGGTGTATGGCTCCCAAGTATACTTCCATGGCTTCCTCTTCTAATGTGTTAAAATTTTCCCACATTTGGGAGTGCAACTCATGAAATCTTCCATTGAATTGACTCAAGGATTCATTAGGCTCCTTACATATGGAGGTAAACTGATTTTTCAAGATTTCTAAGTCAACCTGATTACCAAAATGGTAAAGATAGGCTGCTTCTAGTTGTATCCAAGAAGTCCTAACCTCCATGGGTAGTTGGCTGTACCAAAAGAATGGTTTATCATCCAAAATGTATGCAAATAACTTACAAGCCACCTCCTCATAGAAAACCTGGAATTGACATAATGTATCCTTGTAGACATGCAGTTTTTGCAAGTATCCTAGTGGCACCTCTTGATTAAAACACCGTAAAAAATCCAATAACATTTTAGGAATTTGATAGGGTATCACATGTATAGACAAACCCTTATAATGGTCCTCCATCATAGATACCATTCTCTCTCTTAGAGACACTATTTCAGCTCTCAGGGATACCATTTGCTCCTCAAGTGTTGCCATTAGTGAAACTTAAAATGTAATTTTAGAACCAAATCTGTTGAATATTCAACCTGCAATGTATAAAAAAAAAATCAAGTTAGCATCAACTAAGAGATGTATTCATTAAAATCAAATGAAAAGTAATTGCATGAAACAACACTTTGTTAGTCGAGACCAAAATTTTCAAAATTAAATCAAATCACATTATTTCTGTATGAACAATCAGAAAAGCGTTAGAATAATATACAACATACCTGAATTGCTTAAAATAGAATAAAGTAAACCAATTCAGGTCGTCCTTTTAACAATCTGCTGAGTGTTAGAGGACTAAAGCATACAAAAATTTAAATTTAAATCACACTAAAATAAACCCGTTCAGGCCCTCCTTCTAGCGCCAATCTGTTGAGTGGTGTTAGAGGAGGCCGAAGATGCTAATCAAATGGACTTGAAATATTTAGCAATGTAAAGCTCTCAAACAATTATAAACCTGTAGCATTTAAAATCATAATGAAATAAACCGTTTCATGCCCTCCTTCTAGCGCCAATCTGTTGAGTGGTATTTTCACCCGATTGTGAAAACACACTCTCCGATAGGATTTGGGTTCTAAATCCTCTCTTGCAAAGAAATCAAACAAATGACTTCTCCAAGGTCTCCGCTATATTAGCATTTTACATCTGTGTATTAATAATCTCAAATAAAGATATTCAATTAAAATGCTTGGAACACCTTAGTGGTTGCAAGTAACTGAAAACAAGGGGCAATGTTGGTTTATTTTACCGTGAAACTTTAATGATTGTTCGTTGAACCCGAATAAAGCAAATGTGATTTGGCTCTTGTATGACCACACTGTAACTTCAAAGTGGAAATTGATGAAATGTCATAAAACAGAACTCCTTCAATGAAATTGGAATTTTCATGAAGGGAATGTCATCATCGGCTCATGAATGAAAAATAAAATTAAAAATGAAACTCTGGCCCTGGACTGAAATTTCTATTTTTGGATTTTTATGACCTAAGATAACACAGTGACTTCAGTGAATTTATAAAATACTAACAGATCCAAAAATGAAATCTCTAAATGCATATTTGAAATCTACAGTATGACCTATGCACTGGTGAAACTATTTTTTTGTATTTTGGAATTTTTTAGTTTTTTATTTTAATGACTGCAAATTAAAATGAAGTAACAATTTCTGAAAGTAAAGTGCAGAAAAAGAAATTAAAATGCAAAAAGAAAAATGAAAATGAAATTGCATTCAGTTTGATGCTATCCTGTTTCAACAAAACCGAAGATGTGAGGTTTCCATGCATGCAACCTAACCTATTGGACCTGCATGACATGCATAATCCCCATAGACTAAGTGCTAGTTCCTAGGGTACGAAATAAAATTCAGATTTCAAATATTAGCCTAATGTAACCCACAAAGGTGGTATTTAACATTATCTACAAATCCGAAATCTAAAAGAAAGTGAAAGAATAAACATTAAATCCATAGCATGCATAGAAGATCTCCTTCTTTCTTGCCCACAAGATGCAAATTTCTGAATACTTTGCATTAAAAATATGTCATGTTACAATAGCAGAATGTCTGGTTTTCCAAACCAGTATGTGGAAGAGAAACAACTCAAACAGGCCCAGAATGGCCTTCTCAACTCTGGCTCTGCAACCCTGCTTGTAGCGGTTTTTGACCCCTGTACCAATCTGTGCCTCTGCTTTTATACTTTCTGGCAATGCTCTCTGCTTCGCCCTGCGGCGCTTCATTTCATTTCCTAGATTGCATCGTTTCATATTCCCCGTCTCATCATTGTCTTTGACTTTCTGTTCGATGTCTAAACGTTTGATCTTCTCTATGAACTGTAACGCCTCTGTAGCCCTTACACCTTTATGCCACGTGTTTCGTGTTTCTCTGCATGTTCCGTAACTGCCCCCTGTAAATCATGACCAAAAATAGCATGTCGCGATATCGCGACATTTTTATGTATGTAGCTTAGCTTTTCTTCTTTCACCGTGAAAATGAGACATGTCGCGATATCGCGACATTTTCCTGTCAACAGCCTCGTTCGTCCTCCTGCATCGCGAAAATGATACATGTCATGAAATCGTGACATTTTTATGTCAAAGGGCTGTGTAGATGCAACCTATCGCGAAATCGTGACGTTTTTCTGTTTCGGGCTGTCTCACTGCTTCCTGTCGCGAAATCGTGATGCTTTTCTCTTTTGCACCATCTTACTGCTTTCTATCGTGAAATCATGACGCTTTTCATCTTCGCCCTTCATCTCGTCTTTAGGTCGTGAAATGGCGACATGTCGTGATATCGCGACAACTTTTCATTCCGTACACTTTGGCTGCTCCTAGGTCACGAAAACGTGACATGTCGCGAAATCACGACAACTTCTGCATTGAATCTTCTCTTGCTACCTTTGACCACGATTTCATGACAAGTCACGATATCGTGACATTTTTCATTTTGTCTTTCTCTCTCCTATATGAACCGCGATTTCATGACATGTCGCGACATTTTGGGTCTTCAACTTGGTTCTTTGTCTTGCACTGCGATTTCACAACACGTCGCGATATCGCGACATTTTTCATTCGGCTGTACTTTTGCTATTTTGAACCGCGAAAACGTGACATGTCGCGATATCGCGACACATTTTCATTTTCGGCCACGACGGAGCAACATGTCGCGATATCGCGACAACTTTTCATTTTCGGTCGCGACGGAGCAACATGTCGCGATATCGCGACAACTTTTCATTTTCGGCCACGACGGAGCAACATGTCGCGATATCGCGACACTTCTTCATTTTCTTGCCATTTTTGCTCTTCCTTTGATTTTTTAGCATCTGGGCCACTGCAGTTTTCTTTGGAAAGCATGTAAAAAAGGTGGGTCCCCAATTTTGGGGTGTGTTGTGGATCAGCCACAACAGGTCATTTTTTAATGTTTTTGATTGATTATTATTATTCATCCTTCTAGATAACCTCCTAAGTGAGGGATTTTGAGCTCTATTGGGAGCTTATCCATGAGATTAGGGATGTCGACTAGGAATGGTTTGGTACCATAGGCTTAGGATATGTTATCCACCTCCTGACTGTCAAGCCTGATCAGGCCTATTTGACTACTTTGACCCACCACTGGGATGCATAGACCAATACTTTTCACCTATCGATTGGAGAGATCATGGTCACCTTGGAGGATGTGTACTACATATTTTGCATCCCCATTGATGGGGATGCCATCACCTCTTCACCTACCATGACAAATATTGCAGTGTTTCAACGAGCCTTTAGTGCCTGATGTGATGAGGCGCTAGGTGATATTGACCATGGAGGTGTACCTATTGAGTGTTGGTTCAAGGTATAGGTATTCTATGAGTGGTAGGCCATATTGATGTACCTATGCATTCATATCCTATTGCCCAACACTTTAGGAGTGAGGTTCCCCTGGAACCTCCTCTATAGGATGCAAGATCTTATCAAGAGCACTAAGGAGAATCTACTAATTCTATCATGGGATAGCGCACTCCTAGCCCAACTCTACAATGATCTATATAATATTATACAATGGGGATGCATTGGAGTTGCTTGTAGCATGATGCTCCATATGGGTGTGGCAACACATCACCATCGACCATCCAAGGGGCCTTCCTCATTGGATTGGAGACATAGGAGAGGCTTCATAGCGCTACACTACTTTCTAGCCTAGGGAGTGATGAGGCCTAGAAATGCCTTATTATTACACTATGGTTGACATATAAAAACTGCCATAATATTAAATATGACAAAGTTAAAGTTACAAATAATGATTAGAATATGTTATTTGTTACATGTTTGCATGATTTTATGTTTGAAATATTATACCTCTGTTTTGACTATTTTCAGCATTTTATGCACTGTTTCAGTTGATTAGGTAGTAAATAAAACATGTATTGCAATTACATTCTGATGACATGAACAAATTCCTCTCAACGAGAACTACAAATTTGATTTTTGAAGCAAGTCAATCCAAGCTATAGATAAAATGTTATGAAGGTTACATCATTCCTGCACTCATTGTTCATGCCTTAAGTCTTTTCTGGAGCTGTTAATAGGTGCAAATCTGCATTAAAGGGAACATTGGCGGATATAATGGGAATGATCCAGAGTGATTTAAGGTACCAAATTCATACCAATGGTACTTCATAATATAGATAAAACATGACCCAAATTTTAAGCCATATGGACAAGCAACCTGGAAGCTATGGGGCCTGTAAAATGGTAGTTTCACACTTTTTGATAGTTGGAAATGCTGGTAAAAATCTGTGTTAAAGGCCAACTTGACAGTGATGCAGGGAGTAATTCCTGAGGAATTTAGAGTTTAAAATTAAACCCAATGTTGTTCATATAACCAAGAACACGTGGACACAATTTGGTAAAAAATGGAGTTACGATGAACAAGTTATGAGCACTCCAAAAGGGCATCTAGGCATGTTTTGGCAGCTGGAAACAGCAGGTCACAGTCCATACAAATTCCATCCACCTGTCACTTTGAAGGAAGGCATAGAATTTGTCAAATAAAGAAGAGGTAAAATCTTGGAAAAAGTTAAGGGAGAATAGGCATGACTCTTTCTCCACCTGACAGCACTGCCATGTGATGCAAATGGAAGCAACAATTCAAAAGGCTAAAATGCAGGAAATTTGGTAAAAGTAGGACACAGTCATGCAAATTCCAGCCAGTTGTACATATACAGTAGGGCTTGGAATCAGTCACTCCAACACATGCCACCAATGCAGAAGGGTGTACAAGATAAGGAAAAACAATCCAAATAGTCAACAAATTCCTCCCTATGCGTTTGGAGTGTAGATAAGCAATGAATTGTCACCTACCTGTTATTCTAGAGCAGCACAGGAATAAGCGGTGCAAGAATAGGGAATAGCGCAGGAACAACCAAAAGTGGTCAAAAAGTGATAAATCAGTGGAGGAAATTATTGGCAATTGACCAGGAGGTTGTCCCAACTCATCTTAACATGATTTCCTCTACAAATGCATCCAACAAGGATGAATGGATAAATTTTTAACAAAGCAAATTCCTACATTCTAGGAAACAGTTATGCAATCAGTTGTAAATCCCTACAAATCAATAACCAAGCATATCAACATTATATTATAAATAAGAAAGCTCCTAGATGGTTGAGCATATAGATAGATAGGCAATAGAATACCGAAATTAGCATAGAGTGAAGTTTATTTGTAGCAAAATAGTAATTTGTAGGGTTTTTTTGCATTACTGTAATGCAGTTTTAGATTGAATAAAGAGGTGCAATCTTCAGATGTCAATTGGTATTTTGAGGTTGATGATTAGCATCTAGATTTTATTAGCATAACTTCTCACCTTCTTCTAGTTTTGGAAGCAAGGGCCACTTGTAGGGCCAGAGGAAGGTATTTTTGATAGAATTTCTTACTGATTTTTTGCTGCAGCAGATTAGCAGAATTCTGCCAGTTTTCCATTTCCTTAGTATTTTTCAACACAGTTTTCAGCCTTTGACAGCATTTTCTGCATTTCATAGCAATTTTCATATTTTTGTCATTTTTCAGTTTTGTAGTAATTGTTGATTTGGTTTTGTAGTAATTAAACTTCTATTTTTAAATTCTCCAATTGATTTACTTTCATGCAAGTGTGTGTGTGTTTTCAATTCTGCAATTTACTTTTCTGTCACTCTCAATTTAGAAACATTTCATTTTCTGTCATTTTTAGATTCTGCAATTTCATTTCTTGCAATTTTATTTTTGCAAAGGTAAATATGAGTTAATTTCAATTCTTAGGAGTTAGAGGTCACAACAAACCCCCCAAATGCTAACTAATCCATCAATAAAGCTTGTTTTCTAAATGAACTAATCTTTACCATGTTGGATCCTTCTTTCATATATAGCCTTGGACACCACCCTGGATTGACACACATAATGATTAAATGATGAATGAACAATGACACTTATCAGGGAGGTTGAGGGGTTTTGGAGGAGGACTCAAGTAGGAGACTTGCAACATTATCTAGACCAGTTGACTCAACTTCGATCAGATCACATTGTATGGTGGCCCTACATGGATTGTCTTGTATGGCCTGAGGCAGATAGGTACCTAAGCTGTACCAGATGAGATAGGTGGCTTATTGGGCATAAGCCTAATATGCATGAGTTTTTCCACTTCTCATGTGTCTTGAGGTAGTTTGGTATCTGCTAGGATATTCCACCAATGCCTACTCTCTACCATCGCCTTAAGGTAGAGAAGGATTTGACTTGGCCTTGGGTGACCCCTTTGGGTGATGAGGATGATGACTGGTAGGATTCAGGCCTGGAATACATAGGGACAACTACAAATTTTGATGCCTAGTGGACAAACAATATTTGGTAGGGTGACAGCCCACTAGGTAGGGATGGGGAATGCAAAGGTA
This sequence comes from Wollemia nobilis, assembly GCA_028583015.1. Taxonomy (NCBI): domain Eukaryota; kingdom Viridiplantae; phylum Streptophyta; class Pinopsida; order Araucariales; family Araucariaceae; genus Wollemia; species Wollemia nobilis. Next base: position 9,171,910 of record JAQPPZ010017052.1, read on the forward strand.
GTTAAGGCCTACCCAGAGGGAGCAGATCCTCATGGGTGTAGGGTTCACTAGTGGATAGAGGGTGAGTGGGGAGAGGGTGTAGTTTTTGAGGATGAGCCCCAGGTTGAGGAAGAGGATGAGGAGGAGCCTGATGATGATCCTGCATAGCTCTGAACCTAGGTTGCTATCCTACAGACTTAGTTTGGGACTACTCAGCTACAAATTTTATAGAGATACACCATTGTGGTAAATTTATAGGTATAGTTTAAGGTCACATAGGATCATCTGGGATAGGTATAGGATTAGTTGTGATGCTACAAGGATAAGAGGACCATCCATATAGCATAGATAATGAGTGCCACCGTAGCTTTAGAGAAGATGATATTGGAGTAAGATCTAGTATGGTTTTAGCTACAACTCATGATTTATGAGAGGGATCTAGAAATGAGTGAGTGAGAGGATACCTCGACTCCATAGGCTACTCCAGTAGCTCTAACTATATAGGGATATGCAAGTTTAGATCCAAATACATATATCAAGAAGCTACAGGCCATGGTTTAGTATCATCTCAATGAGAAGGCATCAAATGCTACTCATATCGCTTGCTTGGAGGGAGAGATCGAGTTGCTCAAGGGTGATATTCTAGAGAGGAATACCACTACAGGTACCTAGTGGACCAATACATGAGAGATAAGGTAGTCATCAATAAAATCTAGTCACAGGACTCATAGGTCATAGAGGTCCACTAGTTCCAGTTCTAGGCAGACTCACCAAGAGGGTGGAGGTGATGGAGGAGCCTCATAGACTAGGGGCACAAGCGCTGCCTAGTACATATATTTTTAGATTTTTGTACCATTTTTGAGTGTAAGGTCGAGGACCTACATAGTTGTAGCCTACGGGAATTTTGGACATATGCCTATATACTCTTTTTGACACACATATATATATGATCAAACATTTATGAGACTCATTATATGTGTAAATTTATTTTTTTATGTTTATGATATGCATATGGATGCAATGCTTATATTGTATGTTGATTTGATGCTATATGATGTGATGTATGGATGACATGCACTAGCTAGATGATGGATGTATGACTAGATATTGTGATCTAGATGTGTATATAGACTACTTTGATTGTATGCATATGGATGCAATGTTAGATGTTAAATGCATGTTTAATTTACTATACTTGTATGCATTTAATCTATGATGCTATGATATGATGAATGCAATGCATGTAATGCATTATTTACATGATTATGATCTAATGTAAATGAATTTGTATGCTTTAATCACTTAAAACATAATGTATGAATGCAATATGAGTTTGACAATATAATGGATGAAACCACATAATGTATAAATAATCATGACTGTAATTGATACTTCTTATCATAAGAATTAATCAATTAAACATCCATATGTGCTATGAAATTATGTAGTTTTTTATTCATAATATTTTGGTAAGTTAAAAGAACATGCACAACATAGTTAGTGGCCATCTAAACATCATTACTGATATCCATATAGTATCTATCCTATATTATGAACACTCCTTAATAAATAAAATATTATAAAAGGAAGTTGATAATTGATTGATTTGAAAATGGTTGTTGCTATTTGGGAATTTTTGATATTTTCCATGAGACTCAAACACCCTAGTTGACTTATCAAAAGTTGTATAATGACTATACTAGACTTCTAAAAAATAATTTTTTTGTTATGAAATACCAAGCTATTCATTACCCCTATGTGTGCAAATAAATATATTAGATGAGATATAAGCATACCCCATTTCCATGCGGGATTAATTTAGCCCATTTCTATATTGGGGATCCTCAAATGTCCACTTGATCCTTTAGTTAGACTAGACCACTAGGCAGTACATGAAACCTAACAACTAGCTCATTTGTGAATTGCTTAGACCTACCCCAATGCCAGGTGGGATTCATCCAGCCCATTGTTGTATTAGGGATCACCCTATAATTTTTTAATATTGATCATTCTAGGGATTCAATCTCACCCCCTTATTTTCTTTAATTTATTGGGATACTTGCTCATATATAGTGATAAAAATCACTATTTATTTTGTATTTTGTTTTTCTTTTATTTTGAGCAAGGGATTTGATTTGATTTCTAGGATTTTGCTCCTTTATGTAAGAAAGGGATTTATTTGGGTAGGGGGTAAAATTTTCCTTTTGCCAATGACCTCTACTATAGACCATTGCACCTCAAAAAATGAGCAAGTAACAAAAGCTTTCACCTAAGGTGACCCAAACTACTTTTGTAGTGCTCATACTTCCTTACCCTAATTAGGATTGTTAATGTGTTTGATTAGTGATGGGGTTCTGATATTCTAAGTGCTATCAAACTAGACCTCATCTACAAAATCAAAGTAATCTTTCTACTAAATATGAAAATACCACTAGGAATTTTTGAATCACAAGAAAACCCTAGTACATTCTTCATAGCAACAAGAGGGTTTGTGTTGAAAAATACAATTCCTCATAAGGGTGATAGATGATGATGGTGCATAGATGCATGATTGAAATACAAACATGGTGTCGTTTGTAATATTGCAAATACAGCCTATCCAAATTCAAATATGATATATGGATATGCCTAATGCAATGCAATTAAATGAATGTATGTGCAAAATGAAAATGAATGATGCAAATGAAATGCAATGTTTTTAGATTTTATTGCTTTTTAATTTTTATGGATTTTGAAATTTTCCATATTTTTAAGTTTTTTGAATTATTAAGTGTGGAACGCCTTAATATGAAGTATGTTGAGAGGTTCAATCTCTTCAACCCCTTAAAGTGATGTCAAATGATACGTTCTAGATCCAATCTGCTCTGAGATGATGTAAGGACCTAACCATTTAGCCATAAATTTATCTCACAAGTGCAGCAGTAGGTTTGAGTTTTGTTGGTTCTCTTTCAACATAACATCACCAACCTTAAACTCTCTCAAGTGGAATTTACTATTGTAAGCTCATTTTAAGTACTCTTGGTAAACACAAAGATGCACAAGGGCATTCACATGACATTCATCAATAAGTGTCAATTGATCTAGGTGAGCTTGTCGCGCAGTATCATCATCAATGAACTCTTTCAATACGATGTGTAGTGTTGGCATCTCCAACTCTAGAGGCATAATGGCTTCAATGCCATATACCAATAAAAATGAGGTTTCCCCATTGGGCATCCAAATATTAGTCCTATAAGCCCATAGTGCAAGGGACAGTTGGATGTGCCAATCTTTGTGGTTTTCTTGTACCATATTTTTCAATATGATGATCACTATCTTGTTTGAAGCTTCAGCTTACCCGTTTGCCTATGTATAATATGGAGTCACAAAACTATGTTGTATATTGTACGTAGACATTAAAGCCTTCATAATTTTATTCTTGAATGATGTTACATTATTCAATATTATTTTGGATGGTATCCCAAAATGACTAATGATATTGTGAAGTATAAACTTCATATTACGTGCTCCAATTGTCATTGTTAAGGGAATTGCTTCCACCCACTTTGTAAACTACTGAGTAACCATTATAATAAATATATGCCAACCCAATGATGGAGGAGAGATCTTATCGATTAGATCTAGACCCCACTGAGGAAATGGCCAAGCCACTTGAATGGACTGTAAGATATGTGATGGCAAGTACATAATATTAGCATGATACTGGCATGTGATGCAATCCTTATCCATAGTGGGCCAATAATAACCCATTCAAAGGATGCACTTAATAATGGCCATACCACTAAAATGGTTGTCGCATGTACCATTATGAGCTTGCAAAATTACCCAATTTGATTTTTGGGGCTCAAGACAATGAAGAATAATTCCATCATAGCTTCTTTGGTAAACAATGTCTTCAAGAAAGACATACTTTGTCACTTTATATATAAATGTGCATTTTACGACACATAAAAATACCTATGGAATTAAACCAATATTGAGGAAGTATTGTAATTGTGACATCCAATCCTGATAAGCTTTTGCCTCAACTATCAAGATAACTTGTTCCCCTGGAATTTCACTATATGTGAATGCATACTGGGATAAAACCTTATGGTGAATGGTGGTGTCATTCCCCATAGGACCCTACGAGATCAAATACCCCCAGGATGCCTTCTTGAGAAAGTTTCTAGATTTATAGAACCACTCATGGTTTGGTTTTATATGAATCATGTTGATTGATTCCTTATTATCAAAAGCAACATGCTACATCATGGCATGCAATAGCATATTTACATGAATGGTAGTAAAGTCACTAGATGGATTCTAAGGGATTAAGGATCCCAAATATGCCATGGTATCTGCAAATATTTTTGATAAATGAAGGATTACCTTGATGTTGTACCACTCTAGCTGGGATAGATACGTGTAAGCAAGATCCTTGTAATATTTTAAGATAGGACACCTACATTGAATAAGTCCCTTCACTTGATTGACTATGAGAAGATAATCACCAAAGATGTTCAATCGATTAATATTCATGGTGATGGTAATTTGGAGACCCAAGATTATGGCTTCATATTCAGCATTTTGTTTGGTATAAGTAAAGTCTAGCTTAAAAAACAAGGGTATTAGAGCACCTTGTGGAATGAAGAAGACAATTCCTACCCCACCCCTTGCTCACACTTTGAACCATCGAAGAACATAGTCATATCAACTTTATTATCTGGTTCTTTAGGTTTGGATGCTTTTGATAATGTAAATACTACAGCATTAGGAAGCTCAATGGTGAGAGGCCTACTATTTTTGAGAGGTGCCTCTTCTAGTTGATCAACTATAACCTATTCCATGATGGACTTTTGGATAATGAATTCCAAATTTAATTACATTAATAGCATGATCCACTTTACAGTATGTGTATTATGATATGTCTTGCTCATCATATATTACAAAGGATTTAATTTGGATATCATGTACATTGTATGACTTAGCATATAATGATGCAAATTCTTCATTGTAAACACCACTGCTAAACACAACTTCTCCACATATGCATATCCGAGCTCATAACTCACCAAGGTGTGACTAGTGTAATATATGGCTTGCTATTTACCTTGCATATTATTTTGGTCTAACATGGTTCCCAATGCAAAGTTAGTTGCTAATATATATAGCTAAAAAGGTAAATCTAGTCTTGTTGGAGCTAGTACTGGTGGTGTTTCTAGGTATTTCTTAATTTTAGTGAAGACCACTTGATAATCCTTGTCCCAATTTAATAGGACCCCCTTGTATAGCAGTCAATTCATTTATCGATATTTATCTGATAATTGTGAAATAAATCACTTTATGGGTGATAATTTGCCCTGAAGGCTTCTTAACTCTTTGATATTTGTGGAATTATGCATCTCTAATATGGCCTTGACCTTCATTGGGTTCACTTCAATACCTCATTTTGAAATGATGAATCCCAAGAGTTTTCTTGAAGTTATACCAAATATGCACTTCTTGGGATTCAACCTGACATTATGCTCTATCATATGATCGAAGACCTTCCTCAGGACCTCCGCATGCTCTTATCATAGTAATGACTTTGCCAATAAGTCATTGATATAATATTCCAAGATCTTATGCATGTAGTCATGAAAAATATATGTCATGGTTGTTGATATGTGGCACCAGTATTTTTAAGGCCAAATAGAATAATTTTGTAGCAAAATATTCCCTATGGTGTGGTGAACATGGTTTTATGCTAGTATTCAACTTTATTCCAAATATAATTGTAACCAAAAAAACCATCCATAAGGGAGAGCATATCATGACTCGTATTTGCATCTACAAGAACATCTATGTTGGGCAATAAAAATAAATATTTTTGTGTTTCCTTGTTGAGGTCTCTAAAATCTATATAGATACAGATCCTTCCATCAGGTTTTCCTATAGGTACTATGTTTGATACCCATTTTGGATAGTCATTTGATATAATGAAATCTACATCCAACAACTTCTACAACTCATCTTTAACCATTAGGAAAGATTGAGTAACCAAATTTGGATCTAGTATATCCAAGTGAAAAGGTTAGATCTATCTTTTAGTAGAGGGATGAGTATAGCATGATCATTAGAAGATAGACTCTCTCTGAATTTGACCTTCTTAGGATTAGTAGGATTATTACTAATATCCCAATCGAAGGTCTTTTCTATCAACATGTGTGATCCCTCTTCAAGCTGATGAGACTTGGGAATCAAGTGGATGTCATCAGATGGATTTAAAGGTCCTACATCGAGTTTCCATTAGCATGATAAACATCATGTGCATAGCCTAGTGCAAAATGAAAATGTTCTAGCATTTCTTCATTAGGGAAGAAATCCCCAGGCTCTAGTGGTGACTTAGTGTAATCCCAATCAAAATAATCTACATTCAAGTACAATGATTTGGAGTGGTTGGTTGTATTGTGAAGTGGAGTGGTCAAATAAATGGATATCATATTGATAGAATAGGTTAGATCTCCAAGACCACATGTGTATGAATTTACATTAATAAAACTTCCATCCCTGATATGTGGCTCTAGGGGTATGGGGATCTCTAGATATGGTCTATGAACAAATTAAAAAATAGGATTTCTAGGCTTGAGGAGCTCCATGTACATTGGCATATCAAGAAATACTATATGATAAATCATATCTAAGTTAGGTGATCTTCCTCTAAGGCATGGGCTAGGATAGACTCACTGATACATCTCATAAATGTCAACTGGATCATGATGATGGCACAAATATTAAGGCCTAAGATAATCTCTCTTGGTATCATCCTCATCATTTTTGTCGTATATGAGTCCTTCATCCCCACCCACTAGAATTGGGTGATTAGCAATATGGGGCCCAAGGTAGGCCTGCTCTGTGTAATACTCATAGTCACTATCAACCATGAAGTATTCTTTAGTCTTACCCATATGTTCCATTGGTAACATATGACATAGATTTAGAGGGCCTGGGTAGGCCAACTCAGTTTCATCCTCATATTGTTCAATGTGTGAGGATATCTCATCATCATCTATTCCATAATTACAATTTGGTCCATCACTTTCGATAATATATTGTACTATGATCAAATTCTATATATGGATGCTTGTGTTGTCAATAGATTCATAACTTTCATTATCCAAGTTAGCTCTTGGATTGTCTTCTTAATATACATCTACCATGATGTGATCATGATAGATCTCTGGTGGAACTTCTATGACATAGGTTACCATCCTATTACCCCCTCATAAATAGGAAGGGTTAGGGTGATACAGGTTCCAATCCACATCATCCCCCAAAGCAAGGTTCAAATGATCTAAAGATGCTACTAGGAGCTCATCTTATCCTCAAATATGATAGCCTAAACCAAAGCTATTAGTTGGTAGCTAATATTATGGTTTGATGGGAAATATGCACCCCTACTCAAATAATCCCAATTTGTAACCATACCAATGGTAACAATCAAAGTAGTACAAGATGAATTTAGGGTTAGATAGATAATGAACATTCGCCATGAATGGTTCATCATCATATTCATCTATGGGTGTGTGATTTATAAATTGTTCTATCCCTCCATAAATGAAGTTTGTTTGGTTGGGTGGCACCCCCAGTGATACCACCATCCCTATGGGAAAGCAATGGGATTGAGGTTGGCCCATATCCTATGAAGTTTCAACAAATGGTGTGAACTTCATGTTATGCACAATATATTATGCTAATCCTAGGTTAACCAAATGTATGGTCACCTACAATGTAGATGACCCTACTGAAGATGCAAGTGAGTTAGGCTGGGGTCCCTCCTCAACTATATTTTTATCATCCATCTCATCCATAGGAGTAGGACCCTTGATAGTTGCTTCTTTGGTCTTTTGCTTTGACTCTTTGTCACCTGTAACTACCTTAAGCTTCTTGACATTCCTAGGAACTTTGGATATCGTAGGTTTAGTCGAAGTTGTTATAGTGTTCTTTGATAGTTGCGGTGCTACCATGGAAGGTCCCATGTGTGAGAAGCAGAACACATTTGATTAATTTGACGAAGTATAAATACAAACAATAGGGCCAGGATTAGCCCGGAGGTTGTGGAACCACCCGAGACAAATATAGGCGGAGTTGTAACAAATAACAACTAGCCTAATATTAATCAATCTAACAATATAAGATTGTTACGATTGAATTAATTAACAAATGAAATATTGAAATATATTCTAACATCCCCCCTTATTACAATATTTTAGGAAACATGTAACTACTAGCTATACTAGCATCCCCCCATTATTTTGAAATACATAGAGAATTGCGAAACAATTCAAATTTGACACGTGCAAGTGCCTTAGTGAATATGTCTGCAACTTGAGCATTGGTGGAGATGTGCTGAAGCTGAATGTGGTGCCTTGGTACTTCGTCTCGAATAAAGTGACATTGTGTATCAATGTGCTTGGTTCGTTCATGATGCACTGGATTCTTAACAAGGTTCAAAACACCCATGTTGTCGCAGAACAAGTGTATTGGAGATTTTTATGGAAGACCCATACTTGTCAAGATGCGACGCAACCATATCACTTCGCACACAGCTTCACGTGCGGCATGGTATTCTGCCTCTGTTGATGAGATAGCAACCACCTATTGCTTCTTGTTGTGCCAAGAGATAGGACCAGATCCAAGATGAAACAAATATCCTGAAGTTGATTTACGATCATCAAATGATCCGGCATAGTCGGAGTCCATGTATCCCTGTAAGAAGAATTTGTTGTTCTTCTTATATTCTAGGCCATATTCCATTGTGCCACGGACATAGTGAAGAACTCGCTTTGTTGCTTTCCAGTGTGTAGTCTTAGGTTCTTGCATGAACCTCGAAAGATAATTGATAGCAAATATGATATCTGGCCTAGTGTTGGTCAGATATATGAGACTCCCAATCAACTGACGATAGAGAGTAGCATCTACCTGAGGTGATTTGTCATATCGTGATAACTGAAGACCTGTTTCCATTGGTGTTGCCATCGGCTTGCAGTCAGTCATGCGATATTTTTCTAGTAGTGTCTTGGCATATTTTTTCTGGGACACTTTGATGTAGTGCTCCCTCTGGTTCACTTCCAGGCCAAGACAGTAATGGAGAAGTCCGAGATCTATCATTTCAAAAGATTCACTCAAATCCTGTTTGACAGAAGAGATCATTGTTTCTGAACTCCCTGTTATGAGCAGATCATCAACATAGAGTACAAGCAACACTATTTCAGAGCCTTGCTTCTTGAAATAGAGGTTTGCATCCGACGGACATCTCTTAAATCCATGCTGCAGTAGGTGATTATCCATTTTTATGTACCAAGCCCGAGGGGCCTGTTTCAAACCATATAAGGATTTGACCAATTTGCAAACTTTCTGCTATTGGCCTTCCACTTCAAATCCTTCCGGTTGAGTCATGTAGACTTCCTCTTGGAGATCACCATTTAGAAAGGCACTCTTGACATCCATTTGGTGCACTTTCCACCCATACTATGCTGCCATAGCACAAAGAACTCGAATGGTTGTCATCCGAGCAATAGGTGCAAAAGTTTCCTCGTAGTCAATGCCTTCTCTTTGAGCATAGCCCTTTGCAACAAGTCAGGCCTTATGCTTATCTATTGTCCCATATACCTTATACTTGACTTTATACACCCATTTGCAGCCTATGGGCTTCTTTTCGTATGGCAGATCGACAAGCTTCCAAGTTTTGTTTTTCATCAGAGACTTATACTCAACATCCATAGCGGCCTTCCACTAAGGCTCACCAAGAGCATCTCGTACTAATGCAGGTTCAAGTTCATCTATTGAGGACATAAACACCCTGTCATCATCAATATCCATATCTTATGTATCTCTCTCTGGATCTACATAAAGTTCCTCAAAATACTGACACAGATCATCAACCCTAGTAATCTCTATTGCAACTTTCTCCTGTCGAGCCATGCTGCGAGTACGAGGCCTATCCAATGTCAAATCTGGTGGAGTGGATAGCTTAGAGTCTCTAATCATACTTGTATACCACTTTGGATTCTTCTTCTATGGAGATGAAGAAGATGAAGAAGGACCTCCAACCTTGGATGAAGGAGACTTCTCAACCTTAGTTTCCACAAGGTCTAGGTATACATCTGATGTGTTTTCTCATGTGAAAGCCTCATCAAAAACTACATCTCTACTGATGTGTATCTTCTTGGTTAAGGGATCAATCAATCGATAACCCTTGGAGTGCTCATCATACCCAAGAAGAATGCACTTCAGTGTCTTCTCATCTAGCTTCTTCCTCTTTTCTTTCGGTATGTGCATGAATGCTTTACAACCAAAAATGCGTAGATGAGAGATGGAGGGTTTTCTGCCACTCCATGCTTCCTATGGAGTCATTCCTTGTAGGGCCTTAGTGGGTGCCCTATTCAATAGATATACTACTATGGTGACTGCTTCTGCCCAATATTGTTGCCCAATTCTAGCTCCTGTGAGCATGCAATGAACCATTTCCATGATGGAACGGTTCCTCCTTTCAGCAACACCATTTTGCTGAGGAGTATAAGTAGTAGTCAACTGTCGTGTGATCCCATTTTTAGTCAAGAACTCAAAAAATTCTTTAGAGGTGAACTCCCCCCTCGATCTGAGTGGAGGGTCTTGATAGAAGTCCTTGACTCCTTTTCAACAGATTTCTTGAATTGCTAAAAAAAGCCAAATGCTTCAGATTTTAGTTGAAGAAAGAATACCCACATCTTTCATGAGTAATCATCCATGAATAACTAAAAATACCTCTTACCCCCACAACTATTGGGACTTAAAGGACCGCACAGATCGGTGTGAACCAACTCCAGAGGTTTCTTTGCTCGTGTAGAGCTCCTTTCAAAAGGCACTCTATGCTGCTTTCCTGCCAAGCAGTCAGAGCAAACTAGCAATGTGGTAGAAAGGGAAGGAAGACCCTTTACCATTTCATACTTACTTAACTCAAGTAAGTAACCATAACTCATATGTCCATATCTCTTGTGCCATAGGGAAGTTGCCTCCTTTGTAGAGACAATCATGGCTACATCTGGAGAAGAGATAGTATCTAGGGCAAATAAGCCATGCTTATATGAAGTGGTTGCAATGTTCTTACCCCTCCTGGTGATAGAACAACACTTCTTGCCCCCCTCAACACTAAAGTTTACAACCATATTTTTGTCCAGAATTTGTGTGACTGACAACAAGTTGTTCGCCAATCCTGGAACATAGAGAACCTTCTCAATCTGGCACTTGCCATCAGGAAGAGTAATAGAGACTGTTCCTTCTCCCTGAACCTTGTAGGTTTTATCATCGACAATAGTGACAGGTTTGCCCTCTTTGGCCTCAAAAGACTCAAACCATGATTTCTCACCAGTCATGTGCTTACTGGCTCTAGAATCGACATACCAAATAGGATCCGTCTGCTTGGATACTGTGGTAGTCATGAGCACTTTGTGTGCTCTCTCAGAATCCATGTCAGATTCTTCAACAACAACATTCACTTGTTGTTGTTTGTTCTTTTGTGGTTTGTTCTGGCCTTTCTATTTTGATTGTTTATTCTTATGCCAACATCTATTTGTATCATGACCTTCTTTGTCACAGATCTTGCAATATCTCTTTTTCTATTGAGGTTGAGTTTGTTTCCCTTTTGAATCCTTTTGAGAACTACCTCCCTTCTAAAAATTACCCTTCTTCTTGTTTTACCCCTTCCTGTTGGTGTATAGGGCAGTGTTAGAAGAATCATCTCACTGTAGTTGGCGTGCCTCCTCTTCTTGAAGCATATTTACCAACTCAACATAGGTAACTTGTCTCTGTGATACATGAATGGAGGTAATCAACACTCTAAAAGAATCCGGAAGAGCTCTCATTACCACTGAGGTAAGGAGCTTATCATCAACTGGTGTCTGCTAAGGAATTCAATTTTCCTTTCAACTCAGACACTCTGCAAAGAAAGTTTTCAACCGTCTCTCCTTGTTTCATGCTTAGACTGTGTAATTGAGACTGAAGGAATAGAATGGTGGAGTCATTCTTCCCTTCATATATAGTTTTAAGGGCATCCCATGCCGCTTTACTATTTGGACAGTCAACAATATGAGGTTGAACTTCATCAAAAACAACAAGCAAAATGAGCACCTTTGCTTTGCTATCTTTCTTGTCAAAGTCTTTCTGATCAGCAGTTAGAGTTGTTGCTCCAGCTGTAGATGAAGGTCTTACTGTTGTTCCAGAAACAATTTCCCAAAGATCATCCATCTCTAGGATTGCCTTCATTTTGTTTTTCCATGGTGTATAATTTGGACCTTTCAATAACTGATGAGCATCAGTCATTAGTTTTGTAGACATTGTGAAGGTTCCTTATAACACCAAATGGTCGCCCCTTCGATATACCTTAATGCCAGGCCATTATACCATACAAAATACCCGCCCTTACATGAGGGAGACTATAGGTATTTTGAAAAACCAAAAAAATTACCCGCCCTTACGTGAGGGAGACTATAGGTAATTTTAATGATTATACGATACGTGGTACTTAGGCGGTACTGAAAGGGAATCACCTCGTTGATGGCATCGACCTTAGAAAGCCTTCAATCCGCATGCGTGGGGCGTAACTTCCCCTAAACACTTTGGATATCCAAACTTTCATCTGGATTTAAGCCTAAACACGAGAGTGATTGGGGTAGTGGATGGAGTGAAACAATAGCAAAAGAAACTGGCACTTTCTGTATCTCTCTGTTGAATGTGAATTTGCAAAAAAAATGGGTTTATTTTTTTATTTTTTTTATGCTTTATGCTTTAGAAGTAAATGCTGAAAAATGAAAGCATCCATACAACATTAAAGCATAAAAAATGACCCTAGGTGTTGGTTACCACCGAGAATGCACCTATTACAAGTTTTGCCAAGTTTCTTGTAGAAATGCTTGAAAACAAATTGCTCACTATTTTCCCTTCAATATTTTGAGAAAAAATCACTCCCAATCCCCCCTTGATTTGTCAAAAAAAAAACACTCCCCCCTTTAAAATTTTCTTTTATAAAGAATTTTTCAAATATTCTTTTATAATGAATAGTTAAAAAAAATAACTTTTAATTTTCATAGTAAAAAAAAGATTACTCAAAAAAATAACCTTTAAAAAACTATTTAAAGAAAATTAAAGTTGCATTTAATTTAACTAAAAATTAAAGAATTAAGAAAAAAAACTTAAAAAAATAAAATATTTTTTATACCTTTGTGCAGGGGGGGTCGACGGGACTCGAACCCACGACCTGAGGGCTCCCGGAGCCCTTACCACTCGGCTCACAACCGGTGAGCCAGTGGGCTGATCCAGGAGTAATCCTCGGTGCCCTCCGCCTTAAACTACGTTCGAAGGCGTAAAGCCTTCCACGGTGGCGCTCCCTCCTCCACCACCGCTCGAGCGGAGCGTAGGTGGCGCTGCTCGGGTGGATCCACCGACAGCTCAGGGGTGGCGCAGAGGAGGCGCTGTGGTGGCGCATGGGTGGCTGAGAGGTGGCGGGCTCACAGTGAGCCAAAAAACCTAGCTAAATCACTCAACTCAAAGCTCTCTGAGCTCGTTTCTCCTATGCAATAGCATTTAGACCAATCAAAATCTTTAAAAAATGTAGAATAGGGGAGAACAAACCAGCTCGATGTCTACCTTTGACGCCCGATGTGTGAAGAAAATTGGTATTGGAGGGTTTTGGAGGACTTGGATCAAATTCTGATCCAGCCAATGTTCTCCGATTGGCCTCTACCTTCCAAAAAACACTCCTCCTTCGAAGGCACTGTGACCACAGTTAACAAAAAATAGGAGGTGCAATACCGGTTTGACGTCGTTCGTAGGTGACAGAGAAGAAAATGACGTGCTATGTTGGTTTGATTTCATTTTTCTGGAGGCTTCGATGTCTTTTATCCCACATGGATGGGAAGGGCAATCTTAGAAGGGTTTATTAGACCCTTTACTCCACAATGGAGTATCTCTTCTCGGGGAGAGGCTCTCACCCGAGAGGGTCATGGGGTAGCCGCGGTGTTGGCTCCCATGACATGTAGGCCCTTTCGATTGTCGACCGTGCGGTCGATCTTTGCCCTTTCGATCTCCTCTTTCGACCTTCGATCCTCTTTCGACTTCGGTCGAACGCTTCACCTCTTCGACCGAATGGTCAAAAAAAATTTCAATGAAAAAAAATGAGAAATTAAAAAAAAAATTCTCAACCTCCCTAGCCTATCAAATTCTGAGAAAAAAATTTCTCAAACTCCCAAGCTGTGCCTCCAGAGCGGCGATTCTCAACGCTACTACGAGATCATTTAAAAAAATGAGAGTGGCGGAGAGAGTGGCGTTTGCTCTGATACCATGTGAGAAGCGGAACACATTTGATTAATTTGACGAAGTATAAATACAAACAATAGGGCCAGGATTAGCCCGGAGGTTGTGGAACCACCCGAGACAAATATAGGTGGAGTTGTAACAAATAACAACTAGCCTAATATTAATCAATCTAACAATATAAGATTGTTACGATTGAATTAATTAACAAATGAAATATTGAAATATATTCTAACACCATGCATACTCCTTTAAGTTTACCTTCTATATTTACAATAGGTGATGTTGGTTGTATATCTAGATGCATTGAGGGGAGAATGAAATACCTCAAAAAATTTGCTAAGTTTACATATTTGAATGGATCTTCGTTATAAGGTACCATATGAACTTGTTCCTCATGTACATATTTTATGCACTTATGTAATATCAAGGGAATGCAATGCATTTCTCTAATACAAGGCCTCCTCAAAAGGATGTTATATTGCATGGCACCTTTGATCACATGATACATCATAGGGATGGTCTTAATTCCAACCTGAATCGGAATAACTATGGTACCTACCATTGAGCATAGCACATCATTGAATGCTCTCAAGGTGAAAGTGTAGGGTACAATGTGTGACTTTGGGAACTTCATATATGTTAATGCCTTGGTTGTAATTATGTTGATTTATGACCCTGTATCAATAAAAACCCATTTGAATGGTGTGTGATTAAAACATACAATAATATGTAGTTACGGGTCCACTATAGCATTGGAAACCGTCTTAATCTCATGATTACTAAATTGGATGACTGGTTCACTACATTGTTGCACAAATTCCACAAAGTTTGTAAATGCTTCAGGGTTATGGGACTGAAATTTGATTGATCTTAGAATATCCATGAGCATCTCCCTGTGCTTAGGAGACTACTGAATTAGTTCATATATTGACAACTTTGCTAGAGTTATCTATAGGCTTTGAACTAGCCTACTCCTAATGGTCACCACTGATCTTGTAGGTGGGCCTAGTATATTTTGATCTGGCCTTTGTTGAGGTGTAGCATGCACTCTAATTGGAGTTGGAGATGGATTTGGGATTTTATACCTACCTTGTCTTGTGATAACATTAACCATGCCAACGAATCCTTGAATTGGTGGTTCAACCCACACTTGATTCACATGATCGACATTTTTCCTCAATAGCTCATAATTTGGTAAGGGGTTCTTGAATATCCCCATAATCTAGTTTTCAGGAGCATGAGGGTTGTCCACAGTGATCTCACCTCTTTTGATCATGTTCTATACTAAGTGTTTGAAACTCCAACATACTTCAATGACGTGTCCTTTCACCCTATGGAAAGCATAGTATAAATTATCCCTATACCCATTTGGATTAGGATTATTAGGATTTATTAGCTTGATCTATGGTAAATTGATAGTCTTGGACTCACACAGTTGATTGAATATCGAGGTCATCGATTCTGACAGTGGTGTGAATTGGTGAGGTGGGTATTGTTATTTATTCTTACCCTTTTTTAATTATTGCACCGATCATATCACACAGGATGAGGTTGGGCTTGATAATTATTTTGGTGCTCCTTATCCCCTCTCTCGATATTTAATACCACTTAGTTGACATGGGCTAGCTTGACCAGTTTCTATTTATTATGGGTGTTATTTTTGTTCCATTCCTTCTTGTTCTTGAGTTTAAAGTTACCCTCCTATAACTTGATATCCTCTATTACCTTGGCTTACACCAATGTCTCCTTGAATGTTGGATACTATTGCAACTGCAATAGTAGTGAGATGTGCTTTACACAACTCTTGGTAAACATCCAAGCCAGTTCTATGGTCAGAATAAAGAATGGAAACTTCACCATTATCTTTCTCCATATTTTATTGTAATCTATGATCGGATCATCATCATGTTGCATTAAAGTAGCTATATCAGATAGGTTTACCTTCTTCTTTATACTTAAGGAGAAGCATTCAATAAACACATTAGCCAAATATTCAAATTTGGTTATGTTGTGCCTCTTAAGTTGATTAAACCACTCTTAGGAAGGGCCTAAAAGGGTTGTGATGAATGTTCTTAGCAACAGAGTGTCATTGCTTTCAATTTGAAAGCACATGTCCATAAAGCTCATAACATGTTCCTAAGAATCTTCCTCACCTTGAAACTTATCCAGCTTCAATATCTTGAAGTGCTCGAGATACGCTATAATTGGCACTCGAGGGTATAGAGGTTCATTGTAAATCTTGTTCAAGGTAGGATTTTGATAAGCCATCCCTTACTTCTGTATAGCTCAAACTTTGTCTACCAAGGCTTGATAGGACTTCGAAGACAATTTTTTCTCCTCTGAGAGGTCCATGAGGAGCCTTTGGAGGTAAATTATTCTTTGGATGAGGTGGGGGAATGGGATCATCCTCCACATATACTAGGGATATCTCTAGATATTATTGTTATTGATCATCTCCCACTTCTTCTTTGTACTGCATATACCCATGATGTTCCAATGATTGGTCTTGCATCATGTTTTGGGTTATGTGGTGAGTACAGTTCTCAATATATTTAGGGCACAAATCAATCTATTAAGTGCTCACCTATGAGTGCGCTCCCTATACTCACTACGAGGGGGAAAATTAACCCAAGCTAATCGATACTCTCACTCAGAATGCTCCTTTTGATAAAGGATGCATTGTTCGCACATGCATTGCTCAAAAATATGTTACCTATGTAACCTCTGCCTCTGAGTATCCTTGTTTTCAAGGTTCTCACAATCTATGCTGACATCCTCCAATTAATATTGGAGAATATACTATCCTTGTTTTGACACAAATTTCTATGATCGATCTATAAGATCAATCATGTGCGGTCTCTGGTGTACTCATTCAGTCCAAGCAACTTTATCGATATGACCTCCGATATACTAGTTTACCATGTTCTTGCCCTTGTCTATGTAGATGACATTCACATTTTGGTGTTTTCTATACTTTGTGCCCATGTGGGTTGATGGGGTAATTATACTACGAGGATGCTTAGAGAATTCTCCTAGCTCTCTGATGGTCTGACTTGTGCTCTCACTATGAGAACTCATAGAATGAGAATGCACAACTAAGGGTTTATACCCTAGCCACCCTAAGAATCTATCTAGACCATCCAATTGTTTGGTGTCCATGGCTCATATGGTGGCATATCATTAACTCCAATATTGGATATGTCAAATGTGAACTTGCTAGGTTGATTGTCATTTGGATTCCATGAGGGCCTATGCTTTGAAGCATACCTCTCTTCCTACCTCTGAGTGGGTAGATTTTCTACTTGTCTATTTTGAACTGATGGGGGCCTGGAGCATCCCTTGTCTTGAGTATGGATGGGCACTAACTTAGTTATAGTTCCTTCCTCATCGATGTACTTTTCATTGGATCCAATGGATCCATAAGGTGTATAATTGTGATATATACTCCCATGCATGAAGTCTCAATGTTGGTATCTCCCATACTTGGATCTATCTCGTGAGGCCTGTGCATTGCCTCCTATAAGTGGGGTATTCTGATGAGAACCCCTGTGCGTAGATTTATCCCCTATAATGCTCACTAAATTTCATCTAGGAGGATCTTGTGATTGAGGGTTCTCTACATTATGTTGTTAATTGGGTGGAGCCTCAACTTCAAACTCGGTTTTTTGTCGAGATCAACCGCTCTGTGTGACAACCATGATGTTATATTATCTTGTATGTATATTTTAAGGCAAGAAAAACAAAAAAAATATTATTATCTCTTTTAAATATTCTTTGTGAGCCCTAACTAGTTTGATGTGTTTGATATTTGTTGAAAACTTTAACCTACTCTCATAGTGTTTGAAATTATTGATGATATACTCAATAGTTTAAGGCTTTCACCTGTATACTCACAACTTGACAACCTAGCAATGAAATTCTAGGCCACATAATTCAACCTATTGAAGTAGGGAAAAAGGGTGTATCTAATGAAGAGGAACAATATACATCTATTTCCTATGTCTCATGAGCATCAAATTGGAAGCATGCAAGTAAAATGGAAGAAATACCAAATAGTAATAAATGAAGTAAATCAAGTCTCTTTATTATTAGTTTTGTAGATAAAATCCAAGGTTACATATAATTTCCCTTGAGGGCTCAAATATGATACAATTCTTACTAATTTTGGGTGCCCAAGGATCAAATCCTTCAAATAACTTGGTGTACTTCCAGTGTCTATCCTCGTACCCACAATAAAGGTGGGCAGGATAATGCAGCCACCAATTGTATCTTTGATATTGAGGTATTTTTCTCCTTACTAATACACTGTAGAAACCTACACCTACACACAAAAAAATAAGAAACATCAAATAGCAAGTGTGTATGATGAAAAACATGTACTCCCCATAGGCATTGAAATACTAGTAATGATAATATGCATGAAAATTATACCAAATAAACTAAAAATGAATTAAAATTGAATAGGTATGTAAAATATATGGTTTTAGGAAGATATCACTAAAAATAGTTTCGAAACTGCATCTAATGGTGTGGCGTAATTGTAGTGCACTTTTCCAACCTAAAAAACCCAAAGTGCAATATTTGCCCCTAAACATATCCAAAACGCATGAAAATTAGAAATAATACATAAAATTATATTTTAAAACAACCCATGTGGTCATATTTTCAAAATCAATAACAATTTTAGGTGCTTCTCCAGATGACCTTCGTAGACCTACATAAGACCCTGCAAAACACTAAAAATGCGATATCTCGCTTAATATAGCTCCAAAATGCATGAAATTTGGAAATTAGCATCATATTATAATATAGAACATAACTAAAAAATAACAGCAAATAAATCCACCATCCTAGGGTGGGATGGTTGGGACTGTCATAGACTAGGGACCATCCTGGGGTGGGACAACCACTAGTTCTACACTTATTTTATCACCAATTCCTTTGTGATATGGTTAGGGAACTCTTAAATAGTGTTTTATTCAAATTTGGTGGTAAAAATCACTCATATATCCAAAGTAGACCTTTGGACAAGAAGGCATACGAGGGCATGTAGGGCAAGAGGCACCATTTTGCCAACATGATGGCATGCATTGGAGGGGGAAGATAATATCTCTATTTGGCCTCTTACATGCAGTATGTCATAAGGATGTTGCATCCTATAGCTTGCATGGTTTAATAGGTAGGAAAATGGTAATTTTTGGGTGCCATTTATCCAAATTTGACTTTTTTGGAGTCAAACCTTGTGGTTGTCCCACCCTAGGATGGCCAGGTTGCCACCGTCCTGGGGTGGGATGGCCACAAATTATGGCCATCCTGGGGTAGGACGGTCATGCCTATATGGGAAAAAATATCCCAAAAGTGGTTAGGACCACTGTAAAACATCATAGGGTTTCCCAAGGGGCCATATGGTGTCAATTAACCAGTGATTTTGATTACCTAATTGGATTGACCAAATTTTAGTGTCTATAGATACCCCTTTTTGAGATGTGTTGTGTGCAGCATAGTAGTGAGAAAAAATAGATGACTAAAATGCTATATGATTAGGTTTATTTAATAACCTAACCAAATTTAGACGCCTAAATCATGGAAAGAGCATGCATTCTTGAATCCTTTCTTCTTATGAGCTAAGGAACTTGCTTCAAGTACAACCTTGTATTTCATATTTACTTGATCTTTTAAAATGTTCAGTCATAAAACAGTTGGACTATATCCTTCATGATTCTAGAATGCCAAGCATTTGGAAATTTGTGCTTATTTGCTACCTCAAGCAGGGGTGTGATTGTATTTGTCAATGATTCATTGAACAAACACAATTTGCATGATTGAGTTTTTGATTTTTGATTATGATTATAAATGTGCTAAGTATGACTACCCCCTCAAGCAACAAGTTGATGAGGGAGTGACCAATGATAAAAGTGATGAGTCACTTGACACATATGAACTTATTAGGGTTTCCTTCAGTTTTACTCATTGAAAAATGGAGTATTTTGAGAGGATTTTGGTGATTTTTTTGAGGTTTCATGGAAGAAAGGGATCAAAAAATCCGTTCCCATGGGGTGGTCCAGCCACAATGGCCTTATTAGGGATTAAAGTAAGGAATTTTCCATTTATCCATGAGCAATTTGAGTTTAATATTGATCCTAAGTGAATTCCATCAGATTTGACTTATTTTTGGTGGGTTATGTACCCTTTTCTTTGATATTTGTGTTGTTTTTAAATTATTTATTTTTTAATTTTTTTTGAATTTTGAATGTTTTGCAATATTTTTGGATTTTATGGCTTTTTTACAGTATGAAGTTTCAAAATTTACTGTAACCTATGGGATGTATGATGTATCTTTTTACCCCATACATATACACACATATATGAGCTTTTATGTGGTTTATCATTATGTTTTTATTGCGTAATGAGATGTATGCAATATGTTTATTTGCTTTATTATATGATGGTCGATGTCTAACATGTATGTGTATGTTGTGATATTATTTGATTTGATGATATGTATTTGCGTGGATGCATATTGATATGGATTATTTATTGATCAAGATGATGCAAAGTATATATGACACACTATGTTAGCACCATAGACTATATAGAATTCATCAATTCATGTGTAATATTGTCATGAGACTATCTAATGGATTTATGAAAATGCAAACTAACTTAAATGTGATAAAATGGAATGAATGATGGGATGTTGTAGGATGTCTATGAGGTTTTTAGGAGACTCAAATACTCTATTCAACTGGTCAAAATTATATACTAACCATGCAAGAATTTTAAACGAGGTATGAATTTTCTAGGATGACCAAGATACTCAATATCTTGTGTGTGCAAGTGAGTTCATTTTATGATAAGCATAATATTACTCCAGTGTCAATCAGGATTAAATAGCCCATCTATACTGAAGATCACCCCATGAGTAGCACGATCCTAGGTTTTGTACTTAGTTGGATTAGACCCCTAGGTAGTATAGGCTACCAAAAGTTAGCTCATCCACATGTAAACATTCATCTGCACACACGCAAAAGCTAATATGATAGACATATCATCATGCGGAAGGATACCACAATTGCCAAGTAGGTTTTCCACCAAACCTATAATGAGGATCACCTTATGGTTTTTTGAATGCTGATAATTCCAAGGATTCAAGTTTAATACTCCCTTCTTTTATTTTATTTGAATTCAGGAATATTTGCTCATATGTAGTGATGATAATCAGTGTTTATTTTATAATTTATTTTCTTTGAGTAAGGGATTTGGGGAGTGGTGATAACCACTATTTATTTTTCTTATTTTTTTAGGGGGCGATTTTTATTTTGGGATTTTGCTTTGTTGAAAGTGGTGAGAACCACTGTTGACTTTGGGGAATTGGGTAAGGAGAATATTGTCCTTTTACCAATTCTCAGTATTCTTGAACCATCCACACAGGGGGATAATAAGGATAACCATTTCACTTAAGGTAACCTAGACCACATTGTAGGTTTCATATTACCTTTTAAAAAACTTGGATTTATTAATGTGAATATGTGTTCGGATTTTGATGTATACAAGGTGCGATCTAAACAATACTCTACCTCCTAAAAATTAGGATATATTTCTACAAAATATGAAAAGAAAACTAGAGATGGCTGAGTTACTAAAAACCCTAATGATGTTCTAGAAAAAATGGCTAGGTGAAGGGAATGAACACAAATATAAAACATGGGAAATATAATTGGAAATGATATGTGGAATATGAAATGATGTGAATGATATCTTGAACAACATAGTTTTTGAATGATGACTAGTGTAAAGTCATAGTGCTAGACATGTATGAGAAAATCTAAAATTAAAAGGGTAATTATGAGTATACCTAATGCAATTGATGATATAATGCAATGGTATGCAATGTAATGAAATGCAATATTTTTGTATTTTTGATGTTTTAATAATATTTTTAGATTTTAGATTTTTTGATGATGTTTTTGGATTTTTTACTGATATATATGTATGTACATGTGACCAATGGACTTACTATATGCCATTGGGACTTTTTGGGTGACCTATATGGTCATAGAACACCTAGGAATGTTTTAGATTGACCAAGCGGTATGTAGATACCCTTAGAGCCTTTTGGGGTGACCTAGATGGTCATAGATCACCTAGGGATATTTTAGGTTGACCAAGTGTTATATAGATACTCTTGGAGCCTTTTGGATGACCTATATGGTCATAGACCACATAGGGGGTTTTGGGTTGACCAAGTGGTATGTAGATACCCTTGGAGGATTTACCCTTGGAGCCTTTTGGGTTGACCTAGATAGTCATAGAATACCTAGGGGTGTTTTGGATTGACAAAGTAGTATATAGATACATTTGGAGCCTTTTGGGATGATCTCGATGGTCATAGACCACCTAGGGGGGTTTTGGGTTGACCAAGTGGTATGTAGATACCCTTGGAACCTTTTGGGGTGACCTAGATGGTCATATATTGCATAGGGATATTTTGGATTGACCAAGAAATATATAGATACCCTTGGAGTCTTTTGGATGACCTAGATGATCATAGACCACCTTGGAGAATTTTGGGTTTACCAAGTAGTATGTAGATACCCTTGGAGCCTTTTGGGATGACCTAGATAGTCATAGACCACCTAGGAGGGTTTTTGATTGACCAAGTAGTATGTAGATACCCTTGGAGCATTTTGGGGTAACCTAGATGGTCATAGACCACCTAGGAGAATTTTGGGTTGACCAAGTATTATGTAGATACCCTTGGAGCCTTTTGGGATGACCCAGATGGACATAGATTACCTAGGAGAGTTTTGTATTGACCAAGCAGTATGTAGATACTCTTGGAACCTTTTGGAGTGACCTAGATGGTCATAGACCACCTAGGAGGGTTTTGTATTGACCAAGTAGTATGTAGATACCCTTGGAGCCTTTTGGGGTGGTCTAGATGGTCATAGACTACCTAGGGGTGTTATGGGTTGACCAAGTAGTATGTAGATACCCTTGGAGACTTTTTGGATGACCTATATGGTCATAGATCGCCTAGGGGTGTTTTGGGTTAACCAAGTAATCTATATATACCCTTGGAGCCTTTTAGGGTGACATAGATGGTCATAGACCACCTAGGGGTGTTTTGGGATGACCAAGCATTATATAGATACCATTTGAGCCTTTTGGGGTGATCTATATAGTCATAGACCATCTAGGGGGGTTTTGTGTTGACAAAGTGGTATGTAGATACTCTTGGAGCCTTTTAGGGTGACCTAGATTATCATAGACTACCTAGGGGTGTTTTGGATTGACCAAGCAGTATATATATACCCTTGGAGCTTTTGGGGTGACCTAGATAGTCATAGACCATCTAGGAGGTTTTGGATTGACCAAGAAATATCTAGATACTCTTGGAGCCTTTTGGGATGACCTAGATGGTCATAGACCATCTAGGAGGGTTTTTTACTGACCAAGCATTATGTAGATATCCTTGGAGCCTTTTGGGGTGACCTAGATGGTCATAGACTACCTAAGGGTATTTTGGGTTGACCAAGCGATATGTAGATACCCTTGGAGACTTTTGGGGTGACCTAGATAGTCATAGACTACCTAGGAGGGTTTTGGATTGACCAAGTGATATGTAGATACCCTTGGAGCCTTTTGGGGTGACCTAGATGGTCATAGACCACCTAGGAGTGTTTTGTATTAACTAAGTGGTATGTAGATATCCTTGGAGCCTTTTGGGGTGTCCTAGATGGTCATAGACCACCTAGGGGTATTATGGGTTGACCAAGTTGTATGTAGATACTTGTAGCACCCTAAAATTGGCACAGTTAAACCTTAGTAAAAAGATAAAAATTTGAATTTTAACCCAAAACCGCCCGTTACCCGCTCCCCTTGTTTTTCATGCCATTTTTAGGATTTGTTTTGACCGTTGGACGATATCATCGCCGATCAGACGAAATCGTCCCAGATCTGACGAATTCGTCTGGAACAGAACGTCCAGACGATTTCGTCCCAAAACCAAATTTTCATAATTAGCTTCTATTTCAACAGCTTCTCTAACTTGGGCAGAAAGCGTGTCTGCGTAGTTAGAGTCTCCCCCATTGGAGATCTCCCAAATTGGGATGATCTCCAACCTCCTAACCTCTCCCTAATCCTATATAAACTGGGATTTTCTTAGTTTATCCCCCTGAACCCCCTGGCTGACTGATTTCCCTACAAATTTAGTTCCTTGTGCATTAGAACATCCTCGCACCATCGTTTGTATTATGTATTTCAAGTTTTCTTGCAGGAATCTTACTATTTTTTAGCCAAAGCAAGCTCGGATCGTCGAAGGTGATTCCAGATGATTTCGGATGATCCTGTCGAGGATCGGTGATGATCTCGTATGATTGGAGGTGATCCTGACTGTAGTCCAGATTGGGGGCAATCAGAGCCCGAAGTTTGCATTTTTCTTATCTTTTCTCTTCATTTTCTTATGCATTAACTTGGTTTATTTTATTTCTGCATCCTGGAGTTCACCTCATTTAGTATAGATGCATGATAAAGTTAAAATAAATTATTAAATTGATGCATTTCCCTTTAATTGCTATCTGGATCTATCATTTAGGCAAATTTACTATCATTTCTATCATTTCCCCTTGCTTTTGCAGTTGTATTTTTGGTTTTTGGTATCTGTCTCTGTGATTGTAGGTTTCTGATGAATTCATTAGATCGACGATGATCTCGTCTGATCTCAGATGACCGACTGAGATCTGAGATGATTCTATGACATTTCAGATGATTACGTATGATTTGAGATGATTTGGACTTCTACAAAACTTAGAATCTGCATCAGACATCCGAAATTAGGTATATTCTATCTCATTTAGCATATTTTTTGTGTTTAGCACTTATTTATGTTCTTTGTATTCATATAAATCAGCATTGGCATATAGAATAGCTTAGATTCATCTTGGCCAAACCTAGGAATTGAATGATTAAAGCACAAAATGAACACATCAAACCTACTCTCAACCTAGGCATGGAAACTGCCACTCAAAAGTTTCCTGGTGAACCCACCATCCATCAAAAATTCACCCTTATACCCCTCCCCCGAGAGGCGCGACCTTCAAAGGGCCTCTCAGTCCGAGGTATTGTCCCATCCTTCTCGCATTCCCCTTTCGGGCGTGGATCCTATAGCCTCGAAGGTAAGGATGCAAAAAATTTGGAGCGATACATTTTGGTGAACCCGACGTGAAAACTAAAAACCTTTTGAAAACAATCCAAAAAAACAAAACATAAATGCATTTAGAATCATCAGAAAAACAATTAAAGATTGCATATCATATTTAGATGGTAGATTATAATAAAAGACGAGCTGTCACCATTAATGTTGAGAACCAATTAGCAGCCATAGAGATTACTTCTTTGCTTAGAGTATCTCAAACATATAGAGTCCCACCTTTATGGGATGAACTTAATAGGAGATTGAATATTATTTCATCTAGATCAACCGAACTTAGGCAAATCAAGAGGTTTGTCCTAGATAGAATCCTGGATCCTGATCAAGTGACCTTATATCATGAACTTCAGAGAGCTTGCCATAGGTGGTTAGCAGATAAAAGAGCCCTTGTGTCTTTCGAGTTGTACACCTTTGAGGAATACCTCGACAATGCAGTTGTAGTACATAAATTTCTATCTCGTATAGAGGATCAAGAGGTCATTCTTACGGATAGAAAGAGATGGAATAGAGTTCCTAGAGCTGTGTTATATCGAGAGTATTGCCATGAGCTCTATTTTTACAAGTCGGAGTCAGAAGTAGATAACATCACCATAGCACACTTTGTCAAATTCTTGAAAAACCATTTCCAATTTGAAGAGGAGCATTTCATGACTCCTGATGAACTTGATCCCATCAATGACATCTATAAACTATTTATAGAAAACTAAGCCATTCTTTTATTATTTCTTGCATTTAGTGTGTTGTTTGTTGTCTTTATCATCATAAAAACATAAAATCACAAAAAACAAAACAAAAATATAACAAAAATTAAAACGTTTTTCTTTTAAGTATTATAGTAGGTATATAATTAAAATATATACCTCCCAAACTTGTTGCAAATAAATATATATAAATATATATTTGCTAAAATCTAAGTTTAAGCATAATGACTAGACTTAGGAATGGAAAACAGACTGAAGTAGAAGAAGATTGGTTAGGAAAACCAATAAATAAACCAGATGTCCTTCCTGAAGACCCAATTCAGGAAGAAGGAACACTAGACCAACAAGAAGAAGAGTTTGTTGAAGGAAATGAACAAAGAGAAACTGTTAGAGAGGAAGGATCCTCATCCCCTAAAATGTCTCCGGAAGGAGCTGTTACTTTTGAGAACATGGAACATTTTTGGAAGTTCCTCAATACTAATATTGGCGCTCTTAATAGAGCAGTCCATATGGACAAGGATCAAATTAGTGACACCCAAGCAACCCTAGAAGAAATATATCACACACGCACTAATCCCTTGTCCTTCGTTGATCAAGAAAGTGATCAAGCTGGACCATCCAATTTGGATATGGCCGCTATAATCCAGAACATGCAACAACAACAGGTTACCCAACCACCTAGAGTGCCTGTTACCAAGCCTAGGGTTATTCCCACACAAAAGAAACCTTCATTCACTACTCTATTTTGCCAAGTTATTGATCAACATACCTCAAATCAACAAAAGCCTAAAACAAAACCTAACACCAATTTCCAACAATCTGGGATACAACATAATGCTACTACAAATCTTCTTCATAATACTCTTCCTACCAACCATTTGCATAATAGCAATATAGCATCCAATCCTTACGTCATGCCATCACATGCTCAAATACCACCAAACCAATATGGTGGACAAACTAGTAATCTGGAAGCCATGGTGAAACAGTTAGTCTCCCGCATGGACCAGATAGATCCCTACCGTCCCTCGTACAATTATCGAGAGATGTGTAGTCAGCCTTTAGATCCTATAGTTGTAGCACAACCATATCCTAAACACTTTCCTATGCCTGTCCTACCTATATACAAAGGAACCGAAGATCCCATAGAGCATCTTCGTATGTTTAGGATAGCCTGTCATGATATATCACATGATGACTTGTTATTACTAAAGATGTTCCCAAAAAGTTTAGGAGGAATGGCATTGGAGTGGTATTATCAACTACCCACTCATTCTTTGAGGAATTTCGAAGAAACCGTCGAGTCTTTTGTTCATCAATTTAGTGCCTACATCGAAAGGCATGTAACCATTAAATATTTGTACAACTTAAAACAAGACAAAGATGAATGTTTTGCTGATTTCCTAGCTCGGTGGAGGCAGTTGATAGGAAAATTACACTTTGTGTTACCTTATCGGGAAATGTTGGATATCTTTATCAATAATTTGCAAGAACAACTATCCTATGAATTATCAACTGCTACCTTGACCACCTTCGATCAGGCTATAGACTTAGCCCGAAGAGTGGAAGATGCTCTCATTAGGAGAGGTCAGCTTAAAAAGAAAGATGATGAGAAAACATCCAGAAATCAATATAAAAATAAACAAGTTGTGGGTGATGGAGTCACCGATAGCAGAAACGTTGCCAATGTTAATACTGCAAAAACAACAGAGAAGTTCATATTGAAACCTCCTGATAAACCACCTCGAGAATTTACTAGGTTAAATCAACCTCTATCAACCATTCTCCCACAATTACTAGCATGAGGTTTGATCCAATTACCAAATATCCGGGAACCTGATCCAACTATACCCGGATACAGAGCTGATTTACACTGTGATTTCCATAGAGGACCTGGACACGCTACCAACTCTTGTAAAATATTAAAACATAAAATACAAGACCTGATTGATAACAATGAGATGGAGGTGCAAGCCTTTCAACCTAAACAAAATCCTCCCAATAATGCTCAAAAGAACATCCCCCAAAATCAGAATCAGAATGCCAATCAATCATTGGACATATTTCAACATCCTTTACCAAAGCATGGTAAAGAAGTGGCTAATCAAATTGAGCATCATAATGTTCCCCCTCCTACCCGATATGTAGGAACTATTAGTGGGCATTCACCTACTCATGATGTGGAAGTATTTGACACAACTTTATCCATGGTTACGACCAGACCTCTATATAATACTCAGACACCTGATCTTAGTGATGTAGAATATGAGACTGAAAGTGACATGGAAATCACCTCAAATCAATCGAATAGCTCTGAAGATGAATCAGATCCTATTCAACCTATCACAAGTTCTATGGTTCCAGAAGAACCATTTCCAAGAAGAGTCACTACTAGACCATCGTCTCACCAATTACTTTCTAATGAACAAGCCATAAATGCTAGACCAAGACCTATTCATCATCTGCAAAATAATATTGTCGGTACCATCGGAGTTGTTACTAGACAACAGGCTCAAAATTCTCAACAAGATCAAACTCAGAATGATGGATCAGCTCCATTTGTTTTGAAAGTTCCTAATAAAGGGAATCATGCGCCTAATGTTCAACCTAAACCTCCTTATAATATTAATGAACAATTATCAAATACCACAGCTAGAATTTCCCTTTTGGACCTTTTAAGATCTTCTCCTACACATAGGGATGAGTTAATGCTCACATTAAGCCAAATGATGGTACCACAAAATATTCAACCTGAAGCCATGGCCAATACTATAATAACTCGTGAAGTCGATTGTATTGACTTTCGGGATAGAGACATACCTCAACATAGTTTACATAAGGATAACCCCTTATATATTACTGCCCTAATTGGAGATGTAGCAGTTAAACGAGTCTTGATTGATAACGGTTCATCTTTAAACATTTGCACTTTTGACTTCTACCAAATATTTGGGTTTAGAAGTGATGAAATGAAAAGAACTGATATGATCATAAAAGCCTTCAATGACGAAACACAAGAAACGTGTGGAGTTATTACTATACCATTGCAAGTTGGTCCAAGAACCTTAGACACGACCGTGTTTATTGTACATTGCCCTGCATCGTACAATATACTCTTGGGTCACCCTTGGATCAACGCGATGCGAGCTGTTCCCTCAACTTTACATCAGTGTGTTAAATTCGAATTTAAAAATCAGTTGGTTACCATTCATGGTGATCCCAGACCCTTTGATATGTGTGCTTTGGTAGAACCTGTTGGAGTTCAATTTTGCCTTGCTTTATCATCCACACATCCTAATTCTCATCAACCATCTAAACGTGTGAAACACACACCCATAACATCATCTAATTTTTCTCCATCAACTCTACCTCTACATATAGTTCAACCATCTTCCGAACAAACCACATTAGGACTTTCAAAAGATCCTAAACCCACAACCAATGCTTCTTGTTTTACTCCTATAACTTCCATACCTATAGACCCATCCATCGACATCTCTATAACATCTACATCCACTAAAGGCATACTTTCCGCATCCGAAAATGTAGGAAATGTTCCTTCTACCTCTTATGCTCTTACTGATGAGCTCTTACCCGATTTATCTAAAATTCTTATATCAGAAAAAACAAACGTTGCTATGCAAGATTCCCTTATTTTAAATAAATTGCCACCCTCTCCTCGCACCTTGGGCCTCCCACAGCCTATGGGAAGTATTTACCAAGTTGGGAGTTGCGCTTTTATTTATAAGGGATATGACTGGGGAAGAATACCTAGAAACATCAAGACACATTATGATGGATATGCTCGATGTTATTTTGCTAATGAGTATATTAAAGCTAAGCCTATAATGCTTAAATTGGGATATAAAGGGAAAGGTTTGGGACCTTCCCAAAATGGTATGAAAGAACCTTTTGAGGTAGAACCATGGCCTGCCCGATGTGGTGTGGGCCTATTTCCTAGTAAAGGTCAGCCCTTCCCATTTGAGGATGATGACCATCTCATATCTTACCAAGATTATTTGGATGAACGTGATCCTTTGCATTTAATAAATAAGCCATTTACATGTAATATGCTCTCCATAGCTTACCCTCAGATGATCGTTGAATCCGACGATGAGTTGGAGGGAGATATTTTCCATGATGTCTCCATTGAGGAATTATTACATAATGGATTTTATTTCGATGGCTCTATACCTAGTATAGCCCAGCTTGAGGCCACGACTCCTCAAGATGAATTATCCAAGCTAACCTTGGAAGAATTACAAGAATTGGGCGTTTCACCCGCCCCACCTAATTTTGAGAGAGATCTACACATGGAAGTAGAGAATGTCATAAAAATTAACATTGGAACCAATGATAACCCTCACATAATCAACATTGGATCAGAATTAAGTCAAGAAAAACAAGATAAATACATTGCATTTCTTAAAGAATATGTAGACATTTTTGCTTGGACATATGAAGATATGCCAGGATTAGACCCTTCTGTAGTTATGCATCACCTAGTAGTCCATCCGGATGCTAAACATGTTAAACAGAAACTTAGAAAAATGCATCCTAAAGTGGCCTTACTAGTCAAAGGGGAATTAGAAAAACTCTTGAAGGTTATTTTTATACAAGCCATTGATTATGCTGAATGGATCTCGAATGTAGTTCCAATAACTAAGAAAGAAGCTACCAAAGTTAGGGTTTGCATAGACTTTAGAGATATCAATGTTGCATGCCCTAAAGATGATTTTCCTCTTCCCAACATGGATCAGATCATTGATTTTACTACTGGGAGTGGAATGATATCCCTAATGGATGGATTTTTTGGTTATAATCAGATCAGGATAGCTCCTGAAGATCAGGCTAAAACAACCTTTATTACCCCTTGGGGAACCTTTTGTTGGAAAGTGATGCCATTCGGTTTGAAGAATGCAAGTGCAACTTATCAACGAGCCATGACTTATATCTTTAATGATATGATGCATGATATTCTACATGATTATGTAGATGATATTATAGCTCGTTCCACTAAAGAAGATGATCATTTAGATGACTTGAGAAAAGTCTTTGATCGGTTAAGGGAATATCTTATCCGACTGAATCCAACTAAATGTATATTCGGAGTTAAGTCCGGTAAATTATTGGGGGTTATAGTTTCTTTACGTGGCATCAAAATTGACCCTCTCAAGATCATGGCTATCACTGATATGCCCGCACCCACAAATATATCTGAATTACGAAGTCTACAAGGTAAACTTCAAGCTATTCATCGCTTTGTCGATAAGTTGGCGGACAAAACAGGACCCTTTCTTAAGCTTCTTAAGAAAGATGTCTCTTTTCATTGGGATGATGAATGTCAGGAAGCATTTGACCTCCTCAAACAATATCTCCTTAACCCTCCTGTGCTTTCACCACCTAGATCTGATCGCCCATTTATCTTGTACATTTTTGCTTCAGATCTTGCCTTAGGAGCTATGTTAGCTCAACTTGACGATGAGAAGAAAGAGCGTGCTAATTATTATATCAGTAGAACCTTAATCAGTTATGAAACTCGCTATACAGTATTAGAGAAGTTATGTCTAGTAGTCATATTTTCTACACAAAAATTATGCCATTATATGCTCAGTCAGAAAACGTATGTTATTGCTAAATTCGATCCTTTACGGTATCTCATGAGTCGCCCATACTTATCTGGTCGCACCGCAAAGTGGGTTCTTGTGCTA
Organism: Wollemia nobilis; assembly: GCA_028583015.1. Taxonomy (NCBI): domain Eukaryota; kingdom Viridiplantae; phylum Streptophyta; class Pinopsida; order Araucariales; family Araucariaceae; genus Wollemia; species Wollemia nobilis. Next base: position 9,203,826 of record JAQPPZ010017052.1, read on the forward strand.
AGTGAGTTTGAACTCATGTTTATAGGACAGAAGTCTATTAAAGGTCAAATCATAGCAGATCAGTTAGTTGCTGCACCCTTAGAGTCTACCCATCCCCTCATCATTGAGTTTCTCGATGAATGCCTTAAACTAGAGGCAGACCATCCTGAGCAATGGTCCCTATACTTTGACGGAGCCCGATGCATGAGTGGGGCTGGTGCAGGTATTATTTTAATATCTCCATAGAAACATCTTATACCTCTGTCCTTCAAATTAACGTTTGCTTGCACTAATAACACTGCTGAATATGAGGCTCTAATCCTTGGATTACGAGCTGCCTTGGCACTAAAAATTAAAAATTTATTAGTTTTTGGTGATTCTCAACTTGTCATAAATCAAATCAATGATGTTTATCAGACCAGAGATGATAAATTACATCCATATAAAGCATATGTCTTACAATTATTATCTTTATTTGATCAAGTTACCTTGGAAGCTATTCCTCGAACTAGCAACCGTGCGGTTGACGCTATGGCTGCAGCTGCATCTCTTTTGCCCTTGGAGTTAGATGACGAATATGCTACCATCATTATTCATCGACTCCAAGAACCCGCTTCAAATAAATCATGCTTAGAACCTTTGGATGTGTTTCTAATCAATGAAACTACTCCTGAACCTTGGTACACTGATATATTTAATTTTCTTCAAAATGGGACCTTTCCTGAAGGTTGTAATAGCAACCAGTGTCGGTTATTACGTAGACGAGCAAGTCGCTTCGTAATTATTGGTAATACCTTGTATAGGAGATCTTTTGAAGGCATCCTATTGAGATGTTTGACTCTAGAAGAATCTCGATCAGCTTTGAGTGAAGCCCACGATGGATCTTGTGGGGGACATTTTAGTGGTAGCGCCATTGCTAAGAAGCTCCTTAGGATAGGATATTTTTGGCCTACCATGGAGAATGATGCACATGATTATGTGCGCCATTGCGACAAGTGCCAGAAACATGCTGACCTTGTCCATGCGCCTGCACAAGAGCTGCAGGCTATTTCATCTCCTTGGCCCTTTTCAAAATGGGGCTTAGACATCATTGGAAAAATCAACCCTGTGTCATCTGATGGACACAAATTCATCATAACCGCCACCGAGTATTTCACGAAGTGGGTTGAAGCTATGCCCTTAGCTTCTTGCACTGGAACCCAAGTTTCCAAATTTATTTTTAATCAAATTATTTGTAGGTTCGGAATTCCTGCAAATCTCATCTCAGATAATGGAACTTGTTTCAAAAATAAAGATGTCAAGAAATTATGTCAAAAATATAAAATTCAACATCGTTGGTCCACTCCCTATTATCCTCAAGGTAATGGCCAAGCAGAAGCATCTAATAAAACATTAATCAAAATCCTCAAAATATTGGTCAATAAATCTGGCCGAGATTGGCACATCCAATTATATCCTGCTTTGTGGGCTTATCGAACTAGTGTTCGCACTCCCACGGGCACTTCACCTTTTGTTTTGGTCTATGGCGCTGAAGCAGTTTTTCCCTTTGAATTAGAAGTTCCTTCTTTGGCTCTGCTACTTCAAGATACTGAAGTAGGAGATGAATATCGTGCTGGTAGACTTAGTCAGCTGGAACTCCTAGATGAGAAGCGCATCAATGCTTTGGAGCATCTTCGTGCCTACCAAAACAAGCTCAAACGAGCATACCTCAAGAAAGTTCATCATCGATCCTTTGAGATCGGTGACCTTGTCTTAAAAGAAAATAAAAAAAATACTAATGCAACTAAAGATCTTAAAGGTAAATTTGAACCTAACTGGCTTGGGCCATATGTCATCACTGCTAAATTTGGCTCAGGAGCATACCGATTAGCTACCTTAGATGGTAAAGATCTTAAAGAACCTATGAACATTATGCATCTTAAGCGCTATTATGCATAAAATCTGGTCATTTCATCATTGTATATATTATTATTTTGCATATTGTTTCATTTTAGTCATCCATATAAAAATTTCAAAAAACAGTAATAGTATTTATTCTTTCAATTCATCAATTAAAATCAAAATATAAAAACTTTAAAATCATCAAAATCTTCAAAAACATCTTTTATTTTTGTACCTGTCAATTCTTGAAGTATTGCAGTTATATTTTCAATTATTTTGGATAAATTAGCATTTATTTGGAATCCCGCACTTTCACACTCACATGAATAAATATCTTGATTTTATTTGGTATGATTATTAATCTCTCTTATATCAAAGTCCACAGTTGAATTAAATAAATTTTTGAGCATAGAGAACTGATCTTGTTATTTACTTGAACCAAGTATATCTTTTCACATTAAAATGATTTCATTGCAAATTCGATATGATGCTACATAGTAGAAATGGTTTCTTGAGCGAAAAGTTTCCCTTGCTATCCTATCATGCACATGGTCTAGAATCTTTGAGAATTGACAAAAGGACAAGCTCACCCCTACCCGGAATAAAAATCCCTTGCTCTACAGCCAATCCGAGCAAGTATCCCTAGTATAGGAAGAAAAGAAAAGTCAAAGAACATGAGAAAAAGAAAAATATCATTTTGTACCATCGCAGCAATATTTCAGCATTATCTCAGTTTCACGCAAAAATCCAAAAAAAAAAAAAAGAGAAAAGAAAAAGCAAAAGCAAAAAGCAATAAAATCCCTTTCCCTACCCCTTGAAAAGAAAAGAAGGGTGAATGAGCTTGAATCCCTGGAATTCTCAATTATTCGAAAACCGTGAGGTAAGCCCCATAACAAGTGGTTTGTGCCCAACCCGCTTGGCCTTGGGTAATCCCTAGCATGGTGATATGTCTGTCACATTAGCGACCTTCTTTTGTATAGACCTATGTCGGCTTATGGATTAGCTAGCTCTTGATGACCTAACTTACATAGTAGTCTGGTACGGTTACTTGCATATAAATCATGGTCAACGAACACTCATTTGGTTAATTCAAATTACTTGTATCAAATTATCTTGCTCAAAATTGGTGAATGAACAATACAATTGCACACACATTTGTATTTGAGAGATTTTGTATCATTATGATAAATCAAGATCGGTAATGAACTCACATTTGCACATGAGGGTTCCTTATAAATCTACATTTTGTCTTTGAGATGATTTAAAATATTTTTGCAACTCTTGTTGGAATAATTTCATCTTCTTATTTAAGAACATCTGTTTAGTATAAAAACAATTACATACATTGTTTTCAAAAATCCTAAAATTCTTTCAAATAACATATTCAAAAACCTAGTAAATAAAGTCATGTTTATATATTATTATTTTCTGTTTATCTCAAAATCAAAAATCACTCATGCAATAAAACTAAAATATCAATTTCCTTTTTGGATTTCGCGATGATGGTATAAGTCTATACCTATAATTCTATGCCTAGCGCAAACCATTGTTCTAATCTTATTTTCCCATTAATTTTAATTTATAAAAAACATATGGCTTACATCATTATGTTACACAAATTATGCTTTAAAAAGAACGAACACATTTTTCTATTTTCGTTTCATTATGTCAACATTCCATTCTTGCAACCATGGTATAATTCCTAGGGAATTATTCTAAAAAAATTTATCACACTTAGGAATTTATGCCTAGCAAAAATCATATTTCTTTTAATATCTCATGCATAATATTTTTATGAAAATCTGAAAACAAATCATCACCATCATCATTTTTCATCATCACAACACAAAGTCTTAAGACAGTCTCTTAAGCACTCTTTTACTTTTAGCAATATTTCTATACTGGGATTAGCTTGACGACCTAGCGAGCGGCGACTCCATGAAATGGTCTATAACAATGACAATGTCCTTTGAAATTATTGTTAGAAGTCCCTTTTTATTTTTCATCAAAACACACCACCAAAACAACCAATTTGTTTACATCAGATTATTTCATTTAAATTTTATGCCATGACATAAAAATTATAATTTATTTCCAAACGACATAATTACATGAATAATCAATCAACAAATCCAAAATTAAAGCATCATACAACATATACACAAGTCATATCATCAAAAAGACCATATATATATCAATAAATTATGTACATCATCTGGATTGGTATGCCACAATCAATACCCTGGCATACTCAATCCCCTCAAAAAGTAATAAATGTATATACAATCTCTGTGCAGTGAGCGGCTAGCCTCGAGAAGCCCTCGAGCTCTCTGCCTCATCTCCTCCCCCACCCTACCATGGAGGAGGTGGTCCCATAGAGGTCCGGGCAGTGTCTCGGGTCCTCGTCATCGATCGTGAGGATGTCCTCGATGATCCCATCATGATCGGCTCTGCAATGGGGGCTGGCAATGGTATCCTCTGGTTCTCTGGAACCACATGATAGTACAACCCCTGGTAGAACACGGTCTGAGCAATAGCCCGCGCCAGATCCCGAGTGCTCGCCCCTCCGCTCCGAGCCCTGAGCCGTGTAGCCTCATCCTCTAGTGTCTGCACCTGAGCCCGAAGACGGGCATTCTCAGCCCGAAGAGCCGCCATCTCGCTGCTCTCCCCCACCTCGATACCCTTGCCCTTATCGGGCGATGGTGGCCTCCCCCTTATGAGAAGGGAATCCCTCCTCCCTCCTCCCTATCTGCTATGGCCTCTATGGAGCCCGTGCCATCCTCTGGCATCTCTCCTATGGAGACCGTCGTTGCTCTCTCCCGCCATGACCCCGCGCTGCCTCAATAGCAGCCTGACGTCGCCTCCCCATCCGTCGCACCATGGCATGCACTGGACCCTATGCCCTCATCATCCGAGGAGGGCGGATGCTTGCATACCAGGCATCGTATCCGTCTACAACCCCAGCATCATCTCCATCCACTGGCTGGATGGGGGCATCATCCATGTCCTGGCTCTAGAATCATTGCATATCTAGAGCCCCGCTCAATGTAGTACTATCCCGGATAGTCTGGGAGTACTCGTAATCCCTGAGGGAAGGGATCCCCTATTGAAGACCGAACTATCATAGAACCCGATCGTAGCGATGGAGCTCTACCTCTCCTCGCTCCATCCTCAGCCAAGTAGACTTGCTTGATGCGAGCCAGCTCCTACCCATCCTCTGCCCACCCTGGATGCTCTCTCCATGGCCTCCAGGTGATCTGGTCTAGGATGAGGTCATCTAGCAACCTCCGAGACATCGACAGATCTATCCACCATTGTGACCCTCTCTAGAGCCACCAATAGAAAACCCGAGGCCTCTCTCGATCAACCCTTATCAGTGGGAGCCCTACCGGCCTTCGCACCATGATGTGCTCCCAGCACCAAACCTGTAGTAGTGATGTCACAACCAGACATCGGCCTCCCTTGTATACGACCCCATGTAGGATCCTATACAAGTGGCATAGCACAAAGCTGCCCCATGCAAATCTGTATCCATGGTCTCTCATGTCGCAGACCACATCCGAAAGGAGCCAGGGTAATCTGCACCCGCTCTGGTGGCACAGCAGTAAGCCACCCACTACCCCTGCCAACACCCGAGTCAACCTAGATGCCCTAGGCATCTACCTTAGAGACTCGATGTTCACTCCGCCCTTCTCCAGGGTGAAGCTCGGGTCTCCGCTCAGCCTCATCATCGCCTGGCCCTGATTGGCCGTAGGAGTCATCAACCATCCCTGTATGGGGATCCTCAAGATCCTCCATACATCCTCTAGTGTGGGAGCCATCTCCCCTATCGGTAACAGAAGTAGGATGACCCCGGATACCACCTCTCTACTAGGGTTGTCAGTAGCCCCATGTCCGTCGGTACTTGTGGCATCTCTACCACATGTTGTAAACCGACCTGTGCTAGTCGGTCACGCTCCACCTGGTCGAGCATGGCTATATCATCTCTCAACCCCCGTATTTCCACTCCCGACTCTTTAGTAATCCCCTCTACAAAACAAACAATAAAACAATAAAATTTATTAATAAACCAATTATTAAAATCAATTAAATGCAATTCAAACAAGCTTAATTTCATCAAATGATGATATCGTCCACTATTGGACGATATCATCCTAAATTGGGTAAAATCATCCTTTGTAGGATGAAATCGTCTCCTATTTCACAACTTGGGGATCGCCCCTTGTTGGACGAGATCGCCCCTAGTTCGTCGATTTCGCCCTCAGACGAAATCGACGATCTAGAGACGATTTCGACGAAATAGGGACGATTTCATCCCGACGTCGTCGACGGCCTAAAAATGGCCGCGATGCCCCAAATAGTCAAAATTTAAAACAAAAAATTGCACAAATTAAATCCAAACATAATTCACTAGGATTAGATCCTTACCCGTAGCCCGCATCGGACCTCTGTCGATCTGTGCGCTGTCTCAACCATTTTTTTGTCTGCAGAGCTCTCAAACAGTAAAAATGAACAGTAAAAATGAATTAGGGTTTTCCCTATTTTTCTTAATTTTATTTAAAAACAACAACTTTTTTTTAGTTTTGCTTTTCCGCGCTTTTACCTCAAACGTTCGATTTGGGTAAAAACACGGAGGGGGCACCATAGTCAGCAGTCATACGATTCGACCAAGAATCATCGTCTAGAAAATTGAGTAAATTTTGCTTTCTCGTAAAATGGGAAGAACTCGTCTTTAACGCATTTTCTTCAGAAAATTTGCTAAAGAGGGGGCAAAATGTAGCACCCTAAAATTGGCACAGTTAAACCTTAGTAAAAAGATAAAAATTTGAATTTTAACCCAAAACCGCCCGTTAACCGCCCGTTACCCGCTCCCCTTGTTTTTCGTGCCATTTTTAGGATTTGTTTTGACCGTTGGACGATATCATCGCCGATCAGACGAAATCATCCCAGATCTGACGAATTCGTCTGGAACAGAACGTCCAGACGATTTCGTCCCAAAACCAAATTTTCATAATTAGCTTATGTTTCAATAGCTTCTCTAACTTGGGCAGAAAGCGTGTCTGCGTAGTTAGAGTCTCCCCCATTGGAGATCTCCCAAATTGGGATGATCTCCAACCTCCTAACCTCTCCCTAATCCTATATAAACTGGGATTTTCTCAGTTTATCCCCCTGAACCCCCTGGCTGATTGATTTCCCTACAAATTTAGTTCCTTGTGCATTAGAACATCCTCGCACCATCGTTTGTATTCTTGTTGGCATTTTTGCCACATTGTTTTTATTATTATTTTTTATGTAAAAGAATGCAGAAGTTGTAGAGATATTAACTCCTCTGTTGTCCCTTCAAGCATTTTGAAAGAGAAAATGTAAAAATCTCTGCAAGTTTTTGTGTTGGAGCTAAGGACAGAAAATGTCGTGATATCGTGACATGTCGCATTTTTGTGATCTGTCACATTTTCGCGGTCAAAACAGTCAATGGCAGTAAGGGGGTAAAACTGTCATGATATCACGACATGTTGGGGTTTCACGGTCAATGCAGTCAAAGGCAGCACTAAATGAAAATTGTCACGATATCGCGACATGTCACGTTTTCGCGACTTGCAAAGACACAAAGAAACATGATGGAAAGATGCGCGATATCGCGACATAAAGTAGCAAGGACGAGCGCCAGAGAAACTTGTAGCGATATCGCGACAAAAAAGTGAGCAAGGTGCAAATGGTACAAAATGGTGCGATATCGTGACATGTCACGTTATCACGACAAGGTTGAAGAACACAAGGCGGATAAAAGATGCGCGATTTCGCAATATTTTTGAGGATGAGGCCAAGTAAGAGATAATTATAGCGATATCGCAACAGAAAGCGGCAACAATGACGAAGGCAAGAAACTATCGTGATTTCACGACATGTCATGATTTCGCGGGGTAAAAATTGCAAAGTGCATGAAGACAAAAAATGTCATGATTTCGCGACATGTTGAAGATGAAAGATCCAAATGGAGAAAACGTCGCGATATCGCGACATGTCACATTTTTGTGACCTGTCACGTTTTCGCGGGTAAGAAGGCAAAAAAGACAGCGCAAGAGAAAGATGTCATGATTTCACAACATGTTTCATTTTCGTGATTTGGAGCAGCGAACAAATCCAGAAAGAGGAGAATGTCGCGATTTCATGACATGTCGCATTTTCATGACTGGTGGCAAGAAGAGAAGGCAGTAAGGTAAAAGTGTCGCGATTTCATGACATGTTGCATTTTCGTGACTAGTGGCAAGAAGAGAAGGTAGTAAGGTAAAAATGTCACGATTTCATGACTGGTGGCAAGAAGAGAAGGCAGTAAGGTAAAAGTGTCACGATTTTGTGACATGTTGCATTTTCGTGACTGGTGGTAAGAAGAGAAGGCAGTAAGGTAAAAATGTCACAATTTCATGACATGTCACATTTTCATGACTGTTGGCAAGAAGAGAAGGCAGTAAGGTAAAAGTGTCACGATTTCGCGACATGTCACATTTTCGTGACCTGTCACATTTTCACGACCGAAGCAACAACAAAGGCCCAATACAGTTCAGTTTGCATTTTCCTTCAGAATTGCATAGGAGAACGTGCGAAGAAGATAAATATCAAGTAAAAGCTCTTCAACTGACAAAATTGGTGGGATGGTTTTTATTCCAAATTGACAAATCCACCTATGCCAACGATTTTTGAGATCGTGGTCAAAGAAGCGTTAAGATTAAATGTTGCTGATTACCGATGTGAGCAAGATGGAAAAACCTGAGGCAGTTTTCGATGCCACCAGAATTAAAGATGCCTCCAATATTCAAAGATCCTGTTTGTGGTTTCTTAACAAATTTTGGCTCACCCCGATAACGGTCCTTAAATGAAGAAATATGGTCCCTTGTTTTCGTTTATTTTTAGTTGTAATTCATTAAAAAACAGGGACTATCATTTCTCCGAGGCAGATTAAGGGGATCGTTTTTTCAAAATTTGTTTCTTGTATTAAATGTTGTAATACGAAAGAAAGAGGCAGGCACCTCTATAAATACCAATGTAAATCTCAAACAAGAGAGGAGAACCTTTTTGCAGAAATATTGAAGCAGAAATCCTAGATGCAATCTCGCTCAATTCTTAGTGTCTTTTGAGTCGGTGATCCAAACTATTGTTCATGTTTTGTTTTTTGAGTATTTTACTTCTATCTCGTCCAGTGTTAATATAAGTTGAATTCTATTTTCCTAAATTTAGCTGTATTTTTCATCTAAATGTTTGAAGTATAATTGAAGGTGAATCTACGGCTAGTTTTGATCTGATTTTTGTCTATGCCTAAGAATCGGTTGCCGCTTAAGCTTCAGGATCTAGTTTTTAGAATATTTGCTATCTGAGGTTTTTCCCCATTAACTATCAGCTTCGGCTATATTTCCCATTTCTTTCCATAATTATTTCCCATTTCTTTCTGCATTTTCCCATTCCTTTCCTGCATCTTTATCTTGAACTAGTTTAGACTAGCGTGGGAGCCGGCCCTCTCTGGAGATTGGCCTGGGAAACATCTCTTTCTCTTAGCCTTTCAATGTTGGCCGAGTCTAGGGCACACAAGTGATTAAATATTGTACTTAGGTAGATTTGTGACCAACAATTTTTGGTAGGCCTGGTGAGACAGACTGTTTCTGTCTCTGAAAGATCCACAACCGGTGGGACTCACAAGTTCCATTTGTTAACACCCGAAGGAATCAAGATTTTTGATGAACTGTCTTGACCTCAAAGTGACGATTGTAAGTTCATCTGGTGACTCTGCTAAAGGTGACTGTATAGTACCTAGAAATTTCTAATCCTGAACCTAGTGAGAATCTTTGCTTCATGATCACGAGATCAAGTTCCAAAGAATCAGAAGATCCAGTCAAATTCTTCGAGATTGATGTTCAGAACTGGAGGGAGCACTCAAGATTGGTAAGTCCTGTGAACCCATCATTTGATGTTTCTTCGTAGGCAGCAGGTTAGTTTGCTACGTCTAGATCTAGTAATCCAAATGGCTAGTCAACAACCTCCTCCACGGCGAGTTCCTGCTTGGAATTATTTAGGAGCGTTGGACCTGCCTTTTCAAAATCTAGTTCCCACTGCAGCAATAAAATCCTTACCTACATACTATGGGACTGGAAAGATGATGTACGAGTATGTGTCAGATGTGGAAACCTTAGCTTCAATTCACAATATCACAGACGAAGATGTCATGATCAAATTTCTCATCCTGTCACTCCTAGGTAAGTTATTGTGCTGGTATAGATCTTTGCCTCCCAACTCCATCAATTCATGGGATAAATTAGTAGATATGTTAATCCAAGGGTTAAATGAGCAAGCAGATCCATTTTCTATAGTGCATCAATTTAATAATATCAAGAGGCATCCTCAAGAGGAGATAGTGGATTTCAATGTTAGGTTTGCCCAAACTTTGTAGAGAGTTCCTGAAGGTCTTCACCCTACTCATGAACAAGCAGCATTATATTTTCTTAGGGCTTTCCATTCAGATATTGGTCTGAATATTAGGATGTATGGTGTTTAAAAATTTTCTACATTGTATGCCCAGGCACAGAAGGCTGAGGCTGATCTGATTGCCATTGGGAAGTTGCCTCCGAAAATGACTATGCCTATTTTTCCTGAGCTTCCACAATATCAGCATACAGGTGCAGCCCCTACATATTACATTGCTCCATCCATATATCCTTCATCTTCATGGAATCTCCCATACCTTTGGTACCTATGATTCCCATTCCACAGATAACCTCTCCACTTCCAATTCTTGCTTTACCTTCTCCACCAGTTCCATTACCTCTACCTGCACCACCTGTATCCACAAGCCCAAATCCTCAATTGGCTATTTTGCAAGAAATTCAGTCGGCCGTGAGAGCTCTCACTAACAAAGTGACATCTATGGAGTGGAGAGAGGTAGAAAGGAACTATCAGCCATGAATATTTATTTCGGTAGTAACTAGAGAGAAACTTTCTCCTAGCAAGGATATGGAGAAAGTACCTGAGAGGAACTCAGCGATCCTGGTAAGTGAAGAGGCTGGCCCTTCTGAAGTTTCACATGAGCCTTCTTACTGGTGTTCTTCATGCAACGACCCACATGACGAGTCCACTTGCATGGTTCACCAAAACTATTTACAAGTTCTTGCGGGAAGCCGTGTAAACATGATTCATGAGGTGGATCATAGTTCTGCATTGTCTCTTGAGGAATACATGGCAGTATTGACACGCAGTGGCAAGAAACCAATGTTGGTAGATCCAGCTAAGATGGAGCCATTGAAAGTGCCTCCTGTACAAGTAACAAAGTAGCAAATACCTACAAAGACTCATGATTCTCCGGCTCCACAACAACAACCACATGTTTTACCAAAGGATCTGCTTCCACCATAAGCAAAATAGAAGGAAAAATTTTCTATCTCTCAGCCGCAAGCAAAAACACAGGAACAAGCTAGAGTGACGTTGTGGTATCCGTCATTGACTAAACGATGAGTAGAGGCCACCCAACAATATAAAAGTAAATTTGAATCTGCCAATGGAGGGAAATAACAGATCTCGATGGAGTATAATATAGTTGAAGAACTCAAAAGGATACCATCTAAGGTAAGTCTGTATGACACTTTGCAGTTACCTGGACAGGTAAATCTCTTACAGGAATCTCTGAAGAACATACAAGGTAAGGGGAATGCTCTAGCCCATGTAGTTCTATCTCAAACTCTGACTTCTTTAGCCACGAGAAAAAATAGACCACCCCCATTTTATTTGTCACTCATAATGGAGGGTTGGATTGTGCACAACTGTATTATTGATTCTGGTGCTACGACAACTATCATGCCAAAGGTAGTTTGTGAAGTCATGGGTCTAGAGTATACAAGAGGTAGCCTTGGTGTCTTGTAGTTGGATGGGACTCCCATGAAAATAGTGGGTGTAATCAAGGATGTTCCTATTACTCTACATAGTATGCCTCAGATTACAGTAATTTAGGAGATAGTTGTGGTTGATCTAAAACCATATTTCAGTATGTGTTTGTCAATGAATTCACTGCCAAGCTGGGAGGCTACATTTCTCTGGATTATTCTCACTTGGAAATTCCTTTCAAAGGAAGAAGAGTCTGTATTTACAATCAGAAGCCTTCTACTTTTCATGTAGAGAAGATGGAAGAGGAAGAAAAGTCCAAACATTCTGTCAACTTGATAACTGAAGAATTGGAGAATCCTGATTTAATGGATGAAGTCATGGATGAGCATCGCTTAGAGGATGAGTTTTCAATGCTCGATTTTTGCTTGGAGGATGAGTTTTCAATGCTTGATTTTAATGCCATGATGGAAACCGAAATTGGTTGTTACTCCATTACAAAGCCTGAAGAGGTTGAAGTAGAGTTACCTCCTGATAAATTTTGTCAAGACACTGTGCAAGATCAGCTCTATTTTGATGGAGCACAATACAGAAATGGCACTGACACTAGGATTGTTCGAGCATTACCTTCTGGAATTCAATGATCCTGCCTAGATCTCAAGACGACTGAGAAACTTGGAGTGCGTCAGTTGCAAATCTTTGATGACTCTAAGCTGATTATCAATCAGAAAACCAATGAGTGTTTGTTCAAGGTCTAGGATCCAGGAGATCATAGAGCCATTCTTTGGTATGTGTCTCTCTTGAGACTTCACAGTTAAACTCAGGGGTTACCCTGTAAAAAAAAAATAAGAAAAAAAATTAGAACAAAGGAAAAAACAAAAAAAAAAATTGAACTTCGGCTCTTTTTGCATGCGAGCCCGTAGGTATGTTTATTTCTTTTTCTTTTTCTTTTCCTTCCCAGTAGTTAGTGGCTTCCCTTCTACTTCTTTCTTTCTTCCACTTCCTTACTTCATTCCCTTCCTCTCCTAATCTTTCCTCTTCTGCAAATAATCAAGCCACTACTGTTGTTTCTACTCTCCTTTCTGATGTTCCCTTTTCTTAACTTTCCCTTTCTTCTAATCCTTTGTCTTTTGAGCATTTCTTCAGAGTTCCCACTACCTCCATTCCATCCATTTCTATTCCATTTTTTGTTTTCATCAAAACCTAGTAGCTGGTAGCATAGTAGCACCCTGTTGCTGTATCTACCGCTTCCACTCCTCCATTTTCCACCATTTCATCATTCCCCATTCCCGTTCCACGGCCTGCACATCCGCTGGTCATCATTCCATTCATTTCCATTTTTGCAATTCAGGTGCTTTTCACTACTGCCATGGAGATATTTTCACAGCACCTGGTGATTACCCAGCTCAACTGAGCTAGGCAAAATGCAGTCGTTCAAAAATAAAGTTCTGCTCTTCCATAAATTTCTGCTGAAGGTCCTATTTTGATTGCCGAGTACCAGCAAGAGATTGTTGTAGTAGTCTACAGAGCCGTCCAACATCAACCAACATTCACTTTTTGCTCCTCCAGATTCTTGACTCTGTTGCCCAATGGATTAAGGCCTGAGATTCATGCATATAGCAGAACTATATACCCCGCGAGCCGCCAAGAATGTTGGCATTTTTGCCACATTATTTTTATTGTTATTTTTCATGTAAAAGAATGCAAAAGTTGTAGAGATACTAACTCCTTTGTTGTCCCTTCAAGCATTTTGAAAGAGAAAATGTAAAAATATTTGCAAGTTTTTGTGTTGGAGCTAAGGATAGAAAATGTCACGATATCGTGACATGTCGCATTTTTGCGGTCAAAACAGTCAACGACAGCAAGGGGGTAAAACTGTCGCGATATCGCAACATGTTGGAGTTTCACGGTCAACACAGTAAAAGGTAGCACTAAATGAAAATTATCGCGATATCGCATTTTTGTGACTTGCAAAGACACAAAGCAACATGATGGAAAGATGCACGATATCATGACATAAAGTAGCAAGGACGAGTTCCAGAGAAACTTGTAGCGATATCACGACAAAAAAGGAGCAAGGGGTAAATGGTACAAAATGGTGCGATATCGTGACATGTCGCGTTATCGCGACAGGGTTGAAGATAAACACAAGGCAGATAAAAGATGAATGATTTCATGACATTTTTGAGGATGAGGCCAAGTAAGAGAGACTTGTAGCGATATCACGACAGAAAGTGGCAACGATGATGAATGCAAGAAACTGTCGTGATTTTGTGACATATCATGATTTCGTGGGGTAAAAAGTGCAAAGTGCATGAAGACAAAAAATGTCATGATTTCACGACATGTTGAAGATGAAAGAGCCAAATGGAGAAAACGTCGTGATATCACGACATGTCACATTTTCATGACCTATCGCATTTTCTCGGGTAAGAAGGCGGAAAATACAGTGCAAGAGAAAGATGTCACGATTTCGCAACATGTTTCATTTTCATGATTTGGAGCAGCGAACAAAGCCAGAAAGAGGAGAATGTCACGATTTCGTGACATGTCGCATTTCATGACTGGTGGCAAGAAGAGAAGGTAGTAAGGTAAAAGTGTCATGATTTTGTGACATGTCGCATTTTCGCAACTGGTGGCAAGAAGAGAAGGCAGTAGGTAAAAATGTCATGATTTTGTGACATGTCGCATTTTCATGACTGGTGGCAAGAAGAGAAGGCAATAAGGTAAAAGTGTCGTGATTTCGTGACATGTCACATTTTCGTGACTGGTGGCAAGAAGAGAAGGCAGTAAGGTAAAAATGTCATGATTTTGTGACATGTCACATTTTCGTGACTGGTGGCAAGAAGAGAAGGCAGTAAGGTAAAAGTGTCGCGATTTCGCGACATGTCACATTTTTGTGACCTGTCATATTTTTGTGACTGAAGCAATAACAAAGGCCCGATACAGTTCAGTTTGCATTTTTCTTCAGAATTGCATAGGAGAACGTGCAGAGAAGATAAAGATCAAGTTAAATCTCTTCAACTAAAAAAATCGGTGGGATGGTTTTTATTCCAAATTGACAAATCCACTTGTGCCAATGGTTTTTGAGATCATGGTCAAAGAAGCATTAAGATTAAATGTTGCTGATTACCGATGTGAGCAAGATCGAAGAACCTGAGGCAGTTTTCGATGCCACCAGAATTAAAGATGCCTCCAATATTCAAAGATCATATTCATTGTTTCTTAACAACTTTTGGCTCACCTCGACAACGGTCCTTAAATGAAGACATATGGTCCCTTGTTTCTATTTATTTTCAGTTGTAATTCATTAAAAAATAGGGACTGTCATTTCTCCGAGGCAGATTAAGGGGATCATTTTTTCAAAATCTGTTTCTTGTATTAAATGTTGTAATATGAAAGAAAGAGGTAGGGACCTCTATAAATACCAATGTAATTCTCAAACAAGAGAGGAGAACCTTTTTGCAGAAATATTGAAGCAAAAATCCTAGATGCAATCTCGCTCCATTCTTAGTGTCTTTTGAGTCGGTGATCCAAACTATTGTTCACGTTTTGTTTTCTGAGTATTTTACTTCTGTCTCGTCCAGTGTTAATATAAGTTGAATTTTGTTTTCCTGAATTTAGCTATATTTTTCATCTGAATGTTTGAAGTATAATTGAAGGCGAATCTACGGCTAGTTTTGATCTGATTTCTGTCTATGCCTAAGAATCGGTTGCCACTTAAGCTTCAGGATCTGGTTTTTAGAATATTTGCTATCTAAGGTTTTTCCCCATTAACTATCGGCTTCAGCTATATTTCCCATTTCTTTCCGTAATTATTTCCATTTTCTTTTCACATTTTCCCATTCCTTTCCTGCATCTTTATCTTGAACCAGTTTAGACTAGCGTGGGAGCCAGCCCTCTCTGGAGATTGGCCCGAGAGACATCTCTTTCTCTTAGCCTTTCAATGTTGGCCGATTCTAGGGTGCACAAGTGATTAAATCTTGTACTTAGGAAGATTTGTGACCAACAATTCTGTATTTCAAGTTTTCTTGTAGGAATCTTATTTTTTTTTAGCCAAAGCAATCTTGGATCGTTGAAGGCGATTCCAGATGATTTCAGACAATCCTGTGTAGGATCGGCGATGATCTCATATTACTAGAGGCGATCTTGACTGTAGTCTAGATTGGGGGCAATCAGAGTTCGAAGTTTGCATTTTTCTTATCTTTTCTCTTCATTTTCTTACGCATTAACTTGGTTTATTTTATTTCTACATCCTGGAGTTCACCTCATTTAGTATAGATGCATGCTAAAGTTAAAATAACATATTAAAGTAACACATTTTCCTTTAATAGTTATCTAGATCTGTCATTTAGGCAAATTTATTGTCATTTCTATCATTTCTATTTACTTTTGTAGTTGTATTTTTGGTTTTTGGTATTTGTCTCTGTGACTGTAGGTTTCTAACGAATTCATTAGATTGACGATGATCTCGTCTGATCTCAGATGACTGACTGAGATATGAGATGATTCTATGATATTTTAAATGATTATGTATGATTTGAGATGATTTGGACTTCTATAAAACTCATAATCTACATCAGACATACAAAATTAGGTATATTCTATCTCATTTAGCATATTTTCTATGTTTAGCACTTATTTATGTTCTTTGTATTCATATAAATCAGCATTGGCATATAGAATAGCTTAGATTCATCTTGGCCAAACCTAGGATATGAATGATTAAAGCACAAAATGAACACATCAAACCTACTCTCAACCTAGGCATGGAAATTGCCACTCAAAATTTTCCTGGTGAACCCACCATCCGTCGAAAATTCACCCTTATACCCCTCCCCCAAGAGGTGCGACCTTCAAAGGGCCTCTCAGTCTGAGGTATTGTCCCATCCTTCTTGCATTCCCATTTTTGGCATGGATCCTATAGCCTGAAGGTAAGGATGCAAAATTTTTGGAGCGATACAGATACCCTTAGAGCCTTTTGGGGTGACCTAGATGGTCATAGACCACCTAGGGGTGCTTTGGTATCCTGTGTACCCCTAGTGTGCCATGTATCTGATGTACAGTTATTGGCCTAGCCAAAGAGGATTGTGAAAATTGACCCCCCTTGTTATGAGGTGCAATATCATACCGTGATAGCATCCCTATGGGGTGATTCGAATGAAGGTGAAACATTGGAGGTTATAGCATCAATCACATCCATAAACACATGGTAAGGTGGAGTAATGTGCACTTGATTAGGTTGTTCAACTGGATGACCAGGTGTTGTGTTAACTTCATGTGAAGGTAAAGAGTCTTGGAAGACTCCTATCTAAAGTCCTTGCCTATCGATTATATCCTAGACTAAATTTTGAAATATGTAGCATGTCTAGATATCATGGCCTATTTGTCGATGGTAAACACAATATGTTTTTTTCCTATGTAGATTTGATCTACACTTATTAGGGTTTAGTGGATGGATTGGAGGAAGCATGATTTCTTGTGCCTCACATAGTCAATTGAAGATTCATGTTAAAAGCTCTGACAACTGAGTATAATTCTATCGTGATTGATGGGCTTGGTACCTCCCCTCCATGTGCTATTGAGGGTTGACCATGGACTGTAAAGGAGGGGTTTGGTCTTGTCAATCAAGGGATTGAGAATTCAAATTACTCAATCATAAATTGATGTTGGTGAGTTGATCCAAGATATGTCATAAACCATTTTTCTATTGATTTTCTTGTGAATCCAATTTGTCTAGCCTATCCAAGATATAGTGTATGGGCAATGTAGGCGATGATAGGATGTCTATAAAGGAATTTGGATGACAACTGATAGGCAACATATCCCTACCTAGCATGTCACTATAGGACCATGCAAAGACCTCCTTATTCTCCATGAGATGGGCTATGTAATCAACTTGCTCTTCAAGGGATAGTATTTCCCCTAGCTTGGTATATTGTAAATTCTCAAGATCTCAGCCGATGTCTATGTCAATAATTTGCATGATTGACATATGTGATCCCTCCTCCAACTGGTGAGGAAAATGGATCATATGGATGTCATTTGCTATATTTAGATTATCAATTGGAACCTTGGGTTCCTACTTAGCATTTAAAACATCATGTGTAGGTTTTGGAGAGGAATAAAATGGCTATAACATCTCATCACAAGACCTGTACTCATAAGGTGATGGGGAGAATCTCTCTGATCAATGTCAATGGCCCCCAAGTCAAGGTGAAGTGGCTTCGATGGGTTATCCAAATCTCACAAGGGCTTAGATAGATCTATGGAAATAATGTTTATGTATGGATGATTTCCCCTAGGTGGTGGAGGTGGAATGACCAAAGGTGGTCGGTGTGGTTATGGGTGAGCCTTCCCTTCTACAAGGGGAAATTATTTCTAGATAGGATCATTAATGGTGAGCATACATAGATAACCCTCATCCTCATCATTTGATGGGACAATCCATGCATACTCAACATGTAGACTAGAGGAGCCAATCGATGCCAACTCATAGTCTGACTCATCATAAAATATCCACTCATAGGGAGACCCTTAACCTTCTTCCTCACTATCATGGGGAAGGATACACAAACCTTCACCTCTCATAATATTAGATGACATCATGAGGTGGGTCGTCATCTCCCAAGGGCATAGGGAAGTAATCCCCCAGTGAGTAGATGTGATTGGGGTTGGTGAAGGGATCACACATGAGTTCCTCCCTAAATTCTAGAGTCATGCAATCTAAGCTATCTATGAGGACGTTTAGGGCCATAGGCTTGTTGTGTCCCAAACCATATTTGTCATAAGATATTTGATACTATGGTTGATAAGGAACTCTGGTTCCTTACTCATATAGGTTCAACCCATAACCATACCAATTACAGAGGTGAAGATACTTCGTGGCAAATTTAGGATTAGATGTGTAGTTGATGTCCTCATAAAAGGGCTCTTCATCTTCCTCCTACTATTGGTAAGGCTCAATGCCATAGTTGAGAACCCCATGTATGAAAATCATTTGATTATAGGGAATACCAAGAGGCACGATAGTACCTATGGGAGGAAGAGGTCGACCCATGTATTGCATTGACTCGATGGTATGAGTGGCTATGAAATTCTTAACCATGTACTCTCCAAAACTGGTAGAAGCTATATGCACTATGACCTATGGCTACAGAGAAGGAGGAGATGGAAGCAAGGCTTGAATCAACTCAATGTTTACCTCATGTAGTAGCTCCTCATCTATAGGGCTAGGAGTCTCGCTGGTGGATATGGTGGATATGGTCAAAGGGATCTCATCAATAGGCCTATTTCCCATGTCCCTCGATGTGAGATTCATAAATGATGAAGGAACATCTAGAGATGCTAAAGATGAGGATGGTGTGGCATGAGATGATGATGGATTGAATGAAGGTGATGGTGATGGAGTCAGAACTTCACTAGATTCATTCGATTGAAAATATAGATGGGTAGATAGAAAGGTAGGCTCAGGGAGCTGTTGCACCATGTTGCAGTACTTTAAGAGTTCTAGGTCCATTGGGATGACATGAAATTTCCCTTAATAGGTGTATTTTAGGCACTGGTGAGCAATGGAAGGGACACACTTCATATCCTTGATCCAAGTTCTGACCAGCAAGATATTGTATGCTATATCACCCTCTAGGATGTGTCATAGTGTTAGTATGGTATTTTGTCCTACCTGGATGGGTAGGACTATTGTGCCAACTATTGAGCAGATGGCATAATTATATGCTCAAAGGGTATAGGTAGATGCAATAATATGGGATACTATGAGCTTCAAATTCTTGATAGTTGTAATGATGATGTTGCTAGAAGACCCAATTTCTATCAACACTCTCTTGTATGGCGTCCAATTTACACATATGACGATGTGCAAGGGAGGATCCACCATATCATTTGGGATTGATTTAAGTTCCTTCTTCTCAAAATGTAATCACTGATTTTGTGCATTGCCACACATGCCCCATGAAATTATTGAAGGAGTTAGAATGCTAGGGCTATAACTCTATTGCCTTAAGTATCTCCATCCAGGCTTCTCTATGAGGTGGCGATTGTCAAATGAGCTCATAGATGGAGAATCAGTAAGATGTCATTCTTAGGCTCTGAGTGACCTTGCTCCTAATTGTGACCATAGGCCTAGGTGGGAGGCTCAACACAAGAGACGATAAATGCTACGATATTGAAAGAACATCACTTTGAGCTATAGGTGGTGCAACTAGACTCGGGTACTACCTATTCCTCATTACAATTCTAAGAATGTTGACATACCCTTTTTGAGGGGATTCATGATGAACCTCATTTACTTGGGGCACTGGCTTGGCTTGCTTTGCATAGGTAGGAAAGGGGTCTTTAAAGACCTCCATCTATTGGTTGTTTGGTGTGATAGGGTTGTCTACCTGAAGGGAATTTCTATTGATCATGTCTTGCACCACATGCTTGAACTTATAGCACATTTGCATGTTATGCCCATTTTTCCTATGAAACTTGTAATATAGGTCTTCTATGTATCCTTTATACTTTGGTACATTTGGGTTGACAAGTCGACTCTTAGGTAGATTAATTGAATTAGCAACTAATAGGTGCTCAAAAAATAAGTCCATAGAATCTACAATGGGTTTGAACTATCATTTGGTGTGATGTTGTTGATTTTTCCCTTACTATTCTAGTTATCCTTGGCATAGTTTCTAGGTGTGGCTTGATAATTAGGCTTTTGAGGTGGTGTTGCTTGCATAGGTCTTGGGACACTAATGGCAACCTAATTCACTATTGTTGGCTTAGGCTACACTGGGGTGTTCTTAGAATTAACTTTCCACTCCTTTCAAGGCTTCACAATATCTCCCTCTTGAATATTCATGCCCTCAATAGTCCTATCTTGCACTAGGGCATCTTCAAGTGTCAGATGTTGTTACAGTTGCAACAACAAGATCAGATTTAGGTAGATCTTGGCAAACATCTGAGTCAAATATAATATGGGGAGTAGATAAGATATCTTGGCAAGCAATGCTCACCACCTATTTCCATAATTTTCTATTTAATCATCATCATATTGTTTCAACCTAGCTAGATCAGCCAGTGTCACCTTCCTCTTGGTATTGAAGGCAAAGTGTTTAAGGAACGTGTCTACAAGTTAATACAAATTGTGGATGCTATGCTTCGGGAGTTGGGTAAACCACTCCATGGTAGGTCTAGAGAGGGTAGTCATGAATATCCATAAGCATCGTTATCCTAAATTCCAAAGCATTAACTCAGGAATTTGGTGACATGTTCCTGCGCATCTTCCTCTCCCTTAAAAGTAGCCAACTAAGGTATCTTAAATTGCTCTAGATAGGGAGGGGTAGGAAATGAAGGATGAAGAGGTTGACTACATAACTAGTGCAAAGTGGGATTTTGAGATCCAGACGTGGAGATATTGTTCTCTACTGACTCTAGGTTCTCTAGAAATGCTCGATATGCATCTGAGGATTTAATCTCCTCATCCTTACTCCTATCCTATAGTGTAGGTCAATGATCCTCCAACCTATATTGGGGTGGTAGCATGTCACCTCCCTACCTTGGTAAGGATTTTCCAAATATTTTACCTCTGAATCATGCTCATTATAAGCCCCATAGGGTGTATCTTGAGCTAGTATATAAATAGGGGTATCTACCTGCTATGGGCATCCTATGTTTGGCCTGGGAGGCAAGTCCTGATCTAACCTAGGATATCATGGAGGAAACATTGGATAAGTCCTAGGAGACCTATATCAAATGAGCATGGGTTACCTCATGTGGACTTCCTACCTATGTGTCTTAGGGGTAGGAACCCTTTCTTGTAAATTTTTTTGGAATAGCTCATTATTCTATCATTTGATTCTTTCTTTCTCAAGCTGATGTAAGCAGTCTAGTTGCTCTTTATCCTACCAAATTTGTTTGAACTATGCTTGGCATTCTGCATATCTTATAACAACTTGATTGATATATTCTATTGTGTGAGGCCTAGGAGGCCTAGGAGTCTCACCCTGAGGTTGACCTCATTCAAGATAATCTGTGATATCTACCACTTGCTTCTCTCAATCGAGGGTAGTCTCATTAACTTGAGGTTTGTGCTTGAGCATATGCTCATTGTACTCAATGGGTGTAGAGGCACATCATGCATGCACGGTATACTACTATTGAGGATAATTAGGGATTTACTCATGCCTTCCTTCATGGATTAGGAAGGGAAGGATGGACTTATCTTTCCCCAAGTGATGAGTATTGTACTCATCAGGTTGCCTAGGTTGCTATATCCCATCAGGGCAATGTAGAGGTAAGGTTGGATAAACCTGCTCTGACCAATGTGTGAAGTCATGCTCTAGCCTATGAATAGGTATACTAGACCTATTAGGTATGTATATGCATCACACAAATCTATCTACTTGCACCTCAACACATTTCTACCTTTCATCAAAGAAGGCATGTGACATGTCTAAATACTAGGAATACTATCCAAGGTAAGGTCCATCACCCATAGGGGTGTCTTGCATAGGGCTCCCTTGTATGTGTGGTTCACATCCCACTATTCTAGGACTGGGGTAAGTAGATGCTCACCAGGAAGGTATGACCAGGTCCTTGGAGCTAAAGCAAAGATGACTCATCTCTCCAAATTCTACTCTCTACATCTTTCACCCATGATTGGGCTTGGTTATGATTACACACCATTGTAATTTTCTATCAAACCCTAGATGATTATATCTTTTACAAATTCTTAATGAAATAGCACACAAGAAAGGAAACACTCAATAAAAAAAAGTGGTTATATCTTTTAAGTTTTATATGTAAATCCCTAAATTGTTTTGTGTGTTTCAGATGTGTTTTTTGTAAAGGATGACCTTATGTCACGTATTTAAAATATTTTTGGATGATAATATTGTGTTTAATTGGATTTCACCTCTATTCTAATAGCTCTACAATTGGTAATGAAAGTCATGGTCATGTAATCCAACCTATAATGTGTGGTGATGAAGTCCACACACGGTCAGGGAGCATAGGTCCTACTAGTTCCTCACCCAATTCATCTATAGCTTGTAATGTACCTATACAAAGAGAGATACATGCTATAACCCATGGGCTATGACAAATATTGGAACTGGCCATGGAAAATAACAAGGTTCATGGGATTTAAGACAATGGGTGGATATGAAAGCCACCTCGTTGAACTCTACTAGTGGATGGTGATGAAATCCACCTCACTAGAATTTAAGTGAATTGTGGTGTGTGTGGTTCCTTTTAAGCCAAAGAAAGTAAAAAATGAAGCATTCAATTATCATTCACTAAATTCATACAAAAGGTGTGTTTTAATTTCAGAATAAGCTAGATAAAAAGAAACCTACAAGATGCAAACCCTAAATGATGACCTACCAATTAGGTAGCCTACATGCAAGCAAACCATACAAGGGCATAATAACTTAACTTATTTTTTATTTTTATTTTTTTTTGTTATTTTTACATTTACAAGAAAAGGAAACTATATTTATACCTTCCTAGAAAAAAAATCACACAAAAAAATCTAGATTTTAGCTAATTCTAATTGTGTAGCAGAAAATAGAAAGTTCAAGTACCTACCTTATCACCCGAGGAACCTATTATTTCTAGAATCTAAGTAGAAAAGGCTCTATTTTGTGGCTATACCAAGGTGGGACAACTACCAGTTCTATGGTTCTCCTAGTTTGGGATGGTCATGTGGTCGTCCTAGGGTGAGCTAAGGAGCAGTTCAAAGGTCATTTTAGGCCAAGACGACCAGTACCTGCAACAAAAACAAGCAAAATTTGAGGTTAAACCTTTAGAAATGTAATAGGGATGGGGTGACACCATGAGTGCCACTAAATTAGGGGAAAAATAGTGCACCTAATGAAGAGTAACAATATGCATCTATCTCCTATGTCTCATGAGCATCAAATCGAAGCATGAGAGTAAACTGGAAGAAATACCAAAGAGCAAGAAATGAGTAAATATAGTCTCTTTATTATTAATTTTGTGGATCAAATCCAAGGTTATATATAATTCCCCTTGATGTCTCAAATATGATACAATTGTTACAAATTTTGGGTGCCCAAGTATCAAATCCTTTAACTCAATGCACTTCTAGTGTCTTTCCTCGTACCCACAATTGAGGTGGGTGGGCTAATGCAGCTACCACTTGTATATTTGATATTGAGGTCTTGTTATCCTTCCTAATGCACTATATAAAACTGAACCTACACACAATGAAAATAGAAACATCAAATAGCAAGTGTGTATGATGAAAAACATTTAATCCCCATAGGCATTGAGATACTAGTAATAATAATATGCATGGATATTAGACTAAATCAACTCAAAATGAATTAAAATTTCATAGGGATGCAAAATAAATATTTTTGGGAAGATATAACAAAAAATAGAACTGAAATTGCATTCGATGGCATGTAGTAATCGTAGTGCACTTTTTTGACCTCCAAAACCCAAAGTAAGCAATTTTTGCCCCTAAATATATCCAAAACACATGAAACTTGGATAGAATATATAAAAGCACATTTCAAAACAACCCATTTGGTCATATTTTCAAAATCAATAACAGTTTCAGGTTCTTCTCCAGATGACCTTTGTAGACCTGCATAAGAACCTACAAAACACTAGAAATGCGATATCTCGCTCAATATAGCTCCAAAATGCATAAAATTTGGACAGTATCATAATATGATAATATAGAATATAAATAAAAAATAAAATTAAATAAATAATTCATAGATAATCCATCATCCTAGGGTGGGATGGTTAGGACTGTCACAAAATAGGGACCATACTCGGGTGGGATGGCCACCAGTTCTACACTTATTTTATCACCAATTCCTTTGTGAATGTTTTAGGGATATCCTAGATAGTTTGAATTTAGTGGTAAAATTCACTTAGATGGTTTGGTTTTGTAAGAAAATTGTACCTCGTAGTTCACTCACAAACCTCCTTAAATAGGTAGAAATTTTGAGGGAAAATGGCACAAAAGGGTGAGGGGAAATATTGGTAGCACTTTGTTGCTATGTCTCCAAAAACTCCTCTCTCCATTTTGTGTGTAAAAATGGTCCACTTTATAGTTAAAGGAGGCATTTTGGTAAGAAATCATATGAGGGCATGCAGGGCAAGAGGTGCCATTTAGCCAACAGGGTGGCATGCATTGGAGGGGGAAGATAATCCCCCTATTTGACCTCATACATGTAGCATGTCAAAAGGATGTTGCATCCTCTAGATTGAATGGTCAAATAGGCAGAGAAAATGGTAATTTTTGGGCACCATTTGTCTATATTTGACTTTTTGGGAGTCAAACCTAGTGGCCATCCCACCCCAGGGTGACCAGGTTACAACCATATTGGGGTGGGATGACCATAAAATGTGGTCATACTAGGGTAGGACGGTCATGCCTATATGGCCCAAAATATCCAAAAATTGAGGTAGAGCCTTCCAAGAGTGGTTAGGACCACTGTAAAACCTCTAAGGGTTGCCCAAGGGGTCATATAGTGTCAATTAACCAATGCTTTTGATTGCCTAATTGGATTGACCATATTTTAGTATCTACATCTATAATGTGTGGTAATGAAGTCTGCACACGGTCAGGGAGCACAAGTCCTCACAATAATCACCCAGTTCACCCATAGTCAGTGATATACCTCTCCAAATAGAGATACATGTAGATTTTCCATGGGCTATGATGGATCTTGGAGCCAGTATTGGTCTATAAAAAGGATCGAGGGAGTTGGACCAATGGATGGAAATCACTGCCACTATCATTGAACCCTACTAGTGGTTGGATATGACTTCCAACTCACTAGAATTTAGATAGTATGTGGTGTGTGTGGTTATTTTTACTTTTGCATGAAAAACAAATGCATCACCAAGAACACAAATGATATTTCCTAGGATGCCTAATAAAGGATGTTTAGTGTTTTGAAAGATGCATCTAAATTTAGTCTACATGTTGTTTTAGATATGCAACTACAATGTCCTATTAAGCCTCTAATTGGGCCATAGTAAGAAAATTATATAGATAGACTCTAACTATCAGCCATGATTTAGACCCACAGGTAACAATGCTGGCTGTAGGATAGAGCTATAGGCCAAGAAACTAGCTATGGGTGACAAATGTAGCTAACAGAGCAAGTCATGGCTATCAGACGTGACTGATAGACTGCATGAGATTTCTTGTAAAATTCATTTTCCTTACTATTTTTCTAGGATATCTGATTACCTACAATAGTAAATAAAATAAGCATAGTCATAGAGGATTACCTGTTTTCCTCATTTGATGAAGAGGTAGTCTGAATCTGCCTATTTTTTTCTCTACTGCTAACCATGGCTATCAAGCATGGCTAAGACTATGCACCATGGCTATTACCCATGGCTGACACCTGCAACACAAAAACACAAAAAATATATTAGTTCATGCAAAATTTATGGGGCTTCTACTGTGATCGCCATCTATACCCATGAAAAAAACATACACCTAACTAATGCATAAATTGATATCAAACATTAAAGCATAAAATATTGACAACAATGAATTAACAATAAATAGATCTTTCTTTTATTAAAACTTTACCAAATTTGATTACAATTACATCCCTCTTAGGGATACTCAATGTTGATATAATCAATATAGTTTTGAAGACCCTCTAAATGAGGGGGTGGTGTAATTTGTAGACTTTCCAATAGGAAATGAACTGCTCAATATCAATGGCGATATTCTTATCCATGATTAGAGGCATATGCTACCTTTAATGCCTTACAAATGGATGGATCCTATAAACCCTATGTTCAATAAACAACAAGAAATGATTACAAGTGAAGGTGACCTCTCTTGATGAGGCTTTTGGAGGAATCTTGCATAAAGAATGCTAAAGAAAGAAAATGCAGCATGTAATCTATGAAAATATGCATTAAATAATTAAATTTTAGTAAAGCATATAAATAAGAAATAAATATAATTATGAAACATCCTAATTAGCCATTAGAAACTTGAATTTCATGAAATGAACATAAACTAGTCTAGAATTGACAAATGCTAGGAATAAAGGAAATCTATCCTCAAATCCTAAATATGACTATGCAAAAGCATCAAAGAAGATTAATCTAACTCAAATATACTTAAATAAATGCATAAAAATGGAAATATACTACTAATAAATGGGTAAACAGGGATCAAACCTTCACCACATGTTTGTGGCACAGTTGGCATTGTTAGCCGTGACTGAGGTGAAACTCTTCTTGCTCTCCAAATCTAGGCTTAGATCTCTAATTCTCCTTGTTGAATCGATGGTCAAGGATTGCCTTTGTGTCCTCTAATATATTGGTGGTGTGAATTATTTGAATTCATGATTAAAGGGACTCAATTATGGTTTCTTGATTTCCCTAGACCTCTAGGATCTCCATGGCTTCAAATGCCATTTTTTTCTCCAATTGGGTAGTAAGAATGTTCCTCTCAAAGTTAGAAAATGGGTCTACAATTTCATAGGGCTCCACTATGTTCAATTGATACTTTTCCTATATAGTCTCCTCCATTTTGAGGGGGGTCTTATAGCACATTGAAGGCCTTGCTCTAGCTTCATGGAGAAGCCAAGAATAAGAAACCTATAGTTGGAGTAGTTGGAGGAAAATTTCTAGAGGCTTCCCCATCCAAAATCCATTTGGATTCATTGCCCAGACCATTGTAACCAATTATGGATCCAAAATTGCTTTGATTATAGCTATGGATCTGAGGCACAGCTAGCTTTGTTAGCCATGGTGTCATTCATGGCTAAGGCTAAGTTAAGAAACTCTACCCAAATTGAGTATTTAAAACCATTTTTCCACATTAGAGCTGTCCAAGACCATTCATATGGTCTGTTATTATGTCCCATATGATTAGTCACCTTGACATGATGCATTTTAGGTGTCTACAACTTTTAGGAATCAAATACAGCTACTAGATAGTTTTTTAAGGGCATATAATGAGTTTCATAGTTAACTAATGTCCTACTAATGTAATAAATTGGCCTTTCTCAATGTTGATTGTCCTATTGGGCTCACATGGCTCTAAGGGCATGTGTTGTAGAAGCTATATATAACTGTAGACACCTAAAACATGTCATGCTTAGGGAATCTACTCACATAGACATATTCATAAGATCATATGACATAATATTAGACTTTACAAGCATCAACAATGGTTCTAACCACTCATTTGGGGTATTTTTAAGCCATCCAAGCCTAGCTTCTCAAGCCTAGAATGACCAGATCTTAGCCTCTCAAGCCTAGAGTAGCCAGACCTTAGCCATTATAGATGATAGTGGCCAGATCTTAGTCACTGTAGATGATAGTGACTAAACCATAAAAGTAGTTTTGCCGATGAACAAGCCTAATCATGGGAAAAAGTGGTAGTCTACATGCAATAAATGTGAGCGAGAGTAACTTTGCATTCCATTTCATGACCAGTTCACATGGAAGACTTGAGTTTGCATTTAGACTTTAGTTAACTAGTATTTAAACATAGAAAATATAAAAAACTTCTCATTCTAACTCTCACTACGCATGAGGAATTCATTCCTAAGGCTTGGACATAGACCTATGGTTTCACACTTTAAAAGGTGCAAGCTTGAGAGCACTAAAGGGGGGTCCACATTTTATCTATCATATGGTATTTCTATCATTGGAGACACGATATCAAATTTTCTTTGAGCTATAACAAGAGAGACAAATATTCTAGAGCATTAGGAGATATTTTCAAGACTTGAAGAGTTACCCTATAAAGAGTCCATTTGATGGTATTACCACGTATAGGATATTCAAAATATCAAGAAAAGCAACCATTATTTCAACATCGGATACAAGCTTTGATCTATTGCTTTCGATGAAAGAGGACGAGAGTCGCTTTAGTGGTAATTGTATTAGACAGTGGCCCGTAGGCCTAACTTAGGGTTTTAGACATTAGATTCATTATTTTGTTTAGCATATCATTAGCATAGCATCATTTCATTCATTCACATTCATAGCATTAGTTTAATTTGCACTTTCTTTCATTTGTTATATTCATTGCTAACAACCTCATCCGAGGAGGCATTCTCAGATATCTAAGTGTGTGTTGTTTCATTGCTTACAGGGCCATAGGTTCATCAAACATAATCTGCAACATATGAGAACAAAAGGGATCCCTCTAGGAAATAGGCCTAGAGGAGGCATCTGTAAGCCTTCATACATTTCCATGTGCATAACTAGGAAGCTTTTGAAAGCGTACCACCTCTTTGCAAAAGGGGCACTCTTTGCCTATTTGTAACCTTATTGTATCAAAATGGGTATCCCTAAGAGGGACCAAAATGTAACCGAGTTTCAATCCAAATAAATATATCTATATTTTTTATTTCTATGTTATATGCTTTTCATTGTCTTCCATTTAATTTTAGTTTTTAATACGTTGCAAGTAGCGTAAAAAGAGCGGTGCGTGCATCGCGAGGTTGCTACAGATGGTGATCATGGTGGGACCTCCACTAATTTTTTATTTTCTACTTGAATACTTAGTTTTGTGTGCAATTCTAGCTACTCTAAGCTACAATAGCTAGAAATCAGCTGCTCTAAGCTACAATAGAAAATAGAGCCTTAGCCGCTCCCACTAACAATGGCCAAGAACCAACTATTTTGGTCAAAAACAACCAGAACTAGAGAGCAACAGAGGATAGAAACAAGGTTCTCTGATCTAGATTAGAGGTTGGTATAGCCTCTATGATATTTTATAGCTTTATGTTTGCTTTTATGTGTCTAAAATAGTGAACTTAAATCACATCTATGTTTGGAAATTAAAATAATAAAAGGAGAAAGAATTAAGCATTTTGCATATCTTAGATCTTCTTTTAGATTTCTACTAGGTGTTGCTAGGAACAATGACTTATACTAGAAAAGTTCACCCTATAATCCAATGTGCTAGACATTGTATGTTGTTTGCTTGATTTGAGGCCTTATAAGAGGCCATATTTACACAAAATAAAGTGCGCTCATACAAATCATAGTAGTTCTTGCATCTTTCTAAATATTGAAATGTATTTTGCACTTAGGCATATAGGAAAGACTCATTACTGCTATCATTGCTTCCAACTATCTCCCATTGATGGAACTATCATTGGTTTAGAGTGGAAGAGCTAGGTGAACCCCCCACTAGGACTTCAGTGGTGTACCCTAGCTTCTTTTGAGAAAATCATGTTTGGCATGGGTGTTCTTGATTCCCACTATGAATGAGTCTCCTCATTCTAAATCAAAACAAGAGCAAGAAAGCAAAGAACAACACATAAAAACACACCAAACAGTTTAGGGCACACTTAAATCGATAATCAAGATAAACATTTATTTGGTATTGTGTGGCTATTCCTAAATTGCAACTCAAAAGATCAATTCATAGATAAAATGGTCAAAACAAGAAGTAAACACCCTCGATCTGATACCAAGGGAGAGACTGAAGCAACTCATACCCATAGGTGAAGTCGTAGTAACATTGAACAACCTACCCATAAGACCATGAGACGTAGCTATGTGAGCCTAAGGGGTGATAACTAAACCCTTAGGGGATATCCTTGAGAAACCCCAAGTAGGGAACCACATCATGGAACAAAGTATCATTAAAAAAAGAGGCTTAATAGCCATCCTCATCAAGGATATATGAGGAGACATCAAGGGCCTCCTCTAAACACATAGAAACATCTCAAATATATGAGGAAGCTTCAAGGGCTTCCTCCTCACATGGACATAAAGAAGGTTCTAAAGTGTATTCTTCACATAGGGATGACGAGACTACTACATATCCATCCACATGGATAAAACATGTCACCACAAAGCCTTCTTCATCAAGAAGGCAAGCAAGAGTTGCAACACCTCAAGATTCACAAGAAGCATATGAAACAGGTCTTCCCACTGAAGGGTAGGACACTAGAGCTACATCTAGTCATGGAAATCAGATAGAATAAACCCTTCATACAAAAGGAAATATTCCCATAGACTATGACCTCATAGGAGTGAATGGCACCCCATGGGACCAACCATGGAAATTAATATAGCTAGACAGGTTGGATTGGTTTCTTACACGATCAACTAAAAGAACCGTAGCTACTAAGAACTATGCATCTAGAAGCTCATGAACTATGACTTATAAGCACACCTCTTAGTCTAGGGGTACCTTAGAGTGACCCTGTAGTAAACGTATAGAGTCTAATCATAAAGATACTCAATAGTACACTGAAAACGTCACATTAGCTAGTAGGAGTATAGGTACAACAAAAACCTCCTCGAGGAATCTACGAGTTAAGACAACAAGAACAGAGTCAGATAAACATGAGTCTTCTATGACAACACAAACTAACCATATGATATGGTTAGAAAATGCATTACGTAAGGAGCGAGAGCTAGTGGAAGCTCTCAAAAAAGATAAACAAAGATAAAGACTCTTGCACCAACATGAGCAATGCTTAAGATAGCAAGCTGAGCGGCTAGATATTAGAAATTTACAAACAAATGGTGGTGACCACCAAATAACTAGATATGTTGACTCACCTAAGGAGAGATGCACTAAAAAATATAACCCAAAATGAAACCACCCACCAAA
Source organism: Wollemia nobilis (assembly GCA_028583015.1). Classification (NCBI taxonomy): domain Eukaryota; kingdom Viridiplantae; phylum Streptophyta; class Pinopsida; order Araucariales; family Araucariaceae; genus Wollemia; species Wollemia nobilis. The sequence continues at coordinate 9,235,153 of JAQPPZ010017052.1, forward strand.
CCATGAACAGAATCCAATTAGTGGGGAAAGGAAAAATATAACAAACCAAGATCACAATCCCGAGTCCCCTCATAGGAGGGAGAAAAATAGAACAAATAAAATGGATAGAGATTTACCTCCATTACCACTATGAGTAGGCCTACAAGAGGAGGAAATATGTGCATCAAAGGCATTTCAAGAGCTTTATAAAAATATGAAAGCCTTTTAGAAATAAGAGGTAGCTAGGAACTCGCCAACATTGAGCAAAATACACAACCAACCATTGTCCCTTTCAATCCCTAGCCCTCCATATCCTAAGAACTTTGATATGCCTAGGTTGGAAAAATTTAAGGGTGAAGAGGATGCACAAGAGCACGTCACCAATTTTATCAATGCATATTTTCATCTTAAAGACAATGATGCTTTCATGCTAAGAACATTTATAATGACATTTTTAGGTGCTGCCACTCAATTGTTCAACCAACTATCTAAGCATAGCATAACAAAATTTGAACAACTAGTAAACGCATTCCTAAATTGTTTCTCCTCTTGTTCTAATAAGAAGGTGAACCTTTTAGACCTAACCAACATGAAACAATATGATGATGATCCAGTAATGGGTTATGGTAATAGATGGAGAAAAGTCATGGCAATGTTATAATTCTCTATTTCCATAGGAGAGATCATTCGCATGTTCACCAAAATTTGTTCTAAAAACATATCCCTATTGCTACAATTTCAATAATAGCCCTCATTTGAGGAAGCTTTGGCACAGGCTAAACTCATCGAAGACATAAAATTAGATGAGGAAACCATTAAAATTTGAAACAAAAAGGAGTGGAACAAGAATGGTAAGAATGACAAGTACAAGTAGAAGTAAGGAAACCCTGCTCTAGTCGATCAAGTCATATTGACTACACCTAAGGATGAGGTTGCACAACAACCCCAGAACTATCAAGCACATCCCCTGCCAGCCAATTATGATCAAAGGAACAATCAGGGGTGAAACAAAGAATGCAAGCCACCTTACTATTTCATGCCTCTAAAAAATTCAATGCAATCAATCTTCAATCAACTGAGTGAGGCTAGGAGGATCAAATTTCCTAATATACCTCTTATATATCCCAACCATCCTAAGCCAAAAGGATATAGAGAAGATCAATTTTACCCTTATCATAGGATATCAAGGCATGACATTGAGGCTTGCGTTGGTTTTAATCATCAAGTGCAAAACATGATTGAGGTAGGAGAACTCAAAGTTGAAAACCCATTGGCTCCTAATAACAGAGACATGGGCATATACAAAAACCCATTGCCCAATCATGAGGCTCCTAAAGGGTAGGATGCCCAAGTCAATCAAGTCTGAGTGGATGCACCTACCCATGGATGCATTGGGATGGTTGAGATTGTTAACATAGCAACCATGACTAGACGGTATGGTCAACCGCAACCTCCTATAGCTCCTGTGAATGTCCCAATTACACCTAGGTAAAGGTAGGGGCAAGAAAACCTTCCAGGTCCACCAACATGATCTGTGGTAACTATCCATAGTAGATTGGAGTAAAACCTACAAACGACTCTAGCTAAGCTATCCATCTATGAGCTCATACAATAGTCACCAAAGCATAGGGATACTTTAATGGAAATTTTAAGGACAATTGAGCTCCAAACACAATATGCAAATGCATTCACTCATTTTGTGGGACAAGTGCAACAATGCCAGGAACCTATATTCTGATTCTATGATCATGAGATTAAAGTAGTACCTACTACCTTACCAAACCCTCCACTATACATAGTAGCATCAGTTAATGACTTACATTTCAAAAAGGTCTTGATCGATACAGGTTCATCAATAAACATAATTATAACAACAAAAATAGAGTACCTTAAGATCCCTAATTCCAATATCATTCTAGGAGCTTACACATTGAGAGCTTTTAACGATGCTTTATGAAATATTATGGGAAAAATAGTCCTACCCATCAAGGCGGGGCATAAAACCATCCCTATTATGAGTCATGTCTTAGAAGGTGCTATGCAATACAACATCCTCCTAGGGAATCCTTGGATAAGGGACATGAAGTGTGTTCCTTTGATATTGCACCAGTGTGTCAAGTATGTGCACAAAAACAAAGTCTATGTGGTTCTGGCTGATGAAGAGCCATTCAAATATGTCCATCAGGTGGACATTCTAGGAGAATTTGTAATTCCTTCTACCCACCTGTACATAGCACCTTCATCTCCAACCACACAATTGGATAATAAAGGCAAAGGGGTAAGAAAAGACCCATGCACATCAACACCTCCTGGTGCACTTAAAATAGTCAATGCTTCTAAAGTACCATCAATGTCAAAACCAAAAGATAATTAGAAGCTAAAGGCACCCTTAGTCAAGGAAGAAATGTCCAATGAAGTGCCAACTATAGCCATTTATAAAATTCCAAGTCCTATGGAAGAAGAAAATCTTCAATATCAAGATGAAGATAGTGATTACCATCCTTCTTTGCTAGTGTCATCCGTAGGGTCATCCACATCACATGAATAAATACACTTGGTAAGCATACACATAGGGGAGTACCTTGTGTAGAACATTACCTTTACATCTATCATTGAGTCCGCACAAGACATGGGAAGATCTAAGGACTTGATACCTCCAATGGGAATAGTGGTTCCAATTGGAATCCCTCCCAACCAAATTAATTTTGTCTATGTCGGCCTCGAATGTGCCCATAAGTCTTCAAATGTAGAAGAGGATTATGATGAATTATTCATGATCAATGTTTATTACCTCTCTAATATTGAGTTTTCTCTAAGCTACTTTGAGCGTTACCATTGGCATGGATATGGCCTTGGTATATATGAGTAGGGGCATAGGCGGCCATACAAGCCACAATATCAACTTCCCTCCAATAGGTTTGGGTTAGGATATTATATTGGAGGTCGATATGACTCTCTTGTAGAAAAAATGGATAAATTAAGCTTAGTATTAGGAGAAGACATCAATTTCATTCCTTATCGCCCCCTAAGAACAAGAAATTTTAGCAATAGACAAGTGGCCATGGTGAACGTACCGCCACCAAAAATTTATCATCCAAACATCTCAATTGATTCTAGCCTAATAGGGTACAACTCATGGGATGAATAGAATGGATATGAAGCAAGTGATGATGAGGTGCAACTTGGCTTAGCCTACCATGGGCCTCACCATTTACAAAGATTCACATGTCCATCCATAATCAAAGTGGGTACATATAGGATGAAAGTGACTATGAATCAGAGGACTCAACAGAAAGAGCCTACTTAGGCCTGAGCTATCAACCCCTAATTTTTGGGCAAGGTACAAATGTAAATGGATTCTTCATAAGTAACAAAGAATGTGAAGATGAAAAATATATGGCCTACTTGGGGCCAAGACATGAGCCTTCTATTCTAGGGCCACATATCGATGCTAACAATTTTTGGATAAGTTATGGTGACTTTGAGGATGAGACCGACATGGCTTATCTTGGGCCTCACTACTTATGATAAGTCAAAAATATAGTAGAAAGAGAGGTGGCACTATGTTCCATAGATCCTAGATTAAGGTTCCTCAAAAGACCTGTTGACTTAGCGTATGGTCAATTCCCCTCCACCCATATTATGAGAGATCCTTGAGCCAAATGACCACATTCTATAGTTTTTACATAGAGAGAATACAACCACTTGCATGCTACATAGGGAGGACCCATTCATACCCAAACTACCAGAACCTCATTGTGAGTATGGAAGGAAAACCCCTAAAACAAGATTACACCCATGTGGTCCTGGAGATTTCATCCCATCTGTCAACATTATCTCCATTGATTTGGCCACTCCACTTCATAATCTAGTAGATCCTACCAAATCATTGCATCTTGATGTAGAGGCTATTGATTGGGATTGCACTGATTCACCCATAGATCTTGAAGACCTCTTACCCAATAAAAATATGTTACAGTTATTCCATGTTGCATTAGGTTGTGTGTATGACATATTCCATGCTGGTTTGGATCCTGAGTCAGTAGGACCTGTAAATACCATCGATGAAATTCATTTGATACCCACACCTCATCAACTAGAGGATTGGTCACATATGGCTATAGAAATGATTTTTTAGTTGGACACCAGCGATGATCCTACCCAACCAAGGAAAGTCAAGTTTGAAGAAATTCTATCTCCAGAGGAACAAGTCATCCTAATTCATCTCCTCAAAGAGAGGCCAAATATTTTTTCTTGGACTTACAAAGACATGTCGGGGATAGATCCAAAGTTAGTCGTTTACAACCTTTCATTGGATCCCATGAAGAAGCTAGTGAAGTAAAAGCTGAGGAAAATGCATCCAACCATCACTTTGATGGTGAAGAATGAATTGTAAAAACTACTGGATGTAGTGTTCATAGTTCCTATCGACTGCCTTGAGTGGGTGTAGAACATGGTATCCATGGGGAAACCTGATGGAAGAGTCTGTATCTGCATAGACTTTAGAGATTTAAATATGGAAACACCAAAGAATTCATTCTCGTTGCCAAACATAGATGCTCTTATAGATGCAATTGTAGGTCATGAGATGCTCTCCCTAATGGATGGTTTTTCTAGTACAACTAGATCTAGATTAAGCTCGAAGATCAACATAAAACTACTTTCATTACTCTATGGGGAACATTCTATTACAAAGTGATGTCATTCGGTCTCAAAAATGTTGGTGCCACATATCAGAAGGCCATGACATACATATTCCATGACTATATGCATAAGATCTTAGAGGATTACATGGATGACTTACTGGCCAAGTACCTATTGCAGAAAGAGCATGTTGAAGTCCTTCGAAAATTATTTTATGTGAGACAAGAAAAGTCTCCCCAAGATCGAAGAATGCTCCATAAGATCAATCAAACATAAAATAGGTAAACCCACAACACAAATATTGAGTGGTAAAACCCTACTTCAAATGAAGAAGGAAAAAATCCACTATGAAGCTCACTATATTACTCAATGATTCAACAATACAAGAATGCTTCAATGTTATGCAACAATATGCATCAACATAAACTACAACACAAGTCAATATGACAATATATGATAAGATACGATAATATGTAGTAGAAAACACCCCTATTTAAAGAGAATATTTTCTACTACAACCCTAAATATTATCACAATCTAATATTATCACAATCTATCAAATATTAGAAAGTGCTTTAGTTACTTTCTAATTTTATCACAATCTAATATTTGAGATATGTGATAAGTGGCATCTATCAAATATTAGAAAGTGATTAGTTACTTTCTGATATTTGCTAGAAAAGGGAAATAACTTTTTCTCAAGAAATTAAATATTCCTAGCACCCTTAATTTATTTATTAATTGGGTGGGAATATTTTACATAAGATAGAATTATATTCTAATTCAAATATTATTCTTTAGACTTTATATTTTAGTCTAAGAATAATTTACACAATGTTGCATTACATATTCCAACACTCCCCCTTAATGCAATATTAGAGAAAGAAATTATGAGACAAAGAAACATTCTCCCCCTAAATATACAAACGGGGATGAGAATAAAATGAGTAATATAGTTACAATGAGCTTCTATTACCAAGAATGGTCTACAATAAGGCACCAATAAAAAATGGACAAAAATGAGACTACATGCCCCCAATAGAGTGGCTTCAGATACAAGCAACTTACAAGGCCATCTATCAACCACAAGTGGTTGCAAATGACAAGAAGAAAAAATCACAAGGGTGTCTTCAATAAGCCTACAAAACCCCAAACGAAAGTACCTGCAAGCTACAAGTAGCTCAACACAAGATCAGTTAGATACATCATCATAAATATATTCACCACAACATATATGAATATCCAAAGATGATAACAAAATTGATCTAACAAATAGTGAACTATAAGTCATCAGAAAAATATGCCAAGCCATACTTATAGTCACGTGCTATATAGTTGATCAAAAAATATTATGTACAAAGTTGCATAAAGCAAGCAAGGAGTACCATGATAATGCAAACTCTAAAGTACCATGTACAAAATTAGCACAAGGCTAACAAAAAAGTACCATATACAAGATTTGCATAAGGTATATGAAAATAATAAAGTGTGCACACCGATTGCATAAATCCAACCATAAAATATCATGTAAAAAAGTAGCATAAACGCTAACAAGAAAGTACCATGATAAACCAATTGCATAATGCCAACTACATAAAAAAACATGTACAAAGTTGCACAAGGCAATAAGAAAGTACCATGTAAAAGAGTCGCATAAAGCAATTGCATCATATACCATAATTGCACAATGCCATCTACAAAGTAACATGTACAAAAGTTGCACAAGGCAAATAAGAAAGTACCATATTCAAAAGAGATGCAAATAGAAATTATACCACCAAAGATCAACTCATATATAGCACAAAACACACACCTCATAAGGATGAAGTTGTCATCACACAAGTGTAACTACACTTCATTCCCCCTTGAGAACAACTTCACCAAACCAAGTGAGTCCCTCAACTTACAAAACTACTCATTGGGAAGAGGTTTGGTGAAAAAATTAGCAGAATTAGAAGATGATAGGAAATACTCCAACTGAATAGTCCCATCCAATACCTTATCTTTGATAAAATGGGCTTGGATTTCAACATGCTTTGTCCTTTGATGCATTACAATATTTTTAGCCAAGGCAATAGCTGATTGATCATCATGAAAGATAATCATGAACTACTATAACCATATTGCAATAAACAACTATAACCATATTGCAATTGAATAAACCAAGATCAACTTGCAATAAGAAGGTAACTAACCATAACAATCATCTTGCAACAAAATAAACTAACTTGAATTGAACCATAAAATATTTTTTAAATGTTAGATAGTCAATAAGTTAGTAAGTTAGTGTTCATTTTAGGTTTTGCTATAGCCTAATGAATTACCACTTCATCTCACCCAAGGTCAACCAAGCTACCCAAAAGGGTACGGGCATGAGTACCCAAAAAGGACTTGCTACCGATAGATCAGATTCTTTTGGATTCAATAGGTGTTTAACAAATATAAACTGTGTTGCAAGATTAAGTAAATTTTAATCAAATAATAAAGTTGTGGTTAGGAAGTTGATTCATTTTTAACCTTCTTGATTAATATGAAAACTAGTAAATTGTAAGTTAGTTGGTTAGTAGATTGTTCAGTAGCAAGTTAGTAGTTAGATTATTTGAGATGCAAAATGTAAGAAAGATGAAAAACACAAATACACTTTTTCTCTCTCTCTCACTCTCACTTTCATTCTCTTTTACTTTCATAATGAGAGATACAAGTTACATTAATTTACAATATGCTTCAAGTAAATACTAGAGAGAGATTAGAATAAATTAATAAAAATAGGGGAAGAGTGTGAAAAAGTTGATCCGAAATTGCCTTGTATACTCTAAAACATACTTGGATAACCTTGCAAAACAAACAAACTCACAAACAACCATTGTTAATGTGAGACAAAAAAATATTGCATTTTAAAGAGAATAATAATAATTTTTAATACAAAAAATTGCTGAAAAAAATGCAATTAAATTAATAAAAATTATTTTATTAATAAAAAAAATTGCATGAAAAAGTTTAAAGATTTTTATAAAGCAAAACTTTTTCAAAAAAACAAAACTATTTTTTTTTTTATAAAGCAAAACTGTTTTTTTTTTGTTTAAAACAAAACTAATTATAATTATTATTATTTTAAAACAAAACTATTTTTTTATAAAGCAAAACTGTTTTTATTTTTATTTATATATATATAGCCGACTATTTTTTTTTTATATAAATAAAAAAATGACTATATATGAAAATAGGGGTTTTTGGGTCTTTCGAACGCAACCATGAGCTCCAAAAACCTTTCCAGCAAAAGCTTAATGCCAATTTTTTTTTTTATAGATTTAAAATGAAATTTTTGTTTGCAAAAGATCTAACAACTAGATCTAAAAAAATAATAAATCTATAAACCCTAATGGTAGATTTGCAAAATAAGTTTACATAAAATACCCAAATATCAAATGCATACAAAAAAATATATACCTTAATGGGTTTTTCACCTCAAATGATTGAAGACACTTGATGGAGATCCCAACCACTCTGATACCAAATGTGAGACAAACAAAGTCTCCCCAAGATCGAATAATGCTCCACAAGATCAATCACACATAAAATAGATAAACCCACAACACAAATATTGAGTGGTAAAACCCTACTTCAAATGAAAAAGAGAAACATCCACTATGAAGCTCACTATATTACTCAATGATTTAGCAGTACAAGAATGCTTCAATGTTATGCAACAATATGCATCAACATAAACTACAACATAAGTCAATATGACAAGATATGATAATATGTAGTAGAAAACACCCCTATTTAAAGAGAAGTTTTTCTACTACAACCCTAAATCTTATCACAATATAATCTTATCACAATCTATCAAATATTAGAAAGTGCTTTAGTTACTTTCTAATTTTATCACAATCTAATATTTGAGATATGTGATAAGTGACATCTATCAAATATTAGAAAGTGATTAGTTACTTTCTAATATTTGCTATAAAATGGAAATAAATTTTCCTCTTCTAAAAAATAATAGGAAGTAACTAATCACTTTCTAATATTTGATAGATGTCACTTATCACATATCTCAAAGATTATATTGTGATAAAATAAAAAAGTAACTAAAGCACTTTCTAATATTTGATAGATTGTGATAATATTATATTGTGATAAGATTTAAGATTGTAGTAGAAAAGCTTCTCTTTAAATAGAGGTGTTTTCTACTACATATTATCATATCTTATCATATCTTGTCATATTGACTTGTGTTGTAGTTTATGTTGATGCATATTGTTGCATAAAATTGAAGCATTCTTGTACTATTGAATCATTGAGTAATATAGTGAGCTTCATAGTGAATGTTTCCCTTTTTCATTTGAAGTAAGGTTTTGCCACTCAATATTTGTGTTGTGGATTTACCTTTTTTATGTGTGATTGATCTTGTGGAGCATTCTTCGATATTGGGTAGACTTTGCTTGTCTCATATTTGGTATCAGAGTGGTTGAGATATCCATCAAGTGTCTTCAATCCTTTGAGGATATTCCAACCGCTCTGATACCAAATGTGATACAAGCAAAGTCTCTCCAAGATCGAATAATGCTCCACAATATCAATCACACATAAAATAGATAAACTCACAACACAAATATTGAGTGGTAAAACCCTACTTCAAATGAAGAAGGGAAACATCCACTATGAAGCTGCATCACCATAAACTACAACACAAGTTAATATGACAAGATATGATAAGATATGATAATATATAGTAGAAAACACCCCTATTTAAAAAGAAGATTTTCTACTACAACCCTAAATCTTATCACAATCTAATCTTACCATAATCTATCAAATATTAGAAAGTGCTTTAGTTAATTTTTAATTATATCACAATTTAATCTTTGAGATATGTGATAAGTGGCATCTATCAAATATTAGAAAGTGATTAGTTACTTTCTAATATTTGCTAGAAAAAGGAAATAACTTTTTCCCAAGAAATTAAATATTCTTAGCATCCTTAATTTATTTATTAATTGGGTGGGAATATTTTACATAAGATAGAATTATATTCTAATTCAAATATTATTATTTAGACTTTATATTTTAGTTTAAGAATAATTTACACAATGTTGCATTACATATTCCAACATTTGATTGCCTCATTGAGAACAATGTCCGATTGAATCCTAAAAAGTGTGTATTTGGCATAATTTTTGGAAATCTTTTGGGATTCATCGTATCCAAGAGAGGCATTAAAGTCGATCCTACAAAGATAAAGACTATATTGGAAATGGTCATACCTACCAAAATTAGGGAGCTAAGAAGCCTACAAGGAAAGATAGCATCCATCAAAAGATTCATCGTGCAATTATCAAAAAAATGTCAACCAATGAATCGGTTGCTACACAAGGAGGTCCCCTTTCATTGGGACTAATAATGCCATCAAGCCTTTGGAGAGATAAAAAATTATTTGGCAACACTACCATTATTGGCTCCACCAAGGCCAGACATACCATTTTAACTATATATATCAACTATTAATTTTGCATTGGGCACCATGTTAGTTCAAAAGAATACACAAGATAAAGAGCAAGCCATATATTACATTAGTCGCACCTTGGTGAGTTATGAGCTAGGATATGTGTATGTCAAAAATTTGTGTTTAGTAGTGGTCTTTGCAACTCGAAAGTTGTGATACTACATGTTGATCCATATGACCTACATCATATCAAAAAAAATCATTTGCAGTACATGATGAGCAAGACATATCACAATACACATACCACAAAGTGGATCATGCTATTGACAAAATTTTATCTAGATTTCATAAGACAAAATTCCATCAAGGGACAAGTCATAGCAGATCAATTAGCAAAGGTGCCTCTTCAGGATAACAAGCCTCTCACCATAGAATTTCCTGATGATGCGGTCTTTGAATTATTAGATCCTCCAGAACTTAAAGAACCTAAGAAATAAAGAGACATGTCATTGTTATTCAATGTTTTGAAGTGTGAACAAGGAGTGGAGCAAGAATTTTCTTTATCACACCGTAGGGCACTCCATTACCCTTATCATTCAAACTAGACTTCCCTTGCACAAACAACAACACGGAATATGAGTCATTAATCTTGGGACTCCAAACATCCGTATCAATGGGTATTAAAATATTTAATATCTTTGGTGACTCCTTGCTCATAGTAAACCAAGTCAAAGGACTATTTCAATGTAGGTGCCCACTCCTAAAGACTTACAAGGAACTTGTTGACACCTACCTAGCTCGACTGGAATGGTATGACATCGAGGCAATATTTTGTATAATAAATAGATTTGCAGAAACCATGGCCTCTTTGGGATCCTTAATCCCTTAGAATCCATATACTTATTTTATGATCGTTCATGTGAAAGTACTTTCACACTCAATAATATGTTGTGAAGCTTTTGACAATCAATAATCAATCAACATGATCAAAATCAAACCAAATCAAGATTGGTCCTTCATAGCTAGAGATTTTCTATAAACAACACCTTGGGAGTCTTTGATCTCCCAAGGACCTATGGAGTGTGGCGTAACCATACACCATAGAATTGTTCCTCAATCCGTGTTTACCAACTCGGGAATACAAGAAGAGCAAGTCATATTTTTTATAGAAGTCATGGCTTATCAGGATTGGCTTTCCCAACTGTGGTACTTCCTAAAACTTGGAATAGTACCTTAAGGTTTGTTGCATACTGAAAGGTGAACATTCGAACAAAAAGCAACAAGATACATCTTTCTAGGAGAAATACTCTACAGACGAGGATATGATGGATTATTACTCTGTTGTCTTGAGCCCTAGGAAGCATCTTGGGAAATTTTGCAAGCTCATAATGGCACATGTGGAGGGCATTTCAGTGTCATGGCTATCATTAAGCACATATTGAGAATGGGTTACTATTTGCCCACCATGGAAAAGGATTGTTATGAGTATGTCAAGAAAGGCATTAAGTGCCAACATCATGCAAATATAACACACTTACCATTGCAAGCCTTGCAACCCATCTAGTCAACATGGCCATTCTCATAGTAGGGATTAGACTTGATTGGGAAGATCTCACCCCCATCCTCAGGCTGACACACAATCATCATAACAACCATTGAATACTTCACTAAATGGGTTGAAGTGATCCCCTTAACATCGATAACTAGACCAAGGATTGCAGAGTTTATACTTCATAAGTCATTTTGAGGTCCCTTCAAAGATAATATCGAATAATGGGCCATCTTTCAAGAACAAAAATATGCAATGATTTAATGAAAATACCATATTTAGCACAATTTTTTAATGCCTTATTATCCATAAGAAAATGGGTAAGCAGAAGCCTCGAACAAAATAATAGTATCCATCTTGACGAAGACAGTGTAAGACAATCACAAGGATTGGCACATGTAGTTACCTCTTACACTATGGGCATACAAGACTAGTATACGGATGCTCATTGGGGAAATACCATTTTTACTAGTATATGGCACTGAGACCATCATGCCACTAGAGTTGGAAATTCCAACTCTACACATAGAATTAAAGGACTTCATAGAATATGATGTCGTGTGGCAAGGCCACCTTGATCAGTTGATGCTTCTTGATGAATTTTGAGTCAATGCTTTAGAGAATCTTCACATTTACCAGGATCACCTTGCATGAGCTTACAATAGTAAATTCCACTTAAGAGAATTAAAGGTTGTGAGACAAGTTCATGCTAAATTGGATAGGCCCATACATCATTTCACAAAGATTTGGGCCTAAAGCATATTGCCTTATTATTGGCAATTTTGGGTATCTTGAGTACATTGCCTTTGCCTAAGGATAATTGTTGTCATTGATGTCAAGGAGCTTTTGGTAGTTGTTTTTTATGTCAAGGAGTTCTTGTAGCAATTTGTTTTTAAGTCTAAGGATGTGTTTTGATGAAGGTTTCAGCTGGTCAGTAAGTCTCCAAGAAAATTAGAGTAGACTAGTTGCCAAAAATCCAGAAAAAGATAAGTTAGAAAAAGTTTGCAAGTTGCTGGAAAAACTGTCACGATTTCGTGACATGTTTGAGGAGAGAGAAAGTTTGGCCAAAACTGTCACGATTTCATGACATGTAGGAAGGTAGAGGCAAAGCGGGCAAAAGTGTCACAATTTCGTGACATGTAGGAAGGCAGAGGCAGAACGGGCAAAACTATCACGATTTCGCGACAAGTTTCGAAGAAGTTGTACGGATGCAGAAAGTGTCATGATTTCGCAACAAGTTGAGTTGGCAGTGTTGAGTTGTAGGAAATGTCACGATTTTGTGACAAGTTTTGAAGAAGTTGTACGGATGCAGAAAGTGTCACGATTTTGTGACATGTTCTAGTTTCACGAGCAGTTGGCAAGAGAGAGCTTAAGGCAGCAAAAGCGTCGTGATTTCGCAACATGTTTCATTTTCACTAGTGCAAACCAAGAAAAGGATGAAGAAGCAAGAGGTGTCACGATTTTGCAACAGAGTTACTGATGGTGTCAGCAAAATTCAAAGGTGTCGCGATTTCGTGACAGTAGTGGAGAAGAAGACTTTGAAGTCTAGAGCATCATGATTTTGCGACAAGAATCATGATGACGTCAGCAAGAGGCAAAGGTGTCACGATTTTGTGATAGTAGCGAAGAAGAAGGCTTTGAATTCTAGAGCATCGTGATTTCATGACAAGAATCATGATGATGTCAGCAAGAGGCAAAGGTGTCATGATTTTGTGACAACAGTGGAGAAGAAGGCTTTGAAGTCTAGAGTGTAATGATTTCATGACAAGATTTACGATGACGTCAGCAAAGGCTATAGTGTTGCGATTTTGTGACAACAAACCAAAGAAGGTGTATGACAGTCAAAGGCGTAGTGATATCATGACATTTTTGAGTTTCGCATGAGAATAGCTACAGAATAGCAAAGGCAGTTAAAGCCGATGAAGTTAACCTCTACCAACGAAGTGTAAGGTTTTACAGCCGACGTGTTTGGAGATTGAACAACTGACTAAAGAACAAGATTTCATCTTAAGATTGTGAGTATTAAAGGAATACTATTTGAGCAATTTTGTGTATCGATCGAAGTGTGCATTTCGTAGTGAGGCGTTCGCAAAGTTAGTGTGACTAGTGAGGTTCAATCATCGAAAAATCAGAGAGTGAAGTTCGACTACAGCATTAGAGTGGACTTCGTTGAATCTTCTAAGTATCAAAGACTGTGCTGCTATTCATAAGAAGACTGTAAGAAAAGTATGATGTTGTGGTTGTACATAGGCGCATAAGTTACTGTGCGTTCGAATGCTATAGTGTTTATGAAGATCATGAAAAGGGTAGAATTTTATCTAAGGACAGTTGTGATTGTGACTGTGTTCATGCAGTCTATGTAAAATAAAGCAAAGTGTGCGAAGTAGATGTTGCTATAATTGCGAACAGTTGTGAAGGACAAATGGTGATCAAGTGCTTCTATAATTTGAGAAGATAGTGCCGCTGTAATTTGAGAAGAATGTGCTGTTGTAGTTGTGCAGGCAGTGAAAATTTGTTTTCAACCAAGTGCAGAAAGGAACAAAGAAAGAGGACAATTGTGCTAGATCGAAGGACTGTGTTTGGTACAGAAAAGAGGACCAGCTTTGCTATAACAGAGTTGAGGACAGAGATCTCCAACCAGAGCAGGGAAGACAGGTTTCTTCTATGGACATAATTCCAATTTCTAAGGGTAGAGGAGGTAGAGGTCTTCTAGAGGATCACTAGCAAAGTAGAATTAGGGGAAGGTGTCTCCTTTGAGCTGAGGCTCATAAACTTTGTAATCGGGAAGGATTCCCAGAGGTTTTGATATAAATTTTAGAGGAAAGTTTTATCCGTGGAGTAGCCCACCTTGGGTGAACCACGTAAAGTTTTGTGTCTCTTTGTGGATTGCTTTTTGTGCACTATTTTACTGCTATTGTTACTGCTATTTTATTCTGCATGTTAATGGTTTGAAAGCTGTATTGATAGATAAAATTGAAAAAGGTCTTATACTGTTCACCCCCCCTCTTAGTATAAGCTTGTGTTCTTAAATTGGTATCAGAGCCAGTGCCTTCAAAAAGTTTAACAGCTTGAAGGAAAAGGTTGCAAAGAACACAATGGACTACTCAAGTGGGAATGCAACACCTATTCTAGATGGATCAGATTTTGGTCTATGGAGTGCAAGAATGAAGGTCTATCTTATGGCTCTTGGTAATGAGGTATGGGAAGTTATTGAAGATGGGTACACCATTCCTACAAATGGTCCTTACACTAAAGAGGACAGGCTTCTACATCACAGCAACTCAAAAGCCATGAATGCAATCTTAAAAGGTTTACAGAAGGCTGATCTTACCAAAGTTATTCACTGCAAGACAGCTAGTGAGATGTGGAAACAATTGCAGGTTGTTCATACAGGTGATGCAAATGTCCGAAAGGCCAAATTGAGACATTTTAAAGGTATGTTTGAACAACTCAAGATGAATGATGATGAAAATATTAGTGACTACATGCTTCGTATGGATGAGATTGTGAACTCCATGAAAGAATTAGGTCTTGAACTTGCTGAAAATGATGTGTGTGATAAGATTTTAAGATCTCTTCCTAATAGATTTAGTGAAAATATTTCTGCTATTGAGGAAGCCAAAGATTTAGATAAATTGAAAAAGGATGAACTCCATAGTATTCTTGCAACATTTGAGCTGAGAACTCAAGTAAAAGTTGATGTAAAGAAAGAGGCAGCTTTCAAAGCTATCAAGAAATCGAAGGGCAAACAGATTCAAGAAAGTGATGAGTCTTCTAGTGAGGAAGAGGCATATTACAGCAGGAAAGGCAAGTTTTCCAGAAAGCACAAAAGCAAGAAAAATATAAGATGTTTTAACTGTGGGAAATTTGGTCATTATGCTACTGACTGTACTATTTCTAAAAATGAAAGTGATGAAGATGTATAGGATGTTAAAAGCAAGGACTCTGAAAAGCACAAGTATTACAGAAAGAGCAAAAATGAGTACAACAATCACTAGAAAAGCAAATATGAGTACAACAATCATGGAAAGAGGCATTCTCACAAGAATAAGAAGAGCTTCTACTTAGACAAAGCAAGTAAGTGTTCTAGCGATGATAGTGACAGTTCTTCTAGTGATGATGAAAATGAGATGCTGTTCATTTCAGAAAAAGAGGAAGAACCGAAACATAAATTCATTATCATGAAATGTTTTAGATGTGGAAATTTTGGGCACCTTGAGGATGATTGCAGAAATAATGATTTGGTTGCTAGTATGTATGAGAATGCTTCAGAAAACTACAATGAAGATGCATGTATGGTTTTTGAAAAAGGTAGCACCTCTAGTGATAAGAAATCTGAAAAAGGCTGTGACAATTCAAAGTGCCATCAAATAGAGGATCTTGAATGTGAACTCAATAATGCTCTTGGTGTTTTGAAAAAGGAAAGAAAGAAGAATGATAGACTCAAGTTTAAATTAGATGAATGTTGTATGGAGATAGATGAACTTGTAGAAAATATTGAAGCATCTATGGCTAAGTCACAAGAACTCAAGAATGAGTTAGATTCTAAAATTCTGGAGTATAGAGAGTTAGAACAGGAAATGGCTTCTTTGAAAGAAGAAAATAAAGAGTACAAGGATAAGTTCTACAGATTTCAAGATAGCTCCAATAAGGTTAAATTTCTCATCAAAGGACAAAGAAAACCAACAGATAAAATAGGTATCGGTTTTGTTGAGCCGCACAAGGAACAGGTTGGGGAATTTAGCAAGAGATTTCAAAAGGAAGAGAGTCCTATTGAAAAAAGTACTTTAGATCATGAGTCAGTAAGTGATGAATACGCAAAAAAAAAAAATGATATTCAGACTGAGAAGAAGAAGTCTTCAGGACCCATGAAGTCGAATAAAATAAAATTTCATGGTAGATGTTTTGCGTGTCACAGATTTGGTCACATGGCTGTACATTGCATGACTCAAATAAAGAGATAAATGACAGTTTCAGGATACGTAATTTCTTTCAAGGGTATTGTTACTCTTGTCAACAATTAGGGCACAAGGCAATTTTCTACAAGGCAAATAATAGGAACTAGGTTAGTCAGAACAGGCGGATTCAAAGAACAATCATGCCAAATATTGTTACTTGCTATAAATGCAATAATGAAGGTCACCTAGCTAGACAGTGTAGAGCTGATCTTCTGAGATACAGGAACAAAAACAACAGCATGAGCAAATCCAAGGATCAAGGCATGGATAAGAATAGGAATGATAACAAAAATAGGAAAAGTGATATGAACAGGTCCAAGGATCAAGGTATGGATAAGAACAAAAAAGATAAAAGAAATAGGAATAGTAGTATTAACAGGTCCGAGGATCAAAACAGTGACAGGAACAGGAATACAGAAAAAGAATTTAAGAGAAGGCCCGACAAAGAAATCTTATACACTAATGATGATGAGTGTCTAATGGGAGTATCACTCCCAACCCTATTTTAAATCACCTCATCAGGAGGTGGGGGAGGGACTAAGCTAAGAGGCTCATTCTTAGTCCCAAGCCCCAAAGGTGACCCTTTGCCATTGATGACAAAGGGAGAGAGATTTAAGTAAGGGGGAGTGTTTTCAAGTGAAGAGGAAAGCTTCAAGTCAGGGGGAGCAAAACTTGAAGAGATTGATTTTAGTTTTGGCTCTTGAAAGATGTGTTTTTAATTAAGGGTTGCCATCAATGACAAAGGGGGAGATTGTTGGCAATTTTGGGTATCTTGAGTACATTGCCTTTGCCTAAGGATAATTGTTGTCATTGATGTCAAGGAGCTATTGGTAGTTGTTGTTTTTGATGTCAAGGAGTTCTTAGAGCAATTTGTTTTTAAGTCTAAGGATGTGTTTTGATGAAGGTTTCAGCTGGTCAGTAAGTCTCCAAGAAAATTAGAGTAGCCCAGTTGCCAAAAATCTAGAAAAAGATAAGTTAGAAAAATTTTGCAGGCTAGTGGAAAAACTGTTGTGATTTCGCGACATGTTTGAGGAGAGAGAAAGTTTGGCCAAAAATTTCATGATTTTGCGACATGCAGGAAGGCAGAGGCAAAGCGGGCAAAAGTGTCATGATTTCACGACATGCAGGAAGGCAGAGGCAGAACAGGAAAAACTGTCATGATTTTGCAACAAGTTTCAAAGAAGTTGTACGGATGCAGAAAGTGTCGTGATTTCACGACAAGTTGAGTTGGCAGTGTTGAGTTGTAGGAAGTGTCGTGATTTCACGACAAGTTTCGAAGAAGTTGTACGGATGCAGAAAGTGTCACGATTTCGTGACATGTTCCAGTTTCGCGAGCAGTTGGCAAGAGAGAGCTTAAGGCAGCAAAAGCGTCATGATTTCGTGACATGTTTCATTTTTGCTAGTGCAAACCAAGAAAAGGATGAAGAAGCAAGAGGTGTCACGATTTCACAATAGAGTTGCTGATGGCGTCAACAAAAGGCAAAGGTGTCATGATTTCGTGACAGTAGTGGAGAAGAAGACTTTGAAGTCTAGAGCATTGCGATTTCATGACAAGAACATGATGACGTTAGCAAGAGGTAAAGGTGTCATGATTTCACGACAGTAGAGGAGAAGAAGGCTTTGAAGTCCAGAGAGTCATGATTTCATGACAAGAATCATGATAACGTCAGCAAGAGGCAAAGGTGTCACGATTTCACGACAACAACAGAGAAAAAGGCTTTGAAGTCTAGAGCGTCACGATTTTGCGACAAGATTTACGATGACGTCAGCAAAGGCTGTAGTGTCGCGATTTCGTGACAACAAACCAAAGAAGGTGTATGGCAGTCAAAGGCGTAGCAATATCGTGACATGTTTGAGTTTTGTGCAAGAACAGCTACAGAACAGCAGAGGCGGTTAAAGCCGACAAAGTTAACCTCTGTCGATGAAGTGTAAGGTTTTACAGCCGACGTGTTTGGAGATTGAACAGCCGACTAAAGAACAAGATTTCATCTTAATATTGTGAGTATTAAAGGAAGACTATTTGAGCAATTTTGTGTATCGATCGAAGTGTGCATTTTGTAGTGAGGCATTCGCAAAGTTAGTGTGACTAGTGAGGTTCAATCATCGAAAAAGCAGAAAGCGAAGTTCAACTACAGCATTAGAGTGGACTTCGTTGAATATTCTAAGTATCAAAGACTGTGCTGCTGTTCATAAGAAGACTGTGCAAAAAGTATGATGTTGTGGTTGTACATAGGTGCATAAGTTGCTGTGCGTTCGAATGCTATAGTGTTTGTGAAGATCATGAAAAGGGTGGAATTTGATCTAAGGACAGTGTGATTGCGACTGTGTTCACGTAGTCTGTGTAAAAGAAAGCAAAGTGCACGAAGTAGATATTGCTATAATTGTGAACAATTGTGAAGGAAAAATGGTGATCAAGTGCTGCTGTAATTTGAGAAGATAGTGCCACTATAATTTGAGAAAACTGTGCTGCTGTAGTTGCGCAGGCAGTGAAAAGTTGTTTTCAACCAAGTGCAGAAAGGAACAAAGAGGACAATTATGCTAGACTGAAGGACTGTGTTTGGTACAAAAAAGAGGACCATCTTTGCTGTAACAGAGTTGAGGACAGAGATCTCCAGCCAGAGAAGGGAAGACAGGTATCTTCTGTGGATAGAATTCCACTTGCTAAGGGCAGAGGAGGTAGAGGTCTTCTAGAGGTCACTAGCAAAGCAGAATTAGGGGAAGGTGTCTCCTTTGAGCTAAGGCTCATAAAATTTGTAATCGAGAAGGATTCCCAGAGGTTTTGATATAACTTTTAGAGGAAATTTTTATCCATGGAGTAGCCCACCTTGGGTGAACCACGTAAAGTGTTGTGTCTCTTTGTGGATTGCTTTTTGTGCACTATTTTACTGTTGTTATTCTTGCTATATTATTCTGCATGTTAATGGTTTGAAAGCTGTATTGATAGATAAAATTGAAAAATGTCTTATACTGTTCACCCCCCCTCTCGGTATAAGCTTGTGTTCTTCACTTATATCATCAGATGGTGTTGAAGAGCCTGAACCTCTCAATATCATTCACTTAAAAACATTCTACACATAAAACAAAAAACCTTCAAATATGTCAAAAATACAAAAACATTCAAATATGTCAAAATACAAAAATGTTCAAATATGTCAAAAATATAAAAAAAATTCAAATACATCAAAAATACAAAAAAAAATCAAATATGTCAAAAATACAAACAAATCATAAAAACATAAAAATTCAAATCCAATAAAAATGCTCCAAGGGCATCCAAGCCACTTGGTTAAAATCAAATTAAAATGCTCCAAGGGTATTCAAACCGCTTGGTCAAATTCAATCAAAATGCTCCGAGGGTACTCAAGCCGCTTGGTCAAAATTCAAATCAAAATGCTCCAAGGGCATCCAAGCCGCTTGGTCAAAATCAAATCAAAATGCTCCAAGGGTATTCAAACCGCTTGGTCAACTCCAATAAAAAATGCTCCAAGGGTATTCAAACCGCTTGGTCAACTCCAATAAAAAATTCTCCAAGGGTAATTCATGCCACTTGGTCAAAATCAAAAAGCTCCAAGTCATGCTACTTGTTCAAAAATCAAAATGCCCCAAAGGCACAATAAGCCCTTTGGTCAAATTAAGAAAAAATACAAAAACAACATAAAAAAAAACATAGAAAACAATTTCATCTCACATCTTGCATGCACATAATTGCATTACATTTTCATATCCATTACATTTGCATATGTCATGAGAGCCTTAAAAGTGATGCCACGGTTTGTCTCACAAACCATTCAAATCCATACCTCCATCAACACATGTGTGTAATTGTTTTTTTCAACACAACCATTATCTATTGCTATACATAATATACTAAGGTTTTTCGGTTATTCAACCACACCTAGTGATATTATAAACTTTTGTGGAAAACCATCTTGGTTAGTAGAGAATAATGTCTAGTGGTGACAAAGCCTAGCATATCTCAGGATCCCACCACTAATTACAACACTAAATTCTAGTTGGTACATGGTAAGATGAAATCCATAAAGTGGTTAGGTTACATAAATAAAAAAGGGACATCCTTGCTTATCCCTCTGTGCAACCAGTTCAAAAATGCTGAGAATTGACAAAAGGGAAAGCTCCACCCTACCCAGAAATCCCTTGCTTAAGTCAATAAGTAAAAATCCTAGGTTCAAATTTCAAAATATTCAAAAGTCACACATCAACACCCATATTCATAGCTTAAAATATCAAAAGGACAAAAGCAAAATAAACAATTATTATCATCACTACAAAAATCCCTTGCTAAAAAAAATCAATAAAAAATAAACAGTGATTTTTTATCACTAAATACGAGCAAGTATCACAAGTCAAAATGAAGAAAATAAAGGATTGGAGCTTAAATCCCTGGAATTATTGGCACTATACAGGATTGGAAGGAGAAATCCTTATGCATGATGATATGTCTATCACAAAATCTCTGCATTTGTATAGACCAATGTTTGAATGTGGATGAGCTAGCTTTAGGTAATCCAAAAATGAATAGTGGTATAGTCCAATTGAGTCCAACATAAGAATAAGATGAACACTTGAGGATCCACGATCTTAGCAATGGGCTGAAATAATCCCACCTAAAATTGGAATAAATGCATGGGTTCAATCTAAATATATTCATTTGCACACACATGGAGAATGAGTATCTAAGACCATGATGAAAGCCTAATTTTCAAAAGACTTAAATAATCAGTACACAATCATTGATAGGGTAACTAGAGTGTTTGGATGTCCGAAAAGCCCCAAAATTCTTACATAGCAACAAATCATATCATCATTCACACCATCACTTTATTTATAAGATTCTATAAATTAGGGAGTATCAACATAGTAGGACAGATACCGTATATATATTAGAAATAGTATATAGACGACCACTGACTACTTTATATCTTTTAATTTATAGAAAATTATCAAGAAAATACATCTCACACCATTACATCTCATATATGAATGCTTAATCAATTCTTATGATAAGAGTGATTATTTAAATTCATGATTAATTTTTTACTTTCTATGGTATCACCCATTAATATTGTCAATGTCATATGCATTCCTTATGTTTTAAGTGATTAGAGCATACAGGTTCATTTATACCATCCCATCACATAAGTTAGATCCATACAATTAAAGCAAAATTAAACATTCATTTAACAATAACATCGCATCCATAAACACAAAAACCAAATCACCCATCATTACATCATAAAGCACATCATAAAACATATAGGCAATATCCATTTGCATACAATCATAAATTCATCATTTATCAACTCAAAATACATCACATCATATCATCAAATAATATAAGCATCTACACATCCATCTAAGCATCTACAATATCATCTATCATCTAAAATATACATCAAGTCATCATAATGCCATCATCACATCACATCATAAAATAAAATAACAACAAAAACATGAGCAATAAACGATACACATAATGAGTCATAATGCAAATATATCATAAAATTATGTGTGTCAAGTCCATGGATATACAAAAATACCCATGGGTTACAGTCATATAGGTCATTCAACCTAAAAAACAAAACCAAGTGCACCATCAATCAAATATTGGGCATGCGCCTCCTACAACACCGCCCCCTATGGCTGGATCTCTGGGAGAATGGTGCGATATGGACATTGCTAGTCTCTCAGTATGAGTCCAAGCCCCATGACTAGGTTGGATAGAATATTGCCCTACTGTAGAACTCTTGCTGACCTGTGACCCACCTATGGCTCCGCTCTCCCTAGGGATGGCTCCTATCCTCCTGATCTGCCTCGAGAGAGTGGCAATATGGGCTGCATCATCACTAATATGTACATCACTCTCATATAGAAAACCTTATAGATGCCTAATCTCATCCTTGAGAGCTACCCTCGAAGGACCCTCAAGAGTAGGAGGAGCAACAACAACCTACATCCAAGTAGCTCCTCCCATAGTATCCTGTAAAGCCTATATATGGTTTGAAAGCTATGCTATAGTGGTATCCCTCTGAGCTATTATGACATCATGTTGTTGTACTTGTATCTTGGCTGACTAGAGCTCGGCCTCCACATCATGCAATTATACCCTAAGAGGAGAATATCTCTCCTCATACTCCATCTCCTCCTCCTCCTCCTCCTTAGGAGGCTCCTGCTCCTCCACTACCACTTGCTTTACCTACTAGCCCCACATCATATTCCTAGCATGAACCCTACACCCTGATGGATCTGCCTCATCTTTGACATCATCCTCTCGATCCAGAATGCACTCACCATGCCACATCAGGTCACTATACCATCATATAAATGTATCTGTGACTCCCCTAGCCACTCCAAGATCAACAACTAGGGCATCCTCCACATCAACTAACTCTATGACCTATCGGGGAGGGAAGTCTCTCTTTGCTCTGATATATTTGTATAAAAATGGTACTAGTGGCACATTTTGCTGCAACCCATACTAACAAAGAACCCGAGAGTAGAAGTGCTCTCAAATGCTAATATTGCGGCTGGTAATCCATCACTCACATCGTGTCCTAGCAATATAATTGTCTAGGTCATCCCAAACGTGACACATAACCTAGCCATTGGAGACAACAGCGGCCAAAGCCTAATGGTCAAATTTTTTACTGTTGGGGTTCAAACCTAGCCACTCTGAGTGATAGCGGCTAAATTTCCGTCACTCTAAGCGATAGCAACCAAAAGGCGACATGACAAAACCATGAACCCTAGGTCGTAAAATACAAAAAAAATTAAAAACATAAAAAATGGGGACCAACCCACCATATAAAAAACCTATACTAAGCCTGGTTATAGATTTTGTTCATTACCAACAGGTTTAGTGAGGTTCATTTACCAGTTACTTAGTGAGGTTCAATTTTACCCAAAAGAGGAAAATAGGTTAGGGTTTGAAAGAATACCCAAGAAGCTTCGACTCCTCTAGTAGCTAATACCTCACCCTACATAGCCATATCCTCGATGCAGGTATCTTTCAAAATTGCAACTATCGCTATCTCACCAGAGCTCTAAAAAGTGAATTATCAACAAAGAAAATGACAGGTCAAAATCCCTAAAAATACATTTTATATTTTCAAATTATGCCTTGGCCACTGCTGACATCAGCAGCCCAAACTTCATGGTTGCTCAAGACGATAGTGACCATAGGTAGAGACTCAGAGGTCGTTGTACCTAACAGCGGCCTACTCCACAGATAAAAAAAAATTCCTTCCTTTGGGGATAACAAAAAAAACATCAAGTAAATGCATTTTTATGAGTTAAAATCATCTTGATGATCAAAATAACAAAAAAATCACATAAAACATAATCTTAAGTAGGCTGCATATCCAGTTACTTACTCTATCCACTCAATGATTGCAACAATTCACACTCCATGCACTTAGATGAGATGAGTAGGTTACCGTAAGGCCACTTGGGGTAAAAAAAAATCATTTTGGAATTACGATGTGCCACCCTTCAATCCCAAAGAAGACCAATATGGTCAGACTGCTCCACGGGTGTGAAAGGATCATCCTAATTCCCCTATGATACCAATAATATTAAGCCAATGTGATACAATATGAACATAAATATAATCACTCATACTAAATCTCTAAGAAGGCTATTGATAGCTAGACCGCTCCTCGATATAGGGATGGATGATTATCATAAACAATTGGAATCACACTTGGATGTGGGATTGCCCATTAAAAGAAACAAATGCTAGAAAGGAAATAGATTAGTCATATTGGTCAAGCGACTTGTCACTTCATTCATTGTCATTTCTTCACCAATCCATTGTGTGAGGAGGTAGTTCAAAGCTTCAACATAATCATAATAAAATAAACAAAAGATCACTCGATCACATCAAAATTGTGTTCATCCTACGAATCATTGAATACAACAATCACAAATTTCCCTTGTTTACTGAGAACATAAGCAAACATGACATATTCAATTGTAGCTCTCCTAACGATCGAAACTATTATAGCAGCTAAAGCTACTCGATTGAGTTTTAGGAATGAGTACAATTTAACATGCCCAAGACATTGAGTTAAGTCCTCCGAACATTGAGGCAATGATTTGAAGGATGCATGCCATATTGCATGATTAGGCCATCCAACGTTTATCAGAATATTGATCACCATACACCCTACAAACATATTAGTCTACATTTTTTCTTAGCATTGTGTTTTCCACATAGCGCATCGTAAACAGGGGTATTTGTAGACACCTAAAACATGTCATGCTTAGGGGAGCTACTCACATAGACACATTCATAAGATCATATGACATAATATTAGACTTTCCAAACATCAACAATGGTTCTCACCACTCATTTGGGACATTTTAAGCAATACAAGCCTAGCCGCTCAAGCCTAGAGTGACCAGATCTTAGCTTCTCAAGCCTATAGGACCATACCTTAGTCATTATAGACGAAAATGGCCAGATCTTAGTCACTGTAGATGATAGCAGCTAAACCATAAAAGTAGTTTTGCCAACAAATAGGCCTAATCACGGGTAAAAGTGGTAATCTGCATGCAATAAAGGTGAGTGGGAGTAACTTTGCATTTCCTTTCATGACTAGTTCACATGGGAGACTTGAGTTTGCATTTAGAATTTAGTTAACTGGTCTTTAAACATATAAAATATAAAAAGCTTCTCATGCTAACTCTCACTATGCATGAGGAATTCATTCCTAGGGCTTGGACATAGACCTAGGGTTTCACACTTTAAAAGGTGCAAGCCTGAGAGCACCAAAGGGGGGTCCATATTTTATCGATCAGATGGTCTTTCTATCATTGGAGACCCGATATCAAATTTTCTTTGAGCTATAACGAGAGAGACAATTATTCTAGAGCATTAGGAGAGCTTTTCAAGACTTGAAGAGTTCCCCTTTGGAGAGTCCATTTGAGGGTTTTACCGCATACAGGATATTCAACATATCGAGCAAAGAAACCATTATTTCAACATCAGATACAAGCTTTGATCTATTGCTTTGGATAAAAGAGGATGAGAGTCGCTTTAGTGGCTACTATCTTGGACAGTGGCCCATAGGCCTAACTTAGGGTTTTAGACATTAGATTCATTATTTTGTTTAGCATAGCATCATTTCATTCATTTGCATTCATAACATTAGTTTAATTTGCACTTGCTTTCATTTGTTATATTCATTGCTAACAACCTCATCCAGGGAGCATTCTCGGATATCTAAGTGTGTGTTGTTGTTTCATTGCTTACAGGACCACAAGTTCATCGGATGGAATCTACAACATACGAGAGCAAAAAGGATCCCTCTAGGAAATAGGCCTGGAGAAGGAGGCATCTGTAAGACCTCATACATTTTTGTGTGTGGAACTATGAAGCTTTTGAAAGTGCACCACCTCTTTGCGAAAGGGGCACTCTTTACCTATTTGTAACCTTATTGTATCGAAATGGGTATCCCTAAGAGGGACCAAAATGTAACCGGGTTTAAATTCAAATAAAGAGATCTATCTTTGTTATTTTCATGTTATATGCTTTTCATTATCTTCCATTTCATTTTGGATTTTAATACATTTCAAGTAGAGTAAAAAGAGTGGTGTGTGCGTCCCAGGGTCACTACAATAACAATAATTTTTGAGCCATACTAGGAAGCACAAGGATAGGGACATCAAAAGGTATATTTTTAAATCATCAAAGACCTTATGACACTCATGATCCTTTTTGAACTTACAGTATTTTCTTAAAATTTTGGAGAAAAATTGATATTTATCTATGAGTTGCAAGATGAATCTTCAAATGGCTTGCAAATTTTCTTAAATTCTATAAATATTTGTGAGATTCTTTAGAGGTGGTATGTTTAAAATAGTCAATATTTTGGTAGGATCTACTTCAATTCCATAGTGGGATACAATGAATCCTAGCAATTTGTTTTATGTCACTCCAAATATGTATTTTTATGATTTTAGCCAAGCCTTATACTCTTGTAATCACTCAAGGATGCAATGTAAGTCATAGACATGATCCTCATAGTTGAGGGAACATCCTAATAAGTCATTTATATAATACTCCATGATATTATGTATTAGTTCATGAAAAATATAAGTCATCACTCTTTGATATGTTACCTTGATGTTATTTAAGCTAAAGGTCATGACCTGATAACAATTTATTATTTAAGGAGTAGTGAAGGAAGTCTTTGATTGGTCCTCAAAAATTATTGTAATTTGGTTGTAACATCATATTCCATCCATAGTGGATAACATTATGAATCTAAAGGTAAAATCAACTATCATTTCAATATTAGGCAAAGAAAAATAGTCCTTAGGGAAATCCTTTTTTATGTCTTTAAAGTTAGTGTGAATACATATTGTGCCTTCTTTCTTGGTGACATGAATGATATTAGAGATCCAATATAAATAGTATATTGCCTTGATGAAATTAATGTCCAAAATATTTTGTAATTCATATTCAATAATAAGGGTGACCTTAGGGTGCATTTTTCTTTACTTTCATTTAGAAGGCTTATCATTTGTTTGTACAACAAGGTAATTGATGACAAGGGACGGTTCAAGCCTAGGTATATTTGCATAGGTCCAAACAAAAATATCACTAAATTCTTTTTAAAGTTTTACATACTCTATGTGTTCTTCATTTTAGTTAATAATTTTCCTAATTTGAAGATCATTTTTAGTACCAATGTTTGCATCTATGGTTTCTTCAATTAAAATGTGTGATTCATCCTTAAATTAAGGAGTGGGTAGTGATGAGGCCTAGAAATGCCTCATTATTACACTATGGTTGACATATAAAAACTGCCATAATATTAAATATGACAAAGTTAAAGTGCCAAATAGTGATTAGAATATGTTATTTGTTACATGTTTGCATGATTTTATGTTTGGAACATTATACCTCTGTTTTGACTATTTTCAGCATTTTATGCACTGTTTCAGTTGATTAGGTAGTAAATAAAACATGTATTGCAATTACATTCTGATGGCATGAATAGATTCCTCTCATCAAGAACTACAACTTTGCTTTTTGAAGCAAGTCAATCCGAGCTGTAGATAAAAAGTTATGAAGGTTACATCGTTCCTGCGCTCATTGTTCATGCCTTAGTCTTTTCTGGAGCTGTTAACAGGTGCAAATCTGCGTTAAAGGGAACATTGGCGGATCTACTGGGAATGATCCAGAGTGATTTAAGGTACCAAATTCATACCAATGGTACTTCATAATATAGAGAAAACATGACCCAAATTTGAAGGCATATGGACAAGTAACCTGGAAGTTATGGGGCCTGCAAAATGGCAGTTTCACACTTTTTGACAGCTGGAAATGCTGGTAAAAATCTGTGTTAAAGGCCAACTTGACAACGATGCAGGGAGTAATTTCTGAGGAATTAAGAGTTGAAAATTGAACCCAATGTTGTTCATATAACCAAGAACACGTGGACATAATTTGGTAAAAAATGGAGTTACGATGAACAAGTTATGAGCACTCCAAAAGGGCATCTGGGCATGTTTTGGCAACTGGAAACAACGAGGTCACAAGTCCATACAAATTCCAGCCACCTGTCACTTTGAAGGAAGGCATGGAATTTGTCAAATAAAGAAGAGGTAAACGCTTGGAAATAGTTGAGGGAGAATAGGCATGACTCTTTCTCCACCTGACAACACTGCCACGTGATGCAAATGGAAGCAACAAGTCAAAAGGCTAAAATGCAAGAAATTTGGTAAAAGCAGGACACAATCATGCAAATTCCAGCCAACTGTACATATACAGTAGGGCTTGGAATCAGTCACTCCAGCACATGCCACCAATGCAGAAGGGTGTACAAGATAAGGGAAAACAATCCAAACGGTCAACAACTTCCTCCCTATGCGTTTGGAGTGCAGATAAGCAATGAATTGTCACCTGCCTGTTATTCCGGCGCAGGAATAGGGAATAGCGCAGGAACAACCGAAAGTGGTCAAAAAGCGACAAATCAGTGGAGGAAATTATTGGCAATTGACCAGGAGGTTGTCCCAACTCATCTTAACATGATTTCCTCAACAAATGCAGCCCAACAAGGATGAATGGATAAAGTTTTGACAAAGCAAATTCCTGCATTCTAGGAAATAGTTATGCAATCAATTGTAAATCCCTACAAATCAGTAACCAAGCATATCAACATTATATTATAAATAAGAAAGCTCCTAGATGGTTGAGCATATAGATAGATAGGCAATAGAATACCGAAATTAGCATAGAGTGAAGTTTCTTTGTAGCAGAACAGTAATTTGTAGGTTTTTCCTGCATTACTGTAATGCAGTTTTAGATTGAATAAAAAGGTGCAATCTTCAGATATCAATTGGCATTTTGAGGTTGATGATTAGCATCTAGATTTTCTTAGCATAACTTCTCACCTTCTTCTGGTTCTGGAAGCAAGGGCCACTTGTAGGGCCAGAGGAAGGCAATTTCTGATAGAATTTCTTGTTGATTTCTTGCTACAGCAGATTAGCAGAATTTTGCCAATTTTCCATTTCTTTAGTAGTTTTCAACACAGTTTTCAGCCTTTGACAACATTTTCTGCATTTCACAACAATTTCTAGATTTTTGTCATTTTTCAGTTTTGCAGTAATTGTTGATTTGGTTTTGCAGTAGTTAAAATTCTATTTTTAAATTCTCCAGTTGATTTAATTTCATGCAAGTGTGTGTGTGTTTTCAATTCTGCAATTTACTTTTCTATCACTCTCAATTTAGCAACATTTCATTTTCTATCATTTTCAGATTCTACAATTTCATTTCCTACAATTTTATTTTTGCAAAGGTAAATAGGAGTTAATTTCAATTCTTAGGAGTTAGAGGTCACAACAAACCCCCCAAATGCTAACTGATCCATCAATAAATCTTATTTTTTGAATGAACTAATCTTTAACATGTTGGATCCTTCTTTCGTATATAGCCTTGGACACCACCCTGGATTGACACACATAATGATTAAATGATGAATGAACAATGACACTCATCATTTTTGGCATCGTTGTCGAGGATAGGTGTTGTTAGAAGAGGAAAGCAGTCCAATAATTGTTAGTGTGCTAAGTTGTGAACTTCAGAGTGAAATATGAATGTAATAACTGGCATAATTAATAGTTGTTGGTAAATTCCATTTCAGTTCATTTAGAGAACAAGCAAGTATGAATAGGTTAAAGGATGTGAAAGCACGATGTCAAAGTATGAAAAATCCTTTGCCTACCATAGGAAGAAAAATTTCACAAGAGGTTGAAAGTATGTCAAAGTTGTCCAAATTTATGATTCCCAAAACTGTTGGAACTTTCAAAGAATTACAATCATCTATGTCCAGAACTGTAGGATCCTTTGAGAAATCATCACAAGGAGGAACAATCAATAGTTCAACACCTTTTTTTCTTGACAAATCCATACAATCAGGACAGTTTAACAGGATATCTAATTGTGATTGGGAACCTATAAGGGTAGGCTCACAAGAGAATCTAGGGAGAGCCAGTAATGTGCTCCAACCTAGTGCAACTAGTACACCTGCCAAAACTTTTCAAAATCCCATCCAATTAGATCCTAATCAAAATGCTCCCATGAAGGTCATTTCACCTTCTGTGTTACCGAATTTTAAGGGAGTTACATCTGAAGACCCTGATTTGTTTTTGTTTGAGTTTAAAATTGTGTGTCAAGCTCATGATTACACTAACGACAATCAAAAGCTCAAATTGTTTCCTTCCACTCTTAAAGAGTCAGCTCTACGATGGTTTATCACCTTAGCACCTGATTCAATTAGAACCTGGAATGAGATGGAAAATATATTTTTGGAGAGATACCAAGAATATTGTCAAGTCAAGAATCAAAACAATGAATTGCTTGAAATGAAACAAAAGGAAAATGAAATCTTAGAAGATTATGTAGACAGATTTTCTTTTGTTCATAAGAGATGTGGTAGTGTTGAACCTGAAATGTGCAAAATTATATTCTTAAGGGGACTACAAGATGAATTTCGGGATGCATTGGATATTTTAGGAAGAGGCGATGCAAATGCACTTGAAATCCAGGAAATCATTAAACTTTGCAAAAATTATTCTCATTCAAGGCATAGAAAACATAGAATTGGTAATGATAAACATGATTTGAAAGAATGCATGAAAGAGTTTGCTAAAGCTGATATTGTTGTACATCTTGATAAAATAGTAGATAAAAAGAGTAAATCTACTGAACCTTCAGTTATCTATTGTTCAAGATGTGAGCAGCAACACTCTGTTCATGATTGTCCTTTGAACAAAACATTTATACCAGCTACATGTAGCATTTGTCAAAAAGGACATTCCACAAATCAATGTAGTTTATTGCCAGAACTCAAAAGTGTCTTTGAAAAACAGCCTCAACCTATGAAAAAACTCAATTTTGTAGGACAAGGACAAGGAGATAATTTTCTTAAGTTTCCATATCGGAATGCTTCTCAATTTCCTACACATTGGGGAAATAATCCTTGGTATATGCCATGGTATGCTTCAGGTCCACTTCAACAATGTTGGAGTCAACCACCATGGGCATATTCCCAAGAGTGGTCTCAACATGGATGGATGAAACAACAATGGAATCAACCACATCCACCATGGTTGCAGCCAAAACTGCAAGGATATCAATGGGGACAACAACAAAAATTGCACAAAGGGCAGCAACATTATCAAACACAGAAATCAAATTTATTGCCCACTCATACCCATAGTTTCTCTCATGGACAACAACAACAAAATGAAAAACAACCTCTATTTTCAGCTCAACCCGTGGTCAGTCCAAACAATGTTAAACAGGTAACCCCTGTCTCTATGGCTAAATCAGAAAATACAACCATAATAAATGCTGGTGACTATCATAAAAATCAGTTGTGTTTAGGAAAACCACTTCTTGAACATATTCCACTTACCAGTGTAGAAATAGGAGCTAAAATGAATGCACATAAAAACAAATCTGCATTGAAACAAGAAGAAGAAAAAGAAAATCTCCCACAAAAAGAATCATATCTTGAACAGTTTGAAATATCAAAACTAACATCTTTGAAATCAGATTTGATAAGGGAATTAAAACATTTAAATGTTATAGTCCCTTTACTTCAAGCTATTAAAGATGTGCCAATCATTAATACAATTGTTCAAGAAATATGTTTTAACAAACCAAGAAAAAAGAAGAAAATATATCCTAAAAACATACAAGTCGGTGGTAAAAGAGTAAACTTGCTTGCAGGAAACCTTAGTCCACCTAAGTATGATTGTCTAGGATGCCCATGGTTTCGTGAAACATATAAGGAAAATGAAACGGACATTTCAATTTTGGCCTCCATCATTGTAAAGGATAATGTAGAAGAGATGGATTCATCCAAACAGTCTATTTTTGATGAAAATGTTCAGAATTCAGATTTTAAAGATGAACCAATCACTGTTCAACAATTATTATGGAATGATGAAAAACAAAATTCTAAAAATTTGTCATCCATTCCAATACAAAACAATTTTCTTCACTTGTCACATGGATGTCATCATTTTTTCTCATCTTTTCCTTTCCATTTATCAAAGTTAATTCTTTTAAGAATTGTTTTTGGTAAACATACACAGATTTTCCATTCTTTTCCACCATATCATTGTCCTCTTAATTCATTAATGCATCATTCTCCAAGAACCAATTCAAAACATCTTGGTACAAAACAAACTGAAATGCAACCAAAACAACCTTTGAACAACAATAGTTGGTTGACTAAAAACCAGGAAGTAAATTTGTTTGATGTATTGATCCAACATCCTAATGCTCTACTAACACTTTATGCATCTTTAGCAGTTGGCATTGAGTTGTTGCAGGTACAAAAAAAATAGATTTCGTAGTTGAATGCAGTTAATGAACTTTGGTTGGAAGCACTTCACCAAATAGAGTTCATTCAACAAAAATGGAAAATGTGGCATGATGATCACATTAAGAGCAACAAGGATGAACCAGAAGAGTTTGAGAATGGAGTTGTTCAACTTTCTTCAGTTGATGATTCAAGAAGGACATTAGTGGTGAATGGACATCTTTTACAGTTGTACCATAAACCACTCACAAAGAAGGAATTTGCTCAATCTTTCACACAGTCACATTTGCATATGATAGAAGAGGATTCCTCTTCTGACAAGGTTTCCAAATGATCATATTTTTTTTAGCCTTGAAAAAAATACAAAAAAAAAGAAGGAAATAATCTTGTTTGTGAAATTCCTTCACGGGCACAATTTCAAGAAAATTGTGAAATTCCTTCATGGGCACAAGCAAGACATAAAAAAAAAAAAAAAAAAAATTAAAAAAAATAGAAGTTGGTTGAAAACCAGAAATGGCAGCCTCTTCTGATAAAAAAAATGAAAAAAAAAAGAAAAAAAAAGAAGAAAAAAATGAATAATTCAAGTAGTGAAAACCTTCTCGGAGGCGCTGTTGAGTTGGCTTGCATGAAAACCGGTTTTTCGGCATGCATTGCCTTGTTGATCCACCCATCATTGTTCTACCATTGTACAAATCTCACCTACTGCACCTATGTTGTTCTTATTTCAAAAAAAAATCATCATCAGAAGCAGCTTGTAAGGTGGATGATAAATTTTCAGGACTAGTAAGGTATGTGTTTCTTGCATTTAGTCATGGTAAGCATTTAGCATTTAGTATATGATAATCAATATTTGGCATAAACTGTTCATACAATATTGGCAAGTTAAAAAAAAATGGAACATGTTGTTCAAAATGTCAAGAAACACCCCCCTTCTGCCCTTAGTTGCATGGGAAATTCAAAATTGTGAAAAACCTGATTTTGGGACAGATATGACAACCATTTTATCTTTATTAGTAGGGAAGATTTTAGAATAACAATTGTCCCACCAATACCTCATAAATCTGAGAAGGACGAAATGCACCTAAAATTTTGTTTTACTACTACTGCAATAAAACAACAATAAACAAAAAAAAAATAGTATGGAAAAAGAATTTTTGATGTTATGGAAGGCTTATACACTCTAAATATGGGCCCACACTAGAATCTATAGCTAAATTTTGCATAGGAGGCCATTTCAGCATGTTTTTGACACATCTTCAGAATGACAGTCTCATTCCAGAGCAAGCTTCAAAATGAGACAAATTATGCCAAAAATTCTTGAAAATGTTGCAGAACAGCAGGGCACATTAGATATTAAGTTTCTAAAAAGAAAAGAAAAAAAAAAAAAGAAAAAAAATTGCAGGAACTACAATGCTTGGTGTAGTGCAACAAGAACTTTCTCGGGTAGTAGGTGGCAAAAGTATGTTGTTCATCTTACTAGGGCCTACTAGGATGCATGAGGGCATGCATCGGTTCAAGCTGGGGGGAATGATGAGGCCTAGAAATGCCTCATTATTACACTATGGTTGACATATAAAAACTGCCATAATATTAAATATGACAAAGTTAAAGTGCCAAATAGTGATTAGAATATGTTATTTGTTACATGTTTGCATGATTTTATGTTTGGAACATTATACCTCTGTTTTGACTATTTTCAGCATTTTATGCACTATTTTAGTTGATTAGGTAGTAAATAAAACATGTATTGCAATTACATTCCGATGGCATGAATAGATTCCTCTCATCAAGAACTACAACTTTGCTTTTTGAAGCAAGTCAATCCGAGCTATAGATAAAAAGTTATGAAGGTTACATCGTTCGCTCATTGTTCATTCCTGCTCATTGTTCATTCCTGCGCTCATTGTTCATGCCTTAGTCTTTTCTGGAGTTGTTAACAAGTGCAAATCTGCGTTAAAGGGAACATTGGCGGATCTACTGGGAATGATCCAGAGTGAGTTAAGGTACCAAATTCATACCAATGGTACTTCATAATATAGAGAAAACATGACCCAAATTTGAAGGCATATGGACAAGTAACCTGGAAGTTATGGGGCCTGCAAAATGGTAGTTTCACACTTTTTGACAGCTGGAAATGCTGGTAAAAATCTGTGTTAAAGGCCAACTTGACAACGATGCAGGGAGTAATTTATGAGGAATTAAGAGTTGAAAATTGAACCCAATGTTGTTCATATAACCAAGAACACGTGGACATAATTTGGTAAAAAATGGAGTTACGATGAACAAGTTATGAGCACTCCAAAAGGGCATCTGGGCATGTTTTGGCAGCTGGAAACAACAGGTCACAGTCCATACAAATTCCAGCCACCTGTCACTTTGAAGGAAGGCATGGAATTTGTCAAATAAAGAAGAGGTAAACGCTTGGAAACAGTTGAGGGAGAATAGGCATGACTCTTTCTCCACCTGACAACACTGCCACGTGATGCAAATGGAAGCAACAAGTCAAAAGGCTAAAATGCAAGAAATTTGGTAAAAGCAGGACACAGTCATGCAAATTCCAGCCAGTTGTACATATACAGCAGGGCTTGGAATCAGTCACTCCAGCACATGCCACCAATGCAGAAGGGTGTACAAGATAAGGGAAAACAATCCAAATGGTCAACAACTTCCTCCCTATGCGTTTGGAGCGTAGATAAGCAATGAATTGTCACCTGCCTGTTATTCTGGCGTAGGAATAGGGAATAGCGTAGGAACAACCGAAAGTGGTCAAAAAGTGACAAATCAGTGGAGGAAATTATTGGCAATTGACCAGGAGGTTGTCCCAACTCATCTTAACGTGATTTCCTCAACAAATGCAGCCCAACAAGGATGAATGGATAAAGTTTTGACAAAGCAAATTCCTGCATTCTAGGAAACAGTTATGCAATCAGTTGTAAATCCCTACAAATCAGTAACCAAGCATATCAACATTATATTATAAATAAGAAAGCTCCTAGATGGTTGAGCATATAGATAGATAGGCAATAGAATACCGAAATTAGCATAGAGTGAAGTTTCTTTGTAGCGGAACAGTAATTTGCAGGTTTTTCCTACATTATTGTAATGCAGTTTCAGATTGAATAAAAAGATGCAATCTTCAGATATCAATTGGCATTTTGAGGTTGATGATTAGCATCTAGATTTTCTTAGCATAACTTCTCACCTTCTTCTGGTTCTGGAAGCAAGGGCCACTTGCAGGGCCAGAGGAAGGCAATTTCTGATAGAATTTCTTGCTGATTTCTTGTTGCAGCAGATTAGCAGAATTCTGCCAGTTTTCCATTTCTTTAGTAGTTTTCAACACAGTTTTCAGCCTTTGACAACATTTTCTGCATTTCACAGCAATTTCCAGATTTTTGTCATTTTTTAGTTTTGTAGTAATTGTTGATTTGGTTTTGCAGTAGTTAAAATTCTATTTTTAAATTCTCCAGTTGATTTACTTTCATGCAAGTGTGTGTGTGTTTTCAATTCTGCAATTTACTTTTTTGTCACTCTCAATTTAGCAACATTTCATTTTCTGTCATTTTCAGATTCTGCAATTTCATTTCCTGCAATTTTATTTTTGCAAAGGTAAATAGGAGTTAATTTCAATTCTTAGGAGTTAGAGGTCACAACAAACCCCCAAAATGCTAACTGATCCATCAATAAAGCTTGTTTTCTGAATGAACTAATCTTTAACCTGTTGGATCCTTCTTTCGTATATAGCCTTGGACACCGCCCTGGATTGACACACATAATGATTAAATGATGAATGAACAACGACACTCATCGGGTAGGACTCCTATGTCTTTGAGATATATAGGGTTCAAAGGTGGTTTTTTTATTGTGAGGAAGCAAGATTAGATATTTGGAGAAAATATGCCCCAACATAAGAGTTATCTTGGTTAGAAGGATTGTAAGGAATTTCTTCTTCTTCAAGTTTTATTATGCTAGCTATTAGTTTGGGATGAATAATGGTTAAAAGGTTTATGCTAGTGAAATACATAATTCCACAAGGTCTATAGATAATGAGGGACAATATATCATTTTCATATTCCTCATCCCATTGTGACCCATGTAGATATGGTGTCATTATGGGGTTCCCTAAGGTAACAATTGGGTTTATAATCATGTTCTGACAATAATGAAGTAGAAAGGGTTTTAGCCTTACTAGGGATATATCCTATCATACACCATCCTATCTATTATTTAGCCTCAAAGAGTTCCTTTATACCTTTCTCATGTTGTCCTAAATATTTTCATTGACACCCCATGTTAGATAAGATTTATTTAGGAATGGAATATGCAAGGGACATATAGCATGAAGTGTATAGTCATTCTGTCAAGATGGGGTTACTACCATGAATTTTTTATAATGAGTATTACTAATAAAAATGGAGTAAATCCATATTTGTACATTTATCCCTTTTATAGTAGGTAAAACCAAAGCACGAGGAGAGAGGAAAAGATTGACTAGGCCTATAAATGGTATTTATTTTGATTAATCAAAATTATTTGATCTTAATGTTGGATTGATTATCATCATTTAGATTAATGAGGGGCTCTTCAAATTTAATATTATCTTCCCTAGGTTACAAAGAGATGGATGGTAGGGCTAGATGAAGAGATAAACAAATATTTCATTTAGATTTTTTTGCTTCTAACATTTGACAACAGGCAAAGGGTTTAGGTTTAGCAGGAATATGAATAATCCTTCCTTTATATTTATATTTAATATATCGATGTGATGTAGAAGCGACAAATTTCATAGCATAAATCCAAGGTCACGCAAGGAATATGTCATAGTTTACATCGCAAGGAATTACATAGAAGAGTTTTTAGGATTTGGGATCCTACTTTGAAAGATAAATTTATTGTACCAATAATCTCCCATTCTTCATTATTGAAATCCCTAATGATGAGATAATATTTGTGTATATCCTACTTGGTTAACCCAAATTATTTAAGAAAATTTTCATTGTAAATATTGAGAGTTGACCCATTATCAACAAGAACTATTCTAATGAACTTCTCTCTAATATGGATCGTTATATAGAGGGGTAAATACCATAACATTGAAGATATGACAGCCATTTTATCTTTATAAGTAGGGCAGATTTTAGAATAAAATATCCCACCAATACCTCATAAATTTGAGAAGGACAAAATGCACCTGAAAATTATGTTTTACTACTACTGCAATAAAACAACAACAAACAAAAAAAAATAGCATGGAAAAAGAATTTTTGATGTTATGGAAGGCTTATACACTAAGGATGGGCCCACACAAGAATATGCAGCTAAATTTTGCATAGGAGGCCATTTCAGCATGTTTTCGACACATCTTCAGAATGACAGTCTCATTCCAAAGAAACTTTGGAACAACAGTCTCATTCTAGAGCACGCTTCAAATCGAGACAAATTATACCAAAAATTCTTGAAAATGTTGTAGAATAGCAGGGCACATTAGATACAAAAGATATAAAAAAAAAAGAAAAAAAAATTGCAGGAACTACAATGCTTGGTGTAGTGCAGTAAGAACTTTCTCGGGTAGTAGGTGGCAAAATTATGTTGTTCATATTACTAGGGCCTATTAGGATGCATGATGGCATGCATCAGTTCAAGCTGGGGGGAATGATGAGGCCTAGAAATGCCTCATTATTACACTATGGTTGACATATAAAAATTGCCATAATATTAAATATGACAAAGTTAAAGTGCCAAATAGTGATTAGAATATGTTATTTGTTACATGTTTGCATGATTTTATGTTTGGAACATTATACCTTTGTTTTGACTATTTTTAGCATTTTATGCATTGTTTTAGTTGATTAGGTAGTAAATAAAACATGTATTGCAATTACATTTTGATGGCATGAATAGATTCCTTTCATCAAGAACTATAAATTTTCTTTTTGAAGCAAGTCAATCCGAGCTATACATAAAAAGTTATGAATGTTACATCGTTCCTGTGCTCATTGTTCGTTCCTGCACTCATTGTTCATTCCTGCGCTCATTGTTCATGCCTGTGTCTTTTCTGGAGCTGTTAACAGGTGCAAATATGTGTTAAAGGGAACATTGGCGGATCTATTGGGAATTATCCAGAGTGATTTAAGGTACTAAATTCATACCAATGGTACTTCATAATATAGAGAAAACATGTCCCAAATTTGAAGGCATATAGACAAGTAACCTGGAAGTTATGGGGCCTGCAAAATGGTAGTTTCACACTTTTTCACAGCTGAAAATGCTGGTAAAAATTTGTGTTAAAGGCCAACTTGACAATGATGCAGGGAGTAATTTATGAGGAATTAAGAGTTGAAAATTGAACCCAACGTTTTTCATATAACCAAGAACACGTGGACATAATTTGGTAAAAAATGGAGTTACGATGAACAAGTTATGAGCACTCCAAAAGCGCATATGGGCATGTTTTGGCAGCTGGAAACATCAGGTCACAGTCCATACAAATTCCAGCCACCTGTCACTTTGAAGGAAGGCATGGAATTTGTCAAATAAAGAGGAGGAAAATGCTTGGAAATAGTTGAGGGAGAATAGGCATGACTCTTTCTCCACTTGACAGCACTGCCATGTGATGTAAATGGAAGCAACAAGTCAAAAGGCTAAAATGCAAGAAATTTGGTAAAAGCATGACACAGTCATGCAAATTCCATCCAGTTGTACATATACAGCAGGGCTTGGAATCAGTCACTCCAGCACATGCCACCAATGTAGAAGGGTGTACAAGATAAGAGAAAACAATCCAAATAGTCAACAACTTCCTCCCTATGCATTTGGAGCGTAGATAAGCAACAAATTGTCACCTGCCTATTATTCCAGAGTAGCACAAAAATAAGTGGCGTAGGAATAGGGAATAGCGTAGGAACAATCGAAAGTGGTCGAAAAGTGACAAATCAGTGGAGGAAATTATTGTAAATTGACCAGGAGGTTGTCCCAACTCATCTTAACATGATTTCCTCAACAAATGCAGCCCAACAAGGATGAATGGATAAAGTTTTGACAAAGCAAATTCCTACATTCTAGGAAACAGTTATGTAATCAGTTGTAAATCCCTACAAATCAGTAACCAAGCATATCAGCATTATATTATAAATAAGAAAGCTCATATATGGTTGAGCATATAGATACATAGACAATAGAATACCGAAATTAGCATAGAGTGAATTTTTTTTGTAGCAGAACAGTAATTTGCAGGTTTTTCCTGCATTACTGTAATGCAGTTTCAGATTGAATAAAAAGGTGCAATCTTCAGATATGAATTGGCATTTTGAGGTTGATGATTAGCATCTAGATTTTCTTAGCATAACTTCTCACCTTCTTCTGGTTCTGGAAGCAAGGGCCACTTACAAGGCCACAGGAAGGCAATTTCTGGTAGAATTTTTTGCTGATTTCTTGTTGCAGCAGATTAGCAAAATTCTGCCAGTTTTTCATTTTTTTAGTAGTTTTCAACACAATTTTCAGCCTTTGACAGCATTTTCTGCATTTCACAGCAATTTCCAGATTTTTGTCATTTTTTAGTTTTGTAGTAATTGTTGATTTGGTTTTGCAGTAGTTAAAGTTCTATTTTTAAATTCTCCAGTTGATTTACTTTCATGCAAGTGTGTGTGTGTTTTCAATTCTACAATTTACTTTTTTGTCACTCTCAATTTAGCAACATTTCATTTTCTATCATTTTCAGATTCTGTAATTTCATTTCCTGCAATTTTATTTTTGCAAAGGTAAATAAGAGTTAATTTCAATTCTTAGGAGTTAGAGATCACAAAAAACCCCCAAATGCTAACTAATCCATCAATAAAGCTTGTTTTCTGAATGAACTAATCTTTAACCTGTTGGAGCCTTCTTTCATATATAGCCTTGGACGCCGCCTTGGATTGACACATATAATTACTAAATGATGAATGAACAACGACACTCATCAGGTAGGACTCCTATGTCTTTGAGATATATAGGGTTCAAAGGTGGTTTTTTTATTGTGAGGAAGCAAGATTAGATATTTGGAGAAAATATGCCCCAACATAAGAGTTATCTTGGTTAGAAGGATTGTAAGGAATTTCTTCTTCTTCAAGTTTTATTATGCTAGCTATTAGTTTGGGATGAATAATGGTTAAAAGGTTTATGCTAGTGAAATACATAATTCCACAAGGTCTATAGATAATGAGGGACAATATATCATTTTCATATTCCTCATCCCATTGTGACCC
Organism: Wollemia nobilis; assembly: GCA_028583015.1. Classification (NCBI taxonomy): domain Eukaryota; kingdom Viridiplantae; phylum Streptophyta; class Pinopsida; order Araucariales; family Araucariaceae; genus Wollemia; species Wollemia nobilis. The sequence continues at coordinate 9,275,829 of JAQPPZ010017052.1, forward strand.
ATGTAGATATGGTGTCATTATGGGGTTCCCTAAGGTAACAATTGGGTTTATAATCATGTTCTGACAATAATGAAGTAGAAATGGTTTTAGCCTTACTAGGGATATATCCTATCATACACCATCCTATCTATTATTTAGCCTCAAAGAGTTCCTTTATACCTTTCTCATGTTGTCCTAAATATTTTCATTGACACCCCATGTTAGATAAGATTTATTTAGGAATGGAATATGCAAGGGACATATAGCATGAAGTGTATAGTCATTCTGTCAAGATGGGGTTACTACCATGAATTTTTTATAATGAGTATTACTAATAAAAATGGAGTAAATCCATATTTGTACATTTATCCCTTTTATAGTAGGTAAAACCAAAGCACAAGGAGAGAGGAAAAGATTGACTAGGCCTATAAATGGTATTTATTTTGATTAATCAAAATTATTTGATCTTAATGTTGGATTGATTATCATCATTTAGATTAATGAGGGGCTCTTCAAATTTAATATTATCTTCCCTAGGTTACAAAGAGATGTATGGTAGGGCTAGATGAAGAGATAAACAAATATTTCATTTAGATTTTTTTGCTTCTAACATTTGACAACAGGCAAAGGGTTTAGGTTTAGCAGGAATATGAATAATCCTTCCTTTATATTTATATTTAATATATCGATGTGATGTAGAAGCGACAAATTTCATAGCATAAATCCAAGGTCACCCAAGGAATATGTCATAGTTTACATCGCAAGGAATTACATAGAAGAGTTTTTAGGATATGGGATCCTACTTTGAGAGATAAATTTATTGTACCAATAATCTCCCATTATTCATTATTGAAATCCCTAATGATGAGATAATATTTGTGTATATCCTACTTGGTTAACCAAAATTATTTAAGAAATTTTTCATTGTAAATATTGAGAGTTGACCCATTATCAACAAGAACTATTCTAATGAACTTCTCTCTAATATGGATCGTTATATAGAGGGGTAAATACCATAACATTGAAGATAAAGGCACATCAATTTTATGAAATGCTAGGATAGTAATTCCAAATAAAATTACTATATTGGTGATATTTTTAGGGGGTAGGTCTTGGAAAACTTCTTGTTCACTCATAATTTTAAGTAATATGTCCCTTTGAGTAGGTGAGCTTCTTAGTAATTCTAAAAGAGAGATATTAGCAGGTATACTTTATAATGGTTGTTGAAAGTTGAAAGTGTTTTGATTTTATTTGGGAGGTCAAATAACTAAAGGAGATCTATTGGAGGAAGTTGTTATTTTCTAGAGAAGGAATAATGGAAGTTGTGAGGATTTCTTTGAATACTGGTTATTAGCTTATTGTCAGGTTACAACACAAGACAAGTTACTTAGATAAATTGTGCCTACCATATTATGACTTTGGACATAATTAGTGGCCTTTTGATTATCAAAATATAAAAGTTTTTATAATATTTATAATTCTTGGTTAGGTGATGCTTTGCTTATTATTAAATATAATTTTACCATCATCTACAAGGTTTTAAATAACATTGCATAAGGTATTGCACATATCAGTTGTATGGACATCAACTTGATGAAAATCACAAAATTCATCATGTCAATACCAATTAGGTGGTTATTTGGCAGTATCAATAAGTATAACTGGTGGAAGTTCTCTTTTTTTACATCAAGTGATAATTTAAAATGGTTTTTTGATTTTGACCTATGTTAGTGAACTTATGTCTAGGTTTGAATTGATTTGTTAAAATAAGATTTTGGGGAGTAGTAGCTTCTATATTTACATTGTTTGTTTAGAAATAATTTATGGCACCATAACCTACTACATGTTTATTTTTATATTGTCCTTTATTTCTAGAGGAATATGGTTTATCATCTTATTTTTCTATATAAGTTCATCCCTTTGTATAAAGATATGCAAGATAAATTTAAACAAATACTTTATTTTAATGTATGAAGATATGCAAGATTTACTTTAGTGAAGGTATATTTTAGATTATTCCAGCAAAATAATTCCATTTTTCCAAGAAATTGGTGAAGGTTTTATCTTTGGTTTGTTTTTTTTTTTAAAGCGAAAAACCCCTTATGGGGCATCCTTGGTCTGCGAGACCACGAATAGGGGGTTCTACACCGTTAAATTCACCCGAGAGTCACACCCAGCCCTGCCCGCACCAACATTATCAATTGGATTTTGGGTACCCAATTCAGCTTTTTGGTAGGGTGGAGATTCGAACATGGGACCTCCCTTGGAGGATTTCCCTCTCCTCTCCAACTCACCTACAACACCTGGGTATCTTTGGTTTGTTTTAGTTGGTAAATATTATCGATCGTTATTTTTCGACAACGTATACTAAATTTTTTTTGACAAATTCTTCTGTAAGTTCCTAAATATTTTGATAAAATGATGAGCTATTTTAAAATTCCATTCTAAGGCTAAACCTTTAAGAATTTTTGGAATGAGCCTAAGGAGAAGCATTTCATCATGAGTTACATCACTATAAGTAATTTGGAATAATCTAAGATGATTAGTAGGTCATATTTGTCATCATACATTTGAATTTTTGTGATGTTATATTGATAAAAATACCTATATGGAATCTTTTAAGGCTATATGACCCACCTTGGGCAGCCCTAGGACTCAACAGTGGTTTCCACCACACAGACAGGGAGGAATTTCCCTTTGCATCCAATATCATCCCATAAAATAATGGCCTCCAAAGATCATATTACCTCAATATGACCTCCAATCAAGGTCATATCACCCCAAGATATTCATGCCAAAAAAAAGTTCAAATATTGCACCATGGTTAAAGCAGTTATACGAGCTAGCTAAGCATGACAACATACATAGTCAGTTGTAAGGAAGATTCAAGAATGGGTAGTTACCTTTCTTGAATCTAACCACTTATTGGCTTCCCATGCAAGATTGAACTCCTTTTTGGAAGTCTAATAAATGGCATCCAACCTTCATATAATTATCAAGTATTTTTCATGCAATGAAGTGTTGTCAAACTACAGAGTCAAAGAGTTCTCATTCTCAAAGCAATAGAGTGCTACCAAATTTCAACCATGAAGCTTTCAAGCATGCCAATGGATTACTTCAAATATTGAAGATCACACTCATGCTCCTTGTATAATCAAGAATCCTTTCTTTGATGTTAGATTCCACTCCTAAGTCATTCCCCATGAATGCATTAATTCAATGACCAATATTTAGATCAAATCCAATGTTGCTTCATATCAACCACAAGAAAATCATCCATAGCTTAGTAGCCATTACTCTGAAAGATAGCCTGTAGGTACGACCATCTCTCTCATAGATGGCCCACAGGTATGACTATCCTACATAGATATGGCCTCTCAGGAAGAGATCTATTTCTTATTTTATTTCTATTATTAGATTAGTAGCATTTTAATTACTATTTAAAATAGCTAGATTCCATTTTCATGCATGTATTTGTTGTATTTTAGTTTCTTTATCACTTTCTTTTCTCATCACTATAGGAATTATATTGAAATGCTCTTCATATGATTTTGATGCTCTTTAAATATTCTTGTGTACATATTATAGATCATTACAAGGAAGCAATGGTATAAATATTTGAACTTCATCATCATACATTATGATAGTCCTGAAAACCCACCCCTATCAGTTTGTGAGATGCAAAAAGATCCTACGTAGTACATCCAAATTGGTTTCAATTATATTTCATTGTATCAATATTGGTAGTGATCCCTAAGAGGGACCTTCTTGTAATATTCTTGGAAAGAACAAATAATTATTAATAAAAGGGCATTGTCCAATCATTTTCTTTATTTTGTTCTTTTTATTGATAGAGGGGTTTTGAAAGGACCCAAAATATTTTATAGAGAGAAACATGTGTGAACCCAACTGAGATCAACATTGAAAGCCAAAAAAAACAAAAAACATATGGGAAAATAACCAAACCATCCAAAAAGATAAAAAGCGAAACCTAGAAGTTCCCAACAAACCCAAAAAACCTATAAAATGAATAAGAGAAACTATTAAAATAATAAAACCATGAACATGAACCTGTTGAGTGATATTTTTGTCCAATCACAAGAATATACTCATAGTCAGGATCCTACTCGGATACCATCTCTTGCAAGGAAATATTGGTGATTTCCCCAATATTCTTTTTAACGTGTTTATTTTCTTCCAATGCTTAGTGAAAACTGTGAAATGCCAAAAGTTAATTGGATACCTTAGTGTTGCATATACCTGTTAACAAGGGGTCTGTTTTGGGTTGATTTGATTTGCAATGATTTTGTTGTTCATGGAATTTATGAAAATGTGAAATTATTGATCAACTATTTACTTTGAAATAACAACCTTTGAAATGTAATAAACATTTGATTTTAACATTTAAAAATTTGATTTTAATTAATTTTATCTCAAATTGTTAACTAAATTTTATCTCAAATTGTTAACCAAATTTTATCTCAAATTGTTAATAAAATTTTTAATCTCAAATTTTTAATCAAATTTTATCTTAGATTGTTAATCAAATTTTTATCTCAAATTGTTAATCAATTTTTATCTTTGATTTTTAAAATTTGTTTGAAAATAAAAATAAAATGATTAAATATAACTTTGCAATGTAAAAACTTTGGAATATCATATTAATTATTTACTTTAATGAAAATTTGAAATTTATTGAAATTTCAATTTTACGTAAAATGAAATTAAATGATTATTTAAAAACTATGCAAAGTTTTAAATTTCAAATTTTCATTAAAAAAAATGTAAATTTACGTAAATATGAAAATTTGAATCTTAATTCTTGAAACCGATGTATTTCTTTTTTGGGGTTTTGATTTTTTTATTTGATGAAACTTTAACAAAAATAAAAGGCTAGGGTTAGAAAAATAAATAAAATAAAAACAAGTCACTGTAACTTTTAAAATTTCATCCCAAATCTGTATAAACAAATATCCTGCACTAAACCAACATTAATCTAACCAGTCTTCACACAGTCCAAAATTAATGTGATGCAATATTCTATGGGAATAACACAATATATTAAAAAAATAAGTATACCATCCACATGCATATAACTTATTAAAAAATTCTAATATATTTCCAAAATGAAAGATATTTAATGAATACTCCTTCAGAATACATTGCTTTAACATATTACAATGGGTGAACTTATATCAGTACAACAACAAGGGAGGAGACACTCTTCCACAAAATCAAGTTTCCAACATTGGCTTGCTCCACAAAATCTTTGAGCCTTCTTCTGTGAGTTTCATTGGATATTTATTATTTCCAACCTTTTATTTTCTTTTATGCTTGTTTGGTTTTATAACACTTTATTTTCCTCAACTTGTAACCGATATGGAATTCATTCTCTTCTTTTGGTAATGCTTTTTCCATGATGCTTTCACAATAATATAATTGTCGTGTGTCTAGTTTTGTAATTTTATAAATCTCATGAATATTCTTATTTAGACACCTAAATCGTGTCATGCCTAGGGGAGCTACTTACATAGACACACTCATAAGATCATAAGACATAATATTGGACTTTTCAAGCACCAAAAGTGATTCTCACCACTCATTTAGGGCCTTTTCAAGCCATCCAAGCTTGGTCGCTCAAGCCAAGAGCAACTAGATTCTAGCTGCTCAATCCTAAAGCGGCCAGACCTTAGCTATTGTAGATGATAGTGGCCAGATCATAGCCGCTACAGACGATAGTGACTAAGCCATAAGAAATGGTGTGCTAACAAACAGACCCAATATCGGGTGGAAGTGGTAGTCTGCATGCAATAAAGGTGAGTGGGAGTGACTTTGCATTCCTTTTCATGACCAGTTCACATAGGAGACTTGAGTTTGCATTTATACTTAAGTTAACTAACCTTCAAGCATAAACAAAGGACAAAAGCTTCTCATGCTAACAAATAATTCACATAGAAGACTCAAGTGGGTAATTAGATTTTATTTAATTGGCCTTCAAATATAGACAATAGATAAGAGCTTCTCATGCTAACTTGCACTACGCATGAGAAATTCATTTCTAGGGCTTGGACATAGACCTAGGGTTTCACACTATAAAAGGTGCAAGCTTAAGAGCACTAAAGGGACACATGATCGATATATGACATATAGAGACCCAAATCACATATAGGAGATCATTTTCAAAGAGAGAGGGAGAGTTCTCTTTGGGATCACATGTGTGACAAAAATTTGATAAATCAAAGGGTACAACACCTACTTTCTTCAACATCATATCATAGTCTTTAACACATAGAATTGGGGCCGCGATCGCTATCTTGGACAGTGGCCCGAAGGCTTAGCTTAAATAGACATAGCATATTTTATCTTGTTTTCTTATATCATTAGCTTATATTTACTTGATTCTATGGTATCGTTTTATCATATTTCTGTTACATTCTCTAATTACTAATAACCTTATCTGGGGAGGCAATCTCAGATAGCTAGACGTGTATTATTGGTTTTTGTTTGAATTGCATAAAATTCCATAAGTTCATGAGACATAATCCATGACATACGATAGCAAGAGGATCCATTCAGGAGACATACCTAGATAAGGAGGCATCTGTAAGCCCTCAGATATTTTCGTGTGCAGAGTCAGGAAGCATTTTAGAGCACGACACCATTTTGCAAAAGGGGACATATCTTCATCCACTTGTAAATCATTGTATCAAGATGGGTATCCCTAAGAGGGAGGGACATGTAACTGGGGTTCAATATTAACAAAAGATCCATTCTTTGTCATTTCTATGTTATATGTTTTCTTGTAATATTTTAGCTTTATTTTTGGTATAGTAATAACATTGCAAGTAGAGTTAAGAGCGGTGCATGTGCCTCGGGGTCACTATAGATGGTGATCACTATGGGACAACCACTAATTTTTCATTTTCTACCAAAAAACTAACTTAATTTTGTGTGCAGGTCTAGCCGCTCTAGGCTACAATGGCTAGAAACTAGCCACTATAATCTACAGTGGCCAAAAACTAACTGCTTTGAGCTACAACGGCCAAGAACCAGCCGCTATGGTCAATAGCGGCCAGGACTGGAGTGCAACAGAGGTAAAAACATTGACTCTTTGAGTTGGATCAAAGGTTGGTATAGCTTTTTTGATATTTTACAACTTTCTATATACTTTTGTGTGTTCAAAATAGAGAACTTAAAGCACATTTATGTTTGGAAATTGAAATAATAAATATTAAAGAATTAATCATTTTGCATATATTAGATCTTCTTTTAAATTTTCCACTAGGCGTTGCTAGGAACAGTGGCTTATGCCTAAAAATTTTGCCCTAGAATCCAATGTGCTAGACATTGTATGTTGTTTGCTTGCTTTGAGGCCCTGCTAGAGGCCATAGTTGCACGAGATAAAGTGCTCTCATAAAAATCATAGTAGTTCATGCATTTTCTGAATATTGAAATATATTTTTGCACTTAGGCATATAGGAAAGACTCATTGTTGCTATATGATGCACTTTATGTTATGCAAGCTTAAAATGAACACCACACACACACGTCTCATTTAAACATTGGAGAGTTGGATTTCATCACCAACCTTCAATTTAGTCCAGTGACATTGGAATTCATATCCTTCCACTAGTTTGCCCTCTAGAGCTTCCTAGAAATGGATTGGGAAACTTACTTATAGTGACACTAAGTTACTTGTGTTCAAAATGTATCCCATTATTGGAACAATCATTGGTTCAGAGTGGAGGAGCTAGGAGAACCCCCCACTGGGTCTTCAGTGATGTACCCTAGCTTCTTTTGAGAAAATCATATTCGGCATGAGTGTACTTGATTGGCACTATGGATGAGTCTTCTCATTCTTAATCCAATAACAAGAGCAAAAAAATCAAGAGAATAGCACATCAAAACACAACAAACATTTTATGACACACTTAAATTGGTAATCAAGATAAACATTTTGTTTAGAATTGTGTGGTCATGCCTAAATAGCAAACTCAAAAGATCAAGTCATAAAGCAACATGGTCAAAACAAGAAGTAAACACCCTCGGTCTGATGTCGAGGGGGAGACAGAATCAATTCATACCCATAGGCAGAGTCATAGTAATGTTGAATGACCTACCCGTAAGGCTGTGATATGTAGCTCCACGAGCCTAAGGGATGATAACTCAACTCTTGGGGATCTCCTCGAGAAACCCCAAGTAAGAAACCACATCAAGGAACAAATTCACATAAACAAAAAGAGGCTTCACAATAATCCTCATCAAGGAGACATGAAGAGACCTCAAATGCCTCCTCTAAACACACACAAATATCTCAAAGACATGAGGAAACTTCAAGGGATTCCTCCTCACATGGACATAAAGAAGGTTTTAAGACCCATTCTTCACATGGGGATGATGAGACTGCTACATCTCCATACACATGGAGAAAACATGTCACCACTAAGCCCTCTTCATCAATAATGCAAACAAGAATTGCAACACCTCAAGACTCACAAGAAACATATGAAATAGGTCTACCCACTGAAGGGCAAGAAACTAGAGCTACATCTAGTCATGGAAATCATATAGAAGAAAACCTTCACACAAAAGGAAATATTCCCATAGACTATGACCTCATAGGATTAAATGACACCCCACAGGACCAACCATGGAGAATGAGACAACTAGATAGGTTGGATCGATTTTATACTCAACCAACTTAAATAACTATAGCTACTGAGAACTTTGCATCTGGAAGCTCATGAACTATGACTTCTAAACATACCTCCTAGTCTGGGGGTATGTCAGAGTGACCCTATAGAAGACACGTGGAGTATGATCATAGGGATATTCAACAATACATTGAACAAGTCACATTAACTAGCAAGAGTACAGATACAACAAAAACCCCCTTGAGGAATCTACGAGTCAAGACTACAAGAACAGAGTCATATAAACATAAGTATTCTACAAAAACACAAACTGACCAAATAAGGTAGTTAGAAAATGCATTACGTAAAGAGCGAGAGTTAGTGGAAGCTCTCGAACAAGAGAAACAAATAAAAATACTCTTGTGCCAACATGAGTAGTGGTTAAGAGAGCAATCTAAGTAGCTAGCTCTTAATAATTTATAAATAAAGGTGGTGAACACCAAATAACAAGACACACTGACTCACCTAAGGAAAGTCACACTAGAAAAGATATCCCATAATGAAACCCCCCACCAAATCATGAACAAAATCCAACTAATGGGGGAGGGCAAACATAACAAATCAAGATCACAATCTCGATTCCCCTCGTAGGAGGGAGGAAAATGGAACAAATCAAATGAATAGAGAGTTACCTCCATTGCCAATGTGAATAGGCTTGCATGAGGATGAAATCCATGCATCAAATGCATTTCAAGAGCTTTCTGAAAAGATGAAAATATTTGAGAAACAAGAGGCAGCTGGGAACTCACCAACATTGAGCAAGATACACAATCAACCATTGTGTCCATCAATACCTAGCCCTCCATATCCTAAGAACTTTGAGATGCATAGGTTAGAGAAGTTTAAAGGTGAATAGGATGCACAAGAGCATGTCACCAATTTTATCAATGCTTGTTTTCATCTTGAATACAATGATGCTCTCATGCTAAGAACATTCATAATGACATTTTTATGTGTTTCCACTCAATGGTTCAACTAACTACCTAAGAATAGCATAACCAAATTTGAACAACTGCATTATTGAAGCATTTCTCCTTTGGTGCTAAGAAGAAGGTGAACTTTTCAGACTTGGCAGACCTAAAATAGTATGATGATGAGCCAGTAATGGATTATGGGAATAGGTGGAGAAAAATCATGGCAAAATTATCATTCTTTGTTTCCATAGAAGAGATCATTCGCATTTTTACCAAAAGTTGTTCTAAACATATCTCCCTCTTGCTACAAATTCAATAGTATCCTTCATTTTAGGAATCTTTGGCATAGGCCAAGCTCATTGAAGAGATAAAAGTAGATGAGGGAACCATTAAGCTCTGAAACAAAAAATAGTGGAACAAGAATGCTAATAATGACAAGTACAAGTAGAATCAAGGTAACCCTACTCTAGTAAATCAATTCGTATTGGCTACACCCAAGGATGGGGGTGCACAAAAACCATAGAACTATCAAGCACATCCTCCATCAGCCAACTATGACCAAAAGAGCAATCAAGGAAGAAACAAAAAATGCAAGCCACCTTGTTATTTCATGCCTTTGACAAAATCAATACAATCAATCTTTAATCATTTGAGTGAGGCTAGGAGGATAAGATTTCCTAATATACCTCTTATATATACCAACCATCCTAAGCAAAAAGGATATATGGAAGATCAATTTTTGTCCTTGTCACAGGATACTAGGGCATGACATTGAGGCTTGCATCGGGTTTAAGCATCAAGTGCAAAACATGATTGAGGCGGGAGAGCTCAAAGTTTATAACCCACTAGCTCCCAAAAATAGATACATGGGCATATACAGAAACCCATTGCCCAATCATGAAGCCCCTTGAGAGCAAGAGGCTTAAGTCAATTAGGTTTGAGCTGACATACCTACCCATGGATGCATTGGGATGGTTGATATCGTTAACATAGCAACAAGGACTAGGCGGTATGGTCAACCACAACCTCTTGTAGCTCCCATGAACATCCTAGCCACTCCTAGGAAAAGGTAAGACAACCTTCCAGGTCCACCAATAAGACATGTGGTAACTATTCAGAGTAGATTGGAGAAAAACCTACAGACGAATCTAGCTAAGTTATGTATCTATGAGCTCATACAATAGTACCCAAAGCATAGGGATACTCTAATGGAGGTTTTAAGAATAATTGAGCTTCAACCACAAGATGCGAAGGCATTCACTCACTTTGTGGTACAAGTGCAAGAATGTCAGGAACTTGTAATCTGATTCTATGATCACGAGATTAAGACAATTTTTGTTGCCTTACCAGACCTTTCGCTAAATATTGTACAAGAGAGTTTTTGTCGATATAGGTTCATTGATAAACACCATCACAACAACTACAATAGGGCACCTCAAGATACCCAAGACCAATATCATTCTAGGAATTTACACATTGAGATATTTTAATGATGCTTTATGAAATACTATGGGAACAATAGTCCTAACCATCAAGGTGGGGCACAAGACCATCCCCATGATATGTCATGTATTGGAAGGTACTAAGCAGTACAACATACTCTTAGGTCACCCTTGGATAACGGCCATAAAGTGCGTGCCTTCGATCTTGCACCAGTGTGTCAAGTATGTGCATGAAAGCAAAGTCTATGTGGTTTTGGTCGATGATGAGCCTTTTAAATACATTAATCAGGTGGATATTCTAGGAGAATTTTTTATCCCTTCTACTCACCTATACATGGCACCTTCATACCCAACCACACAAGTTGATAACAAATAAAAAGGGGTAAGAAAAGACTCAGGCACATCAACACCTCCTAGTGCACTCAAGATAGTCAAGGCTTCTAAAGTACCATCAATGTCAAAACCAAAAGACAATCATAAGCTAAAGGTCCCATTAGTTAAGGAAGAGAGTCCCAAAGAAATGCCAACTGTAGCCATTGCTAAAATGCCAAATCCTATGGAAGAGGAATATCCTCAATATCAAGATGAAGATAATGATTATCACCCTTCTTTGCCAATATCATTCATGGGGTCATCCACATCACATGCATCAATACACTTGGCAAGTACAAGCATATGGGAATACTGTGTGTAGAACATCACCTTTATGTCTATCATTGAGTTTGCACAGGACATAGAGAGGCCTAAAGACTTGAGGTCGCTAGTACGAATAGTGGTTCCACTGGGAATCCCTCCCAACCAAACCAATTTTCTCTGTCAACCTAGACGATGCTCATAAGTTTTTAGATATAGAAAGATATGGTGATGAATTATTCATAGTCAATGTTCTTTACCTCTCTAATCTAGAGTTTTCTCTAAGATACTTTGAGCATTACCATTGGCATGGCTATGGCCTTGGTGTATATGAGTAGGGGTGCAGGAGGCCTTACGAGCCACTATATCAACTTCCTTTCGACATATTTGGCTTAGGCTACTATAGCAGAGGTCGAGATGACTCACTTGCAATGGCTTTGGAAATATTAAGCATAGGTTTGGGAGAAGATATTGATTTCATTCCTTATCACCCCTTGAGAATAGAAAATTTAAGCAATAGACAAGTAGCCACGGTAAACATACCGCCTCAAAAAACTTATCATCCAAACACCTCAATTGATTCCACCCCAATAGGGTACAACTCATGGGATGAGGAGAATGGATATGAAGCAAGTGATGATGAGGCACAACTTGGATTAGCCTATAAAGGGCCTCACTATTTTCAAAGGTTCACATGGTTCATCCATAATGAGATTGAATATACATCAGATGAAAGTGACTATGAATCAAAAGACTCAATAGAAAGAGCTTATTTAGGCTTAAGCCATCAAACCCTAACTTTAGGGCAAGAGAAAAATACAAATGGATTCTTCATAAGTGATGAATATTATGAAGATGAAACAAAGATGGCCTACTTAGGGCCAAGACATGAGCCCTTTGTCTTAGGACCACATACCAATGCTAATAGTTTTTGGATAAGTGATAATGACTTTGAGGATGAGATTGATATGGTTTATCTTGGACCTCACCACTTGCGGAAAGTCAATGATCTAGTAGAGAGAGAGACGACACTTCATGCCATAGACCCTCAACTCTAATTTTTGGGGAGACCTATTGACCTAGCTGCCATTCATCGGATGGTTAATCCCCCTCCGCCTACATTCAGAGAGTAGTTAGAGCCCAATGATCCTATTGTCCGCCTTGCTCATGGGCCAAATCCAAAAATTCCCATTCCTTTAGAACCTCATCATGAGTATGGAATAGAAACCCTTGAGACAAGATTGTACCCATGTGGCCTTAGAGATTTCATCCCATCCATCAACATGATCTCCATCGATTTGACCACTTCACTTCATAATCAAGCAAATACTACCAAATCATTGCATCTTGATATAGACGCTATTTATTGGGATCACACTAGTTCACCCATAGAGCTAGAAGACCTCTTCCCCAATGAAGATAAGTTACAACCATTCCATCTTGCATCAGGTTGTGTGTATGACATCTTCCATGTTAGTTTGGAACCTAAGTCAATAGGTCCTGTGAATCCTACTGATGATATTCATTTAATACCCATGACTCATTAGCTAGAGGATGGGTCACATATGGCTATAGAAGCAACTTTTGAGGTGGACATCAGTGATGATCCTACCCAACCAAGTAAATTCAAGTTTGAAGAAAGTATATCTCCACAGGAACAAGCCATATTGATTCCTCTCCTCAAGGAGAGGCCAAATATTTTTTCTTGGACTTACAAAGACATACCAGGGATAGATCCAAAGTTAGTCATTCACAACCTTTCATTGGATCCCATGAATAATCTAGTCAAGAAAAAACTAAGGAAAATGCATCCAACCATTGCTTTGATGGTAAATAACGAATTGCAAAAAATACTGGATGTAGTATTCATAGTCCCTATTGACTACCCTGAGTGGGTGTCAAACATGGTACCCATAGGGAAACCTGATAGAAGAGTCCGTATCTGCATAGATTTTAGAGATTTGAATAGGGCAACACCAAAGGATTCATTCTCATTGCCAAACATAGATGCTCTTGTAGATGCAACCTCAGGTCATGAAATGCTCTCCCTAATGGATGGGTTTTTTGGATACAACCTAATCTAGATTAAGCCTAAAGATCAACATAAAACTACTTTCATTACTCCATGGGGAACATTCTGTTACAAAGTGATGCCATTCAGTCTCAAAAATGTTGGTGCCACATATCAGTGGGCCATGACATACATATTCCATGAATATATGCATAAGATCTTGGAATATTACATGGATGACATACATAATCCATGAATATATGCATAAGATCTTGGAATATTACATGGATGACTTATTAGCCAAGTCCCTATTGCAGCAAGAGCATGTCGAAGTCCTTAGACAAGTCTTCGATAACCTCATATAACATAATATCCGATTGAATCCTAAGAAGTGCATATTTGGCGTAACTTCTGGCAAGCTTTTAGGATTCATCGTATCTAAGAGGCATCAAAGTAGATCCTGCAAAGGTAAAGGTTATACTGGAAATGGTCACCCCTACCAACATTAGGAAGTTGAGGAGCCTACAAGGCAAGATAGCATCCATAAAAATATTCATCGCATAATTATCATACAAATGCAGACCTATGAATAGGTTTCTATGCAAGTAAGTCCCCTTTCATTGGGATGAAGAATACCATCAAGCCTTTGCAGAGATCAAGACTTATCTGGCAACGCTTCTAGTATTGGCTCCACCAAGGCCAAACATACCATTTTTACTATATATATCAACTACTAATTTTATATTAGGCACCATGTTAGCCCAAAAGAATGCATAAGGCAAAGAGCAAGCCATATATTACATTACTTGCACCTTGGTGAACTATGAGCTAGGATATGCGTATGTCAAAAAATTGTGTTTAGTAGTGGTCTTTGCAACTCAAAAGTTGCGACACTACATGTTGAGCCATACAACCTATGTCATATCAAAACAAAATCCTTTGTAGTACATGATGAGCAAGACATATCACAATACACGTACCACAAAGTGGATCATGCTATTGACAAAATTTGATCTAGAATTCATAAGCTAAAATTCCATCAAGGTAAAAATCATAGCAAATCAATTAGCAGAGGTGCCTCTTCAGGATAACAAGCCTCTCACCATAGAGTTTCCTAATGATGCGGTCTTTGCATTATCATATTTACCAGAGCTTGAAGAACCTAAGAAAGAAAAAGATATGTCATTGTTCTTCGATAGTTCGAAGTGTGAACAAGGAGGCAGAATAGGAATTGTCTTTATCACACCATGAGGTGCTCCATTGCCCTTATCATTCAAACTATACTTCTCATACAGAAAAAAAAATACAAAATATGAAGCATTAATCTAGGGAATCCAAACAGTCATAGAGATGGGTATTAAAAAATTGAATATCTTTGGTGATTCCTTACTCATAGTAAACCAAGTCAAAGGACTCTTCCAATGTATGTGCCCACTCCTGAAGACTTACAAGGAACTTGTTGACAATTACTTAGCCTAGCTGGAATGGTATGACATCGAGGCAATCCCTCGTACATCGAATATATTTGCAGACACTATGGCCTCTTTGGGATCCTTAATACCTTAGAATTTTTCTACTAATTTTACAACCATTCATGTGAAAGTGCTTTCGTACTCAGCAATATGCCATGAAGCTTTTGAAAATCAAGAATTAGTCAACATGATCAACATCAAACCAAATCAATATTGGTCCTTCGTAGCCAAATATTTCTTGCAAATAGCACCTTGGGGGTCTTTGATCTCCCAAGGACCCATAGAGTGTGGTGTGACCATATACCATAGAGTTGTTCCTCAATCTGTGTTCACTACCTCAAAAATGTAGGAAGAGCAAGTTGTTTATTCTATAGAGGTTGTGGCCTATCAGGATTGGCTTTTCCAACTGTGGGACTTCTTGAAGCTCATAATAATACCTCAAGGTTTGTCACATACATAAAGGCAAGCATTTAAATAGAGAGCAACAAGATACATTTTTCTATGAGAAATCCTCTACAGACGAGGATATGATGGAGTATTGCTCCATTGTCTTGAGCCCCAGGAAATAGATTGGGTAGTTTTACAAGCTCACGATGGAACATGTGGAGGCCATTTCAGTGCCATGGACATCATTAAGTGCATCTTGATAATGGGTTACTATTGGCCCACAATGGAAAAGTATTTTTGTGAGTATGTCAAGAAATGTAGTAAGTGCCAACATCATGCAAACCTAACACACTTACCATCGTAATCTTTGTATCCCATCCAAGCAGCATGGCCATTTTTGCAATTGGGACTAGACTTGATTGGGAATATCTCACCCCCGTCCTCATACTGACATACATTCATCATAACTACCATAGAATACTTCATTAAATGGGTAGAAGCGATCCCCTTAATATCAACAACTGGACCAAGGATTGCAGAGTTTATACTCCATAATATCATAAGTCATTTTGAGGTCCCTTATAATATAATATCAAATAATGGGACATCTTTTAAGAACAAAAATGTGTGTGCTTTAATGAACAAATATTATATTCAGCACATTTTTTCAACACCTTATTATCTGCAAGCAAACGAGCAAGCAAAATCCTTAAACAAAATAATAGTCTCCATTTTGAGGAAGATAGTGCAAGAAAATCATAAGGATTGGCATATGTAGTTGCCTCTTGCACTATGCACATACAAGACTAGTATATGGACGCCCACTAGGGTAACACCATTTTCACTAGTATATGGCACTGAAGCCATCATGCCTCTAGATTTGGAAATCCTGACTCTATGCATAGCACTAAAAGACTTCATAGATGATGAAGTTGCATGGCAAGGCCGCCTTGATCAATTGATGCTTCTTGATGAACATCGAGTCAATGCTTTAGAGCATCTCCATGTTTACCAAGATTGCCTTGCGCGAGCTTACAATAGTAAAGTCCACCTAAGGGAATTCAAGGTTGGAGATCTAGTGCTCAAAGAAAACCAACATAATTCAAATCTATCGTCACATCTACGAGATAATTTCAAGATAAACTAGATAGGTCCATACATGATTTCACAAAGAGTTGGTCCTGGAGCATATCGCCTTATATCATTAGATGGTTTTGAAGAGCCTGAACCTCTCAATATCATTCACTTAAATGTATTTTACACATAAAAATACAAAAACATTCAAATATGTCAAAAACACAAAAACATTCAAATATGTCAAAAACACAAAAACATTCAAATATGTCAAAAATAAAAAACATTCAAATATGTCAAAAATAAAAAACATTCAAATATGTCAAAAATAAAAAACATTCAAATATGTCAAAAATAAAAAAAATTCAAATATGTCAAAAACACAAAAACATTCAAATATGTCAAAAATAAAAAACATTCAAATATGTCAAAAACACAAACAAATCATAAAAACATAAAATTCAAAAATTCAAATCAAAGGCTCCAAGGGTAATTCAAGCCGCTTGGTCAAAAATAAAATCAAAGGCTCCAAGGGTAATTCATACCACTTGGTCAAAAATCAAATCAAAGGCTCCAAGGGTAATTCAAACCACTTGGTCAAAACCAAAATCATCAAAGGCTCCAAGGGTAATTCATACCGCTTGGTCAAACAATCAAATCAAATGCTCCAAGGGTAATTCACACCACCTTGTCAAACATCAAATCAAAGGCTTCAAGGGTAATTCAAATCGCTTGGTCAAAACCAAAATCATCAAAGGCTCCAAGGGTAATTCATACCACTTGGTCAAACAATCAAATCAAAGGCTCCAAGGGTAATTCAAGCCTCTTGGTCAAAAATCAAATCAAAAGCTCCAAGGGTAATTCATACTGCTTGGTCAAAAATCAAATAAAAGGCTCCAAGGGTAATTCAAACCGCTTGGTCAAAACCAAAATCATCAAAGGCTCCAAGGGTAATTCATACCACTTGGTCAAACAATCAAATAAAAGGCTCCAAGGGTAATTCATACCGCTTGGTCAAAAAATCAAATCAAAGGCTCCAAGGGTAATTCACACCGCTTGGTCAAACATCAATTCAAAATGCTCCAAGGGTAATTCATGCTGCTTGGTCAAAAATTAAATCAAAGGCTCCAAGGGTAATTCAAACCGCTTGGTCAAAACCAAAATCAAATCAAAGGCTTCAAGGGTAATTCACACTGCTTGGTCAAACGCCAATTCAAAGGCTCCAAGGGTAACTCATATCGCTTGGTCAAAAATCAAATCAAAGGCTCCAAGGGTAATTCATACCACTTGGTCAAAAATCAAATCAAAGGCTCCAAGGGTAATTCAAGCTGTTTGGTCAAAAATCAAATCAAAGGCTCCAAGGGTAATTCAAGCCACTTGGTCAAAATCAATTCAAAAAGGCTCCAAGGGTAATTCAAACCGCTTGGTCAAATTCCATCAATTCAAAGGCTCCAAGGGTAATTCATACCGCTTGGTCAAAAATATAATCAAAAGGCTCCAAGGGTAATTCAAAACTGCTTGGTCAAAAATCAATTCAAAAAAAAGGCTCCAAGGGTAATTCAAAACCGTTTGGTCAAATCCCATCAATTCAACCAAGGGTAATTAAACCACTTGGTCAAAATCAAAACAAAATCACTGAAGGCATAATAATCCTTTGGTAAAATTAATCAAAAATACAAAAACAACATAAAATCAAAAATACAAAAACAATTGCACTTCACATTTTGCATCCACATCATTGCATTGCATTTTCACATACATTACAAGATATGTCATGAGAGTCTTAAAAGTGATACCACAGTTTGTCGCACAAGTCATTCATATCCATACCTCCATACACATGTGTGTAATTGTGTTTTTCAACACAACCATTATCTGTTGCTATACATAATTACTAAGGCTTTTTGGTTAGTCAACCAAATCTAGTAATCTTATTAACTTTTGAGGAAAACAACTTTGATTAGTAGAAAGAAAGGCCTAGCTATGATAAAGCCTTGGATATTCATGATCCCATCACTAATTGAAACACTAAAATCCTAGCTGGTACAAGGAAAAGATGAAAGCTACAAAGTGGTCTAGGTTACCTTAAGTGAAAATGATTATCCTTGCTTATCCCCTTGTGCAACCGGTTTAAAGGTGCTAAGAATTGGCAAAAGGACAAGCTTTACCCTATCAAAATCCCTTGCTTAAATCAAAATAAGCAAAATACAAAAGAAAAGTAAAAATTTAAAAGGCTAAGCATACAGTCCAGATTTCAAAAGCAAAAATCTGACACAAATCATATATTCAAAATACAAAAAAATCAAGATCAAGAAAAAAATAATAAACAGTGATTTTTCATCACTAAGAATGAGCAAAATAAACAGTGATTATCATCACTACAAAAAAAATCCCCGCTCAAAGAAAAAAATCAAAATCAAAATAAAAAGTGATTTTCATCACTACATATGAGCAAATATACAAATCCAAAAAGAAGCCAAAAATAAGGGAATAAAGCTTGAATCCCTAGAATTCTTAGCATTGTACAAAACCGGAAGGAGAAATACTTATGCATGACGATATGTCTATTACAATTGCTTCATGCATTTGTGTAGACAAATGTTTGAATGTGGATGAGCTAGCTTAGGTAACCAACTATTGCCTAGTGGTATAGTCCAACTAAGTCCAAAATAAGGATGATATGAACACTTGAGGATCCCTGATCTTAGCAATGGGATAAAATAATCCCGCCTGACATCGGAGGAAATGCTTGAGTTCTACCTCAAAATATACAATCACATGCACACACATAGATCATGAAATACCATGTCCATGGTAAAATCCTTACTTTTAAAAAGTCTAAGTGGTAAGTAGACAACTATTGATAGGGGAACTAGAGTGTTTGAATCTTCGAAAAGCCCCAAAAAATTTTACATAGCAACAAAAATTTAAATCATTCACACCATCACTTTCTTTATAAGATTCTATAAATTAGGGGGTATCAACATAGTAGGACATATACCGCATATATATTAGAAATAGTATATAGACGACCACTAACTACTTTATATCTTTTAATTTATAGAAACTTATTAAGAAGATACATTACACACCATTACATATCATATATGAATACTTAATCAATTCTTATGATAGAAGTGATTATTTAAATTCATGATCATTTTAAAACTTTTTGTGGTATCACCCATTAAGATTGTCAATGTCATATGCATTCCGTATGTTTTAAGTGATTAGAGCATACAAGTTCATTTATACCATTCCATCACATAAGTTAGACGCATACAATTAAAGAAAAGTTAAAACATGCATTTAGCAATAACATTTGCATACGAAAACACAAGTCATTAATCATCCATAAACCACATCATAAAACATATAGGCAATATCCATTTGCATACCATAAATTCATCATTCATCATCAAAATACATTGCATCATATCATCAAATCATATAAGAATATACACATCCATCTAAGCATCTTCAAATATCATATATCATCTAACATATCCATCAAATCATCATAATATCATCATCGCATCATATCATAAAACAAAATAACAACAAAAACATAAGTAATAAACGATAAACATAATGAGTCATAAAAGGCAAATATATCATAAAAATATGTGTGTAAATTCCAATGGATATACAAAAATTCCCGTGGACTATAGTCATGTAGGTTAGTCGACCTCAAAAATGGATCAAGAACCAAGTAGAACATCAATAAAGTGTCGGGCCTGAGCCCCCTGCGTCACCTCATCCAGTGCCACCTCCCCTTGTGGAACCTAACTCCTTGGGCTCTAACTCCTCATCCTCATTAGGAACATCAGGAACCTCTACTGCCACCTACTCTATCGAATGGTCCTATACCTCGATCCTGGATTGAACCCTGTGTCCTGCCAAATCTACACCATCACCCCCACCATCATCCTCACACCCTAGACTACTGATGCCATGCCACATTCGATCACCCCACCACTAAGAATAGGCCTCTATAACTCTGCCAACCATTATAGGGTCTACGACAAGGGCATCTTCCTCATATGCAAGCTCTGTGACCTATCATGGAGGTAGGTCCCTATCTATTGTGAGGTGCCTATACAAGAATGGTACCAAGGACACATCCTGCTACAATATGTATTGACAAAGAACCTGAGAGTAGAATAAATACTCTCATATGGCAATCTTATGGCTAATGAGAAATCGCTCGTATTGTGTCCTAGCAGTAAGACTAGCTGGATCATCCCAAACCGAACACTCATAGTATGGTCGCCACATGACATATTCGACCAATAATCTGGTAAAATCATCAGTGTAGTGGGACAACTCCCCTAAAAAAGTGTGGCTCTTATGCTCCTCATGCTCTCGAGCCCATCTGGTAGCATAAAATTGTGTTTGAGCCTCAATATATGTAATCTCAGCTAGGAGCCCCTTAGGGTGATCTACCTTAATATGCTTCCATCCCTAAACCTATAAGAGCAAATTGCAAGTAATGTTGATGTGTCCCTACCAATGGATGTGGTACAACTCATCGTAGCATTGAGCCAATAGCGATCTACCCCATACATATATGATAGGCTCCTCACTATGTAGTAGATCTTGCACAATTTGTAGGAGGTTCTAAGGGAACCTCAAATTCGAGCAATCCGGGATAAGAACATTGTTGATCACCATTAGCAACACAACATGCCTCGTTGTAAAAACATGAGCATCATACCAAGCCTTGGTAGATACTCCCCCAGACCTAGTATCCCAAAGAGCCTATGTAGAACATGCCCCAAACACCCAAGCATAGACAAACACCTGATCATTAGTGGTCAATGAAACAATGGGTACCCCATCAAATGGGATCTGAAAGATCCTGGACACGTCCTTTGGTGTGATAGTCATATCATCAAGTGGAATATGGAAGGTGTTGGTTTGTGGGTCCCAACGGTGGGTTAAAGTCATAAGATAAGATTGATCAGCCATAATGTACGATAACCTAATAATGTACTGTAGCCCACGGGCCCTAAACCACTCCCAATCAGTGTCATCAAATCCAGGAAGTAAGTCTAGCAGGAGCTTCGAGTACCGAGCTCGAGTAGTGAGGATCTAAACAAAGCAGAAGAAAAACAAAATATAAATATAATGCATCTAATGCATAATTCACAATAAACATGAAAATAGTGCAAAAGAGTATTATTTACTCTAAATCTAAGCCATAAGAAGTGGTTTTCTGATAAACAGGCCCAATATCGGGTGGAAGTGGCAGTCTAAATGCAATAAAGGTGAGCGGGAGTGACTTTGCATTCCTTTTCATGACCATTTCACATAGGAGACTTGAGTTTGCATTTAGAATTAACTTAACTGACCTTCAAGCATAAACAAAGGACAAGATCTTCTCATGCTAATGAATAGTTTGCATAGAAGACTCAAGTGGGCAGTTAGATTTCAGTTAACTGGCCTTCAAATATAGACAATAGACAAGATCTTAACTTGCACTACGCATGAGAAATTCATTTCTAGGGCTTGGACATAGACCTAGGGTTTCACACTATAAAAGGTGCAAGCCTAAGAGCACCAAAGGGACACATGATCGATATATGACATATAGAGACCCGAATCACATATAGGAGATCATTTCAGAGAGAGATTTCTCTTTAGGATCATGTGTGCGATGGAGCTTTGACAAATAAAAGGGCACAACACCTACTTTCTTCAACATCAGATCATGGTCTTTGTACCATAGCTTTGGGGCAAGGAGAGCAAGGTTTTATTTAGTGGTCGTTGTCTTGGACAGTGGCCCATAGGCTTAGCTTAAATAGACATAGCATCTTTTATATTGATTTCTTATACCATTAGCTTGGATTTACTTGATTCCATGGTATCATTTTATGATATTTCTATTACATTCTTTGATTACTAACAACCTTATCCAGGGATGCAATCTTGAAAAGCTAAACGTGTATTGTTGTTTGAATTGCATATAGGGCCACAGGTTCATGAGACATAATCCATGACATACGAGATAAAAAAGGATCCCTCTGAGAGACATACCTAGAGAAGGAGGCATCTGTAAGCCCTCAAAAATTTCCATGTGCAGAACAATACAACATTTTAGAGTGCGCCACCCTTTTGCAAAAGGGGACATCTCTTCATCCACTTGTAAATCATTGTATCAAGATGGGTATCCCTAAGAGGGACCGACATGTAACCAGGTTTCAATATTAATTAAAGATCCATTATTTGTCATTTTTGTGTTATATGTTTTCTTCTAATATTTTAGCTTCATTTTTGGTATAGTAATATACCGACAAACAGGCCCAATCACAGGTGAAAGTGGTAGTCTACATGCAATAAAGGTGAGCGGGAGTGACTTTGCATTCCTTTCATGACCATTTCACATAGGAGACTTGAGTTTGCATTTAGACTTAAGTTAACTAACCTTCAAGCATAAACAAAGGACAAAATATTCTCATGCTAACGAACAGTTCGCATAGAAGACTCAAGTGGGAAGTTAGATTTTAGTTAATTGGCCTTCAAATATAGACAATAGACAAGAGCTTCTCATGATAACTTGCAAAATGCATGAGAAATTTATTTCTAGGGCTTGGACATAGACCTAGGGTTTCACACTATAAAAGGTGCAAGCCTAAGAGCACCAAAGGGACACATGATTGACATATGACATACAAAGACCCAAATCACATATAGGAGATCATTTCAGAGATATTTCTCTTTGGGATCACGTGTGTGATGGAGCTTTGACAAATCAAATTGCATAACACCTACTTTCTTCAACATCAAATCATAGTATTTGACCCATATATTTGGGAGGTTTTCTTTAGCGACCGCTATCTTGGACAGTGGCCCGCAGGCTTAGCTTAAATAGACATAGCATCTTTGATCTTGTTTATTATATCATTAGCTTAGATTTACTTTATTCCATGGTATCATTTTATCATATTTCTATTACATTCTCTAATTACTAACAACCTTATCCGGGGAGGCAATCTCAGATAGCTAAACATGTATTGTTGTTTGAATTGCATACAAGGCCACAGGTTCATGAGACATAATCCACGACATACGAGAGCAAAAGGGGTCCCTTCGGGATACATACCTGGAGAAGGAGGCATCTGTAAGCCCTTAGAAATTTCTGTGTGTGGAGTTGGGAAGCATTTTATAGTGCACCACCCTTTTGTAAAAGGGGATATCTCTTCATACACTTGTAAATCATTGTATCAATATGGGTATCCCTAAGAGGGACCGACATGTAATTGGGGTTCAATATTAATGAAAGATCCATTCTTTGTCATTTCCATGTTATATGTTTTCTCTTAATATTTTAGCTTCATTTTTGGTATAGTAATAACATCGCAAGTAGAGTGAATAGCGGTGCGTGCACCCTCGGGTCACTACAGATGGCGATCACGGTTACATCATATCATAGTCTTTGACCCATATCTTTGGGGTAAGGAGAGCAAGGTTTTATTTAGTGGCCACTGGAAATATATGACATATAGAGACCCGAATCACATATAGGAGATCATTTTAGAGAGAGAGTTCTCTTTGGGATCACGTGTGCGATAGATCTTTGACAAATCAAAGTGCACAACACCTACTTTCTTCAACATCAGATCATAGTATTTGACCCATAGCTTTGGATCAAGGAGAGCAAGGTTTTCTTTAGTAGTCGTTGTCTTGGAAAGTGGCCTACAAGGTTGGTTTAGATAGATATAGCATATTTTATCTTATTTTCTTATATCATTAGCATAGATTTACTTGATTCCATGGTATCATTTATCATATTTCTATTACATTCTCTAATTACTAACAACCTTATCCAGGGAGGCAATCTCAAACAGCTAAACGTGTATTGTTTTTTGAATTGCATACAAGACCACAGGTTCACAAGACATAATCCATGACATACGAGAGTAAGAGGATCCATCTGAGAGATATACCTGAAGAATGAGGTATCTGTAAGCCCTCAGACATTTCTGTGTGTAGAATTCATAAGCATTTTAGAGCGCGCCACCCTTTTACAAAAGGGGACATCTCTTCATCCACTTGTAAATCATTGTATCAATATGGGTATCCCTAAGAGGGATCGACATGTAACCGGGGTTCAATATTAATGAA
Source organism: Wollemia nobilis (assembly GCA_028583015.1). NCBI lineage: Eukaryota > Viridiplantae > Streptophyta > Pinopsida > Araucariales > Araucariaceae > Wollemia > Wollemia nobilis. Next base: position 9,300,561 of record JAQPPZ010017052.1, read on the forward strand.
AGATCCATTCTTTGTCATTTTTGTGTTATATGTTTTCTCATAATATTTTAGCTTCATTTTTGGTATAGTAATAACATCGCAAGTATAGTTACGAGTGATGCAACACTAGGGTGCATGCATCGCTCTTAACTCTAATTGCGATGTTATTACTATACCAAAAATGAAGCTAAAATATTACGAGAAAATATATAACACGGTAATGACAAAGAATGGATATTTCATTAATATTGAATCCTGGTTACATGTCGGTCCCTCTTAGGGATACCCATCTTGATACAATGATTTACAAGTGGATGAAGAGATGTCCCCTCTTGCAAAAGGGTGGTGTGCTCTAAAATGCTTCCCGGTTCCACACACAGAAATTTCTAAGGGCTTACAAATTTTTGCTTCTCCAAGTATCTCCCGAATGGATCCTCTTACTCTCGTATGTCATGGATTATGTCTCATGAACCTGTGGCCCTGTATGCAATTCAAATAACAATACACATTTAGCTGCCCAAGATTGCATCCCCAGATAAGGTTGTTAGTAATAAAAAAATGTAACAAAAATATGTTAAAACGATGCCATGGAATCAAGTAAATATAAGCTAATGATATAATAAAATAAGATAAAATATGCTATATTTATTTAATCTAAGCTTGCGGGCCACTTTCCAAGACAATGACCTCTAAAGAAAACATTCTTCAACATCAGATCATAGTCTTTGACCCATAGCTTTGGGGCAAGGAGAGCAAGGTTTTCTTTAGCGGCCACTGTCAATATATGAAATATAGAGACTCAAATCAGATACATGAGATCATTTTAGAGAGAGATTTCTCTTTGGGATCACATGTGTGATGGAGCTTTGACAAACCAAAGGGCACAAAACCTACTTTCTTAAACATCAGATCATAGTATTTGACCCATAGCTTTGGGGCAAGGAGAGCAAGGTTTTATTTAGTGGTCGTTGTCTTGGACAGTGGCCCACAAGCTTGGATTAGATAGACATAACATATTTTATCTTGTTTTCTTATATCATTAGCATAGATTTAATTGATTCCATGGTATCATTTTATCATATTTTTGTTACATTCTATGATTACTAACAACCTTATCTGGGGAGGCAATCTTGGATAGCTAAATGTGTATTTTTGTTTGAATTGCATATAGGGCCACAGGTTCACGAGACATAATCCTCGACATATGAGAGCAAGAGGATCCATCTGGGAGACATACCTAGAGAAGGAGTCATCTGAATGCTATGTCTATTTAAGCTAAGCCTACGGGCCACTATCCAAGACAACGGGCACTAAAGAAAACCTTCTCCAACATCAAATCATAGTCTTTGACCCATAGCTTTGGGGCAAGGAGAGTAAGGTTTTCTTTAGTGGCTATTTTCTTGGATAGTGGCCCATAGGCTTAGCTTAAATAGACATAGCATCTTTTATCTTGTTTTCTTATATCATTAGCTTAGATTTACTTGATTCCATGGTATCATTTTATCATATTTCTATTACATTCTTTGATTACTAACAACCTTATCTGGGGAGGCAATCTCGGATAGCTAAACATGTATTTTTGTTTGAATTGCATACAGGGCCATAGGTTCACAAGACATAATCCATGAGATATGAGAGGAAGAGGATCCATCTAAGAGACATACCTGGAGAAGGAGGCATCTGTAAGCCCTCAAAAATTTATATGTGTAGAACCGAGAAGCATTTTAGAGCACATCACCATTTTGCAAAAGGGGACATCTCTTCATCCACTTGTAAATCATTGTATCAATATAGGTATCCCCAAGAGGGACCGAAATGTAACTGGAGTTTAATATTAATGAAATATCCATTATTTGTCATTTTTGTGTTATATGTTTTCTCGTAATATTTTAGCTTCATTTTTGGTATAGTAATAACATCGCAAGTAGAGTTAAGAGTGGTGCATGAGCATCTACACATCCATATAAGCATCTTCAAATATCATATATCATCTAACATATCTATCAAATCATTATAATATCATCATCGCATCATATCATAAAATAGAATAACAACAAAAACATAAGCAATAAATGATGCACATAATGAGTCATAAAAGGCAAATCTATCATAAAAATATGTGTGTCAAGTCTAATGGATATACAAAAAACCCCATGGGCTATAGTCATGTAGGTCAATCAACCCCAAAAATGGATCGAGAACCAAGTAGAACATAAATCAAGTGTCAGGCCTGAGCCCCTTGCATCACCTCCCCTAGTGCCACCTCCCCCTGTGGTGGTGTCATGATTCGAGTGACGTGAGCCTGTAGGTCTCTCTATCTAAGATCGAGTCTGCTAGCTAATATGGGAAGAATACTACCCTGAGGTAGAGTGCCCGCTGACCTGCGAACCACCTGCATCTATTGGATCCTTAGGGACAATATTGTGCTTCCTGAGCTGCATTTGAAGGAGGGTAACATGATCCGTAAGACCCTAGATCTGAACCTCATGCTCATACAACAAGGAATGAATTTGTCCCACCTCTACCCCTAAGCCTACTACTGGAACCTCTTATGGTGTAGAAGCAAGAACAACTACATCCTAACATCACCACCCTCGATAGTAGCCTGTAGAGCTTGTATTTGTGTTATGAGCTACTCAATCATAGCATCTAACTATTGTACCTAGATCTTAGTAGCCAGGATCTCAACCTTGACCTCGTGCAACTGTGCTCTCATAGGAGAGTCTCTCTTCTCAGGATCTAACTCCTCCTCCTCCTCAAGAACATTAGGATCCTCTACTATTGCCTGCTCTATTAGCTGGCCCCATACCTCGGTCTTGGCTCAAACCCTATGTCCTATTGAATCTATGCCATAACCCCTGCCATCATCCTTGTGTCCTAGAATATCGATGCCATGCCACATACGATCACCCCACCACTGATAATAGGCCTCTATAACTTCCACAACCACTGTAGGGTCTATGGTTAGGGCATCTTTCTCATCTGCAATCTTTGTGACCTGTCATGGAGGTAGGTCCCTCTCTGATGTGAGGAACCTAGACAAGAATGGTACCAATGGAATGTCTTGCTATAATATGTACTGATAAAGAACCCGAGAGTAGAAGAAATACTCCCAAATGGCAATCTTATGGCCAACAAGCCATCGCTCGCACCATGTCCTAGTAGTAAAACTAGCTGGATCATCCCAAACTAGACACTCATAGTATGACCACCACACGACATCTCCGGCCAATAGTCTATTGAAAGCATCAGTGTAGTGGGACAACTCCCCTGCAAAAGTGTGGCTCTTATGATCCTCATGTTCCCGAGCCCATATAGAAGGATAGCATTGTGTTCGAGCGTCAATAGATGTAATCTTAGCTAGGAGCCCCTTAGGGTGATCTACCTTAATGTGCTCCCATCCCCAAACCTGTAAGAGCAAACTGTAAGCAATGATGACGTGTTCCCATTGATGGATGTGGTACAACTCATTATAGCATTGAGCCAATAGCAATCTACCCCATGCATAGATGATAGGCTCCTCACTATCCAGATGAGGGTCCTGTACCATCACTAGCAGGTTCCAAGGGAACCTCAAACCTGAGCAGTCTGGGATAAGAAAATTGTTGATCACCATCAGCAACATATCATGCCTCACTGTGAAAACATGAGCATCATACCAAACCTTGATAGATACTCCCTCGGACCTAGTCTCCTAGAGAGCCTGTACAGAACATACCCCAAAAACTCAAGCATAGATGACCACCTGATCATTAGTGGTCAAAAAAAAAATGGGCACCCCATCGAATGGGATCTGAAAGATCCTATACATGTCCTTCAGTGTGATAGTCATCTCACTGGGCAGAAGATGGAAGGTGTTGGTCCGTAGGTCCCAACAGTGGGTTAAAGTCATAATATAAGCCTGGTCATCCATAATGTGGGGCAACCTGATAATGTACTATATCCCACAGGTCTTAAACCACTCCCAGTCAGTGTCATCAAATATAGGGGCAAGTCCAGTAGGAGCTTTGGGTATCGAACCCGAGTAGTGAGGATATAAACAAAGCAAAAGAAAAACAAAACATAACTACAATGCATCTAAGGTATAATTCACAATAAACATGAAAATGGTGCAAAAGAGTATGAGTTACTCTAAATATAAGTAAGAAAAGAATAAATTGCACCTAAGCAAAGCAAAAATTCAAAAAAAAAAATCATAAAAACAATACATAAAATGCAAAAGCAAGGCTCAAGCTTTAGCCATTGTTGCCTACAATGGCCGAAACCTGGATGCTGGAGGCAATAGCAACCAAGGCCCAATGGTTAAATTTTTAACCGTTGAGATTCAAGCTTAAAAGTTCTGAGCGATATTGGCTCAGAGCCGACCGCTTTGAGTAATAATGACCAAGGGGCGATACAGAAAACCCATGAACCCTTGGCCAGAAAATAAAAAAAAATTACAATTTTGACAAAATAGCTCCAATAAAAAAATAAAATGGAGGGAAAGAAAGCAAATTGGAAAAGAAATCCCCTACCCAAGCATTGAAACTAAAATAATTTTGATAATGCCCAAAACAGCAGCAAAAAGGGAATAATGAAAAATTTTCAAAAACCCTAGGCTAAAGCCACTGACAGATTGTAAAATTGGGGACCAACCCACTGTGACAAAAAATAACCTAAGCCTAATTACAGAGTTTGTTCATTGCCAACAGGTTTAGTGATGTTCATTTTGCTCATTTCTTAGTGAAATTCAATTTTACTTAAGCAAAGAAAAGAGAGCTAGGGTTTTGAAGAGAAATACCCGAGAAGCTTCAACTCCTCTAGTATTTGATGTCTCACCTCGTGTAGCCATGTCCTTAGCACCAGCAAAGTTTTGAAGTCACAATCATCACCGCTGCACTAGAGCTCTAAAAATGGAATATTGAACAGTAAAAATGACAGGTCAAAACCCTAGAATTACAAGTTTTATATTTTCTTAATTATTCCTTGGCCACTGTTGATGTCAGAAACCCAAGCTTCTTGGAAGCTCAAGGTGACAGCGACCACAGGCAGGAAATCAGAGGCTGTTGGACCTGATAGCAGCCAAGCCCATAGGTTAAAATTAAGCAGTTTCTTCAATGAGGGAATAATAAAAATAGCAAATAATCACATTTTTTATGGTTTAGGATCATCAGAATGTTCAAAATAGCAAAAAAATTCACATAAAATAACAATCTCAAGTAGGCCTCATATCTAGTTACCTACTCTATCCACTCGACGATTGCAATTATTTGCACTCCATGTATTTTGGTGAGATGAGTAGACAACCATAAGACCACTTGGGGCAAAAGTAACTCATTTTGGAATTACGATATGTCACCCTTCAAACCCGAAGAAGATCAATATGGTCAAACTACTCCACAGGTGTGAAGGGGTCATTCTAATTCCCCTATGACATCAAAAAAATTAAGTCAAAGTGATACAATCTAAACATAAACATAATCACTCATCCTAACTCCCTAAGAAGGTTATTGACAGTCATACCGCTCCTTGAGATAGGGATGGATGATTATCATAAGCAATTGGAATCACACTTAGATGTGGTATTACCCATTAAAAGCAGCAAATGCTAGAAAGGAACTAGATTAGTCATATTGGTTAAGTGACTTGTCGCTTCAATCATTATCATTTCTTCACCAATCCATTGTGTGAAGAAGTAGTTCAAAACTTCAACTTAATCATAATCAAAATCAACAAAAGATCCCTTGATCATAGCCAAATCATGTTCGTCCTTTGAATCATTGCATACAACAATCACAAATTTCCCTTGTTTGCTAGGAACGTAAGTAGACATGATATATTCAATTGTAGCTCTCCTATCGATTGAAATTGTTGTAGCAGCTGAAGCTACCCAATTGATTTTGAGGAATGAATGCAATTTAACATGCAAAAGCCACTAGGCTAAGTCCTCTGAACATTGAGGCAATGATTCAAGGGATGCATACTATCTTGCATGATTGGGCCATCTGGCATTGATTAGAACATTGATCACCATACACCATACAAACATATCAGTCTACGTTTTTTCTCAGCATTGTGCTTTCCACACAGCGCATCGCAAAAAGGGGCATCTATAGACACCTAAATCATGTCATTCTTAGGGGAGCTACTTACATAGACACACTCATAAGATCATAAGCCATAATATTGGACTTTCCAAGCACCAACAGTGGTTCTCACCACTCATTTGGGACCTTTTTAAGCCATCCAAGCTTGGTCGCTCAATCCAAGAGCAACCAGATTCTAGCTGCACAAGCCTAGAGCGGCCAGACCTTAGCCACTGCAGATGATAGCAGCAAGATCATAGCCACTGCATACAACAACATCTTAGCCATAAGAAGTGGTTTGCCAACAAACAGGCCCAATCTCAGGAAAAAGTGGCATTCTGCATGCAATAAAGGTGAGCGGGAGTGACTTTACATTCCTTTTCATGACCAGTTCACATAGGAGACTTGAGTTTGCATTTAGACTTAAGTTAACTGACCTTCAAACATAAAAAAATGACAAAATTTTATCATTATAATGAATAGTTCGCATAGAAGACTCAAGTGGGCAATTAGATTTCAGTTAACTGGCCTTCAAATATAGACAATAGACAATAGCTTCTCATGCTAACTTGCACTACACATGAGAAATTCATTTCTAGGGCTTGGACATAGACCTAGGGTTTCACACTATAAAAGGTGCAAGCCTAATAGCACCAAAGGGACACATGATCGATATATGACATATAGAGACCCGAATCACATACAGGAGATCATTTTTAGAGAGATATTTCTCTTGGGGATCACGTGTGCGACAGAGCTTTGATAAATCAAAGGGCATAACACCTACTTTATTCAACATCATATCATAGTATTTAACCCATAGATTTGAGGTAAGGAGAGCAAGATTTTATTTAGCGGTTACTATCTTGGATAGTGGCCCGTAGGCTTAGCTTAAATAGACATAGCATATTTTATCTTGTTTTATTATATCATTAGCTTAGATTTACTTGATTCCATGGTATCATTTTATCATATTTCTATTACATTCTCTGATTACTAACAACCTTATCCGAGGAGGCAATCTCGGACAGGTAAATGTGTATTGTTGTTTTAATTACATACAGGTCCACAGGTTCACGAGACATAATCCATGACATACGAGAGCAAGAGGATCCATCTGGGATGCATACCTGGAGAAGGAGGCATCTGTAAGCCCTTAGACATTTTCGTGTGCAAAACCAAGAAGCATTTTAGAGTGTGCCACCCTTTTGCAAAAGGGGACATATCTTCATCCACTTGTAAATCATTTTATCAAGATGGGTATCCCTAAGAGGGACCGAAATGTAACCGAGGTTCAATATTAATGAAAGATCCATTCTTTGTCATTTCTATGTTATATGTTTTATCGTAATATTTTAGCTTCATTTTTGGTATAGTAATAACATCGCAAGTAGAGTTAAGAGCGGTGCATGTGCCCCGGGGTCGATACACTTATATCCACTTTACTTCCATGAAAATTACCTTTGATTATTTGTATCATATTTCTCTACCAATTTATATCCTCACACTTCATTTCATTTGAACAAAATATCATACGCTATATAAGGCAATACACCAAGCATTTTCACAATCATATCCACGTATTTGATTATATGAATTTGAAACATAATACTATTTACGTATTTGGATATCTGAATTTAACCCTATAATCTTCTCATTTTCAACTATTCAATTTATCTAACTATTACAGACAATTATATCTTATAAATTCTCCTTCTCTACTCCTTCACTATGGCACTGGAATTGCACTATTTATTTGATTGCAAGGAGATGATAGAGATCCATATGGGTGCCTTAGCAGTCATCTGCATGGAGTGTAGACTCTTGGTGGAAGAAAATCCCATTGATGATACCTGTGATATTCACGTCTTCCATTACAATAGGGATGCTCAGTATATCAAGAAATTCAATGATCCCTTTAGCATCAGTGATGCTTACCTAGTGGACACATTGATCTCAATAAATCTCATATTTGATGTGGTAATTCTGAGAAAGCACCAAAGGGCCATACAAAAATACCATAAATTGTCCCAACACCTAGGTGAGATGTCCTAGCTGGCATCTCTCCTCCACGTCACCAATATTGACTCCTTGTCCTTCATAGGCAACAACCACTACCACAACATTAATCCCACATGTATCCAAGATAACATATTGAATGATTTATCAATACGAATGAGCACCAATACATATGACTCAGCTATGGCCCTTAGTGGTACTCTCAAGATCCATGCCTCCATGTTGACCGTGCTTCGACACTGCATCTACTAGTTGGTCGGGTCGAGGGTTCACCTTGAAAATCGTATCAAATTTAGTAGCCTAAAAAAAAAGGTTTTTAACATTAGTGTTCCATAATTTTTTATTTGGGATGTGACTTTACATGAGCTTTAATAAAAGTAACATATACAAAATAGAAATGATAATTTAATGAAAAACTTATTTATTTATTTTTATTTTTACTTTTAATTTTTAATTTTTGTATTTTTAATTTAATGCATAATTAATCAATGGATTGAACTCAAATATGATATGATATAAAATTAAATTAAAACAAATTGAGCTAATCTTATACAAAACTAAAATCCACTAGATAAATCTTAGGATAATGAACAATGTGGTACTCAACATAGATGATTTTATTGGTATGAAAATATGAAATCGAACACCCAAGATCAACAAGGTTAAAAAACATTTTCTAGTGCTTAAACCATAATAATGGTAAACCTTAAAAATTTGTTGACCTCTTTATGACATCATAAATGAGAACAAATAATGCAAACCAAAATGTCACATGAACATCAAAGTTTCAAGTGGGTCCCCAAATTTGGGGTAAGTTGTGCAATGGCAACAACAAATGGTGACTCTATTGGAAAATGCTCCTTAGTATTTTGGATAAAAAACCCAATCTAAAATATATAAAACTAAATATCATTAAATATAAATCATCTAGTAGTACCCAAGAAGCAAGGGGTTCAATAGTTTCAATTGAAAGTAAGTACTTCATTTGTTTCAGCTTAGTGTGTGTTTTGTGCATTTATTCTCTATTTTTGAATCAATCAAAATTTCATCATCTATTTTACAATTAGGATTTTTAAATATGTCACTCATAAATAATTTACCTCTGCATTGCTCCACTACCACTAAAGCATTTATAGCTCGAGTGGAGATGACCTTGATCTCTTCTAGACCTTGATATACTGCTAGTTAGGCATCTATAGCCCCGATAGAGATTATCTGAAACACCCAAGCATTTGATTGATTTGTATTTTTTATGAGAATTTAATTCCTTTGTAAATATCATATGTGCATCTTTGGCTAGAGATCATCTAAGGATTAATATGGAGTGTATAAAATTTTCACCTAATCGATAAACCAGAATGATTTCATCCTTCAAGATCAAAAATATTATTTTAACTGTGATGTTATGTGTGAAGCTTCAATGAAATATTGTATTACTTCAATATCCACTCTTTTAATCCATAATCCATAAATAACTACTAGATAATCCAATCTCCTTAGCTTCAATTTCACCTAATTTCAAACAAGTTATTCATATTCCATGACTAATAAATATTTCTAAAAAAGTGATAAAAGTTTATTGCAACTACATAGCTATACCACCATCTGAAAAATCAAAACCAAAACGTGTTGTGAAAATAAATAAGCAAAAGTGAACATAAACCAAAACATTAAATTTGGCATGAACCTATATCATTGAAATATAAAAATAAAAATAAACAAAATTTCAAAAATGAAAACAACAAAACAAACCAACAAGTGATGACTACATCCAAATGGTATGTACAAACACAAAATTATGTATAAGTGAATGCAAAATGAAACAACAAAGTGATGTACAAGAAAGTTTACAAAATCAAAAACTATGTGCAAAAGATGAATATATACAAGTGATGGATATGCTTTCTATCTCAGGGATGGAAATAGTGCTTTAAAAACTTCCCATTGATAGGAAAAGGAATGTTCTCTCCACTTAAATTTTACAATATAAATGCATTTTCCCCAAGAATATAAAAAATTTGGTAGGGACCTAACCAAATATTATCAAATTTATTATGATCACCCTTCCTTTCATGTGCTTTATCCCACAACAAAATTAAATCAAAAATATTTAAGACTTTGACCTTGGCTCTCTTATCAAACACCCTTTTAACAATCCTCTATTGCTTACTAAAATGTTGTAGGGAATCTTCCCTCTTTTCATTGAGACTCATTAAGTGAGTAAATTTTACCTCTATTTTATCATCAGTTTCAAGATAATATTTCATAAAATAAAGAGTGCATTTTCAAGTTAGTAGGAAAAATGATATATTGACCATAAAATAAATGATAATTAGAAGTACATATGGACTATTTTGATCTAGTTCTATCCACCCATAAATCATATTTTAACTTATTATGCCAGTCTCTAGGATTTATTTCAAACAAAGTCTTAATTATGAACAATAAGTCTTTAATAGTAGATTCTGCTAAACCATTACCTTATGGGTAATAATTTGATGAAAAAATTATGCTTACCTTATTTTTGTACACCCATTATACAAACTAAAGTGAAGTGAAAGTAGAACCATTGTCACAAACAATAGAATATGGCATGCCAAATCTAGTAACAATGCATCCTTCTAAAAATTTAACTACTTCAAAAGTATAGTTCTTAGTAGGAATGGCTTCTAGTTCATCTAGTACAATAATTTGTGGTGGTTAAAATGTTAGTTTCACAATGACACTGAGAGGGGGGTGAATCAGTGTGGCTCTTTAAAACTTAAAAACTTCAACTCTTAAAGCCAAAACAATGAAAACTTAAAACCACATAAAGCAAATATAACAAGAGAGCATCACACAACACAAGATGTACCGAGGTTCACCAGTTTTGGCTACTCCTCAAAAATTGACTGTTTGGACTCCCATCCAAATCCAGCCTTTGCAAAATATCAATTTTACAATCAATTTACCAGCACCCACTGGAAGGAGCACCAACCCCTAATTTATCTGCACCAACAGAAAGGAGCACCAACCCCTAATTTATCTGCACCAACAGAAAGGAGCACCAACCCCTAATTCCAAGCACCAACTTGGACTGCAATTTTGAAACTATAAGATTGACATAAAAATGCCTCTACTTTATACAAGACCCTGACTGGTCTATTGCTAACCCAACCTCTCTCACTATTCACCAAAACATCACACACACTTAAGGCTCTGCTTACTGCACTTTTATAGCCCTCTTACAACCCTCTTGCTATGCTTCTTACTACATTCTTACGGCTCTCTGCCTAACGCTCTCTTACGACACTCTTCCAACCCTCTTTTTGCAGCACTTTCACCCTATTTCAACAGCAATTAATTCTCCACGCAGACCTCCTTTTATAACAAAGTTTTGATTCTATTTTTAACTTCCATATTTTCACATGCAACTTATTAATAGAAACTTCTATATGTAACTCCTTTATCTCACAATATTCTCTCATGCATCCTATTAATAGTTACGGCTCTTGTTTGGTCTTCGACTGATGACTTTCAGTTTAACCGTCGCTCGATGCTTTCACTCCGTAACTGGCCCTGTAACTGTCATTCTGACTTTAGTTCACTATTCTTATTTTAGCTGCATGATTTTCTCTATATAACTTTAGTTAACTCTTCTTATTTTAGCTGCATGTTTTTCTTCTACACCCTTAACTATCATATAACTTCAGTTAACTATCACATATCTTATTTTAGTTGGGTTCTCTTCTTAGCTCATGCCAAAGTGACCTATCATGAAATCGTGACACTTATGCCTCTTTGTCCTCTTCTCGGCTTTCACCCATGAAAACACATGTCGCGATATCATGACACTTTCACCTCCTTGCTACTCTTCTTGGCTTCAACCCATGAAAACACATGTCATGATATCGTGACACTTTCGCCTCCTTGCTACTCTTCTTGGCTTCAACCCTGAAAACACAACATGTCGCGATATCACGACACTTTCGCCTCCTTGCTACTCTTCTTGGCTTGTACCCAGAAAACACATGTCATGATATCACGACACTTTCACCTCCTTCTACTCTTCTTGGCTTTACCCACAAAACACAACAAGAACTTTCACCTCCTTACTCTTCCTCTTTACTTTTGTCATGATATCGTGACACTTCTACCTTAACTTTCTCTCTCCTCCTTTAGTAGCAAAAATGTGACATGTCAATAAATCGTGACACTTTCTCTCCTTTGCTCTTTCTCTTGCCTTCGGTTCACAAAAACCGACATGTCGCGATATCGCGACACTTTTTCTCCTTAGCTCTTTCTCTTGCCTTCGGGTCACGAAAACCTGACATGTCGCGATATCGTGACACTTTTTCTCCTTAGCTCTTTCTCTTGCCTTCGGGTACTGAAAACCTCGACATGTCACGATATCGCGACACTTTTTCTCCTTAGCTCTTTCTCTTGCCTTGGCAACATGTCGTGATATCGTGACACTTTTTCTCCTTAGCTCTTTCTCTTGCAACATGTCACGAAATCATGACACTTTTTCTTTACAATCTCTCTTGCAATATGTCATGAAATCGTGACACTTTTTCTTTCGGACAATCTCTCTTGCAATATGTCACGAAATCGTGACACTTTTTCGTCCGTACAATCTCTCTTGCAATATGTCACGAAATCGTGACACTTTTTTGTTTGTACAAACTTCTCTTGCAATATGTCACGAAATCATGACACTTTTTCTTCGTACAATCTCTCTTGCAATATGTCATGAAATCGTGACACTTTTTCTACTTGCACTTTCTCTCTTCCAACATGTCACGAAATCGTGACACTTTTTCTTGCTTGCGCTTTCTCTCCAACATGTCATGAAATCGTGACAGTTTTTCTTGCTTGCGCTTTCTCTTCGAACATGTCATGAAATCATGACAGTTTTGCTTGCTTGCACTTTCTCTCCGAACATGTCACGAAATCATGACAATTTTGCTTGCTTGCGCTTTCTCTCCGAACATGTCACGAAATCATGATAGTTTTGCTTCTCAACATGTCACGATATCGTGATAGTTTTCTTTCTTGCTCAACATGTCGCGATATCACGACAATTTTTCTTTCTTGCTCAACATGTCGCGATATCGCGACAGTTTTCTTCCTTGTGAATTTCTTTTGATTTTTAGCATATGGGCCACTTCGATCTTTTGGAGAACCTAGCATACTCTAAAACCTCTTAACTCTCTAAGAACCTCTTAACTCCTATCCACTGCATCAACCGATCTTCGATCGTGTTGACAACAATGACAATACTATTCTGCACCTTGCTCAACAATCTCCCCCTTTGGAATTGTTGGCAACACACATGCAATTTCCTATAAATCTTCTCCCCCTTTGACAATAATACCAAAGGGCTACTGCAGACTCCCCCTGAGTCCATGCACAACATTCTCAGGCACAAATTATGACAGTTAGCAAAAATTACAAATATGAGCAAAAAGATAATCAAATATATAAATGCTCCCCCGAGAATGTGGTCCACCAAGACCTCTCTCCACTTGAAATCCTCACTCGGATCTATCTTCAACCTGTTGGCTGGATCTCTATCCATTGAGACTCGATCCTCTGTACTCTATCAATAGGCTCACACAGTACCTACTTAACAAGCTCACATAGAACTTGTCCAATGTTGAATAACAAGCTCACATAGAACTTGTCCAAATCTGCTCTAGAAATCTGTCCCAACACTATCCTCAAATATTTCCCAAAGGCCTTCTCAAAGGCTCAATCAATCATGCTCAAGTAGTACTCAAATAACTCAAAATGAATGAATCTCAAATCAAATCAACCCAACAAAAAAAACCCCCCCCAAAAAAACACAACAAACCAAACAAAAAAAAAAAAAAAAAAATTTTCTTTCACAACCAATGGGCTTCAACCACTATGCTTATAACTCGTTCCCTACCTTCATCAACTTTAACATCGACAATCTCCACAATTTTCTTTAGCCTCTTGACTGCCACCTCCTCCGTGACTAACGACTTTGCCTCGCATCCATTGTGCAGCTCAATGTCTCTAGTTTCTAATGGCTGCCATGAATGTTTTCATCACCTACGTAGGTATTGACAGTGGACCATTACATCTAGCGTTGGAACCTCAATCGTGCAGTCATCAACACTCGATATTCTGCTTCTTGCTAGGGCATATGTTAGGGCTACTCAATGTCTTTGCCTTGCATGTGCCAATTTGCACTCTTGACCAACTGGGTGCTAGTGCCACTCTTTGCTTTGACTCTGGCATCTCTTTGACAACTGCTACTTCTTTTAGAGAAAATTAATGCTCTCTTATACCAAACGATGTGTTGTATTTTTGGTTAAGAAACGCACGCCTTCCCATTCACAACATGGATTCTATTTTATCTGCAGATTGGGAATGTTACAGGCTTCAAAACAAGCACCTGCCAGCTTATGCTTCCATGACACGTCGACCTGTGCTGCATGTTCTATCTCAGATAACGCCTATCAACTGCTGCATCGAAAACCTAGTTGTTCACCATGTTGTTCTACTGAAGCACATCAGTTTGATACTATCTCCACAAACATCTACATGAACTGAAACACATTTTGACAACTATACGACAACTCCCCGACTACTTTCCTTTCATCCTCAGATATCCACACAATACATAGGAGCATTAAAATAAAACTTTAACATTGCTCCCCCTGAGGATGTGCTACCTGTAGCTGCTTAGTGCAATAGAGGAGTAATCTCCTTCAGTCCAAGGAGACACGATTTCCTCTCTTCTTTCTTTCTCCAATATTTCTTGAACTTAGGCTGAAGGTTTTCAACTGCATCCCTATTTTGAACCTTTTCGTGAACTTGAACATTTCTCTTGGGTGGTTGTCTCTTGTACATCCTTGATGGATGATTATTTTCCTTTCTTTGATGCACATGATTTCTTCCCTGTCTGTGTTGCATTCTTTGCATCTGATGAAATCTACTGTCTTGCCTTAGATTAGATACAAAAGTTCTTGGACAAGACCTTGCTATGTGCCCATGACCATTACATTTAAAACATTGCACATGGTGTTCAACCGGAATAATAGATGTATTTCTACCAGCATAACTCTTTGATCTATTATTCAATCCACAATAAATTGCCTTGTGACCATAATGGTTGCATCTAAAACAATAGCCATTAAAAGCATTATTATGAATAAAGTGAGAGTGATAGAACCTCTTTTGTTGTGGTTGCTTTGCTGTAGATCTCCTTTGAGATTTTCTTCCTTTTGAGGATTCAACTTCAAGCTTTTCTTGCTTTGATCCTTCAACAGTGGATTTCTTCTTCTCTACAGATTTAGAAGATGAAGGTTGTTCAGCTTCACATCCAAGACCAAGCTTACACATGGGGCTTCTTTGTTGCCTTATCATTTTATCTAGCAGCTCTGTGCTCTTCTCAAATTTGAGATTTGTATTGGCCTCTTCTAGTTGTTTCCTCAATAACACAATCTCCTCTTCTTGTTTGCAGCAAACAATCTCTTTCTCATTGATCTGTGACTTCAAGGCTTCTTCTAGTTTCTTGGCTTTATGAATTTGTAAGAAGAGATCTTCAATATTACCCTCATATTCTTCCAACTTCTTGGACAGTCTTTTGTTCTTTTTCCTTTCTAAACCCAACTCTTCAAGTGCAGCGATCAACTCACCTTCTAGATCTACTTCAACCTCTAGGTTTTCATCACATACTTGTTCTTTTTCTATTTTTTCTTCTTTGAGTGCCATATAAAGAACTTCACCTGTTTCCTCTTCAGAATCCTCACTGTAGTTGTCTTCTGATGAACTGACATTCTTGGAGATGAAACTTTTCTTCTTGAAGTTGCCTTTTCTGAAATTTGTTTTGTTCTTCCAGTCACTTCTTTCTTGGTGCGATCCTTCATCACTTATGTTCTTCTCATTAAGTGGACATTTAGCTGCAAGATGCCCAATGCCTCCACAATTGAAACATTTAAACGGTAACTTTCCTCTGTATTTTCCTTTTCCCATTTTTAGTTTTCGAACAAAGTTTGCTTCCATTTCATCTGATGTCTCTTCTTCCTCGGATTCTTGTTTTGCTTTTATATTTTTATGTGCTTTAAAAGCAGCTTCTCTGTCTGTGGGTTTAGTTTTTCCTATTCTCATCTCATATGCAGTCAAAGAACCATGCATCTCATCCATACTAAAAGTATTTAGATCTTTAGCTTCTTCTATTGCTGAAACTTTAGAATCAAATCTTTGGGGAAGAGATCTTAGTACCTTTTTCATGACGACAACATCTTCCATTTCCTCGTCGAGTCCTCTAATCGCATTAATGATTCCATTAACTCTCAGCATGTATGCCTCTATGTTCTCATCGTCATTCATCTTTAATGCTTCGAACTGAGCTCGATGCGTTTGTAACTTGGCCTCCTTGATCTTGTCGTCTCCTTCATGAATGCTCTTTAGTTTGTCCCATATGTCTTTTGCCATTTTACAACTCATAATATTTATCAGTTCGTTGTCCATTAAACCGCACATGATAGCATTCTTTGCTTTAGAGTTATTCTCAAATAGTTTCTTACCGACAACATCGGTTGGAGGAGTGGTGGGTATTGTGTATCCACTGTCTACTGAATCCCAAATGTCATATCCCAAAGCACAAAGATATGTCTGCATCCTGAGTTTCCAAAATGTGTAATTAGTT
The DNA here is from genome assembly GCA_028583015.1 of Wollemia nobilis. Classification (NCBI taxonomy): domain Eukaryota; kingdom Viridiplantae; phylum Streptophyta; class Pinopsida; order Araucariales; family Araucariaceae; genus Wollemia; species Wollemia nobilis. The sequence goes on from JAQPPZ010017052.1 coordinate 9,317,289, forward strand.
CCATCCAACAATGGTGCTTTGTTTGATGAGAAGCCTTCACCACCTGCCATTGCGTACTAATCCAAGATCAACCCTAGCTGATTTAGCCTGATAAGGGAAACTGGCTCTGATACCAATTGTTAGTTTCACAATGACACTGAGAGGGGGGTGAATCAGTGTGGCTCTTTAAAACTTAAAAACTTCAACTCTTAAAGCCAAAACAATGAAAACTTAAAACCACATAAAGCAAATATAACAAGAGAGCATCACACAACACAAGATGTACCGAGGTTCACCAGTTTTGGCTACTCCTCAAAAATTGACTGTTTGGACTCCCATCCAAATCCAACCTTTGCAAAATATCAATTTTACAATCAATTTACCAGCACCCACTGGAAGGAGCACCAACCCTGATTTATCTGCACCAACAGAAAGGAGCACCAACCCCTAATTTATCTGCACCAATAGAAAGGAGCACCAACCCCTAATTTATCTACACCAACAGAAAGGAGCACCAACCCCTAATTTATCTACACCAACAGAAAGGAGCACCAACCCCTAATTCCAAGCACCAACTTGGACTACAATTTTGAAACTATAAGATTGACATAAAAATGCCTCTGCTTTATACAAGACCCTGACTGGTCTATTGCTAACCCAACCTCTCTCACTATTCACCAAAACATCACACACACTTAAGGCTCTGCTTACTGCACTTTTACAGCCCTCTTGCTACGCTTCTTACTACATTCTTATGGCTCTCACGGCTCTGCCTAACGCTCTCTTACGACACTCTTCCAACCCTCTTTTTGTAGCACTTTCACCCTATTTCAACCGTAATTAATTCTCCACGTAGACCTCCTTTTATAACAAAGTTCTGATTCTATTTTTAACTTCCATATTTTCACATGCAACTTATTAATAGAAACTTCTATATGTAACTCCTTTATCTCACAGTATTCTCTCATGCATCCTATTAATAGTTACGGCTCTTTGTTTGGTCTTCGATCGATGACTTTCAGTTTAACCGTCGCTCGATGATTTCACTCCGTAATGGCCTGTAATCGTCATTCTGACTTCAGTTCACTATTCTTATTTTAGCTGCATGTTTTCTTATTTTTTTCTAAACATCCACCTTAACACTATGACTTCGTTAACTCTTCTTATTTTAGCTGCATGATTTTCTTCTACAACCCCCATGAATCGCCATATAACTTTAGTTAACTATCACATATCTTATTTTAGTTAGGTTCTCTTCTTAGCTCATGCCAAAGTGACCTGTCACAAAATCGTGACACTTCTGCCTCTTTGTCCTCTTCTCGACTTTCGCCCATGAAAACACATGTCGCGATATCGTGACACTTTCGCCTCCTTGCTACTCTTCTTGGCTTGAACCCACAAAACAACATGTCACGATATCGAAAACACTTTCCCTCCTTGCTACTCTTCTTGGCTTCAACTCGTGAAAACAACATGTCACGATATCGTGACACTTTCACCTCCTTGCTACTCTTCTTGGCTTGTACCCACAAAACAACATGTCACGATATCGTGACACTTTTGCCTCCGTACTCTTCCTCTTTACTTTTGTCATGATATCGTGACACTTCGCCTTCTTACTTTCTCTCTCCTCCTTTAGTCGCAAAAATGCGACATGTCGCGAATATGTGACACTTTCTCTCCTTTGCTCTTTCTCTTGCCTTCGGTTCATAAAAACCCGACATGTCGCGATATCATGACACTTTTTCTCCTTTGCTCTTTCTCTTGCCTTCGGGTCACGAAAACCCGACATGTCATGATATCACGACACTTTTTCTCCTTAGCTCTTTCTCTTGCCTTCGGGTCATGAAAACCCGACATGTCGCGATATCGTGACACTTTTTCTCCTTAGCTCTTTCTCTTGCCTTCTCAAAAACATGTCATGATATCATGCACTTTTTCTCCTTACTCTTTCTCTTGCATACATGTCGCGAAATCGTCGACACTTTTTCTCTTAGACTCTCTCTTGCAATATGTCACGAAATCGTGACACTTTTTCTTTCGTACAATCTCTCTTGCAATATGTCACGAAATCATGACACTTTTTCGTCCGTACAATCTCTCTTGCAATATGTCACGAAATCGTGACACTTTTTCGTCCGTACAATCTCTCTTGCAATATGTCACGAAATCGTGACACTTTTTTTTCCGTACAATCTCTCTTGCAATATGTCACGAAATCATGACACTTTTTCTACTTGCCTTTCTCTCTTCCAACATGTCACGAAATCGTGACACTTTTTCTTGCTTGCGCTTTCTCTCCGAACATGTCATGAAATCATGACAGTTTTGCTTGCTTGCGCTTTCTCTTCGAACATGTCACGAAATCATGACAATTTTGCTTGCTTGCGCTTTCTCTCCGAACATGTCGCAAAATCGTGATAGTTTTGCTTGCTTGCGCTTTCTCTCCGAACATGTCACGAAATCATGACAGTTTTGCTTGCTTGCACTTTCTCTCAACATGTCGCGAAATCACGACAGTTTTCTTTCTTCTCAACATGTCGCGATATCGCGACAGTTTTTCTTTCTTGCTCAACATGTCGTGATATCGCGACAGTTTTCTTCCTTGTGATTTTCTTTTGATTTTTAGCATATGGGCCACTTCGATCTTTTGGAGAATCACTGTACATACTCTGAAGAACCTCTTAACTCCTGCTCTGAAGAACCTCTTAACTCCTGTCCACTGCATCAACCGATCTGTCTGACTGTGTTGACAACAATGACAATACTGTTCCTGCACCTTGCTCAACAGTTAAAGTAGAACCATTGTCACAAACAATAGAATATGGCATACCAAATCTAGTAACAATGCATCCTTCTAAAAATTTAAATACTTCAGAAGTATAGTTCTTAGCAGGAATGGCTTCTAGTTCATCTAGTACAATAATTTATGGTGGTTAAAATGTATTTGTGACCATATGAAGAGTTTAGCTTTATAACTCCTATGAAATCTAAACCTCATTATGCAAATGGTCTAGCCTCAAGTACAAGTTGTAAAGGCATGATGACATTTCATTATCTATTGATGGTAATCTGACATGTATGGCAAGAACGAACATGGGCATGGGCATATTTAAAAATATGGGACCAATAGTAATTAGATCTCAAAATATAGTGCACTATGGCATTAGCTTATCCATACCCAATCCCATACTTACCGTGAAAATCCTTAAGAATTTGCATAGCCTCATCCTTACTCAAACATCTAAGGAAAATTCCTTCTTGATTTCTTCTATATAACACACCCGTTTAATCATAAAATGAGATATTTTTAATCAAAGTTCTCTTCTTTGTGTAGCATTAAAGTGATCAGGGCACCTACCATTCAAAATAAAATACACAATGTCATTATACCATTCATCCATGGTGATGTTTTCTGTAGTGTATTGCTAGCATGCTATTTGAGGATCAATTTCAGCTAGATACTTTGTCAAACCTTGTTCTCTAACCAGCTTCATCAGACATGTATCCAAATCAAAATATTGTAAAGTATCCAACCATTTACCTCTCCTTTCTCCCATTTTTTTCTGCATCAACACTGATTTGACAACTGGGTCGAGTACTATTGCAAAAACTCTACTATACAAAATGTAATGTCTTATCTTCTTCACAATTTTAAAAAGAGCATATACCTATTTATCCATAATAGTGTATTTCAATTGGGCATATTTTAGTGATGAAATCAAGAAAGCAATAGGATTTTCGAAATTATCTTTGTTCTTTTGAGTTAATACACTAGAAAAAGAATTCTCAGAAGCGAATGAATAAATATATAAATGTTTCTTGTAATTAGGACTCACAAGCACAAGTGCATAATATATTGCATTTTTAACATCTTGAAAAGCTACTTTAGTTTCACCAGTCCAATTAATGTTAGCATATTCTTTCAACATATCATTTAATGGTTTGACTATTTTAGCAAATCCTAAAATGAATTTCTTGATAAAATTTATTTTCCCAAAAATTGATCGTAATTCTTTTTTGCTACCATGAAGAGGTATTTTCTGGATGGCTTTGATTCTTTCAGGATTTATGGAAATTATATCTTTTGAGATGACATGCCCTAAAATTTTATCTTCAGTTACTCCAAAAATGCACTTTTTGGAATTTAGGAAAATGCCATGCTCTCTACACTTTTGAAGAACTTTTCTCAAATCATTAACATGGTCAGATTTATTCTTTGAGAAAATATGAATGTCATCAACATAAATAACTATGCATTTACCTATCAAATCTATAAATGCATAGTCCATGGCTATCTAAAATGTGGCACCTAAGTTAAGCAATCCAAAAGGTATTCTTCTGTAATAAAAGGTACCCCACTTCATGGTAAAAGTAGTTTTCATTATGTATTTTGGGTCAATAAAAATTTGGTTATATCTAGAATAACTGTCAAGAAAATACATCATCTCAATTTCATTCACCATTTGTAAAAAATGATCAATGGAAGGTAAGGGATAGCTATCTTTTTGTGATTCCTAAAACCAATACACAAACAAATTTCACCTATTTTATTTCTAACTAGTACAATGTTTTCTACCCATGTAGAGTGCCTGATTGGAAAGATAATCTTAGAATTCAACAATTTCTTAACCTCCTTTTGTATAATAGGCTCTAGCAATGGGTTAATTGGTCTTTGTTTTTGTCTAAATGGTTTTGAATCTGGTTTTAAAATAATTTTATTTGTTATGATGTTTTCATTATAAGTCTTTAAATTCTCATAACTCCATGCTTTTACATCAATGTAATATTTAAGAGCCTATACAATCCCTTCTTGTTCATGATGAGTGCAAGCCTTTCCTATGAGTACGTTATGTGAATATTTACTAATACCAAGATCAATAGAATTATAATCATCCTGAGGGAGTGAGGTTTTATTACAACTTTTACTTTTATAATCAATATCAAAAATATTTTCGATAGAAACTATACCTTTAGGAATTGCATTGATTTTATTTGTTACCTCATGATATTTGTTTTCATCTTCTTACAATCTCTCATCCTCATTGATAACCTGATTTTTAAAAATACCTGAATTAGTTACAAAATCAAAAATGTGTTTGTCACTTTCAAATACCTATAAATTTTTCACATTGTCAGGTATAGAAGGATAGGGTATCAACTCAATAAAAAACTTCTTTAGCCTCCTATTATCAATAGGCTTAAGAGTACCTATTGTGATAGCTAAAGAATCAGAAATTCGATTGCTCTTCCTAGATATCAATAAAATATTGAAAGCATAGAATTCGTCAATCAAATCCTTAACTCTATTCCTATAATGAATTAGCCTTTTATCATGACACTGTATTAACCTTTCACCTATTTAACAACCAACTCTAAATCTCCTAGAAATTTCAAATATTTAATATTTTTCTTTAAGGATAACTGCAAACCAAATATTAAGGCCTCATATTCTACAGTATTACAAGTGCAAGGAAACTGTAATATGTAAGCTACTAGCGACAACTTACCTTTAGGACTAATCAATTCCACACCAGCTCCACTACCTTGTTTGGATTTATATCCATCAAATTTAAGAATCCAAAAAAAAAAATTCATCCTTAATTGGATTAATATATGGTATTTCATTTTTAAATTCACCTATATCAAATTTTATTTCCAAAGTGTAAACACCTAACTCAAATTCATTGTAAAGAATTTTATTGGTATTGTTATATTTAGTAATAAAATCCTTGATTCTAGGTTCTCTTTCAAATTTTATTTGATTAGAAACACCCTTCCATGGTATCCACATATGTGAAAAATTAGTGGTCATATATTTTTTCAAGTTCCTAGACCAATCTCTACTCAACAACATTCCATACTTATCAGGTATATCTACAACATGTATATCAGTATATTGTTGTATCCTAGGTTCTGAGGCTAGCTGTATGTGAAAATTATTAAGCATTCCAATGACATGAAATTAAAATTTATCCATTTTAACAACTATTTTGTTATAAGGGATGGGTTTCAAAGCTAATTTTTTATAAACATTGTGAGGCAAGACATTATCAGATGCTCCTGAATCAATAAGAAAATTGTGCATATTTCTTCCTGCAATTATTATGGTCAAAAGAAAGGAATGAGCTTCTCCTTTGTCCTTTCATGAGGAAAATTGTGCATCCATGGCTTTCTAGGATTTATTTTTTCTTTGATCACCAAAAGCCTACATCAACAATTCTTGTTGATTAGTCAACTTAGCAACATCAAATAAAGATATATTCTCTATTATTTTCTTAAAATACTCCATAATAATATATGAAAATTTGTCATGTGGTGATTGAGGTAGATTAACCTTATATGGAGGTATGGGATTGTTACTAGCATGTGTGTCAAGATGAATGATGGTGTCATTTGGGGGAGTAGAAGAAGTAAATGGAGCTTTAGTCTTACTCCTAAGCTTGTAATTATGATTTTCCTTTTTAAATTGTATGAAATCTTGAACTTCCTCTTTTATAGACCCATCATACCCTTCTTAATATTCTTCAATTGATTCAAATATTTTAAATCCTAGCATTGATTATTTCTCTTTGCTATTATTAGCCTATTGAGAAGGATATTTGTCCGAAACAATTTCCATGGTATCCATCTCTTTTTGTAGAATATCTAGCACTATTTTGAATTCAAGGCACTCATTTTCACTATGTTGTGTCGTAGAATGCACCCTACACCAATTATTTAAATCTAAATCTAAAATATTGACATTGGTGTCATTTTGATTTGCATTAATAGGATTGGGTACTCCTCCATTGTTCGGATGAGTATTCCATGGTTTTCTATTTTGATTAAAAATTTGAGGTAATTGTTTCTATATTTGAACCATGTCATTACTGAGTTTTTGGATAACCCTATGTAGGTATTTCACCTGAGAATTAGATTCATTATTTTTTCCTATAGTAGTTTGATTAGTTGTGTTACTTGAAGTGGTAGTGGGATTTTGAAAATTTGGTAAAATTTGATTTTGGACAACCTGTGGAAATGTTGTGTTGTTTTGATGAAATGTTAAAGAATTTGGAGTGGGTGTTGTATTAAATAATTTAGGCATTATTTGACAATTTGTTTCAAATGTTTTGTGAGTGGTGAATTCATTTTCTAACTATAGTGGAGTGGTAGGATAAGTGGGTGTGATAGGTGGATTGTATGGTAAATTGAAATTTTTGAATGGCATGGCATACAAGATAAGTATTTTTTGTGACAAAGCTTGATTTATCATAGGAACTTGATTATAAGCACCTAGTTTTTCTATGGAATGTAATTGTCTTATCCCAAAATATTATGGCATCAACTATTGTTCTACAATCAAAGCCTCACTGTATGCCATGGGAAGCATAGTTATTTGAGGAGCTCTCCTTACAAACATAGATGTTAAAGGGTCCAATACCCTAAAATAAATTTTTATGGCAATATCTACCTAAAGAGTACAAGGAAAAATTAACCTGCTATGCAACTTATGGAAATGAGTATTGAACAATCTCAAAGGTTCATTAGGCTCTCTCTTGGCTAACACAAATTGATGATAGATTACAACAAGATCTATGGGTAGCCTAAATTGATTCACGAAAGTTGTTTCCAACTTGGATCAAGATGTAATGGAATTGGTAGGTAAAATAATGTATCGATCATATGCCATTTCATCTAAGGTGAGAGGAAATATTCTACAAGAAACATCCTCATGTTCAACTTGAAGTCTAATCAAGGTATCCTTGTAAGCTTGAATATGCTCTTCAACAATTCTAATTCCATCATGTTTATATTTAGGTAAATACCTTTCTATATTTTTGGGAATTTCATGGGCTACTCCATCAATGTTTAAAGGACTACTATGAGCACCTAATCAAGCTGCAACTCCTACCATTGGAATTATTGATGGAGGAACAAATGGGATGATGGGTAGCAATGAAATGCTACTAGGTGGAATAATAATCAATTGACTCTTGGACCTTTTGATCCTCTTTGTAGGATAAATTCTATGGAAAATAGTATCTTCAAAAGCCGTAGATCTTGTGATTATGATTTTTGGTTCTAGTTTTGATAATGAAAACAATAAGTGTTTAATGATATTGAAATGAAAAGACTTCCAATTTTCAAATGTTTAACTGATAAATCACCATGTTCATTAAAAATACATCAATTAAACCATAACAATAAGGAATATTCTCAATTTATAAATGATTAGAATCAATACATCATAAATTAGAGAATTTCCAATAATAAATGTGAACAACTTAAAAAGAACTTCGTAAATCAAATCAATTACCTTCAATTAGGCCCTCCTTCTAGCACCAATTTTGTTGAGTGATATTTTTATCCAATCACAAGAATATACTCATAGTTAGGATTCTACCCGGACACCCTCTCTTGCAAGAAAATATTTGTGATTTCCCCAAGGTTCTATTTAATGTGTTTATTTGCTTGCAATGCTTAGTGAAAACTATGAAATACCAAAATTTAATTGGATACCTTAGTGTTGCATATGCATGTTAACAAGGGGCCTATTTTGGTTGATTTGATTTGCAATGATTTTGTTGTTCATGGAATTTATGAAAATGTGAAATTATTGATCAACTATTTACTTTGAAATAACAACCTTTGAAATGTAATAAACATTTGATTTTAACCTTTGAAAATTTGATTTTAATTGATTTTATCTCAAATTGTTAATCAAATTTTATCTCAAATTGTTAATCAAATTTTTATCTCAAATTGTTAATCAAATTTTATCTCATATTGTTAATCAAATTTTTATCTCAAATTGTTAATCAAATTTTATCTCAGATTGTTAATCAAATTTTATCTTCGATTGTTAAGATTTGCTTGAAAATAAAAATGAAATGATTAAATCTAACTTTGCAATGTAAAAACTTTGGAATATCATATTAATTATTCACTTTAATGAAAAATTGAAATTTATTGAAATTTTAATTTTACGTAAAATGAAATTAAATGATTATTTAAAAACTATGCAAAGTTTAAAACTTCAAATTTTCATTAAAAAAATGTAAATTTACATAAATATGAAAATTTGAATCTTAATTCTTGAAACAAATGTGTTTCTCTTTTGGGGTTTTTATTTTTTTTATTTGATGAAACTTTAACAAAAATAAAAGGATAGGGTTAGAAAAAAAAAAAAATTCACTGTAGCTTTTAAAATTTCATCCTAAATCTGTATAAACAAATATCCTACACTAAACCAACATTAATCTGACCAGTCTTCACACAGTTTAAAATTAATGTGATGCAATCTTCTACGAGAATAACACAATATATTAAAAAATAAATAAGTATACCATCTGCATGCATATAACTTATTAAAATTTTTAAGAAAATAACCAAAATGAAAGATATTTAATAAATGCTTTTCAGAATACCTTGCTTTAACATATTACAATGGGTGAAATTCCATCAATCCTAATTCTTGAAACAGATGTGCTTCTTTTTTGGGGTTTGGATTTTTTTTATTTGATGAAACTTTAACAAAAATAAAAGGCTAGGGTTAGAAAAATAAATAAAATAAAAAATTCATTGTAGCTTTTAAAATTTCATCCAGAATACGTATAAACAAATATCCTATAATAATCCAACATTAATCTAACCAGTTTTCACATAGTTTAAAATTAATGTGATGCAATCTTCTACGAGAATAACACAATATATTAAAAACAAATAAGTATACCATCCGCATGCATATAACTTATTAAAAAATTCCAATATATTGCCAAAATGAAAGATATTTAATGAATGCTCCTTTAGAATACCTTGCTTTAACATATTACAATGGGTGAAATATTGTCAGCCCAAAAACTAGGGAGGAGATGCTCTTCCACAAAATCAAGTTTCCAACATTGGCTTGCTCCACAAAGTCTTTGACCCTTCTTTTGTGAGTTTCATTGGATATTCATAATTTTCAACCTTTCATTTTCTTTTCCACTTGTTTAGTTTCGTAATACTTTATTTTCCTCAACTTGTAACCAATATGGAATTTGTTCTCTCTTCTTTTGATAATTCTTTCTCCATTATGCTTTCACCATAATATTACTATTATGCTATTGGAAATATATTCTCTTCCATCATTTGGGTTATGTAATTTTATCCTCCAAGATAAATACTTAGATTACTTCCTATGAAATTTATCTAGTTACTTTGTGCAATGTAACAAATCCACAAGTATAAATGTGCAAGTTGTACATGTGTGAGTTGTCCCTTGCACAACTAGATAGAGTGTTGGTCAAGTATCCTATTTTACCTATATGAGGATGGCCTCTTAGAAAGATAAACATAGAGTCAAGAGACATAGTAAGATAGTGTAGCTTAGTGGATAGTGTATATTTGTGTGCCTCACCATTCATTGGTGATGGATACAATGTAGATCAGTAGATTTTTTAATGAAGTGCTCATTTCCTCCATAGCTACATTGTAATATTTTATATGATTTATGTTTACAGCATACTTTAGTCATCTAGTATATTTACTTTCTTTCATGTTATTTTTCATCTTGTGGTTGTTATCTCTCAAGGCTCATTCATCAAAAGCTATCATGGTATCAGAGCCATGATTGATCTAGTCTATGTAGGTCAATAGGGAAACCACCATTATTAGTTAGCTTGATATTTTTTTTTAAACTGACAAGCCACTAGACCAGACACTATAAAAATATCTCAAAATAATCTAGATGGTAGATTTTGGGAGAGTCACAAATATAGTATTCAAAGGAATCTTAGTTTCAAAAAATAATGAGATCATTTTTGTTTAGAGTATTTTCCATAGAGTTGTTAGGAAAACTCGTGAATACTAGGACTCCACTCAATTCACTAGATTGATAAATTATCTAGTTAAGATCATCCAGGTTATCTGGAATTTACTAACTAGTGCCTAAAGTTTCTTTTATTGTATAAAATTAATTATCAGAGAATTGGGACTCCAATAGAAAGCTAGGAGACTCCAACTTCATTTCCTTAAGGTATACATGCCCTCATAGTGCAAAGGTCAGTTCATTTTGCAAGAGGAGAATACTGTGGAAGAAGACTTCTAGTGAAGTATCATGGTGAAGATTGAAGACTAAATATCTCCACTACTAGATTGAAGAATTCCACGGTTGAAGAATAGTCCAGAGGATCCTTGATACAAAAAGGCTATAGAATCCTTGAATAATAAGCCATAGAAGTCTTGATATTGAAAATGCCATAGTAGCCTTAGTACTAAAAAGTCCATAGAAGCCTTGATACTAAAAAGGCCATAGTAGCCTTGATACTAAAAATGCCATAGAAGCCTTAGTACTAAAAAATTCCACAAGAGCCTTAATATTTAAATAGGCCATAAAAGCCCTAATCTTGAAGAAGAATTTTAGAAGAATATATGATTCATAAGTAGACTAAATATTCAGTACTAATATCTTTATTGTAGGAACAAAATATTTAGTGATTTGGGAGACTTCCTATAAGAAATTTAGGAAGAGTATCTTCTTCAAACTAAACTTAGCCCTAAAGAAAAAATAATATATTAGGAGAAGATCTCATTGAAGAAATTTCATTATTGGAAGAAGAAGAAGGACTAGGAGAAACATGCTCGAAGCCAGAAGCAGTAGAATCAAAATATATAGGAGAACATATCACCACCAATACTTCGAGGAGCAGAAGGTTGAAGAAAATATCTCAATGAAGACCATAAGAAGTTTCCAGATAAAAGACCTTATGAAGGTATCATTGAGCATCCAATAAAAGGCTAGGAGATCCTTGCTGAAGATCAAGATATTTCTTTGGATAACTTATTGAAATCCACTATCAAGGTGAAGTTCCTAATAGTGAAGGACTTGGGATAATTGTCACTATCAGATAACAAGCCCAAGAGGAGAATTTAGCAAGGAGTGCCAAATCTATGAAGGAAAATTTGGCAAGGAGTACCAAATCCATGAAGGATAATTTGGCAAGTGTCAAATTTGTGAAGAAAAAATTGGCAAGGAGTGCCAATCCCTAGAAGAATATCCTACTTGAAGTCAAAATTTTACAAGAAGACTTGAAGACAGAAGAAACTCACCAAATCTAGGATATTTGAATATTTCCTTTAGAGACATAGAGACATAGACATAGAAGCAAGAAGGCACAACTTTAGATACATAGACTTCTCCAAATCTATAACATAAGGAGGAGAACAAACCACCAAATCCTAGGCTTGTGAAAGAAAGTTCGAGACCATCATTTGGTGAAGAAGGAGTTGTTCAGGACATCCTACTTGAAGCAACAACTGGGTGTTTTTAGACACCAAGGTTTACATCCTCTAAAAATTCAATAGAAAAGCTATAGAAAAAAGATAAGTAACTTTTGGTACAATAAGATTCATTAATTGGATTACTTATCAGATTTATTAGAGCATCTAAATTTGGATTAAAGTTGCAAGAAGAAAATTAGATTACAATATTCTAAAGTGCAAAAGAAAATAGATTCTTTATAAGGATTTATTTGCACATTTATTAAGAGTTGATTAGATTTCATTTTAGCTTCTATCAAATACCTATTATCTACTTCTTAAAAAAATAAGACTAAGTCCTACAACATTGATTGTAGTGAAATTGCATAAATAACTCTTAAAATATTCATTTTAGGTTATTCTTGATTAGTTGCAAAAAATTATTAGTGCATAAATTTGAGCGTTTATTGGAGTGATAATGTGTAATATTAGTGGATTAATAGTGAAGGACTTGTACTATTATACCACTCTAAAAAATAAATTAGTTTTGTGTTTCTTTAAGGGTACAAAATCTAATTTTTATCGAGTGTCTAAAGACACTATTGAAGCACAAAAATCTGCAATTAGTAGTGACCAATAGAAGCCACCTAAAAGGGTTAGAATCCTATAGAATTTGGAGAACTTAACTAACCAAAAATAAAAATAGAAGATTAAGAATTTGAGACTTGGCGAGTCTCAAATAAAAAAGCATTACAAAGTTGAATGCAAGAAAAAGTGTAGAAAAATGCATCAATTGAAAATCTTCTATCTACTATATTTTAAGCTTGGATTTGTTATCAAAGTGTCCAAGAAAAAATAGAAAGGTGTGTCTACTCTTAAAATGCAACCTCAAAACCCTTGTATTGAAGGAAAAATATGCCACAAAACTAGAATTTCAGATCTAGAAATAGAGTGCAAAAGAAGGTATATTAAAAAGTATTATTAAACAAATATTATAATAAATTATTTGCACTACTCTAATCTAGTTTTGATAGCAAAAGAGCAGATTTAGAAGTTCCACAAAAGGGCACATTTACTATAGGATAAATCAGCCAACAAAGACTGAACATCTGTACTCTTCTTCCCAAGATAGAAGGAGCCACTCAAGGGCTCATCTTCGATGCACGTACCTATAGAATCAAAGCTCATATCAGATCATTCTAGAGCTACATTTACGTAGACAAGCGAGTGCACATCTATTTCTAAATGATGTTAAAAAATATACAAGGTATTCAATATGATTGGAGGTATAAAAGGAAGAGGCAAAGGTGTTACATCCATGGTCTCTAACTTGGAGAAGACCATCCACCAAAGGAAGCTCCAAATAATCATCCAAGCTCCATAGCGCATCATCGATCCACCTATAGAAAAAATAGCTTGCTTTTTGCCCAAGCAATGTAGCAAAGAAAAGGAATTGAGGAGTAATAATATCCATATTCAAATATGTTACAAGAATGAAATACATTCAAAAATAACACTTGGTATTATAAACATCATTCCTCTCTCAACATTCTAGAATCTCCCATGCAGGAGTTACAAGCGAAGCAGTGACACTTTGTATTATCCACCAAATTCACATGAGTGCCCATACATTTTAGGATTGCTTCAAGAGTGTTGAACAAATGACTTGGAATATTACATATAGAAGGGAGTGCTCAATTGTAATGGATGTGACACATGTCATAAATTCCATGATCAATTGTCATTAAAAGGTATTATAATTCCATGTTCAACATGTGTGGGTGAAGTGTAGTCAAAGGTGTCTAAAGAGGGAGTGAAGCTCAGTCAAAGGAGTGAAGCACAACAAAAACATCTAAAGTATAGCATGGAAGATATGAAGAAGGAACATTAAAGGCTCCTTCATTTTTGAAGGTCAAACCTTCAACACCTACATACCAACATTTAAGACCAGCTACTCCAAGGAATCTCCATTAATTCAAGTGCCTAAGGTACCACCTACATGCTATTATACTCAACCACAAAGCATCTAACATTGAGGAGATTTTGCATTTAAAAAGGTAAGGTCTAATACCATTTATTATTGCTTTCATGTTTGGAGAGATAAGGGTTATAAAATAAGGTTAAAACTGAGATTTTGAAAGCAAAAGGAGTAACTTATCTTATTAATTTAATATTTACAATATTACTTAGGTGGAATAATAAATTCAACTTGGATTAAATTATTTTGCAAATATTATATCATTTTTCTAATTTACAAACTTGGGAGCCACAAGGATTACTCCATCAAATTTATTTTATTAGAAATTAGAAATAATCCAAGAAATATAAAAGAGGTTATTGGGGTTTCTATTAAGGTTGGATATATATAGATATATATATATACTTCTCTAAAATATTCAAAAAGGGATAAAAGAATTCCAACTTCAAAACCTCTTCAAAACTTGTACAAAATCAACTTAAATTGAACTATATTTTTACAAAAAGCACTATAACATACTAGGGAGACATAAGGAAGTCTACAAATCTAAGGCTTGATATTAGGAAGATTTAAAATGGCATCTAAAAAATTCTTCCTAGCAAAATATCAACTTCTCAAGGGTCCTAATTATTTTTCTTGGAAAAATAAAGTGAAAGTAATTTAAGTATATGAAAAACTTTGGGATGTTGTCAAAGATAAAATGTAGAAACCTACCACATATGAAACATAAATCCTAAAGTTTGAAGAAAATAATTCAAAGTCCTTAATGATAATAACTTTTTCTATCATTGATGAGATTCAACCATATATCAGTTCACCCAAAACATCTTCATATGCATGGATAAGCCTAGAAAAAATATTTGAATAAAAGAATAAGGTAAATATTATTCATTTGCAAACTCAAATTCACTCTAAAATGGCCAAAATAGAGCATTTGATCTAATAACACATTAAAGATACATGCTATTCAGAAAAATGTATTTTATTCATGATAAGATTTGCATAGGTTACAAATAGGGGGAATTCCCCTTTTTCCTTTCTTTTCACAAATGTTACAATAGGCCTGATGCCTTCTCTTTGCATTCCTCAGTGTAGATGGGCTTGCGTACCACCACGGGGTTGTAGTTGTTTGTTGTTTCCCTCCTTGGTTCTATGATAAACCTGTAAAAAGGGGTTAGTGGGTTGGGGGCTTGCCTCAGTCAAGCCCCATAGTAAGAAAGACAAATCGACTCATAAAACATAATAAAAACTGAAATAAATGATGCAGAACCTCATAAAAACACCAAATGAAGCTTACCTCCAATATTTGGGTTGATTTGGGACCTGTAGACCCAATTCGCCACCCGAGGGGTGAACTGGTGCTGGATTCATGGGGTGAGGGGTGAATTCGACTGTAACTACTATTCTTCAAAAATCCTTCGATGGAGAGGTTCCTTTGCTATTGTACTACTGATGTGCAGGTTCAGATTATTGTTTTTGTGCTTTTGTACGTATTTTGGTAGAGTTTCTGTGCTTTGGACATAAGTGGAGAGAGAGATAAATGAAGGTTTGGGCCCACTATTTATAAGAAAACCCAAGGTGTAGGGGGGTAGTTAGGAGAACTAAGCCCTAGGGTGAGATCCCATGAAGGTTAAGTTAGGGTTTGTGAGGTGGCATCCTCACATTCCCTTGAGGAAATATCTCATCCTCACACATGTGTGAGGAGAGATTAGGGTTAACTAGGATTAGTCAACTCTAGGTTAGATGTGGGGTTAGGTTAGGGTTTCCTAAGAAATATCCTAACTAACCTAGTGCACACACATGTGGGAGGGAGTAATTAGGGGTAATTAGGGATTAAGGACCTAATTAACCTTTTTAGCCCTAAAAGTGAACTTAAGTGAAGTCACTTTAAAATTAGATTTAACAATTGACTCAATTAATACTTTTGCCAATTAATAGCCCCATGGGGGCCTCAATTAAGTATAAAGGAGTCTTGTATCACCTTAGGAGGTTGGTGGATGGTTTTATGATGCATGGAAGGTGTTCATGATGTGATTTAGGTAGTTTATTAGGGTTTTGGACCTAAAAACTAGTGAAGTGGTGTGTGGAAGTCTACGCAATGCTACGATAATCTATGGTGATCTACGCTAGTCTACGCATGTCTATGGTAGTCTACACATGTCTACACATATCTATAGTAGTCTACGCATGTCTAGGAGGATCTACAATAGTCTACGTTGGTCTACGATAGCCTAGGGGTATCTAGGATTACCTATGTAAACCTACAAGTATCCAAAAGGATCTACAAGTACGTAGGTATAGCAATGTGTGACTTTTAGGTGTCTACATTTTACCCCTTTTTGTACTATACTATGTGAAATACAGTTTAATACAAAAATGTGAAGGGTTGTGTAGGGGAAAAGGGATAGAAGGAGAATGGAATCCAACCAAAGGTATGTAGCCACTCAAAGCATGACCATACAACATTGACTAGGAATCCAGGGGGAAAAGGAAAATAATGGGATCTAATCAAAGGTATGTAGCCACTCGAAGCGTGACCATACAACATTGATCGATAGCCAAGAAGGAGAGGGGAAGAAGAGAAGAAGAAAGAAATAAAATGAAATAGAAACAATGTCGGTAAATGGAGATGGATGATTGTGGATGCAATGCAGTGGTTTTGCTGAGCCTGTATGACATTTTTGATGTCATACTAGTTGCTTGGGGGAGGCAAATTTTGATTGCTTTGCTTTTATGACCAGTTCAACATGGTCCAAAAGTATGAATAGAACAAATGCCTATTCAAATATTTGTTGTCGATTGATTGATGAGTACATGGTGACAAGTGTCAAACCATTTGAGCTAAAGGGACATTTGGATTATTCAAATGTGTCATTCATTATGCATCATGAATGCCAGAAATCCTTTTCCAAATGTTGCGCTAGGATTACGTCAAACGTATCATTCATTTTGTATTCGACATACATGAATGCTAGATTGACTTCTCCATCGAAACACATAGCTCTCATGATATAACAAATATCTGGTTGGGATTGAGATTATTTCATAAGATAATCTTCAACAAAAAAATTTCGTAGACAGATGTGATATCCATGCTTTTGGATGTTCGGTTGGTTGGTTGCATGCAAAGCTGACTTTGGATATGAATACCCCCTCAAACGAGGAATCAACAATGAGGTGAATGGAATGTGGTGATTTGGTGATGCAACGATTGATAGAATACCAATGCATGATGAAAATGATAAAAAAGGCAAATTAGAGGATAGTTTGGGAGGTTTCCTAGGGTTTTGGAAGAAAGTTGCATGATTTCCTAGGGTTTTGGAAGCAATTTGATTGATTTTGAGGGTCATAAGCTCAATTCATAGGGTAGGGGGTGAATTGAATCCTGATTCATGGGGTGGGGGTGAATTGGACCTAAATCATGGGGTGGGGGGTGAATTAGGGTTTTAGGTATATTTAAGCCAATTTTTGAGTTGGGAGGGCTCATTTTGATGGTGATGAACTTTGGAGAGCATGTGGAAGGAGCATTCGATGATGCGTGGACATTACGGTTGGTGATTTCAGATGAGAGGATGATGAGAGGATGACCTAGAGCTGGAAGCAAGTATGGGGATCCATCGGTAAGTGCTTTTACTTGCCTCATTTTTTATTTTTATTTTCTAGAGAAACATGAATTAGGGGGAGGTTTTCATCTTATTTTAAAAATTTTTGCAAATTTTAATTGAAATTGGAACACAAAGTGTAAAACTAGCCAAATGGGTACCCAAAAATGTAATTTATTTTTAGGTTTGACTTGTTTTCATGCCAGTTTGACTGGGTGATGGGTAGAGTAGGCTTACAGTTTGACCGTCTATTTTTGGAGCGATGGTGTACTATTTTTACAATGTGGTTGAATTTTATCCGTAAAAGTAGGAAATGGGTATCCACTTTTGTGACTGTTATTTTTTTATGCCTTTGTTTGGCCTTGTTTTTGAATGTGTGGTTGTAGGGTGCAAATTAGAAAACTTTGACTATTAAGTTTTCCATCGTAGATACATTATTTTTAGAAACCGATGATACTTTCACCATAAAAGGGTGAAATGGGTATCCAAAAATATTACTTGTTTTGGTAGATGATTGCATTTGGCATGTGTTTGATTTACGTGCCAAGATGTAGGTAGTGTTAAATTTGAAATTGGTTGTTGGGAGCCCGATTTGCACTATTTTCAACATCTGTTTGAACTTTCACCGTGAAGTGGGCAAATGGGTGTTCAAAAATGTGACTGTGTTTTTGATATTGTGTGTTTTGGCGTATGTACCATTTGGATGTATTTGTGGTAAGATTGACCTTGAACTCCGTGTTGATTTGTATACTATTTTTGAATTTTGTCTACATTTTCACCATGAAATGGGCAAATGGGTATTCAAAAATGTACTTTGTTTTTGTATGTCTGATGGAATGACGTAGTTTTGAATTTCGTGCCACAGTGGGTATGTGGGTAATTTTATATTTGACTATTGGGAGCCAAATATGTATTGTTTTTTGCATCTGTTCGAACTTTTACCATGAAATGGCAAAATGGGTATCCAAATATGTGACTATTTTGTTGATATGTTTTGATATGTGAATTGTGCATTATTTTATGTCTCGAAGTGCATGTCAAATTAAATAGTTTAATTTGTATATTGTGATGATTGAGTTTTATTGGATTGCATCATTGTGTTGATGGCTAATGTATATTTTGTTGTGCTTGTTTGTGGATGAACAGGTGAAGATGCTCGAGCCTCATCATCATGTACGTAAGATGAAGAGTGATTTTGATGAGTTGATGAACAATGTCGATGATCTGGAGTGGTTGGATACCATATGGTTCAGAGGCATGTGGGAGTGTAAGAGTATCCATGCCAACAGGGCATACATATCTGCCTTATGTGAGCGATGGGATGCAGATCGGAATACTTTTCATTTTCCTATAGGGGAAATGATGATTACACTAGAGGACGTGTATAAGATTTATAAGTTACCTATTGAGGGTGTTCCAGTTAGAGTAGCATCGGATGATTCTAAGGAGGCTGTACTGGAGCACTTCTTTGGTGAGGGGTGGAGGGATATAGATGTTGGAAAGATGGATTATGAGTGGTTATGGCTTAATAAGAAGATATCTAATCGCTAGTGCGTAGCGATGATGATGATATCTACCTATGTGTTACCTGACACTTTCGGGGTGTTGTTTACCTAGAACATGTTGGATGTGGTGAGTGACATGATAGAGCGGAGGGTTGTGTTTGCATGGGCACCTGCACTATTAGCCTAGGTATATAGAGAGTTGCATGATGTTGTGCATGTTGGATGGAAGGGTTTGAGCTGGACTCCCCTACTGTAGGTATGGGCATGGGAGCACATATCCATTGAGAGGTCATCGCTATTGCCTCACCCTACCCATGTTGAGGGTAAGGAGTATTTACCCTATGCTTTGATATGGAGGATAGATGCAGAGAAGGGCATTAAGAGGTCACATGAGGGTGATCCTTTGGTGTGGAGGGTCAAGTTTGGAGAGTTGACACCCGATGATATTAAGTGGAGGCCTTGGTTGGGTGGGGTGACCTAGGAGAAGGATGATGAGTAGCTACGGGCCATTCATTAGGGGAGGTGGCTAGTGGGGTGATATACTTGGTAGGCCAAGTATTTTTAGTTTGATCGAGTGAGATGATAGTTTGGATTATAGTAGGATATTCTAGGGGCTCCTATTGTGTATTATAGATGACGGGGTGATAGGGGAGAGCATCCTATGGTTCTACCCTGGGTTGGTGAGAGTGACCCACCTATGGTTATCCTAAATGTGGATAATGCAGGGATGACACCAGAGTTTGAGGCCTGGTGGGCGATGTAGAGTTGGGAGCCCGATAGGGGCATGATTGATCGATGGGTACCACCTAGTGGTGGGGTGCCTCTGATAGAGAGGAGAGCAGGTAGAGGGACTCGAGCTAGGCCAGAGGAGGGAGATAGTAGTGAGAGGGAGGTTCCTCTATGATGGTCTCGATGATGATTAGATGGTGCTTCGAGTTCATAGGGCATGGGAGTAGGGGAGGTTCCCATGATCATTGAGATAGATCCTATGGAGGGTGACATGGCCATGGGAGAGGTGGTTGGGGTAGTAGAGGAGGTAGGTGGGTCTACTATAAGGGATGGTGTGGATGACACCATTGATATTGGTTTATTTATAGATATGGAGGAGATTCTATTTGAGGTTCAAGAGAGGTAGGATGCAGATGAGGAGGCTCGACTACTGCATGATAGGGTTCATCAGTTAGAGGTTGAGCTTCATGAGAAGGAGGAGAGTCACAAGAAAGAGGTGAGTGGAGCATATGAGGGTAGATATGGAGTAGATGAGGGCAGATATGGCTAGCCAGTAGTAGGTATGAGAGGAGGCATCATGGGCCATTGAGAGGGTGATTGATCTATTGGTTGTAGAGTCTGCTAAGAAGTCTCTATGTGAGGCTTCTTTGATGGTGCATGGGATTGCACTCCTAGATTATGATCTAGGTGGTGTCCCAGTCTAGATCATGATCATGAGTACGGGCACCTTCACATCATAGCCAATGTAGTGCTACTTTGGTGGAGCAGATGGGTGCCAGGGCTGAGGTAGGAGGTCCACCTATCAGGGTTTAGGCTTCAGGGGCCAGGGTGGAGTCTAGCAGAGCTATAGAGGTTTGAGTGAGCTATGAGGGGCGTGGGGAGACTCCGAGTGGTAGTTAGGGTTGCTTATGATTGTAGCCTATAGGTATTTTGGATGATAGATGATGGGCATGGTCCTAGTTTGTAGCCTACGGGTATTTTTGATCTATGACATATATATACCTTTTGGTTTTGGTTGTTACATATACATGTGTTATGGTTATGGTTTTGAATGTGTTCTTTTTATGTTTGTGTAGATAGCATAACATAATTTGTAGGTATGTATAATGGATGGATATACATGTGTGTTATGGTGTAGATCTATGATCGTACTATAGTATGAATATACTATAGAATAGTATGCATGATTGTATTTTGAATGCAATGTGATGTGATGTAATATGAAATGCCATTTGTAGTGAATGCATGTAGTATAGATGCGATGATGCAATGTGCTAGAAAGTGTATGTAGGATAAATGCATTGATGTAATATGTGATAACTATATGTGACATAGATGCATGGATGCATGTATGAGAGGACTAAAATGCACAAAGGAAGCACTTGTATTGTTGCATGTACCTATGTGGATGTGATCCATTCCATGATCTCAGAAATGTAGGATGGTATAGGGGACATGTAATGGTTTTGACCAATGTAGTTTTGGCAATCAAATCTCGAACCCAAAACTATGCAAGTGTTTGTAACAACTCATAACTAATCGGACTAGTTCAAAATCTATCATGGACCTATGTGTGTAAATGAGTGAGGTTCATTTATCCATTTTGAGGGAGGTAGGATTAACCCATTGTAGACATGGCCGAACTAGCTAGCTCATCCATAAGCGAATAGTGATCTATACAAAAGTGGGTAGCTAATGTGATAGATATATCACCACTTGTAAGACTATTCCACTGGTAGGAAGGCTCTTGGAGCCTATTGCTAGCGATGGAAATCATCCCATGGTGTTATGTTAAACCTAAGGACCAAAGGCGATGAAGCATAACATGGGTGATATCTGGAGGCTTTTCCTTTTGTTTTCTACCCCTCATCTATTGTTTACCTATTTATTATGGTGCTCTTTTTTTTTCTTTTCTCTTTTTTTTTCTCTTTTTTTGTATGGGCGTTGGCTTTTGTTTTCTACCCCATTGTTTTACTTTTGCTTATGCTTATCCCTTTGTTTATCCCTAGGTCGTATGTTGACCATGCAAGTGATAGGACGAGTAGGGGAAACCATTCGCTAGATGGCGACATCTACTCAAGGTGTCATCTTTCCTAGACTCAAAATTCATTTAATGTGTAACCTATTGTGAATGGTCCATGAGAGAAGTTGAACCAACCTAAAGAACCATAAGGAGTATGTAAAACCTATTAGCTAGGGGTGACATTTGATTGACTGAACTAGTGGGTGGTCAAAGCTTAACACGACACCTATGTATACCCTAATCCTAAAAAGGGGGAATGGACATCCAGGTGGTGATGCTAACAAGTGCATGTATTACTCCTATTGAAGGCATATTTTTGGAGGGAGAATGTACAAACTTGAAAGAAATTAACATGAAAAACATATGGATATATGCAATGGAGGTAATGTAAATGATGCAAGTGGGGGAATGCAATATCTACAAGAGGAAGCTCATGAAATGTAGAAGGAGAAGTGTGGAAAACTTATCTACATATGAGTATAGTGTATCATAATGGCAAAAAGTGTGATGCTATGATAATGGTTGCCCCAGCGTGTGGGGTGTGTGTAGTAGGTGAATAGACTATGAGTTGTACAAATATATGTAATAATCACAAAAAGAAAGAGGAAGTGAGAGTAGGATGTACAGATGGAAGAAGTAAGAAGAAATAGGCTTTGGTAACCAGCAAGATAAGGGGATTACCAAAAGCCAAAGGAAGATAGAAGAACAATAGATCAACATAGGTATGTAGCCGCTCGAAGCGTGACCATACAACTACGTAAGAGAGAGAAGAAGAAAGAAGGAAGAGTGAGAACTACTGACTAGTGAAGTGGCGTGGGTCAGGTCAAGAATGGGATGGTGAAGTGATGGTACGATTGGGACTTTGGTGGTTGGTGTAGTTGGATATGTTGTGAATATAGTGAGCTGGTGCTATCAAGGTTTCACATGGTGGTAAAGTTCTAGGGATGATGTGGTGTGGAGGACTCAAAAGTTGGCTAAATGGGATGGAGCATTTAGGTGATGGAGTTTGATCGCCATGCAACATGTTGTGCACCAGGTTCTCGAATGATCGATATTCTTCAATGTCATGACCTAGTTGATGATGATAAATACAATATTGGCTCTCATGGTAATTATGTGGTTTAGGATGTGAGGGGTCTATGGGCCAAATCTTAGGTAAGTCAAGAAGGCCTTGATGCATGAGGTGATAAAATATTTTTGATAATGGAGTAAATGGAATAGGCATGGGGTAAATGTAAGGTTCTGCTGGAGGTGAATGAGGGGTGGATGAAGGGAGGTCCAATGGTGGAGGTGTAGGTTGAGAGTCCGATGTGGGTCGAATCTGAGGTTGGGGAATGGATCTGCATGGAGGTGAGGATGCATGGGTCATGGGGGACTAGCGTGGATGAATGTGGCAATGGAAATGGCTCATCTATAGATCAAGAGCCTTGATACGGGAAAGGAGATGTTGTATATCATAGTGTGGAGGTGATAGTATCGAAGAAGGTGGTGATCGAGACCCCAATGTGTATGGAGTGGCTTGGTATGCATGAGAAGATGGATGAGGTCATGATGATGAGGAGGAGGAGTGGAATGACCTTAGGGATTGTGAGGCTTGCTGAAAGGGTAAGCCTCGTAGTGGTGAGGGTGGTGTCTGGAGGATAGGTGGCATAGGAGATGGCTCTGGATGGTGGCATATGTGGGATGGAGGCATGTGTGTGTGGGTGGCTTGGGTAGCTTGAGCCACATAGGCTTGCAAGGCTTGGGTGTAAGATGACTCTCCACTGGGGAGTGGGGCCGATAGGCATGAAGGATGGGTCGGATGGGGAGTGTATCCTCTATTAGGAGGGTAGTAAGCTCCTAGAGGGTGGTGGGGGGAATCAGTTGGTGAATAAGGGTTCTTGGTATCTTCAGGTAGATGAGAGGGAGACCCTTGTGTTCGAGGATGGGATGTTTCCTCCTTTTCATCAAAAGAGGATAGGGAGACCTGGCTGTCTCCAGAATGGGGTGAGTAAGATGAACCTCGGTGGTGAGGGGAAAGGCATCGAGGTGGGGTGTAATGGTCTGAATGTGAGGAATGTGAAGACCACCTAGTATGAAGGGTGACTGGTGGTCGGGCTAGGTCAGCCGACGTGATCGGTATAGGTGGTGGTGGTGGAGGGTCCTGCATGATGATGTGTGTGGATGTTGTCGTATCTCGCTACTGATGGTGTGGCTGTAGATGATGTAAATCCTACAAAAAGGAAAACATATACTAGCAACATAAAAATGATATAAAAGGGGAAAGTACATGTAAAATATTTAAAGTAAAAAGACATGCATTTATCATGATGTGCCTAGTGGGTGATGTGTTTGTGCATAACAATGTGTACTACTTGTGATAGTGAATGCCTGTGTGTGTTAGGCATTGAATGCACGAAGGTGCAAAATGTTAATAGGCTCAGGTTCATCAAGGCCTATGAGATTAGCCAAGTGATAGGCACCTAAACCATATTTGTGTGTGATGATGAATGGGCCCAGCCAGTTTGGGGTAAACTTGTCTCGTTGTTGGTGAGGCTGACTTGTGATCTGTTGGTTTTCTTTGAGAACCAAATCACCAATTTGGAATTTGCATTGATGTACCTTACTATTGTAGGCATGGCAAAGGTGATCTTGGTAGACTCATGTGTGCTCAATGGCATGGATGCGATGTTCATCGAGGAGTGTAAGTTGATCTAAGTGAGCTTGGTGAGCAATGTCATCATCAATGAATTATTTCATGGATACCCTTAGGGAAGGTATCTCAAGCTCAAGGGGCATGATAGCTTCTACCCCATAGACAAGTGAAAATGGGGTTGCCCCAGTGGGGGTACGGATGCTTGTACGGTATACCCATAAGGCTAGGGGTATTTGGTTGTGCCAGTCACGATGTGATTCTGCTACTATTTTGCATAGGATGGAGCAAATTATTTTGTTTGTGGCCTCTACCTAGCCATTACCCTATGGGTAGTATGGGGTAGAGAAACTATGTTGAATGTTGAACTTGTTGCAAAGAGCTCGGATGGTTTTTTTTTTGAAGGATTTCCCATTGTCAGAGATGATTTGGGAAGGAATTCTGAAGTGACATATGATATGGTCTATTATGAATGTTGCTATCTTTGCTCCTGTGGTTTGGACAAGTGGGATGGATTTGACCCACTTTGTAAAGTATTTTGTGGTAGTGATGATGAACTTATGATTACCTAAGGAGGCAGGGGTAATTTGTCCAATAAGATCTAGGTCCCATTGGGAGAAAGGCCACATGGATTGAATTGGTTGGAGCGCTTGAGATGGAAGATGTGTGAGGTTTGCGTGTTGTTGGCACTTGATACAATGCCTCACATACTCACAATAGTCATGTTCCATTTTTGGCCAATAGTATCCCATGTGAAGGATGCATTTCATGATTGCCATGCCACTGAAGTGGCCACCACAAGTACCATCATGGGTTTCTTGTACAACCCATTGAGATTCATGAGGTTCTAAGCAACGCAAGAGCATGCCATCATAGTTGTAGTGATAGAGGATGTCCCCCAACAATGTGTAGTGGATTACTCTTTGTTTAAATGCTCGATGTTGAGCATGCGATAAGTTGCATGGTAGGAATCCTAATTTAATATAATATTTGATCTACGTAAACCATGGGTCATGTGGTTTGGTATTGACCACATGAATACCACCATCATCTTTAGGAGATGTGGGTGATATGGCAGATTGAGTGAGTGTATGAATGGTCATGGATGTGGTTGTTGATGTTGGATTTTATGGGATTAGTGATCCTAAGGAGGCCATTGTATCCACAAAATGGTTTGAGGATCATGGTGTGGCTTCGATGTCATACCATTCAAATCGGTAGAGGAGTTGTTGTGCAATGTGTTTGTATTGTTGGAGGATAGGGCAATTGCATTGCCAGATCTCTTGCACTTGGTTTACTATTAAAAGGGAATCACCTATGATATGGAGGCATTTGATATGCATGGAATGCACCTGTTTCAATCTAAGGATTAGGGCTTCATATTCCATGTTGTTGTTCATACAAGGGAAATCCAACTTGAATGAAAAGGGGAGTGGTTCACCTTCAGGTGTGAAGAATACAATGCCTGCACCCCCAACATGCATGCATCGAGAGCCATCAAATAATAGAGTCAAGTCGGCTATCATCTCTGGTTCAACATATTCTTTGTCTTCTGTTACATGGAAGATGGAGTCATCAGGGAGCTGAATGAGGAGAGGTTGATCATCAGACAAGGGAGCTTCTACAAGTTGGTCTGCTATGACCTACCCTTTGATGGACTTTTGTGAAATGAATTTGAGGTCAAATTTGGTTAGAAGCATGATCCACTTAGTTGTGTAGGAATTGTGATAGCTTTTGTTCATCATGTAATGGAGGGGATTGTCTTGGGTGATGAAAAAGGTTGTATGGTTGAGCATGTAGTGGCATAACTTTTGGGTGGAGAATACTATAGCTAGGCATAGTTTCTCCATGTACCCATATCTAGCTTTATAGCTAACTAGCATGTGACTTATGTAGTAAATGGTTTGCTCTTTGTCAAGCATGTTATTTTGGGGTAGAAGTGTACCTAGAATGAAATATATAGCAGAAATGTATAGGATGAGTGGTAGCTATGGATGAGGAGGTGATATAACTGGTGGCAAAGTAAGATACATTTTGATGTCATCAAAAGCTTGTTTGCAGTTATCATCCCATTTGAAATTTACTCCTTTTTTTAAGAGGTGGTTGAATGGTTTGAACTTGTATAACAGTTGTGCTATGAATCCGTGGATAGAAGTGATTTTTCCCTGGAGGATACGCAATTGTTTTAGGGTAGTAGGTGGGGGCATCTTGGTGATGGATTTTACTTTACTAGGGTCAAATTAAATGCCTCATTGGGAGACAATGAATCCTAAAATTTTTCTTGAAGTTGTAGACACCTAAATCATGTAAATCAGATAAGACTACCAATGCATCACATATGCCACTCTTATCGACATCATATGGCCCCATTGGGAACCCCTATAAGCTTGCATAAGGCTCCAAAACACATTTTGGAAGCTTCCCAATAGTTTAGGGTAGTTTTGGGACACTTCCTTGTGACCGTCCCACCAAGGGACGATCACAGTTGATGACCATCCCACCCAGGGATGGCCATCCATAACCATCCCTGGGTGGGATGATCCTTAAAAAGACCCTTGAAAATTTTAATAGATGCATGAAATGGCAATCAAGGACTAACATTTATGCATATAATCACCCCGTATTTATTGGGGACCTACCATTAGAGTCAGGGACTACAAATTGGGAGCCCCAAATGGGTAACCTTCCCTCACCAATGCATGCCAAAGAATTGGACAAGTGGCGGCACCTACCTCGCATGGCAAGACTTGCCCCTTTTCCCTAGATGCCCTTTTGGGCTATAAAAAGAGGTGAATTCACCCATTTTGAAAGATGAAAGTTGAAGCATTTAAGCAATGAAGTGCTACCCCATTCCATCCTCTTTGCAAACCAAACTTGTAGACACCTAAAACATGCCATGATCAGGGAGACTACTTACATGGGTACACCCATAGGTCATGTGACTAAACCTTGGGACCTTCCAAGTGTCAAAAGTGGTTTTTACCACTCATTTGGGGCATTTTCAGCCCATCCAAGCCTGGTCGCTGTAGACCAGAGCGGCCAGAATCCAGCCGTTGTAGCTCAGAGTGGCCAAACCTTAGCCACTGTAGATGACAATGGCTAAGCTTTTAATGCATTTTTCCACCCATCCAGCCTAATCTTGGGTGGAAGTGGTAGTCTGCATGCAATAAGGATGAGCGGGGACAACTTTGCATTCCTCCTCACAGCCAGTCTACATGGAAGACTCAAAGTCCAGATTTAGACTTCAGTTAAACATAGAAAAACAAAGAGCTTCTCATGCTAACACCTAGTACGCATGAGGGATTCAGTCCTAGGGTTGAACATTGACCTAGGGCTTCAAAACACTTTATAAGGAATAAACCTAAAAGCACTAGGGGACCTTCCTAGACCTTATTTGATCAATTAGGAGATATTCTTGGACATTCTTGGACCTTCTTTCATCAATCAGAGAGAGGGAGAGCATCATACATCAGAACATTGAACAGGTGGGATCATTGAGGAGAGCTTCTAAGAGACTTGGAGAGCTTCCCTTGGAGATCGATTCTTGTAGCGGAGCCCTATCGGATTAGAGGGCAAATCTGAACACATAAGGTAATCATTTTTAACATTAGTAGTGGACTTGAGCCCATAGCCTTTGGATTCAGAGAGAGAGATTTCACCTTAGCGGTCATTGTCCTGGATAGTGGCCCGCAACCTAGTCTAGGGTTTTAGGTGTTAGTTTCTTTTATTCTACTTTATCTCTCATTTCAGTAGCATAAGCTTTATTTTAGTTATTTGCTTGCATAGTACTAGTTTCATTGCATTTATTGAGATTATTCATTGCTAACAACCTCATCCAGGGAGGCAATCTCAGACATCTAAGCGTGTGTTGTTGTTTCATTGATTTCAGGGCTACAGGTTCAATCGGGAAAATCTACAACATACGAGTACAAGAAGATCCCTCTAGCATTCAGACCTAGAGAAGGAGGCATCTGTAAGCCCTCATACATTTTTGTGTGCATCATCGGAAGCCTTATAAAGCGTGCCCCCTATGCGAGGGGATATTTCATACACTTGCTACCCTCTTTTGTGTGTAAAATCATGTATCAAATGAAGGGTATCCCTCAGAGGGATTCATATGTAACCTAATCTAGAGAATATCAATAATAAAAGCATTCATTCATTTACTTCTTCGCATTCTAGTTATATCTACTTTGTGCCTTTCATTTATTGCATATTTAATATCAAAGGATTCAATCGAATCACAAGTAGAGTAGTCGGTGGATGATGCACCGCTTCCCCGAGGTCGCTATAGATGGTGATCACGGTGGGACTCCTACCCATTTATTTAGCTTATTTGCATTTTCTACCTCTTTATTGACTCAGGTTTTGTATACAAGTGCAGCCGCTCTGATCTACAATGGCCAAAAGTCAGCCACTCTAGTCTATAATGGCCAGAGGTCAATCGCTCTAGTCAACAATGGCCAGAAGTCAGCCACTCTAGTCAACAACGGCCAGAGCTAGAGTGTAGCAGAGGTCAAAACACTGACTCTCTGAGCTGGATTAAAGGTTGGTACAACTTTTCTGACACTTTATAGTTCTCTATCTATTTTTATTCCATTAAAATCAGTGATCATTAAGAAATATTTCAATTTGGAAAACTGAAAGAATGAAAGAGAAAGAACTTGTATCTTGCACATCCTAGGTTTCTTTTTAGATTTTCCACTAGGCATTGCTAGGAACAATGGCTTCTATCTATAAATTTCACCCTAGAATCCAATGTGCTAGACATTGTGTGATTGGTTTGCTTGTTTTGAGGCCTTTCTAAAGGCCATACTTGCACCTAATAGAGTGCATTCATTAATCTCATAGTAGCTATGCACCTTTCTGAAATTGAAATGCATTTTGCATTAGGCATATAGGGAAAGTTCATTGTTGCTATATGATGCATTCTTATTCATGCAAAACTTAAAATGAACCACACACATGCACATTTATTTTAAACATTGGGGAGTTGGATTTCATCACCAACCCTCAATTCAGTCCGGTGACGTTGGCATTCATCTCCTTCCACCGGTTTACCCCCTAGAGCTTCATAGAAATGGATTGAAGAACTTACTTATAGTGACACTAAGGTACTTGTGTTCAAACTATCTCCCACTATTGGAACAATCAATTGGTTCAGAGTGGAAGAGCTAGGCAAACCCCCACTGGGATTTAAGTGGTGTACCCTAGTCTCTTTTGAGAAATCATGTTTGGCATGAGTGTTCTTGATTATCACTATGGATGAGTCTCCTCATTCTAAATCCAAAGCAACAACAAGAAACAAGAAACAACCAAACATCAAAAATACATCAAATAGTTTAGGGCACACTTAAATTTGTAATCAAGATAAACATTTGTGTGATATTGTTTGGTCATATTTAAGTGCAACACAAAAACTAAATTTCCAAAAAAAATGGTCAAAACAAGAAGTAAACACCCTCAGTATGACACCGAAGGAGAATCTAAAGCAACTCATACCCTTAGGCGAAGTCGTAGTAACATTGAAAGACCTACTCGGAAGACCGTGAGATGTAGTTCTATGAGTCTAAGGGGTGATAACTCAACCCTTGGGGGATCTCCTCGAGAAACCCCAAATAGGGAACCAAATCAAGGAACTACATCACATCAACACAAAGAGGCCTCATGACCATCATCATCAAGGAGACATGAGGAAACCTCAAGGGCTTCCTCTAAACACACAGAAACTTCTCAGAGACATGAGGAAGCTTCAAGGGCTTCCTCCTCACATAGACATAAAGAGGGTTCTAGACCCCATTCTTCACATAGGGATGATGAGGTTTCCCCATATCCATCCTCATGGAGGGTAGAGAGGGCCACAAAACCTTCATCACCAAAAGGGCACACAAGAGTCCCAACATCCCAACATTCACATGAGACACTTAGAATAGATCAACCCACTAAGGGGTAGGAAACTAGAAATACCTCCAATCATAGACAACAAATAGAAGATATCCTTCAAACAAGAGGAAGGATTCCATTAGACTATGACCTTATCGGAGTAAATGGCACCCCATGGGATCAGCCATGGAAAACAAGATAGTTGGATGAGTTGGATCGGTTGCATCCGAGGCCACCTCCCAGAATGGTAGCCACAGAGAATTCTGCATCTAGAAGTTCATGAACCATGACTTCTAAGCCCACTTCTCAAATTAGGGGTGCCTCAAGGTGACCCCATAGTAAACATACAGAGTCTGATCATAGAGACACTCAAAAATATACTGAACAAGTCACATTAGCTAGCGAGAGCAAAGAGATAACAGAAACCTCTTCGAGAGATCTATGAATCAAAACCACTAGGATAGGGTCAGATAAGCATGAGTCCTCTATGACCATGCAAGTTAACCATGTGCGATGGTTAGAAAATACCTTGCACAAAGAGTGAGAGCTTGTAGAAGCTCTTGAACATGATAAATAGAGAGAACGGTTGTTGCGCCAACATGAGCAACATTTAAGAGAGCAAGTTGAGTAGCTAGCTCAAAGCAACCAACAAGCAAATGGAAATGATCATCAAAGAGATCAATGCGCTAACTCACCAAGAGAGGAGTGCACTAGAAAAGAAGGAAACCTACAACAAAATCACCCTCCAAATCATGAGCAGAATCCAACTAGGGGGGAAATGGTAAACTTAATAGAGCAGGATCAGGCATATCCTGAATCCCCTCGTAGGAGGGAAGAAAATGGAGCAAATCAAATGGATAGAGTGTTACCTCCATCGCCACCATGGGGGGGTCTACAAGAGGAGGAACTCCTCACCTCAAAGGCCTTCCAAGAACTTGCTGAAAATATGAAGTCCTTTGAAAAACAAGAGATGGCTGGTAGCCAACCAACATTAAGCAAGATACACAATCAACCATTATGTCTATCCATCCCTAGCCCCACATACCCTAAGCATTTTGAGATGCCTAGGTTGGAAAATTTTAAGGGTGAAGAGGATGCACAAGAGCATGTTACTAATTTCATCAATGCATATTTTCATCTTGAAGACAATGATGCTCTCATGCTTAGGACATTCATTATGACATTTGTGGGTGTCGCCACCCAATGGTTCAACCAGCTGCCCAAGCATAGCATATCCAATTTTGAACAACTAGTGAATGCTTTCTTGAAGCATTTCTCTTTTGGTGCTAAGAGGAAAGTGAACCTTTCAGACCTGGCCAATTTGAGACATTATGATGATGAGCCAGTAATGGATTATGGGAATAGATGGAGAAGAGTCATGGCAAAATTATCATTCTCCATCCCCACAGAAGAGATCATCCGGATGTTCACCAAGAGTTGTTCCAAACACATTTCCCTCTTGCTACAACTCCAACAATACCCCTCATTTGAAGAAGCTTTGGCACAAGCCAAACTCATTGAGGATATAAAAGTAGATGAGGGAACTATCAAACTTCGAACCAAGAAGGAGTGGAACAAAAATGACAAAAATGGCAAATACAAGCAGAAACAGGCAAACCCTGCTCTAGTTAATCAAGTGGTATTGGCTATGCCTAAGGATGGGGTTGTGCACCAACCCCAAAATTATCAAGCACAACCCCCACCAGCCAACTATGATCAAAAGAACAATCAGGGGTGGAACAAAGAGTGAAAACCCCCTCGCTATTTCACACCATTGACAGAATCAATGCAATCAATCTTCAACCAATTGAGTGAGGTAGGAAATATCAGGTTCCATGATATACCTCTTATAGATCCCAACCATCCTAAGCCAAAAGGATATAGGGAAGATCAATTTTACCCTTATCATAGGATATCAGGGCATAATATTGAGGTTTGCATTGGTTTCAAGCACCAAGTGCAAAACATGATTGAGGTGGGAGAACTTAAAGTGGACAACCCACTAGCCCCTGACAACCGAGATATGGGCATCTACAAAAACCTGCTGCCAAACCATGAGGTCCCTAGAGGGCAAGGTGCACAAGTCAATCAGGTCCGAATTGATACGCCTACCCATGGGTGTGTTGGGATGGTTGAAATTGTCAATATAGCAACCAAGACTAGACGGTATGGTCAACCGCAACCTCCTGCAGCTCCCATTAATGTCCTAGCTGCACCTAGGCAGAGGCAAGGGCAAGACAACCTTCTAGGTCCACCAACCCGACCTATGGTAACCATTCGGAGTAGACTCGAGCAAAATTTACAAATGACTCTAGCTAAGCTATCAATCTATGAGCTCATACAATAGTCCCCAAAGCACAAGGAGACCTTGATGGAGATTTTAAGGTCAATTGAGCTCCAACCACAAGATCCAAATGCATTCACCCATTTTGTGGGACAAGTACAAGAATTCCAGGAGCCTGTAATTTGATTCTATGATCATGAAATTAAGATAGTATCTACTGCCTTACCAGACCCTCCATTGCACATCATGGCATCAGTTAATGATTTACCATTTAAGTGGGTCTTGATCGATACAGGTTCATCAATCAACATCATCACAACAACAACAATAGAACATCTTAAGATCCCCAAGTCCAATATCATTCCAGGAGCCTATACATTAAGGGCTTTCAATGATGCTTTATGCAATACTATGGGAATGATAGTCCTACCTATCAAGGTGGGGCATAAGACCATCCCCATGATGTGTCATGTCTTGGAAGGAGCCATGCAATACAACATCCTCCTAGGGAGACCTTGGATTAGGGACATGAGATGTGTTCCTTCGATCTTACACCAATGTGTCAAGTATGTGCATGATAACAAAGTCTACATGGTGTTGGCCGATGAAGAGCCATTCAAGTATGTTCATCAGGTGGATTGTCTAGGAGAATTTGTGATTCCTTCTGCCCACTTATCTGTAGGACCATCATCTCCAACTACCCAACTGGATAACAAAGACAAAGGGGCACAAAAGGACCCATCTGCATCAACACCTCATCTTGCACACAAAGTAACTAATGCTTCTAATAGACCATCAACATCTAAACCAAAAGATAATCAGAAGCTAAAGGCACCCATGGTTGAGAAAAGAGAGCCCAAGGAAGTGCTAATCATAAACATTAATAAGAGTCCAACTCCCATGGAGGAGGAAGATCTCCAAGATCAAGCTGAGGAGATACTAGAACCCGCTTCACCAGTGTCGTCTGTAGGATCATCCACATCACATGCGACAATACACTTGGCAAGTATAGGGATAGGAGAGTATCTTGTGTAGAACATAACATTTACGCCCATCATAGAGTCTACGCAAGACATGGGACGTCCAAAATATCTAAGACCACCAGTGGGAATAGTGGTTCCACTTGGAATCCCTCCCAACCAGACAAATTTCATCTACGTTGGCCTAGACTGCACCCATAAATCTATGGATATAGAAGAAGACAATGATGAATTATTCATAGTCAATGTTCATTACCTCTCTAATCCTGAGTTTGCTCTAACCTATTTTGAGCATTGCCATTGGCATGGTTACGGTCTTGGTAGATATGAGCAGGGACGAAGGCGGCCATTCGAGCCGCAATACCAGCTCCCATATGATAGATTTGGGTTAGGCTATCACATCAGAGGTCGAGATGACTCTCTAGTAGCAGCATTAGATAGATTAACCTTGGGGTTAGGAGAAGACATCAATTTTATTCCCTATCACCCACCAAGTGCAAGATATCCGAGCAACAGACAAGTGGCTATGGCAAGCATACCACCTCTCGAGACTTATCATCCAAGCTCCATAATTGATGCCACCCCAATAGGCTACAACTCATGGGATGATGAGCAAGAAGAAAATGGATATGTGGCAAGTGATGATGAAGCACAAGCGGGCTTGGCCTATCATGGGCCTCGCTATTTACATAGGTTTACCTGGTCCATCCACAATGAGAGTGGATTCATATCGGATGAAAGTGGCTATGAGTCAGAGGACTCAACAGAGAGAGCCTACCTAGAAACAAGGCAATGGCCCCATGACTTGGGGTAACATACTAATGCAAATGGCATCTTCATAAGTGATGAAGAATATGAGGATGAGATAGAGATGGCCTACTTAGGACCAAGAGATGTGCCCCTTACTTTGGGGCCGCATACCAATGCCAATGGTTTTTGGATAAGTGATGATGATTTTGATGATGAGACTGAGATGGCTTATCTTGGACCTCACCACTTGTGGCAAGTCGACATGTTGGTAGAAAGAGAAGTGGTACTTCATGCCATAGACCCTGGCTTGCAATTTTTGGGGAGACCGATTGACTTGAATGTCATTCATCGCATGGTCAATCCCCCTCTACCTACATTCAGGGAACTCTTAGAGCCCAATGATCCTATTATCCGACCAACTCATGGGCCGGATCTAGAGATTCCTTTTCCTCTAGAGCCTCATCATGAGTATAGGAAGGAAACCTCTGAGACAAGATTTCAACCATGTGGTCCTAGAGATTTCATTCCATCCATCAACATGATCTCCATTGATTTGACCACTCCACTTCATAACCCAATAGATCCCACTAAACCTTTGTGTCTCGATACGTAGGCCATTGATTGGGATCATGTTGATTCACCCATAGAGCCTGGAGATCTCTTCTCTAATGAAGAGATGTTGCAACCATTCCATTTTGCATTAGGTTGTGCATATGATGTGTTCCATGTTGGTCTGGATCCTAAGTCAGTAGGACCTATAAATCCTATCGATGACATTCACTTGATACCTATGCCTCACCAATTGGAGGATGGGTCACATATGGCTATAGAAGCAACTTTCAAGGTGGACATCAATGATGATCCTACTCAACCAAAGAAAGTCAAGTTCGGAGAAAGTCTATCTCCAGAGGAACAAGCCATCATAATTCCTCTCCTTAAAGAGAGGCCAAATCTATTTTCTTGGACTTACAAAGACATGCTAGGTATTGATCCAAAGTTAGTTGTTCACAACCTTTCATTGGATCCCCTAAAGAAGCCAGTCAAGAAAAAATTGAGGAAGATGCATCCAACCATCACTTTGATGGTGAAGAACGAGTTACAAAAGCTATTGGAAGTGATCTTCATAGTTCCCATCGACTATCCTGAATGGGTCTCAAACATGGTGCCCATAGGAAAACCAGATGGAAGAGTCCACATTTGCATAGATTTTAGGGACTTAAATAGGGCAACTCTGAAGGATTCATTCCTATTTCCAAACATAGACGCTCTTGTAGATGCCACTATAGGTCATGAGATGCTATCCCTAATGGATGGGTTTTCTGGATACAATCAAATCCGAATAAAACCTGAAGACCAACATAAGACTACTTTCATTACTCCATGGGGAACTTTCTATTACAAAGTGATGCCATTCGGCCTAAAGAATGTTGGTGCCACATACCAGTGGGCCATGACATACATATTTCATGACTACATGCACACAATCTTGGAAGACTACATGGATGACTTGTTGGCCAAATATTTGATACGACAAGAGCACGCTGAGATCCTTACGAAAGTCTTTGATCGCCTCATAGAGCACAATGTCAGATTGAATCCTAAGAAGTGCATGTTTGGCGTAACTTCTGGTAAGCTCTTAGGTTTCATTATTTCCATGAGAGGCATTGAGGTCGATCCTACAAAAGTAGAAGCTATAACGGAGATGGCAGCCCCTACCAACATTAGGGAATTAAGAAGCCTACAAGGCAAGGTAGCATCCATCAAATGGTTCATCGTGCAATTATCAGACAAGTGTCGACCCATGAATCGGTTGCTATGCAAGGATGTCCCATTTCATTGGGATGAAGAGTGCCAACAAGCCTTTGTAGAGATCAAAACATACCTAGAGATGCCACCAGTGTTGGCTCCACCAAGGCCAGACATACCATTTTTGCTATACATATCGGCTACTAATTTTGCTTTGGGCACCATGTTAGCCCAAAAGAATGTGCAAGACAAAGAGCAAGTCGTATATTACATAAGTCGCACCTTGGTAAGCTATGAGCTAGGATATGCGTATGTAGAAAAGTTATGCTTAGTAGTGGTATTTGCAACCAAAAAGTTGTGACACTACATGTTGAGCCATACGACTTACGTTATATCAAAACAAAATCCTTTGTAGTATATGATGAACAAGACATATCACAATACACGTACTGCAAAGTGGATCATGCTATTGATAGAATTTGATCTAGAATTCATAAGCCAAAATTCCATCAAGGGACAAGTCATAGCAGATCAATTAGCAGAGGCACCTCTTCAGGATAGCAAGCCTCTCACTATAGAATTGCTTGATGATGCAGTCTTCGCATTATCAGATCCGTCAAAACTCGAAGAACCTGAGAAACAAAGAGAAATGGCATTATTCTTTGATGGTTCAAAGTGCGAGCAAGGGGGCAGAGTAGGGATAGTCTTTATCACACCATAGGGCACTCCATTGCCCTTATCATTCAAGCTAGACTTCCCATGCACAAACAATAACACAGAGTATGAAGCCTTGATCTTGGGACTCCAAACAATAGTTGCAATGGGCATTAAAATATTGAATATCTTTGGTGACTCCTTGCTCATAGTAAATCAAGTCAAAGGATTGTTCCAATGTAGGTGCCCACTCCTGAAAGCTTACAAGGAGCTTGTTGACACTTACCTAGCCCGACTAGAATGGTATGACATCGAGGCAATCCCTCGTACATCAAACAGATTTGCAGACACCATGGCATCTTTGGGATCCTTAATCCCTCAGAATCCATCCATTGATTTCACAACCATTCATGTGAAAGTGCTCACATTTTCTATGATACAACATGAGGTTATTGACAACCTAGAGTCAGTCAACATGATCCAAACCGAGCCAAATCAAGATTGGTCATTCAAAGTTAGAGCTTTCTTGCAAACAGCCCCTTGGGAATCTTTGATCTCTCAAGGTCCCACGGAATGTGGAACAACCATTCATCATAGGATTATTTCCCAATCAGTGTTCACAAATGTTGGATCACAAGGAGAGCATGTTATTTTATCCATAGAAGCAATGGCTTATCAAGATTGGCTTTCCCAATTGTGGGATTTCCTGAAGCTTGGAATAGTACCACAAGGCCTATCGCATGCTAAAAGATGAACATTTAAACAAAATGTGACTAGATACATTTTTCTAGGAGAGATCCTTTATAGACGAGGTTACGATGGAATGCTCCTTCATTGTCTTGAGCCCCAAGAAGCATCTTGGGCAATTTTGCAAGCTCATGATGGTACATGTGGTGGTCACTTCAGTGGCATGGCCATCATTAAGTGTATTTTGAGAATGGGTTACTATTGGCCCACTATGGAAAAATAATGTTGTGAGTATGTCAAGAAATGCATCAAGTGTCAGCATCATGCAAACCTCACTCACTTGCCATCACAAGCCTTGCAACCCATCCAAGG
Source organism: Wollemia nobilis (assembly GCA_028583015.1). Classification (NCBI taxonomy): domain Eukaryota; kingdom Viridiplantae; phylum Streptophyta; class Pinopsida; order Araucariales; family Araucariaceae; genus Wollemia; species Wollemia nobilis. The sequence continues at coordinate 9,355,315 of JAQPPZ010017052.1, forward strand.
TAGCATGGCCCTTCTCATAGTGGGGATTAGACTTGATTGGGAAGATATCTCCCCCATCTTTGGATCGACACACATTCATCATAACGGCCACTGAGTATTTCACCAAATGGGTCGAAGCGATCCCCTTAACATCGACAACTGGACCGAGGATTGCGGAGTTTATACTCCACAATATCATAAGTCATTTTGGGGTCCCTTCAAATATTATATCGGATAATGGACCATCTTTCAAGAACAAAAATATGCATGCTTTAATGGACAAATACCACATCCAACACAATTTTTCAACACCCTATTATCCACAAGCAAATGGGCAAGCCGAAGCCTCAAACAAAACAATCATCTCCATCTTGAGAAAAATAGTGAGAGATAATCATAGGGACTGGCATTTGTAGTTACCTCTAGCATTATGGGCATATAGGACTAGTGTGTGGACACCCACTAGGGCAACACCATTTTCACTTGTATATGGCACTGAGGCCATCATGCCCCTAGAACTAGAAATCCCAACCTTGCACGTAGCATTAAAGGACTTCATAGATGATGATGTCACGCATGGCAAGGCCACCTAGATCAGTTAATGCTTCTTGATGAACGACGGGTCAATGCCTTGGAGCATCTCCATGTTTATCAGAATCGCCTTGCACGAGCATACAATAGTAAAGTCCATTTGAGAGAATTCAAAGTTGGGGATCTTGTGCTCAAATAAAATCAGTAGAACTCAAATCTACTGCCGCATTTGCGAGACAAATTTATGGTAAATTGGATAGGCCCCTACATGGTTTCAGAGAAGGTTGGCCCTAGGGCATATCACCTCACATCATTGGAAGGTGTTGAAGAGCCTGAACCTCTCAATATCATTCATCTAAAGGCATTTCATACATAAAAATAAAAAACATTCAAATATGTCATAAAAATAAAAAACATTCAAATATGTCATAAAAATAAAAACATTCAAATATGTCATAAAAATAAAAATCATACAAAAATAAAAAACAAATCAAAAAAAAAAATCAAACGTCATAAAATCAAATCACAAAAATGCTCCAAGGGTACCCAAGCCGCTTGGTCAAAATCAAACAAAAAGCTCCAAAGGCATCTTAAAGCCCTTTGGTCAAGTCAAATCAAATCACAAAAATGCTCCAAGGGTACCCAATCCGCTTGGTCAAAATCAAACAAAAAGCTCCAAAGGCATCTTAAATCCCTTTGGTCAAGTCAAAATAAAATCACAAAAATGCTCCAAGGGTACCCAAGCCGCTTGGTCAAAATCAAAAAAAAAGCTCCAAAGGCATCTTAAAGCCCTTTGGTCAAATCAAAACACAAAAACATTCAAAATAATCAAAAGCACAAAAACAATACAAAAAGAAAAAATACAAAAACATTTGCATCTTACATCCACATCCACATAATTGCATATCCATTGCATTCGCATATGTTATGATCATATTTTTTTACAAATGATACCACAGTTTGTATCTCAATCACAATACACAAGTTCATCCTCATCCATGCATCCATGTGTGTAAATGTGTTTTTCAACACAACCAAATAATGTTGCTATACAAAATATACAAAGGTTTCTTATTATTTTAACCATGTCTAGTGGTCTTATGAACTTTTATAGAAAGTGTATCGCCCAAATTTTTTGCACCCTTACCTTCAGGCTAAAGGATCTATGCCTGGAAGGGGGATGCGAGAATGATGGGACAATACCTCAGACGGAGAGGCCTTTTGAAGGTCGCGTCTCTTAGGGGAGGGGTATAAGGGTGAATTTTTGATGGATGGTGGGGTTCACTAGGAAAATTTGAGTGGCAGTTTCCATGCCTAGGTTGAGAATGGGTTTGATGTTTTCATTTTATGTTCAATCATTCAGATTCCTAGGTTGGCCAAAATGAATCTAAGCTATTCTATATGAAATTTATGGTTTATATGAAGACAACAAACATAAATGAATCCTAAATATAGAAAATATCTAAAATGGAGAAGAGTGCACCTGATTTCTGATGTCTGATGAAGATTCTGAAGCTTATAGGAGTCCAGAGTCCCGGATATGACAAGATCGTCTGTAATTGTACAAAATCATCCAGATAATAGGAGATCATCTAATATCAGCCAGATCGTCAGTGACCTAACGAATTCATTAGACAAATTCATCAGAAACCTGCAATCATGAAAATAGACACCAAAAACCAAAAATACAATTGCAAGAATGATACAAAATGATAGAAATAAGAATATAAATGCTTAAATGATAAGTCTATATATCAAATCAAATGGGATGCAATGTTTTAATAATTTATTTTGAATTTTATCATGCAAACATGCTAAATGAGGTGAACTCCAATATGTGGAACAAAAGTGAATTAATATAAAGCACAATTAAATAAGAAAAATAGATAGAGAATGCAAAATCAGGGCTCTGATTACCCCCAATCTGAACTTCAGTCAAAATCATCTGCAATCGTATGAGATCATCGTCGATATTGATAGGATCATCCAAAATTGTGGCTGAGTCACCTGCGATGATCCGAGCTTCCTCCGACTGAAACACAGTGAGATCCTGTAATAAAACTTGAAAACACAAGTGCAAATGATGGGGGATAGGATGTTCTAACACAGTAAAAACTAAAGTTGTAGGGAAATGATCAGCCAGGAGGATAAACTGGAAAAATCCCAAGTTTATATAGGATTAGGGGGAGGTTAGGAGGTTGGGGATCTTCCCAATCTAGGAGATATCCAATGTAGGAATCTCCAACCGCGCAGACACACTTCTGCCCGAGTTGGAGAGGTTGTTGAAATAGAAGCTAATTATGAAAATTCGGTTTTGGGATGAAATCGTCTGAACGTTCTATTCCAGATGAATTCATCTGATTTGGGATGATATCGTCAGATCGACGATGATATGGTCCAACGGTCAAAACAACTTCTAAAAATGGCACAAAAAATGAGGTGAGTGGTTAACGAGCGGTTTTAGGGTTAAAATTCAATTTTTTTATCTTTTACTGATGGTTTAACTGCACCAGTTTTAGGGTGCTACATTTTGCCCCCTATTTAGCAAATTTTCCAAGGAAAATGCGTTAAATATGAGTTCTTTATGCTTTATGAGAAAGCAAAAATTTATTCCATTTTTTAGATGATGATTCTAGGTCGAATCGTACAACTGTTTGCTATGGTGCCCCCTCCGAGTTTTTACCCAAATCGAACGTTTGAGGTAAAAGCGCGAAAAAGCAAAAATTAAAAAAATGTTGTTTTTAAATAAAAATAAAAAAAATAGGGTAAAACCCTAATTCATTTTTACTGTTCACTTTCGTTGTTTCAGAGCTCTGCAGGCGAAATGATGGAAACGACACACAGATCAACAGAGGTCTAGCGCGGGTTGTGGGTAAGGATCTAAAACTAGTGTAATTATATTTTTAACTTGATTTAATTGATTTTTTATTTGAATTTTAATTGTTTTTGGGCATCATGGCCATTTTTAGGCCGTCGACGACGTCGAAATGAAATCGTCCCAATTTCACCAAAATTGTCCCTATATCACCGATTTCGTTTGAGGACAAAATCGGAGAAATAGGGGCGATCCCGTCCAATAAGGGGCGATCCCCAAATTGAAGAATCGGAGATGATTTTGTCCTATTAAGGACGATTTAACTAAATTTGGTATGATATTGTCCAATAATTGGCAATATAATTTTTTTATGAGATGAAATTGATTTTAATTGATTTTAATGATTATGTATTAATGTTTTTTGTTGTTTTATTGTTTATTTTGTAGAGGGGATTGCTAAAGATTTGAGAGTGGAAATACGGGGGTCTCAGGTATGACTTAGTCGTGCTCGATCAGGCCGAGCGAGACAGACTAGCAGAGGTCAGACTGTAGCATGTGGTAGAGATGCCACAAATTCCTACAAACATGGGGCTACTGACAGCCCTAGCAGAGAGATGGTATCCGAAGTCGTCTTGATTCTGGCTACCGATAGGGGAGATGACTCCCACTCTATAGGATGTATGGAGTATCTTGAGGATCCCTATACATGGGTGGTTCATGAATCCTTTGGCTAATCAGGGCCACACCATGATGAGATTGTGCAGTGACCCAAGCTTTTCCCTGGAGAAGGACAGAGTGAACATTGAGGCTTTGAGGCAAATGCCTAGGGCATCTTGATTGACCCGAGTTTTGGTAGGGGTGGTGGGTGGCCTTCTTCTATACCACAAGAGCGGATGCAGGTTACCGTGGCTCCTCTCAGATGTGGTCTATGACATGATAGACCACGGATACAGGTTTTCTTAGGGTAGCTTTGTATTATACCACTTGTATAGGATCCTTTATGGGGTTGTATAAAAGGGAGGTCGATGTCTGGTGCAGACATCACTACTATAGGTTTGGTGTTGGGAGCACATTGTGATGCAGAGGCCGATAGGGCTTCCACTAATAGGAGTTGACTGGGAAAGACCTCGAGTTTTCTATTGGTGGCTCCAGAGAGGGTCACAACGGTGGATAGATCTACCAATGTTCCAAAGGTTGCTAGATGACCTCACCCTATATCAGATCACCTAGAGACCATGGAGAGAGCATCTAGGTGGGTAGAGGATGAACAGGAGTTAGCTCACATTAGGCGAGTCATCTGGTTGAGGACAGAGCGGGGAGAGGTAGAGCTCCACTACTATGACTGAGTTTTGAGGCAGTTCGGTCTACAACAGAGGATCCCTTCTCTTAGAGATTATGAGTAATCCTAGACTATGCAGGATAACACCACACTGAGCGGGGCTTCAGACATGCAATGATTCTAGAGTCAGGATGTTGATGATGTCCCCATTCAGCCAGTGGATGGGGATGATGTAGGGGTAGCAAACGGGTATGATTCCTGGTATGCAGGCATCTGCCCTCCTCGGATGATGAGGGCATAGGGTCCGATGCATGCTGTAGTGCAACATATGGAGAGGTGGTGCTAGGATACCATCGGTGTAGCGAGGGGTCATGAAGAGGAATGGTGCTAAAAGTAAAAGGGTGCTTAAGATTCTTTCTTAATACTTTGTGTTGTGATGATGAAAATGATGATGGTGATGATTTATTTTCAGATTTCCATGAAAATATTATGCATGAAATATTAAAAATATGATTTTTGCTACGCATAAAATTCCTAAGTGTGATAGAAATTTGAATGATTGCCTAGGAATTATACCATCATATCAAAACTGAATGTTGACATAATAAAATGAAATAGAAAAGTTTTCATTCCTTTTAAAGCACAATTGTGTAACATAATGATTTAAGCCATATGCTTTCATGGATTAAATAAATGGGAGATAAAATTAGAACGATGGCTTGCACTAGGCATAGAATTTTAGGTATAGACTTATACCATCATCATGAAATCTAAAGAAGAAATTGATGTAATAGTTTTATTGCATAGCTGATTTTTGATTTTGAGATAAAAATATAAAAATGAGGACTTGCACTAGGCATAAATTCCAATTTAGGTTTAGGAATTATACCATCGTTACGAAAGTTGAAAATATATAAATGTGACTTTATTGCTAGATTTTTGAACATGCTTTGAAAGAAATTTTGGATTTTTGAAAAAATGTATTTAATTGTTTTTACGCTAAGCCAATATTCTCAAGTAAGAAAATAAAATTATTCCAGAAGATTTGCATAAATATTTTAAATTATCTCAAAGACAAAATTTAGATTTATAAGGAACCCCATGTGCATATGTGAGTTCATTTCTGATCTTGATCTATCATAATGATACAAAATCTCTCAAACACAAATGTGTGTGCAATTGTAATGTTCATTTACCGATTTTGAGCAAGATAATTTGATACAAGTAATTTGAATTAACCAAATGAGTGTTTGTTGACCATGATTTATATGCATGTAACTGTACCAAACTACTATGTAAGTCAGGTCATCAAGAGCTAGCAGATCTATAAGTAGACATTGGTCTGTACAAAATAAGTTCACTAATGTGACAGACATATCACCACACGAGGAGTTACCCAAGGCCAAGTGGGTTGGGCACAAACCACCTGTTATGGGGCTTACCTCACGGTTTTTGAATAATTGAGAATTCCAGGGATTCAAGCTCATTCACCCTTCTTTTCTTTCAAAGGGTAGGGGGGGAGGATTTATTGCTTTTTGTTGTTTCTTTTATTTTTATATATATATTTTTTTGTATTTTCTTGAAACTGAGATAATGCTAAAATATTGTTGAGATGGTACAAAATGATAATTCTTCTGAATAATTTTCTCTTTTTCTCATGATTTTTCTTGCTTTTTTTTTTCTTTCTATACTAGGGATACTTGCTCGGATTGGCTATAGAGCAAGGGATTTTTATTCTGGGCAGGGGTGAGCTTGTCCTTTTGTCAATTCTCAAAGATTCTAGACCATGTGCATGATAGGATAGTAGGGGAAACTTTTCGCTCAAGATACCACTTCTACTATGTAGCATCATTTTGAATTTGCAATGAAATCATTTTAATGTGAAAAGGTGTACTTGGTTCAAGTAAATAACAAGATCAGTTCTCTATGCTCAAAAATTTATTAATTCAACTATGGACTTTGATATAAGAGAGATTAATAATCATATCAAATAAGATCAAGATATTTAGTCATGTGAGTGTGAAAGTGGGGGATTCCAAATAAATGCTAATTTATCCAAAATAACTAAAAATATAATTGCAATACTTCAAGAATTGACAGGTGCAAAATAGAAGATGTTTTTGAGGATTTTGATGATTTTGATTTTTTTATATTTTGATTTTAATTTATGATTTGAGACAATACATAATATTACTATTTTTTTTTTGAAATTTTTATATGAATTACTAATATGAGACAATATGTATAATATATACAGTGACGATATTACCAGATTTATGCATAGTAGCGCTTAAGATGCATAATGTTCATAGGTTCTTTAAGATATTTACCATCTAAGGTAGCTAATATGTATGCTCCTGATCCAAATTTGGTAGTGATAATATATGGCCCAAGCCAATTAGGCTTGAATTTTCCTTTAAGGTCTTTAGTTGCATTAGTATTTTTTTGATTTTATTTTAAGACGAGGTCACCTATATCAAAGGATCGGTGATGAACTTTTTTGAAATATGCTCATTTGAGCTTGTTTTGGTAGGCATGAAGATGATCCAAAGCATTAATGCACTTCTCATCTAGGAGTTCCAGCTGACTAAAGCTACCAGCATGATATTCATCTCCTACTTCAGTATCTTGAAGTAGTAGAGCCAAAGAAGGAACTTCTAATTCAAAGGGAAAAATAGCTTCAGCGCCATAAACAAAAACAAAAGGTGAACAGCCCGTGGGAGTACAAATGCTAGTTTGATAAGCCCACAAAGTAGGATATAATTGAATGTGCCAATCATGGACAAATTTATTGACCAATATCTTGAGGATTTTAATTAATGTTTTATTAGATGCTTCTGCTTGGCCATTACCCTGAGGATAATAGGGAGTGGACCAACGATGTTGAATTTTATATTTTTAACATAATTTCTTTACATATTTGTTTTTGAAACAAGTTCCATTATCTGAGATGAGATTTGTGAGAATTCTGAACCTACAAATAATTTGATTAGGAATAAACTTGGAAACTTGTGTTCTAGTGCAAGAATCTAAGGGCATAGCTTTGACCCACTTCATAAAATACTCGATGGTGGTTATGATGAATTTGTGTCCATTCGATGACACAGGATTGATTTTTTTGATGAAGTCTAAGCCCCATTTTGAAAAGGTCCAAGGAGATGAAATAGCCTATAGTTCTTATGCAGGCACATGGACAAGGTCAACGTGTTTCTGGCACTTATTGCAATGGCGCATGTAATCATGTGCATAATTCTCCATGGTAGGCCAAAAATAACCTATCCTAAGGAGCTTCTTAGCAATGGCGCTACCACTAAAGTGTCCCCCACAAGATCCATCATGGGCTTCACTCAAAGCTGATCTAGACTCTTCTAGATTCAAAAATCTTAATAGGATAACTTCAAAATATCTTCTATATAATGTATTTCCAATTATGATGAAACGACTTGCTCGTCTATGTAATAACCAGCACTGGTTTCTATTAAAACCTTTAGGGAAGGTCCCATTTTGAAGAAAATTAAGGATATCAGTGTACCAAAGTTTAGGAGTAGTTTCATTGATTAGAAACACATCCAAAGGTTCCAAGCATGATTTAATTGAAGCGGGTTCTTAGAGTTGATGAATAATGATGGTAGCATATTCGTCATCTAACTCCAAGGGTAAAAGAGATGCAGTTGTGACCATGGCATCAGCCGCATGATTGCTAGTTCTAGGAATAGCTTCCAAGGTAATTTGATCAAATAAAGATATTAATTGTAATACATATGCTTTATATGGGCACAATTTATCATCTCTAGTCTGATAAACATCGTTAATTTTATTTATAACAAGTTGAGAATCACCGAAAACTAATAGATTTTTAATTTTTAGTGCCAGGGTTGCTTGTAATCCAAGGATGGGAGCCTTATATTCAGTAGTTTTATTAGTATAGGCAAACGTTAATTTAAATGATAGAGGTATGAGATGTTTCTATGGATATATCAAAATAATACCTGCACCAGCCCCACTCATGCATCGGGCTCCATCAAAGTATAAGGACCATTGCTCTAAATAATCTGCCTCTAGTTTAAGGCATTCGTTAGGAAACTCAATGATGATGGGATGGGTGGATTCTAAAGGTGTAACAGCTAATTGATCTGCTATGATTTGACCCTTAACAGACTTCTGTCCTATAAACATGAGTTCCAACTCATTTAGTGTAAGAACCCATTTTTTTGTGCGACCAGATAAATAAGTTCGACTCATGAGATACCGCAAGGGATCAAATTTAGAAATAACGTATGTTTTTTGGCTGAGCATATAATGGCATAGTTTTTGTGTAGAAAATATGACTGCTAGACATAACTTCTCTAATGTTGTGTAGTGGGTTTCATAACTAATTAATGTTTTGCTAATGTAATAATTAGCACACTCTCTTTTCTCATCATCAAGTTGAGCTAACATAGCTCCTAAAGCAAAATATGAAGCAAAAATATACAAGATAAATGGGTGATCAGGTTTAGGTGGTGAAAGTATAGGTGGGTTAAGAAGATATTATTTGAGGAGTTCAAATGCTTCCTTACATTCATAATCCCAATGGAAAGAGACATCCTTCTTAAGAAGCTAATGAAAGGGTCCAGTTTTATCCACCAACTTATCGATGAAGCGATGGATAGCTTGAAGCTTACCTTGTAGACTCCATAATTTAGATATATTTGTAGGTGCGGGCATATCAGTGATAGTCATAATCTTGAGAGGGTCAATTTTGATGCCATGTAAAGAAACTATAACCCCCAATAATTTACCTGACTTAACTCCGAATATACATTTGGCTAGATTCAATCGGATAAGATATTCCCTTAACCGATCAAATACTTTTCTCAAGTCATCTAAATGGTCATCTTCTTTAGTAGAACGAGCTATAATTTCATCTACATAATCATGTAGTATATCATGCATCATATCATGAAAGATATAAGTCATGGCTCGTTGATAGGTTGCACCTGCATTATTCAACCTGAATGGCATCACTTTCCAACAGAAAGTCCCCCAAGAGGTAATAAATGTTGTTTTAGCCTGATCTTCAAGAGCTATCCTGATATGATTATAACCAAAAAATCCATCCATTAAGGATATCATTCCACTTCCAGTAGTAAAATCAATGATCTGATCCATATTGGGAAGGGGAAAATCATCTTTAGGGCATGCAACATTAATATCTCTAAAGTATGTACAAACCCTAACCTTAGTAGCTTCTTTCTTAGTTACTAGAACTACATTCGAGATCCATTCAGCATAATCAATGGCTTGTATAAAAATAGCATTCAAGAGTTTTTCTAACTCCCCTTTGAATAGTAAGGCCACTTTAGGATGCATTTTTCTAAGTTTTTGTTTAACAGGTTTAGCATCCGGGTGCACTACTAGGTGATGCATAACTACAGAAGGGTCTAATCCTGGCATATCTTCATATGTCCAAGCAAAGACATATTCATATTCTTTAAGAAATACAATGTATTTATCCTATTTTTCTTGACTTAATTCTGATCCAGTGTTGATTATGTGGGGGTTATCCTCGGTTCCAATGTTAATTTTTATGACATTTTCTACTTCCATGTGTAGATCTCTCTCAAAATTAGGTGGGGCAGGTGAAACATCCACTTATTGTAATTCTTCCAAGGTTAGCTTGGATAATTCGTCTTGAGGAGTCATGGCCTCAAGCTGGGCTATACTAGGTATAGAGCCATCAAAATAAAATCCATTATGTAATAATTCCTCAACGGAGACATCATGAAAGATATCTCCCTCCAAATCATCGTCGAATTCAGCGATCATCTCAGGATAAGCTATAGATAGCATATTACATGTGAATGTCTTATTTATTAAATGCAAGGCATCACGTGCATCTAAATAATTTTGGTAACATATAAGTTGGTCATCATCCTCAAATGGGAATGGCTGACCCTTACTATAAAATAGGCCCACACCACATCGGGCGGGCCATGCTTCTACCTCAAAATGTTCTTTCATACCATTCTGGAAAGGTCCCAAACCTTTCCCTTTATATCCCAATTTAAGCATTATAGGTTTGGCTTTAATATACTCATTAGTAAAATAACATCGAGCATATCCATCATAATGAGTTCTGATGTTTCTGGGTATTCTACCCCAGTCATATCCCTTATAAATAAAGGCACAACTACCAAATTGGTAAATACTTCCCATAGGTTGTGGGAGACCCAAGGTACGAGGAGATGGTGGTAAATTATTTAAAATAAGGGAATCTTGCATAGAAGCATTCGTTTCTTCTGATATAAGAATTTTAGATAGATCAGGTAAGAGCTCGTTAGTAAGAGCATAAGAGGTAGAAGGAACATTCCCTACATATTTCGATGTAGACAATATAAATTTGGTGGATGTAGATGGTGTAGAGGAGTCGATAGATGGGTCTATTAAATGTATGGAAGTTATAGGAGTAGAACAAGAGACATTGGTTGTGGTATTAGGATATTTCTTAGGTCCTAATGCGGTTTGTTCAAAAGATGGTTGAGCCATATGTGGAGGTGCAACCGATGGATAAGAAGTAGATGATGTTGTGGGTGTGAGTTTCACATGTTTAGATGGATAATGAGAATTAGGATGTGTGGATGATAGAGCAGGGCAAAATTGAACTCCAATAGAATCTGCCAAAGCACACATATCAAAGGGTCTTGGATCACCGTGAATGGTAATCAACTGATTCTTAAATTCGAACTTAACACATTTATGCAAATTTGAGGGAATAGCTCGCATCGCGTTGATCCAAGGATGACCCAAGAGTATATTATATGATGCAGGTCAATGTACAATAAAAATAGTCATATCCAAGGTTCTTGGACCAACCTGCAATGGAATGGTAATAACTCCACACGTTTCTTGTGTTTCATCATTGAAATATTTTATGATCATATTAGTTCTTTTCATTTCCTCACTTCTAAACCCAAATATTTGGTAGAAGTCAAAAGTGCAAATATTTAAAGATGAACCATTATCAATAAAAACTCGTTTGACTGCTACATCTCCAATTAAAGCAGTAATATACAAGGGGTTATCTTTATGTAAACTATGTTGAGGTATGTCTCTATCCCGAAATTCAATACAATCAACTTCACGAATTATTATAGTATTGGACAAGGCTTCAGGTTGAATGTCTTGTGGTACCATCATTTGGTTTAATGTAAGCATTAATTCATCTCTATGTGTAGGAGAAGATCTTAAAAGGTCCAAGAGGAAAATTCTAGTTGTAATATTTGATAATTGTTCATTAATATTATAAGGAGGTTTAGGTTGAACATTAGGTGAATGATTCCCTTTATTAGGAACCTTCAAAACAAATGGAGTTGATCCATCATTCTGAATTTGATCTTGTTGATAATTTTGAGCCTGATGTCTAGTAACAGCTTCAATGGTACCCACAATATTATTTTGCGGATGATGAATGGGTCTTGGTCTAGCATTTATAGCTAGCTCATTAGAAAGTAATCAGTGAGACGATGGTATAGTAGTGACTCTTCTTGGAAATGGTTCTTTTGGAACCATATAACTTGTGATAGGGTGAATAGTATCCGATTCATCTTCAGAACTATTCGATTGATTTGATGTGATTTCCATATCACTCTTAGTCTCGTATTATGTATCACTAAGATCAAGTATCTAAATATTATATAGAGGCTTGGTTGTAACCATGGATAAATTTGTATCAAATATTTCTAGATCATGAGTAGGTAAATGCCCACTAATAGTTCCTACATATCGGGCAGGAGGAGGGACATTATGATGTTCAATTTGATTAGCCACCTCCTTACCATGTTTTGGTAAGGGATGTTGAAAGATGTATAATTATTGATTGGCATTCTGATTCTGGTTTTGTGGGGTGTTCTTTTGAACATTATTATGAGTATTTTGCTTAGGTTGAAAGGCTTGCACCTCCATCTCATTTTTATCAATCAAGTCCTATATTTCATGTTTTAATATTTTACAAGAGTTAGTAGTGTGTCCAGGTCCTCTATGGAAGTCACAGTGTAAATCTGCTCTGTATCCGGGTATAGTTGGATCAGGTTCCCAAATATTTGGTAATTGAATCAAACCTTGTTCTAATAATTACGATATAATAGTTTATAAAGATTGATTTAACCTAGTAAATTCTCGAGGAGGTCTATCAGGAGGTTTCAGTACAAACTTCTCCGCTATCTTTGCAGCATTAACATTAGAAATATTTTTGTTATCGGTGACTCCATCACCCACAACTTTTTTATTCTTATATTTATTTTTGGACGTTTTCTCATCGTATTTCTTTTTAAGTTGGCCTCTCCTAATGAGAGCATCTTCCACTCTTCAGGCTAAGTGTATAGTCTGATCGAAGGTGGTCAAGGTAGAATTTGATAATTCGTAAGATAGTTGCTCTTGCAAATTATTAATAAATATGTCCAACATCTCCCTATAAGGTAACACAAAGTGCAATTTTCCTATCAACTGTCTCCACCTAGCTAGGAAATCAGCAAAACATTTATCTTTGTCATGTTTTAAGTTATACAAATATTTAATGGTCACATGTCTTTTGATGTAAGCACTAAATTGATGAACAAAAGACTCAGTAGTTTCTTCGAAATTCCTCAAAGAATTAGTGGGTAATTGATAATACCACTCTAATTCCATTCCTCCCAAGATTTTCAAGAATATTTTTAGTAATAACAAGTCATCATGTGATATATCATGACATGTTATCCTAAACATACAAAGATGCTCTATGGGATCTTTGGTTCCTTTATATATGGGAAGAACATGCATAGGAAAATGTTTAGGATATGGCTATGCTACGACTATAGGATCTAAAGGATGACTACACATCTCTCGATAGTTGTATGAGGGATGGTAGGGATCTATCTGGTCCATGCAGGAAACTAGATATTTCACCATGGTTTCAAGATTACTAGTTTTTCCACCATATTAGTTTGGTGGGACATATTAGTGTATGATGGTGTGAAATAAGGATTAGATGCTATATTGCTATTATGCAAAGTGTTGGTAGGAAGAGTATTATGAAGGAGATTTGTAATAGTATTATGTTGTACCCCAGATTGTTGGTAATTGGTGTTTGGTTTTGTTTTGGGTTTTTGTTGATTTGAGGTATGTTGATCAAGATATTGGAAAAATAGAGCAGTAAATGATGGTTTCTTTTGTGCGGGAATGACCCTAGGCTTGTTAACAGGCACTTTAGATGGTTGGGTAACCTGTTGTTGTTGTATGTTCTGAATCACAACTGCCATGTCCAAATTGGATGGTCCAGCTTGATCACTCTCTTGATCAATAAAGGACAAGGGATTAGTGCGTGTTTGAAATACTTCTTCTAGATTTTCTTGAGTGTCACTAATTCGATCCTTGTCCATATGGGCTACTTTATTAAAAACACCAATATTAGTGTTAATGAACTTCCAGAATTGTTCCATGTTTTCAAAAGTGATAGCTCCTCCTAGAGACATTTTAGGGGATGAGGATCCTTCCTCTCTAAAAATTTCTTCTTGTTCATTTCCTATAGCAAGCTCTTCTTCTTGTTGGTCTAGGGTTCCTTCTTCCGGAACTTGGTCCTTAGGAGGGACATTTTGGTCAGTTAATGGTCTTCCTAACCAATCTTCATCTTCTTCGGTTTTTTTTCCATTCCTAAGTCTAGGCATTGTGCTAAACTTAGGTTTTAGAAAATATATATACTTTATATATATATATATATATATATATATATATATATATATATATATATATATATATATATATATATATATATATATATATATATATATGCGGTAGGGTTGAGAGGTATATATTTTAACTATATACCTACTATAATACTTTAAAAGGAAAATGTTTTGTTTTTGTTTTTTTTTTGTTATATTATTATTTTGGGAGAATAAAAATAACAAATAGCATGCTAGTTGCAAGAAATAACAATAGTAAAAATAATGACTTAGTTTTCTATGAATATTTTATGGATATCATTGATAGGGTCAAGTTCATCAGGAGTCATGAAATGCTCCACTTCAAATTGGAAGTGGTTTTTCAAGAATTTGACAAAGTGTGCTATGGTAATATGATCTAATTCAAACTCTAACATGTAAAAATAAAGTTTATGGCAATACTCTCGATACAACATAGCTCTAGGAACTATATTCCATCTCTTTCTATCTATAAGAACGACTTCTTGATCCTCTATACGAGATAGAAATTTATGCACTACAACTACATTCTCAAGGTATTCCTCAAAGGTGTATAATTTAGAAGACACAAGTGCTCTTTTATCTACTAACCACCTATGGCAAGCTCTCTGAAGTTCATGATACAAAGTCACCTGATCAGGATCTAGGATTCTATCTAGGAAAAACCTCTTAATTTGCCTAAGTTCTATAGATATGGATTCAATAATACCCAATATCCTATCACGTTCGTCCCACAAATATTGGGCTTTATTTGTTTGAGGTACTCTAAGCACAGAAGTAATCTCTATGGCCATTAATTGATTTTCAACACTTATGGTGACAGCTCGTCTTCTATTATAATCTACCATCTAAGTATGATATGCAAATTTAACGGTTGTCTAATGATTCTAGATGTTCTTAGATGTTCTTAGTAATGTGTTTTTTTTTGGATTGTTTTCAAAAGGTGTTTTAGTTTCACGTCGGGTTCACCAAAATGTATCACCCAAATTTTTTGTACCCTTACCTTCAGGCTAAAGGATATGTGCCCGAAATGGGGATGTGAGAAGGATGGGACAATACCTCGGATGGAGAGGCCCTTTGAAGGTTGCGCCTCTCGGGGGAGGGGTATAAGGGTGAATTTTTGATGGATGGTGGGGTTCACCAAGAAAATTTGAGTGGCAGTTTCCATGCCTAGGTTGAGAATGGGTTTGATGTGTTCATTTTATGTTCAATCATTCATATTCCTAGGTTGGCCAAAATGAATCTAAGCTATTCTATATGAAATTTTTGGTTTATATAAATACAACAAACATAAATGAATCCTAAATATAGAAAATATCTAAAATGGAGAAGAGTGCACCTGATTTCTGATGTCTGATGAAGATTTTGAAGCTTATAGGAGTCCAGAGTCCCGGATATGATAGGATCGTCTGTAATTGTACAGAATCATCCAGATCACAGGAGATCGTCTGAGATCAGCCAAGATCGTCAGTGACCTAACAAATTCATTAGACGAATTCATCAGAAACTTGCAATCATGAAAATAGACACCAAAAACCAAAAATACAATTGCAATAATGATACAAAATGATAAAAATAAGAATATAAATGCTTAAATGATAAATCTAGAAATCAAATCAAATGGGATACAATGTTTTAATAATTTATTTTGAATTTTATCATGCAAATATGCTAAATGAGGTGAACTCCAAGATGCAAAATAGAAGTGAATTAATATAATGCATAGTTAAATAAGAAAAATAGATAGAGAATGCAAACTCAGGGCTCTTATTGCCCCCAATCTGAACTTCAGTCAAAATCGTTTGCAATTGTATGAGATCATCGCCGATCTCAACAAGATTATCTGAAATTGTGGTTGAGTCGCCTGCGATGATCCGAGATTCCTCTAGCTAAAACACAGTAATATCCTACAATAAAACTTGAAAACACAAGTGCAAATGATGGGGGATAGGATGTTCTAACACAACAAAAACTAAAGTTGCAGGGAAATGATTAGCCAAGGGGATAAATTGGGAAAATACCAAGTTTATATAGTATTAGGGGGAGGTTAGGAGGTTGGGGATCATCCCAATCTAGGAGATATCCAACATAGGAATCTCCAACCGCGTAGACACACTTTTGCCCAAGTTGGAGAGGTTGTTGAAATAGAAGCTAATTATGAAAATTTGGTTTTGGGATGAAATCGTCTGGAAGTTTTGTTCTAGACGAATTCGTCCGATTTTGGATGATATCGTCAGATCAACGATGATATCGTTCAATGGTCAAAACAACTTCTAAAAATGGTGCTAAAAATGAGGTGAGCGATTAACGGGCGATTTTGGGGTTAAAATTCAATTTTTTTATCTTTTACTGATGGTTTAACTGTGCCAATTTTAGGGTGCTACAGAAAGCCACCATGATTAGTAGATATGAAGGTCTAGTTGTAATAATACCATGGATATTTAGTATCCCATCACTAATTTAAACATTAAAATCCTAGTTGGTACAAGGGAAAGATGAAAACAACAAAGTGGTCTAGGTTACCTTAAGTGAAAAGGATATTCCTTGCTTACCCCCCTATGAAACCAGTTTAAAGGTGCTGATAATTGGTAGGACAAGTTCCACCCTACCCAAAAATGAGTGATTATCATCACTACATAAATCCATTGATTTCATTAAAATAAGCAAAAATCCTGAAAAAAAGCACAAATCCAAAATCTCAGATTCCAAAGTCATAATCCAAAATCAAGCAATAGTCAAATCAAAGCAAATAGTGATTCTCATCACTACATAAATCCCTTGCTCAAAGAAAAAATCAATCAAAATAAACAGTGATTTTCATCACTAAGTATGAGCAAGTATCCCAAAAGAAATGAAGAAAAAAAGGGAATAGAACTTGTATCACTGGAATTCTTAGCATTGCAAAAAACTGGAAGGAGGAATCCTTACGCATGATGATATGTATACCACAAAATATTCTGGCATTTTTATAGACCAATATTTGAATGTGGATGAGCTAGCTTAGGTAACCCAATACTGTATAGTGGTATAGTCCAACCAAGTCCAACATAAGGATGAGATAAAACACTTGATAATCCATTATATTAGTAATGGGCTGAAATAATCCCTCCTGACATCAAAGGAAATTCTAGAGTTCTATCTAAAAATATATTCATTTGCACACATAGAGAGAATGAATATCTAGGTATAGATAGAAATCCTTGATTTTCAAAAGTCTTGTATGGCCAGTACATAAATTTTGATAGGGTAACTAGAGTGTTTGAAGTATTAGGAAAAACCCACAAATTTATAACATAGCAACAAATCACATCATCAATCACATCATCAATTTTCTTTATAAGCTTCTATAAATTAGGGGGTATTAATAAAATAATATTAAAATAGATACTGGATATATGTCAGAAATGATATCTAGATGACCACTAACTATTTTACATCTCTTAAATTACATAAGCTTATCCAAAAAATACATACATTCCACATCATTACATCACACATATGGATGATTTAAATAATTAATTCTTATGAGTAGAATGATTATTAAATATTCATGGTTGTTATACTTTTTGTGGTATCACTCGTTAAATAGTCAAACTCATAGCATATGCATCCATTATGTTTTAAGTGATTAAAACATACAAGTTCATTCACATTAGAGTACATACTACATTCACCATAACATAGCATTAGTTAGATGCATATGATTAAATCAAAATCAAACATGTATCTAACAAAAACACTTCATCTATAAATACATAGTTCACAAATCATCCATTTTATATCAAATATCACATTGTTGCATTCATCCATATATAGATTCATAAATCCATCATCAAATCAACTCAATATACATCACATCATGTCACAATAATCGAATCATCTAAGAATCTATATAAACACATACATAAGCATCCACCTCAAATCCATATCATCATAAATATCATCTATCGTCTAACATATATATCAATCCATCATAATGTCATCATCACATCGTATCATAAAACAAATATATATATAAGCAATAAATGGCATGCATAATGAATCATAAATGCAAAGTCTCATATAAAAATATGCCTATCTTAAAACATGTCTTAGAATGTGTATCTCAAAGTGCATGAATAAACAAAATTGCCCAAAGGCTACAAGTCATATAGGTCAAGAAGACCTCAAAAATAGAGTCTAAATACATCATCAATCAAACATAGGGCCTACAACCCTAGCATTACCTCTCCCTATGGATGTGTCACACATGGAGTGATGTGATCCTGCTGGTCTCTCTGTGTGAGTCCGAGTCCTCTAACTAGGATGGATGAAAGACTACCTAGAAGTGGATCGCCTGTTGACCTGTGAACCACCTGCACCTAGTTCCTCCCTAGGAACAACTCCATACCTCCTAAGCTACATCTGGAGAGAGGCTATATGATATACATGCCCCTGGATCTGCTCCTCATACTCATTCAGTAATGACTATAGGCATATAACCTCTCCCCCTGTGTCTACCCCAGGATCTACCTTGGTATCACCTTGTGGTATAGGATAAGGAACAAAAAAATGCATCCTAGTACCACCGCCCTTGATAGTAGCTTGCAAATCCTAAATATATAGCATGAGCTACTCTATGGTAGCATCCTGTTGTGCTATGGTAGCATCTCACTACTGCACCTAGATCTTGGTCTACTGTAGCTTAGCCTCAACCTCATGAAAATATGCTCTCATAGGAGAATATCTCTCCTCGAGCTCCAACTCCTCCTCCTTAGGATCCTCTTGCTCCTTCACTACCACCTAATCTACTAGTTGGCCCCATACCTTGGTCTTGGCTCAGACTCTGTGCCCTGCTAGATTTGCACCATCACCTCCACCATCATCCTCGCAACCCAATCTTCCATCACCATGCCACATCCGATACCCACAACACTTATAAAATACCTCTATAACTCCCCCAAGAACTCCTATGGCAACCACTGGGGCATCCTCCTCATTTTATAGCTCTGTGATTCATGGTAGGGGAAGATCTCCCTTTGTTGTGAGGCACCTGTATATAAATGGAACAAGAGGCACATCCTATTGCAGCCCATACTGATGAAGAAATTGGGAGTATAATAAATGCTCCTAGATGCCAACCTTGCAACCAATGAGACACCGCTCATGCCACATCCTAGCTATGAAACTAGTAGCATCATACCAATTCAGGCACTCATGATATGAACACTAGATGACATCATCGGCCCTTAGCCCAATAAAAGTATCAGTGTAGTGGAAAAGATCCTCCACATGAGGATGGCTCTTGCGCCCCTCACACCCTCTAGCCCATCTAGCAGTGTAGCACTGCATCCAATCCTCTATGACTGTAATCTCAGTAGGAATCCCTTTGGGATGATCTACCTTGATGTGCTCCCATCCCCAAACCTATAAGAGCAAGCTGCAAGCAATATCAATGTGATCTTATTGGTGGATGTGGTATAACTCATCATAGCACTAGGCCAACAGGGAACTCCCCCATGCAAAGATAATGGGCACCTCACTGTCCATCCCATCCAAAGCCATTGTAATGAGGTTCCACAGGAACCTCAAACCTGAGCAGTATGGGATCAAGACACTGCTAATAACCATCAATAACATTGCATGCCTCACTGTGAATACCTCCACCTCATACCACTATGATATAGACACTCCTCCAAACTTGGTATCCTTGAAGACCTCCATAGAGTGCCTTCTAAACACCTAAATAAAGACAAAATCATGATCATTAGTGGCTGATGAGGTAATGGTTACTCCATCAAAAGGAAGCCAAAAAATCCTATACACATCCTTCGGCGTAATAGTCATCTCATCGGTAGGAAGGTGGAAGGTGGAAGGTGTTGGTCTGAGGGTCCCACCTATGGACCAAATCCATAAGGTAGGTCTGATCTGACATGATGTGAGGTAGCCTAGTGACATACTAGATCTCGTAGGCCTTGATCTAGGCCCAGTATGTGTCATCCAACAGGGGTAGAAGGTCATTCAAGAGCTTCGGGTCATGAGCCCGAGCATCAATAATCTAAGAGCAAAAGATAAAACAAAGCATAACTACAATGCATATAAGGCATGAATCATAATAAAACATGAAAATAGTGCAAATAACGGTGGGCTACTCTAAGTCCAAGAAAAAATAAAAATAAATGCACCTAATTATGCAGAAAAAATGAAAAACAAGTCACAAAAATTCAAAAAAAAAAAATTAGCTAATCATGCAAAGGAATTCAAAAATTCTAGAAAGGGTTCTTAGCCGCTGTTGACTATAGTGGCCAGAAGTCAGCTACTGAAGTTGAGAGTGACCAAGCCCCAATAGTCAAGATTTTATAGTTGAAATTCAAACCTGGTTGTTCTGAGTGACAACGGATAGGCCAGAGGCTGAGCTAGCTACTCTGAGTAGCAGCAACCAATAGACGATGTAGTAGAAGCATCTACCCTAGGCAAAAAATAACAAAAAAAAATCAAAAAAGAACAAATGGTGGCAAACCCACCACATAAAATATTAAACTAAGCCTAGCTATGGGTTTAATTCATTTCCAATAGGTTTAATGAGGTTCATGTATTGATTATTTAGTGTAGTTCATTTTACCCAAAATTATGAAATAGATAGGGTTAATGTTTCAGAGAGTACCTGAGAAGCTCTGGCTCCTCCACTCGCTAATGTATCACCATGTGTAGCCATGATCCTCTGCAATGCAATAGCACTCCAAATCATAGAAGTCACTTTCATAAACAAATATTTGATGCAAACTAATAGTTGGTGAAAATGAAAGGTCAAAACCCTAGGGTTAATTTTATTTTCCTAAATTATGGCTTGGCCGCTGCTATCGTCAGTGGCCCAAACTTCTTAGCTACTCAAGATGATAGTAGCCACAAGCAGGAATTTGGCAGTCATTGGACTTGACAATGACCAACATTCTAAGCAAAACTAGGAGGGATTGTCTCCATGAGAAGCAACAAAAACATTAAATAAACACATTTTCATGACTCATGGTCATCATAATGATCAAAATAACAAAAAATTGAATAAAAATAAATCTCAAGTAAGCCTCCTATCAAGTTACTTATTCTATCAACTTAGCGGTTGCAGCGAATTACACTCCATGCAAATCAACAAGATGAGTAAGTTACCATGGGGTCACTTGGGGCAAAGCTTTCATTTTGGAACTACGATGTGCCTCCTTCAACCTCGAATAAGACCAATATGGTTTTACTGCTCCACAGGTATGAAGGAATCATTCTAATTCTCTTATGACATCAAAAAAACTGAGCCAAGTAAGGCAATACAAGCACAAACAAAATCGCTCATCCTAACTCCCTAAGAAGTCTATTTATGGTCGGACCACTCCCCAAGATAGGTATGAATGATTATCATAAACAATTAAACTCACACTTGGATAGGGGTTTACCCATTAAAGATAAAAAAAACATTAGAAAGGAACTAAAATGAGTCATATTTGGTCAAGCGACTCATTGCTTCATTCATTACCCTTCCATCACCAATTCATTGTGTGAGGAGGTAGTTTGAAAATTCTATCATCATAATCAAAATAAAAATATATATCACTCGATCATGTCAAAATTGCGTTCATACTACGAATCATTGCACTCAAATATTACAAAAAATTTCCCATTTTTTGGGGTCATAAGTAAAAATGACATCTTTAATTTGTAGCTCTTCTCTAGTCAGTTTTGTTGTAGTGACATAATATACCTAATTGTGTTTGAGGAATGAGTGCAAGTGGACATGTGCAAGCCCTGTGCTAAATTAAGCCTTCAATTAGGTTGAAGTAATTATTCAAGGATGCGTGTCATCTTATGTGATTATACCTGTTGAGTGGTATTTTGACACACTTGTGAAATTACACTCTTCCTTAGGATTTGGGTTCCAAATCCCCTCTTGCAAAGAAGTTAAACAACCAACTTCTCCAAGGTCTCTGTTGTATTAGCATTTGCAACTATGTATTAGTAATCTCAAATGAAAATAATCAATTTAAAATGCTTGGAACACCTTAGTGATTGCAAGTAACTGTAAACAAGGGGCAATGTTGGTTTATTTTACCATGAAGCTTTAGTGATTGTTCATTATTTTACTTTTTTTTAGATTTTGTAATTTTTTAATGTTCATTTTAAATAAATTAAACCTTCTGGAAAAATAAAATAAAATGAACAGAAATGCAGAAAATTAAAAATTGAACACGTTCAGTCTGATGCTATCCTATTTCGACAAAACCGAAGATATGAGAGTTTCGTACATGCAACCTAGCCTATTTGACCTGCAAAACAAACACAATCAAAGTAAACTAGGTGTTGGCTCCTAGGGTTTAAAATAATTTCCAGATTGTAGACATTCACATGAAATAACCCAAAACAATGGCATGAATTTCATTTACAAATTTCTGAACAATTCTGCATTAAAAATATATCCTGTTACAATAGCAGAATCTCTGGTTTTTCTCAAAACCAGCAAAAGTGGAAGAAAAGCACTCCACAGCAGGCCCAGAATGGCTAATCACCCTCAACTATGCAACCTTGCTCACAGTGGTTTCTGACCCCATATCAATCTATGCCTCTATGCTTTATACTTGCTGGCAAACTGCTTCTCCTTCCATGATGGTTCGTTTCGTCTTCCAGCTTGCTTCGTTTCACCTTCCCCGCCTTTCCATTGCTTTTGATTTGGTGCTCGAGATCTTCTCTATGAACTGTAATGCCTCTGCAGCCCTTACGCATGTACGCCACATATTCCATGCTTTTTTGCATGTTCTGTAACGGCCCCATGTAAATCGTGATCAAAAATAGCATGTAGCTTTGCTCCTTTACTGTCACCACGAAAACGCGACATGTCACGATATCGCGACATTTTCTTGCCAACAGCCTTGTCCGCCTTCATGCACAGCAAAAATGAGACATGTGAAATCGCGACCATTTTCTATTTCGGGCCATCTCGCTGCAACTTGTCATGAAATCGTGACCATTTTCTGTTCCGTACCATTTCGCTGCAACCTATCACGAAATCGCGACGCCTTTTTATTTTGGGCTGTCCAGCTGTTTTATGTCGTGAAATCATGACACTTTTTCGTTTCGTACCATTTCGCTGCAACCTGTCGTGAAATTGCGACACTTTTTTTATTCAGGCTGTCTTGCTGCATTTGGCCGCGAAAACATGACATGTCATGAAATCGTGACATATTTTCCTTTCATACCATTTTGCTGCTTGGAGCCGCGAAAACATGACCTATCGTGAAATCGCGACGCTTTTCTGCTTCGTGCCCCCTTTGCTGCTTCCTGTCACAAAATCGCGACGCTTTTAGTGCCTTGCCCTGTTTGACTGGTTTGACTGCAATTTTGTGACATGTCATGATTTCATGACAATTTTGCATTATGCCTTTCTCTCTCCTCTCTGGACCGCGATTTCACAATACATCACGAAATTGTGACAATTTTTGATCAATGCCTCCTCCTGCTTGCCTAGGCCGCGAAAACACGACATGTCGCAATATCGCAACAATTTTTCATTTCTGCCGTGATGGAGCAACATGTCGCGATATCGCGACACTTTTTGATTTTCGGCTGCGATAGAGCGACATGTCGTGATATCGCGACACTTTTTGATTTTCGGCCGCGACAGAGCGACATGTCGCGATATCGCGACACTTTTTTTCCTTAGTGAAATTTTTGCTTTTTTCTTGATTTTTTAGCATCTAGGCTACTGCAGTTTTCTTTGAAAGCATGCAAAAAAGGTGGGTCCCCAATTTTGGGGTGTGTTATGGATCAGCCACAACAATACCATCCACCATTGATCAGATCAATGATCATCGTACACCCTATAAACATAACGGTCTATGTTTTTTGCCTCACACTGTGTCTATTACTCAGTGCATCATAAAAAGGGGCATCTATAGACACCTAAAATATGCCATGATCATGGAGACTACTTACACGGGTACACTCATAGATCATGTGACTAAACCATGGGACCTTTCAAGTGTCAAAAGTTGTTTTTACCACTCATTTGGGGTATTTTTAGCCCATCCAATGTCGACCACTATAAACCAGAGTAGCTAGAATCCAATCGTTGTAGCTCAGAGCGGCCAAACCTTAGCCACTACAAATGATAGTGGATAATCTTTTAATGCATTTTTCCACCCATCTAGCCTAATCTTGGATAGAAGTGGTATTCTGCATGCAATAAGAATGAGTGGGGACAACTTTGCATTCCTCCTCATAGCCAGTATACATGGAAGACTCAAAGTCCAAATTTAGACTTCAGTTAAACATAGAAAAATAAAGAGCTTCTCATGTTAACACCTAGTATTCATGAGGGATTTAGTCCTAGGGTTGAAAATTGACCTAGGGTTTCAAAACACTTTATAAGGAGTAAACCTAAAAGCACTAGGGGACCTTCCTAGACCTTCTTTGATCAATTGAGACATTCTTGGAATTACTTAGACCTTCTTTCATCAATCAGAGAGAGGGAGAGCATCATACATTAGAATATTGAACAAGTGGGATCATTGAGGAGAGCTTCTAAGATACTTGGAGAGCTTCCCTTGGAGATAAATTCTTGTAGCAGAGCCCTTGTCGGATTGGAGGGAAAATATAAACACATAAGGTAATAATTTTAACATTAGTGGCATACATGAGCCCATAGCCTTTGGATCAAGAGAGAGAGATTTCACCTTAGCGGTCGTTGTCATGGATAGTAACCCACAACCTGTCTAGGGTTTTAGGTATTAGTTTCTTTTTTTCTATTTTATCTCTCATTTCACTAGCATAAGCTTTATTTTAATTATTTTCTTGCATAGTTCTAGTTTCATTACATTTATTGATATTATTCATTTCTAATAGCCTCATATGGGGAGGAAATCTTGGACATCTAAGCGTGTGTTGTTGTTTCATTTATTTTAGGGCTATATGTTTGGTCAGGCAAATCCACAACATATGAGTACAAGAAGATCCCTCTAGCAACCAGACATAGAGAAGGAGGCATCTGTAAGACCTCATACATTTCCATGTGCATCACTGGGAAGCCTTATAAAGCACACCCACCTGTGCAAGGGTATATTTCATACACTTGCTACCCTATTTTATGTGTAAAATCATGTATCAAATGAAGGGTATCCCTCAGAGGGATTCATATGTAACCTAATCTAGAGAATATAAATAATAAAATCATTCATTCATTTGCTTCTTCACATTCTGGTTATATCTGCTTTGTGCCTTTCATTTGTTGCATGTTTAATATCAAATAATTCAAACAAATCACAAGTAGAGTAGTCAGTGGACAACACGCTGCTTCCTTGGGGTCGCTACAAAACCTTTGCCCCCCATTTGACCTCAAAATCCTCTTCATTCAAAGGTGCTTTTAGGGGTAATAGGAATCGATCCAACCATCCCAAACCAACAAAATTGAAGGTAAATTTGGCCCCATATGTCGACAACACCCCTAAACCATTTTTGGACCAAATCCCAATAGCATTGGTGACAAAAATAGGCCAGATTTGTAACTGCCCCACCTGGGGACGGTTAGTAGTCAGTAGGTGTCACACCTAGGGATGGTCAAAAAATAGCATGGAATTTGGGGAAAATTCCTCCATAGACCCCTTAGGAATGCTTAGATCAACCCATGGTCCAAATTTGGTGAAGTTTGGAGCTGATTTGATGGCACATTTGAGGTCCCCATTATTGTAGGTTTAGGTGTCCCTGTCAGGGATGGTCACTATTTCTGCATACTTTTACCTTAAATCTTGTGTTCAAATCTCTCCAAAAGCATTTATATTAGATTATATTGCATTTATACAACATTTAGAATAAATTTCCATGTGTTATAGATTAGTTTTGATGTTGCTAGATTAATCGCTTTTCTATGTTTTCAAGGCTTTATATCTATAACGCAGGTGCTATTAACCCCTTTTCAATCCCTTGTGTGTAGGTGCAGGTATTCTAGATAGAAGGGAGGAGCTAAAGAGGCAAGGAAGAGAAGCCCAAGACTAGCTCTCAATTGTGGGAATGTGATATTCACACCATAGAACATCGCTTTAAGTCCCTTGCAAGGGATTAGATCCCTTGCACATTGTAATGTTGAAATGTATCAAATTTATAAAGCCCTCAAGGGGATGTATTGTAATCATATTTTGAAGCTATGAATGAATTAATAGAAGGATAAATCCACCCTCTTTATTACATATTTTGCTTCATTTCAATAGATTACAAGTTTATGCTATTTTCCCTTTGAATGCTTTCAAACTACTTTACATTGCAATAAAGTGCCCTTAAGGTGATGTTGTAAATTTTGCTTCTTCAGTGGTGATCATGGTATATGAGATTATTTCTATCTCCCCTTTGAATGTGTCAATTTTGACCTCCATTTTTTATTTTGTAGGTTGTAGGTTTTGACCATTTGGAGCAGAAATGACCCCTTTGCTGCTAGGTGTCACTGGGTGGGATGGCCAGCTAGGTGTCACTAGGTGGGATGGCCCCAAAATTGCTAACCATTCCTTACTAGGGACGGTCACAAAACTAGATATTTTCTGCAAAAATTTGTAGAAATAGCAAGTTCTAGGTCAGAAAAGACACCTTTCCCAACCTTCAATTTGCATATATGTTGTTCAAATTAGTCAAATTTCATATTTTCTTGTCTTCTCTATGCATAGAAAGGTTAGATATCATATTTTCAAAATTTTGCATTAATTAAATTAGAGAAAATAGGGAAAATAATAGTAGAATTACATGCTTTTTGTCTGGTTTGCATGCTTGAAACTTACCAAAAGAAGGTTAAGTTCATATAGGTTGTCAATTCTAGTGGTTTCCTTTTTATGCTACTAACAATTCTAAAAGAAAAATGCACTTTCATGCATATTAGTGAATCATCATTGAATGCTCTATTATTTTATTTCAAATTTTTAAAAGGAACACACACACACCACGATCTTCCTAAATGTTGGTGAGTTGGACTTCATTCCCAACCACTGATAGAGTACAATGATGGTGGGTTTCATCTCCATCCATTGACTCAAATCCTATGAACCCTATTTTATTGGCCAATACCGACTCCAAGATTTGTCCTAACCATGCAAAATAGCACGCATCCCTCTTCGGAGGGGTGTATCGCTGCGCACGGGGTGTTGGGTGAGGATCGGTAGGACCTATGCTCCCTGATCGAGTATGGATTTCATCTCCATACTTTGGTTGGTTCATGTGACCAAAATAATATGGAATTATAGTACCGGTTGTCGAGCTACGAGTATATAGGTGAAAACCACTTAAACTTTTGAGTATTACATCACCAAATCAAACATGCCAAGTATTTTCTTTACAAAGCAACACATCTTGAAACACATCAAACATAGCTTAGGAATTCACATTTAAATCTTTAAAAGATATAATCATCTGTATTCTTGTGTGTTTCTATTGATTGTGTATTTGAATCTATAAAACTTAAAAGAGATAATCATGTTGTCTAATTTAGGTGTTTCTTTATTGTTCGGGTAATCAACCCAAGATCCTTGATCTAGGGGTCAAACCCTAATAAGTAAAAATCTACTTTTTGATTCTGCATCCAACGGATTGAGAATCGTGCAAATCGGAGCTATAACAAAAAAGTTATTTTGGTTTTATGATTACTCTATTTTCGAAGTCGAAAATAGAGAAAAACTACACTAAAATAGTCATAAAATGGTCTAGACAACTCCAAAAGTTTCCAAATTTATTTTTTGTCTTAGTTAGCTCCTTATACACCTCTCATAGAAATTTTGAGTCCTAACTATTCATGGTTCAAAAATTCCCAAAAAATCCCAAAAGTGGGCATTTCCCCATGGGTCCTGGTTGGCCAAATATTCCAAAAATACAAAATTTTGACCCAAAAGTCATATTTTGGAGACCTAGCCCATTGTGATCAGCTCATTGCACTGATTATTTTGATATATAACACTTATAACATTTTTTTGGAAGTCAAAATTTTCTTTAGTGTGGGTTCCCTTCAGGGTTTGCCTAGTCAACACATTATGACAACTATGCATAGCCGAGCTCAATCACGAGCTAACGAAGTAGAAAACTATAGGAGAGGCCTTGGGCATCATCATTATAGGTATGAGGATCTTAGCATTCCTACCTTTAGAGGACTTGATATACCTAGGGTAGGGTTAAATGATCATCTTAAGCTTTCAAAGAACCCTTCCCCAAGGTACCAAAACCTAGACGAGTATGATACTCGTCATAGTGGGTGAGTCAATTCTGACCTAACATGCCTCACTTATAAAGGAAGACCTGAGGAAGATCCTAATTACCCTCGATCACATTATTCCATGCAAGCACAAGGTACCTCTACCAAGAGAACACCAATGGGTTATTCATGTGATCAAGTGGACTATTCGGTTAGCCAACATCGAGTCCAAGCCCAAACCAAAGATAACCAACCTACCAAGAGGCCTAGTAGGGAAGTCTACACTCCCTCTACACCACCTAAAACTCCCATCCAACAAGTGGTAGCAAGCCAGAGTAGGCCTATGCGAAGTTCACATATATCATCAACCAACATGACCATGGGGGAGTTAATACAAAGATCCCCCAAGCATTGGGAAACTCTCATGGAGGTTTTAAATTCTATCAAGATACAACCCCATGATTTGTATGCTTTCACAAAATTTATGGGATACATAAAAATGCATAAAGATCCTATTATATCCTTTCAAAATCAGGATATCAAACCTAGGTCTACCAATTCACCAAACTCTCCTTTGCACATCATTGCATGCATAAATAGGATCCCCTATAAGTGAGTGTTGGTTGACACAAGTTCCACAATAAACATCATTACCACAACCACACTAAAACATCTCAATATCCCATATTTGCACATTGCAAGATCCAATTTCACCTTGAAAGCATTTAATGATGCTTTATCCTCCACTATAGGCACAATAATCCTACCTGTTCAAGTTGGGAAAAAATACTATGCCTACATTATTCTATATCTTGGAAGGTGAAAGAATATACAACATATTGTTAGGAGTGCCTTGGATAAGAGACATGGAGTGTATCCCCTATATTGTACATCAATGCCTTAAATACATTCATGAAGGTCAGGTCCATGTGGTTGATGTCGACCCAGACCCCTTCAAGTATTACAATAAGGATGATCATCCACAGGAGTCTACTCATCCATCCACACCTTTGGATACTAAACCCAATGACCTTATCCAGAGTCTAGATTCAACCCCATGGTTAGTCGTGAAGCTACCTTCACCACCATCGCTAGTACCATCCTCTATTTCTTCAAACGAGGGAGAGTCAAAAGGGCTAATTGCAAAAGCTCTCTTAGCCATTTTTGACACATTAGAAGAAGACCTTCCCAATCCTACCAACAAGGAGGAACCCATGGTGGATATGGATGAATCAGATCATATCATACCATCTTCATCCACCATGCTTGAGGACACAATTCACTTGACCAATCTTGAACTTGATGAATGCATAGTACCCGATGTTAAATTCATGCATATCATCGAGTTGATCAAGGATCTAGGTTGTCCTCCTACCGAGTCACCACCCATTGATAGCATTTTTGATGCACCCCTTGAGCATGGGGGCCAAGTAGATCACCTTGAACAAGTTGATGAGGTAGCCATGACTGGTCCAAGTGCCAATGCATCTTCTCATGAGTTTGTGGGAATGATCAATGTGATTATAGAGAACCAAAGCCCTCTAAATCCATCTAGGCCACTTGTGACTCCATCCAACATTCCATCCATACCACAAGAGATATCATCGATGGATTCGGTTACACCTACTCCATCTCATTCAACATCTCAACAAAATCAAGAACAAGTGTACCCACTACAACAAAGTGGAGATAATCTAGCTACCACAACTGAACACTATGAGGTGGAACAAGAGCATGAACTAAATCAAGAACAAGAGCATGTGGATATACTCACTAAACAATATCATCATGAACCATCCACATTTACTCAAACAATTTTGGATAGGCTAGCCAATGTTGAGTTACAAGTGAGTCACCAACATAATGACTCACAATAGATCTTAAATCGACTCACAAGCATTGAGTTACGATTGAGTCATCCAAAATCTCAACCCCTTGATTATCAGGACCAACCTCCTCCTATGCATTCCAAGGTTAAATCTCAATAGAATTTGGGGCAAAGGCAACAACACCATCAACCTCGCATATATACACCATTGCCTGAATCTTTGGTGTCACTCTTTAATCGATTATGCGAGGCCAAGGCTATCACATTGCTAGATATCCATCCTTTGGATCCCAATAGGCACAAACCAATGTGGTATCAAGAGAGCCAACATTGTCCTTATCATCAAGTGAATGGTCATAACATTAAGTCATGTATTGCCTTCAAGAGCAAGGTACAAGATATGCTTGACAAGAATGATCTTCAAATCAACAATCAACAGATTGACATATGTCAAAACTTGTTACCTATAGATGGGAGTCAAGAAGAAAAACCTAAATAGGTGACTAAGATGCATACAACCTGCCTCATAAAATGTGGCGACCGCATTCACCTCATTTAAAGCATCAACATCATACCTGGACTCCATTAGCTGAGCCCATGTCAACCATCCTTCACAACTTGCAAGAAACAAAGGCAATCATCTTGCCAAACATACCCTTGGTCAACCAAAATAGGTCTAGATCTAGACAATACAGGGAGGATCATTCTTACCTCTATCACCGAATTAAAGGGCATGACATTAGAAATTATCATAATTTTAGACATGTAGTCCAAGATCTTATTGATAGGGAAGTTGTATCCACAAGTGGGTCACTCATTTTACCCCATCAAGACATTGGCATTACCAAGAATTCCTTACCACAATAGGGGGAGTCAGTCTCTATCACTCCTCCTAGCCAAGCCAATAACATTGCATCAAACATAGTACATACTGGGGGTATCCAAGGTGTCACACCTTCCCCACTAGTCACATCACAAGAAATGAAGCAAATTGAGGATCCTAAAGGTATTGCACCTTCCTCGCTTCCTTTGATCACCACAAATGTTGGGGGTACACAAGGTATTGCACCTTCCTCCTAGAATCACAAAGTAATCAAAGTTACAAAAATACCCAAAGGCATCTATAAGCCCTTTGGTCACCATAAAATACCCCTAGGTAGTCTATGACACTTCCTTAGTGCCTATGACCATCTAGGTCACCTAAAATACCCCTAGGTGGTCAATGACCATCTAGGTCAAATAAAAATACTCCTAGACTATCTACGATCATCTAGGTCAATCCAAAAAGCCCCAAAGGCATCTATAAGCCCTTTGGTCACTTTAAAATACCCCTAGGCAGTCTATGACACTTCCTTAGTGTCTATGACCATCTAGGTCACCCAAAACACCCCTAGGTGGTCAATGACCATCTAGGTCAAAATAAAATGCTCCTAGACAATCTACGATCATCTAGGTCAATCCAAAAATCTCCAAAGGCATCTATAAGCCCTTTGGTCACCATAAACCCCTAGGTATCCTACCAGGTCATCTAAACCACAAAAAAAACAAATACCCCTAGGTAGTCTATGACACTTCCTTAGTGTCGATGACCGTCTAGGTCACCTAAAATGCTCCTAGGTGGTCTATGATCATCTAGGTCAAAATAAAATGTTCCTAGACTATCTACGATCATCTAGGTCAATCCAAAAATCCCAAAGGTATCTATAAGCCCTTTGGTCCCCATCAAATGTCCTAGGTGATCTATGACCATCTAGGTCAAACTAAAACATTCCTAAGCCATTTACAACTATCTAGGTCAAACCTAAAAGCTCCAAAGGCATCTATAAGCCCTTTGGTCATCCCAAAAGCCCCAATGGCATTCATTAAGCCCATTGGTCAACCTGTATATACATATATATCAAAAATACAAAAATATCATTAAAATCATCAAAATACAAAAATATTGCTTCATTGCACTTCATCTAAATTGCATTAGGCATACTCATCATTGCATATATGCATTATTCAAAATTGATCATACATGTCTAGCACCAGGTCTATACACTAGGCATCTATTAAAATCATTGTTATTATAAGTCAATATTACCACCTATTTACATTACATATACCATTTACATTTACATTCTATATTATATGTATGTTTCCCATCACTTAGCCATTGTTAGTAAAACATAGTTAAAGTTTTCGGTCACTCAACCATATCTAGTTGTCTTCTCAGATTTTGTAGAAAGCTATCATGATTTTTAGAAGGTAGAATCCTACTTAGATAATTCTTGATATACATCAAAATCCCAACACATTTTCACATTAATAAATCCAAGTCTAGCACAAGGAAATATGAAAACTATAAAGTGGTCTAGGTTACTTTCAAGGAAAAAGGTTATCTTGCTCATCCCCCTATGTGAATGGTTCAAAGATGTTGAGAATTGACAAAAGGACAAGTTCCTCCTTACCCATAAATCCCTTGCCCTACACTGGGGCAAGTATCCCAAAGAGAAAAATCAAACAATGATTATTATCACTTCAAAAATATGCAAAAAGAAATAATGATTATTATCACTTTAGAAAAAGCAAAAAGAAACAGTGGTTCTCACCACTACTAAAATCCCTTGCTCAAAAAACAAAAATGAGCAACTCCCTTGAGAAATTCAAAGTTAAAAGAAAATAAGGGAGTCTTGAACTTGAATCCCTAGAATTCTCAGCATTAGAGAACCATAAGGTGATCCTCATTACAAGTTTGGTGGATAGCCTACTTGTCAATGGTGGTAGCCTCCCGCATGATGATATGTCTGTCACTTAAGCAACTTGCTTAGGTATAGACCAATGTTTGAATGTGGATGAGCTAGCTTGTTGTAACCTAGATTACCTAGTAGTCTAATCCAACTAAGTACAAAACTCAGGATAATGAGACTCATAGAATGATCTCTAGTACTCGATGGGCTGAGTGAATCCCATTTGCACTAGGGCAATCTTATGTGTTATCATGGTAATGAACTCACATGCACACACAAGGATGTTGATTATCTTGGTTATCTTAGTAGGTGCATACTTTGTCAAAGGATCTTGCATAGTTATTATACAAATTTTGATTAGGTAACTAGAGTGTTTGAGTCTCTTCAAAACTATCAAATATATCATATCACATTACATTATCCATTCCATTTTACATCATGTTGTCACATATTTGTCAAAATTCCAAAATCCATTACATAAAGTGTTAGAATAACATGAAAATAATAAAGATACATTTTGTACAGTCTATGGTGCTAGCATATAATGCGTCAAATAGTCATCATAAATCCATCATACAAAATTAAAATCACATCAATCATTACATCAAATCATACATATCTCCCTTATAAACTTTGTTTATTAAACTGATGTTCATGAAATAGATAAGAATTGAAATATTAGCAATAATATTTAGACACCAACTATTTTTACATATCTTTTAATTTACAAAAGCATATAGAGAAAACTTACACATCTACATATCATCAACTCACATCATCTAATAAATACATGCATCCATGGTAGACATTTATCAAAAGCATCATAAAGCATAAAATAAGCATACATATCATAAAGTAGTAAAATATGACATAATGATCAAAGAAAAGTCATACATATATATATCTATATGTAAAAGCCAAAAGCTACATCATAGTCCATAAACTTCCCGTAGGCTACAATAAAAGTGAGTCATCAGACTTCACAACCCAAAAAGTCCAAAAAAACCATCAGAGTCTACTAGCCATGGTCACGCAGGACCGGTACCATGACTCTCTCCTCTACCCTTAGTAGGAGTCCGTCGTGAGCTCCCAAACTGTTACCCCCTGACCTACTACCTCTAGATACCTCCATCCTCCATGCAGATCTTGGAGCCCTCATCCATGTAGATGACTATCCCGTCTCGCTCCTATGGCTACATTATGATCCAATAGCTAATGCCCGATCTAGTATGCACCCCTTAAGGTGCACTATCTCATCCTCCATCATATCCATGTAGGTGCGCTCCTCTCAACATCGAGTCTGATAGGTCACCACCAAACCCTAGAGATGTACCATCTCCTCCCACATCATGGCTAACTCACCACTTCTAGACTCCCCATGGCTAGGGCCTTGTATATCAACCTGCACCTAAAGAGTAGCTATCAACACTGCCTACCTCTCCATCTCAAGTTGTGCACTCTACACCTATGCTTGTAGTAAATCCCGATCACTCCATAGCTCCATAATCATAGCATCTCATGCTGCTAACTATGCTTGCATATCCTAATCTCCAAGGTCATCCTCATCAAAGCCTACTAGATCTTGTACATCAATCAACTCCACCCTATCTACTGACACACATTGATGCACAAATCGCTCACCTATGTCTTCCTCCTCATCATCTAGAGACTCACCAAAACCCTCCTCATCTAGAGCACCCCTAGCTGCATCCACTACCCTAGAAGCTGCATCCCCTCCTAGTGGTCCCTCCCCTCACCATTACTATATGACCCACCATGCGTCATACTCCTATGTAGTACCTACATCATCCAAATCAAAACTACCACCTCAGGATTTGACTCCTCTCCCAGTGCCTCTACAATAGGCCATGCTAGAGTCCTCTCATCCCCGTAATGATGGTAGATCATCAGCTCCCTAGGAAACCCCTGGCATAGCCCAAACTATCATAGCACATGATCATAAGGGAAGTACTCTCGCTCTATCCCATGTCACCCTATCAACCATCTACCTCATCGAACTTAGCATAGTTGTGTCTCAGCCTCCCTCCAGTCAAGACAATCCCTGTAGGGCCTCCACTCAATGTCTACCACCTTGAGCCATGCAAAATCCTCTACGTAGTGCTCAACCTCCCCAGCATGTCGTCGACTATGGCCTACCTCATGTGACCTCTTCCATAGCTCTCCATAGCCAATATCCCTATTTGGTAGCTCTGCTCGAGTGGTCCATGGTAGTCCTCGTGGTCTCTCCATAGCAATATGCTACCAACCCCAAACCTGTAGTAGAAATCTGTAGCCCAAACCCTTCCACCCATGAGAGCGGATCTCATATAGCTCCTCATATAGTTGTGCTAATAAAGTAGGACCCCAAGCCATCACTATGGGCTCATCCTCTGTACAATCCACAAGAGTGAACACCAGCTCTAGTAGGTTCCATGGGAACCTAGCACCTGAAGAGTCGGGTAGTAGCATGTTGCTGATCAAGGTCATCAATAGGGTGTGCTTAATACCAAGCACACTAGCCTAATACCATGAAGCCACTAATATCCCTCCACTGAGAAGATCAATCACTACATCCTCCCAGCGCGCCCCAAAGTACCTTCGCACTATGACCTCTCATCACTCTATAGGAGAAGATACTATTGGGCACCCCTCTATCAGAATACATAGTATCTGATATACATCCTCTAATTTCACTATCATCTCCCTTATAGCTAAATGGAAAGTATTAGTACGAGGGTCCCATAGATCTATCAGTGCAGTCAGATAGGCGTGGTCGCCCACCACGGGATCTAACCACGTAACATGTTTCAGGCCAATGGCATCAAGCCATCACCAGTATGCAATAGTCAAATGGTCTCTAGTGACCTGAAAGAGAGTCAAAAATCTATACCAACTCCTAACTATCTTCTCATGTAAAATAGGGTGTCAAAAATGCCCTAAAAATACATAAAATAACCTTAAAAATACCAAAAAAATAAAAATGGGCCCTTTTTGGCCCAATTTTTGGTCATCCCACCCAGGGATGGCCCCTAATTTGGTAACCATCCCACCTAGGGATGGCCACCAATGACCATCCCCTATAGGGATGGTCCCCAAAAATGGCTAAAATAGGGTCAATTTGACCCCTAAAATTGCCCTAAAAACCCTAAAAATCACTAAAAATTTGGCATTTAACCCTAATTTTTTGCATATAAAACATAAATAAAAGCTAAATTTCATACATTTCACTACTCCTAGGGTTTCTTAACCATTAGCATAGGTGTAGTATGAAAATTGCAGCATAAATCATAAAAACACAATAAAATAGGGCAGAGAAAGACATGTGGTTCATACCCATTTTGCACCGGCTCCACCGCCTGTTGCATCTTCTGGCTGGCTCATGTTGTGGGTTGATATTTTTATAGCACTCCACTTCATAATATCACTCTCCTACCTCTCTCCTCTCCAACTTCTCCAAGCAAAATGAAAAAATGAGCTCATATGCCCCATTTTGGGCTTATATAGCTCCAAAAGAAGCCGACCACCCCTAGGTGGGATGAGTGCACATTTGGTTGGATGTCCCACCTTGGGATGGTCATAAATACTGTACTCATCCCCCCTAGGATGGTCACCAAAAAATTGCACTAAAAAAGCTTAAAAATATCAAAAAAGGGTCAAAAACCCACCAAAAATAAGGCAAAAAGGTCACCAAATTAGCAGGGATCAATATTGAACCTATAATATTTTTGGATCCATAAAAAGTCTTTATTTTACTCCCCAATAAGGCCTCCATGGCTGGACCACTCCACGGGAATGAAAATTTTAGCCTTTTGCTTCCATAAATATTCATCAAAATAGTCAAAAATCCCCTTCAAACAGGTATATAGTACCATGGGCAAAATAGAGAGTTACCCCAATTCAGTCATATGTGTCAAGTGACTCATTGCTTTATCATTGGTCATGCCCTCATTGACTCATCACTTGAGGGGGTAGTCATAATAATGAATTCAAAAATCAAATCAACACTAAAACACTCAGAAGTGTAATTTCCATGCATTCAAAAGAATCTTTGCTAAAGATAAATTTTCAAGCCCATGCTGGGGCAAAGAATCAGCATAAGAAACAAATAAATAGGCTTGACCTCCTTGAAACCTTGGGAATCGACCCATGTAAAGGTTTACAAGAACACAAGGCACCAAGACCTAGTATACCCTAAGCCCCATAAGACTGTTACTACAACATGATTGAAAGGTATACCCAAAATTGATCCTTCGACTATGTCAATAGCAAGGATTCCAAGAATGTATGCTCTTTCCACAATGGAGGCATCCAAATTTGATTATGTTAATGAACAACCTTAATCATTTGATGATTTAGTGATCTATTTTTGCTCAGCGCTTTGTTGCACATAGCGCATCCCAAAAAGGGGCATCTGTAGACACCTAAATCGCGTAAATCGGATAAGACTACCAATGCATCACATATGCCACTCTTATCAACATCATATGGCCCCATTGGGCACCCCTCTAAGCTTGCATAAGGCTCCAAAACACATTTTGGAAGGTTCCCAGTAGTTTTGGGTGGTTTTGGGGCATATCCTTGTGATCGTCCCACCAAGGGATGGTCATAGATGGTGACCGTCCCACCCAGGGACGACCATCCATAACCATCCCTAGGTGGGATGGTCCCTAAATAGACACCTTGAAAAAGTCAATAAGGATGTGGGAAATGGCAATCAATACTACCATTTCCATGTCCAATCACCCCAAATTGATTGGGGACCTGCCATAGTCAAGGACTCCAAATTGGGGGCCCCAAATGGGCAACCTTCCCTCACCAATGCATGGCAAAGAATTGGACAAGTGGTGGCACCTGCCTCGCATGGCAATACTTGCCCCTTTGCCCTAGATGCCCTATTTGGGCTATAAAAATAGGGGTATTCACCCATTTTGAAATAGGAGAGTTGAAGCATTTGAGCAACGAAGTGCTACCCAATTCCATCCTCGCCTTTTGCAAACCAAACTTTGCCCCCCATTTGACCTTGAAACCCTCTTCATTTGAAGGCACTTTTAGGGGCAATAGGAATCGATCCAACCATCCCAAACTGGCCAAATTGAAGGTAAATTTGGCCCCATCTATCGACAATACCCCTAAACTAGTTTTGGACCAAATACCAATAGCATTGGTGGCAAAAATAGGCCATATTTGTAACCGCCCCACCTGGGGATGGTTAGTAGTTAGTAGGTTTCACACCTAGGGATGGTCATAAAACAACATGGAATTTGGAGAAAATTCCTCCATGGACCCCTTAGGAATGCTTAGTCAACCCATGGTCCAGATTTTGTGAAGTTTGGAGCTGTTTTTATGGTACATTTGAGGTCTCCATTATTGTAGGTTTAGGTGTCCTTGTCAGGGATGGTCAAAATTTCTGCATACTTTTACCTTAAATATTGTGTTCAAATCTCTCCAAAAGAATTTATATTATATTATATTGCATTTATACATCATTTATAACAAATTTTCATGTGTTATAGATTAGTTTTGATGTTTCTAGATTAATCACTTTTCTATGTTTTCAAAGCTTTATATCTATAACACATATGCTATTAACCCAATTTCAATCCCTTGTGTGTAGGTGCAGGTATTCTAGATAGGAGGGAGGAGCTAAAGAGGCAAGAAGAATAAGCCCAAGACTAGCTCTCAATTGTGGGATGCGATATTCACACCAATAGAACATCGCTTTAAGACCTTGCAAGGGATTAGATTCATTTGCACATTGTAATGTTGAAATGTATCAATTTATAAAGCCCTCAAGGGGATGTATTGTAATCACATTTGAAGTTATGAATGAATGAATATAAGGATAAATCCACCCTCTTTATTGCATATTTGTCTTCATTTGATAGATTACAAGTTTATGCTATTTTCCCTTTGAATGCTTTCAAATTGTCCTACATTACGATTAAGTGCCCTTAAGATGATGTAAATTTTGCTTCTTCTGAAGTAACACCAAAGACACACTTCTTTGGATTAATTTGGAAGTTGTGTTCGAATAAGCAATCAAATATTTTATGGATATCTTCAAGGTTCTCCGAGCATTTCTTGGATTTAGCAATAAGGTCATCTACATAATCTTCAATGATTTTATGAATGTAATCATGGAATATGTAGGTTATTGTGCACTGGTAGGTTGCCCCAATATTTTTAAGGCCAAATGGCATGACCTTATAGCAAAAGGTCCCCCAGGGGGTTGTGAATGACATATTGTGTTGATCAGCATGGTTGATTCTAATTTTTTTATAGCCTAAGAATCCATCCATGAGGGATATCATCTCATGGCCAGTGATGGAATCGATGAATGAGTCAATGCTAGGTAGGGGGAAATTGTCTTTGGGATAAGCTTTGTTTAAGTAAGTTCAAGTTTGTGCAAACTTGAAATTCACTGGGTAGAGACCCATGTTAGAGACCCATTTGGGATAGTCTATGGGTACTATGAAGTCTACATTTAATAGCTTTTGGAGCTCAATTTTTATTATTAATGTAATGGTTGGGTGCATGCATCATAACTTTTGCCTTACTAGTTTGGCATTTTGATCAAGTGTGAGGTTGTGAACTACTAGGGTAGGATCGAGTCCTGACATATCCTTGTATGACCATGTGAAGAATCGAATGTACTTGCAAAGGAAATTTTTGAATAAAATGTTCTCCTAGGGTGAGAGGATAGTGTCTAATTTAACTATGTGAGGGGTTTTGGGATCATCGCCTATGTCAACATCAATGGTTTCCTCAATAAGTATGTGGGAGACATCACACAATTGTTTTGGAATTGGAATAAGATGGAGATTGTCGATAGCCTTGGTAAATTTATATTCAAAATATAGGTAAATGTTTGTGTGGTGCACCTACAATATGAGTTGGTGCAGATGATGAAGGGGTGTTCATAGTGTACAAGACATGTGGTGAGAGTAGGAAATCTCAGGGTGCTGGTATGGGTGAAATTTGCATGAGATCGATGAAGTTAGGATTTGCTATATCATCTCATGTTGGGTGGTGTGTGTATCGTAGTGTAGATAAAAGATCCACCTTGACCATATTAACTGATGTCATAGGGGATGTGGGTGGTGAAGATTTTGGTGATGCTGACTTGACAACCTGTGAGCATCCTAATAGGCTTAAAGGAGAGCATAGGATGACTGGTGGAGATCATGGTCGAGTGGTAACTCATTGAATTTGCTGGTGTATAGGTAGGAAGGGAGCTAAATATGTTTATTATTAAAGTTGGGATGTCATTTCGTATCTAGGGTAATGATAATTCAATGATATAGCCACAAATTGGCTCATCAATTCATCACCATAGCATGTGAATGTGTTGTACATGTTGGGTGATTATTTGAAGAAATCACATGGGATTGTAATGGTAGATTGGGGTGATGGAGTGTCTTCTAGGATGTCCATGTCAATGTACTCTTCCAAAGTATGCATTGGAAGAGGAGGACTCAAGAAAATATCTTGAAGTTTATCCTCTAACGTATGGATGGCGGTTGGGTGATAACCTAAGCCAGATTTATCGATAGGGGATTGGACATGAGGGTTAATGGGTGTACACAACCCTTGATCATAGTGGTCTATTTTGAATCCATGCCAATGGAAATTTTGAAGGTAGTGTAAGGCAAACTAAGGATTAGCCAGATGATCAATTATACCATATAAGCTAGATTGTGGTGGTGGAGATACTATGGGTGGGAGCGAGGAATCAACTCTGGTGTAGACAAAGTTGGTATGATTATCGGGAGATCTTAGTTGTATGATAATTCCAATAGTCAACACTAATAATTAAGGGCAGCCAAAGTCTCACATGGATTGGATGGTGGGTGGACATACGTGGGCATCACGCACATTGTAATCCCCTAGACCTGAGTTTAACAATAAAATAGATATACGTGGTGTTGCATGTTCTGGTGAACAAGGTGGCAAATATTATTTATATTATGATGGTGAGGTCTAATATTCTATAGTAGCAATGGGAGGGTGTA
Organism: Wollemia nobilis; assembly: GCA_028583015.1. Lineage (NCBI taxonomy): Eukaryota > Viridiplantae > Streptophyta > Pinopsida > Araucariales > Araucariaceae > Wollemia > Wollemia nobilis. Next base: position 9,396,383 of record JAQPPZ010017052.1, read on the forward strand.
GCAGTTGGCCATCTAAGTTAGATGCTCATTGATCCCACTCATGGTATTTGGCTACGATAGCTGGTATAGGATGATTGGCCTATGGGAATTGCGAAGGAGGAGGAGTAGGTATTGGACTATGCAAGGAATTAAATGATATAGACCATGGGAAAAAAGGAAGAGGAGGTGTGTATAGTGTATGGATGATAGGTGTTTCCATAGGGAAGGATGATTGAGGTGGAGCAGTAGGATGCACTATGGGTGGCGATAGTGGTTGCGACACTAGAGATGATTTTATAGAGAATGAATGTTGGGATGGTCATGGTGGCCATAAAATGGGAGGAAAGAATGGTATGGTAGTGGTATTAGGCACTACATATGATGGCACTAAATATGCTAACACTGAAGCATGTGTCCTTGATGAGGATTGGGGTAACGAGGTGGATATAGGAGAGGATGTTGATGCTCTGACTGACTAATGGGAAGAAATAGGGAATAGTTATGTGGATGATAAGGAAGGTGTAGGTGGGATATCTGCAATGTTGTAGAACATAAAGGGGTCCCCATAAGTTGGGATTCTATGAAAAAGCCCATTGTGGATATACTTGAGACAATGGTGTAGCGTGGAAGGGACACATTGCATATCCCTAATCCATGGGCAACCAAGGAGGATGTTGTACTACATGTCCCCTTGGATTATATGTACTAGGATGGAAATGGTACAGACACCTACTTATATAGGGAGGAATATGGATCCTACTGTAGGTCTCATAGAGCCATTAAATGCACATAGTCATGTGAATGTATGGCAAAGTGGGATGGTCGAATATGTAAATGATGTAGGGTTGTCGTAGATATGATACTAATGGATAATCCTGTATCAATGAGGACTAGATTTTAGGTGATGTCATTGATAGTGGTTTGTATGTGGAGAGGGAAATCTGCTCCTTCTCCTACAATTTTTGTTATCTCATGGTCATGGAAACTAATGGATGGTTGGAGGCATCACAGTATGTTCCCTACAAAGTTTACAAATGCATTTGTATCATGTGTTTCTAAATATATAACATAAAATATCATTCAATGCCTCATGATGTGGTTGAGATTGTTGTAAGAGGTGGATAATTGTGTGGGGGTATTATGTAATTTATGGGTGGGGCTACCACGAATCATGATCACATTTTGGGGTGGAGGTGGTACAACACTAGGAGTTTAGGAGACCTATCATGATGTGAATTGGGTAGGTGAGGAGACAATAGGTGTGGTCTGCCATGATGGATATTGTTGGTTTCACATGGTAAGATTTATCATGATGACCACACCACGTGATGGAGGATCATGTTGGACCCTATTCACTTCACGAGGTGGTCCTAGAGGATTATTTGGAGGTCTTTGGATATTGGTTCCTCTATGGTTGGGTAGAGGATTTTGGAAGATACCTAGGTTTTGGTTTTGTGGAGCCAAAGGGTTTGATAACTGAATGGTACCCCTATCAATTAGGTCCTACAGTTGAGCATGGAAAGAGCAACAAAAATCGATGGTATGGCCATGTTATGTATGGTATGGACAATATGATTGCTCTTTGTATGCATGAGGCTTAGGTATGTTTGGATCTAGTGGTCGAATCTCAGGTAGAAGGAGATGTCCATCCTCATGTAACCTATGGAAAAGGGATAGTAAGGGTTCGGACATTGGTGTGAGGTTACATTGTGGATCTTGTGGGTGAATGTTACGATACTACTGAGGCCTAGGTGGGGAAGGCACATTGGTTTGAAATACTTTTTGTTGTGGGATGTAAGGTGGTGGACTTGGTGCAGGTTATAGGGTAGCATCTACCACTTGGTTGATTTGTGGAGGCTAAGGATAAGGTTGGTTGGGTGTGTTTCTATTAAAGTAGAAGTTTTAACTATAGTTAGGCTTCACTCTTAACCTAATTTTTTTGGATTGGATCTTAATGTATTTGATAACATTTTCTTGTGAAATGGCTTCCTCGAAGGTGCAGCTTTGGTGAAGCTATAGAGAGGTAGAAATATGTTTTTGGTAGCTCTTGAAAAAGAGTGTCACTAGCTCCATGGTATGGATTTTATGGGTGAGATCATAGATGATCTCTCTCCATATAGTTACAAACTCGGTGGGAGGTTCATCGTCAGCCTATCATAAGGCATAGACATCAAAAAAGGTAGTATTTTTCTTGATATTAATGGAGAAGTGTTCTAAAAATATGTTTTCTAGTTGCTCAAAGGTATAAAGGCTAGTTCGTGGTAGTATGTTATACCAATCTAATGCTTGTCCTACAAGGGAGAGGGAGAAGGTACACAACATAAAGGGATTGCTACTATGAAGCTAGTAGTAATCTGAGTGATAGTTACTAACATGCTCTTTGGGTTCTTCCTTACCTTTATACTTATCAAACTTCAAGATCTCAAAGTAGTAGGGGTAAGGTGGAATAGGAACATATGTATGAATCAACTCATTGTAGAGTTCATCATAGGATGGTTTTTGTGGCCCATAGCTTGTGGTGCATAGGTTTAACATCTTGAATTCATCTCGTAAGAGTTGAAATTCAGGTGTTAAGGGTGGGGATGATTGCACTAGGGTTGGTTGACACTGGGAATGCAGTGGATAGTGAGGTTGTTGTTATTCCTCGTATTGCAGAGGGAATTGTTCCAGATGGTCTTGGTATAATGGATATTGGGTAGCATATGATGTAGGGGATAGTGGGATACTAGGCTAAAGAATAAAGGTTTGTTGTGGGTAGTAATATTGGGATTGCAATGTGTGTTGTTGTGGTAGGGGTTATTTCTAAGTAGGAGCCTATTGTAATGGCTAGATCATAGGATGTGATGACCACAAAGAAGGGGGTGTGAAAAATTTAGCACCAAAATGTAGGAGTGGGGGTATTGGTGCTACTAGTTCTAGGGATGGTCGAGATAAGGTATCAAAAGCTAGGACCTATCTTTGTCCTAAGGGATGGGTGATGGTGAAGATAAACTGTGTGCAATAGCCTAACAAAGTGGGTGTATAGGCTATGGATTTTGATTCATAGGTAGGGGAGGATCAGTGGTAGGCACTTGGAAAGGAGGAGGAGGAGGTATCCTGAAGGTCACTAAAGGTGAGGGTATAGTAAAGGGTTGGGCATTGTACACTCTGGGAACCTGAGATACAGGCAGGAATACAGTGGAAAAATATGGGTAAGCTTCCGAAGTAGGATCTTGGAAAGAGGAGGTGGTACCTGTGTCCACTCTCGAATGAATTTGTGTTGTTGGAATTTTTTTTTGATATTTGGTTTCTTGGGTTTGGAGAGGTTTTTGTGATAAGTCCTCAACCATTGTGAATAATGGCTACTAAGATGATGGTGGTTGGGACTCTTGAGAAGAGTATGGGTATGATGTTTGAGGGGGTGTTTGTTGTTCTTATAGAGGAGGTTGTTGTTGTACAGTTTGGAATGCTAGCCTCTGGGTACCTGTGGTAGGAGAAGAAGGGTCAGAAATCATTCCTATTGTAGGAGTGAATGAGGTGACCTCTGGGTGAGTGCATTTTAAGAGGGAGGAGTCATTCTCAAAAAGGGATTGAGATAAACTCTAGAAAAAGGGGTGTGTAAAGGTAGGGGAAGTAGGTGTGACCTCCTCATCTATGGTAAAGAATAGATGAGGTTGTCCTAGAACCGTGTAGATCACGTGGTAGTAGAACATAGTCAGTGCATTAGGAGAGTATGGGGATGAAAGAAGTGGATAATATTCTACAAGTGAATTAGTGAGGGCTTCATTCAAAGTGGACAGCTCATCCTAAGGCATCGTGTGTGTATACTATACATCAGACCCTGTGAGTAAATCAAATGTGTGTATGGCCTTACCCTTCATGATTGAAGGAGTGGGAGGGGACTAACTAGAAGAGGTGGTGGGTGCTTCCTCTATAATGCATGCTTGGTCACATGCTTGACTATGGGTGACAATGGGCATGGTAATGTGTGCAATGTCATGAATATTTAGAACTACATAGGCATTAAAACCTATGATTCTAAGTGTGTTTTGTGAAGGGGTTTAGGAATAACCCTGTATGGTGTAGAATTGATTGTAGCTAATAGAAAAGCAAACAATGATGTGTTGTGTGTAGCTCAAACAATAAAGTGACAAGTGGTGTGCTATACTGAAACTAGTTTGTGACCATGCAAACAATAATAAATTGGAATTAGTTCTAAATGCTGAAAATAAAAGTGTTGTTCATTTAGTGTGTTTTGGTGTTGATACTTTCTAGGTAGTATTACACGTAGTGGAGTGAATACTCTAGTAAATCAAGAATGTTGTTAGTATCGAACCTCCTACAACACCCAAAGATGCATAGAATAGAATAATATCGCAATGTGAAAATGGTGACCTATATGGAAGGTGCAGTAAAATGATATCCTAAAAAGGAGGGAACCCACTATTCTGAAGTAAGTTCACTATATCCTATAATGAGAAGAGGCGGTATTGTATGAGACCTGCTACTAGCATACCCATGATTTTGCTTCACCCTTGGTTAGGCTTAGTCAATAATGACAGTTATCATGTTCACTAATTATGTAAACCTTGTGAACAAAGGCATCTAATTCTCTCCAATTCTAAAGGTAACTTTTGGTGATAAAATCTAGAAGCCCAATCTCAAAAGTGGGGGGTTTTTCGGTGATGAAATCCAAAAAACCACTCCTATGGGGATACTAGGTGTCTAGGGAGGTGAGTTGGTGGAGGGTAAAACACCTACCACACCAATCTCTAGTGATGGATTGGGGATGAAGTCCAATCTCACCACTTGTTTAAATACCACATGAGTGTGTGTGGGTTTGTGTTTTGCTATCGATGTTATGTAAAACAGGAAATCTAACTAATTGCCTTTTCAAATTAAAATCTAGCCTTATATGCATTTTCTAGAAGAAAAATACTAGAATGAAATGATTTTTATGAACAAATAATCTGATCCTAGATGCTTTTAGGAAAAGAAATTGACTCTAATTTTCAAAGCGTAGAAACATGCAATACGAGGGAGTGAGGAAAGAGGTTTATGTAACTCTAAATATGTGCGACAACATGTAGTAATTGGAATGAAAATTTATAAAAGTACAAACAAGTATGAATTAGGAAAAAATGGTGCACCAAATGATATATAAAAAATGTGTGTATCTATGTCCTATTGCGTATGAGCATCAAACGGAAGCATGCAAGTAAGATGGAAAAGATAGCGAATAACAAGAAATAAAGAAAAATAGATTGTTTCTTATTAATCACATATATCAGATCCAGGTTACAAATATGTCCCCTTTGAGGGCTCAAATGGGTGATACAATTTTTTACAACTCGGGTGCCCAAGGATCAAAATCCTTCAAGAAATTTGGGTGCACATCCAATGTCTTTCCTCGTACCCACAATCAAGGTGGGTGGGCCAAGGTTTCTATCACTTGTGTCTTTGATCCATATGTCTTGTTCTCCTTAAAAATGTGTTGTAATAACCTAAACCTACACACAAGGAAACCAGAAACGTCAAATAGTGAGTGCGTGTGATGAAAAGCATGCAATCCCCATAGGGGTAAAATAGCTAACAGTAAGTATAAGAATCAAATAAACTCCAAATTATGTTAAATTATAGGGGGATGTAAAAAATAATTTTTTGGGAAGATATAACCAGAAATTGTACCAAAATGGCATTCTATGGGGCTTCGAAACCCGAATGACCATTCACAACCTACAAAACCCAAAGTAAGCAATTTCCAACCTTATGCATATCCAAAATGTATGAAAATGGGATAGAATAAATAATATTATATTATAAGAAAACCCATTTAATCATATTTACAATATCAATATTTTTTTGGGTGTTCTCTCAAATGACCTCCAGATACCTACAAGAGACCCTACAAAACACTAAAAATGCAATATCTCGGCCAATATATCTCAGAATGACATGAAATTTGAACTGTAGAATCATATAAGAATATCTAAAATATATAATTAAAAATAGTAAAAAAAATGTACTTATATTTCTATTAGTTCTGGGGTGGAGAGAATAGTCGGCTTGTAGATTGGGGGGTGCCTCGGGGTGCGACGCCCATAGAATCTCACTAAATTTTGCCACAAATTATACTTGGGAATGGTGAAATACCCAATAGGATGTGTTTTAATTAAATTTTGTATGGAAATAACTTATATGGGTCAGTTTTTGTAATATATTTCACCTCCTAATTCACTCACAAACCTCCTTCGCTAGGTAGAGATTTTGAGGGAAAAATGGTCACAAAAGGGTGGAAGGAAATCTCAATAGTACTCCATTTATTTTGATTTAAAAATATCCTCTCCTTTTGGTGTGGAAAATATCTCCACTTTATAGCCTAATGAGGCTTCAAGGGTCAAAAGGTATGCGAGGGAATGCAAGGCATGAGGTGCCACTTGGCCACTAGGGTTGCATGCATTGGAGGGAGAAGAGAATCTCCCAATTTGGCCTCCATCATGGGCTGGAGCATTAATATGTTGTGTGCCCTACCCTCCTAGACATTATTTAATAGAAATATAACCATTGGTAGGCACAATTTATCCAGGTTTGACTTTTTGTTAGTCAAACCTACTATTTGCTCCACCCTAGAGTGAATGTTGCTATTCACTTTAGGGTGTGATGAATAGGTTTTGTATTCATCCTAGGGTGGCATGAATAGTAGAAGGGTGTCCAAAATGTGCCAAAAGTGACCTATAACCTTTAAAACCCTTGAATTAAGTGGTTAGAACCACTGTATACCTCATAAGGGCTGCCCTAGGGGCCTTGGTGTGTCGTGAAGTCACTACTTATGGTAGCACAATCAGATTGACCAGTTTTTAGTGTCTATAGATGCCCTTTTTTGGGATGCGTTGTGTGCAGCACAATGCCAAGAAAAATATATGACTAAGAAATGTTCAATGACTAGGGTTACTCAATAACCTAATCAACTTTAGATGCCCTAATCCTGGAAAGAGAATGCATCCTTGAATCCTTGCTTTTAACAAGCTAAGGAGCTTGCTTTAGCTTAGACATTGTATATCATGAAAATATGAGGCCTATGTTTCCATGATGCCATCAATGTTGATTATTTTAATTTGATACTTTGTGCTTGTTTACAGTCCCAAGCAGGAGCATGATTGTCTTTGTCAAAGATTTGTTGGACGAACGCAATTTGCATGATTGAGTGTGTGCTTGTTGATTTAACTTGAGTATGACTACCCCTCAAGTGACGAGTCGATGAGGTAATGACTCATGAGAAAAGTGATGAGTCACTTGACCCAGATGACTATTATTAAGGTTGCCTTCATTTGTACTCATTGAAAATTGGAGTAGTTTTGAAAGGATTTGAATGATGCTATGGGGGTTTTGCGGAAGCAAGAAGTTGAAAACTTCATTCCCATGGGGTGGTCTAGATATAATGGCCTTATTTTGGAGTTAAGTAATAGCTTATACATGCATCCATGAAAAATTTGTATTCCATATTGATCTTGAATGAATTCCATCAGATTTGACTTATTTTTGGTGGGTTTGGAACCCTTTTCTTTGTTACTTCCTGGAGGAAGGAATGAAAAACCTCACTCCCATGGGGTGGTCTGGCCATGGTGGCCTTCTTAGGGATTTAAGTTAAGTTATTTCCATGTGTTCAAGAGTGTTATTGGTTGCCTCTTGATTACTACAAAAATTTGACCAAAATAGAGCTATTTTTGTGGGTTTTTGGACCCTTTTGGTGCCTTTTGAAGTTGTTTTGCCCTATGAACCTTGTATTTGTCTTGAGGTGGAGCGAATAATTTTTTTTTATTCATCCCAAGGTGGAAAAAATGGCTATAAGTGCATTCAGTCTACCCTAGGGTGAATAGGACTGTTATAGGCCTATATAAACTTCAAAAACTAGTTTTGGGCTCATTATTGCATGTTTGCTTTTGTAGTTTGAGAGGTGAGGAGGAGGAGAACGATTTTGCATAGTGAAGCACTTTCAAAATCATCATACATCATCATGAGTCATTAGGTGGAGGCATCCATTGAAGGTGCTAGGCCGAATAAGGTAAATGCTGACTCACATGACATCACTTATTACAAGTGTAATACTTGTTATTTTATGTTCTTTTTGTTTTGTGTTTATGATGTTTTTAAATGTTTTATCTATTATTTTTTTAGGTGACAAGCTATTATCACACATCGAAGCTCTTTAGTACCACGTGGGATGCCTTAATTAAGGTTTACTGGGAGTTTCTTGATGCCCTAGGGCTCAAGCATGTTACTCGATTGGAGCCCATGATAGGCAACCGAGCTTATTTGATGGCTTTGATTAGCCTATGGGACCCATGCACCAATACCTTCCATCTACCGATGAGAGATATGACGATGATGCTAGAGGACATCTACAAAATTTTGAAGGTTTCGATAGAGGGGTGACCTATCCGATCATCGCACCGTGACCTAAGAGATGCAGTGTTGGTGAGGTACTTTATGAATGACGTGAATGTGGTAGAGTTGGACTATCATATTGGAGGTATACTAGTGGGATAATGGTATAAGGAGGAGGTGTTTGGGGTGAGGTATGCACTACTGATGACCCTCATCTCCAATATTCTCCTCCCAAACTCATCAAGAGCCAGGTTCCTATGGAACTTGTTAGAGCTGGTATTTATCCTAGTGGAGTGCCCTATAGGGGAGCCATTGGTGATGGCATGGGGAATGATCCTTCTGGAACAACTCTATGATTATTTGTGTGAGATCCACTACCCAAAGCAGAAGGGCTTAGGATGTAGTTTCCTATTGCAGTGATGGGAATGGAAACACATAGTTGTAGGGTGATAACAAGGCTTACCCTGGTCAACCTAGGCATAGATAGAAGATCGAGATATAGGATATGGCATCCTATGGAAGATGGTGCATGAGAGATGATAAAGTCAGTTGTTGGCAGGTGATGTTGATCACTATGCCAATATCTTCTCTCGCCTGGCACCAGGGTAGGTGTACTAGCGATCATATAGGGATTGTTTAGTCTAGGAATATGTTGGAGAGTAGCTCCAATGCATGATGTGGGGCAGATGGGTTATTTCCCAACATGGGACCGAGTAGGAGTACTTACTATTTACTTAGGTCATACGGTAGTTTGGGCTATGATAGGGGTTTCTTGAGGAGCCAATGGTGTACCGAAACTATGGGGATGAGAGGACTTTGGCATGGCAAACTATGGAGGAGGTGAGTGAGGAATTAGATATTGTGGTTGATATTCTAGACACAGATGATGCTTGAATGATAGGATAGTATGAATCATGGTGGATGATGTGCTAGTGGTGAGGGATAGGGACCATGGGAAGTGAGGCAGTTGAGGTGGTGGATGAGGTGATGTTGGTTGCTATAGGAGAGGACCAAGTAGAGGGTGATGAGTAGGGAGATCTCCTAGACTTGGGATATCAGGGTGATGATATGGATGTAGAGTATCATATGGTAGAGGTACCATAGGATGCATAGGGTGATTGGTATATAGAGCTACAGGTTGAGTTAGCTAGGGTTACATAGGAGAGGGATCTCTTACGAGACCAGATGAGAGCTTAGGGTTTGAGGTAGAATGGATCCAACATTGAGGAGGTGGAGAATATTGAATAACACATGATTATACTAAGAGGGCAGGTTTTTACTTTCTTTCCAAACCAATATCAATTAATATCCTTAATTGCAATAACCAAATATAGCAAGTGTGCATTAATAACTCAGATAGCAATAGTAAGCAAGAGCACAAGTCACCACACACAATTGAGACACAAGATTTAACGTGGTTCCCCCAATGTGGGGTACTCCACAAGATAATATCCTTATAATATTTCACACAAAAATAAGGATCCTTATCCAATACAATGATTACTTTGATCTGCTCAAAGCTAGGCAATACACTGATCTGCTCAGTAGGCAATCCACTGATCTGCTCAGCTAGGCAACACACTAATCTACTTAGGTAGGCAATCCACTGATCTGCTAAGCTAGGCAACACACTAATCTACTCAGGTAGGCAATCCATTGATCTACTCAACTAGGCAACACACTGATCTACTCAGGTAGGCAATCCACTAATCTACTCAACTAGGCACTCCACTGATCTGCTCAACAAGCTCACATAGAACTTGTCCAAATATGCTCAACAAGCTCACACAGAACTTGTCCAAATATGCTCAACAAGCTCACACAGAACTTGTCCAAATATGCTCAACAAGCTCACATAGAACTTGTCCAAATATGCTCAACAAGCTCACACAGAACTTGTCCAAATATGCTCAACAAGCTCACACAAAACTTGTCCAAATATGCTCAACAAGCTCACACAGAACTTGTCCAAATCTGCTCAACAAGCTCACACAGAACTTGTCCAAATATTCTCAACAAGCTCACACAGAACTTGCTCAAATCTGCTCACAAAACTATCCACAAATCTATCCAAAAATCTATCCCAAAGACCTTCTCAAAGGCTCAACCAATCATGCTCAAGTAGCATTCAAATCTCATCCACAAATCTACAAAGGCAAGGCTCAATGATGAACTCAACAATGAATGGCAAAGCACTCTACAATGGATGACAACAATGATCCACAATGATCTCAACTCAAATCAATCTCAACTCAACTCAAGTCAACTCATAGAAGCATAAAGAGAATTGTTAGAGACTCAATATGTTCTAAGCTCAATCTCAACTCAAATCAGATTTATAGAATAGTTTGTTTCATGGAACTTGAACAATCACTTCACACATCACTTGACTAGGCTCAATCAACTCAACTCAACCAATCATCACAAGAGACAACTCTTTCTCACAAAACCCTAGTCCAAGCATGTATCAACCAACTCAAATATTTCCAACAATGCTCAACCACAAATCTCACATAACAATGATACTCATGTTCTTTTCAAGTTCTTTGCATAACCAATGGGCTTCAACAACTATGCTTATAAAACAAGGTTTAAACACAACTCTCAAACTAGAAAACCTTGAAGCATTCAACCAACCACTTTCAAAAAGGAAACCACAATCAATCCTTTTCTCTCCAATGATATTTCAGAAATCAACCACCATAATCAATCAATAGGAGAATGTGCCCATACCTTTTATGAAGATGAAGAAACCTCTTTGGAAATCTGCCACACTCAACAAACTTCTTTTTCAACTTTCAACAAGGGTTAGAGATCATGATTAATATCACAACAACAATATCCAAATAACACCTTATCACTCCTACTCAACAAAATGCATCATGTCCCCTTATGAAAGAATTAATCACTTTTGAAAAAGAACAAAACAACCTTCACTTTTGAACCCCTTTACAAAAATAGAAATATCTCTTTACATACACCTTATTTCTCCCTCTAAGCAAGTTAATCAAATAGCCCTCGAAATAAGCTTTCCAACGATATATAATATGATATACTTCTAAAAGGAAAATCACCAAAAATCTCTCTTTTTCTCAACATGCATCACAACCCTTATCTCTCCTAGGGCAACCTTAGAAAAATAAAATATTAGGAAAAATTATTAACTTGCCTTTGTCCTCAGTGGGATTCGATCCTCGGTCACTGCCCCTGCACCACTCTAACCATGGTGCCAACAACCACGTGAGCCAACCGCTCACATAGAACAGTGAGCGCAAACCTTCTATTTGTTTGCTTCGAGCGTGTCCTCAAACACCACGTGCACCAAAAGAGTCCTCCCTTTCACTTTGCAAAACCAGCATCGATGGGATTCGAACTTCGGATCTCTGGTGCTTCAACACCTTATGCACCTTCCTCTTGCACTAGGCCACAAGCACCTACGATGCTTGGTAAGGGACCTCCCTTACTTTTATTGCCTCCTTTCTCCTAGATTTCGAATGAGCTACGATGCCTTTGCTCCCTCTTCGAACGAACACCCTTTGCACACTCTTTAACACGTTGGCACCTTTCACTCCCTTAGCAATTCAAACGCATCACCATCATCGAGGACATGGGGAATCAATCAAAACATTTGGTGGCATATTTATATATGCCTTCCTCCTTTCTTTTGACGTCGGTGCTATAAATTAAACTTTAATATTATATGCCTCCTCCTTTCTTTTGACGTCGACGCTATAAATTAACTTTTAATTTTAAATTTAAATTTAAATTTTAAATAATTAAAATTTAAACTTAAATATTTAAAATTAAATATCTCCATCACCGAGGCACCTTTTTCGATGAAACGAAAAGCCAACCTAGGTTTTAAGAAAAACCCATTTCAAATATGCCATCCATGGTTTTAAATAAAACCTTTTATTTTGCCTGCCTTGGTTTTCACAAAAACCCTATATATATCCATGCTTTCCAAAATATCATAAATGCTTATTTATGAAATACTTTGGCCACCAAAACTCAATGTGATCCATGTGACATCAATGACAACATAAAATACCTCAAATTTCCAACAATCTCCCCCTTTGTCATTGATGGCAACACCTCTAATGCAAATCACCACAATCACTGCAAAAACCATTTCTGAGAATCAAAGTTGCTCCCCTGACTCAATACTCTCTTTGGAGGCTGCTCCCCCTAACTCAATGCTCTCTTTGGAGGCTACTCCCCCTAACTCAAATCTCTCCCCCTTACTCAAATCTCTCCCCCTTTGACATCAATGGCAAAAGGGACACCTATGGGGCTAAAATATATGACTCTTAAGCTTAGCCCCCTCACCACCTTCTCTCTTGAGGTGATTAATTTTGGGGTGGGAGTACTTTTACTCCCATATTACATTGTTTCTTTCCTCTATCAACTTCCTTCCATATTTTCTTGATATCCTTCTCTTGATGAATTACTTGATCTTCTTGTCTAGAACCTATTTGACCTTCTTGCCTTGAACCTATTTGGAATTGAGTCCTACACCATTTTGCAATATGTCCAAAGTTATTGCAATTAAAACACTTGATATTGTAGCCTTTGGATGGTGCCCAAATCCTGAATTTTTTCTTGAAATAATTTCCATATCCATTCCTTTCTTGAACCCTATATTGTGAAGCTCTATTTTCATGACCATTATGACCATGACTTCTGAATTGTGTAGCTCTAAAACCAAAACCATTTTGCTCATTTTCTTTGCACTGAGAAGCTCTATGACCAATCCTGTTGCATAAGAAGCAATGTCCCTAAAAACCATACCTTCTTCCTTTGAAGTTTCTTCTAGCAAAATCAAACTTCTTTGATCCATGGACCCTACAGTGTATAGCCCTGTGTCCAAATCCATTACAAGAAAAACAATGTCCTTGAAAAGCCCTTTGTTCATGCCTTGGTTCCTCATACCTTTCTTGACCATTATCCCTATGATCATTTTCAACTTGTGCATTGCATCCTTGAACCTTCTTTGTAGTATCTAAATCCTTTTCCTTAATTTCTTCCTTGCTTTCCTCTTCAAGTATTTATTTTCCTTTTGAACTTGATTCACCTATCTCAAAATAAGATCCAAACTGAATATTTGGAGCCATAGGAACTTTGGAACTTTCTTCATAAAACTTAGGTGCTTCCTTGCTTTCATATTTTAGAACTTCCTTTCCTTTTGAGTGTGATTCCCCAAACCTAAAATATGAGACCTTTGGTGCTTTGGAATCTTCCTCTTCTTTCTCTTCATTTGTGTCAAGTAGCAAATTGGCATCCATATTTATTGTCTCTAAAATACATGTTTCCTTCTTAGTGAAAATATCTTGACCTTTTGAGTCATGTGATGGATCAAACTTCTCACGTATGGAACATCTCAATTATTTTAGATTCTCCTTAACCTCTTGTAGTTGCTCATGGATATCATTGAAGTCTTCCTTTAGATCAGCAGTGAGACATCTATCTTTCTTACAATATTCTCTTGTATAACTTCTTCTGTTTGGAGTGAATGTTCTTCTTCTACTTCTCTTATCCCATAGAAAAACCCTTCTTCATATTCACTATCACTGAGATCATTATCATCTTCTATAGCAAACAAACTCTCATGATTTCTTTGACCATGCATATTTCCTTGATGTGTCATCTCATCTTCACTATCACTGAATCCATTGCAATATCCTGATCTATGATCTCTTTGACCACACACAAAGCATTATTCTCTTTCACCTTCTATTCCAAGGAATAGATGTTCTTCCTTTTCATCATCTGACTTGTCTCTATCATTATGATCTGAGCTATCACTTGCTTCTACAATGTAGTAAGATTTCTTTACCTTACAAAAAATTTCTTCTTCTCATACATATTTTGCTTGTATCTATCATCTTTGTCATGCTTATGCTTTCCATATTCTTTTCTTTTATGACCCTATTTTTCATCATCACTATTTTCTTCATGTGGACACTTGTGTGCATAGTGACCAAGATCACCACACTTGTAGCATCTGACTTTCCTCATATCCCTAAAATTCCTTGAGTCCTTATTCCTTTTGATGAAGTTAGCTTCCTCATCATTAACTGGATCTCTATCTATCTCTGGAACCTTCCCTTTCTCTTTCTCTGAAGCCTTGAATGCAATCTCTTTTATTGGAACCTGATGCTTACTCACCCTCATCTCATAAGTTGTGAGAGTTCCTTGTAGTTCTTCCATTGTTAGCTTGTTGATATCCATTGTTTCTTCTATTGTTGAAACCTTTGCATCATACTTCATGGGAAGTGATCTCAAAACCTTTTGAGTAACTTTTGATTCTTTCATCTCAAATCCTAGGCCTCTCATGGTGTTAGTAATCTCATCAACTCGAAGTAAAAACTTTGCAATATCTTCAGAATCTTCCATTTTCAATTCCTCAAATATTTTTCTATGAGTTTGTAGTTTTGACAACTTTACCTTGGAATCTCCTTCATAAGTATTTCGCAACTTGGTCCACATTTCATTAGCTGAATTACATACCATGACCTTTGCAAAATCTGTCTCACGTAGCCCACTCAAAATATAATTTATTGCCCTTGCATTGATCTCAACCAATTTTTTGATAGTCTTATCTACCTCGGGATCACCTTCAACCTTATACTCTTTTTCAACCATCTACCATACCTCATATCCTTGTGATATCAAGTAGTTCTTCATTCTCATGCTCTAGAAAGCATAATTGTTACCATCAAATAGTGGTGCCTTATTTGTAGATGATCCATTCTGTGAAGCCATCTGTGTTCTTGTAGAATCTGCCCTCAAGTTGTTAGCCTTTTCGAAGGAACCCACTTTGATACCAATTGAAGAACACAAGCTTATACTGAGAGGGGGTGAACAGTATAGCACCCACTTTTTACTTTCTTTCCAAACCAATATCAATTAATGTCCTTAATTGCAATAACCAAATATAGCAGTGTGCATTAATAACTTAGATAGCAATAGTAAGCAAGAGCACAAGTCACCACACATAATTGAGACACAAGATTTAACATGGTTCCCCCAATGTGGGGTACTCCACAAGATAATATCCTTATAATATTTCACATAAAAATAAGGATCCTTATCCAATACAATGATTACTTTGATCTACTCAAAGCTAGGCAATACACTGATCTACTCAGGTAGGCAATCCACTGATCTACTCAACTAGGCAACACATTGATCTACTTAGGTAGGCAATCCACTGATCTGCTTAGCTAGGCAACACACTGATCTACTTAGGTAGGCAATCCACTAATCTACTCAACTAGGCAACACACTAATCTACTCAGGTAGGCAATCCATTGATCTACTCAACTAGGCACTCCACTGATCTACTCAACAAGCTCACACAAAACTTGTCCAAATCTGCTCAACAAGCTCACACAGAACTTGTCCAAATATGCTCAACAAGCTCACATAGAACTTGTCCAAATATGCTCAACAAGCTCACACAGAACTTGTCCAAATATGCTCAACAAGCTCACATAGAACTTGTCCAAATCTGCTCAACAAGCTCACAAAGAACTTGTCCAAATCTGCTCAACAAGCTCACACAGAACTTGTCCAAATATGCTCAACAAGTCTCACAGAACTTGTCCAAATATGCTCAACAAGCTCACAGAACTATCAAATTTCCAAAATCCAACCAACCACAAAAACCACAAATCTATCCATAAATCTATCCCAAAGACCTTCTCAAAGGCTCAACCAATCATGCTCAAGTAGCATTCAAATCTCATCCACAAATCTACAAAGGCAAGGCTCAATGATGAACTCAACAATGAATGGCAAAGCACTCTACAATGGATGACAACAATGATCCACAATGATCTCAACTCAAATCAATCTCAACTCAACTCAAGTCAACTCATAGAAGCATAAAGAGAATTGTTAGAGACTCAATATGTTCTAAGCTCAATCTCAACTCAAATCAGATTTATAGAATAGTTTGTTTCATGGAACTTGAACAATCACTTCACACATCACTTGACTAGGCTCAATCAACTCAACTCAACCAATCATCACAAGAGACATCTCTTTCTCACAAAACCCTAGTCCAAGCATGTATCAACCAACTCAAATGTTTCCAACAATGCTCAACCACAAATCTCACATAACAATGATACTCATGTTCTTTTCAAGTTCTTTGCATAACCAATGGGCTTCAACAACTATGCTTATAAAACAAGGTTTAAACACAACTCTCAAACCAGAAAACCTTGAAGCATTCAACCAACCACTTTCAAAAAGGAAACCACAATCAATCCTTTTCTCTCCAATGATATTTCAGAAATCAACCACCATAATCAATCAATAGGAGAATGTGCCCATACCTTTTATGAAGATGAAGAAACCTCTTTGGAAATCTGCCACACTCAACAAACTTCTTTTTCAACTTTCAACAAGGGTTAGAGATCATGATTAATATCACAACAACAATATCCAAATAACACCTTATCACTCCTACTCAACAAAATGCATCATGTCCCCTTATGAAAGAATTAATCACTTTTGAAAAAGAACAAAACAACCTTCACTTTTGAACCCCTTTACAAAAATAGAAATATCTCTTTACATACACCTTATTTCTCCCTCTAAGCAAGTTAATCAAATAGCCCTCGAAATAAGCTTTCCAACGATATATAATATGATATACTTCTAAAAGGAAAATCACCAGAAATATCTCTTTTTCTCAACATGCATCACAACCCTTATCTCTCCTAGGGCAACCTTAGAAAAATAAAATATTAGGAAAAATTATTAACTTGCCTTTGTCCTCAATGGGATTCGATCCCCTGTTGTCCCTACACCACTCTAACCATGGTGCCAACAACCACGTGAGCCAACCGCTCACATAGAACAATGAGCACAAACCTTCTATTTGTTTGCTCCGAGCATGTCCTCAAACACCACGTGCGCCAAAAGAGTCCTCCCTTTCACTTTGCAAAACTAGCACTGGTGGGATTCAAACCTTTGGATCTTGGCTTCAACACCTTACTGCCTTCCTCTTGCCGCTAGGCCACAACGCCTATCGGTGCTTGGTAAGGGACCTCCCTTACTTTTATTGCCTCCTTTCTCCATGGGATTCAAACAGCTATGCCTTTGCTCCCTCTTCGAACGAACACCCTTTGCACACTCTTTAACACTTGGCACCTTTCACTTCCTTAGCAATTCGAACGCATCACCATCATCGAGGACATCGAGGGAATTAATCAAAACATTTGGTGGCATATTTATATATGCCTTCCTCCTTTCTTTTGACGTCAGCTATAAATTAAACTTTAATATTATATGCCTCCTCCTTTATTTTGACGTCGATACTATAAATTAACTTTTAATTTTAAATTTTAATTTTAATTTTAAATAATTAAAATTTAAACTTAAATATTTAAAATTAAATATCTCCATCACCAGGGCACCTTTTTTGATGAAACGAAAAGCCAACCTGGGTTTTAAGAAAAACCCATTTCAAATCTGCCATCCATGGTTTTAAATAAAACCTTTTATTTTTCCTACCTTGGTTTTCACAAAAACCCTGTATATATTCATGCTTTCCAAAATATCATAAATGCTTATTTATGAAATACTTTGGCCACCAAAACTCAATGTGATCCATGTGACATCAATGATCCATGTGACATCAATGACAACATAAAATACCTCAAATTTCCAACAATCTCCCCCTTTGTCATTGATGGCAACACCTCTAATGCAAATCACCATAGTCACTACAAAAACCATTTTTGAGAATCAAAGTTGCTCCCCTGACTCAATACTCTCTATGGAGGCTGCTCCCCCTAACTCAATGCTCTCTTTGGAGGCTGCTCCCCCTAACTCAAATCTCTCCCCCTTACTCAAATCTCTCCCCCTTTGACATCAATGGCAAAAGGGACACCTATGGGGCTAAAAGATATGACTCTTAAGCTTAGCCCCCTCACCACCTTCTCTCTTGAGGTGATTAATTTTGGGGTGGGAGTACTTTTACTCCCATATTACATTGTTTCTTTCCTCTATCAACTTCCTTCCATATTTTTTTGATATCCTTCTCTTGATGAATTACTTGATCTTCTTGTCTAGAACCTGTTTGACCTTCTTGCCTTGAACCTATTTGGAATTGAGTCCTACACCATTTTGCAATATGTCCAAAGTTATTGCAATTAAAACACTTGATATTGTAGCCTTTGGATGGTGCCCAAATCCTGAATTCTTTCTTGAAATAATTTCCATATCCATTCCTTTCTTGAACCCTGTATTGTGAAGCTCTATTTTCATGACCATTATGACCATGACTTCTGAATTGTGTAGCTCTAAAACCAAAACCATTTTGCTCATTTTCTTTGCACTGAGAAGCTCTATGACCAATCCTATTGCATAAGAAGCAATGTCCCTAAAAACCATACCTTCTTCCTTTGAAGTTTCTTCTAGAAAAATCAAACTTCTTTGATCCATGGACCCTACAGTGTATAGCCCTGTGTCCAAATCCATTACAAGAAAAACAATGTCCTTGAAAAGCCCTTTGTTCATGCCTTGGTTCCTCATACATTTCTTGACCATTATCCCTATGATCATTTTCAACTTGTGCATTGCATCCTTGAACCTTCTTTGTAGTATCTAAATCCTTTTCCTTAATTTCTTCCTTGCTTTCCTCTTCAAGAATTTCTTTTCCTTTTGAACTTGATTCACCTATCTCAAAATAAGATCCAAACTAAATATTTGGAGCCATAGGAACTTTGGAACTTTCTTCATAAAACTTAGGTGCTTCCTTGCTTTCATATTTTAGAACTTCCTTTCCTTTTGAGTGTGATTCCCCAAACCTGAAATATGAGACCTTTGGTGCTTTGGAATCTTCCTCTTCTTTCTCTTCATTTGTGTCAAGTAGCAAATTGGCATCCATATTTATTGTCTCGAAATACATGTTTCCTTCTTAGTGAAAATATCTTGACCTTTTGAGTCATGTGATGGATCAAACTTCTCACGTATGGAACATCTCAATTATTTTAGATTCTCCTTAACCTCTTGTAGTTGCTCATGGATATCATTGAAGTCTTCCTTTAGATCAGCTAGACATCTATCTTTCTTACAATATTCTCTTGTATAACTTCTTCTATTTGGAGTGAATGTTCTTCTTCTACTTCTCTTATCCCATAGAAAAACCCTTCTTCATATTCACTATCACTGAGATCATTATCATCTTCTATAGCAAACAAACTCTCATGATTTCTTTGACCATGTCTATTTCCTTGATGTGTCATCTCATCTTCACTATCACTAAATCCATTGCAATATCCTGATCTATGATCTCTTTGACCACACACAAAGAATTTTCTCTTTCACCTTCTATTCCAAAGAATAGATGTTATTCCTTTTCATCTATGACTTGTCTCTATTCACTGTGATCTGAGCTATCACTTGCTTCTACAATGTAGTAAGATTTCTTTACCTTACAAAAAAATTTCTTCTTCTCATACCTATTTTGCTTGTATCTATCATCTTTGTCATGCTTATGCTTTCCATATTCTTTTCTTTTGTGACCCTATTTTTCATCATCACTATTTTCTTCATGTGGACACTTGTGTGCATAGTGACCAAGATCACCACACTTGTAGCATCTGACTTTCCTCATATCCCTAAAATTCCTTGAGTCCTTATTCCTTTTGATGAAGTTAGCTTCCTCATCATTAACTGGATCTCTATCTATCTCTGGAACCTTCCATTTCTCTTTCTCTGAAGCCTTGAATGCAATCTCTTTTATTGGAACCTGATGCTTACTCACCCTCATCTCATAAGCTGTGAGAGTTCCTTGTAGTTCTTCCATTGTTAGCTTGTTGATATCCATTGTTTCTTCTATTGTTGAAACCTTTGCATCATACTTCATGGGAAGTGATCTCAAAACCTTTTGAGTAACTTTTGATTCTTTCATCTCAAATCCTAGGCCTCTCATGGTGTTAGTAATCTCATCAACTCGAAGTAAAAACTTTGCAATATCTTCAGAATCTTCCATTTTCAATTCCTCAAATATTTTTCTATGAGTTTGTAGTTTTGACAACTTTACCTTGGAATCTCCTTCATAAGTATTCCGCAACTTGGTCCACATTTCATTAGCTGAATTACATACCATGACCTTTGCAAAATCTATCTCACGTAGCCCACTCAAAATATAATTTATTGCCCTTGCATTGATCTCAACCAATTTCTTGATAGTCTTATCTACCTCGGGATCACCTTCAACCTTATACTCTTTTTCAACCATCTGCCATACCTCATATCCTTGTGATATCAAGTAGTTCTTCATTCTCATGCTCTAGAAAGCATAATTGTTACCATCAAATAGTGGTGCCTTATTTGTAGATGATCCATTCTATGAAGCCATCTATGTTCTTGTAGAATCTACCCTCAAGTTATTAGCCTTTTCGAAGGAACCCACTCTGATACCAATTGAAGAACACAAGCTTATACTAAGAGGGGGGTGAACAGTATAGCACCCACTTTTTACTTTCTTTCCAAACCAATATCAATTAATGTCCTTAATTGCAATAACCAAATATAGCAGTGTGCATTAATAACTTAGATAGCAATAGTAAGCAAGAGCACAAGTCACCACACACAATTGAGACACAAGATTTAACGTGGTTCCCCCAATGTGGGGTACTCCACAAGATAATCTCCTTATAATATTTCACACAAAAATAAGGATCCTTATCCAATACAATGATTACTTTGATCTGCTCAAAGCTAGGCAATACACTGATCTACTTAGGTAGGCAATCCATTGATCTGCTCAACTAGGCAACACACTGATCTACTTAGGTAGGCAATCCACTAATCTACTCAGCTAGGCAACACACTGATCTACTCAGTAGGCAATCCACTATCTTAGCTAGGCAACACACTCTCTAGTAGGCAATCCATTGATCTCTCTAGGCACTCACATTCTCAACAAGCTCACATAGAACTTGTCCAATCTACTCAACAAGCTCACAATCAATCTCTCAACAGCCCACAACTTGTCCAAATCTGCTCAACAAGCTCACACAGAACTTGTCCAAATATGCTCAACAAGCTCACACAGAACTTGTCCAAATCTACTCAACAAGCTCACACAGAACTTGTCCAAATATGCTCAACAAGCTCACCAAGAACTTGTCCAAATATGCTCAACAATCTCACAAGAGAACTTGTCCAAAATATCTCAACAAGCTCACTATAGAACTTTCAAATCTCAAACCACAAATCTACCCAAAACCACCAACCAAATCTATCCATAAATCTATCCCAAAGACCTTCTCAAAGGCTCAATCAATCATGCTCAAGTAGTACTCAAATCTCATCCACAAATCTACAAAGGCAAGGCTCAAAGATGAACTCAACAATGAATGGTAATACACTCTACAAAGGATGACAACAATGATCCACAATGATCTCAACTCAAATCAATCTCATAATAAAATTTATTTTCTCAACTCAAGGCAATCTCATAGAAGCATAAAGAGAATTGTTAGAGACTCAATATGTTCTAATCTCAATTTCAACTCAAATCAGATTTATAGAATAGTTTGTTTCATGGAACTTGAACAATCACTTCACACATCACTTGACTAGGCTCAATCAACTCAACTCAACCAATCACCACAAGAGACAACTCTTTCTCACAAACCCTAGTCCAAGCATGTATCAACCAACTCAAATGTTTCCAACAATGCTCAACCACAAATCTCACATAACAATGATACTCATGTTCTTTTCAAGTTCTTTGCATAACCAATGGGCTTCAACAACTATGCTTATAAAACAAGGTTTAAACACAACTCTCAAACTAGAAAACCTTGAAGCATTCAACCAACCACTTTCAAAAAGGAAACCACAATCAATCCTTTTCTCTCCAATGATATTTCAGAAATCAACCACCATAATCAATCAATAGGAGAATGTGCCCATACCTTTTATGAAGATGAAGAAACCTCTTTGGAAATCTGCCACACTCAACACTTTTTTTCCTTAGTAATTTAAAATCAAAAAATACCAAAAAACCCCCCCCCCCCCCCCCAAAAAAACCCCCCCCAAAAAAAAACACTTTGAAAAAGAACAAAACAACCTTCACTTTTGAACCCCTTTACAAAAATAGAAATATCTCTTTACATACACCTTATTTCTCCATCTAAGCAAGTTAATCAAATAGCCCTCGAAATAATCTTTCCAACGATATATAATATGATATACTTCTAAAAGGAAAATCACTAAGAAATATCTCTTTTTCTCAACATGCATCACAACCCTTATCTCTCCTAGGCAACCTTAGAAAAATAAAATATTAGAAAAAATTATTAACTTGCCTTTGTCCTCAACGGGATTCGATCCTTGGTCGCTATCCCTGCACCACTCTAACCATGATGCCAACAACCACGTGAGCCAACCGCTCACATAGAACAGAGAGTGAAAACCTTCTATTTATTTTCTCAAGCATGTCCTCAAACACCACATGCGCCAAAAAGTCCTCCCTTTCCACTTTACAAAACCAGTAGGATTCAAACCTTGATGGTGCTTCAACACTACTACCTTCCTCTTACCACTAGCCACAACACCTATGTCTTGTAAGACCTCCCTTACTTTTATTCCTCCTTTCTCATGATCAAACGACCTTTCCCCCCCACCCTTACAAAACATTTGGTGGCATATTTATATATGCCTTCCTCCTTTATTTTGACATCGATGCTATAAATTAAACTTTAATATTATATGCCTCCTCATTTATTTTGACGTCGGCGCTATAAATTAAATTTTAATTTTAAATTTTAATTTAAATTTTAAATAATTAAAATTTAAACTTAAATATTTAAAATTAAATATCTCCATCACCGAGGCACCTTTTTTGATGAAACGAAAAGCCAACCTGGGTTTTAAGAAAAACCCATTTCAAATCTACCATCCATGGTTTTAAATAAAACCTTTTATTTTTCCTACCTTGGTTTTCACAAAAACCCTATATATATCCATGCTTTCCAAAATATCATAAATGCTTATTTATGAAATACTTTAGCCACCAAAACTCAATGTGATCCATGTGACATCAATGATCCATGTGACATCAATGACAACATAAAATACCTCAAATTTCCAACAATCTCCCCCTTTGTCATTGATGGCAACACCTCTAATGCAAATCACCATAGTCACTGCAAAAACCATTTCTGAGAATCAAAGTTGCTCCCCCTGACTCAATACTCTCTTTGGAGGCTGCTCCCCCTAACTCAATGCTCTCTTTGGAGGCTGCTCTCCCTTACTCAAATCTCTCCCCTTTGACATCAATGGCAAAAGGGACACCTATGGGGCTAAAATATATGACTCTTAAGCTTAGCCCCCTCACCACCTTCTCTCTTGAGGTGATTAATTTTGGGGTGGGAGTACTTTTACTCCCATATTACATTGTTTCTTTCCTCTATCAACTTCCTTCCATAGTTTTTTTGATATCCTTCTCTTGATGAATTACTTGATCTTCTTGTCTAGAACCTGTTTGACCTTCTTGCCTTGAACCTATTTGGAATTGAGTCCTACACCATTTTGCAATATGTCCAAAGTTATTGCAATTAAAACACTTGATATTGTAGCCTTTGGATGGTGCCCAAATCCTGAATTCTTTCTTGAAATAATTTCCATATCCATTCCTTTCTTGAACCCTGTATTGTGAAGCTTTGTTTTCATGACCATTATGACCATGACTTCTGAATTGTGTAGCTCTAAAACCAAAACCATTTTGCTCATTTTATTTGCACTGAGAAGCTCTATGACCAATCCTATTGCATAAGAAGCAATGTCCCTAAAAACCATACCTTCTTCCTTTGAAGTTTCTTCTAGAAAAATCAAACTTCTTTGATCCATGGACCCTGTAGTGTATAGCCCTGTGTCCAAATCCATTACAAGAAAAACAATGTCCTTGAAAAGCCCTTTGTTCATGCCTTGGTTCCTCATACCTTTCTTGACCATTATCCCTATGATCATTTTCAACTTGTGCATTGCATCCTTGAACCTTCTTTGTAGTATCTAAATCCTTTTCCTTAATTTCTTCCTTGCTTTCCTCTTCAAGTATTTCTTTTCCTTTTGAACTTGATTCACCTATCTCAAAACAAGATCCAAACTGAATATTTGGAGCCATAGGAACTTTGGAACTTTCTTCATAAAACTTAGGTGCTTCCTTGCTTTCATATTTTAGAACTTCCTTTCCTTTTGAGTGTGATTCCCCAAACCTGAAATATGAGACCTTTGGTGCTTTGGAATCTTCCTCTTCTTTCTCTTCATTTGTGTCAAGTAGCAAATTGGCATCCATATTTATTGTCTCTGAAATACATGTTTCCTTCTTAGTGAAAATATCTTGACCTTTTGAGTCATGTGATGGATCAAACTTCTCACGTATGGAACATCTCAATTCTTTTATATTCTCCTTAACCTCTTGTAGTTGCTCATGGATATCATTGAAGTCTTCCTTTAGATCAACTAAGACATCTATCTTTCTTACAATATTCTCTTGTATAACTTCTTCTGTTTGGAGTGAATTTTCTTCTTCTACTTCTTTTATCCCATAGAAAAACCCTTCTTCATATTCACTATCACTAAGATCATTATCATCTTCTATAGCAAACAAACTCTCAAGATTTCTTTGACCATGCATGTTTCCTTGATGTGTCATCTCATCTTCACTATCACTGAATCCATTGCAATATCCTGATCTATGATCTCTTTGACCACACACAAAGCATTGTTCTCTTTCACCTTCTATTCCAAGGAATAGATGTTCTTCCTTTTCATCATATGACTTGTCTCTATCATTGTGATCTGAGCTATCACTTGCTTCTACAATGTAGTAAGATTTCTTTACCTTACAAAAAATTTTCTTCTTCTCATACCTATTTTGCTTGTATCTGTCATCTTTGTCATGCTTATGCTTTCCATATTCTTTTCTTTTGTGACCCTATTTTTCATCATCACTATTTTCTTCATGTGGACACTTGTGTGCATAGTGACCAAGATCACCACACTTGTAGCATCTGACTTTCCTCATATCCCTGAAATTCCTTGAGTCCTTATTCCTTTTGATGAAGTTAGCTTCCTCATCATTAACTGGATCTCTATCTATCTCTGGAACCTTCCCTTTCTCTTTCTCTAAAGCCTTGAATGCAATCTCTTTTATTGGAACCTGATGCTTACTCACCCTCATCTCATAAGCTGTGAGAGTTCCTTGTAGTTCTTCCATTGTTAGCTTGTTGATATCCATTGTTTCTTCTATTGCTGAAACCTTTGCATCATACTTCATGGGAAGTGATCTCAAAACCTTTTGAGTAACTTCTGATTCTTTCATCTCAAATCCTAGGCCTCTCATGGTGTTAGTAATCTCATCAACTCGAAGTAAAAACTTTGCAATATCTTCAGAATCTTCCATTTTCAATTCCTCAAATATTTTTCTATGAGTTTGTAGTTTTGACAACTTTACCTTGGAATCTCCTTCATAAGTATTCCGCAACTTGGTCCACATTTCATTAGCTGAATTACATACCATGACCTTTGCAAAATCTGTCTCACGTAGCCCACTCAAAATATAATTTATTGCCCTTGCATTGATCTCAACCAATTTCTTGATAGTCTTATCTACCTCGGGATCACCTTCAACCTTATACTCTTTTTCAACCATCTACCATACCTCATATCCTTGTGATATCAAGTAGTTCTTCATTCTCATGCTCTAGAAAGCATAATTGTTACCATCAAACAATGGTGCCTTATTTGTAGATGATCCATTCTATGAAGCCATCTGTGTTCTTGTAGAATCTACCCTCAAGCTGTTAGCCTTTTTGAAGGAACCCGCTATGATACCAATTGAAGAACACAAGCTTATACTGAGAGGGGGGTGAATAGTATAGCACCCACTTTTTACTTTCTTTCCAAACCAATATCAATTAATGTCCTTAATTGCAATAACCAAATATAGCAGTGTGCATTAATAACTCAGATAGCAATAGTAAGCAAGAGCACAAGTCACCACACACAATTGAGACACAATATTTAACATGGTTCCCCCAATGTGGGGTACTCCACAAGATAATCTCCTTATAATATTTCACACAAAAATAAGGATCCTTATCCAATACAATGATTACTTTGATCTGCTCAAAGCTAGGCAATACACTGCTTAGGTAGGCAATCCATTGATCTACTCAACTAGGCAACACACTAATCTGCTTAGGTAGGCAATCCACTAATCTGCTTAGCTAGGCAACACACTAATCTACTTAGGTAGGCAATCCACTGATCTACTAAGCTAGGACACACTCCACTAATCTGCTCAACAAGATCACACAAACTTGTCCAAATCTGCTCAATAACTCACATAGAACTTATCCAAATCTACTCAACAAGCTCACCAAACTTGTCCAAATATGCTCAACAAGCTCACACAGAACTTGTCCAAATATGCTCAACAAGCTCACATAGAACTTTTCCAAATCTGCTCAACAAGCTCACACAGAACTTGTCCAAATATTCTCAACAAGCTCACACAAAACTTGTCCAAATCTACTCAACAAGCTCACATAGAACTTGTCCAAATCTCTCAACAAGCTCACTAAGAACTTGTCAAAACTATCCACAAACTATCCCAAAACCTTCTCAAGCTCAATCAAACATAAAAACTACCACAAATCTATCCACAAATCTATCCCAAAGGCCTTCTCAAAGGCTCAATCAATCATGCTCAAGTAGTACTCAAATCTCATCCACAAATCTTATAAAGGCAAGGCTCAAAGATGAACTCAACAATGAATGGTAATACACTCTACAATGGATGACAACAATGATCCACAATGATCTCAACTCAAATCAATCTCATAATAAATGGTACTCAACTCAAGTCAATCTCATAGAAGCATAAAGAGAATTTTTAGAGACTCAATATGTTCTTCCTAATCTCAATCTCAACTCAAATCAGAATTATAGAATAGTTTGTTTCATGGAACTTGAACAATCACTTCACACATCACTTGACTAGGCTCAATCAACTCAACTCAACCAATCACCACAAGGGACAACTCTTTCTCACAAAACCCTAGTCCAAGCATGTATCAACCAACTCAAATGTTTCCAACAATGCTCAACCACAAATCTCACATAACAATGATACTCATGTTCTTTTCAAGTTCTTTGCATAACCAATGGGCTTCAACAACTATGCTTATAAAACAAGGTTTAAACACAACTCTCAAACTAGAAAACCTTGAAGCATTCAACCAACCACTTTCAAAAAGGAAACCACAATCAATCCTTTTCTCTCCAATGATATTTCAGAAATCAACCACCATAATCAATCAATAGGAGAATGTGCCCATACCTTTTATGAAGATGAAGAAACCTCTTTGGAAATCTGCCACACTCAACAAACTTCTTTTTCAACTTTCAACAAGGGTTAGAGATCATGATTAATACACAACAACAATATCCAAATAACACCTTATCACTCCTACTCAACAAAATGCATCATGTCCCCTTATGAAAGAATTAATCACTTTGAAAAAGAACAAAACAACCTTCACTTTTGAACCCCTTTACAAAAACAGAAATATCTCTTTACATACACCTTATTTCTCCCTCTAATCAAGTTAATCAAATAGCCCTCGAAATAAGCTTTCCAACGATATATAATATGATATACTTCTAAAAGGAAAATCACCAAAAATCTCTCTTTTTCTCAACATGCATCACAACCCTTATCTCTCCTAGGGCAACCTTAGAAAAATAAAATATTAGGAAAAATTATTAACTTGCCTTTGTCCTCAGTGGGATTCGATCCCTGGTCGCTGCCCCTGCACCACTCTAACCGTGGCACCAACAACCACGTGAGCCAACCGCTCACATAGAATAGTGAGTGCAAACCTTCTATTTGTTTGCTCCAAGCGTGTCCTCAAACACCACGTGCGCCAAAAGAGTCCTCCCTTTCACTTTGCAAAACCAACATCGGCGGGATTCGAACTTCGGATCTGCTGGCGCTTCAACACCTTACGTGCCTTCCTCTTTCCGCTAGGCCACAAGCGCCTACGGTTCTTGGTAAGGGACCTCCCTTACTTTTATTGCCTCCTTTCTCCATTGGATTCGAACGAGTTGTGATGCCTTTGCTCCCTCTTCGAACGAACACCCTTTGCACACTCTTTAACACGCTGGCACCTTTTACTCCCTTAGCAATTTGAACGCATCACCATCATCGAGGACATGGAGGTTAAATCAAAACATTTGGTGGCATATTTATATATGCCTTCCTCCTTTCTTTTGACATCGGTGCTATAAATTAAACTTTAATATTATATGCCTCCTCCTTTCTTTTGACATTGACACTATAAATTAAATTTTAATTTTAAATTTAAATTTTAATTTTAAATAATTAAAATTTAAACTTAAATATTTAAAATTAAATATCTCCATCACCGGGGCACCTTTTTCTATGAAACGAAAAGCCAACCTGGGTTTTAAGAAAAACCCATTTCAAATCTGCCATCCATGGTTTTAAATAAAACCTTTTATTTTGCCTGCCTTGGTTTTCACAAAAGCCCTATATATATTATGTAGACACCAAATTGTAGCCATTCATCCACCTTCCTAGTCATCCCACCTTCCACTTGTCTTCCATCCCCTTTTCCCACCTTCAAAAGGCCCATTTTCCCTTTCCCGCATTCAAAAAGGCCCATTTTCCCCTTTCTCGCCAAAATAGGACTTATTTTAATATATATTATATTATTTTAATATTTTATATAATATTTTATATTATATTTAATTTATTTAATATTATATTATATAATTATAAGTTCATTTAACCTCCACCTTCCGATCAGATTAAATCCCCACCATCCATCCCACTTAATCCTTAGCCATTTCATCATTTTATCATTAACATGGCTCAACCTTAGCCATTTCATCATTAACATGGCTTAACCTTAGCCATTTCATCATTAACATGGTTCAACCTTAGCCATTTCATCCTTAACATGGCTCAACCAATAGCCATTTCATCCTTAACATGGCTCAACCTTAGCCATTTCATCGTTTTATCATTAACATGGCTCAACCTTAGCCATTTCATCATTAACATGGCTCAACCTTAGCCATTTCATCATTAACATGGCTTAACCTTAGCCATTTTATCATTTCATCATTAACATGGCTCAACCTTAGCCATTTCATCATTAACATGGCTCAACCTTAGCCATTTCATCATTTCATCATTAATATGGCTCAATCTTAGACATTTTATCATTTCATCATTAACATGGCTCAACCTTGGCCATTTCATCATTAAAATGGCTCAACCTTAGCCATTTCATCATTAACATGGCTCAACCTTAGCCATTTCATCATTTACATGGCTTAACCAATAGCCCTTTCATCACTAACATGGCTTACACAATAGCCATTCCATCATTACATAATAGGTGGATTTGATGTGTTTTCCATTAAGTTGTTTTGACTTATTACTTTTGTTTGATTTCGAGTTAGTATCATAACGTAAGTAAATCAAATAATAATAAAAAGGAATACATTTTAAATAATAATGAATGAGGTAAGCCACACAAGGTAAAACCTAGGACATTGTATTTTCTTTTACTTTTAAAAATTCCTACACAATATTGTTTGGTTTGGTGTTATTTGGATTTAATTGCATATCTTTTGTTTACGCACTTCATAGTTCAAGCTAGAATGCAAAAGAAAACAAGTAACTTAAATTGTGTAATGGAAAACATACCCCACTCCCCGATCACTTTGGTGGCTGATCAATTTCAAAAGGCTCCAAAGGTCTTAACCCCTTTGGTCACAACCAATTTCAAAAGGATCCAAAGGTCTTAACCCCTTTGGTCACACATCAATTTAAAAAGGCTCCAAAGGTCTTAACCCCTTTGGTCACATCAATTTCAAAAGGCTCCAAAGGTCTTAACCCCTTTGGTCACACATCAATTTCAAAAGGCTCCAAAGGTCTTAACCCCTTTGGTCACACATCAATTTCAAAAGGCTCCAAAGGTCTCAATCCCTTTGGTCACATCAAATTTTCAAAAGGCCCCAAAGGTACCCAAATCCTTTGGTCATAAGATTACTATGTTAGTGGGAGTAGACAAACCCGAGCTGATGAACATCATACACTTGAAAGCATTCCATGCTTATTGTGATTACTATATATGTACATACATGGCTAAAAAAAAAATCAAAACAACAAAATAAAATTGCATTTTCATAAGCATGCATACATATAGGCATTTGCATATACACTTCCACATTCGCATTCATAAGCATTTTTCACATGCATTTCATTTTCGCTTGCATTCATACATCTAGATTCATACATTCATAATTGCACATTTCATATACATTCCGCTATAGTCATTCATAATTGCATTCATCCCATCCCATGTTCGAATGATCTTACTTAGTAATGATGATATGGCCACAAATACAAAGTCTAGTTATAATGATTGGGGGTACCTAGTTTGAAGCAAAATCATACAATTCTCATAAAGGAAAGAAAAGAAAAAGAAGTCATAAAACCCAGCATAGCACATGTCAAAAATAAAAAAGTCTAAGTTTTTCACTCACTAAGTCATTACTAGTGTTGATAGCAGTCTCCAATAAGGATGTCCGATTTTCTTTAGGACCAAGAACACTTCCACCACATTAAGAAAGTCTTGAGTATTGCCAATTGATTTCGACACAATCCTGAACCAACCACATTACATCACATCTTAAAAACATTATGAGTCAAGGAGGGTTAGTACCATACTTGGGTAGTACCTTGAAGCAAAAAGGGATAATCCTCGCTTGTCCCATCATGCAACATAGTCCAAAGAAAAAATAGTGGTTTTCACCACTACCTCAATTACTCTTCAAACATAAGCATAAAAACATAGAGTAGTAAGGATAGGGTCAAAATTCTCATCACACTTCGGTTGAGAATCTGATTCCCCAAAGCTCTATACAAAATTAACAAATAAAATCCCAAACACCCTTGATCCCTCAAGTCATAAGGATTCATACTTCACATCCCTAGCATGGATGGGTAGTCATCCCCAAGGCCTAAAAGATCAAATCCCATTGGACTATGGAGTGAATCTTCACCGGGGCTATAGACGCTTGGTTGGAAGTGGAGTAAGCTCATGCGGGGTGACATGTCTCCTTGGCAAACAAGAAGACCTCTGACCGCACATAAGGATAGGCTAGCTTCAGGTCATCTCCATAATAGGTCATGCCCAATTTACTCATAGTGGGTCAATGAACTTCACATGCACACACACTAGGTACTTGATTGGATAGGGTCATTGGCATACTCAATATTTGGTAATTGAACCTCACTTGCATACACATTGGTCTTAAAGAAGGTTAGACAACCTTTAGTGGGTTTGGTTGATAGCACTAGTACGTCTTAGTCTTTGAAAATCATCTAGTTTCATATCAACATCCATATCTTCTTCCATATCAACATCCATATCTTCTTCCATGTCAACATTCATGCCTGCATCATACGTCAAGTTGCATAAAGTCATTAAAATTGGGTACCCCTGATTACAAAATAGTGGACATCAAACATGGCCAATAAAATTTCTGAACTATAAAAAGATCATTCGAACACCATGCATCCCTCTCATATAGCTTAGGTTCATTACACATTTACTTGCATCAATAATACATCATTTAGCTTGCATGAATCATCCATATAAGCATTAGGCACATACATCATTTAGCTTGCATTAATCATCCATAAGGCATTCCATAAAAATATTTTCATTAAACATGCATTGCATTCACATTAACACAAAAGCATAACACAAACATAAAAGCCATGTATGTATATATATCAAACTCACATATGCAAATATCGCTAGAAAGTTCAAACATCATCACAACTTGGGGGTGTTCAAGATTTCACACCTTTCCCCCAATCAAGCAAGCAACATCACAACTAAGGGGTGCTCAAGGTTTCACACCTTTCCCCTAATCAATCAACATCATAGCTAGAACTTGGGGGTGTTCAAGGTTTCACACCTTCCCCACACTTGCAATAAACAATTCAATCATTCAATCACATCACATCATCAACAAGTCAATTGCTAGGTTCAAAAGACTATGTTCTTTTGTCAAAGGTTGCGCCCTTTGCCTTGCGTTCACATCATCCAAATTGCAAAAATCCCTTCATCTATTGGGGCAAAAATAGATCACATTTACATTCTTTTATCATTATCCATTCATAAGTGAACCTTGTATTTAGTGGTTTATCCTATAAACCTGGCGGTTGTAGTGACTGGTTATCCATGCAATCCGGTAGGATGGATAGACTACCATAAGGACACTTTCATCATAAAAAAAACCCCTTTATCTGTTAAGGGCAATGAACAAACACTTTTTCATCTTTCATCATCAAAAACCCCTTTATTTATTAAGGGCAATGAACAGACACTTTTTCATCTTACATCATCAAAAACCCCTTTATCTATTAAGGGCAAAGAACAGATACAAATCATGTTATTTTCATTCATTTCTCAAAAATCCCTTCATCTATTAGGGCAAAAATAGATCACATTTGCATTCCTATCAAGTGAACCTTGTATTTAGTGGTTTATCCTATAAACCGGGGTTGCAACGACTAGTTATCCATGCAATCCGGTAGGATGGATAGACTACCATAAGGACACTTTCATCATAAAAAAAATATTCTTGTTAAGGGCAATGAACAGACACTTTTTCATCTTTCATCATCAAAAACCCCTTTATCTGTTAAGGGCAATGAACAGACACTTTTTCATCTTACATCATCAAAAACCCCTTTATCTGTTAAGGGCAATGAATAGACACTTTTTCATCTTACATCATCAAAAACCCCTTTATCTGTTAAGGGCAAAGAACAGATACAAATCATGTTATTTTCATTCATTTCTCAAAAATCCCTTCATCTATTGGGGCAAAAATAGATCACATTTGCATTCCTATCAAGTGAACCTTGTATTTAGTGGTTTATCCTATAAACCTGGTGGTTGCAACGACTAGTTATCCATGCAATCTAGTAGGATGGATAGACTACCATAAGGACACTTTCATTCATAAAAAAACCCCTTTATCTATTAAGGGAAATGAAGAGACACTTTTTCATATTACATCATCAAAAACCCCTTTATCTATTAAGGGCAATGAACAGACACTTTTTCATCTTACATCATCAAAAATCCCTTTATCTATTAAGGGCAATGAACAGACACTTTTTCATCTTACATCATCAAAAACCCCTTTATCTGTTAAGGGCAAAGAACAGATACAAATCATGTTATTTTCATTCATTTCTCAAAAATCCCTTCATCTATTGGGGCAAAAATAGATCACATTTGCATTCCTATCAAGTGAACCTTGTATTTAGTGGTTTATCCTATAAACCTGGTGGTTGCAGTGACTGGTTATCCATGCAATCCGGTAGGATGGATAGACTACCATAAGAACACTTTCATCATCAAAAACCCCTTTATCTATTAAGGGCAAAGAACAGACATAATCACTTCATTTTCACATCATCAAAACCCCCTTTATTTGTTAAGGGTAAAGAACATATACAAATCATTTTATTTCATCACATTTTCACATCATCAAAATCCCCTTTCTTCAACCATTAGGGCAAAAATGGTATCTCATCAATCATCATTTATCAAAAATCATGGTATTATACACCAACCCCATTTCTTCAACCATTGGGGCAAAAATGGTATCTCATCAATCATCATTCTTCAAAAATCATGGTATTATACACCAACCCCCTTTCTTCAACCGTTGGGGCAAAAATGGTATCTCATCAGTTGGCTCTAAGTGAACCTCGTATCCAATAAATTATTCTATAAACTTGGCGGTTGTAGCGATAGTAATCCATGCAATTCGGTAACATGAATAGTTTATAATAAGGACACTTAATCATGATCATCACCAATTATCTCATTGCCAAGAATCATAATCATATCAATAACCTCAAATTCTAAGTGAAACACTACCAAGAAGAATTCACCAAACAGGAATCATTGGCGTCCTTTTCCATGGGACGCGAAATCATGGATAACTAATATCAATCACTCATTCATCTGACTATAGTCACAAAGCAGACAAGCTCACTAGGTTTGATTGGTTCCATTATGGAATTGATGAAGAATATTCTACAGTCAATGGCTAGCCCTACGGTGACTTAGTCATTCTGCATTTTCATATCTTGCATACTCAATGACGCCTGTGAGGCATCTTTTTCAACAACATCGAATCACCCCCAAATTTGGGACAACCACGTTGATTTTGATTTCCCATGATGGGATACATCTTACATGATCATGGTTCATACACCAACCCCCTTTCTTCAACCGTTGGGGCAAAAATGGTATCAAATCATCAGTCATCATTCTTCAAGCATCATGGTTCATACACCAACCCCCTTTTCTTCAACCGTTGGGGAAAAAATGGTATCAAATCATCAATCATCATTCTTCAAGCATCATGGTATTATACACCAACCCCATTTATGCAACCGTTGGGGCAAAAACGGTATCACATCGCATCATCATTCATCCTTCATCCATCGTTTGCACAAAATCCATGCTTTTTCAATTGGCTCATGAGAATTTTCTCATTCACCAATTGAGGGGGTAAGCTACGCAATGAACTCTAAAAATTCTTCATTATTTTTGTCTTCAATGCCAATGTGCAATTCCAACGAGAGAAGCGGTTTTTGTTGCCCATAGCCCATGCAGGTGTCTCATATTTTTGCACCATATTGTGTTTCACGCAACATGGTACAAAAAGGGGCATCTGTAGACACCAAATTGCAGCCATTCATCCACCTTCCTAGTCATCCCACCTTCCACTTGTCCTCCATCCCCCTTTCCCGCCTTCAAAAGGCCCATTTTCCCTTTCTCGCCTTCAAAAAGGCCCATTTTCCCCTTTCTCGCCAAAATAGGACTTATTTTAATATATATTATATTATTTTAATATTTTATATTATATTTAATTTATTTAATATTATATTATATAATTATAAGTTCATTTAACCTCCACCATCCGATCAGATTAAATCCCTACCATCCATCCCACTCAATCCATGCCACTTCCATCATTTAATCTTAGCCCTAGGATATGACTTAATCTT
Organism: Wollemia nobilis; assembly: GCA_028583015.1. Taxonomy (NCBI): domain Eukaryota; kingdom Viridiplantae; phylum Streptophyta; class Pinopsida; order Araucariales; family Araucariaceae; genus Wollemia; species Wollemia nobilis. The sequence goes on from JAQPPZ010017052.1 coordinate 9,431,913, forward strand.
AGCCACATGATCAAAAGTGTAAAGTTAAGAACCCTAAGTTAAACCCTAAAGCTAAGTTATAAATACAAGCCCCTCATATTGCCCAAATGCGGCTGAAATATTGAAAGAATGGAACGTTGAAGAATCTTGAGGCCTCTCTGCTGAAGAATACCCTGAGCACCTTTAGCATACCCTAGGATAGATTCCAACCAGCCCCATTCATTCCGTCACTCACTTTTCGCTCATCCACCGCCACCCAAAAAATTGCCGCACTATTTTTTGCATCCATTAGGGTTTAATAAATCAGCCCGGTCAAGTCACATCTACTGTTGAGCAAGGTAAATCACTTCTATGAGTTTTTATTGTTAAATCTGCATATCTGTAAGTGTTGCTTTCTATTTCTTTCAATTAGGGTTTTTAATCATTATTTGAGGGTCTCACTCTATGGAGCCCTCTCATGTGCTACTAACTCCTTAATTATTTATGTCACTTGTAGGTCTACAGATCATCAGGCTATTAGAGCCAGAGTGGCCTGACTTCGGATATTCAAAGCCCACTCACCCTGTTGGGATCAAAGGCACAATCTTTGGAAGACACTATTTTATTTTATTGCTAGGGTTTCGGAGAACCCTAGCCCATTGTAATATTGTATCAAAATACTCTTGGAGAGTAGCATTGTATCAAAGAGTTCACTTGGCTCCCCCCCATTGTCAATATTAAAATTGGAACATTTTGTGCAATATTTGTCTCTTTGTGTATTTACTTGTAATTTCATTTTTAGTGTCGTGTCTTTGCATCCACATACTCATGCTTTCCAAAATATCATAAATGCTTATTTATGAAATACTTTGGCCACCAAAACTCAATGTGATCCATGTGACATCAATGACAACATAAAATACCTCAAATTTTCAAAAAAGTTGTAGGTGAAGGTGTTGTTACTATAGTCCATAGTGGATACCTATATTGTGTGGGGGCAGTGGATGTAGGCCTACACGGATAGGCTAGAGATGGAGGTGGTGTGACTTGGGGGATGACTACCAGATTATGGGGAGACTAACAGGTCATAATGATCTCAGTGGAGTGAGACAGTGCAGTCTTCTACTTTGTAGAGGGAGGATAGGGCTGGTGGTAGTAGGCATGGGGGGTATCAGTGGACCTATACCACTAGGGGTAGTGTGAGTCGTAGCATCGATCCTTTGTGATCATGGTGGCATAGAATCGTGGGATTATTTTTGGTGTTTTGTTTTTGTTATGTCATGTGAGGTATGAGGATCCACTTTATTGTAGCCTACAAGAATTTTTGGAAACTATGATGTATATTTTTTTGCCCCATCTATATATATGATATTTTATTATGATCTGAAGATGCTAAATTTACCATATCGCCTTAAGGGCATTTAGTAGAAATGTATGTCAATTATAAAGCATTCAAAGGAAATATAGCATGAGCATGTAATCTACAAAAATGAAGCTAAATAGGAAATCCAAATGATCAAAATTTATCTCTATTCATTCATAAGTAGCTTTAAAACTAGATTACAAAATATCCCCTTGAGGGATTTACAAATTGATACAATTCCATTACAATAACCAAGGGATCTAGTCCCTTGGAAGGAGGCCTTTAAGGCAATAATAAATGTTTTTGAACTCCCACTTCTCACACTCAAGAGATATTGTTGTGCTGATAAACTTGTGCCTGCTTAGCTCCTCCTCTTGCATAGCGTTCATGTTCCTGAAGACAGGGGATTGAAGGGGGATTAGTAGCACCTGCGTTATAGAAGAAACCCATAAAACCATGAATGGAAAGCATATTATAAAATAATAAAATGTGATCCACATGCATACAAATTGATATAGATTAAGCATAAATATGTTATTAACTAATATAAATGCAAATAAACAGATTTGGAGGCAATATCAAGGGTGAAACAATGTTGAAATAGTGACCGTTCTTGGGTGATCTAGATAAACCTACAACATTGGGGATCATAAATCCTACATCAAATCTACTCAAAATTGCTTCAAATTTGGACCATATGTCCTTCTAACCATTAATAAGGGGACTATGGAGGAATTTTCCTGAAATTACAACCTATTTTATGGTCATCCATAGGTGTGCCATGGATAAACTACTGACCATCCCCAGGTGGGACGATTACAAAACTGCCTTATTTTTGTCACCTATGGTTGTGGGAATTGGTCCAAAACTTTGTAAGGGGTGTTGTTGACATATGGGGCCAAAGAATGCATCAATTTTACCATTTTGGGTTTAGTAGATAGTGCCTATTTCCCTTGAAATAACCTTCGAATGAAGAGGGTTTCAAGGCCAAATGTGGGTAAAGTTTGGTTTGCAAAAGGTTGGGGATAAGTGGGGATAGAATTGGGCAGCACTTCATTGCTCAATGCTACTTTTATCCCTTTTGAAATGAGGGTTTGGACCTCCTTTTATAGCCCAAAAGGGCATCTAGGGAAAAATGGCATCTTCCACCATGCGAGGCAGGTGTCACCATGTGTCCTAATCTCATCATTGATTGATGAGGGGAAGGTTACCCCTTTGGGGCTCCCAATCTACTGCATTGTAGTCTATTAGTAGGTCCCAAATCAATTTGGGGTGATTGGAAATGCTAATGGTAGTATTTTATTTCCATTTAGCACATCCTTTGAATTTTTCAAGGGTCCAGTTAGGGGCCATCCCACCTAGGGACGATTGTGTATGGGCATCCTTGGGTGGGACGGTCACCAATTGTGATCATCCTTGGGTGGGATGGTCACTAGTAGGAGCCCAAAAACTGACCCAAACTGCTATGAATCCTCCAAATTAAGTTTTGGAGCCTTTTGGAAGCATTTTTCTAGCCTAGAGGGGTGCCCAATAGGGCCATATATTTTTTATAAGAGGGCATATGTGATGCACTGATAGTCTTATCTAATTTACATGATTTAGGTGTCTACAGATGCCCCATTTTTGGGATGCGCAATGTGAAACAAAGCATTGAGCAAAAATAGATCACTAAATCATCAAATAATAAAGGTTTTTCATTAACCTAATCAACTTTGGATGCCTCCATTGTGGAAAAGCATACATTCTTATAATCATTTCTATTGACATAGTCAAAGGATTGATTTTAGATATACCTTTCAGCCATATTTTAATGACAGTCTTATGGGGCTTAGGGCATACTAGGTCTTGGTGCCTTGTATTCTTGTAAAAATTTACATGGGTCAATTCTTAAGGTTTCAAGGAGGTCAATCCTATTTTGTTTAATTCTTATGCTTATTATTTGCCCCAACATGGGCTTGAAAATTTATGTTTATCCAAGATTCTTTTGAATGCATGGAATTTACACTTCTGAGTGTTTTAATGTTGATTCGATTTTTGAATTCATTGTGATGACTACCCCCTCAAGCGACAAGTCAATGAGGGTATGAAAAATTTTAAATAAATGAGGAACTTGACACATATGACTTAATTGGGGTAACTCTTTGTTTTGCCCATGATACTAAATACCTGTTTGGAGGTGATTTTTGACTCTTTTGATTAATAGTTTTGGAAGCAAAAGGCCAAATATCTCATTCTTGTGGAGTGGTCCAGCCATGGAGGCCTTATTGGGGAGTAAAATAGATTCTTATGATCCATCCAAAATTATTATAGGTTCAGTATAGATCCCTCCTATTTTTTTGACCATTATGCCTTGTTTTTGGTGGGTTTTGGACCCTATTTTTGAAGTTTTTGAGTTGTTTTTTTTATTTTTATTTTATAGGATTTTTACTTGGTGTTTATTTCTTCATTTATCTAGTAAATGCTAGATGCCCCAATCATGGAAGGGTTATGTATCTTAGAATCATTACCTTTGAAAAGTTAAGGAACTTTATTTTGGTAGTCTCTGGGATACTTTCAAACAAGCTTAAGTCTTTAGGAGACAAGCTTAAGAAGATAGGCTTAAGTTAGATCCTAGCCTTGACGACAATTAGGAGACAAGCTTAAGTAAATAGGATTAAATCAAATCCTAGCCTTGATGGCAATTAGGATACAATCTTAAGCAAATAGAATTAATTCAAATCCTAGCCTTGATGGCAATTAGGATATAAGCTTAAGTCAAATCCTAGCCTTGACGACAATTAGGAGATAAGATTAAGTCAAATCCTAGCCTTGACAACAATTAGGAGATAAACTTAAATAAAATCCTAGCCTAGGTGGCAATTAGGAGACAAGATTATCTATTTTCTTGAATCTACTTTTAATATTTTTCTTATTTTCTCCAAGCAAGGAGGATGCATGATTATCTTTAGCAATGATTCGTTTACGAACACACTTAGCAATGATTGAGTTATCAATTGTTTATTTGAATTATACAATTTATGCAATGATGTTAATATGCTATATGTATGCAATGTATGATGTCTAACATGGACGCATGTATTGATCATATGATTTGAGTTGATGATATGTATATGTGTATGTTTTCTCTATATGCTTTTGTGAATTAAAAAATATGCATGAAATAGTCAGTGGTCGTCTAAATATTATTGCTAATATTTATCCGGTATCTATCCTTCTTCATGAACATCACTTAATAAAAAAATTGATATAAGTAAAAATGTATATGAATGGATGTAATGATTTATTGTGATTTAATTTTGTATGATGTATATATGATGACTATTTGACGCATGCGATGCTAGCACCATAGACTATACAAAATATATCTTTATTATTTCATGTTATTATAACACTTTAATTAATGGACTTTGTAATTTTGACAAACATGTGACAACATGATGTAAAATGAAATTAATAATTTAATATGATATGATGTTATTTGACGGTTTTGAAGAGACTCAAACACTCTAGTTACCTAATCAAAAGTCATATACTAGCTATACAAGACCCTTTGACAAAGTATGCACCTACTAAGATAACCACGGTAATAAATATCCATGTGTGTGCATGTGAGTTCATTACCATGATAAAACATAAGATTACTCTAGTAAAAATGGGATTCACTCAGCCCATCGGCACCAGAGATCATTCTGCGAGTCTCATTACCCTGAGTTTTGTACTTAGTTGGATTAAACTACTAGGTAATCTAGGTTACAACAAGCTAGCTCATCCAAATTCAAACATTGGTCTATACCTAAGAAATTTTCTTAAGTGATAGACATATCGTCATGCGAGAGGCTACCATCATTGACAAGTAGGCTATCCACCAAACCTGTAATGAGGATCACCTTATTGTTATCGAATGTTAATAATTATAGGGATTCAAGTTCAATACTCCCTTATTTTCTTTTAATTTTGACTTTCTCAAGGGAGTTGCTCATTTTGATTTGGTGAGCAAGGGATTTTTGTAGTGGTGAGAACCACTATTTCTTTGTGCTTTTTCTAGTGATAATAATCACTATTTCTTTTGCATCTTTTGAAGTGATAATAATCATTGTTTCTTGTTGGAGTACTTTGAAGGGATAATAATCACTATTGATTTTTCTCTTTGGGATACTTACTCCAGTGTAGGGCAAGGGATTTTTGGGTAAGGATGAACTTGTCCTTTTGTCAATTCTTAGTATATTTTAACCATTCACACAGGGGGATGAGTAGGATAACATTTTTGCTTAAAGGAAGCTAGAACACTTCATAGTTTTCATATTTCCTTGTGCTAGACTTGGATTTAATAATGTGAAAATTGTGTTGGGATTTTGATGTATACCAAGTATTATCCAAGAAGGATTCTACCTTCTAAATATCATGATATATTTCTACAATTTTGAGAATACAACTAGATATGGTTGAGTGATCGAAAACTTTAACTATGTTTTTCTAAAAATGGCTAAGTGACAAGAAACAAACATATAATGTAAATGGTATATGTAATATAAACAGGTGGTATAATTGTCATATGATAAAAATGAAGTTTTACTAGATGCCTAATGTACAGACCTGGTGCTAGACATGTATGATAAATTTGGAATGATGCATAATACAATGATGAGTATGCCTAATGTAATTTATATGAAGTGCGATGAAGCAATATTTTTGTATTTTGATGATTTTAAAGTTTTTTTTTTTATTATTTTTGAGATATGTATATATATGTACAAGTTGACCAATGGGATTAGTTAATGCCATTGGGGCATTTGGGTGACCAAAGGGCTTATAGATGCCTTTGGAAAATTTAGGTTTTGCCTAGATAGTCGTAGACTGCCTAGGAATATTTTAGCTTGACCTAGATGGTCATAGACCACATAGGGGTGTTTTGGGTTGACCTAGACGATCATGAACCATATAGGAGTGTTTGAAGGTGACAAAAGGGCTTATAGATGCCTTTGGAGCTTTTAGGGTTGACCTAGATGATCGTAGATAGTCTAGGAGCTTTTTTTATGTGACCTAGATGGTCAAAGACCACTAGGAGCATTTTTGGATCACCTAGGTGGGCAACAACACTTAGAAAGTGTCTACAATTGTCTAGGGGTATTTGGTTGTGACAAAAGGGCTTATGGATTCCTTTGGAGAATTTAAGGTTGACCAAGATGATCATAGATAGTCTAGGGGATTTTTTATGTGACCTAGATGGTCAAAAACCTCTAGGAGCATTTTGGGTGACCTAGGTAGGCAACGACAGTTAGAAAGTGTATATGACTACCTAGGGGTATTTGGATGTGACCAAAGAGCTTATATATACCTTTGGAGCTTTTAAGGTTGACCTAGATGATCATAGATAGACTAGGAACTTTTTTATGTGACCTAGATGGTCAAACACCACTAGGAGCCTTTAGGGTGACCTAGGCGGAAAATGACACTTAGAAAGTGTATACAACTACCTAGGGGCATTTGATTGTGACCAAAGGGCTTATGTATGCCTTTGGAGCATTTAAGGTTGACCTAGATAATCGTAGATGGTCAAAGACCACTAATAGCCTTTAAGGTGACCACAAGGTTCATAGACATCTTTGGATGGACCCCCTACCTATAGACCCCCTGTCTATAGATTTTGATATTCCTATTTATTTGTAAAAACACTGATCATTCCCAAAAAATATTGGGAAGGTAGGTTGATGTACCCTTGGTTAGGTTGTTCAACTTGATTAATAGGTTCTAAGTTTACTTCGTGTGTAGGCAAGGGGTCTTGGAGGACTCTTATCTAAAGTTTTTTCATCTTGATCATATCTTGTATTAAGTATCTAAAGGGATGACATGTATGGATGTCATAGCCTCTTTGTAGATGGTACACACAATATAGATTTACCCTGTGCACCTTTGATCTACACTTATTAGGTTTCAAAGGATGGATCTCAGGAAGCTTTATCTTTTGTGCTTCATAAAATCGATTAAAGATCGATGCTAAGGGCTCTGACCAATGAGTATATTATCATGGTGACTGATGCATATGAATTTTTTCCAATGGAGGCTGAGCCTGGTAATTAGGCTGCACTGGTAATTGTGGTGGTGTAGCCTAGTTTGAGGATTTAGGGATACTCAAAATCACTTGATTTATTGGGGCTACGTTTTATTGTGTGTTACCACCTTTAATATTATTTTTTGGCCATTCTCCCTTGTAGAGTTGAACATCACCCTCCTAGACCTTGATGTCCTCAATGATCTTGGTCTGTTCTAAGGCCTCCTCAAATGTTTGATATCATTATAATTGTAAGAGAAGTGAAATATGCTTTGAAAAACTTCTAGTAAACATTCAAATGAGTTACATTGTGGGTACATTGAAAGGTATTTTTAACATCACCTTCCTCCATCTATTGCCATACTCTATGACTAGCTCATCATAAAGTTGATGAAGGCTAGACAATTTAGTCAAGTTTTTTGTCTTCTTAGCACTAGAGGTGAAACGTCCCAAAAATGCATCAGCCAATTGCTCAAATATGTGTATGCTATGATGTGGTATATTATTATACCATTACAAAGCATCCCCTACTAATGTTGTAATGAATATTCTCAACATCAATGGGTCATTATCTTGAAGGTGAGAGCACATATGGATGAAGCTTGTCATGTGGTCTTGTGCATCATTATCATATTTGAAATTTTCAAGTCTAGGCATCTTGAAATTCTATGGGTATGTCCATGATGACACTCATGGGTGCAAAGGTTGATTTATAAGCTAATTTAGTGTAGGTTTTTGATAAACCAAACTTTGATGTTGTTTTTCGAATGAATTTATCCGATCAGCTAGCACTTTGTATGGCCCTGATTAAATGATATGATAAACCTGTTGTCGCCCTTGTTTAGACAATGGAGGTTACTTTTGATGTTGAGGTGGATGATAAGTATACTCATTAGGTACCTCATCATAACTAGATTCAGGGTAAGCATATACTTGATCCTAATGTTCCCATTGGGATTCTTCATATGATTCTTCCTCATCTTGATTTTGGTATTGTTCACAATTATGGTGCTTTGGATTATAACTAGATAATGTCCTTTGATGTTGAACACGATTTTAGCATGATTCAAAGGGAATATTTTGATATTGTATTGGGTGTCTTATGCGTTGTTGTATCCTATAGCTACTAGGTGTAAGCACCACTTCATGTAATGCATTTTGCAATTGCTCTTGTTGTATCTTTTGTTGTTCTTGTATCTTTAATTGATACAACCTTTATAGGTGTGCTCGTTGTGAGTCCACACATTGTTGATTTAATCGTTGTTGATCCAATTGAAGTTGATCCATATGTTGTTGTTGGTTAATTTGATGAGTGTAAATTCATTGATCAGTCGTATGGGGCTATGTTCCCTTGTATTGTAAATACGAATGGATTTATCATATATTTTCCCCTAATAGGATCTATTATTTGTTTTATATTCTCCCTAAAGGTTGCATTGACTTGAGAGTCTAGTTTATGAATCAACTTTGGGTCTTCTTCATCTGTGAGGAAAGATTCATATTTAGGGTTAGAAATATACTATATATACTCAGGTTGCACAAGAGCATGATGTATGAACTATGAGTGCTCTATGAGCAGTATGGGGGCAACTTGCTCTATCATATGGAGTGGTTTGCTCATCTAGGCTAGGCCATGGTGTACTCTCATGTTCATATTCCAATTGATGTATAAAGTAAGCTAGGGTATAAATCTATGATATTGACCTACAAGGCACCTCAATGGATGGATTATTTGCTATATAAAATTCCATCAAGGTATCCAAATCAGGAAGTTTTCCTAGAGGACCTATGGATGCTTCCCTAGTTGGGATATCTTGAAGGTTGTCCCTCCTAGGGATGGTATTGTTGTTATGATAAAACTTGGGATGCCATTCAGGGATGGGCATGTCATCTAGGCTTATGTGGAGATATTCACTCATTATGGATCTTGATTCTCTATCTGAATTGGAGGTCTTGTTTTCAGCCGCATTTGGACCAAACCCATAAAAGGGGGGTCCCCAAGCCATTTTTAGAAAATTTTGACTTTTAAAAAAATTCACAAGTGTTATATAAAAAAAATAGTACGACGAGTTGATAACAATGGGATAGGTCTCCAAAATATGAATTTTGGGTCAAAATTTTGTATTTTTGGAATATTTGGCCAACTAGGGCCTGTGGGGAAATGTCAGCTTTTGGGATTTTTTAGGATATTTTGAATCGTAAAGAGTTATGACTCAAAATATCTATGGGAGGTGCAGAAGGAGCTAACTACAACAAAAATTTTTTTTGGCAAGTTTTGGAGTTGTCTAGAACATTGACTATTTTAGTGTGGATTTTCTCAATTTTCGAGGTTGAAAATAGATTAAAAATAAAACCAAAATAACTTTTTTGTTATAGTTCTGTTTTGCACAATTCTCAATCCGTTGGATGTAGAATAAAAAAGTAGATTTTTACTTATTATTTTTTTATTATAAGGGTTTGACCCCTAGATCGAGGATCTTGGATGGATTACCCAAACAATAAAAAAAAATTATTTTATTATTATTAGGGTTTGACCCCCAGATCGAGGATCTTGGGTGGATTACCCGAACAATAAAGAAATACTTAAAGTATACAACATAATTATTTCTTTTTAAGTTTTATAGATTCAAATACACAATCAATAGAAACACACAAGAAAATAAATGATTATCTCCTTTAAAGTTTTAAATGTGAATCCCTAAACTTGTTTGATGTGTTTCAAGATGTGTTACTTTGTAAAGAAAATTATTTTCTCGTGTTTGATATTTCATTGGATGATATTCTCAAATATTTAAAGTATTTCACCTATATACTTGTAAAAGTTAAATATGATGATGAAATCCATGTCCAACGAGGTAGCATAGGTAATACCAACCCTCACCCAGCACCCCGTGCATATCAATACACTCCTTCAAATAGGAATGTGTGCTATTTTGTATGGTTAGGATAGATCTTGGGTTAGCCTTGGCCACGGATGGGTCCCGGTAATACTCTTTCACATGATCCAATCGAGTGGTAATTACATCCACTGTTGGTCTCGATCAACGGGTTGGATATGAGAGCCCAACTCCATTGATGTTAAAGTGAAACGTGGTGTGTGGGGTTCCTTTTAAAATTTGAAATAAAACAATACAACATACAATGATGATTCACTAATATGCATGAAAGGTACGTTTTATATTCAAAATCATTAGTAACATAAAAGGAAATCCTAAAAATGCAAAACCTATATGACCTTAACCTTCGTGGGCAAGGTTCCAATAGGAAAACCAGACAAATACAGTGACTTATACTATATTTTCCTTTGTTTTTCTAAACTAATTAATGCATGATTTTGGAAAGAGAAATTCTAACCTTTCTATGCAAATAATAAGTGAGAAAAACATGAAATTGAGCAATTTTAAGCAGTAAAAAGTCAAATTTATGATGCAAAAAGGTGTAAAATGAACCTATAAAGTTGTTATTTTTGCAATTTTTTGTAGAAACCCTCTGGTTTTGTGGCCATGCTAGGCAAGGATGGTCACATATTGGGGGCCATACCACCCAGTGCCATGTAGTTGGCTGTCTCACCCAGTGCCATGGAGCAGCAAAAGGGTGGTTTCTGCTCAGAATGGTTAGTACCTACAACAAAGAAAACCAGAAATATAGGTCCAAATTAGCATATTTCAATGGGAGATTGAAATAAAACCTAAATATCATGATCACCACTGAAGAAGCTAAATTCATGATATTGCCTTAAGGGCATTTAGTAGCAATGTATATCAATTATAAATAATTCAAAATAAATATAGCATAAGCATGTAATATATCGAAATGAAGCTAAATGGGCAATCTAAATGATCAAAATTTCTCTCTATTCATTCATAAGTAGCTTCAAAACCAGATTACAAAATATCCCCTTGAGGGCTTTACAAATTGATACAATTCCATTACAATAACCAAGGGATATAGTCCCTTGGAAGGAGGCCTTTAAGGTGATAATAAATGTTTGTGAACTCCCACTTCCCACACTCGAGAGCTATTGTTGGGCTGATAAACTTGTGCCTCCTTAGCTCCTCCTCTTGCCTAGCATTCTTGTTCTTGAAGACAAGGGATTGAAGGGGGATTAGTAGCACCTACGTTATAGAAGAAACCCATAAAACCATGAAAGGAGAGCATATTCTACGATACATACATAAAAACTAATCTAGATTAAGCATAAACATGTTATTAACTATTATAAATGAAAATAAATAGATTTGGAGGCAATATCAAGGGTGACACAATGCTGAAATAGTGACCATTCCTGGGTGAGCCAGATAAACCTGCAACATTGGGGATCACAAATGCTGCATCAAATCTACTCCAAATTGCTTCAAATTTGGACCAGAGGTCCTTCTAACCATTACTAAGGGTAATATGGAGGAATTTTTCTAAAATTCCAACCTATTTTATGGTCGTACCTAGGTGTGCCATGGACAAACTGTTGACCGTCCCTAGGTGGGACGATTACAAAACTGACTTAGTTTTGTCACGTATGGTTGTGGGAATTGGTCCAAAATTTGGTAAGGGGTGTTTTTGACATATGGGTCTAAAGAATTCTTAAATTTGGCTAGTTTGGGTTTAGTATATCGTGCCTATTTCCCTTGAAATTACCTTCGAATGAAGAGGGTTTCAAGTCCAAATGTAGGTAAAGTTTGGTTTGCAAAAGGTTGGGGATAAGTGGAGATAGAATTGGGTAGCACTTTGTTGCTCAAATGCTACTTTTATCCCTTTTGAAATGAGGGTTTGGACCTCCTTTTATAGCCCAAAATGGTATCCAGGGCAAAATGGCATCTTCCACCATGCGAGCCATGTGTTGCCATGTTTCCTTATATCATCATTGATTTATGAGGGGAAGGTTACCCCTTTAGGGCTCCCAATATACTGCCTTGCATTCTATTAGCAGGTCCCCAATAAATTTGGGGTGATTGGATGCACTAATGAAAGTCTTTGATTGCCATTTAGTGCATCATTTGAATTTTTAAAGGGTCAAGTTAGGGACCATCCCACCCAGGGATAGTTGTGGATGGTCATCCCTGGGTGGAACGATCACCAACTGTGACCATCCCTGGGTGGGACAGTCACCAGTAGGAGCCCCAAAACTACCCCAGAATGCTAGGAACCCTCCAAACTGAGTTTTGGAGCATTTTAGAAGCCTTTTTATTGCCTAGAGGGGTGCCTAATAGGGCCATATGTTGTCGATAAGAGGGCATATGTGATGCACTGATAATTATCCAATTTATGCGATTTAGATGTCTACATGATCATCATGTGTTTTGTTTATTGTTTTATTGTATGGATGCAATGTGTGTATTAAGTTATGCTTATAGGTTAGATGCTTAGTATGTATGCATATGGATGCAATGAGATGGTGATAGATAGATATCATGTATGTATATGTAATGTGGTTTGATTGGAATTGCAACTATCTATATGCATGGATGCATAATGAGATGAAATATTTGAATAATTGATAAACATAGATTGTGGCTAATAATTTGACATATTATGTGAAAACTATAGACTATACAAAATACATTAACGCTCTTTGTTTTTTTTTCTTATTTTCTTTGTTTTTGTAATGGAAATGTGAAGCCATTATTGCAATGAAGTGAAATGGAATAAATGATATGATATATGAAAAGAATGTAGGTGAGGTTTTTATGAAACTCAAACACTCTAGTTGATATGATCAAAGGTTGTATACTGACTATGGAAGACATTTTGACAAGGTATAAATCTACTAGGACTACCAAGGTACATCATATCCCTTTGTGTGCAAGTGAGTTCATTCCTATGAAATGCATAAAGATACCACCATTGCCAAATAGGCTATCCATCAAACCTGGAATGAGGATCACCTCATGAATGTCATCATCCTAGGTTCTATACTTAGTAGGACTAGACCACTAGGAAATCTAGGTTACAAAATATAGATCATCTACATGCAAACATTGATCTGCACACACACAAAATCTAATGTTATAGACATATCATCATGCGGGAGGCTACCACCATTGACAAGTAGTCTATCCACCAAACCTGCAATGAGGATCACGTGATAGTTTTCCCAATGCTAAGATTTCCAGGGATTCAAGTTTGACTCCTTTTTTTTATTCAATTTTATTGGGATACTTTCTCATGGGTAGTGATGATAATCACTGTTTATTTTGAATATTTTGTTTTCTTTGAGCAAGGGATTTGGGATTTGGGATTTGGGATTAGTGGTGAAAACCACTGTTTATTTTGTTTTTGCTTTTTGATTTTTGAGGATTTTGATATTTGAGCTTTTTATTTATTTTATTTTTTGAGGTATTGGGATTTGTGGGAGTAGGTATTTGTGATAGTGGTGAAAACCATTGTTTATTTTATGGAATTGGGTAGGGAATATGCTTGTCCTTTTTCCAACTCTCAGTATTCTTGAACCATTCACATAGGGGGATGAGCAAGATGACCTTTTTGCTTAAATTAACCTAGACTACTTCATGGATTTCATATTTCTTTGTGCAAAAGATGGATTTATTAATGTTTAACTATGTTTGGGATCTGATGTATACAATGTATAATCAATGCAAGACTCTAGCTCCTAAAAATCAAGCTAGTTTTCTACCTAACCTGAAGAGAAGCTAGAAATGGTTGAGTGACCAAAAACCCTAATGACATTCTAAAACAAATGACTAGGTGAAGGGGTGGACACAAATGTGAAAAATGGAAAATGTGGGTGAATATGATAATTGCAATATTGAACTATGTTTACTTTCATGACATTGATTTTGGGTGATAAGTATTGTACCATCATGGTGCTAGACATGCATGAGAAACTCTAAAATGTAAAGTGTAGATGATGAGTATGCCTAAATGCAAGCGGTGATAGAATGCAATGGGATGCAATGTGATGCGATGCTATATTTTTGTATTTTTGATATTTTTATGATGTTTTTGAAATGCAATGTGATGCAATATTTTTGGATTTTTGATTGATATATATGTATGTACATGTGACCAATGGGCTTATTGGGGGCCATTGGGGTATTTGGGGTGACCAAAGGGCTTATGGATGACTTTGGGGCTTTTTGGGTTGACCTAGATAGTTCTAAACCATCAAGGAGTATTTAGTTTTACCAAGAGGTATATAGGCACCCTTGGAGCATTTTAGGGTGACCTAGATAGTTCTAGACCACCTAGGAGCATTTTAGGTTGACCAAGCGGGATATAGGCACCCTTGGAGCATTTTGGGGTGACCTAGATGGTTCTAGACCACATAGGAGAATTTTAGATTGACCAAGTAGGATATAGGCACCCTTGGAGCATTTTGGGGTGGCCTAGACGGTTCTAGATCACCTAAGAGAATTTTAGGTTGACCAAGCAAGATATAGGTACCCTTGGAGCATTTTGGATGACCTAGACGGTTCTAGACCACCTAGGAGCATTTTAGGTTGACCAAGTAGTATATAGGCACCCTTGGAGAATTTTGGGGTGACCTAGATGGTTCTAGACTACCTAGGAGCATTTTAGGTTGACCAAGCAGGATGTAGGCACCCTTGGAGCATTTTGGGGTGACCTAGATGATTCTAGACCACGTAGGAGTATTTTTTATTGGGTCATCATGTGCTTGGCATGGAATGGCCATAAATGAAGGATTTTCAAGGGTTCAGGATCCTTGAAAACTTCAATGGAGGCTAGGTGATACATTTTGGGTCCTATCTGACTGGTAATGACATAAGAACCTAACCACTTTACCATGAAATTGTCCTTCAAATGGGGCAAAAAATTAGAATTTTGTTGATTCTCCTTCAGAATGATGTCACAAACTTGAAAGTCTCTTGGATAGCTTTCATATTATAGGCTCTCTTAAGTCACTCTTGATAAACACACAGGTGCTTAAGAGCATTAATGTGATGTTCATCAAGTAGTGTAAGCTGCTCTAGGTGAGCCTATCACACAGTGTCATCATCAATGAATTCTTGCATGGATATGCATAGTGATGGTATTTTAATCTCTAGAGGCATGACCACCTCGACACCATACACTAACAAAAATTGAGTAGCCCCAGTGGGTGTCTAAATACTAGTGCGATAGGCCCATAGAGCAAGAGATATTTGTGTATGCCAATATGTGTGACTCTCTCTAACAATTTTCTTGAGAATAGAAATCAATATTTTGTTAGAGGCCTCTACTTTCCCATTTGATTATGGGTAGTAAGGTGTCAAAAATATATGTTGGATATTATACTTTTCTGTCAAAGCATGCACATATTTGTTTTTAAACGATGTTCCATTATCTAAAATAATCTTGGATGGAATACCAAAATGACAAATGATATTATGCAATAGGAACCATGCTATGCAGGGTCCTGTCATAGTGGTAAGGGGAATTGCTTCCACCCATTTAGTGAAGTACTCAGTAGCCATTATGATAAATGTGTGATGGCCTAAGGATGTGGGGGAGATTTTCCTGATTAAATCCAACCCCCATTGTGAAAATGGCCATATCGATTAAATCGGTTGCAAGGCTTGAGAAGGTACGTGTATCAAATTAGCATGATGTTGACACTTCAGTGATGGTATTTAGAGCTCTAGAGGTATGACCACGTCGACACCATACACTAGAAAAAATGGAGTAGCCCTAGTGGGTGTCCGAATACTAGTGCGATAGGCCCATAGAGCAAGAGGTATTTGCATATGCCAATCTGTGTGACTCTCTCTAACAATTTTTTTGAGAATAGCGATCAATATTTTGTTAGAGGCCTCGAATTGCCCATTTTCTTATGGATAGTAAGGTTTCAAAAAACTATGTTGGATATTATACTTTGTTGTCAAAGCAAACACATCTTTGTTTTTAAATGATGTCCCATTATTCAAAATAATCTTGGATGGAATACCAAAATGACAAATGATATTATGCAATAGGAACTCTGCTATGTGGAGTCCTATCATAGTGGTAAGGGAAATTTCTTCCACCCATTTAGGGAAGTACTCGATAGCCATTATGATAAATATGTGATGGCCCAAGGACACGGGGGAGATTTTCCTGATTAAATCCAACCCCCACTATGAAAATGGCCATATCGATTGAATCGGTTGCAAGTCCTGAGAAGGTACGTGTGTCAAATTAGCATGATGTTGACACTTCATGAACTTCCTCACATATGCACAACATTATTACCCTAAGGTTGGCCAATAATAGCCCATGCAAAGAATGTTCTTGGTGATGGCCATACCACTGAAATGGCCATCGCATGTACCATCGTGTGCTTGGATGATTTCCCAAGTCGACTCTTGATGCTCTAAGCAGCGAAGTAGGATCCCTTCGTAGCTTCGATGATACAAAATGTCTCCTAGAAAGACATATTTTTTTGTATTCCATTGAAATTTTCTTTTAGCAGTGTGCAATAGTCTAGGTGGGAGGTTACCAAGCTTTAGGTATTCCTTGATTTGTGTTGACCAGTTCTATTATGAAGAAGCCTCGATCACATGAATGACTTATCCCTCTCAAATTTCATCCATAGAAAAATATGACTGGGAAAGAACTTGTAAGAATAGCGTTGTGCTACTATTGAAAGGGGTTTGAGGGAACAAAGTCCCCCAATCGGCTTGGTTCAAGTGTTCATGAATGTGTGAGAATCTCTCCTGATGAGGTTCAATTTTAATCGAGTGGACTTCTGGCATAAATTGATTGTTCTCATACTCAATCGTAGATTATGAGAGAATTTTAACCTATATGGTAGTCATCTGATCCATAGGGTCTTGTAGGATCAAGGACCCCAGAGAGGCCATTGTATTCATAAAATTATTAGATTATCGAGGGAGTGCCTCGATGTTATACTATTAAAAATTTTCTAGGAATTTATCCACAAGGGCTTTGTAGGCTTGTAGAACTAGGCATTTGCACTAGTAGATCTCTTTGACTTGGTTAAAAATAAGCATGGAGTCACCGAAGATGTTGAGCTTTTTTATTTTCATGGTGACAATTGTCTAAAGGCCTATGACTAAGGCTTCATACTCAAAAAAATTTTTGGTACATGAGAAATCAATTTTAAATGATAGGGGTATGGGAGCCCCATGTGGTGTGAAAAACATGATTCTTGTGCCATCCACTTTATTGCATTTGGAGCCATAAAAAAATAGGATCTTGGTTGCCTGCATCTCAGGCCCATCAGAGTTTGGTGATTCTGATATATGGAAGACCCCATCATCAGGAAGGTCCATGCTAAGAGGCTTATCATCCTAGAGAGGAACCTTTGCGATTTGATCGACGATGAGCTGACCCTTAATTGATTTTTGTCTAAAAAATTCAAGGTTGAACTCCATTAACAACATGATCCATTTCATCGTGCGACTACTATGATAAGTGCGAATTATCATGTAGCGCAATGGATTCTATTTAGATACAACAAATGTGGTATGGCTAAGCATGTAATGTCATATCTTCTTGGTGGTGAAAACCATCACTAGGCATAATTTATCAATGTATGCGTACTTGATTTCATAACTAACCAGGGTGCGGCTAAGATAGTAAGTAGCCTATTCCTTATGAAATTCATTGTTTTGGGCCAACATGGCACCCAATGTCATCTCAGTGGCTGAGATGTATAAGCAGAATGACACTCCTAGCCTAGGTGGTGCCAACACTAGAAGTGAAGCCAAGTATTGCTTTATTGTATCGAAGGCCTCCTGACACTCATCATCCCACTAGAACACGCCCCCCTTGTGCAACAACTTTTTCATGGGGTAACACTTGTATGACAATTGCACTATGAAGTGCTTGATGCATATGATTTTGCCCTGTAGACTTTGGAGCTACTTGATCATGGTTGGGAGAGGCATCTCGAGGATGACCTTGACCTTGTTAGGGTCCACTTCAATGCCTTGCTTAGAGATGATAAATCCCAAGAGATTTCCAGATGTGATGCTGAATATGCACTTCTTGGGGTTCAGTATCACGTTATGTTCAATGAGGCGGTCTAATATTTTTCTCAAGACCTCAAGATGCTCATGGAATAACAATTATTTAGCCAGTAAGTCATCCATGTAATATTCCAAAATTTTATGCATTTAGTCATGGAAGATGTACGTCATTGCATGCTAGTAGGTGGCACCAGCATTTTTAAGGCCAATAGACATGACCTTGTACCAAAATGTCCTCTAGGGCATTGTGAACGCCGTTTTGAGTTGGTCATCTTGATTGATACAAATATGATTGTACCCAGAGAAACCATCCATAAGGGATAACATTTCATGGCCCACTATGGCATCTACCAAGGCATAAATTCTTGGCAAAGGGAAATCATCCTTAGGACTTGCTTTGTTTAGGTCTCAAAACTTGGTGCAAATGTGAATCATCCTATCTAGATTTTTGATGGGAACCATGTTGGACAATCATGGTGGATAGTCTACAAAAATGATAAACTGGGCATCCAATAGCTTATGTAGCTCATATTTGACCATCAAGGCCACTGTCGAATGCATATTTCTAATCTTTTGCTTGATAGACTTCACCTTTGAGTCAAGCATTAGATTATGGGTGACTATATTTGGATCCAGTTATGACATGTCTTTATAGGACCATGCAAAAGCCTCCTTCTTCCTGGTGATAAGGGCTATGTAATCGACCTGCTCTTTGGGGGATAGACTTTCCCCCAGATTGATATGTTGTGGATTTTCTATATCTGAGCCAATATCTATGTCAATCATAGGCTCCATTAACATATGCAACCCCTCCTCTAATTGGTGGGAGGTAGGGATCAAATGGATGTCATTTACTAGATTTAGATCATCAGTGGTAACTTCGTGTTCCTCCTCAACATGGAAGACATCATGAGCTAGCCTTGGAGAGAAGCAAAATGGCCATAGCATCTCATCATAGGGATAATACTCAAAAGGTGAAGGGGTGAATCACCTTCATCAAAGTCAATTTCCCCAAATCAAGGTGCAATGACTTTGACAGGTTATTTAGATATCGTAATGGCTCAAATAGATCTATGGAAATCATATTTATGAATGGATTATTTCCCCTAGGTGGATGATGGTGATCATGGTCCTCTAGATGCATCATGACCTAAGGAGGTAGTAGTGAAGGTGGTGGAATGATAGGTGGTGGTCGATGTGGCTATAATGGAACTTGCCCTTCATGAGATAGAAGCTTCCACAAAATGGGCTCTTGTAATGGGAACAATCAGAGAAGGTAATCATCGTTTTCATCCCAAGGGATGATCTACGTATATTCTCCATCAAAACTATCAAATTCAAGTGGTGTGACCCCATAATCCGACTCATCATCAGACATCCACTCATAAGGGGCCCCTAGATCTTCTTCCTCACCATCATGGGGAAGAGTGTGTGAACCTTCACCTCTCTGATAGGATTGGATACCATCTCGAGGTGGTTTGTTGTCTCCCAAGGGCATAGGTAAATAGTCCCCTAGTGAGTAGACATGATTAGGGTTGGCAAAGGGATCTCGAACCAACTTATCTTTGTTATTGAGGCATAGGTGTTCCATGCCATCAGCAAGAATATCCAATGACAAGGGGTTGTTATGTCCCAACCCTGACTTATAATATGGCATCTGGTACTGGGGTTGAAACAGAACCCACGTGCCTTGCTCATACAATCCTAACCCATAACCATGCCAATTGCATAGGTCAAGATACTTCAAGGTGAAGTTAGGGTTAGACAAGTAGTGGATGTCTTCTCCAAAGGGATCTTCATCCTCATCCTACTGTTGGTAAGGTTCTATGCCGTAGTCAAGTCCCCCATATATAAAGTTCATTTTATTAGGGGGGACACCTAGGGGTACAATAGTGCCTATGGGAAGATGGGGTCGATCCATGTCTTGCATCAACTCTATAGCAGGGGTAGTTGTGACCTCCCTAACCATGTATTCTCCTAATTTTATGGAGTCCAAGTGAACTATCACCTAAGGCTATGGATAAAAGAGTGATGAGAGTGAGATCTGATCTAAATCATCTTCTATCATCTGTGGTAGCCCTTCATCATCTGGGCTAGGTATATCTTCTGCAGAGATGGTGGATATGGTAGGTTGCACCTCATCAATGGGATTCTTCCCTAGGTTGCTAAATAAAGGTTCCATTGAATTGGTGGGCATTGTAGGGGGTGCCAATGATGAGGAAGATATGTCATGCAATGATGAGGGGGTCAAACCTTGACTAGATTTATTTGGTTAGAAATCCAGATGTGTTGATGGTAAGGTTGACTCAGGGATCTGCTATACCATGTTACAGTACTTGTAGGGCTCTAGGTCTATAGGGATGACATGAAATTACCCTTCATAGGTGTACTTGAGGCATTGGCGAGCAATGGAAGGGACACACTTCATGTCCCTAATCCATGTTCTACCTAACAAGACATTGTACACCATCTCACCCTTTAGTATGTGGCATAACATGAATATGGTATTCTCTCCTACCTGAATAGGCTAGATAATTGTACCAAATATCGAGCATATGGCATAATTAAAGGCTTGGAGGGTGTATGTAGATGGGACAATATGGGATATTATGAGCTTCAAGTGTTTGAGAGCTATTGTAGTGATGATATTTCTAGAAGATCTTTTGTCTATCAACACTCTCTTGTATGGTGTCTCATTTATGCATGCAACGATGTGCAATGGAGGGTCCACCATATCATTGGGAACTGGTTTAATCTCATATTATTGAAAGGCTATCACTAGTTTAGTGCACTATCTGACATACCCCACAAAATTGTTAAAGAAGTTAGAATCCTAGGGTTGAAGCTTAATGGCCTTAAGGATTTCCTTTAAAGCCTCCCTGTGGGGTTGTGATTGTTGAATCAACTCATAGATGAAGATCTAGGCATACATTTTTCTTAATATTTGAGAAATCTTACTCTTGAGGGTGGCCACAGGACTAGGTGGAAGGCTCAACAGAGGAGGTAGTGGCTACTATGATGTCGAAGGAACATCAATATAAGTTGCAGGTGGTGTGGCTAGACTTGGGTATCGCCTATTCCTCATGATGATGCTAATCATACCAATGTATCCCTACTAAGGGGGGCATGATGAACCTCATTCACCTAGGGCATAGGCTTGGTCTGCTCTACATGGGTAGGCAGGGGGTCTTTGAAGACCTCCATCTACTGGTTGTTTGGTGTGATAGGGTTATCTACCTAAAGGTCCTTCCTATCAATCATGTCTTGTACCAAGTTTTTAAACTTGTAGCACATGTTCACATCATGCCCGTTTTGCCTATGAAATTTGCAATATAGGTCTTCTATGTATCCTTTGGGCCTAGGTGCATTTGGGTCGATAGGATGACTTTCAGGTAGGTGAATCACATTAGCTGCTAAGAGGTGGTCAAACAACAAGTCCATGGACTCTACAAGGGGTGTAAACTATCACTTGGGGGACAATGCTATTGATTTTACCCTTGACTATTCTGATTTTCCTTAGTATAGTCCTAGTGTGTGGCCTGATAATTATGCTTTTGAGGTGATGTAGTTTGCATTGGTCTTGGGACACTAAGGGCAACCTGATTCACTGCTACTGGCTTAGACTGTGTTGGGGTGCTCTTTGTATTCTTGTTCCACTCCTTGCGAGGCTTCACAATCTCCCCCTATTGAATATTGATTTCTTCGATGGTCCTAGATTGTGCCAAAGCATCGTCAAGAGTGAGGTAATTTTGTAGCTGCAACAACAAGGAGATGGACCTCAAGTAGCTCTTGGAAAACATATGATTTAGCTGACATGGGGAGCAAGTAAGGCAACTTTATGAGCAAGGACTGCCACCTATTTCCATAGTTTGTTATTGACTCATCGTCATATTGCTTCAACCTGACTACATCAGCCAATGTAGCCTTCCTCTTGGTATTAAAGGTGAAGCATTATAGGAATGAATATACAAGTTGATCCAAGGTGCGGATGCTATGCTTAGGGAGTTGGTAAAACCACTCCAAGGTAGGGCCCGAAAGGGTAGTCACAAATATCTACAAAATCAAAGCATCATCATCATGAATGCCAAAACACTAACCTAGAAATCTGGTAACATGCTCCTATGCATCCTCTTCTCCCTTAAAAATAGCCAACTATGGTAACTTATAATGCTCTATGTAGGGAGGCATAGGTACTGAAGGATGGATTGATTGAGTATGCAACTAGCACATAGTGGTATTTTGAAATCCAAACCTAGAGTTCTTGTTCTCTATCGACTCTAGGTGTTGTAGCAGATCTTTGTACGGATTCAAGGACTTAATATCCGCATCCTTGCTCACATATTAAGGTGGATGTCTAGGACTCTCCAGCCTATTTTATGGTAGTAGCCTATCACCCCCTACCTTGATAAGGTGTTTCCAAATATTATACTTCTATATCATGCTCACTGTAGGCCCCATAGGGCATCTCTCAATCCAGTCTATAAATAGGGGTTTCTACCTGTTGTGGGTGCCCTGCATCTGACCTATGAGGTAAGTCTCACCCTGGCCTAGGAGGCCACATATGCAACATCAAATAATATCTAATAGACCTATCTTGAATGAGTGTGGGTTGCCTTAGAGGTACTTCCTACCTATGGGTCTTAGGGGTAGGGACCCTCTCCCATAGAGTCTATTGGAATAGCTCATTGGTTTGCTGCTCAATCCTCTCTTTCTCAAGCTGATGCAAGTGGTCTAGTTGTTCTTTGTCACATCAAATCTGCTTGAACTAAGCTTGGCATTCTGCATATATCACAACTACTTGTCTAAATTGTTCTATTGTGCAAGGCCTAAGGGGTCTAGGAGCCTTGCATTTGGGCTGATCTCATTCGAGATAATATTTGATATCTATGGTGTGATTTCCTCTCTCAAGGTTCATCACATTGACCTAAGGTTCGATTTGGAACATATGCTCATTATACTCAATAGGTGTAGAGGCACATCGAGCATGCATAGAATACTGCTCTTGAGGAAAATATGAGATTTCCTCATGCCTCCCTTCTTGGATGAGAAAGGGTAGGGCCAAATTGGCTCACCCTAATCGATGAGTGTCATTCTCATTAGGTTGCATGAGCTACTATATCCTATCAAGGTGACGTGGAGGTAAAGTCATATCAACTTGCTCCGGCCAGTGTGTGAAGTCATGCTCCTACCTATGATTAGGCGTGTTAGCTTTGATGGGTACACAGATGAGTGGTACCACTTTGTCTATTAGTGCCTCATTGTATTTTTGCCTTCCATAAAAGAAGGCTTGTGATGTATTTACATACCAGGAAAACTCTACCAAGTAATGCTCATCATCCCTCGGGGTGTCCTGCAGAGGATACCTTTGGAGATGAGGCTCGTTTCCTGCTATCTTGGGTCTAGGTGGAGTGGAAGATCGCCAGGGAGGTATGACCAAGTCCCTAGGACTATAGTAGAGATTATTCATGTCTCCTAATCCAATATTCATAGGTTCCACCTATGTTTGGTCTTGGCTATAGGTGCGCACCATCGCGCTCCTCTATCAATAGCCCAAGTGATTATCTTCTTTACAAATCTCTAATGAAATAGCAAACAAGAAAGGAAACACTCAATAAGATAGATGATTATCTTTTTTAAGTTTTAAATGTGAATCCCTAAACTATTTTGTGTGTTTCAGATGTGTTGTTTGTAAAGAGTGACCTTGTGTCACGTGTTTGGAAACTTGTTGGATGATATTCTTGTGTTTAATGGGATTTCACCTGTATACTCATAGCTTAATAACCTGGTGATGAAAACTAGGTCATGTAATCCTACCTATAATGTGTGGTAATGAAGTCCACACATGGCCAAGGAGCATAGGTCCTATCAATTCCTCACCTAGTTCACCTGCAGTCTACGATACACCTCTCCGAAGAGAAATGCATGCTATAACCCATAGGCTATGACGGATCTTAGAACCAACCTTGGAAAATAAAAAGGTACATGGGATTTGATATGATATATGGAGATGAAATACACTTCGTCAAACTCTACTAGTGGATGGTGATGAAATCCACCTCACTAGTGTTTAAATGTGTCATGGTGTGTGTGGTTATTTTTAACTTTAAAGAAAGTAAGCAAAGAAGCATCCAATGATCATTCACTAAATGCATGCATAAAAGTGTGTTTTACTTTCAAAAAGGGTTAGTAAAAAAAAGAGCTCACGAATGTAGCTAGGAATGTGAAACCCTAAATGTTAGCCTACCCATTGGGTAGGCTACAAGCAAACAAGCCAAAGAGATGCATTCCTACTCTGAATTTGTTTTGATTTTTTTGCCTTTATATGTTTTTGTTATTTTGCATTTTAAGAAAAGGAGAAATGAACTTCTAACCTTTCTAAACAAGCAATATGCAAGAAAAACCAAATAACACTAAAAATAAACAGTTTCTGTAAATTCAAAACAGAGATGACAGATTCAGGGACCTACCTCATCACTGCCAAAACTTGCTATTTCCAAAATTCTGCTCCAAAAGGTCTCTATTTTCTATTTTCTCTAGGGTACAATTAATAGCAGGTATGCATTCACTCTAGGGTGAGGTGAATTCACATTCACCGTAGGGGGCGTGAATAGCAGGCCAAAGTTCACTTCAGGCCGGAACGAATAGCACTAGCAACATAAAAAAATATGAAAAATGAGATCCAAACTTCACCTAAAGAAAAAGGAACAGGGTCCCACCATGATAACCACTGAAGTATGGAAACAATTATGCACCAAATGATATATAAACAATGTGTGTATCTATGTCCTATTGTGTATGAGCATCAAATGGAAGCATGCAAGTAAGATGGAAAAGATAGTGAATAACAAGAAATAAAGCAAAATAGATTATTTCTTATTAATCACATATATCAGATATCTGGGTTAAAAATATGTCCCCTTTGAGGGCTCAAATGGGTGATACAATTGTTTACAACTCGGGTTCCCAAGGATCAAAATCCTTCAAGAAATTTGGGTGCACATACAATGTCTTTCCTCATACCCACAATCGAGGTGGGCGAGCCAAGGTTGTCGTCACTTATGTATTTGATCCAGATGTCTTGTTCTCCTTCCCAATGCACTATAATAACCTGAACCTACACACAAGGAAACCAAAAACATCAAATAGCGAGTGCGTGTGATGAAAAGCATACAATTCCCATAGGGGCAAAATAGCTAACAATAAGGATAAGCATCAAACAAACTCCAAATTTTGTGAAATTATGGAGGGATGTAAAATATAAGGTTTTGGAAAGATATCACTAGAAATTGCACCAAAATGACATCCTATGGGGCTTTGAAACCTGAATTAACATTCACAACCTGTAAAACCTAAAGCAAGCAATTTATGACCCTACGTATATCCAAAATGTATGAAAATGGGACATAATAAATAATATGCTATTCTAAGAAAACCAATTTGATCATATTTGCAATATCAATCATGTTTTGGGTGTTCTCTCAAATGACCATCAAATACCTGCAAGAGATCCTGCAAAATGCTAAAAATGTAATATCTCGGCCAATATAGCTCAAAACGACATAAAATTTGAATTGTAGCATCGTATAAGCATATCTAAAATATATAATTAAAAAAATCAGAATTTTTTTTACATATTTCTATTTGTTCTGGGGTGGAGTGAATAGCTAACCTATAGATTAGGGGCATCCTGGGGTGAGGCGCCCATAGAATCTCCCTCAATTTTTCCACCAATTCCATTTGGGAATGGTGCAATACCCAACAGGATGTGTTTTCATTGAATTTGGTATGGAAATCACTCATATGGATTGGTTTTTGTAATAGATTACACCTCCTAATTCACTCACAAACCTCCTTCGCTAGGTAGAGATTTTGAGGGAAAAATAGGCATAAAAGGGTGTAAGGAAATCTCGACAGCAATCCATTGCTTTTGATTTCAAAATATCCTCTCCTTTTGGTGTGGAAAATATCTCCACTTTATAGCCTAAGGAGACTTCAGGGGTCAAAAGGCATGCGAGGGCATGCGAGGCATGAGGTGCCACTTGGCCACCAAGGTTGCATGCATTGGAGGGAGAGGAGAATCTCCCAATTTGGCCTTCCTCATGGACTAGAGCATTAAGATGTTGCATGCCCTATCCTCCTATATGTTATGGACTAGAAATATAATCATTGACAGGCACCATTTGTCTAGGTTTTACTTTTTGTTAGTCAAACCTGCTATTCACTCCACCCCAAAGTGAATGGTACTATTCACTTCGGGGTGTGATGAATAGGTTCTATATTCATCTTGGGATGGCATGAATAGTAGCAGGGTGTCCAAAGGGTGCTAAAAGTTATCTATAACCTTTCAAACCCTTGAATTAAGTTGTTAGAACCACTGTATACCTCCTAAGTGCTGCCCTAGGGGCCTTGGTGTGTCGCAAAGTCACTACTTATGGTAGCACAATCGGATTGACCAGTTTTTAATGTCTACATAGTAATCACAAGAAATTTATACATGAAAATTAGAAGAAAATTAAATTAAAATTTACATGAAATTTTAAAATTTAAATTTGCTATAAAATTGACAGATTTTTTAATTACAACAAAATTTAAACCCAATGGAGATGGAAAGAAGGAGAAAATTTGTTACTAGCTCTTGCACCTTAACTAGTAAACATCTTACACATACAAAAATTAGAAAATAGAGCATATAAAGAAGAATACCTAGACTCTAATGTTGTAGGTGGTCTGGTTGACCCCTCTGCTGCTCACCCCTACAATTTTAGGGGTTTTTGAGGCTTTTAGGTTGAATTCACCACTCGAGGGGCGAATTGAGATCTGGTTCACGAGGTGGGGGTGAATCAGGTTTGGAGACTTTAGATCTGGTTTTTGAAGGCCTAAGGTGTTTCCTAGGGCTTTGAAGGTCTTTGTAATAGTTAGATCTAGTACCTACAAGACAAAAATATAGAGAATAATGTCAGATTCGTAAAACTAGTTGAAGAAGTGAAATTTATGGCATGCCTTAAGGGCTCTTTATTGAAGTATAAAGCATGTTGAAATAAGCATTAAAAAGGGAAAGTGCATAAAGATGTAATCTACTAAAATGAAGAATAATATGTAATAAAAGAGGTGGATTTCTCCTTGTATTTATTATTCCAAGATTTCAATAGTTACAATGCATCCCCATTTGAGGGCTTTTCTTGATACATTTTAATACTTGTAAAATATAAAGGATTTAATCCTTTCAAGGGTTTGATGGCATGCCCCAACGTTCCTTTCATATCCCACACTTGAGATATAGTCTTGGGCATATCCTTATGTGCCCCTTATCTCCTCCCTCTTGTCTACCATATCTGTATCTACACACAAGATATTTAAAATGGTTAATAGCACATGTGTTTGTTGATAAAAAACCTTGAAAACATAGAAAAGCATGAATCTAGAAATAACAGAACTTATTTGCAGTATATCAAAACAACTTTAAATGATCTATAATTTAATAATGATAATATCTAGATGGTTTTAGAAATATTTGAGCATAAATATAATGGAAATTATTAGTAGAAACTGTGACCGCCCCTGATAGAGACAACTAGACTTGAAATAATGAAATCTCCAATTGGACCATCAAAAAAGCTCTAAATATCACCAAATTTGGATGGAAGACTAATATAGACATTCCTAAATGACCTACAATGGAATTGAATCAAATTTATCTACTGTTTTCTAACCATCCCTAATAGGTGCAAATACCTACTACTAATCGTCCCCAGGTGGGACGGTTACAAATCTGAGTTGAATTTGTCACCAATTCCAAAGGGATCTGGTCTAAAACTATCCTAGATGTCGTGTTAGAAAATATGGTCAAATTACTCTCCAATTTGAATTATTTTGGAATGGTTTTAGTGGATTTTGGATGCCCCTGAAAGCACCTTCAAATGAAGAGGGTTTCAAGGAAATGTGAGGGCAAATATGCTAGCAAAAGGCGAGGGTAGAATTGGGCAGAACTTCATGGTGAAAATGCTTCAACTCTTCTTAATGCGTAGTCGTTATACCATCATTAATTCTCAATGAATCTGTCAATCCAGGGCAGTGTACAAGGCTATCTGTGGAAGAAGAAGTGAAACAACTATAACTTAGGTCAATCTAGAGCAACAAGTCTTATTGGTGGAACCGGTTGTGTGGGGGGTTTTGGAACATTCCTATCTCTAAATTGCATGAATTAAACCTTAATCTAAGTTGCAGAATTGGAAACTAATCATTAACTACATAAATGAAGTCCTAATTACAATTGCATAATAAGACCTAATTATATTGCAGAAATAACAGTTGCAGAATTGAAAGTCTGATCCTAATTGCAGAAAGGAAATCTAATTACTTTTGTAGTAATGAAAGTCTAGATCTAATGTGGAAATAAAAACTGTCAAAGTTCTGTAATAGAAGGTTGTCAATCTTCTCATGCAGGATTTTGACAAAGAAACATAAAATGCAAGAAATTGCTGAAAAAATAGTAAATTCTGGAAATAACAATCTGAAATAAAGTGGAAGCTTTGCTGAAAGTAAGATTGCAACTAAAACATTAAGCACAAGGTTAATCTAAGCATAAATAAACTAAGACTGCAAATATTGTCAACTGTTTACAAGCAATTGAAATAACAAGTTCTACAACTCATTCTCGCTGCAGACAAAATCAGTAATAAAAACCTCGCTTGTTAGTCCTCCTCCTAGGTCTGAAAGTGGCAAACCTCTTTGTCCAGAAGGTGTAAGTCTCTCTCTCTTTCTAAATCTTAATCACACTCATTTACAAGCAATATGAAATAGAACTGGTGCACTTTATTGATTAGAAGACATGATTACAATAATTCTACTAAAAATCGTTACAGGACTCGTAATAAACCAATTTCTACCTATACTCGTATTTTTTGCTAGCTTCCTTACCACTATTTTCTACCTCCTTTACTATCTACTTCCCTACTAGGCTCAACCTGAATGGGAGCAATATTTATAGCTATCCTATGATCTCGATTACAAACAAAGAATATCTCAAAAGATCTAATCCTACAATGTTGCAACAAATTCTGGTTTTATCCTAGAAGAGGACTAAAACTTGATCTTTCCCTTAATGATGGCTTTGGTCAGCAATGACGGCAAAGACAGATGGAAGATCTTTCCCTTTACCTTTTCCAACCTTTATTTCCATTTTTTCGGCTTCAAAAATCGGTCAACAGGTCAAAAAGCGTACTCTGTTTTCATTCCGAAGATAAGTGGCTTCATTCCGAAGACAATGCAATTCTCATTTCGAAGATCGCTCATTCCGAAGATACTGCATTCTCATTCCGAAGATCGCTCATTCCGAAGATACTCGCATGCTTCATTCCGAAGATCCGCTCATTTTGAAGATACTACATTCTTCATTTCGAAGACGCTGTGATCTTTCATTTCGAAGATATCTGTTCATTCCGAAGATACTTCGAAATGAACAAATGTATGCTTTTCCAGTGATCTCTTCTACATCTCTCAGGTGGGTTATCTCTTAAGATCAAATTCCAATGGTCTTCATCCCTTTCCTCATGTGAATTCCATGCCTTGCTATTTATGGACAGCTGGCTAGAATTTACATGGGAAAGACCAGTTTTTGCTGCACAACAATAGTTTGCTTGCACTATTGCCAGATTTAGGTGAAGTAAATGCTTGAGATGAATCAAAACATGATTAGTGAAATGCTGCTATTATTCTAAGCATATCCCATTTTAGCAAATCATAGCAAAAAGAACACAAAACTATGCAAAAAGCTGTAAAATCAAGCATATAATATTTCAAATACATTGATCATGCAAAATGGTTAATATACAAGATATTGAATCAACTTAACTAACATATCAGATAAAACATAAGAGTTTATAGGCATTTTTAGTGTTCAAAACATGTTATGATTGAGGCATTTCTAGGCCTCATCATTTTCCCCCCAACTTATATTAATGCATGCCCTCATGCATTCTCTTGGGCTATGGAATCACATATGTCCATGTTTAGATTCCATGACCTGTAGAATAATTTCTTGCCTATGTAATACCCCCTATTTTCCTGAATGTTTTTGAGCCAATCTTCAAATTGTTCATCAGGCTGGGCATCTTCCTCAAAGTAGAATGGAACCGGAGTAATGATGGTCGGAGGCCTGAACCTGAGACCTATCCAATTATGTTGCATGATCTGAATCACCTGGACTACACCTTCTGATCTTCTTTTGGACCATTCTAAGTTGATGGGGGAGATAGGTTCTCTTTTCCTCAAAGACATGGAAAGTTCATTCCATCTGTCTCTGCATACTGACAATGCTGGGAAGAAATTATGATCACAAAAATTGTTAAATCGGCCACACAATCCCTCAAATTGTTCAAGTACATTCTCTTTATATCATCCCTGTTCATCATTGAGAAGTGCTGCCCGGTGATAACTAGGTGATTTGGCCGGATTGCTTCGACTAACAACTCAGCCCTTGTTTCAATCACTTTATTCTGCTTTTTTTCTTGATCCCAGGAAAGCCGATTCTCGCAAAGTAGACATAAATGCTCTCAACCGAACATCTCCAATGTAGATTTGAGGATGAGAGTCAACTTCCTCTGGAATGAAGAAACTATGTAAAAATAGTTCACACAGGAGATTTTTTTGCTCAAAAGGACTGTCAAAATATGCCTCCATAAAATCTTCAATAGTGTCCAATTTATATGGGAGGTTTGAAGTAATCCTCATGACCTCGCCATCCGAGGTATTTTTCCTTCAAAATAAGGTCTGAAAATCTGGTCGGTCGTCCAAATTGGACTAAAAATTTAGCAATTTGGCATAAGTCAGACACCTTTTCTTTCAATGCCTGAATTTTTGTGTCCTTGGCTTCTAGCTGTTTTGCTTCCAATTTGAACTTTTCAGTTTTAGTGGCAAGCTGCTCATATCTAATCATCCAGCTAGCTATGTCTGCATTGTACTGTTCTAGAGACACAGTATTAGGTGGTCTTACTACAGGGGGGATCCTAGGCAACAAATTTATCTGAACTCCTTTTTCTCGCCACTTCCACTGGCTGTTCATCTGTCAATAACTCTACTTGCACCCCCTTATTTGCTATTTCTATGGGGTTGTCATCAGATAGTATTTCTACTTGTACCCCCTTATCTACTGTTTCTACTGGAAGTGTAACAAGTTGAAATGCAGGGACCTCAATAGGAGTACTTACTTGAACATTTTCTTGCTATTGGGACTGTTCCTATGTTGGTGGCTCATCTTCAACATCCTCTGCTATGCTCTTCACCATTTCTGAAGCATCTTCAGAACAAGAAGGCAATGCTTCAGAATAAGATGGTGCTGCTTCAGAATGAACAGGCACTTCTTCAGAATGAAGGAGTGCTATTTCAGGATGAACTCCCATGTCTGCCTCAACAGAGTCATCTGTCCTTGATAGACCTAGAAGCAATTGAGCCAAATTGTCTTCATCATTGGATATAGCTAGCTATTTTTTAGATTGTGACAACAGTTTTCTCAATTCTGCCACTTCCTGCTGAAGCTCTGCAATTTTTCTTTCTTGCATCTCAATGATGCTTTCTTTCTCTGAAATCCACCTGGTCTGTGTTTTGACAACACTCCTTGCTGCCCTCAGCTACTCTGTGATGTCTTCCACTTCTGTTTCTACTTCAGAAGCTGATGCAGACAAATCAGTTGCAGTTGGCTGCTCAACCAATATTTCCTCTTCTTCTGCAACAATTTGTTCTTGTTCAGGAGGCTCTGTGAGACTGGCTATAAGGGTATCTACCATATCTGTAGCCTGTTGAACTGTAGCTTCCTCCAAACCATCCTACTCAGTTTTTGCCTCAACTATCTGTTCAAGGAATTCTGGAAAGTTTTCAGATGCCGGTTGTATCTCTGTGACATCTGGGCTACTTGGTCTATCTTCTTCTTCCATGACCTGTTCTACAGTTTCTTTCAAATGGATTCTTGTAGACCTCCTAGTTCCAGATGCAAACTTCTTCTTTTTGCTCTATTTTTTAGTGACAACAGGGGTCATGGGGTCAGTTTCAGATGCCTCTATTTCCCTTGTTGTTTTTGCCTCTATTTGGTTAAGTGCTTCACTTCTCTATTTTGACAAATCAGTTGTAGCTTCAGCAAAATGAACCTTCTTTTGTTTTTCTGCTCTGCTGCCAGTTCTAGATCCTCTTCTCTTTTGTTTCTTAGCTCGTGAAGTTGAGGGTTCAGGAGCAAGGTTTTCTGCTGCTGCTATGGGGTGTAGTTCTATAACAGCTTCAGGGGCACCTTCTGCAGTTTCTTCTACAGCATCTTTTGCAACATTTTCTATAGCAGTTGTTTCCTCTTCTCAAAGCAACATCAGCAGCATTTGGTTCTTCTTCTTCCTCACTTTCATCCCCAAAAATGACATCATTTAGGGTAGAGTAAAACCTATCAAAACTCCTAGGGTTTCCTCTAAAATGGTGTTGGCAAACTAATTTGATGAGGCCATGATGGCGAAGGCTTCCTTTACCCTCCTGATATCTCTTTGCCATGTTCTTTAACTCTTGATACAGATACAGGGGAAGATTTACCCTAACTTCTGGTTGTTGCCCACCATGTCTGAGATGGTTCAAAATTCGTAGATGATGCCCTGATAACAGCACATACTGCCCTTCACAAGTTAGGAATTTAATTACCCAGGTGGCTACTTCATCCCAGTGGTTCCTGCAGGTTGGCCCTTTTTAACCCTTTGCATGTGTTGTTATGGGTTAAATACTCAGGCTCTCTATCATTTTCTTCTACAAACTGATTAACTACATTTGCCAATGTGTTCTTGCCAGATCTAGAAATTGAAATCCCTTCTAATGGCAGCTCAGTAATCCGACTTAAAATTTTAGGGCTTACCTCAATAGTCATGCCGTTAACATGTGCTCGGTTGTTTCGAACGTATGGGCGAACATGCCAGCCAAATCTTCAGAAGACCCATTGAATTTATCCAGAAATGGCATAAACCCTCCATCTTCAAAAATCTGCACAACTGCTGGATTTTCTTAGAGGTAAGTGGTATCTGTAGGCTCTGTTCTGATCTTTCGCCCCATATTTTCTGTTTAAAAACCGTACACTGCGTCTGCTATTCTTTTGCTAGATCTCTGGCTATTTTCTGTTGCAGATTTGTAGAGTTTTAGTTTGAAACCTTCGTTGCCCTATTTCTCGTCTTCTTCTTCGGAATGAACCATAACCTGTGCACTGTACTTCGCAAACACGTCTTCGAAAAGAAAGGTGGCACACATTTCTACTTTTGCACTGTACACCTATTCGTTGATAATTGCATGGATGTCCTTGCCGTCAGATCCACCTCATTAGTTTTGCAGATTCTCACGTGCATGTTTATTGGCATTAAAAATTGGTGGCATATGGTTGGTCACGTCCTCCGTATTTCCAATGAGTGCAAAAACAAACCATGTGCTGACTGACACGTGTTCCTTCATCGCATGCAACTAAAAGAGTTTGATTTTGTCGTACCTTGTCTTCTTGGATGCCACGTGGAAATGCTCTTTTCGAAGATTATAACTTATTACGTAGACAAAATTTCATTCCAAAGATTATGACCTCATTCCGAAGACGAGTCTTCATTCCAAAGACAAATCCTCATTTCGAAGATTATGACCTCATTCTGAAGACAGGTCTTCATTCCAAAGACAAATCTTCTTTGCAAAATTTTCATTCCGAAGATTAATCCTCATTTCGAAGATCAATCCTCATTTCGAAGATCATCTATTGTGAAGGTAAATCATCATTCAACATTATTCCAAAGACAGATCTTCATTTCAAATACAGATCCTCATTTCGAAGACAGATCTTCATTTCGAAGACAGATCCTCATTCCAAAGATAGATCTTCATTTTGAAGATGATGCAGTAAGTCGTCATTCCAAAGACCAAGTTTCATTCTGAAGACAAATTGTCATTCCGAAGACAAAGTTTCTTTCTAAAGACAAAGTGCAACATTCATTTTGCTGTCATTCTAAAGACAATTTCAATCCGAAGATAATACAACAGGCACTATTTTTGGCATTCTTGTTCGAAGATTAGGCAGAAATCAATATTTTCATTTTCAAAACATGTCTTAAGTATGCCAACTCTTATGAATACCTTTTATGCTAATGGTTAATTGTCACATACTATATACCAATCATTTTACAATGAAGAAATGTAAGAAATATATACCTGATAAAAATAGTTAATGCCGCTTTGAAGAATGACTCGCCTTTGTTGATGTTCTGTCGAGATTTTCTGCAACATTTCAAAACAAGTGCACTTGGTGAATTTGTACAATGATGGTTCAGAAATTTCTCAAGGTTATGCATGCCGTAAAACTGGTTTTCATGCACACCAACTCAGTAGTGCCTTAAGAAAAGGTTTTCACTGCTGAGTTATTCATTTTTCTCTCTTTTTTTTCTTGATTTTCCCTTTTTTTTTTTTTACCTCTCCTTTTCTCTCTTTTTTTCTTTTTTTTTTCTTGATCCTGACTATGCCCATGAAGGAATTTCATGATTTCCCCTGAAACCATGCCCATGAAGGAATTCATACTCTAATTTATTCATCTTTTTGTTTTCTATTTTTTTTGTATTTTCTACTTTTTCTTGAAATCCACTGATCATGTTGATTGTTTTGAAGTGGAAGAGGGAATCTCTTCCACCTGCTGTGTATCCAAACTATCAAGTTGCTGCAAGAATTCTTCTTTAGTCAGAGGTGTATGGTATACCCTGAGGCGATGTCCATTCACTACCAACTTTCTTCGTGACCCATCAATAGGGGATAGACGAGCTGCTCCATTGTTAAATACCTCCTCAATCCAATAAGGTCCCAACCATCTAGTTCTTAGTTTTCCAGGGAAGTCTTTGTATTGAGAATAAAACAATAAAGCCCAATCTCCTTGTTGAAGTTTCCTTTGCTGAATGTGACTGTCATGCCACAGCTTCCTCTACTCTTGAATTACCTCAGTTTGGTGTAGAGCATCCAATCTAAGTTCATCCAATGCATTCATACATAATTCTATCCGTCTGTGCTCTGCGACAATTCAATTCCAATTTCCAGTCAAGTGCGTAATGTTAGTAGCTCAAATTCAATAGGTAAGAGAGGCTTTTTACCAAAGACTAGTTCATAAGGTGTGAATCCAAGTAGTGGACTTCCAAGTAGTATTGTAGGCCCAAACTGCTTCTGTAATTTATCTAGCCAATTTCTCCTATGAAAAGCTACTATTTTTGTCAAGATGCGTTCTAGTTCCCTCGTTTGTTACTTCAACTCTGGCCATTTGCTTGTGGGTGGTAAGGTGATGATTTCCTATGTTTGATTTCATACAATTCTGTAAATGCTTTTATGACTTTGGATGCAAATTGGGGTCCTTGGTCCGTGGTGATAGACCGTGGAGCTCCAAATCTTTGAAAAATCTGAGTATACAAGAAATCAACGACCTTCTCTTCACGAGCATGTTTGAAAGCACGCACCTCTACCCACTTTGTCGGGTAATCAGTGCATACTAGAATATGCACCTTTCCTTGAGAAGGTGGATCAATAGGTCCTACAAAATCAAGCTCCCCACTTCTCAAATGGTTCTAAAACCATTTGAGGCTGCAGTGGCATCTCATTTGTATGAGTGGGTTTCCCCATTCTTTGGCATGCATCACAATGCCTCGTGTACTTTTTCACATCCTTGTGAAGAGATGGCCAATAATATCCTGTCCCTAAGATTTTCCTAACTCGTGCTTTTTACAGAATAGTGTCCACCTGAGGGTTCATCATGACAAGCTCTAAGGATATCATACACTTCATCCTTGCGGATGCACCTACGTAACACATGGTCAGGACTGCACTTAAAAAGCATACCCTTAATCCATTCAAAAGAAGAACTCTGTTTGATCAATTATTTTTTTCTGTTTTGAAGTGAAATGTGGAGGAACTTTCCCCGTGACCAAATAATTGGCTATATCTGCAAACCAAGGTGATTGGACCAATATAGCAAATAGTTTTTCATCAGGAAAAGTGTCATCAACTAATTCCCCTTCATCTCGTGTTCTCGCAACCTGGACAAGAAATCTGCCACAACATTAGCTTTTCCCGGTTTGTTGATTATAGTGATATCAAATTCTTGTAGCAACAACAACCAACGAATAATTCTTGCACTTACCATAGGTTTATTCATCAAATACTTAATGGTTGTATGATCTATGTGAATAAATATTTGATAACCTGTGATATAATGCCTGAATTTGTTGATGGCATAAATTACTACTAGGAATTCCTTCTCAGTTGTAT
This sequence comes from Wollemia nobilis, assembly GCA_028583015.1. NCBI lineage: Eukaryota > Viridiplantae > Streptophyta > Pinopsida > Araucariales > Araucariaceae > Wollemia > Wollemia nobilis. The sequence goes on from JAQPPZ010017052.1 coordinate 9,468,496, forward strand.
AATTTTTCTTTGCTCCCATCAAGTTCTTGCTAATGTTGTAGATGGTATAATGTTCACCATTATCAATTTTTCCTAATGCTGCTCCAATTGTTGTATTGGAGGCATCGATCAGTATGTGAAATGGTAATGTCCAATTAGGTCCTCTCGAGCATAGGTGGAGTTATCAATTTCTCTTTCAGAGCTTCAAATGCTTCCTGACACTTTGTAGTCCAGGAGAATTCAGAATCTTTAGTCAATAGGGCAAACATAGGACTGGCTATTGTACTAAAGTTGGGAATAAACCTGCGGTAAAAACCAATGTGTCCTAGGAAGCTTCTGACATTAGTCTGAGTTTTAGGAGGAAGGAGATTCTTGATAATTTCAACCTTCTTTGGATCAACTTGGATCCCTTCAGGAGAGATGTGATGACCAAGAACTATCCCTTCCTTCATCATCATGAAGCATTTATCCGGATTTAAGGATAAGTGGTATGTTTCACAACGAGTTAAGACTTTGTCAAGATTTTCCAATGTAAAATCAAAAGTTTGTCCACATACTGTGAAATCATCCATGTATATTTCAACACTTTTGGTGGTCAGATCAGCAAAAATTGCTAGGACTCGCTCATTGAAAAGTTGTCGGGGCATTACACAAACCAAAAGGTAAAACCCTATAGGCAAATGTTCCCCATGGACATGTAAAAGTTGTCTTTTCTTGATCTTCAGTTGCAATCTGAATTTGATTATATCCACTAAATCCATCAAGAAAACAAAAGTATCTTTTTCCAAAAAGAGTATCTAACACCTGATCTATGAAAGGTAATGGAAAATGGTCTTTGTATGTCACCTTATTCAACTCTCTATAGTCTACACATACTCTCATTTTTCCATTTTTCTTAGGAACTATTACCAATGGAGAAACCCATTGGCTATCAGAAATTGGGTAAATGAATCCTACTTCCAGGAGTTTTTCAATTTCTTCTTTCACAATATCTCTTAAGGCAAGATTCAATCTTCTTTGAGGTTGTCTGACTGGCTTGACTTCTTCAGTATAGATTCTATGGGTACATATATCAAGATGAACTCCTGACATATCTTTGTAGTTCCAAGCAAAAGCATGAACATGCTTCTGCAAGACAACTATCAGTTTTTCTTCCTCTTCCCTAGTAAGCTGGCCGTAGATGTTCAAAAATTTGCCTGGCTGGACTTCTATTTGTTTTGTATTTAGAAGGACCGAATTCACTCCTTCATACCTGGTGATTAAGGGATTAAGAGGACATTGTTGAGATGGGAGAAAAGAAGCAGTTTCTATTTTATTGCCGCTTGAGGGAAGCATATCTTGTATGGAACAGGTGAGAAGGAAAATCGGATGATGGTGCCATCCATGTGGTAGTGAAACAGAGTTTCCCCGTGATAGTACAGATGGTTCATCTTCAGATTTTTGATTCTCCTCATTCCTTATCAACTGTTGGATATTTGTTGTTTCCCCTTCTAAACCTTGTTCATGCAGAACATTCATCAGGATTGTTTCATTTTCTAAGTTTTCTGTGTCACTGAGGTCTTCTATGTGTTCTCTTACTACTAAGGTAGCTAGTGTAGAAATGACCTCTTCTCGGTTCTTCCTCCGAGTCAGAAAACCATAACCGACCTAAAAATTTGCTAGATGGTTTTGGCAGAGGATATAAAGAAATCTGTTTCAGATCAATACCATTTGAAATAGTCATATTTCCAAATCTGCAGTCTATGAAGGTTGCTGCAGCTTGCAAGCCAAGGTCTTCCCAAAATAATGGGATATCCATGTGCTGAATTTCTTGGCTGTAAAACCAGAAAATCTGTAGGGAATTCCCAAGAAGAAACTTCTATAGGGACATCTTCAATGATTCCTTCAGGTTTTGCAACTGACCTATCAGCCATTTCTAAAACTTGTAAATGTGGGGCTGAGATGTTTGAGCTGTAATTGTTCCATTGTATCCTTGGTCATGACATTTATTGCAGCTCCTAGATCCACTAAAACATTTGATATTGGTACTGAACCTATGGTGACTGTGATAACTAGGCTTCCTGGATCACTATACTTTGGAGGTACTAGTTTTCCAGATAAGAGATCAGCTATCTTTCCTTCAACCTGCACAGTCTTGGGAAATGCTTTCTTCTTTCTTCCTGCTCTTTTAATGCACAAATTTTGGACAGTACTGTTAATCTCTGGTATTTCCTTAATAGCTTGCAATAAGGGCAATGATATAGTCAACTTTTTGAGTTCTTTGACCAATTCTGACTCAGAATTTTTTGGTATTGCATTAAGTCTTTCAGGATATGGAATTATCCTTGGTAATTGTTCTGCTTGTGTCTCTTTCTCTATTGTTGGTTGGATTCTTTCTGGTTCCAATTTTTTTTTTGTTTCTATTGTTGGTTGGATTCTCTCTGGTTCTGATGATTCTTGCTCTTCATTTTCTTTGATTTCAATTGAAACTGGTTCAGGTACAACTTTCCCTGAACGAAGTTGGATGTCACTACAATCAAGAACATTAATTTCAACATTTTCTTCAGCTTCAGCCACATAGACAGGAGGTGTCTGTCTCACACTGTTTGGATTAGTGACTGGCTGAGCTGGCAATTGAGGTTGTTTCACTTGCTGTGTTTGCTGTTGTTTTTCTTGAAAATTTTGATTAGGTGTAGGCAACAAATGCTGAGTTTGACCTTGATTCCTTTGCTGCCTTGGATAGGACTGGTATTGCTGATTCCACTGTGGTTGGTTTTGCATCCAATGTGGATTAGTCTGATTTTGATTCCAAGTCTGGATTGTTTTGATTCCAAGATGGGTTGTTTTGATTCCATGAGGGGTTGTTTTGATTCTCGATTCCAGGTCGAGTTACTCCAATTTGATTGTGGCCATTCTTGGGAATTTGTCCATTGAGGATAATTCCAAGGACGTTGGGGTGGTTCCGATTGTCCCCAAGGCATAGTACCAGGATTATGCCCCCAATTTGTAGGAAAACGAGGGGGATTTTGATATTGAGAGAAATTTCCCCCTTGTTTTGGTCCAATATAGTTGAGTTCCTCAATCTGGTTTTCTAACACAGCTTTGAGTTGTGGTAGCAGTGGCATTGATCAGTTGAATGCCTTTTTGAATAGATACTACAAATGGCCGAGATAGATGTTTTATTCAAAGGACATTCCTGCAAAGCATGTTTATTTCTACATCTTGGGCAATAAATTGCCAAAGGTTCTATGTTTTTTGCTTTTGCAGACATTTCCCCTAAAGTAGTGTTTAAGTGCACTAGAATATCGCTTTGAAATTTGCAAGTTCCTCTATCAAGTCCTTTACATCAGTGCCATTTGTGCGGCTTTTTCTTCTTCTCTCGCTTAGTGCGAGAGTAATTCCCTGCAGAGATCCATAATTTCCTCATTACCGAGAGTGGTTACATCCCCTTTTCCCATCAAATCCGGAACTTCTTTGGATTCATCTTGCAATCCTCTCAAAAATATGGTTTTACATAATTCTGGTTCTACAAGTCCACATCTCCTTTGAACAAAGGAGAACCTATCAAGATAATCTTCCAATGTCTCATCATCTTCCTGCTTGATTCTGAATAACTCATCTTTTCTATTCCTTACATGACAATATTCCTGATATTTGTCTAAAAAGACAGTCTCCATTTGATCCCGTGTTCTTATGGAATTTGGCTCTAAGCTCATGAACCAACGCAATGTCGAATCCTTGAGAGTTGAGGGAAAAACCTTAAGTTTCTGATTGTCATTTATATAATCATAGGTCCGACACACTACCTTGAATTCAAACAAAAATTGGTCAGATCTTCGGATACAACACCTCGAAAGGTTGGAAGTACTGAAGGTGAAATGGTCTTCATGGGAGAGTTTTGTGTTGGATTCAGACTAATAGGATATTCAAATGTTCTGGAAGGTTGGAGTATATCCTGATCATCTCCTTCATTATGAACATAGCCATGTTGGCCATCTATATTGCCTCCTTCTTGCCATAGTTTCCTGTTTGTTGGGAGAAGTTAAAGCTTCCCAAATTGTTCTCTCAAGAGGTCCAAGCCTCTCTCGTTGATGATGAGTCTGATGAATTGTCTTTCTTAGGATATTCTGATGATGATAAAATTGGTGATTTTCCTATCTCATAATGTTCTAGTGATGGTGAGACTGGTGATTTTTCTATCAATATTTCTGGTAATTCAAACACAGGTGATTCACCCCTTAGGCGTGAAGATCTCCTTAATGGAACAAGCCAAGGATCCTTTGGGGTAGTTCTACCTTTTTCATCCCTAGACTTATTCATTCATGTTTACTCCTAAATGACATAAATTAAGTCAATAGTTGTTATCTTCCTCAACTGTTGTATTCAGATTTTAACCTGAATTCTCATAGCTTAGTCTGATTACAGACTATTGGACCATTTGTTTTCTTCTGACAACACTATTCCCTAGCAACGGTGCCAAAATGATGCGTAGTCATTATACCATCATTAATTCTCAATGAATCTATCAATCCAGGGCAGTGTACAAGGCTATCTATGAAAGAAGAAGTGAAACAACTATAACTTAGGTCAATCTAGAGCAACAAGTCTTATTGGTGGAACCGGTTGTGTGGGGGGTTTTGGAACATTCCTATCTCTAAATTGCATGAATTAAATCTTAATCTAAGTTGCAGAATTGGAAACTAATCATTAACTACAGAAATGAAGTCCTAATTACAATTGCAGAATAAGACCTAATTATATTGCAGAAATAATAGTTGTAGAATTGAAAGTCTGATCCTAATTGCAGAAAGGAAATCTAATTACTTTTGCAGTAATGAAAGTCTAGATCTAATGTGGAAATAAAAACTGTCAAAGTTCTGTAACAGAAGGTTGTCAATCTTCTATGCAAGATTTTGACAGCAAAACATAAAATGCAAGAAATTGCTAAAAAATAGTAAATTCTAGAAATAACAATCTAAAATAAAGTGGAAGCTTTGCTGAAAGTAAGATTGCAACTAAAACATTAAGCACAAGGTTAATCTAAGCATAAATAAACTAAGACTGCAAATATTGTCAACTGTTTACAAGCAATTGAAATAACAAGTTCTACAACTCATTCTGACTGCAGAGAAAATCGAATAAAAACCTCGCTTGTTAGTCCTCCTCCTAGGTCCGGAAGTGGCCAACCTCTTTGTCCGGAAGAAGGTGTAAGTCTCTCTCTTTCTAAATCTTAATCACACTCATTTACAAGCAATATGAAATAGAACTGGTGCACTTTATTGATTAGAAGACATGATTACAATAATTCTGCTGAAAAACTATTACAGGATCGTAACAATCAATTTCTACCTATACTCTGTATTTTTTGCTAGCTTCCTTACACTATTTTCTACCTCCTTTACTATCTACTTCCTACTAGGCTCAACCTGAATGGGAGCAATATTTATAGCTATCCTATAATCTGATTACAAACAAAGAATATCTCAAAAGATCTAATCCTACAATGCTGCAACAAATTCTGGTTTTATCCTAGAAGAGGACTAAAACTTGATCTTTCCCTTAATGATGGCTTTGGTCAGCAATGACGGCAAAGACAGATGGAAGATCTTTCCATTTACCTTTTCCAACCTTTATTTCCCTTTTTTTGGCTTCAAAAATCGGTCAACAGGTCAAAGAAGCGTACTCGTTCTTCATTCCGAAGATAAGTGGCTTCATTCCGAAGACAATGCAATTCTCATTCCGAAGATCGCTCATTCCGAAGATACTGCATTCTCATTTCGAAGATCGCTCATTCCGAAGATACTGCATGCTTCATTCCGAAGATCCGCTCATTTCGAAGATACTGCATTCTTCATTCCAAAGATCCGCTCATTCCGAAGACGCTGTGTTCTTTCATTCCGAAGATATCTGTTCATTCCGAAGATACTTCGGAATGAACAAATGTATGCTTTTCCAGTGATTTCTTCTGCATCTCTCAGGTGGGTTATCTCTTAAGATCAAATTCCAATGGTCTTCATCCCTTTCCTCATGTGAATTCCATGCCTTGCTATTTATGGACAGCTGGCTGGAATTTACATGGGAAAGACCAGTTTTTGCTGCACAGCAACAGTTTGCTTGCATTGTTGCTAGATTTAGGTGAAGTAAATGCTTGAGACGAATCAAAACATGATTAGTGAAATGCTGCTATTATTCTAAGCATATCCCATTTTAGCAAATCATAGCAAAAAGAACACAAAACTATGCAAAAATCAGTAAAATCAGCATATAATATTTCAAATACATTGATCATGCAAAATGGTTAATATACAGCATATTGAATCAACTTAACTAACATATCAGATAAAACATAAGAGTTTATAGGCATTTTTAGTGTTCAAAACATGTTATGATTGAGGCATTTCCAGGCCTCATTACTTCTACCTAAAATTGGGTGAGTACACCTCAATTTCTAGCCCAAATAGGGAATTTAGGGTAAAGGGGCAAATTCAAGCATTCAAGGAAAGTGTTGCCACTTGTCAAAACCTTTGCCATGATTGGGTGGAAGAGGTTGCCCATTTGAGACCTCTAATTTGGAGTTTCTGGCCTCCATGATAGGCTCCTAATCAATTTATGATGATTGGGTAGATAATATGGCAATAATTGATTTTCATTTATATTCCCCTTTGAATTTTGGATGGTCTAATTAGGGACCGTCCCACCCAGGGATGGATAGGAGTTGTTGTCCCTGGGTGGTATGGTCATTATCTGTGACCATCCCATGGTGGTATAGTCATAAGGATATGACCCTAAAACTCCTAAAACTGATAGGAACATTCCCAAAAGTGCTATGGAACCTTATATTACCCTAGAGGGTTTTCCAATGGGGCCATATTATGTTGATAAAAGTGGTGCAAGTGGTGCATTATCTAATTTATGTAATTTTAGTGTCTAAAAATACCCCTTTTTGGGATGCGCTATGTGCAAAAAAGCACTGAGAAAAAAATAGATGACTAAATCATTAAATGATTAAGGTTATTCATTAATCTAACCAACTTTAGATGCCTCCATTATGGAAAGAGCATACATTCTTGGAATCCTTGCTTTTGACATAGTCGAAGGATTAGTTGGGTATACCTTTTAGGCACACTGTAAAAATAGTTTTAGGGGCTTAGGGTATACTAGGTTTTGGTGCTTTGTGTTATTGTAAGCCTTTACATGGGTGGATTACCAAGGATTCAAGGAGTTCAATGCCTATTTTTGTTTCTTATGTTGTTTTTTTTCCCCAGCATGGGCTTGAAAATTTATATTTTGTAAATATTCTTTTGAATGTATGAAGATTGCACTTTTGAGTGTTTTAGTGTTGATTTGATTTATTAAATAATTATTATGACTACCCCCTCAAGTGATGATTCAATGAGGGAATGACCAATGATAAAGCAATGATTCACTTGAAACATACAAATGAATTGCCAATGATAAAGCAATGAGTCAATTGACACATACGACTGAATTGGGATAACTCTCTGTTTTACCCATGGTACTATATACCTATTTGGAGGGGATTTTTGATCATTTTGATGGATATTTCTAGAAGTAAAAGGATAAAAAACTTCAATCCCAGGGAGATCTCCGGCCATAGAGGCATTCTTGGGGAATAAAATAAAGACTTTTAAAGCATCCATAAATATTTTTGGTTTAATATTGATCCCTACCAATTTTTAGACCATTTTGCCTTATTTTTAGTGGGTTTTGGACCTTATTTTTGGTATTTTTAAGCTGTTTTGGTCAAATTTTTTGGTGACCATCCCAAGGGAGGATGATTACACTATTTATGATTGTCCTAGCATGGGACATCCAGCCAATTGTGTGCTCATCCCACCTAGGGTCGATCGGCTTCTTTTGGAGCTATATAAACCCAAAGTGAGTCAAATAGGCTCATTTGTGAATTGTTCTTGGAGGAGTTGGAGAGGTGAGAGGTAGGAGAGTAATTTTATAAAGTGGATCACTACAAAAATATTTACAAAAAAACATGATCCAGCCAGTGGACACGATAGGAGGTGGAGCCGGTGTGAAACGGGTATGGAACACATTTCCTTCTCTTCTCTATTTTATTGTGTAATCGTAATTTCTGCTACAATGTTCATAATACACACTAAATCATGGTTAAGAAACCTTAATAATAGCATAATGTATGAAATTGAGCTCTTATTTTTGATTTAAATGGTTTAATTTAGGATTTTATGCTAGTTTGTTTTGTGTTTTTAAAGCTTTTTTAGGGCTATTTTAGGGGTCAAAATGACCCTGTTTTAGCCATTTTTGGGGACTGTCCCATGGTGGGATGGTCACTGGTGGCCATATCTGGGTGGGACAGTTACCAAATTTGGGGCCATCCCTAGGTGGGATGGCCAAAAACTAGGCCAAAAAAGGCCCTTTATTAGGCATTTTTTGGTATTTTTAGTCTTTTTATGCATTTTTAGGGTATTTTTGATAAGTTGTTTACTTTATCAGATAGTGAAGAGTCGGTATAGGGTTCCAACTCAATTTTAGGCCACTAGAGACCTATTGAATACTATGGACTTGCAATGTATTTATGCCATTGGCTTGAAGCATGTTACACAGTTAGATCGCGTGGTGAGCGATCGTGCCTATCTGACTGCATTGATAGATTTATGGGACCCTCATAATAATACTTTCCATATAGCTACAGGTGAGATGATAGTAACTTTAGAGGACGTATATCAGATACTACATATTTTGATAGAGGAGTATCCTATAGTATCTACTCCTACAGAGTGATGAGAGGTCGTACTATGAAGGTATTTTGGGGCACATTGGGAGGATGCAGTGATTGATATTCTTAGTAGAGGGATATTAGTGGTATCATAGTTTCAGGCTGATGTACTTATGATTAAGCATGCTTTATTGATGATATTGATAAGCAAAATGTTACTGCCTGACTCTTCAGGTGCCAGGTTCCCATGGAACCTTATAGATCTGGTGTTCACTCTTGTGGAGTGTAAAGAGGATGAGCCTATAGTGATGGCTTGGGGTCCTACATTGTTAGATCAACTATATGAGGAGTTATATGAGATTCACTCTCATGGGTGAAAGGGATTGGGCTAAAATTTTTTGCTACAATTTTTATTTTGGGAACATATTTCTATGGAGTGACCATGGAGACTACCATGGACTACTCGAGTAGAGCTACAAGATAGGGATATTGGTTATGGGGTGCTATAGTAGAGGTTACATGAGATCAATCGTAGTCGTTGGCACACTAGGGAGGTTGAGCACTATGTGAGGGCTTTCACATGGCTTAGAGTGGTAAATATTTTATGGAGACCCTATAGGGATTGTCCTACATGGAGGGATGTTGAGGTACAACTATGTTGAGTTTGGTGAGGGAGGTGGTTGATAGGGTGACATGGGATAGAGCAAGAGTACTTACCTTACGATCATGTCCTATGATAGTTCAGGCTATTCCAAGGGTTTCTTAGGGATCCAATCATCTGTCATCATAGGGATGAGAGGACTCTAGAATGGCCTATTGTAGAGGCACTAGGAGAGGAGTCAGATCCTATGGTGGTAGTTTCTAATTTGGATAATTCTAGTATGACATAGGAGTACGATTCTTGGTGGGTTATATGGTAGTAGCAAGGATATGGACCACTAGGATGGGATGTAGCTACTAGAGCAGTGGATGCAACTAGGGGTGCTCCAGACAAGGAAGGTTAGGATGAATCTCTAGTTTATGAGGAAGTAGACATAGGCGAGCAATTTGTGCATTATCATGTGGCAGTGAATATGGTGATGATTGATGTATAGGATCCACTAGAATTTGATAGGGAGGACCTTAGACATCAGGGTGTACAGGCATAGTTAGCAACATGAGATGATATGATTATAGAGTTGTGGGGTGATCTTAGCAAGGTGTAATGAGATTTCACAAAGGAAAGAGCTCTACTATAGGCACAGGTGCAGAGTGCACAAATTGAGATGGAGAGGTAGTCAACTTTGATAGCTACTCTTTAGGCATAGGTTGGTGTATAGGGCCTTAGCCATGGGGAGTCCAATAGTGGTGAGGTAGACATGATGCGGGAGGATATGGTACATCTCCAAGGTTTAGTGGAAACCTATCAAACTCAGTGTCGAGAGGATCAAACCTATATGGATATAATAGATGATGAGATAGTGCACCTTAAGGGGTTCATACCATATCGAGCATTGGCCATTGGCTCACATTTTAGTCAGAGGAGCAATATAGGGCAATCGTCTATGTGTATGGGAGCTCCGAGTTCTACACAGAGTATGGATATATTTTGGGGGAGCAGTTCTGGGGGTAGTAGGTATGGGGGTAGTAGGTTTAAGAGCTTGCAACAGACTCCTACTGAGATTAGAGGAGAGAGTTGGAGTGTTGGTCCTGCCTGACCATTGCTAGTGGACTTTGATAGTTCTTTTTGGACTTTTTGGCTTTTTGGAGTGTGAAGTATGAGGACTCACATTTATTGTAGCCTATGGACAATTTATGGACTATGATGTAGCTTTTTGATTTTACATATGGATATATATATGTATGACTTTCCTTTGATCCTTATGTCATATTTTACTACTTTATGATATGTATGCTATGCTATGCTTTATGATGCTTTTGATGAATGCCTATTATGAAATGCATATATTTATCTTATGATGTGATTTGATGATATGTAAATGTGTATATGCATGATGCAATGAATGATTTGTTTAATTTTGTATGATGGAATTATGATGGCTATTTGACACATTATATGCTAGCACCATAGATTGTACAAAATGTATTTTTATTATTTTCATGTTATTATGATACTTATGAAATAGATTTTGTAATTTTGACTAACATGTGACAACATGATGTGAAATGGAATGGAGTGATATGATATGTTTAGAAATTTTTAGGAGACTCAAACACTCTAGTTACCTATTCAAAAGTTGTATAATAACTATGCAAGACTTTTTGACAAAGTATGCACTAACTAAGATAACCAAGATAATCAACATCCCTGTGTGTGCATGTGAGTTCATTACCATGATAATGCATAAAGTTTCCCTAGTGCAAATGAGATTCACTCAGTCCATATGTACTAAATATCACCCTACGAGTCTAATTATCCTAAGTTTTATACTTAGTTATATTAGACGTCTAGGTAATATAGGTTACAAAAAACTAGCTCATCCACATTCAAACATTGGTCTGTACTTAAGCAAGTTGCTTATGTGAAAGACATATCATCATGCATAAGGCTACCGTCATTGACAAGTAGGCTATCCATCAAACCTATAATGAGGATAACCTTATGGTTTTCTAATGCTTATAATTCTAGGGGTTCAATTTCAAGACTCCCTTCTTTTCTTTTATCTTTGAAGTGTTCAAGGGGGTTGCTCATTTTTGTTTGTTGAGAAAGGGATTTTGGTAGTGGTGAGAGCCACTGTTTATTTTTTCTTTTTCTTAAGTGATAATAATAACTATTTATTTTTGCATATTTTGAAGTGATAATAATTACGATCTGATTATTCTCTTTTGGATACTTGCCCAAGTGTGAGGCAAGGGATATGGGTAAGGAGGAACTTGTCCTTTTGTCAATTCTCAACATCTTTGAACCATTTTCACAAGGGGATGAGCAAGATAAATTTTTTTGCTTAAAGCAACCTAGACCACTTTGTAATTTCATCTTTCCTTGTGCTAGACTTAGATTTATTAATATAAAAATGCGTTGGGATTTTGATGTATTGTAGACATGAAAAATTGACCCATTTTCCTTAGTTTTCCTCCTAAAAAGATAAGGTTATATTCAAGAGAATTTTTACCCTATCAAATCATCTCAATTCTTATCAAAATTTATACCACTGGATAGGACTAAAAAATATATTTCCAATGGTATACTATATGTCCAATTTTGACACCATTTGACCCCTCAAAATGCCAAAAAACTAAGTACATATCCTGACTAGATCGTACTACAATCAACAAAATCATAATACAATTTTGGCATAAGATATCTATGATCAACGTATGAACAAGATCATAATACAATCTTGTTCACAAATAGAAAATTCAAAAATAGAAGTTGTTCAAATGGGTTTTTGTCTCTGCCTATGTAACTGCATGAGATTTATGAGATCAGATCCATCTGGTTTCGTCCAAGATTGGAAGATGTTGTAAAAATCCAACCTCCTCCCTATTCTGGAAACTCTCCCCTACCTATTTAATTAGACCATCCCCTCTGCAATTCTCTTGGATGCCTGCATCTTGGCACATAGAAAACTAAATCTGAATTTTACATCCTAGTACCTTTTATTTCATCATTTTTTTACAGGATCAGGATATTTCATTGTAGATCGGAGGATACAGTACTATGATCATAATACAAACTTGCAAGTTTGTATATGATCTTACTCAGAATGATACGATATCAATGGAAACCCTGAGCTTTGATTTGCATTTTCTAATGCTACTTTGCTTAATTAGCATTTCATTTATCATCTTATCATAGGTCAAATTAGTTTTAATCATATGCATTATTGGAGTTCACCTAAAATTCATCTAATTGCACATTTTAGATAGTTAAACACCATTCATTTAATTAAGTTCTATTTCTGTCATAATTTAGTAGTGATCAGTAGATTAGAGATCATATTTATAAATATAATTTATAGCATAGATCTTTGTTTTATCATCTATCCATGCATTCTCTATATTCTATCAAAATTGGATCATTTTTTCTGTGATCAAATTATGATCTTGCTGATCATAGTATGATCTTGAAAAAATTGTATATGATATTACCCTACACTGTACACAACTAGACTATACTCAAAATTAGAATCTTCAACAGACTTCTAGATACAAGTAAGGCTTGAAATCTCTTTCTAGCACTACATTTGTCTTTCTGAATTCTATTTTCTGCATGCATTTAAATATAAATAGCATATAGGATAGAATAGTTGCATTTTGGCCAAACTTAGGCTTGTATGATATTGGATTAAAAAGAACACATATAAACCAATTCCTAAGCCTAGCCATAGAAACTATTATAAAAAGTTTCCTGGTCAACCTAAAACCCAATCGTCAAAAAATCACCATAAGAGGGTATGAACTCAAGTACCTCTACTCTGAGGTGTAGACCATTCATTATCTCATTCCCTTCTAAGGTGCAGATTCATCAGCCTGAAGGAAAGAAGTGCGAGAATTTTTGGCCTACATTCTTTGGTGAACCCAACGTGAATAACATAGGCATATTTTTTATTCAAAAACATTAAAAACAAAAAATATATATACAAGGAAAACAACAACACAATCATAATTTCAAATTTGTATGTTTTAGATTCAATTCTAAATGATAGATACCAAATATTACTTTTAGAAGTTCTAAGGAAACCATGAGTCTTAACTCAAATCAATATGAACCCATCAGTAATGTTGGTAAATTCAAGCAAATGCATTTTTGATTATGACCAATCTCATCCATATTCAACATCACCTTTATCACACTTTTCTCATTTTTTACCCCAAAAAAACAATCCCTTTTCCAATCCTCTTCATAATGATATTATATTTTCTCCCACATATCCATATTATGGCTATCGATCCACATACAATCCTTCTCCACCATTTCAGCATTCTTCTTTCAACACAACACATCCATTTCACCAAGAAAATACTTCTTCCAATCCTACCATGCACTCACATAATACTTCACAATATTCCTATCATCATTCTAACCATAATAAAGAAAAAAGAGGTAATAAACCATTAAGTTTTTTATGGCTAAATTCCTAAGCCTATTATCAAAAGCCTCTCAAAAACCTTCACCATGAAAATTTACTAAGCTTAATCAACCAATGGATATAATTCTCAAGCATTTACTTGATACAAATAGGATTGAGTTCTCTCCCATAAGACAACCTGATACCACAATAGATTGGTATAAACATGAGCTGCATTGTGAATATCATATAATGGATGGACATATGACACAAAAATGTAGAAATTTAAGATGTGCAATTCAAAATTTTATTGATGAGGGTCTTTTCACTATAAAGGAATTACAATCTATAACTAATTATAAATATCAATAAATAATCAAACTCCTACACAACAAATAACCATAATCAATCAAAACATGGGGATCTCCCAAGAATCCCTATTCAATTATCAACATTAGGAAACCAATCAAATATTGCATCTTAATATGTCCCATCACAATGATATCACTAATACTATAATTGAAACTACAAATGAGCAACCTCAAGTTCAATCAACTTAATTTGATATTCAAGAGATGGATTCCTCATTTGACCAAACTTCAAAACTATCTTTGGCTCTAGAGAATGATCCAAAAAGGAATTTAAGCATAGAAAGCCTATATTTAGAATCAAAATATCAATCTAAAATCCACTTTGATAGCAAATAATAAGTTATTAATCCTAAAGCAAAGATATCCCTTTTAGAAGTATTACAAAGTTCTCATGTTCATAGGGAAACTTTGTTCAAGATACTTAGCCAAAAATTTGTTCCTCATGATATTTTCCCTAAGAACACAATCAATGGTTTAAGCCCTCTTGAGGTTAACCATATTTCATTCTATGATGAGGAGATTCCTCCCTTTACTCCACAAGAAGACTCCTCTCTTTACATTACAAGATTTATTAAAGAAACATCTATTAAAACTATCATGGTAGATAATGGATCCTCTCTTAATTTATGCACTTATCAATTATTCCAAAAACTTGGATTAAAGGAAGAATATCTCAATGAATCAAATTTTATTATAAAATCTTTTAACAATGAAATTCAAGAAGCTTGAGGCACTATAATTCTTCCCCTTAAGAGTGAATCCAATATCTTGGATACTTTTTTTTATGTAGCATCTTGCCCTTCACCTTACAACCTACTTCTCATAAGTCCTTGGATTCATACGATGAGGGTTGTCCCTTCCACTCTTCATCAATGTTTGAAGTTTAAACTTGCAAATAAAATTGTTACCATACATGGTGATCCAACACCATTTGAAGAATATTTAATGATTGAAACATCAATTTCTATACATTCTCCATTGTCACAATTACCTCATATCAATCACTTTTATTCATCCATATCTGATCATCCTTGTTTACCAAATAACACCCATGCATATCTTTCACATATGCTCCCTCCATATTATCAAGACTTGGAAGATAGTGACAAGAATGAAGAACCTTCTTATCCTTATAACATTTTGTTTTGTAATATGATCAATTTTACACATATAAAAGTCAAATTTTTTGCTACATTATACTACATTATAATAAAACTTTTGTTATCGCTACCTTTTATTCATCACCTTTTGTTATTAATTTTTTTTTTTATCACATCAAGTTCTCTATTCTCTTCCTCTTTATCATCATCGCCACCTTTTGTTCATCACATTTAGTTCTTCATTCTCTCTTTATTTATTATTGTCACATCAAGTTTTCTATTCTTTTCCTATTTATCACCTTTTATTCATAATATTTTTTCATCTATATCTAATCATCATCATTCATCACAACAATCTCAACTATAAACTAATCAATTTCAATCACTTACACCACAACCAAATTATCCTTCAAAACCTCTTTTGATTTTGAAGCCACCTTAGACATGCTATACACAAATCATATCATATAGTGTATATAGATCATCTTGTATATACCACCAATTCCATCATCAAAAGTAAAAAATCAAAAAAATAAAAAACAAATAAAACAACTTAAAAAAAATAAAAAAGTATCAAAATCTCAAAATTATTTCAAATCATTCTGCATTGTTATTAATTGTTCTATTTTAAAATTTTGAAGCTATATTTTCCTTTATTTCAGATTAATTCAGAATTTATCTTGAACCATGCACTTAATGTCACATATTTACTGATTTTTATTTTATCACTATGATTATAAATCTCTCTTGTATCGAAGATCACTATTTCACTAAATAATATTTTGAGTTTTGGAAAAAGATTCTTGCTACTTCTTAAACCAAGTACACTTTTACACATTAAAATAATTTGTTGCAAATTCAAAAAATGATACTACATAGTAGTCTTAGTCTCTTGAGCGAAAAGTTTCCCCTGCTATCCTATCATGCGCATGGTCTAGAATTTTTGAGAATTGGAAAAAGGACAAGCTCACCCCTACCCAAATAAAAATACCTTGCTCTACAACCAATCTGAGCAAGTATCCCAAAAGAAAAATCAAGAAAAGAAAAAGTCAAAAATCAAAAGAAAAAGAAAGAGAAAAAATAAAAAAGAGAACGAAAAGAGAAAAATAAAAGCAATAAAATCCCCGTGGGTCACCCATTTTACCCCATCAAGATATTGGCATTAAAAATAATTCCTTACCACAACAGGGGGAGTTAGTCTCTATCACTTCTCCTAGCCAAGACAATAACAATGCATCAAACACAATACATGTTGGGGGTATCTAAGGTGTCACACCTTCCCAACTAGTCACATCACAAGAAATGAACCAATTTGAGGATATTAAAGGTATTGCACCTTCCTTGTGTCCTTCGATCACCACAAATACTAGGGGTACATAAGGTATTGCACCTTACTCCTAGAATCACAAAGTAATCAAAGTTTAAAAAAAATCCCCAAAGGCATCTATAAACCCTTTGGTCACCATAAAATTCCCCTAGGTAGTCTATGGCATTTCCATAGTGCCTATGACCATATAGGTCACCTAAAACACCCCTAGGTGGTCAATGACCATCTAGGTCAAAATAAAATATTCCTAGATTATCTATGATTGTCTAGGTCAATCCAAAAATCCCTAAAGGCATCTATAAGCCCTTTGGTCACCATAAAATGCTCTTAGATAGTCTATGGTATTTCCTTGATGTCTATGATTGTCTAGGTCACCTAAAATACCCGTAGGTGGTCAATGATCATCTAGGTAAAAATAAAATATTCCTAGACCATCTAAGATCATCTAGGTCAATCTAAAAAGCCCCAAAGGCATATATAAGCCCTTTGGTCATCCTAAAAATCCCCTAGGTACTCTATGACACTTCCTTAGTGTCTATGACCATCTAGGTCAACCCAAATACCCCTAGGCAGTCACTGATCTTCTAGGTAAAAATAAAATATCCCTAGACCATCTATGATCATCTAGGTTAATCTAAAAATCCCCAAAGGTATCTATAAGACCTTTTGTCACCCTAAAAATTGCCTAGGTAGTCTATGATACTTCCTTAGTATCGATGACCATCTAGGTCACCTAAAATGCTCCTAGGCGGTCTATGACCATATAGGTCAAATAAAAATATTCCTAGACTATCTACCATCATCTAGGTCAATCCAAAAATCTCCAAAGGTGTCTATAAGCCCTTTGGTCACCCTTAAATGCTCCTAGATGGTCCATGACCATCTAGGTCAACCTAAAAATCCCCTAGGCGGTCTATGACCGTCTAGGTCAAACTAAAATGTTCCTAAGCCATTTACAACTGTCTAGGTCAAACATAAAAGCCCCAAAGGTGTCTATAAGACCTTTGGTCATCCCAAAATCCCAAATGGTATTCATTAATCCCATTTTTCAACCTATATATACATATATATAAAAAATACAATAACATCATTAAAATCCTCAAAATACAAAAATATTGCTTCATTGCACTTCATCGAAATTGCATTAGGTATACTCATCATTGCATTATGCATCATTCCAAATTGATCATACATGTCTAGCACCAGGTCTATACACTAGGAATCTATTAAAATCATTGTTATTATGAGTTAATATTACCACATGTTTACATTACATATACCATGTACATTCACATTCCATATTATATGTCTGTTTTTCGTCACTTAGCCATTGTTAGTAAAACATAGTTAAAGTTTTCAGTCACTCAGCCATATCTAGTTTTCTTTTCAGATTTTGTAGGAAGCTATCATGATTTTTAGAAGGTAGAATCCTACTTAGATAATGCTTGGTATACATCAAAATCCCAACACATTTTTGCATTAATAAATCCAAGTCTAGCGCAAATAAAGATGAAAACTATAAAGTGGTCTAGGTTACTTTCAAGTGAAAATGTTATCTGTGCTCATCCCCCTATGTGAATGGTTCAAAGATGCTGAGAATTGAGAAAAAGGACAAGTTAATCCTTACCTAAAATCCCATGCCCTACACTGGGGTAAGTATCCCAAAGAGAAAAACCAAAACAGTAATTATTATCACTTCAAAAATATGCAAAAAAAATAGTGATTATTATCACTTTAGAAAAAGAAAAAAGAAATAGTGGTTCTCACCACTACTAAAATCCCTTGCTCACCAAATAAAAATGAGTAACTCCCTTGAGAAAGTAAAATTTAAAAGAAAATAAGGGAGTCTTTAACTTGAATCCCTAGAATTCTCAGCATTAGAGAACCATAAGGTTATCCTCATTACAAGTTTGGTGGATAGCCTACTTGTTAATGGTGGTAACCTCTCACATGATGATACATCTGTCACTTAAGAAACTTGCTTAGGTATAGACCAATGTTTGAATGTGGATGAGCTATATTGTTGTAACCTGGATTACCTAGTAGTCTAATCCAACTAAGTACAAAACTCATGATAATGAGACTCACAAAATGATCTTTAGTACTGATGGGCTAAGTGAATCCCATTTGCACTAGGGTAATATTATGCATTATCATGGTAATGAACTCACATGCACACACAGGGATGTTGATTATCTTGGTTATCTTAATAGGTACATGCTTTTTCAAAAAGTCTTATGTAGCTATTA
This sequence comes from Wollemia nobilis, assembly GCA_028583015.1. Taxonomy (NCBI): domain Eukaryota; kingdom Viridiplantae; phylum Streptophyta; class Pinopsida; order Araucariales; family Araucariaceae; genus Wollemia; species Wollemia nobilis. The sequence goes on from JAQPPZ010017052.1 coordinate 9,487,223, forward strand.
TACAACTTTTGATTAGGTAACTAGAGTGTTTGAGTCTCTTCCAAACTATCAAATAATATCATATTACATTTCATTATCCATTTCATTTTACATCATGTTGTCACATGTTTGTTAAAATTCCCAAATCCATTACATAAAATGTAATAATAACATGAAAATAACAAAGATACATTTTGTATAGTCTATGGTGCTAGCATATAGTGTGTCAAATAGTAATTATAAATCCATCATATAAAATTAAATCACAGCAATCATTACATCAAATCATACACATTTTTCTCCTTATAAAATTTTATTTCTTACATGATGTTCATGAAATAGGATAGATACCGGGTAAATATTAGCAATAATATTTAGACGACCATTGACTATTTTATGCATATATTTTAATTTACAAAAGCATATAGAGAAATATTACACATCTACATATCATCAACTCACATCATCTGATAAATACATGCATCCATGGTAGACATTTATCAAAAGCATCATAAAGCATAGAATAAGCATACATATCACAAAGTAGTAAAAGATGACATAATGATCAAAGCAAAGTCATACACATATATGTCAATATGTAAAAGCCAAAATAAACATCATAGTCCATAAACATCTCGTAGGCTACAATAAAAGTAAGTCATCAAACTTCACAACCCAACAAGTCCAAAAAGCACCATCAGAGTCTGCTAGCCATGGTCAAGCAGGACCGGTACCTTGAATCTCTCCTCTATCCTTAGTGTGAGTCTGTTGTGAGATCCCAAACCTGTTCCCCCCTAAAATTCTACCTCCAGATACCTCCATCCTATATGTAGATCTTATAGTCCTCATCCATGTAGATGATTGTCCCATCTTGCTCCTTTTGCTACATTGTGATCCAATATCTAATACCCAATATGGTATACGCCCCTTTAGGTGCACTATCTCATCCTCCATCATATCCATGTAGGTGCACTCCTCTCAACACCGAGTTTGATAGGTCACCACCAAACCCTAGAGATGTACCATCTTCTCCCACATCATGGCTAACTTGCCACTGCTTGGAATCCCCATGGTGAGGACCCTATCTGTGAACCTGTGACTAAAGCATATCTATCAACACTGCCTACCTCTCCATATCAAGCTGTGCACTCTACCCCTGTGCTTGTAGTAAAGCCTGATCAATTCATAGCTCCAAAATCATAGCATCTCATGTTGCTAATTGTGCCTATATATCTTGATCTCCAAGGTCATACTCATTAAAGCCTATTGGATCCTATACATCAATCAAATCCACCCTATCCACTAACACATGCTAATACACAAATCACTCACCTATATCTGCCTCCTCATCATCTAGAGACTCACCAAAATCCTCCTCATCTGGAGTATCCCTAGCTATATCTGTTGCCTTGGCAATTGTATCCCCACCTAGTGGTCCCTCCCCTAACCACTATCGTATGACCCATCATGCGTCATAATCCTCTGTAGTGCCTACATCATTAGAATAAAAAACTACCACCTTAGGATATGACTCCTCTCCCAGTGCCTCTACAACTGGCCATGTTAGAGTCTTCTCATCCTTGTAATGACGATAGACCATCAGCTCCCTAGGCAACCCCTAGAGTAGCTTGAACTATCATAGCACATGATCATAAGAGAATTACTCTTGCTCTATCCCATGTCATCCTATCAACCATATACCTCACTAAACTCAGTGTAGTTGTGTCTCAACCTCCCTCTAGTCAGGACAATCCTTGTAGATCCTCCACTTGATGTTTTCTGCCCTGAGCTATACAAAAGCCTCTACGTAGTGCTCAACCTCCCTAGTATATCACTGGCTCTAGTTTGCATAACATGACCTCTTCCATAGATCTCCATAGCTAATATCCCTATCTGGTAGCTCTACTCATGTGGTCCATGGTAGTCCCCATGGTCTATCCATAGCAATATGATGCCAAGCCCAAATATATAGTGGAAAGTTGTAGCCCAAACCCTTCCACCCATGAGATTGGATCTCATACAACTCATCATATAGTTTTTCTAATAAAGTAGTATCCCAAGACATCACTATGGGATCATCCTCTATATAATCCACAAGAGTGAACACCAGCTCTAGTAGGTTCCATGGAAACCTAGCACCTGAAGAGTCAGGAAGCAACATGTTGCTGATCAAGGTCATCAACATGGTATGCTTAATACCAAGCACATCAGCCTAATACCATGAAGACACTAATATACCTCCACTAATAATATCAACCACTGTATCCTCCCAGTGCACCCTGAAGTACATATACACTATGGCCTCTCATCGCTCTGTAGGAGAGGATACTATCGAGCACCCCTCTATCAGAATACACAGTATTCGATATACATCCTCTAACATCACTATCATATCCCCTATAGCTAAATTTAAAGTATTAGTACAAGGGTCCCATAAATCTATTAGTACAATCAGATAGGTGCAGTCACCCACCATGGGATCTAACCGCATAACATATTTTAGGCCAATGGCATCGAGCCATCACTAGTTTGTAGTAGCCAAACGATATCTAGTGACCTAAAATAGAGTTAGAAATCCGTACCGACTCATAAATATCTACTCATGTAAAATAGGGTGTCAAAAATACCCCAAAAATACAAAAAAAACTTATAAATACCAAAACAAAACCTAAAAATAGGCCCCTTTTGGCTCATTTTTTGGTCGTCCCACCTAGGGACAACCTTTAATTTGGTAGCCATACCACCCATGGATAGCCACAAATTACCATCCCCTATAGGTAAATCCCCTAATTTTGTAGCCATACCACCTAGGGATGGCCACCAGTGACCATCCCCTATAGGGACGACCCCCAAACATGGCTAAAATAGGGTCAATTTGACCCCTAAAATTGCCCTAAAAAACCCTAAAAATCACTACAAATTTGACATTTAACCCTAAAAATTTTCATCTAAATCATAAATTAACACTCAATTTCATACATTTCACTACTCCTAGGGTTTCTTAACCATTAACGCAGGTGTAATATGAAAATTTCAGCATAAATCATAAAAACACAATAAAATAGGGCAGAGAAAGACATGTGGTTCATACCCGTTTTGCACCGGCTCCATCACCTATTGCATTAAATGGCTGTATCATATTGTAGTTTCATATTTTTATAGCACTCCACTTCATAATATCACTCTCCTACCTCTCTCCTCTCCAAATTCTCCAAGAAAAATGAAAAAAATGAGCTCATATACCCCATTTTGGGCTTATATAGCTCCAAAACAAATCAACCGCCTCTAGGTGGGATGAGTGCATAGTTGGTTGACATTACCACCTTGGTATGTTCATAAATACTATACTCATCCCTCCCTAGGATGGTCACCAAAAAAATTGCATTAAAAAATCTTAAAAATATCTAAAAAAAGGGTAAAAACCCACCAAAAACAAGGCAGAAAGGTCACCAAATTAGGAGGGATCAAGATTGACCCTATAATATTTTTGGATGAGTTAAAAGTCTTTATTTTATTCCCAAATAAGGCCTCCATGGCTGGACCACTCCACAAGAATGAATTTTTTAGCCTTCTGCTTCCATAAATATTCATCAAAATAATCAAAAATCCCCTTCAAACATGTATATAGTACCTGGGGCAAAATAGAGAGTTACCCCACGTAAGTCATATGTGTCAAATGATTCATAGCTTCATAATTGTTCATGCTCTCATTGACTCGTCACTTGAGGGGGTAGTCATAATAATGAATTCAAAAATCAAATCAGCATTAAAACACTCAAAAATGTAATTTCCATACATTCAAAATAATCTTTGCTAAAAGATAAATTTTCAATCCCATGTTGGGGCAAAGAATCAGCATAAGAAACAAACATATAGGCTTGACCTCCTTGAAACCTTGGGAATTGACCTATGTAAAGGTTTACAAGAATAGAAGGCACCAAGACGTAGTATACCCTAAGCCCCATAAGACTATTACTACAACACGATTGAAAGGTATACCCAAAATTGATCCTTCGACTTTGTTAATAGCAAGGATTCTAAGAATGTATGCTCTTTCCACAATGGAGGCATCAATATTTGATTAGGTTAATGAACAAATTTAATAATTTGATGATTTAGTGATCTATTTTTCTCAGTGCTTTGTTGCACATAGCGCATCCCAAAAAGGGGCATCTATAGACACTTAAATCACGTAAATCAGATAATACTACCAGTGCATCACATATGCCACTCTTATCGACATCATATGGACCCATTGGGCACCCCTCTAAGCTTTTATAAGGCTCCAAAACACATTTTGGAAGCATCCTGTTGGAGCCAATTTTGACTCAACTTTGGAACCGCTAAATTTAAATTTTTGGTTTCAATAAAAATGATAATAATACTGGTTACTTGTTCAATTGGTGTGAAGTATCTTAAATTTTTCATTTATTCATTTGAGAAAGTCTAACCTTGGTTGTTAATAATGTGTTTCCCTTTAATAAAAATCCATGGTCTTCAAATAAAGGATATGGTAGGTTATTATTAATCAAATGTTTAAAATCCTAGCTCTGAACCGCGTATAAAAAAAATCTCCCTTAAGCTCATAATAAAATGATAAATATTTAAGTTCTAAGGTGTGCTAAAATTATGAGAATAATTGTGTTCTTTGTCTAACATCTTGTGAAAACTGAATTGAAGGAAAAAACACGATTTTTGAGCTCTGGCGATTTGGCGGGAAACCTTCTGAACTGCCGACGGCCGAGCCTCCAGGGTTTCAGATCGGAAACCTCTTCCAGAGTCGTTGGGGGTTTGCTGCTGGTTTCTGTTCTAGGATCTTTCGGTGCCCCGGGAGGGCCCAATGGGGTCTCTTCCAGGTTCTCTCGAGGGGAAGAAGAACTCTTATGCGGAGATATTACGAGAAAACCCTGCGTCTTCCTCTGTTGATGCTCAGCGGAGTGCTTTCCATCTGCTATCCAAGAATGCGGGCAAGGGTTCTCCTGGGCATAGGATCAATGGATGTCTCCCGCAATCTGCGTCAAGACCAAAAATAGTCATCGAACCGTAGCCGGTTGAAGACACGATAAACTATCGGGCTACTCATGATCCGATCCGCAAGTTCATGGGCATTCGACCCACCCCCGCACTTTTTGCATTCCCCGGGTGAGAAAAAATTGGGAGCCTATCGGTGAGTACTCCTTATGGCCCATAAGAAATGGGTATTTTATTATTAGTTTTTCTTCCCTAATGGATAGAAACAGAGCATTTGAATCAGAGAAGAGGAGCCATGGCCCAACAGGGTTATTTGTCCAGCCGTGGAGAGCGGGTTTCGACCCTCGCATTGAGCCCACGGCTGTCTCGGTTTGGATCCGTCTGTATGCTCTCCCGATGGAGTTTTGGGGTGAGCAGATTCTTGAATTGATAGGCAACTCTCTAGGTAGATTTTTGGGAGTTTCCAAGGATACCATTGAAGGAAATACTGTTGTTTATGCGAGAATTTGTGTAGAACTGGATATTAGTCAACCGCTACCAGCTGAGATGGAACTGGAGTTAGCAGGACATTCCTGGATACAATAGCTAGACTATGAAGCCCTACCTTTCCGATGTAGAGTCTGTCATTTGCATGGCCATTTGGCAAGGTTCTGTCCAAATATCTTGAGCACCAAAGCGGATGCTCCACAGGGAATGTCAAATCGCTCCCGAGAAGGTAAGTCCACTTCGGTCAAGGAACCACCTGTCATTCCCCCGGGTTCTGAGGGCCAGAACGATGGCTTTGAACAGCAGAAGAGAAGAAGAAACAAAAAGAGAAATGGCAAGGAGCAAGCTCTTCCCAAGCCAACCAACCGGTATGAAATCTTCAAATCTCTTGTGGATCAAGAAGACCAAACTATGGAAGGAGCAGATGGGAACCTTGAGGATCATATCATCCTTACTCATGCTCCTCCCTCATCAACCCCTGTCCTTGAACAGGTGATTGACTCCTCTCAGACTTTGCAGCAAGAAAACCCCGGGACTCTGGTAATCCACTCCCAGCTCAGCCCGTTATTAAAGATGTTTCCATGGGAATTGCAGAAAAGCTCAGAGAAAGACCAGCTCTTGGAATTTCCTAGGTGGAGAAGAGGTCGAAAAATAGTAATTCCCAAGGGGTGGGCAGGAAATCCAATAAGGATCTAATTGCAATGCAAGGAGATAAGCTAATCAATGGAGGATTGGCAAGAACAATTGATTCGTATTGCTCCCAAGGTTTCCAATGATTATTCAATCTTAGAATGTGAGGGGTTTAAACAAAGAGAACCCATCAATCTGCTGTTCAAAGACTTTTAGAGAGAAGTAAAATAGACTTTCTCGCTCATTCAGAGACAAAAATGTCATTAGACCTTATGAGTAAAACTGTCACCCGAACTGGAGGGGTGTCGGCCATATGGCGATGGTCGCTCTAGGTGCCTCGGGAGGGATTGCTACTCTTTGGAATCCTTTGGCGTGGATAGCAATAGAACATATAGCCTGGAGAGGGGTCCTAACATCTCTTTTTAAGAATATTGTTACAGCTGAACAAGTCTTAATTACAAATTTCTATGGGGCTCAGAACACCGATGGTCAGCGGTTTCAATGGAAAGTTGTTCAAAACATGAGGTCCTCCCGGGAAGATTTTGATTGGATTATTGCTGGGGACTTCAATGCTAAATTATCTGCTAGAGATCAGGAAGGTGGCATCCCTGTTCTGGATACAGGGGACCGGCTGTTTATTGCCCAAGTCCAGGCCTTTAACCTTGTTGATATCAAAGGCCCTGGTACAAACTTTACCTGGACTAATAAGAGAAGAGAGCCATACAATAGGAGGGTTAAGCTTGACAGGTTTTTGGTCTCGGAGGAAGCTTATGTTAGATGGAATATCAAATTCCAGATTTTGGAGGGCCCAGTCTCGCATCACTCTCCCATTTTGGTCGGAGGGAGGGACTATGTCGTGGAAGTATTACAAACCTTTTAAATTTGAAAATTTTTGGTTGCAAAAAGAGGACCTACGAAGGAAAATTCCACAGTGGTGGGAAGAAGGTCGTCTCCCTTTTGGAACAACTATGTTCAAATTTCATAAACAACTTCTTTTTGTTAAGAGTAAACTAAAACAGTGGAAGCAAACTAACAAATCTGATTTCCAGCTCCAACGGGCTCCCTTGTTGGACAGATGGAATGAGGTGCAAAAACAATTCAGAGAAGGAATTATTTCTGAGCATCTTAAATTCGAGGATGACGCTTTACGCAAAGCGGTTGAGGATATTGATAATCAAGAAGAGATCTACTGGAGACAGAGAGCAAGAAATACTTGGCTATTAGAAGGAGACAAAAATACTAAATTTTTCCATCGCTCTGCCTGTGCTAGAAGGCAATTGAATAACATGGAATTCCTTCAAGATGAGATTGGAAACTCTTTTGACACTCTCCCTGATATGCACTCCCTCTCTATGGAGTACTTCTCAAACCTCTTCAAGGAAAGTATGCAGCATGATGTGGAAGCCCAAAATGAAGTCATTGAGGGCATTCCCTCTATTATTTCTCATGAAGAGAATCAGGCCCTTCTTAAGCCCATTGATCGGGATGAACTCAAGAAGGTGGTCTTTGGGATGTGCTCAGGAAAATCGCCTGGTCCGGACGGTTTCCCTATTGAGTTCTTTCAGGCCTTCTGGGATATCTTGGAGGAGGATGTGTTGGTTGTCATTGAGGAATCCCGAACTAACAAAAGAATGCTCAAGGCTCTAAATCACACCTTTATCACCTTAATTCCTAAAGGAGAGGGGGGGGCTCACATTTCCGATTTCAGACCTATTGCATTATGTAATGTGATTTACAAAATTATCACTAAAATTATGGCTGAAAGACTAAAACCCCTTCTTCAGAATATAATCTCCCCTGAGCAAGGGGGTTTTGTTGAAGGAAGACAGATCTTGGATGGAGTGATCTTGGCTCAGGAGGCTATCCATTCTATGCATAATTCAGGTAACAAGGGAATGTTCATCAAACTGGATATGTCTAAGGCTTATGACAGAGTAGAGTGGGGCTTCTTGGTCAAGATGTTGGCAGCCTTTGGTTTTTCTCAGGATTGGATTGCCTGGGTCATGAGTTGTATCTCTACGCCTTCCTACTCTGTTTTAATTAAGGGGCTTCCCTCGCCACCTTTTGGAGCCTCTCGGGTCTCCGCCAAGGAGATCCCCTCGCTCTCCATATCTCTTTCTCATCTTGGCTGAAGGTTTAGGCAGACTCCTCCTGAGAAGAAGACGTCAAGGACAGATTACAGGAATTAAAATCGGGGCTGAAGTTTTGACTCATTTACAGTTTGTGGATGACACGGGTTTGGTGGGAGTTGCCAGCCTCAGGGAAGCAAGAGGAATCAAAGATTCTCTTAACGTCTACCTCCGGGCTTCTAATCAAGTCATCAATGAAACAAAATCAAAAGTGGTCTTCTTTAACCTTGATCAAAGGTCACAAGAGAGAGTTATGGAGATCCCGGGTTTCACTAGGACCTCCCTTCCCGTTGTTTATCCTGGGGGTTCCTCTCGCATTTAAAAAACTGAAAGCTGATTTCTGGAAGGAACTTTTGGATGGCATCAAAGAGAGAATGAATCACTGGTCTCATAGATGGTTAAGCTATGGGGGCCGACTAACTTTCCTGAAGTCTGTTATTCAGGCCATGCCTATTTACAAATTCTCTATTCTGGCCGCCCCTCCTTCAATTTGGAAAGAGCTGGACAAAGCGGCTAGAAGTTTTCTTTGGGAAGGTGCCAATGGAGAGAGGAAATGGGCCTTGGTTGGTTGGGATAAGGTCACCCAGCCCAAGGAAAAAGGTGGGCTGGGCTTGAGAAGCTCCAAGTTTAACAATCGGGCCCTGGCTGGGAAATTGTATTGGAGGTGGATTTCCCAGCCTTCGTCCCTATGCAGCAGAATCCTCTCTAGTAAATACTTGGGTCTTGTTCATCCCAACGACTTGGGCCGCTATCCTTTGGAGGGTAATGGATCTCTTGTGTGGCAGGCGCTCAAGCTTGGATCTCGCATTATCAAAGATCAATTGTTCTGGAAAGTTGGGAGAGGGGAGAAGGCCCGGTTTTGGACTGATTCCTGGGATCAGCATCCTCCTATCCTTGCTGTGTTTCCTGATTTGCATCCGTTAAAATCAGCTCTTGAAGATAAGGGTTGGATTAATATTGAGAGCTACTTCAATACCAACCAATTGGGGGAGTATAAGGTTCAAAAGTTTAAGCGGCTGGGTGAATGGCCTATTCCAATCCCTCCGGAGCAGGCTCCAACTCTGGAAAAACTTTTGGCAGAAAGGTTTCTTACTGGGAGAGATGAGGAGGATGAGCTTGCCTGGGGCTTTGGGAACCTTGGGGTTTATTCTGTGAAGGAGGGCTATGCTTCGATCCTTCCTGAGCCCCCCCACACTCTTTTCCAGTTCATGAATGGAGGAAGATTTGGCATCCCAAGGGCTGGCCGAAAGTGAACTTCTTTGCTTGGAAACTGATGCATAATGGTATCTTGACCTTTGACAACCTCAGAATTAGAGGCATCATTGGCCCCTCCCAAGTGTGTTTTGTGTTATAGGAATGAGGAAACCGCGGATCATCTTCTGTTTGATTGTCCTTTCACTCAGCAGATTTGGCATCGTTGGTTCTCCCACTTTAAACTTCAGGCGCTTGGAGACTTGTCCCGGACCAATTTATGGGAAAGCTGGAAGAGAGGTAGATTTATATCTAAAGCTCTTCGTACTGGCTGGGAGCTCGGTTTCCTTTTTATTTGGTGGCAGGTGTGGTTGGAAAGAAATGCTCGTATTTTCCGTGAAACCTTCTCTTCGGTGGATGGGATTTGGCAGGTCATCTGGAGCAAAGTTGTGGAAACCGTTGCCATCTATGCTGAGGAGGAAAATCAGCCAGCTTCTAAGCCTTTGAAAGGGAGAGTTGCTGATCTTGAGAGACAGGAAAGAAGTTGTTGGAAACCTCCCCTGAAGGCCGGGTCAAAATCAATACCGATGGAGCCGCAAAAGGTAATCCGGGTAATGCGGGTAGTGGAGTTATCTGCCGTGATCATGCTGGGACTGTGCTATATTGGGAATTGCAAGGTCTGGGATATGCCACAAACAATGAAGCTGAGGCCTTTGCTATTAAATCTGCCTCCATCTGGGCCGTCAAACATGGTCACAGAAAGATAATCATTGAGTCTGATTCCCAAATCCTGGTTGGTGCTCTTGATTGCATGAGGAACTTTGCCTTAAAAGCTTGGAGGCTGAGGATTTTGGTTTCCCAAATTTTAGAGCTTTGGAAGGAAGTTGAGGATGTGATACCTGTTTATGCTAGTAGATCTCTCAATAAAGCGGCTGATTTCCTTGCTAAGATGGGTGCTGAGAGAGAGGTTGGGATGCATCTGCATAGCAATATGTCTGTGGAGGATGCCGAGATCAGACAAGGCCTTGAACAATTTTTGAAATAATGTGCAAAGTTTTTTTTTGCTAAGGGTCCTTTTTGTCGCGATATCGCGACATGTAGTGCTGTCGCGGCCTCTGGCTGGTTGCTGTCGCGATATCGCGACAGGTTGAGCCTCCGCGGCCTCTGGTGGGTTTCTGTCGCGACATCGCGACATGTCGCGATATCGCGTGTCGCGATACCGCGACATGTCGCGATATCGCGACATGTCACGATTTCGCGACACGCGATACCGCGACATGTCGCGATATCGCGACATGTCGCGATATCGCGACAGGTCCCGCTTTCTTCGTCCGATTGGCGTTCTTGCCGCGCTCTCGTTCCCTTCATGAAGTTGAATAGCAAAGTAAATATTTCGTCGCTTTTTCGTGACAAGTTTGAGATTTGGAAGCTGCATGGTTTTCCTGTCGCGATTTCGCGACACGTTTGGCACTTAGGCGGCCGGGTGGAAAATTGTCGCGATATCGCGACCTGTAGCGCTGTCGCGGCAACGAGTTGGTTTTTGTCGCGATTTCGCGACAGGTTGTGCCTTCCTGGCCTTTGGCGAATTTCTTGCGCGATATCGCGCCATGTAGCGCTGTCGTGGCTTTTGCTGGGCTTTGCTAGCGATATTGGGCCTCTCTTGAAGATGCTGTTCAAAGGTGGTATGGTGGCGCGTTTTTGCAACAGGTTGACTAAGTGGATGCAGCTTGGCTTTTTTGTCGCAATTTCGCGGCATGTTTGGCTCTTTTGCGATTGGTTGGTTTTTTGTCGCGATATCGCGACCCTTTTGCGGCATGACTGCTGTTTAGTGTTTTCGTCGCGCTTTCGCGACGCTTTCTGCGGTTGGCTGTCGAGGGCCCTTCCTGTCGCGATTTCGCGACATGTCGCGTTATCGCGACTGTTGGCGCCGAAGTGGCCGTGACGGGTTTGCCTGTCGCGATTTCGCGACATGTCGCGTTTTCGCGACATGTCGCCTTTTCGCGCCGTCCGTTCTCTGTGCCTTGTGGCTGCTAGTGTTGCCTTTGTGCGCTGACCTTGTTGTGTTGCTCTTGGCTCTGGCTCGGGATGTGTTCTCTCCCGCTTGTATCTGGTTTTTGTTTTAATACAAGTTTTAATTTTTTCAAAAAAAAAAAAAAAAAAATTATGAGAATAATTCAACACTGTGGTCTAGCATCCGAAAGTTTTGAATCTAAAAAATAAGATATTAATTAAAATCCTGAAGACATGCACCCCATTTAACTAACAAATGAGCACCTTAGATTTAATCCAAGAGAAGGTTAAGAAAATAAAATCAAGATGTAATCGGAAGGTTGCACTTCGATAAGTCAAGAGAAGTTTAAGAAAATAAAATCAATAAGGTTATAACCTAAGGTTCTTTTCAATTAAAATTGAGCAAACTCTCATTGATCTAATGGCAATGCTTCATCAAGAAGTAATCCAACGAACGCGCTTTCACGATAAATTCTGAGGGTTAATTCAAAGACCAATAATAAATAAAAGGATTAAAACCATGTTTATTTCATAGATCTAGATGAACGCACTTGATTTTAAAATGATCCAATGGCTACGCATCCTACGAAGAGTCAAAACTTTAAAGAAGTCAGCATGGGTCAAACTTTGAGTTAAACCATGAGCTATTTCGATGGATCGACCGGTAGTGCTCAATAAATTTAAAAATCAATAGTTGTGCTTGTTTCAATTAAATCACACATTAAAATCAACATTAAGGGTATGCACCCCCTTTGTATTAATCGTCAAGCTAATTAAAAATATTGAACGACAGCGCTCGACCGAGATTTGATCTAATGGTGGTGTGCTCACAAAAGATGCATTAAAAAGTTTAAAGTCTCAAAAGATTAATTAAGCTGGTTAAAATGAATTAATAAGGGTCTAATACATCAGATAATCACCCCCTTTTAGCTTAATCAAAATTAAAATCATGCGTCCTTTGGTAACTAACCCGTAGGTTGACCAAGATCTACGATTGCACCAACATCAACCCAGATCTAACGGTCGCACCAAAACAAAGAAACAATAAAATACTGGGTAAGATGAAGGTAAAGTGAAAACTAATTATGTAATTAGTGAGGGTATAATATGTTGAATAATCATTCCCCCTTTCAGCTTAATCATGATTAATCAAAATCAAAGAGCTTTTTTTTTTGGCTATATAGTATGCACCTTGCAGTTGATATGACAGTGGTGCCCAAATGAGACCAAAGATCAATCGATGCGATGGTCTATGATGGCAAAAAAAGGACAAAAGCAAAATGAAAGTATTAAATAAAATATATATCTGACGATGGTGCTCATCTCCGCTCATATTCGATGATGTGCATTGGTAAAAGTGATCAAAGTTTAATCTAAAGGCTTTCATTTGATTAATTAAATACTTTTTAAATATGTCCCTTCTATTATATGTTAAACCTAGCACATGATCAGAAAATCCAATGGTCGCGCCTCCACCATGGTATGATCTAATGACGATCGCAAAGAAAGGTAAACATATTATATGATACCTATGCTTAATACAAGTTGTTAAGGTAAAATAAATCATGGGGTTAACATTGGATAATCATGATTAAATAAGAACTAATAAGCCACATTATTCGATATACAAACCAATGAAGGTATAGTCTTTAAGCCTAATTATGTTTTATAAATTATATCCAAACCAAAGGTTTTCGACTATGTAAGCATGATTAAATAAAGGTTTATATGCAAATAGGTATACTAACTATCATGTAGGTCCCAGGATATCAACGGATGCACTCCATAATGAATTAATTTAAATGTGACGTGCAAACCAAAGGTAAATAAAAAAGTGGGCTCAAATTAACACTTGATTAATAAAATCTTAAAACACATTTAAAAATGCATTCGACCCATAATTAATTACTATCCTTATTAGTCAGAATTAATGTTCGTAACGTATTTTTCTTTCGAATAACTAACCTACAAGTTTTAAGAAGATCCATGGTTGCGATAGAAAAGAAACACATCCGACGGTAGAGCTTGATCACGGTTGGCTCAGAGAGACTAAGGGCATCCAAGATAATAACAACAGGCACTCACACCGAAGACCAAATATTGTGAATATCTCGAGGGTGATTGCTTCCTGAGCGAAGTATAATCAATCCCAAAGAATTTAGTTATCATTTGGGTTTGAGGTGGCACAAGATTCAAAATGAAAGCCATGCCCATTATGCATCCTAGTTCCACGTCAGATTAAAAGGCTATAGTGATGAATAGCAGAAGTTTTAATAATTAGAAAAACAACACTCATGGTAAACATTGTAGAGATGTTACTTTTTCAATATGAAAGGAACACACCCAATATCACCATACAAAAGAACAAAATCCTATAGGAAATGAATATGCTGAGGATTGCAGATATGTTTGACACAGAGGTATAGAGATTAATGACTGATCAACTAGAAAAACTACAAAAATTCCAAAAAGGGAAGGACATTAGAACTCTCGATCAACATCTGGAAACAGGTTCATCACAACAAAAACCTGAGCTAACAAAAAAATCTATGAGGTAGTTAAAGAGATAGTCCAAAAAGAAACACCGGGAACAATTGTGAGGGAGGTAGTACAAGAAGAAACAAGTTCTCCCAAGACCACCATCACTGGTTAAAATAAACTGTTATTTGAAAATTTCAAAGAAAAGAGTTCATTTCAAGTAGGTAAAGATAGTGGAAGCCAACTGTACCAGTTTTGGAGATCAAACTAGAAGTGTAAGGCCAGATATAAACTAGAAATAATAGAATCAAGAACCAGTAGCTATAAAAGGAAGCAGATAGGTCCAGATTCTGCATCAAGCAATTAAATAATAGCATTTTTTCTAAGAGGTATACTTGAGTGCACTGTTAGTTGTGTTGTTGTATCCCCTTCTATGTCTATTTTCCTTTCTTATTTCTTATTCTTCCATTTTCTTTGTAGGATTGTGATAGGAGAGTGCTCAAGAAGTTGAGATCATTTCCTACCTTTTTGAGTCTAGGATTCAGAGACTCTACTATCACCATATTGAAACAAGGAGAGTTGGAGATACTTGTTATATTATTTGAACAGAGTTCTCTTCATTGTATTGATGTATTTCTTTAAGAAAAATATATTTAAAAGGCATTTCGCCCACTCTGCATGTAAGATTTTATGAAATCAATACAATTTTGAATTTTATCCCTATCATATATTTATCTTAGTACTATGTGTCATTGTGTAATGGGTTACATTATTTGAACACATTATATATGTTTCTTTCGTTGGTTAACTCTTGATTTTATTGTGATATTTGAATGAGATTAAGAATGCCAATTTTCCTTCTCCACCTTCTTTCTATTTCATATTAAAATTATTGTTAAATTGCTATAACAACCCAATGCATCTAGACACCAGTCTGCATTAGGCATAACAGTTGGTTGTTTTCATGCTTGGTCATTTTAAAAAGAATACTTATAGCTTAATATAAATCTAGAGCATGTAATTAGAAGTTCAATCAAAGAATTATTGTTGGGGTTTCCTTACCTATTCTGTAGTCTTCTTTAGAAATATTTTTGTTTACAAGAACATGAGGCAGGTCGACCAGAGCCTGTAACATTTCGTTGGTTTCAAACGAATTCTTATAGCATGATAATCAAAATCCTACAAATGCAAGAATTGGTTCCAACAGTTTTTTGGCGTCGTTGCCGAGGAAGAATTTTTACATTCTAATCCTAGATTTTATGACATTGTTTTTAATCAAAGGGTGGCCAAATAGAATAAAGAGTGTTTGTTTTAATTTTTTACATTTTCTATGTTCTTTATTTTTGTTTCTAATTTTCTTTACATTTCTTGATCTTCTTGAAAATTTTTGTTTCTTTATTTTCTTAAATTATCCCAAGAAGTGACTCCTGTGAGAATGAGTGATAATATCAAGCATTCTTGATAAAGTATATGTTGTTCTTTTTGCATCTCAGTGTTGGTGACTCTATTGGATGAACCCAGAAGAAAAATAAAAAAAAATAAAGAACAGAACATGCTGTAAAACATAGGGAGAAGTGGTAAATAGTTATTATTGAAACTTGATAATCCAGAGGTATTTATACATACTCAGAAAACTCCACTTTTAAAGAATACTGCTTATAATAGTATATCAAATTCTAGTGGTAAAAAGTACGTAAAGAAAAATTAAAATAATTTTACTACTGATATTACTATAGATGAACGCTTAAAATTAGTGATAGAAGATATATGTGATTATTCTCATAATAATAATTCAAAAGTAGATAATCCATTAGTTTACGTTCAAGCTGCCCAGACCCATACCACTGTAGGTACTACAATTGTGAAATTGAATTCTATAGTAGCAATGGCTCAGGTTATTTTTCATTTATGGAGAACTAACATATATAGGCATTTTGCATTACCAGTAAATTTAAATACCTTACCTAGTAAAGCTCACAAATACCTCCCTAAGTTTTTAGGAAACAGTGCAGTAACTAGAGAGGATCATATCAAAATTTTATTATATGCAATGGATAGTTTGGAAGTTGAACATGAAGATGTAGTATTAATACTATTTCTACAGACTTTAGAAAAATATGTCAGAGAATAGTTTAATTCCCTTCCTAACAATGATATCCCAGACTTCACAAAAATGGAAGAGGTGTTCCTAAAGAAGTATGGTGAAATAAAAAATTAACAATCATTGTTAACTGAGCTAGCCATTATGAAGAGGAAATAAAATGAAGTTGTTAGTGATTTTAACACAAGATTTTCAAAGTCTAGGAACAAAATTCCTGCCAACCTCAGGCCTAGTGATATTCAGTCTATTTGTTTTTATAAAAATCCTTTTCAATGAGAGTTTAACTATGAATTAAGGCAAGAAAAATCCACTACCATTTATGGTTGTATGGAAAAAGCAATGGATATAGAAATAAATATGCTTTACAGTGGTAAAATGAAGCCTTATTATTTAGAGGTTAACATGCCTGAGAGAAAACCTAAGAGAGTGGCTTTTGATATACAAAGAAGAACTGAAATTGATCCTGTGGAGAAGTTGACTAGTTAGATGATAGAAATGTTCAACAACACGAGTAACAGGCTAGCAAGAACTAAAATAAATAGAAGTAACGGTGAATCTTCATAGATAGAATGATATCATGTTGATAACCATACTCCCTTAAAGAAAAATTTCAATAGGAATTGGGGGAATAACAACAGTTTTGAAGAAGAAAATAGGAATAGAGGTAATGGAAACAATAACTTGAAAAATAAATATTCTTATAAGGATAAGAACAATGTTCCTAACTTTGTACCATCTGCTAACGTAGCAGAAGAGTTTCCCTATTTTTTCTCCACTTGTGATGCACCCCATAACCCTGATGCATGTGGAATTCACCTAAGGGATCAGTGTAATATAGACATAAATGCAAAAATAGAAGAATATATAAGAATCAATGCATGTTGGTCCGTTGAATATGAATCCATATAAAGTTTATTTGAAGAAGACATGGATAAATATGCTTCAAATCATCATCCTCAAATTTTAGTAACCAAATGAACTAAAATCTTACAAAAATCACATGAGTCAAGATATGATAAGATGAAGCAAGGGAAGTTGATCCCCACTACTCAAGAGGTTGAATAATTAGAGGCAACCCATGTTTTAAATTTAAGGAATAGAAAATTCCCCAAAAATATGGAGAAATCATCTACAAGTGAAACAAGAAAACAAACTTTCACCAATAAAGATATCAGTAAAGAGAAAATTGATAAGAACCCTAACAAGATTACTCTTGAAGTAATAGAATGAGTGGAAGAGATTCCCAAAGAAGAAAGTAATAAACCATTGTATATAAAAAATATAGAGTTTGATGTTGGGTCAGAACTCAGTACAAAAAAGGTTAATATCACATTTGGATAACTTATGAAAGTTCAACAGTACAGAGAACAAGTCTGCAGAGCATTTGGATTAGTAGAACTAAAAGAAGGCCCAACTTGCCATGCTGCTAGACAAAATCAACATGATACAAGATCACCATCCTCTGTCAGACCCTTCTATGTGTCATTAAAATATAATTAAAATATAGGGGAAATATATGTGATTCATAATTGCATGCTAGACAGTGGACCTTCACAAAATATCATGCCTAAGCTAATAGTTGATCAAATAGGATTAATCTATACTATAGATTCTACCCCTATTTTTGTAATGGACAGTATGTGTAGGGGTGATAACTAGATTATTATTTTACCTAGACCAAAACCCTAAAAAAGGAATTGTCATGGATGTCGCAATAGTTGACGTTGACCCATTTTTCTCATTATTACTCAGTAGACATTGGGAAAAAAAACTAAGAGGTTTGATTCAAATAGACTGGTCCTATGCTACAATCCCAATATCATATAAAGAGAATATAATTTTGAGAAGGGAACCATTCAAAAAACACTCCATAGAGTTAATTCAAATAGATGAAACCATGATTAACTTAGTAAACTCTATGGAAGAAAAAGGGATGGGAGTTTATTCAATATGGCACAACCCATTCCTGGTGGAAGTACCAAAAGCAAAGAACATGGATCCAAAAGATATAAAAATAGTAGATGAGGAATCATATAGAGTTTTGAATCAATAAATATGGACCATGTCTTTTGATGGAGCTAAATCCCAATCTGGAGCAGGTGCAGGTGTAAATTTAACTGATATTAAAGGAAATTACCTTAGTATTCCTTACAGATTGCAATTTTCTTGCACAAACAATGTAGTTGAGTACGAAGATTTACTACTAGGGCTAAGGAAAGCAAAAGATCTAGGTATTAACTACTTAACTATAATAGGGTATGCAAAGCTTATTATACTACAGATCAAAGGTAAATATCAGACTAAACATCCTAGGCTTAAGCAATATAGAAATGCATTATTGGAAGAAATTGATAAATTTTTGGATTTTAATATCTCATATATTCCTAGAGAATAAAATCATGTTGTAGATATTTTATCTATGAATACCTCAGGTCTAGATCACCCAGAGATAACTACAAAATATATGGATAGATTCCCAACTATTTCAGTTTATAAACCTTTTGTGCTAGATAACATAGTATATCTACAAGTCTTTCAAGATGACATAGATATTAAAAATTTTATGACTCTAAAAAATTAGTATGCAGATGTAATCTGTGATGAAAAATATGAAGAAGAGCTAAAATACCAAATAGATGATCTAGTAGAAGTAATACAGTTGAAGACTAATAAGATACCTAAAGGATTAGTTTCTCTAGAAAGTCTATTTGATGATTTTGACAAAGCCTATAAACCTTTACACAGAGAAGTAATATCTGAAGATATTAACATTAGTTCAATGAAAGAGCCCAGAATAGTGAAAGTAGACATGGCTTTACCTGTTAAAGAAAAGGCTAGATATATCAGTTTCTTGAAAAATAACAAAGAACATTTTGCCTAGAATTATGAAGAATCTGAAAACATTCAAAACAGATGTAATGACACACATAATACCCCTGAAAGAAGATTCCAAACCATTCAGATAGAAACAAAGGAAATACAATCCAATTATGCACCCAATAATGCAAAAGGAGGTACAAAAGTTATTGGATTCCAAAATAATCAGAAAGGTAATATTTTCTTCCTGGATATCCAATTTAGTACTAGTTAGAAAAAGGAATGCGGATATTAGACTCTATGTAGATTTTAGAAATTTAAATAAGAGTTCTTTAAAAGACAATTACCCATTACCCAACATGGAACAATTATTGCAAGCAATAGTTGGCTCAACAAGATTGTCTCTGTTAGATGGATTTTTAGGGTACAATCAAATTTAGATAAATTCAAAAGATAGACATAAGGCAGCATTCACTACACCTTGGGGTACATTTGAATATTTAAGAATATATTTCAGACTAATGAATGTAGGTGCTACTTTTCAAAGAGCAATGGACTTTGCCTTTAAAGGATTGATGTTTAAAATTGTAGTTGTATACCTAGATGATATCACAGTATTTTCTAAAAATCTAGAAGACCATCTAGAACATTTAACTGCATTTTTTGCTCAATGTAAAGAATTTGGAATTTATCCGAATCCCAAGAAATGCATATTTGGGACTACACAAGGAAAGCTATTAGGACATATAGTTTCAAAAAAAGGAATAAGCATTGATCCAGACATAATTGAAGCCATTTCCAAAATTCCCCCTCCTAGAAATTTAAAAGGAGTTAGGTCATTCTTCAGTAAGATAAATTTCATTAAAATATTTGTCCCAAATTTTGCAGAGATGACCAAACCTATAAATGACATGGTTAAGAAAAATAGAGAAATAAAATGGACAGTGGAAAATATGGAAGCATTTAATAAAATCGAAGAAGCCATATCAACCACCCCAGCTCTAAGTTGTCCAGATTATGCCAAAAAAATTAACATCTATTCTTATGCATCTGAACATTCTATAGTTGTAGTTATTTCATAGAAAGATGATGAAAATAATGAAAGGCCAATAGCATTCATGAGCTCAGGACTAAAAGGAGCACATATTAAATACACCTTATTAGAAAAACATGCTTATGCAGTCATACAATATTTAGAGCACTTCAAAGGTATATTTGGCTTGAATAAGGTTTATTGTTATATTCATTTTATAGAAATAAAGGATATTTTTTCCCAATCAGAGCCATTAGGAAGACTAGTAAGGTGGATGGTAAAGTTTCTGCAATATGATGCTGAATTCAAAATAGTTAAAATCGTCAAAGGGTGGGGTTTAGCAAAATTGTTGGCAAAAAAAGAAGAAAATTTTGAAAATGTTATCACAATAGATGAGGCATATGATGTCAAAAGAATCAATAATACTGAATGCAAATGATATGAAGAAATATTTTCATACTTACAAACTCTGTCATTCCCTAAAGTCACGTCAACAAACAAAATGAGGCCAGTTAAACTTCAAGCTCAGAAATATTACATACAGGATGGAGTGCTATATTGGAAACACCCTGATGGAATATTATTAGTCTATTTATATGAAAGTGAAGTCCCAAAAATAATTAATGAATTTCATGATGGTTTCTGTGGAGGACATTTTTCTCCAAGAGCTACAACTAATAAAATAATGAGAGCAGGATATTATTGGCCTTCCATTTTTAAATATGTATATAAATATGTTAGGAACTATCATAATTGCCAGGTTTTTATAGGAAAGAAGCATTTGAAAACCATGCCCCTCAAGCCAGTAATCATTGAGGCAACATTCACATAATGGGGTATTGACCTAATTGGAGAAATCAAGCCTAATTCATCTGGCCAACATAAGTGGATCATAACTGCCATGGATTATTTCACCAAGTGGGTAGAAGCTACACCTCTGAGGACATCCACTACTGCCACAGTCATCAAATTATTAGAATAAAACATTCTAACCATGTTTGGGGTTCCCTAAAAGCTAGTTATAGATAATATACATTATTTTGTTTCATATGAAATGGTAGAATTTCGTGCTGAATATGGAATTGAATTGTCCCATTTTGCCAATTATTACCCCCAAGGAAATGGCCTAGCTGAGTCATCAAATAAGAATGTAATAACAAGAATAAACAGGTCACTAGGCAAGAATAAAAGGGGATGGGACAGTCAACTTAAATTTGCTTTATGGCCTGATAGGTTATCTATTAAAAGAAACACAAGAAGAACCCCCTATGAGATGGTTTATGGAGAGAAAGCCCTATTACCTCCAAAAATAGAAAAATTGGCACTTTCCTTCTTTTTTCAAGACCATGAAACCCAAACCCAATACAGATAAGGCTTGACCAAATTTTCCTATTGGGAGAACAAAGAAAAGAGACCCTTAATAGAATAATGGAACAAACTCAGAAAACCATGAAATTGTTTAATAAGAAATCTAAGGGTACTCCTTTTTATCAGGGAGATATAGTCATCTATTGGGATCCTAAAAATGGTAAACATGGTGAAAAAGGTAAATTTGAATCCAAACGGATTGGTCCATACCAAATAGCTCATGTTATCAGTCAGAATAATTATAAGTTGCAGACCTTGCAAGGTGAAATTATGGCTATTCCCATTAATGACCAACATATCAAAATGTAAAATCCCTGTTGAAGGAAAAAAAAAATATATATATATATAAAAAAAAAATGAAAAAGAATAAAAAATTCAAAATAGAGTGTTTCATTTTTAGCTTTTCTTTTCTTTTTCAATTTAATTCTGAGTTTACTGTACACATGATATTCTTAGCTTAATGAGTATATTTTGTTGTTGATTCCACCAAAAACAATAAGAAGAAAAAAAGAGACTTATTTCTAGATTTTGATGAGGTTTACAATTTTATAAACATGAATGTTTATGCAATAGTTGTTTGATATGAGATAAAACAGAAGGAAAACAAAGCTAACTGAAACATCATTTCAAAAGCCTCACATTACAGATGATACTTAAGGTGGATTCAAAGGTCCAAAGAATCGAGTTATCTTTGAGAGGGTAGTTGAGCCAAAAATCATTACACTCATATTTATAGCCAGAAACTAATCCTTAACTTAGGCATACTTATTGCACAATTTGCATATATATCCAAATACTTCTCTCACAAGAAAGAAAAATCAAAAAACAAAGTAAAATTGAGTCACTACTTGAGATATCTTGGAAAACCTCTACCGAGGCTATAGATGCTTGAATGGCAGTAGGGTAAAACCAAGATGGTATTAGAAGCAACTCCACCGGGGCTATACATGCCTGACTGGCAGTGAAGCCCTGCAGAATGGTGAAAATTTTTAAAAGAGTGAAATCACATATTAGGCTTGATTATTTTACTTAGATATGGTAAAGTTTTGAAATATTTAGAAAGCCAAAAAAATAATGCACAAACACACACATGGGCATAAACATGATGAAGTAAAATGTTTTGAAAAATTTATGTGTAATCATATCTTATGATTTAGCTAAAACAAGCATTACAATATATCAAAATAAAACTCATTTGTTTCTAAAAATTTGACCCTAGTTTCCAAATTGAATTAAAGGAATTACAGTTTTCAAATCCTCAATTGCTTTGATATCATGTTGCTCATACAGTCTTTCAGTATGTTTAAAAAAAAAAAATTGTTATACATTTCAAACTTTACTTAGCAATCAAAAGATGTTGGATTGTTGTTCAAATTTTGCAAGTAAAACCAGGATATTCTGTGGTTCTCAAGTGCCTCATGTTTTCAACACATTTTCCCAGTCAGGGCCTATGTTGGAGCCAAATTTGACTCAACTTTGGAACCCCTAAATTTAAATTTTTGGTTTCAATCAAAATTATAATAATACTGGTTACTTCTTCAATTGGTGTGAAGTATCTTAAATTTTTCATTTGTTGATTTGATAAAGTTTAACCTTGGTTTTTAATATGTGTCCCTTTAATAAAACTCCATGGTATTCAAATAAAGGATATGGCAGGTTATTATTAGTCAAATGTTTAAAATCCTAGCTCCAAACTACGTATAAAAAAATCTCCCTTAAGCTCATAATCAAATGATAAATATTTAAGTTCTAAGGTGTGCTAAAATTAGGAGAATAATTCAACACCGTGGTCTAGCATCTGAAAGTTTTGAGTCTAAAAACAAAGAGCTTAATTAAAATCCCAAATACATGCACCCCATTTCACTAACAAACAAGCACCTTAGATTTAATCCAAGGGCCGCACTTGATCCATATGTAATCGGACGATTGAACTATGATAAGTCAAGAGAAGGTTAAGAAAATGAAATCAATAAGGTTATAACCTAAGGTTATTTTTAATTAAAATCGAGCAAAATCTCATTGATCTAATGGCAGCGCTTCATCAATAAGTAATCCAATGAACGCGCTTTCATGATAAAGTCCAAGGGTTAAGTCAAAGACCAATAATAAATAAAAGGATTAAAACCATATTGCTTTCATAGATCTGGATGAACGCACTTGATTTTAAAACGATCCAATGGATGCATGTCCTCCAAAAAGTCAAAACTTTAAAGAAGTCAGCATGGGTCAAACTTTGAGTTAAACCATGAGCAATTCCAACGGATTGACCGATAGTGCTCAATCAATTTCAAAATCAATGGTTGTGATTGTTTCAATTAAACTGCACATTAAAACAAACATTAATGATATGCACCCCATTTGGATTAATCTTTGAGCTAATTAAAAATATCAAACAACAGTGCTCGACCGAGATCTGATCTAACAGTGGCGCGCTCACAAAATATGTATTAAAAAGTTTAAAGTCCCGAAATATTAATTAAGTTGGTTAAAACGAATTAATAAGGGTATAATACATCAGATAATCAGCCCCTTTAGGCTTAGTAAAAATTAAAATCATGCATCCTTTGGTAACTAACCTGCAGGTTGACCAAGATCTACGGTTGCACCAACATCAACCCAGATCTAACGGTCGTGCCGAAATGAAGAAACAATAAAATACTAGGTAAGACGAAGGTAAATTAAAAACTAATTATGTAATTAGCGAGGGTATAATATGTTGAATAATCATTCTCCATTTTGGCTTAATCATGATTAATCAAAATCAAAGGGTTTTTGTTTTTGGCTATATAGTATGCACCTTGTAGGAGATCTGACTACGGTGCCCAAACGAGACCAAATATCAATGGATGCGAAGGTCTATGACAACAACAAAAGAACAAAAGCAAAACACAAGTATTAAATAAAATATATATCTAATAGTGGCACTCATATCTGCTCAGATCCAATGATGCATTTCGGTAAAAGTGATCGAAGTTTAATCTAAAGGGTTTCATTTAATTAATTAAATAATTTTTAAATCTATCCCTTCTATTTTATGTTAAACCTAGCACATGATCGAAAAATCCAACGGTTGCGCCTCCACCATGGTATGATCTAATGGTGATCACAAAGAAAGGTAAACATATTATATGATACCTATGCTTAATACGAGTTGTTAAGGTAAACAAAATCACTAGATTAACATTGGATAATCATGATTAAATAAGAACTAATAAGCCGTATTATTTGATATACAAACCAAAGAAGGTATAGTATTTAATCCTAATTATGTTTTATAAATTATATCCAAACAAAGGTTTTTGACTATGTAAGCAATGATTAAATAAATTTTTATATGTGAATAGGTATGCTAACTATCATGTAGGTCCCAGGACATCAACAGATGCACTCCATATCGAATCAATCCAATGGTAGTGCGTGAAACAAAGGTAAATCAAAAAGTGGGCTCAAATTAACACTTGATTAATAAAATCTTAAAACACATTTAACAAGGCATTAGACCCATCATTAATTACTATCCTTATTGGTCAGAATTAAAAAGGTTTGAAATATATTTTCTTTCGAATAACTAACCTACAGGTGTTGAGAAGATCCATGGTTGCGATAGAAAAGAAACACATCTGATGGTAGAGCTTGATCATGGTTGAATTAGGGAGACTAAGGGCATCCAAGATAATAACAACATGCACTCACACCAAAGACCGAATATTGTAAAGATCTTGATGACGATTGCTTCCTGAGCGAAGTGTAATCAATCCTAAAGAATTTAGTTATCGTTCAGGTTTGAGGTGGCACGAGATTCAAAATGAAAGCCATACCCATTACGCATCCTAGTTCCACGTTAGATTAAAATGTTCTAGGGATGAATAGCAGGAGTTTTAATGATTATACAAACAACACTCATGGTAAACACTATAGAGATGTTACTCTTTTAATATGAAAAGAACACACCCAATATCACCGTACAAAAGAATAAAATCATGCAGGAAATAAATATGTTGAGGATTGCAGCCACATTTTATACAGAGGTATGGAGATTAATTACTGATCAAATTTAAAAACTACAAAAAGTCCAAAATGGGAAGGAAATTATAACTCCCGGTCAACATCTAGAAACAAGTTCATCACAACAAAAACCTAAGCTAACAAAAAAAAAATTAGGCAGTTAAAGAGACAGTCCAAAAAGAAACATCAGGAATAGTTGTGAGGGAGGTAGTACAAGAAGAAACGGGTTCTCCCAAGACCACCATCACTGGTTAAATAAACTACTATTTAAAAAGGTCAAAGAAAAAAGTTCATTTCAAGCAGGGAAATATAGTGGAAGATAGCTATACTAGTTTTGGATATCAAACCAGATGAAGACAAGTGTAACACTAGAGATAAACCAGAAATAATAGAATCAAGAACTAGCAGCTATAAAAGGAAGCAGGCAGGTCCAAATTTTGCATCAAGCAATTAGAGAATAGCATTTTTGCTAAGAGGTATACTTGAGTGCCTTGTTATTTGTGTTGTTGTATCTCCTTATATGTCTATTTTACTTTCTCATTTTTTATTCTTCCATTTGCTTTGCAGGATTGTGATAGGAGAGTGATCAAGAAGTTGAGATCATTTTCTACCTTTTTGAGCCTAGGATTCAGAGACTCTACTATTACCAGATTGGAACAAGGAGAGTTGGAGAGACCTGTTACATTATTTGAATGGAGTCCTATTCATTGTATCGATGTATTTATTTAAGAAAAATATATTTAAAAGGCATTACGCCCACTCTGCATGTAATATTTTATGAAATCAATACAATTTTGAATTTTATCCCTATATTATATTTGTCTCAGTACTGTGTCACTGTGTAATGGGTTACATTATTTGAACACATTATATAAGTTTCTTTCATTGGTCAACTCTTGATTTTATTGCGATATTCGAATGAGATTAAGAATGCCAATTTTCCTTCTCCCCTTATTTCTGTTTCATATTAAAATTGTTGTTAAATTGCTATAACAACCCAATGAATCTAGGCACCGATCTGCATAAGGCATAGCAGTTGGTTGTTTTCATGCTTGGTCATTTTAAAAAGAATACTTATAGCTTAATATAAATCTGGAGCGTGTAATTAGAAGTTCAATCAAATAATTACCGCTAGGGTTTCCTTACCCGTTCTGCAGTATTCTTTAGCAATATTTGTATTTAGCAGAACATGAGGCAGGTTGACCAAAGCTTGTAATAGCTCGTTGGTTTCAAATAGATTCTTGTAGCATGACAATCAAAATCCTATGGATGTAAGAATCGATTCCAACACTTCCCAACAATTTAGGGTAGTTTTGGGACACTTCCTTGTGATCGTCCCACAAAGGGATGTGTTGAGGTGTAATTTTATCCATTCACAAAATCAATCGACAACTAGGATTTGAATATCCTTCCTTGCAAATAAATATATGTTTATTCAATGTCTCCACCTAAATGTTTCAAATATTAAGCATGTATGTATGTATAAGTGCCTTAAAACTCTATGTGGTTTGCAAGGAAGGATATTCAAATCCTAGTTGTCGAGTGATTTTGTGACTTGACAAAATCACACATCAACAAATTGGTGCTAGAAGGAGGGCATGATGAAAAACTGGTAATTGATTTCATTTTTCATGCAATTTTCTCAATCACATTTGTTCTTGAGTTGTTTATTATATACTTGAACATTGCAGTTACATTGATTTATTTAAACATATGTTTCAAGTATTGTATCTTGATTAGTGAGATTTTGAATTAAACTAGAGTCTAAAGAAATCATCACTAGGTCTAAGTCTACTGGGTCCACAATATTCCAAAGTTTATCACCCACCAAGAGACATAGACGAAGTAAGACCCAAACTATAAATCTTCCTAACACTGCTAACGCTAGTTCAAGTGTGCTTGTTAATTCCCCACATATCAATATGGCTGCTCCACCTGTTGGAAATTTGGCATGGATGGGAAATCAGCGAAGTCCACTGAATATACCAGGTGTTGCCCATGACATGCCAAAGAGTGTGGAGAAATATTTACCAAGATACAAGCATGATGGAACTCGCATGGCGGAAGAACACATATAGGAATATGCAGATTCCTTGACCAAACGACAAGTCGAACATGAAGACGTCGCATGTAGGTTGTTTCCTCTAACCTTGGATGAGATAGCCTATGATTGGTATGTTTGCTTACCCTCTGGTTCAATAACTTCATGGGATATGCTCAAAAATGCTTTCATCACTCAATTTAAATTTGCAATTGATCCTGCTAGTGTTTATTTGCAATTTGCTTCAACTCGTAGAGAACCTAATGAACCTTTACGTATGTTCAATACTAGGTTCCATAAAATGTACTCATGACTAACTGCTCCTTATAATGTTGCAGAAGATACCGTAATCCAAGTCTACTTTGGAGCATTGGATCCATTAACGATGATGTTCATAGAAGAACTGGATAGATAACGACACTCACAGGAGCATACATGGAAGCTCTATTGGTGGAGCAACAGATGATGCCTTCGAGTTGCGGGCTTGGTCAATTACCTTCGATCGGATATTCGGGTATGCAAAATCAAATACCCATGATTAATAATGCTTTGATGAATCAAACTCCAATGTTAAACATGATTCCTCAAATACCAAATCAAATGGCTTATGCACCACAAAATAATCAAATGTTGTTAGAGAGTCATTATGCTGCACAAAAAACTAGAAATGATGCATCACAATTTAATATGTTTGGAAATGTTGCCCCAAATCAAAACTTGAATCAATTTCAGAATTTTCAAACACAACAAAACAATCCCATGTTTGCTCAAAATTTACAAAATCTACAAATGCAATAGGGTAATCCGATGTTTATGCAAAACATGCAAAATCAAAGAAATTCTATGAATTCTAACCCATGGGTAAATCAAAACATGTTACATAACCAAAATTTGCCCAATGTTGTGCCTCAAACAAATATTACAAATATGACACCTCATCAAAATGTGCCTAATCAGAGTTGGTTGAATCCTCAACCAAACATGCCTAATCAAAACACTCCTAGTTGGTTGAATCCAACTATTCAAAATGTTCCACCAAACCCAAATGTTGCAACTCAAAACCAAAATCAACCTGCTAATGATACTCCTGATCCAAAAAAGGTAGCAGATTTAGAAAGGATGTGTCTTAAATTAAGTAGTGATATGGTACAAATGCAGAAGCAAAACAATCAAAATGCACAACCTAATCGAAGATTTACCATGCAAAGACCTAAACATTTTAACACGAGACCAAATAATGGGGGTGTACCAACCCCTGTGGCTAACAATAATGGAGCTTCTAGCTCAAACTCAAAAGCCACTATTGTTAATCTTACAGAAGTAGTGTTAGATAATTGGTGTAGATTGCATGGTACAAATGAACATAATGAACTAGAATGCAATGAATTTAGTTGTGTTGCAAATTACATTCAATAGGGTTTGGATAAAATGGAGTTAGTTCCAGATAATGATGTGGATGAGGCTAGCACAAGCAAAGGTAAGAGTTCAACTTTTGTAGTGGACATTTGTGAATCGGGTGAAATTGAAGAAGAAGAAGAAAGTGAACAAGAGGATGAGATTGTGGAAGAAGTGCATACTCTAAAACAATACAAGAAGCCAACTCACGACTACCATTTACGGAGTAGAGGTAAAATTTATAACACATCTTCCACCCCCCCTAAGAATTTGAATGTGCCACTTGATGTCAAATCTAATAACAATCCCATTCCACCACCTTTGCCTGAAAAGTCAAAGGTAACTCTGAAAAACATGTCAAAAGTTCAAGATGTTGAATCTACAAGTTATAACATTATCGAATATTTGAAGAAAACAAAGGCCAACATTAATCTTTATGATGCTTGTCAGTTACCTGAACAAAGGAAACTTTTAATGCAAAACCTAGGGTTTCAAGAAGCAAAAGAGAGCCATGACATTACTGAGGTTAAATATTTTTCTAAAAAAGAAAAAGAAGAAGCTTTACCTTTTCTGCTAACGGTTCAAATTGCAGGAAAGAATGTACACAATTGCATGGTGGATTCAGGAGCATCAGGTAACGTAATGCCATATTCGGTTTGCCAAATATTAGGACTCACTCCTACGAAGACGAACAAAATAGTTGTCCAATTAGATAAAACAGAGGTGAATGTGGTAGGTATGTTGAAAAATGTGTTCATTCAAATTGCATCAGAACCCAGAATTCAGCAATACATTGATATTCAAGTTGTTGATATTTATGCTAAATATGGGTTATTTTTGAGCAGGGATTGGAGCAAGAACTTGAATGATTATTTCTCAATAGATTTCTCACACATGTGGCTACCTTGGAAGGGAGTAGCAAATCAAATTTGGGTTGAACGAGAGCCTAGAATTAAAGAGCTCATCACAGAATACAATAAAGGAACAAATGAAATTATGTATAGTGAAATAGAACTTGGTACATACGCCTTAGACGTGATCGAAAGAACAAGTGAGCCAGAAGCACAAGGTACATCTAATGAATCACTTGCAGAGAACAATCTTGTTTGGATATTAAAATTTGATGGATCTAGATCCAGGCAAGGTAGTGGTGTTGGGGTAGAACTCATAAGCCCCAAAGGTAAGACCTCATTTTTTGCTTATCGGTTACAATTTCCTTGTACTTGCAATTCAACAGAATATGAGGCATTGGTTTGTGGATTACAACTAGCTTTGAGTAAGGGTATCAAATGCTTAAAATTTTTAGGAGACTCACAACTAGTAGTTAAACAAGTTAAGGGTCAATATTCCTGCAATGATAAAAGATTAATCCATTATAGGAATAGAGTCAGAAGCCTAATTGATGAATTTTTGGCCTTTAACATTGCTTTGATTTCTCGAAAGGGCAACCATGTTGCAGATGCACTAGCCATTGCTGCAGGTACGCTCAATCCAATTGATAATAAAAAGCTTAAAAAATTTACGATTGAGCTCATGCCTTGTCCCTCAGTTCTAGATAATGTAAATAATTTTCAAGTTTTTGAGAGTGACAGGCATATCTTTAATTTTGTAACTAACTTATGGTATTTTTGAAAACCAGGTTATCGATGAGGATGAAAGATTGCAAGAGGACATCAATGAAAGTGAAGAAATGACGAAAGTCAATAATATCCCTCAAGGTATGCTCTCTTTAGAAAAACTCTTCGATATAGGTTACAAAACTAAACAATGTGACAAAGTTTCTCTACCTCAAGATGCTTATGATGCTTATAATATTGGTGAGTCAGATGAAACACAAAATATTCTCATAAGTAAAGCTACTACATCTAATGAAAAGGAAGGTATCATGCATGCTTTAAAATATTACAAAGATGTGATAGCGTGGAGTTATAAAGATCTTAAAACGTATAATCAAAACATTATAACTCACACAATTCCTTTAAAGCCAGATGCAAAACCATTTAGGCAAAAATAGAGACTAGTTAACCCACTTTTAGAACCTCTTATTGAAAAAGAAGTTAAAAAGTTGTTAGATGCCAAGATCATTTTTCCAATTAGGTATTCTACATGGGTTGCTAACATTGTGCCTGTTAGAAAGAAAACTGGTGAAATTAGGTTATGCATTGACTTTAGGAATTTGAACAAAGCCTCATAGAAGGATAACTATCCATTACCATCCATAGATAGCATATTACAAATGGTAAATGGATCTGAAATGATGTCATTCCTAGATGGATATTCAGGATACAATCAGATACTCATTGATCCTAGAGATCGAATGAAAACAACTTTCACAACCAAATGGGGAACATTTGCTTATCGGAGAATGCCATTTGGGTTATTAAATGTAGGTGCCACATTTCAAAGAGCAATGGATTTTGCATTTCGAGATTTGATAGGTAAATGCATTGTTGTTTATGTCGATGATATTCCTGTATTTTCCAAAAATAGAAATGACCATGTTAGGGATTTGAGGAAGGTGTTACAAAAATGTAGAGAACATGGAATTTCTTTGAATCCTAAAAAATGCATTTTTGGCCTAACTGAAGGTAAATTATTAGGTCATGTGATTTCTAAAGATGGTATATCCATAGATCCTGAACGAATAAGTGCCATACAAAATATTCAGCTACCAGGAAGCAAAAAAGAACTAAGATCTTTCTTTGGGAAGATTAACTTTGTGCGTAAATTTATTTTTGGTTTTGCTGAAATTGTTAACCCATTGAATAATATGATGAAGAAAAATGCTAACATGTCTTGGAGTAATGAAGCAAAGACTGCATTCCAAAATGTGAAAGATGCAATTTCAAAGGCACCTGTGTTGGTAAGCCCGGACTACAATAAGCCCTTTTACATTTACTCATTTTCTTCAGAACATTCATTTTCCAGTGTGCTCACTCAAAAGAGTGAAGGTAATGTTGAAAATCCAATTGCATTTGTAAGTAAACCTTTCAAAGATGCAGAGGTGAGATTCTCAATTCTTGACAAACAAATGTATGCCTTATTCAAAACTGTCAAGAAATTTAGACATTATCTTTTACATAGTCAAGTATTTGCAATAGTACCTGACCCCATAGTTAAAATGATGTATTTGCAGAATGAGTTGGGTGAAAGGCGAGGAAAATGGATCTCTACATTGCAGGAGTACGACTTGGAAATTCAACCAATGAATATTGTTCGTGGTCAAGGATTATCCAAGACCCTTGCTCAAATTGATCCACAAATCAGTTGCCAACAATACATGGTGGAGGAAATCACAGATGATGATTGGTATAAAGACATCGTGTACTTTCTTCTCAATGGTAAAACCCCTCCAAACTTAAATGCTACGCAAAGAAGATCTTTAAGGTTAAAATGTGCAAATTTCATGATTAAAATAGGGTCTTATATAGAAAAAATCATGAAGGTATTTATCTTCGATGCCTTAATCAGAATGAGGCTTCACAGGTATTAGATGATTTTCATGGAAAATTTGGTACTAGGCATGGTTTCGCTAATTCTACTACACATCAAATTTTGAGAGCAGGCTATTATTGGCCTCACCTTTTTAAGAATGTACATGCTCATGTTAGTCATTGTCATGTTTTCCAGGTTGCTGCAAATCGTGAGAGAAATGCGCCAATGTCATTGCAGCCTATGATTGAATCAAGACCATTCGCTCAATGGGGGCTCGATTTTGTGGGAGAAATCAATCCAAATTCTTCTGCACAACACAAGTACATTTTGACTACCATCGATTACTGCACTAAATGGTCGAAAGCGATTATGACAAAGAACTGCACTTCAAAGGTCATGGTTCGATTCTTGGAAGAAAACATTATCACTCGGTTTGGTATGCCCAATGCTATTGTTAGTGATAATGGTTCTGCTTTTGCATCCATTCATTTAGTAGAATGGGCTTACGACAACAAGGTAAGTTTGAAGTTTACCATGAACTACTACCCACAAGGTAATGGTCTCGCTGAGTCTACTAATAAGAACTTGTTGTCAGTCATTAAAATATTGCTTGAACATAATCCACGTGAATGGCATTCAAAACTTAAATTTGCATTATGGGCAGATAGGATCAAAATCAAAGAATCCATAGGAACATCTCCTTATCATTTAGTATATGGACAAGATCCATTATTTCCCACTAATCTTAAGCTCCAAACATTGCAATTTATGAAATATTATCTTGAAACAGATGATAAAGTTGAATCCCATTTAGTGAATCTTCTTAAACTTGATGAAAAACGTGAGGAAGCCTTACTTCACTTTAGCAAGCATCAGGATGTGGTGAAACATTGGTTTGATAAACGGGCAACTATGAAAGCTTTTAGAATCTCTGACTTAGTTTTGTTGTGGGACAAAGCACATGAAAAGAAAGGAGATCACAAAAAATTTGATAACTTGTGGTTAGGCCCATATCAGATTTCAGAAATCTTAGGTGAGAATGCTTTTAGACTGAAAACTTTGAGTGGAGAAAACTTGTCGCTTCCTGTGAATGGGCGTCATCTGAAGCATTATTTTCAAGCCTAAACACAGGAAATGAGTCTTATTTGTACATTATTGTATATACTATTTTGTCATGTGATGTGTTGATGTTATGTGTTATTTGTTGTGTTGTTTTGTTTGTTGTTATGTTTGTTTTCATGTAATGTTTTGTTGTTGAGCTTAATGATAGATGAACTTCACCAGATCTTGTTGGAGTTTCGTGACTGAATGTGTTTCAAGTTGGCATAGTTTTAGGTGAGTCTTCCAAAGAGTAGGGTAAAGCTACCTAGTTTGAGGACCTGT
Organism: Wollemia nobilis; assembly: GCA_028583015.1. Classification (NCBI taxonomy): domain Eukaryota; kingdom Viridiplantae; phylum Streptophyta; class Pinopsida; order Araucariales; family Araucariaceae; genus Wollemia; species Wollemia nobilis. Next base: position 9,520,675 of record JAQPPZ010017052.1, read on the forward strand.
GAAACCTGGAAAAAGGGAAAATGAGGTATTGATTTATGTCCTTATGAATGTGAACAAAGATAAAGCAAATATGAAAAATTGGAATTGTATTGCGAAAACTTTGTATCCTTACATACACTCGCATTTCATAAACATGTTTCATAACATTGCATACATCACCCTCGCACTCCATATTTCATATCCCATAGAAATATCATTTATCAAATTCAAAAGGTGTTAATTGGTTTTGTCAAAAGTCATGTTGCTTTAATCAGGGGCACTTTCACAAAGGCATTTTGTACAAAATTGTAAAAGACAAAAGCTTCATGTTGCACACCATAGTTTCAAAGTTCCTAAATATTTTTAGTCACTCAACCATTTCTAGTATGGTAGGAAACCACCGAAAAGCATGTCAGATTCTCTTAGGATCATTGCACAATATACACTAAATGGGTCTTGAGATTGGGGACTGATGTTGAAATCATCTGGAACCAAGCATAGTTTACACATATTAAAAATATTTTGGGTAAAATGGTCAAAACCATCCTTGGAAGAAAATGTGAGGTGAAAAGGGGCATCCTTGTCGGTCCCATCATGCAACATAGTCCATAAAACTCATTATTACCACAAATACTTGAAACTCTAAAAAATCAGAGTAGTAAGGATAGGGTCAAATTCTCATCATACTTCGGTTGAGAATCCGATTCCCCAAAGCTTTGAGTCTATTTACATCACATATCATCTACTATTGGGTCGTAAGGATTCGTACTACTCATCCGTCAGAAGGAAGGGTAGTCGTCCCCAAGATTCAAGCAATCAAAAGCCAAATTATGGACTATGGGGTTAACCTCCACCGGAGCTATAGACGCTTGACTGGCAGTGGAGTATGCTCATGCGTGGTGACATGTCTTGTTGCAAATCAAGACCTCTGATCATTCAAACGGGTAGGCTAGCCTTGTGGTTCTTTCATAACAGGTTTAATCATTTTGGTCAAAATGAGGTAATGAACTCACTTGTGCACACACTAGTTCTGGATGATAGTAAGGTCATAACTGAGCTCTTGATCTGGTAAGGAATTCACAGCACACACATTTGGTCCTAAGAGGGTTAGATAAGTTTTAGTGTGTTTTTTTATTGTACTAGAGTGTTTGAGTCTCTGTAAAACATGTCATTCATATTCGATCAATACATGTTTCAGCTTATGTCATATCATTTTCATATCATCTTATTTTCATGAGTATAAATGATTGGACCCCTGATTAAAGTACGATGACAAGCATGGCCAAAACAAAGGTTTACATTAAAATGATCATTAATACAAGTCACCCGATTCCAACCAGCAATACATCATATCCTGCATAAATTCCTGAAATGATTCTGGTAGTTCATATTTGCTTTGGTCTATTCATATTATCTGGATACTCATCGATGTTCGTGATTCTAATTTTCAGGTTTTTGTTTTCAGAGTTTGATGTTTGAGTCCGAAATGTCCAGGGACATTGACCAGCAGAGTCGCCATTGTTGTGATGTCCTTCACAATGACCCCAAAATTTGGGGACCCACTTGAAATTTGAAAAGTTGATGCCAAAATATTATCTACGATTGAAATTTGAAAGTTTATGCCAATGCATTGTCCGCATTGGTAGTTCATATTGTCACCATTGGAATGTGAAGAATATTCATCTTTAGGTGTTCTATCTTATAGCAAGTGCATTGTCAAATTTCACCTCAAGATCTAAAAGATTTTGAGTTATGATAGCATGGTCATATTTGAGTTTGGTTTATGTTGTATTCATTTTGAGGGTTTGATGTCATTGTATTGTTTTGTGATATGTATGTTCATTAACTTGTTTAATTTACAAAGGTAAGTTTGTAATGTTTGGTTTGTATTTAATTATAAATTACCTTTGTTGTGTAGATGTGTGTTAAAGTTATATTTGTTTAATAAAAGGTCATGTGTTGTTTGTTCCAGTTTCATTTATGTGTGTTATTGTAGTTTTATTTAATAGTTTTAGGTGTTTTTATTTTAGTTTGTAAAGTTTTGTAATTTGTTATTATGAGTTTTATGTTACACTTTGTTTTGTTTTATGTGTTTGTTTAGGTTTTGTATTTTGTTTTGTTATTAGTTTTATAAACACTTTATGTTATTTTATTAGTATTATGTTTTTTTCAATTTTGTTTAAGTTTTAATATTATTTTGTGAGATGTTTTAAAGGTTTTAGGGTTTTAGTTTTAAAAGTTAAAACCTTAAAATTATTGATAGTGCCAATGTATTTAATGTTATTGTTTTAAATGTTTTAGGAATTTGAATGTTCAAATTTTAAGTTAAAGCATTTAAAATAATAAATTTATTATAAAAAATTTTGGTTCATGTTATTGATGTTTGTTTTGATTTATATACAGGATGAGCATGGTGCGGCATTCTAGTCAACCTTCATGGGTAGGTCCCTATATCCAAGCTTCATGGGCATGCAATTTAAGGGCTTCCAACTCCTATGCAAGGATGTACGCATTCAAAAGATGGGTCCCACCTACGGGGGTATATGCACAATGTTTGAGGCAAAGGATTGAAGGGACTACGTGCGATTGTGTGATCCCGTAGCATTTCTCCTAGAAAAAATGATGAAATAATGCATGATGTTTGGAAATGAATGTGGCATGTTCCACTCAAAATGGGACGCGATGTATACACTGGAAAAATATGCAACATAACCAAAGGAGAAGGGTGATTCTCGTAATGGGGTTCATGTTTCAGCAAATGAGCAGCATGTGGCAGGAAGATTCTGCGAAGGCGAATGAAGTGGATGCTAGGAATGGATCTAACGGATCTAGGTGGAGCGTCTGGGTTCTCATGGGTTGTTGTAAGCACCGGAACACGTGTCTTTTAGGTATATGGAAGCATGTCAGTAGCAAAATAGGATATGTTCAGCAAATGATTTAAATTATGATGAAACTGTGATGTATTGAAGCTCTGGAAGTTTGACGTAGCCACTATGGTTGAAACGAAATCTTCACATGAATGTTAAAGAAAGCATGGATGCAAGATATTACTCGGAATAACAAGTATTATAGAACACCATTTTTGAAGTATTTAGAGTTATGGCTTATCAAAAGTTATTGTTGCCACCTGATGAGGAGCGCTGCAGCAAGAAGGTTTTTTGCTATGGTATTGTCATAGAGGTGTTAGTTGTTGTTGCCGAAGGATTATTGTTGCTACAATTGCCAAAGAATTGTATTTTTTAGGAAGCCTACCAAGAAATCATGGTTGCCTCATGAAAGTGTAGTCTTCTATGAAATGGAACCGACAGTTGCATAAAAGCACAGGCAGATACAGACAAAATTACATAGGAAGGTGCAGACAAGCGGGTATGATTTTAAAAATAGGAAACATGGTTAAAATGCGCAGACAGGGACTAGTTTGTAATGATTTTAGGGCTTGAATTTGCCATTCAAACTAAATCAAACATTGGATCTGTCGTAAGATTATTGCCAATTGCTTTGTGTTTAAAATGGTGAATATCTATCAGGTAAAACTGTATACGTCAGTGAAATCAAGGTTCGCCCGGGTGAGAAGGTGTCGTCGGTGAAGTAATTTATCATTTGCAGAGGCATATGGTTTCATATTGAAGGTGGATCCTGAAGGAGGTCCACATTCACTTATTACACAACAGCGGTGTATGTTATGCATGAATCATTGTATGGGTTTCAAAAGGAAATCATGAAAATATGTCATGTGCATTAAGCAAAGTTTCATGACAGAGCTGGGTGCAATAATCATTTAAAATATTATTGAATATAATTAATTTTGTTTAAAATGGTGATTGATTTTAACATAGTATATGAAAGTTTATTTTATATGATATGTTATAAGGTTTTAAACAAAAGGGTACAATGAAAGTAAAGGTTGTCCTTGATATGAAGTCGGTTGTATAAAGGGTAATACCGAGGAAGTTGTTTTGAAGCGAATGTTTTATTGATGAATGAAGATATTGAAGATGTGATTATAAAATCAGTTTTAAGAGAAGCAGTTCTAGAATGGAACAGAAAGAGAACGGATTCAACCAAATTTATAACGAATTGATCATTTATAAAAGAAGATAAAATGAACAAAGAGGGGTTGAAATTTTATGCAGAGAAATATACGAGAAGGGGTGAAGAGGAAAAAGGTCAGATATTTCATCTACAAAGATCAGAGACAGGCAGATTTCAGGGAACAGGTTATATTGTTATATCAAATTGTCTTATGAAATATATTTTTTGGTTCAGACTTGTGTATGTACTGGGTTTGAATACTATAAAAATCAGTTTCATAGGCTGCGTTAGTTTCAAAACTCCTTTAAAATATTGCATCAATATTACTATCATTGTGTCACTACTGGTAGGTAGTAATATTGGTTTATTTTCCTGTAATGTGTTTTGCTCACTGAATATATAAGTCCGCAGACATTGTTATTAATTTTCTCATCTTTAAAAATCCTTTTGAATTTATTTTCACTGTGTTATTCCTTTTATAAAGTTAACCTAGCTTTATTTTAATATATATAAATTGTTGCTGGGTTATTTAAAGTCTGGTTCAACATCAAATTAATTGGTGTTTGAAACAGAGAGTTCAAGGATAAGTGATTATCTCAGTGTTTAATTTCCTTCTGATGAGATTGAAATACTGGGATGGATATCCTTTAGAAAGTTTGAATCTGGATTGATTTTAATATAATAATTTCATATTACAGAAACCAAACTTCACCTTATAAAGTTTTAATGAAAGTATATCTTCATCTAAAATATTTAATTTAATAAATATTTTAGAAGTTGATATTACATGAAAACTGCAATTATGAACAAAGTTTTATTATAATATTTAAGTGTTCATAAAATAAAGCAGACATTAAGTTCTACATGCCCTTTTTAATCAAGTTTTAACATATTCTAAAGTTGGGCAAGACATTTATAATTTATTCACTTGTTTGAATAGAAGGATTTGTCATCACCCTATCCCATAAGTAAGTGGGTCATATCATATAGATATTGAATTAAAATAATTATATTTAGAGGTCTATTTTATAAAATTTTAGTAACATTTATATGTTCTAAAGTGAATTGAAATGCAATTTCAAATAAAATGTTAAATTTATTCAAATGCATGGGAAAATGTCCATCCGGGTGATGAGGCATCACTATAACAATGGAGCATTCGCGTGTGCAGGTGTACAGTTTTTATGTTGACATTGAATATAGTTCGAAGACTTGAGTGGACTGTATTAAAGCAGAGTGAATGACTGGGATAATTTTGCAAGGACACTCAATTACAGGAACAATATTAATCAGATTTATGTCATAATTTACAGCAGATCAACGACGATTAAAAAATGAGCCCAGTATCAAATGGGGATAAATAGATATAGATTTGAAATAATGCAAGTAGAGCATGATTTATGTTTTGTGTATGCGGACACAACAACACCGAGAAGTATGAATAAGGTGCGATGAAGAAATGTTTGACAAGTTGGCAAAAAACTAATTATGGTGAAGATTCTACATATAAGACGTGTAGATAGATATTGTCTGACATAGTAGATACGAAAGCATTCATGAAAGATATTGCTTGTGCCAAGAACGACCGTAACGAAGGAAAATAGTGTTAAGGAATGAAATGGATTTGTTGGTGAGATATATGCTTACAATTTCATATACCCAAAGAAATTGAAGGTGATTTCCTCATGAATTACAATGAGGATAGATGATATGAGTGGTGGCAAATTTATTAATTATTGACAATGGTGTGTTGTGTTATCAAGATGCAAGTATTGTTTTCATGAAACATAGTGAAGGGAAGATGTAAATTGCGTGAGTGCTCATTGTTGATATGCCAAACTGCGTGGAAGGAAATTATTATAAGAATTTATGGAGATGGTCAGAGATAAAAAACAATCACCATATATAGAGTGTGATGATGGAATTACCAGGTGGATAAGATGTTATAAAGCTTGAGGTGTTCGGGTATTGTGCATGAAAATATGGTTGTGGTCGAGGACATTTATCTAAGCTATAACCTAAGGTTAATGTGGATGTCCTATAAATATAATTACGGAGTTAGCTATGATAACAGTGAAGGATGTGAATTATTGAAAATGCAGTGTTGGCAGGTGTGACAAAGATAAAATAGTGATGTAAATGAAATTGTCATTTTGCTAAAATTGTTATGAAACAAAAATGGGATGAACGAATTTCAAAACGGAAAGAACAGAATGATTTGTGGATTATAAATAAATTTTTGAATTCCAAGAAGAGCGTCGGACATCGTGACAGAGCGGGAGAAAGCTAAAATTGGTATCCTAAAGAAAAGTAGAAGTAAGGTTCAGGGAGATCAGGTTCATTGTAGTATTTTATATTATTATATCAAATGCTTTATACTCAAATTTGTGCAAGGGATGGGTTTGGGTGTTGGTAGAATATTATCTCATTATGATGATTCTGGTGGGCAATATTTTGGTTTTACTTTCTGTTCGATTTATGCATGCCCTGTCCGAAATTTGAAAACAAGTTTTCTTTTCATTAAAACCTTTGAAATTTTTTTTTCTGTTATTTATATACATTAATCCTAATTCCTATGCTATAAGGTTGGATTATATAACTACGTTGTAGTATAAAGTTACTTTTCAGATATTTAAGTTTTCAGATATTTAAGTTAAGGAATATCTGGGAAGGGTAAAAGATAAGTGATTGTTTCAATTGCCCATCTTAAGTTTCATAATATTGGGAGGATTGAAACTTAATATCTTACAGATGTAAAGGTGGATGTGGATGAAATTGTTATTCTGTGGAAGTAAATTCCGATTTTTGAAATATCGAACAATTTAAGTCATTTTAGGATAAAATTCAAATTTCATTTTGAAAAAAGAAAATCATATTTACTTTGAAGATATTTAATTTCATAAATATGGTTCAAAGTTAAATATTGCAATAAAAATATTTGCTTAAATAATCTTTGTTTTATCATAAAGTAAATTTTATAAGCTTAAGTCTATATTAAGCCCTGCCATTGAAGAGAGCATTAATATTTATAATTAGGGAAAGACATTGTTGAAACTTGTTCACCTTTTGATGTTACATATATAATTCATAAAGAGGACTGAACAAATAGTGTTTCACATTTAATAGACCTTTTTGAAACTGGAATTAATGATACAATTATTATGCTTAAGGTTTATTAATTTTATTCAATTTTCATTTAACTTTGACTTTGAGAGTAAATTAATAAAAAATGTTATATTTAGGATGAATTTGTTTGGAGAATTTTTGAGATATTAGAATTGATGAAATGAAATGAAGTTTAGTGTACTTTAATTTAAAGCCCTAAAATAAGCTTTATTTCAACAATGGATTAAACTGATATGAAAGGACATATTTTATATGATGAATTCGAGATCATTTACCTAATGTTATGCCCCTTGTAAATAGTAGTTAACAAATCCAAGAGTTACACATATGAAACATTAGATATAACATAAGAACCTTGGAGATATATAATATTCTTTGTAAAAGAGAATTATAATTTTGAGTTTATCGGATGGTTTTGTGACTGGACAAAATCATACCTCAATAGGATGGTTATAGTTGGTGACCATCCCAACCAGGGACAACCATCCATAACCATCCCTGGGTGGGACGGTCCCTAAACATACCCTTGAAAAAGTTAATAGATGCATGAAATGGCAATAAAGGACTGTCATTTCCATGTCTAATCACCCCAAATTGATTGGGGACCTGCCATTAGAGTCAGGGACTACAAATTGGGAGCCCCAAATGGGTAACCTTCCCTCACCAATGCATGCCAAATAATTGGACAAGTGGCAGCACTTGCCTCACATGGCAAGACTTGCCCCTTTGCCCTAGATGCCCTTTTGGGCTATAAAAAGAGGTGCATTCACCCATTTTGAAAGAGGAGAGTTTGAAGCATTTAATAAATTAAGTGCTACCCAATTCTATTCTCTCCTTTTTCAAATCAAACTTTACCCCCCATTTGACCTTGAAATCCTCTTCATTCGAAGGTGCTTTCAAGGGCAATAGGAATCGATCCAACCATACCAAACCAGCCAAATTGAAGGTAAATTTGGCCCCATATATCGAAAACATCCCTAAACTAGTTTTGGACCAAATCCCAATAGCATTGGTGACAAAAATAGGCCATATTTGTAACCGCCCCACCTACAGACGATTAGCAATTAGTAGGTGTCACACCTAGGGATGGTCATAAAACAACATGAAATTTGGATAAAATTCCTCTATGGACCCCTTAGGAATGCTTATATCGACCCATGGTCCAAATTTGGTGAAGTTTTGAACTAATTTGATGGTATATTTGAGGTCCCCATTGTTGTAGGTTTAGGTGTCCTTGTTAGGGATTATCACTATTTATGCATACTTTTACCTTAAATATTGTGTTCAGATCTCTCCAAAAGCATTTATATTATATTATATTGCATTTATACATCATTTAAAATTAATTTCCATGTGTTATATATTAGTTTTGATGTTGATAGATTAATCGCTTTTCTATGTTTTCAAGGCTTTATATCTATAACGCAGGTGCTACTAACTCGTTTTCAATCCCTTGTGTGTAGGTACAAGTATTCTAGATAGAATGGAGGAGCTAAATTGGCAAGGAAGAGAATCCCAAGAATAGCTATCGATTGTGGGAATGTGAGATTCACACCATAGAACATTGTTTTAAGTCCCTTTCAAGGGATTAGATCCCTTACACATTGTAATGTTGACATGTATCAAATTTATGAAAGCCCTCGAGGGGATGTATTGTAATCGCAACTAAATTTATGGATGAATGAATAGAAGGAGAAATATACCCTATTTATTACACTTTTGCTTCATTTCATTAGATTACAAGTTTATGATATTTTCTCTTTGAATGCTTTCAAATTGTCCTACATTGCGATTAAGTTCCCTTAAGGTGATGTCATAAATTTTACTTCTTCTGAAGTAACACCAAAGACACACTTCTTTGGGTTAAGGTGGACGTTGTGTTTGAACAAGCGATCAAATATCTGATGGATATCTTCAAGGTGTTCCTAGCATTTCTTGGATTTAACAATAAGGTCATCTACATAATTTTCCATGATTTTGTACATGTAATCATGGAATATGTAGGTTATTGTGCGTTGGTAGATCGCCCCAATGTTTTTAAGGCCAAATAGCATGACATTGTAGCAAAATGTCCCTAAGGGGGTTGTGAATTACATCTTGTGTTGATCGGTAGGGTTGATTATGATTTGGTTATAGCTTGAGAATCCATCCATGAGGGATATCATCTCATGCCCAGTGATGGAATCGATGAGAAAATCAATGTTAGGTAGGGGGAAGTTGTCTTTGGGATAAGCTTTGTTTAAGTCATGAAAGTCTATGCAATCGCAAAATTTGCTAGATGGCTTGGGTACAGGGACCATGTTAGAGACCCATTCGGGATAGTCTATGGGTACTATGAAGTCTATATCTAAGAGCTTTTGGAGCTTAGTTTTTACTAGTAATGCAATGGTTGAGTGCATGCATCATAAATTTTGCCTTACTGGTTTTTCATTTTGATCAATTGCGAGTTTGTGAACTACTAGGGCAAGATCAAGTCCTGGCATATCCTTGTATGACCATGTGAAGAATCGAATGTACTTTAAAAGGAAATTTATGAATAAAATGTGCTCCTAGGGTGAGATTTTGGTGGCTAATTTAACTATGTGAGGATTTTTGGGATCGTCACCTATGTCAACGTTAATGGTTTCCTCAATAAGTATGTGGGAGCCATCGCACAATTGTTTTGGAATTGTAATAAGATGGAGATTGTCGGTAGCCTTGGTAAATTCATATTCATCATCTAGGTAAATGTCTGTGTGGTGCATCTATGATATGAATTGGTGCAGATGATGAAGGGGTATTCATAGTGTGCAAGACATGTGGTGAGAGTAGGAAATCTCAGGGTGTTGGTATGGGTGAAATATGCACGAGATCGATGAAGTTAGTATTTGGTATATCGTCTCATGTTGGATGGTGTGTGTATCATAGTGGAGAGAAAAGATCCACCTTGACCATATTAATTGATGTTGTGGGGGATGTGGGTGGTGAAGAGTCTGGTGATGTTGACTCGACAACCTACGAGCATCCTAAAATCCTTAAAGGAGGGCATAGGATGACTGGTGGAGATCGTGGTCGAGTGGAAACTCGTTGAAGTTGCTAGTGTATAGGTAGAAAGGGATGTAAATATGTTGATTATGGTGGTGGGGATGTCATGACCTATCTGAGGGAATGAGAATTCAAGGATAGGGCCACAAATTGGCTCATTAATTCATCACCATAGCATGTGAATGCATTGTCCATGCCAGGTGATTCTTTGAAGAAATTACATGGGATTGTAATGGTAGATTGGGGTGAGAGAGTATCTTCTAGGATTTCCATGTCAAGTATACATTGGAAGAGGAGAAGGACTCAAGAAAATATATTTAATTTTTTACTCTAATGTATGGATGGCAGTTGGGTGATAACCTAAGCCAAATTTATCGGTAGGGGATTGGACATGAGGGTTAATGGGTGTACGCAACCCTTGCTCATAGTGGCCTAGTTTGAACCCATGCCAATGGAAATGTTGAAGGTAGTGTAAGGCAAAATAAGTATTAGCCAGATGATCAATTGTACCATAGAAGCTAGATTGTGGTGGTGGAGATACTATGGGTGGGAGCGAGGAATCGACTCTGGCGTAGATGAAGTTGGTATGATTATTGGGAGATCCTAGTTGTATGATGATTCCAATAGTCAATACCAAGGCTTAAGGGTAGCCAAATTATCATGTGGATTGGATGGTGGATGAACATACGTGGGTATAACACATATTGTAATCCCCCAGAACTGAGTTTGACAATAAAACAAATATGCATGGTGTTGCATGTTCCAGTGAACGAGGTGGCAAATATGATTTAGATGATGATGGTGAGGTCTAAGAGTCTCTAATGGTAGCAGTGGAAGGGTGTAGTAGTTGGCCATATAAGTTAGATGCTCATTGCTACCACTCATGGTATTCAACTATGATAGATGATATAGGATGATTGGCCTGTGGGAATTGCGAAGGAGTAGATGTTGGACTACGCAAGGAAGTGAATGATCTAGGTCTTGGTAAAAAATATAGAGGAGGTGTGCATAGTGTAGGGATGATAGGTGTTTCCATAGGGGAGGATGATTGAGATGGAGCAATAGGGTTCACTATGGATGGCGATAGTGGTTACAGCATCGAAGGTGAGTTTATATAGGATGAATATTGGGATGGTTATGGTGGCCATAAAATGGGAGGCAATAATGGTATGGTAGTGGGGTTAGGCACTACATATGATGGCACTAAATATGAAAATACTGAAGCATGTTTCCTTGATGAGGATTAGGATAATGAGGTAGATGTAGGAGAGGATTTCGATGCTCTGGTTGACTAATGGGAAGAAATAGGGAATAGTTATGTGGATGAGAAGGAAGGCGTAGGTGGGAGATCTGTGATGTTGTAGAACTTAAAGGGGTCCCCATCGGCCAGGATGTAATGGAAAATTCCATTATGGATGTACTTAAGACAATGGTGTAGCATGGAAGGGACACATTGCATATCCCTAATCCATGGGTGACCAAGGAGGATGTTGTACTGCATCTCCCTTTGGATTATGTGGAAGAGGGTGGAAATGGTATCGTAACGACCTCGGGGAAGTGGCACTTCATCCACCAGACTACTATACTTGCGATTTGATTGAATCCATTGATATTAAATATGCAACAAATGAAAGGTACAAAGTAGATATAAGAAAAATACAAAGAAGTAAATGAACGAATGCTTTTATTATTGATATTCTCCAGATTAGGTTACAAATGAATCCCTCTAAGGGATACCCTTAGTTTGATACATGATTTTACACACAAAAGAGGGCATCAGGTGTATGAAATATCCCCTCACATAGGGGATATGCTTTATAAGGCTTCCCGATGATATACATAGAAATGTATGAGGTCTTAGTGATGCCTTCTTATCTAGGCCTAAATTCTAGAGGGATCTTCTCATACTTGTATGTCGTGGATTTTCCCAATTGAACCTGTAGCCCTAAAATCAATGAAACAACAACACATGCTTAGATGTCCAAGATTGCCTCCCCATATGAGGTTGTTAGCAATGAATAATCTCAATAAATGCAATGAAACTAGTACTATGTAAGCAAATAACTAAAATAAAGCTTATGCTACTAAAATGAGAGATAAAGCAGAATAAAAGAAACTAAACCCTAGACTAGGTTGCGGGCCACTGTCCAGGACAACGGCCGCTAAGGTGAAATCTCTCTCTTGATCCAAAGGCTATGGGCTCAAGTCCACTTATAATGTTAAAAATTATTACCTTATGTGTTCAGATTTTCCCTCTAATCCGATAGGGCTCCACTACAAGAATCGATCTCCAAGGGAAGCTCTCCAAGTCTCTAGAAGCTCTCCTCAATGATCCAACTTGTTCAAAGTTTTGATGTATGATGCTCTCCCTCTCTCTCTAATTGAAATAAGGTCCAAGAATTTCCAAGAAGCTCTATATCTCCTAATTGATCAAAATAAGGTCTAGGAAAGTCCCCTAGTGCTTTTAGGTTTACTCCTTATAAAGTGTTTTGAAGCCCTAGGTCAATGTTCAACCCTAGGACTGAATCCCTCATGCGTACTAGGTGTTAGCATGAGAAGCTCTTTGTTTTTCTATGTTTAACTGAAGTCTAAATCTAGACTTTGAGTCTTCCATGTAGACTGGCTATGAGGAGGGATGCAAAGTTGTCCCCGCTCATCCTTATTGCATGTAGACTGCCACTTCCACCCAATATTAGGTTGGATGGGTGGAAAAATGCATTTAAATTTTAGCCCATGTCATCTACAATGGCTAAGGTTTGGCCACTATGAGCTACAGTGGCTGGATTCTGGTCACTCTGGTCTACAATGACCAGGCTTGGATGGGCTGAAAATGCCCCAAATGAGTGGTAGAAACCACTTTTGACACTTGGAAGATCCCAAGGTTTAGTCACATGACCTATGGGTGTACCCATGTAAGTAGTCTTCCTAACCATGGCATGTTTTAGGTGTCTACAGATGCCTCTTTTTGTGATGCGCTGAGTAATAGACACAGCGTGAGGTGAAAATGTAGACCACTATGTTAGCAGTGTGTATGATGATCATTGATCTGATCAACGTTAGATGGCCTAATAATGTAAGATGGCATGCATCCTTGAATAATTGCTTCAACCTTATTGAAGGCTTAATATAGCATAGGGCTTGCACATGTCCACTTGCACTCATTCCTCAAACACAATCGGGTAGCTTATGTTGCTACAACAGAACCGATCGGAGAAGAGCTACAAATTGAAGATGTCCTTTTTGCTTATGACCCCAACAAATGGGAAAAGTTTTGTAAGATTTGAGTGCAATGATTCGTAGGACAAATGCAATTTTGACATGATCGAGTGATATTTTTTTTATTTTTATTATGATGATTTGAAGTTCCAAACTACCCCCTCACACAATGAATTGGTGAGGGAAGGGCAATGAATGAAGCGACGAGTCGCTTGACCAAATATGATTGGTTTTGGTTCCTTTCTAATGTTTGTTCTCTTTAATGGGCAAACCCCCATCCAAGTGTGATTTTAATTGTTTATGATAATCATTCATCCCTATCCCGAGGAGCGGTCCGACCATAAACAACCTTCTTAGGGATTTAGGATGAGCAATTCTATTTATGCTTGTACTACATCACTTGGCTCAATTTTTTTTGTATCATAGGAGAATTAGGATGATTCCTTCATACCCGTGGAGCAATCCGACCATCTTGGTCTTCTTTAGGATTGAAGGAGGCACATCGTAATCCCAAAATGAATGTTTTACCCCAAGTAACCTCATGGTAACTTACTCATCTTGTCGAGTTGCATGGAGTGCAAATCACTGCAATCACCAAGTTGATAGAATAAGTAACTTGATAGGAGGCTTACTTGAGATTTGTTTTTATGCAATTTTTTTGTTATTTTGATCATTATGATGACCATGGGTCACCAAAATGTGCTTATTTGATGTTTTTTCTGCTTCTCATGGAGGGAATTCCTCCTATTTTTGCTTAGGATGCTAGCCACTATCAGGTCCAGTGGCCACCAACTTCCTGCTTGTGGCCACTCTCATCTTGAGTGGCCAAGAAGTTTGGGCCATTGATGATAGCAGCGGATGAGCCATAATTTGGGAAAATAAAAATTAACCCTAGGGTTTGACCTTTCACTTTCACCAGCTATCAATTTGCATTAGAGCTCTATTTGTGAAAGTGACTTTTGCATCTTGGAGTGCTGCTGCGTTGGAGACCATGGCTGCGTAGGGAGAGACATCTGCAAGTGGAGGAGCCAGAGCTTCTCGGGTATTCTCTCAAAACCTTGACCATGTCAATTTCATTTTTTTTTGGTAAAATGAACCTCACTAATTAATGGGTAAATGAACCTCATTAAACTTGTTGGAAATGAATTAAACCCATAGCTTAGGCTTAGATTAGGATTTTATGTGGTGGGTTAGCCACCTTTTTGCTTGTTTTCAATTTTTTTGTTATTTTTGGCCTAGGGTAGACGCTTTTGCTGCGTCACCCGTCAATCACTGTGGCTCAGAGCAACCAGCTTGGCCTCTTGTCTAGCCGCTGTCACTTAGAATGGCTAGGTTTGGATCCCAACGGTCATAATTTTAACTTTTGGGGATTTGCGATAGCGACCAAGAACCCTTAATAAAGTTTTGAATTTTCTTGCATGATTAATTGATTTTTTGAATTGAATTTTTCTAATTTGTTAGGTGTATTTATTACTCTTTTTGTTTGGAATTAGAGTAGCCCATCATTATTTGCACTGTTTTCATGCTTTATTATGATCCATGCCTTAGATGCATTGTAGTTATGTTTTGCTTTCTCTTTTGCTCTTAGATTATCGATGCTCGGGCTCGTAATCCAAAGCTCATGAATGACCTTCTACCCCTATTGGATGACATAGACTAGGCCTGGCTCAAGGCCCACGGGCTTCAATATGTCACTAGGATGCCTCACATCATGTCATATCAGGCCTACCTTATGACTTTGGTCCATCGGTGGGACCCTCGGACCAATACCTTCCACCTTCCTACCGGTGAGATGACTATTATGCTAGAGGATGTGTATAGGATTTTTTGGCTCCCTTTTGATGGAGTGGCCATTACCTCATCGACCACTAAGGATCATGATGATGTCTTTATTTGGGTGTTCATAGGGTGCTCTATGGAGGCCTTCAGGGACACCAAGTCTAGAGGGGTGTCTATCTCACAGTGGTATGAGGCGGAGGTCTTCACAGTGAGGCATGTAGTGTTGTTTATGGTTATCAACAACATCTTGATCCCAGACTGCTCAGGTTTGAGGTTCCCATGGAACCTCCTTATGATGGTTCAGGACCTTATGGATAGTGAGGCACCCATCATCTATGCATGGGGAAGGTCCCTATTGGCCCAGTGCTATGATGAGTTGTACCACATCCATCGATGAGGTTGCATCGACATTGCTTGTAGCTTGCTCTTACAGGTTTGGGGATGGGAGCACATCAAGGTAGATTGCCCCAGAGGGCTTCCTACCAAGATTACAGTCATAGAGGAGTAGATGCAGTGCTACACTACTAGATGGGCTCGATGGCATGAGGGGCGCAAGAGCCATCCTCATGCAGGGGAGCTTTCCCACTACACTGATACTTTCACTGGGCTTGAGGCCGAAGATGTCATCTGGCGGCCATATCACGAGTGCCCGATTTGGGATGATCTTGCTAGTTTCATGGCTAGGACATGGCGTGAGTAGTGGCTCATCGGTCACAAGGTTGGCATCCGAGAGCATTTCTTCTACTCCCAAGTTCTTCATCAGTATGGGTTGTAGCAGGATGTGCCTCTTGTTCCATTTGTATACAGGCACATCATAGTAGAGGGAGATCTTCCCCTACCATAGATCACAGAGCTTTCTAATGAGGAGGATGCCCTAGCGATTTCCCCAGGAGTTTTTGGGGGAGTTATAGAGGCATTTGCTCAGTGGTGGGGGGATCGGATGTGGTATGGTGATGGAAGATTAGGTCATGAGGATGATGGTAGAGGTGATGGTGCAGATATGGTAGGGCACAGAGTCTAAGCTAGGACTAAGGTATGGGGCCAGCTAATAGAGTAGGTGGCAGCAGAGGAGTAGGAGGCTCCTAAGGAGGATGAGGAGGATCTCGAGCCCAAGGAGAGAGATTCTCCTCTGAGAGCATAGTTGCATGAGGTCGAGGCTGAGCTCCAGTTGACCAAGATTTAGGTGTAGTAGTGAGATGCTACCATAGTACAATGGGATGCCACCATAGAGCAGCTCATACTATAGATCCAGGCTTTGAAGGCTACTATTAGGGGCGGTGCCGCTAGGATGTAGTTTGTGGTTCCTCCTCCTACACCACAAGGTGATACTGGAGCAGATCCTGAGGTAGACACAAAGGCAGAGGTTCTACACTTACAAGTATTGTTGGATGAGTATGAGGAGTAGATCAAGGGGTATGTCTTCCATATAGCCTCTCTCTAGATGCAACTTAGGAGGCACAGGATTGTCCCTCGAGAGGTAGCAGGTGTAGGTGGTTCATAGGTTATCAAGTGATCCACCTTTGGGCAGTCCTCCTCCCATCCTAGCTAGAGGACTCGGACTCACATATAGAGACCAATAGGGTCACATCACTCCATGCATGACACGACCATAGGGGGAGGTGATTTTGGGTGCACAAGCCCTGTGTTTGATTGATGATGCACTTAGACTCTATTTTTTTGAGGTCTGCTTGACCTATATGACTTTGTAGCCTATGGGAAATTTTGTATATCCATGCACTTTGAGATACACATTCTGAGACATATTTTGAGACAAGCATATTTATATGAGACTTTGCATTTATGCTTCATTATGTGTGCCATTTATTGCTTATGTTTTTTTTTGTTTTATTTATGCGATGTTATGATGGAATTATGATGAGGTGATATATATGTGTTAGATGATAGATGATATTTATGATGATATGGATTTGAGATGGATGCTTATGTATGTGTTTATGTAGATGCTTTCATGATTTGATTATTGTGACATGATGTGGTGTATCTTGAGTTGATTTGATGATGGATTTATGATTCTTTGTATGGATGAATGCAATGATGTGATCTTTGATGCAAATGAATGATTTATGAACTATGTGTTTATGGATGAAGTGTTTTTGTTAGATACATGTTTGATTTTGATTTAATCATATGCATCTAACTAATGCTATGTTATGGTGAATGCAGTATGTAATCTAATGTAAATGAACTTGTATGTTTTAATCACTTAAAACATAATGGATGCATATGCTATGAGTTTGACAATTTAATGGGTGATACCACAGAAAGTATAACAACCATGAATATTTAATAATCATTCTACTCATAAGAATTAATTATTTAAATCCTTCATATGTGCAATGTAATGGTGTGGAATGTATGTATTTTTTGGATAAGCTTCTGTAATTTAAGAGATGTAAAATAGTTAGTGGTCGTCTAGATATCATTTTTGACATATATCTGGTATCTATTTTAATATTATTTTATTAATACCCCCTAATTTATAGAAGCTTATAGAGAAAGTTGATGATGTGATTGATGATGTGATTTGTTGCTATGTTGGAAATTTATTTGTGGGTTTTTCTTGAGACTTCAAACACTCTAGTTACCCTATCAACAACTATGTACTTGCCATACAAGACTTTTGAAAAGCAAGTCTTTCACTTTGTACCTAGATATTCATTCTCTTTGTGTGTGCAAATGAATATATTTTGAGATTTAAACAAAGCATTTCCTCCGATGTCAGGCGGGATTCTTTCAGCCCATTGCTAAGATCAGGGATTCTCAAGTGTTTTCTCTCATCCTTATGTTGGACTTAGTTGGACTATACCACTAGGCAGTATTGGGTTACCTAAGCTAGCTCATCCACATTCAAACATTGGTCTATACAAATTCCAAAAGCTTTTGTGGTAGACATATCGTCATGTGTAAGGATTTCTCCTTCCAGTTTTGTGCAATGCTAAGAATTCCAGGGATTCAAGCTTTATTCCATTTTTTTCTTCATTCTTTTTGGGATACTTGCTCATACCTAGTGATGAAAATCACTGTTTATTTTGATTGATTTTTTCTTTTGAGCAAGGGATCTTTGTAGTGATGATAATCACTATTTGCTTTGTTTTTGAACTATGACTTTGAAATCTAGGATTTTGACTTATGAATTTTGAGACTGTAATTTTGAATTTGTATTTTGTTTCAGGATTTTTGCTTGTTATAGTGAAAGCAAGGGATTTATGTAGTGATGATAATCACTCATTTTTGGGTAGGGTGGAACTTATCCTTTTGCCAATTCTCAACACCTTTAAACCGGTTGCACAGGGGGATAAGCAAGGAAGATCCTTTTCGCTTAAGGTAACCTAGAACACTTTGTTATTTTCATCTTTCCCTTGTACCAACTAGGATTTTAGTGTTTCAATTAGTGATGAGATCCTGAATATCCATGGTATTATTACAACTAGACCTTGCTCTCTACTAATCAAGGTGGATTTCTTCAAAAGTTGATAAGACCACTAGACATGGTTGAAATAATAGGAAATATTTGTTTATTTTGTATAGCAACATTATTTGGTTGTGTTGAAAAACACATTTACACACATGGATGCATGGATGAGGATGAACTTGTGTATTGTGATTGAGATACAAAATGCAATATCATTTGTAAAAATAATATGATCATAACGTATGTGAATGCAATGGATATGTATTGGTATGCAATTATGTGGATGTGGATGCAAAGATGTAAATGTTTTTTTATTTTTGCTTTTTGTATTATTTTTGTGCTTTTGATTATTTTGAATGTTTTTGTGTTTTGATTTGACCAAAGGGCTTTAAGATGCCTTTGGAGATTTTTGTTTGATTTTGACCAAGCGGCTTGGGTACCCTTGGAGCATTTTATGATTTTGATCTTGACTTGACCAAAGGGCTTTAAGGTGCCTTTGGAGCTTTTTGATTTGATTTTGACCAAGCGGCTTGGGTACCCTTGGAGCATTTTATGATTTTGATCTTGACTTGACCAAAGGGCTTTAAGGTGCCTTTGGAGCTTTTTGTTTGATTTTGACCAAGTGGATTGGGTACCCTTGGAGCATTTTTGTGATTTGATTTTGACTTGACCAAAGGGCTTTAAGGTGCCTTTGGAGCTTTTTTTTTTTTTTTGACCAAGCATATTGGGTACCCTTGGAGCATTTTTGTGATTTGATTTTGACTTGACCAAAGGGCTTTAAGGTGCCTTTGGAGCTTTTTGTTTGATTTTGACCAAGTGGATTGGGTATCCTTGGAGCATTTTATGATTTTGATCTTGACTTGACCAAAGGGCTTTAAGATACATCTGGATCTTTTTGTTTGATTTTGACCAAGCATATTGGGTACCCTTGGAGCATTTTTGTGATTTGATCTTTATGACATATTTGAATGTTTTTTATTTTTATGACATATTTGAATGTTTTTTATTTTTATGTATGAAATGCCTTAAAATGAATGATATTTAGAGGTTCAATCTCTTCAACACCATCCAAATATGTGAGGTGGTATGCTCTAGGACCAACCTTCTCTGAAATTATGTAGGGTCCTATCCAATTTGCCATAAATTTGTCTCGCAAATGTGGCGGCAGATTTGAGTTATGCTGATTTTTTTTGAGCACAAGATCCTCAACTTTTAATTCTCTCAAATGGACTTTAATATTGTATTCTCATGCAAGACGATTCTGATAAATGCAGAGATGCTCCAAGGCATTAACCTATCATTCATCAAGAAGCATTAACTGATCTAGGTGGCCTTACCGCATGGTGTCATCATCGATAAAGTCCTTTAATGCTACGCGTAAGGTTGGGATTTATAGTTCTAGGGGCATGATGGACTCAATGCCATATATAAGTGAAAATGGTGTTGCCCCAGTGGGCGTTCGCACACTAGTCCTATGTGCCCATAATTCTAAAGGTAACTACAAATGTCAGTCCCTATTGTAGCACCCTAAAATTAGCATAGTTAAACCTTAGTAAAAAGATAAAAATTCAAATTTTAACCTCAAACCGCCCGTTAACCACCCATTACCTGCTTTCCTTGTTTTCTGTGCCATTTTTAGGATTTGTTTTGACCATTAGACTATATCATCGCAGATTAGATGAAATCATCCCAAATCTGATGAATTCATCTAAAACAGAATATCTAGACGATTTCATCCTAAAATTGAATTTTCATACTTAGCTTCTGTTCCAACAGCCTCTCTAACCTGGGAAAAAAGCATGTCTACACAGTTATAGTCTACCCCATTGGATATATCCCAAATTGGGATGATCTCCAACCTCCTAACCTCTCCCTAATCCTATATAAACTGAGATTTTCTCAGTTTATCCCCCTGAACCCTGTGAAGCCTCTAAATATCTGCTTGAAACTCTGCTTAAACCCCCTAAATTTCCACACACCTCAGAGCATCCTCACACCATTATTTGCATTCTATATTTCATGTTTTCTTGCAGGAACTTTACTATTTTTTAGTCGAAGCTAGCTCGGATCGTCGCAAGTGATTCCAGGCGATTTTGGATGATCCTGTCGAGAAGCGCAAACGATCTCGCATGATTGGAGGCGATCCCGACTGTAGTCCAGATTGGGGGAAATTAGAGTCCAGAGTTTGTATCTCTTTATTTTTTTTTGTATTTCTTTATACATTATTTTAGTTATTATATTTATGCATCTTGGAGTTCACCTCATTTAGTATAACCGCATGATAAAGTTAAAATAAATCATTAAATCTACTGCATTTCTCTTATTTGTTATTTGAATTTATTATTTAGGCCTATTTACTATTATTTCTATCATTCTCCTTTGCTTTTACAGTTGCATATTTGGTATTTTGTATCTATTCCTGTGATTGTAGGTTTTTGACGAATTCGTCAGATTGACGACGATCTCATTTGATCTCAGACGATTACATACGAGTTGAGACAATCTGGACTGCTACAAAACTTAGAATCTTCATCAGACATCTAGAATCAGGTATGTACTATTCTAGTTAGCATATTCTCTATGTTTAGCATTCATTTATGTTTTTTGTATTCATCTAAATCTATATTGGCATATAGAATAGTTTAGATTCATCTTGGCCAAACCTAGGAATTGAATGATTAAAGTACAAAATGAACACATCAAACCTACTATCAACCTAGGTGTGGAAACTGCCACTCAAAATTTTCTTGGTGAACCCACCATCCATAAAAAATTCACCCTTATACCCCTCCCCCGAGAGGCGGAACCTTCAAAGGGCCTCTCAGTCCGAGGTATTGTCCCATCCTTCTTGCATCCCCCTTCCGGGTGTGGATCCTATAGCCTAAAGGTAAGGATGTAAAAAATTTGGAGTGATACATTTTGGTGAACCCGACGTGAATAACATAGGCATATTTCTGATTTAAAAAAAAAAAAAAAATTATATATATATATATATATATATATATATATATATATATATATATATATATATATATATATATATATATATATATATATATATATATATATATATATATATATATATATATATGTATACAAAAAAAAAACAACAAGATCATCATTTCAAGATTATAAGTTTTAGATTCAATTCTAAATAGTAGATACTAAATATTACTTTTAAAAGTACCAAAGAAACCATGAGTTTTTACTCAAATCAATATGATTCCATCAGTAATGTTGTAAGAATTCAGCCAAATACATTTGTTGATTATGACCAACCTCATCCCTATTCAACATCACCTCCATCACGCTTTTCTCATTTTTCATCCATAACCCAACAGGACAATCCCTTTTCCAATCCTCTTCATAATGATATTATCTATTCTCCCATATATCCATATTATGTCTATCAATCCACATACAATCCTCCTCCACCCTTTCAATATTCTTCTTTCAATACAACACATCCATTTCAACAAGAAAATACTTATTCTTCCAATCCTACCATGCACTCACATCATACTTCACAATATTCCTATCATTATTCTACCCATAATAAAGAAAAGAGAGGTAAGAAACCATTAGGTCCTTTTATGATTGAACTCCTAAGGCACATATTAAAAACCTCTCGAAAACCTTCATCACATAAATTTACTAAGCTCAAACAACCAATGGATATAATTCTCAAGCATTTACTTGATACAAATAGGATTGAAATCCCTTCCATAAGACAACTTGATACCACAATAGATTGGTTTAAACCTGAGCTACATTGTGAATATCATAGAGTAGATGGACATATGACACAAAATTGTAAAGATTTAAGATGTGCAATTCAATATTTGATTGATGAGGGTCTTTTTAATATAAAGGAATTACAATCTACAACTAATTATAAATCTCCAGTAAACTATCAAACTCCTACACAACAAATACCAATAATCAATAAAGACATGGGGATCTCCCAAGAACCCCTATTCAATTATCAACAACAGGAAACCAATCAAATATTGCATGTTAATGTGTCCCATCATGACGATATTACTAATATTGTAATAAAAACTACAAATGAGCAACCTCAAGTTCAATCAACTCAATCTGATATTCAAGATACGGATTCCTCATTTGACCAACCTTCAAAACTATCTTTGGCTCTAGAGAATGATCCAAAATGGAATGTAAGCATAGAAAGATCATCTTTAGAATCAAAATCTCAATTTGAAATCCACTTTGATAGCCAAAAACAAGTGATTAATCCTCAAGAAAAGATATCCCTTTTAGAAGTATTACAAAGTTCTGATAAGGAAAATTTGTTCAAGATAACTAGCCAACAATTTGTTCCTCATGATATTTTCCCTAAGAACATAATTAATGGTGTAAGCCCTCTTGAGGGTAACCATATTTAATTCTATTATGAGGATATTCCTTCCTCTACTCCACAAGAAGACTCCTATCTTTACATTATAGGATCTAGTAAAGAAACACCTGTTAAAACTATCATGGTAGATAATGGCTCCTCTCTTAATTTATGCACTTATCAATTATTCCAAAAACTCAAATTAAAGGAAGAAAATCTTAATGAATCAAATGCTATTATAAAATATTTTCACAATGAAATTCAAGAAGCTCAAGGTACTATAATCCTTTCCCTTAATATTGGATCCAAGATCCTAGATACTTTGTTTTATGTAGCATATTGCCCTTCACATTACAACCTACTTCTCATAAGTCCTTGGATTCATACGATGAGGGTTTTCCCTTCCACTCTTCACCAATGTTTGAAATTTGAACTTGCAAATAAAATTGTTACCATACATAATGACCCGACACCATTTGAAGAATATTTAACGGTTGAAACATCAAGTTCTATACATTCTCCATTGTCACAATTACCTTTTATCCATCACTTTTCTTCATCCATATATGATCATCCTTGTTTATAAAATAACACCCATGCATATCTTTCACATATGCTCCCTCCATATTATCAAGACTTGGAAGATAGTGATAAGAATGAAGAACCTTCTTATCCCTCTGACATTTTATTTTGTAACATGATCAATTTTACACATATAAAAGTCACAATTTTTTGCTATATTATTCTACTTTATAATAAAGCTTTTGTTATCACTACCTTTTTTTCATCACCTTTTGTTCTTATCTTCACCACAACCAAATTATCTTTCAAAACCGCCTTTGATTTTGAAGCAACCTTAGACACACTATACTTAAATAAACCTTGTATAGTGTATATAGATTATCTTGTATATACCACCAATTCCATCATCTAAAAATTCATATAAAAATTTCAAAAAAATAGTAATATTATTTATTCTTTCAATTCATAAATCAAAATCAAAATATATAAAAAAAAAACATCAAAATCATCAAAATCTTCAAAAACATATTTTATTTTCATACCTGTCAATTCTTGAAGTATCGTCGTTATATTTTCAATTATTTTGGATAAATTAGCATTTATTTGGAATCCCGCACTTTCACATTCATATGAATAAATATCTTGATTTTATTTTGTATGATTATTAATCTCTCTTATATCAAAGTCCACAGTTGAATTAAATAAAGTTTTGAGCATAGAGAACTGATCTTGTTATTTACTTGAACCAAATATATCTTTTCACATTAAAATTATTTCATTGCAAATTCAATATCATGCTACATAGTAAAAGTGGTTTCTTGAGCGAAAAGTTTCCCTTGCTATCCTATCATGCACATGGTCTAGAATCTTTGAGAATTGACAAAAGGACAAGCTCACCCCTACCCAGAATAAAAATCCCTTGCTCTACAGCTAATCCGAGCAAGTATCCCTAACATAGGAAGAAAAAGAAAAGTCAAAGAAAATGAGAAAAAGAAAAATATCATTTTGTACCATCGCAGCAATATTTCAGCATTATCTCAAGTTCCAAGCAAAATACAAAGAAAAAAAAAAAGCAAAAGAGAAAAGGCAAAAGCAAAATGCAATAAATCCCTTTCCCTACCCCTTGAAAAGAAAATAAGGGTGAATGAGCTTGAATCCCTGGAATTCTCAATTATTCGAAAACTGTGAGGTAAGCCCCATAACAGGTGGTTTGTGCCCAACCCGCTTGGCCTTGGGTAATCCCTAGTGTGGTGATATGTTTGTCACATTAGCAACCTTCTTTTTTATAGACCTATGTCGGCTTATGGATTAGCTAGCTCTTGATAACCTAATTTACACAGTAGTCTAGTACAGTTACATGCATATAAATCATGGTCAACGAATATTCATTTGTTAATTAAAATTACTTGTATCAAATTATCTTACTCAAAATTGGTGAACGAACAATACAATTGCACACACATTTGTATTTGAGAGATTCTCTATCATTATGATCAATCAAGATCGGCAATGAACTCACATATGCACATGAGGGTTCCTTAAAAATCTACATTTGTCTTTGAGATAATTTAAAATATTTATGCAACTCTTTTGGAATAAATTTTATTCTTATTTCAGAACATCTGTTTAGTATAAAAACAATTACATACATTGTTTTCAAAAATCCAAAATTCTTTTAAACAACATATTACAAAATTTAGCAAATAAATTCAAGTTTGTATATTATTATTTTATGTTTATCTCAAAATCAAAAATCAAATCATGCAATAAAACTAAAATATTAATTTCTTCTTTGGATTTCGCGATGATGGTATAAGTCTATATCTATAATTCTATGCCTAGCGCAAACCATTACTCTAATTTTATTTTTCCATTCATTTTAATTTATAACAACATATGGCTTACAACATTATGTTACATAATTGTGCTTTAAAATGAATGAACACTTATTCTATTTCATGTCATTATGTCAAAATTCAATTTTGCAACCATGGTATAATTTCTAAGGAATTGTTCAAAATTTTATCACACTTAGGAATTTATGCCTAGCAAAATCATATTTCTTTTAGTATCTCACGCATAATATTTTTATGAAAATCTAAAAACAAATCATCACCATCACAACACAAAGTCTTAAGACAGTCTCTTACACATTCTTTTACTTTTAGCAATATTTCTATACTGGGATTAGCTTGACGACCGAGCGAGCGGTGACTCCATGAAATGGTCTATAACAACGACAATGTCCTTTGAAATTATTGTTAAAAGTGTTGGCAATTTTGGGTACCTTGGGTACATTGCCTTTGCTCAAGTGTATAAGTTGTCATTGATGTCAAGAAGCTTTTGAAGGAATTTGATTTGATGTAAAATAATTTGTTTTGATGAAGGTTACGACATGACAGGTTCGAAAGAAAGTAAGTTGAAAAAGTGTCGCGATATCGCGACATGTCGCATTTTCGCGACTTAAGCAGGAGAGAGAAAGCAAGTTAGAAAAGTGTCACGATTTCGCGACATGTCGCATTTTCACGACTCGAAAAGTGCAGGAAGGCAAAGAAGGAAAAGTGTCACGATTTCACGACATATTGCAAGGAAGGTTGAACGGACGAAAAAGTGTCACGATTTCGTGACATGTTGCAGGAGAGAGAGTCCGAAAGAAAAAGTGTCACGATTTCGTGACATAATGCAGAAGAGAGAGTCCGTAGTGTGAATTGTCATGATTTCACGACAAGTTCAAAGAGAGAGAAAGTAACACGAAAAGTGTCACGATTTCATGACATGCTGCAGATGAAAATGTTCCAAGTAAGAACTATCACGATTTCATGACATGCAGCAAAGGGAAGAGTCTGAAATGAGAAGCGTCACGATTTCATGACAGGTTGCAAAGAAAGCGTACGAAAAGTTGATAGCATCACGATTTCATGATAGGTTGAAGAGAAAGCAAACAGATGCAGAAAGTGTCATGATTTCATGATAGATCGAGATGGCAGTGTTCGGTTGGAGAAAGTGTCATGATTTCATGACAAAAACAAAAAGGAAGTCTAAGGAAGCAAAAGTGTCATGATTTCATGACAAAAGTAGAGAGGAAGGCTATGAAGATAGAAGTGTCATGATATCATGACAGAAGTGAAGTCGAAGTCTGCAGAGGCAGAAGTGTCATGATTTCATGACAAAAGTAGAAAGGAGGTCGACGAAGGGAGAAGTGTCGCGATATCATGACAAAAGCAAAGTTGATGCTGACAAAGACAAAAGTGTCATGATATCATGACAAGAGCTTAGTTGAAGTCGTCAAAGGCTAAAGTGTCATGATATCATGACAAAAGCCAAAAGAAAGTGTACGGTTGCAAAGGTGTCATGATATCATGACATGTTGTTGTTTCACGGCAAAAGCTTCAGAAGAGTTACAGAGGCAGTTGAAGCCGACAAAGTTAAATTTGAGTCAACGAAGATTAGGGTTTGCAGCCGACGAAGTTTAGGGTTGTGCAACCGACTAAAGATTAGGGTTACAGCTGACTAAGAGTAAGGTTTTGATCTTAAAAGTGTTATTATAAAAGGCAGGCTATTTTGAAGAGTTGGAGTGTTGAGTGTTGCGACGTTCGTTGATAGAGCACAGAGTGAGAAGTTCGATCATCGAGAGCAGAGTGCAAAATTTGATCGAAGTGTGCAGAGTGAGCGAAGAGTCATGGTGAATTTTTCTAAGTACCATTGTGTTTGCGTAGACAGTGCAAAGGTTGAAGTTCGACCAAAATGCGGTTGTGATTGCGCAGAGAGAGCAGAGGACTTGTGAGCTGAGTTTGATAGTTCTATCAGAGAACTTGAGGACAGAGATGTATTGGTTCTATGAGAAGAACCTGAGGATAGATTTGGTTGCTGAGCTACTATGGACGTGATCATAGAAGGCAGAGGTCTCTTAGGCTAAGCATTGAGGACAGGAGGTCTTCGATGGAAAGGAGTTCCACATGTTGGCAAGAGGTAGAGGCAGTTGATCTTCTGAGGGATCATTTCCAGAGCGAGAGGGAAGGTATCTCCTTTGAGCGAGAGGCTCATAAATTCTGATTGGGAGAAGGTATCTCCTTTGAGCCGAGGCTCATAAACATTGTAATTGGGAAGGATTCCCAAAGAACCTTGAGATAACTTTTAGAGAAAAGTTTTTGTGGATGTAGCCCAACCATTTTGGGTGAACCACGTTAAAAATGGGTCTTCAATGTGTGATGCTTTCTGTCTTGATTAATGTTGTATTGATGCCACTGCTATCTAAAGTTAAAATTATTAATTGGTTAAGTCTTATACTGTTCACCCCCCTCTCAGTATAAGCTTGTGTTCTTCAATTGGTATCAGAGCCGGTCTCTCCAGAAAGAGCCTAACAGCTTGGAGAAGGATCTATCAGAGGAACATACAGATTCAGAAAGAGATGAAGAGGTTGAGTTCGATCTCAAAGGTGAATTCTTCTTGGCTCTAAGAAAGCTTGAGAAATTCAGGGAAGAGAATTTTGTTCTCAAGTATCAATGTCAGGAAGAAGAGATAGCAAGATCAGAATTGTCTCAAAGTGTTATAGACTTCAAAATTCTAGCTGAAGAAGGGAAGAAGATTGAACAGGTTCTGACAGAGGCTCTAAAAGGAAAGGAAGTTGATTGCGAGAAACTAGAAGAAGAGGTTATGTCTCTTAGAGTGAAGTTGGAACAGTTGACTCTCAGACAGAATACTCCATGTGAAAAGCAAAAGAAGGATGGTATCACCATTTATGAAATAGGGTCTTCAAGCAAGATCAATCTTCATCCTGAAGAGCGGTGGATTCCAGTTGGTCACAAGAAGAACAACCATCCAAGGCATCAAAATAGGTTACATAATACTTTCCATGGCTATTGTTTTTCCTGCAAGAAATTTGGTCACGAAGCTATGCATTGCAATAAGTCTTTGAATAGCCATAGTAAGGAAAATGTTAACTCTTTTGCACCTCTTATGAATAAAAATGTCATGTGTTACAAGTGCAAGAATTTTGGGCATATAGCAAGGATGTGCTGTTTGGATAGATCTAGCCTTGAGTTCACTAAAAAGAGAAATGAGATCAAATCTAAGTCAATGATAGTTCAAACTGCTTTTCATGCTCAAGACAAAGTAGAAAAATGGTATCTTGATAGTGGTTGTTCAAAACATATGACTGGTGAAAAGGAAAAGTTTTTGGTCTTAAAAAAAACAAACAGAGGAACAATCAGTTTTGGAGATAACGGGTCAGCTAAAATCTGTGGTAAAGGGACTCTTAGTTTGGATGGGAAATCCAAAACAGAAAATGTGCTTTATGTAGAAGGCCTAAGACATAATCTTCTAAGTGTGAGTCAACTTTGTGATCAAGGGCACATAGTATCTTTCTTTTCAGATAGATGTGAGATAAGTAAAGAAAAAAATGGAAAACTCATTGCGAGTGCTACAAGGACTCCAAACAATCTTTACATGCTAAGTGAGATAAAAAAGGAAAAGTGTTTTCTAACTCAAGAAGATGAGAGTTGGTTATGGCATAAAATATTGGGGCATTTGAGCTTTGATAATCTTGTCAATATTAGTAACAAGGAAGCAGTTAGAGACTTGCCCAAAATAAAAAGGCCCCATAACATCGTTTGCGGTCCTTGTCAACATGGAAAACAGACCAGAACCAGTTTTAAATCAAAAGGGTATACTTCTTCAAAACCATTGGATCTTATTCATACTGATTTATGTGGCCCTACCAGAACTCAGAGCATTCAGGGAGAAAGCTACTTCATGTCTGTTTATAGATGATTATTCTAGAATGACTTGGGTTACTTTTCTCAAAGAAAAATCTGAAGCTTTTGAAAAATTTAAAGCTTTCAAAGAAATGATTGAAAATGAGACTGAAAAGAGAATCAAATGCTTAAGATCAGATAGAGGAGGAGAGTTCACTTCAAATGAATTTGTGGAATACTGTGAGCAACAAGGAATCAAAAGAGAATATTCAGCAGCAAGAACTCCTCAACAAAATGGAGTAGTTGAAAGGAAAAATAGAACTATTGAAAATATGGCTAGAGCTATGTTAAATGAGTCAAAACTTTCAGATGGCTTTTGGAAAGAGGCAGTCAGTACAATAGTCTACATTATCACCAGGGCCCAACTTAGAGTCAATCATCATAAAACTCCTTATGAGTTGTGGAAAGGAAGACCAACTACAGTAAAATACTTCAAAGTGTTTGGGAGTAAGTGCTTCATCAGAAGGGAAGATCAGAATTTGGGTAAGTTTGATCCTAGGTGTGATGAGGGAATCTTTCTTGGATATTCCAATAGAAGCAAGGCCTACAGATGCTTCAACAAAAGAACTCATACAGTTGTAGAGAGCATAAATGTAATAGTTGATGAAAATACAGGGATAAGAGAACCAGTCAAGGAACTCAGTGATGAAATTTGTCAAGAAGAATTCAGAGAGGTTTCGGATGAAGAAGAGGAAAGACAACAACTCGCTTCCCAAAACTCCTTCACGATATGTTCAGAAACATCATCCCAAAGATTTGATCATTGGTGATCCAAATAGCAGGCAAACAAGAAGAAGAGTCATTCCTTCACATGATTCTACAAATGTTTCATTATTATCTCAGATTGAGCCAAAAGATTTCAGGGAAGCATGTGCAGATAAGTTTTGGGTAAAAGCAATGGATGAAGAGCTAAATCAAATAGAGAAAAGTGAAACTTGGGATTTGGTTCCAAGACCTAAGGACAAGAATGTCATTGGCACAAAATGGATATTCAGAAATAAACTCAATGAGGATGGAAAAATTGTCGGAAACAAAGCTAGGTTAGTCTGCAAAGGTTATGCTCAAGTAGAAGGTGTTGATTTCGAAGAGACGTTTGCTCCTGTTGCTCGTCTTGAAGCTATCAGAATGTTTTTGGCACTTTCAAGCTTCAAATCATTCAAGGTATATCAAATGGATGTAAAGTCAGCTTTTCTAAATGGCGTGTTGGTAGAAGAAGTCTACATAGAACAGCCAGAAGGAGTGTCTCTCTCGGAACAGTCAGACTATGTGTGTAAACTAAAAAAGGCCTTGTATGGGTTAAAGCAAGCACCGAGGGCTTGGTACTCAAGACTTGACAGTTATCTTCATGAGCAAGGCTTCGAGAAAGGCATGGCAGATAGCAATTTGTATATTAAGAATGAAGATGATGATATGTTGATTATGGTTGTCTATGTTGATGATATTATTTTTGGGGGAAATAAGACTCAGATGTGCAAAGATTTTGCTAACACCATGCAGAAGGAATTTGAGATGTCTATGATTGGAGAGTTGTCATTCTTTTTAGGTCTTCAGATTGCTCAATCAAAAGATGGTGTATTTCTCTCTCAAGGGAAGTATATCAAAGAAATGTTGAAGAAATTTGGGATGATGGACAGCAAACCAATATGTACTCCAATGATTACAGGGTGCAAGATGAGTAAGGATGATGAATCTCCAACGGTAGATCAAAAGTTGTACAGATCAATGATTGGCAGTTTATTATATGTTACAGCTACCAGACCAGATATCATGCAGGCAGTTGGGTTAGTAGCAAGATTTCAGGCAGCTCCAAAATATTCTCATGTTATAGCAATTAAAAGGATATTCAGATATCTGAAGGGCACTATGGACCTTGGGCTTTGGTATCCCAAAGGTGATGATTTCACCCTCACGGCCTATACAGATGCAGATTGGGCAGACAGTACGAATGACAGGAAAAGCACTAGTGGTGGAGCATTCTTTCCGGGAAAGAGTTTGGTTTCTTGGCTAAGTAAGAAACAACCTTCAGTTTCCTTATCTACAGCAGAGGCTGAATACATAGCAGCAGTGGCTGGGTGTACTCAGGTTTTATGGATGAAAACCACCTTGGAGGATTTCAAAGTCAGGCATGAACAACCCATCTCCATACTTTGTGATAATACAAGTGCCATAAGTATTTCCAAAAATCCAGTAATGCACTCAAGGACAAAGCATATTTCCATCAAGTATCACTTTCTAAGGGAGAAAGTGCAAGACAAGCAGGTCAAGCTAGAGTATGTGTCTACTAAAGAGCAGATTGCAGATATCTTCACCAAACCTCTTCCAAGAGATACGTTTGAGTATCTAAGGGAGAAATTGGGAGTTGTACTCCCACCCCAGAATTAATCACCTCATCAAGAGGTGGGGGAGGGACCAAGCTAAGAGGCTCATTCTTAGTCCCGAGCCCCAAAGGTGACCCTTTGCCATTGATGACAAAGGGGGAGAGATATGAGTAAGGGGGAGAGCTTCAAGTGAAGAGGAAAGCTTCAAGTCAGGGGGAGCAAAACTTCAAAGGAAGATTCTTAGTTGTTAGCATAGTTGGTTTCAGTTTTGGCTCTTGAGACGTGTTTTCAGTAAAGGTTTGCCATCAATGACAAAGGGGGAGATTGTTGGCAATTTTGGGTACCTTGGGTACATTGCCTTTGCTCAAGTGTATAAGTTGTCATTGATGTCAAGAAGCTTTTGAAGGAATTTGATTTGATGTAAAATAATTTGTTTTGATGAAGGTTACGGCATGACAGGTTCGAAAGAAAGTAAGTTGAAAAAGTGTCGCGATATCGCGACATGTCGCATTTTCGTGACTTAAGCAGGAGAGAGAAAGCAAGTTAGAAAAGTGTCACGATTTCATGACATGTCGCATTTTCACGACTCGAAAAGTGCAGGAAGGCAAAGAAGGAAAAGTGTCACGATTTCGTGACATATTGCAAGGAAGGTTGAACGGACGAAAAAGTGTCACGATTTCGTGACATGTTGCAGGAGAGAGAGTCCGAAAGAAAAAGTGTCACGATTTCATGACATAATGCAGAAGAGAGAGTCCGTAGTGTGAATTGTCATGATTTCATGACAAGTTCGAAGAGAGAGAAAGTAACACGAAAAGTGTCACGATTTCGTGACATGCTGTAGATGAAAATGTTCCAAGTAAGAACTATCATGATTTTGTGACATGCAGCAAAGGGAAGAGTCTGAAATGAGAAGCGTCGTGATTTTGTGATAGGTTGCAAAGAAAGCGTACAGAAAGTTGATAGCATCATGATTTCGTGACAGGTTGAAGAGAAAGCAAACAGATGCAGAAAGTGTCACGATTTCATGACAGATTGAGATGGCAGCGTTCGGTTGGAGAAAGTGTCACGATTTCATGACAAAAACAAAAAGGAAGTCTAAGGAAGCAAAAGTGTCATGATTTCATGACAAAAGCAGAGAGGAAGGCTATGAAGACAGAAGTGTCACGATATCACGACAGAAGTGAAGTCAAAGTCTGAGAGGTAGAAGTGTCACGATTTCATGACAAAAGCAGAAAGGAGGTCGACGAAGGGAGAAGTGTCACGATATCATGACAAAAGCAAAGTTGATGCTGACAAAGACAAAAGTGTCATGATATCATGACAAGAGCTTAGTTGAAGTCGTCAAAGGCTAAAGTGTCACGATATCATGACAAAAGCCAAAAGAAAGTGTACGATTGCAAAGGTGTCACGATATCATGACATGTTGTTGTTTCACGGCAAAAGCTTCAGAAGAGTTATAGAGGCAGTTGAAGCCGACAAAGTTAAATTTGAGCCAACGAAGATTAGGGTTTGCAATAGATGAAGTTTAGGGTTGTGCAACCAACTAAAGATCAGAGTTATAATCGACTAAGAGTAAGGTTTTGATCTTAAAAATGTTATTATAAAAGGTAGGCTATTTTTGAAGAGTTGGAGTGTTGAGTGTTGCGACGTTCACAGATAGAGCATAGAGTGAGAAGTTCGATCGTCGAGAGCAGAGTGCAAAATTCGATCGAAGTGTGTAGAGTGAGCGAAGAGTCATGGTGAATTTTTCTAAGTATCGTTGTGTTTGCGCAGACAGTGCAAAGGTTGAAGTTCGACCAAAATGCGGCTGTGATTGCGCAGAGAGAGCAGAGGACTTGTGAGCTGAGTTTGATAGTTCTATCAGAGAACTTGAGGACAGAGATGTATTGGTTCTATGAGAAGAACCCGAGGACAGATTTGGTTGCTTGAGCTACTGTGGACGTGATCATAGAAGGCAGAGGTCTCTTAGGCTAAGCATTGAGGACAGGAGGTCTTCGATGGAAAGGAGTTCCACGTGCTGGCAAGAGGTAGAGGCAGTTGATCTTCTGAGGGATCATTTCCAGAGTAGAGGGGAAGGTATCTCCTTTGAGCAGAGGCTCATAAATTCTGATTGGGAGAAGGTATCTCCTTTGAGCCGAGGCTCATAAACATTGTAATTGGGAAGGATTCCCAAAGAACCTTGAGATAACTTTTAGAGAAAAGTTTTTGTGGATGTAGCCCAACCATTTTGGGTGAACCACGTTAAAAATGGGTCTTCAATGTGTGATGCTTTCTGTCTTGATTAATGTTGTATTGATGCCACTGCTATCTAAAGTTAAAATTATTAATTGGTTAAGTCTTATACTGTTCACCCCCCCTCTCAGTATAAGCTTGTGTTCTTCAAGAAGTCCCTTTTATTTTTCATCAAATCACACCAAAAAAACCAATTGTTTACATCATATTATTTCATTTAAATTTTACAACATGACATAAAATTATAATATTTCTAAAACGACATAATCACATGAATCATCAATAATCAATTGCAAAATTCAACATTAAAGCATCATACAACATATACACAAGTCATATTAACAAAAAGAACATATATATCTATCAAAAAGTAACAACATTTTTGTTTTTCCGTGCTTTTACCTCAAACTGTTCGATTTGGGTAAAAACACAAAGGGGGCACCATAGTAAACAGTCGTATGATTCGACCTAGAATCGTCGTGTAAAATATTGAGTACATTTTTGCTTTCTCATAAAATGGGAAGAACTCGTATTTAACACATTTTCTTTGAAAAATTCACTAAAGAGAGGGCAAAATGTAGCACCCTAAAATTGTCATAGTTAAACCTTAGTAAAAAGATAAAAATTCAAGTTTTAACCTCAAACCACCCGTTAACTGCCCGTTACCTACTTTCCTTGTTTTTCGTGCCATTTTTAGGATTTGTTTTGGTCGTTGGACTATATCGTCGTAGATTAGATGAAATCATCCCAGATCTGATGAATTCATCTAGAATAGAACGTCCAGATGATTTCGTCCCAAAACCAAATTTTCATACTTAGCTTATGTTCCAACAACCTCTCTAACCTGGGCAAAAAGTGTGTTTGCGCAGTTAGAGTCTCCCCCATTGGATATCTCCCAAATTGGGATGATCTCCAACCTCCTAACCTCTCCCTAATCCTATATAAACTAATATTTTCTCAGTTTATCCCCCTAAACCCCTTGACTCTCTGCCCGAAACTCTGCTTAAACCCCTTGAATTTCCATGCACCTTAGAGCATCCTCACACCATTATTTGCATTATGTATTTCATGTTTTCGTGCAAGAAATTTACTATTTTTCATTAGAATCTAACTCGGATCATCGCAAGAAATTCTAGGAGATTTCAGACGATCCTGTCAAGAAGCGTAGATGATATCACATAATTGGAGGCGATCCTGATTGTAGTCCAAATTGGCGGCAATCACAGTCCAGAGTTTACATCTTTTTATTGTTTAATGCATTTATTTATACATTATTTTAGTTATTATATTTATGCATCTTGGAGTTCACCTCATTTAGTATAACCGCATGATAAAGTTAAAATCAATCATTAAATCTACTGCATTTCTCTTATTTGTTATTTGAATTTATTATTTAGGCCTGTTTGCTATTATTTCTATCATTCTCCTTTGCTTTTGTAGTTGCATATTTGGTATTTTGTATCTATTCTTGTGATTGCAGGTTTTTGATGAATTTGTCAGATTGACGACGATCTCGTCTGATCTCAAACGATTACGTATGAGTTGAGATGATTTGGACTGCTACAAAACTTAGAATCTTCATCAGACATCCAGAATCAGGTACGTACTGTTCTAGTTAGCATATTCTCTATGTTTAGCATTCATTCATGTTTTCTGTATTCATATAAATCTGTATTGGCATATAGAATGGTTTAGATTCATCTTGGCCAAACCTAGGAATTGAATGGTTAAAGTACAAAATGAACACATCAAACCTACTGTCAACCTAGCTGTGGAAACTGTCGCTCAAAAGTTTCCTGGTGAACCCACCATCCATCAAAAATTCACCCTTATACCCCTCCCTCGAGAGGCGAGACCTTCAAAAGGCCTCTCAGTCTAAGGTATTGTCCCATCCTTCTCGCATCCCCCTTTCGGGCGTGGATCCTATAGCATGAAGGTAAGGATGCAAAAAATTTGAAGTGATACACCTATGATTATCTTTCACTGATTTCCCCAATATGGAGATGATTGTTTTGTTTGAGGC
The DNA here is from genome assembly GCA_028583015.1 of Wollemia nobilis. NCBI lineage: Eukaryota > Viridiplantae > Streptophyta > Pinopsida > Araucariales > Araucariaceae > Wollemia > Wollemia nobilis. The sequence continues at coordinate 9,556,469 of JAQPPZ010017052.1, forward strand.
TTCTGCTTGCCCATTTGCTTGTGGATAATAGGATGTTGAAAAACTATGTTGGATGTGATATTTTTCATTAAAGCATACACATTTTTGTTCTTGAAGGATGGTCCATTATCTGATATAATATTTGAAGGGACTCCAAAATGACTTATAATATTATGGATTATAAACTCTGTAATCTTTGGTCTATTTTTCGATGCTAAGGAGATCGCTTCAACCCATTTGGTGAAATACTCAGTGGTCATTATGATGAATGTGTATCATCCCAAAGACAAGGGAGATATTTTCCCAATCAATTCTAACCCCCACTGCAAAAAGGGCCATACTTCCTGGATGGGTTGCAAGGGTTGTGATGGCAAGTTAGTGAGGTTTGCATGATGCTAACACTTGATGCACTTCTTGACATACTCACAATATGTGTTTTCCATAGTGGGCCAATAGTAACCCATCCTCAAAATACACTTAACGATGGCCATGGCACTGAAGTGACCACCACATGTACCATCATGAGCTTGAAAAATTTCCCAAGATGCTTCTTGGGGCTCAAACAATGAAGGAAAATTCCATTGTAATCTCATATATAAAGGGTCTCTCCTAGCAGAATGTATCTAGTCATATTTTGTTTAAATGTTTGCTTTTTAGCCTGCAACAGGCCTTGCAGTACTATTCCAAGATTTAGGAAGTCCCACAATTGGGAAAGCCAATCCTGATAAGTTGTTGCTTCTATGGATAAAATGGCATGCTCTTCTTGTGATCTAGAATTTGTGAACATTGATTGGGAAACAACCCTATGATGAATGGTTGTTCCACATTCCATGGGACCTTGAGAGATCAAAGATTCCCAAGGGGCCATTTGCAAGAAGGCTCTAACTTTGAATGACCAATCCTGATTTGGCTTGGTTTGGATCATGTTGACTGACTCTAGGTTGTCAATAACCTCACACTATACCTCAAAAAATGCGAGCACTTTCACATGAATGGTTATGAAATCAGCAAATAGATTCTAAGGGATTAAGTATCCCAAATATGCCATGGTATCTACAAATCTATTTGACGTACGAGGGATTGCCTTGATGTCATACCATTCCAGCTGGGTTAGGTAAGTGTCAAAAAGCTCCTTGTAAGATTTTAGGAGTGGTCACCTACATTGGAAAAATCCTTTGACTTGGTTTACTATGAGCAAGGAGTCACAAAATATATTCAATCTTTTAATGCCCATTGCAACTATTTTTTGGAGTCCCAAGATCAAGGATTCATACTCTATGTTATTGTTTGTGCATGGGAAGTCTAGCTTGAATGATAAGGGAAATGGAGCACCCTATAGTGTGATAAATACTATCCCTACTCTGCCCCTTGCTCACACTTTGAACCATCGAATAACAATGCCATGTCTCTTTGCTTCTCAGGTTCTTCGAGTTTCAGTGGATCTGATAATGTGAAGACTGCATCATAAAGCAATTCTATAATGAGAGGCTTACTATCCTGAAGAGGTGCCTCTGCTAATTAATCCACTATGTATTGTCCCTTGATGGACTTTTGGCTTATAAATTCTAGATCAAATTCTATCAACAGCATGATCCACTTTGCAGTACGTGTATTGTGATATGTCTTGTTCATCATATACTGCAAAGGATTTTAATTTGATATAACGTAAGTCATATGGCTCAACATGTACTGTTGCAACTTTTTGGTTGCATATACCACTGCTAAGCATAACTTTTCTACATACACATATCCTAGCTCATAGCTTATCAAGATGTGACTTATGTAATATACGACTTGCTATTTATCTTGCACGTTCTTTTGGGCTAACATGGTGCCCAAAGCAAAATTAGTAGCTGATATGTATAGCAAAAATAGGACATTTCACCTTGGTGGAGCCAATACTGGTGGCATCACCAAGTATGTTTTGATCACCAAAGTTTGCATCTCTTTATTGTATTATCCATTTCTTTATACATTATTTTAGTTATTATATTTATGCATCTTGGAGTTCACCTCATTTAGTATAACCGCGTGATAAAGTTAAAATCAATCATTAAATCTACTGCATTTCTCTTATTTGTTATTTGAATTTATTATTTAGGCTTGTTTGCTATTATTTCTATCATTCTCCTTTGCTTTTGCAGTTGCATCTTTGGTATTTTGTATCTATTCTTGTGATTGCAGGTTTCTAATGAATTTGTTAGATTGATGACAATATCGTCTGATCTCAAACGATTATGCATGAGTTGAGATGATCTGGACTGCTACAAAACTCAGAATCTTCATCAGACATCGAGAATCAGGTATGTACTATTCTAGTTAGCATATTCTCGATGTTTAAAATTCATTCATGTTTTTTGTATTCATATAAATCTGTATTGGCATATAGAATAGTTTAGATTCATCTTGGCCAAACCTAGGAATTGAATGGTTAAAGTACAAAATGAACACATCAAACCTACTATCAACCTAGCTGTGGAAACTGTCACTCAAAAGTTTCCTGGTGAACCCACCATCCATCAAAAATTCACCCTTATACCCCTCCCCCAAGAGGTGAGACCTTCAAAGGGCCTCTCATTCTGAGGTATTGTCCCATCCTTCTCACATCCCCCTTTCGGGCGCGGATCCTATAGCCTGAAGGTAAGGATGCAAAAAATTTGGAGCGATACACCTATGATTATCTTTCACTATTTTCCTCAATATGGAGATGATTGTTTTGTTTGAGGCTTCTGCTTGCCCATTTGCTTGTGGATAATAGGGTGTTGAAAAACTATGTTGGATGTGATATTTTTCATTAAAGCATACACATTTTTGTTCTTGAAGGATGGTCCATTATCTGATATAATATTTGAAGGGACTCCAAAATGACTTATAATATTATGGATTATAAACTCTGCAATCCTCTGTCTAGTTTTTTATGCTAAGGAGATCGCTTCAACCCATTTGGTGAAATACTCAGTGGTCATTATGATGAATGTGTATCATCCCAAAGACAAGGGAGATATCTTCCCAATCAATTCTAACCCCCACTACAAAAAGGGCCATGCTGCCTGGATGGGTTGCAAGGGTTGTGATGGCAAGTTAGTGAGGTTTGCATGATGCTAACACTTGATGCACTTCTTGACATACTCACAATATTTGTTTTCCATAGTGGGTCAATAGTAACCCATCCTCAAAATACGCTTAACGATGGCCATGGCACTGAAGTGACCACCACATGTACCATCATGAGCTTGAAAAATTTTCCAAGATGCTTCTTGGGGCTCAAGACAATGAAGGAGAATTCCATTGTAATCTCATATATAAAGGGTCTCTCCTAGCAGAATGTATCTAGTCATATTTTGTTTAAATGTTCACTTTTCAGCCTACAATAGGCCTTGCAGTACTATTCCAATCTTTAGGGAGTCCCACAATTGGGAAAGACAATCCTGATAAGTTGTTGCTTCTATGGATAAAATGGCATGCTCTTCTTGTGATCTAGAATTTGTGAATACTAATTGGGAAACAACCCTATGATGAATGGTTGTTCGACATTCCATGGAACCTTGAGAGATCAAATATTCCTAAGGGGCCATTTGCAAGAAGGCTCTAACTTTGAATGACCAATATTGATTTGGCTTGGTTTGGATCATGATGACTAACTCTAGGTTGTCAATAACCTCACACTATATCTCAAAATATGCGAGCATTTTCACATGAATGGTTATGAAATCAGCAAATAGATTCTAAGGGATTAAGGATCCCAAATATGCCATGGTATCTGCAAATCTATTTGACGTATGAGGGATTGCCTCGATGTCATACCATTCCAGCTGGGTTACGTAAGTGTCAACAAGCTCCTTGTAAGCTTTTAGGAGTGGTCACCTGCATTGGAACAATCCTTTGACTTGGTTTACTATGAGCAAGGAGTCAGAAAATATATTTAATCTTTTAATGCCCATTGAAACTATTTTTTGGAGTCCCAAGATCAAGGATTCATACTCTATGTTATTGTTTGTGCATGGGAATTCTAGCTTGAATGATAAGGGAAATGGAGCACCCTATAGTGTGATAAATACTATCCCTACTCCACCCCTTGCTCACACTTTGAACCATCGAATAATAATTCCATGTCTCTTTGCTTCTCAGGTTCTTCGAGTTTCAGTGGATCTGATAATGTGAAGACTACATCATAAAGCAATTCTATAATGAGAGGCTTGCTATACTGAAGAGGTGCCTCTACTAATTAATCCACTATGTATTGTCCCTTGATGGAATTTTGGCTTATAAATTCTAAATCAAATTCTATCAATAGCATGATCCACTTTGTAGTACATGTATTGTGATATGTCTTGTTCATGTTATACTGCAAAGGATTTTAATTTGATATAACATAAGTCGTATGGCTCAACATGTACTATTGCAACTTTTTGGTTGCAAATACCACTTCTAAGCATAACTTTTCTACATACGCATATCCTAGCTCATAGCTTATCAAGATGTGACTTATGTAATATACAACTTGTTATTTTTCTTGCATGTTATTTTGGGCTAACATGGTGCCCAAAGCAAAATTAGTAGCTGATATGTATAGCAAAAATGGGATGTTTCACCTTGGTGGAGCCAACACTGGTAGCATCACCAAGTATGTTTTGATCTCTGCAAAGGCTTTTTGGTACTCTTCATCCCAATGAAATGGGACATCCTTGCATAGCAACCAGTTCATGGGTCGACACTTGTCTGATAACTACATGATGAACCATTTTATGGATGCTACCTTGCCTTGTAGGCTTCTTAATTCCCTAATATTGGTAGGAGCTGCTATCTCCATTATAGCTTCTACTTTTGTAGGATCGAACTCAATTCCTCTCATAGAAACAATGAAATCTAAGAGATTACCAAAAGTTATGCCAAACATGCACTTCTTAGGATTCAATATGAGGTTGTGCTCTATGAGGTGATCGAAGACTTTCGTAAGGATCTCAATGTGCTCTTTTTGTATCAAATATTTGGCTAGCAAGTCATCCATGTAGTATTCCAAGATTATGTGCATGTAGTCATGAAATATGTATGTCATGGCCTGATAGTATGTTGCACTAGCATTCTTTAGGCCAAATGGCATCACTTTTTAATATAAATTTCCCCATGGAGTAACGAAAGTAGTCTTATTTTGGTCTCCAAGTTTTATTCACATTTGATTGTATCCAGAAAACCCATCCATTAGGGATAGCATCTCATGACCTGCAGTGGCATCTACAAGAGCATCTATGTTTGGAAATGGGAATGAATCCTTCAGAGTTGCCCTATTTAAGTCCCTAAAATCTATGCAAATTTAGACTCTTCCATCTGGTTTTCCTATGGGTACCATGTTTGAGACCCATTTAGGATAGTCTATGGGAACTATGAATATTGCTTCCAATAGCTTTTGTAACTTGTTCTTCACCATCAAAGAAATGTTTGGATGCATCTTCCTTAATTTTTGGTTGACTGGCTTCTTTAGGGGATCCAATGAAATATTGTGAACAACTAACTTTAGATCAATACCTGGCATGTCTTTGTAAGTCCAAGCAAATAGATTTGGCCTCTCTTTAAGGAGAGGGATTATTATGGCTTGTTCCTCTAGAGATAGAATTTATCCAAACTTGAATTTATTTGGTTGAGTAGGATCATCATTGATGTCCACCTCAAAAGTTGCTTCTATATCCATATGTGACCCATCCTCCAATTGGTGAGGCATAGGTATCAAGTGAATGTCATCGACAGGATTTACAGGTCCTACTAACTTAGTATCCATACCAACATAGAACACATCATATGCACAGCCTTATGCAAAATGGAATAGTTGTAACATCTCTTTATTAGAGAAGAGATCTCCAGGCTCTATGGGTGAATCAGTGTGATTCCAATAAATGGCATGTGTATTAAGATACAAAGGTTTAGCGAGATCTACTGGGTTATGAAGTGGAGTTGTCAAATCAATAGAGATCATGTTGATGGATGGAATGAAATCTCCAGGACCACATGGTTGAAATATTTTCTCAAAGGTTTTCATTCCTATACTCATGATGAGACTCTAGAGGAAAAGGAATCTCTAGATCTGGCCCATGAGCTAGTCGGATAATAGGATCATTGGGTTCTAAGAGTTCCCTTGATGTAGGTGAAGGGGGATTAGCCATGCGATGAATGAAATTCAATTTGATAGGTCTCCCCAAAAATTTCAATCCAGGGTCTATGACACAAATTACCACTTCTCTTTCCACCAATATGTCGACTTGCTACAAGTGGTGAGGTTCGAGATAAGCCATCTTAGTTTCATCATCAAAATAATCATCACTTATCCAAAAACCATTGGCATTGGTATGCAATCCTAAATCAATGGGCACGTCTCTTAGTCCTAAGTAAGCCATATCTATCTCATCCTCATATTCTTCATCACTTATGAAGATGCCATTTGTATTAGTATGTTTCCCCAAGTCATGGGGCCATTGCCTTGTTTCTAGGTAGGTTGTCTCTGTTGAGTCCTCTGACTCATAGCCACTTTCATTCAATATGAATCCACTCACGTTGTGGATGGACCAGGTAAACCTATGTAAATAGCGAGACCCATGATAGACCAAGCCCACTTGTGCTTCATCATCACTTGCCACATATCCATTTTCTTCATGATCATCATCCCATGAGTTGTAGCCTATTTGGGTGGCATTAATTGTGGAGTTTGGATGATAAGTCTTGGGAGGTGGTATGATTTCCATAATCATTTGTCTATTTCTCAAATATCTTGCACTTGGTGGGTGAATAAAATCGATGTCTTCTCTTAACCCCAAGGTTAATCTATCTAATTTTGCTACTAGAGAATCATCTCGACCTCTGATGTGATAGCCTAACCCAAATATGTCATATGGAATCTGGTATTGTAGCTCGAATGGTCATCTTCATCCCTTATCATATCTACCAAGACCATAACCATACCAAACTTAGGATTAGAGAGGAAGTGAACATTGACTATGAATAGCTCATCATTGTCTTCTTCTATATTCATAGATGTATGGGTGTAGTCCAATCCAGCATATATGAAATTTGTTTGGTTGGGAGGGAATCCAAGAGGAACCACCATTCCCACTAGTGGTCTTAGATCCTCTGGACATCCCATGTATTACGTAGACTCTATGATGGGCGTAAATGTTATGTTTTGCACAATATACTCTTATATCCCAGTACATGCCAAGTGCATTATTGTATGTTACATGGATGATCCTACAAATAACACTGGCGAAGCGGGTTCTAGTATCTCCTTAGCTTGATCTTGGAGATATTCCTCCTCCATGGGAGTTGGAATCTTATTAATGTTTATTATTAGCACTTCCTTGGGCTCTCTTTTCTCAACCATGGGTGCCTTTAGATTTTTATTATCTTTTGGTTTATATGTTGATGGTATATTAGAAGTGTTAGTTACTTTGTGCACTAGATGAGGTGTTGATGCAGATGGGTCCTTTCGTATCCCTATGTCTTTGTTATCTAGTTGAGTAGCTAGATATGATGGTCCTACATACAAGTGGGTATAAGGAATTACAAATTCTCCTAGATAATCCACTTGATGGACATACTTGAATGGCTCTTCATCGACCAACACCATGTAGACTTTGTTATCATGCACATACTTAACACATTGGTGTAAGATCGAAGGAACACATCTCATGTCCCTTATCCAAGGTCTTCCTAGGAGGATGTTGTATTTCATGGCTCCTTCTAAGACATGACACATCATGGGGATGGTCTTATGCCCCACCTTGATAGGTAGGACTATCGTTCCCATAGTATTGCATAAGGCATCATTCAAAGCCCTTAATGTATAGGCTCCTAGAACAATATTGGATTTGGGCATCATAATATGTTCTATTGATGTTGTTGTGATGTTGTTGATTGATGAGACTATATTGATCAATACCCGCTTAAATGACAAATAATTAACTAATACCACGATGTGCAATGGAGGGTTATGGTAAGGTAGTATATAATTTCTTAATTTCATGATCATAGAATCAAATTATAGGCTCTTAGAATTATTGTACTTGTCCCACAAAATGGGTGAATGCATTTGGATCTTGCATTTAGAGCTCAATTGACCTTAAAATCTCCATCAAGGTCTCCCTATACTTTGGGGACTATTGTATGAGCTCATAGATTGATAGCTTAGCCAGAGTCATTTGTAAATTTTGCTTGAGTCTACTCCAAATGGTTACCATATGTCACGTTGGTAGACTTGGATGGTTGTCTTGCCCTTGCCTCTACCTAGGTACAGCTAGGAAATTAATAGGAGCTACAGAAGGTTACGGTTGACCTTACCATCTAGTCCTGGTTTCTATATTGATAATTTCAACCATCCCAAAACACCCATGGGTAGGTGTATCAATTCAGACCTGATTTACTTGTGCACCTTGCCCTCTAGGGACCTCATGGTTTGGAAGCATGTTTTTGTAGATGCCCATATCTCTATTTTTAGGGGATAGTGGGTTGTCCACTTTAAGTTCTCATGCCTCAATCATGTTTTGTACTTGGTGCTTGAAACCAACAGAAACCTTAATATTATACCTTGATATCCTATGATAAGGGTAAAATTGATCTTCCCTATATCCTTTTGGCTTAGGATTGTTGGGATTTATAAGAGGTATATCAAGGAACCTGATATTTCCTACCTCACTCAGTTTGTTGAACATTGATTGCATTGATTTTGTCAATATTTTGAAATAGCGAGGGGATTTGCACTATTTTTTCTGCCCCTAATTATTATTTTGATCATAGTTGGTTTGTGGGGTTTGTGCTTGATAATTCTAGGGTTGGTGCACAACCTCATCCTTAGGCATAGCCAATACCACTTGATTAACTAGAGTAGTTTTTGCCTACTTCTGCTTGTATTTGCCATTTTTGTCATTTTTATTCCACTCCTTGGTTTAGAGTTTGATAATTCCCTCATCCACTTTTATATCCTCAATGAGTTTGGATTGTGCCAAAGCTTATTCAAAGTAGGGGTACTATTGGAGTTGTAGCAAGAGGGAAATTTGTTTGGAACAAATCTTAGTGAACATCTGGATGATCTCTTCTGTGGGGATAGAGAATGAAAATTTTGCCATGAATCTCCTCCATCTATTCCCATAATCCATTATTGTCTCATCATCATAATGTTTTATATTATCCAGGTCTAAAATGTTCAATTTCCTCTTAGCATAAAAAGAGAAATGCTTAAATAAAGCATTCACTAGTTGTCCAAAATTGGTTATGCTATGCTTGGGCAGCTGGTTGAACCATTGAGTGGTAGTTCCCACAAATGTCATAATGAATGCCCTAAGCATGAGAGCATCATTATATTCAAGATGAAAATATGAGTTGATGAAATTAGTAACATGCTCTTGTGCATCCTCTTCATCCTTAAAATTTTCCAACCTAGGCATATCAAAGTGCTTAGGGTATGTGGGGCTAGGGACAGATAGACATAATGGTTGATTGTGTATCTTGCTCAATGTTGGTTGGCTACCAGCCGTCTCTTGTTTTTCAAAGGACTTCATATTTTTAGTGAGTGCTTGGAAGGCCTTTGAGGTGAGGAGCTCTTCCTCTTGTAGACCCCCCCATGGTGGCGGTGGAGGTAACACTCTATCCATTTAATTTCCTCCATTTTATTCCCTCTTATAATGGGATTCAAGATACGCCTGATGCTAATTTATTAAGTCTACCATTTCCCCCCCAATTGGATTCCACTCATGATTTGGAGGGTGATTTTTTTATGGGTTTCATTATTTTCTAGTGCACTCCTCTCTTGGTGAGTTAGTGCGTTGATCTCTTTTATGAGAATTTCCATTTGTTTATTGGTTGCTTTGAGCTAGCTACTCAGCTTTCTCTTTTAAACGTTGCTCATGTTGGTGCTACAACCGTTCTCTCTATTTATTGTGTTCAAGAGTATATATAAGCTCTCACTCTTTGTGCAAGCTATTTTCTAACCATCACATAGTTAACTTGCGTAGTCATAGAGGACTCGTGCTTATCTGACCCAGTCCTAGTGGTTTTGATTCGCAGATCTCTCAAAGAGGTTTATGATTTTTCTTTGCCCTTGCTAGCTAATGTGACTTGTTCAATATATTGTTGAGTTTATCTATGAGCAGACTCCATATTATTACTATGGTTTCACCTTGAGGCACCCCCTATTTGATAAGTGGGCTTAGAAGTTGTTGGCAATTTTGGGTACCTTGGGTACATTACCTTTGCTCTAAGTGTAGATGTTGTCATTGATGTCAAAGAGTTCTTGAAGCAATTTGATTTGATGTCAAAGAATGTGTTTTGATGAAGGTTTCAGTTTGGACGGTGTTTTTCCAAGAAGATCAGAGTAGCCCAGTTGCAAAAGATCAAGAAAAAGACAAGTAAGAAAAAGTATGCAGGCGGTTGGAAAAAGCTGTCACGATTTCGTGACATGTTTGAGGAGAGAGAAAGTGCTGGCAAAACTGTCATGATTTCGTGACATGTTTGAGGAGAGAGAAAGTTTTGGCAAAACTGTCATGATTTCGTGACATGCTGGAAGGTAGAGACGAAGCAGGCAAAACTATCGTGATTTCGTGACATGTTGGCAGAGAAGAAGAGCAAGATGGAAAGTGTCACGATTTTGTGACATGTCGCATTTTTGCGACTCGAACAGTGCAGGAAGGCAGAGAAAGAAAAGTGTCACGATTTCGTGACATTCTACAAAGGAGGCTGTACGGACGAAAAAGTGTCACGATTTCGTGACATGTTGCAGAAGAGAGAGTCCGTAGTGTGAGCTGTCACGATTTCGTGACAAGATCGAAGAGAGAGAAAGTTATTCAGGAACTGTCGTGATTTCGCGACATGTTGCAAAGTTCCAAGTGAGGACTGTCGCATTTTTGTGACATGCTGCAGAGGTCGAGGTGAGGACTATCATGATTTCATGACATGCTGAAAAGCTCGAAGTGACAACTGTCATGATTTCACGACGTGCAGCAAAGGAAAGAGTCTGAAATGATAAGCGTCACGATTTCGCGACAGGTTGAGTTGGCAGCATTCAGTTGGAGAAAGTGTCACGATTTCATGACAAAAACTGGAAGCAGGTCTTCTATAGGAGAAGTGTCACGATTTCACAACAGAAGCAGAGAGGAAGGCTTTGTAGACAAAAGCGTCATGATTTCATGACATGTTCCAGTTTCATGGGGTTAGGCAGAAAGAAGCTCATGGCAGCGAAAGTGTCACGATTTCGTGACATGTTCCATTTTTGCTAGTGCAAGTAGAGAAGAAGGCCATGAAGTCATAAGGGTCACGATTTCATGACAGAGTTGAAGATGACGTTAGCAGAAGCAGATGTGTCATGATTTCATGACAAAAGCAGAGAAGAAGGCAATGGAGTCTAAAGTGTCATGATTTCATGATAGAGTTGCAGATGACATCAGCAGAAGCAGATGTGTCATGATTTCATGACAAAAGCAGAGAAGAAGGCATTGAAGTCTAAAGCATCATGATTTTGTGACAGGAGTGAAGATGACGTAAGCAAAAGTTAGAAGTGTCACGATTTCATGACAAGAACGTAGTCAAGGCAGACAAAGGCAATAAGTGTCACGATTTCGTGACAACAGGCAATAGAAGGTGTACGACAGGCAAAGGTGTCGCGATATCATGACATGTTGAAGTTTCATGCCAGAAGCTACAGAACCAGAGGCGGTTGAAGGACAGAGTTAACCTTGAGCCGACAAAGTTAAATCTGGGCCGACGCAGCGTAGGGTTTTGCAGCTGACGTAGTTGAAGAGTAACAGTCGACTAAGTTTGAGATTTTTGATCGTGATTTCTACTCTATAAAAGGAGGGCTATTTCGAGTTGAAGGTATCGAATGCGAGTATCAAAATTGCGTAGGTTAAGTCCACGATGTGCAAAGAGCAGTTGTGTCGCATCGATCAAAGTGTGCATTCGAAGTGTGATTCACAGATAGAGTGCAGGGGAGAAGTTTGTTCATCGAGAAGCAAAGAGTGTGAAGACTGTGCTACTATGTTTTCGTAGAAGTACATAAGTTGATCGAGTGCTGTTGTGTTTGTGTAGACAGTGAAAAGTTGGTTTCGACCAAGTGCGGCTATAACAGAAAAGAATAGAGGAAGAGGACAGAATTGTGCCAGACCGAAGGACTGTGTTTGGTGTAGATAAGAGGACCAGCTTAGGAGGTGAAAGAGTTGAGGACAGAGGTCTCCAACCAGAGCAGGGAAGATAGGTGTCTTCTGTGGATAGAGTTCCACTTGCTAAGGGCAGCAGAGGCAGAGGTCTTCTAGAGGATCACCGATAAGAGCAGAGTTAGGGGAAGGTATCTCCTTTGGGTTGGTGCCCATAAACATTGTAATTGGGAAAGGTTTTCCCAGATTTTGAGTTGATAAAATTTAGTGAAAATTTTATCCGTGGAGTAGCCCGCGTTGGGTGAACCACGTAAATTGTTGTGTCTCTTTGTGGATGATGTGTTGTGCATTGTTTTAATTGCTGCTATTGATACTGCTTTCTATACATTGCTTAATACTATTTTGAAAGTTGATTTTAAAGCAAAAGTAAAAAGTGGTCTTATACTGTTCACCCCCCCTCTCAGTATAAGCTTGTGTTCTTCAATTGGTATCAGAGCGGGTCTCTCCAGAAAAAGCCTAACAGCTTGGAGAAGGATCTATCAGAAGAACATACAGTTTCAGAAAAGGATGAAGAGGTTAAGTTCGATCTCTAAAGTGAATTCTTCTAGGCTTTAAGAATTTTAGGGAAGAGAGTTCTGTTCTCAAGCATCATGACAGGAAGAAGAGACAACAAGATCAATCTTCAACCTGAAGAACGATGGATTCCAGTTGGTCACAAGAAGAACAATCATCCGAGGCATCAAAACAGGTTACATAATACTTTCCATGGCTACTGTTTTTCTTGCAAGAAATTTGGTCACAAAGCTATACATTGCATTAAATCCATGAATAGCCATAGTAAGGAAAATGTTAACTCTTTTGCACCTCTTATGGATAAAAATGTCATGTGTTACAAATGCAAGAATGTTGGGCATATAGCAAGGATGTGCAGTTTGGATAGACCTAGCCGTAAGTTCACTAAAAAGAGAAATGAGATCAAGTCTAAGTCAATGATAGTTCAAACTGCTTTTCATGCTCAAGACAAAGTAGAGAAATGGTATCTTGATAGTGGTTGTTCAAAACATATGACTGGTGAAAAGGAAAAGTTTCTGGTCTTAAAAAACACAAACAGAGGAACAGTTAGTTTTGGAGATAACAGGTCTGCTAAAATCTGTGGTAAAGGGACTCTTAGCCTGGATGGGAAATCTAAAACTAAAAATGTGCTTTATGTAGAAGGTCTAAGACATAATCTTCTAAGTGTGAGTCAACTTTGTGATCAAGGACACATAGTATCTTTCTTTTCAGATAGATGTGAGATTCGTAAAGAAAAAAATGGAAAACTCATTGCTAGTGCTACAAGGACTCCAAACAATCTTTACATGCTAAGTGAGATAAAAAAGGAAAAGTGTTTTCTAACTCAAGAAGATGAGAGTTGGTTATGGCATAAAATATTGGGGCATTTGAGCTTTGATAATCTTGTCAACATTAGTAACAAGGAAGCAGTTAGAGACTTGCCCAAAATAAAAAGGCCCCATAACACCATTTGCGGTCCTTGTCAACATGGAAAACAGACCAGAACCAGTTTTAAATCAAAAGGGTATACTTCTTCAAAACCATTAGATCTCATTCATACTGATTTATGTGGCCCCACCAGAACTCGGAGCATTCAGGGAGAAAGCTACTTCATGTTGTTTATAGATGATTATTCTAGAATGACTTGGGTTACCTTTCTCAAAGAAAAATCTGAAGCTTTTGAAAAATTTAAAGCTTTCAAAGAAATGATTGAAAATGAGACTAAAAAGAGAATCAAATGCTTAAGATCGGACAGAGGAGGAGAGTTCACCTCTAATGAATTTGTGGAATACTATGAGCAACAGGGAATTAAAAGAGAATATTCAGCGGCAAGAACTCCTCAACAAAATGGAGTAGTTGAAAGAAAAAATAGAACTATTGAAAATATGGCTAGAGCTATGTTAAATGAGTCGAAACTTTCAGATGGTTTCTGGAAAGAGGCAGTCAGTACAGCAGTCTACATTATCACCAGGGCCCAACTTAGAGTAAATCATCATAAAACTCCTTATGAGTTGTGGAAAGGAAGACCAGCTACAGTAAAACATTTCAAAGTGTTTGGGAGTAAGTGCTTCATCAGAAGGGAAGATCAGAATTTGGGTAAGTTTGATCCTAGGTGTGATGAGGGAATTTTTCTTGGTTATTCTAGCAGAAGCAAGGCTTACAGATGCTTCAACAAAAGAACGCATACAGTCATAGAGAGCATAAATGTAACAGTTGATGAAAAGACAGGGATAAGAGAACCTATCAAGGAAATCAGTGATGAAATCTGTCAAGAAGAATTCAGAGAGGTTTTAGATGAAGAAGAGGAAAAATAGCAGCTGCTTCCCAAAACTCCGTCATGATATGTTTAGAAACATCATCCCAAATATTTGATCATTGGTGATCCAAACAACAGACAAACTAGAAGAAGAGTCATTCCGTCACACGATTCTACAAATATTTCATTATTATCTCAGATTGAGCCAAAAGATTTCAGTGAAGCATGTGCAGATAAATTTTGGGTAAAAGCAATGGATGAAGAGCTAAATCAAATAGAGAAAAGTGAAACTTGGGATTTAGTTCCAAGACCTAAGGACAAGAATGTCATTGGCACAAAATGGATATTCAGAAATAAACTCAATGAGGATGGAAAGATTGTCAGAAACAAAGCCAGGTTGGTTTGCAAAGGTTATGCTCAAGTAGAAGGTGTTGATTTCGAAGAGACGTTCGCTCCTGTTGCTCGTCTCGAAGCCATAAGAATGTTTTTGGCCCTTTCAAGCTTCAAAGCATTCAAGGTGTATCAAATGGATGTGAAATCAGCCTTTTTAAATGGAGTTTTGGATGAAGAAGTCTACGTAGAACAGCCAGAAGGCATGTCTCTCTCAGATCAATCGGACTATGTGTGTAAACTGAAAAAGGCCTTGTATGGGTTAAAGCAAGCACCTAGGGCTTGGTACTCAAGACTTGACAGGTACCTTCATGAGCAAGGTTTCGGGAAAGGTATGGCGAGATAGCAATTTGTATATTAAGGATAAAGGTAATGATATGCTTATTGTAGTTGTCTATGTTGATGATATCATTTTTGGGGGAAATAATACCCAGATGTGCAAAGATTTTGCTAACACCATGCAGAAGGAATTTGAGATGTCTATGATTGGAGAGCTATCATTATTTTTGGGTCTTTAGATTGCTCAATCAAAAGACGGTATATTTCTCTCTCAAGGAAAGTATATCAAAGAAATGTTAAAAAAATTTGGGATGATGGACAACAAACCTGTATGTACTCCAATGACTACAGGGTGCAAGATGAGTAAAGATGATGAATCTCCAGTGGCAGATCAGAGGTTGTACAGATCAATGATTGGCAGTTTATTATATGTTACAGCTACCAGACCAGATATCATGCAGGCTATTGGATTAGTAGCCAGATTTTAGGTAGCTCCGAAAGATTCTCATGTTATAGCAGTTAAAAGGATATTCAGATATCTGAAGGGCACTATGGACTTTGGGCTTTGGTATCCCAAAGGTGATGATTTCACTCTCACAACCTATACAGATGCAAATTGGGTAGGCAGTAATGATGACAGGAAAAGCACCAGTGGTGGAGCATTCTTTTTGGGAAAGAGTTTGGTTTCTTGGCTAAGTAAGAAACAACCTTTAGTTTCCTTATCTATGGCAGAAGCTGAATACATAGCAGCAGTGGTTGGGTGTACACAAGTTCTATGGATGAAAACCACCTTGGAAGATTTCAAAGTCAAGCATGAACAACCCATCTCCATATTTTGTGATAATACTAGTGCCATAAGTATTTCCAAAAATCCGGTAATGCACTCAAGGACAAAGCATATTTCCATCAAGTATCACTTTCTAAGGGAGAAAGTGCAAGATAAGCGGGTCAAGGTAGAATATGTGTCTACTAAAGAGCAGATTGCAGATATCTTCACAAAACCTCTTCCAAGAGATACGTTTGAGTATCTAAGGGAGAAATTGGGAGTTGTACTCCCACCCCAGAATTAATCACCTCATCGGGAGGTGGGGGAGGGACTAAGCTAAGAAGCTCATTCTTAGTCCCGAGCCCCAAAGGTGGCCCTTTGCCATTGATGACAAAGGGGGAGAGATATGAGTAAGGGGGAGATATGAGTGAAGAAGAGAGCTTCAAGTCAGGGGGAGCAAAAACTTTAAAGACAGATTCTTAGTTGTTGGATCAGTTGGTTTCAGTTTTGGCTCTTAAAGATGTGTTTCAGTAAAAGTTTGCCATCAATGACAAAGGGGGAGATTGTTGGCAATTTTGGGTACCTTGGGTACATTACCTTTGCTCTAAGTGTAGATGTTGTCATTGATGTCAAAGAGTTCTTGAAGCAATTTTATTTGATGTCAAAGAATGTGTTTTGATGAAGGTTTCAGTTTGGACAGTGGTTTTCCAAGAAGATCAGAGTAGCCCAGTTGCAAAAGATCAAGAAAAAGACAAGTAAGAAAAAGTATGCAGGCGACTGGAAAAACTGTCATGATTTCACGACATGTTTGAGGAGAGAGAAAGTGTTGGCAAAACTGTCACGATTTCGTGACATGTTTGAGGAGAGAGAAAGTTTTGGCAAAACTGTCGCGATTTCGCGACATGCTGGAAGGCAGAGACGAAGCAGGCAAAACTGTCATGATTTCGTGACATGTTGGTAGAGAAGAAGAGCAAGATGGAAAGTGTCACGATTTCGCGACATTCTGCAAAGGAGGCTGTACGGACGAAAAAGTGTCGCGATTTCATGACATGTTACAGAAGAGAGATTCCGCAGTGTGAGCTGTCATGATTTCATGACAAGATCGAAGAGAGAGAAAGTTATTCAGGAACTGTCATGATTTTGTGACATGTTGCAAAGTTCCAAGTGAGGACTGTCACATTTTTGCGACATGTTGTAGAGGTCGAGGTGAGGACTGTCGCGATTTTGCGACATGTTGTAGAGGTCAAGGTGAGGACTTTCACAATTTTGTGACATGCTAAAAAGCTCAAAGTGACAACTGTCATGATTTCGTGACATGCAGCAAAGGAAAGAGTCTGAAATGATAAGCGTCATGATTTCATGACAGGTTGAGTTGGCAGCATTCAGTTGGAGAAAGTGTCATGATTTCGTGACAGAAACTGGAAGCAGGTCTTCTATAGGAGAAGTGTCACGATTTCATGACAAAAGCAGAGAGGAAGGCTTTGTAGACAAAAGCGTCACGATTTCGTGACATGTTCCAGTTTCATGGGTGTAAGGCAGAAAGAAGCTCATGGCAGCGAAAGTGTCATGATTTCGTGACATGTTCCATTTTTGCTAGTGCAAGCAGAGAAGAAGGCCATGAAGTCATAAGGGTCACGATTTCATGACAGAGTTGAAGATGACGTCAGTAGAAGCAGATGTGTCACGATTTCATGACAAAAGTAGAGAAGAAGGCAATGGAGTCTAAAGTGTCACGATTTCGCGATAGAGTTGCAGATGATGTCAGCAGAAGCAGATGTGTCACGATTTTGTGACAAAAGCAGAGAAGAAGGCATTGAAGTCTAAAGTGTCACGATTTCATGACAGGAGTGAAGATGACGTAAGCAAAAGTCAGAAGTGTCACGATTTCATGACAAGAACGTAGTCAAGGCAGACAAAGGCAATAAGTGTCATGATTTCATGACAACAGGCAATAGAAGGTGTACGACAGGCAAAGGTGTCGCGATATCATGACATGTTGAAGTTTCATGCTAGAAGCTATAGAACCAGAGGCGGTTGAAGGACAGAGTTAACCTTGAGCCAACAAAGTTAAATCTGGGCCGACGCAGCGTAGGGTTTTGTAGCCGACGTAGTTGAAGAGTAACAACCGACTAAGTTTGAGATTTTTGATCATGATTTCTACTCTATAAAAGGAGGGTTGTTTCGAGTTGAAGGTATCGAATGTGAGTATCAAAATTGTGCAGGTTAAGTCCACAGTGCGCAAAGAGCAGTTGTGTCGCATCGATCGAAGTGTGCATTCGAAGTGTGATTCGCAGATAGAGTGCAGGGGAGAAGTTTGTTCATCGAGAAGCAAAGAGTGTGAAGACTGTGCTACTATGTTTTTGCAAAAGTACATAAGTTGATCGAGTGCTACTGTGTTTGCATAGACAGTGAAAAGTTGGTTTCGACCAAGTGCGGCTGTAACAGAAAAGAACAGAGGAAGAGGACAAAATTGTGCTAGACCGAAGGACTGTGTTTGGTGTAGATAAGAGGACCAGCTTAGGAGGTGAAAGAGTTGAGGACAGAGGTCTCCAACCAGAGCAGGGAAGACAAGTGTCTTCTATGGATAGAGTTCCACTTGCTAAGGGCAGCAGAGGCAGAGGTCTTCTAGAGGATCACCAGTAAGAGCAGAGTTAGGGGAAGGTATCTCCTTTGGGTTGGTGCCCATAAACATTGTAATTGGGAAAGGTTTTCCCAGATTCTGAGTTGATAAAATTTAGTGAAAATTTTATCCGTGGAGTAGCCCGTGTTGGGTGAACCACGTAAATTGTTGTGTCTCTTTGTGGATGATGTGTTGTGCATTGTTTTAATTGTTGCTATTGATACTGCTTTCTATACACTGCTTAATACTATTTTGAAAGTTGATTTTAAAGCAAAAGTAAAAAGTGGTCTTATACTGTTCACCCCCCCCTCTCAGTATAAGCTTGTGTTCTTCAGAAGTCATGTTTTATGAACTTCCAGATGTAGAATTCTCTATGGCTACCATTCTGTGAGGTGGCCTCGGATGCAACCGATCCAAATCATCCAACTATCTTATTTTACATGGCTAATCCCATGGGGTGCCATTTACTCTGATAAGGTCATAGTCTAATGGAATCCTCCCTCTTGTTTGAAGGATATCTTCTGTTTGTTGTCTATGACTAGAGGTATTTCTAGTTTCTTACCCCTTAGTGGGCTGATCTATTCTAAGTGTCTCATGTGAATGTTGGGATGTTGGGACTCTTGTGTGCCCTTTTGGTGATGAAGGTTTTGTGGCCCTCTCTACCCTCCATGAGGATGGATATGGGGAAACCTCATCATCCCTATGTGAATAACGGGGTCTAGAACCCTCTTTATGTCTATGTGAGGAGGAAGCCCTTGAAGCCTCCTCATGTCTCTAATAATTTTTTGTGTGTTTAGAGAAAGCCCTTGAGGTTTCCTCATGTCTCCTTATTGATGATGGATGTGAGTTCTCTTTGTTTTGATGTGATGTAGTTCCCATATTTGGTTCCCTATTTGGGGTTTCTCAAGGAGATCCTCCAAGGGTTGAGTTATCACCCCTTAGACTCATAGAATTACATCTTACAATATTTCAAGTGGGTATTTCAATTTTACTATTACTTTGCCTAAGGGTATGAGTTGCTTCAGATTCCCTTTTGATATCATACCGAGGGTGTTTACTTCTTTTTTTGACCATTTTATTTTATGATTTTAGTTTTTGTGTTGCACTTAAATATGACCAAGCAATATCATGCAAATGTTTATCTTGATTACAAATTTAAGTGTGCCCTAAACTATTTGATGTATTTTTTATGTTTGGTTGTTTCTCATTTCTTGTTGTTGCTTTGGATTTGGAATGAGGAGACTCATCCATAGTGATAAAAATAACACTTATGCCAAACACGATTTCTCAAAAGATACTAGGGTACACCACTTAAATCCCAATGGGGGGTTCGCCTAGCTCTTCCACTCTAACCCAATTGATTGTTCTAGTAGTGGGAGACAGTTTGAACACAAATAACTTAGTGCATCTATAAGTAAGTTCTTCAATCTATTTCTATGAAGCTCTAGGGGGTAAACCGGTGGAAGGAGATGAATGCCAATGTCATCGAACTGAATTGAGAGTTGGTGATGAAATCCAACTCCCCAATGTTTAAAAGAAATGTGTGTGTATGTTTCATTTTAATTTTTGCATGAATAAGAATGCTTCATATAGCAGCAATGAACTTTCCCTATATGCCTAATGCAAAATGCATTTCAATTTCATAAAGGTTCATAGCTACTATGAGATTAATGAATGCACTCTATTAGGTGCAAGTATGGCCTTTATAAAGGTCCTAAAATAAGCAAACCAATCATACAGTGTCTAGCACATTGTATTATAGGGTAAAATTTATAGATAGAAGATATTGTTCCTAGAAATGCCTAGTGGAAAATCTAAAAATAAACCTAGGATGTGCAAAATACAAGTTCTTTCTCTTTCATTCTTTTAGTTTTCCAAATTGAAATATTTCTTAGTTATCACTAATTTTAATGGAATAGAAATATATAGAGAGCTATAAAGTGTCAGATAAGTTATACTGACCTTTAATCTAGCTTAGAGAGTCAATTTTTTGACCTCTACTACACTCCAAATCTGGCCTCTATTGACCAGAGCGGCTGACTTCTGGTCATTGTTGACCAAAGTGGCTGATCTCTGTCCATTGTAGACCAAAGCGGCTGACTATTAGTCATTATAAATCAGAGCGGATGCACCTGTATACAAAACCTAAGTCACTAAAGGAGCAAAAAAATGCAAATAAAGTAAAGAAATCAATAGGAATCCCACCATGATTGCCATCTATAGCAACCTCGAGGAAGTGACGCGCCATCCACCAGACTACTCTACTTGTGATTTGATTGAATCCTTTGATATTAAATATGCAACAAATAAAAGGTACAAAGTAGATATAACCAAAATGTGAAGAAGTAAATGAATGAATGCTTTTATTATTGATATTATCCATATTAGGTTACAAATGAATCCCTTTGAGGGAAACCCTTTGTTTGTTACATTATTCTACACACAAAAGAGTGTAGCAGGTGTATGAAATATCCCCTCGCATAGGGGCACACTTTATAATGCTTCCTGGTGATGCACACAAAAATGTATGAGGGCTTACTGATGCATCCTTATCTAGGTCTAAATGATAGAGGGATCTTATCATACTCATATGTCACGGATTTGCTTGATTGAACCTGTAGCCCTAAAATCAATGAAACAACAACACACACTTAGATGTCCAAGATCACCTCCCCGGATGAGGTTGTTAGCAATGAATAATCTCAATAAATGCAATGAAGCTAGTACTATGTAAGCAACTAATTGAAATAAATCTTAAGCTACTAAAATGAGAGATAAAGAAGAACAAAAGAAACTAAACCCTATACTATGTTGCAGGCCACTGTCTAGTACAACGACCACTAAGGTGAAAAATCTCTTTTTATCCAAGGCTATGGTCTCAAGTCCACTTATAATACTAAAAATTATTACCTTGTGTTCATATTTACCCTCTAATCTGACAGGGCTTCGATACAAGAATCAATCTCCAAGGGAAGCTCTCCAAGTCTCTAGAAGCTCTCCTCAATGATCCAAATTGTTCAAAGTTATGATGTATGCTGCTCTCCATCTCTCTGATTGAAAGAAGGTCCAAGAATTTCCAAGAAGATATATATCTCCTAAATGATCAAAATAAGGTCCTAGAAAGTCCCTTAATTGATCCAAAGAAAGTCCAGGAAAGTCCCTTAGTGCCTTTAGGTTTACTCCTTATAAAGTGTTTTGAAGCCCTAGGTCAATGTTCAACCCTAGGAATGAATCCCTCATGTGTACTAGGTGTTAGCATGAGAAGCTCTTTGTTTTTCTATGTTTAACTGAGGTCTAAATCTAGATTTTGAGTCTTCCATGTAGACTGACTGTGATGAGGGATGCAAAGTTGTCCCCGCTCATCCTTATTGCATGCAGACTATCACTTCCACCCAATATTAGGCTAGATGGGCAACAAAATGCATTTAAAGCTTAGCCATTGTCATCTACAGTGGCTAAGGTTTAGCCGCTCTGAGCTACAATGGCTAGATTCTGGCCACTTTGGTCTACAACGTCTAGGCTTGGATGGGCTAAAAATGCCCCAAATGAGTGGTAGAAACCACTTTTAACACTTGGAAGGTCCCAAGGTTTAGTCACACGACCTAGGGGTGTACCCATGTAAGTAGTATTCCTGACCATGACATGCTTTAGGTGTCTACAGGTATGAACACCTACTTAGATAGGGAGTACTATGGATCCTATCGTAGGTCTCATAGAGCCATCAATTGCACGTAATTCAAGTGAAGGTATGGCAAAATGGGCTAATGTAATATATAATTGATGTAGGGTTATCATAGATATGATACTAATGGATGAGACTGTATTAATGA
The DNA here is from genome assembly GCA_028583015.1 of Wollemia nobilis. Lineage (NCBI taxonomy): Eukaryota > Viridiplantae > Streptophyta > Pinopsida > Araucariales > Araucariaceae > Wollemia > Wollemia nobilis. Next base: position 9,578,766 of record JAQPPZ010017052.1, read on the forward strand.
GGACTCGCTTGTAGGTGATGTCATTGATAGTAGCTTGTATGTGGAGAGGAGAATTAGCTCCTTCTCCTACAAGTTTTGTTATCTCATGCTCATGGAAACTAATGGATGGTTGGAGGCATCACAAGATTTTCCCTATAAATTTTATGAGATATATAACATAAAATATCATTCAATGCATCACAATGGGATTAAGATTGTTGTAAGAGATCAAAAATGGATAATCATGTGGCGGAATTATGTAATTTATGGGTGAGACTACCACAAATCATGATCACATTTTGGGGTGGAGGTGGTACAACACTAGGAGTTTAGAAGACCTATCATGATGTGAATTGGGTAGATGGGGATACAATAGGTGTGGTCTACCATGATGGATATTGTTGATTTTGCATGGTAATATTTATCATGATGACCACACCACGTGATGGAGGGTCATGTTGGACACTATTCACTTGGTGAGGTGGTCCTGGAGAATTGGTTGGAGGTCTTTGGGTATTGGTTCCTCTATGGTTGAGTAGAAGATTTTGGAAGATCCCTAGGTTTTGGTTTTGTGGGTCCAAAGGATTTGATACATGAATGGTACCCCTATTAATTAGGTCCTACACTTGAGCATGGAAAGAGCAACACAACTCAATGGCATGGCCATGTTGTCTATGGTATGGATAATATGATTGCTTGTTGTATCCACAAGGCTTAGGTATGTTTGGATCTAGCAATCGAATATCGGGTAGAAAGAGATGTCCACCCTCATGTAACCTATGGAAAATGGCTAGTAAGGGTTTAGATATTGGTGTGAGATTACATTGTGGACCTTGGGGATGCATTTTATGATACTACTGAGGCCTAGGTGGGGAAGGCACATTGGTTTGAAATACTTGTTATTGTGGGATGTAAGGTGGTGGGCTTGGTGCGGGTTCTAGGGTAGAAACTACCACTTGGTTGATTTGTGGAGGCTGAGGATATGTTTGGCTTGGTGTGTTTCTATTAAAGTAGAAGTTTGAATTGTAGTTAGGATTCACTCTTAACTTAATTTTTCTAGATTGGACCTTAAAGTCTTTGATAACCTTTGCATATGAAATGGCTTCCTCGAAGGTGTGGCTTTGGTGAAGCTATAAAGAGGTAGAAATATTTTTTTGGTAGCTCTTGGAAAAGAGTGTCACTAGATCCATGGTAGGGATGTTATGGGTAACATCATGGATGATCGCTCTCCATCTAGTTACAAAATCGATGATAGGTTCACCGTCAGCCTATCATAAGGCATAGAAATCAGAAAAGGTAGTATTTTTATTGATATTAGTGGAGAAGGGTTCTAAAAATATGTTTTCTAATTGCTCAAAGGTATAAAGGCTATGTCATGGTAGTATTGTATCGCTCCAAATTTTTTGCATCCTTACCTTCAGGCTATAGGATCCGTGCCCGGAAGGAGGATGGGAAAAGGATGTCGTGGTACATCAGACTAAGAGGACTTGCGAAGGTCCCGCCTCTCAATGGAGGTGTATATTGGTGATTTTTCGATAGATGGTGGGTTCACCAGGAAACATTTAGTGGCAGTTTCCATGCCTAGGTTGGGAATGTTTTTTAATGTGTTCATTTTAGCCTTAAGCATTCATATCCTAGGTTTGGCCAAATGAATCTAAATTAATCTATATGAAAGTGTAGATTTAATGAATACAGAAAACAAAATTAAGACAAAAAAATAGAGAAATTGAGGAATACCTGATTTGGATGTCTGATGGAGATTCTGATGTTTGAAGCAGTCAGGATCGTCTGGAATTCGACTGAATCATTTGAGATTTGACAGGATCATCTTAGATCTGATGAATTCGTCAGAGACCTGCAAATAGAAAAACAGATGCCAAATACAAAGAATACCACTGTGATGACAGAGGGAAACAACACAAAATGACAATATGAATACTAAACAATGGTTATGAATAGAAATTCAAACAGATTATGACATTCAAATGAGAAATTATGATCTTATCATGCAACTTAAGCTATATGGGTGAACTCCAAATGCAAAATAACATAAAATACTGAATAAAATTGCTAATTACAACATAAAATAGCAAAAAAATGGGAGAAGAAATGCAAACTTCAGGCACTGATTTCCTCAATGTTGACTGCAGTCGAAATCGTCCCACATTGGTACGAAATCGTCTCTGATTCGATAGGATCACCTCCGATATGAATAGGTTCATCGATGATGATGAAATCTTGCTCTGGCTGAAAAACACTAAGGTACCTGCAACAAAATTGGTATAGGACTACTGCAAGTGTGAATTTGGGATGATTTAACGTGTATGAAGTTAAGTTACAGAGAATTTCAGCTAGGGGTTGGGAAGGAAAGGTCCTAAGGATTAAATAGGCTTAGGGGAGTAGTTAGGAGGTTGGAGATCATCCCTATTTGGGAGATCTCCAACGGGGGAGGGTCCCTAACGGTGCAGACACACTTCTGCCTAGATTAGAGACCCGTTGGAATAGAAGCTAATTATGCAAGATCAGTTTTGCGACAAGATCATCTGGATGTCCTAGCCCAGAAAAAATCGTCAGATCTAGGGCGATATCTTCTGATCGGCAACGATATCATCAAATGGTCAAAACAACCTCTAAAAATGGCACAAAAAAGGGGGAAACGGATTACCCAGCGGTTAACGAGCGGTTTGGGAGGTTAAAATTTGAATTTAAATTATTTACTAAGGTGAATGTAATTATTATAATTTCACTATGCCAATTTTAGGGTGCTACATTTTGCCCCCTCTTTAGCAAATTTTCTGAAGAAAATGCGTTAAAGATGAGTTCTTCTCGATCTACGAGAAAGCAAAAAATATTCCCATTTTTAGGCGACGATTCTTGGTCGAATCGTACGACAGCTTACTATGGTGCCCCCTCTGTGTTTTTACCCAGATTGAATGTTTGAGGTAAAAACACGGAAAAGCAAAATTATGTTTGAATAAAATTAAGAAAAATAGGGTAAAACCCTAATTCATTTTTATTGTTCATTTTCTAGTTTTAGAGCTCTAAAGCAAAAATGATGGAGACGACGCACAGATCAACAAATGTCCGACACGGTCTACGGGTAAGAGTCTAGACTTAACTAGAATGCTTTAATTTGATTTTAGATGCCTTTTAGATGAATTTTGATTAAATTTTGAGCATCACGGCCATTTTTGGGCCATCGATGTCATCGAGACGAAATCGTCCCGATTTCAACAAAATTGTCTCAATTTCGCCAATTTCGTCTAAGGGCGAAATCGACGAAAGGGGGACGATTTTGTCAAATTAGGGATGATTTTGGCTTGCAAAATCAGAGATGATTCTGCTCAAATTTGGGATGATATCGTCCAATAGTGGATGATATCATCATTTGATTAAATTGAACTTATTTTATTTGCATCTTGAATTTGTTATTAATGTTTGTTTGTTGTTTTGTTGTTTATGTTGCAGAGAGGTTTGCTAAAGAGCAAGGAATGGAAGTATGGAGGGTTGAGGGATGACTTGGCCACTCTTACACAGGCAGAGCGGGATCAGCTGGCATAGGCCGGCTTACAGCATGTGGCAGAGATGCCACAGGTGTCTACAGATATGAGGCTACTAACAGCCCTAGCAGAGAGATGGTATCCAGGTTCTTCTTGTTTCTGGCTACCTACAGGGGAGATGACTCCCACTTTGGAGGATGTATGAAGGATTCTAAGAATCCCCATACAAGGACGATTGATCAGTCCTACGACCAATCAGGGCCATGCTATGGAACGATTGTGTGGTGACCCGAGCTTCACCCTAGGGAAGGGCAGAGTTAATATCGAGGCAATGCGTTAGATGCTTGGGGCATCTAGACTCACACGGGTTCTAGCTGGAGTAGTTGGTGGACTTCTGCTATGCCACCATAGTGGATGCAAGGTGCCATGGATGTTGGCAGATGTGATCTATGATATGGGAGACCATGGGTACAGGTTCTCTTGGGATAGTTTTGTGCTATGCCGGTTGTACAGGATCCTATATGGGGTCATGAACAAGGGTGGTCGATGTCTGGTGATGACATCACTCCTACAGGTTTGGTGCTAGGAGCACATTGTAGTGCGGAGGCCGATAGGGCTTCCTTTGACAAGGATTGATGGGGAGAGGCCCTGAGTTTTCTATTGGTGGCTCCAGAGGGGGTCACAATGGCGGATCGACCTTCCTATGTCCCAGAGATTGCTAGATGACCTAGTCCCAGACTAGATTACCTGGAGGCCATGGAGGGAGCATCCAGGGTGGGCCGAGGATAGACAGGATTTAGCTCACATTAGGCAAGTTTTCTGGCTTCGGATGGAGAGGGGAGAGGTGGAGCTCCACCGCTATGACCAAATTTTGTGACAGTTCAGTTTGTAGCAGGGGATCCCATCTCTCAGGGATTATGAGTTTTTCTAGACTATCTGGGATAACACCATAGTTAGCGGGGCTCCAGACATGCAACGCTTCTGGAGTCAGGACACAGATGATGCCCCCATTTAGCCAGTGGATGGGGATGACGTAGGAGTAGCTGATGGCTATGATGCCTAGTATGTAGGCATCCACCCTCCTCGGATGATGAGGGCTTAGGGTCCGATTCATGTAGTTGTGTGTCGGATAGGGAGGCGGTGCCAGGCGATTATGGAGGTGGCCCAGGGTCACGGTGGGAGAGAGCTAAGGAGGCCGCATGCACAAGAGAGGTCATGGCAGAGGGAGAGAAGGGAGGTGAGACCCCCTTCTCCATAGAGAGAGAGGCCACCATTGCTCAATAAGGGCAAGGGTGTAGACACTGGGGAGAGCAATGAGACAACTACTTTCTAAGCTGAGGTTGCCCGCTTGCGGGCTCAGGTGCAGACACTATAGGATGAGGCTACATGGCTCAGAGCTCGGGGTGGAGGAGCGAGCACTCGGGATTTAGCATGCGCTATCACCTAGATTACATTCTATCAGGCTCTATACTACCAGGCGGTGCCAACAGAGTAGAGGGTGCCATTACCAACACATATTGCAAAGCCTGTCGTGATGGGGTCGTCTAGGACATCATCGCGATCGACATCCAAGACTCACGACACCACACGGACTACGATGGGGCCACCTCATAACTTTGTTAGTTTCCTCTTCATGAATGTTGTATATACCAACTTTATTACTCATTTCTTCTGTCTGCATTCTTAAACCATCAATTTCTTTTTCTAGCTTGCTACAATACTTTGTTTTCCTAGAAGATTGCATTTCAAGATCTTCAAAAAATTTCTTGTAATCTTCTACTTGAATTTTCAAGTTGGTGATTATATTTTTTGCATCCTCAACCTTTTTACTCAAGTCTGAAATCAGTTTTTGTTCCCAATTTGCTTCTGCATCACTTCCTTCTTCATCACACTCTTGTTCTGAATCTGTTTCTTTATCAATTTTGAACGGATCATCTTCATATTCACTGCTACTAAACCCATGGCACTGGCGACTATTATGACCGAGTTGACCACAAACAAAACATTCTCTACCTTGTGAGAAATCAGCTGCAAAGTGACCGGTCTTCCCACATCTGGTGCAAAACTTTATTAATCTGGCTTGTTCTCCACTGTTTGATTCATCTCTTGAATCTCTTTTCATTCCCAAAGCAGCAACATTGAGATCATCTTCATTTTCTTTTGTGCCCTTGTGAGATTTCTTCTTCTTGTGTCTTATGGTTTTGCTTTTGTCTTTCCTTGCCATTTGTGTTCTTGTAAGATCTTCCTTCAAGCTGTTAAACTTTCCGAAGGAACCTCGCTCTGATACCAATTGTTAAAATCACAATGACACTGAGAGGGGGGGTGAATCAGTGTGTTCTTTAAAAACTTAAAAGCAATTTAGACTTTTAAATAAACTACAGTAGATTAAAATAGAAATAATAAAAGTACTAAGATCATCACACATAACACGACATTTTAACGAGGTTCACCAATGTGGCTACTCCTCAAAAATACTGCTTGGACTACCATCCAAATCCAGTCAAATGCAAAGCTACAACTTTACATAATCATTCACCAGCACCAACTGGTAAGAGGCACCAACCTCTAAATTTTATCTGCTACAACAGAATGGAGCACCAACTCCAATTTTTCCAGCTCCAATTGGAAAGAGGCACCAACCCCTTTTACCAAGCTACAACTTGGAGATAGTAATAAAAATTGCGGAATTAAACTGTCACCTCAATTTGCATGATCTGCTATTTTTCTTGCGTTCTCGCCGCTTGTCGACATTCAGTCACTCATCGTGAAAAATGATTCGCACTTTTTCAACCACTCCTCTATATCTCTCCGCGTTCTCTGCTGCAACTTCACGAAATATTACTTCTAAAGCTAGCACACTGTCATTTCACACTCGAAACACGACTTCTGCATACCGCATTCTTATCTTCTCTTTGCACCACTCACTCTGCTGCACCTTCCATGAAATCTCACTTCTACCATCTGTGTATTTTTTCCTCGGACTTTAAACACGCTGTCTACATATCGCTCTCTTTGTTCTCGATCAGTCGATACGCACTCACTCACTATCTCATCGTTGCGATCTCTTTTCTTTAACTCCAAAGAACTATCACCGACTTAGACTCTGCTGCACACGAACTTCATTCGCATATATCACATCACGCCCACACTTCAACCTTGCAACAGTCCCGCATTTTTATAGAAGAGAATATCCCATCAAAACATTCTCAAACACGTCAGCTGCAACCCTAATTAGGTCAACATGAAACCCTAGAATTTTTTGGTTGCTTAACCTTGCTTTGTCGAGTAGGAAACCCTAATTGATCCATTGCAAAACCCTAGCAACGTCGGCTTTGAAAAGTCGAAACAACTTTAATTTAATTTTAAAATATTAATTTAAATTTTAAATAAATAAATAAAATTTAAACTGGATATTTAAAATTAAATATCTTCATCATCGGAGCACCTTTTTCAACAAAACGAAGAGCTAACTTGGGTTTTAAGAAAAACACATTTCAAAACTGCTGACCATGGATTTAAAAAAAACCTATAATTTAGTCTGCCTTGGTTTTCACAAAAACCCTTCCGCTCTTTGACATCAATGACAACATCAACACTTGAGCAAGGGCAATGTACCCAAGGTACCCAAAATTGCCAACAATCTCCTCCTTTGTCATTGATGGCAACCCTTTACTAAAAACACATCTTCAAGAGCCAAAGCTGAAATCAATCTCTTTGAAGTTTTGCTCCCCCTGACTTGAAGCTTTCCTCTTCACTTGAAGCTCTCCCCCTTACTCATATATCTCCCCCTTTGTCATCAATGGCAAAGGGCCACCTTTGGGGCTCGGAACTAAGAATGAGCCTCTTAGCTTAGTCCCTCCCCCACCTCTTGATGAGGTGATTAATTCTGGGGTGGGAGTAAAACTCCCATTAGGCACTGATCAACATCAACGTCTATAACTTCCTTGTCGGGTCTTCTCTTGAACTCTTTGACCATATTCTTGTTCCTGTCATTGTTCTGATCCTTGGACCTGATCATGCCACCGTTCCTCGTTCCTATATCCTGGAATTTCAACTCTGCACTATCTGACAATGTGACTTTTATTTTTGCACTTATAACAAGTAATAGTGTTGTTTCTTTTAGGCATACCTGTTCTTTGAATCCACATGTTTTGGCTAAACCAGTTCTGACTAAACCTGTTTTGACCAAGCCTATTCTGACTAACCCAGTTCCTGTTATTTGCCTTGCAATTGCCTTATGCCCAAACTGATTGCAAGAGTAGAAATACCCATGAAAGAAATTACTACTTCTAAAATTGTTATTTACCTTCTTCACTTGAGCCATGCAATGTACAGCCATGTGGCCAAATCTGTGACACGCAAAACATTTGCCTTGAAACTTTCCATTGTTTGACCTCTTAGGTTCTGAACACCTTTTCTTCTCATTTCGAATTATGTTTTCTATTTCTGTGCATCTATTTTTAAAGGACTCATGATCTAAAATACTTTTCTCATCAGAACTCTCTTCCTTTAGGAGTCTCTTACTAGACTCTCCAACTTGTTCCTTGTGAGGCTTAACAAAACCAAGACTTGTTTTATCTGTTGGATTTCTTTGACTTTGGATGAGAGACTTAACCCTTTTTGAGCTATCTTGAAACTTGTACAGCTTATCCTTGTACTCTTTATTTTCCTCTTTTAATGAAGCCATTTTTTGATCTAATTCACTATACTCAAGTGCCTTAGATTCTAATTCATTCTTGAGCTCAGCATTCTTCTTTCTTTCCTTTTTCAAGGCACTAAGAGCATTAGTAAGTTCACATTCAAGATCCTCTATTTGATTGCACTTTGATTTATCAAGGCCTTTTTCAGATTTCTTATCACTAGAGGTGCTACCTTTTTCAAAAACCATACAAGCATCTTCCTTATCACTTTTTGAAGCATCCTTATACATACTGGCAACCAAATCAATATTTTTGCAATTATTCTCAAGGTGCCCACGCTTTCCATATCTAAGATATTTCGGTTCTTCCTCCTTTTCTGATATGAACAAAACCTCATTTTTATAATCACCTGAAGAACTTTCACTATCACTACTAGAACACTTACTTGCTTTGTCAAGGTGGACGCTCTTCTTTTCTTGATTGATGTGCTCATATTTGGTTTTAAGAGTAGTATTGGCCTCTTCTAGTTGTTTCTTCAATGAAACAATCTCTTCTTTTTGTTTGCAGCAAACAGTCTCTTTCTCATTGATCTGATACCTGAGAGTTTCTTCACTCTTTTTGAACTCTTCTATTTTCAGCTTCAGATTGTTAATAACTTTGTTAGTTTCCTCTTCATGAATGTTGTATATACCAACTTTATTACTCATTTCTTCTGTCTACATTCTTAAACCGTCAATTTATTTTTCTAGCTTGCTGCAATACTTTGTTTTCCTAGAATATTGCATTTCAAGATCTTCAAAAAATTTCTTGTAATCTTCTACTTGAATTTTCAAGTTGGTGATTATATTTTCTGCATCCTCAACCTTTTTACTCAAGTCTGAAATCAGTTTATGTTCCCAGTTTGCTTCTGCATCACTTCCTTCTTCATCACACTCTTGTTCTGAATCTGTTTCTTTATTAATTTTGAACGGATCATCTTCATCTTCACTACTACTAAACCCATGGCACTGGCGACTATTATGACCGAGTTGACCACAAACAAAACATTCTCTACCTTGTGAGCAATCAGCTACAAAGTGACCGATCTTCCCACATCTGGTGCAAAACTTTATTAATATGGCTTGTTCTCCACTGTTTGATTCATCTCTTGAATCTCTTTTCATTCCCAAAGTAGCAACATTGAGATCATCTTCATTTTCTTTTGTGCCCTTATGAGATTTCTTCTTCTTGTGTCTTATGGTTTTTCTTTTGCCTTTCCTTGCCATTTGTGTTCTTGTAAGATCTTCCTTCAAGCTGTTAAACTTTTCGAAGGAACCTCGCTCTGATACCAATTGTTAAAATCACAATGACACTGAGAGGGGGGGTGAATCAGTGTGTTCTTTAAAAAATTAAAAGCAATTTAGACTTTTAAATAAATTGCAACAGATTAAAACAAAAATAATAAAAGTACTAATAGCATCACACATAACACGGCATTTTAATGAGGTTCACTGATGTGGCTACTCCTTAAAAAGACTGCTTGGACTACCATCCAAATCCATTCAAATGCAAAGCTACAACTTTACATAATCATTCACCAGCACCAACTGGTAAGAGGCACCAACCTCTAAATTTTATCTGCTACAACAGAATGGAGCACCAACTCCAATTTTTCTAGCTCCAACTGGAAAGAGGCACCAACCCCTTTTACCAAGCTACAACTTGGAGATAGTAATAAAAATTGCAAAATTAAACTGTCACCTCAATTTGCACGATCTGCTATTTTTTTTGCGTTCTGCTACTTGTCGGCATTCGGCTGCTGCTGTGAAAAATGATTCACACTTTTTCAACCACTCCTCTATATCTCTCCGCGTTCTCTGCTGCAACTTCACAGAAATATTACTTCTACGACCAGACTACCTGTCATTTCACACTCGAAACATGACTTCTGCATACCGCGTTCTTATCTTCTCTTTGCACCACTCACTCTGCTGCACCTTCCATGAAATCTCACTTCTACCATCTGCGTATTTTTTCCTCGGACTTTAAACACGCCATCTGCATATCGCTCTCTTTGTTCTCGATCAGTCGATACGCACTCACTCACTATCTCATCGCTGCGATCTCTTTTCTTTAACTCCAAAGAACTATCACCGACTTACACTCTACTGCACATGAACTTCATTCGCATATATCGCATCACGCCCACACTTCAACCTTGCAACAGTCCCGCATTTTTATAGAAGAGAATATCCCATCAAAACATTCTCAAACACGTCGGCTGCAACCCTACTTAGGTCAACATGAAACCCTAGAATTTTTTGATTGCTTAACCTTGCTTTGTCAGTAGGAAACCCTAATTGATCCGTTGCAAAACCCTAGCAACGTCGGCTTTGAAAACAAGCCGGTGAAACGACTTTAATTTAATTTTAAAATATTAATTTAAATTTTAAATAAATAAATAAAATTTAAACTGGATATTTAAAATTAAATGTCTTCATCATCGGAGCACCTTTTTCAAAAAAACGAAGAGCTAACTTGGGTTTTAAGAAAAACCCATTTCAAAACTGCTGACCATGGATTTAAATAAAACCTATAATTTAGTCTGCCTTGGTTTTCACAAAAACCCTTCCGCTCTTTGACATCAATGACAACATCAACACTTGAGCAAGGGCAATGTACCCAAGGTACCCAAAATTGCCAACACTCCTCCACCTCAAGGGGGGGAGGAGATGAGGCTGAGAGCTCGAGGGGCTCTCGAGACTAGAGGATTGCATTACACTGTACAGATTGATATGTAGGTTTATTATTTTTGATAGAGGATTGAGTATGCTGATGTACATATTGTGGCATACCAATCCAGTTTTGATGATGTATATATGTTGTTGATATATATATGATATGTTTTTGATCATATGACTTGTGTTATGTATATGTTTATGATGCTTTTATGTTTGATTGGTTGATTTGATAATTGGATTGAGGATTCATGAAATTATGTCATTTTGAAAATTTATAACTTTGATGTCATGTGGTAATATTTTAAATAAAATAATATGATGTAACAAATGGGTTGTTTGTAATGTGATGTGGTAAAAAAATAAAAAGAGACTTCTAACAATAATTTCAAAGGACATTATCGCTATTATAGACCATTTCATGGAGTCGCTGCTCACTCGGTCATCAAGCTAATCCCAATTATAGAAATATTGTTAAAAGTAAAAGAGTGCTTAAGAGACTGTCTTAAGACTTTGGTGCAATGGTGCAAATGATGATGATGATGGTTTGTTTTCAAATTTTCATAAAAAGAATAGTATGCATGAAATAATTATTTTTTCTAGGTACAAATTCCTAAGTGTGATAAAAGTTTTTGAATAATTCCCTAGGAATTATACCATCATTGCAAAATTGAAGGTTGACATAATGACATGAAATAGTGAAAATATGTTTGCTTTGTAAAAGCATAATTTGTGTAACATAATGAATCAAGTCATATGGTTTTCATGATTTTTAATAAATGGGGAATAAAAATTGTTACAATGATTTATGCTAGGCATAGAATATGTAGGTATAGACTTATACCATCATCGCAAAAATAAAAAAGAGATAGTTTTATTGCATGGTTGATTTTTAATAAACAACAAAAAAAAAAAAAAAATGAAGATGAGGACTTGCGCTAGGCATAAAATTCCAATTTTGGTTTTGAAACTATACCATCGTCATGAAAGTCAACCAGATATTTATGTTTTGATTGTATAGTTTTGAAAGAAATTTTTGATTTTCTATTATATAGTTGTCCTTATGCTAATCAGCTGTACTTGAATTATTCCAAACAAGTTGCAAAAAGAATATTTCAAAGTATTTGGAAGACAAAAGTTAGATTTATAAGAAATCCCATGTGCATATGTGAATTCATTTTTGATCTTGATTTATCATAATGATACACAAAATCTCTCAAATACAAATGTGTGTGCAATTGCTTTGTGCATTTACCAGTTTTGAGCAAGATAATATGATACAAGTGATTTGAAGAAACCAAATAAGTGTTCATTAACCATGATGTAGATGCATATAACCATACTAGACTACTATGTAGGTCAGATTATCAAGAGCTAGCTAATCCATAAGTAGACATAGGTCTGTACAAAAGAAGGTCACTAATGTGACAGACATATCGCCATGCTAGGAGTTACCCAAGTCCAAGAAGGTTGGGCACAAACCACCTGTTATGGGGCTTACCTCACGGTTTTTGAATAATTGAGAATTCCAGGGATTCAAGCTCATCAACCCTTCTTTTCTTTTCAAAGGGTAGGGAAAGGGATTTTATTTCTTTCTTGCTTTCTGCTTTCTTTTGCTTTTCTTTTTTTTTTCTCCTTTTGTATTTTTGCTTGATAATTGAGATAATGCTTGAAATATTGTTGTAATGATATAAAATAACATTTTTCTTTTCTCTTTTTTTTCTTGAACTTTTCTTTTCTTTTTCTTTGCTAGGGATACTTGCTCGGATTAGCTGTAGAGCAAGGGATTTTTATTCTCGGGTAGGGGTGAGCTTGTCCTTTTGCCAATTCTCAAAGATTATAGACCATGTGCATGATAGGATAGCAGGGGAAACTTTTCGCTCAAGAAATCACATCTACTATGTAGCAAAACATGGAAATTACAAATATAATCATTTTATTGGGAAAATATGTGCTTGGTTTAAGTAAATAACAAGATCAATTCTCCATGCTCAAACTTTATTTAATTGAATTTTGTGGACTTTGATATAAGAGAGATTAGTAATCATGCCAGATAAACATCAAGGTATTTATTTTTGTGAGTGTGCAAGTGAGGGATTCCAAATAAATGCTAATTTATCCAAAATAATTTGAAACAGATAACTGCAATAATTGTAAGAAAACATATATAAATACTTTTGAGAAGTTTTGAGAATGTTGACTCTCTCTTTCTTCTTTATATTTTTTTGGTGTCGAAAGAGTCAAGAATATTGCTGTTTTGATTTTTTTATCATTATTTTGTTTTTTGGTTTTATTTTTGTTTTTGAACAAAAATTTAACAAGTGCCATAAATAAATGCAACAAATAGTTTTGAAGATTTTGATGAGTATGAATGTTTTTGGTGTTTTTGAATTTATAAATTTGAAAGAAATACAAGATAGTGATTTTGAACAAATATATACATGGATGAAGTGACCAAATTTATACATAGTAACGTTTGAGATGCAAAATATTCATGGGTTCTTTAAGTTCTTTACCATCTAAGGTAGATAATTTGTATGCTCCTAATTCAAATTTAGCAGTAATAATGTATGGTCCAATCCAGTTGGGCTCAAATTTACCTTTAAGGTCCTTAGTTGCATTTGTATTTTTTTGGTTTTCTTTTAAAACAAGGTCGCCGATCTCAAAGGATCGATGACGAACTTTTTTGGCATATGATCTTTTAAGCTTGTTTTGGTAAGCACGGAGATGTTCCAAAGCATTGATGCATTTTTCATCTAGGAGTTCTAGCTGACTGAGTCTGCCAGCATGATATTCATCTCCCACTTCAGTATCTTGAAGTAGTAGAACCAAAGAAGGAACTTCTAATTCAAAGAGAAAAAATGCTTCAGCATCGTAAACAAAAAAAAATGGTGAAATTCCCATGGGGGTTCGAACACTAGTTCGATAGGCCCACAAAGCTGGATATAATTGAATGTGCCAGTCATGGCAAGTTTTATTAACTAATATTTTGAGAATTTTGATTAAGGTTTTGTTAGATGCGTCTTCTTGACCATTACCTTGAGGATAATAGGGAGTGGACCAGCGATGTCGAATCTTGTATTTTTGGCATAATTTTTTAACATCTTTATTTTTTAAATAAGTTCCATTGTCAAAGATGAGATTTGCAGGAATTCTGAACCTGTAAATGATTTGATTAAAAATAAATTTAGAGACTTGTGTGCCAATGTAGGAAGCTAAATGCATAGCTTCAACCCACTTCGTGAAATACTCAATGGCGGTTATGATGAACTTGTGTCCATCATATGACACAGGATTGATTTTGCCAATAATATCTAAGCCCCATTTGGAAAAGGGCCAAGGAGATGAAATAGCTTGCATCTCTTGTGCAGGCGCATGGACAAGGTCAGCATGTTTCTGGCACTTGTCACAATGGCGCACATACTCATGTGCATCTGTTTCCATGGTAGGCCAAAAATATCCTATCCGAAGGATCTTTTCAGCAATGACACTACCATTGAAGTGTCCTCCACAAGATCCATCGTGGGCTTCACTCAAGGCTAATTTAGACTCTTCTAAGTTTAAACATCTTAATAGGATACCTTCAAAAGATCTCCTATATAAAGTATTGCCAATTATTACAAATTGACTTGCTTGTCTACGTAATAACCAACGCTGGTTGCTATTAGAATTGGCAGGGAAAGTCCCATTTTGAAGAAAATCAAATATGTCCGTATACCAAGGTTTCAGAGTAGTTTTGTTGATTAGAAACACATACAAAGGTTCTAAGCATGACTTATTTGAAGTAGGTTCCTGGAGTCGACGAATAATGATAGTGGCATATTCGTCATCTAACTCCAAGGGCATGAGAGATGCAGCTATAGCCATAGCATCAGCTGCACGGTTGCAAGTTCGAGAAATAGCTTCCAAGGTAACTTGATCGAATAAAGACATTAATTTTAAAACATAGGCCTTATATGGGCACAATTTATCATCTATGGTCTGATAAACTTCATTAATTTGGTTTATAACCAGTTGAGAATCACCAAAAACTAAAAGGTGTTTAATTTTGAGTGCTAAAGTAGCTCGTAATCTAAGGATTAGAGCTTCATACTCAGCAGTATTGTTGGTGCAAGCAAATGTCAATTTGAAGGACAGAGGAATAATATGTTTTTGCAGAGATATTAAAATAATACACACACCAGCCCCACTCATGCATCGGGCTCCATCAAAGTATAAGGACCATTGTTCAGTATGGTCTGCCTCTAATTGAAGGCATTCATCAAGAAACTCGATGATGAGGGGATGGGTAGACGCTAAGGGTGCAACAACTAATTGATCTGCTATGATTTGACCCTAACAGAATTTTGTCCTATGAATGTGAGATCAAACTCGCTTAGAGCAAGAACCCACTTGGTTGTGTGACTCGATAAATAAGGTCGACTCATGAGATACCTTAAGGGATCATCTTTAGAAATGACATAAGTTTTCTGACTAAGCATATAGTGTCATAATTTTTGCGTAGCAAACACGACTACGATACATAGTTTCTCTAACACTGTTTAGCGGGTTTCATAACTGATGAAGGTTTGGCTAATATAATAATTAGCACGTCCTCTCTTTTCATAATCAAGCTGAGATAACATAGCCCCTAAGGCAAAATCTGAAGCTGAAATATATAGGAGGAATGGGTGATCAGGTTTAGGTGGTGAAAGCACAGGTGGATTAAGGAGGTATTGTTTGAGAAGTTCAAAAGCTTCTCTACATTCGATGTCCCAATTAAAAGGGACTCCTTCTTAAGGAGTTTAAGAAAGGGACCGGTTTTGTCCGCCAGCTTATCAATGAAGCGACATATAGCTTGAATTTTACCTTGTAAACTTCGTAACTCAGATATATTAGTATGTGCGGGCATATCAGTGATGGCCGCAATCATCAATTTTAATACCACATAAAGAAACTAAAACCCCTAATAGTTTGCTGAACTTAACTCTGAATATGCATTTTACTGGATTTAATCAAATAAGATATTCTCGTAATCGATTAAAAACTTTTCTCAAATCATCTAAATGATGATATTCAGTAATAGAGCGAGCTATAATATCATCTACATAATCATGTAGGATATCATGCATCATATCATGAAAAATATAGGTCATAGCTCATTGATAAGTTGCACCTACGTTCTTTAATCCAAATGGCATCACTTTCCAGCAAAAGGTACCCTAGGGGGTAATAAAGGTTGTTTTAGCCTGATCTTCAGGAGCTATCCTGATCTGATTATAACCATAGAATCCATCCATTAAGGACATCATCCCACTTCTGGAAGTAAATTCAATGATTTGATCCATGTTTGGAAGAGGAAAGTCATCTTTAGGGCATGCAACGTTAATATCTCTAAAATCTGTGCAAACCCTAACTTTGGTAGCTTTTTTCTTGGTAACATTCAGGAGTTTTTCTAACTCCCCTTTGACTAGCAGAGCCACTTTGGGATGCATTTTTCTAAGTTTTTGTTTAATAGGTTTAGCATCCGGATGGACCACTAGATGATGCATGACTATAGAAGGGTCTAGACTTGGCATATCTTCATATGTCCAAGCGAATACATCTTCATACTCTTTAAGGAATGCGATATATTGTTCTTGTTTTTCTTGACTTAATTCTGATCCAATATTGATTATGTGAGGATTGTCCTCAGTTCCAATATTAATTTTAATGACGTTTTCTACCTCCATGTGTAGATCTCTTTCAAACTTAGGTGGGGTGGGTGAAATGCCCAATTCTTGTAATTCTTGTAAGGTTAATTTAGATAATTCATCTTGAGGATTAGTGGCATCAAGTTGGGCTATAGTTGGTATAGAACCATCAAAATAAAATCCATTGTGTAACATCTCTTCAATGGAGACATCATGGAAGATATCTCCTTCCAACTCTTCATCAAGGTCAGCAATCATTTCAGGATAAGCTATGGATAGCATGTTACATGAAAACGACTAATTTTTTAGAGGCAAATCAACATGCCTATCCAAATAATCTTGATAACATATGAGGTGATCATCATATTCAAAAGGGAAGGGTTGACCCTTACTAGGAAATAGGCCCACACCACAGTGGGTAGGCCATGGTTCTACCTCGAAAGGTTCTTTCATGCCATTTTGGAAAGGTCCCAAGCCTTTCCCTTTATATCCCATTTTAAGCATCATGGGTTTAGCTTTAATATAATCATTGGTAAAATAACACCGAGCGTATCGCTCATGATGAGTTTTGATATTCCAAGGGATTCTTCCCCAGTCATATCCTTTATAAATGAAGGCACAACTCCCGACTTGGTAAGTACTTCCCATAGGTTGTGGGAGGCCCAAAGTACGGGGAGACGGTGGCAAGTTATTTAAAAGAATTAAATCTTGCATGAAAACATTTGTTTTTTTTTATATTAAGGTTGTGGATAAATCTGGTAAAAGTTCATCAGAAAGGGCATAAGATGTAGAAGGCTTATTCCCTATATCTTGAGATGTGGAAGGTATGATAGTTGTTTCTGTAGGTTTTGAATTTATAGGGATAGAACATGAAGGATTGGTTGTAGATTTAAGATCTTTTTGAGGTTCTAGAGTAATTTTTTTAGAAGATTGTTGATCTATATAGGAGGATGAAATTAATGGAGGGGAAATAGGTGAAGTTATGGGTGTGTGTTTCACAGTCTTATATGAAAAATAAGAA
The DNA here is from genome assembly GCA_028583015.1 of Wollemia nobilis. Lineage (NCBI taxonomy): Eukaryota > Viridiplantae > Streptophyta > Pinopsida > Araucariales > Araucariaceae > Wollemia > Wollemia nobilis. Next base: position 9,596,295 of record JAQPPZ010017052.1, read on the forward strand.
CTAGGATGTGTGGATGACAGAGCAGGGCAAAATTGCACTCCAACGGGTTCTGCCAAAGCACACATATCAAAGGGTCTAGGGTCACCATGGATAGTGACCAACTGATTTTTAAACTCAAATTTAACACATTGGTGTAAATTTTATGGGACCACTCGCATCGCATTGATCCAAGGGCAACCCAAAAGTATATTGTACGATGCTAGGAAATGTACAATAAACACGGTTGTTTCTAGGGTTCTAGGACCAACTTGCAATGGGAGGGTAATAAATCCACATGTTTCTTGTGTTTTGTCATTAAAATATTTGATAATCATATCAGTTTTCTTCATTTCATCACTTCTAAAGCCAAATCATTGGTAGAAGTCAAAAGTGCAAATGTTTAGAGATGAGCCATTATCAATCAAGACTCGTTTGACAGCACATCTCCAATTAGAGCAGTAATGTATAAGGGATTATCCTTATGTAAACTATGTTGTGGGATATCTTTATCCCAGAATTCAATACAATCAACCTCTCGAGTGATGATAGTATTGGCCATAGCTTCAGGTTGGATGTTTTGAGGTACCATCATTTGGCTTAATGTAAGTATCAACTCATCCCTATGGGTGGGAGAGGATCTTAATAAATCCAAAAGGGAAATTCTGGTTGTAGTATTGAATAATTGCTCATTAATATTGTAAGGGGGTTTAGGTTGAACATTAGGAGCATGATTCCCTTTATTAGGATTTTTCAAAATGAATGGAGCCGATCCATTGTTTTGATTTGATTCTTGTTGAGAATTTTGATCCTGTTATAGGCTAACGACTCCAATGGTACCTACAATGTTATATTGAAGACGTTGAACTGGTCTCGGTTGGGCATTGATGGCTTGTTCATTAGAAAGGAATATATTAGAAGAAGGTCGAGTAGTAACTCTTCTAGGAAATGGTTCTTTTGGAACCATAGCATTTGTGATGGGTTGAATAGGATCTGATTCATTTTCAGAACTATTCGATTGGTTTGAAGTAATGTCTAGTTCACTTTCACTATCTGATTCTACATCACTAGAATCAGAAGTTTGGAAATTATGTAAGGGTCTGGTCGTAACTAGGGATAAAGTTGTGTCAAATATTTGAGGATCCTGAATAGGTAATTGTCCACTAATGGTTCCTACATATCGGGTAGGAGGGGGAACATTATGATGTTTGATTTTATTGGCTACCTCTTTACCATGTCTTGGTAAAGGGTGTTGAAATATGTCTAATGTTTGATTAGCATTTTGATTTTGATTTTGGGGAAGGGTTTTTTGAGTATTATTAGGAGGGTTTTGTTTAGGTTGGAAGGCTTGCACTTCCATTTCATTATTATAAATCAAATCTTGTATTTTATGTTTCAACCTTTTACAAGCATTGGTAGAGTGTCCAGGTCCTCTATGGAAATCACAGTGTAAGTCAGCTCTGTATCCGGGTATATTTGGATCAGGTTCTCAGATAGCTGGTAATTGGATCAAACCTCTTTCGAGTAATTGAGGTAAAATAGTTGATAAGGGTTGGTTTAATCTAGTAAATTCTCGAGGAGGCTTATCAGGATGTTTCAATAGAAATTTTTCTATTATCTTCGTTGCGTTGATATTAGCAACATTTTTGCTATCAGTGACTCCATCACCGACAACTTGTTTGTTTTTATATTGATTTTTGGATGTTTTCTCATCATCCTTCTTCCTAAGTTGGCCTCTCCTAATGAGGGCATCTTCTACTCTTCGATCTAAATCTATAGCTTGGTCGAAGGTAGTTAAAGTAGCAGTTGATAGCTCATAAGATATTTGTTCTTGTAAATTATTGATAAAAATGTCTAACATTTCCCTATAAGGTAGCACAAAGTGTAGTTTTCCTGTCAATTGCCTCCATCTAGCTAAGAAATCGGCAAAAAATTCATCTTTGTCTTGTTTTAAATTGTATATATCTTTAATGGTTACATGCCTCTCGATGTAGGCACTAAATTGATGGACAAATGATTCAGTTGTTTCTTCAAAGTTTCTCAAAGAATGAGTGGGAAATTGATAGTACCACTCTAATGCCATTCCACCTAAACTTTTTGGGAACATTTTTAGTAATAGCAAGTCATCATGCGATATATCATGACATGCTATCCTAAACATGTGAAGATGCTCTATGGGATCTTCGATTCCTTTATATATAGGCAAGATGGGCATGGGAAAATGCTTAGGGTATGGTTGAGCTACAACTATGGGATCCAAAGGTTGACTACATATCTCTCGATAATTATACGAGGGATGGTAGGGATCTATCTGGTCCATACGTGAAGCTAACTGTTTCACCATGGATTCCAGATTACTAGTTTTCCCCCCATATTGGTTTGGTAGAGCATTGACATGGGTTTTATGGGCATATTATGGAGGAACATGAAGATTAGATGCCATGTTACTATTATGTAAATTATTGGTAGGAAAAGTGTTATGAAGGAATTTTGAAGTTGTATTATGTTGTATTCCAGATTGTTGAAAATTGGTGTTTGGCTTCGTTTTAGGTTTTTTTTTACTTGAAGCATATTGCTCCATAGTTTTGCGGAATAAAGTAGTGAAGGAAGGTTTATTTTGTGTGGGAATGATTTTAGGTTGAATAACAGGTTCCTTAGGAGGTTGGGTAACCTGTTGTTTTGACATGTTTTGCATCATAGTGACCATATCCGTATTGGATGGTCTAGCCTTATCACTTTCTTGATCAATGAACGACAACGGATTAGTGCACACATCATACATATATTCCATGGCTGCTTGAGTGTTACTAATTTGCCCTTTATCAATACGAACTGCCACATTAAGGGCATCAATATTATCACTAAGAAATTTCTGAAGATGATCTACATTGTCAAAAGCAATAGTTCCATCTAGAGCTACTCTAGGGGATGAGGGTCCATCCTCTTTAACACTCCCTTCTTGTTCATTGTCTTCACCTAGGTCATCTTCTGGTTGAGCTAGAGTTTTTCCTTTCGAAGTTGGATCTTCAGGAAGGACATTTGGGTCTCTAGTTGTATCTTGTAACCAATCTTCTTCTTCTCCTAAAGTTTATTTACCATTCCTAAGTATAGGCATGGTGCTAAATTTTGATTTTAGCAAATATATATATATATATATATATATATATATATATATATATATGCAACAATATTAAGAGGTATATATTAATTATATACCTACTACAATATTTGAAATGAAATGTTTAAGTTTTTGCTATGTTTTTTAGTTTTTTTTTGTTTTTGAAATAATATTGTAAAGACAATCAACACAATAAATGCAAGAAATAAGACTGAAAGTAATAATCTAGTTTTCTACAAACAATTTATAAATATCATTAATAGGCTCTAATTCTTCAGGAGTCATGAAGTGTTCTTCTTCAAATTGAAAGTTTTCTTTTAAAAATTTAATGAAAAGAGCTATAGTGATATTATCTATCTCAGATGCTGGTTGATGGAAGTAAAGCTCATGGCAATACTCTCAATATAACACAGCTCGAGGAACTCTATTCCATCTTTCCCTATCTGTAAGAACAACCTCTTGGTCTTCTACACAACCTAGGAACTGGTGTACAATGGCTGTGTTCTCAAGGTATTCCTCGAAGGTGAATAATTATGAAGATACAAGAGCTCTCCTATAGGCTAACCATCTATGGCAGGCTCTCTGAAGTTCATGATAAAAGACAAGTTGATGAGGATCCAGGATTCTATCTAGGACTAACCTCTTGATTTGTTTAAGTTGTGTTGACCTAGATGAGATGACACTAAGTCTCCTATCAAGTTCATCCTGTAGCACCCTAAAATTGGTGCAGTAAAATTGTAATAATTACATTCACCTTAGTAAATAATTTAAATTCAAAATTTAACCTCCCAAATTGCCCGTTAACCATCGGGTAATCTGTTTCCCCCTTTTCCATGCCATTTTTAGAGGTTGTTTTGACCGTTTGATGATATCTTCATCGATCAGACGATATCGCCCTAGATCTAATGATTTCATCTAGACAAGGACGTCCAGATGATCTTGTCGCAAAACTGATTGTTCATAATTAGCTTTTGTTTCAACGGGTCTCTAATCTAGGAAGAAGCGTGTCTACGCCATTAGGGACCCTCCCCCATTGGATATCTCCCAAATAGGGATGATCTCCAACCTCCTAACTATTCCCCTAAGCCTATTTAATCATTAGGACCTTCCCTTCCCAACCCCTGGCTGAATTTCTCTATGACTTGATTTTGCTTGCATTAGAATATCCAGAACATCATTTTGCATTTGTTATTTTGAAGTTTTTTTGTAGGGACCTCATTAATTTTTAGTCGAAGCATGCTCAGATCATCGTAGACGATATCGTTCAAATCTCGGACGATCCTATCACAATTCGAGATGATTTCATTACTTCTAGATGATTTTGACTGCAATCTGCATTGGGGGCAATCAGTGCCCAGAGTTTGCACTTTCTCTTATTCATTTTGCTATTTTATTCTGCATTTTAATTAGTTTTATCCTTATTTCTTACTATTTTGCATTTGGAGTTCACCCATATAGCTTAAGTTGCATGATAAGATCATAATTTCTCATTTGAATGTCATAATTTGTTTGAATTTCTATTCATAACTATTGTTTAGTATTCATACTATTATTTTATGTTGTTTCCCTCTGTCATCACAGTAGTATTCTTTGTATTTTGTATCTATTTTTCTTTTTGTAGGTCTCTAACAAATTTGTCTGACGAATTCATCAGATCTCAGACGATCTTGTCTGATCTCAGATGATCTTATCAAATTAGAGGTGATCCTGACTACTTCAACATCAGAATCTTCATCAGACATTCGAATCAGGTATTTTTCTTTTAATCTTCTGTAATTTCTCTATTTTTTGTCCTTAGTTCTGCTTTCTGTATTCATTAAATCTGCACTTGCATATAGATTAATTTAGATTCATTTGGCCAAACCTAGGATGTGAATGCTTAAGACTTAAAACAAAAACATAAAAACACATTCCAAACCTAGGCGTGGAAACTGCCATTAAATGTTTCCTGGTGAACCCACCATCCATAAAAAAATCACCAATATGCACCTCCCTTGAGAGGTAGGACCTTTGCAAGTCCTCTTAGTCCGAGGTACCGTGACATCCTTTTCCCATCCTCCTTTCGGGCACGGATCCTATAGCCTGAAGGTAAGGATACGAAAAATTTGGAGCGATACATTTTGGTGAACCCGACGTGAATGCATTGTAAACCTTTTGAAAAACGAAACAAAGACAAAAACTTATATATATATATATATATATATATATATATATATATATATATATATGTATACAAGAAAAACAAAAACAAAATCATCATTTCATGTTTATATGTTTTAGATTCAATTTTAAATAATAGATGCTAAATATTACTTTTAGAAGTACTAAAGAAACCATGAGTTTTTACTCAAATCAATATGAGTCCATCAGTAATGTTGGAAGAATTTAGCCAAATACATTTGTTGATTATGACCAACCTCATCCCTATTCAATACCACCTCCATCACACTTCTCTCATTTTTCATCCACAACTCAACAAAACGACCCCTTTTCCAATCCTCTTCATAACGATATTATCTATTCTCCCATATATCCATATTATGTCTATCAATCCACATATAATCCTCCACCACCTTTTCAATACTCTTCTTTCAATACAACACATCCATTTCAACAAGAAAATACTTATTCTTCCAATTCTACCGTGCACTCACCTCCTACATCGCAATCTTCCTGTCATCATTCTACCCATAATAAAGAAAACAGAGGTGAGAAACCATTAGGTCCTTTTATGAAGAAATTCCTAAGGCACGTATCAAAAAACTCTAAAAAAACCTTCATCATGTACATTTACAAAGCTCAATCAACCAATGGATATAATTCTTAAGAATTTACTTGACACAAATAAGATTGAACCCCCTTCCATAAGACAACCTGACACCACAGTAGATTGGTTTAAACCTGAGCTACATTGTGAATATCATAGAGTGGATGGACATATGACACAAAATTGTAAAGATTTGAGATGTGCAATTCAAGATTTGATTGATGATGGTCTTTTTAATATAAAGGAATTACAATCTACAACTGATTATAAATCTCCAGTAAACAATCAAACTCCTACACAAAAAATACCAATAATCAATCAAGACATGGGGATCTCCCAAGAACCCCTATTCAATTATCAAAAATAGGAAAACAATAAAATATTGCATGTTAATGTGTCCCTTCATGATGATATTACTAATATTGTAACAGAAACCATAAATGAGCAACCTCAAGTTCAATCAACTCAATCTGATATTCAATATATGGGTTCCTCATTTCACCAACCTTCAAAACTATCTTTGGATCTAGAGAATGATCTAAAATGGAATGTAAGCATAGAAAACTCATCTTTAGAATCAAAATCTCAATCTGAAATCCACTTTGATAACCAACAACAAGTGATTAATCCTCAAGCAAAGATATCTCTTTTAGAAGTATTACAAATTGCTCATAAGGAAATTTTGTTCAAAATACCTAGCCAACAATTTGTTCCTCATCATATTTTCTCTAAGAACATAATTAATGGTATAAACCCTCTTGAGGTTAACCATATCTCATTCTATGATGAGGATATTCGTTCCTCTACTCCACAAGAAGATTCCTATCTTTACATTATCGGATCTAGTAAAGAAACACCTGTTAGAACTTTCATGGTAGATAATGGCACCTCTCTTAATTTATGCACTTATCAATTATTCCAAAAACCCAAATCAAAGGAAGAATATTTTAATGAATCAAATGTTCTTATAAAATCTTTTAACAATGAAATTCAAGAAGCTCAAGGTACTATAATTATTCCCCTTAATATTGGATCCAAGATCCTGGATACTCTATTTTATATAGGATATTCTCCTTCATATTACAACCTACTTCTTAGAAGTCCTTGGATGCATACAATGAGGTTTGTCCCTTCTAATCTTCACCAATGTTTAAAATTTGAAATTTTTACCATACATAATGACCCAACACCATTTGAAGAATATTTAACTATTGAAACATCAAGTTCTATATATTATTTATTATCACAATTCTCTTCTATCCATCACTTTTTTTTATTCATTTATGATCATCTTTGTTTACCAAATAACATCCGTGCATATCTTTCACATATACTTTCTCTATATTATCAATACTGGGAATATAATAATAAGAATGAAGAACTTTCTTATCCTTCTTACATTTTATTTTGTAACATGATCAATTTTCCACATATAAAAGTCAAATATTTTGTGACATTTTTTTGCATCATAACAAAGCTTTTGTTATCACTATCTTTTATTCATCACCTTCTATTCTTACCTTCACCTCAACCAGATTATCCTTCAAAACCTCCTTTGATTTTGAAGCAACCTTAGACATGCTATACTCAAATAACCTTGTATAGTGTATATATATCATCTTGTATATACCACCAATTTCAGTTCATAAATTAAAATCAAAATACAAAAAAAATCAAAATCCTCAAAATAAAAAAAATACTAATGCAACTACAAGCCTTAAAGGTAAATTTGAGCCCAACTAGCTTGGACCATACATTTATTACTGCTAAATTTGAATCAGGAGCATACAAATTATCTACCTTAGATGGTAAAGAACTTAAAGAACCCATGAATATTTTGCATCTTAAACGTTACTATGTATAAATTTGGTCACTTCATCCATGTATATATTTGTTCAAAATCACTATCTTGTATTTCTTTCAAATTTATAAAATCCAAAAACATCAAAAACATTCATAATCATCAAAATATTCAAAACTATTTGTTGCATTTATTTATGGCACTTGTTACATTTAAAAAAAAATAAAAAATAAAGAATAAAAATCAAAACAACAATATGCTTGACTCTTTCGAAACCAAAACAATATAAAGAAGAAAGAGAGAGTCAACATTCTCAAAACTTCTCAAAAGTGTTTATATATATTTTTACAAATGTTGCAGTTATATGTTTCACATTATTTTGGATAAATTAGCATTTATTTGGAATCCCTCACTTGCACACTCACAACAATAAATATCTTGATTTTATCTGGCATGATTACTAATCTCTCTTATATCAAAGTTCACAAAATTCAATTAAATAAAGTTTGAACATAGAGAATTGATCTTGTTATTTACTTAAACCAAGCACATCTTTTCACAATAAAATGATTATATTTGTAATTTCAATGTTTTGCTACATAGTAGAAGTGATTTCTTGAGCGAAAATTTTCCCCTGCTATCCTATCATGCACATGGTCTAGAATCTTTGAGAGTTGGCAAAAGGACAAGCTCACCCCTACCCAAAATAAAAATCCCTTGCTCTACAACTAATCCGAGCAAGTATCCCTAGAAAAGAAAAATAAAAAAAAAGTTCAAGAAAAAGAGAAAAGAAAAATGTTCTTTTATATCATTACAACAATATTTCAAGCACTATCTCAAAAATCAAGCAAACAAAAATACAAAAAGAAAAAGAAGCAAAGTTCAAAAGAAAGCAGAAAGCAAGAATGCAATAAAATCCCTTTCCCTACCCTTTGAAAAGAAAAGAAGGGTTGATGAGCTTGAATCCCTAGAATTCTCAATTATTTGAAAACTGTGAGGTAAGCCCCATAACAGGTGGTTTGTGCCCAACCTGCTTGGCCTTGGGTAACTCCTAGCGTGGCGATATGTCTGTCACATTAGCGACCTTATTTTGTATAGACCTATGTCTACTTATGGATTAGCTAGCTCTTGATAATCCAACCTACATAGTAGTCTAGTATGGTTATATGCATCTACATCATGGTTAATGAACACTTATTTGGTTTCTTCAAATCACTTGTATCATATTATCTTGCTCAAAACTGGTAAATGCACAAAGCAATTGCACACACATTTGTATTTGAGAGATTTTGTGTATCATTATGATAAATCAAGATCAGAAATGAATTCACATATACACATGGGATTCCTTATAAATCTAACTTTTGTCTTCAAAATACTTTGAAATATTCTTTTTGCAACTTGTTTGGAATAAATCAAGTACAGTTGCTTACCATAGAGATAATTATATAATAGAAAAATAAAAAAATTCTTTCAAAATATGCAATCAAAACACATATATCTGGTTGAATTTCGCGACGATGGTATAGTTCCAAAACCAAAATTGGAATTTTATGCCTAGCGCAAGTCCTCATCTTCATATTTTCTGTTTATTACAAAATCAACCATGCAATAAAACTATCTCTTTTTTATTTTCGCGATGATGGTATAAGTCTATACCTACATATTCTATGCCTAGCGCAAATCATTGTAACAATTTTTATTCCCCATTTATTAAAAATCATGAAAACCATATGACTTAATTCATTATGTTACACGGAATTTTATTTATTGATTGAATGAAAGGATATTTATTTGAAAAAATGAAAGGTCATTTATTGATTAAATGAAAGGATATTTATTTTATTTTAAAACTTGATTATAAGTAATATTATTTGTTGATAGTGGTTGTAAGCAGCAGCCGCCATCAGTCGGAGAGGGGAGCAGCAGTCTCCCATCAAATTCGCCACTGTAGCAGCCGACACAGTAGAAGCCTGCATACTGTAGCAGCCGCCACTTTAGCAGTCCGTGCATGGTAGCGGTCACAAAATTTTGGCCCTAAAAAAAAAAAAAAAAATGGTAGATTTTGGAGGCAACAAGTTGTGACGGATGGAGTAGCAAGGAGGAGGAGCGAGAGGTCTAGGGGCATCAAACCCTAGGTGTGGGACTTCAGAGGGCAGATCAGTAGACACGGCAGGTGGGGGCTCTAGCGAGATAGCAGGCCCCCAGGCGGAGGATGTGGACAAGGAAGTTCTATTGGAACCGGTCCAAGGGCGTTGGGCGGATGCGGTTGAAGATTTCTCCGAGGGGGACCAGGACTCTATGCGTCGGGATCAAAGGAAGACCCAAGAAGGAGACAAAGAGAAACCCGGCAGCCGGAGACCTTCATATCTTAATGCTCTTCGCGGTAAGCAAAAATTATCCGACTCTTGTTTTAATCTAAAATCTGTCAATGGTAGGTTGCACGTCCCGGATTCCTTAGCTCAGCATGTGGCTATGGAGGGCAGAACATCTCTGGTGGCTAAATTTATGGGGGTGAGGCCAGACATGGAAGTCATAAGGAGATGGGCCATCCAAAAATGGCAGCCAAGGGCCGGTATGATGATTAAGGCTTTACCCAAGAGTTTTTTTTTGGTGACATTTCAATGTGAACAGGACATGGAAAGGACTCTCCAAGGAGGTCCTTGGTTTTTTGGGAAAATGGGCTTGTATCTGAAGCGTTGGTCCCCCGATTTCAACCCCCAGACTCAGGTGCTAGATTTGGCTCCTATTTGGGTTAAGATGCCAAGATTACCTCTGCTTTTTTGGAATGAACAAATCTTGGTCGGGATAGCTACAGAGATTGGAGAACTAATAGCTATTGATCCTGCAACCTTGAGCAAAACAAGACTCCTGTCTGCTCGCATGTGTGTGTTGGCGGACCTGAGTAAAGAGCTCCCTAAATCCATTATTTTGTCGTCTATGTTTGGCCTTCATACTTAGGTCTTTGAATATGAAAATATGTCTTTTAAGTGTAGTGTTTGTGGGAAGGTAGGGCACCAGGGTATCCACTGCATTTCCAAGAACCAACCCCCACTCCAAAATACTGATCCTCAAACCCAGAATAATATCCCTCCCCGCGAGATCTCCATTCCTACCCAACCTGGGACTCAAGGACGTGGAGCTCGAAATCCGAATATCAGAGACCCTGTTCGCCCTATTGTAAGCAAGAGGCAACGTTTTAACCCTCCTCCCAAAAATTCCTATGCCCCGAAACCCTCTCACAGGGGAGCTGGTCCCTTTGATGGGAACCCTCAAGCTCAACCTGCTCCTAAGATGATACAGACAAGCCTCGAGCCAAATCACAAAGGAAAGAACCCCATAGATCAACGCCATGGGGCAAGTAAGTTTGATTGGGTAATACGGGAGGCCTATGGAGGCTCGGTGGAAGTGGTCCCATGTACTGAAGAGGAATTTATGGGAAGAAATTCCAAGGAGATCAACATCCCAGTGGAGAATATTTTTGATGCATTAAATCATTTGAAGGGAGATCAGATGGATAGCCAAGAAGTGGAATCCGAGGTAGAGGAGACTCAAGAGAAGGATTTAGAGGAGAAAAATCAGAGGAAGGAGCAGGAAACTAATAATACGGGCAAGGATACTCAGGAGGAAGAGGTGAACCACCAAGATCAGTGTAACCCCAAAGCAGGGAAAAAAGAATCTACTAATCAAGAAGCTAAGAGCACGAAATCATCTCCACTGTCAAAAATACCAGTTAACCTGGAAAGCCAGATTGTTACCCCAAAGACCAAGACTAAACTACCCAAGATGGTTACTAGAAGCCAAGTGAATCCCAAGGAACTTCAAACTAGAGCGGATGTATGGGGATATGGTTCGGTAGGAAGAGGGAAACCTAGCAATGTTGCCTTAAGGTAGAAAGAAGCAGAGCGAGGAGTGGTTGATGGCACTCAAGCAGTATTGCTCTTTGGGGCGAAGGCTCAAGGATCCAAAGCCCATAAATAAAGATTCTTTCATGGAATATTCATGGTAGTAATCCTGCAAAAATAAGAGCTTTGTATGCTCTTAGACAAGAACACAAACCGGATATGATTTTACTGCAAGAAACTAAAATGGAGGAGAGTAGAGTTATTCCTTTTAAGAATAGGACTTGGAGAGAAGCTGAAGTAGTAGGCCAAGAGGCCACTGGAACAGCAGGAGGGTTACTGGTTATGTGGAACAAAAATGTGATTGATAGTAGAGTGATTCTGATGTCTAGTTGGTTTATTTGTCTCTTATGTGTGGATAAAACCACACAGGAAGAGTGGATCTTAACGAATGTATATGCTACGAGTTAGACGAGGACTGAGAAGGGTTCTTTGGAGTCAGCTAGCTGAATTGAGGGAGACGGTCCCCAACTACCCTTGGATTGTGGCAGGGGATTTCAATTGCTACCTTAATCCTATAGATAAATTGGGGGGCTCTCAAAGAATAACTGCTGATATCTACGAGTTTAGAGATTTTGTTGAGCAACATGAGCTTATGGATGTGGACCTGCGTAGATTCTCCTATACATGGTCTAACAAAAGATTGAAGGAAAACCAAATTCAGATAAGATTAGATAGGTTTCTTCTTTCTCAAGAATGCCTGGAGAGGTTTGGGGACTCTTCATTAACGGCACTCCCAAGAATCGGGTCTGATCACAACCCAATTCCGTGGGAAACAGGGGAGGACTCTAAGAAAATATACATCAGACCCTTTCGATTCGAACTTATGTGGTTCCAACATTAGGATCTCAAGGATCTGGTTGCCCAATGGTGGGACAAAAAGTATAATGGTTCGAAACTGGCCCAAGTGGCATGTAAACTAAGGAATGTGAAGGCTAACATTAGAGAGTGGAACAAAACTTCCTTTGGCAATATTTTTGTTAAAAAGGCAGAACTAAAAGACAAGATCAATGAACTACGGGGAGAAGTCGAAGTCGGAGTAGCTTACGAGAGGATCCGAGAAACCGGGAGAGGGAGTCATTGGCTGAATACCACACGATGCTAGGATTTGAAGAAACCTTTTGGAGGCAAAAATCCAGACTACGTTGGTTAAAGGAGGGTGACAGAAATATAAATTTCTTCCATGTCTCTACTCTTCACCACAGGAGTACTAACAAAATTAAGGAGATCAAGATGGCCGATGGGTCTAACACCAAAGATATGGAAGACATAAGGAGGGAAGCGGTTGAGTACTTTAAATCATTGCTAGAAGATGTAAATCCGACTATTGAAGAAGAGGACTCTCTGTTGGCAGCCATTCCACCCCTCGTAACTGATAATCTTAATGGATTTTTACTTAGTCCTTTCACAAAGGAGGAAATCAAGAAGGTCGTTTTTGAAATGGATGGTAACAGCTCCCCAGGACCGGATGGCTTCCCTACAGCTTTCTTCCAGAAGTTTTGGGATATCCTAGGCAATGATGTAGTGGAAGCTATAATTGAGGCTCAAAAGGACATGGAAATCCCAGAAGGAGTTAATGCTACTTTTTTAGTCCTCATCCCTAAACTAGTGGGAGCAATGGAATTTTCCGAGTTTTCGCCCTATCGGTTTATGTAACACTCTGATGAAGATTCTCACAAAAACAATCGCCAATAGGCTGAAGGTTATCCTTCCTTTCATCATTGATATGAACCAAGGTGGCTTTGTGAAAGGGCGACAAATATTGGATGGTATCATAACAATTCATGAGGTTATTCATTCAATGGTGACTAGTAAGGAAGCTGGTATGTTACTAAAGCTTGATATGAATAAAGCCTACGACCGGGTCTCATGGCGGTTCCTCACCAAGATTTTGGGTAAGTTTGGTTTCTGTCCCCAATGGATTAAGTTGATTTTTAGTTGTATCTCTACTACAATATTTTCTATCATGGTGAATGGGTCACCCTCCGGTTACTTTAAGAGTGAAAGGGGGTTGCGACAAGGAGATCCTTTGTCTCCATACTTGTTTATTATTTTAGCGGAAGCATTGGGTAGGAACATTTCAGCGGCGGTGGCAGATGGTCAATTGGAAGGTTTTAAACCAGCCTCAACAGCAGAGCCAATGTCTCACCAACAGTTTGTGGATGATACAATCATTGTGTCCAAAGCCTCGGTGCCTCAAGCTAGGAAGTTGAAGAGAATTCTAACCAAGTATGAGATAGAAGCAGGACAGTACATAAACTATAAGAAGAGTAGCATCTATTTCTTTAACACGCCTGGTGGGAGGGAGGAAAGAATAGCTAACCTCTTCGGTTGTGGAAAGGAGATTCTACCAGCAACTTATCTAGGCATGCCTATGTTCGAAGGAAGAATGAAGGCTACTTTGTGGAACTCAGTCATTGACAGGATCTCCAAAAAGTTAGTAGGGTGGAAGGGCAGCCTTCTCAGCTCCGCAGGAAAAGCCTTATTAGTTCAAACTACTTTACTGAGCATTCCAATTTCTTGCATGTCTCTATTTAGAATGCCCGCAAAGGTCCAAGCTACATTGGAGCTAATTCAACGCAACTTTTTGTGGTCAAGTTCAGAGGAGAGAAAGAGAATTTCGTTGGTAGCATGGAATCAGGTGTGTGCAAGCAAGGATCAGGGGGGCCTGGGGTTAAAGAGAATGAAAGAAATGAATCAATCTCTGATTGGAAAATAGGTATGGAGATTTATCAATAATGATCAATTGGGATGGGTAAAACTTCTTAAGGCAAAATATATCAAAAATAATCAGGACTTCCGAAAGTCGATAATCTTCCTAGAGGATCCTATTTTTGGAATTGTTTGCTCGAATGTCGGGAGGTAGTCAGGAAAGGCATCAGATGGAGAATTGGTAATGGAAGACAAGTGGACTTTTGGAAAGACCCGTGGTTGGAAGAGGCCCCTCTGAAATATAACTTAGACCTTCAGGTCCTCCAACATAAAATTTCGAAGGAAATGGGAGGAAAAGTAGGGGATTTTATTGCTGTAGCACAGGAAACTTCTTCTTGGAAGAAAATCACAGTTCATAATCTTTCAGAGCAAGATAAGGTGGCCCTAACCAAACTCAATGATGCTTTAAGGGTGTTCCCGATCATTCCTAGGGGAGGAAGAGACAAGGCGATTTGGGGCAAAACTAAAAGTGGGATCTATTCAGTAAAAACTGCCTATAAGTTAATCCACTCAGGATTCAATGGCTGGACTCCGACTTTTGTTATTTGGTTAAATAATTTAACCCCAAAAATAGCTTTCTTCTTTTGGTTGGCAGTTCAAAATAAGATCCTGACAACAGATAATCTGCAAAGGAGAGGTTTCCAATTCATCAATCGATGTATCTTGTGTGAGAAAGCAATAGAATCTATAAGTCATATATTTCTAACTTGTGATTTTTCTTGTACAGTCTTCCAAATGATCCTGTCCAAATTTCATATAGATTGGAGTCTGTCCAAATAGCATGTCCGACTTCGCATACGGTGGGCTTCCCCCTTCGGGCAAAGCTTTTGACTTGGCTCGGGAAGCTCAGCTTACCCCATTTTTTATGGGGGATATGGAATGAGAGAAATAAGAGAGTATTTAAAGGACGTAAGAAAGATCCCGGGTTATGTGGTAATAAAATAATCAGAGCTTTGAAAGAAAACTGGAAAACTTTCTTCTTCAAAAATGAGACCATGTCTCTAAGGGAAAGAAGGATTTTGCGAAACTGGGGAGAGGAACTTACAGACCTAGTCATTACAACCAACCCACGGGATGCGGTCAAGTGGATACCCCCACACAAAAGTGGGTTAAGTTTAATTTTTACGGGGTAGCTAAAGGAAATCTGGGGGCTGCAGGAGTAGGAGGAGTTTTGAGAAATGAGGAAGGAAAAGTGGTCCTTGCCTTTGCAGAGCCTTTGGGAACTCAAACAAATCATTTTGCGGAAGCCCGAGCCTGCATGCAGGCAATGAGAATTGCTAGACTTGAGGGTTATAAGGAAGTTATATTTGAATGGGATTCGCTTAATATAATCAAGGCAATTAAGGAGGATAAAGACCCCAATTGGACCATATTGGAGCTTATCCTAGAAGCAAAGATTCATAAATCTCATTTGGTTAATGCCCGAATCCAACACACCTTCAGAGAAGGGAACCAGGCGGTGGATCTAATGGCAAATATTGCAGTTTCTGTTGGGGAGATGCAAATTTGGAAGGATAACTTCCCTCAAGAACTATTGGTGTTGGCTGCTAGAGAAGAGCTAAGATCAAACCTGTTAGAGCATCAGGAGATTAGAGGGGCTGATGTTGAGTAATCCGACAGATGGAATTATGCAGAAAAGGCATCCCATTTGCTGGGGCCTAGGAGGTGACAAGTGTACAGTACATCAACCTAGTGTTAGTAAGTGCTAGGTGTTTTTTGGTTTTTGTTTTATCCTGAATAGTCAAGCGACAAGTATAGGACTGTGGACTCTAAGTATGGCTTAATGTGAGTCTTAGAAAGATCCATTTTGTATTTTGATTATACGGTCTTGGTGCTAGAACTAACCCATTTTGACTTTGTAAAAGGTTTGTGGACCTTATAACCACCTCTACCTTATACCAAAAAAATTCATTATGTTACACAAATTATGCTTTTAAAAAGCAAAAACATTTTCATTATTTCATGTCATTATTTCAACCTTCAAATTTTCAATGATGGTATAATTCCTAAAGAATTATCCAAAAAATTTATCACACTTAGGAATTTATGCCTAGCAAAAATCATTTTAACATTATTTCATGCATACTATTTTCATGAAAATCTGAAAAAAAAACCATCATCACCATCATTTTCACCATTGCACCAAAGTCTTAAGACAGTATTTTAAGCACTCTTTTACTTTTAACAATATTTCTATACTGGGATTAGCTTGACGACCGAGTGAGCAACGGCTCCATGAAATGGTCTATAATAGCGACAATGTCCTTTGAAATTATTGTTAGAAGTCTCTTTTTTATTTTTTATTACATCACATTACAAACAATCAATTTGTTACATCAGATTATTTCATTTTAAATATTACCGCATGACATAAAAATTATAAATTTTCAAAACGACATAATTTCATGAATCCTCAATCCAATTATCAAATCAATCAATCAAACAAAAAAGCATCATACACATACACATAACACAAGTCATATGATCAAAAACATATCATATATATGTCAACAGTATATATACATCATCAAAACTAGATTGGTATGCCACAATATGTACCTTGGCATACTCAATCCTCTATCAACAAAAAAATAATAATACAATGCTATCATGTCAATCTATACAAAGTTGTGCAGTCCTCTAGCCTCGAGAGCCCCTCAAGCTCTCCGCCTCATCTCCTCCCCTGCCCTGAGGTGGATGAGGTGGCCCCATCGCAGTCTGAGTAGTACTGTGAGTCCTAGTCCTCGATCGGGACGAGGTCCTCGATGACCCGATCTTGATCGAATCTGTGATGTTGGATGGCAGGGGTAGTCTATCCACCTCTGGCACCAGCTGATAGTACAAATTTTGGTAGAAAGTAAGTTGAGAAATAGCCCATGTCAGCTCCCTAGTGCTTGCCCCTCCGCCCCGTGCCCTGAGGCGTGCAATCTCATCTCGAAGCTGTGTCACCTCAGCTCGGTGGCATGCAGCCTCATCTTGTAGAGTCTACACCTATGCCTAGAGACAATCTCTCTTCACTCGGAGAGTAGCGGTCTTGCTACTCTCCCCCGTGTCAATGCCCTTGCCCTTATCGAGCGATGGTGGCCTCTCCCTCTGTGGAGATGGGGGTCTCACCTCCCTCCTCTCCCTCTGTCATGGCCTCTCCTGTGCCTGTGGCCTCCTCGGCTCTCTCCCACCATGACCTTAGGCTACCTCCATAGCTGCCTGGTTCTGCCTCCCTATCCAACGCATGACTGCATGTATCAGACCCTGAGCCCTCATCATTCAAGGAGGGAAGATGCCTGTGTACCAGGCATCATAGCCATTGGCTACATCTGCATCATCCCCATCCAGTGGCTTAATGGGGGCATCATCTGTGTCCTGACTCTAGAACTGCTGCATGTTTGGAGCCTTTATAACTATGGTATTATCCTGGATAGTCTAGAAAAACTCATAATCCCTCAGAGATGGGATCCCCTAATGTAGACCGAACTGATGCAAAACTCGGTCATAGCGATGGAGCTCCACCTCTCCCCTCTCCATCCAAAGCCAGCAAACTCGCCTAACATGAGCCAAATCTTGTCCATCCTTGACCCACCCTAGATGCTCCCTCCATGGCCTCTAGGTGATCTAATTTGAGACTAGGTCATCTAATAGTCTTTGGGACATAGGAAGGTCGATCCGTCGCTGTGACCCTCTCCAGAGCCACCAGTAGAAGACTCGGGGCTTCTCCCTGTCAAACCCTATCATAGGAAGCCCTATCGACCTCTACATTGTAATGTGCTCCCAACACCAAACCTGTAGAAGCGATGTCATCACCAAACATCGACCGCCCTTATACATGACCCCATACAGGATCCTGTACAACCAGCATAGTACGTAACTGCCCCAAGAGAACCTATACCCGTGGTCCTGCATGTTGCAGATCACATCTGCCAGCATCCACGACACCCTGCACCCACTCTGGTGGCACAACAAAATTCCACCAACCACTCCAGCTAGAACCCGTGTGAGTCTAGATGCCCCAGGCATCTGACGTAGTGCCTCGATATTCACTCTGCCCTTCTCCAAGGTGAAGCTCGGGTCACCACACAATCGTCCCATAGCATGGCCCTAATTGGCCATAGGAGTGATCAATCGTCCTTGTATGGAGATTCTTAGAATCCTCCATACATCCTCTAGAGTGGGAGTCATCTCCCTTGTCGGTAGCCAAAAACATGAGGAACCCGGATACCATATCTATGCTAGGGCTGTTAGTAGCCCCATATCTGTAGACACCTGTGGCATCTCTACCACATGCTACAAGCTGGTCTATGTCAGCTGATCCCGCTCTTCCTGTGTAAGAGTGGCCAAGTCATCTCTCAAACCTCCATACTTCCATTCCCTGCTCTTTAGCAAACCTCTCTACAACATAAACAACAAAACAACAAACAATCATTAATAAACAATTCAAGTAATTAATAATGCAAGTTAAAGTTTAATTTTATGCAATTGATGATATCACCCACTATTGGATGATATCATCCCAAATTTGAGCAGAATCGTCTTCGATTTTCCAAGTCGAAATCGTCTCTAATTTGATGAAATCGTCCCCCTTTCGTCGATTTTGCCCTTGGACGAAATTGACAAAATTGAGACGATTTCATCGAAATCGGGACGATTTCATCCCGACGACGTTGATGGCCCAAAAATGGCCGCGATGCTCAAAATTCATCTAAAATCTACCTAAAAAGCATGTAAAATAAAATTAAAGCATTCTAGTTAAGTCTAGACTCTTACCCATAGACCACGTCGGACCTCTGTTGATCTGTGTGTCGTCTCCACCATTTTTTCTTCAGAGCTCTAAAAACCAAAAAATGAACAGTAAAAATGAATTAGGGTTTTACCCTATTTTTCTTAATTTTATTCAAAAATAATTTTGCTTTTCCATGTTTTTACCTCAAATGTTCGATTTGGGTAAAAACACGGAGGGAGCACCATAGTAAGCTGTCATACGATTCGACCAAGAATCGTTGCCTAAAAAATGGGAATAATTTTTTGCTTTCTCGTAGATCGAGAAGAACTCATATTTAACGCATTTTCTTAAGAAAATTCACTAAAGAGGGGGCAAAATGTAGCACCCTAAAATTGGCACAGTGAAATTGTAATAATTACATTCACCTTAGTAAATAATTTAAATTCAAAATTTAACCTCCCAAACCACCCGTTAACCGTCGGGTAATCCGTTTCCCCCTTTTTCGTGTCATTTTTAGAGGTTGTTTTGACTGTTTGACGATATCATCGCCGATCAAACAATATCGCCCCAGATCTAACGATTTTGTCTGGATAAGGACGTCCAGACGATCTTGTCACAAAACTAATTGTTCACAATTAGCTTCTGTTCCAACGGGTCTCTAATCCGGGAAAAAGCGTGTCTACATCGTTAGGGACCCTCCCCCATTGGATATCTCCCAAATAGGGATGATCTCCAACCTCCTAACTATTCCCCTAAGCCTATTTAATCATTAGGACCTTCCCTTCCCAACCCCTGGCTAAATTTCTCTATGACTTGATTTTGCGTGCATTAGAATACCCAAAACATCATTTTGCATTTGTTATTTTGAAGTTTTCTTGCAGGGACCTCATTGATTTTCAGCCGAAGCATGCTCAGATCATCGTAGATGATATCGTTCAAATCTTGGACGATCCTGTCACAATTCATGATGATGTCACTACTTCCAGATGATTTCGACTTCAATCTACATTGGGGGCAATCGGTGCCCAGATTTTGCACTTTCTCTTATTCATTTTGTTGTTTTATTCTATATTTTATTAGTTTTATCCTTATTTCTTACTATTTTGCATTTGGAGTTCACCCATATAGCTTAAGTTGCATGATAAGATCATAATTTCTCATTTGAATGTCATAATTTGTTTGAATTTCTATTCATAACCATTGTTTAGTATTCATACTATTATTTTATGTTGTTTCCCTCTGTCATCATAGTAGTATTCTTTGTATTTTGCATCTGTTTTTCTATTTGCAGGTCTCTGATGAATTCGTCAGATCTCAGACGATCCTATCAAATCTTAGACGATTCTGTCGAATTCCAGACGATCCTAACTGCTTCAAACATCAAAATCTCCATCAGACATCCAGATCAGGTATTACTCCTTAATTTCTCTATTTTTTTGTCTTAATTTTGTTTTCTGTATTCATTAAATCTGCACTTTCATATAGATTAATTTAGATTCATTTGGCCAAACCTAGGATGTGAATGCTTAATACTAAAAACAAACACATAAAAACACATTCCAAACCTAGGCATGGAAACTGCCATTAAATGTTTCCTGGTGAACCCACCATCCATCGAAAAATCACCAATATACACCTCCCTTGAGATGCGTGACCTTCGCAAGTCCTCTCAGTCCGAGGTACCGCGACATCCTTTTCCCATCCTCCTTCCAAGCATGGATCCTATAGCCTGAAGGTAAGGATGCAAAAAATTTAGAGCGATACACGTCCCACAAGAGTTGATTTCTATCTGTTTCAGGCACACTAAGTACAGAATTGACTTCTATGGCTGCCAATTGGTTTTCTACATTTATAGTAACTGCTAATCTTTTCTTAGGATCTACCATATAAACATGATATTAAACTTAAATGATCTAAAATGCATCTATGTTTTAGTTGTTCTATTATTATTTTTTTTTGTTTTTGTTTTCAAAAGGTTATGATGCATTCACGTCGGGTTCACCAAAATGTATCACTCCAAATTTTTCGTATCCTTACATTTAGGCTATAGGATTCATGCCCGGAAGGAGGATGGGAAAAGGATGTCGCGATACCTCGGACTAAGAGGACTTGCGAAGGTCCCACCTCTCAAGGGAGGTGTATATTGGTGATTTTTTGATGGATGGTGGGTTCACCAGGAAACATTTAATGGCAGTTTCCATGCCTAGGTTGGGAATGTGTTTTAATGTGTTTGTTTTAGCCTTAAGCATTCATATCCTAGGTTTGGCAAAATGAATCTAAATTAATCTATATGAAAGTGCAGATTTAATGAATACAAAAAACAAAATTAAGACAAAAAAATAGAGAAATTAAGGAAGAATACCTGATCCAGATGTCTGATGGAGATTTTGATGTTTGAAGTAGTTAGGATCGTCTAGAATTCGATAGAATCGTCTGAGATCTGACAGGATCGTCTGAGATCTGATGAATTCATTAGATGAATTCATCAGAGACCTACAAACAAAAAAACAAATGCCAAATACAAAGAATACCACTGTGATGACAAAGGGAAACAACACAAAATGACAATATGAATACTAAACAATGGTTATGAATAGAAATTCAAATAGATTATGACATTTGAATGAGAAATTATGATCTTATCATGCAACTTAAGCTATATGGGTGAACTCCAAATGCAAAATAACATAAAATACTGAATAAAATTGCTAATTACAACATAAAACAATAGAAAAAGGAGAGAAGAAATGCAAACTTCAGGCACTGATTGCCTCAATGTTGACTGTAGTCGAAATCGTCTCACATTGGTATGAAATCGCCTCCGATTCGACAAGATCGCCTCCGATCTGAACAGGTTCATCGGTGATGATAAAATCTTGCTTCGGCTAAAAAAAACTAAGGTACCTACAACAAAATTGGTATAGGACTACTACAAGTGTGAATTTGGGATGATTTAACGTGTATGAAGTTAAGTTACAGAGAATTTCAGCCAGGGGTTGGGAAGGGAATGTCCTAAGGATTAAATAGGCTTAGGGGAGTAGTTAGGAGGTTGGAGATCATCCCTATTTTGGAGATCTCCAACGAGGGAGGGTCCCTAATGGTGCAGACATGCTTTTACCCAGATTAGAGACCTATTGGAATAGAAGCTAATTGTGCAAGATCAGTTTTGCAACAAGATCATCTGAACATCCTAGCCCAGATGAAATCGTCAGATCTAGGGCGATATCATCTGATCGGCGACGATATCGTCAAACAGTCAAAAACACCTCTAAAAATGGTGTGGAAAAGGGGGAAACGGATTACCCGACGGTTAACGAGTGGTTTGGGAGGTTAAAATTTGAATTTAAATTATTTACTAAGGTGAATGTAATTATTATAATTGTGCCAATTTTAGGGTGCTACAAGTATGTTATACCAATCTAAGGCTTGTCCTGCAAGGGAGAGGGATAAGGTACACAACATAAGGGGATTTCTACTATGAAGCTTGTACTAAGCTGAGTGATAGTTACTAACATGCTCTTTGGGGTCTTCCTTACCTTTATACTTATCAAACTTTAGGATCTCAAAGTAGTAGGGGTAAGGTGGAATAGGAACATATGGATGAATCAACTCATTGTAGAGTTCATCATAGGATGGTTTTTTTGACCCATAGATTGCAGTACATAGGATTAACATCTTGACTTCATCTCGTAAGAGTTGAATTTTAGGTGTTAAGGGTGGGGAGAATTGCACTAGGGTTGGTTGAGCCTGGGAATGTAGTGGATAGTGAGGTTGTTGTTGTTCTTCCCTGTATTGCAAAAGGAATTTTTCTAGCTGGTATTGGTATGATGGGTATTGGGTAGCATATGATGTAGGGGCTAGTGGGATACTAGGCTACAGAATAGAGGTTTGTTGTAGGTAGTAATATTGGGATTGGAATGTGTGTTGTTGTGGTAGATGTTCTTGCTGAGTATAAGCCCACTATAATGGCTAGGTCGTAGGAGGTGATGACCACAAAGTGGGGTGTGTGAAAAATATAGCACCAATAGGTGGGAGTGGGGGTATTGATGCTACTAGTTATAGGGATGGTTGAGATAAGGTATCAAAAGCCGAGACCTATCTCTGTCCTAAGGGATGGGTGATGGTGAAGCTAAACTATGTGGAATAGCCTGGGGAAGTGGGTGTATAGGCTATGGGTTTTGATTCATAAGTAGGGGGAGGATTAGTTGTAGGCACTTGGAAAGGAGGATTAGCCGAGACCTATCTCTGTCCACTCTCAAATGAATTTGGGTTGTTGGTTGTTGTTGTTGATATTTGGTGTCTTGGGTTTGGAGAGGTTTTTGTGATAAGTCCTCAACCATTGTGAAGAATTATTGCTAAGATGATGATGGTTGGGACTCTTGAGAATTGTATGGGTATGATGTTTGAGGGGGTGTTTGTTCTTCTTGTAGAGGAGGTTTTAATTACACAGTTTGAAATGCTAGCCTCTGGGTACCTATGGTAGAAGAGGAAGGGTCAAAAATAATTCCTACTATAGGAGAAAATTAGGTGACCTCTGGGTGAGTGCAATTTAAGAGGGAGGAGTCGTTCTCAAAAAGGGATTGAGATAAAATCTAGAAAAAGGGGTGTGCAAAGGTAGGAGAAGTAGGTGCGACCTCCTCATCTATGGTAAAGAATGGATGAGGTTGTCCTGGAACTGTGTAGATCACATGGTAGTAAAACATGGTCAGTGGATTAGGAGAGGATGGGGATGAAAGAAGTGGATAATATTCTACAAGTGAAGTAGTGAGGGCTTCACTCAAAGTGGACATCTCATCCTAAGGCATCATGTGTGTATACTGTACATAAGACCCTATGAGTAAATCAAATGTGTATGGCCTTACCCTTCATGATTGAAGGAGTAGGAGGGTACTAACTAGAAGAGGTGGCAAGTGCTTCCTCTATAAGTCATGCTTGGTCGCACGCTTGACTATGGGTGATAATAGGCATGGTAATGTGTACCATGTCATGAATATTTAGAACTATGTAGGTATTAAAATCTATGATTCTAAGTGTGTTGTATGAAGGGGTTTAGGAATAACCCTATATGATGTGGACTCGATTGTAGCTAATAGAAAAGTATAAAATTATGTGTTGTGTGTAGTTCAAACAATAAAGTGACAAGTGGTGTATTATGCTGAAACTAGTTTGTGACCATGCAAAAAATGATAAACTATAATTAGTTCTAAATGCTAAAAAGAAAAGTGTTTTATTTGTTTAGTGTGTTTTGGTGTTGATACTTTCCAGGTAGTATCATAGGTAGTGGAGTGAATACTCTAGTAAATCAGGAATGTTGTTAGTATTGAACCTCCTGCAACACCCAAAGATGCACAGAATAGAATAATATCACAATGTGCAAATGGTGACCTATATGGAAGGTGCGGTAAAATGATATCCTAAAAATGGGGGAACCCACTATGCTGAAGTAATTTCACTATATCCTCTAATGAGAAGAGGTGGTACTGTATGAGACCTGCTACTGGCATACCCATTCTTTCGCTTCACCCTCGGTTGGGCTTAGTCAATAACGATAGTTATCATGTTCACTAATTATGTAAGCCTTGTGAAAAAAGGCATCTAATCTTCTCCCATTCTAAAGATAAATTTTGGTGATAAAATCTAGAAGCCCAGTCTCAAAAGTGGGGGGTTTTTCGATGATGAAATCCAAAAAACTACTCCCATGGAGATACTAGGTGTCTAGGGAGGTGAGTTGGTGGAGGATAAAAAACCTACCACACCAATCTCTAATGATGGATTGGGGATGAAGTCCAATCACACCACTTGTTTAAATACCATGTGAGTGTGTGTGGGTTTGTGTTTTTCTATCGATGTTATGTAAAACATGAAATCTAACTAATTGCATTTTCAAATTAAAATCTAGCCTTATATGCATTTTCTAGAAGCAAAATACTAGAATGAAATGCTTTTTATGAAAAAATAATCTGATCCTCGATGCTTTTAGGAAAATAAATTGACTCTACTTTTCAAAGCGTAGAAACATGCAATACGAGGGAGTGAGGAAAGGGGTTTATGTGACCCTAAATATGTGTGACAACATGTAGTAATTGGAATGAAGATTTATACAAGTATAGACAAGCAATCACAAGAAATTTATACATGCAAATTAGAAGAAAAGAAAATTAAAATTTACATGAAATTTTAAAATTTAAAGTTGTTGGAAATTTGACAGGTTTTGTAATTACAACAAAATTTAAACCCAATGGAGATGCAAAGAAGGGGAAAATTTGTTACTAGCTCTTGCGCCTTAACTAGTAAACATCTTACACATACAAAAATTAGCAAACAGAGCATATAAAGAAGAATACCTGGACTCTAATGCTATAGGTGGTTTGGTTGACCCCTCTGCTACTCAGCCCTATAATTTTAGGGATTTTTGATGCTTTTAGGTTAAATTCACCACCCAAGGGGCGAATTGAGATCTAGTTCACGGGGCAGGGGGTGAATCAGGTTTGGAGAATTAAGATCTTGCTTTTGAAGGCCAGAGGTGTTTCCCAGTTCTTTGAAGGTCTCTTTAATAGTCAGATATAGTACCTGCAAGACACAAAAATAGAGAATAATGTCATATTCATAAAACTAGTTGAAGAAGTGAAATTTACGGTATGCCTTAAGGGTTATTTATTGAAGTATAAAGCATGTTGAAATAAGCATTAAAAATGGAAAGTGCATAAATATGTAATCTACTAAAATGAAGAATAATGTGTAATAAAAGAGGCATATTTCTCCTTGTATTTATTATTCCAAGCTTTCAATGGTTACAATACATCCCCCTTTGAGGGCTTTTCTTGATACATTTTAATACTTGTAAAATATAAAGGATTTAATCCTTTCAAAGGTTTGATGGCATGCCCCAACATTCCTTTCACATCCAAAACTTGATAGATAGTCTTAGGCCTATCCTTATATGCCCATTAGCTCCTCCATCATGTCTACCATATCTGTATCTACACACAAGATATTAAAAATGGTTAATAGCATATGCGTTTGTTGATAGAAAACCTTGAAAACATAGAAAAGCATGAATCTAGAAATAACAAAACTTATTTGCAGTAAATAAAAACAACTCCAAATGATCTATAATTTAAGCATGATGATATATAGATGGTTTTGGAAATATCTGAGCATAAATATAATGGAAATTATTAGTCGAAACTGTGACCATCCCTAACAGAGACAACTAGACCTACAACAATGAAACCTCCAATTGGACCATAAAAAAAGCTTCAAATCTCACCAAATTTGGATGGAAGACTAATATAGACATTCCTAAATGAATTATTGTGGAATTGAATAAAATTTATCTACTATTTTCTAACTGTCCCTATTAGGTGCAACTACCTACTGCTAACTGTCCCAAGGTGGGACGGTTAAATATCTGAGTAGAATTTATCACCAATTCCAAAGGGATCTAGTCTAAAACTACCCTAGATGTGGTGTCAAAAAATATGGTTAAATTACTCTCCAATTTGACCAATTTTAGAATGGTTTTAGTGGATTTGGGATGCCCCTAAAATTACCTTCAAATGAAGAGGGTTTCAAGGAAATGTGAGGGTAAATATGCTAGCAAAATACAAGGCTATAATTGGGCAGCACTTCATGGTGAAAATGCTTCAACTCTTCTCCCTGAAATTGGGCGAGTACATCTCAATATATAGCCCAAATAGGGTATTTAGGGTAAAGGGGAAATTTCAGGCATGCATGGCAAGTGTTTCCACTTATCAAAATATTTTCCATGATTGGGTGGAAGAGGTTGCCAATTTGGGACCCCTAATTTGGAGTTTTTGGCCTCCATGATAGGCTCCTAATCAATTTTTGATGATTGGGCAAAGAATATGGAAATAATTTATTGCCATTTATCTACCCCTTTGACTTTTGGAGGGTCTATTTAGGGACCATCCCACCCAAGGATGGTTAGGAGTGGTCATCCCTGGGTGGGACAGTCACTATCTGTGACCATCCCAAGGTGGGATGGTCATAAGGATATGACCCTAAACCTCTCAAAACTAATAGGAACCTTCCCAAAAGTGCTATGGAGCCTTATATTACCCTAGAGGGTTTCCCAATGGGGCCATATGATGTTTATAAGAGTGGCACAAGTGGCACATTGGTAGTCTTATCTGATTTACATGATTTTAGTGTCTATAAATGCCCCTTTTTGGGATGCGCTATGTGCAACAAAGCACTGAGAAAAAATAGATGACTAAATCATTAAATAATTAAGTTTATTCATTAACCTAACAAAATTTAGATACCTCCATTGTGGAAATAGCATACATTATTGGAATCCTTGATTTTGATATAGTCGAAGGATTAGTTGGGTATACCTTTCAGGTGCACTGTAATAACAGTTTTAGGGGATTAGGGTATACTAGGTTTTGGTGCCTTGTGTTCTTGTAAGCCTTTACATGGGTGGATTTCCAAGGCTTCAAGGAGGTAAATGCCTATTTTTTTTTCTTATGTTGATTTTTTGCCCCAGCATGGGCTTGAAAATTGACCTTTTGCAAAGATTATTTTGAATGTGTGAATATTGCACTTTTGAGTGTTTTAGTGTTGATTTGATTTATGAAATTGTTATTATGACTACCCCCTCAAGTGATGATTCAATGAGGGAATGACCAATGATAAATTTATGAGTCACTTGATACATATGATTGACTTGGGATAACTCTCTATTTTACCCATGGTGCTATATACCTATTTGGAGGGGATTTTTGATCATTTTGATGGACATTTCTAGAAGTAAAAGGCTAAAAAAATTCATTCCCAGGGAGCGTTCCAGCCATAGAGGCCTTCTTGTGGAATAAAATAAATACTTTTAAAGCATACATAAATATTTTTGGTTTAATATTGATCCCTACTAATTTTTAGACCATTTTGCCTTATTTTTTGTGGGTTTTGGACCTTATGTTTGGTATTTTTAAGTTGTTTTGGTCAAATTTTTTGGTGACAATCCCAAGGAAGGAAGAGTACACTATTAAGATTTTACTAATGTGGGAAAGCCATCCAATTGTGTGCTCATCCCACCTAGGGTCGAACGGCTTCTTTTGGAGCTATATAAACCCAAAGTGGCTCAAATAGGCTCATTTGTGAATTGTTCTTGGAGGATTTGGAGAGGTGAGAGGTAGGAGAGTGATTTTATGAAGTGGAGAACTACAAAAATATCTACCCAACAACATGATCTAGCCAGTGGACATGACAAGAGGTGGAGTCGGTGTGAAATGGGTATGGAACACATTTCCTTCTCTTCTCTGTTTTATTGTGTAATCATAATTTCTGCTACAATTTTCATAATACACACTAAATAATGGTTAAGAAACCTTAATAATAGCATAATACATGAAATTGAGCTCTTATTTATGATTTAAGTGGTTTAATTTAGGATTTTATGCTAGTTTTTTTGTGTTTTTAAAGATTTTTTAGGGCTATTTTAGGGGTCAAATGACCCTATTTTAGCCATTTTTGGGGACCATCCCTTAGTGGGATGGTCACTGGTGGCCATCCCTAGGTGGGACGGTTACCAAATTGGGGGCCGTCCATGGGTGGGATGGCCAAAAAGGGCCCTTTATTAGGCATTTTTTTGGTATTTTTAGTCTATTTATGCATTTTTAGGGTATTTTTGACAAGTTGTTTACTTTATCAGATAGTGAAGAGTCGGTATAGGGTTCCAACTCTCTTTCAGGTCACTAGAGACCTATAGAATACTATGGAATTGTGATGGATTTATACCATTGGCTTGAAGCATGTTACATGATTCGATCCTGTGATGAGTGATCATGCCTATTTGATTGCATTGATAGATTTATGGGACCCTCGTACTAATACTTTCCATATAGCTATGGGTGAGATGACAGTGACTTTAGAGGACGTATATTAGATACTACATATTTCGATAGAGGGGCATCCTATAGTATCTACTCCTACAGAGTGACGAGAGGCTATACTATGAAGGTATTTTGGGGCACGTTGGGAGGATGCAACAGTTGATATTCTCAGTAGATGGATATTAGTGGTATAATGGTTTCAGGTTGATGTGCTTATGATTAAGCATACTTTATTGATGATATTGATCAGAAACATACTGCCTGACTCTTTAGGTATCATGTTTTGATGAAACCTTATAGATATGGTGTTCACTCTTGTGGAGTGTATAGAGGATGAGCCTATAGTGATGGATTGGGGTCCTACATTGTTAGCTCAGCTATATGAGGAGTTATATGAGATCCGCTCTCATGGGTGAAAGGGATTGGGCTACAACTTTTTGCTAAAAATTTGGGTTTGGCAACATATTGCTATGGAGTGACCATGTCGAATACCATGGACTACTCGAGCAGAGCTACTAGATAGGGAGATTTGTTATGGGGTGCTATAGTAGAGGTCATGTGAGATCAGCCATAGTTGTTGACACATTGGGGAGGTTGAGCACTATGCAAAGGCTTTCACATGGCTTAGAGCAGTAAAAATTTTATGGAGGCCCTATAGGGATTGTCCCACATGGAGGGATGTTGTGGCACAACTATACCGAGTTCTATGAGGGAGGTGATTGATAGGTTTACGTGAGACAGAGTGAGAGTACTTTCCTTACGATCATGTCCTATGATAGTTTAGGCTATGCCGGGGATTTCCTAGGGAGCCAATGATATATCATCATCATGGGGTTGAGAGGACTCTATCATGGCCTATTGTGGAGGCACTAGGAGAGGATTCATATCCTATGGTGGTAGTTTCTAATTTGGATGATGCTGGTATGACATAGGAGTATGATGCTTGGTTGGTTATATAGTAGTGGTGAGGATATGCACCACTAGGAGAGGATGTAGCTACTAGAGTAGTGGATGCATCTAGGGGTGCTCCAGACAAAGAGGTTTAGGATAAGTCTCTAGATGGTGAGGAGGTAGACATAGGCAAGATGTTTTTGCATCATTGTGTGGTAGTGGATAGGGTTGAGATGATTTATGTATAGGATCCACTAGACTTTAACAGGGAGGATCCTAGATATTGGGGTGTACAGGCACAATTAGCAGCATGAGATGCTATTATTATAGATTTTTGGGGTGATATCAGTAAGGTGCAATGATATTTCACAGAGGATAGAGCTCTACTATAGGCATAGGTGGAAAGTGCACATACTGAGATGGAGAGGTAGGCAACTTTGATAGCTACTCTTTAGGTACATGTTGGTGTACAGGGCCCTAGCCATGGGGAGTCCAGTAGTGGTGAGGTAGCCACAATGTAAGAGGATATGGTACATCTCTAGGGTTTAGTGGAAATATATCAAACTTAGTGCTGATAGGATTGGACCTATATGGATATAATGGAGGATGATATAGTATGCTTTAAGGGGTGCATACCATATCGAGCATTGGCTATTGGCTCATAGTTTAGTCAGAGGAGCAAGATAGGAAAGTCGTCTATGCATATGGGGGCTCCAAGTTCTACATAGAGGATTTACAGGTCTAGGGGTAGCAAGTCTAGGGGTAACAGGTCTTGGGGTAGTAGGTATGGGAGATTATGACAGACTCCTACTGAGGGCATAGGAGAGAGTTATAGTGTTGGTCTTGTGTGACCATGGCTATTAGACTTTGATAGTTCTTTTTGGACTTTTTAGCTTTTTGGAGTGTGAAGTCTGAGGACTCACATTTATTGTAGTCTATGGGTAGTGTATGGAATATGATGTAGCTTTTGGATTTTACATATGGATATATATATGTATGACTTTCCTTTGATCCCTATATCATCTTTTACTGCTTTATGATATGTATGCTATGCTATGCTTTATGATGCTTTTGTTGAATTCTTATTATGAAATGCATGTATTTATCTTATGATGTGATTTGATGATATGTAGATGTGTATATTCATTATGCAATGAATTATTTGTTTAATTTTGTATGATGGATTTATGATGGCTATTTGACACATTATATGCTAGCACCATAGACTGTACAAAATATATTTTTATTATTTTTATGTTATTGTGATACTTATGGAATAGATTTTGTAATTTTTACTAACATGTGACAACATGATGTGAAATGGAATGGATAATGTAATGTGATATGATATGTTTAGGAATTTTTAGGAGACTCAAACACTCTAGTTACCTAATCAAAAGTTGTATAATAACTATGCAAGACTTTTTGACAAAGTATGCACCGACTAAGATAACCAAGATAATGAACATCCCTGTGTGTGCATGTGAGTTCATTACCATGATAACGTATAAAGTTTCCCTAGTGCAAATGGGATTCACTTAGCCCATATGTACTAAATATCACCCTGTGAGTCTCATTATCCTAAGTTTTATACTTAGTTATATTAGACTACTATATAATATAGGTTACAACAAGCTATCTCATCCACATTCAAACATTGGTCTATACTTAAGCAAGTTGCTTATGTGACAAACATATCATCATGTGTAAGGCTACCATCATTGAAAAGTAGGCTATCCACCAAACCTATAATGAGGATAACCTTATGGTTTTTTAATTCTTAGAATTATATGGATTCAAGTTCAATACTCCATTCTTTTATTTTAACTCTGAAGTGTTCAAGGGAGTTGCTCATTTTTGTTTGTTGAGCAAGGGATTTTGGTAGTGGTGAGAGCCACTATTTCTTTTTTATTTTTTTGAAGTGATAATAATCACTATTTCTTTTTGCATATTTTGAAGTGATAATAATCACTATTTGATTTTTTTATTTTGGATACTTTCCCCAGTGTGAGGCAAGGGATATGGGTGAGGACGAACTTGTCCTTTTGTCAATTCTCAACATCTTTGACCATTTGCACAGGGGGATGAGCAAGATAAATTTTTTCACTTAAAGCAACCTATACCACTTTGTAATTTCATATTTCCTTGTGCTAGACTTGGATTTATTAATCTAAAAATGTGTTGGGATTTTGATGTATTTTAGACATGAAAAATTGACCAATTTTTCTTAGTTTTCCTCCTAGAAAGATAAGGTTATCTTTAAGATAATTTTTACCCTATCAAATCATCTCAATTCTTCTCAAAATTTATACCATTTGATAGGGCTCAAAATTGATTTCCAATGGTATACTATATGTCCAATTTTGACATCATTTGACCCCTCAAACTGCCAAAAAACTAAGTACATATCCTGACTAGCTCGTACTACGATCATTAAATTAATTATATGATTTTGGCATACGATATCTGTGATCGGCGTATAATATCACCGATCATAATATGATCTTGTTCATAAATAGAAAATTCAAAAATAGAAGTTTTTCAAATGGACTTTTGTCTCTGCCTATGTAACTACATGAGATTTACGAGATCAGATCCATCTAGTTTTGTCCAATCTTGGAATATGTTGTAACAATCCAGCCTCCTCCCTATTCTGGACACTCTCGCATACCTATTTAATCATACCATCCCCTCTGCAATTCTCCTAGATGCCTAGCTCTCGGCACATAGAAAATGTATTCTGAATTTTGCATCCTACTACTTTTTATTTCATCATTTTTTTATAGGATAAGGATATTTCGTTGTAGATCGGAGGAGACAGTATTGTGATCGTAATATGAACTTGCGAGTTCGGATACGATCTTGCTCAAAATGATATAATATCAAGGGCAACCCCAAGCTCTGGTTTGCATTTTTTGATGTTCCTTTGCTTAATTAGCATTTCATTTATCATTTTATCATAGGTCAAATTAGTTTTAATCATCTGCATTATTGGAGTTCACCTAAAATTCATCTAATTGCACATTTTAGATAGTTAAACACCATTCATTTAATTAAGTTATGTTTCTATCATCATTCAACAGTGACCAGTAGATTAGAGATCATATTTGTAAATATATTTTATAGCATAAAACTTTGTTTTATCATCTATCCATGCATTCTCTGTATTCTATCAAAATAGAATCATTTTATCTATGATCGGATTATGATCTTGCTGATCGTAGTATGATCTTGATGAAATTGTATACGATATTGCCTACACTATATGAAACTAGACTGCACTCAAAATTAGAATCTTCAATAGACTTCTAGATTTAGGTAAGGCTTGAAATATCTTTCTAGCACTGCATTTATCTTTCTAAATTCTATTTTCTACCTGAATTTAAATCGAAATATCATATAGGATAGAATAGTTGCATTTTTTCCAAACTTAGGCTTGTATGATATTGGATTAAAAAGAGCACATGTAAACCAATTCCTAATCCTAGGCATGGAAACTACCACAAAATGTTTCCTGGTGAACCCAAAACCCATTCATCAAAAATCACCATAAGAGGGTACGAACTCAAGTACCTCTCCTCTGAGGTGTAGACCATCCATTCTCATGTTCCCCTCTAAGGTGCGGATCCATCAGCCTAAAGGAAAGGAGTGCGAGAATTTTTGGCCTACATTATTTGGTGAACCCAACATGAATAACATTTTTGGCACATACAATATATATATTATCTTCAAAATTTTCCAACATGTGACACAATGATTTATTTTCAAAATACAACTTGCATTTTCAAAATTATATATTATCATGCATTGCATTTTTGACTTCATGATGATGGTATAATTCCTAGTAATTGTTCTCTCTCAAACTTCACACTTAGGAATTCTATGCCTAGCGCAAGTCATATTTTCCAAATATTCATGCTTAAATCACTTTATATCTCTCACAAAAACAATCTTTATCAACCTATTTTATCAAAATCAATTTCTTTTAAAATTGATATCTCCTTTCATCATCATAAGCCTCAATGTCACTCTTGAGCCCACAATATTTTGGTATTAGTAATACAAAACTTCCTCATAAAAGGATCTGCTTCATCACCTAGTGAGCATTGATCTCCACCAATGGTTATATAAAATCACAACATCCTTCGAGTTTCATTGCTAATTTATCAAATCTATCATCACAAAAAAACATATTTTTCAAAACACACTTTACAAAATCATTTTCCTTTTATGTTAAGCATGATCAAAATGTTCAAAAATCAAAGCATGATTACAATAAATTATGTAACACAACCATCATAAGTAAATATAGTGAATCATCCAATCATACAAAGTCACATAAAACAAAGAAGATCAATATATATATTTCAAAAATTTTGAGTTTTCCACCAAACATAGAATTTGGTGCAAAAAACTTGAGGGGGCATCCTAGTCAATAAATTGGTAAATATTTTTTTAAAACATCAATTTCCCATGAACTATTCCTTCTAAACCATATAATCCTTTAATAACTTCTACTCAAGTGTCTACACTTTTCTTTGACGCATTAATTGTTCATAGATACGCCAAAGAGGGGGCAAAATGTAGACATGAAAAATTGAGCCATTTTCCATAGTTTTCCTCCTAGAAATATAAGGTTATATTCAAGAGAATTTTTACCCTATAAAATAATCTCAATTATTATCAAAATTTATACCATTGGATAGGGCTCAAAAAGAGCTTTCCAACAGTATACTATATGTCCAAATTCGACATTGTTTGACCCCTCAAATTGCCAAA
Source organism: Wollemia nobilis (assembly GCA_028583015.1). Classification (NCBI taxonomy): domain Eukaryota; kingdom Viridiplantae; phylum Streptophyta; class Pinopsida; order Araucariales; family Araucariaceae; genus Wollemia; species Wollemia nobilis. The sequence goes on from JAQPPZ010017052.1 coordinate 9,630,812, forward strand.
CAACTAAGTACATGTTCTTACTAGATCGTACTACGATCAACAAAATCGTAATACAATTTTGGCATATGATATATGTGATCGGCATACGATATCACCGATCGTAATACAATCTAGTTCATAAACAAAAAATTCAAAAATAGAAGTTGTTCAAATGGATTTTTATCTTAGCCTGTGTAACTGCACGATATTTGCAAGAACAGATAAATATGGTTTTGTCCAAGCTTGGAAGATGTTGTAACAATCCAACCTCCTCCCTATTCTAGACACTCTCCCCTGCCTATTTAATCAGACCATCCCCTCTAAAATTCTCTTGGCTGCCTGGATCTCAGCACATAGAAAACTTAATCTGAATTTTGCATCCTAGTGCTTTTTATTTCATCATTTGTTTATAGGATCAGGAGATTTCATTGCAGATCAGAGGAGACAGTATTGTGATAGTAGTACGAACTTGTGAGTTTATAAATGATCTTTCTCAGAATGATACGATATCGACTGCAACTCACTTGGGAGAAACCCCGAGCTTTGATTTGCATTTTTTGATGTTACTTTGCTTAATTAGCATTTCATTTATCATTTTATCATAGGTCAAATTAGTTTTAATCATCTGCATTATTGGAGTTCATCTAAAATTCATCTAATTGCACATTTTAGATAGTTAAACACCATTCATTTAATTAAGTTCTATTTCTATCATCATTCAGTAGTGATAAGTAGATTAGAGATCATATTTGTAAATATATTTTATAGCATAGATCTATGTTTTATCATCTATCCATGCATACTCTATCTTCTATCAAAATCATATAATTTTTTCTATGATCAGATTACGATCTTGCTAATCATAGTACGATATTGATGAAATCGTATACTATATTTCCCTACACTGTACAAAATTGGACTGCACTCAAAATCAGAATCTTCAATAGACTTCCAAATACATGTAAGGCTTGAAATATATTTCTAACACTACATTTATCTTTCTGAATTATGTTTTCTACCTACATTTAATTCGAAATAGCATATAGGATAGAATAGTTGAATTTTAGCCAAACTTAGGCTTGTATGATATTGGATTAAAAATAACACATGTAGACCAATTCCTAATCCTAGGCACAAAAACTGCCATAAAATGTTTCCTGGTGAATCCAAAACCCATTCATCAAAAAATCACCATAATACGGTACGAACTCAAGTACCTCTCCTTTGAGGTGTAGACCATCCATTCTCCCATTCCCCTCTAAGGCGTAAATCCATAATCCTGAAGGAAAGGAGTGCGATAATTTTTGGCCTACATGTATACAAGGCATAATCTAAGTAGGATTCTACCTTATAAAAAATCATGATAGCTTTCTACAAAATCTGAAAAGAAAACTAGATATGGCTGAGTGACCAAAAACCTTAACTATGTTTTACTAACAATGGCTAAGTGATGGGAAACATACATATAATATGGAGTGTAAATGTAAATGGTATATGTAATGTAAACAGGTGGTAATATTGACATATAATAACAATGATTTTAATAGATGCCTAGTGTACAGACCTGGTGCTAGACATGTATGATCAATTTTGAACGATGCATAATGCAATGATGAGTATACCTAATGTAATTTATATGAAGTGCAATGAAGCAATATTTTTGTGTTTTTGATGATTATAATGATGTTTTTGTATTTTTGATATATGTATATACAGGTTGACCAATGGGCTTAATGAATGCCATTGGGACTTTTTGGGTGACCAAAGGGCTTATAGATGCCTTTGGGGCTTTTTGGGTTGACCTAGACAATCGTAGACTGCCTAGGAGAATTTTAGTTTGACCTAGATGGTCATAGACCACCTAGGGGTATTTTATGGTGACCAAAGGGCTTATAGATACCTTTGGGGATTTTTGGGATGACCTAGACAATCGTAGACTACCTAGGAACATTTTATTTTGACCTAGATGGTCATAGACCACCTAGGGGTATTTTAGGTTGACCTAGATGGTCATATACCACCTAGGGGCATTTTATGGTGACCAAAGGGCTTATAGATACCTTTGGGGCATTTTGGATTGACCTAGACAATCGTAGACTACCTAGGAGCATTTTATTTTGACCTAGATGGTCATAGACCACCTAGGGGTATTTTAGGTTGACCTAGATGGTCATAGACCACCTAGGAGTATTTTATGGTGACCAAAGGGCTTATAGATACCTTTGGGGCTTTTTGGATTGACCTAGATAATCGTAGACTACCTAGGAGCATTTTATTTTGACCTAGATGGTCATAGACCACCTAGGGGTATTTTAGGTTGACCTAGATGGTCATAGACTACCTAGGGGTATTTTATGGTGACCAAAGGGCTTATAGATGCCTTTAGGGCTTTTTGGATTGACCTAGACAATCGTAGACTACCTAGGAGCATTTTATTTTGACCTAGATGGTCATAGACCACCTAGGGATATTTTAGGTTGACCTAGATGGTCATAGACCACCTAGGGGTATTTTATGGTGACCAAAGGGCTTATAGACACCTTTGGGGCTTTTTGGATTGACCTAGACAATCATAGACTACCTAGGAGCATTTTATTTTGACCTAGATGGTCATAGACCACCTAGGGGTATTTTAGGTTGACCTAGATGGTCATAGACCACCTAGGGGTATTTTATGGTGACCAAAGGGCTTATAGATGCCTTTGGGGATTTTTGGATTGACCTAGACAATTATAGACTACCTAGGAGCATTTTATTTTGACCTAGATGGTCATAGACCACCTAGGGATATTTTAGGTTGACCTAGATGGTCATAGACCACCTAGGGGTATTTTATGGTGACCAAAGGGCTTATAGATGCCTTTGGGGATTTTTGGATTGACCTAGACAATCATAGACTGCCTAGGAGCATTTTATTTTGACCTAGATGGTCATAGACCACCTAGGGGTATTTTAGGTTGACCTAGATGGTCATAGACCGCCTAGGGGTATTTTATGGTGCTCTAAGCATGGAAAGGCCGCAGATGACTAATATTCATTGGTTCAGGCTCTTCACTTCCTTCGATGGATGCTAAGTGATAAGTTCTAGGTCCAATATAACTTGTAATGATGAATGGACCTAACCAATTTACTATAAATTTATCTCATAAATTGGGTGGTAAATTGGAATTTTGTTGGTTCTCTTTTAGAACTAAATCACCAACCTGAAAGTCTCTCTGGTGTACTTTCAAGTTATAAGCTCTCTTAAGGCATTCTTGATAAACATGTAGATGCTCAAGGGCATTGACATATCATTCATCAAGCAATGTTAGTTGATCTAAATGAGCTTGCCTAGCGGTATCATCATCGATGAATTCTTGCATGGAAATGCATAATGATGGAATCTCTAACTCTAGAGGTATAATAGCTTCAGCACCATACACTAGTGAAAATGGAGTTGCTCCAGTGGTAGTGCGATAGGCCCAAAGGGCAAGAGGTAATTGATTATGCCAATATTTATGATTTTCCTTAATGGTTTTCTTCAAGATGGCTACTACTATCTTATTTGATGCCTCTGCTTGCCCATTGGCCTATGGATAATAGGGCATGGAAAATTTGTGCTTTATGTTATACTTTGTTGTTAATGCATGCACATCCTTATTTTTGAAGGGTGTTCCATTATCCGATATTATTTTGGATGGAATACCAAAATGACATATGATGTTATGTAGCATGAACTCCATGATGCGAGGTCCAATCATAGTGGTAAGGGGAATTGCTTCCACCCATTTTGTGAAGTACTCAGTCATCATTATGATAAACATGTGATGGCCTGAGGAGGTAGGTGAGATTTTCCCAATTAAATCAAACCCCCATTGTGCAAATGGCCAAACCGATTGAATCGGTTGTAAGGCCTATGAAGGTACGTGTGTCAAATTTGCATGATGTTGATATTTTATGCACTTATTTACATAAGTGCAACAATCTTGCTCTAAATTTGGCCAATAATAGCCCATGCAAAGAATGCGCTTAGTGATGGCCATGCCGCTAAAGTGACCACCACATGTACCATCATGTGCTTGGGCAATGGCCCAAGATGACTCTTGTGAGTCTAAGAAATGAAGGAGAATACCCTCATAGCTCCGATGATACATTATGTCTCCTAATAAGACATACTTTGCCACATTTTGCTTAAATGCTCACTTTATAGCATGCGACAATCCAGGCAGAATATTTCCTAGTTTTAAGTAATCTTTAATCTGTATGGCCCAATCTTGCTTTGGAGAAGCCTCAATATTATGAATCATATAATCCTTTTGACGTTTATCTCATGCAAATGTTGATTGAGAATGAACTTGAAGATATAGCATTGTGCTAGTATCAAAATAATTATGAGGGAACAGAGTCCCCCATCTGGTGTTATTCAAATAATTGTGTAGTTGAGAGAACCGTTCATGTGAAGGCTCAATCTGAATCATGTGAACAGCTGGTGTGGCATTATGCTCATCATACTCAGTCGTAGATTGTGCTAGCATTTTTACTTGAATAGTCATGATATCATCTAAGGGGTTTTGCAGGATTAGCGACCCTAAGGAAGCCATTGTGTCCACAAAATGATTAGATGAATGAGGGAGTGCCTCAATATCATACCATTCAAATTTTACCAGAAGTTTATCCACTAGGGCTTTATAGGCTTGCAATATGGGACACCTACACTAGAATATCCCTTTAACCTGATTAACTATGAGCAAGGAATCACCAAAAATGTTTAGCTTAGTGATTTTCATGGTGATTGTCATCTGGAGTCCTATGATGAGGGCTTCATACTCGGCATTATTGTTGGTACATGGGAAATCGAGTTTAAACGAAAGAGGTATTGGAGCCCCTTACGGTGTGAAAAACATGATACCTGTGCCACCCCCTTGCTCGCATTTAGAACCATCAAAGAATAGAGTTATGTCTGCCTGTGACTCAGGCTCTATAGAATCAGGTGATTCTGAGATATGAAACACTCCATCATTAGGAAGTTCTACATTCAGAGGTTGGTCATCCTAGAGAGGAGCCTCTGCTAGTTGATCGGCTATGACCTATCCTTTGATTGATTTCTGTCCAATGAACTCTAGGTCAAATTTTATCAACAACATTATCCATTTCATCATGCGACTATTGTGATATGTTCGACTCATCATATATCGCAATGGATTTTCCTTAGATATTACATACATGGTATGATTGAGCATGTAATGGCATAGCTTTTTAGTGGCAAAGACCACTGCTAAGCATAGCTTCTCAATGTATGCATACTTTATTTCATAGCTAACCAGTGTGTGGCTAATATAATATGTAGCATGTTCTTTATGAAATTCATTCTTTTGGGACAACATGGTGCCCAATGCCAACTCAATAGGCGAGATGTATAAATAGAATGACACTCCTGGTCATGGAGGAGCCAATACGGGTGGTGAAGCTAGGTATTGCTTAATTTCATCAAAGGCATTTTGACATTCTTCATCCCAATGAAATGAGACCCCCTTGTGTAGCAACCTATTCATGGGTCGACACTTATCCGATAATTGTGCTATGAAGCATTTTATGGATGCGACCTTTCCTTGCAAGTTGTGTAGCTGCTTAATGGTTGTGGGGGGAGGCATTTCTAATATTACCTTGACCTTGTTTGGATCTACTTCTATGCCTCACTTAGAGACTATGAATCCCAAGAGTTTACCAGATGTGACACCAAAGACACACTTCTTGGGATTAAGCCTAACATTATGCTCAATGAGGTGGTCTAGAACCTTGCACAATACATTGATATGCTCATTATGCAATAGAGATTTTTCCAATAAGTCATCCATGTAATCTTCCAAAATCTTATGCATGTAGTCATGGAAGATATATGTCATGGCTCATTGGTAGGTGGTGCCAGCGTTCTTAAGGCCAAAAGGCATGACCTTATAACAGAATGTCCCCCAAGGTGTTGTAAATGCCATTTTGATCTGGTCTTCTAGATTAATACAAATTTGATTATATCCAGAGAAACCATCCATAAGGGATAGCATTTCATGTCCTGCTATAGCATCTACCAATGCATCAATGTTTGGTAAGGGAAACTCATCCTTAGGACTCGCTTTGTTGAGATCTCTAAAGTCAGTGCAAATGCGAATCCTCCCATCAGGTTTTTTGATGGGTACCATGTTTGAAACCCATGGTGGATAGTCTACTGAGATGATGAAATCAACATCCAACAACTTTTGTAGTTCATCTTTCACCATTAAGGCTACTGTTGGGTGCATCTTACATAACTTTTTCTTGACTGGTTTGATCTTTGGGTCCAGTGTAAGATTATGCATGACTAGATTTGGGTCTAGTCCTGGCATATCTTTATAAGACCAAGCAAAAGCTTTTATCCTTGCTTTCAATGCTGTTGTGAAATCATCTTGTTCAGTTGGAGATAGACCTTCTCCTAGCTTGATAATATGGGGATTATTGAGATCTGTACTGATATCCTTATCAATTGTTGGCTCAATTGACATATGAGACCCATATTCCAACTGATGTGGAGTGGGAATTAAGTGAATGTCATTAGTTGGGTTTGCTTCTTCCATAGGAAATTTAAGGTCAACCTCAGCCTGAAAAACATCCTGAGTAGTTCTTGGAGAAAATTGAAATGGTTGTAACATTTCCTTGCAAGGCCAATACTCTGAGGGCGATGGGGGAGAATATCCCCGATCAAAGTCAATTACCTCGAGGTCGAGATGCAATGGATTTGATGGGTTATTCAGATCTATCAATGGTGTAGTTAAATCTATGGAAATCATGTTGATGGACACATGATCTCTCATCCAAGGGCGAGTGGGTCTAGAGACCTGATGTTGTCTCGTAACTCGTAGGGGTGGCTCTAGTGGAAGTGGAATGAATGGTGGTGGTCATGGTGGAAGAGGGTGAGCTTGCTCTTCTCATGGCAAAAGTTGGCATCATATAGGGCCTTGGATGGGGAATAACATGTGAAGATAATACTCATCCTCATCATCCAAGGGGAACACTCTCTCATGTTCATCATCTGAGCTAGGATAGTTTATGGGTGCGATGCCATAATCATATTCATCATCACTCGTCCATTCATGAGGAGGACCTTGATCCTCTTCCTCACTATCATATTTCAAGGTATGTGAGCTCTCCCCCACTTCATGAGGTTGAGAAACATCACTGGATAGCCCTTGATCTATCATGTCTATGGGGAAATAATCCCCCAAGGAATGAATGTGATTCAGATTGGCATATGGATCACGTGCAAGCTTATCCTGATAACCTAGACATAGGTGTTCTAGACTATCTGTGAGAACATCCAATGGTACTAGCTTATTGTGTCCCAACCCAGATTTATCATAAGGTAACTGATATTGGGGCTGACATGGAACATGAGTACCCTACTCATATAGGCCTAAACAACCATACCAATTACAATGATCTAAGTACCATAATGCATAATCTAGATTCGACAAATAGTTTACATCCTCCAAAAAAGGTTCATCATCTTCTTCTTTCAGAGGAATTGGTAGAGCTCCATACTCTAAACCCCCATATATGAAATTAGTTTGATTTGGGGGTAGACCAAGAGGCACGATGCTACCTATGGGAAGATGAGGTCACCCCATATCTTGCACTATCTCTATAGATGGAACCATTGTGACATTTCTTACTAGATATTCTCCTATCCCTATACTAGACATATGCATTGTGACCTGGGATGGCGAAGGTGGATGAGATGGAAGTGAGGTTTGAGGTGACTCAATGTGAACCTCTGGAGGTGATTCCTCATTGACTACACAAGGAATCTCTTCCATGGATATGGTGGAAACTAGAGGTGGGCTCTCATCAATTGGCCTCTTCGACATGTTCCTCGATGGAGGATATGACGATGTCGAAGGCATCTCTGAAGCTGCCAATGATGAGGATGGCATGGATGAAGATGTAGATGGTGAAATGGAAGGTGATGGTGGAATGGGTAGACCCTGAATAGGTGCATTCAATTGGAAGTCTACATGAGTCAAAGGTAATGTTGACTCTGGCATCTACTGCACCATATTGTAGTACTTGAAGGGCTCTAGATCTGTAGAGACTACGTGCACCTACCCTTCATGAGTGTATTTGAGACATTGATGCACAATGGATGGGACACACTTCATATCCCATATCCAAGGTCTACCTAGAAAAATGTTATAGGCCATCTCACCTTCCAACACATGACACAATGTCGATATAGTCTTGCACCCCACCTGGATGGGTAAGACTATGGTACCGATGGTAGAGCATATTGCATCATTGAATGCATGAAGAGTGTAAGTGGATGCAACAACATGAGATGCTGGTAATCCTAGGTGTTTTAATGCTTTGGTTGTGATGATATTACTCGAGGAACCAGTGTCTATGAGCACTCTCTTGTATGGTACATCATTTACACATGCAATGATGTGCAAAGGAGGATCTACCACATCACTTGCTATTTCCTTAAGCTCATGCTCATGAAATGTTATTATTGGTTCCTTGCACTATTGCACATGACCCATGAAATCAATGAAGGAGTTAGACTCCTATGGTTGCAACTCTATTGACTTTAGAATATCCATCAAAGCATCCCGATGTGGAGGTGATTGTTGGATTAACTCATAGATGGACAATCACATTGATGTTGTCCTCAAGCTCTATGCAAGCTTGTTCTTTATTGTTAATGTTGGCCTAGGTGGAAGGCCCTATACTATAGGTGGTGTAGGTTGCGACGTAGTGGGAACATCACTCGAAGCTATAGGTGGTGCAACTTGGCTTGGATATCTTCTATTCTTGGTCACAATACTCACCATTCCAACATACCCTTGCAAAGGGGGTGTTGTCTTCACCTCATTCATTGGTTTAGCAGGTGCTACCTATACCTCATGAGTTGGTAATGGGTCCTTGTAGATACCCATCTGCTGATTGTTAGGGGCTATTGGAGCATCTACTTGTAGCTCATTCCTCTCAATCATGTCCTGTACTAGGTGTTTAAAACCATAGCACATTGGTAAATCATGGCCACCCTACCGATGATATTTGCAATATTGATCCTCTCGATATCCCATAGGCTTGGGTTTACCTGTATCCGGATCGATGGGTTTGATATCTGGAAGATTAATCATTTTTGCAACCCATAATCGATCGAATAGAGAATCCATGGATTCAAAGAAGGGAGTAAATTATCACTTAGAGTGACGTTATTGGTTTTATCCCTGATTCGCTTGACCATTACTATTATAGCTCATAGGAGGAGGTTGGGCTTGATAGTTCACCTTTTGAGGAGGCATCACTTGTGTAGGTCCAGGGACATTTATGGCCACTTGATTGACCATTGTCTGGCTTTGTAGGTGTCGAGCTACTTTTAGGGTTCTTTGTCCACTCCTTTTTGTGAGGCTTGGCTATTTCCCCCTCATGGATTTTTATTTCCTCTATATTTCTAGCCTATGCTAGAGCTTCTTCCAAGGTGGGGTATTGTTGTAGTTGCAATATTAAAGAGATGGGTTTCAAGAAACTCTTTGAAAATAGTTGAGTTAATTCAGATGTTGGCAATAGATATGGTAACTTAGCTAGAAGCGTCCACCACCTATTTCCATAATCCGTAATCGACTCATCATCATACTACTTTAACCCCGTAAGGTCTATTAATGTCACCTTCCTTTTGGTGTTAAAGGTGAAACATTCCAAAAATACGTCAACGAATTGTTCAAATGTGTAGATGCTATGTTTTGGAAGTTGGTTGAACCACTCAATGGAAGGGCCAGAGAGGGTACTTAGGAAAGTTCTTAGGAGCAATGCATCATTGTCTTGTATGTTAAAGCATAAATTTAAAAATCTAGTAACGTGCTCTTGAGCATCTTCTTCCCCCTTGAATCTATCCAATTTTGGCATTTTGAAATGCTCAGGGTATATCGGGGAAGGAATGGATGGGTGTAATGGTTGACTTTTTAGCTGATGCAAAGTGGGTTTTTGAAGCCCATTCCTAGTTGTCTTACCTTCTACAGTTTCTAAGCGTGCAAGCAAAGCTTGATACGCATCTGAGGATTTGATTTCCTCTTCTTTTTTTGAACTCTTAGAGGTGGATGAGGAATATTAAGCATAGGTTGGGGTGGTTTATTGACATCATCCATACCTCCATAAGGTGCTTCCACATAATCCTCATTTTATTCCAAGTCATCGTAAGCCCCATAAGGTGTATCAGGTATGGGCCTACAAGGAGGAACAAATGCCTATCATATACATTCTATTTAGGCCTAGGAGGTCTAGGAGGTAACATTGGATTAGGTCTAGGAGACCTATCTTGTTGGAGGTTTGGTTGCCTTGGGTGAGCCTCCTATCTACACGTATTTGGAGTAGAAGCTCCATTATGCAAAGTTTCTTGAATTTGTCATTCAAGTCTTTCTTTCTCTAACTACTGCCATTGATCTAAGAGATCTAAGTGATGTTTATCAGACCTAAGTTGATTAAACTTGGCCTAGTGGTCAGCATACTTCTTTACCAACTGATTGATCTGATCAATTATGTTAGGTCTAAGTGCCTTAGCACTATTACCCTGATATCTATCTTGTTCAAGGGGGTTCATGAGATCTATTATAGCTTTCCCTCGATTGAGGGAGGTTGCATTGACTTGAGGCTCACCCCTAAATAGATGTTCTTGATAATCTACTGGTGTAGAGGCACAACATGCTTGCATTGACACATTTGAATGAGGATAATATGGATCCTCCTTAGGTCTTCCCTCATAAACAAGGAAAGGTAAGGCAGAATTAGGTCACCTATGGTGATGAGTATCATACTCATCATGATTATGGCACCTTGGGGAAGGGTGGTTTGAAATCATAAGATGATCATTCAACCCTACCTTAGGTGACAAGTCATACTCCTATGTAGTAGTGTGAGGAGTAGACCGAGTAGGCACACGAATGCATGGGATTGCTCTATTGGGAAGTGCTCCATTGCACGATGACTTTTCTCAAAAGAAGGCATTAGAAATATTTATATTAGGGAAATAATTCCCTAAGAGGGGGTTGTTTCCTATGGGGGTACCCCATGTAGGAGTCCCTTGTTGGCTAGGTCCCTTTCTTGCTACTCTAGGACTAACCATCCATTCATCTACCACTCGATGATTAGGGATATGACTTCCTAAGTTGAGACCATCACCTATAGGGGTGCCCCATGTAGGGGTCCCTTGTTGGCTAGGTCTCCTTTCAGCCCCTCTAGGGCCAGGAAGAGTAGGTGGTCTCCAAGGAGGTATGACCATGTCCTTGGGATCAAGGCGAAGATGTTCTATGTCCTCTTCCCTACTCCCCACAATGTCCACCCTTAAATGGGCTTGGCTATGGGTATGTACCATAGCTATGTACTCTAGAATGCTATATGATTATCTCCTTTACAATTTTTATGAATTTGAAACAAACAAACAATAGAAACACACAAGCATAGAAGTGATTATCTCTTTTAAGTATTTTAGATGTGAATCCCTAAACTATTTGTTGTTGTTTCAAGATGTGTTGCTTTGTAAAGAAAATACTTGGCGTGTTTGATTTTTATTGATGTAATACTCAAAATTTTAAGTGGTTTTCACCTATACACTCACAACTCGACAACCGGCAATGAAATTCTAGTCATGTAAACCAACCAAAGTATGGTGATGAAGTCCATACCCGATCAGGGAGCATAGGTCCTACTGATCCTCACCCAGCACCCCGTGCATAGTGATACACCCCTCCGAAGAGGGATGCATGCTATTTTGCATGGTTAGGACAGATATTGGAGTCGGTATTGGCCAATAAAATAGGGTACATGGGATTTTGAGTCAATGGATGGAGATGAAACCCACCATCATTGAACTCTATCAATGGTTGGGAATGAAGTCCAACTCACCAACATTTAAGAAGATCGTGGTGTGTGTATTCCTTTTAAAATATTGAAATAAAATAATACAACATTCAATGATGATTCACTAAATGCATGAAAGTACATTTTTATTTCAGAATCATTAGTATTAATAAAAGGAAGCTATAAAATTGACACCCTATATGAACTTAACCCTTTTTGGTAAGTTTCAAGCAGGAAAACCAGACAAAAAGCATATAAAGTACTATTATTTTTCCTATTTTTCTTGATCTGATTAATGCAAAATTGGGAAATATGACATCTAACCTTCACATGCACAAAGAGGACAAGAAAAATTTAAAATTTTAGCTAATTTAAATAGTATACATGCAAATTGAAGGTTGGAAAAGGTGTATTTTTTGACCTGTAACTTTTTGTTTCTGCAAATTTTTGTAGAAAACCTCTAGTTTTGTAACCATCCCAGGTAGGGATGGTTAGAAGTTTGGGGGCCATCCCTAGTAGTGTCACCTAGCTGGCCATCCCTAGCAGGTTCAACTAGCAGAAAAGGGGTCATTTCTGCTCAGAACGGTCAAAACCTGCAACATCCAAAATAGAAAATGGAGGTCAAAATTAACACATTCAAAGGGGATAGATAAATAATCTCAAATACCATGATCACCACTGAAGAAGCAAAATTTATGACATGCCTTAAGGGTTCTTTATTGAAATGTAAAGCATGTTGAAATAAGCATTAAAAAGGGAAAGTGCATAAAGATGTAATCTATTGAAATGAAGAATAATGTGCAATAAAAGAGGTGGATTTCTCCTTGTATTTATTATTCAAAGATTCAATAAGATTACAATACATCCCCCTTTGAGGGATTTTCTTGATACATTTCAATACTACAAGATACAAGGGATCTAATCCCTTCAAAGGTTTGATGGCGTGCTCCAATGTTCCTTTCGCATCCCACACTCGAGAGCTAGTCTTGGGCCTATCCTTATATGCCTCTTAGCTCCTCCCTCATGTCTAGCATATCTGTACCTACACACAAGATATTGAAAATGGTTAATAGCATATGTGTTTATTGATAGAAAACCTAGGAAAACATAGAAAGCATGAATCTAGAAATAACAAAACTTATTTGTAATAAATCAAAACAACTCCAAATGATCTATAATTTAAGCATGATGTTATCTAGATGGTTTTGGAAATATCTGAGCATAAATATAAGGGAAATTATTAGCAAAAACTATGACCATCCTTGACAGGGACAACTAGACCTACAACAATAAAACCTCTAATTGGACCATCAAAATAACTCCAAATCTCACCAAATTTGAATGCAAGGCTAATATAAACATTCCTAAATGACCTATGGTGGAATTGAATCAAATTTCCTTACTATTTTCTAACCATCCCTAACAGGTGCAACTACCTACTACTAACCATCCCTAGGTGGGACGGTTACAAATCTGAGTGGAATTTATCACCAATTCCAAAGGGATCTAGTCTAAAACTACCCTAGATGTTGTGTCAGAAAATATGGTCAAATTACTCTCCAATTTGATCAGTTTTGGAATGGTTTTAGTGGATTTTGGATGCCCCTAAAAGCACCTTCGAATGAAGAGGGTTTCAAGGAAATGTGAGGGTAAATATGATAACAAAAGGCGAGGGTAGAATTGGGCAGCACTTCATGGTGAAAATGCTTCAACTCTTCTCCCTGAAATTGGGGTGAGCACACCTCAATTTATAGCCCAAATAGGGAATTTGGGGCAAAGGGGCAAGTTCAGGCATGCAAGGCAAGTGCTACCACTTGTCAAAACCTTTGCCATGCATTGGGTGGAAGAGGTTACCCATTTGGGGCCTCTAATTTGGAGTTTTTGGTCTCCATGATAGGCTCCTAATCAATTTTTGATGATTGGGTAGAGAATATGGTAGTAATTGATTACCATTTATCTACCCCTTTGAATTTTGGAGGGTCTATTTAGGGACCATCCCACCCAGGGATGGTTAGGAGTGGCCATCCCTGGGTGGGACGGTCACCATCTGTGACCATCCTAGGGTGGGACGGTCATAAGGATATGACCCTAAACCTCCCAAAACTAATGGGAACCTTCCCAAAAGTGCTATGGAGCCTTATATTACCCTAGAGGGTTGCCCAATGGGGCCATATGATGTCGATAAGAGTGGCGCAAGTGGCGCATTGGTAGTCTTATCCGATTTACATGATTTTAGTGTCTACACTAGTTAACCTGACAATATCCATTATGGGGGTCCCATCGAGCATGCCAGAATGAAATAGCCAAAAGAGAGAATTTGATCTAAAAATACATTAAAGGCACATTATATTCAAAAATATATTTTTTATTCATGATAATATTTGCATAGGTTACAAATAGGGAGAATTCCTTTTTTTTTTTCTTTTCATAAATGTTACAATAGGCCTGATGCCTTTTGTAGCGACCCTAGGATGCACGCACCGCCCCATTTTAACTTTACTTGCAATGTTATTAAAAACCCAAGATGAAATGGAAGACAATGAAAAATCATATAACATGAAATAACAAAGATGGATCTCTTTATTTGTATTGAAACTCGGTTACATGTCGGTCCCTCTTAGGGATACCCATTTCGATACAATAAGTTACAAATAGGCAAAGAGTGTCCCTTTTGTGAAGAGGTGGTGCGCTTATAAAGGCTTCCCAGTTCCACACACAAAAATGTATGAGGGCTTACAGATGCCCTATTCTCTAGGTCTGTTTCCTAGAGGGATCCCTTTTGCTCTCGTATGTTGTATATTCTATTTGATGAACCTATGGTCCTATAAGCAATGAAACAACACACATTTAGATGTCTGAGATTGCCTCCCCAGATGAGGTTGTTAGTAATAAAAGAACTTAACATAAATATAATGACAATATGCCATGAAATCATGTAAATATATGCTAATGATATGAAAATATGAAGAAATATAATAAAAGAAGCTATGTTTAAAACCTAAGCTAAGCCTACAGGCCACTGTCCAAGATAGCGACTACTAAGGTAAACCTTGCTCTCTTTTCCCCAAAGTTATAGGTCAAAGCCTATATCTAATGTCAAAATAATAGGTGTTATGCTCTTCAATTTTTTAGGGCTCCATCGTACACATGATCTCCAAGGGAACTCTCCAAGTCTTGAAAGCTCTCCTCAAAAAGATGTCTCGATGATCTATGTCTCTATTTGTCTCTCTATCTGATCTATTTGGTGCTCTCAAGCTTACACCTTTTATAATGTGAAACCCTAGGTCTATGTCCAAGCCCTAAGAATGAACTTCTCATGTGTAGTGCAAGTTAGAATGAGAATATTTTGTCCTTTGTCTATGTTTGAAGGCCAGTTAACTGAAATCTAACTACCCACTTGAGTCTCCTATGCGAAATGGTCATTAGCATGAGAAGATTTTGTCCTTTTTTTATGCTTAGAGGTCAGTTAATTAAAGTTTAAATGCAAACTAAAGCCTCCTATGTGAATTGGTCATGAAAAGGAATGTAAAGTTACTCTCTCTCACCTTTATTGCATGCAGACTGCCACTTCAGCCTATGATTAGGCCTATTTGTCAGAAAAATTGCTTCTTATGGCTTAGCCACTATCATCTATAGTAGCTACGATCTGGCCACTATCGTCTGCAGCAGCTAAGGTCTGGCCACTCTAGGCTTGAGTGGCTAGGATCTGGCCACTCTTAGCATGAGCGATTAGGTTTGGATGGCTTGAAAAGGCCCCAAATGAGTGGTGAGAACCATTGTTGATGCTTTGAAAGTCCAAGATTATGTCTTATGATCTTATGAGTGTGTCTATGTGAGTAGATCCTCTAAGCATGACACAATTTAGGTGTCTATAGATGCCCCTTTTTGTGATCCACTATGTGGAAAATAGAACATTGGGAAAAAATATAAATTGATCTATTTATAGGGTGTATGCTGATCAATGGTCTGATCAACGTTAGATGGCCCAATCATACAATATGGTGCACATCCCTTTAATCATTACCTCAATGTTCAGAGGACTTAGCTCAGTGGCTTTTGCATGTTAAATAACGCTCATTCTTCAAACTCAATCAGGTAGCTTCAGCTAATACAACAATTCTGACCGGTAGAAGAGCTACAATTGAATATGTCATGTCTGCTTACATTTCTAGCAAATAAGAGAAATTTGTGATTGTCATATGCAATGATTCATAGGACGAACACAATTTTGCTATAATCAAGTGATATTTTACTCATTTTGATTATTATTATGTTTAAGTTTTGAACTACTTCCTCACACAATGAATTGGTGAAGAAATAACAATGAATGAAGTGACAAGTCGCTTGACTAATATGACTAATCTGGCTTCTTTCTAGCATTTGTTGCTTTTAATGGGAAATCCCACATCCAAGTGAGATTCCAATTGTTTATGACAATCATCCATACTTATCCTAAGGAGCAGTCCAATTATAAATAGCCTTCTTAGGGAGTTAGGATGAGTGATTCTATTTATGTTTAGATTGTATCACTTTGACTTAATTTTTTGATGTCATAGGGGAATTAGGATGATCCTTTCACACCTATGGAGTAGTCCAACCATCTTGGTCTTCTTCGAGATTGAAGGGTGGCACATCATAATTCCAACATAAGTTGTTTTTTTGCCCCAAGTGGCCTTATAGTTACCTATTCATCTCATCAAAATACATGGGATACAAATTGTTGCAATCATCGAGTTGATAGAGTAGGTGACTGGATACGAAGCCTACTTGAGATTGTGCTCTTATGTGATTTTTTTGTTATTTTGAACATTCTAATGATCTTAAACCACCAAAGTGTGTTTATTTGTTATTTTTGTGGGATCCCTCAAGGAGGAAATCCCTTGTTTTGATCTATGGATCTAGCCACTTTTAAGTCCAGCGGCCTTTGAGTTCCTGCCTATGGTCGTTGTCACCTTGAGCGGCCATGAAGTTTGGGCCACTAATGTCAGTAGTTACCAAGGCATAATTAAAGAAATATAAAACTTGCATTTTCTAGGGTTTGACCTTTCATTTTCATCATTGAAGATTCACTTTGGGAGCTCTAGTGTCACAATGATGGTTATAACTTTGGAGTTTGCTGGCGTTGAGGATATGGCTACACAGGGTGAGACATCAGTTGCTAGAGGAGCTGGAACTTCTCAAGTATTTCTCCTTTCTAAAACCTAACCCTCTTTTCTTTTGTTTGAGTAAAACTAAACCTCACTAAACCTGTTGGTAATGAACAAACTTCGTAGTTAGGCTTAGCTTACCTTTTGTTATGGTGGGTTAGTCCCCCTTTTTGTTCTTGTTTCTTTGCCTTGGTAGTTTCTAGCCTAGGGTTAACAAGTTTTTCATTGTTCACTTGCTGCTACCATGTTAACCATTTTTAAACTTAGCTTATTTTTTGATGCCTGAGTGGGAATTTGCTTTCTATTATTATTATTTTTTTTCCTTCCTTTTGATCTGTTTAAGTTATTTTGCAAATTTTGCATTTTTTTTACATTTTTTGGCCAAGGGTTCACAGGTTTGCCATGTCACCCCTTGGGAACTATCGCTCAAATTGGCAAGTTTTGAGCCACTGTCACTCAGAGCGGCTAGGTTTGAACCCTAACGGTCAAAAAATTTACCATTGGGTTTTTATCGCTATTGCCTCCAACGGCCAGGTTTTAGCCACTGTAGTCGACAGCGGCTAAACCCTTGGCCATGTTTTCTTGCATTTTTTTCTAGTTGTTGGATTCTTATGACATATTTGATTTTTTTTTTTAATTTTGACTTTTTTATTTGTTTGATTAGGTGCAATATTGTAATTTTGTGTAGACTTAGAATAACCCATACTATTTTGCACCATTTTCATATTTATTGTGAATTATGACTTAGATGCATTGTATTTATGTTTTATATTTCTTCTAATTTTCTTAGATCCTTACTGCTCGAGCTTAGGACTCGAAGCTCCTACTTGACCTACTTCCTAGCTTTGATGATACACATTGGGCATGGTTCAAAGCCCACATGTTATAATATGTCATTACGCTACCTTACATCATGGTAGATCAGGCTTATCTTATGGCTTTGGCCCATTGCTAGGACCCATAGACTAATACCTTCCACCTCCCGACTAGTGAGATGACCATTAAATCGAAGGATGTATATAGCATCTTCTGGATTCTATTTTATGGGGTGGCTATTGTCTCTTCGAACACTAATGATCAGGTGGATGTCTTCACTCGGGTATTTAGAGGACACTCTATGGATACTCTTTGGGACACCAAGTCTGAAGGAGTGTCTATTATCCACTGCCATAGGGAGGGTGTATTTATGGTGAGGCATGTCATATTGCTGATGGTTATCAGCAATGTTCTTATCCTGGACTACTCGGGTTTGAGGTTCCCATGGAACCTTTTGGCAATGGTGCAGGATCTATTGGATAGTGATAAGCCTATCATTTATGTATGGGATAGATCATTATTGGCTCAGTGCTATGATGGGTTGTACAACATCCACTAGCGAGGACATGTCAGCATTGCTTGCATCTTGCTCCTATAGGTTTTGGTATAGGAGCATATTAGGATAGATCACCCTAAGGGGCTCCCAGCTGAGATCACAGTGATCGATGCTTGAACATAGTGCTATGCTACTAAATGGGCTTGAGAGCATGAGGAGCACAAGAGTCATACTTTTACAGGAGAGCTATCCCATTACATTGATGCTTTCACTATAATTTTAGCCAGAGATGTCGTGTGGAACCCTTACCATGAGTGTCCTACTTAGGATGATCTAGCTAGATTTATTGCTAGGACACAACATGAGTGATGGCTCATTGGTCGTAAGATTACCATCTAGGAGTATTTCTTCTACTCATAGGTTCTTCATCAATACGGGTTGTAGTAGGATGTGTCCTTGGTACCATTCTTGTACAGGCACCTCACAGCAGATAAGGACCAACCTCCATAGTAGATTATAGAGATTTCAAACAAGGAGGATGCCCCAACTATTGACCCTAGAGTGGTTGGGGGTATTATAGAGGCATACACTCAATGGTGGGGTAATTTAATGTGGCATGGTGTCGATAGCCTAAGGCATGAGGATGATGGTGGGGGTGATGGTGTAGATCCAATGGGATGCAGATTTTGAGCCAGGACTGAGGTAATGGGACCAGCTACCAGAGCAGGTGGTAGTGGAGAATATTGATGTTCTTGAGGAGTTAGATCCCAAGGAGAGAGACTCTCCTTTGAGAGCATAGCTGAATGAGTTCAAGGCTGAGCTTCAGACAACTAAGATCTAGGTATAGTGGTGAGATGCTACCATTGAGCAACTCACATCACAGATACAGGCTACTATTGGGGGTGGCGATGCTAGGATGCAATTTTTTGTTCCTCCTTCTATACCACAAGAGGTACCAAGGGCAGGTTCAAGAGCAGATGTGGGATAGCTTCAGTCTTTGTTGGATGAGCATGAGGAGAAGATCTGGGGACTTTTGGATCATGTCACCATTCTTCAAATGTAGCTCAGGAAGCATGGTATTATCTCTAGGTAGCCACACAGTGTGGGTGGTTCACAAGTCAGTGGATTCTCTACCTCAGGGTAGTCTTCCGCCCATCCTAGTGAGAGGATTCAGACTTGGATAGAGATACCTACAAGTTCACATCATTCAACTCATGACACCGCCATATGGGGAGGTGACACTAGAGGAGGTGATGTAGGGAGTTTAGGCCCGATATTTGATTGATTCTTCACTTGGTCCATGATTCATTTTTAAGGTCGACTGACCTATATGACTTATGTGGTGGAATGGTATAAACAAACCTGTATGCTCTAATCACTTAAAACATATGAAATGG
This sequence comes from Wollemia nobilis, assembly GCA_028583015.1. NCBI lineage: Eukaryota > Viridiplantae > Streptophyta > Pinopsida > Araucariales > Araucariaceae > Wollemia > Wollemia nobilis. The sequence continues at coordinate 9,650,509 of JAQPPZ010017052.1, forward strand.
ATATGACATTGACAATATTAATGGGTGATACCACAGAAAGTAAAAAAATAATAACGAATTTAATTAATCACTCTTATCATAAGAATTGATTAAGTATTCATATATGAGATGTAATGGTGTGTGATGTATTTTCTTAATAAGTTTCTATAAATTAAAAGATATAAAGTAGTCAATGGTCATCTATATACTATTTCTAATATATATGTGGTATATGTCCTACTATGTTGATACCCCTTAATTTATATATTCTTATAAAGAAAGTGATAGTGTGAATGATGTTATGATTTGTTGCTATTTAAGAATTTTTAGGGTTTTCTGGAGATTCAAACACTCTAGTTACCCTATCAATAGCTGTCTACTACCCACTTAGATTTTTGAAGAGTAAGGCTTTTACCATAGACCTAGTTTTTCATTATCTTTGTGTGTGCAAGTGATTGTATATTTTGAGGTATAACTCAAGAATTTCCTCTGATGTTAGGTAGGATTTTTTCAGCCCATTTCTAAGATCAGGGAACCTCAAGTGTTCATCTCATCCTTATGTTGGACTTAGTTGGACTATACCACTAGGCAATATTGGGTTACCTAAGCTAGCTCATCCACATTCAAACATTGGTCTACACAAATGCATGAAGCAATTGTAATAGACATATTGTCATGTGTAAGGATTTCTCCTTCCAGTTTTGACAATTCTAAGAATTCCAGGGATTCAAGCTTTATTCCCTTATTTTTGGTTTCTTTTTGGCTTTGGATTTTTGCTCATATGTAGTGATGAAAATCATTGTTTATTTTGATTGATTTTTCTTTGATCTAGGATTTTTGTAGTGATGATAATCACTTTTATTTTCCTCATATGTAGTGATGAAAATCACTATTTATTTTTGATTGATTTTTTTTTAGCTATGATTTTTTTTTTTTGAATTTATGTTTTCTGTATCTGATTATTGCTTTAAAATTTGGACTGTATGCTTAGTCTTTTGAATATGTAATTTTCTTTCGGATTTTGCTTTTTTTTATGTAAGCAAGAGATTTGGATAGGGTAAAGCTTGTCCTTTTTCCAATTCTCAACACCTTTAAAATGGTTGCACAGGGGGATAAGAAAGGAAAATCCTTTTCACTTAAGGTAACCTAGACCGCTTTTGTAGCTTTCATCTTTTCCTTGTACCCGCTAGGACTTTAGTATTTCAATTAGTTAAGGGATATTTGAATATCCAAGTCATTATCATAGCTAGACCTTACCTTCTACTAATCAAGGTTGTTTTCTTCAAAAGTTTATGAGATCACTAGGTTGGGTTGATTAACCGAAAAACCTTAGTATATTATGTATAGCAACAAATAATGGTTGTGTTAAAAAACACAATTACACACGTGTTAATGGAGTTATGGATTTGAATGATTTTCATGACAAACTATGGTATCACTTGTAAGGCTCTCATGACATATTCTATTGTAGTGGATATAAAAATGTAATGCAATTACGTGGATGCAAGATGTGAGATGCAATTATTTTTGTATTTTTGATTCTTATGTTATTTTTGTACTTTTGTTTGTTTTGACCAAAGGGCTTATTATGCCTTTGGGGATTTTTGGTTTTTGACCAAGTAGCATGAAGTACCCTTAGATATTTTTGAATTTATTTTGACCAAGTGATTTGATTTACCCTTGGAGCCTTTGAATTGATGTTTGACCAAGTGGTTTGAATACCCTTGGAGCCTTTTGAATTGATGTTTGACCAAGAGGTTTGAATTACCCTTGGAGCATTTTGAATTTATGTTTGACCAAGTGGTATGAATTACCCTTGAAGCCTTTGATTGATTATATTTGACCAAGCAGGTTGAATACCCCTGGAGCATTTTGAATTGATGTTTGACCATGTGATTTGAATACCCTTGGAGATTTTTCAATTGATTTTTGACCAAGTGGTTTGAATTACCCTTGGAGCATTTTGAATTGATGTTTGACCAAGTGGTTTGAATACCCTTGGAGCCTTTCGAATTGGTCTTTGACCAAGTCATTTGAATTACCCTTGGAGCCTTTTGAATGTATGTTTGACCAAGTGGTATGAATTACCTTGGAGCCTTTGATTGATTGGATTTGACCAAGCAGTTTGAATTCCCTTGGAGTGTTTTGAATTAATGTTTGACCAAGATATTTGAATACCCTTGGAGCATTTGATTGCATTTTTGAAATTTTATGTTTTTATGCTTTGTTTTGTGTTTTTGACATATTTGAATGTTTTTGAATTTTATGAAATATTTGAATGTTTTTGAATTTTATGAAATATTTGAATATTTTTTGTGTTTTATGTGTAGAATGTCTTTAAGTGAATTATATTGAGAGGCTCATGCTCCTCAAAACCATCTAATGATATAAGGTGATATGCTCCAATCCAAACTCTCTGTGAAATCATGTATGGGCCTATCTAGTTTACCGTGAACTTGTCTCACAAATGTGATAGCATATTCGAATTATGCTAGTTTTCTTTGAGCGCTAGATCTCCAAAATTGAATTCCCTTAGGTGGACCTTACTATTGTAAGCTCATGCAAGGTGATCTTGGTAAATGCAAAGATGCTCTAAAGCATTGACTCGGAATTCATCAAGAAGCATCAACTAATCAAGGCAACCTTGTCATGCGGCATCATCATCTATGAAGTCCTTTAGTGCTATGCGTAGAGTCAAAATTTCCAAATCTAGTGGCATGATGGCCTCAGTACCATATACTAGTGAAAATGGTGTTGCCCTAGTGGGCATCTGTATACTAGTCTTGTATGCCCATAGTGCAAGAAGCAACTACATGTGCCAATTCTTGTGATTGTCTTACACCGTCTTCCTCAAAATGGAGACTATTGTTTTGTTTGAGGCTTCTACTTGCCCATTTGCTTGTGAATAATAATGCATTGAAAAATTATGCTGAATATGGTATTTTTTCATTAAAGCATGCATATTTTTATTCTTTAAATATGGCCCATTATCCGATATTATCTTAGAAGGGACCCCAAAACAACTTATGATATTGTGGAGTATAAACTCCGTAATCCTTGGTCCAGTTGTTGATGTTAAGGGGATCGCTTCTACGCATTTAGTTAAGTATTTTGTGGTTGTTATGATGAATGTGTGTCAGCTTGAGGATGGGGGTAAGATCTTCCCAATCAAGTCTAGCCCCCATTGCGAGAATGGCCATGCTGTCTGGATTGGCTACAAAGCTTGCGATGGTAAGTGCGTTATATTTGCATGATGTTAGCACTTACTACATTTCTTGACATACTCACAGTAGTTCTTTACCATGGTGTACCAATAGTAACCCATTCTTAAGATGTGCTTAACGATGTCCATGCCACTGAAATGGCCTCCACATGTGTCATCGTGATCTTACAAAATTACCCAGGATGATTCTTGGGGCTCAATACAATGGAGTAACACTCCATCATATCCCTGTCTATAGAGGATTTCTCCTAGCAATATGTATCTTGTTGCTCTCTATTTGAATGTTTACCTTTCATTATGCGACAAACCTTGAGGTATTATTCCAAGCTTTAGGAAGTCCCACAGTTGGGAAAGTCAATATTGATAAGCCATGACTTCTATAGAAAATATGGCTTGCCCTTCTTGCATTTTTGAGCTGGTGAACACAGATTGAGGAACAACTCTATGGTGTCTGGTTGCACCACACTCCACAAGTCCTTGGGAGATCAAAGACCCCCAAGGTGTCATTTGTAATAAATATCTACCTACGAAGGACCAATCTTGATTTGGCTTGATTTTAATCATGTTGACTAATTCTTGATTTTCAAAAGCTTCACGACATATTGCTAAGTGCAAAAGCACTTTCACATGAACGGTTGTAAAATTAGCAGATTAATTCTGAGGGATTAAGGATCCCAAAGAGGCAATAGTGTCTACAAATCTATTTGACATACGAGGTATTGCCTTGATGTTATACCATTCCATCCAGGCTAGGTAGGTATCAAAAAATTCCTTGTAAGTCTTCAGGAGAGGGCATCTACATTACAATAGTCCTTTGACCTAGTTTACTATGAGCAAGGAGTCACCAAAGATATTCAATCTTGTAATGCCCATTGCTATGGCTGTTTGGAGTCCCAGGATCAATGCTTCATATTCTATATTTTTATTTGTGTATGGGAAGTCTAATTTGAATGATAAGGGTAATGGAGCATCCTATGGTGTGATAAATACAATCCTTACTCCACTCCCTTGTTCACACTTCAAACAATAAAATAACAATGGCATGTCTCTTCCTTTCTTATGTTCTTTATGTTCTGGAAAATCTGATAAAGCAAATACCGCATCATTAGGAAATTCTATGGTGAGAAGCTTGTTATCCTAAAGAGGTGCCTCTTCTAATTGATCTGTTATGACTTATCCCTTGATGGACTTTTGGCTTATGAACTCTAGATCAAATTTTGTCAATAGCATTATCCACTTTGTGGTACATGTATTGTGATATGTCTTGCTCATAATGTACTACAAAGGATTTTATTTTGATATTACGTAGGTCGTATGGCTCAACATGTAGTGTCATAACTTTCGAGTTGCAAAGACCACTGCTAAACACAACTTTTCAACATATGCATATCCTAGATCATAACTCACCAAGGTGTGACTAATGTAATATATGGCTTGCTCTTTATCTTGTGCATTCTTTTGGGCTAACATGGTGCCCAATGCAAAATTAATAGCTGATATATATAGTAAAAATAGTATGTCTGGCCTTGGTGGAGCCAATACTTTTGGTGTTGCCAAATAAGTTTTGATCTCTATAAAATCTTGATGGAATTATTTGTCCCAATGAAAGGGGACTTCATTGCGTAGCAACCAATTCATAGGTCTACATTTGTCTGATAATTATGCAATGAATATTTTTATGGATGCTATTTTGCCTTGTAGGCTCCGCAATTCCCTAATGTTGGTAGGGGCAGCCATTTCTAGTATATCCTTTACCTTTGTAGGATCAACTTCGATGCCTCTCTTGGATATGATGAATCCCAAAAAATTTCTAGAATTTACACCAAATACACACTTTTTAGGATTCAATCAGACGTTGTGTTCTATGAGGATATCAAATACTTGTCGAAGGACTTTGGCATGCTCTTATTGCAATGGGGACTTGGCCAGTAAATCATCCATGTAATATTCTAATATCTTATGCATATAGTCATGGAATATATATGTCATGGCCCGGTGATATGTGGCACCAACATTTTTGAGACCAAATGGCATCACTTTGTAATAGAATATTCCCCATGGATTAATGAAAGCAGTTTTATGTTGATCTTCGGTCTTAATCTAGATCTATTTGTATCCATAAAATCCATCCATTAGGGAGAGCATATCATGACCTACGGTTGCATCTATAAGAGCATCTATGTTTGGCAATAGGAATGAATCCTTTAGTGTTGCCCTATTTAAATCTCTAAAATCCATGCAGATATGGACTCTTCCATTAGGTTTCCCCATGGGTACCATGTTTGACACTCACTCAAGGTAGTCAATAGGAACTATGTATACTGCATCTAGTAGTTTTTACAATGCGTTCTTCACCATAAAAGTGATGGTTGGATGTATTTTCCTTACCTTTTGCTTGACTAGATTCTTCATGGGATCCAATGAAAGGTTTTGAAGGACTAACTTTGGATCTATCCCTGGCATGTCTTTGTAAGTCCAAGCAAAAATATTTTTCCTCTCTTTGAGGATAGGAATTAGTATGGCTTGTTCCTCTAGAGATAGACTTTCTCTGAACTTGAATTTTCTTAGTTGGGTAGGATCATCACTGATATCCACCTCAAAAGTTGCTTCTATAGCCATACATGACCCATACTCTAGCTAGTGAGGTTTGGGTATCAAATGAATGTCATCGGTGGGATTTACAGGTCCTACTATCTCAGGATCCAAACCGGTATGGAAGACGTCATATGTGCATCCAGGTGCAAAATGAAATGGTTGTAACATCTCTTCGCTAGGGAAAATATCTTCAGGCTCTATGGGTGAATCGAAATGATCCCAATCAATAGCCTCTACATCAAGATGCAATTATTTGGAAATATCTACTGGATTATGAAGTGGAGTGGTCAAATCAATGGAGATCATGTTTATGGATGGGGTGAAATATTTCCTTAGGGGTTTCTCCATTATACTCACGATGAGGTTCTAGAATTTTAGGGATGAATGGATCTTCCCTATGAGGCATGTGAGTGTTTGGTTTTTCCCTAGTCACATATTGTGAAATGGGATGATTTGGCCCAAGGAGCTCTCGAAATGCAAGCAGAGGGGATTGACCATGTGATGGATGACATTCAAGTCAACCAGTATTCCTAAGAATGGATGACATTCAAGTCAACCAGTATTCCTAAGAATTGTAATTCAGGATCTATGACTCAGAGGGTTGCTTCTTGTGCTACTAAATTGTTGACTTACCACAAGTGTCAAGGCCCTAGATATGCCATTTTAGTTTCATCCTTAAAGTCATCATCACGTATCCTAAAATTGTTAGCATTGGTATCCGTCCCTAAGACAAGGGGCTCATGTCTTGGCCCTAAGTAGGACATCTCTATTTCATATTCATATTCTTTGTCACTTATGAATAATCCATTTGTATTTTTCTCTTGTCCCAAAGTTAGGGGTTTATGGCTTAAGCCTAAGGAGGCTCTTTCTGTTGAGTCTTCTATTTCATAGTCACATTCATCTAATGTATATCCACTCTCATTGTGGATGGACCGTGTAAATATTTGTAAATAGTGAGGCCTCTGGTAGGCTAAACCAAGTTGTGCCTCATCATCACTTCATTCATATTCATTCTCCTCATCCCATGAGTTGTACCCTATTAGGGTGTAATTAATTAAGATGTTTGGATGATAAAATTTTGGTGGCGATACATTTACCATGGCCAATTATCTGTCACTCAAATTTCCTGTTCTTAGGGGATGATAAGGAATGAAATCAATGTCTTCTCCTAATCCTAAGCTCAATCTATCCAATGCTGCTAAAATATAGTCATCTCGACCTCTGATATAGTAGCCTAGGCTAAATTTATCGAAGGGAAGCTGATATTGTGGATCGTATGGATGCCTGCAGCCCTGATCATATATGCCAAGGCCATAGCTATTCCAATGGCAATGCTTAAAGTAGATTATAGAAAAATAGGGGTTAGAGAGGTAATGAACATTGACTATGAATAATTTGTCACTATCCTCTTCTACATCTAAATACTTATGGGTGTATTCCAGACTAGCGTAGATAAAATTGGTTTGGTTTGGGGGATTCCAAGTGGAACCATTATTCCTACTAGCGGCCTCAAGTCCTTAGGCCTTCCCATGTCTTTTGAAGACTCAATTATAGGCATAAAGGTGATATTCTGCACAAGGTACTCCCCTATGCCTATGATTTCCAAGTGTATTTATGCATGTGATGTGGATGACCCTACGAATGACACTGGTGATGAAGGGTGATAATCATTATCTTCATATTGATCTTGAATATATTCCTCTTCCATAGGACTTGACACTTTAACAATGGCTATAGTTGGCACTTCCTTGGGCTTTTATTACTTAAATAAGGGTGCCTTTAGCTTTTGATTATATTTTGGTTTTTATGTTGATGGTACTTTAGATGCATTGACTATTTTAAGTGCACCAGGAGGTGTTGATGTGCATGGGTCTTTTCTTATACTTTTGTCTTCATTATCCATTTGTGTGGTTGGGGATGAAGGTGCTACATACAGGTGGGTAGAAGGAATTACAAATTCTCCTAGAATTTCCACCTAATTAATGTATTTAAAAGGCTCTTCATAATCCAAAACCACATAGACTTTGTTATCGTGCACATACTTGATGCATTGGTGCAAGATCAAAGGCACACACTTCATGGCCCTTATCCAATGGCTACCTAAGATGATGTTGTACTGCATAGCTCCTTCCAAGACATGACACATCACGGGGATGGTCTTGTGCCCCATCTTGATGGGTAGGACTATTGTTACCACAGTATTGCATAAAGCTTCATTAAAATATCTCAATGTGTAAGCTCCTGTAACAATATTGGACTTGGGGATTTTGAGGTGCTCTATTATTGTTATTGTAATGATGTTTATCGATGAACCTATATTGACCAAGACCCTATTGAAAGGTAAGTTTTTGATTGATGCTACAATGTTCAGTAGAGGGTCTGGTAAGGCAGCAAGTATTGTCTTAATCTCATGATCATAAAATTGAATTACAGGCTCCTGGCATTCTTGCACTTGTCACACAAAGTGAGTGAATGCATTCGTATCTTGTGGTTGGAGCTCAATTGTTCTTAAAATATCCATTAGAGTCTCCCTATGCTTTGGAGACTATTGTATGAGCTCATATATGGATAACTTAGCTGGAGTTATCTATAGTTTTTGCTCCAATATACTCTAAATAGTCACCACAGGTCGCGTTGGTGGACCTGGAAGGTTGTCTTGCCTTTGCCTAGGAGCAACTAGAATGTTCATGGGAGCTGCAAGCGGTCACAGTTGACCATACCGCCTAGTCCTTGTTGCTATGTTAACAATATCAACCATCCCAATGCATTTGTAGGTAGGTATGTCAACTCAAACTTGATTGACTTAGATCCATTGCTCTCGAGGGGCCTCATGATTGGGAAATGGGTTTCTGTATATGCCCATGTCTCTATTATTGAGATCCAATGGGTTGTCAACTTTGATTTCTCCCGCCTCAATCATGTTTTGCATTTGATGCTTAAAACCAACACAAGCCTCAATGTCATGCCTTGGTATCCTATGATAAGGGCAAAATTTATCTTCCCTATATCCTTTTGGCTTAGGATGGTTGGGATATATAAGAGGTATATTAGGAAATATGATCCTCCTAGCCTCACTCAACTGATTAAATATTGATTGCATTGATTTTTTCAGAGGTATGAATTAACGAGGCGACTTGCATTCTTGGTTTCTTCTCTGATTGTTCTTTTGGTCGTAATGTGCTGGCAGGGGATGTGTTTGATAGTTCTAGGATTTTTGTGCACCCCCATTCTTGTGTGTAGCCAATACAACTTGATTGACTGGAGTAGGGTTACCCTACTTCTGTTTATACTTGTCATTCTTACCATTCTTGTTCCACTCCTTTTTATTTTGGAGTTTAATGGTTCCCTAATATACTTTTATTTCTTTGATGAGCTTGGCATGTGCCAAAGATTCCTCAAATGAAGGATATTGCTAAAGTTGTAGCAATAGGGAGATGTGTTTAGAACAACTTTTGGTGAACATGCAAATGATCTCTTCTATGGGAACGAAGAATGATAATTTTGCCATAATTTTTCTCCATCTATTCCCACAATCCATTACTAGCTCTCCATCATACTGTTTCAAGTTAGCCAGGTCTAAAAGGTTTACCTTCTTCTTAGAACCAAAGGAGAAACACTTTAGGAATGCATTTACTAGTTGTTAAAATTTGGTTATGCTATGCTTAGGTAGTTGGTTGAACCATTGAGTGGCATCACCTGAGAATGTCATTATTAATGTTCTTAGCATGAGAGGATCATTGTCTTCAAGATGAAAATAGGCGTTGATAAAATTAGTGACATGCTCTTGTGCATACTCTTCACCCTTAAAATTTTCTAACCTAGGAATCTCAAAGTGCTTAGGATATGGAGGGCTAGGGATTGATGGGCACAATGGTTAGTTGTGTATTTTGCTCAGTTTTGGTGAGTTCCCAGCTACCTCTTGTTTCTCAAAGGTTTTCATATTTTTAGCAAGCTCTTGAAATGCCTTTGATGCATGGATTTCCTCCTATTGTAAGCCTATTCGTATTGGCAATGGAGGTAACTCTCTATCCATTTTATTTATTTCATTTTCCTCCCTCCTACGAGGGGACTCAATATTATGATCTTGGTTTGTTGTGTTTGCCCTTCCCCTACTAGTTGGATTTCATTCATAGTTTGGTGGGGAATTTTGTTGTGGGCTATCTTTTCTAGTGCACCTCTCCTTAGGTGAGTCAGCTCATCTAGTTCTTTGGTGGTCACCACCATTTACCTATAAATTATTAAGAGCTAACTACTTGACCTGCTCTCTTAAACGCTGCTCATGTTGGCGCAAGAGTCTTTCTCTTTGTTTATCTTATTTGATAGCTTCCACTAGCTCTCACTCCTTATGTAATGCATTTTATAACTACCTCATTCGATTAGTTTGTGTTGTCATAGAAGACTCATGTTTATCTAACTTTGTTCTTGTTGTCTTGACTTACAGATTCCTCATGGAGATTTTTGCTATACCTATACTCTTGCTATCTAATGTGACTTGTTCAATGTATTGTTGACTATCCCTATGCTTAGACTCCATGCGTCTACTACGGGGTCACTCTAAGGTACCCCAAATCTGGGAGATGTGTTTATAAGTCAAATTTCATGAGCTTCCATATGTTGAGTTCTCAATAGCTATAGTTATTTGATTTTTTCGTGTAGGAAACCAATCCAACCTGTCTAGCTATCTTGTTTTCTATGGCTGGTCCTGTGGGGTGCCATTCACTCCTATGAGGTCATATTCTATGGGAATATTTCCTTTTGCATGAAGGGTTTCTTCTATATGATTCCCATGACTATATGTAGCTCTAGTTTCCTACCCTTTAGTAGGCAGACCTATTTCATATGTTTCTTGTGAGTCTTGAGGTGTTGCAATTCTTGTTTACCTTCTTTATGAAGAGGGCTTTGTGGTAACATGTTTTCTCCATGTGGATGTATATGTAGCAGTCTCATCATCCCTCTGTGAAGAATAAGTTTTAGAACCTTATTTATGTCCATGTGAGGAGGAAGCCCTTGAAGCTTCCTCATGTCTTTGAGATGTTTCTATGTGTTTAGAGGAGGCCCTTGAGGTCTCCTCATATCTCCTTTATGAGGATGGTTGTGAAGCCTCTTTTAGTTTATGTGACTTTGTTCCATGATGTGGTTCCTTACTTGGGTTTTATCGAGGAGATCCCCCAAGGGTTGAGTTCTCACCCCTTATGCTCACGAAGCTACGTCTCATGATATTATGGGTGGGTCGTTCAACATTACTATGATTTTGCTTATGTGTATCAGTTTCTTCTATCTCTCCCTCTGTATTAGACCGAGGGTATTTACTTCTTGTTTTGACCATGTTGTCTATGAATTTATATTTTGAGTTGCAATTTAGGAATAACCACACAATACCAAGCAAATATTTATCTTGATTACCGATTTGAGTGTGCCCTAAAATGTTTGGTGTTTTTTCAATGTGTTGTTCTTTCAATTTCTTTGCTCTTGTTCTTAGATTAAGAATGAGAAAACTCATCCATAGTGACAATCAAGTACACCCATGACAAACATGATTTTCTCAAAAGAATCCAGGGTACACCACTTAAGACCCAATGGAGGGTTTGCCTAGCTCTTCCACTTTGAACCAATGATTGTTCCAACAATGGGAGACAGTTTGAGCACAAGTAACTTAGTGTCACTATAAGTAAGTTTCTCAATCTGTTTCTAGGAAGCTCTAGGGGGTAAACTAGTGGAAGGAGATGAATTCCAACATCACTAGACTGAATTGAAGGTTGGTGATGAAATCCAACTCCCCAATGTTTAAATGATACGTGTGTGTGTGGTGTTCATTTTAAGCTTGAGTAACATAAAGTGCATAATATAGTAGCAATGGATTTTTCCTAAATGCCTAAGTGCAAAAATATGTTTCAATATTTAGAAAGATGCATGAACTACTATTATTTGTATGAGTGCACTTTATTTTGTGTAGTTATGGCCTCTAGCAGGGCCTCAAAGCAAGAAAACAACATAAAATATCTAGCACATTAGATTCTAGGGTGAAATTTTTAGGCATAAGCTGCTATTCCTAGCAATGCCTAGTGGAAAATTTAAAGGAATATCTAAGATATGTGAAATGCTTAATTCTTTCTCCTTTTATTCTATCAATTTCCAAACATAAATGTGCATTAAGTTCTCTATTTTAGACACATAGAAGTAGACAAAAAGCTATAAAATATTAGATAAGCTATACCAACCTTTGATCCAACTTAGAGATTCAGTGTTTTGACCTTTGCTGCACTCCAATTCTGGCCATTGTTGACCAGAGTGGCTAGTTCTTGGCTACTGTAGCTCAGAGCGGCTAAAGCTCTATTGGCCACTGTAGCTAAGAGTGACTAATTTTTAGCCACTGTAGCTCAGAGTGACTAGACCTACACACAAAACTAAGTTATTATTCTAGAAAAAAATGAAAAAATAGTGGAGTTCCTACCGTGATCACCATCTGTAGCAACCCTAGGATGCACGCATCACCCCCTTTTAAATATACTTGTAATGTTATTAAAAACCCAAGATGAAATGGAAGACAATGAAAAAGCATATAACACAAAATAAAAAATATGGATCTCTTTATTTGTATTGAAATTTGGTTACATGTCAATCCCTCTTAGGGATACCCATTTCAATACAATAAGTTACAAATAGGTAAAGAGTACCCCTTTCATGAAGAGGTGGTGCACTTATAAAGGCTTCCCAGTTCCGCACATGAAAATGTATGAGGGATTACAGATGCCTCCTTCTCTAGGTCTATTTCCTAGAGGGATCCCTTTTGCTCTCATATGTTGCAAATTTCGTTTGATGAACCTGTGGCCCTGTAAGCAATGAAACAACAACACACATTTAGATGTCCAATATTGCCTCCTCGGATGAGATTTTTAGTAATAAAATAATTTAATAGAAATATGATGAAACTATGCCATGAAATCATGTAAATCTATGCTAATGATATGAAAATATGAAGAAATATAATAAAATAAGCTATGTCTAAAACCTAAGCTAATCATGTGGGCCATTGTCCAAGATAGTGACCACTAAGGTAAACCTTGCTCTCTTTGCCACAAATTTATGGGTCAAAGACTATATCTGATGTCAAAATAATAGGTTTTATGCTCTTCAATTCATCATGGAACCACTGTACACGTGATCTCCAAGGGAACTCTCCAATTCTCAAAAGCTCTCCTCAAAAACATGTCTTAATGATCTATGTCTCTATCTGTCTCTCTATCTAATCTATTTGGTGCTCTCAGGTTTACACCTTTTATAGTGTGAAATCCTAGGTCTATGTCCAAGCCCTAGGAATGAAATTATCATGCATAGTGCAAGTTATCATGAGAAGCTTTTGTCCTTTGTCTATGTTTGAAGGCCAATTAACTAAAATCTAACTACCCACTTGAATCTCCTATGCGAACTAGTCATTAGCATGAGAATATTTTGTCCTTTATTTATGCTTGGAGGTCAGTTAACTAAAGTTTAAAATCAAACTCAAGCCTCCTATGTGAACTGGTCATGAAAATTAATACAAATTTACTCCCTCTCACCTTTATTGCATGCATACTACCACTTCTGCCTATGATTAAGCCTATTTTTCGGTAAAACTACTTCCTATGGCTTAGTCATTGTCATATCTGGTTGCTATCATCTACAATGACTAAGGTCTGGCCACTCTAGGCTTGAGTGGTTAGGATCTGGCCACTCTTAGCATGAGAAACTAGGCTTGGATGGCTTGAAAAGGCCCCAAATGAGTGGTGAGAACCACTATTGATGCTTGGAAAGTCCAAGATTATGTCTTATGATATTATGAGTGTGTCTATGTGAGAAACTCCCCTAAGCATGACATGATTTAGGTGTCTACACCTTCTCTTTTCATTCCTTAGTGTATATGGGTTTGCATACCACCATGGGGTTGTAGTTTTTGTTGTTTTCCTCCTTGATTCTATGATATTCCTACAAAAATAGGTTAGTGGATTGGGGGGATTGCCTCAATCAATCCCCATAGTAATAAAGATAAAATAACTCATAAAATATAATAAGAACTAAAATAAATAATGTAGAACCTCATAAAAACACCAAATGAAGCTTACCTCCAAGATTTGGGTTGATTTGGGACCTATAGATCCAATTCACCACCTAGGGGGTGAACTGGTGTTGGATTCATGGTGTAATGGGTGAATTAATGGGGTAAGGGGTTTCTTTGCTATTGTACTACTGATGTGTAGGTTTAGACTATTATTTCTATGCTTTTGTACATATTTTGGTAGAGTTTATATGCTTTGGACATAAGTGGAGAGAGAGATAAGTGGAGGTTTGGGCTCACTATTTATAAGAAAACCCAAGGGGTAGGGGGGTAGTTAGGAGAACTAAGACCTAGGGTGATATCCCATGAAGGTTAAGTTATGGTTTGTGAGGTGGCATCCTCACATTACTGTGAGAAAATATCTCATCCTCACACAAGTGTGAGGAGATATTAGGGTTAACTAGGATTAGTCAACTCTAGGTTAGGTCTGGGGTTAGGTTAGGGTTTACTAAGAAATATCCTAACTAACTTAGTGCACACACATGTGGGAGGGGGTAATTAGGGGTAATTATGGATTAAGGACCTAATTAACCTTTTTAGCCCTAAAAGTGAACTTAAGTGAAGTCACTTTAAAATTATATTTAACAATTGACTCAATTAATACTTTTGCCAATTAATAGCCCCGTGGGGGCCTCAATTAAGCATAAAAAAGTCTTGTATCACCTTAGGAGGTTGGTGGATGGTTTTATTATGCATAGAAGGTGTTAATTATATTATTTAGGTAGTTTAATAGGGTTTGGGACCTATAAACTAGTGAAGTGGTGTGTAGAATTCTACGCAATGGTAAAATAATCTATGGTTATCTACGCTAGTCTACACATGTCTATAGTAGTCTATGCATGTCTATGCATATCTATAGATGTATAAACATGTCTATGAGGACCTACAATAGTTTTAATTGGTATATAATAGCCTAGGGGTATCTAGGATTACCTATGTAAACCTACAAGTGTCTAGAAGGACCTACAAGTACGTAGGTATAGCAATGTACAAGTTTTAGGTGTCTACACACTCATTGAAAATGAATAGTGGAGAAAGTATAGAACTATTCCTAAGGAAGGTAGTATATATTAAAAGGAGATTTTTAACCTTAGGTGAAATAGTTAAATATGAATATCTTACTCAAGTAACCATGAGAGCACTTTTAGATAGCTATAAACATTTGGTAACATTTTTGCAGGTCCTAAGTAAAGATACTTCTTTTCCTGATTTAGTCAACATACTTCAAGAATATGAAGTAGAAAATACTATGAAAGATGATATGACTAACACTACATCAGCATAAAAATATAATCCACAAGGAAATATTTCTTCTTTAGCAAGAGGATAGAAAACATGGTATTTTTAGATCTACAGAAAGAAAGGATACAATACCAACTATTGTAGATATAATCCCAGAAACCAAAACCAAATAAATTAGATAAATCATGGGAATTAGTTTGAGCCATGACAATACCAAAGAAAACCTTATCAGTAGCACTATCAGTGACCTACCAATTATCCTCAACTTGAATATTAGAATAAAAATTAGAAATATCACATGGTTCAAAGGATAGAATAATTTGAATAACTAGAAGAACCCATAGAGGATTTTAAAATGAAATCTCTATCATCAAATGTAACATACTACAGAGATACTAACTATTTTCTTGAACAAGTTACAAATAATGCAGAGGAAGAAGACTATGAAGATCAAGTAGAAAATGATGAAGAATATCCATATTGAAGACTAATGCCTTCAATACCCAAATAATGTAATACAGGGGGTGTTGAAAATAGAGTCTATTCCATCATTTGGGTTATGTAAATGTATCCTCCAAGATACATACTTAGATTACTTCCTATGCAAGTTATCTAGTTACTTCATGCAATGTAATAAATGCACAAGTTTTAATGTGCATTTTGTCCCTTGCACAACTAGATATTGTGTTGGCCAAGTATCCTATTTTTCCTATATAAATATGGCCTCTTAGATAGATAGACATATTCGAGGGACATAGTCAGATAGTGTAGCTTAGTGGATAGTGATGTTTTGTATTCCTCACCATTCATTGCTGATGGATATAATGTAGATCAGTAGATTTATTAATGGAGTGCTCATTTCCTCCATAGATTTTTTTTTTATGATTTATATTTATAGCATACTTTAGTCATCTAGCAGATTTACTTTCTTTCATGTTATTATGCATCTTGTGATTTTTATCTCCCAAGTCTCATTCATCAAAAGCTAACATGTGTGTCTAGCTTTGTAATTTTATAAATCTCATGAATATTCTTATATTCACTTTACTTCCATGAAAATGACCTTTGATTATTTGTATCATCTTTCTTTTCCAATTCAAATCCTCACACTTTGGCATTTCATTTGAACACAATATCATATGCTATATAATTCAATGCATCGAGTATTTTCATGATCATATCCATGTATTTGATTATATGAATTTGAAACATAATACTCTTCACATCTTTGGCTATCTAAATTTTGCCCTATAATCTTCTTATTTTCATCTATATAATTTATATAACTAATACAACCAATTATATTTTATAAATCCTCCTTCTCTGCTCCTTCGGTATGGCACTAGAATTGTGCTACTACTGTGACTACAAGGAGACAATATATATCCACGTGGGTGCCTCAGTGGCCATCTACATGGAATGTATACTTGTGGTGGAATAAAACCCCATTGATGATACCCGCGACATCCACATATTCCATGACAATAGGGGCATCCAGTGCATTGAGAAATTCCATGACCCCTTCAGCCTTAGTGATGCTCACCTAGTAGACACATTGATCTCAAGTAAGCCTAGCTCTAGTGTGATGATGCTGAGAAAGCACCAAAGGGCCATACAAAAGACCATAAAATTTTCCAACACCTAGGCAAGAAGTCCTAGCTAGCATCTCTCCTCAATGTTACCAATATTGACTCCTTGCCTTTCACAGGTAGTGATTACTACCACTGCATTAATCCCACATGCATCCAAGATAAAATATTTAATAATTTATCAAAATTAATGGGCACCAATACATATGACTTAGATATGGCCCTTAGTGGTGCTCTCAATATTTGTGCCTCTACATTGACCGCACTTCGGTACTATGTCTGCTAGTTGGTTGGGTTGGGGGTTCACCTTAAAAATTATGCTAACTTTAGTAGCCTAAAAAAGATATATTTTTAACATTAGTCTTGCATAATGTTTTATTTGGGATGTGAATTTACATGATCTTTAATAAAAGTAACATATAGCAAATGGAAGCAATGATTTAATGAAAAACTTATTTTGGTTTTTTCTTTTACTTTTAATTTTTAATTCAATGCATAAGTAATCAATGGATTGAACTCAAATATAATATGGTATAAAATAAATTAAAATAAAAAAAAATTGAACTAAGCTTATACAAAATTAAAATCCGCTAGATAAATCTTAGGATAATGAACAACGTGGTACTCAACATTGATGATTTTATTGGTATGAAAATATGAAATCAAACACCCAAGATCAATGAGGTTAAAAAATACTCAAGTGAATCTATTGCTTTATTTTCTTCTCTATACATGTGCTAGATAATGATGTTTGTGTATCTAACCAATAAGATTTTTAATTCATTAATCATATTTTGAACACTCCATGGTGGGACTTGATTTCCTTTGAGCCAATTGATAGTAAGCATGAAATCACCTTCAACAATGATGTGGTCACAATTTGAAGAACACAGGCTTATATTGAGAGGGAGGTGAATAGTATAAAATCAAGTTTTACTTTTCTTTCCCACATAATATTATCTAATATTATAAATAGAAATATAAATAGCAGTAACCAAAGCAATTCATAAATCATCACACACAAGAGAGATACAAATTTAATGTGGTTCACCCAATGTGGGCTACTCCATGAAGAAAATATTTATTCTAAATTTTCTCAACAAATCTCTCGGGAATCAATTTCCTATTACAATGTTTATGGACCTCTGTCCAAAGGAGAAACCAATCTCCTATGCTTTGATTTGTGTATCTCTTTCCATAGGAGAACTCTATCCCATTGTAATGGTTTGTGGATCTCTCTCCATAGGAGAACTCTATACCCTAGCTCTAGTTTGTGGAACTCTATCCATATGATAAATCTATCCCCTCTGCTATGGTTGGTGAACTTCTAGAAGACTTCTACTCCCACTGCACTGGCTTGTGGATCTCTCTCCATAGGAGACCTTTATCCACACTGCACTGGTTTATGGACCTCTATCCATTGGAGACCTCTATCCTCTCTAATTTGTCACCTCCAAAGCCTACTCTCAAATTTATCTTAAATTTACACTAAACTTTATCCCAAGTCTATCATAAATCTACTCTAACTCTACTCAAATATTTGCACTGAATTCTATCCTAAGTCTAGCACAAATATGCTCTAACTCTGCTCACAAATCTGCACCAAACTCTATCCCAAGTCTAGCACAAATATTCTCTAACTCTGCTCAAAAATTAACATCAAACATTATCCCAAGTATACTCTCAAGACTTGCTCAAATATGCCTTCAATCCTTCTCAAAATACTTACTCAAATTTGCCCTCAAGCCTTCTCAAAGACTTTCTCAAACCTGCCTTCAATTTTTCTCACAAAACCTACTCAAATAACTCCAAATCTTGCATACAAAATACTATTTAAATATCTTTCAGAAAAAACTTTCTTCACATAGATAAATTCTACTTAGAATTATTTTAACCTATGGAACATATACAGAATGATATGCTCTATCAAAAACTCAATATGTTTCACACTCATAAATATTGTACTCAATTAACCAATCTCTTTCTCTTGCAAAATCCTTTTCAAATCAAATCAAAACAATGTATAACAAAATTGGTCTATCTTTCTTGTAAATTTTCTCTCAAATATCAATCACACCAATGCACAATTTTCCCTTACAAAATTGATCTCAAAAACTTTCACAATTGCTATCAATATCTCTCAAACCAATGTTCAAAGGTTTCACAATGATGTACTAACTTGTCTTCAACCCTAGCACAAGTAGTTCACAATATCTAGTACAAATGTCTCAATATCTTTCAACAATGAAAGCACACTTGTTCTCAAACTCTATCCCAAATATTTCCAAAACCAATCAATAATGAAGTACAAGAAGATATTCAAACTCTAATGCAATTGTTTCAAATTTCTCTCAAAAATTGATGCACATGTAGGTCTCAAACCCTAACTCAAAAACAACCCTTTTATCTCCACCTTATATTTTAGAAACATTCACTTCAACAAAACACTTTAATAAGGAATGATGTGCCCATACCTCTTAGTTTACCCTTATGGAGATATGTCTTCAAAAACCTATCTCACAAACAACTAATTTTTCTTGTGCCACTTCAAGGGTTAGATAGGAAAATACTTTCTCAAACCATCACATAAATTTTCTTCTCAAAAATATATGCTCAATTTAATTCCAAACCAATGCTCTATAACTCCCTTGGTTTTTCAAAATAAAGCATTAAATCATGAACCAAGTCCTTTTAAATTTAATGCCACTATTACAAGCAATAAAAACACATTTTACACCTTTTATCTCCCTACTTTCATGAAATAATTTCCAAACCACTTAATGACCCATAACATTGATTTACAAATTTAAATCAACCATTTACACCTTATCACTCCTACTTTTGCATATAAAATAATTTTTTAATGACAAAAATATCTTCAAAGCATTTGGCAAAAATAAATTATCCTTATATGTCCTATTTACCAAAAACCTGTATACCATTGCACACCCCTCAAACACTAAGCAAATATTAAACAACCTTAGGGCATATCTTTTCCAAAAATTATTAATGTTGGCATGGATGGGAATCGACCCTCTAACCTCAACCTCCTAATGTAAGTGCTTAACTACTTGCACTAGCAAAGTGGTTGAGACCTATCATGTAGGCCTCCACATTTATTCCTTGGTGCATTCACCAAAAATAATAAAAACTCTTCAAAACTATTTCTAGGGAGAATCGAACCACAGATCTTTGCCTTGCAAAGCATCTTGACACACGTCTAGCCACCACTGGGCCACCCTAGTGGATGACGTCAAGGGATGGATGAACTTCACTTTAATTTTTCCTCCTTTTGCACTCTAAAATTAGTGATATCCTCTTGTCCTTATTCACTATCACACTTGCATGATTGCTCGAATGATCACATAATTAAAACACACCTTTATTTCCAAAAATCTTAGGGTATAAATATGCTTTTCATGCATGTTTTAGACATCGACCCACCTTTGAAATTTATTTAAAAATAATTTGATTTGTTTTTGGTGCCATGCAATTTTAAACTTAGGTTTTATAATATTTTTAAAAAAATATTATATTAAACCTTTTGCCTTGGGTCTTTTTCACCAATGAGAAGTAAACCTTCTACCTTGGGTCTTTTTCACCAATGAGAAGTAAACATTTTGCCTTGTTAATTAAAATATCTCTTTTCTTTTTATTTACTAAATGAAGACCTTGTTATTTCCAAATCTGCCTTAATAATATTATAGAGACAAGGACACGACACTTAAAAAATAAATAAATCAAATAACCCGAAGAAACACAAGATTGCACAAAAAGATAATTTTATTTAAAATATGGGTGAAGCTAATAAACTCCTTTTGATACAAAGATGTACAATATGCTAGGGTTCTCCGAAACCCTAGATACAATAATGAAGTGTCTTCAAATGGTGTGTCTTGCTCCCAATAAGGTGAGTGGGCTTCAGGTATCCGTGTGTTTGGGCCACTCTGACTGTAGTAGTCTTCCAATGCTCTTTTGATTGATGTTATCCAATCCTACACACACAAAAAACAATAAAGTTGTTAGTAAACAAGAGGAGGGTTCCATAGTGTGAACCCTCAGAAATAAAAACTAAAACCCTAGATCTTATGTAAACTATATATGTAAAATGCAATAACAATGAATGATAACCAAAATGTAGATTTACCTTGCTTGTGGTGATACCTTGCTTTGTTGTTGTAGATCTGATGGCAAATGATGTGGTGTAGCAGACTCTAATTCATGCTTTGGTGATTGTAGCAGGCTCTAGTGGGTACTTGGAAAGCTTCTATAGTGAGATTCATAGGCTTTGGCATGCACCTATGGAGCAACAAGCTATGGTGAGCACCTAGTAAGCTTATGTAGCAAGCTTTGCAATTTCTGGCATGCACTTGTAGAATGGCAGGCTCTAGGTGAATGCATGGCAAGCTTCTGCAATGAGCTTGGAAATTTTAGGATGGCACCTACAGGTAAGGGTAAATATGTAGAAGTAGATCATGGGGGTGTGAAGGATGTGACAGATGGGGAATGATGGAGGTGACAAAAAAATTTTGGGGAATGGATGTGGGGATGGCTGGAATAGTTGAAGTCCTATGGCTAGCTAGGGCTTTGGATTTTTAGGGCTTTATCACTTTTTGCTTCACTAGGGCTTCACCAATGACTTCTTTAGGATGCACACTCCAATATCAGGATTCCAGGGTTCCAGGGTTTGAGCATTTGTAAATGCCCTTACTTATAATCCAACCTTAGGGTTTCTTAGGGTTTTAGCTCAACACTTTAGATTGTGTGGCTAAGATTAAATCACATCCTAGGGATGAGATTGTACTTTAAGTGTGGAATGGATTAATGAATATGGACGGTGGATATTAGATTGGATCGGACGACTATGGTTAATTGGGTTTATAAATACATATTTTATAATAAATATATTATAATATAATATAAAATATTATATTAAATATAAAATAATATTAAATAATATTAAAATAAGCCCAATTGGGCTAGGAAATTGCGGGAAATATGTAATTGGGCCAGATAATTAGCGAGAAAGGTGTATGGCGGACAAGTGGGTGGTGGGATGGTTAGGATGGAGGATTAATGGCTATAATTTGGTGTCTACAAATGCCCCTTTTTGTACTATATTGCAAGAAACACAATATGGTGCAAAAATACGAGACACCTACATGGGATATGGGTGCAGAAGCAGCTTCTCTCTATTACTGGATTTGGGCACTGAAGTTGAAGATAAAAGAATAAAGAATTTTTTGGAATTTGCATAGCTTACCCCCTCAATTGGTGAATGAGAAGCATCTCACGAGCCAATTGAAAAAGAAGTTTGTGCAAGTGATGAATGATGTAATGAAGTGTTATGTGATTGTGGATGATATGAATGATGTAAAATGTGATATTGTTTTTGCCCCAACAGTGGAAAAGGGGGTTGGTGTAAAATACCATGTGATTGTGGATGATATGAATGATGTAAAATGTGATACCATTTTTGTCCCAACGGTTGAAAGGGGGTTTTGTCAAGTGTAGATGTCATGATCATGTAAGATGTATCCCATTATGGGAGGATCAAGATCAAATTATGGTCACCCCAAATTTGGGGGTGATTTGATGTTGTTGAATAGTGTGCTCTCTCATGCCATTGATATGCAAGTATGATGATGTAGATAAAAAATAAAAAATAACCGTGGATGGCCTACTGGTGACTGTTCTTACAATTGGAACTAATCCTCCTAGCTAGTGCTGATCATTATATTTTTGAATAAAAATGATTAAATTTAAGTTTTTGTTCATGTGTTAAGCCTCACGAACTAGGCCATCAATGACAGCAGTTGTGCAAATTGATCTTGGCAATGTTTTACTCCAAAATGTGAAGTGCCCAGTTTGATTGTGATATTGGACCATGAGATAGTTTATGATGATCATGGTAAAGCATGGTGGTTTGTTCATATTACCAAATTGCATGGATTATTATTGCTGCAATCACCAAGGAGATAGAATAGACCACTAGATACGAGGTTCACTTGAATGAACTAGAAAAATGGTGAATGAAATGATTGATGAATTTAGAGATGGTGATGGAAGAATTTTGGATGAGTGATGGAGTGATTTTGCTAAATGTAGAGTTGATGGATGTATGATTTGTAATTTGTGCTTCTTTTATTGTTTTATTGTGCATAAAACGAGATATTTATTGGTCAAATCAACTCCAATCTTTGTGAAATTGCATTGGATGATGAATAATATGATGCAGAATGGTTGGATGCTGGTTTTATAAAATTTTTGGTTCCCAATGCATTTTATGACTCGATTTGCGTATTTTGAATATTTGGTTTGTTCTCAAAAATTATGCATGCAAAACAATATTTGTTTTCACAAAACCTAATTTGATGATGTGCCTGATGTGTGGATGAATTTTGGTGAAATTTAGATGTGGTAAGCTAGTGTTTTGATCAATTTTGTCTTCCTACCATTATGCACCTGGGTGTACCCACAGGTACCCAAGTGTGTTTGCTAATTCTAGGTATAGGCCTACACCTGAGTGCACTAATAAAAGCTATAAATAGCTTTCTGAGTGAATCATGAGGCTCACTTGTGCATTTCAAACTTTGAGAAGTTGCATCTGAGGAGTGGAGTGGGTTGGTGAGCTTAGTGAGGTTTTTTGGAATCTACACAGAAGCTATGGAGGTAGAGGGATTGAATGCTATTAGTGCAGTTGAGGCCCAATTTGCCTCTATAATGTTTAAAAACACTGTCTTTTATGCAATTTTTTATTTTTTTTAATGGTATTAATAAAATGTTTGTTACTGTAGTTTTGGGATATAGAGCCTTGACATCACTTCTATCCTCTTATTCCTGGAATGAGGAAGAAGCTCACAGATGATGATTGGGAGATTTTGGGGAAAGTGGGCTTGGAGGGGGTTGCTATGTTGGATTTTGTGAGGGTAGATGATGGGTATCTCTCATAATTGATAGAGATATGGGAATCTGATAGGGGGATGTTCTAGCTATTGACTGGAGGGGCTACTGTAACCCTTGAGGATGTATACCGCATCCTCAAGGTGCTAGTATAAGGGGAGAAGGTGGTGGTTGGGTATGACAAGAAGATTCATATGGAGAAGATGTTTGGGGATCAATGGCAGGAGGCTAGGATGGGATATGGAGGTATATGCTTTCTAAGCATGTACAAGATGAAGGAGTTGGATGCACTCCTGACCTTTATTATGTTTGTGTTAGCAAATGTAGTGCTACCTAATAGCACTGGTTGTAGGTTCCCTTGGAACCTTTTTGGGTTGGTGAGTGATCTACACAATAATCTCTAGGAGTATGCATGGGCTCCTACCTTGTTGGCGTAGTTATACTAGGAGTTATATGAGGTGACGTGAAGGAGGAAGAGGATTGGGTGTGACTTCCTCCTATAGTATTTGGCTTGGGAGCATTTTGGTGTAACTCATCCAAAGGGGTTGTTGTGTCAAGCATGGTAGATGGGGGAGCCCTATTATAGGTAATGGGTAGTGGCATAGGAGGTAAATCCTAGTTGATAGGTGTAGCCAGTGGTATCAAGATATGTGGTCAGGTTTGACTCGAAATGACGTGATATGGAGGTCATGGTGAGGAGCTCTATGAGATGGTGATAGGGAGAAGTTACATCGGGTGAGGTAGGCTCGGTGGTTGATTGGTCAGAGAGATGATAAGGTGAAGTACTTTTAGTACTCATGGGTGTTGAGGCAATTTGGCTTGCCTCAAGATGTGCCATATGAATTGATGTTGTATTGGCATCGACAGGATGAGGTGTGGCTCCCATGTACAGAGCCATGGTGGGTGTGATGAGGCCCAAGAATACCTCATTATTGCATAATGTTTGACTCATTATTGCACAATGTTTGACTACCATATGATAAGTTAATTGCCAAATAGTTGACTAGAATATACTATTTGTTAAGTGTTTACATAATTTTATATTAGGAATACTATATCTCTGTTTTTTACTATTTTCAACATTTTGTGACTGATTTTGCTTGATTAAGTAGCAAGTAAGAACATGCATTTCAATTAACCAAATGTGGTATGCTGATATCCATTAACTTATCAATGGTTTTTGAATGTTTTCCTGCCCTTAAACTTGTTTCAAATCCACATTGAAGACAAAAGTTTAGGACTGTCATAAATCTGAAAATCTGGAAAAAACAACCATATAAAAATCAGCAAGCTGTCACTTTATAGGAACACCTTGAAGTTGTCAAGCAAAGCATGAGGATATGGATGGAATAATTTTAGAAGGACTACAGAAGACATTTTATCTATTTAGAAGCATTCCCACATGGTCTAAATAGGCAGCAACAGGGTATAACAGAGCAGGGGCAATTGTGCAAAGCACTTTTGCACTATTTCAAGCATGGTTACTTGGTGAATGAAGTGTATAAATTTAGTAGCAGCTTGATGTACTCCTTCATGTTGATATTTTAATAAGTTTTCCATGTTCTAATTTTATTGAATTTGCAAGAAATGCCAATATTCTACAACTATGCAGCAGAACTAGAAAATGTAGTAATTTACCATGTAAATTCTAGCAAGCTACCAATGAATGGCAAGGCATGAAATTCACATCCAAGGAAGAATGAAGACTATTGCAATCTGATACTGAAGGCTAATACACCTTAGAAATGCAGCCAAAACCATTTGGAGTCAACACATTTGGTCATTCTAAATATCTTTGAAATGAACACAATGTCTTTGGAATGAGAATTGCAGTATCTTCGGAATGAGCCACTTATCTTCGGAATGAAAACATAATGTACTTTTTGACTTGTTGACTGAATTTTTGCGATGGAAAATGGGATAAGAAGGTTGATAAAGTTAAGGGAAAATATCTTCCATCTAATTTTTCTGTCCTTGCCGTCCAAAGCCACCATGCATGGAAAAGATCAATTTGATCCTCTTCTAGGATAAACCTAGAAAAACTACAACATAATAGAAAGTTGTTTGCAAGATAGGAATGGCATATTCTGAAGTGGAGAATTATGTGTGAGATATTTCTAGACTCCTCCCATGTACTCCCACCACTGAAGATGCTTTCTAAGGGCCAATGACTACTGCTCAACACAAACTATCTAGATTTGCATTTATTTCAGATCCAAAATTATTGGCAAATGACTGTAAAATAGCACATAGGCTGATTTGAGCATGGGATATATTGTAAATATTTATATAAATAACACAACTCCCTCCTTGGTTGAGCAGTTAGGAATTAGAATAGAGGAGAGTTTTCAGTAGTAGCAATTAGGACTGTACAGTGATTTTCTGTAATAGTTTTCAACATGTTTTGTCATCAATAAAAGTGCAGTATTTTATCATTTTATGTTCTGAGTTTTAATTAGTTAAGGAGTGCTTTTCACCTCCTTCTATATTAGGAAGTATGGGCCCACTTTCAGATCTAGAAGGAGGGATTTTATGGCAGGTTTTAATCGTAATTTTTCTACCAGAATTAATAGATTGCTTGCCAGATTTCATTTTATTGTTTTTATTTTGTATTGTGTGATTTATGTTTCCTATTATGTTTGTGTACAAAATTTGTGTGTATGTCAGCTGACAAATTATATTAAGCATTTTGCTTTATGTTTTCCCTACTTTCTATTTTAGCAACTTTCCATTTTCAGAATATTTCATTTTGCTGTCAATTCCTGTAGCAGAAGCTTGACGACCTTTTGTGGCAGGGCATTGACAGGTGTTTTAGAATAAGTTTCAATTTTGCAAAAGTAGATTAGATTTCAATTTAGAAATTTCAATTATGCAAGAGTAACTAGATTTCAATTCTACAAAATTAGATTAGATTTCAATTTAGCAATTTCAATTCTGCAAGAGTAATTAGATTTCAATTCTGCAAAAGTAGATTAGATTTCAATTTATCAATTTTAATTCATGCAATTGTAGTTAGATTTCAATTCTTGCAACTTAGATTTAGTTTTCAATTCCTATAATTTATTTCAGTTTCCGTTCTTCAGACTAGGTTTAGTGTGACACCAAAAGGCTAAACCAAAATCGGCTTCACCAATAAATGCTTAAAATCCGGAATGCCTGAATTGTACTTTGCCCTAGCCTTCTATCGTAGACAGCCTTGGACACCACCCCGGATTGATAAATAATTGAGATTAAATGATGAGACTCAACGACACTCATCAGGGTGCATATGGATGATGATGAATTATAGGAGGTTCCCAAGGTAGATGATGCTAGGGTGACTCTGGAGTATGTAGCTTGGTTTGGTGCCCAACCAGTGTGGGTACCAAAGGTGGTGAGTGGTGATGCAGCAGCTATGGGGTCGAGGGGGACTCCGAAGAGGATGAGGCCACAATGGTCGGTGAGTCGAAGGTGGTCGAGGGGATCAGCCCAGTAGGCTCTAAAGATGGGGTTGGTGGATGAGGAGAGGGAGGATGATGAGGAGATGGGTGAGATTTCTGAGGTGGCTAGGTTGTGGGTAGAGGTGGAGCAACTTCGTGAGGAGCGCGAGACCATGCTTGAGACTCATAGGGAGTCTTTGGCTACTATAGCATGGCTGGAGGTAGAGCGGGAGGTAGCTGGGGCTAGTGATCGAGAGATGGTCATGAGGCTTCAGGAAGAGATGTTGGCTAAGGAGCGTCGACATCAGATGGACTTGCGATGTCTATGGGCTAGTGAGGCGTATGCACATTCCTTGGAGGATTTGTGTATGCATCACCATATTACGCTACCTGATCCTCCTTCTTCTTCTATAGTCGAGTCATCTAGGCATACTGAGTCTAGGTAGAGTACTAGGCCTAGGGCTCCTACTAGGTCTCAGGGGTCCTCTCATGGACATTAGCTTAGTGCTTAGATGCACTATTTTGTATATGAGCCTTGGTGCTCCCTTGTAGCCTTTTTGGCATTTATTGTATATGCGATTTATATATATATATATACATGGCATTTTATATATTTGTGTTATCTTTTGTGTGAATGCTTTTATGTTTTATGCAATTTGTGTTTAATGTTTTATTGATGCTTAATGTAGGCTAATCATGATGTGTATGCATAATGCTTATATGGATGATTAATGCATGTGAAATGACATGTATATGAATGGTGTTTATGTGGATGATTAATGCCATCTAAATGATATGTGTTATGGATGATTAATGCAAGTAAATGTATAATGAATCTAAACTATATGAGAGGAATGCATAGTGTTCAAATGATCTTTTTATAGTTCAGAAATTTTATTGGCCATTTTTGTAGTCCATTGTTTGGCAATCGGGGGTACCGAATTTGGTTGTGTTATGCAACTTTACTTACGATGGGGATATGGTTGTTGACATGGAAGAAGATATGGATGTTGATATGGAAGCATATATGGAAGAAGATATGGATGTTGATATGGAAGAAGATATGGATGTTGATATGGAATGAATATTGCATGATTTTCAAAGACTCAAACATACTAGTGTCATCAACCAAACTCACTAAGGTTGTCTAACTTTCTTTAGGACCAAATGTGTGTGCGAGTGAGGTTCAATTACCAAATCTTGAGTATGACAATGACCCTATCCAATCAAGTACCAGTGTGTGTGCATGTGAAGTTCATTAACCCATTATGAGTAAATTTAGGTATGACCTATTATGGAGATGACCTGAGGCTAGCCTGTCCTTATGTGCATTCAGAGGTCTCCCTTTTTTGAGGAGAGACATGTCGCCTCGCATGAGCTTACTCCACTTCCAGTCAAGCGTCTATAGCCCTGGTGGAGATTCACTCCATAGTCCAATGGGATTGATATTTTAGGCCTTGGGGATGACTACCCATCCTTGTTAGGGACATGTAGTACGAATCCTTATGACTTTAGGGATCAAGGGTGTGGGGATTGAATTTGTTAATTTTGTATAGAGCTTTGGGGAATCGGATTCTCAACCGAAGTGTGATGAGAATTTTGACCCTATCCTTACTACTCTATGTTTTTATGTTTATGTTTGGAGCAATGTTGGTAGTGGTGAAAACCACTATTTTTGGACTATGTTGCATGATGGGACAAGCGAGGGATATCTCCTTTTCACCTCAAGGTGCTACCCAAGTATGGTACTAACCCTCCTTAACTCAAAATGTTTTTAAGATGTGATGGAATGTGGTTGGTTCAAGATTGTTTTGTGATCAATCGGTAATACTCAAGACTTTCTTAGTGTATAAAGTGTGTTTTTGGTCCTAAAGAAAATCGGACATCCATTTGGAGGTTGCTTGCTACACTAGTAATGGCTGAGTGATTGAAAATCTAGGCCTTATGATTTTTGACACATGATGTGGTTGACATATGACTTTTGTGAGAGTTGCATGATTTCTTCAAACTAGGTACCCCCAATTGTTATAACTTGACTTTTTGTTTATGGCCATATCATCATTACTATAAAAGATCATTGAACATGGGATGGGATGAATGCAAATGTATATGCCTAATGCAATGGAGTGTTGATATGCAAATGGAAATTGTACAATGCAATGGAATATGTATGATTTAATGTATGCGAATGAAACAATGCATGAATGAAAAATGAAAATGCATGTCAAATGCCTAAATGTAAATGCAAATGGAATGTATGCAATGTGGGAATGCCTATGTGAATGATTTTTTTTTTAAGCCATGTATATATACATATATATAGTCATGCATAGAAGAGGACCCCTAAAAGGAAGAGCTAAGACCGGTCTCAAAAATCAATGCAAATGCGTATTGCCCCATTAAGCTTGTGAATGGGTACTAGTCCTTGAGAGCCAGTCGGGATAGTCTAGGGTGTCATCTAATTCTTCCTGCTTATCATTGCCTAACTCTACCTGAAAGACCTCAAGACCATTAGTGGAAGTTGATGGAGGTGAAGGTGGCGATGAAGGAGGAATGTAGTTGGCTGAAGCCCTTAACAATTCCTCGGATAGGACGAGCTCCAAAAAGGAGGGTGGGGAAGAAATCGGTCCAAGTCAACAAGGCTAAAGTCAATTGGGATTGGGTTAGCCAAATCATATGGATTGCAGAGGGTGAATAAGTCAATAGGATTCATATTGACCTAGCGGAAGGAAGGATGGCCTGGATGAATGGGTAGATGGAATGATTGAATCTGAACCGATGTCGAGTCATGTTATCCCTATAATAATGGACGTGAAATTAATATGAGAGCAACACATATTTTTTTTTTTAAATTTTTTTTTAAATATGTACATATGTTACAATTCTTGGCTGATGTGTGTGGCTCAAGGTGGATTACCAGGTGGGTCTACTTATTCTTGTGGAAGAAGTAAGCGGAATATGGGATGATGGATGGGGAACATTCAGAGGTAAAACTCTTCCTATTGGGTGATGGGGACAATGGGTTGTGACTCCTCTTTAGAATCGTCAGAAGCGTTTGACATGACTTCAAACTCTTCGTAACTTTCATCATCGAAATCAAAGATAGGATAGGAGAAGTTGATGGGGTCATCCTCGTCTACTTCGTCAATGTGAAGTTCTTGAAGGGCTTGTTCAAGAGAGGATGTTGAGGGTAATGGATGGATGGGGTGGTCTTCATCATTGAGGCTAAGATTTTTAAAGGCTTGCTCAAGAGAAGTGGTGGAAGACAATGGGGTATAGCCTAAACTAGAATGATCATGGGCACCTCTATATGGGACCTCTAAGATATCATGCATCCCTTGCTCATGGGAACCTAGACCTTGACCCTGCCAATTGAACATGTTAAAGTAGCGAGCTGGAAACTCCTCCATATTAGGTATGATGGCACGTCTAGGCTCTTTTGGTTCTTCGGGTGGGTTTGCTCCAGTTGAGAAATCCAACCCTCCATAAACAAAGTTAATGCTATTTGGAGTTGCGCTCATGTCATAAACAACACCTATGGATAAAGAATGGTCTCGGGGACGTCCAAAATCCTTGGCTGTGGGAATGGCTAAGGGTGTGATGGTGACGTCTTGGACCACGTACTCACCTATACCAGGATTGGTGATGTGGACTTTGACTTGGGCTGATGTGGTTGATGATGGGCACTCAGAGGGTTCTGGGTTGGTTGTGGATGGTGGTGAATTAAATATTTCATAGTCCAAAAGTTTGACTTGTGAAACATCGGTTGACGGAGTGGGGTTGGATGGAGGTGTGGGATTAGATGGTGATAGATGGGGTAATGATGAAATAGAAGAAGTGGTTGTAGAAGAAGGGGTGGATGTGGTGGACGATGTGTTAATAGTAGACTGACTGTGACCACATGTACAAGAAGAAGTGGATGTTTGAAGAGGGGATGTGATGGGTAGTTCCTCTAGGATGGGAGCCTTAGAAGAAGATGTAGATGGATTAGAAGAAGGTGGATTAAGAGATGATGTGGATGGATTCGATGATGGTGCCAAGAATAAATGGGTGGAAGGTAACATGGATTCATAAGGATTTGAAATGAAATTACAATACTTAAAAGGTTCGACATCCGCGAGGATGCAATGGACTTGTCCATCATGAACATATTTCAAGCATTGGTGGAGAATTGAAGGAACACATTTCATTTCCCTCATCCAAGGTCTACCAAGGAGTATATTATACGCCATGGCTCCTTCTAAGATGTGAAACATTGTGTGCAATATTCTGGCCCCTACTTCTATGGGTAAAACAATAGTGCCAACTGTGGTACACAAAGCATCGTTAAATGCTTTGAGGGTGAATGATGATTTGGAAATGTGGGATGGAGGTAATTTGAGGTGACTAAGGGCAGTGGTAGTAATGATATTGATGGATGAGCTGGTATCAATTAGGACTCTTTTGAATGGATTTCTATCTATTAAGGCCATTATGTGTAATGGAGGGTCTACTGATTCTGAACTCATTGACTTTATCTCAAAGTCATAGAAGGTGATTGATGGCTCCATACACGTCCTAACACTCCCTACAAAGTTATTAAAGGCATTAGAGTCTTGGGATTCTAACTCAATTGACTTGAGTATTTCCATTAAAGCTTCTCTATGCCTAGGGGATTGTTGGATAAGCTCATACACAGAAAGCTTGGCTGATGCCATTTTCAAACTAGTGGTTAACCGACTGGTTAAGGTTACCGCTGGCCTTATTGGATGAAGGATGGGCTGATTGGATGGATTGGATAGATTGATTGGTGGAGATGGATTTGGCGATGTTTGGATGGGGGGTGGATTTGAAGGTTGTTGAGTATTTTGTTGATTTTGTCGTTGCCCTCTAGTGACCACATGGACTGCTCCTACAAAGTTTTGATATTGTTGGACATGATTTACTTGGTTAGGAGGTGCCTGTTGATTGTTACCTCCTACATTATGTTGGACCTCCCCATGGTTAGGTAGAGGTGTCTGATATATGCCCAAGTTTTGGTTTTGTGGAGCTAAGGGGTTATCCACGTTAATGGCCCCTAGGTCTATGAGGTCTTGCACTATGTTCTTGAAAACATGGCAAGAGTTAATATCATGCCCATTTTGCCTATGGTATGGGCAAAACAAGTGCTCTCTATAACTTTTAGGCCTTTTAGTGGGGTCATCGGGCCTAATTTCTTGGTAAGGCTAATTTATTAGTCTCATACAACCTTCGAAATATGGATGAATACGACTCCGCTAAAGGAGTGTATTGACGTTGGGGTCGATTGTATTGGTGGTGGGTAGGTTGTTCCATAGTTGGCGTTGTGTTTTGTACTATTGGTGCTTGTGTTACTGATGGGACCGCATGATAGGTAATTTGTTGTTGCACTAGATTTTGAGCCACTACGGGCTGGCTCATCACCACTTGATTGACTTGATTAGTTGTGTTAGCCGTTGAGGCTTGTGTTGATTTAGTTTGGCCGGATTGATTATTTCGGTATTGGCCCTTATTTTGCCATTCCTTTTTCTTAGGCTTAATGACACCTTCTTGGATTTTTATCTCCTCAATGACACTAGCCTATGCTAAAGCTTCCTCAAATGTTCTATAAGTGTTTAGTTGTAGCATCCAAGAGATGGGTTTTAAGCAACTCTTGGTAAAAAGTTTTATAATTTCTTCCATTGGTAGGGAGAATGGCAACTTTGTTATGACTGCCCTCCAACGGTTTCCAAAATCATAGATAGGTTCATCATCCCATTGTTTCAAATAATATATGTCCGATAATGATACCTTCTTTCTAATATTGAGAGCGAAACGCTCAAATAATAAGTCCATCAATTGGTCAAAAGTATAAATACTATGTGTAGGCAATTGATTGTACCATTCAATGGCATCTCCCCCTAATGTTTGAGGAAACGTTCGGAGCATAAGAGCATTATCATCGCTAATCCAAAAACATGCATGAACAAATGAACTCACATGCTCCTTGGGATCCTCAGTTCCTCTGAACTTGTCAAATTTTGGTACCATAAAATCTGTCGGATATGGCGGTGATGGTACCGAAGGGTGGATTGGTTGATGGATCAGTTGGCTTAAGGTGAGCTTTTGGCTCATTATTCCTGGTGAGTTTTGCATCAACTGATCAATTTGCTTTTGTATTGCCTGGAATCTAAGATCTTCTACTGGAATGTGAGTACCTTGGATTATGTGGTGATTGGTTGATGGGTTGGATGGTAGATGTTGGGGTGTGACCAGCATGGTATTGTGAAATGAGTTGGGTTGGGTATGGGGTGAATATTGATGGTTAAAATATGGTGATGATTGGTGAGGAGGTTGGTGGAAGAATGGATTGTGTGGTTGGTTGGTAGCAATGGTAATTGGTGTGGTTGATGTGTGGATTTGTGGTGGATTAGGGATGGAGACTATGGAAGATTGGGGAACCCATGCTAGATTTTGATTGGTGGGTGGAGGTTGATTTGGAACTGCTTGGATCATAGGTTCTGTGTGGGCCGACTATTTTCCTCTTGTTCATTGTGAAAGCAACTTATTTATGAGCCCTAATGTATCCGTGAGTTCCTGATTTGACCATGTGTCAAAGGATGTGGTTGTGGCTAGATGAGATGATGGAAGGGTGGATGATGATGGATGAGAGGGCATGGGCATTGTGGCTAGGTGAGATGATGGAGGGATGGATGATGATGGATGAGAGGACATGGGCATGGAGCAAGTTGCATTTGATGTGACAACTTGTGAGGCAACATTAACATACTCCTCATATAATGGGTTGGAATAGATGGATGTGGGGTAAGTGTCTGGAACACTTAGATGTTGTTGTGGTTGGCTCGTGGAAGAAGGCATACCATATTCGTAACCCAAATTATGATATCCTTGGGTAAGGTGGGTGGTAGCCAATTCGGGTTCTTCAAATCCCTCTTGGCTAAGGGGTTCTAAGACATAGTTGGAGGACTTGTAGATGGCCCTCACTTTGTCCATGTCTATGTGGGTGGTGGTTGTTTCCACATTGTGTGGAAGGGATCCTACTTGGGGTAGGGATGGATATGATGATCCAGATGAAGTAGTCTGAACCATGTTGGATAGG
The DNA here is from genome assembly GCA_028583015.1 of Wollemia nobilis. NCBI lineage: Eukaryota > Viridiplantae > Streptophyta > Pinopsida > Araucariales > Araucariaceae > Wollemia > Wollemia nobilis. The sequence goes on from JAQPPZ010017052.1 coordinate 9,684,647, forward strand.
TTGGCTACCGAAGTAGCGGGAGGATGGGAGATGTTTTCCATTAAACAATTTTGGTTTATTACTTTCTTTTGTTGTCTCGTTAGCACCATAAAGTAGTTAAACCAAAGATTCAAAGTTTATCAAAATCACATAAACTAAAAACTTTTTCAGAATTTAAAGTAAAGAAAACAATCAATCCTAGGTTTCACCGTGTGTGGCTTACCTCGTTCATTAATTATTTTCTTTCGTTAATGTGAGATTATTTTTTTAGAATTGTAGGCTTGTGTGTTTTGATGTAACTTAATCTTGCTTAAAGAAAACAAAGGTAAAAAGCTATGGTTGGTTGGGGCAATGAGATTCTTGTTGGTAATGACCTCCAACAAGCTTGCTTGGGGGTAATCCTATGGTTTCTAGGGTAGATATTGGTGGATGGAAATCACTGCCACCATCACCAAATCTCAAGCAATGGTTGGTGATGAAATCCAACCACTACTGTTAAAAAGTGAATCGTGCAAGTGTGTGTGATTAATTTTATTAGATCTCTCATTCTCTATGGTGTGCAAACAATATTAAATATTACTAACTTTACTAATCTAAATCAGAAGCCAACACAAAGATGTAAATTTCACCTAAAGAGTGTAGAGTACACCCTTAAAATCCCCTGCCTACAAGTGATTAAAATCACAAGAGCAACCGGAGGGTTCGTCCACCTCTCTGCCAAAGGGGCCAGCCTAGGGCAGGATTACTTTATGCATCAAGATGTTGTTCCTATTTAGATATGCAAAATTTAAGTGATCTTTAACTCTTAAATGCAAAATCTAGGATGCTTTTCTATTTCATATGCACTCAAAATGCAAACAATCACCTAGATCTACAACTTTAGAACAAGAAATGAATTTTGTGTAATTAAATGCACACAAACCCTAAATGTAATTTTCTAAGGATTCTTTCCCAGATTACTTAGTGTTAAGTTCTTTTTATAACCCAGAAACAACGAAAAACTGCAAAAAAATACAGAATACGTAAATTACAAAATGACAACTAGGGTTATGGGACTTACTTGGAAGCCTTAGCTCTGCTCCAAATCACTTCCAAACATAGTCAAGAGCCTGTATAGGCACATTAGAGTACTTTGTAGGAGATAGAGCACCTACGTAAACTTTAAAAAGTGTAGCAGAATGCTGCAGAAACCCTAGCAACGAAATCGATGACTTTTACGCTTCTAAAAATCCCTACAACAGATAAAAAAATCAAGTTAGCAAAGTAAATCAATTTAAATAATGAAACCCTTGTGGGGTCCCACCATGATCGCCATTTGTAGAGACACAACACCATAAGAAGCAAATCCAAGAAACACAAGATTGCACAAAAAATATTTTATTTAAAATATGGGGGGAGCTAATAAACTCCTTTTGATACAATCTATACTCAATGAGTATTTGATACAAAGATGTACAAGATGCTAGGGTTCTCCAAAACCCTAGCTACAATAATGAAGTGTCTTCAAATGGTGTGTCTTGCTCCCAATAAGATGAGTGGGCTTCAGGTATCCATGTGTTTGGGCCACTCTGACTGCAATAGTCTTCCAATGCTCTTTTGATTGATATTATCCAATCCTACACACAACAAACAATAAAGTAGTTAGTAAACAAAAGGAGGGTTCCACAGTGTGAACCCTCAGAAATGAAAACTAAAACCCTAGATCTTATGTAAAATGTATATGTAAAATGCAATAACAACAAATGATAACAAAAATGTAGATTTACCTTGCTTGTGGTGATACCTTGCTTCATTGTTGTAGATCATGAGATGGTGATACAACTGATTGCTTTGATGATTCAAACGTGCACCTAGGATAGGCTCTGGTGTGCACCTCTACCTATACAACGTGCACTGGGCAAGCTTCTACAAGTGAGCTTGTGAAAGCTCGGGAGGGTGCACTAGAGGTAAGGGTAAATCTACAGAAGTAGATCATAGGGGTGGGAAGGATGCGATGGATGGGGAATGATGGAGGTGATGAAAAATGGTTGGGGAATGGATGTGGGGATGGCTAGAATAGTAGAAGTCCTATGGCTAGCTAGGGCTTTGGATTTTCAGGGCTCTATCACTTTTTGCTTCACTAGGGCTTCGCCAATGACTTCTTCAGGATGCACATTCCAATATCAGGGTTCCAGGGTTTGAGCATTTGCAAATGCCCTTACTTATAATCCAACCTTAGGGTTTCTTAGGGTTTTAGCTCAACACTTTAGATCATGTGGCTAAGATTAAATCACATCCTAGGGCTGAGATTGTACTTTAAGTGTGGCATGGATTAATGAAGATGGATGGTGGAGATTAGATTGGATCGGATGGTTGTGGTTAATTGGGTTTATAAATACATATTTTATAATAAATATATTATAATATAATATAAAATATTATATTAAATATAAAATAATATTAAAATAAGCCCAATTGGGTTAGGAAATGGCGGGAAAGGTGGAATTGGGCCAAATAATTGGCGGGAAAGGTGTATGGTGGACAAGTGGGTGGTGGGATGGTTAGGATGGAGGATTAATGGCTGCAATTTGGTGTCTACAAATATTTAAATATTATAATATTTTCTTCAAAATTCTCTTTGCTTGCTTATAAAACCATGGAAAATTCCTTTACATTTATTGTTTCAACCTTGAAGACAAAACTCAACCTTTTCACCTTTGACATTAATTACAATCAACTTTGACATCAATGACAACACTATACTCAAAATTTCCAACACAAACAAACTCCTGCATAACTATCAAACCTTGGTACATGGATCTCACTTTTGCAAGGTTATTGGATTGAATCCCAATATTATCCACATAAGCAAATATTATTTGACCCCTATCATTTATGATAATACCCCCAGCACTAGCTATCCTAGGATTATATTTTGTCACATCATAAAAATTTATTTTTAACCAACCAACCAAAGGAGGAGTCCACTTAATAATAGATCTATCTTTATATTGTTCTTTATTTGTATGGTTATATTTATATTTACTATATTTCAATATTCTTTTATTTTAGGGATGTATGATATTTTTCAGAATTTTTAGTGGTGATCATGGTTAGACTTAGTCCACATTTTACATTCACATCACTAGTTCTTTTTTGTTCTTGGTATTTGTGAGTTGCAGGTATGATCATCCCTTATCGAGATGGCTAGAATGCACAACCATCTCTTACCAAGAAGACTAGCAATCGCAACCATTCCTGTTATAGATGACCTCAAATTAGAGAGCAAAAAAATTATAAAATAGCATCTACATAAAACTTAGGCTATCATAGTGAGTTATTCTATATTTCCTTCTCTTATTTCAGTAAAGAAAGGTAAACTTTTTATGCTTAAGTGAAGGAATTTTAGAATATTTTGAATTTTTAAAACTCTTTATCTTTGACCATATTTGGGTTAGACGACCTCTATTTGTGATCATCTCTTTACTATATAGCTCTTGTTTCTAATTGTGTCTATGTCAAATGACCTCTACCTACCAAGAGATGACCTATGTTTGGATATTATTGTGGTTGTATTGCTTGTTGCTTATTCAAATGTTGGTCTCATTGTAGGGTTTTGCATTATTAGAAGTTTTGATTATTTTAGGATTTCTAAAAATCAAACATTATTTTTATGCATTAGTGAAATATCATGGAATACTTATTGCTTTTACTTTATTTTGCATAAAATAAAAGGAACCCCACACACCACATTTCACTTTAACATCAATGAGTTGGACTTCATCACCAACCATTGATTGAGACTAGTTATGGTGGGCTTCATCTCCATCCATTGGCTCACACCCTAGAAACTTAGTGGCCAAAAGAGAGTGGCTTTTTGGATTTCATTACCAAAAGGTCCCCTACTCTTGGGTATGCCCAGATTAGGAAGGTTAGCAAAGCTCTTTTACCATGGGGCTCTTTATAATTATCATTGGATGTAGCTATTATTACTATCCATGCCTTAAATGCAAGGGTTAAGGGAAAGAAAGGCTTTGTCAGTACCATGAAATTAGACAACATAGCCCCTTTAAAGTGGTAATTTGTTCCCATAAGGTTACCTTGAGCCAATATTCAATAGGAAGCCACTTTTTTCCATTTGATTCACATCCCTTGATATGGGGGTGTGTTTGAACTACCTTTTAGTATTTTTCTATTTTTTTTACCCTTAGTTTCATAGGATATAGGGGTTTTCAACATTAAAATGCATAAAATAATATAGGGACTCACAATTAAAACTTAAATGAGATAATCACATTGTTTGCTTGTTTGTTTATTTACTATTTTTCTTAATTAAACATCATGGTAACAACATGCAATTGAGCTCATTCATGAGCTGATGTTGCTAAAAATTTTCAAGGAGATATAGAAATTCTCTAATTCAGTCTTGATGACATGGTCATTCCACCATGGCATCCTAGTATCCATCATAACACTAACATCACCCCCAAGAAATCTGACCTTCAAGATTATTCCTATCTAGAACATACCTATGAGTCCTCAATATGATTAAGAAGATGAGCTTCTTAGTCAAATATGATCTCGTGCTACTATTAAACATAACCCACCCAATGAAGGGACTATTAAGGGAGTGTCATGGATTCTAATCCTGACTTGATCCTTCCACCAATCCAAGTAGGAGCAATATTATGCATCATCATTTAGCCTGAACGAGGGATCCACTCTACTTGATCATCCATGGATGAGCCAAAAATTTTCTCAATTAGGTATGGCCCTCATAATCATAATAGAGGAACTTCATTCACTTAAATCTATATTTAATATGAATAAGAGGAATAATTAGGCCATCCTTTCACCATGGAGAGTGTTCCATGCAAGCACATTGTGCTTCTAAACCATCAAAGTATGTAGAATTCACCTTCAATATTGAGCACCAGGTCAACATGACTTCCCTCTATCATAGTAAGAAGGTATCCAACCCTTATAGGTCCCTAAAGCAAATCAAGTCCCTTCATATTGATATGAAGATAAATCAGCCCCACACTGGTGAACAACTATACTAGACCCTTAGGTAAAATGCTGACAAACAAGCATTGGTCAACCATCTATGGTTGGATAAACAATGCTTAGATGATAAATATAAGTTGGGTTATCAAATATTAAGATTTCATGAGCATAGGTTACACCAAGGAAATATATATCAAGAGAAAATGCAAAAATCCATGCATGAGGTGATTACCACACTGACTACATATAGGAAGCAGAACCAGCATAAGCACCTTGTGCACAAATAGAAACTACCACCTAGACCTAATTAAAACTATCCTCCTCATGCACCCCCTCAATACCATAGTCCCCTACAACATCAAACCAATAATTCTCAATAGGAGCATAAGGTCTATGAAGACTTAGGGTCAAAGTATCAAAATCAAGGTTAACCTAAGTTACTTTATGAGGATTTGGTTGATGACCACAATAAACCACCTCACCCCACTAGATATCTTCCATATCCCCCTCTTTGAGGACAAAGGTAGAGATATGAGATTTATATTGAGAGGTAAGAGATTCATATTTACAATCATCTTGCCTCGAACAACCAAAAAATAGGAGTCTTCAAAGATACCTTGCCAAAATATGAAATAAACACACCTATCAATCAACCAGAACATCCAAAGTAAGTAAATAATGTGAATTTCAATCCACCTCACCATGAGTTTGTGGGAATGATCATCATTGTGATAGAGAAATAGAGCTCTCCAAATAATTCTACATAACTTGTGGCTCCATTTAACATTCCCTCCACACCACAAGTGCTACCACCACCGAATCTAGTCACACCTACTCCATATCACACTACATCTCCACAAAATAAAAAATAGGTGTACTCACTACACCAAAATGGGGATAATCAAGCTCCCACAACTAAACATTATAATTTAGGATAAGAGCATGAGCTAAATTAGGAACAATGGCATGTGGACATACTCATTAGCCAATATCATCGTGAACCATACACATCTACTCAAATTTTGAAGACTTCTGATCCACATCTGCTTAATTATTTTCTAGAACTTACACCTAATCCACCTCCACCACCTACCAGTTGTCATCTAACTTCATCAAAAACCATCTAGTCATCACCCCCACTAGTCTTACAGCATATGTTGGATCAGCTAGCCAAAATTGAGTTACAAGTGAGTCACAAAAATGATGTATTACAACAAATAATTAATCAACTCATGAACAATGAGCTACAATAGCAAATTTCATCCTAGGTGATACCACAACCTCTACAACCACAAAATAAAACTCAATAGAATCAAGGGTAAAAGCAACAACATTACCAACCTCACAACTATATACCATTACCTAAACTTTTAGCATCACTTTTTAATAAGCTATGCAAGGCAAATACCATCAATATTCCTGAGATCTATCCATTGGATCCTCATAATCCTAGATCAAATGTGCATAGGTAAGATCTATACTATGCTTACCATTGATAAAGGGGTCATGACATCCATAAATGTTACCCCTTTAGAGATATAGTATAGGATATGAACGAAAGGTAAGATATTCATATTGGTAATCCTCTTAACCCAAACAATAAATAAATAGGAGTCTTTCAAGACCCCTTACCTCCACAAAGAATAAACACAAAACTTGCAAATAAAGTAGAGCAACCTAGGTAGTATAATGAGATACACACAACCCTTCTACCTCATAAAATTTATCCACCTTATCTATCTCATCTAAAGCACCAATATCATACTTGGGCTCTTCTATCCGAGCCTATTTTGACACTCTTTCTCAAGTTGTAGGTAGTAAAATCAATTGCTTTACCTAAACTACACCCATTGCATCGCTATCAGTGTAAATCCAAGTCATGTAAGGATGACCACTTTTACCTTTATCATCATATAGAAGGCCATGAAATCAAAAATTGCTACACATTTAGAGGGCTGGTTCAAGATCTTATCGACAGGGGGTCTTTCCATAGATGGTCTACTTACAACATCTTATCATAATATTGGCATTGATAAAAATTCATTTCCACAATAGGAGGTTTTAAATTTTATCATTCCTCCCAATCAAGTCAATCACATCACATCAAGCATAGTGGGGTTGCTCAAGGTGTCACACCTTCTCCATCATCCACATCATAACCAATGAAATAATTTGGATGTTTTGAAGATATCACACCTTCCCCACATTCACCAATAACCATACACTTTAGGGGTGCTTAAGGTATCGCACCTTGACCTCCCCCCTAAAAAAGAAAACAAAATAAATAAAAATCAAAAATCACAAAACCACCAAAAAAATCAAAATAAAAAAAATAAAAAACCACAAAAAAAAATCAAAATCACAAAAACAAAAAAAATAGAAAATCACAAAAACACAAAAAAATAGTGCATTTTCATTTGCATTTCAAAACATCGTGCATCTCATGTAGCTACATTTTTTAACTTGCGTTACACATATCCTTTCATTTGCATTAGCATTAGGAATAGTTTGGTTCTTACATGCTAGTATCTAGCACCATGCTTATATAGTTGTCATCTTTCTTAATCAACCTTTTCTCATCATCACCATTTACAATTTTCCTTATGGGATTTTGTTTATTAAGGGGTCTTCATATCATAGGATAGATACCAGATGAATATCAGCAATGATTTTTATATGGCCACTAGCTATTTTACGTACATCCTTTAGTTTATAAAATATCATAGGGAAAACACCCACATTTCACATATCATATCATTCATATTCCCCTTTGTGAGTAACTGTATTTTTCAACACAATCAATAAGTTACTATAGGGTGTTCACTAAGGTTTTTTGGTCAATTATCCATTCCTAGTTTTCCTTTTAGATTTTGTAAAAATCTATCTTGGCCTTTAGAAGGTAGGATATTGCTTTGATATTGCATATCTCAAAATCCCAAACATAAATTCACATATTAAAATATAAGTTTGAATAAGGAAGGATGATGCTACAACATAGTCCTTGCTCTCTTGAGAGAAATGTTTTCCTTGTTCATCCTGTTATGTCCATGGTCTAGAATGGTGAGGATTGACAAAAGGACAAGCTCCCCTTACCCAATAAATCCCCTTTCTCCATTCAAAAATGAACAAGTATCCCTCCAAAAAAATATTGGTTTTTACCACTAACAAATAAAATCCCCTTGCTCCAAAAATAAAACAAAAAAAATGATTTTCACCACTAAGAATGAGAAAGTATCCCAAAGAATTTAAAATAAAAGGAGGTAATGATTTTGAATCCTTTAAATTTTTAGTGTCCAAAATCCATGGGGCAATCTCCATTACAACAATGGTTTGAATGAAACCCACTTGTAAATGGAGTAGTATTACACATGGTGATATGTTTGTCACATTAGAGACCTTATTTTGTATATACCAATGTCAGCTTGCAGATGAGATTGCGTTTGGTGGCTTGTATTTCTTAGTAGTCAAGTTCATTTACATCCAAATCAATATTAGAATAACCATGAGGTGATCCTAATTATAGCAATGGGTTGAATGAAACCCACATGGAAATGAGGTAGTCATATGCATCATTAATAAACATCACATGCACATAGGGATATTGAATATATTGAACTTCCTAGCAGAATTCTATATTTCAAAGTCATCTATACTCGATAAACAATTTTTGATTGGTCAACTAGGGTGTTTGAGTCTCATGAAAATCCTTATCATTCCTCATAACACCTTATCTATTTCTCATCCATCACTTAAATTTTTATCATCTTACATATGGTTAGCTCTCAAAAGGTATGACTTTTAAGAAAAGTTTAACATTTTGATTAATGACTTTTATACATTTTGTGGTGCTTACATATAGCTTGTTTTGCATCTTATATTCATTCATTATATTTTAACATATAAACATAAAAATAAAAAAAAATCGATCATCATATCATTAGTACATCATCTACATGCATATATCTAGGCATACATCTATCCTACAATGTCTATATATACATCCATATATGTAATTGCATACATAAATTACATTCATGCATAAAACATAAAACATAAAATATAACATAAACACATGATAGGCCATAGTCAAAATCATATCATAAATATCGTAAATATCTAGTACATTTGGCATAAAATTCTTGTAGGCTACAATAATTTGGATCCTCAAACCTCACACCCAAAAAGAGAGCCATCCAAAAATCTAAATCAAGCAAGACCCACACTCCTAGAATCACCTCCACCCTTGGTCTCATCCCTATGAAGCTGAGCAGATCCACTGACCTCTAACCCCTATGAAATATCTTGAAACCTAGGTGTTGGCTATTAGCACTGAAACTAAATGGGATTATATTATTGATAAAAATGGTTACAATATGTAGGCATAAGCCTATATTCAACACATGACACTTTTCAAGAGAAACTGACAAGTGTCAAGGTGAAGGCATAATGCACTTTAACTCTAACATTGACTACTTCATTACAGGCTCATGTAGATACTAAAATTAGGTAAATTAGATAAGACTACTATGCACCACTCTTATCGACATCATATGGCCCCATTGGGAAATACTTAGGGGTGAATTAGGTCTCCCATACACTTTTTGGAAGGTTCCCTTTAGGTTTAGGAAGTTTTAGGCCATGTACCCATGACCGTCCCCCCTAGGGATGGTCACAGTCCATGACCATCCCACCCAAGGATGGCTATGGTCAACCATCCCTAGGTGGGACGGCCATGGTCCAGACCCTCCAAAATTCAAAGGGTCAAATAAATGGCAATAAATTCCTACCATATTCCCTAACCAATTGTACAAAATTGATTTAGAGGCTATCATAGACATCAAAGCCTACAAATTGGAGATCCCAAATGGGCAACCTCTTTCCTCCTATGCATGGCAAGGTAATGGACAAGTGGCAACACTTCTCTTGCATGCCATAACTTGCACCTTTTGCACATTTCTCTAATTGGGACATAAATTGAGGTGCTCTCATCCTATTTCAAAGGAGACAAATTGAAGCATTTATCACAAAGTGTTGCTCACATTTGTCCTCACATTTACCCTCACATTTCCCCAAGTATTTTCCTTGAAATCTTCTTCATTCAAAGGTGCTTTCAGGGACATTCCAAAATATTCCAAATACATTCCAAAACCTATCAAATTGGAGATTAATTTGACCAAATTTGTTGACAAGACATTTAAAAGGGTTCTAAACAAGATCCCTCTAAAATTGATGGTAAAAACGACCCAATTTTGTGACCGTGCCACCCGAGGATGGACAAAAGTCTTAGTTGCACATGCTAGGGATGGTCATGTAATGGCTTGCAATTTTGATGCAATTCCACCATGGATTAGTTCGAAATCATTATAATAGCCTTGCATTTAATTTTAATTTAGTTTTGAGTGGTTTCGATGGGACAATTTAGGGTTTTGTGATTGTAGTTTTAGTTGTACCTACCAGGTATGGCCATTGTTTATGATTATAATTTCCTTTAAATTTATGCTCAGATCTTCCCATAATCATATTAATAACATCATAGTATATTTACAAGTATTTTGGAGTTGTTTTGATTTATTGTAAATTAGTTTTATATTCATAAATGTATTATTTCCATGGTTTCCTTAGCTTTTATCACTAAATGCATATGCTATCAACTACTTTCAATATCGTGTGTGTAGGTGCATGTATTCTAGGCATGAGAGAGGAGCTAAGAGGTATATTAGAAGAATCCCAAGATTAGATCTCAAGTGTGGGTTGCGAGAACATTGAAACACACCATTGAGCTCCTAGAGGGATTTGATTCCCTTGTAAATTTTAATTTGAAATGTATCAAGATATGAATCCCTCAAAGGGGATGTATTGTAACCTTATTCATTTATGGATTTATAAATACAAGGAGAAACACCCCCCTCTTTACTTCAAATAATACCTCTTTTGCAATATTTACATAGTTACACCTTTTACACCTTATCCCTTTGAATATCTACGTAGATATTTAACTGCATTTCAATACAAACAAATAAGGTATGCAATATTTCATTATTATTTAGTGGAAATCATAGTCAGACCATGTGTCCCTTGTTCCCTTTTATTTTATCACTTTTTGACCTCCTTTTTGTGCTTTACATGTTGCAATTTCTGATTATTTTGAGCAAAAACAACCCCCAAAACCCTGGTTGGAACTTCCAGGGATAGCCATTATAACCATACTTGCTAGGGATGGCCCCAAAATTTGTAGCCGTCCCACCCAAGGATGGCCACAAAACCAAATTTCAGTAGAAATTACCAAAAACAACAACTTTAAGAGAAGAAAAGGTAACCTTCCATACCTATAATTTGCATCTAGGTTGTTCCACAAAGCTTGAATTATATTTTTTCTTGTCTTCTGTGTGCATGTGAAGGTTATATTTCACATTTTGAAGTTTCACATTAACAAAATAAAAGAAAAACAAGAAAAATAACACCATTTAAAATGCATTTGTTTAGTTTTCCTGCTTATGACCTACCTAAGGGTTAGGTTTTCATATAGTTTATCAATTTTGTAGTTCCTTTTACATATATGCTTACAATTTTAAAAGTAAAATGCAATTTCATGCATTTAGTGAATCATCATTGAATTCTATCTTGTTTTCTTTCAATAATTATAAAAGGAGTAACACACACCATGCTTCTCTTTAACGTTAGTGAGTTGGAATTCATCCCCAACCACTGATAAAGTTCAATGATGGTGGCAGTAATTTCCACCCATTGGATCAAATTTCCTATACCCTATTTTTATCCAATACCAACTCCAAGATCTATCCTAACCATGCAAATAGAATACATTCCTCTTTGGAGGGGTGTATCATTATACACAGGGTGCTAGGTGAGGATCAAAAGGACCTATGCTCCCTACCTAGGTGTGGATTTCATCTCCACATTTTGGGGGGCTTACATGACCATGTATTTAATTTTTTATTATCAATATATGAGCATACAGGTGAAATCAAATTAAAGTATTGAGTATTACATCAACAAAAAATCAAACACGTGAAATAATTTCTTTTAAAAAACAACAAATTTGAAACACATCAAACAGTTTAGGAACACATAATTCTTAAAAGAGATAATCATTTGTATTCTTATGTGATTCTATTGATTGTGTTTGAATCCATAAAAATTGTAAAGGAGATAATCACATAGAGGTTTTATAGTATGTAACTATGGTATATACCTATAGCCAAGCCCATTTAAGGGTGGATGTTACAAGAAGTAGGCAAGAAGACATAGAAATTCTTCGCTATGACCCCAAGGACATGTTTATTCATCCTTGGTAGTCAACTACTCTACCCAGTCATTGAGCAATAGATGAGTGGATGGTTAGTCCTAGATTATCAGAGAGAGGACCTAGCCTACAAGAGAATCCTACATGGGTTACCCCCACAGGTCATAGCCCCAATTTGGAAAATTGTCTCCCTAATATGAATACTGCAAACACCTTCTTTCCATAAGAGCAACCGCATAATGAGGCACCTCCCAATAGAGCAATACCACACATTCGCATGCCTGCTCAATCTACTCCTCGCACTGGTGTGTAGGATCAAGAATTGTCACCTAGGGTAGGGTTAAATGATCATATTATGCTTTCTAACCACCCTTCCCCAAGGTACAAAAACAATGATGAGTATGATACTCATCACCATGGGTGAGCTAATTTCACCCTACCTTTCCGTATTTACAAAGGAAGTCTTGAGGAGGATTCATATTATCCTCACTCATATTTTTCCATGCAAGAATTATGTGCCTCTACACCAATATATTATTAGGAATATCTATTTAGGGGTGAGCCTCAAGTAAACATGGCTTCCCTCAATCGAGGGAAATCCATAAAAGACCTCACAAAACCTCCTAAATAATATTGATACCAATGCAACAGTGCTAGGGCACATAGGCATAATACATCTGATTAGATAAATCATGTAGTCAAGAAGTATGCTAATCATAAAGCTAGGTTTAATCAACTTTGGTTTGATAAATAATGCTTAGATCTCCTAGAGCAGTGACAGCTACTAGAAAGACAAAGACTTGAACAACATATTCAAGAAACCTTATGTATTGGAGTTCCTACTCCAAGAATGTATAAATATGAGGCTCACTAGAGGCAATCTACTTCCAATAGAATAGGTCTCCTAGACCTAATAAAATATTGCCTCCTAGACCTCCTAGGACTAAATAGAATGTATATAATATGCCTAATATATATCACCATTAGCAACATTTCATTCCTCCTTGTAGGCCCATTCTTGAAACACCTTATGGGGCCTCTAACAATTTGGAACAAAATGAGGATTACTTAGAAGCACCTTTTGGGAGATATGGTTGATGACAATCAACCACCTTAACCTATGCTTAATATTCCTCATGCCCCTCCATGGGTCCAAAACAAAGAAGAGGATATTAAATCCTCTAATGTATATCAAGCATTTCTTGAATGCTTAGAAATTGTAGATGGTAAAACAACGGGAAATGGGTTTTAAAAACCCACCTTTTGCCAATTGCGCAATTAACTACTACATCCATCCATACCTTTCCCAACATATCCTGAGCATTTTAAAATTCCCAAGCTAGACAAGTTCAAAGGGGAAGAATATTCTCAAGAGCATATTACCAAATTCATGAATCAATGCTTCAACATACAGGAGAATGATGCATTACTCCTAAGAATATTTTTGATGACCCTCTCTGTCCCTACCATTGAGTGGTTTAACCAAATTCCAAAGCATAGCATCTATACATTTGAATAGTTTGTAGACATGTTCTTGGAATGTTTCACCTTCAATACCAAGAGGAAGGCAACATTAACTAAACTTACGAGGTTAAAACAATATGATGATGAGTCTATCACTGATTATGGAAATAGGTGGTGAACATGTCTAGCTAAGCTACCTTATCTATTTCCAGTGTCTGAGTTAACTCAGATGTTTTCAAAGAGTTTCTTGAAACCAATATCCTTGTTTTTGTAACTCCAGCAATATCCCAATCTTGAGGATACTCCAGTGCAAGCTAGAACCATATAAGATATCAATATCCAAGAAGGGTATATAGCTAAACCTCTCAAGAAGGAGTGGACAAAGAATATAAAGAGCATTTTGGCACCATCAAAGTTGGTAGTGGTCAATCAAGTGGCCATTAATGTCCTTGGTCTTGCACAAATGATGCCTCCTCAAAATGTAAACTATTAGGCCCAACCTCCTCCTGTGAGCTATAATAATAATACTCAAGCAAATCAAGGTCAGAATTAGAAACATCACCCTAGGTGATAGTTTACACCCTTTGCTGAGTTAATGGACTCCATATTCAACCATTTGTGGGCAGAAATGTTGGTTAATTTACCAAAACTCAAGCCCATAGACCCAAATATAGGTAAACCAAAGCCTATGGGATGTTGAGAAGATCAATTTTATCGATTTCATTGATAGAATTGCCATGACTTGCCTACATGCTATGCTTTCAAAAACATAGTGCAAGACATGATAGAGGAATGAGCTCCAAGTAGATAATTATCTCACCCCAAATAATCAATATATGGGGGTTTTCAAATACCCCTTACCTACTCATGAGGTATAGGCAGCTCCTACAAAACCAATGAATGAGGTCATGATAGCACCTCCTTTGCAGGGGTATGGCAGGATGATAAGTTTTTGTAACTAGGAATAGACACTACCCAATTCAAGTTGCACCACCCACAACTTCAAGTGAAGTTCCATATACATCACAACCTTTCCCACCTCTAGTACAAAGCCTTCCACCTAGGCCAGTAGTAACAATAAAGAATAAGCTTATAGAAATCTTGAGGACAACTTTAGCTAGATTATCCATTTATGAGCTAATACAAAAATCTCCTCCACATAGAGATGCTCTAATAGACATTCTCAAGTCAATAGAGTTGTAGCCCCAAGAGTCTAACTCCTTTATTTATTTTATAGGGCATGTGCAACAATGTAAAGAATCAATGATCACATTCCACGAGCACAAGCTCAAACCTATAGCAAGTGATGTGGTTGACCCTCCTTTGCATATCATTGCATGTGTGAATGATATACCATATAGAGTTATGATAGACACTAGTTCATCTAGCAATATAATAACCACTAGTACCCTAAAATACCTAAATCTTCTAGCATCTCATGTTGTAGCATCCACTTACACCCTTCAAACATTTAATGACACAATTTGCTCCACAATCGGTACTAGAGTCCTACCCATCCATGTGGGATGCAAAACTATATCAACATTGTGTCATTTTTTGGAGGGTGTGATAGCCTATAACATATTTCTAGGTAGACCTTGGATTCAAGACATGAAGTGTGTCCCATCCATCACTTATTAATGTCTCAAATATACTTATGAAGGGTAGATGCATGTAGTCTCTACATATTTAGAGCCCTTTAAGTATTGTAACATGGTGCAAAAAATGCTTGATTCAACCTTACAATAGATTCATGTGGACTTACAAATGAATAAAGCCATTTAGGGTCCACTCCCATCTCCATTTCCATACATTACACCATTACCATATTCATCCATGACATTCTAATCATTGGAAACTTCTGAGATGCCTTCGTCATCGTTATATCCTTTGTAGAGGAACATGTCGAAGAGGCCAATCGATGAGATCCCTCATATCATCCCCACCATATCTATGGAAGAGAGTCCTTGTCTACAAGATGAGGAACCATCTCAAGAGGTTCAAATTGATTAATTTCAAGCCTTGCTTCGACCCTCAACATCCCAGGTTACCATAGATATGTCTAGTATAGGGATAGGAGATTACATAGTGATAAATGTCACAATAGTTCCATATATAGAGACAGTGCAAGATATGGGTAGACCTCATATCACCATAGGTAGCATTGTACCTCTAGGTGTACCATCCAACCAAATGAATTTTGTATATGGGGTATCAAATATGGAACATTGCCAGTTCCTCCATAAGAAGAAGATGATGAACCCTTCTTAGAGGATATAAACTACATGTCAAATATTGATTTTGCCATGTGATATCTTCATAGATTTCACAAACATGGTTATGTATTAGGGCTATATGAGCAAGGTACTTGTATTCCATGTCAACCATAATACCAGTTACCATATGATAAATCTGGGTTGGGACACAATAAGCCAGTACCTTTAGCCTCACAGAAGGTCTAGAATTCCTATGTCTGAATTACAAGGATGAGTTAGCACGTGTGTTGGCAATTTTGGGTTTGAGATCCTAGCTTCTTGTCTATGAGTTGTCATTGATGTCAAAAGGAAATGGCATTAATGTTAAGAGGATGTGTTGGCTTCAAAGGTGGAAGATTCCAAGAGAATCCGGAGAGATTCCATTGGCAAGGGTTTTTCATTAAAACCAAGTTAAATGGTTTTTATTAAAACCAATGGAGGTTCTCTTTATTATTTATTTAATTATTATTTAAAACCCTTCAAGGTTTTAATTATTTAATTATTTAATTAATTAAGGGAGAAATTATTTTTAATTTATCTTAAGGGTTTTTAAACCCTTTAGAAAGCAATTTCGATTAAATTCGAAATTACTTTTCGAATTCAGCCGACGTGTTTGGAAATGCATCAAAGTGCATATAAAATGAGGCAAATGAATTCATTTATGTTTTGCCAAGAGTTCGACATTAATCCCTGAGCATTTCAATTTCGACATCGAAGCCCCTACGCCAACGAAGGAGGAAGACAAGCGTTGCGTGGTCAAAGGTGTGACGGGTTGGTCTTGGCGCCAAGGAGGAGGCGCACGCGGTGATAAGAATGGAGAATTCCCTTCTCCCTCACGTGGGCTCTCCTAGCCCACGCGGCATGGCCAAAGGACTTAGTAGCATGGTGGTCGGCGGTTCGAATCGTCGAAGACCCTTTTGAGGGTAGTGTATGCACTCCGAAATTCGTGGGATATTTACCAAAGGTATGCGCTCCAATTTTTTGCAAAAAGAGTGGCAATTAAATTTTAATATTTTGCTTGCTAAGGTTTTATAAAGTTAGCTTTGGGAGGTATAAGGAATGCAAGCTTAATATTTTTGCTATAGTCGGATTGAAAATTAAAGGGGAAATAATTGCCATGGTGGTTGAGTTATTTTGACATGCCAATGTTGGGTTAATAATTTTTAGGGAAGATCAAAATTATTAATTGTGGTAGATTTTCAAGGGCTTATTCATCTTCAAAAAGGGTATGGGCACATTTTTCTTATGAGTATGATTGGTGTATGTTTTTCTGAAATAAGGTTGGAGTGAAAAGGTTTTCAACTAGGTTTCCTTTGGTTGGGTGTAAATCCTATTTTCTGGTTTGTTGAAGACTACTTATGCATTGTTATCCTTAAGGAGAGTTTTTGGTGAATGCATAATTTCTGGTTTGAGATAGTGGAAGCTTTGTGCACTAGGGTTTATATTTGTGAGTCTAGCTACTTGCATTGAGTTGGTGGAACCCTTGGTTGGCTGTTTTGAGTTTGATGGTTGAGTTGCTTCCATAGAGGTTGTTTGATCAAGTTATTGCTTTACTTGATTCATGATATTGGGCTTACTCCATTGAGTTGATTTGAGCAAGTTATTCTTTGCATTTGGTGATATTGTGTTGGTGGTTATTTTGTTCAAATATCTTTGGAGGGAAAAGGATTTCTACTTGTTTCCTTTTCTTGTGATGATTGGTTGAATGCTTCAAGGTTGATGTTGAGTTGAATGGTGTTGGTTGACTAAACCTTGTTTGATGAGCATTGTTGTTGAAACCCTAATTGATGGTGAAAAGAACATGAGTATCATTGTTATGTGATTCTTTGCATAGTTGGCAATTGTTGGGTGTTTCATGTTCTTGAAAGAAAACATTCTATCCTATCCATTTCAGATATTGAGTTGAGTTTTCAGATTTGAGATTGAGATTGAGCTGAGTTGATTTGAGTTGAGTTTTGAGATTGGGATTTGAGTATAGAACATATTGAGTCTCTAACAATTCTCTTTATGCTTCTATGAGTTTGAAAAATCACATTGGGTCTCTAACAATTCACTTTGTGATTTCCTACTAAGAAAGTTTTTCTTGGTGAGCTTGCTGAGTTTTTGGACAGGTTCCAGTGGGGACTTGTGAGAAGTTTTTGGACAGGTTCCAGTGGGGACTTGTGAGCAGTTTTTGGACAGGTTTCGGTGGGGACTTGTGAGCAGATTTGGATAGGTCCTAGAAGAGGACTTGTGAGCTGAGTTTGATAGTTCTATCAGAGAACTTGAGGACAGAGGTGCATTGGTTCTATGAGAAGAACCTGAGGACATATTTGGCAAGTCTTTGAGAAGGCTTGTGTGTAGAGGATTGATTTGTTCAAGAGTTGGACAGATCTGACAGACAGAGGAAGACTTGTACTAGACCGACTGACTATGTTTGGTACAGGTTGTTGAGCTACTGTGGACGTGATCATAGAAGGCGAAGGTCTCTTAGGCTAAGCATTGAGGATAGGAGGTCTTCGGTGGAAAGGAGTTCCACGTGCTGGCAAGAGGTAGAGGCGAGTTGATCTTCGAGGGATCATTTCCAGAGCAGAGGGGAAGGTATCTCCTTTGAGTAGAGGCTCATAAATTCTGATTGGGGGAAGGTATCTCCTTTGAGCAGAGGCTCATAAATTCAGATTGGGGGAAGGTATCTCCTTTGGGCCGAGGCTCATAAACATTGTAATTGGGAAGGATTCCCAAAGAACTTTGAGATAACTTTTAGAGAAAATTTTTGTGGACGTAGCCCAACCATTCTGGGTGAACCACGTTAAAATTGGTGTCACTTTGTGGATGATATTGTGCATTGCTTTGATATTGCTTTGGGTATATTGCTTTACTATTTTGAAGTATAAAGGAAAAAGTATAAAGAGGTCTTATATTGTTCACCCCCCTCTCAGTATAAGCTTGTGTTCTTCAATTGGTATCAGAGCGGGTGCCTTCGAAAAGTTTAACAGCTTGAAGGAAAAGCTAGTAAAGAACACAATGGATTATTCAAGTGGCAATGCAACACCTATTCTTGATGGGTCAGATTTTGGTCTTTGGAGTGCAAGGATGAAGGTTCATCTAATGGCACTTGGTAATGAGGTATGGGAAGTAATTGAAGATGAGTACACTATTCCTGTACATGGTCCTAATACTAAAGAAGAAAGGCTCCTACATCACAACAATTCAAAAGCAATGAATGCAATCCTGAAAGGCTTACAGAAAGCAGATCTCACCAAAGTGATTCACTGCAAGACAACTAGTGAAATGTGGAAACAATTGAAGGTGGTTCATACAGGTGATACAAATGTCAGAAAGGCCAAGTTGAGACACTTCAAAGGTATGTTTGAACAACTCAAGATGAATGATGATGAAAATATTAGTGACTACATGCTTCGTATGGATGAGGTTGTTAACTCCATGAAAGACTTAGGTCTTGAGCTTGCTGAAAATGATGTTTGTGATAAGATTTTAAGATCTCTTCCTAATAGATTTAGTGAAAATATTTTTGCTATTGAGGAAGCTAAAGATTTGGATAAGTTGAAAAAGGATGAGCTCCATAGTATACTTGCAGCATTTGAGTTGAGAACTCAAGTGAAGGTTGATGTCAAGAAAGAGGCGACTTTCAAGGCTACCAAGAATTCCAAAGGTAAACAACTTCAAGATAGTGATGAGTCTTCTAGTGATGAAGAGGCATATTACAACAAGAAAGGCAAGTTCTCTAGAAAGCACAAAAGTATGAAAAATATAAGATGTTTCAATTGTGGAAAGTTTGGTCATTATGCTACTGATCGTATCTGTTCCCAAGAATGAAAGTGATGAAGATAAACAGGATTCTAAGAGCAAGGATTCTGAAAAGCACAAGCATCACAGGAAAAACAAAGATGAGCACAACAATCAAGGAAAGAGGTATTCTCACAAGCACAAGAAGAGTTTCTACCTAGACAAAGCAAGTAAGTGTTCTAGTAGTGATAGTGAAAGTTCTTCAAGTGATAATGAAAATGAGATGTTGTTCATATCAGAAAAAGAGGAAGAACCGAAACATAGATTCATTATCATGAAATGTCTTAGATGTGGAAATTTTGGTCACCTTGAGGATGATTGCACAAATAATGATTTGGTTTCTAGTATGTATGAGGATGCTTCAGAAAACTATAAGGAAGATGCATGTATGGTTTTTGAAAAGGGTAGCACCTCTAGTGATAAGAAATCTGAAAAAGGCTTTGATGATTCAAAAAGCAATCAAATAAAGGATCTTGAAAGTGAACTTATTAGTGCTCTTAGTGCTTTGAAAAAGGAAAGAAAGAAGAATGCTAGACTCAAGGATAAGTTAGATGAATGTTGTATGGAGAGAGATGATCTTATAGAAAGTCTTGACTTCTCTATAGCTAAGACACAAGAACTCAAGGATGAGTTAGAGTCTAAGGTTCTTGAGTATAGTGAGTTAGAACAGAAAATGGCTTCTTTGAAAGAGGAAACTAAAGAGTACAAGGATAAGCTTTACAGATTTCAAGATAGCTCCAAAAAGGTTAAGTCTCTCATCAAAGGTCAAAGAAAGACAACGAGATAAAACAGGCCTTGGTTTTGTTAAGCCACACAAGGAACAATTTGGAGAGTCTAGTAAGAGACTCCAAAAGGAAGAGAGTTCTGATGAGGAAAGTATTTCAGATCATGAGTCCTTGAATGATAGATGCACAGGAACAGAAAACAGAATTCAGAATGAGAAGAAGAAGTTTTTAGAACCTAAGAGGTCAATTAAAGGAAAGTTTCAAGGCGAGATGTTTTGCTTGTCACGAGGTTTGGTCACATGGCTTCACATTGCATGGCTCAAGTGAATGAGGTAAATGACGAGTTTTAGAAGTGCTAGTTACTTTCAAGGGTATTGCTACTCTTGTCAATAGTTTGGGCACAAGGCAGTTCATTGCAAGGCAAATAACAGGAACAGGTTTGGTCGAATAGGTTTGGCCAGAACAAGTTTGGTCAGAATAGGTTTGGTCAACAGTTTGAACAGTTTGTCAACAGTTTGGTTAGAACTGGTGGATTCAAAGATCAGGTTTACCTCAAAGAAACAACATCGTCAAGTGTTTCAAGTGCAACAATGAAGGTCACACAATCAGACAGTGTAGAGCTGAAATTCCAAGGTACAGGAACAGGAACAGTGGCATGAACAGGTCCAAGGATCAAGGCATGGATAAGAACAGGGATGAGAACAAGAACAAGAATAGTGACAAGAACAAGAATATGGACAAAGAGTTCAAGAGAAGGCCCGACAAGGAAGTTATAGACGCTGATGATGATCAGTGCCTAATGGGAGTTTTACTCCCACCCAAGAATTAATCACCTCATCAGGAGGTGGGGGAGGGACTAAGCTAAGAGGCTCATTCTTAGTCCCGAGCCCCAAAGGTGACCCTTTGCCATTGATGACAAAGGGGGAGAGATTTGAGTAAGGGGGAGAGCCTCAAGACAGGGGGAGCTATTTATGTTGAGTTTCTGTGTTGTTGAGAAGCATGGTTTGCCATCAATGACAAAGGGGGAGATTGTTGGCAATTTTGGGTTTGAGATCCTAGCTTCTTGTCTATGAGTTGTCATTGATGTCAAAAGGAAATGGCATTAATGTTAAGAGGATGTGTTGGCTTCAAAGGTGGAAGATTCCAAGAGAATCCGGAGAGATTCCATTGGCAAGGGTTTTTCATTAAAACCAAGTTAAATGGTTTTTATTAAAACCAATGGAGGTTCTCTTTATTATTTATTTAATTATTATTTAAAACCCTTCAAGGTTTTAATTAATTAATTATTTAATTAATTAAGGGAGAAATTATTTTTAATTTATCTTAAGGGTTTTTAAACCCTTTTAGAAAGCAATTTCGATTAAATTCGAAATTACTTTTCGAATTCAGCCAACGTGTTTGGAAATGCATCAAAGTGCATATAAAATGAGGCAAATGAATTCATTTATGTTTTGCCAAGAGTTCGACATTAATCCCTGAGCATTTCGATTTTGACATCGAAGCCCCTGCGCCAGCGAAGGAGGAAGACAAGCGTTGCGTGGTCAAAGGTGTGACGGGTTGGTCTTGGCGCCAAGGAGGAGGCGCACGCGGTGATAAGAATGGAGAATTCCCTTCTCCCTCACGTGGGCTCTCCTAGCCCACGCGGCATGGCCAAAGGACTTAGTAGCATGGTGGTCGGCGGTTCGAATCGCCGAAGACCCTTTTGAGGGTAGTGTATGCACTCCGAAATTCATGGGATATTTACCAAAGGTATGCGCTCCAATTTTTTGTAGAAAGAGTGGCAATTAAATTTTAATATTTTGCTTGCTAAGGTTTTATAAAGTTAGCTTTGGGAGGTATAAGGAATGCAAGCTTAATATTTTTGCTATAGTCGGATTGAAAATTAAAGGGGAAATAATTGCCATGGTGGTTGAGTTATTTTGACATGCCAATGTTGGGTTAATAATTTTTAGGGAAGATCAAAATTATTAATTGTGGTAGATTTTCAAGGGCTTATTCATCTTCAAAAAGGGTATGGGCACATTTTTCTTATGAGTATGATTGGTGTATGTTTTTCTGAAATAAGGTTGGAGTGAAAAGGTTTTCAACTAGGTTTCCTTTGGTTGGGTGTAAATCCTATTTTCTGGTTTGTTGAAGACTACTTATGCATTGTTATCCTTAAGGAGAGTTTTTGGTGAATGCATAATTTCTGGTTTGAGATAGTGGAAGCTTTGTGCACTAGGGTTTATATTTGTGAGTCTAGCTACTTGCATTGAGTTGGTGGAACCCTTGGTTGGCTGTTTTGAGTTTGATGGTTGAGTTGCTTCCATAGAGGTTGTTTGATCAAGTTATTGCTTTACTTGATTCATGATATTGGGCTTACTCCATTGAGTTGATTTGAGCAAGTTATTCTTTGCATTTGGTGATATTGTGTTGGTGGCTGTTTTGTTCAAATATCTTTGGAGGGAAAAGGATTTCTACTTGTTTCCTTTTCTTGTGATGATTGGTTGAATGCTTCAAGGTTGATGTTGAGTTGAATGGTGTTGGTTGACTAAACCTTGTTTGATGAGCATTGTTGTTGAAACCCTAATTGATGGTGAAAAGAACATGAGTATCATTGTTATGTGATTCTTTGCATAGTTGGCAATTGTTGGGTTGTGTTTCATGTTCTTGAAAGAAAAACATTCTATCCTATCCATTTCAGATATTGAGTTGAGTTTTCAGATTTGAGATTGAGATTGAGCTGAGTTGATTTGAGTTGAGTTTTGAGATTGGGATTTGAGTATAGAACATATTGAGTCTCTAACAATTCTCTTTATGCTTCTATGAGTTTGACAAATCACATTGGGTCTCTAACAATTCACTTTGTGATTTCCTACTAAGAAAGTTTTTCTTGGTGAGCTTGTTGAGTTTTTGGACAGGTTCCGGTGGGGACTTGTGAGCAGTTTTTGGACAGGTTCTAGTGGGGACTTGTGAGCAATTTTTGGACAGGTTTCGATGGGGACTTGTGAGAAGATTTGGACAGGTCCTAGCAGAGGACTTGTGAGCTGAGTTTGATAGTTCTATCAAAGAACTTGAGGACAGAGGTGCAGTGGTTCTATGAGAAGAACCTGAGGAGAGATTTGGCAAGTCTTTGAGAAGGCTTGTATGTAGAGGATTGATTTGTTCAAGAGTTGGACAGATCTGATAGACAGAGGAAGACTTGTACTAGACCGACTGACTGTGTTTGGTACAGGTTGTTGAGCTACTATGGACGTGATCATAGAAGGCAGAGGTCTCTTAGGCTAAGCATTGAGGACAGGAGGTCTTCGGTGGAAAGGAGTTCCACGTGTTGGCAAGAGGTAGAGGCAGTTGATCTTCTGAGGGATCATTTCCAGAGCAGAGGGGAAGGTATCTCCTTTGAGCAGAGGCTCATAAATTCTGATTGGGGGAAGGTATCTCCTTTGAGCAGAGGCTCATAAATTCAGATTGGGGGAAGGTATCTCCTTTGGGCCGAGGCTCATAAACATTGTAATTGGGAAGGATTCCCAAAGAACTTTGAGATAACTTTTAGAGAAAATTTTTGTGGACGTAGCCCAACCATTCTGGGTGAACCACGTTAAAATTGGTGTCACTTTGTGGATGATATTGTGCATTGCTTTGATATTGCTTTGGGTATATTGCTTTACTATTTTGAAGTATAAAGGAAAAAGTAAAAAGAGGTCTTATACTATTCACCCCCCCCTCTCAGTATAATCTTGTGTTCTTCAACGTGATCCTTGTGCCAATCCACATCATGTCCATTCATTGGGAGATTATTTTCCCATAAGCATGGTAGATCAAGGATTATCTAGTGATGTCTCTCAATCTCATGAAGTGCATGAAAGTTCACATACCCTACAATCTGATAGTGACAAAGAGGATCAAGGTCCTCCTCATGAATGGACCTTAAAGGATGAGGAAGACTATGGCATAGCACCCATAAATTATCCCATTTTAGATTAGGAATATGAGAGAGTTGTCCCTTTGTATGATGAAGAGTTCTATCTTCACATGTTCCCACTACAACATCCCATTTGGAGGTATATTTTACCACTTGAAGAGCAAGATCATCGCCTACCTCATCGGCCACTACCATTCATTCCATTTCCACCAAAACCACCCTCATGAGCTCATAGACAACATCAAACTCATTTTACCATGGAAGGCAGATCATGTATACATCAACATGATTTCCATAGATTTAAGTTCACAATTGAGAGATCCGAATAACCCATTGAAGTTGTTGCACCTCGACATTGAGGTAATCAAATTTGATCAAGGAGATTCTCATCCATCTCCATCAGATTTTTGGCTTTGTGAGGAAATGTTACAACCATTTCATTTTTCTTTAGGGACTACTCAGAATTTTTTTCATGTAGATATTGAGCAAGAAATGTCAATTGACGGTGTAAACCCAGTTTATGACATCCACTTAATCCCTATTCCACATCAGTTAGAATATGGATCACATATGTCAATTAAACCAATAGTTGACAAGGATATCATTACATATCCTGATAATCCTCATAACATAAAATTAGGGGAAGGTCTATCCCCTAATGAACAAGCTGATTATATAAAGTTATTGACAAAAAGGATAGAAGCTTTTGCTTGGACTTATAAAGATATGCCAAGACTAGATCCTAATATGGTTATGTATAATATTACACTCGACACAAATTTTAAACTAGTTAAGCAAAAGTTACATAAGATGCATCTAACAGTCACCTTAATTGTCAAATATGAATTGCAAAAACTATTGGATGTTGACTTTATCATATTAGTAGATTATCCACCATGGGTTTTAAACATGGTACTAGTCAAGAAACCCGATGGGAGGATTTGCATTTGCACTAATTTTTGATATCTCAATAAAGCGAGTCCTAAAGATGAGTTTCCTTTACAAAACATTGATGCATTGGTAGACACTATAGCAAGACATGAAATGTTATCCCTTATGTATGGTTTCTCTAGATACAATCAAATTTGTATTAATCTAGAAGACCAAATCAAAATGGTATTCACAATGCCTTGGGCAAAATTCTATTATAAGGTCATGCCTTTTAGCCTTAAGAACACTGATGCCACCTACCAATGAGCCATGACATATATCTTCCATGACTACATGCGTAAGATTCTAGAATATTACATGGATGACTTACTAGACAAATCTATGTTATGCCATGAGCATATCAATGTATTGAGGAAGGTTCTAGATCACCTCATTGAGCATAATGTCAGGCTAAATCCCAAGAAGTGTGTATTCAGTGAGTAAACTCTTAGGATTCATAGTCTCAAAGTGATACATAGAAGTAGACCCAAAAAAGGTCACGGTAATTTTATAAATGCGTCCACCACAACTATCAAGAAATTATGTAGCTTGTAAGGAAATATCGCATCCATAAAGTACTTCATAGCATAATTATCGGATAAGTGTTGACCTATGAACAAGTTACTACACAAGGGGGTTGCATTTCATTGGGACAAAAAATATCAATATGCTTTGATGATATCAATAAATACCTGGCTTCACTTCCTATATTGGCTCCTCCATGACAAACTATGTCATTCTACCTTTATATCTCAGCTACTGATCTTGCATTGGGCACCATGTTGGCCCAAAAGAATGAATTACATAAATAATAGGCTACATATTATATTAGCTGCACCCTGGTCAACTATGAGGTAAAATATGCATATGTTGAGAAGCTATGCTTAGTAGTGGTATTTACCACTAAAAATATATTCCATTACATGCTCAATCATACCATGTATGTAGTTTCAAAATAGAATCCATTGTGCTACATGATGAGTCAAACTTACCATAGTAGTCGCTTAGTAAAATGGATCATGTTGTTGACATAGTTTGATCTAGAGTTCATTGGACACAAATTGATTAAAGGTCAGGTCATAACTGATCAACTAGTAGATGCTCCTTTCTAGGATGACCAACCTCTCACTATAGAGCTTCCCGATGATGGAGTTTTTCATGTCTCAGAATCACCAGATCCTAAATAACTTGAGTCATAGGATGACATAACTCTTTTTTTTTATGGTTCTAAGTGTGAGCAATGGGATGGTTTAGGAATCATGTTTTCACATCATAAGGGGCTCCAATACCCCTTTCATTTAAACTTGATTTCCCATGAACCAATAACAATGTCGAGTATGAAGCCCTTCTCATAGGTATTCAAATAGCAATCACCATGAAATTCACAAATCTAAACATTTTTGGTAATTCCTTGCTCATAGTTAATTAGGTCAAATGAATATCCCATTGTAGGTGCCCAGTCTTACAAGCCTACAAAGCCCTAGTGGATAAACTTTTGGAAAAGTTTGAGTGGTATGATATTGATGCATTCCTTTGTTCATCTAAAAATTTTGTAGATACAATGACCTCCTTAGGCTCTTTAATCGTGTAGAACCCATTTTATGATATCATGACCATTCAAGTTAAAATGCTATCACAATCCATGATGAAGCGTGATGAGCTTAACTCAATGCCATAATTCCACATGATTCATATTGAACCTTCACATGAACGGTTCTCTCAAATACACAATTATTTGAATACACTTGGGGTACTTTGTTCCTTAATAATCCTTTTGATCCTAGTACAATCCTATATCTACAAGTTCATTCTCAATCAACATTTGCACAAGAAAAACATCAAAAAGATGATGCAGTTCATACAATTGAGGTTTCTTTAAAATAAGATTGGGTTACCCAAATAAAAGGTTATTTAAAATTAGGAAGTATTCCTTTTGGATTTTTGTATGCCGCAAAAGGAGCATTTAAGCAAAATGTGGTAAAATATGTCTTGTTAGGAGACATAATGTATCATCAGAGCTATGAGGGTATTCTCCTTCATTTTTTAGACTCTCAAGAGTCGGCTTGGGCCATTTCCCAATAACACAATGGTACATGTGGTGGTCATTTTAGTAGCATGGCCATTGCAAATCATATTATTCACATGGGTTATTATTGGCCTACTTTAGAGCAAGATTGGTGCACTTATATGAAGAAGTGCATAAAATATCAACATCATGTAAATTTGACACACGTACCTTCATAGGGCTTACAACCGATTCAATCAGTTTGGTAATTTGCACAATGGGGGTTTTATTTAATTGGTAAAAAATCACCTACCTTATTATCCCATCACACGTTTATCATAATGACTACAAAGTACTTTACAAAATGGGTGAAAGTAATTCCCCTTACCATGACGACTAGACCTCGCATTGTGGAGTTCATATTGCATAACATCATATGTCTTTTTGGTATTCCATCCAAGATAATTTTAGATAATAGGACACCCTTCAAGAATAAGGATGTGCATGCTTTAACAACAAAATATAATATACAACACAACTTTTCTATGCCCAATTATCCACAAGCTAATGAGAAAGCAAAGGCATCTAATAAAATAGTAGTTTCAATCCTAAAATAAGGATTGGCATAATCAATTACCACTTGGCCTTTGGGCCTATCACACTAGTATTCAGACTTCCATTGGGGAAACTCCATTTTCACTAGTGTATGGTGTTGAGGCTATCATACCTTTAGAGTTAGAAATATCGTCGCTACGCATCTCCATGTAGGAGTTCATCGATGATGATATTGCACAACAAGTTCATTTAGATCAACTAAATCTACTTGATGAATGACATGTCAATTATCTCGAGCATCTACATGTTTATCAAGAGTGCCTCAAGAGAGATTACAACATGAAAGTCCATATAAAAGACTTTCAAGTTGGTGATTTAGTTATGAAAGAAAACCACGAAAATTCAAATTTACCACCCCCTCTAAGGGATATATTTGTGGTAAACTGGTTAGGTCCATACATCATTACTAGTCATATTGGACCTGGAACATAATTCTTAGCCTCTATTGAAGGAAGTGAAGAGCCTGGACCATTGAATATCAGTCACTTGTAGCATGTTAGCATACTTTAATATTTTGTTAGTTTGTTAAATTAACTTAGCAACTAGTTATTTTAGTTGCAACGGCATCCTGTTGAGATGCGCCCATTTCGGGATAATCCAGGAAGTTCGTTTGTGCTACTGTGTTATTTAAACTCACCCGACAATAATACAATTTAGTTTGAATTTTACATGGTACCAGAGCTTGTGCTATAATTATTTTTTTGCAGACGCTTGCTGTGACGTGCGACTAAAAATTGTAGACAGTTGTTGTCCAGACGAATTTTTTTTCTTCTGCACTGGGAGGCAATTTTTTTTTTTTAAATCACGCCGCGCGCAATCGCGCGACGTTCCGTGCAGTTGTTTTTATTAAAAAAAAAATGCTGCGCGATTTGTATTTGCAGCAAAAATTAAAAAATAAAAATAAATAAATAAAAAAATTGTCGCGCGTAGACGCACGACAGTCGTCGCGCATCCACACGTGACTGAGGGAGGGGAGGCCCCCCCGCTACGGACGTGGCCGTGCGTATGCAGCAGACCTCCGTCCGCCCCCCCGACTGGAACGTAGCCACATGCAGGCGCCACGACGCGAAAGTGCGTCCAGCCCCCCCGCTGGAACACAGCCATGCGTAGGCATGCCTGGAACCCGCGCGCAGGCAGAGGAGTTGCGCCGCGCCTACCCCCCGCTAGAACTTCTGCGGGCACAGTCACGCGCAGGCAGCGGAGCTGCGCCATGCCCGCCCCCCGTTGGAACTGCTGCGGCCGCGACGCGGATGTTCGTCCGCCCCCTCCGTAGCGGATTTATAAAAAAAAATTTGTGGACTGGGGACCAGCAGCAGAGGCCGCGCTCGGGTAGCAGACTGGGGACCCTCCTCAAATACGAGGGGGCCCCTTGATCCTTTCGGATCAGCCCGCTGGCTCACGTGGTCGTGAGCCGTGCGGTAAGGCTCTGGGAGCCTGCAGGTCGAGGGTTCAAATCCCGCCGACTCCCCCCTTTTCAAAGGTAAAATTTTCTTCTCAAAGTTTTTTTTAATTATTATTTTTTAGTTAAAATTTTAATTTTAATTTATTTTCTATAGTTTTAAAGCTTTATAAATTAAAATTTAATTTTTAATTTATTTTTTCATAAGTTTTTAAAACTATATAAATTAAAATTATTTATTTTAACTTTAAATACATAATAATTATTAAAATGCTTTGTTAAAGAGAATTTTTTTTAGGGGGATATTTTTTTTCAAAAAATCAAAGGGGGAATGTGAGTAATTTTCTGAAAAAGCAAATTTTTGGCATTATTGTAAAGGTGCATTTTTGGCTGTGTCCGACACCTGGAGGGTTAATTCTTGTGGGCACTTTTTATGTTGTATGTTGCATATTTCATTTTTGCACTACTTCATTAAAAGTTAAAAAAAAAAAATCAAATACACTCCCTAAGTCCCCGGAATAATTAAAACCCATCCGTGCAATTTATTGCACTGCAGCGTTCGGTATTTGTGATACCTCTGGCCAGCACTTACAGGTAAAGTTGTCGTGATTGCGCTACTGTATCCGCCGCCTAATATAGCTGCTACAACGACGTCTGAGCTTGTTCTCTATAAATCGTCGGGGAGAGATAAGTTTGCCATTTTTGCATTTTTTTACTCCATCCACTACCCTTAATCGCTCTTGTGTTTAGGCGTAAATCCTGACGAAGTATTCTTCATAGTGTTTAGGGGAAGTTACGCCCCACGCATGAGAAGAATCTTCTATGGTAGGTGCCATCAACAAGGCGATTCCCTTTCAATCTTGCTTATGTTCCACGTATCGTATGATCTCTAAAACTCACCTATAGTTTCCCTCACGTAAGGGCGGGTGATTTTTGTTGATCTTTCTAAATACCTATAGTTTCCCTCACGTAAGGGCGGGTATTTTGTATGGTATAACGGCCTAGCAAAAGGTATATCGAAAGGGGGACCAATTGGTGTTATAAGGAACCTTCACTATGGCCGTTGTTGCAAAGTTGATGACTGATCCTCATCAGTTATTGAAAGGTCCAAATTATACACCATGGAAACATAAGATGAAGGCAATTCTCCAAATGGAAGATTTATGGGATATTGTTACTGGAGTAACACCTAGGCCTTCACCAGCATCAGGATCCACAGCTCCTACTGCTGATCAGATAGCTTTTGACAAGAAAGACAGTCGAGCAAAGGTGCTCATTTTGTTTGTTGTTTCAGATGAAGTGCAACCTCATATAGCTGACAAAGCAAGTGGTAAAGAGGCATGGGATGCCCTTAAAACCATCTATGAGGGAAAGAATGATTCCACCATTCTTCATCTTCAACAACAACTTCATAACCTGAGTTTGAGACAGGGTGAAACAGTTGAACTCTTTCTGTGCAGAGTGTCTGAATTGAAAGAGAAATTGAATTCTTTGGGAGATACTATGGATGAAAAGCTTCTCATTTCAATTGTGATGAGAGCTTTGCCTTCTTCATTTGATATGTTGATCACCTCCATCCAGGTGTCTCAACGACAAATTACCTACATCGAGTTGGTCAATCTGCTTCAACAACAGGAGGCACGCCAACTTCACAAGGATGATTCTTCCAATACAGCCCTATACACCAACGGAGCGAGGGTTCTAGGAAGAAAGGTAATGGGCAAAAAGGAGGCAACTTTTAGAAAGGAGGAAATTCTCAACGAGGATATGAAAGGAAAAGGAAAACAACCTCAAGAGAAGAAGAGGTGGTGCAAGATCTATGAGAAAGACAACCATGACACCAACAGGTGTTGGCATAAGAACAAGCAGAGAGGCCAAAACAAACCACAAAATAAAAACAAGCAACCCCAGGTGAATGTTGTTGTTGAAGAATCTGACTCAGATTATGAATGGGCACACAAGGTGCTCATGACTACCACAGATTCCACACAGAGGGATCCTATTTGGTATGTCGATTCTGGAGCTAGCAAACATATGACTGGCGACAGATCGTGGTTTGAATCATTCATGGCCAAAGAGGGCAAACCTGTCACCATTGCTGATGATAAAACCTACAGGGTTCAGGGAGAGGGTACAGTTTCAGTCACTCTTCCTGATGGCAAGTGTCAGATTGACAAAGTCCTCTATGTTTCGGGATTGGCTAACAATTTGTTGTCAGTCACACAAATCCTGGATAGAAATATGGTTGTCAACTTTCATGTTGAGAATGGCAAGAAGTGTTGTACTATTACCAGGAAGGGTAAGCAGATTGCAACAGCTTCATATAAGCACGGCTTATTTGCCCTAGATGCTATCTCTACTCCACATGTTGCCATGATTGTCTCTACCAAGGAGGCAACTTCCCTATGGCACAAGAGATATGGGCATCTTAGTTACGGCTACTTACTTGAGCTCAGTAAGTATGAGATGGTAAAGGGTCTTCCTTCCCTTTTTGCCACATTGCCAGTGTGCTCTGACTGCTTGGCGGGAAAGCAGCATAGAGTACCATTTGAGAAGAGCTCAACAAGAGCACAAAAACCTCTGGAGTTAATTCACACCGATCCGTGCGGTCCTTTCACACCCAACAGGTGTGGAGGGAAGAGGTACTTTCAGTTATTCGTAGATGACTACTCACGAAAGATGTGGGTTTTCTTTCTCCAACTGAAATCCGAAGCTTTCGCATTCTTCCAGACAGTTCAAGAAATCCGTTGAGAAGGAGTCAGGAGCTTCTATTAAAACCCTCCACTCAGATCGAGGGGGGGAGTTTACCTCTAAAGAATTTTTTGCATTCTTAGATAAGCATGGAATCAAGAGACAGTTAACAACTGCCTATACTCCTCAGCAAAATGGAGTTGCTGAGAGAAGGAACCATTCTATCATGGAAATGGTTCGTTGTATGCTCACAGGAGCTACTCTTGGGCAACAATATTGGGCAGAAGCTGTCACCACTACAGTATATCTGTTGAATAGGGCACCCACAAAGGCCCTAAAAGGAATGACTCCACAGGAAGCATGGAGTGGTCGAAAACCCTCCATATCTCATCTACGTATTTTTGGATGTCACGCTTTCATGCACATACCAAAAGAGAAAAGGAAGAAGCTAGATGAGAAAACACCGAGATGTATTTTTCTTGGTTATGATGAGCACTCTAAAGGATATCGTTTGATAGATCCTTTGACCAAGAAAATTCATGTCAGCTGAGATGTTGTCTTTGATGAAGCTTTCACATCACAGAGCACATCTAAAGTACACCTAGATCTTGTGGAATCTAAGGAAGAGAAGATTCCTTCGTCAACACAGACAGGAGGTCCTTCTACATCTTCTTCAACACCACCGAAGAAGAATCCAAAATGGTGTACAAATACAATCAGAGACGCAAATTTATCCACTCCTCCCAATTTGAACTTGGATAGACCTCGTACACGCAGTATGGCTCAAAAGGAAAAAGAAGCCAAAGAAAACTGGTGAGGTTGATGATCTTTGTCAATATTTTGAGGAACTTTCTGTAACTCCACGTACAGAAGTAGAGGATATGGATATTGATGATGACGGGGCGTTCATGTCTACCATAGACGATCTTGAACTTGCATCAGTGCAAGATGCTCTTAGTGAGCCTCGGTGGAAGGCCGCTATGGATACGGAGTATGAGTCTTTGATGAAAAATAAAACTTGGAAGCTTGTTGATCTGCCGCATGGAAAGAAACCCATTGGCTGCAAATGGGTATATAAAGTCAAGTACAAGGCAGATGGAACAATTGATAAGCATAAGGCCCGTCTTGTTGCAAAGGGCTATGCTCAAAAGGAAGGCATTGACTACGAGGAAACTTTTGCACCTACTGCTCGGATGACCACAATTCGAGTTATGTGTGCTATGGCAGCACAATATGGGTGGAAAGTTCACCAGATGGATGTCAAAAGTGCCTTTCTAAATGGTGATCTCCAAGAAGAAGTCTACATGACTCAGCCTGGAGGATTTGAAGTGGAAGGCCAAGAGCAGAAGGTTTGCAAATTGGTCAAATCCTTATATGGTCTGAAACAAGCTCCTCGAGCTTGGTATATAAAAATGGACAATCACCTTATGCAGCATGGATTTAAGAGATGTCCGTCAGATGCAAACCTCTATTTCAAGAAATAGGGTTCTGAGATAGTGTTGCTTGTACTCTATGTTGATGATCTGCTCATTACAGGGAGTTCAGAAACTATGATCTCTACTGTCAAAAGAAACTTGTGTAAATATTTTGAGATGACAGATCTCGGACTTCTCCATTACTGTCTTGGTCTGGAATTCAGCCAGAAGGAGCACTCCATCAAAGTGTCTCAAAAAAAATATGCCAAGACATTGCTAGAAAAATATCGCATGACTGATTGCAAGCCAATGGCAACTCCGATGGAGACTGGACTTCGGTTATCGTGATATGATGATTCACCTCAGGTAGATGGTACTCTCTATCGACGGTTGATTGGGAGTCTCATATATCTGACCAATACTAGGCCAGATCTCGTATTTGCTGTCAACTATCTTTCGAGGTTCATGCAGGAGCCTAAGACCACTCATTGGAAAGCGACAAAACGTGTTCTTCACTATGTCCGTGGCACAATAGAATATGGCCTAGAATACAAGAGGAACAACAAATTCTTCTTGCAAGGATACACGGACTTCGACTATGCCGGATCATTTGATGATCGCAAGTCAACTTCTGGATACATTTTTCATCTGGGATCCGGTCCTGTCTCTTGGCACAGCAAGAAGCAACAGGTGGTTGCTATTTCATCAACAGAGGCAGAGTATCGCGCCGCACGTGAAGTTGTGTGCGAAGTGATATGGTTGCGTCGCATTCGGACAAGTATGGGCCATCCATCAAAATCTCCAATACACTTGTTTTGCGACAATCAGGGTGTTCTGAACCTCGTCAAGAATCCAGTCCATCATGAAAGAACAAAGCACATTGACACACAATGTCATTTCATTCGAGATGAAGTTCCAAAGCACCGAATTCAGCTTGAGCACATTCCCACCGATGCTCAAGTTGCAGACATTTTCACTAAGGCACTTGCACGTGTCAAATTTGAATTGTTTCGTAGCTCTCTTTGTATTGCAAAATGATGTAATCAGGGGGGATGTTAGTATAGCTAGTAGTTTAGTATAGCTATTAGTTATTACATTACCCAAATAATGTAATAAGGGGGGATGTTAGCGTACTTTAATATTTTGTTAGTTTGTTAAATTAACTTAGCAACTAGTTATTTTAGTTGCAGCGGCATCCTGTTGAGATGCGCCCATTTCGGGCTAATCCAGGAAGTCCATTTGTGCTACTGTGTTATTTAAACTCACCCGACAATAATACAATTTGGTTCAAATTTTACATAGCATTTCCATGCTTAGATCACCATTCCCAACCTAAAACACCCCTATGCAGTCTACGACCATCTAGGTCAACCTAAAATACCCCTAGGCGGTATACGACCATCTAGGTTAACCCAAAATGTTCCAAAGGTATGTATAATCCCTTTGGTAACCTTAAAATACCCCTAGGTGGTCTATGACCATCTAGGTCAACCCAAAATGCTCCAAAGGTGTCTATAAGCCCTTTTATCACCTTAAAATGTCCCTAGGTGGCCTATGATCATCTAGGTCAACCCAAAATACTCCAAAGGCATCTCTAAGGCCTTTGATCATCTTAAAATGCTCCTAGGTGACCTATAACCATATAGTTCAACCCAAAATGCTCCAAAGGCATTTGTAAGCCCTTTGGTCACCTTAAAATTCCCCTAGAACATCTATTACCATCTAGGTCAACCCAAAATGTTCTAAAGGTATCTATAAGCCCTTTGGTCATCTTAAAAAGCTCATAGGTGATCTACGATCATATAGGTCACCCCAAAATGCTCCAAAGGCATCTATAAGCCCTTTGGTCACCTTAAAATATTCCTAGATAGTCTATGACCATCTAGGTCAACCCAAAATGCTCCAAAGGTATCTATAAGCCCTTTGGTCACCCTAAAATACTCCTAGGCAATCTACGATTATCTAGGTCATCCCAAAATATCCCAAAGGCATCTATAAGCCCTTTGGTCACCCTAAAAATCTCCTATGTGATATATTATCATCTAGGTCACTCAAAAATATCCCAAAGGTGTCTATAAGCCCTTTGGTACAC
The DNA here is from genome assembly GCA_028583015.1 of Wollemia nobilis. Classification (NCBI taxonomy): domain Eukaryota; kingdom Viridiplantae; phylum Streptophyta; class Pinopsida; order Araucariales; family Araucariaceae; genus Wollemia; species Wollemia nobilis. The sequence continues at coordinate 9,720,151 of JAQPPZ010017052.1, forward strand.
CTAAAATGCTCCTAGGTAGTCTATGACTATCTAGGTCAACCCAAAATGCTCCTAGGTAGTCTATGACCATCTAGGTCAACCCAAAATGCCCCAAAGGCATCTATAAGCCCTTTCATCATTCTAAAAAGCTCCTAGGTGATCTACAACCATCTAGGTCAACCCAAAATACCCCAAAGACATCTATAAGCTATTTGGTCACCTAAAAAGCCATAATGGTATTCATTAAGCCCATTGGTCAACCTATATATACAAATATATATATAAAATACAAAAACACCATTAAAATCTCAAAACACAAAAATATTGCTTCATTTTACTTCAAATTATTTGCATTTAAACATCAATTGCATTAGGTATATACATCATTACATTATACATTATTATAAATTGATCATACATGTCTAGCACCAGGTTTATATACTAGGCATCTGTTAAATTCATTGTTATCATATGTCACTATTACCACCTATTTACATGACATATATCATTTACATTTACACTCAATATTGTATGTCTATTTCCCATCACTTAGCCATTGTTTGTATGACATAGTTGAGGTTTTCAGTGACTCAGCCATATCTAATTTTATTTTTAGATTTTATAGAAAGTTGTCATGATTTTTAGAAGGTAGAATCTTGCTTATATTATACCTTGTATACATCAAAATACCAACACATTTTCACACTAATCAATCCAAGTCTAGCACAAGGAAATATGAAACCTACAAAATGGTATAGGTTACTTTAAGTAAAAAAGTTTATCTCGCTCATCCCCCTATGCAAATGGTTCAAATATGTTGATAATTGACAAAAGGACAAGTTCCTCCTTACCAATAAAATCAAAATCCCTTGCCTCACACCAAATTGGGGCAAGTATCCAAAATTAAAAATAAACAATGATTATTATCACTTCACAATATGCAAAAAGAAACAATGGTTTTTACCATTAAGAAAAAGCAAAATAAATAGTGGTTCTCACTACTAAAAAAATCCCTTGCTCGACAAAAAAAAATGAGCAAATTCATTAAAAATTTCAAAATTAAAAGAAAATAAGGGATTCTTGAACTTGAATCCTTGGAATTCTCAGCATTAGAGAACCATAAGGTGATTGTCATTATAGGTTGGGTGGCATCAAGCCTGCTTGGCAATGGTAGTATCCTTATGCATGATAATATGTCTATCATATAAACAATTTTATTATGTACATACCAATGTTTTCATGTGGATGAGCTAGATTTTGTAGCCTATACTACCTAGTAGTCTAATCCAACTAAGTACAAAACTCAAGATAATGAGACTTGCAGGGTGATCTCTAGTACAAATGGGCTGAATCAATCCTATTTGGCACTAGGGTAACTTTATGTGTTATCATAGTAATGAACTCACATGCACACATAGGGATATTTATTATCTTGGTTATCTTAGCAAATTTATACCTTTTTTAAAGTCTTGCATGGTTATTATACAACTTTTGATTAGGTAACTAGAGTGTTTGAGTCTCCTCAAAATTCCAAACACAACTCTTATAATGCCATCATATGTTTGTTAGTATACATTTTCACAAGCCATTACATATAATGAGATAAATTTTGTACAATCTATGGTGCTAGCATATAATGTGTCAAATAGTCATCATAAATCCATCATACAAATTAAATCAAATCATCCATTTCATTATGCATTTACATAACCATATTATCAAATTACATCATAGGAAAAATACATGCATACATGTTAGGCATCCATAAAAACATCATAAAGAATGCATATAAGCATTGCATACATCTCATAAAGTAGTAAAAGCATCACATTATGATAATATAAAAACACACACACACATATATATGTATGAAATAAAAAGATACATCATCATCCATATAATGCCCATAGGCTAAAATAAAGTTGGTCCTCAGATCTCATAAAATATAAAATAACAAAAAGATCCATCCGAGCCTCAAAAACCATGGTCACTTAGGACCAATTTTGTTACTCTCACCCCTATCCTCAGTCATATTTCACCACAAAATTCCAGATCTGTTACCACCTTCCTTGTCTAATATTTGTGTAGAGCTAGGAGGCCCCATCTGTGCAGACCACTGTCCTATACTACTCCTCTGATTCTAGTGTGATCCACTAGTAAATGAGTGGTCTGGTATGTACTCATTAAGGCACACTATCTCATCCTCTAAATCATTAGTATAAGATTAACCCTATTGGCAATGAGTCTAGTAGATCACCACTAGAGAATAAAGTTGTACCATATCCTCTCATAGCCTAGCTACCTCACCACTATTGGACCCCCCATGGCTAGGACTCAATGATCTAACTGGTTCTTGTAGCATAGATATCAATGCTTTCTATCTCTCTACCTCAGCTTGAAGTCTATCTCTCACTGACCTCTGATAAGCTCACCCCTCAACTCAGTAATCATAGAATATTGAGTTGCTAACTATGTATGCATCCCTTGATCCTTAAAATTAGTATCACTCAAGTCACCCTGTAGATCCCCTAAGTCAAATAGCTCTTTCCACTCATCCACTACATGGTGACGTACATTTTTCTCAAATATAGCTTCCTCATCATCATCTCGAGAGTCATCCTAACCCTCCTCCTCTAGAGTATCCTTAGGTACCTCCTTTGCCATAGTAGCTGCAACTCCTCCTAGTGGCCCCTTCCATCACTAATATCATGTCACCCACCATGAGTCACACTCCTCTATAGTCTTTGCATAATCTACCTTAGATATGTCTACTATAAAATCTGACTCCTCTTCCAAAGCCTCCACTATAGGCCAACTAAGAGTCCTCTCAACCCTGTGATGATGGTAGATCATCAGCTTACTAGGAAAATCATAGTGTATTCCAAACTATCATATGATTCAAGCATAAGGGAAGTACTCTCTCTCAGTTCCTTGTCACCTAACTAGCCATCTAGCTCACCTCACATGGCATAGCTATGTAGTAGCCTCAACCCATATTGGACAATCTCCATAAGGTCTCTAGGTAATCTTCTCTACATTGATTCATGCAAAGGACTCTACATAGTGCTCAAAATAACCTATAAAGTTATTGCTCTACCCTATTACCTGATACCTCTACCATAGTATCTCATAGCTAATGTCCATATCAGTCAATTGTGCTTGAGTCATCCAAGGTAATCCCCATGGTTGATCCACTGTGATATTCTGTCATCCCCAAACCTATAGTAGAAAACTACAATCCAATACCTTCTACCCATGCGAGTGGATCTCATATAGCTCATCATATAGTTGTGCCAATAATATAGGATCCCAAGCCATCACCATAGGCTCCTCCTCAAGGCACTCCACCATTGTAAAAACCAACTGTATAAGGTTCTATGGGAACTTGGCTCCTAATGATTCTAGAAAAAACATTTTTAAGATCAAATTCATCAGTAAGGAATGTCTAACACCCAATACATCCTCCCCAAACTAGGACTCTACTAATATCCCTCCACTGAGTAGGTCGCTCACTGCCTCCTCCTAGCATCCCCTAAAGTACCTTTGTAGCACTTCATCTTGTTAGTCTCTATGAGTGGATACGATAGTGCACCCCTCTATCATAATGCATATTATCTTATAGATATCCTCTAAATTCATTGTCATATCCCCAATAGGTAAATGAAAGGTGTTGGTGTGAGGATCCCAAATGTCTATCAAAGCAGTCAAGTAGGCGCGATCGCCCACCATAGGCTCCAATAGTGTCACATGCTTAAGACCAATGGCATCGATCCATCACCAATCCTCCTCTATAAAAATATACCTATCAACCTAAAATATATTCAAAACTCAATACCGACTCTTCACCACCTGACAGAACTAACTAGGTATCAAAAATACCCTAAAATGCATTTAAAAAGTCTAAAAATACCAAAAATATGACCAAAAATGGGCTCTTTTTTCCCCAGTTTGTGACCATCCCACCCAAGGATGGCCCAAAATTTGGTATTAATCCCACCTAGGGATGGCCACCCATGGCCATCCCACCCAGGGACAGCCCCCAAATCTGGCTAAAATGGGGTCAATTTGACCCCTAAAACAACCCTAAAAATGCAAGAAAACAACATAAAAATTAAAAAAAATGCATATAAAATACAAATAAAAGATTTTATTCCTAAATTATACTATTTTTATAGTTCCTTAACCATTATTTAGTGTATTTTATAAAAAAAATCATCATAAAAATATTTTATTCCTAAATTATACTATTTTTATAGTTCCTTAACTATTATGATTTCACATTAAATAAAGAGAATGAGAAAATGAGACATGTACCCATATTGCACCAGCTCCACCACTAAGTGACCCTAGTGGTGGGATCATGGTTATTTTTAGATTTTTTAGTAGTGCTCTACTTTGAAAACTCACACTTTTTCTCCTCACCTCTCAAACTCTTAAGCATAACATGCACAAATGAGCTCATTAGCCTTATTTTGGGCTTATATAGAGGAAAAAATACCATAGTTTCTCCTATGTGGAATGGTCAGCTATTTTTATGACCATACCACCTAGGGATGGCCCTGGATAGTGCATCTGTACCACCCAAGGATTACCACCAAAAAACCCCATAAAAATAGCTAAAAAGTTCAAAAACATGGCCAAAAACCCACCAAAAATAGGTGAAAAATGGTTCAAATTAACAAGGGATCAAGATTAAATCCAAAATATTCATGGACACTCTTTAAATTATTTATTATACTCCCCAATAATGCTATTATGGCTGGACCACTCCACGGGAATAAAATTTTTAGGCTCTCACTTCCATAAATCATCATTAAAATGATCAAAATCCTAGAAAAATAGGTATATCATATAATGGAAAAAATGGATGATTAACCCAATTAAGTCATATATGTAAAGTGAATCATTTATTTATCATTGGTCATACCCTCATTGAATCATCTCTTGAGGGGTAGTCATAACAAATATTTCGTAATCAAATCAACACTTACATACTCAAAAGTGCAATTTTTATACATTCAAAAGAATCATTACCAAAGACAAATTTGCAAGCCCATGCTAGGCCAAACAATCAACATATGCAACAAAACAAAGGCTTGAACTCATTTAAGCCTTGGCAATTGACCTTTGAAAAGTCTTACAAGAGCACACGACACCAAGACCTAGTATACCCTAAGCCCCTAAAACTGTCACTACAGTGCGGCTAAAAGGTATACCCAAAAATTAATCCTTCGACTATGTCAAAAGCAAGGATTCCAAGAATGTATGCTCTTTCCATAATTGAGGCATATAAATTTAGTTAGTTTAATTAATAACCTCAATCATTTAATTATTTAGTCATCTATTTTTGCTTAGCGCTCTGTTACACATAGTGCATCTCAAAAAGGGGCATCTGTAGACACTAAAATTAGGTAAATCATATAATATTGCTATGCACTACTCTTATCAACATCATATGGATCAATTTAGAAACCCTCAAGGGTGAATTATGGCTCCCATACATTTTTGTGAAGGTTTCCTTCCATTTTTTTAAGTTTTGGGCCATGTACCCATGACCGTCCCACCTAGGAATGGTCACAGTTCATGATCGTCCCACCCAGGGATAGCCACAGTCAACCATCCCTAGGTGGGATGGCCATGGTCTAGACCCTTCAAAATTCAAAGGGACAAAGAAATTGCAATCAATTCCTACCATATTCCCCACCAAATCATCCAAAATTGATTTGGATGTTGTCATAGACATCAGAGCCTACAAATTGGAGGCCCCAAATGGACAACCTCTTCCCTCCTATGCATGGCAAGGCAATGGACAAGTGGAAGCACTTGAATTGCATGCTATAACTTGCCCTTTTTGTAAATTTTCCATAATTGGGCTATAAATTGAGGTGCTCTCACCCAATTTCAAAGGAAACAAATTGAATCATTGCTCACGAAGTGCTACTCCCATTTGTCCTCACATTTGCCCTCAAATTTCCCCAAGTATTTTCCTTGAAATATTTTTCATTCAAATGTGCTTTTAGGGGCATCCCAAAATATGCCAAATCCATTCCAAAACCTATAAAATTGGAGATTAATTTGACCAAATTTTCTGATAAGGCATTTATATTGTGGGTTCGAGTCCATATCCCTCTAAAATTGGTGGTAAAAACCACCCAATTTTGTGACCGTCCCATCTAGGGATGGACAACAATATTATTTGCACCTACTAGGTATGGTCATGGAATGGCTTGAAATTTTTATGAAATTCCACCATGGATAAGTTCTAAATCATTATAATAGCCTTTCATTCAATTTTGGTTCAGTTTTGAGTAGTTTTGATAGGTCAATTTAGGGTTTTGTGATTGTAGGTTTAGTTGTCCCTACCAAGGATGGCCATGGTTTTTTATCACAATTTCCTTTAAATTTATGCTTATATCTTCCCAAAATCATCTTAATAACATTATATTAGATTTTCAAGTCTTTTGGAGTTGCTTTGATTTATTGCAAATTAGTTTTATATTCATAAATATATTATTTCCATGGTTTTCTTAGATTTTATCACTAAATGCATATGCTATTAACTACTTTCAACATCTTGTGTGTATGTGCAGGTATTCTAGGCATGAGGGATGAGCTAAGAGGTAGATTACAAGAATCCCAAGATTAGCTCTCAAGTGTGGGTTGCGAGAACATTGAAACACAACATTGAGCTCCTGGAGGGATTTGATTCCCTTGTAAATTGTAATTTGAAATGTATCAAGATATGAAGCCCTCAAAGGGGATGTATTGTAACCTTATTCATTGATGGATTTATAAATACAAGGAGAAACACCCCCCTCTTTACTTCAAATAATCCCTCTTTTGCAATATTTACATAGTTACATCTTTTGCACCTTTTCCCTTTGAATGCTTGCTTAGATATTTAACTGCATTTCAATACAAATACCTAAGGTATGCTATTTTTCATGCTTCTTCAGCTCCCCTACCCCACTGCATTGGCACTGATGAGATATCCTCAATAAGTCTCACAAAGGTAGCCTACCTCCTATTTTCTCCACCTCATCTTCCAAACCAGAGATATACTCTCGATCTAACCATAATCAAGAGATGTAACGAGCCACTATCCCCTACAACTCTACAATCCATGCCTATATCCTAGCCTCATCACATGATTTATATCCACTTGTACATACCAAATCCTAATCCATGATCATGACTACCACCTAAGCTTGTATAACATATCACTCCCCTATCCTAATAGCTCACCTAGACCTATAAAGCATCTCACTCTGCTATCTTGGTAGCCATCTGCACCTATAAAGCATATTTTTCTACTATCACCTTATCAATATCTTCTTGGCAGCTATAGAATTGGGCCTTCAACAAGTCCCTCTCCTTAGAGAATCCCCTCAACTATTATCTCCTCTTGGATAATTGGCTCTAGAGTACTACCAATGTGGTATCTCACTCTACCAACTATGCATGTAAGGACTACACCTATTCTCCATGTTGACCATCCTCATCCTAGGAATCCTCATCATCCCCACCCTTATCCTATGGCTCCTCCACTTCCTATGTGGTTTGGTCCCACTCCCTCCATCCAACGATGCACTCATTTCTCATCCTTGGCCTTCCCAAAGCCCTCATATCCTATCGCCCTATTTGATACACCCATAGTTCCACCACCCTACCACAACTAAGTCACCCACCATGCATCATACTCTATTGGAGTACCTACTAAAGAACACAAGCTTATACTGAGAGGGGGGTTGAATAGTATAAGACCACTTTTTACTTTTCTTTCCAAATAAATATTATACAATGTATAAATAGCAATATTAACATCAGTAACCAAATAAATATACAAATAACCACACACAATAGAGACACCAATTTAACGTGGTTCACCCAATTTAGGCTACTCCACAAAGAAAATATTTCACTAAAATTTTCTCAACAAATATCTTGGGAATCCTTTCTCTATTACAATGTTTATGGACCTCTGTCCAAAGGAGACACCAATCCCCTAATCAATTTTATGGATCTCTATCCATAGGAGAACTCTTTCTCCTTAAATTTTGCTAGAGATCTTCTAGAAGAATGGTTGTCTTCGTTGTACTATATTATTGATATCTATCCATTGAAGATTCTTTCCCTCACATAGAAGACTTGTCTTCATTACCCTGGCTAATGGACCTCTATCCACTAAATATTGTTGTCCTCTATACTCTATCACCTCCAAATATTTCTCTTAACCCTATCACAAATATGTACTAAACATAGTCCTTATGTCTATCACAAATATACTCAATATTTGTCCTCAAATATACACTAAACATAGCCCTTCGGTCTTCCACAAATCTACACAAAATTTATCCCCAAATATGCACTAAACACAATCCTTTAGTGTATCACAAATCTACTCAATATTTTTCCTCAAATCTACACTAAACACAGCCCTTCGATCTAGAACAAATATACTCAAACTTTGTCCCCAAATATGCACTAAACACAATCCTTCGGTCTAGCACAAATCTACTCAATATTTGTCCTCAAATCTGCACTAAACATAGTCCTTTGATCTAGAACAAATTTGCTCAATCTCTATCCTCAAATCTGTACTAAATATAGTCCTTTAGTCTAGCACAAATTTGATCAATATTTTTCCTAAAATCTACACTAAATACAGTCCTTTGGTCTAGCACAAATATACTCAATCTACATCCTCAAGCCTTAACACAAAGCTTGACTCAATCACAAATCAACTCTACTAGATCTGCCCCCAAACCTTAACCCAAGGTTTGAACAAATCAATCAATAAACTCTGCTCATAAGTCTTATCAAAGACTCATATCAAATATGTATTGTAAGCTTCCACAAAATATCATACTAATTTATCCATAAGTCTTCACCAAGACTTGCCTCAACTCTGCTTAAAAAGTCCTCACTAGAACTTGTCCAATATGCTCAACAAGTCTTCCCAAGACTTACCTTAAATTTGTATTGTAAGCTTCCACAAAAGCTTACTCACCTCAACTCAATCTAACACAAAATCCTCTTCAATCATACAAACAATATTCACATAGAAACTTGTTCAATCTCACAAAAACATATAGAGAATTGTTAGAGACAAAATATACTTCATACTCACAACAATGCTTAACAATTTCAATCTATTTCTCAAATCAAATTAGAATATAGAACAATTTATTTCACAAAATTAGAACTATCACTTCAACACTTCCATTTGACTAGGCTCAACAACTCCACACAATCAATCACTCAATGAAATACTTCGTTCTTATAACCCCTAGTCCAAGCATATGAACACTCACTTAATTATTTCCAAAAATGCTTATCAACCAATCTCACATAACAATGATACTCATGTTCTTGGACAACTATAAACATGTATATGAAGGTTCATTCAATGTATCCAACAATGCTTATCAAACAAGGTTTTTATCATCAATTTTCACTCAGAAAAACCTTTAAAAATCAAACTCAACATTGCTTATCAAACAACCCTTTTCACTCCAACTTAGTATTCATAACATCCAACAATCACTCACAAGGAAATGTGCCCATACCTTTTTATTTGATGAAGAAGTTCCCTTAAAAACCTGTCTCAATAACAATTATTTTCTTTACCAATTTTAAGGGTTAGGTAGTAAAAACCTTCTTAGAATTTAATCCATAATTTTCTCACAAATTATTTTCACCATTTACAACATGAGAACTCAATTAACCTTATTACTCCTTTCAAATATTAAACAAAATAAAACTTTATTTTGAAATAACATTCAAAACCATCTAATGCCTTATCACTCCATTCAATATTCTAATCACCAAAAATCATAATATAAAAATCAACTTTCACAGCCCTTATATCTCCCTAAAAACCTTATGCCAAACAACCTTAGGATAAAAATTAAATTTGAAAAATTTAAATACCTTTTGCCCTTGGTGGGAATCGAACCCACGTTGTGCTTCCACCAACACCCCAACTACGGCTTCAACAACCATGTGAGCTAGGCACTCACCTTGGGAGAAAAGAGCACCACGTGATCTATGTTCTTCCTTCTTGGTGCTTAAACCAAAAAGTGCGATGCTTCCTTTGGCACCCAAAAAAAACTCTCACAAAAATTGTCATCGAGATTCACTCGCAGGTCCTCCTGCTTTTCAAATACCTAGCTCATAACTTTTTGCCACCAGGCCAACTTGCCATATGGATATGAGGCTTAGAGCCTCACCAAACTTATTCCTTCACTGGTGCACACAAGACAAAAACAATGTTTTTCTTCCCTACACGAAATCACATAAATCACATTAATCATAGGCTTTAGTTTGGAACAAAGGGTAAGGTTTTTGCCACTAAGGCATATGATATTTATACCATTATGCCACCATAGTTTTTAGATGTTGGCGAAGGCATTTTATTCATTATTTCAACGCATTTATTTTTTCCTTGCAACCCTAACTTTAGGGTTAATTAAATTATATTATAAATTAATTAATAATAAACTTATTATAATTAACTTATAATTAATTTAATAACCATAGGGTTAATTAAATTAAATTACAAATTATTTTATAATGAAATAATTATAATTAATTTAATTACTTTGAGTCTTTCCAACCTTTAATATTATAATATTATTTTTCATGGGCCTTCTAACTTCTTCTGTAGACCTTATGTGATCACCTTATTTTTGAAATTGACTCTTGAAGTCCTTCCTCTTGTACTGCTCACTGAACCTAACTTTTGACATCAATGACAATAAATCTTGCTCATATTTCCAACAATATCCCCCTTTTTCATTGATGGCAACCCATTTTCCTTTTACCATTCCTTTTACCTTTTTCTATTTTGATCCCCTTGAGAAATTGCCCTGCCTGACTAAATGCTCTCCTTATAGCTCAAATATCTCCCCCTTTATCATCAATGGCAAAGGGTCACCTTTGGGACACGGGGCTAAGAATAATGCTCTTAGCTTAGCCCCTCCCCCACCTCCTTTTGAGGTGGTTAATTCTAGAGTGGTAGTATTTCTAGTCCCAGCATGCACTGATATTTACCTTTGTCCACTTTCCTTCTCATCTGATCCTTCTGATTCCTCTAACTATTCTTGTTCCTGTTTGTCTCTAGAATTTTTGATCTACACCACTTTAATGAATGTCCATCATTGTTGCACTTCTAACACTTAATGTTATTATTCCTTGGAGGTTCAAATGTCCTAGGATTTCTCCTGGTGGATCCATATCTATTCCTATAATGAACCCTGTAATTCATTGCCTTATAACCAAACTGATTACAAGAGTAACAATACCCTTAAAATAGATGTATGTTTCTAAAGTTACCATATTTCTTTATTTTGGATATCTTGCACTGATAATATTTGTGCCCAAACCTATGACATGAGAAGCATCGTCCATTGAAATTTCCTTGCCTTGACCCCATGGGTATTTTAGTCTCTTTTACCCTGTGTTGGTTCCTATTCCATAAATTCCTCTCTTGTGCATTGTTCTTTTCCTGTTGAAATTTCTATTTTTCAACTCATCCTCAGAAGTCTCACTTTCTCTTACACTCTCTTCTTCTGAATTTTCTTCTTATTCAAAACTTGAGGTTGACTCCTCTCCTTGTTTCTTTTGTCTTATTCAAAACCAAGTCATGTTTTTCTTGTTATAGGTTTTTGTGTCCTGATAATCTTATCAAAATTCTTTGAGCTTCTCCCAAACCTATGTAACCTATCCTTAGACTATTTTACTTCCTTCCTTAGTGAAGCTACTTCATGCTCCAACCTCTCACATTATAATACATTTGGTTCTAACCTATCTTTGAACTTCCTTGTCTTAGCCATTGACTTATTTAGATCCTCTATAATATTTCATTTCTCTTCATCACATTATTGAAACTAAAGCTGAAGTTGGGAGTTTTTCTTTCTTACCTTCTTTAATGCATCAAGAGCATGAATAATCTATCCCTCTAGATCAACTTCTCCATTGTCTGATTCTTCCTCTATTTGTTTACCTTTTAAAATATCTTCATTTTTTTTTACTTGTCTACTATAGGATCACCTCCTTCATCTAGTGCCATAAGAATATTCTCTTCTGGTCCTTCAAATGTATCTTCATATTCATCATAATTGAAATTGAATCCATTCTTTGTACAACTATCCTCAAGATGACCAAAGTTACCACATCTAAAATATTTGAGGATTATTGGTGTTCTTTTCCTAACCACTTCTTTTTCTTTTGCCAAAAATATAACTTCATCTCTATCATTATCTAAGGAACTATCATCACTATCAGTTGAGTACTTACTTGCCTTATCTGCATAGAAACTCTTCTTATGCCTTTGGAAAAATTTCTTCCTTTGTGTACCTTGTCCATCCCTATTTTTCTTTTGGTACCAATGTCTTCCTGCATCCCTATTCTTATGATCATATTTCTCATCACCACTGCTATTTCTAGCTTTCGAACAATTAGATGCATGGTGACCATATTTTCCATATTTAAAACATCTAACTAATTTTGTACCTTTGTACTTTCTTGAGTCTTTGTTCCTTCTACAATAATTTTATTTTTCATCACTGGATAGCTCATTCCTTGAGTCTAACTTCTTACCCTTAGTATTTTTAGTGTCTTTGAATGTTGCTTCTTTTTGGGGATTAGGTTCCTCTTTTATTCTTATCTCAAATATTGTGAGAATGTCATGTAATTCATCTCTTGTCAAAATATCAATGTCTTTTGATTCTTTTATAGCTGAAACATTTTCACTAAAACTTTTTTGAATTGACCTTAGAATCTTATCACACACATAAGGTTCTAAAACTTCAAACCCAAGTCCTTGCATAGAGCTAAAAACTTCATCCATGATGAGCCTAAAAAATGCTCATATTTTGTATGGGTTTCATCGATTATTATGCGGCAATATAATAGGAACTGTGTACTTTTATGAATGATTATGTAATTATTTAATAGAATTGTGTGCGTTATCTAATTTGTGTGTTTTAGTGTGTTTTTGTGGAAATGTAGTTGATTTTGACAGATTTGGATCCGTCGAGGTCTTTCATGGACCTGGCACTCTGTTTCTTTTGGGATCAAGGCATGGTGAGTAGGCGCCTTCCTCTTCAAGGAAGGCGCCAATAGAAGGTAGGCACCTTCCTCTTCAAGGAAGGCGCCAATAGAAGGTAGGTGCCTTTCGTATAAAGAAGGTGCCCGACATACTTAGGCGCCTTCTGCATAAGGAAGGCACCCCATACAAGGCAAAGCACCTTCCGTATAAAGAAGGTGCCCACATCAGTAGGCACCTTCTGTGGGAAGAATGCACTCAACATCAGTATACACCTTTCACATATGGAAGGCACCTGTCAAAAGCACATGAGGAAGGCACCTTCCTCATAAGAGAAGGTGCCTCCATTCTTCGCCAGTTGACCAAGTAAAGCGACGTGGGCAGAGTTGACCGGTGTCATTCCAGTTCCACATCACGCAAGATAATTCTGGGAGTTGCACCAATGGACGAGAACGTCTTACCTACGCCAGGTGAAGCATGCACCAATCAGCGAACGCGCTACCATTAGGAACAATGCCTATTTTAGCAGATGTCGATTACGTTTACCAGACTGTCCTAGTTTAGTCTAGACTAAACTACTATTGTAACTTCTTTGTAATAGAAGATCTATGTGTGTGCTATATAAACACACATAGACCTCTCTGATAATCATCCAGAATCCAGATTGAGAATACATTTGTCATTCTGAGGAGGTAGAAGCGTTGTAATAATTCTTTTGCAAATACAATAAAGTTTGAGAGTTCCTAACTACGTGTTCAGCTAGAAGGGAGCTGCTGGAGCCTGGGCCCACTCCAAGCCAGTATTCCTTCCCTTTTTTATTTATGCTTTCCTAGATTAGTTTCCTGCTTTCATAGGTTTATTTTTTGCACTATTATTTTCATTTTCATAGTAGGTTTACTTTTATTATGCATGTATGAATATTTACATTCTCAAGATTTAATTATTCATACATAAATTATTGTGGTGTGGATGAATGATTGACAATCCTTTAAACCCCCCAATAGTAGAATTAGATGGACTCATCTCAAAGTGGGTATTGTAAGTGATCTTGTTTGAGACACTTCTAAAGTTTATGAAGCTCCCTGGGTTGACAATTTAAATGATCGAGCAGTGAAAAAATAGGAGCAAAATTCACCTATGTTTGGCCCGCAACATTTTGATATCATTGTCGGGGAAGCGCCTCTACTAGATTAATTGCAATACCTAAAAACCTTCCATCTGAATTTGTATGAGTTCTTCGAGAAGAAGAGGACCTGACGGTCATTTTATAAAATAAAGTCCACCAAAATATGAGTCAGCCAAACATTCTGAGTTTGAACTAGATTCACCCGACTCACCACCAGTAGTCCACTAGAGTGAGGATCCTCACTTTGTGCAAAGTGCTTCCTCATCCCATCAACCCGAGGAAGAATGAACCATTGTAAACCCATTGTTTAAGAGGACACCCTCAGAGGAAGCACTATTGTGGAAAGTTGTAGAAGATCGGATGATAACACCAGATGACCTTAGAGCCTTGACTCAAAAAGTTTTGAATGACCGTGAGGCCATAAGAACTGCATTAGAGACCACATTTCCTAAAAAATGGCCGATGAAGAGGCTTCATCTGGCTTTAGTTTCCTGATTGAGGAAGGAGTAGGAGAAACCAAAATGAAAAACATATCCCCTGCTCACCTTCCTACCTTCAGAGGATACCCGACCGAGGACCCTGACCTATTTTTATTTAAGTTTGATGTTCTATGCAGGTCTGTGGACTACAAATCTGATACGCAGAAGTTGAAGCTCTTTCCTTCCACATTAGATGATGCAGCTCTACGATGGTTCATTGGTCTAGGAGACAAACACATTGCCACATGGGATCAAATGAAGAGGCTCTTTTTAGAGCAATATCAAGACTTTGGGAGAGCCAGAGACTCCAGAGAAGAGGTCCTGAGCATGATGTAGAAAGAAGATGAGTCTCTTGAGGAGTACTGGGAGAGATTCAATTTCAATCTTCAATGATCTCCTCATGCGAAGCTAGCTGATAAGTCTCTTAAAAGCATATTTTTGAGAGGACTTAACAATGAATCATTAGAAGCTCTCAACATGATTTCTGGAGGTGACGTCTACCAACATGCTATGGAAGATATCCAACAATTATGCTGGAACTACTCAAGAAGGAGAGGCAAGACCACTTCTAGAACCATGAAAGCAACTACTTTGGTCACAAAAATAGAAATAGGCAACATGCTGGAAGATTTGAAAAGTGAGATGCTTTCATCTCTAGCATTACAGATGGACACACTACTATTGGAGAAAAAGAAGCAAGAAAATGAAGCAACATTGGCTTATTTTTACCTAAAATGTAGAGGAAAGCATGCAAAGAATGCATGCCTAGAGAACAAAGTCAGAGTATGCATGGTCTACAAACTAAATCATAAGACCCGATTGTGCTCACAATTGCCCAGTATCAAGGAGGATGTTGATGTTATGGAAAGCCTATTTTATAGGCAATCGGAGGAGTTGGCCACAACCCCCTATGGGGAATACGCCAGCAGGAATGCCATCATATGGGGGAGGACCATACATGCCACAAGGCCAGCCTCAACCACCTAACATGGGGTGGTGGGGGCCATCTTCTTGGTCCAACGCACCCCAAGGAGCAACATTTCTGAACCAGCAACCCTGGATGCCATATCAATATCCTGGGCAATAGTGGAGAGGCCATGCTCCATGGAATCTGGCTCCACAGAACGTAGCACCAACTCACACCCATCAAAACCTATCGGCCTTACCTATAGTGAGATCTATGTAGATACCCACACAACCGATGACAAATCCAAATAATAGAGTAAATCAGCCGGCATACAATGTAGAAGGTGAGATGTATCCGATGTATCATATTAGTTGCAATCCTATTCAACTTAGATCAGGTAGACAACTAGGAGTAGAGACACCTCCGCTGATAGAAGAGGAGGCAGATGTAGAAGAAACACCTCTTATAGAAGAGGTGGAAGAAGAAGTGGTTGAGAGAACAAAGGCTCCATTTCCTAATCGGATGCAAGAATAGAGGAAACTAACGCAGCCAGAGTTTGATATTCTTTCTAGCTTGAAAAATCTCACAGTGACAATTCCACTCTTTCAAGCTATCCGAGATGTCCTGATATATTCTAAAGTGATAAAGGAGATGTGCCTAAGAAATTCAGGATGGAGAGTAACCCAGACTATCAATATCATGGGTAAGTTGGCAGATTTAATGATGGGCAAGACGTGTCATCCTAAGTATGCAGACCTAGGCAGTCCAGTGTTGACTATAAAAATTAGGGGACATTCCTTGACCAATACGTTGGTCGATCTTGGGGTAGCCATCAATGTAATGCCTTAGGAGACCATGCAGAGGCTACAACTCATAGACCTGAGACCCACCTCGATGGTGCTACAGTTGGCTGATCGATCAACCATAGCACCAGAAGGAATGCTTGAAGATATCATAGTGATGGTTGATGCATGGGAATATCTGATCGACTTCCTAGTTTTGTAGTCTAAAACCAGGTTGGGTGGCTACCCGCTTATCTTGGGAAGACCATGGCTGGCGATAGTCGATGCTTACATCAGCTACCATGATGGGATGATGACCATATCCAATGGATAGAATATAAAAAGGTTGACCATTTCACCCCCCATGTAGTCCATTGATTCATCGAGAGAGTCTGCATTGACCAAGCATGGAGACGATGAGTTATCCATAATCCAGTTAATGATGGCATTAGATGAATTGGTAGAGGAAGAATATGAGGATGGTGCTATCATAGAATTCCTCCAAGGAGAGTCCTCCATCACCATACCTGAGTCACCATTAGCTGGCACCCAAGACCACCACATTCAATAGATAAATGTTGGGTCGGGAAAGATATTGAATATCAATAGTGGGTTGACCCCCACATAACTAATGAAAGTAGAAGAACTCCTAGTTAAACACCAATGGGCATTTGCATGGGATTACTCGGATATGAAAGGTATCAGCCCAGAAATATGTACCCATCGAATATACCTTGAAGAGCAGATGACTCCAAGTAGGCAGCCACAAAGAAGGATGAATCTGAAAATGAAAGACATTGTCAAGGTAGAATTGCAAAAACTCTTGTCTACCAGATTCATCTATCCAATTTCTGATAGTGAGTGGGTATCACCGCTTGTGGTGGTCCCCAAGAAGAATGGGAAGTGGCAGATTTGTGTGGACTATAGGGCATTGAACAAAGTGACCAAAAAGGATCACTTCCCACTCCCATTCATCGATCAGGTCTTGGATACACTTTCGGGGTGAAAGTACTTCTCCTTCCTGGATGGATTCAGTGGATACAACTAGATCTAGATAGGAGAAGAAGATCAGGATAAAATGATGTTCACCTACCCTTGGGGAACGTTTGCTTATCGGGTATTGCCTTTCGGGTTATGCAACGCACCTGCCACCTTCCAAAGGGTGGTGCTTAGCATATTCTCAGACATGATAGGAGATGCGGTTGAAGTGTACATGGATGACTTCACCATTTATGGAGAAACCTTTGATGAAGCAATGACGAACTTGGAAAGAGTGCTCGAAAGAAGCGAGGAAAATAATTTATCCCTTAGTAATGAAAAATGCTTTATGATGATGCAAGAGGGCATCGTATTGGGACACCATCTCTCCGTGAAAGGAATAAAGGTGGACAAAAGAAAAATTGAGGTCATCAAGGACCTACCCAGCCCTAGAATGCAACGAGAGGTAAGAAGTTTTCTTGGATCTACTGGGTATTACCGATGATTTATCATCGACTTTAGTAAAATTGCAAGACCACTACACACTTTATTGTCTAAAGACATGGAGTTCAACTGGATGGAAGACTATGAAAGAGCATTTCAGTCGCTCAAGGAAAAGTTGATATCTGCACCTATTCTAAGGGGACCAAATTGGGTGATACCCTTCCATATCTATTGTGATGCATCCAACAATGCGATTGGAGTAGTCCTCGGGTAGAAGGATGGCGAGGAATTTTATGCCATCTACTACATCAACAAAAACTTGGCAGGGGCTGAGCTCAACTATACAATGACAGAGAAGGAGTTCCTTGTAGTTGTGCATGCCATAAATAAATTCTGCCATTATATCACCGGGTATCAGGTGTTTGTCCATACGGACCACGCAACTATCAGGTATTTAATGAGCAAACCGGCTATTGGTGGAAGAGTTATAAGATGGCTTCTACTATTGCAGGAGTTCGACATAACAATAGTTGACAAACCAGGCAAGGACAACGTCATAGCAGATTTTCTATCCAGATTGACACCAGCAGATCATGCGGTAGTGGAAGACCAGTTTTTGGATGAACATTTGTTCACCATCAATGAGCAAACACTGTGGTACGTAGACATAGCCAATTACTTAGCCACTAGAAGAACCTCACCTGCTCTCTCCTCATGAGAAAAGTAGTTAGTAGTAGAGAAAAGTGCCTCCTTTCTATGGGTTGATGGCCTCCTATTTAAAATAGGACGTGATCAGATTATAAGGAGATGCGTAGCAGAGCAGGAGTTCTCAGAAATACTCAAAGCTTGCCATGATGAACCATGCGGGGGACACTTTGTGGGGAAGTGAACTACCTATAAAATCCTATAGGCTGGGTATTTTTGGCCCACTCTATTCAAATATGTGGCCGCCTACGCCAGCAAGTGTGATGAGTGCCAAAGAATGGGTAGACCAACCCATCGGGACGAGATGCCCCTTCAACCGCAAGTGCATCTAGAGCCCTTCGATAAGTGGGGCATGGATTTTGTGGGGCCAATTAATCCACCTTCGATAGGAAGGAGATTTATTTTAGTCTATATAGACTATGTCACCAAGTGGGTGGAAGTCCAAGCATTGAGGGATTCAAAGGAAATAACAATAGTCGATTTCTTATTTGCTCATATTTTTACATGATTTGGGGTCCCTAGAGAGATAACAATAGACCAGGGGCCTCAATTTACCTCCAAGTTGATCGAGGAATTGATGAAGCAATATAGAATTTGGCACAACAAGACTACGCCCTACCACCCGTAGGCAAACGGGCAAGTGGAGGTGATGAACAGAGAGATTGAGAACATCCTAACAAAAACCATGTAGCAACATAGAAAATATTGGGCTACATGGCTTCCGGAGGTAGTATGGGCGTATAACACCATGTGGAAGTCGACCACTGGCTTCACACCCTTCCATATGGTCTATGGGAAGAGTGCAATGATGCCCATCGAGTTTGAGATTAAGACATTGAGAACTACTTTAGAATTAAATTTGAGCTTGGAAGAAGCTCAAAAAGAGAGGGTTCGACAGTTGAACCAGCTGGATGAAATCTGAATGGATGCTCTACAAAGAATGGAGATCATACAAAAGCAAAGAAAAAAATGGCATGATCGACACATCAAGCTGAAGTAGTTCCAAGAGGGAGAATGGGTGTTGTATGATTCCAGGTTCCAAGAATGGAAGGGAAAATTAATGCAGAGGTGGATGGGACCGTATGAGGTGGTAGAGCTCATCAAGAATGGTGTTGTGTGCATCAGGACCATTGATGGCAGCAACGTTGTATTGACAGTGAATGGCCACCGACTACGGCCCTACAACACGTCCAAAAATTTATTGGTGGAGTCCAGAGTAGGCATGGGGGAGACCCCATCCTTGTAAATCTGGACCAAACTCTCAGTAAGTAAAATGGTGGACATGGAGGTGTCCACCAAAATTAGTTAGTTTAGGTTTGTTTTATTTCTTATGATGTGTTTTGTAGGGATGACGCTCGCATGCAAGCTATAGGCATCCTAGTAGAGGGCCTACCAGGCATGGAATGCATCTAACTACCTATAGTTTTCTTTTATTTTTGTTTGCTTTTGTAGGTGAAGGACCTGACAGCTCAAAAAATAGGTATCTGGGAAACCAGGCCTGAACCGGCTCAACATCCCGACACCTGTGCACATAGTTTAGAAGCAACATCTATCCAAGCTCGGGCGAAGGCAACAAACTCTCCTCCGAGGGAAAATCACATGCCAGAGCTGGTAGGAGGATGCTACGGTAGCATGAAGAAAGTCTGAGGAGGCTTGATCACCCTTGCCTAGATGATCATGATGTGCTGCTAAGAAAAATACCTTGCAGAAAGCCTTCATCTTCAAAGCAGACTCTCCATAGGAGGAACGATGCCTTCCTCTTCGAAGAAGGTGCCTAACGAGGGTGGACATTCCCACCATGAAGAAGGTATCAAGATGGAGGTAAGGCACCTTCCTTATAAAGAAGGCACCCCACAAAAATAAGGTGCCTTCCTTATAGAGAAGGTGCCCAACTAAAATAAGGTGCCTTCCTTATAAAGAAGGCACTCGAAGGAGAGTTCCTAAATATATATATATGAGAAGGCACATTCCGCATCATGAAGGTGCCATAAAAAAAATGATGATGATCAAGGTGCCTTCCATTCTAGGAAGGTGCATCCATTCAAAAGTGCCTTCCGTAGTGGGAAGGTACCATTCTTCAAAAGTGCCTTCCATAGTGGGAAGGTGCCATTCTTCAAAAGCACCTTTCATAGTAGGAAGGCATTCTCAAAAAGTACCTTCCACCTAGGGAAGGCACCATTCATTTAAAGCACCTTTTGCATCGGGAAGACACAAAAAAAGTGCCTTCCACCTAGGGAAGGCACCATTCATTTAAAGCACCTTCCACATTGGGAAGGCACCAAAAAAGTGCCTTCCACATATAGCCAATGCTTTGGTTTCACATGCACCTCGATTCAAATGAGATCAACACATGATTGGGTAGCACCAGATTACCACCAGACCCCACGTGATGAAAAATCTACCCCAACCAAAAATCTTGTAGAGTTACGAGGTAGGATTCTTGCACACACCTCAAAGATGATAGACAGATGGTTTTCAAGCCAATCAAAGGTCTATCTTTGGCATCGAACCTCGAACAATGTAGCAATGAAGTCCAACATAATCCGCACATGTAAAATACCCATCCTCCATGGCACAGACCAATGAATCACTATTTTTCATGATGCACGAAGCATCCAATCAGGTACGTACATAATTTTAATTAAATTTTTATATAATCATTTATGAACTATGCAGTACCAAAAAATAGTGTCACCATAAAAATCATGCACCCCCCATGGTCGAAACATCATGCCAATGTTATGGCTCGAGAGGTGTACCTTGCCAACCCCAAAATTGAATGCTAGGGTTAGGCACCTTCCTTATAAGAAGGCACCTTCCTGAGAGAGTAAGGTAGGAAAATAGAGGAGCGGTTAGGGAAGGCGCCATGGGAGGGTGATCAAAGAATCATGCCATCAAGAAGAATGAGCCGAGTGACACAGAGGGGATCAAGGGGGCGGTGAGGACTCAGTTCGAAGCCGAGGGATGGCTCGATTACTATACCCTGGTCTATCAGAACTAGGATATGGAGGTAGCCAAAGAATTCATTGCCTCCTTGAGAGGTGACGTAGCTCAAGTGCATGGAAGGGAGATTCCGGTCACCCCAAAATACATCTCCTAGGTGACCGGCTTGCCTCTTACAAGCGAGTGCACATACAAAGGTGACATGTTGAAATAGTGCACTGAATTATTGCTGCTAGGAGAAAATGTGTAGGTAGAAAAGGAAGGGCTACCAAAAAGTAGACTTCCTATGAACCTGCGGAAGATGTTCGAGCAAATTGCTCAATTTTTCACATGCATAGGGAAATATTCCCACCTGCACATTAATCATGTGCAATTTTTAAATCACCTGGTGCATGGAAGGAAGATGAACGTGCCCTTCTACCTAGAAAATACCCTAAAGGAGGAAGTGGCTCGATACCATAGGGGTGCACCTTCCACCTTGGCCCACCATGGGCTGATCACAACGTTGGTTCACCATACAGAAGCACAAAGGGAAGATTCCAATGCAGAGGTAGACGATGGCCAGGAAGGCCAGGAAGGATAGGAAGATTCTATCATCGGGGTTGGGCAAGATGAAGAAAGCCCCATAGAAGAGGTAGAAGATAGAGGGCAATTGCTATTTCCTAATTTTGGAGAAGAAAGAGGGCATTCACCATTGCTTTAATTCATAGAAGAAGGGGCATGACTTGCCAGTAGCAGAGCCAAATTATGACAACTGGAACCAGTTCCTAGGAGAAAGTACCTGTGATATCTACTCCTATCATCGAAGGAGGAAGAAGATGACCTAGAGGTTGGTCTTGTAGCTTAGACCCTCCAGGAATTAATAATCTAGAGTCCGTAGGATGCAGGGGTTGCTGAGGGCATTAATCAGCAAGTCGATGCAGCCCTAGAGGAGGCCCTAGAATGGCATACCGATTGTTGGATGGCCCAAAAAATGTTGGAGGATTTCTAGACAACACATAAGGAGGAATTGGAGGAGCAGGCATGAAGAATAGCTTAGCTTGAGTAGCTAGTCCAACAACTGTAGGAGGAGAATCAACAATTTTGGGCCAAGGAGATAGAAAGAAGGGATGCATCCACTCAAACCGACTGGGCGATTGAGGTCCCGATGAATTCCCCTACCTCATTAGAAAGAGTATTTTCTTTGGGGGAATTCTGATCGGATGCCCGACAAAGTAGCCCAAAGTAGGGGAGAATTCCTCTATTTTTGAGATTAATAGGAGAGGGAGCCCAATAGAGCCCCTTGTTATAGACCTGAGTGACACAGAGCCTGGTGTGGACCAGCAGCCGTAGACAGAACCAGGGGTGAAGGAAGAATTCCTTAGACCTGAGGAAGGAGGGACCGAGGGACCTATGGGGTCGACACCAGAACAAGTCCCTCACAATAAAGAGCAAGTCCCTCATAATGAAGAGACACCCATCGGGAAGGAGGAGAAACCCCCTGTTTGAGCTACCACACTTTCTACCAGGGCCAAAGGAAAAGGGCCCATGATGACTCGAAAGAAGGTGAAGGTGACCTTCATCGAACTAGTCGAGGATGAATGGGACATGCAACCATTCACAGAGAGGTAGAAGCGGTTTGAATAACTGCTAAAAGAGATGGAAGCAGCAAAGGAGGCTAGGAAGTCAGCCTCGAAGGTCCAGGGAGACCTAGGTATTTGTGTTAACCCGGAATATGACGATCAATTTTGGGAGATTTATGGGTCATCCCGAGGATGCCCCTCTAAAATACAAAGATATTTTGAGATATGGGGGGTATATGGGCCTGAATTAGAAGTCACTACCATTGCAAGAGAAAATGTAGGGCTTACCCCTGAAGCAGCCCAATTACCCAAGGCCCAGGTAGTTCATCTCAAGAGGGACAATTTTGACATCCCTCTTGCAGTTGCCAGGCCTCCGAATGCTGACCTATGGCAAGTTACAGAAGTTGCATTCTAGGAAGCAGGGACTACGCTAGCTATACCACCTCCAGGAGTAGCCGGGGTGGGAACCTCGAATAGGTAGAGCCAACAGATTGAGTAGAGGTAGACAACAACAGCTGGCTGCCCCAACACCACAGCTCCATGTAGAAAAAGAAAGACCGCACCTCCCGATGTCGGTCCATAGAAGAAGCAATCACAGGTCGTAGGTACAACCAGATCCACTGGAAAATGGTGATGATGAAGAAATATGAAGAGCTACCTGTAGTTTTGATGCCACGAGGGCATGGCATATGTTAGGCATGGGGGGATGATGAGCCTAAAAAATGCTCATATTTTGTATGGGTTTCATCGATTATTATGCGGCAATATAATAGGAACTATGTACTTTTATGAATGATTATGTAATTATTTAATAGAATTGTGTGCATTATCTAATTTGTGTGTTTTAGTGTGTTTTTGTGGAAATGTAGTTGATTTTGATAGATTTGGATCCGTCGAGGTCTTTCATGGACCTGGCACTCTATTTCTTTCGGGATCAAGGCATGGTGAGTAGGCACCTTCCTCTTCAAGGAAGGCACCAACAGAAGGTAGGCGCCTTTCGTATAAAGAAGGCGCCCGACATACTTAGGCACCTTCCGCATAAGGAAGGCACCCCATACAAGGCAAAGCACCTTTCGTATAAAGAAGGTACCCACATCAGTAGGCACCTTCCATAGGAAGAAGGTGCTCAACATCAGTATGCACCTTTCGCATATGGAAGGTGCCTGTCAAAAGCACGTGAGGAAGGCACCTTCCTCATAAGAGAAGGTGCCTCCATTCTTCGCTAGTTGACCAAGTAAAGCGACGTGGGCAGAGTTGACCGGTGTCGTTCCAGTTCCACATCATGCAAGATAATTCTAGGAGTTGCACCAATGGACGAGAATGTCTTACCTATGCCAGGTGAAGCATGCACCAATCAATGAACGCGCTACCATTAGGAACAATGCCTATTTTAGCAGATGTCGATTACATTTACTAGACTATCCCAGTTTAGTCTGGACTAAACTACTATTGTAACTTCTTTGTAATAGAAGATCTATGTGTGTGCTATATAAACACACACAGACCTCTCTGATAATCATCCAGAATCTAGATTGAGAATACATTTGTCATTCTAAGGAGGTAGAAGCATTGTAATAATTCTTTTGCAAATACAATAAAGTTCGAGAGTTCCTAACTGCGTGTTCAGCTGGAAGGGAGCTGTTGGAGCCTGGGCCCACTCCAAGCCAGTATTCCTTCCTTTTTTATTTATGCTTTCCTAGATTAGTTTCCTACTTTCATAGGTTTATTTTTTGCACTGTTATTTTCATTTTCGTAGTAGGTTTACTTTTATTATGCACGTATGAATATTTACATTCTCAGGATTTAATTATTCATACGTAAATTATTGTGGTGTGGATGAATGATTGACAATCCTTTAAACCCCCCCAATAGTAGAATTAGACGGACTCATCTCAAAGTGGGTATTGTAAGTGATCTTGTCTGAGACACTTCTAAAGTTTACGAAGCTCCCTGGGTTGACAATTTAAATGATCGGGTAGTGACAAAATAGGAGCAAAATTCACCTGTGTTTGGCCCGCAACAATCCACACGAAGTAGATAAGTAGAAATTTTTTCCTTATCCTTCATTTTTAGATCTTCAAATGCTCTTTTAAAGTTTTGCAACTTAGCCCTTTTGACCTTTTTATCTCCTTCATAGATGCCTTGCAACTTATCCCAAATTTCCTTTGCTGATTTGCAATGCATAATAATTATAAACTTTGTTTCACACAAGCCCTTTTGAATTGTATTCATTGCTCTTGAATTATAATTATGTAGAATCTTACCATATTTATCTATAGATGGAGTTTTTGGTGGTGTGTATCCATTTTCAACTGCTTCCCACACTTCATTTCCAAGTGTCATTAGATGAAACTTCATCCTTGTGCTCCACAATGTATAATTATTCCCATCAAACAATGGTGCTAAATTTCCTGAGGATCCATTCTAAGAAGCCATATATGTTCTTGTAAGCTTTTTCTTCAATCTGTTAAACTCTTCTGAAGGAACCCGCTCTGATACCAATTGAATAACACAAGCTTATACTGATAGGAGGGTGAATAGTATAATACCACTTTTTACTTTTATTTCCAAATCAATATTATGTAATGTATCAATAGAAATATCAACAGTAGTAATCCAAGTAATGTACAAATCATCACACACAATAGAGACACCAATTTAATATGGTTCACCCAATGTGGGCTACTCCACGAAGAGAATATTTCACTAAAATTTTCTCAACAAATCTCTTGGAAATATTTTCCCTATTACAATTCTTATATACCTCTATCCAAAGGAGACACCAATCCCCTAATCAAGTTCATGGATCTCTATCCATAGGATAATACTTTCTCCTTAGCTCTGGATGGTGATCTTATAGAATAATTGCTACCTCCACTATACTAGCTTATGGATCTCTATCCACTGAAGACTCTTACCCTCACACAAAAGACTTATCTTAACTACCCTATCTAATGGACATTTATCCACTGAAGAATGTTGTCCTATATACTTTATCACCTTCAAAAATTGCTCTCAACTTTTTCATAAATCTGTACTAAACACAGTCCTTTAGTCTAGCATAAATTTTCTCAATCTTTATCCCCAAATATGCACTAAGTGCAGTCCTTCGATCTAGCACAAATCTACTCAAACTCTATCCTCAAATATGTACTAAACATAGTTCTTCGATCTAGCACAAATCTACTCAATATCTATCCTCAATTATGCACTAAACATAGTCCTTCGGTCTAGCACAAATCTACTCAATCTCTATCCTAAAATCACACAAACAAGCTTCACACAAAAACTTGTTCAATCTCATGGAAACATATAGAGATTTGTTAGAGACCCAATATGCTTCATCCTCACAATAATGCTTAACCACTTTCAATCTATTTCTCAAATCAAATTAGAATATAGAACAATTTCTTTCATATAATTAGAACTATCACTTCAACACTTCCATTTGACTAGGCTCAATCAACTCCACACAATCAATCACTCAATTAAATGCTCCTTGCTTATAAACCCTAGTCCAAGCATATGAACACTCACTAAATTATTTACAATAATTCTCATCAACCAATCTCACATAACAATGATACTCATATTCTTAGACAAATCTAAACATGTATATGAAGGTTCATTCAATATTTCTAACAATGCTTATCAAACAAGGTTTTTTTCATCAATTTTCACTCAAAAAAACCTTTGAAAATCAAACTCAACAATGCTTATCAAACAACCCTTTTCACTCCAACTTAGCATTCACAAAATCTAACAATCACTCATAAGGAATATGTGCCCATACATTTTTGTTCGATGAAAAAGTGCCCTTAAAAACTGTCTCAATCACAATTATTCTCTTTGCCAATATTAAGGGTTAGGTAGTAAAAACCTTCTAAAAATTTAATCAATAATTTCCTCACAAATTATTTTCACCACTCACAACATGAGAACTCAATTAACCTTACTAATCCTTTCAAATATTAAACAAAATAAAATTTTATTTTGAAATAACATTCAAAACCATCTAATGCCTTATCACAACATTCAATATTCTAATCACCAAAAATCATAATATAAAAATCAACTTTCACAGCCCTTATATCCCCTGAAAAACCTTATGCCAAACAACCTTAGGACAAAAATTAAATTTGAAAAATTTTAATAGCTTTTGCCCTTGGTGGGAATCGAACCCACGTTGCGCTTCCACTAGTGCCCTAGCCATAGCTCCAACCACCATGTGAGCTAGGCGCTCACCTTGGGAGCAAAGAGCACCACATGCTCTATATTATTTCTTCTTTGTGTTTAAACCAAAAGGTGCACTACTTCCTTAGGTGCCCAAATAAAACTCTCATGATAACTGCCACAGAGATTCGATCATGGGTTCTACTACTTTTCAAAGCCCTAGCTCACAACCATTTGCCACCAAGTCAACTCACTGGATGAATATGATACTTAGAGCCTTGCCAAACATATTCCTTTGTTGGCACACAAAAGACAAAAAACATTTGTCTTCTTCCTCGCACAAAATCATATAAATCACATTAATTGTAGGCTTTAGTAATTGGAACAAAGGGTAAGGTTTTTTCCACTAAGGCATATGGTATTTATACCATTATGCCACCATAGTTTTTAGACATCGACAGAGGGATTTTATTCGTGATGTCGGTGCATTTATTTTTGCCTTGCAACCCTAACTTTAGGGTTAATTAAATTATATTATAATTTAATTAATAATAAAATTATTAAAATTAACTCATAATAAATTTAATAACCATAGGGTTAATTAAATTAAATTACAAATTAATTTATAATGAAATTATTATAATTAATTTAATTACTTTGGGTCTTTCCATTAGACCTTTAACATTATAATAAAATATTATAATATTATTTTTCTTGGGCCTTCTAACTTATCCTATAGACCTTATCTGATCACCTTCTTATTTTTGAAATTGACTCTCGAAGTCCTTCCTCTTGCACTACTCACTGAAACTGACTTTTGACATCAATGACAACAAATATTGCTCATATTTCCAACAATCTCCTATTGAGCAAGGTGCAATGACATTATTGTCATTGTTCAGATAGATCGGTTGATGTAGTGGACAGGAGTTCAAAGGTTATTCAGAGTATGTACAGTGATGTTAAATGCTTATGAAGATGTTTTTGATGTTTGGGTGAAGTTTTTATAGGTTGTCCAAGAAGACCAAAGTGGCCCATATGCTAAAGATCAAATAAAAGCAAAACACCGCATCAAGAAAAAAGTGTCGCGATATTGCGACATGTATTTTCATGGGCCAAAGCAAAGAGAAAGAGCAAGTAGAAAAAGTGTCACAATATCATGACATGTTGCATTTTCGTGGCCAAAAGAGAAGTGAAAAATCAAGGAGGAAAAAGTGTCGCGATATCACGACATGTTGCATTTTTGCAGCCAACGAAAAGAGAAAATGCAAGGAGAAAAAAATGTCACGATATCGCAACATGTTGTATTTTCGTGGGCCAAAGCAAAGAGAAAGAGCAAGGACACGATATCGTGACATGTCGTATTTTTGTGGGCCAAAGCAAAGAGAAATAACAAGAAGGAAAAAGTGTCACGATATCGTGACATGTAGCATTTTTGCGGTCCGATGCAAAGAGAAAGAGCAAGAAGGAAAAAGTGTTGCGATATCATGACATGTCACTTTTTTGTGACTCAAAAAGGGTAGGCAAGCAGAGAAAGAAAAATTGTCGCGATATCGTGACATGTCGCATTTTCGTGACTCAAAAAGGGTAGGCAAGCAGAGAAAGAAAAAGTGTCGCGATATCGTGACATGTCACATTTTCATGACTCAAAAAAGGTAGGCAGGCAGAGAAACAAAAGTGTCGCGATATCGCGACATGTCACATTTTTGCGACATGTCACATTTTTGCGACTCAAAAAGGGCAGGCAAGCAGAGAAATAAAAAGTGTTGCAATATCATGACATGTCGCATTTTTGCGACTCAAAAAGGGCAGGCTGGCAGAGAAACAAAAAGTGTCACAATATTGTGATGTCACATTTTCACGACTCAAAAATGGAAGTTAGGCAGAGAAACAAAAGTGTCATGATATCGTGACATGTCATATTTTCATGACTCAAAAAGGGCAGGAAGGCAAAAAAACAAAAGTGTCGTGATATCACGACATGTCACATTTTTACGACTCAAGAAGGGCCTCAAAATAGAAACAAAAAGTCTTTTTTTTTAACCAAAACACATGCATACATAAGGGAAAGAGAAAACAAACAGACATGCAATGAGAAAACGAATAGACATGCAAAGAGAAAATGAATAGTCATCAAGAAGAAAATGAACAGTCATGCAAAGAGAAAACGAACAGTCATGCAAAAAGAAAATGAATAGTCATGAAGGAGAAAACAAATAGTCATTCAAAAATAAAATGAACAATCATGAAGGAGAAAAAAAACAATCATCGAAGAGGAAAAAAATGCATGCATAAGGGAAAAGAAAATGTATAGTCATGAAGGAGAAAATGAACAGTCATCGAAGGAGAAAACGAACAGTCATCGAAGGAGAAAACGAACAGTCATGACCGAGAAAACAAACAGTCATGGTAGGAGAATATGGTGTCAATTATTTGCATGTGACGTGTTTGAAGAAATGCCTTATCAAAATAAACAAAAGGAGTTACATAAAGAAGTAGTTACAATTGACAAGTGGCGTATGAGGATATGAAAGGAGTTGTAACTAGAGTTACAAAGAGAAAGGAAAGTTATAAAAGGAGTGTTGCTTGGAGAATTTTGAAGCGTGGATTTCAGTGTGGGCAATAAGCATGTGTGTTTTGTGAATTGTGGTAGACATTGGGTAAGCAATAGACCAATTAGGGTCTTGTAAAAGTGAAGGCATTTTAATGTCAATCTTCTAGTTTCAAAATGGAAGTCCAATTTGGTGCTTGGCATTAGGGGTTGGTGCTCCTTCCAGTTTGTGCTGGTAAATCAGGGGTTGGTACTCCTTCTAGTTGGTTCTGGTAAATCATGGGTTGATGCTCCTTCCAGTGGGTGCTGGTAAATTGATTTTAAAGTCGGTGCTTTGCAAAGGTTGGATTTGGATGGGAGTCCAAATAGTCATTTTATGAGGACTAGCCAAATCGGTGAACCTCGGTACATCTTGTGTTGTGTGATGTTATCTTGTTATACTTTCTCTATTTGGTTTTAATTTTTCATTGTTTTAGCTTTAAGAGTTGAAGATTTAAGTTATAAAGAGCTACACTGATTCACCCCCCCTCTTAGTGTCATTATGAGACTAACAATTGGTATTAGAGCCAGTTTCCCTTGTCAGGATAAATCAGCTAGGGTTGATCTTGGATTAGTATGCAATGGATAAGAAGAATAGATCCTCCTCAAATAAGGCATCTCAGTCAGTTTCAATTCTTGTGGAAGAGAAAATTGAACTAGAAAATATAGAAGGAGTGAATTCTGAAGTATGTGATGAAAAAATTGAGGTTGAAGTAGATCTAGAAGGTGAGTTGATCACTACACTTGAAGAGTTGGGTATAGAAAGGAAAAAGAACAAAATATTATCCAAGAATTTGGAATAATATGGGGATAATATTGAAGATCTCTTCTTACAAATTCATAAAGCCAAGAAAATAGAAGAAGCCTTGAAGTCACACTTGGATGATAAAGGCGATGTATGTAGCAAACGTGAAGAGGAACCTAAAAAAATTATTAGTGATCTAAATTTGCAAGTAGAAGAGTCCAAAAGGATTGAAGAAACTCTCAGGTCATAGATCAATGAGAAATAGATTGTTTGTGGCAAACAAGAAGAGGAGATTGTTTTATTGAGGAAACAACTAGAAGAGGCCAATACAAATCTCAAATTTGAGAAGAGCACAGAGTTGCTAGATAAAATGATAAGACAACAAAGAAGCTCCATGGGTAAGCTTGGTCTTGGATGTGAAGCTAAAAAACCTTCATCTTCTAAATCTGTAGAGAAGAAGAAGTCCACTTCTGAAGGATAAAAGCAAGAAAATATTGAAGCTGAATCTTCAAAAGGAATAAAATCTCAAAGGAGATCTATAGCAAAGCAACCACAACAAAAGGGGTTCTATCACTCTCACTTTATTCATAATAATGCTTTTAATGGCTATTGTTTTAGATGCAACCATTATGGTCACAAGACAATTTATTGTGGATTGAATAATAGATCAAAGAGTTATGCTGGTAGAAATACGTATGTTTTTCTGTTTTAACACCATGTGCAATGTTTTAAATGTAATGTTCATGGGCACATAGCAAGGTTTTGTCCAAGAAATTTTGTATCTAATCTAAGGCAAGACAATAGATTTCATCAGACACAAAGAATGCAACACAAACAGGGAAGAAATCATGTGCATCAAAGAAAGGAAAATAATCATCCATCAAGGATGCACAAGAGACAACCACCCAAGAGAAATTTTCAAATTCATGAAAAGGTTCAAAATAGGGATGCAGTTGAAAAACTCAAGCCCAGGTTCAAGAAATTTTGGAGAAAGAAAGAAGAGAGGAAATTGTGTCTCCTTGGACTGAAGGAGACTACTCCTCTATTGCACTAAGCAACTCCAGGTAGCACATCCTCAGGGGGAGCAATCTTAAAGTTTTATTTTAATGCTTCTATGTTGTTTGGTTATCTGAGGATGAAAGGCAAGTAGTCAGGGGGAGTTGTTGTATAGTTGTCAAAATGTGTTTTAGTTCATGCAGTTATTTGTGGAGGTAATAAGCAGGAGCATGAGATGTTAGCTTGACAAAGCTATTTTTTTTATTATTATGAAATCTCTCTGGTGATGGTAGTTACAATAGCATATAGTCTCAAACTTATGTGCTTCAGTAGAACAACATGGTGAATAGCTAGGTTTTCGATGTAGTAGTTGATAGGCATTATCTGAGATAGAACATGCAGCACAGGTCGATGTGTCATGGAAGCATAAGCTGGCAGGTGTTGGTTTTGAAGCCTGTAACATTCCCAATCTACAGATAAAATAGAATCTATGTTGTGAGTATGTCTCAATTCATCTACCAATATCGAGGGAGGACTATGGTAAAGCTCTTCATGATCGTTATGAAAATTACTACCAATGTGTAGGTGGGAAGGCGTGAGTTTCTTAACCAAAAATACATCACATTGTTTGGTATAAGAGAGAATTAATTTTCTCTAAAGAAGTAGCCATTATCAAAGAGATGCCAGAGTCAAAGCCAGCAGTGGAACTAGCACCCAATTCATCAAGAGTTCCAAGTGGCACATGCAAGGCATAGACGTTGAGAGAATAGCACCCAGGTGGTGAAGCGCCAAGGAGGACAAGATGCCCATGCACCTAAGAAAGTCTTGCATTATTTGAGAAATGTGAGATATTGCCCAAGGAATCCCTTGATCGTAGCAAGGAGAAATGCTCCCTGGAATTGTGTGAAGAACATTCACCTAAGACATTGAGTAGCCCTGACATATGCCCTAGCAAGAAGCAAAATACCGAGTGTTGATGACTACACGTAGATTGAGGTTCCAACGCTAGATATAACGGTCCACTTTCAATACCTACGTAGACGATGAAAACATTCATGGCAGCCATTAGAAAATAGATACATTGAGCTGCACAATGGATACGAGGCAAAGTCGTCAGTCATGGAGGATGTGGCAGTCAAAAGGCTAAATAAATTATGTGCAGGATTCTTGGAGAGTTGATCACTTTTTTTTTGGGAGTAACTTTTGCGCAACTGAGAGTTACGTGTTGATCAAACTATACTAAATAAGTAAAAGCAAGGTACAACAAGAATTATAATATGATGAGCAGAGATTAGAGTGCTTATACAAGAAGACTTTATGACAGAAAGAGTACCAGTGGAGGTGCATTCTATCTTGGAGACAGGTTGGTCACGTGGCACAGTAAGAAACAAGAGTCAGTCTCCTTATCCACAACAGAGCAGAATATATTGCAGTGACAGCATGCTATACATAGGTATTATGGATGAAACAAACCCTGAAATATCTTGGTATTAACTTCAGTCAGCCAATTTTAGTTAAGTGTGATAACACCAGTGTCATTAACATCTCAAAGAATCTGGTTATGCATTCTCACACAAAACATATTGCTATCCGATATCACTTTTTGAAGGAGAAAGTTGCGGAAGGTGAGGTTAAGTTGGATTTTGTTCCAAAAACAAAGCAAGTAGCAGATATCTTCACAAAACTATTGCCCAGGAAGTCTTTGAGTACCTTCGTAATAAATTGGGAGTTGTCACACTTCCCAAGAATTGACTAGCTATCGAGACCACATTCTTAGTGGGAGCATTTGTGTATTTTTTTATCTTTTTGCTCATGTTTGTGATTTTTGCTAAGTGTAATAATTTTTGCCTGAGAATGTTGTGCATGGACTCAGGGGGAGTTTACAGCAGCCCTTTTGGTATTTTTTTCAAAGGGGGAGAAGAGTTACAAGAAATTGCACAAGAGTTACAGGAAATTGCATGTGTGTTGCCAACAATTCCAAAGGGGGAGATTGTTGAGCAAGGTGCAGCGACAGTATTGTCATTGTTGTCAACACAGTCAGATAGATCGGTTGATGCAGTGGATAGGAGTTCAAATGTTATTCAGAGTATGTACAGTGATGTTAAATGCTTATGAAGATTTTTTTAATGTTTGGATGAAGTTGTTACAGGTTGTCCAAGAAGACCGAAGCGGCCCATATGCTAAAGATCAAAGAAAAAGCAAAGCATCACATCGAGAAAAAAGTGTTGCAATATCATGACATGTTGTATTTTCATGGTCCAAAGAAAAGAGAAAGAGCAAGGATAAAAAGTGTCATGATATCATGACATGTTGCATTTTTGCGGCCAAAAGAGAAGCAAAAAAGCGAGGAAAAAGTGTCGTGATATCGCGACATGTTGCATTTTTGTAGCCAAAGCAAATATAAAATGCAAGGAGAAAAAAGTGTCACGATATCACAACATGTATTTTTGTGGGCCAAAGCAAAGAGAAAGAGCAAGGAGAAAAAGTGTCGTGATATCGCGACATGTTGTATTTTTGCGGGCCAAAGCAAAGAGAAAGAGCAAGAAGGAAAAAGTGTCGTGATATCGCGACATGTAACATTTTCGTGGTCCGATGCAAAGAGAAAGAGCAAGAAGGAAAAATTGTCACGATATCATGACATGTCATATTTTCATGACTCAAAAAGGGCAGGCAGGCAGAGAAAGAAAAAGTGTCACGATATCATGACATGTCGCATTTTTGCGACTCAAAAAGGGCAAGCTGGCAGAGAAACAAAACTGTCACGATATCACGACATGTCACATTTTTGTGATTCAAAATGGGTATGTTGGTAGAGAAAAAAAAGTGTCACGATATCACAACATGTCGCATTTTCATGACTCAAAAAGGTCAGGCAGGTAGATAAACAAAAGTGTCGCGATATCGCGACATGTCACATTTTCGTGACTTAATAAGGGCCTCAAAATAGAAATGAAAATCCTTTTTTTTTTGAAACCAAAACACATGCATGCATAAGGGAAAGAGAAAATGAACAGACATGCAATGAGAAAATGAACAGACATGCAAAGAGAAAATGAATAGTCATCAAGGAGAAAACAAACAGTCATGCAAAGAGAAAACGAACAGTCATGCAAAAAGAAAATGAACAGTCATGAAGGAGAAAACGAATAGTCATGCAAAAAGAAAACAAACAGTCATGAAGGAGAAAATGAACAATCATCGAAGGAGAAAACAAATGCATGCACAAGGGAAAATAAAATATATAGTCATGAAGGAGAAAATGAATAGTCATCGAAGGAGAAAATGAACAGTCATGGTAGGAGAATATGATGTCAATTATTTGCATGTGACGTGTTTGATGAAATGCCTTCTCAAAATAAACAAAAGGATTTACATAAAGAAGTAGTTACAATTGACAAGTGGTGTATGAGAATATGAAAGGAGTTGCAACTAGAGTTACAAAGATAAAGGAAAGTTATAAAATGAGTGTTTCTTGGAGAATTTCAAAGCATGGATTTTAGTGTGGGCAATAAGCATGTGTGTTTTGTGAATTGTGGTAGACGTTGGGTAAGTAATAGACCAATCAGGGTCTTGTAAAAGTGAATTCATTTTTATGTCAATATTGTAGTTTCAAAATGGAAGTCCAAGTTGGTGCTTGGCATTATGGGTTGGTGCTCCTTCCAGTTGGTGTTGGTAAATCAAGGGTTGGTGCTCCATCCAATTGGTGCTGGTAAATTAGGGGTTGATGCTTCTTCTAGTGGGTGTTGGTAAATTGATTGTAAAGTTGGTGCTTTGCAAAGGTTGGATTTGGATGGGAGTCCAAAAAGTCATTTTATGAGGAGTAGCCAAATTGGTGAACCTCAGTACATCTTGTGTTGTGTGATGTTCTCTTGTTATACTTGCTCTATTTGGTTTTAAGTTTTCATTTTTTTGGCTTTAATATTTGAATATTTAAGTTATAAAGATCTACACTGATTCACCCCCCCTCTTAGTATCATTGTGATACTAACATCTCCCCCTTTGTCATTGATGGCAACCCATTTTCATTTTACCATTCCATTTACCTTTTTTTGTTCTACTCTCCCTGAGAAACTACTCCCCCTGACTAAATTATCTTCTCCTAACTCAAATATATCCCCCTTTATCATCAATGGCAAAGGGTCACATTTGGGGCTCAGGGTTAAGAATGAGACTCTTAACTTAGCCCCTCCCCCATATCCTTTTGAGGTGGTTAATCCTAGGGTGGGAGTATTTCTACTCCCAACATGCACTGATATTTACCTTTGTCCACTTTCCTTCTCATCTGATCCTTATGATTCCTCTTATTATTCATGTTCCTTATTGTCTCTAGAATTTTTTCTCTACATCATTTTGGTGTATTTCCATCGTTATTGTACTTATAACACTTAATATTATTATTCCTTGGAGGTGCAAATATCTTGGGATTTCTCCTTGTGAAGCCATATCTACTCTTGTCATGAACCCTGAAATTCATTGCCTTGTAACCAAATTGATTACAAGAGTAGCAATACCCTTGTATTTCATGTGCCCTGCAATGAGAAGCTTTGTGCCCAAATCTATGACATGAGAAGCATCATCCATTGAAAATGCATTTCCTTGAACCCATGGGTCTTTTAGTCTCTTTTAAACTGTATTGGTTTCTGTTCCATCTGTTCCTATTTTGTGCATTTTCCTTTCCTTGCTGAAATTTTGACTATCCAACTCATCCTCAGAAGTATCACTTTCTCTTACACTCTATTCTTCTAAATTTTCTTCTTCTTAATAACTATAGGTTGACGCCTCTCCTTGTTTCTTTTGTACTTTTTCAAAACCAAGTCTTGTTTTGCTTGTTGTAGTTTTTTGTTTCTTGAAAATATTATCCAAATTCTTTGAGCTTCTCTCAAACCTATGTAACCTATCCTGTGACTCTTTTACTTCCTTCCTTAGTGAATCTACTTCATGATCAAAAATTTCACATTCTAAGACCTTTGATTCTAACCTATAATTGAATTTCCTTGTCTTAGCCATTTACTAAAGAACATGGACTTATACTGAGAGGGGGGGTGAACAGTATAAGACTTAACCAATTAATAATTTTAACTTTAGATAGCAGTGGCATCAACACAACATTAATCAAGATAGAAAGCATCACACATTGAAGACCCATTTTTAATGTGGTTCACCCAAAATGGTTGGGCTACGTCCAAAAAAACTTTTCTCTAAAAGTTATCTCAAATTTCTTTGGAAATCCTTCCCAATTACAATGTTTATGAGCCTCGACCCAAAGGAGATACCTTCACCTCTGCTCTGGAAATGATCCCTCAGAAGATTAACTGCCTCTACCTCTTGCCAGCACGTGGAACTCCTTGCCTTCTATGATCACATCCACAAAAGCTCAGAAACCTATACCAAACATAGTTAGTCGGTCTAGTACAAGTCTTCCTTTATCAAATCTATCCAAATCTTGAACAAATCAATCCTCTACATACAAGCCTTCTCAAAGACTTGCCAACTGTCCTTAGGTTCTTCTCATAGAACCAATGCACCTCTGTCCTCAAGTTCTCTAATAGAACTATCAAACTCATCTCACAAGTCCTCTGCTAGGACCTATAAAAATCTACTCACAAGTCCCCACCGAAACCTATCAAAAACTGCTCACAAGTCCCCATCGAAACCTGTCCAAAAACTTCTCACAAGTCCCCATTGGAACCTGTCCAAAAACTCAGCAAGCTCACCAAGAAAAACTTTCTTAGTAGGAAATCACAAAGTGAATTGTTAGAGACCCAATGTGATTTGTCAAACTCATAGAAGCATAAAGAGAATTTTTAGAGACTCAATATGTTCTATACTAAAATCCCAATCTCAAAACTCAACTCAAATAAACTCAGCTCAATCTCAATCTCAAATCTAAAAACTCAACTCAATATCTGAAATGGATAGGATAGAATGTTTTCTTTCAAGAACATGAAACCCCAACAATTGCCAACAATGCAAAGAATCACATAACAATGATACTCATGTTCTTTTCACCATCAATTAGGGTTTCAACAATAATGCTCATCAAACAAGGTTTAGTCAACCAACACCATTCAACTCAACATCAACCTTGAAGCATTCAACCAATCATCACAAGAAAAGGAAACAAGTAGAAATCCTTTTCTCTCCAAAAATATTTGAACAAAATAGCCACCAACACAATATCACCAAATGCAAAGAATAACTTGCTCAAATCAACTCAATGGAGTAAGCCCAATATCAT
This sequence comes from Wollemia nobilis, assembly GCA_028583015.1. Classification (NCBI taxonomy): domain Eukaryota; kingdom Viridiplantae; phylum Streptophyta; class Pinopsida; order Araucariales; family Araucariaceae; genus Wollemia; species Wollemia nobilis. Next base: position 9,757,849 of record JAQPPZ010017052.1, read on the forward strand.
GAATCAAGTAAAGCAATAACTTGATCAAACAACCTCTATGGAAGCAACACAACCATCAAACTCAAAACATCCAACCAAGGGCTCCACCAACTCAATGCAAGTAGCTAGACTCACAAATATAAACCCTAGTGCACAAAGCTTCCACTATCTCAAACCAGAAATTATGTATTCACCAAAAACTCTCCTTAAGGATAACAATGCATAAGTAGTCTTCAACAAACTAGAAAATAGGATTTACACCTAGCCAAAGGATACCTAGTAGAATGCCTTTTCACTCCAACCTTATTTTAGAAAACATACACCAATCATACTCAATAAGAAGAATGTGTCCATCCTTATAAATCGCTATCCAAGAAACTCTGAATTTTGTGGCATAAAGATGTTTTAATAAAAATGTGTGTTACTCTAGCAAAGCACACCCCGAGACTCAAAACTGTGACCTTCGCCAATGTAGCACCCAACAGCAGCCTTCGCTGCCACTAGCCCATGCAGGCTACGAAGTTCACAAGTGAACTTCCCTCCACTTCACCCTCAAAAAAACTCCTGAAGAATTTTCAACCGCATGTGCTTCTAAGTCTTCCTTCGATCACAGTGAATAAATATCACAAACATCACAAATTACATTTGAGGAATTTCGAATTAATTTGCCATCCAACCTTAGGAGTTGGAGAATAAATAGTCTCTTCGAAGACACCTTGACGTCGATGAAAATAAAGACCATTTCAAAATTAATCAAAAGTCTTTTCAAAAATGATTTTAAATAATAATTAAATAAATAATAAAGAGAACCTCCATTGGTTTTAATAAAAACCATTTAACTTGGTTTTATTAAAAACCGGTTTGGTTTTAATGAACCCTTGCCAATGGAATCTCTCTGGATTCTCTTAAAAATATTCTCTTGGAATCTTCCACCTTTGAATCCAACACATATTCTTAACATTAATGCCATTTCCTTTTGACATCAATGACAAATCATAGACAAGAAGCTAGGATCTCAAACCTAAAATTGCCAACAATCTCCCCCTTTGTCATTGATGGCAAACCATGCTTCTCAACAACATAGAAACTCAACATAAATAGCTCCCCCTATCTTGAGGCTTTCCTCTTCACTTTGAAGCTCTCCCCCTTACTCATATCTCTCCCCCTTTGTCATCAATGGCAAAGGGTCACCTTTGGGGCTCGGGACTAAGAATGAGCCTCTTAGCTTAGTCCCTCCCCCACCTCCTGATGAGGTGATTAATTCTAGGGTGGGAGTACAACTCCAAAATTCTCCCTTAGATACTCAAACGTATCTCTTGGAAGAGGTTTGGTGAAGATATCTGCAATCTTCTCTTTAGTAGACACATACTCTACCTTGACCTACTTGTCTTGCACTTTCTCCCTTAGAAAGTGATACTTGATGGAAATATGCTTTGTCCTTGAGTGCATTACCGGATTTTTGGAAATACTTATGGCACTTGTATTATCACAAATTATGGATATGGGTTGTTCATGCTTGACTTTGAAATCCTCCACGGTGGTTTTTATCTATAAAACCTATGTACACCTAGCCACTGCTGTAGATAAGGAAACTAAAGGTTGTTTCTTGCTTAGCCAAGAAACCAAACTCTTTCCCAGAAAGAATGCTCCACCACTGGTGCTTTTCCTGTCATCAATACTGCCTGCCCAATCTGCATCTGTATAAGCTATGAGGGTGAAATCATAACCTTTGAGATACCAAAGCCCAAAGTCCATAGTGCCCTTCAGATATCTGAATATCCTCTTAACTGCTATAACATGAGAATCTTTTGGAGCTGCTTGAAATCTTGCTACTAACCCAACTGCCTGCATGATATCTGGTCTGGTAGCTATAGTATATAATAAACTGCCAATCATAGATCTATACAACCTCTGATATACTACTGGAGATTCATCATCTTTACTCATCTTGCACCCTATAATCATTGGAGTACACACTGGTTTGCTGTCCATCATCCCAAATTTCTTCAATATTTCTTTGATATACTTTCCTTGAGAGAGAAATATACCATCCTTTGATTGATAAATCTGAAGACCTAAAAATAATGATAGCTCTCCAATCATAGACATCTCAAATTCCTTCTGCATGGTTTTAGCAAAAACTTTGCACATCTGAGTATTATTTCCCCTAAAAATAATATCATCAACATAGATAACCATAATCAACATATCATCCTTTTCATTCTTAATATACAAATTTTTATCTACCATGCATTTCCTGAAACCTTGCTCATGAAGATACCTATCAAGTATTGAGTACCAAGCCCTAGGTGCTTACTTTAACCCATACAAGGCCTTTTTCAGTTTACACACATAGTCTGATTGTTTTGAGAGAGACACTCTTTCTAGCTGTTCTATGTAGACTTCTACCAAAACCCCATTTAGAAAAGTTGACTTTACATCCATTTGATATACCTTGAATGATTTGAATCTTGAAAGGGCCAAAAATATTCTGATAGCTTCAATACAGGCAACAGGAGCAAACGTCTCTTCGAAATCAACACCTTCTACTTGAGCATAACCTTTGCAGACTAACCTAGCTTTGTTTCTGACAATCTTTCCATCCTCATTGAGTTTATTTCTAAATATCCATTTTGTGCCAATGACATTCTTGTCCTTAGGTTTTGGAACCAATTCCCAAGTTTCACTTTTCTCTATTTGATTTAGCTCTTCATCCATTGCTTTTACCCAAAACGTATCTGCACATGCTTCACTAAAATATTTTGGCTCAATCTGAGATAATAATGAAACATTTGTAGAATCATGTGAAGGAATGACTCTTCTTCTTGTTTGCCTGCTATTTGGATCACCAATGATAAAATCTTTGGGATGATGTTTCTGAACATATCGTGAAGGAGTTTTGGGAAGCAGTTGTTGTCTTTACTCTTCTTCATCTAAAACCTCTCTAAATTCTTCTTGATAAATTTCATCACTAAGCTCCTTGACTGGTTCTCTTATCCCTATATTTTCATCAACTATTACATTTATGCTCTCTACAACTATATGAGTTCTTTTGTTGAAGCATCTGTAGGCCTTGCTTCTGTTGGAATATCCAAGAAAGATTCCCTCATCACACCTAGGATCAAACTTACCCAAATTTTGATCTTCCCTTTTGATGAAGCACTTACTCCCAAACACTTTGAAGTATTTTACTATAGCTAGTCTTCCTTTCCACAACTCATAAGAAGTTTTATGATGATTGACTCTAAGTTGGGCCCTGGTGATAATGTAGATTGCCGTACTGACTACCTCTTTCCAAAAACCATCTGAAAGTTTTGACTCATTTAACATAGCTCTAGCCATATTTTCAATAGTTCTATTTTTCCTTTCAACTACTCCATTTTGTTGAGGAGTTCTTGCTGTTGAATATTCTCTTTTGATTCCTTGTTGCTCACAATATTTCAAAAATTCATTTGAAGTGAACTCTCCTCCTCTATCTGATCTTAAGCATTTGATTCTCTTTTCAGTCTCATTTTTAATCATTTATTTGAAAGCTTTAAATTTTTCAAAAGCTTCAAATTTTTCTTTGAGAAAAGTAACCCAAGTCATTCTAGAATAATCATCTATAAACAACATGAAGCAACTTTCTCCCTGAATGCTCTGAGTTCTGGTAGGGCCACATAAATTAGTATGAATAATATCGAATGGTTTTGAAGATGTATACCCTTTTGATTTGAAACTGGTTCTGGTCTATTTTCCATGTTGACAAGGACCGCAAATGATGTTATGGGGCCTTTTTATTTTGGGCAAGTCTCTAACTACTTCCTTGTTACTAATATTGACAAGATTATCAAAGCTCAAATGCCCCAATATTTTATGCCATAACCAACTCTCATCTTCTTGAGTTAGAAAACACTTTTTCTTTTTTATCTCACTTAGCATGTAAATATTGTTTGGAGTCCTTGTAGCACTAGCAATGAGTTTTCCATTTTTTTCTTTACTTATCTCACATCTATCTAAAAAGAAAGATACTATGTGCCCTTGATCACAAAGTTGACTCACACTTAGAATATTATGTCTTAGGCCTTCTACATAAAGCACATTTTCTATTTTGGATTTCCCATCCAAACTAAGAGTCCCTTTACCACAAATTTTAGCTGATCTGTTATCTCCAAAACCGATCTGTTCCTCTATTTGTTTCTTTTAAGACCAAAAACTTTTCCTTTTCACCAGTCATATGTTTTGAACAACCACTATCAAGATACCATTTTTCTACTTTGTCTTGAGCATGAAAAGTAGTTTGAACTATCATTGACTTAGATTTGATCTCATTTCTCTTTTTAGTGAACTCAAGGCTAGACCTATCCAAACTGCACATCCTTACTATATGCCCAAAATTCTTGCACTTGTAACACATGACATTTTTATTCATAAGAGGTGCAAAAGAGTTAACATTTTCCTTACTATGGTTATTCAAAGACTTATTGCAATGCATAGCTTTGTGACCAATTTTCTTGTAGGAAAAATAATAGCCATGGAAAGTATTATGTAACCTGTTTTGATGCCTTGGATGATTGTTCTTCTTGTGACCAACTGGAATCCACCGCTCTTTAGGATGAAAATTGATCTTGCTTAAAGACCCTGTTTCATGAATGGTGATACAATCCTTCTTTTGCTTTTCACATGGAGTATTATGTCTGAGAGCCAACTATTCCAACTTCACTCTAAGAGACATAACCTCTTCTTCTAGTTTCTCGCAATCAGCTTCCTTTCCTTTGAGAGCCTCTGTTAGAACCTGTTCAACCTTCTTCCCTTCTTCAGCTAGAATTTTGAAGTCTATAACACTTTGAGACAATTCTGATCTTGCTATCTCTTCTTCCTAACATTGATGCTTGAGAACATAATTCTCTTCCCTAAATTTCTCAAGCTTTATTAAAGCCAAGAAGAATTCACCTTTGAGATTGAACTCAACCTCTTCATCTCTTTTTGAATATGTATGTTCCTCTGATAGATCCTTCTCCAAGCTATTAGGCTCTTTATGGAGAGACTGGATCTGATACCAATTGAAGAACATGGATTTATACTGAGAGGGGGGGTGAACAGTATAATACATAACCAATTAATAATTTTAACTTTAGATAGCAGTGGCATCAACACAACATTAATCAAGACAGAAAGCATCACACATTGAAGACCCATTTTTAATGTGGTTCACCCAAAATGGTTGGGCTACATCCACAAAAACTTTTCTCTAAAAGTTCTCAAAGTTCTTTGGGAATCCTTCCCAATTACAATGTTTATGAGAATTGGCACAAAGGAGATACCTTCCCCTCTGTTCTGTAAGTGATTCCTCAGAAGATCAACTACCTCTACTTCTTGCCAGTACGTGGAAATCCTTTCCATCGAAGACCTCCTATCCTCAATGCTTAGCCTAAGAGACCTTTGCCTTTTATGATCACGTCCATAGTAGCTCAACAACCTATACCAAACATAGTCAGTCGGTATAGTACAAGTCTTCCTCTGTCTGTAAGATCTATCCAACTCTTGAACAAATCAATCCTCTACATACAAGCCTTCTCAAAGACTTGCCAACTGTCCTTAGGTTCTTCTCATAGAACCAATGCACCTATATCCTCAAGTTATCTGATAGAACTATCAAACTCATCTCACAAGTCCTCTGTTAGGACCTATCCAAATCTGCTCACAAGTCCCCACCGGAACCTATCCAAAACTGCTCACAAGTCCCCATCGAAACCTGTCCAAAAAATGCTCACAAGTCCCCACTAGAACCTATCCAAAAACTTAGCAAGCTCACCAAGAAAAACTTTCTTAGTAGGAAATCACAAAGTGAATTGTTAGAGACCCAATGTGATTTTTCAAACTCATAGAAGCATAAAGAAAATTGTTAGAGACTCAATATGTTATATACTCAAATCCCAATCTCAAAACTCAACTCAAATCAACTCAGCTCAATCTCAATCTCAAATCTGAAAACTCAACTCAATATCTGAAATGGATAGGATAGAATGTTTTCTTTCAAGAACATGAAACCCCAAAAATTTCCAACTATGCAAAGAATCACATAAAAATGATACTCATGTTCTTTTCACCATCAATTAGGGTTTCAACAACAATGCTCATCAAACAAGGTTTAGTCAACCAACACCATTCAACTCAACATCAACCTTGAAGCATTTAACCAATCATCACAAGAAAAGGAAACAAGTAGAAATCCCTTTCCCTCCAAATATATTTGAACAAAATAGCCACCAACACAATATCACCAAATGCAAGGAATAACTTGCTCAAATCAACTCAATGGAGTAAGCCCAATATCATGAATCAAGTAAAGCAATAACTTGATCAAACAACCTCTATGGAAGCAACTCAACCATCAAACTCAAAACAGCCAACCAAGGGTTCCACCAACTCAATGCAAGTAGCTAGACTCAAAAATATAAACCCTAGTGCACAAAGCTTCCACTATCTCAAACCAAAAATTATGCATTCACCAAAAACTCTCCTTAAGGATAACAATGCATAAGTAGTCTTCAACAAACCGGAAAATAGGATTTACACCTAGCCAAAGGATACCTAGTAGAATACCTTTTCACTCCAACCTTATTTCAAAAAACATACACCAATCATACTCATAAGAAGAATGTGCCCATCCTTATAAATCATTGTCCAAGAAACTTTGAATTTTGTGGCATAAAGATGTTTTAATAAAAATGTGTGTTACTCTAGAAAAGCACTCCCACGAGACTCGAAACGGTGACCTTCGCCAATGCAGTACCCAACAACAGCCTTCACTGCCACTAGCCCACGTGGGCTAAGAAGTTCACAAGTGAACTTCCCTCCACTTCACCCTCGAAAAAACTCCCGAAGACTTTTCAACCGCACGTGCTTCTAAGTCTTCCTTCGATCACAGCGAATACAAAGCACAAACACCACAAATTGCATTCGAGGAATTTCAAATTAATTTGCCATCCAACCTTAGGAGTTGGAGAATAAATAGTCTCTTCGAAGACACCTTGACGTCGGCAGAAATAAAGACCATTTCGAAATTAATCAAAAGTATTTTCAAAAAGGGTTTTAAATAATAATTAAATAAATAATAAAGAGAACCTCCATTGGTTTTAATAAAAACCATTTAACTTGGTTTTAATAAAAACCGGTTTGGTTTTAATGAAAAACCCTTGCCAATGGAATCTCTCCGGATTCTCTTAAAAATATTCTCTTGGAATCTTCCACCTTTGAAGCCAACACATCCTCTTAACATTAATGCCATTTCATTTTGACATCAATGACAACTCATAGACAAGAAGCTAGGATCTCAAACCCAAAATTGCCAACATTGACTTATTTATATCCTCTATAATATTTCCTTTCTCTTCATCACATTCTTGAAATTGAAGCTTAATTTGGGAGTTTTGCTTTCTTACCTTCTTTAATGCATCAAGAACATGAATAAGCTCTCCCTCTAGATCAACTTATCCCTTATCTGATTCTTCCTCTATTTGTTTACCTTTGAAAACATCTTCATTTTTTTTTTACTTGTCTACTATAGGATCACCTTCTTCTTCTTCTAGTGCCATAAGAAGATTCTCTTCTAGTCCTTCAAATGTATCTTCATATTCATCATCATTGAAACTGAATCCATTCTTTGTACAACTATCATCAAGATGACTAAAGTTACAACATCTAAAATATTTGAGGATTATTGGTGTTCTTTTCCTAACCACTTATTTTTCTTTTACCATAAATAGAACTTCATCTCTATCATTATCTTAGGAACTATCATCACTATCAGTTGAGTACTTAATTGCCTTATTTTCATATAAACTCTTCTTGTACCTCTGGAAAATTTTCTTCCCTTGTGTACTTTGTCCATCCCTATTTTTCTTTTGGTACCTATGTATTCATACATCCCTATTCTTATGATCCTTTTTCTCATCACCACTACAATTTCCATCTTCTAGATAATTAGATGCATAGTGACCATATTTTCCACATTTAAAACATCTAACTAATTTTGTACCTTTGTACTTTCTTGAGTCTTTTTTCCTTCTACCATAATTTACTTCTTCATCATTAGATATCTCATTGCTTGAGTTTGACTTCTTACCCTTAGTCTTTTTAGTGGCTTTGAATGTTGCTTCTTTCTGGGGAATCGGTTCCTCTTTTGTTCTTATCTCAAATGTTGTGAGAATACCATGTAATTCATATCTTGTCAAAATATCAATATCTTTTGATTCTTCTATAGATAAAATATTTTCACTAAACCTTTTTGGAAGTGACCTTAGAATCTTATCACACACATAAGGTTCTAAAAATTCAAGCCCAAGTCATTGCATAGAGCTAACAACTTCATCCACATGAAGTAGATAAGTAGAAATGTTTTCATCATACTTCATTTTTAGATCTTCAAATGCTATTTTAAAGTTTTGCAACTTGGCTATTTTGACCTTTTTATCTCCTTCATATATGCATTTCAACTTATCCCAAATTTTTCAATGCATAATATTTATAAACTTTGTTTCACGTAAGCCCTTTTGAATTGTATTCATTGCTTTTGAATTATAATGATGTAGAAGCCTACCATATTTATCTATAGGTGGAGTTTTTTGTGGTGTGTATCCATTTTTAATTGCTTCCCACACTTCATTTCCAAGTGCCATTAAATGAAACTTCATCCTTGTGCTTTGTAGTGTATAATTATGCCCATCAAACAATGGTGCTGAATTTCCTAAGGATCCATTCTAAGAATCCATCTGTGTTCTTGTAAGATTTTTCTTCAAGATATTAAACTCTTTTGAAGGAATCCACTTTGATACCAATTTAATAACACAAGCTTATATTAATATGGGGGTGAACAATATAATACCATTTTTTACTTTTCTCTACAAATCAATATTATGCAATGTATCAATATCAATATCAACAGCAGTTTTCAAAGCAATGTATAAATCACCACACATAATAGAGACACCAATTTAATGTGGTTCACCCAATGTGGGCTACTCCACGGAGAAAATATTTTACTAAAATCTTCTCAACAATTCTCTTGGGAATCCATTTCCTATTACAATATTTATGGGACTCTATCCAAAGGAGACACCAATATCCTAATCAAGTTTGTGGATCTCTATCCCTTGGATTACTCTTTCTCCTTAGCTTTGGCTAGTGATAATATAGAAGAACTATTGCCTTCACTATATTGGCTTATGTATATCTATACATTAAATACTCTTGCCCTCACATAGAAGATCTATCTTCACTACCATGGAAAACATGGCTAATGGACATCTATCCACTAGATATTATTGTCCTTTATACGTTGTCACCTCCAAAGCTTGCTATTAGCTCTATCAAAAATCTATACTAAACATAGTCCTTCGATCTAGCACAAATCTGCTCAATATCTATCTTCAAATCTACACTAAATATAGTCCTTCAGTCTAGCACAAATCTACCTAAAATTTATCCTCAAATATGCACTAAATACAACCCTTCAATCTAGCATAAATTTGATCAATCTCTATCCTTGATTCTGGACTAAACATAGTTCTTTAGTCTAGCACAAATCTACTCAATATTTGTCCTTAAATTTGCACTAAACATAGTTCTTCGATCTAGCATAAATTTACTCAATATCTATCCTTGAATATACACTAAACATATTCCTTTGGTCTAGAAAAAATTTGCTCAATATCTATCCTCAATCCTTAACACAAAGCTTGACTCAATCACAAATCAACTCTGCTAGATCTACCCCAAATATTAACCCAAGGTTTGAACAAATCAATCAATCAACACTGCTCACAAGTCTTCTCAAAGACTTGTCTTAAATTTGTATTGTAATATTCCATAAAATCTCACACTGATATGTCTATAAGTCTTCACCAAGACTTAACTCAACTCTGCTCAACAAGTCCTCACTCGAACCTGTTTGATCTACTCAACAAGTCTTCCCAATACTTACCTCAAATTTTTATTATAAGCGTCCACAAAAGCTTACTCGACTCAACACAATCTAACACAAAATCCTCTTCAATCACACAAACAAGATTCACATAGAAACTTGTTCAATCTCACAGATATATAGATAATTGTTAAATACTCAATATGCTTCATACTTGTAATAACTCTTAACCACTTTCAATCTATTTATCAAATCAAATTATAATATAGAATAATTTGTTTCACAGAATTAGAACTATCACTTCTAAACTTCCATTTGACTAGGATCAATCAACTCCACACAATCAATCACTCAATGAAATACTCCTTTATTATAATCCCTATTCCAAGCATATGAACACTCACTTAATTATTTCCAATAATACTTATCAACCAATCTCACATAACAATGATACTCATGTTCTTGGACAAATCTAAATATGTATATGAAGGTTCATTCAATGTTTCCAATAATGCTTATCAAACAACGTTTTTGTCATCAAATTTCACTCAAAAAAATATTTAACAATTAAACTCAACAATGCTTATAAAACAACCTTTTTCACTCCATCTTAGCATTCACAACATCCAAAAATCACTCACAAGGAATATGTGCCCATACCTTTTTGTTTGATGAATAAATACCCTTAAAAACCTGTCTTAATCACAATTATTCTCTTTACCAATTTTAAGGGTTAGGTAGTAAAAACCTTCTCATAATTTAATCAATAATTTCCTCATAAATTATTTTTATCATTCACAACATGAGAACTCAATTAACCTTATTACTCCTTTCAAATATTAAATAAAATAAAACTTTATTTTGAAATAAAATTCAAAACCATCTAATGTCTTATCACTTCGTTCAATATTCTAATCACAAAAAATCATAATATAAAAATCAACTTTTACAACCTTTATATCTCCCTAAAAACCTTAGGATAAAAATTAAATTTGAAATATTTAAATACCTTGTGCCCTTGGTGGGAATCGAATCCATGATGCACTTCCACCAACACCCTAGTTGTAGCTCCAACCGCCATGTGAGCTAGGTGTTTACCTTGGGAGCAAAGAGCACCATGTGCTCTGTATTCTTCCTTATTGGTACTTAAACCAAAAATTGTGTTGCTTCCTTTGGCACCCAAAAAAAACTCTCACAAAAACTATCATCAAGATTTGATCGTGGGTCTTCCCACTTGTCAAATCCCTAGCTCACAATTTTTAACCACCAGGCCAACTCGTCAGATGGATATGAGTCTTAGAGCCTTGCCAAACTTATTCCTTTGCTAGCGCACACAAGATAAAAAATGTTTGTCTTCTTCCTCGCATGAAATCACATAAATCACCTTAATCGCAGGCTTTAGTAATTCAAACAATGGGTAAGGTTTTTGCCACTAAGGCATATGATATTTATACCATTATGCCACCATAGTTTTTAGATGTTGACAGATGGATTTTATTCATGACATCGACGCATTTATTTTTGCCTTGCAACCTATTGTGGAGTTTTTTTGCTTACCCTTAGCATATTTGTCATGTCACAAAAAATTCATAAGGTCACAACCAGCACTGTGGATTCTTTCTGATACACCTCATTAACTTGGGAATACACTATCTTAGACAGCTCTAAACCGACCAGGTTGGGTAAGGAAACCACAAGCAGTGGGTCCTTTTACTGATGCTTTGTTATGCACATGGCCACTATGCTAGACAAAATATTATTTAGTTGATTTTAATATTTTAGTGACCAAACCCATCAATATTAAAACCTATAAAACCCATACCGGTGCCTTATCCATTACAAAGTCATATCAGTTTGATAAATGACCTTAGAAAAGATAACATAAAGAGGAACTATTGCATTTTACTCTATTCAAATGATGTAATGTAAATGAAATAGTTAACTAGCGAGAGAAGGCATTATTTATGGATTTTGATTACAGTAATACATAAATAATCTAACATAGAATATTCACACAAAAATATGCCAAGGGAAGAGTTGATATTTCCATTAATAAAATATGTGCATAGAACAGATCAGCAGAGTGCTTGATCCTCATATGCCATTTTATTACAATAAACCCCCATTTTTAATATTCAGAACAAGGGGTGTCTCCTCTCCATCCCTATTATAGTGATGTAAGAGTCCTCAACTCTGGAATGTTCCATAGGAAATAATCACAACAAACAGTGCACTTCAACAGTACCTGATAAGTGAGAAGAGAAAGGACAATAAGACACATAGACAAGAGATACACAAGGGAAAATATGACTAGACAATGGACAAGTTTAATACCTAGCTTTTCTCTCTCAGAGGTTTGATAAAAATTTGTTGCAGTAGTCTTCTCCTTCTTATAGCACGGGTTGCTTGATTTTTTTAACTGTCCATCCTACTAGAATAATCATGTTGTACCCACACCTAGGATGCATTCAAAAAAGGCCATGTATCCCATGTTTCCTTCATGCAGGTGGAGGATGCGTACCTCCGCTGGTACTACCTTGTGCTGGCGGTTGTGGCCCTCCTGGTGCATGTGTTGTGGCAGCGGTGGACCCCACTCCTACCCTGTGATTTTGAATAGCTTGGTCAATGAATGCCCAAGCCTCATCGTGAAATGTCAAGGAGAAGAGGAGTAGGTTCAAATCTTGTGTGGCCTCAACTATCGGATCCTTAGACCACTATATATTATTATTTTTAAATTTGCACAAGTGGTCAACCATCTCTACTAACATCATGAAATGCTTAGACAGCCTGTCGCTAGACTCTATGTTGGACAACTTGAGTCCCTAAGCTAAAATGTTGTCATTTATGTCAAAAGAGCATTTAATGTCAAAAGGATCTATGAAGGGTTTTTGTGAAAACCAAGGCAGGAAAAATAAAATATTTTATTTAAAACCATGTACAGTAGATTTGATCTGGATTTTTCTTAAAACCCAAGTTGGCCTTTCGTTTCATTGAAAAAGGTGCCCCGATGATGGAGTTATTTGAGTTTTAATATTTGGTTTAAACTTTAATTATTTAAAATTTAAATTCAAATTTAAATTTAAATTCAAATTTAAATTTAAATTCAAATTTTTCCATCGACATCATCAAGCAAATATAAATTCATATTTCCATTGATATCTTTGAAGTATTTTAAACACCATATCAAGGGGTGGTAAATAAATCAAATTTTTATCCTTGCTCTTGTGATAAATGTTTGGTATTCGAATAAGTCTATGAGATTGTGCGAATTTTGAGAAGAGAAGCAGGAAAGAAAATGACAGTGCTTGGAAAGTCAAATCGTGGTGGGAAGCATGGTGCATTGGCAAATAATTTTGGTTTAAGGCATAAGGCAATGTAGACACCATGGATCAAATCCCCTGGACGACGTTTTGGAAGGCATGAGGAAAGTGCTTTGGCACTTTGTCTTTTGCAGAAGGTGGAGGAAGGTTTAAGGCACTTTGGGACTTTGCATTTCCAACGAGCACCTAGCTCATGTGGAATCTTAGCCACGACCAAGAAGCTCGTGGTGGGGCAAGTCGGGGGTTCGAATCCCCTTGAGGAGGTAATTACGTTTTGCATTTAAATAATTTTTATTAGCCCTAAAGCTTGGAGTTTTTTTTTGTATTTACATGGTGCAATCGATAGTCGCCACGAATCCGAGCAGGCTGTCCAGCTTTTATGGCCACCAAAGTATTCTGCGCTGTCGACCCCGAAAGCTGCCACACAGATCTTTGTGCAGTCCACCCCTATAACCACCATTCCACAATCATTCTAAACCTTTTACGCCACTGAAAGCACCAAGAAAGGGACAAGCGTTCAGTTCGGTGAGGCCCGAGATTTGAACCTTGGACCTCCACCCCCTTATGGGGTTTGGATGAACCAATTGGTCTACACCTCGGACCTTCCCTAAAGCTTGGAGTTATAAGGTAGTTTATGGAAATTAAAGTTTGTTATTAGGGTTGTGATTATTATTGCAAAGCATAATTGGTTTATGATTTATTTGATGGTTATGGAGAATTAATTTTAGGAGAAATAAGAAGTTGTTTTTTAAAAGAAATTTTGAGAGGTTTATTATTTTTTATAAGGGTTTTAATAAAAGGGACTCTGGTGGATGTGTTTATTAACTTGGATTAAAAATGATGTAATTTGAGGAATGCTTTATTTTGTGATTATTTCAAGTCCATTAACCCTTGTTTAGATTGGAAAGGAAAGTTGTGTTTAAGTGTGGCAGGATTTGTGGATAACTTATTGGCATCAAAAAGGTATGGGCACATTCTCCTATTGATTTTTTATGGTGGTTGATTTCTGAAATATCATTGGAGAGAAAAGGATTGATTATGGTTTTCTTTGATAAAATGATTGGTTGAATGCTTCAAGGTTTTCTAGTTTGTGAGTTGTATTTAAACCTTGTTTTATTAGCATTGTTGTTGAAGCCCATTGATGATGAAATGAACTTGAACTTGAGTTAGAAAATAACATGAGTATCATTGCTATGTAATACTTGTGCTTGAGCATTGTTAGAAACATTTTGAGTTGGTTAATATATGCTTGAACTGGGGTTTGTGAAAAAGGATTGTTCCTTGAGGTGATTTGTTGAGTTGAGTTGGTTAATACATGCTTGGACTAGGGTTTATGAGAAAGGATTGTTCCTTGAGATGATTTATTGATTTGAGTTGATTAAGCCTAGTCAAGTGGATGCATGTGGTTGTTCAAGTTCCTAGAAACAAACTATTCAATATTCTAATTTGAGTTGATATTGATTTGAGTTGAGATTGAGATCTAAATATAGAACATATAGAGTCTCTAAAAATTCTCTTGATGCTTCTATTGATTTGAGATTGGTATTTGAGTATAAAACATATAGAGTCTCTAACAATTCTCTTTATGCTTCTATGATATTGATTTGAGATATTGATTGTACAATGAGCTTAGAACATATTGAGTCTCTAACAATTCTCTTTTTGATTCTATGTGATTGAGACAAGTCTTTGAGAAGACTTGTGGACTATTTTGAGTTAAGCTTTTATGAAAGATTGCTATGAATATTTGAGCAAGTCCTAGAGAGGACTTATTGAGTAGATTTGATCAAGTCCTAGAGAGGACTTATTAAGCATATTTGAGCAAGTCCTAGAGAGAACTTATTGAGAAGATTTGAACAAGTCCTAGAGAGGACTTATTGAGCAGATTTGAGCAAGTCCTAGAGAGGACTTATTGAGCAGATTTGAGTAAGTCCTAGAGAGGATTTGTTGAGCATATTTGGATAAGTTTTGTGTGAACTTGTTGAGCATATTTGGACAAGTTTTGTGTGAACTTGTTGAGCATATTTGGACAGGTTTTGTGTGAACCTATTGAGCAGATTTGGACAAGTTCTGTGTGAACCTATTGAGCAAATTTGGATAGGTTTTGTGTGAACCTATTGAGAAGATTTGGATAGGTTTTGTGTGAACCTGTTGAGCAGATTTGAGTAGGTTCTAAGTGAACCTATTAAGCATAATTGTACTATACTTATTGTACTATATTTAGTGCAAGATATTGAGCAAAACTATGCTATATCGATTGAATTGTGTTTGGTATAGTATTGAGACAGATCTTTGGAGGTGACAGAGTATAGAGGATAGAGTCTCAGTGGATAGAGATCCAATAGCCAGGAAAATTGAAGATAGATTTGAGTGAGGATTCTTCAAGTGGAGAGAGATCCACAAGTTAGTGCAGTAGAGAGACAAAGTCTTCTAGAATATCACTAGCTAGAGTAGAAGGGAAAAGAGTTCTCCTGTAGAAGAGATCCACGAAATTGATATTTAGGATATAAACATATTCTTTGGACCGAGGTCCATAAAAATTATAATTTGTGAAATATTCCCAAGAGATTATTTGATAAATATTTAGAAGAAATATTTTCTCTATGGAGATAGCCCATACTAGGTGAACCACATTAAAATTTATATCTATATTGTATGTGATGATTGGTGCATTGCTTTGGTTATTGCTATTGATATTGCTAATGATTATATTTATTATATTTATTAATACTATTTCGAAAAGAAAAGTAAAAAGTGATCTTATACTATTCACCTCTCCCTTTAGTATAAGCTTGTGTTCTTCAATTGGTATCAGAGCTGGTTCCTTTAGAAAGGGTTTAATGGCTTGAAAGAATATCTTTCAAGAACATAAATGGAAAAGAAAGGCAAGAGTAAAAGCATGAGACACAAGAAGAAAATAACACCTATGGTCATGAAAGAAAGGAATATGAGTTTAATATTGTTGTGTTGGGAGGACACATGGAAATAGATTCAAGAGATGAATCAAGTAATGGAGAAATGTCCAGACTAATAAAATTTTGTACCAGTTGTGGAAAGAAAGGTTATCATGCAGCTTATTGTTCACAAGAAGGTGAATAATGTTTTATCTATGGTCAACTTGGTCATGATGCAAGTTATTGCAATAGGTTTGATAGCAGTGAAGATGAAGATGATTCTCTTATATTTTAAGTTCTAAAGAATGAGTAAAAAAAGGATAACAAGAATAGTTGAAGCAAGTATCAAGAAGAAACTCCACTTTGGGCAATAGAAGAAATTGAAGAAGAGGAAGATTTAGATATAGAAAATGAGAAAGCCACTCTTAAGGAACTTGTTGAATTGAAAAGATAAAATTCAGAATTGAAGGCTCAAATACAAGAAGATGAGAAATGTAAGACAAAGCTTCTATAGGATATATCTGACTTGAGAGATAAGGTTGAAAAGGTAAGAAGAGTTTAAAAGGGTATGGTTGAATATTCAAAGGTAAAAGAGATAGAATGTGAAAGGATTATGGTTACTCTTGAAGAATTAAAAAGAGAGAACTCAGGATTAAGGGTCCATGCTCAAGAAGATGAAAAATCAAAAGCAAGGTTTTTACAGGAACTCACCAACTTCAAAATAAAAGTTGAAGAGACAAGGAAAATTGAAGAAGGTATGGTTGAAAAATTAAAGACAAAATATTTAGAGTGTGAAATATTAGAGCATGAGATAGTTTCACTAATGATGGAAGTAAAATTCTCCAAGGATAAGCTACACAAGTCTAAGGAAAATTCAAGGACCTTGGAAAGGACTATCAATGCACAAAGATCATCAGTCACCATAATAGGACTTAGTTATAAATAAGAACAAGGGAGACAAGAAGCAAAAAAAGAAGAGCCAAGCTACTATGCAGATAATGCAAGTAAGTACTCATTTGATAGTGATGCTAGTTTTTTAGACAATGATAGATATGAAGTCTTGTTCATGATTGAAGAAAAGGATTAAACTAAGAAAAAGACTTCAGTTATTCTTAAGTATTTTATATGTGGTAAATTTGGACATATTGAATATGATTGCACAAGAGATGGTTATAGTTTTAGTGATGATGATTTTGAAGAAGCACTTGATAGATCCAATGAGAATCTTATAATGGCTTTAGAAGATGAATAATTGAGTGATCCTATAGAAAGCAAGTCAAAAGAAAGAAATGATATAGACAAAGGCAAAAAAATATAGGACTACTCAATAGAGAATGGTTATGATCTCAAGGAAGAACTTATCCATGCCCTTGACATGGTAAAAAAGGTAAGAAAGCAACGCTCTAAGCTTGAAAGTCAGTTTCAATAATGTGATGAAGAAAGATTATTGCTCATAGAAGAGTTAGAAATGTCAAAGGCTAAGGAAAGTAAGTTCAAGGATAAGTTAGAAGCAAAGATTTTGGAATGTGAGAAGTTAGCACAAGAAGTGGCTACTCTAAAGAAATATATACAAGACTCCAATATCAATATGAAGAGTTTCACAAATAACTCTAATAACTTGGATAAGTTCATTTGTGGACAGTAGAGCACATCATGTTCAATAGGTCTTGGTTTTGGAAAGAAATAGGAAAAAGCAAAGTCTACTTCAAGTCTTCAAGAAGAAACAACATTAGAAGAAGATAATTCAGAAGAGGGATTCTCAGATGCAAGTGAAAGTGAAACTTCTAAGGATGAGTAAGATTGCAGTGAGTCCAACAGGGACAATGGGCAAAGAAGATATATATGGAACAACAATCATAACATGAGACCAATAAGGTCTAGCCAAGGAAGCTTCAATGCAAGACTCATGTCACAGGTTTTAGCATATGGCTTCATAGTGTAGATCACATGAAAGATAGGTATATGGAAGAGAACAAATTTTCCAAGGATATTGCTATTCATGTAATGAGTTTGATCACAAGGCAATGAATTGCATAATTCATGACAAAAGAGGATATGGCTTCACTAGGAGAAATCCTAAGACTATTGCACATACAAGGAATAATAACATTAAGTGTTATAAGTGCAATAATTATGATCACATAGCAAGATGGTGTAAAGTAAATATTCCAAAAATAGGCATATAGGAACAGGAACATGAACGTGAATAGGAACAGGAATATGAACAAGAACAAGAACATGAATAGAAACAAGAATATGAATAGGAACAGAGACTCAAAAAATAAAAGAGACTCAGAGAAGAATGAGAACAATAATAGTAACATGGATGAGAACAATAATAGGAACAGGAATAAGGATGATGACTTGGAAAGAAACAATGAGAGGATTCAACAAAAATGAAGAGGAAAAGACAAAGGCAGAGAACAATGCTTTCTGGAAGTAGAAATACTCCCATCCCAGAATTAACCACCTCATGTGGAGTTGGGGGAGGGGCTAAGCTAAGAGGCTTAATTCTTAGCCCTGAGTCCCAAATGTGACCCTTTTCCATTGATGTCAAAGGGGGAAAGATTTGTGTATTATGGGGACAATTTTTGGATATGAGGAGAGATTTGATATCTAAGAGAGCATTGAGCCAGGGGGAACAAATTCCCATGGGGAGAAGAAAATAAGGTCAGAATTTAGCAAAAGGATTTGGGTTTCCATCAATGACAAAGGGGGGGATTGTTGGACATTTTGAGTCCCTAAACTAAAATGTTGTCATTGATGTAAAAAGAGCATTTAATGTCAAAAGGATCTATGAAGGGTTTTTGTGAAAACCAAAGTAGGAAAAATAAAAGTTTTTATTTAAAACCATGGACAATAGATTTGATCTGGGTTTTTCTTAAAACCCAAGTTGGGCTTTTGTTTCATCGAAAAAGGTGCCCCGATGATGGAGTTATTTGAGTTTTAATATTTGGTTTAAATTTTAATTATTTAAAATTTAAATTTAAATGCAAAATTTTCTGCCGACGTCGTCAAGCAAACATAAATTCATATTTCTGTCGACGTATTCAAAGTGTTTTAAACACTATATAAAGGGGTGGTAAAGAAATCAATGTTTTATCCTTACTCTTGTGATAAATGTTTGGAATTCAAATAAGTCTATGAGCTCATGCGAATTTTGAGAAGAGAAGCAGGAAAGAAAATGACAGCACTTGGAAAGTCAAATCATGGTGGAAAGTGTGGTACATTGGCAAATCATTTTGGTTTAAGGTACAAGGTAGTGCAAAAACCAGGGATCGAATCCCTTGGACGACATTTCAGAAGGCATGTGGAAAGTGCTTTGGCACTGTATTTTACGAAAGGTGGAGGAAGGTTTAAGGCAATTTGGGTATTTGCCTTTCCAACGAGCATCTAGCTCGTGTGGAATCTTAGCCGCAGCCAAGATGCTCATGGTGTGGCAAGTCGGGGATTCGAATCCCCTTAAGGAGGTAATTACATTTTTGCATTTAAATAATTTTTATTAGCCCTAAAGTTTGGAGTTATAAGGTAGTTAATGGAAATTAAAGTTTTGTTATTAGGGTTGTGATTATTATTGCAAAGCATAATTGGTTTATGATTTATTTGATGGTTATGGAGAATTAATTTTAGGAGAAATAAGGAGTTTTTTTTAAAAGGAATTTTGAGAGGTTTATTATTTTTGATAAGGGTTTTAATAAAATGGACTTTGGTGGATGTTTTTATTAAATTGGAATAAAAAGGGTGTAATTTGAGTAATGCTTTATTTTGTGATTATTTGAAGTCCATTAACCCTTGTTTATATTGGAAAGGAAAGTTGTGTTTAAGTGTGGCAGATTTTGTGGACAACTTATTGGCATTAAAAAGGTATGGGCACATTCTCCTATTGATTTTTTATGGTGGTTGATTTCTGAAATATCATTGGAGAGAAAAAGATTGATTGTGGTTTCCTTTGATAAAATGATTGGTTGAATGCTTCAAGGTTTTTTGGTTTATGATTTGTATTTAAACCTTGTTTTATTGGCATTATTTTTGAATCCCATTGGTGATGAAATGAACTTGAACTTGATTTAGAAAAGAACATGAGTATCATTGTTGTGTGAGACTTGTGATTGAGCATTTTTAGAAATATTTTGAGTTGGTTAATACATGCTTGGACTAGGGTTTGTAAAAAAATATTGTTCCTTGAGGTGATTGGTTGAGTTGAGTTGGTTAATACATGCTTGGACTAGGGTTTGTGAGAAAGGATTGTTCCTTGAGGTGATTGATTGAGTTGATTTGATTAAGCCTAGTCAAGTGGATGCATGTGGTTATTTGAGTCCCTAGAAACAAACTATTCAATATTCTAATTTAAGTTGAGATTGATTTGAGTTGATATTGAGATATGAATATAGAACATATAGAGTCTCTAACAATTCTCTTGATTATTCTATTGAGTTGAGATTGGGATTTGAGTATAGAACATATAGAGTCTCTAATAATTCTCTTTATGTTTCTATGAGATTGATTTGAGATATTTATTGTACATTGAGCTTAGAACATATTGAGTCTCTAAAAATTCTCTTTATGATTCTATGTGATTGAGACAAGTCTTTGAGAAGACTTGTGGACTATTTTGAGTTAAGCTTTTGTGAAAGCTTGCTATGTAGATTTGAGCAAGTCCTAGAGAGGACTTATTGAGTAGGTTTGAGCAAGTCCTAGAGAGGACTTATTGATCATATTTGAGCAAGTCTTAGAGAGGACTTATTGAGTAGATTTGAGCAAATCCTAGAGAAGACTTATTGAGCAAATTTGACCAAGTCCTAGAGAGGATTTTGATGAGGCCTGGAAATGCCTCAATCATAACATATTTTGAACACTGAAATTGCCTATAAACTCTTATGTTTAATCTAATATGCTAGTTAAGTTGATTCAATATGTTGTGTATTAACTATTTGCATGATGAATGTATCTGAAGTACTATATTCTGATTTTTATAGCTTTTTGTATAAGTTTTATGTTGTTTTGTTATGACTTGCTAAAATGAGATATGCTTAGATTAATAGCAGCACTTCACTAATCATGTTTTGATATGTCTCAAGCATTCATTTTACCTAAATCTGGCAACAGTTCAAGGAAACTAATTATCGTGCAGTAAAACTAGGTTTTCCCATGTAAATTCCAGCCAGCTGCCAATGAATGGCAAGGCATGGAATTCACATGTGGAAAGAGATGAAGACCATTGGGATCTGACCCTGA
This sequence comes from Wollemia nobilis, assembly GCA_028583015.1. Classification (NCBI taxonomy): domain Eukaryota; kingdom Viridiplantae; phylum Streptophyta; class Pinopsida; order Araucariales; family Araucariaceae; genus Wollemia; species Wollemia nobilis. The sequence continues at coordinate 9,779,181 of JAQPPZ010017052.1, forward strand.
GAAGTAACCCACATGAGAAATGTAGAGGAAATCATTTAAGGAGCCCACATTTGTTCATTCTGAAGTCTCTTCGAAATGAACAGATATCTTCGGAATGAGAAAACATAGTGTCTTCAAAATGAGCAGATCTTCGGAATGAGAACTGTAGTGTCTTCAAAATGAGCGGATCTTCGGAATGAGAACTGTAGTGTCTTCGGAATGAGCGGATATTTAGAATGAGAACTGTAGTATCTTCGGAATGAGCGGATCTTCGGAATGAGAATTGCAGTATCTTCGGAATGAGCCACTTATCTTCGAAATGAAAACAGAATGTGCTTTTTGACTTATTGACCGAATTTTGACGATGGAAAAAGGGAAATAAATATTGAAAAGGATAAAGGGAAATATCTCAGATCTGACTTTGCCATCCTTGCCGACCAAAGCCACCATTTATGGAAAGATCAAAATATGATCTTCTTCTAGGATAAAAACCAGGAATTGCTGCAACATAATAGGATTAGATCTTTTCAGCTTGTTAGTAAATCTTAGGACATCTATAAATAGGGCTCCCATTCAGGTTGAGCTGGTAGAAGGTAGAAGAAATAAATTAGTAGAGAATAAGGGGAATAGAATAGAGAAATCAGTAATAGGTGATAATCAGAAAGTGACTGTTATAGTCCTGTAATAGTTTTTAGCAACATTATTGTAATCATGTTTTGAATCAATAAAAGTATATTGTTTCTATTTCATATTTCTTGTAAATGAGTGTGATTAAGATCTAAAGAGAGAGAGACTCATACCTTCTTCTGGACAAAGAGGTTGGCCACTTCCAGACCTAGGAGGAGGACTAACAACAAGTTTTTATTCTGATTTTGCTATAGCAGAATGAGTTGTAGAACTTGTCCTTTCATTCCTTTGTAAACAACTAATGATATTTGCAATCTTAGTTTATTTTATGTTTTGTGATTAATTATTTGGTTGTAATCCCCACTTTCAGCAAAGCTTTCAATTTATTGCAGACTTTCATTTCCAAAATTTACTATTTTCTGTAATTTCCTGCATTTTATGTTTTGTTGTCAAACCCCTGCATAGAAGATTGACAACCTTCTGTTATAGAGCCTTGACAATTTCATTTCCATGTTAGAATTAGATTTTCATTACTGCAAAAGTAATTAGATTTCCCTTCTGCAATTAGAATCAGACTTTCAATTCTGCAACTGTTATTTCTGCAACATAATTAGGTCTCATTCTGCAATTGTAATTAGGACTTCATTTCTGTAGTTAATGATTAGTTTCCAATTCTGCAACTTAGATTAAGGTTTAATTCATGCAATTTAGATATAGGAATGTCCTAAAACCCCCCACACAATCGATTTCACCAATAAAACCTGTTGCTCTAGATTGACCTAAGTTATAACCTTGTTTACCCCTTCTTTCATAGATAGCCTTGTACACAGCCCTGGATTGACAAATTCATTGAGAATTAATGATGTGTATAATGACAACGCATCATTTTGGCACCATTGTTGGGGATACATGTTGCTAGAAGGTAACAACAGTCCAATAGCTATTAGTTAGACTGAACTATGAAGATTCAGGATAAAATCTGAATAGAACAGTTGGTTAAAATAACAACTATTGACATATAATTTATGTCATTTAGAGTGAACATGAATGAGTAAGTCTAGGGATGAAAAAGGTAGAATTACCCAAAAGGATCCCTCGGCTTGTTCCATTAAGGAGATCTTCATGCCTAAGGGGTGAATCACCTGTGTTTGAATTACAAAAAATATTGAAATAAAAATCACCAGTTTCACCATCACTAGAACATCCTGAGAAAGGAAAATCACCAGTTTCACCATCACTAGAACATCCTGAGAAAGAAGAATCATCAGACTCATTATCAACAGAGGATCTTGGACCTCTTGAGAGAGAAATTTGGATAAGTTTAACTAAGAAACCAGAAACTATGGCAGAGGGAGGCAATGGCCAACATGGCTATGTCCATGATGAAGGAGATGATCAGGATATTCCTCAACCTTCCAGAACATTTGAATATCCTATCCATTTGAATCCAACACAAAACTCTCCCATGAAGACTATTTCACCTTTAGTACTTCCAACCTTTCGAGGTGTTGTATCTGAAGATCCTGATCAGTTTTTATTTGAATTCAAGGTAGTGTGTCAAACCTATGATTATGTAAATGACAATAAAAAACTTAAGGTTTTTCCCTCAACACTCAAGGACTCAGCATTACGCTGGTTCATGAGTTTAGAGCCAAATTCCATCCGAACTTGGGATCAAATGGAAACTATGTTTTTAGACAAATATCAGGAGTATTGCCATGTAAGGAATAGGAAAGATGAGTTATTCAAGATTAAACAGGAAGATGATGAAACATTAGAAGACTATCTTGATAGGTTCTCCTTTGTTCAAAGGAGATGTGGACTTGTAGAACCAGAGTTATGCAAAACCATATTTTTGAGAGGATTGCAAGATGAATCCAGAGATGTATTGGATTTGATGGGAAGAGGAGATGTAAATACTCTTAGTAATGAGGAAATTATGGATCTCTGTAGGAATTACTCTCGCAATAAGCAAGGAAGAAGAAAAAAAATACAAATGGCACTGATGTGAAGGAACTAATAGAGGAACTTGCAAATTTTAAAACTCGATATTCTAGTGCAATTAAACACAACTTTGGGGGAAATGTCTGCAAAAGCAAAAAACATAGAACCTTTGGCAATTTATTGCCCAAGATGTAGAAATAAACATGCTTTGCAGGAATGTCCTTTGAATAAAACATCTATCTCAGCCATTTGTAGTATCTGTTCAAAAAGGCATTCAACTGATCAATGCCACCTGCTACCACAACTCAAAACTGTGTTAGAAAATCAGATTGAGGAACTCAACTATATTGGACCAAAACAAGGGGGAAATTTCTCTCAATACCAAAATCCCCCTCGTTTTCCTACAAATTGGGGGCATAATCCTGGTACTATGCCTTGGGGACAATCAGAACCACCCCAACATCCTTGGAATTATCCTCAATGGACAAATTCCCAAGAATGGCCACAAACAAATTGGAGTAATTCAGCCTGGAATCAGAATCAAAACAACCCATCTTGGAATCAAAACAACCCATCATGGAGTCAAAACAATCCACCCTGGAATCAGAATCAGACTAATCCACATTGGATGCAAAATCAACCACAATGGAATCAACAATACCAGTCCTATCCAAGGCAGCAAAGAAATCAAGGTCAAAATCAGCATTTGTTGCCTGCACCTAATCAAAACTTTCAAGAAAAATAGAACCAACCACAACAAACACAACAGGTGAAACAACCTCAACTTCCAGCTCAATCAGTCACTAATCCAAACAACATGAGACAGGCATCCCCTGTCTATGTGGCTGAAGCTGAAGAAAATATTGAAATCAATGTTATTGATTGTAGTAACATCCAACTTCGTTCAGGAAAAGTTGTACCTGAACCCATTTCCAATAAAAGCAAAGAAAATGAAGAGCAAGAACCCTTGGAACCAGTTATAGTGGAACCAACAATAGAGAAAGAAGAAGAAAAAATAGAACCACAGGCAGAACAATTACCTTCATCAAGGATAATTCCATATCCTGAAAGATTCAATACCACAGCAGAAAATTCTGAATCAGACCTGGTCAAGGAACTTAAAAAGTTAACTATATCATTGCCCTTATTGCAAGCCATTAAGGATATACCAGTGATTAAAAGTACTATCCAAGATTTGTGCATTAGAAGAGCAGGAAGGAAAAAGAAGGCATTTCCCAAGACTGTTCAGATTGAAGGAAAGATAGCTGATCTCTTATCTGGGAAACTATTACCTCCAAAGTATAGTGACCCAGGAAGTCTAGTTATCATAGTTACTATAGGTTTAGTACCAATATCAAATGTCTTAGTAGATCTAGGAGCTGCAATAAATGTCATGACCAAGGATATAATGAAACAATTACAGCTCAAACATCTCAGCCCCACATTTACAGTTTTAGAAATGGCTGATAGGTCAGTTGCAAAACCTGAAGGTATCATTGAAGATGTTCCTATAGAAGTTTCTTCTTGGGAATTCCCTAAAAAAATTTTGGTTTTACAACCAAGAAATTCAACACATGGATATCCCATCATTTTGGGAAGACCTTGGCTTGCAACTGCAGCAGCCTTCATAGACTGCAGATCTAGAAAAATGACTATTTCAAATGGTATTGATCTAAAACAGATCTCTCTGTATCCTCCTGCAAGACCCTCCAGCAATTTCTTAGGTCAGTTATGGTTTCCTGATTCAGATGAAGAATCAGAGGAGGTTATTTCCACACTAGCCACCTTGGTAGTAAGGGAACACACAGAAGACCTCCATGACACATAAAACTCAGAAAATGAAACTATCCTAATGAATGTTCTGCATGAACAAGGGTTAGAAGAAGAAGCAATAAATATCTAGCAATTGTTAAGGAATGAGGAGAACCAAAATTTTGAAGGTGAACCATCTGTACTATCACAGGAAAACTCTGTTTCACTACCACATGGGTGGCACCATCACTTGATTTTTCCTTCTCACTGTTCCATACAGGATATGCTTCCATCGAGAAAATAATGAAACAAAAATTTCTTATTTCCTCCCATCTCAGCAGTGTCCTCTTAACTCCCTAATCACCAGGTATGAAGAAGTGAGTTCAGTCCTTCCAAATACAAAACAAATAGAAGTCCAACCAGGAAAATTTTTAAACATTTACAACTGGCTTACTAGGGAAGAGGAAGACAAATTGATAGTTGTCTTGCAGAAGCATGTTCATGCTTTTGCTTGGAACTATAAAGATATGTCAGGAGTTCACCCTGATATATGTACCCACAGAATTTATACTAAAGAAGTCAAGCCAGTAAGACAACTCTAGAGAAGACTGAATCCTGCCCTAAGGGATATTGTAAAGGAAGAAATTGAAAAACTTCTGGAGGTAGGATTCATTTACCCAATTTTTGATAGCCAGTGGGTCTCTCCATTGGTTATAGTTCCTAAGAAAAATGGAAAAATGAGAATATGTGTAGACTACAGAGATCTGAATAAGGTGACATACAAAGATCATTTTCCATTAACTTTCATAGATCAGGTGTTAGATACCCTTGCTGGAAAAAGATACTTTTGTTTTCTTGATGGATTTAGTGGATATAATCAAATTCAGATTGCACCTGAAGATCAAGAGAAAACAACCTTTACCTGTCCATGGGGAACATTTGCCTATAGGGTTTTACCTTTTGGTTTGTGTAATGCCCCAACAACGTTTCAACGAGTAGTTTTAGCAATATTTTTTGATCTAACTACCAACAGTGTTGAGATATACATGGATGATTTCACAGTATGCGGATAGACTTTTGACTTTACATTGGAAAACCTTGACAAAGTTTTAGGTCGCTGTGAAACATACCAGTTATCCTTGAATCCAAAAAAATGTTTTATGATGATGAAGGAAGGAATAGTTCTTGGTCATCACATCTCTCCTCAGGGAATCCAAGTTGATCCAAAGAAGGTGGAAATTATCAAGAATCTTCTTCCTCCTAAAACTCAGACTAATGTCAGAAGCTTCCTAGGACATATTGGTTTTTACCGCAGGTTTATTCCCAACTTTAGCACAATAGCCAATCCCATGTTTGCCCTATTGACTAAAGATTCTAAATTTTCCTGGACTGCAAGATGTCAGGAATCATTTGAAGCTCTAAAAGAAAAATTAGTAACTCCACCTATGTTAAGAGGCCCTAATTGGACATTACCATTTCACATACAGACTGATGCTTCCAATACTGCAATTGGAGCAGCATTAGGACAAATTGACAATGGTGAACACTATGCCATCTACTACATTAGCAAGAATTTGATAGGAGCTGAGAAAAATTATACCACAACTGAAAAAGAATTCTTAGCAATAATTTATGCCATCAACAAATTTAGGCATTACATCACAGGTTATCAAATATTTATTCACACAGATCACACAACCATTAAATATTTGATGAATAAGCCTATGGTAAGTGCAAGAATTATTCGTTGGTTATTGTTGCTACAAGAATTTGATATCACTATAATCAACAAACCAGGAAAAGCTAATGTTGTAGCAGATTTCTTGTCCAGACTACAGAACACAGATGAAGGGGAATTAGTTGAAGACACCTTTCCTGATGAAAAATTATTTGCTATATCAGTCCAATCACCTTGGTTTGCAGATATAGCCAATTACTTGGTCACAGGGAAAGTTCCTCCACATTTCACTTCAAAACAGAAGAAACAATTAATCAGACAAAGTTCTTCTTTTGAATGGATCAAGGGTATACTCTTTAAGTGCAGTCCTGACCATGTGTTACGTAGGTGCATCCGAAAGGATGAGGTGTATGATATCCTTAGGGCTTGTCATGATGAACCCTCAGGTGGACACTACTCTATAAAAATCACAATTAGAAAAATCTTAGGGATAGGATATTATTGGCCATCTCTTCACAAGGATGTGAAAAAGTACATCAAGCATTGTGATGCATGCCAAAGAATGGGGAAACCCACTCATACAAATGAAATGCCACTACAGCCTCAATTGGTTTTAGAGCCATTTGAGAGGTGGGGGCTTGATTTTGTAGGACCTATTGATCCACCTTCTCAAGGAAAGGTGCATATTCTAGTATGCATTGATTACTTGACAAAGTGGGTAGAGGTGCGTGCTTTCAAACATGCTCATGAAGAGAAGGTCACTGATTTCTTGTATACTCAATTTTTTCAGAGATTTGGAGCTCCCCGGTCTATCACCACAGACCAAGGACCCCAATTTGCATCCAAAGTCATTGAGGTATTTACAGAATTATATGAAATCAAACATAGAAAATCATCACCTTATCACCCACAAGCAAATGGCCAGGTTGAGGTAACAAACAGGGAACTGGAACAAATTTTAACAAAAATAGTAGCTTTTCATAGGAAGAATTGGCTAGATAAATTACCTAAAGCAGTATGGGCTTACAATACTACTTGGAAATCCACTACTGGATTCACACCTTATGAACTAGTCTTTGGTAAAAAACCCCTCTTACCTATTGAATTTGAGCTACTAACACTACGCATAGCATTGGAAATTGGAATTGAATTGTCACAGGCATAGACAGACAGGATTCTGTAGCTGAATGCATTGGATGAACTTAGGTTGGATGCTCTGCACCAAACTAAAGTAATTCAAGAGCAGAGGAAATTGTGGCATGATAGTCACATTCAGTAGAGGAAACTTCAACAAGGAGATTGGGCTTTACTGTTTGATTCTCGCTATGAAGACTTCCCTAGAAAGCTGAGAACTAGATGGCTTGGACCTTACCGGATTGAGGAGGTATTTGACAATGGAGCAGTCCGTTTATCTCCTATTGATGGGTCACAGAGAAATTTGGTAGTGAATGGACATCGCCTCAGGGTGTACCATACACCTCTGACTAAAGAGGAATTCTTGCAATAGCTTGATAGTTTGGATACACAACAAGTGGAAGAAATTTCCTCTTCCACTTCAAAACAATCAGCATGATCATGGATTTCAAGAAAAAATAGAAAAATACAAAAAAATAAAAAAAAAGCAGAAAACAAAAAGATGAATAAATTCTGATTATGAATTCCTTCATGGGCATGATTTCAGGGAAATCATGAAATTCCTTCATGGGCATAGTCAGAATCAAGAAAAAAAAAAGAGAGAAAAGGAGAGGTAAAAGAAAAAAAAAGAAAAATGAATAACTCAGCAGTGAAAACCTTTTTCAAGGCACTACTGGGTTGGTATGCATGAAAACCAATTTTTTGGCATGCATAACCTTGAAAATTTTTGAACCATCATTGTACAAATTCACCAACTGCACTTGTTTTGAAATGTTGCAGAAATTCTCAGTAGAACATCAACAGAAGCAGTCATATTTCAAAAACTTGCATTAACTTGTTTTAATCAGGTATATATTTCTTACATTTCTTCATTGTAAATGATTGGTATATAGTATATAACAATTAACCATTAGCATAAAAGATATCCATAAGAGTTGGCATACTTAAAACATGTTTTGAGAATGGGAATATTGATTTTTGCCTAATCTTCGAAACAAGAATGCCAAAAATAGTGCCTGCTATCTTCTTCAGACTAATTGTTGTGTTGTCTTCGGATTGAAATTGTCTTCGAAATGACAACAGATTGTTGCACTTCATCTTCAGAATGACAATTTGTCTTCAGAATGAAGCTTTGTCTTGAATGAAGCCTTATCTTCAAAATGAAGCTTTGTCTTTAGAATGAAGCTTTATCTTTGGAATGAAGCTTTGTCTTCGGAATGAAGCCTTATCTTCGGAATGAAGCTTTGTCTTCGAAATGAAGCTTTATCTTCGAAATGAAGCAGGATTTGTCTTCAAAATGAAGCAGGATTTGTCTTTAGAATGCAACAGGATTTATCTTCGAAAAGAGGATTTGTCTTCAAAAAGAAGATTTATCTTTGAAATGAGGATTTGTCTTCGGAATGAAGACTCATCTTCGGAATGAAGTCATAATATTCGGAATGAAGTTTTGTTTTTGCAATAAATTATAATCTTCGGAAAGAACATTCAATGTAATATCTCCATGTGGCATCCAGAGAAGGAAAGAAATACAATCAAGTGAAAATTCTTTTGATGCATACGATAAAGGAACACGTGTCAGTCAGCATATGGTTTGTTTTTGCACCCATTGGAAAATACCAGAATCATGAAGGACGTGACCAACCGTATGCCACCAATTTTTGATGCTAATAAACATGCACATGAGATGCAGGAAAGAAAAATTGCAGAGTTACAATAGGAAGTAGTAGAACTGAGAGAGAAGCTATCACAGTCTGAAAACAGCCAACTATATCCAATGATGAAGATGATTTGGCTCAACTGCTTGTGGATTTATCTAGGGCAGATGACTCTGTTGAGGCAGACATAGGAGATCATTCTAAAGAAGCACCTTTTCATTCTGAAGATGTGCCTTCTCATTTAGAAGCACCCTTTCATTCTGAAGATGCTTCAAAATTGGCAAAAAGCATAGCAAAAAACATTGGAGATGAGTCACCAACACAGGAACAGTCCAAGCAACAGCATGAAATAGATCAAGTAAGTACTCCTATTGATGTCCCTGTATTTCAAACTGTTACACCATCAGTAGAAGTAGCAGATAAGGGGGTGCAAGTAGAATTACTATCTGATGACAACCCAATAGAAATAGCACATAAGGGGGTGCAAGTAGAGTTATTGATAGATGAACAACCAGTGGAAGTGGCAAAAAAAGGGTTCAGATAGATCTGCTACCTAGAATTCCACCTATAGTCAGACCACCTAATATTGTGTCCTTAGAACAATACAATGCAGACATAGCTAGCTGGATGATTAGGTATGAGAAGCTTGCCACTAAAACTAAAAAGTTCAAAGTAGAAGCAAAACAACTAGAAGCCAAGGAAACAAAAATTTAGGCATTGAAAGAAAAGGTGTCTGATTTATGTCAAATTGCTGAATTTTTAGTCCAATTCAGATGGCCAACCAGATTCTATAGTCTTATTCTGAAGGAGAAATACCTCAGATGGCAGGTCATGAGGATTAGTTCAAATCTTTCATATAAATTGGACACCACTACAGATTTCCTGGAAGCATACTTTGACAGCCCTTTTGAGCAGAAAAATCTCCTGTGTGAGCTATTTTTACACAGTTTCTTTATTCCAGAAGAAGTAGAGTTTCATCCATAGATCTACATTGGAGATGTTCAATTGAGGGCATTCATGTCCACCTTGCAGAATCAGTTTTATTGGGACCAAGAAAAGAGGCAGAATAAGGAGATTGAAACAAGAGCTGAATTGTTAGTCAGAGCAATTCAGCCAAATCACCCCATTATCACAAGACAACACTTCACCATGATGAACAGGGATGATGTGAAGTGAATGTACTTGACAAACTTGAGGGACTATGTGAACAGATTCCATAATTTTTGTAATGACAACTTTGTGCCAACATTATTAGTCTGTAGAAACAGGTGGGCTGAACTTTCCATGTCTTTGCAAAAAAGAGAACCCATTTCCCCCATCAACTTAGAATGGTCCAGAAGAAGGGAAGAAGGAGTAATACAGTTGATTGAACTCATGCAACATAATTGGATAGGTCTCAGATTTAGGCCTCCAACCATCATCACTCCAGTCCCATTCTACTTTGAAGAAGATGCCCAACCTGATGAACAATTTGAAGAATGGCTTAGGGACCTTCAGAAGAATAAGGGATTTTATATAGGCAAGAAGTTGTTCTACAGGTCATGGAATTTGACCATGGACATATGTGATTCCATAGCCCAACGGAATGCATGAGGACATGCATCAATATAAGTTGGGGGGGAAATGATGAGGCCTGGAAATGCCTCAATCATAACATGTTTTGAACACTGAAATTGCCTATAAACTCTTATGTTTAATCTAATATGCTAGTTAAGTTGATTCAATATGTTGTGTATTAACTATTTGCATGATGAATGTATCTGAAGTACTATATTCTGATTTTTACAACTTTTTGTATAAGTTTTATGTTGTTTTGTTATGACTTGCTAAAATGAGATATGCTTAGATTAATAGCAGCACTTCACTAATCATGTTTTGATATGTCTCAAGCATTCATTTTACCTAAATCTAGCAACAGTTCAAGGAAACTGTTACTGTGCAGCAAAAACTGGGTTTTCCCATGTAAATTCCAGCCAGCTGCCAATGAATGGCAAGGCATGGAATTCACATGTGGAAAGAGATGAAGACCATTGGGATCTAACCCTGAGAAGTAACCCACATGAGAAATGTAGAGGAAATCATTTAAGGAGCCCACATTTGTTCATTCTGAAGTCTCTTCGGAATGAACAGATATCTTCGAAATGAGAAAACACAGTGTCTTCGAAATGAGCGGATCTTCGGAATGAGAACTGTAGTGTCTTCGGAATGAGTGGATCTTCGGAATGAGAACTATAGTGTCTTCGAAATGAGCGGATATTTGGAATGAGAACTGTAGTATCTTTGAAATGAGCGGATCTTCGGAATGAGAATTGCAGTATCTTCGAAATGAGCCACTTATCTTTGAAATGAAAACAGAATGTGCTTTTTGACTTATTGACCGAATTCTGACGCTGGAAAAAGGGAAATAAATATTGAAAAGGATAAAGGGAAATATCTCAGATCTGACTTTGCCATCCTTGCCGACCAAAGCCACCATTTATGGAAAGATCAAAATATGATCTTCTTCTAGGATAAAAACCAGGAATTGCTGCAGCATAATAGGATTAGATCTTTTCAGCTTGTTAGTAAATCTTAGGACATCTATAAATAGGGCTCCCATTCAGGTTGAGCTGGTAGAAGGTAGAAGGTAGAAGAAATAAAGTAGTAGAGAGTAAGGGGAATAGAATAGAGAAATCAGTAATAGGTGATAATCAGAAAGTGACTGTTACAGTCCTGTAACAGTTTTCAGCAGCATTATTGTAATCATGTTTCTGAATCAATAAAAGTATATTGTTTCTATTTCATATTGCTTGTAAATGAGTGTGATTAAGATCTAAAGAGAGAGAGACTCATACCTTCTTCTGGAAAAAGAGGTTGGCCACTTCTAGACCTAGGAGGAGGACTAACAACAAGTTTTTATTTTGATTTTGCTTCAGCAGAATGAGTTGTAGAACTTGTCCTTTCATTACTTTGTAAAAAACTAATGATATTTGCAATCTTAGTTTATTTTATGTTTTGTGATTAATTATTTGGTTGTAATCCCCACTTTCAGAAAAGCTTTCAATTTATTGCAGACTTTCATTTCTAGAATTTATTGTTTTCTGTAATTTCTTGCATTTTATGTTTTGTTGTCAAACCCTTGCACAGAAGATTGACAACCTTCTATTACAGAGCCTTGACAATTTCATTTCCATGTTAGAATTAGATTTTCATTGCTACAAAAGTATTTAGATTTCCCTTCTGCAATTAGAATCAGACTTTCAATTCTACAACTGTTATTTTTGCAACATAATTAGGTCTCATTCTGCAATTGTAATTAGGACTTCATTTCTATAGTTAATGATTAGTTTCCAATTTTGCAACTTATATTAAGGTTTAATTCATGCAATTTAGAGATAGGAATGTCCTAAAACCCCCCACACAATCGGTTTCACCAATAAAACCTGTTGCTCTAGATTGACCTAAGTTATAACCCTGTTTACCCCTTCTTTCGTAGATAGCCTTGTACACAGCCCTGGATTGACAAATTCATTGAGAATTAATGATGTGTATAACGACAACGCATTAGATTTTTTGAGAAAAATTGGACAAGTTCTACGTGAACTTGTTGAGCATATTTGGACAAGTTCGGTGTGAACTTTTTGAGAAGATTTGGATAGGTTTTGTGTGAATCTGATGAGTATATTTATACAAGTTCTATGTGAACTTGTTGAACAGATTTGGACAAGTTTTATGTGAACCTATTGAGAAAATTTGGATAGGTTTTGTGTGAACCTTTTGAGTAGATCTGAGCAGGTTCTAAGTGAACCTATTGAGCATAATTGTACTAAACCAACTGTATTGTGCTTAGTGCTAGATATTGAGTAGAACTGTGCTAGACCGATTGAACTATATTTTTTACAGTATTGAGACAAAGCTTTGTAGGTGATAGAGTATAGAGGACAATCTTAGTGGATATAGATCCAGTAGCCAGGACAATTGAAGATAGATATGAGTGAGGAGTCTTCAAGTGGAGAGAGATCCACAAGTTAGTGCAGCAGAGAGATAGTCTTCTATAAGATCACTAGCCAGAGTAGAAGGGGAAAGAGTTCTCTTGTGGAAGAGATCCACGAACTTGAGATTTAGGGGATCAACATATCCTTTGGACCAAGGTCCATAAACATTGTAATTTGGAAAATATTCCCAAGAGATTATTTGAGAAATATTTAGAAGAAATATTTTCTCTATGGAGGTAGCCCACACTGGGTGAACCACGTTAAAATTTGTGTTTCTATTGTGTGTGATGATTGGTTCATTAATTTGGTTATTGCTATTGATATTGCCATTGATTATATTGATTAATACTATTTGGGAAAGAAAATTAAAAAATGGTCTTATATTGTTCAACCCCCCCTCAGTATAAGCTTGTTTTCTTCACTCTAAATCAAAATCTTAGATTTTTTGGAAAACAAAATCTTTGATAATCGAGGCTCATCCAAAGTCCTCAATGGAAATACTATAGTCAACCAAATCATCATTGACCTCATACTCAGATTCTTCTACCTCTTTGCCCCATTGGTGCCAATTTTTCTTGTTTTGCAAAAATAGGGAGATCTTGATATATTCTTTTGCAAATAAGCTTAGGGAGTCATATGGCAAAGTGGATATTAGCCCAAAAATGGGTATGTAGTCCTCCTAAAACCTCTTGTAGATTGGCATGATTGCATCTATCCTTTGCCTCCCACACTGTAAGTTGTCCTGGATGAGACTCACTACTCATCTAACAACATATATATCTATTAGGATGGACTCCAAATCCGTTATCTTGGGCTGGATATTCTCCTTCATTTATTATTCTAGCTAATCCATTGACCCGATTTGGATCCTAGACTATGCAGTGGAAGGAGCGGGCATCTTCATTTTATCAACTTCAACTTGAGGTTATTTGACCTTGAGTTTTAATGGCTCTATTTTTGCAACTTTGGCTTTCAATTATTCAACTTCTCTTTTCACTACCTCGGCCACCTGGGCTTGAGCAGCCACTTATGATTTCATCATCTGGATGGGTGCGATAGATGCTTAGATGACTCCTTTTCTTGAATCTATAGTGGCCTCTCTCATACTGGGTGGTAGGAGGATTTCAAAAGAGGCCATAGATATATCGGTGGTCTCTTGTCTAGCTATCTCTTTGTGCCTAACTATCCCCTTACTCAGAGACCTTTGTTCTTCTATATCCTAGATCTGATCTTCCTCATCAACTATGAATTGGCAAGTGTTAATGACCTTAGCCATCATAAAATTTTCTACTTCTTGATCCAAGGACTCGATCCTAGCTTTTTTATGAGTTGGGGATCATGTGGGGATTTGCACTTTGTAACCCCTTAAAATATTAGATAGTCCTCCAGCTTGCGCTATGTTTTTCATCATCCTTGGTCTTATTTGATGCTCTTCTTAATTTATCACCAGGGTGGTAGAATACAATGAGTGTTGACTTTCTACCAATTGTCCTTGCTCTTGTGGACTTATCAAAGTTAGTGTTGATGAGGTGGTAGTCTGCTTAGAAGAGCCAATGGCCAACTCCTTCCCTTTTAAAACATGTGCATTAATTACGAAGGTTGGTGCATGCACTTTTTATCTTTTTAAAGATTTATTATTGGTCGAGAAAACCATGTCAACCATCATCTCTTTGTACTGATGAATGAATTGTAGTTGTGAACAATCACGAGGACATGTGGCAATTTAGCATTTGATAATGTGGGGCGTGAGTAGGTATGCGCTCACTTGAGGTGCATTGAGGTTAATTCTAGTGCATGCACCTTCATGGGGAGTGTGGTGCATGAATTTCAAGGCAAGCACATAGGGTTATGCACCTGCATAACATTTGTGCACTCCAAGGGAGTGGAGTGCACTCGATTTAACCAGAGTGCATGATCTATGCACTTTTATATACTCTACATGCTCCACTAGAGTGGAGTGTAAAACCTAGAGGTGAGCACACAACCTTGTGCACCCATCTTGGACACTTGCATGCCTCAAAGGGAGGGGCATGCCAACTCAATATGAGGCACATGGCCTTGTGCACCTCGACTAAGGTTGTGCACTCCACTCTCAAGTGAAGCACACACATCTAGGATGAGGTGCACAACCTTGTGCACATCAACTGAGGTCTTGCACTCCACTTGAGAGTGGATCAAACTTAGTTGGGATGAGGCACATAGCCTTTTGTGCCTCGACTAAGGTTGTGCACTCCACTTGAGAGTGGAGCACACTTGGCTAGAGGCTGGAGGTGGGCGTACAACCTTGTGGGCCTACTCGGGGGACTCTATGCTCCATTGGAGTGGAGCACACTGGCTTGGCTTGGGGTGCACAACTTGTGCACCTGGGTGGATTTGAGTGTGCTCCATTGGATTGGAGTGCATAGGAAAAATTTTGGGGTGCACCACCTTGTGCATTCCAAGGGCAAATGTGGACTTGGCTCCAAAAATGTGGTTAGCCTTTTAGAAGTCAACACCAGCTCTTATTGGGACAAGGGACGGATGAAGGATGTCAACTTGAGGACTCCAGACTCTCTAGATAGACCAATGTAGGAATAAAACATGCACACTTCTCTTTTTCTTTTTCTTTTTTTTCTTTTTTTACATACTGGGTCCAAAGATCTTTAGATACTTCCCATTGACTGGTATAGGCAGCTCCTCTCCTTCCACGTTTTCCAGCTTGTAAGTATGTTGTCCCAAAAATTTTGTAATATGGTAGGGGCCCAACCACTTAGGTTCAAACTTCTCCTTCTCTCCTAGCTTGTCATTTTTTGGGTCCCAATATAATACCACATCACCCAAGATGAAATTCTGCCCTCTAGCATTTTTATTGAACAATTGCATTGTTTTACTTGTTTGACCGATCATTCATGTAACAACCTCCCTCTTGTCTTCTTTAAATTTCACCAAATGGTCCATTCTCATTTGTAGTTTGTCTGGTCATTCATGATCTTGTAGTAGCAAAGAGAGGGCTACTTTCTCTATTTGGGGTGGTAATAGTGCCTTTTCCCCATATACCAGCTCGTATGGCGACATGTCGGTAGCTCTATTTATTGATAGTTTATCCGCCCAAAGACCATATTTGAGTTCACCATCCCATCCTCTCCTATTATTAACTAATTATCTCTTAATTCTTGTAAGGATGTTCTTATTTGAAGATTCGGCCAGTCTGTTACCCTGTGGGTAGTAATTATCAGAGTGAGCCAGCTCAATGCTATACTGATTACAAAATTCCACCATCTCATAGGAATTAAAATACTTGGAATTATCTGTCACCAGTTTTCTAGGGACCCTAAATTTGGTCAGTATATTTTCCTCCAAGAATTTAATGATGGTTGTTGTTGTTGATCTTCTGATGGGGGCTGCTTCTACCCACTTGGTTAGGTAGTCAGTGGTAGTGATAATCCATTTGTGCCCTCCTGATGAATTGGGGTTGATCGCCCTGATTAAATCAAACTCCCATTAATAAAATAGAGTTTTGACAATGACGAGCTATAGAGGTATGGCAGGTAAGCTCTTTTTCCTAGTGAAGACTTGACAACTATAATAGTTTCTAACTGCCTGGTAGACATCTTTGAATAGGGATAGCCAATAATATCTTGCTCTCATTATTTGGTTGGCTATTACTTTAGGAGCAAAGTGACCACCACAAAAACCTCTATGAAACTCTTCAATAATTTTGGGAGCCTAATCATGAGTCACACACAGCAACAATACCCCACTTGGATGCTGCCAATATAGCCTACTTCCCTGAAGATGATACTTTTGAGACTGTTGTTTGATGCTTCTTATTCAGCTAGCAGTCTTCCAGAAAAGGACAATTTTTTTAGATAGAATAGGATTTTTTTGTACCACTCAAAATTCTCATGTTCTAACTATGGTTCCTATTGCTCTCCCTAAGCTAAGACAACCTCGTATATACACCATTCTTCTTTGTAGGCCATGTATTTCACCAATACCTAGAATTTAATCATTTTTATGACTTTGAACTCTACATCATATTGCAGAAATTTAATCATCCATATTACTGAACTATTTGTGGGTTTGGGCTGGGTAATAATATCCTTGATGGTAATATAGGGTATATAGGCAATCACTTTGCAAGCCCTAAAGACACTTTTAAAATTCTCTAAGGCCTGTATGAGGGCATAGGCCTACTTCTCAATCAGTTGTATCTTAGTTGAGCCCTCTTCATTCTTGAACTCATGAATGCTACGGGACATTCATTTTCTTGTTCATCCTTATGGGATAACATCGTTGATATAGTGTGATCTAAGACAAAATAGTACAAATTGAAATTATTGGAATGATCTAGACAAGTTAAGACAGGGGTAGTAGTAATAGCATCCTTAATCTAGGTTACCCTCTTCCCATTTGATTTTAACATCCTTCTTGATCATATCATTAATGGGCTTAGCAATCTCGATGAAATTGGGCACAAACCTTTTGACAAAATTTATTTTACTGAAGAAGGATCTGACTCCCTTAAGTTTTTTTTAGGGTGGTATTTATGCAATTGCTTTGGTTCTTTTAGGATCGATACTGACTCCTTCCTTTGAAACTATGTTCTCTAGTAAATTACCATGGAATGCTCCAAATAGGCATTTCTTTGGATTCAATGAGATCTCATATACCTTGCACCTTTGAAATACTTGGGACAAGTGAGAAAAGTGGTCTACAAGATTCTTGGAGAAAATAGTAATGTCATCTAAATAAACCACCACTATTTTAAACATTAGCCCCTTGAAGGTGAAATCCATAGCCCTTTGGAAAGTACCCCAGCATTCATCAACCCAAATGGCATCCTTTGATATTCAAAAGTACCCCAAGGTGTGGTGAAGGTAGTTTTAAAATGATCCTTAGGATTTACTAATATCTGGTTATACCCTGAGAAACCATCCAACAAAAATATTTGTGAAGACCCCACCACTGCTTGAAAAAGTTGCTTCATATTAGGGAGAGGATAATTGTCCTTGAGGGAGATTTTATTCAAATTTTGGAAAAATACACACAATATTATCTCCCCATTCTTCTTTCAGACTGGAACTAAGTTTGTTATCCATGAATAGAACCTCACCTTTTTTATGATCTTGGCATCTAGTAACTTCTGCACTTCTTTTTTCAACACAGGGTGTAGTGTGGGATTGAACTTTCTCTATTTCTGCCTAAAGGGCTTGGATCCTTATTTTAAGGGAATAATGTGGGTCATTACTTCAATATTGAATGTCCTTAATTCATCATATCCCCAAGCAAAATTGTCCCTATTTTTTCTTAAATATTCTATGTACTACTTCTTTTCTTTAGCTGGCAATGACCTATCAATTCTTACCCTTTTAGGATCACTAACAGTCCCTATGTTAACTTCTTCCCCTTCTGACTCATTGGATGCAGTCCTGTGGGATTTGTTAAAATCATCAAACAAGGATTCCAATGCCACTTTTCCCCTGGGTATTTTATAAATTTTTAATTGGATAACCTTAGTGGGAGTGCCTATAACATGCTGCAATATTTCCTCATCCTATTCATCATAGATTACCCCTAAAAATTGATTATGTACTATCATGAAATCTCTTATATCTGCATAATTTTGAAAAACTTGTAGGTACACTACATTGTCTAGGATGGAGGGGTGATAAACTAAAATAGTGGGGAATCTATCCATGAACTCAGTTTTAATTTTAGGATCATCTGCTCCAAAGGCATTCATAGCTAGTAGGTTAGCCATATGTTTTTTTTCCCTAAAAATATGTGAGATATTGAATGACATACATTTGTTTAGCTCATACAAGAATAAATTGTTTATACGATTTTAATATGGGGTGTTTATTTTGGTACTTGCCCCTTATCTGTTGAATTATCAATTATGCATCCCCATATACAGTCAGGTAGTTTATTCCAAGTTATTTTTCTTTCCTCAACCCGAGAAGCAAGGCCTCATATTTTGCTACATTATGGGTGCAGGGTAATTCTAGTCTATAAGGTATTCCTAGGTAGTTACTTTTTATGTCAGTCAAATTGATTACATCCCCAGCCCCATCAAATTTTAAAGTCCACATTTTGATGGTTAGAACCCTGTTTGATTTGGCATCTACTGTTGCCTTAAGTACGGGGTCCAACCCTTCAGCATCAGGTACTTCTTTGAAAAAAAGGGTGTGCGCGATGGAATAAACCCCCAATTCTTTCTCTCCTAAAGAGATTACCATATTGACCGTGGTGTTATTAGGCTTCATCAGCTCTATCGACTTTTTGATGAAGAGTTATCTTCTTAATGTGGCTTGTTCTTTGGAAGATATGGGAATAGTAGCAAATGACCAATCTAGATGAATTGATCTTCCTAACTACTCTATCCAATGTCTATATAATAACAAGGAGAAAAATGGGTCTACATCTACAACCATCACATCCATGATTATATCCTTCTTTGGATATTGTTCTAGGAAAACTAGGAGGCCCATAATTATCCCTACATAAGGAACCTACCTACTGTCCATGATAGAAATAGGGAGGGAATATCTAGTGCACATCAACCCCAACTGGTCAACCACTTGCTTCGGTATTACATTGTGAGATGCCCCATTATCTAGCATGCATTTATAGATTACGTATCGGTCTCCAAAACTAGATGTATACCTGAGAGAGATATAAAATGGCCTGACAAAAGCAGGAGTCATGTGTGGTTGGTTTGAGCATGAAGCAGCAAAAACATGATTGTCCCCGTGATCATCCAGCCTGAAGGCCTTACATATTTGATCCTAATACTTTGGGATGGTCATCAATTCCCCAAAGGTTATATTAATTTTCTATTTTGCCAGTTCCATTCCTATGTCGAATTCTATCTCTTTAGGCCCAATAGCAGTATTAACAGGTTCTATTTTTTCAAGGGGAGGAGGATATTTAGCCTCTTGATTTCCCTTTTTATTCTTAGGTTCCCCCTCATTTTTCTTATCAACTTTATCAGGGACATTCCTATTATGTAATCAGGTGGCATGGACTCTTTCCAAAGTTTCAACCTCCTTAGCTGTAGGAGTCAGTTTACCTCTTCTGATTTTTTCAAACCGGTCATTCTAGGGTCTTCTCAATATTTTTACATTATCATTGATAAAGTTAGTGTGGTGGCTATTGGGATGCAATGACTGATTTGTAGCTTTTGATATTGGGGGATTGTCTACAATTTCTTCCTATGTCCAACAAGCATTTATTCTAATCTCCTCATTAGAGCTCTCCTCCAAGGTAACTTTTGAATGCAGGCTATGGAAGACACCACAATCAGTTGGGTTATGAGGAGCATCACAAGCTAGGTAGAAGAATGGGAAATCAAAAGCTACATTGATAGAGGCCATGGAATTGAAAATGACATCACGATATTTCTAGTTTTCTTTCCTTTTCCAATCGTTATTTGAATTCCTAGCCCCTTCATTACCTCAGTTTCTATTGAAGTTCCTTCTGAAGGGAGGTCTATCATTGTCCTGGTGCCGAGAGGGTTCCCCACTATCATTTTTATCCCTCTCAATTTTGGACAGTCTGTTATTTATTGATAAAAACATTTTAGTGACCTGGGAAGACAGTTTCTCAACAGGGTCGGCTTTTGGTTTTTTTAATATACCAAATCCCACCTTTTTGTTTTTTTTATTCATTTGGATAGGGTTGGGATCCATGGAGGTAGACTTAATTTTACCATTGTTGATCATATCTCTTTCTATTACATTGGCTCTTTCCATACAGGCATCAATGGTAAGCATGGGGTGTTGTCTCAACTTATAGTTGAAATCTCTTGGGAAGGCATTCTTGTAAAAAAAAATATATTGATGGTCATTGGGCCTAAGGACAGTGGGGATTCGGTTTATGAGCTTAGTGAAGTGTCTATTAAAACCATCCACAATCTCATTATCCTTTTTCTTCATGGTGGCCAGCTCAGTTAACAAGGACTGTTTATTTTTTTTCTCCCCATACTTTCTTAGGAAGGCCTCTTCTAGTTCATGGAAGGTTCCAATGGTATCATCTTGGAGACTATTAAACCACTCCCTAGCATCTTTCTCTAAGGTCTATAAAAATAATCGGAGGACCACGTCCTCATGTTCTACCTCCAAGCTGTCCATGGCGTATAAAAAATATTTCAGGTGATCTTCCCCCGTCACAGTATTGTCACATAGGAATTTAGGTAGATATTTATGAGCCTTAGGAGGCAACAGGTTTAATGCCTAAGGTAAAATAAAGGGCCTATACCTATTCAAATGCTATTCAAGAGAAGGTTGGCCATTGGTGGAACTTGGCCCCTCGGGATAGCAGATATAACAAGGAAAGTACTATTTCGAGGATTTTGAGGAGTACAAAGGGGGTTGTTACTACTCTGACTACTTGAAGGAACATAAATTAAATAGAGCTTTTGCTTTTTTCTAATTTAGAAAATTACCTGTGGGTCTAGTAGTTCAGGGTAGAGATCCTTGTTGCTTTTTTGTGTGGCCGCTAGATCAGCTTCCTTGTTTTCAGATTCGCCAGCACTAGGTAAAATGGAACACTCTCTATGGCTAATATTGCTCAACCCAAAAACTTATAACCTCATAGGGAAATAAAAGTATATGTCACAAGATGAGTAATATTGTTACACTCCATTATTAATATAGCTGACAACTATATTATAAAACAAATATTTGATTATTAATAGTTCCAAATGTATTGATTTTAATCATCATCATTTTTTATATTTTCATTTGTGCTATTCGCATTGTATTTTCCCTTACACGATGAGGATCTACCCTCCTTGAGTGGTGGTTGCTTTTATTTTAATCCATTTGATTTATACTGGTATTTGTTTCATGTACAAATACTATTTTGGTTTACATACTTCTCTGTGTTTATAAATAAGTGTTTTATTGCATGATGCTAATATGTGAGGGAGTTGGTAGGTGAATCGCTCCATGTCGTATCAAGAGATAGGTTGATATACTCTTAGGCGATGGTGCGGTAAAATAAATCCATGTGTTTCTAGCTACGAGCAGCGGCAGGCAATCAATCGATGTAACAAGCAACCTAACACCTCTTGGCGCAATGAATCATGTCCTAGCACATAGTCTTGGTAGACCAAACTGAGTTATGTCCATGCTTTTGTACATCTTAATGTTGCACAGCCAAAGAACATAATCTCAGGTGAAAGAAACACTATAGGATACCAATGTGCACCGCAGATGGTTGAGCCAAAAGAAGTGTACAATCGCATTAGTTATTTTAAAACCTACTCACTCACCATTCACGGCATGACGAGCCTCTAAAACACTGTAAAAAACCAGCGTGCATAGCAAATAGGAATCATCCAATTAGAAAGTGAGTTGCAAATTAAATTATCACCAAATCCTAAGGTACTACATTTAATAAATTTCTTTTTTCTTTTGTCATCGGGATCATTATCCTACGTCCATCACATTACGGACAATAAATATTTTTTCAAGCATGGTCCACACCCTTGTAGGTGTGACTTAGGTCACACGGTCCCCCATGAACATCTCTCAAGCCTCATCCACCCTCATTGGCATCTTACCAATCCTAGTTGGCATCATGTTTCCTATCTATTTGGCATGTCAGTTCTTTCCTCTCGCTTGTCCATTTTAGTTTTTTTGTTAGTTCTTTCCTCTCACTTATCTATTTTAGTTTGCATGTCAGTTATTTCCTCTCACTTGTGTTCCTCGTGTCAGACCTACATTCTATATCTTCATCTTCTAGTTGTCCTGTCTCGTGTGTCATATTGCTATCCGCATCTAGTATTAATCAGTCCAGGTCCAGTCATCTTTTGAGCACATCGTTAGTCATGTCCTAGTTAGTATTGCATAGTGTGTATCATGGCATTTTCTTCATTCCTCATGTCGTTTTCTTCGTTGTCCACATCACCTTGTGTATGTCAATCATTGTGTCATTGTATAGGTAAATCATTATGTCATTGTAAATTTGGTTGCATCACCTTGTGTGGGTGTCCAAATAGAGGTATTAAAATTAGCATCAAGTGGTGGTCTCAAATAATAGGTCAAAATTTATTTCAAATGTGGGTCAAATTTGGTTTCAAGAGAGTTATTGATTTAAATTTGAAGGTAGTCGAGGGATAGCTCCAAATTCAATTTCACATCGCAGTTGGAGCAACAGTTGCAGATCGGAAAACAAATAATTTATGGCACAATTCATCAAATTTTTTTAAATATTGAAGCCAAATTTCATTAAGAATAAAGTGCATGAACAAACAGTGGATCAAAGGATCTGACGAACGATTATCAAGCTCGGTGACACCCAACAACAATGCTAGAAGATCTCATTGTAGCCAAGGTACAAAAAATTCTCCTTATCCTTCTAGAATTGGTAGTTTTAATTCAGGTCATCTAGTGGTCAGCCCAATGGCATCTAATACCTCTCCATATTCCACATAAGAAAATGTCACCCAAGTAGAAATTAATCATCCATTGATCAATGATGAGGTGTTAAAGGAATTAATAATAAATCTTTAGGTGATGACTGCAAGCTTCAACGCATCTAGGAAACCTCCCCAACCAAACCCTTCTAGTTCCAATCACTGGAGTACGGATGTCTACTATGATGACTATACACACCATAGAGGTCAAAATAGTCAGTTGTTGAATCACAATGGTCACCAAAATATTGAGGATGGGGGTAATGAAGAAAATATGGAGCAACAAAGAGGTTTTAATAGACCTTATCAAAATAATAACCAGAGACAGAGGAGTAATGAGGAACAAGATAGAAATAATGTTCACTCCCAACCAAGAGGTCCAACTGGAGTCAATTATCCACGTGTTGACATGCCTACCTTTGAAGGCCAGGATCCATGCAAGTGGATTGCAAAAATGGAAGGCATCTTAGAATTCTACAAATTCTAGTATGGAGATGAAGTCCCTTTTAAAGCAACCAAATTTGGCACTGAATCTTATCAGTGGTTTACATCGTATAAATGTGATGATCCATATTATGCATTATATTGGGATACTTTAAAAAAATCCTTTCTTCATAGATTCGACAAAGGTACCACAGGTTCATACACAGTACGATTGTTGTCACTTAAGTAAATAGGATTAGTAGGGGACTATATTTTAGAATTCACCAGTATGCTTCACTATGCACAAGACCTACAATAGGACGTGGTAGTAGCAACTTTTTGAAATGGATTAAAAGCACATATTAAAGTTGAAGTAGACCTACACAATCCATCCAAGTTGGATGAGTGTATAAGGATTACTGATTTGGTGGAGACAAAGGTGCACGTAGGCCCATCCACATGACATGATTTATATTGGTGACCTCCATTCCACAACAAATATTTCCACAAAAATGATCAACTGTCATAGTACTTCTCCTACAAATGTCGCACTCAGCATCAAAAAGACCAAGCATGTACACAACAACAAAAATTTTAGATTGAATATGTCGACAAGGAAGAAGAAGACCTATAGGAGTATGACGCACCTGAGGATCTCCCAGTTGAGGACCAAAATGAACACAACGAAGTTGTCACTAAGGAGGATACCATGACTATTTTAGTACATGCTCTCATGGGGTTATCCTCTCACCATACAATCAAGGTGGCAGGTTTCATTCAAAAACAAAGGGTGATAGTATTAATTGGTTTTGGAAGTACTCACAACTTAATTGATGCAAAACTTACAAGGACATTTGAGTTGCATGTCTTCTCTTCTAATTAAGATCGGTTTCAAGTCATAACTGCAAGTAGAGAAATTTCTCAATTTCTAAGTAAGACATCATCAGTTTCACTACAAATGGATACATATACTTGTCAAGGTCCTCTTTTTGTTATGGAATTAGGAAATTTGGAAGTTATTTTAGGCGTTGCATGGATGGAACAATTGGAAACCACAATGGGTTTTAACCACAAACATCGCTTTGTCGAATGGCAAGCCAATGGGAGGGCTATTTGTATTCAAGGACTACCCATACCTCCATCCAAAGTTGTATGTTCACATAGCATGGAAAATATATTAAGAAAATATGGTGGAGGATTCATAGCCAGAATCAATTGCATAGAGAAATTAGACCAATTTATACCTAAAATCAAAGAATATGATCTTCAAATCATTATGGCTAACTATGAGGAGGTATTTCAAGAACCAAAAGGATTACCATTCAAAATATCTCATGACCATGCCATACATTTAGTGCTTGGTAGTCTTCCACCCAATGGTCGTCCATATTGATATCCTCAACCCTAGAAAATAGAAATTGAGAACATTGTCCAAGAACTATTAGACCATGGTGTCATCCATCATAGTACTAGTCCTTATTCCTCACATATCGTCTTAGCCCGTCGAAAAGATAATTCTTGGCGTATGTGTCTAGATTTTCATCCTCTCAATAAAATCACAATCAAAGATAAGTTTCATATCCCTGTCATTGATGATTTACTAGATGAACTACATGGTGCTAAATTCTTTACCAAATTAGATTTACATTTATGGTTTCACCAAATCCGATTTAGGGAATAAGATATCCCCAAAATAGCTTTTCAAACTCATGAAGGTCATTATGAATTCTTGGTCATGCCTTTTGGTCTCACTAATGCACCATCTACATTCCAAATTCTCATGAACCAGGCGTTTTCTCCATTCTTACGTAAATTTGTTCTAGTATTTTTTGATGACATACTCATCTATAGTAAATCATGGAAAGTTCATTTAGCACATGTGGACAAATTTCTCCATATCCTACACAAGGAAAAGTTGTTTTTCAAACAATCTAAATGCTCCTTTGATGTTCAAGAAGTTGAGTACCTCAATCATATAGTATATTAGGAAGGTTTTAAGGTGGATCCCAATAATATTAAGGCAATGAAGGATTGGCTTTTGCCTAAAACCATCAAGAAACTTCATGGTTTTTTGGGTCTCACTGGCTATTACCATAAATTTGAGTGTAACTATGGTAAAATTGTGGGTCCTCTCACAACTCTCACCAAGAAGGATGCTTTTCAATGGCTAGAAATAGCTACCAAATCCCTCAAGGCTCTCAAGGAGGCAATTTGTACAAATCCAATTTTGGCCACTCCAGATTTTCACAAACCATTTATCATTGAATGCAATGCCTCAGGAACATGTATTGGTGCAGTACTAATGCAGGAGGGTCATCCCTTGGCATTTGAAAGTAAATAATTTTTAGGGAAAAAATTTAGGTAGATCTACTTATGAAAAATAAATGTTGGCTATCCTACATGCAGTGGAAAAATTGAGGCATTACTTACTCAATAGTTGTTTTATTATTAAAATTAATCACATCAATCTCAAGCATTTTCTAGAACAAAGGTTTTCTTATCCCAAATAAAATAATTGGTTGACTAAATTGTTAGGATATGATTTATGATTGAATATAAGAAATGTAAATAAAATGTGGCAGTTGATGCATTATCTAGAAAATACGAAGATGAAGTAGTCATTAATGTCATTTTAGGACCATGTTCGCAATGGGTGTCTCAGTTGTAGGAAGAATGGTTGTCCAACATTGAACCAACTCAAATAATTTAGGAATTGTCTAGTGGTTCCTCTAAATACCCTCTTTTCACATATGATGACCAAATATTACGTAAAAAGAGTCACATATACATCCCACATAACTCACAATTAAATCATATATTCTAGAAGAGTCATGCTTCTCCATTAGCAGGACATTTAGGGTTTTTGAAAACTTACATATGGGTTAAACAATCCTTTTTTGGAAAGGATTAAAAGCAGAGGTTAAGTAATGGGTAGCTGAATGTAAAGTGTGCCACACAATAAGGGAGAAACAGTCAAATCACCAGGATTTCTTCAACCGTTACCTATTCTGAATCGCCAATGGGAACATATTTCAATGGAATTTATTGAAGGTCTTCCTAAGTCAAAAGGTAAAATAGTAATTTTCATGGTAGTTGATCGCCTTTCCAAATATGCTCATTTTTAGGCTTTACAACATCCATTTTCAACAAGAAAATTGGCTAAGGTATTTATGGATTCAATTTTTAAATTACATGGAATGCCCAAAAATATTGTAAGTTATCATGATCCCATATTTACTAGCAATTTTTAGAGATAATTGTTTCAATTTAGTGGTACCAAATTAAATATGTCTTCTGCATACCATCCACAAATAAATGGTCAAACGAAGGTAATTAACAAATGTTTGGGTACCTACCTAAGATGTTTTTTTCAAGATAAACAATATCAATGGAGTCAATGATTGTCATTGGCAAAATGGTGGTACAATACTTATTACCATTCTTCCACTAAGATGTTTCCATTTGAAGCATTATATGGAACGAAGCCACCAAAAATAATCGATTATGTACCAGGATCTTCCAAAGTGGGCCAAGTTGATGATTGGTTACAGAAGCAACAAGCAATGCTCACTATCTTAAAAGATAATTTAGTCCAAGCACAAAATTGTATGAAGCAGCAACAGGACAAGCAGCTTTTAGAAAGAACATTCAATATTGGTGATATGGTATTCTTACGTCTTCATCCCTACAAACAGCTATCATTGAAGCTCAAATCTAGTCAGAAGTTGGCACCACGATTCTATGGTCCTTATAGAATTATGCATTGTATTGGCGAGGTAGCATATCAACTGGAGTTACCCCAATATTCTAACATACATCCAGTATTTCATGTCTCTTGTCTAAAAAAGGTGATTGGCCAGAAAGTACACTCTCAATAAAAATTACCAATGTTGGATGAAGAAGGGCATATATATCTACAACCAAAAGACGTACTACAAACTAGAACATGCAGACTCAGATTTTGTCACATCTAGGAATTTTTCATCAAGTGGCAGGATTTACTTGAAGAAGATGCAACCTGGGAATCTAAAAGTGTCTTCTAGTCATTTCCAGCTTTGAGGACAAAGCTTTTCGAGGATGGGAGTTGTATCGCTCCAAATTTTCGCATCCCTACCTTCAGGCTATTGGATCCGCACCCGGAAGGAGGATGGGAAAAGGATGTCACGGTACCTCGGACTGAGAGGACTTTGCGAAGGTCTCGCCTCTCAAGGGAGGTGTATTTTGATGATTTTTTGACGGATGGTGGGTTCACCAGGAAACATTTAAGGGCAGTTTCCATGCCTAGGTTTTGGAATGTGTTTAAATGTGTTTGTTTTTAACCTTAAGTATTCATATCCTAGGTTTGGACGAATGCATCTAGATTAATCTATATGAAAATGCAAGTTCAATGAATACAGAAAATATATTTAAAGATAGAAAGATAGAGAGATTGTAGAATACAAATGAGGAATACCTGATCCGGATGTCTGAAGAAGATTCTAATGTTGAAGCAGTCTAGATCGTCTAGGATTCAATAGAATCATCTGCAATCAGATAAGATCATCTGAGATCTGACGAATTCGTCAGATGAATTCGTCAGACACCTGAAAAATCGAAAATAGATGCAAAATACAAAAAGTACTACAGTGCTAACAAAGGGAAATGATATAAAATGGCAGCAATGTTATCAAACTGAAACTTAAACACAGAAACAGAAATGAATCATGCTAATTAGATGATAATTATGATTTAATTATGCACTTAATCTAAATGGGTGAACTCCAAATGCAAAATAACATAAAACACTGAATAGACTATCTAATTTGCAGAATAAAATAACAGAGAAAAGGTTGAGAAACACAAACTTCAGGCACTGATTGCCTTAATACGGACTGTAGTCGAGATCGTCTTGCATCAGTACGAAATTACCTCGAATTAGACAGGTTCGCCTCCGATCTAAACAGGTTCGTCGGTGACGATAGGTGCTGGCTCCGACTAAAAAATAGTGATGTACTTGCAATAAATTTGGTATGGGACCAGTGCAAATGGAAAATAGGGATGTTTTAACATGAATGGAGTTAACTTGTAGAGAATTTTGGCCAGGGGTTGGGAAGGGAAAATCCTAGAGACTAAATAGGCTTAGGGGAGTAGTTAGGAGGTTGGAAATCATCCCAGTTTGGGAGATCTCCAACGGGGGGAGGGTCCCAACGGCGCAAACACGCTTCTGCCCAGATTGGAGACCCGTTCGAACAGAATCCAACTTTGCAAAAATAGTTTTACGACAAGATCGTCTGGACGTCCTAGTCCAGACGAAATCATCAAATCTGGGGCGATATCATCTGATCGGCGACGATATCGTCAAACGGTCAAAACAACCTCTAAAAATGGCACGAAAAAAGGGGAAACGGATTTCTCGACGGTTAACGGGCGGTTTGGGAGGTTAAATTTGAATTTTAAATTATTTACTAAGGTGAATGTAATTATTGTAATTTTACTGCGCCAATTTTAGGTTGCTACATTTTGCCCCCTCTTTAGCGAATTTTCAAAAGAAAATGCGTTAAAGATGAGTTCTTCTCGATCTACGAGAAAGCAAAAATTATTCCCATTTTTAGGCGATGATTCTTGGTCGAATCGTACGACAGCTTACTATGGTGCCCCCTCCGTGTTTTTACCCAAATCGAACGTTTGAGGTAAAAACGTAGAAAAGCAAAAAAAAAAAAAAAATTATTTTTGAATAAAATACAGAAAAATAGGGTAAAACCCTAATTCATTTTTACTGATCATTTTTTGAGTTTTAGAGCTCTGAAGCAAAAATGGTGGAGACGACGCACAAATCGATAGAGGTCCGGCGCGGTCTACGGGTAAGAGTCCAGACTGATCTAGAATGCTTTAATTTAAATTTACATGCTTTGTAGGTAATTTTTAGGTGAATTTTGAGCATCGCGATCATTTTTGGGCCGTCGACGTCATTGGGATGAAATCATCCCGATTTCGACGAAATCGTCCCAATTTCGACAATTTCACCCGAGGACAAAATCGTCGAAAGGGGGACGATTTCGTCAAATTAGGGACAATTTCGAACTACAAAATCGTAGACGATTATGCTCAAATTTGGGACAATATCATCCAATAGTGGGTGATATCATCAATTGCACAAGATTAAACTTTTAACTTGCATTATTGATTACTTGAATTATTAATTAATGATTGCTTATTGTTTTGTTGTTTATGTTTGCAGAGAGGATTACTAAAGAGTAGAGAATGGAAATATGGCAGGTTGAGAGATGACTTGACCGCTCTTACACAGGCAGAGCGGGATCAGTTAGCATAGGCTGGCTTACTGCATGTGGCAAAAATGCCACAAGTTTCTACAGACATGGGGCTACTGACGGCCCTAGCAGAGAGGTGGTATCCGGGCTCTTCATGTTTTCGGATACCTATAGGGGAGATGGCTCCCACTTTGGAGGATGTATGGAGGATTTTGAGAATCCCCATACAAGGACGGTTGATTACTCCTATGGCCAATTAGGGCCACGCTATGGGACGGTTGTGCGGTGACCCGAGCTTCGCCCTAGAGAAGGGCAGAGTTAACATCGAGGCACTATGCCAGATGCCTGGGGCATCTACACTCACACGAGTTTTGGTTGGAGTAGTTGGTGGACTTTTGCTGTGCCACCATAGTGGGTGCAGGGTGTCGTGGATGCTCGTAGATGTGATCTACGATATGTGAGACCACGGGTACAGGTTTTTATGGGGCAATTTTATACTATGTTGGTTGTACAGGATCCTATATGGGGTCGTGTACAAGGGCAACCGATGTCTGGTTATGACATCACTACTACAAGTTTGGTGCTGGGATCACATTGTGGTGCGAAGGCCCATAAGACTTCCTCTGATAGGGGTTGATGGGGAGAGGCCTCGAGTCTTCTGTTGGTGGCTCCGAAGAGGGGCACAGCGACGGATTGACCTACCGATGTCCTAGAGGCTACTAGATGACTTAGTCCCGGACCAGATCACCTGGAGGCCATGGAGGGAGCATCCAGGGTGGCCAGAGGACGGACAGGAGTTGGTTCATGTTAGGCAAGTTTGCTGGCTGAGGATGGAGATGGGAGAGGTGGAGCTCCATAGATACGACCGAGTTTTGAGGCAGTTTGATCTACAGCAGGGGATCCCATCCCTCAGATATTACGAGTTTTTCTGGACTGTCCGGGATAACACTACAGTTAGCGGGGCTCCCGACATGCAGCGATTCTAGATCCAGGACATAGATGATGCCCCCATCCAACCAGTGGATGAGGACGATGTAGGAGTAGCTGATGGCTATGATGCCTGGTACACAGGCATCCGCCCTCCTCAAATGATGAGGGCACAGGGTTCGATCCACGCGGTTATGCATCAGATAAGGAAGCGCCACCAGGTGATGATGGAGGCAACCCAGGGTCACAGAGGGAGAGAGGCAAGGAGCCCATAAGCATAGGAGAGACCACGATAGAGAGAGAGGGAGAGGAGGGAGGCGAGACCCCCATATCCATAGAGGCCACCATCGCCCGATAAGGGCAAGGGTGTGGACACAGGAGAGAGTAGCGAGATGGCTACTCTCCGAGCGGAGAGAGATCATCTGCAGGCTCAGGTGCAGACGCTATAGGATGCGACTACACAACATCGAGCTGAGGTGTCACAGCTGTGGGATGAGATTGCACACCTCAGGGCATGGGGCGGAGGGGCGAGCTCTAGGGAGTTGACACGGGCTATCACCCAGCTGACCTTCTTTTAGAATTTATACTTCTAGCTGGTGCCAGAGGCAGATAGACTACCCCTACCAGCTAACATCGTAGATCCGATCAAGATCGGGTCGTCGAGGACCACGTCCCGATCAAGGACGAGGACTACACAGACTACGAGGGGGCCACCTCGTCCACCTCAAGGCAGGGGAGGAGATGAGGCAGAGAGCTCGAGGGGCTCTCGAGGTTAGAGGGCTGCACACTGACATTGTATTATATTTTTTTTTGTTGATAGAGGATTGAGTATGCCGAGGTACAGATTGTGGCATACCAATCTAGTTTTGATGATGTACATATATTTGTGATATATATAGATGAGATATTTTTGATCATATGACTTGTCTTATGTATTTTTATGATGCTTTTAATGTTTTGATTGATTGATTTGATAATTGGATGTAATTATGTCGTTGGGAATATAATTTGAATGTCATGCGTGTAATATTTTAAATGAAATAATCTGATGTAACAAATTGATTTGTTGTAATGAAATGTAAAAATAAAAAGAGACTTCTAACAATAATTTCAAAGGACATTGTCATTATTATAGACCATTTTATCGAGTCGCTGCTCACTCGGTCGTCAAGCTAGTCCCATTTATAGAAATATTGTTAAAAAATAAAAGAGTGCTTAAGAAACTGTCTTAAGACTTTGGTGCAATAGTGCAAATGATGATGATGATGATGGTTTGTTTTCAGATTTTTATAAAAAAATATTTGTGCATGAAATAATGTTTTAAAATGATTTTTTCTAGGCATAAATTCCTAAGTATGATAAAAAAATTTGGATAATTCTTTAGGAATTATACCATCATTGCAAAATTAAAGGTTGACATAATGACATGAAATAATGAAAATGTGTTTGCTTTTTAAAAGCATAATTTGTGTAACATAATGAATTAAGTCATATGGTTTTCATGATTTTTAATAAATGGGGAATAAAATTGTTACAATGGTTTGCGCTAGGCATATAATATGTAGGTATAGACTTATACCATCATCGTGAAAATCCAAAAAAGAAAGTTTTATTGCATGGTTGATTTTTGATGAACAAAAAATATGAAAATGAGGACTTGCGCTAGGCATAAAATTCCAATTTTGGTTTTGAAACTATACCATCGTCGCGAAAGTCAACCAGATATATATGTTTATGTTTTGTGTAGTTTGAAAGAAATTTTTGATTTTTCTATTATATAGTTGTCTTTGTAGTAAACAATTGTACTTGATTTATTCCAAACAAGTTGCAAAAATAATATTTCAAATTATTTTGAAGACAAAAGTTAGATTTATAAGGAATCCCATGTGCATATGTGAATTCATTTCTGATCTTGATTTATCATAATGATACACAAAATCTCTCAAATACAAATGTGTGTGCAATTGCATTGTTCATTTACTAGTTTTGAGCAAGGTACTATGATACAAGTGATTTGAAGAAACCAAATAAGTGTTCATTAACCATGATGTAGATGCATATAACCATACTAGACTACTATGTAGATCGGATTATCAATAGCTAGCTAATCCATAAGTAGACATAGGTCTATACAAAAGAAGGTCGCTAATGTGACAGACATATCACCACGCTAGGAGTTACCCAAGGCCAAGCAGGTTGGGCACAAACCACCTATTATGGGGCTTACCTCACAGTTTTCGAATAATTGAGAATTCCAGGGATTCAAGCTCATCAACCCTTCTTTTCTTTTCAAATGGTAGGGAAAGGGATTTTATTGCTTTCTTGCTTTCTTTTGAACTTTGCTTATTTTTATTTTGCTTGATTTTTGAGATAGTGCTTGAAATATTGCTGGAATGATATAGAATAACATTTTTCTTTTCTCTTTTCTTTTTCTTGAACTTTTCTTTTCTCTTTTTTTTTTTTCTTTTTATGTGCTAGGGATACTTGCTCAGATTAGCTGTAGAGCAAGGGATTTTTATTCTGGGTAGGGGTGAGCTTGTCCTTTTGCTAATTCTCAAATATTCTAGACCATGTGCATGATAGGATAGAAGGGGAAACTTTTCACTCAAGAAATCAATTCTACTATGTAGCAAACATGGAAATTATAAATATAATCATTTTATTGTGAAAATATGTGCTTGGTTTAAGTAAATAAAAAGATCAATTCTCTATGCTCAAACTTTATTTAATTGAATTTTGTGAACTTTGATATAAGAGAGATTAGTAATCATGCCAGATAAAATCAAGATATTTATTGTTGTGAGTGTGCAAGTGAGGGATGCCAAATAAATGCTAATTTATCCAAAAATAATTTAAAACATATAACT
Source organism: Wollemia nobilis (assembly GCA_028583015.1). Classification (NCBI taxonomy): domain Eukaryota; kingdom Viridiplantae; phylum Streptophyta; class Pinopsida; order Araucariales; family Araucariaceae; genus Wollemia; species Wollemia nobilis. Next base: position 9,812,794 of record JAQPPZ010017052.1, read on the forward strand.
GCAATAATTGTAAGAAAATATATATAAACACTTTTGAGAAGTTTTGAGACTGTTGACTCTCGCTTTCTTCTTTATTTTATTTGGGTTTCGAAAGAGTCAAGCATATAGTTGTTATTATATTTTTATCATTATTTTTATTTTTGGTTTTTTTTTTTTTGCTTTTTCGCATTTTTACCTCAAACGTTCGATTTGGGTAAAAACACGGAGGGGGCACCATAGTAAGCTGTCGTACGATTCGACCAAGAATCGTCGCCTAAAAATGGGAATAATTTTTTCTTTCTCATAGATCGAGAAGAACTCATATTTAACGCATTTTCTTCAAAAAATTCACTAAAGAGGGGGCAAAATGTAGCACCCTAAAATTGGCGCAGTAAAATTACAATAATTACATTCACCTTAGTAAATAATTTAAAATTCAAATTTAACCTCCCAAATCACCCGTTAACCGTCGAGAAATATGTTTCCCCTTTTTCCATGCCATTTTTAGAGGTTGTTTTGACCGTTTGACGATATCATCGCCGATCAGACGATATCGCCCCAGATTTGATGATTTCTTCTGGACTAGGATGTCCAGACGATCTTGTCGCAAAACTAATTTTGCAAAGTTGGATTTTGTTCCAATGGGTCTCCAATCTGGGCAGAAGCATGTCTGCACCATTGGGACCCTCACCCCATTGTAGATCTCCCAAATTGGGATGATCTCCAACCTCCTAACTACTCCCCTAAGCCTATTTAGTCTCTAGGATTTTCCTTTCCCAACCCCTGGCCGAAATTCTCTACAAGTTAACTCCATTCACGTTAAAACATCCCTATTTTTCATTTGCACTGGTCCCATACCAATTTTATTGCTAGTACATCACTATTTTTCAGCCGGAGCCAACACCTATCATCGCCAACGAACCTGTTCAGATCGGAGGCGAACCTGTCTAATTCAAGGCGATTTTGTACTGATGCGAGACAATCTCGATTGCAGTCCGTATTAAGGCAATCAGTGCCTGAAGTTTGTGTTTCTCAACCTTTTCTCTGTCATTTTATTGCAAATTAGATAGTCTATTCAGTGTTTTATGTTATTTTGCATTTGGAGTTCACCCATTTAGATTAAGTGCATAATTAAATCATAATTATCATCTAATTAGCATGATTCATTTCTGTCTCTGTGTTTAAGTTTCAGTTTGATAACATTGCTGCCATTTTATATCATTTCCCTCTGTTAGCACTGTAGTATTTTTTGTATTTTGCATCTATTTTTGGTTTTTTAGGTCTTTGACGAATTCGTCTGACGAATTTGTCAGATCTCAGACGATCTTGTCTGATTACAGATGATTCTGTCGAATCCTAGACGATCCAGATTGCTTCAACATCAGAATCTTCTTCAGACATCCAGATCAGGTATTCCTCATTTGTATTCTACAATCTCTCTGTCTTTCTATCTTTAAATCTATTTTCTGTATTCATTGAACTTGCATTTTCATATAGATTAATCTAGATGCATTCGGCCAAACCTAGGATATGAATGCTTAATGTTAAAAATGAACACATTTAAACACATTCCAAAACCTAGGCATGGAAACTGCCCTTAAATGTTTCCTGGTGAACCCACCATCCGTTGAAAAATCATCAAAATACACCTCCCTTGAGAGGCGGTACCTTCGCAAAGTCCTCTCAGTCTGAGGTACCACGACATCCTTTTCCCATCCTCCTTCCGGGCGTGGATCCAATAGCCTGAAGGTAGGGATGCGAAAAATTTGGAGCGATACATTTTGGTGAACCCGACGTGAATGCATCATAACCTTTTGAAAAACAAAAACAAAAAACAAAAACATCTATAGAACAACTAAAACTTAGATGCATTTTAAAACACTTTAAGTTTGAAAACATGTTTAGATGGTAGCTCCTAAGAAAAGGTTAGTGGTTACTATAAACGTAGAAAATCAATTGGCAGCTATAGAAGTTAATTCTGTCCTTAGTGTGCCTGAAACAAGTAGAAATCAATTCTTGTGGAACGAACTTGATAGAAGACTTAGTCTCATCTCATCTAGGTCCACACAACTTAAGAAAATCAAGAGGCTAGTCCTAGATAGAATCTTGGATCCTCACCAACTAGTTTTTTATCATGAACTTCAGAGAGCCTGCCATAGATGGTTAGCCTATAGGAGAGCTCTAGTATCTTCAGAGTTGTTCACCTTCGAGGAATACCTCGAGAACGCAGCCATTGTGCACCAGTTCCTAGGTTGTGTAGAAGACAAAGAGGTTGTTCTTACAGATAGGGAAATATGGAATAGAGTTCCGTTAGTCGTGCTATATCGAGAGTATTGCCATGAGCTTTACTTTTATCAACCAACATCTGAAACAGACAACATCACTATAGCTCTTTTCATCAAATTTTTAAAAGAAAACTTTCAATTTGAAGAACACTTCATGACTCCTGAACAACTCAAACCTATTAATGATATTCATAAATTGTTTATAGAAAACTAGATTATTACTTCAGTATTATTTCTTGCATTTATTGTGTTATTTGCTGTCTTTATTATATTGTTTCAAACTAAAAAAAAAAAAAACTAAAAAATCAAAAACTTAGCAAAAACTTAAACATTTCATTTTCAAATATTGTAGTAGGTATATAGTAAATATATACCTCTTAATTTTTTGCATATATATATATATATATATATATATAAATATATTTGCTGAAATCAAAACTTAGCACCATGCCTAAACTTAGGAATGGTAAAGAAACTTTAGGAGAAGGAGAAGATTGGTTACAAGACACAACTGGAAACCAAAATGTCCTTCTTGGAGATACAAATCCGGAAGGAGAAACTCTAGGTCAATCAGATGAAGAATTAGGTGAAGATAAGGAACAAGAAGGAAGTGTTAAAGAGGATGGATCCTCATCCCCTAGAGTAGCTCCAAATGGAACTATTGCCTTTGACAATGCAGATCATTTCAAGAAATTTCTCATGGATAACATTGATGACCTTAATGTGGAAATTCGCCTTGATAAAGGACAAATCAGTAACACTCAAGTAGCCATGGAATATATGTGCAATATGCGCACTAATCCCTTTTCTTTCATTGATCAAGAAAGTGACAAGGCTAGACCATCCAATATGGATATGGTCACTATGGCTCAAAACATGTCAAAACAATAGGTTACCCAACCTCCTAAGGAACCTGTTATTCAACCTAAAATCACTCCCATACAAAAGAAACCTTCCTTCACTACTTTGTTCCGCCAAACTATTGAGCAATATACTTCAAGTAAACAAAAACCTAAGACAAAGCCAAATACAAACTTTCAACAATCCGGAATACAACATAATCCAACTTCAAAATTCCTCCATAATACTTTTCCTACCAATACTTTACACAACAGTAACATGGCATCTAATCTTCATGTTCCTCCATCATATGCCCATAACACTCATGTCAATGCCCTACCGAACCAATATGGGGGGCAAACTAGTAATCTGGAAGCCATGGTGAAATAATTGGCTTCACGTATGGACCAGATAGATCCCTACCGTCCCTCGTATAATTATCGAGAGATCTCTAGTCAACATTTGGATCCCATAGTTGTAGCTCAACCATACCCTAAGCATTTTCCCATGCCCATCCTGCCTATATATAAAGGAACCGAAGATCCCATAGAGCATCTTCACATGTTTAGGATAGCATGTCACGACATATCACATGACGACTTGCTATTACTAAAAATGTTCCCCAAAAGTTTAGGTGGAATGGCATTAGAGTGGTACTATCAATTGCCCACTCATTCTTTGAGAAACATTGAAGAAACAACAAAATCATTTGTCCATCAATTTAGTGCTTACATCGAGAGGCATGTAACTATTAAAGACCTATACAATTTAAAACAAGACAAGGATGAATGTTTTGCCAATTTCTTAGCTAGATGGAGGCAATTGACAGGAAAACTGCACTTTGTGCTACCTTATAGGGAAATGTTGGACATTTTCATCAACAATTTACAAGAACGGATATCTTATGAGCTATCGACTGCTACTTTAACTACCTTCGATCAAGCTATAGATTTAGCTCGAAGAGTAGAAGATGCCCTCATTAGGAGAGGCCAACTCAGGAAGAAGGATGATGAGAAAACATCTAGAAATCAATATAAAAACAAACAAGTTGTTGGTGACAGTCACTGACAGCAGAAACGTTGCTAATATCAATGCAACGAAGACAACAAAAAAATTCATATTGAAACCTCCTGATAAGCCTCCTCGAGAATTCATTAGATTAAACCAACCCTTATCAACTATTTTACCTCAATTGCTCGAAAGAGGTTTGATCCAATTACCAGCTATCCAGGAACCTGACCCAACTATACCCGGATACAGAGCTGACTTGCACTCGTGATTTCCATAGAGGACCTGGACATTCTACCAATGCTTGTAAAAGGTTGAAACATAAAATACAAGATTTGATTGACAATAATGAAATGGAAGTGCAAGCCTTCCAACCTAAACAAAACCCTCCTAATAATACTCAAAATACCGTTCCCCAAAATCAAAATCAAAATGCCAATAAAACTCTAGACATATTTCAACACCCTTTACCAAGACATGGTAAAGAGGTAGCCAATCAAATCGAACATCATAATGTTCCCCCTCCTACCCGATATGTAGGAACCATTAGCGGACAATTACCTGTTCAGGATCCTCAAATATTTGACACGACCTTATCCCTGGTTACAACCAAGCCCTTACATAATTTTCAAACTTTTGATTCTAGTGATATAGAATCAGATAGTGAAAGTGAACTAGACATTACTTCAAATCAATCGAATAGTTCTGAAAATGAATCAGATCCTATTCAACCCGTCACATATGCTATGGTTCTAGAAGAACCATTTCCTAGAAGAGTCACTACTCGACCTTCTTCCAATATATTCCTTTCTAATGAAGAAGCCATTAATGCTCAACTAAGACCAGTTCAGCGTATTCACTATAACATTGTAGGTACCATTAGAGTCGTTACTTGACAACAAGCTCAAAACTCTCAACAAGAACTAAAGGGAATCATGTTCCTACTGTTCAATCTAAACCCCCTTACAATATTAATGAGCAATTGTCCAATACTACGGCCAAAATTTCCCTCTTAGATTTATTAAGATCCTCTCCCACCCATAGGGATGAATTGATGCTTACATTGAGCCAAATGATGGTACCTCAAAACATTCAACCTGAAGCTATGGCCAATACTATCATCACTCGAGAGATTGATTGTATTGACTTCCGGGATAAAGATATCCCACAACACAGTTTACATAAGGACAATCCCTTATACATTACTACTTTAATTGGAGATGTAGCCGTCAAAAGAGTTTTGATTGATAATGGCTCATCTCTAAACATTTGCACCTTTGACTTCTACCAATGATTTGGCTTTAGAAGTGATGAAATGAAGAAAACTGATATGATTATCAAATCTTTTAATGATGAAACACAAGAAACGTGTGGAGTTATTACCCTCCCATTGCAAGTTGGCCCTAGAACCCTAGAAACAACCGTGTTTATTGTACATTTTCCAGCATCATACAATATACTTTTGGGTTGCCCTTGGATCAACGCCATGTGAGCGGTCCCCTCAACTTTACGCCAATGTGTTAAATTTGAGTTTAAAAATCAGTTGGTCACTATTCATGGTGACCCTAGACCTTTTGATATGTGTGCTTTGGAAGAACCCGTTGGAGTGCAATTTTGCCCTGCCCTGTCATCCACACCTCCTAGTTCTTATTTTTCATCCAAAACTGTGAAACATAAACCTATAAATTCACCTATTTCCTCTCCATTTATTTCATCCTCCTATATAGACCAACAACCCTCTAAAAAAATCATTTTAGAACCTCAAAAAGATTTTAAATCTACAACCAATCCTTCAAGTTCTATCCCTATAAATTCAAAACCTATAGACACATCTATCATACCTTCCATAGCTAAAGACATAGGTAATAAGCCTTCTACATCTTATGCCCTTTCTGATGAACTCTTACCAAATTTATCTACAACCTTAATATCAGAAAAAATGAATTCTTTCATGCAAGATTCAAACCTTTTAAATAACTTACCGCCATCTCCTCGTACTTTGGGCCTCGCACAACCTATGGGAAGTACTTACCAAGTCGGGAGTTGTGCCTTCATTTATAAAGGATATGATTGGGGAAAAATCCCTCGGAATATCAAAACTCATGATGAAGGATATGCTCGGTGTTATTTTACCAATGATTATATTAAAGCTAAACCCATGATGCTTAAAATGGGATATGAAGGGAAAGGCTTGGGACCTTCCCAAAATGGCATGAAAGAACCTTTCGAGGTAGAACCATGGCCTGACCGCTGTGGCGTGGGCCTATTTCCTAGTAAGGTTCAACCCTTTCCTTTTGAGGATGATGATCATCTCATATGTTATCAAGATTATATGGATAGGCATGTTGATTTGCCTCTTAAAAATCAATCATTTTCATGCAACATGTTGTCCATAGCATACCCTAAAATGATTGCTGACCCCGATGAAGAGTTGGAAGGAGATATCTTCCATGATGTCTCTGTTGAAGAGATGTTACACAATGGATTTTATTTTGATGGTTCTATACCAACTATAGCCCAAATTGAAGCCACTAATCCTTAGAATGACTTATCTAAATTAACCTTACAAGAATTACAAGAATTGGGAATTTCACCCGCCCCACCTAAATTTGAAAGAGATCTACACATGGAGGTAGAAAACGTCATTAAAATTAATATTGGAACTGAGGATAATCCTCACATAATCAATATTGGATCAGAATTAAGCCAAGAAAAACAAGAACAATACATTGCATTCCTTAAAGAGTATGAAGATGTCTTCGCTTGGACATATGAAGATATTCCAGGTCTAGACCCTTCTATAGTCATGCATCATCTAGTGGTCCATCCGGATGCTAAAACTGTTAAACAAAAACTTAGAAAAATGCATCCCAAAGTGGCTCTGCTAGTCAAAGGGGATTTAGAAAAACTCTTGAATGTTATCTTTATACAAGCTATTGATTATGCTGAATGGATCTCAAACGTAGTTCTAGTCACCAAGAAAGAAGCTACCAAAGTTAGGGTTTGCACAGATTTTAGAGATATTAACGCTGCATGCCCTAAAGATGACTTTCCTTTTCCAAACATGGACCAAATCATTGACTTCACTGCCGGAAGTGGGATGATGTCCTTAATGGATGGATTCTCTGGTTATAATCAAATTCGGATAGCTCCTGAAGACCAGGCTAAAATAGCCTTTATTACCCCTTGGGGTACCTTTTGTTGGAAAGTGATGCCATTTGGCTTAAAGAACGTCGGTGCAACTTATCAACGAGCTATGACCTACATTGTTCATGATATGATGCATGATATCCTACATGATTATGTGGATGATATTATAGCTCGCTCTATTATTGAAAATAATCATTTAGATGATTTAAGGAAAGTCTTTAATCGATTACGATAATATCTCATTCGATTAAATCCAATAAAATGCATAGTCGGAGTTAAATCTGGCAAACTATTAGGGGTTTTAGTTTCTTTACGTGGTATTGAAATCGACCCTCTCAATATTGCGGCCATCATTGATATGCCCGCACCGACCAATATATCTGAGTTACGAAGTTTACAAGGTAAGCTTCAAGCCATCCGTCGCTTCATCGATAAGTTGGCAGATAAAACCGGTCCCTTTCTTAAACTCCTTAAGAAGGATGTCCCCTTTAATTGGGATACAGAATGTAGAGAAGCTTTTGAACTTCTCAAACAATACCTCCTTAATCCACCTGTGCTCTCACCACCTAAATCTGATCGCCCATTTCTCCTCTATATTTTCGCTTCATATTTTTCCTTAGGGGCTATGTTAGCTCAACTTAATGATGAAAAGCGAGAATGTGCTAATTATTATATTAGCCGAACCTTCATTAGTTATGAAACCCACTACACAGTGTTGGAAAAAACTGTCTAGCAGTCGTATTTTCTACGCAAAAATTAATACAGTATATGCTTAGTCAAAAAACTTATGTCATTGCTAAATATGATCCCTTAAGGTATCTCATGAGTTGACCTTATTTATCGAGTCGCACAGCCAAGTGGGTTCTTGCTCTAAGCGAGTTTGATCTCACATTCATAGGACAGAAGTCTCATAAGGGTCAAATCATAGCAGATCAATTAGTCGCTGCACCCTTAGAGTCTACCCATCCCCTCATCATCGAGTTTCCAGATGAATGCCTTCAATTAGAGGTAGACCATAATGAACAATGGTCCTTATACTTTGACAGAGCCCGATGCATGAGTGGGGCTGGTGCGGGTATTATTTTAATATCTCTAAAAAAACATCTTATTCCTCTATCCTTCAAATTGACATTTGCTTGCACCAACAATACTGCTGAGTATGAAGCTCTAATCCTTAGATTACAAGCTGCCCTAGTGCTAAAAATTAAACACCTTTTAGTTTTTGGTGATTCCCAACTGGTTATAAACCAAATTAATGAAGTTTATCAAACCCGAGATGATAAACTGCACCCATATAAGGCCTATGTTTTACAATCAATGTCTTTATTTGATCAAGTCACCTTGGAAGCTATTCCTCGAACTAGCAACCGTGCAGCTGATGCTATGGCCGCAGCTGCATCTCTTTTGCCCTTGGAGTTAGATGACGAATATGCCACTATAATTATTCGTCGACTCCAGGAACCCCCCTCAAATAAGTCATGCTTAGAGCCTTTGGATGTGTTTCTAATCAATGAAACTACTACCGAGCCTTGGTATACAAACATATTTGATTTTCTTCAAAATGGGACTTTCCCTACCAATTCTAATAGAAACCAGCGTCGATTATTACGTCGACGAGCAAGTCGATTCATAATAATTGGCAATACTTTATATAGGATATCTTTTGAAGGTATCCTATTAAGATGTTTAAACTTAGAAGAGTCTAAATCAGCCTTGAATGAAGCCCACGATGGATCTTGTGGAGGACACTTTAGTGGTAGTGTTATTGCTAAAAAGCTCCTTCGGATAGGATACTTTTGGCCTACCATGGAAACGGATGCACATGAGTATGTGCGCCATTGTGACAAGTGTCAAAAACATGCTGACCTTGTCCATGCACCTGCACAAGAGCTGTAGGCTATTTCATATCCATGGCCCTTTTCTAAATGGGGCTTGGATATTATTGGCAAAATCAATCATGTGTCGTCTGATGGACACAAGTTCATCATAACCGCCACTGAGTATTTCACAAAGTGGGTCGAAGCTATGCCTTTAGCTTCCTACACTGGCACACAAGTTTCTAAATTTATTTTTAATCAAATCATTTGCAGGTTCGGAATCCCTGCCAATCTCATCTCTGACAATGGAACTTGCTTCAAAAATAAAAATGTTAAAAAATTATGTCAAAAATATAAGATTCAACATCGCTGGTCCACTCCATATTATCCTCAGGGTAATGGTCAAGCAGAAGCATTTAACAAAACCTTAATCAAAATTCTCAAAATATTGGTCAATAAAATTGGCCGTGACTGGCACATTCAATTATATCCAACCTTGTGGGCCTATCGAACTAGTGTTCGAACCCCCACTGGAACTTCACCATTTGTTTTGGTATATGGTGCTGAAGCAATTTTTCCATTTGAATTGGAAGTTCCTTCTTTGGCTCTGCTACTTCAATATACTAAAGTAGGAGATGAATATCATCTTTGGTAGACTCAGTCAGCTGGAACTCTTAGAGGAAAAATGCATCAATGCTTTGAAGCATCTCCGTGCTTACCAAAACAAGCTTAAAAGATCATATGCTAAAAAAGTTTGTCATCGCTCCTTTGAGATCGGTGACCTTGTTTTAAAAGAAAATAAAAAAAATACAAATGCAACTAAGGACCTTAAAGGTAAATTCAAGCCCAATTGGCTTGGACCATACATTATTACTACTAAATTTGAATCAGGAGCATACAAATTACATACCTTAGATGGTAAAGAACTTAAAGAACCCATGAATATTTTGCATCTTAAACGTTACTATGCATAAATTTGGTCATTCTTCAAAAAAAATTATATTTCTTTCAAATTTATAAAAATCCAAAAACATCAAAAATATTCATAATCTTCAAAACTATCTATTGCATTTATTTAAAGCACTTGTTAGATTTTTTCTGCTCAAAATAAAAAAAATAAAACCAAAAGTTAAAATAATGATAAAAATATCAGACTTTATACTTCCAGCTAGTGCCAGAGGCAGATAGACTACCCCTGCCAGCTAACATCGCAGATGCGATCAGGATCGGGTCGTCGAGGACCACATCCCGATCGAGGACGAGGACTACACAGACTGCGATGGGGCCACCTCATCCACCTCAGGGCGGGTGAGGAGATGAGGCAGAGAGCTCGAGGGGCTCTCGAGGCTAGAGAGCTGGATACTGAGATTGTATTATATTTGTTTTTGTTTATAGAGGATTGAGTATGCCGAGGTACAGATTGTGGCATACCAATCCAGTTTTGATGATGTACATATATTTGTGATATATATAGATGAGATATTTTTGATCATATGACTTTGTCTTATGTATTTTTATGATGTTTTTAATGTTTTGATTGATTGATTTGATAATTGGATGTAATTATGTCGTTGGGAATATAATTTGAATGTCATGCGTGTAATATTTTAAATGAAATAATCTGATGTAACAAATTGATTTGTTGTAATGAAATGTAAAAATAAAAAGAGACTTCTAACAATAATTTCAAAGGACATTGTCGCTATTATAGACCATTTCATGGAGTCACTGCTCACTCGGTCGTCAAGCTAGTCCCATTTATAGAAATATTGTTAAAAAGTAAAAGAGTGCTTAAGAAACTGTCTTAAGACTTTGGTGCAATAGTGCAAATGATGATGATGATGATGGTTTGTTTTCAGATTTTCATAAAAAATATTTGTGCATGAAATAATGTTTCAAAATGATTTTTGCTAGGCATAAATTCCTAAGTGTGATAAAATTTTTGGATAATTCTTTAGGAATTATACCATCATTGCAAAATTAAAGGTTGACATAATGACATGAAATAATGAAAATGTGTTTGCTTTTGAAAAGCATAATTTGTGTAACATAATGAATTAAGTCATATGGTTTTCATGATTTTTAATAAATGGGGAATAAAATTGTTACAATGGTTTGCGCTAGGCATAGAATATGTAGGTATAGACTTATACCATCATCGCGAAAATCCAAAAAAGATAGTTTTATTGCATGGTTGATTTTTGATGAACAGAAAATATGAAAATGAGGACTTGCGCTAGGCATAAAATTCCAATTTTGGTTTTGAAACTATACCATCGTCGCGAAAGTCAACCAGATATATATGTTTTGATTGTATATTTTGAAAGAAATTTTTTATTTTTCTATTATATAGTTGTCTTTATGGTAAACAATTGTACTTGATTTATTCCAAACAAGTTGCAAAAATAATATTTCAAATTATTTTGAAGACAAAAGTTAGATTTATAAGGAATCCCATGTGCATATGTGAATTCATTTCCGATCTTGATTTATCATAATGATACACAAAATCTCTCAAATACAAATGTGTGTGCAATTGCATTGTTCATTTACCAGTTTTGAGCAAGATAATATGATACAAGTGATTTGAAGAAACCAAATAAGTGTTCATTAACCATGATGTAGATGCATATAACCATACTAGGCTACTATGTAGGTCGGATTATCAAGAGCTAGCTAATCCATAAGCAGACATAGGTCTAAGTACAAAAGAAGGTCGCTAATGTGACAGGAATATCACCACGCTAGGAGTTACCCAAGGCCAAGCAGGGTGGGCACAAACCACCTGTTATGGGGCTTACCTCACACTTTTCGAATAATTGAGAATTCCAGGGATTCAAGCTCATCAACCCTTCTTTTCTTTTCAAAGGGTAGGGAAAGGGATTTTATTGCTTTCTTGCTTTCTTTTGAACTTTGCTTATTTTTCTTTTGTATTTCTTTTGTATTTTTGCTTGATAATGCTTGGAATATTGCTGGAATGATATAGAATAACATTTTTCTTTTCTCTTTTTTTTTTTCTTGAACTTTTCTTTTCTTTTTCTTTGCTAGGGATACTTGCTCGGATTAGTTGTAGAGCAAGGGATTTTTATTCTGGGTAGGGGTGAGCTTGTCCTTTTGCCAATTCTCAAAGATTCTAGACCATGTGCATGATAGGATAGCAGGGGAAACTTTTCGCTCAAGAAATCAGTTCTACTATGTAGCAAAACATGGAAATTACAAATATAATCATTTTATTGTGAAAAGATGTGCTTGGTTTAAGTAAATAACAAGATCAATTCTCTATGCTCAAACTTTATTTAATTGAATTTTGTGAACTTTGATATAAGAGAGATTAGTAATCATGCCAGATAAAATCAAGATATTTATTGTTGTGAGTGTGCAAGTGAGGGATGCCAAATAAATGCTAATTTATCCAAAAATAATTTGAAACATATAACTGCAATAATTGTAAGAAAATATATATAAACACTTTTGAGAAAGTTTTGAGGATATTGACTCTCTCTTTCTTCTTTATTTTATTTGGGTTTCGAAAGAGTCAAGCATATAGTTGTTATTATATTTTTATCATTATTTTGATTTTTGATTTTGAGCAAAAAAATTTAACAAGTGCTTTAAATAAATGCAATAGATAGTTTTGAAGATTTTGGATGATTATGAATATTTTTGATGTTTTTGGATTTTTATAAATTTGAAAGAAATATAAAAATTTTGAAAACAAATATATACAAGGATGAAGAATGACCAAATTTATGCATAGTAACGTTTAAGATGCAAAATATTCATGGGTTCTTTAAGTTCTTTACCATCTAAGGTAGATAATTTATATGCTCCTGATTCAAATTTAGCAGTAATAATGTATGGTCCAAGCCAATTGGGCTCGAATTTACCTTTAAGTTCCTTAGTTGCATTTGTATTTTTTTTATTTTCTTTTAAAACAAGGTCACCGATCTCAAAGGAGCGATGACGAACTTTTTTAGCATATGATCTTTTAAGCTTGTTTTGGTAAGCACGGAGATGCTCCAAAGCATTGATGCATTTTTCATCTAGGAGTTCCAGTTGACTAAGTCTAGCCAAAACGATATTCATCTCCTACTTCGGTATCTTGAAGTAGCAGAGCCAAAGAAGGAACTTCCAATTCAAATGGAAAAACTGCTTCAGCACCATATACCAAAACAAATGGTGAAGTTCCAGTGGGGGTTCGAACACTAGTTCGATAGGCCCACAAGGCTGGATATAATTGAATGTGCCAGTCACGGCCGGTTTTATTGACCAATATTTTGAGAATTTTGATTAAGGTTTTGTTAGATGCTTCTGCTTGACCATTACCCTGAGGATAATAGGGAGTGGACCAACGATGTTGAATCTTATATTTTTGACATAATTTTTTAACATCTTTATTTTTGAAACAAGTTCCATTGTCAGAGATGAGATTGGCAGGGATTCCGAACCTGCAAATGATTTGATTAAAAATAAATTTAGAAACTTGTGTGCCAGTGCAGGAAGCTAAAGGCATAGCTTCGACCCACTTCGTGAAATACTCAGTGGCGGTTATGATGAACTTGTGTCCATCAGATGACACAGGATTGATTTTGCCAATAATATCCAAGCCCCATTTAGAAAAGGGCCATGGAGATGAAATAGCCTGCAGCTCTTGTGCAGGTGCATGGACAAGGTCAGCATGTTTTTGACACTTGTCGCAATGGCGCACATACTCATGTGCATCCGTTTCCATGGTAGGCCAAAAGTATCCTATCCGAAGGAGCTTTTTAGCAATAACACTACCACTAAAGTGTCCTCCACAAGATCCATCGTGGGCTTCACTCAAGGCTGATTTAGACTCTTCTAAGTTTAAACATCTTAATAGGATACCTTCAAAAGATCTCCTATATAAAGTATTGCCAATTATTACGAATCGACTTGCTCGTCGACGTAATAACCGATGCTGGTTTCTATTAGAATTGGCAGGGAAAGTCCCATTTTGAAGAAAATCAAATATGTCTCTGTATACCAAGGTTCGGGAGTAGTTTCATTGATTAGAAACACATCCAAAGGCTCTAAGCATGACTTATTTGAGGCGGGTTCCTGGAGTCGACGAATAATGATAGTGGCATATTCGTCATCTAACTCCAAGGGCAAGAGAGATGCAACTGCGGCCATAGCATCAGCTGCACGGTTGCTAGTTCGAGGAATAGCTTCCAAGGTGACTTGATCAAATAAAGACATTAATTGTAAAACATAGGCCTTATATGGGCGCAGTTTATCATCTCGGGTTTGATAAACTTCATTAATTTGGTTTATAACCAGTTTGGAATCACCAAAAACTAAAAGGTGTTTAATTTTTAGCGCTAGGGCAGCTCGTAATCCAAGGATTAGAGCTTCATACTCAGCAGTATTGTTGGTGCAAGCAAATGTCAATTTGAAGGACAGAGGAATAAGATGTTTTTGCGGAGATATTAAAATAATACCCGCACCAGCCCCACTCATGCATCGGGCTCCATCAAAGTATAAGGACCATTGTTCATTATGGTCTACCTCTAATTGAAGGCATTCATCTGGAAACTCGATGATGAGGGGATGGGTAGACTCTAAGGGTGCAGCAGCTAATTGATCTGCTATGATTTGACCCTTAACAGACTTCTGTCCTATGAATGTGAGATCAAACTCGCTTAGAGCAAGAACCCACTTGGCTGTGCGACCCGATAAATAAGGTCGACTCATGAGATACCTTAAGGGATCATATTTAGCAATGACATAAGTTTTTTGACTAAGCATATAATGTCATAATTTTTGCGTAGCAAATACGACTGCTAGACATAGTTTTTCCAACGCTGTGTAGCGGGTTTCATAACTGATGAAGGTTCGGCTAATATAATAATTAGCACGTTCTCGCTTTTCATCATCAAGTTGAGCTAACATAGCCCCTAAGGCAGAATCGAAGCGGAAATATAGAGGAGAAATGGGCGATCGGATTTAGGTGGTGAAAGCACAGGTGGATTAAGGAGGTATTGTTTGAGAAGTTCAAAAGCTTCTCTACATTCTGTATCCCAATTAAAGGGGACATCCTTCTTAAGGAGTTTAAGAAAGGGACCGGTTTTATCCGCCAGCTTATCGATGAAGCGACGGATGGCTTGAAGCTTACCTTGTAAACTTCGTAACTCAGATATATTAGTCGGTGCGGGCATATCAGTGATGGCCGCAATCTTGAGAGGGTCGATTTCAATACCACGTAAAGAAACTAAAACCCCTAATAGTTTGTCGGATTTAACTCCGAATATGCATTTTGTTGGATTTAATCGAATGAGATATTCTCGTAATCGATTAAAGACTTTCCTTAAATCATCTAAATGATTATTTTCAATAATAGAGCGAGCTATAATATCATCCACATAATCATGTAGGATATCATGCATCATATCATGAAAAATGTAGGTCATAGCTCGTTGATAAGTTGCACCGGCGTTCTTTAAGCCAAATGGCATCACTTTCCAAGAAAAGGTACCCCAGGGGTAATAAAGGTTGTTTTAGCCTGGTCTTCAGGAGCTATCCGAATTTGATTATAACCGGAGAATCCATCCATTAAGGACATCATCCCACTTTCGGCAGTGAAGTCAATGATTTGGTCCATGTTTGGAAGAGGAAAGTCATCTTTAGGGCATGCAGCGTTAATATCTCTAAAATCTGTGCAAACCCTAACTTTGGTAGCTTCTTTCTTGGTGACTAGGAACTACATTTGAGATCCATTCAAGCATAATCAATAGCTTGTATAAAGATAACATTCAGGAGTTTTTCTAACTCCCCTTTGACTAGCAGAGCCACTTTGGGATGCATTTTTCTAAGTTTTTGTTTAACCGGTTTAGCATCCGGATGGACCACTAGATGATGCATGACTACAGAAGGGTCTAGACCTGGCATATCTTCATATGTCCAAGCGAAGACATCTTCATACTCTTTAAGGAATGCAATGTATTGTTCTTGTTTTTCTTGACTTAATTCTGATCCAATATTGATTATGTGAGGATTATCCTCAGTTCCAATATTAATTTTAATGACGTTTTCTACCTCCATGTGTAGATCTCTTTCAAAGTTAGGTGGGGCGGGTGAAACGCCCAATTCTTGTAATTCTTGTAAGGTTAATTTAGATAATTCATTCTGAGGATCAGTGGCCTCAAGTTGGGCTATAGTTGGTATAGAACCATCAAAATAAAATCCATTGTGTAACATCTCTTCAACAGAGACATCATGGAAGATATCTCCTTCCAACTCTTCATCGGGGTCAGCAATCATTTCAGGGTATGCTATGGACAGCATGTTGCATGAAAACGACTGATTTTTAAGAGGCAAATCAACATGCCTATCCAAATAATCTTGATAGCATATGAGATGATCATCATCCTCAAAAGGAAAGGGTTGACCCTTACTAGGAAATAGGCCCACACCACAACGGGCAGGCCACGGTTCTACCTCGAAAGGTTCTTTCATGCCATTTTGGGAAGGTCCCAAGCCTTTCCCTTCATATCCCATTTTAAGCATCATGGGTTTAGCTTTAATATAATCATTGGTAAAATAACACCGAGCATATCCTTCATGATGAGTTTTGATATTCCGAGGGATTCTTCCCCAGTCATATCCTTTATAAATGAAGGCACAACTCCCGACTTGGTAAGTACTTCCCATAGGTTGTGGGAGGCCCAAAGTACGAGGAGATGGCGGCAAGTTATTTAAAAGGTTTGAATCTTGCATGAAAGCATTCATTTTTTCTGATATTAAGGTTGTAGATAAATCTGGTAAGAGTTCATCAGAAAGGGCATAAGATGTAGAAGGCTTATTACCTATGTCTTTAGATGTGGAAGGTATGATAGATGTGTCTATAGGTTTTGAATTTATAGGGATAGAACTTGAAGGATTGGTTGTAGATTTAAAATCTTTTTGAGGTTCTAAAATGATTTGTTTAGAGGGTTGTTGATCTATATAGGAGGATGAAATTAATGGAGGGGAAATAGGTGAAGTTATGGGTTTATGTTTCACAGTTTTAGATGAAAAAGAAGAACTAGGATGTGTGGATGACAGAGCAGGGCAAAATTGCACTCCAACGGGTTCTGCCAAAGCACACATATCAAAAGGTCTAGGGTCACCATGAATAGTGACCAACTGATTTTTAAACTCAAATTTAACACATTGGTGTAAAGTTGAGGGGACCACTCGCATGGCGTTGATCCAAGGGCGACCCAAAAGTATATTGTACGATGCTGGACAATGTACAATAAACACGGTTGTTTCTAGGGTTCTAGGACCAACTTGCAATGGGAGGGTAATAACTCCACATGTTTCTTGTGTTTCGTCATTAAAAGCTTTGATAATCATATCGGTTTTCTTCATTTCATCACTTCTAAAGCCAAATCGTTGGTAGAAGTCAAAGGTGCAAATGTTTAGAGATGAGCCATTATCAATCAAAACTCTTTTGACGGCTACATCTCCAATTAAAGAAGTAATGTATAAGGGATTGTCCTTATGTAAATTGTGTTGTGGGATATCTTTATCCCGAAAGTCAATACAATCAATCTCTCGAGTGATGATAGTATTGGCCATAGCTTCAAGTTGAATGTTTTGAGGTACCATCATTTGGCTCAATGTAAGCATCAACTCATCCCTATGGGTGGGAGAGGATCTTAATAAATCTAAGAGGGAAATTCTGGCCGTAGTATTGGACAATTGCTCATTAATATTGTAAGGGGGTTTAGATTGAACAAAGAGGAACATGATTCCCTTTATTGGGATTTTTCAAAATGAATGGAGCTGATCCATCATTCTGATTTGGTTCTTGTTGAGAGTTTTGAGCTTGTTGTCGAGTAACGACTCCAATGGTACCTACAATGTTATAGTGAAGACGTTGAACTGGTCTCGGTTGAGCATTAATGGCTTGTTCATTAGAAAGGAATATATTGGAAGAAGGTCGAGTAGTGACTCTTCTAGGAAATGGTTCTTCTGGAACCATAGCATCTCTGACGGGTTGAATAGGATCTGATTCGTTTTCAGAACTATTCGATTGGTTTGAAGTAATGTCTAGTTCACTTTCACTATCTGATTCTATATCACTAGAATCAGAAGTTTGAAAATTATGTAAGGGCCTGGTCGTAACCAGGGATAAGGTCGTGTCAAATATTTGAGGATCCTGAACAGGTAATTGTCCGCTAATGGTTCCTACATATCGGGTAGGAGGGGGAACATTATGATGTTCGATTTGATTGGCTACCTCTTTACCATGTCTTGGTAAAGGGTGTTGAAATATGTCTAGAGTTTGATTGGCATTTTGATTTTGATTTTGGGGAATGGTCTTTTGAGTATTATTAGGAGGGTTTTGTTTAGGTTGGAAGGCTTGCACTTCCATTTCATTATTGTCAATCAAATCTTGTATTTTATGTTTCAACCTTTTACAAGCGTTGGTAGAATGTCCAGGTCCTCTATGGAAATCACAGTGCAAGTCAGCTCTATATCCGGGTATAGTTGGGTCAAGTTCCCAGATAGCTGGTAATTGGATCAAACCTCTTTCGAGTAATTGAGGTAAAATAGTTGATAAGGGTTGGTTTAATCTAGTGAATTCTCGAGGAGGCTTGTCAGGAGGTTTCAATATGAATTTTTTTGTTGTCTTCGTTGCATTGATATTAGCAACGTTTCATTGTCAATGACTCCGTCACCGACAACTTGTTTGTTTTTATATTGATTTCTGGATGTTTTCTCATCATCCTTCTTCCTAAGTTGGCCTCTCCTAATGAGGGCATCTTCTACTCTTCGAGCTAAATCTATAGCTTGATCGAAGGTAGTTAAAGTAGCGATTGATAGCTCATAAGATATCTGTTCTTGTAAATTGTTGATGAAAATGTCCAACATTTCCCTATAAGGCAGCACAAAGTGCGGTTTTCCTGTCAATTGCCTCCATCTAGCTAAGAAATCGGCAAAGCATTCATCCTTGTCTTGTTTTAAATTGTATAGGTCTTTAATAGTTACATGCCTCTCGATGTAGGCACTAAATTGATGGACAAATGATTCCGATGTTTCTTCGAAGTTTCTCAAAGAATGAGTGGGCAATTGATAGTACCACTCTAATGCCATTCCACCTAAACTTTTGGGGAACATTTTTAGTAATAGCAAGTCGTCATGCGATATGTCATGACATGCTATCCTAAACATGCGAAGATGCTCTATGGGATCTTCGGTTCCTTTATATATAGGCAGGACGGGCATGGGAAAATGCTTAGGGTATGGTTGAGCTACAACTATGGGATCCAAAGGTTGACTACAGATCTCTCGATAATTATACGAGGGACGGTAGGGATCTATCTGGTCCATACGTGAAGCCAATTGTTTCACCATGGCTTCCAGATTACTAGTTTGCCCCCCATATTGGTTCGGTAGGGCATTGACATGAGTGTTATGGGCATAGGATGGAGGAACATGAAGATTAGATGCCATGTTACTGTTGTGTAAAGTATTGGTAGGAAAAGTATTATGGAGGAATTTTGAAGTTGGATTATGTTGTATTCCGGATTGTTGAAAGTTTGTATTTGGCTTTGTTTTAGGTTTTTGTTTACTTGAAGCATATTGCTCAATAGTTTGGCGGAATAAAGTAGTGAAGGAAGGTTTCTTTTGTGTGGGAGTGATTTTAGGTTGAATAACGAGGCTCCTTAGGAGGTTGGGTAACCTGTTGTTTTGACATGTTTTGAGCCATAGTGACCATATCCGTATTGGATGGCCCAGCCTTGTCACTTTCTTGATCAATGAAAGACAAGGGATTAGTGCGCATATTGCACATATATTCCATGGCTGCTTGAGTGTTACTAATTTGCCCTTTATCAAGGCGAATTGCCACATTAAGGTCATCAATGTTATCCATGAGAAATTTCTTGAAATGCTCGGTATTGTCAAAGGCAATAGTTCCATTTGGAGCTACTCTAGGGGATGAGGATCCATCCTCTTTAACACTTCCTTCTTGTTCCTTATCTTCACCTAAGTCTTCGTCTGATTGACCTAGAGTTTCTCCTTCCGGATTTGTATCTCCAAGAAGGACATTTGGGTTTTCAGTTGTATCTTGTAACCAATCTTCTCCTTCTCCTAAAGTTTCTTTACCATTCCTAAGTTTAGGCATGGTGCTAAGTTTTGATTTCAGCAAATATATATATATATATTATATATATATATATATATATATGCAACAAATTAAGAGGTATATATTTACTATATACCTACTACAATATTTGAAAATGAAATGTTTAAGTTTTTGCTAAGTTTTTGATTTTTTGATTTTTTAGTTTTTTAGTTTTTTTTTTTTTGAAATAATATAATAAAGACAACAAATAACACAATAAATGCAAGAAATAATACTGAAGTAATAATCTAGTTTTCTATAAACAATTTATGAATATCATTAATAGGTTCGAGTTGTTCGGGAGTCATGAAGTGTTCTTCTTCAAATTGAAAGTTTTCTTTTAAAAATTTGATGAAAAGAGCTATAGTGATGTTGTCTGTTTCAGATGCTGGTTGATAAAAGTAAAGCTCGTGGCAATACTCTCGATATAACACAGCTCGCGGAACTCTATTCCATCTTTCCCTATCTGTAAGAACAACCTCTTGGTCTTCTACACAACCTAGGAACTGGTGCACAATGGCTGCGTTCTCGAGGTATTCCTCGAAGGTGAACAACTCTGAAGATACTAGAGCTCTCCTATAGGCTAACCATCTATGGCAGGCTCTCTGAAGTTCATGATAAAAAACTAATTGATGAGGATCCAGGATTCTATCTAGGACTAGCCTCTTGATTTGCTTAAGTTGTGTGGACCTAGATGAGATGAGACTAAGTCTTCTATCAAGTTCGTTCCACAAGAATTGATTTCTACTTGTTTCAGGCACACTAAGGACAGAATTAACTTCTATAGCTGCCAATTGATTTTCTACGTTTATAGTAACCGCTAACCTTTTCTTAGGAGCTACCATCTAAACATGTTTTCAAACTTAAATGTTTTAAAATGCATCTATGTTTTAGTTGTTCTATATATTTTTTTTTTTTTTTTTTTATTTTTAAAAATTTTATTATTCATTCACTTCTTGTTCACCAAAATGTATCGCTCCAAATTTTTTGCATCCCTACCTTCAAGCTATTGGATCCGCGCCCGGAAGGAGGATGGGAAAAGGATGTCGTGGTACCTCGGACTGAGAGGACTTTGCGAAGGTCCCGCCTCTCAAGGGAGGTGTATTTTGATGATTTTTCGATGGATGGTGGGTTCACCAGGAAACATTTAAGGGCAGTTTCCATGCCTAGGTTTTGGAATGTGTTTAAATGTGTTCATTTTTAACCTTAAGCATTCATATCCTAGGTTTGGCCGAATGAATCTAGATTAATCTATATGAAAATGCAAGTTCAATGAATACAGAAAACAGATTTAAAGACAGAAAAATAGAGAGATTACAGAATGCAAATGAGGAATACCTGATCCGGATGTCTGAAGAAGATTCTGATGTTGAAGCGATCTGGATCGTCTGAGATTCGACAGAATCGTCTGCAATCAGACAAGATCGTCTGAGATCTGACGAATTCATCGACGAATTCGTCAGAGACCTGCAAAACCGAAAATAGATGCAAAATACAAAAAGTACTATAGTGCTAACAGAGGGAAATGATATAAAATGGCAGCAATGTTATCAAACCGAAACTTAAACACAGAGACAGAAATGAATCGTGCTAATTAGATGATAATTAGGATTTAATTATGCACTTAATCTAAATGGGTGAACTCCAAATGCAAAATAACATAAAACACTGAATAGACTATCTAATTTGCAGAATAAAATGACAGAGAAAAGGTTGAGAAATGCAAACTTCAGGCACTGATTGCCTTAATACGGACTGCAATCGAGATCGTCTCGCATCAGTACGAAATCGCCTCGAATTCGACAGGTTCGCCTCCGATCTGAACAGGTTCGTCGGCGACGATAGGTGCTGGCTCCGGCTGAAAAATAGTGATGTACCTGCAACAAAATTGATATGGAACTAGTGCAAATGGAAAATAGGGATGTTTTAACGTGAATGGAGTTAACTTGCAGAGAATTTCGGCCAGGGGTTGGGAAGGGAAAATCCTAGAGACTAAATAGGCTTAGGGGAGTAGTTAGGAGGTTGGAGATCATCCCAATTTGGGAGATCTCCAACGGGGGAGGGTCCCAACGGCGCGGACACGCTTCGCCCAGATTGGAGACCCGTTGGAACAGATTCCAACTTTGCAAAATCAGTTTTGCGACAAGATCGTCCGGACGTCCTAGTCCGGACGAAATCGTCAAATCCGGGGCGATATCGTCCGATCGGCGACGATATCGTCAAACGGTCAAAACAACCTCTAAAAATGGCACGGAAAAAGGGGGAAACGGATTTCTCGACGGTTAACGAGCGGTTTGGGAGGTTAAATTTGAATTTTAAATTATTTACTAAGGTGAATGTAATTATTGTAATTTTATTGCGCCAATTTTAGGGTGCTACATTTTGCCCCCTCTTTAGCGAATTTTTCGAAGAAAATGCGTTAAAGATGAGTTCTTCTCGATCTACGAGAAAGCAAAAATTATTCCCATTTTTAGGCGACGATTCTTGGTCGAATCGTACGACAGCTTACTATGGTGCCCCCTCCGTGTTTTTACCCAAATCGAACGTTTGAGGTAAAAACGCGAAAAAAAAAAAAAAAATTATTTTTGAATAAAATTAAGAAAAATAGGGTAAAACCCTAATTCATTTTTACTGTTCATTTTCTGGGTTTTAGAGCTCTGAAGCAAAAATGGTGGAGACGACGCACAGATCGACAGAGGTCCGACGCGGTCTACGGGTAAGAGTCCAGACTGATCTAGAATGCTTTAATTTAACTTTACATGCTTTGTAGGTAATTTTTAGATGAATTTTGAGCATCGCGGCCATTTTTGGGCCGTCGACGTCGTCGGGACGAAATCGTCCCGATTTCAACGAAATCGTCTCAATTTCGGCAATTTTGCCCGAGGGCGAAATCGTCGAAAGGGGGACGATTTCATCAAATTAGGGACGATTTCGAACTGCGAAATCGGAGACGATTATGCTCAAATTTGGGACGATATCGTCCAATAGTGGGCGATATCATCAATTGCACAAAATTGAATTTTTAACTTGCATTATTAATTACTTGAATTATTTATTAATGATTGCTTATTGTTTTGTTGTTTATGTTTGCAGAGAGGATTACTAAAGAGCAGGGAGTGGAAATACGGAGGGTTGAGAGATGACTTGGCCGCTCTCACATAGGCAGAGCGGGATCAGCTGGCACAGGTCGGCTTACTGCATGTGGCAGAAATGCCACAAGTTTCTACAGACATGGGGCTACTGACGGCCCTAGCAGAGAGGTGGTATCCGGGCTCTTCATGTTTTTGGCTACCTACAGGGGAGATGACTCCCACTTTGGAGGATGTATGGAGGATTCTGAGAATCCCCATACAAGGATGGCTGATTACTCCTACGGCCAATCAGGGCCGCGCTATGGGACGGTTGTGCGGTGACCCGAGCTTCGCCCTAGAGAAGGGCGGAGTTAACATCGAGGCACTGCGCCAGATGCCTGGGGCATCTACACTCACACGGGTTCTAGCTGGAGTAGTTGGTGGACTTCTGCTGTGCCACCAGAGCGGGTGCAGGGTGCCGTGGATGCTCGCAGATGTGATCTACGATATGCGAGACCACGGGTACAGGTTCTCATGGGGCAGTTTTGTTCTATGCCGATTGTACAAGATCCTATATGGGGTCGTGTACAAGGGCGGCCGATGTCTGGTTATGACATCGCTACTACAGGTTTGGTGTTGGGAGCACATTGCGGTGCGGAGGCCGGTAGGGCTTCCTCTGACAGGGGTTGACGGGGAGAGGCCCCGAGTCTTCTACTGGTGGCTCCGGAGAGGGGCACAACGACGGATCGACCTGTCGATGTCCCGGAGGCTACTAGATGACTTAGTCCTGGACCAGATCACCTGGAGGCCATGGAGGGAGCATCCAGGGTGGGCAGAGGACGGACAGGAGTTGGCTCATGTTAGGCGAGTTTGCTGGCTGAGGATGGAGAGGGGAGAGGTGGAGCTCCATAGGTACGACCGAGTTTTGAGGCAGTTCGGTCTACAGCAGGGGATCCCATCCCTCAGAGATTACGAGTTTTCTCGGACTGTCCGGGATAACACTACGGTTAGCGGGGCTCCCGACATGCAGCGGTTCTGGAGCCAGGACACAGATGATGCCCCCATCCAGCCAGTGGATGGGGACGACGCAGGAGTAGCCGATGGCTACGATGCCTGGTACACAGGCATCCGCCCTCCTCGGATGACGAGGGCACAGGGTCCGATCCATGCGGTTGTGCGTCGGATAGGGAGGCGGCGCCAGGCGATGATGGAGGCAGCCCAGGGTCACGACGGGAGAGAGGCGAGGAGGCCACAGGCACAGGAGCGGCCACGGCAGAGAGAGAGGGAGAGGAGGGAGGCGAGACCCCCATCTCCATAGAGGCCACCATCGCCCGATAAGGGCAAGGGTGTGGACACAGGAGAGAGTAGCGAGATGGCTACTCTTCGGGTGGAGAGAGATCATCTGCAGGCTCAGGTGCAGACGCTACAGGATGCGGCTGCACGACACCGGGCTGAGGTGTCACAGCTACGGGATGAGATTGCATGCCTCAGGGCACGGGGCGGAGGGGCGAGCTCTGGGGAGTTGACACGGGCTATCGCCCAGCTGACATTCTACTAGACATTATACTTCCAGCTGGTGCCAGAGGCGGATAGACTACCCCTGCCAGCTAACATCGCAGATCCGATCAGGATCGGGTCATCGAGGACCACGTCCCGCGAGGTCGAGGACTAGGACGACACAGACGGGGGGGGGGCCAGTGTCCACCTCAGGGCGGGGGAGGAGATGAGGCAGAGAGCTCGAGGGGCTCTCGAGGCTAGAGGGCTGGACATTGACATTGTATTATATTTGTTTTTGTTGATAGAGGATTGAGTATGCCGAGGTACAGATTGTGGCATACCAATCCAGCTTTGATGATGTACATATATTTGTGATATATATAGATGAGATATTTTTGATCATATGACTTGTCTTATGTATTTTTATGATGCTTTTAATGTTTTGATTGATTGATTTGATAATTGGATGTAATTATGTCGTTGGGAATATAATTTGAATGTCATGCGTGTAATATTTTAAATGAAATAATCTGATGTAACAAATTGATTTGTTGTAATGAAATGTAAAAATAAAAAGAGACTTCTAACAATAATTTCAAAGGACATTGTCGCTATTATAGACCATTTCATGGAGTCGTTGCTCACTCGGTCGTCAAGCTAGTCCCATTTATAGAAATATTGTTAAAAAGTAAAAGAGTGCTTAAGAAACTGTCTTAAGACTTTGGTGCAATAGTGCAAATGATGATGATGATGATGGTTTGTTTTCAGATTTTCATAAAAAATATTTGTGCATGAAATAATGTTCAAATGATTTTTGCTAGGCATAAATTCCTAAGTGTGATAAAATTTTTGGATAATTCTTTAGGAATTATACCATCATTGCAAAATTAAAGGTTGACATAATGACATGAAATAATGAAAATGTGTTTGCTTTTGAAAAGCATAATTTGTGTAACATAATGAATTAAGTCATATGGTTTTCATGATTTTTAATAAATGGGGAATAAAAATTGTTACAATGGTTTGCGCTAGGCATAGAATATGTAGGTATAGACTTATACCATCATCGCGAAAATCCAAAAAAGATAGTTTTATTGCATGGTTGATTTTTGATGAACAAAAAATATGAAAATGAGGACTTGCGCTAGGCATAAAATTCCAATTTTGGTTTTGAAACTATACCATCGTCGCGAAAGTCAACCAGATATATATGTATATGTTTTGTGTAGTTTGAAAGAAATTTTTGATTTTTCTATTATATAGTTGTCTTTGTGGTAAACAACTGTACTTGATTTATTCCAAACAAGTTGCAAAAATAATATTTCAAATTATTTTGAAGACAAAAGTTAGATTTATAAGGAATCCCATGTGCATATGTGAATTCATTTCCGATCTTGATTTATCATAATGATACACAAAATCTCTCAAATACAAATGTGTGTGCAATTGCATTGTTCATTTACCAGTTTTGAGCAAGATAATATGATACAAGTGATTTGAAGAAACCAAATAAGTGTTCATTAACCATGATGTAGATGCATATAACCATACTAGGCTACTATGTAGGTCGGATTATCAAGAGCTAGCTAATCCATAAGCAGACATAGGTCTAGTACAAAAGAAGGTCGCTAATGTGACGGACATATCACCACGCTAGGAGTTACCCAAGGCCAAGCAAGGTTGGGCACAAACCACCTGTTATGGGGCTTACCTCACAGTGTTCGAATAATTGAGAATTCCAGGGATTCAAGCTCATCAACCCTTCTTTTCTTTTCAAAGGGTAGGGAAAGGGATTTTATTGCTTTCTTGCTTTCTTTTGAACTTTGCTTATTTTTCTTTTTCTTGATTTTTGAGATAATGCTTGGAATATTGCTGGAATGATATAGAATAACATTTTTCTTTTCTCTTTTCTTTTTCTTGAACTTTTTTTTTCTTTTTCTTTGCTAGGGATACTTGCTCGGATTAGCTGTAGAGCAAGGGATTTTTATTCTGGGTAGGGGTGAGCTTGTCCTTTTGCCAATTCTCAAAGATTCTAGACCATGTGCATGATAGGATAGCAGGGGAAACTTTTCGCTCAAGAAATCAGTTCTACTATGTAGCAAAACATGGAAATTACAAATATAATCATTTTATTGTGAAAAGATGTGCTTGGTTTAAGTAAATAACAAGATCAATTCTCTATGCTCAAACTTTATTTAATTGAATTTTGTGAACTTTGATATAAGAGAGATTAGTAATCATGCCAGATAAAATCAAGATATTTATTTGTTGTGAGTGTGCAAGTGAGGGATTCAAAATAAATGCTAATTTATCCAAAAATAATTTGAAACATATAACTGCAATAATTGTAAGAAAATATATATAAACACTTTTGAGAAGTTTTGAGACTGTTGACTCTCTCTTTCTTCTTTATTTTATTTGGGTTTCGAAAGAGTCAAGCATATAGTTGTTATTATATTTTTATCATTATTTTGATTTTTGGTTTTATTTTTTTGATTTTGAGCAGAAAAAATTTAACAAGTGCTTTAAATAAATGCAATAGATAGTTTTGAAGATTTTGGATGATTATGAATATTTTTGATGTTTTTGGATTTTTATAAATTTGAAAGAAATATATAAAAAAATTTGAAAACAAATATATACAAGGATGAAGAATGACCAAATTTATGCATAGTAACGTTTAAGATGCAAAATATTCATGGGTTCTTTAAGTTCTTTACCATCTAAGGTAGATAATTTGTATGCTCCTGATTCAAATTTAGCAGTAATAATGTATGGTCCAAGCCAATTGGGCTCGAATTTACCTTTAAGGTCCTTAGTTGCATTTGTATTTTTTTTATTTTCTTTTAAAACAAGGTCACCGATCTCAAAGGAGCGATGACGAACTTTTTTAGCATATGATCTTTTAAGCTTGTTTTGGTAAGCACGGAGATGCTCCAAAGCATTGATGCATTTTTCATCTAGGAGTTCCAGCTGACTGAGTCTGCCAGCACGATATTCATCTCCTACTTCGGTATCTTGAAGTAGCAGAGCCAAAGAAGGAACTTCCAATTCAAATGGAAAAACTGCTTCAGCACCATACACCAAAACAAATGGTGAAGTTCCAGTGGGGGTTCGAACACTAGTTCGATAGGCCCACAAGGCTGGATATAATTGAATGTGCCAGTCACGGCCAGTTTTATTGACCAATATTTTGAGAATTTTGATTAAGGTTTTGTTAGATGCTTCTGCTTGACCATTACCCTGAGGATAATAGGGAGTGGACCAACGATGTTGAATCTTATATTTTTGACATAATTTTTTAACATCTTTATTTTTGAAACAAGTTCCATTGTCAGAGATGAGATTGGCAAGGATTCCGAACCTGCAAATGATTTGATTAAAAATAAATTTAGAAACTTGTGTGCCAATGCAGGAAGCTAAAGGCATAGCTTCGACCCACTTCGTGAAATACTCAGTGGCGGTTATGATGAACTTATGTCCATTAGATGACACAGGATTGATTTTGCCAATAATATCCAAGCCCCATTTAGAAAAGGGCCAAGGAGATGAAATAGCTTGCAGCTCTTGTGCAGGCGCATGGACAAGGTCAGCATGTTTTTGACACTTGTCGCAATGGCGCACATACTCATGTGCATCCGTTTCCATGGTAGGCCAAAAGTATCCTATCCGAAGGAGCTTTTTAGCAATAACACTACCACTAAAGTGTCCTCCACAAGATCCATCGTGGGCTTCACTCAAGGCTGATTTAGACTCTTCTAAGTTTAAACATCTTAATAGGATACCTTCAAAAGATCTCCTATATAAAGTATTGCCAATTATTACGAATCGACTTGCTCGTCGACGTAATAACCGACGCTGGTTTCTATTAGAATTGGCAGGGAAAGTCCCATTTTGAAGAAAATCAAATATGTCTCAGTATACCAAGGTTCGGGAGTAGTTTCATTGATTAGAAACACATCCAAAGGCTCTAAGCATGACTTATTTGAGGCGGGTTCCCGGAGTCGACGAATAATGATAGTGGCATATTCGTCATCTAACTCCAAGGGCAAGAGAGATGCAGCTGCGGCCATAGCATCAACTGCACGGTTGCTAGTTCGAGGAATAGCTTCCAAGGTGACTTGATCAAATAAAGACATTAATTGTAAAACATAGGCCTTATATGGGCGCAGTTTATCATCTCTGGTTTGATAAACTTCATTAATTTGGTTTATAACCAGTTGGGAATCACCAAAAACTAAAAGGTGTTTAATTTTTAGCGCTAGGGCAGCTCGTAATCCAAGGATTAGAGCTTCATACTCAGCAGTATTGTTGGTGCAAGCAAATGTCAATTTGAAGGACAGAGGAATAAGATGTTTTTGCGGAGATATTAAAATAATACCCGCACCAACCCCACTCATGCATCGGGCTCCATCAAAGTATAAGGACCATTGTTCATGATGGTCTGCCTCTAATTGAAGGCATTCATCTGGAAACTCGATGATGAGGGGATGGGTAGACTCTAAGGGTGCAAGCAGCTAATTGATCTGCTATGATTTGACCCTTAATAGACTTCTGTCCTATGAATGTGAGATCAAACTCGCTTAGAGCAAGAACCCACTTGGCTGTGCGACCCGATAAATAAGGTCGACTCATGAGATACCTTAAGGGATCATATTTAGCAATGACATAAGTTTTTTGACTAAGCATATAATGTCGTAATTTTTGCGTAGCAAACACGACTGCTAGACATAGTTTTTCCAACGCTCGTGTAGCGGGTTTCATAACTGATGAAGGTTCGGCTAATATAATAATTAGCACGTTCTCGCTTTTCATCATCAAGTTGAGCTAACATAGCCCCTAAGGCAGAATCTGAAGCAGAAATATAGAGGAGAAATGGGCGATCGGATTTAGGTGGTGAAAGCACAGGTGGATTAAGGAGGTATTGTTTGAGAAGTTCAAAAGCTTCTCTACATTCTGTATCCCAATTAAAGGGGACATCCTTCTTAAGGAGTTTAAGAAAGGGACCGGTTTTATCTGCCAGCTTATCGATGAAGCGACGGATGGCTTGAAGCTTACCTTGTAAACTTCGTAACTCAGATATATTAGTCGGTGCGGGCATATCGCTGATGGCCGCAATCTTGAGAGGGTCGATTTCAATACCACGTAAAGAAACTAAAACCCCTAATAGTTTGCCGGATTTAACTCCGAATATGCATTTTGCTGGATTTAATCGAATGAGATATTCTCGTAATCGATTAAAGACTTTCCTTAAATCATCTAAATGATTATTTTCAATAATAGAGCGAGCTATAATATCATCCACATAATCATGTAGGATATCATGCATCATATCATGAAAAATGTAGGTCATAGCTCGTTGATAAGTTGCACCGACGTTCTTTAAGCCAAATGGCATCACTTTCCAAAGAAAAGGTACCCCAGGGGGTAATAAAGGCTGTTTTAGCCTGGTCTTCAGGAGCTATCCTGATCTGATTATAACCGGAGAATCCATCCATTAAGGACATCATCCCACTTTCGGCAGTGAAGTCAATGATTTGATCCATGTTTGGAAGAGGAAAGTCATCTTTAGGGCATGCAGCGTTAATATCTCTAAAATCTGTGCAAACCCTAACTTTGGTAGCTTCTTTCTTGGTGACTCGAACTACATTTGAGATCCATTCAGCATAATCAATAGCTTGTATAAAGATAACATTCAGGAGTTTTTCTAACTCCCCTTTGACTAGCAGAGCCACTTTGGGATGCATTTTTCTAAGTTTTTGTTTAACAAGTTTAGCATCCGGATGGACCACTAGATGATGCATGACTACAGAAGGGTCTAGACCTGGCATATCTTCATATGTCCAAGTGAAGACATCTTCATACTCTTTAAGGAATGCAATGTATTGTTCTTGTTTTTCTTGACTTAATTTTTGATCCAATATTGATTATGTGAGGATTATCCTCAGTTCCAATATTAATTTTAATGACGTTTTCTACCTCCATGTGTAGATCTCTTTCAAAGTTAGGTGGGGCGGGTGAAACGCCCAATTCTTGTAATTCTTGTAAGGTTAATTTAGATAATTCATTCTGAGGATTAGTGGCCTCAAGTTGGGCTATAGTTGGTATAGAACCATCAAAATAAAATCCATTGTGTAACATCTCTTCAACAGAGACATCATGGAAGATATCTCCTTCCAACTCTTCATCGGGGTCAGCAATCATTTCAGGGTATGCTATGGACAACATGTTGCATGAAAACGACTGATTTTTAAGAGGCAAATCAACATGCCTATCCAAATAATCTTGATAGCATATGAGATGATCATCATCCTCAAAAGGAAAGGGTTGACCCTTACTAGGAAATAGGCCCACACCACAATAGGCATGCCATGGTTCTACCTCGAAAGGTTCTTTCATGCCATTTTGGGAAGGTCCCAAGCCTTTCCCTTCATATCCCATTTTAAGCATCATGGGTTTAGCTTTAATATAATCATTGGTAAAATAACACCGAGCATATCCTTCATGATGAGTTTTGATATTCCGAGGGATTCTTCCCCAATCATATCCTTTATAAATGAAGGCACAACTCCCGACTTGGTAAGTACTTCCCATAGGTTGTGGGAGGCCCAAAGTACGAGGAGATGGCGGTAAGTTATTTAAAAGGTTTGAATCTTGCATGAAAGCATTCATTTTTTCTGATATTAAGGTTGTAGATAAATCTGGTAAGAGTTCATCAGAAAGGGCATAAGATGTAGAAGGCTTATTACCTATATCTTTAGATGTGGAAGGTATGATAGATGTGTCTATAGGTTTTGAATTTATAGGGATAGAACTTGAAGGATTGGTTGTAGATTTAAGATCTTTTTGAGGTTCTAAAATGATTTGTTTAGAGGGTTGTTGATCTATATAGGAGGATGAAATTAATGGAGGGGAAATAGGTGAAGTTATGGGTTTATGTTTCACAGTTTTGGATGAAAAAGAAGAACTAGGATGTGTGGATGACAGGAAGGGGCAAAATTGCACTCCAACGGGTTCTGCCAAAGCACACATATCAAAAGGTCTAGGGTCACCATGAATAGTGACCAACTGATTTTTAAACTCAAATTTAACACATTGGTGTAAAGTTGAGGGGACCGCTCGCATGGCGTTGATCCAAGGGCGACCCAAAAGTATATTGTACGATGCTGGACAATGTACAATAAACACGGTTGTTTCTAGGGTTCTAGGGCCAACTTGCAATGGGAGGGTAATAACTCCACACGTTTCTTGTGTTTCGTCATTAAAAGCTTTGATAATCATATCAGTTTTTCTTCATTTCATCACTTCTAAAGCCAAATCGTTGGTAGAAGTCAAAGGTGCAAATGTTTAGAGATGAGCCATTATCAATCAAAACTCTTTTGACGGCTACATCTCCAATTAAAGCAAGTAATGTATAAGGGATTGTCCTTATGTAAACCGTGTTGTGGGATATCTTTATCCCGGAAGTCAATACAATCAATCTCTCGAGTGATGATAGTATTGGCCATAGCTTCAGAGTTGAATGTTTTGAGGTACCATCATTTGGCTCAATGTAAGCATCAACTCATCCCTATGGGTGGGAGAGGATCTTAATAAATCTAAGAGGGAAATTCTGGCCGTAGTATTGGACAATTGCTCATTAATATTGTAAGGGGGTTTAGATTGAACAATAGGAACATGATTCCCTTTATTGGGATTTTTCAAAATGAATGGAGCTGATCCATCATTCTGATTTGGTTCTTGTTGAGAGTTTTGAGCTTGTTGTCGAGTAACGACTCCAATGGTACCTACAATGTTATAGTGAAGACGTTGAACTGGTCTCGGTTGAGCATTAATGGCTTCTTCATTAGAAAGGAATATATTAGAAGAAGGTCGAGTAGTGACTCTTCTAGGAAATGGTTCTTCTGGAACCATAGCATCTCTGACGGGTTGAATAGGATCTGATTCATTTTCAGAACTATTCGATTGGTTTGAAGTAATGTCTAGTTCACTTTCACTATCCGATTCTATATCACTAGAATCGAAGTTTGAAAATTATGTAAGGGCCTGGTCGTAACCAGGGATAAGGTCGTGTCAAATATTTGAGGATCCCGAATAGGTAATTGTCCGCTAATGGTTCCTACATATCGGGTAGGAGGGGGAACATTATGATGTTCGATTTGATTGGCTACCTCTTTACCATGTCTTGGTAAAGGGTGTTGAAATATGTCTAGAGTTTGATTGGCATTTTGATTTTGATTTTGGGGAATGGTCTTTTGAGTATTATTAGGAGGGTTTTGTTTAGGTTGGAAGGCTTGCACTTCCATTTCATTATTGTCAATCAAATCTTGTATTTTATGTTTCAACCTTTTACAAGCGTTGGTAGAATGTCCAGGTCCTCTATGGAAATCACAATGCAAGTCAGCTCTGTATCCGGGTATAGTTGGGTCAGGTTCCCGGATAGCTGGTAATTGGATCAAACCTCTTTCGAGTAATTGAGGTAAAATAGTTGATAAGGGTTGGTTTAATCTAGTGAATTCTCGAGGAGGCTTGTCAAGAGGTTTCAATATGAATTTTTTCTGTTGTCTTCGTTGCATTGATATTAGCAACGTTTCGTTGTCAATGACTCCGTCACCGACAACTTGTTTGTTTTTATATTGATTTCTGGATGTTTTCTCATCATCCTTCTTCCTAAGTTGGCCTCTCCTAATGAGGGCATCTTCTACTCTTCGAGCTAAATCTATAGCTTGATCGAAGGTAGTTAAAGTAGCAGTCGATAGCTCATAAGATATCTGTTCTTGTAAATTGTTGATGAAAATGTCCAACATTTCCCTATAAGGCAGCACAAAGTGCAGTTTTCCTATCAATTGCCTCCATCTAGCTAAGAAATCGGCAAAGCATTCATCCTTGTCTTGTTTTAAATTGTATAGGTCTTTAATAGTTACATGCCTCTCGATGTAGGCACTAAATTGATGGACAAATGATTCCGCTGTTTCTTCGAAGTTTCTCAAAGAATGAGTGGGCAATTGATAGTACCACTCTAATGCCATTCCACCTAAACTTTTGGGGAACATTTTTAGTAATAGCAAGTCGTCATGCGATATGTCGTGACATGCTATCCTAAACATGCGAAGATGCTCTATGGGATCTTCGGTTCCTTTATATATAGGCAGGACGGGCATGGGAAAATGCTTAGGGTATGGTTGAGCTACAACTATGGGATCCAAAGGTTGACTACAGATCTCTCGATAATTATACGAGGGACGGTAGGGATCTATCTCGGTCCATACGTGAAGCCAATTGTTTCACCATGGCTTCCAGATTACTAGTTTGCCCCCCATATTGGTTCGGTAGGGCATTGACATGAGTGTTATGGGCATATGATGGAGGAACATGAAGATTAGATGCCATGTTACTGTTGTGTAAAGTATTGGTAGGAAAAGTATTATGGAGGAATTTTGAAGTTGGATTATGTTGTATTCCGGATTGTTGAAAGTTTGTATTTGGCTTTGTTTTAGGTTTTTGTTTACTTGAAGCATATTGCTCAATAGTTTGGCGGAACAAAGTAGTGAAGGAAGGTTTCTTTTGTATGGGAGTGATTTTAGGTTGAATAACAGGTTCCTTAGGAGGTTGGGTAACCTGTTGTTTTGACATGTTTTGAGCCATAGTGACCATATCCGTATTGGATGGCCCAGCCTTGTCACTTTCTTGATCAATGAAAGACAAGGGATTAGTGCGCATATTGCACATATATTCCATGGCTGCTTGAGTGTTACTAATTTGCCCTTTATCAAGGCGAATTGCCACATTAAGGTCATCAATGTTATCCATGAGAAATTTCTTGAAATGCTCTGCATTGTCAAAGGCAATAGTTCCATTTGGAGCTACTCTAGGGGATGAGGATCCATCCTCTTTAACACTTCCTTCTTGTTCCTTATCTTCACCTAAGTCTTCGTCCGATTGACCTAGAGTTTCTCCTTCCGGATTTGAATCTCCAAGAAGGACATTTGGGTCTTTAGTTGTATCTTGTAACCAATCTTCTCCTTCTCCTAAAGTTTCTTTACCATTCCTAAGTTTAGGCATGGTGCTAAGTTTTGATTTCAGCAAATATATATATATATATATATATATATATATATATATATATATATATATATATATATATATATATATATATATATATGCAACAAATTAAGAGGTATATATTTACTATATACCTACTACAATATTTGAAAATGAAATGTTTAAGTTTTTGCTAAGTTTTTGATTTTTTTAGTTTTTTTTTTTTTTTTTTGAAACAATATAATAAAGACAACAAATAACACAATAAATGCAAGAAATAATACTGAAGTAATAATCTAGTTTTCTATAAACAATTTATGAATATCATTAATAGGTTCGAGTTGTTCAGGAGTCATGAAGTGTTCTTCTTCAAATTGAAAGTTTTCTTTTAAAAATTTGATGAAAAGAGCTATAGTGATGTTGTCTGTTTCAGATGCTGGTTGATAAAAGTAAAGCTCATGGCAATACTCTCGATATAACACAGCTCGCGGAACTCTATTCCATCTTTCCCTATCTATAAGAACAACCTCTTGGTCTTCTACACAACCTAGGAACTGGTGCACAATGGCTGCGTTCTCGAGGTATTCCTCGAAGGTGAACAACTCTGAAGATACTAAAGCTCTCCTATAGGCTAACCATCTATGGCAGGCTCTCTGAAGTTCATGATAAAAAACTAATTGATGAGGATCCAGGATTCTATCTAGGACTAGCCTCTTGATTTGCTTAAGTTGTGTGGACCTAGATGAGATGAGACTAAGTCTTCTATCAAGTTCTTTCCACAAGAATTGATTTCTACTTGTTTCAGGCACACTAAGGACAGAATTAACTTCTATAGCTGCCAATTGATTTTCTACGTTTATAGTAACCGCTAACCTTTTCTTAGGAGCTACCATCTAAACATGTTTTCAAACTTAAATGTTTTAAAATGCATCTATGTTTTAGTTGTTCTATATATGTTTTTGTTTTTTTGTTTTTGTTTTTCAAAAGGTTATGATGCATTCACGTCGGGTTCACCAAAATGTATCGCTCCAAATTTTTTGCATCCCTACCTTCAGGCTATTGGATCCGTGCCCGGAAGGAGGATGGGAAAAGGATGTCGCGGTACCTCGGACTGAGAGGACTTTGCGAAGGTCCCGCCTCTCAAGGGAGGTGTATTTTGATGATTTTTCGATGGATGGTGGGTTCACCAGGAAACATTTAACGGCAGCTTTCCACGCCTAGGTTTTGGAATGTGTTTAAATGTGTTCGTTTTTAACCTTAAGCATTCATATCCTAGGTTTGGCCGAATGAATCTAGATTAATCTATATGAAAATGCAAGTTCAATGAATACAGAAAACAGATTTAAAGACAAAAATAGAGAGATTACAGAATGCAAATGAGGAATACCTGATCCGGATGTCTCGAAGAAGATTCTGATGTTGAAGCGATCTGGATCGTCTGAGATTCGACAGAATCGTCCGCAATCAGACAAGATCATCTGAGATCTGACGAATTCGTCGACGAATTCGTCAGAGACCTGCAAAACCGAAAATAGATGCAAAATACAAAAAGTACTACAAGTGCTAACAGAGGGAAATGATATAAAATGGCAGCAATGTTATCAAACCAAAACTTAAACACAGAGACAAAAATGAATCATGCTAATTAGATGATAATTAGGATTTAATTATGCACTTAATCTAAATGGGTGAACTCCAAATGCAAAATAACATAAAACACTGAATAGACTATCTAATTTGCAGAATAAAATGACAGAGAAAAGGTTGAGAAATGCAAACTTCAGGCACTGATTGCCTTAATACGGATTGCAGTCGAGATCGTCTCGCATCAGTACGAAATCGCCTCGAATTCGACAGGTTCGCCTCCGATCTGAACAGGTTCGTCGACGACGATAGGTGCTGGCTTCGGATGAAGAACAGTGATGTACCTGCAACAAAATTGATATGGAACTAGTGCAAATGGAAAATAGGGATGTTTTAACGTGAATGGAGTTAACTTGCAGAGAATTTCGGCCAGGGGTTGGGAAGGGAAAATCCTAGAGACTAAATAGGCTTAGGGGAGTAGTTAGGAGGTTGGAGATCATCCCAATTTGGGAGATCTCCAACGGGGGAGGGTCCCAACGGCGCAGACACGCTTCTGCCCGGATTGGAGACCCGTTGGAACATAATCCAACTTTGCAAAATCAGTTTTGCGACAAGATCGTCTGGACGTCCTAGTCCAGACGAAATCGTCAAATCTGGGGCGATATCGTCTGATCGGCGACGATATCGTCAAACGGTCAAAACAACCTCTAAAAATGGCACGGAAAAAGGGGGAAACGGATTTCTCGACGGTTAACGGGCGGTTTGGGAGGTTAAATTTGAATTTTAAATTATTTACTAAGGTGAATGTAATTATTGTAATTTTACTGCGCCAATTTTAGGGTGCTACATTTTGCCCCCTCTTTAGCAAATTTTCCGAAGAAAATGCGTTAAAGATGAGTTCTTCTCGATCTACGAGAAAGCAAAAATTATTCCCATTTTTAGGCGACGATTCTTGGTCGAATCGTACGACAGCTTACTATGGTGCCCCCTCCGTGTTTTTACCCAAATCGAACGTTTGAGGTAAAAACGCGGAAAAGCAAAAAAATTATTTTTGAATAAAATTAAGAAAAATAGGGTAAAACCCTAATTCATTTCTTACTGTTCATTTTTTGGTTTTTAGAGCTCTGAAGCAAAAATGGTGGAGACGACGCACAGATCGACAGAGGTCCGGCGCGGTCTACGGGTAAGAGTCCAGACTTATCTAGAATGCTTTAATTTAAATTTACATGCTTTGTAGGTAATTTTTAGATGAATTTTGAGCATCGCGACCGTTTTTGGGCCGTCGACGTCGTCGGGACGAAATCGTCCCGATTTCGACGAAATCGTCCTAATTTCGGCAATTTCGCCCGAGGGCGAAATCGTCGAAAGGGGGATGATTTCGTCAAATTAGGGACGATTTCGAACTACGAAATCGGAGACGATTATGCTCAAATTTGGGACGATATCGTCCAATAGTGGGCGATATCATCAATTGCACAAGATTGAACTTTTAACTTGCATTATTGATTACTTGAATTGTTTATTAATGATTGTTTATTGTTTTGTTGTTTATGTTTGCGGAGAGGATTACTAAAGAGCAGGGAATGGAAATACGACGGGTTGAGAGATGACTTGGCCACTTTCACACGAGCGAGACGGGATCACCGGCATAGTCCGACCATCGCATGTGGCAAAGATGCCACAAGTTTCTACAGACATGGGGCTACTGACGGCCCTAGCAGAGAGGTGGTATTCGGGCTCTTCATGTTTCTAGCTACCTACCAATCTCGTGAAAACATAGCGTAGATAAAGTTCACATTATTAATATAGCCTACAACTATATTATAAAACAAATATTTGATTATTAATAGTTCCAAATGTATTGATTTTAATCATCATCATTTTTTATATTTTCATTTGCACTATTCACATTGTATTTTCCCTTACGCGGTGGGAATTTGTCCTCCTTGAGTGGCGACTGCTTTTATTTGAATCCATTTGATTTATACTAGTATTTGTTTCAGGTACAACTATTGTTCCAGTTTACATACTTTTCTGTGTTGATAAATAAGTTTTATATTGCATGGTTCTAATAGAAAAGGGATCTGGTAGGTGAATCACTCCAAATATGACAAAATAAATTAAAAAGGCCCCCCCGATAATGGTGCCAAAAATTGTTGTGGAGTTTTTTTTCTTACCCTTAGCATATTTATCACGTCATGAAAAACTCTGAAGGTCACAACTAGCACTATGGATTCTGGCTGATCCACCTCATTAACCTGGGAATAGACTACCTTAGACAACTCTAAACCAACCATGTTGGGTAAGGAAATCCTAAGCAATGGGTCATTTTATTGATTATTTTTTACGCACATGCCCGCTATGCTAGACAAAATATTATTTAGTTGATTTTGATATTTTTAATGATCGAACCTATCAATATTAAAACCTAGGCCGATGCCTTATCCATTATAGAGTTGTAGCAGTTTGATAAATGACCTTAGAAAAGATAACAAAAAGAGGAACTAGTTTGTTTTACTCCATTCAAATGATGTAATGTAAATAAAATAGTTAACTAGCGAGAGAAGGCATTATTTATGGATTTTGATTGCAGTAATACATAAACAAGCTAACACAGAACATTCACACAAAAAGATGCCAAGGGAAGAGTTGAGATTTCCATTAATAAAATATGTGCATAGAATAGATCAGCAAAGTGCTTGATCCTCATATACCATTTGATTACAGTAAACCCTCGGTTTGAATATTCAGAACAAGGGATATCTCCTCTCCATCTTGATTGTAGTGACGTAAGAGTCCTCAACTTTGGCACGTTCCATAGGAAATAATCACAGCGAACAACGCACCTCAACAGTCCCTGGTGAATGACAAGAGAAAGGGTGATAAGACACACAGACAAGAGATACACAAGGGAAAATATGACTTAGACAATGGACAAGTTTAATACCTAGATTTTCTTTCTTAAAGGTTCGATAAAAATTTGTTTTAGCATTATTCTCCTTCTTATAGCATGGGCTACTTGATCATTGTATCTTCCCACCCTGCTATAATAATCATGTTGTATCCACACCTAGGATGCATTCAAAAAATGCCACGTATCCCACGTTCCCTTAATGCAGGTGGAGGTTGTGCACCTCTGCTGGTACTACCTTATGCTAGTGGTTGTGGCCCTCCTGGTGTGTGTGTTGTGGTAGCGATGGGCCCCACTCCTACCCTATGATTTTGAATAGCTTGGTCAATGAATGCCCAAGCCTCATTTTGAAATGTCAAGGAGAAGAGAAGTAGGATCAAATATTGTATGGCCTCAACTATCCGATCCTTAGCCCACTACACATTATTATTGGTAAATTTGCACAAGTGGTCTACCATCTCTACTAAAGTCATGAAACGCTTAGACAGCCTATCGCCAGACTCTAAATCAAAATCTTGGATT
This sequence comes from Wollemia nobilis, assembly GCA_028583015.1. Classification (NCBI taxonomy): domain Eukaryota; kingdom Viridiplantae; phylum Streptophyta; class Pinopsida; order Araucariales; family Araucariaceae; genus Wollemia; species Wollemia nobilis. The sequence goes on from JAQPPZ010017052.1 coordinate 9,852,639, forward strand.
TTTTGGAAAATAAAATCTCTAATGACTGGGGCTCGTCCAAAGTCCTCAACCAAAATACTGTAGTCAACCAGCTCATCATTGACCTCATACTCTAATTCTACCACCTCTTGGCCCCACTGGCACCAATTTTGTTTATTTACAAAAATAGGGAGACCTTGATATATTCTTCTACAAATAAGCTTAGGGATTCATCTAGCAGAGCGGTTTTTAGTCTAGAAATGGGTACGTAGTCCTCCTAAAACCTCTTGTAGATTGGCATGATTCTATCCTTTGCCTCCCATGCTATAAGTTGTCCTGGATGAGACTCACTGCTCATCTAACAGCATTTATACCTATCAATATGGACTCCAAATCCATTACCTTGGGTTGGATCTTCTCCTTCATTTCTTATTTTAGCTCATCCATCGACCCAATTTGGACCCTATACTATGCAGTGGAAGGAGCAGGCATCTTTAGTTTATTAAATTTAGCCTAAAGTTGATTTAACTTGAGTTGTAATGGCTCTACCTCTGTAGCTTTGGCTTTCAATTCTTCAATTTCTCTTTCCACTACCTCAGCCACCTGGGCTTGAGCAGCCACTTGTGATTTCATCATTTGGACGGGTGTGAAAGATGCTCGGATGACTCCTTTGCTTGTATCTATAGTGGCCTCTTTAATTCTAGGTGGCAATGAGATTTCAAAAGAGGCCATAGGTGTATCGGTAGTCTCTTGTCTAGTTGTCTCCCTATGCCTGACTATCCCCTTACTTGGAGACCTTTGTTCTTCTATATCCTGGATCTGATCTTCCTCATCTGCTGTGAACTGGTAAGTTTCAGTGACCTTAGCCATTGTAAAATTTTCTACTTCTTGATCTGAGGACTTGATCCTAGCATTTTATGAGTTGGGGATCGTGTGGGGCTTTGCACTTTGTAACCCCTTAAAATATTAAGTATCCCTCCATCTTGTGCTATCTTTTTCATCACCCTTGGTCTTATTTGATGCTCTTCTTGATTTATCACCAAGGTGGTGGAATACAACGAGCACTGACTTTCTACCAATTGTCCTTGCTCTCATGGACTTATCAAATTTATTGTTGATGAGGCAACAGTCTACTTAGAAGATCCAATGGCCAAATCCTTCCCTTTTAAAACATGTGCATTAATTATGAGGGTTTGCGCATATGCTTTTTGTCTTTTAGAAGCTTTATGATTGGTCGGGCTCACCATGTCAACCATCATCTCTTTGTATTGATGAATGAATTGCAACTACGAATAATGACCAAGACACATGGTGGTTTAGCATTGGCTAATGTGGGGTACGGGTAGGTATGCACTTGCTTAAGGTGCATTGAGGTTAATTCTGGTGCATGCACCTTCTTAGGGAGTGTGTTGCATGACTTTCAAGGCAAGCACATAGGTTTATGCACCTATGTAACCTTCATGCACTCCAAGGTAGTGGAGCGCACACAATTTAATCAAAGTACATGAGCTATGTGCTTTTATAGACTCTACGTGCTCCACTAGAGTGGAGCACAAAACCCGAAGGTGAGTGCACAACCTTGTGCACCCATCTTGGACACTTGCATGCCTCTAAGGGAGGGGCATGCCAACTCGATATGAGGTGCATAGCCTTGTGTGCCTCGACTGAGGTTGTGTGCTCCACTCTCAAGTGGAGCACACTCATTTGGGATGAGGCACACAGACTTGTGCACCTCGACTAAGGTTGTGCACTCCACTTGAGATTGGAGCACACTCGGCTGGGATGAGGTGCACAACCTTATGCACCTCGACTGAGTTTGTGCACTCCACTCTCAAGTGGAGCATACTCAGTTGGGATGAGGTACACAATCTTGTGTACTTCGACTAAGGTTGTGCACTCTACTCTCAAGTGGAGTGCACTTAGCTGGGATGAGGCACATAGCCTTGTGCACCTCGAATGAGGTTGTGCGCTCCACTTGAGAGTGGATCACACTCAGCTAGAGGCTAGAGGTGGATGCATAGCCTTGTGCATCCACTCAAGGGACTCTATGCTCCATTGGAGTGGAGCACACTATCTTGGCTTGGGATGCACATCTTGTGCACTTGTGTGGATTTGAGTGTGCTCCATTGGAGTGGAGCGCACAAGACAAATTTGGGGTGCACCACCTTGTGCGCCCCAAGGGAAAATGTGGACTTGGCTCCCAAAAGGTGGTTAGCCTTTTAGGAGTCAACACAACCCTAAATTTAGGGTTAATTAAATTATATTATAATTTAATCAATAATAAAATTATTATAATTAACTTATAATTAATTTAATAACCATAGGGTTAATTAAATTAAATTACAAGTTAATTTATAATGAAATTATTATAATTAATTTAATTGCTTTGGGTCTTTCCATTGGACCTTTAATATTATAATAAAATATTATAATATTATTTTTCTTGGGCCTTCTAAATTCTCTTATAGACCTTATCTGATCACATTCTTATTTCTTAAATTGAGTCTTGAAGTCCTTCCTCTTTCACTACTCACTGAAACTGACTTTTGACATCAATAACAATAAATCTTGCTCATATTTCCAACACCTACATCCTCCACATCTGGGTCTACCACTAGTAGATCTACATCATATCTCACTAGATCTATCCACGATCACTCTAGTTGAGTCTCAACTCCATGATGATGATAGATGATGGGCTCACCAGGTGTATCCTGATGAACCCAAAACTACTGAGTAGTGTGAGAGTACTAGATGTACTCTCACTCTATTTTATGTTGGCCAATCACCCATAGTTCACACCTCTCACACCTTAGCTAATATACTACCTCCATCCATGGTAGGTAGTCTTGATAAGGTCACCATAACACCTATCCTAGCCTCAGTCCCTCAAACGACTCTATGTAGTCGATAATCCTGCCTGAATGAGGTCGACTCCAACCCATATCCTACTCACATTCCCATAAAACTACATATTTTATCTCAAGGTCCATCATATGTGTTCATGGTACCCATGAAAATCCCTCTAATATTTCTACCCAGATGTGCTCCCATCCCAAGATCTAAAGTAGGAAGTTGCAACCCAATATGCATCTGCCTTGCTATTGGATCTCATACAACTCATCATATAAATGAGCCAATAAAGTACTTCCCCATGCCATGATCAAAGGGTTATCAATGGTGAAATAAACCAACTCTTGGACCAGCTTGAGTAGGTTCCATGGGAACCTCACTGCTAAAGAACACAATAATAGTATGTTGGACATGAGTGACATCACCACTACATGCCTCCTAGTCAGGACCTCTATGCTATGCCAAGCCTCCACTAGTACTCTACTGCTACTTAAGCCCTATCAAGCCACCTCCTAATACTCATAAAAAATCCTCTACAACAATCTTTCCTACTGAGTAATGTGTGTTGAGTTGATGAGGAATCCCTCAATCGACACACGGAGAATCTTGTAGACATCCTCTAAAGTGACTGTCATCTTGCCAGTCAAAAAGTGGAAGGTGTTGATCCAACTTGTAGATATCTAAATCATGTCATGCTTACGGGATATACTTACATAGACACACTCATAATATCATAAGACATAATCTTGGACTTTCCAAGCATCAATAGTGGTCCTCACCACTCATTTGGGATCTTTTCAAGCCATCCAAGCTTAGCTTCTCAAGCCAAGAGCGATGATATTCTAGCCGCTCAAGCCTAGAGCGGCCAGACCTAGCCATTGCAGATGATAATGACTAGATCATAGCCACTGTATACAATAGTGGCTAAGCTATAAGAAGATGTTTTCCAACAAACAAGCCCAATCTTGGGTAGAAGTGGTAGTCTGTATGCAATAAAGGTGAGCGGGAGTGACTTTGCATTCCTTTTCATGACCAATTCATATAGGAGACTTGAGTTTGCATTTAGACTTAAGTTAATTGACCTCCAAGAATAAACAAAGGACAAAAGCTTCTCATGCTAATGACCAGTTCACATAGAAGACTCAAGTGGGTAGTTAGATTTCAGTTAACTGGCCTTCAAATATAGACAATGGACAAGAACTTCTCATGCTAACTTGCACTACACATGATAAATTCATTTCTAGGGCTTGGACATAGACCTAGGGTTTCACACTATAAAAGGTGCAAGCTTGAGAACACCATGGGAGCCTGATCACATCTAGAGATCCTTTAATATTTTATCATACAGAGAATAGAGACCCGAATCACATACAGGAGATCATTTTAGAGAGAGTTCTCTTTGGATCACGTGCATGACGGAGCTTTGAAAAATCAAAGGGCATAACACCTACTTTCTTCAACATTATATCATAGTCTTTGACCCATAGCTTTGGGGCAAGGAGACCAAGGTTTTCTTTAGTGATCGTTGTCTTGGACAATGTCCCGTAGACTTGGATTAGATAGACATAGCATATTTTATCTTATTTTCTTATATCATTAGCATAGATTTACTTGATTCCATGGTATTGTTTTATCATATTTCTGTTACATTCTTTGATTACTAACAACCTCATCCAAGGAGGCAATCTCGGACACCTAAAAGTGTATTGTTGTTTCATTACTTGTAGGGCCACAGGTACATCAGACAAAGGTTACAACATATGAAAGCAAAAGGGATCCCTCTAGGAGACGGTCCTAGAGAAGGAGGCATCTGTAAGCCCTCATACATTTATGTGCGCGAAACCAGGAAGCTTTTATAAGCACACCATATCTTCATGGAAGGGGCATTCCTTGCCCACTTGTAATTTATAGTATCAAAATGGGTATCCCTAAGAGGGACCGACATGTAACCAAGCTTCAATATCAATAAAGAGATCCGTATTTTGTTATTTCATGTTATATGTTTTTTCCTCTTGTCTTTCTATTTTATCTTTGGTATTTTAAATAGCATTACAAGTAGGGTTTTAGAAAAGGTACCGATGTGTGCATTCTTGGGGTCACTACACAACTATCCCAATGATATATTAGGATGATAAAATAAGCCTGGTACAATGTCACCACCTCTAACCTTTTCAACTCCTTAAGGTCAATGACCTCGGGCCATTCCCAATTACCATCAGTAAGGAGCCCTCATGTAGTACCAAATACCATTGTAAATCTGTGTCAATTCCTAATAAGTTGTACCAAATATAAATCATCTAAAAAAAAAATACAAATCACAATGAGGTCATCCAAGGCCAAGACAATCCCCAAGCAAGGTTGTCTCGAGTCAAAACGGCCTTCGTAATAGTCAAAAAGTTGACCATTGTGATTCAAATATGGTCATACCACCTCGATATGACCTCCAAATCCATAAGAGGGACCATATTCTAGCAATATGATCCTGATATTAGGGCATATATATCTTTAAAAAACTTAAATAAAATACTACATCCTAACCTAAAATGATGTTCGTTGCCTTAATTTTTAGTGAGGTTCATTTTAAACTACAAAATAACAGAGAGAACAAAGCATATACCTTTCTTGGTCTACCTCCTCCACTCGTCAAGCTCTTGGATTGGTCCATGCTTGATATCAATTGGTAATTCGATAGTGCTTCACTTCTGAATTTGTCCTCCTCATCACCTCCCTTTTCCTCCAATCGCAACAATGAAAATGATTTCAAAAATAGAAAAATTTATTTTCATATTTTTCACAACTTTGTGTCCATCTCTGTGTTAGATGGTTGCATTTTTTATGATTTTCCTACCAAGGGACAACCTCAAAAATTGCAAAAATTGTAATATATATATATATATTCCAAATATACCCATAATATTTTGGTCAAAAATATTTCACATGATCCTCGTATCTAATGATTTACCCTACACACCTAGCGGTTGCAGTGATTAATTATACATGCAATCCTATTGGATGGGTAGATTACCATAAGGACACTTGAATAATATATATATATATACTAATAATGATCAAATCAATTCACAAGGCCCCAAAGGCACCTAATCACTTTTGTCACATAGAATCTATAAAACTCGAGTGAATCTTGTATCTAGTGGTTTTCTCTAATTGTAGTGATTGGTTGTCTATGCAATTTTGTAGGATGAGTAAATTACCATAAGTTCACTCATTAAAAAAAATAATATAATTGTTAAAATCTAAGTTGTAATGGGATATTCCCTCCCACATTTTCAAAAGTCCTACAAAACCAAAAATAAGTCTTCTTGGTCAAGCAACTTGTTGCTTTCATCACTTTCCATCTCCTCATCGACTCGTCACTTGATGGGGTATTCATATAATCATAAAATTTATAATCAAAGTCAATAATAAAACACTCAATCAATGCAAATTGCATTCATTCAATAAAAATTATAAAAACTATCATACACTTCCCTATTTGTTGGGGTAAAAGCAAAAATGTCAATAAATGCTTGGTAAATCTAAAACCCAATCCATATAAAATATCTACCTAAAATTTATGAGTGCCAATATCAGGTATGCTCAAAGCTATTGTGAGTAGAGATAAATTAGTTCTACACTTTAGCCAAAAATCTTACCAAAATCAAGTCCATCGAAGTGTTTGGAAGCAATGATTCAAAAATGTATGCTCTTTCCATGAATGGGGCATCTAACATTGATAAAATCAATGAACACCATCTACCCTAAATTTGACTAATAGATCATCTATTTTTTCTCCATGTTGTGCTTTCACATAATGCATCCCAAAAAGGGGCATCTATAGACACCTAAAATACGTCATGTTGAGGAGACTACCTATATGGACTCCTTTAAGGCCATATGACCCACCTTGGGTAACCCTAGGACTCAAAAATGGTTTTCACCACTCATAAATGGAGGAATTTCCCTTTCCATATAGGACCATCCCACCAAAGTATGGTCTCCAGAGACCGTCTTACCCCAAGATGGCCTCCATTCGAGACCATCTTACCCTGAGATAGCCTCCAATCAAGACTGTCTTACCCCAATATGGTCACGCAAAAAACAAGTTCAAATCCCATGCCATGATAAAAGTAGTTACATTAGCCAACTAAGAATAATGACATACACAGTCAGTTGTGGAGAAGATTCAAGAATAGGTAGTTACCTTTCCTGAATCTAACCACTTCTTGGCTTCCCATGCAATATTGGAGTCCATTTTGGAAGTCTATATAGTGGCACCCAACCTTCATACAATCATCAAAGAGTTTTCATGCAACGAAGTACTACCTAACTATAGAGTTAAATAGTTCTCATTCTCAAAGCAATGAAGTGCTACCAAATTTCAACCATGAAGCTTTCAAGCATGCCAATGGATTACTTTGAATATTGAAGATCACACTCATGCTCCTCATACAATCAAGCATCCTTGCTTTATTTTTAGATTCCACTCCTAAGTTATTCCCCATGAATGAATCAATTCATTGACAAATCCACATATCAAACCTGACATCACCTCACATCAACCAAAAGAAAATCATCCATAACTTAGCAACTGTCTCTCTCAGAGAGGACTTGCAGGTATGACCATCTCTCTCAAAGACAACCCATAGGTACGACCATCCTGCATAGAAGATGGCCTCTTGGAAAAAGATCTTCTTATTTTCTTTCTTTTAATAGGTTCTAATAGCATTTTAATTACTATTTAGAATAGCTAGATTTCATTTTCATGCATGTATTTGTTGTATTTCAATTTCTTTATCACTTTATTTTGTCATCACTATGGGCCTTATCTTGAAAGGCTCTTCATATGCTTTTGATGCTCTTTAAATCTTCTTGTGTGCAAATTATAGATCTTTATGAGGAATCAATGGCATAAATATTCATACCTCATCATCATACATTGTGATAGTCCTAAAAACATGTCCCTAATCAGTTTGTGAGATGCAAAAATATCCTATGTAGTACATCCAAATTGGTTTCAATTGTATTTCATTGTATCAATATTTCTAGCAAACCCTAAAAGGGACCTTCTTGTAATATTCTTGGAAAGAACAAAGCATTTAATAAAATGGCAACATCCAATCATTTTATTTATTTTTTTATTTATTTGTATGGTTACATTTATATTTGATACATTTTAATATTTTCTTTTATTTTAGGGATGTATACTCTTTTTCAGCATTTTCATTTTGATTTACAAAGTTTGGTGGAAATAGATGGTTATTTACTATGGGATCTAATAGTTGACTATAAAATTATTAATAATAGTATTTGTGTCTAGCCAAGGCCCCTTAGGAAGAGGTTATTTTGCATTCTAGTTCTTCCAATTTGGAGTCCTATTTCTCAATGTTTTCTAACTTAGAGTTTATACTTTGAAATTCAAGAAAACGTTGATTCAAAGGAACTTTTGGCAAAATCAAGGGGGGTTGAGAGTAGGCTTAAGATATTTGAGGGAGTGATACTAAGGGTGGTACCATTTGATTAGATTCTAAATGTTTTTTCATGTAATTAATACCTAAATTATTTGACAATAAAGGGTTAGTAGATACAGGGTTTGAAAGGATGGAATATGTAGAGGAATACTAGAAGAATGGATGGAGGTAGATATGCCTATAGAAATCATAGGAGTGGTAGAATCAACAAGATGATTTATAGACATATTGGGACCTGAGGTGCTTACTTTTTTTTCATTTAGTTGTGTAATATGGTACTAGCTACTTGAACATTCAATATTTTTATTTGGATTGAAATTATAAGGCTCTCCCCTATGTTGATTTTAAATTTCCTATATAAGGACATATAAAAATATATTTTTGTTTCATCTTACACATTCCCTAATATATCTACAAAATAAAATGTTAATATCTCTAAAAAATGTTATTCTTCATAATTAGGGTTCACCCATGGGTTTTCTATGGAGGACAATGGCCCCATACTATGGATATTATTAATTCTTGGCCATAGATAAAGTTTAGAAAGAGAAAGTTGATTAATTAATTATATCTTGTTTAAGAAAGGTAGAAATTTCTATGAATACCTGAAGTAGGGAAAAATGGTGCACCAAATTATGTGAAAAAATATGCGTATCTACCCCATCTCGCTCATGAGCATCAAAAAGGAAGCATGCATGTGAAAAGGAAAGAATACCAAACAAAAGGAAATGAATCAAAGCAAGTCTCTTCTCATTAATTTGTTGGATCAGATCCAAGGTTACACAGCAGTCCCCTTGAGGGCTCAAAATGTGATACAATTGTTACAATATTGGGTGCCCAAAGACCAAGTCTTTCATGGAATTCGGGTGCACATCCAATGTTTCTCCGCGTACCCACAATCGAGGTGGGTGAGCCAATGCCACTGCTGCTTGTATCTAGGTTCTCTGATGTCTGATATTGCTTCCCAAAGCCTTTTGAGGACCTGCACCTGCACACAAGGAAGCAAAAAGGGGTCAAATAGCAAGGGTGTATGGTGAAAACATGCAATCCCCACAGGGGCAAAATGGCATATGAATTAAAAGTGCATCAAATGATATCCAAATGACTTGAAAATTTGCAGAGATGTTAAAGAGGATTTTTTGGGAGGATATCACCCAAAAAATATCGGAAATTGCATCCGTAGACCCCTCGATTTAGCGCCGCCCACCTACAACCTATGAAAAGGAAGACAACAAAATATCAAACCTGCACTCATCCAAAACTCATGAAATTTGGTCAGTATGCATAAATTGGCATTTCAAGACAACCCATATGATCATATTTTCAAATTGGATCCCGGATCCACCTGCATCAAACTAGGGTGCCCGGATGGGCCCTACGAGCCTACGAAAACTTAAAAATAGCATAACTCCTTCATTTTAACTCCAAATGACCTGAAATTTGAACTGTAGCATCATGGAATAATGTAGAAAATAACTAATTAAAAAAAGTAAAGAAATTTCTTAATAATTTACCCTCGTCCCGGGGGGGCGATGGTGACTACAACTATTTGGGGGGCACCCTAGGAGGGGATACCCACCAAATCTAGCCACTTTTTGTTACCAAACCACTAGAAGATGTTCCTAAACAACCTAAGGTGTGTTTTCATCGAATTTGGTGAAGAAATTCACCTGGATGGAAAAGTTATGCTCGGATTACCTTCTTGAAGTCACCCGGTAACCTCCTTGGCAAAAGGGAGATTCCGAGGGCAAAAAGGTGCAATAAGGTGAGGGGAAATCTTGGAAGCACTCCATTGCATATCCTAGAACTCCTCTCTATATGTGTGTCTAAATTTTGTGTGGAAATTGCATCCACTTTATAGCCCAAAGGGGCTCAAGTGCAAAAAGGCATGCAAGGGCATGCATGGCAGGAGGTGCCATTTGTCAAAAAGGAGGCATGCATTGGATGGGGAAGAGAATCTCCATTATTGGCCTCCATAATGATGTGTGTCATGAGGATTCAGTGTCCTCTACCCCGCATGCTCTATTTGGTGGGTTAAATGGCAGTTTTTGGGTGCCATTTGGCCCAGATTTGACTTTTTATGGGTCAAACTTGCTCACCGTCCCACCTTGGGATGAGGGCTCACCACCATCCTAGGGTGGGATGGTGGGAATCTACCACCATCCCAGGGTGGGACGATGGTGAAATTTGGACCAAAACTACCCAAAATTTGGTCAGTAGCCTCCAAAAAGCCTTCTGGAGTGGCTAGAGCCACTGTGAGCCTCTTGAGGGTTGCCAAAGGAGCTGAATGATGTTAATTTGATCATGTTTATTGATGCCTAATTGGATTGACCATATTTTAGTGTCTACAGATGCCCCTTTTTGGGATGCATTGTGTGCAACATAGTGCTGAGCAAAAATAGATGACTAAAATGTTGAATGATTAAGGTTACTCGATAACCTAACCAACTTTAGATGCCCCAATCATGGAAAGGGTGTGCATTCTTGAATCCTTGCTTTTGACTCAGTAAAGACATTGGTCTTGGTTTCTCTTCAGCTTCTAGGTATGCTCAAGGGACTTATAACCCTAGGTGTTTAGAGAAAACCAAGTATTTTGGTAACTTTTGAGGTTACCAACAGGCAGGTTCATCTGCACTGTTATGTGCTTAATTGAGATATTTGCTTGTTTTTTGCCCCAAGTAGGGGCATGATTGTCTTTGTCAAAGATTCATTGGATGAACGCAACTTGCATGATTGAGTGTTTAATTGTTGATTTTTTATTATGAATTTGTTAAGCATGACTACCCCCTCAAGCGATGAGTCGATGAGGGAATGACCAGTGAGAAAAGCGATGAGTCACTTGACCCAGATGACATTTGTTAAGGTTGCCTTCAGTTGTTCTCATTGAAAAATGGGGCATTTTTGAAAGGATTTGGATGATGCTATGGAGATTTCATGGAAGCAAAGAGTTGAAAACCTCCTTCCCATGGGGCGGTCTAGCCATAATGGCCTTCTTGGGGAGTGAAGTAGTAACTTGTCCATGCATCCATGAGAAGTTTGCATTCCATCTTGACCCTGAATGAATTCCATCATATTTGGCTTGTTTTAATGGGTGTTGAACCCTTTTCGTTGGCGTTTGTGTTGTTTTTGCTATTTTTGATTAATATATATGTATATGCATTTGACCCATGGGCTTATTGGATGCCATTGGGGCATTTTGAGTAACCAAAGGGTTTATGGATACCTTTGGGGATTTTTGGGATTGACCAAAGGGTTTAGGGATACCTTTGGGGCTTTTTGGGTTGACCAAAGGGTTTATGGATACCTTTGGGGCTTTTTGGGTTGACCAAAGGGTTTATGGATACCTTTGGGGCTTTTGGGGGGTGACCAAAGGGTTTATGGATACCTTTGGGGCTTTTTGGGATTGACCAAAGGGTTTATGGATACCTTTGGGGATTTTTGGGGGTGACCAAAGGGTTTATGGATACCTTTGGGGATTTTTGGGGTGACCAAAGGGTTGATGGATACCTTTGGGGCTTTTTGGGGTGACCAAAGGGTTGATGGATACCTTTGGGGCTTTTTGAAATTGATTGCTTAACTATTTGATCGATGATTAGGGGAGGTATGGTACCAATAATGCCCCAATTGATGCTTGAAAATATTTGTGTGATGTGCAATTGTGCGATTGTGGACCATTAGGTGCATTAGGTGTTATGATGCATTAATGGATGCATGTGTTGTGCTATGATGTCATTTGATGATATGCAATATTTTTATTTGATCTATGATATGACGATGGATGTCTATCATGTATGCATATGTTTTAATGTGATTTGATTTGATTTTGTACATGTATGGATGTATGATGAGATGGATGACTATATGTCGTATTATGCTAGTACCATAGATGATATAGAATGCATCAATTCATGTGTAATGTTGTCTTGAGACTATATAATGGATTTGTGAATAATGTAATTAAAATGAATGTGGTGAAGTGATATGATGTTTAGAAGATGTTCATGAGGTTTCCATGAAACTCAAACACTCTAGTAAATTGATCAAAAGTTGTATACTAACCGTGCAAGACTTTTTAACAAGGTATGAATATGTTAGGATGACCAAGATACTCAATATCCCTGTGTGTGCAAGTGAGTTCATTCTTGTGAGATGCATAAAGATACCGCCATTGACAAGTAGGCTATCCACCAAACCTGTAATGAGGATCACTCTATGAATGCCACAATCCAAAGTTCTGTACTCAGTTGGATTAGACCACTAGGTAGTATAGGTGACCAAAAGCTAGCTCATCCACATGCAAACATTGGTCTATACACACGCAAAGCTAATGTGATAGACATATCGTCATGCGTTTAGGATACCGCCATTGACAAGTAGGCTATCCACCAAACCTGTAATGAGGATCACCTAAATGGTTTTTCAAATGCTGAGAATTCCAGGGATTCAAGCTCAGGTGTCTTTTGGTTATTCAATTGATTGGGATTACTTGCTCTCATATATAGTGATGAAAATCACTATTTATTTTTTTCTTTTTAGTGACTATAATCATTGTTTATTTTGAGTTTTTTCTTCTTTTTTTCTCTTGAGCAAGGGGTTTGAGTAGTGGTGATAACCACTATTATTTTTTATTGTTGCTTTTTGAGGATTTTGATTTCAAAGTTGAACTTGTGGGATTTTTGGCTTGTGGATGGCATTGATCCTTTAGGCCTTGGGGATGACTACCCATCCTTCTCAGGGGCGTGTAGTACAAATCCTTATGACTTTAGGGATCAAAGGTGTTTGGAAATGTTGATGGGAAGCTTTTGGGATTTTTCTTTGGAATGGTGTTGATATTTTAGGCCTTGGGGATGACTACCCATCCTTCCTAGGGACGTGTAGTATGAATCCTTATGACTTTAGGGATCAAGGGTGTTTGGAAATTTTGATAGTGGTGAAAACCACTGTTTATTTTGGGGAATTGGGTGGGGAAGAGCTTGTCCTTTTGCCAATTCTCAGCATTCTTGAACCATTCGCATAGGGGGATGAGCAGGATAAACTTTTTGCTCAAGGTACCCTAGACCACTTTGTGGGTTTCATATTTCCTTTCATAAACTTGGATTTATTAGTGTGAAATGTGTTGGGATTTGATGTATATGAGGCACGATCTCAGCAAGACTCTACCTCCTAAAAATCTCACTAGCCTTCTACAAAATCTGAGAAGAAACTAGATATGGCTAAGTGACCAAAAACCTTAATGACATTCTAAAAACAAATGACTAAGTGGAGGGAATGGACACGACCATGGAAATGTATGAAATGTAGATGGAAATGATAAGTAACTATGGAATGAGCTGAGTGATAACCTTGACACCATTGATTGTGCATTATACTTAGTGTACTATTTTAATGCTAGACATGTATGAGCCACTCTAAAAATGCAAAGTGCCAATGATGATTATGCCAAATGCAAATGATAATGCAATGGTATGCAACTTGATGGGAACGCAATATTTTTTTGAAATTTTGATGATGTTTTTTTTCTTTTTGAAATTTTGATTGATATATATGTATGAAAGTGCAATGCGATGCAATGTTTTTGTATTTTGATGTTTTGATGATGTTTTTGAATTTTTGATTGATATGTATATACATGTGACCAACAGGCTTATTTGGGGGCCATTGGGGCATTTAGGTTTGACCTAGATGATCGTAGATAGCCTAGGAGCATTTTTACTTGACCTAGATGGTGAAAACCTGCTAGGAGCCTTTTGGGTGACCTAGGCATTCAACGACACTTAGAAAGTGTCTACGACTACCTAGGGGTATTTGGTTGTGACCAAAGGGCTTAGGGATGCCTTTGGGGATTTTAGGGTTGACCTAGATGATCGTAGATAGTCTAGGAGCATTTTTACTTGACCTAGATGGTGAAAACCCGCTAGGAGCCTTTTGGGTGACCTAGGCATTCAACAACACTTAAAAAGTGTCTACGACTGCCTAGGGGAATTTGGTTATGACCAAAGGGCTTATGGATGCCTTTGGGGCTTTTAGGGTTGACCTATAAGAAAGTCCAAAAGCTTGACCTAGGGGATAAAAAGGTCTGTAGCGGGGGGGACACTAGGAGGAGGGCTTATGGATGCCTTTGGGGATTTTAGGGTTGACCTAGATGATCGTAGATAGTCCAGGATGCATTTTTACTTGACCTAGATGGTGAGAACCCTGCTAGGAGCCTTTTGGGTGACCTAGACAGTGGGGATCTTGGAGTTTAGGGACCAGGGCGGAGAGAGGTTATAATACCAAGGAGGATGCTAGGGTTGACCAAGCGGTATGTAGATACCCTTGGAGCCTTTTAGGGGTGACCTAGACAGTTATAGACCGCCTAGGATGCTAGGTGTTGACCAAGAGGTTGTAGATACCCTTGGAGCCTTTTGGGGTCACCTAGAAAGTTATAGACCACCTAGGAGTGTTATGGGTTGACCAAGCGGTATGTAGATACCCTTGGAGCCTTTTGTAACTTTGCTTACTTTGTGTTCTTAGGAGGAAGGTGTAATACCTTGTGTACCCCCAACATTTGTGGTGATCAAAGGAATCGAGGAAGGTGTGATACCTTTAGAATCCCCATTTTGCTTCATTGCTTGTGATGTAAATAGTGGGGGAAGGTGTTACACCTTGGATACCCCCAATATGTACTATGATTGGTGCAATGTTATTGTCTTGGCTAGGAGGAGCAATAGGAATTGACCCCCCCTATTGTGCTAGGGCATTTTGGGTAATGCCAATGTCTCTATGGGGTGAAAGGAGTGACCCACTCATGGATAAAGCTCCCTCATCAATAAGATCTTGGACCCTGTGTCTAAACATATGACAATTGCTAATGGCATACCCTCTCATCCGATGATAGAGGCAATAATGATCCTCCCTATATTGTTTAGGTTTGGGCCCATTTGGATTGAACGGGCGTATGTATGGCAATACGATTGCCTATGTATCTTGCAGATTGTGGAAGATGGTTGACATAGGCTCAGATAATGGAGTCCAGGTACGACGTTGACGCCTTAAACAAGGTGAACTCATATGACTCATTTTATGAGGTGATGAGGTTGTATGTGTCTCAATCACCTATTTAGGTTGCTCTTCTTGACTACCATCTATAGGTAACAGATGTTGCACTATGTCAATTTGTTGGTTGTTGATTTGAAGATCATTCTTGTCAAACATATCCTGTACCAAGTTTTTGAATTTAAAGCACCTATGCACATCATGCCCCTTCTGCCTATGGTATTTGTAGTATAGGTCTTTGCGATATCCGTAGGGCTTAGGTGCATAGGGGTCGACAAGTCGACTCTCAGGTAAAGTAATTACCTTTGCCACGTAGAGTCGCTCAAATAGAGAGTCCCTGGACTCATTAATGGGCATAAATTATCGCTTAGGGTGACGTTGTTGGTTTAGCCCTTGATTTATTTGAGACTTAACATTGGACTGTGTAGGAGTGGGTTGGTCCTAACAATCAAGGGGTTGAGGTTTTGGATGACTCAACCGTAACTCAATGCTTGTGAGCCGATCCATGATCTATTGTAAATCATTCTGTTGGTGACTCACTTGTAACTCCACATCGGCTAGCCTATCCAAGATATGTTGTGGTACTAGTGGAGGTGATGACTGGATGGCTATTGAGGGAGTTGGATGGCAACTTATATGTGGTGGAGGTGAACTAGGTGTGGGAGCTAGGAGATAGTTGATCGAGGGTGGATAAAAAGTCCCTAATGTCTGAGCAGATGTGGATGCTTCATGATGATTGGAGCTGGCGATTATATCCACATGTTCTTGTTCTTGATTTAGCTCATGCTCATGTTCCAACTCAGAGTTTTCAACTATGGTAGTTGGGTTACCCCCACTTTGGTCTAGGGGGTACATCGACTCTTGATCTTGTGGAGATGTTGAGTGAGATGGAGTAGGTGTGACCGAATCCATCAATGGTATCTCCTGTGGTGTGGATGGGATGTTGGGTGGAGTCGCAAGTTGCATAGATGGATTCAGAGGACTTTGGTTCTCTGTCATCACATTGATCATTCCCACAAACTCATGAGAAGATGCATTTGCATTTGAACAAGTTATGGCTGCCTCATCAACTTGTCCAAGATGATCTGCTTGGCCTCCATGTTCGGAGGGTGCATCAAGAATGCTATCAATGGGTGGAAACTTGGTAGGGGGACTACCTAGATTTTTTATCGACTCGATGATAGGTGTGAATGCAACATTGGGTACTATGCACTCATCGAGTTCTAGGTAGGTCAATTGAATTGTGTCCTCAACTATGGTGGGTGAATATGGTATGATATGATTTGATTCATCCGTATCAACAGGGGGTTCTTCCTCCTTTTTGGTAGGAGTGATAAGATCTTCTATAGGTGTATTGATGATAGCTATGGGAGCTTCTGCAGTTGGCTCTTCTGATCCTTCCTTGCTTGAAAAGATAGAGGATGGTACTAGCGGTGGTGGTGAAGGTAGCTTCATGACTAACCGTGGGGTTGCATCTAGACTCTGGATAAGGTCATTGGGTTTAGTATCCAAATGCTTGGGTGACACTATAGGCCTTTGTGGATGATCCACCTACTTATAATACTTGAAGGGGTCTGGGTCAGCATTGATCACATGGACCTTACCTTCATCAATGTATTTAATGCATTGATGCACTATAGATGGAACACATTCCATATCTCTTATCCATGGTCTTCCAAGTAGTATGTTGTACTGTCTTTCACCCTCCAAGATGTAGAACAACGTAGGCACAGTATTTTGTCCAACTTCAACAAGTAGGATTATTGTACCCATAGTGGAGGATAAAGCATCATTAAATGCTTGTAATGTGAACTTGGAAGGTGCAATGCGTGAGGATGGAAGGTTGAGATGCTTTAGTGAAGTTGTGGTAATAATGTTTATCGAGGAACCTGTGTCAACCAATACTCGCTTATAGGGGACCCTATTGATACTCGTGATGATATGCAAAGTAGGATCTGGTGAATTGGTAGGCACGGGTTTGACCTCATGATTTTGAAAGGATATAACAGGCTTCTTGTACATTTGTATGTATTCCATAAAGTTGGTGAAAGCATCAGAGTCATGATGTTGTACCTCCATGGAATCCAAGACCCTCATGAAAGGTTCCCAATATTTGGAGGACTATAGTAGAAGCTCGCTCATGGTCACTTTGGCTGATGGTGCATGCGAACTTTGCACAGGCCTACTCTGGATTGCTAACACTTGTTGGATGGGAGTTCTAGGTGGTGAAGACCACGATGTAGAGGGAGTGTAGACCTCCCTGCTAGGCCCTTTGGAAGGCTGATTATATCTGGTTTGTGATTGGAATCGGTGTTGGCTAACCGAATAATCCACTTGATCATGTGGGTAACCCATTGATGTTCTCTTGGTAGAGGTACTTTGGTGGTCGGGTCTTCTATGTGAGGAGTGGACCTCACGATGACTTTCAGGGTGTCATGCAGGAATGATGAGATCCTCAGGAGAATAGCGAAGGTGACTACTATCAGGGCTCCATGCAGGAGTGAGGAGATCCTCATACCTATAATGATGGTGCTCAGGGCCTCTCCTAAATTTTTCTACTTCACTAGCTCGTGATCGAGCTCGGCCATGCATAGTTGTCATAATGTGTTGACTAGGCAAACCTTGAAGGAAACCCACACTAAAGAAAATTTTGACTTTCAAAAAAGGCTATAAGTGTTATATATCAAAATGATCAGTGTGACGAGCTGATCATAATGGGCTAGGTCTCCAAAATTTGATTTTTGGATCAAAAATTTGTATTTTTGGAATATTTGGCCAACCGGGGCCTGTGGGGAAATGCCCACTTTTAGGAATTTTTGGGAAATTTTGAACCGTGAAGAGTTAGGACTCAAAATTTCTAGGAGAGGTGCCCTAGGGGCTAACTAAGACAAAAAAACAAATTTGGCACTTTTCGGAGTTGTCTAGCCCACTCTATGACTATTTTAGTGCAGTTTTTCGCTATTTTCGGGGTCGAAAATAGAGTAAAAATAAAACCAAAATAACTTTTTCGTTATAGCTCCATTTTGCACGATTCTTGAAGCATTGGATGCAGAATAAAAAGTAGTTATATTTTTTTTTGAAACCCTATTTTTTGAAAAATTAGGGTTAGGGTTTTGTCCCAAATAACAAAGAAACACACAAAGCAGACAATATGATTATCTTTTTACTGATTAAATGTGTGTCCTAAAATGGTTTCAGTGTGTTTAGATTTGTTGTTGTTATTTGCTCTTGTTGTGGAATTAGAATGAGGGAACTCAACCAAAGTGGTGACTAGGGACACTAGTGCCAAACATGATTTCTCAAAAGAGTCTAGGGTACACCACTTAAATCCTAGTGGGGGGTTCGCCTAGCTCTTCCACTCTGAAACAATGTTTCCAACAGTGGGAGGCAGTTTGAACATTAGTGACCTATTCCATATTGAGAGAGTGCCCTATTCTATCTAAGATATATATGGGCAAGCTGGTGGAAGGAGGTGAAATCCAACGTCACCAGTCTGAATTGGGGGTTGGTGATGAAATCCAACCTTACCAATGTTATAGTGGAACGTGCAAGTGTGTGTGGTTCCTTTTAATCCAAAGAAAGTAAGCAAAGAAGCATTCAATGATCATTCACTAAATGCATGCAATAGGTGTGTTTTAATTTCAAAAATCTAGGATAAAAGGAACCTACAAATGTCACTTATAGATGCAAGCCCTAAATGCTAACCTACCCATTGGGTAAGCCACAAGCAATCAAGCCATAAAGATGCATTGCTACTTCAAATTTCTTTTGAATTTTCTTCTTCCTTTTGCTATGTGATGTTATAAGAAAAGAAAAAATGTAAAATTTTAACCTTTCTATGCAAGCAAATGAAGCAAGAAAACTGATTTTTGATAGTCTCTAAAAATGTAGTAGAAAAGCAAAGGTTTTAGGCACTTACTTTGTCCATTTTGAGCTCTCCAAATTCTGAATTTTTGGGCAGAAATATCTCTATTTCACCACCGCTCCAGGGTGGGGTGAGTAGAAGCCTCACCACCATCCCAGGGTGGGATGGTGAAGCCACCATCCCAGGGTGTGCCAGATAAAGCCTCTGCCACCATTCCAGGGTGGGGAGGGGAGCACCTGCAACACAAAAAGGGCAAAAATTGCAAAATTGAGGTCAGATTTTCACCCAAATCAAAAGGGACAAGGGTCCCACCATGATCACCACTGAATTAGGGAAAAAATGGTGCACAAAATTATGTAAAACAATATGTGTATCTACCCCATCTCGCTCATGAGCATCAAAAAGGAAGCATGCATGTGAAAAGGAAAGAATACCAAACAAAAGGAAATGAATCAAAGCAAGTCTCTTCTCATTAATTTGTTGGATCAGATCCAAGGTTACATAGAAGTCCCCTTGAGGGCTCAAAATGTGATACAATTTTTACAATATTGGGTGCCCAAAGACCAAGTCTTTCACGAAATCCGGGTGCACATCCAATGTTTCTCCGCGTACCCACAATCGAGGTGGGTGAGCCAATGTCACTCGCTGCTTGTATCTAGGTTCTATGATGTCTGATATTGCTTCCCAAATCCTTCTGAGGACCTGCACCTACACACAAGGAAGCAAAAAGGGGTCAAATAGCAAGGGTGTATGGTGAAAACATGCAATCCCCACAGGGGCAAAATGGCATATGAATTAAAAGTGCATCAAATGATATCCAAATGACTTGAAAATTTTTAGAGATGTTAAAGAGGATGTTTTGGGAGGATATCACCCAAAAAATATTGGAAATTGCATCCGTAGACCCCTCGATTTAGCGTCGCCCGCCTGCAACCTACGAAAAGGAAGACAACAAAATATCAAACCTGCACTCATCCAAAACTCATGAAATTTGTTCAGTATGCATAAATTGGCATTTCAAGACAACCCATATGATCATATTTTCAAATTGGATCCCGGATCCACCTGCATCAAACTAGGGTGCCCGGATGGGCCCTACGAGCCTACGGAAACTTAAAAATAGCATAACTCCTTCATTTTAACTCCAAATGACCTGAAATTTGAACTGTAGCATCATGGAATAATTTAGAAAATAAATAATTAAAAATAGTAAAGAAATTTCTTAATAATTTACCCTCATCCCGGGGGGGCGATGGTGACTACAACTATTTTGGGGGCACCCTAGGAGGGGATACCCACCAAATCTGGCCACTTTTTGTTACCAAACCACTATAAGATGTTCCTAAACAACCTAAGGTGTGTTTTCATCAAATTTTGTGAAGAAATTCACCCGGATGGAAAAGTTACGCTCGGATTACCTTCTTGAAGTCACCCGGTAACCTCCTTGGCAAAAGGGAGATTTCGAGGGAAAAAAGGTGCAATAAGGTGAGGGGAAATCTTGGAAGCACTCCATTGCATATCCTAGAACTCCTATCTATATGTGTTTCTAACTTTTGTGTGGAAATTACATCCACTTTATAGCCCAAAGGGGCTCAAGTGCAAAAAGGCATGCAAGGGCATGCATGGCAGGAGGTGCCATTTGTCAAAAAGGAGGCATGCATTGGATGGGGAAGAGAATATCCATTATTGGCCTCCATAATGATGTGTGTCATGAGGATTCAGTGTCCTCTACCCCGCATGCTCTGTTTGGCAGGTTAAATGGCAGTTTTTGGGTGCCATTTGGCCCAGATTTGACTTTTTATGGGTCAAACTTGCTCACCATCCCACCCTAGGATGAGGGCTCACCACCATCCCAGGGTGGGATGGTGGGAATATGCCACCATCCCAGGGTGGGACGGTGGTGAAATTTGGGCCAAAACTACCCAAAATTGGGTCAGTAGCCTCCAAAAAGCCTTTTGGAGTGGCTAGAACCACTGTGAGCCTCCTGAGGGCTGCCAAAGGAGCTGAATGATGTCAATTTGATCATGTTTATTGATGCCTAATTGGATTGACCATATTTTAGTGTCTACAATACCAAACTAGTTGATATACCTTAGGAGAGTCTTCCAATATACATGAACATATCCAATATACATGCCCTTCCAAGATACTTTTTGGTACATGGAAGAGGTTCAATTCCCCCAATATATGTGGTCTTACATGAGGTCAAATCTTAAGGTATGTGAATATGAAATAGTACAAAGATCAACCACACCTAGATACACAACTCAATATTGATAATTACACACTCATAGAAGGCACAAATTCTTAATATTAATTAATGTGACCTAATATAAAAAAATAATTTTAAGTGGTCTTATTTAAGTTTAAATTAATTGTATATTTTATTAAGGATAGATGTGGATTTCACGTCGAGTTCACAAAAATGTAGACATCAGGTCATGTGTTGATTGTGTCCTCAAATTCCTTTCCAAAGGGGACCTTAAAAATCATGTGGGTTGATCTACCTCAATATTGTTTATATACATATTTTATGGTTTAAACAAATGGTTTATGTATAAGTTTTGAAAATCACCTAAGGTTGCATAAATCTAGCCCTAATACTCTAAAATAAAAAATTAAATAATGCAAGATTACAAATATACAACAAACAAGGATCCTAAGCTACATGCTCTTTCAATTTCAATGATTATAATGAAAATAAAGGATCTTTTACTTTTTAAGGATAAACAAGAGATTGTACAAGCATAAAAAACTATCCTAGGTGTAATTATGACTTTAGAATTACTTGCCTAAAATGATTTGATAAAATAAATTGATCTAAACTTTATTTGGTGGTAGAGTACTAAGATTAGACAAAACCTATGATAAGAAAGACATGTTTGTAAGTAATGGAATGGTCCTTGCACTATTTAAGAAGCTTATAGATCTAGCTATTTTAAGCTCCAAATACTCACTAGTGAGGAACTAGAGGATCTCATCAACACCATGTCTAGCAAATACATTTTACCTAGTTTCACTCATAGGTTCATCCCCATCCCTTTCTTCTACAAAGGGTTAACATAGTGGTAATTCCATACTTGGTCGTATCACATTAATTATTGCATTATCCTTTCTCCTTTACCATATATATATTTACTTTCTAAGACCAAATGTGAAAGAGTCCATGATTACAAACAAGTTGCTAAGTGGTTCTTGCCTATCATTGTACCATGCAAAATATTTTTCTTCCATACCTACTCTCCTCAATTACATACTTTAGGCACTACTAGGAAGTTTTGATAAGGTGTAAGATGAGTGTATGATGCCTATCATTATCTTGCACAAATTCATGATCTCTACTTGCAAAAATAAAATTCTAGGGTCAAAACCTATAACAAATTAAGGTTTGACATATAAAAAACCATAGTCATATATTCTACTAAAGTCTTTATATTATCAAAATATTACCTTAACATGTGATTTTTATTTTCATGGACTATCTATTTCCCATAAAAATAATTCTAATTATGGTCTTACTATGCTACATGTAAAATTATTGCACCATCTCCATGGTAGCTATGGAACTAGTCCCAAGAGTTATCGATATAGATCTATTGAGGACTACTACTATGACAAGGATAAGCTTCCAAAGTGATTGCATCACTTTCATCATAGCTATAGAACTATTTCAAAAGGTTAGCATTGTAGCTCCATTAGGACTCAAACTTACAAAATTACAAAACAAAATATGATACTTTCCATTAAAAAATAAAAATAAAGAAAGAAAATAAATCACCATGAAAACAAACAACAAGGTGCATAAAAAATAAAAATTAAATTAAAATGTCAAATAAATAAGTGAAAAACCCATGTGGGAAGGGGACGCATGACTACTTGCATATTTGAATGACATATAAAGGGAAACATGTCTCTTCAGATCATCTTACACATATCACCCCCAATTTATGAGGTCACCATTATCCTATATCTCTATATGACTCCAAATCTAAGGAATCACCATCAGCCTCTCTCTCTCTCTATATATATATATATATATTTATATATATATATATCATGCACTCTTCATACTTTTTAGAGTTATTTTACATTTTATTATATGTGATCATCCTACATGAGTCATTGGAGTATTTATATTTGAGTTATTTTTTGCACATGGCATTAAGGAAAACACCATCTATGGCTTAGAAAAATAAAAATATAAAGCAAGTAAGGTAGGCTAAGTAATTTGTTTCCAACCCAAAGCATTTTTCTTTTAGACACTAACATTCATTCATGTGGTTAATTCCCCTTGATGGACATGTAACCATTTGACGATGAGTGAGCTTTTTTTTTTTAGAATAAGGGGTTTTTAAAGGGTCCTCAAACCTTTTACAAGAGGGGTTTTTAAAGGCTCCCCCAAACCTAATATCCAACAATAAAATAACTAAAATAAATCAAAGCGGAGCACCAGGTCTAGAATCCAAGAATCTAGAAACTAGGCTAGATCCCACGAATCTAGCACAAATAGTAAACCCGCCTTAACAAGTAAGAATTAATGTTTTACCCAAAAAATAACCAACAAGCATTGAGGGCCAACCTAAGACAAATTCAAAAAAAATTCTCGACCAAAAATAATGAGCACCCAAATTTGAATACAAAATTCAAAATTAGAATCTCCCACCTAAAGCTGGAACCCTAAAAATGGCAACTCGGGCCACTAGGATTCGACATAACAAACCTAAAGAGGTCCCACAAAAATAAATAGTAGAAAAGCTACCCCAAATTAAAACATCTAACAAGCATCGAGGGCCATCCAAAGAGAAAAACCAAGACAATCTAGCCTAAAAAGAGCACCCAGTTTGATTTCAAATTTTAAAATTTAGAAGATCTCGCCTAAAGTTAGAATTTTGAAACTTTGGAATTCGATGCAACAAATCTATAATTGAAACTCCTATAGTATACCACCTGCATTTGGAACCCTATTCAAGAGAAAATCTACCCCAAATTAAAACATTCAAAAAGCAATGGGGGCCATCCAAAGAGAAAAATCAAGACAATCTAGCCTAAAATAAGCACCCAATTTGAATTCAAAATTTAAAATTTTGTAGATCCCACCTAAAGGTATAACTCTAAAACTCTAGGATCCAACATATAAAACCTGTAACTGGAACTCCTACAATAGACAACCTACAACTGGAACCCTATAGGAAAGAGTACTCAAACATGATTCACAAGAGGATCCATTCAATCTTCTAATATTCCATGAAAGGAATTTCATTTGCATAATTTGGAACAATGTCTCTTTTCACTAGCTATTGGCTGGGAAGATCCCCTGAAGGACTCAAGTTAGTTTCCTACTATATGTTTCCTTACTCTTTCCTACTTTCAACAAAGTCTAAGACCCATTAGAAATCTCAAATTCTACTTTTTTTCTTATAGATGAGTGAGCTTTATTGGATACCTAACAACTAGTCTTATTAATTCACAAAGCCTTTGGTTTTCATATATTTTTATCTCTCTTTTACCTTCATCATATTTATAAATACAAAGCTATACAGTTCACTTGAAGGATATTTTATCTTCTTTATTTATGCACCTCATTTTTCATGTGGTTGAATATACTTCTTCATGTAATCAAGCAAGTTACAAGTTCAAAGTGTCAATCATGCTTCTTAGATCATTCCTAAATAATTTTTTAGAAGTACAAAAAAGGAATGAAATTCACAAAATAAAAATGAAATATATTAAGTACTTTTCCAACTAGGACTTGGGGGTGTGCCAAGATATCCATCTATCCTACCTTTCTCTTTTTACATCTCCCACCATGTTTATATCATAAGGACCTTCTATTTGATGTAGTCCTAGTGCATTGTGGCATATGAGTTTTTTCTCCATGTATATATTTCTTTCTTGGTTCTTTTCATAATTTTCCCCTTACCTACTCTCTCAACCATGAGTCAAGTATATCTACTTTGAGTCCATGGTCATCCTTTAAAACATCAATCTTACTTATGTTTATCATTTGAATTTCAAATCTTTAAAAAATATTCATATTTGTTACATCAATATGATACATTACTCATAGTCTCATGACCTTGATTCACATGAGTATGCTTTTATATTTTTTGCTTTATGATGTTTTTATTTCTTTAATAAGAATTTTTATTAATTTTATCCATATTAAGTGAATATATGTTGCAAGTACTGAAACCATCACAATTATTTTTTTATGTTGTAGGTTTGTGTGCATGATTTCTTTTTATGCTTTTCTATATGTTTTTTCTAGCATAAGCATTGCCTACCAAACCTCCTTGACCATATCTTCCTAGGATCTTCTCTATCCATCCTTGTATTCCTTTTCTCACTTCTTTGTTTCTTTTGAAATCCTATTTTTAGTATTATCTTTGGCTAACTTATCATATGTTATTTGAGGATCTATTATTATTTTATTACTTTCTACCTCCCAAACTTCAAAATTTATTCCATGAACTATTTATAATAATATTTGATCCCCTTGAAACCACCAACTCCTAGGCATATGATTCCTTTACAATAATGGATTGAATCATGCATAACTTAAGTCTCCATGAGGAATTTTATCATAAAATAGATATTTAGAATAAAAAAAATTCTCTTGCTCTTCTTAAATCTCATATTCTTTGATATTTATATTTAGGCACACTTATAGTTTTCACTTGTTTATATAATGATTCAATATAGTTTATAATCGATACTCTATCACTCTTATCAACAATTCATCATAGGCTCATAAAGATTAAAACATATTTGAAGTCCATTAGGTAGTATCTTGTAAGTATTACTTCAAAAATAAAATACTTATATTCAAAATATGTTAATGAATTAAATCAAAAAAATCACTCCAAAATATTACATATTTACCACCATACAAGTGGTATTCAATATAATCTATAGGTTGTCTATAGAACCTACCAATAACTTACATAATTATTCATTTTTCCATTCACTATTCCATAATATGGTTTATTATGATGAGCTATTAGATTTAATCTCTATCATCTAGCACTCGTGACCACTAACCAAATAGACTATACTATTAAGATATCCCCTTAATAATTTTCATCCAATGTTAGAATGGTAGACCTCGTTATTTATTGAATGGTGAATTTTTATGGCTGGATAATTATCTAGGACCAATTATCTCTTATGAACATAAAGTAAATAGAAACATTATAAATATACCAAAAAAAAATTAAAGACATATAGAACTATAGATATGTACATAGTTAGGAGATATAAATAACATAGTTACCAAGTTGTATTCATCTATCGATATCTTAAGTACATAACCTAAATTAATTTTATGGCAACTACAATCATATTTCATTATTATTTTGTATTATTATATCCATTCCATGGGAAACAACCCCCAATAATTACTTTATAAATCTTAACTTATTACAAGAAAATATATAGTTAAATGTAGTCAAAACATTCAATATTAAACTTATATGCTATACATTGGACTTGTGCCTTATATATTTTTTCAAAATATGCTCATGCTAGTATAATGAAAGGTGTTAAAGTTAATTTTTCTAAAAGACACTTTAGAGTTACTACAAAATATTCAAATATATTTGCATCTACTTATAATTATTTGATTATTTCAAGAATAAGAAATCATTTCCTCATTGTTTAATTAATTCTAGAAATTGTGATGCTTGGTATAATTGATGGATATTAACAATGGAAAATGTTACTCTCTCTATATCAAGATAAAATTCATACTAAAATTTGTGATGATTTATTTACTAGAAAGAGAATTGATTGTCACCTCATATACTAAAACACAAAATAAATTTTCAAGTTTATGAATTGGTTCTTTGAGATTTTAATAAGTCCTTAGGACCTATTCCAATTTTTATTAAACAAAAACAACATTTCTAATAACATATTAAACATATGATTGTCTTAAATTTTATGAATACAATTGTATAAGATACCTTTTCAGTCATTTACTTTTGACTGTAAATTAAATAATCTTTGGCCTACAAATAATACAAAGAAATTTATATTGAACTTGAACATATAAAAGCTTTTCTCATATGGATCTACTTCTCTAGAGGATAATTGTTATATCTTAGATATTGGAAAAAATAATTTTTTATTAGAATGTTTAATTCTAGGTAGAATAATTAATTGTAATGACCACATTTCTACCCTATTATTTTCCTTATTTTTTATGGAATATTGTTTTGGCAAGTGAAACATGGGGATTGGATAATAAATAATACTATTGTTAATAATTATCATCTATTGTTGGAGGTAATCTCTTAGAAATGCAAGGATATTTATAGAGAAGCAAATTAAGTAGTAAATAATTTAGCCAATCAGAATGTTGATCTTTGTCATATCTTAATGAAAATGATGTCAAGGAGACTATTGCAAAAAAATAACACTTTAAGTAAGATGCGAAATATATTTTTATCACTTTAAGAAAGATGCGAAATATATTTTTATAAAAAAAAACCTATAACTAGCTTAGATATATAAAATATATATATCTATAAACGTTGAGAGTTATCAATCTCGAGGCGCCTATTTCATTCTTAATGTCGATTTTTTTAATAAAATATTAATATTTTTTATGGCATGGCTGACCTTCCTAGCTGCCATTGTAGGACGTCTATCGGCATAATAAAAAAAATAAACTAGATATGGTTTAATTAACCTAATAACAATCATAATATTTTGGTATTTTAATGGAAGTGGACCTAATAGAAACCTGTGATCAAGTGAGTGAGCAAAAATACAATGATCACTTAATGGGTAACTAGCCACTGCAATCACTAGGTGTAGTAGAATAGATCACTTCATACAAGGTTCATTCATTTACAATATGAATTTGCAAAATATAAGGTAGCTCAGGTGTTGGTCGCTGCCCAAAATGCACCCTTATAAGTTCCCCCCTTCTTGTTGCAAAACATAGTGTAATTAATTTTTGAAGAAAGGGTGACTACGGTGTCGGTCGCTGCAGAAAATGCACCCTTATAAGTCATCTTCCCTATTTACAAAAAATTGTGAAGAAAAGAAATTTATGTCCCCCCCAATTTGCAAAAAATGTGCAACTAAAGAGTGTTGTGAAGGATTTTACAAATATTGCCTCCTAGGCAATTTTACATCACAAAAAGTCGCTCCTCTTGTTACAAGTACTTCAAACACCTAGAATTTGTTATTTATGAAGCCTAAAAGAGGTACAAGCACCCCTTATTGCAAGGTCTTCAAACAAAAAACTTATGCTATTTATGAAGCCTAAAAGAAGAGTGAGAGAAAATGGTGCTTTTGCCCAAGGGACACGTGTTTTCCCTCTACAAAACTGTTTTTAGCAATTTAGCACTCCTTATGCTATCTTTGAACTAGAAACAGAATCAGTATGAGACACTTCACTAGAAATATGGCTTTTGTGATGTGCCTTTGCCATTTTAGTTTTGCTTGTTTTTGAAACCAACACTGAATGGTGTCTTGGTTTTCATTTTTACAATTTGTGCAAAACTATGCTTTCTAGGCAATTTGATAAAAAAAGTTCACCAATTTGTGCTTTCTTATTGTAAGTACTTCAAGCAGGATTGCTATTATGAAGTCTAAAAGAAAAGGTTGATGATTTGGACTTTTTTGATTGCCTTTACAAGTTTTATTTCCCTTTTATCAAAATCTATGTTTGAAGGAAGAAAGGAATTATCCCCCCTTAGTGCAAAGGATTGCTACTTTGAAGGTTCCTTATTTTCAAAAAACTTGTTCTTTCTTTTGATTACCCTAAGAGAGTATCAAAATATAATTCACTCAAACAGATATTTAATGGCACCTGCCTTAACTCCCTTCAAGAAGGATGAAAATTTGGAGGAAATTAAGCCAAACAAATAAGAGTGAATTAGGGGTTTTGATGATTTAGGAGAGAATATCAAGTAATTTTGGCTTTAAATCTGTGCAAGGATTTACACAAATTTGTGAAATTTTGGGGTTTAGTGTGTTATTGATTCTATGACTTATAATTACAAAATAAATAATGCAATAATCAAAAAAGAATGCCCACAAAATTCTTATCACCTAGGTTTGGATGCAACCAAAAATGCACCTAATTTTCCAATAAAGGTGTCGAGTAAAATAAAAAATGCACCTTTTTAATTTTTGCAACAAAATGTGTGTTTTGTGTATTGCAAAAAATGATATTTTTATGTCTCCTACTTTGTTTTCCAATTTTGCAAAAGAAGTACAATGTTGTCTTCTCCCCTTAATTTTGCAAAATTAACAATTTTGAGCACTCCTTCCAAGACAAGTCGACACATGACCCACATTTGAAAGGCTTCCAGAACTAGTCGACACACGAATTAGTTTTTGATGGACCAAAGGTTACAATTACTTCTCAAATTTTTGCAAAAAAGAATGTGCAATTTTATGTCTTATATCCCCCCTTGGAGAAAACAAATGCACACTTTGCCTTTGATTTTTACAAAAAAAAAAATTGGTCACCTTGTGTTACAATTTGGCAAAAAAGAATTCATGTTTGAACCTTTATTGTATGCTAAATTAACAAGGTTGAGAAGAGTTTAGGGTTTTCTTATTTGCAAAAAAAAATTCTCTTCTATGTCTTATATCCCCTCGTGGAGAAAACAAAAGCTCTTCTTGATTTGTTTGCAAAAAAAAATCCTTAATTCTCTATTTTAATGCAAAATTTTAATAAAGCTAATCATTATTTAATTAATAATAAAATTTAATTTTGTAAAAAAATCAATGTAATATTAAAAAAAATTGATTTTTAGACAAAAGGTATTAAATTATTTAAAAAAATGATTAAAAATAAAAAAATTTACAAAAAAAATAAAAAAAATTTACCCTTTGTTTTTACTTGGTCCATTCCTCCGCCCGCATTTTAGCAAAAAAAGGTTGGCCCCGACGGGAGTCGAACTCCCGACCTCCCTGTCGGGCCATGCCTTGGCGAGGGCTAAACCTCCAGTCGAGCTAGCTAGCCCGACGGAGATATGGGGGAGGAGACTTCATCTTGAAGCCTCCCCTCCCTAGGGCTTAGAACGCGTGACGCACTGTAAAGCTTTTTAAAAAAATCTTTTGGGACTTTAGTCCCACATGCGTCGTGAAGGTGCATGTAAGCCGTTTAAAAATGACTTAGCCCCTATAAGGACTCAATTGCCTGCGGGCAATCGAAGTCCTTTTTTGACCTTTTTTTTGCTACCACATTGCGGCTAGTCAGGTCAGGGGGCACGTGGCCAGTCCACCATGTGTCACCCTCGTGTCAAGTCTGGTGACACATGGCTTGTCCACCATGTGTCACGTCCATCCTCATCTAGTGGCTGTTTGCCTTGTTCGTCCTCATCTAGTGGCTATCTGCCACGTGTCATGTTTGGTCCATCCTTGTCAGCACCTCAGTGTGCATGCCAAGGTTAGTGGCTATTCACCATGTGTTTAGTCTAGGTCGAGTCCAATGGTAGTGCCACATTAGCACCTCAGATTCTGTGCCCTCGATCACGTCAACCTACCATGTGTCTTTTCCAGTGGTAGGTCTGAGTCAGTGCCTCAGGATCTATGCTCAAGCACATGTGGGTCCCAGCTGTAATTTGTCCTCAAGATTTGTGCCCAAGATGGCCCACAATTTGTAGGGTCTCTAGTCGTCGATCATCGAGGATCAGAGGACGCATCTGCCCTCTCTGATCCTGATCATCATATTTGGCTGTCGGTTGTCGAGGATCGAAGGGCACTCCTGCCCTCTCAGATCTCGATCACCGAAGATCTGACAGGGATGTCCCCTGTTAGTTGTGGTCTAACAGGAATATCCCCTGTCAGTTGGTATTAGACCCGAGGGTGCTCCTAGCCTTAGGTGTGGGTCTGATCTCTGCTTGGGAGGGCATGCCTACCCTCTCGACTGTGTGTTGGACCCACGAGGGTAGCACTAGTGGCTATTGGTAATCAGAGGGCCTCTTGCCCTTGATATCCAGGCCTGGTGTTGTGGGCTCTATCCTCCTATCAGGCCCAATAGGTTGGACAACAGAGTGCTATCAGAACTGTCGGGGTCTACGAGCCTGCTCTCGTGGCCGCTTGATGACCTCAGGCCTATGGGCCCTGTTTCCTGGGATCCACCTCAAAACCTTCCTGGGATCTGCCTCAAAATCTATGTAGGTCCTAAGGGCCAGCAGGGCCCTCGAAGACCATGCCAGGTCCAAGTCAGGTGGAATGAGCGAAGCTCGTATTAGGCCACCCGACTGTGATGATACCAATGTGATCAAGTGAGTGAGCGAAAATACAATGATCAATTAATCAACCAACGATTACAATAGAAAGTCTATGATTAAATAAATAGACTAACTAACAACATTAGGAAATAGCGCTAACTACCCTCTAACAATAGATTAGGGAGTTGTGTGATGCTAACCACTAACCTAGGTAGAGAAGTCTAACGAAACCACTAACCTAGGATATTTAGAGATTAACCTAGGATAGAAGAATAAATATCTAGATAGTAAAAGATAAATTTAAATACTCTTTTACCTAGTGGAGTAAATGGTAAGTATCCCAAGTTAATGGAATATTACTCTAACAAAACCACATATAACCTATTAAAAAAACTGAGAATTGTGTTAAATTTTTTAATATTAGGTAATCTGATAAGGTAAATTGATTGAAAGCAGCCTAAATATTAGATGCAACCATGGTTCAAGTCCATAATAGGCTCATGGTCCACCTTACACCTATATGATGATTAGTTATTGTGTTTGTGTAAAAGTGATGGAGTCATAATGGTAAAAACCATAGTTAAACATAAGATTGATGAGATACAATAATAAAAACTTGTTAATTTCCCTATATAAACAAAAAAAAATAGTTAATATTAGGTTTTTTGCAAGACATTATGTATGCCATTCCCCATTCTAGACCACTTCATTGATTGCTTATTAAGCATATAAAGTTTACTTAATTTTGATAGAATGCTTTATGTCAGCCTATAATGCATTAATTTGCAAGACATTATGTATGTCATTCCCCATTCTAAACCACTTCATTAATTTGTTGTTAAGCATAAAAATTTTACTTAATTGTGACAGAATGCTTTATGTCTTAGCCTGTAATGCATTGATTGCAAACTATAGTATAAGTGGTTTAATTTACATGAATGATTTATATGTGAAACATATGAAAATTGCATTTTATTTACTTAGATCCAAGATGTAGACTAATTGGTAAGGGACATGGATGTCAAGGTTCAAATATTAGTTTTTATTGGACTAAACACTTATCCCTTTCCTGGTATTTTTAGTGGTGTTTATTCAATTAAAAAAAAAATAGTGGTGTAAAAGGTTTAAAATTAATATGGCATGGTGATTATAAGGGTGGACTGCACAAAGTACTATGTGGTGGTTTTTGAGGTAGACAACGCAAAAAAGTGAATGGTGTAAAAGATTTAAAATTAATATGGCATGGTGATTATAAGGGTGGACTACACAAAATACTATGTGGTGGTTTTCGAGGTAAACAACGCAAAAAATTGTGGTGACCATAAAGGTAAACAATTTACCTAGACCATTGTGGTGGCTACTGATTCCACCATGTAAATTAAAAAAATAGTTCTTTATATTAAGTTTTTATTATATGAATTTTAGTTTACATTACCTGGTCTAATGTTGCTATATTTTATTTTTTTTTAAATTTACATGGTAGAATCGGTAGCCACCACGAATCCGGGTAGGTTGTCTAGCTTTTATTGTCATCATTAGAAGCCGCTATACATATCTTTGCATAGTCCACCTCTATAACCACCATGCCCGCTGAAAGAACCATGAAAAGTATAAGCATCAGTCCGATGAGACCCGATATTTGAACCTTGGACCTCCGCTCCCCTTATGGGATTTGGTTGAACTAATTGATCTACACCTCAAACCTACTAAATATTAAATGTAAAAAATATATTACTAAAATAAAAAATATAATAATAATATAACAATTTGTTTTTATTTGGTTAGTGTGAGAAACCCCTACAAACAAGATCCAAAGCCCGAACCATTGGATTTCCTCCCTAGGACTAATATAACAATTATTTTAATTTATATTAAATAGAAAAAATAAATTATACAATTTATTTCTCTAACGTTAGTGTGAGAAATGTCAGGAGTAATCAAACTGAAGGGATGTAT
The DNA here is from genome assembly GCA_028583015.1 of Wollemia nobilis. Classification (NCBI taxonomy): domain Eukaryota; kingdom Viridiplantae; phylum Streptophyta; class Pinopsida; order Araucariales; family Araucariaceae; genus Wollemia; species Wollemia nobilis. The sequence continues at coordinate 9,885,974 of JAQPPZ010017052.1, forward strand.
TTTATTGATAAATAGTTACAATATATAGGCATAAGCCTATATGATGAACATGACACTTGTCAGTGAAACTGACAAGTGTCAAACTAGCATAGTGCACATTACATTAACTCTAACATTCCCCCTTAATGTGCACTATCCTAACTAAAGAAAAAAACAAGTCAACATTAGGTAACATTCCCCCTTAATGTTGACTTCTCTAACAAAAATCTACATCCTCCTTTATTGTTGATTTGGTCTTAGGCTCTTGCTCTTTGTGCTTGGCTCTCCAACTATGAATAATGCTAGATTCACTGTGTATACATCTTGGTTTGTTGCCTCAGGGTCAGCCACTTCCATGGGTCTGTTGCCACTGGGTCAGCCGTCTAAGTGCCTCGGGGTCATCATGGGTGCCTCAGGGTCAGCCACTTTTGGGTCTATTGCCTCTGCAGGTCATCCTCAGAGGATGTTGCCTCTCGTAGGTCACTGACTAGATTCACCATGAGTATGAAATACCTCCTCATGGTGAACTCAATCTAGAAGGTGTCGGTATCTACCGAAAATGCACCTAATTAAAGGAAAAACGAGCCATATAAGAGTGTCGGTCTCTGCCAAAAATGCACTCAATATAATAAAATGAGCCATAGATCAAAATAGGAGGAGAGAAGAAGAAAAGAAGAGAATCTTCTAAAGTGTCTTCGTCTGTAGTCTTTAGAAGTAGATTTAGAGAAAACCTCGGATAGAATCTAGGGTGTCTATGTCTGTAGTTCCTAGAATAAGTGTCCTTATGGTTACCATGTCATCCCACCGAAATGCATGGTTAACCAACCGTTGCATTTGCCAAGTGTATAAAAAAGATCACTAGTTACAAGGATCACATATAAAATTACCTTGGGAGTGTCGGGTACAACCGAGAGTGCACTCCAAGGTAGAAAAATTTTGAGGCTAAAAAACTCAATTGAAATAGCCTCAAAATTACAATATGACACCACCATTGTGTCCGTCATGGAAAAATGTTTCCAACAACTATAAATACCCCTATATTCCATTATCAAAGGGGCCTTCATCATGTGGAAAAAACATCATGCCTATCTAAGGCAGAAAAAAGACAACATCGCTCAATAGCGGCATCGCTCTCAGGCGGAATGAACACAGTCTTAAAATTTCCCTCGCAGGGGAATTACATGGGCCATGTGGGCCTTCCACATTCCACTTCCATGTGGAAAAAATATTTTTAAAAAAACTTCCAGCCTTCCAATAAAGAAAATGCCCCTCATTTTAAATTAAGTGTCCATAAAGTGGCTCCTCCACTAAATAAAAAATATTTTAAATCCTTTGACTATAATGGGGCCAAATCACCCATATGTCAAATAGAAAATATCAAAGGTTCTTTAAGTGTTTTATTTAATTTAAAAAAAATTGTATACTCTGCCCGCCCAAACTGCAGATCAGACGACTCATCTCCATACACATCGTCGAGCTTCACTACCAATGATGCAGTCACCCGCCATGAGCCAAACGCCATTGTTTGCCTCTAATAGGTAGCGCACCAACTCCTCCAGGGACTGACTTCGCCCACTACCTCTATCGTCGGAGCAACAAGGAATTTTTCCATAGAAGCCCTATCTCTGCTATGCAGGCCCTGGTAAGAGGCACCTCCACATCCCCCTTGACCTTCGTCACGCAGTTGACACTGTCCTCCAATAGTGGTGAATCCCCCCCTTATGCATCACTAGCCGTGGCAGAACAAATTTTTTAGGGCCGTCGCAGGGAAAAAATGAGCGGTTCAGCCAAATCGGCTTTGCGCCAAAAAAATCTGAGCGGTTGATGTTCCTGGGTGACACACGACATGCAGTAAACATCTGATCCATAAAAAATGTGTACCATGGTCCCAAATTACAGCAGTAATTTTAGGTTGTACGATCATCATTGTCGCCCAATTTCTCGCTTTCTCCTTTTTTGCCATCTTTTGAGTATCCATCAACAGTAATATCCACAGGTCTCCTCCCCTCGATATTTTAGATCGTGCTTCCATCACAAGTGCAAGGCTGGTGTTTTGAAATTTGAAAGGTTTCATTGAATTTCATGGCTTTGTACTTATTCACAATCGAGACTGCGCCTTCTTTGAAAAATCTCCGCTGTCGTGCTTTGGGGCATTTATGAAATGCTTTGCAATAACAACGTAGAAAACCTATGCTCTTTAAAGGAAAAAATAATTCTCATAGTAGCCATAGCAGCCCTCGCCAAGCCAACGACAGAGGACTCCGCCGTAGCTTCCTCTTGCTGAAATAGATCCGTGACTGCTTCTCCTCCTCCTCCATACCCTCTTTTCTATGTTGACCATTACCTAGGGTAGCTTCGAACCTCTTTCATCATCCGCATCAACTACTTTTAAATCCTGATATGAAACGTTGCCTCCTCCTCCGCATTGGAAGCGCCACCGAAGTTTTCCTTACCAAGAAATCTAAAATTGCATTGAAGAACCTGAACTGGATGCCTGTGGTGATTCACAAAATGCCATAGAAGGTTAACGAAGCCTACAATCCGAAGGTCGTCAATGCGGTTCTACTTTTTGTCTTCTCCCCCAAACACCTGGGCATATCCTTTCCTCCACTATATTAGCAACGTAGAGAATGCCATGTTCATCTTATCAAGCATTTTATAAAATCTTGCAGTCCACACCTGGAATAGATGCCACACCTATGTAGTCTGCTGAAATGAATCCTTCTTCACCACATCCCCATAGATATGAGGCACAATAAGACATGGTTGGCCGTTGTTTGCATATTACTTATGTACTGCACTCTGCTGCTATGTGTTGCAGCACAAGTTACAGATCCTTATGGGAAGTCTAGCTCCTGTCCATTTGCAAGAACACTGTGTAGATTGAAACTCCTTCAAAATTCCACAAAGAAATAGTACCAGCAATTTTCATTCACCACGCCTCCGAAACAGCGAAAAGAAATCACAAAAAAATGGCTCGAAAATAATGGCAGCCATGGTTTTTTTTTTTTCAAAGGTTTGGTTTCTGATTCATCCAACAAGGATGAAGAGCATACTCCCTATTTTGAAAAAAAAAATGGGGGGAAAATGAAAAAATGGGAAAGGATGAGGGGGAGGGAGGATTTCCATGAGGGAAATCCCCCCTCAAGCTCACAAGGCCAGAGAAATCCTGGAGCTCTGATACCAAATGTCAGGAGTAATCAAACTGAAGGGATGTATTTTATTGATAAATAGTTACAATATATAGGCATAAGCCTATATGATGAACATGACACTTGTCAGTGAAATTGATAATTGTCAAACTGGCATAGTGCACATTACATTAACTCTAATAAGAAATCCCTACGACCAACACAAAGGGCTGACCAATCTCCTCCCAACCATGACCCCTCGTAAAGTTGAGAGCTATGTTTATCAATAGGGAATTTAACACACAACCACCACACACCCACCCCCTCACACACTCGCCCACACCATGGTTTAAACCTTGGAGCTTGTCAAGAAGAGCCAAAGCTTGAACCATTGCATTGTCTACCCTAGGATTAAATTATACAAATTAAATTGTAAGAAGTAAAAATATTTTATTAATTGGTTAAATGGAAAATTATCCTTTTAATTAGGATTAAAAGGACAGTGGTCTGCTAGGAATTTTTGGATAACATGCAACAATGATTCAAAGAAATATAATTAACGAAGTATAGATGTGTCCCTTTGTTAGTGGGACAGGGATTATGGCTAGCTAGAAATGTCAAGTTGTTTTAAGATAAGAAAATTTCATTGATTTAAGTACAAATGCAAATTAATTCTATTTTTGAAAGTTTCAAAATCTTCCCAATACCAAAACTAAGCAGGAATATAGGAACACTAATAGTGGATCCTATGAAGCCATGGGTCTTCTTTGATGGAGCTTGCTAAGGTAGCCTAGGTAGGTGTGGGGCGATAGAAGCACTTTACTTAATTAAAAATCATAAGATCACTTTCAATGTGGGTTTAGGAGAAGGAACAAATAATATGGCATAATGGAAAGCATTGATCTTTTTAATGAGAATAGCAATAGAGCAAGGGATTACCACTTTATAGATTTATGGAGATTCAAAATTAATTATAAGTTGGGTTATCATGTTGAGATGAAAAACTTACTTTTCAATCCTTTTTGTGAACAAGTGAAATTATTAGAATCTTCTATAACAAAAACATACAAGCACATCTATAGGGAACTAAATGTAGATGGTTTGAATCTTCCAGCACGTGCTTGGCAAAGGGAATAATTGGTTAGACAACTTGGAATTTCTTCACAATCCTCTTATTAAGGATCATATCAGAGATCTATTAATAACAAAAAAAAGGGGGGAGGGGTTGGTTTGAAAGGGATCCTTGCCTTTATTTTATAGAAAGACAGGTTTTAAATAAGCATTTATCTTTAGAATTGAAACTTGAGTCATATTTTTATACTTAGGTAAGATCCATTCAAAAATTGTGATTGATCATGAAGTTATTTCTATTTTCCACCTGTCAATCTTGTTATTAGAATTTTGTTTTTGGATTATAAGTTGAATGTAACATATTACAATAAGGAGGTCAATACTCCTCTTAGTTTAGTTTAGACCAACTCTTAGATAGGATGTAACTAAAATTCTTTAGGGTACTTCATACCCATATCATTGTGATTTTTTAAAAATTTTAAAAATAAATATTTCAATTTTTTTGAAGGAAACACCTGTATGCATTGCTTGTTAAGATTAGAACTTAGATATTATTTTTTTTTTTAATTGAAGAATTTAACCAATTGACTTAATATCATGTTATAAAAATGTTAAAGTTCACTCATAGGATTTAAACCTTAGTTTAAAATGTAAATCTCTTAACTCATTATGAGACTCAACACCAATTATTTTAAACCTCATCAATAATTATTATAATATTTTTTTTTAAATATGGAAGAGCACATTGTTCACTTTAAAGTTAAAGAAGATTAAACTAAGGTTAGTAAATAAAAATAAAATTAAAGAGCACAATGTCCACTTTAAAAGTTATGGAGTATTCTTTAATTTAATTGAACTTAAAGTAATTATATTTTATTGTTCAATTTTATAAGTAGTTTTTTTTTTAATGTTTATGAGGTCATAGGTAATATGAGACTACCTTAATTAAGGATGTTGTTTACATCATATATGATTTTTCAATAATACTTCGGTTACTCAAGCATGGTATACAACCCCACCTGCTTAAATATTCAAACATTAAATCTCTAATCCGAGTAGGTTGTCTAGCATTTATGGCTGCCACAGTATTCTGCGTTGTCTGCCTCAGAGGTCGCCACATAGATCTTCACGTAGTCCACCCCTATAACCAACATTCCATAATCATTTTAAACCTTTTACACCACTGAAAGCACTAGGAAAGGGACAAGTGTTCAATACGACGAGGCCTGAGATTTAAAAATCAAGTATCAATAGTAAGTATTAGTTTTATCAAAATCAATTTTCAAGATACTTCTAAAGAAAGTTTGAGAAAAACTGATGGAAGTGATTTTCTTAAACAAAATTCTCCTCACTTATTGAGAATAGTATATAACTTCAATAAACAACTATGCAGAGACTAGGGTACCTTTTATAGGATTAAAATTACAATCGAAAAATAATGGAAATATATTTCTATTCAGAGGAATCACAAATTATTATTAATATTATTAACAAAAATAAATGTGGGGATTGGATAAGAAATAATACTATTGTTAATAATTATCATTTATTATTGAAGGTAATCTCTTAGAAATGTAAGGATATTTATAGAGAAGAAAATTAGGTAGCAAATAATTTAGCCAATAAAAGTGTTGATCTTTGTCATGATGAAATTCAAATTTTAGAATGCAATTGACCAAGTGAGGTTTTATCTCTTAATGAAAATTATTTCAAGGAGATGATTGAAAAAAATAACACTTTGAGAAAGATGCAGAATGTATTTTTATAAAAAAAAAAATACCTATAACAAAAATATAAACTAGATATGGTTTATTTGACCTAATAAAAAACACAATATTTTTGTATTTTGATGAGAGTAGACCTAAAAAAAACTGCATATAACTTATTAAAAAAAAAGAGAGATTTTTGTTCTAGTTATTCTATTATTAGGTATTTGATAAGATAAATTGATTGGAAGCAGCCTAAATGTTAGAGACAACCATGGTTCGATTCCATAATAGGCCAGTGGTCCACCTTACAACTATATGATTATTAGTTATTGTGTTTGTGTAAAAGTGATGGAGTCATAATGGTATAAACCATAGTTAAACATAAGATTGATGAGATACAAGAATAAAAACTTATTAATATCCCTATATAAAAAAAAAAAAAATGTAGTTAATAGTAGGTTGTTTGCAAGACATTATGCATGTCATTCTAGACCACTTCATTGATTTTTTATCAAGCATAAAAATTTTACATAACTGTGATAGAATGCTTTATGTCTTAGCCTGTAATGCATTGATTGCTAACTATAATATAAGTGGTTTTACATGAATGATTTATATACATTGATGTGAAACATATAAAAATTACATTTTATTTACTTGGGTTCGAGGTGTAGACACAATGGTGTGGTGAAACCTCGCAAGGGGATGGATGTCAAGGTTCAAATATCGGGCCTCATTGGAATGAACACTTATCCCTTTCCTAGTGCTTTCAGTGACGTAAAAGGTTTAAAATTAATATGGCATGGTGGTTATTATATAAATTTTAGTTTACGTTAGTTGATCAATGTTACTAAATATTAAATGTAAAAAATATATTATTAAAATAAAAAATATAATAATAATATAACAATTTTTTTTTTGGTTAATGTGAGAAACCTCTATGACCAATGCACAGGCTTGAGCAGGCTCCCCCAACCATGACCCCTCCTAAAGTCGAGAGCTATACTTATCAATAGGGAATTTAGCACACATCCACCACACACCCAGCCCCTCACACACTTGTCCACACTACGGTTTGAACCTTGGACCTTTTGAAGAAGATCCAAAGCCAACCCATAGCCAACCCTTGTTCCAAAGCACAACAGATAGCAAGAGCCTCCATATAATTATTAGATTGTATTCCCTTATAGCATGAAAAAATGAAACAAGCATTCCCAATACTATCTCTCCTAATTCCTCCAATACCAGTATGCCCAGGATTACCCCGAGAAGACCCATCCGTATTGATATTGAACACCCCTAGAGGAGGAGGATTTCATCTACCATCTCTCTGCACCTTTTTTCTAACATTGAAAGGACAATGGCCTGCTAGGAATTTTTGGATAACATGCAACAATGGTGCAAAGAAAGAGAATTAAAGGAGTATAGTTGTGTCCCTTTGTTAGTGGGATAGGGATTATGGTTAGCTAGAAATGTCAAGTTGTTTGAAGGTAAGGAAATTTAATTGATTCAAGTACAAGTGCAAATTAATTTTATTTTTGAAAGTTTCAAAATCTTTCCAAAACCAAAGCTAAGCAGACATATAAGAACACTAATAGTGGATCCTATGAAGCCATGGGTCATCTTTGATGGAGACTGCTAGGGCAGCCTAGGTAGGTGTGGGGTGAGAGAAGCACTTTACTTAAATAAAAATCATAAGATCACTTTCAAGATGGGTTTAGGAGAAGGAACAAATAATATGGCAGGATGGAGAGCATTGATCCTTTTAATGAGAATAGCAATGGTGCAAGGGATTACAACTTTATAGATTTATGGAGATTAAAAATTGGCGATAAGTTGGGTTATCATGTTGAGATGAAAAACTTACATTTCAATTATTTCTATGAACAAGTGAAATTGTTAGAATTTTCTATAATAGAAACATACAAGCACATATATAGGGAACTAAATGTAGATGGTTTGAATCTTCCAACACGCACTTGGCAAAGGGAAGAAGTGGTTATACGACTTGGAATTTCTTCACAATCCTCTTATTAAGGATCATATCAGAGATCTATTAATAACAAAAAAAATGAGGGGAGGGAGTTGGTTTGAGAGGGACCCTTTCCTTTATTTTATAGAAAAATAGGCTTCAAATAAGCGTTTATCTCTAGAATTGAAACTTGAGTCATATTTTTGTACTTAGATAAGATTCATTCAAAAATTGTGATTGATCATGAAGTTATTTCTATTTTCCACCTGTCAATATTGTTATTAGATTATTTTTTTGGATTATAAGTTGAATGTAACATATTACAATAAGGAGTCCAATACTCCTAGTTTATTTTAGACCAAATCTTAGATAGGATGTAACTAAAATTCTTGAGTGTACTTCATACCCATAGCATTGTAATTTTTTCTAAATTTAAAAAATAAAAGTTTCAAATTTTTTCAAGGAAAAAACAAATGTATGCATTGCTTGTTAAGATTGGAACTTAGATATTTTTTTTTTTTTAAATTGAAGAATTTAACCAATTGACTTAATTTCATGTTATAAAAAAATTCTTCAAATTTTCTATCAAGACACCACAATGGTAAAGGCGGGCTCTCCTTGGAGAGACCCAAGCTCTAATCACGGGGAGAGTGGTCCTTGATGTGTGCCTAGTTGTATGCTTTGGTTGTATGTTTCAAAAAATACTTCAAAGAGAATATATTTTATGGACCAATTAGGTATAAATTAGAAATTTCAAGGATAATTATCAATGACATTAACTCAACTAGTTCAATTCTTCAACTTTCATGGAGATCCGTGTGGCTACGATCTAATATGGATTGCACCAATGGGGCCATATCGATCCTATATAACCAATTAAAAAATAAATAAAAAGATAGTTAAATGGAAAAGGTTTCTTATTCTTTGAAAATCTTATAAGCAACTTAAAGTTAAAGAAGTGATGGTGATGATTTAATATGGGTGGGCCCTGTATCAATCCCATATAACCAATTAAAAATTAAAAAGGATAGTTGAAAAGGAAAGGTTTCTTATTCTATGAAAATTTTAGAAGTAATTTGAAGTTAGAGAAGCTAGGGTTGAAAAATATGAGAACGAGGTTAGATTTTGAATAATAGATTAGTCACTTGGATTAAATTAAGAATAATAAAAACTAAAAATTTTCACTAATTAAATTAATGTTTGAAAGATTTTAATTTTTCATCTAGATTAGAGTTGAACTAAAACATTAATTAATGTTGGTTTTAGGACATCTATACATGTTTGGAATTATCTATATATATTAAAATTGTTATTATAAAATATAGATTCAACAAACTTGATTATTACAACCAAAGTTTTATACCTAATGACCTAACTTAAGAGAAGTTAGTTGTGAAACATATAAAAAACCTATTAAAAAATAATTTAGTAGGAATTTTAAAATTATGTTTAACAAGTTAACTATTTGTTAACTATTTTTAAAAAGAAATTTTGAAACCTTAAAATATTTTATCTATACACTCCTATATCTCAATCTTTAATAATTTTAAGGTATTTGAATACTATCTTAAGTTGAACTATTGATTATATAACCTTCCACCTACCATGTGATATGGCTTGGGGGTTGTTATATTGTTTAGTAACCTTCTATTGATGACTAGATTAGATATCTTCTACATGCCTTTAGATATTTTACATTTAGTTTCACTTAAATATAAATTTTAGTTAATTTTTATGTTAGTTGCTTCACATGTAAGTGTTATACAATTAATTGTTGGTTGTAATTAGTTTGGATCTTAATTAACTCATAGAATTAAAAAAAAACAAAACGTGGCACTATAATCTTCACTAAATATATAATAGATTTGGAAAATATTCCTAGGAAGAAAATCTTGGATTAATATTGTTAACAACTTTTGAAATATAATTTTTGAATTTAATATTGTTAAAGCAATTAATTAAGGATGTTTTGAAGGTATTTTGATGTGACATTAAGACATATAAAATTTCTTTGTGTGAAAAAGGAATAGTTTTCATTTAACCTTCTAATATTGGTTCAATAATATAGCTCTCAATTTTAAAGTCTATAGACATTTTAATGTTAATTATCACGAGTCTTGTCAATACACAAAGACATGTATGAATAATATAAACATTAATTAGTTGTACAACTATAATAATTTGTTATTTAACAACATAATGATTAATATGAATATCAAAATACTTTGAAAATAAAATGACCATTCTATAAGATAATTTTTTAAAGGTCAAACCCATAAAATTTTTTGTTTATAGGTTGTATCTCATCATTATCCATCCTAAAAAGAAGCTATATTTTAAGCCTTTAAGAGAGTCTTAGACTTCACCACTTTTAAGTTATTTGAATACTATCTTAAGTTGAACTATTGATTATATAACCTTCCACCTACCACGTGGGTTGTTAGATTGTTTAGTAACCTTTCATTGATGACTAGATTAGATATCTTCTACATGCCTTTAGATATTTTACATTTAGTGTTGGCAATTTTGGGTACCTTGAGTACATTGCTTTTGCCTAAGTTTAGTTGTTGTCATTGATGTCAAGGAGCTATTGGTAGATGTTGTTTTTGATGTCAAGGAGTTCTTGGAGCAATTTTTTTTTATGTCTAAGGATGTTTTTTGATGAAGGTTTCAGCTGGTCAGTAAGTCTCCAAGAAAATCAGAGTAGCCTAGTTGCCAAAAATCCAAAAAAAGATAAGTTTGAAAAATTTTGCAGGCTTCTGGAAAAACTGTCGCGATTTCGCAACATGTTTGAGGAGAGAGAAATTTTGGCCAAAACTATCGCGATTTCATGACATGTTTGAGGAGAGAGAAATTTTGGCCAAAACTGTCATGATTTCGTGACATGTAGGAAGACAGAGGCAGAACAGGCAAAACTGTCACGATTTCGTGACATGTTTGAGGAGAGAGAAAGTTTGGCCAAAACTGTCATGATTTCGTGACATGCAGGAAGGCAGAGGCAAAGTGGGAAAAAGTGTCACGATTTTGCGACAAGTTTCAAAGAAGTTGTACGGATGCAGAAAGTGTCACGATTTCGCGACAAGTTGAGTTGGCAGTGTTGAGTTGTAGGAAGTGTCATGATTTCAAGAAAAGTTTCGAAGAAGTTGTACGAATGCAAAAAGTGTCACGATTTTGTGACAGGTTGAGTTGGTAGCTTGCAATTGGCAAAAGCATCACGATTTCATGACATGTTCCAATTATCGTGAATAGTTGACAAGAAAGAGCTTGAGGCAGTGAAGGCATCGTGATTTCGTGACATGTTTCATTTTTGCTAGTGCAAACCAAGAAAAGGATGAAGGAGGAAGAGGTGTCATGATTTTGCGACAAAGTTACTGATGACATCAGCTAAAGGCGAAAATGTCACGATTTTGCGATAGTAGAGAAGAAGAAGACTTTGAAGTCCAGAGCATCACGATTTCATGACAAGAATCATGATGACATCAGCAAGAGGCAAAGGTGTCATGATTTCATGACAGTAGCGGAGAAGAAGGATTTGAAGTCTAGAGCGTAATGATTTTGTGACAAGAATCATGATGACGTCAGCAAGAGGCAAAGGTGTCACGATTTTGCAACAGTAGCGGAGAAGAAGGCTTTGTAGTCCAAAGCATCGTGATTTCATGACAAGAATCATGATGACATCAGCAAGAGGCAAAGGTGTCATGATTTCATGACAGTAGCAGAGAAGAAGGCATTGAAGTCTAGAGCATCGTGATTTCATGACAAGATTCATGATGATGTCAGCAAATGCTGTAGTGTCATGATTTTGCGATAACAAACCAAAGGAGGTGTACGGCAGACAAAGGCATAGCGATATCGTGACATGTTTGAGTGTCGCACGAGAAAAGCTACAGAACAGCAGAGGTAGTTGAAGCCGACAAAGTTAACCTTGGCCGACAAAGTATAAGGTTTTACAGCCGATGTGTTAGAAGGTTGAACAGTTGACTAAAGGACAAGATTTCATCTTGAGATTATGAGTATTTAAAGGAGGATTGTTTTAGCAATTTTGTGCATTGATCGGTGTGTGCATTCGAAGTGTGGCGTTTGCAAAGTTAGTGCGAAAAGTGAAGTTCAAGTATCAAAAAGTAGAGAGCAAAGTTCGACTACAGCATCAGAGTACATTTCCTTGAAACTTCTAAGTATCAAAGACTGTGCTGCTGTATGCACGAAGAATGTGCTACTGTTCATGAGAAGACTATGCGAAGAGAGTGTGCTATTGTGATTACAAATAGGTGCATAAGTTGTTGTGCATTCGAATGTTGCAGTGTTTGTGAAGAGTGGAATTTGATCTAAGGACAGCTGTGATTGTGACTGTGTTCACGCAGTATGTGTAAAAGAAAAGCAAAGTGCACAAAGTAGTTGCTGTTGTAATTGCGTACAGTTGTGAAGGACGAATGGTGATAGTGTTGCTGTAATCTTTGCAAAGATTGCACTATTGCATTTGTGCAAAAGTTGAGAAGATAGTCTGGTTGTAATTTAAAGAGACTGTGTTGCTGTAGTTGTGCAGACAGTGAAAATTTGTTCTCCAACCAAGTGCAGAAAATAACAAAGGAAGAGGACAGAATTGTGCCAGATCAAAGGACTGTGTTTTGGTGCAGAAAAGAGGACCATCTTGTTATGACAGAGTTGAAGATAGAGATCTCCAGCCAGAGCAGGGAAGACAGGTGTCTTCCATGGAAAGAGTTCCACTTGCTAAGGGCAAAAGAGATAGAGGTTTTCTAGAGGATCACTAGCAAAACAGATTTAGGGGAAGGTGTCTCATTTGAGTTGAGGCTCATAAACATTGTAATCGGGAAGGATTCCCAGAGGTTTTGATATAAATTTTAGAAGAATATTTTTATTCGTAGAGTAGCCCACCTTGGGTGAACCACGTAAATTGTTGTGTCTTATTATGGATTGCTTCTTATGCACTGTTTTACTGATGTTATTACTGCTATCTTATTCTGCATGTTAATGGTTTGAAAGCTGTATTAATAGATAAAGTTAAAAGAGGTCTTATACTGTTCACCCCCCTCTCGAGTATAAGCTTGTGTTCTTCAATTGGTATCGAGCCGGTGCCTTCGAAAAGTTTAACAGCTTGAAGGAAAAATTTACAAAGAACACAATGGACTACTCGAGTGGCAATGCAGCACCTATTCTTGACGGATCAGATTTTGGTCTGTGGAGTGCAAGAATGAAAGTCTATCTAATGGCACTCGGTAATGAGGTATGGGAAGTTGTTGAATATGGGTATACCATTCTTGCAAATGGTCCTTACACTAAAGAAGATAGGCTTCTACATCACAGCAATTCAAAAGCCATGAATGCAATCTTGAAGGGTTTACAAAAGGTAGATCTCACTAAAGTTATTCACTGCAAGACAGCTAGTGAAATGTGGAAACAATTGCAGGTTGTTCATATAGGTGATGCAAATGTTCGAAAAGCCAAATTGAGACATTTTAAAGGTATGTTTGAATAACTCAAGATGAATGATGACGAAAATATTAGTGACTACATGCTCCGGATGGATGAAGTTGTTAATTCTATGAAAGACTTAGGTCTTGAACTTGCTGAAAATGGTGTGTGTGATAAGATTTTAAGATCTCTTCCTAATAGATTTAGTGAAAAGATTTCTGCTATTGAGGAAGCTAAATATTTAGATAAATTGAAAAAGGATGAGCTTCATAGTATTCTTGCAGCATTTGAGCTGAGAACTCAAGTAAAAGTTGATGTAAATAAAGAGGCAGCTTTCAAAGCTATCAAGAAATCGAAGGGCAAACAGATTCAATAAAGTGATGAGTCTTCTAGTGAGGAAGAGACATATTACAGCAGGAAAGGCAAATTTTCTAAAAAGCACAAAAGCAAGAAAAATATAAGATGTTTCAACTGTGGTAAATTTGGTCATTATGCTACTGACTGTACTGTTTCTAAATATGAAAGTGATGAAGATATACAAGATATTAAAAGCAAGGATTCTGAAAAGCACAGGTATTACAGAAAGAGCAAAAATGAGTACAGCAATCACCAGAAAAGAAAAGATGAGTACAGCAATCATGGAAAGAGGCATTCTCACAAGAATAAGAAGAGCTTCTACTTAGACAAAGCAAGTAAGTGTTCTAGCAGTGAAAGTGACAGTTCTTCTAGTGATGATGAAAATGAGATGATGTTCATTTCAGAAAAGGAGGAAGAACCGAAACATAAATTTATTATCATGAAATGTTTTAGATGTGGAAATTTTGGGCACCTTGAGGATGACTGCAGAAATAATGATTTGGTTGCTAGTATGTATGAATATGTTTCAGAAAACCCCAATGAAGATGCATGTATGGTTTTTGAAAAAGGTAGCACCTCTAGTGATAAGAAATCTGAAAAAGGCTATGATGATTCAAAGTGCCATCAAATAGAGGATCTCAAATGCGAACTCAATAATGCTCTTAGGGTTTTGAAAAAGGAAATAAAGAAGAATGATAAACTCAAGATTAAGTTAGATGAATGTTGTATGGAGATAGATGAACTTGTATAAAATCTTGAAGTATCTATGGCTAAGTCACAAGAACTCAAGAATGAGTTAGATTCTAAAATTTTGGAGTATAGTGAGTTAGAACAAGAAATGGCTTCTTTGAAAGAAGAAAATAAAGAGTACAAGGGTAAGCTCTACAGATTTTAAGATAGCTCCAAGAAGGTTAAATTTCTCATCGAAGGACAAAGAAAACCAACAGATAAAACAGGTCTCAATTTTGTTGAGTCGCATAAGGAACAGGTTGGGGAATATAGCAAGAGATTTCAAAAGAAAGAGAGTCCTGCTAAAGAAAGTACTTCAGATCATGAGTCCGTAAGTAATGAATACGTAGAAATAGAAAATGATATTCAGACTGAGAAGAAGAAGTTTTTGGGACCCATGAAGTCGAATAAAAGAAATTTTTACGACAGATGTTATGCGTGTCACAGATTTGGTCACATGGTTGTACATTGCATGACTCAAATGAAGAGAGTAAATGACAGTTTCAGGAGACGTAATTTCTTTCAAGGGTATTGCTACTCTTATCAAAAATTCAGGCACAAGGCAATTTTTTGCAAGGCAAATAACAGGAACTAGGTTAGTCAGAACAAGCGAATTCAAAGAATAGCCATGACTAATATTGTTACCTACTATAAATGCAACAATGAAGGTCACCTATCTAGACAGTGTAGAGCTAATCTTCTGAGATACATGAATAGAAACAGCGGCATGAACAAGTCCAAGGATCAGGGCATGGATAAAAATAGGAATGATAACAAAAATAAGAAAAGTGATATGAACAAGTCCAAGAATCAAGGTATGGATAAGAATAGAAAAGATAATAGAAACAGGAACAATAGTATTAACAGGTCCGAGGATCAGAATAGTGATAGGAATAGAAATACAAGAAAAGAATTCAAGAGAAGACCCGGCAAAGAAATCTTAGACACTAATGATGATGAGTGTTTAATGGGAGTGTCACTCCCAACCCTATTTTAAATCACCTCATCAGGAGGTGGGGGAGGGACTAAGCTAAGAGGCTCATTCTTAGTCCCAAGCCCCAAAGGTGACCCTTTGCCATTGATGACAAAGGGGGAGAGATTTAAATAAAGGGGGGGAGTTTTCAAGAGAAGAGGAAAGCTTCAAGTCAGGGGGAGCAAAAACTTGAAGAGATTGATTTCAGTTTTGGCTCTTGAAAGATGTGTTTTAGTTAAGGTTTGCCATCAATGACAAAGGGGGAGATTGTTGGCAATTTTGGGTACCTTGAGTACATTGCTTTTGCCTAAGTTTAGTTGTTGTCATTGATGTCAAGGAGCTATTGGTAGATGTTGTTTTTTATGTCAAGGAGTTCTTGGAGCAATTTGTTTTTATGTCTAAGGATGTGTTTTGATGAAGGTTTCAACTGGTCAGTAAGTCTCCAAGAAAATCAGAGTAGCCCAGTTGCCAAAAATCCAGAAAAAGATAAGTTAGAAAAAGTTTGCAGGCTGCTGGAAAAACTGTCGTGATTTCGTGACATGTTTGAGGAGAGAGAAAGTTTGGCCAAAACTGTCATGATTTCACGACATGTTTGAGGAGAGAGAAATTTTGGCCAAAACTGTCACGATTTCGCGACATGCAGGAAGACAGAGGCAAAACGGGAAAAACTGTCGTGATTTCGCGACATGTTTGAGGAGAGAGAAAGTTTGGCCAAAACTGTCATGATTTCGTGACATGCAGGAAGGCAGAGGCAAAGTGGGCAAAAGTGTCACGATTTCACGAAAATTTTTGAAGAAGTTGTATGGATGTAGAAAGTATCACGATTTCGTGACAAGTTGATTTGGCAGTGTTGAGTTGCAGGAAGTGTCGTGATTTCGCGACAAGTTTCGAAGAAGTTGTACGGATGCAGAAAGTGTCACGATTTCATGACAAGTTGAGTTGGCAGCTTGCAGTTGGCAAAAGTGTCACGATTTCATGACATGTTCCAGTTATCGCAAACATTTGACAAGAAAGAGCTTGAGGCAGCGAAGGCGTCGCGATTTCGTGACATGTTTCATTTTTGCTAGTGCAAACCAAGAAAAGGATGAAGGAGCAAGAGATGTCACGATTTCATGATAGAGTTGCTGATGACATCAGCTAAAGGCAAAGATGTCACGATTTCATGACAGTAGTGAAGAAGAAGACTTTGAAGTCCAGAGCATCATGATTTCGTGACAAGAATCATGATGATGTCAACAAGAGGCAAAGGTGTCATGATTTCATGACAGTAGCGGAGAAGAAGGCTTTGAAGTCTAGAGCATCATGATTTTGCAACAAGAATCATGATGACATCAGCAAGAGGCAAAGGTGTCATTATTTTGTGACAATAGTAGAGAAGAAGGCTTTGCAGTCTAGAGTGTCGTGATTTCATGACAAGAATCACGATGACGTCAACAAGAGGCAAAGGTGTCACGATTTCACGACAGCAGTGGAGAAGAAGGCATTGAAGTCTAGAGCGTCACGATTTCATGACAAGATTCATGATGATGTCAGCAAATGTTGTAGTGTCACGATTTCGCGACAACAAACCAAAGGAGGTGTACGACAGAAAAAGGCGTAGCGATATCGCGACATGTTTGAGTGTCACACGAGAAAAGCTACAGAACAGTAGAGGTGGTTGAAGCCGATGAAGTTAACCTTGGCCGACAAAGTATAAGGTTTTACAGCCGACGTGTTATAAGGTTGAACAGCCGACTAAAGGACAAGATTTCATCTTGAGATTGTGAGTATTTAAAGGAGGACTGTTTTAGCAATTTTGTGCATTGATCGGTGTGTGCATTCGAAGTGTGGCATTTGCAGAGTTAGTGCGACAAGTGAGGTTCGAGTATCAAAAAGTAGAGAGCGAAGTTTGACTGCAGCATCAGAGTACATTTCCTTGAAACTTCTAAGTATCAAATACTATGTTGTTGTATGCATGAAGAATGTGTTGTTGTTCATGAGAAGACTGTGCGAAGAGAGTGTGTTGTTGTGATTACAAATAGGCACATAAGTTGTTGTGCATTCGAATGCAGCAGTGTTTGTGAAGAGTGGAATTTGATCTAAGGACAACTGTGATTGCGACTGTGTTCACGCAGTCTGTGTAAAAGAAAAGCAAAGGGCGCGAAGTAGTTGCTACTGTAATTATGTACAGTTGTGAAGGACGAACGGTGATAGTGCTACTGCAATCTTTGCAAAGATTGCACTATTGCATTTGCGCAAAAGTTGAGAAGATAGTGCGGCTGTAATTTAAAGAGACTGTGCTGCTGTAGTTGTGCAGACAGTGAAAAGTTGTTCTCCAACCAAGTGCAAAAAAGAACAGAGGAAGAGGACAGAATTGTGCCAGATCAAAGGACTGTGTTTTGGTGCAGAAAAGAGGACCAGCTTGCTGTGATAGAGTTGAAGACAGAGATCTCCAACCAGAGCAGGGAAGACAGGTGTCTTTCGTGGAAAGAGTTCCACTTGCTAAGGGCAAAAGAGATAGAGGTTTTCTATAGGATCACTAGCAAAATAGATTTAGGGGAAGGTGTCTCCTTTGAGCTGAGGCTCATAAACATTGTAATCAGGAAGGATTCCCAGAGGTTTTGATATAACTTTTAGAAGAAGAGTTTTATCCATGGAGTAGCCCACCTTGGGTGAACCACGTAAATTGTTGTCTCATTGTGGATTGCTTATTATGCACTGTTTTACTGTTGTTATTACTGCTATCTTATTCTGCATGTTAATGGTTTGAAAGTTGTATTAATAGATAAAGTTAAAAGAGGTCTTATACTGTTCACCCCCCGTCTCAGTATAAGCTTGTGTTCTTCATTTAGTTTCACTTAAACATAAATTTTAGTTAATTTTTATGTTAGTTGCTTCATATGTAAGTGTTGTTATACAATTAATTGTTGGTTGTAATTAGTTTGGATCTTAATTAATTGGTAGAATTAAAAAAAAAAACTTGGCACTATAATCTTCACTAAATGTATAATAGATTTGGAAAATATTCCTAGGAAGCAAATCTTGGATTAATATTGTTAACAACTTTTGAAATATATTTTTTGAATTTAATATTGTTAAAGCAATTAATTAAGGATGTTTTGAAGGTATTTTGATGTGACATTAAAACATATAATATTTCTTTGTGTGAACAAGGAATAGTTTTCATTTAACCTTCTAATATTGGTTCAATAATATAGCTCTCAATTTTAAAGTCTGTAGACATTTTAATGTTAACTATCACGAGTCTTGTCAATACACAAAGACATGTATGAATAATATAAACATTAATTAGTTGTACAACTATTATAATTTTTTATTTCTCTTGAAAACTATTAAACAATACAACATAATGATTAATATGAATATCAAAATACTTTGAAAAGAAAATGACCCTTCTATAAGATAATTTTTTAAAGGTCAAACCCATAAAAAGTTTTGTTTATAGGTTATATCTCATCATTATCCATTGTGAAAAGAAGCTATATTTTAAGCCTTTAAGAGAGTCTTAGACTTCACCACTTTTGACTAGGAGAAGTTTCAAATAAGTGAAGTGTTTAAGATAACTAATTAACACAACAACAAATTAATCTAGAGCCTTTGAAAATGCATCTAAGAAGTCTATTCAAGCTTAGAATAAAAAGTGGTATGAAAGAATTGGGTTTTATACAATCCTCACATCTTACATTTATGAGTTGCTTACATAAAGATAGTTTATTATTTTAGCCAAAAGCTCTATAAATTGCATTGTAACTCACATTTAATCATATGAACTTTTATACAATATTCTTATGCCTACACCACATCTATGAACTTGCCTACACCACCACATCTGCATGTATATTTTGTCAACTCAATAAAGTGTTTAAGATAACTAATTAGCATGAAAACAAATTAATCTAAATCCTTTGCAAATGCATCTAAGAGGTCCATTCAAGATTAGAATAAAAAAACGTTATAAAGAATTGGGTTTATAGAATCCTCACATCTTTCATTTATGAGTTGCCTACTTAAAAATAGTTTATTGTTTTAGTTAAAAGCTTTAAAAGCTTTATATTGTAACTTAGATTTAACCATATGACCTTTCAAACAATATTCACCTACTTGCACCACATTTGCATATATATTTTGTCAACCCGATGAAGTGTTTAAGATAACTAATTAAGAGGACAGCAAAATAATCTAAATCCTTTTCAAATGCATCTAAGAGGTCCATTCAAACTCAGAATAAAAAAAGTGGTACAAAGGAATTAGGTTTATCCAACCCTCACATCTTTCATTTATGAATTGCCTACTTAAAGATAGTTATTTGTTTTAACTAAAAGCTTTATAAATTGCATTGTAACTCAAATTTAACTATATGACCTTTCATATAATATCCACCTTGCTTGCACCACATCTACATTTATATTTTGTTAATATTACATTATAAAAGCTTGTTTTATTATTTAAAAAAATATATGTTGATTTTTTAATGCAAAAATATAATCGATTATTGTTCTAATTTGAAATCCATAAAATTGTAAGCTTTGTCATTTCAATTCATTCAATTCTTTGTGTTGATAGCATATCATATAATATTATCAAAGTATTGTAAGGAGAAACATATAATTTATTTTTTATTTTTTAAGATATTTAAAAAGAAACGTAGAATAAATATGGATCACATGGATCTCAAGCTTAGTAGTGAAAATGTTTATGTAAATAAGTTTGTAATGGATAAATAAGGAGTCATCCATTCAAAAATAAATAAAACAATTCATCATACAAATAATTATATAAATAAAAATATTAATTATTCTAAAAAAAAAATTTAAAAATGTTTTAAAAAATATATGGTATAATTGTTTAATAAAAAATAAAAAATAAAATGTATGTAAAATAAAAGAATATAAGATAATATATATATAAAATAATACTTTTCAGAATGATGCATTCCCATCATGTCCTGTTGAGTGGTATTTTCACCCAGTTATGAAAGTACACTCTCCTTTAGGATTTGGGTTCCAAATCCCCTCTTGCAAAGAAGTTAAACAAACCACTTCTCCAAGGTCTCCGCTGTATTAGCATTTGCATATGTGTATTAATAATCTCAAATAAAGATATTCAATTTAAATGCTTGGAACACCTTAATGATTGCAAGTAACTATAAACAAGGGGCAATGTTGGTTTATTTTACCATGAAACTTCAGTGATTGTTCATTGAACCAAAATAAAGCAAATATGAGTTGGACCACATATGACCACGATGTAGTGCCTTAATTCCTTTTATCTTGAGGGTTTTAAAATAGATTTTATCTTGCATTAAATCCTCAATGATGAATAGGGTCTTCAAATGTAGCTTCAAAATGTCACTTTAATTATCCTTCTCAAATGAAATCAGATTTTCATCAAGACGAATAATTCAGTGCTTTGATTGCTCCCAAAATGGTAATTTACAAAGTGCCATAAAACACGATTCCTTCATTGAAATTAGAATTTTCATGAAGGGAATGTCATCATAGACTCGTTGAATGAAACATGAAACTGAAAAAATGAAAATTTGCCCAAAAATGGAAATTTTCTATTTTCGGATTTTTCAAAATCTGTAATAAAACAGCAACTTCGATGAATCTTTAAAAAATACTAAACAACTCCAAAAATGAAATTTAAAAATACGTATGGGAAGTCTGAAGTATAGCCTACACAATGGTGAAATTGTTTTTGGATTTTGAAATTTTTTAAATGTTTATTTTAATGCCTGAAAATTTAAAATTAATTAAAGTTTCTGGAAAAATAAAATGCAGAAAAATGAAAATGAAATGCAGAAAACTAAAAATAAAATGTATTTGTAGACACCAAAACAGCACCAATCCAATTATGTGACTGCAAACACTGATCGCATTAACACACACAGCCCCCAGGGCAACCCCAAAGGTTAAACAGTGGTCCTAACCACTCTTTCAATAGTTTTTGAAGGTCAGAAGTCAATTTGGTACCCTCAGGTACTTTGCTCCATACTTGTTTCACCTAGGAATGAATACGGTTTGGTATTCACCCCGCCTAGGGATGAATAGTATCATTCACTTCGAGGTGGAGCGAATAGTAGGTTTGACGAGCAAAAAGTCAATTCACGACAAATGGCAGCTCGGATCCGCCACTTAACGCCTCCTTCATTTCAAGGGAGCATGGGTGAGCATTTTCGAGCATTAGAGGCTATTAAAGGGGCAGTCATGAAGCCCCTAATCATGGAGGCATCTTCCCTCCCCTAGAAGGGCATGGCTGCCAAGTGGCGCCTCTACATGTTCATCCCAAGAGACCTCTAGGTCTATAAATTGGTGAGCTTTTTCACCCTAAAAGGATGGAGGGTAAGAGCATTTTTGAGCAAAGAAGTGCTATCGTTTTACTTCCCCATACATCCTTGTGCGATTTGTGCCTTTCACATCCTTGATCTCTTTTAGAGAGGAGGTCATTGGGTGACTATTGGAAGGACAAATCTTGAGCCCAAAACCCGACACTTGACCACAGTATACCACCCAATTTGCCGACAACACCCTGTACGATATTTTGGACCCATACCAAGTGGATTGGTGCCGAAATCAGGCCCCAAATGATGGGCGGCCTGCCCGGGCGCCCCTGCACTACTGCAGGTCTAATCGTCCCTTTTAGGAATGATTGGGAATCTATGGTAGATTTTCTTTCTGTCATTTTCATTTTGTATTCGATCTTTATGCTGCTTAGATAGTTTGCAATTTCAATTCCATATCATTTTGATCAATTGCTATTACGTTTTATCATGTTTTTGCCTTCACTAACTTGTAGAGAGTGCCATCAAAATCTAGATGTTAGAGGCTGAATTGGAACAAACCGACCATTTGGGTCATCCCAAAATGCCCCTAATTAGCTAACCCCCACTTTTGCAAGAAATTTGGAGTAGTCTGGAGGTGACATTTGGGACGGTTCTATTCAGCGTTTTGTTGCAGGTATATTCATCCTGCCCTGGAACGAATACAAATTTACGACGAATTTGCAAACTGTTCTTTTTGCAATGCCTTCTCGATGATGTCCCCATGATTTTGTGAAAATTTTAGTCGATTTGGAGTTGTTTGGATTATCGTTTTATTTATTCCTTCGCATGCATTAGTTTTTGGGTTTTGAGATTGCGTGTTTGATCTTCTTTGCAGGTGCTATTGACTATCTTTTTGTTTCTTTGAATGCATGATAGGAACATCGGAGGAGCAGCAAGGAATCGACATTCGTATACACAAGCGGCGGTGACGTTTTGGTCCGCCCATATTATATGTGGGCATGTGAAAGAAGGATAGCTATCCATGGATGTAACCAAGAGATGAATTTAACGCTCCTCGCCCCTAAAAAGGGAGGAGGCAAATTGTAACCGAATTGTGAAGTACATCAATAAAAGAAAAGGGTTGTTTATTTCATTTGGGTTTCAATTCATTTATGCTTTCTCCATTTTATGCATTTTTAATTCGTAGCGTTAAGTTTAGTTCCATTTTTGCATCGTACTTGGAGTTTTTCCTTTCTTGTTTTCGTATCCTTGTGCTTTCAATGGCGATCATGGTGGGACCCTGTCCTCTGCTTTTTAGATCAAAAATTTGATCAAAGCTTTCTTTGCTTGCAGGTATTTTTTTTTTTTTGAACACGGTACTGTTGTTCATTCCAGCCTGTGGCAAACACAAAGCTGTAATTTGTCTCATCCAAGGACGAATGGGAATGCACCCCACCCTGTGACGAATATAGTTCTGTTATTCATTCGACCTAGGGATGAATAGCTCTCTACACATTTCCAAGATAGAGACTCAGAACCAGAAGATTTTGGCAGATAAGAGGTAAGGATTCTAAACTTTCCTTGTCATTTTTTGCTATCAATTTTTATGTTTCTGGATTACTTGCTTGCTTAGGGAAAGTTTTCTTTTTGTTGCTTGCTTGTTTCCTTTTGCAAAATAAAAATAACCCCACACACCACATGGCAAATTAAAAACCAAGGAGCTGGTCGTAAAACCCTAAACCCTTGATCAAGACCAACGGTGGATTTCATCACCACCTTGGCTTGAATCTTGCATCCATTACCCCGATCGCTATTGTTGCTAGACGTAAATCCTGACGAAAGTTGACCGAGTGTAGCTAGGGTGATTCCCAACACACGAGGATAAGTCTTCTATGGTAGGTTTCATAAACAAGGTGATTCCCCTTTTGTACCACCTATGTTCCACGTACCATCTGCTCTCACATACCTATAGTTTCCCTCACGTAAGGGTGGGTATATAGAGAGGTTGGTATATCGGCCTGGCAATGGTATATCGAAGGGGTGACCATTTTTGGGAGTCATAAGAGCCATCATTTTGCATTTAAACATTCTTTAAAACCAAAAACCTTCAAAAAAACAAAAACAAAGCAAAAATAAAAAACACACTAAACCAGGTCTAGGACACACTTTCAATCTTTAAACGAGATAATCACTGCTTGTGTGTGTGTATGATCTTTTCTGTTTAGTGTAGCATAAAAAATCATAAAAGAGATAAAAATCTACATAGCTTGTAGAGAGATACCACCATGGTGTACACCCGTAGCCAAGCCCAATCATGGGTGAAAGCTGCGGAGGGTGTACAAGGAGGCACAAGTCACCTCTGCTACAGCCACAAGGACTTGGTCATTCCACCTTGGCAGCCTGGCCCACAAGAAAGTCCACATAGGGACATTTTAGAACAAGGCTATAGAGACACCCCTTTGATGGGCACACCCAGTCAACATGAACCCTTTTAGGAAGAGTCCATACATGTACCATTTGACTTAGGTAGAAGGGCTCCTTTGGATGCTTGTTATGAGTGGTCATCGTGCGATGAAGCGCTAGAGCCGTATAGGGACCATAAAGAGGGGCCACATGATTATGTCATCCCCCCTTTACCCCTTTTAACTATTAGAACCAATAGACAAAATCTAGAGCGCAAGGCTCTTCAAACAGGGTGAGCTAACTCTACCCACCCCTTTCACACATATGAAAGGGAGCATGAGGAAGATGATTACATTCCTCAAGAGCAATATACAGCATGGGGGCCATGCGCCTTCGCACCAGCTATATACCATGATCACCCATTGAGGCCAGAGCCTTGGGTAAATGTCACCAACCTTGACAGAGGGAAGCGACCTATTGAGATCTCGGATCATCATGATCGAGGTAAATGCATAGGAGAGGCATCTAGGCCTCCTAGGCTCAATATGGCAAAACAAATCGACCTGGCAGTTGCCAGACATGCCGCTCACCAAGCACAGATCACGCGGCTTGAGCAAGACCAACAGTAGCTAGAGCATTTATATCACCTTAGCAAAGAGCGCATTAGGCACCAAATAGATGAGCTGCTCCATAACCCGATGCCTAAAAGGGTTCCAACCCCACGCACCCAAAGGGTGGAACCATATGAGAGGCGCAACCCCTTGGTGCGAGATAGGTCTTCGTGACCTTACCAAGTGCTGCCTTTGAGACCTCCTAGACCTGAATGGGAGGCCACTCCCCAAAATAATGATGGGTACCCTCCACGAGGACCCACCCAGGGTCATAGGTCTCACCTAGAGACTCCTCAGGAAGCTTACGAGGAGTACGAGCAAGAATATGAGCGGGCAAAAATGCCCTACCAAGGCGGGGGGGTTGCTATCTAGCCACCCCTCCATAGGCCTCAAGTCTCCCACAACCCACAATGGGAGCAAACCAAAGAGGAAGAAATTAAATCCTCAAATGCATATAAAGCGTTGCTAGAGCATCTGGAGTCTGTGGAAACCAAAACTTTTGGGCCCCAAAAGCCCACTTTATGCCAGCTCCATAGTCATCCTGTGCATCCGTTAGTGCCAGCACCTCCTTACCCTGAACACTTTAAGTTGCCTCAATTGGTGACCTTTAGAGGTGAAGAAGATGCTCAAGAGCATGTGACGAGATTTCTGAGCCAATGCTTTGGCATTCAGGACAATGATGCTTTGTTATTAAGAACATTTATAACCACATTCGCAGGCCCTACCTTGGATTGGTTTACCCAATTACCAAAGCACAACATCAAAAACTTAGATCAATTAGTGGATGCATTCCTTGAACACTTCACCTTCAACACCAAGAAGAAGGCGTCACTAAGTGACTTAGCCAACCTCAAGCAGTATGAGGAAGAGACCATGGCGGCCTACGGGAATCGATGGAGGACTTTGCTTTCAAAGTTGCCCTACCTCCCTCCTATGTCCGACCTCACTCAAATGTTCTCAAAGAGTTGTTTGAGATTGATCTCTATGCTATTGCAGCTATAGCAATATGCAACCCTAGAAGAAGCTCTGGCGCAAGCCAAGATTATTGAAGAGATCAAAATACAGGATGGCAAGATAGCCAAACCTAAGAAAAAAGAGTGGACTAAGAACACTAAAACTGGGACCACACAACAGAAACCCGTGGTGATCAACCAAGTTGCAATCAATGTCCCTAAGCCTACACAAGAAACATAGCCTCAAAAGGCTAACTATCAGGCAGTGCCTCCCAAAAACTATGATAGAGAAAATTAGAGGCAAGAACAAAATCAGCAGTGTCACCCTAGGCGACAATACACACCCTACACAGAGTCCAAGGACTCCTTGTTTGACCGCTTGTTAGTGTCAAACCTGATCAACCTACCAGAGATTCAGACCATAGATCCCAATGCACCCAAGCCTAAGGGGTATAGAGAGGACTTGTACTACAGGTTCCATAGGTGATAGGGACATGACCTAAATGCCTATTGGAAATTTAAGGGCTTGGTGCAAGACTTGATTGATAACAAGACACTAGCGGTGGATAATCCCATCGCACCAAGAAATCAACAAATGGAGGTCTTCAAAGACCCCTTGCCTGCTCATGCTCCGCAAGCAAAGACCCTACAAGTTAATGAGGTCACACAAAATAGCCCCATGCAGGGATATGTAGGGATGATCAGTATAGTGACTCAGAATAGGAGGTATCCGAGCACGAATGCTCCTACGGCAGCTGCAAGAGAGGTGCCAACAACATCACAACCACAAAAGCACCTTGCACAACCTCCTTTGCCTAGACCAGTGGCCACACTTTGAACCAAACTCACTTAGAGTTTGAGGACCACATCATCTAGGCTCTCCATATACGAGCTTATACAACAATCTACGCCCCATCGAGAAGCTCTAATGGAGATATTGAAATCCATCGAGTTGCAGCCCCATGAGACAAATTCTTTCAACAACTTGGTGGGACATGTAAAATGATGCACTGAGCCGGTCATCACATTTCGAGAAGATGAATTGAGATCAGTGACTGATGACATGGCGGATCCACCCTTGCATGTTATCGCATGGGTCAACGGGATCCCATACAAGAGGGTGTTGATAGACACTGGCTCGTCTAGTAATATCATCACAACTGTGGCCCTAAAACATTTGAAGTTTCTTGCATCTCACATCACAGCTTCCACCTACACTCTACGAGCATTCAATGATGCAATCTGCTCGACAGTTGGCACAATAGTCCTACCAATCCAAGTGGGACAAAAGACCATACCTACATCATGCCACATATTGGAGGGTGAGATGGCCTACAACATCTTGTTGGGTCGGCCATGGATCAGGGACATGAAGTGTGTCCCTTCGATAGCTCACCAATGTTTAAAGTATACATTTGAAGGGGAGGTGCATGTAGTCCCGGTGGACTTAGAACCCTTCAAGTATTGTAATGTGGTGCAGCTAATGTCACAATCGACCCTGCCATCAACGCATTTGGATTTCTAGTTAAATCCATCTAAATAGGGTCCGATTTCGTAGGCATCCCCGTTAGCAAGTTCTTCAAAATCCCAGATGGGCTCATCTTCATCATCTGGTCCTCCACCAACGACACCATCTTTGGGGGCCAAACAGAAGGACAAAGGGAAGAAACCCCTGGAAGAGGCAAAACCTTTGGAAGAGACACTGCCATCGGTATCAACTATCTCTACTGAGGAGATGCCTAGCCGAATGGAAGTCGAGGCTCCTAGTTCACCCGACATGGAGTGGACTCAAGGAGAGCTTCCATTCCCTCCCCCTCAACCGCCAACGATCATCGTCGAAATGGCCAATACGGGCCTGGGGGAGTATCTGGTGTGAAATATTATAGCAATGCCCGCACTAGAGTCCATGCAGGACATGGGGAGACCTCACCTTCCCATTGGCACTATTGTTCCCCTAGGCTACCCGCCGAACCAAACAAACTTTGTGTATGGGGGCCTTGATCATGGAGTTGCACCATGCATGAAAGAGGACGAATATGAAGAGCCTTTTGCTAAAAATGTCAATTATTTGTCTAACCCAGACTTTGCTCTGAGATACCTTGGCCAATGCAATTGGCACGGATATGGGCTAGGCAGATATGAGCAAGGGATACGTGTTCTTTGCCAACCAAGATACCAAATGCCATATGACAAGTCAGGAGTAGGGTTCAATCACCCCCTGCCCTTAGACATCTTGGTGGAGAACATGCAAGGCCTAGGGATAGGCAACAAGGGGGGATTGGCATCAGATCCATATGCCAACCCTAACACCACATATACATTGAGGGATTATCTCCCATTAACGGCAATCAACCTTGTTGGCCCTCGCAATCCCTTCCCTCCGCTCGAGAGCTCATTTTTAGGGAGGGTCTAGACAATGTCAAGAAGGATCCTCAGAGGACGAATCGAAATATGAGGTAGCACCATGGGACCCCTTTGAATCAGATAGTGATCACTCACAGGTGATCCCCATGGATGATTATCAAGAAAGCCTCTTGACAATATTCCCTTTGGATGCTTCAATCGAGCAAGTGCCACTCCGAGGTAATCAGGCCCCGTCATAGAGAGTGGAGCAACCCCAATGGGGCCACATCAATTTGCTTGAGCAAGGTGAGCCTTTAACGTCGTGAGTAGTTGTCAAAGCCAACGAAAGCCTTTGGATCTCTGATAGTGATTATGAAGATGAAATTGAGATGGCATATCTTAATCACATGCGGCACATGCATCGACCATACCCCTTGGAGATTAATGACATATTCAAACAATTAAACATAGTGCCAGGGCATGAGTGGTACATAGACCCAGCACGGTGGGACCAAGTGTTGGATCCGCCACTCTAGGCATACGAAGCATACCTTCCACCCAGAGACCCTATAGTGACATCAGTGTCGAGGGCAGACCTTGTCTTCCTATCCGCACATAGGGTCGATCCATTCGTGCCCATACCTCTAGAGCTAGATCCAGAGCATAGATAACATCTAGGATGTTCGAGTCATCACACCCATGGTAATGGAGACCAAAATCATTTCATCAACATGATCTCCATTGACTTAACCGCCCCCATCCACAATCCAGCCGATCCAACACAGTCATTATCTCTAGACATAGATGCCATAGACTAGGATCACGTCAATTCCCCTCCATCCCCATCAAAGTACTAGCCTTTCGATGAAATGCTTCATTTTACCCCTGGGCCAACTCAGGATATCTTCCATGCTAAAGAGGAACCCGAGGTTCCTAACGATGATCTTAGCTCAGCAAATGATATCCACTTGATCCCAACTCCACATCAGTTGGAGGATGGATCCCACATGTCAGTCGAGGAGACGACTAACGTAGACATCGGCTCAGATCCAATGAATCCATAGATCATCAAGCTGGGTGTAAGTCTATACCCCGAAGAGCAAGTTGACTACATTGCCCTTCTCAAAGAGAAGAAGGAAGTTTTTGCATGGTCTACAAATACATGTCGGGACTAGACCCGTAGCTAGTCATGCATAATCTAACGCTTGATCCGACAATCAAGCCAATTAAGCAAAAACTATGCAAGATGCACCCAACAGTGGCCTTAATGGTCAAAGACAAATTGCAAAAGTTGTTGGATGCACAGTTTGTCATCTGCATGGATTATCCACCATGGCTGTCCAACATGGTGCCCGTCAAAAATCCTAATGGGAGGATTCGCATATGCACTGATTTTTGAGATCTAAACAAAGCGAGTCCTAAGGATGATTTTCCCTTTCCGAGCATCGACGCATTGGTAGACGCTATAGTGGGTCACAAAATGCTTTCCCTCATGGATGGTTTCTTGAGATACAATCAGATTTGTATCAATCCCGAGGACCAACTAAAAATGGCGTTCACAACGCCTTGGGGAACATTTTGTTATAAGGTCATGCCCTTTGGCCTTAAAAATACTGGCGCCACCTACCAACGTGCCATGACATACATCTTCCATGATTACATGCACAAGACTTTGGAAGATTACATGGATGATTTGTTGGCCAAATCTCTTTTACGCTCGGATCATCTCGGTGACTTAAGCAAGATCCTCGATCGCCTCATGGAGCATAAAGTCAGAATGAATCCCAAGAAGTGCATATTTGGCATCACATCTGGAAAACTCTTGGGTTTCATAGTCTCAAAATGAGGCATCGAGGTGGACCCAAACAAAGTCAAGGCAATCCTTGAAATGCTTCCCCCAACTACCATTAAGCAACTCAGAAGCTTGCAAGGAAAGGTCACGTCGATCAAGCGCTTCATAGCGCAGCTATCTGACAAGTGTCGACCAATGAACAAATTGTTGCACAAGGGGGTAGCATTTCACTGGGATGACGAGTGTCAGTCAGCCTTTGATGACATTAAACAATACTTGGCTTCGCCACCAGTATTGGCACCACCTAGACCAGGAGTGTCATTCTACTTATACATCTCAGCTACTGAGGTGGCACTGGGAGCCATGTTAGCCCAGAAGAATGAACTTCACAGAGAACAGGCTACTTACTATCTTAGCCGCACCCTGGTCAGCTATGAACTTAACTATGCATACATTGAAAAACTCTACTTGGTAGTGGTGTTTGCTACCAAAAAGCTATGCCATTACATGCTGAGCAACAAGACGTATGTTGTGTCTAAGGAGAATCCATTATGGTACATGATGAGTCGTACTTATCATAGTAGTCGCACGGCAAAATGGATCATGTTGTTGATGAAATTTGACATAGAGTTTATCGGACAAAAATCCATAAAAGGTCAGGTCATAGCCGATCAACTAGTAGAGGCTCCTCTCAAAGATGATCAGCCTCTGACTATAGAACTACCCGATGATGGGGTCTTCCATGTCTCAGAATCACTAGATTCTGATGAGCCTGAGTCTCAGGCCGACATAACCCTATTTTTTGATGGTTCTAAATGTGAGCAAGGTGGTGGCATGGGAATCGTATTCTTCACACCGTAGGGCGCTCCAATGCCCCTGTCATTTAAATTAAATTTCCCATGCACCAACAACAATGCATAGTATGAAGCCTTGCTCATAGGTCTTCAGATAGCAATCACCATGAACATTAAACGATTGAACATCTTTGGTGATTCGCTATTAATCATCAACCAAGTCAAAGGGGTATTCCAATGCAAATGCCTAGTTCTGCAAGCCTACAAAGCCCTTGTGGATAAATTCCTGGTGAAGCTTGAATGGTACGACATCGAGGCACTCCCTCGATCATCGAATCATTTTGTGGACACTATGGCCTCTTTGGGGTCCCTAATCCCGCAAGACATTTCTGGTGATATGACAACCATTCAAGTCAAAACACTATCGCAATCAGTGATGGAGCGAGCAAGCTCTGATTTAACGCCAGGAATCCACTTGATCCAGATTGAGCCATCCACGAACAAGTTCTCTCGAATCCACGATCATTTGAATCACGCCAACTGGGGGTCCTTGTTCTCCCCTACTCCCATTAATAGCAACACAATGCTATTCTTGCAAGTTCTTTCCCGCTCAGCTTTTGCTAGGGATAAACTTCAAGAGGGATTGGTCGTTCAGACTATCGAGGTTTTTGATTAGCAGGATTGGTATACACCCATTAGGGACTACCTCAAGTTAGGTAACCTCCCGCTTGGATTGACGCACGCCGCAACACGATCATTCAAACAGAAAGCGGCAAAACATGTCTTGTTAGGAGACATTTTGTACCATTGGAGCTACGAAGGGATTCTCCTTCATTGCTTGGACTAACAGGAGTCCACTTGGGCAATCACCCAAGCGCACGATGGTACATGTGGTGGCCACTTCAGCGGTATGGCCATCACAAAGCGCATCCTTCACATGGGCTATTATTGGCCATATTTAGAGCAAGATTGTTGCACGTATGTGAGGAAGTGCGTGAAGTGTCAACATCATGCCAATTTGACACACGTACCTTCTTAGGCCTTGTAGCTGATTCAGTCGGCTTGGCCATTTTCATAGTGGGGCTTAGATCTAATCGAAAATATCTCCCCTACATCATCAGGCCATCACATATTTATCATAACGGCCACAAAGTACTTCACCAAGTGGGTGGAAGCGGTTTCGCTGACCTCTATGATTGGACCCCGCATTGTGGAGTTCATTTTACATAACATCATATGTCGTTTTGGTATTCCATCCAAGATAATCTCGGATAATGGGACGTCATTTAAGAACAAATATGTGCATGCTTTGACTACAAAGTACAAAATTCAGCACAATTTTTTGACACCCTATTATCCGTGGGCAAATGGGCAAGCAGAGGCATCAAACAAAATGCTAGTCACCATCCTCAAAAAGACAGTCACAGATAATCATAAGGATTGGCACATTCAGATCCCACTTGCCTTGTGGGCCTATCGCACTAGCATTCAGACACCCACTGGGGCAACTCCATTTTTGTTGGTGTATGGCTCCGAGGCAGTCATGCCTCTCGAGTTGGAAATTCCTTCCCTATGCATATCAATGCACGAGTTCATCGATGATGACACTACACGGTAGGCCTGGTTAGACCAACTTATGTTGCTTGATGAACGACGTGTTAATGCTCTTGAGCATTTGCGTATCTACCAAGAGCGACTTAAGAAAGCATACAACATGAAAGTTCACCTGAGGGACTTTTAGGTTGGTGACTTGGTCTTGAAAGAGAACCAGCAGAACTCTAACTTGCCGCCCCATTTAAGGGACAATTTCACGGTAAACTGGTTAGGTCCTTATGTCATTGAAAGTAAAATAGGACCTGGAACATACCGGCTAGCCTCTCTTGATGGAATCAAGGAACTAGAACCCTTGAACATCAGTCATTTGAGGCCCTTCCATATTTAAAAGAGCCATAGCCCACCCCAAAAAGCTCCAAGGATTCCCGCAATCACTTGGTCAACCCAAAAAGCTCCAAGGATTCCCACAATCGCTTGGTCAACCCCAAAAAGCTCCAAGGATTCTTGCAATCGCTTGGTCAACCCAAAAAGCTCCAAGGATTCTCAAAATCACTTGGTCAACCAAAAGCTCCAAGGATTCCCGCAATCGCTTGGTCAACCCAAAAGCTCCAAGGATTGCCGCAATCGCTTGGTCAACCCAAAAAGCTCCAAGAATTCCCGTAATCGCTTGGTCAACGCCAAAAAGCTCCAAGGATTCCCACAATCGCTTGGTCAAACCCAAAAAGCTCTAAGGATTCTCGTAATCGCTTGTTCAACCCAAAAAGCTCCAAGGATTCCTGCAATCGCTTGGTCAACCCAAAAAGCTCCAAGGATTCCCG
Organism: Wollemia nobilis; assembly: GCA_028583015.1. Taxonomy (NCBI): domain Eukaryota; kingdom Viridiplantae; phylum Streptophyta; class Pinopsida; order Araucariales; family Araucariaceae; genus Wollemia; species Wollemia nobilis. The sequence goes on from JAQPPZ010017052.1 coordinate 9,918,858, forward strand.
CAATCGCTTGGTCAACCCCAAAAAGCTCCAAGGATTCCCACAATCGCTTGGTCAACCCCAAAAGGCTCCAAGGTTCCTGCAATCGCTTGGTCAACCCCAAAATCCTCCAAGAATTCCTGTAATCGCTTGGTCAACCCAAAAATACCCCAAAGGTGCCCATTACCCCTTTGGTCAAACAAAAAGCTCCAAGGATTCCCTTAATCGCTTGGTCAAAAACAAGAAAATTCAAAAACAATAAAATCATCAAAAATAACAAAATTTGCATCTCATTTCCATGCATACTCAGAAATCATCATCACAATACAAAGTTCTTTTGCATCTCATCTGCATATTCACAAAAATCAAACCATCAAAAACACAAAAATATATAGCCGCATTAAGCATCGCATCCATACATTGCATATTCGTGGTCATAAAATTCAAAGCACCATAGACTATCATTACTTGGAAAAACCATCATTTTCTACATTTTTCCACTTTATCAATAACTCATCACCCATAACCGCCATTCACGTTATTCTCCCACATCATAGTCAGTTGTTTTCTAATGTATCGAGAGTTTTTCGTCATTCAGCCATCATTAGCTTTCTAGCCACGTACTGTACCAAGTCAGACATATTTTACAAAGGTAGAATTCTACTTGGATAACACCTTGTTACGTAGCATCCCAACACAAGTTAAAACATATAATAGAATTCCCAAGTTGTGTGAACGAAAGATGAAACCTCTATGACTGGACCCCGCATTGTGGAGTTCATTTTACATAACATCATATGTCATTTTGGTATTCCATCCAAGATAATATCGGATAATGGGACATCATTTAAGAACAAAGATGTGCGTGCTTTGACTACAAAGTACAAAATTTAGCACAGTTTTTTGACACCCTATTATCCGCAGTCAAATGGGCAAGCAGAAGCCTAAAAAAAAATGCTAGTTGCCATCCTCAAAAAGACAGTCACAGACAGTCATAAGGATTGGAACATTAAGATCCCACTTGCCTTGTGGGCTTATCGCACTAGCATTCGGAAACCCACTAGGGCAACTCTAATTTCGCTAGTGTATGGCTTCGAGGCAGTCATGCCTCTCAAGTTGGAAATTCCTTCCCTATGCATATCAATGCACGAGTTCATCGATGATGACACTACGTGGCAGGCCCGGTTAGACCAGCTTACGTTGCTTGACGAACGATGTGTTAATGCTCTTGAGCATTTGCGTATCTATCAAAAGCAACTTAATAAAGCATACAACATGAAGGTTCTCCTAAGGGACTTTCAGTTTGGTGACTTAGTCTTGAAAGAGAACCAACAGAACTCTAACTTGTCGACCCATTTAAGGGACAAGTTCACGACAAACTGGTTAGGTCCTTATGTCATTGAAACTAAAATAGGATGTGGAACATACTGGCTAGCCTCTCTTTACGAAATCAAGGAACTAGAACCCTTGAACATCAGTCATTTGAGGCCATTCCATATTTAAGAGAGCCATAGCCCACCCCAAAAAGCTCCAAGGATTCTTGCAATCGCTTGGTCAACTCAAAAAGCTCCAAGGATTCTCGTAATCACTTGGTCAACCCCAAAAAGCTCCAAGGATTCCTGCAATCGCTTGGTCAACCCCAAAAAGCTCCAAGGATTCTCGTAATCGCTGGGTCAACCCAAAAAGCTCCAAGGATTCCCGTAATCGCTTGGTCAACCCAAAAATCTCCAAGGATTCCCGCAATCGCTTGGTCAACCCAAAATGCTCCAAGGATTCCTGCAATCGCTTGGTCAACCCAAAAAGCTCCAAGGATTCCCGCAATTGCTTGGTCAACCCAAAAAGCTCCAAGGATTCCCGTAATCGCTTGGTCAACCCAAAAAGCTCCAAGGATTCCCGCAATCGCTTGGTCAACCCTAAAAAGCTCCAAGGATTCTCACAATCGCTTGGTCAACCCAAAAAGCTCCAAGGATTCCCGCAATCGCTTGGTCAACCCAAAAAGCTCCAAGGATTCCCGCAATCGCTTGGTCAACCCCAAAAAGCTCCAAGGATTCCCGCAATCGCTTGGTCAACCCCAAAAAGCTCCAAGGATTCCCGTAATCGCTTGGTCAACCCCAAAAGACTCCAAGGATTCCCGTAATGGCTTGGTCAAACCCAAAATTCTCTAAGGATTCTTGTAATCGCTTGGTCAACCCAAAAATGCCCCAAAGGTGCCCATTACCCCTTTGGTCAAACCAAAAGCTCCAAGGATTACCTTAATCGCTTGGTCAAAAACAAGAAAATTCAAAAACAATAAAATCATCAAAAATAACAAAATTTGCATCTCATTTCCATGCATACTCAAAAATCATCATCACAATACATAGTTCTTTTGCATCTCATCTGCATATTCACAAAAATCAAGCCATCAAAAACACAAAAATATATAGCCGCATTAAGCATCGCATCCATACATTGCATATTTGTGGTCATAAAGGTCAAAGCACCATAGACTGTCATTACTTGGCAAAACCATCATTTTCTACATTTTTCCACTTTATCAATAACTCATCACCCATAACCGCCATTCACGTTATTCTCCCACATCATAGTCAGTTTTTTTCTAATGTATCGAGAGTTTTTCATCATTTAACCGTCATTAGCTTTCTAGCCACGTATTGTACCAAGTCATATAGATTTTACAAAGGTAGAATTCTACTTGGATAACACCTTGCTACGTAGCATCCCAACATAAATTAAAACATATAACAAAATTCCCAAGTTGTGTGAACGAAATATGAAACCTGCAAAGCAATCCAGGTCACCATAAGCAAAACGGTTATCTTGCTCATCCCCCTGTGTGAATGACCCCAAGAATGCTGAGAGTTGGCAAAAGGACAAGCATCCTCCCTACCCAATTCCCCAAGAATCCCAAGTTCTCAAAAAGTTGCAAAACATCAAAAATTTGCAAAAGTCAAAACTCCAAAATTTGACATCTCAAAGTGCCTACCTCAAAAAGCACAAACAATAGTGATTCTCATCACTCACTATTCCAAATCCCTTGCTCAAAAGAAACAAACAAAAAAAATAAACAGTGATTTTTATCACTACAAAAGAGCAAGTATCCCAATACAATTGAAGAAAAGAAGGGAGTCAAACTTGAATCCCTGGAACTCTCAACATTCAGACGGGTCATGAGGCAAACCTCGATCATTGGTTTGGTTGATAGCCTATCGGTCACTGATGGTAAACCTCTTGTATGACGATATATCTGTCACAATAACTTATGTGCAGATCAATGTTTGCATGTGGATGAGCTAGCTTATGATATCCTACGATAGCACCGTAAATTAATCTGACTTAATACAACAAAGGAGTTAGTGGAGCTAATCAGGTGATCCTTAGTACAGGTTTGGTTGACAACCTATCTGGCACTGGCGGTATCCTAACAAACACCACATAAATGAACTCAATTGCACACACAGGGATGTGAAATAACTTGGTCAAAGACAAGTCTAATTCATACCTTGTTCAAAAGTCTTGTAAGATAAAATACAGTATTGGCTAGATAGTTAGAACATCTGAGTTTTGAAAAACCCTACATACATCCTAGACCAACTTGCTATCTTTTCATCCTCACACTGCCAAAAAAAAAATCCAAAAAATAACCCATATGCATAAAGACAGTCATGTCACCCAATAATCGCCTAGGACAAAAAGCCACAAAGTTCTAAACAATCTATGGTGCGACTACCAACCATCACAAATTCAATTCATCCATTCCATTTGCATATCATATAAATTAGAAACATTTGCAACACATATGCATCCATCAATATAAATCAACATGCATACATCCATATTCATCCATCATCGTGCATAACATCAAATCATGACATGTGCATAAATACAATAAAGTCATCTATATATATATATATATATCATCAAAAATGCCCGCAGGCTACAATAACTGGTCCTCTGACCTCGCAAAAAGCCAAAAAAACTCAAAAACCCCCAAGCCTAAGGCGTCGACCACCATGATCATGTAGGATCGATGCGACGGGAACTACCCCTCGTGGTGTGGGTCCTATGGGACCCCTCAGGGCAGCTGCTGCTAGCCCCCGCATCACGCCTACTACCCTCTCCCTCATCCAATCGCCTACGATGAGATGATGCTGACTGCTCATTATCACTGCCCCTCATTCGACGTGACGACCCACCTCCAGGGGGCTCAGGTAACCGCCCACCGAGGTAGATAATCTCTCCCTCCATATCCATTTGATGTCGAGACCAATCTGTCTCCTGTCACAACCACTTTGCCTCCCATCGACGGTAATAAGCTACTGCATCATCGCGTTGCGCCAATGTCTTCTCCTTCTCCGCCAACTACGCCCGTAGGAGATCCCTCTCCTGTGCAGCACTGGTGTCCCCATCCCCTCAGTGGGATGTAGCAAACACGCTCTCCCACTCCACTAGCTGAGTCCGCAAGAGATCCTTCTCCTGCAAAGCTTCCCCTAGCTCCTCATCTCACCTCCGTAGTCGCTTTGTCAATCGTGCATTCTCAGCACACACCCCTGCCTCCGTGTCCTCCACCACGGCCTGGTGCACAGGTGACTCTGGAATAGCAGCTTGCTCTAGCTCCCACTGCTCTGGGACGTCCTGCATCTCCGGCTGATCCGGACCCCCAAAATCCATGCCCAAGTCATCCACCTCCACCATGTCCGCATCCTCTAGTGGAGCTCCCCAACCCTCACCTGGTGCCTCCGCACCCTCATCCCCTCCTGCTGCTGCCTCCGCGCCTCCCAGTGGTCCCTCTCCCCACCATCATCGTAGAGTCCACCACTGATCATACTCCGTGGTAGTCTCAACATCATCCATGTTTGGGACATCAATCACCACATTTGAATCCTCACCTAGTGGTGCAATAACTGGCCAGGCTAAATTCTTCTCGGCCCCTCGACGTCGATAGATCACGGGCTCACCAGGAAACCCCTGGCGCACCCCAAACTGTCGTGTGACCCGACCATATGGGAAGAACTCCTGCTCAGTCCCATGGTGCCCAATCAGCCATCACCCCCTTCGTACCCACCGGAGCCACTCTTCAGCCTCAGGCCAAGCTAGACAGTCCCGATAGGGGCGCCAAAACACCTCCCCTGGAGTCAGCTGATCGAAGGCGCCCGCATAGTGCCCTACGGCACCTGCCCATTGTTGACTCTGTCCCTTCTCCTTAGACCGTTTCCATAGAGCTGCATACCCTACATCCTGATCCACCATCTCTACCTGGGTCATCCATGGTAACCCCGCTAGCCTCTCCACCGCTATGTGCTGCCACGCCTAGCACTGCAACAAGAAGTTGCACCCAATACCCTTCTGCCTCCGACAGCGGACCTTGTACAGCTCATCATAGAGCTATGCTAGCAATGTCTGCCCCCACCTCATGATCATTGGTGCCTCCGTCGGGCACTCCACCAACCAAAACACCACCTCTAGCAGGTTCCATGGGAACCTCATGCCCGAAGAGTCGGGCAATAGCATGTTGGAAATGAGGCCCATAAGTAATGCGTGCCTCACTCCCAACACCCCCCTCTCAAGCCACCATCGAACCATAATGCCACCAATATGGCAGTCGAGCTCCGCCCTCTCCACTGGGCTATCCACACCCACCTCCGCCCCATGCCCGAAGTAGCATGTCAACACTGTTGTCCGTTGGTCTCGTGGCATCGTCCTGATCGGCAAGTCATCTATCAGGATTCACAGAATTCGATAGACATCCTCTAACATAACTATCATCTCCACTGTTGGGAGATGGAAGGTGTTAGTCCGAGGATCCCACAAGTTGATCAGGGCCGTCAGGTAGGCCCGATCCCCGACTATCGGCTCCAGCCGAGTCACCTACTTGAGCCCAAGGGCATCAAGCCACTCCCAGTCCACCAAAGTCAGTGCCTCTCGTGCTTCATGGAACACCGTAGGCACCCGATACCGGCTCTTCACAACCTGCAAAAGAAAACACGCAAAAACATTAACACATTAAAAAAAAAAAACAATCAACAACAATGGTTTGTCAGTTCTAAGTTTAACTTTTTAACTGATAAATTCAACAAACTTAACGTCCTTTAAACTAGGGTTAAGCTACGTTTTTAATGCTCAGTTTTACCCTACATTTCTAACCTGAGTTTTTGATTGTTGTTAAACTAGAGTTTAACTAAGTTTTCCGCTCAGCGGTAGTTTTGTTAGTCTAGGGTTTCATTTTAAGTTAATAAAATCAAATAAACAAGACAAAAGACAAAAACAAAGCAAACACACAAACAATAAATGAGGAGGATCACTTACTGGTCTCGCTTCGGCTCCGCCGCTGGATCCAGTATGTGAACTCATGGTGGTGGAAAAATTCGGCAACGCTTCGCTTCGCAGAATCAACCTCCTCCTCCTCAGAGCTCCAAACTCACCAAAAAAAGCAAATGATAATGACCCCAAACTTTGATTTCGGCCTATAAATAGAACTTCTGGTTTGCGCTCGTCCCGCCCTGGGACGAGCGCTCTGGTTTGCACTCATCCCACCCTGGGACGATTACCAGCCTGGTATTCGCCCGACCCAGGAATGATTACAGAGCAAGAAAAGCAAGAAAAACAAAAAACACAAAATGACCAAAAACAAGCAATAAACTTGCCCAATAAGAGTGCTTTTACACTTGATATTTCGGGCATGCAAAGAATACGTCGGGATTGCAACTCTTCGCTCTCCTACTCCCTAAGAAGGCTACCATAGCCGGACCGCTCCACGGGAGACCGGATTGCCGAGAATTTCATCCCTAACACGACGTCACCAAACGGGTTAACACCCACCAAAAATAGGTCTAAATGTCGAGAAAACTGCACACACATTCAAAGATCAAACATCTGAAGGCACCCTTACCTAAGTCATCTTGGGTCAAGCGACTCATCACTTTTCTCATGTCGGTCATTCCCTCATCGATTCGTCGCTTGAGGGGGTAGTCACACTTAGTCACCAATCAACAAAATACACACCCAATCATGGAAACAACATGCATTCAAAGAATCATTGACAAAGATAATTACACCCCTGCTTGGGGCAGCAAACAAGCAATAATCATAAGCTGATCAAACACTTGGCATTCGTGAATCATGAACTCAAGGTTCCCACAGACAAAAGGTTGTGCCATTTGCCTATTCATGACTGATCAATGTCCAAGCTCAAGTAACACCTCACCGAAAAAGGTTAACACTTGAATTGAGCTCCTTCGCTCGTTAGAAGCAAGGATTCAAGAATGCATGCCCTTTCCATACTTGGGGCATCAAAAGTTGGTTAGGTTACTGAGAAACCCTAATCATTAGTGCTTTGGTTATCTATTTTTGCTCAGAACTATGCCATATGCAACGCTTTCCAAAAAGGGGCATCTGTAGACACCAAAACAACACCAATCTGATTATGTGACTGTAAACACTGATCGCATTAACACACATAGCCCCTAGGGCAGCCTCAGAGACTAAACAATGGTCCTAACCACTTTTTCAATAGTTTTTGAAGGTTAGAAGTCAATTTGGCACCCTCAAGTACTTTGCTCCATACTCGTTTCACCCAAGAACGAATACGGTTTGGTATTCACCCCGCCCAGGGAAGAATAGTATCATTCACTTCGGGGTGGAGCGAATAGCGGGTTTGACGAGCAAAAAGTTAATTCATGACAAATGGCAACTCAGATCCACCACTTAACGCCTCCTTCATTTCAAGGGAGCATGGGTGAGCATTTTCGAGCATTAGAGGCTGTTACAGGGGCAGTCATGAAGCCCCTAATCAAGGAGGAATCTTCCCTCCCCTGGAAGGGCATGGCTGCCAAGTGGCGCCTCTGCATGTTCATCCCAAGAGACCTCTAGGTCTATAAATTGGTGAGCTTTTTCACCCCAAAATTACGAAGAGTAAGAGCATTTTTGAGCAACGAAGTGCTACCGTTTTACTTCCCCATACATCCTTGTGCGATTTGTGCCTTTCACATCCTTGATCTCTTTTAGAGAGGAGGTCATTGGGTGACTATTGGAAGGACGAATCTTGAGCCCAAAACCCGACACTTGACCACAGTATACCACCCAATTTGCCGACAACACCCTGTAAGATATTTTGGACCCATCCCAAGTGGATTGGTGCCGAAATCAGGCCCCAAATGATGGGCGGCCTACCCGGGCGCCCCCGCACTACTGCAGGTCTAATCGTCCCTTTTAGGAATAATTGGGAATCTGTGGAAAATTTTATTTCTGTCATTTTCATTTCGTATTTGATATTTATGCTTCTTAGATAGTTTGCAATTTCAATTCCATATCGTTTTGATCAATTGCTATTACGTTTTATCATGTTTTTGCCTTCACTAACTTGCAAAGAGCACCATCGAAATCCAGGTGTTAGAGGCTGAATTGGAACAAACCAACCATCTGGGTCGTCCCAAAATGCCCCCAATTAGCTAACCCCCACTTTTGCAAGAAATTTGGAGTCGTCTAGAGGGGACATTTGGGACGGTTCTATTTGGCATTTTGTTGCAGGTATATTCATCCTGCCCCGAAACGAATACGAATTTACGACGAATTTTCAAACTGTTCTTTTTGCAATGCCTTCCCAGCGACATCCCCATGCTTCTGTGAAAATTTTAGTCGATTTGGAGTTGTTTGGATTATCGTTTTATTTATTCCTTCGCATGCATTAGTTTTGGGTTTTGAGATTGCATGTTTGATCTTCTTTGCAGGTGCTATTGACTATCTTTTTGTTTCTTTGAACGTAGGATCGAAACATCGAAGGAGCAACAAGGAATCGACATTCGTATACACAAGCGACGGTGACGTTTTGGTCCACCCATCTTACATGTGGGCACGCGAAAGAAGGATGACTATCCATGGATGTAACCAAGAGACGAATTTAACGCTCCTCGCCCCTAAAAAGGGAGGAGGCGAATTGTACCGTTGTGAAATACATCAATAAAAGAAAAGGGTTGTTTATTTCATTTGGGTTTCAATTTGTTTATGCTTTCTCCATTTTATGCATTTTTAATTCATAGCGTTAAGTTTAGTTCCATTTTTGCATCGTGCTTGGAGTTTTTCCTTTCTTGTTTTCGTATCCTCGTGCTTTCAAGCATTCAGTATGATGCTATCCTATTTCGACAAAACCAAAGATGCGATGTTTCCATGCATGCAACCTAACCTATTGGACTTGCAAAATAAGCACAATCCCCATAGACTAAGTGTTGGTTCCTAGGGTTTAAAATAAATTTTAGGTTCAAGCATTCACATGAAGCAACCAAAAAAACTTGCATTAACTCCATCTACAAACTCGAAATCTAAAAAGGAGAAAATAAATAGACATTAAATCCATAGCATGCAAAGAGAATCTCCTTCCTTCTTGCCCACAAGATGCAAAATTTTGAAAACTCCTGCATTAAAAATGTGTCATTTTACAATAGCAGAATTTTTGGTTTTCCCAAACCAATCCATAGAAGAAAAATGACTCAAACAGGTCCATAATGGCCCTCTTGCCTTCAAATCTGCAACTCTGGTCGCAACAGTTTCCAACCTCTCAAAACATCCTTGCCTGGGTATTTAAAATTTTTAGGAAGCTTTTCGTTTCATCTTCCAATGGTTGTTCGTTTCACCTTCCCTTGTGCTTGCATGTGTTTTGGTTTCCAAAAAGGCTTTTTGTTTCTATTTTGTGGCCCTTCATTTCATTTTCTCCACATGGGCTTGCGTCCGTTTCCTTCCGTGTGTAACATTTTGTCTTATTCATTGGATTTTGTCCTTATGTCCATGTCACTATGCAGTCTTCAGTTTCACTGTCCTGCCTGCCCCTTTTGAGTCGTGAAAATGCAACATGTCGTGATATCGTGACATTTTTGCCTCCTTGCTCTCTTTTGTTGCTTTTAGCCGTAAAAATGCAACATGTCGCGATATCGCGACACATTTTCTTTCTTGTATTTTGGCCGCGAAAATGCAACATGTTGCAATATGGCGACACATTTTCTTTCTTGTATTTTGGCCGCGAAAATGCAACATGTTGCGATATCGCGACACTTTTCTCTTTTGGCCATGAAAATGCAACATGTCGCGATATCGCGACACTTTTCTCTTTTGGCCACGAAAATGCAACATGTCGCGATATCGTGACACTTTTTCCATTTTGGCCATGACAAAGCAACATGTCACGATATCGTGACACTTTTTCCCTTTGGCCGTGACAATGCAACATGTCGCGATATCACGACACTTTTTCTCTTTGGCCGCGACAATGCAACATGTCGCGATATCGTGACACTTTTTCTCTTTTGATCGTGACAATGCAACATGTCGCGATATCGCGACACTTTTTCTCTTTTGGTCACGACAATGCAACATGTCGTGATATCGTGACACTTTTTCCTTTTGGTGTTTTGCTTTTTCTTTGGTCTTTAGCATATGGGCCACTTCGGTCTTCTTGGAAAACATGCAAAAAGGTGGGTCCCCAATTTTGGGGTACGTTGTGGAGTAGCCACAACAAATGGTGACTCTGCTGGGAAATGCTCCTGAGCATTTCGGTGAGAACTCAACCTGAAAACACATAGACTCAAATACAAGCGTCAGTAAATATCCCAAGACTAAAACTAGACGAGAAATACATGAAGCATTAGAATTATTAAGCATCATCTCGGTGTGTGTAATGTGCTTCATTCCCTATCATTTGAAACTCATTCAACTTTCCATTGTCAGTTTCACTTATGATTCGTATGCAAGGCTATGAATGACTTGTGCAAGATTTGATGTATGACAACTATGTTAGAGATGTAACAACCTGCTTTGCAAAGGCTCAAACTTTCTAGTATCATGAACAAACATATTAAAACTATCAAACCCTATTATGACCAAATATATGTATACTGAATTAATTTACTAGATCCCAAAGTTGGTTATGTGCCCCTACCATCTTGAACCCATGTGCAAGTGTAAGTGAAATCAAAGCTTTGGGGAATAGGATTTCTAACCTAAGCGAGATGGGAATTTAACCCTATCCTTACTCCTCTGATCTGGAGTTCATTACCTCATCTTAAACAAAATGATTTAACTTGTTATGGATGAAACTGTTAGGCTAGCCTGTCTGCTTGAGCAGCAAGTGGTCTTGCTTTTAGACAAGACATGTTGCCACGCATGAGCATACTCCACTGCCAGTCAGACGTCTATAGCCCCGGTGGAGATCAACCCCATAATCCAGTATTTGACTTTACTTTTGATTTCTTGAATCTTGGGGATGACTACCCATCCTTTTAAGGGACATGTAGTACAATCCTTCCAATCCAATATCAATAATGAAATGAAAGTAGAATGAAAAATATTTTCTTTGGAATTTCAAGTTCTTGAGTGGGCAAAATAGAAGCTTTGGGGAATCGGATTCTCAACCTAAGCGAGATGAGAATTAGACCCTATCCTTACTACTCCATGAAGATCAAATCAGAGCTTTGGGGAGTTGGATCCTCAACCTAAGCAAAATCGAGATTTAACCCTATCCTTACTACTCTGATTTTAGGCTTTAAGCACTATAAGAGTGGTAAAAACCACTATTTTAAGGATTATGTTGCATAATAGGACAGACACAAAATACTCCTTTCGCTTCACCTTTTCTTCCAAGTATGGTCTTGACCATTTTGCTCAATATCTTCTTTAATATGTGTAGAACGTGCTTGGCTCAAGATAGTTTGGGCATCAGTTCCCAACCTTAGGATCCTTTTAATATATGTTATGTAATAACCCTAAGAGGATTCGACACCTTTTCAATGATTGTATATGAAATGAAGATGAAACTAAGATGAAATGTATATGCAACGTGGAATGTAACATGAGATATGTATGCATTGCTCCTTTTGAACTACAGATGGAGTATACCACCTACTTTGCCATAATTTATAAAACTGACAACTTCATGCATCACAAGTTCCAAATGATATTCTTTAATGCATTTGCAATATTCATGGAGCTTTCTGCAATACAATTCCGATGTTTCATATTCTCCTAGTCTTAGTCAACATTCATAAGGACATAAGTTGACATCTTGCTTCTTTTAAAAAAAAAAAAACAAACCAAAAGTGTCCAAAGGACCAACACACAACTTGAAACCAAAATAGAAATGCAAAACCAACATCAAAACCAAAAATCATATACAAATGTACAATATAATACAAGATGGTGCAAAGTTTGGATTATCATTTTCTCGGATCCCAAACCTGATTTGAGCATTTCAAAAGACATATAATGTGATACACATGCCAAATGTGGAAGGAATCAAACAAAAACAAGACTAGACCAAACAATGCAACCAACTTCAACTTTCCTCTCTCACCCCACCAATTAGATTTAGTTCCATTAGTATTCTCATAGGTGAGATTCAAATTACCAAATTGATTAGACAATGGTTGATTTTCAATTCTGTCTTGTCTATTCTTTAAGGTGTAAATTTCATAATTCCATTCATGATTTAGAACTAGGCTTTCTTTATTCAAAATGAAATTTTGTAAGCAAAAGCCTATTTCTAAAAATTTCAAAGCTAATTCATTTTCCATGTTCTTAGGCCAATCAAAATTGTGCAACAATTTACAAGCATCTAGGATATTTATTAAATGGGGATCATTAGAAGTTTTTATCCTAGGTTCAAGAATTAATTGTTGATGAATTTGATTTAGCAATTTAAGTGCATCGAGCTCCTTTTCATTCATTAAAATAATGTTATCAAAGGTGTGGTTAGAAATTAATCCTTGTTCTTCATTCACCTTCAATGGCATTTCATCATAAATATCATTTGAATTATACAAATCTTAACCTAAATCTTGGATGTTTGGATGCAAAGGTTTAGATTTTACCTTTTTCACATTTTTATTTACCAAAATTTGATGAGGATTTTCCATTCCCTCTTTCACCTCATTGTCTTCATATTATTCATTGATTACTTGTTCATCAAACATACCAAAATTGGGCACCCAACTGAAAACATTCTCATCCTTTTCAACCCTCAAATATTCTTGGTCAAAGTGTATGTCAAGTAACTCATCCTCCTGATCAATAACTTGGGTTGCTTCTAATAGATCAACCATTTTGTCATTTAATTCCAATTCTTTGTTCACTATCCATGGTATCTCTTCCTTCAAATCGTCAAAATAATCATGCAAACTTGTATCCGAATCTTCAATGAATTTATATTCAACATGATCGAATTTTGTAACCTTCTCAAATCTTGTGAATGTGAGATCTTTGTATGAAGTAGAAGTTTCAACATCCTGCATATAAATTGGAATAGAGGCTTCATCAATAAGGGTGTGAGGAAATAAAACATCTTCATATCTTCCCCAACCATTGTAAAAATTATCTTCCAAATTTGTGGGATGAAACTCCATGGTATTTGTGACATGATTTTTTGATTCATTTGTCAATTCTTTTTCTTCTTTGTCCTTGGTCATAGGATCATTATAATATTCCAAAATTTGATGAGATTTGAAACCCTCTTCCAAAACATCCTCAAATTGTACAGGAGTTGTAATATCTTCCTTTGAGTAGGCGATTATGTCATCGTGTATATCAATTGGCACACAAGTTTCATTAGCAGTTTTGGAGTGAGTGTAGTCTTCCCACTTCTTCCAAGCATCATAATAATCATCTTCCAAAGTCAAGTGGTGACGTTCAACTACTTCTTCAACATCTTCCAATTCATCAATGTGTTTCTCATCAAATTCACCTTCACCTTCCTTAGATGGTTCAATTATTTCCAAAAGTTGGTCATTTTTTGAATTCCAATTTATAAGGCTATCATAGTCCAACTTGGTAACCCATGATTTCATTTCATCACAATTTGGAGGGTGAAGAATTTCTTGGTTGTTAATTTCAAACATCTCATCGATAGTATCTTCCAAGAACAAGTGGTGAAACTCTATCATATCTTCAAATTCATTTATTGGTTTTCTTCCAATTTCACTTTCAACCACTTCATCCAATTTTATGGTAGGTTCCGTCCTATCACATATTTCAAACATTGTTGAATTTAGAACCCCTTCATCTAAATAATCATGTATCTCTATGAATGAGATCATCTCTGCATAATCCTCACTGGTGGATGTAGACTTAGCAATTTGCACCTCCTCTTGGACTACATCTAAGGTGGTTGTAACATTTGGACCTTCAAATTCATCCCCTTGATCATTTACCTTAGGTATCATTGGAGTGGAGGGTGCTACATTTGATGGTTGGTGTAGGTTGGCATCACTAACTCCAAAAGAACAATCTCTCATGTGAACATGTTGTGTCTTTTCTTCTTCAAAAACTTGTTCTACCTTTTCCAAGATCTCATAGATTATCTCTAGAGACAAGTCATCCAAGTTTTTCTTTAAAGATGTAGCAAGTTTGGGGTGTATGGCTCCCATGTATACTTGAATAGCTTCCTCTTCCGATGTGTTAAAATTTTCCCACATTTGGGAGTGCAACTCATGAAATTTTCCATTGAATTGACTCAAGGATTCATTAAGCTCATTACGTATGGAGGTAAACTGATTTTTCAACATCTCTAAGTCAACCTGACTACCAAAATGATAAATATAGGTTGCTTCTAGTTGTATCCAAGAAGTCCTAACCTCCATGGGTAGTTGACCATACCAAAATAATGGTCTATCATCCATAATGTATGCAAATAACTTACAAGCCACCTCCTCATAGAAAATTTGTAATTGACATAATGTATTCTTCTAGACATACATTTTTTTCAAATATCCTAGTGGCACCTCTTGATTAAAATGTCGTAGAAACTCCAATAACATTTTAGTAATTTGATAAGGTATCCCATGTATAGACAAACCCTTATAATGATCCTCCATCGTAGATACCATTCTTTCTCTTAGAGATGCTACTTCGGCTCTTATATCGTATGTCGTCATTAGTAAAACTCAAAATATAACTTCAAAACCAATTTGTTAGTCATGAATAAAAGAAGGAACCATGACAAAGCAATATTCTAAAAAATGTAAATTAGTTTCTGATTCACCAGATCGCATATGCGCAAGTGAAGAGCATACTCCTAATGTTGAAGGCTTTCTAATTCACAAGATCGTATTACATGCAAGTGAAGAGCATAATACCGACGAAACAAATACATTTTAGACAAAATAATTCCTTAGCATGAAATGACTACAAATACAAACATGTAATATGACATAATAATTCCAAGAGATGTATCCATTAAAATCAAATGAAAGTAATTGCATGGAGACAACCTCGTTAGTCGAGACCAAAAATTTTCAAAATCAAATCAAAACACATTATTCCTGTACGAACAGTCAAAAGCATTAGAACAATGCATAGCGATTCATGTCCCCCTTTTAACACTACAAGGTTGTATTGTTAAAAGAGGGCTAAAGATAATAATCAATAGGGCATGAAATATTCAAAATTTAAATTCTTAAAGCATTTAAATCACACTAAAATAAACCAATTCAGGCCATCCTTCTAGCGCAAATATTTTGAGTGGTATTTTCACCCAACTGTGAAAGTACACTCTCCTTTAGGATTTGGGTTCCAAATCCCCTCTTGCAAAGAAGTTAAACAAACAACTTCTCCAAGGTCTTTTCTATATTAGCATTTGCACATGTGTATTAGTAATCTCAAATAAAGATATTCAATTTGAATGCTTGGAACACCTTAGTGATTGCAAGTAACTGTAAACAAGGGGCAATGTTGGTTTATTTTACCATGAAACTTCAATGATTGTTCATTGAACCAAAATAAAGCAAATGTGAGTTGGCCCTCATATGACCAAGATGTAGTGCCTTAATTCCTTTTATCTTGAGGGTTTTAAAATAGATTTTATCTTGCATTAAATCCTCAATGATGAATATGGTCTTCAAATATAGCTTCAAAATATCACTATAATTATCCTTCTTAAATGAAATCAGATTTTCATCAAGACGAATAATTTAGTGCATTGATTGCTCCCAAAATGGTAATTTGCAAAGTGCCATAAAACACGAATCCTTCGTTGAAATTAGAATTTTCATGAAGGGAATGTCATCATAGGCTCATTGAATGAAACATGAAACTGAAAAAATGAAAATTGGCCCAAAAATGGAAATTTTCTATTTTTGGATTTTTCAAAATCTGTAATAGAAACAGCAACTTCGATGAATTTTTAAAAATACTAAACAAATCCGAAAATGAAATTTCAAAGTGCGTATTGGAAGTATGAAGTATAGCCTACGCAATGGTGAAATTGTTTTTGGATTTTGAAAATTTTTAAATGTTTATTTTAATGCCTGAAAATTTAAAATAAGTTAAAATTTCTGAAAAATAAAATGCAGAAAAATGAAAATGAAATGCAGAAAACTGAAAATAAAATGCATTCAGTATGATGCTATCCTATTTCGACAAAACCGAATATGTGAGGTTTCCATGCATGCAACCTAACCTATTGGACTTGCAAAACAAGCACAATCCCCATACACTAAGTGCTAGTTCCTAGGGTTTAAAATAAATTTTAGGTTCAAGCATTCACATGAAGCAACCAAAAAAATTTGCATTAACTCCCTCAAAATCTAAAAAAGAGAAAAGAAATAGACATTAAATCCATAGCATGCAAAGAGAATCTCCTTCTTTCTTTCCCACAAGATGCAAATTTCTGAAAACTCCTGCATTAAAAATGTGTCATTTTACAATAGCAAAATTTTTGGTTTTCCCAAACTAGTCCATGGAAGAAAAACGACTCAAATAGGTCCAAAATGGCCCTCTTGCCTTCAAATCTACAACTTTGCTCGTAGTAGTTTCCAACCCCCTTCAAAGCATCCTTGCCTGGCATATTTAAAATTTTCAGGAAGCTTTTCGTTTCATCTTCCAATGGCTATTCGTTTCACCTTCCCTTGTGCTTGCATGTGTTTTGGTTTCCAAAAAGGCTTTTCGTTTCTATTTTGTGGCCCTTCGTTTCATTTTCTCCACATGGGCTTGCATCTGTTTCCTTTCGTGTGTAACATTTTGTCTTATTCATTGGATTTTGTCCTTATGTCCACGTCACTATGCAGTCTTCAGTTTCACTGTCCTGCCTATCCCTTTTGAGTCGCGAAAATGCAACATGTCGCGATATCGCAACATTTTTGCCTCTTTGCTCTCTTTTGTTGCTTTTAGCTACGAAAATACATGTCGCGATATCGCGACACTTTTTCTCCTTTGGCCGCGACAATGCAACATGTGATATCGCGACACTTTTTCTCCTTTGGCCGCGACAATGCAACATGTCGCGATGTCGCGATACTTTTTCCCTTTTGGTGTTTTGCTTTTTCTTTGGTCTTTAGCATATGGGCCACTTCGGTCTTTTTGGAAAACATGCAAAAAGATGGGTCCCCAATTTTGAGGTACGTTGTGGAGCAGCCACATGTCCATATAAATAAGTTTTAATGGATAATCAGGAAACATATAAATAATTTTGTAATGGATAAACAAAAACTTATCTATTTAAAAATAAATATAATTATTTTAAAATTTAATATAATAATTATTTTAATAATATAAAATATAATTTAATATAAAAATATTATAAAATATATATATTATTTAATAAAATAATATAAAATAAAATATATGTAAAATAAAACTTTTAAGACACACTCCATAGTCCTGAAAAGGACACTCCAATGTCATTGGCCTCTTTTAAGAAAACACACTCCATAAAACAATCCACTACATACCCTGTAAACATGTAGCAAATAGGATTAGGTTTTCTAACGGTCACTAAAATCAATTAAAAATTAATAATTTTAAATGTGAATATTTGAACAATAATTATAATTTTCATTTAAATTGCGGTGTGGGCGATTGTGTAGTGGTTGTGTGTTAAATTTTTTATTGATAAACATAGTTCCTAACTTTGCAACGGGTCATGATTGGGAGGAAACTGCTAACCATATCATTAAATAAAAAATTAATAATTTTCATTTTTCAATTTAAATTTATTAAAATTATAAAAAATATTTTTTATTAAAACTAACAAACTCCAATCATAAAATATAACACTAACATAAAACATATCCAAAAGTTACAGTTCACTTAATAAATAAATAAATAAATAAATAAACTACTACATCTTTGTTCGCCGTCGGTGCCCCCCCACTCCCTCCTCTCAACTTGATACGTACTACTCACACTACTTGGTTGCCCATCCAAACCTCACGATAATCTATTTACCTCTCGTTGCCTGCTTATTCAGGCCATGATGCCGCCTATCATTATAAGGCATTGACATGACTCAGAAACATTTAGTACTTCACGGAAGACCATAACACATAAGGACTACCTCCAACATGTATTTGAATAAGACATAAGAGCATAGTTCAAACGTTGCATGATAGCCCTGTAACACCTTAAATCACGTAGTTCATATTTTGTCTCTTATACCCTTCTCTTATCTCATGGAAATGTATGTCAGATGCCTTTTTCAAACAAGGTTTTAAATCTTCACGTTCTGGCACTTTCTACCATGTCAAGGAGAACCTCTGAACCAGAGTGACCTAAACAATCTCTTCAATCAATCAAGCACATAACAAAGATATCCATCCGTCTTGCATATTTTATATGAATCTTTAGATCAGTCATGAGCTATTTCTCAAGTGGGTTATGCTCTGGTACATCTGACCAACAATTCTGAACTATTTACTCCTGAGGAATAAATGGACGTTCAGAAACAAAGTGACATACCTAGTAAAATAGAGAATTATGGGCGCTGTGAAGGACTGCGGTGCCAACAACAGTCTGAGCCATTTGGTACAATCGAAGCGGCATAGAAGAACAACCTCAGTATATGTTCTTCTCCGCTTAAAAACAAGATTCCTCTCTCTGTAAAGTACCAAATGGATCGTATACAAGTTCATTTTATGACCGTGAACTAAAAAACAAAGGGAAGAAAGATGAAGACGTTGAAATTCTGTATTTACATGCAGATGGATTGAATCAAACAACCAGAGTGACGAGTTCCGATCCCTTCAGTAGACCCATTTATTCTGTGGAAAGAGAATATTCCACGTTACCTGGGAAGACTGAAATTATCTCGTACGATTTGGAAAGCAAACGAAGACTGTTCGAAGCTTGAGCTAAAAAGGGTGTCCAGATTATAATAGTTACGGCGGGCGTCCGTAATTGATGTACATATATCTCACAACGCGCCAGTTTCTAGCGTGAAACTAAAATAAAATTTTACAATTGTGCGTGCAGAAAAAAAATTAAAATTATGTATGTGTATTGTAGCACTACTAAGTTTTTCACACTGTAAATGGCAAGACAAGTAAGGATTTATCATGGATTCGCCCTCATTCCACCCTCAGACAAGTAAAATGAAAAAACAATCTTTCATCCTATAGCCGGACTCAATAAGGCCAAAACCCTTATAGGGTCTCTCGCATGGGAAATGTATGAGCGGATTCATACAGAATGACCGTTACAAGCGTGATCAATGCACTCAGATGTTCTTCCCGGCACGGAACACACGTTTTCCTGACGCCTAATTTTGGAACAATAACATAGATAAGATTTGACGATGATATATATATATATATATACCCTATAGACTTGATATTCAAAATCAGTTTGGCCAATTACAAAGTAGAATAGCATAGTGATGTGCAGTCATTTATAGAACAACACCATAAGAGACGCGATTGATTTCTGTGAAAAGGATTTTTATGTCTCTGTCTGATTTAGTTTGCAAACAATGTAGCGTAGAACTGAAGAAGAAAAAGGGGGGGGGGGAAAGAGCTCCTGAGATCATAATCTACAGTAAGAATGAGCATTATATGCGAAGCTATATGAGAACTCTTATAGGAAATTTGCGTCCAGAAAGGCTGTGCAACAGCCAAAACCATTAAAGCAAGCTTGGCTGGACATTTTCGGTCTTTCCAATAAGAAACTCCATTAAAGCTGATTCCGATGAGATTCTTTAATCAGCATATACTAATTAATATGTCCGTGGGCAACAACCTGAACACTAATTTCGATAATACCCCGCCATTCAACAGCATCATCCTCCTCCTTCACAAAATGTTGTGATACATTGACTGTCCCAAAGATCTGAGAGACTGCATCCCCGAGAAGCCCGTGCTCAGCTCGGAATGCCCATCCACTCCATGTTTCGAGTTCAAACCTCCATGCGACAAATACTCCACCGCATTCTGAGAAGTCTGGCGCCCTCCCGCGCCATCACAGGCGTTGGGCCTCCTATCCTTATCCAGCAAACTGAGCATCTGCTGGCCCTCCAGGCTGCTCTCAAGGTTGAGCTCACCGGATCCATAATGGTGGTGCTGATTACGACCGTTGGAGCCGGAAAGACTGCAGCTCACCATCCAATCGGAGCTTCCAAGCTCCGTCGAGGAATGAAGAGTGGGAAGAAGATTCTGAATAGAGGAGAAAACCTGGACGGTGGAGGAGCTTCCCCCGGACTCTGAAACCTGCCCGGTGGAGCTGTTCTTTTCCGATCCACCAAATTCCGAGCTCGAATCCGCGGGCTTCAGCCATGGAATGGCGATCTCCAGCCCGTTGTACTTATTCTCCCCCGTCGAATGCCTCGGATACTCTAAACCTATTTCCCCCCGCGACAAGCTTGGACTCGGCTGCTGCAAATACTGCTCCTGTCCTTGTCCTTTGCTGCTCTGGAGAACCAGCGGAAGAGACGGCGATAGGGAAATTCCCGTGAGCAACCCCTGCGCTTCTGTGGTCGAAATTGGTTCTGATTGCACATCTGCGAAAACAATGGCTAAATACATATACAACAACAACCCACAAGCTTATAAATGCACAACACATGGAAACAAACCTACTTGACTGATTGCTTCCGCTGTTGGTTTCCTGATCTTCGGAGGCCTTTGCAGCACCGGAAGGCGCCTCTCCATTTGACGCGTTCACAGTTGCTCCTCCGTTGGGTGGAGGTTTCCTCCTCCGTCTATTGTGATCCGCCAGGCGTTTCCTGCAGCTGCGCTTGCCCTCGTCGAATTCAGACAATACGTGGAATCTGCAAACAAAAACCAAAAACCAAACGGATCAAAAATTTTGGAGCGTTGCAGGCTTTTTATTAAATAAATTTAAGCGTAGGCGAAAACCAAAAAACCTGCTGCATTGTTGACAAAAGCGCTGGTTGATGCCACCGCTCACGACGGTGGCGGCCTTGGAATGCAATTCGCAGACTTTGTGCCGTCGATGGTAGTGCTTGGCAGCGCTCAGGTCGGCCTTGCAACCCTCCGCTTGACATCTGGGCACCTGCGACCC
Source organism: Wollemia nobilis (assembly GCA_028583015.1). Taxonomy (NCBI): domain Eukaryota; kingdom Viridiplantae; phylum Streptophyta; class Pinopsida; order Araucariales; family Araucariaceae; genus Wollemia; species Wollemia nobilis. The sequence continues at coordinate 9,940,098 of JAQPPZ010017052.1, forward strand.
AGGCGATATGGCCCGGGGCCTCTTGTATAGCCTATTAACGATGTTGATGTTGTCTTCTGTCGAGAAGTATGTCCTGCCGCCGAGGTTGAGCCCGATTCTCGCCTGAAAATCTCCTCCTCCGCACACCTCTTCCTGCTTCACCATGTTGTGGAAGATGCTCTTCTGATCCATCCCTATCCCCATCCCCATTCCCATCCCCATCCCCATCCCCATTCCCATCAGTCCTAGGAGATGGTGCCTCTGTTCTTCCAGAGCCGCTCGTGAATCGCTGCTGTACCCGCCGGGCCCGAAGCCGGACAAAATGTGACCGTTCCCGCCCGGAAAGACAATCGAGGAAGACGAGGAACGAATCCCTTCCGGTACGTGGTGCCCTACCCCATAGTTTCTGGTACCCGACGTTAGCAGATTAGCTAGAGGATTATTTGCTGCTGCTGCTGCTGCCATTATGTTGTTGTGGGACATGCCCGACGCAAGCATTCCATTCAAAGAAACGACGTTCAGGTTCACATTTCCGTTGTACTGCACGCCCATATTGTCCATGAGAGACCCGGACATAATTTGTGGCTTTCGTTCGTCGCTGTCCTCCTCCGCTGTCATGCCATGTCCTCCTCCTCCTCCTCCTCCTCCTCCTCCTCCGCCGGACAAGAGCACAGGCGGCGTCGACCCGCCCCATTCGTAGTCCAACACTCTCCCGCCTTGAAATTGTCTAGTTTCCAGTCCCACAGACATCGTCACACCACTATGATTGTGATTATGATTATGCTGATTATTATGATGATGCTGCTGATGATGATGATCCCACCCCCAGCTATGATCCACTTGCTTCTCTGAACTTGCAGGAGAGTTCATCCCATCAGTCGATCCGACGACACAACTTCAACTTGCTTTGTTTGTTTCTCACCAAGAACGCATTTCACGTAGCAGCAACACAGATTTAGACTTCTTCCACCGGGGAAACAAAATCCCAGTGGGCGGGTGGACAGTGCTTAATTCATGAAATCTTCTAATTAAATCCAGACCTTTTTTCCCTTCCTATTCAAACGTCAACCGGATGAGGCCTACAGCAACAAGAATTGCATTCTTCCCATTTTTCGCTAAGGGGTTTTTCGGGGTACGTTATTACAAGATTATGTATATATATATATATATATATATAAAAGTTGTGTGTAAAGGGGGCAATGTGTGTGGTTATGATAAATATACTCACTAAATTAATGTTGTAAATGCAGATCCCAACAGCCCAGCAAAGTGTCGTTGTTGTTCTTACCGCGGTGGTTGGTATTGCTGATCTACACAAAACTAGCAACACCAGCACCAGTAGCAAGCTGCTGCGGCAACAAATTGGGGGATCGGTCTTGTACAAGTCAAACAAAAATAATAATAACAATAAGAAGGAGAAGCACTGCGACTCGCAGCGGCGGCAGCGACAGCAGTAGCAGGAGGCGCGGCTCCTCCCAAGGCAGGCATTGAAATTTGCTAGAGGTCTGTATTGGCACGTGCAGAGGGTCTCAGAGAATGCAGGAGGCAAGGCAACCAATTCTTCCTGCAGCTCAAAAAAGCTGTGTCAAATAGCGAAAACGACCGAGGCAGCACTGCAGCAGAGACAGCAATAGCAACAGCAACAGCAGCCGCAGCAGATGGACAGGCGGCTGCAGGCATTTGCACAGCAGCAGTATGTATGTAATGCAAAATAATAGTAATAGTTAGGACTAGCACTAGGATTAGGACTATGCGATTCCGCTAACCGGATGATGAGATCTGTGTGCTTTTCTCTTGTTGTTGCTCATACCGAAGCACAAGGGGCAAGGATTATATGTGCGAGGGGTTTCTCTGAGTGAGTATGCAGACGGTCGCACACTGCCCGGTATACCTATCTCCTTCGTCTCGTCTCGTCTAATACCGTCCCGTCCCATCCCGTCCCATCCCATCCCATCCCATCCCCTGCCATCTCATCCCTTTCTTTTTCCTTTTCTTTCTTTGTTTGCATATTTTAATTTTTTAAAAATCTGTGATCCCTTTCGTTTTTTCTTTCTTTGTTTGCATATTTTAATTTTTTAAAAATCTGTGATCCCTTTCGTTTTTTCTTTCTTTGTTTGCATATTTTATTTTTTTAAAAATCTGTGATCCCTTTCGTTTTTTCTTTCTTTGATTTCTTTGATTGCATATTTCAATTTTTTTTTTTTATAGATGTTATTTTAATTTGTGTGTGGTGCAGTATGCATGTATGCCCATGTATGTCGTAGCGGGCATTTTGGGCTCCTGCCAAAGGCTGCCATGATGCTGACTTGCGTACGGTGCTAGAGATGGATGGATGTTGTTATTGTTAACCAGCGCAAGAGACGGCAGGGGGAATTGAAATTCTACACCACAACCAAAAAACATGTCTGATGTATATATTTTTTCTCTTTTCTTATAACTTGTCTCTCACGTGATTAAATATATGACCACCGCTACTAAAGACGTTTACTGTAGTTTATTTCTCAATTCGATTAAGTCTTCGACATCGTACTGTGTCAAGCGCCAGCTTTCCCACCTTTCTATTTGTTGAAATGTTCCCGTGATTAACGCTTTCCCACCTTCTGAATGTAACAATCTGTTTGGAATCTGAACTGGAAATTTGGAAAGCTCCCAGATGATGCATGCCAGGCATTCGTAGACTTCAGGAACCCCACACGCTTATATAGTTGAAAAGTTATAACTTACCGCCTCTCTTTATCACTCAACAAAATGTGTTTTTATAGTGTGTTAGCTTCTTACAGCTAAAAGACAGAAAGAATGAAAATCACATCCCCTCAGACTAGGTTATATTTAAAATTGAAAATGCAAGGAAAAATTAATAGTTAAAGAATGAAAATATTTAAATTTAAAATTGAAAATGCAAGGAAAAATTAATAGTTAAAGAATGAAAATATTTAAATTTAAAATTGAAAATGCAAGGAAAAATTAATAGTTAAAGAATGAAAATATTTAAATTTAAAATTGAAAATGCAAGGAAAAATTAATACTTATCTTTAGGTTATATTTGTGTTTTTTTTTTTAACTGCGCTTTGTTGTTGGTATATAAGTTGGTACGTGACAGAAATTACTAGTCTAGGATAAAAGTTAACATAAATTAATAAAGTGATTTCGAATGTAAATGTTTTTAAATGTTTTATATTCGAATTTCTTGGGTTAAAAATATACCTCAGCTTCTTGTTCTACTTTTCCACGTCTAAATATAGATGGAGGAAATATTACTTTATTGAAGAGACTTTTATGTTAGTTTTGAGTGGGGTCCAATATTCAAGTAGACACATATTCCTAGGACACCAGCTTACATATCACCCCCAAAGGTAGGCATAAATAATTTCAAAATATTTTCTTGAAGATACGAAAGGAGGTTTTGACTAACGTCTTAAGGACGCTGATTTGCATCCACCTGTTGCCCGTTTTAAATTTGAAAAGTACTTTTTCCCAATATATATACACAATAAAGTTGACAATTAGGTATTATATTACGAGGCTAAAGAGAAACCAATAGTAAATTATTTTATTAAAATAAGGATGCTATGCCTTGTTAAATGAGTATGGTTTAAGCAAACATAGTAAAAATAAACAAATTAATTGAATTATTTAATTATTTTTTTAAATGATATAAGGAAAATTAAGAACCCTAAAGGAAACTAACTTACTTTAGTTATTAATCATCATCTTACTAGAGAATAATTTGATAATGTGATTCCTTCCTTCTAATCATATAATAAGAACCACATGGGTGCAAACAAAGTTGTTAGCCTGAAATAGGAAGAGACAAACTTAATAGGGGGCAAAAATCGAGACCAAACAAATGACTAGGAGTCTCTTTTGCATCTGTCTTACACTCATTCTTCTCTCTTTTTTTATTTTTTTTGTTTGCCTGCTTTTAGGAGGGCACTGTAGCTTTGGTAAAAAATAAATCAATATTATTTATTATTCTGCCATTAAAATATCATGACCAAACACAATAATCGACTTGTCGGGTCTATTCTAGCCATCAATGATTTGTTGCATTTTAAAAAATTAGGGGTTTTTACTTCATCAACATTGTTTAAGGTTACTTTATTCTTTCAAATCTTGTCTGGAATAAGAATTAACGTAACTCAAAATGATTTTAATGACTCTTCACGTAAACTTAGAAATAGATTCGAGGATTACGTAGAAGTAAAATAGTTAGTTTCCCCAAACAAAATTATCAAGAGTTTCCTTGAATCTTCACGCACGTATGAGAAGTGCACGGCCCCACACATCTATAGTCTTTTAAAAATAAAGTTATATATATAAAGAGTAAAATATTGTAATATTTTTAAATTATATTTTATAATAATTTTTTTGATTGAGGTAAGTGTAAGAAATTTTTACTAGCATCTCATTTTAACCATGTCTTTTGATAAGGATGAAAGCTTTAAAAAAAAATAAGGATGAAAGCTTAGCTTATTAATAAGGCCAAACACACAGTCTTACATCCATCCATCCCTCACACAATCACCCACTTAGTAGTTTGAACCTTAAAATTACAATAATTTTTTTAGATTATAAACATTATGGACCATCTTTTTAAAGGGTCTATTATAAATGGAAGGATACTATTAAATGAATATTATAAAATATAATTATTTCATTAAATAAGTTTTATCTCTTTCAATAAGCATATTAAATTGGTTAGATAGTTATACACTTTTTATTAAATATATATAATAGGTTTTAAAATCTTTAAAAGATAAGGAAATATCCACTAGTGTGTAATATTAATGTGGATAGAGAAGAGTTTGTTCACGTTTATTATAAATATTAAAAAGTAAATGTATTTATCAATCATTGGTATTAAAATGATTCATTTTTATTATTAAAAAAAAAATCATTATTAATATAATGTCTAGTTTTTAAATAAAAACATAACTTTTTATAAAATGTTGTTTTTTAGATATTTATTTTAACATTTACATAGTTGAAGCCTAAAGTAATAATATTAGAGTAAGGATGTTTTTGTGAGGACATAGAATTGGAATGTCTTTGGACTTTTATTTAGGAGACCCAAGTTCAAATCATGGGGATGGTGGTCCTCTTTGTATCCCAAGTTGAGAAAAGCTATGGGTCTTTTCAAAAATCTTTGTATTTATCCTAGTAAAAAAAATACTAGAGTAAAGATATTTTTTATTTTAATCCTTTTCATTATGAACTTTAGTTCCTAGCAAGCCAATCTCATTAAGGATGTTTTCAAATGGTTATGAAAAAAAAGATAATTTATTAAATATTTTATTTTTTATGATAAAATAAAAGTAGTATTGTTTTATAGTTGTAATATTTTTCTAATTTGGCCAAGCCAAAAAAGGTAGAATGGGGGTGGTTGATAGAGAAAATACAAAGTAGATTGAACAACTTGACCAATCAGTGGCTTTCTATTGCAAGTAGGTTCACTTTGGTTAAATTTTTTTTACAATATATTCTCATCTATGTCTCCTCATTTTTTAGTATTCTTAAGGATGTTTTGAGAAAGTTGGACAATATTAATCAAAGGTTCCTATGGAGCGGGAAAAGCAGAGTGTAAGTGGTCCCTAGTGAAGTGTGATCAACTTTGTCTTCCAAAAAAGAGAGGTTTGGGCCTCTAGTCAACAATTAAAAACATGTTAGCCTTAGTAGCAAAAATATATTGGTAGTTAATTGCTTCCCTTAATGAGTTATGGGCATGGATTCTGAGAGCCAAGTATGTAGAAAATCAAGCTCCAAAAGTTTTTAATAGATATAAACTTCCTCGAGGAGGATCTCTGGTTCTTGAGGTACTAAGGATAGGGGAGCCAATTATCAAACTGTAACTATTTTGGATAGTAGGAAATGACCATCAAGCAATTTTTTGAATAGATGCATGGGATGGTTTACCTCTATTACCTCAATAATTTCCATAATGGCTAGACATCATGGAACAACTTCGTAGTTGAGGTTGGATAAAGATATCACATTATTATAGAAACTATAGGGAAAGGAATTTGGAGGATAGAGGATGGATTTCAGTAAGGGACTAGCCAATCCTGACAATAGAGGATGTGAAGGAGGCTATTCATCAGATTCTTAGAAGACGATCACTTTCTTGGATGAAAGACAAAGACAGGATGGTATGGGGCTCACATTCTAACAGTGTGTATATTAAAGCTCTAGGGTATTCAACCCTCACTCAACATAGAGAAAATCCACTCAGTGATGTCTTCAACCAAATTTAACAACTTCTAACTTGGCCTAAAGTGATACTCTTTATCTAGCTCCTACTCCACAAGAGGGTTCTTATAGGAGACCAACTGATGAAATGAGGCTTTTTTGGCCTGTTCAAATATGAGTTATGTTGTTTAGAGAATGAGACATGGGACCACATTTTTTTCTTCTATTGCCTAACCATTCAATTATGGAAATGGTTGACAACCTTTTTAGATCTAAGATTCTAGCTATTCACCTCCCTTGAGCAAGCATGAAGGACTTGGCCTAGAGTGAATGAGTTATATAGTTCAATGAAATAGATGATATTGATCAATATCTCTCTAATGCTCTGTAATCTATGGAAAGAAATGAATAAAAGAATATTTAAATTAATTGACCATAATGTTCAATATATTTGGAAAAAAATTATAGGCAATATTAGGAAAACTACTATGCAAACATTGAAGCCTCCCTCCATAATATCTCAACAATGGCATAGTTTACTCTTTAGGCTTCAACTCCTTGTGGATGAATGGAGATGTAGGCATCCATAATGTCCTTGACCTAATATTTAAAGGGATGGACCATGGCAAGCCCTTGCCAAAGGTATGGGAAATATCAACACTGATGGCGTTGAAGTGTAGAAAAAGATCATACATTCAAGCAAGAAAATTACTGAAAGATAGCAATAACAATGAAACCACAAAGATTAATAACAAGATATGTATAACATGAATGATGGTGCCCTTTTATTAATAATAATATCCATTCATTTCAATGAGGTTACAATAATATCTCTCTTAGGGATTTGCTACTAATCTTGATACAATGATTTACAATAAAGATATTTTATATGTAATACACAAGATCTTCTTCACACCCACAAACTAATTGGGGACAGGTTTTTCATGATTATCGAGATGATTGATATGCAAATGTCTTGTGCTCCTCTTCCTCATAGATATCTGTCACCTGTACATAAGGAAAGAAAAGCAATTAGTAGCATGTGTGGATCTCTTCCAAATAGGGCTCAATGTAATAATAATGAAAGCAGTAAATAAATTGAAAGATGATAGATGCATGCATAAATAAAAGTCTATCTATGCTAAAAAAATAAATAAAAATGCCGCTAAAAACTATTAAGAAAAGAAATGAATAGACATATCTATGCCCTAGAGGTTGTCTCTATGCAGGACGACCATACATGTGGGTCATCTCAAAGCAAGACAATCACTAACTTGTAAGTACTTTTTTTGAGACTAATGCAGGGGTATCTTCGGGTTCGATCCATGGTATTTTTGATAGATTGGTACATTCATGGGAACGACTTGTTGGGTTTGGATCAGTATTCGAATTAGATACACGTAATTGCACTGTGAAGGTGGATGTGATTTTCAACCTCTAGAATGAACCAACATCATGCTTTCTACGTAGGGAATAAGGAAAAATACTTGGAGAATTATGGTCAAATTCTAGCATCACTTCATTGCTCAAAGATTTGAAAACTTTGTATGGATGTATTGGATCTCCCTTTTTAAATGAAGGTAAGTGTCCATATGTAAACCTCTCGAAAGAAATCTAATAATGGTGCAACCCTATGCATGAAAAGCGAAGAGGCAGTTCACATTAAGAAAAGTGAATGCCTATATTTAAAATTTCATGCAATTGATGGTGTTATGCAGTTATTCTATTTTAGCTCATGAAAATATTAAATCGTGGCATGGGATCATGCATAGGATTTACTAGTAGTTTCATTTGCCAATTATGTCTCACTCTTCTTTTTTTTTGCTTCTAGTGTGATCATATAAGGGTGAGACAATCTTGACTAGAGGTCGTCCCTTGGTGAGACGGCCTTTGGAAGCCATCCCTTGGAGGGACAACCATGGTTGTAAAGGGAAATATCCCTATTTGAGTGGTGAAAACCACTGTTTAAGTCCTAGGGCTACCCAAGGTGGATCATTTGTTATAAAAGGAGTCCATATAGGTAGTCTCCTCAATACGACATGATTTTATTGTCTACAAGCGCGTTAAGAGGTAATTTAAGATAGGTAAGTATAGGAGGTATAAAAATATTCTCAAATGGTACTCATGCTTTTATTTTTATAGAGAATATTGGTGTCCTCTCTAACAATCTAGTAGAAGCATGTGTTATCCTTTGTGACCTTCGAAAAGCTACTAAGATTGGTATGTAGTACAAGTAGAATCAAACTCATAAGTAACCATTAATCGATTGAGGGCATCCACTAGGACCTCCTTTTAGTATTGTAAGTTACAAAGGGTGATTGAAAAATACATGCACTTCAATCTAGATTCTGAATAGTATAGCTTCTTCATGCTCCTCGAGAATGAAATAGGATTGCAGATGCTATGGAAAATTGAGCTTTAGACCACAAAGATCCTTCATGATGGTGGATGCAAAAAATGAGGGAATATATATACCTTATACTACATATCTATGCTAATAACTATGGTTCCTATATGTCATAGCTCAAAATAAATTCAGATTTCTCTATTCTTGTATTAGCAAAATGCACTTAAGATAGTTGTTGCTCTTATATAATTTTTTGGATGAAAGCCATATTTGCATGGTAGGGTAGATAATGTAGCTTTCTTAATTGCTTATAACTAATACAAAAAACTTTTTTAACAAGAATAACAATAATAATAGTTTTCTAATTTAATAAAAATTGTAATTATTTTCAATCTACTTATATAAATCCAATAGTAGGTAATTAAGGTGGCCATAGAGCTTTAATACTTGCAATTAGCCATTAAGAAAAGTGCCTTGCATAATAAATTGTATGCTTGCAAATGCTCCTTTTTCATTGTACTTAACACCTCATAAATGACATAATTATTTATAGAGTATTAATCGTTGATATGGTCACCCTATGGTTGCTCTTCACCCAATAAGATGAAACTCAGATGGATTTCATCCTTTTAACAAACCATTCTCAATGAGACTAAGCAAAATTCATCAAGGTAAATTAATCAACTCCTTAACCTTGGTTGTAAGTTGAATGAAGAAATTCACAATCCTAATTCTAAGAGAGAAATGAACAAAATCAACACATAACCCAAATTATGCAAAGAAAAAGTAAAAATGAAAGGTAAAAATAAAAAATGGGAAAGGTTTCCTTAGACACCAATTATCATTTGTACTAACAATGAAATAATGATATTAAATGTGTACAAAGGATGGGCATATAATATCTAAATCATATTTAATATTGGGCATAAATCTCAATAAATATCAAATAAATATTTTATTGGAAATTACATCATATGAGGTTTCCTATGGGCCTATGGACTACTATAATATAATATACAATGTGTATTTTTAATAAGTAAAATATTATATATTTCAACAATCCCTCTTAAGTTGAAATGGGATTGACAAAGAAAATAAATTATTTCATATCCCCCTTAATGAAAGTGCTCTTGAGCCAATAAGTTATCACAACCAAGTAAAAATATCTCTTGCATCACTTTCATCTAGATGTTTGTAATTTAATTTCTTGTAGAAATAAAAATAAGAAGAACCTAACCCTAAGAGTGATATTTTTGAATCTTATGCATATAGAGTTGAATGTGATTGGTACTCTAATGTTTAGTAGGATTGTAACTCAAGTGACGTTGGTTATTATTGAACAAAGTGATGGGGCTTTTTGACGAAGACCAACTACTCAAGAAACATCTTCATCCACATAAGATACTTCCTTGACAAAATATATGGTGCACCTCACACACACCAAGTTAGCCAGTAGATAAATTCCTAAGTTAACAAAGGTGCTAATTTTTTCAAGCCAATTTTATTCTATGTTAGTTTAATTGGCTTAATATTTAATGGCATTCTAATGATCCTAGGTTTTTATGACATAACATACATGATCTCAACAACGCATATGCCCTTTGCATTAGTGTTTAATTAGTGATAATGGTTAAAATATTTCTTTTTATGTTAGTATATTCCCTTTTGTGTAAAAAAAAATGGCTTTTTGATTGCTTGAAAAATAGTACATTGATTTTATGACCTTTAATTATATTATATTTTATTATGATAAAAATGTCAAGGTGATTATCAGATATATTCCATTTACTAAATATAACATACAAGCTCTCAACAATACATATGCCCCTTGTATTGGTGTTTAATTAGTGAGAATGTTTAAAATATTTTTTTAATGTTTGTATATTCTCTTTTATGTCTGCCTTTTTGATTTCTTGAAAAGATAACACATTGATTTTATGGCCTTCAATTATATTATATTTTATTATGATAAAAATGTCAAGGTGAGTATAGGATATATTCCATAGACTAATTTCATTGTAAAAATGATGTTGGCCTTTTAAAAGCTCATTTTTAATTAGCCCTATAGGTTTACCATGGACTAAGAGATGAATAGAATATTAATTAAAATATGAAAAAGTCAAACACCACCTATGTGAAAATTAATAAAATATAAAACAGGGATAAAATATTTTTCTCTCTTGTGTATAAGACACCATGCTAGAGGATCCAATAATTACATCATCATTAGGCATTACATCATTATCAAATATATACTCGAGCATGTGAATATGGATATTAAATATGTTGGAAAGATTATCAAAAGACTAGATGTTCACATATATTTACATCAGATCATAGTAGTTATGAAATATAGAGTGAATCCATCTACATTGATGCCCTGTAATTTTTAAGTGATGTCCTCTAATGTTTTGAAATCCTAGAAGCATTCGATATTATTCTTAAATTTGAGAAGTATTCCAAATATGTTCTTGTCACTAAATTTTTAGTTGATGGGCAAAATTCAATTTCAAACTCTAAGCCAAATCAAAATATCAATTAAGGCTTTGGTATTTATAATGTTAAGTTCTAAATCAAAATTATGTTGTCTTTTAGAAATATGATTATAAGAAGAAAAAAATCAATGAGTATCTCGAACATAAAGGAAGACTAGGCAGATTGAAAAGAGGATGATTTAGAGGAAGATGTGGAGTATATCAAGTCATTGAACTCATGCTTTAGTGAGCATGATTCATCATCCAAGAAATAACATGTATCTAATGATGAAATGGTGAATAGTATGTCTAAAATATCTAATAATGGGTCCTCTTATCCTTTTAAGGAAGATGACAAGTCAACCAGGGAGAATAAAAAGAAAAAGAAAAATAATGCAACATGTATTTATATATTAACTAATATACAAAGCCACTTTAAATTTTGTTGATAAGAGACTAGTTGTATTGTTGGGTTATAATGAACTACAAGAAAGTAGCTTATATGTAGAAAGCTTTTGTAGTAATAATAATAGTAAAAATATTGTATTTCTTAATGTATTTTTTAATTGCTATTTGTAGAAATGAGTGGTACATATGAATGATTTTCCTATTATTGCTACGTTGCATCATTTTACAATGTTTATTCAAAATTTCTTAGTATATTTGTATGTTGGAATTTTTTTTAGTCTTATGATTATATCAATTCAATTGAAATTTTATTTATCTTAGGATGCCTATCTATTACTTGATTAGATAATAAAAGAATGTTAGTTATAGTGATTATCATTAGTTTATTTATAAGCCCATGTTTCTAATTATGTAGTCTTTGAACATGTTTAACACGACTCTAAAAACACATTTGGAGAATTCTTTAGCTCGAGTAGGATCACATAGTACATAAAAGAACCCCACTCAATACCAAAAATAGGTTTTAGTAGTAATTCTTTGTTATGTTCACATAAAGGTAGCTTGATAATTTACTAGTGGATGAGTATAATTATTCTTCAACAACACTCTACAAGATCTCTTATGTAAATGCAATTGGAACTAGAATATTATCATAAGCATTACTGAAAGGTTTGAAAACTAGGACAAATTCTAATCTCTGCTATTTTCTTCTTTTGGATTAGGGCTAATATATTTTTTATTATTACAAAATGAAGAGATGATTTTTGCTTCTAAAATTCTTTATAACTATGCTTTACCTTAATATTAACATTAGGATTTAGGTTGTATGATCTCTACTTTATAGATTTGGAGGCTTCCTTAATTTTGATGTGTATGACACATCTTACTCTTGTATTCCTTTCATTTCCATATAATGTCTTAGAAACCATTTTGTTAGTATATTTAGTACTTTATTAACTTCTTCCTCCTCATAATATTGTAGTAATTTCACATGTTTTGGTTTTCCTTGAGTTGTAACATTCACAATATTGTAATTTTTGTGGTACCATACTTGGAGATTGTATGCAAAGTTCCTCTAGATGTGTATTGTTTAGGAAAAGCAACTTTGAATATTAAAATAGGAGTATAGATGGAGAGTATTTTTAATAAGTGTAAAAATGGATATATTTAGCAATGTTGTAATTGGCATAAACTTTTAGTACTTTGTCTTTTTTATAGTTCACATGGTAATAAATATGGTGTTTGATCATATAGATGTGCACTTGAATGCCTATTTTGATTTTTTTTTATTTTATTTTACCATGAGTATGCTTGGACTATAAATTTAATAGTGTTCAATACTGTGTGTAAATTTTAGTAATATAAATATTCTATCATATGTAATTTATGTAGTATTATAATTGAATCTTTTATTCATAGATCCTCAATTGAATTATTTTTTCAAGAATTGGTTTAAGTATATAGAAAATATGCTTGGACTATATGTTTAATCTAATCAATGGTAAATATGTGTAATTCTCTATAGCCTTTCTTGAATATATGTAATGCATGTGTAATTTTCAATGGTTTAGTTATTTTGGATAGTTTCTCAATGTATTTTTATAATCCTACACAAGAACAAGATATTCCCCTTAAAGAGGTAGACCTAAGGTAGGAGTGCTTGAAAACATCTATGTCCTAGTATTACATAATATTATTTTTAAGTTCACTCTACTTAGAGGAAACAAGTAGCTTTGTGTACTTTTCATTAGGACCAATAAATATTTGTTGATGAGAACATCATAGTACACAACGAATAAGTAGAGGTAGTTGGTTATTTTTGGCTCAATATTCTTTTGGTGGTGTTTATAAATATATAAGAAGCTTTGCTTCTCATAAACATAAATTATCCAAAAATATATTGAATAATAAATAATCAAACAAAACTAAATATTCCACACAAGAGACAAGATATGGATAATACCCTTTAGGTAGGGGCAACACCAAAATTTATGAAAGGGATCACTCCACAACATCCCCAAGGTGAGAGTCAATTCATGAGAAAATATAAATATAAGAATATTTAATTTGGATAATTGTTTATAATTACCAGCTCCCTTCTTTATATAATCATCATTAATGTTATTTTGGAAAAGGTATAACCCTAACCTTATCCAACTCACTATTATAATATAATGTTAGAGTATATTACATTATTTAGGTGCATGTCAATATGCCACATTATACATTATTAGATTAGGAGTTACTTGGGGTAAAATCAATCAATGCATGAGTGTCAATGTGTAATAATGTAAATGTGCAAGGATTCCACTTGTACATGAGTCATAGGAATGGTAGTTAGGAAGAGTAAGGGCCAAGTTACCTATTTTCTATATAAAGGTCCATAGTGAATAGAGTGGTGAGTGTGTGAGTGCATTGCTCTCAGCATGCATTGGTAGAGTAGGTTTCTATCTATTGTATTCAGTTCCATATTTTTATGAGTTCCATTAATATCATATTTTAGTATCATTCTTGAAATTCATTATCTTTCTACATATTATGATTGTTATCTCCCATAACACACTTCATCAAAATCTAACAATGGTATCAAAGCTATGGTAGGTCTAGATAGGAATAGGGAGAGCCACAAGAGAGATATAGAGGAGAAGCAAGTCTCAGTTTCAAAATTTCTAAGATTACATTTTTCTAGATTCTTTCCATATAGTTATAAAAAACTTGTGAAGATTGGGACTCAACATTCATTCCACTAGATTGACAAATCAACTAGTGAAGATTCATCATTGATAGATTTAGAATTTTTGTTTTAATACTTTGTTGTAGGAAAAGGAGATTTTAGGAACTTGAAGGAAGTCTTGTTGCATATTAAAATCTCTAATGTGCACTATGCCTTCTTAATACTTATTAGCTTCACTGACACTTGTCATGTCTTGATATAGGCCTCTTGCCTATATATTGTAATACTTTTATTTGTAATATTATCTCTTTCATTTTAGTCCCAATATTTGGTATTAGAGCAAGTTCGCTCTTCTGCTTGTGAAACCCTTGAGGGGGGATTTCCCTCATGGAAATCCTCCATCCTCCTCTCATTTTTTTCCATTTGTTCTTTTCAAATTAGGGAGTATATTCTTCATTATATACAATGGATCAAAAACCATAAATTTGAACAAATTCATGGTTGCTGAAATTTTTTAGGGAGTTTTATTGGGAGGTTAAGTTTGATTTAGTATCCATCCGCAGAAGTAATTTCTCCATGGATAAATTAAAAATGAGATAGCATAATAGTAAATTGGGTTCGACGCTGGATTGCATTGCTTCATTCGGAACCTGAGTGTATTAGTCGTGTGATGTTAATTCATTTCCAGCTAATGTTGCTCATATTGGTTTTGGAGATGAATATTAAAAGAGTTATCGTAGATCGCATGATACATCCGTAAAGCTAACGATGCGAACTTGGCAAAGATGTCAATCCTATATGGTTACCATGGTTACGTTTGTAGTGTTCGCATCATATTATTGCATTGGATGGCGCATAATAATCATAGAATAAGAGCATGATTCAGTTAGAGGTGCTACAAAAATATCAGCATCGAGAGTAATGGAGGAGAGATCATGTTTTTTTCCATAACGACGTTTGCATGTTGTTTCACGCCTGTGATTTTTTTTTTACTTGCACTATTTGGTCATTGCCTTGAACACCATAGTAGTGTATTTCCTCAGTGCACACATCCACTACTCCTCCTGGTCTCATAACTCCCTACATTACACTAGTCTAGTGCAATCAACACACTCATGCATGGAAGGTATCGTTGGGGTGCGGATTAAGACTTATGTATTTTTAGTTGGTTCTTTCAAATTTGGATGAGCAATAGCACTCATGCAGGAAAAGGATGGATTGCAAGGCACGACCATGAAACGAAGATCTCGTATGCCCTTCTGGATCTGCTAATGAATAGCAACGATCGAGTACCACTTGGAGTGCCTTAGAGTTGCTTGTTAGCGAGATCGAGATCATGGTAACTCTGGCCAGTTATATCAACGTCCCTAGCACCACGTAGTTGAACCTACATACTATAAGAGTACAACATTATATTTGTTTGAGGTAGCTATGTTGGTTATAAGAGTAGAAGAAGCAGAGGCCATAAACTAAGAAGAAGTTTAAACTTTCGTGAGAGTGTGGTCAATCGTTCAATATGTCACATGTGTCAGATATTTTAATTCATTTTGAGAAAATCACACGTACTATCACCATGGCGGATGTGATACTTTCAATTTTTTTGAATATTTTTTTTTTTAAATTTGCTGCAAGGAAATGTGGTTGAGTACAAGTTGAAGTTTCTAATTTTTTGAGATGCAACTATTAGTTTTAGTGCTGGTTTCAGATCATGGTGAATGTGATGGCATTTATGTGATGACGTAGAGCTATGATTGGTATACCTAAATTGAGAAGATAATGTGGAGAGCTCTTTGTTTATTGAAATAATGATGGGCAGTATTGTTTTCGAGCATAAACACTAATTTGATAGTAATCACCATGAAATATGATCGGGTTAACTCTTGGTCACTCCAGATTTCTATTCGAGATGAAGACTTGCAGCCCCCGATGATGACTGAAGGATTGAACGTTGGTAGTGTTGTATGTTATTGCGGCATAAAAGAAGCACATAAATAACTGAAGAGGCGCATAGGAGGACTATGATAGAACATGTTGGTTATTAATTCTATTTGTTTTGTTCGAATGCTGCCAATGGAAGTGCAATAGAATCATATCTCCCTGATAGTATTATGAATGTTTTATGTTACAACATGCACAATTTTATTTATGTGATGGTTACCACATGAGACTGAGCCATGTGGCTCTAGCTTAATGTTTACCAGTGAATATTGAGGCCACGCTCATCCTTAATTTGTTACAAAGAGCGAAGATGGCATATGTGATGGCCCAGGCCGTGTGGACGCGATGAAGACTATTTTTGCTATGTGCTCACAGTTTGAGCCAATGGATGCGGTGTCGTTGTGTTTGGAGGTGGAGCACATCGGGCTCCCATTTGTATTTTTTAGCTATGTGATTATGTATTTCGCTCTACCGTGTGTTTTTTTATTCAAAGCAAACAAGACTCTATGGTGTATTTTTTTGTTGAGGATGTTCGTTCGGGATGACATATTTTTTAGAAGAGTGATCATTTTTTGAAAGTGCCCAATTGATCCCCCACCACCACCCAAGTTGTTCTATTTCGCTACTGGAGAATACGTTTTTTTAAGATGACCACTAAGGTTTGAAATATGGATCTACTAAAATCGTTTTTTCTCTGTGAATGGCGACTTCATGGATTTTTTTAACTGCTTGGGATGATTCTGTAGTTGTTGGTTGTGCTCAGTTGTGCATTGAGAATGTGGATTAGAGAGGTGTCATCTAAGGTACCTGCTCGTGGTGGCTTGTTCCTATTGCAACAACAGATTCGGTGGGCCAATATGCCACTCGAGCTACTCCAAGTTTTGATCATGAGTGCTGGTGAGAGTGCCAAAGCAATGATGTGATGATTTTTTGCTACGATTTCTAGATATGGGTGGAGTTTGTTTTTTAGGGCTCACCAGCATCCGTGCTCATTGATTTTTTGAGGGAACCAACAAATTTATTTTTTTGAAAGGTGGTGTGTGAAACAGGTTCTGTTCATGGCCAATACTTCCACATAATGTTTTTGAAGCCAATGGGAGCGAGCAAGAGATGTTTACGCACTTTTATGCACATGGAAATTCGAGGAAGAGCGAGCAAGAGAATGTTGGCAGGCATTGTGGAAGAAAGAATTAAACATTCTGAGAAGAGCTGGATCGTGCAGTATGAGAGGTGCTGCGTAGAGATCGTGTGAAGAGATGTTCGACTGTTGATCGTGCGAATCCATTTTTTTGTGAATGTGAAGATGTCTAAGGCCATGTGAAGCATGAAAAGTGGGGCCCAATTTTGTGGCCTAAGCTGTATTTTGTCAGTTTGTTGAAATGATGTATTTTTTGGTATTTTTTGAACATTCCTTCCTACTAGCATGATGTTCGCTGCTATTGAATATAAAAAGAAAATAAACTATTTACCCTACTCACTATTAAAGATGAAGTAGATTTGCATCTACGCCTGGTGATCATGTAGTGTAGAAACGATGATATATTTTGCAAGTGTCGGATTAGGGCTAGCCTGCGTGAGCTAGTAGCAATGTTTTTCAATCCTGGACATACTGGTGATGTGGTGAAAATATGAGGTAGACATCTAAATACCTTGCCATCGTGCTATGTTCGAGGCGAAGCTATTGAGGTGTCGCACCGATGTTGTTCCATCCGACTACAATTTTGTTTTTTTGCCATCCAATTTCTCTGTGTGCGTGTTGATATTTGGACGTGCATGGGCCAAACATATTTTTTATTGTCATTTTTAGTGGGATATTTAATATTTAAAACATGGTGGGGGCACCTTTTATTAAAACAAATGGGGTAATTATTTAAAAGTGGAGTGACCATTGTTTCTTTAGATTGTATGGGGAATGTTTTATTCCTGATATTTTGCTGCCTAGAGAGGCATATTGTTTTTCTACAAGTTGAAGGCCCCTTTGAGACCCAAATATAGGGGTATTTATAGTCGTCAAAAATGTGTTTTCATGATGGAAACAATGGTGGTATCTATTTTTAATTTTGAGGTTGTTCCATATGTATGTTTTGGCCTCAAAATGTGTTGTATCTTGGAGTGCACTCTCGATTGTACCCAACACTCCAAGACGATTTATAAGTGATCCTAGTATCTAGTTGCCTTCCCTATAACACCTGGCAGATGCAGCGACTGGTTACCCATGCATTCAAATGGTATGAGAAAGTCACCATAAGGGGACTTATTCTAGGGACTACATACATAGACACCCTAGACTCTATCCGAGGACTTTTTTGGATCTACTTCTAAAGGCTACAAATAAAGACACTTCTAAAGATTCTATTATCTTCTTTCTTCTTCTCCTTCATATTTGGCTTCTATGGCTCATTTTATTGTATTTCATGGCTCATTTTTTCTTATGTATTAAGGTGCATTTTTAGTGGAGATTGACGCCTTCTAGATTGAGTTCACCATGATGAGGGATTTGATATTCATGGTGAATCTGGTCTGTGACCTACGAGAGGCAACATACTCTGAGGATGACCTACAAAGGCAACAAATATAGAAGTAGCTGACCCTGAGGCACCCATGATGACCCTGAGGCACTTAGATAGTTGACCCAGTGGCAACAGACTCGTGGAAGTGGTTGACCCTATGGCAACAGATCGAGATGTATACACCGTTGATCTAGAATTATTCATAGTTGGAGAGCCAAGCACAAAGAGCACGAGCCTAGACCAAATCATGTAATAAAGAAGGATGATATATTTTTAGAGAAGTCAACATTAAGGGAGAATGTTACCTAATGTTGACTTATTTTTTTCTTTAGTTAGGATAGTGCACATTAAGGGGGAATGTTAGAATCTCTAATGTGCACTATGCCTTATTGAAACTTGTCAGCTTCACTTGAAACTTGTCATATATTGATATAGACCTCCTGCCTATATATTGTAATACTTTTATCTGTAATATTATCTCTTTCATTTCAGTCCCAAAATTGCAAACCTGCAAGTTCCAAAAGAAAAGTCCATAGAAGCCTTGTTCTATATTTGAATATGATATTCCAAAGAAGAGTTATAGAAGATTGGAGGTTAGTAATATCCATAGAATATTGAAGACCTACAGATTGTAAAAGAAAAAAAAAAGGCTAGAGCAGCCTTACTGTAGATTGAAGACTTCTTCTAGAAGAAGCTAAAGAAGACCCACAAAAGGTCTCATTAAAGAACTTTCATTCTTGGAAGATATAGAGAAGGACTACCAAAGTCCTATTCTTGATTTCAGAAGCAACATGTTTCAGAGATCCAAGAATAATATCTCATTACCAACACTTCCATAATAGAATATTTAAGGAAAGGTCTCATTTAGAAGATCAGAGAAGCTACAACATTGAAGACCTTAGAGAGGTCTCAAGAAGAAATAAGGAGAATACTTGGAGAGCCTTGTTGTAGAGTTCATTAAATCTTCATCGAAGGAGTTCCTAGAAGAACTCATTGGAGAAATTCACTACCAAGGAGAAGCTCCTAATAGTGAAATATTTGGGACAATTATCGCCATCCAACAATAAGCCTAAAAGGAGAAGAATTTGGCAAGGAGTGCCAAATATTGAAGGAGAATATTGAACACCTTAAGACTTTTATATTCTTGAGAAGAAAGACCTGTTTTAAGTTAGAATTCAATAAAAATTTTAAATGAGAACTTAAATAGAAGAAACCTACCAAATCCAAGAAGATTTGAAGATTTCCTTTCACATATAAGAAGGCACATTTAAGAGATAGTGATTTGATGGATTCATAGTAAAATATTGAAAGGGTTCTTAAAGGAAAATAATTTAGTAGATAAATTATCTGCTATAAGGCAACAATAAATATAATATTACTAGAAATAAAAGGAGATGTTGAAGCCATCTACTACAGTTTCAAGAAAAGAAACCAGAAGGGTCCATAGCTATGAGCAACCATCATTCTAGACAAAGACTTGGTGAATCAAATCATAAATATATTCATCATATTCAAAGGACATTAAAGGTAAGAAATTTAAGGTACAAAAGGGTTCATTACTTGAACACTTATTTAGATTACTACTTAGGTTCATTAAACATCTTATTAGAATTTAGAAGTTGTAAAATAAAAGGTTGTATCTTAAGTCCTCAAAGGAAGTGCAGAAGATAATTTATGTTAATGGTTATTACCTGCACATTAATAGGAGTTAGATACATTCTTCCTATCATCTACTTACATAAAAAGGATTACATTAAGTTGCATAAATTATTGAACATTATTTAAGAGTTAGTATTAGTGTATATTACAAAGTTCCTTAAGGAGTAATAAGGTGATTTGAGTTACACTATATTAGTTTCTCTTAAAGCTTATTAGAAGTGCACTACATGTTACAATGAAGGTTAGTGAAAATATAATATCTCTAGCATATTGATTATATGATCATTAGCTTGGATTCATTATTACTAAACTATCCAAGTGAAAAAACAGGATTCTAGTATTGTATAAAAGAGAGAAAACAATACATTGCTCTCAAAAGAATAGAACAAGTAGAAACCATATCCAAGAAGCCAAAGTAAAGCTTAATATTATCTTACATAAGCCCTCAAGCTATACAGTGAGGAGCAAATCTATCCATACAACATTGAATCCATCAAATCAAAGAGATAGCATCAAAAGAGACAAGAAGCACACTAGGCTTTCGTGCAAAATTGAATCTATTATTTATACTACATTGGAGCACCATAATACCTATAAAAGAGGATATATTATCAAGTGTCTTGAAGATACTAACATTGTAGAAATCCTACATCTACTATTTTTGGAACAAGAGAGGTAGAAAAGGAGCAAATCCAAGGTTCACAAGCACTGGGTTTTAGGTGTCCAAAAACACCATTCAAATCATTCAAGCAACACCCTCAAACGAAGCCAATTTGTAGTCAAATCAAAAGTATTACAACCATCATAAAGCAAGGTAGAATGGCAACTTGAAAAACTACATGTAAGCCAAGGGAAAGCCATAAAAATTTACAAGGGAAGGCTATGAAAATTTACCTCATTCAAGTGCCTAACAATCAACAAAGAAGAGAGACATCAAAGCATCCAAAAGCTATAATCAAAAGATACCATCTCATCCACCTAGAAGCTACGTCAGAACCAATTTCAGAAGGAGATCAACGTTGGAGGTGTAAGCTAGCATTCATTGACAAAGTGTTGGAGAAAAGAAGTGAAAAAATTGCATTCACTAGAGGAGTTATAGGGTTTCAAGAAGGATGCTGAGAGTTGAGCATGCAATTGTTGGAAATATTGAGTTTTCATTGATGTCAAAGGCATAAATATCTTCAAGGATGAAATGTTGATGTCAAAGGCATAAATATATTCAAGGTTGAAATTATGAGTTATCATTGAAGTGTAAGGCAAATATCTTCAAAGATGATTTAATGTTGTCAAAGAAAAAGTGATCTTATATGATTTAATATTTAAATAAATATTTAAATATTAAAGAAGGAGATTTATATTTAAATCGAAGGATTTAAATATAGTGTAAAATTTTAAATATTTAAAATTTAAATATTTAAATAATTTAAAATTCAAATGATGGGCGGCCTCCTTAAGAGCACCATGAAAAAGAGAATTAAATATTATGGAACGACCATACAAAAGGTTAAAAATTAAAATATTAAAAAATGTTGGGCCGAATTCATTGGGTATGCATGAAGAAGCATATAAAAATGAGCTCTTAAGTTAATTTTGAATAATGCCATACAATTCGAGTAATATCGATCAAGTGGAGAGCTGAATCGAGAAAGAGGGAGGAGAGGAGCGTAGATTTTGGTAGCATCGCAACGAAAAGAAAAATTTAAATATTGGTTCATGCAACTTCTATCTCAACTGAGTGGTTAGACCAATCGGTAGCCTAGCTTACCCTAGGATGCTGTGTTGCAAGAGGTTAAGGGGTCAAATCTCTTCAACACCATTTTGCTGAAGAGTTGAAGATAGAGCTACAAATGATTTAAATAGTATTTTTGCACCTTTGGTTCCATCCACTGGGGTATCCCAGTCGATTGCCTAGCTTTTCTAGAGCGCTGCTGTGTAGGAGGTTAAGGGGTCAAATCTCTTCAATGTTATTTTGCTAAAGAATTAAAAACAGAGTGTTGAAGGAATTAAATATTGTTTTACACCTTTTAGTTTCATGTGCTATGTTAGCACAGCTGGTCACTAGACCAAGTTAGGGTGTTGTGCTTCTAGAGGTCAAGGGATCAAATCCCATTCATGGTTGTGCAAAGTATTTATAATTTTTGTTTTATTAAATTTGATAAAAATGGAGATATAAGGCATAGTATTGTGATTTTTTTTTCGCAAATTATAAAAGGGGAAATATAAGGTATAATGCTATGATTTTATTTTTGCAAATTATAAAATGGGAGATATAAGGTGTAATTTTGTGATTTCATTTTTTCAATTTAATAAAAAGGAGATGTTAGAATAAATCTTTGTCATGACCATCCCTAGCTGACTTTAAGGCACAAGAAAATAATGTATTAACCGAAGATGTGGTGATACTTAGTTTGAACAATTGAACCAACTATGTGATGTTTAGTTGATTTATGAGGGCATGTTATTGCTAACATATTGCCAAGTGTGCAGGATCAGGTACACTCATAGGTGGAATAGGCAGAGTTACCCACCAGAGACGAGGGTACCAAAGATTAGGGGAAATGATGATTAAGGTACTCGAAGGTAACATGGATAGATACCTTCATATAGGCATGCATTGATGGAAGGGATAATCATCAATAGTCGATCACCTGGAGCTTTAGTTGATAGCCTAGTAGCTATCGTAAAATATCTAGCTAAGATGGGTGATTGAATTGATGGAAAGACTCCCTCTTTGGTTAATTGTATAAATGTGTTTGCTTTCTACTGCATCATAACTTGAGTAGTTTGATGATTTAGCTCCTATATAAGAACCACTGCAAGATGATTATATATGCATAAGATTAATTGTCATATTAAAAAATGAAAACAAAGCATCCTCCTTGTGAAAGAGAACAAATTAAGTTATATGCTGAATTTAGATGCTTTTAAATTAATTAATGGAGTTTAGGAAAATAATGATTGGCTCATTAGAGCTCATTTGTAAACTTCATTTGCAATTAATTAAGGAGTTTTCATTTTAATTAATTAAAAATAGATATTTTAATTAATAGTGGTTATGATTCATTAGAGATTAATTAAAAGTGATTATTTTAATGATAAGAGAAAATTCATTAAAAATTTTTAATTAATTAAGAATAAATTGAAAGAGGATCTTTCATTTAAATAAAAGAATAATAGATATATTATAAATATCTTATATTATAATATATTATAAATATCTTTATTATTTTAAAATAATATGTCGTGATCCCACATTCCTACATGGTGCAACCTAAGGAAAGGCCTACGATGCTTAAACTTGCCAAAGAAGGAAAATATGGGAGGAATGCACAAGGGATAGGGGACGGGCATTGATGGAAAGGTGGTGGCGCAAGCTTCGAGAGGGCGGTGGACGGACCACCAAGGTGAGGGGGCACGTAAGGAAGAGGCAGAATGAAAGGAGGGGAAGAAAAAATGGAAGGGAAGAACAAAGGAAGTGAGGGGGAAGGCAGAGGAAAGGAAGTGCACCAGGAGCCGAAAGGGAGGCAGCAGACTTCATCGGACGTCTATCTCAGTGAAACCACAGGTTGGGTTATTCTAAGCTAAGCTTTGGTTTTAATTAAATGTGTTTTTAGTGAAGCCATTCTTGCCTTGGAAGCGTTGTGTGTTGTACCTACATTTGGAACCACCATGAGTGGGAGAACTGTGTGTTTTAGTGAAGCCATTATTGCTTGGAAGTGTTGTGCATTGTACCTTCATTTGGAACCACCTTGAGTGGGAGAACTGTGTGTTTTAGTGAAGCCATTATTGCCTTGGAAGCATTGTGCATTGTACCTTCATTTGGAACCACCTTGAGTGGGAGAACTATGTGTTTTAGTAAAGCCATTCTTGCTTGGAAGCATTGTGCATTGTACCCACATTTGGAACCACCTTGAGAGTAAGAGAACTAGGTGTTTTAGTGAAGCCATTCTTGCTTGGAAGCGTTGTGCACTGTACCTACATTGGGAACTTCAATACCAATGGGAGAGGTGTGTTATTGGTAAGGCCACTCTACGCTGCGTTTGAGTCAGAAACCCCTGGAACCATGAGAGGGCACCATGTTTAACCAGTGCTACAGAGAGCGACGTCAAATGCTCTGTTTGCCTTGGAACAATGTTCGACAAGTAAGTGTAGTGTTCGAAAAAGGAAAACCCCTAGGTTTTAGGGAGTGCAGGTTGAGAAAACCAGTCAGCATCAGTAGAACGTCCCTAGTTTTAGTGGACGTTGGGTTCGCCATGGATGTTTGGTGTGCCTTGTATGGCGTTAGCACTGACTGTAGATTTGCTATGTAAAAGAGCCATAGTTTACGAAAGGTTTTAGATCATGGTTTTAAATAAAAAGAAGGGCCTTTGATTTATATATATGACATATATTAGGACCTTTGATTTATATGTGAGATATATATTAAGATTTAATTAAATGGACCTTTCATATATGTGAAACATATATTAGGATTTAATTAAATGGACCTTTGATTTATATGTGAAACATATATTAGGATTTAATTAAATGGACCTTTGATGTATATGTGAAACATATATTAGGATTTAATTAAATGGACCTTTGATTTATATGTGAAACATATATTAGGATTTAATTAAATGGACCTTTGATTTATATGTGAAACATATATTAGGATTTAATTAAATGGACCTTTGATTTATATGTGAAACATATATTAGGATTTAATTAAATGGACCTTTGATTTATATGTGAAACATATATTAGGATTTAATTAAATGGACCTTTGATGTATATGTGAAACATATATTAGGATTTAATTAAATGGACCTTTGATTTATATGTGAAACATATATTAGGATTTAATTAAATGGACCTTTGATTTATATGTGAAACATATATTAGGATTTAATTAAATGGACCTTTGATTTATATGTGAAACATATATTAGGATTTAATTAAATGGACCTTTGATTTATATGTGAAACATATAGTAGGTTTTAATTAAATGGACCTTTGATTTATATGTGAAACATATAGTAGGTTTTAATTAAATGGACCTTTGATTTATATGTGAAACATATAGTAGGTTTTAATTAAATGGACCTTTGATTTATATGAGACATATAATGGGTTTTATTTAAAGGAACCTTTGATTTATATGGGATATGTAAATGTTAGGTTTTGATTGAAAAGGAACCTTTGATCTTAGGGAAAGATATGGAAGGTTTATTTAAAGAGAACCCTTGGATTAATGTTGATTATCTTAGGAGTTTTTAAATAGAATGAAATGTGGATTTATTCTTTAAGCTGAAGTTATGGGGCTTTGGTTTAGGGAATGAAGGAATGATTGTTCTAAAGGTTAAGGGTATGGGACTTTAATGCTTTAGGACATGAATGAAATGAAATTAAGTTAGACCTTAATCTAAGTGATAGCATGTTTGGATGACTCTCCAAGGGGATTTGGTGGAGGTGAAAATAAAAGTAAGGTTTCTTTTATGATGTCCATTATGCATTAGATGGTTAGAGACTTAATGGAATATTGTATAGTTGCAATTTGGCATAGTAGATGAATAGATGCATTTAAAGGTATGCCTATCCTGAACCATGAGTATCTTGATCCCCTACTACCCTCAAAGAACCAAAGGGAAGCAAGGAGAAGCAAGGAATCGAATGGAAACAAAGAATAGGTATGGCATCTTACATTGATTTACTTATGTTCCATAGATTAGAATTGTGGGGAGATATCCCCAATATAGTTAATGTGATACCTTTGAGTAGGAAAGGCTTATTATGCAAGTAATGTTGAGTTAATCATTATTGGGTTATTGAAAGTAATTTTACTATATGTCTGTATTTGATTATGCCATGTATTAGATTCTATTTTAGAGTTAATCTTGCTTCATTTTCTCTATTATTGTTTGATTGTTTTATGATGTGGTAGCATAGATGTATTATCGTTGATTGCTTGATGATAGGGAATCTAGTGTAGAGTTCTAGGGTGAACTCAGAGGTAACCTAAGGGAATTGAGACCCCCTTAGGGTGAACATAGGAGGACCTAAGGGAATTGAGACCCCCTTAGGGAGATAGAGGACTAAGTAGGAAGAGATTACATCTGAGTTAAGATAGCTCATCGTGGAGATGAGATGGATAGCTTAACTCGTGGTACTCGTAGTATACCTACACATAAGGATTTGTGTATGGTATGGAGATGTGTGTACACCTTCGATGGATAGAGGGTGATAAGTCTAGCTCATCAAGGATGATGAAACAGATGGACTTATCCGCAGTAACACATTATACGCCTACACAGATGGATTTGTGCTAGGGTAATTCATGAGATGTAACTTCCAGGGAAACTTAGGAGAATGAAACTTTAGGTTTTGCTAGTGGATTAGGGGTTCATGAAGGGTTCATGTACCTCTCTCCTTAGTGAAAAAAAAAAAATTTTTTCTATTTCTATTTTTGTGTATTTTTTGGTCATTACATTTGGTATCAGAGCTCTAGGTACGAGGGTATAGAGCTTCTATGTGTGCTAAAGGGAAATTAGATGCATCCAATGAAGGCTCGCTTATGGCATAGGCTAAAGTTAGGATGATCTAGGATACCCCAATTGCTAGAATCTAACAAGAATTAGCCCAAGGGAGCATGGAGTGTCAGGATACCTTAGTATGGGCTTTGGTATCGATGATGCATCCCAACCCAGGGTATTTCCCTAGTTAGGTTGATGATGCATATAGCAAGAGAACTCTGTATTATGGCTTGATTAGAGATACAACTTAAGATGAAACTATAATCTAATCCCTTTGCTTGGATGGAATTAGGTTAAGATGCCACCTAAGACCAGAAGAGGGAGGCCTACACCTAGACAAACTCGAAAAAGTGATATTGGAGAAGAAAACTAGGATGAGGAACCAACCAACCCCAATAGGGAGGTAGAAGACCTCATCGCTATGGTCGCTGCTATGTAGGATCAGATAAGACGATTGCTCAAAATAACTATAAATTAGAATTTACAAGTTCGAGGCTCAGAGGTTGGCCTAGATAGTGGACTAACTATAGAACAAGTACAAGCTAGAGCCTTAGTAGAAAAGGAAACAACTAGGGACATGAAAAACATTAGTATCTCAAAGTTTTATGGAGAAGGTGATGGGGATGCAACGAAAGCATGGTTGAGAGAGGTAAAGGCTCATTTTATGGTAAAAGGTTACTCATATAGAACCCAGACACTATGGGCTATGATTAACCTAGAAGGAGCTGCTCTGGAGTGGTGGGAAACCCACTATGAGGAAACCAATATTGAACCCATTGATACTCCATGGGAAGAATTTATAAACATCTTCAAAAAGAGATTTCTAATAGAGCATTTCTATGCCCTAAAATTTGAAGAATTTTCTAGTCTTAGACAAGGAACCAACATAGTAGAAGTGTACTATAAGAAGCTGGTAAGACTATTCAAATATGTACCTATTTATAATGAGAAAATATGAGTTCATAAGTTCATCCTTGGATTGGAATCTAGGTTAAGGCATGATGTGGAGATGCAGGAGCCCAAATCACTACAAAAGGCATATGACTTGGCAAAGAAAGTAGAGTCACACTTCTGTATAAGTATGCCACTCTACCCAAGCAAGCGTGACAAGAACTAAAGAAGAGGAATAGTAATGGGTTTGTAAAATGGGAGGTTGAGCAAGAGCAAAAAGCCAAGAATCCCCAAAATCTTGAGAAGAAACCCTATGGGAATCAGAATAAGTTTAAGAACTTTTGTAAGAAGGATAACAAGCCCAACGATACGAAACCTCAGCCACAAAAGTCACATACTTCAACTCTAGTAGTTAAGAATGGGAATGAGAAGCCTGAGAAACAGCAAGGACCCAAGGAAGGGTGCTACAATTTTCAAGGACCTCATTACTATAATCAATGTCCATATCAAGCAGGGACTAGCTTAGCTAGTGCAAAAGGGAAGGAACCAGAACATCGGATCTATGCCGCAATCAGGAAGCAAAATCTAGAGGGACAAGCCACCCCATTACTTGTGAAAGGTAAGGTTTTCAATAAGCAAGTAAACATTTTAATAGATAGTGGAGCCACTGACAGTTTTATTTCATCTAGTCTAGCAAGGACTGTATCAAAAAGGCCTAGGTATTTGGCTCAAGGGTGGAAGGTAGAGTATGGTTCTGGGTAAACCTACTTGGTAAACCAGTGTTACCCTATGGCAGAAGTTACTTTATTTGAAGGGACTACAAAATGTTATTTATATGTAGCTCCCCTACACGCCTTTGATGTGATTCTTAGGATGGATTGGCTATAGGCTCATAAAGCCTTAGTCAATTTCCAAGATCGTTGGATTGAGTATTCAAAGAAAAATGGAGAAAGACTAAGAGTTCATAGCGATCAAGGGGATTTTGAACCTCAAATGTTGTTCGCTATGCAAGTGAAAAAGGCCCTAAAGAGAGGAGGGATAGTGTATGTGGTAAAAATCAATGAGGTGGGGGACCAAGAGAAAGGAGAAATACTAGGACAACATCCAATCCTATAGGATTTTCAGGACGTATTTCCAGAGGACCTACCTAGATTACCTCCTATACGGGAATTCGATTTTACAATTGAACTTATGATGGGAACTGAACCTATTCATAGATCCCCGTATAGAATGAATCCTACTGAAATATGTGAACTGAAGGTTCAATTGCAAGGGTTATTGGAGAAGGGTTTGATAAAACCAAGTGTGTCACCATGGGGTACATCGATTCTATTCATGAAAAAGAGGGACGGTTCACTAAGATTGTGTATTGATTACAGAATGCTAAATAAGGCTACAATAAAGAATCAATACAATTTACCTAGGATCGAAGATTTTTTCAATCAACTTGTTGTGGGTGATCCACAACACACCCCAAAATTGGGGACCCACCTTTTTGCAGGCTTGCAGAGAAGAATCTCGGTGACCCAGATGCTAAAATTGAAGAAAAGAGGAAAAATGCCTAAGTGTTGAAAGTGTCGCGAAATCGCGACATGTCGCGAAATCGCGACTTGTCGCGCCATCGCTGCGGAAACAGGAAAGTTGTCGCGAAATCGCGACATGTAGCTCCATCGCTGCCGAAGAGGAGAGAAAAGAAAAATTGAAAGTTGTCACGAAATCGCGACATGTCACTGAGAAGAAAATAAAAGGTGTCGTGACATCGCGACATGCCATTGAGAAGAAAGGAAATGGTGTCGCGAAATCGTGACATGCCTTTCCGAAGGACGGATGAAGAAAAGTGTCGCGATTTCGCGACGTGTTTTAAATGAAAAGTGGTCACGATTTGTGACGTGTTTTGCGAAGCGTACGGATGATGAAAAGTGTCACGATTTCACGACGTGTTTTGAAGGAAAAGATTTAAGAGAAAATGGTCACGATTCAGGTTGAAAGGAGAAAGAAAAGGGTAGCGATATCGACGAAAGCGGCATGAAGGTCCGAGGGTGAAAAACGTCGCGATATCGCGACGAGTTTTGCCAAGGCGTACGGAACATAAAAGCGGTAGCGATTTCGTGACGTGTTTCGGGAAGGCGTACGGAAAGAGAAAGCGGTAGCGATATCACGACAGTTTGTGGCAAGCAGGTTCGGGGATAAAGGCGGTAGCGATATCGCGACGGTTTGTCGAAAGAAGGCAAGAGAGTGATAATGGTCACGATGTCGCGACGTAAAGTTGCCAAGGAAGCCCGACGGAGAGATGGTAGCGATTTCGCTACAGCTTGGTGAGAAGGAAGCCCGACGGAGAAATGGTAGCGATCTCGCTACAGTTTGTGGAAAGAAGGTTCAAAAGCAAAAACGGTCGCGATATCGCGACAAGATGCTGCCGAAGACGTACGGCCGGGAAGAGTGTCGCGATATCGCGATTTCGTGACATGTCGCGTTTTCGCGGCCAAGAAGGTGAACAGGCGGCATGCAGTTTTTGTCGGGTCTTTCGTAGAGTGGCGTTATAGAAGGCGCAGAGGGCGTGTGACACGTGGCATGCAGGTGTCAGGTCTGTAGAAGCGTTACATGCAACGAAGGATTTTAGGCGTTTTGGCATTAAACATGGAATAAAGACAAGGAAAAGGTGGGAATTCGAAAGGTCACATGCAGGAAGGTGAAGCGAAGCGACCAGGGAGAATCGAAGAGCCACGCTAGACAGGATAAATCCAAAAGCGCAGATTGAAGGAAGGGTTGGAAATTGCCGATTGCGGAGTTGCGGAGACAAGAGCTTCGTGCTATTCTCGGGCCTCGCACTTGGGCAATTTCCTTCTTTTTTGTTCTGGAATATTTTTGCCCGGAACATTCTTTGAATGTAATTGACATATCATTTAATATAAAATACAGTAGTATTGGCATCTCATTGATGAGAAAGAAGGAGTCATTTTGTGCATGCATGATTTAATGTTTTATCTTTCATTCCAGATTTTCGAGGCTTTTAGGTGAAGTTTAATGCAAGTGTGCTTGGTTGCTTCATGCGAATGCCTAAGTCTGGAATTACAAGTAGAAACCCTAGAAACCAAGCACCTAATTTATTTGGATTGTGCGAGTTTGCAGGTTCATTAGATTAGGTTGCATGCATAAAACCTCAGTATCTTCGGTTTCATCGAATTGATGAAAGTATTCTGACCGTAGTTTAATCTTATTTCCATTTATTTTGCTTTATCTTTCAAATCCTTATTTTATTTCTTACAGTTTAATTACAGTATTTGAATAAGCAATTGAAAATCCATTAGAATTGAAGATTAGAATAGATTTATTCACTTTGAGTCCATTGTAAATTCAAATTAGATAAACCCCAGTGCCCCTTGTTAACATCCACTTGCAAACCCTAAGATATTCCTGGCATTTCATTTGAACAGCATTATTTAAGCATAACAGGAACCTTGGAGAAAGTTATTTTCTTTGCAAGCAGAGGATTTTTGGACTCAGATCCTACCGGAGAGTGTGCTTTCACAATCGGGTGAAAACACCACTCAACAGATTGGCGCTAGAAGGAGGGCCGAATTGGTTTATCTATTTTGATTTTCATATCTGAGTACTTTGTTTTTGATTTAATTTTGAAATCATTTACGGCTAAACTGCAACACTGTTTTTGTTTTTGTTGCAGGTTTTCTTCGAAATAGCCGAGGGTTTCCTCAGGCAGGCTGGACCCACCACGCCGTATTGCGACCAGGTCTCAAACAACCGGAGAAACCATTTTTCATGACCTTACTGGTACTCCCAAGGGTAAAGCCAAGCAAGTCGTAAGCACACCAGTAGCAAAAGGCCTATTTTCTCCAAGAACGTCGAGTGGACCTACGCCAGTAATATCCGTTGCCCCTAGTGTGCCTATAGTTAGTAATATTTCTACCGCTATTGTAGGTCTGTCTACATCAATTCTGAGTCAAATGGCTCAAGCTCCAGCAGCTCCTTGGTATGGAGCTAACAATACTCCTTTGAATATTGTCGGGGATATCCATGAAATCCCCAAGAACATTGAAATATTTCTGCCTAAATACAAGCCAGATGGCCTAAGAACAACAGAAGAACATATCCAAGCCTATAGGGATGTTTTAATTAGGCTGCAAGTTCAGCATGAAGATGTAGCCTGTAGACTTTTTCCCATGAGCTTGGATCCAATAGCATATGAATGGTATATATGCTTGCCAACCGGTTCAATCACCTCTTGGACACAAATGGAAAATGCCTTTGTCAATCAATTTAGGTCACCCTTAGATCCCGCAACTATTTACAATCAGTTTATTACATGCAAACGGGGCCAAGGGGAACCAATCCGAATGTTTAATCAGAGATTCCAAAAGAACTATAACAGAGCAATTAGACATTTTGCCATCGATCCCGCAGTGGCTTTGCAGATATATTTTGGGGCATTGGACCCCATGACAACTATGTTTGCAAGGCGCAATCCTCAGGTCACCACGCTGGCTTTGGCCTATAATGAAGCCATGACTATTGAGCAACAATTGACACCGCAAGGCTACGGGTTTACCTAGATGCCTATGATGGGACAAGGGTGCTCCATATGGTCAAGCTCCCCAGGAAAATCAACTCATGGCACCACAAATGCCAAGTATGAACGCCTTCCCATATCAGCAGCCGTATCCACCAGCACCCGCATATGCACCCATTCCAATCCAACCAATCACAGCCATTCCACCTGTTCTTGCATTTTTGTAGAACAATCAATCAACTACGCAGGAAACTAGTCAAGTCAATCCTCAAGCCATAGTTCCTGTTCCGAATCCAATCCCGATTCAAGGTATCAATCCATATGGGAATCAAATTCCTCGTAACCCGACCCAAATGTGGAATCAAGACCCCATTAATTATGCGAATCCAACGGGGGTTAACAACAATATGATTCCACCGAAGGATGTTTTTTCGGAAGTCGAAGAGCTCAAGAAACTAGTGCATAAACTAAGCAATGACAGGGTTCAACAACAGAAGTATGAGTCCCATGCCCCTCACCCAAATCAGAATTTTAACAATAGAGGGAGGCACTGGAACACCAAGCCAAACAATGGGGGAGTTCCTGCTCCCATTGCTAATCAATTAGATGCTTCTCGCAGGCCCTAGCCAATCCAATTCTCTTTTGAATCTTTCAGATTTGGCATGGGAAAGGGGGTGCAGATTACATAACACAAAAGAACACAATGAGAGGAATTGTCCCGAGATTGCTAGATACACTCATTGTCTTCAAGCACAAGTTGATGATTTGGAACTGGTATCAAATGAGGATCCATCGTATCATCAAGATGAAAATATTATGGTGATGGAAACAGTATATCACCAAGAGGGTGAAAGCGAGGAGGAAGAAGACGAAGTTTTGGAACAGGAGGTGCAAGCTTTTCGAGATTTCGGAAAGGGGACTCATGGGTACCATTTGAGGAGTAAATCTAAAGCCCCTAAAACCTCATCAACACCTCCAAACAATTCTATTCTTCCTCCAGATACAAAGGCAAGTAACAACCCTCCCCCTCCACTCATAAGAGAAATGTCTAATGACGTCCAGAAGACAGTCAAATTCAAAAACCAAATTATGACGTAGTGGAGGATATGAAGAAGTCCAAATCTAGCCTTTCATTCCTGGACGCAGCTAAATTGCCCGGTCAAAAGGAGGCGTTGATAAGAGCTTTGAACTCACCTGATCCGATGTGGAAGGAAAAAAGAGCTGAATCCCATCTGATTTTGCGAAAGGAGAGAAGGGATGTCCCGCCATTCTTATTGACTCGAGAATTGCGGGTAAGAACTTGCATAACTGTTTGGTGGACACAGGAGCCACGAGCAACCTCATGCCTACGGAGATATGCAAAATGCTAGGTCTGCAGCCTGTTTCATCCAAATGTACAGTCCTGCAATTGGACAGATCAGAAGTAAATGTAGTGGGGACTTTATATGATGTCAAGATTCAATTGAATTCTCGAACCCGTGGTTCAAGAAAGTTGTGGACATTTTGGTGGTTAATATCCCAAGTAGGTATGGAATGCTACTTGCTAGGGATTGGATGAAAATGCTGAATGGCTATTTTGCAATAGACTGCTCGCATATGTGGCTACCATGGAAGGGAATTGCAAATCAAATAAGAGTGGAAAACGAACCGAGGCTTAAAGAGATTATAACGGATTTTAACAAGCCGAATGAGGTTCAGCTTTTCTCGAGCCGTACTTAGGAGTATATGCACTTGATGTTGAGGAAGCTGCTGAAGAGCTGAAAGAAGAAGTGTGTCATGGTGGTTCTTCTGAAGAAAAGGATTACACGTGGTTGCTCAAGTTTGATGGATCAAAGTCTAGACAGGGAGCAGGAGCTAGAGTCGAGCTCACTGGTCCAGGAGGTAAACCATTGCTAGCCGCTTACAGACTGCAATTTCCTTGCACAAACAATGTGGCAGAATACGAAGCATTGATCTATGGTTTACATCTAGCATTGAGCAAACATGTTAAATGCTTGAAGGTTTTGGGAGATTCTCGAGTTGGTTGTCAAGCAAATCAAAGGACAGTATACATGCCGCGACAAAAGACTGAGCCTTTATAGAACTAGGGTTATGGACCTCATGGAGGAGTTTGATGCATTCAACATAGCCCTTATTTCTAGGAGAGGAAATCGAATAGCAGACTCTCTTGCAGTCACCGCGGGCATGTTAAACCCGGTGGATATAAAAAGATGTAAAAAGTTTTCCATTGAGCTGGTTCCTTGTCCATCAATACCTGATAATGTAAAGAATTTCCAGGTTTTTGAAAGTGACAGGCACATCTTCAAGTTTGTCACAAACTCGGGTATTTTTGAAAATCAGGTGATTGATGAGGAACAAAGGTGGCAGGATGAAACAGAAGAAAGTGAAACAGCGTATCAATCCAACAAAATTCCTAAAGACGTGGTTTCATTAGAAAAGATGTTCGACATGGAATGCAAGAACAAGAAAAGAAAAAGAGTCCCACTCCCCAAAGATGCATGCGATTCAATTAATCTAGGGAGTGCAGATAATCCAAAGGAGGTGTACATAGCAAAGGCATGTACAGAGGAAGAAAGGAGCAATATAATACGAGCTTTGAAGCATTACATAGATTGTATTGCTTGGAACTACAATGAGTCAAGACTTACAACCGTAACATTATCACACATACCATCCCTTTGAAGCCGGACTCCAAGCCTTTTAGGCAAAGACAACGAGTTGTTAACCCGCTATTGGAGCCTTTGATCGAAAAGGAGGTTAAAATATTATTGGAAGCGAAAATCATTTTTCCCGTTAGGCACTCAACCTCGGGTGGCCAACCTCGTTCCAAAGAAGAAAAAAGAGTGGAGAGATTAGGCTGTGCATAGATTTTCGAAATCTTAATAAAGCCTCTCAAAAAGATAATTATCCATTACCATCAATCGATGAAATTCTGCAAATGGTAAATGGATCTGAAATGATGTCCTTTCTCGATGGATATTCGGGGTACAACCAAATTCTTATACATCCAGATGACAGGATGAAAACAGCCTTCACTACCAAGTGGGGGACATTTGCATATAAGAGAATGTCGTTCGGACTGTTAAATGCTGGTGCAACTTTTCAACGCGCCATGGATTACGCATTCAAAGGGCTAATAGGCAAATGCATCATCGTGTATGTGGATGATATCCCAGATTTCTCGAAGAAGAGAGAGGATCATGTTAAAGATTTGAAGAAAGTGCTTCAAAGATGCAGAGAACATGGAATTTCCTTAAATCCCAAAAAGTGCATTTTCGGAGTAACATGAAGGGAAATTGTTGGGTCACATCATTTCAAAAGAGGGCATATCCATCGACCCGTAAAGGATACAAGCTATCCAAAACCTACCTCTCCCGAGCAAGAAAAAGAACCGAGATCTTTCTTTGGGCAAGTCAATTTTGTGAGGAAGTTTATCTCTAGCTTTGCTGAGATAGCCAAACCTCTGAACCGGATGCTCAAGAAAGATGTGGATGTAAAATGGAACGAGGAAAGTAGAGTGGCTTTCCATAATATCAAAGATGCCATTTCCGGAGCCCCCGTCCTTATAAGCCCGTACTACTCCAAGCCTTTTTATATTTATGCTTTTGCATCATAACACTCCTTTGTGAGTGTCTTAACCCAAAAAGGTGAGGATAGTGCCAAAAAACCCATTGCATTTTTAAGTGCCCCCCGAAAGACGCTCAATTAAGGTATTCAATCCTTGATAAGCAAATGTACGCACTTTTTAAAACCGTGAAAAAATTTAGGCACTACATCGTGCACAGCAAAATTATCGCCATCGTGCCCGATTCTGTTGTCAAGACCATGTTTTTACAGAATGAACTAGGTGAGAAGAGAGGAAAGTGGATTTCAACCATCCAAGAATTTGATCTCGAAATCCAACCAATGAAACTAGTTCGAGGACAGGGACTGGCGAAGGCGATCGCAGAAAATAATCCGCAAATAATAGGTCAATGCTCAAATACATAATACATGGCTAAGGACGACTGGTATGTTGATATTGTGCAATTTTTATTGACTGGTAAGTGTCCTTCTAATCTGAATTCAACACAGAGAAGAGCCTTAAGGCTTAAATCATCAATTATCTGATAAAATCTGGTGTGCTTTACAGGAAGAATCATGAAGGTATCTACCTGAGGTGCTTGAACAAAGAAGAAGCTGCCGGGGTGTTGCAAGAATTTCACGGGAAACATGGAACTGGTCATGGTGCAGCCAATGCTACAGCACATCAAATCCTGAGAGCAGGATACTACTGGCCACATATTTTCAAGGATGCGCATACCCATGTACGATCTTGTCACATCTGTCAAGTGGCTGCAAATAGAGAAAGAAATGCAGCCATGCCGTTGCATCCTGTAGTCGAAATGAGACCGTTTGCACAAGTGGGGACTAGATTTCATCGGGGTTATTAACCCAAATTCTTTTGATTCTCATAAATTCATTTTGACAGCTACGGACTCATCGTACAAGGTGGACTGAGGCGATTCCTACTAAACATGCCACCACAGATGTTGTGATTAAATTTCTTGAGGATCAGATTATAACAAGATTTGGAATGCCCGACTCTATTGTCAATGACAATGGTAAAGCTTTTATTTCTACACAATTTGCAGATTGGGCATATGATAACAAAGTGAGCTTAAAGTTTGCATCCAATTACTATCCTCAAGGAAATGGGTTGGCCGAGTCTTCAAATAAGAATTTGTTGAATACTATTAAGAAGTTGCTGGAAAAGAACCCTTGGGATCGGCACAGCCAACTAAAGTTTGCCCTTTGGGCAGATAGGACCAGAGTGAAAGAGTCCATAGGGAATACTCCCTATCATTTGGTCTATGGGCAAGACCCGATATTTCCAGCAAATTTGAAGTTGCAGACCTTACATTTCATACAAGAGTACTTGGGGACAGATGATCAAGTTGAAGCCAGGTTGAGCCAGTTGTTGCACCTTGATGAAAAGAGAGAAGAGGCCATGAATCACATGAATAAACACCAGGCAGTTATCAAGAGATGGTTTGACAGAAGGGCCAAAGTTAAATCATTCAGAATTTCAGATTTGGTATTACTATGGGACAAAAGACATGAGGAAAAAGGGAATCATCAAAAGTTTGATTGTCTTTGGTTGGGCCCATATCAGATTTCAGAGATTCTTGGGAAGAATACCTTCAGAGCTAAAAACATTAGAAGGGGAAGATTTCATGCTACCGGTTAATGGGCAGATTTTAAAGCATTATTTTAGCCCTTAGGTTGTGAGACTTTGATATTATTCTTTTGGTTTTGGTGGGGGATTTTCAGATTTTGTTTTTATTGTTTAGGATTGTTAGTCTAGCTAGGATTTTGGTTATGGATTTGATTTCAATTGACATGTGTGTTAATTTTGATAAAAAAAAATAAAATAAAAAAAATAAAAAAAATATAAAAATAAAAATAAAAATAAATAAAGAATAAAAAATTGAGATGTCAACTTATGCTTAAGGTTAGGAGAATATGAAATATTGGAATTGTCTTGTAAAAGCTCCACAAGTAACATAAAACATTTTAAGTAATATTGTTTGATTTTGTGATGCATGAAAGAATCAGTTTTGCATGACAATTCATTCCATTTGTAATTCAAGAAATAATGCATTCATGTTCCATCTCACCTTACATACATCTCATCTTAGTTACATATGCATCTTAGGTACAAGCCATTAAAGTATGTCAAATCCTCTTAGGGTTGTGTTATAACATATATGTAAGTAGCTCCTAAGGTTGGAAACTGAGTCTTGAGATATCTAGAACCAAGCACGTCTCATACATTAAAAAGGATCTTGAGCAAAATGATCAAAACCTAACTTGGAGGAAAAGGTTGGGCGAAAGAAGTATTTCATGTCTATCCTATTTATGCAACATGATCCTTAAAACAAGTGGTTTTGACCACTTCCATAGAGCTTAAAGTCTAAAATCGTAGTAGTAAGGATAGGGTTAAATCCTCATCAAACTTAGGTTGAGGATCCAATTCCCCAAAGCTTTGATTTGACCCACATGGAGTAGTAAGGATAGGGCATAAATTCTCATCTCGGTTAGTTGAGAATCCGATTCCCCAAAGCTCTTATGTCTCATTTCATAATCAGTCTTGGATTGTAAGGATCGTACTATTTGTCCTCTACAAAGGATGGGTAGTCATCCCCAAGGTCTAAGCAACAAAATTAATATTTCTCATCTAAAGTTTGGATTGTAAGGATCGTACTACATGTCCCTAGCCAGGATGGGTAGTCATCCCCAAGGTCCAAGAAGTAAAAAAATAATAATAAATAAATTTTTCCCATCTCATCTTTATTTTGGATTGTAAGGATCGTACTACTTGTCCTCTCGCAAGGGATGGGTAGTCATCCCCAAGGTCCAAAGAAATGGAGATAAGTTTTGGATTGTGGGGTTAGATATGCCCATGCATGGCATCATGTCTTGCCTAAAAAACAAGACCACCGATTGTCTAGAGGGTTAGACTAGCATGACCATTTCTTCCATAACTGGTTTAATTATTTTGCTTAAAGTGAGGTAATGAACTCTAAATCAGAATAGTAAGGATAAGGTTAAACTCTCATCTCGGTTGGTTGGGAGTCTGATTCCCCAAAGTTCTGATTTCACATTCACTTGCACATGGGTTCTAGATAGTAGGGACTCATAACCAACTTTGGGATACAATAAGGTAATGAATTAGTGGATCCTAAGAGGGTTTGGCAATCTTGAATGCTTGTACATAGTAATAGAAGAAGGACCATGCCTTTTATGGAAGCAAATCTCCTTGCACATTCATTAGGGTACACAAATCAGTCACCATCCCATATATGCATTCATGCAAAACCGATAATGGAATGTTGATCAATTTCAAACGATAGGGAATGAAAGCACATTGCACACACTCGAGCCGATACTTGATGATTCCCGATGATTCATGTACTTCTGATCTTTGGGCATTTGTTATTTTGCTTATGTGCTAACGTATATTTGCGAGTTTGCGATATGTTTCAAAGTTGGGTTCTTACTAAAATGCTCAAGAGCATTTGACAGCAGAGTCGCCATTTGTTGTGGGTGATCCACAACACACCCCAAAATTGGGGACCCACCTTTTTGCAAGCTTGCAGAGAAGAATCTCGATGACCCAGATGCTAAAATTGAAGAAAAGAGAAAAAATGCCTAAGTGTTGAAAGTGTCGCGAAATCGCGACATGTCGCGAAATCGTGACTTGTCGCGCCATCGCTGCTGGAAACAGGAAAGTTGTCGCGAAATCGCGACATGTAGCTCCATCGTCGCCGAAGAGGAGAGAAAAGAAAATTGAAAGTTGTCGCAAATCGCGACATGTCGCCGAGAAGAAAAGAAAAGGTGTCACGAAATCGCGACATGCCGTTGAGAAGAATGAGAAATGGTCACGATCATGACGCTTAAGAATGAAAAGTGTCACGATTTCTGACATGCTTGTACGATGATGAAAAGTGTCACGATTTCGCGACGTGTTTTGGCAAACTGTACGATGATGAAAAGTGTCGACGATTTCGCGACGTGTTTTGCAACCGTATGAAGAGAAAATGGTCACGATATCCACTGTTTCAAAGCTACAAAAGAACGATATCGAAGCATGAAGGTCCGAGGGTGAAAAACGTCGCGATATCGCGATGGTTTTGCCAAGGCGTACGGAACATAAAAGTGGTAGCGATTTCGCGACGTGTTTCGGGAAGGCGTACGAAAAGAGAAAGCGGTAGCGATATCGCGACAGTTTGTGGCAAGCAGGTTCGGGGATAAAGGCGGTAGCGATATCGCGACGGTTTGTCGAAAGAAGGCAAGAGAGTGATAATGGTCGCGATGTCGCGACGTAAAGTTGCCAAGGAAGCCCGACGGAGAGATGGTAGCGATTTCGCTTGGTGAGAAGGAAGCCCGACGGAGAAATGGTAGCGATCTCGCTACAGTTTGTGGAAAGAAGGTTCAAAAGCAAAAACGGTCGCGATATCGCGACAAGATGCTGCCGAAGACGTACGGCCGGGAAGAGCGTCGCGATATCGCGACATGTCACGATTTCGTGACATGTCGCGTTTCGCGCAAGAAGGTGAACAGGCGGCATGCAGTTTTTGTCGGGACTTTCATAGAATGGCATTACAGAAGGCATAGAGGGCGTGTGACACGTGGCATGCAGGTGTCAGGTCTGTAGAAGCGTTACATGCAACGAAGGATTTTAGGCGTTTTGGCGTTAAACATGGAATAAAGACAAGGAAAAGGTGGGAATTCGAAAGGTCACATGCAGGAAGGTGAAGCGAAGCGACCAGGGAGAATCGAAGAGCCACGCTAGACAGGATAAATCCAGAAGCACATATTGAAGGAAGGGTTGGAAATTGCCGATTGCAGAGTTGCAGAGACAAGAGCTTCGTGCTATTCTGGGCCTGCACTTGGGCAATTTCCTTCTTTTTTGTTCTGGAATATTTTTGCCTGGAACATTCTTTGAATGTAATTGACATATCATTTAATATAAAATACAGAGTATTGGCATCTCATTGATGAGAAAGAAGGAGTC
The DNA here is from genome assembly GCA_028583015.1 of Wollemia nobilis. NCBI lineage: Eukaryota > Viridiplantae > Streptophyta > Pinopsida > Araucariales > Araucariaceae > Wollemia > Wollemia nobilis. The sequence continues at coordinate 9,980,761 of JAQPPZ010017052.1, forward strand.
ATTTTGTGCATGCATGATTTAATGTTTTATCTTTCATTCCAGATTTTTGAGGCTTTTAGGTGAAGTTTAATGCAAGTGTGCTTGGTTGCTTCATGCGAATGCCTAAGTCTGGAATTACAGTAGAAACCCTAGAAACCAACACCTAATTTATTTGGATTGTGCGAGTTTGTAGGTTCATTAGATTAGGTTGCATGCATAAAACCTCAGTATCTTCGGTTTCATCGAATTGATGAAAGTATTCTGACTGTAGTTTAATCTTATTTCCATTTATTTTGCTTTATCTTTCAAATCCTTATTTTATTTCTTACAGTTTAATTATAGTATTTGAATAAGCAATTGAAAATCCATTAGAATTGAAGATTAGAATAGATTTATTCACTTTGAGTCCATTGTAAATTCAAATTAGATAAACCCCAGTGCCCCTTGTTAACATCCACTTGCAAACCCTAAGATATTCCTTGGCATTTCATTTGAACAACATTATTTAAGCATAACAGGAACCTTAGAGAAAGTTCTTTTCTTTGCAAGCAGAGGATTTTTGGACTCAGATCCTACCGGAGAGTGTGCTTTCACAACCGGGTGAAAACACCACTCAACACAACTTAAGGATGCCAAAGTGTTTACCAAAATTAATTTGAGGTCAAGGTATCACTAGTTGAGAATTCATGAGGAATATACTCACAAAATGGCATTTAAGACTAGGTATGGGTATTATGAGTTTATGGTTCTACCATTTGGGCTGACTAATGCCCCAACCGCTTTCATTAACCTAATGAACAATGTGTTCCAGAGACATTTGGACCAATTTGTTCTGGTATTCCTGGATGATATCCTTATATACTCTCGAGATAAAGAAGAGCACGATAAGCATCTTAAGATCATGTTGGAATTTTTGAGAAATAATTGACTTTATGGAAATCTGGCTAAGAGTGAATTCTATGTTCTAGAGGTAAGATACCTCAAGCAAGTTATATCGGCAAAAGGGATTGTTGTGGATCCAAACAAGATAGAGGCTATTCTGAATTGGCCACCCCCGACTAATGTCACTGAAGTGAGAATTTTCATGGGGTTAACAGGCTATTATAGATGTTATATAAAGGACTATTCCAAGATTGCTAGACCCATAATAAACCTTCAGAAGAAAGGGAAATAATTCAAGTGGTTAGAGAAGTGTGAAACTGCCTTTGAGCTATTAAAGCATAAGCTTACTACTGCACCGGTACTAAAGGTTCCCGATCCTCAAGGGGACTTTTTAGTGTGCATAGATGCATCAATAGATGGGTTGGGTGGGGTACTCTCATAAGAGGATTTAGTAGTGGCATATACTTCAAGGAAGCTTAAAAAGCATGAAGTTAATTATGCTACACATGATTTGGAGTTGGCTGCAGTGGTGCACACTCTAAAAGTTTGGCACCACTACTTGGTGGGAAGGCCCTTTGAATTGAAAATAGACCATCATACTCTACGGTATATATTCACCCAACCAATACTTAATGAAAGGTAGAGAAGATGGGTAGAATTCCTTGCTGAGTATGATTTCGAGATTGAGTACATAAAAGAAAAGGAGAACAAAGTGGCTGATGCTTTAAGTAGAAGGAGATATATAACAACCATCACTAGAGCTCACATGGATCTGATGGATCAAGTGAGATAGAGGTAATCTTAGGATGAGTATTGCTAGGGGATTCGAGTAAATATGGACAAAGATCCTGAGGGAAATAAGGAGTTTAGTGTGAAATATGACTTTTTATGCTGTAAGGGAAGGGTCATTATACCAAAGATAGGCGATTTGAGGAACTTGATAATGCAAGAAGCTCATTGTAGCACCCTAAAATTGGCACAGTTAAACCTTAGTAAAAAGATAAAAATTTGAATTTTAACCCCAAACCGCCCGTTAACTTCCTGTTACCCGCTTTCTTTGTTTTTCACATCATTTTTAGGATTTGTTTTGACCGTTGGATGATATCATCGCAGATCAGATGAAATCGTCCCAGATCTGATGAATTTGTCTAGAACAAAACGTCCAGACAATTTCATCCCAAAATTGAATTTTCATAATTAGCTTCTATTTCAACAGCTTCTCTAACCTAGGCAGAAAGCATGTCTGCGCAGTTAGAGTCTCCCTCGTTGGATATCTCCCGAATTGGGATGATCTCCAACCTCCTAACCTCTCCCTAATCCTATATAAACTAGGAATTTCTTAGTTTACCCCCCCTAAACCCCCTAGCTGACGGATTTCCCTACAAATTTAGTTCCTTGTGTCTTAGAACACCTTCATACTTTTGTTTGCATTGCATATTTCAAGTTTTCTTGCAGAAATCTTACTGTTCTTCAGCTGGAGAAAGCATGGATTGTCGCAGATGATTCTAGATGATTTCGAATGATCCTATCGTAGATCGATGAGGATCTCGTACGATTGGAGGTTATCTCGACTGTAGTCCAGATTGGGGGCAATCAGAGCCTAGATTTTGCATTTTCTTATTGTTTCTCTGCATTTCTTTATGCATTAGCTTAGTTATTATATTTATGCATCCTAGAGTTCACCTCATTTAGTATAGATGCATGATAAAGTCAAAATAAATTGTCAAATTGATGCATTTCCTTTTAATTGCTATCTAGATTTATCATTCGAGCAAGTCCACTATTATTTCTATCATTTCCCGTTGCTTTTGCAGTTGCATATTTGGTATTTTGTATCTGTTTTTGTGATTACAGGTTTTTGGCGAATTCGTCTGACGAATTCATTAGATTGATGATGATCTCGTCTGATATCAGATGAGCGACTAAGATCTAAGATGATTCTGTGCAATTCTAGATGATTATGTATGATTTGAGACAATTTGGACTGCTACAAAACTTAGAATCTTCATCAGACATCCAAAATCAAGTATGTTCTATTTTATTTAACCTACTTTCTATGTTTAGCATTTATTCATGTTTTTTGTATTCATAAAAATCAGCATTGGCATATAGAATAGTTTAGATTCATCTTGGCCAAACCTAGGAATTGAATTATTAAAGTACAAAATGAACACATCAAACCCACTATCAACCTAGGTGTGGAAAATGCCACTCAAAAGTTTCCTGGTGAACCCACCATCCATCAAAAATTCACCCTTATACCTCTCCCCCAAGAGGCGAGACCTTCAAAGGGCCTCTCAGTCCGAGGTATTATCCCATCCTTCTCGCATCCCCCTTCCGGGCACGGATCCTATAGCCTGAAGGTAAGGATGCAAAAAATTTGAAGCGATACATTTTGGTGAACCCGACATGAAAACTAAAAACCTTTTGAAAACAATCCAAAAAAAACAAAACATAAATGCATTTAGAATCAAATATTGCATATCATATTTAGATGGTAGATTATAATAAAAGATGAGGTGTCACCATTAATGTTGAGAATCAATTAGCAGCTATAGAGATTACTTCTGTACTTAGAGTACCTCAAAAAAATAGGGTTCAACCTTTATGGGACGAACTTAATAGGAGATTGAATATCATTGAATCTAGATCAACCAAACTTAGGCAAATTAAGAGGTTTGTCCTAGATAGAATCCTGGATCCTGATCAAGTGACCTTGTATCATGAGCTTTAGAGAGCTTGCCATAGGTGGTTAGCAGATAAAAGAACCCTTGTGTCTTCTGAGTTGTACACCTTTGAGGAATATCTCGACAATGCAGTTGTAGTACATAAATTTCTATCTCATATAGAGGATCAAGAGGTCGTCCTTACGAATAAAAAGAGATGGAATAGAGTTCCTAGAGCTATGTTATATCGAGAGTATTACCATGAGATTTATTTTTACAAGTCAAAGTCAGAAGTAGATAACATCACCATAGCACACTTTGTCAAATTCTTGAAAAACCATTTCCAATTTGAAGAGGAGCATTTCATGACTCCTGATGAACTTGATCCTATCAATGACATCTATAAACTATTTTTAGAAAACTAAGCCATTTATTATTATTATTATTATTTCTTGCATTTAGTGTGCTATTTTTTGTCTTTATAATCATAAAAATATAACAAAAAAAAATCAAAACATTTTCTTTTAAGTATTATAGTAGGTATGTAATTAAAATATATACCTCCCAAATTTTTTGCAAATATATTAATATATATTTGCTAAAATCTGAGTTTAAGCATAATGACTAGACTTAGGAATGGAAAACAGACTGAAGTAGAAGAAGATTGGTTAGGAAGACCAATAAATAAACCAGATGTCCTTCCTGAAGACCCAATTTAGGAAGAAGGAACACTAGAACAACAAGAAGAAGAGTTTGCTGAAGCCAACGAACAAAGAGATACTGTTAGAGGGGAAGGATCTTCATACCCTAAAATATCTCTGGAAGGAGCTGTTACTTTTGAGAACATGGAACATTTTTGGAAGTTCCTCAATACTAATATTGGCACTCTTAATAGAGCAGTACATATGGACAAGGATCAAATTAGTGACACTCAAGCAACCCTAGAAGACATATATCACACATGCACTAATCCCTTGTCCTTTTTTGATCAAGAAAGTGATCAAGTTGGACCATCCAATTTGGATATGACCGCTATAATCCAGAACATGCAACAAAAATAGGTTACCCAACCACCTAGAGTGCCTGTTACCAAGCCTAGGGTTATTCCCACACAAAAGAAGCCTTCATTCACTGCTCTATTTCACCAAGTTATTGATCAACATACCTCAAATAAACAGAAGCCCAAAACAAAACCTAACACCAATTTCCAAAAATCTGGGATACAACATAATGCTACAACAAATCCTCTTCATAATACTCTTCCTACCAACCATTTGCATAATAGCAATATAGCATCCAATCCTTATGTCATGCCATCATACGCTCAAATACCACCGAACCAATATGGTGGACAAACTGGTAATCTGGAAGCCATGGTGAAATAGTTAGTCTCCTGCATGGACCAGATAGATCCCTACTGTCCCTCGTACAATTATTGAGAGATGTGTAGTCAGCCTCTAGATCCTATAGTGGTAGGACAACCATATCCTAAACACTTTCCTATGCCTGTCCTACCTATATACAAAGGAACTGAAGATCCCATAGAGCATCTTCGTATGTTTAGGATAGCGTGTCATGATATATCACATGATGATTTGTTATTACTAAAAATATTCCCAAAAAGTTTAGGAGGAATGGCATTGGAATGGTATTATCAACTACCCACTCATTCTTTGAGGAATTTCAAAGAAACCGCCGAGTCTTTTGTTCATCAATTTAGTGCCTACATTGAAAGACATGTAACCATTAAAGATTTATATAACCTAAAACAAGACAAAGATGAATGTTTTGCTGATTTCCTAGATCGGTGGAGACAGTTGATAGAAAAATTGCACTTTGTGTTACCTTATCGAGAAATGCTGGATATCTTTATCAATAATTTACAAGAACAACTATCCTATGAGTTATCAATTGCTACCTTGACCACCTTCGATCAAGCTATAGATTTAGCTTGAAGAGTGGAAGATGCTCTTATTAGGAGAGGTCAACTTAAAAAGAAAGATGATGAGAAAACATCCAGAAATCAATATAAAAATAAACAAGTTGTGGGTGATGGAGTCACTGATAGTAGAAATATCGCTACTATTAATGCTACAAAAAAAAATAGAGAAATTTATACTGAAACCTCCTAATAAACCTGTTAGTCTCACAATGACACTGAGAGGGGGGGGTGAATCAGTGTAGCTATTCAAATTCAAATCTACAACTCTTAACACTGAAACAATGAAGATTTAAATTAGATAATGCAAATATCACAAGAGAGCATTCCACAACACATGATGTAATGAGGTTCACCAATTTGGCTACTCCTCAAAAATGACTACTTGGATTACCATCCAAATCTAGCCTTTGCAAAACACCAATTTTAAAATCACTTTACCAGCACCAACTGGAAGGAGCACCAACCCCTAATTTATCTGCACCCACAGAAAGGAGCACCAACCCCTAATTTATCTGCACCCACAGAAAGGAGCACCAACCCCTAATTCCAAGCACCAACTTGGTCTACAAATATGAAGCTATAAGATTGACATAAAAATGCCTTCACTTATTCAAGACCCTGACTGGTCTATTGCTAACCCAACCTCTCTCACTATTCACCAAAATACCACACACTGAAGGCTCTTCTTGCTGCACTTTTTATGGCTCTCACGGCTCTGCTCAGCTCTCTCTTGTGGCACTCTTTCAACCCTCTTCTAACATAAATTTTTCTCTCTTTCAACAGCTTTTTAATTCTCCATGCAGGACCTCCTTTTATAATAGAATTCTGATTCTATTTTTAGCTTCCATATTTTCACATGCAGCTCATTAATAGAAAATTCTATTTTCAACTTCCTTTATCTCACAGTATTCTTTCATGCATCCTATAAATAGTTACGGTTCTTTGTTTGGTCTTCGACTGATGACTTTCAGTTTAACCGCCGCTAGATGCATTCACTCCGTAACTGACCTTGTAACTGTCATTCTGACTCCAGTTCACTGTTCTTATTTTAGCTGCATGTATTTCTTCTGCAACTGTGCCTGTAACTGTCATGGAACTTCAGTTAACTATCACATATCTTATTTTGGCTGGGTTCTCTTCTTGCTCGCGCCAACGAGACCTGTCACAAAATCATGACACTTCTGCCTCTTTGTTCTCTTCTCGGCTTTGCACCCGCAAAAACATGACATGTCGCGATATCGCGACACTTCTGCCTTCTTACTTTCTCTCTCCTCCTTAAGTCGCGAAAATGCGACATGTCGCGATATCGCGACACTTTTTCTCCTTGCGCTTTCTCTTTGCCTTCGGGTCGTGAAAACCCGACATGTCACGATATCACGACACTTTTTCTCCTTAGCTCTTTCTCCTACAACATGTCACGAAATCGCGACACTTTTTCTTTTGGACTCTCTCTCCTGCAACATGTCGTGAAATCGTGACACTTTTTTGTCCGTACAATCTTCCTTGCAATATGTCACGAAATCGCGACACTTTTTCGTCCGTACAGCCTTCCTTGCAATATGTCGCGAAATCGTGACACTTTTTCGTCCGTACAACCTTCCTTGCAATATGTCACGAAATCGTGACACTTTTTCATCCGTACAACCTTCCTTGCAATATGTCACGAAATCGCGACACTTTTTCATCTGTACAATCTTTCTTCGCTTTGGACCACAAAAATGAAACATGTCACGAAATCATGACACATTTTTCTCTCTCCTCTTTCTCTTCGCTTTGGATCACGAAAATGAAACATGTCGCGAAATCGCGACACCTTTTTCTCTTCACTTTGGATCGCGAAAATGAAACATGTCGCGAAATCGCGACACCTTTTTCTCTCTCCTCTTTCTCTTGCAATATGTCGCGAAATCGTGACACTTTTTCTACTTGTATTTTTCTCTTCCAACATGTCATGAAATCGTGACAGTTTTTCTTCCGTACTATCTCTCTTCGAACATGTCGCGAAATCGTGACAGTTTTTCTTGCTTGCGCTTTCTCTTTGAACATGTCACGAAATCGTGATAGTTTTTCTTGCTTGCGCTTCCTCTTCGAACATGTCACGAAATCATGACAGTTTTGCTTGCTTGCGCTTTCTCTCCAAACATGTCACGATATCGCGACAATTTTTCTCTCTCCTCAATATGTCGCGATATCGCGACAATTTTTCTTTCTTGCGCTTTCTCTTCAAACGTGTCGCGATATCGCGATAGTTTTTCTCTCTCCTCAATATGTCGCGATATCATGACAGTTTTTCTCTCTCCTCAACATGTCGCGATATCGTGACAATTTTTCTTTCTTTCAACATGTCGCGATATCGCGACAGTTTTCTTCCTTGTGATTTTCTTTTGATTTTTTGCATATGGGCCACTTCTATCTTTTGGATAATCACTATACATATTTTGAAGAATCTCTTAACTCCTGTCCACTGCATCAACCGATCTGTCTGACTGTGTTGACAACAATGACATACAACTTCCACACAACACGCGATTGTGTTGACAACAATGACAACACTATTTATGCATCTTGCTCAACAATCTCCCCCTTTGGAATTGTTGGCAACACACATGCAATTTCTTGTAATTCTTCTCCCCCTTTGAAAATAATACCAAAGGGCTACTGCAGACTCCCCCTAAGTCCATGCACATCATTCTCAGGCACACGTTATGACAGTTAGCAAAAATTACAAATATGAGCAAAAAGATAATCAAATATATAAATGCTCCCCCCGAGAATGTGATCCCGATAGCTAGTTAGTACTTGGGAAGCATGACCACTCCCAATTTATTGCGAAGGTACTCAAAAATTTCTTTGGGCAGCGGTTTTGTGAAGATATCCGCTACTTGCTCTGTAGTTGGGACAAAATCCAACTTTACCTCTTCTTTTGCAACTTTCTCCTTCAGAAAGTGATATCGGATAGCAATATGTTTTGTGCGAGAATGCATAACTGGATTCTTTGAGATATTTATGGCACTGGTGTTATCACACTTAACTAAAATTGGCTCACTGAAGTTAATGCCAAGATCTTTCAGGGTTTGTTTCATCCATAAAACCTGCGTACAACACGTAGTTGCTGCAATATATTCTACCTCTGTTGTAGATAAAGAAACTGACTCTTGTTTCTTACTGTGCCATGCAACCAACCTGTCACCAAGATAAAATGCCCCTCCACTGGTACTCTTTCTATCATCGACACATCCTGCCCAATCTGCATCTAAATACGCAATAAGGGTGAAGTCCTTACCTTTCGGATACCATAACCCATACTCCATAGTACCCTTCAGATATCGAAGAATCCTCTTTACTATTGTCACATGAGTCTCCTTGGGACTCACCTCGAAATCGTGCTACCATGCAAACCGCCCGCAAGATATCCGGTCCGGTAGTCATCAAATACAATAGGCTTCCAATCATAGATCTGTACATGGTTTGATCATCTGGAGATTTTTCATCCTTGCTCAACTTGCAACCTGTCGTCATGGGAGTGCTAACAGGCTTACAATCCTCCATTGTGAATTTTTTAAGCATCTCTTTCACATATTTGACTTGAGAAATGAATATGCCCTTCTCATTTTGATTAACTTGCAGTCCGAGAAAATACGAAAGTTCACCAATCATGGACATTTCAAATTCTTTTTGCATCTGCTTTGCTAAATCCTTACACGACTTATCATTGTTGCTGCCAAAGATGATATCATCTACATATACAACAAGGACAATGAGATGGCCATCTTCCTTTTTGACATACAAATTGCTATCTACCATACCCTTTTTGAACCCTTGTTGAGTAAGATAGTTGTCTAGCCTTGCATACCATGCTTTGGGTGCCTGTTTCAAGCCATACAATGCTTTCTTCAACTTGCAGACAAAGTTGGGATTATCACCAAGTTGGAAACCATCAGGTTGCTCAATATAGACCTCTTCTTCAAGTTTTCCATTCAAAAATGCTGATTTCACGTCCATTTGATAAACTTTGAAATTCTTGTGAACTGCTAAAGCCAAAAACATTCTGATTGCCTCTAGTCTAGCCATAGGTGCAAAGGTTTCCTCAAAGTCAATGCCTTCAACTTGTGCATAGCCTTTATAGACCAATCTTGCTTTATTCCTTACTACTTGTCCATCTTCATTCAATTTGTTTCGAAAAATCCATTTAGTACCGATTATATTTTTATTTGCAGGTCTTGGTACTAACTCCCAGGTTTTGTTTTTCTCGATCTGATCTAATTCTTCATTTATAGCCGTCATCCAACTTTCATCTTTGCTTGCTTCAGCAATATTTTTGGGCTCAATGCTGGATAATAGAGAGTAGTTACTTACTACTCTTCTCCTTGTCTAAACACCAACTATGGGGTCTCCAATTATTTGCTCTCTAGGATGATTTTTCTACCAGCTGCCTATTTTGAATTTCTTATTTTCTTCCTCTTCTGAATCATGACTTAAATCATCTGAGTCTATTTTCTGTTTCTTTTCGGTTTCATCATCTCCTTCAATAACTTCTTCATATATTGGGTAGTTTTCTTTATAGCTTCTTTCTTGTTCCCTACCTTCATCAACTTTAACATCGACACTCTCCACAATTTTCTTTAGCTTCTTGTTGTAGCAAGTGTAGGCTTTGCTTTTTGTTGAATAGCCTAGAAAAATACCTTCATCAACTCTATCTTCAAATTTTCCAAGATTATCTTCAGTTCTTTTGATATAACACTTGCTTCCAAAGACTTTAAAGTATTTTGCTATTGCCTTTTTACCGAACCACGGTTCATACGGAGTTTTGCTTTCATGCGTCCTCAACATGCACCTATTTTGGATGTAAACCGCAGTGTGGACTGCCTCTTTCCAAAATCTTTCTACTATTTTTCTCTCAGTCAGCATAGTCCGTGCCATTTCCTGCACTGTTCTGTTCTTTCTTTCTACCACTCCATTCTGCTGAGGTGTCCTCGTTGCTGAAAACTATCTCCTAATCCCATATTTTTCATAGTACTCTGCAAACTCTTCTAAAATGAACTCTCCTCCTCTGTCTCATCTTAAGCATTTAATCCTTTTTCCTGTTTGATTCTCAACTTATTTTTTGAAAATCTTGAACATTTCAAAGGCATCTGATTTAAGCTTCAAAAATAGTACCCATGTCATCCTGGAATAGTCATCTATGCACAACATAAAGTATTTGTCACCATTTATGCTTTGCGTTCTCATGGGTCCACATAAATCAGTATGTATTAGTTCTAGAGGTTTGCTTGTGAAGTATTCTTTTGTTTTAAATGTGGCTCTAGTTTGCTTCCCCTTTTGGCATGAAGCACAAATTCTATTTAAAGGTTTACCAATGGTGGGAATATCTCTCACTGCCCTTTTTGAGCTGATTCTTACTAGATTGTCAAAGCTAATATGACCGAGCCTCTTGTGCCATAGCCAATTTTCTTCTTCCTGTCCAATCAAGCATGCTCTTTCTAAAGTCTCTGAGAGAGTATACAGGTTGCCAGATGTCCTTGATCCAATTGCTATCAACTTTCCACAGTTTGTTGTTCTGACTTCACAACCCTACTTCTTGAAAATTACTTCATGACCTCTGTCACAAATTTGACTTACGCTTAATAAGTTATGCTTCAGACCAATCACAAACAGGACTTCTTTCGACTTGATTTTTCTGTCGTTGATCTTAACTGATCCTTTTCCAACTATCTTAGCTCCATCATTATTTCCAAATTTTACAGAACCACCTTCATAATTTTGTAGCTTTTCAAATTTTTGTTTGTCCCCTATCATATGACTGGAGCATCCACTATCAAGTATCCAAGGTGCAGATTTGTTATGTGCTTTAAATGCCGTCTGTACAATCAAGGATTCCTTTTCTTCCTTGGGTTGCTCCTTTTGTTTCCACTCTGATTTGATTGCAGTTTTGGTCACTTGCTTTGACTTTTCTTTGTCAGTAGCCTGTGCCTATTTTTTGAGAAATTTTCTATTTTGTTTCCAACCATTTGGTTGAAATTTTCTTCCCTGATGTTTATTTGCTACAAATGTACTTCGACAATTTCTCACAATGTGCCCATAATTATGACAGTTATAACATTCAACTGCATAATCCATTAATGGTGAAAAAACATTTCTACTGGAAAAGTTCCTTTGTCCTACTTTATACTTGCAATCAGAAATCTTATGTCCATAACTATTGCATTTAAAACAATAACCAGAAAAGGAATGAGTGAACCTGGGTGATGGTCTCTGCCATTTTGTAGTGGGAGCCATAAATCTTCTTTTCCTCTAATGAGTGACTTTGATGAATCCATCATTGTCAATACTCCTCTCTTGCCTGGCATTATTGCTTTCTTTTGAATGATTCATTTTTTCTTGATTAACCCTGATCTTGTCTTCATTCTTTATGGGTTCTATAGTTATGGCCTTTGATCCATTTTATGATTCTCCTTTGATGAAGCCTAACCCAAATTTGATGCCTGTAGACCTTTGGTTAGTTAAAATCTCATCCAGCTTCACAGAACTTGCTTCAAGTTTGTGATAGCAAGTCATTTTTTGATTCATCTCTTCTAGCTGTATCTTTAAACCAACAATCTCTTCTTCTAGCTTGCTGCACTCATCTATTTTCATGGTTAATTGTACTTCGATATCTTTAGATATTTTCTTAAATTTGTCTATCTGTACTTTTAAGATGGTTATGATCTCATTGGCATCCTCAATATTTCTTGAAGTTTTCTTATTCTTTTTCCTTTCTATACTTAGCTCTTGAAGTGCAGCGACCAACTCACCTTCCAGATCTACTTCAGCCTCAGCCTCAAAATTTTTATCACCTTCCTATTTTTCTTCTGTTCTTTCTTCTTCGAATGCCATGAAAAGAGCTTCACCTGTTTCTTCTTTAGAATTCTCATCAGAGTTGTCTTTTGAAGAACTGACATTCTTGGATATGAAACTTTTCTTCTTGTAGTTTCCTTTTCTAAAATTTGGTTTCTTCTTCCAGTCACTTCTTTCTTGATGTGAACCTTCATCACTTTTGCTTTTCTCATTAAGTGGACATTTAGCTGCAAAGTGTCCAATGCTTCCATAGTTGAAACACTTAAATGGTAGCTTTCCTCTCGTATTTTCCTTTTCCCCTTATTAGTTTTCGAACAAAGTTTGCTTCTGTTTCATCTGATGTCTTTTTCCTCGAATTCTTGCTTTGCTTTTACATTTTTATGTGCTTTAAAAGAAGCATCTCTGTATGTGGGTTTAGTTTTTCCTATTCTAATTTCATATGCAGTCAAATAACCATGCATCTCATCCATACTAAAAGTATTTAGATCTTTAGCTTCTTCTATTGCTGAAACTTTAGAATCAAATCTTTGGGGAAGAGATCTTAGTACCTTTTTCATGATGACAACATCTTCCATTTCCTCGTTGAGTCCTCTAATCGCATTAATGATTCCATTAACTCTCAAGCATGTATGCCTCAATGTTCTCATCGTCATTCATCTTTAATGCTTCGAACTGAGCTCGATGCATTTGTAGCTTGGCCTCCTTGATCTTTCCATCTCCTTCATGAATGCTCTTTAGTTTGTCCCACATGTCCTTTGCCATTTTGCAACTCATAATATTTATCAGTTCGTTGTCCACTAAACCGCACATGATAGCATTTTTGGCTTTAGAGTTATTCTCAAACAATTTCTTATCGGCAACATCGGTTGGAGGAGTGGTGGGTATTGTGTATCCACTTTCTACTGACTCCCAAATGTCGAATCCCAAAGCACACAGATATGTCTGCATCCTGAGTCTCCAAAATGAGTAATTTGTTCCATCAAACAATGGTGCTTTGTTTGAAGAGAATCCTTCACCACCTGCCATTGTCTTACTTCCAAGATCACCTTAGCCGATTAAGCTTATTCAGGAACTTAGCTCTGATACCAATTGTTAGTCTCACAATGACACTGAGAGGGGAGGGTGAATCAGTGTAGCTATTCAAATTCAAATCTACAACTCTTAATACTGAAACAATGAAGATTTAAATCAGATAATGCAAATATCACAAGAGAGCATTCCACAACACATGATGTAACGAGGTTCACCAATTTGGCTACTCCTCAAAAATGACTTCTTGGATTACCGTCCAAATCTAGCCTTTGCAAAACACAAATTTTACAATCACTTTACCAGCACCAACTGGAAGGAGCACCAACCCCTAATTTATTTGCACCCACAGAAAGGAGCACCAACCCCTAATTTATCTGCACCCATAGAAAGGAGCACCAACCCCTAATTACAAGCACCAACTTGGTCTGCAAATATGAAGCTATAATATTGACATAAAAATGTCTTCACTTATTCAAGACCCTGACTGGTCTATTGCTAACCCAACCTCTCTCACTATTCACCAAAATACCACACACTGAAGGCTCTACTTGCTGCACTTTTTATGGCTCTCACGGCTCTGCTCAGCTCTCTCTTGCGGCACTCTTTCAACCCTCTTCTAACAACACTTTTTCTCTCTTTCAGTAGCTTTTTAATTCTCCACGTAGACCTCCTTTTATAACAGAATTCTGATTCTATTTTTAGCTTCCATATTTTCACATGCAGCTCATTAATAGAAAATTCTATTTTCAACTTCCTTTATCTCACAGTATTTTTTCATGCATCCTATAAATAATTATTATTTTTTGTTTGGTCTTCGACTGATGACTTTCAATTTAACTGTCGCTAGATGCATTCACTCCATAACTGACCTTGTAACTATCGTTCTGACTCTAGTTCACTGTTCTTATTTTAGCTGCATGTATTTCTTCTACAACTGCCCCTATAACTATCATGGAACTTCAGTTAACTTTCACATATCTTATTTCGGTTGGGTTCTCTTCTTGCTCATGCCAATGAGACCTGTCACGAAATCATGACACTTCTGCCTCTTTGTTCTCTTCTCGGATTTGCACCCGCAAAAACATGACATGTCACGATATCGCGACACTTCTGCCTTCTTACTTTCTCTCTCCTCCTTAAGTCGCGAAAATGCGACATGTCACGATATCGCGACACTTTTTCTCCTTGTGCTTTCTCTTTGCCTTCGAGTTGTGAAAACCCGACATGTCACGATATCGCGACACTTTTTCTCCTTAGCTCTTTCTCCTGCAACATGTCATGAAATCGCGACACTTTTTCTTTTGGACTCTCTCTCCTGCAACATGTTGTGAAATCGCGACACTTTTTTTTCTGTACAATCTTCCTTGCAATATGTCATGAAATCGTGACACTTTTTCGTCCGTACAACCTTCCTTGCAATATGTCACGAAATCGTGACACTTTTTCGTCCGTACAACCTTCCTTGCAATATGTCGAGAAATCGTGACACTTTTTCATCCGTACAACCTTCCTTGCAATATGTCACGAAATCGCGACACTTTTTCATCCGTACAATCTTTCTTCGCTTTGGACCACAAAAATGAAACATGTCACAAAATCACGACACATTTTTCTCTCTCCTCTTTCTCTTCGCTTTGGATCACGAAAATGAAACATGTCGCAAAATCGCGACACCTTTTTCTCTCTCCTTTTTCTCTTCACTTTGGATCACGAAAATGAAACATGTCGTGAAATCGCGACACCTTTTTCTCTCTCCTCTTTCTCTTGCAATATGTTGCAAAATCGTGACACTTTTTCTACTTGTCTTTTTCTCTTCCAACATGTCGTGAAATCGTGACAGTTTTTCTTCTGTACTATCTCTCTTCGAACATGTCGCGAAATCGTGACACTTTTTCTTTCTTGCGCTTTCTCTTTGAAAATGTCACAAAATCGTGACACTTTTTCTTGCTTGCGCTTTCTCTTTGAACATGTCGTGAAATCGTGAGAGTTTTTCTTGCTTGCGCTTCCTCTTCGAACATGTCATGAAATCGTGAAGTTTTTCTTGCTTGCGCTTTCTCTCCAAACATGTCGTGATATCGTGACAGTTTTTCTCTCTCCTCAATATGTCACAATATCACGACAGTTTTTATTTCTTGCGCTTTCTCTTCAAACGTGTCGTGATATCGCGATAGTTTTTCTCTCTCCTCAATATGTCGTGATATCACGACAATTTTTCTCTCTCCTCAACATGTCGCGATATCGCGATAGTTTTTCTTTCTTTCAACATGTCACGATATCGCGACAGTTTTCTTCCTTGTGATTTTCTTTTGATTTTTTGCATATGGGCCACTTCTATCTTTTGGATAATCACTATACATATTCTAAAGAATCTCTTAACTCCTGTCCACTGCATCAACCGATCTGTTTGACTGTGTTGAAAATAATGACAATACTATTTTTGCATCTTGCTCAACAAAACCACCTTAAGAATTTACTAGGTTAAATCAACCTTTATCAACTATTCTCCCGTAATTATTGGAACGAGGTTTGATCCAATTACCAAATATCCGGGAACCTGATCCAACTATACCTAGATATAGAGTTGATTTACACTGTGATTTCCATAGTGGACCTGGACACGCTACCAACTCTTGTAAAAGATTAAAACATAAAATACAAGATTTAATTGATAACAATGAGATGGAGGTACAAGCCTTTCAACCTAAACAAAATCCTCCTAATAATGCTCAAAAGAACATCCCCCAAAATCAGAATCAGAATGCCAATCAATCATTGGACATATTTCAACATCCTTTACCAAAGCATGGTCAAGAGGTGGCTAATCAAATTGAGCATCATAATGTTCCCCCTCCTACCCGATATGTAGGAACTATTAGTGGACATTCACCTACTCATGATCCACAAATATTTGACACAACTTTATCCATGGTTACGACCAGACCTCTATATAATATTCGGACACTTGATCTTAGTGATACAGAATATGAGACTGAAAGTGACATGGAAATCACCTCAAATCAATCAAATAGTTCTGAAGATGAATCGGATCCTATTCAACCTATCACAATTTCTATGGTTCTAGAAGAACCATTTCCAAGAAGAGTCACTACTCGACCATCGTCTCACCAATTACTTTCTAATGAACAAGCCATAAATGCTAGACCAAGACCTATTCATCATCCTCAAAATAATATTGTAGGTACCATCGAGCTGTTACTCGACAACAGGCTCAAAATTCTCAACAAGATCAAAATCAGAACGATGGATCAACTCCATTTGTTTTGAAACTTCCTAATAAAGGGAATCATGCATCTAATGTTCAACCTAAGCCTCCTTATAATATTAAGGAACAATTATCAAATACTACAACTAGAATTTCCATTTTGGACCTTTTAAGATCTTCTCCTACACATAGGGATGAATTAATGCTCACATTAAGCTAGATGATGGTACCATAATATATTCAACCTACCGCCATGTCCAATACTATCATAACTCGAGAAGTCGATTGTATTGACTTTCGGGATAGAGATATACCGCAACATAGTTTACATAAGGATAACCCCTTATATATTACTACCCTAATTGGAGATGTAGTAGTTAAACGAGTCCTGATTGATAATGGTTCATCTTTAAACATTTGCACTTTTAACTTCTACCAAAGATTTGGGTTTAGAAGTGACAAAATGAAAAGAACTGATATGATCATAAAAGCCTTCAATGACAAAACACAAGAAACATGTGGAGTTATTACTATCCCATTGCAAGTTGGTCCAAGAACCTTAGACATGACCGTGTTTATTGTACATTGCTCTGCATCGTACAATATACTCTTGGGTCACCCTTGGATCAACGTGATGTGAGTTGTTCCCTCAACTTTACATCAGTGTGTTAAATTCAAATTTAAGAATCAGTTGGTTAGCATTCATGGTGATCCTAGACCCTTTGATATGTGTGCTTTGGCAGAACCTGTTGGAGTTCAATTTTGCCCTGCTTTATCATCCACACATCCTAATTCTCATCAACCACCTAAACATATGAAACACACACTCATAACATCATCTACTCCATCAACTACACCTCTACATATAGTTCAACTTGATGATGAGAAGAAAGAACGTGCTAATTATTACATTAGAAGAACCTTAATTAGTTATGAAACTCGCTATACAGTATTATAGAAGTTATGTCTTGCAGTCGTATTTTCTACACAAAAATTACGCCATTATATGCTCAGTCAGAAAACATATGTTATTACCAAATTCGACCCTTTACGATATCTCATGAGTTGACCTTATTTATCTTGTCGCACAACAAAGTGGGTTCTTGTGCTAAGCGAGTTTGAACTCATGTTTATAGGACAAAAGTATGTTAAAGGTCAAATCATAGCAGATAAATTAGCTGTTGCACCCTTAGAGTCTACCCATCCCCTTATCATTGAGTTTCTTGATGAATGCCTTAAATTATAGGTAGACCATCCAGAGCAATGGTCCCTATACTTTGATGGAGCCTAATGCATGAGTGGGGCTGGTGCAGGTATTATTTTAATATCTCCACAGAAAAATCTTATACCTTTGTCCTTTAAATTAACATTTGCTTGCACTAATAATACTGCTGAATATGATGCTCTAATCCTTGGATTACGGGCCACCTTGGCACTAAAAATTAAAAATTTATTGGTTTTCGGTGATTCTCAACTTGTCATAAATCAAATAAATGATGTTTATCAGACCAGAGATGATAAATTACACCCATATAAAGCATATGTACTACAATTATTATCTTTATTTGATCAAGTTACCTTGGAAGCTATTCCTCGAACTAGCAATCGTGCGACTGACGCTATGGCTACAGCTGCATCTCTTTTGTCCTTGGAGTTAGATGAAGAATATGCTACAATCATTATTCGTTGACTCTAGGAACCCACTTCAAATAAATTATTCTTAGAACCTTTGGATGTGTTTCTAATCAATGAAACTACTCCTGAATCATGGTACATTGATATATTTAATTTTATTCAAAATGGGACTTTCCCTGAAGGTTGTAATAGCAACCAATGTCGATTATTACGTAGACGAGCAAGTCACTTCGTGATTATTGGTAATACCTTATATAGGAGATCTTTTGAAGGCATCCTACTGAGATGTTTGAATCTAGAAGAATCTAGATCAGCTTTGAGTGAAGCCCACAATGGATCTTGTGGGGGACATTTTAGTGGTAGTGCCATTGCTAAGAAGCTCCTTAGGATAGGATATTTTTGGCCTACCATGGAGAATGATGCACATGATTATGTGTGCCATTGTGACAAGTGCCAGAAACATGCTGATCTTGTCCATGCCCCTGCATAAGAACTGCAGGCTATTTCATCTCCTTGGCCCTTTTCAAAATGGGGCTTAGACATCATTGGAAAAATCAACCCTGTGTCATCTGATGGACACAAATTTATCATAACCACCACTAAGTATTTCACAAAGTGGGTTGAAGCTATGCCCTTAGCTTCTTGCACTAGAATCCAAGTTTCCAAATTTATTTTTAATCAAATTATTTGTAGGTTCGGAATTCCTGCAAATCTCATCTCAGATAATGGAACTTGTTTAAAAAATAAATATGTCAAGAAATTATGTCAAAAATATAAAATGCAACATCATTGGTCCACCCCCTATTATCCTCAGGGTAATGGCCAAGAAAAAGCATCCAATAAAACATTAATCAAAATCCTCAAAAGACTGGTCAATAAATCTGGTCGAGATTGGCACATCCAATTATATCCTGCTTTATGGGCTTATCGAACTAGCATTCGCACCCCCACAGGTACTTCACCTTTTGTTTTGGTTTATGGTGCTGAAGCAATTTTTCCCTTTGAATTAGAAGTTCCTTCTTTGGATCTACTACTTCAAGATACTGAAGTGGGAGATGAATATCGTGTTGGCTAATTTAGTTAGTTGGAACTCCTAGATGAAAAGTGCATCAATGCTTTGGAGCATCTTCGTGCCTACCAAAACAAGCTTAAGAGGGCATACCTCAAGAAAGTTCATCATCGATCCTTTGAGATCGGTGACCTTGTCTTAAAAGAAAATAAAAAAAATACTAATGCAACTAAAGACCTTAAAGGTAAATTTGAGCCCAACTGGCTTGGACCATATGTCATCACTACTAAATTTGGCTCAGGAGCATACAGATTATCTACCTTAGATGGTAAATATCTTAAAGAACCTATGAACATTATGCATCTCAAACGCTATTATGCATAAAATCTAGTCATTTCATCATTGTATATATTGTTATTTTGCATATTGTTTCATTTTCGTTATCCATATAAAAAAAACACTAATAGTATTTATTCTTTCCATTCATAAATTAAAATCAAAATATAAAAACACTTAAAAATCATCAAAAATATTCAAAAACATCTTTTATTTTTGTACCTGTCGAATTCTTGAAGTATTGCAGTTATATTTTCAGTTATTTTGGATAAATTATTTGGAATCCCGCACTTTCACTCTCACATGCATAAATATCTTGATTTTATTTGGTATGATTATTAATCTCTCTCATATCAAAGTCCACAGTTGAATTAAATAAAGTTTTGAGCATAGAAGAATTGATCTTGTTATTTCCTTAAACCAAGTACATCTCTTCACATTAAAATGATTTCATTGCAAATTCGATATAATGCTACATAGTAGAAGTGGTTTCTTGAGCGAAAAGTTTTCCCTGCTATCCTATCATGCACATGGTCTAGAATCTTTGAGAATTGACAAAAGGACAAGCTAACCCCTACCCAGAATAAAAATCCCTTACTCTACAGCCAATCCGAGCAAGTATCCCTAGTATAGGAAGCAAACGAAAAAGTCAAAGCAAAAGAGAAAAAGAAAAATATCATTTTGTACCATCACAACAATATTTCAGCAGTATCCCCGTTCCAAGCAAAAATACAAAAAAAAAAAAAAAAAAGAGAAAGAGAAAAGAAAAAGCAAAATGCAATAAATCCCTTTCCCTACTCCTTGAAAATAAAAGAAGGGTGAATGAGCTTGAATCCCTGGAATTCTCAATTATTCAAAAACTATGAGGTAAGACCCATAACAGGTGGTTTGTGCCCAACCCGCTGGCCTTGGGTAAATCCTAGCGTGGTGATATGTCTGTCACATTAGCGACCTTCTTTTGTACAAACCTATATCTGCTTATGGATTAGCTAGCTCTTGATAACCCGACTTACATAGTAGTCTGGTATGGTTACATGCATATAAATCATGGTCAATGAACCCTTATTTGGTTAAGTCAAATTACTTGTATCAAATTTTCTTGCTCAAAATTGGTGAATGAACAATACAATTGCACACACATTTTGTATTTGAGAGATTTTGTATCATTATGATAAATCAAGATCGGTAATGAACTCACATTTGCACATGAGGGTTCCTTATAAATCTACATTTTTGTCTTTGAGATAATTTAAAATATCTCTGCAATTATTTTCGCATCATTTCATCTTCTTATTTAAGAACATTTGCTTAGCATAAAAACAATTAAATATATGTTTTTCCAAACAAACAAAAATTTTCTTTCACATCTTCAAAAAACCTCGCAAATAAAGTCATGTTTATTTTTTGTTTATCAAAAATCAATCATGCAATAAAACCTCAATATCAAAATATTTTTTTTTTTTGGATTTAGCGATGATGGTATAAGTCTATACCCATAATTCTATGCCTAGCACAAACCATTGTTCTCATTTTATTTCCCATTTCATTTTTAATTCATAAAAACATATGACTTACATCATTATGTTACACAATGGAGCTTTAAAATGAACGAACACTTATTCTATTTCATGTCATTATGTCAAACATTCAATTTTGCAATGATGGTATAGTTCCTAGGGACTTATTCAAAAAAAAATTCACACTTAGGAATTTATGCCTAGCAAAAATCATATTTCTTTAATATGTCATGCATAATTTTTTTTATGAAAATCTGAAAACAAATCATCACCATCCTCATTTTTTTTCACCATCATTTTCATCAAAGTCTTAAGACAGTCTCTTAAGCACTCTTTTACTTTTAACAATATTTCTATCCTAGGATTAGCTTGACGACCTAGCTTGCGGTGAATCCATGATTGAAATTATTGTTAGAAGTCCTTTTTATTTTTTATCAAATCGCACCATAAAACAACCAATTTATGCACATCAAATTATTTCATTTACAATTTTATGGCATGACATAACATTATAATTTATTTCCAAAATGACATAATTACATGAATCATCAATCACCAAAATTTAAAACTTAAAGCATCATAATACAACATATATACACAAGTCATATCATCAAAAAGACAATCTATATATATCATCAATCAATTATGTACATCATCTGGATTGGTATGCCACAATCAAAACCTTGGCATACTCAATCCCCTTAAAAAAGTAATAATAATAGAAACTGCACTCTGCAACAGCTAGCCTTGAGAAGCCCTCGAGCTCTCAGCCTCATCTCCCTTACTCTGACGTGGAGGAGGTGGTCCCATAGAGGTCTGGGCTATGTCCCGGGTCCTCACCATCGATTGTGAGAATGTCCTCGATGATCCCATCATGATCGGCTCTACAATTGGGGCTGGAAATGGTATCCTTTGTCCCTTTGGGACCGCATGATAGTATAACCCCTGGTAGAATGCGATCTGACCAATAGACCACGCTAGATCTCGAGTGCTCACCCCTCTGCTCTAAGCCCTGAGTCGTGTAGCCTCATCCTTTAGAGTCTACACCTAAGCCTAGAGGTGAGCAAACTTAGCCCAAAAAGCCATCGTCTCACTGCTCTCCCCCACCTTGACACCCTTGCCCTTATCGAGTGATGGTGGTCTCTCCCCCTACTGATAAGGGAATCTCTCCTCCCTCCTCCATATCTACTATGGCCTCTATGGAGCCTGTGCCATCCTCTGGTGTCTCTCTTGTGGAGACCGTCACTGCTCTCTCCTGCCACGACCGTGCGCTACCTCAATAGCAGCCTGGCATCACCTCCCCATCTGTCGCACCACGACATGCATCGGACCCTATGCCCTCGTCATCTAAGGAGGGAAGATGCCTAGATACCAGGCATTATATCCATCCATAACCCTAGTGTCGTCACCATTCATTGGCTAGATGGGGGCATCATCTATGTCCTGATTCTAGAACCGCTGCATGTCTGGAGCCCCGCTCAGTGTAGTACTATCTTGGATAGTCTGGGAGTACTCGTAATCCCTAAGAGAAGGGATCCCTTGCTATAGACTGAACTGTCATAGAACCCGGTCGTAGCGATGGAGCTCTACCTCTCCTCGCTCCATCATTAACCAATAGACTCTCCTGATGTGAGCTAGCTCTTACCCATACTCTACCCACCATGGATGCTCTCTCCATGAACTCTAGGTGATCTGGTCTGGGATGAGGTCATCTAGCAACCTCCGTGACATTGACAGATCTATCCGCCATTGTGACCCCCTCTGTAACCACCAGTAGAAAACCCAGGGCCTCTCTCGATCAACCCCTGTCAATGGGAGCCCTACAGGCCTCCACACCATGATGTGTTCCCAACACCAAACCTACATTAGTAATGTCAAGACCAGACATCGGCCTCCCTTGTATACGACCCTGTACAATATCCTATATAGGTGACATAGCACAAAACTGCCCCATGCATATCTGTATCCGTGGTCTCTCATGTCACAGACCACATCTGAGAGGAGCCAAGGTAATCTACACCCACTCTGGTGGCATAGCAGTAAGCCACTCGATGTTCACTCCACCCTTCTCTAGGGTGAAGCTTGGGTCTCTGCTTAGCCTTATCATCGCCTGGCCTTGATTGGTCGCAGGATTCATCAACTGTACTTGTATGGGGATCCTCATGATCCTCCATATGTCCTCTAGTGTGGGAGCCATCTCCCTTGTCGGTAATTGGAAGTAGGATGACCCCGGATACCACCTCTCTGTTAGGGCTGTCAGTAGCCCTATGTCTGTCGATACTTGTGGCATCTCTGCCACATGCTGCAAACTGACCTGTGCCAGTCGATCGTGTTTCGCCTAGTCGAGAACAACTATGTCATCTCTTAGCCTACCGTATTTCCACTCCTGACTCTTTAGTAATCCCCTCTACAAAACAAACAATAAAATAATAAAATTCATTAATAAACCAATCATTAAAATCAAATTAAAAATATTTTAATCAAGCTTAATTTCTTAAAAAAAATGATGATATCATCCACCATTGGATGATATCGTCCCAAATTGGGCAAAATCGTCCTTTATAAGATGAAATCATCTCCGATTTTGCAACTTGGGGATCGCCCCTAGTTGGACGGGATCACCCCTAGTTGGACGAGATCGCCCTTCGACGAAATCGATGATCTAGGGACGATTTTGACGAAATCGGGACGATTTCATCCCGACGTCGTCGACGGCCTAAAAACAGCCGCGATGCCCCAAAAAATCAAAATTAAAAAAAAAAAATTGCACAAAACAAATTCAAACATAATTCACTAGGATTAGATCCTTACCTATACCCGCGTCGGACCTCTGTCGATCGGTGTGCTGTCTCCACCATTTTTTTTCTCTACAGAGCTCTAAACCAATAAAATTGAATAGTAAAAATGAATTAGGGTTTTACCCTATTTTCTTAATTTTATTTTAAATCAACAACATTTTTTTTAATTTTGCTTTTCCATGCTTTTACCTCAAACATTCGATTTGGGTAAAAACACGGAGGGGGCACCATAGTAAGCAGTTGTACGATTCGACCTAGAATCGTCATCTAAAAAATTGAGTAAATTTTTGCTTTCTCGTAAAATGGGAAAAACTCGTCTTTAACGCATTTTCTTTAGAAAATTCGCTAAAGAGGGGGCAAAATGTAGCACCCTAAAATTGGCACAGTTAAACCTTAGTAAAAAGATAAAAATTTGAATTTTAATCCCAAACCGCCCGTTAACCGCCTGTTACCCGCTTTCCTTGTTTTCTATGCCATTTTTAGGATTTGTTTTGACTATTGGATGATATCGTCGTAGATCAGATGAAATCATCCTAGATTTGACCAATTCATCTGGAATAGAACATCTAGACGATTTCGTCCCAAAACCAAATTTTCATAATTAGCTTTTGTTTCAACAACTTCTCTAACCTGGGTAGAAAGTGTTTCTGTGTAGTTAGAGTCTCCCCCACTGGAGATCTCCCAAATTGGGATGATCTCCAACCTCCTAACCTCTCCCTAATCCTATATAAACTAGGAATTTCTCATTTTACCCCCCTGAACCCCCTAGCTAACATATTTCCCTACAAATTTAGTTCCTTGTGTCTTAGAACACCTTCATACTTTTGTTTGCATTGCATATTTCAAGTTTTCTTGCAGGAATCTTACTGTTCTTCATCTGGAGCAAGCCTGGATCATCGCAGGCGATTCCAAATGATTTTGGATGATCTTTTCACAGATCGATGACGATATCGTATGATTGGAGGTGATCTCGATTGTAGTCCAGATTGGGGGTAATCAGAGCCCAGAGTTTGCATTTTCTTATCGTTTCTCTGCATTTCTTTATGCATTAGCTTAGTTATTATATTTATGCATCCTAGAGTTCACCTCATTTAGTATAGATGCATGATAAAGTCAAAATAAATTATCAAATTGATGCATTTCCTTTTAATTGCTATCTGGATTTATCATTCGGGCAAGTCCACTGTTATTTCTGTCATTTCCCCTTGCTTTTGCAGTTGCATTTTTGGTGTTTTGTATCTGTTTCTATGATTGCAAGTTTTTGATGAATTCGTCAGATGAATTCATCAGATTGACAATGATCTCATATGATATCAGATGATCAACTGAGATTTGAGATGATTTTGTGCAATTCAAGATGATTACGTACGATTTGAGATGATTTGAACTTCTACAAAACTCAGAATCTTCATCAAATATCCGAAATCAGGTATGTTCTATTTTATTTAACCTAATTTATGTGTTTAGCATTTATTCATGTTTTTTGTATTCATAAAAATCAGCATTGGCATATAGAATAGTTTAGATTCATCTTGGCCAAACCTAGGAATTGAATGATTAAAGCACAAAATGAACACATCAAACCCACTATCAACCTAGGTGTGGAAACTGCCACTCAAAATTTTCTTGGTGAACCCACCATCCGTTGAAAATTCACCCTTATACCCCTCCCCCGAGAGGCGGGACCTTCAAAGGGCCTCTCAGGCTGAGGTATTGTCCCATCCTTCTCGCATCCCCCTTTCGGGCACGAATCCTATAGCCTGAAGGTAAGGATGCAAAAAATTTGGAGCGATACACTCATAGATCTCCTTATTCTTCTAATCTGAGAGGGACCAAAATGTGAGAAAACATGAAAAGAACCTTATTTTGGGTAGGAATGAAGAAGGATATCATAGATTTTGTTGCTCGATTCCTTGAATATCAGAAGGTTAAGGCAGAACACTGACATCCCATAGGAAAAATTCATCTGCATGAGGTACCTACATAAAAATGGTAGGTCATATCCATGGATTTTATTATGGGATTACCCAAGACTCAGTACCAACATGCTGTCATCTTTGTAGGTGTTGAAAAGTTGACTAAGGTTACCCACTTCATACCAAGAAATGCCAAGGACGATGCTCAGGTAGTAGCTAGAAAATTTGTTAAAGAGGTATTTTGATTACATGGGTTTCCAGAGGTAATCATCTTAGATAGAGACTCCAAATTCACTTCTAAATTTTGTAAATCCCTTCATAGTGTAGTTGGTACGAAATTGAATATGAGTTTAGCATACCATCCTAAAATTGATGGAAAAATAGAGCAGGTAAACCAAGTTTTAGAAGACATGCCCTACATGTATTATAAATATCAGTGGGGATACTATCTACCTTTGGTAGAATTTACCTACAATAATGGATATCACCCCTCGCTAGGAATGGCGCCTTTCAATGCCTTGTATGGATGAAAGTGTAGAACACCATTTTCATGGGATAACCTAGAGGATCAAGTTGTGATTGGGCCAGAAATGATCAGGATAATGGAAGAGAAGCTAAAGGAAATTAGGCAAAGGCTTAAGGAAGTTGTGGATAGGCAGAAGAGTTATGCAAATCTAAAAAGGACTCCCAGAGAGTATTATGTTGGAGATAAGGTGTTCTTAAGGGTTAAGCCAAAGAAAAGTGCTATCAAATCCATGAAGTT
Source organism: Wollemia nobilis (assembly GCA_028583015.1). NCBI lineage: Eukaryota > Viridiplantae > Streptophyta > Pinopsida > Araucariales > Araucariaceae > Wollemia > Wollemia nobilis. The sequence continues at coordinate 10,007,293 of JAQPPZ010017052.1, forward strand.
GGATCCACATTTTGTGGGGCCCTTTGAGATCACATAAAATATTAGTCTGGTTGCATACCGAATTGCATTACCACCTAATCTATCCAAAATCCATGATACCTTCCACATATCCTTGCTTAGGAAATATGTTTCTAACCCTGAACATGTGTGGGATGTTTCTAAATTGTAGATGGAAAATTCGAAGGCCATTGAAGTACTACCTATGAAGATTCTTGATTTTCGATCCAAATCTCTATAAAATTGAACTCTCAATCAATGTAAGGTCCAGTGGGACCAGTTATTTGAGAAGAATGCCACTTGGGAGAAAGTGGAGGTTATGCAAAAATATTTTCCCTTTTTGTTTGAAACAATATGATGTAATAATTTTATTTTATGTTGAACAACAAAAGGAAAATTGAAAACATCGAGGACGATGTTTAATCATAGTGGGGGAGGATGTCATGACCCTCCCTAACTAACTTTAAGGCACATTAAAATAATGTATTAACCGAAGATGTGGTGATACTTAGTTTGAACAATTGAACTAGCTATGTGATGTTTAGTTGATTTATGAGGGTATGTTATTGCTAACATATTGCCAAGTGTGCATGATCAGGTACACTCATAGGTGGAACAGGTAGAGTTACCCATCGGAGACGAGGGTACCAAATATTAGGGGAAATGATGATTAAGGTACTCAAAGATAACATGGATAGATACCTTCATATAGGCATGCATTGATGGAAGGGATAATCATCAATAGTTGATCACTTGGAGATTTAGTTGATAGCCTAGTAGCTATCATAAAATATTTGGCTAAGATGGGTGATTGAATTGATGGAAAGAATCCCTATTTGGTTAATTGTATAAATGTGTTTGCTTTCTACTACATCATAACTTGAGTGGTTTGATGATTCAGCTCCTATATAAGAACCACTACAAGATGATTATATATGCATAAGATTAATTTTCATATTAAAAATGAAAACAAAGCATCCTTCTTATGAAAGAGAACAAATTAAGTTATATGCTTAATTTAGATGCTTTTAAATTAATTAATGGGGTTTACGAAAATAATGATTGGCTCATTAGAGCTCATTTGCAAACTTCATTTGCAATTAATTAAGGACTTTTCATTCTAATTAATTAAAAATAGATATTTTAATTAATAGTGGTTATGATTCATTAGATATTAATTAAAAGTGATTATTTTAATGATAAGAGAAAATTCATTAATTTTTTTTTAATTAATTAAGAATAAATTGAAAGAGGAATCTTTCATTTAAATAAAAGAATAATAGATATATTATAAATGTATATTAAAAATATCTTATATTATAATATATTATAAATATCTTATATTATAATATATTATAAATATCTTTGTTATTTTAAAATAATATGTTGTGATCCCACATTCCTACATGGTGCAACCTAAGGAAAGACCTATGATGCTTAAACTTGTAAAAGTAGGAAAATATGGGAGGAATGCACAAGGGATAGGGTATGGGCATTGAAGGAAAGGTGGTGGTGCAAGCTTTGAGAGGGCGGAAGACAGACCACCAAGGTGAGGGGGCATGCAAGGAAGAGGAGAATGAAGGGAGGGGAAAAAAAATGGAAGGGAATAATAGAGGAAGCGAGGGGGAGGTATAGGAAAGGAAGCGCACCAGGAGCCAAAATGGAGGTAGCAGACTTCATATGACGTCTATCTCAATGAAACCACATGTTGGGTTATTCTAAGCTAAGCTTTGGTTTTAATTAAATGTGTTTTTAGTGAAGCTATTCTTGCCTTGGAAGTGTTGTGAACTTTACCCATGTTTGAAACCACCGTGAATGGGAGAACTGGGCTGTTTTAGTGAAGCCATTCTTACTTGGAAGCATTGTGCACTGTACCTTTGTTTGAAACCACCTTGAGTGGGATAACTGTGTATTTTAGTTAAGCCATTCTTGCTTGGAGGTGTTGTGTGTTGTACCCATATTTGGAACCACCTTGAGTGGGATAATTGTGTGTTTTAGCAAAGCCATTATTGCTTGGAAGCATTGTGTGTTGTACCCATTTTTGGAACCACCATGAGTGGGAGAATTAGGTTTTTTTAGTGAAGCCATTATTTTTTGGAAGTGCTATGTGTTGTATCTATGTTGGGAAATTCAATACCAATGGGAGAGGTGTGCTGTTGGTAATGCCACTCTACGCTGCATTTGAGTCAGAAACCCTTGGTGCCATGAGAGGGCACCATGTTTAACCAGTGCTGCAGAGAGAGATGTCAAATGCTCTGTTTGATTTGGAAAAACGTTCAAGAAGTAAGCATAGTGTTCAAAAAAAATAAAAATCCCTAGGTTTTAGGGAGTGCGAGTTGAGAAAACTAGTCAGCATCAGTAGAACATCCTTGGTTTTAGTGGACATTGGGTTCGCCATGGATGTTTGGTGTGCCTTGTATGGCATTAACACTAATTGTAGATTTTCTACATAAAAGAGTCATAGTTTACGAAAGGTTTTAGATCATGGTTTTAAATAAAAAGGAAGGGCCTTTTATTTATATATATGACATATATTAGGACCTTTGATTTATATGTGAGATATATATTAAGATTTAATTAAATGGACCTTTGATGTATATGTGAAACATATATTAGGATTTAATTAAATGGACCTTTGATTTATATGTGAAACATATATTAGGATTTAATTAAATGGACCTTTGATGTATATGTGAAACATATATTAGGATTTAATTAAATGAACCTTTGATTTATATGTGAAGCATATATTAAGATTTAATTAAATGGACCTTTGATTTATATGTGAAACATATATTAGGATTTAATTAAATGGACCTTTGATTTATATGTGAAACATATATTAGGATTTAATTAAATGGACCTTTAGATTTATATGTGAAGCATATTTTAGGATTTAATTAAATGGACATTTGATTTATATTTGAAACATATATTAGGATTTAATTAAATGGACCTTTGATTTATATGTGAAACATATATTAGGATTTAATTAAATGGACCTTTGATGTATATGTGAAACATATATTAGGATTTAATTAAATGGACCTTTGATTTATATGTGAAACATATATTAGGATTTAATTAAATGGACCTTTGATTTATATGTGAAACATATAGTAGGTTTTAATTAAATGGAACTTTGATTTATATGTGAAACATATAGTAGGTTTTAATTAAATGGACCTTTGATTTATATGTGAAACATATAGTAGGTTTTAATTAAATGGACCTTTGATTTATATGTGAAACATATAGTAGGTTTTATTTAAAGTAACCTTTGATTTATATGGATATGTAAATGTTAGGTTTTGATTGAAAAGGAACCTTTGATCTTAGGGAAAGATATGGAAGGTTTATTTAAAGAGAATCCTTGGATTAATGATGATTATCTTAGGAGTTTTTAAATAGAATGAAATGTGGATATATTCTTTAAGCTAAAGTTATGGGGATTTGGTTTAGGGAATGAAGGAATGATTGTTCTAAAGGTTAAGGGTATGGGACTTTAATGCTTTAGGACATGAATGAAATGAAATTAATTTAGACATTAATCTAAGTGATACCATGTTTGGATGACTCTCCAAGGGGATTTGGTAGAGGTGAAAACAAAAGTAAGGTTTCTTTTATGATGTCCGTTATGCATTAGATGGTTAGAGACTTAATGGAATATTGTATAGTTGCAATTTGGCATAGTAGATGAATAGATGCATTTAAAGGCATGCCTATCTTGAAACATGAGTATCCTGATCCCCTACTACCCTCAAATAACCAAAGGGAAGCAAGGAGAAGCAAGGAATTGAATGGAAACAAATAATAGGTATGGCATATTACGTTGATTTACTTATGTTCCATAGACTAGAATTATGGGATTATATCCCCAATATAGTTAATGTGATACCTTTGAGTAGGAAAGGCTTATTATGAAAGTAATTTTGAGGTAATCATTATTGGGTTATTGAAAGTAATTTTACTATATGTCTGTATTTGATTATGCCATGTATTAAATTCCATTTTAGAGTTAATATTGCTTCATTTTCTCCATTATTGTTTGATTATTTTATGATGTGGTAGCATAGATGTATTATCGTTGATTGCTTGATGATATATGTATTATCCTTCGATGGATAGAGGATGATAATTTTCATCAAGGATGATGAAACAGATGAAATTATCCACAGTAACACATTATACGCCTGCACAGATGGATTTGTGCTAGGGTAATTCATGAGATGTAACTTCTAGGAAAACTTAGGAGAATGAAACTTTAGGTTTTGCTAGTGGATTAGGGGTTCATGAAGGGTTCATGTACCTCTCTCCTTAGTGAAAAAAAACTTTTTCTATTTTTGTATTTTTCTATTTGTGTGTTTTTGGGTCATTACAAGCTTTATGTTGTAAGTTTCAAAAGGGAGATATAAGGAGTTATTTTTAATCTTTATTGTGTATGTTTTGAAAGAATTTATAAGAGATTAAAAGTGGTTGATTTGATATTTAAATCAAGAAGGAAAAAAAGAATTATTGTTGAGATTTGAAAAGCACATGCAAGAGGAAGATCATCATCACTGAGGTAGATTTGGAGGGCACAAATATGGAACAAGTCAAGGTGTCAAGTACAAATATTCACCCAAGCATTCAATTGACAAGGAAGAACAATTTAGTCATTTCAAGAATAAGGAAATGTGCACATGATAGTGGAAGAAGAGCAAGGTATTAGCATCTCCAATTCAACACACAAGTAAGTTATCCAATGCTAGACTTGAGCTACCTTTAAAATATAAAAAATTTGAGATATGTGGAAGCAACATACTTAATGAATGTGAAGAACATATTGGTCATTTGAATCTTACTAAATTTAGTGCATATCATTCTCCATATGTTATTGAAGATGTCTGGGTAGAATATGTGTGTATTTTTGTTAGTTGAAGAAGCAAAAATAAAATTATAGATCAGATTTGTACGACTGGATTTGGGAGTAGATGAGCAATATTTGTGAGCAGATTTTGAGCATAGACTATGAACAGATTTTGGAGCAGATTTGAGTAGGTTTTGTGAGCATATTTTGGAGTAGATTTGAGCAGGTTTTGTGAGCAAATTTTGGAACATATTTGAGCAGGTTTTGTAAGTAGGTTTTGGAGTAGGTTTGAGCAGGTTTTGTGAGTAGGTTTTGGAGAAAATTTGAGGAGGTTTTATAAGAAGGTTTTGGAGAAGATTTGAGTAGTGTTTGTGAGCAATATTTGAGGATAAACCTAAGCAAAATTTTGACCATAATTGAGATAGGGGATTGGTGTCTCCTGTGGATTGGTGTCCATGAAATTGAGAGGGGATTGGTGTCTCTTATGGATTGGTGTCCATGAACTTGAGAGAGGCTTGGTGTCTCCTACAGATTGGTGTCCATGAAATTGAAAGGAGATTGGTGTCTCATATGGATTGATGTTCATGAACTTGAGAGTGGATTGGTGTCTCCTATGGATTGGTGCCCACAAACTTGAGAGGGGATTGGTGTCTCCTATGGATTGGTGTCCATGAACTTCATAGGGGATTGGTGTCTCTTATGGATTGGTGTCCATGAACTTAAGCAAGGGGATTGGTTTCTCCTATGGATTTGTGTCCATAAACATTGTAATAGGGGATTGGTGTCTCCTATGGGTTGGTGCCCATGAAATTTATTGAAGAAATATATAAGCAATATTTTACCATGGTTTTCTCCTAAGAGGGATTTTCCACGTAAAATATTTGTCTCTTATGTGTGTGGTGATTTGTGCATTTTTTAATTATTGCATTGATATTATTTGAATTTATTGCTTTAGAAAGAAAAGGGAAAAGTTCTATCTTATAATGTTCACCCTCCCTCTCACTATAAGCTTGTGTTATTTAGTTGGTATCAGAGTAGATTCCCTCGTGAAAGCCTAACAACTTGAAGGAAGATCTTACAAGAACACACATGGCTAGCCAATTTTTTTTTTCATCAAATAGGGTACCAATGTTTCATGGAACTTACTATGCTTTCTAGAGCATAAGGATGCGGACTTATTTGTTGGCACATGGCTATGATATATGACAATCCATTGAGGATGGGTTCACACCACCTACAACTCCTCCCACATATTGGTATGGCAAGAAACCATATGAAAATAATTCCAAGGCAATAAATGCAATATTAAGTGGATTAAGTTAAATAGAGTTTGTGAAAGTCATGCAATGCACTACGATAAAAACAATATGAGACAACTTACAAAAAACATATGAAGGAGATGATAGGGTTAATATGACAAAACTTCAAACCCACGGGAGGAAGTTTGAAGACTTGAAGATGAAAGATGAAGAAGATATTTCCTAATATCTACTCCATGTTGGTGATGTTTTCAACACCATGGACTTGGAGAAAGTATTGAAGACTCTAAGATTGTTCAGAAAATCTTAAAGTCACTTCCCATGAGGTTTGATGTAAAATTTTCAGCTATAGAAGAGATGAAGGGTCTTAAAACCTTAAGCATGGATGAACAACATGGAATTATCACAACTTATGAGATGAGAATTGAAAAATATCAAACATCCAAATAGGAATTAGTATTTAAAGCTTCAAGGAAGACAAAGAATAAGGAACAAAAATCCAGTGAAGAATCAAGCAGTGGAGAAGAAGCTAACTTTATGAGAAGAAATAAGAAGGGTCCAAGAAAACACAAAGTTCTACATACTGTAAAATATTTTAACTGTGGTAACTTTTGTCACTATGCATCTAATTGTACACAAGCTAAAGGCAACAACAGTGAAGAAGAAAAGGAATACAAGAAAGAGAAAGAAATAAAATTTTATCATGGAAAGAATGATAGGAATCACCAGAGTAAGCACGATAAAAAAATATTTCAAAGACATAAGAAGAGTTTTTATGTTGAAGAAGCAAGTCGTTCTTCCAGTAGCAGTGATGAAAGCCTCATCAATAGTGAAAAATAAGAGATCCTATTTTTGGCCATAGAAGACAAAGAAGATGCTCCTATTCTTGAATACCAAGAAGAAGAGAAAGATTCAAAAAATTAAGAGGAAGCCACAATTGACATAGAAGAGAAAATTATTGTTGCTCTTGAAGAGTTAAAAAGGATTAGAAAGAAGAACTCAATATTGAAGGCTCAAGTACAAGAGGATGAGAATATAAAGATAAATTTGTCACAAGAACTCATTGACTTAAAAATTAAAATTGAAGAGGCAAGGATAATTGAAGAAGGTATGATTGAACAGTTAAAGGCAAAAGAGCTAGAATATGAAATTCTAAGGAAGGGACTTGAAAAATGTAATAATAAGATATATCAATTTAGGATTCAAAAATCTTGGATGATATTATCAAATTACATAGATCTCCATTTATAAATACTGGACTTGGTTTTGAAGAACGTGAAGAGAAACAAAAGGGGGATTCAAGATCAAAAGAAATGGAAGCATCAAAGAAAGTAATTGAAGAAGAGCCTAAGACCTAGCTGATATGTTGAGAAGTGGAAGCATCAATGAGGAAGAAAATAAAGCACCATCAAGGGATAGGGACCATCACAAAAAAAGCAATGAGAGAACCATGCAATAATATCTTCCAAGGTAATTAGATAGGTTTCAATCTCTTTCATGGTTATTTTTTCTTATGTAACCATTTTGGTCATAAAGATGTAAATTGCAGGATTAGTGCTATGAATTATTTTAGCTCCACCAAGAGGAATTTCAATTTATTTTCACCTCCTATGGACTACAACATCATATGTTACAAATGTAACAATTTTAGGCATACAACTAGATGGTGTAGAATAATGTTCCCTAAATTTCTGAAGTCAAGAAAAAAGGAGAATGGTCAAAATGTTCAAAAGGTTATAATATCCAAATTTTGGAGAAAGAAAATGAAACAAGAAAAGCAGCATAGTATTTTGGGAGTTTCACTCCCATATCATAATTGAAGTCTCAGAGAAGAGTAGGGAGTGGGATGCATTGTCAGGTGTCTTATTTTTCAACCCCAAGGAGCATTTGCCATTGATGTTAAAGGGGGAGAGTTTTTAGTAAGGGAAGCAACTATTTTGGGGAACAACTTGTGATCTTGTTCAGTAAAAGTCAGCTTCATTATAGGGTTACCATCAATGACAAAGGAGGAGATTGTTGGAAATATTGAGTTGTCATTGATGTCAAAGGCAGAAATATCTTCAAGGATGAAATGTTGATGTCAAAGGCAGAAATATCTTCAAGGTTGAAATGATGAGTTATCATTGAAGTGCAAGGTAGATATCTTCAAAGATGATTTAATGTTGTCAAAGCAAAAGTGATATTATATGCTTTAATATTTAAATATTAAAGAACGAGGTTTATATTTAAATCAAAGGATTTAAATATAGTGTAAAAGTTTAAATATTTAAATGTTTTAAAATTTAAATATTTAAATGTTTTAAAATTTAAATGATGGGCGACCTTCTTAAGAGCACCATGCAAAAAGGAATTAAATATTATGGACCGAACATGCAAAAGGTTGAAAATTCAAATATTCAAAAATGTTTTGCCAACTTCATTGTGCATGCATGAAGAAGCATTTAAATATGAACTTCGAAGTTCACTTTGAATATGCTATACAATTTAAATAATATCAGGTGAGCACAGAGTGAAAGTGAGGAGAGAGGAGAGAAGCACAAGTTTTGGTAGTGTCACAGTGAAAAGAAAACTTTAAATATTGGTTCATGCCACTTCTATCTCAATCGAGTGGTTAGACCAGTCGGTAGCCTAGCTTGCACTAGGGCACTATGTTGCAAGAGGTTAAGGGATCAAATCTCTTCAACACCATTTTGTTGAAGAGTTGAATATAGAGCTAAGAAGGATTTAAATAGTATTTTTGTGCCTTTGGTTCCATCCACTTGGGTAGCCTAGTCAGTTGCCTAGCTTGTCTGGAGCACTATTGTGCAGGAGGTTAAGGGGTCAAATCTCTTCGATATCATTTTGCTAAAAAATTAAAAATAAAGCGGCAAAGGAATTAAATATTGTTTCATACCTTTTGGTTTCATGTGCTGCATTAGTATAGCTGGTCACTAGCCCAAGTTAGGGCACTGCACTTGTAGAGGTCAAGGGATCAAATCCCATATGCGACTGTGCAAGGTATTTATAAATTTTGTTTTTTTAAATTTGATAAAAAAGGGAGATATAGGGCATAGTATTGTGATTTGATTTTTGCAAATTATAAAAAGGGAAATATAAGGTGTAATGTTGTGATTTGATTTTTATAAATTATAAAAGGGAAGATATAAGGTGTAATGTTGTGATTTCATTTTTGCAATTTAATAAAAATGAGATGTTGTTAGAATAAAGCTTTATGTTGTAAGTTTCAAAAGGGAGATATAAGAAGTTATTTTAAAGCTTTATTGTGTATGTTTTAAAAGAAGTTATAAGGGTTTAAAAGTGGTTGATTTGATATTTAAATCAATACGGGAAAAAGAGAATTATTGTTGAGATTTAAAAAGAACATGCAAGAGGAAGATCATCATCACTAAGGGAGATTTGGAGGGCATAGATTTGGAGCAAGTCGAGGTGTCAAGTACAAATATTCACCCAAGTATTCAATTGACAATGAATAACAATTCAGCCATTTCAAAAAGGAAAGATGCACATGATAGTGGAATAAGAGCAAGGTATTAGCATCTCCAAGTCAACACACAAGTAAATTATCCAATGCTATACTTGAACTACCTTTAAAATGTAATAAATGTGAGATATGTTGAAGTGACAGACTTAATGAATGTGAAGAACATATTGGTCATTTGAAGCTTACTACATTAGTGCATATCATTCTCCATATTTTCTTGAAGATGTCTAGGTAGAATATGTGTGTATTGTTGTTAGTTGAAGAAGCAAAAAGAAAATTATAGATCAAATTTGTATTACTAGATTTGGGAGTAGATGAGCAATGTTTGTGAGTAGATTTAAGCATAGACTATGAGTATATTTGAGCAGATTTTGTGAGCAGATTTTGGAGTAGATTTGAGTAGGTTTCGTGAGCAAATTTTAGAACATATTTGAGCAGGTTTTGTGAGCAGGTTTTGGAGCAGATTTGAGTAGGTTTTATGAGTAGTTTTTGGAGAATATTTGAGCAAGTTTTAGAGTATATTTGAGCAGTGTTTGTGAGTAGTTTTGTGAGAAATATTTGAGGATAGACGTGAGCATAGTTTCGACCAGACTTGAGAGAGGGGATTGGTGTCTCTTGTGGATTGGTGTCCATGAACTTGAGAGGGGATTGGTGTCTCTTGTGGATTGGTTTCCATGAACTTGAGAGGGGATTGATGTCTCTTATGGATTGGTATCCACAAAATTAAGAGTGGATTGATGTCTCCTATAGATTGGTATCCACGAAATTGAGAGTGGATTGGTGTATCCTATGGATTGGTGTCCATGAACTTGAGAGGGGATTGGTGTCTCCTGTGGATTGGTGTCCATGAACTTTAGAGGGGATTGGTGTCTCAGGAAGGGTCACTTGGTGGTGTTGGTTAATCGGGGTAACATTTATTTTTAGTAACAACATAGATCATACTGACAAAACCTTGGTAATATGGGATATTTTCAATGTGATTAACTTGATTTGATTGAGTGGTACAAGTTGATGCCCTATTGTTTTGTTGTGATGTCCTATGTTGTAGTAAATTATTTTGATAAATACCAAGGTTTTAGTTATGTGGTGCAAGAAAAAATATCAATGACAATAGATCCTCTGTCAATTAGATCCTACACTATATGCTTAAACTAAATGTAACCATTAATATTATGGCCCTTTTGTCGATGGAAAGTACAGTAGTGATATTCTATATACCCTCTATATTTGTGTTTGCTTATATATTTGGGTCTTAATTTGGGTAAGTAAATCAATTTCACCTCCATAATTTTATGAAATATGGTTGAAAAGGGCTCTGAAAGAAGCATGAAGTTACGTGGGGGTCATTGAGGGTGTTAGGGGTGATAGGAAAGTTGATTAGGGTTGTAAAGTTAAGCGAGTTATTGCATAGAATTGTATGTTTGCTATTGCAACAGGTATTAAGGTTGTTGTCATTGGTATTAAGGTTACAAGGGTGGATATTAAAGTGATTAAGGTGGATATTGAAGTTGTTGAGGTTTAGTGGTTATGCTAATCAACACTACCTAGTTGATTTGGGAAGGTATAGATTGATTATTTTTGGTGTTGTTACCCTTAGAATTCTTGTTTTGCCATTCCTTATTCTTGATATTGAACTCACTTTATTGAATTTTAATTTCTTCAATGATTTTGGTTTGGGTCAAAGCTTCCTCCAGAGTGTGATATTATTGGAGTTGCAATAATAAGGATATGGGTTTTGAACAACTCCAAGTAAACATTCGAGTTAGCTTAGTGATGGATATGGAGAATGGTAAATCATTTAATACATATCTCCACTGATTTTCATAATCAAGAATAGATTCATCCTTGAATTGGCAAATATTGGTGAGATATATAAATGTGGTTTTCTTTTTTACATCTAGAGCAAAGTGCTCTGAGAAGAGATTGGCCAATTGTTCGAAATTGTAAAGGCTATGCCTTAGAAAGTGATTGTACCATTCCAGGGTTCCTCCCCAAAGGGATAAAAAAATGTCTAGAGCATGAGGGGGTTAATCTCATTGATAAGATAATAGATATTTATGAATGTTATCACATGCTCTTGGGGATATTTTCCCTTGAATTTTTCAAAATTAGTTCAAACAGGGGAAGGTATGGTGATGTTGGTACTAAAGTATGGATATGATGATAGTGAAGTTGAATAAGGGTTGGTTTTTGATATCCAATACCAATTTATTGCAATTCCAAGCTATTGATCCTATTGGACAAAAATTGGAATGCATCCAAAGAGGCCTAGGGGGATGTATAAAGGGTTGCATGAGGGGTAAAGTGAGGTGATTCATAAGGGGGATATGTGTGATGTGGATGAGGTTGAGAATGATGATGTTGTTTTGGATTAGCGGATTCTACTTGGGAAATTTGGGAAGACAAGGGAAGGTAATGATTGATTGATGATATGGGTTATAGGTATTTGTGGGGTTTTGTAGTTGTTGGTGAGTTGGATGTTGGTGATATGTAGGGGGTGGTTAGGGTTGAGTATATGATGAATAATATTGTGTGGGATGTTGGTATTGTTAATTGTATGTAAATTGAGCATCCATTGTGTGATATGGTAGGGGTTTTTCAGACACCAAATGGTGTTGGTGTTGGTTTGGATGGTTTTGGTAGTGGTGTAAAGTATATTGGTATTGGTTTGGAATAATCGAGGATTTATTTGGAGGTGATTGTTATTGATGGTGATGATAGAGGTGTTGGTATTGATTTGGAGCAATAGAGGGTTAATTTGGATATGGTTGTTATTGATGTGGATGAGGGAGGTGTTGGTATTGATTGGGAGGAGATTGGTATTGATTAGGAGATGGTTGATAATGACTTAGAGGAGGGTCTTGTGATACTTTTCAATGGCCACTGATGATATTATTAGGCATGGGAATGTATCATTTGGATGGTGGGTGGACAAGAGGCCCATGCTAGATCTTGGGAAAAGGAACCTTGGATGGATGTAGGAGGTGGTGGATTTAGGATATGGGGTGGTTGTTGAGGAATGTGGGAATTGTATAAAGGATATGTGTGATGTTGTAAATCATTGGTGTGCACTTTTTGTAAATAATAATAATTATAAGGGATAATAGAATCATGATATTGAGGATCATAAGAGGAATAAGAGGTAGAAGTATGTGCAATATGTGTACTAGCAACATGAATGGTGGTGGACAAAGAGTAGTTTATAAAATATGGAGTGGCAATGAGAAAAGTATATTGTTGCAATGGGGTAGAAAAGTGAAAAGGAGGAATATATGTGTGTATATGTGAAGTAGTGTAAAATTATGTCTAGTGATGTTGGTGGTGATCAATATTGGTATATGAGGGTGGTGTAGAAGCAGAATTAACATGTAATGAAACAACATGGTTAGAAGAATATGGATGGTTTGGATCATTAGCCATCAATATTAGTCTAACTATTTATTGAGGGGATGCGATATTAGTTCTCTCAAGTGGAATAACTCTAGTGGCATTCCAAAAGCTTTCACACTCAAGGTGTAATGAAGACTGGTAGAAGATGTGGGATGTGATGCAAGATGATAGGTATTATAAGCTTACACCTAGGAAAGTGGGGGGACAATGTGGGTAGGAATGTACAACATGGATAAAGGTGGTCATAGTGAGCTAGGTGTTGAAATATAGGATGAATAAGGATCTTGGCTATAATGGGTGGTTGGGGAGGGTAGGATGAGGTGATGGTGTGGATAAATCCAATGACATTAAGATCTATGTATGTGATATTGGGATTGGTAAGAGATGATAGAGTCTTAATGCAAGGATTTTTGGGAAGGCTAAAATGGGTGGCATGGTGCATTGTACCTATATCATATCTATTCTAATGTATCTTAGGTAAGTAGAGGATGTGACAGTTGGCTTCACTAGACATGTTACATAGGAGCACTTATGATGTGTCCCTTTGATGAGTTGGGGGAATGTTCAAAGGATGGGAGGATTGGTTGAAATGATCCATGGAGGCTTAGGCTTGGGCTTTGGTTTGACTATGAGTCAATACCATAAGCTATAAAAAGTGGAATGGGATGTAGAATGAAAGTGATGATGGTGTTTGTGGTTTTTGTGGCAGGTTCTTTTTTTAATTTTTTTGTTGTTTTTTTTGGATTTTTGGCTTTTTTTGTTATTTGTTTTTTTGGATTTTGTTGGTTTTTGTGTTTTTTTGTGTGTGTTTGATTTAGCCTATACTTTGGAACTACAAATGGGGTGGATGGAGTAGAATATATAAGGGTATTTCTATGCCCATTTCCCTTATGATAAGTGGTATAAAAAAGGTTGAAAAAGGCTTCTTAGGATGGAGGTTGTGGCTTAAGGTATCCTAAAGGGGACCAAAAATAACCTCTAAAGGGAGGTCACATTGTCTAAATATTGCTATCAATATACCCAATATTTCACTTCACCCTCAGTTGGGCTTGGAAAAAAATGATAATTGCAATTCCACTAACTATTAAACTTAAGAAGTGAAAATAATAACACCCCTTAAGGGTTCTTTATTGAAATGTAAAAGCATGTTAATGTAAGTATTCAAAGGGAAAGATGCACAATATGTAATCTATTGAAATGAAGAATAATGTGCAATAAAATAGGGCAGATTTATCCTTATATTTAATTCTTTCAATGGTTACAATACATCCCCTTTGAGGGCTTTTCTTTGATACATTTCAATACTACAAAATACAAAGGATCTAATCCTTTCAAAAGCTTGATGGCGTGTTCCAATGTTCTTTTTGCATCCCACACTTAAGAGCTAGTATTGGGCTTATCCTTATGTGCCTCTTAGATCCTCCCTCATGTCTAGAATACCTACACCCAAGGTTATGCATAAGTGCAAAATATCACAAATTGGCTCTATTTAGGATTTTCAAGATTTTAAATTGGCTAATTTTGGATCCTTTCACTAGGGCCCATTCGCCCGCAATTTATGAGGTGGAAGTTTTTTTGGGGTAAATTCATCCGCCATTGATAATAATGAACCTAATATTATTTTAATTCGCTAACCTCAAATTACAAATGATTTTGATTTTCCTGCCAAATTCGCCTTCAAATTATAAATGATTTTATATTTCCCACCCAAATCGCCTTCAAATTATAAATGATTTTATTTTTCCCACCCAAATAGCCTCATATACTACCCGTATATATACTGTACTAGGTACCAATAAACATACATCAAAAATACTCTAACTCAAAAATAGCTTTGAAACAACAAAAAACTTGACAAGGTTACAGAGGAGTGTCTGTCAAAATAAGTCGATCGGTTGTAGAGTCGTGTATGTCGATATAAGACAATCGGTTGTAGAGGTATTGATCGATATTAATCTATCGATTGTAGAGGTGTCAGTAGGTTGCAAAGGAGTGTCTATAAAAATAAGTCGATCAGTTGTAGAGCCCTGTTTGTTGGTATAAGACGATCAGTTGTAGAGGTGTTGATCGACATTGGTCAATCAGTTGCAGAGGTATTAGGTGGTTGTGAGGTGTCAATCGATAGTGGTATATCAGTTGTAGAGGTATCGGTCATCATAAGTGAATTGGTTGCAAGACCGGGTCAATCGATATTAGTCATACCTACAATTGATCGACATGCATGCAATCGATCATACTGTTTGCAACCGATCGGTATGCCTGCAACTGATCGATATATCTACAATTGATCATCATGTTTGTAATAGATTGATATGCCTATAACTTATTAACATGCTTGTAATCGATAAACATATCTACAATTGATCGATATGTCTACAATCAATCAATATGGTTGCACCCAATATTTTTATATACAACCGATCGACATGGCTGCAACTGATCGACATGTTTATAACTGATAGATTTTTCTACAACTGATCGGTATGGCTATAGCTGATTGGTTTATCTACATCTGATCGACATATCTACAGTTAATCAATATATTTGCAATGTTAGTCTTACAATGGCACTGAGAGGGGGGGTGAATCAGTGTAGTTCTTTAAACTTAAATTCACAACTCTTAAAACTGAAATAATGAAACCTTAAAACCAGATAAAGCAAGTATCACAAGAGAACATCACACAACACAAGATTTAACGAGGTTCACCAATTTGGCTACTCCTCAAGAATGACTGCTTGGACTACCATCCAAATCCAGCCTTTGCAAAGCTCCAACTTTACAATCAATTTACCAGCACCCACTGGAAGGAGTACCAACCCCTTATTTATCTGCACCAACAGAAAGGAGCACCAACCCCCGATTTACCAGCACCTACTGGAAGGAGCACCAACCCCTGATGCCAAGCTGCAACCTGGACTTCAATTTTGAATCTAGAAGTTTAACAGAAAAATACCTTCACTTTTACAAGACCCTGACTGGTCTATTGCTTACCCAATCTCTCTCACTGTTTACGAAACAGACACATCTTCTACGATCTACAGCCGCACTTCGCCTTCTTTGAGTCGCTTCTCTATGCACCCTCTGTGCACTGTCTTCGTACACTCTACGCCCTTACAACTGCACTTTGCATTCGTCTTCGCCCTTTGCACTCTCTGCGCCTTCTGCTTTCTCTGTGCAATCACAGTCGCACTTGGTCGAGCTTCAACCTTTTCGCTCTCTGTGCACTTTGCTCTCTCTGTGCACTCACAGACGCACTTAGGACAATTCGACATGACTCTTCGCTCACTTTGCGCACTTCGCCATCATCTCACCGCTTCTACGCTTTCTGCGCTCTTACGACCGCATTTCACACTTCGACACGCATTCGACGACATATTCAACAACATCCAATTCTCCAAACAACCCTCCTTTTATAACAATATTTTCATGATGAAAACCCTAATCTTAGTCGGCATAACAAATGTAAACCCTAATCTTAGTCGGCTTTCATAACAACTGTAAACCCTAATCTTAGTCGGCTGTCATCGGTCTTAGTCGGCTTCAACTCATGAAGATATTCGGTAATTCCACCGCTCGAAGATTTCATTCGGTAACAGTCCCTGTAGCCACTGCACTAACTTTTGTTCACTCTTCATATTTTAGCTGCATGAATTCACTCTGTAGCTGCCCCTGTAAATGTTGTAGAGATGTCGGTCCACTGTCATACTTCTCATTTTAGTTGGGTTCTTCTTCTTGTCTTGCGCACATACGACCTGTCTTTCTTGAGTCGCGAAAATGCGACATGTCGCGATATCGTGACACTTTTGTTACTCTGCCTGCCTGCCCTTCTTGAGTCGCAAAAATGTGACATGTCACGATATCGTGACACTTTTGTTTCTCTTTCTTCTCCTTTTGAGTACAAAAATCACATGTCACGATATCGCGACACTTTTTATTTCTCTGTCTACCTCTTTTTGAGTCATGAAAATGCGACATGTCGCGATATCGTGACACTTTTTCTTTCTCTCTTTCTCTTTGCTTTGGCCCCAAAAATACATGTCGCGATATCGCGACACTTTTTGTCCTTGCTTTTTCTCTTTGCTTCGGCCCACGAAAATACAACATGTCACGATATCACGACACTTTTTCTCCTTGCATTTTCTTTTTTCTTTGGACCTGAAAATACAAC
The DNA here is from genome assembly GCA_028583015.1 of Wollemia nobilis. Classification (NCBI taxonomy): domain Eukaryota; kingdom Viridiplantae; phylum Streptophyta; class Pinopsida; order Araucariales; family Araucariaceae; genus Wollemia; species Wollemia nobilis. Next base: position 10,024,438 of record JAQPPZ010017052.1, read on the forward strand.
ATGTCACGATATCATGACACTTTTGCCTCCATACTCTTCCTCTTTACTTTTGTCGTGATATCGCGACACTTTTGCCTTCTTACTTCTCTCTCCTCCTTTAGTCGCGAAAATGCGACATGTCGCGATATCGTGACACTTTTTCTCCTTTGCTCTTTCTCTTGCCTTCGGGTCACGATATCACGACACTTTTTCTCTGACTCTCTCTCTTGCAATATGTCACGAAATCGTGACACTTTTTCTTCCTACAATCTCTCTTGCAATATGTCACGAAATCGTGACACTTTTTCTTTCGTACTCTCTCTCTTGCAATATGTCATGAAATCGTGACACTTTTTCTTCTGTACAATCTCTCTTGCAATATGTCACGAAATCATGACACTCTTTCTACTTGCCTTTTTCTCTTCCAACATGTCACGAAATCGTGACACTTTTTCTTCCGTACTATCTCTCTTGCAATATGTCATGAAATCATGACACTTTTTCTACTTGCCTTTTTTCTTCCAACATGTCACGAAATCGTGACACTTTTTCTACTTGCCTTTTTCTCTTCCAACATGTCACGAAATCATGACAGTTTTTCTGCTTGCGCTTTCTCTTCGAACATGTCACGAAATCACGATAGTTTTTCTTGCTTCCTTTCTCTTCGAACATGTCACGAAATCATGACAGTTTTTCTTGCTTGTGCTTTCTCTTCGAACATGTCACGAAATCATGACAGTTTTTCTTTCTTCCTCAACATGTCGCGATATCATGATAGTTTTTCTTTCTTGCTCAACATGTCGCGATATCGCGACACTTTTCTTACTTGTGATTTTCTTTTGATCTTTAGCATATGGGCCACTTCGGTCTTCTTGGAAAATCACTGTACATACTCTGAATAACCTTTGAACTCCTATCCACTGCATCAACCGATCTATCTGACTGTGTTGACAACAATGACAATACTTTTGCTGCACCTTGCTCAACAATCTCCCCCTTTGGAATTGTTGGCAACACATGTGCAATTTCCTGTAACTCTTCTCCCCCTTTGACAATAATACCAAAGGGCTACTTGAGACTCCCCTGAGTCCATGCACAACATTCTCAGGCAAAATTTATTACACTTAGCAAAAATCATGAACATGAGCAAAAAGATAATCAAATACTTAAATGCTCCCCCTGAGAATGTGATCCCTGTAGCTAGTCAATTCTTGGGAAGTGTGACCACTCCCAATTTATTGCGAAGGTACTCAAAAAGCTTCCTTGGGCAATGGTTTTGTGAAGATATCTGCTACTTGCTCTGTAGTTGGAACAAAATCCAACTTAACCTCACCTTTCGCAACTTTCTCCTTCAAAAAATGATACCTGCGTACAACATGTTGTCGCTGCAATATATTCTGCCTCTGTTGTCGATAAGGAAACTGACTCTTGTTTCTTACTGTGCCATGCGACCAACCTGTCTCCAAGATAGAATGCACCTCCATTGGTACTCTTTCTATCATCGACACTTCCTGCCCAATCTGCATCTGAATACGAAATAAGGGTGAAGTCTTTACCTTTCGGATACCATAACCCATACTCCATAGTACTCTTGAGGTATCGAAGAATCCTCTTCACCTTTGTCACATGAGTCTCCTTGGGATTAGCCTAAAATCATGCTACCATGCATACTGCCTACAAAATATCTAGTCTGGTAGCTGTCAGGTACAGTAAGCTCCCAATCATAGATCTGTACATGGTTTGATCAACAGGTGGAGATTTGTCATCCTTGCTCAACTTGCAACCAATCATTGACATTTCAAATTCTTTCTGCATCTTATTTGCTAAATCTTTACACGACTCATCTTTGCTGCTGCCAAATATGATATCATCTTTCTTAAACCCTTGTTGAGTGAGATAGTTGTCTAGCTTTGCATACCATGCTCGGGGTGCCTGTTTCAAGCCATATATCTTCAACTTACAAACTAAGTTGGGATCATCACCAAGCTGGAAACCATCTGGCTGCTCAATATAAACCTCTTCTTCAAGCTTCCCATTCAAAAATGCTGATTTCACATCTGTCAAAAAAAATTGTCAAGTGACTCACACTTGTACCAACTTTTGTCCAACACTGTACCGACACTGCAATTTTACTGCCAACTCTGTGCAAGCATCAAACACTGTACCACAACACCAACCAAATCCCTTTTTACATTTTCAACTTGGTCTATGTTTTCTACAGTCACCGCTGGTCACACCTTACTTTCAACTGTTCGAATCAGGAGACAACATTTTGTCAAACACTTCACGGCCAACTATAGTGCACCTTACTCAAACTCATACTTCGGACCTCGGATAGGTATGATTCACAAAGCAAAGTTGCTCATCTTGATGAGCTAAACATGAATCAATAATCAGACTTCAATATTTTTCACCATAGCATCATAATAGATCTAACAATCTTCACGTCAATGTGTAGTTCAAATACACACTGCTTTTATCGAAACACATATATGCGGCTAAGGCAACATTCTTTCACTAACCAAATTATCTGAACTGTTATAATCCTTAACTTTGGACAGTGGCAGTAAGAACCATCAACAGTACAACAATGACATATAGCAATACTACCAATAATGACAACTCTCAATTTAATCACCACCCTTCACGACACTTCCACAAACAACTACATGAACTGAAAACACACTTCGACAACTATACGACAACTTCCCTGACTACTTGCCTTTCATCCTCAGGTAATCAAACAAATACATAGGAGCATTAAAATGAAACTTCAAGATTGCTCCCCCTGAGGATGTGCTACCTGGAGTTGCTTAGTGCAATAGCGGAGTAGTCTCCTTCAGTCCAAGGAGACACGATTTCCTTTCTTCTATCTTTCTCCAAACTTTCTTGAACTCGGGCTTGGATTTTTCAACTACATCCCTATTTTGCACCTTTTCGTGAACTCGAACATTTCTCTTGTGTGGTTGTCTCTTGTGCATCCTTGATGAATGATTATTTTCCTTTCTTTTATGTACATGATTTATTCCCTGTCTATGTTGCGTTCTTTGCGTCTGATGAAATCTACTATTTTGCCTTAGATTAGATACAAAAGTGCTTGGACAAAACCTTGCTATGTGCCCATGACCATTACATTGAAAACATTGTACATAGTGTTCACTCAGAAATGCAGATGTATTTCTACCAGCATAACTCTTTGATTTATTATTCAATCCACAATAAATTGCCTTGTGACCATATTGGTTGCATCTGAAACAATAGCCATTAAAAGTATTATTATGAATAGAGTGAGAGTGATAGAACCTCTTTTGTTGTGGTTGCTTTGTTGTAGATCTCCTTTGATATTTTCTTCCTTTTGAAGATTCAACTTCAAACTTTTCTTGCTTCGATCCTTCAACAGTGAACTTCTTCTTCTCTGCAGAGTTGGAAGATGAAGGTTGTTCAGCTTCATATCCAAGACCACGCTTATCCGTGGAGCTTCTTTGTTGGCTTATCATTTTATCTAGCAACTCTGTGCTCTTCTCGAATTTGAGATTTGTATTGGCCTCTTCTAGTTGTTTCTTCAATAAAACAATCTCTTCCTCTTGTTTGCAGCAACCAATCTCTTTCTCATTGATCTCGTGACCCGAGAGTTTCTTCAATCCTTTTGAATTCTTCTACCTGTACTTTCAAACTGGTTATTATTTCATTTGCATCCTCAAGCTTTCTTGAGATTTCCTTATTCCTTTTTCTTTCTATCTTCAATTCATCCAGAGCTGCAATTAGTTCCTCTTTCAAATTTATTTCTGCATCAATTTCTTCTTCATCACATTCCTCGTTCTTTTTCTGTTTCTTCTTCGAGTGTCATGAAAAGACCTCCACCTATTTCCTTTTTAGAATCATCCTCTAGGACTTCATTAACTCTCAGCATATATGCCTCTATGTTCTCATCGTCATTCAACTTTAATGCTTCGAACTGAGCTTGATGTGTTTGTAACTTGGCCTCCTTGATCTCATCGTCTCCTTCATGAATACTCCTCAGTTTGTCCCATATTTCTTTTGCCATTTTACAACTCATGATCTTTACCAATTCACTGTCTACTAATCCGCACCTGATAGCATTCTTTGCTTTTGAGTCATTCTCAAACAGATTCTTACCAACAGCATCGGTTGGAGGAGTGATGGGTATTGTGTATTCACTATCTACTAAATCCCAGATGTCGTATCCCAAAGCACAAAGATATGCCTGCATCCTGATTCTCCAGATCACGTAATTAGTTCCATCAAACAAAGGTGCTTGGTTTGATGAGAAGTCTTCAACCTTTTCTGGTTCAATTTTCTCTTCCACAGGAACTAAAACTGACTGAGATGCCCTTTTGGAGGAGGATCTATTCTTCTTACCCATTGCGTACTAATCCAAGATCAACCTTGACTGATTTAGCCTGAGAAGGGAACTTGGCTCTGATACCAATTGTTAGTCTTACAATGGCACTGAGAGGGGGTGAATCAGTGTAGTTCTTTAAACTTAAATTCATAGCTCTTAAAACTGAAATAATGAAACCTTAAAACCAGATAAAGCAAGTATCACAAGAGAACATCACACAACACAAGATTTAACGAGGTTCACCAATTTGGCTACTCCTCAAGAATGACTGCTTGGACTACCATCCAAATCCAGCCTTTGCAAAGCTCCAACTTTACAATCAATTTACCAGCACCCACTAGAAGGAGTACCAACCCCTTATTTATCTGCACCAACAGAAAGGAGCACCAACCCTGATTTACCAGCACCTACTGGAAGGAGCACCAACCCATGATGCCAAGCTGCAACCTGGACTTCAATTTTGAATCTAGAAGTTTAACAGAAAAATACCTTCACTTTTACAAGACCCTGACTGGTCTATTGCTTACCCAATCTCTCTCACTATTTATGGAACAGACACATCTTCTGCGATCTACAGCCGCACTTCGCCTTCTTTGAGTCACTTCTCTACGCACCCTCTGCACTGTCTTCATACACTCTATGCCCTTACAACTACACTTTGCGTTCATCTTCGCCCTTTGCACTCTCTATGCCTTCTGCTTTCTCTATGCAATCATAGCTGCACTTGGTCGAACTTCAACCTTTTTGCTCTCTACACACTTTGCTCTCTCTGCGCACTCACAGACGCACTTAGGACAATTCGACATGACTCTTCACTCACTTTGCGCACTTCGCCATCATCTCACCGCTTCTGCGCTTTCTGCGCTCTTACGACCGCATTTCACACTTCGACACGCATTCAACGACATATTCGACAACATCCAATTCTCCAAACAACCCTCCTTTTATAACAATATTTTCATGATGAAAACCCTAATCTTAGTCGGCTATAAACCCTAATCTTAGTCGGCTTTCATAACAACTGTAAACCCTAATCTTAGTCGATTGTCATCGATCTTAGTCGGCTTCAACTCATGAAGATATTCGGTAATTCCACCGCTCGAAGATTTCATTCGATAATAGTCCCTGTAGCCACCGCACTGACTTTTGTTCACTCTTCATATTTTAGCTGCATGAATTCACTCTATAGCTGCCCTTGTAAATGTTGTAGAGATGTCGGTCCACTGTCATACTTCTCATTTTAGTTGGGTTCTTCTTCTTGTCTTGCGCACATACGACCTGTCTTTCTTGAGTCACGAAAATGTGACATGTCACGATATCATGACACTTTTGTTACTCTTCTGCCTGCCCTTTTTGAGTCACAAAAATGCGACATGTCACGATATCATGACACTTTTTTTCTCTTCTCTCCAGCCTTTTCAAGTCACGAAAATGCGACATGTCGCGATATCGTGACACTTTTCTTTCTCTTCCTACTGCCTTTTCGAGTCACGAAAATGCGACATGTCGCGATATCGTGACACTTTTTCTTTCTCTCTCTTTCTCTTTGCTTTGGCCCCAAAAATACAACATGTCACGATATCGTGACACTTTTTCTCCTTGCTTTTTCTCTTTGCTTCGGCCCACGAAAATACAACATGTCGCGATATCACGACACTTTTTCTCCTTGCATTTTCTTTTTGCTTTGGACCACGAAAATACAACATGTCGCGATATCGTGACACTTTCGCCTCCGTACTCTTCCTCTTTACTTTTGTCGCGATATCGCGACACTTCTGCCTTCTTACTTTCTCTCTCCTCCTTTAGTCGTGAAAATGTGACATGTCGCGATATCACGACACTTTTTCTCCTTTGCTCTTTCTCTTGCCTTTGGGTCGCGAAAACACAACATGTCGCGATATCGCGACACTTTTTCTCTCGAACTCTCTCTCTTGCAATATGTCACGAAATCGTGACACTTTTTCTTTCGTACAATCTCTCTTGCAATATGTCACGAAATCGTGACACTTTTTCTTTTGGACTCTCTCTCTTGCAATATGTCATGAAATCGTGACACTTTTTCTTCCATACAATCTCTCTTGCAATATGTCACGAAATCGTGACACTCTTTCTACTTGCCTTTTTCTCTTCCAACATGTCACGAAATCGTGACACTTTTTCTTCCGTACTATCTCTCTTCCAATATGTCACGAAATCATGACACTTTTTCTACTTGCCTTTTTCTCTTCCAACATGTCATGAAATCATGACACTTTTTCTACTTGCCTTTTTCTCTTCCAACATGTCACAAAATCGTGACAGTTTTTCTACTTGCGCTTTCTCTTCGAACATGTCATGAAATCATGACAGTTTTTCTTGCTTGCGCTTTCTCTTCGAACATGTCGCGAAATCGTGATAGTTTTCTTTCTTCCTTTCTCTTCCAACATGTCACGAAATCGCGACAGTTTTTCTTTCTTGCTCAACATGTCGCGATATCGCGACAGTTTTTCTTTCTTGCTCAACATGTCACGATATCGCGACACTTTTCTTCCTTGTGATTTTCTTTTGATTTTTAGCATATGGGCCACTTCGATCTTTTGGAAAATCACTGTACATACTCTGAATAACCTCTGAACTCCTGTCCACTGCATCAACCGATCTATCTGACTGTGTTGACAACAATGACAATACTTTTGCTGCACCTTGCTCAACATGCAACCAATCAACATATCTACAACTGATCGACATATCTGCAATCGATCATCATCTCTACAATCGATCGACATGTCTACAACCAATCAACATGTCTACAACTGATCGTCATGTCTACAATCGATCGACATACCTGCAACTGATTAAATTTTATGTCATGGCTAAAACTGCTCGGTATGTTTGTAACCAATCGACATATCTACAACTGATCGGTATATATACAACCGATCATCATATCTACAATTGATCAAAATGGCTACAATTTATCGACATGTCTGCAACTGATCAGTTTGTCTGCAATCGATTAGCATGGTTATAGCTGATTGGTTTGTCTGCATTTGATCAGCATAACTGTAGTCAATTAGTATGTTTGCAATAAATCAAAATATCTACAACCAATCGACATATATACTACCGATTATCATATCTGCAACCAATCAACATGTCTGCAATCAATCGACATGTCTACAATCGATCAACATGCCTGCAACCGATTGAATTTTACGTCTTAGACCGATCATCATAAATTGTGAAAGCGAAAATCCTTTCTTGTCAGCCTAAATCCTTTAATTTTATTGTATATTTTTAGAGTTTGTAATCTGATATTCATGGCCCCAAACATAGAAAAATTCACCACAATTTGAAATTTTTTGGAGAAAAAACTTTGAAATTCGCCATGGTTTGAAAATTTTTGGAGAAAAATAATTGCAATTCACCATGTATACTTCTACATATTTTGCCAGAATTATAAGACAATTCACCTTCATCTTATAAATATATTTTGAGGTTGAAACCTTATGCATAACCCTGCCTGCACCTACACACAAGAGATTAAAATAGATTAAAAGCATATGCATTTATAGATTGAAAGCTAGGAAAACATAGAAAGCATGCATCTAGAATGAATAAACTTATTAGTAATAAATCTAAACAACTCCAAATGACCTAAAAATATACTATGTTTCTATTTATATGGTTTTAAAAATATCTAAGCATGAATTGAAGGTATATTTTTAGTAGAAATAGTGACCGTCCCTGACAGGGACAACTAGACCTGCAACCATAGAACGTCTAATTGACCCATCAAAACAACTCCAAATCTCACAAAAATTGAAATCAAGACTAATATAAACATTTCTAAATGAATTATGGTGGAATTGAATCAAAATTCCTTGATATTTTCTAACCATTTCTAACAGGTGCAACTACCCACTGCTAACCGTCCCCAGGTGGGATGGTTACCAATTTGAGTGGAATTTACCACTAATTCCAAAGGGATCTGGTCTGAAACTCTCCTAAATATTGTGTCAACAAATGTGGTTAAATTAATCTCCAATTTGACCAGTTTTGGATTGGATTTAGTGTGTTTGCTATTCCCCTAAAAATGCCTTTGAATGAAGAGGTTTTAAAGGAAATATTAGGGTAAATGTGATGGCAAAAGGTGAGGGTAGAATTGGGTAGCACTTTGTGGTCTTTGCTTCAACTCTTATATTTATAAATTGGGGTGAGCACACCTCAATTTATATATAAAATAGGGAATTTGGGGCAAAGGGGAAAATTATGGCATGCAAGGCAAGTGCTGCCACTTATCGAAACCTTTGCCATGCATTGGTGGAAGAGGTTGCCCATTTGGGGCCTCTAATTTGGAGTTTCTGGTCTCTATGACAGTATCCAAATCAATTTTTTATGATTAGGTGAAGAATATGATAGTAATTTATTACCATTTATCTGCCCCTTTTATTTTTTGAGGGTTTTTTTAAGGATAGTCCCATCTAGGGACGGTTTTGTATGGTCATCCCTGAGTGGGACGGTCACCATCTATGACCATCCTAGGGTGGGACGGTCATAAGGATATGATCCAAAACCTCCAAAAAATAATGGAGACCTTCCAAAAAGTTCTATGGAGCATTATTTTACCCTAGAGGGTTGCCCAATGGGGCCATATTATGTCAATAAGAGTGTCACAAGTTGCACATTGGTAGTCTTATCCGATTTATGTGATTTTAGTGTCTACAGATGTCCCTTTTTGGGATGTGCTATGTGCAACAAAGTGCTGAGAAAAAATAGATGAATAAATAATTAAATGATTGAGGTTATTAATTAACCTAACCAAATTTAAATACCTCCATTATAGAAAGAGCATACATTCTTGGAATCCTTGCTTTTGACATAGTCGAAGGATTAATTGGGTATACCTTTCAATCGCATTGTAATTAAAATTTTAGAGTCTTAGAGTATACTAGGTCTTGGTGCCTTGTGTTCTTGTAAGCCTTTACATGGGTTAATTCCTGAGGCTTCAAGGAGGTCAAGACGTATTTTTTTTGCTTATGCTAATTGTTTACCCTAGCATGGGCTTGAAAATTTATCTTTAGCAAAGATTGTTTTGAATGTATGAAACTTGCACTTTTGAGTGTTTTAGTGTTGATTTGATTTATGAAATCATTATTATGACTACCCCCTCAAGTGACGAGTTGATGAGGGCATGACTAATGATAAAGTGATGAGTTTTTTGACACATATTATTGACTTGGAATAACTCTCTGTTTTACCCATGGTACTATATACCTGTTTGGAGGGGATCTTTGATTGTTTTGATGAGCATTTCTGGAAGCAAAAGGCTAAAAAAATTATTCCCGTGGAGTGGGCCAGCCATAGAGGCCTTCTTGGGGAATAAAATAAATGCTTTTAAAGCATCCATAAATTTTGTGGGTTCAATAGTGATCCCTACTAATTTTAGACCAGTTTTACCTTATTTTTAGTGGGTTTTTGGCCCTATTTTTGATGTTTTTGAGTTGTTTTTGATTTTTTGATTTTTGGAGTGTGAGGTTTGAGGACCCACATTTATTTTAGCCTACAGGAAGCTTATGGACTTTGATGTAGCTATTTACTTCTTACATATGGATATATATGAGTTGGTTTTGATCATCATGTAACCTTTTATTGCTTTATGATATGTATGCTATGCTTTTATGATGCTTTTGATGGATGCCTATCATGAAATGCATGTATTGTGTTTATGATGTGATGATGGAATGATGTGAAATGTAATGTGAATGCATAATAAAATGGATGATTTGATTGAATTTTGTAAGATGGATTTATGATGGTTATTTGACACATTATATGCTAGCACCCTAGATTGTACAAAATGTATCTTTATTATTTTCATGTTATTATGACGCTATGAAATGGATTTTGTAATTTTGAAAAACTTGTGACAACATGATGTAAAATGGAAATGTAATATGATATGATATGTTTAGGAATTTTTAGGAGACTCAAACACTCTAGTTACCTAATCAGAAGTTATATAATAACTATGCAAGATTTTTTTTGATAAAGTATGCACCTACTAAGATAACCAAGATAATCAAAATCCTTGTGTGTGCATGTGAGTTCATTACTATGATAACACATAGAGTTACTCTAATACCAAATAGGATTCACTTAGCCCACCTGAACTAGAGATCACCCTACGAGTCTCATTATACTGATTTTTATACTTACTTAGATTAGACCACTAGGTAATATAGGCTACAACAAGCTAGCTAATCCACATTCAAACATTGATCTATACCTAAGCAAGTTGCTTATGTGATAGACATATCATCATGCATAAGGTAACCATCATTGACAAGTATGCTATCCACCAAACCTATAATGAGGATCACCTTATGGTTCTCTAATGTTGAGAATTTCATGGATTCAAGTTCAGGACTCCCTTATTTTCTTTTAATTTTGAATATTTCAAGGGAGTTGCTCATTTTTATTTGTTGAGCAAGGGATTTTGGTAGTGGTGAGAACCACTTTTTATTTTACTTTCTGTAATGGTAAAAACCACTATTTTGTTTTGCTTTTTTTGAAGTGATAATAATCACTATTTTTTTTTTATATTTTGGATACTTTCCCTAGTTTAAGGTAAGGTATTTTGGGTAAGGAGGAACTTGTCCTTTTGCCACTAAAGAAGAAAAATTTATGATATGCCTTAAGTGTTCTTTATTGAAATGTAAAGCGTATTGAAATAAGAATTAAAAGGAAAAATGCTTAAAGATGTAATATACTGAAATGAAGAATAATGTGCAATAAAAGAGGTAAATTTCTCCTTGTATTTATTAATTCAAACTTTCAATGGTTACAATACATCCCCCTTTGAGGGCTTTTCTTTGATACATTTCAATACTACAAGATACAAGGGATCTAATCCCTTCAAGGGTTTAATGGCATGCTCCAACATTCATTTAACATCGCACACTCAATAGCTAGTATTGGGATTATCCTTATGTGCCTCTTATATCCTTCCTCATGTCTGTATATATGCACCTACACACAAGAGATTGAAACAGATTAAAAGCATATGCGTTTATAGATTGAAAACTAGGAAAACATAGAAAACATGCATCTAGAAATCATGAAACTTATTTATGATAAATCAAAACAACTTAAAATTACTTTCAAATCTACTATGCTACTATTAACATGATTTTGGAAATATCTAAGCATGAATTTAAGGGAAATTGTTAGCAAAAATAGTGACCATCCCTGGCATGAACAATTAGACCTGCAACAATGAAACCTCTAATTAGACCATCAAAACAGCTCCAAATCTCACCAAATTTGAATGCAAGGCTAATATAAACATTCCTAAATGACCTATGGTGGAATTGAATCAAATTTCCTTACTGTTTTCTAACCATCCCTCATAGGTGCAACTACCTACTGCTAATCATCCCCAGGTGGGACGATTACAAATCTGAGTGGAATTTACCACCAATTCCAAAGGGATTTGGTCTAGAACTATCCTAGATGTTGTGTCAAAAAATAAGTTCAAACTAATATCAAATTTTACTAGTTTTGGAATGGTTGTAGTGGATTTGGGATGCCCCTAAAAGCACCTTTGAATGAAGAGGATTTCAAGGCAAGGTGAGGGTAAATATGCTAGCAAAAGGTGAGGGTAGAATTGGGTAGCACTTCATGGTGAAAATGCTTCAACTCTTCCATTTTTTAAATTGGATGAGCACACCTCAATTTATAGCCCAAATAGGGTATTTTGGGTAAAGGGGCAAGTTCAGGCATGCAAGGCAAGTGTTGCCACTTTTCAAAACCTTTGCCATGAATTAGTGAGAGAGGTTTTCCATTTGGGGCCTCTAATTTAGATTTTTTGATCTCTATGACAGTCTCCAATAAATTTTTGATGATTAGGTGGAGAATATGGCAGTAATTTATTGCTATTTTTCCTCCCATTTGAATTTTGAAGGGTTTATTTAGGGACCATCCCACCCAGGGACAATTAGGAGTGGTCATCCCTAGGTGGGATGGTCACCATCTGTGACCATCCCAGGATGGGATGGTCATAAGGATATGACCCTAAGCCTCCTAAAATTGATAGGAACATTCCCAAATATGCTATGGAGCTCTATATTAACCTAGAGGGTTGCCCAATGGGGCCATATGATGTCGATAAGAGTCGTGCAAGTGGCATAATGGAATTCTTATTTGATTTACATGATTTTGGTGTCTAAAAAAGCCATCCATTGTTCTTGTAGCCATTCATAACCATAGATATTGCAATAGAATGTTTTTGATTAGATCATTCTATAAGCTTCTAGATCAAGATGCTTCACCTTTCAAGTTTGACATTTTATATTCCACTAACAAATCTAGAAAAAACTGCTTTGGATTCACTTATTTCTTTTGTCTGTCATGAGGCCATGGTTAAAAACTTGATTATATTTAAATCTTTGGAGAACTTCAATTCAATCCATTAATAAATATTTAAACAACTATGATCAAGTTTGATTCTTGGCTTTGACACATCCCTTGGTCAAAGTTTGTTGACATTCTCAAAATCTTGCCCGAGCTTTCACTTTTTATACCTTCAATCTTCATACCCACAACCTTGATACCTCAACATTATTTCCTTGTCATCTCAAAATTGTGCCCAATGTTTTGACTTAGGGATTTTTGACTACTTTGACCATGGTCTCAAAGAAATTCATGGCCTTCATCTCCTATCACTTCCTTGAAAGGGATTGGTTTGTGGTTGTGATGCACCTTTTAAAAATTGATATGTTTATTATTTTGACCATAATTTAAAGAAAATTTTTAGTCATGATCATACTTTTCTTTACGAGCATTTTAAGTGTGTCATCCATGGTTTTGAGAATTCCACCTTCCACCACTACCTAGAAGGAATGACTTTTGGCCATGATAAAAAATTGAAAATCTCCAATGATGACCATTTTTATCATGAATTTGAGGAAATTTATGGCCTTGAGCAACTTTCATACTTAATAAAATTGTATGCTCTTTCCATGGTTTCAAGATGTCGACATCCCACAACCATGATCTCTTTTGGCTAGGCATGTTTTTATCTCCTTTTGATGATGATTTTGAGAAAAACCTCATGATCATGATAGTTATGTGACTTAACCTCATTTTAAAAAAAATAACCATGATTTCAAGCAAGATGGTGTTGTGCAGCCATGATCCTCTTCCTATTGAACAACATTGGACATGGTTTTGAGCAAAAACCTCACAACAACGTGTAGATACCTAAAAGTCACACATGCTCACCCATATATATTTATAGACCTACATAGACACTTGTAGACCTATATAGGCATTCATAGGTATTCATAGGCCATCATAGGCCATCGTAGGTCATCATAGTCCATCATAGACCATCGCAGGTCATCATAGGCGACATAGATTATCATAGTTGTTCGTAGGTGCAAAACCCAACAAAACTATGCAAAATGTATCTAAAACATATTATAATCACATGAGGGCTACTTATAAATCCCTTAAGGCCTTCTAAGCCATTTCCTATGCCTAATTAGGGCCCCCATGGGACCATTCCCTACAAATACCCTAATTAGGCTAATTAGGATTCTAATTTGCAAATGACTTTCATGTAAAGTGCACTTTTTGATTAAATTGAGTTTAATTATGTTTAAGAGTCAAATTAAACCTAAACATGTCCTCATAAATGTGCACACCCAAAATTGGTTAGGATATTTCCTAGGAAACCCTAATTCAACCCTCACCTAACCTAAGGATTAGCTAACTCTAGTTAACCCTAACCCTAGCTCACACATGTGTGAGGATAGGATATTTCCCTTAGGGCATATGAGAGGATGACTAGGCATGCCACCTCACAAACCCTAACCTAACCATGATAGGACTTGACTCTAGGGTCTAGTACACCTAACTACCCTCCCTAACCTTGGTTTTCCCTATAAATAGTGGATCAATTCCCTCATTTATCTCTCTCACTTTTAGTAAACATACCTAGACTCTACCAAAATTATGTTAGAATCTATTTTGACCATTCTACATATAGTAAATAGTAAAATACATCACCTAAAACCTATTTAGACAGCAATTTACAATCAATAGTAGCTTAGTTCATACCTCATTTTGTGAACCTGGGATCTAGTTCTCATGCTACCATGCGAACCAACCCTACAATAGATTTAAACCATCAAATAAGGTACATATTAGTTTTAAATAGTTTTTATAGCATTTCTATCAATTTAATCATATTTTATTCAATATTGAGTCAATTTATATTTATATATGGGGATTGACCAATGCAATCCCCCAAACACACTAACTTCCTTTTGTAGGCCTAAAACAGGTACAAAAGGATAGAATAAAAATCACTACTATTGGGATCCAAATTTCCATAAAGCAAAATATTGATACTATTATTGTTATCTTTCAATTCTCTGATTAGGCATGCACCCTCTAATCATAGTTCAAACCACAACATTGGATGGATTAAAGACTACTCTAATCCAACCTCCAGATTAGGCTGTTATTCCTTGTCAACTAATAAGGTGTTGACTCATTTAAGCTTAGTTAAATTTTCAAGATATAGGGATAGAAATTATTTAGGTTTAAGAAATAGTACTCAAACAATGGTTGGATAAAGCTAACAACATAGGCATCTACAAGAAAAACCCATCTTACAAAACAATTTCTAGTGTTCCACACTTGAGATTAACAACATTCAAAACAAGTAATATTCATCGTTATAAAAAGAACAAATATGTACTTCAAGAAAGCTATTTAAATATCAAGATACCAATGATACAAATTAGCATAATAAGATCAACATCAAGATTTAATATAAAAGAACCTCTTGCAAGCACAAATTCAATTATGAAATATTTCAAATGCTCTAAGCTAGCAATCCAATATCAACAAAATAGACTAACCATAGCAAAAGTAGTAGAAAAGCAATTCATAGCTTGAATATCTCCAAAATTATAGAAGACACCAGTCTGAGGAAAAAATCCAAGTAATGTTCCTTCTATTGATTTACCGAAAAGTATTAGATAGTAGGTCAAGCAAACACTCTAGAGACAACCCTGAAAAATGAGGGTTCAACCTCTTTTTATAGTTTTTACATGATTGAAAATAAATTAAAAGAAATGGAACATTCCAAGGAAAATGAAATTCCAAATTAGCTAGATGTTGAGGTGGCAACCTCTAATTTACATTTGAGAATAAAAGAAATTGCACGATCTTGCACCCCTTTGCAACTTAGCTCCTACAATTTTTTGGTTCTTCATGGTGGTTTGGATCCAATTTATCTAAACCTTGATCCAGGCCATCTCTCTTTCTTGTAGATATTATCTACCATAGATATGTAACTGAATATATTTTCTTGGTTCTTGGCATCGTTTATGCTTCGTCTGCTAGCTCAATTTTCTCAAGTAGTTCATGTTGCAAAGGCTCTACTTTTATGTGCTTGAGATACCTTCAGAATGAACCAACCATTGATCTTATCATGAATGAGCAATATTAAAGCTTGAAAATATTTAATAGCTTCATAGCATAGAACATGTTATAGCCCATGTTTCTTAATAGCCTATCACATACTTTGACTATCTTGACTATGGGCTGGAGCACGTCAAACCTCAATGAGAAAATATATTTTGAACCGCATGGGATAGAACATCGTGCTAGACCATGGCTTATATTATTAAAATTGATTAAATTCATGTTCATGTCCATGGTGTAGAACAAAATGTGAGACATATTGTATCCCACACCTTAAAATTAATCCATTCAAACTTTCACCATCACTAATTGTGGGGTAGAGCATTGTTCTGGCCTACATGGATATAATATAAAACTATGATATATAAAACTTTGCATTGGTTCACTGTCTCAAAACTCTCTTTCATGCATGTTGACTGCTTTGACCATGGTCTAGAGCATGGGTGTTATTCTATTATAAAATACACTTGAACTCCCACAAGGTAGAAGAAGCTAAAAATAAACCTTGACTTGCACAGGCTGGAACCATGTTACAAACTATGGAGCCTTGAAACTTAACAAACATGTGTTGTGGCATGTAATTTATAAAGTAGAAAAGTGTGAATTTTGACCACTTTGACCATGGGGTACAACATCTTGTGTTGTGCCACTGTGAAATACACTAAAACTCACATGGGCTAGAACATTCTTTCTACCTTAGAAAATATTTCAAAAAATTTCTAAGGATGTGGCCATTTTGGACCTACATTCTGGTGCCTCTTGGGGGCTTTTCCTCACAAAGCCTGACTCAGTGTTATCCATTAGGTATCAAAATTTGAAAATATGAAATCAATAGACTATGCTTCATAGAATAGCTTCTATGTGACTATTACTCTCTTGAACATTTAGGAAGATACTCAGAGAGTAATGGTTCACATGGAAACCATGTTAGAAACTCTCACCATGGGCACAACCATAGTCTAAAAATATGGAATTATATCCCCTTTTTTAACCTCAGTCATTTTGGGCAGAATGCCTTCATGTTTTTTTTTTTTTCTGCTATAGTCCTCATGCTTTTATTACTGTTTCTCTGACAATGCTAGATCCAAAGCAAAAAAGATAATATATACATGAATACAAAAATGTTTAAGTCTTATTCCACAACAAGGTTGCTTATTATTTTCATTCTTTTCTTGGTTCTACTTCTTGAGTTGTTCATCCTATACCTCTTTTGTGTCCTCATAATCCTATCTAATTGTCCTTCAACCTAATCTTCCTCAACTTCTTCCTCTTCTTAAGAAGTATATTGCTTATATTTAAGGTCTGAATCCATACCAAATAGTTGAGCCATAATTTTTAGAGTCTACAAATATTGGATCCAAAATGCCTCAGTAGGGTTTGAGGTTTATTTAATATTCTTATGGACATATTTCAACTTGGAGGTCTCCTTATAAGCCATAGAGCTAACTTTGTTCACCAGGTCTTCCATTAGATCCTTGAGCTTGGTTAAATATTTTATCATTTGAGATACCTATTCTTGATCAATCAGATCCTCCTAGCTATCTATCTTATATTCATATTAAATGATTAAGGCTAAACTCTTTTTGATCTTATATTTTGATAATAAAGTGTTGTTTTCAACCTATAGTCCTCCAAAACCATACTGAGTCATTTCTTTATTGATATCCATAATATCTTAAATTGTGCCTTCAATATTATCTGATAACAACCAGCCCTTCTAGAGCAATCCATTCTTCCTAAATACAACTCTAGTAGCTAATCTAAAAGTGCTCCATGAATTATTGGAAATAGGCTTAGCAGTTTCACTAAATTTGCTCTCAAATAATTTGTATATTTGTTTAGCTGGTATCACCATAGGCTATAGTTCTTTAGTGAATTTATCCAAGTATTCTTTTGTATTCTATATAAAATGGCTAACATCATCCACGTAGTCAATCACAGGCTGGATATCTGAGTATTTCTCAAGGATTTTAGACCATATTCTATTCTAACCTTCTTTACTCCTTTTGAGAATCTTGAAGCTTTGGCCTTCTCAATCTGAAGTTGGTGCTTCAAATCTTGTATTTCTTTGGCTTGAGCTTCATTCTTTCTTTTCTGCTCATCCACTTGATCTTTGAGCCTTATGGCCTCTTGATACTTGTTTATGTAGCTCTTGAATTAATTCCTCACAACTTTCTCCACCTTTTTTTGGTTATTGAATGTATTTTCTAGCTTCTCAACCGCTCCTTATAAATTCTAATCTTGACATAGAAAGTTTCTTGGTGGGATTTTGTTATGACCAACTCATCCTCCACCTATAATTACTCAATATATTTGGTGTACTCTTACAGATGATAATATTTTACATTCATATCTTCCTTAGGTTTTCTCACCAGAGGGTTGATGGATTTGTTGGTCCTTTTTCTTGTCACTAGATCAACGGTCATCATCGTGACTTTTTAGATAGCTTATTTGAAGGCTTGGAAATTTTCTCAACATAAAATATTGAATTTTCTATGAAACCTCTTTTTATTTCTATAGATAAGATAGTGTGGGATTATTTATAAGGGTAGGAGAAGCTATTATATAAGGGAGGACAGACTCAGAGGCCGATGGAACTACAGTATTGGTGACAATAGCTGAATTTGTACTTATTATAGGAGTTGCAACTAGGAAAGACATAGGGATGGAAGTTGAAATCATGGGATGAACTAGAGGGGATAAAATATTTTGACCTTATGATGTTACTAAAGGTAATAAATTTTAGGGTAAAGATAAAATGATAGGAGATGATGTGATTGGAATTTTAGATGAATGTGGAGGAGGTGGATTGGTTTGACCCTCTGTGGTAGCTGATGAAATAGGTGGTGAGTTATGAGGGGGAGAGGGTACCTTTTGTTCCAAATTTTCTTGAGAATGGGAAGGGTATTCCTTTGAGAATGGAGGAGAAGAAGGATATAAATAATACCTTCACCTATATAAGTAGGATGCTCAAGAATATCCTTTACACTTTGGTGTTGTGCCTACAGTACTTATAGCTCTATAACTAAAACATGGACTTATTCAAAACTCGGCTCTTGATTTATTTTTAACCTTTTGCAAAATTATTTATGAGCTTACTTTATTTTATATTTAGTTTTTATCTTGAAAACTTTAAATATTACAGGTTTATCACTCTCTATATCCTCCTCAAATTGTTCTTTCTAAAACACGACTTTAACGATTGGGGTCAACTTTATTATAGCTGTAGTGGTGAAACTTACAAGAGTGAATACAAAACTATCATATTTTTCCTTCCAATTTATCTTAGTTACAGGGGGATATCCACCTAGAGCTAGATGTTTCAATATTTCTTTACCTGAATGATTTATGTATTTCCTAACTTATCACCAAAGTAGTGCATTTTACTCATAATCTAGGCCCCTACAGAATATTTTTGTAATTGCTCCTATGAGGTCTCAAATGCTTTTGGGGCTTCTATAACTGTTAATGGAGCATTGGTCCTCAAATTACTACATTTCTTCCTATGAAGGTGGGGAAGGAGAGTTTGATGCTGCTTGAATTTTATTTTTTCCCTTTGTTTCAACTCTCATGTAACTCAATACTAAATTCTTGGCATCCTTGGCCTTCCAGGTCTTCATATATATTTTTATATAGCTTAGAAAAATAATTGTCAGCCTTTCGGTCTACTCTAGCTTTGTATGTTCCTGTTTCCACTCTTATCTTCCACCAATATACAATTTTACCTTCATCCCATGCTTTTTTTTCTCAACCTCCTTAATTTTAGACTCTTTCAAACAATGGTCGTTGTTCTTTGTAAGATCAAAATTAACTACCTATTCATAAAAGTCTCTCCATGGGGGTAGTTGTTCCATTTTAGTAGCATTTCACTCCAATGGAGCATTTCCTTTATTATTCTTGCCATTTTTAAAATGAGGCCTTGAAGTCTTCAAACTTGAGAGCTTTTTATTTTTTTAGGATAATATTCCTCTTTGAGAACTTGTCGTCAGGTTATATATTCATCTTTTTGGGATGTACAACATACCTAATCTCTCCAAATATTAGGTAATTTGCTCACGTTTATCCCTTTTGGTTATCATTATATCATCCACATTATAAGAGTAAAACAATAGTGCTTTCCTCCCTTTACCAATGCCAAAATTTATATTGATAAATTTTTCTTGCCTTAAATACTCTAGGGCCAATAACCTATTAGTCACAAAATGCGATAGTAGAAAGGACTTACCTGTAAAACCATAGAGTTTGATGATAGTGCCATTTGTGAGGATGTACCAGTCTCCTTCTTTGGTGTCTTCCACTCATAGCAATTATTTATCCAGAGATGGTAGCCTAGGGTATTTTCCATACATGATTTTCAAGGCTGGCCCTAGAAATTCCAAGTTGAACTTGTAGTATGATTTCATGCTTCTCAAATGATTGGTCCAATAATAAATAGGGATAGGATCTCCATTTTAATTCTTGTCCTTTACTAAAACCTAGGGCATCATATGCCTAATGGTGATATAAAGCATCCATATCAAGTTTAAACAATTCTAGAAGGAAGGGTTCTCTAAATATTTCTTCATTCTAGCCAGTTGCTCATGCATTATTTTAGAAAGAAAGGTTGGCCAGTCAAAATAAATTAGCTTAATGCCCTCTTCCTATACTTTGGGACTATACATTTTCTCATTTGAAATGAAATAGATAGTAGCTATTTTCTAGCCTCTCATATATCAGTTAGAATCTAAACCCTAAAGGTAGGCCAACATGGAGAAAAGCTCTGGGTAAGCGAATTATTCAATAGTATTCAGGGCTTTAGGAAAGGGATCCTTGGTCTTAAACATTTTGAATTAAATAAAAACTTGCTTCCTAAACTAAGGTTCAGGCTCTCCATCATGAGCATGTACTTGTAAGGAATAATATCTAGTTTTCTTTGCTATATCAAAGAATTTAGGCTTTACATAGGGTTTTGTTCCAATAATGAACAAATCCTGATAGGCTTTAGCTGTGATATTGAATAGGATTTTTCCCTTAGCTATATTAACTAATATTGTCCTAGGGTTGTAATATCTTACAATTGCAAAACTAATTCGAGGTAATGATGGACTGAATCACAGATGTAAAATTATAGGAAGGAATTTACAATAATCATACCTTGGAAAGAAATCGATAACCCTTCAAGGTACCTATAGTCGATATTTCTTCTAAGCTTGGTCCTTCTTATATGTGTCATTATAGTATCTTATAATTCTCTTATTTGGTTTATATAGCTTTCCAGATCAACATTTTATGATTTTATAACTTCTTGAGCTATTTTGGAGTCCATCTTCTACAAACAAATTCATTGGGTATTGTGAAGACAAAAATGTAACACCAAATACAAGATATAAATTTAATTCAAGAAAAATAGTATTGCATAATAAATGATTTTATATTAATGGGGGGAGCCTCAAAACTCTATTTTTACAATAAGAATCCTTTAATTATTTGATACATATTTTACAATAGCTAGGGTTCTCCCAAATCCTAGCAAACAATGTTGGTGGTTTCTCAAAATGCATCTTTGCTCCCAACAAAAGTGAGTTGGCTTCTATTTATCGAATGCCAAGACACTCTAGCTTAAGTAGCTACACAACACTAATGTAACACTTCCATATCTGCACACAAGACAATATCATGTAGGTTAGTAGCAACTATGAGGGATCCACAGTGTGAGGCCCTTAGAAAGTAGTATAAAAACCCTATCTATGCAATGTAAATAAATGAAAAAAACTTGAAAGTATATAAAATGAAATAACAAATGAAATATTTACCTTGCTTATCTACTATTATTTGATTTTATGTAGAATATTATAGAGGATTGGTGTGGTGATGCCCTAGGGTCACTCGGAGGCTAAGGGGATTTTAAAATTATGGTATAAAACACCCGTGGGCACTCAACGATTGTAGGAAATTCTTGTGGGTGCTCAAGAATGGTGGAGGGAACCCAAATGTGCTTTATAGTGAAGGGGGAAGAACCTAGAGGCACTTGATAGTGATAGAAAGTTCCTGAAGGCATTCGACAGCTAAGGGGAAAGTCTACAGAAGCAAATTTGATAGGGCAAGAGAGGCAGTAATGGATGTGAGGGCTATGGAAAGCAAGGATGGAATGCAAGAGTGCTCGGATACAATAATGAAACTCATGTATCCAAGAACTCAAGGATTTCAAGGGGACAAATTGCCTAGGACTTAGAATTTAGGCCTTCAGGGGTTGAACTATCAAAATGGCTCATATTAATAATCCACATTAGGGTATGCTAGGGTTTCAATGATACTACTCATGTGGATGAGATAAAAGTATATTGATGGGTGGATATTAAATTGGGGGTGTGGCATGGATTGATGTAGATGGATGGATAGGATTAAGTGAAATCGGATGGTTGGGATTAATTCACTTATATAAATATATATTTATTAAATATATATAAAATATAATATATAAAATATTAATATTTAAATATATATAAATATATGTAAATAAAGGGTGGAAATAGAGGGAAAATGAGGATGGATAATAAGTGGCTAGGTTTTGGTGTCTACAGATACCCCTTTTTGTACTGCATTGCGTGAAACACAATGCAGTGCAAAAACACAAGACACCTATTTTGGCTAGGTGCAAAAGTAGCTTTCTCTTGGGATGTGAAACACAAGCTTGGAGATAAAAGAATGAAAGAATTTGAATTTTGTGTAGCTTACCTCTTTAATTGGAGAATGAGTTTGCAGATGAATCTCACAAGCCAATTGAAAAATCTATGCAAATTAGTGATGCCATTGTAATACCGTTTTTTCCCTAATGGTGGGAAGGGTATTGGTGGAAGATGTGACATGGAGTGTATATTTTTGCCCCAACATATGAAGGATTTTATGAAATATGTGTCTGTTGTTGCCCCAAAAGATGAAGGGATTTGTGTAAAATGTGTCTATTTTTATGCCAAACGATGAAGGAATTTGTAGAAAATGTGTCTATTTTGCCCCAATAGATGAAGGAATTTTTGCCAATTGTAGATGTCATGATCATGTAAGATGTATACCATTGTGGTAAAATCAAAACCAAATGTGGATGTCCCAAATTTGGGATGATTCTATGCAGTTGAATAATTTGCCTTTCGACATCATTGATATGCAAAGATTAAAAATGCAAAAGAGTAAAAGTAGTCAACTTTAAAGGGTCAACTAGTGACTTTCAGATAATTTATATGATAGGAACCAATCACCCTAGTTAAAGCCAATCACCATGATGACTGTTAAGGAAATGTGTAATGATGAAATCTGATATTGTCCATGTTTTAAGCCCCATGAACTAGGCCATCAATGACAATTTTTGTGTAAATTGTTCTTGGCAAGGTTTCACTCAAAATATGAAGTACCAAATATGATTGTGATTTTAAAGAATAAGCTATGGAATGGTGAAAATGACCAAGTTTCCTTATGATATACTCTTCATATTACCAATTCACATGGATGCAAATCACTGCAATAACCAATTATATAGAAAACCCCACTAGATACAAGACTCACTTGCATGTTATTTAAACTTGATTAATATGCAAATTATGGTATGGAATGAATTTTATGATGATGTATGAATGATGAGATTGATGAGAAGAATTATTATGGTCATTTTGTGAATATTTGAACTATTTTGTAATTTGTTAGGCGCATTTGTGATTTGTGGTTGCAAAGAAAATTTATGCATCCAAATCAATTGGAATCTTCACAAAAATTGATAAAATAATGGATTAGATGATTGGATGTAGTATGGAGTGATTTGGTTGGGATAAGACACTATTTTTTAATAATTTGTCTTTTTTTTAAATTGATGCCAAATGCCTGTTGGTGCTTTTTACACGCAAAAATGCCCATCGGTGTTTGAACACTCTAAAAATGCCCTGGTGTGCTTTAGTGCATTAGGAAACATCCATGGGCATATAAAGGCACTTTAAGAAGCTATAAATAGTTGGTAGGACAAGAAATGAAGCTCATTTGTGAATTTTAGAGTTTGAGAAGCTGAATTTGGGAGAGTGGAGTGAAGTGAGGGGAATGGAGTACTTATGCACAAAAGCTATGGTGGTAGAGGGAGCAGGTGCAGAGGATAGGGCTAAGGCTAGAGTATGAGCTATTGATTAATTCCATTTTTATGTATTATGAAAAAATTTATGTTTTTGTGTTTTTTTAATGTGTAAATGACAAATGTTTTGTGTTGTGTTGTAGCTTAGGATTTTGAAGGGTCGGCACCGGTTCTTGTTGTAAATTCTTGGGATGAGGAAGGTGATGGTGAAGAATAAGTGGGATTTTCTAGAGGCAGCGGAGCTAATGAAGGTAGCCTAGATTGATGTGGTGAGGGCTAAGAGGTACCTCTTTGCCTTGGTATAGAGGTGGGATCCAAATAGGGGAACTTTCTAGCTTCCTACTAGAGAGGTGACTATCATGCTTGAGGATGTATACCACATCCTCAAGGCTCTAGTGGAGGGTATTCACATCAATTTGGACATGATCGAGGTACATATATGAAGAAGATGTTTGGAAATGGTTGAAAGGGTGTGAAGGTGGAGATTGGAGGTATACCGTACTTGTATATGTATGTGGAAAAGGAGTTGAATACCCTTCGTGCCTTGGTTATGTTTATGCTGGTGAACATCATGGATTTGAATAGCACTGGGTGCAGGTTCCCCTAGAACCTAATAGGATTAGTGAGTGATATACTCACTAGACAATAGGTGTATGTATGGGCTCCTACCTTATTAGTATAGGTATACTAGGAGTTGTAAGAGGTGATGAGGCAAGGGAGGAAGGGATTAGGATGCTGTAGCAACCCCAAGATGCACGCACTGCTATTTTTTATGCTACTTGCAATGTATTAAAAACCCAAAATGAAATGGAAGACAAAAAAATATATATAACATGGAAATAACAAAGATAGATCTCTTTTATTTGGATTGAAACCTGGTTACATTTTGGTCCCTCTTAGGGATACCCATTTCGATACAATAAGGTTACAAATAGGCAAAGAGTGCCCCTTTTGTGAAGAGGTGGTGTGCTTTCAAAAAGCTTCCCAGTTCCACACACAAAAATTTATGAGGGCTTACAGATGCCTCCTTCCCCAAGACTGTTTCCTAGAGTGATCCCTTTTGCTCTCGTATGTTGCAGATTTCGTTCGATGAAACTATGGCCTTATAAGCAATGAAAAAATAACACACACTTAGATGTTCAAGAAAGCTTCCCCAGATGAGGTTTTTAGTAATGAATATACTCAAATGAAAGTAAGTTCAAATGGAACTATTGCTACACATGAATAAAATGACATTATGCTAATACTATGCTAAATAGAATAATGAAATTAATGTGTAAAACCCTAAATTAGGCATGTGGGCCACTGTACGAGATAGTAGCCACTAAGGTGTATTTCATTCTCTTTTCCCCAAAGTTACAGATCCAAGGTCGTATCGGATGTTGAAAGGGTGGTTGCTTTGCTCTCCAATTTGTTAGGGCTCTACCATAATGTGATCTCCAAGAGGAGCTCTCTAAGTATTGAAAGCTCTCCTTAATGACCTATTCTGATAAATTTGGATAAATTGTCCTCTTATCTCCAAAAACTCTCTAACCCTCTTTTGGTGCTCTCAGGCTTGCACCTTTTAAAGTGTGTGAAACCCTAGGTCTATGCCCAAGCCCTAGGAATGAATTCCTCATGCGTAGTGAATGTTAGCATGAGAAGATTTTTTCTTTTGTCTATGTTTGAAGGCCAGTTAACTGAAATATTACTACCCACTTGAGTCTCCTATGTAAACTGGTTGTTGGCATGATAAGCTTTTGTCTTTATCTATGTTTGGAGGCTAGTTAACTAGAGTCTAAATGCAAACTCAAGCCTCCTATGTGAACTGGTCATGAAAGGGAATGCAAAGTTACTCCCGATCACCATTATTGCATGCATACTACCACTTATGCCCATTATTAGGCCTATTTTTTGGTAAAACTACATTTAGGGTTTAACCATTGTCATCTACAACGGATAAGATCTAGCCGCTGTTGGTTTGAGCAGCTAGGCTTGGATGGCTTGAAAATGCCCCAAATGGGTGGTGAGAACCACTTTTGATGCTTGGAAAGTCCAATATTATTTCATATGATCTTATGAATGTGTCTATGTGAGTAGCTCCCCTAAATATGACACATTTTAGGTGTCTATAGATACCCCTTTTTGTGATGCACTGTGTGGAAGACACAACACTGAGCAAAAACGTAGACTGATCAGTTTGGAGAGTGTATGGTTATTAACGGTCTGATCAATGCCAGATGGCTCAATCATGTAAGATGATGTGCATCATTTGAATCATTGCCTCAACATCCAGAGGTCTTAGCTCAGTGGCTTGGGCATGTTAAATTGCACTCATTCCTCAAACTCAATCGGGTAGCTTCAGCTGCTATAATAGTTTCAATCGATAGGAGACCTTTAATTGAATATGTCATGTATGCTTATGTTCCCAGCAAACAAGGGAAATTTGTGATTTTTGTATGCAATTATTCGTAGGACAAACATGATTTTGTTATGATCGAGTGATATTTTGTTGATTTGATTATGATTATGTTGAATTTTTGAACTACCTATTCACTCAATGGATTGGTGAAGAAATGAAAATGAATGAAGTGACAAGTCACTTGACCAATATGACTAATCTGGTTCCTTTCTAGCATTTGTTGCTTTTAATAGGAAATCCCACATCCAAGTGTGATTCCAATTATTTATGATAATCATCCATACTTATCCCAAGGAGCGGTCCAAATATCAATAGCCTTCTTAGGGAGTTAGGATGAGTGATTCTATTTATGTTTATATTGTATCACTTTTTCTTAATATTTTTGGTATCATAAGGGAATTAGGATGATCCTTTCGCACCCATGGAGCAGTCCGACCATATTGGTCTTCTTCGAGATTGAAGGGTGGTACATCGTAATTCCAAAATGAAATGTTTTTACCCCAAGCAGCCTTATGGTAGCCTTACTCATCTCATAAAAATGCATGGTGTAGATACAAAATTTACTACACCGCCTTAAGGGTATTTCATTGCAATGTATAATAGTATAGAAGCATTCAAAGGGGAATAACATATAAACTTGTAATCTATGAAAATGAAGCAAAGTGTATAATCAAATGGTGGATTTCTCCTTCTATTTAATTAGTAGCTTCAAATGTGAGATTACAACATCCCCTTGAGGGCCTTTTACAGATTGATACATTCAACATTACAAAGTTTCAAGGGATCTAGTCCCTTGAAAGGGGCCTCAAAGCGGTGTAAACTATGGTTGGTCTTTGTAAATCTTGCATCCCATGATTGAGAGCTATCCTTCAACCTATTCTTCTGGTCTTCTTAGCTCCTTCCTTCTACGTAGAACACCTGCACCTACACACAAGGGACTACAATGGGGTTAATAGCACCTATTTCATAGAATGAATATAGCATAAGAAACATAGTAAAAGATGCAAATGCTACAACCAAACGAGATGATCTACATGCATAAAAATTGATCTAAACTGAGTATATGTATATTATAAGATGATCTAAATACAAATAAATGGATTTGAAAGCAAGTTGTAAGGTGAAACTATGCTAAACTGTTGGTCGCTCTGGGGTGAGCCATGTAGACCTGCAACATTGGGGATCACCAAACCTGCATCAAAACTCCTCCAAAATACCTCAAATTTGGACCAGAGGTCCTTCTAGACATTCTAAAGAGGTCTATGGAGGAATTTCTCCAAAATTATCTACTATTTTGGTGCCATCCCTAGGTGTGCCATGGGTTGACTGCTAGTCGTCCCCAGGTGGGACGGTCACAAAACTACCTTAGTTTTATCACCTATGGCCTTGGGAATTGGTCTAAAATAGGGTGAGGGTGTTGTTGATAGATGGGGCCAAAAGGTTCTTCAATTTGACCAATTTTGGGTTCAATGGATTGAGCCTAGTTTCCCCTGAAATCATCTTCTAATAAAGGGGAGTTTCAAGGCTAAGGGTGAGGTGAGTGTTTTGTAGAAATCTTGGGTATGAGTGTAAGTATAATTTGGTAGCACTTCATTGCTCCAAATTCTATCTTCCTCCTCCTTTTAGAATGAGGTTTTAGGCCTCCTTTTATAGCCCAAAAGGGCATCTAGGGCCAAATGGCATCTTTGCCATGTGAGGCAAGTGATGCCACTTGTCCTAATTGCATCATTTTATTGAGGAGGGGAAGGTTGTGCCTTTGGGGCTCCCAATCTACTGCCCTATAGTCCATTAGTATGTCCCAAATAAATATAGGGTGATTGGACACGCTAATGGTAGTCTTGTATTGCCATTTAGCATGTCCTTTGACATTTTAATGGGTTCTAATTAGGGGCCGTCCCACCTAGGGATGGTTTTTGATGGTCATCCTTGGGTGGGATGGTCACCAACTGTGACCGTCCGCAGGCGGGACGATCACCAGTAAGGGCCCCAAAACTGCCCCATATTGCTAGGAACCCTCCAAACTGAGTTTTGGAGGATTTTGGAAACCTTTTGCTAGCCTAGAGGGGTGCCCAATAGGGCCATATGTTGTCGATAAGAGGGCATATGTAATGCGCTAGTAGTCTTATCCGATTTATGCATGATTTAGGTGTCTATATATACCCCTTTTTTGGGATGCGTGATGTGGAACAAAGCATTGAGCAAAAATAGATCACTAAATCATCAAATGATCAAGGTTTTTCATTAACCTAATCAACTTTGGATGCCTTCATTATGGAAAAGCATACATTCTTAGAATCCTTTCTATTGACATAGTCGAAGGATCAATTGCATGTATACCTTTTAGTCATGTTGTAATAACAGTCTTATGGGGCTTAGGGCATACTAGGTCTTGGTGCCTTGTATTATTGTAAACATTCACATGGGTCAATTCTTGAGGTTTCAAGGAGGTCAAGCCTATTTAATTTTCTTCTTATGCTAATTCTTTGCCCCAGCATGGGCTTGAAAATTTATCTTTAGCCAAGATTCTTTTGAATGCATGGAATTTTACACTTTTGAGTGTTTAAATGTTGATTCAATTTTTGAGTTCATTATGATGACTACCCCCTAAAGCGATGAGTCAATGAGGGCATGAAAAATTCTAAAGTGATGAGTTTCTTGACACATATGACTTAATTAGGGCAACTCTCTATTTTTCCCATGGTACTATATACCTATTTGGAGGTGATTTTTGATTGTTTTGATGAATAGTTTTGGAAGCAAAAGGCCCAATATATCATTCTCGTGGAGTGGTACATCCATGGAGGACTTCTTGGGGACTAAAATAGAGTCTTTTTATGCATCCAAAATTATTATAGGTTCAATCTAGATCCCTCTCATTTTCTTGCCTACTCAACCTTGTTTTTGGTGGGTTTTTGGCCCATTTTTTGATATTTTTCATGTTTTTAAGTGCAATTTTCTTGTGACCATCCCAGGGGGGATGAGGGAAGTATTTATGAATGTACTAGGGTGGGATGACCAGAAAAAAGTGCACTCATCCCACCCAAGAGCAGTCGGCTACTTTTTGAGCTATAAAAGGCCAAAAAGGGCCATTTTGGCTCATTTGTGCAACTTGCTTGGAGAAGTTGGAGAGGAGAGGAGGTAGGAGAGAGTTTTCTGAAGTGGATTTCTACTAAAATCTCAACCCACAACATGAGCAATCCAATGGACGCATCGGGCGATGGAGCCAGTGCAAAATGGGTATGGATTACATGCTTTCTTTGCCCTATTTTATTGAATTTTTGCAATTTCTGCTCTAATTTCATGACTACAACCACACCCATGATTTAATAAACCTAGGATGACTTAAATACATAAAATTTAACCTTAGGAATGCTTTATTTATAAAAAAATTAGTTTAAAAAGCAATTTTTTTGAGTTTTTTAAGGTTTTTAGGGCATTTTTAAGGGTCAAATTGACCCTATTTTACCCCTATTTGGGGACCGTCCCTGTGAGGGATGGTTACTAGTGGCCATACCTTGGTGGGATGGCTACAAAATTAGGGGTCTTCCCTGGGTGGGATGGCCAAAAACTAGGCCAAAAAAGGCCCTTTTTTATGTGTTTTTTTTAGTGTTTTTATAGCAAAAAATTGCATTTTTAGGGCCTGTTTGACACCTTGATTTGCATGAGTAGATAGTTAGGAGTTAGTACATAGTACTGAGTATATTTTAGGTCACTAGAGACCATTTTACTACTTTAAACTAGCATTGGCTTGATGCCATCAGTCTGAAGCAAGTTACGCGATTGGATGCTGTGGTGGGAGGCCGCACCTATCTTACAGCTTTGATAGACCTATGGGACCCTCGCACTAACACTCTCAATTTAGCTATGAGGGAGATGAAAGTAACACTAGAGGATGTCTATCAGATACTACATATTCTTATAGAGGGGTGCTAGATAGTATCTTCTCTGAAAGAGCGATAGGAGGTCATAGTGCGGAGGTACTTCGACGGATGCTGGGAGGATGTCCTAAATGATATGATTAGTGGAGGGATTCTAGTGTCTAGATGGTACCAGGAGGGTGCACTTGGAATTAGGCACACTTTTTTGATGACCTTGATTAGAAAAATGCTGCTACCCGAATCTTCAGGAGCTAGGTTCCCATGGAACCTAATAGAGTTGGTATTTACTCTGGTTGACTGCATAAAGGAGGAGCCGATAGTGATGGCTTGGGGTCCTACTTTATTGGCACACTTATATGGTGAGCTATATGAGATCCACTCTCATGGGTGGAAGGTTTTGGGCTATATGTTTCTACTATAATCTTGGGCTTGGTAGCATATTGTAGTGGAGAGACCATGGGGACTACTATGGACCACTCGAGAAGAGCTACCAGATAGGGAGATTGGCTATGGAGAGCTATGGATGAGGTCACATGAGTCAGGGCATAGACGATGCTATGATGGGGAGGTAGAGCACTATGTAGAGGCTTTTGCATGGCTCAGGGTAGTGGATATCGAGTGGAGACCCTACAAGGATTGTCCTTCTTGGGATGAGGCTTCGACACATCTACGCTGAGTTCGGCGAGGTAGGTGGTTGATAGGGCGACATGGCATAGAGTGAGAGTACTTCTCTTATGATCATGTGCTATGATATTTTGGGCTACACTAAGGATTGCTGGTGAGCCAATGGTCTATCATCATCATGGGGATGAGAGGACTCTAGCATGGCCTGTGGTAGAGGAGTTGGGAGATGAGTCAGATTTTGAGGTGGTAGTCTCAGAATCAGATGATGTAGCCACTACAAAGGAGTATGATGCATGGTGGGTCATGTAGACAATGGCGAGGGGAGGGACCACTAGGAGGGGATGCAGCTATGAGGATAGTGGATGCATCTAGGGGTGCTCTAGATGATGAGGAGGTGGACATAGGTGAGTGAGTTGTGCATCAGTGTGTGTCAACAGATATGGTGGAGTTGATAGATGTATAGGATCTAGTTGGCTTTGATGAGGGAGACTTGGGATATCAGGGTCTATAGGCAGAGTTAGCAGCATGAGATGCTAGGATCATAGAGCTATAGAGTGATCGAGATTTACTACAGGCACAGGTTTAGAGTGCATAGGAGGATATGGAGAGGCAGGCAGCAATGATAGCTACATTTCAGGCATAGGTTGGTAGATAGGGCCCTAGCCATGGGGAGTCCAATAGTGGCGAGCTAGCCAAGATGCAAGAGGAGATAGCACATCTCCAGGGTTTGGTAGTGACCTATTAGACTAGGTGTTGAGAGGAGTATGCCTACATGGATATGATGGAGGATGAGATAGTGCATTGTAAGGGGCGCATACCAGATCAGGCATTAGCTATTGGATCACAACGTAGCTAGGGGAGTAGGATGGGACACACGTTTTCTCGGATGAGGGCTATGAGTACTTCATGGAGGATGGAGGTATCTAGAGGTAGCAGATTAGGGGGAAGTAGGTTGAGGAGCTCATGATGGACTCATACTAAGAGCAGAGGAGAGAGTTGAGGTACCGGTCCTGTGTGACCATGGTCAGCGGACTCTGATGGTTCTTTTTGGTTTTTTGGATTGCAAAGTTGGATGACTCACTTTTATTATAGCCTATGGGTAGTTTATGGACTATGATGTTGATTTTTGATTTTACATATATGGACATATATATATGACTTAGCTTTTGATCATTATGTCATTTTGCTACTTTATGATATGAATGCAATTTTTATATTTGCTATATGATGTTATGATGGATTTCTAACATGGATGCATGTATTTATCCGATGATGTGATTTGATGATATGTAGATGTGGATGCTTCATTTTATATGATTTTGTAAAATTAAAAGGTATGCATAATATATTTAGTGGCCATCTAAATATTATTGCTAATATTTAACCGGTATCTATCCTAGATCATGAATACCACTTAATAAACAAAATTTTTAAATGTGTATGATTGAAAGTAATGATTGATTAGATTTAATTTTTGTATGATGGATTTACAATGACTATTTGACACATTATATGCTAGCACCATAGACTATACAAAATGTATCTTGATTATTTTCATGTTATTATAACACTTTATTTGATGGACATTGTAATTTTGACAAACATGTGACAACATGATGTAAAATGGAATGGATAATATGATGTGATATGATTGTATTTGATAGTTTTTAAGAGACTCAAACACTCTAGTTACCTAATCAAAAGTCATATACTAACTATACAAGATATTTTGATAAAGTATGCACCTACTAAGATAACAAAGATAATCAATATCCCTGTATGTGCATGTGAGTTCATTGCCATGATAACACATAATATTACCCTAGTGCAAATGGGATTTATTCAGCCCATTAGTACTAGAGATCATTCTGTGAGTCTCATTATCCTGAGTTTCGTACTTAGTTGGATTATACCACTATATAACCTAGGTTACAACAAGCTAGCTCATCCACATTCAAACATTGGTCTATACCTAAACAAGTTGCTTAAGTGATAGACATATCATCATGCGGGAGGCTACCACCATTGAAAAGTAGGCTATCCACCAAACCTGTAATGAGGATCACCTTATGGTTCTCTGATGCTGAAAATTCTAGGGATTCAAGTTTTGGAGTCCCTACCTTTCTTTGAATTTCTCAAGGGAATTGCTCGTTTTGATTTTTTGAGCAAGGGATTTTAATAGTGGTGAGAACCACTATTTCTTTCTTTACTTTTCCTAGTGATAATAATAATTGTTTCCTTATGCATATTTGGGAGTGATAATAATCACTATTTTCTTTGGAATATTTCTTTGAGATACTTGCCCTAGTGTAGGGCAATGTATGTTTTCAATACTTGGGGGATAATAATCATTATTGATTTTCTTTCTTTGGGATACTTACCCCAGTGTAGGGTAAGGGATTTTGGGTAAGGAGGAACTTGTCCTTTTGTCAATTCTCAGCATATTTGAACCATTCACATAGGGGGATGAGCAAGATAACCTTTTCGCTTGAAAGTAACCTAGACTACTTCATATTTTTCATCTTTCCTTGCGCTAGACTTGGATTTATTAATGTGAAAATTGTGTTGGGATTTTGATGTATACCAAGCATTATCTAAGTAGGATTCTACCTTCTAAAAATCATGCTAGCTTTCTACAAAATTTGAGAAGACAACTAGATATGGCTGAGTGACCGAAAACTTTAACTATGTTTTACTAACAATGGCTAAGTGATGGAAAACAAACATATAATGTAAATGGTATATGTAATGTAAATAGGTGGTATGACTTGTCATATGATAGCAATGAATTTTTACCAGATGCCTAATGTATAGACCTGGTGCTAGACATATATGATCAATTTGGAATGATGCATAATGCAATGATGAGTATGCCTAATGCAACTATGATTATAATGCAAGTGATGAGAAATACAATATAATGCAATATTTTTGTATTTTGATGATTTTGATGATTGTTTTTGTAAATTTTGATATAAATATGTACAAGTTGACCAATGGGCTTAATGAATGCCATTGGGGATTTTTGGATGACCAAAGGGCTTATAGATGCCTTTGGATCATTTAGGTTTGACCTAGATAGTTGTAAACTACCTAGGAGCATTTTAGCTTGACCTAGGCGGTGATAGACCGCCTAGGGGCATTTTGGGTTGACCTAGATGATCATGTACTATCTAGGAGCATTTTAAGGTGACCAAAGGTCTTATAGATGCCTTTGGAGCTTTTAGGGTTGACCTATATGATCGTAGATAGTCTAGGGGATTTTTTATGTGACCTAGACGATCAAAAACCACTAGGAGCCTTTAGGGTGACCTAGGCGGGCAACGACACTTAGAAAGTGTCTATGACTACCTAGGGGTATTTGGTTGTGACCAAAGGGCTTATGGATGCCTTTGGAGCATTTAAGGTTGACCTAGATGATCATAGATAGTCTAGGAGCTTTTTTATGTGACCTAGACGGTCAAAAACCGCTAGGAGCCTTTAGGGTGACCTAGGCGGGTAACGACACTTAGAAAGTATCTATGACTACCTAGGGGTATTTTATTGGTGCTCTAAGCATGAAATGGTCACAAATGACTTATATTCATGGGTTCAGGCTCTTCATTTCCTTTGATGGATGCTAGGTGATAAGTTCTAGGTCCAATATGATGTGTAATGATGAATGGACCTAGCCAGTTTGTTGCAAATTTGTCTCACAAATTGGAGGGAAAATTTGAGTTTTGTTGGTTTTATTTAGAACAATCACCTACTTGAAAGTCTCTCTGATGTACTTTCAAGTTGTAAGCTCTCTTAAGATGCTCTTGATAAACACGTAGATGCTCAAGGGCATTCACACATCGTTCATCAAGTAACATTAACTAATCTAACCAAGCTTGCCTAGTTGTATCATCATCGATGAATTCTTGCATGGAAATGTGCAGCGACGAAATCTCTAACTCCAGAGGCATGATGGCTTCAACACCATACACTAGTGAAAATGGAGTTGCCCCAGTGGGCATCCGAATACTAGTGTGATAGGCCCAAAGGGCAAGAGGTAATTGATTATGCCAATATTTATGATTTTCTTGAATGGTTTTCTTCAAGATGGCTACTACTATTTTATTTGATGCCTCTGCTTGCCCATTGGCCTATGGATAATAGGGTATGGAAAATATATGCTTTATGTTATACTTTGTTGTTAATGCACGCACATCCTTATTTTTAAAGGGTGTTCCATTATCCGATACTATTTTGGATGGAATACCAAAATGACATATAATGTTATGTAGTATGAACTCCACAATGCGAGGTCCAGTCATTGTGGTAAGGGGAATTGCTTCCACCCATTTTGTGAAATATTCGGTTGTCATTATGATAAATGTGTGATGGCCCGATGAGGTAGGTGAGATTTTTCCAATTAAATCAAACCCCCATTGTGCAAATGGCCAGACCGATTGAATCAATTGTAAGGCCTATGAAGGTACGTGTGTTAAATTTGCATGGTGTTGACACTTCACGCACTTCTTAACATAAGCGCAACAATATTTCTCTAAATTTGGCCAATAATAGCCCATGCGAAGAATGTACTTGGCGATGGCCATGCCGCTAAAGTGGCCATCGCATGTACCATCGTGTGCTTGGGTGATGGCCCAAGCTGACTCTTGTGAGTCTAAGAAGTGAAGGAGGATACCTTCATAACTTCGATGATACATTATGTCTCCTATTAAGACATATTTTTCCACCTTTTTTTTGAATGCTCGCTTTGCGGAGTGCTACAATCCAGGTGGAATATTCCCCAGTTTAAGATAATATTTAATCTGGATGGCCCAATATTGCTTTGAAGAAGCCTCAATATTATGAATCATGCTATCCCTTTGATTTTTGTCTCATGTGAATGTTTATTGAGAGTGAACTTGGAGATATAGCGTTGTGCTAGTATCAAAAGGATTATGAGGGAACAAAGTCCCCTAGTTAACATTATTCAAATATTGGTGTAGTTGAGAGAACCTTTCATGAGAAGGCTCAATCTGAATCATGTGAACAACTGGCATAGCATTATGCTCTTCACGCTCAGTCATAGATTGCACTAGCATTTTTACTTGGATAGTTGTGATATCATCTAAAGGGTCATGTAGGATTAGCAACCCTAAGGAAGCCATTGTATTCATAAAATGATTAGATGAACGAGGGAGTGCCTCTATATCATACCATTCAAATTTGACCAGGAGTTTGTCCACTAGGGCTTTGTAGGCTTGCAAGATGGGACATCGACACTGGAAAATCCTTTTTACCTAATTAACTATGAGCAAGGAATCACCAAAAATATTTAAATTTGTTATTTTCATGGTGATTGTCGTCTGAAGTCCTATTATGAGAGCTTCATACTCGACATTGTTGTTGGTACAAGGAAAATCGAGTTTAAATGAAAGAGGTATGGGAGCCCCTTGCGGTGTGAAAAAAATGATGCCTACACCACCACCTCACTCAAACTTGGAACCATCGAAGAATAGAGTTATGTCCACCTGTGACTCAGGCTCGATAGAATCAAGTGATTCTGAAATTTGAAATTCTCCATCATCAGGAAGTTCTATATTTAGAGGCTGATCATCCTGTAGAGGAGCCTCTACTAGTTGATTGACTATGACCTGTCCTTTGATAGATTTATGTCCAATGAACTCTAGGTCAAATTCCATCAACAACATTATCCACTTCATCATGCGACTATTATGATATGTTCTGCTCATCATGTAGCGCAATGGATTTTCTTTAGATACAACATATATGGTGTGATTTAACATATAATGGTGTAGATTTTTGGTGGCAAATACCATGGCTAAGCATAGATTCTCAACATATACATATCTAACTTCATAGCTGACCAGTGTGCGACTAATATAATAGGTAGTCTGTTCTTTATGAAATTTTTTCTTTTGGGACAACATGGTACCCAAAGCTAACTCAGTAGCTGAAATATATAAATAGAGCGACACTCCTGGTCATAGTGGAGCTAATACAGGCAATGAAGCCAAGTATTATTTTATCTCATCAAAGGCCTTTTGACATTCCTCCTCCCAATGAAATGAGATCCCTTATGTAGCAACTTATTCATGGGTCGACACTTATCCGATAACTACGTTATGAAGCATTTTATGGATGCAACCTTTCCTTACAAACCATGTAGTTACTTAATGGTTGTTGGGGGAGGCATTTCTAATATTGCCTTGAACTTGTTTGGATCAACCTCTATGCCTCTCTTGGAGACTATGAATCCCAAAAGTTTACTATATGTGATATCGAAGACACACTTTTTGGGATTAAGTCTAACATTGTGATCTATGAGGTGATCTAGGATCTTACACAGTACATCGAGATATTCATGGTGTAATAAATATTTTGCCAATAAATCATCCATGTAATCTTCCAAAATATTGTGCATGTAGTCATGGAAGATATATGTCATGGCTTGTTGGTAGGTAGCACCAGCGTTCTTAAGGCCAAAAGGCATGACCTTGTAACATAATGTCCCCCAAGGCATTGTGAACACCATTTTGATTTGGTCTTCTGGATTAATATGAATCTGATTATATCCAAAAAATCCATCCATTAGGGATAAAATTTCATGTCCTGTTGTTGCATCTACCAACACGTCGATGTTAGGTAACGGAAATTCATCCTTAGGACTCACTTTTTTAAGATCTCTAAAGTTGGTGCAAATGTGAATCCTCCTATCAGGGTTTTTGATGGGAACCATGTTTGAAATCCATGGCAGATAATCTACTAAGATGATGATATCAATGTCCAACAACTTTTGTAATTCATATTTTACCATTAAGGCTACTTTTGGGTGCATTTTTATTAAATTTTGCTTAACAGGTTTGATGTTGGGTTCTAATGTAAGATTATGTGTGACTATATTTGGGTCTAGTCCTGGCATATATTTATATGACCAAGCAAAAAATTTAATCCTTGCTTTCAATGCAGTTGTGAAATTATCTTGTTCACTTAGGGAGAGGCCTTCCCCTAATTTAATGGTATGGGGATTATCAAGATCTGTACCGATATCCTTGTCAATTGTTGGCTCAATAAAAAAATGTGAGACCCATCCTCCAACTAGTGTGGGGTGGGAATTAAGTGAATATCATCAGCTAGGTTTGCTTCTTCCATAGGAAATTTAGGATCAACCTCAGCTTGAAAAATATCTTGAGTAGTTCTTGAAGAAAAGTTAAATGGCTATAACATTTCCTCATAAGGCTAATACTCTGAGGGCGATGGAGAAGAATCTCCTTGATCAAAGTCAATTGCCTCTAAATCAAGATGCAATTGCTTGGATGGGTCATTCAGATTCACCAATGGTGTTGTTAAATCTATGGAAATCATGTTGATGGATACATGATCTCCTACTCTAGGGTGAGTGGGTCTAGAGACTTGATGTTGTCTCATAACTTGCGGATGTGGCTCAGGTGGAAATGGAATAACTGGTGGTGGCCTATGCGAAAGAGGGCGAGCATGCTCTTTATGAGGCAAAAGCTGGCATCAGATGGGTCCTTGGATGAGGAATAACATATGAAGATAATATTCATCCTCATTGTCCAAAGGGAACATGCGCTCGTATTAATCATCTGAGCTATGGTAGTTAATGGGTGCGACACCATAATCATCTTCATCATCACTCGTCCATTCATGAGGAGGACCTTGGTCTTGTTTCTCACTATCAGATTACAAGGTGTGTGAGATCTCCCCAACTTCATGGGGTTGTATGACATCACTAGAAAGGCCTTGATGTATCATGTATATGGGGAAATGATCTCTGAAGGAATGAACATGATTTGGATTAGTATATGGATTGTGAGTGAGATTGTTTTGATATTCTAGACATAAGTGTTAGAGTTGTTCGATGAGGACATCCAATGGTACCAGTTTATTGTGCCCCAATCTAGACTTATCATATGGAACTTGATATTGGGATTGACAAGGAATGCGAGAACCCTGATCATATAGGCCTAGTCCAAAACCATGCCAATTGAAATGATCTAGACATTGCAATGCATATTATGGATTTGAAAAATAATTCATATCCTTAGAGAAGTGTTCAGTGTCTTCTTTCTTTAGAGAAGTAGGTAGAGTTCCATATTCTAAACCTCCATAGATGAGATTGTTTTGGTTAGGAGGTAGGCCTAGAGGTACAATGCTACCTATGGGAAGATGAGGTCTCCCCATATCTCGCTCTATCTCCAGTTATGGAACTGTTGTAACATTTCTTACCAAGTATTCCCCTATCCTTGTACTAGACATCTAAACTATAACCTGGGGTGGTGAAGATGAATGATATGGAGTGGAAGTTTAAGGTAAATTAATGTTCACCTTTGGAGATGGTTCCTCATTAATGACACAAGGAACCTCCTCTGTGGATATGGTGGAAACTAATGGTGGGATCTCATCAATGGGCCTCTTTGACATTTTCCTTGATGGAGGAGTATATGATGTCGAAGCTATGTCAGAAGCTACCGATGATGAGTATGGAGTAGATGATAATGAAGGTTGTGGAATGGAGGGTGATGGTGAACTAGGTAGACTCTGAAAATATGTGTTCAATCGAAAGTCTATGTGAGTCAAAGGTAATGTCAACTCTGGCATTTGCTACAACATGTTGTAGTACTTAAAGGGCTCTAAATAAGCATTCACTACATTTTCTTGCCCTTCATAAGTTTATTTTAGGGATTAATGTGCAATGGAAGGGACACACTTCATATCCCTAATCCAAGGTCGACCTAGAAAAATGTTGTAAACCATCTCACCTTCTAGCACATGGCACAATGTTGATATTGTCTTCTCCCCCACCTTGATGGGTAAGACAATAGTACCAACAATAGAACATATTATGTCATTGAAAGCACGTAGAGTGTAATTTGATGCCATAACATGAGATGCTAGCAACTTAAGGTGCTTTAGTTGTTATGATATTGCTTGAAGAACTAGTATCTATAAGCACTCTCTTGTATGGTATCTCATTTATACATGCAATGATGTGTAAAGGAGGATCTACCACATCAGTAGCTATTGTTTTAAGGTCATGCTCATAAAATTGTATAATTGGTTCTTTGCACTATTGCACATGACCCACAAAATATATAAATGAGTTGGAATCCTGTGGTTGCAACTCGATTGACTTTAAAATATCCATCAAGGCCTCCTGATGTGGGGGTGATTGTTCGATCAACTCATATATGGATAATCTTGCAGATGTAGTTCTCAAGATTTGTGTAAGCTTATTCTTAATTATTACTAATGGCCTAGATGGAAGGCCCTGTACTATAGGTGGTGTATTTTGTGATGTAATTGGAACATCACTTGAAGTTGTAGGTTGTGTAACTTGACTTGGATATTTCTTGTTCCTCGTCGCAATACTCACCATCCCTACATACCCTTGAATAGGGGGTTTCACTTGTGTTTGATTCATAGGTTTAGCAGGCATTGTCTGTACCTTATGAGTTGGTAAATGGTATTTATAGATACCCATTTCCTTATTGGTAGGAGTTGATGGAGCATCCATTGTAAGCTCATTCCTCTCAATCATGTCTTGTACTACATGTTTAAAACCATAGCATATTTGTAAATCATAGCCACCATGCTAATGAAACTAAAGATATTAATCCTCTCGACGTCCCATAGGCTTGTGTTTGTCAATTTTTGGATCTTTAGGTTTAATATTTGGTAAATTAAAAATCTTTGTAGCCTACAATCGATCGAAAAGAGAATCTATGGATTCAGTGATGGGAGTAAATTGTCACTGAGGGCGACGTTGTTTTTGTCCCTGATTCACTGTACCATTATTGCCATAACTCATAGGAGGAGGTTGGGCCTGATAATTAACCTTTTTGGGAGGCATCACTTGAGAATACATAGGAATATTTATGGCCACTTGATTGACTGTAGCTGGCTTTGTAGGTTTCGAGATATTCTTTGGATTCTTTGTCCACTCCTTGTAAGGTTTTGTAATTTCACCTTCATGGATTTTGGTTTCCTCTATGTTTCTAGCCTGTGCTAGAGCTTCTTCCAAGGTAGGGTATTGCTATAATTGCAATGTCAAAGAGATGGGTTTTAAGAAACTCTTTGAAAACAACCGAGTCAATTCAGTTACTGGCAATATATAGGGTAGCTTACCCAAAAGCGTTCACCACCTATTTCCATAGTCAATAATCAATTCATCCTCAGTTTGTTTCATCCCTGTGAGGTTAGTTAATGTTACCGTCCTTTTGGTGTTGAAGGTGAAACGTTCCAAAAATGCATCGACAAATTGTTCAAAAGTGTAGATGCTATGTTTTGGAAGTTGGTTGAACCATTCAATAGCCAGACTTGCGAGGGTGCTCAAGAAAGTTATTAGGAGCAATGCATCATTATTTCTGTATGTTAAAGCACAAATTCAAAAATCTAGTTACGTGCTCTTGAGCATCTTATTTGCTTAGGATAGACCAGGGAAGGAATGGATGGATGTAATGATTGGTTATTAAGATAATGCAAGGTAGGCTTTTGAAACCCATTGCTAGCTGTATTACCCTTTACACTTTCTAATCGTGAAAGCAAGCCTTGATATGCATCTAAGGATTTAATATCCTCTTCTTTATTTTGAACTTGTAGGGGTGGATGAGGAATATTAAGCATAGGTTGGGGTGGTTAATTGACATCAGCCATGCCTCCATAAGGTACTTCTACATAATACTCATTGTTTTCTAACTCATAAGCTCCATAAGGTGTTTCTTGTATGGGCCTATA
Source organism: Wollemia nobilis (assembly GCA_028583015.1). NCBI lineage: Eukaryota > Viridiplantae > Streptophyta > Pinopsida > Araucariales > Araucariaceae > Wollemia > Wollemia nobilis. The sequence goes on from JAQPPZ010017052.1 coordinate 10,065,999, forward strand.
AGGAGGAACAAATGCCTATTGAAGGTGATCTATGTGTGGCCTATCATATGCATGTTGTGTAGGCCTAGGATTTCTAGGAGGCAACATTTTATTAGGTCTTGGAGACCTATCTCATTGGAAATTGGGTTGCCTCGGGTGAACTTCCTATCTATGTGTATTTGGAGTGACAACTTCATGACGCAAATTTTCTTGAATTTTTCATTCAAGACTTTCATTCTCTATTTGCTGTCGCTGCTCTAAAAGATCAAAATGATGTTTATCCGACCTAAGTCATTTAAACTCAGCCTGGTGGTCAGCATATTTTTGGACCAAATTATTAATTTGATCAGCTGTATGAGGTCTAAGTGCCTTAGCACTATTGCCTTATTGTCTATTATGTCTAGTAGTATTCGTGAGATCAATTACACACTTCCATTGATCAAGGGTAGTCGCATTGACTTGAGGTTCTCTCCTAAACAAGTATCTTTGAGAGACTACTGGCATAGATGAACAACGTGCTTGCATTGACACATTTTTATGAGGATCTTCTGGATGTTCCTCAGGTATTCCCTCATAAATGAGGTAATGTAAGGCAGAAAAAAGTCACCTAGTTTGACGAGTATCATACTCATTATGATTTTGATACCTTGGAGTAGGGTGACATGAAATCTTAAGATGTTCATTCAGCCCTACTCGAGGTGTGAGCTCTTGCTACTGTGTATGAAGAGAAGTAGAAGATTGAGAAGGCACACGGACACATGGTATTGCTCTATGTGTAGGTGCCTCATCGCATGGTGAATCTTCTAGAGATAAGGTATTTGTAGCATGTGAATTAGGTATATATTTTTCCAAGCTAGGACTATGACCTATAGGGGTACCCTATGAAGGAGTCTCTTGTAGGCTAAGCCTTCTACTTGACACTCAAGAAATAACCATCCACTCATCTATTGGTCTATGACTAGGAAGAGCAGTTGATTCCCAGGGAGGAATGATCCTATCCCTAGGCTCAACATGAAGACATCCTATATCCTCTTCTCTATTGCCCATAGCTTATACCCTTGAATGGGTTTGGCTATGGGTACATACCATAGCTATGTACTCTAGCTACTATGTGTTTATATTCTTTACAATTTTTATGAATTTGAAACAAACAAACAATAGAGACACACAAGCATAGAAGTGATTATCTCATTTTATTTTATTTTTTAGATGTGAATACTAAACTGTTTGTCGTGTTTTAAGATGTGTTGCTTTGTAAAGAAAATCCTTTTCTCGTGTTTGATATTTTGTTGGATGATATTCTCAAATTTTAAAGTATTTCACCTATATACTCGCACAAGTCAAATAAGAGGATGAAATCCATATCCAACAAGGTAGCATAGGTACTACCAACCCTCACCCAACACCCCGTGTGTAGTGATACACCCCTCCGAAGAGGAATGTGTGCTATTTTGCATGGTTAGGACAGATATTGGGTCATCCTTGGCAACTGATGGGTCCTGATAATACTCTTTTTCATGAGCCAATCGAGTGGTAATTCCATCCACTATTGGTATCGATCAATGGGTTGGATGTGAAAGCCCAAATCCATTGATGTTAAAATAAAACTTGGTGTGTGGGGTTCATTTTAAAATATTTGAAAGAAAAAAATACAACACTCAATGATTTTTGACTAAATGCATGAAAGTGCATTTTTATTTCAAAAATATTAGTAGCATAAAAAGGAAAGCACAAAACTTAAAAGCCTATATGAACTTAACCTTTTTGGCAAGTTTCCATCAAGCAAACCAAACAAAAGACAACAACTTCTACTATATTTTCCTTTTGTTTTTCTCTGAGCTAATTAATGCATGATTTTGGAAAGAATAATCTAACCTTTCTATGCATAGAATAAGCAATAAAAACTTGAAATTTATCAAATTTTGATAGTAAAATTTCAAATTGATAGTGCAAAGGGGTGTAAAAATGAACCTGAAACATGCTGTTTCTACAAATTTTTGCGGAAACCCTCTGGTTTTATGGCCATCCCAGGTAGGGGTGGTCACATATTGTGGGCCATCCCACCCAGTGCTATGGAGCTGGCCATCTCACCCAGTGCCATGGAGCAACATAAAGGCCATTTTTGCTCAGAGCAATTTGTACCTACAACAGAGAAAACCAAAAAAAGAGGTCCAAATTAGCGTCATCCAAAGGGGAGATAAAAAAACATCATATACTGTGATTGCCACTGTAGATACAAAATTTACTACACCACCTTAAGGGAATTCATTGCAATGTATAATAGTATAGAAGCATTCAAAGGGGAATAACACATAAACTTGTAATCTATGAAATTGAAGCAAATGTATGACCAAATGGTGGATTTCTCCTTCTATGTAATCAATGTATAACCTCAAATATAAGATTACAAAGATCCCCTTTAGGGATTTTACAAATTGATACAAATTCCATTACAATGTTCAAGGGATCTAGTCCCTTGAAAGAGGCCTCAAAGCGGTGTAAACTATGGTTTGTATTTGTAAATATCGCATCCCACGATTGAGAGCTATCCTTCAACCTGTTCTTCTAGTCTTCTTATCTCCTTCCTCCTATGTATAATACCTTCATCTACACACAAGGGCTTAAAATGGGGTTAGTAGCACCTGTTTCATAGAATGAAAGATAACATAGAAAACATAGTAAAAGGTGAGAATGCTACAACCAAAAGAGATGATCTACATGCATAAAAACTAATCTACACTGAGCATATATATATTCTAAAATGATATAAATATAAATGAGTGGTTTTGAAACCAAGTTATAAGGTGAAACTATGCTAAACTGTTGGCCACTCCGGGGTGAGCCATGTGGACCTGCAACATTGGGGATCACCAAACCTGCATCAAAACTCCTCCAAACTACCTCAAATTTGGACTAGAGATTCATCTAGACATCTTAAGGAGGTCTATGGAGGAATTTCTTCAAAAATCTCTACTATTTTGGGACCATCCCTATGAGTACCATGGGATGACTGCTAGCCCTCCCTAGGTGGGAAGATTACAAAATTGCCTTAGTTTTGTCACCTATGGCCTTGGGAATTGGTCCAAAATAGGGTGAGGGTGTTATCAACAGATGAGGCCAAAAGGTTCTTCAATTTGGCTAGTTTTGGGTTCAACGGATCGAGCCTAGTTGCCCTTGAAATTTCCTTATAAGTAAGGGGAGTTTCAAGGCCAAGGCGAGGTGAGTTTTTTGTAGAAAGCTTGGGTATGAGTGGAAGTATAATTTGGCAGCACTTCGTTGCTCCAAATGCTATATTCATCCTACCTTTGGAATGAGGTTTTAGGCTAGAATGAGGTTTTAGGCCTCCTTTTATAGCCCAATGGGTCATCTAGGGCCAAATGGCATCTTTGCCATGTGAGGCAAGTGATGTCACTTGTCCTAATTGCATCATTTGATTAATGAGGGGAAGGTTACCCTTTTGGGGATCTCAATCTACTACCCTGTAGTCCATTAGCAGGTCCCCAATCAATCTGGGGTGATTGTACGTGCTAATGGCAGTCTTTGATTGCCATTTAGCACGTCCTTTGAATTTTTCAAGGGTCCAGTTAGGGGTCATCCCACCTAGGGATGGTTGTTGATGGCCATCCCTAGGTGGGATGGTCACTAATAGGGGCCCCAAAACTACCCCAGACTTCTAGGAACCCTCAAAACTAAGTTTTGGAGGGTTTTGGGAACCTTTTGCTAGCCTAGAGGTGTGTCCAATAGGGCCATATGTTGTCAATAAGAGGGCATATGTAATGCACTGGTAGTCTTATTTGATTTATGTGATTTAGGTGTCTACACATGGAGTGTGAATCACTGCAATCATCGAGAGGATAGAGCAAGTAACTGGATATGAGGTCTGCTTGAGATTATGCTTATATGTCATTTTTTTATGTTACTTTGGTCATTATGATGAATTTAATTCATCAAAATGTATTTATTTAATATTTTTTTTATACCCCATGAAAGGAATTTTCCTATTTTAATTTGTGGAGCAGGCCACTTTAAGGTCCAATGGCCTATGAGTTTTTATTTGTGGTCGTTGTTGCCTTGAGTGACCACGAAGTTTGGGCCGCTGACGTCAGAAGCGACCAAGGCATATTTTGAAAATATATAAAATGCACTTTTAGGGTTTGACCTATCATTTTCACTTGCTGACAATTCACTTTTTAGAGCTCTAGTGAGACGGTGACGGTTTACGATTTCTAAGGACACCTACATTGAGGACATGGTTGCATAGGGTGAGGCATCAACGGTTGGAGAAGCCGAAGCTTCTCGGGTATTCTTTCAAACCCTGGCCTCTTTTCCTTTTCTAGGTAAAATTGAATCTCACTAAGTAAATGGCAATTGAACCCCACTAAAGTTGTTGGTAATGAAAAAAATCCGTAATTAGGCTTAGCATAGGTTTTTAAGTGGTGGGTTGGTCTCCATTTTTTATTTTCTTGTCATTTTTTATTTTTTAAGGCCTAGGGTTCATGAGTTTACTGTGTTACTCTATGGCCACTATCGCTTAGAGCGACAAAAATTTGATCACTATCGCTCAGAGCAGCTAGGTTCAAATCCTAACAGTTAAAAATTCAACTGTTGGGTTTTTGTCGTTGTCTTCTCCAATGGCCAGATTCTAGCCATTGTTGGTGACATCGGCTGACCCCTTAGCCAACTTTGCTCATTATTTTTGTTCTTTTTGAATTTTCTTTGAGATAGTTTTTGATTTTTTTAGGAATTTTGAATTACTTTTTAGCATGTGTTGTATGCCTATGTGCATTTATTCCCTCCCCCTTTTGCTCAGACTTAGGAGAGTGCCAAAATTTTCATGTTTCACCTTAGATGCATCATAGTGATGTTTCTTCTTTCTTTTGTTTTGCTTAGATCCTTACTGCTTGGGCTCAGGACCCAAAGATCATGAATGACCTCTTGCCTCTTCTAGATGTCACTGATTGGAGGTGGCTTAAGGCTTGTGGGCTTTAGTATTTACCAGACTACCTCACATTATGTCAGACCATTCTTACCCTATGGCTTTGGCCCATTGTTGGGACCCTTGAACTAATGCCTTCCACCTCTCAACTGGCGATATGATCCCTTTTGATGGAGTAGTGATTGTTTTTTCAACCACTACTGATCAGGTGGATCTCTTCACTCAGGTGTTCAGGAGGAATTTTCAGGATGCTCTCATGGACAACAAGTCTGGAGGAGTGTCTATCATCCATTGATATTGATAGTAGGTTTTCATAGTGTAGCATGTGGTATTCTTAATGGTTATCAGCAACATTATTATCCCAAATTGCTCAAGTTTGAGGTTACCTTGGAACCTCCTTGCAATGGTTCAAGACCTGATGGACAATAAGGCTCCCATAATCTATGCATAGGGTAGGTCCCTAAGGGCTCCATATTATGATGAGCTGTACCACATCCAGAAGAGAGGTCGTGTCAACATCACCTATAGTTGGATTTTATAGATCTAGGGATGGGAGCACATTAGGGTAGATCACCCTAAGGGTCTTCCTATTAAGATCACATCTATGGATGAGTGGATGCAGTGCTATAGTGCTAGATGGGCTAGAGGGAGCAAGGAGCACAAAAGTCACACCTTTGTAGGGGAGTTGGCTCGCTATATTGATAATTTCACTAGACTCCTAGCTAGAGATTTTATATGGTGCCCTTATCATGAGTGTCATGTTTGGGATGACCCTAACAGATTTACTGCTAGGACACGGTGTGAGCGATGACTCATTGGTCATAAGATCAGAATTCGTGAGTACTTCTACTCTCAGGTTCTTCATCAGTACAGGTTGTAGTAGGATATGCCATTAGTATCATTTTTGTATAGGCGCATCAGAGCAGAGAGAGACCTCCCTCCCTAATAGATCACAAAACTAGTTGATGAGGAGGATGACCTAACTATTTATCCTAGTTTAGTTGGTGAAGTCACAAATGCATTTATATGATGGTGGGGTGACTTTATGTGGTTTTATGAGGGTAGTCTAGGTTAGAAGGATGATGGTGAATATGGGTCAGATCCTTTAGGGTGTAGGGTTCGTGCTAGGACTACGACATGGGGCCAGTAGGTAGAGAAGATGGTTGGGAAGGAGCAGGAGGCTCCTAAGGAGGAAGAGGAGGAGATGGAGCCTAAGGAGAGAGATTACCCTCTCAGGGCATAGCTACATGATGTGGAGATCAAGCTTCAGTCAGCCAAGATATATGTTCAACAATGTGACACTATTATAGCTCAATGGGATACCACTATAGCAGAGCTATCAGATCAGGTATAGGCTTTGCATGCCACTTTGGGAGGAGCTACATGGATGTAGGTTATTGTTGCTCCTCCTACTCTTGAGGGTATTTCAAGGGTAGCTCTTGAGGGTGAGATCAATCACTTGTAGGGTTTGCTAGATGAGAGCGATGTACATATTGCTGAGGATGTTGATTGACAAGGTGCAGGTCGCTAACAAAAATTGACTTAGTAAGCAAATATAACTAAAAATGCAACAAAAAATATTTATTAATAATGCACCCTCAACCTTACACCATTACATAGATTTTCAAAGGCACATTATATAGTGCATAGAGTAGAAGAGGATGGAGGGAATAAGGGGAAAGAAGTTGGAGGGATAAGGAAGTTAGGGAACGTGGAGGAATAAGAAGAAAGGAATAGAGGGAATATAGGAGGGAAAGTAGGAGAAATAGAAATTAGGGAGAAAATTAAAAATTATGCCGACAAATCGAAACACGAATCTTGCCGACAAAATATAGAGGTTTTCACACTTAGGACTAGAAAACTAGATTTTTCTAAGCCTCTTTAGTGAGAACCCTATTCACATTTGCAACATTCTCCCCCTTAAAGTTGAGAGGACTGACTACATAGTCTCTCAGCTTTATAAATTGAGCTTTACTCATCGCCTTGGTGAAGATGTCCGCGACATTCTCCAAAGTGTGACAGTAGTGAAGCTCAACAATTTCATGTTCCACCATATCTCTGATGAAGTGGTACTTCATATCAAAATGCTTGGATCTACTATGGTGGACAGGATTGTATGCCAACTGAATGGCACTAATGTTGTCATAGAATAACCTTGTTGGACCACTTTGCTGCTCTCCAAGTTCTTCTAATACCTTTCGTAGCCATAGAGCTTGAGTACTAGCATGAGTGACCGCTATATACTCAGCTTCTGTTGAAGATAGTGCTACGATTGTCTGCTTCTTGGAACTCCAAGTTATTAGTCCTGATCCTAGACTAAAACAGTTCCCTGAGGTTGATTTTTTGTCATCAATGTTACTACCCCAATCACTATCACTGAAGCCTACAAGCTTGATAGTGTTACATTTTTGGTAATGGATTCCAAAATCCCATGTACCCTTTACATATCTAAGAATTATCTTAGCTACCTGCAAATGCAACTCAGAAGGATTAGACATAAATTGAGAAACAAGAGAAACAACATACTGAATATTAGGTTTGGTGTTGGCGAGAAACATCAAACTCCCAACCATGCTTCTGAAAGTGGTCACGTCAACTTTTGATGCTCCATCATCTTTGCTTAATTGGATCCCATGTCCAACTGGAGTTGCAACTAGTTTGCAATGCTCCATAGCAAAATTCTTAAGCATGTCCCGAACATACTTATGTTGACAGATGAAGATCCCTGTATCTGACTGATGAACCTCCATTCCAAGGAAGTAGTGCATTAAGCCAAGATCCTTCATCTCAAACCGCTCCATCATGGAGTGTTTGAACTTCATATTCAGTTTTTCATTACTACCCATGAATATGAGATCATCCACATACAAGCAAACTATGAGGATGTCATTTCCTTGCTGTAGGTAGTAAAGAGTGGGTTCATTTCTACTTCTGGTAAACCCAAATTCTTTGAAGTACCCATCAATGCATGAGTACCAAGCTCGTGGTGCCTGCTTGAGGCCATAAAGTGCCTTCTTCAATTTGTAAACAAGATGTTCCTTGTATTTTTCCTCAAATCCTTGTGGTTGCTCAACATACACTTCTTCTATCAAGTAACCATTTAGAAATGCACTTTTCACATCCATGTGTTGAACTTTCCATCCCTTATTTGTAGCTAAGGCAAGAACTGTTCTAATAGTCTCTTGTCTGGCTATAGGAGCAAAAGTCTCTTCATAATCAATTCCATATTTCTGAGTGAATCCCTTTGCAACTAGTCTCGCCTTGTGCCTTTCAATGCTACCATCATCATTAAATTTGGTCTTGTAGACCCATTTACATCCAACACATTTCTTGCCTTTAGGAAGCTTTACCAGCTCCCAAGTGTCATTGTTTTTTATAGAGGTTATCTCCTCTTTCATGGCATCTTGCCATATTTTCTGAGTACATGCCTTCTCATAACTAGAAGGTTCAAGCTGTGCACTAGTTAACAAAGCATAGTTAACTTGATCTCCCCTAGGTTCCTGCTGGGAGTCATCATCACCATACAAGTGCATACTTTCTAATCTATGTAAAATAGATTCCATTTCACTAGCTTGACTCCTAGTGTATCTTCTTGAAAATTTTTTATCCAACATCTGAGATGATGGATGATATTGTAGAGTTCTCTTACCTTTGGATGGAGAATCAATGTCCATTGGTGAGGAACTTACTGATCGTTGCGGAGAAGGACTTGGTGAAGAAGTTGAATCAGAAGATGGACTTGGAGGATTTGTGGGAGGAGACTATTTTCCTTTCTGTGGTATCTATGGTTGCACCTGCTGAACAACTATATCAGTGGCCTCAACATCACTGAATATTTGGGGCTTACCCCATTCTCCCCCTTCATCAAAAATCACATCCCTAGAAATCACAAGCTTTCTAGTCCGGGGATTATAGAGTCTGTAAGCTTTTGTATTCTCACAGTATCCTACAAAGATACATGCTTGACTCTTTGGATCGAGCTTCTTCCTAAGCTCATAAAGAATGTGAGAATAGGCCAGTGAGCCAAATACTTTGAAATGCTTAACATTTGGCTTTTTACCATACCATGCTTGGTAAGGTGTCTGTCCTTCTAAACTTGAAGTAGGACTTCTGTTCAAGATATACACGCTGGTCCTGACTGCATCTGCCCAATAGGAATTAGTCAAATGCTTCATCTGAAGCATAGACCTTGCCATCTCCACAATGGTGCAATTCTTCCTCTCTGTGACACCATTCTGCTGTGGAGTGTAGGCAGCAGTAAACTGCCTCTTAATGCCATGTTGCTTACAAAAATTCACAAACTTATTAGAGGAATATTCTCCCCCCTATCTGATCGAAGACATTTTACAAAATGTCCACTTTCACTTTCAACTCTTGTTTTGAAATCAAGAAAACATTCATATGCTTCATCCTTATGTTTCAAAAAATATATCCAAGCACATTCTAGTATAATCATCAATAAAGAGTAGAAAGTAAGAGTTGTTACCCAGACTCTGTGTCTGCATTGGACCACAGATGTCGGTATGCACTAGCTGGAGTGGATAGCTGGCCCGCCATGCTTGTCCATGAGGAAAATTTGATCTAGCATGCTTTCCAAGAGCACACCCTTCACAGACTTCTTTACCATCTTGAACTTTAGGAAGTCCAGTGACCATGGCTTGGGAAGTTAGCATTTTCAAACTAGCAGAATTCAAATGACCATATCTCAAGTGCCATAGGACACTTGGATTGGTAATAGCAACATTTGCTAACTTATCTCCCCCTGGCTGGCCAAAATTTAAAGGAAACAATCTATTCTTTGACATTGGCACTTGAGTAATGATTCTATTATTGTTATTTTTATCAAAAATGGTGCATTTACCCTCATAAAAAAGCAACTTGTAGTTCTTTTCTAACATTTGTCCAACACTTAAAAGATTATGTTGGAGATGGGGTGTATAATAGATATCACTTACTTGTTTGACTCCTTCTTTAGTTGGAACCGCCATAGCTCCAATGCCTTCTACTACCAATGATTTATCATCTCCCAATTTGATGCTGGATTTGTAGGAGGAATTTAGAGTAGCAAAGAGCTCTTCTTTGCCACTCATATGGTTTGAACACCCAGTGTCCAAGATCCATGTATCATTCATGTTTTGATCTGCTTGACCATATGAGAGAAAGAGATTTGTGGCCTCTTCCTCTTCTCCAAAGTTTCCAAACTGACTGCTCTGGCTGCTACTAGCTCCTTGTGAAGTCTTAGTCCAACAGTCACGAGCATAATGGCCAAGTTTGCCACAATTGTAGCAAGATTGTTTTGACTTATCTCCTCCTTTACCTCTGCCTGATTGTTTCCCTCTATTTTTCTATTGTCCTCCTCTATTCTGATTTCCTCCTCTGTTGGATGATCCTCCTCTGTTAGGAGTTCCTCCTCTTTGATTATTCTTGCCTCTGCCTCTGTGTTGTCCTCTGCCATGGCCTCTACCTCTTCCTTCATGTGAGGCAAAAGCTTTATCATCTCCTCCATAACTGGTGGTAGGAGTTTCCCGTAACCTCTCTTCATGTGAGAGAAGTGAACCAATTAGGGCATCAAAAGACAATGAGGTTAAGTCTTTGGATTCTTCAATAATTATTGCAACTGAATTCCACTTAGGAAGAAGTGTTCTCAACACTTTCTTCACCATAACCTCTAGCTTAATATCTTCCCCTAGTGTGACCATTTTATCAACTATGGCTTTCACTCGCATGCAATAATCTCCCACTTTTTCATTTTCTTGCATCTTGAGATTTTCAAAATCTCGTTTCAATGTTTGCAGCTTTACCTACTTTACTTGGTCACTACCTCTATAACTTTCTTTCAGGGCATTCCAGGCATCTTGTGCAATTACATAAGAGGCAATCCTAGGGAAGATACTTTTATCTAGGGCAGCATGTATGTGATAAAGGGCAAAAGAATTGTTTTTCTGAGCTTCCTTTTTAGCCTTTTTATCGACAGTAGTGAAAGTTGCCCATTCAGCAACAGTAGGTTTAGTATAGCCCTCTTCGACTACATCCCATAAACCTTTTCCTATTAAAAGGGTTTTCATTTTAATTGACCAATACTCATAATCTCCTCCATTGAACTCAGGAATCGGTAGACTAGTATTGGATGCCATTGCAGAAAAAAAAAACAAACTTTATTTGGAGCACACAAGAAATACAAAGCAATACAAAGAGATTAATGATTTAAATCAAATCTCGCCTTTTTAGAACACTCACTGAGTTGGTGTTCTTCTTCTTGAGGATTGCTCTGTATGGGAAGAGCAAAGTTGTCTGCTTCATCGTCACTTATCACTATGATCTCAGGTTCTTCAGGATCCACTTCCTCTGGATCTTCTTCTTCTTCTTCTTCTTCGCTTCTGGTTCAGGAGAGCGTGGTGTATAGCTCTCACTTGATTCTGCTACCAGTACACCAGGTGTATAACTGGCACTTGCTTGTACCTCCGGTACAACTTCCACGGTCTCAGAATCTTCAATCCTTTTTTCAAAGATATTGTCTTTAGAATCTCCCTCGTACCCTGAATCCAGTTTCCTCAAATGAGCAATCACCTGATTTTCCAGCTGACAAAAGACTGTATGGAGACCTGATCGTTGAACCCTTTCATCAAAGGATTTTGGTGTCTCTCTTCTCAAAAGCAAGAGAAGTGCATTATAGCACCCCACTGACCGAATCATCTATCATTGCACGGGCAAATTATTTCTCGTTTTTTAAAATTTTTATAAAGTCTTTAAAAAATTTAATAAATTTATATATATTTTTTTAATTACCTTTTAAATAAATTATTTAAAAAGATAATTTTAAAAAAATATAATATAAAAATATTAAATAATTTAAAACTTTAAAAAATTTCAAAAACAATTTTTTTTTTTTTACCTTTTTCTTCACGCGGGCAAATTCGAACCCGTGACCTCCCGGGCTCAGGCGGGCGTCTTAGCCGCTGCACCACGCGGCTCCGCTGGAAACAAAGGGAATGCTCCTCCCTTTTATTCTCCTCTGGTGGTGATATTAAAAAAAACAAAAAACAAAAAACTTTGCTTTATAGCCTCCGACGGGATTCGACCCCGGGACCTCCTCTCCGCTAGCAACTGCCCTAGCCAACTCCGCTAGGCGTCCGGACGAGAATACAAGGGAAGGCGGGTTTATTTATAACCGACTGGCGGTGATTTTTTTTAAAAAAAAACTAACCCTCTTTTATCCCACATGCGCCGGATGGAGGATGCAAAGAGGGTTTTTAAACCCGAAGACTCACAGAGTCTTTCGATTGCCTTCGGGCAATCGAGCCACTTCTTTTGCCGCAACTACCTCCAATCACAAACTGCCACGTTGACCACCAATAACCTTCCACCACGTGGTGAAATTTTACCGTCATGTCTGCTGCCATGTCAGATTGCCTTGATCCGCATGTTTCCTAGTCAGCACCTAGCTAGCTGCCATGTGCCACCTCGGGATCCATGCCCGATCTTGCTCGTGATCTGCCTCAGGATTCGAGTCCTGCTGGCCTCACCTCTGCTTTGATAGCAGTGATTTACAAGGTGCAGGTCGCTAACAAAAATTGACTCAGCAAGCAAATATAACTAAAAATGCAGCGGAAAATATTTATTAATAATGCACCCTCAACCTTACACCATTACATAGATTTTCAAAGGCACATTATATAGTGCATAGAGTAGAAGAGGATGGAGGGAATAAGGGGAAAGAAGTTGGAGGGATAAGGAAGTTAGGGAATGTGGAGGAATAAGAAGAAAGGAATAGAGGGAATATAGGAGGGAAAGTAGGAGAAATAGAAATTAGGGAGAAAATTAAAAATTATGCCAACAAATCGAAACATGAATCTTGCCGACAAAATATAGAGGTTTTCACACTTAGGACTAGAAAACTAGATTTTTCTAAGCCTCTTTAGTGAGAACCCTATTCACATTTGCAATAGATGTAGCCCATATTGTCGCTCTCTCAAGGTATATCATTAGGCTAGGTGCCATCCCTAGGGTGAAAGGAGCCACAGGTGGGTCATAGGTTAGCAAAAGCTCTACAGAAGGGCAATCTTCTATCTAGCCTGGTCATGGGGCCCTAACTCACACTGAGATAATAGTAGGATCTAGCTCATACCATTATCCCAAAGACCCTTCCACAAGGGTGCTGCTACAGGGAGTGAAAGGCCAGTATTTAACTGATGGTTCATTTGATTTTGATTCATTTTTGAGGTTGAATGACCTATATGACTATAGCCCATGGGTATTTTTGTATATCCATGGACTTGACACACATACTTTTATGATATCTTTGCATTTATGACTCATTATGTGTATCATTTTGCTGCTCATGTTTTTAATGTTATTTATTTTATAATGTGATGTGATGATGGCATTATGATGACTTTATGTATATGTTAGATGATAGATGATATTGTAGATGCTTAGATGAATGTGTAGATGCTTATATGATTTGATGATATGATGTGATGTATTTTGAGTTGATAAATGATGAATATATGATTATATGCAAATGGATATTGCCTATATGTTTTATGATGTGCTTTATGATGTGATGATGGATGATTGATGACTTGTGTTTGTGGATGCAATGTTATTGTTGTTTTTATTTATTTATTTTTTTAAATTTACATGGTGGAATTGATAGCCGCCACGAATCTGGGCATGCTGTCCAGATTTTATGGCCACCATAGTATTTTGCATTGTTTATCCTAGAAGCCGCCACACAGATCTTCACGCAGTCCATCCCTATAACCACCATGCCACAATCATTTTAAACCTTTTACACCACTGAAAGCACTAGGAAATGGACAAGCGTTTAGTCCGATGAGGCCCGATATTTGAACCTTGGACCTCTGCCCAATGCGATGTTATTGTTAAATGTATGCTTAATTTTAATTGTATACATCTAAATTATGTGATGGGATGGTATAAACAAACCTGTATTCTCTAATCACTTAAAACATAAGAAATGCATATGACATTGACAATATTAATGGGTGATACCACAGAAAGTAAAAAATAATCATGATCTTAAATAATCACTCTTATCATAAGAATTGATTAAGCATTCATGTATGAAATGTAATGGTGTAAGATGTATTTTCTTGATAAGTTTCTATAAATTAAAAGATATAAAGTAGTCAATGTCCGTCTATATACCTTTTTTAATATATATGAGGTATCTGTCCTATTATGTTGATACCCCCTAATTTATAGAATCTTATAAAGAAATTGATGGTTAATGATGATATGATTTGTTGCTATGTAAGAATTTGGGGTTTTTCAGAGATCCAAACACTCTAGTTTTTTATCAATGACTTTGTATTGATCATTTTAGGCTTTCATCAAGGACCTAGATACTCATTCTCCCTGTGTGTGCAAGCGAATAGTTTTCAGATATAACCCATGCATTTCCTCCAATGTCAGGAAGGATTCTTTCAGCCCATTTCTAAGATCAGGGATTCTCAAGTGTTAATCTTATCCTTATGTTGGACTTAGTTGGACTATACCACTAGGTGGTTTTTGAGTTACCTAAGCTAGCTCATCCACATTCAAATATTGGTCTACACAAATGCCAGGAGCTTTTGTGGTAGACATATCATCATGCATAAGGATTTCTCCTTCCAGTTTTGTGCAGTGTTGAGAATTCCAAGGATTCAAGTTTTATTCCCCTTTTTTTCTTCATTTCATTTGGGATACTTGCTCGTACTTAGTGATGAAAATCACTATTTATTTTAACTTTTTTTTCTTTTCTTTTGAGCAAGGGATTCTTGTAGTGATGATACTCATTGTTTATTTTTGATTGATTTTCTGATATTTGAACTATGACTTTGGGCGTTTGAAATTTTGATTTTGAGATTTGAATTTGGATTTTTGAAAATTTGAACTTTTGCTTTTGAGATTTGCATTTTGTTTTCTTTCGGGATTTTGCTTGTTTTAGGCAAGCAAGGGATATATGCAGTGATGATAATCACTCATTTCTGGGTAGGGTTTGCACTTGTCCTTTTGCCAATTCTCAACACCTTTAAACCGTTTGCACAGGGGGATAAGCAAGGATATTACCATGTACCAATTAGAATTTAATGTTTAAATTAGTGATGGGATTATGAGATATGCTAGGCTTTGCCACCACTAGACCTTATATTCTACTAGCCGATATGGTTTTTCACAAAAGTTGATAAGATCACTAGGTGTGTTTGAATTGATCAAAAAACCCTAGTATTTTATGTATAGCAACAGTTTATGGTTGTGTTGAAAAACACAATTACACACTTGCGTTGATGGAGGTAAGGATTTGAATAGTTTTGTGAGACAAACGGTGGCATCACTTTTAAGACTCTCATGACATATGTGAATGTAATGGATATGAAAATGTAATGCAATAATGCGAATGCAAGCTATGAGATGCAATTGTTTTTGTATTTTTTTGATTTTATGTTTTTGTATTTTTCTTAATTTGACCAAAGGGCTTATTGTGCCTTTGGGGCTTTTTGATTTTTGGCTAAGTAGTATGAAGTAACTTGGATTTTCTTTGATTTGAATTTGACCAAGTGGATTGGATGTTCTTGGAGCATTTTGATTTGAATTTGACCAAGCGGATTGGATGCCATTAGAGCATTTTTATTTAAATTTGACCAAGCAACTTGGATGCCCTTGGAGCATTTTTATTTGAATTTGACCAAGCGACTTGGATGCCCTTGGAGCATTTTTATTTGAATTTGACCAAGCGGCTTGGATACCCTTGGAGAATTTTGATTTGAATTTGACCAAGCGGCTTGGATGCCCTTGGAGCATTTTGATTTGAATTTGACCAAGCGGCTTGGATGCCCTTGGAGAATTTTTATTTGAATTTGACCAAGTGGCTTGGATGCCCTTGGAGCATTTTGATTTGAATTTGACCAAGCGGCTTGGATTCCCTTGGAGCATTTTTATTTGAATTTGACCAAGCGACTTGGATGCCCTTGGAGCATTTTTATTGATTTTGACCAAGCGACTTGGATGCCCTTGGAGCATTTTGAATTTTTATGTTTTGTATTTTTGACATATTTGAATTTTTTTTATTTTATGACATATTTGAATGTTTTTTGTTTTTTTGATATATTTGAATGTTTTTGTGTTTTTGATATATTTGAATGTTTTTGTGTTTTTGACATATTTGAATGTTTTTGTGTTTTTGATATATTTGAATGTTTTTTTTTTAATTTATGTGTGAAATGCCTTTAGATGAATGATATTGAGAGGTTCAGGCTCTTCAAAACCATATAATTATATAAGGTGATATGATATAGGCCCCATTATTTGTGAAATCATGTATGGGCCTATCCAATTTACCATGAACTTGTCTCGTAGGTGCAGTGGCAGATTTGAATTTTGTTGGTTTTCTTTGAGCACTAAATCCCCAACCTTGAATTCCCTAAAGTGGACTTTATTATTGTAAGCTCGTGCAAGGTGATCTTGGTAAATGTGAAGATGCTCTAAATCATTAATTTAGCGTTCATCAAGAAGTATCAACTGATCAAGGTGGTCTTACCATGTGGCATCATCATCTATGAAGTATTTTAATGCTATGCATAGAGTTAGAATTTCCAGCAGGATTGACTTCAATGCCCCTTTTGGATACGATTAATCCCAATATCTTTCCAAAAATTACACCAAATAAGCACTTCTTGATTCAATCCAACATTGTGCTCAATTAGGCTGTGAAAGACTTGTCTAAGGACTTCAGCGTTCTCTTGCCACAACAAGGACTTGGCTAGTAAGTCATCCATGTAATCCTCTAAGATCTTATGCATATAGTCATGGAATATGTATGTCATGGCCCAATGATATGTGGCACCAATATTTTTAAGACCGAATGGCATAATTTTGTAACAGAATGTTCCCCATGGAGTAATGAAAGCAGTTTTATGCTGATCTTCAGGCTTGATCTAGATCTGGTTGTATCTGGAAAAACCATCCATTAGGGAGAGCATCTCATGACCTGTGGTTACATCTACAGGGTCATCTATGTTTGGCAATGGGAATGAATCCTTTGGTGTTGCCCTATTTAAATATTTGAAGTCTGTGTAGATATAGACTCTTCCATCGGGTTTCCCCATGGGTACCATGTTTGAAACCCATTTAGGGTAGTCGATATGAACTATGAACACTACATCCAATAGTTTTTTCAATTCATTATTCACCATCAAAGCAATGGTTGGATGCATTTTCCTCATATTTTTCTTGACTAGATTCTTCATGGGATCCAATGAAAGGTTGTGAATGACTAACTTTGGATCTATCTCTAGCATGTCTTTGTAAGTCCAAGCAAAGATATTCGGCCTCTCTTTGAGGAGAGGGATTGGGATGGCTTGTTCCTATGGAGATAGACTTTCTTTGAACTCAACTTTCTTTAATTTGTTAGGATCATCACTGATGTCCACTTTGAAAGTCGCTTCTATAGCCATATGTGACCCATCCTCCAATTGGTGGGGCATGGGTATCAAGTGAATATCATCAGTGGTATTTATAGGTCCTACTGACTTAGGGTCCAAACCAGCATGGAACACATCATATGCACAACCTGATGCAAAATGGAATATGGCTATAACATCTCTTCATTAGGGAAAATATCTTTAGGTTCTATTGGTGGATTAGCATAATCCCAATGAATAGCCTATGTGTTGAGACACAAAGGTTTAGTGGGATTTGCTAGGTTATGAAGTGGAGTGGTCAAATCAATGGAGATTGTATTGATGGATGGGATGAAATCTCCAGGACCACATGGGTGTAATATTGTTTTAGGGGTTTTCCTTCCATGCTTGCGATGAGGCTCTGAAGGAATGGGAATATCTAGATTTGGTCCATGATTTGTTCGGATAATAGAATCATTAGGTTCTAAGAGCTTCCTAAATGTAGGTAGAGGGGGATTGACCATGTGATAAATGACATTTAAGTCAACTGGTCTCCTTAAAAATTGCAAGCTAGGGTCTATGGCATGAAGTACTGTTTCTCTTTCCACCAACATATTGACTGGTCATAAATAATGAGGCCCAAGATAAGCCATCTTCGTATCATCCTCAAAATCATCATAACTTATCTAGAATCCATTAACATTCATATGGGGCCCCAATATGGGGGGATCATGTCTTAGACCTAAGTAAGCCATATTTGTTTCATACTCATATTCTTTGTCACTTATGAAGAATCCATTTACATTATTGTGCTACCCCAAGTTATGGGGCCATTGCCTTGCCCTTAAGTAGGCTCTCTCTATTGAGTCCTCTGACTCATAGTCACTTTCGTCCGATATGTACCCACTCTCATCATGGATGGACCAAGTAAATATTTGTAAATAGTGAGGCCCATGATTGGCCAAGCCCCCTAGTGCTTCATCATATGTTGCCACATATGCATTTTATTCTTGCTTATCATCCCATGAGTTGTAACCTGTTGGGGTGACATCAATTGTGGATCTCGGATGATAAGTCTCAGGAGGTGGCATGTTCACTATGACCACCTATCTATTACTCAGATATATTGCACTTGGTGGATGATAAGAAATTAAATTAGTCTTCTCATAACCCCAAGGTTAATCTATCTAATTCTACTGCTAGAAGGTCATATCGACCTTTGATGTGATATCCTAATCCAAATTTATCAGATGGGAGTTGGTATTATGGATCAAATGGTCACCTACGTCCTTGATCATATCTACCAAGACCATAGCCATGACAATGGAAATTCTCAAAATAGGTCAGAGATAACTCAGGATTAGAGAGGTAGCAAACATTGATAGTGAATAGCCCATCATCGTCCTTGTCTATATTCATAGATTCATGGGCATAATCTAGGCCAATGTAGATGAATTTTGTCTGTTTAGGAGGGTTTCCAAGTGGAACCACTATTTCCACTGGCGGTCTTATATCTTTTGTCCATCCCATGTCCTGTGTAGATTCTATGATAGACATAAAAAGTTATATTCTGCACAAGATACTCTCATATCCCTGTGCTTGCCAAGTGTATAGTTGCATGTGAGGTGGATGACCCCATGGATGACACTGGAAAAGTGAGATGATTTTCATCATATTCGACTTGGTATTGGTGATATTATTCCTCTATGGGAGTTGGACTCTCTTTGATAGCTATGGTTAGCATTTCCTTGAGTTTTTTTTCTCAACCATTGGTACCTTTAGCTTCTGATAATTCTTTGATTTAGGTGTTAATGGTTTACTAGAAGCATTAGTAGCTTTGTGTGCAATATGAGGTGTTGATGCAGATGGGTCCTTCTGTGCCCCTTTGTATTTGTTGTCCAGTTGAATATTTTGAGATGAAGGCCCTACTAACAAATGGGCTGAAGGAATCACAAATTCTCCTAGAAAATCTACCTGGTGAACATACTTGAATGGCTCTTCATTGACCATCACCATGTAGAATTTGTTATCATGCACATACTTAACACATTGGTATAAGATCTATGAAACACATCTCATATCCCTTATCCAAGGTCTCCCTAGGAGGATGTTGTATTGCATGGCCCCTTCCAAAACATGACACATCATGGGAATGGTCTTATGCCCCACCTTGATGGGTAGGACTATTGTTCCCATAGTATTGCATAAAGCATCATTGAAAGCTCTTAATGTGTAGGATCCCAGAACGATATTAGAGTTGGGGATCTTAATGTGTTCTATTGTTGTTGTCATGATAATGTTAATTTATGAACCTGTATCGATCAAGACCCGTTGAAACAAAAAATCATTAACTGATACCACGATGTGCAACGGAGGGTTTGGAAAGGCAGTAGATATTGTCTTAATCTCATAATTGTAGAATTGAATTACAGGTTCTTGGAACTATTGTACTTAGCCCATAAAATGGGTGAATGCATGTGGGTATTGCAGTTGGAGCTTAATTGACCTTAAAATCTCCATCAAGGTCTCCCTATGCTTTGGAGACTACTGTATGAGCTCATAAATTGATAGCTTAGCCAGATTCATTTGTAAGTTTTGCTCAAGTCTACTCTGGATAGTAACCACAGGTCGGGTTGGTGGATCTTGGAAGGTTGTCTTGCCCCTACCTCTACCTAGGTATATCTAGGACATTGATGGGAGCTACAGGAGGTTGTGGTTGACCATATCATCTAGTCCTGGTCACTATATTGACAATTTCAACCATCCCAACACACCCATGGGTAGATGTTTCAATTTGGACCTGATTGACTTGTGCACCTTGCCCTCTAGGGACCTCATGGTTTGGTAGCAAGTTTTTATAGATATCCATATCTCTGTTGTCAGGGGCCAGTGGGTTGTCCACTTTAAGTTCTCCTGCCTCAATCATGTTTTGTACCTGATGTTTAAAGCCAACACAAAATTTGATATTATGCCCTGGTATCCTATGATATAGGTAGAATTGATATTCCCTATATCCTTTCGGCTTAGGATGGTTGGGATCTATAAGAGGTATATTGGGGAATCTAATATTTCTCGTCTCACTCAATTGATTGAAGATTGATTGCATTTATTCTTTCAATGGTGTAAAATAATGAGGGGGCTTGTGTTCTTTGTTTCAGCCCTGATTGTTCTTTTGTTCATAGTTGGTTGGTGGGGGTTGTGCTTGATAATTTTGGGGTTGGTTCCCAGCCCCATCCTCAGGTGTAGCCAATACCAATTGATTAACTAGAGCAGGGCTTTCCTGCTTTTGCTTGTACTTTCCATTTTTTTTGTTCTTGTTCCACTCCTTGGTTCAGAGTTTTATAGTTCCCTCATCTACTTTTATCTCCTCAATGAGCTTGGATTGTGCTAAATCTTCCTCAAATGAGGGGTATTGTTGTAGTTGTAGCAAGAGGGGAATGTGTTTGGAAAAAATCTTAGTGAACATCCAGACAATTTCTTCTGTGGGAATGGAGAATGATAATTTTACCATGATTTTTCTCCATATATTCTTGTAATCCATTACCAGCTCATCATCATAATATCTCAAATTGGCCAGGTCTAAAAGGTTTACTTTCCTTTTAGCACCAAAAGAGAAACACTTTAGAAAATCATTCACTAATTGTTAAAAATTTTCTATGCTATGTTTGGGCAGCTGGTTGAACCATTGGGTGCCTACGCCTAAAAAAATCATGATGAATATCCTTAGCATAAGAGCATCATGTTATTCGAGATGAAAACATGTATTTATGAAGTTGGTAACATGCTATTGTGCATATTATTCACCTTTAAACTTCTCTAGTCTAGGCATATCAAAGTGCTTATGATAGGGAGGGCTAGGAACTAATGAGCACAATGGTTGGTTGTGTATTTTGTTCAATGTTTACGAGTTCCCAGCTGCCTCTTGTTTCTCAAAAGCTTTCATCTTTTCAGCAAGCTCTTGAAATACCCTTGATGCATAGATTTTCTCCTCTTATAGGCCTACTCATGGTGGTGGTGGAGGTAACACTCTATCCATTTTATTGGCTCTATTTTCTTCCCTTCTATGAGGGGAACCAAGATGTGCCTAATCTAGCTCTATAAAGTTTATCTGTTCCTCCTCAGTTGGGTTCATCTCATGTTTTGGAGGGTGACTTTGTTGTGAGTAAATTTCTTGTCTAATTTGTTACTCTCTTGTTGAGTTAACACGTTGATCTCTCTGACGATCACTTCCACATGTTTGTGGGTTGTTGCAAGCTAGCTACTTAGCTTGCTCTCTCAAATGTTGCTCATGTTGGTGTAATAATTGTTCTCTCTATTTATATTGTTCAATAGCATTCGCAATCTCTCACTCTTTGTGCAAGGCATTATCTAACCATCACATGCGATTAACTTGCATAGTCATAAACTCATGCTTTGTCCTAGATATTTTGATTCGCAAATCTCTCTTAGAGGTTTCTACTATTTCCTCACTCTCTCTAGCTAATGTGACTTGTTTAGCATATTATTGATTGTCTCTATGGTCATATTTTGTGTATTTTCTATGGGGTCATCTTGAGGTACCCCTAGTTTGAGAAGTAGGCTTAGAAGTCATGGTTCATGAGCTTCCATATGTAGAAGCTATGGTTCTACGAGGTATCCTTAGATGTAACCGATCCAACTCATCCAATTGTCTTGTTTTCCATGGCTAATCCCTAGGGGTGCCATTCACTCCAATGAGGTCATAGTCTAATGGAATCCTTCCTCTTTTTTGAAGAATATATTCTGTTTGATGTCTATGACTGAATGTGTTTCTAGTTTCTTGCCCCTCAGTGGGCTGATCTATTCTAAGTGTTTCATGTAAATGTTGATATGATTCAACTCTTGTGTGCCATTTTGAAGAACATGGACTTGTACTGAGAGGGGGGGTGAACAGTATAAGACTTAACCAATTAATAATTTTAACTTTAGATAGCAGTGGCATCAACACAACATTAATCAAGACAGAAAGCATCACACATTGAAGACCCATTTTTAACGTGGTTCACCCAAAATGGCTGGGCTACGTCCACAAAACTTTTCTCTAAAAATTTCCTCAAAGTTCTTTGGGAATCCTTCCCAATTACAATATTTATGAGCCTCGGCCCAAAGGAGATACCTTCCCCTAATCAGAATTTATGAGCCTCTGCTCAAAGGAGATACCTTCCCCTCTGCTCTGGAAATGATCCCTCAGAAGATCAACTGCCTCTACCTCTTGCCAGCACATGGAACTCCTTTCCACCGAAGACCTCCTGTCCTCAATGCTTAGCCTAAGAGACCTCTGCCTTCTATGATCACGTCCACAGCAGCTCAGCAACCTGTACCAAACACAGTCAGTCGGTCTAGTACAAGTCTTCCTCTGTCTGTCAGATCTGTCCAACGCTTAAGCTTGAACAAATCAATCCTCTGCACACAAGCCTTCTCAAAGACTTGCCAAATCTGTCCTCAGGTTCTTCTCAAAGAACCAGTGCACCTCTGTCCTCAAGTTCTCTGATAGAACTATCAAACTCAGCTCACAAGTCCTCTGCTAGGACCTGTCCAAATCTGCTCACAAGTCCCCACCGGAACCTCGTCCAAGACTGCTCACAAGTCCCCACACCCCCACAAGTCCCCACGAAACCTCGTCCAAAACTCAGCAAGCTCACCAAAAAAAAACTTTCTTAGTAGGAAATCACAAGGTGAATTGTTAGAGACCCAATGTGATTTGTCAAACTCATAGAAGCATAAAGAGAATTGTTAGAGACTCAATATGTTCTATACTCAACTCCCAATCTCAAAACTCAACTCAAATCAACTCAGCTCAAACTCAATCTCAAAGCTGCCCACTTAAGGTTTCACAACTTCACACAAGAAGCAATTTTAACCTTAAAACATCATGCTTTCATTTCCATAATCAACCAAAAGCACTCTCAACATTACAAGAAAAATTTATCCCTTATACACCTTATTTCTCCCTTATAGTCTTATCAAAAATAAAATTTATCTCTCATAAGAATGCAATAAGATATTTCAAACAACACCTTCAAAAGAATATTTTATCAAAATAAAACAAGCTTTAAACTCCTTATAACTCCTAAGCTGTTTTTCCCTCTAATAAACTTCCTCCATCCGCAAAATACACTTAGCAAAAATTAATTTCGAAAATACCTTGGCCAACATCAAAAATCATGCTATGGAGAAATTGTGCACGAATTCTAACACCACCCGCTGCGTCCACTTCACGATGAAAAACCCTTTCACGTTATTCAAATGCGGAACCTCCCGTTCGGGTAGCGCGCCAACAGCCTAGCCGCTACCGGTGCGCCAAAGGCGCCCGGTGAGGTTTAAACCTCACGCTGTTAGCCTTGTTCCTTCTACGCCAGGGATTAAATAAAACAATAGTGCCTCCCTTTCTTCTGACGTGAACACGAAGACGAAAACCTTACGATGGATTTACGACAAACGACGAGTACAAAAAAAATGAACAGCGGATTCACGAAAACGGCGAAGACACAGTCGAACAGTAGATCACGAATTCACAGCGAGCAACTCTTTTCAAAATGCGGATGGGATAATTCTTGATTTTCATCGAGGGAGATTTATATGCATTTTTACCATAAGCTCTTGACGTCGGCGAGGAGTTTAACACGTCGACAGAGGTCTTGGCTAGCGCCCACAATCTTAAAACATAGCGCCATGGGTTAGGATAACCCATTGCAAACAATAATTTAATATTTATTTAAAAATAATTAAAGGGAACCTTAACAAGGTTTTTAATTATTTAAATAAATACTTCCTCCTGGACCCAAATGCATTAAACTAATGCATCCACCTGTAATCTTTAAACCTGCCAACTTGGGGTTTACAAAAGACCTTTGAAACTGTCATGTCGTAACCTTCATCAAAACAAATTATTTGACATCAAATCAAATTCCTTCAAGAGCTTCTTGACATCAATGACAACTTATACACTTGAGCAAAGGCAATGTACCCAAAGTACCCAAAATTGCCAACAATCTCCCCCTTTGTCATTGATGGCAAACCTTTACTGAAAACACTTCTCAAGAGCCAAAATTGAAACCAACTGTGCTAACAACTGACCAACTGTGCCCACAACTAAGAATCTTCCTTTGAAGTTTTGCTCCCCCTGACTTGAAGCTCTCCTCTTCACTTTGAAGCTCTCCCCCTTACTCATATCTCTCCCCCTTTGTCATCAATGGCAAAGGGTCACCTTTGGGGCTCGGGACTAAGAATGAGCCTCTTAGCTTAGTCCCTCCCCCACCTCCTGATGAGGTGATTAATTCTGGGGTGGGAGTACAACTCCCAATTTCTCCCTTAGATACTCAAACGTATCTCTTGGAAGAGGTTTGGTGAAGATATCTGCAATCTGCTCTTTAGTAGACACATACTCTACCTTGACCTGCTTGTCTTGCACTTTCTCCCTTAGAAAGTGATACTTGATGGAAATATGCTTTGTCCTTGAGTGCATTACCGGATTTTTGGAAATACTTATGGCACTTGTATTATCACAAAGTATGGAGATGGGTTGTTCATGCTTGACTTTGAAATCCTCCAAGGTGGTTTTCATCCATAAAACCTGTGTACACCCAGCCACTGTTGCTATGTATTCAGCCTCTGCTGTAGATAAGGAAACTGAAGGTTGTTTCTTACTTAGCCAAGAAACCAAACTCTTTCCCAGAAAGAATGCTCCACCACTAGTGCTTTTCCTGTCATCAATACTGCCTGCCCAATCTGCATCTGTATAAGCTGTGAGAGTGAAATCATCACCTTTGGGATACCAAAGCCCAAAGTCCATAGTGCCCTTCAGATATCTGAATATCCTCTTAACTGCTATAACATGAGAATCTTTAGGAGCTGCCTGAAATCTTGCTACTAACCCAACTGCCTGCATGATATCTGGTCTTAGTAGTTGTAACATATAATAAACTGCCAATCATTGATCTGTACAACCTCTGATCTCCATTGGAGATTCATCATCTTTACTCATCTTGCACCCTGTAATCATTGGAGTACACACTGGTTTGCTGTCCATCATCCCAAATTTCTTCAACATTTCTTTGATATACTTTCCTTGAGAGAGAAATATACCATCTTTTGATTGAGCAATCTGAAGACCTAAAAAGAATGACAGCTCTCCAATCATAGACATCTCAAATTCCTTCTGCATGGTGTTAGCAAAATCTTTGCACATCCGAGTCTTATTTCCCCCAAAAATAATATCATCAACATAGACAACCATAATCAACATATCATCACCTTCATTCTTAATATACAAATTGCTATCCGCCACACCTTTCCTGAAGCCTTGCTCATGAAGATACCTGTCAAGTCTTGAGTACCAAGCCCTAGGTGCTTGCTTTAACCCATACAAGGCCTTTTTTAGTTTACACACATAGCTCGACTGTTCCGAGAGAGACACTCCTTCGGCTGTTCTATGTAGACTTCTTCTACCAACACCCCATTTAGAAAAGCTGACTTTACATCCATTTGATATACCTTGAATGATTTGAAGCTTGAAAGGGCCAAAAACATTCTGATAGCTTCAAGACGAGCAACAGGAGCAAACGTCTCTTCGAAATCAACACCTTCTACTTGAGCATAACCTTTGCAGACTAACCTAGCTTTGTTTTTGACAATCTTTCCATCCTCATTGAGTTTATTTCTGAATATCCATTTTGTGCCAATGACATTCTTGTCCTTAGGTCTTGGAACCAATTCCCAAGTTTCACTTTTCTCTATTTGATTTAGCTCTTCATCCATTGCTTTTACCCAAAACTTATCTGCACATGCTTCACTGAAATATTTTGGCTCAATCTGAGATAATAATGAAACATTTGTAGAATCATGTGAGGGAATGACTCTTCTTCTTGTTTTCCTGCTATTTGGATCACCAATGATCAAATATTTGGGATGATGTTTCTGAACATATCGTGAAGGAGTTTTGGGAAGCAATTGTTGTCTTTCCTCTTCTTCATCTGAAACCTCTCTGAATTCTTCTTGACAAATTTCATCACTGAGTTCCTGGACTGGTTCTCTTATCCCTGTCTTTTCATCAACTGTTACATTTATGCTCTCTACAACTGTATGAGTTCTTTTGTTGAAGCATCTGTAGGCCTTGCTTCTGCTGGAATACCCAAGAAAGATTCCCTCATCACATCTAGGATCAAACTTACCCAAATTCTGATCTTCCCTTCTGATGAAGCACTTACTCCCAAACACTTTGAAGTATTTTACTGTAGCTGGTCTTCCTTTCCACAACTCATAAGGAGTTTTATGATGATTGACTCTAAGTTGGGCCCTGGTGATAATGTAGACTGCTGTACTAACTGCCTCTTTCCAAAAGCCATCTAAAAGTTTTGACTCATTTAACATAGCTCTAGCCATATTTTCAATAGTTCTATTTTTCCTTTCAACTACTCCATTTTGTTGAGGAGTTCTTGCTGCTGAATATTCTCTTTTGATTCCTTGTTGCTCACAGTATTCCACAAATTCATTTGAAGTGAACTCTCCTCCTCTATCTGATCTTAAGCATTTGATTCTCTTGTCAGTCTCATTTTCAATCATTTCTTTGAAAGCTTTAAATTTTTCAAAAGCTTCAGATTTTTCTTTGAGAAAAGTAACCCAAGTCATTCTAGAATAATCATCTATAAACAACATGAAGTAGCTTTCTCCCTGAATGCTCTGAGTTCTGGTAGGGCCACATAAATCAGTATGAATAAGATCCAATGGTTTTGAAGAAGTATACCCTTTTGATTTGAAACTGGTTCTGGTCTATTTTCCATGTTGACAAGGACCGCAAACGATGTTATGGGGCCTTTTTATTTTGGGCAAGTCTCTAACTGCTTCCTTGTTACTAATATTGACAAGATTATCAAAGCTCAAATGCCCCAATATTTTATGCCATAACCAACTCTCATCTTCTTGAGTTAGAAAACACTTTTCCTTTTTTATCTCACTTAGCATGTAAAGATTGTTTGGAGTCCTTGTAGCACTAGCAATGAGTTTTCCATTTTTTTCTTTACTTATCTCACATCTATCTGAAAAGAAAGATACTATGTGCCCTTGATCACAAAGTTGACTCACACTTAGAAGATTATGTCTTAGGCCTTCTACATAAAGCACATTTTCTGTTTTGGATTTCCCATCCAAACTAAGAGTCCCTTTACCATAGATTTTAGCTGACCTGTTATCTCCAAAACTGATTGTTCCTCTGTTTGTTTCTTTTAAGACCAAAAAATTTTCCTTTTCACCGGTCATATGTTTTGAACAACCACTATCAAGATACCATTTCTCTACTTTGTCTTGAGCATGAAAAGCGGTTTGAACTATCATTGACTTAGATTTGATCTCATTTCTCTTTTTAGTGAACTCAAGGCTAGATCTATCCAAACTGCACATCCTTGCTATATGCCCAAAATTATTGCACTTGTAACACATGACATCTTTATTCATAAGAGGTGCAAAAGAGTTAACATTTTCCTTACTATGGCTATTCACAGACTTATTGCAATGCATAGCTTTGTGACCAAATTTCTTGCAGGAAAAACAATAGCCATGGAAAGTATTATGTAACCTGTTTTGATGCCTTGGATGATTGTTCTTCTTGTGACCAACTGGAATCCACCGCTCTTCAGGATGAAGATTGATCTTGCTCGAAGCCCCTATTTCTTGAATGGTGATACCATCCTTCTTTTGCTTTTCACACGGAGTATTCTGTCTAAGAGCCAACTGTTCCAACTTCACTCTAAGAGACATAACCTCTTCTTCTAGTTTCTCGCAATCAACTTCCTTTCCTTTGAGAACCTCTGTCAGAACCTGTTCAACCTTCTTCCCTTCTTCAGCTAGAATTTTGAAGTCTATAACACTTTGAGACAATTCTGATCTTGCTATCTCTTCTTCCTGACATTGATGCTTGAGAACAGAATTCTCTTCCCTGAATTTCTCAAGCTTTCTTAAAGCCAAGAAGAATTCACCTTTGAGATCGAACTCAACCTCTTCATCTCTTTCTGAATCTGTATGTTCCTCCGATAGATCCTTCTCCAAGCTGTTAGGCTCTTTCTGGAGAGACCTGCTCGATACCAATTGAAGAACATGGACTTATACTGAGAGGGGGGTGAACAGTATAAGACTTAACCAATTAATAATTTTAACTTTAGATAGCAGTGGCATCAACACAACATTAATCAAGACAGAAAGCATCACACATTGAAGACCCATTTTTAACGTGGTTCACCCAAAATGGTTGGGCTACGTCCACAAAACTTTTCTCTAAAAATTTCCTCAAAGTTCTTTGGGAATCCTTCCCAATTACAATATTTATGAGCCTCGGCCCAAAGGAGATACCTTCCCCTAATCAAAATTTATGAGCCTCTGCTCAAAGGAGATACCTTCCCCTCTGCTCTGGAAATGATCCCTCAGAAGATCAACTGCCTCTACCTCTTGCCAGCACATGGAACTCCTTTCCACCGAAGACCTCCTATCCTCAATACTTAGCCTAAGAGACCTCTGCCTTCTATGATCACGTCCATAGTAGCTCAACAACCTGTACCAAACATAGTCAGTCGGTCTAGTACAAGTCTTCCTCTGTCTGTCAGATCTGTCCAATGCTTAAGCTTGAACAAATCAATCCTCTGCACACAAGCCTTCTCAAAGACTTGCCAAATCTATCCTCAGGTTCTTCTCAAAGAACCAGTGCACCTCTGTCCTCAAGTTCTCTGATAGAACTATCAAACTCAGCTCACAAGTCCTCTGCTAGGACCTGTCCAAATCTGCTCACAAGTCCCCACCGAAACCTGTCCAAGACTGCTCACAAGTCCCCACTTGGAACCTGTCCAAAACTCAGCAAGCTCACCAAAAAAAAACTTTCTTAGTAGGAAATCACAAGGTGAATTGTTAGAGACCCAATGTGATTTGTCAAACTCATAGAAGCATAAAGAGAATTGTTAGAGACTCAATATGTTCTATACTCAACTCCCAATCTCAAAACTCAACTCAAATCAACTCAGCTCAAACTCAATCTCAAAGCTGCCCACTTAAGGTTTCACAACTTCACACAAGAAGCAATTTTAACCTTAAAACATCATGCTTTCATTTCCATAATCAACCAAAAGCACTCTCAACATTACAAGAAAAATTTATCCCTTATACACCTTATTTCTCCCTTATAGTCTTATCAAAAATAAAATTTATCTCTCATAAGAATGCAATAAGATATTTCAAACAACACCTTCAAAAGAATATTTTATCAAAATAAAACAAGCTTTAAACTCCTTATAACTCCTAAGCTGTTTTTCCCTCTAATAAACTTCCTCCATCCGCAAAATACACTTAGCAAAAATTAATTTCGAAAATACCTTGGCCAACATCAAAAATCGTGCTATGGAGAAATTGTGCATGAATTCTAACACCACCCGCTGCGTCCACTTCACGATGAAAAACCCTTTCACGTTATTCGAATGCGGAACCTCCCATTCGGGTAGCGCGCCAACAACCTAGCCGCTACCGATGCGCCAAAGGCGCCCGGTGAGGTTTAAACCTCATGCTGTTAGCCTTGTTCCTTCTGTGCCAGGGATTAAATAAAACAATAGTGCCTCCCTTTCTTCTGACGTGAACACGAAGACGAAAACCTTACGGTAGATTTACGACAAACGGCGAGTACAAAAAAATGAACAACGGATTCACGAAAACGGCGAAGACACAGTCGAACAGTAGATCACGAATTCACAGCGAGCAACTCTTTTCAAAATGCGGATGGGATAATTCTTGATTTTCATCGAGGGAGATTTATATGCATTTTTACCATAAGCTCTTGACGTCGGCGAGGAGTTTAACACGTCGGCGGAGGTCTTGGCTAGCGCCCACAATCTTAAAACATAGCGCCATGGGTTAGGATAACCCATTGCAAACAATAATTTAATATTTATTTAAAAATAATTAAAGGGAACCTTAACAAGGTTTTTAATTATTTAAATAAATACTTCCTCCTGGACCCAAATGCATTAAACTAATGCATCCACCCGTAATATTTAAACCTGCCAACTTGGGGTTTACAAAAGACCTTTGAACCTGTCATGCCGTAACCTTCATCAAAACAAATTATTTGACATCAAATCAAATTCCTTCAAGAGCTTCTTGACATCAATGACAACTTATACACTTGAGCAAAGGCAATGTACCCAAAGTACCCAAAATTGCCAACACCTTTTGGTGATGAGGGTTTTGTGGTCCTTTCTACCCTCCATGATGATGGAGGAGTTGAAACCTCATCATATCTATGTGAAGAATGAGGTCTATAACCCTCTTTATGTCTATGTGAGGAAGAAGCTCTTGAAGCTTCCTTATGTATCTGAGAATTTTTTGTGTGTTTGGAGGAAGCCCTTGATGTTTCCTCATGTCTGAATATGATGGTCGTGAGGCCTCTTTGTGTTTATGAGATGTTGTTTCTTGTTGTGGTTTCCTATGAGGGGTTTCTTGCGGATATCCTCCAAGGGTTGAATTATCATCCCTTAGACTCATAGAATTGTGTCTTACGGTCTTTTGAGTAGGTCTTTCAATATTACTATAACTTTGCCTAAGGGTATGTGTTTTTTTGGACCCTCCCTCGGTGTTAGACTGGGGATGTCTACTTTTTGTTTTAACCATCATTTTGGAATTTAGATTTTGTGTTTGCACTTTAGATATGATCAAACAATATCACACAAATGTTTATCTTCATTATAGATTTAAGTGTGCCCTAACAATTTGATATATTTTTATGCTTTGTTTCTTCTTGCTTCTTGCTTCAGATTTGGAATGAGGAGACTTATTCATAGTGATAATCAAGAGTACTCATGCCAAACATGATTTCCCAAAAGAGACTAGGGTACACCACTAAAATCCCAATGGGGGGTTCACCTAGCTCTTCCACTCTGAACCAATGAATATTCCAACAATGGGAGACAGTTTGAACATAAGTAGCTTAGTATCACTATGAAAAAGTTCTTCAATCCATTTCTAGGAGAATACAGGGGGAAAAACTAGTGGAAGGAGATGAATTCCAACGTCACTAGACTCAATTGAGGGTTGGTGATGGAATCCAACTTCCTAATTTTTAAATGATATGTGCATGTGTGGTGTTCATTTTAAGCTTGCGTAATGTAAAGTGCATCATAAAACAGCCATGAGTCTTTCCTACATGCCTAAGTGAAAAATACATTTCAATATTAAGAAAGACGCATGAACTACTATGATTTTTATGAGTGCACTTTATTATGTGCAAATATGGCCTTTAGAAACGCCTCCAAACAAGAAAACAACATATAATGTCTAGCATGTTGGATTATAGAGTGAACTTTTCAAGCATAACCCGTTGTTCCGAGTAACACCTAGTGAAAATCTAAAAGAAGATCTAAGATATGCAATCGCCTAGTTCTTTATTCTTTTTTTATTTCAATTACCAAACATAAAGGTGCTTTAAGTTCTCTGTTTTAAACACACATAAGCAAATAAAAAGCTTTAATATATCAAAGAGGTTGTACCAACCTTTGATCCAGCTTAGAGAATCAATTTTTTGACCTCTGTTGCACTCTAATTCTGGTCACTATCGACTAGAGCGGCTGGTTCCTAGCCATTGTTAGCAGGAGCGGTTAATGCTCAGTTGGTCGTTATGGCTTAGATACACTGATTTTTAGCCACTGTAGATCAGAGCAGCTAGACCTGTACACAAATTTAAGTTAGTATCCAAGCAAAAAAAAAAAAGTCAGTGGATGTCCCATCGTGATCCCCATCTGTAGCGACCTTGGGATGCATGCACCGCTCTTTTTTATGCTACTTATAATGTATTAAAAACCCAAAATGAAATGGAAGACATCGAAAAGAATATAACATGAAAATAACAAAGATAGATCTATTTTATTTGGATTGAAACCTGGTTACATTTTGGTCCCTCTTAGGGATACCCATTTTGATACAATAAGGTTACAAATAGGCAAAGAGTGTCCCTTCCATGAAGAGTGCTTCGTCATGTCTATGTAATTATGGAGGCCTTGAGGCCTCGATATTTTTGTGTGATGAGGGAGGCCTTGAGGCCTTCTCATGTCTGCGTGATGAGGGAGGCCTTGAGGCCTTTACATTTTTGTGTAATGAGGGAGGACTTGAGGCATCCTTATGTTTGTGTGATGATGGAGACCTTGAGGTCTCCTCATGTTTATATGATGATTGGGGCCTTGATGTCCCCTCATGCCTACCACAATAGGAACCAAAATATGGATCTCTCACTGGGTTTCTCAAGGAGTACCCCCAAGGGTTAAGTTGTCACCCCTAATACTTGCTGAACTTCATCTAGTGACACCATGGGTGGGTGGGTCAATGTTATTGTAACTATGACTATGGTTGTGCGGAGCATCAGTTTCTACCTTATTTTTGGACTAAAGGTGGTTGCTCCATGTGTAGACCATGACACTTGTGAATTATCTTCTTAAGTAAATTTCTAAGCACACAAGCAAAGCAAATAAGTGTTTATCTCATTTAAGAATTAATGTGTGTTCCCTAAGCTATTTTGTGTGTTTTGATGCATTGTTTGTAAAGAAGATATTATGTCACATATTTTGTATTTTTTTGGATGGTATATTGAGATGGTTAAAGGGATTTCACCTATATACTCATACAAGCCAAATATGGTAGTGAAGTCTATAAGCAATGAGGTAGCATAGGTACTACCAACCCTCACCCAGTACACCGTGTACAATGATACACCCTTCTAAAGATGATTGTGTTCTATTTTACATGGATAGGATATTTCTTGGGTTGGCCTTGGCCATGGATGAGTCCCGATGATAATATTTCAAGTGAGTCAATTGAGTGTTAATGACATCCACTATTGGTCTTGATCAATAGGTTGGATGTGAGAGCCCAATGCCATTGATGTTAAAAATAAGACGTGATGTGTGGGGTTATTTTTAGAATAAAGGAAAATGATGCATCAATGAGCACTCATGATATTTCCCTATATGCCTAAAAGGAACATTTTATTTCAAAAAATGCATCTCTAAGTTATCTAAATGACTTTAATACAATGCAATTTCTACTTTGTGATGTAACGACCTCTAGCTAGGCCATATGCAAGCAAGCTTAAGCATGCAAGAGCTTAGATCACTGGAGACTATGGTAGACCTCAAAAAAAGAGATTTTTTGTTCCTAGAAGCAACTAGAGGAAAGCTAAAAGAAAAATCTAAGAAGCTTCAAATGCATTTTCTTTTCTTATGTTTCCTTAATAAAAAATGCAATTTTACTTATTTTTTTCTAAAAATAAATTGCAAATAGAGAAAGACAGAAAATCATGGAGTAGCACCAACCTAAAATCCTTTTTTGATTATGAAAGGGCTACCCTCTATTACACTTTTCTACTAACTACTATAAACCAAATTAGCTACTACTGGCCACTAACTTCAAAAGCGGTCAAAATATGTTGGCCGCTATCAACCACAGCAGCTAAACCTGCACATAGAAAGTACATGAAAATATTAGCATAACAACCAAAAACATAAAACCAGGTGGGGGTCCCACCATGATAACCATCTGTGTAACCTTAGGAAGATGTGCACCTTTATTCTACTTACAATATTATATCAAAATAAAGGACCATAAAGCATAGATAACACATAAATGATAAAATAAAGAAGTATATTTTATTTATTCATGTGGATCCTGGTTACATATCAGTCCCTCTAAGGGATACCCAATTTTGATACAATGAAATACAATCAAAATGGTAAATATGCCCCTCGTAGGGGGTGGTGCACTCTACAGGCATCTCGATATCACACACAAACTTGTATGAGGGCTTATAGATGCCTCCTCCTTATTTTCAAGAGGGATATGTTACTTTAAATGCTTTGGCTTGATCTTGTAACTTATATCATATGTACAAGAAACAACAGTAGGAGATCAGTAGCACGGGTTACCTCTAGTGAAGATGATTTATTAGCAAGTCTGTTAAGCATGAT
Source organism: Wollemia nobilis (assembly GCA_028583015.1). NCBI lineage: Eukaryota > Viridiplantae > Streptophyta > Pinopsida > Araucariales > Araucariaceae > Wollemia > Wollemia nobilis. Next base: position 10,100,315 of record JAQPPZ010017052.1, read on the forward strand.
ATATAAGCATAATAAGATTAAAATATAGTAAAAATAAATAATAAATGCATGATATCTTAGGACATAATAATGCAAATGCATTAAATAAACTAGATCTATTCTAGAACTAATTAATAAAGAAAAAGGTAATGATATATCTAAGCTAAAACTTGGAAAATAATGTCTAAACCCTAGGTTGTGCTTGTGGGCCACTGTTGAGGATAGCAACCATGAAATTAAGCCTTCTTTCTTGCAAAATAGGGGTTGTAGCACTATGTTCCTCATATGAATTGATGTCCAAGGGTCACCTCTATGTCCGTACACTAAGTGGTGGTGAAGAAAGTTTGATCTGAATGGTTGTATTTCTAGAAATCATCGCTATATCGGGTGGAGATCCGCTACTCCTCCAAGAGGTATAAGATCTCTCTCCAATCTTCTAGATATTTGCTACATAAAATTCTAATATTTATGGATCATTTGATTTTTTGGGGAGTGTCCATATGTAGACCTCCTAGATTCAAACCTAGATCTGGATATTGACTTCTTGGAGAAGCCAAAATCTAGATATGCAGGCAACTAATCATCCCAGGGTGAAGGATCATTCATAGATTGTCATTGAAGGGGTAGTCAGGAGGAGATATAGGAGTTCCTCACCAAAACCACCTGTAAGTAATGTAAGTGTAGTCAAACTATGTGATATGGACCCATATTCATGGCCAGACTATGTTTTGGTGCTAGTCGCTATCCAAAATAGCGGCTAAGTGTGGCTACTGTTAGCTTCTTTGGCTAGTGTTGGAAGCCACTCTAACTGATAGTGGCTAAGCATGAATGGTCTAGAACTACCCTCTTTGAGTGGTTATGACACTATTGGCTCTTGGAAATATCCAAGATGATTTATACAACCTTTGGATGTGTCCATATGAGTAATCTCCTAAACATGACGTGTCTTAGGTGTCTATAGAACCCATATTATTCTTTATTATTTGTACATTTTCTTTAATGAATCAATATTTGGTGAATTTTTTTGACTTTTCTAAGTGGAGAGCAGTAAATTCATCTTGCGACTCCCAGGTCTGTGAAACCAAAAAATTTATCCCTAGCTTGTAGTTTTTCATGAATAATAAGTCATCCATAAGGATAACCCAAACTCCTTTTTCTACTATGAGCTACCTTTTAGAGGGTCTACTATTATAAGAGATTTGAATAAGGATTTCCATTTAGATAAAACTCCTCTTGAGGAGCATCCCAAAGTACACCCAAGACCACCTCTAGTAGGAGCTACACCTAGGAACATGGCCCAAAATCAAAATCAAAATGTAGTTCCAAATAAGCCCTTACAAAAGTATCCTAGTTTGAATACATCTGGTCCCCTTAGACTAGTCCATATGCATGATATTCTCCAAGATGTATCTAATGCCATCCCCACCTATGATGGATATGGTAAAACTGCATATGAACACTGCCAAGATATTCTAAATCTGGTAGCAATCCATAATATAAAAAATAAATGTGTTATTGTTAGAATCCTAGGCCTGTCCTTTAGAGGAAAAATCCTACATTAGTTTAGGACCCTTAAATACAATTCCATTACCTCATGGGAAACATTAGCTGAACCTTTTATGGAATAATTCAATTAATTTGTTGATCCTTTTTTCCTCAATCAATTCACATCTATGCAAAAGTATCAGCAATAAACTATTTTAAAAATTTAACTTGAGGTTTAGTAGGACCTAAAAGAGGATCCCCCTAAAGCCAGACTAGCTTTGAACCTCTCTTTCACGTATTATATTAGAGAACATAGATCAAAGTTAGGCTTAAAAATATAATAATCTAGAGTAGACACATTTCTGTAGGTCTACAGTGCAATTGTTCATGCTAAAAATATCCTTATTAGTGTGGGAATATTACCCCCAAAAGTTGTGTTGCCCTACAATTTGGAAACCCCCAATGTCCAAGGTCAAGAAGCTACATGATCATATATGGACCCTCCTTTTTCATCCTCGATATTGCAGATGACCCCCATTCCTCACTCAAAAGTATCACCCGTTGTAGTACCTTTCCCTCTGCTTCCTTATTAGATAGCTCAAGAATCATCTATCCTCCTTGATACTCAAAATACTTTGAAAACTCTCAGCAACAAGATAAATTCAATGGAGAAGAGATAAATGGAGAGATATTAGAAAGTGATATTTCCTTCTATTAACAAGGATCAAAGACTTGGTTCCAACTATAGCACCAGAGTTAGAATAAATGCAATGCAAGAAGAGCCTAAATGTTCTTTTGAAACAAGTTCGATGAATGTATGGTATTTGGTGTGCAATGATCCCCATGATTCACAATCTTGTGTTATATACCAACACCATGTATAGTAGGCTATGGAGAAAGAAAAGAGAAATTATAAAGAAAGAGTGAACATGATCTGGAAACTAGATCAGATCATGGTTGGAAAAGATATTTATGAGGATGGATCTATTTTTGTCATGATAAGGTTAGGCAAGAAAATACTACAGGTTGATTTGCAAAATATGGGTCAATTTTAGGTCCCCTCTCAAAATAAGAAGTATCCACCTTCCCAAAGTAGTGATACATTCCCTATACAAGAAAATATAGACATGGTCCCTAAAGGCCAATAAAATATAGACATGGTCCCTAAAGGCCAAGAAAAGGTGATCAATTTTCCCAAAATATTTGAGAAGGAAAATGAGGGAGATAGAATGATATCCAAGAATGAAGCCCAAGAGAGGCTTAGATTTATCTCCATTACCAAGAGGTATAGAATTGAGGCCACACAATAGTATAAGAGAAAGTATGGTGAGCCAAATAGAAGGTCTGAGAGACCCACCTTTACCAAGTATGAATATAAAATTGTTGAGGAAATGAAGAAGATACCATCCAAAGCTAGCCTATATGATACTCTCTTAATTCCTGTCCAAATAGACCTGCTAAAATCTTCTCTAAATAAATATCCATAGGAAAATTAGGCCACCACAATCCTTAGCATCCCCTCTTATAAGGAAAAAATATCTCCTACCATTTTAAATAACAAACCCCCTCCCTTTTACATTTCTCTAAGGATGAAGGGATGGATTATCTACAACTACATGATTGAATCAGGGGCTTCCACCACAGTTATGCCTAAAGCAGTTTGTGAGGATATGGGTATGGAATATACTAGATCCTACCCTAGAGTTTTGTAATTATATGGAACACTAGTGAAGATAGTGGGAGTGATTAAATATGTCTTGATGAGGCTACATAGAGTACCTAAGGTAACCATAATGCAATAAATAGTTGTGGTGGATCTAGAACCTTATTTTGGCTTGTGGCTTTAAGAGAATTCAATGTAAAATTGGAAGGATGCATGTATATGGATTAATTCAGCATGGTATTTCCTTTGAAAGGAAATAGGATAAGAATAACACCAGAGAAGCCCATGTCTTATCACATTGAAAAAAATGAAGAAGATATGTGTAATATCACACCTCTAGAAGAATTTGAACTAGTGGATAGCTTTGAAGAGTTGGAGATTGAAGATGAGTTGCCTTTCAGAGAGGATTATAGTCAATTTGGGACAGGTATGGGTACATATAGAATTTTTATATAAATGGAGAAAAGAGTTCCTCCTATATATAATCAATCCCTAAGAGAAACAAAAACTTGGACCATGCACTTTGATGGTGCAATATGTTGAAATGTTGCTAGTGTCGATGTACTATTACAGTCCCAATCAGAAGGGACAAATAATTTCACATATAGGCTAACATGGTCATGCACTAACAATGCTACAAAATATGAGGCTCTATACCTTGGGCTAACATAGTCTAAAAGCATGGGCATCAATATCTTGAATATATATGGTGACTCTGAATTGATTATCAATTAGTTAAGAGAGAGGTGCAGTAGTAAGCACTATTACCTAAAGGTATATAGAAATAGGGTATGGGATTTGATGGAATCCTTGGATGCCCTAAATATTAATTGTATTCCTATAAAACAAAACACCTTGTCTAATTCCTTGGCATTAAGGGAGCTAATTTTAAACCTTATGCAGATATAGGAGTTATGAAAGACAAAGGGATCAAAATTATTTTTAGTCCTGCGATACTAGACAAGTAAATTTTTTGGTAGGTCTTTGAAAGTGACGAACAAATTATTGATTTCCTAGTGAGAGAAGCCTATTTATCTATTTTTCAAGAGGAAAATTCTAAAGAGATAAATCAACAAGATGTCATCCAACATAAGAATAATCATATACCTAGAGGTTTAGTTACTCTAGAAACTTTGTTTGACAATGAAGATAGGAAAAGGATCAAATCCATGGAGATCAATGATAAGATCTACAAAGAAATTGAAATTGAAAAGGAAAAGAAGCTCAAAGTTGGAGTCCAATGTTATACATAATAAGAGGAGGATATCAAAGCTTTATGCTTGAAGTACCAAAACATTGTATCTGGTCATATGAAGATCTTAAAATATATGACAATAAGGTCATCCAACACATAATTGAGATATAAACAAAATGCAAAACCCTTTAGGAATAAACAAAGGTCTATGAATCCTAAGATTGAAACCATAATGAGAGAAGAACTATTGAATCTGTTAAAGTCTAAGATCATCTATCCAATAAAGCATTCAACTTGGGTAGCTAACTTGGTACTAGTAAGAAAGAGGAATGGTGGCATCTGCTTGTGTGTAGATTTCAGAAACCTCAATCAAACGTCACTAAAGGACCACTATATCCTCCCATAGATTGATTAAATATTATAGTTTGTGGTGGGAGTATAAATTTTCTTACTATTAGATGAATTATCTGACTACAATCAAATTTGGGTGAAGGATGAATATTAGTTTAAAACAACATTCACCACCAAATGGGGCACTTTTACTATCATAGAATGCCTTTTGGGCTATCTAATGCGGGAGCCACATTTTAAAGAGTAATGTATTATGCATTTGAAGAGCTAATAAACAAGGTATTTCTAATCTACTTAGATGACATGACTATTTTCTCCCATGACAAGCAAGACCATTTGGCATATCTAGAACAAGTATTTCAAAAGTGCAAAGAATTTGACATCGCTCTCAATCCTAATATGTCATTTTTTGTAGTTCATAAGGGAAAGTTTCTAGGCCATGTGATCTCCAAATAAGGTATGACCATTGATTTAGATAGAATAAAATCCATCATTACCCTTACACTTCCCATGAATAAGAAAGATTTGTAGTCCTTCTTTGGTCAGATAATATTTGTCAAAAAATTCATCTTTGATTTTACTCAAAAGGTGAAGCCTATATTAGAACTACTAAAGAAGAATGCAGATTTCAAATGGACTAAAGTGATAAAGCAAGACTTTGAAATCATCAAGCAATCTATTGCTATAGCTCTAGTTCTATTCAATCTAAACTTTAGCAAAGATTTCATTTTTTATGCTTATGGAGTTAAAGAGAGTTATGCATTAGTGCTCACCCAAAAGAGTAATAAAGGAGAAGAACATCCCATATTATTTTGGAGCTAGAATCTTCATGAATATCAAGTAAAATATAATTTTATTAAGAAATAAGTATTTTCAGTAATGAAATACTAAAAAAATTTAAGTAATACTTGGTTCAAAGAAAAACCTTGGTTTACACGGTTCACCCTAATGTGAAAAGTTTTATTTTACAAGGTGAACTAGGAGATAAAAGAGCTAGTTGGATTAATAATATCCAAGAATATGATGTGGAAATTAATCCTACCAAGCTAGTTAGAGGTAGAGCACTATGCCAAGGTTTGAAAAAAGTAGTATTTTTAGCAGATATGATAGCCTATAAGACAACAACAGAAGATAATACTGAAGAGCTACAGTCAAGAGAATCAGAATGGGTGGATCAGATGACTGAGTACTTTTTTATTGGAGTGTGGCCACCTAATCTTAACCCATCATAGAGAAGAATATATAGGCTTCAAGCTTTGAAATATGTCCTATTTCTAGAAGTTCTATACAAGAGAAACCTTGATGGAGTCCTCTTAAGATGCTTAAGATATGATCATAAATAGAATGTTATAGAGGAGTTTCATAGGGGATTATCTAGTGGACACTTCTCAGGCAGAGTCATAGCTTTGAATATCGTTAGGGTAGGTTACTTCTAGCCTACCATTTTTTTTGACACCATCAAATTTACAAGATCCTATGATGAATACCAATGGTATGTGGGAAGAACAATGAATGCATCATTCCCCATTAAGCCAATTCAGGTTGAAGAAATATTTTAGCAATGGGAGTTGGACTTCATAGGGGTTATCAATCCAAATTCCTCATATAGGTACAAGTACATTTTAACTACTATAGACTACCTCACCAGATGGGTAGAGGCTATTCCTACAAATAAATTAGACTAAGGGGTGGTGATAGATTTCATGGAAAGCTTAATCACAAGGTTTGGTTTTCTAGAAGCTTTGGTGAGCAACAATGGACCAACACTCATAGGATCTAAATACATTGAGTTTTCCAGCAAGTATGGCATCACCATAAAAAAATACTTCAAACTACTACCCCCAAGGAAATGGATTAGTAGAATCAACTACAAGAATCTACTAAGAATATTGAGAAGATCATTAGAGGGTAACAAGAGAAGTTGGAACCTACTACTGGAACAAGCTCTGTAGGTAGATAGTATCACTATTAAAAAATCCATTAATACCACCCCTTATGCCTTAGTATATGGAAAAAAAGTAGTACTACCTGTGCGGCCCTCAAGTTAATAAATATAAAGGATGATTCTAAACAAAATCTAGTTGAAAGCGGGTTGACACATTTATTGAAACTAGAGGATAAAAGGATTCAGGCATATGAGGATTTTTAAAAGCATTCATTTGACATCAAAGCATGGTTTGATAAGAAATTCAGGTTTAAAAATTTCCAAGTTGGAGATTCTATCCTTAGGTGGAATGTGGAAAGAGCTAAGCCAGAGCACCATTATAAGTTTGATTCCTTCTAGGATGGTCCTTTCAAAATAATAAAGGTTAAGGAGACCAATTCTTTCCAACTTGAAGATCTTTAAGGAAACATACAACCAATACTGATAAATGGTTTTCATCTTAAACTCTATTTTGATTGAGATGTAAATTCATTGTAATATATGTACATATTTTTTGTATCATATATTTTTCTATTTACTTCAAAGTTTAATTTTTGAAAAGAGTGTTAAAAAAAGAGAAATTTTTTCTTCAAAAAATAAAAAATGATAAGTTGTAAAATAAGCTAAGACAACAGTGGAATACAACATGGTTCCACACCACTTTTAAATAAACAAGATAGTAGTGGAATACAACATGTGTTCCTCATCGCTCTTAAAAAGACAGTGGATCACAACATGTGTTCCAATCCATTAGAGTTCATGAACATTTTAGAGCAGAAACTGTACACTTGTGCTATGACGCTCTTTGAAGAAATAAATATTCATAATTTTGTATGTGAGTTTCCCCATAACTTTGAAGGAAAGAAAGATGATTAAATATGCCACAATATCAACAAAGTGCTTTGTGTCTTAACCAATTAGTGAGTGACATAACTTCTCCAAGCCACCAAGATGCATGAGTGTGATTTGAAAAACATGCAAACAAAAAATTCTTGTAGTGGCCAAATTAATGGTGGAAGGTGTACATGCAATGACATTTAAAAGTTCTCAAAGTGTAGAGCTCATTAATTTGATGAAATTAATGCTTACCTAGTAGAAGGAGCAAGGAAATAGTAAAGCACTATTCATTAACACCAGTGAAAAAAATGCTCTAAGAATTTCCATGAAAATAGCCTCTAAAGAAACCTAGGATGCAAAGCCCTCATCAAATGAAGAGACGGGTAATTACATTGACAAATTATAAGTAGTGGCCAATACCATACTAGTTATCATAGAGATAACTAAGCTCAAAAATAGCATCAATGACAAATATCAAAAAGGTGAAGCCTTGACAGTCCAAGGTACTTGTGCTATTTTCTCTTTTTTTTCTTTTTACATTTATGATTCGATTCATCCTTGTCTAGAGTTAATAGCAGCCATTATAAAACTCTAGGATCCAAGGGCAAAAGTAGTAAAGATAGCTAAGGGTAAAGTCTTTTTTAACATCACTGCCAAGGCTTGTCATGAAATTTTCACTCTAGGATTAGAACCACTCATAAGGCCTATAGATTTTAACATATCAAATCAAGTTGGATATTACTCCTTGTAATGGTGTGCTCATGAATGGTAACTGTTGACACTTTTTGTCACATTATACAAGGGGTAGAAGAATAGTAGAATTTTTGTATAATATTTCCTTGTTGAAAGTTTTTCTTTTATTTTAAGTTACAACAATTTTGACCCTCCCTATCGCCCCTTTTATAAAATGAAGAAGAAAGAGCTTCGCTACCAAACAAGCCAAGGAAAATTGCTTCGCCGAAAGAAAAGGAGGAGAATGTGAAAAGAGCTTCGGGCCCGAAGCACTTCAAATCACCACTTCGGGCGAAAACCTTGCGAAGTAATTTCGTCGAAGAAAATACAAAGATAACGCTTCGCACCCGAAGCATTTTCGGCAGCCGCTTCGGGCGAAAGTTTTGCGAAGCGACATCCAAACGACTTCGCCGAAGGAGGAGAGCATAATCCAAATCAGCTAAGGTAAGGGAACTACTTCGGGCCCGAAGTATTCCCGACACCTACTTCGGCCAGTTTTCACCCGAAGCAGTGGTGCCCGAAGCAAAATGACAATGTGTCGGAAACAGAAGAAGTGCTTCGGGAGGATATTCCCCGAACCACAGTTTTGAGAAAGAATCGGGCCGAAACATTTTCCATCCGAAGCAGTTTCGCCAGCAAAGGACAAAGAACCCCATTTCAAAGATGGAGCCCGCTCGGCACTCGACATCCCCGAAGTAGTTTCTGCGAAGCATTATTTTGCGAAGAACAAATCAAGGAAGATCTACTTCGGCCCAAGGCTTCGACGAGGCGGAGATGTAGCGAAGCACTTTTCGGGCCCACGTTCCAAGGCGGGCAGCTTCCCAAGGTGATCGAAGGCCCCTTATAAATACCTCCTTTCTTGCCCGATAAGCCCGCTGACCATTTTTGGCAAACGAAAGGGACGTAACAGTCCTCGAAGTAAAACACGACGGGCGTAACGATCACTCAAGCACAGCATCCAGAAGCCGGGGACACTCGGGCGGTGCATTAAATGAACATTTCCATGGTTGACCCGATCGCAGTTGCCAGTTTCGGCAACCGATTTGAAAGCTCATCCGCAGCAGCAGCGAGGAACCGATTTCTCAGAGCCCGAGGGTGTACTCCACCATTTTTGTAATAATGATTCATAGGGTCGGGTCCTCTATAAAAACCCAGGCTTTGTAATGTAAAAAGGGGGGAACTTTCTGCTAGAAAGCTGTTGTAACTTGATGTCCTACGTTTAATACTAAAGATCTTTTGTGCTCTATTTCTCTCTTTTATGCTGCCTTCTGTGCTTAATTCTTTTGTCTTTTCTCATTCACATACTGAGACTCTGAATCCTGAATCCGGTGTGCGATCGGGGACTGAACCCCTAAAATTTACCCTGAAGGATACATAGGAGAGGAAAAATGCCTTGTCGCTTTCTTTTATGCTGCCTGGTGGATCGAGGTTTCTGTTATTCCCTTATCTCAATCGTTGTTACTCTGAACCCTGAATTCCAGCGAGAGAGAAAGGAGAACCCTACGAACCCGTCCAGAGGATACATAGGAAGTTCGGCATTTCATTTCCTTCATGCTATTCTTGGTATTTCCTGCTGCTATTCGAGTTGTTAGCGAGTAATCGTGCTTCCTGTTCTCTCCCACCTTAAATCATCATCTTCTAACCCTTACCCTTTTTTATTTCTTTTCCTAACCCTTACCCTATTTATTTCTTTCCTGCACTCTTGTCTCAAACCCCAAAAGTAGATTAGTATAGGAGCCGGCCTTTCTCCGGAGATCGGCACGAGGGGCATCTCTTCCCCTCGGCCTTTCAATGTTGGTCGCAGGTCCAGGGCACGCAAACCCACCGAAAGTCCTTTCCTATGCGGATTTGATGACCAACAGTTTTTGGCACGCCCGGTGGGACCCAAGGTCCCATATTTGAGAAAATTTCTAGCCCGTCTTCACCGGAGCCAGTAGTTCTAACAAGTTCCCGGTGAGATCCGGTCAGTCTCATCTTCTGAGTAGTAGTGAGAATCGATGCCCTCATTACCAAAAGACTCTTAGCATCTGGCGACTCTATTTTAACTGAGAATCTCTGAAGTCGTGGAGACCAGTACCTAAACCTGGTTTTCGTAACCAGGAGCCCCCATGTTTTGAGAAGGTCCGAGTTCGGTGAATCTCTGGCTTGTCTTCATCTGATAAAATCACCTGGCGACTCGATTGAGCTGAAGATCCAGATTTCTTGGTCGTAGGCGCCTTTCAAATCTGAAAGAAGATATCCCAGAGGAATCAAGGTTCGGTGAGCAGCCTTGACCTCACAAGCGGAGAAAGAATGTTCATCTGGCGACTCCGACTTAGCGGCGATAACCGTGATCTCTGCAGACCGCTGCTATAATGGCAGGGGTAAGTTTTCCCAGCTGGGATGACCGAGGCCCCTTGAATCTTCAAAGCTACCACAAGATTCCCGAGATCGCCTTGAAGGCATTGACAATATATGATGGCACCACGGGAATGGCCCGAGAGCACCTTGAAGCTGTTGCTGCTTTAGCATTCCTCTACGACATAATCCATGAAGATGTCATGGTCCGACTTCTGGCTGCATCCCTGGAAGGGAGGGCGCTGTAGTGGTATAGACTGCTCGGGTCTAAAAGCGTCTGTTCATGGGATGACTTGGCGGGAGCACTATTCGAAACATTTGATGGCTCTCAGGATCCCTTCCAACTTTTGACGTACTTCTCCACCATCAAGAAAACACCCTTGGAGAGCGTCACGGACTTCAATGTCCGATTCTGTAGAACTTGGAAGAAAGTTCTAGGGGAGATTCAACCAACGCCCGCCCAAGCCCACCTCTACTATGTTCGGGCTTTTCACCCGGACATAGGCCTCCTCTTGCTGCGATCAGGCGAACAAAGATTCCCTCAGATTTTTGAGGAAGCAGTATGAGCGGAGCAGTTTCTATCGAGAAAGTGGCAGTGGGGAGAAGCCCCATCACTTTCTTCGATAATCGCTTCTCCTGTCTGCCCAACGCAGTATTCTTCATGGCAGACTCCTCATACTGAGCAGAAGCCTGAGATGCAGTCATGTGGAGCTCAAGAGGCAGATCCCATCCAAGTCCAACCATGGCAATTTGCGAGCTTTGCCCCGACGATGAACAATATGGGTGCTTGCAATCTCCATCAGAGGACAGGCCAAGAAGAGAAACAAGCTCAAGTGGTAGCGCCTGAGAATGAAGAGGGGACATTTTTGCACCCTTTTTGTATCCCAGAGCATGGCACGCAGGTGTTCAGCCAGAATCCATCAGGCTTACCTCAAGAGGCTGAACCTGAGGAGATCATAGAAGTTTGCTCTTTGTCGGAAGAGCCCTATTACAACATCAAAGAGATGGAAGAACTTGTACCCAGTCCACAGTTACTGAACTCTTCGGTATTCTGGTTCCAGCCATCACTACAACCATTACCCCAAGAAGGTCCTCACGTGGTGAACTGCTTCGCCACATCCTGCATCAGTAGTGCAGGTACTGGCAGGAGCGACGAACTATTGTATTGCTTTCTGTTCGCAGCATGGAGAACTTCGGGGAGGAGCCATCCGGACTTCAAGAATCAACTGAAGTTCAATCTGATCTGGTCCGGGCATTGCAGATTCATCGGATAAATATCCGAAGCTGAGTTTGTGGTGGTGGCATGCCTATTATGCCGCAAGCCTATGTGAATATTGTAAAAAGTTTGGCTATTAAATAAAAAGCTGCTCAGAAACTCAGGTTGAGTTTTACCTCGGTAGCTATACTCTAAAAAAAAAAAAATCCTTTGGGAACTTGGCTTGCGAAGTAGTGGATGCGAAGTGGTTCGCAGTGAAGTACGATTGGCCGAGCAAGGTTCCGACTAAGGTATGAAAGATGTTCGCCTAAGAAGAGTCCGAGCGAGCTGCTTTTAAAAGGGGGAAACAAGCTTCACGAGCAGCCTCGCGCAGGAGGAATCACATCGGGCCCGAAGCATAAAGGATTAACTGGTGCAAAAGGTTCACCATGAAGTATGTCAGCTTCGATTTTGGCTTCACTGACCCAAAAGATGCACAAGGCAAAAGCATTTATTGCTCGCCTAGAGGAGCGTGCCGACAGTCGCCTTCAATAGGCATCCAAAATAGGTGAGTTAAATAAAAAGGCATCGGGTACATCCTCAGGGGACTCGACTGAGAGAAAAGTCTACCCCTAGGTACTAGGTGGTAGACGGCTGCATTCCCAGAATAGCCGCAATCATCACAACGCATGGCCCTGTGTACTACGCCATCGTATGGCCAACCCGATGAACCGATGATCTCTCAGGTGAGAAGTGCAGCATTAATTATGGCACATGCCATAAATGTGGGTAGTTGTCTTTGGTGGTTATATAACGTAGACTCCAAGTAGCAAAGGGATTACTCGCTCAATGACTCATACAGACCCTACTGCCAACCTGCAAACTTTTCCACTTCGCACTCTAAAGCTTCGACGCCAATTTTCTCCATACTGCAGATTTCGTTGCCCTAAGCATCAACGATGGAAAGTTCCAAGGAGAAGGGAAAAGGGGTAGAAGTAGTAGCCCCCGAGAAACCAAAGGTAAAAGGCCATGGAAAAAGGCCGAAGCCAAGGCCCGTTGATTCGGGTCTCCGCCCAGATAAACGCGTCTTGGAAGAAAGGGAGGATTCTGAGGACGAGCAACCCCTAGAACCACCAGTCGACAGGTGGGAAAGAATCAGGGATACGGAGCTGTCGAAGAGCGTAGCTGAACTCAGGAGCACCGTTGAGCTCATGAGAAGCAGGCTTTCGACAGAGAGCATGCGAGCTGCAACCTACTACTCCCAGATATACTGGTATCTGATGCCCCCTACTCACCATTGTCCTGAGCTGATCAATGCCATCGCGCAGAATTACCAGCCCGCCACCAGACAGGTGTTAGACACATCTGGCCGAAAGTTATTTTCAATTTTGAAAGAAGATGTGCAGGCAGCTTTTGCGCCACAGCAGGGTCCACCCGAGGGATGTATAGTTCGCAACATTGTTTTAAGCGAACAAACGGAGAGGTTCACGTCTGCTGGCTACATGGTCAAATTTTTGCAGCAAAGCCTCAAAAGCGGGCTCCCTTCGGGAAAATTGCCCCAAATGCCCCTTCCCTTGGAGGCTTTTAAAAATGCCGACCTCTTCTCCATCATTGCATGGGTGGCAGGCCTATCTACCGACGCTTCGGTATATCCATGGCAGGTGTCCCTGGCCGAGTGCATTTCCAGAGGAGAGTTCAATGCCCCCGATACTTCGAAACCCAGCACCAACCCAGTCTTTGTCGACTGGGCAGAATGGGTGGCCAGGGGCTTACATGCGCAACTCACCAGCATGAAGAATGCTGGGACCAGCCAGTGCTTCGGGCCCTGCTCCTTTCTTGTTTGGCTATTTTTCTTTCATGTTCATAATAGTTTTCCTCATATTGCCATTACGGCAAGCGGCGAGGATGGAAGTCCTTTGCCAGTATATCAGTGGACTCCCCTACTGTTGACATCGGAGTCCTACTATCCCTTTAATCAGCAATTCTTGGGACCCGCCATGTGTATGTTAACAGGGTCCTCCCCGTGAGTCCCCCTCGGCTTGAGAAACAAAGTAGTTCGGGAGAAGAGGGGAGACATTTTTTGACTAACGTAGGGGCTGGTGATTCGCATCTTCGGCTTCATAGGGAAGCCCTTCTTACTGCCAGTTTACCCCTCCGAGTATCAATTCATGATGGAAGTCACGAGGCAGAGTGATGCAACTAATGCCATCTATGGCAAGGGTCGAAAATGGGCCCACACTTGTGACTTCCCTCTCAGGATAGGAGTTATCGAAGTGTTCGCCCTGAATCAGAACGTCTTCTTGGAAGAAAAGCTTGCCAAGTTTGGCCTGCTCCAAATTCCCCAACAATGGCTCTATGATCCTTTGGGAGTGATGAGGGACCACATACGGGTCAAGAGCTTCCATGTTTGCCCCTATCCCAAAATTGTGAAACAAAGAAATAATCCTCGGGGAAAGGATCTGGAGTGGCATCTGGAGAGGATGGAATCCTTACCTCCCTGGCACGAATTCTACCCAATGGAGGTCGCATATGACCCAGATCGGCATTCACTCCCGAGCCCCAACTCCACCTTCTGGAAGAAAGTGAAAGATGACTTGAAGGAGGGAGTAAAGGATTGGGACGCGGCTCAACTGAGAGAATGGTGGATAATGAGGGTCCACCGATAGAAAATGAACTCTTATGGATTCTTGGCAACGGACAAGGACTTCACAGAAATCTATGAAGCCAACGCTGGAAAGTGGAAGCCTTCGTCCTTCGCCACCCTCATCCCTCCAGCTATCCCAGGCTCGGGCGAAAGCCCAAAAAGAGATGATACTACTTCGAGAAAGGAAACGGCCCAAGTTACACCTCCAAGATCACCTCAGGGGCCTGTAGGTGGCCACGACTCGAGCACTGAAGGGTCAGAACAGCCGCTAGTGAGGAGGAAAAGGAAAAAGCAAGAACAGACCCTGGTGCCCCCAAAACACCCAAAGCGACCTCGCACAGGACTTGTAGGCCCCTCCACTGGGCGACCGATATCAGACCCATCCAAAGCAAATGTCGAGGTCGCAGCCCTGTCGAGTGTCGAAACCAAGAAAAAACAAGATGCGGCTGCACCGAAAGTCACCACTGCCACAAAGCCAGGAGGGCACGTAGGTACGCATTCTTCATCCCTTGCCCTAGTCTCACACATTTTTGCCGAAACTCCAGCTGAGAGTTCTCACCAGTCTCCCCTGCATAGCCCATCACCCCCTCACACGTCACCTATTGCTGGTCCGGCCTCATCCCATGATTATGACGAGGGTAAGACCATTGACCCTACTTCGCCCTTCCACACTGTCGTTCCCCTGGTCACTAGCAGAAGCAGGGGTCCCACTTCAACGTCGAGTCCCACCATGTCTGTCGTCGAGCCTTCTGGTGAGGCATCCCCCGCACATTCTTTATATTTGTTTACTCCCTCGACTGGAGATCTAGCCTTGTCTAAATCAGAGATGTCCTTAATTAAGGACCGCCCCCTTGTCGAGAAGCTATTGCAAGCATGGCAAAACACTGAGCAAATACTAAGGGAGGCAAGGAAAAGAAGAGGGCGCTCGACGACATCAGTTGAAAAATGCGCCATTTTTTATTTAGAGGCCGGAAAGGTGCATAAAATCAAGAAGGTCCCCAAGGTACAAAAGCCTCTGGATGAAATGACTCCAGTGGACTACGATTATCAAGAGACACCTAAGGACCTGGAACACCTGAATGTTGACAATGAATCGGCCTCTATGCATGTCCGAATCGAGACTTTTCGGGCACATGCAACCATTGCTAACCAGCGCAGGTTTGAAGCAGAGGCCGCCAATGTCAAGCTAGAGGAAAACCTGGCAAAGGTCCGCTCCAAGTTAGCAGAGGCTGAGGAGCAATGTAAATTGATGAAGAAGGAGACGCTCGACCTAAAACAGCAGGTTCAACAGCTCCAGTCTACAGCCGAGAGTCAAGCGCAGAAGCAGGCCGAGAGTGATCTGAAGGCCAAAGAGCTGGAGGATAAAATCGCACAGATGCAAGCTCCACTGTATGCAAAAGAGGGTCCAACGCTGTTTGACAGGGACAGAATTAAGGAGATTCACGTGCACCTGCTAAAAAATTTCTGGTCTCGGTGCGCTAGTGCTTTTTCAATTTTGACGTATGTCACCGAAGCACAGCAGGCTATTGCCGAGGGAGGACCAGTCATCGACGAGGTCACGCAGAAAGCCAGGAGTCGACTCAAGCTAGCGTTCGACGTCCAGAATGCTAGATATCAGGACCTATAGGTCACTGCAATGACCCGGACAGCTAGGGATTGGTCCACGGCCCAGGCCACAGTTCGCGCTTTTTTCTCCAAGGTGCGAAAAGCTCAGAAAGCCAGAAGCCTCCAGGACATTTTTGACAATGAGCAACGTGCCACAATGAATTATTTTCAAGATCTTTCTTCCTTGGGTTTCCCGAGTTTCACGGACGATGACGAAAATCTTCTCAGCAAGGATGACCTCAAACCAATCTGGCTGCAGTTCGAGAACGATGTCTCGGAGATCGATGGCTGGGAAGAACCAATCGCAGAAGGGCAGGTGACAGATTTCATCCTCAGATACTGTAAGATCATGGCTTGCCTCGATGACCTGTTCACCAGGGCCAAGAATGCTGACGTTGGGCAAATCAATCGATTTCATGACTTGGTCAAAGCGCTGCAAGATCGAGAGCCATTCCAAAAGGGTGCCTGGTCCCATGTCCGAAGAACGATGAAGCGCATCCGTGACCGCCTCGAACCATCGCCACAGCCAGAGGCCACGCCGAAGGAAGAAGAAGAAGAAGAAGAGGAACAAGAAGAGGGACAGACCGCAGAAGCAGAGTCCGGGGAAAACCAGTGACTCAGCAGCCCAATGGATCAGGGCTAAAGGGTTCTTTTGCCGAGGCGAGCTCGTCACCCCGCGAGCCGCCAAGAATGTTGACACTTTTTGTCACATTATACAAGGGGTAGAAGAATAGTAGAATTTTTGTATAATATTTCCTTGTTGAAAGTTTTTCTTTTATTTTAAGTTACAGAAATTTTGACCCTCCCTATCGCCCCTTTTATAAAATGAAGAAGAAAGAGCTTCGCTACCAAACAAGCCAAGGAAAATTGCTTCGCCGAAAGAAAAGGAGGAGAATGTGAAAAGAGCTTCGGGCCCGAAGCACTTCAAATCACCACTTCGGGCGAAAACCTTGCGAAGTAATTTCGTCGAAGAAAATACAAAGATAACGCTTCGCACCCGAAGCATTTTTGGCAGCCGCTTCGGGCGGAAGTTTTGCGAAGCAGCATCCAAACGACTTCGCCGAAGGAGGAGAGCATAATCCAAAATCAGCTAAGGTAAGGAAACTACTTCGGGCCCGAAGTATTCCCGACACCTACTTCGGCCAGTTTTCACCCGAAGCAGTGGTGCCCGAAGCAAAATGACAATGTGTCGAAAATAGAAGAAGTGCTTCGGGAGGATATTCCCCGAACCACAGTTTTGAGAAAGAATCGGGCCGAAACATTTTTCATCCGAAGCAGTTTCGCCAGCAAAGGACAAAGAACCCCATTTCAAAGATGGAGCCCGCTCGGCACTCGACATCCCCGAAGTAGTTTCTGCGAAGCATTATTTTGCGAAGAACAAATCAAGGAAGATCTACTTCGGCCCAAGGCTTCGACGAGGCGGAGATGTAGCGAAGCACTTTTCGGGCCCACGTTCCAAGGCGGGCAGCTTCCCAAGGTGATCGAAGGCCCCTTATAAATACCTCCTTTCTTGCCCGATAAGCCCGCTGACCATTTTTGGCAAACGAAAGGGACGTAACAGTCCTCGAAGTAAAACACGGTGGGCGTAACGATCACTCAAGCACAGCATCCAGAAGCCAGGGACACTCGGGCGGTGCATTAAATGAACATTTCCATGGTTGACCCAGTCGCAGTTGCCAGTTTTGGCAACCGATTTGAAAGCTCAGTCGCAGCAGCAGCGAGGCACCGATTTCTCAGGGCCCGAGGGTGTACTTCGCCATTTTTGTAATAATGACTCAGAGGGTCGGGTCCTCTATAAAAACCCAGGCATGTAATGTAAAAAGGGGGGGAACTTTCTGCTAGAAAGCTGCTGTAACTTGATGTCCTGCGTTTAATACTAAAGATCTTTTGTGCTCTATTTCTCTCTTTTATGCTGCCTTCTGTGCTTAATTCTTTTGTCTTTTCTCGTTCGCATACTGAGACTCTGAATCCTGAATCCGATGTGCGATCGGGGACCGAACCCCTAAAATTCGCCCTGAAGGATACATAGGAGAGGAAAAATGCCTTGTCGCTTTCTTTTATGCTGCCTGGTGGATCGAGGTTTCTGTTATTCCCTTATCTCAATCGTTGTTACTCTGAACCCTGAATTCCAGCGAGAGAGAAAGGAGAACCCTGCGAACCCGTCCAGAGGATACATAGGAAGTTCGGCATTTCATTTCCTTCATGCTATTCTTGGTATTTCTTGTTGCTATTCGAGTTGTTAGCGAGTAATCGTGCTTCCTGTTCTCTCCCACCTTAAATCATCATCTTCTAACCCTTACCCCTTTTTTTATTTCTTTTCCTAACCCTTACCCTGTTTATTTCTTTCCTGCACTCTTGTCTCAAACCCCAAAAGTAGATTAGTATAGGAGCCGGCCTTTCTCCGGAGATCGGCACGAGGGGCATCTCTTCCCCTCGGCCTTTCAATGTTGGTCGCAGGTCCAAGGTGCGCAAACCCACCAAAAGTCCTTTCCTGTGCGGATTTGATGACCAACGGGAACATTTTAGGAAGTGGGTTTATAGCCAATTCAAAACCATTAAACCTAGGAGAGGATTTCCAAATACCCTCATTTCCATTGAGCAGTTTGTAAACCCAAAATTGTACTCCATGCTATCTGGTTTAGAGGGTTTGAACTCTGACCAATTTTTTAGGGATTGGCAAATAGCCACTACTTACTGTATTTTGAATGAGAATATGTACAAACCTGAAGTAGAAAAGAAAGGTATCAAGGCCATTTACTTTGACTGGCCAACTTTCATTTCCAAATAAATACATGAGCAATTGGTAAGTATGAAAAGGGATTCAAAAATGCCCTCTTTATAGTATTGTTTGAGTTTGGTTTGGATGTTCTATGCTACTATAAGGTAGATTATGCCTTGGATTCCAATAAAAGAGAAAAATGACAAGGGAGACCCTATCCCTATATATTATTGGACTGCTCATTTGAGGAGCATAGAGTCTTTTTACAGGTTTAACCTAGAATTTCTAGGGCCAGGTTTGAAAATTATGTATGAGAAATGCCCTAGATTACCACATCTGGCCAAAGAATTTTTAAGAGCAAAATACATCAAGGAAGGGGACTAGTATGTTCTCATAGAAGGCATAATTATTAGACTATATGGTTTCACTGGTAAGCCTTTTATGCTACTTTATTTTGTCATGAATATAATGTTAGCTCTAGAATATTTGAGGCAAGTAGATTTTATTAATATGAATTATGGCTCTATAAATAAAAGAAGATGTTTGTTGACCTACCATAATATCGATGATATAAATATTACCAGAAAGTGCCAAGGTGAACAAATCACCTAGTATTTGGATAGGTTGGGCCTATTTTACATCCCAAAAAGGTGGATATATGACCCAACTAACAAATTCTACAAGAGGAACATTACCCTTAATGGAGAGAAGGCCCACAAGTTTGAGAAGACCTTAAGGCCTCATTTTGAATAGGGTAGGAATAACAAGGAAAATGCCCCATTAGATTGGAATGTTGCCAAAATGGAACAAATTCCCCTGTGGTTGGACTTCTATGAGCACATAGTTGGTTTTGATTCAAAAACAATGAAAGCCACCAATTGAAAGGAGTCTAAGATCAAATAGCTTGAAAAAAAAAAGAAAAATGGGATGAAGGTAAAATCGTAGACTAGTGGATAATGAGACTAGAAACTGACACATATAAATCCATATTTGGGTGAGTAATTGATGATGATTTTTTTTGGAGATATGATAAGAATATTAAAACCTGGAAAGTGAAGGACCTTAAGAATTTGGTATTGATTTACAAGAAATTCCAACCAGGGATAAATTCTCCTTCTCCACCTTCATAAGAGGAGACTTAGGATGAAGGGTCTGATACTTAATTAGATGCTACTGAAGACCTTAAAATATTTGAGCCCTCAATGGAAAAACTGGATAAATTCCCTATAGGGGCATAATTAATTAATAAAATGCATTATTTTAATGACAAGGCCATAAACATAGAAGTCATTAAGATAGTAATTAGGACCAAGCACCTAGCCCTGGGGGGAGAGCCCCCTAAAATTGAGGTAGATTAAAATAATAAGAATTATGACTTTGTGTTTACACCAGTGAGTTTCACCACTACAACCAAAATTGAGTTGAAATCTATTTTTGAATATGTATTAGAGGAAAGGCCTTCTAGGGAAGATATAAAGAGTGATAAGCTGATAGAATTTTGATTTTTTAAAAGAAAATCCAAAAATTCATCGAAGGAGGTTTGTAATAAATAGAAAATGGATAAGGTAAAAAGTTCTAAGAAGATCCATGTCTTAGTTGCAAAAAATTTGGTACAACAAATACAGCAACAAAGTGTAGAGGTGGCTCCAAAACTTCCTACATCTATAGGCGAAGGTATGATTTCTATCCTTTATTCTCCTTCTCCTCATATTTCCCTAAATAAAACCCCTTTCCCTTAATAAGAAAATGTTGAAACAGAAGTGCCCTCTCCCCCTCATAATTTACCACCTATCTCATTAGAAAATATAGAGGGCCAATCCAATCCAGCTCCTCCACATTCATCTAGAATTCTAGTTTCATCATCTCTGGTAATCCCACCTTTGCCATCACAACCTACAACATTATCTAAAACATAAGTTATTTCATCCACACCCACTCACCCTTCTTTGAGTTTTGTTTCAGTTACCATATCTTTCCCCATTATAATAGTAGCAATATCTATAGATTCAATTGTGATTAATACTACATCATCATCAACTACAAAGTCTGCCCTTCCATATTTTATAGCTTCTCCTCCTCCAAGTTATCCCACACTGGCTTATTTGCAAAAGGATAAGAATGTTTCACAAAAAATTTAGGATTTTTGGGCAAAGAAGCTATCCAAGCCTTCAAAGAGGATGGCTACAAAGAGGAGTACAATATCTATTGACCCAGTTTCAAGGTAGAGAGCATCCGGGCCTATTATTCCTTTGGTGAGTAAGCCTAAAATAGAGATGACTATGCAAGACTATCATATAGAAGAGTATACAGAATATATTGAACAACTACATATTGAATATGAGTTATTTATAACAAAATATCACTTAGATACTTTCTATGTAAATATTGATATATACAAGGAGAATGTTGACAAGTTGGACCGGATGATAGAAAAACCAAAGAAGACAGCCACAACCAAAAGTAGGTTGATAAATCTATCAAGAATGAAGTGAAAAGTTGGAAGAGCAAATTTCAAGAGGCCTTGAAGCTCAAAGATCAAGTTGAGGAAAAAAATATTAAAAATGAAGAATAGGCCAAAGAAATACAGGACCTGAAACACCAATTGCATATTGAAAAGGCTAATTCCTTAGGCTTCTTGAAAATATGGGTAAAGAAGGTAATGAAAGAACTGTGGTCTAAAATTTTGGATAAATTATCTAAACTATGGCCCATCATAGTTATATGGATGATGCCAACCATTTGCTCTAGAATACTCAAGAAGACCTAGACAAATTCACTCAAGAGCTACAACCCATGGTAATTCTAGCAGAACAGATCTATAAACTTGCAGATAATAATCTTAGTAAGAAAACTAAACCGATCCCCAAAAAGGAATGGAATATTGTTATATTAGCTACTAGAGTAATAGTAAAGAAGAATAGATCGCTTCAAAAGGCTTGGTTATTATGTGATAAAGTGGAGAACACAACTTAAGATGTGATAGACATCAACTAGGAAATGAATCAGTATGACTTTAAAGGACTCTGGATTGAGAATAACACTATGTTATTAGAATAAGAAATAAAAAAGAGTGTAGCTTAAAACCTCCAAGATGAATCTAATATTGATGCATGGAAAGAGCAAATCGATCAAGAGTAGGTCTACCAAATGATAATTGATTTAACTAGACTCAGAGATTTGATGTAAGACTTTGTGAACAAGGGAAGCTCCACTAATTATTAATATATCATTGAGTTGAAGTTCATCCATAATTAGATTAAGGAGACTTTGAACCCTTCTAAATTAGTTTAGAAATAATCCTTGTAGACTCTTAAGCTGATGGTCTAATTGTTTGGTACTGATACTGAGGAAAAATATAAGGAGCAAGATTCACCTAAATAAGAGGAGGTTGATCAAGACCAAGAATACAATGGTGCAAAAGAAGCTCAAAAATGAGGTGAAGAACCATAAAGGGTTGCTATATACCCTTAAGAGGCACAAGCATAAAGTTTTTATGCTTTGAATATTTTTGTAGTCTTGTAGAAGTGTTGTATTTTTGTTTTGTTTTTAACTCTGACACTATCAGAAGACAATAAGAAAACATGAGGCCAAAGAGAAAAGAATGAAAGTTTTGTGAAGGTGTTAATATCATTTTTATGAAGCTTAAAAGGGGAGAGTGTAGCTTTGTTTTTCTTGAAATTTGAGCAATTTTGAAGGATCAACGGATATCTTTGTTTCTAGTATGATATACATATAAATATTTATCCTCTAGGAGGCTTCACAAAGTTTTTAGAGGGTAATGGTCCTATAGAGTTTATTCTATGAAGCATTTCTCAAAGATATGTATTTTTTGACTCCTAATTCCCTATGGATAAGACTCTAATTTTGATGGATTTGCAAGAAAATCCACCCAAGAGGCACCATAATGTAGATCCAAAATGGCCACATCCTTAGAAAATTTTTGAAAAATATTCTAAGGCATAAATATGCTCATAATCATTGAATATATAGTGTATTTTAGAGTGGCCCAGCGTAAGATGCTTCAATCTGCTCAACACTTAGTTATTTTTTGCAGCATAAGAAAAGTGTTCCATGCCACTAAAGACTTAGTGTATTTTGTAGTGGTCTGGAACAAATATTCCAATTCATAATCAAAACAAGTCAAAGTGATATAAGTATCTCCTACAATGTGGATTGGCAACATTACCCCATATTGCACACCAAAGTTATTAAGTGTTGGAGATGTTCCATGCCATTGAATTCCACATCTATTCTAGAGTAGAATGGTGACATGCTCTACACCATTGGGTAAAGAGATTAAAATGCCTAAGAAGAAGTACAAGGTAATGGAACAGTGTAAGGTGACATTTTACACTACTTGCCGAGCGAATTGGTGTTATGCTCTATTCTGCAGTCAACTCATGTCAAAGGTAGAGGAGTGAATATCAAGGAGTAGATTACGACACACTCTACACCATGGATGCAAAAGGGAAATAAAGCAGTTTGAAGAATAAAGAGAGAAGAATGGTGATATTCTACATCTCACCTGATACTTAGAGTATTTATCATGAATGCTCCAATCTGCTAGCCAAATCCATCCAAGCTAACATCAAAATTATTTTTAGAGCAGATTGATGACATGTTCTATGTTGCTCATCTACAGAGCATTATTGAAGTTTAATCATAGTCATCCATGAGTTGGATCAATAGTGGATATCATGCTGATATTTTCATGAGTATACAAAGGTGGATTCTTAGAAAATGAGAACTAGTCAGTTTGAGCGGGTAGATGAAGCATCCATGGATCCAAGAACTAATAATTTGGGCAGTTGTATATCTACGATAGGAGGAAGTCCTCAATAAAGTTGAACAATTCAAATATTTTTTCTAATGGCCTAGAGTCCAACTACCATGATAGAACTAGTAAGTTGCATAGTCAAGTTGCCATGGTGTGTGACATCGAGCAGATTTCCTAGGTCCTACAGGTGAATGAAATGATGCCACCTCAGTATTTTGCTATTCTAGAATAGTCTAAATCCTTGTAATTTTCCACTTATTTTCTTTCATTAAAAATTATATGTAGAGGTTGAACCCTCAATTTTCAAGGTTAGCTCTAGAGTGTTTTCTTGCCCTACTGTGTAACATATTTTGCAAATTAATGGAAGGAGCATTACTTAGATTATTGAATCAAGAATTGTCATCTTCAGTGTCTTTATTAAGAGGTTTAAGCTATGAACTACATTTTTGTCAATGGTATTATGGTTAGTTCATTCCACCTATATTGGATTACTAGTTGTAAGGCAATTGAAATTTGTTCATAGTTAGATCTGTGTTGGCAAGAAATTTATTTATATTAAGTCTAAATATTGATCTATTATGTTAGATTGGATTTTTAGTATCATGGATGTTGAAATTACTTCTTGAAGTACATCTCTATTTTTTTTTTATTATGTGAATATTATTCTATTTTGGGTGCTCCTAATCTTGAGTGTGGGACACTAGAAATAATTTGTTGAAAGGTTTTCTCTATGGATGCCTATGTTGTTAGCCCTTTTTAACCACTTTTTACTCATAATTTCTTAACCCTAAACCCTTGTCTAACCCTATATATCTAAAAACCATTATTGAGCTTAATTGAATCAACACTCTGTCAATTGAAAAGGAACAATCTACTTTGGAGGTTGGGCTGAAGCAATCTTTGGTCCATACAATGTTGAGTTCTGAGTTATGACTAGTGGGTGCAAGCCTAGTCAGAAAGTTGGAAGATAGATAGTCGTAGTAGTAAATTTACTTGATGTTAATTTGGATCACAATACAATGGACTCATACATATTTGAGATGAAATTGTAATATTTGAACAATTCAACATTCGTAGGTATGCAATGTACCAATACTTCATGAATGTACTTTAAACATTGGTGTAGTATTGAAGGAACACATCTCATTTCTCTCATCCAAGGTCTTCCAAGGAGTATATTGTATGCCATGGATCCTTCCAATATGTGAAACATAGAGTGCAACATTTTGACCCCTATTTCAATGGGCAAAATAATAGTGTCAACTGTGGAACATAAATCATAATTGAATACTTGTAGGATGAATGATGACTTGGTGATATGAAATGGAAGGATATTCAAATGATGAAGGGCATATGTGGTGATGATATTAATAGAGGAGCCAATGTCAATTATCACTCTTTTAAAAGTCTTCTTATCAATTAGAGCCATGATATGCAATGGAGGGTCTACTGAGTCCGATGATATTGGCTTAATCTCAAAGTCATAGAATGTGATGGAAGGTTCCATGCATGTTTGTATGCTCCCTAAAAAGTTCTTAAATGAATTAGAATCTTGATATTGTAGTTCAATGGATTTTAAAATATCCATTAATGCCTCACGATGTGGGGGAGATTGTTGAATTAAATTCATAAATTGACAATTTGGTGAAATCCATCTTTAGGCTTATGGTTTGGCTACTCAATGATATGACTGGTCATATATAATTATTTATAGGTGAATTTGGAGGATTGTATTGGTTAGGTATATGGATTTGCAATGAAGTATTGAGGGAAATTTTAATGGGTGGTGATGTGGGAGGTTGTGAAACACTTGCTTGAGGTGGTTGCCTTACATTTTGTTGAACTTTTCTTTGACCTCTAGTGACCACATGGATAGCCCCTACAAACGCTTGGTATTTTTGGATGTGATGGACTTGATTAGGAGTATTTTTGCTATTAGCCCCTCCTATATTTGGTTGCACCTCCTCATGGTTGTAACAATACCAATTGTTACTTACTCATCCACTATTTTTTTTTGTACATATTTTCATCTTTGACCACCTTTCAATGAGTTAAGAATATAATAATGATCTAAGATGAGAATACCCCAAATAATAAGTAAGCAATACGAGCCACACTAGATTAATTTAAAGTCACATTTAATTAGAATCACCAACTTATACAATTCATTCAAATCCATTCACAAATAGGAGCACCAAATCCTACAATTCCATCATACCATCACCAAGTGGTTATGAGGATAATACAATGGCTATGTCCAACATGTCATCACCAACTGGCATAAGGACATCTCAATGGTAATACCATTATTTAGGAGAACTATCCCTCACCAAAGGGATTCATTCCTCCTCTTCTCCATACTATCAATGAAGACTAGTAAATAGGAGAAATCATTAATCTATTATTCCTCATGAAAACTTACGTATGACTTGGGATAATTGTCTTAAGCATAATTATAAAAATTACTCATTTACAAGGTGTAGATGGTTTGGTGATTGATTGTCATATTCCCAAATGTATTGAGTGCTTGGTTTTCTTCTAATTACCTTAGATTAATGGTATTGTTTTATCTCATATTGTTGTGTAGGTCATCCATAAGTTTCCGTCTACACTATTGTAATCAATAAGAGATAGAAATTATAAACATTCATTAAACATCATACATTTGATAAAATATACTAATCAAATAATTTCCATTACTTGATCAATTTCCAAAACATATATCACTTAACATTTGTTAGAGGTGAATATTACAATATGAAAATTTTATCTCTAATTTACAAAGCTAGTAATCAAATACATAAAATATTACAAATCATGGCTGATTTTACATAAATTGTTTCAGCCCTGTATAATTACATTGGATCTATATCAATACAAGCTTATACATGATGAACATTGCAATAGTCTTCAAAAAGTGTTGTCCAGATCTTCTATGGAATATCTCGAGTTCTTCATGGTTGGAAGATATGATAGTGAAGGGATCAGGACAAATCGGATGCAAAGTATGCCAAATGCATTGCAAGCAAACATGCTTATCAAATATATATGCAATCATGCTCCAAATATTTTCCAAATGTATAACACATTCTAAGAAATCACCAAGCATGAATCACATAATCATCCATCTTTAATATTTTCACAATAAGGATTAATTCATAATCCCATTCATCATTCATTTGGTTTATTACCAAATATATGGAAGAGTCCCATACCTCTTTCCAAAGAATGCACACCAATCCATTCATTTCCAAAACTAGAAAATATTCCATCCTTCTAGTTGAGATATATTTATTTATAAAATTCCTCAAGCACATAATAGTTTACTGTTTGTTTTCTAGAATTATACAAAGACTATGAATTCACTTGTTCATTCTACTTGTCTATCTACTAGACCTCAAATCAAAGCTATTTTTCTTATTTTATAGATCATAAAATTTTTAATAAAACAAAACCAATATTTACAAATCTAATTGAGTTCAATTTGATTTTCCAATCATTCCAAAAATGATGGAAATTGCTTTAATTTTAAAGTCATCATATTTAATTTAAATTAAAATAAACCAATTAACACTAGTCTCCTTATGAAAATATAATACAATCATAATTCTCCAATTCAGTTTTGTCATATATTATGACAGACTAATATTTACAAATATTCTCCATATAACTAAACATGTATATTCTAAATTTAAAGGATATTTATTTTAATCAAGATTTCATAAAGACAAGTAATACAACCAATTTAAAATATCAATATATTATATGATTTTATTGTCCTTAGCATAGTTTCATTTGATAAAATCACTTATACATTTTAATATATCATGCTTTAATTCAAATGATAAAATCTGAAAGCATTCCAAAAAAAACTTTTGAGGTTAATTATTGTTTATAATTGATGATTCAATGCACATAGACATAAAGAGAACAAGGCCTGAACAATACATAATAGCTTGCATAGTAATAATGATTGTTTGTCTAAGTTATAAGAGATCGTTCCCAGAAGTATCAATGTATTGTTAAACAAATCTAGCGGTTATTGGGATTTGTAATAGATAATCTAGTAATAGATAAGTAGTCCATTGTTGGGAAATAAAATCAAGGATTCGACCATTGGTAGACAATAATAATGGTTCTATTTTTTTTTTGTTTTTGTATTTACATGGTGGAATCGGTAGTCGCCACGAATCCGGGCAGGCTGTCCAGCTTTTATGGCCGCCATAGTATTCTGCGTTGTCCACCCCGAAAGCCGCCACACAGATCTTCACGCAGTCCGCCCCTATAACCACCATGCCACAATCATTTTAAACCTTTTACACCGCTGAAAGCACCAGGAAAGGGACAAGCATTCAGTCCAACGAGGCCTTAGATTTGAACCTTGGACCTCTGCCTCCCTTATGGGGTTTGGATGAACCAATTGGTCTACACCTCGGACCTATAATGGTTCTATTTTAGAAATGAAAAAGAGGATTGAATTTGGCAGATCTATATTAATGGAAATAAAAATATACATGGGAGGATTTTAACCATAGTTGTATGGGAAATATTTTAACATTGCATAGCCTATCCAAAGCTATATTACACAACACATTACCAACACATCATTATTGAGTTTCCAAAATCCATTCTATATCATAGACACCCAATAGGATTGTATATAAGATAATGAAAGCACATAAGGCTAATTAAGTTGAATAACACAAGCTTATACTGAGAGGGAGGTGAACAGTATAAGATCACTTTTTACTTTTCTTTCCCAAATAGTATTATCCAATATAATCAATGATAATATCAATAGCAGTAAATAAAGCAATGCACAAATCATCACACATAATAGAGACACCAATTTAACGTGGTTCACCCAATGTGGGCTACTCCACGGAGAAAATATTTCACTAAAATTTCCTCAATCAATCTCTTGGGAATCCTTTCCCTATTACAATGTTTATGGACCTCTATCCAAAGGAGACACGAATCCCGTAATCAAGTTCATTGATATCTATCCATAGGAGAACTTCTTTCTCCTCTTGCTCTTGCTGGTGATATTCTAGAAGAACTATTGTCCCCACTACTTGGGATAATGGATCTCTATACATTGAAGACACCTGTACTCATTGCTTTGGCTTATGGATCTCTATCCACTGGATAATTTCATCGTCTATACTCTATCACCTTCAAATATCTATCTCAAATCTACACTAAACATAGTACTTTGGTGTAACATAAATTTTATTGATCTCTATCTCTAATATATCACAAACCTATCCTCAAATTTGCACCAAATTATATCCTCAAATCTATACTAAACACAGTCCTTTGGTCTAGCACAAATCTGTCCTCAATATCTATCCTCTGATCTGCACTAAACATAGTCCTTCAGTCTAGCACAAATTTGTCCTCAATCTCTATCCTTTGATCTACACTAAACACAATCCTTTGATCTAGCACAAATATGTCCTCAATATCTATCCTCAAGCCTTAACACAAAGCTTGACTCAATATTAAATTAACTCTACTGGATATACCCCAAACCTTAACTCAAGGTTTTAACAAATCAAATAATCAACTTTGCTCACAAGTCTTCTCAAATACTTATCTCAATTTTGCCTTTTAAGCTTCCATAAAATCTCACACTAATATATCCACAAATCCTCTCTAGTACTTGTTCAAATCTTCTCAACAAGTCCTCACTAGAACTTGTCCAATTTTACTCAATAAGTCCTCACTATAACTTGTTCAAATCTGCTCAATAAGTCATCACTAGAACGTATCCAATTTTATTCTCAATCTGTATTGTAAGCTTCCATAAAAGCTCCCACAAATGTGTTCACAAGTCTTCCAAAGACTTACCTCAAATATACTCAAAAATTCCTCACTAGAACTTGTCCAATCTCATAGAAACATAAAGAGAATTGTTAGAGACTCAATATGCTTCACATTCATCACAATGCTCAATCAATTTTAATCACTATTTTAGAAACATATA
Source organism: Wollemia nobilis (assembly GCA_028583015.1). Classification (NCBI taxonomy): domain Eukaryota; kingdom Viridiplantae; phylum Streptophyta; class Pinopsida; order Araucariales; family Araucariaceae; genus Wollemia; species Wollemia nobilis. Next base: position 10,129,747 of record JAQPPZ010017052.1, read on the forward strand.
GAGAATTTTTAGAGACTCAATATGCTTCACATTTACCTCAATGATCAATCACTCTTTTAGAAACATACATAGAATTGTTAGAGACTCAATATGTTTCACACTCACAAACTCTCAATCATTTAAATCTCTCTTTTATCATAGAAACATATAGAGAATTGTTAGAGACTCGATATGTTTCACACTCATCAACACTCAACCTCTTTCTCAAATCAATTAAAAATATAGAAAAAATTGTTTCATAGAACTTGAACTATCACTTCACACATCCACTTGACTAGGCTTAACCAACTCTACTCAACCAATCACTCAATGAAATAATCCTTCCTCACAAAACCTAGTCCAAACATATGAACACTCACTCAAATATTTCCAACAATGCTTATCAACCAAACTCACATAACAATGATACTCATGTTCTTTACAAACCGTAGTTCAAGTTCTTTATTCAACCAATCACTTCAACAATAATGCTTATAAAAAATCTTCACATAACAATGATACTCATGATATTTTCAAACCCCAGTTCAAATATATGAACACTCACTCAAATATTTCCAACAATGCTTATCAACCAATCTCACATAATAATGATACTCATGTTCTTTGCAAACCCTAGTTCAAGTTCACTCAACTTAATCACTTAAACAACAATGCTTATAAAATAAGGTTTTATCAACAACTCTTTATTCCAAAAAACCTTGAAGCATTAATTTAAAACACACTTAACAATTCTTACCAAACAATACTTTTCACTCCAACTTGCATTCACAACATTCAACAAACACTCACTAGGAATAATATACCCATACCTTTATTTTATGTAGAAATGACCTTGGAAAACCTATCTCAATCATAATTTTCTCTTTTGCCAATCTCAATAGTTAGATGATAAAATATCATAAAATAATTCTCAATTACAAAAATAATCAAACTTAATTACACCTTATTTCTCCTTCTTAAAATAATATCCAACACCACAAAAACACTTCTTCCAAAACTCCAACTCATAAAAAGAGCCTCTTAACAATTTAATTTCATCATAACCCTTTTCAGAAATATATCTCAAAAATAATCCAAACTCTACTTTTTTTTTTTGATCGGTTAAGGATATTAACAATTATATAACATGCAGGTTTTGACAGGGACCCAAAACATGAATACAAAATGGCAACGAAAGCTAGAAGGAAAGAGAGACAGAGAAAAACATCAAAGGAAGAATTATGAACATCAAGGCTGTCCTCAGTCGGCACTTAGGAAAGGGAGACAAAGTCAAAAGACCAAAAACCATTAAAACCATAAAAAAAAACCTCCAGTGACCATAACAACAAAAATCCCATAGGAAAGAGAACAATTAGGTCTCATTACCAAGGATGGCAGTGAAATATTGAAGGCCACCAACAATAACATCTAAATATGAACCAATATATTTAGTAGGGATGTCCTCAGACTTGACTGTCACCTTCCTAGCACTTGCAGCAAGCACACTTTCCACACCTTCAATGAAATATCTCCCGAAAAAGCATAGATTGATGGCATTACACAAATTGATAAACTAAGCAATGTTGTTTGTGATAGATTTTATAATGAAAGCATGTAAGCAGGGATCAAGGTTGTCCTTCATCTCCTCATCAAAGTTAATGACCAATGATTCTTTCTGTTTAGTATTATTTTTTAGACGTGTAGAAGAGCAAAGAAGCTTTTGTTCAGGTTCGATTTCAGTCTCATTGGCATGTTTAGGAGAAGCACTTCTTTGCAATTTCTTAAGTTTCTTGACATTTTCAATAATATACTATTTTTTAGTGGACAACCTCGGGGCACTAGAGGACTGAGGCATGGTTTGGGAAGAGCTGGATTTCAAAGGGCTCTGTTTGGGTTTTGGGAAAGAGGTTCAAACAATGCCTTTAGGGTAATGAATCAGCCAATGTTTGTAAAGGACATTGAAAAGGCCACGATGCGAAGGAAGATCAGCCCCATTTTTTCCCTTAGCATTCTCAATAGTATAGCTAACAGAGTTGAATAAAAATTGAGGAATATTAATAGGTCTAACCTCCTGAAAGTGATTAAAAAAGAAAAATTAAAAACTACACAAAGGCTTATCTGGGTCGTCCATTGTTACATATTCTATGATAGACTTTAGGACACTCCCCCATGGAAAAGGTAGCTCATCACACCACATGCCTAATTAGGCTCTTTTGTCTAGTTCTTTATCAGTGATATCCTTTAGTTCAATATCCCAATTGTGCTTCTCCCTACTGATATATCTCCCTTTAGTTTGCTGCCCAATCAGTTCAATAAGCATTTTTATGTCAATAACATAGGTCTTATTGTGAATAGTAATAGTTCCTTCATCCCACATCTCCATGAAATCCAAAGTAATATCAGGGTCCTCCCCTTAATTTTTTTGGAAAAAGGAAAGGTACTTTTCACTAGCAAGAATTCCCTCAGCAATGGAATCCATGAAAAGCTTGGATGGCTCCAAAAAGTTATTCATAATGCCGATACAAAAAAAAAATCGATGCTCAGAGAGAGTTCTAAGTAGAAAGAAACTAGAATTGAATAAGGGCTTGGACATTATAACAAGAAATGATGAGAAGGGTGATAATAACAACAACCTTCCAATGAATTCAAGACTCATGCCACATATAAGAATAACGCGTTCCAATGTGAACAGGGTGGACAAGATAAATCCAATCACTAAAATGAATCATGTGAAAATATGAAACAAGATCCCACAAAAAGAAAAAAGAAAATATGTACACCAAAAAATGAGGGGATTCATGCGAAAGGGTGGTGACGTGGATGGAGGAGGTGGAAATGTGGAAAAGGGTTGAGAGGAGGTATGGGGAAAATGGAAAAATTGAGATGAGTGTGACCAATAGTGGTCATGCCAGGCGAGATGGGTAAACAAAAACCAAATTTGAAATGAATGAAAATAGCTAAAAATCTACCTTGAACGAAGGAAAACTGATATCCAAGGTTGACAAGACTAAAATACATGTGAAGCCTGAGACTCAAGCAAGTATTGGGATAATGGAAAAGGAAAATAGGATACTTAGACAAGAAAATAGGACACTCAAGCATGAGAATATTCTTGAAGAAGGAAAACTTGCTCCACGTCAGTAGAACTGGGATTTGATGTTCAAGATTCTTTGTCAATGAATTAAACTAAAGGGGGATCAGTGGTCCATGTCAGCAACTCATTGATAGTGGTACCAAAATTTTCTAAGGCATCAACCGCTTTGTTGTTTTATCTAAAAGTATGCTAAAATATTATGTCTTGAAATTCTCTGCTAAGAATTTTGGCTTCTTCTATGTAGTTTCTTACTTTCCACGAGGAGATTTTGGAATTTTTAAGGTAATTAATAGTGGTTAGAGAATCACCTTCAACTAGAATTCTATTGGTGACACATTTAGCCAAAATCAAGCCATGCCAAAGGGGCCAAGATTTTGCAACTTGATTTTACTGAATCCTAAGAAATTCAACATAAGCAAGTATGAATTTGCCTTGATTGTTTCTAAGGACACCACCTACTTGAGGACACCACCTACTCCTGAGCGACCAGGGTTGCCCTTCGTAATACCATCAAAATTTAGTTTAATCCATCCTTATGGAGGATGAATCCAAGTAGTAAGAGTTCTATTGGACGTAGGAGGAGGGCAAGAGTTAGTCACAATGGAGAAATTGAGAGAATTCCCAATAGGATCTTCAAAGGTGTAAGGAGGCTAGGAAGGTAAGGGGCAAAGGGTAAACTTTTCAATAGAAAAATAGAGGGTTTTATTAAAAATAAAATTAGAGCTTTGAAAAGAATTAGAAAACACTCTTAGGTTTTTTTATAACCAAATCTACCACAAGAAATGATGAAGATAAAATTACCATAAAGTTTTGAGGTGAATTTTCCTAAAAGAATTGGGCCATTGAGTTAAAAAATCAGATATGGACCAAGTAGCAACCCAGGAAATATGGAAACCCTTTAAATCCTATTCAAAATAGAGGAAGAAAAGGAGAACCCAATGAAGATATGGTAGGGGTATTCCTAATCAGAAGAACAAAGAAAACATTTATTGGGTATGGGTAATCCCCTTTTGTGCAAGTTGTCAATAGTAAGAATTGTTTCTTGAATGGCAACCCAAGCAAAGGAAGAAATTTTAGGGATGAGACAATATTAAAAGGAATTGTGGTTGCCTCAAGAGGTAAGAGAAGCTTATAAGAAGATTTTATGGAAAAATATCTAGATTCAGTAAGATCCCAAAATAGTTGTGTAGATTAAAAATACATGCCAAACATAAATAAAATCACAATGACAGAGTACAGAATAGTTGCACAAAAACAAACGATTTCTATTAATCGGTGGAGTTTAAAAAATCCTTTTTGAATACAACTGGGCCTGTAACCCTTTATTTGTGATACACAGTTACAAATTATGCTAGGGTTCTCCGAAACCCTAGCTGGCATGAATGGTGGCGCTTTCGAAGAACGTATCTTCAATCCCAACAGAGTGAGTGGGCTTTGTCGTATCCCTTGCTTGGACCACTCCAGCTTAATCAGCTGCCATCAATAAACTGGATCTATTATAAAAAACTTGCACACATTAACACTATCAAGGAGTTAGAAATTAATGAGAGGGCTCCACTACGTGAGCCCTCAGAAACAATCTAAAACCCTATAAAAATGGAATGCAGGAAATCAATAACAGATTAATACATAAAATACGGCTACTTGCTTTAAACTAATTTATACTGTTCTCTCGTTAACGCAGCTAGACCAGAGCGACACACGGAAGTAATTTTGTTGTCAGAATAGGCTGCGGAAGGCACCCTGGTGCACTCGCCGAACGCTCGCGTGCTTCTGGATCTGGATTACAGACGCCGGTCTGAGTCTGTGGCTGTAGGTAAACGCCCGCGGGCACTTGTTAAACACCCGTGGGTACTTGGTAAATTCCCGTGGGCACTTGGTGAAGGGGTACGCCCGCAGGCACTTTCGACAGTAATGGGAGATTCTACAGAATGCTGCAGAAGGAATGGCGGTGAAAGCGGCGACAGAAGCGGCGATGGATGCGGCGAAAGGGTAGCAGAAGAGAGGAGATAGCAGTAGAAGAATTAGAATCAGAGATAACGCATAGGAGATAGAAGTAGTAAAAGGCATAGGGTTTGAGCCATCAAAGTGACTCAATTTATAATCCACTCTTAGGGCACACTTTAGGGTTTTAACGACACTTTGAACGTGTGGCTAAGATTAAAGCGGATCCAAGGGTAGAGAATAAATCTTGGTTGTGGAATGGATTAATATGGATGGACGGATGAGATTAAATGAAGGATGGAAGGCTCAGATTAAATCACTTAAACTATTATTTAAATATATATATTAAAATATTAAAATATTAAAAAAAATATATAAATATTAATTTAAATAAATTTGGGGATGAAAAATGGCAGGAAAGGTGAAATTGGGCCAAATAATGGCGGGAAAAGGTGAAATTGGGCCAAATAATGGCGGGAAAGTGTGGATTTGGGCCAAATAATGGTGGGAAGGTGGATGACCAACACGTGGCTGACAGGAAGGTATAGATGACTTGCAAGTGGCTAGATTTTGGTGTCTACATATGCCCCTTTTTGAGCTGCTTTGTGTGAAGACACAATGCAAAGCACAAAAACTTAGGACACCTGAAAAGTTGGATCAGACGCAACTCTCTCTCAAGACTAAAGCACAACTTTGAAGACCAAAGAATAAAAGAATATTTAAAATTTATCAGCTTACCCCCTCAATTGGCGAGGGAGAATGGTTCTCACAAGCCAATTGGAAGAAATTTGGAATATAGTGAACCGTTTTTGCCCCAACGGTAAAAAAAGGGTTGGTGTATGAACCATCTGTTTATGTCCCAACAGAAAAGGGGTTGGTGTACGAACCATCTGTTTATGTCCCAACAGAAAAGGGGTTGGTGTATGAACCATCTGTTTATGTCCCAACAGAAAAGGGGTTGGTGTATGAACCATCTGTTTATGTCCCAACATAAAAGGGGTTGGTGTACAAACCAGAAGGATATGATTTGAAGACGATATGAGTGATGTGAAAGATGGACCGTTTTCTACCCCAACGGTTATAAAGGGATTTTTGCCAAATTATAAATTCCATGATCATTTAAGATGAATTCCACTATAGGAAAGTTAGAAATTGATAACGGATGCCCCAACTGTTGTGGGTGAATCCATACTGTTGATGAAATTGCCTTGTTGGTGCCATTGATATGTAGAGATGCAATATGAAAGATTCCAGAACTTCAGAGATGCTCCTAGTGACTATATGGATAATTCCTCGGGTCAGAACCAATCAACCTAGGTAGCCTTAATCTCTAGCAAGACTCAAAATAATGATGATATTGAAGATTTGTCCACGTTTAAGGCCCCATGAACTAGGCCATCAATGACAATTGTTTGAGCAAATTGATCTTGGTATGAGGTCACTTGAAAAGTAGGATACCCAAAATTGATTTCCAATTTTCAAACAGATGAAATAATTGATGATGATAAATGGTAAGTGTCCTTATGGTGGTTTAATCCTCTTACCGAATTGCATGGATCGCTGCAATCGCCAAGGTGATAGAATATACCACTAGATACGAGGTTTACTTTAATTTTATTTGGCAAAAATATGCATGATGAAATAAGAATGAATGAAATTGACGATAGATCAGAAGAATTGATGAATGTGGTTAATTTTGTGAAGGTTTTGAACGTTTTTAACCCAATTTGTAAATCAACGATGAATGATGCGCTTTTTGAGAAAAATGACAAAATTTGTTTCCAAAACTGTTGTAACCTTCACAAAATGTTTTATTATGATAAGAAGAATGGATGGATGCAATTTGATGAAATTTGGAGGAGGTAAGCTTCAGTTTTGTAAGTTTTGTTCTTTTATTCAATACTGACACCAAGCGCCGGTATGCATTTGGAGGTGGCATAAATGCCCACCGGTGTTTGAATGCATCATGAAACACCCCACTATCTCTGAATGCGCCATGAAATGCCCCACTACATTTTAGGGTGCCAAAACCAGCTATTTAAACAGTTTCAGCGAGAATTTCGCTCATTTGTGCGTTCGAGCTTGAGAGAAATGCGTCTGAGGGAGTGGAATGAAGTGAAGTAAAGTGAAAGGTTGTGTGGGAGAGTGAAGCACTCGGGAGCTATGGCGGAGATGGGAGCAGATGCGCCAGTGCAGCCAGCTGAGGTATTTGTTTATTTAAGCAAGTACTTTTATTTATTTTTTTATGTAGTTTTTTTTTTTTTTTTTTTTTTTGGAAAAAAAAATTTGTAACCAATTTTTGTTTTGTTGTTTTGCAGCTTAGGGTGTTAGAGGCACGACACCGATTCTCCCCTATCATTCCGGGGATGAGGAGGTCATTGTACCAGGAGTACTGGGAGACATTGGAAGTAGTAGGGCTAGCGGAGGTAGCCCGGTTGGAGGTAGTTCGGGCAGATGAGGGGTACCTCTCGGCTTTGGCCGAGAGGTGGGATCCAGATCGGGGGACGTTCCAACTCCCGACTGGAGAGATGACGGTGATGCTTGAGGATGTATACCGCATCCTCAAGGTGCCCATGGAGGGGGCGCGGGTGGAGGTTGGACGAGATAGGGCCACGGAGATGGCCAAGTTGTTTGGGGATGACTAGAGGGAGATCCGGACGGAGAGCGGGGGGATTCCTTACTTGGCCATGTATACGGCCAAGGAGTTGGTAGCGGTGGAGGCTCTGATGATGTTCGTATTGGCCAACATTGTGGCCCCAAATAGCATCGGGTGCAGGTTTCCATGGAACCTGATGGGTGTAGTGAGCGAGATGCTCACTAATAGGGTAGTGTATGCCTGGGCGCTTGATTTATTGGCACAGGTGTACCGAGAGTTGTATGAGGTTCGAAGACGGGGCCGGAAGGGCCTAGGCTGCAGTTTGGTTCTCCAGTGTTGGGGCTGGGAGCACTTCAGAGTGGCCTGATTGGAGGGGTTGCCATGTGCTTACTGGGACATGAGCCAGGCTTATGGTAGGAGATGGCCAGTGGCAGAGGAGAGACAGCCGAGCCGCCCCATGAGATCGGGGCAATGGTATAGGAGTTTATGGGCGGACTTGACAGATGCCCAAGTCATTTGGAGGCCATGGCAGGAGTTGATGTGGATCGATGATGGAGAGCATCTGAGACGGGTGCGACAGGCTAGATGGGTAGTGGGGCGAGGCCATAGCGAGGCGGAGTACATACATATGTCTCGAGTACTCCGCAAGGTCGGATTGAGGTAGGATGTCCCCGGTGAGCTAGTGCGCTACCAGAGGCATAGATCAGAGGGGGATTTGCTGTGTGCCGAGCCATGGAGGGAGGTGATAGAGGACGATGAGGACATGGAGATCCTCAACGTGGATGACATCGGGGTAACAGTTGAGTATGCAACATGGATGGCTGTAGAGCCGAGGTGGGAGCCACCATTGGTGGCTGTTGGAGCTGGAGAGGACGAGGGAACCGCAGAGGTTCCCAAGCGTAGGGAGGGTCCCCGCCTTCGAGCTGAGAGTCGAAGGTGAAAGGGGAAGATGGTACGGCAGACACCGGGGAGCGGAGATGACGAGGAGGATGATGGCGAGGGTCTAGGAGAGGCCGTAGGAGAGACTAGGGAGGTACCCCCTAGCGGGCATGAGGATGATTTGGCACAGTTGCAGTAGCAGATAGTAGAGCACGATGCTATGCTAGCTGTCTGGGATGAGAGGATAGGTCGACTGGAGCAACAGGTTGCAGAGCGGGATGCCCTGATAGTCGTTCAGGGAGGAGAGGATGGCCCAGATGTAAGCGGACTTGGATGGAGCGACTAGGGTGCCCCAGGATGACATGGTGATGAGACTCCAGGCAGAGCTAGCAGAGTGAGAGCGACGACACGGGATAGACATATCTAGACTTAGGTCTAGGACTCATTATATTGAGGCTCTGGAGGAAACATTGTTTAGGCATCACATTGTGTTGCCTGATCCTCCATCCTCCTCTGTCTCTAGGCGTAGTGAGTCTAGGCACACCACTAGGTCTAGGGCTCCTACTAGGTCACAGGGATCCTCTTTTGATGGTTAGCTTAGTGCTTAGATGCACTATTTATGAGCCTTGGTGCTCTATTGTATATTGTAGCCTTTTGGCATTCATTGTACAGTTTGACCTTTATACATATATATACATGGCTTTTATTTTTAGTGTTTTACTTTCTTTTGTGTGAATGCCTATGTTTTTGTGATGCATGTTTTTATATGTTTTAATGCATATGTGATGGAATGGAATGCAAAGTTATAGATGATTAATGCAAGACTAAGTAAATGAAATATGCACTAAGAAGCACTCATACTTTTAGATAGTTAGATTTAGTCAACTGTTATCATAATTGTTTAATCAGGCACACCGAACTTGGTGGCTTGTGAATGGATGACGTATGGAATGACATGAATATGGAAGAAGATATGGAGGTTGATATGGAAGAAAATATGGAGGAAGACTATTTTACAAAGACTCAAACATGCTAGTGGTATCAAACAAACTTACTAATATTGCCTAATTCAACTAGGACCAAATGTGTGTGCATGTGAGTTCATTAACCAAATCAGAAGCATGGTAGTGACTCTAGGCAATCAAAAACCTGTGTGTGTGCAAGTGTGTTCATTAACATCATCTTGCATAAATTAGGTAACCCTATTATGGAGAAGACCCCGAAGCTAGTTTGTCCGTATGAGCATTCAAAGGTCTCTTTTTGAGGAGAGACATGTCGCCACGCAAATGAGTATACTCCACTGGCCAGTCAAGCGTCTATAGCCCCGGTGAAGGTTAACTCCATAGTCCATGTTGTTTTTGACCTTTGTAAGCCTTGGGGATGACTACCTATCCATCTGACTGGACAAGTAGTATGATCCTTACAACTTATTTGGGATCAGTGGTGTGTGAAAATGTTCATTTCTTTAGAGCTTTGGGGAATCGGATTCTCAACCAAAGTATGATGAGAATTTTACCCTATCCTTACTACTCTATTTATATTTATATTTTGTAATTGCTGGTGATAGTGGTAAGAACCACTGTTTTACGGAATATGTTTGCATGATAGGACAAACACGGATTACCCTTTTCACTTCAAGGCACAACCCAAGGATGGTGTTATCCCTCTTTGACACAAGATGTTTTTAAGATGTGAAAATGTGATAGGTTCAAGACCGCTTTTGAAATCATTTCCCATTACTCAAGATTTTATTTAGTGTAATTTGTGATATGGCCCTAGAGAACTTTGACATGCACTTCGAAGTTTGCTTAAAACACTAGAAATGGCTGAGTGACTGAAAACATTTTGGCAATGTAAATATGTGCAAAATGGAAAATGGATGTACAAATGACAATTCGGTTTGATGGATTTTATGAAGGTGCCCCTGATTAAGGCAACATGACTTTTGCTTGACCAAATTTTATATCCAAAAGATAGAATAGTCTCTAACATGATATGCAACTATGGCTGAAAATGAAATGTTATGGTTTTCAATGAGATGTATGCACATGAAATGCAATGTTTTTGAATGAGATGTATGCAACTAACAATGAAATGCAAATTATTTTTATTTATTTATTTATTTTTATTTTTTACAAGCCATGTATATATGTACATATAAAATTCAAACTATGCGTAAAATGCCCTCAAGTGTATAATATTAAGTGGTTCGGGTTCTTCCTCTCCCTCTAAATTGGCAAGTCTATAAGTTCCATTACCCACTCTTTCAGTGACCATATATGGACCTAACCAATTAGCCACGAATTTATCTCGAAGATGCGGCAATGCATTGGTGTTTTGTTGATTCTCTTTAAGGACAAGATCCCCTACTTGAAATTCTCTTAGATGAACTTTGGCATTGTAAGCACGTTTCAATCGGTCTTGATAAACTCGTAAATGCTCTAAAGCATTGATTCGTTTTTCATCTATGAGTGTGAGTTGATCAAGACGTGCTTGTATAGCAGTATCATCATCGATAAATTCCTGCAAAGAAATTCACAAGGAAGGGATCTCGAGCTCAAGAGGCATGATTGCTTTAGCTCCATAGACCAAAGAAAATGGCATTGCCCCAATGGGAGTTCTGATGTTTGTTCTGTAAGCCCATAATGCCAAGGGGATTTGTGTATGCCAATCTTTATGATTTTCTTTAACAAGTTTCTTAAGAATAGCAATTATGGTCTTATTTGAAGCTTTAGCTTGTCCATTGGCTTGTGGATAGTAAGGAGTTGAGAAACTATGTTGGATATTATACTTTTTGCAAAGAGCTCGAACATCCTTATTCTTAAAAGACTTGCCGTTATCAGAAATTATTTTAGAGGGAATACCAAAACAACAAATGATATGGTGAAGTATAAACTCCACAATTCTAGGACCTGTCGTATCGGTTAGAGGAATAGCTTCAACCCACTTTGTGAAGTATTCATAGGTCGTAATGATGAAAGTATGTTGTCCTCGAAGAGGCAGTGAAATCTTGCCAATTAAATCGATACCCCATTGTGAGAAGGGCCAAAGGCTTTGGATGGGTTGTAAAGCTTGTGATGGTATATGGATTAAATTAGCGTGTTCTTGACACTTTTTACATTGTTTAACATATTTGCAACAATCTTGTTCCATAGTGGGCCAATAATACCCCATACGTAAAATACGCTTTGCAATGGCCATTCCACTAAAATGACCACCACAAGTACCATCATGGGCTTCAGCAATAGCTCTATGTGTTTCACCTGCTTCTAGACAGTGGAGGAGTACTCCATCATATCCACGTTTATACAACACATCCCTCAAAAGAACGAAACGAGTTGCCTTTTGCTTAAAACAGTGGCGGGAAGTTCGAGACAAATCAGGTGGAAGTGTTCCAAACTTGAGGAAGGCTACTATCTCACTAGACCAAGGCTCATATGGATCCGAATGGATAAAGCAAACATCTTTTTCATCTTTAGACTCAAGCATGGACAATTGCAGACTTAGAGATTGTGGAAATGATTAGGGGTTGTACCTCTCCAAGGGAGTCCTTTGGAATCAATGATCCAAGAGAGGCTATGGCATCCGCAAATCTATTAGTCGAACGAGGCAAACTAGTGATCTCATACCAATCAAACTTAGAGAGCAACTTCATTGCTACATCATGATAAAGCTTAATGGTAGGTTATTTGGCTTGGTATTCTCCTGTAATTTGTTTAACCACGAGTTGAGAATCCCCAAATATCCGAATACGCTTAATACTCATAGCTATGGCTGATTGAAGACCTAAAATTAAGGCTTCATACTCTGCTATATTATTGGTGCATTGGAAGTATAGTTTGAATGATAAAGGGATGGGAATCCCTTGAGGTGTATGAAACACAACTCCAGCACCCTGACCTTTCACGCACTTAGAGCCATCAAAGAATAACGTGATGTCAACATCTTCCTCCGAAATGATGTCCTCTTCTTGTTCAGTGATAGCAAATACCGAATCATCTAGGAGCTCAATAATCAAAGGATGATCACTAGGTAGCGGAGCTTTCGCAAGTTGATCGGCTATAACTTGACCTTTAACAAATTTTTGGCTAATGAATTCAAGATCGAATTCGGTAAGCAACATTATCCATTTAGCGGTACGAGTGTTATTATAAGTGCGAGACATCATATAACGCAGAGGGTTTTCTCTAGCTATGACATATGTTGTATGGCTAAGCATATAATGACGAAGTTTCTTAGTGGCAAAAACCACTGCTAAGCACAACTTTTCCACATAAGCATATTGGGTTTCATAGCTTACCAATGTTCGACTAATATAATAGATAGCTTGCTCGCGATTTTGTTCATTCTTTTGTGCAAGCATTGTCCCTAAGGCAAAGTCTGTTGCTGAGATATAAAGGTTGAAAGGGACCCTCGGACGAGGCAGAGCTAAGACTGGTGGAGATGCTAAGTACTGCTTGATGTCATCAAAGGCTTTCTGACACTCATTTGTCCATGAAAATTATACCCCCTTTTGTAGTAGGTGACAAAATGGCCTACATTTATTAGAAAGTTGTGCAATAAAGCGACGGATTGAATTAATCTTTCCTTGCAAACTACGCAACTCCTTCAAATTAGTTGGGGGACACATTTCCATAATGGCTTTGACCTTGTTTGAGTCCACCTCAATACCTCTTTTAGAGATAATAAAACCTAGGAGTTTGCCTGAGGTAACACCAAAGACACATTTCTTAGGGTTCAACCTTACTTTATGCTCTAGAAGTCTATCAAAAACTTTTTCCAATACATCAAAATGCTCTTGTCGAGTTTTAGATTTTGCCAATAAATCATCCACATAATCTTCGATAATCTTATGCATATAATCGTGGAAAATATAAGTCATGGCTCGTTGATAGGTTGCACCTGCATTCTTAAGGCCAAAGGGCATCACCCTGTAACAAAAAGTTCCCCAAGGTGTAGTAAATGCTGTTTTGTGTTGATCTTCAAGGTTTATTCGAATCTGGTTGTATCCTGAAAATCCATCCATGAACGAAAGCATTTCATGACCAGCGCAGTTGTCGACAAGAGTATCAATGTTTGGAAGAGGAAAGTCATCCTTAGGACACGCTTTATTTAGATCTCGAAAATTGGTGCAAACACGTATCCCCCCGTTAGGCTTGCGAACGGGTACCATGTTAGAAATCCACTCAGGATAATCAATCGGGACGACAAATTTAACATCCAGAAGTTTTTGAATCTCCGATTTAACTATGAGGGCCACGGTAGGATGCATTTTCCTAAGTTTATGTTTGACAGGTTTAGCATCTTTTTGTAAGGTGAGGTTATGGACAACCAAATTAGGGTCTAGGCCTGGCATGTCTTTGTAAGACCATGCAAATATCTCCTTCTTCCGCTTGAGTAGAGCAATCATTTGCTCTTGTTCCTCCGATGATAAACTTTTTTCCGCTTTCACAATTTGGGTGCCATCTTGGTCCTGGACTAAGGTCTACATCGATAGTTTCTTCAATAGACATGTGGGAACCTTCCTCAAGCCGATGGGGAGTAGGGATCGGATTTATGTCATCTAAAATGTCATCAAGCTCCTCGTGCCTTGCTCTCATCTATGTCTCCCCTGGAAGACCTCTCGGCTTAGAAGATGAAGGTGAATGTGGAGGTGAAGGAGGAATGTAGTTGGCGGAAGCCCTTAACAATTCCTCAGAAAGGATGAACTCTGAAATAGATGGAGGGAATGAAATCCGATCCATGTCAATCAGGCTTGGATTGATCGGGATTGGCTTATCCGGATCATATGGATTATGGAGCGAGGTGAATAAGTCTTCAAAATTCATTTTCAAATTATGGAAGAAAGGATAGGCGGAATGGAAGGGAAAACCGGTGAAGACCTCGAAAGACCTGAAGTGCAAAACAACATAGTTTTTTCAGTTTTTTTTTTTTTGTATTTTTTTTTGTTTGTAGTGGTGAAAACCACTATTACACACATATATACAGCAATAAAGTAATTTTTTTTTTTTTTGATTTTTTTTTTTTTGGAATTTTTAATTTTTTTTTTTTTTTTTGGTAGTGGTAAAAACCACTATTTTAGTATATACATATAATACAAGTTTGGATTATGGCTTATGGATGTGGCGGAGGGGGTGGTTCACCTCGTTCTTATGGAAGAAGCAAGTGAAAGATGGCCTCTTGGAGAGGGAACAATTTGAGATAAAACTCGTCTTGTTTAGTGAGGGGAACAATGGGCGCCGACTCTTCTTCAGATTCATCAACATTTGACATGACATCAAATTCTTCATAGACTTCATCTTTGGATTCGTCGAGGTGGAGGATTTCTTCTTCTGAATTAAGATTAATGCTTTGAAAAGCTCGTTCAAAAGAAGAAAGGGATGGAAGTGGTTGGCAGCCCAGACCAAAACGCTCAGTGGGTCTCTCTGATATGGCATATCGATGCGTTCGGCTACCCCTTGCTCATATCGACCTAGGCCAAATTGCTGCCAATTATGTCCGTGGAAATAGCGAGAGGGAAAACCCTCCATCCTTTCGATATTGGCAGGGGACTCGGATGCTTAGGTTCTAGTATGGTGGTAGGACTAGAAGATGACTCTATTCCCCCATATACAAAATTGATGGAATTTGGCATAGAACCCATGTTATAAACCGATCCAATGGATAAATGTTGGTCATGTGGACGACCAAAATCTTTAACTGTTTGCACATTGAATGGTGTGATGTGGACATCTTGGATGGCATACTCACCAATACCTGCATCAGTGAGATGGACCTTGACTTGGGAGGGAAATGGACTTGATGATGGAATAGAAGAATGTAGGGTAGAAGAATTGGAAGGATTTGGTTGGGTTGATGCTTCACTAACTTGTGAAACATCAGCTGGTGATGGTTGGGAATATGGAGGAATAATAGGTGATGTTGAAGAAGGTATAGAAGAAGGGGGTAATGACATGGAAAGAGATGATTGGTCATGGCCACATGTGCATGTGGTCACTGATGAAGAAGAAGAAAGATTAGGAGATGAAGAAAGTGGTGAATGAGATGGAATAGCGGAAGAGGAAGATGGTTGCGATATGATGGGTGGCTCCTCAGGAATGGGAGCTTTAGAAGAATATGGTATAGAAGAAATAGATGGGCTCAAGAAAATATGAGTGGATGGCAACACAATCTCATAAGGATTTGATACATAGTTGCAATGTTTGAAGGGTTCTGTGTCAGCAGGTACACAATGAACCTATCCCTCATATACATACTTCAGACATTGATGCAGTATAGAAGGGACACATCTCATCTCCCTAATCCAAGGCCGTCCAAGCAATACATTGTATGCCATGGTCCCTTCCAAGATGTGAAAAAAGGTATGCAAATTTCGGGCCCCTACCTCAATGGGCAAGATAACCGTGCCAACCGTGGAAGATAAAGCATCATTGAATGCTTTAAGAGTAAAAGTCGACTTTGTGATAAGGGATGGCGACAACTTTAGATGACTCAATGCCGATGTTGTAATGATATTGATTGAGGAACCGGTGTCAATTAAGACTCTCTTGAATGGCTTTTTATCGATCTTGGCCATGATATGCAGTGGAGGATCTATACTTTCTGTTGACATAGGTTTGACTTCAAAATCATAGAAAGTGATGGAGGGCTCCATACATGTTTGAATACTCCCCACAAAGTTGTTGAAGGCATTAGTATCTTGAGTTTGAAGCTCAATTGATTTTAAGATTTCCATTAATGCTTCTCTATGCGGGGGAGCTTGTTGAATGAGGTCATAGATCGATAACTTGGCAGAAGCCATTTTTAAACTGGTAGTTAACCGAATACTCAATGACATGATGGGTTGTTGGCGTTGAGTAGAATAATTTAGCAGTTGTTGAGAAGTACTAGCATGTCGTTAGGTCACTGTTACCTGAGGTGGACCGGGGGTTTGTATAGGTGGCTGTGGTTCAACTCGATTTGGTTGGTTCGCCCTTTGACCCCGGGTTACTACGTTAATAGTACCCACAAAACCTTGGTATTGTTGTACATGGTTGACTTGATTAGGAGGAGTTACCTGAGTTACTCCCCCTGAAGTTTTTGGAGCTTCCTCCCGATGTGGAAGGGGTGTTTGAAATATACCAAGATTTTTATTTTGTTGGGCTAAGGGGCTATCCAATTTAATGGCTCCAATCTCAATAAGATCTTGGATCACATGTTTGAAAGCTGTACAATTATTGATATCGTGTCCATTTTGCCTATGATAAGGACAAAATAGGTATTCTTTGTAATACTTCCCCCTTCTAGATGGGTCTAAAGGTTTAAACTCAGGTAACGTTAATTGATTTGTGCTATATAACTTGTTGAATATGACCGCATATGGTTCATCTAAAGGTGTGAACTGTCGCTTGGGACGATTGTTTTGCCAAGGTCGAGTTTCCATGGTTGGCCCAGTATTGGGAGCTGGTTGAGTAGGGGCGGGTACCGCATGATAAGCAATTGGTTGCGGTTGACTTTGCATTATTTGTTGTTGTTGAGCCATTACGGGTCGGCTCGCCACCACTTGATTAACTTGGTTAACATGAGGCTGTATTAGCCTGTGCTTGTTTGTTTTGGCCATAATTATTATTTCGTTGTTGGCCCTTTTGTTGCCATTATTTTCTACGGGGTTTTAAAACACCCTCTTGTACTTTAATGTCTTCTATGATACTTGCTTGGGCCAAAGCCTCTTCAAAATTCCTGTATTGTTGTAATTGGAGTAACCAAGAGATAGGTTTCAGACAACTCTGGGTGAACATTTTGGTTAGCTCCTCCATTGGTAGGGAGAATGGCAGCTTATTAATGATAGCCCTCCAATGGTTTCCAAAGTCATAAACTGGTCTCATCGTCATGTTGCTTGAGCTTGTATAAGTCGGACAATGAAACTCTCTTTTGAACATTCAGGGAGAATCGTTCTAAAAATAGATTAATCAATTGCTCGTAAGCATAAATGCTATGGTGAGCTAAATGATTATACCACTGTATAGCATCTCCTCCTAATGTCTGAGGAAAAGTTTTGAGCATAAGAGCATCATTATTTTGGATTCTAAAGAAAGCATGCATGAATGAGCTCACATGTTCATGAGGATCCTCAGTTCCTCAAAATTTGTCAAACTTCGGTAATGTGAAATCGATCGGATATGGCGGTGAAGGTACCGAAGGATGAATTGGTTGATTTATCAATGACCTTAGCGTAGGTTTCTGACTAGATGAGCCAGGCATGTTGAGCATAAGGTTGTCAATATGTTGTTGTATAGCATGGAGTCAAGAATCTTCATGAAAATTTTGACTCATTTGATGATTATGATGATGTAATGGAAGAGTGGAAAATTGATGAGATGGGATGAAATTGCCTGAATTAGGCGGTGTAGAATGGACAGGTTGTTGGTATGGATGATCCTAAAAAGAAGGTGATTGGTTTGGATGATGAACTGGACTGGGTTGGGAGAAATGTGGGATAGGAATGGACACCACCGAAGATTGGGGTACCCAGGTGGGGCCTGAGCTAATAAAATCTGGCTGGGTAGAAATTGGTTGGGGTATAGGATTTACTACGATAGGTGGTTGAGCATTTTGTTGCTATTGTTGCAAAATCAATTTGTCGAGATACTCCTTAACCTTATTAATCTCTAAACCAAGGGAAGTGGGATGATTGGATGAAGGTGGAGGGCAGGCTGCCATGGTAGTCACGGGAGACTGCATAGCAGGGGCGATGAAGTTGGCTGAAGTAGGCGATACCTGGGGAGGAATAGTAGACTGTGTCCTAGGTAGGGTGAAACCATAAATGGTTTGGGAAGAAGAGGGTTGAAATTGGTTATGGCTAGAAGAGTTTCCACCAAATTCATAAAGAGAATTGGTGTACACTCGGGTACATGGAGGAGAAGGTGGTTGGGAAGACACTGTATTTGTCTCCAAAAGAGGACAATTGAGCATCCGAGAAGATTTTGGAGATGAAGCCGGCTGAACAGATACCACATTAGCCTCAAAAAAAGGGTTAGTGTAGACCTGAGTGAAACCAACGGGTATGGTTGATGCAATATCTTGCTGAAAAATAGAATCTTGCATAGGGGAATCTTGGATTGGCTCAAGGACATAGCTAGTGCCATCTCTTAAGTGAGTTTGCACTTGGGCCATATCAATGTGGGTAATATGACAAGAATTGTCTTCCTCCATGGGCATGGCCATGTGATATACGGTAGAAGGACGTGAAAGACCTACAGGCGAACCTGCCTAAAATTCACTAGGATAAGTGGCTATGTTGGTGGTGGGGATATTCTATGAATTTCCCGTTTGATTATTTAGATTTAACATTTTATATTGATTCCTTGTTAAGACCATAGAGCAATAAATCTAAAAAAATTCAGAAAAGAAGAATGCAAAACTAGAATGATAAATTTACACTACAAAAATTATCGAGAAACAGATCACAACCTAGGTTTCCACCAATGTGTCTTACCTTGCGGTTAATTAATTATTTTCTGATCTTAATCTGTAGTAAATTTTAAGTGTCCGATTTATGAGTTTTGCATGTGATCTAATCTTGAATTATTCACAAAAAAAAGGTAAAAACTATGGCTAGGAAAGGACAACGTGATGAAATCCAGCAAGTTTGCTCGGGGGTGACCTATGGTGTCTAAGGCAGAAGTTTAATGGATGGAGATGAATTCCACCGTCACTAAACTTCAAGCAATACCTGGTGATGAAATCCAGATATCACTGTTTTAAATGCAACATGAAAATGCAATGAATTTTTTTTTTTTTTATGTTTTAGTTATCTAATGTGTACATACAAGGCTATAAATCAAAAGTTCTAATGATCTAAGAAAGAGGCTACTGAAAACATGTCATTTCCTCTGAAGAAGTGGAGTACACTGGTTTAAAACCCCCCGCCTACCAATGATATCGGATATCAAAGGAGCAACCGGAAGGTTCGGTCCACTTCTCTCGCTCGGAATCACCCAATGGCAGGAGTACTATTAACATCCAATCAATAGTCCTACTTAGATAATTAAAACAAATAATTCATAGCTATTATAATATGTAGCTAGGTATGCAATTTTTTTTTTTTTTTTTGCAATCAACAATCAATAATGCAATGCAAAGAAAAAAAAATGTAATTAAAAATAACTGTTCTTTTCCAGATTACTTAGTTTTTGTTCATTTTAAAGTAATGATCTGAAAAAGAAACAAAATATGGCAGAAAAACCAAAAACGTAAAAAAGTACAGCACTTACTTGGAAGCCTATGCTTTTCTCAGAAACCGACTTCAAACGCCCATGGGAGTTTGCACAGGCTGAAACGCACCTCTGCGTTTCGTATTGGACTTCCAGATGCCCCTCTGTGTTCTGCTGCATTTTTTGCAAGCTCGAGAACCCTAGTTCGCTGTAACAGCGAATTTCACAATTTTTGGAACCTGCAAAATGAAACAGAAAACAAGAACAGATTAGTAAAGCAAGTATTAAAAATATGAAACCCTAGGGGGTCCCACTGTGATCGCCATTTGTAGATTAAAAATACACGCCAAACAGAAATAAAATCACAATGACAGAGTACATAATAGTTGCACAAAAACAAACGATTTCTATTAATCGATGGAGTTTAAAAACTCCTTTTTGAATACAACTGGGCCTGTAACCCTTTATTTGTGATACACAGTTACAAATTATGCTAGGGTTCTTTGAAACCCTAGCTGGCATGAATGGTGGCATTTTCAAAGAACGTATCTTCAATCCCAATAGAGTGAGTGGGCTTTGTCGTATCCCTTGCTTGGACCACTCCAGCTTAATCAGCTGCCATCAATAAACTAGATCTGTTATCAAAAACCTACACACATTAACACTATCAAGGAGTTAGAAATTAATGAGATGGCTCCATTGCGTGAGCCCTCAGAAACAATCTAAAACCCTATAAAAATGGAATGCAGGAAATCAATAACAAATTAATACATAAAATACAGCTACTTACTTTAAACTAATTTATACCTGTTCTCTGTTAACGCAGCTAGACCAGGTGACACCTGGAAGTAATGTTGTTGTCATAATAGGCTGCGGAAGGCACCCTGGTGCACTCGCCGAACGCCCGTGTGCTTCTGGATCTGGATTACAGACGCCGATCTGAGTCTGTGGCTGTAGGTAAACGCTCGCGGGCACTTGTTAAACGCTCGTGGGCACTTGGTAAACGCCCGTGGGCACTTGGTGAAGGGGTAAACGCCCGCAGGCACTTGCGACAGGAATGGGAGATTCTGCAGAATGCTGCAGAAGGAATTGCGGTGAAAGCGGCGATGGATGCGGCGAAAGGGTAGCAAAAGAGAGGAGATAGCAGTAGAAGAATTAGAATCAGAGATAACGCATTGGAGATAGAAGTAGAAAAAGACATAGGGTTTGAGCCATCAAAGTGACTCAATTTATAATCCACTCTTAGGGCACACTTTAGGGTTTTAACGACACTTTGAACGTGTGGCTAAGATTAAAGCGGATCCAAGGGTAGAGAATAAATCTTGGTTGTGGAATGGATTAAGATGGATGGACGGATGAGATTAAATGAAGGATGGACGGCTCAGATTAAATCACTTAAACTATTATTTAAATATATATATTAAAATATTAAAATATATATATAAATATTAATTTAAATAAATTTGGGGATGAAAAATGGCGAGAAAGGTGAAATTGGGCCAAATAATGGCGGGAAAGTGTGGATTTGGGCCAAATAATGGCGAGAAGGTGGATGACCAACATGTGGCTGACAGGAAGGTATAGATGACTTGCAAGTGGCTATATTTTGGTGTCTACAAGTTGATCATGGGACATCCCAGAGGGAATAATATGAGATCTTAAGAGAAGTTGTAGTTGACTAGCTTCAGCCAGATGAGAAGGAATGGTAAGGTGCTTCTAAGATTTTCTACCATTTTGAGAAATAATGAAATCTAAAACTTTGGATTCACATGAAAATTCAGTATACTCCTTGAGGATAGCTAGATTGGGATGATTTATAATAGGCTCATCAAGAAGCCATTTGTCTCTCCAAAAATAAATTTGCTACCCATTGCCTAGTCTCCAACGAAGGCCCTGTTTGAAAAGAGATCTAACCTAAATAAATATTTACAAAAGAAATATCCTCTGGGGATACACCAAAAATGAATAAATAATTGTCTTGTAAGTATTTGCAATAAGCAATAGCCATCCAATCAGTTTCATCCTTTGAGACTAACCTCCAATCCTGTTTAGCTAGAAGAGCTGAGTTAAAAAGGTGAATCCTTCTTAAGCCAACACCACCATATTATTTTGTTCTGCAAAATTTTTTCCAAGCCACAAGATGGAAGCTGCTTTTATTTTTACATCCTGTCTACAGGAAATTATTTTGAATCTATTCTATTTTATGATAAACTCCTACATGGGCTCTAAAAACTGACATGAAATAAATAGGGATATTCTGAAGAGAAGCATGAGTCAGTGTAATTTTGCTGGCTTGAGACAAGAGGTTGCCTTTCCAGCCTGCTAATTTTTTGGAACCTTTCAATTACATTATTCCACATTGAGGCATCAGGCTATCCTAGAAACAAAGGAAGTCCTAGATAAGTGGCAGGGAATGAAGAAATTGGGCATTCAAGAATAGTGGAAATTTTGTGCTATCTCTGAATGGGCATGTTTAGAAAATAAAATTTGCTTTTATGGAAATTGATATTTTGCCCAGAATCATATTCATATAACAATAAGATATATTTGATGAATTTTTATTTGAGGATATATGCATTAGTATTAATGATTGTATCATCCATAAAATGCTGGTGAGAAATAGGTCTAGTCTAGGAGGTAGCTTTGATACCTATAATGAGGTGAATATTACAAGCCACTTTGATGGTTCTTCCTAAAGCTTCAGTAGCAATTATGAATAGCAGGGGAGAAATGGGGTCTCCTTGACAGATGCCTCTATGACTTGGAAAATAACCATCCGTGGACCCATTAACAAGAACTAAAAACCATGGGGTGGTTCTAAACAACCTTTAATTAGGTCAACCAAGTCAGGGTGAAAACCAAACTTAATGAGGACTGACACAAGGAAGTCCTAGTTTAATCTATCATAGGCTTTGTTCATGTCTAACTTCACAATAAAAGCAGGTTTTTTTGACAAGTGAATAGAGTGAAGTGCTTCATGAATAGTGATGAAACCATCAAGGATAGATCTACCCTGAATAGAGCTCCCTTGGAAAGAGCCAATAATGGTAGGAAGAATATCTCTCTTCCTGTTGGCAATAGCTTTTGTGATAATTTTGTATACCACATTATACAAAATGATTGGTTTAAAATCAGTCATGGATTTAGCATTGGAATTCTTTTGAATAAGGGCATTGAAGGTGGAATTAAATCCCTAGGAAATGGATTTTGCATATTGAAACTCCCTAATGGCAGAACAAACATCATTACCCACAATATACCAGAAGGTTTGAAAAAAGCATGGGGAAAATCCATTAGGACCTAGGGATTTATCAGGATGTATTACAAACAGGGCATAATGGATCTCATCATTAGAAAAAGGGGCTAAGATTTTGGAATTAGCATCATTGGAGACCAAGTTGGGTATGTGATAGAGCATGATGTTTAGAGTGAGTTTGGAGGGCAGCCTATCTTCCCCAAGAAGATTACTAAAATAGGATACAACCTTATTCATGATTTTCTAAAGATCAGAGGTAATAGATCCATCAGATTTTGATAATTCCTTGATTCTATCATGACTTCTATTCCTCATAGTGGAGGCATGAAAAAACCTAGTGTTTAAATCGTCTTCCTTAAGCCATAATGCCCTAGATTTCTATTTCCAAAAAATTTCTTCATGAGCTAAAATGTTATGATAATTATCCAAAATATTTCTCTCTTCAGCATGAGTTTGATCATCACAATAACCTGCATGAATTTTACTTTCAATGGAAAGAATTCCATCTTTCAAATATTGGTTAAACTCAAACAGGTTTCCAAAGACTTCCTTATTCCAGATTTTTATATTGTTTTTAACATGATTTAATTGTTGATCTAGGTAGAATGAAGGACATCCATGGCCTACCTATTGCCACCATTGATAAATTATGAGTTTCAATTCAGGGTGTTGAATCCACATTGCCTCAAATCCGAAAGGTCTTCTGAAAGGGTCATCTTGGGAAATATCCAAAAGGAGAGGACTATGATCAGAACCAACTTTTGGGATAGATAGAAGGTTAGCGTCACCAAAAAATTGGACAACTTCGTAGGATAAGAAAAATTGTCTAATTTAACTTGGACGAGCTTATTTCTTGATCTTATATTGCTCCAAGTGTATGCTGCATTTTTGAGCTTGATGTCCATAAGGTTGTTGGTTTTGACAAATTCCATCTTCCATAATTTTTTAGTACATCTTGAACCCCCAAGATTTTCTAAAGTATAAATTGGTGTGTTGAAATATCCAACAACAATCCAGGGGGCATTGATGAAGGAATATTTAATGCTACTAAGCACATTCCAAAAAAGGGCTCTCTGATGAAGTATTTGGAGCATATATATTAAACAGAATATAAGAAAAATTAGAATCATGTTCCTTAAATTTGACACTAATGATTCTTTCGCTGGACTTAACCAAGACTCCATAAACCTTATTTGGGTCGCACAGAACAATGAGACCCCATGAAGCACCTCTAGCAGGACTGTAAACAAATTCTCCTCTATTCCAGGTTTTGAGAGGAACTGAAGTAGAGTTGTTTGGATCAAGTTTTGTTTCCTGTAAAATGATAACAGTAGGATTTATTTCTTTACGCAATGATATAACCACCCTATATTTGGTTAAGCCATTTAATCCTCTCAAATTCCATGAGAAGACGAGTGCCTCCCTAAAACCGGAAGGCACCAATGGAAGATGAGCACCTCCCTACAACTGAAAGGCGCCAACGAAAGAAGAGCGCCTCCCTACAACTGGAGGGCACCTCCATGCCTTCATACTTTGCAAGATTTACCAAGTCAACTTTGACTGGTTGACCAATGACTATGGAGGAGGTTGCACATGAAGACAAAGGAGATCTATTTTTTGCATTTATTAAATAGAATAAAGTGTTTGTTATTATTATCAACCGATTGGCCGTTTGACCTTGTAAAGCTGTTAAAGCATATTATTATTTTTAGGATGCATTAGTTTAAGATTTGTTGTTACGTACACCTAAGGATATTTATATTTATCCTTCTGGTGAATGAACATACTTTAAAATAGAAGAATAAAATATGTGTAGAATCAATTGTAACTAAATCACATCACATGATTAAAATAGACCGATTTGTTATTGTAATGAGATCTAGCTATGCTTTATATAAAGACGTAGGCCAGATGAACAGAGGAGATCAGAGATTAATGATTAATTTTACACATAACTTATTTTATTTTATTTTTTAATTAATTAAGAGTGCAAATCCTCTTATTCGATCAAGCTCTACGTAGCTAGCCGGGAAAACTATCTGTGGGAGCTTGGGCCCACTCCTTGCAGTAGTCCTCACCTGTTTAATTTGTGCATTTGCTTTCTATAGATTAGTTTACTGCTTTATTTAATTTTAGTTGTGTGTGTTTATTTCCTCGCATTTTATTTCCAGCACTTTACTTTTTGTTTAATAATTTATTTATTTCATTTCCCACACTTAGTTTATTTGGTTTGGCTGGAATCCAATTACACAAAACTCCCCACCAAACTAAATAAGGTACAACCAGTTTTGTTCCCCAACACTGCAAGCATATACTGTGTGTGACACTCATAAGTTTACGAACTTATCGGATTGATAATTTATGGAAGAGAAATGAATGTTTTTCAAGACATGAATTTATGCTCACCATTTTGGCACCGTTGTCGGGGAGTGTCTAAACTGTAGTGTTCTGATTTACAGGTCAGATAAAAAGCTTATTTGAAATTACCTATAAATATTTTATCTGAGAAGCATGAGTCCACCAAGGAGATTTTTATAAAGGCCAAAAATAGTTGTCGGCACAATCAGAGCCAAATCCCATAGGCAATTATTTATATTTTTTTAGCTTCTCAGGTAAATGTGGGAATGAACCTGATGTACCATAATTAAGTGTAGAGGTAGAAATAAAATGTGTTGTTGAAAAAAAAATTAGAAAAAAATCTAGCATTGAAGGATTTCCATCATGTTCTAAATGGTTTCAAGAAATCAAAATAAAAAGCACAACCCAAGTCTGATTGAAAATTTTTAGGGACGTGTTTTTATACAGAAACCATTGAAAAATTGTGCCTCTAGAAGCTTGGTTTTAAATTAAAAAAAATTTAGGCTTGAAATTTTTGCAACGTATTGGTAAATGTTTTTTTTTATGATGAAATTAATAATGCAGGGAAAATGACAGGGCATAATTTAAAGAGAACATCTTGTTATGGAGTATGCTCTTCACTTGCACTTAAGGCGACCTAGTGAATCATAAACTAGCATGTGTTTTTAACAGAATGCTATGCCATGTTTTCTTTAGGTTGCTAGCTCGTGGATAGTCATTTGCTGGCCTGCACACTTTGCCATTACGTTGAAAGAAGTTGGGTTGCAAGGCCATGAAGGAAAATATTCTTCTCATGCTACAACATATCAGACTAGTTGAAAAAAAAAAATTCGAGAAGACTAGTTCAGATGTAGGCATGGGGGAGACCCCACCTTCATCAATGCCGCCAATAGCACAATGAACGCTATTTATAGTGTTCATGAAAAAAAAAAGAGAAAAAATAAATCATCTGCTGAAAAGGCTCCAAGTTAATGAAGAAAATCAAAAACAAAGTTTTATTTTGCTGCTTGTTGAAAGAGAGTATCCTCTTTCCTAAGGACCAGCTTGGTCCAGAAGGGAAATGAGAAATCTCCAACCGATAGCTAAATAAAACAGGGAAAGAGCTTGGAGGAGATCAGATTTCAAATGTCTACACAAAGGCCACATGGTGCTTGAGCACAAAAAAAAAAGTGTGAATGGCGCTCAAGGTGGCTAGAAAAATAATAGCACATAAATCTCATCGAGGCATTTTATGAAGGCGTCACACTTGAACACCCGACACATGTTGTAGATTATGGAAAATATTTGTTTTTATCCTCACTTTGAGAAATAGAGGATCGTAGGGCCACTATAACTCCACCTGCGATGTAAATAATTCAAAGTGGGAGATTATTCAGATGCACATGTGTCAGGATTATGTAAATATTACTTAATTGAAAAAGTGATGCATTCAGGGGCACATGATGAGAAAATAGTGCATGAAGATTAATCCCTGCAATACATACAGAGAGTCCAATACTTTGGATATGCATTAGAGCAGGATTAACATTTTTTTTATGTGCTAATTAAGGAGGAGCTTGGTGTTTCAAAAATGTGAGTTGTTGGTTGTCATATGAAAAAAATATATATACAAAAGAGAGGCAGAGTCTCACTATGGTGGAAGATAACATCAACTTTGAGAGGATCTGAAACCATGGAGAAATCTGCTTTTCACAAAAAGTGTGAGGGCAAAGATGTTTCAGTACATGGTACATTTTGCCAAATTCTTAGGATGGATCATTGACAAACCTCCAGATGTGAAAATCACCAGCTCAAATGGTTGAAGTAGACATTCTGTTCTTTGATGCAGATGATGAAAAAAAAAAAATATGATAATCCAAGATCTGTTCTGGTCAAGGCAGAATAGACCAAAAAAAAAAAATAGAGAAAATAAATTAGTTAGAATTTTATTTTAATGCCTTTAGTTTAGATTTTTCTTTTATGTTTTGTAGGACAACATGAAGTGCGAAGTAGAAAAATAAGGAGGTGTCTGTGAAGATCTCGTGAGTTGAGATTCATACGTGGAGTTCATAATAGCACTATACGAACTGTCTCATGTACCAGATCGTGTAGCATCCAATCCAACAGGTGAAAGCTAGCAGAGTTTTACCTTGGCAACATTAGCGCCTGAAGGCAGGCTAAGTAACCCTGATCAAGCGAAAGGCTTCCAGCCCAAGGTGCTTGTGGAATTTGGGGGAAAATTTTGCTAGAAAGTGCATGACTGTTATAGCCTGGATGATAAAAAAAGTCAGAGATGCTACACCAATTGCAAGAGAAGAGTGTCAAGACAACGTTCGAGTAACGGTCAACGAGCTCCATTAACCACTGCCTCACATTCACAAGAGTGGATCAGACATCGGCATGGGGGAAACCCCATACCATACCAGTAGCTGGGATGAATGCTCAATCATTCATTTATCAAAAAAAAAAAAGAGAGAAAAAGAAAAGGAAAAAAAAGAGGAAGAAAAATGGGAGGATGCGTGAAAAAAAATAAAAAAAGAGAAAATAAAAAAAAAATAAAAATAGTGAAAGATGCCTTGTTCATCAAGAATGTGCCTTCCGCATCAGGAAGAAGGCACCATACATTGGAGGCGCCTTCCGCATGAAGAAGGCACCATGCATTGGAGGCACCTTCGCATCAAGAAGGTGCCATACATTGGAGGCGCCTTCCACAGGAAGAAGGCGCCATACATTAGAGGTGCCTTCCGCATCAAGAAGGCGCCATACATTGGAGGTGCCTTCCACAAGAAGAATGTGCCATACATTAGAGGCGCATTTCACATCAAGAAGGTGCCATACATTGGAGGCGCATTCCACAGGAAGAAGGCACCATACATTAGAGGCACCTTCCGCATCAAGAAGGCACCATACATTGAAGGCACCTTCCACAAAAAAAAAAAAAAAGAAGCAAATCTTCCCAATGAAAAAAAAAATGCATAGAACATGTCCTGCTTAGCATAAAAATTGCTTTCTTATTGCTTTGCAGGAAATCATGAACCGAATGCAAGCTGCAGGCATCCTGAGAGCTAGGGCCTAACAAGCACGAAGTCATGACTCCTATTTTACTACTTTCGTGTGTGCAGTTTTTGTAAGTGTAGTTTCGTAGTACACAACCATTAGCATGATCTGTAGGCAGAGCTGGCTTAAACTAGGCCTAACAGATGTGACATTTTATACCTTGCAATTAGGAGTGTGTCAAAGTGGAAAAGGCACTTACTTCCCACTAGGAAGAGAGTGCCTACAATCAACCCAATACAGCAGTGCCTTTTTTCACCTGGAGGAATGCACCAATAAGCAATTTTCTTCTCCCTTGGATGGGGGTACCTATTGTTCAGTGTGGGACCTGACATTTGGAGGGCTACAGACCTATTGCATAGAGGGACCTATTGTTGGTGATAAGGGCATCACCAATTTAAGTGGGGGAAGATGCGGGTGAATCAGGACCTCCCATAAAAAAAAAAAAAAACAATGGGGGAGTTCAGAAGGGTATTGTCATGAGGACATGACAAATTTTAGACATGGGGGGAAAGACGCCTTATTTTCGGTGCCTAACTTACTCCTATGAAAAAAAAAAAAACCTTGTGTTGAAATAGATCCAGGATGAAATGCAAATCAAAAGCAAAGTTTTATTTTTGCCGCCCATTGGAAGAGAGTATCCTCTTTCCCGAGGACCAGCCTGGTCCCAAAGGGAAATGAGAAACCTCCAACTGGTAGCTAAATAAAATGGGGGAGGAGTTTGAAAAAAAATAGATGTCAAATATCTATTTCCTTCGAAATCAATGCATGGTAAGTAGGCACCTTCCTCTTCAAGGAAGGTGCCAGAAGAAGGTAGGTGCCTTCCTCTTCCAGGAAGGCACCAAGAAAAGACAAGCACCTTCCTCTTCCAGGAAGGCACCAATTGAAGGCCAGCGCCTTCCTTTTCCAGGAAGGCACCAAAAGAATGCAAGCACCTTCCTTTTCTAGGAAGGCACCAAAAGAATGTTTTTCGGGACATGAATTTCTGCTCACCATTGGATATAATTATTTTGAATGATTTGCTGATCTTCTTGGTTAAACAGATTTGAATCAGCCAAAACAAAAAAATTGTTAGGACTATTGGAAATAGGACATACCTCTTCACTAGACTTCAGATATGGGGATGGGGATGCAACAACCTACTTGCCCTTACCAATGGTCTCCAAAGGATTCGATGGAGGCTGATGATTTTCATTTTCATGAATAACAATACCTTTATTTCCTTGATGTTGTTCTTGTGTGCCCTGCCTAAATATTGTTTTAGGGACAACACTCTTCCATCCATGGGTGTTATGACTTGGATCAATAGGCCCATATTTCTTCCACTCATGAGCATGACAAGTAGGGGACTCAAGTTGTTGTGTTGATGCATCTACAATTTTGGTCTGAAGTAATGGATAATGGATTCTTAGATGTCCCTATGTATGACACTCCACATAGAAGGTTGGTTTATTTTTCATATTTAATGTCTTGTTTGTGGTAGAAGCCACTATTTTAGATCTCCATAAAAGTTTGGAGTTTTGAATTAAGTTTAGCATTCACACAGATTATTGCTATAGTAATCTTAGATCTATCTAAGGTAGTATGATTGATAGAAACCAGAGTTCCAATCATTTTGGCAATAGCAGCAAGGATGTCCTGGTACCAAAAGTGTCATAGAATATTAGGAAGTCTCACCCAAATAGGAGTGAAATTTATGCTTTGGGTTTCACGGTCAAATTCAGGATCCCATTTGCAAAGAAAAAGGTTTTTTATCCCTAGGAACCAAGGATCCCCTGTAAGGATTCTGCTAGCATCATCCCGGTTGCTCAATCGGATCCTAAAAAAGCCTCTGGTAAGACCAAAAATTTCCAAGTACCCACAGGCTTCCACTTGGAAAGAGCCCAACTACGAATGACTTCTATATTGATATGCCATCCATTTACCAACTAAATTAAAGGATTCAATAGATAAATATTTTTGTGCTAGACTATCAGGGATTTTTACCTTAGACCCAAAGGATTTAATGGAATAATGAGGCTCAAGAAATAAGCGCAAATGCCCTCCACCAATGAACTTTGTGAAAGAAGACTTTTAAAAAATGGGACCCCCTGAGGGAGGTGGTCCATGGGGTTCACCCTTGTTAGGGGTTTAATCACCCCAAAACCCAAAAGGCTTGTCAAAAATAGAGTCAAAAGTGTCCCCATCCTTAGGAATTTTGCTAGACTGATTGCAATCAAGGATGCCCTTAATCCCAAAAGTTTGAATTTGGGCCTTCTTGCCTAGTGAATTTTGAAAATTGTGTTTCCTTCCTACACAGTGGATACAGCTGGTAGTCATGTTGTTTTTAGAATTCTCCTATCATCCAAACTCTACTTGTGACTCCCTACTAAATATTGCATTTAATTTAAATAATTCATTTTAGAACTTAATGCAATAAATCAATTTCCATTTTCCTAAGGTGAAAACAAAATTACCCTAGAAAAAATTAACCTTTGAACACTTAGGTTAATATCAAAACTTACTTGCATCTTATCCCTCTAATAACCTTAGCATATGCAAAATAAAATAATTCAAAAACTTTATTACCTACTTTGCAATCGATGAGATTCGAACTTGCATGAAATGCTTCAACAGTGCCTTGGCCACGACTTCCATGTCGTGTGAGCCACGTGCTCCCTTGATGCTCTAAAGTGCAATGTGTACTTTGACCACTTCACACTCCTCTATAGCCTTTGGCTCTTTCTTCAACATGACGTCTACCTAAAACCTTGCACTTTGGAGGTGCCTTTAATTTTGCACAAGCTCTCTTCAATGAATATTGTAGATGCATTAATCAAATTCCCAAACTAAAATTTGGATAAGGTATAAATACCTTATGCTCTTGTTCCCATGCACGTCGATAGAGATGAATTCATTCGGGGACGGTGCTTATGTTTTAACTTCGAAATACTTAATTTATAATTATTTAAATTCACTAGAATTTAAATATTATAAATTAATATCTAATCTTTGGCTTTATTAAATATTAAAGCCTCCTTAGGTTTTAATAAAAACCATTCCACTTATGCTTTACATAATATTAAAAATAAATATTATGAAGTTCTTTTACCATAAACCTTTTGCATTGCTCCTTATGACCTTTTGGCATTAATGGTAGCTTATTCCTTGACATCAATGACAACTTCATTTCTTGACATCAATGACAACTTCATTCCTTGACATCAATGACAAATTTGACTCAAAATGTCCAAAAATCTCCCCCATTGTCATTGATGGCAACCCAATAACTTTTTAACCATTTTATTGATCTTTTTATTTTGCTCCCCCTGGGAAACTACTCCCCCTAACTCAATGCTCTCTCCTTAAAACAAATCTCTCCACCTTACTCCAATATCCCCCCCTTTGACATCAATGGCAAAGGGTCACCTTTGGGGCTTATGGCTAAGAATTAGTCTCTTATCTTAGCCCCTCCCCCACCTCCTCTTGAGGTGGTTAATTCTAGGGTGGGAGTATTTCTACTCCCAAAAAGCACTGGTCTTTACCTTTGTCCTCTTTCTTTCTCATTTGATCCTTCTGATTCCTTTGACTATTCCTTTCCATGTACATGTTCATGTTCATGTTCTTATTCCTATTCCTATTCATGTCCATATCCATATTCTTGTTCCTATTCTTGGTCATGTTCATACCCATATTTTTGTTCATGTTCCTATTCATATTCATGCTTGGTTCTAGAATGTCTGCTCTACACCACTTTGTTGTATGTCCATCATTATCGCACTTATAACATTTAATATTATTATTCCTTAGAGGTGCAAATGTCTTAGTATTTCTCCTAGTGAAGCCATCTCTGTTCTTGTTATGTACCTTATAATTCATTACCTTGTGATCAAAATGATTACATGAGTAGCAATACCCATGGAAAAGCTACTTTTTTTCTGAATTTCCTATATTGTTGTCTTTCATGTGTCCTGCACTGTGAATTCATGTGCCCAAATTTGTGACATGAGAAACATCATCTATTGAAATTTCCTTACCTTGACCTCATTGGTATCTTAGTCTCTTTTTCTCTATGTTGGTTCTTGTTCCATATGTTTCTTCTTTGTACATTTTTCCTTTTATTTTTGAACTTTTTGTTGTCCAACTCATCCTCATAAGTCTCAGTTTCTCTTACACTTTCTTCCTTCAACGCTTCTTCTTCTTTAGTGCTTGAGCTTGACTCTCCTTTTTCTGCTTCCTATTTCCCTTGTTCTTCAAAACTAAGTCCTATTTTGGTGACTGATGATATTTGTGCATTGATAATATTGTCCAAAGTCTTTGAATTTTTTTCAAACTTGTGTAGCTTGTCCTTAGAGTCTTTCAATTCCATCCTTAGTGAAACTATCTCATGTTATAATATTTCACACTCTAGATCTTTTGCCTTTAATTTTTTAGTCATACCTTCTTTAATTTTCCTTGCCTCTTCAACCTTAATTTTGAATTTGGTGAGCTCTTGTAGAACTTTTGCTTTTGCTTTCTCATATTCTTGAGCTTGAACCCTTAATCCTGAGTTCTCCCTTTTTAGTTCTTCAAGAATAACCATAAGTCTTTCACATTCTATCTCTTTTACCTTTGACTATTCAACCATACCTTTTTCAACTCTCCTTACCTTTTCAACCGTATATTTCAAGTCAGAGAGATCTTGTAGAAGCTTTGTCTTACATTTCTAATCCTCTTGTATTTGATCCTTTAATTCTAAGTTCTCCCTTTTCAACTCAACAAGTTCCTTAAGAGTGACTTCCTCATTTTCTCTTTCTAATTTTTTCTCTTTTCTTTGGTCTTCAATTTCTTCTATTATCCAAAGTAGATTTTCTTCTTCATACCTATTTTGGTTGTCCCTATTATCATTTTCTAAACCATCTTCTAGGGCTTCAATTTTGAAAGTATCATATTCATCTTCATCACTACTAAAATAATTCCAATAACCTACATCATGATCGAATTACAAACAAAATATTCTTCACCTTCTTGTTAAAAATGAGCTACAAGGTGACCTGTCTTCCTACATCTGGTACAAAAATTTATCAATCTGGTTATCTCTCCACTACTTGATTCATCTCTTGAATATATTTCCATTCTTCCTCACAAAACAACAACATTGAATTCATCTTCCTTTTATTTCACGACCATGTGTGTTCTTTTCTTCTTATGTCTCATGGTTCTACTTTTTCCTTTCTTTGCCATTTGTGTTCTTATAAGATATTATTTCAAGTTGTTAAATATTTTTTGAAGGAACCAACTCTGATACCAATTGAAGAACACAAGATTATACTGATATGGGGGTGAACAATATAATACCACTTTTTACTTTTCTTTCCCAAATAGTATTATCCAATATAATCAATGAAAATATCAATAGCAATAACCAAAGCAATGCACAAATCATCACTCACAATAGAGACACCAATTTAACATGGTTCACACAATGTGGGCTACTCCATGGAGAAAATATTTCACTAAAATTTCCTCAATCAATCTCTTGGGAATCCTTTCCCTATTACAATTTTTATGGACCTATTTCCAAAGGAGACACTAATCCCCTAATCAAGTTCATGGATCTCTATCCATAGGATAACTCCTTTCTCCTCTTGCTCTAGCTGGTGATATTCTAAAAGAATTGTTATCCCCACTACTCTAGCTAATGGATCTCTATCCACTGAAGGCACCTTTCCTCACTGCTTTGGCTTATGGATATCTATCCACTAGAGAATGTTGTCCTCTATACTCTACCACCTTCAAATATCTATCTCAAATATGCACTAAACATAGTCCTTCGATCTAGCACAAATCTACTCAATATTTCTATCCTCAAATCTGTAGTAAACACAATCCTTCGGTCTAGCACAAATATGTCCTCAATATCTTTCCTCTGATCTAAACTAAACATAGTCCTTTGATATAGCACAAATATATCCTCAATATCTATCCTCTAATATGCACTATACATAGTCCTTTGATCTAGCACAAATTTATCCTCAATATCTGTCCTCAAGCCTTAACACAAAGCTTGACTTAATCTTAAATCAACTCTGCTAGATCTGCCCCAAATCTTAACTCAAGGTTTGAACAAATCAATCAATCAAATCTGCTCACAAGTCTTCTCAAATACTTGTATCAATTCTACCTTGTAAGCTTCCGTAAAAGCTCACAATAATCTATCCATAAGTTCTCTCTAGAACTTGTCCAAATCTACTCAACAAGTCCTCATTAGAACTTGTCTAACTCTGCTCAATAAGTCCTCACTAGAACTTGTCCAAATCTACTTAATAAGTCCTCACTAGAACTTATCCAATTATGTTCTCAATCTATATTGTAAGATTCTATAAAAGCTCACACAAATCTATCCACAAGTCTTCTAAAGACTTGCCTTAAATCTGCTCAACAAGTATTCACTAGAACATGTCCAATCTCATAGAAACATAAAGAGAATTGTTAGAGACTCAATATGATTCACATTCATCACAATGCTCAATAAATTTTAATCACTCTTTTAGAAACATATAGAGAATTGTTAGAGACTCAATATGCTTCTCATTTACCTCAATTCTCAATCACTTTCAATCACTCTTTTAGAAACATATAGAGAATTTTTAGAGACTCAACATGTTTCACACTCAAACTCTTAATCACTTTCAATCTCTCTTTTATCACATAAACATATAGAGAATTTTTATAGGATATGTTTCACATTCATCAACACTCAACCTATTTCTAAAATCAATTTAGAATATAGACCAATTTGTTTCATAGAACTTGAACTATCACTTCACACATCCACTTGACTAGGCTTAACCAACTCTACTCAACCAATCACTCAATAAAATAATCCTTGCTCACAAACCCTAGTTCAAACATATGAACACTCACTCAAATATTTCCAAAAATGTTTATCAACCAATCTCACATAACAATGATACTCATGTTCTTTGCAAACCCTAGTTCAATTTATTTACTCAACCAATCACTTCAACAACAATGCTTATAAAAAATCTTTTATGACACTCATGATCTTTGCAAACCCTAGTTCAAACATATGAACACTCACTCAAATGTTTCCAAAAATTCTTATCAACCAATATCACATAACAATGATACTCATGTTCTTTGCAAAACCTAGTTCAAGTTCACTTAATCACTTCAACAACAATGATTATAAAATAATGTTTTATCAACAACTCTTTATTCTAGAAAAACTTGAAGAATTAATTCAAAACATAGTTAACAATGCTTACCAAACAATCCTTTTCACTCCAACTTTACATTCATAATATTCAAAAAACACTCACTAGGAATAATATACCCATATATTTATTTGATGTAGAAATGACCTTGTAAAACTTGTCTCAATCACAATTTTCTCTTTTGCCAATCTCAATAGTTAGATGATAAAATATCACACTAAATTTCTCACAAAATAATTCTCAATTACAAAAATAATAAAACTTAATTACACCTTATTTCTCCTTCTTAAAATAATATTCAACACCACAAAAACACTTCTTCCAAAAATCTAGCTTATCAAAAGAGCCTCTTAACAATTTAATTTTATCATAACCCTTTTAGAAATATATCTAAAAAATAATCCAAACTCTACTTATGACTTCCTACTCAATATTGCATTTAATTTAAATAACTCACTTTATAACTTGATGAAATAAATCAATTTCCATTTTCCTAAGGTGAAAACAAAATTACCCTAGAAAAAATTAACCTTTCAAAACTTTGGTTAATATCAAAATTTACTTGCACCTTATCCCTCCAATAACCTTAGCATATGCAAAATAAAATAATTCAAAAACTTTATTACCCGCTTTGCAATCATCGAGATATGAAATTGCACCAAATGCTTCAACAATGCCTTGGCCGTGGCTTCCATGTCGTGTGAGCCATGTGCTCACTTGATGCTATAAAGTGCAATGTGTGCTTTGACCACTTTACACTCCTCTAGAGCCTTTGGTTATTTCTTCAACATGACACCTACCTCAAACCTTGCACTTCGGAGGCACCTTTAATTTTGCATGAGCTCTCTTCAATGAATATTGTGGATGCATTAATCGAATTCCCAAACTAAGGTTTGGCTAAGGTATAAATACCTTATGCCCTTGTTCCCATGCACGTTGGTGGAGGCAAATTCATTGGGGACCGACGCTTATGTTTTAACTCTAAAATAGTTAATTTTATAATTATTTAAATTCACTAGAATTTAAATATTATAAATTAATATTTAAATTTTTTGGCTTTATTAAATATTAAAGCCTCCTTAGGTTTTAATAAAAACCTTTTATTTTGCCCACTATGATTTTTAATAAAAAACCTTCTACTTATGCTTCACATAATATTAAAAATAAATATTATGAAGCTCTTTTGCCATCAACCTTTTGCATTGCTCCTTTTGATATTTTGGCATCAATGGTAGTTTATTCCTTGACATCAATGACAACTTTGAATCAAAATGTCCAACATAAATATCAAATCTATAAAATTTACATGACTTCCTTTTGTAGAGTATGCACAAATGATATACGAGTTAGACCTAAAGTCGTCAGAGGCTTCTCCTCTACGTTTTTAAGCATGATCGTATTTTAGCCAATAAATGGGAAAAGGCTAATCTATGAAGGCTTGTACTTAATGTTGAAGGAAAATTTATATTAAAACATTCTATATAAGAGAAGAAATCAGACAAAGTAAAAAATTCAACACATATAACTAGATTTCAATTCATTCTGGCATGCATTAAAATAAAATACAATGGATAGATACAACCTGGAATTCTCCAATAGTTGAATGCTTCCCAAAGCTTGTAAATCCCTTCTCCTACCTTATTTAGTTCAACATAACATAGTATAATATAACATTTTTTTTTCTTAACCACAATGGCAATTTATAGATTTATTTCTTTCGGAAAAGAAAGATGTCTCTAAATATTTTATTTACCTTATTTTTCCCCATGTGAAGGTTTCATTTAATATATATTATTTTAATGGAAAGTAAATCCATAGATATAGAGAAGAATTTTATACACCATTTCAACCTTACCAAAGTAGCCATGTGTAGGAAAGATTGATTATTTAATTCTACAAGGTAGTTTTTTTCATGTTTTGGTCCAATTTGTAGCGACCTTGGGGAGGCAGTGCACCATCCACTACTCTATTTGCAATTTATTTGATCTTTTAATGTTTAATATGCATTAAATGAAAAGGCATAAAAGAGAGGCATAGCCGAAGTACAAAGAAATAAATGAATGAATGCTTTTTATTGATATTTCCAAGATCCGGTTACATATAAATCCCTCTACGGGATACCCTTCATTTGATACATGATTTTACACAAAGAGGGTAGCAGATGTATAAAATATCCCCTTGCAAGGGGTGATGCACTTTTGCAGGCTTCCTCGATGATGCACACGGAACTGTATGAGGGCTTACAGATGCCTCCTTCTCCAGGTCTGATTCCTAGAGGGATCCTCTTGCTTTCGTATGTTGTGGATTTGTCTGATGAACCTGTAGCCCTGCAAGCAATGAAACAACAACACACGCTTAGATGTCCGAGATTGCCTCCCTGGATGAGGTTGTTAGCAATGAATATGCTTAATGAAAATAAATGCAATGAAACTAGTGCTATGAATGCAAATAAATGAAGTAGATCTTATGCTAATGATATGAAAACATGAAGAAAGCAGAATAAAAGAAACTAACACCTAAACCCTAGACTAGGTTTATGGGCCACTATCCAAGATAGCAACTACTAAGATGAAATCTGTCTCTATTGATCCAAAGGCTATGGGCTTAATTTTTCTACTAATGTTAAATGATTATTGTATGTGCATGAATGATCACCTCTCAGTTGGCTAGCACTTCATTGCTCCTCAAGGGTGCTCAGATTTGCTCTCCAATCCGATAGGGCTTCAGTATAAAATGATCTCCAAGCGAAGCTCTCCAAGTCTCCAAAATATCTCCTCTAATTTGATCATTAATGCATCCCTTAGTGCTCTTAGGTTTACACCTTATAAAGTGTTTGAAGCCCTAGGTCAATGTCCAAACCCTAGGACTGAATTCTTCATGCACACTGGATGTTAGCATGAGAAGTTTTGCCTTTTTCTACCCTTGAGGGCTAGTTAACTAGTGTCTAAATCAAGACATGAGTCTCTCATGTAGACTGGCCATGAGGAATCATGCAAAGTTATCCCCACTCGACTTTATTGCATGCAAACTGCCACTTCCGCCCAAGATTAGGCTGATTTGATGGTAAAATGTATTTTAGGGTTTAGCCATTGTCATCTGTAGCAGCTAAGGTTTGGCCACTCTTAGCTATAGTGGCTAAGGTTTGGCCACTATGAGCTACAATAGCTAAGGTTTGGCCACTCTAAGCTATAGCGTCCAGTATCCAGTCACTCTGGTTCATAGCGACCAGGCTTGGATGGGCTAAGACTACCCCAAATGAGTGGTGAAAACCACTTTTGACACTTGGAAGGTCCCAAGGTTTAGTCACATGGTCTATGAATGTGCCCATATGAGTAGTTCTCCTAAACATGACATGTTTTAGGTGTCTACAGATGCCCCTTTTTGTGATGCATTATGTGGAAAAAACACAACATGGAGCAAAAATGTAGACTACTATGTTTGGTTGTAGGGTGTATGATGATCATTGATCTGATCAACATTGGATGCCCCAGTCACGCAAGACGGTGTGCATCCTATGACCAAAGGCATTAAGGTGCCATTGGAGCCTTTTGTGATTTGACCAAAGGTATTAAGGTACCTTTGGAGCCTTTTGTGAAGTGATTAGGAGATAAGCTTAAGTCAAATCCTAGCCTTGGTGGCAATTAGGAGACTTTGTTTAAGTCAAATCCTAGCCTTTGTAGCAATTAGGAGACAAGCTTAAGTCCAATCCTAGCCTTGGTGGCAATTAGGAGACTTAGTTTAAGTCAAATCCTAGCCTTGGTGGCAATTAGGAGACTAAGTCTTAAGTCAAATCCTAGCCTTGGTAGCAATTAGGAGACTTAGTTTAAGTCAAATCCTAGCCTTGATGGCAATTAGGAGACTTAGTTTAAGTCAAATCCTAGCCTTGGTTGCTTGAATTTGCTTTTGATATTTTGCTTATTTGCCCCAAGCAAGGGGGTGCATGATTATCTTCGGTAATGAATTTTGAATAAGTGCACTTAGCAATGATTTAGCATTTAATTGTTGATTTTGATTGTGCATGTTGTTATTATGACCAATGGACTTAGAAAATGCCATTGGGGCATTTTGGGTGGCCAAAGAGTTTATGGATGCCTTTGGAGCATTTTTATAGTTGACCAAAGTGGCTTGGAATGCCTTTGGAACATTTTTTATTTTGAATTTGACCAAGCGGCATGAAGATGCCCTTGGAGCATTTTTTATTAATTTGACCAAGTGGCATGAAGATGCCCTTGGAGCATTTTTTATTAATTTTGACCAAGTGGCATGAAGATGCCCTTGGAGCATTTTTTATTAATTTGACCAAGTGACATGAAGATGCCCCTGGAGCATTTTGATTAATGTGACCAAGTGACATGAAGATACCCTTGGAGCATTTTTGATTTTAAATTTAATGTTTAAGATCCTTGTTTAGATTTTTATTAATACAATTATGAAATTTTTGAGTATTTTATGTTTTTGACCAAAGGGCTTATATCACCTTTGGGGCCTTTTGTGAGTTGACCAAAGTGGCTTGGAGATGCGCTTGGATGCTTTTAGTGATTTTGACCAAAGGGCTTATGATGCCTTTGGGGCTTTTTGAAATTGATTGCTTAACTGTTTGATTACTGATTAAGGGAGGTATGATACCAACAATGCCCTAGTTGATGTTTAGCAAATATATTTTTGGATGCAATTATGATTTTATGATATATGATGT
The DNA here is from genome assembly GCA_028583015.1 of Wollemia nobilis. NCBI lineage: Eukaryota > Viridiplantae > Streptophyta > Pinopsida > Araucariales > Araucariaceae > Wollemia > Wollemia nobilis. Next base: position 10,169,973 of record JAQPPZ010017052.1, read on the forward strand.
TGATGATGTAATGATGATGATGTGATGCTTAGATGGTTAGATGATTATATGGATGTGATGTGATGTGCTTTAGTGGTTGGTGATTAGATGGTTTATCATGTATGCATAGATGAATGCAATGCTTGTACGTGTTTTTATGATATGATGTATGAATGACATGCGTTAGCTAGATGATGAATGTATGATTATGTGTTATGATCGAGATGCACAGATGGATTATGATGTATGTGTATATGGATGTAGTGCTTATTGTTAAATGCATGTTTGATTTTGATTTAATTGTATGCATCTAACTTATGTTATGATATGGTAAATGCAATGTGTGTAATGCATTATCTAAATGATGTTGATCTAATGTAAGTGAACCTATATGCTTTAATCACTTAAATCATAAGGAATGCATATGATATGAGTTTAACAATCTAATGGGTGACACCATAGAATGTATAACAATCATGAATGTAAATAATTACTCTTATCATAAGAATTAATTATTTAAGCATCCATATGTGAAATGCAGGGATGTGAAATGTATGTTCTTTCTTGATAAGCTTCTATAAATTAAAAGATATGTACAAAATAGTCAGTGGTCATCTAAATATCATTACTGATATTTATCTGGTATCTAGCCTACTTCGTGAACACCCTTTAATTAACAGAACCTCATAAAGAAAGTTGATGATGATATGATTTGTTGCTATGTAGGAATCTTTGAGGTTTTCCATGAGACTCAAACACCCTAGTTACCTCATCAAAGTTTGTGTACTGACCATACAAGACTCCTGAAAGATAAGGCTTTCATCATGAAGACCTAGCTATTCATTATCCCTATGTGTGCAAATTGAATAGATTTAGATAAAACACAAGCATTTCCTCCGATGTCAGGCGGGATTCTTTCAGCCCATTGCTAAGATCGGGGATCCTCAAATGTTCATCTGATCCTAAGTTGGACTTAGTTGGACTATACCACTAGGCAGTATTGGGTTACCCAAAGCTAGCTCATCCACATGCAAACATTGGTCTACACAAATGCAAGATGCTAATGTGATAGACATATCGTCATGCGTAAGGATACCACCATTGCCAGTATGGTTGTACACCAAACCTGTAATGGGGATCACCTTCCAGTTTGTACAATGCTGAGAATTCCAGGGATTCAAGTTCCATTCCCTTCTTTTCTTCATTTCATTTGGGATACTTGCTCATGCTTAGTGATGAAAATCACTATTTATTTTTTATTGATTTTTTTTAATTTTTGTTTTTCTTTTGAGCAAGGGATTTATGTAGTGATGATAATCACTTGTTTGTTTTGATTTTGACTTTTGCTTGATTATGGGATTTTTGCTTATTTTGATAAAAGCAAGGGATGTAACTGGGTAGGGTGGAACTTGTCCTTTTGCCAATTCTCAACACCTTTGAACCGGTCGCACAGGGGGATAAGCAAGGAAGATCCTTTTCGCTTAAGGTAACCTAGACCACTTTTGCAACTTTCATCTTTCCCTTGTACCAACTAGGATTTTAGTGTTTCAATTAGTGATGGGATCCTGAATATCCAAGGCATTATCATGACTAGACCTCACCCTCTACTAATCAAGATGGCTTTCTACAAAAGCTGATAAGACCACTAGGTATGGTTGAATAATCGAAAAACCTTAGTATATTCCTTATAGCAACAGGGAGGGGTTGTGTTGAAAAACACAATTACACACATGGGCGATGGATGAAGATGGACTTGAATATGTATGATTATGATACAAACCATGGTGTCATCTGCAAGAGTGTGATCATAACCTATCATAATGCAAATGCAATGGATAGGGATGTTTAATGCAATGCAACTATATGGATGCAAATGTAAGATGCAAATGTTTTTGTATTTTTGATTTTTGCATTGTTTTTGTGCTTTTGATTATTTTGAATGTTTTTGTGTTTTTGTTTTTATGTGTGACCAAAGGGCTTTTAAAATACCTTTGGAGATTTTTGTGAGATTTGACCAAGTGGCTTGGAGGTGCCCTTGGAGCCTTTTGATGAGATTTGACCAAGCGGCTTAGAGATGCCCTTGGTGCCTTTTGATGAGATTTGACCAAGCAACTTAGAGATGCCCTTGGTACCTTTTGATGAGATTTGACCAAGCAACTTAGAGATGCCCTTGGTACCTTTTATTTTTTATTTTACTGCTTTCTAATTTGTTTGTATTTCTATGTTTTATGATTTGTTTGTAGTTTTGATATTTTATTGTTTTTGTATTTTTTTTTATATATTTGAATGTTTTTGATATTTTTTATTTTTAAAAATGGGGAAGGTATGATACCTTAGGTATCCCTATGTGTGTAAACTAAAATGATGAATACACATGTTGTCCACTACAATGTAATCAAATTGCTTAGGAAGAGTGATGGAAATCAACTCTCCCAATTGGGGCACTGATCTCTATGAGGTGCCCCTATCCGGGTGGGGAGGAATGAGTGAACCATCTGGATGGAGCTCATTTCGTTCTAATAGGTCTTGGACCACATTTTTGAATCCATGGCAATTGCAAATGTCATGGCCCTCTATTCGATGATAGAGATAGTGATGGCCCTCCCTATAACTCTTAGGTTTAGCTCTATTTGGGTCTAGAGGCTTGCATGTCAGGTAAGGTGATGACCTTAGCCTCTTGGAGCTTTTAGAAGATGATAGACATAGGCTCATTTAAAGGAGTCCAGACATGCTGCAAATATTTTGAGCATGTAGCATGCTTTGGCTTAGTATGAGGACCAGGTTGAGCCCTAGGTGTGTCACTTGCTAGTTTAGAGGGCTCCCCTTGCATTTTTGATGCAAGGGATAGATCATTGGCTAAGATCATTTGTTGGTCAACAACCTGAAGCTGCTTCTTTTCAAGCATGCTATATACTATGACTCAAAATTTTTGACATGTTTGAATGTCATGACCATTATGTCTATGATATAGATAGTATGACTCCTTGTCATACCCTTGGGGTTTTGGATGATTTGGATCCGATGGGAGAACCTCAGGTAACCCAATAGCATTTGTAGCACATAATCGATTGAAAATCAATACCATGGGCTCAGGCAATGGGGGATGCTTGTTCAACTTTTGAGGTGGCCGAATTGGTGTTTGCTTTGGCTGAGGCTTTTCTTGTGGCTGCACAAGGGATAGTTTGACTTCAGATGAGGGTTGCTCTTGTAGCTCTTGGTTCTTGAGCTTGTTCATGATATATTGCAATGCCTCATTTTTCTCATTCACTTGGTACTCCATTCTATCTAGATGATCCAGGATGGAATGCATGACTGGCAAAGATTTAATGTGCACCTCTAGAAATGAGATTGGAATATCATCATAGATTGACTTGGGTGAAAGAGTTGATGTTAAAGATTCACAATCTGAATGTAAATCATCCCTTTCATTCATTTGAGCTGATGTGGATGCTTCATGATGATGCACTTTGCTAGTGGCATCCACAAGCTTTTGCTTGCCAGCTTGAATACCCTCAATCTGATGTGGGGAAAATGCCTGCTCTTGCTCTTGAGGAGGCACTATGAAGAATGAGTCTAGGGTAACTAAAGCCAATGGTTTTGACCCCTTTACCATGGAAGCAACATCTTCTTGCACCATTTCCTATTTTGTCTGCTTTAGAGTCACTTGGTCATCTGACTTAATGTCAACCATTGCCACAAACTCTTGAGAAGGTGCTTTATCTTTTGGACCCATTGAAGATGCTTTAGTCATGTTAACTGATGTTCTCTTCTCCTCATCAAGTAATATGATATCATGATTTTTGGTGATGGGAGGAGGTAGCGACTTCTCGATGCAAGCCTCCATTGAATGTTTGGTGATTTTATCCGCATGAATGTTTGGAGGCCCGCATATCACCAGAGCTTCTTGTGGCTCATCAAACTTCTTGTAATACTTGAATGGCTCAGGATCTTGGGGGACCACGTACACTTGTCCTTGGTGTATGAATTTTAGATTCTGGTGCACTATGGAAGGCACACATTCCATATCCCTCATCCATGGTCTACCTAGAAATATGTTATACTGCTTCTCACCCCCTAAGATATGGCACAATGTAGGTATCATCTTCATCCCAACTTGTATAGGTAAGATTACTGTGCCAATTGTTGAGGAAGTGGCATCATTGAAGGCTCTCAATGTGAATGTTGCATCCTTAATGCGTGAAGGTGGCAGATTTAAATGCTTCAAAGCTATAGCCATGATGATGTTGATACCTGACCCAGTATCAATCAATACTCTCTTGTACAAAATTTGATTGATGCTTGCTATGATGTGTAGTGGAGGATCGGGTTCATCTTTAGAGATTGGCTCAATCTCCTATTTGTAAAAAGCAATCACAAGGTCCTTTTGTAAGTGAATTGAATTGATTATTGGTGTGGACCATGATAGATTATTGTCTTCAATTGAATTTTTTGATATGTTGTATTGATCAAGGTATCTTTTGCTTCCTGTTGTAGTATTGATCATACCAATAAAACCCTCATCAAGTGGGGCTATGTGCACCTTATTGACATGCTCAACTTGATTGTTAGGTGCTATGTTTGCTTCATGTGTAGGCAAGGGGTCTTGGAGGAGTCTTATCTGAAGCTCTTGCCTCTCAATCATATCCTACACTAAATCTCTAAAGGGATGACATGTCTGGATGTCATGACCCCTTTGTCGATGGTACACACAAAATAGCTCTTCTCTATGTGCCTTTGATCTACGCTTATTAGGCTTCAGTGGATGGATTTTTGGAAGCTTGATTCTTTGTGCCTCATACAATCGATCAAAGAGCGATGCTAATGTCTCTGGAAAATCAGTATATTGTCATTGTGGCCTACGTTGTTGGCCTTGTATCTGATTTTGTTGCATATGATCTTGGGCCAGAGGAGGTTGAGCTTGGTAATTATGCCCCACTATTAGAGGTGGTGCCACCTGACTTGAGGATTCTGAGCTACTCAAAATAACTTGATTAACTAGGGCTACCTTTTGTTGGTTGTTGTCACCTTTGAGATTCTTGTTTGACCATTGCCCCTTGTGGAGTTCACCCTCCTCTATCTTGATGTCTTCAATGACCTTGGCTTGCGTCAAGGCCTCCTCAAATGTTTGATACTATTGTAATTGTAGGAGAAGCGAGATTTGTTTTGAGAAGCTTCTAGTAAACATTCGAATGAGCTCTGTTGTTGGTATGGTAAAAGGTAATTTTGACATCATATTTCTCCATTTCTTGCCATACTCCATGACTAGCTCATCATCAAGTTGACGAAGGCTTGCCAAGTCAATAAAGTTTATCATTTTCTCAACACTAGAGGCAAAGCGTTCCAGAAATAACTCAGCGAGTTGCTCAAAGGTGTTTATGCTATGATGGGGTAGATGATTATACCATTCCAAAGCATCCCCAACTAGCATTGTAAGAAAAACTCTCAACATCAAGGGGTCATTATCTTGAAATTGGAAGCATGTATTGATGAATATTGTCATGTGCTCTTGTGCATCTTCATCATATTTGAATTTTTCAAGTTGAGGCATCCTAAAATTTGATGGGTATGTTGGTGATGATACTGATGGATGCAAAGGCTGATTGCTAAGCTTATTTAGTGTAGGTTTCTGATAAACCAACCTTTGATTTTGCTTTTCAAATTTGTTCATTCGATCAACTAGCACTTTGTATGGCCTCGATGAAATGATCTGATCTTCTAGTTGTTGCCCTTGATTAGGTTGAGGAGGCTGCTTTTGATGTTGAGTTGGATGATAATTATAATCATTAGATACCTCATCATAACTAGATTCAGAGTAAGTATCCACTTCTTCTTGATGTTCCCATTGGGACTCTTCATATGATTCCTCATCATATTGATCTTGGTATTGTTGAGGAGTATGAGGTTCTTGATGGTAACCAGATAACGACCTTTGATGTTGAACACTATTTTTGCATGATCGAGGGGGCATATTCTGAGATTGCCCTGGATGCCTTACGCGTTGTTGCATCCTTTGGGTGCTAGGTGTAAGCACCTCTTCATGCAATGCATTTTGCACTTGCTCTTGTTGTATATTTTGTTGTTCATACATCTTTAGTTGATACAACCTTTGTTGGTGTGCTTGTTGTGAGTCCACCTATTGTTGATTTAATTGTTGTTGATCCATGCATTGTTGTTGGTAAAGTTGTGGCCTTAGTGCCTGATGTGTATGATTTCGTTGTTCAGTTGTATAGGGGCTATGTACCCTCGTATTAGAAATATGAATGGTTTTGTCATATATTTTTCCCCTAGCAGGATCTATTAGTTATTTTCCATGTTCTTTAAAGGTTGCATTAGCCTGATACTCTGGTCTATAAATGGACTTTGTATAGTCTGACAATGCAGACATGCAACGTGACTGCCCCACGTACTCTTCACGAGGAGTAGGATGATGACTTGGGTCCTCTTCCTCATCTATGAGGAAGGACACATCTTCAAACTTAGATGTAAGCTCTACATATTCAGACTGCATAGAAGCAGAACGTGCACATGCAGAATGCTCTCTATGAGGAGTAGGGGATCGACTTTCTTGATCAACCAGAGTGGTTTGCTCATCCAGTCTAGGCCATGGTGTGCCCTCATTTTCATTTTATGATTGATGTATAGAGCAAGGTGGGATGTGAACCTATGACATTGACTTATTAGGCCCCTCAATGGGTAGATTGTTCCTTATATAGAATTCTATCAAGGTGTTCAAGTCAGGCAGGTCTCCTGGAGGACCTATGGGTGCCTCCCTAATAGGGCTATCTCGAAGGTTTGCCCCCCTATGGATGGTATTGATGTTATGATAAGACCTGGGATGCCATTCAGGATAGATGGCCATGTCCTCTAGACTGATTTGGATATGTTCAATGGTCATGGAACTTGATTCCCTCTCTAGATTGGAGGTCTTGCTCATCATGGGAGGTCTCCCGACCATAATAAAATTTTTGGCTTCCAAAAAAAGGTTTTAAGTGTCATATATCAAAATTATCAGTGCGACGAGCTGATCACAATGGGCTATGACTCTAAAAAGTGACTTTTGGGTCAAAATTTTGTATTTTTGAAATAATTGGCTAATCGGGGCCCGTGGGGAAATGCCCACTTTTAGGAATTTTTGGGATATTTTGAACCATGAAGAGTTAGGACTCAAAATTTTTGGGAGAGGTGCCCTAGGGGCTAACTAAGACAACAAAACTAATTTGGCAATTTTTGGAGTTGTCTAGCCCATTTTATGATTGTTTTAGTGCAGTTTTTCCCTATTTTTAGCTTCGAAAATAGAGTAAAAATAAAACCAAAATAACTTTTTCGTTATAGCTCCGATTTGCATGATTCTCGATCCGTTGGATGCAGAATAAAAAATTAGATTTTTACTTATTTTTTTCAATAAATTTCCCTAAAAATTAGGGTTAGGGTTTGGTCCCAAATAACAAAGAAACACACAAAGCAGACAATATGATTATCTCTTTTATGGATTAAATGTGTGTCCTAAAACTGGTTTCAATGTGTTTAGATTTGTTGTTGCTTTTGATTTCTTGCTCTTGTTTTTGGAATTAGAATGAGGGGACTCATCCATAGTGGAAACCAAGAACACTAGTGCCAAACATGATTTTCTCAAAAGAGACTAGGGTACACCACTTAAATCCCAATGGGGGGTTCGCCTAGCTCTTCCACTCTGAACCAATGATTGTTCCAATAGTGGGAGACAGTTTGAACACAAGTAACTAGTACCACTATGAAGAAGTTTCCCTATTCCATTCTAGGAATATCTAGGGGGCAAGCCGATGGAAGGAGATGAATTCCAACGTCACCGGACTGAATTGGGGGTTGGTGATGAAATCCAACTCCCCAATGTTTATTATGATATGTGCAAGTGTGTGGGGTTATTTTTAGATTTAAAAATAGAAAGCAATGCATCAACCAACATTCATGACTACTTTCCTACAATGCTTATAAGAATGACATTTTATTTTCAGACAAATGCATTTACAACTATTCTACATGACCTTGATGCATTCTCCTACTTTGTGATAAAAATAGCCACTGATTGGGCCACATGCAAGCAAACCAAAATACAATGGCCTAGCACGCTAGAGACTAGGGCGGACCTTACAAGCAGAGGTCCACTATTCCTAGCAGTGCCTAGAGGAAATCTAAAAGAAACCTAAGAAATGCAAAATGCAATTGCTTTCCTTTCCTTCATTTTCCCTAATTAATCTATGTTTATGCTCATAGTTTTAGGAAAACAAAAGTAGATAAAAGAACATAAATCATCATAAAGCTATACCAACCTCTAATCCAGCTCGGAGAACAAATATTTTGTCCTCTACTGCACTCTAGTTCTGGTCATTATCGACCGGAGCGGCTAATTTTTGGTCATTGTAGACCAGAGTGGCTGATTTTTGGCCGATGTAGACTAGAGCGGCTAATTTCTGGCCATTATAGACCAGAGCGGCTAAAACTGCACACAAAAACATGAATCAGTAAATTGGTAAAAAATAAAAACTTGGTGGGGGTCCCACCGTGATCACCATCTGTAGCGACCCCGGGAAGCGGTGCACCGTCCACTTACTCTATTTGCAATTATTATTGAATATTTTAATGTTTAATATGCATTAAATGAAAATGCATAAAAGAGAGACATAGCCAAAATACAAAGAAATAAATAAATGAATGCTTTTTATTGATATTTCCAAGATTCGATTACATATAAATCCCTCTAAGGGATACCCTTCATTTGATACATAGATTTACACAAAGAGGGTAGCAGATGTATAAATATCCCCTTGCAAGGGGTGATGCGCTTTCACAAGCTTCCCGATGATGCACACGAAACTGTATGAGGGCTTACTCCCTCGTTTAGATTGGGATCCTCTTGCTTTCGTATGTTGTGGATTTGTTCGATGAACCTGTAGCCCTGCAAGCAATGAAACAACAACACATGCTTAGATGTCCGAGATTGCCTCCTCGGATGAGGTTGTTAGCAATAAATATGCTTAATGAAAACAAATGCAATAAAACTAGTACTATGAATGCAAATAAATGAAATAGATCTTATGCTAATGATATGAAAACATAGAGAAAGTAGAATAAAAGAAACTAACACCTAAACCCTAGACTAGGTTTGTGGGCCACTGTCCAGGACAGCGACCGCTAAGATGAAATCTATCTCTATTGATCCAAAGGCTATGGGCTTAAGTTTGCTACTAATGTTAAATGATTACTGTATGTGCACGGATGATCACCTCTCAATTGGCTAGCACTTCGTTGCTCCTCAAGGGTGCTCAATTTGCTCTCCAATCCGATAGGGCTTCGCTATAAAATGATCTCCAAGGGAACCTCTCCAAGTATTCAAAATATCTCCTATAATTTGATCATTAATGAAGGTCCCTTAGTGCTCTTAGGTTTGCACCTTATAATGTGTTTGAAGCCCTAGGTCAATGTCCAAACCCTAGGACTAAATTCTTCATGCGCACTGGATGTTAGCATGAGAAGTTTTGCCTTTGTCTGCCCTTGAGGGCCAGTTAACTAGTGTCTAAATCAAGACATGAGTCTCTCATGTAGACTGGCCATGAGGAATCATGCAAAGTTATCCCCGCTCGGCTTTATTGCATGCAAACTGCCACTTCCGCCCGTGATTGGGTTGATTTGATGACAAGTTTCTTTTTAGGGTTTAGTCGTTGTCATCTGTAGCGGCTAAGGTTTGGCCACAATGAGCTATAGTGGCTAAGGTTTGGCCGCTCTGAGCTACAACGGCTAAGGTTTGGCCGCTCTGAGCTGTAGCGACTAGGATCCAACCACTCTGGTCCATAGCGGCCAGGCTTGGATGGGCTAAGACTGCCCCAAATGAGTGGTGAAAACCACTTTTGACACTTGGAAGGTCCCAAGGTTTAGTCACATGGTCTATGAATGTGCCCACATGAGTAGTTCTCCTAAACATGACATGTTTTAGGTGTCTACACAATCAAAATTGAGAAATTTCATAAAAAAAAAAACTACCTAATTTCCTTCTAAAATAGGATCAACTAGATCAAATAAGCATGCTCAACAAAATAAATCCTTTACTTTAAAAATTGCTCAATTTAAATATTTCACAAAATCATAATAAATTGCATGATATTATTTTCAATATTTTCTAGAATAATTTGTAAAATGCAAAATATTATTAATATGCATTTTAAAAGTAACATTCAATTAAACCAATTTCATGAAAATTAATCATGAAATCAAATATAAATCACACATAAATGGCATACAAGCACTCGATGAATGTGCTCAATATCCCCCATCACCATTTTCCTTTGATTGGGTGGGACTTTTAGAGTAATACTCAAGTAACACTACCATTAGGGAGGTAACTAGTGATGATAGGAATATGAGATTTACCTATTGAGTTGTCATAGTCATCATTTCCCTTCTCATATCTTGGTGGTCAGTCTTCCACCTACGAGAATAAATGTTCCTACAATCAAGCAACACAACATCATTTTATTTTAACAAAAACAAATACAATGCAAATATATTAAGCATTAAAACTAGCTATCATTACACAAATAACATCTTAAAAATAGTCCTCCAAGGTGGGATGTGACATACTCCCCCCTTAGATTAAACATAGTCCTCTATGTTTTCCTGCAATATTACATAACAATCAATAAAACATAGTTTTTGGCATAGTTTATACTTTGCATAAGTGGTCCATAATTCAACCTGTATTATTACATAGCATCATTAAATAAATAAGGAAAGTGTCTTTTCATATCTTCAACTTTTTCTTGATTGTAATTATTTTCAGAATACCGGTCCCACTGGACCTTACACTGATCAATATTATACTTCCTAATAGTCTTGGAACAAAATTCCAAGATCTTCACAAGTCTCACTTCAAAGGTTGTCAGATCTACCATCTGTAAATTAGAAACATCTATAACATGATCAGGATCAACAATATATCTCCTAAGTAGTGATACGTGAAAAGTATTATGGATCTTTGATAGGTTAGGTGGTAAGTTAAGCTGATAGGCTATAGGACTTATCTTCTCCACAATCTCAAATGGACCAACAAATCTAGGATCCAATTTTGTTGATTTAATGGCACTCTTCTTAGGTTTTACCCTTAGAAATACTTTGTCACCTATGAAGAATTATCTAGGTGTTCTTTTCAAATATTCATAACTCTTCTATCTATCCGTGGCTTCTTTGAGCCTTTGACGGATTAATCCTAGCTGCTCTTCCATTATTTTGACCATTTTATGGTCCAATAACAACTCGATCCTTGGGATTGTCCCATGATAATGGATTTTTGTACCATCTACCATATAACGCTTTTAAAAGGGCCATATTCAAGGAAGAATGATAGCTATTATTATAAGTAAACTCAACCAGATACAAATAGTATTCCAAATGAGACTTCTAGTCCTGCAATACATGCATAGTATATCTTCCAAAACTTGGTTAACGCTTTCTATCTGTCCATCCATTTCAATATGATATACAAAACTGATATTCACATTTGTGTCATTTGCACGATGGAGAGCTTTCTAGAACTCAAAAGTAAATCTAGAATCCCTATAAGAGATAATCATCTCCAAAAATCCATACAACCTAAAAATTTCTTTTGTAAATTTATTGGCAATAATTACAGCATCATCTGTAGTACATCCTGATATAAAATGTGCAACCTTAGTGAGTTTATCTACTATAAAAAAAATTGCATCATGATAATATTTTTCCTTTGGTAAACTAACAATAAAATCCATTGATATTACTTTCCATTTGTGAGTGGGTATAGCATGTGAAGACAATTTTCCTACTGGATGTTGATGTTCAACTTTTATCTTTTGACACTGTAAACATTGTACGACAAAATCAGTGATATATTTCTTCATGTCAGACCATTAAAAGGTCTTTTTCATATTTTCCCTCATTTGGCTCCTCTAGGATGAGTGTAATAAGGATAATTATGAGCTTCACACATGATAAATATCCTCAAATCACCCATTTTAGTTATGACTACTCGATATCTAAAGCGTAAAATTCCATATTTCATGCTATAATATTGGTTTTCATTCAATTTTTTCTCTATCTTAACTCAAATTTCACTACATTCAGGATCCTAACACTAATTAAACCACTAGGTATGGTTGAATAACCTAAAAAACTTAGTATATTCCTTATAGCAACAGGAACGGGTTATGTTGAAAAACACAATTGCATACATGGGCGATGGATGAAGATGGACTTGAATATGTATGATTAGGATACAAACCATGGTGTCATCTGTAAGATTGTGAACATAACCTATCATAATGCAAATGCAATGGATGGGGATGTTTAATGTAATGCAACTATATGGATGCAAATTTAAGTTGAAAATGTTTTTGTATTTTTGATTTTTGCATTTTTTTTGTGCTTTTTATTATTTTGAATGTTTTTGTGTTTTTTTTTTATGTGTGACCAAAGGGCTTTTAAAATTCCTTTGGAGATTTTTGTGAGATTCGACCAAGCAGCTTGGAGGTGCCCTTGGAGCCTTTTGATGAGATTTGACCAAGCGGATTAGAAATGCCCTTGGTGCCTTTTGATGAGATTTGACCAAGCAGCTTAGAGATACCCTTGGTGCCTTTTGATGATATTTGACCAAGCGGCTTAGAAATGCCCTTGGTGCCTTTTGTTTTTGATTTTACTGCTTTTTGATTTGTTTGTATTTCTATGTTTTATATTGTTTTTGAGTTTTGATATTCTATTGTTTTTGTGATTTTGTAATATTTGAATGTTTTTGAATTTTGTTATTTTTAAGGGGAAGGTATGGAACCTTAGATACCCCTTATGTGTGTAACACTTAATGTAAGTGAGGAAGGTGTGATACCTTTAGAATCCCCACTTTATCTTATTGAACTTGATGGGGAAGTTACATTACCTTTAAGACCCCTAGTGCACATGTTTTCCATTGCAATGTAATCAACCTGCTTAGGAAGAGTGATGGAAATCAACTCTCCTGATTGGGGCACTAATCTCTGTGAGGTACCCCTATCCGAGTGGGGAAGAATGAATGAATTGTCTTTATGGATATCATTTCATTCTAATAGATCTTGGACCACATTTTTGAATCCATGGTGATTGCAAATGTCATGGCCTTCTATTCAATGATAGAGACAATGATGGCCCTCCCTATAACTCCTAGTTTTAAGCCTATCTGTATCTAGATATTGCATGTCAGGTAATGTTAAGACCTTAGAATCTTGGAGCTTATGGAAGATGACAAACATTGGCTCATTTAAAGGAGTCCAGACACACTACAAATATTTTGAGTGTACGGACCATTTTGACTTAGTCTGAGGACCAGGTTGATCCCTAGGTGTGTCACTTGCTAGTTTAGAGGGCTCCCCTTACATTTTCGATGCAAGGGAAAGATCATTTCCTAATATCATTTGTTGGTCAACCTAAAGCTGCTTCTTTTCAAGCATGCTATATACAATGACTCAATTTTTTTGACAAGTTTGAATGTCATGACCATTCTGGCTATGATATAGATAGTACGACTCCTTGTCATACCCTTGGGTTTTTGGGTGATTTGGATTTGCTGGGAGAACCTCATGTAACCCAATAGCATTTATATCACATAATTGATTAAAGATCACTATCGCGGGCTTAGATAATGGGGGATGCTTTTTCAACCTTTGAGGTGGCCACATTGGTGTTTACTTTGGCTGAAGCTTTTCCTATGGCTGCACAAGGGATAGTTTGACTTTATATGAGGGTTGATCTTGTAACTCTTGGTTATTGAGCTTATTCATGATATATTGCAATGACTCATTTTTCTCATTCACTTGGAACTCCATTCTATCTAGATGGTCTAGGATGGAATGCATGACTGGCAAATATTTAATGTGCACCTCTAGGAATGAGATTGGAATATCATCATAGATTGAATTGGGTGAAAGATTTGATGTTAAATATTCACAATTTGAATGTAAATCATCTTTTTTGTTCATTTGAGCTGATGTGGATGCTTCATGATGATGCACTTTTCTAGTGGCATCCACAAGATTTTGCTTTCCAGCTTGAATACCCTCAATCTGATGTGGGTAAAATGCTTGCTCTTGCTCTTGAGGAGGCACTATGAAACATGAGTCTGGGGTAACTAAAGCCAATGGTTTTGACCCCTTTGATGTGGAAGCAACATCTGCTTGCACTATTTCCTATTTTATCTACTTTAGAGTCACTTGGTCATCTGATGTAACGTCAACCATTGCCATGATATTTTGATAAGGTTATTTATATTTTGGACCCATTGAAGATGCTTTAGTCATGTTAACTGATGTTCTCTTCTCCTCATCAAGTAATATGATATCATGATTTTTGGTGATGAGAGGAGGTAGAAACTTATCGATGCAATCCTCAATTGAATGTTTGGTGATTTTATCTGCATGAATGTTTGGAGTCTCGTATATCACCAGAGCTTCTTGTGGCTCATGAAACTTCTTGTAATACTTGAATGGCTCAGGATATTGGGGAACCACGTACACTTGTCCTTGGTGTATGAATTTTAGATTTTGGTGCACTATGAAAGGCACACATTCCATATACCTCATCCATGGTCTACCTAGCAATATGTTATATTGCTTCTCACCCCCTAGGATATGGCACAATGTAGGTATCATCTTCATACCAACTTGTATAGGTAAGATAATCTATGCCAATTGTTGAGGAAGTGACATCATTGAAGGATCTCAATGTGAATGTGTATCCTTAATGCACAAAGGGGGTAGATTTAAATGCTTCAAAGATGCAACCATGATGATGTTGATTCCTAATCCAGTATCAATAAATACTCTCTTGTACAGAATTTGATTGATGCTTGCTATGATGTGTAGTGGAGTATCAGGTTCATCTTTAGAGATTAGCTCAATATCCTTTTTGTAAAAAGTAATCATAGGGTCCCTTTGTAAGTGAAGTTAATTCATTGTTGGTGTGGACCATGATAAATTATTGACTTCAATTGAATATTTTGGTATGTTGGGTTGATCAAGGCATCTTTTACTTCATATTTTAGTATAGATCATACTGATAAAACCCTCATCAAGTGGGGCTATGTGCACCTTATTGACATGCTTAGCTTGATTGTTAGGTGCTATGTTTGCTTCTTGTGTAGGAAAGGGATCTTGGAGGAGTCTTATTTGAATCTCTTGCCTCTCAATCATATCTACACTAAATATCT
Organism: Wollemia nobilis; assembly: GCA_028583015.1. Lineage (NCBI taxonomy): Eukaryota > Viridiplantae > Streptophyta > Pinopsida > Araucariales > Araucariaceae > Wollemia > Wollemia nobilis. The sequence goes on from JAQPPZ010017052.1 coordinate 10,185,184, forward strand.
AAAGGGATGACATGTCTATATTTCATGCCCCTTTTGTCGATGGTACACAGAAAATAGATCTTCTCTGTGTGCCTTTTATCTACGCTTATTAGGCTTCAGTGGATGGATTTCTAGAAGCTTGATTCTTCATGCCTCAAACAATCGATCACAGAGTGATGCTAGTGTCTTTGGAAAATCAGTATATTGTCATTGTGGCCTTGTATCTAATTTTGTTGCATATGATATTGGTCTAGAGGAGGCTGAGATTGGTAATTATGCCCCACTATTAGAGGTGGTGCCACCTGACTTGAGGATTCTGAGCTCCTCAAAATAACTTGATTAATTGGGGCTACCTTTTGTTGGTTTTTGTCACCTTTCAGATTCTTTTTTGACCATTTACCCTTGTGGAGTTCACCCTCCTCTATATTTATGTCTTCAATGACCTTGGATTGCATCAAGGCCTCCTCAAATGTTTGATATTATTGTAATTGTAGGATAAGCAAAATTTGTTTTGTGTAGCTTCTAGTAAACATCCGAATGAGCTCTATTGTTGGTATGGTAAAAGGTAATTTTGACATCATATTTCTCCATTTATTGCCATACTCCATGAATGGATCATCATCAAGTTGACGAAGGCTTGCCAAGTCAGTAAATTTTATCATTTTCTCATTACTAGAGGTAAAGCATTCCAAAAAAAACTCAGTGAGTTTCTCAAAGATGTTTATGCTATGATGGGGTATATGATTATACCATTTTAAAGCATCCCCAACTAGCATTGTAAGAAAAACTCTCAGAATCAAGGGGTCCTAAAATTATCACATATTGATGAATATTATCACGTGCTCTTGTGCATCTTCGTCATATTAGAATTTTTCAAGTTGAGGCATCCTAAAATTTGATGGGTATGTTGGTGATGACATTGATGGGTGCAAAGGCTAATTGCTAAGCTTCTTTAGTGTAGGTTTTTGATAAACCAAGCTTTGATTTTGCTTTTAAAATTCATTCATTCGATAAAATAGCACTTTGTATGGCCTTGGGGAAAGGATATGATCTTCCAATTGCTGCCCTTGATTAGGTTGAGGAGGCTGCTCTTGATGTTGAGTTGGATGATAACTATGATCATTAGATACCTCATCATGGATTCAGAGTAAGAATCCACTTTTTCTTGATGTTTCCATTGGGACTCTTCATATTATTCCTAATTATATTGATCTTGGTATTATTGAGGAGTATGAGGTTCTTGATGGTAACCAAATAATGACCTTTTATGTTAAACATAATTTTTGCACGACCAAGGGGACAGATTATGAGATTGGCCTAGATGCCTTACGTGTTGTTGCATCCTTTGGGTGCTAGGTGTAAGCACCTCTTCACGCAATGCATTTTTCACTTGCTCTTGTTGTATCTTTTGTTGTTCATACATATTTAGTTGATACTACCTTTGTTGGTGTGATTGTTGTGAGTCCACCTATTGTTGATTTAATTGTTTTTGATCCATGCATTATTGTTGGTAAAGTTGTGGCCTTAGTGCCTAATGTGTATGATCTCGTTGTTCAGTTGTATAGGGGCTATGTACCCTCATATTAGAAATACAAATGGTTTTGTGATATATTTTCCTCTAGCAAGATATATTAGTTATTTTCCATGTTCTTTAAAGGTTGCATTAGCTTTATACTCTAGTATTGAACGGACTCTGTATAGTCTGATAATGCAGACATGCAACGTGACTACCCCATGTACTCTTCACGAGTAGGATGATGACTTGGGTACTCTTATTTATCTATGAGGAAGGAAACATCTCCAGACTTATATGTAAGCTCTTCATATTTATACTACATAGAAGCAGAACGTGCACATGCAGAATGCTCTCTGTAATAAGTAGGGGATCAACTTTCTCGATCAATCGGAGTGGTTTGCTCATCCATTCTAGGACATGGTGTGCCCTCATTTTCATTTTTTGATTGATGTATGGAGCCAACTGGTATGCGAACCTAAAAAATTGACCTACTAGGCCCCTCAATGGGTGGATTATTATTTATATATAATTCCATCAAGGTGTTCCAGTCTGGTAGGTTTCCTCGAGGGCCTATGGGTGCTTCCCTAGTAGGGATTATTCGAATACTTGACTCCCTATGGCTGGTATTGATGTTTTGATAAAAAATAGGATGCCCTTTAGAGAGGGCTATGTCCTCTAGATTGATTTTGATATGTTCAATGGTAATGGAATCTGATTCCCTCTCTAGATGGGAGGTCTTGCTCACCATGGGAGGTCTCCCGACCATAATTTTTGTTATAAAATTTTTTGACTTCCAAAAAAGTTCATGGGCATCATATATCAAAATGATCAGTGTGGTGCACTTATCATAATGATCTATAACTCCAAAATTTGACTTTCGGGTCAAAATTTTGTATTATTGAAATAATCGGCCAACTCGGGTTCGTGGGGAAATGCCAACTTTTAGGAATTTTTGATCCATGAATATTTAGGACTAAATTTTTTTTGGAGAGGTGCCCCAGGGGCTAAATAAGACAAAAAAATAAATTTTGCAATTTTTGGAGTTGTCTAGCCCACTTTATGATTGTTTTAGTGCAGTTTTTCCCTATTTCTAGCTTCAAAAATAAAGTAAAAATAAAACCAAAATAACTTTTTTGTTATAGCTTTGATTTGCATGATTCTTGATCCATGGGATGCAGAATCAAAAAATAGCTTTTTACTTTTTTTTTCAATAAATTTTCCTAAAAATTAGGGTTAGGGTTTGGTCCCAAATAATAAAGAAACACACAAAGAAAACAATACGATTATCTCTTTTATGGATTAAATGTGTGTCCTAAAACTGGTTTCAATGTTTTTAGATTTTTTGTTGCTTTTGATTTCTTGATCTTGTTTTGTATTTAGAATGAGGGGACTCATCCATAGTGGAAACCAAGAACACCAGTGCCAAAATGATTTTCTCAAAAGATACGAGGGTACACCGCTTAAATCCTAGTGGGGGGTTCGCCTAGCTCTTACACTCTGAACCAATGATTGTTCCAATAGTGGGAGACAGTTTGAACACAAGTAACTAGTACCACTATAAAGAATTTTCTCTATTCCATTCTAGGAAAATCTAGGGGGCAAGCTGATGGAAGGAGATGAATTCCAATGTCACTGAACTGAATTGAAGGTTGGTGATGAAATCCAACTCCCTAATGTTTAAAACATGTGTGTGTGTGGGGGGTTCATTTTAGGTTTGCATAAAGTAAAATGCATCATACAACATAAATGTATCTTTCCTATATGCTTGATATGAATAATGTTTCACTTTTTAGAAAGATACATAATTAGTATGAGTTTCATGAATGTACTCTACTTTGTGCAAATATGACCTCTAGAAGGACCTCAAATCAAGCAAACCAACACACGATTTCTAGCACACTGGATTCTAAGGTGGTATTTACAAGAATAAGCTGCTGTTACTAGCAAATCCTTGTGGAAATATAAGAAAAACTCTAATATGCACAAGATGCAAGTTCTTTCCTTTCCATTCCTTAATTTTCCAAATTAAAATGTGTCTTAATATTCATAGTTTTAGGAAAAAAAAAGTAGATAAAAGAATATAAATCATTAGAAAGCTGTACCAACCTCTAATCCAACTCGGAGAACAAATATTTTATCCTCTACTGCACTCTAGTTCTAGCCGTTGTCGACTCGAGCAGCTAATTTTTGGTCATTGTTAGTAGGAATGGTTGATTTCTAGCCACTGTAGACTAGAGCAACTAATTTCTTACCATTGTAGACCAGAGCAGCTAAACCTGCACACAAAAACATGAATTAGTAAAGTGGAAGAAAATAAAAACTTGGTGGGAGTCCCACTATGATCGCCATTTGTAGCTACCTTGGGGAAACGGTGCACTGTCCACTTACTCTATATGCAATTGTTATTGAATATTTTAATGTTTAACATGCATTAAATGAAAAACATAAAAGAGAGTTATAGCTGAAGTACAAAGAAATAAATGAATGAATTATTTGTATTGATATTTCAAAGATCCAATTACATATAAATCCCTCAACGAGATACCCTTCATGTGATACATGATTTTACACAAAGAGGGTAGCAAATGTATAAAATATCCCTTTGCAAGGGGTGATGCACTTTTATAGGCTTCTCGATGATGCACACAGAACTGTATGAGGGCTTACAGATGGATCCTCTTACTTTCGTATGTTGTGGATTTTTTCAATGAACCTGTAGCCTTGTAAGCAATGAAACATCAACACATGCTTAGATGTCTGAGATTGCCTCCCTGAATGAGGCTGTTAGCAATGAATATGCTTAATGAAAACAAATGCAATGAAACTAGTGCTATGAATGCAAATAAATGAAGTAGATATTATGCTAATGATATGAAAACATGGAGAAAATAGAATAAAAGAAACTAACACCTAAATCCTAGACTAGGTTTGTGGGCCACTATCCAGGATACCGATCGCTAATATGAAAGCTATATCTATTGATACAAAGGCTATGGGCTTAAGTTTGCTACTAATGTTAAATGATTACTATATGTGCATGGATAATCACCTCTCAGTTGGATAGCACTTCATTGCTCCTCAAGGGTGCTCATATCTGCTCTCCAATATGATAGGGCTTCACTATAAAATAATCTCCAAGGGAAGCTCTCCAAGTCTCCAAAATCTCTCCTCTAATTTGATCATTAATACATCATTTGGTTCCCTTAGATATGCACATTGGATGTTAGCATAAGAAATTTTGCCATTGTATGCCCTTGAGGGCCAGTTAACTGGTGTCTAAATCAAGACATGAGTCTCTCATGTAGAATGGTCGTGAGGAATCATTCAAAGTTATCCCTGCTCAGCTTTTTTGCATGCAAATTGCCACTTCCTCCCATGATTGGGTTGATTATATGACAAGTTGATTTTTAGGGTTTAGTCGTTGTCATCTATAGTGGCTAAGTTTTGGCCACTCTGAGCTACAATGGCTAAGGTTTGGCTACTCTAAGCTACAAAAACTAATATTTTGCCACTCTGAGCTGCAGTAGCCAATATCTAGCTACTATGGTTCATAGCGGCCAGGCTTGGATGGGCTAAGACTACCCCAAATGAGTGGTGAAAACCACTTTTGATACTTGTAAGGTCCCAAGGTTTAGTCACATGCTATAATAATGTGCCCACATGAGTAGTTATCCTAAAAATGACATGTTTTAGGTGTCTACACAATCAAAATTGAGCAAGTTCATAAAAAACAAACTACCTAATTTCCTTCTAAACTAGGATCAACTAGATCAAATAAGCATGCTCAAAAAAATAAATTATTTACTTTAAAAATTGCTAATTTAAATATTTCAAAAAATCATAATAAATTGCATGATATTATTTTTAATATTTTCTAGAATAATTTGTAAAATGCAAAATATTATTAATATAAATTTTCAAATTAAAATTCAATTAAACCAATTTCATGAAAATTAATCATGAAATTAAATATAAATCACACACAAATGGCATATAAGCACTCGATGCATGTGCTCAGTATCCCCCATAACCATTTTTCCTTTGATTAGGTGGGACTTTTAGAGTAATACTCAAGTAACACTGCCATCAGGGAGGTAACTAGTGATGATAGAAATATGAGCTTTACCTGTTGAGTTGTCATAGTCATCATTTCCCTTCTCATATCTTGGTGGTCAGTATTCCACCTACGAGAATAAATGTTCCTACAATCAAGCAACACATCATTTTCTTTTAACAGAAAATAAATACAATGCAAATATATTAAGCATTAAAACTAGCTATCATTACACAAATAGCATCTTAAAAATAGTCCTTCATGGTGGGATGTGACATACTCCCCCCTTATATTAAACACAGTCCTCTATGTTTTCCTATAATATTACATAACAATCAATAAAAATTTGTTTTTGGCATAGTTTATACTTTGCATAAGTGGTCCATAATTCAACCTGTATTATTACATAGCATCATTAAATAAATAAGAAAAGTGTCTTTTCATATCTTCAACTTTTTCCCAAGTATAATTCTTTTCAGAATACTGGTCCCACTGGCCCTTACACTGATCAATATTACACTTCATTATAGTCTTGGAATGAAATTCCAATATCTTCACAAGTCTCACTTCAAAGTTTGTCAGATGGACCATCTGTAAATTAGAAACATCTAGCACATAATTAGGATAAAAAATATATCTCCTAAGTAGGGATAAATGAAAAGTATTATGGATATTTGATAGGTTAGGTGGTAAGTCAAGCCGATAGGCTATAGGACTTATCTTCTCCATAATATCAAATGGACCAGCAAATCTAGGATCCAATTTTGTTGATTTAATGGCACTCTTCTTAGGTTTTACCCTTAGAAATACTCTATCACCTATGAAGAATTATCTAGGTGTTATTTTCAAATTTGCATATCTCTTCTATCTATCTGTGGCTTCCTTGAGCCTTTGATGGATTAATCCTAGATGCTCTTCCATTATTTTGACCATTTTTGGTCCAATAACAACTCGCTCCTCAGGATTGTCCCATGATAATGGATTTTTGTACCGTCTACCATACAAAGCTTTAAAAGGGACCATCTTCAAAGAATAATGATAACTATTATAAATAAACTCAACCAGATACAAATAGTCTTCCTAATAAGACTTCTAGTCCTGCAATACATGTGTAACATATCTTCCAAAACTTGGTTACTCCTTTCTATCTATCCATCCATTTCAAGATGATATGCAGAATTGATATTCATAGTTGTACCAATTTCATGATGGAGAGCCTTATAGAACTCAAAAGTAAATATAGAATCCTTGTCAGAGATAATCATATCCAGAAATCCATACAACCTAAAAACTTCTTTTGTAAATTTATTGGCAATAATTACAGCATCATCTGTAGTACATCCTGGTATAAAATATGCAACCTTAGCGAGTTTATCTACTATAAAAAAAATTGCATCATGATAATATTTTGCCTTTGGAAAACTAACAATAAAATCCATTGATATTACTTTCCATTTGTGAGTGGGTATAGCATGTGAAAACAATTTTCCTACTGGATGCTGATGTTCAACTTTTATCTTCTGGCATTGTAAACATTGTGCCACAAAATTAGTGATATATTTCTTCATGCCAGACTAGTAAAAGGTCTTTTTCATATTTTACCTCATTTGGATCCTCTAGGATGAGTGTAATAAGGATAATTATGAGCTTCATGCATGATAAATCTCCTCAAATCACCCATTTTAGTTATGACTACTCGATATCTAAAGCATAAAAGTCCATATTTCATGCTATAATCTTGGTTTTAATTCAATTTTTGCTCTATATTAACCCGAATTTCACAAAATTCAGGATCCTAACACATAATATTTTTGACTTACCCCATTAAATCCACATGACTACGAGTCAATGCAGCTATGTGCTTCCTCCTACTTAAGGCATCAGTGATTTTATTTTATTTTCCTTTGATATACTCAATACCAAAATCATATTCTGCTAATAACTCTATCCACCTTCTTTATCTAGCATTTAACAATGGTTGAGTGAAGATATACTTCAAACTTTGGTGATCACTTCTTAACTCAAATGGTCTACCAACCACATAATGTCACTAAATTTTCAAGGCATGAACAACTACAACAAGTTCTAAATCATGAGTAGCATCGTTAAATTCATGCTTTTTTGAGTTTCCCATACTCATATGCTACTACAAATTTATCTTGGGATAGGACTCCTCCTAATCCCTCTAATGAAGCATCGAAACAAATAGTAAAACTTCCTATGAAATCTAGGATCTTCAATATAGGATATAATCATTTATTTATTTATTTTTCAAAGAGTAAGTGACATAATCATGATCTAAGATAGAATTATTCCAACTAGACTATAATTTTCTAAGTCAATCATCATAAAGAGGTATTAAGACTTGGTCAAAGTCACTCTTGAGTAGAAGTGACCAAATTCTACAAAAAACCTCATACCACTCGAGTATGATAATGCTCATCAAAATGTTAGGTTTTTATCCCTTACCAAAGGGAATCACACTTCACCATACTATCCACCAAGACTAGTATGTAGGCAAATGCCTTAAATATGGAGAACCACACCAATGGTTAACCATCATCTTAGTTGCAAATACCTCATCTCAATGATGGGGCCACTAAGATATATATATATATATATATATATATATATATATATATATATATATATATATATATCACTAAATATGATTAGCTTACACAATCCTTGGAATAGACATCTTAAGCACAATTATTTTCCCTTGTTCCACTATACATCATTTGTCTTTATTTGTCTTCATTGGTAAACTCAATCCATCTCTCTTGGAAATTTACCAAGGCTTCATTCCTAGGAAAAATTTGTGTGTTATCATCTCATTATTTTGATTATAGGATGGTACATATTTAAGGAGTCTCACAAACTATTCATAGTATTCCTCCACAGATCTTGATCCTTGTTGAAATTTGAAGAATTCCTTAAATGTATTCAAATAAAATTACTTTGTAAGGTATCTATCCTTAAAATCTTCCACAAAAAATTTCCCACTTCAACTTGTTAGGTGAGATCTTATGTTCATATTTATAAGCATCCCACTAGTAAATTCCTATTCCTCCTAGATGAGAAAGAGCAAATATCATTTTAGATTCAGAGTAATTTCTTATGGATAAATAAAGTTTTAGTTCATATAAATATGACCCAGCTGCATCTTCTCCTCCTTTTCCCATGAACTTAGTAACTTTAATATGCTTTATGTCATTACCATTTCTTTCTTCATGCAGGCCTTATTTTCACGCTCTTCGGGATCTTCATCCTCTCTAATCTCAACCTCTGGATTTTCCATCTCATTATTTTTGTTGTGGTGATGCTATGGATTTATAGCTTATAAAATCTATTGAATTTGATCTTGTACTATGGAAACCATGGTAGTAAGGTTCTCCATATATTTCTCTAAATTCCTAGAAATTTCTCCTATTTTTCTAGCTTCAGTACTATCAGGACTAGCTTATTGCAAGGTTCATTTCCTTTTACTTCTCAAGCTTGTTGCCATGTTTACCTAGAGTAAAAATTTGTATTAATTCTCATTGATTTTTGTAGTTGAAATTCTAGACAATTAGATTTCATCATAATTTCTTAAATAATCTATCACTACTAGGTTCATTCCCTAGTTTAGTCCACTAACTTTATTATTATTCATACACACTTGAGAATAAGGAGTAAGTAAGTCAAAAGACATAGATGTTGAGTAATTTTCCCAAAATCATCTAAGGTACACCGCTTAAAGCCTAAATAGGCTAGAACTACCCATTTTGAGTGGTTAATACCAGTGCTAGCTCTTGGAAAGGTCCAAGATCAATAATATGGTTTGTGGATGTGCCCATATGAGTAGTCTCCTAAATATGACATATTTTAGGTGTCTACAGATACCCTTTTTTGGGATGCATTATAGGAAAACACAACATGAAGTAAAAATAAACCACATAGGGCCACATTTTAGGGTGTGTTATGATCATTAATATGATCAACATTGGATACCCCAGTTATGAGAAAGGGTGCATATCCTAGAATCATTGCTTCCAACAGAATGGAAGGCTTAAATTTGCAAAATATTGCACCTGTTCATCAGATAATCGTGTAGCTTCAGAGCTACTATAGATCTAAAAGGAGGAGAGCTCCAAACTTAACTATCATGTTTGATTTTTTCCCCAACAAAGGGTAAGCTTATGATAGTTTTTGGCAATGATTCATAAGACGAAAACAATTTGACATGATCGAGTGATCATTTGTTGATTTTGATTATGATTATTTGAAATTTTTAACTACCTCCTCTTTTAACAAGTCGATGATGGAAGGACAATGAATGAAGCGATGAGTCGCTTGACCAATATGATTTATTTGGATCCTTTTTAGAGGGTCACTTTTTTATATGGTAGATCCTATTGTAGGCATGATTTCAACCATTAATAGTAATTGTACATCTCTATCCCATGGAGCAGTCTGATTGCAAGGACATTATTAGGGAATTAAGATGATAGCAATTCCATTTAAGTCTTGTGTTGAATCACTATGTTTGATAATCCAATCAATGTTAGATGCCCCAATCATAGAAAGAGCATACATCATTGAATCATTGCCTTCAATGATTTGAAGAACTTGATTTCTGGTAAGCTTAAGTTAAAATCCTAGCCTTGGAAATATTTAGGAGATAATATTAAGTCTAATCCTAGCCTTGATAACAATTAGGAGATAAGCTTAAGTCTAATCCTAGACTTGGTGGCAATTAGGAGATAATCTTAAGTCAAATCCTAGCCTTGGTGGCAATTAGGAGATAAGATTAAGTCAAATCCTAGCCTTGGTAAAAATTAGGAGATAAGCTTAAGTCAAATCCTAGCCTTGATGGAAATTAGGAGATAATCTTAAGTCAAATCCTAGCCTTGGTGGCAATTAGGAGACAAGCTTAAGTCAAATCCTAGCCTTGGCGGCAATTAGGAGATAAGCTTAAGTCAAATCCTAGCCTTGATGGCAATTAGGAGACTAGTTGCCTGGTTTGATTGAATTTGCTTTTGATATTTCATTTATTTACCCCAAGCAATGAGGGTGCATGATTATATTCAAAAATGATTCTTGAACGAATGCACTTAGCTATGATTAAGCATTTAATTATTGATTTGGATTATACATGTTGTTATTATGACCAATGGGGTTAGCAAATGCCATTGGGACATTTTGGGTGACCAAAGAGTTTATGGATACCTTTGGGGCTTTTTGGGTGACCAAAGGATTTATGATGCCTTTGGAGAATTTTGTGTGACCAAAGGATTTATGGATACCTTTGGAGTATTTTGGGTTGACCAAAGGGTTTATGGATACCTTTGGAGCATTTTGGATTGAAAAAAGAGTTTATGGATACCTTTGGAGAATTTTGGGTTGACCAAAGGGTTTATGGATACCTTTGGAGCATTTTAGGGTTGAAAAAATGGTTTATGGATACCTTTGGAGTGTTTTGGGTTGACCAAAGGGTTTATGGATACATTTGGAGCATTTTGGACTGACCAAAGGGTTTATGGATATCTTTGGAGCATTTTGGGTTGACCAAAGGGTTTATAGATATCTTTGGATCATTTTGGGTTGACCAAAGGGTTTATGGATACCTTTGGAGCATTTTGGGTTGACCAAAGAGTTTATGGATACCTTTGGAGCATTTTGGATTGACCAAAGGATTTATGGATACCTTTGGAGCATTTTGGGTTGACCAAAGAGTTTATGGATACCACAAAAGGGTTTATGGTGCCTTTGGAGCATTTTATATGACCAAAGGGTTTATGGATACCTTTGGAGCATTTTTGGTTGACCAAAGGGTTTGTGGATACCTTTGGAGAATTTTAGATTGACCAAAGGGTTTATGGATATCGTTGGAGCATTTTGGATTGACCAAAGGGTTTATGGATACCTATGGAGAATTTTGGGTTGACCAAAGGGTTTATGGATACCTTTGGAGCATTTTGGGTTGACTAAAGGGTTTATGGATACCTTTGGAGCATTTTGGATTGACCAAAGGATTTATGGATACCTTTGGAGGATTTTGGGTTGAAAAAAGGGTTTATGTATACCTTTTGAACATTTTGGGTCGACCAAAGGGTTTATGGATACCTTTGGAGCATTTTGGGTTGACAAAAGGGTTTATGGATACCTTTGGAGCATTTTGGGTTGACCAAAGGGTTTATGGATACCTTTGGAGCATTTTGGGGTTGATTTCTTAACTGTTTGATTGTTGATTAGGGGAGGTATGATACCAATAATGCCCCAATTGATGTTTAGAAAATATTTTATTTTGATTTTATGTTATGGATGCAATGATGGATGTTATGCCTAGATAATAATTTTATTATGCTATATGTATGCAATGTACAGACGACATGTGCTAGGTATATGATAGATGTATGCTTAGATACTATGATCTATATATGTGTAGCTCTAAAATTTGTGCACTCATTTCCTTCAGGCTAATGGTTCCATGCCTTGAATGGGAATGGGAGAATGATAGGTCTACACATCGAAGAGAGATACTTGAGTTTGTCTTCTTTGGTGTTTTTTCAATGAATTGTTTAGGATTTACCAAGAAATATTTTATGGCAATTTCCACGCCTAGGTTTTAGAGTTTGTTTGATGTGTTCCTTTTAAATTCTCACAATCACCTAGTTTTTGGCCAATATGCAACTATGCTAAACTATATGTAATTTTGATTCATATGCAAACAACAAATAGCAGAAAACATAGCTTTAATGAATAATGTAATGCTTATAAAGTGATTTGAAACTCTAACCTGTATTCAGAAGGCTGATGAAGATTTTGATTTTTTTTGCAGGTGGGATGGTATGCAGTAGAATCAAGATCATACATAGTAGAATCAAGATCATCCGTATAATTTGTGATCGTACCGTCTGATCAGTGATCAAAATATCTGATTATAGCAAAAACCTACAGTTTCATGAATATAGTGTAAAAAAAGAAAACTAGGATATGTTATAGACTTCTCTAGATAAAAATTAGATTAGGAATGATCTATTGAATACCTTAATGCAAATATATAACATGTATATGCCTTAAGCTATGTGAAATATGTAAGTGAATGCAATTTTGTGAACTCTAAGGATGAAAATTATTAACTCTAATGTTATATGCAATGGAAAAGGATAAATCAAATGATAAATATGCAAATAAGGGATTAAGAAATGCAAACCAACACTTGGAATTACCCCCAAGTGATCAGCAAGTGATATTGTAACCAGACAAAAAAATTGTACACAGAATAGGGTAGATCGTATTCTTCGATCTCTGATTGTATCATTCGATCCCTGATCGTATCCTTCGATCCTACAAAAAATAGAAAATCAACTAGGGCAAATGCAAAAATTACAGTGATTCGAATGCAGAAATTATGTTGCGGAATCAGGAGACATTCGAGGGAAAGGATGCTTGATTAAATAGGATGAACCAGTAGGGAAAAATAGGCTAAAAACATAATAGATTGTAAATCCTTCTAAGCTAGGACTAATCGGTGGATACGATCCCATAACTGCCACACGGTTGCATAGGTAAAGACAAAAAACATTGTAACTGGTTTGTCATTTTGCTTATTTGAGTTTTTTTGTTTTGGGTAAGATCGTACATACAATTGCAAATATCGTATGCATGATCGTACGTACGATCCCAGAGATTGTATGTACGATCTCATAGTTTAACCATATATTTCTAGGGAAGTGCAAAAATCGAGGTAATAAGTGAAAAAGTTGCTTGAACTAACTTTTGAATATTTTTATATTTAATACAAATTATTATGGGTCAAATTTAGGGTGTTACATTTTACCCCCTCTTTAGCACATTTTTGAAAAAATGCGTTAAATAAAATAATGGCACGCTTTACGAGAAAGCAAAAATTTATTGCACAAAAGTTTAAAATTTGAAGTTTTATTGTGAACTGCATTAGGTGTGATACCCCCTTCGAGTTTTTACATCAAATCTTTCATTTGAAGAAAAACTTAAAATTTTCTACATTAAGGGCAAATAAATAAAATAGAAAAAGGGTTTAAAAAATAACTTCATTTGTCATTTGTCTGTTGTTTCTTTGGAGCTCTAGAGAAAATATGGCAAATGCTCCCCATCACATCGATTTGGTCCGAGCAGGATATGGGGCTTTCAGGGTAAGTATTTTTCTTTCTTTTAGCTTAGATTTTTCATGTTTTTGTCTTTAATTTGATTTAATTTTGAATTTTTAGGGCATCGCTACCATTACGCAGCTCTAACTATGAAATCGTAATGATTTCATAAGATCATAACGATTTTGCGATATCGATGAAATAAACCTGATTTTACGATATCGTATCATACGATATCGACAAAATTGATTCGATCGAGGTTAGTATCAGACTAATTTCAACGATATTGTAGAGTATATATCATAGAAGTCAATACGATATCACCCACTTGATATGATCTTACACTTTTGATGTGATCACTGACTAAAATTTTGTTATTTTGTTTATATTGATAAGTGAAAAAACTAAAGAATAGGGAGTGGAGATATGCTACTTTCCAAGCAGATTTGGTTGCTCTCTCAATTGATGAGAGGACATGCTTAGAGATAGTGGGGCTGAGGCATGTGGCAGAGATGCCACAAATTCTAGTGGATATGATATTATTGATGACTATGGTAGAAATATGGTACCTAGAGTCATCATGCTTCAGACTACCGACAAGGGAGATGACTCCCATACTAGAGGATATTTGGAGGATTTTGAGGATACCAGTGAGGGGTGCTCACATAGCTGCATCTGGAAACCAAGGCTAGGCACTGAGGAGATTGATAGGAGATCCTAGCTTCTTACTAAATAAGGGTGGGGTTAGCATTTATAGGCTCAGGGAGACATAAGGAGTCTCTCATTTAATATTTTTATTGAGTGACATCGTGGGAGACCTTATATTGTGCCACCTTAGTAGATGCCATCTACCATAGACCTTAGTAGAGGTGATCTACGATATACATGATCAAAGCATACAATTTTCTTGGGGTCCATTCTTTCTCTACAATTTGTACAAATGTTTGCATAGAGTGGTGTATAACAAAGGGAAGGGATTGGTTTTAATATATGTTCTACATGTGTGGTTTTGGGAGCACATAGCTATCAGATGACCTGTAGGATTTACTATGGCTTGAGCAGGATATAGTGAGCCTAAAGTAGAGGAGTACATACTGAGGATCTTCTACTAGCCTCTACAGAGGGGACATTAAGGATGGGTTGGCCTTGATGTAGTGAGGCAACTTTTTGATGAGCTACTAACAAAGAATATTAGGTGGAGGTCCTTAAGAGAGCTACCAGGGTAGGTTGAGGATGCTTTTAAGCTAGCTCACATAAGGTGAAAAATTTAGTTATATATGGACTAGGGAGAAGTGTATTTGTATCACATGAACTAGGTGTAATGATAGTTTGGGCTATGGTAGGATATTCCTCAACATAGGAATATCAATTTTGCTACATCTACTCAGGACCCTACTACTTTTAGTGGGGTTCCTAACATGGCATAATTTTTGGATTTGTAGCCTGACGATGAGCCAGTACAAACAATGGTTAGATATGATTCTAGAGTTATAGATAAGTACCAACAATAGTACACTGGCATTAGACCTACTCAATTGAAATTATAGAGGAGTGCAATTTAGCGAGCAACTGAGCAGGTTTTTAGGTAGTGATGTGCAGCCAACCAACAACAATTTGAGATACAAGTACCTTTGAGGAGACAAGTTTCTCATACTAGGGCTGGAAATTGGAGTTGACTAAGGATAGGGGGATGTTTAGTGATGATAGGAGAGCCTCTTATCAGTAGATAGTGGATGACAGGGTGGAGGAGGAGCATGTAGCATCTCCTCAGTAGGAGGTTGTATCTAAGGTGCCCGATAAGGGCAAGAGGATTATGGAGGAGGGGGAGAGAAGTGATATGGCTACTCTACAGGTAGAGGTGACTATTATAAGGGAGTATAATGCCTTCCATAAGACTAATATTGAGTCTTTAGAGGCACAAGATGTGGGTTTGAGGAGTAGGATCAAATATCTAAAGGTAGAGCTTGCACAAGTGTGGGCTTAGGTGACTCAGGGAGATGCAACTCCAGATCCTACGTCTTCTCAAACTACTTATTCTAGGAGTAGTAGTTCAGGGGATGAGCTAGTTTGGGCTACTAGGTGAGCTTCCTTCTATTAGGTACTATACTTCACAAAAGTCCCTACAAGGTAGAGATAGCCACTTCCTATGATGTACAAGCCTTCGATTGCTTTGATTCACTCGAGATATCGCTCGACTACCCAAACATCTACTACTATGGGAGTGATAGAGTTCCAAGTACCATGACCCCCTGGTGGAGATGATGATGCCCAAAGCTCTAGGGCTTCTAGAGGATAGGGGTTAATTTATGTGGGGATTATTTTTGTACTATATTTTTGGTGATTGAGTATGCCAATGTTGGAGATTGTGGCATACCAGTCCGACTCTATTTTTGTATATAGAATTTTTGATATATATATATATATATATATATATATATATATTTGATCTTCTTGTCTTATGTGAATTTTTATGATATTTAATTTTTTTATAATCATGCTTTTCATTTAAATATTTTGATCATGCTTAAAATAAAAAATGATTTAAATTTTTGTAGATGTGGTTTTGAAAATATATTTTTGTATAATGATGCAATAAATAGATTAGCAATGTTCCTCAGAGGATGTTGTGATGTTATATGACCATTGGTGGAGATCAGTGCTTGCTAGGTCATGAAGCAAATCCTATTGTGAGGAATTTTGTATTGCTAATAATATAAATGTTTTTGTGGTGCTCAAGAATAATCTTGAGGCTTATAATGATAAAAGAAGATGTTTGATTTTGTTTTTGAGAAAATTTGATTTTTAAGAAATATTTTGATAAGGATTATTGTTTATGAAAATAATGTGATTTAAGCATGAAAATTTGGGAAAGATGACTTGTGCTAGGCATAGAATTCTTAGTGTGAAAATTTTGAGGACAATAGTTACTAAGAATTATACCATCATCGCAAAGTCAAAATGCAATGCATGATAATATGAAATTGTTTTATTTTTTAAGATATAAGTTGATATGAAGCAAATCATTCATATCACATATTTAAGAAGATTAATAAATATGAAATGTTTTAGACCTAAAAATTAAGAAATATGACTTGCACTAGGCATAGAATTCCTAGTGTGAAATTTGAGAAGAATAATTCCTAGGAATTATACCATCATCACGAAGTCATGAATGCAATGCATGATAAATTATTTTGTACTATGAGTTATTTTTGAAATAAATTATTTTTGGATATTTTGAAAAAAAAAATTGAAATATAAATGATAGACTAATGTTGTCTAACACATTTTAAATGAATATTTTGGCTTATTTCTATGACAAAATCAGATTTATTAAGAACCAGTGTGTGATAAGTGAGTTCATTATCCATCTTGATTTGACACAATGATAAAAAATATCTCAAGGATCAAATGTGTGTGCTTGTGAGATTAATTTACAGATTTTGAGTAAGGTAGTGATACAAGCAAAATTTTATGAACCAATATGTGTGCAAGTGAGATGTTCATTTACCATGATTTTGTGCATGCCATTGTACTGAACTACTATGTAAGTCAAGTTACCAAAAGCTAGCTGATACACAAGTGGACATTGGTTTGTACAAAATAAGGTTGTTAATGTGATAGACATGTCACCACACAAAAGGGATTACCCAAGGCCAAGAGGGTTGGGAACAAATCACTTGTTATGGGGCTTACCTCATGGTTTTCAAATAATTGAGGAATTCCAAGGATTCAAGCTCACTACCCCCTTATTTTATTTTGACTTTTAGAATATGGATTCTTGTCCATTTTGAAACACAGTGATTTTATTGCTTTTTCTTTTTCTTTGATTTTCCTTTTTATTTTCTTTTTATTTTTCTTTTTCTTTGCTTTTTTTTTCGGGATACTTGCCCAGATTAAATGTAGAGCAAGGGATTTTTATTCGGGTAGGGTGGGAACTTGTCCTTTTTCTAATTCTTAGTATTCTAGACCATGCACATAATAGGATAGCAAGGGAAACTTTTCGCTTAAGGAACTAAAACTACTATGTAGTATCCTTTCAAATTTTGCAACAAATCATATTTAAAATATGAGAATGTGTTCTTGGTTCAAGAAGTAGCAAGATAATTTCCCAAAACTCAAAATTTATTTAATGAAGTAATAGTGTTTTTTGATATAAGGGAGATTTATAATCAAAGTGATGAAATCAAAATTATTATTAAAGATGTAAATTAGGTGCATGGTTCAAGATAAGTTTTGAATTTTATCTGAAATACAATAAAATATAACTTGAAGTTTAGAAAACAACACACATTGATGCAAAAACTAAGATTTTAACAATTTGAAATACTTTTGGAAATTTTTATGTTTTTTAATTTTTTTGGTGTTTTGATAATATGAGAATTGCAAACTAAATGATGAATTTATTTACAAGTATGTACAAAAATGGAATTTTTGTTTTATGCATAATATCTTTTGAGATGCATAATATTCATTGGCTCCTTAAGTTCTTTTCATTCTAAGGTGGCCAAGCGATATGCACCTGATCCAAATTTAGCAGTGATGACAAATGGTCCAAGCCAATTAGGTTGAAATTTACCTTTTAAATACTTTCTAGCATTTGTGTTTTTTTTATTTTTTTGAGTACTAAATCACCAATTTCAAAAGATCAACTATGGAATTTCTTGGCATATGAACTTTTGATTTTATCTTGGTAAGAGCGAAGGTGCTTTAGTGCATGAATACGCTTTTCATATAGAAAATCTAACTGACTTAGTCTTCCAACATGATATTCATCCCCTACTTCAGCATCCTAAAGTAAGAGAGCTAGAGAATGAACTTCTAACTCAAATGGAAAAACAACTTCAGCACCATAAATCAATACAAAAGGTGAGGTACTTGTAAGAGTACAAACACTAGTTTGATAGGCGCACAAGCTAGGATATAATTGCATGTGCTAGTCACAACCTCATTTATTAACCAATATTTTTAGGATTTTGATTAAAGTTTTATTTGAAGCTTTAGCCTGGATATTTCCTTGTGGATAATAGGGAGTAGACCATCAATGTTGAATTTTATATTTTTGAAATAATTTTTAACATTTGTGTTCTTAAAAAATGTTCCATTATTTGAGATGAGAGTTGATGGAATTCCAAATCTACATATTATTTGATTAAATATAAACTTAGAAACTTGGACTCTTGTGCAAGAAGCTAGCATAGCTTCCAACCACTTTGAGAAATATTTTGTTACTATTATTATAAATTTATGACCATTACAGGAAATAGGATTAATTTTACCAATAATATCTAAATCCCATTTAGAGAAGGGCCAAGGAGATGAAATAGCTTGAAGTTCCTAGGCAGAAGCATGACCAAGGTCTACATGTCTTTGATACTTGTCACAATGGCACACATAATAATTAGCATCCTTTTCCATGGAAGGCCAAAAATACCCCATTCAAAGGAGTTTATTAGCAATGGCACTTCCACTAAAGTGTCCTCCACAGGATCCATCATGGACTTCACTTAAGGCTTTCTTAGACTATTATAGATTAATACATATTAATAAAATACCTTCAAAGGATCTTTTGTATAAGTTATTACCAACAATTACAAAGTGAACAGCTCACTTACGTAATAACCTACGTTGGTTTCTATCTAATTCTACTAGGAAGGTTCCATTTTGGAGAAAATTAAATACATCTATATACCAAGGTTATGGGGTTGTTTCATTAATCAAAAACACATCTAATGGTTCTAAACATGACTTAGAGGAAGAATGTTCTTGGATTTTGTGGATAATAATAGTAGCATACTCATCATCCAACTCCAAAGGTAATAAAGAAGTAGTTGCAGCCATATTAGCGGTACGATTTCTAGTGCGAGGGATGGCTTCTAAAGTTACTCTCTCAAAAAATAAAATAATTTTAATAACATACTCATTATAAGGGTGGAGCTTCTCATATCGTGTCTGATAAACTTCATTTATTTGATTTATCACAATATGAGAATCTCCAAAAACTAATAATATCTTAATTTTTAAGGCTAAAGCAGCTCGTAACCCAAGGATTAGAGCCTCATACTTTATAGTATTATTAGTACAAGTAAATTTTAATTTGAAAGATAGAGGAATAAGGTGATTTTTTTGATATATTAATATGATATCGACACCTACACCATTCATGCATCTAGCTCCATAAAAATACAATACCATGACTCATATAAATCTTCTTCTAAGTTAAGGCACTCATCAGGAAATTCCATAGTTATAGGATGAGTAGACTCTAAAGGTGCAACAACTAACTGATAAGCTATAACTTGGCATTTAATAGATTTTTGGCTAATAAATGTAAGGTCAAACTCACTTAGAGCAATAACCCACTTAGTTGTATATGCTCATCAAGTACCTTAATGGATTAGACTTAGCAATAATGACGTAACTTTTGCATAGAAAACACAACTACCAAACAAAGTTTTTCTAATGGAGTGTAGCGGGTTTCATAACTTATTAATGTTTTGTTTATATAATATGTGGCCCGTTCTTTCTTTTCATCATCAATTTGAGCCAACATAGCTCCAAGTGCAAGTTTCGAAGCAAAAATATATAAAATAAATGGACAATCAGGTCTAGGAGGAACAAGCACTGGAGGAGTAAGAAGATACTATTTAAGACTCTCAAAAGCTTCTTGAAATTCCTTATCCCATTGGAATTCAATGTTTTTCTTAAGTAATTTAAGAAAATGTCCTATTTTATCTGCCAACTTGTCAATGAAATGGTAGATAGACTGTAATTTACCTTGTAAACTTCTTAATTATGATATGTTTTTAGGTGGTGGCATATCAAGGATAGATTTAATTTTGAGAGGATCATTTCTATACCATTCATAGAAACAATAAACCATAAAAATTTTCCTAATTTAACTCCAAATACACATTTGTCAAGATTTAAGTGAATCAAATATTCTCTTAATCTATCAAATACTTTTCTTAAATCATTGATATGCTCTTCCTCTTTAGCTGAACGAGCTATAATATCATCTACATAATCATGTAGAATATCATACATCATATCATGAAATATGTATGTCATAGCTCTTTGATATATTGCTCCAGCATTCTTTAAACCAAAAGGTATTACTTTCCAATAAAAGGTACCCCAAGGTGTAATAAAAGCAATTTTAGGTTGATCTTCAGGAGCTATTCTGATTTGGATGTATCCTAAAAAACCATCCATGAGGTATAACATCCCACTCCTAGCTATAAAGTCTATGATTTGATCCATATTAGGGAGAGGAAAATCATCCTTAGGGCATGCATTATTAATGTCTTTGAAATCAGTACAAACCCTAACTTTAGTATCTTCTTTGTTGGCTATTGGAACAACATTTGATATCCACTCAGCATAATCAGTAGCTTGGATAAAAATTACATTCAAAATTTTTTCTAACTCATTTTTAACTAGTAATCCTACTTTGGGATGCATTTTCCTAAGTTTTTGCTTTACAAGTTTTGCATCAAGGTGCACCACTAGATGGTGCATGACCACAGAAGGATCTAGGCCTGGCATATATGTATATATCCAATAAAAAACATCATCATACTCTATGAGAAATGACATATATTATTTATGTCTTTCTTCACTTAATTCTGCTCCAATTTTGACCATGCAAGGATTTTCCTCTATCCCAATGTTAACTTGTAAAACATTTTCTACCACAATATTTGATTCTCTTTCAAAGTTGGGTGGTGCTGGTGACAATCCCATTTCTTGTAATTCCTCTAGGGTTAATTTTTCTAACTCTTCTTGAGGAGTAGTTGCTTTTACATGGTATATAGATGGTACAGACCCATCAAAGAAGAATTTATTATTTAAAACTTCATCAAGAGAAATATCATGAAATATATCTCCCTCTAAATATTCATCTGATTCAACAATCATATCTGGGTATGCTATTGATAACATATTACAAGAATATATCCTTCTACTTGGTTTAAAAAATTCTTTTTGTGCTAATTATTCTTGATATATTATAAGGTGATCATCATCCTTAAATGGTAATGGTTGGATTTTTGTAGGAATGTAGCCAATACCACATCGTACAGGCCATTCTTTAACTTCTAAAGGCTCTTGTATTCCATTTTCAAGAGGTCCTAAACCTTTACCTTTGTAATCCATGTTACACATGATTTGTTTTGATTTATATATCCATTAGAAAAATAACATTTAACAAAACCATTTTGATCAATTGTGACACTCACAATATTAATTTTGCCATAATCATACCCTGCATAGACAAATGCACAACTCCCAACATGAGACTTTGAATGCCTTGGAGCATCTCCACATTTATGAGGAGTGAATAAAACGAGCTTATAATATCAAATTCCACCAGAGAGACTTTGAAGTTGGGGATATTGTCTTGAAAGAGAACCAACATAACTCTAATTTGCTGCCAGATATGCGATACAAATTCATGGCTAATTGGCTAGGACCCTATATCATATCTAAAAATATTGGTCTGGGTACTTATCACCTAACGTCGCTAGGAAGTGTTGAAGAGCTTGAACCTCTAAACACCATCCATATTAAGGCATTTTATGCTTGAGAGCATAGTAAAAGGCTTCGAGGGTTTGCTTACTCGTTCATCCCTAAAAGGCTCAAAGGGTTGCTAAAACTACTTGCTCATGTCATTAAAAAAGCTCCAAGGGTTGCTAAAAACACTTGGTCATCTCAGTAAAAGGCTCTGAGATTTTGATTAAAACTGCTCAGTAAATCCCAAAGGCTCTGAGGGATGCTAAAAACCACTAGATCATCCTAAAAGGCTCAAATATTATCTATGAGTAGTTTGGTCAATCAAAAGGCACCAAGGGTTTCTGAAAAACTGCTTGGCCAACCCAAAAGCTCCAAGGATTCTCAAAAATCGCTTGGTCATCCTATAACGCCCCAAAGGTGCTCATAATCCCTTTGGTCAATCCTAAAAGCTCCAAGGTTTCCTAAGAATTGCTTGGTCAATATGAAGGCTCAAAAGGCCTGTACTCACCGTTTGGTATAATATGAGGCTCAAAACTCATAAAAATTGTAAAATTAATAAAATCTAAAAAAATTGATAAAGCATAAAATCCAAAAATATTTGCATTTGAATTTTACATTTTTATGTTGCATTCACACATGCATCCACTGCATTATTGCATTGCATATAGGCATTCGTCATCCATTGCATTTCATAGTAGAAGGGATTATGTTTTTCAGTCTTACAAATGATACCACGTTTGTGTCTAAATCATGCATATCTGCATTTATGATGATCCATCATTCATATGAGTAATTGTATTTTTCAACACAACCCATTTTTTTTCTACAAAGAATATACTAAGGTTTTTCAGTCATTCAACCATACCTAAAGGTCTTATTAAGAGTTGATAGAAAGCTTGCTTTGCTTTTGTAGTTGAGGTCTAGTTAGCATAGCCCTTAGCATATCAGAATCCTATCACTAAGAAAAAAATTAAAACAATCCTAACAAGAACTAGGGGAATATGAAAGCCACAAAGCAGGACCAGTTATCCTAAAGCGAAAAGAGTTATTCTTGCTTATCCCTCTATGCAGATGGTGTTGGAAATGTTGGTAGTTGGAAAAATGACAGGTTAGTTCTTTATTTAGAATCCCTTGATTACGATAAAATGAGCAATATCCCAGAGTGATATCCCACATTAATACTTAATATTGATACCCTAGATCGATATCATAGATTGACTTCCTAGATTGATATCCCATATTGATATCATAAGATAAATATCTTAAATCGATATACCAAAAATAGTTTCCCAAAGTAAATCCCAAAGGAAGTTTTTGAAGAAAATTATCACATGTAAAATGCCTAAAAGTGAAGATCAAATGAAGATAAAAAAATAGGCTCAAATCAAGTTCAAATTGAAGATCAAGTGAAGATCATAAATCAAAGTTTGAGTGGAGATCAAATGAAGATCAGAAATCCAGTTCAAAGATAGATCAAATGAAGATCCAAAGACAGTTCAGAGTCAAAATGAAATTGACTCCCTTGATTCACTGCATATGAGCAAGTATCTTGAAAATTTAAGGATAGAAAGGAAGGAGCCTGAATTCTGGAATTGTCAGCACTACTATACCTTATGCATGATGATATGTTTGATGCACTTGCATTTTATTTGTGGGAAGACCAATGTTTGAATGTGGAAGAACTAGCTTTAGGTGTCCTACATTGCCTATTGGCTTAGTCCAACTAAAATCTAAACTTGGGATTGGATAAGACATTTGTGGAACCCCTATCTTAGCAATGGGTTGAAATAATCCCGTCTGACATCGAGGAACACTTATGTCTTATCTTAATATACTCATGTGCACACATAGGGATAATGAACAGTTAGGACAAATCCTAGCAAAAGCCTTACACTTCAGAAGTCTAGTGTGGTTAGTATGAAACTTTTGATAAGTCTACTAGGGTGTTTGAGTCTCATGGAAAACCTCAAAAATTTATCTAATAGCAACATAATACCAAATATCACAAACCATATAAAATCATCAATTTGCAAAGTATCGAATCCATGATACATCACCATATAAAGCACAATCAAACATATAGTATAGATATCGAATGGATATTAGAAATAATATTTAGGTAGCCACTGACTATATTGTGCATATTTTTCAAACTTGCAAAAGGAAATAGAGTGACATATTATCTCATTCACATCATTCCATGTCATATCATTGCATTTCATATATGGGTGATTAATTGTTTAAATTATTGTAATGAGAATTTTCAATTACATTCATGATTTTTATACATTCTATGGTGTCATCCATTAGATTGTCAAACACATAATTGAATTCATTCCTTATGTTTTAAGTGATTAAAGCATAAGTTTCATTTACATTAGATTACCATCATGTGAATAATGCATTACATACATTGTATTAGCATATCGTGACATCATCATAAAATAAATGCATGCAATAAAGCAAAATAAAATATGCATAAAAGCAAATATCGCATCCATATGCATCTATCATCAAATCGCACATCTAAGCATCTAGATCATTGCATATCATCATCATCATAAATTAAATAGCTATCTAGTGCATGTCATCCATACATCACATCATATATCATCAAATTAACATAAGCATTGCATCCATGTGCATCACATAAACATAAAAGAAAAACATAGACAAGAGACACATAATGAGCCATAAATGATCAAGTCATATATATATATATATATATATATATATATATATATATATATATATATAATATATATATATGTATATATGTCCAAAAGAGTACATCAAGAGTACAAAATTCCCATAGGCTAAAATCATGTAGGTCCTAGACCTTACACCAAAAAATGATACATATGCAAAAATGTAGCCTAGATCTGGTAGAGCCCTAGCTCTGGCCTGCTCCTCCTAAGTTGGAACTCTCGCCACCTCCCTCAGCCCTGTGCTCTGGAGCCTGCTCTATAGTTAGCTTTGGTGCCTACTATGTGCCCTACTGAGGGCCCTGTGTTTCACCTAATCCAACGAGGCCTAGCACACAAGATACTTCTATATCTAGGCAATGAGACTTATAAATAGAGGTCTCAAAATACTGACCAATATCTTTGGTCTTGGTATGGGAGTTGCCTCGATGTGTGCTAGAGGACCTGTGTGTCCTCTCAGTCCTATGAGTTCAATGACTAGAGCTCACTATAGACTACCCTGTAGTCCTAGACCTAGTTTGTTGAGACCCTACAACATGCGAATCCTTTGGGACCTACCCATAAATCAACCTAATGTAGCCCTCCAGTTGGTCTATGCGGGTGACCCTGACTATATGTCTATCATTGCCCTCCTCCACGAGGGCCTGTAAGCACCAAATATTTTACAAGGTTGCGGCCACCTGGTAATAATAATTATGGTGTAGTTGGAGGTCCCATAATATCTCGAGAAGATGAAGGATCCACCCTCTATACCCTGAGCAAATATCGCTCTACAATAGCATCACCCTATTGTGCTAGTGCCACATCATGTGCACTAGTGAGATCATGAACTTGAGTCTCTTTCATTGTATCCCACACTATCAGACTCATGATATTCTCCTGAGCCTCTAGTAGCTACCTATACCTATGAGCTAGCTTCACCTCTAGAAGGGCAATAGATGTATCTCACTACAACTATTGATTCTGTAGCCTTCCAACTTGACTCTGTAGGTCTACAACCTGAGTGAGGATCTGCCCTACATTGATTTCAAGAGGTACCTCACCCTCCTTGGATTTTTCAGACTCTTACTCAATATTTTCTTACAAAGCCTCCTCTACGATGGCCTCTACACCCCATTCACCCTCAGTCTATTGGTGCACCATGTGCCCTTCTAGATCGACCTCTACCTTTGTCTAGTCACCCACTCTGCCTAGAGGCCCTGATACCTACCACTATAGTAGGGACCACCATGTGTCATATGTGGGGGTGGTCCTAGCCCTATCATCCCCAGACTCCTGGAAATTATTAGCCTCATCTCCAAGTGTTGTAGGCTGAATCCATGGTAGGTGCGTCTCCAAGACTAGACGCCTATAGATAAATAGAATCTCTGGGATGTCCTACACTAGGTCAAACTACTATAGGATGTGATAATAGAATTGGTACTCCCTAAGCTCAACCTTATGGCCTAGTAGCCACCTATCTCGGTGAGCTTGTCGTAGCAACTCGCCTACCTCTGGCCAATTTAAACAATCCATATAGGAGCACCACTCAATGTCATCCAGCCAGAGCACTACAAATCATACAATGTAATGATTGATATCACCAACATGAGTCCTAATATAGAATCCCTCCTTATCTTGAGGCAAGCACGTGGCATAGCACTGATGCTTCTCATCAATAGTAGTAATTTGAAGAGGTAAATCTATAGGACGCTCAATCTTGATATGTTGCCAGCCCCAGATCTATGGTAGTAGGCTACAACTGATACCATGATGACTCTGGCTCGTGATCTGATATAGCTCTCCATATAGCTGGCATAATAAAGTGCTCCCCCAAGCTAGGAGTAGTGGTTGAGTAGTAGAGCTTTGAATAACTCTCCTGACACTGGCCAGGAGGTTCAAGGGATCCTCACACCCGAGGAGTCTGGAAGAACAATCTACACCACCAGGTGCATGAAGATCACCTCTCTCATAGAGAAGATGTGCTAACCCTACCAATATCCGATATGGACTCCTCCATGGTCGATCATGCGCTGAGCCTCCTAGCTTCGGTCACCAAAGATAGAATAAAAGACTACCTCCTTGCTCTAGGAGGAGGAAGAGGTGATAGAATTGTCATCAATAGGGATCCTAAAGATCTGATACACATCCTCAAGAGTGATGGTCATATCACCTATGGGAAGGTGAAAGGTGTTGGGTCCACACATTCCAGTACTAGACCAACGTAATCAAATAGTCTAGATCCACCCTAATAGTGGGTAGATCTAGAATGTAGACAAATCTGACAATACTAAACCATATTCGCTCTCCAAGAGTGATCTATATATAGAGAGTATTTAGGAGGTATAGATCATGAGATCTAGAGGTCAACCTATGGAATAAAAGCATTTTGTAAGAGAAAATATAACTAAAAACAACAAAAAATAGATAAAAAATGACCTTAAAAATGTAAAAAACATTCAAAAATTGATAAAAAGACAAAAACATGTCACAAAGAATTCAGAAAAATAAAAAAAATCAATTAGGCAAGTCAGAATTGCATTAAATGACATTAATTTCCTATTAAACCTTAGAAAAATTAAAAATTTGATAAATTTTTCTAAAGTTTGCAAACCACGGGTCAACCTTGCGGTCCTCATGCGGTCAAATTTGATCGTTGGAATTTGAATTCCAATCGCAGTTGATACCTGCGGTCCCCAATTTGAAAATTGGGAACCACAACTACTAGCTGCAGTCTAGGAAGGACACCCATTTTGGGTCACTTCCTAGCCTCACTGACTAAAAAAATAAAAAAACTAAACTAACCTAATCTAGTGTGGGGTTCATTACCAACTATTTAATGAAATTGATTTACCACATTACTTAATGTGGTTCATTTTAAATTGGTATTGATTATGAGGACTTGGTTTTGAGTTACCTTGCCCGCTCCGTGGCCTCCGCTAGTCGATGGCTATCCAGGATCCGCCATCGGGGTATAGGTGTGAGGTATGGTCGAGTTTTAGGTAGCATTCTAGATCAAGGATGTCTTCTACCGCTCAGAGCTCTCACAAATGTAGTTGCTTTCAAAGGAAATAATTAAAAATTCAAATGGGTAAGATTATTTATAACTCCTAATTTTGGTGAACCGTAGCTGATACCTACAGTTTTGAAACTAGGGTTTGCAACCTATGGGTCCAATCTACGGTTCCCAAAATTTGAAAACTTCAACCACAGACCATTCTCATGGTTCACAAATAGCATTAAATATAATCAAAACCCACCATGGGAAGGTCTAAAATGATAAATTAATGACTTCTAATGGATCAAATTTCAAAAAGATCAATCAATATTGTCAATTTGGTGATGTTCAAAGCACCAAGATTGATCAATAAATTCAAAATTAACAAAAAAATCAAATAATTAAAAAACCAAATGCACCTCGTATTCAGTAATTTACCCTATACACTTGGTGGTTGTAGCAACTTGCGATCCATGCAATCTGACAAGATGAGTAAATTACCATAAGGAAATTTGGGGCAAAAATTATCATCGTTGATCTGATATGCTTCTTTTCAATCCCTAAGAAGGCCTTTGAGGCTAGACTGCTCCATGGGAACGAGGCGTTTCATGTCATTTCCTCTATGACATATTTTTAGAAAATCATCGATAAATTGATTCAACACAAATCTAATTGGATTTGTATCATTTCGATTCCCTAAGACGGCTATTGTAGCTCGACTGCTCCATGGGATAGAAATGTGCAAATACTATTAACAGTTGGAATCATAAGTTGAACTAGGCATAGCCAAGTAATTAAATTCTCAATTCTAAGTTTGTTTAGATCATTCATTGTGGTCAAGCGACCTCGTCACTTCATACATTGTCATTACCCTCATCGACTCATCGCTTGAGGGGGTAGTCATAATATCAAATCATAATCAAAATCAACAGAAGATCCCGGAGATCATAGATCCCTTGATCTTGTCAAAATTATGTTCGTCCTTGCGAATCATTGTCAACAACTATCATAAGCTTACCCCTTTTCTTGGGGAAAATAGAAAATATGAATTTGCTTGTTGTTCTCCACCTTTCGGATCTATGGGTTAGAAGATACCTATGGAATGCACAGCTACACCGAATGAGATGAGAAGGGCACAAGCTTTTCAAATGTAAGCCTTTCACCCAGTTGGAAGCAATGATTCCAGGATGCGTGTCCTTTTGCTGGACAAGAGGCATCTAATGTTGATTTGACTAATGATCATCATAGAACCTTTGACATCATTTTAGGAGGTCTATTTTTGCTCAGCATTGTTTGATCTCACAACACATCTCAAAAGGGGCATCTATAGACACCTAAAACGCGTCATGTCGATGGTGACTACTCATATGGACATGCTACAAGACCATATGGAAGATCTTGGATAGACTCCAAGATAGAGCAGTGGTTCTAACCACTCAATTTGGGCTCCTTGGCCTAATCAGTCTGAACCACAGCCCAGACCTATGGTCTACAGGCTGAACCATGGTTGAGGCCTATGGTTTATAGTCTGGACCATAGCTGTAACCTACGGTCTTAACTGAAGTTCAGTTGGCCTTCATCCAAGCCAAATCGGTTTGAACGACCATTTGTTCTAGAAGAAGGTGGTTAAAGGATGGAAGCTTCCAATCCAACTATCCTAACCACCCCTTCTTGATCTTGGCTTCTCCATGAAGCCACCCCTAGCCCTGGGACATCCTATAAGTACCCCTTCAAAAGAGAGAGAGGATATAGAGCATTTTGATAGCGAAGCGCTATCAAAATATTGTATGAGAGAGTGCATTTGGAGATCAAAGCAGTGAAGCCCTATCAAATTGTGGACTCAATTGAGTGCATAGAGAGAGCTTTGTTGTCATCACCATTGTCAATTTGTCAAGCATCATGACGAATTAGGCCATGGATGCCCTAAGGACCTAGGAGAGCCAAGAAATGCTAATTCGGGCAAACGGAGGCCCAATTCAATGATTCAACCACCAAACCTATCAGAGGACACCGAAGGTGACCCTTGAACATCAATTGGACAAGGAGGTCAAGCCCACAACCCTTGAATTTGGAGGGCAAACCACTTGGTTGCTCACCATGGCTTTCAGCCATGGTTTATAGTGCAGACCGCACATCAGTGCTATGGTTTGCAACAGAGGTGACTTTTCCTTACTGTTTCTTTTCCAGTAGATTTAGATAGAATAGATTAATCATTTTACTGCTTTACTTGGTAGATTAAAGACATTGACTAACCGGGTTAAATATTTGATTAGTTTATTTCCATCTTGGCAAGTAGGACTTAATTAGATTCTTTTTATGCTTTAATGCTTCATTTCGTATAATGTATGCCATAGATTGATAGTTGTATTTCTTGTTCACATATTTCCATCAATCTTGATAGGATTTACATATGTTTAGCATAGTTTATGCACTTTCTTGATTTTATGTCATTATGCTATTCTCATGCCATTTGTCTTTAAAGGGCCTCATCATGAGAGGCTTCCTATGCTTTTGACATTCTTGTGTTGTTTCTTGATCATAGGAAATAGGTTTCAAAGGAGCTACAACCATCCATTTCCTTCCTCAACGTGAAGAAGAGGGTCTACTCCACCCTAGAGCAGTTCATGTCATCCTGAAGGGCACTTTGAAATCACACCTACCCTTGAGAGGGAAATAAAATACATCCTATTGTAACAATTGTATCAAGATGATTATCCCTAAGAGGGATGTACTTGTAATTTGAGTTTGGCATCAAAATATAATGGAATAAAGCATCTTTTATTGATCATCTCATTGTCAATTTCTTGTTCTTGTATGCATTTTGTATTGTTTTTGTCAATTCTTGCAATAGGATACATTAGGTGTGAGCCTTTTTGGTGGTTACAGAAGGCGATCACGGTGGAACTCCATAATTCATGCGATCTAACTATTGTTTCTTGATTTTTGAGATTGTAGGTACAGACCGCAACTATCAGCTATGGGCCAACAATTGAACCGTAGGTTCAACACATGGTTTATAGTGCAGACCATAGACCAGACCTATGGTTTACACCTGACAACACAGACAATAGAAAGTAGAGTGCAGACCAACTCAAGACCTGAGGTAGGCCCTATTTTCCACTCTCTATTTCTTTTTACTTCTCTATGTTTTTATAGAATGCTTATTTTTGAATGCAACTAGGAAAAGCAAACTAAAAAAAGGGAAATCAATCATGTCCTAGTTCATTTCAAATCTGCATTTGTAGAAAGGCACTGCTAGGAACAACGGATCTCTGATTGCAATCCGCCCTAGAATCCAGCATGCTTGATAGAACTTGTGTGTTTGGTTTGCATGTTTGAGGCCCAAGTAGTGGCCATTTGCATCATCGTAATATGCATTGTCTAAAGGAGCATCTAGAATAGCTTGCATTTTCTGAATTTGAAAAGTTCTTTTGCTACATAGCATATAGAGAATGAGCATGAGTGCTATATGATGCATTTGTCATTTTATGTAAATTAAAATGAACCACACACACCACTTGGCACTTAAACGCTAGTGAGTTGGGCTTGACATCCAACCACTAGTAGGGTTCAACGATGGTGGGTGTAATTTCCATCCGCTGGCCCAAATCCTACGTACCCTTGGATACTAGACCAATACCGGATCCAAGAACCTTTCGTACCCTAGAAAATTTGCATGTATTCTCTTCGGAGGGTATAACGCTGACTAGGGGAAAATGGGTGAGGATCTGGGAGGACCTATGCTCCTTGTCCGGGTGTGGACCTTCATTACCACACACGAGGGATTTACGTGGCCTGGAAGTCACATCCAGGTTGTCGAGCTATGAGCGTATAGGTGAAAGCCAATTTAACTGAGAATATCATTCAACGCTTTTCAAAACATGATAAGGAGTTCTATACTGATACAACAAATCATTGAAACAACATCAAACAGTCTAGGGCTCATTTTTAAAAAATTAACATGAGATAAACACCATTGTATACCTTGTTTGCTTAATAAAGAACAAATCTAGACATTAGGTGCACCATGGTGGAGACACGGGGTGGTCGGCAAAGGCACAAGCCTGAAGCCCATGACCAAGCCCCAAATGATTCACATCAGCAACATATGTCGAATCCTCACCCACATGCGCTTCCCGAACGTCGTTCGACAAGCATTAGAGGAGACAATTCGACAAGAGGGGAACCTATTGAGCATACCCCCAATAGAGGAGTTTCTATGCATTCTTCTAGGCATAGAATAGAGCAGGGAGCCTCTCAGCATGAGGGTGTTCCACTCGAAAGCCATTACCAGGATCGCATTGCACGTGCATCCATAGGATCGGCTGAAGAGTATGTTATACAAGGGTCTAAGTTAGTACCCCTACGTCATAGGTCTGTAGGAGGATCCATGGCTCCACCTTCAGAGTACAGACAGGATCGAGATCCACCCATTCAGGGGCATGCAGATAGGGCCACCACTGAGCATAGGCCTATGTAGACTCCCACACATGGTGAACATAGAAATATCACTATTGATATGGCTAAGGTGGGAGCCAATGGCACACCACCGCATGAGCGGTGGAGATCCAGATAGTTAGATGGCTTAGGTAGCATCCTTGAGCAGCTAGGCTATAAGCCTTCGGCTCCACCCACTCATGCCCCGAGTGAGCATAGTGGGAGTTCTATTAGGACTACTAGAGAACATGGAGAGGCTTCTAAGCACCCTCATGTGATACATCCACCATCCATGCATGGTGGCACAGAGCATAGAGTTTAGTAGGATGCCAATGTCATCTTTACAGACAAGGGCAAAAGCATCGCAAATCAGTCAGATGGGTACAGAACCCATAAGGTCACTTGCACAGAGCATGCATACCAGAGGCCTATCATGGCCAATGACCTTGATAGATCACATAGACTGGTATCTGAGCAGCGGTGACAGCTTCTCCAAGATCAATTGGAGGATGCTCACCTAGAAAGGTAGCGCATTGAAGAGGAGAATATTCAATCGTAGAGGCTCATTAGACAAAGACTATACGAGCAGCGCATGCATGAAGAATGCATCCTTGCCCAAAAGGAGCACGTAGAGCAGGAGGATAGGCTAGCCAGGGCTGGTCTATATACTCATGTAGAGAATAGAGAGCGCATTCAGAGAAAGGCTTTTTCACAAGTCGATGTGCAGCAAGAGCGTAGAGATGCTCATACTCATATTAGTGCCCTACAAAGAGAATGACCACCACCATTCGAACATGAGGGGCAACAACAATATGAGGAAGAGGGAGAGAGGAACAATCAAGAGTATCCTGAAGACTCCCAAGTTGAGGAGGAGGAAGAGCAATGACCTCCACCTCGATAGAGGAAGAATGTACCTCCGAGACCACCCTCGCATCAGCTTAGGGAGGAGGACTTCCTATCCTCAGAGGCTTATAAAGCCCTAGCTAAGAAGGTAAAAGTGATTGAGAGGCAAGGCGCGGCTGTTCAGAAGCTGACATTAAGAAAGATTCACAATGAGCCTTTGGACCCCTCGATACCTGCTCCTGCCTATCCTGAGCATTTTGTTATGCCCAAGCTAGACAAATTTAAAGGTGACGAAGATGCACAGGAGCATGTCACAGGATTTTTGGATTCCTATTTCCAAATTGCTAGCAACAATGCCTTGCTTTTGCACACGTTTGTCATGACCCTCTCAGGCCCAGCTCGAGAGTGGTTCAACCAGTAGAAGAGGCATAACATTACCAGTTTTGAGCAACTAGTGGATGCTTTCCTTGAACGCTTTTCTTTTGGCATCAAGAAATAGGCTAACCTTTTCGATTTGGCTGTGCTAGCTCAGTGCGATGATGAGCCAATTGAATAGTACGAAAAGAGATGGAGGAGGTTAATGGTGAAGCTGCCATTCCCTATTCCTGCTATGGAATTGACCCGAATGTTTACCAAGAGTTGTGCCAAGCACATCTCGCTATTGTTGCAATTGCAGCAGTATTCAACATTCGAGGAAGCTTTGGTGCAAGCCAAGGTGATTGAAGACATCAAGTTGTAGGAAGGCAACTTGAAGCTTAAGAGCAGGAAAGAGGGGCCTAAGAAGAGCTCCATGAAGCATAAGGGCAAGCAGGCCCACGTCAACCAAGTGGTGCTGAACCTCCAGAGAGAGGATAAAGGGTAGCAAAAGCAGAATTATCAAGCCCAACCTCCTCCTACATAGTACAAAAAGTGCAATAATAACTATAAGGGCAAGAACAAAGAGCAATGCCCACCTCACCAATTCACGCCTTTGATGGAATCACTGACGTTGATATTCCACCAATTGTGTGAGGCCAAGGCAATAAGATTACCTGAAATCAAGATGGTCGATCCAAATCAACCCAAGTCAAAGGGGTACCAGGATGACTTGTTTTGCATCTTTCACCGAGCGAAGGGTCATGACATCGAAGTATGTTGGTCCTTCAAGCATATCATGCAAAACATGATTGAGAAAGGAGAGCTTGTAGTGCCAAGTAATCCACTAGCGCTTGACAACTAGAACATGGGGATTTACAAGAATCCACTTCCAAACCATGAGGCACCATGCAACAACGTTGGTCACGTCAACCAGGTGTGCATCGAACCACCTACTCAAGGGTTCGTTGGTATGGTTAATGTTGTCACAAGGCATGGGAGGTATGAGTAGCTGAATCAACCATGTGCTCCCATAAGAATACAAGCCACACCGAATCAACAGCCGACGTAGAATATTCTAGGCCCACCAACGAGACCGGTGGTGACCATACGGAGCAGGCTAGTCCAAAACCTGCAGATAGCTCCTACGAAGCTATCTATATATGAATTGATACAATAGTCCCCTAGGCACAGGGAGACTCTCATGGACATTTTGAGGTCTATTGAAGTACAATCCTAGGATGCTCAAGCATTCACAAATTTCGTGGGACATGTACAACAGTGCTAGGAACCGATGATCCAATTTTATGATCATGAAATTAGGATGGTTCCCACCGATACGGCTGACCCACCATTGCATATTATTGCATGTATCAACCACATGCCATTCAAAAGGGTCTTGGTCGACACTGGTTCATCGATCAACATCATAACGACCAAGGCTTTGAGTCCCTTGAAGCTGCCAAAATCACACATTGTGCCAACTGCATTCACGTTGAGAGCGTTTAACGATGCGTTATGTTCGATGGTTGGTACGATTGTCCTACCCATCCAAGTAGGCCTAAAGACCATCTCTGTGATGTGTCATGTGATAGAAGGAGCCATGCAGTACAACATCCTACTGGGTAGGCCTTGGATTCGTGAGATGCATTGTGTTCCCTCGATATTACATCAATGCATGAAGTACATTCATGAGGGACAAGTTCACGTGGTATCATCAGATGGAGAACCATTCAAATTTGTGAACATGGCAGATCTGCCAGGGGGTTTCATACTCCCATCAATGCACTTGGATGTCCATCCAGCATCATCGATTAAGATTCTAGAAGGAAAGCAAAGAGTAGATGCTCAACCATCGATATCTGTGTCACATAGATCTGAGCATACTACTGCTACTTCCTTGAGACCGATCGCATCAATGATGCTTCGAGACAATAGGAAGTTAAAGGTGAAATTGGGTGAAAAAGAGAAGAGACATATGCCTAAACCAGTCATCGAGGAGGCTCCCATCCCCATGGATGTAGAGGAAGCCCAAGACATAGCCGAGGAGGTGCCTCAGCCTACCTCGCCTACATCATCAATAGGGTCATCCGCACCATGGGTGATTGTACATCTCACCAACATAGGGTTAGGTGAGTATATTGTGTAGAATGTAACCTTTGAACCTATTTTGGAGACTACACAAGAGATGGGCTGACCGCATGCCCATCGATTTTTGGTTGGATCGATGGTTCCATTAGGAGAGCCACCTAATCAGACTAACTTCATTTACGCTGGGCTGGATCAGCTTCCAATGCGAACGCCTATGGATGAGGATGGTGATGAACCATTCACTATAAATGTTCACTATTTATCCAACCCAGAGTACTCCATGCATATTTTTGAGCTATATCACTAGCATGGGTATGGACTTGGCTTGTTTGAACAAGGACGTAGGACTCCGCTCGAGCCACGCTATCAACTAGCAACTGATAGGTTCGGCCTAGGATTATAGATACAAGGACAAGATGACTTGCTCATAGCATCCTTAGATCACTTGTACCTTAGTCTAGGGGATGACGTGGACTTTAACCCATATCATCCTGATCCATCCAGCTTCTGGAGGACTCACCCAATGGTATCTATCATCACCATCGAGCCACTTGAAGAAAATCATGAAGAGCTCCTAGAGCGTACTGATATAGAGTGGAACCCCAGAGACAACCTGGGTCATCAAATCCATAATGCTACCAATGACATAGGTGTGCAAGGGCATAACCCCATAATTTTAGGTGATCTCGAGTCAGGAGATCTATACAGTGATGATGGAGAGGAGTCCACCTCCGAGATAAGTGGACCAAGTTATGATGCTGACAGTGAATCCTCAAACAATGATCAATCTGAGGATGAAGCTGAGGTGGCCTATCTAAGGCCTTTGCATGCGCATCACCTACTGCCTACAGAGTCGGTACATGTTATCGAAGAGATCCCTCCCAACATTGATCATTTGGGGAAGAAGTAGAGCTAGATTTCTTGGTAGTGTCACACTTACGGTATAATTATCCGATTTTTCTAGATAGTGATGACAACAATCAAGAAGTCAGATTCATGGGGCCGCACTTGCCAGAGCACCCCATAGGAGTAGGAGAGAATGATGGGTTCTGGTTGTTAGACAGTGATGAAGAAGATGAGTTAGAGAGGGCCTACCTTGGTCCTCCTTATTTGCATTACCATCATCAACCCATCGACATAGATGAGGTCTATCATCAGTTACATGTTGGTCCTCATCTGAGAGCAAGATGATTAAACCTGGAGCAAATTTATCGGTTGGTTAATCCCCTTCCACCGACCTACATGGAGCTCCATGAGCCAAATGATCCTATTTTGCAATTAGTGCATAGGGAGGATCCAGTTGTCCATAGTCCTCATAGAGAAGACCCCTTTGTGCTTGTGCCATTAGAGCCAGATCGTGGGTATGAGGACTACATCGATTATGTAGAGGTTTGTCCGTGTGGTTCTAGAGACCAATACCATTCCATCAATATGGTCTCCATTGATTTGACCACTCCACTCTGCAATCCAGAAGATCCATCCAAACCGTTGTATCTTAACAAAGATGCTATCGACTAGGATCATGTTGATTCACCTATAGAGCCTGAAGATTTCTTCCCTAACGAAGAAATGTTACAACCATTTCCATTTTATGTCAGGCTATGCTTACGATGTGTATCATGCTAAGGATGCTTCCAACGTGGAACCTATGAACCCAATGGATGACATCCATTTGATTCCTATGCCTCATCAGCTTGAGGAGGGATCACATATGTCAATAGAGGAAACCTTCGAGGTGGATATCAACAATGATCCCACCAATTCAAAGAAGGTTAAATTTGGAGAGAGTCTCACTCTAGATGAGTGGGCCACCCTCATCCCTCTACTGAAAGAGAGACCAAATATATTTGCTTGGATGTACAAGGATATGCCAGGTCTAGACCCAAAATTGGTTACTCATAACCTTTCGCTAGATCTGACGAAGAAGTCGATCAAGCAAAAACTTAGAAAGATGCACCCGACAGTAGCCTTAATGGTGAAATATGAGCTACAAAAGTTGTTGGATGTAGAATTTGTAATTTCCATCGACTATCCAGAATGGGTGTCCAATATGGTACCCGTAGGAAAACCTGATGGAAGGATCCGTATTTGTATGGATTTTAGAGACCTCAATAAGGCAACACCCAAAGATTCATTTTCATTGCCTAATATCGATGCTCTTGTGGATGCAACTATAGGTCACGAAATGCTCTCCTTAATGGATGGTTTTTTTGGTTACAATCAAATTTGGATTAAACCCGAAGACCAGCATAAAACCACATTTATAATGCCATGGGGAACATTTTGCTATAAAGTTATGCCATTCGGCCTCAAAAATGTTGGTGCAACATACCAACGGGCCATGACATACATTTTTCATGACTATATGCATAAGATTCTAGAAGATTACATGGATGACTTGTTAGCCAAGTCATTGCTACGTATTGAGCATGCAGAGGTCTTAAGGAAGGTCTTCGATCGCCTAATAGAGTATAATGTTAGGTTGAATCCTAAGAAGTGCGTATTTGGCGTAACTTCTGGTAAGCTATTAGGATTCATCATCTCGAAGAGAGGCATCGAAGTTGACCCAGTGAAGGTCAAGGCTATCTTAGAAATGTGTCCTCCCTCCAATATTAAAGAATTAAGAAGCCTTCAGGGCAGAGTAGCATCGATAAAGTGATTCATCGCTCAGTTATCGGATAAATGTCGACCCATGAATCGACTGCTACACAAGGGGGTCCCATTCAATTGGGATGAGGATTGTCAAGTAACTTTCACTAAAATAAAGCAATACCTAGTGACGCCACCAGTGCTAGCTC
The DNA here is from genome assembly GCA_028583015.1 of Wollemia nobilis. Taxonomy (NCBI): domain Eukaryota; kingdom Viridiplantae; phylum Streptophyta; class Pinopsida; order Araucariales; family Araucariaceae; genus Wollemia; species Wollemia nobilis. The sequence continues at coordinate 10,223,566 of JAQPPZ010017052.1, forward strand.
CACCAAGGCCAGATGTGCCTTTTCTGCTATATATATCGATGACCGACTTTGCATTAGGGACCATGTTAGCCCAAAAGAATGTGCAAGGCAAGGAACAAGCCATATATTACATTAGCCAAACCTTGGTGAGTTACGAGCTAGGGTATGCATATGTGGAGAAACTATGTTTAGCAGTAGTGTTCGCTACAAAGAAATTGTGGCACTATATGCTAAGTCATACAACATATGTTATATCAAAACAAAACCCTTTGTAGTACATGATGAGTAAGACGTATCATAATACACGTACTACAAAGTGGATCATGCTATTGATAGAATTTGATCTGGAATTCATAAGCCAGAAGTCCATTAAGGGATAGGTCATAGCTGATCAATTAGCTGAGGCACCACTGTCAAAAAGTAGGCCTCTAACCATAGAGCTTTTGGACGATGTAGTCTTCATCATATCTGAAGCTCCCAAACCCAAAGAACCAGAGAACAATGCTGATATGACTCTATTCTTCGATGGTTCAAAGTGTGAGCAAGGGGGTGGTGTCGAAATAGTGTTTTTCATACCACAAGGAGCTCCAATGCCCTTGTCATTTAAATTAGATTTTCCGTGCACCAACAACAACGCTGAGTACGAAGCCCTACTACTGGGCCTCCACATAGCCATCGCCATGAATATTAAAATATTAAACATCTTTGGTGACTCCTTGCTCATAGTAAATCAAGTCAAGGGGCTCTTTCAGTGTCGATGTCCCATACTGAAAGCCTATAAAGATCTTGTAATTACGTATTTAGCTAAATTGGAATGGTATGACATCGAGGCAATCCCTCATTTGTCAAACAGGTTCGTAGACACCATGGCATCCTTGGGATCCTTAATCCCTTAGAATCCATCTATTGATTTCACTACCATTCATGTTAAAATGCTCTCGCATCCCACAATGGAGCGAGAAGCTTTTGATAATAAAATGTCAGTCAATATGATTAGCGCAGAACCAAAAGTTGAATGGTTCTGCAGAGCTGAAGACTTTTTGAAGAAGGCACCCTAGGGGTCATTAACCTCTCAGAGTCTGATGGGGAGTGGTACTACCATTCACCATAAGGTTGTTTTCCAGTCTGCATTTGCAAAGGTAAATACGTAGGGGGAGCAAGTCATCTTAGCAGTCGAAGCTGAGATTTATCAAAATTGGATGTCATAAATTAAAGACTTCCTAAAACTTAGTATGATCCCAGAGGGATTATCGCGTGCCACAAGATGCACATTTAAACAAAAAGTGACTAAATATGTCTTAATAGGAGACATCTTGTACCACAGAGGTTACAATGGAGTTCTCCTTCATTGTCTAGAGCCCCAAGAGTCATCTTGGGCAATTTCACAAGCTCATGATGGTACATGCGGTGGCCATTTTAGTGGCATGGCCATCGTCAAGCGCATCCTTTGAATGGGCTACTATTGGCCCACTATGGAGAAGGATTGCAATGTGTATGTCAAGAAATGCATCAAATGTCAGCATCATGCTAATCTTACGCACTTGCCATCATAGGCCTTACAACCCATCCAAGCGGCTTGGCCATTTTCTCAATGGGGACTAGATCTTATAGGCAAGATCTCTCCTCCATCATCGGGCCGACATACATTTATAATCATGGCTACTGAGTATTTTACAAAGTGGGTGGAAGCAATACCCTTAACAATGACAACTGGAGCTCGTATAGCAGAGTTTATATTGGAGCATATCATAAGTCATTTTGGGATTCCATCCAAAATAATATCGGATAATGGAACGTCATTCAAGAACAAAACTGTGAGAGCTTTGACATCTAAATATAGAATCAAACACAATTTTGTGACTCCATACTATCCATAAGCAAATGGGTAGGCTGAAGCTTCAAATAAGATAGTGGTGGCCATCTTGAAAAATATGGTCCAAGAAAACCACAAAGACTGGCATATCCAGCTACCCCTTGCATTATGGGCTTACAGGACTAGTATTCGGACGCCCACTGGGGCAACTCCATTCTCACTAGTATATGGCACTGAGGCCATTATGCCCTTGGAATTGGAAATTCCAATGCTGTGCATCACATTGAAAGAGTTCATCGATGATGACACCGCATGACAAGCTCGACTGGATCAACTGACGTTGCTTGATGAACATCGCGTGAATGCCTTGGAGCATCTCCGCATTTATCAGGAGTGACTAAAATGAGCTTACAATATCAAAGTCCACCAGAGAGACTTTGAGGTTGGGGATCTTGTCTTGAAAGAGAACCAACAAAACTCTAATTTACCGCTAGATATGCGAGACAAATTCATGGCTAATTGGCTAGGACCCTATATCATATCTAAAAATATTGGTCCAGGTACCTATCGCCTAACATCGCTAGGAGGTGTTGAAGAGCTTGAACCTCTCAACATCATCCATCTTAAGGCATTTTATGCTTGAGAGCATAGTAAAAGGCTTCGAGGGTTTGCTTATAACCGCTCGGTCATCCCTAAAAGGCTCCAAGGGTTGCTAAAACTACTTGGTCATTCAGTAAAAGGCTCTGAGAGTTTTCTTAAAACTACTTGATCAATCCCAAAGGCTTCGAGGGTTGCTAAACACCGCTCGGTCATCCTAAAAGGCTCCAAGCTCATCTATGAGTAGTTTGGTCAATCAAAAGGTACCAAGAGTTTCTAAAAAACTACTTGGTCAACCCAAAAGCTCCAAGGATTCTCAAAAATCGCTTGGTCATCCCAAAAAGCCCCAAAGGTGCTCATAATCCCTTTGGTCAATCCTAAAAGCTCCAAGGTTTCCTAAGAATCACTTGGTCAATCTAAAGGCTCCAAAGGCATGTACTCACCGTTTGGTCAGATATGAGGCTCAAAAACTCATAAAAATTATAAAATCAACAAAATCCAAAAAAATGGTAAAGCATAAAATCCAAAAACATTTGCATTTGCATTTGACATTTTCATTCACACATGCATTCATGTCATTACATTGCATATAGGCATTCATCATCCATTGCATTCCATAATAGAAGGCATTATGTTTGTCAGTCTTACAAATGACACCACGTTTGTGTCTAAATCATGCATCTCTGCATTTATCATGATCCATCATTCATATGAGTAATTGTGTTTTTCAACACAACCCATTTTGTTGCTATGGAGAATATACTAAGGTTTTTCAGTCATTCAACCATACCTAGAGGTCTTATCAAGAGTTGATAGAAAGCTTGCTTTGCTTTTGTAGCTGAGGTCCAGTTAGTATAGCCTTTAGCATATCAGAATTCTATCACTAATCAATAAATTAAATAATCCTAATAAGGACTAGGGGAAGATGAAAGCCATGAAGCAGGACCGGGTATCCTGAAGTGAAAAGAGTTATTCTTGCTTATCCCTCTATGCAGATGGTATGGGAAATGTTGGTAGTTGGCAAAAGGATAGGTTAGTTCCCTATTCAGAATCCCTTGCTTACGATAAAATGAGCAATATCCCAGAGTGATATCCCACATCAATCCTCAAGATTGATACCCTAGATCGATATCATAGATCGACTTCCCAGATTGATATCCCATATTGATATCATAAGATCGATATCCTCAATCGATATACCAGAAATAGTTTCCCAAAGTAAATCCCCAAAGGAAAGTTTCTGAAGAAAATTATCAAATGTAAATGCCTAAAAGTGAAGATCAAAAAATAGGCTCAAATCAAGTTCAAAGTGAAGATCAAGTGAAGATCATAAATCAAAGTTCGAGTGGAGATCAAATGAAGATCAGAAATCCAGTTCGAAGAGAGATCAAATGAAGATCCAAAGATAGTTCAAAGTCAATATGGAATCGACTCCCTTGCTTCACCACATATGAGCAAGTATCCCAAAAATTGAAGGATAGAAAGGAATGAGCCTGAATCCCTAGAATTGTTGGCACTACTGTACCTTACGCATGATGATATGTCTGATACACTTGCATCTCGCTTATGAAGAAGACCAATGTTTGAATGTGGAAGAGCTAGCTTTAGGTGTCCTGCATCGCCTAGTGGCTTAGTCCAACTAAAATCTAAACTTGGGATTGGATAAGACATTTGTGGAACCCCTATCTTAGCAATGGGCTGAAAGAATCCCGCCTGACATCGGGGAACGCTCGTGTCTTATCTTAATATATTCATGTGCACACACAGGGATAATGAACAGTTAGGGCCTATCCTAGCGAAAGCCTTATATCTCAGAAGTCTAGTATGGTTAGTATACAACTTTTGATAAGTCTACTAGGGTGTTTGAGTCTCATGGAAAACCTCAAAAATCTCTCTAATAGCAACAAAATATCAAATATCGTAAACCATATAAAATCATCAAATTGCAAAGTATCGAGTCCATGATACATCATTATATAAAGCACAATCAAGATATAGGATAGATACCGGATGGATATTAGAAATAATATTTAGATGACCACTGACTATATTGTGCATATTTTTCAAACTTGCAAAAGAAAATAGAATGACATATTACATCATTCGCATCATAAACCGCATATCATTGCATTTCATATATGGGTGATTAATTGATTAAATTCTTATTATGAGGATATTTCAATTACATTCATGATTTTTATACATTCTGTGGTGTCATCCATTAGATTGATAAACATAATTGCATTCATTCCTTATGTTTTAAGTGATTAAAGCATACAGGTTCATTTACATTAGATTACCATCATGTAAATAATGCATTACATACATTGCATTAGCATATCGTGACATCATCATAAATTAAATGCATGCAATAAAGCAAAATCAAATATGCATTTAAGTAAATATCGCATCCATATGCATCTATCATACATCACACATCTAAGCATCTAGATCACTGCATATCATCATCATCATAAAATTAAATAGCTATCTAGTGCATGTCATCCATACATCACATCATATAGCATCAAATTAACATAAGCATTGCATCCATGTGCATCACATAAACATAAAATTAAAAATAAATGAGGACACATAATGAGCCATAAATGATCAAGATCATATATATATATATATATATTTTTTTTTTTTTTTTTTGTGTCCAAAAGAGTACATCAGGAGTACAAAATGCCCATAAGCTACAATCGTGTAGGTCCTAGACCTTACACCAAAAATGATACATATGCAAAAATATAGCCTAGATCTGATAGAGCCCTAGCTCTAGCCTGCTCCTCCTGAACTAGAGCTCTCACCACCTCCCTCAGCCCTATGCTCTAGAGCTTGCTCTACAGTCGGCTCTGGTGCCTATTGTGTGCCCTATGAGGGCCCTGTGTGCCACCTAATCCAAAGAGGCCTAGCACATGAGATACTGGTATCTCTATGCGGCGAGACCTATGACTAGAGGTCACCCATCTCTCTAGTCCTGGTATGGGAGCTGCCTCCATGTGTGCTAGAGGACCTATGTGTCCTCTCGATCCTGTGAGTCCACTGGCTAGAGCTCATTGTGGACTACCCTGTAGTCCTAGACCTAGTCCACTGAGACCCCATAGCATGTGAATCCTCTAGGACCTACCCACCAATCAACCTAATGTAGCCCTCCAGCTGGTCTATGTGGGCGACCCTACCTGTATGTCTATCATTGCCCTCCTCCACGAGGGCCTACAAGCACCAAATCTCTGACATCGGGTCACGACCACCTAGTAATAATGATAATGGTGCAGCTAGAGGTCCCATAATAGCCTAGGAGGATGAAGGATCCCCCTCTATACCCTGAGCAAATCTCACTCTACAATAGCCTCACCCCACTATGCTAGTGCCACATCATATGCACTAGTGAGATCATGGACCTGAGTCTCTACCATTGTAGCCCACACTATCAGACTCATGATCTGCTCCTGAGCCTCTACTAGCTACCTATCCCTATGAGCTAGCTTCACCTCTAGAAGGGTGATAGAAGTATCTCATTGTAACTCCTAAGTATGTAGCCTCCCAAACTAAATCTATAGGTCTACAACCTAAGAGAGGATCTTCCCTACATTATTGTGAGGAGGCATCTTGCCCTCCTTGGATCCCTCAACCTCCTCCTTATGCTCTACCTATGGAGCCTCCTCTATAGTGGCCTCTGCACCCCATATGACCTCAGTCTGCTGGTGCACCCTATGCCCATCTAGATCGACCTCTACCTCTGCCTGGTCATCTACCCTGCCTAGAGGCCCTGATCCCTACCACTGTAGTAGGGACCACCATGTGTCATATGTTGGGGTGGTCCTAGCCCTATCATCCCTAGACTCCTAGAAATCATCAGCCTCATCTCCAAGTACCGTAGGCTGAATCCACGGTAGGTGCATCTCCAAGACTAGATGCCTATAAACAAAAAGAATCTCTAGGATGTCCTACACTAGGCCAAACTACCATAGGATGTGAGAGTAGAACTGGTACTCCCTAACCTCGACCTTACGATCGAGTAGCCACCTATCTCGATGAGCCTATCGTAGCCGCTCACCTACCTCTGGCCAATCCAGGCAATCCATGTAGGAGTGCCACTCAATGTCATCTAGCCCAAGCGCTACAAATCATGCAATGTAATGATCTACATCGCCAACATGAGTCCTACTCTAGAATCCCTCCTCCTCTCAAGGCTAGCATGCGTGTAGCACTGATGCTGATCATCAATAGTAGTAATGTGAAGAGGTAGATCTACAGGATGCTCGATCTTGATATGCTGCCAACCCTAGATCTATAGTAGTAGGCTACAACTGATACCATGATGACTTCGGCTCGTGATCTGATACAGCTCTCGGTAGAGCTGGCATAATAAAGTGCTCCCCTAGGCTAGGAGTAGTGGCTGAGTAGTAGAGCTCTGAATAACTCTCCTGACACTGGCCAGGAGGTTCCAGGGAATCCTCACACCCGAGGAGTCTGGAAGAACAATATGCACCACCAGGTGCATGAAGATCACCTCTCTCACAGAGAAGATGCGCTGACCCTACCAATATCCGATATGGACTCCTCCATGGTCGATCATGCACTGAGCCTCCTGGCTTCGATCGCCAAAGATAGCATCAAAGACTGCCCCCTTGCTCTAGGAGGAGGAAGAGGTGATGGCCTCACCATCAATAGGGATCCTAAAGATCCGATAGACATCCTCAAGAGTGATGGTCATCTCACCCATGGGCAGGTGAAAGGTGTTGGTCCATGCATTCCAGTGTCGGGCCAACGTAGTCAAATAGGCCTGATCCACCCTAATAGTGGGTAGATCTAGAATGTAGCCAAAGCCGACAGCCCCAAACCATGTCCGCTCTCTAGGAGTGAGCTATCTACGGAGAGTCTTTAGGAGGTCTGGCTCATGAGCTCTAGAGGTCAACCTCTAAAATAAAAGCATTTTATAAGAGAAAATCTAACTAAAAACAAGCAAAAATAGATAAAAAATGACCTTAAAAACGTCAAAAACATTCAAAAACTGATAAAAAGACAAAAACATGTCACAAAGCATTCAAAAAAATCAAAAAATCAATTAGGCAAGTCAGAATTGCATTAAATGATATTAATTGCCTATTAAACCTTAGAAAAATTAAAAATTTGATAATTTTTTCTAAAGTCCGTGAACCATGGGTCAACCCTACGGTCCGCATGCGGTCAAAATTTGACCGTTGGAATTTGAATTCCAACCACAATTGATACCTATGGTCCCCAATATGACAATTGGGAACCGCAACTGCCAACTGTGGTCTAGGAAGGATACCCATTTTGGGTCACTTCCTAGCCTCGTTGACCAAAAAATTAAAAAACTAATCTAACCTAATCTAGTGTGGGGTTCATTACCAACTGTTTAATGAAATTGATTTACCGCATTACTTAATGTGGTTCATTTTAAATTGGTATTGATTGTGAGGACTCGGTTTCGAGTTACCTTGCCCGCTCTATGGCCTCTGCTAGTCGATGGTTGTCCAGGATCCGCCATCGGGGTATAGGTGTGAGGTATGGTCGAGTTTTAGGCAGCGTTCCAGATCAAGGATGTCTTCTACCTCTCAGAGCTCTCACAAATGTAGTTGCTTTCAAAGGAAATAATGAAAAATTCAAATGGGAAAGATTATTTATAGGTCCTCCTAATTTTGATGGACCGCAGCTGACACCTGTGGTTCCGAAACTAGGGTTTGCCACCCATGGGTCTGATCTACGGTTCCCAAAATTTGAAAACTTCAACCGTAGACCGTACTCACGGTTTGCAACTAGCATTAAATGCACTCAAACCCCACCGTGGGAAGGTCTAAAATGATAAATTAATGACTCCTAATGGATCAAATTTCAAAAAGAGCAATCAATATTGCAAATTTGGTGATGTTCAAAGCACCAGGATCGATCAATAAATTAAAATTAACAAAAAAATCAAATAATTAAAAACCAAATGTGCCTCGTATTCAGTAATTTACCCTATACACTTGGTAGTTGCAGTGACTTGCGATCCATGCAATCCGACAAGATGAGTAAATTACCATAAGGACATTTGGGGCAAAAATTGTCATCGTTGATCTGATATGCTTCTTTTCAATTCCTAAGAAGGCCTTTGAGGCCGATTGCTCCATGAGAACGAGGCATTTCATGTCATTTCTCTTATGACATATTTTTAGAAAATCATCGATAACTTGATTCAACATAAATCTAATTGGATTTGTATCATTTCGATTCCCTAAGATGGCTATTGTAGCCCGACTGCTCCATGGGATAGAAATGTGCAAATACTATTAATAGTTGGAATCATAAGCTGAACTAGGCATAGCCAAGTAATTAAAATGCTCAATTCTAAATTTGTTCAGATCATTCATTATGGTCAAGCGACCTCATCGCTTCATACATTGTCATTACCCTCATCGACTCATCGCTTGAGGGGGTAGTCATAATATCAAATCATAATCAAAATCAATAGAAGATCCTGGAGATCGTAGATCCCTTGATCTTGTCAAAATTGCGTTCGTCCTTGCGAATCATTGTCAACAACTATCATAAGCTTACCCCTTTGCTTGGGGAAAATAGCAAATATGAATTTGCTTGTTGTTCTCCACCTTTCGGATCTATGGGTCAGAAGATACCTATAGAATGCACAGCTACACCGAATGAGATGAGAAGGGCACAAGCTTTTCAAATGTAAGCCTTTCACCTAGTTGGAAGCAATGATTCCAGGATGCACATCCTTTTGTTGGACAAGAGGCATCTAATGTTGATCTGACTAATGATCATCATAGAACCTTCGACATCATTTTAGGAGGTCTATTTTTGCTCATGCGTTGTTTGATCTCACAACGCATCTCAAAAGGGGCATCTATAGACACCTAAAATACGTCATGTCGATGGCGACTACTCATATGGACATGCTACAAGACCATATGGAAGATCTTGGATAGACTCCAAGATAGAGCAGTGGTTCTAACCACTCAATTTGGGCTCCTTGGCCTAATCAGTCTGAACCATAGCCCAGACCTACGGTCTATAGGCTGAACCATGGCTGAGGCCTATGGTTTATAGTCTAGACCGCAATTGCAACCTACGGTCTTAACTGAAGTTCAGTTGGCCTTCATCCGAGCCAAATCAGTTTGAATGACCATTTGTTCTAGAAGAAGGTGGTTAAAGGATGGAAGCTTCCAATCCAACTATCCTAACCACCCCTTCTTGATCTTGGCTTCTCCATGAAGCCACCCCTAGCCCTGGGACATCCTATAAGTACCCCTTCAAAAGAGATAGATATAGAGCATTTTGATAGCGAAGCGCTATCAAAATATTGTATGAGAGAGAGCATTTGGATTTCAGAGCAACGAAGCCCTATCAAATTATGGACTCACTTGAGTGCATAGAGAGAGCTTTGTTGTCATCACCATTGTCAATTTGTCAAGCATCATGATGAATTAGGCCATGGATGCCCTAAGGACCTAGGAGAGCTAAGAAACACTAATTCGGGCAAACAGAGGCCCAATTCAATGATTCAACTGCCAAACCTATCAGAGGACACCGAAGGTGACCCTTGAACATCAATTGGACAAGGAGGTCAAGCCCACAACCCTTGAATTTGGAGGGCAAACCACTTGGTTGCTCACCATGGCTTTCAACCATGGTTTACAATGTAGACCGCACATCAGTGTTGCGATTTGCAACAGAGGTGACTTTTCCTTACTATTTCTTTTCTAGTAGATTTAGATAGAATAGATTAATCATTTTACTACTTTACTTGGTAGATTAAAGACATTGATCGTGTTGGCAATTTTGGGTACTTTGGGTACATTGCTTTTGCTCAAGTGTATAAGTTGTCATTGATGTCAAAAGGCATTTTTGTGTTGATATCAAAAAGAGTGTGATGTCAAAAATATCTTGAGAAAGCTTCATATTGTTAAAGGGTTTTTATTAAAACCATGGTGACAAGGTTAAAGGTTTTTCTTAAAACCATTTGGACTCATTAAGGGTTTTTATTAAAACCAAGCTTAACTTAATGCAAAGGTTTTTGCTTCTTGAAAAACCTTGAAGGTCCATGTTTATTATTAATAATTAAATTAACTCAAACCTTTGACAAAGGTCTAAGTTTAATTTATTATTAATAAAATAATAATAATAATTATTTTAATTATTATTAAAGGGTCTTTTAACCCTTAAGCGACGCATATAAAGTTTTCTTTCGCCGACGTGTTGCCATCGTTGGAGGAGCGCCGACGTCAAACAGCTAAGGAGAAATGGCTATATAAGTGGGGATGATTTTCTAAAGTAAGTGCACCACCGATTAATTGGAGTCTTCGATTTGCGTTTGCTCTGTATCATTCGAATAGCGCTTGGTGTCTTCGATTTGCGTTTGCTCTGTATCATTCGAATAGCGCTTGGTGTCTTCGATTTGTGCTTGCTCTGTGTCTTCGAATCTCCAATTGACGTCTTTGAAATCGTGCTTGATCTCGTGTCTTGGAAACCATGCTTGGCATACTCGAATTTGAGCTTGGGCTGCATCCTTACCTTTTTGCTTGACGTTAGTGGATTGGCAATTGCACTTGAACTGTGTTTTTCCAGACTGTGTTGTGAGATGATTAATGCAAGCATTCAGTGACTTATGTTTTGGACAGTGCTAGGAAAATGAATACGTTTTCCATATCCTACGATCAAGTGAAGATAAAACAAAGGATAGTTTAATATTTCTTTGTCGAGCACTTGTGCTCCAACGACGATGGAGTTTGAGTAAAGGTGCTCGCTAGGCAGAGATACAGGTTTCGAATCACGTCGAGTGCATTTTTCCTTTTGTTGCGATGCACGAAGGAGAGCGGCTGTGATTGGGCTACGTAAGTAGAGGAGAATGCGCTTTAGCGCTTATAGTGGTGGCTCCTCATTTCTCCTAAGGTTGGAGAACTAAGTATTGCCAAGGTAAATCTTTTTATTGTTGACTTGGGATATTTGAGTTGATTTGATCAAGAATTATTGATGGAGGTATAAGGTTAAGTTGTAATCTTTGTTTTGACATTGTTATTATTAATGCTTGATGCTTATGTGGAGTAATAAGGTGTAAAGAGATTTTACTTTGTATGTATATTATAATTTTGGTGGTTAATATTAAGTTGGAGTAATAAGGTGTTATTTTGGATCTTTATTATTGTGTATTATTGTATAGTTGCTAACTCTAATTGGTGGTAAATTGAGAGTTAATGTTGTGACAGTTTTTTGAGTTCTCCTTCTTCATCAAAGTAAAGGTATGGGCACATTCTTCCATGGTTGTTATTGATTGATGGTTTTCTAAAAATAAGTGTGGAGGGAAAAGGATTTCTACTTGTTTCCTTTTCTTGTGATGATTGGTTGAATGCTTCAAGGTTGATGTTGAGTTGAATGGTGTTGGTTGACTAAACCTTGTTTGATGAGCATTGTTGTTAAAACCCTAATTGGTTGTGGAAAGAACATGAGTATCATTGTTATATGAGATATTGCATGGTTGGCAATTGTTGGGTTGTGTTTCATGTTCTTGAGAAAAGCATACTACATCTATCTTATTCTGTTGAGATTGAGATTGAGTTGAGATTGATATCTGGGAGTTAAGTATAGAACATATTGAGTCTCTAACAATTCTCTTTATGCTTCTATGAGGTTGATGAATCACATTGGGTCTCTAACAATTCTCTTTGTGGGTTCATGCTAAGCAAGTTTTTCTTGGTGAGCTTGCTGAGGTTTTGGACAGGTTTCGATGGGGACTTGTGAGCAGGTTTTGGATAGGTTTCGATGGGGACTTGTGAGCAGGTTTTGGATAGGTTTCGATGGGGACTTGTGAGCAGATTTGGACAGGTCCTAGCAGAGGACTTGTGAGTTGAGTTTGAGAGTTCTATCAGAGAACTTGAGGACAGAGGTGCATTGGTTCTTTGAGAAGAACCTGAGGATAGATTTGGCAAGTCTTTGAGAAGGCTTGTATGCAGAGGATTGATTTGTTCAAGAGTTGGACAGATCTGACAGACAGAGGAAGACTTGTACTAGACCGACTGACTGTGTTTGGTACAGGTTGTTGAGCTGTTGTGGACGTGATCATAGAAGGTAGAGGTCTCTTAGGCTAAGCATTGAGGACAGGAGGTCTTCGATGGAAAGGAGTTCCACGTGTTGGCAAGAGGTAGAGGCAGTTGATCTTTTGAGGGATCATTTCCAGAGCAGAGGGAAGGTATCTCCTTTGAGTAGAGGCTCATAAATTCAGATAGAGGGGAAGGTATCTCCTTTGAGCAGAGGCTCATAAATTATGATTGGGGGAAGGTATCTCCTTTGGGCCGAGGCTCATAAACATTGTAATTGGGAAGGTTTCCCAAAGAACTTTGAGATAACTTTTAGAGAAAAGTTTTGTGGACGTAGCCTGGCATTCTGGGTGAACCACGTTAAAATTGGTGTCACTTTGTGGATGATATTGTGCTTTGTTTTGATATTGCTTTGGGTATATTGCTTTACTATTTTGAAGTATAAAGGAAAAAGTAAAAAGAGGTCTTATACTATTCACCCCCCTCTCAATATAAGCTTGTGTTCTTCAATTGGTATCAGAGCAGGTGCCTTCAAAAAGTTTAACAGCTTGAAGGAAAAGCTAGTAAAGAACACAATGGATTATTCAAGTGGCAATGCAACACCTATTCGTGATGAGTCTTCTAGTGATGAAGAGGCATATTACAGCAAGAAAGGCAAGTTCTCTAGAAAGCACAAAAGTATGAAAAATATAAGATGTTTCAATTGTGGAAAGTTTGGTCATTATGCTACTGATCGTACTTGTTCCCAAGAATGAAAGTGATGAAGATAAACAAGATTCTAAGAGCAAGGATTCTCAAAAGCACAAGCATCACAGGAAAAACAAAGATGAGCACAACAATCAAGGAAAGAGGTATTCTCACAAGCACAAGAAGAGTTTCTACCTAGACAAAGCAAGTAAGTGTTCTAGTAGTGATAGTGAAAGTTCTTCAAGTGATAATGAAAATGAGATGTTGTTCATATCAGAAAAAGAGGAAGAACCGAAACATAGATTCATTATCATGAAATGTCTTAGATGTGGAAATTTTGGTCACCTTGAGGATGATTGCACAAATAATGATTTGGTTTCTAGTATGTATGAGGATGCTTCGAAAAACTATAAGGAAGATGCATGTATGGTTTTTGAAAAGGGTAGCACCTCTAGTGATAAGAAATCTGAAAAAGGCTTTGATGATTCAAAAAGCAAACATATAGAGGAAGGTGAAGTAGATCTTAAAGGTGAACTTATTAGTGCTCTTAGTGCTTTGAAAAAGGAAAGAAAGAAGAATGCTAGACTCAAGGATAAGTTAGATGAATGTTGTATGGAGAGAGATGATCTTATAGAAAGTCTTGACTTCTCTATAGCTAAGACACAAGAACTCAAGGATGAGTTAGAGTCTAAGGTTCTTGAGTATAGTGAGTTAGAACAAAAAATGGCTTCTTTGAAAGAGGAAACTAAAGAGTACAAGGATAAGCTTCACAGGTTTCAAGATAGCTCCAAAAAGGTTAAGTCACTCATCAAAGGTCAAAGAAAGACAACAGATAAAATAGGCCTTGGTTTTGTTAAGCCACACAAGGAACAAGTTGGAGAGTCTAGTAAGAGACTCCAAAAGGAAGAGAGTTCTGATGAGGAAAGTATTTCAGATCATGAGTCCTTGAATGATAGATGCACAGAAACAGAAAATAGGAAACAAAAAAAGGGGAGAAAGTTTACAGGACCTAGAAAGCCATTTACAGGAAAGTTTAATGGCAGATGTTTTGCTTGTCACAGGTTTGGTCACATGGCTTCACATTGCATGACTCAAGTAAGGAAGGTAAATGACAGTTTCAGAGGTGGTAATTTCTTTCAAGGGTATTGCTACTCTTGTAAACAGTTTGGGCACAAGGCAGTTTATTGCAAGGCAAATATCAAGAACAGGTTTGACCAGAACAGGTTTGGTCAGAATAGGTTTGTCGAACAGTTTTCTTAATATTTTTAAATTTTAGGTTTGGTCAAACAGGTTTAGTCAGAATAGGTGGATTCAAAGAACAGGTATGCCTAAAAGAAATAACATTGTTACTTGTTATAAGTGCAACAATGAAGGTCACACAGCTAGACAGTGTAGAGCTGAACTTCCAAGGTACAGGAACAGGAACAATGGTATGAACAGGTCCAAGGATCAAGGCATGGATAAGAACAGGAATGATAACAAGAACAAGAATAGTGACAGGAATAGGAACAGGAATATGGACAAAGAGTTCAAGAGAAGGCCTGGTAAGGAAGTTATAGACACTGATGATGATCAATGCCTAATGGGAGTTTTACTCCCACCCCAAAATTAATCACCTCATCAGGAGGTGGGGGAGGGACTAAGCTAAGAGGCTCATTCTTAGTCCCGAGCCCCAAAGGTGACCCTTTGCCATTGATGACAAAGGGGGAGAGATATGAGTAAGGGGGAGAGCTTCAAAGTGAAGAGGAAAGCTTCAAGTCGGGGGAGCAAAACTTCAAAGGAAGATTCTCGAGTTGTGGGCACAGTACTTGGTTTTAGTTTTGGCTCTTGAGAAGTGTTTTCAGTAAAGGTTTGCCATCAATGACAAAGGGGGAGATTGTTGGCAATTTTGGGTACTTTGGGTACATTGCTTTTGCTCAAGTGTATAAGTTGTCATTGATGTCAAAAGGCATTTTTGTGTTGATATCAAAAAGAGTGTGATGTCAAAAATATCTTGAGAAAGCTTCATATTGTTAAAGGGTTTTTATTAAAACCATGGTGACAAGGTTAAAGGTTTTTCTTAAAACCATTTGGACTCATTAAGGGTTTTTATTAAAACCAAGCTTAACTTAATGCAAAGGTTTTTGCTTCTTGAAAAACCTTGAAGGTCCATGTTTATTATTAATAATTAAATTAACTCAAACCTTTGACAAAGGTCTAAGTTTAATTTATTATTAATAAAATAATAATTATTATTATTTTAATTATTATTAAAGGGTCTTTTAACCCTTAAGCGACGCGAATAAAGTTTTCTTTCGCCGACGTGTTGCCATCGTTGGAGGAGCGCCGACGTCAAACAGTTAAGGAGAAATGGCTATATAAGTGGGGATGATTTTCTAAAGTAAGTGCACCACCGATTATTTGGAGTCTTCGATTTGCGTTTGCTCTGTATCATTCGAATAGCGCTTGGTGTCTTCGATTTGCGTTTGCTCTGTATCATTCGAATAGCGCTTGGTGTCTTCGATTTGTGCTTGCTTCGTGTCTTCGAATCTCCAATTGACGTCTTTGAAATCGTGCTTGATCTGTGTCTTGGAAACCATGCTTGGCATACTCGGATTTGAGCTTGGGCTGCATCCTTACTATTTTGCTTGACGTTAGTGGATTGGCAATTGCACCTGAACTGTGTTTTTCCAGACTGTGTTGTGAGATGATTAATGCAAGCATTCAGTGACTTATGTTTTGGACAGTGCTAGGAAAACGAATACGTTTTCCATATCCTACGATCAAGTGAAGATAAAACAAAGGATAGTTTAATATTTCTTTGTCGAGCACTTGTGCTCCAACGACGATGGAGTTTGAGTAAAGGCGCTCGCTAGGCAGAGATACAGAGTTTCGAATCACGTCGAGTGCATTTTTCCTTTTGTTGCGATGCACGAAGGAGAGCGGCTGTGATTGGGCTACGTAAGTAGAGGAGAATGCGCTTTAGCGCTTATAGTGGTGGCTCCTCATTTCTCCTAAGGTTGGAGAACTAAGTATTGCCAAGGTAAATCTTTTTATTGTTGACTTGGGATATTTGAGTTGATTTGATCAAGAATTATTGATGGAGGTATAAGGTTAAGTTGTAATCTTTGTTTTGACATTGTTATTATTAATGCTTGATGCTTATGTGGAGTAATAAGGTGTAAAGAGATTTTACTTTGTATGTATATTATAATTTTGGTGGTTAATATTAAGTTGGAGTAATAAGGTGTTATTTTGGATCTTTATTATTGTGTATTATTGTATAGTTGCTAACTCTAATTGGTGGTAAATTGAGAGTTAATGTTGTGACAGTTTTTGAGTTCTCCTTCTTCATCAAAGTAAAGGTATGGGCACATTCTTCCATGGTTGTTATTGATTGATGGTTTTCTAAAAATAAGTGTGGAGGGAAAAGGATTTCTACTTGTTTCCTTTTCTTGTGATGATTGGTTGAATGCTTCAAGGTTGATGTTGAGTTGAATGGTGTTGGTTGACTAAACCTTGTTTGATGAGCATTGTTGTTAAAACCCTAATTGGTTGTGGAAAGAACATGAGTATCATTGTTATATGAGATATTGCATGGTTGGCAATTGTTGGGTTGTGTTTCATGTTCTTGAGAAAAGCATACTACATCTATCTTATTCTGTTGAGATTGAGATTGAGTTGAGATTGATACTTGGAGTTAAGTATAGAACATATTGAGTCTCTAACAATTCTCTTTATGCTTCTATGAGGTTGATGAATCACATTGGGTCTCTAACAATTCTCTTTGTGGGTTCATGCTAAGCAAGTTTTTCTTGGTGAGCTTGCTGAGGTTTTGGACAGGTTCTGATGGGGACTTGTGAGCAGGTTTTGGACAGGTTCTGGTGGGGACTTGTGAGCAGATTTGGACAGGTCCTAGCAGAGGACTTGTGAGCTGAGTTTGAGAGTTCTATCAGAGAACTTGAGGACAGAGGTGCATTGGTTCTTTGAGAAGAACCTGAGGACAGATTTGGCAAGTCTTTGAGAAGGCTTGTATGCAGAGGATTGATTTGTTCAAGAGTTGGATAGATCTGATAGACAGAGGAAGACTTGTACTAGACCGACTGACTATGTTTGGTACAAGTTGTTGAGCTACTGTGGACGTGATCATAGAAGGCAGAGGTCTCTTAGGCTAAGCATTGAGGACAGGAGGTCTTCGATGGAAAGGAGTTCCATGTTTGGGCAAGAGGTAGAGGCAATTGATCTTTCGAGGGATCATTTTCAGAGTAGAGGGGAAGGTATCTCCTTTGAGCAGAGGCTCATAAATTCAGATAGAGGGGAAGGTATCTCCTTTGAGCAGAGGCTCATAAATTCAGATTGGGGGAAGGTATCTCCTTTGGGCCGAGGCTCATAAACATTGTAATTGGGAAGGTTTCCCAAAGAACTTTGAGATAACTTTTAGAGAAAAGTTTTGTGGACGTAGCCCAGCATTCTGGGTGAACCACGTTAAAATTGGTGTCACTTTGTGGATGATATTGTGCTTTGTTTTGATATTGCTTTGGGTATATTGCTTTACTATTTTGAAGTATAAAGGAAAAAGTAAAAAGAGGTCTTATACTGTTCACCCCCCCTCTCAGTATAAGCTTGTGTTCTTCAGACTGACTGGGTTAAATATTTGATTAGTTTATTTCCATATTGGCAAGTAGGACTTAATTAGATTCTTTTTATGCTTTAATACTTTATTTTGTATAATGTATGCCATATATTGATAGTTGTATTTCTTGTTCACATATTTCCATCAATCTTGATAGGATTTACATATGTTTAGCATAGTTTATGCACTTTCTTGATTTTATATCATTATGTTATTCTCATGCCATTTGTCTTTAAAGGGACTCATCATGAGAGGCTTCCTATGCTTTTGGCATTCTTGTGTTGTTTATTTATCATAGGAAATATGTTTTAAAGGAGCTACAACCATCCATTTCCTTCTTCAATGCGAAGAAGAGGGTCTACTCCACCCTAGACTAGTTTGTGTCACCCTGAAGGGCACTTTGAAATCACACCTACCCTTGAGAGGGAAATAATAATTACATCCTATTGTAACAATTGTATCAAGATGATTATCCCTAAGAGGGATGTACTTGTAATTTGAGTTTGGCATCGAAACATAATGGAATAAAGCATCTTTTATTGACCATTTCATTTTCAATTTCTTGTTCTTGTATGTATTTTGTATTATTTTTGTCAATTCTTGCAATAAGATACGTTAGGTGTGAGCCTTTTTGGTGGTTACACCTAAAATGCATCATGTCGAGGGTGACTACTCATATGGACATGCTACAAGACCATATGGAAGATCTTGGACAAACTCCAAGATAGAGTAGTGGTTATAACCACTCAATTTGGACTCCTTGGCCTAATCAGTATGAATTACAGCCTAGACCTATGGTCTATAGGCTGAACCATGGCTGAGGCATGCGGTTTATAGTCTAGATTGCAACTACAACCTGTGATCTTAACTGAAGTTCAGTTGGCCTTCATCCAAACCAAATCAGTTTGAAGGACCATTTATTCTAGAATAAGGTGGTTAGAGGATGGAAGCTTCCAATCCAACTGTACTAACCACCCCTTCTTGATCTTAGATTCTCCATGAAGCCACACCTAGCCCTAGGACATCCTATAAGTACCCCTTCAAAAGATATAGATATATAGAGCATTTTTATAGCAAAGCACTGTCAAAATATTGATAAATGAAGCATTGGAGTTCATATCAGTGAAGCCCTATCAATTTATGGATTCACTTGAGTGCATAGAGAGATATTTTTTGACATCACCATTGCCAATTTTTCAAGCATAATGATGAATTAGGCCATGGATGCCCTAAGGACCTAGGAGAGCCAAGAAATGCTAATTCGGGAAAACAGAGGCCCTATTCAATGATTCAACCACCAAACCTATTAGAGGACACTAAAGGTGACCCTTGAACATCAATTGGATAAGGAGGTCAAACCCACAACCCTTGAATGCAACTAACTTGGTTGCTCACCGTGGATTTCAGTCGTGGTTTACAGTGCAGACCGCACATCAGTGCTGTCGTTTGCAACAGAGGTGACTTTTCCTTACTGTTTCTTTTTCAATAAATTTAGATAGAATAGATTAATTATTTTACTACTTTACTTCGTATATTAAAGACATTGAATGATCGAATTAAATATTTGATTAGTTTATTTCCATATTGGCAAGTAGGACTTAATTAGATTCTTTTTATACTTTAATGCTTCATTTTGTATAATGTATGCCATAGATTGATAGTTGTATTTCTTGTTCACATATTTCCATAAATCTTGATAGGATTTACATATGTTTAGCATAGTTTATGCACTTTCTTGATTTTATGTCATTATGCTATTCTCATACCATTTGTCTTTAAAGGGCCTCATCATGAGAGGCTTCCTATGCTTTTGACATTCTTGTATTGTTTCTTGATCATAGGAAATAGGTTTTAAAGGAGCTACAACCATCCATTTCCTTCCTTAACACAAAGAAGAGGGTCTAATCCACCCTAAAGCAGTTCATGTCATCCTGAAGGGCACTTTGAAATCACACCTACCCTTTAATTCACACATTGAACCATCGAATAATAGATTCATATCAGCGTTGTTCTCTGGTTCTTCGAGTTCAAGATCTTTAGACATGTCGGAGACCCTGTGGTTACACTATGTCTTAAAGACCCTATGGTTGTCCATCGAATTATTTTGTTGCACCATGTTGTTGTATCTTTGATAAATTGGTATTATTGTGTAAGGATTTCCATTTGAAATATTGTTGTGCAAAGTATTATGAAGCTAATTTTGTTGAAATTTTTGTTGATGTTTGGTATTTTGCACTTGTTTAGATTTTTGTTGGTTTGAAATTTGTTGATTAAGAGCTTGAGAGAAGATAGAAATGAATGGTTGTTTTTGTTGTTTAGAATTTGTTTTAGTGTTATTAACAACAATTTTGGATGATTGTGCCATTGGTTTTTGAGCATTTTGATTTAAAGGTATCATGTTTTGATTAGATGGTCCTGCTTGATTATTATCTTGGTTTGTTGAATTCATGTATGATAATGGAAATGTATGTATCCGAAAAGTAGTTGCTAAGGCTGATTCCATAGCACCTTCTTATGAATTATCAATTTGTACTATTCTATGTGTATTTTTTTAAATTGGGTAAATTGGCTAAGAGACTCGAATTTAATATTTCCTTTTTCATCTAATGTAGGTTTATTAGCATCCTCTATTTCATCCTCTCCATTATCACCTTCATCTTTTGAAGGTACATAATATTCAATGAGTACCCTATCATCAATATTTTCTTGGTATTGTTCATCAGTCTATTTGTTTACCGTTTCTCAAAACTTTAGGTATTTTTAATATTTTTATCTTGTAAATATATATATATATATATATATATATATATATATATATATATATATATATATATATATATATATATATATATATTGTATATATATGCTTAAATTTTTGGGGTATATATGTCATATATACCTAAATAATATGCAAATATGTAAATATATATTATGTTTTTTTTATAATATTTTTGAAACAAAGCATAAAATAGAAATTATAATACCCTAAATACTATACCTTAGTCTTCCTGAAAGAGTCTATAAATATCATTAATGGGTTCAAGTTCCTCTGGTGAAATATAGTGTTCTTCCTCAAACTGAAAGTTGGATTTTAAAAATTTGATGAAATGGGCTATAGTGATGCAATCAACTTCATAATATAGCATACAAAGGTATAACTCATAATAATAGTCACGGTAATGAATAGCCATAGGAGCTTTATGAAATCTTCTCTTATTTTCTAGAACAATTTCTTGATCTTCTATGTGTGCTAGAAACTTATGTACTATTACAACATTTTCAAGGTAATCATCAAAGGTGTAAATACTTGAGGAGATATTGGCTCTCTTATGTGCTAGCCACCTATCACAAGCCCTTTAGATGTCAAAGTAGTGAGAGGTTCTATCGAGATCTAGGATTTTAGATAAGTCAAATCTTATGATTTTTCTAAGCATAAGATCTTTGGTTTTTATGATTTCTAATCTTCTCCAGATTTTAGTCCACTATTATTCATATGGAGTACTGGAGTTTTCAAGTATTTGAGAAATTTCTTGTGTATCTAATAATACCCTAACATTTATGAGTACAACTCTTCTAATGTTGTGGTCTAACATTTATGGAATTCACTTAAAATGTGCAAATTTGACTAATGATTTTGTTTTATTTTTAGTTTTATTTTGTTTTTTATAATTTTTATGCTTTTTTATATTTTATGAATTAGAAATATATCTATGTTTTTCATTTCAGGTTCACCAAATAATGTAGCTCTAAAATTCTCGCACTCCTTTACTTCAAGCTAATGGATCTACACCTCAAAGGGTAATGAGAGAATGATAGGTCTACACCTCAAAAAATGATACTTGAGTTTATTTCTTCTTTGGTGATTTTTCGATGAATTATTTAGGGTTCACCAGGAAAAATTTTATGGCAATTTCCACACCTAGGTTTTGAATTTTGTTTGATGTGTTCCTTATAAATTCTCACAATCACCTAGTTTTTGGCCAATATGCAACTATGCCAACCTATATGTAATTTTAATTCATATGAAAATTGCAAACAATAGAAAACAGAGCTTTAATGAATAATGCAATGCTTATAAAGTGATTTGAAACTCTAACCTATATCCGGAAGGCTGATGAAGATTTTTATTTTTATTGCAGGTGGGATTGTATGCAGCAGAATCAAGATCATACACAATAGAGTCAAGATTGTACATACAATATGTGATCGTACCATCCAATATATGATTGTACCATCCAATCTATGATCGTATCATTCGATTAGTGATCGGAAGATCCGATCATAGCAAAAACTTGTAGTTTCATGAATAGAGTGCAAAAATAGAAAACTAGGATATGCTATAGACTTCTCTAGATAAAAATTATATTAGGAATGATATATTGAATACCTTAATGCAAATATCTAACACGTATATGTCTTAAGCTATGTGAAATATGCAAGTGAATACAATTTTGTGAACTCCAAGGATGAAAATGATTAAATCTAATGTTATATGCAATGGAAAAGGATAAATTAGATGATAAATATGCAAATAAGGGATTAAGAAATGTAAACCAACACTTGGAATTACCCCCAAGTGATAAAAAAGTGAGATCATAACCAGACAATAAAATTGTATGTAGAACAAGATAGATCGTATTCTCTGATCTCTGACCGTATCCTTCGATCTTGCAGAAAATAGAAAAACAACTAGGGCTAATGCAAAAATTACAATGATTCGAATGCAAAAATTATGTCACGAAGAAAGAAGATATTTGAGGGGAAGGATTCCTAATTAAATAGGATGAACCAGTAGGGAAAAATAGTCTGAAAAAAGAATAGGTTGCAACTCCTTCCAAGCTAGGATTGATAAGCAGATCTGATCCCATAACTATCGTACGGTTGCACAAGGAAAGACAAAAAATGTTGTAACTGATTTGTCATTTTGCCAATTTGAGTTTTCTATTTTGGACAATATCGTACGTACGATTGCAAATATCGTACACACGATCGTAAGTATGATCCTAGAGATCATACGTATGATCTCATTAGTTTAACTTGATCTCACCAGGGAAGCACAAAAATTGAGGCAATAAGTTAAAAATTTGCTTGAATTAATTTTTGAATATTTTTTTATTTAATGCAAATAATTATTGGTCAAATTTAGTGTTACAATATGGATTCTCTATGATGATGGATGCATATATGAATGCAATGTTTACATGATTTGATTTTTTCTATGTGATGTGATGTATTGACATGCACTAGCTAGATGATGGATGTATGATTAGATGTTGTGACTTAGATGTATATGGACTACTTATGATGTATGCATTTATGGGTGTAGTGCTTATTGTTTAAATGCATGTTTAATTTTGATTTTATTATATGCATCTAACTTATGTTGTTATGATATGATAAATGCAGTATGTGTAATGCACTATGATGATGATCTAATGTAAATGAACCTGTATGCTTTAATCACTTAAAACATAAGGAATGAATGTGATATGAGTTTAATAATCTAATGGGTGACACCACAAAATGTATAACAATCATGAATGTAAATAATAACTCTTATCATAAGAATTAATTATTTAAGCATCCAAATGTGAGATGGGATGATGTGATATGTATGTACTTTCTTTATAAGCTTTTGTACGTAAAAATATATACCCAAAATAGTTAGTGGTCATCTAAATATCATTGCTGACATTCATCCGATATCTATCCTATTTCATGAACACCATTTAATGAACAAAACCTCATAAATAAAGTTGATGATTTGACTTATGGAATGATTTTTTGTTATGAGAGTATTTTTGAGGTTTTCCATGAGACTCAAACACCCTAGTTACTCGATCAAAAGTTGTTTACTTACCATATAGAGCTTCTGAAGGATAAAATTCTTGTTATGAAGACCTAGATACTCATTATCCCTATGTGTGTAAATGAATATATTAGATAAAAAATAAGCATACCCCAATTCCAGGAGGTATTCATTCAACCCATTGATGTATTGGGGAGCCTCAAATGTTCATCTTGATCCTAAGTTGGACTCAATTATATTAGAACACTAGGTGATACATGACACCTTAAGCTAGCCCTTCCACATGAAAACATTGGTTTGTACAAAATCAGGATGCTAATTTGATAGGTATATCATCATGCATAAGGATACCACCATTTCTAGATAGGCTTTATGCCACTAAACCTATAATGAGGATTACCTTATGGTTCGTCAAATATTGGGAACTCCAGAGATTCAAGTTCAACACTCCCTTCTTTTCTTCATATTTATTTGGGATACTTTCTCGTGCTTAGTGATAAAAATCACTATTTATTCTGAATTTTTGATTTTCTTTTGAGCAAGGGATTTTTGTAGTGATGATAATCATTATTTATTTTATGTTTTGAATTTTTCTTTGTTCAAGATTTTTGTTTGTTTTGATTAAATCAAGGGATTTATTTGGGTAGGGGTGAACTTGTCTTTTTGTCAATTCTCAACATTTTTGAACCGATTGCACAAGGGGATGAGAAAGATACACTTTTCACTTAAGGATGCCTAGTACCACTTCATAATGTTCATATTTTCCTTTTTTCAACTAGGATTTTAGTATTTTTATTAGTGATGGTATTTTGATATATACCAAGTGCTATCAAAATACAACCTCATCTATTAAAAGCAAAGATAACTTTCTACAAAATTTGATAAAACCACTAGGTATGGCTGAGTGACCAAAAAACCTTAGTATATTACTTATAGTGATAGGAAGGGTTGTGTTGAAAAACATAGTTACTCATATGGGTTATGGATGATGATGGATTTTGAAGATGCATGATTGAGATACAAACATGGTGTCATTTGTAAGATTGTGAACACAACCTAGTAAATGCAAATGCAATGGCTGTGAATGCCTAATGCAATGTGATATGGATGCAAGTGTGAATGCATAATGCAAATGTTTTTGATGTTTTATTATTTTGAATGTTTTTTATATTTTTGATTTTACGTTGTTTTTGTGCTTTTGTGTTTTATTTTTGACCAAAGAGCTTAATGTGCCTTTGGGGCCTTTTGTGATTTGACCAAAGGACTTTAAGATGTCTTTAGGGCTTTTATTATTTGACCAAAGGGATTCAAGATACCTTTGGGAATTTTGTGCTTTGACCAAAGGGCTTGAAGATGCCTTTGGGGCTGTTGTGCTTTTACCAAAGGGCTTGAATATGCCTTTGGAGCCTTTTTTTTAATGTTTTCTTGTTTGTTTGGATTTTTATGATTTCTATTGTTTTTGAAAATTTGAATTTTATTGTTTGTAAAGGGGAAAGGTATGATACCTTAGGTACCCCTCATGTGTGTGCCACTCAATGAAAGTGAGGAAGGTGTGATACCTCTAAAATCCTCACTGTGCCTCATTGAACTTGATGTGGATTATGGGGAAGGTATATTACCTTTAAGACCCCCAGTGTGTATGTTATCCACAACAATGTAATTAGCTTTCTTGGGAGGAGTGATAAAAATCAACTCTCCTAATTGGGGTACAAACCTCTATAGGGTGCCAATGTCTTGGTGGGGAGAAATTAGTGAATCGTCTGCATAGAGCTTATTTCGCTCTAATAGGTTTTGGACCACCTTCCAGAATGGTTGGTAGTTTTGGATGTTATGCCCCTATATATAATAATATATATAAAAGAGGCTTTCATCAATGGACCCATGCTTGGGCTCTCTTTGCTTGACCTTAGTAAACACAAATGCATTTACCTTGTACAAATTTTAAAATAAAGTTGCAGTAGTCATTTCAAATGTGACCACTTATTGAGGTGGCTTGTTTGGCCTACAAGGCTATGATTGACCTTGAGATCACAACTAGGATGATGTAGCCTCTATTTTGGTAGGTGGAGGTACTGTGGATAAGTCATCTATGGGAAAAGCCCCACTATCTATGAGATTCTAAACCACATTCTTGAATCCGTGACAATTACAAATGCCATGGCCCTCTATTCGATGATAGAGACAGTAATGGTCCTCCCTATAACCCCTAGGTTTAGATCTATTTAGATATAAAGTTTTTATTTAAGGTAAGGTTAATACATTAGCCTCTTGCAGCTTCTAGAAGATGATAGACATAGGCTCATTTAAAGGAGTCTAGATGCGTTACGTATGCTTCGAGCGTGCAACATACATTGGCTTAGTTTGAGGACCAGGTTGGGCCCTAGGTATGTCACTTGCTTGCTTAGGGGGCTCCCCTTACATTTTGGATGTAAGGTATTGTAAGCCCGAAATGGCCACATACTTAGTAAAATTTTGTATAATTTTGACTAAGTCATAAAGTTGTCATTCCACTCTAGAACCGGGTTGATAATATGAGTTTGCTCGATAGTTATTCAATTTTGCAATGTTTGAAGCGATTCCGGGTAACTTCATTTTGGGTCTGGAATGACGACAGATCTCAAATCCACAAAAGTTCTTGAGAGATGGTGATGTCAGTAGTGAAAAAGTGTGGAATAGCCTCTTTGCATATATCTGATTCTAGAAAAGTCTTTTTTTCCCACTCTGGATTGGCGCTATCTTCAAATCCACAAAAGTCTCAAGGAAATGATGACGTTAGTGGCAAAAAAGTGTGGAATGGCGATCCAGGGAATGAACAAGTATTTTCTTTTTGGAATGAAGATAAAGCAGAATGGCTGAATAATGATGAGGTGGAAGATAAAAATCCCAGAGTGGATTCAAGGTTTAGATACTCTAGATCCAGATTGGAGATTCTACTACTAAGAAAGATGATGTCATAAGTGGAATGGCATTTAGCTTGTGTCGGATTGAATCTGAATCGTGTGATGAAGAAGATCGATGGTGGAGGTTAGTCTTCTAAGTTTTGGTTGTTTAAAAGATGTTTCTACATCAGAACTGTAATAGTCAGCCAGAATATGAAGCATCAAAGGTTTCCAAGAAGATCAGACTAGAGGTAGTTACAGATCGATGGTGGCAATCTATTCCCAAGAAGGATCGACAAAAATGTATGATCTGGAATGTTCTAAACTGCAGTTCTACTGAGTGACCAGCAAGTTGTAGAGACCCCATGTTGTCATGGTGGACTCCCTTCCAGTGGAATTCTCGGAGGACAAACCAATGAGCTAATGCCAGCTAAACTCTTTGTTGAGCTGTTGTAACAAGATTTTGTGTATTGTTTCTTGATTATTGTAATATGAAAAACTATAAGTAGAGGTCGAACCCTCATTTTTAAGGGTCGGCTCTAGCGTGTTTGCCTGTACCACTATAAATATTCTTGAAGAACTGAATGAAAGGAGCAATACATTGATCTTCACCTCAAGTCCGTGTTCTCATGCTTGATGTCAGAGGTTCAGATTTCATTGTTGTATTTCTATGAATACTTAGATGGTTAGTTTGTGCCTCTTTTGGATTACTAGCTGTTATAAGTAATTGAAATCTGCTTTGAGTTTGTTCTATGTTATTGGCAAGTACATTTCTATGAAATCTGGGTTCTGGTGAATTATGTTATTTGGATTATCATTCCCTGGGTATTGAAATTGCTTGTTATAACTTTTCTCTGTTATGCTTTAATATATGAAATGGTCTATTTTGAGATAAAGGTTGATCTAAATGTATATCCTTAGTATGGTTTTTTGGGAGCTTTTTATGGTGATGCAATGTTGTTAACCTATCCGTCCACTATTATCTACATCTCTCTAACCCTAACCTTTTCTTACCCTAAACTCCAAACCCTAAATGAGCATAATTGTGTCAACAACCTGTTAAGTTGACAAGGAACCAACCTACTCTAGAGGTTGGATCAGAAACCCCTATTTTGGTCCATCCAATGTTGAGTGTTGAGCTGCAGCTATCGGGTGCAAGCCTAAATAGAAAATAGGAAGATAGAAAGCCACAATATCGAGTGAAAACTTGGTGCAATTTAGTGCCCAATAGTTTTTGGCACACTCGGTGGGACCAGTTCACAAGGAACATGAAACCCATATAAAGAGTTATTGTTATCTCAACCTGAAGGAATCAAGATTTGGTGAATTATCTTGACCTTATTAGCGGAGAAAAGAAAGTTCACCTGGTGACTCCCTGGTCAGAAGACCCTAAAAAAGTATTGTAGACCAGTACCCTTTCATGTATACCAGGTCTTTCAGAAGGAAAAACCCTGATTCTTTCTTTCATTGTGAGTTACCTCTGAGAGGGGTTGTTGTTATCAGAAGTTTGGATCAATATTTTGTTGAAGAAGAAGAGCTTATGGAAGAAAACCCAGTAGTTCCCCCAAGAAGACCTGCAGCCAAAAATATGGCACACAATGTGGCACCCAATCAGCCACTACAAAAATACCCCAACTGGGATTCAACTGGGCCCCTTAGATTAGCCCAAATGGATGCCATTCCCTAGGCTGTATCTAAGGCAACCCCCACATATGATGGATTTGGAAAGATAGCCTATGAGCACTGCCAAGATATCTTGAATCTGGCAACAATCCACAACATAAAAGAAGAAAATATTATTGTCAAAATTCTAGCCCTATCCTTTCATGGAAAGATATTGCATTGGTTTAGAAATCTGGAAGATAATTCTATCACTTCATGGCAATAATTGGCTGAGCCATTCATAGAATATTTTAATGAATCTATTGATCCCTTTTCTCTACTGAATTAGTTTACAACTATGCAAAAAAACTAGCAAGAAACTATCTCAGATTTCAATTTGATATTTAGCAGAACATGGAAGAGAATTCCCCCCACTGCTAGACCAACTACTTGTTTGGCTTATATGTATTATATTCATGCCCTGGGATCAGAGCTAGGTCTGCAAACACAACAATCTAGAGTTGAAACCTTCCCCCAAGTTTATAATGCAGCTGTCCATGCTGAAAATATCCTGATCAATGTAGGAAGAATTCCCACCAAGACCGTGTTGCCCTATAACTCAGAAACCAGTAGTAGCCAGGAGAAATCTACAAAGCCCTCCTACATGGACCCTACTTATTTACCATATCCATATCCACAAATGAATCCAATCCCCCAGTCTAATCTTGTGCCCTCCACACCTTATTTTCCTCCCCTTCTTTCTCAACCTTCTCAAGAATTGTCTGCTATTCTGGACATACAAAATACCATGAAAACTCTGAGTAACAGAATGAATTCGATGGAAAAGAGAGATCAGGAAAGATCACAACAGAGAATATTCCCATATGTAAACAAATATCAAATACCTGGTCCTAGTAATAGTGTTGGGGTTAGGGTGAATGCAACATATGAGGATCCAGAGTGTTTCACAGATACCACTCTTGCAAATATCTGGTGTTTAGTTTGCAATGACCCCCATGACTCACAGTCTTGTGTAATGTATCAACACCATGTTCAAAAAGCCATGGATCAAGCTAAAAGGAATCAGAAGGGGAGAGTTAATATGTTATGGCACCCTGATCAGATCATGGTTGGAAAAGAGTTAGAGGAAGAAAGCCCAATTGTTGTTATGACAAGGTCAAGAAACAAAGCTTTACAAGTAGACCCTCAGAATATGGGACAATTCTAGGTCCCTTCTCAAAATAAAGTTGACTTCCCCCCTCAGGACAGTGACACTTTTCCTATTCCCCGAGCTAGGGGGAAGGAGAAAACTGATAATCTCCCTAAAAATCTAGAAAGAGTAATGAAAGGAGACAGAATGAGATCCAAGGGTGAAGATCAAGAAAGGCTCAGGTTCCCCTCTATTACCAAAAGACAAAGGTTAGAGGCAACCCAAAAATATAAAAGGAGATATGGTGAGCCAGATAGAGGACTAGAAAGACTATCCCTGACCAAGTCTGAGTATAGCATTGTTGAAGAAATGAAAAGGATTCCATCAAAAGCTAGCCTATATGATACTCTTTTTATTCTGGGCCAGATTGACCTGCTTAAAGCTTCCCTCAGCAAAAATCCCCAGAACAGACCAGCCACTACCATCCTCAGTATACCATCAAAAAAGAAAGAAATGACACCTGCTGTTCTAAAGAACAAACCTCCCCCTTTCTATATATCCCTAAGAATGGAGGGATGGGTAGTCCGGAATTGTATGATTGATTCAGGAGCATCAACCACAGTTATGCCTAAGGTAGTCTATGAAGAAATGGGTATGGAATATACCCGATATTGTCCTAGAGTGTTACAACTAGATGGGACACCTGTCAAGATAGTTGGGGTCATCAAAGATGTACTGATGAGGTTGCACAGAGCTCCCGAGGTAACGGTGGTACAGGAAATAGTGGTGGTGGATTTAGAACCCTATTTTGGTTTGTGTCTCTCAAGAGAATTTACTGCAAAGCTAGGAGGATGTATGTATATGGATTATTCTAGCATGGTAATACCTTTCAAAGGAAAGAGGATAAGGATAACACCTGAGAAACTAGTTGCTTATCATATTGAAAAAATCGAAGAAGATATGTGCAATCTTAATCCTTTGGAGGAATTCAAGCTAGTAGAAAACATTGAAGAACTAGATATTGAAGATGAGTTGCCTTTCAAAGAATATTATAGTCAATTTGGAACTGGTATGGGAACATATAGTATCATAGCTGAATTGGAAAAGAAACTCCCTACTATTTCTAATCAATCCCTAAGAAACAATGAAACATGGGTTATGCACTTTGATGGTGCTAAATGTAGAAATGGTGTAGGGGCTGGTGTGGTTCTACAATCACAGTCAGAAGGGGTAAATAATTTTTCTTATAGACTGACATGGTCATGTACCAACAATGCTACAGAGTATGAGGCTTTGTGCCTCAGATTGATGCAAGCAGAAAGCATGGGCATCAAAATTTTGAACATATATGGTGATTCTGAGCTAATAGTCCATCAGGTAAGGAACAAGTGTAGCAGTAAGCACCATTACTTAAAGGCTTACAGGAATAGAGTATGGGACCTAATGGATTCATTTGATGCCTTGAACCTAAGTTTTGTGCCTAGAGAAGAGAATCACCTGGCAGATGCATTGGCAACAAAGGGAGCTAATTTCAATCCTCCTTTAGATTTTGGAACTAGGAAGACCAAGGGAATTAAAATGGTTTTCAGACCTATAGTGCCGGATAAGCAAATATTCTGGTAGGTTTTTGAAAGTGATGAACAAATTCTGGATTTTATGATAAAATAAGCATGCCTCACAACTATTCAAGAAGAAGACTTGGAGGAAATAGATCAGCAAGACTTCATCCAACTAAGAAACAATCATATTCCAAGGGGATTGGTCACCCTTGAAATTTTATTTGATAATGAAGATAGAAAGAAGGTTGGAGCCATGAAGGTTGGTGAAAATATCTATAAGGAAGTGGAGGTTGGAATAGGAAAGAAGCTCAATATTGGGATCCAGTGTTCACCTGAGGAGGTAGAAGAGATTAAAGCTTTATGTTTAAAATACCAAGACACTGTGGCTTGGTCATATGAGGACCTTAAGGTGTATGACAAAAGGATTATCCAGCATACTATTGAGTTAGAACCTGATGCTAAACCATTCCAAAAAAAATAGAGACCTATCAATCCGAGGATAGAAGCCATTATGAGGGAGGAACTCTTAAAACTGCTAAAGGCTAGGATAATATATCCAATAAAACATTCCACTTGGGTAGCCAATTTGGTACCCATAAGAAAGAAGAATGGGGATATACACCTATGTGTAGATTTTAGAAATCTGAATCAAGCATCTCTCAAGGATCACTATCCCCTCCCTCAGATTGACCAGATCTTACAGGTGGTAGCTGGAGCAGAAATATTCTCACTCTTGGATGGTTATTCTGGATATAACCAAATTTGGGTAAAAGATCAAGACCAATACAAGACAACATTTACTACAAAATGGGGTACATTTACCTATCAGAGGATGCCTTTTGGTCTGTCTAATGCAGGAGCTACATTTCAGAGGGCCATGGATTATGCCTTTGGTACACTTATAAACAAAGTTATTCTGATTTACCTAGATGACATGACTATGTTTTCTCATGATAAAAATGATCATCTATCTCATTTGGAATAGGTTTTTCAAAAATACAGAGAATTTGGTATTTCACTAAATCCTAAGAAGTCATTCTTTGTAGTACATGAGGGAAAACTATTAGGACATGTGGTCTCAAAGGAAGGTATGGCTATAGAGCTGAAAAGAATTAAAGCAATTCTAGCTATTCCTTTGCCTACTAATCAGAAGATGTTGTAGTCTTTCCTAGGTCAAATCAATTTCATCAGGAAATTCATTTCTGATTTTGCACAAAAGGTGAGGCCTATATCGGAACTACTCAAGAAAAAGGTAGAGTTCAAGTGGACTGAGGTTAGGAAGCAAGCTTTTGAGGTCATCAAGCAATCCATTTCCATAGCCCCAGTCCTGATAAATCCTGATTTCAGCAAAGATTTTATTCTCTATGCTTATGGAGCTGAATAGAGTTATGCTTCGGTAGTCACCCAAAGAGATAATCAAGGGGATGAACACCCTGTGTTATTTTGGAGTCAGAATTTGCATGATTATCAAGTAAAATATAATTTTATTGAAAAACAAGTGTTTGCTGTGATGAAGTCACTAAAAAATTTTAGACAATATCTGGTACAGAGCAAAACTCTGGTGTATGTGGTTCATCCGGATGTAAGGAGTTTTATCTTACAAGGTGACTTGGGAGATAAAAGAGCTGGTTGGATTACTAAGATCCAGGAGTATGATGTGGAAATACGCCCCACCAAGCTGGTGAGGGGAAGAGCCTTGTGCCAAGGATTGACAGATGCTTCAGCATTGGCCGAAATAATAGCTTGTCAGATGACAGAAGAGGATCAAATAGATATTGTTCACACTCCGTATTCTGATTGGATCGAGAAAATGACCAGGTATTTCCAAACTAGGATCTACCCTCCCGATCTGAATCCTTCTCAAAGATGGAGGTATAGACTTCATGCTCTAAAATATGTGTTGCTACCTGAAGGGTTGTTCAAAAGAAACTTGGATGGTATTCTCCTAAAATTTTTGAAGGAGGACCAACAAAAAAGAGTCCTAGAAGAATTTCATGGAGGCTCAGCAGGAGGTCATAGCTCCGATAGGACTACAACTTTGAAGATAATAAGAGCAGGCTATTATTGGCCTATTGTGTTCAATGATGCTTTTAAAGTTACCCAGGCCTGTGATAAGTGTCAAAGGTATGTTGGAAAGACCAGAAATGCTGCATCCCCCCTAAAGCCTATTCAAGTTGAGGAGCCTTTTCAACAATGGGGATTAGATTTCATAGGAGTCATAAATCCTAATTCTTCAAGTAGAGCACAAGTTTATCTTGACAACTACATATTATCTTACCAGATGGGTAGAGGCTATTCCTACAAAGAAGGTGGACCAGGAAGTTGTGATCAACTTTATGGAGAGTTTGATTTCTATATTTGGAGTTCTAGAAGCTTTGGTGAGTGATAATGGCCCTACTTTTATAGGAGCTAAGTACATTGAGTTTGCTAGCAAGTATGGCATCACTCTTAAAAATACTTCAAACTATTATCCACAAGGTAATGGACTTGCAGAATCTACCAACAAGAACCTATTAAGGATTTTGAGAAAGTCTCTGGAAGGTAACAAAAGGAGTTGGCACCTATTGCTCGACCATGCTCTATGGGTAGACATGATTACTATCAAAAAATCCATAAAAAATTCTCCTTACGCACTGGTATATGGAAAAGAGGCAGTATTGCCAATTCACTTAGAAATTCCAGCACTTAAGCTTGTAAGTACAGAAGAAGAATTAGAAGAGGATCTAGTAAAAACTAGGTTGACACACTTGCTACAATTGGAAGAGAGCAGAACTCAAGCATATGATCATTTTCAAAAGCATTCAGCAGACATTAAAGCATGGTTTGATAAAAAGGCCAGGTTCAGGAAACTTCAAGTTGGAGATTCAGTTCTCAGATGGAATGTTGACAAGGCAAATCCAGGCAAGCATGAAAATTTTGATTCCTTTTGGGATGGTCCTTTCAAAATAGTGGAAGCTAAAGAGTCTAATGTATTTCAGTTGAGGGATCCAGAGGGAAACATTCAACCAATTCCGGTGAATGGTTTCCACCTCAAGCTTTACTACACGTAAAAGCTGAGATCATTGTAACATATGTATATATTGTACAAATATTTCCCTTTCTTTTTTGCACTTTATATTTGATTTCTTTTTTGCACTTTGTAATTGGTTCTTTTCAAAGAAATTCTAAAAAATAAAGAAGAAAGGTTGCAAAAAATGACTAAGTGTTGGCCAAATTCATGGCAATGTTCCATTCCGCACATTGTGCTGTGCAAAACTCCCTGGAGTGGCATTCCGCCCTCAAGTCCACATGGTTAAATCCGGATTGGTGATTCTATAGAGTGGTCTATATTTTTCTATCCCGCATAAGGAAGGACAAGAATGGCGCCAATCTAGGAACCTCTCAAAGCTGGAGATAGCCGAAGCGGAATCAGGGTAAAGCGACATGTGTGTAAGCTTAGAGGACTCAAAAAGTTCTTAAGATGTCGGAGCGAAATCAGGCCAAAGCCAAACAACAAGTTTCAATTTGACACATGGAGGCTAAATATTGCTCGTGCATTCAATTCTAATGAACTCACGCATGGGACGAAGAGTAGCCGAAGGGATGTGATGAGCTGGCAGCACAATTTCAAAATTCAACCAATAAGGAGATAGGACGTCACTTTTGAGCCACCAAAGTAAATAATGGAAAGGATGGTGAAGTGTGCCAACAAGATATCACATAACAACTACATTTATGGCTGATGATACATGAGTTCCAAAAGATAAAAGTGACAAAGTTATGCATGGGATTCATTTCATAACCACGAGACTACAGGGAAGCTTAGCAGTGTTCTAAATTTCTTCTCGCTTATTCCAGTGTCCAAAGTCCTACTGCTACAATATGGCTCCTAAGAAATCACCCATAGAGACTTCAGAAGATGTTCTAGAATTTGAAACTATGGACGATAAGACGTCGGTGCCATACCTTGATAAATCTAAGGTTGTGGTGGACATGGTGATGACCATCACTGAAAGGATGAGACTAAGAAAGAGTGTGAATAACAGATACAAAAATAACACTGCTCTATCGATGGAAGGTAGATGCTCTATCCTTTCTTATTTATCCTTTTACATTTGTGATTCCGTTCACCCATGTCTTGAGTTGATAGCTACAATAGTTAAATTCTACGACCCTCTGGCCAAGGTAGTAAAAAATTGCGAGGGTGAGACCATTTTTAGCATCACTGCCTCTTTCTATCATGAGCTTTTTGCCTTAGGGTCTGACCCACCAGTACCACCAAAACCCTTCAGAATTATTGAGCAAATTGGGTTTTATTCCACTAAGAAATGGGCAAATGATGATGAGTCATTTAGGAATTGGGTTTATAAATAGCTGAATACCAAACCCCAAGAAGAGTTGCCTGAGGTCCCCATTTCTATCAAGAAATTTGTAACCCCCGTTCTGTTCTCTATGTTGGCCTGCATGGAGGGTTTGGACTCTGATGAAGAGGTTCATGGTTGGAAAATTACCGCTGCATACTGTATCTCTAATGAAAGGATGTATGAAAAGGAGGCGGCAAAGAGAGGGATAAGGGTGATTTATTTCAAATGGCCAAAATTTCTCACCCAAATAATACATGAATAATTAGTAAGCTTGAAGAGGGGCTCTGGAACTCCTAGATTTAGGCATTGCTCAAGCTTGGTATGGATGTTTTATGCCATTGAGAAAGATAGAATGTCATGGATTCCAGTCAAGGATAAAGGAGAACCTATGCCAGTATACTATTGGACAAACCATTTAAGAAGTAGTGAGTCTCACTGTAGGTTCAATTTGGAATTTATTGGACCGAACCTCAAAATAATGTATGGAAATTTCCCTAGATTACCACCCCTGGCCAAAGATATTCTAAGGAACAAAGATCCAGAGGAAGTGGACTGGTATTTGTTAACCGAGGGAACAATCATCAGATTATATGGTTTCATGGGTAAACCTTTTATTTTGCCCCACTTTGTCATGGAGATACTTGTTGGTTCGGATTTCATACACAACTCGTGATGAATGAGCATAAAATACCAATAACACTTATACGGGATAAATCCCACTCACTTTAGGATCTTGCTGGTTATCCAAGGTGTGAATTACAGAGTTGGGTCGAATGTCTATTCACTCTTTTTTGCTTCTGGAATAGTTTCAAGTGGAATGTATGTTACCTTACAATAGGCTCGAACTTCGTTCAATAATGTTTTAGAGGTTGTTATCTTTGTTGACAATCAGATTTACGATGAGTTCTTTGATATAGCTCTTTATGTTTTAGCAGATTAAATAAAAGACAAATTTGAAAGAAAAAAAAAATGGATCATTTAATAGTAGAACAAAGAGAGTAGGGTAGGGCAGAAAAGATAAGCTTATCTAAGTTAGTTGCAGAATCAAAACTATCAATTTCAATTACACTATTTAGCTTCACAATAGAACCAATCAAAGAGGAAGGTGTCCAGATTTCTAAGATCACCTTCTACTAAGAGCATAAGATGGAGATAACATAGATCTGAAAGAAAATCATAAATAGAAGGGAAGTCGGTGTTAACTGGTATCTCTCACAAGTAGTCTACCTCACACAATGAGGACAGAGCAATTAGAACATACCAGAACCTTAAATATTTAATTTTCCCTAGCATATAACAAACAGAGTGAAGCCTAGCAGCATATTCAATCTTGATAACACAGATTTACAACTAAAATAAATAGAACTTTAGTGAGATGAAAACAGAAGAAGGTGCACTTATCAAAATCTAAAATAGATTAGGCTCCTAGCCATGCTATCATAGAAGAACGATTTCACACCAACCCCAGATCCAGAACAAAGCATTCAAAAAATATTTGCGAGAAATTGCTAGAATGTATTTTATTCCATGTTTTTGCCTCCATACTTTACATTCAAGAGAAGTATATATAGACTCAGGACAGACCCTGATATTTTCAAAATATCTTCTTCCAAATATCTAAATCTTATCACAAAATCCCCACTGCCAAAGCTTTATAATATAAGGTATTTTTATATAGAGTTTCGATAAACCCTAATCACTCTAAAAATATTCATGTGGATCTTGCCATAAATGGAGAAGATAAGATTTGGTTTTATCTTCGTCAAATGGGCACTGCGTGTAAATGTATCTTTATATTTTGGTAAGCTATCAAAGCATCTCATTAATTCTTCTACAAAATTCGGATGAGTCATTGACTCCCGAGGCCTTCCATCCTCGCATAGTTGCCTTTGTTTGGTTCGAGTCGAGATTCTCTCCCTGCCGTTACTTTTGCCATAAATTTTCCTGGCAAATGTATCCATCGAAAAATTCCTTAAATTTTGTATTTGTGGCTAGATCTACAAAATTTGGATGAGTTACTGATTTCCCGGCATCTCTTATCTTTATCTTTCGGCAAGCTGTCAGAGCATCTCATTAATTCCTTGCTTGATTTGTGTTGAAATTCAGGTTTGTCTGTCTTTCTCGCCATTACTTATGCCATGAATGTAACTGTCGAATTACTTTCTTTGGATGGGTGATGAAAAATTTAAAGAATGGCCAAATTTTGCAAAATGAATATAAATCAAACATGTCGCGATATCGCAAAATTTTCTTCAAGTTACTTCTTCCTTGCTTGTGCCTTCACGAAAATGGAACATGTCACGATATCGTGACATTTCCTCCACTTTGTCTCTTCCTTGCTTGTGCCTTCATGAAAATGGAACATGTCGTGATATCACGACATTTCCTTCACTTCATGTCTTTTAAGCTTTTGTCTTCACAAAAATGGAACATGTCGCGATATCGTGACATTTCCTCCACTTAATCTCTTCCAAGCATTGGCCCTCGTGAAAATGGAACATGTCACGAAATCATGACATTTCCTTCACTTTGTCTCTTCCAAGCATTGGCCCTCGCGAAAATGGAACATGTCGCAAAATCGTGACATTTCCTTCACTTTGTGTTTTTTAGGCTTTCTTCCTCGCAAAAATGGAACATGTCGCGAAATCGCGACATTTCCTTCACTTTGTCTCTTCCAAGCTTTTGCCCTCGCAAAAATGGAACATGTCACGATATCACAACATTTCCTTCACTTCATTTCTTTCAGCTTCTGCCCTCATGAAAATGGAACATGTCGCGAAATCGCAACATTTCCTTCACTTAGTCTCTTCCAAGTCTTGGCCCTCGCGAAAATGGAACATGTCGGGAAACTGCGACATTTCCTTCACTTAGTCTCTTCCAAGTCT
This sequence comes from Wollemia nobilis, assembly GCA_028583015.1. Taxonomy (NCBI): domain Eukaryota; kingdom Viridiplantae; phylum Streptophyta; class Pinopsida; order Araucariales; family Araucariaceae; genus Wollemia; species Wollemia nobilis. The sequence continues at coordinate 10,261,545 of JAQPPZ010017052.1, forward strand.
TGGCCCTCATGAAAATGGAACATGTCGCAAAATCGTGATATTTCCTTCACTTTGTCTCTTCCAAGTCTTAGCTTCACGAAAATGGAACATGTCGCGATATCGCGACATTTCCTTCACTTCATGTCTTTTAGCTTTTGTTCTTCGAAAATGGAACATGTCGCGATATCGCGACATCGGACTTGAAAATATTTTAGGGTACAATTAAATTTGAGCGAAATTTTGACATGTCTAAAAATGGAACATGTCATGATATCACGACATTTCCCTCAAGCTTTTCTTCCGAGCTTTTCCTCTCACAAAAATGAGACAGGTCCAAAAATGGAACATGTCGCGATATCGCGACATTTCCCTCAAGCTTTTCTTCCAAACTTTTTCTCTCACAAAAATGAGATAGGTCCGAAAATGGAACATGTCATGATATCGTGACATTTCCCTCAAGATTTTCTTCCAAAATTTTTCTTTTGTGAAAATGAGACAGGTTCAAAAATGGAACATGTCATGATATCGCGACATTTCCCTCAAGCTTTTCTTCCACTTTGCAAATTCTCCAAAAATTGTAGGTTGACTCCAGTGACTTTGTCCATCTGTATTTGGCATTTTTGCATATTGGTGAAGGATCTTCCTTACTCAGAGATAATTTTAACATTTGAAAAATGAATTTTAAATTGCTCGAGAATGATCAGCTTCACATGGTGTAGAAAAATGATGAAAATTCAAAGTGCCTAGAATTTTATGAAACTTTACAAGCATCTAAATAAGCCCAAAGGGTATCCAAATCTGCAAACAGAACTTAGAAATTCATCACAGATTAAGGAAAAATACATTTAGAATTTTGCTGGCCAAAAATAGAAACTGTTATTGAAATCAATGCCATATGCAATTCTACTTGGACACTTTAATATAGGCGAAGTTTGAAAAAGGATGCAAGCAAAATGTGGAATTAAAACCCGAAAATCTCAAGAGGGTCCCTGCGAAAAAATGAAAATTAAATATTTTCAAAGGATGGAATTTCATTTTTTAGTGGGGGTGTGTTGCTTCTCAACAAGACTCTTTACCTTAGAATATTTGAGGCAGACAGAGCACATTGACTCAAAATATGGTTCAAGGAGAAAAAGGAAGTCTTTGCTTTCCCACTGTACTTTGAGTGATATCACCATTACTAAAAAGGGGCAAAGTCAACAAATTGACCGATACCTAGATGGGTTAGGTCTATTTTATATCCCACAGAAGTGGAGTTATGATATTGATGGTATTTTCACTACAAAAAATAAAACCCTGAATGAATATAAGGCCTACAAATTTGAGAAAAGTCTCAGGGCTCATTTTGAATAGGGAAGAAACAACGATGAGACTACTCTGTTAGAATAGAATATTTCCAATATGGATCAGTTACCTCCATGGTTGTATTTTATGAGAAAATTTAAGATTTTCATCCTGACCACCAGACCGGTCATCAGATTACTAAAGAGATGATTGACAAGATTAAAGCTAAAACTACAAAGAAAAGCAAGCCCTCCTCCAAGTCAAAGTCGGCAAAGAAAAATACATGTTGTCTAAAAATAAATTTTTAGAAGAAGTAGAAGAGGAGGATTTCAAGGGATCGTGGGAGGATGCCAAGATCATGGATTGGTAGCGTATGAGAGTTGAAATTGAGAAATATGAATCTAAATTTGGAATAAAATTTGATAAAGAGTTTTCAAAAATATATGATGAAAATATTGATACTTGGGAACTAAAGGATGTTAGGCACATTGTATTGATGGTTGAAAATCCCCAGGGTGATTTTGAATCTCTCCAACCTTCTACGGATTAAAATACTTCTTTAAAAAATACTAGAGCATTGAGGACTTTCAGTCCTACTTTTGATCAGATGGAGATATTCCCTAAAGGAGCTAGGATGATGAGCAAAATGAGATATTCTAAAGAAAAGGCTATTAGTACCTTGGTTATTGAAGCAAAATCTAGGCCTACATGTTTAGCTCTAGGAGGATAGCCTTGGGATAAAGTTATTGATAATAAAAGGAAGGGTAATAGAATTAGGTTCAATCCACTTTCTTTTACTCCTGCAACGTCAACAAAGCCACAATCCATTATTGAGAAATATTTACCTTTCAGGGGAGTGCAAGGATATTTATCAGAATAATATTCCAGAGATGAGATGGATGTTTTTTGATTAGTTCATAAAAGGGCTAAGAGAACCCCAGATACAGAAGGGAGAGAGCTTTCCAAAAGGTAAAAGATGAGTATGGAGGAAATTGCTGAAGAGGTAGTTGCTTTTAATACAGAAGGGTTAGTTGAACAAGAACAACAACTTGAAAAAGAATTTGAACAAGAATACCCTACATCTGTAGGTGAAGGTATGATTTCTAATACCTCTTCTCCTTCTCATCTCCATTAATCCCCTAAAGGATTTCCCTCCCTTTCTAGTCAAGAAAATATGGTGAATTTGCCTCCTTCACCTCACAGTTCTCCCCTCATCCCATCAGTAGCTATGGAGGCAACAGTCAATTCTTCTATATCACAGCCTCCTTCGAACTCACCTTCCACTTCTGAGGCATCCACTTCAGTATCCACCATTATTACGCCCTCATCTCTTTTACCACCATTCATGGGACAATGCGTTCCAAGTTCATCCATCTGATCTACTATTAGTTTTGTCCCTATTTCCTTGAATTTACCTATATCAACAACAAAAATAGTCATAGAATCTACCATTGTAACAGAGACTGCTACCAATGTGTTTCCATCCCCACCAAAAAAAGTCAGTATGCCCTCATTTTTTTGATGCCATTATCTCCTTTGGTTGGTGATATTTCAATTTTTTTTGCTATATCCAAAGAGCAAGCAACTGGTTAGAGCATAAATGATTATTGGGCAGAGAAGCTTACCAAGCCTTCTAGCCAGATGGCTATGAGAAGAAAACGTATGTATGTTAATCCCATAACTAGGCAAAGGGTTTCAAGGTCTTTGATTCTGTAGGTGAGCAATCCTGAAAATGAGATGATTGCTCAGGATTATAGAGTGAAAGAAATCATAGAATATATTTACAATATTCCTATTGAATATGAATTAGGGATGGCCAAGGTTCACTTAGATACCTTTTATGTGAAGACTGATATAGCAAAAGATAAGGTAGAAAATTTGAAACAATAGGTTGAAAAGCTTAAGAAGAGCCTCCATGATAAAAAATAAGTAGAGAAAGTTCTAAGGAAGGAGGCTAAGAGTTGGCAGGAAATATTTCAAAAGGCTAATGAGTTGAAAGATCAGTTAGAAGAATAAAAGAAGTTGAATGAGTATCAAGCAAAAGAGATTCAAATTTTGAAACATTAACTTCATATTGAGAAGGTCAAGTCCTCAAGATTTTCCAAAGATAATTTGAAAAATATAAAGCAGGAGTTGTTTTCTAAAATTCAAGAAAAATGTTCAGGTCTTCAACTCATAATTGACTACTTGAAGGATGTCAGCCAATTATTATCTATCATTCAAAAGGATTTAGATCAAATCACTGGAGAGTTACAACCTATGGTGATTCCAATAGAAAAAATGTACAAATTGGTTGGTAGTAGGCTCAGTGATGCTACTAAACCAATTTATAATAAAGAATGGAATCTAGCTGGGGTAGCTTCCAAGATAGTGGTGAAAAAGCACAGGGTAGTTTAGAGAGCCTGGTTGTTGTTTGACAGGATGGACAGGGGAATTAAAGAGATCATTGAAATGAATGAGGAAATGATTCAGGTCGATTTCAAAGGACTTTGGAAGGAGGATCACAACTTGTTATCTATGGAGGAAGTCCAGCAAAGCATCAAGGATAGCTTACAAGATGAGGCTGGAATTGAGTCATTAGAAGAGCCACTATCCCAAGAACAAGTTGTTAAGATAATTATGAGTTATACCCGCCTGAGATATATCATGGAAGATCTTGTGAATAGATGGAATGATGCTAATTATGAAGATATTGGAGAACTAAAATACGTTTATAAGCAGCTTAAAGAGACAAAATCATTTTGAGAAAACCTAGAAATAGGCTCTTGAATATTTGGAATCAATGGTTCAAGTGTTTAAGGACACTTCTGGTAAAGATGATCAAGGAGTACAGACTCCTAGAGAATATGAATAGGAAGAGGTTGTAGAAGAATAAGAGTAATATTGAGCAATTACAGGCCTAGGAGGAGCTCATGCTTGAACCATTATTTTTTGTTTGTACATATGCATAAGTTTTGTATTCGTATACATCAGTTTTGTATTTCTATTTTTACTCTAACAGTTGTCAAAAATAAGCAATAAAGGCATGAGGCCTACAACGCAACATTTTTGTGTGAAGGCATTTGTGAAGGGAAGCCTTATAAAGGAGGTGAGTTGTGTATATTTTCTGAAGACAGTAGTAATACTAATATTATTGACACAATATCTAGTTGAAAAAATCAGTTCTATGATATTTTTGGCATAGTTTCGATATGAACCTCTACCCTCTAGGCAAAATTAAGTTTTTAGATGGTAGGATTTGTATGGAAATCATTCCTTAAAACATATATTAAAGAATAAGTATTATTTTGACTCCTAAGGCCCAATGGATAAGACTCTAGATTCGATTGGCTTTGCAAGCAAATCCACCCGGGAGGCGCCAGAATGTAGGCCCAAAATGGCCACATACTTAGTAAAATTTTGTATAATTTTGACTAAGTCATAAAGCTATCATTTCGCTCCAAAATTAGGTTGATAATATGAGTCCGCTTAACAGTTATTCAATTTTGAAATGTTTGAAGCGATTTTGGGTAATTGCATTCTGGGTCTGAAATGATGACAGATCTCAAATCCACAAAAGTTCTTGAGATATGGTGATGTTAGCAGCAAAAAAGTGTGGAATAGCCTCCTTGCATATATCCAATTCTGGAAAAAAAAATTATTTCCCACTTCGGATTGACGCTATCTTCAAATCCACAAAAGTCTCAAGGAAATGATGACATCAGTAGTAGAAAAGTATGGAATGGTGATCCATGGAATGAACAAGTATTTTCTTTCCAAAATTAAGATAAAGTGGAATGATTGAATAATGATGAGGCAAAAGATAAAAATCCCAGAGTGGATTCAAGGTTCAGATACTTTGGATTTGGATTGGAGATTCTGCTACTAAGAAAGATGATGTCATAAGCAGAATGGAATTTAGCTTATGTTGGATTGAATCTAAACCATGTGATGAAGAAGATCGACGACAGAGGTTAGTATTCTAATTTTTGGTTGTTTAAAGAGATGTTTCTACATCAGAACTGTAACACTCAGTCAGAATATGAAGCGTCAAAGGTTTTCAATAAGATCAGACCAAAGGCAGTTACATATAGATGATGGCAATCTATTCCCAAGAAGGATGGAATATTCTGAACTACAGTTCTACTGAGTGACTAGCAAGTTGCATAGACCCCGTGCTATCATGGTGGACTCCATTCTAGGGGAATTCCTAGAGGACGAACCAATGAGCTAATGCTAGCTAAACTCTTTGTTGAGCTATTGTAACAATATTTTGTGTATTGTTTCTTGATTATTATAATATGAAAAACTATAAGTAGAGGTCAAACCCTCATTTTGAAAGGTCGGATCTAGCGTTTTTGCCTGTACCACTATAAATATTCTTGAAGAACTTAATGAAAGGAGAAATACATTGATATTCACCTAAAGTCCATGTTCTCATGCTTGATGTCAGAGATTTGGATTTCATTGTTTTTTTCTGTTAATACTTAGATTTTTAGTTTATGCCTCTTTTAGATTACTAGCTGTTATAAGTAATTGAAATCTACTTTGAGCTTGTTCTATGTTATTAGCAAGTACATTTCTATGAAATCTGGATTTTGGTGAATTTTGTTATTTGGATTATCATTCCCTTGGTATTAAAATTTCTTGTTATAACTTTTCTTTGTTATGCTTTAATATCTGAAATGATCTATTTTGAGATAAAGGTTGATCTAAATGTATATCCTGAGTATGGTTTTTTGAGATCTTTTTATGGTGATGCAATATTGTTAACCTATCTGTCCACTGTTATCTACATATCTCTAACCCTAACATTTTATTACCTTAAACTCCAAACCCTAAATGAGCATAATTGTGTCAACAACCTATTAAGTTGACAAGGAACCAACCTACTATGGAGGTTGGATCAGAAACCCATGTTTTGGTCCATCCAATGTTGAGTGTTGAGCTACAGCTATCAGGTATAACCCTAAATATAAAATAGGAATATAGATAGCCATAGTATCAAGTGAAAACTTGGTGCAATTCAGTGTCCAACAGGTATATATTTTAGCCTAAGACCATTTGTTGGTTGAAAACTCGAAGCTACTTCTTTTCAAGCATGTTATATACTATGGCTCAAAATATTTGACATGATTGAATATCATGACCATTTTGTCTATGATATAGATAGTGCAACTCTTCCTCATACCCTTGTGGTCTTGGATGATCTGGGTTCAACTGGTGAAACTCAGGTAATATGATAGCATTTACGACACAATCAATTGAAAACTGATACCACAAGCTCAAAGCAATGAGGGATGCTTTCTAGGTTGCTGAGGCAGTTGAGTTGGTGCTTAATATGGTTGAGGCATTTTTTGTGGCTTCATAGGGGATAGTTTGACCTTATATGAGGGTTGCTTTTGTATCTCATGGTTCTCAAGTTGGTTCATGATAAAGTGTAATGCCTCATTTTGTTGCTCCATTTATACCTCTATATTTTAGAGGTGATTTTGCATATGCTCCAATACTAATAAGGCTCTCATGTGTTTTTCTAGTGATTGGTTTGAAATACCATTTTCTACTAAAGGAAGTGAAAGAGTGGGTGCTAAATATCCACCAGGTAACTATAAATCACCCATTTCCTTCATTTGAGTCGATTTTGAGGCTTCATGATGATCCACTTTGATAGTGGTATCCACATGCTCATGTTTATGACTCAATTTATGTTTCTATTTCACTTTGTGGTGTTGAACTGTGTTAGCTTTGGTACCCCCAGTATGATGTGGGGAATTCACCTATTCTTGTTCTTGTTCTTGATGAGGCACCATGAGAAGTGAGTTAGGGGTGACTAATGCTAATGGTTTTGATCTCTTCAATATGGCAACAATATTTGATTGCACCATATCTTGGTTTATCTACCTTAGAGTCACTTGGTCTTCTAACTTAATGTTAACCATTTCCACAAACTCTTGAGAAGGTGCTTTAGCTTTCAGACCAGTTGAAGAAACTTTAGTTATGTTAACTAATATTTTTTCTCCTCATCGGGTAATATGATACCATGATTTTTGGTGATGGGAAAAGGTAGAGACTTCTTGATGCAAGCCTTAGTCGAATTTTTGGTGATTTTATCTGATTGAATGTTTCCAGAGTTTCTTGTGGCTCATTGAACTCCTTGTAATACTTGAATGGCTCAGGATCATGGGGGACCACATGCACCTCATATAATACCATAGGAAGACCATGAATGAGGGATATGGAATGTGTGCCTTCCATAGTGACTTTGATCTATGCTTGTTAGGATTCCATGGAAGGATATCTAGAATATTGATTCTTTGCACCTCATATAATCGATCAAAGAGCGATGCTAATGTCTCTGACAAATCAATATATTGTCATTGTGGCTGATATTGTTGGCCTTGTATCTAATTCTATTACATATGATTTTGGGCCAAAGGAGGTTGGTATTGGTAATTATGTCGTATTAGTAGAGGTGGTGTGACTTGGTTTACGGATTCAAGGATACTAAAAACAACTTGATTGATTGGTGTCACCTTTCGTTGCATGTTGGCACATTTAATATTCATGTTTGGCCATTCCTTTTTTTGGATTCGAATATCACCTTCCTCAATATTGATGTCCTCAATAACCTTAGCTTGTTCTAAGGCCTCTTCAAATGTTTGATATTGCTATAATTGTAAGAGAAGAGAGATTTGTTTTGAATAGCTTATCGTAGAAAATCAAATGAGACCTATTGTGGGTAAGGTGAAAGGTAGTTTTAAAATCACCTTCCTCCACCTATTTCCATACTCAATGACTGGCTCATTGTCAAGTTGATGAAGGCTAGAAAATTCAGTCAAGTTTATCATTTTTTTAGCACTAGAGGTAAAACATTGTAGTAATGCATCAGCTAATTGCTCAAAGGTGTATATGCTTGTTGGAGCCAAATTTAACTCAACTTTGAAAACCCCCAAATTTAAATTTTTGGTTTCAATCAAACTGCTAATACTGTTGGTCATTACTTAAGTTGTTATGAGTAATTCAATTTTTCATTGGTTGGTTTGATAAAGTCTAACCTTAGCCTTTTTAATAATGTGGGCTTCATGGTATAAATCAAAGTACCTCAAATGGTTAGGGAAGAAAATTTCAAATTAAAAATCTAAAGCCAAAGTCTGACCTTCAATTAAATATTTCCTCAGGCCTAAGTCCGACCTTCATAAATATTTTAATCTAAAGTCGGTTAAGTCATTTCACCATGGTCTCAAAATTTGAAAGGTCTAAGGTTAAAGAAAATATTAATTAATTAAAACCTAAGGGTATGCACCCCACTAAAGCTAACAAGCGAGCACCTCAAAATTAATCCAAAGGCTGCTCTCGATACAAAAAAAATTGAATGATAACTCATTAATTAAATCGACGAAGAGATAAATCAAAATTCAATCCATGGTTAAGAAGTAAAAGATAGCACCTTAGGCTTAATCGGATGGTAGCACATCATCATGAAAAAATATAATGGATGCGCATTCCAAAATAACCTATACGATAAGTCAAATGGGTCTAAACATTCTAACCCAAGGTTTTAAACAAGCAAGTTGTCTTCGATCTAACGACAACGCTTCATCAAGGAATAAATCCAATGGATGTGCACTCACTAAGATTCCAAAGGTTAAGTCATAGACTAATAATAGAAATTATTAAAGTCCTTGCACCTTCAACAAGATCAACAAGTGCATTGACCCCAAGATCAAATCGATGGCTACGTGCTATCCAAAGAGTCACAATTTTAAATGCAAGACTTGATGGTTAAAGGGTCTGATTAAACAATGAGTAAGTCTGATAGATCGGACGATCGCACCAAACAAAGTATAGATCGACGGTTGCAATTGATTCTATTAAAGTAAAATTTTAAAGTCAATATTAAAAAATATGCACGCCATTCGATTAATCATCGGGCTAGTTACCAAGATCAAATGGTTGCACTGGATCGATTTTTAATCTAACGGTGGTGCACTAATTGAAGATGTATTAAAGAGTGTTAAGGCTCGAAAAAATTAATTAATGTTAATCATGTGATTAAAATGGGTTTAATACATCGACTAATCCTCCCCTTTTGTCTTAATTATGATTAATATTATACGTACTCGATTAAACTAACTTGTAGGTTGACTAGATCCAACGGCTACGCTTGCCTCCACTCGAAATCTAATGGTCGTGCTGAAACCACAAATGGTAAAAGAAAAGGTTAAGGTAAAGAAACATGTTAATTATGCTTAGAGAGAGTTTAATACGTTGACTAATCCCCCCATTTCACATTAAACATGATTAATATAAAATCAAAAGTTTTTACATTGATTATATGGTGGGCATTTTATTGACAATCTAACGATGGTGCCCAAAATCATCCAAAAATCAATGGTCGTGAAGGCTTGTAGTGGTGGCAAAGGATTGAAAGCTAAATGAAGAAATTTTAATGGTACACAAATTGGATGGCAGAGCTCTTTTCTCCCCCAGATCCAAAGGTGCGCATACAAAAAATCAATCAAAGTTTAATCTAAGCATTATTATTTCAAAAGGTTTATTAATTAAACCAAGGTATGTATAAGTGTTTCAAATTTATTAATAACCATGTGCATATACATGATCCAATGGTCAAGCCTCACCACATTATGATCTAATGGTGATCGCAAAGTAAAATACACGTATCATACGATTGCCATCAATTAATATGAGTTGCAAAGGTTTGAAAATAATGAATATTAACATTGGATAATCATGATTAATTGAAGACCATAAAACATGTTATGTCAAGTTTTTATATGCAGCTAGGTACATTAACCATCATGCAGGTCTCAGGATATCAATGATCGCACCAACATCCTACCCAGATCGGACGACAGTGCATCAATCGACATTCCAAGAGCAAAACCAATTACTTGTATCTGACGGTTGTGATTAATCACGATTGACTTAAGGAAAAAGGGGTATCATAGGAAATATGAAAAACAACGCTCAAAATGAGAATCAAATATCACAAAAATATCAAAAAAAACATAATTGATCCCAAAGATCTAGTTATCACTCAAATCCGAGGTGGCACGAGGTGCAAAAAGGATACTACCCCTATGGCACATACCGTTCCATGTCAGATTAAAAAATCCCCATTGAAAATGAATATAAAGCATGAATGATTGCAGGCACATGGATCAAAGGGACCTAGGCCCGTAAGTTAATAGATATCACCCATCATAAAGCATAAAACTCTAGAAAAGGTTGAGTTGGCATGATTCCATTGGTCAATTTTGAACAACGGTTGGTGGCATCGGGTCGATAATGAAACGTGCAAATTTATCAAGTTCACTCCACCACCCTGTATATGAACTTACAAAACCAGTCAAGGCCACTCCATTGGTATACCAAAAATTAGAATTGATACATTAGAAGCATAGAGGGAAGAGAGTATTCATATTATGAGAACTCGAAGAAGAACTTGACCAACAATCACGAGAGCAAAGGCATCTTGAGGAGATGTATTCATACCTACAGATACATGAGAAGCCATGAATTTTATCATAGATAAATCACCCTATTCTATGATTTTTGTACCACCTATTCCTAGTACCACTATGTATGATTTTACCTAGAAATGTGGGGCAGATAAAAAACCCAACTTAGCTCAACTATACGAGATCAAAAATGCATGCATTAAGAGTTTTTCCCAAGTGATGGAAGGCAATAACAGAACCCCATGGATAATGGTAGATTTGTTCCATAAATATCAGAGGTGGCAGTACAAGGGTTTTGCCAAAGAAAACATATGGAATAGTAAACTTGGGAAGCTAATATGCCCAAAAGTGCATTTCTCCTTAGATTTAATGGCTTGGCTAGCAGTGGCATATGACAAAAGAATGAGGACCTTTCGAGACTACAATAATAGGAAGGTGTTCAACACAAAAGTTGAAGATATCCAAGAAGTGTTCAACCTAACGAAGTATACCACATTTTTAGTGGACCAGACAATCAAACACCAATCTCGCATGTTCATTGATATCAATATTTTTTTGAAATTGTTTGATACACATGTAGAAATAGAGAAAAATTTCCCAATTAATAAAAATACTTTAAACCTTGGGTACAAGACTTCTGTGACATGATAAACATAGTATTGGGAGTACAGGATATGAGTAGAATAATGAAGAGGGTTTTTTATTTAGTTGCACAATGTAATAGAGGACATAACACCCATATCTACACCTGGGAACTGGAATTAAGCTCATAAATACACAGAGAAATGGTAGAACTAAAGAGAGCAATTTTTTAATAGAGGCAGGATATGTCTCAATTTTCACAATATTATTTTCTCACTCACTTAATAGCAGGCCAATTGGGGGAAGAAGCCCGTAAGATATTAAAAGCCATAGATAGTACTTATGTACATAATAGCTTCTAGAGACTTCATGAAGGACGAACTCACATGGGCTAGTTTTGTGATCGCTTCTTGGTAGAAATCCATTAGGCCTTAACTAGGCTAATTCCAAAAATATTAGGGCCAGGGGTAAGAGCATTCATTAAAGAAAAAAATATAGGATATTTCTTCTTCACAGAGGGTTTTACTTACATCATATTATATGGAGCTAAAATACCTCCTAAGGTGTTACCTCAGTACCACCCACTATCCATAGCAGCACTAGAATTATGTAGACAAGTGGCAGAAGAGGCTAAAATGAGACTGGTTAAGAAGCATAGAAAATTCCCTTGGATTGATGTTCCTTGCCATTTTGAAGATTGTGTATTTGTTGGATATCCTTCCCTACTCAAGGGAATGTTTGAATTGGACAATATGGGATTCGATGAAGTATCATGGAGGTTTTATGACCCAAAAGGAACTTATAGCAAGATGATGGATAAGAGAGAGTATGCTCAAATCAAGCACCGAGAAGATGCTTTTGAAGAGAGCTTATTAGAAGCTATAAAGAAAAAAATATATTTATAGACAATATGGGATAATTTCCCTCTAGAAAATAGAGGTATAACATAGGTTTGTGAAGCCTATGACAACCCAGCAGAACTAAGAAGGCTTCGAAATATTTCAGTGGATACTACAACACCTATTATGCCAAGGATAGACCCAAAAATTTAAGAAGACCCTTTGCTAGAATTGATAGAGGAGCAAGACATAGAATTAATGGAGGCCACTATTAGAACTATTGATGTAGTAGAACAACAGGTTAAACTCCCAGTGAATGACCAACTCAGAATAGAAGCAACACCAAAAGAAGTTCCTCAAAAAACCTGTATACATAAGGGCAAAGAAATAGTAACTTCATCCTCTCAAAAAGCACCATCAACAAAGCAGACTATAGTTCTTATATCTGATAATGTTTTATCTATGACCAATGTGAAGAAATTGGCACCCATGGCCATCCCAAATTCTATAAACATAAAGGGATAGGAGATAAAAATTCCAATAGTAATACAAGTAAAAGGTGGACTAGGTGGCCTCTTCCAAAGCTACTCAGTAAAAATTCAAACAAAAATAGCTCTAGTAGAAGCTAAGAAACCTAGATTATCTCTACCTATTGCCAAGGTTGTTTTAGAAAGAACAGATGAACAAGTGACCTTTACTGCTATAGATGAACAAGAGTTATAGTTAGTAGTAGGAATGGGAAATACAGAAGAACAATCTTCAAAAAAGGCAAAAATGGGGACAACTATGTCAGACATTGCTAAGGTTGATCTCCCTCCTCTACAAAACCCACTAGTTTTCAGTACCAATGAAGAAACAGGTGGATCATCAGTACTGGGTAAAGATGCAAATATAGCAAAACTTGTCAAAACAGTGAATTCTCAAGCCATTGATCAATTTGTTGAAAATATTGAAGCACTAAAAAATAATTAGACCAAGAAGAAAAATAAAAAGTAGAATTAAAAGCTATGATAAGTAAGTAGAAAGAAGATTTAAATAAGAAAGATGCTTCAATTGCATAGCCCCCTATAGTAACCAAGGTTCAAGATCATGTATATTATTTGAATGTAATGAAAAATAACATGTACAAAAGAATAAAATCTCAGGCCAAAGGTTTTACTGAAATATTCAGGCAAATAAGGGTGATTCAAATGTCTGCTCAAGAAATCATGACCTTGATGTAGGAAAGAGAAAAATATTTTAAATTCATTCACCCAACCCTGGACTACATAGGGGATCATTTTGAAGAACTACAAGGACAAGAAATAACAACACCTAAAGGCAATAAAATTCAAATCAATTTTAAATTTTTCAAAGCATCCCTGTTTGGATCAAACTGAGAAAAATGGACAAATTCTGTGACTGAGATGAATGATCTGATAAAGGATGCTATAGATAAACTGACATATATTGTCCTATCCTTAAATCAATGCTTGGAAGCATCAAACATAGAAGGAATATTCAAATAAACCCTTGAGAGATTTGATTGTGAACAAGGTGATGAGGAGGAGATGATTAAACAAACTACACTCATGGTGAATGCTACAAAAGCCTTACTACTTCAGTATGATAGAAACATACCTGTTATTGTTATACAAAAAAATAGAATTTTGCAAGAAATGAATATGCTTAGGATTGCAGCCATGTTTGACACAAAAATATGGAGGTTGATTGATGAGCATATTAAAGGGTTGCAAAGGAGTTTAAAGGGAAAAAGGGTCAATACCTGCACTTAGGAAAAATAGATTCTGCACCATAGATAGCTATAATAACAGGAGATTTGGGGTAGTCAAAGGGTCAAAGGATCAAGGAAAGACAACTCAAAAGAAACCAGTTCGGAAAGCAGCAGCTAAACACACCAAGAAATAGCAGAAACAAGCAAAAGTTCTCCTCATACTTAAATCACCAGTTGAGTGGGAATATGTTTGAACAATTCAAAGAAGAGAGCACAGTCAGTTCAGAACAAATCCAGCTAGATAGCATCAATTTTGGAGATTCAATCAAAATCTACCAAGTGTACAGTCAGAAGTAAACCAAGAATAATAGAATCAAGAACTAGCAACTACAAGAGGAAGCAGGCAGGTCTGGATTATGCGTCAAGCAATTAGAGAATAACATTTTTTCTAAGAGGTATACTTGAGTGCCCTGTTAGTTGTGCTATTGTATTTTTTTGTGTCTATTTTATTTTATTCATTCTTTCTTCCTCCCCTTGCTATGTAGGATTGTGTGATAGGAAAGTGTTCAAGAAGCTAAGAATATTTCCAGTCTTATTGAGCCTAATATTTAGAGATTCTTTTGTTACCATATTGGAAAAAGGAGAGTTGGAGAGACCTGTTACATTATTTGAACAGAGTCATATTCATTGTATTGATGTATTTCTTTAAGAAAAATAGATTTAAAAGGCATCCCACCCACTCTGCATGTAATATTTTATGAAATCAATACAATTCTGGATTTTATTCCTATCATTTCTTTGTCTCAGTATTGTGTGTATCTATATAATGGGTTACATTATTTGAACGCATTATATACGTTTCTTTTGTTGGTTAACTCTTGATTTTATTAGGATATTTGAGTGATATTAAGAATGCCAATTTTCTTCTCCCCTTCTCTCTATTTCATATTAAAATTATTGTTAAATTGCTATAACATCCCAATAAATTAGGCACCGGTCTACATAATGCATAACAGTTGGTTATTTTCATGCTTGGTCATTTTAATAAAAATACTTATAGTTTAATATAAATATGGAGCATGCAAATTAGAAGCTTAATTAAAGAATTGCTGCTAGGTTTTCCTTACCCGTTCTACCATCTTCTTTAGCAATATTCGGGTTTAGCAGAACATGAGGCAAGTCGACCAGAGCCTGTAATAGCTTGTTGGTTTCAAATAGATTCTTGTAGCGTGAAAATTGATTTCTTATGGATGCAAGAATCGATTCCAACAATGCTATGGGGTGGTAAGTGAATATACCATTCTAAAGAATCTCTAGCTAGTGTTTTAAGAAATATTATCAACATCAAGGGGTCATTATATTGAAAATGGAAGTACATATCAATGAATATTGTCACGTGCTCTTGTGCATCTTTGTCATATTTGAATTTTTCAAGTTGAGGCATATTTAAATTTGATGGATATGTTAGTGATGACATTTATGGATGCAAAGGGTGATTGCTAAGCTAATTTAGTGTAGGTTTTTGATAAACCAATCTTTGATTTTACTTTTTGAATGAATTTATTTGATCAGCTAGTGCTTTGTATGGCCCTAAAGAAATGATATGATCTTCCTTTTATCACCCTTGATTAGGTAGAGGAGGCCACTTTTGATGTTGATGTGGACAATAAGTATAATAATTAGGTACCTCATCATAGATGGATTTAGGGTAAGCATCCACTTCTTCCTGATGTTCCCATTGGGACTCTTCATATGATTCCTCATCATATTGATCTTGGTACTATTGAGTAGTATGAGGTTCTTTATGATAACTAGATAATGGCCTTTGATGTTGAATATGATTTTAATGTGGCCAAGGGGAGAGACCTTGGAATTACACTAGATACCTTATGCATTGTTGCATCCTCTGGATGTCAGGAATAAGCACCACTTTATTTAATGCCTTTTGTACTTTATATTGTTGTATATTTTGTTGTTCTTGTATATTTTATTGATACAAACTTTGTAGGTGTTCTCATTGTGAATCCACCCCTTGTTGATTTAATTTTTGTTGATACAACTAGAGTTGATCCATATACTATTTCTGGTTAAGTTATGGCATCAGTGCCTGATGTGTATGATCTCATTGTTTAATTATATGGGGGCTATGTACCCTCATATTGGAAACATGAATGGGTTTGTCATTTCATTTCCTCTAGTAGGATCTATCACTTGTTTTCCATGCTTCTTAAATGTTGCATTGACTTGATACTCTAGTTTATGAATTGGATCTGTATAGTTCGACGATGTAAATATGCAACATGGATGCCCCACATACTCTTCATGAAGAGTAGGAGGATGAATTGGGTTATCTTCCTCACCTATGAGGAATTATGCATATTTAGTCTTAGATATAATCTTTGTACATTCATACTGCACATAAGCACAATGTGTATATGTAGAATGCTCTCTATGAGGAGTAGGGGGATGACTTGCTTGATCAAATGGGGTGGTTTTTTCCTCTAAGCTAAGCCATGGTGTGCTCTCATTTTCATATTATGATTGATGTATAGAGAAATATAGGATGTGATCTTGTGACATTGACCTACTAGGCTCCTCAGTGGGTGGATTGTTACTCATATAGAATTCTATCAAGGTGTTCCAATCAGGAAGGTTTCCTGGAGTATCTATGGGTGCCTCTCTAATAGGGATATCTTGAAGGTTTGACTCCTTATGGATGGTATTGATGTTATTATAAGACTTGGGATGCCATTCAAGGATGGCCATGTCCTCTGGACTGATTTGGATATGTTCAGTGGTTATGGAACCTAATTCCCTCTCTAGATTGGAGGTCTTGCTCACCATGGGAGGTCTCCCGACCATTTGAAAAAATAATTGGCTTTCAAAAAAAAATTGTAAGTGTCATATATAAAAAAATTCAGTGTGACAAGATGATCACAATGGGCTATGACTCCAAAAAGTGACTTTCGGGTCAAAAATTTGTATTTTTGAAATAATTGGCCAATTGGGGCTCGTGGGGAAATGCCCAATTTTAGGAATTATTAGGAAAATTTGAATCATGAAGAGTTAGGAATAAAATTTTTTGTGAGAGGTGCACAAGGGGCTAACTAAGACAAAAAAAATAAATTTGGTAAATTTTGGAGTTGTCTAGCCCATTTTATGACTATTTCAATGGAGTTTTTCCTTATTTTTGGCTTCAAAAATAGAGTAATCATAAAACCAAAATAATTTTTTCATTATAGCTCCGATTTGCATGATTCTTGATCCATTGGATGCATAATAAAAAAGTATATTTTTTTTCAATAAATTTCCTTGAAAAATTAGGGTTAGAGTGTGGTCACAAATCAAGAATCTTAGGTTGATTACCCAACAATAAAGAAACACACAAAGTAGACAATATGATTATCTCTTTTACAAATTAGATGTGTGTCCTAAAACTAGTTTTAGTGTGTTTAATATGTGTTTTTTCTCTTGATTTATTGTTTGTGTTTTGGACTTATAATTAGGGAACTCAACCATAGTGGTGACTAGGAACACTAGTGCCAAACATGATTTCTCAAAAGAGTCTAGGGTACACCGCTTAAAACCTAGTGGAGGGTTTGCCTAGCTCTTCCACTCTGAATCAATAATTGCTCCAATAGTGGGAGACAATTTGAACACAAGTGACCTACACCAACTTAAAGTAGTTCCCTATTCTATCTAAGGATATCTAGGGGGAAATTTTGTGGAAGGATGTGAATTCCAACATCACCGGTCTGAATTGGGGGTTGGTAATGAAATCCAACTTTACCAATGTTATTGTAATATGTGCAAGTGTGTGGGATTCTTTTTAGATTTTTGAAATAGAAAGTGATGAATCAACCAAAATTCATGACTACTTTCCTACATGCCTAAAGGAATGTTTATCTTCAAAAAAATGCATATCTAATTTAATCTAAATGATTTTTCATATAATGCACTTCCTACTTTGTGAATTGAGGCCACTGGTTGGGTGGCATGCAGGCAAACTAAACACACAAAAGCCTAGAAAATTGGAGAATAGGGTAGATCTTAAAAGCAAAGGCTCACTATTCCTAGCAGCACCTAGAGGAAGCTAAAGGAAAGTCTAAGAAACATATAATTCATTTTCTTTTTCCATTTTTCTTTATATTTTCCTTAAAATATATATGATTTAAGTTGTTATTTTTTTGGAAAAAAATTTGTAGATAGAAAAACAAAGAGAAATAGAGAATGCTACCAACCTCAAATCCTGATATGATGATGGAAATTCTACCCTCTACCACACTTTTCTATTAGATGTTTACCAGAGCAGCTACTATTGGCCATTGACTATAGGAGTGGCTAATATTTGTTGGTTGCTATCGACCAGAATGACCAAGACCTTCTAGTCACTATCGACAAAAGTAGCCGAGCCTACACATAAAAACCTACAAATGTTAGTAAATCAACAAAAAATAAAAACCTGGTGGGGTTCCCACTGTTATCACCATTTGTACAACCTCGAGGAGTATGCATCGCAGCCCTGCTTACAATGCAATATTATATCAAATGGAAAAACAAACAAAGTAGTATGCGTAACTCAAAAATAAAAATAACAAAAAAAGATCCTATTTTTATTAATATCAATAATGAATTCAATTACATATTCGTCCCTTTGAGGGATACCTAATTTTTGATACAATTAGTTACAAGCGGGACACATGGTGGATAAATCCCCTCATAAAAGGGATTGTGCACCTTCGTAGGCCCCCTGATCTCACACACCAAACTATATGAGGGCTTACAGATGCCTCCTCTTGATTTCTTCTTGGAGGGATCTCGTGCTTTGGATACCTGGAACTGATCCTATGAACCTATATTTGTGTGCATGGAAACAATAGAGCACAATAAGTAGAATGGGTAGCCTCCCCAGATGAGACCTTTTTGTTAGCAAATATGATAATCCAAATAAATAAGCATAATGTGCATTGAAATATAGCATATCTAAGCAATAGGCATATGAAAATCAGAAATATTAATCTAAATGCAATGAAAGATTCAGATCTATACTAAATCCATGTAAATGAAATAATGATAAATAAATATCTATTACTTAGAATAAAATAATCAACCATTTTAAAACCTAGCTATGATTGTAGGCCACTATCAAATATAGCAGCCTCTAACTTAAAGGTTACCTTAGGTCTTATGGGTTGTGACCATCGATCTCTTCACTCGAATTGATGTTCAAGGAATGTCGGTTGTGTATTGTACACTGATAGGCGATGGAAAATGATGGATCTGAATACTGATACATGGATGTGGCTCAGTCGAACGATGCTCTAATGCTCCTTCAAGGGGTGTATATTGGCTCTCCATTTTGATAGGGCTCCATTGAAAATAATTTGAAATTTTTGTCTCTCTTTTTCATCTTGGAAGTCTACATATGTAGCCTTCCTGGTTTTAGATCCATATCTAGATCTGCATGCGAACTGATAGTCAAAGAAGAAGGTTCAGTCACAAACTGGCATTGAAGGGATGGTTAGAAGGAACTCTAGGAGTTCCTCACTGAAATTCCTTTGCAAACCAAAAAACTATTGTCTTAACCCATGATTTGGGATGTCCTTGACAACAATCTATATTTTAGTGCTAGTCATTGTCATCAACAATGGCTAGTTATGGCCATTCTCAGCTTGAGTGGCTAGGATTTGCAACCACTTTGGTCGATAACTACCAAGCCTAAACGGGCTAGAACTATCCCTTTTGAATGGTTAGGACCACTACTAGCTCTTGGAAAGATCCAATATCAGTCATATGGTTTGCGTATGTGTCCATATGAGTAGTCTCCTAAATATAACATGTTTTAGGTGTCTACACAAATAGTCTTCCCAATGAGACATCTAGTCCATGCAATACATGTGTAACATATCTTCCAAAACTTGGTTAAACCTTTCTATCTATCCATCCATTTCATGATGATATGCATAACTAATATTCACAGTTGTGCCAATTGCATGATGAAGAGCCTTCTAGAACTCAGAAGTAAACCTAGAATCCCTGTCAGAGATAATCATTTCCATAAATCCATACAACCTAAAAATTTCTTTTACAAATTTATTGGCAACAAGTACAGCATCATCTGTAGTACATCCTGGTATAAAATGTGCAACCTTAGTGAGTTTATCTACTATGAAAAAAATTGCATCATGATGATATTTTGTCTTTGGAAAATCGATAATAAAATCCATTGATATTACTTGATATTTGTGAGTGGGTATAGCATGTGAATACAATTTTACTATTGGATGTTGATGTTCAACTTTCACCTTCTGACACTGTAAACATCATACCACAAAATTAGTGATATATTTCTTCATACCAGACCAGTAAAAGGTCTTTTTCATATTTTCCCTCATCTTGGCTCCTCCAGGATGAGTAGAATAAGGAGAATTATGAGCTTCATGCATGATCAATCTCCTCAAATAACCCATTTTAGGTATGACTACTTGATCTCTAAAGCATAAAATTCAATATTTCATGCTATAATATTGGTTTTCATTCAATTTTTTCTCTATCTTAACCTAAATTTCACTACATTCAGGATCCTGACAATGCATCTTTTTTATTTACCCCATTAAATCCACATGACTAAGATTCAATTCAGCTATGTGCTTCCTCCTACTTAATGCATTAGTGACTTTATTTTATTTTCCTTTGGTATACTCAATACCAAAATCATATTCTGCTAAGAACTCTATCCACCTTCTTTGTCTAGCATTTATCAATGGTTGAGTGAAGATATAATTCAAACTTTGGTGATCAGTTCTTAACTCAAATTGTCTACCAACCAGATAATGGTTTTCTTAAGGCATTCACAACTATAGTAAGTTCTAAATCATGAGTAGCATAGTTAACTTCATAATTTTTTGAGTTTCCCAGACTCATGCTACTACATATTTATCTTGGTATAGGACTCCTAATCCCTCTAATGAAGCATCAATACAAATAGAAAAACTTCCTATGAAATTCGAGATCTTAAATATAGGATATAATAATTTATTTATTTATTTTTCAAATAGTAAGGGACATAATCATGATCTAATATAGAATTATTCCAATTGGACTATAAGTTTTCAAGGTAATCATCATAAAGAGGAATGAAGACTTGGTCAGAGTCATTCTTGAGTAGAAGTGACCAACTTCTACAAAAACCCTCATACCACTCAAGTATGAGAATGCTCACCAAAGTGTCAGGTTTTTATCCCTTACCAAAGGGAATCACCCTTCACCATACTATCCACCAAGACTAGTATGTAGGTGAATGCCTTGAATATGGAGAACCACACCAATGGTTAACCATCATCTTAGTTGCAAATCCCTCATCCAATTATGGGGCCACTAAGATATATATCACTAAATGTGATTAACTTACACAATCCTTGGAATAGACATCTTAAGCATAATTATTTTCCCTTGTTTCACTATACATCCTTTGTCTTTCTTTGTCTTCATTGGTAAACTCAATCCATATCTCCTAGAAATTTACCAAGGCTTCATTCCTAGGATAAATTTATGTATTTTCATCTCATTATTATGATTATAGTATGGTACATATTTAAGGAGTCTCACAAATTGTTCATAGTATTCCTCCATATATATTGATCCTTGTTGAAATGCAAATAATTCCTTAAATTTATTCAAATAAAATTCCTTTGTAAGGTATCTATCCTTAAAATCTTCCACAAAAAACTTCCCACTTCAAATTGTTAGGTGATATCTTATGCTCATCTTTATAAGCATTTCACAATTCAATTACTATTCCTCCTAGATGAGAAAGAGAAAATGCCATTTTGATTTCAGAGGAGTAGTTTCTTATGGATAAATGAAGTTCCAGTTTATCTAACCATGACTCAGCTACATCTTCTCCTCCTTTTCCCATGAACTTAGTCACTTTAATATGCTTTATGTCACTGACCATTTATTTCTTCATGTAAGGCTTATTTTCATGCTCTTCGAGATCTTCATCCTCTCTAATCTCAACCTCTGGATTTTCCATCTCATAATTGTTGTTGTGGTGATGCTATGAATTTATAGCTTACAAAATCTATTGAATTTGATCTTGTATTATGGAAAATTTGGCAGTAAGGTTCTCCATATCTTTGTCTAAATTCCCATAACTTTCTCCTATTTTTCTAGCTTCAGGACTATCAATACTAGCCAAGGCTCCTTTCCTCTTACTTATCAATATTGTCACCATGTTTACCTAGAGTAAAAATTTGTATTAATTCTCATTGATTTTCATATTTGAAATTCTAGACAACTAGATTTCATCATAATTTCTCAAGTAATCTATTACTACTAGGTTCATTCCCGAGTTTAGTCGACTAACTCTGTTGCTTTTCATACACACTTGAGAATAAGGAGTAAGTCAAAATACATAGATTTTGAGTAATTTTCCTAAAAGAGTCTAAGGTGCACCACATAAAACCCATAGAAAGAGGGTTCACTTAGCTCTTCCACTTTCAAATGATTGTGGATCTATTAATGGGGGATAGAAACTCAGACATCAGTAATATCAAGTACTAACTTTATCCTTACCAAGTGTGCATCATTTAGATTTATGGAACTTATGTTTGAGTTGTTTTATTTCATACCCAAATATTTTGATAACCTAGATCTAGCTAGAATCCACTAGTTATCCTGGGATCTGATACCAACTATAACAACCCCAATTGTTACTTATCCACTAATTTTTTTGTACATATTTTCATCTTTGACCACCTTTCAATGAGTTAAGAATATAATAATGATCTAAGACAAGAATACCCCAAATGAGAAGTAAGCAATCTGAGCCACAATAGATTAATTCAAAGTCACATTTAAGTAGAAGCACCAACTTCTACAATTCATTCAAATCCATTCACAAATAGGAGCACCAACTCCTACAATTCCATCATACCATCACCAAGTGGTTATGAGGATAATACAATGGCTATGTCCAACATGTCATCACCAACTGGCATAAGTATATCTCAATGGTAATACCATTATTTATGAGAACTATACCTCACCAAAGGTATTTGTTCCTCCTCTTATCCATACTATCAATGAAGACTAGTAAATAGGAGAAATCATTAATCTATTATTCCTCGTGAAAACTTACGTATGACTTGGGATAATTGTCTTAAGCATCATTATAAAAATTACTCATTTACAAGGTGTAGATGGTTTGGTGATTGATTGTCATCTTTCCAAATGTATTGAGTGCTTGGTTTGCTTCTAATTATCTTAGATTAATGGTATTGTTATATCTCATATTTTTGTGTAGGTCATCCATAAGTTTCCCTCTACACTATTGTAATCAATAAGAGATAGAAATTATAAACATTCATTAAACATCATACATTTGACAAAATATACTAATCAAAGAATTTCCATTACTTGATCAATTTCAAAAACATATATCACTTAACATTTTTTAGAGGTAAATAATATAATATTAAGAATTTATCTCTAATTTACAAATATAGTAATCAAATACATAAAATATTATAAATCATGGCTGATTTTACATAAATTGTTTCATCCCTACATAATTACATTGGATCTATATCAATACAAGCTTATACTTGCTGAACATTGCAATAGTCTTCAAAAGGTGTTGTCCGGCTCTTATATGGAATATCTCGAGTTCTTCATGGTTGGAAGAGATGATAGTTAAGGGATCAGGACAACTCAGATGCAAAGTATGCCAAATGCATTACAAGCAAACATGCTTATCAAATATATATGCAATCATACTCCAAATATTTTCCAAATGTATAACACATTCTAATAAATCACCAAGCATGAATCACATAATCATCCATATTTAATATTTTCACAATAAGGACTAATCATAATCCCATTCATCATTCCTTTTGTTTATTACCAAATATATGGAAGAGTCCTGTACCTATTTCTAAATAATGGACACCAATTCATTCCTTCCCAAAACTAGAAAATATTCCATACTTCTAGTTGAGATATATTTATTTATAAAATTTCTCAAACACATAATAGTTTATTGTTTGTTTTCTAGAATTATACAAAGAATATGACTTCACTTGTTCATTCTAATTGTCTATCTAATAGACCTCAAATCATAGTTGTTTTATTATTTTATAAACCATACAAATTTTAATAAAACAAAACTAATATGTACAAATCTAATTGATTTCAATTTGATTTTCCAATCATTCCAAAAATGAAGAAAATTGCTTTAATTTTAAAGTCATCATATTTAATTTAAATAAAAATAAACCAATCAACAATAGTCTCCTTATGAAAATATAATACAATCATAATTCTCCAATTCAATTTTATCATATATTATGATAGACTAAGATTTACAAATATTCTCCATATAAATAAACATGTATATTTTAAATTTTAAGGAGATTTATTTTAATCAGGATTTCATAAATACAAGTAATACAACCTATTTAATATATCGATATATTATATGATTTTATTATCCTTAGCATAGTTTCATTTGATAAAATCACTCATACATTCTAATATATTATGCTTTAATTCAAATGATAAAATCTAAAAGCATTCCAAAAAAAACCTTTAGAGGTTAATTATTGTTTATAATTGATGATTCAATGCACACAAACATAAAGAGAACAAGGCCTGAACAATACATAATAGCTTGCACAATCGTAATGAATGTTTGTCTAAGTGACAAGAGATCGTTCCAACAAATTTGGATGTTATTGGGCTTTGTAACAGATAATATAGTAGCAGTTTAGTAGTCCATTGTTGGGAAATATGTGTGATCTCAGGAAGCACGTACCTCGGCTACCCTACTTGAAATTTGATTATTATGTATATAAATTACTTGCACAAAATGAAAGTAATAAAGAATAGGTAACACAAAAATAAGAAACAAATAAATATGCTTTATTTATTGATATCTCAAGTCCTCGGTTACAAGTTCGTCCCTCTGAGGAATACCCATTATTTTGATATAAAGATTTACACAATAGAGTAGAGGTTGGATATATTCCCTGTAAGGAATGGTGCATCTACGCAAGCCTCCTAGTCCCACACATGAAATTGTATGGGGTTTTACAGATTCCCCCTTCTCCAAATATAGTTCTGGAGGGATCTTTGTGCTCCTACTACTTCAAT
The DNA here is from genome assembly GCA_028583015.1 of Wollemia nobilis. Taxonomy (NCBI): domain Eukaryota; kingdom Viridiplantae; phylum Streptophyta; class Pinopsida; order Araucariales; family Araucariaceae; genus Wollemia; species Wollemia nobilis. The sequence goes on from JAQPPZ010017052.1 coordinate 10,286,561, forward strand.
CTGATCGTGAAGATCTGTACCTACGCTCATGTAAACAACAAAGTATGCTTAATAGGATGGGCCACCTCTTCGAATGAGGCCTTTGTTAAGGGATCTTATATATATGATAATATAAACATAAAAATAATGATAAATGCATGAAAATCTAAGAAATACAAAATAGATGTGTTAATGGAACTAGATCTGAGTTATGACTAATCAACAAATCAAGCAGTAATGAATCTAAGATAAAGTAAAGGAAAATAATTTTTATGCCCTAAAATATGCCTATGGGCCACTATCTAAGATAGTGGCCATGATATGAGACTCTTATCTTCATGAATCAGGGGCTGTAGAGCTATCCTCGCTAGAATTGATGTTCAAGGATCACCAGGTGTGTCTCCTACACTGATTTGGTGGTTGGAAAATGATGGATATAAATACTGATGCATGGGCATGGCTCAGCTAGACGGTGTTCCAATGCTCCTCAAAAATGCATAAATTGGTTCTCCATTTTGATAGGGCTCCATTGCATAAGCTCTAAAAATTATCTCTATATATATGGTCAAGACTTTGTTGCACAAGATTTGAATATTTGCCCATACTTTTCTCTTTGTGGGAGAGTCCATATGTAGACTTCCCTCTCTTAGATTTGTATATTGGCTTCCTGGAGAAGCTTCAATCCAAATTACATGTGACTAACCATCCCAGGTGGAAAGCATCAGTCACAAAGTGGTATTAAAGGGGTAGTTAGGTGTAACTCAAGGATTTCCTCACCAAAATCCACTCGTAAACAATGCAAAGGTGTAGTCAGACTACATGATATAGGCCCGTATTCATTACCAAAATATGCATGGTGCTAGTTGCTATCAGGTCTAGTGGCTAGATGTGGCCGTTGTAGTATTCAGTGTCCAGGGGTGGTGGCCACTCTACTTGAGAGTGACCAAGCTTGGATGGGCTAGAACTACCTTTTTTGAGTGGTTAGGACCACTACTTACTCTTGGAGAGATCCAAGAGGATTCATATGGTCTTTAAATGTGTCCATATGGGTAGTATCCTAAACATGACATATTTTAGGTGTCTACAAATACCCCTTTTTGGGATGCATTGTGGGAAGACACATCGCAGAGAAAAATAGACCATCTAGGGTCACATTGTAGGTTGTATGATGATCATTTATCTGATCAATATTGGATGCCCCAATCATGTGGAAGGGCATGCATTATAGAATTATTGCTTCCAATAGGATGGAAGGCTTAAATTTGTGGAAGTTTTCACTCATACCTCAAACACAATCGAGTAGGTTTAGGACTACTATTGGTCTGATTGGAGGAGAGCTACGAACTTAATTGTTATATTTGTTTTTTTTCTCCAAAAAATGGTAAGCTTATGATAGTATTGGCAATGATTCATAATATGAATGCAGTCTTGACATGATCGATATGATATTTTATTGACTTTGATTATGATTTTTTGAAAATTTTGACTACCCCCACAAGTGACGAGTCATTGAGGAAAATACAATTAATAAAGTAACAATTTGCTTGACCAAAATGAATGATTTGAACCTCCTTAGAGGGTTGATTTTATTTTTATAGGGTTTTTCTCATCTAGGTTTTATTTCAAATCTATTTGGTAATTGTACATATCTATCCCATGGGGCGATCCGACCATAATGGCCTTCTTTAGGTTATAGGTAAAGTGCTTCAATTCTACCATAACTGTTTTACCCTAAGCGGCCTTATGGAAATTTACTCATCTTGTAGAATTATGTGGAGCACTAGTCACTGCAATCACCAAGTGTATAGAGAAAATAGCTGAATACGAGGCTCACTTGAGATTTTCTTTATTTAATTTTTTTGTTATTTTATAATATATATATATATATATATATATATATATTATATATATATAATTTTATTTTTCAACCAAAGGGCTTTAAGATGCCTTTGGAGCCTTTTTAGTTGACAAAAGGGTTTATGGGTACCTTTAGAGCTTTTTGGGTTGACTAAAAGGTTTATGGGTACCTTTGGAGCTTTTTGGGTTGACCAAAGATTTTATGGATACTTTGGAGCCTTTTGGGTTGACCAAAGAGTTAATGAATACCTTTGGGTAATTTTGGATTGACCAAAGGGTTTATGGCTACCTTTGGAACCTTTTGGATTGATCAAAGGGTTAATGGACACATTTAGAGCCTTTTGGGTGACCAAAGGGTTTATGGATACCTTTGGGGATTTTTGGATTGACCAAAGGTTTTATGGCTACCTTTGGAGCCTTTTGGGTTGACCAAAGGGTTTATGGATACCTTTGGGACATTTTGGGTTGAAAAAAGAGTTTATGGATACCTTTGGAGCCTTTTAGATTAACTAAATGGTTTATGGATGCCTCTATATTATTTTTGGTTGACCAAAGGGTTTATGGATACCTTTGGAACATTTTGGGTTGACCAAAGGGTTTATGCATACCTTTGGAGAATTTTGGTTTAACCAAAGGGTTTATGGCTATCTTTGGAGCCTTTTAGGTTGACCAAATGGTTTACAAATGCCTTTGGAACATTTTGGATTGACCAAAGGGTTTATGGATACCTTTGGAATATTTTGGGTTGACCAAATAGTTTATGCATACCTTTGGAGCATTTTGGGTTGACCAAAGGGTTTATGCATACCTTTGGAGCATTTTGGGTTGACCAAAGGGTTCATGAATATCTTTGGAGCATTTTGGTTTGACCAAGGGGTTTATGGCTACCTTTGGAGCCTTTTAGGTTGACCAAAGGGTTTACGAATACCTTTGAAACATTTTTGGGTTGACCAAAGGGTTTATGGATACCTTTGGAACATTTGGGTTGACCAAAGGGTTTATGCTTACATTTGGAGAATTTTGAGTTGACCAAAGGGTTTATGGATACCTTTGGAACTTTTTTGGTTGACCAAAGGGTTTATGCATACCTTCGGAGCACTTTGGGTTGACCACAGAGTTTATGGCTATCTTTGGAGCCTTTTAGGTTGACAAAAGGGTTCATGGATATCTTTGGGGCCTTTTGAGTTGACCAAAGGGTTTATGGATACCATTGGAACATTTTGGGTTGACCATAGGGTTTATGGATACCTTTGGAACATTTTAGGTTGACCAAAGGGTTTATGAATGCCTTTGGAATATTTTGGATTGACCAAAGGGTTTATGGATACCTTTGGAACATTTTGGGTTGACCAAAGGGTTTATGGCTACCTTTCGAACCTTTTAGGTTTTACCAAAGGGTTTATGGATACCTTTGGAGCATTTTGGATGACCAAAGGGTTTACAATACCTTTGGAGCCTTTTTGGGTTGACCAAAGGGTTTATGGATACCTTTGGAGCATTTTGGGTTGACCAAAGGGTTTATGGATACCTTTGGAATATTTTGGGTTGACCAAAGGGTTTATGGATACCTTTGGAATGTTTTGGGTTGATCAAAGGGTTTATGGATATATTTGGAGCATTTTGGGTTGACCAAAGGGTTTATGGATACCTTTGGGGCCTTATGTGAGTTGACCAGAGGGCTTATGATTCCTTTGCGGATTTTTGGGGTTGATTGCTTAACTGTTTGATTGCTAATTAGGGAAGGTGTGATACCAATAATACCCCAGTTGATGTTCAACAAATATTTTTGTTTTTATTTTATGTTATGGATGCAATGATGGATGTTATGCCTAGATAATGATTTTATTATGCTATATGTATGCAATGTATTGGTGACATGCACTAGCTAGATGATGGATGTATGCTTAGATGCTGTGACTTAGATGTAGATGGACTACTTATGATGTATGCATTTATGGATGTAGTGCTTAATGTTAAATGCATGTTTAATTTTGATTCAATTGTATGCATTCAATTTATGTTGTTATGATATGATGAATGCAATGTGTGCAATGCATTATTTACATGATGATGATCTAATGTAAATGAGACTATATGCTTTAATCATTTAAAACATAAGGAATGAATATGATATGAGTTTAACAATCTAATGGGTGACACCACAGAATGTATAACAATAATGAATGTAAATAATAATTCTTAGCACAAGAATTAATTATTTAAGCATCCACATGTGAGATGAGATGATGTGATATGTATGTGCTTTCTTGATGAGCTTCTATAAATTAAAAGATATGCACAAAATAGTCAGTGGTCGTCTAAATATCATTGCTAAAATTTATGCGGTATCTATCCTACTTCATGAACACCCTTTAATGAACAAAAAATCATAAATAAATATGACGATGTGATTGATGATATGAATTTTTGCTATTATATAATTTTTGAGATTTTCCATGAGACTCAAACACCCTAGTTGTTCCATCAAAAGTTGTATACTGATCATACAAAGCTTCTAAAGGATAAATTTCTATTATGAAGACCTATATACTCATTATCCCTATGTGTGCAAATGAATATATTAGATAAAACATAAGCATACCCCGATGCCATGTGGGATTCATGCAGCCCATTGATGTATTGGAGATCCTCAAATGTTCATTTTGATCCGAAGTTGAACTTAGTTGGATTAGACCACTAGGTGGTACATGACACCTAAAGCTATCTCTTCCACATGCAAACATTGGTCTGTACAAAATCAAGATGCTAATGTGATAGACATATCATCGTATGCAAGGATACATGTTGGGCACTAAATTGCACCAAGTTTTCACTCGATACAATGGATGTCTATCTTCCTATTTTCTGTCCAGGCTTGCACCCGATAGCTGCAGCTCAACACTCAACACTGGATGGACCAAAATAGAGATTCCAATCCAACCTCTAGAGTAGGTTGGTTCCTTGTTAAATTAAATAGGGGGTTGACAAAATTATGCTCACTTAGGGTTTGAAGGTTAGGGTAAGAAAAGGTTAGGGTTAGAGAAATATGAACAATAGTGGATGGATAGGCTAACAACATTACACCACCATAAAAATCTCTAAAAAACTAACACAAAGATATATAACTCAAATCAAAATTATCACAAATTGAATGATTCTTTATTCATTAAAGTACAGTAAAGAAATATTGTAGACAATGATTTCAATATCCAGACAATGATAATCCAAATAATAGAATTCACCAATATCTAGATTCTACATAAATGCACTTCCTAACAATAAATATCAATCTCAGAAGCATATTTCAATTACTTTAATAGCTAGTAATCCATTAATTTTGCATAAACTAACCACTTAAGTATTCACAGAAATACAACTAAAGAATTCAAACCTCTGATATCAAGCATGAAGATGTTATCCTATTGTGATATTTCTCACTAAGTATTCTCCTATCCCTGTACTAGACATATGGATGGTAACCTAGGATGGTGAAGGTGTAGGGGATGGAAGTGAGGCTTGAGATGACTCAATGTGTACCTCCTGATATGGTTCCTCATATGATGGATAAGGAATATCTTTTGTAGAAATGGTGGAAATTATGGGAGGGATTTCATCGATTGGCCTCTTCAACATGTTCCTCTACGGAGGATCAGATGATGATGAAGGTATTTTTGATGTTGCCAATGATGATGATGGTATGGATGAAGATGGTATTGGTGTAATGGAAGGTAATGGAGATGGAAGTGGACTCTAAATGGATGTGTTCAGTTGGAAGTCCACATGAGTCGATGGTAATGTTGACTCGAGGATTTGTTGCACCATGTTACAATACTTAAAGGGCTCAAGGTCTATAGAGACTATGTGTACCTACCCTTCATAAGTATATTTGAGACATTGATGAGCAATGGATGGGACACACTTCATATCCCAAATCCAAGGTCTACCTAGAAATATGTTATAGGCCATTGCACCCTCCAAAACATGACACAATGTCGATATAGTTTTGCATCCCACCTGAATGGGTAGGACTATAGTACCAACTATGGAGCATATCGTATCATTGAATGCTCAGAGGGTGTAAGTGGATGCAACAACATGAGATGTTGGAAGTCCTAGGTATTTAAGAGCACTAGTGGTTATTATGTTTCTTGATGAACCAATGTCTATCAGAACTCTCTTATACGGTATATCATTCACACATGCAATGATGTGCAAAGGAGGGTCAACCACATCACTTGCTATGGGTTTGAGTTCATGCTCATGGAACGTGATCACTAGTTCCTTACATTGTTGCACATGCCCCACAAAATTGATGGAGTTAGACTCCTAGGGTTGCAACTCTATCGACTTAAGAATATCCATTAGAGCTTCTCTATGAGGTGGAGATTGTTGAATTAGCTCATATATGGAAAATCTAGCTGATGTTGTCCTTAAGATTTGTGCAAGCTTACTTTTTATTGTCACTATTGGCCTAGGTGGAAGGCTCTATACTAGAGGTGGGGGAGGTTGTGATGTTTATGGAACATCGCTTGAAGTTGTAGGTGGTGCAACTTGACTTGGGTAGCGTCTATTCCTAGTCACAATACTTACCATCCCGACGTACCCTTGTAAAGGGGGTGTCATATTGACCTCATTCATTTGTTTAGCAGGAGCTACCTGTACCTCATGAGTAGGTAAGGGGTCTTTGAAAACCCCCATCTATTGATTATTTGGGGTGAGAGGATTATCCACTTGGAGCTCATTCCTCTCTATCATGTCTTGCACTATGTTTTTGAAACCATAGCATGTAGGCAAGTCATGGCCATTCTGCCGATGATATCAACAAAATTGGTCTTCTCGACATCCCATAGGCTTTGGTTTACCTATATTCGGGTCTATAGGCTTTATTTCTGGTAAATTAACCAATTTGGTAGCCCACAAATGATCGAATAGGGAGTCCATTGACTCAGAGAAGGGTGTAAACTATCGCCTAGGGTGACGTTGCTGATTTTGACCCTGATTCACTTGAGTATTATTATTATAACTCATAGGAGGAGGTTGGGCCTGATAATTTACCTTTTGAGGAGGCATCATTTGTGTAGGCCCTAGGACATTAATGGCCACTTGATTGACCACTACTAGCTTTGATGGCACTAGATTACTCTTTGGATTCTTTATCCACTCCTTTTTATGAGGTTTAGCTATCTTCCCCTCTTGGATTTTGATCTCTTCTATGGTTCTAGCTTGTGCTAGAGCATCCTCAAGAGTGGGATATTGTTGGAGTTGCAACAATAAAGATATTGGTTTTAAGCAACTCTTTGAAAACATCCGAGTCAACTCGGACACTGGCAATAGATAGGGTAGCTTAGCTAGAAGCGTTCACCACCTATTTCCATAGTCAGTGATAGACTCATCATCATATTGTTTTAACCCCATAAGGTCAGTTAAGGTCACCTTCCTCTTGGTATTGAAGGTGAAACATTCCAAGAATGCATCTACAAACTATTCAAATGTATAGATGCTATGCCTTGGAAGTTGGTTAAACCACTCAATGGTAGGGCCAAAGAGGGTAATTAAAAATATTCTTAGGAGTAATGCATCATTCTCTTGTATGTTGAAGCACTGATTCATGAATTTTGTAATGTGCTCTTGAGCATCTTCTTCCCCTTTAAACTTGTCCAACTTGGGCATTTTAAAATGCTTAGGATATGTTGGGGAAGGTATAGATGGATGCAGTGGTTGATTGCGCAACTAGCACAAGGTGGGTTTTTGAAGCCCATTCCTAGTTGTCTTACCCTCTACAGTTTCTAAGCGTTCAAGCAATGCTTGATACGCATCAGAGGATTTAATCTCCTCTTCTTTTTTTTGGACCCATGGAGGGGGACGAGGAATATTAAGCATATGTTGAGGTGGTTGATTGTCATCACCCATACCTCCAAAAGGTGCTTCTAAGTAATCCTCATTTTGTTCCAAATCATCATAAGCCCCATAAGGTGTTTCAGGAATGGGCCTACAAGGAGGAACGAAATCCTGTTGTAGGTGATCTATATTAGGCCTAGTAGGTAAGTTTTGATCAGGCCTAGGAGGTCTAGGAGGTAACATTTGATTAGGTCTAGGAGACCTATTCTGATGGAAAGTAGGTTGCCTCTGGCTAGCCTCCTGTCTATGCATGCTTGGAGTAGGAACCCCATTACGCAATGTTTCTTGAATCTACTGTTCAAGTCTTTATCTTTCTAATTGTTGTCGATGCTCTAAGAGATCCAAGCATTGTTTATCAGATCAAAGTTGATTAAACTTAGCTTGATGATCAACATACTTTTTGACTAATTGATTAATTTGATCAGTTGTATTAGGCCTATGTGCCTTAGCATTATTGCCTAGATACCTATCTTGTTCAGGAGGGTTTGTGAGATCTACTACGAGCTTCCCTCGATTGAGAGAAGTCGCATTTACTTGAGGTTCCATCCCTAAACATATATTCTTGATATTCTACTAGTGTAGAGGCACATCATGCTTGCATGGAATGATGTGAGTGAGGATAATCAAGATCCTCCTCAGGTCTTCCCTCATAAATGAGGAAAGGTAGGGTAGAATTGGCTCACCCACTATGATGAGTATCATACTCATCTAGGTTTTGGTACCTTGGGGAAGGGTGATTTGAAAGCATAAGATGATCATTTAACCCTACCCTAGGTGTATGGTCTTGCTCATGCACACCAGCATGTGGAGTAGACCGAGCAAGCATGTGAATGCGTGGTATTTCTCTATGTGTAGGTGCCTCATTGCATGGTTGCCTTTCTTGAAAGAAGGCATTTGAATTATCTATACTTGGGAGGTGATTTCCCAGATTGGGACTATGACCTATGGGGGTACCCCGTATAGGAGTCCCTTGTAGGCTAGGTCCCTTCTCTGACACTCTAGGACTAACCATCCATTCATCTACCACTCGATGATTTGGGAGAGTAGGTGGCCACCAAGGAGGTATAACCATGTCCTTGGGATCAAAATGGAGATGTTCTATGTCCTCTTACCTACTCCCTATAACGTCCACCCTTAAGTGGGCTTGGCTATGGGTATATACCATAACTACTTACTCTAAACCTCTATGTGATTATCTCCTTTACAATTTTTATAGATTCAAACACAATCAATAGAAACACACAAGAATACAAATGATTATCTCTTTTAAAAATTATGTGTTCCTAAACTGTTTGATGTGTTTCAAATTTGTTGCTTTTGTAAAGAATCTCTTTCACGTGTTTTGAATGTTGATGTAATTCTCAATTGTTTAAAGGTTTTCACCTATATACTCATAGCTCGACAACCGACAATGAAAGTCCGATCACGTGAACCAACCAAAGTATGGAGATGAAATCCATACCCGATCAAGGAGCATAGGTCCTACCAGTCCTCACCCAGTACTCACTTGGTCAGTGTTATACCCTTCAAAGAGAAATACATGCAAATTTTCCAAGCTACATTAGATCTTGGAGCTAACTTTGGCCAAAAATGGGGTACATGGGATTTGAGCCAATGGATGGAGATGAAACCCACCATCGTTGAACTCTATCAATGGTTGGGGATGAATTCCAACTCACTAACATTAAAAAGAAGCGTGGTGTGTGTGATTCCTTTTAAAATGATTGAAATAAAACAAGATAGCATTCAATGATTGTTCACTAAATGCATGAAATTGTATTTCACTTTCAGAATCATAAGCATATATATAAAAGGAAACTACAAAATTTGTAAACTATATGAAAACCTAACCCTTAGGTAGGTCATACACAAGAAAACCAGACAAATGCATTTTGAAAGGTTGTTATTTTTCCTATTTTTCTTCGATTTTGTTAATGCAAAATTTAGAAATATGAAATCTAACTTTCAATTGCACACAAAAGACAAGAAAAACTAAAATTTAAGCTTTTTGAAACAACCTAGATGCAAATTGAAGGTTTGGAAGATTACCTTTTCTGTTCTGAAACTTGTTGTTTCTAGAAATTTCTGTAGAAACCCCCTAGTTTTGTGGCCATCCCTGGGTGGGATGGCTACAAATTTTGGGGCCATCCCTAGTAGGGACGTTTACAGTGGTCGTCCCTGGTAGTTCCAACTAGGAATTCTGTAGTTGTTCCTACTCAGAACGGCCAGAACCTGCAACACACAAAACACAAAAAGGATGTCAAAAACTAAAAAAATGAAAGGGAACAAGGGACAAGGGTCCCACCATGATCACCACTAAAGAAGCATGAAAAATGGCACACCTAGATGATTGAAACCGAAATGATATCTATTGTTTCTAAGCAAGCATGCAAAGGAAAGATGCAAAAGATGTAAACTATTGAAATGACGAATAATTTGTAGTAAAAAGGGGGGTTTCTCCTTGTATTTATAAATTCATCAATTCCAAAAGGTTACAATACATCCCCTTTGAGGGCTTATCATTTTGATACATTTCAGATTACAAATTACAAGGGAATGAATCCCTCCATGAGCTTAATGGCGTGTTTCAATGTTCTTCTCGCAACCCACAATTGAGAGCTAATATTGGGCTTCTTTTAATATACCTCTTAGCTCCTCCCTCATGCCTAGAATACCTACACCTACACACAAGAGATTGAAAATTGTTAATAGCATATGCATTTTATATTGAAAACCTTGAAAAGTATGTAATAGAGAAAGTAAAACTTATTTGCGACAAATCAAAACAACTCCAAATGACTTGAAAATCTAATATGATGTTATTAAGATGATTTTGGAAGGATCTAAGCATAAATTAAAGTGCAATTGTGATCAGAACCTGTGGCCATCCCTGGTAGGAACAACTAAGACTGCAATCACAAAAACATAAATTGACCCATCAAATCTACTCAAAACTTAACCAAAATTGAATAGAAGGCTAATCTAATGCTTTATGATTGATCTATGGTGAAATTGCATCAAAATTGTTAGCCATTTGGTGGCCATCCCTGGCAAGTGCAACTAGGACTATTATCCATCCCTGGTAGGGATGGTCACACAACTGGGTGGTTTTTGCCACCAATTCCAAGGGGATCTGGTTTAGAACTCTCCTAAATGTGTTGTCATCGAATTTGGTCAAATAAATATCAAATTTGATAGGTTTTGGAATCTATTAGCATATTTTGGGATGCCCCTAAAAGCGCCTTCGAATGAAGAGGTTTTCAAGGAAAATACTTGGGCAAATGTTGAGGACAAATGTGAGCAGCACTTTGTGAGCAATGCTTGTTATTGTCTCTCCTTGAAATTGGGTGGGAGCACCTCAATTTATAGCCAAAATAGGGAAAATATGCAAAGGGGTAAGTTTTGGCATGGTGGTTGATGAGCACTAGAAATGCTCATTTTATATACACTATTAAGGGGCATCATTAGTGGTTTAATTAGCATGTGAGATGTAGTTTTATATAACTTATGCATATAATTGATAGAAAATCTGGTATTATGCTTTATTGGTGTTTTTAGTGGGAAATGTGTATAATGCAGGTATTTGTACTAATTTGGTGTTTTACAGTCTACATCCACTTTGACCTGGCATACTTATACTTTTGAAGACTAAGGCATGAGAGTAGGTGCCTTCCTCATAAAGAAGGTACCTAGCAGAAGTAGGTGCCTTCCTTATAAAGAAGGTTCCCAACCGAAGTAGGTGCCTCCCTTATGAATAAGGTGCCCAAAAAAAGTAGGCACATTCCTCATGAAAAGGACGCCTCCAAGCCTCCATACTTTGCAAGATTGACCAAGTAGGCAAGTGGGACCATGTTGACCGTTGACTGCACATCATATGCACCAAGTTGGGATAGCTACCAAAGCACATGAAGAAAAAGGAGGAGATATTTTGTGCATTGTTATTAAAATAAATAAAGCACCTCTATTATTAGTTTATTTTTTAGATAACTTTGTAACGTGAGCATTTCTTCTCACACTCACGAACTACTTGAAGCAGCGATTTATCGGCAAAATGATATGTGCAATAGACAATGGACAAACCAAATCCATTAGCGACTAAGGAGGACAACCACCTGAATGGATTTTTTATTTCCAAACATATTATATTCTGATAAAAATAGAATACGTCTGATTTATCCTACGAATAAAATTAGTGCGTGACTGTTATTATTTGTGCATGATTGTTAGGATTGATTGGATGTCCTATTTTTTGCATATCTGCTATAACTGCAAGTATAAAATAGACTTGACTAAAAATATAATAGAGAAATATTGTGCATTGTATAAATGCCCAAGTCTTCCTTGAAGGGATGAGAGAATGATATAGAGGAGCTAATTTATTTGACTTCTTTATTTAATTTATTAAGAGTGTAATTCCTCTTATTTGAGCAAGCTCTACATAGCTAGTTGGGTGGACTATCTGCAGGAGCTTGGGCCCACTTCCTGTAGTAGTCCTCCCCTGTTTAATTTCTGTATTTTCTTTCTGTAGATTAGTTTACTGCTTTATTTATTGATTTATTTAATTTTAGTCATGTGTGTTTATTTTTATTGTACATTTATTTTCTCACACTTTATTTTTTAGCATTGTAATTTATTTTATTTTATCGCACTTAGTTTATTTGTTTTGGCCAGAATCAAATTGCACAAACCTCTCCACCAAACTAAATAAGGTACAATAATATTTATTCCCCAATACTGTAGGCATATACTATGCATGACACTTGTAATTTTACGGACTTACCGGATTGATAATTTATGGAAGAGAAATGAATGTTTTTCAGGACATGAATTTCTGATCACCATTTTGGAGATTTCTCATTTCCCTTCTAGACCAAGCTGGTCCTCGGGAAAGAGGATACTCTCTTCCAATAAGTAGCTAAATAAAACAAGGGAGAGAAAAAAATAGAAGCTTTATTTTTTGTTACTTGTTGGAAGAGATTATCCTCTTTCCCTAGGACCAGGTTGGTCCAGAAGGGAAATGAGAAATATCCAACCGGTCGTTAAATAAAGCAAGGAAGGATCCTAGAAGTAATCAGAAGATAAAAAAATATTATATATATATATATATATAATGAAAAAAAATGAAAAAAGAAAAAAAAATATAGTTAGAATTTTATTTTAACGCCTTTAGTTTAGATTTTTCTTTTATGTTTTGTAGGACATCATGAAGTGTGATGTAGACCAATAAGGAGGTGTTTGTGAAGATCTCATAAATTGATATTCATACATGGAGTTCATAATAGCACTATACGAAATGTCTTGTGTACCTGATCATGTAGCGTCCAATATAACAGGTTAAAACTAGCAAAGTTTTTCCTTGGAAATATTGGCACTTGAAGGCAGACTAAGTAACCTTGATCAAGCAAAAGGCTTCTAGCCCAAGGTGGTTGTGGAATTTGGGGGAAAATTTTGCTGCAAGGTGCATGACTATTATAGCCTAGATGATAAGCATAATCAAATATGCTACACCATGTACAAAGTAGAGTGTCGAGACAATGTTCGAGTAATGGTCAACGAGCTCCATTAACAATCGCCTCACATTTATGAGAGTGTATTAGACATCGACATGGGGGAGACCCCATACCATACCAGTAGCTTGGACGAATGTTCAATCATTCGTTAAAAAAAAAAAGAGAGAGAAGAAGAAAAAAAAAGATAAAAAAAAGAGAAAAAAAAAGAAAGAAAAAAAGGGGAGGATACATGAAAAAATAAAAATAAAAATGAAGTGAAATATGCCTTGATAATAAATAAGGTGCCTTCTACATGAATAAGGCACCATACAATGGAGGCACATTTCACATGAAGAAGGTGCCATACATTGGAGGCACCTTCTGCATCAAGAAGGTGCCATGCATTGGAGGCACCTTACGCATCAGGAAGGTACCATACATTGGAGGTGCCTTTCGTATTAGGAAGGTGCCATGCATTGGAGGTTCCTTCCACAACAAGCATGTGCCTTGAAATATAGGGTGCTTTAATATATTTCCCACACCTAAGTGGTTCGATGGCACAAGGGACAAAAAAAAAATATGTGAATCCTCCCAATGAAAAAAAAAATGCATAGAACATGTCCTACTTAGCGTAAAAATTTCTTTCTTATTGATTTGTAGGAAATCATGAACCAAATGCAAGCTGCATGTATCTTGAGAGCCAGGGCCTAAAAAGCACAAATACATGACTCTTGTTTTCCTTATTTCATGTGTTTTTACAGGTCATCGTGCTCTCTGAATGCAATCTGAAGGTATCCTAAGAGCTAGGGCCTCAAGCATAGGCATGATTCCTATTTTCCAATTTTTGTGTGTATAGTTTTATAGGTTATGGTTGTGAACACAATTTGTAGGTAGAGCTGGATTAAACTAGGCCTAACAGATGTGACATATCGTGCCCTGCAATTGGGAGTGTGGTAAAGCAGAAAATGCATTTACTTCCCACCAGGAAGAGAGTGCGTACAATCAGCCCAGTACAATAGTGTCTTTTTCCATTTAGAGGAAGGCACCAATAAGCAATTTTCTTCTCCCTTGGATGGGGGTGCATGTTGTTCAGTGTAGGACCTGATGTGTGGAGGTTTGTAGACCTTTTGTGTAGAGTTACCTATTGTTGGCGATAAGGGTATCACTAATTTAAGCGAGGAAGAATTAAAAATGGTAAATTATGGCTGCGATGCTGGATTTGTTAAATCCATACCTACAAAAGAAAGAAGAACAATGATAATTAGTGGTGTGGAGGAAGACAAAAGCAAAAAGAAAAAAAATATAAATATAAATATAAATAAAATCTCCAATAGCACCAATGGACGAGCATCATGGAAACATTTTGCACCACCAAAATCATATACATCAAGTTCTACGAAATTCACCTAGGTATGTACTGATTTTCCTATTAATTATGTGTATAGTTATTTTAAAATAATTTATCTGCTAATACCAGCCAATGCCTCCATAGTTTTTCAAAATCTCCCATTATAATTCAAACACATGACATGCCTCGGATATAAGAGAAAAAAAAAGAGGCTATGGCATCTACGTAAATAAATTTGGCATCATTTTCATTGTTACCTCATGACAATGGCAGCCGACTTGAGCGAACACAGATAAACGATGCTACTCTGTACCACAAAGGAGGTTCTAGAGATGTCAAATACTTTTTAGATGTGGGTAAAAGTAGCGGTTGGTGACTGCACTTATTTTAAACCAATTTGGTCTCACCAAATATGACCAATGTGCAACATTGAAAAATGCCAGCATTTATAAAAAAATTAGTGTAGTGGTCATTTGCCCTGAATAGTGTGGTCACAATTTAACTATTTGTCTGCAATGATTAGTCAGGATGTGTTTCGGACTTCTACTAGTGTTGCAGAGCTTGATGGGTGAAGAATAGCAACACTCAATGGAAGAAGAAGAAAAAAAATAGTAATGTTGAATAAACAAAAAAAAATGCAGTGTTGAATGAAAAAAATAGTACTGAGAAAAAACACAACAGTGCTGAATGAAAAAAATAGTAGTGCTCAATGATAGAAAAATAAATGTGTTGAAGGCCATTAAAAAAAAAGGAAGAAAAAGAAAAGAAAAATATATATCCTGAGGGTTGTTGTCACAAGAACATGACAATCTTTAGGCATGGTCAGCCTGTGAGAGGGATAACTTCCACTTTTGGTGCCACGAGGGCATGGCACATGTTAGGCATGGGGGGATGATGAGCACCAAAAATGCTCATTTTATATACACTATTAAGGGGCATCATTACTAGTTTAATTAGCATGTGAGATGTATTTTTATATAACTTATGCATATAATTGATAGAAAATTTGGTATTATACTTTATTTGTGTTTTTAGTGGGAAATGTGTATAAATGTAGGTGTTGGTACTAATTTGATGTTTTACAGTCTACATCCAATTGGACCTGGCATACTTTTACTTTTAGATACTAAGGCATGAGAGCAGGTAACTTCCTCATAAAGAAGTTACCCAGTAGAAGTAGGTGCCTTCCTTATAAAGAAGGCACCCAAAAGAAGTAGGTGCCTTCCTTATGAAGAAGGTGCCCAAAAAAAGTAGGCACCTTCCTCATGAAGAAGGTGCCTCCATGCCTCCATACTTTGCAAGATTTACCAAGCAGGCAAGTGGGACCATGTTGACCGTTGACTCCACATCATATGCACCAAGTTGGGATAGCTACCAAATCACGAGAAGAACAAGGAGGAGATATTTTGTGCATTGTTATTAAAATAAATAAAGCACCTCTATTATTAGTTGATTTGTCAGATAAATTTGTAACATGAGCATTTATTCTCACGCTCATGAACTACTTGAAGCAATGATTTATCGGTAAAATGATATGTGCAACAAACAATGGATAAACCAGATCCATTAGTGACTAAGGAGGACAACCACCTGAATGGATTTGTTATTTCCAAACATATTCTATTATGATAAAAATAGAATACGTCTAATTTATCCTATGGATAAAATTAGTACGTGACTGTTATTATTAGTGCATGATTGTTAGGATTGATTGGCTAACCTATTTTCTGCATATCTGTTGTAACTACAAGTCTAAAATGGACTTGCCTAAAAATGTAACAGAGGAAGAATGTGCATTGTATAAATACCCAGGTCTTCCTTGAAGGGACGGGAGAATGATATAGAGGAGCTAATTTATTTTACTTCTTTATTTAATTTATTAAGAGTGTAATTCCTCTTATTTGAGAAAGCTCTACGTAGCTAGCTGGGTGTACTATCTGCAGGAGCTTGGGCCCACTCCCTGCAGTAGTCATCCCCTATTTAATTTCTATATTTTCTTTCTGTAGATTGGTTTACTGATTTATTTATTGATTTATTTAATTTCAGTCGTATGTGTTTATTTTTATTGTACATTTATTTTCTCACACTTTATTTTTAGCATTGTAATTTATTTTATTTTTTTGCACTTAGTTTATTTGGTTTGGCCAAAATCCAATTGCACAAACCTCCCCACCAAACTAAATAAGGTACAATCAGATTTATTCCCCAACACTACAGGCATATACTATGCATGACACTTGTAAGTTTACGGACTTACCGGATTGATAATTTATGGAAGAGAAATGAATGTTTTTTGGGACATGAATTTATGCTCACCAAGAGCAAGTGTTGCTGCTTTTCAATACCCTTACCATGCATAGGGTGGGAAAACTTGCCCATTTGGGACCTCCAATTTATAGGAATTTATGTTTATGACAACCTCCTAATCAATTTTGGGTGATTGGGTGGGATAAAGGGTAGGAATTGATTGCCATTTATCTTGCCCTTTGACTTTTGGGGGGTCTAGTTCATGGCTATCCCACCCAAGGATGGTTGCATGTGGCCATACCTGGGTGTGATGGCCATGAACTATGGCCATCCTAGGGTGGGATGGTCATGGCTACATGGCCCAAAATCTCCCAAATTTTGGGTAAACCCTCCCAAAAGGGGTTGGGAACCCTAATTAACCCATTAGGGTTGCCCAATGGGGCCATACGATGTCAATAAGAGTAGCGCATAGCAGCCTTTTCTAATTTACATGATTTTAGTGTCTACACTGTTGAGCAAGGTGCTGCAAGAAGTTTGTCATTGTTGTCAACACAGGCAGTTAGATCCAATGATGCAGTGGACAGACAGTGTAGGAGTCATTCAGATGCAGAGGACAGAAGTTTCCTGGAAAACAGAGATGACCCAGTTTCAAAAATTCGAAGAAAAAGACAAGTTAGAAAACTGTCGCGATATCGCGACATGTTTTCTGTCACGATTTCGCGACAAAAATGAGGAGAGAGAAGGCGCAATCAAAAATGTCATGATTTCACGACAAGTCGGAGGAGAGAGAAGGCACAATGAAAATGTCATGATTTCGCGACAAGTCGGAGGAGAGAGAAGGCACAATCGAAAATGTCATGATTTCGCGACAAGTCGGAGGAGAGAGAAGGCGCAATCGAAAATGTCACGATTTCACGACAAGTCGGAGGAGAGAGAAGGCACAGTTGAAAATGTCACGATTTCACGACAAGTCGGAAGAGAGAGAAGGTGCAAGGCAAACTGTCGTGATTTCACGACATGTCGGAGGCCAAGAAGCTAAGTCGAGTAACTGTAGCGATTTCGCTACATGTTGAATTTTCGTTGGCCGAAGCTGGGAGAAAGTGTTAAGAGAAAAAGATGTAGCGATTTCGCTACGAGTCAAAAGTGCTCAAAACATAGGTGTAGCGATTTCGCTACAAGTTGAAAAAGCACAACTCAAAGGTGTAGCGATTTCGCTACGAGTTGAAAAGGCACAACACAAAGGTGTAGCGATTTCGCTACGAGTTGAAAAAGCACAACACGAAGGTGTAGCGATTTCGCTACAAGACAAACATACAGATCTCAAAGGTGCAGCGTTTATGATACAAGTCGAAAGTGCAAGACATAAAAGTGTAGCGATTTCGCTACGACTTAATACTTCACGGGTAGAAGCAAAGTTGGAAGCACAAGGCACAAAGTTGTAGCGATTTCGCTACTGCATGAAGCAAGGAATGTACGGAAGCCGAAAACGTCACGATTTCATGACAAAACTGAGGATGACGTCAGCAAAACAGGGTGCAAGAAAAGCCGCTGAAAGCCGAAAGCGTCGCGATTTCATGACAAAGATGAGGATGACGTCAGCAAAAGCTGAAAGTGTCACGATTTCATGACAAGTTGCAAGAAGAGCCTCAGGAAGCCGGAAGCGTCGTGATTTCGCGACAAGATTAAGAATGACGTCAGCAAAAGATCAAAGTGTCACGATTTCATGACAAGAACGGTGACAAAGCTTTCAAAGGGCAAAAGAGTCACGATTTCACGACAGCGAGGGCAAGAAGGCGTACGGATGTAAAAGGTGTCGCGATATCGCGACATGTTGGAGTTTCGAGAGGAAAGCCGCAGAACCAGATAGACTTTTGAAGCCGACATTCATTAGGGTTTGAAGCCGACATCATTAGGGTTTTAAGCCGACATTCTTTAGGGTTTGAAGCCGACATCATTAGGGTTTTAAGCCGACATTATTTAGGGTTTGAAGCCGACATTCATTAGGGTTTGAAGCCGACAATCATTAGGGTTTTAAGCCGACATTCATTAGGGTTTGAAGCCGATATTCGTAAGGGTTTGACAATCGACGCTCTTTTAGGGTTTAAGCCGACTGCAGTCTCAATATTGTTCTTAAAGATTTCTTCTATAAAAGGAGGGTCAATTTAAGATGGAGATGGACTTGTGCGAAGATAAGGGGTGCGTGCAAAATTTGAAGTGCGCAGAGAGTGAGTCATTTTGATTGGAGCTAAGGCTGAAGTGATATTTCTTTTGTGACGAAGTGAAGAGTGCATATCGAATCTTCGTGAATTAAGAGCGCGATGTGCAGGGGTTGTGTTCCAAGTCCGAAGTGATAATGAGTAGACTACAGAAGTGATCGATCATCTGATTGTAGCAGAGAGTGCGAAGAAGTACAGAGAAGCGGTCGGATAGTGCGAATCGTTTAGCATAGAAGCAGCAGAATGCAAAAAAATAGCAGACTATGAGAAATGAGGTGAAAGTTTTATTCTGTAATTTTTATTATTGTCTTCCAAGTTGTAGCTTGGCATAAGGGGTTGGTGCCTCTTTCCAGTAGGTGCTGGTAAATTAGGAGTTGGTGCTCCATTCTGCCTGAAACAGATAAAGCAAAGGGGTTGGTGCTCCTTCCAGTTGGTGCTGGTAAAAGATATTGTAAAGTTGTAGCTTTGCATTGGCTGGATTTGGATGGTAGTCCAAGCAGTCATTTTTGAGGAGTAGCCACATTGGTGAACCTCGTTAAAATTGTTGTGTTATGTGTGATGCTTTCTTGATGCATTTAATATTTCTTTTATCTATTTTAAACTGCTACTGGTTTTAAAACCATATGTTTTAGAAATTTTAAAGATCACACTGATTCACCCCCCTCTCAGTGTCATTGTGATTACAACAATTGGTATCAGAGCCAAGTACCTAAACAGGCTTAAATAGCTAAGGTGATCTTGGAAGTTACGCAATGGCAAGTGGTGAAGGTTTCTCCTCGAACAAAGCACCATTGTTTGATGGGACTAACTATGCGTTCTGGAAAATTAGAATGCAGACATATCTCAGTGCTTTGGGTTTTGACATCTGGGGTGCAATAGTTAATGGTTACAAAGCTCCTGCCATCGCTCCAACAGACACTGCTGGTAAAAAGGCATTTGAATATGATTCAAAAGCAAAAAATGCCATCATGTGTGGACTAGTGGACAAGTGAGCTAGTCAAGGTCATAAATTGTGAATCAACAAAAGATATATGGGATAAACTAGAGAACATCCATGAAGGAGATGATAGGATCAAGGAGGCCAAGCTTCAAGCACATCGAGCTCAATACGAATCTTTAAAGATGGACAATGATGAGAACATAGAGACCTTCATGCAAAGAGTCAATGGGATCACCAATTCAATCAGAGGTCTCGGCGAAGAATTAACCGATGCTGCTATCGTGAAAAAGGTATTAAGATCGCTCCCTCCTAGATTTGATTCTAAAGTCTCTGCCATAGAAGAAGCCAAAGATCTAAATAGTTTTAGTATGGATGAGATGCATGGTTCTTTGACTAGCTTTTGAAATGAGAATAGGAAGGTCTAATCCCATAGACAGAGAAGCGACTTTCAAAGCCCTAAAAGGCAAAAGCACAAAACAAGAGTCTGAAGAAGAGGATGCTTCGAGATGAAATGGAAGCAAATTTTGTCAAAAAGTTGAGAAAAGGAAAAGGAAAATACAAAGGAAAGCTACCTTTTAAATGTTTCAATTGTGGAGGCATTGGACACTTTGCTATCAAATGTCCTCTCAATGACAAGAACAAAGGTGAAGAAACTCAGCATCAAGAAAGAAGTGAATGGAGGAAGAAAACAAACTTCAGAAAAGGCAATTTCAAAAAGAAAAGCTTTATCTCCCGAAATGCAGAATCTTCAGGAGGACAGTTCTAGTGAAGACTCGAAGAAGGAACAGGTGAGGCTCTCTTTATGGCATTTGAAGTAGAAGAATCGAAGAGGCGAGAAACACACAAAAGAGAGAAGGAATGAACTCTGAAGTATCTATTGAAATAGGTGAGGCTGAAGTTGATTTAGAAGGTGAGCTGGTTTCTGCTCTTATGGAATGGAAATCCGAGAAAAGAAAGAATAAAAAATTGTTAAGGAAACTTGAGGATGCAAATGACATTATAGCCAGTCTAAAAACATAGACAGAAGAGTACAAGAAAATGTTCGAGGATCTTGAAGTACGAGTAACCATGAAGATAGATTACTGTTGCAAATTGGAAGAAGAAAATGTTAGTCTTCGAATACAGATACAAGAGCTGGATCAAAAAATTAGTTGTCATTTAAAACGTGATGAAAGTTCGATGAAGCTGGACAAAATCCTAAGCGATCAAAGACCCACAGGTATCAAATTCGGTCTGGGCTTTACTGAAGGAGAATCATCAAATGGACCAAAGGCAAGCAATGTTGAACGTGAAAAGAGTAAAGACAAGAAACAGGCTGTTGAAAGAAAAACAAATCAGGCAAAAGAAAATAGTAATGCCAGTCCTGAAATAGGAACTGACAATGACGGTTTTACCAAGGTCACACATCAAAAGAAAAGAAGATCCAAGGCTCCTGCAACAACTTGGCAAAAACCATCTTTCAGGTTCAATCATTATTTCTATGGTTTCTGTTTTAAATGTAATGGTTATGGGCATAAAATTGTGGATTGCAAGTACAATATAGGTCCTAGAAGTTTCACTAGTAGAAATGCTTTTGCTCCTCTAATGAGTTATGCAGTAGAATGCTTTAATTGTCACAACTTTGGGCATATTGCTAGAAACTTCACGCAGATATTTCTATTTCAAATCAATCTCAGAAAAGAAGAATTCAACCATATAGGGCAAAACAAAATAGAATTTCTTCTGAAGGATATGTGCAAGATTCTAAAAAGGGGAAATCCAAGCTAGAACCCAACACCACAGTTAAAACAGAATGGAAACAAAAAGAACAGCTTAGGAAAGAACAAGAATCTTTAATAGTGCAGACAGCTTTTAGAGCTCAGAATAAATGTGTACCGTGGATCCTTGATAGTGGGTGCTCAAGTCATATGACAGGTGATAAACAAAAATTTGAAAAACTACAAAAATATGAGGGTGGCTCTGTGAAGTTTGGAAATAATGATGGAGCCAAAATTATAGGAAAAGGGTCTGTCAAAATTAGTGAAGGGAAAATCAAGTCAGAAGAAGTTTTATTTGTGGATGGTTTGAAACATAACTTGTTAAGTGTTAGTCAAATCTATGATAAAGGTCATGAAGTAGTCTTCAAGAAGCAGGGTTGTGAAGTCAGAAAAATAAACAGTGGGAAATTGATAGCAACTGGTTCAAGGACGTCTGGTAATCTGTACACACTCTCAGAAACTTTAGAAGGTACGTGTTTTATTGGACAAGAAGAAGAGAACTGGTTGTGGCATAAGAGGCTTGGACACATAAGTTTTGATAATTTGGTGAAAATCAGCTCTAAACAAGCAGTGAGAGATATTCCAACCATTAAGAAACCTTCAAACAGTGTTTGTGCTTCATGTCAGAAGGGAAAGCAAACCAGAGTGTCATTCAAAACAAAAGAGTACCACACTAGCAGGCCTTTAGAACTTATTCATACTGACCTGTGTGGACCCATGAGAACTCAAAGCATAAACGACGACAAATACTTTATGTTGTGTATCGATGATTATTCCAGAATGACATGGATATTCTTCCTAAAAGATAAAATAGAAGCTTTTGAAATGTTCAGAACCTTCAAACAGCTAGTTGAGAATGAAACAGGAAAAAGGATTAAATGCTTGCGATCAGACAGAGGAGGAGAATTCATTTCGAATGAATTTATAGAATACTATGAAAAATATGGTATCAGGAGACAATATTCAGCAGCCAGAACTCCTCAACAGAATGGTGTAGTAGAGAGAAAGAAACAGAACTATACAAGAAATGGCACGCACCATGTCGGCAGAAAACAAAATAGCAGATAGATTCTGGAAAGAAGCAGTTCACACAACAATATACATTCAAAACAGATACATGTTAAGAACTCATGAATGCAAAACACCTTATGAGTTGTGGTTTGGTAGAAAAGCAACAACAAAACATCTCAAAGTATTTGGTCGTAAGTGCTACATCAAAAAAATTGATGACAACCTTGGGAAGTTTGAAGATAGAGCAGATGAAGGTGTTTTTGTTGGTTATTCTCCAAATAGCAAAGCTTACAAATGCTACAACAAGAGACTCAAGAAAATTGTGGACAGTGCAGATGTTAAATTCGATGAAGGGAGGAAACAAATAGTTAACTTTGAAGAAAACTACCCAATCTACGAAGAAGTAATTGAAGGAGATGAGGTGCATGAAACAAAAAATACGTCTGCAGTTGATGCAGATAACTTATCCGATGACTCAGAGGTGCAAGAAAATAGAAAATTCAAAACAGGCAGCTGGGAGAAAAATCATCCTAGAGACCAAATAATTGGAGATCCCACAGCTGGCATTCAGACAAGAAGGAAAGTAATAAGTAATTACTCTCTCTTATCCAACATTGAGCCCAAAAACATAGATGAAGCAAGCAAAGATGATAGCTGGATGAAGGCAATAAATGAAGAGTTAGATCAGATTGAAAAGAACAGAACTTGGGAACTGGTACCTAGACCTGCAAATAAGAATGTAATCGACACCAAATGGATATTTCAAAACAAATTAAATGAAGACGGTCAGGTCATTAGAAACAAAGCAAGACTGGTTTGCAAAGGCTATGCACAGGTCGAAGGCATTGATTTTGAAGAGACTTTCATGCCAGTGGCCAGGCTAGAAGCTATTAGAATGTTTTTGGCACTAGCAGTTCACAAGAACTTCAGAGTTTATCAGATGGATGTAAAATCTGCCTTCCTAAATGGGAAACTTGAAGAAGAGGTCTATATTGAACAACCAGATGGCTTTCAAATTAGTGAAGATCCTAACCTTGTCTGCAAATTAAAGAAAGCATTATACGGATTAAAACAAGCACCACGGGCATGGTATGCAAGGCTAGATAATTATCTTTCTCAATAGGGATTCAAGAAAGGATTAGTGGACAATAATCTGTATGTAAAAATAGAAGGTGGGCATCTCATTGTTCTAGTGGTCTACGTAGATGATATCATATTTGGAAGCAACAAAGATGAATCTTGTAAAGACTTAGCAAATAAGATGCAGAATGAATTTGAAATGTCTATGATTGGTGAACTGTCTTACTTTCTTGGGCTACAAGTTAATCAAAATGAAAAAGGCATATTCATTTCCCAAATCAAATATGTGAAAGAAATGCTAAAAAGGTTCACTATGGAGGACTGTAAGCCAGTCAGCACTCCCATGACAACAGGCTGCAAATTGAGCAAAGAAGACAAATCTCCACCTGTAGACCAAACCATGTACAGATCTATGATTGGAAGTCTACTATATTTAACAGCCACTAGACCTGATATTCATAGGCAGTTTGCATGGTAGCTAGATTTCAGGCCAGCCCCAAAGAGACTCATGTGACAGCAGTTAAAAGGATTTTTCGGTATCTCAAGGGCACCATGGAGTATGGGTTGTGGTACCCAAAAGGCAAAGACTTCACTCTTATATCATATTCAGATGCAGATTGGGCTGGATGCATTGATGACAAGAAGAGTACCGAGTGGAGGAGCATTCTATTTGGGGGACAGATTGGTTGCATGGCACAAGTAAGAAGCAAGAGTCAGTTTCTTTATCTACGACTGAGGCAGAATATATTGCAGTAGCAACATGTTGCACACAAGTCTTGTGGATGAAACAAACCTTGAAAGATCTAGGTATTAATTTTAGTGAACCAATATCAGTAAAGTGTGATAACACCAGTGCAATTAACATCTCTAAGAATCCAGTAATGCACTCACGGACAAAGCACATTGCTATAAGGTATCATTTCTTGAAAGAGAAAGTTGCAGAAGGAGAAGTTAAATTGGACTATGTCCCAACTACAGAACAAGTAGCAGAATATTTTTACAAAACCTTTGCCCAAGGAAGTATTTGAGTACCTTCGAAGCAAATT
Organism: Wollemia nobilis; assembly: GCA_028583015.1. Taxonomy (NCBI): domain Eukaryota; kingdom Viridiplantae; phylum Streptophyta; class Pinopsida; order Araucariales; family Araucariaceae; genus Wollemia; species Wollemia nobilis. Next base: position 10,311,429 of record JAQPPZ010017052.1, read on the forward strand.
AGGAGTAGTCACACTTCCTAAGAAGTGACTAGCTACGGGGATCACTTTCTCAGGGGGAGCATTTGAGTATTTGACTATTCTTTTGCTCATGATCATAATTTGTGCCGGATGCAACAAATTGTGCCTGAGAAGTGTGAGGATGGACTCAGGGGGAGTCTGCAGTAGCCCTTTGGTATTATTGACAAAGGGGGAGAAGAGTTACAGGAATGTACACAGGTGTTGCCAACAATTCCAAAGGGGGAGATTGTTGAGCAAGGTGCTGCAAGAAGTTTGTCATTGTTGTCAACACAGGCAGTTAGATCCAATGATGCAGTGGACAGACAGTGTAGGAGTCATTCAGATGTAGAGGACAGAAGTTTCCTAGAAAACAGAGATGACCCAGTTTCAAAAATTCGAAGAAAAAGACAAGTTAGAAAACTGTCGCGATATCGCGACATGTTTTCTGTCATGATTTCATGACAAAAATGAGGAGAGAGAAGGCACAATCGAAAATGTCATGATTTCATGACAAGTCGGAGGAGAGAGAAGGCACAATCGAAAATGTCACGATTTCATGACAAGTCGGAGGAGAGAGAAGGCACAGTTGAAAATGTCACGATTTCGCGACAAGTCGAAGAGAAAGCACAATAAAATGAGATTGAAAGTCAAAAAAGCAATCGAAAATGTCATGATTTCATGACAAGTCGGAAGAGAGAGAAGGCGCAAGGCAAACTGTCATGATTTCGCGACATGTCGGAGGCCAAGAAGCTAAGTCGAGTAACTGTAGCGATTTCGCTACATGTTGAATTTTCGCTGGCCGAAGCTCGGGAGAAAGTGTTAAGAGAAAAAGATGTAGCGATTTCGCTACGAGTCAAAAGTGCTCAAAACATAGGTGTAGCGATTTCGCTACAAGTTGAAAAAGCACAACTCAAAGGTGTAGCGATTTCGCTACGAGTTGAAAAGGCACAACACAAAGGTGTAGCGATTTCGCTACGAGTTGAAAAAGCACAACACGAAGGTGTAGCGATTTCGCTACAAGACAAACATACAGATCTCAAAGGTGCAGCGTTTATGATACAAGTCGAAAGTGCAAGACATAAAAGTGTAGCGATTTCGCTACGACTTAATACTTCACGGGTAGAAGCAAAGTTGGAAGCACAAGGCACAAAGTTGTAGCGATTTCGCTACTGCATGAAGCAAGGAATGTACGAAAGCCGAAAACGTCGCGATTTCATGACAAAACTGAGGATGACATCAGCAAAAGATGAAAGTGTCACGATTTCGCGATAGGGTGCAAGAAAAGCCGTTGAAAGCCGAAAGCGTCGTGATTTCGCGACAAAGATGAGGATGACGTCAGCAAAAGCTGAAAGTGTCACGATTTCATGACAAGTTGCAAGAAGAGCCTCAGGAAGCCGAAAGCGTCGTGATTTCACGACAAGATTAAGAATGACGTCAGCAAAAGATCAAAGTGTCGCGATTTCGTGACAAGAACGGTGACAAAGCTTTCAAAGGGCAAAAGAGTCACGATTTCGCGACAGCGAGGGCAAGAAGGCGTACGGATGTAAAAGGTGTCACGATATCGTGACATGTTGGAGTTTCGAGAGGAAAGCCACAGAACCAGATAGACTGTTTAAAGCCGACATTCATTAGGGTTTGAAGCCGACATCATTAGGGTTTTAAGCCGACATTCTTTAGGGTTTGAAGCCGACATCATTAGGGTTTTAAGTCGACATTCTTTAGGGTTTGAAGCCGACATTCATTAGGGTTTGAAGCCGACAATCATTAGGGTTTTAAGCCGACATTCATTAGGGTTTGAAGCCGATATTCGTAAGGGTTTGACAGCCGACGCTCTTTTAGGGTTTAAGCCGACTGTAGTCTCAATATTGTTCTTAAAGATTTCTTCTATAAAAGGAGGGTCAATTTAAGATGGAGATGGACTTGTGCGAAGATAAGGGGTGCGTGCAAAATTTGAAGTGCACAGAGAGTGAGTCGTTTCGATTGGAGCTAAGGCTGAAGTGATATTTCTTTTGTGACGAAGTGAAGAGTGCATATCGAATCTTCGTGAATTAAGAGCGCGATGTGCAGGGGTTGTGTTCCAAGTCCGAAGTGATAATGAGCAGACTGTAGAAGTGATCGATCATCTGATTGTAGCAGAGAGTGCGAAGAAGTACAGAGAAGCGGTCGGATAGTGCGAATCGTTTAGCGCAGAAGCAGCAGAATGCAAAAAAAAATAGCAGACTATGAGAAATGAGGTGAAAGTTTTATTCTGTAATTTTTATTATTGTCTTCCAAGTTGTAGCTTGGCATAAGGGGTTGGTGCCTCTTTCCAGTAGGTGCTGGTAAATTAGGAGTTGGTGCTCCATTCTGCCTGAAACAGATAAAGCAAAGGGGTTGGTGCTCCTTCCAGTTGGTGCTGGTAAAAGATATTGTAAAGTTGTAGCTTTGCATTGGCTGGATTTGGATGGTAGTCCAAGCAGTCATTTTTGAGGAGTAGCCACATTGGTGAACCTCGTTAAAATTGTTGTGTTATGTGTGATGCTTTCTTGATGCATTTAATATTTCTTTTATCTGTTTTAAACTGCTGCTGGTTTTAAAACCATATGTTTTAGAAATTTTAAAGATCACACTGATTCACCCCCCCTCTCAGTGTCATTGTGATTACAACATACACTACCATTCCACTCTACACACAAAATCCATAAGGGTCAAATATTTCCAATCTAGAATATAATTTGGATCTTGCTATCTTAATATACACCGGTTGGGCTCCTTCGAAACCTTAACTTCCTCCCAAAAAAAATCTAATACACTAAAATGTGAGATCTAAGCCCTTTCTCCTCGGATCACCGACCACCCATTACATTTAAGTAGGTGATTAATTTTTTTTCTTCTTCTTTTGGTTTAGTAGATTTTAGAAAGTTTTTATCTTGCATTATTAAACCCTACTTTGAGCATAAAATAGAAGATTAAAATCTATCTCTAAATGTGAACCTTAAATGATGATTGAATTCATTTAATGTTGCTTTGAATATGAAAGTAAAAATAGCCTTTGATATAATAAATAAATTACCCCTCTTTAATGAAATTAATTTTCATAAAGAGACATCAATTTATTGCTCTAAAAATGATGACCTTTGAAATGCCATATAAATCACTCCCTTTAAATGATATTAGAATTTTCATAAAGGAAAGTTAATTTATTGTTTGCAAAATAAACATGTAAAGCTTGAATCTGATTTACCTTCAAAATGCAAAATTATGTAAAATCCAAAATTATAAAATACCTGTAAAAATAGTAACTTTAAATAATTTATATAATTTCACAATGGCTTCAAAATGAATTCAAACTTGTTCTAAATAAAACATAAAATCTCGTTCTTCATATCTGTGCATTTGTTTTTGGATTTTTATTTTTTTCTTTTTATTTTAATCATTGAAGTTTAAAAAAAATTGCAAAAGGAAGGGTTAGAAAAATAAAAATGAAATAAAAGAAGTAAAATGAATTGCTACAACCCAAAAGTTTCCCACAGACCTTGCAAGCATTAGTATTCTACATAAAACTAGCATTAGTGTGACCCAAATTCACACAATCAAACATCTAATGTGGTGTGAGCTTCAAAGGAAATGGTGCAATATATCAAAAATGACTCACAAGTAAACCATAAACATGCATAAAATTGATTTATCTCTAATATATTGCATAAAAAGATCTTCAACATCAAATATAAGTGTAAAACATAACATGCCCCAAATTGGCATCATGTGGTGAACTCCAGTCCAGTAGTGTGGCTTTCCAAAAAAATCCAGCCATTGGCCTCCAAAAGGTCCAACCCCCAAAATTGCACTTGCATGGGTTTTTTAAAAAATTTCCTCAAGCTCTTCGTTTACTTTGCTAGTTGCACTTCCATCCTCTTGGCTTGCAAAAATTTTCTCTTTGTCTTCCTTTCTTTCCAATGGAAGTCCTCTTGCTTTTCGTTTCATAATGCTTCCTCGTTTTTTCAAATTTCATAACACCTTTTTAAATTTACGTTATATTGAACTACATCTATCTTTTTATGCATCACATAAGTCCACATTTTCATCCTGCAACCATTCAAAAAAATTTTCATTAAAAACAATATAATAAAATTAACCTATACTAAAAAACATAAAGTTAAAATATTTAAGAAAAAAGAAAAAAACATTAAAGCTAAACTATTTTAAAAGTAAACTAAAGCCTGACGAAGCACTATGGCTTCATTCACTACTTTTCTTTTTATTTATATATTTATTATTTTTATTTTATTTTACTTATTATAAATATATATTTTTTATATTTTCATTTTTTAATAATTTAGTTGTTTAAATATATATAAACTTGTTTTTTATTTTTAAATTCAAAATAAAGACTTTATTTAATTATATATATTATACATCGAATCAATCTACTTCAAAGAAATAATAAAACCTCATTAAAACTAACAATTAAAATTCAAAATCCACTCATAAACCAAAACATAAAACATTACGAAATAAAAACATGAAGGACCCTCAACACCACACAAGCCTACCAAGCAACTATGGATACTACAAAGGGGATAAACGTATTAAAATTATTGCTCCAAGGACACCAAGACTCCCCAAAAACCAGAATTTTAAAGTGGGTCCCCAAAATTTGGGGCTAGTTGTGCAATGACCACAACAAATGGCAACTCTGTTGGGAAATGCTCCTGAGCATTTCGGATGAAGAACCCAATCTTGTAATTAATGAACCAAATGTTAGAAACGTATACACTATCTAGCAACACCCAAGAAAAGTAAGATCAATAGCTTCATATGAGAACAAATGGATTATTTGCTTTTGCATAGTGTGTGCAATGTGGTTCAATTTGCATCCTTGGGACCATAAAAATTCCATCATATTTTTTACCTTTAGGCTATGAAATGATGCTCATAATATTTCATTTCTTAATAATACTTTTGTAGTCTCTTTCAAGCATAAATTTTTCAAACTGAGTCCCATTGCTATTTAGGCGTCCATAGCCTCTGTGGAGATTTTCTTAACTAGGTAACTAATTTGATCAAGATTTTCAATGCTAATTTTTTTTAATCAATATTTGTCTAGATAGAGTCCCACTACCATTCAGACATCCATAGACCTGGTGGAGTTTATCCAAACTTAGTGATAAATTTGATCAATCTTTGTATTTCTTGTATTCTTCTTTTATAGAGAACTTTGCAAACCTCTATGTAAAAATGGAATTTGAGCATGTTAGAATTTAGCCTTAATCAATTTACCAAAATGATTTCATCTTTCAAAATCCCAAGAAATACCTCTTCATATGATTCATTACAGTGAATATTTGGCATAATATTATATTGTTTCACACTTCACCATCTTAGTACACTTAGCCAAGGATAATCACTATATAGCTTCATTTCCTTTATCCCAGTTCCATTTGATCCACATGATAGGAAATTCATCCTTCATGACAAAGGAGCACAAAAAATGGTCAAGAGGCCATTAGTAATGACCACAAAACATCACCTCAAATAGAGGGACCAACAAAAAAAACAAAACTTGAAACTCAAACTAAATCTAAACCAAAAATTAAGGATAAAGCACAAAAACAACAAGCTAAACAATAACATGAAAACCAAAACTATACATAAGAATATACAATAAAATACAATATGGTGCACAAAATAGTCTATCACTTCCATAGATCTCAAACATTATTAGCACACTTTAAAAGATATATATCATGATATGCATGCCAAGATTTACATGAATCCAACCAAAGCAATCTTATTAGGTCAAATAATGTAATAAATTTCATTTTACCTCTCTCGCCGCATTAATTTGATCTAGTTCCATTAAAAATCCCATAGGTGAGCTTCAAATCATTAAATTGATTAGACAATAACTGATTTTCAATTATTTCTTTTCTATTCCTTAAAATATCAATTTCCCAATTTTATTCATGATTTAGAATTAGGCTTTCATTTTCAAAAATGAGATATTGCAAGTAGGAGCCTATCTCTATAAATTTTAAATCCAATTAATTTTCCATATTTGTAGTCCAATCAACCTTATGTATTAATTTACAAGAATCTAGGACATCTACTAAATGAGGATCATTATAAGTTTTTATCCTAGATTTGATTGTAAATTATTGATGAACTTGATTCAACAATTCAAGCATATAAACCTTTATTTCATTCACCAAATCAATCTCATTAGAGGTGTGAGTAGAAATAAATTATAGTTCTTTATTAACCTCCAATGACATTTCATCATAAAAAACATTTGAATCCCATAGACAATTATGCAAGTTTTCACCTGGAGTTCACATGGTTGAACATGAAACATGAGATTCTACCTTTTGTGCACTTTCATTTACCAAAGCTTGATGAGCACTTGTAATTTCCTCTTTTTCCTCATGATGGGCTCCATAATTTTCATCTTATAATATTTTACCTTCATCAATTACCTATTTATAAAAAAACATCAAAATTAGGCACCCAATCAAAGACACGTTCATCCTTTTCAAAACATAATTCTTGTTTATATAGGGATGTGTCAAATAACACATATTCCTAATCAATCACTTGAGTTTTTCCAATAAGGCAACATTTTCATTATTTGGTTCCCATTCCTTTTTAACCATACATGGTATTTCTCCATTAGAATCTTCAAGACAATCATGAGAATTTATATCCAAAATTAAAGAGAATATTTAACCTCTTCCTCATCCAAAATAGATGAGGCGTAAGAAACATTGACTATTTCTTCCATTTCTATTTCATGTAGGTGTTCCATAAACTCATATTCAAAGTGATAAAATTTTGGACCCTTATCTATTTATGAAATGGGCATGCCATTTTCTTCTTGCACAAGAATTACAAGATCTTTGTGTGAGATAGTTTTTTCAACATCTTATATATCAATAGAAATTTCATCAATAGGGGTGTGAAAAACCAATGATTCTACATATCTTTCCCAACCGTTATAAAAATCCCCATCTAAATTTGTGGGATGAAACTCTATTATATCTTTAGCATGGTCTTTAGATTTATCTATCAATTATTTTTCAACTTTATCCACCTTAATTTTAGGTAATTCATCTTCTTCAAATTCATGTTTCTAAACTTCAATAAATTCATCTTCCTCAGATTCTTCTTTCGAGGATAGCGAAAGGTTTTAAAATTTATTCCCACTTGAACTTGGTTGAGATGGATAAATCATTGGGTGGGTAAGAGAGGTATTAAATGGTTGAAAATTATACAATCCAAAACCTCCACCATAATTTTAATAACTCAATTGTTGTTTAATTTCCATTGCTTGAGTATAAGCTTGGGACAAATATGTGATTTGAGGTGTCCCTCGCAAATACATAGAAATTAGTGGTTCAATAGCATTGAAATACAATTGGATAGCAACTTCCTCTGGAGGAACATAGGGTACCACCAATTGAGTATATAACCCATAGAAAATTTTAGTGAACAACTCCAAAGATTCATTTGGTCCTTAATGAGTAGTGAAAATTTGATTATACATAAGGATTAGGTCAATTGATTTTCCAAAATAACTAAGAAATTTTACTTCTAGTTGAGCCCAAGAAGTGATAGAACTTGTAGGTAAACTAAGGTACCAATAATAAGCTAATTCATTTAATGTAGATGGAAACTAATAACAAGCCACATATTCATGCATAGTTTACCATTGAATTAAAGTGTTCTTTTATGCCTAAATATGCTCCTCAACTGATTCTATTACATCATACCTAAACTTAGGTATATGATGTGAAGGCCTAGGTATATTTAAAGGATAGCTTGTCCTCCAATAAATAAGGAATACCATTAGTAAAACTCAAAGAATAACTTTAGAATCAATTTTGTTAGTCAAATAAAGATATCTCGCAAAGAAGCATAAAATGACTAACAAATCTCAACTATTTAACATATGAATCATCATGTATATAAACCAAAATATATGCATCAATTAAACCATGAAATTAGAGAATATTCTTAAATTTATAAAATTTTGGCATCAATCCATCATCAATTAAAGAATTTTTGAATCAATGAAAGTGATCACAGGAAAACAAAACTTCGTTAGTCAAGACCAATGTCTTCGAATAAACCTTCAAGTAAACATGAACAATATAGAATCTAAATAGCAATAAAGTGAACCAATTTAGGCCCTCCTTCTAGTGCCAAAAAGTTGAGTGGTAATTTTACCCAATTGCAAAACCACACTCACACTTAGTATTTTGATCACAAAACCCTCTCTTGTAAAGAAGTTAAAAACAAAAACAACTTCTCCAAGGTTCCTCTATATAAGCATTGCACATGTGTATTTGTAATCTTGTGAATATGTGTCAAATAAGTGCTAGGAATACCTTAGTGATTTTCAAGTAACTATTAACAAGGGGCTTGTGTTGGTTTATTTTATTATGCTATGCTAGTGATTGTTCATGAAACTTAAAAGAAAAAGAAAAAATGTGATTGGACCTCATATGACCACAATGTAAAGCCTTAGTTACTTTTATCTTGAAGTATTTTAGATAGATTTTATCTTATTTTGGTTAAGTAGATTTTAGACAAGTTTTATCTTGCATTATTAAACCCTGCTTTGAGCATAAAATAGAAGATTAAAATCTATCTCTAAATGTGAACCTTAAATGATGATTGAATTCATTTAATGTTGCTTTGAATATGAAAGTAAAAATAGCCTTTGATATAATAAATAAATTACCCCTTTTATGAAATTAATTTTCATAAAAAGACATAAATTTAGTCGCATTGACTTAAGGCTCACCCCTAAACAAGTATTTTTGAGAAACTACTAGTGCAGAGGCATAACGTGCTTGCGTTGACATATTTTTGTGAGGATAATCTGGATGTTCCTCAGGTCTTCCCTCGTAAACAAGGAAAGGTAAGGTAGAATAAGGTCACCTAAGTTGACAAGTATCATAATCATCACAATTTTGATACCTTGGAGTAGGGTGACTTGAAATTTTGAGATTATAATTCAACCCTACTCAAGGTATGAGCTCTTGCTCCTGTGTATGAAAAATATTAGAGGATCGAGCAAGCACGTGAATGTGTGGTATTTCTCTATGTGGAGGCACCTCATTGCACGGTGACTCTAATAGAAAGAAGGTGTTAGTAGCATGTGAATTAGGGAGATAGTTTCCCAAACTAGGACTATGACCTGTATGGTGTAGACACCTAAAATATTCCATGTCGATGGTGACTACTCATATGGACATGCTACAAAACTATATGAAGGATCTTGGATAGACTCCAAGATAGAGTAGTGGTTCTAACCACTCAATTTAGGCATTCTAGCCTAAGAAGACTAAACTGCAGCCCAGACCTGCGATCTCTAGTCTGAACCATGGTTGACACCTATGATCTCTATTCTGGACCATAGCTGTGACCTACGGTTTGAACTAGAGTTTAGTTAGGCCTTCCATCCGAGCCAAATCAGTTGGAACGACCAAGAGATCTAGAAGGAGGCAGTTGGAGGATAGAAGATTCCAAAGGCTTCCATCCCAACTGACCTAACCAACCTTCTTGATCTTGGATTCTCCATGAAGCCATCCCCAGCCTTAGGGGCATGCTATAAGTACCCCCCTTTTTCAATTGGGAAGAGAGGACTAAGGAGAGATAATTTGCATAGCAAAGCATTGTTGAATTGTTGAGCAAACTAGTTGATCAAGAGAGAAGTGAAGCCCTCTCAAATTGCATAATGACCTTGTGCATTTGGGAGCCCATTTGCTATCCATTCAATGATCAATTAGTCATGGACGCCCTAGGTGCCTAGGAGGATCAAGAAATGCAAATTCGGGTGAATGAAGGCCCTTCATAGCAATTTGACTATCAAATATGTCAGAAGACAACAAAGGCAACCCTTGAACATCAATTCAGACAAGGAGGTCAAGCCCACTGCCCCTAATTCTGAGGGCAAACACACATAGGTAAAATCATGGTTGTTAGTCATGGTTTACAGTGTAGACGGCCCCTCATAGCTGTAGTTTGCAATAGGTTAGAGATCACCTTACTCAATCTACTTTTCATTGCATAGGTTAGTTAGATTAGTTCTTTCATAGGTTAAATTGCACTTTTAGAGAAACTATGACCATAGAAATTAGGAATTTTACGTGTTGTAGCGGTTATAATTCTATTGAATCTTTTTGATGCTTTATTGCTTTCAATTCAATATTTGTTCAATGAATCATGTTTTTATTCATGTTTTGTATATTGTAGTGTAATTCTTGATATAATTAGAATAGTGTAGAACATTTCTTTATGCTTTCTTGTTTCATTAGTTTGATGGCATTTACATGTATAATCCTTTAAAGGGCCTCATCACGAGAGTCTATAAATATCTATAATAATGCACTATTGTTTCTTGCTCACAGGGAGACAGGTGCAAAAATGATCCTATATCATAATCCTTCCACATCACGAAGAAGGGGGTTAGCTCTACCCCAAGGCAGTTCGTGTCACCTTGAGGGGTATTTTGATCACACCTACCCTTAAGAAGGAAACAATTACACACTCCTATTGTAATATTGTATCAAGATGATTATCCCTAAAAGGGATGTTCTTGTAATATGATTTTGACTTTGAATTTAATGGAATAAAGCATTTTTTATTGATTCATCTATTATCAATTTTGTGTTCTTGTATCCATGTTATGCTTTTTTCAATTATTACCATAGGACATCAATAGGTGTGAGCCTTTTCGATGGTCATAGATGGTGATCATGATGGCACCCCATAATTTTAGCCTCGAATTCTAATTGTTCTTAGTTTTTTATGTCCATAGATGCTAAGTGCAGCTTTTAGCTGCGGTTATTTTTTTGGCCTACGGATGTAACTTGCAGTCTCCACTGCAGCCCGTAGGTTGGACCTACGGTTCATAGAGGAAGAAGTAGACAACAAAGAAATTAGTGGGTAATAGAGCAAGAGCTGATGTAGGTCCTAATTTCACCTTCTATATTCACATTTATGCGCTATATCTTTCTAGAGATCATCGAATCACTACAAATTAGGAACAAAAGATAAGGGGTCAATGAATAAGTCCTAATTTGCATTTGATTTTCATTTAGTGGGAAGGTGTTGTTGGGAATAGTGGACATTTGAGTGTAGTCTGCCCCTAAATATAGCTACCTTGATAAGTATTGTGTGTCTTTTTTATGCTTGAGGTCCAATAACCGGCCATGTCATTATAATTGCATCATCAAAATATCATGTATGACATTAGCATGCATTATTCTTGAATGCAAAACATTCCTTTTTCCTTTCATGTACATCATGTAGGAATGGTTATTGTGCTTTGTGATGCATTTTTCATTTTCACAAAATAAAAGGAACCACACACCACGTATCATTTAAACATCAGTGGCATTGGGATCTCACATCCAACCCACTTGATTGAGACCAACAATGGATGTTATTACCACTTGGTTGGATCATTTGAAATTGTACTATTGGGACTTGCTCATTGCTAATTTTGACCAAGAACTATCCTATCCATACAAAATAGTACGCACCCTTCCTCGAAAGAGTGTATCACTGCGTACGGTGTGTTGGGTGATGGTTGGTAGTACCTATGCTACTTCGTTGAGTATGGATGTCATTACCATATCTGACTTGTGTGAGTATATATGTGAAAGCTAATTTAACTAAGTTTTAAATCCAAAAATATTTCAAAACATGCAAAGAGTTTCTAACACTGATACAACACATCTAAAAACAACATCAAATAGTTTAGGGCTCACAATCAAACATTTAAAAGAGATAATCACCATTTGTTTATATTATTTGCATAATAAAATACATCTAGATGTCAGGAACACAAATGGTTAACACACGAGGTGATCAAAAAAGGTCTAGGACCGACATCCATGATCAACCCCCAATTGGTTCATAGTAGCATGTGTCTAGTCCTCATACACATGAGCGAACTAAAAAAAATTCATCTAGAATTAGAGGTGACAACTCAACATGAGGATATCCCATTGATCAGACCCTTGATAGAGGAGCTTTAGTACACTCCTCTAGGCATAGGACTGAGTGTGGAGCTTCTCAGCACGAGGATGCTCTGCCCTAAAGCCATTACCAAGACCACACTACACGTGCATCCATGGGATCGGTTGAGGAATATGTGGTGTAGGGGACCAAGTTGGTTCCCATACGTACTAGGTCCATAGGAGGTTCTAACCCTCCATCGTCAGAGTATAGATGAGTTAGAGATCTGCCCATTCAAGGGCAAGAGGATAGGCTCAATTTTGAGCATAAGTCCACCCATACTCCCGTGCGTGGCTCACAATGCAAGATCACCATTGATATATCAAAGGTGGGAGCTATTGGAACACCACTGCATGAGCAATGGAGGTCTAGATAGCTAGATGGTCTAGGTAGTGTTATTGAGAATATAGGCTACAAGCCTACAGTTCCACCCACTCATGCTCTAAGTAAGCATAGCGACGGTTGTATCAAGATCACTAGAGAGCATGGAGAGGCTTCTAAGCACCCTCATGTCATGCGTCCACCATCCACACATATATTTAATGGGTATAGAACCCATAAGGTATCTCGCATAGAGAATGCACATCGAAGACCTTCTATGGCTGACCAAATTAACAAATCACATAGACTGGTTTCTGAGCAAAGATGTCAGCTACTCCAAGATCAATTGGATGATGCTCACCTAGAGAGGCAGCATATTGAAGATGAAAATATTCAAGTGCAAAGGCTCTTACGACAAAGATTATATGAGTAGCACATGCGCAAAGAGTGTATTCTAGCTCAAAAGGAGCACATAGAGCAGGAGGATCAACTAGCCAGGGCTAGCCTATACCCTCTCAAGGACAATAGAGAGCATGTGCATAGAAGGGTTGTGTCCCTAGATGATATGCATGAGGAGCGAAGAGACGCCTGTACTCATGACACTGCCCAACATAGGGAACGACTGCCATCAATCAATGATCTTAGATAGAGGCAACATGAGCACATAGATGGAGACATATATCATTAGGACTACCCTGAGAGTTCCCAGGTTGAGGAGGAGGAAGAGCCATGTCCTCCACCTCCCTTGAATAAGGCATGACTTCCTAGACCGCCTCCATAGTAGCTTAGGGAGGAGGAATTTTTATCTTCTAAGGCATACAAGGTTTTTGCTGATAAGGTCAAAGCAATAGAGAGGCAAGGCATGGCTATGCAAAAGCCAACACTGAAGAAGATACACAATGAACCTCTAGACCCCTCGGTGCCTACACATCCATATCTCGAGCATTTTTATATGCATCGATTATAAAAATTCAAGGGTGATGAGGATGCATAAGAGCATGTTATGAGTTTTTTGAATGCGTGTTTCTAGATATATAGTCAGGATTCCTTGTTGTTGCACACTTTCATTATGAAACTTTTTGGCCCAACCCAAGAGTGGTTCAACCAACTAAAGAAACATAGTATTATTGGTTTTGAATAGTTGGTCGATGCATTTCTTGAATGTTATTCATTTGGTGTCAAGAAACAAGCCAACCTTTCTGATTTGGCTACATTAGCTCAGCACAATGATGATACCATTGAGCAATACGGAAATATATGGAATAGAATAATGGTAAAGCTGCGATTCCCTATTCCTACGGCCAAAATGACCAAGATGTTTACAAGGAATTGTGTCAAGCACATCTCGCTATTATTGAAGCTATAGCAGTACCCCAAATTCAAGGAAGCCATGGTGCAAGCCAGGGTGATCGAGGACATCAAGTTGTAAGAAGGCAACATGAAGCTAAAAACAAGGAAAGAGGAGTACTATAAAATAATAGGGCAAGCAGGCCCACATGAATCAAGTAGTGTTGAATCTTGGAGGAGAAGACAAGGGACAACAAAAGTCGAATTATCAATCTCAACCTCCTCCTGCACATTACGAGACACACAAAAACAACTATAAGGGCAAAAAAAAAGAGAAGCGACCACCTCACCAGTTCACACCCTTGATGGAATCGATGAATTCAATTTTTCATCAACTGTGCGAGGCCAAGGCCATATGATTGCCTAAGGTCAAGTTAGTAGATTCGAATGTGCCAAAATCAAAGTGGCATCAAGATGATCTATTCTACATATTCCACAAAGTGAAAGGCCATGACATTGAGACATGTTGGTATTTCAAACACATCATGTAGAACATGATAAAAAAATGAGAGCTGGTAGTACCAGGAAACCCATAGGTGCCCAATAATAGAAACATGGGTATTTTCAAGAATCTACTACCTAATCATAAGGCACCTCATAACAATGTCAGCTAGGTCAATCAAGTATGAATCGAACCACCTATCCAAGGGTTCATAGGCATGGTTAATATTGTTACTAGACATGGGAGGTATGACCAACCATATCGACCTCATGCTCCCTTTATAATACAAGCTATGCTAGATCAACAACCATCTCAGAACATGCTATGCCCACCAGCTAGATCGGTGGTGACCATAAGGAGCAAGTTGGTTCAGAACTTGTAGATAACTCCTACGAAGTTGTTAATATACAAGCTTATTCAGAAGTCCCCTAGACACAGGGAGACTCTTATGGACATTCTAAGGTCCATTGAGGTATAGTCCCAAGATGCCCATGCATTTATAAATTTTTTGGGATGTGTACAATAGTGTCAGGAACCCAAAATACAATTTTATGATCATTAAGTAAAGATGGTTCCTACTATTATAGCTAACCCGTCGTTGTACATTATCACGTGTGTTAACCACATGCCTTTCAAAAGGGTCTTGATCGACATTGGGTCCTTGATGAACATAATAACAACTAAGGCATTGAGCCACATCAAGCTACCCAAGTCACACATTGTACCTACCACCTTTACATTAAGAGCATTTAACGATGCGCTATGCTCAACAGTTGGTACAATTGTTCTACCTATTCAGGTGGGACTCAAGACCATATCTATGATGTGTCACATGATAGAGGGTGCCATGCAGTACAACATTCTGATCAGGAGGCCTTGGATTCATGAAATGCATTGCATCCCCTCTATATTGCATCAGTGTGTGAAATAAATTCACGAGGGATAAGTTCACATAGTGTCCTCCAACAAAGAACCATTCAAGTTTGTGAACTTAGCAGATTTGCCTGGGGGTTTTGTACTCCTGTCGATGCACTTGGATATCCGACCTATCTCATCGATTAAGATTCCAATAGGTAAACTAGCAATCCATGCTCAACCATTGACATCTATGTCACACAGATCTGAGCACACAACTACAACTTATCTAAAGCCAACTGCATCGGTGATGCATGGACAAGTCGAGAAGCTAAAGAAAAAATTGGGTGAGAAAGTGGAAAATCATGTGCCCAGATCAGTCACCAATGAGACTCCCACTCCCATGGATGTGGAAGAACCTCAATACAAAGTCAAGGAAGCACATCAGCCTGCTTTTCCTGCATCTTTAGTAGGGTCATATGCATTGCAGGTGACCGTTCATATGGCCAACACAGGATTGGGTGAGTATCTTGTGCAAAATGTTACTTTCGGACCTATCTTGAAAACTACGCAAGAGATGGGTCGAACATAAGCCCATAAATTTTTGATTGGATCCATAGTATCATTGGGTGAGCCACCCAACCAAAAAAAACTGTCTATGTAGGGCTGGATCAAGCACCCACTAGAATATCCATAGATGAGGATGATGATGACCTATTCATTATGAATGTGCACTATCTCTCCAACATAAAATACACCATGCACATTTTTGAGTCGTATCATTAGCATGGGTGCAGCCTTGGTATTTTTGAACAAGGATAGAGAACTCTACTCAAACCTCATTATCAGTTGGCTACTGACAGGTTCAGGTTAGGGTTACAAGTACAGGGTCATGACGATTTACTTGTTGCATCCTTAGATATCATGTACTTGAGTTTGGGGGACGATGTGGATTTTAATCTATATCACTCTGATCCTTCCAGATGTTGGACTCGCCAGACAGTATAGTTTTTTACCATAGGACCACTTGATTCATTCCATGACGGGCTCTTAAAATACAACCCCAGAGATAGCCTAGGTAACCAAATTTGTGGGGCTACCAATGACACTAGTATGCAGGGGCATGACCCCCATGCTGTAGGTGATCTCAAATTAGGATAATTTTGTGATGATGATGGAGAGGAGTCCACCTCCGAGATGAGTGGACCTAGTTATGATTAAGATGATGAGTCCTCAAATGATGATCAATCTGAGGAGGAAATTAGGCTGACCTTTTTAGGTCTAGCATTTATACGCCATTTACTGCCTATGGAACAAGTGGAAGAGGTGAACGAGTTCTCCATAGTTGATAGTGATTACAAAGATGAAATAGAGGAGGCTTACTTAAAGCCTCACCTAGCGGATCTCCCATTGTGCATGGACACAATAGAGTGGCCCATCCATGGTCAACACCGTAGTGATGTAGATGAGAGGATTGATTCTAGGCTTGTGTATCCGCAATATATATTGCTTAGGTAATCAAAGCATGATATGGAGGAAGTCCTTCCCAACACTAAGTGTTCTGAGTAAGGAGTAGCACCAGTTTACATGGTAGTATCGTATATACAATAATTCTATCAGAGTTATCCATATAGTGATGATAGCGACCATGGGATCAGATACATGGGACCACATCTACCTAATCCCTCCTTAGAAGAGGAGGGAAGTGATGGATTGTATTTTAACAGTGATGATGAGGAATCAGTAGAGATGGCCTATCTAGTATCTCACCACTTATGCAATAGGCCTCCACCTAGAGGTCCCCCACCTATTATAGCTGTAGGTTTATGTCGAGAGATCAATCTCCATCGTAGCCTAAGGGAAAGAAGAGATATTGAAGAGAGGTATCATGAAATATTTTTTGATATGCCTACATATGTAGAGCTCCTTGAGTTGAGAGATCCCATTCTATAGCTAGTGCATCAGGATGATATAGTTATATGAGCATCCCACAAAGAGGATCCGTTTGTGCCCGTACCATCCAAACCATATCTTGGGTGTAGAAGCTATGATTTAGAGATAGAGTTTTATTCATGTGGTTTCAGAGATCAATTCCATTCCATCAATATGGTCTCTTTCAAATTGACCACTCGACTCCACAATCCAACAGATCCATCCAAACTGCTGCATCTAAACATGGATGCTATCGATTGGGATCACACTGATTTTCCAGTCCAACCTGAAGATTTATTCCCAAATGAAGAAATGTTGCAACCATTTCATTTCACACCAAGATATGCTCATGATGTTTTTCACACCAAGAATGCTTCCCAAGAGGAACATGTGAACCCGACTGATGACATCCATCTGATTCCTATGCCTCACCAGCTTGAGGAGGGATCACACATGTTAGTTAAGAAAACCTTTGAGGTGGATATAAGTAAAGATCCCACCAATCCAAAGAAGGTTATATTTGGAGAGAGTCTCACTCTAGATGAGCATGATAGCATCATCCCTCTACTAAAAGAGATACCTAATCTCTTTACTTGGACTTACAAAGACATGTCGAGTCTAGATCTAAAATTGGTGACTCATAACCTTTCATTATATCTATCAAAGAAGCCAGTCAAGCAAAAACTCAGAAAGATGCATCCAATAGTAGCCTTAATGGTAAAATACAAGTTGCAAAAGCTATTGGATGTAGATTTCATCATCTCCATTGACTATCCAAAGTAGGTTTCCAATATGGTTCTTGTAGGAAAGCCAGATGGAAGGGTCTGTATTTGCATGGATTTTAGAGATCTCAATAAGGCAACACCCAAAGATTCATTTTCATTTTCATTTTCATTGCCAAATATCGATGCTCTAATAGATGCAACTACAGGTCAAAAAATGCTCTCCCTTATGGATGATTTTTTTGGATATAACCAGATTTGGATTAAACCTGAAGATCAACATAAAACCACATTCGTAATGCCATGGGGGACATTTTGCTACAAAGTTATGCCATTCAGTTTTAAAAATGCTGGTGCAACATATCATTGGGCTATGACATATAATTTTCATGACTATATGCATAAAATATTAGAATATTATATCTACGACTTCCTATCTAAGTCGTTTCTATGAGAAGAGCATGTGAAGGTCTTAAGGAAGGTCTTCGATCGCTTGATAGAGCACAATGTTAGGCTGAATCCTAAGAAGTGCGTATTTGGCATAACTTTAGGTAAAATCTTGGCATTCATCATTTCTAAGTGAGGCTTCAAAGTAGACCCAACAAAGGTCACAACTGTTCTAGAGATGCATCCTCCTACTAATATCATAGAACTAAGAAGCCTTCAGGACAAAGTAGCATCTACAAAGCGATTCATCGCTCAATTATCGGGTAAGTGTCGACCCATGAATTGACTACTACACAAGGGGGTTCCATTTGATTGGGACAAGGACTACCAAGTACCCTTTGCTGAGATTAAGAAAAACCTGGCAATGCCACCAGTACTAGATCCATCAAGGCCAGATGAGCCTTTTTAGCTATATATATCGACAACCGACTTTGCATTAGGGACTATGTTAGCCCAAAATAATGTGCAAGGTAAAGAGCAAGTCATATATTTCATTAGTCACACCTTGGTGAGTTATGAGTCAGGATATGCATAGGTTGAAAAACTTTGTTTAGAAGTAGTGTTCACTACCAAGAAATTTTGGCATTACATGCTAAGTCATACAACATATGTTATATCAAAACAGAATCCTTTGCAGTACATGATGAGCAAGACATATCATAACACACGTACTACAAAGTGGATCATGCTATTGACATAATTCAATTTTCAATTCATCAGCAAAAATTCCATCAAGGGACAAGTCATAGCTGATCAACTAGTTGAGGCACCATTGTCCAATAGTAGGCCTCTAACCATTGAGCTTCCATATGATGCGGTCTTCGTAATATCTGAAGCTCCCAAACCTGAGGAACCAGAGAATAATGTTGATAAGACATTTTTCTTTGATGGTTTGAAGTGTGAGCAACGAGGTGGTGCAAGAATAGTGTTTTTCATGCCACAAGGAGCTCTAATGCCCTTGTAATTCAAGTTAAAATTTCCATGCACCAACAATAATGCTGAATACGAAGCCTTACTTCTAGGCCTCCACATGACCATCGCCATGGGTATTAAATGATTAAACATATTTGGTGATTCTCTTCTCATAGTTAACTAGGTTAAGGGGCTCTTTCAGTGTCGATGTCCCATGCTGAAAGCCTATAAAGATCTTGTTGCCACTTATCTAGCTAAAATTGAATGGTATGACATCAAGGTAATCCCTCATTCATCAAATAGGTTTGTAGACACCATGGCATATTTGGGGTCCTTGATCCCTTAGAATCCATCTACCGAGTTTACTACCATCCATGTTAAAATGCTCTCACACCCAGTAGTAGAGCGTGTAGCCTTTAATAACAAAGAGTCAGTCAACATGATTGTTGTGGAACCAATAGCTGATTGGTTCCGTAGAGTAGAAGACTTTCTTAAGCAGGCACCTTGGGAGTCATTGACTTCTTAGAGTCCTACAGAGAGTGGTACTACCATTCACCACAAGGTTTTTTCCCAGTATTCATTTGCAAAGCTAAATAGGCAGGGGGAGTAGTTCATCTTAGCAATCAAAGCTGATGCTTGTCAAAGCTAGATGTTGCAAATCCAAGACTTCCTAAAACTTGGTATGATTCTAGAAGGATTGTCGCATGCTACAAGATGCACATTTAAACATAAAGCAATTAAGTATATCTTTATAGGAGATATTTTTTATCGACGTAGTTACGAAGGAGTCCTCCTTCAATGTCTTGAGATCCAAGAGTCATCTTGGGTAATTTTAGAAGCTCACGATGGTATGTGCGATGGCCATTTTAGCGGTATGGCTATCGTCAAACGCATCCTTCACATGGGTTATTATTGGCCCACTATGGAGAAGGATTGCAATGTGTATGTCAAGAAATGTGTTAAATGTTAGCATCATGCTAATATTACACACTTGCCATCATAGGCCTTATAGCCCATTCAGGCAGCTTGGCCATTTGCTTAGTGGGTATTAGATCTAATTGGCAAGATTTCCCCTCCATTGTCAAGCTGACATACATTCATTATCATGGCTATTGAGTATTTTACAAAGTGGGTGGAAGCCATTCCCATTACAATGACCACTGGATCTTGCATCATAGAATTTATTCTTGAGCATATCATATGTCATTTTTGGATACCATCCAAAATCATTTCGAATAATGGAACTTCTTTTAAGAACAAAACTGTGTGGGCTTTAACGTCTAAATATCGCATTCAACATAATTTTGCAACTCCATATTATCCACAAGAAAATGAGCAACCTGAGGTCTCAAACAAGACTGTGGTAGCCATCTTGAAAAATATAGTGCAAGAACACCACAAGGATTGGCATACACAGCTACCCCTTGCACTATGGGCTTACAGGACTAGAATTCAAATGCCCATTGGGGCAACACCATTTTCACTAGTATATGCCACTAAGGCCATTATGCCCTTAGAGTTGGAAATTCCAATGCTACGCATCACATTGAAAGAGTTCATCAATTCCGACACCACGTGACAAGCTCACCTCGATCAATTGATGTTGCTTGATGAATATCGCATGAATGCCCTCGAGCATCTCTACGTTTATCAAGAATTATTAAAATGAGCTTAAAATATCAAATTCCACTAGAGAGACTTTGAAGTTGGGGATCTTGTGCTAAAATAAAACCAACAGAACTCAAATTTGCCGCCTAACATGCAAGACAAATTTGTGGCTAACTAGCTAGGGCCTTACATCATATCTAAAAATATTGGTCTAGGTACCTATCGCCTAAATCACTAGAGGGTGTGGAAAAGCTTGAACCTCTCAATATCATCCATATTAAGGCATTCTATGCTTGAGAGTGTAGTAAAGGCACCAAAGGCATCTGTAAGACCTTTGGTCAACCCAAAATCCCCAAGGATTTTGTATAAATCGATCGGTCACCCCAAAAGGGCCCAAGCTATCTGATTAAGAGGCTTGGTCAAGTAAAGGCACCAAAGGTATCTGTAAGTCCTTTGTTCAACCCAAAAGCCCTGAGGGTTTTTTCTAAACTGCTCGATCAACCCAAAAGACCCATAGCTATCTGATTAAGAATCTTGGTCAAGTAAATGCACCAAAGGCATCTGTAAGCCCTTTGGTCAACCCATAAGCCTCGAGAGGTTTTTTCTAAACCACTCGGTCATCTCAAAAGGCACCAAGCTATCTAATTAAGAATATTGGTCAAGAAAAGGCACCAAGTATTACCAAAAATTGCTTGGTCAACCCAAAGGCTCTGAGAGTTCCTATAGCTTCTTGGTCATCCCAAAAGGCTTCACGCCCTCTTGCTGAGATTTTGGTCAACTAAAAGGTTCCAAAGGCAGTTGTAAAACCTTTGTTCAAGTCAAAAGGCTCCAAGGATTTCTAAAAATCACTTGGTCAACCCTAAAAATCTCCAAGGACATGTACTCATCATTTGGTCAAATATGAAAGCTCAAAAACCTATAAAAATCAAGAAAAATATATAAAAGTCCAAAAAAATTGATAAATCTTAAAATCCAAAAACATTTTCATTTGCATTTTCATCTGCATTCACACATGCATTCACATCATCATATTACATTTAGGTATTTGTCATCCATTGCATTTTGTAGTAGAGTGTAGTGCATTTATCAAATTTTTATAAACATTCACACATTTGTATGACAATCATGCACCCTTGAATTTATCATAATTCATTGCATTCGTACATGATACCTGTTGTGGAGACCTATGTGTATTAAGTTTTCTTGTCACTCAACCATACCTAGTGGGTTCTTTAGATATTGTAGAAAGCTTGCTTTGTTGTTATAGACAAGGTCATTAGTTGGGATAGTGCCTCGACATATCAGAATCCTGTCACTAAGCAAAACAATATAAAAAACTACTAAGACCAGAGAGGATGAAAGCCATGAAAGCAGTCTTAGGTCTCTAGAGAGATGGGTCTCTCGACCTGCTTATATTGTAAATAGTCGGTCTAGAAAGGTGTACTTTGGCAAAAGGACAAGAATTTCCCCTATACATCCCAAAGTCACAAAAGTTAAATCCCAAGTTACAAAGTACAAAAAAAAAATATACAAATTTCAAGTTCAAAATATAAAGTGACATAGTGAATCAAAAGCACTATAAAAATCCCTTGCTCAAAGAAAGCGATAACATGTGGACTAATAGTGATTTTTATCACTACATCTGAGCAAGTAAGAAGGGTGAGAACTTGAATCCCTAGATTGTACACCTTTTGAAAGCCATAGAGTGATCCCCGATCGTATCAATGGGTTGGAAGAGTCCCACCTGCAATTAGAGGGGTAGTTCTATTGGGTGATCCCCAAATGTAGCAATGGGTTGAAAGAGTCCCGCCTAAATTTGGAGGGGTAGCCCTGATAAATTTACAAGATGAGCTAGCTCTAGGTACTTAGGATTGTCTAGCTGTATAAGTCTAATCAAAGCCAAAACAAGGATGATACGATCGTATGAGGAACCCTATCTCACATATGGGTTGAAAGAGTCTCGACTAACATACGGGGTATGCTTACGATCTATCTAAAAATACTCACATGCACACACAGTGATTATGAATAGTTGGGTCTCTCACGGAAAAAGCCTTGTCGAATATAAGCCTGGTATAGTTAGTATGTGATTTTTGGAGAGGTCTTCTAGAGTGTTTGAGTCTCAAGGAAAAACCCAAAAAGGTTCTCCAATAGCAACAAAATATCAAATATCATTAGACTACAGAAATATGAGTCATTCATTAATAAAAATGCATTTTACAAAGTACAATCAAATATATAAGATAGATACCGCATGAATATTAGAAATGATGTTTAGATGATCACTAATTATATAGTACAAAATGACATAATCATTCATTAAGCTTCTTACCAATCCATTTCACTGCATTTCATATATGGGTGATTAATTGATTAAGTTATTGTAATGAGAATTATCAATTATTTTGTGTGATTGTTATACATTTTGTGGTGTCATATTTTAAAAATTGATATACATAGTTTACATTCATTCCTTATGTTTTAAGTGATTAAAGCATACAGGTTCATTTCCATTAGATTATGATTCTGTACATAATGCATTACCATACATTGCACAACATATCATAAACTGCATAAAATATACACATGCCCACAAAGCAAAAATAACTATGCGTTAAAAAAATAAGCATCACATCCATCTACATACATCATATGTCGCACATCTAATAATCTAGGTCACTGCATATCATCATCATAAAAAATAGTAGCTATCTAGTGCATGACATTAATACATTACATCATATAAACATAGCATTTAAATACGCATTGCATCCATGTGCATCAAATAAACATAAAATCAAAAATTAATAAATACACATTTATACATAATGAGCCATGAAAGATCATATCATATATATGTGTCAAAATAAGTACATAGGGAGTACAAAATACCCACAGGCTATAATTGTGTAGGTCCTCGACCTTACACACAAAATGATACATCAAACTATAGTAGGCAAGTGCTAAATAAATAGATCTAGGCTACTACCCCTATACTGGAGCTCTCACCACCTCCCTCTGCACTATGCTCTGGAGCCTACTCTCTTGGATGATATGGAACCTATGGTGGATTCGGTTGTGGATCATGCCTACCTCTAAACCCTAACGCACCCAGCCCATGGGAAACTGGTAGCTAGAATAGGTTAGTCCTCTGGCTGGAGGTCCCTAATGTCTACCCCAGATCTCTAGCCCTGGCCTGCGACCTCATTGTGTGAGTGCTAGAGGACTTGTGCATCCTCTCATTCCTATGAGTCCTATGAATCAAGCTAGCTATGGACTACCCTGAAGTCCTAGATCTGGTATGCTATGACTCTATGACAAAAGGATCCTCAGGAACCGATAGCCCCTGCATATCTATATAGTTGACTAGCTGATCAACACAGGCAAGCTGGGCTACGTGCATCTCATTTGTCCTCATGACCATACCTCGTAGTCTCATCACCTCAGTAGTCGAATCCTACGTCGCTAGTGTACCTACTACTAGTATTGTAGGAGGCCCAATAATAGCCTGAGGAGGCCCCATAGTAGCTCCCCTCACCACTTGAGCGAGATACCACTTTGCCTCTGCTATAGCTCACTACACTTGTGCCAACTCCAAGGCAGTATGTAGTCTCTACACCTGGGCCTCTAAATCAGTAGCTCAAGTCGTGAGCTCCTATATCTAGACCTACACCTTAGTTAGGAACCACTACCTGTCAGTCACCTTCACCTCCAGAGTGGCAATGGTAGTATCTTGCTCCCATTGTTGCATATGGAATCATCCAATCTGACTCTATAAGTCAGTAATATGTGCTAGCAATTGTACCTCTATGCTATCAAGAGGGACCTCACCCTCCTCTGGAGCATCCTCCTTAGGTTAGATCTCTTGTAGGTCCTCAATAGTGGCCTCTGTGCCCCAACCACCCTTAGTACATTGGCGCACCCTACGCCTATCAGGATCTACCTCTATCGCTGCCTCTACTAGCTCTCAGCCTAGAGGCCCAGTACCATGCCATCTAAAAAGAGACCACCACCTATCATAGTCGGGTGTGGTCCCAGCAGTCTCAACCCCTAACTCTTATAGGTTGTCAGGTGCATCCCCTAGTGGTAGAGGAGCTATCAGTGGGAGATCCATCTCTAGAGCCAGTCATCTATACCTGAGGGGCATATCTGGTAGGTCTTGCACCATGCCAAACTATCGTAGGATGTGAGAGAAAAATTGGCACTCTCTCACCTTTGTCTTATGATAGATGAGACATATATCTCGGTGGGCCCATCGCAGCCACTCATCTACCTCTAGCCATAAAATAAAGTCCTTATAGGGGTTCCATACGATGTCCCCTGGCACAAGTTCCATAAAATTAATTATATAATGCTATGTATCCCCAACATGAGCCCTGCTATGGACACCCTCCTCAACACGAGGCCAACAGGTGGTATAGCATTGATGAGCAACATCTAGGGTAGTGATGCACATAGGTAGGTCAATAGGATGCTCGATTTGGATATGTTGCCAACCCTAGATCTATAGAAAAAGGTTGCAACTAATGCCCTTATGGCTCTACTCCATGATATGGTATAGATCCTGATAGAGCTGGCACAATGAAGCGCTCCCCCAGGCTAGCAATAGTGTCTCCTCCGTCGAGCTTTGAAGCACCCTCTAATCAGGGGCTAGCATGTTCCAGGGAATCCTCATGCCTGATGAGTCTAGAAGGATAATATAAATGATGAGGTGCATGAATAGGGTCTCTTGAGTAGAGAAGATATCATCTTGGTACCAGTCCCTGATGTGCACCTGTCCATGGTCTACATCATCCTATGCGTCGACACTCTTATCATCGAATATGGCAACAAATATGACATCCTTTGTCATGTAGGCAGAGGAAATGATAGCCTCACTATCGATAGGGATCCTAAATATCCTATAGACATCCTCCAGTGTGATAGTCATCTCACCAAGAGGTAGGTGAAATGTGTTGGTCTGGGCATTCTAGGATCAGGCCAATGCAGTAATATAGGCCTGATCTACCCTAATGGTGGGTAGATCCATGACATAACCAAACCCAATGGCTTTAAACCATGCTTGGTCATCATATGATAAGGCCTCATGGAGATTCTTCATCAAGTCATTCTCCCACACTCTAGACGTCAGCTTTTAAAATGCAAAAAAAATGCATACTATAAGCTAAATCTAGCTAAGCAGTGCTAAAAAAAACAACAACAAAAAAGAGAGAATAAAAAACAACAAAAAACACAAGCAATTGAAGCCTGCAACTGCAACTTGCGGTCCCCAATTTGCAAATTAGGAACCGCAACTACAAATTGTGGTCCCTAATTTGCAAATTGGGAACCGCAGCTACAACTTGTGGTCCCCAATTTGCAAATTGGGGGTCACAGCTGAAACCTACAGCTCCCATTTTGCTAACTGGGAACCACAACTACCAGATGCAGTTTAGGAGTGGCACCCATTTAGGGGACCCTCCTAGACCACTCATGCATAAAATTAAAATCCTAATCTATCCTAAACTAGTGGGGTTCATTATTGATAGTTTAATGAGGTTTAATTTATACATTTATTAAGTGTGGTTTATTTTACTATTATTAAGTGTGAGGTCTCAGTTTCAAATTACCTTGCCTGCACCCTACCACCGGCTAGTAGATGGCTAATTAGGATCTACCATCAGGGAAGAATGAGTGTACAAGTTATGGAGTTGGACAACGTTCCATATCAGGGAATGTTTTCTCTCCTTTAGAGCTCTCAAATTGCTTAAGGTTGTAATAAAATAATGACAAATTGCAAATAAAATTTCGATTTATAGGTTCTCCTAGTCATTGCGGACCATAGTTGACACCCGCGGTCCACAAAATAGGGTTTTTCACCCGTAGGTCTGACCTGCGGTCCCCGAATTTGGTAGTGGAAATCGTTGGCCATACTCGTGGTCCACAACTAGTAATAAATGTGCTAAAAACCCATGTGGCAAGGTCTAAAAAGGTAAATTAATGACTCCCAGTGGATAAAAATCAAAATAAATGATCAAAATTGCAAATTTGGTGACATTAAAAGCACTAGGATTAATCCAATAAATACGAAATTCAACACAAAAAAATCAAACAAATAAAAAACCAAATGCGCCTTGTATTCAGTGATTTATCCTATAAACTTGGCAGTTGCAGCGACTTGCAATCCATCCAATCCGACAAGATGAGGAGATCACAATAAGGACATTTGGGGTAAAATTGTCATTTCTACTATGACATTTTTTAGCAAATCATCGACAATATGATTCAACACAAGTCTTCTTGAATTTGTATTATCTTGACTCTATAATACGGCTATCATAGCCTGACTGCTCCATGGGAGAGAGATATGTAAATACTACTAAGCATTGAAATCATAAGCTGAACTAGGACTAACCAAGGCATTAAATGTCTCAAATCTAAAGTTGTTCAGGATCATTCATTATGGTCAAGCAATTTCATCACTTCAGACATTGCCATTACCCTCATTGACTCATCGCTTCAGGGTGTAGTCATAATTTCATGTCATAATCAAAATCAAAAGAAGATCCTAGAGATTGTAGATCCCTTGATATTGTCAAAATTGTGTTCATCCTTGCAAATCATTGCTAACAGCTATCATAAGCTCCCCCCTCTACTTGGGGTAAATAGCAAATATGAAATTTTGTTTGTAGCTCTCATCCGTCGGTTATATAGGTCTAACTCCTATTATAGCACCAAAGCTACCCGAATGTCTGATGACGAGTGCAAACTTTTCAAATGTAAGCCTTCCCACATTGGAAGCAATGATTCTAGGATGTGCATCCTTTTGCTGGACTAGGTGTATCTAATTTTGATCAGACTAATGATCATCATAGAACCTTCGACATCATTTTAGGAGGTCTATTTTGCTCAGCTTTGTTCAATCTCACAATGCATCTCAAAAGGGGTATCTGTAGACACCTAAAATGTGCCATGTCAAGGGCGACTACTCATATGGACATGCTACAAAACCATATGAAGGATCTTGAATAGACTCCAAGAGAGAGCAGTGGTTATAACCACTCAATTTAGGCATTCTAGTCTAAGTAGTCTGAACCACGGCCCAGACCTGCAGTCTCCAATATGAATCATGGTTGACACCTGCGATCTCTAGTATGGATCGTAGTTGTGACCTATGGTTTGAACTAGAGTTTAGTTAGGCCTTCCATCCAAGCTAAATCGGTTGGAACGGCCAAGAGATCTAGAAGGAGGTAGTTGGAGGATGGAAGATTTCAAAGTCTTCCATCCCAACTGACCTAACCAACCTTATTGATCTTGGCTTCTCCATGAAACCACCCCTAGCCCTAGGTGCATGCTATAAGTACCCCCCTTTTTCAATGGGGAAGAGAGGATTGAGGAAAGATAATTTGCATAGCGAAGCACTATCGAATTGTCAAGCCAACTAGTTGATCAAGAGAGTGGTGAATCCCTATCAAATTGCATAATGACCTTGTGCATTTGGGATCCCCTTTGCTATCCATTCAACGATCAATTATTCATGGATGCCCTAGGTTCCTAGGAGGATAAAGAAATTTAAATCTGGGTGAATGAAGGCCCTTCATAGCAATTTGAGCACCAAATATGTCAGAATATGATAAAGGCGACCCTTGAACATCAATTCAAACAAGGAGGTCAAGCCCACTACCCCTAATTCTGAGGGTAAACACATCAGAGTTCAAACTATGGCTATCAACCATGGTTTATAGTGTAGACCACCCCTCATAGCTGTGGTTTGCAATAGGTTAGATATCACCTTACTCAATCTGCTTTTTACTGCATAGGTTAGTCAGATTAGTTCTTTCATAGGTTAAATTACACTTTTAGAGAAACTCTAATTGTAGGAATTAGGCATTTTACATGTTGTAGCGGTTAGAAGTCTATTGAATATTTTTGATGCTTTATTGCTTTCAATTCAATATTTGTTCAATGCATCATACTTTTATCCATGTTTTGTATATTGTAGTGGAATTATTGATATAATTAGAATAGTGTAGAACCTTTCTTTATGCTTTCTTGTTTCATTAGTTTGATGCCATTTACATGTATAATCCTTTAAAGGGTCTCATCAAGAGAGGCTATCAATCTCTGTAACCGTACACTGTTGTTTCTTGCTCACAGGGAGACAGGAGCAGAAAGGAGCCTATATCATAATATTTCCACATCATGGAGAAGGGGGTTAGCTCTACCCCAAGGTAGTTTGTATCACCCTAAGGGGCATTTTGATCACACCTACCCTTAAGAGGGAAACAATTACACACTCCTATTGTAATATTGTATCAAGATGATTATCCCTAAGAGGGATGTACTTGTAATTTGATTTTTATTTTGAATATAATGGAATAAAGTGTGCTTTATTGATTCATCTATTGTCAATTTCTTGTTCTTATATCCATGTTATGCTTTTGTCAATTATTACCATAGGAAATCAATAGTTGTGAGCCTTTTTAGTGGTCACATAGGGATACCCCATGGAGGAGTCCCTTGTAAGCTAAGCCTTCTAGTTGACACTCTAGGACTAACCATCCACTCATCTATCAGTCTACGACTAGGGAGAGTAGCTGATTTATAGGGAGGAATGATCATATCCCTAGGCTCAACATGAAGATGTTCTACATCCTCTTATCTATTGCCCATAGTGTCTACCCCTGAATGGGTTTGGCTATTGGTATGTACCATAGCTATGTACTCTAACTACTATGTGTTTATCTTCTTTACAATTTCTATGAAATTGAAAAAAACAAACAATAGAAACACACAAGCATAGAAGCGATTATATCATTTTAAATATTTTAAATATGAATCCCTAAACTGTTTGTTGTTATTTCAAGATGTGTTGCTTTGTAAAGAGAATACTTTTCACATATTTTATATTTTTTTGGATGATATTCTCAAATTTTAAAGGATTTCACCTATATACTCGTAGCTTGACAATTGGTATGGTGATTAATTCAATATTATTATGATTACATAAACCAATCGGTAGTATGGTGATGAATTCCATACTCGATCAGGGAGCATAGGTCCTACCGATCCTCACCCAACACCCCATGCATAGTGATACACCCCTCAAAATAGGAATGCATGCTATTTTACATGGTTAGGATAGATCTTGGAGTCGGTATTGGCCAGTAAGTCGGGTCCCGATGATACTCTTTTAGACAAGCCAGTCAAGAGGTAATTACATCCACTGTTGCCACCAATGTTAAAATACCTCATGATGTGGGTGGTTCCTTTTACAAATTTGAAAGAAATCAAAATAGCACTCAATGATGATTCACTAAATGCATGAAATTGCATTTTTATTTTAGACTCGTTAGTAACATAAAAGGAAAGCACTAGAATGCAAAGTCTATATGAACTTAACCTTCTTGGGTAAGTTTCAAGTAAGCAAACCAGACAAAAAGTAGTAAATATACTATTATTTCCTTATTTTCTCTGAGCTAATTAATGTAATATTTTGGAAAGAGAGCATCTAACCTTTCAATGCATAGAAAAAGTAATAAAACATGAAATTTGGAAATTTTTAATAGCAAATATGCAAATTGAAAGTGCAGAGGGGTGTAAAATCTGACTTAGAACTTTTTGTTTCGGCATTTGTTTGTAGAAAACCTCTAGTTTTGTGATCATACCACCTAGGTATGGTGGCAATTTGGGGGTCATCCCACCCAGTGACACCTAGATGGCCATCTCACCTAGTGACACCTAGTAGCAAAGGGGTCGTTTTTGGTTAGAACGGTCACTACCTATAACCTACAAAACCAAAAATGGAGGTCAAAATTAGCACATTCCAAGGGGGAGACATAAAAATATCAGATACCGTGATTCCCACTGAAGAAGAAAATTTCATGATATCACCTTAAGGGCACTCTATTGCAATGGAAAAGTAGTATACAAGCATTCAAAGGGAAATAACATAAACTTGCAATCTACATGAAATGAGGCAAATGTGTAACATAAATAGTGGATTTCTCCTTCTATTAATTCCTCTATTGCTTCAAATGAGATTACAAAACATCCCCTCGAGGGCATTTACAAATTTGATACAGTTTCCATTACAATGTTCAAGGGATCTAGTCCCTTGAAAGGGGCCTTTAAGGTGAAGTTCTATGGTGTGAAACTTTGCTTCCCACAATCGAGATCTAGTTTTGGGCTGACATACTTATGCCTCTTTAGCTCCTCCCTCTTGTCTAGAATTCCTGTATCTACACACAAGGGATTGAAAGGGGATTAATAACACCTGTGTTATAGAATAAAAGCAATGAAACCATAGAAAAGGAGATTAATCTGCAATATCAAAACTGATCTACAACACATGGAAATTGGTCTAGATGCAACATAAATATAATATATTCTAATCTAAATGCTTTTAAAGAGATTTAGAAGTAATATTAAAAGGAAAAGTGTCCAAAAATAGTGATCGTCCCTAACAGGGAAAACTAAACCTGCAACATTAGGGACCTCAAATCTGGCATCAAATATGCTCCAAACTTCACCAAATTTGGACCAAGGGTTCTTCTAGGCATTCCTAAGGGGTCTATGGAGGAATTTTACCAAAATTACTTTATGTTTTATGGCCATACCTAGGTGTGATGACTACTGACTAATAACCATCCCCAAGTGGTGCGGTCATAAATCTACCTTATTTTTATCATCTATGCTCAAGGTATTTGGTCCAAAATTGGTAAGGGAGTGTTGTTTATAGATGGGGTCAAATATACCTTCAATTTTTCTGGTTTGGAATAGTTGGATGGCTTCCTATTGCCCCTAAAATTGCCTTCAAATGAAGAGGGTTTCAAGGCTAAGGTAGGGCGGGTTTTGGTTTGAAAAAGGTGAGGATAAAATTGTGTAGCACTTCGTTGCTCAAATGCTTCAATTCTTCTTTTTAAAATTGGGTGATTTCACCTCCTTTTATATCCCAAAAGGGCATCTAGGGTAAAGGAGCATGTTTTACCATGTGAGGCAGGTGCCGCCATGTGTCCTAATCCTTGACATGCATTGGTGAGGGAAGGTTACCCATTTGGGGCTTCCAATATACTGTCCCAAAGTCTAATTATAGGTCCCCAATCAATTTGGGGTGATTGGATGTATTAATGATAGTATTTTATTACAATTTAGCACATCCCTTTACTTTTTCAAGGGTCTAGTTAGGGGCTGTCCCACCCAGGGACGGTTATGGATGGTCATCCCTGGGTGGGATGGTCACCAACTATGACCATCCCTTGGTGGGACGATCACTAGGAGGTGCCCCAAAACTGCCCTAAAATGCTAGGAAACATCCAAAATGAGTTTTGGATCCTTATGCAAGCCTTATGCAAGCCTAGAGGGGTGATCAATAGGGCCATATGTTGTCTACAAGAGGAGCATATGTGATGCACTGATAGTATTATTTGATTTATGTGATTTAGGTGTCTAAACTTAGTAAGAGTCTTAGTTAATGTATTTCGTTATGCATGGGTAGTTGTAAATAAAAAATTACCTTAGGAAAACTTTGGAATGGCCTGGGAAATGCTATATAAGGTCCCATTTTAAATTTTTATAGTCTGGTTATGATATGGTGATATTCTAGTTACATTCTGGTTAGTCTAGGAATGCTATGAGTTTTGGCTATGAAGTGTTAGTGCATATCTTTGATTTTTTATTGAAATTATTGAACCATAATTAAGCATGAGCATAGTTCATAGTTTTCTCATGTATCGTATGATCCTATAATGGTAGAAGAGCATTTGATAGTTTATTTCTATTGCATGTACTTCTTTTTGGTTGTTATGGCTATTTTATGCATTGCTATGGAGGAATTGGATTATACTAGCATCAGTGTGGCTCTGATGAATGATATATGATAATTATGATATCAAGGGATATGTATTGAAGGTTATTGTATGATTTTTGGACATCGCCATTGGATATAGAACTCTCCCAATCCTGATAAAGTAACTTGCATGTTGGTAGAATTAGGATTAATTACCATATTAAATCCTTAAAAAACTTATCTAAGAGAGATTGGTCCAAGATAATATTTAATTTTTCACTTGTATGTACCTTTGTTTCATATAAATTGTACACCAAATCCATTACAAATTGTACAAAATATAATTACCCGATTTCACAGTTTATGTGATTGAAGAGAATTTACTCGATTTAGCAACATTGGAAAATCAATCTATTTAGTTACAAAACTGTGTACAGTGGCTTGAAAAACCAAATTCAAAAGATTGGATAAGTGTGAAATTATACAAGATTCATCACTATATGATTTGAGATCGTACAGTGGTACGATTTGAGATTGTACAGAGGTATGATTTGGGTTCCATACAAGCTATTTAGTTATCGCACATTGCTAGTTGTAGAGATTGTACAGGTTGTACAATTTTGTCCATTGATTGGAAATAAAAAATTGATCATTATAAGCCTTGTAAACTACCTCCCCACTAGGAATACTACACCCCTATGCTAAATTTTGCACCATTTCCTTATAGAACTTGGCTTTTTTATTAAAATAGGTCAAATTGATAAGTAAATAATACTACAAAACTGGAGGTGAATGGCAGACACCAGTATGCAAAGACGTAGGAGATGGGAAGTATGAGGTAAAGTTATACTAAGAAGTATCATGAGGATTTATTGAAGAGATAATGCAAGTAACTCAGACCATAGTACAAATGAACCAAAAATAGAATAATTTTCGGCATCTAAGGAAGGAGATTTTGAAACACTACTGATAGAGATAGAAGAGGAGGTAATAGAACTACCTAGCGTAGATGAACAAGTTGATAGAGAAGTATTGCACTAGGAAAGAGAGTTTATGGTGACACTTGAGAAAGTTATGGAAGGGTTGCAAAGGAGTGCATAGGATGGGAGTCAGGCACCAGAGCAATAGGGCATGAGGTTTCAGGGGGAAGGATCAAGACCATCTCCCTCACATCAACTAAGGAAGTCATGGAGTGAAGATGCACATGAATTTGGTCAATGATTAGTGGGACAAAATAAGATACCTTGGATAGAAACTTCTGATGATGACTATAGTAAAACACCCCCAAGGAGGAATCAAACAAAGATTCCACGAGAGACCTCAAGTGATGACGATGATTCTTCGAAGATGGTTAACAGGGCAGCCAAACAAATATGTCCACATTTTATAAGTGAGGGTAAGGAAGACCCCACAAGATATATTGGAACTTGCATAACAAATTGGAGGTAAAATGGTGTAAAGAGGAAGGTTATCACTAGTGATGCAGTTTGTGACACTCCTCATAGTAATAAAAGAGGTAGAATATGGTATGACATGGAAGATGTCATGGAAGATGTTGACATAGAAGATGTTTTTATGGAAGATGTTGTTATGGAATATGTTTTCCAAATAGAACAACCCATCATACAATCAAAATTTCCTAAGGAAGAATGGGATTGTACAATTTTTCAAGAGGGAACTGTATGTCTATTGGGTGAAATCATACAGTTGGCAGAGATTGTATGATTTCAAGTCAAATCATATAATTTAATATCATACAAGATGAAATCATATAGTGTTAAATTGTACAAGAGGAAATCATCCAAGGTGTTCCATCAGTGGTTAAGATAGGGTAAAATGAAGTCAACGGTGAGCTATTTAAGTGGGGTAAGTAGAGACCACCAAGGTGTTGATGAAGAGAAAAATTTTATTTTGATAGTGAAGGTCTTAGAATATTTTCTATTTAGGAACACACAAAGAATGTTGTCACTTGACCCTACAAGGGATGTTGTCCCTTGAACCTGCAAGGGGGTTCCCACCCTCTTGACCCCATCACAGGTGGCGATGGATGTTACCCATCATGTTGATGATGTTGTTCATATTGATTGTGTTTAAGGCCATGTTGGTCACGAATCTGCCACAGGAAAGGATTTTACAAGTGCGCCCTAGACCCGACCAACATTGAAAGTCTGGAAGCAAGAAATGGCTCCCAGACCAATCTCCAGAGTGGGCTGGTTCCCTTCACTACTCTAAAATATGGTTTTAAGATAAGGGTTGCTGGAAAGAAATTGAAAATTTGCAGAAAGGAATGGGAAATATGCCATAGCCAAAGTGATAATGATCGGGATAACAACAGCAGGAAACTTAAAGGACAACAACAGCAAGTAACAGAAAGCGTTAACTTAACTCTCGCACGATGCATGCAGAAAAAAACCCTCCAAAACTACATTCCAGGAATCATACCTTAACAGCAGTATTTAAATCCAATTATGCAGAATTTAAATGCAACAGCCATTAAAAATATAAATGCTATTAGAAATGCGAAAGGACAGAAAGGAAAATCATCCACACAACACTTGAGAAATTAGAAGCCAACACTTTTATTCCTGCAAATGCGCTTCCAGTTTCTAGCAGAAAAACTCCCAACCTTTGTAAATGAAAATTACATTGGTTTTTATAGAGGTCCGTCCTCTTTGCAGCATTAAATATTTAAAACCAACTTCCTCGTGATCTACAACCATGCAACGGAAATTATATACATGATCCCCTTAGTTGCAGCAAAAATTAAATGCAATGAAACGTTCGCGGTCCTCTTCATTAAATTCGTTTTTGACAATATGCATGAAACCGTTACGCTAATCCACGAACAGCAGCTTTGAATAAATAAAACTTTAATTTTGGTGGCCTGGGTGCTTCTTCGACCTTGACTGCCTTGGAAATCCACAAATTATTAAATTCGGGTCAGCATTAAATCATCGAAACCAAAAATATCTCCTCGGTCGTTCATACTATTTTTTGGCGGTAAACAGTCACAGGTCGCGAAAACGCGACGGGTCACGAAATCGTGACGGGTCACAAAATCGCGACATATTATAATGTCGTACGCTTCGCTGCTGAAGACCCATGAAAATGGCACCTGTAGCGATATCGCTACATCTTCGGCTTCAATGTCTCCATCGCTAGCTTGTTCCGCGAAAACGGAACATGTAGCGATTTCGCTACATCTTTTGGTCGTTGGCTCTTCCTTGCGCTCTGCCACGAAAACGAAACATGTAGCGATATCGCTACATGTTTCGGGCACCTTGTACGACTTCATGGACGGGTCACAAAAATGGAACACTTCTTGCCCTTTGAAGCCAATCACCACGCGATTTCGGAACGTGCAGCGCATCGCTGCACTTTTGCGTTGGACTCCCCTTCGCTCGAACACGCAGCGCGTCGCTGCAATTTTTGCACCTTAGTCCTCGAAGCTCCCAACGTCGCGATTCTGGAACCTGTCAGCGATGCGCTGCAAGTTTTCAACTTGAGTCTTTGAAGCCGACCGACCCGCGATTCTGGAACATGTCGCGATATCGCGACGGTTCCGCCCAACCTGCCTGCGTTGACTGCGTTGACCGCGATTTCGTGACATGTCAGCGAATCGCTGCAATTTTTAGACTTAGCCATTTTTCGCTCCTTTTTTGCTCAAAACCGCATCAAAACTAAAAATAGAGGTTAGATCTGCAATAATATAAGCATTAATATTTCAATCAAGATCAATGTGGCAAAAATGCCAACATTCTTGGCGGCTCGCGGGGTATACAGCTCGCTGTATGCAAGAATCCAGGCCTTAGTCCATTGGGCACAGAGTCATATTAGAACTGTAAACTAGCTGCGGTGGTACATGTTAGGGGACTGCTGCAATCATCTTCTGCTGAAAAAGCTGAAACTGAAAGAACCTGCATATAACTGATTATGAAACGACTAATGGAACGCGATGATGGAGTGAGCTCTTGCGATTGCGCAAGCGGTGACTGCAAATGGAATGATGAAATGAAAATGAACGAAGTTATGGAGTGGGAATGGAACTAGAAAAGCTGTGAAATGAAATGAACTAGACTGTGAAATAAATGCATAAAAGACTGAACTTAGAGGAAAGGGATAAGAAGGGACGGGGAAAAATAGAAAAAGGGAAAAGAAACAACAGCCGTGGCTTATTTTTGTAACTGCAGAAGAAAAAGAAGTAAAAGAAGGAAGATGAAGAAGGGAAAGGAAAGAAAAAGGGAAGGGAAAAGAAGAAAGTGCTAGAAAGCCACCAACTGCTGGGAAAGGAGGAGACAAAAGGAAAAAAACAAGCACCTACAGCTCGCAGACAACAAAAGAGCTGAGATGAACAGTAATAACCATACCTCTTTTTTTTTTTTTTTTTTCTTTTCTATTTTTTTTTGTTTTTTCAAAATACTATATACAATAGTTCACGACATGATTGGCATGTCGCCACCAGAAACCTAGTCTCAGAGGGTTATCCAGTAAATCTGCAATGTCCCGACCAGATCCAATCATACTTGAGTCGGTTCTTGAAATTGGGCTGGCTCCTTCCCGAAGTTCTCCATGGTGCGAATAGGATGCAATGCAGCAGATTATCCTTCTTACTAGTACCCACATGGAGGACTTCTTCAGGCACCGGATGTAGTGGCTGGAACCAACACCACCACTTTGCAGACTTTACTGGCTATGGGCTGAGTACAGGCTCCTCTAACTCCTTGATGTGATCACAGGGCTCTTCAAGTGAGAAATCTGATTCTGGGATCTCCTCAGGTTCTGGAATTTGAACTTGTTCTTCTACTTGGCCCATCTCTTGATGAAAACTGCAAGCAACCATATTTTTCATTGCTGGAAAAGTGCTTGCATGTTCCAATCCTTGACTTTGGACGAGATCTGTCCCTTGAACTCCACATGACTGCATCTCAGTGTTTCGCTCGATATAAGGGATCTGGCATGAAAAGTACTGTGCAGGGTAGACAGGAGTAGCAACCATCGGAGAAGGTAATGGAGTTTCTCCCCACGGTAACTTTCTCGATAAGAGCAAAAGCTGTTCCGCTCGCACTGCTTCCTCAAAGATTTGTGGGAACCGTTGTTCACCTGACTACAACAAAAAGAGACCTATGTCAGAATTAAAAGCTCGAACATAAAAGAGGTGGGCTTGGGTGGGTGATGGACGGATCTTCTCTGGAATTCTCTTCCAACTTATCAAGAATCGGACATTGAAGTCCGTGATGCTTTCTTGAGGTGCTCTCTTGATGTACATGAAAAATTGGTAGAGATCCAAAGAACTGTAGAAAGGATCTTTGTCAAATATTTTGATCAGTGGCCCCGCTAGATCGTCCCATGAGCTGATGCTTTGAAGTTTGAGCAATCTGTACCACTGCAATGCTCTTCCTTCCAAAGACTGAACCAGAAGTCGGATCATGACATCTTCGTGTTCTATGACATGGATCATGGACAGAGTAGCAATGTCTTCAACATGTGCCAGAGCCATGCCTTCGGTACCATCATATTTTGCCAGGTTCTTCAGGGCACCTTCGGGAATTTCATGCCGAACTTGGAGATTCAGAGGGCCAGGATCATCCCATCTAGAAAAAACCCTCACCTTTGTGGCAGTGGTCTATGGAATCACGGCCATCGCCATTAAGTCAGAGTCGCCAGACGAACATTCTTTGAATTTTTTTAAAAAAAAAAAATAGGCGTCCACGAACAGATCTTCAACTCAGCAAAGTCGCCAGATGAACTTACAAATCTCCGCTATGAGGCCAAGACAGCTCATCAAATCTTGAGACCTCCGGGTGTTAAAAGCGTGCCAAAACTATTGGCACCGGTGGGGTTATCACTTTGGAAAATTATGCGTATCCCACCGATTATGAATTCTTGGAGACAGAAACAGTCTGTCCCACCGGGCGTGCCAAAAATTGTTGGTCACAAATCTGCCACAGGAAAGGATTTTACAAGTGCACCCTAGACCCGGCCAACATTGAAAGGCTGGAAGCAAGAAATGGCTCCCAGACCAATCTCCAGAGTGGGCTGGTTCCCTTCACTACTCTAAAATCTGGTTTTAAGATAAGGGTTGCTGGAAAGAAATTGAAAAGTTGCAGAAAGGAATGGGAAATATGGCCGTAGCCGAAGTGATAATGATAGGGATAACAACAACAGGAAACTTAAAGGACAACAACAACAAGTAGAAAGCGTTAACTTAACTCTCGCACGATGCATGCAAAAAAAACCCTCCAAAACTACATTCCAGGAATCATACCTTAACAACAGTATTTAAATCCAATTATGCAGAATTTAAATGCAACAACCATTAAAAATATAAATGCTATTAGA
Source organism: Wollemia nobilis (assembly GCA_028583015.1). Lineage (NCBI taxonomy): Eukaryota > Viridiplantae > Streptophyta > Pinopsida > Araucariales > Araucariaceae > Wollemia > Wollemia nobilis. The sequence goes on from JAQPPZ010017052.1 coordinate 10,350,127, forward strand.
AATGCGAAAGGACAGAAAGGAAAATCATCCACACAACACTTGAGAAATTAGAAGCCAACACTTTTATTCCTGCAAATGCGCTTCCAGTTTCTAGCAGAAAAACTCCCAACCTCTGTAAATGAAAATTACATTGGTTTTTATAGAGGTCCGTCCTCTTTGCAGCATTAAATATTTAAAACCAACTTCCTCGTGATCTACAACCATGCAACGGAAATTATGCACACGATCCCCTTAGTTGCAGCAAAAATTAAATACAATTAGACGCTAGCGGTCTTCTTCATTAAATTCATTTTTTAAAATATGCATGAAACCGTTACGACAATCCACGAACAGCAGCTTCGAATAAATAAAACTTTAATTTTGGTGGCCTGGGTGCTTCTTCGACCTTGACTGCCTTGGAAATCCACAAATTATTAAATTCGGGTCAGCATTAAATCATCGGAAACCAAAAATATCTCCTCGGCCGTTCATACTGCGTTTTGGCGATAAACAGTCGCAGGTTGCGAAATCGCGACGGGTCGTGAAATCGTGACGGGTCGTGAAATCGTGACATATTATAATGTCATACGCTTTGCTGCTGAAGACTCATGAAAATGGCACCTGTGGCGATATCGCTACGTCTTCGGCTTCAATGTCTCCATCGCTAGCTTGTTCCGCGAAAACGGAACATGTAGCGATTTCGCTACGTCTTTTGGTCGTTGGCTCTTCCTTGCGCTCTGCCCCGTGAAAACGGAACATGTAGCGATATCGCTACATGTTTCGGGCACCTTGTACGGCTTCATGGACGGGTCACAAAAATGGAACACTTCTTGCCCTTTGAAGCCAATCACCGCATGATTTCAGAACGTGCAGCGCATCGCTGCACTTTTTGCGTTGGACTCCCCTTCGCTCGAACACGCAGCGCGTCGCTGCAATTTTTGCACCTTAGTCCTCAAAGCTCCCGACGTCATGATTCTGGAACCTGTCATCGATGCACTGCAAGTTTTCAACTTGATTCTTTGAAGCCGACCGACCCGCGATTCTGGAACACGTCGCGATATCGCGACGGTTCCGCCCAACCTACCTGCGTTGACTGCGTTGACCGCGATTTCGTGACATGTCAGCGAATCGCTATAGTTTTTAGAAAGCCATTTTTTGCTCCTTTTTTGCTCAAAACCGCATCAAAACTGAAAATAGAGGTTAGATCTGCAACAATATAAGCATTAATATTTCAATCAAGATCAATGTGGCAAAAATGCCAACAGGCCACAAGGTGGTGTGAGCTACATAATGAAGAGATTCCAGTTGCAGTAGACCTTTGGAATCAATGAAATCCAAAGGAGCTTGACAAGCCATAATAGTACATTTTTTAGAAGTGGGTTAAAAATTAGAAATGGTAGCCTCTTCTACATAAATAAAAGGAAAAAGAAAACAAATAAAATGCATTAATTGTAAAAATATTGTTGGACTTTAGAGCATACTTTAATATTTCCTAAGTATCTAGGTTTCAATAATTAAGCAATAGTTTAATCTTTGTATTAGCTTTGCTAATTTAGACATGATTTCTATTCTAGAATTGAGAGAGCATATAGGAGATAAGTTAGTATGTGCTATGTTAGTCAAGCTATGTTAGGGAGATTTGATTTACGAGAATAAATGGGCTTCCACTAATCTGAGCTATGATCTGTTCTGCTCAAGCCTATATAATGTAACCTATTCCAGTATATGAATATAATGAGTTTATTGTCTTATTTGGGTATCAAAGCCTAATATAAGGCTCACAAAAAATAGACAATGTCCCAATGAAATCAATGTAGGAGAAATTGTATTTTTTTCTAGGAGGAAGCATTGTGATGGTAGAATCTGCCACTAGTGGAGCTATCAAAATTCATGATCGTAGAGTGCCTTGGTGGAGCACAAAGGAAAAAAATTATGTGATTCTATCAAGCTGGGATGAACACATAAAAAAATACTTTGATTTGGAAGAAAAATCATGTATGAAATATGACAGCGTGATTTAAAAAAAAAAAAACAATTTTCTATGGCTATATTTGGCTGCTGGGATTGCGCATAAGGAATGATTTGTTGTGATTTGATACAATGAGTTTTAAAAATATATGATTCACCAAGAGAAAAGGATCCATAATGTTGTGATTCATTGGAGGACAATGACAATGCGATTCAATTGAATTAGCAATTGATCAAATGTAATTTTTCTCTTTCGTGTGTGATTTGATGTGAGGAGGTATTACTGCATTGAGCATGTTGTGGCTCCATGAATTAACCATCACTGTGAGGATGTCTTGCTATGATATTGACATATTGGATTTACTGAGGGATGAAGTTACAACATAATATTTTGTAGAGTGGAGGAAACACCACGTCTACTCTCAAGAACTTACGACATGAATGAGAATGTAGAGTTTTTTTTTAAGATCGAAAGATGACTGGGAAAAATATGTCTGATAATATTTGAATATTGTATTGGAATAATGTTGTTGTGAGTTGAAAAGATCCTAAAGACATTCACTGAAGTATGCACTGAAAGACATATGTGTGGAATACTCTCTACTGCGTATGCACCACTGTGACATTGATGAAGCCTATGCATTCCTACAAGGAGACTGCGCGTTGACATTTGTGACCATGGAGAGACATCATGATTTGGAGCTAAGAAGTAAGCCATGGAGATATGCTGAGAGATGTCATGAGAACCATGAGAATCATGAGAAATTACCAACATAGTATATCATTGCATTTTGCCACCTTTAGGTGGTGGATTTATCTATTTCGCATCCTATGATAGTCATTTTAAACCAATGATGACTTGTTGATTTGAAAGGATCTGCGTTTCACTTGAAAGGATCTACATTTCATTTAAAAAAAAAAGAACCTATATTTTTTATATATGATTTGGTTGTAATATCATTTAAATAGACAAAGAGGACTGTGCTTCAACAATTTGTTTGTGGAATGTGTAGCTTGTGGTGATGTTTTTTTTTAATTTATCATTATATTTATAGCTAGTAATTGATCATTGCATCATCTAACGAGGAGCTTAAAAGGTTCTGCACTAAGATGGGCCTGCTGTGTGGTGGTCCAACACTAAGAGATGACTATTGTGAGTAGTCTAGACTGACACAAGATAGAGAGTTGGTTATTGTTTGGTGAGTCACACTACTGTCCAAAGGAGGAGGTTTTGCTTTATGAATTGTAGGTCTATTAAAGAATAGCATGTAGAGAGGTATTGTTCATCTATTTTTCAAGTTTTTGCTCATAAGTATTAATGGCTGCCAATAAAAACCTACCCATTCCTAAATTTAATGGGTTAGAATATGAGTATTGTTCTATCAAGATGAAGACCTTACTCATAGGCAAAGATTTATGGGACTTTGTAGAAGAAGGCTACACTGAACCAATAGATTGTATTATTTTAAGTGCAGCTAATAAAACTACTAAAAAGGATGCCCAAAAGAAGAACTCTTTTGCTCTCTACCATATCCAAGTAGCTTTGGAGAAAAGTATCTTTCCAAGGATTGTTTCTTGTTCAATAGCCCTAAAAGCATGGGGAGCCTTGAAAGATAGTTATCAAGGGAGCAATCAAGTGAAGCAAGTGAGGCTTCAAACTTTGAAGAGATATTTTGAAAATATCAAAATGCAAGAAGATGAAAGAGTGGGATATTATTGTGTGAGAGTGAAAGAAATTGTAAATAAAATGGAGACACTTGTATAAGATATAAAAACTAAATAGGTTGTGAAGAAAGTGTTGAGAACACTTCTTCATAAGTGGAATCACATTGCTATTATTATTGAAGAATCTAAAGATCTTTCTACTCTAATATTTTATGCACTAATTGGTTCTTTGATGTCCCATGAAGAGAGACTCCAATGTTTTATATAATCAAGCTTTGGAGGTGATGACAAAGCATTCTCATCCAAGGAAGGTGAGACTCATGGCAATGCACAAGGAAGAGGACAAGAAAGAGGAAAAAGGAGAGGAAAATATTCAAGAGGAAGAGGAAGAGGTAGATCAAGAGGTGGCTACCAAGGAAAAGGAAGAATAAGAGGAGGTGAAAAATCAAACAAGTCTTGGTATCATTGTGGTAAGCTTGGTCACTTTGCTAGAGATCGTAGACTCAAGACTTCTCAATAAGGGAGAAGTAATACTTATGGAAAATATGGAGAAGAGGAAGGAACTTCTTCGAATTTTTTCCTCACATAATAAAAATTAGATCAAAATGTTAATAAAACTTGGATTTTGGATACTGTTTGCTCAAATCATATGAGCGGAAAAGAATAGTTATTTTCTACAATGGATTCCACATACAAGTCCAAGATCAAATTGGGAGATGATAAAGCACTACAAGTTTAAGTTATGGGATCCATGGAGGTTCCAACAAAATAAGGCACAAAGAAGGTGAACAATATCTGTTACACTCCTAAACTCCAACATAATTTGCTTAGTGTTGGACAAATCATGGAAAAGAACTATAAACTTGTTTTTAAAGATGGAAAATGTGTAATTTTTGACAAAAATAATTGTAATAGAGTTGTCACAAATGTACCTATGACAAATAATAGGTTATTTCCTCTTAAATTTTTGGAACAAGGAGGTGCTCAACTTGCTAGTGTGGCCATACAAAATCCAAGTGTGCTTTGGCACTTGAGATATGGTCATCTTAATTTTTTAAGCTTGAAGTTGTTGACTTCACAAGCTATGGTGTGTGGATTACCAAAAGTTGAAGAGCACAAGGAGGTATGTGAAGGATTTGCTTTGGGAAAGCACTCAAGAACAAATTTTCCAAGAGGTCAAGCATGGAGAGCAAGCCATCCACTACAATTGGTACATTCAAAAATTTGTGGCCCAATGCATACCAAAATATTAGGTAAAAAATCTTACTTTCTCACTTTCATTGATGATTTCTCTAGAATGTATTGGATTTTGTTGGACAATTTAAGCTCAGTTAGTTGTCATTGATGTCAAGGTAAAAAATTCATCATTTATGCTAAAGTGAACAAATGGAGCCATCATCAACACCATGGAGCACACCATTATTAATACCAGGAACAAAGCAAAGAGTTGAAGAATAAATTGGCAAAATAATATTTTATAAGGGTTTAATTAAACTCATGGTGGTAGAACATTTTAAATCAGATTAGTGGAGTACAAGTTGCAAGTTTAAATTTATCCCATGGAAGAATTTAATTTTATTAAATTCAAAGGTTTTAAAATATAATTTATAAAATTTAAATTCTATTGGAATTTAAATAATTTATAAATTATATAAAGGTTTAGCTAGCGTCGATGTCATCAAAATTAAGGAGCACCGATGTCTAAATTTAAATGGTGGTTTTGTGTATAAATTAATGCCCAAAGGGGCATTCAAAACTTACCCCTCGATGAATTAATTCCCATGCGAAAAGGTTGAAGGTATTTTGTGCATCGTGAATGTTGAGGAAGAATACAAAGAGCATTGTCTTATTAGTTCCAGGGAAAAAGACAAAAAGAGGACAGAGTATGGTTTGAGCCACCTAGGACATGGTGGTCCATTGGTAGTGCACACTTTGCAAAGACATTGGGAAAGGAAGAGCCCACACTCAATTCTCATGGACGTGCCAAAGGAAGAATTTTTATTTTGCATTCGATTTGAGTATCAGGTGGTGAAGAAGGAGCATGAAGTGCTCGTTGTTTTTCAAACGTGCATCTAGCACATGCGGTGGTCAAGCCCATGGCTAGAACGCTCATGGAGGTAGAGATCATGGGGTCGAATCCCACTAGTGGCAAAGGTAATTTTTGATTAAAATTTATATTACCTAAGGTTTTATTAAAGGTTCATTTGGAGTTATAAGGGTTTGTGAAGATTTATTATTAATTAAATTGCATTTGGATTTATAAGGGTTTATGAAGGATTATTTTTATTGGAAATTCATTTTTGCTATTTGGAGTTAAAAGCTTTTTTGAAATATTGTTTTGTTGAGAAGGGATTTATGTTATTAAGGTTTTAAAGAAAGAGGATTTGATTTTTTCCAAAGTTCTTCTTGCCATTGAAATTGATTAAAGAGGTTTTGAGTTATTGTGGTGGATGTTGAATTTATTATTAGTTGGGAGTTTATAAGGTGTGATTGGATAAATAATTCATGTATGTTGATGGTTTTTTTTGAAAGGTGGAGTGATAAGGTGTAATTGAGTATTGATATTATTTTGTGAGAAAGATTTATCATCTAACCTCTTTCAGATTGGCTTAGAAGTTTTTTTGGTTGTGGCAGATTTATGAGATCACTTCATCAAAAAGAAAAAGGTATGAGCACATTATTCCATAGTTGATTTGACTGATTGATTTTTTGGAAAATAATTTTGGAGTGAAAATGACTTAATTAGAGTTTCCTTTTCAAGAATTTTTGAGTTAATGCTTCAAGGTTTTTTGGAATAAAGAGGTTTTTTTTTGGTAGGTAAAAGTAATTTTATTTACTTTATGAGTTGATATCCCACCCCTTTTTACATTCAAATCAGTTGTGGCTGGAAGGCCATAGTCCATTACCCAGGGGTATTGAACCAACAACATGGAACAACTAGCCAAAAAGTATCACGGACCACCTCCACAGGCATCCTTCCACAAACGTACAAAAAATTCCAATTACAAAGTAAAGCAAAAACAAACACCATCGCACCCATGCTTCACACGAACCAGATGCCTCAGTTCCCAGTCTTCTGGGATGTGTGACTTGCTTCATTTAGAACTTTTGGGAATTCTTTTGCCCCATTTTCCTTGTTGTGTAGGGGGTTTGGGTCTTCGGATTTCTTCCTTAGCACTGAGAGTAAATATTTGTTATTAAAACCTTGTTTTATAAGCATTGTTGTTGAAACCATTGGTAGTGTGAAGAACCTGAGTTAGGGTTGTGCAAAAGATCATGAGTATTATTGTTATGTGAAGATTGTTTTATAAGCATTGTTGTTGAAGTGAGTTGTTGTGCAAAGAAATTGAACTAGAGTTTGAAAAGAACATGAGTATTATTATTATGTGTTTTTTTATTGAGTATTATTAGAAATATTTTGAGTTGATGTTTACATGTTTGGACTAAGGTTTGTGAGCAAGGGTTGTTTCTTGAGTGATTGGTTAAGTAGAATTGGTTGAGCCTAGTCAAGTGGGTGTGTGAAGTGATTGTTCAAGTACCATAAGACAAGCTATTCTATATTATGATCTGAGTTGAGAAGTGTTTGAGAATTGAGTTGAAACATATTGGGTCTCTAACAATTCTCTTTATGTTTCTATGAGATTGGTTAAGTTTTGTTTGAGATTATTGAGTATATTTGAACAAGTTCTGAGTGGACTTGTTGAGCATATTTGAGAAGGTTTTGAGTGGACCTGTTGAGCATATTTGAGCAGGTTTTGAGTGAACCTGTTGAGTATATTTGAGCAAGTTTTGAGTGGAATTGTTGAGAATATTTGAGCAAGTTTTGAGTGGACTTTTTGAGAATAATTGAGCAAGTTCTAAGTGAACTTGTGGAGCAGAGTTTGGTGCATATTTGAGGATAAGTTTGTGTTAGACCAGAGATAGAGATTGATCAAATTTGTGATAGACTGAAGGACTATGTTTAGTGTAGATTTGAGACAGAGCTTTGGAGGTAACAGAGTAGAGAGGACAATAGTCTCAAGTGGATAGATATCCATCAACCAAGGTAGTGAGGATAGGTCTTCTGAGTGGGGATAAGAGTCTTTAGTGGAGAGAGATCCACAAGCCAATGCAGTGGAGGTAGTAGTCTTCTAGAAGATCACCAACTAGAATAGAGGAGAAGGATTTATCCTATGGATAGATATCTATGAACTTGATTTAGGGGATTGGTATCTCCTTTGGATAGAGGTTCATAAACATTGTAATAGGGAAGGATTCCAAAGAGATTTATTCAAAAAAAATTAGTGAAATATTTTCTTCGTGGAGTAGACCACATTGGGTGAACCATGTAAATTGTGGTGTCTCTATTGTGTATGGTGTTTTTTGTATTGCTTGAATACTGTTGTTGATATTGCTATTTATTCATTGTATAATATTGATTCAAAAAGAAATGTAAAAAGTGGTCTTATACTGTTCACCCCCCTCTCAGTATAAGCTTGTGTTCTTCAATTGGTATCAGAGTGGGTTCCTTCAAAAGAGTTTAATAACTTGAAGAAAAATCTAACAAGAATACAATGGATCCTAAGGAGGTGTCCTAAAATAATTCAGCACCAGTATTTGATGGAAGTGACTATATGTATTGGAGTATGATGATGAAGATCTACCTGATGGCACTTGACAATGAAATTTGGGAATCAATGGAATTTGGATACGATCTCTTAATCAATCCTCCTATATATAAGTAAGGTAAGCTTTTACAACACTATAATTCAAAAGCAATGAATGCACTTGTGAGAGGCTTGCATAGAACATAGTCTATGAAATGTATGCATTGTAAAACTACAAAAGAGATGTGGGATAAATTGTAAAATATCTACGAAGGAGATAAAAGTGTCAAGAAAGCAAAAATGCAAAATCTCAAAGGACAACTTGAAGCATTAAGAATGAATGAAGAGGAAAATATTATTTCTTATCTAATTTGAATTGATGAGGTTGTTAATGATATGCAAGTACTTGGAATGAAGATTGATGAATCAGATGTTTGTGATAAAGTCTTAAGAACTCTTCCAAAAACATTTAGTGAATAGGTTTTTGCTATAGAAGTATCAATGGATGGTAATACCTTGACAAGAGATAAGTTGCTTGGTATGCTCATAGTATTTGAGATAAGAAAAAAATATCTTATTCCCTAGAAGGAAGCAACATTCAAAGCAATCAAGAAAACAAAGGGTAAGAAGTCAAAATCAAATAGTGAGTCATCCAGTGATGAAGAAGCTAATTATGGTAAAAGAGATAAAGATTCTAGAAGATCCAAAGATCTAAGATATGTTAAATGTTTCAATTGTGGAAAGTTTAGATATTTTGAAACATATTTTCAAGAACCAAATAACAACAATGGTGAAGAAAAATAGGATCATAGGTACAGGGAATCAGAAAGATATAGGCACCAGAAGAAAAGCAAGGATGGACAAAGTAGACAAGGAAACAACTTCTTTCAAAGGCAAAATATAAGCTACTATGTAGATAAGGTAAGTAAGTATTCAAGTGATAGTGATGCTAGTATTTCAGACAATGATAGATATGAAGTCCCATTTATGATTGAAGAAAAAGAGTAAGTTAAGAAAAATACTCTAGTTATTCTCAAGTGTTTTAGATGTGGTAACTTTGGACATATTGAAGATGATTGTACAAGGGATGGTTATATTTTTAGTGATGATGAATATGAGAATGCACTTGAAGGACAAGATGAAAATATTATAATGGCTTTAGAAGAAGAAGTAAGTGGCCCTATAGAAGACAAGCCAAACGAAAATAAAGATGTGGAAAAAGGCAAAAAAATAGAGGAATATGTAGAAAAGGATGGTTATGATATCAAGGGAAAACTTATTTATGCCCTTGAAATGGTAAAGAAGGTAAGAAAGAAACACTCTAAACTTGAAATTTAGTTTCAAGAATGTGATGAAGAGAGAATATTTCTTATAGAGGATTTAGAAAAATCAAAGGCTAAGGTAAAGAGGTTCAAAGATAAGTTAGAAGCAAAGATATTGGAATGTGAGAAGTTAGCACAAGAAGTGGCACTACTAAAATAAGATTTAGAGGACTCCAAGATCAAGATGAAAGGGTTTAAAAATAGCTCAAATAACTTGGATAAGTTCATCAAGACACAAAATACTACACCAAGAAAGATAGGTCTCAAATTTGAAAAAAACAAAATAAATAGGAAGGAGAGTCAACTTCAAGTTTTGGAGGAGAAGAATCATCAGATGAATATACTTCAGAATAAGACAATGTCAAAGAAAGTGAGACATATAAGGATGAGTTGGACAATAGGGAGTTCAACAAAAATAGGAACAATGCACAAAGAAGATACATATGGAACAACAATCAAAATAGAAGACCAATGAGGTCAAGACAAGGAAACTTTAATGGAATATGCATTTCATGTCACAGGTTTGGGCACATGGCTTCACAATGCAGGACACATGTAAGACATGAATATGGGAATGGACAGCCTTTTCATGGGTATTGCTACTCATGTAATCAGTTTGGTCACAAGGTAATAAATTGTAGGATTCATGATAGAAGAGGATATGGCTTCACTAGGAGAAATCCTAAGACATTTGAACCTCCAAGGAATAATAATATTAAGTGTTATAAGTGCAACAATGATGGTCACATAACAAAGTGGTGTAGAGAAGACATTCCAGAAATAGGTATTAGCAAGAACAGGAATAGGAATATGAATATGAATAGGAACAGGAATAGGAACATGGAAATGAACATAAATAGTCATAGGAATAAAAAAAATTAGAAAATAAGAAAAGATGATAAAGGTAAAGAATAATGCTTTCTTGGAGTAGATATACTTCCACCCCATAATTAACCACCTCAACTGAATGTGGGGGAGGGGCTAAGCTAAGAGGATCATTCTTAGCCCCAAGCCCCAAAGGTGACCCTTTTACATTGATGTCAAAGGGGGAGATATTTGAGTAAGGAGGAGAGATTTATATTTGAGTAAGAAGGAGAGATTTGATATTTAAGAGAGCATTGATCCAGGGGGAGCAGTGTCCCAGGGGGAGTAGAACAAAGGAAAGGTCAAGTTTTTAGTTAAAATAATTTGGGTTACCATCAATGAAAAGGGGGATATTATTGGAAATTTTGAGCTCAATTAGTTTTCATTGATGTCAAGGTGAAAAAGTCATCATTGATGCTAAAGTGAATAAATGGAGCCATCATCAACACCATGGAACACACCATTATTAACACCAAGAACAAATCAAAGAGTTGAAGAATACATTGGTAAAATAATATTTTATAAGGGTTTAATTAAACCCATGGTGGTAGAATATTTTAAATCAGATCAGTGGAGTACAAGTTGCAAGTTTAAATTTATCCCATGGAAGACTTTAATTTTATTAAATTCAAATGTTTTAAAACATAATTTATAAAATTTAAATTCTATTGGAATTTAAATAATTTATAAATTATATAAAGGTTTAGCTAGCGTCGATGTCATAAAAATTAAGGAGCACCGATGTCTAAATTTGAATGGTAGTTTTGTGTATAAATTAATTCCCAAAGGGGCATTCAAAACTTACCCCTCGATGAATTAATTCCCATGGGAAAAGGTTGAAGGTATTTTGTGCATCGTGAATGTTGAGGAAGAAGACAAAGAGCTTTATCTTATTAGTGCCAGGGAAGAAGACAAAAATAGGACAGCATATGGTTTCAGCCACATAGGACATGATGGTCCATTGGTAGTGCACACTTTGCAAAGGCATTGGGAAAGGAGGAGCCCACGCTCAATTCTTGTGGACATGTCAAAGGAAGAATTTTTATTTTACGTTCAATTTGAGCACCAGGTGGTGAAGAAGGAGCATGAAGTGCTTGTTGTTTTTCAAACATGCATCTAGCACATGCGGTGGTCAAGCCCATGGCTAGAGCGCTCACAGAGGTAGATATCATGGGGTTGAATACCACTAGTGGCAAAGGTAATTTTTGATTAAAATTTATATTACCTAAGGTTTTATTAAAGGTTCATTTGGAGTTATAATGGTTTGTGAAGATTTATTATTAATTAAATTGCATTTGGAGTTATAAGGGTTTATGAAGGATTATTTTTATTTGAAATTTATTTGTGCTATTTGGAGTTAAAAGGTTTTTTGAACAATATAGGGGTGGAAGCCAATGGGCTGGTCACTTGGGAACATGGGGTCCCAAGTGATGTGGAAAAAATTATTCAAAATGATCGTCAATGATGATGAAACTGTGGGGTTTGGAAAAAGGGAGAGGAGTTTCATCTTTGTTTTGTCAGTATTGCTTCGGTCCTTCTTGTGATGGATTTAGTTTTCTTTGCAATGGGGGAAGGATCCAAGTGGCATGGTGGCCTCATGTTATGGGGTTAGGGGCAAAGGCATCTGCCAAGGACCAATGTCATGATTTTGTGACATGTTGTAGTTTAAGGAAAAGCAAAATACAGCAAGAAAGAAAAAGTGTCACGATATCGCGACATGTTGAGCAAGAAAGAAAAAGTGTCACGATTTCATGACATGTTGAGCAAGAAGGAAAAAGGGTCTTGATTTCATGACATGTTGAGTAAGAAAGAAAAAGGGTCACGATTTCATGACATGTAGAGCAAGAAAGGAAAAGTGTCGCGATATCGTGCCATGTTGAGCAAGAAAGAAAAAGTGTCGCGATATCATGACATGTTGAGCAAGAAGGAAAAAGTTTTGTGTTTTGGTGACATGTTGAGCAAGACGGAAAAAGTGTTGCGATATCGCGACATGTCGCAGTTTCACAACCAAAAGAGAAGAGAAAGAGCAAGAAGGAAAAAGTGTCATGATATCACGACATGTCACATTTTCATGACCAAAAGAGAAGAGAAAGAGTAAGAAGGAAACATGTTGTGATATCGTGACATGTTGAGCAAGAAGGAAAAAGTGTCGCATTTTGGCGACATTGAGCAAGATGGAAAAAGTGTCGCGATATCGCGACATGTCATAGTTTTGCGACCAAAAGAGAAGAGAAAGAGCAGGAGGGAAAAAGTGTCGTTATATCACAACATGTCGCATTTTCATGACCAAAAGATAAGAGAAAGAGTAAGAACGAAAAATGTCACGATTTTGCAACATGTCGCATTTTCACGACCAAAAGAGAAGAGAAAGAGTAGGAAGGAAAAAGTGTCACGATATCGTGACATGTCACATTTTCGTGACCAAAAGAGAAGAGAAAGAGTAAGGAGGCAAAAGTGTCACGATTTCGTGACATGTTGGATTTTCATGGGAAAAAGCCAAGAAAAGGAGCAAGGAGGTGAATGTGTCGCGATATCGCAACATGTTGCTTTTTCATGTCCAAAAGCAACAAAAGAGGACAAAGAGGCAGAAGTGTCATGATATCACGACATGTCACTTTTTTGACATGATGTAGTTTCATGACGATCCAGAGCAAATGAAGGAAAAGACTCAAGGACGACGCGATTTCGTGACTTGTCGATTCTTCGTGGCTAGAAGCAGCAAGAGAACAAAATGGGAAACGAATGTCACAATTTTGTGACATGTCTTAGTTTCGTGATAGGCAGTGGCAAAGGAGCAGAACGAAGGCAGATTGTCATGATTTCGTGATAGGTCTCATTGTCGTGACATGTCACATTTTCACGACTATCCAGAGCAAATGAAGGAAAAGACTTAAGGACGTCACAATTTCGTGACATGTCGCACGTTTGCGGATGGAAGCGGCAAGAGTGCAAAATGGGAGATGAATGTCATGATTTCATGACATGTCTCATTGTCATGACATGTCACATTTTCATGACATGCTCACAACATGTCATATTTTCATGACTATCTAGAGAAAATGAAGAAAAAGACTTAAGGACGTCACGATTTCATGACATGTCACACTTTCACGGATGGAAGTGGCAAGAGTGCAAAATGGGAGATGAATGTCGTGATTTCGTGACATGTCTCATTGTCATGACATGTCGCATTTTTGTGACATGTAGCGGCAAAGGAGCGGAACGAAGGCAGAATGTCACAATTTTATGACATGTCTCTTTTTCACGACAGGTCACATTTTTGCGACTATCCAAAGTAAAAGATGGAAACGACTTAAGGACGTCGCGATTTCGTGACATGTCACATTTTCATGGCTGGAAGCAAAAAGAGTGCAAAATTGGAGATGAATGTCATGATTTCATGACATGGCTCATTTTCGTGACATGTCACATTTACACGACTTATAGTGGCAAAGGAGCAGAACGAAGGCAAAATGTCACGATTTTGTGACATGTCTCATTTTCGCGACATGTCATCGTTTCACGACTCTCCAGAGCAAATGAAGGAGAAGACTTAAGGACGTCATGATTTCATGATAGGTCACATTTTCATGGCTGGGGTAGCAAGAAAGCAATGCGGTGGGCCACTGCCTGTGTTCTAAGGTGTTTGTAAATATGTGTAAGGGGCTATGCTCTTTCTTGGCAGGGTGGCCTCAGAAGGGTACTAGTAGTGAAGGACAAACTATCCCTATTGAGGTTTTGATCCGTAATAGCATAGTGCTGATTTTTGTAAAAGGTTTTGGGTCAACCTGGAAAACCTGGATGTAATGAAATTGTACCTTAATTACCAAAAAAAAAAAGGTTTTTTGAAATATTGTTTTGTTCAGAAGGGATTTATGTTATTAAGGTTTTAAAGAAAGAGGATTTGATTTTTACCAAAGTTCTTCTTGCCATTGAAATTGATTAAAGAGGTTTTGAGTTATTATGGTGGATGTTGAATTTATTATTAGTTGGGATTTTATAAGGTGTGATTGGATAAATACTTTTTGTATGTTGATGGTTGTTTTTGGAAGGTGGAGTGATAAGGTGTAATTGAGTATTGATATTATTTTGTGAGAAAGGTTTATCATCTAACCTCTTTGAGATTGGCATAGAAGTTGTTTTAGTTGTGGCAGATTTATGAGATCACTTCATCATCAAGAAAAAGGTATGAGCACATTCTTCCATAGTTGAGTTGATTTATTGGTTTTCTAGAAAATAAATTTGGAGTGAAAAGGATTTGATTATGGTTTCCTTTTCGAGAGTGTTTGAGTTAATTCTTCAAGATTTTTTGGAATAAAGAGTTGTTATTAAAACCTTGTTTTATAAGAATTTTTTTTGAAACCATTGGTAGTGTGAAGAACCTAAATTAGGGTTGTGCAAAAGATCATGAGTATCATTTTTATGTGAAGATTTTTTTATAAGCATTGTTGTTGACGTGAGTTGTCGTGCAAAGAACTTGAACTAGAGTTTGAAAAGAACATGAGTATCATTGTTATGTGAGTTTTGTTGTTAGAATTGTTGGAAATATTTTGAGTTGATGTTTACATGTTTGGACTAGGGTTTGTGAGCAAGGGTTTTTTCTTGAGTGATTTGTTGAGTAAAGTTGGTTGAGCCTAGTCAAGTGGGTGTGTGAAGTGATTTTTCAAGTACCATAAGACAAACTATTATATATTCTGGTTTGAGTTGAGAAAGTGTTTGAGAATTGAGTTGAAACATATTGGGTCTCTAACAATTCTCTTTATGTTTCTATGATATTGGTTAAGTTCTATGTGATATTATTGAGTATATTTGGATAAGTTTTGAGTGGACTTGTTGAGCAGATTTGAGCAGCTTCTGAGTGGACCTATTGAGCATATTTGAGTAGGTTTTGAGTGAACTTGTTGAGAATATTTGAGCAAGTTCTGAGTGGACTTGTTGAGCAGATGGAGCAAGTTCTAAGTGGAATTGTTGAGCAGATTTGAGCAAATTCTGAGTGGACTTGTTGAGCAGAATTGAGCAAGTTCTAAGTGGACTTTTTGAGCAAATTTTGGTGTAGATTTGAGAATAAGTTTGTGCCAGACTAGAGACAGATATTGAGCAAATTTTTTAGACACCTAAAACATGTCATGTTCAGGGAGACTACTCACATAGGCACACTCATAGGTCATGTGACTAAACCTTGGGACCTTCCAAGTATCAAAAGTGGTTTTCACCACTCATTTGGGGCATTTTCAGCCCATCCAAGCCTGGCCGCTATGGACCAGAGCGGCTGGATTCTGGTCGCTATAGCTTAGAGTGGCCAAACCTTAGCCACTGTAGATGATAGCGGCTAAAACTTAAATGCATTTTTCCACCAATATAGCCTAATATCGGGTGGAAGTGGTAGTCTGCATGCAATAAGGCCGAGCGGGGACAACTTTGCATTCCTCCTCACAGCTAGTCTACATGAAAGACTCAAGTCTGGATTTAGACATCAGTTAACTACCCCTCAAGGGTAGAAAAAAGCTCAAATTCTCATGCTAACATCCAGTGCACATGAGGGATTCAGTCCTAGGGTTTGAACATTGACCTAGGGCTTCAAAACACTTTATAAGGAGTAAACCTAAAAGCACTAGGGGACCTTATTTTATCAATAGAGAGAGAGAGAACATCACATATCACATATCAAAACTTTGAATAGGTTGGATCATTGAGGAGAGCTTCTAGAGACTTGGAGAGCTTCCCTTGGAGATCATTTCTATGGTGAAGCCCTATCGTATTGGAGAGCAAATCTGAGCACCCTTGAGGAGCAACGAAGTGCTAGCCATTTGAGAGGTAATCATCCGTGCACATACAATAATAATTTAACATTAATAGCAGACTTAAGCCCATAGCCTTTGGATCAATAGAGATAGATTTCACCTTAGCGGTCATTGTCCTGGATAGTGGCCCACAACCTAGTCTAGGGTTTTGGTGATAGTTTCTTTTATTCTACTTTCTCCATGTTTTCATGTCATTAGCATAAGCTTTATTTCAGTTATTTGCATTCATAGTACTAGTTTTATTGCATTTGTTTTCATTATGCTAACAACCTCATCCGGGGAGGCAATCTCGAACATCTAAGCATGTGTTGTTGTTTCATTGATTGCAGGGCTATAGGTTCATTGGACAAATCTACAACATACGAGAGCAAGAGGATCCCTCTAGGAATCAGACCTGGAGAAGGAGGCATTTGTAAGCCCTCATACAGTTCCATGTGCATCACTAGAAGCCTGTAAAGGCGCATCACCCCTTGCTAGGGGATATTTTATACATCTGCTACCCTCTTTGTGTAAAATCATGTATCAAATGAAGGGTATCCCGTAGAGGGATTTCTATGTAACCGGATCTTGGAAATATCAATACAAAGCATTCATTCGTTTATTTCTTTGTACTTTGGCTATGCCTTTATTTTATGCTTTTTCATTTGATGCATGTTAAACATTAAAATATTTAGTAATAATAATCACAAATAGAGTGAGTGGACGGTGCAGCCACTTCCCTGGGGTCGCTACAGATGGCGATCATGGTGGGACCCCCACCTAGTTTTTATTTTCTTCCACTTTACTGATCCATGTTTTTGTGTGCAGTTTTAGCCGCTCTAGTCTACAATGGCTAGAAATCAGCCGCTCTGGTCTACAGAGCTGGGACTCAACCGCTCTAGTCTACAACGGCCAAAAATCAATCGCTCTGGTCGACAGTGGCCAAAACTGGAGTGCAGCAGAGGTCAAAATATTGGTTCTCTGAGCTGGATTTGAGGTTGGTACAACTTTTTTGATGATTTATGTTCTTTTATCTACTTCTATTTTCCTAAAAATAGTGAACATTAAGATACATTTTAATTTGGGAAATCAAGGAATGGAAAGGAAAGAACTTGCATCTTGCGCATCTTAGAGTTTTTTTAGATTTCCACTAGGTGTTGCTAGGAACAATGGCTTATGCTTGTAAAGTCCGCCCTAGAATCCAGCGTGCTAGAAATCGTGTGTTGGTTTGCTTGCTTTGAGGCCCTGCTAGAGGCCATATTTGCACAAAGTAGAGTGCATCCATGAATCTCATACTAGTTATGCATATTTTTGAAAAGTGAAACATCATTCATATCAGGCATATAGGAAAGAGTCATTTTTGTTGTATGATGCATTTTACTTTATGTAAACTTAAAATGAACCCCACACACACATGCATGTTTTAAACATTGGAGAGTTGGATTTCATCACCAACCTTCAATTCAGTCTGGTGATGTTGGCATTCATCTCCTTCCACCGGATTGCCCCCTAGATCTTCTTAGAAATGGAATTGGGAACTTCTTTATAGTGGTACTAAGTTACTCATGTTCAAACTATCTCCCACTATTGGAACAATTGGTTCAGAGTGGAAGAGCTAGGCGAACCCCCCACTGGGACTTCAATGGTGTACCCTAGTCTCTTTTTGAGAAAATCATGTTTGGCATGGGTGTTCTTGATTCCCACTATGGATGAGTCTCCTTATTCTAAATCCAAAACAAGAGCAAGAAACAAGAACAACAACATATCAAAGACACATCAAACAGTTTAGGGCACACATAAATCATTAATCAAGATAAACACTTGCTTGATATTGTTTGGCTACATCTAAAATTGCAATCCAAAGAACTAATTCACAAGCACAATGGTCAAAACTAGAAGTAAACATCCTCGGTCCAATACCGAGGGAGAATCTAAAGCAACACATACTCATAGGTGAAGTCATAGTAACATTGAACCACATGCTCATAAAATAGTGAGACGTAGTTCCACAAGTCTACGGGGTGATAATTCAACCCTTGGGGGCTCTCCTCGAGAAACCCCAAATAGAGAGTCAAATCATGGAACTAAATCACAAAAACACAAAGAGGCCTCATGACCATCATCATCAAGGAGACATGAGGAAGCCTCAAGGCCTTCCTCTAAACACATAAAAACTTCTCAAAGACATGAGGAGGCTTCAAGAGCTTCCTCCCCACATGGACATAAGCAGGGTTCTAGACCCCATTATTCACATAGGGATGATGAGGTTTCCCCATATCCATCCTCATGGAGGGTAGATAGGGCCACAAATCCCTCATCACCAAAAAGACACACAAGAGTCACAACACCCCAAACTTCACATGAGACATTGAGAATAGGTCTACCCACTGAAGGGCAAGAAACTAGAGCTACATCCAGTCATAGACATCAAACAGAAGATACCCTTCACACAAGAGGAAGGATTCCAATATATTATGACCTCATTGGAGTAAATGGCACCCCAAGGGATCAGCCATGGAAAACAAGATAATTAGATGAGTTGGATCGGTTGCATCCGAGGCCACCTCCCAAAACCGTAGCCATAGAAAATTCTGCATCTAGAAGTTCATGAACTGTTACTTCTAAGCGCACCTCTCAACCTGGGGATGCTTCAGAGTGACTCCACAAGTCTCATACAGAGTCTGACCATAGAGACACTTATCAACACACAGAATAGATTATAGTAGCTAGCAAGAGCAAAGAAATAGTAGAGACCTCTTCGAGGAATCTATGAATCAAAACCACAAGAAAAGAATCAGACAAACATGAGTCCTCTTCAATAGTGCAATCTGACCGCATGCGATGGTTAGAAAATATGTTGTGCAAAGAGCGAGAGCTAGTGGAAGCTCTCGAGCATGATAAACAAAGAGAAAGGATTTTGCACCAACATGAGCAACATCTAAGAGAACAAGCTGAGCAACTAGCTCATATCAATTTACAAGCCAATGATAATGATCACCAAAGAGATAAACACGCTGACTCACCAAGAGAAGGGTGCAAAAAATAAGAAGAAATCCCACAATGAAACCACCACTCAAATCATGAACAACATCAAACTGGTGGAGAAAGGGTAAATATGATAAATCAGGATCAAACACATCCTAAATCCCCTCGTAGGAGGGAAGAGAATAGAACAAGTCAAATGCACATAGGGTTACCTCCATTACCACCATGAGGGGGCCTCCAAGAAGAGGAACTCCTCACCTCAAAGGCATTCTAGGCACTCACTAAAAATATGAAGTCCTTTGAGAAAAAGAAATGATAGGGAACCAACCAACATTGAGTAAAATACACAACCAACCATTATGTCCATCGGTCCCTAGCCCTGCATATCCTAAGCATTTTGAGATGCCTAGGTTAGAAAATTTTAAGGGTGAAGAAGATGCACAAGAGCATATTACCAATTTCATCAATGCATGTTTTCATATTGAAGACAATGATGCTCTTATGCTAAGGACTTTCATTATGACATTTTTGGGTGCTGCCACTCAATGGTTCAACCAACTGCCCAAGCACAACATATCTAGTTTTGAACAACTAGCAAACACATTCCTGAAGCATTTCTCCTTTGGTGCTAAAATAAAGGTGAACCTTTCGGACCTGGCCAACCTAAAACATTATGACGATGAGCCAGTAATGGAATATGGGGATAGGTGGAGAAAATTCATGGTAAAGTTATCATTCTCCATCCCCATAGAAGAAATTGTCCGCATGTTCACCAAGAGTTGTTCTAAACACATCTCCCTCTTGCTACAACTTCAACAATATCCTTCATTTGAGGAAGCCTTGGCATAGGCCAAACTCATTGAAGACATAAAAGTAGATGAGGGAACCATCAAGCTTCGAAACAAGGAGTGGAACAAGAATGGCAAAAATGACAAATACAAGTAGAAGTAGGCAAGCCCTGCTCCAGTTAATCAAGTAGTATTGGCTGCACCTAAGGATGGGGCTGCACAACAACCCCAAAATTATCAAGCACAACCCCCACCAGCCAATTATGATCAAAAGAACAATCAGGGGAAAAATAGAGAACGCAAGCCACCTCACTATTTTACACCTCTATCAGAGTCAATGCAATCAATTTTCAACCAATTGAGCGAGGTTGGGAAGATCATATTTCTAGATGTACCTCTTATAGATCCCAACCATCCTAAGCCAAAAGGATATAGGGAAGATCAATTTTGCCCTTATCACAGGATACCGAGGCATAATATTGAAGTTTGCATTGGTTTCAAACATCAGGTACAAAACATGATTGAGGCAGGAGAACTTAAAGTTGACAACCCACTGGCTCCTGATAACAGAGATATGGGCATATACAAAAACCTGCTGCCCAACCATGAGGTCCCTAGAGGGCAAGGTGCCCAAGTCAATCAGGTCCGAATTGATACGCCTACCCATGGGTGCGTTGGGATGGTTGAAATTGTCAATATAGCTACCAGGACTAGATGATATGGTCAACCACAGCCTCCTATAGCTCCCATTAATGTCCCAGCTACACCTAGATAGAGGTAGGGGTAGGACAACCTTCCAAGTCCACCAACCCAACCTGTGGTAACTATTCGGAGTAGACTAGAGCAAAATTTACAAATGAATTTGACTAAGCTATCTATCTATGAGCTCATACAATAGTCCCCAAAGCATAGGGAGACTTTGATGGAGATTTTGAGATCAATTGAGCTCCAACCACAAGATCCAAATGCATTCACTTGTTTTGTAGGACAAGTACAAGAATTTCAAGAACCTATAATCCGATTTTATGATCATGAGATTAAGACAGTGCCTACTACCTTACCAAACCCTCCACTGCACATTGTGGCATCAGTCAATGATTTACCTTTTAAGTGGGTCTTGATCGATATGGGTTCTTCAATCAACATCATCACAACAATAGCAATAGAACACCTTAAGATCCCCAAGTCAAATATCATTTCGAGAGCCTACACATTAAGAGCTTTCAATGATGCTTTATGCAATACTGTGGGAATGATAGTCCTACCCATCAAGGTGGGGCATAAGACCATCCCTATGATGTGTCATGTCTTGGAAGGGGCCATGCAATACAACATCCTCCTAGGGCACCCTTGGATAAGAGATATGAAGTGTGTTCCTTCGATTTTACACCAATGTGTCAAGTACGTGCATGATGACAAAGTCTATGTGGTGTTGGCTGATGAAGAGCCATTCAAATATGTCCATCAGGTGGATTTTCTAGGAGAATTTGTAATTCCCTCTACCCACTTGTATGTAGGACCTTCATCTCCAACTATGCAACTAGATGATAGAGACAAAGGGGTACAAAAAGACCCATCAACATCAACACCTCATCTTGCACCCAAAATGACTACTACTTCTAAGAGACCATCAACATCTAAACCAAAATACAATCAGAAGCTAAAGGCACCTTTAGTTGAGGAAGGAAAGCCCAAAGAAGTGCTAACCATAGGCATTGAGAAAATTCCAAGTCCCATGGAAGAAGAAGATCTCCAAGATCAAGCTGAGGAGATACTAGAACCCGCTTCACCAGTGTCATCTGTAGGATCATCCACATCACATGCGATAATACACTTGGCAAGTATAGGGATAGGAGAGTATCTTGTGTAGAACATAACATTCACACCCATCATAGAGTCTGCACAGGACATGGGATGGCCAAAAGACCTAAGACCACCAGTGGGAATAGTGGTTCCACTTGGAATCCCTCCCAACCAGACCAATTTTATCTATGTTGGCCTGGACTGTGCCCATAAGTCTATAGACATAGAAGAGGACAATGATGAACTATTCATTGTTAATGTTTGTTACCTCTCTAATCTTGAGTATGCTCTTAGTTATTTTGAACATTACCATTGGCATGGCTATGGTCTTGGCATATATGAGCAGGGGCGTAGGCATCCATTCGAGCCGCAATACCAGCTTCCCTCTGATAGGTTTGGGTTAGGCTATCACATCAGAGGTCGAGATGACTCTCTAGCAGTAGCCTTGGATAGATTAAGCTTGGGGTTAGGAGAAGACATCAATTTTATTCCTTATCACCCACCAAGTACAAGATATCCGAGCAATAGACAAGTGGTTGTGGTAAACATACCACCACCCGAGACTTATCATCCAAGCTTCATAATTGATGCCATCCCAACAGGTTGCAACTTGTGGGATGAAGAGCGAGAAGGAAATGGATACGAGGCAAGTGATGATGAAGCACAGGCAAGCTTAGCCTATCATGGGCCTCGCTATTTACAAAGCCTTGTCTGGTCCAGCCACAACGAGAGTGGGTACATATCGGATGAAAGTGGCTATGAGTCAGAGGACTCAATAGAGAGAGCCTACCTAGGGGTAAGGCAATGGCCCCATGACTTGGGGCAACATACTAATGCAAATGGCATCTTCATAAGTGACGAAGAATATGAGGATGAAACAGAGATGGCCTACTTAAGGCCAAGACATGCACCCCTTGTTTTGGGACCACATACCAATGCTAATGGGTTTTGGATAAGTGATGATGATTTTGATGATGAGACTGAGATGGCTTATCTTGGGCCTCACCACTTACGGTAAGTCAACATGCTGGTAGGAAGAGAAGTGGCACTTCATGCCATAGACCCTGGCTTGTAGTTTTTGGGGAGACCTATCGACTTAAATGCCATTTATCGTGTGATCAATCCCCCTCTACCTACATTCAGAGAGCTCTTAGAACCCAATGATCCTATTATCCGACCTGCTCATGGGCCAGATCCAGAGATTCCTTTTCCTCCAGAGCCTCATCATGAGTGTGGAGGAGAAACCTCTGAGACAATGTTTCACCCATGTGGTCCTAGAGATTTCATTCCATCCATCAATACGATATCCATTGATTTGACCACTCCACTTCATAACCCAATGGATCCTACTAAACCACTATGTATTGATACAAAGGCTATTGATTGGGATCATGTTGATTCACCCATAGATCCTGAAGACCTTTTCTCTAGCGAAGAGGTGTTACAACCATTTCATTTTGCATCAGGATGTGCATATGATGTATTCCATGCCGACTTGGATTATGATCCAATAGGACCTATAAATCCCATCGATGACATTCATTTGATACCCATGCCTCACCAGCTGGAGGATGGGTCACATATGGCTATAGAAGTGACTTTCAAGATGGACATCAGTGATGATCCTACTCAACCAAAGAAATTCAAGTTCGGAGAAAGTCTATCTCCAGAGGAACAAGCCATCATAATTCCTCTCCTTAAAGAGAGGCCAAATATTTTTGCTTGGACTTACAAAGACATGCCAGGGATTGATCCAAAGTTAGTTGTTCACAATATTTCATTGGATCCCCTGAAGAAGCCAGTCAAGAAAAAGTTGAGGAAAATGCATCCAACCATCACTTTGATGGTGAAGAACGAGTTACAAAAACTGTTGGATGCGATTTTCATAGTTCCCATCGACTATCCCGAATGGGTCTCAAACATGGTGCCCATGGGAAAACCATATGGAAGAGTCCACATTTGCACATATTTCAGAGACTTGAATAGGGCAACTCCAAAGGATTCATTCCCATTGCCAAACATAGATGCTCTTGTTGATGCCACTGTAGGTCATGAGATGCTCTCC
Source organism: Wollemia nobilis (assembly GCA_028583015.1). Lineage (NCBI taxonomy): Eukaryota > Viridiplantae > Streptophyta > Pinopsida > Araucariales > Araucariaceae > Wollemia > Wollemia nobilis. Next base: position 10,373,932 of record JAQPPZ010017052.1, read on the forward strand.
CTAATGGATGGGTTTTCTGGATACAATCAAATCCGAATCAAACCCAAAGACCAACATAAGACCACTTTCATTACTCCATGGGGGACATTCTATTACAAGGTGATGCCATTTGGCCTAAATAATGTTGGTGCCACGTATCAGTGGGCCATGACATACATATTTCATGACTACATGCACACAATCTTAGAAGACTACATGGATGACTTGCTAGCCAAGTCTTTAGTGTGGCAAGAGCACGCTGAAATCCTTACGAAAGTCTTCGATCGCCTCATTGAGCACAACATTAGATTGAACCCTAAGAAGTGTGTGTTTGGCATGACTTATGGTAAGCTCTTAGGTTTCATCATTTCTAAGAGAGGCATCGAGGTCGATCCTACGAAGGTAAAGGCTATAATGGAAATGGCCGCCCCTACCAACATTAGGGAGTTAAGAAGCCTACAAGGCAAGGTAGCATCCATAAAATGGTTCATTGCACAATTATCAAACAAGTTTCAACCCATGAATCGGTTGCTATGCAAGGATGTCCCATTTCATTGGGATGAAGAGTGCCAAAAAGCCTTTGTAGAGATCAAAACTTACCTGGAAACACCACCGGTATTGATTCCACCAAGGCCACACATGCCATTTTTACTATACATATCAGCTATTGATTTCTCTTTGGGCACCATGTTGGCCCAAAAGAATGCACAAGACAAAGAGCAAGTCGTATATTACATCAGTCGCACCTTGGTGAGTTATGAGCTAGGATATGCGTATGTAGAAAAGTTGTGTTTAGCAATGGTCTTTGCAACCAAAAATTTATGACACTACATGTTGAGCCATATGACCTACGTTATATCAAAACAAAATCCTTTGCAGTATATGATGAACAAGACCTATCACAATACACGTACTGCAAAGTGGATCATGCTATTGAAAAAATTTGATCTAGAGTTCATAAGCCAAAATTCCATCAAGGGACAAGTCATAGCAGATCAATTAGCAGAGGCACCTCTTTAGGATAGCAAGCCTCTCACCATAGAATTTCCTGATGATGCGGTCTTCGCATTATCAGATCCACCCAAACCCAAAGAACCTGAAAAATAAAGAGACATGGCATTGTTCTTCGATGGTTCAAAGTGCGAGCAAGGGGGTGGAGTAGGGATAGTATTTATCACACTATAGGGTGCTCCATTACCCTTATCATTCAAGTTAGACTTCCCTTGCACAAACAATAACACAAAGTATGAGGCCCTGATCTTGGGACTCCAAAAATCCATTGCAATGGGCATTAAAATATTGAATATCTTTGGTGACTCTTTGCTCATAGTTAATCAAGTCAAAGGATTGTTCCAATGCAGGTGCCCACTCCTAAAATATTACAAGGAGCTTGTTGAAACTTACCTAGCCTGATTGGAATGGTATGACATCGAGGCAATCCCTCATACGTCAAATAGATTTTTAGACACCATGGCATCTTTGGGATCCTTAATCCCTCATAAATCTATGTATTTATTTCACAACAATTCACGTAAAAGTGCTCACGCACTCAGCAATACAACGTGAGGCTATGGACAATCAAGAGTCAATCAACATGATCTAGACCAAACCAAATCAGGATTGGTCCTTCAAAGCTAGAGCTTTCTTGCAAATGGCACCTTGGGAATATTTGATCTCTCAAGGTCCTACAGAGTGTGGTACGACCATTCACCATAGGGTTGTTTCTCAATCTATGTTCTCAAATTCTGGATCATAGGAGGAGCATGTCATTTTATCTATAGAAGTTGTGACTTATCAGGATTGGCTTTCCCAATTATGGGACTTCCTAAAACTTGGAATGGTACCACAAGGTCTATCACATGCCAAAAGATAAGCATTTAAATAAAAGATGAAGAGGTATATCTTTCTAGGAGAGATCCTTTATAGACGAGGCTACGATGGAATACTCCTTCGTTGTCTTGAGCCCCAAGAAGCATCCTGGGAAATTTCGTAAGCTCATGATGGTACGTGTGGTGGTCACTTCAGTGGCATGGCCATCGTTAAGCGCATCTTGAGAATGGGTTACTATTGGCCCACTATGGAAAAATACTATTGCGAGTATGTCAAGAAATGCGTTAAGTGCCAACATCATGCAAACCTCACTCACTTGCCATCACAAGCCTTGCAACCCATCCAAGAAGCATGGCCCTTCTCATAGTGGGGACTAGACTTAGTGGGGAAGATCTCACCCCCATCCTTAGGCTGACACACGTTCATCATAACGACCACTGAGTATTTCACCAAATGGGTCGAAGTGATCCCCTTGACATTGACAATTGGACAAAGGATTGTGGAGTTTATACTCCACAATATCATAAGTCATTTTGGGGTCCCTTCAAAGATAATATCGAATAATGGGCCATCTTTCAAGAACAAAAATTTGCATGCTTTTATGAACAAATACCATATTCAACATAGTTTTTCAATGCCCTATTATCCACAAGAAAATGGGCAAGCAAAAGCCTCAAACAAAACAATAGTCTCCATCTTGAGGAAAATAGTGAAAGATAATCATAAGGACTAGTATTTGCAATTGCCTTTGGTGTTATGGGCATATAGGACTATTGTGCGGATGCCCACTGGGGCAAAACCATTTTCACTTGTATATGACACTAAGTCCATCATACCCCTAGAGTTAGATATTCCAACCCTACACATAGCATTGAAAGACTTCATAGATGATGACACCGCACGGTAAGGCTGCCTTGATCAGTTAACGCTTCTTGATGAATGTCGAGTCAATGCCTTGGAGCATCTCCATGTTTATCAATATTACCTTGCATGAGCTTACAATAACATATTCCACTTAAGAGAATTCAAAGTTGGGGGTCTTGTGCTCAAAGAAAACCAGCAAAACTCAAGTCTTTCACCACACCTATGAGATAAATTTGTGGCAAACTGGATAGGCCCCTACATGATTTCAAAAAGGGTTGGGCTTGGGGCATATCACCTCACATCATTGGATTGTGTTGAAGAGCCTAAGCCTCTCAATATCATTCATTTGAAAGCATTTTATACATAAAATACAAAAACATTCAAATATGTCAAAAATACAAAAATATTCAAATATGTCAAAAATACAAAAATATTCAAATATGTCAAAAATACAAAAACATTCAAATATACATAAAATACAAAAACATTCAAATATAAAAACATAAAAATGCTCCAAGGGTGCCTTCACACCACTTGGTAAAAATCAATCAAAATGATCCAAGGGTATCTTCACACCACTTGGTCAAATTCAATCAAAAATGCTCCAAGGGTATCTTCACACCGCTTGGTCAAAGTTCAATCAAAATGCTCCAAGGGTATCTTCACACCGCTTGGTCAAAATTCAATCAAAAATTCTCCAAGGGTATCTTCACACCGCTTGGTCAAATTCAATCAAAATGCTCCAAGGGTATCTTCATGCCGTTTGGTCAAAATTAATGAAAAATGCTCCAAAGGTATCTTCACGCCCTTTGGTCAAAATCTAAAAGCCCCAAAGGCACAATAAGCCCTTTGGTCAAAACTCAATCAAAAATACAAAAATAGTTGCATTTTACATCTGCATCCATATAGTTGCATTACATTAAACATACATATCCATTGCATTTGCATATGTTATGATCACACTCTTACAAACAATTCCATAGTTTGTATCACAACCGCAAATACACAAGTCCACCTTCATCCATTCATCCATGCGAGTAACTATGTTTTTAAACACAACCATATCGTGTTGCTATAAGGAATAGGCTAATATTTTTTGGTCATTCAATCATATCTAGTGGTCTTATTAGCTTTTATGGAAAGCCATCTTGATTAGTAGAGAGTAAGTGTGAAAGGTGAGTGTGGACGAAAAAGGATTAATTGCATTAACATTAAAACTTAGGTTACATAGATTAAATAGGCAGTAAATAACCTATTTGAGAAAGAAAGGGGGAAAGGAGAAATTGGGGGAAAGGAAAGATGAATAGAATTCTCTTGCCGCCCAAATGTTGTCGTCCACTGCCGTCCAGGTAAGGTAAAAGGTAAGTTACCTTTACCCAAGGTAAAAACAATTTTTTTAACCTTTTACTAATGGTAATATTCCAACATTCTCCCCCTTAAAGTTGAGAGGACTAACTATATAGTCTCTCAGCTTTATAAATTGAGCTTTAGCCATGCCTTTGGTAAAGATGTCTGCTAGATTATCCAAAGTGCTACAATATTGAAGCTCAACTGTCTGTTGTTCCACCATATCTCTTATGAAGTGATACTTCATATCAAAATGTTTTGACCTTTTGTGGTGGATCGGATTATATGCCAACTGTATGGCACTAATATTATCACAATTCAGTTTGGTTGGACCAATTTTTTTTCGCCAATCTCTTCAAGGATTTTCCTCAACCAGAGGATCTGAGTACTGGCATGAGTAATGGCTATGTACTCAGCTTCTGTAGATGATAATGCTACAACAGATTGCTTCTTGGAACTCCAAGTTATTAGTCCTGAACCTAGACTAAAACAGTTCCCTGATGTAGATTTTTTGTCATCTATATTACTGCCCCAATCATTGTCACTATAACCAAATAACTTCATAGAGTTAGACTTGTGGTAATGGATTCCAAAATCCAATGTACCTTTTACATATCGTAAAATTCGTTTGGTTGCTTGTAGATGCAGCTCGGATGGGCATGCCATAAACCGTGATACAAGAGAAACAACATACTTGTATATCTGGCCTAGTGTTGGTGAGAAACATTAAACTCCCAACCATGCTTCTGAAATTGGTCAAGTCAACTTTTGGTGCTCCATCTTCTTTGCTTAGCTGGATTCCATGTCCAGTTGGTGTTGCAGCTGATTTGCACTGTTGCATAGCAAATTTCTTGATCATGTCATGAGCATATTTCTATTGACATATGAAGATCCCATTCTTTGATTGATGTACTTCCATTCCTAGGAAGTATCTCATTAATCCGAGATCCTTCATCTCAAACTGATTCATCATGGAGTTTTTGAAATCCATATTCATTTTATTATTACTACCCATGAATATTAGATCATCCACATATAAACAAACTATGAGGATATCTACTCCATTTTTAGGTAGTATAGTGTTGGTTCACTCTTGATTTTTGTGAAACCATATTTGCTGAAATAGCCGTCAATTCGTGAGTACCATGCTCTTGGTGCTTGCTTGAGGCCATAAAGTGCTTTTTTTAATTTATAAACAAGGTTCTCTTTTCCTGGTTCTTGGAAACCTTGAGGTTGTTGAACATACACTTCTTCTGTCAGGTATCCATTTAAAAATGCACTTTTCACATCCATGTGTTGAATTTTCCATCCTTTATGGGCTGCCAAGGAAAGAACAGTTCTAATTGTTTCTTGTCGAGCAACTGGAGCAAAGGTTTCCTCATAATCTATTCCATATTTCTGAGTAAAACCTTTAGCTACTAATCTTGCCTTGTGCCTTTCAATGCTTCCATCAGCATTGAATTTGGTCTTATAGACCCATTTACATCCAACACATTTTTTTCCCTTGGGAAGCTTCACAAGCTCCCAAGTATCATTTTTTTAATTGAGGATATTTCCTCTTCCATGGCATCTTGCCATATATTTTCGGTGCATGCTTTTTCATAGCTAGAAGGTTCTAGGCTGTGCAGCAGCCAACAAAGCATAATTGACTACATCACCCCTTGGTTCATGAGACTCATCATCCCCTGACATTTGAAGATTTTCAAGTCTTGACAAAATGTCATCCATCTCACTAGCTTGACTCCTAGTGTATCTTTGTTGGAAATTCCTATCCAACATTTGAGTAGATGGATGACTCTGTAGTATGCGCTTTCCTCTATTTGTCTCTTTCCTTTGAGAAACTGAATCAATATCCATCGGGCTTGGAGCGCTTACTGATCTTTGAAATCGTTTTGGAGAATTTGGTGGTGCCAACAAAGAAGTCCCTCTTGGACTTGGTGTACCACTTGATGTACTTGATGAAGTTTCCTGATGTGGAATTTGTGGAGGAGGACTTTTTCCACTGCTTTTCTTGGGTTGTACCAATGTGGGAGGTACTAATGTAGAACTATCCGAATTAGAGTCAAAATCAACAAATTTTTTATGACCCCATTCTCCCCCTTCATCAAAAATTACATCCCTGGAGATAATGATTTTATGTGTCGTGGGATTGTACAATCTATACCCTTTGGTTGAATCACAATACCCTACAAAAACACATGCTTGACTCTTTGGATCAAGCTTCTTTCTCTTCTCCTCAGGAATGTGTGCATAAGATAAAGAACCAAATACTCCGAAATGTTTGACATTTGGTTTCTTACCGTACCATCCTTCATAAGGAGTGATACCATCTAAACTAGAAGTCGGACTTCTATTTAGAATATATGCACTTGTTCTCACTGCATCTGCCCAATAGCTGTTTGTGAGATGTTTTGCCTGAAGCATTGTTCTTGCCATTTCAACAAGGGTGCGGTTCTTTCTCTCAGCCACACCGTTCTGTTGTGGGGTATAGGCAGTGGTGAACTGCCTTTTTATCCCATTTTGCTTACAATAATGAAGAAATTCATTTGAGGAGTACTCTCCTCCTTTATCAGTGCGAAGACATTTGACATAGTAGTCACTTTGCTTTTCTACATTATTTATGAAGTCTATGAAGCAATCAAATGCTTCATCTTTGTGTTTCAAAAAATAGAGCCAACACATTCTAGAATAATCATCTATGAATGTTAGAAAATAAGAATTGTTTCCAAGACTTTTTGTTTGCATTGGACCACAGATGTCCGAATGTACTAGCTGAAGAGGATAGCTTGCTCTCCACGCTCGGCCTTTTGGAAACTTCGTTCTGGAGTGCTTTCCCAAAGCACATGCTTCGCATACCTTTTTATGTTCTGGAATTTTTGGTAGTCCTGTCACCATAGCTTGTGATATTAACATTTTCAAGCTAGCGGAATTGAGGTGACCATATCTCAAGTGCCACAATTCACTTGGATTTGTAATAGCAATGTTTGCAAGTTGAGCTCCCCCTGGCTCACCAAATTTTAGAGGGAACAACCTATTCTTTGTCATAGGTACTTCGTGATGACCCGGTTACAATTGTTTTTATCAAAGATTGTACATTTGCTTTCATCAAAAACTAATTTGTAATGCTTCTCCATCATTTGGCCAACACTTAACAAATTGTGTTGTAGTTGTGGAGTATAGTATATGTCATTCACATTTTTAAGGCCTTCTTTTGTTGGAACGGCCATAGCTCCAATGCCTTCAACTTGCAAATATTTATTATCCCCTAACTTAACATGAGATTTGTAATTTGAATCTAATGTAGCAAAGAGATTTTCTTTGCCACTCATGTGGTTGGAGCAACCAGTATCCAAAATCCATGTATCATTTAGATTTTGATCTGGCTGTCCATAAGAGAGAAAAAGGTTTGATGGACCTTCTTCTTCTTCGTAGAATGAGCCATATTGACTGCTTTGATCTTTTGAAGACTTTGACCAGCAGTCACGAGCGAAGTGACCTTGTTTCCCACAATTGAAACAAGTTGTTTTAGTCTTGTTACTTCCTCGTCCTTGATTTCCATGGGCTGCATTGCCTCTTTGGTTCTGATTGGCTCCTCTATTTTGATTTCCACCTCTATTTTGATTACCTCCTCTGTAGGAGTTGCTTTGGCTCTTGCCTCTTTGTTGTTGTCCTCTGCCTCGGCCTCTTCCTTGTTCTCGTCTTGCAGTTTCATTCGAAGTGAAGGCTTTGTCATCACCTCCATAGCTTGTTGAAGGGGCTCCTTGAAGTCGCTCTTCATGTGATGTTAATGATCCAATCAAACTATCAAATGTAAGAGTAGAAAGGTCTTTGGATTCTTCAATTATGATAGCAATGTGATTCCACTTAGGAAGAAGTGTTCGCAACACTTTCTTCACAATTGTTTCATTTTTTGTGTCTTCACCTAAAGTTTGCATCATATCAACTACTGCTTTGACTCGTACACAGTAGTCTCCGACTCTTTCATTTTCCTTCATTCTGAGATTTTCAAAATCTCTTTTCAAAGTCTGAAGCCTGACTTGCTTTACTTTATCACTTCCTTGGAATCCTTCTTTCAAGGCATTCCATGCATCTATAGTAGTTAAGTAAGATGCAATTCTAGGAAAGATACTAGGATCTAATGCTTATTGAAGATGGTATAAGGCAAAAGAATTATTTTTCTGTGCATCTTTGTAGATCTTCTTATCATTTGCACTTAAAGTAGTCCAATCTGTTGGAGCAATGTATCCAGTCTTCAATAATATCCCATAGTCCTTTTCCAATGAGTAATGTCCTCATCTTGATGGACCAGTACTCATAATTATCCCCACTGAATTCGGGAATTGGTAGATTATTATGTGATCCCATTATTATCTACTAAAACAAGAAACCTCTCTTTTATAGTCTTATTGCAAAAAAGACTTTACAAACTATCAAGCCCTGCTTGATTTACAATCATAAACAACTCACACTTGTTGTTCAGCAATTACAAAATTGTCAGCGATTTGTTCATCATCGTCACTGATCAATATTATTTCAGGAGAAGGAGGTTGAAGGATTTCAACTGAATTACTATAATGAGTATATTCGGATCCTTGTGAAGCAATTGCAACTGTGTCGGATTGTTCAAATCTGCTGCCAAAGGAGTTATCTTCTGAATCTGCTTCGTATCCTTGATCAGGATTTCTCTGGTGTGCAATAACCGCGTTTTGCAACTGTGAAAAAACTGTATTAAGTCCTAGTGTTTTCACGTGCCTATCAAAGTTTTCAGGGTTTGTTTTCAATAACAACTTGCAGAGGGCATGATAACATCCATCCGATCTTATCATTTAAGAAAATTTCCCAGAAATTTTCTTTTACAAAGATTTCCTCTTAGGAAATAATAAAAAAAAAATTAACTTTCAAAGTTTTTTTTAAAAAAAAACTTTACAATTATTTCCTCTCAGGAAATTTCTATCAACTTTGAAAAAAAAAAATTTATAAAAAACTAATGAACAGATATTTCCTCTTAGGAAATTACACACAAAAAAAAATTATTATTTTTTTTAAAATTTAAACTATTCCTTAGTTTTTTTTTTTTTTAAATTTTAATTATCTATTGACCCCGCCGAGAGTCGATCCTGCGACCTCGCGGGTGTCAGGGCTGAGGGTAGCCGCTGCGCTACCGGGCTGATCCGGGAGCAATGCGTGCTCCCCGCCCTTTAGCTTCCGCGTCGAGCGCGAAGCTAATGTTGGCTTCGCGCTTCGGCGCGAAGCTTGATTTTACTTGGGACTTTAGTCCCACATCGCCCGTAGGGCGATGTAAAAGCTCTTTAAAAAGAGCTAAGCACATAAAGTGCTTTGACTGCCTACGGGCAGTCACTAACGCCGTAGGATCCTTTTGCCACCGATGCACGTGCGGATCGCCATGTCACCACTCCTCGGGCCACGTGCCAGTGCCACGTCACCACACCTCACGGATCGCCACGTCACCACTCCTCGGGCCGCGCGCCAGTGCCACGTCACCACACCTCGGGCCACGTGCACCAGTCACACGTCGCCACGCGTCACGCCACGTCAATCTCGTGCCTCGAGAATCATGCGCCACGTCAACAGCGCCTCGAGAATCATGCGGATCTATTGCTCCTGCGGGCCGCTTCTCCTCCAACGCCTCGAGAAACATGTCGGACTGCTCCTACGGGCCACCTCGGGATCCGTGCCGCCTCGGCTCCTACGGGCTGCCTCGGGATCCATGTCATTGCCTCGAACTACGGGCCCCACCGCCTCGGGAATCGTGCCGCTCTGATACCAAATGTGAAAGGTGAGTGTGGACGAAAAAGGATTAATTGCATTAACATTAAAACTTAGGTTACATAGATTAAATAGGCAATAAATAACCTATTTGAGAAAGAAAGGGGGAAAGGAGAAATTGGGGGAAAGGAAAGATGAATAGAATTCTCTTGCCGCCCAAATGCTGCCGTCCACTGCCGTCCAGGTAAGGTAAAAGGTAAGTTACCTTTACCCAAGGTAAAAACATTTTTTTAACCTTTTACTAATGGTAATATTCCAATAGTAAGGTCTACTCGTGAATGCCTCAGATATTCAAGATACTATCACTAATTAAAAACACTAAAATCCTAGTCAGTACAAGGGAAATATTAAATCAACAAAAGTGGTCTAGGTTACCTTAAGAAAAAAGGATATTCCTTGCTTATCCCCCTATGCAACCGGTTCAAAGGTGTTGGTAATTGGCAAAAGGAAAAGTTCTACCCTACCCAGAAATGAGTGATTATCATCACTGCATAAATCCCTTGCTTTCAAAAAAATAAGCAAAAATCTCGAAACAAAGCACAAATTCAAAGTCCCAGTTTCCAAGGTCATAATTAAAAACCCCAAAATCAAGAAAAAGGTCAAAAATCAAAACAAACAAGTGAGTTTCATCCTTACATAAATCCCTTGCTCAAGAGAAAAACAAAAAAAAAATCAATAAAAAATAAACAATGATTTTCATCACTAAGCATGAGCAAGTATCCCAAATAAAATAAATAAAAGAAGGAAATGGAAATTGAATCCTTGGAATTCTTAGTATTTTACAAAATTAGAAGGTGATATCCATTACAGGTTGTTGTACAACCATGCCTGGCAATGGTGGTACCCTTATGCATGATGATATTTCTATCACAATAAAATCTTGCATTTGTGTAGACCAATGTTTGCATGTGGATGAACTAGCTTTAGGTAACCCAATGATACCTAGTGGTATAATCCAACTAAGTCCAACACAGGATAATATGAAAAATTTAGGATCCATAATCTTAGCAATGTGTTGAAAGAATCCCACCTGACATCAGAGGAAATGCTTGAGTTCTATCTAAATATATTCATTTGCACACACAGGGATAATGAGTATCTAGGTCCATGATGAAAACTTTGCTTTTCAAAAAGTCTTGTATGGTCAGTACACAACTGTTGATAGGGTAACTAGAGTGTTTGAGTCTTAGGAAAAGCCTAAAAAATTCCTACATAGCAACAAATCATATCATTCACCACATCATAAATTTTCTTTATGAATTTTGAAAATTAAGGGGTATTAACAAAATAGGCTAGATAGATAGACATTAGAAATAATATCTATACGACTACTGACTATTTTTAACCTTTTAAATAACAAAAGCTTCATCAATAAATTACATACATACACGCCAATACATTTCACATATGAATGCCTACATAATTAGTTCTTTTGATAAGAATGATTATTTACATTCGTAATTGTTATACTTTCTGTGGTATCGCCCATTTAGATTGATAAAATCATATCATAATGTATTCCTTATGTTTTAAGTGATCAAAGCATACAGGTTCATTCACATTAGATAAGCATCATATAAATAGTGCATGACACATTATAGTTACCATATAATAACATAAGTTAGATGCATACAATTAAATCAAAATTAAACATGCATCTACAAAAAATATTGCATCCATAAAAACACAATTTTATAAAGCATCCATCCATATCTAAGATCACATAATTACATCCACACATACATAGAATCATAAATCCATCATCAAATCAACTCATGATACATCACATCATATCATAAGAATAAAATCATATAAGCATCTACATAAAACATCTACATAAGCATCCATCTCAATATCCATATCATCATAAGTACCATCTATCATCTAACACACATACCAACTCATCATAATACCATCATCACATCACATAAGCAAAACAAAAATATAAGCAATAAATGACACACATAATGAAGCATAATTTAAAGATATCATAAATAAGTGTCTCAAAAGGTGTCTCAAAATGCGTATCTCAAAGTGCATGGATATACAAAAATGCTCGAAGGCTACAGTCATATAGGTCAGCTAACATCAAAAATAAAATCTTAACGCATCATCAATCAAACATTGGGCCTATACCCCCTGGAGCACCACCTCCTATGGATGGATCTCGGGTGGATCAGTGTGAGTCTGATGGACTCTCTATGCGATTCTGGGTCCTTTGACTAGGCCGGAAGGAAGACTTCACTAAGGTAGAGCACCCACTATCCTATGATACACCTACATATATCCTCTCCCTAGGAGTGTCTCCTAGCCTCTTGATATGAATCTGGAGAGAAGCAATGTGGCATACATGACTAGTAATCTCTTCCTCATACTCATATAGTAGAGTCTGTATTTGCTTGATCTCTACCCTCGGATCTATACCTGTAGAGCCCTGAGGTGTGGAAGGATTAACAACCACCTGCATCATGGAAGCACCACCCTTGATAGCAACCTACAAATATTGTATTTAAGCTATGAGCTACTCTATAGTAGCATCCCACTGTACTATAGTAGCATCCCACTAGGCAATGATAGCATCACACTATTGTACCTAGATATTGGTCGACTGGAGCTCGACCTCTACATCATGAAACTATGATCTCAAATGAGAATCTCTATACTCGATATCCAACTCCTCATACTCATCCTTAGGAGCCTCCTACTCCTCCACTACCACCTGATCTATCGGTTGACCCCATACCTCAGTCCTAGCTTAGACCCTATGCCCTAACAAATTTGCACCATCACTGCCATCATCCTCATGGTCTAGAATGCCATCACCATGCCATAGCCTATCACACCACCACTATGCAAATGCATCTATGACTCCCCCAGTGACTCATGGATTGACTACTAGGGCATCCCCCTCATCAACCAACTTTGTGATATGTGGAGGAGGGAGGTCTCTCTCTGCTTTGATGTGTCTATACAATAATGGGACAAGTATCATATCCTGCTATAATCCATACTAATAAAGAACTTAATAGTAGAAGAAATACTCCCTGATATTGACCTTGCAGCCAATGATCCACTGCTCACATCATGTCTTAGATGTAAAGTTGGGTGGATCATCCCAAACTGGGCACTCGTAATATGGGCACCACATGATGGACCTAACCTAAAGCCCAATGAAATTAGTAGTATAATGGGGGAGCTCCTCCACATTAGGGTGGCTCTTGCACTCCTCACACTCTCACACCCACCTCGTCGTATAACACTACATATTAGCATCAATGACTGTAATCTTAGTGGGGAGTCCTCTAGGAAAATCCACATTGATATGCTACCATCCCCATACCTAAAGGAGTAAACTACAACCAATGCTGATGTGACTCTACCGATGGATGTGATACAACTCATCATAACATTGTGCTAGCAAAGACCTACCCCATGCATAGATGATGGGTTGCTCACTAGCCACCAAATCATAAACCATCACAAGGAGGTTCCACAGGAACCTCAAACCTGAGCAATATGGAATGATAATGTTTCTAATGACCATAAGTAATACCACATGCCTCTTCGAGAAGACACACTCCCTATACCAATGTATAACAAATACACCTCTAGACTTAGTGTCCTTAAAGGCAGTCACCGCATGTCTCCCGAACACCCTGGAAAAAAATTGTATCACAATCATTAGTAGTTGAAGAGACAATGGACACTCTATCAGAGAGGATTCAAAAAATCTTATATACGTCCTCCAATGTGATATTCATCTCACTAGTAGGAAGATGGAAAATGTTCATCCTAGGATCCCATTGGTGAACTAGGTTAGTGAGGTAGGCCTAGTATGACATAATTTGTGGTAGTCAAGTAATATATTGTAGCCTACAAGCCTTAATCCAGGCCCATTATGTATCATCCAGGAGTGGGAGAAGGTCATTAAAGAGCTTTGGGTCTTGAGCCCAAGCAGTGAGAATATAAGAGAAAAAATAAAAGATATAAATATAATACATCTAAGGTATGAATCATAAATAAAACATGAAAAGTGATGCACATAACGATAAACTATCCTAAGTATGAGTGAAAGAGGAATAAGTACACCTAATCATACAACATAATACAAAAAGCAGCTCAAAAATTTAAAAAAATTTGATAATCATCTCACAAAATCTAAAAAAAATTCAAAATTTAACTAATATTCTTGGTCGTTGTCGCCTATAGTGGCAATAAACTGGTTTTTGAAGATAACAGCAGCTAGAAACTAGCTGTGAGGACAGCAGTAGCCAAACCCCAATGGTCAAATTTCTAACCATTGAGATTCAAAGCTAGCCACTCTAAGCGACAGTAGCCAAATTGCAAGCTAAGACGGTTGCTCTGAGCAGTAGCGGTCGATGGGCGATGTGACAGACGAGTACATCCTAGGCCAAAAATACCAAAAAATATTGGAAAATTAAAAATTTGGGGCAAGCCCACCAAAACAAAACAAAACCTAAACTTATCTATGGATTCAGTTCATTGCCAACAAGTTTAGTGAGGTTCATTTACCGGTTACTTAGTGAGGTTTAATTTTACCCAAGAAGGAAAAGCAGGGTTAAGGTTTGAGAGGATACTCAAGAATCTCTAGCTCCTCCACTTGCCGATGTCTCCCCTGCAGAGCCATAGTCTCCAACACAACAGTAATCCAAGTCAAAATATCAATTTCTCATTAAAGCTCTAGAAAGCAAATGTCAGCTAAGAAAATGAAAATTCAAAAGCCTAGATCCCTTTTGTACTCCTCAAGTCACACTTTGGCTGCTGTTGATTTTAGTGGCCTAAAATTCATGGCCACTCAGGACAAGAGTAGCCATAGGCAGAGACTTAGTGACCGTTGGACCTGACAGTGGTTAGCTGCATAGACAATATCAAGCAAATTATTTCCAGAAGGAATAGTAAAAAATTCAAACAAGCACAGTTTGATGGTCCCTAATCATCATAATTATTACAATAAAAAAAAGTCACATAAAAACAAATCCTGAGTAAGCTTCATATTCAGTTACTCTCTATAAACTCAGCGGATGCATTGATTTGAACTCCATGCAGTTTGGTGATATGAGTAAGTTACCATAGACCTACTTGGGGTAAATTATACATTTTAGAATTATGATGAATCACCTCAACCTCGAAGAAGATCAAAATGGTTGGACTGCTCCACGGGTAATATGGAATCATCCTAATTCTCTTATGACACATAAAAAAATACTGATCCAAATGATGCAATACAAGCATAAATAGAATCGCTCATCCTAACTCCCTAAGAAAGCTATTTGTGGCCAAACCGCTCCCCGAGATAGGGATGAATAATTATCATAAACAATTGGAATCACACTTGGATGTGGGTGTGCCCATTAAAATAACAAAAAACTAGAAAGGAACCAAATCTAGTCAAAGTGGTCAAGTGACTTGTCACTTCAGTCATTGCCTTCCCTCACCAATTCATTGTGTGAGGGGGTAGTTCAAATATTCAAATAATCATAATAAAATTCAACCAAGGATCACTCGATCATATCAAAATTACATTCATCCTAAGAATAATTCATACAACTCTTACAAAACTTTCTCTAATTTGTTGGGTTCATAAGAAAATATGACATCTTCATATTATAGCTCTCCTCTCATCGATTTTGTTATAGCAACCTAAGCTACTGTAGCACCCTAAAATTGGCGCAGTAAACCTTAGTAAATAATTTAAATTCAAATTTCAATCTCGAATGCCCGTTAACCGCCTATTAAACCGCTTTCCTTGTTTTCTATGCCATTTTTAGTATTTGTTGTGATCATTGGACGATATCGTCACCGATCAGACGATATCACCTCATATCAGACGAATTCGTCTGGAGAAGAACGTCCAGACGATCTCGTCCCAAAACTAATTTTTCAAAATTAGCTTCTGTTTCAATGGTGTCTCTAACCGGGGCAAAAGCGTGTCTACATCGTTAGAGACTTCCCCCGTTGGAGATCTTCCAGATTAGGATTATCCCCAACCTCCTAACCTCCCTCCTAAGCCTATTTAAACCTTAGGACCCCCCTTGACATTCCCCTGGCTGAATTTTACTGCACTTCGAGTTTTACATGCATTAGAATGTCTTAGACTACTGTTTGCCTTTGTCCCTTTTCGATTTTTCTTGTAGGAACTCTGTTATTATTCAGCCAGAGCAAGCTCAGATTATCATAGATGATCTTGTACAATATTGAATGATCACGCCCCAATTCGAGATGATTTTGCACTCTACAGATGATTTCGACTATAGCCAACATTGGGGGCAATCAGTGCCATGATTTTGCATTCTTTCTCCACTATCTACTATTTTGCTTTGCATTAGTTAGACTTATTTCTATTTTGCATCTTGGATTTTACCTCACGTAGCATAGATGCATAATAAATTCAAAGTTAGTCATTAAAACAATGCATTTTACTTAATTTGTTATCTAATGTTGTCATTCTAACATTCATACTTTCATTTCTATCATTTTCCCTTGCTTTTGCAATTGTATTTTTTGTTCTTGGTATCCATTTCTGTAGTTGCGGGTCTCTGACAAAATCGTCTGACAATATCGTTAGATTAGAGATGATCTTTTCATATTAGAGACGATATCATCAGATTAGAGACGATCTTGTCAGATTAGAGATGATCTTGTCAGATCAGTAGATCAGGGACAATCCTATCAGATCAGAGATGATCCTGTCAAATTCCAGACGATCTTGACTGCTTTAAAAATCAAAACCTCCATCAGACATCCGGATCAGGTATGGATTTTTTCTAATCTAGTATATTTCTTGTATTCTTTGTTTAATTATGTTTCTATATTCATTTAAACCTATATTTCATATAGAATAGTTTAGATTCATTTGGCCAAACCTAGGAATTTGAATGATTAAATGTAAAATTGAACACATCAAACACATTCCCAACCTAGGCGTGGAGACTGCCATTCAAAATTTTCTTGGTGAACCCACCATCCGTCGAAAATTCACCCTTATACCCTCCCCCCGAGAGGCGGGACCTTCAAAGGGCCTCTCAGTCCGAGGTATTGTCCCATCCTTCTCGCATCCCCCTTCTGGGCACGGATCCTATAGCCTGAAGGTAAGGATGCAAAAAATTTGGAGCGATACATTTTGGTGAACCCGACGTGAATAACATAGGCATTTTTCTGATTCAAAAATATAAAAAAACAAATATATATATATATATATATATATACAAAAAAAAAGTAACAAAATCATCAGTTCAAGTTTGCATGTTTTAGATTCAATTCTAAATAGTAGATGCTAAATATTACTTTTAGAAGTATTAAAATAAACCATGAGTTTTTACTCAAATCCATATGAGCCCATCAGTAATGTTGGAAGAATTCAGCCAAATACATTTGTTGATTATAACCAACCTCATCCCTATTCAACATCACCTCCTTCACACTTTTCTCATTTTTTATCCTTACCCCAACAGGATAATCCCTTTTCCAATCCTCTTCATAATGATATTATCTATTCTTCCATATATCCATATTATGTCTATCGATCCACATACAATCCTCCTCCACCATTTCAATATTCTTCTTTCAATAAAACACATTCATTTCAACAAGAAAATACTTATTCTTCCAATTCTACCATGCACTCCCCTCCTACTTCACAATCTTCCTGTCATCATTCTACCCATACTAAAGAAAGTAGAGGTGAGAAACCATTAGGCCCTTTTATGACTTAATTCCTAAGGCACATATCAAAAACCTCTCGAAAACCTTCATCACGTAAATTTACTAAGCTCAATCAACCAATGGATATAATTCTCAAGTATTTAATTGACACAAATAAGATTGAACTCCCTTCCATAAGACAACCTGATACCACAACATATTGGTTTAAACCTAAGCTACATTGTGAATATCATAGAGTGGATGGACATATGACACAAAAATGTAAATATTTAAGATGTTCAATTCAATATTTGATTGATGAGGGTCTTTTTAATATAAAGGAATTACAATCTACAACTGATTATAAATCTCCAGTAAACAATCAAACTCCTACACAACAAATACCAATAATCAATCAAGAGATGGGGACCTCCCAAGAACCCCTATTCAATTATCAACAACAAGAAACCAATCAAATATTGCATGTTAATGTGTCCCATCATGATGATATTATTAATATTGTAACAAAAACTATAAATGAGCAACCTCAAGTTCAATCAACCCAATCTGATATTCAAGAGATGGATTCCTCATTTGACCAACCTTCAAAACTATCTTTGACTCTAGAGAATGATCCAAAATGGAATGTAAGCATAGAAAGATCATATTTAGAATCAAAATCTCAATCTGAAATCCACTTTGATAGCCAACAACAAGTTATTAATCCTCAAGAAAGGATATCCCTTTTAGAAGTATTACAAAGTTCTCATAAGGAAACTTTGTTCAAGATACCTAGCCAACAATTTGTTCCTCATCATATTTTATCTAAGAACATAATTAATGGTGTAAACCCTCTTGAGGTTAATCATATTTCATTCTATGATGAGGATATTCCTTCCTCTACCCCACAAGAAGACTAATATCTTTACATTACAGGATCTAGTAAAGAAACACCTGTTAAAACTATCATGGTAGATAATGGGTTCTCTCTTAATTTATGCACTTATCAATTATTCCAAAAACTCAATTAAAGGAAGAACATATTAATGAATCAAATGTTATTATAAAATATTTTAACAATGAAATTCAAGAAGCTCAAGGTATTATAATTTTCCCCCTCAATATTGGATCCAAGATCCTGGATATTTTGTTCTATATAGCATATTGCCCTTCACCTTACAACCTACTTCTTAGAAGTCCTTGGATTCATACGATGAGGGTTGTCCCTTCCACTCTTCACCAATGTTTAAAGTTTGAAATTGTTACCATACATGGTGACCCAAAACCATTTGAAGAATATTTAATGGTTGAAACATCAAGGTCTATACATTCTCCATTGTCACAATTACCTTCTATTTCTCACTTTTCTTCATCCATATATGATCATCCTTGTTTACCAAATAACACTCATGCATATCTTTCACATATACTTTCTCCATCTTATCAAGACTTGGATTATAGTAATAAGAATGAAGAACTTTCTTATCCTTCTGATATTTTATTTTGTAATATGATCAATTTCATACATATAAAAGTCAAATCTTTTGCTACATTATTTTACATTATAACAAAGCTTGTGTTATTGCTACCTTTTATTCATCACCTTTTGTTCTTACCTTCAACACAACCAAATTATCCTTCAAAACCTCCTTTGATTTTGAAGCAACCTTAGATACGCTATACTCAAATAACCTTGTATAGTGTATATAGATCATCTTGTATATACCACCAATTCCATCATCTAAAAATTCATATAAAAAAAAAAAAAATTCAAAAACAATCACATTGTACTTCTTGCAATTTCATCAATTAAAATCAAAACACCAAAAACATTCAAATCATCAAAATCTTCAAAAACATCTTTTATTTTTATATATCTGTCAATTTGTGAAGTATTGCAGTTTTATTTTCAGTTATTTTGGATAAATTAATATTTATTTGGAATCTCGCACTTTCACATTCACATGAATAAATCTCTTGATTTTATTTGTTATGATTACTAATCTATCTTATATCAAAGTCCACATTGGCATTAAATAAATTTTTGAGCATGGATAACTGATCTTGTTATTTACTCGAACCAAGTATATCTCTTTTCACATTAAAATGATTTCATTGCACATTCGATATGATGCTACATAGTAGAAATGGTTTCCTGAGTGAAAAGTTTCCCCTGCTATCCTATCATGCACATGGTCTAGAATCTTTGAGAATTGACAAAAGGACAATCTCACCCCTACCCATAATAAAAATCCCTTGCTCTACAGCTAATCCGAGCAAGTATCCCTAGCATAGGAAGAAAAGAAAAGTTCAATAAAAAGAGAAAAAGAAAAAGGTTATTTTGAATCATCACAAAAATATTTCAGCATTATCTCAAATATCAAGCAAAATACAATAAACTCCTTTCCCTACCCCTTGAAAATAAAAGAAGGGTGAATGAGCTTGAATCCCTGGAATTCTCAATTATTCGAAAACTGTGAGGTAAGCCCCATAACAGGTGGTTTGTGCCCAACCCGCTTGGCCTTGGGTAAATCCTAGCGTGGCGATATGTCTGTCACATTAGCGACCTTCTTTTGTACAGACCTTTGTCAGCTTATGGATTAGCTAGCTCTTGATAACCTAACTTACATAGTATCCTGGTATGGTTATATGCATATAAATCATGGTTAACGAACATTTATTTGGTCAAGGCAAATTACTTGTATCACATTATCTTGCTCAAAATTGGTAAATAAACAATACAATCGCACACACATTTGTATTTGAGAGATTTTGTATCATTATGATAAATCAAGATTGGTAATTAACTCACATTTGCACATGAGGATTTCTTATAAATCTACATTTCTCTTTGAGATAATTTAAAATATCTCTGTAACTCTTTTCGGAATGATTTTCTCCTTTTATTTCAGAATTCTTGTTTTCTATAAAAGCAATTACATACATCTTCTCACAAAATCTCAAAAATAAAGTTTTCATATTATTATTTTTCTGTTTATCAAAGATCAAAAATGCATTTTGCAATAAAACCAACAATCTATTTTCTTCTTTGGATTTCGCGATGATGGTATAAGTTTATATCTATAATTCTATGCCTAGCGCAAACCATCGTTCTAATTTTCTTTTCCATTTATTTTAAAAACAAAATTCATCAAAACATGTGACTTGCATCATTATGTTACACAATTATGCTTTACAAACAAACAAACACTTATTTTATTTCATGACATTATGTTCAAATTTAGTTTTTGCAACCATGGTATAAATTCTAAGGAATTGTTCAAAATTTTATCACACTTAGGAATTTATGCCTAGCAACATCATATTTTCATGCATACTATTTTTATGAAAATTTGAAAACAAATCATCAAACCATCATTATCTCCATCATTACAACACCAAGTCTTAAGATAGTCTCTTAAGCACTCTTTTACTTTTAACAATATTTCTATACTGGGATTAGCTTGATGACCGAGTGAGCGACGACTCCATGAAATGGTCTATAATAGCAACAATGTCCTTTGAAATTATTGTTAGAAGTCCCTTTTATTTTTTATCAAATCACATCACAACCACCAATTGTTTACATCAGATTATTTCATTTAAAATCTTACATCATGACAGCAATATTTCAAAACAACATAATTACATGAATCCTCAATCCAATAAACAAACAATTCACACAGTAAAGCATCATAAAAAAATAAAACAAGTCATATCATCAAAAATGCCTCATATATATCTCAACAAAATCATGTACATCATATCAAAACTGGATTGGTATGCCACAATCTGTACCTATACAGTCTGTAGTCAGTCAGCAGCTAGCCTCGACTGCAGAGCTCTAAAACCAAAAAAAAAAATGAACAGTAACAATGAATTAGGGTTTTTCCCTATTTTCTTAATTTTATTCAAAACAATTAAAAACATTTTTTTTTAATTTTGCTTTTCCACGTTTTTACCTCAAACGTTCGATTTGGGTAAAAACACGGAGGGGGCACCATAGTAAGCTGTCGTACGATTCGACCTAGAATCGTCGCCTAAAAATGGGAATAAAGTTTTGCTTTCTCGTAAAACGGGAAAAACTCGTCTTTAATGCATTTTTCTTCGGAAAATTCGCTAAAGAGGGGGAAAAATGTAGCACCCTAAAATTGGTGCAGTAAACCTTAGTAAATAATTTAAATTCAAATTTCAATCCCGAACGCCCGTTAACCGCCTGTTAAACCGCTTTCCTTGTTTTTTGTGCCATTTTTAGGATTTTTTGTGACCGTTGGATGATATCGTCACCTATAAGACGATATCGCCTCAAATTGGATGAATTCATTTGGAGAAGAACGTCCAGACGATCTCATCCCAAAACTAATTTTTCAAAATTAGCTTATGTTTCAATGACGTCTCTAACGGGGGCAAAAGCATGTCTGCGTCGTTAGAGACTTCCCCCATTGGAGATCTTCCAGATTAGGATGATCCCCAACCTCCTAACCTCCCTCCTAAGCCTATTTAAACCTTAGGACCCCCCTTGACATTCCCCTGGCTGAATTTTACTGCATTTCGAGTTTTACATGCATTAGAATGTCTTAGACTACTGTTTGCCTTTGTCTCTTTTCTAGTTTTCTTGCAGGAACTCTGTTATTCTTCAGCTGGAGCAAGCTCAAATTGTCGCAGATGATCTTGTACAATCTCAGATGATCACACCCCAATTCGAGATGATTTTGCACTCTACATACGATTTCGACTGTAGCCAACATTGGGGGCAATCAGTGCCCTGAGTTTGCATTCTTTCTCCACTATCTACTATTTTGCTTTGCATTAGTTAGACTTATTTCTATTTTGCATCTTGGAGTTCACCTCACGTAGCATAGATGCATAATAAAGTCAAATTTAGTCATTAAAACAATGCATTTTACTTAATTTGATATCTAAAGTTGTCATTCTAACATTCATACTTTCATTTCTATCATTTTCCCTTGCTTTTGCAATTGTATTTTTTGTTCTTGGTATCCATTTCTGTAGTTGCGGGTCTCTGACGAAATCGTTTGACGATATCATCAGATTAGAGGCGATCTTGTCAAATTAGAGACAATATCATCAGATTAGAGATGATCTTGTCAGATTAGAGACAATCTTGTCAAATCAGTAAATCAGGGACAATCTTGTTAGATCAAAGACGATCCTATCAAATTCCAGACGATCTTGACTGCTTTAAAAATCAGAACCTCCATCAGACATCCGGATCAAGTATGGCTTTTTTCTAATCTAGTATATTTCTTGTATTCTCTATTTAATTCTATTTTTGTATTCATTTAAACCTGTATTTCATATAGAACAATTTAGATTCATTTGGCCAAACCTAGGAATTTGAATGATTAAATGTAAAATTGAACACATCAAACACATTCCCAACCTAGGCGTGGAGACTACCATTCAAAAGTTTCCTGGTGAACCCACCATCCATCAAAAATTCACCCTTATACACCTCCCCCGAGAGGTGGGACCTTCAAAGGGCCTCTCAGTCTGAGGTATTGTCCCATCCTTCTCGCATCCCCCTTTCGGGCACGGATCCTATAGCCTGAAGGTAAGGATGCAAAAAAATTAGAGCGATACAGCTACCCAATTGTATTTTAGGAATGAGTGTAAGTGGACATGTGTAAGCCCTATGCTAAATTAAGCCTTAAATTAGGTTGAAGGAATTATTCAAGGATGCTTGTCATATTGCATTATTGGGTCATCCAACACTGATAAGATCAATGATCATCATACACCCTACAAACATAGCAGTCTACATTTTTGATATGCACTATATTTTTCACTCAGCAAATCATAAAAGGGGGTATCTATAGACATATAAACCACATCATGTTTAGGGAGACTACTCACATAGGCACATTCATAGGTCATGTAACTAAACCTTGGGACCTTCCAAGTACCAAAAGTGGTTTTCACCACTCATTTTGGGCATTTTCAGCCCATCCAAGCCTAGCCACTATGGACCAAAGCGACTGGATTCTAGCCACTTTAGCTCAGAGCAACCAAACATTAGCCACTGTAGACAATAGCAGATAAAACATAAATGCATTTTTCCACCAATCTAGCCTAATATCAGGTGGAAGTGGCAGTATACATGCAATAATACTAAGCGGGGACAACTTTGCATTCCTCCTCACATCTATTCTATATGAAAGACTCAAGTCTGGATTTAGACATCAATTAACTACCCCTCAAAGGTATACAAAAACATAAATTTTCATGCTAACATCTAGTGCACATGAGGGATTCAGTCCTAGGGTTTGAAAATTGACCTAGGGCTTCAAAAACTTTATAAGGAGTAAACCTAAAAGCACTAGGGGACCTTATTTTTATCAATCAAGAGAGAGAGAACATCACATATCACATCAAAATTTTGAATAGATTGGATCATTGAGGAAAGATTCTAGAGACATGGAGAGCTTCCCTTGGAGGCAATTTCTGTGGTTAAACCCTGTCATATTGGATAGCATATCTGAGTACCCTTGAGGAGCAACAAAGTTCTAGCCATTTGAGAGGTAATAATCCATGCTAGCCATTTGAGAGGTAATATTAATATCAGACTTAATCCCATAGCATTTTGATCAATAGAGATAGATTTCATCTTAGAGGCCATTGTCTTGGATAGTGGCCCACAACCTAGTCTAGGGTTTTGGTGATAGTTTATTTTATTATGATTTTTCCATATTTGAATGTCATTAGCATAAGCTTTATTTTAGTTATTTGCATTCATAGTACTAGTTTTATTGCATTTGTTTTCATTATGCTAATAGCCTCATTCAAGGAGGCAATCTCGGACATCTAAGTGTGTGTTGTTGTTTCATTGATTGTAGGGCTACATGTTCATTGGACAAATATGCAACATACAAGAGCAAGAGGATACCTCTAGGAATAAGATCTAGAGGAGGCATCTGTAAGTCCTCATACAGTTTTGTGTGCATCACTAGGAAGCCTATAAAGGTACGTCACCCCTTACTAGGGGATATTTTATACATCTACTACCCTCTTTGTGTAAATCATGTATCAAATTAAGGGTATCCCATAGAGGTATTTCTATGTAACCGGATCTTGGAAATATCAATACAAAGCATTCATTAATTTAGTTCTTCGTACTTCAGCTACACCTTTATTTTATACTTTTTCATTTGATGCATGCTACACATTAAAATATTTAGTAATAATAATCATAAATAGAGTGAGTGGACGGTGCACCGCTTCCTCGGGGTCGCTACAAATTTGTGCTAGACTGAAGGACTGTGTTTAGTACAGATTTAAGATAGAGCTTTAGAGGTGACAGAGCAAAGAAGATAGTAGTCTCTAGTGGGTAGAGATCTATCAGCTATGGCAATGAGGGTAGGTCTTCTAAGTTGGAACAAGAGTCTTCAGTGGAGAGAGATCCATAAGCCAGTGCAATGGAGGCAGTAGTCTCCTGGAGGATCACCAGCCAGAGCAGAGAAGAAGGAGTTCTATTATGGATAGAGATCCACGAACTTGATTTAGGGGATTGGTATCTCCTTTGGACAGAGGTCCATAAATATTTTAATAGGTAAGTATTCCCAAGAGATTGATTGAGAAAATTTTAGTGAAAGATTTTCTTTGTGGAGTAGCCCACATTGGGTGAACCACGTAAATTATGGTGTCTCTATTGTGTATGGTGTTTTGTGCATTGCTTGATTACTATTGTTGATATTGCTATCTATTCATTTCATAATATTTATTGGGAAATAAAATTAAGAAGTGGTATTATACTGTTCACCCACCCTATCAGTATAAGCTTGTGTTCTTCAGATTTATTTTTTGAAAACTAAGGATGAAGATTTTGAATGTTTGAAGGATTTAAAAAATAATGTAGAGAATCAAAGTGAGTATGTTGTAAAAATTTAAGGACTTATAAATGAGGGGAGTTTTTGTCAAATGTTTTTCTCAAATTTTGTAAAGATTGTGGGATCAAAAGGCAATTCACTACTGCCTACACCCCACAAATGGAATGGTGTGGCTGAAAGGAAGAACCACACTATTGTAGAAATGGCTAGATCAATGCTTCAAACAAAGAAACTCAGTTATATGTATTGGGTTGATGTTGTTAGGACAAGTGTTTACATTTTGAATAAGAGTCCCACTTCTAGTTTAGATGGGATCACTCCCTATGAGGGATGGTATGATAAAAATCCAAATGTAAAACACTTCAACGCTTTTGGTTGTCTTGCATATGCACACATTCGTAATGATACAAGAAAATAACTTGACCCCAAAATTCAAGCATGTATTTTCATTGGGTATTGTGAGTCTTCAAAGGCATATAGGCTCTACAATCCAAAAACATAAAAATTTGTAATCTCACGAGATGTAATTTTTGATGAAGGGGGAGAATGGGGTCATCAAAAAATTTTTGTTGATGGTGGATCTCTAGATGAAAGCTCCTCTCAAGTGCATCCCATTAACAAGAACATCACTAGAAATCCTCCTCCAAGTCCAAATAAGAGTTCTACTCCAAGTACAACAAGTGCTACTCCAAGTTTTTCTCCACAAAGATCATCAAGTTCTTCTCCAATGGATGTATATCCACTATTAAGAGGTAACAGAACACTTCAGTACCATCCTTCTTTTCAAATGATGAACAATAATTTTCAAAGAAGGTACACTAGAAGCCAAGCTAGTGATATGAATTAAGTCTTGAAAAGACTTGAAAAGTTTCACATGTATGGTGATGAAGACTCCCAAGAACCTAAGGGAGATGTTATAAAATTTGCTTTAATGACTAGTGTAGAGCTAGAGCCATCTAGTTATGGAAAAACATGTAATCATGATGTATGAAAACAAGCCATGAAAGATACAATGACCTCTATAAAAAGGAATGACACATGGGAGCTAGTGGAGCTTCCTAAGGGAAAGAAATGTATTGGATGTAAATGGTTCTATAATACCAAGTTTAATTTTTATGGGAGTATTGAAAGACACAAGGTAAGTCTAGTAGAAAAAGGGTTTACTCAAAAGTATAGGATTGACTATGAGAAAACCTTTTTCCAGTTGCTAGACAAGAGACCATCAGACTAGTACTTTCCTTGACTTCCAACAAAGGGTGGAACATTCAACACATGGATTTTAAGAGTGCCTTTATCAATGGGTACTTGAATGAAGAGATTTTTGTGCAACAACCTCAAGTCTTTGAATAACAAGGTGACGCGAACCTTATATACAAATTAAAGAAATAATTGTATGGACTAAAGTAAGCACCAAGAGCATGGTACTCACGCATTGATGGCTACTTTCAAAATTATGGATTTACTAGGAGGAAAAGTGAACCTACTCTCTACTACATGAAATAAGGTAAATACATCCTCATTGTGTGATTATATGTGGATGATCTAATATTCATGGGTAGTAGTGCTAAAATGAATGATGAGTTCAAAAACTCCATGATGAAATAATTTTAAATGAAGGGTCTAGGTTTGATGCATTATTTCCTAGGAAAGGAGGTACATCAAACCAGAAATAAGATCTTCATATGTCAACATAAATATGCTCATGACATGATAAATAAATTTTCTATGGAGTAATGAAAGTTTGTTGCAACTCTAATAGGTCATGGAATACAATTAAACAAATAATATGGAGCACCAAAAGTTGACAAGACCACTTATAGGATCATGGTTGGGAGTCTGATGTTCCTCACCAACACATGACCGAATATTCAATATGTTTTTTCTATAGTATCAAGGTATATGGATGATCCATATGAACTTCATCTACAAGAAACTAAAATAATTTTGAGATATGTAAAGGGTACAATGGATTATGGGATCCATTACCACAAAAATGATGATGTAAAATTAGTTGGATTTAGTGATAGTGATTGGGGCAACAATATAGATGATAGGAAATCTACTTCAGGGAATTGTTTTAGTCTTGGGTCAAGACTAATTACTTGGAGTTCTAAAAAGTAAACTACTATTGCACTATCATCTACTGAGACTGAGTACATAACAACCACAAATGCTAATGCCCAAGCCTTATGGTTGAGAAAAGTACTTGAAGAAATAGGTGAGAGACAAAATTATACTACCATATTTTATTGTGACAATATGAGTGCCATACAATTGGCATATAATCCTATCCACCACAGTAGGTCAAAACAATTCGACATGAAGTATCACTTTATTAGAGACATGGTGGATAAAAATGTGATTGAGCTAAAAAATTGTAGTACTTTGGACAACATAGCAGACATCTTCACCAAAGGAGTTGCTAAAGCTTAGTATATAAAGTTGAGAGACTATCTGGTCAGCCCTCTCAACTTTAAGGGGGAGAATGTTGGACTTTAGAGCATACTTTAATCTTCCCTAAGTATCTAGGTTTCAATAATTAAGCAATAGTTTAATATTTGTATTAGATTTGCTAATTTAGACGTGATTACTATTCTAGAATTGAGAGAGCATATAGGAGATAAGTTAGTATGTGCTATGTTAGTCAAGCTATGTTAGGGAGATTTGATTTACGAGAATAAATGGGCTTCCACTAATCTGAGCTATGATCTATTCTGCTCAAGCCTATATAATGTAACTTGTTTTAGCATATGAATATAATGATATTACTATCTCAAATTCCTCAGAATTCAAGTAAGAAGGAAGTGGGTTGAAAATTGAAAACAACATCTTTAAGAGAGAAAAATAGCAAAATTATGTAAGTGATAGATCGTACAAATCAAATTTAAATCTAAAAAAGCATAAGTGAGAGATTGTACAAGAAAAATTAGAAAAAGTACATGCAAAATCATACAAGGAGGTATGTTGTATGATTTGGATTGTATAGTGTAAGGTTTTGGGTGCAATTGTATGATTTTCAACTATCGCATTTAATGTTCGCATGTGTGGAATGATGTGTTGTCAAAAAAGGATGGAAAATAAAAATTGCATGAAAAAGTGATGATTTGTTGATCATCTAGGAAAGGAAGATGAAAGGACATGCAAAGTGGCACAATTTCAAATCTGGAGTGGTTAGTGTTTGAGAAAAATTTAAATACAAGGCTCACCCTAGCAATTTGACAAACCGTACAAGGAGGAATTATAAATTTTTAGGAGGATGAAGGTGAAAAACATGCAATTGAATGGATATGACTGTATGGGTGTTAAAATTCATCAGTGATCTATAATAATTCTTGATCCATTTTTTAATTCGCACTAGGGAGACTTTTTGCATTTGAGGAAATCAAATCGGAGAAGAAAAAGCAAGGGTTTGACTCCATTAAAAATAGATTTCAAGTTTAATCAAAGGAAAATACGGGTTTGAAGTAGAAGGTATCCAAGTATGAACCATATTGTGGAAAAACATACACCAAGGTTTGAGAAAGTTGTAGATTGGAGCCAGAGTAGAGAAATTTTAGGTGGAAGAAGATTACAAACCCTAATTTAACAAAAGAAACAAAAAAGGAACTAGGGAAGATAGAGGGAAGGAAGAAGAAGATCGTATTGCCCTATTAAATAGCCAAGAAATTTTATTTTTTGGGATAAATTGTGCCAAGTGTGGAAAAATGAAAGGCATTGAAAAGATAGATTGGGGTATTTCGAAAATTGGGTCGATGAGGAATCATAAAGGAGAGGTGAAAAATGTGATTTTTAGGTGAACAAGGGTTTCAAGAGATGTATTGTACAATTTTAAGGTAGAATGTATGATCTTGAGGAAAATATTGTATGATTTTATGCAATTTCGAGGTTGTTTTAAGCTTTTTGAGCAAATCATACAGAATCGTACAAAAGTGTATAGATTCAACAATAGGGATCAACTAGACAGGGATATTGTATGGAGTGGTATGGCCCTATACATTTTTGTGTAGAAGTTGTATGATTTACAAAATATTGAACAATTTGAAGTAGTGATAGAGATTGTACAATCTGGAGGTGGTTGTTGATTGGAAAACCATATAGGAGCAAGTTGGAAAGTGTATTTTATGATTTACAATAGATTGTACTATTTTTGAAACACTTTTAATTCCAAAATTGGTGATGTCCAAGTAGCGAGCTAGCCAAAGAAATGGTGAGAAAATGATTTCAGGTAAAGAGTTTAGATACTGGTTAAGAAGAATTGTAGCCAATAGGGTGGAATGGTCACTAGGACCCCTGCACGAGAGAGAGTCACATTTGTAGCAATACCAAGAGTGATATTTTTAGTCTTATGGTTGGTGTGGTACTTTTCCTTGTAGGATATAGGTCATGGAGAGGGCAAAGGTATTGGAGGGCTGATCGAAGAAGGACACCACCAAGATACCGAGAGGAGGATATGGCACAAGAGAGGATCCCAAGGAGGGAGTTGAGGGTACAAGTACACTACTTGGATCCTGATGAAGATCTAAGTAGAAAACCTAAGGAGGTCCAGGTTGAGATAACAAATATATCATTTATATAACATGGAGGAGAGAAATGCAATAAGGGGTGGAGTAATGAAGAAAATAAGATCCACCCTTGGAGGAAAAAATTTGAGGAGGCTGGTGTAGCTATAATAGCACAAGTGCCACTACACCAGAATAACTTCTACAACTATATGTTGTATATGGTCTAGGCATATAATACTACAACTAGAATTACCTACATCAATGTGGGCAAGTTATCGATGAATGTAGAAGCTACAACAAAGGCATTTAGGAAAACATTTGTATTGCCAATGTATTGCATGGAGGTAGTTAATAATTTAGTTGATCTGATTGAAACACATCGTATCACTTCACTTACCAATGTGAAATATCTAAAAAATGCCAAGATATCACGTGCAGGGACTCAAGGAATTAATAGAGCCAGTTGAAAGGGAAATATTGACCATGTGCTATGAATACTGTGATGGCTCGATTGTCAGGATATACATGAGCCATGGAGATGCCAATTTGGATGGATCAGTACAAAGAGGGTATCACCAAAGGAATTAGGTGTGATTGGGGTACCTATCTAGAGAAAAATATGCATGAAGTACTAATAACGAGGTTAAAGAATTTTGGGATTACTTTCCATACAATTGGATTATTATTAAATGTTATTACAGAGATGGGAATCCACTTTCCAATTTTGACAAAATCTAGGAATGTTAAGATAGGATAGCCAACCATTTTGAGGTGGAAAAAGTTAGTATCAATTTAAAGGGAGACTCCAGATAAGTCTCAAACAAAGAAATAACAGCAGGCCACTATAGTATAGGAGGGTACTTCCTCAAATGAGGAGAATGTACACCCTTGAATAAAAAGGCCTAGGAATTTGGAACCTAAACTAGAACAACAAACACTTCAGCAATGGTAGTAGGAATAGCCATCAGTTCAGGAAATGGAGGAAATTATGGAGAGGCAATCTAGCCCAGTGCAAGTAAGAACAAGGAGACAATGGGAAATAATGGTAAATAATATCTCTCCAGAAAAACAAGTTAATACTATACAAAATAATTAGCAAGAAAAAGAACAGTCGGACTCATAGAATTTGGATTTGCACGAATGGAATTGGACAAGAGTAGAAGAGATGTTGTAATCCCCATAGATTTTACAACATGATGAATTTGAAATTTTGGACTCTTCAAAAATTTTGGAGGATATAGAAGTGATGAAAATAGCATAGGAAGTAGCAGCCACTACTCAAGAGGAAAAGGAGAAAACTAAGGTGAGAGTGGAAGCCTCAGAGGAAGAGTCTAGAGAAAAGAAGAAGCCTCATTTAAAATTCATGATGGGAGGAATTTCAAATCAAAATAATCAGATTTATGCATAAGAAGATATGAAGGCATCACAAAGAAATAAGAACCTATTATTGAATAAGTCACAACAATAGAAATCCAAAAAAATCAAGAAGAAGAATAGGTGACTGAAGAGCAACATGTGGGCTTGACTAAAAAATAATAAGCCTAGGAATCAATAGAGCAAAATCAATGTCAATAGGATATTGTGAAGGTGGAAGAAGATGTAGAGGTGGAAAGGACTATGGAATAGACTCCACTAAGGGGAAATATAAATACAAAGAGAGCACTACTAGAGCTTGGAGGAAGCTCTAGCCACCACATGGAAGAGGAGGAAGAAAAACTCCTATAGATGAGAAACTACGAAGGATGCAAACAAGTTATCTTCTAGAGGTACCACAGTTCACAAATATTGAAACTAAGGAGGATGCACAAGGAGTAGAATATAAGGTGGAATATTTATTCTCTTAGATAGGCAATGCCATATCTAGCACCAAATTACAATTTTATATTGGACACGTGAGAGAGTTGAAGTTGTGGTAGGAACAAATGTTTCTCAAGTTGGAGAAGATAACATAATGGGTAAGCAGTGAGGAGCGTACAAGGAGAATTATGGATATTCATGTATAGCACCCATGGTAGTTACCCAGGGAAGAGGTAACAATGATATTGGGAAGATATGACTTACCAGAGAGAGTGAGAACCAATTACAAGCAGCATTCGAGGTTGTACCTAGATAGATCCAACTATCCAACTTGTCCCATGAATACAATGAAGCTAGAACATAAGAGGGTTATTGTGGGATTGGCTATCACTCTGAGGAATTTGAACTTCCTAACACATTGGATAGAGTGGTTGAGCATAGGATTGGAGCAGATATATCAGCTCAAGGAAGATTAAAAGGATGAGATAGAGGCCACTTGAAAAGAAATGATTGAAATGGAGGAAGAATTGCATAAGATTAAGGCTACGACAGAGGAGAAAATAAAGAAATTGGAAGAAGAATTGCTAAGTACCAGGGCTGATTTTGAGGCCAAAATTAGTTTGCTTGAAGAGGAGAACCGCAGGTATCGCAAATGGTAGAAGATACGATCAAGGAGTTGGAAGCTCAACTCAGAGCAAAGGATGAATAATTGAAAATGTAGTTGGTTGAGAAAGATGAGAAACTGGTATCATAGACTAAGAATATAGAAGATCTCACATAGGACAATAAAATATATAATGAGATAGTCCTAGATAAGCAAGTACAATTGAGTTCTAAGGATGAGACTATTCATGCTTTGGAGGTAGATATTCATCACCATCTATAAACCATTACATATAAGAATGAATAATTACAAGTAATAGTTTGAACATAAGGACATTTGTAGGAGAAGCTAAAGAAGAGTGGCATTGATCATGACACGAAATTGAGGAAAATCTTGAAAAATTCCAAAGAGAAAGCTAATCACTATGGATTGAAAGCAATAGAAATGGGAAACTATGCAACCAAGTTGAAGAATAAACACATAATTATTCAAACCCAATTGGATGACCCAAAAGTTGTAGTTGTGGATTATGAGGTACAACTAAAACAAAAATATGATTCAACGAGGACAGTAACCAAAGTAAAGGGGAGGGCATATGTAGGTAGCAAATCCACCTCCCAGAAGAAGAAGTGATAAAAGGATTTTCCCAGGTTGGACAATTTTTATAATTATTGTAAACTATATATGTAGGAGTAAAACCATATAACTTGAAGAGCAAACCATACAAAGTGAAGGCAAACTATAGAATGCACAATGAAATGAAATGAAATGCAATGGAAATGCAAATTAAGTTGTAATTGTGAATGTATTTGATAATTAAGGTGTTTAGACTTAGTAAAAGTCTTAATTAATGTATTCCATTATGCATGGGCAGTTTAAAATAACAAATTTCCTTAGGAACCACTTTGGAATGGCTTGGGAAACATTGTATAATACCCCATTTTCACTTTTGATAGTATGGTTATGATCTGGTGATATTTTGGTTACATTCTGGTTAGTATGGAAATGCTATAAGTTTTGGCTTTGAAGTGTTAGTGCATATCTCTAATTTTTGATTGATATTATTGAACCATAATGAAGCATGAGCATAGTTCATAGTTTTCTCATATACTGTACGATCCTAGAATGGTATAATAGTATTTGATAGTTTATCTCTATTGCATGTACTTTTTTTTGTTGTTATGGCTATTTTATGTATTGCTATAGAGGAATTGGATCATACTAGCACCAATGTGGCTGTTATGAATGATATGTGATAATTATTATATCAAGGGAGATGTATTTAAGGCTATCATACAATTTTTAGACATCGCCATTGGATATAGAACTCTCTCAATACTAATAAAGTAACTTACATGTTGGTAGAATTCAAATTAATTACCATATTAAATCCTTACAAAACTTATCTAAGAAATATTGGTATAGGAGAATATTCAAATTTTCACTTGGATATACCCTCATTTCATACAAATCATACACCATAGTCATTACAAATCGTACAGAAGACAACTACCTGATTTAGCAGTTTATGCGATTGGGGGAGATTTACCTGATTTTGCAGCATTGGGAAATTGAACTGTTTAGTTACAAAATTGTGTATTATGGCTTGCAAAACAAAATCTGAAATATTTTCTAAGTGTGAAATTGTACAAGCTCCATCATTGTATGATTTGGGACCGTATTGTGGTACAATTTGGGTTTTGTACAAGTTGTTTAGTTGTCGCACATTTCTAGTTGTAGAGACTGTACAAGTTGTACAATTTGGTCCATAAATTGGTAATAGCAAATTTATAACTCTAAGCCATGGAAAATACCTCCCCACTAGGAATACTATAGTCCTGTTCTATACTAGTTTTATGATTACTCTAATTTTGAGTGATTTTTAAGCCAAAAATAGGGAAAAAATGCACTAAAATAGTCATAAATAGCCCTAGACAATCCCAAAAATTTCCAAATTTGTTTTTTTTTTTGTTTTAGTTAGCCCATTTTGCATCTCTCATAGATTTTTTAAGGCCTAGCTCTACATTTTCCTAAAATTCTTGAAATTGGTCATTTTCCACAAGCTCTAGTTGACCAAATATTCCAAAAATATAATTTTTAACTTGAAAGTCACATTTTGGAGTCCTATCCCATTGTGATCAACTTATGAACTAATTTTTTTTGTATATAACATCCAAGACTCTTTTTTTGAAGTCAAATTTCACAAATTTATGGTCAATACACAGGGTCATCCTCAATCCAAGATTGAGGTGGCACTCAATGCACCAGAGGGCCCAGACCACCCTAGAGGCAACACACTTACCCCTAACATACCTAAATGAACTTCAGGTAGTCTTAGAGGAGAAAACACCACTCACAGTGGTTCTCATAAATAAACCCTAACCAAGATAACCAATAATAGATCTTCTCATGATCCATATGAGATCATTTCTAGACCTAATTCATCTCACCACACTGAGAGGCCAAATCAACCTAATGAGGGATAATATAGAGGGTATGACCATTAGAATGCCCATTGTAATACCAAATCCTTATGAGTAGGGAGAGTTTCATTTGTCCTACTATAGTATTGGCAAAAGAGGAACACCTCTTGTTGAACCTTAGAAGACCCATCACCTTGATTTCTTAGATCAAGATACTGCAAGATCCCAACATGGAATAGTTGAACATGGAAGTATATATCATGATCATACCCCTCATGGATCTACTGGATCCACTAAAGAGTACATAATGGATGAAGAAACTCTAAATAAATTGCATCCCTTTTGTACCCACTATGAGTGTTCCCAATGAACACGTGGCACCCCTGCAACATCCTTGCATGAGGATTGCACCCCTAGGGAAGAGTACAATGTCAATGCTACCTAGATAAATCAAGGGAAGAGATTCACCAAACTTGTTGCATAATTTGATATAAATAAAACCCCTTGCATACAGTTATAAAGCCAAAGGCCTCATATAGCAAACTGGTCAGATCAGTCACATAGTTCAGATGTAATTCAAAGAGAACAAATACTCCAAGATCAATTGGAGGATTTGCGTATCGAGTGTGAGCATTTAGAAAACTTAGAATGAGAAAGTGCAAAACAATAGCTATTGTTCCAATAACAATTATATGAACACCATCTAGAAGAGTAATGCCTCCTTGATCAAAAGGAGCATGAAGAGTGATCAAACAAAAATGCTCGATCAAAATTACCTCCCCTTAATGAGTATAGGTAGCAGCACAATGATAGGAATGCTACTTCACACATTGAACTGCATGATAGGCAAGTAGATGATTATATTCACCATACTTCTCAATATGCTTCTTGGCCATACAAGATTTTAGTGCCAAACATGGTAGAGCATAGGCAGTATGAAAGATCAAAGTCATATGACCAGGATCAGCAGTATCCTAAACCATCTTCTATAGATATGAACAATAAACATAATAATCTATATTGATCTCTGAGAAACCTACCTCTACTTGCACCTCAAAGACCCCTTTAGGAGGAAGAGATCATATCTTCTCAAGCCTAAAAAGTTCTTACCGAGAGAGTCAAATCTCTTGAGAAATAATATGTGGCTTGTCAAAAGCCCACTCTAAGCAAGATACACAATCAACCATTGTGTCCATTAGTTCCAAGCCATTCTTACCCTAAGTATTTTAAAATGCCTAAATGGGATAATTTTAAAGGTGATGAATATTTGCAAGAACAAATAACAAGTTTTATTAATGCATATTTTCAATTGTAGCACAATGATGCCTTTTTATTTAGAACTTTTGTTATCACCCTCTTGGGCGCAACCACTGAATGGCATAATCAATTACCTAGGTATAACATCACCAAATTTGAATAGTTAGTGAATGCTTTTCTTGCGCACTTCTTATTTGGCACCAAAAATAAAACTAATCTACCTAACTTGGCCAATCTATGATAATATGATGATGATCTAGTCATGGATTATGGGAATTGATGGAGAAATCTAATGGTGAAATTACCATTCTCTATTTCCACTATTGAAATTACCTGAATGCTTACAAAAATTTGTTCCAAGCACATATCATTGTTGATCTATTTGCAACAATATTCAACATTCAAAGAGGCCTTGGTGTAAGCCAAGGTAATTGAATATATAAAGCTACAAGAAGGAGACCTGAAGCTTCAAACCAAAAAATAATGGAACAACAAGAACATGCGACATCAACCACAATAGGCCAAGTTTGCACATGTCAACCAAATCATGTTAAACATTCCAAAGTAACATAGATAAAACAACCACAAAGCTATTAATCTCAACATCCTCCTATGCATTACAACCAGTGCAAAGGAATCAAAGCAAGGACAAACAAAAATGTCCACCTCGTAACTTTATGCCATTGCCTAAATCTTTGGCATCAATTTTCAATCACCTTTATGAGGCTAAGGCTTTAAACTTGCCTAATATACGCACCCTAGATCCCAATCACCCCAAGCATAAGGGATATAGGTAAGATCTCTACTGTGTTTATCATCAGCAAAATGGCCATGATATCTAATATTGTGTCGCATTCAAAAATTTAGTGCAAAATTTGTTGAACAAGAAAGAATTACTAATAGATAGTTTGTTGGCTATCGATAATCAAAACAATGACATATTCAAAAATACTCTTCCCAATCATGGGTCCAACAACAATCAAGTTGAGCACATCAATGAGGTACACATAGCCCCACTTAATGAGGGTTTTATTGGTATGATCAAAACTATAGCACAAATTAATATATGCCTTGATCAACCCAACATACTAAAAAAGTCAATTAAAGCTAAAAATCTATCTCGATCCATACCAATAATGAATTAAATTCACTTACAAAAGGACCTTATTATTACCTTTCATAAAAAGGAGATTAATCTAATCCCCAAATATGAACTTGATCCTCCATTACACATCATAGCGAGCATCAATCAGATTTCATACAAAAGACTTTTTATTGACATTCGTTCATTTATCAACATCATCATGGTTACTACTTTGAAACATTTAAACTTGTTGCCCTCACAAATTAAGGACTCAACATTCACATTGAGAGCCTTCAATTATGCCACCTCCCCAACAATCAGCACAATAATCCTATCTATACAGGTTGGGATAATGATGATACCTACATTATGCAATATCCTAGGGGGTGAGAGATAGTATAATATATTGGTAGGTAGAACATGGAAGAGGGATATGGAATGCATACCTTCCATAGTGTAGCAAAAACTAAAATTCATACACTAAGGACAAGCGTATGTGGTCCCCCATGATCCTAAGTTATTCAAATATTACAAGAAGTTCGATGTGCCACAAGAAACTCTAGCAAAATGTGAGCCTCAAAATATTCATTAAAATAAAATCATCAAACATTCAAGTGAGGCTTGCATCAATAAATCACTACCTTCTCCCATCACCAAAAATTATGGTATCATATTACCTAATGAGGAGAAGAAAACATAAATTAGCATGACTGATATAGAAGCACCTCAACCAGTTGATGATCTACATACAACTAATCTGAAAGTCAAAGAAACTTCTCATGAGTTTGTGGGAATGGTCAACATTAAGT
The DNA here is from genome assembly GCA_028583015.1 of Wollemia nobilis. Taxonomy (NCBI): domain Eukaryota; kingdom Viridiplantae; phylum Streptophyta; class Pinopsida; order Araucariales; family Araucariaceae; genus Wollemia; species Wollemia nobilis. The sequence continues at coordinate 10,411,724 of JAQPPZ010017052.1, forward strand.
CAGAATACCAAGTGACTCTTAAGCATATAAAACAATATGTGATGCAATCAGATGTTTCTTCCACATTGAAGGTGCCAAAACCATTGAAATTAGTCACCCCTGACTCATTTCTCATGGTGTCTCCTCAAGAGGAAGAATGTGTGCCTCCCCCATGTCAAATTGGGGTACTCAAGATTTCCCAATTCAACACCACAAAGTGAAACATAAATATGAACTAAGTGACCAACCAAAACATGTGGATGCCACTATCTAAGTGGATCATCATGGAGCATCCACATTGTCTCAAATTAAGGAAATGGGTGATTTACATTTACCTAGGGATTATATAGCCCCCAATATTTTGCCTGCTTTAATTTATAATAATATCCCAAATGTGTTGCTATAAATACACATGAAAGCCTTAACCATATTAGAGCACATGTAAAATTGCTTATATAACATAAAGGCACATATGGAGCAACAAAATGAGATATTGCAATTTACCTTTCTCTACCTAGGGAGTTTGGAATTACAAAAGAAACCCACAACTAAGGCTGAACCTCCTCCTGTTCAATCATAGGAAAAGCCTCAGCAAGAGCAAGTACTAAGTTAGCCACAACATCAACCTAGAAAATATCCCCCATTTCCTAAATCTATGTTATATATGTTCAATTTATTGTGTGCTATAAATACCATCATCTTACCTAAGGTGCAACCTTTAGATCTGAATCATCTAAAATCCTAGGGATATGAGGAGGATGAGCATTGTGTATACCATAGAAAAAATGGACATGACATTCAATCATGTCACAACTTCAAAGTCCTAATACACAACATGCTAAAAAAAAAGCAACTTCAAGTTGTCAACCAAAAATTACCATAGTCAGCAATTTGTCTCTTGCATCAAAAAAGCAATAAGATCCACCTAAGAAAGTAATTAACATACCTAGGGCTCAACCTGGTCATCAAATTAAGCCAGCACTGACTGAGCACCAAAACACTAGCAGCATAGTTGGACTCCTTTAAACAAGACTATGTCTATCATTATTCAAAAGCTATAGGAAGCTAAGGTTATCACCTTACCTGAAATTAAAACTTTAGACCTAAACAAAGCCAAACCTAAGGGTTACATAGATGATAACTTCTACCTCTACCATCGAGTAGAGGGCTATGGCATTTATAATTATTATGGATTCAAAAATGTGGTCCAAGATCTTATTGATAGTAAGGTTTTATCCATAGATAGGTCACCCATAATGCCTCAGCCTACCCCAATTCAGGCCACAACATCCCATGTGCAACCCTAATGTTATTTGCATCCTCTTAGGCCTAGAAAACTAGCTCACTGAGTAGTCACATTTTAGATGACTACTAGAACCCTATTCAAAATCTTTGCGAGGTAAACACAATCGAGTTACCAGAGGTCAAACTTAGAGTACCTAAACTTGGATCACAGGATGAAAGAATATATTGTGTCTACCATAATATACATGGGCATGACATTTGTGGTTGCCATTCATTCAGTAATGTGGTCCAAAACCTGCTAAAATGAAATGAGCTTTATGTAGGTGATTCACTTGTTTCTCCTACCAAGACATGGGCACCTCGTAGAGGTTTGTTCTTGAATTTGGAGAGTTGATTTCTATCACTCTTCCTAAGTAGGATGATTACATTGTAGCGAACAACATGCGCACTGGGGGTCCTTAAGGTAGCATACCTTCCCCACCATCCACATCAAGGTCAATAAAGCAAAGTGAGGATTCTAAAGGTATCACACCTTCCTCCCATCCATTGAGTGGCACACACACTAGGGGTACCTAAAGTATTAATCCTTTCTCCCTAAAAATAATAAAATCTAAAAAAACAACTTAAAACATCAAAATCCAAACAAATATAAAAGCAATAAAATTCAAAAAAAAATTAAATCATCAAAAACACAAAAACATTTTGCATTTCACATTTTGCACATGCATCCATCTACTTGCATTGCATTAATCACTTTCATCCATTTAACTTGCATTAGGATAAGTTGTGTTTACAATATAAGTGACACCATGTTTGTATGCTAATCATGAATCCTTTCATCATCGTCATCATCCATCATCCTTGTGAGTAATTATATTTTTCATCACAACCCCCCCTGTTGCTATAAGGAATATACTAGGGTTTTTTGGTCATTCAGCCATACCTAGTGATCTTCTTAGATTTTATAGAAAGCTATCTTCACTTTCAGAATATGAGGTCTAGTTTTGATAGTATCTTGCATATATCAAAATTCTATCACCTTTTAAATATTAACAATCCTAGTTTGAACAAGGAAATATGAACACTACAAAGTGGTCCTAGTTACCTTAAGCAAAAGGTTTTTACTTGCTCATATTGTGATGCGCATGGTCTAGGATGCTGATCATTAGCAAAAGGACAAGCTCCCCCATACCCAAAGAAATCCTTTTCTTTCACAATATAAGAAAATTCCCAAATCAAAACAAAGAAAAACCTCTTGCTAAAAAAATACAAAATAAATAGTGATTTTCATCACTAAGCATGAGCAAGTATCCCAATAAATGAAAATAAAAGATGGGGGATGAAGATCTTAAATCCCTAGAATGGTCAATATTTTAAATCCATTGAGTGTTCTCCATTACAACAATGGGCTGAATGAATCTCGCCTAGCAATGGGGTTGTTCTATGTAATTTACAGATGAGCTAGCTTTAGGTGGCTTGCATTACCTAGTAATCTAGTCCAACTACGTGTAAACTTAGGATAAATATGGGAATAGGGTGATCCTCATTACAAAAATGGGCTGAATGAATATTTTCTAGAAATGAGGTAGTCTTATGCTTTATCTAATATATTCATTTGTACACACATGGATAATGAATATCTTGGTCTTCATAACAAAATATTTATCTTTCAGGAGTCTTGTACAGTCATTATACAACTTTTGATTAATCATCTAGGGTGTTTAAGTCTCATGAAAAACCTCAAAAATTCCCTATAGCAACAAATCATATCATCAATCAATCATAATTTTTCTTATGAGGTTTTTTTTTAATTAAGGTATGTTCATGGAATAGGATAGATACCATATGAATATCAACAATGATATTTAGATGGTCACTGACTATTTTGTGGATATATTTTAATTTACATAAGCTTATAATGGAAAACCATACATTTCACATCATATCATCTCACATTTGGATACTTAAATGATTAATTCTTATGATAAGAGTTACCATTTACATTCATTATTTTTATACATTCTGTGGTGTCATCCATTAGTTTTTTAAACACATATTAGATTCATTCCTTATGTTTTAAGTGATTAAAGCATATAGGTTTATTTGCATTAGATCATTCTCATGTAATTAATGAATTACATTATATATCATCTATCATATCATATCACATAGATTAGATGCATAAACAATTGAAAAATATTAAACATACATTTAAAAATCATCGTTGCATCCATATATGAAGACATAATAGTGCATCTACTCATATAGATCACATAATTTACCATCTAGCTAGTGCATGTCATTAGTACATTGTATACATATAGCATAGTTACATCATCATCTAGAAATTACATCCATAAATGCATCAACAAACCTAGCAGCAATAAATGCCCTAATTTATCACCATGAGAAGCCTCAAAATGGACAATTAAGTATATCTACCGGTCCAAAATTGTTAAAAATATTCAAAAATAATAAAAAAATCAAATAAAATCAAATTTCAAATATGCCTCGTACCCAGTTATTTATTCTACACACTTGGTGGTTTCAGCAACTTGCACTCCATGCAATCCTGCAAGATGAGTAAATTACCATAAGGCTATTTACACCAAATTATTTATGTTAGACTTGACATGTTGTCACTTCAATCCTGAAGAAGGCCATGGTGGCTGGACTACCCCACAGGAATGAGGTATTCATTTAATTTCTACTCTGAAGTTCATCAGATCATCGAACATAGTGATTTAGAACAAGCTTAAATGGAATTTCTATCATCTTGATTTCCTAATAAAGCCATTGAAGTTGAACTACTCCATAGGATAGATATGTACAATTACTATTTATGGTTGAAATCATAGTTGTAATAGGACCTTCCATATAAAAAAATGTAAAAGTCTTGAATCATCCAAATTATTCATCATGGTTAAGCAAATTATCACTTTCGTCACTTGTCCTTTCCTCATCGACTTATCACTTTAGGGGGTAGTCATAATATCAACATTCATAATTAAAATTAATAATGGATCACTCGATTATGTAAATTGTGTTCGTATTACGAATAATTGCTAACAACTATCACAAGCTTACCCTTTTACTTGGGAAAAAGCAAACATAATAAATTAAATATTTGGCAATCTATTCTTCAATCATTATTGGTCAAAATAATTCATTTCAATTTCATGCAAATCACAACCAAAGCTTTAATCAAGCTAAGCCTTCCATTCCATTGGAAGTAATGATTCTGAAATGCATGCCCTTTTGGTGATTGGGGCATCTAGAATTGACAAGATCAATGAACATCAATCAACCTAGAACATGGTTTTAGGTGGTCTATTTTTTCTCAACGTTGTGATTTCCCACAATGCATCCTAAAAGGGGTATTTATAGAAACCTAAAACACATTATATTTAGGAGACTACTCATATGGGCACATTTTTAGACCATATGAATGAGCTTGGACCTTTCCAAGACCAAGCAATGGTTCTAACCACTCATTTTAGGTAGTATAGGCCTATATAGCCTTAGTCATTATTAGCATCAGTGATTACGATACCAGTCACTGATGATTAGAGTGTAGCACCCTAAAATTGGCGTAGTTAAACCATCAGTAAAAAGATAAAAATTTGAATTTTAACCTCGAAATCGCCCGTTAACCGCTCACCTCGTTTTTCGTGCCATTTTTAGAATTTATTTTGACCGTTGGATGATATCATCACCGATATTACGATATCATCCCAAATCAAATGAATTCATTTGGAACAGAATGTCCAGATGATTTCGTCCCAAAACCAAATTTTCATAATTAGCCTCTATTTCAACAACCTCTCCAACTCGGGCAGAAGCATGTCTACGCGGTTGGAGATTCCTACGTTGGAGATCTCCCAGATTGGGATGATCCCCAACCTCCTAACCTCCCCCTAATCCTATATAAACTTGGGATTTTCCCAGTTTATCCCCTGGCTGATCATTTCCATGCAACTCTAGTTTTTTGTTGTATTAGAACATCCTTGCCCCCATCATTTGCATTTGTATTTTTAGATTTTATTGCAGGTTTTTACTGTGTTTCAATCGGAGGAAGCTCGGATCATCGCAGGCGATCCAACATGATTTCGGATGATCTTGTCGAGATCGGCGATGATATCATATGATCACAGATGATTTTGACTATAGTTCAGATTGGGGGCAACCAGAGCCCTGAGTTTGCATTTTCTACCTTTCTTTCTTATTTAATTGTGCATTAGATCGATTTATTTTTATTCTGCATCCTGGAGTTCACCTCATTTAGCATATTTGCATGATAAAATTTAAAATAAGTTATTAAAATAGTGCTTCCCATTTGATTTGCTATCTGGATTTATTATTTAAGCATCTATACTATTATTTCTATCATTTTGCATCATTCTTGCAATTGCATTTTTGGTTTTTGGTGTCTGCTTCCATGATTGCAGGTTTCTGACAAATTCGTCAGGTCACCGATGATCTTGTCTAATCTTAGATGATCGCCTATGATTTGGGATGATTTTGTACAATTACAGATGATCCTTTCATATCCGAGATGATCTGGACTCCTACAAGCTTCATAATCTTCATCAGACATCAAGAATCAGGTGTATTCCTCTCCATTTCACATAGTCTCTATATTTAGGATTCATTCATGTTTTCTGTCTTCATATAAACCCAAAATTTCATATAGAATAGCTTAGATTCATTTTGGCCAACCTAGGAATATGAATTATTGAACATAAAATGAACACATCAAACCCATTCTCAACCTAGGCATGGAAACTGCCACTTAAAGTTTCCTGGTGAACCCCACCATCCATCGAAAATTCACCCTTATACCCCACCCCCGAGAGGTGCGACCTTCAAAGGGCCTCTCCATCCGAGGTATTATCCCATCCTTCTCGCATCCCCCTTCCAGGGCATGGATCCTTTAGCCCGAAGGTAAGGGTACGAAAAATTTGGGCGATACATTTTGGTGAACCCGACGTGAAACTAAAACACCTTTTGAAAACAATCCAAAAAAAAAAACACATTATTAAGAACATCTAGAATCATTAGAAAACTGTTAAATTTACATATCATATTTAGATGGTAGATTATAATAGAAGATGAGTTGTCACCATAAATGTTGAAAATCAATTAACGGCCATAGAGATTACTTCGGTGCTTAGAGTACCTCAAACAAATAGAGTCCAACCTTTGTGGGATGAACTTGATAGGAGATTGGGTATTATTGAATCTAGATCTACAGAACTTAGGCAAATTAAGAGGTTTGTCCTAGATAGAATCCTGGATCCCGATCAGGTGACTTTGTACCATGAACTTCAAAGAGCTTGCCATAGGTGGTTAGCAGATAAAAGAGCACTTGTGTCTTCAAAATTGTACACCTTTGAGGAATACCTTGAGAACGTAGTTGTAGTACATAAGTTTCTATCTCGTATAGAGGATCAAGAAGTCATTCTTACGGATAGAAAAATATGGAATAGAGTTCCTAGAGTTGTGTTGTATCGAGAATATTGCCATGAAATTTATTTTTATAAGTCAGAGTCTAAAGTAGATCATATTACCATAGCACACTTTGTCAAGTTCTTGAAAAACCACTTCCAATTTGAAGAGGAGCATTTCATGACTCCTGATGAACTTGATCCTATCAACAATATCCATAAACTATTTATAGAAAACTAAGTTATTCTTTTTACTATTGTTATTTCTTGCAACTAGCATGTTGTTTGTTATTTTTATACTTGTGAAATAATAATACAAAACAAAAATAAAAACGAAAAAAACAAAACATTTCCTTTTTAAGTATTATAGTAGGTATATAGTTAAAATATATACCTCTCAACCCTATCGCATATATATATATATATATATATATATATATATATATATATATATATATATATATAAGTATTTGCTAAAACCTAAGTTTAGCACAATGCCTAGACTTAGGAATGGAAAACAAACCGAAGAAGAAGAAGATTGGTTAGGAAGACCATTAATTGACCAAAATGTCCCTCCTGAGGACCAAGTTCAGGAAGAAGAAATCCTAGACCAGCAAGAAGAAGAGCTTGCTGTAGCAAATGAACAAGAAGAAATTAATAGAGAGGAAGGATCCTCATCCCCTAAAATGTCTCTGGGAGGAGCTATCACTTTTGAAAACATGGAACAATTTTGGAAGTTCATTAACACAAATATCGGTGTTTTTAATAGAGTAGTCCATATGGACAAGGATCGAATTAGTGACACTCAAGCAACTCTAGAAGACATATTTCACACATGCACTAATCCCTTGTCCTTTATTGAACAAGAGAGTGATCAAGCTGGACCATCCAATTTGGATATAGTAGTTGCGATCCGAAACATGCAACAACAATAGGTTACTCAACCACCTAAAGTGCCTGTTAACAAGCCTAGGGTCATTCCCACACAAAAGAAACCATCATTTACTGCTCTATTTCGCCAAGCTATTGAGAAACATACCTCAAATCAACAAAAACCCAAAACAAAACCAAACACCAATTACCAACAATCTGGGATACAACATAATACTATTACAAATCCCCTTCATAATACTCTTCCTACCAACACTTTGCATAATAGCAATATAGCATCTAATCCTTATGCCACACCATCATACACTCATAAATCCCATACCTATGTCCCACCGAACCAATATGGTGGACAAACTAGTAATCTTGAAACCATGGTGAAATAGTTAGTTTCCCACATGGACCAAATAGATCCCTACCGACCCTCATACAATTATCGAGAGATGTGTAGTCAGCCTTTAGATCCTATAGTTGTAGCATAGCCGTATCCTAAACATTTTCCTATGCATGTCCTACCCATATATAAAGGAACGAAAGATCCCATAGAGCATCTTCTTATGTTTAGGATAGCATGTCATGATATATCACATGATGACTTGTTATTACTAAAAATGTTCCCAAAAATCTTGGGAGGAATGGCATTAGAGTGGTATTATCAATTACCCACTAATTCTTTGAGGAATTTCGAAGAAATTGCCGAGTCTTTTGTTCATCAATTTAGTGCCTATATCGAAAGACATATGACCATTAAATATTTGTATAACTTAAAACAAGACAAAGATGAATGCTTTGCTGATTTCCTAGCTAGGTGGAGACAATTGATAGGAAAATTGCACTTTGTGTTACCTTATAGGGAGATGTTGGACATATTTATTAATAATTTGCAAGAGCAACTATCTTACAAATTATCAACTGCTACCTTGACCACCTTCGATCAAGCTATAGACTTAGCCCGAAGAGTGGAAGATGCTCTCATTAGGAGAGGTCAACTTAAAAATAAAGACGATGAGAAAACATCCAGAAATCAATATAAGAATAAACAAGTTGTGGGTGATGGAGTCACCGATAGCAAAAATATTGCTAATGTTAATGCTGCAAAGACAACGGAGAAGTTTGTACTGAAACCTCCTGATAGACCTCCTCAAGAATTTACTAGGTTAAATCAACCTTTATCAACTATTCTACCACAATTATTAGAACGAGGCTTAATTCAATTACCAAATATCTAGGAACCTGATCCAACTATACCCGGATACAGAGCAGATTTACATTGTGACTTCCATAGAGGACCTGGACACACTACCAACTCTTGTAAAATATTAAAACATAAAATATAGGACTTGATTGATAACAATGAGATGGAGGTACAAGCCTTTCAACCTAAGAAAAATCCTCCTAATAACACTCAACAGAACATCACACAAAACCAGAATCAGAATGCCAATCAGTCATTGGACATATTTCAACATCCCTTACCAAAACATGGTAAGGAGGTGGCTAATCAAATTGAACATCATAATGTTCCTCCTCCTGCCCGATATGTAGGAACTATTAGTGGGCATTTACCCGCTCATGATCCGGAAATATTTGACACAAATTTATCCGTGGTTACAACCAGGCCTCTATATAATATTCAGATACCTGATCTTAGTGATACAGAATATGATACTGAGAGTGATATGGAAATCACATCAAATCAATCAAATAGCTCTAAAGATGAATCAGATACTATTCACCCTATCACAAGTCATATGGTTCCAGAAGAACCATTTCCAAGAAGAGTCACTACTAGACCATCGTCCCACCAATTACTTTCTAATGAGTTAGCTATAAACGCTAGACCAAGACCCATTCATCATCCATAGAATAATATTGTGGGTACCATCGGAGCTATTACTAGACAACATGCTCAAAATTCTCAACAAGATCAAATTCAGAATGGTGGATCAACTCCATTTGTTTTGAAGGTTCCTAATAAAGGGAATCATGCACCTAATGTTCAACCTAAACCTCCTTATAATATTAATGAACAATTATCAAATATTACAGACTAGAATTTCCCTTTTGGACCTCTTAAGATCTTCTCCCACACATAGAGATGAATTAATGCTCACATTAAGCCAGATGATGGTACCACAAGACATTCACCCTCAAGACATGGCCAATACTATAATAACTCGTGAAGTTGATTGTATTGAATTTTGGGATAGAGACATACCACAACATAGTTTACATAAAGATAACCCCTTGTATATTACCGCCTTAATTGGAGATGTAGTAGTCAAACGAGTTTTGATTGATAATGGTTCATCTTTAAATATTTGCACTTTTGACTTCTACCAAATATTTGGGTTTAGAAGTGATGAAATGAAAAGAACTGATATGATTATAAAAGCTTTCAATGACGAAACACAAGAAACATGTGGAGTTATTACCATTCCATTGCAAGTTGGTCCAAGAACCTTGGATACGATCGTGTTTATTGTACATTGCCCTGCATCGTACAATATACTCTTGGGTCACCCTTGGATCAACACGATGCGAGCTGTTCCCTCAAATTTACATCAATGTGTTAAATTTGAATTTAAGAATCAGTTGGTTACCATTCATGGTGATCCAAGACCCTTTGATATGTGTGCTTTGGTAGAACCTATTGGAGTTCAATTTTGCCCCATGTTTCCATCCACACATCCTAATTCTCATTATCCATCTAAATGTGTGAAACTCACACCCACAATGTCATCTACTTCTTCTCCATCAGATGCACATTCACATATAGCTCAACCATCTTCTGAACAAACCACATTAGGACCTAAGAAAGATCCTAATCCCACAACCAATGTCTCTTGTTCTACTCCTATAACTTCTATACCTATAATAGACCCATCTATTGACACCTCTACACCGTCTATATCCACCAAATGCATATTCTCCGCATCAGAAGATGTAGGAAATATTCCTTCTACCTCTTATGCTCTTACTGACGAGCTCTTACCCGATCTATCTAAAATTCTTATATTAGAAGAAACGAATGTTTCTATGCAAGATTCCCTTGTTTTAAATAAATTGCCACCATCTCCTCATACCTTGGGCCTCCCACAGCCTATGGGAAGTATTTACCAAGTCGGGAGTTGTGCCTTTATTTATAAGGGATATGACTAGGGTAGAATACCCAGAAACATCAGAACTCATTATGATGGATATGCTCGATGTTATTTTACTAATGAGTATACTAAAGCCAAACCTATAATGCTTAAATTGGGATATAAAGGGAAAGGTTTGGGACCTTTCCAGAATGGTATGAAAGAACCTTTTGAGGTAGAGTCGTGGCCCGCCCGATGTGGTGTGGGCCTATTTTCTAGTAAGGGTCAGCCATTCGAGGATGATGACCATATTATATGTTACCAAGATTATTTAGATGAACGCGATGTTTTACGTTTAATGAATAAGCCATTCACATGTAATATGCTATCTATAGCTTATCCTGAGATGATCGTTGAATCCGACGATGAGTTGGAGGGAGATATCTTCCATGATGTCTCCGTTGAGGAATTATTACATAACGGATTTTATTTTGATGGCTCTATACCTAGTATAGCCCAACTTGAGGCCACGACTCCTCAAGACAAATTATCCAAGTTAACCTTGGAAGAATTATAGGAATTGGGCATTTCACCCGCCCCACCTAATTTTGAGAGAGATCTACACATGGAAGTAGAAAATGTCATAAAAATTAACATTGGAACCAAGGATAACCCTCACATAATCAACATCGGATCAGAATTGAGTCAAGAAAAATAGGATAAATACATTGCATTTCTTAAAGAATATGAAGATGTCTTTGCTTGGACATATGAAGATATGCCAGGTTTAGACCCTTTTGTAGTTATGCATCACCTAGTAGTCCATCCGGATGCTAAACCTATTAAACAAAAACTTAGAAAAATGCATCCTAAAGTGGCCTTACTAGTCAAAGGAGAGTTAGAAAAACTCCTGAATGTTATTTTTATACAAGCCATTGATTATGCTGAATGGATCTCGAATGTAGTTCCAATAACTAAGAAAGAAGCTACTAAAGTTAGGGTTTGTACAGACTTTAGAGATATTAATGTTGCATGCCCTAAAGATGATTTTCCCCTTCCCAATATGGATCAGATCATTGATTTTACTATTGGGAGTGGAATGATATCCTTAATGGATGGATTTTCTGGTTATAATCAGATCAGGATAGCTCCTAAAGATCAGGCTAAAACAACCTTTATTACCCCTTGGGGGACCTTTTGTTGGAAAGTGATGCCATTCGGTTTAAATAATGCAAGTGCAACCTATCAACGAGCCATGACTTATATCTTTCATGATATGATGCATGATATACTACATGATTATGTAGATGACATTATAGCTCATTCTACTAAAGAAGATGACCATTTAGATGACTTGAGAAAAGTATTTAATCGGTTAAGGGAATATCTTATCCGATTGAATCCAACCAAATGTATATTCGGAGTTAAGTCTAGTAAATTATTGGGGGTTATAGTTTCTTTACGTGGCATCGAAATTGACCCTCTCAAGATTACAACTATCACTGATATGCCCGCACCCACAAATATATCTAAATTACGGAGTCTACAAGGTAAGCTTCAAGCCATCCGTCGCTTCATCGATAAGCTGGCGGATAAAACTGGACCCTTTCTTAAGCTTCTTAAGAAGGATGTCTCTTTCCATTGGGACAATGAATGTCAGGAAGCATTTGAACTCCTCAAACAATATCTTCTTAACCCACCTGTACTTTTGCCACCTAGACCTGATCGCCCATTTATCTTGTATATTTTTGCTTTTGATTTTGCTTTAGGAGCTATGTTAGCTCAACTTGATGATGAGAAAAGAGAGCGTGCTAATTATTACATTAGCAAAACATTAATTAGTTATGAAACCCGCTACACAACATTAGAGAAGTTATGTCTAGCAATCATATTTTCTACACAGAAACTACGCCATTATATGCTCAGTTAGAAAACATACGTTATTGCTAAATCCGATCCCTTGCGGTATCTCATGAGTCAACCTTATTTATCTGGTCACACAACAAAGTGGGTTCTTGTGCTAAGTGAGTTTGAACTCACATTTATAGGACAGAAGTCTGTTAAGGGTCAAATCATAGCAGATCAATTAGCTGCTGCACCCTTAGCATCCACCCATCCCCTCATCATTGAGTTTCCTGACGAATGCCTTAAATTAGAGGTAGATCATTCAGAGCAATGGTCCTTATACTTTGATGGAGCCCGATGCATGAGTGGGGCTGGTGCAGGTATTATTTTGATATCTCCACAGAAACACCTCATACCTCTATCCTTTAAATTAACATTTTCCTGTACTAATAACACTGCTGAATATGAGGCTCTAATCCTTGGATTACGAGCTGCCCTGGCACTAAAAATTAAAAATCTATTAGTTTTTGGTGATTCTCAACTTGTTATAAATCAAATTAATGATTTTTATCAGACCAGAGATGATAAATTGCACCCATATAAAGCATATGTATTGCAATTAATATCTTTATTTGATCAAGTTACCTTGGAAGCTATTCCTTGAACTAGAAATCGTGTGGCTGACGCTATGGTCGTAGCTGCATCTCTTTTACCCTTGGAGTTAGATGATGAATATGCTACCATCATTATTCGTCGACTCCAGGAACCCGCTTCAATTAAATCATGCTTGGAACATTTGGACGTGTTTCTAATCAATGAAACCACTCCTAAACTTTGGTACACTGACATCCTCAATTTTCTTCACAATGGAACCTTCCCTGAAGGTTTTAATAGAAACCAACATCGGTTATTGTGTAGACGAGCAAGTCACTTCGTCATAATTGGCAATACCTTATATAGGATATCTTTTGAAGGTATCCTACTGATATGTTTGAATCTAGAAGAGTCTAGATCAGCTTTGAGTGAAGCCCATGATGGATCTTGTGGGGGACACTTTAGTGGTAGCGCCATTGCTAAGAAGCTCCTTAGGATAGGATATTTTTGGCCTACCATGGAGAATTATGCACATGATTACGTGTGCCATTGTGACAAGTGCCAGAAACATGCTGACCTTGTCCATGCACCTGCACAAGAACTACAGGCTATTTCATCTCCTTGGCCCTTTTCAAAATGGGGCTTAGACATTATTGGAAAAATCAATCCCGTGTCATCTGATGGACACAAATTCATCATAACCGCCATCGAGTATTTTACAAAGTGGGTTGAAGCTATGCCCTTAGCTTCTTGCATTGGAACTCAAGTTTCCAAATTTATTTTTAATCAAATTATTTGTAGGTTCGAAATTCCTGCAAATCTCATCTCGGATAATGGAACTTGTTTCAAAAATAAATATGTAAAGAAACTATGTCAAAAATATAAAATTCAACATCGTTGGTCCACTCCCTATTATCCTTAGGGTAATGGCCAAGTAGAAGCATCTAATAAAACATTAATTAAAATCCTCAAAAGACTGGTCAATAAATTTGGCCGAGATTGGCACATTCAATTATATCCTACTTTGTGGGCTTATCAAACTAGCGTTCGTACTCCCACGGGCACTTCACCTTTTGTTTTGGTTTATGGTGCTGAAGCTATTTTTCCCTTTGAATTAGAAGTTCCTTCTTTGGCTCTGCTACTTCAAGATACTGAAGTAGGAGATGAATATCGTGCTGGCATATTTAGTCATCTGGAACTCCTAGATGAGAAGCGCATCAATGCTTTGGAGCATCTTCGACCCTACCAGAACAAGCTCAAACGAGCATATCTTAAGAAAGTTCATCATCGATCCTTTGAGATCTACGACCTCGTCTTAAAAGAAAATAAAAAAAATACTAATGCAACTAAAGACCTTAAAGGTAAATTTGAACCTAATTGGCTTGGGCCATATATCATCACTGATAAATTTGGATCGGGAGCATACAGATTAGCTACCTTAGATGGTAAATATCTTAAAGAACCTATGAACATTATGCATCTTAAGTGCTATTACGCATAATTCTGGTAATTTCATCATTGTATATATTGTACATCTTGTCTCATTCTTAGTAAATTCATATAAAAATTTCAAAAATAGTCATATTATGTATTCTCTCAATTCATAAATCAAAATCAAAATCTAAAAAAATCAAAATCATCAAAATCTTCAAAAACATCTTTTATTTTTGCACCTGTCAATTCTTGAAGTATTGCAATTATATTTTTAGTTGTTTTGGATAAATTAGCATTTATTTGGAATCCCTCACTTTCACACTCACATGAATAAATATCTTGATCTTATTTGGTATGATTATTAATCTCTCTTATATCAAAGTCCATAGTTAAATTAAATAAAGTTTTGAGCATAGAGAACTGATCTTGTTATTTACTTGAACCAAGTATACCTTTTCACATTAAAATGATTTCATTGCAAATTCAAAATGATGCTACATAGTAGAAGTGGTCTCTTGAGCGAAAATTTTCCCCTGCTATCCTATCATGCACATGGTCTAGAATATTTGAGAATTGACAAAAGGACAAGCTCACCCCTACCCAGAATAAAAAACCCTTGCTCTACAGCCAATCCGAGCAAGTATCCCTAGTATAGCAAAAACAAGAAAAAAAATCATGAGAAAAAGAAGCATTATTTCAGTAGCATTTTGTACCATCTCAGCAATATTTCAGCATTATCTCAGTATCAAGCAAAAATACAAAAAAAAAAGAGAGAGAAAAGAAAAGAAAAAGCAAAAAGCAATAAAATCCCTTACCCTACCCTTTGAAAAGAAAAGAAGGGTGAATGAGCTTGAATCCCTGGAATTCTCAATTATTCAAAAACTGTGAGGTAAGCCCCATAACAGGTGGTTTGTGCCCAACCCGCTTGGCCTTGGGTAACTCCTAGCATGGTGATATGTCTGTTACATTAGCGACCTTCTTTTGTATAGACCTATGTCTGCTTATGGATCAACTAGCTCTTGATGACCTGACTTACATAGTAGTTTGGTATGGTTATATGCATATAAATCATGGTTAACGAACACTCATTTGGTTAATTCAAATTACTTGTATCAAATTATCTTGCTCAAAATCGGTAAATGAACAATACAATTGCACACACATTTGTGTTTGAGAGATTTTGTATCATTATGATAGATTGAGATCGGCAATGAACTCACATATGCATACGGGGTTCCTTATAAATCTAAATTTTGTCTTTGAGATAATTTAAAATATTTATGCAAATCTTCTGGAATAATTTAATTTTATTACTTGAGAATATTGGCTTAGCATAAAAACAATTAAATACCTTTCTTTTCAAAATCCAAAATTTCTTTCAAAACATGTTCAAAAATCTAGCAATAAAGTCACATCTATATATTTTTGACTTTTGCAACGATGGTCTAGTTCCTAAACCTAAATTGGAATTTTACGCCTAGTGCAAGTCTTCATTTACTTTCTGTTTATCTCAAAATCAAAAATCAACTATGCAATAAAACTATTACATCAATTTCTTCTTTGGATTTCGCGATGATGGTATAAGTCTATACCTAAAATTCTATGCCTAGTGCAAGCCATCGTTATAATTTTATTTCCCATTTATTTAATCCATAAAAGCATATGGCTTAAATCATTATGTTACACAATTGTGCTTTAAAAAGAACGAAAACTTTTCTATTTCATTTCATTATGTCAACATTCAGTTTTTTGCGACGATGGTATAATTCCTAGGCAATTGTTCAAATTTCTATCACACTTAGGAATTTTATGCCTAGCAAAAATCATATTTTTAATATTTCATGCATAATATTTTCATGGAAATCTGAAAACAAATCATCACCATCATCAATTTTCATCATCACATCACAAAAGTCTTAAGAAAGTCTCTTAAGCACCCTTTTACTTTTAGCAATATTTCTCTACCGGGATTAGCTTAATGACCTAGCGAGCGACGACTCCATGAAATGGTCATGTAACAGTGACAATGTCCTTTGAAATTATTGTTAGAAGTCACTTTATTTTTTTCATCAAATCACACCACAACAACCAATTTGTTTACATCAGATTATTTCATTTAAATTTTATGGCACGACATAAAATTATAATATTTTCAATGACATAATTACATGAATAATCAATCAACAATTAAAATATTAAAGTAAAAAATTAAACAAATCAAGTTAAAAACATAATGTATTAGGTTTAGATCCTTACCCGCAACCCGCTTCAGACCTCTATCGATCTGTGTGCTGTTTCCACCATTTCGCGTGCAGAGCTTTGAAACAGCAAAAGTGAACAATAAAAATGAATTAGGGTTTTACCCTATTTTTCCTATTTTTATTTAAAAACAACATTTTTTTAATTTTTCTTTTTCGCGCTTTTACCTCAAACGTTCGATTTGGGTAAAAACTTGGAGGGGGCACCATAGCAAGTAGTTGTACGATTCGACCTAGAATCGTCGTCTAAAAAATTGAATAAATTTTGCTTTCTCGTAAAGCATGAAGAACTCGTCTTTAATGCATTTTCTTCAAAAAATTTGCTAAAGAAGGGGCAAAATGTAGCACCCTAAAATTGGCGCAGTTAAACCATCAGTAAAAAGATAAAAATTTGAATTTTAACCCCAAAATCGCTCGTTAACCGCTCACCTCATTTTTCATGCCATTTTTAGAATTTGTTTTGACCTTTGGACGATATCATCGCCGATCTGACGATATCATCCCAAATCAGACGAATTCATCTGGAACAGAACGTCCAGACGATTTCGTCCCAAAACCAAATTTTCATAATTAGCCTATGTTTCAACAACCTCTCCAACTCGGGCAGAAGCGTGTCTGCATAGTTGGAGATTCCTACGTTGGAGATCTCCTAGATTGGGATGATCCCCAACCTCCTAACCTCCCCCTAATCCTATATAAACTTGGGATTTTCCCAGTTTATCCCCTGGCTGATCATTTCCCTGCAACTCTAGTTTTTTGCTGTATTAGAACATCCTCACCCCCATCATTTGCATTTGTATTTTCAGATTTTATTGCAGGTTTTTACTGTGTTTCATCCGGAGAAAGCTCATATTGTCGCAGGTGATCCAACATGATTTTGGACGATCCTATCAATCGTAGGATACTTTTGTAGTTAAATTGAATTGATTGTTGGTGTGGACCATGATAGATCATTGTCTTCAGTTGAATTTTTTTGTATGTTGAGCTGATCAAGGTAAATTTTTCTTCTTGTTGTAGTATTTATCATACCAATAAAACCCTCCTCAGGTGGGGCTATGTGCATCTTATTGGCATGCTCAAATTGATTGTTAGGTGCTATGTTTGCTTCGTGTCTAGGCAAGGGGTCTTGGAGGAGTCTTATTTGAATCTCTTGCCTTTGAATCATATCCTACACTAAATCTCTAAAGGGATGACATGTATGGATGTCATGCCCCTTTTGTCGATGGTGCACATAAAATAGATCTTCTATGTGTGCCTTTGATCTATGCTTATTAGGCTTTAGTGGATAGATTTTTGGAAGCTTGATTCTTTGTACCTCATACAATCAATCAAATAGCAATGCTAGTGTCTCTAGAAAATTAGTATATTGTCATTGTGGCATATTTTGTTGGCCTTGTATCTAATTTTTTTGCATATGATCTTGGGCTAGAGGAGGATGAGCTTGGTAATTATGCCCCACTGTTAGAGGTGGTGCCACCTGACTTGAGGATTCTGAGCTACTAAAAATAACTTGATTAACTAGGGCTACATTTGGTTGGTTGTTGTCACCTTTGAGATTCTTGTTTGACCATTTCCCCTTGTGAAGTTCACCCTCCTCTATCTTGATATCTTCAATTACCTTGGCTTGCATCAAGGCATCCTCAAATGTTTGATATTGTTGTAATTGTAGGAGAAGCAAGATTTGTTTTTAGTAGCTTCTAGTAAACATACGAATGAGCTCTATTTTTGGTATGGTAAAAGGTAATTTTGAGATTATCTTTCTCCATTTCTTGCCATACTCCATGACTGGCTCATCATCAAGTTGATGAAGGATTGCCAAGTTAGTAAAGTTTATCATTTTCTCGGCACTAGAGGCAAAGCATTCTAGAAATAACTCAGTGAGTTGCTCAAATGTGTTTATGCTATGATGGGGTATATGATTATACCATTCCAAAGCATCCCCAACTAGCATTGTAAGAAAAACTGTTAGCATCAAGGGGTCATTGTATTGAAATTGGAAGCACGTATTGATGAATATTTTCACATGATCTTGTGCATCTTCATCATATTTGAATTTTTCAAGTTGAGGCATCCTAAAATTTGATGGGTATTTTGGTGATGACACTGATGGGTGCAAAGGTTTATTTCTAAGCTTCTTTAGTGTAGGTTTCTGATAAACCAAACTTTGATTTTGCTTTTCAAATTCATTCATTCGATCAACTAGCACTTTGTATGGCATCGATGAAATGATCTGATCCTCCAGTTGCTGCCCTTTATTAGGTTGAGGAGGCTGCTTTTGATGTTGAGTTGGATGATAACTATGATCATTAGATATCTCATCATAACTGGATTCAAAGTAAGCATCGACTTCTTCATGATGTTCCCATTGGTACTCTTCATATGATTCCTCATTATATTGATCTTGGTATTGTTGAGGAGTATGAGGTTCTTGATGGTAACCAGATAATGACCTTTTATGTTGAACACTATTTTTGAAAGACCGAGGAGGTATATTCTGAGATTGCCCTGGATGCCTTGTGTTGTTGCATCCTTTGTTGTTCATGTGTCTTTTGTTGATACACCATTTGTTGGTGTGTTTGTTGTGAGTCCACCCGTTGTTGATTTAATTATTGTTGATCCATGCATTATTGTTGGTAAAGTTGTGGCCTTAGTGCCTGATGTGTATGATTCCATTATTTAGGGGCTATGTACCATCGTATTAGAAATAAGAATGGTTTTGTCATATATTTTTCACCCAGCAAGATCTATTAGTTGTTTTCCATGTTCTTTAAAGGTTGCATTAGCTTGATAATCTGGTCTATGAATGGAATTTGTATATTCTGACAATGTAGACATGCAACGTGACTGCCCCACGTACTCTTCATGAGTAGGATGATGACTTGGATCCTCTTCCTCATATCTAAGGAAGGACACATATTCAAAATTAGATGTAAGATCTATATATTTAGATTGCATAGAAGAAAAATGATGCACTATCATTAAGCACATCATTAATTCTCAATGAATTTATCAATTGAGGGCAGTGTACAAGGCTATATGTGAAAGGAGTGAATAGGGTTATAATTTAAGGTCAATTGGGAGTAGCAAGTCTTATTGGTGGAACTAATTTGTGGGGATTTTTAGGTCTCTTCTACCTCTAAATTTCATAAATTAAACTTTAATATAATTTCAATAATGAAAACTAATTGCTTATTATAGAAATGAAACCTTAGTTATAGTTGTAAGAATGAAATCTAATTAAATTGTAGAATTAAAACCCTAGTTACAGTTGTCGAATTGGAAACCTAATTACAGTTGCAAAATGAAAGTCTATTTACTCTTCAAATAATTAAAACTAAAATTAATTCCTTTCAATACTCTGTAATAGAAGGTTTTCAATATTTTGTGCAGGGGTTGACAGTAAAAACAATAATGCAGGAAAATTGTAAAAAAATGTAAATTGCTGGAAATGGAAATTGCAGTAAATTGGAAAGTTGTGGGAAAGAAAAAAGACTAATCAGATATACTGCTAATCAAATCACAAAAGTATATTGAACATAAAATAAATTATTAGGACTGAAATGGATGTTAACTACTATAAAATAATGAAATTAACAAGTTTCATAGCTTATTCTACTGTAGGAAAATCAGAATAAAACCTATCTGTTAGTCCTCCTCCTAGGTCTGGAAGTGGCCAGCCTCATTTTCTAGAAGAAGGTATGAGTTCCTATCTCACTAAATCTTACTCACACTCAAAAATAATAGAATGAATAGAAAAACTTATACTTTATTGATTCAAAACATGGTTACAAATCTGTTGCTAAAACCTATTATAGAAGTGTAACAGTCTTAGTTTTCTCGCTTAATCTCTATCTATATTTTCTCTACTATTATTTCTACTGTTATTATTATTAGCTCAACCTTTATAGGAGCTATCTTTTATAGATGCCTAAAATATAATTACAACAAAAAATATACTCTATAAATCAATTCTTGTTATTTTGTAGTATTCCCTAGGTTTATCCTAGAAGAGGATATTTTTCATAAATTGTGGCTTTGGATGGTAAAGATGACAAAGTTAGATGGGAGATATTTTCATTTAACATCCTCAGCCTTCTTTCCCTTTTTCCACTGTCAAAAATCAGTCAACATGTCAAAAAGTGCTTTTTGTTCTCAATCTGGAGCTAAGTGGCTCAATCCGAAGATATTCGCTCAATCCGAAGAGACTATATTTCTCAATTTGAAGATCTTCAGAATGACCAAATCTGTACTCTTCAATTGATTTTAGATGAATTTCTTAGGTGGATTAGTCCTCAATATCAGATTGCAATAGCCTTCATTCCTCTTCATGTGTGAATTCGATGCCTTGCCATTCATTGGTAGTTGGCTGGAATTTACACAGGAAAACCAGTTTCTACTGCATAGTAACAGTTCTTTGCACTATTTGCTAAATTCAAAGAAATTAATTCTTGAGAAACATCAAAATAAGAATACTAAAGTGTTGCTATCAGCCTAAGTATATCCCTTATGTAACAGGTCATGGCAAAGTGACATAAAACTACACAAAAACTGTAAAAATCAACATATAATATTCCAAACACATCAATCATGCAAAAAATTAATACATAGAATATTATATCAACTTAACTAGTTTATAAAGTAAATCATAGATTTTTAGGCAAGTTTTAGTTGTTCAAAACATGCTATGATGGAGGCATTTCCAGGCCTCATCATTTTCCCCCCAACTTATATTAATGCATGTCCTCATGCATTCTATTGGGCTATAGAATCACAGATATCCATATTCAAGTTCCATGATCTGTAGAACAAATTTTTGCCTATATAGTATCATATGTTTTCCTTAAGGTTTCTGAGACAATATTCAAACTGCTCATCTAGTTGAGGATCCTCTTCAAAATAGTAGGGAACTAGAGTAATGATGGTTGGAGGCCTAAATCTAAGACCTACCCAGTTATGTTGCATAATTTCAATAAGCTATATCACCCCTTCTGCTCTTCTTCTAGACCATTCCAGATTAATGAGGGAGATAGGATCCCTTTTATGTAAATACATGGAAATTTCTACCCATATGTTTCTGCAATGTGATAATGCTACAACAAAATTGTCATTACAAAATTTTTGGAATTGAGTTACACAGTCCCTCAAATTTCTCAAATACATCCTTTTGATATCATCCCTATTCATCATGAGAAAATGTTTTCTGATGATAATCGGATGATTTGGCTAAATTGCTCTTACTAACAATTCAACTCTTAATTCAATTTCCTTATTTTGTCTTTTTTCTTGGTCCCAGTAAAACTAATTTTTAAGGTAGACATAAAAGCTCTAAATTGCACATCTCCTATGCAAATCTGGGGGTGGAAATATACATCCTCTGGAATGAAAAAACTATGCAAAAATAACTCACATAACAAGTTTTTCTACTCTATAGGACCTTTGAAGTAAGCTTCCAAAAACTCTTCAGATTTTTCTAGTTTATAGGGGAGACCTGAGCTAATTCTCATAACCTGCCATATCAGATATCTCTCCTTCAGAATGAGACTGTAAAACTTGGTGGGTCTTCTAAATTGAACAAAAAATTCAGTAATTTGACATAGGTCAGTTACTTTTTCATTCAATGCACTAATTTTTGTGTCATTTATCTCCAACTATTTTCCTACCAGTTTCAATTTATCAACCTGTATGGTAAGATTTTCATATTTGATCATCTAGTTAGCAATGTTTTTATTATACTACTCCAGGGATACAATATTGTGTGGTCTAATTATAGGTTGAAACTTAGGCAACAGTTCCACCTGTATCTCTTTTTTTGCCACTTCTACTGGTTGGACATCTGATAGCAATTCTACTTGTATCCCTTTTTTTTCTACTTCCAATGGTTGGACATCTGACAAAAATTCTACTTGTATCTCTACTTCTATAGAAATATTATTTAGAGGAGCACTTTATTATTTACATTTTTCTATTAAAAATGCTTATGTGCTGGTGTTTCTTGCAGACATAACTGTTGTGACTCTCCATAGATATTCTTTTATGGGCTCCTGATCGATTCTAGAGCATATTCGGATTGAGAAGGTGTTGCTTTGGAATGGAAGGACACTGCTTCGAAATGAGCTCTTGTATTTTCATCCAAAGATACCTCTATCAAGGGGGAAGAATTATCTACCCTAGATAATCCAAGTAGTAATTAACCCAAATCTTCCTCATTATCTATTGTAGTTGACTGTTTTTCAAATTGTAACAGTCTACTCTTTAGTTCCTCTACTTTCTGTTGCAACTCTGCAATTTTTTTTTCATGTTTTTCAATGATATTTTCCTTCTCCTCAACCCATATGGTTTGTGTTTTAATCACACTCTTGGCTACTCTCAATTGTTCTACAATGTCCACCTCATCTTATTTTGATTCAGAATCTGATGTAGACAAACTATCTGCAATTTGTTGCTCAACAATTATCTCACTTTTTGTTTCAACTGTTTAGTCCTATTTAGAAGGTTCCATAAGGTTATTTATGATTGCATCCAAGTTTTCATCAATTTCAAAATTGTCTCTTCTAGACTCTTCCTCAACCAAATATTTAGGAAATTCTTAAAAATCCTCCAAGGTGGTATTTATAGTGGTTGGTTGTATTTTTGTGACATCAGGACTGCCTTGGTTATTTTCCTCTTCAATTGTCTATTTTTTTATTTCTTTCAGGTGGAGTCTTGTAGACCTCCTAGTTCCTGGTGTATACTTTCTCTTCTTACTCTATTTTCTTGTGTCAACAGGGGTTGTAGGAATTGTATCAAGTTTTGGTGGAATTTCCTCTACTTCCACTTCTGTCTCTTCTCCAGTTTTGTTGGGAACTTCAGTCCCCTATTCTATTAGATCAATAATATTCTCAAAAAAATGGACCCTCTTTTGTTTTCCTTTTCTGTTGTCAGTTCTATACCCTCTCTTAGTTTATGAGGTTGAAGGTTCTAGGGAAAGATACTCTGTTGCTTTTGCAGCAATATCTATAGCAACATATGTTTTCTCCTTTGCAGCAGCATCTGTGTCTTCTTCCTCCTCATCCTATTTTTCGAATACTACATTAGTCAAAGCAGAGTAAAACCTATCAAAGCTTCTTAGGTTTCCTCTGAAATGATGCTTGTAGAATAATTTGATAAGACCATGGTGGCGAGGGCTCTCTTTTCCCTCTTGATAGTGTTTTGCCATGTTTTGCAGCTCTTGGTGCAGATTTAGGGAAATATTTACCCTAACCTCAAGTTGTTGCCTACCATGTCTAAGGTGGTTCAAAATTTTAAAATGATGCCCCGATAAAACTACATACTACCCTTCATAGGTTAAAAACTTGATTACCCATGTGGCTACTTCATCCCAGGGTTCTTGCAAATTGGTCCTCTTTACACCCTTACACATGTTATTTATCGAGTATTCTGGTTCTTTATCATCTTCTTCCATAAATTGATTAACTATGTTTGCTAGTGTATTTTTGCCAGTTCTAGAAATTTGAGGACCCTCTAATGGAAGTTTAGTAATTTGACTAAGAACTTTAGGGGTTACGTCAATTCTCATACCGTTGATGTGCACCCTGTTGTTTCTAAATGTACGGGTAAATTCAGCAGCAAAATATTTAGAGCTTCCATCAATTTTGTCTAAAAATGGCATAAACCCTCCATTTTAAAAAATTTGCAACACTTATGGAATATCTCAAAGGATGGTAGTATCTTTTGGTTCCATTTTTATCTTTCGTCCCATTTTTTTGTTCTTGTTATGCTAAAAATACTGCTCACCTCTACTGCTACAGCTGTCCGCTAGGTCACTGGTTTCTGGTTTCTACAGAATTATAGGTTTTTCTCTTTGGATTTACAATGTTCTGTTATTCTTCAGAAATAAATTCTTGTAATCATGTTGCATCAGTGATTACGTATTCATAATGAAGAGTGGCATGCTTCCCTATTTTTGACTTGGACACCTATCCATCAATCATTGGACATACATCCTTGCCATCAAATCTCCTTAGCTCATCCGATCTGCGCATGATTTTCCCACATGCATGGTTATCAACAAAAAACGGTGGTGGCACATTATTTTTTATTTTCCCCATGATTTCATACTTCCTCGAGATGAGATAAATCTCACCACGAACTAGCTGACATGTGTCAATGATCACATGGAGTCAAAAATTTTGCTAACCTTGTCTTTTCTCCCTCTTTGGATGCCACATGGAAACATAACATTAAGTGCTCATTCCGAAGATTAAATTTCATTTCGAAGATAATTTTTATTCTAAAGACAAAGTAAGACTTGTCATTCTGAATACAATTTTCAATCCGAAGACAAGGCTGGACTTGTCATTCCGAAGAAAATTTTCAATCCGAAGATAATTTTCAATCTGAAGACAAGGTTGTACTTGTCATTCTAAAGACAATTTTTAATCCGAAGACAAAGCTTCATTTTGAAGATACAATGCAGTAGTCATTTCGTAGATACAATGCAACAGTCATTTCAAAGATACAACAAAAACCAAAATTCTTCTTTTAAAACATGTTTTTTGTATACCAACTCTTATGAACACTTTTATACTAATGGTTAATTGTCATATACTATATATCAAATATTTACAATGAGAAAAGTGCAAGAAACATATACCTGGTTAAAACAAGTTAATGCAAGTTTTTGAAAGATGACTACTTTTGTTGATGCTCTATTGAGGCTTACTACAATACTTCAAAAAAAATGTAGTTGGTGAATTTGTACAATGGTGACTCAAAATTTTTCAAGGTTATGCATGCCATAAAACTGGTTTTCATGCATACCAACTCAGTAGTGCCTTAGAAAAAGGTTTTCACTGCTGAGTTATTCATTTTTCTCTCTTTTTTTTTCTTTTATTTTTTATTTTTTTTACCTCTCCTTTTCTCTCTATTTTTTTTTCTTTTTTTTTTATTCTGATTATGCCCATGAAGGAATTCACAACCAGAATTTATTCATCTTTTTGTTTTCTGATTTTTTTTTATTTTTCTATTTTCTTGAAATCCATGATAATGCTCAATTTGTGGCAATTGTGGTGGAAGAAGGAATCTCTTCTACCTATTGTGCATCCAAGCTATCAACTTGTTGAATAAATCCTCCTTAGTCAGAGGTGTATGGTACACTCGAAGGCAATGTCCATTCACTACCAACTTTCTCCATGAATCATCAATGAGAGAGAGGTGAGTTGCTCTGTTTTCAAATACTTCTTCAATCTGGTATGGTCCAAGCCATCTAGTCCTTAATTTTCTAGGGAATTCCACATAGCGAGAATCAAATAGCAAAGTCCAATATCCTTGCTAAAATTTTCTCTATTGTAGGTGGCCATCATGCCATAGCTTCCTCTGCTCCTGAATTACTTCAGTTTGGTGCAGAGCATCCAATCGAAATTCATCCAATGCATTCAGCTACAGAATCTTGTCCACCCGTGCCTGTGACAATTCAATTCCAATTTCCAATGTTGTGCGCAATGTTAGTAGCTCAAATTCAATAGGTAGGAGGGGTTTTTTACCAAAAACCAGTTCATAATATGTGAATCCAGTAGTAGATTTCCAAGTAGTATTGTAAGCCCAAACTACTTTAGGTAATTTATCTAGCCAGTTTCTCCTATGAACAGCTACTATTTTCATCAAGATCCATTCCAATTCTCTTTTTGTTACCTCAACTTGGCCATTTTCTTGTGGGTGGTAAGGTGATGATTTCCTATGTTTGATTTCATACAACTCTGTAAAAGCCTTAATAACTTTAGATGCAAATTGGGGTCCTTGGTCTATGGTGATAGACCGTGGAGCTCCAAATCTCTAAAAAATTTGGTTATACAAGAAATCAGTGACCTTCTCTTCATGAGCATGTTTAAAAGTACGCACCTCTACCCACTTTGTTAGGTAATTAGTGCATCCCAAAATATGCACCTTTCCTTGAGAAGGTGGATCAATAGGTCCCATAAAATCAAGCCCCCACCTCTCAAATGGTTCTAAAACCACTTGAGGCTATAGTGGCATTTCATTTGTGTGAGTGGGTTTCCCCATTATTTGGCATGCATCACAATGCCTGATGTACTTTTTCACATCCTTGTGAAGATATGGCCAATAATATCCTGTTCCTAAAATTTTCCTAATTGTGCTTTTTATAGAATAGTGTCCACTGGAGGGTTCATCATGACAATACCTAAGGATATCATATACCTCATCATTTTGGATGCACCTACGTAACACATGGTCAAGACTACTCTTGAAAAGCATACCTTGAATCCATTCAAAAGAAGAGATCTGTTTGATCAATTATTTTCTTTGTTTGGAAGTAAAATGTGGGGGAACTTTCCATGTGACCAAATAGTTGGCTATATCTGCAAACCAAGGTGATTGGATAGATATAGCAAATAATTTTTCATAAGTGTCCTCAACTAATTCCCCTTCCTCTGTGTTCTACAACCTGGACAAAAAATCTGCTACAACATTAGCTTTTCCTAGTTTATTGATTATTGTGATATCAAATTCCTGCAGCAACAGTAACCAACGAATAATCCTTGCACTCACCATAGGATTATTCATAAAATATTTAATGGTTGTGTGATCTGTGTGAATTAATATTTGATAACCTATGATATAATGCCTAAATTTATCGATGGCATAGATTATTGCAAAGAATTATTTCTCAGTTGTGGTATAATTTTTTTTAGCTCCTGTCAAGTTCTTGTTAATGTAATGGATAGCATAGTGTTCACCATTGTTGATTTGTCCCAATGTTGCTCCAATTTCAGTATTGGAAGCATCAGTATGTATGTGTAATGGTAATGTCTAGTTAGGTCCTCTTAACACAGGTGGAGTTACTAATTTTTCTTTCAGAGCTTCAAATGATTCCTGAAACTTTGCAGTCTTGGAGAATTTAGAATCTTTAGTCAATAAGGAAAACATGGGATGGTCTATTATGCTAAATATAGGAATAAACCTATGGTAAAAACCAATGTGTCTTAGGAAGCTTCTGACATCAGTCTGAGTTTTAGGAGGGAGAAGGTTCTTGATAATTTCCACCTTCTTTAGATCAATCTGGATCCCTTGAGGAGATATGTGATGACAAAGAACTATTCCTTCCTTCATCATCATAAAATATTTGTCTGGATTTAAGGATAACTAGTAGGTTTCACAATGATTTAAAACTTTATCAAGGTGTTCCAATGTAAATTCAAAAGTCTTTCCACAGACTATGAAATCATCAATGTATATTTCAACACTGTTGGTAGTCAGATTAGAAAATATGGATAACACTGCTCCCTGAAATGTTGTTGGGGCATTACACAAACCAAAAGGTAAGACCCTATAGGCAAATGTTCCCTATGGACAGGTAAAGGTTGTTTTCTCTTGATATTCAGGTGCAACCTGAATTTGATTATATCCACTAAATCCATCAAGAAAACAAAAATATTTCTTTCCAACAAGAGTATCTAACACCTGATCTATGAATAGCAATGGAAAATGATCTTTGTATGTCACTTTGTTTAGTTCTCTATAGTCTATACATACTCTCATTTTTCTATTTTTATTAGGCACTATAACCAATGGAGAGACCCACCAGCTATCAGAAATTGGGTAAATGAATCCTACTTCCAGAAGTTTTTCAATTTCTTCTTTCACAATATCCCTCAAGGTAGGGTTCAGTCTTCTCTGAGGTTGTCTTACAGGCTTGATATCTTCAGTATAAATTCTATAAGTACATACATAAGGGTGAATCCCTGACATATCTTTGTAATACCAAGCAAAAGAATGGATATGCTTCTGCAAAACAACTCTCAATTTTTCTTCCTCTTTCCTAGTAAGCTGGCTATTTATGTTCAAAAATTTGCTTGGCTGGACTTCTATTTGTTTTTTTATTTGGAAGGACTGAATTTACTTCTTCACAATTGTTGACTTGGGAATTAAGAGGAAAATGATGATATGAGAGGACATAAGAAGTTTCTATCTCATTAATTTTTGATGGAAGCATATCCTGTATGGAATAATGAGAAGGGAAGATCAAGTGATGGTGCCACCCATGTGGTAGTGAAATAGATGTTTCCTATGATGATATAGATGGCATTTATTCATAACTTTGACCTTCTTCTCTCACTAGCAATTTATTGATATTGGATGCTTCCCCTTCTAACTCTTCTTCATGCAGAACATTCATTAGGACTGTTTCATTTTCTAAAATTTCTATGTCATGGAGGTCTTTTGTGTGTTCCCTTACTACCAAGGTGGCTAGTGTGGAAATAAAATCTTTTGGTTCTTCATATAAGTTAGGAAACCATAATTGACCTATGAAATTGCTTAAAGGTCTTGCAGGAGGATATAGAGAAATCTGTTTTAGGTCAATACCATTTGAAATTGTCATTTTTCCAGATTTATAGTCTATAAAGGCTGCTGCAGTTGCAAGCCAAGGTCTTCCTAGGATAATGGGATAGCCATGTGCTAAATTTATTGGCTATAAAACCAAAAAATATGTAGGGTATTCCCAAGAAGAAACTTCTATAGAGACATATTCAATGATACCTTCAGGTTTTGCTACTTACCTATCAGCAATTTCTAAAATTATGAATGTGGGGCTAAGATATTTGAGTTGTAATTGTTCCATTGTATCCTTGGTCATGATATTTATTATAGCTCCTAGATCAACCAAGACATTTGATATTGGTATTGAGATTATGATCACTGTGATAACTGGACTTCCTGGGTCACTATACTTTGGAGGTACTAGTTTTCCTGACAAGAGATCAGCTATATTTCCTTCAACATGAATAGTTTTAGGAAATGCTTTCTTTTTTCTTCCTACTCTTCTATTGCACAAATCTTAGATAGTTATTTTAATAACAGGTATATCCTTAATGCCTTGCAATAATGGCAGTGATATGGTTAATTTTCTAAGTTCTTTCACTAACTCTGATTCAGAATTTTTTTTTGTAGTGTTAAGTCTCTCAGGGTATGGAGTTATCCCTGATGAAGGTAATTGTTCTGCCTGTGGTTCTATTTTTTATTTTTATTTTTTTGTTGTTGGTTTGACTTTGCTTGGTTCAATAGGTTCTTGAATTTCATCTTCTTTCACTTCATTATAACAGGTTTAGGTAAAACTTTACCTGAACGTAGTTGTATGTTGCTACAATCCAGAATTTGCATATCTAAATTTCCTTCAGAATCAGCCATATAGGTAGGAGCTACCTACCTTATGTTATTTGGATTTATTACAGGTTGAGCTGGTAATTGAGGTTGTTTCACCTGTTGCATTTGTTGATTTTTTTTTCTTGAAAATTTTGATTTGGTGCCGGTAGCAAATTATGAGTTTGACCTAGATTTCTTTACTACCTTGGATAGGACTGGTATTGTTGACCCCACTACTGTTGATTTTGCATCCAAGATGGATTACTTTGATTATGAGTCCATGGTGGGTTATTTTGATTCCATGATGGGTTATTCTGGTTTTGATTCCAGGATGGATTATTCCAACCTTTCTATGGCCATTCTTGAGAATTTATCCATTGAGAATAATTCCAAGGATGTTTGGGTGGTTCTGACTGTCCCCAAGACATGTTTCCATGGTTGTTTCTCCAATGTCTAGGAAAACAAGGGGTATTTTGATATTGTTGAAATTTTACCCCTTGTCTTGGTCCCACATAAATTGAGTTCTTATGTTTGAGTTTCTAGGACATTTTTTAGTTGTGATAGCAGATGATATTTGTTAGTCAAATGTCCTTTTGAGCAAATACTACAAATGGCTAAAATGGATATTTTGTTTAGAGGATACTCCTGTAAGGCATGTTTATTCCTGCATCTTGGGTAATAAATTTCTAAATGTTCTATGGTTTTTGCTTTAGCAGACATTTCTCCCAGAGCTATGTTTAATTGTACCAGGATATCAGTCTTAAAATTTGCAAGTTCCTCTATTAGGTCATTCACATCAATGCCATTTGTACTCTTTTTCTTTCTTTTCTGCCTAGTGTGAGAGTAATTTCTACAAATATCCACAATCTCATCCATATTACGAGTACTTACATCCCCATTTCCCATCAAATCTAATACCTCTCTAGATTCATCTTGTAATCCTCTTAGAAAAATGGTTTTGCACAATTCTAGTTCTCCTAGTCCACACCTTCTTTGAACAAACACAAATCTATCAAGGTAATCTTCTAATGTTTCATCATCTTCTTGTTTAATTCTGAACAACTCATATTTCCTATTCCTTACTCGATAATACTCTTGATACTTGTCTAAAAACACAGTCTCCATTTTATCCCAGGTTTGGATGGAATCTGGCTATAAGCTCATGAACCAGCATAATATTGAGTCCTTGAGTGTTGAAGGAAAAACCTTGAGTTTCTGATTATCATTTATATAGTCATAGGTTTGACACACTACTTTGAACTTAAATAGAAACTGATCAAGATATTCTGATGCAACACCCCGGAAGGTTGGAAGCATTGAAGGTGAGATTATTTTTATGAGAGAGTTTTGTGTGGTATTCAAAAGAAGAGGATATTCAAATGTTCTAGGAGGTTGGAGCACATATTGATCATCTTAATCATTTTCATTATGGACACGGCCATGCTGGTCATCCCCATTTGGATTGCCTCTTTCTACCATAATTTCTTGTTCTTTAGAAATAGTTAAACCTATCCAAATTTCTTTCTCAAGAGGTCCAAAACCTTCTGTTGATAATGAGTCTGGTAATTTTTCTTGCTCAGGAGATTTTGATGATGATGAAGCTGGTGGTTTTTGTTTTAGTTTTTCTGGTAGTTCAAACATATGTGATTCACCCCTTAGGCATGAAGATTTTCTTAATGGAATAATCCAGGGATCCCTTTGGATAATTTTACCTTATTCATCCCTAGGCCTACACATTCATGCCTACTCCTTAATGACATAAATTATAAGTCAATAATTGTTATTTAACTAGCTGTTATATTCAGATTTTATCCTAAATTTTTATAACTCAGTATAATTAATAGCTATTGAACTGTTGACACATTCTAAAAACACTCTCCTTGAAAATGGTGCCAAAATTATGTGTTGTCATTAAGCACATCATTAATTCTCAATGAATTTATCAATCGAGGGCAATGTACAAGGCTATCTATGAAAGGAGTGAACATGGCTATAATTTAAGGTCAATTGGGAGTAGCAAGTCTTATTGGTGGAACTGATTGTGTGGGGGTTTTTAGGTCTCTTCTACCTCTAAATTTCATAAATTGAACTTTAATCTAATTACAAGAAAGAAAACTAATTGCTGATTACAGAAATAAAACCTTAGTTATAGTTGCATGAATGAAATCTAATTAAATTGTAGAATTAAAACCCTAGTTACAATTACAGAATTGGAAACCTAATTACAGTTGTAAAATGAAATTTATTTACTCTTGCAATAATGAAAACTAAAATTAAGTCCTGTCAATACTCTGTAATAGAAGGTTTTCAATATTTTGTGCGGGGTTGACAGCAAAAACAATAATGTAGGAAAATTGTAGAAAACTATAAATTGCTGGAAATGGAAATTGCAATAAATTGGAAAGTTGTTGGAAAGAAAAAATACTAATAATATCTACTACTAATCACATCACAAAAGTATCTTGAATATAAAATAAATTATTAGGACTGAAATGGATGTTAACTACTACAAAAGAATGAAATTGACAAGTTTCATAGCTTATTTTGTTGCAGCAAAATCATAACAAAACCTGTCTGTTAGTCCTCCTCCTAGGTCTGGAAGTGTCCAGCATCCTTTTATAGAAGAATGTATGAGTTACTCTCTCTATAAATATTACTCACACTCAAACATAATAGAATGAATAGAAAAACTTGTACTTTATTGATTCAGAACATGATTACAAATCTGTTGCTAAAACCTGATTATGGAATTGTAACGATGTCAGTTTTCTCACTTATTCTCTATCTATATTTTCTCTACTACTATTTCTATTGTTATTATTATTAGATCAAATTGGACGGGAGCTATATTTTATAGATTCCTAAAATCTAATTACAATAGAAAATATACTCTGCAAATCAATTCCTGTTATTTTGTAGTATTCCCTGGGTTTATCCTAGAAGAGGATATTTTTCATAAATTGTGGCTTTGGACGACAAGGACGACAAATTTATATGGGAGATATTTTTCTTTAACCTCCTCAGCCTTCTTTCCTTTTTTCCACTATCAAAAATCAGTCAACAGGTCAAAAATTGCTTTTTGTTCTCAATCCGGAGCTAAGTGGCTCAATCCGAAGATATTCACTCAATCTAAAGAGACTGTATTTCTCAATCCTAGGATCTTCGAAATGACCAACTATGTAATCTTCAATTTATTTCAGCTATATTTCTCAGGTGGATTAGTCCTCAAGATTATATTGTAATACCCTTCATTCCTCTTCATGTGTGAATTCTATGCCTTGCCATTCATTGGTAGTTGGCTGGAATTTACACAGGAAAACTAGTTTTTGCTGCACAGTAACAGTTATTTGCACTATTTACTAAATTCAAAGAAATTAATGCTTGAGAAACATCAAAATAATAATAGTAAAGTGTTTCTATTAGCCTAAGCATATCCCTTATGTAACAGGTCATGGCAAAGTGATATAAAACTACATAAAAACTATAAAAATCAGCATATAATATTCCAAACACATCAATCATACAAACAATTAATACACAACATATTAGATCAACTTAACTAGTATATAAAGTAAATAACAAAGTTTTAGGTAAGTTTTAGTTGTTCAAAACATGCTATGATGGAGGCATTTCCAAGCCTCATCACAAAACATGTACATGCTGAATGCTCTTTGTGAGGAGTAGGGGATCGACTTTCTCAATCAACCGGAGTGGTTTGCTCATCTAGTCTAGGCCATGGTGTGCCCTCATTTTCATTTTTTGATTGATGTATGGAGCCAACTGGTATGTGAACCTACAAAATTGACCTACTAGGCCCCTCAATGGATGGATTGTTATTTATATAGAATTTCATCAAGGTGTTCCAATCTAGCAGGTTTCCTCGAGGGCCTATGGGTGCTTCCCTAGTAGGGATACTTCGAAGGCTTGACTCCCTATGGCTGGTATTGATGTTATGATAAAACTCAAGATGCCCTTTAGAGAGGGTTTTTGTCCTCTAGAATTATTTGGGGATGTTCAATGGTAATGGAATTTGATTCCCTCTCTAGATGGGAGGTCTTGCTCACCATGAAAGGTCTCCCAGCCATAATTTTTGTTATAAAAATTTTGACCTCCAAAAAAGGTCATGGGTGTCATATATCAAAATTATTAGTGTGGCGCGCTGATCATAATGAGATATAACTCCAAAATTTGAATTTTGGGTCAAAAATTTGTATTTTTGAAATAATCGGCCAACCGGGGCCCGTGGGGAAATGCCCACTTTTAGGATTTTTTAGGAATTTTTTAACCATGAAGAGTTAGGACTCAAAATTTCTGGGAGAGGTGCCCCAGGGGCTAACTAAGACAACAACAATTTTTTGGTAGTTTTTGGAGTTTTGTAGCCCACTTTATGATTTTTTTAGTGCAATTTTTCCCTATTTTTAGCATTGAAAATAGAGTAAAAATAAAACCAAAATAACTTTTTTGTTATAGCTCCTATTTGCACGATTATTGATCCGTGGGATGCATAATCAAAAATTAGATTTTTAATTGTTTTTTTAAATAAATTTACCTAAAAATTAGGGTTAGGGTTTGGTCCCAAATAACAAAGAAACACACAAAGCAAACAATATGATTATCTCTTTTATGAATTAAATGTGTGTCCTAAAATTGGTTTTAGTGTGTTTAGATTTGTTGTTGCTTTTTCTTTCTTGCTCTTATTTTGGATTTAGAATGAGGGTACTCATCCATAGTGGAAACAAAGAACACCAGTGCCAAACATGATTTTTTCAAAAGAGACTAGGGTACACCGCTTAAATCCCAGTGGGGGGTTCGCATAGCTCTTCCACTCTAAACCAATGATTGTTCCAATAGTGGGAGATAATTTGAACACAAGTAACTAGTACCAATATAAAGAAGTTTTCCTATTCTGTTCTAGGAAAATCTAGGGAGCAAGCTGGTGGAAGGAGATGAATGCCAACATCACCGGATTGAATTGAATATTGGTGATGAAATCCAACTCCCCAATGTTTAAAACATGCGTGTGTGTGTGGAGTTCATTTTAGGTTTGCATAAAGTAAAATGCATCATATAGTAGAAATGTATCTTTCCTAAATTCTTGATATGAATGATGTTTCAATTTTCAAAAATATGCATAACTAGTATGAGTTTCATGAATGTACTCTACTTTGTGCAAATATGGCCTCTAGCAAGGCCTCAAAGCAAGCAAACCAACACATGATTTCTAGCATGCTATATTCTAAGACAGACTTTACAAGAATAATTCGCTATTCCTAGCAACGCCTAGTGGAAATCTAAGAAAAAATCTAAGATGCTCAAGATGCAAATTCTTTCCTTTCCATTCCTTAATTTTACAAATTAAAATGTGTCTTAATGTTCACTTTTTTAGGAAAATAGAAGCAGATAAAAGAACATGAATCATCAGAAAGCTATACCAACCTCTAATCCAGCTCAGAGAAAAAATATTCTATCCTCTACTGCACTCCAGTTCTAGCCACTATCGACTAGAGCGGATGATTTTTGGCCGTTATAGACTAGAGTAGTTGTTTTCTAGCCATTGTAGACTAGAGTAGCTGATTTTTAGTCGTTGTAGACCATAGTAGCTAAACTTGCACACAAAAACATGGATCAGTAAAGTGGCACAGGTAGGGGTCCCACCATGATCGCCATCTATAGTGACCTCGAGGAAGCGGAGCACCATCAACTTACTCTATTTACAATTATTATTGAATATTTTAATGTTTAACATGCATTAAATGAAAAAGCATAAAAGAGAGGCATATTTAATGTATGAAGAAATAAATGAATGAATGCTTTGTATTAATATTTCCAATATTTGGTTACATATAAATACCTCTATGGGATACCCTTCATTTGATACATGATTTTACACAAAGAGGGTAGTAGATGTATAAAATATCACATTGTAAGGCATGATGCACTTTTACAGGCTTTCTAGTGATGCACATAGAACTGTATGAGGGCTTATAGATGCCTCCTCCTCTAGGCTTTATTCCTAGAGGGATACTATTGCTTTCGTATGTTGTGGATTTATTTGATGAACCTGTAGCCCTGGAAGCAATGAAACAACAATGCATGCTTAGATGTCTGAGATTATCTCCTTAGATGAGATTGTTAGCAATGAATATGCTTAATGAAAAAATATATAATGAAACTAGTACTATGAATGCAAATAAATGAAGTAGATCTTATTCTAATGATATGAAAACATGAAGAAATCAGAATAAAAGAAACTAACACCTAAATCCTAGACTAGGTTTGTAGGCCACTATCAAGGACAACGACTGCTAAAATGAAATTTATCTCTATTGATCCAAAGGCTATGGGTATGAGTTTACTACTAATGTTAAATGATTACTATATGTGCATGGATAATTACCTCTAAGCTTCCTAGAACTTCATTGCTCCTCAAGGGTGCTCAGATCTGCTCTCCAATCTGATAGGGCTTCGCTATAAAATGATCTCCAAGGTAAGCTCTCCAAAATCTCTCCTCAATGATCCAACCTATTCAAAGTTTTGATATATGATATGTGATGATCCATCGGTGCCCTTAGATCTACACCTTATAATGTTTTTGAAGCCCTAGGTCAATTTCCAAATCCTATGACTAAATTCTACATGCACACTGGATATTAGCATGAGAATTTTTGCCTTTGTCTACCCTTGAGGGTTAGTTAATTAGTGTATAAATCAAGATATGAGCCTCTCATGTAGATTGTCCATGAGGAATGATACAAAGTTATCCCTGCTCAACTTTTTTGTAGGCAAACTACCACTTCCACCGGTTATTAGGCTGATTTGATGGCAAGTTGTTTTTTAGGGTTTATCCACTGTCATTTGCAGTGGCTAAGTTTTGGCCACTCTAAGCTACAACAACTAAGGTTTAACCGCTCTGAGATACAGTAGCTAAGGTTTGACCACTATGAACTACAACGGTTAGGATCCAACTACTCTAGTCCATAGCGACCAGGCTTGGATGGGTTAAGAATATCCAAAATGAGTGGTAAAAACAACTCTTGATACTTGGAAGGTCCCAAGGTTTAGTCACATGATCTATGAATGTGCCCATATGAGTAGTCTTCCTAAATATAACATGTTTTAGGTCTCTACACATTCATTATAGCACAAATATGCTCAATATTTGTCTCTGATCTGTTGAGCAAGGTGCAGTAATAGTATTGTCATTGTTGTCAACACAGTCAGATAGATCTTGTTGAGCAAGATGCAGCGACAGTATTTTCATTGTTGTCAACACAATCATATAGATCTGTTGATGCAGTGGACAGGAAGTTCAAAATCTAGTCAGATATAAAAGACAGGAGTTCAAAGGTTACTCAAAGTATGTACAGTGATTCTCCAAGAAGACCATAGTAGACCACTTGCAAAAGATCAAAGAAAAAGACAAGTAAGAAAAGTGTCATGATATCGCGACATATACAGTAGGCAAGAAAAACTGTCGTGATTTCACGACATGTTAGAAGAGAGAAGAAGAAAGAAAATCTGTAACGATTTCGCGACATGTTGGAAGAGAGAGAAGAAGAAAGAAAAACTGTCGCGATTTCACATGTTGGAAGAGAGAGAAGAAGAAAGAAAAACTGTCATGATTTTGTGACATGTTTGAAGAGAGAGAAAAAGGAGGAAAAACTGTCACGATTTCGCGACATGTTGGAAGAGAGAGAAATAGTAGGAAAAACTATCGCGATTTCGCAACATGTTGGAAGAGAGAGAAACAACAGGAAAAACTGTCATGATTTTGCGACATGTTGGAAGAGAGAGAAACAGTAGGAAAAACTGTCGCAATTTCACGACATTTTGGAAAGAAAAAACACAAGTTGAAAAACTGTCGCAATTTCGCGACATGTTGAAAGAGAGAGAAACAGTAGGAAAAATTGTTGCGATTTCGCGACATGTTGGAAAGAAAAAACACAAGTTGAAAAACTGTTGCGATTTCGCGACATGTTGGAAGGAAAAAAAACAAATAGAAAAAGTGTCGCGATTTCACGACATATT
Source organism: Wollemia nobilis (assembly GCA_028583015.1). Lineage (NCBI taxonomy): Eukaryota > Viridiplantae > Streptophyta > Pinopsida > Araucariales > Araucariaceae > Wollemia > Wollemia nobilis. The sequence continues at coordinate 10,449,662 of JAQPPZ010017052.1, forward strand.
GCAAGGAAGGTTGTACGGACAAAAAAGTGTCGCGATTTCGTGACATATTGCAAGGAAGGTTGTACGGATGAAAAAGTGTCGCGATTTCGTGACATATTGCAAGGAAGGTTGTACGAACAAAAAAGTGTCACAATTTCGTGACATATTGCAAGGAAGGTTGTACGGACAAAAAAGTGTCGTGATTTCGCGACATGTTGTAGGAGAGAGAGTCCGAAAGAAAAAGTGTCGCAATTTCGTGACATGTTGTAGGAGAGAGAGTCCAAGAGAAAAAGTGTCACGATTTTGCAACATGTTGCAGGAGAGAGAGTCTAAGAGAAAAAGTGTCATGATTTCATGACATGTTGCAGGAGAGAGAGTTCGAGATAAAAAGTGTCGCGATATCACGACATGTCGGGTTTTTGCGACCCGAAAGCAAGAAAAAGTGCTAAGGAGAAAAAGTGTCGCGATATCGCGACATGTCACATTTTTGCGACTAAAAGAGGAGAGAGAAAGTATGAAGGCAAAAGTGTCATGATATTGTGACATGTTATGTTCTCATGGGCCAAAGCTAAGAGAAAGCGTACGGAGGCAAAAGTGTCACGATATCACGACATGTTATGTTTTCGCAGCAACAACAATAAAAGAGTTACAGGGGCAATTGAAGCTGACAAAGACCGATGTTAGCCGATGAAGATTAGGGTTTGTAGCTGACTATGATTAAGGTTACAGTCGACCAAGATTAGAGTTTTTGATCTTGAAAATTATGTTATAAAAGGAAGGCTATTTGAAGAGTTGTGTATGTTGAGAAGAGCAAAGTTCGGAGAGAGTGCGCAAAGTGTGAAGTTCGGTCATAGAGTGCAGTGTGCAAGTCGTCGAATCATTCTAAGTGCGAAGATCACAAAGGAAGCAGAGTGCACAAAGGGAGAAGACGATCGTGAGGTTTGATTGCAGTGAAGCAAAGTGTGCAAAGTTCAATCATAGTGTGTAGAGAGGGAGAAGACGATTGTGCAGTTCAACTATGGCGAAGCAGAGTGTGTGAAGTTCGGTCATAGTGTGCAGAGAGGGAGAAGACGATTGTGTAGTTCGACTGTGATGAAGCAAAGTGTGCGAAGTGCTTGCGTAGAAAAAGTAGAGTGCACAGAGGAATCAAAGGTGACCAGTCAGGGTCTAGCAAAATCAAAGGTATCTTATTATCAATCTTCTAGTTTCAAACTTGAAGTCCAAGTTGGTGCTTGGCATCAAGGGTTGGTGCTCCTTTCTGTTGGTGCAAAGAAATCAGGGTTTGGTGCTACTTCCAGTGGGTGCTGGTAAAATTGTTTGTAAATTTGTTGCTTTGCAAAGGCTAGATTTGGATGGTAGTCCAAGCAGTCATTTTTGAGGAGTAGCCACATTGGTGAACCTCGTTAAATCTTGTGTTGTGTGATGCTCTATTGCTATTCTTACTATATCTATTTATAAGTTTTAATTGCTGCTGTTTTAAGAGCTATAGATTCAATATTAAAGAGCTACACTGATTCACCCCCCCTCTTAGTGCCATTATAAGACTAATAGATCTGTTGATGTAGTGGACAGGAAGTTCAAAAGCTATTCAGATGCAAAAGATAGGAGTTCAAAGGTTATTCAGAGTATGTACAGTGATTTTCCAAGAAGACCGAAGTGGCCCATATGCAAAAGATCAAAGAAAAAGACAAGTAAGAAAAGTGTCATGATATCGCGACATATACAACAAGCAAGAAAAACTATCACGATTTCGTGACATGTTGGAAGAGAGAGAAGAAGTAGGAAAAACTGTCACGATTTCGTGACATGTTGGAAGAAAAAAGACAAGTGGAAAAACTGTCATGATTTCGCGACATGTTGGAAGAGAGAGAAGAAGCAGGAAAAACTATCACGATTTCGTGACATGTTGGAAGAAAAAAGACAAGTGGAAAAACTGTCGCGATTTCACGACATGTTGGAAGAGAGAGAAAGAGCAAGAAAAACTGTCACGATTTCGTGACATGTTGGAAGAGAAAAAGACAAGTGGAAAAACTATCGCGATTTCACGACATGTTGGAAGAGCAAGAAAAAGTGTCACGATTTCATGACATGTTGGAAGAGCAAGAAAAAGTGTCACGATTTCATGACAAATTCGAAGAAAGAGAAAGCAAGTTGGAAAAGTGTCACGATTTCGCGACATGTCGCATTTTCGCGACTAAAATAGGAGAGAGAAAGTAAGTTGAAAAAGTGTCACGATATTGCGACATGTAGCATTTTCACGGGCCAAAGCTAAGAGAAAGAGCAAGGAGAAAAAGTGTCGCGATATCGCGACATGTTGTTTTTTCGGGGGTCGAAGCAAAGAGAAAGCGTAAGGAGAAAAAGTGTCGCGATATCGCGACATGTATTTTCGGGGCCAAAGCAAAGAGAAAGCGTAAGGAGAAAAAGTGTCGCGATATCGTGACATGTATTTTCGAGGGCCGAAGCAAAGAAAAAGCATAAGGAGAAAAAGTGTCACGATATCGCGACATGTTGTATTTTCGAGGCCCGAAGTAAAGAGAAAGCGTAAGGAGAAAAAGTGTCGCGATATCGCGACATGTAGCATTTTCGTGGTCCGATGCAAAGAGAAAGAGAGAGAAAGAAAAAGTGTCACGATATCGTGACATGTATTTTCGGGGGCCAAAGCAAGGAGAAAGAGAGAAAAAGAAAAAGTGTCACGATTTCGTGACATGTATTTTCATGGTTAAGTTGAAGCCGACGAAGACCGATGACAGCCGACCAAATTTAGGGTTTACAGGTGTTCTAAAAGCCGACTAAGATTAGGGTTTACAACCGACTAAGATTAGGGTTTACAGCTGACTGAGATTATGGTTTTCATCATGAAAACGTTGTTATAAAAGGAGGGTTGTTTGGAGAATTAAAAAAATATCGAAGTGTGCGAAGTTCGGTCATAGTGCGCAGAGAGCAAGTCGTGTCGAATCGTGCTAAGTGCAAAATTCACAGAGAAAGTAGAGTGCGAAGAAGGGAGAAGATGGTCATGAAGTTTGACTGTAATGAAGCAGAGTGTGTGAAGTGATTGCATAGAGAAAGCAGAGTGCACAGAGAACGCAAAGGTGAAAAATATCAGTCAAGGTCTTACAAAAGCAAAGGTATTCTTACTGTCAAACTTATAGATACAGAATTGAAGTCCAAGTTGATGCTTGGCATCAGGGGTTGGTGCTCCTTCCAGTAGGGTTCTGGTAAATTGATTGTAAAGTTGGTGCTTTGAAAAGGCTGGATTTGGATGGTAGTCCAAGCATTCAATTTTTGAGGAGTAGCCACATTGGTGAACCTCGTTAAATCTTGTGTTGTGTGATGCTCTTTTGTTATACTACCTGTATCTAGTAATAAGTTTTAATTACTATGGTTTTAAGAGCTAGAAATTCAAGTTAAAAGAGCTACACTGATTCACCCCCCTCTTAGTGTCATTGTAAGACTAACAATTGGTATCAGAGCTAAGTTCCTGTACAAGCTTAACCGGCTAGGGTGATCTTGGAAGTAACACAATGGCAGGTGGAGAAGGCTTCTCATCAAACAAAGCACCATTGTTTGATGGATCTAATTACACATTCTAGAGAATCAGGATGCAGACATATCTCTATGCTTTGGGATACGACATCTGGGATTCAGTAGTTAGTGGATACACAATACCCATCGATCCTCCAAAAGAGGTTGATGAAAAGAAACTGTTTGAAAATAACTCAAAAGCAAAGAATGCTCTCATGTGCAGATTAGCGGACAGTGAACTGGTAAAGATCATGAGCTATAAAATGGCAAAAGAAATATGGGACAAACTAAGGAGTATTCATGAAGGAGATGATAAGATCAAAGAGGCCAAGCTACAGACACATCGAGCTCAGTTCGAAGGATTAAAGATGAATGACGATGAAAACATTGAGGCATTTATGCTGAGAGTTAATGGAATCATTAATGCGATCAGAGGACTCGACGAGGATATTGAAGACTCTGCAGTCGTGAAAAAGGTATTAAGATCTCTTCCTCAAAGGTTTGATTCTAAAGTCTCAGCGATAGAAGAAGCTAAAAATCTAAATTATTTTAGTATAGACGAGATGTATGGTTCCTTGACTGCATATGAGATGAGGATAGGAAGATCTAAACCCACAGATAGAGAAGCGGCTTTTAAAGCCCTTAAAAATAAAAATGCAAAACAAGAGTCCGAGGAAGAAGAGACATCAGATGAAACGAAAGTAAACTTTGTTAAAAAACTAAAAATGGGAAACAAAAAATATAGAGGAAAGCTACCGTTTAAATGTTTCAACTATGGAGACGTTGGGCATTTTGCGTCTAAATGTCCACTTAATAAGAAGAACAAAAATGATGAAGGATCGCACCAAGAAAGAAGTGACTGGAAGAAGAAAATGAATTTCAGAAAAAGCAACTTCAAGAAGAGAAGTTTCATCTCCAGGAATGCCAGTTCATCAGAAGACAGCTCCGGTGAGGATTCTGAAGAGGAAATAGGTGAAGCTCTTTTCATGGCTTTTGAAGAAGTAAAATCAAAAAAGGAAGGAGTGAACTCTGAAGTATGTGGTGAAAACCCTGAGGCTGAAGTAGATCTAGAAGGTGAGTTGATCTTTGCACTTGAAGAGTTGAAAACAGAGAGGAAAAAGAATAAGAAAATTTCAAAAAGGCTTGAGGATGCAAACGAAATCATAACCAGTATGAAAGTACAGACAGAAGAATACAAGAAAATATCTGAAGATCTCAAAGTACAAATTACCATGAAAATAGATTATTGCTACAAACTAGAAGAAGAGAATATTGGTTTACGGATGCAGATAGAAGGGATGAATCACAAAATTAGTTGCTATCACAAACGCGAAGAAAGTTCTATGAAGATGGATAAGATTATAAATGACCAAAGGCCTACAAACATCAAATTTGGTGTGGGTTTCGTCAAAGGAGAATCATCAAATGGATCAAAGGCCAGAAATGTAGAATCCATAAAGAATGAAGATAAGAAACTAGGTTGATCAAGGAAAAACGTCTCATGCAAAAGAAAGCAATAATGCCAGGCACGAAAGGAGAATTGACAATGATGGATTCACCAATGTCACATATCAAAGGAGAAGAAGACCTATGGCTCCTACGACAACATGGCAAAGACCATCACCCAGGTTCAATTATCCCTTTTTTGGTTTCTATTTTAAATGCAATGGCTATGGACATAAAATCTCAGACTGCAAATATAATGTAAAACCAAGAAATTTCACCAGTAGAAATGCTTTTTCTCCTCTAATGAATTATACAGTAGAATGCTATATCTGTCATAATTTTGGGCACATTGCAAGAAACTGTAGAAGTACATTTGCATCAAATCAGTTTCAGGGAAGAAAATTTCAACCAAATAGGATGAGACAAAATATAAAACTTCTTGGAAAACATGCACAAGCTATTGATAAGGGAAAGGCAAAACAAGAGCCCAAAACTACTATCAAAATGGAGTTGAAAGAAAAAGAGTGACTTAAGGAAGAAAAGGAATCCTTAATCGTACAAACAACATTTAAAGCACAGAATAAATGTGTACCATGGATACTTGATAGTGGATGCTCCAGTCATATGACAGGTGACAAACAAAAATTTGAGAAGTTATAGAAATATGAAGGTGGTTCAGTAAAATTTGGAAATAATGATGGAGCTAAGATAGTTGGCAAAGGTTCAGTTAAACTTAGTAACGGAAAAATTAAGTCAGAAGAAGTCTTGTTTGTGGATGGTTTGAAACATAACTTGTTGAGCGTAAGTCAGATTTGTGATAAAGGTCATGAAGTAGTTTTTAAGAAGTAGGGTTGTGAAGTCAGAAAAACAAACAGTGGAAAATTGATAGCAATTGGATCAAGGACATCTGGCAACTTGTACACGCTCTCAGAGACTTCAGAAGGAGCTTGTTTTATTGGATAGGAAGAAGAAAATTGGTTGTGGCACAAGAGACTCGGTCATATCAGTTTTGATAATCTAGTAAAAATCATCTCAAAAAGGGTAGTGAGAGATATTCCCACCATCAGCAAACCTACAAACAACATTTGTGCTTCATGCCAAAAGGGGAAGCAAACTAGAGTCACATTCAAAACAAAAGAGTACTACACAAGCAAACCTTTGGAACTAATACACACTGATTTATGTGGACCCATGAGAACACAAAGCATAAATGGTGACAAATATTTTATGTTGTGCATTGATGACTATTCCAGAATGACATGGATATTTTTCTTGAAGCATAAATCAGAAGCTCTTAGCATGTTCAAGATTTTCAAAAACCTCAAAACCAGGTTGAGAATGAAACAAGAAAGAGGATCAAATGTTTAAGATCGGACGAGAGGAGGAGAATTCATTTCGGAGGAGTTTACAGAATCTGTGAAAAATACGGTATTAGGAGACATTTTTCAGGAGCCGGGACACCTCAGCAGAATGGAGTGGTAGAAAGAAAGAACGGGATAGTGCAGGAAATGGCACGGACTATGTTGACTGAAAGCAGAGTAGCGATCAGATTTTGGAAAGAAGCAGTCCATACTATGGTGTATATCCAAAATAGGTACATGTTGAGAACACATGAAAGCAAAACTCCTTATGAGTTGTGGTTCGATAAAAGGGCAACAGCAAAATACCTCAAAATTTTTGGCAGCAAGTGCTACATCAAAAGAACTGAAGATAATCTTGGTAAGTTTGAAGATAGAGCGGATGAAGGTATTTTTGTTGGTTATTCATCAAAAAGCAAAGCTTACAAATGCTACAACAAGAGGCTAAAGAAAATTGTGGACAGTGCCGATGTTAAATTTGATGAAGGTAGAGAACGAGTAATTAGCTATGAAATGAACTACCCAATTTATGAAGAGGTTATTGAAGGAGATGAGGAAAATAAAATGAAAAAGATACAAAAAATTGACTCAGATGATTTAAGTTGTGATTCAAAAGTGGAAGAAAATAAGAAATTCAAAACAGGCAGCTAGCAGAAAAATCATCCTAGAGAGCAAATAATTGGAGACCCCAATGTTGGTGTTCAGACAAGAAGAAGAGTAGTAAGTAACTACTCTCTATTATCCAACATTGAGCCCAAAAACGTTGCTGACGCAAGTAAAGATGAAAGTTGGATGAAGGCAATAAATGAAGAATTAGATCAGATCGAGAAAAACAAAACTTGGGAGTTAGTACCTAGACCTGCAAATAAAAATATAATCGGGACTAAATGGATTTTTCGAAACAAATTGAATGAAGACGGACAGGTAGTCAAAAATAAAGCAAGATTGGTATGTAAGGGTTATGCACAAGTTGAAGGCATTGACTTTGAGGAAACTTTTGCACCAGTAGCTAGACTAGAGGCAATTAGAATGTTTCTGGCTTTAGCAGTCTACAAGAACTTCAAAGTTTATCAAATGGATGTGAAATCAGCATTTTTGAATGGGAAACTTGAAGAAGAGGTTTATATTGAGCAACCAGATGGTTTCGAACTTGGTAATGATCCCAACTTGGTTTGCAAGTTGAAGAAGGCATTATATGGCTTAAAACAGGCACCCCGAGCATGGTATGCAAGGCTAGACAACTATCTCACTCAACAAGGGTTTAAGAAAGGCATGGTGGATAGTAATTTGTATGTCAAAACAGAAAATGGGCAGCTTATTGTTCTTGTTGTATACGTAGATGATATCATATTTGGCAGCGACAAAGATGAGTCATGTAAAGATTTAGCAAATAAGATGCAGAAAGAATTTGAAATGTCAATGATTGGTGAACTTTCGTATTTCCTCGGGTTGCAAGTTAATCAAAATAAGAAGGGCATATTTATTTCTCAAGTTAAATATGTGAAAGAGATGTTAAAAAAGTTCACAATGGAGGATTGTAAGCCGGTTAGCACTCCCATGATGACAGTGTGCAAGTTGAGCAAGGATGACAAATCTCCACCTATTGATCAAACCATGTACAGATCTATGATTGGGAGCTTACTGTACCTGACAGCTATTAGACCAGATATTTTGCAAGCAGTATGCATGGTAGCATGATTTCAGGCTAATCCCAAGGAGACTCATGTGACGACGGTGAAGAGGATTCTTCGGTACCTCAAGGGTACTATGGAGTATGGGTTATGGTATCCGAAAGGTAAAGACTTCACCCTTATTTCGTATTCGGATGCAGATTGGGCAGGATGTGTAGATGACAAAAAGAGTACCAGTGGAGGTGCATTCTATCTTGGAGACAGATTGGTCACGTGGCACAGTAAGAAACAAGAGTCAGTTTCTTTATCGATAGCAGAGGTAGAATATATTGCAGCGACAACATGTTGTACATAGGTATTGTGGATGAAACAAACCCTGAAAGATCTTGGTATTAGCTTCAGTGAGCCAATATCAGTTAAGTGTGATAACACCAATGCCATTAACATCTCCAAGAATCCGGTTATGCATTCACGCACAAAACACATTGCTATCAGGTATCACTTTTTGAAGGAGAAAGTTGCGGAAGGTGAGGTTAAGTTGGATTTTGTTCCAACTACAGAGCAAGTAGTAGATATCTTCACAAAACCATTGCCCAAGGAAGTTTTTGAGTACCTTCGCAATAAATTGGGAGTGGTCACACTTCCCAAGAATTGACTAGCTACAGGGATCACATTCTCAGGGGGAGCATTTAAGTATTTGATTATCTTTTTGCTCATGTTCATGATTGTTGCTATGTGTAATAAATTTTGCCTGAGAATGTTGTGTATGGACTCAGGGGGAGTCTGTAGTAGCCCTTTGGTATTATTGTCAAAGGGGGAGAAGAGTTACAGGAAATTGCACATGTGTTGCCAACAATTCCAAAGGGGGAGATTGTTGAGCAAGGTGCAACAACAATATTGTCATTGTTGTCAACACAGTCAGATAGATCTGTTGATGGAGTGGACAGGAAGTTCAAAAGCTATTCAGATGCAAAATATAGGAGTTCAAAGGTTATTCAGAGTATGTACAGTGATTTTCCAAGAAGACCGAAGTGGCCCATATGCAAAAGATCAAAGAAAAAGACAAGTAAGAAAAGTGTCGCGATATCGCGACATATACGAGAGGCAAGAAAAACTGTCACGATTTCGCGACATGTTGGAAGAGAGAGAAGAAGCAGGAAAAACTGTCACGATTTCGTGACATGTTGGAAGAAAAAAGACAAGTGGAAAAACTATCATGATTTCACGACATGTTGGAAGAGAGAGAAGAAGTAGGAAAAACTGTCGCGATTTCATGACATGTTGGAAGAAAAAAAGACAAGTGGAAAAACTGTCGCGATTTCGTGACATGTTGGAAGAGAGAGAAAGAGCAGGAAAAACTGTCACGATTTCGCGACATGTTGGAAGAGAAAAAGGCAAGTGGAAAAACTGTCGCGATTTCGCGACATGTTGGAAGAGCAAGAAAAAGTGTCGCGATTTCGTGACAAATTCGAAGAAAGAGAACAAGTTGGAAAAGTGTCGCGATTTCGTGACATGTCGCATTTTCGCGACTAAAATAGGAGAGAGAAAGTAAGTTGGAAAAGTGTCACGATTTCGCGACATGTAGCATTTTCGCAGGCCAAAGCTAAGAGAAAGAGCAAGGAGAAAAAGTGTCGCGATATCGCGACATGTATTTTTGGGGGCCGAAGCAAAGAGAAAGCGTAAGGAGAAAAAGTGTCACGATATCGCGACATGTTGTATTTTCGGGGCCGAAGCAAAGAGAAAGCGTAAGGAGAAAAAGTGTCGCGATATCGCGACATGTATTTTCGGGGGCCGAAGCAAAGAAAAAGCGTAAGGAGAAAAAGTGTCGCGATATCGCGACATGTATTTTTGGGGCCCGAAGCAAAGAGAAAGCGTAAGGAGAAAAAGTGTCACGATATCGTGACATGTAGCATTTTCACGGTCCGATGCAAAGAGAAAGAGAGAGAAAGAAAAAGTGTCGCGATATCGCGACATGTATTTTTGGGGGCCAAAGCAAGGAGAAAGAGAGAAAAAGAAAAAGTGTCATGATTTCGTGACATGTATTTTCGTGGTTAAGTTGAAGCCGACGAAGACCGATGACAGCCGACCAAATTTAGGGTAAGAATATCCAAAATGTGTGGTAAAAACCACTTTTGATACTTGGAAGGTCCCAAGGTTTAGTCACATGATCTATGAATGTGCCCATGTGAGTAGTCTTCCTAAATATAACATGTTTTAGGTCTCTACATATTCGATATAGCACAAATATGCTTAATCTCTGTCTCTGATCTGGCACAAACCTATCCTCAAATATACACCCAAATCTATCCTCAATCTCTATCCTCAAATTTATCCTCAATATCTATCCTCAAATCTATCCTCAATCTCTATCCTAAAATATGTACTATAAGCTTACATAAAATCTCACCCAAATCTATCCACAAGTCTTCTCAAAGACTTACCTCAAATCTGCTCAACAAGTCCTCACTAGAACTTATCCAATCTCATAGAAACATAAAGAGAATTGTTAGATACTCAATATACTTCACATTTACCGAAATGCTCAATTACTTTCACTTTCTCTTTTATCAAACACTAAACCTCTTTCTCAAATCAATTCAAAATATAGAATAATTTGTTTCATAGAACTTGAACTATCACTTCAACACGTCCACTTTACTAGGCTCAAACAAATCTACTCAACCAATCACTCAATGAATTAACTTTTGCTTACAAATCCTAGTCCAAGCATATGAACACTCACTCAAATGTTTCCAATAATGCTTATCAATTAATCTCACATAACAATGATGTTGGACATTTTGAGCTTATTTAGTTGTCATTGATGTCAAAGTGAAAAAGTCATCATTTATACCATGGAGCACACCATCAATAGCACTAGGAACAATGTGAATATTTGAAGAGAAAGTTGGCAAAATAATATTTTATGAGGGTTTATGGTAAACCCACGATGGCAGAATATATTACATTTAAAGGTTTAAGTTTAAACCCAAAGTTAAAGTTTATAAAAATAATTTATAAATTATAAAGGTGGGAGCACTGATGTCATGCAATAAAAGGAAGCGTCAACATCCAAGCAACAAAGGAATTTGTGTATAAATAGATGCCAAGGAGGCATTCAAAATTCACCCCTTTGATCGATTAATGTATGCTATAAAAAGTGAGGTTCTCGTGCTTGTTGATCATGAGGAAGAAGACAAGAAATTTTGTTTGTCTTTAGCGCCAGGTAGAGGAAAAAAGAGGAAGGGCACATTTATTGAAATGCATAGGACACGGTGGTCCTTTAGTAGTGCATGTTTTGTGAAGGCATTGGGAGTTGAGGAAGCACGTGATCAATTCACGTGGAGTGGTGTGTCTTGGGTGCCAAGGGAAGTTTGTTTTGCACATGGTTTTTGCATGCTAGCTAAGGACAAAGAAGACAAAGAGCACTTAGGCTCTTAACCATGCATCTAGCACATGCGTTAGTTATAGCCATGGCTAGAGTGCTCACAGAGGTAGAGAACGTGGGTTTGAAACCCACTAAGAGGTAAAGGTAAATTTTTGATAATTAATTTTTGCCTAAGGTTTTTCAAAGGATATTGTGGAGTAATAAGGGTTTGTGAAAAGTTGTGTGTTTGATTTATGTTATTGTTGGATTTATAAGGGTTTGAGAAATTTTGTTGATTTGATATTTGATTTTTATTATTGTGGAGTAATAAGTATTAATGTGAGGTTGTTTTATTGATGAAGTGATTTATATCTTTGGAACCATAAAGAAAGTTGATTTGATTTTTATCAAAGTTTCTCTTGCCATTAAAATAAATTAAAGAGGTTTGAATTAATTTTTTGTGGATGTTAATTTTATTCTAGTTGGGAGTTTATAAGGTGCTATTGGATAAATTTTTTATGTATGTTGATGATTGTTTTGAAAGGTGGAGTGATAAGGTGTATTTGAGTATTTACATTATATTGTGAGAAAGATTCATCTTCTAACCTCTTTAATTTTAGCATAGAAGTGTTTGTGGTTATGGCAGATTTATGATATTCCTTCATCAAGAAAAAGGTATGAGCACATTCTTCCATAGTTTATTTGATTGTTTGGTTTTCTAAAAAATAATTTTGGAGTGAAAAGGAATAAAGGGTTGTGATTAAACCCTTGTTTTATAAACCTTTTTGTTGAAGTCATTGGTTGTGTGAAGAACTTGAACTAGGTTTTGAGTATAATTGCTATGAGAGGATTGTTTTATAAGCATTATTGTTGAAGCCATTGGTTGTGTGAAGAACTTGAACTAGGGTTTGAGTATCATTTCTATGAGAGGATTGTTTTATAAGCATTTTTGTTGAAGTGAGTTGTTGAGAAAAGAACTTGAACTAGGGTTTGAAAAGAACATGAGTATCATTGTTATGTGAGATTTGTTGTTGAGAATTTTTGGAAATATTTTGAGTTGATGATTACATTCTTGGACTAGGATTTGTGAGCAAGGGTTGTTTCATTGAGTGATTGGTTGATTAGAGTTGGTTGAGCCTAGTCAAGTGTATGTGTGAAGTGATTGTTCAAGTTCAATAAAACAAACTATTATATATTCTAATTTGTATTGAGAAAGTGATTGGGCATTTAGTATAGAACATATTGGGTCTCTAACAATTATCTTTATGTTTCTATGATATTGGACAAGTTCTGTGTGGACTTGTTGAGAATATTTGAGCAAGTTTTGTGTAGACTTGTTGAGCAGATTTGAGCAAGTTCTATGTGGACTTGTTTAGCATATTTGAGCAAGTTCTGTGTGGACTTGTTGAGCAAATTTGAGCAAGTTCTATGTGGACTTGTTGAGCATATTTGAGCAAGTTCTATGTGGACTTGTTGAGCATATTTGAGCAAGTTCTGTGTGGACTTGTTAAAGAAATTTAAACAAGTTTTGTGTGGACTTGTTGAGCATATTTGAGCAAGTTCTATGTGGACTTGTTGAGCATATTTGAGCAAGTTTTATGTGGAATTTTTGTACATATTTGAGGATAGGTTTGTGCTAGACCAGAGATAGATATTGAGAATATTTGTGCTAGATCGAAGGACTATGTTTAGTGTATATTTGAGATAAATATTTGGAGGTGATAGAGTAAAGAGGATAGTAGTCTCCAATGGATAGAGATCCATCAACTAGGGTAGTGAGGATAGGTCTTCTGAGTGGGTATAAGAGTCTTCAGTGGAGAGATATCCATAAGCCAGTGCAGTTGAGGTAGTAGTCTTCTAGAGGAGAACCAACTAGAGTAGAGGAGGAGTTCTCCTATGGATAGATATCCATGAACTTGATTTAGGGGATCAACATCTCCTTTGGATAGATTTACATAAACATTTTAATAGGGAAAGGATTCCCAAGAGATTTATTGAGAAAAATTAGTGAAATATTTTCTCCGTGGAGTAGCCCACATTGGGTGAACCATGTTAAACTGGAGTCTCTATTGTGTGTGATGATTTGTACATTACTTAGATTATTGCTATTGATATTGCCACTGATTATATTGATTAATACTATTTGGGAAAGAAAAGTAAAAAGTGGTATTATACTATTCACCCCCCTCTTAGTATAAGCTTGTGTTCTTCAATTGATATCAGAGCGGGTTCCTTCAAAATATTTTAACATCTTTGTTGTGGTTGATCCACAACACACCCCAAAATTGGGGACCCACCTTTTTGCAGGCTTGCAGAGAAGAATCTCGGTGACCCAGATGCTAAAATTGAAGAAAAGAGGAAAAAATGCCTAAGTGTTGAAAGTGTCGCGAAATCGCGACATGTCGCGAAATCGTGACTTGTCGCGCCATCGCTGCCGGAAATAGGAAAGTTGTCGCGAAATCGCGACATGTAGCTCCATCGCTGCCGAAGAGGAGAGAAAAGAAAAATTGAAAGTTGTCGCGAAATCGCGACATGTCGCTGAGAAGAAAAGAAAAGGTGTCGCGAAATCGCGACATGCCGTTGGAAAAGGATGAAAAGTGTCGCGATTTCGCGACGTGTTTTGCCGAAGCGTACGGATGATGAAAAGTGTCACGATTTCGCGACGTGTTTTGGCAAAGTGTACGAAAGAGAAAAACGTCGCGATATCGCGACAGAAACAGCGAAAGGACTCGAAGCGGAAGGACGTCGCGATTTCGTGACCGATTGTAGCAAAGGTGTACGGAACAGGAAATGGTAGCGAAATCGTGACATGTTTCGGAGAGATGGCCCGAAGGAGAAGGTGGTCGCGATTTCGTGACGTGTTTTAGCAAATTGTACGGCACAAGGGAGATGTCACGAAATCGCGACAGAAATGAAGACCATGCCCGAAGCAGAGAAGCGGTAGCGAAATCGCGACAGGTTTTGCCAAGGCGTACGAAACAGAAAAATGGTCGCGATTTCGTGACGTGTTTCGGGGAGGCGTACGAAAAGAGAAAGCGGTAGCGATATCGCGACAGTTTGCGGCAAGCAGGTTCGGGGGCAAAAGCCGTAGCGATATCGCGACGGTTTGTTGAAAGAAGGCAAGAGAGTGATAATGGTCACGATTTCGCGACGTAAAGTTGCCAAAGAGGTCCGAAAGAAAATGGTAGCGATTTCGCTACAGCTTTGTGAGAAGGAAGCCCGACGGAGAGATGGTAGCGATTTCGCTACAGCTTTGTGAGAAGGAAGCCCGACGGAGAGATGGTAGCGATTTCGCTACAACTTTGTGAGAAGGAGGTTCGAAGGAGAAATGGTAGCGATCTCGCTACAGTTTGTGGCAAGAAGGCTCAAAAGCAAAAATGGTCGCGATATCGCGACAAGATGCTGCCGAGGACGTACGATCGGGAAGAGTGTAGCGATATCGTGACATGTCGCGATTTCGTGACATGTCACGTTTTCGTGCATTTTCGCGGCCAAGAAGGTGAACAGGCGGCATGCAATTTTTGTCGGGATTTTCGTAGAGTGGCGTTACAGAAGGCGCGGAGAGAGTGTGACACGTGGCATGCGGGTGTCGAGTCTGTAGAAGCGTTACATGCAACGGAGGATTTTAGGCGTTTCGGCGTTAAACATGGAATAAAGACAAGGAAAAGGTGGGAATTCGAAAGGTCACATGCAGGAAGGTGAAGCGAAGCGACCAGGGAGAATCGAAGAGCCGTTTCCGCTAGTATAAAGCCAGAAGTGCAGATTGAAAGAGGGGTTGGAAATTGCCGATTGCAGAGTTGCAGAGACAAGGGCTTTTTGCCATTCCGGGCCTGCACTTGGGCAATTTCCTTCTTTTTTGTTCTGGAATATTTGTGCCTGGAACATTCTTTGAATGTAATTGACATATCATTTAATATAAAATACAGAGTATTGGCATCTCATTGATGAGAAAGAAGGAGTCATTTTGTGCATGCATGATTTAATGTTTTATCTTTCATTCCAGATTTTTGAGGCTTTTAGGTGAAGTTTAATGCAAGTGTGCTTGGTTGCTTCATGCGAATGCCTAAGTCTGGAATTACAGTGAGAAACCCTAGAAACCAAGCACCTAATTTATTTGGATTGTGTGAGTTTGCAGGTTCATTAGATTAGGTTGCATGCATAAAACCTCGGTATCTTCGGTTTCATCGAATTGATGGCAGCATTCTGACTGTAGTTTAGTTTCTCTTCATTTACTTTTCTTTATTGTTCAAAACCTTGCTTTATTCTCTGCAGTTTAATTACTGTATCCAAATTAATAACTGAAAATCCATCAAAATCCAAGATTAAAGTACAATTATTCACTTTGAGTCCACTGTAAATTCAAATTATATAAACCCCAGTGCCCCTTGTTAACATCCACTTGCAAACCCTAAGGTATTCCTAGCATTTCACTTGAATAACATCATTGGTAGACAAAGAATCAGCATAACAGGAACCTTGGAGAAGTTACCTTCTTTGCAAGCAGAGGATTTTAGGACTCAGATCCTACCGGAGAGTGTGCTTTCACAATTGGGTGAAAACACCACTCAACAGATTGGCGCTAGAAGGAGGGCCTGAACTGGTTTATTTGATTTTGATTTTCATATCTGAATGTCTTGTTTTTGACTTAATTTTGAAATCATTTACGGCTAAACTGCAACACTGTTTTTGTTTTTGTTGCAGGTTTTCTTCGAAATAGCCGAGGGTTTCCTCAGGCAGGCTGGACCCACCACGCCGTATTGCGACCAGGTCTCAAACAACCGGAGAAACCATTTTTCATGACCTTACTCGGTACTCCCAAGGGTAAAGCCAAGCAAGTCGTAAGCACACCGATCGCAAAAGACCTATTTTCTCCAGGAATGTCGAGTGGACCTACGCCGATAATATCCGTTGCCCCTAGTGTGCCTATAGTTAGTAATATTTCTACCGCTATTGTAGGTCTGTCTACATCAATTCCGAGTCAAATGGCTCAAGCTCCAAGAGCTCCTTGGTATGGAGCTAACAATACTCCTTTGAATATTGTCTGGGGATATCCATGAAATCCCCAAGAACATTGAAATATTTTTGCCTAAATACAAGCCGGATGGCCTAAGAACAATGAGAAGAACATATCCAAGCCTATAGGGATGTTTTAATTAGGTTGCAAGTTCAGCATGAAGATGTAGCTTGCAGACTTTTCCCCATGAGCTTGGATCCAATAGCATATGAATGGTATATATGCTTGCCAACTGGTTCAATCACCTCTTGGACACAAATGGAAAATGCCTTTGTCAATCAATTTAGATCACCCTTAGATCCCGCAACTATTTACAATCAGTTTATTACATGCAAACGGGGCCAAGGGGAACCAATCCGAATGTTTAATCAGAGATTCCAAAAGAACTATAATAGAGCAATTAGACATTTTGCCATCGACCCCGCAGTGGCTTTGCAGATATATTTTGGGGCATTGGACCCCATGACAGCTATGTTTGCAAGGCGCAATCCTCAGGTCACCACGCTGGCTTTGGCATATAATGAAGCCATGACTATTGAGCAACAATTGACACCGCAAGGCTACGGGTTTACCCAGATGCCTATGATGGGACAGTGTGCTCCATATGGTCAAGTTCCCCAGGAAAATCAACTCATGGCACCACAAATGCCAAGTATGAACGCCTTCCCATATCAACGACCGTATCCACCAAGCACCCGCATATGCACCCATTCCAATCCAACCAATCACAGCCACTCCACCTGTTCCTGCATTTTTGCAGAACAGTCAATCAACTATGCAAGAAACTAGTCAAGTCAATCCTCAAGCCATAGTTCCTTTTTCGAATCCGATCCCGATTCAAAGTGTCAACCCATACGGGAATCCAATTCCTCGGAACCCGACCCAAATGTGGAATCAAGACCCCATCAATTATGCAAATCCAATGGGGGTTAACAACAATGTGGTTCCACCGAAGGATGTTTTTTTCGAAGTCGAAGAGCTCAAGAAACTAGTGCATAAACTAAGCAATGACAGGGTTCAACAAGCAGAAGTATGAGTCCCATGCCCCTCACCCAAATCGGAATTTTAACAATAGAGGGAGGCACTGGAACACCAAGCCAAACAATGGGGGAGTTCCTGCTCCCATTGCTAATCAATTAGATGCTTCTGCAGGCCCTAGCCAATCCAATTCTCTTTTGAATCTTTCAGATTTGGCATGGGAAAGGGGGTGCAGGTTACATAACACAAAAGAACACAATGAGAGGAATTGTCCTGAGATTGCTAGATACACTCATTGTCTTCAAGCACAAGTTGATGATTTGGAATTGGTATCAAATGAGGATCCATCGTATCATCAAGATGAAAATATTATGGTGATGGAAACAGTATATCACCAAGAGGGTGAGAGCGAGGAGGAAGAAGACGAAGTTTTGGAACAGGAGGTGCAAGCTTTTCGAGATTTCAGAAAGGGGACTCATGGGTACCATTTGAGGAGTAAATCTAAAGCCCCTAAAACCTCATCAACACCTCCAAACAATTCTATTCTTCCTCCAGATACAAAGGCAAGTAACAACCCTCCCCCTCCACTCAGAAGAGAAATGTCTAATGACGTCCAGAAGACAGTCAAATTCGAAAAACCAAATTATGACGTAGTGGAGGATATGAAGAAGTCCAAATCTAGCCTTTCATTCCTGGACGCAACTAAATTGCCTGGTCAAAAGGAGGCGTTGATAAGAGCTTTGAACTCACCTGATCCGATGTGGAAGGAAAAAAGAGTTGAATCCCATCTGATTTTGCGAAAGGAGAGAAGGGATGTCCCGCCATTCTTATTGACTCGAGAATTGCGGGTAAGAACTTGCATAACTGTTTGGTGGACACAGGAGCCACGAGCAACCTCATGCCTACGGAGATATGTCAAATGTTGGGTCTACAACCGGTTTCATCCAAGTGCACGGTCTTGCAATTGGACCGTTCAGAGGTAAATGTAGTAGGGACCTTATATGATGTCAAGATTCAATTAAATTCTGAACCCAGGGTCCAGCAGGTTGTAGACATTTTGGTGGTTAACATCCCAAGTAGGTATGGAATGTTACTTGCGAGAGACTGGATGAAAACTCCGAATGGTTATTTTTCAACAGACTGCTCGCATATGTGGCTGCCATGGAAGGGCATTGCAAATCAAATCAGAGTGGAAAACGAACCGAGGCTTAAGGAGATCATAACGAATTTCAACAAGCCGAATGAGGTTCAATTTTCTGAGCCAGACCTAGGGGTCTATGCACTTGATGTTGAGAAAGCTGTTGACGAGCTTAAAGAAGAAGTGTGTCATGGTGGTTCTTCTGAGGAAAAGGATTACACGTGGTTGCTCAAGTTTGATGGATCAAAGTCTAGACAGGGAGCAGGAGCTGGAGTCGAGCTCATTGGTCCAGGAGGTAAACCATTATTGGCTGCCTACAGATTGCAATTTCCTTGCACAAACAATGTGGCAGAATACGAAGCATTGATCTATGGTTTACGTCTAGCATTGAGCAAACATGTTAAATGCTTGAAGGTTTTGGGAGATTCTGAGTTGGTTGTCAAGCAAATCAAAGGACAGTATACATGCCGTGACAAAATACTGAGCCTTTATAGAACTAGGGTTATGGACCTCATGGAGGAGTTTGATGCATTCAACATAGCCCTTATTTCTAGGAGAGGAAATCGAATAGCAGACTCTCTTGCAGTCGCCGCGGGCATGTTAAACCCGGTGGATATAAAAAGATGTAAAAAGTTTTCCATTGAGTTGGTTCCTTGTCCATCAATACCTGATAATGTAAAGAATTTCCAGGTTTTTGAAAGTGACAGGCACATCTTCAAGTTTGTCACAAACTCGGGTATTTTTGAAAATCAGGTGATTGATGAGGAACAAAGGTGGCAGGATGAAACAGAAGAAAGTGAAACTGCGTATCAATCCAACAAAATTCCTAAAGATGTGGTTTCATTAGAAAGGATGTTCGACATGGAATGCAAGAACAAGAAAAGAAAAAGAGTCCCACTCCCCAAAGATGCATGCGATTCAATTAATCTAGGGAGTGCAGACAATCCAAAGGAGGTGTACATAGCAAAGGCATGTACAGAGGAAGAAAGGAGCAATATAATACGGCATTGAAGCATTACATAGATTGTATTGCTTGGAACTACAATGAGTAAAGACTTACAACCAGAACATTATCACACATACCATCCCTTTGAAGCCAGACTCCAAGCCTTTTAGGCAAAGACAGCGAGTTGTTAACCCGCTATTGGAGCCTTTGATCGAAAAGGAGGTTAAAATATTATTGGAAGCGAAAATCATTTTTCCTGTTAGGCACTCAACCTGGGTGGCCAACCTCGTTCCAGTAAGAAAAAAGAGTGGAGAGATTAGGCTGTGCATAGATTTTTGAAATCTTAATAAAGCCTCTCAAAAAGATAATTATCCATTACCATCAATCGATGAAATTCTGCAAATGGTAAATGGATCTGAAATGATGTCCTTTCTCGATGGATATTCGGGGTACAACCAAATTCTTATACATCCAGATGACAGGATGAAAACAGCCTTCACTACCAAGTGGGGGACATTTGCATATAAGAGAATGTCGTTCGGATCGTTAAATGCTGGTGCAACTTTTCAACGCGCCATGGATTACGCATTCAAAGGGCTAATAGGCAAATGCATCATCGTGTATGTGGATGATATCCCAGTTTTCTCGAAGAAGAGAGAGGATCATGTTAAAGATTTGAAGAAAGTGCTTCAAAGATGCAGAGAACATGGAATTTCCTTAAATCCCAAAAAGTGCATTTTCGGAGTGACAGAAGGGAAATTGTTGGGTCACATCATTTCAAAAGAGGGCATATCCATCGACCCGGAAAGGATACAAGCTATCCAAAACCTACCTCTCCCGAGCAGAAAAAAGAACCGAGATCTTTCTTTGGGCAAGTCAATTTTGTGAGGAAGTTTATCTCTAGCTTTGCTCGAGATAGCCAAACCTCCGAACCGGATGCTCAAGAAAGATGTGGATGTAAAATGGAACGAGGAAAGTAGAGTGGCTTTCCAGAATATCAAAGATGCCATTTCCAGAGCCCCTGTCCTTATAAGCCCAGACTACTCCAAGCCTTTTTATATTTATGCTTTTGCATCAGAACACTCCTTTGCGAGTGTCTTAACCCAAAAAGGTGAGGATAGTGCCAAAAAACCCATTGCGTTTTTAAGTGCCCCCCTGAAAGACGCTCAATTAAGGTATTCAATCCTTGATAAGCAAATGTACGCACTTTTTAAAACTGTGAAAAAATTTAGGCACTACATCGTGCACAGCAGAATTATCGCCATCGTGCCCGATTCTCTCTGTCAAGACCATGTTTTTACGGAATGAACTAGGTGAGAAGAGAGGAAAATGGATTTCAACCATCCAAGAATTTGATCTCGAAATCCAACCAATGAAACTAGTTCGAGGACGAGGACTGGCGAAGGCGATCGCAGAAAATAATCCGCAAATAACAGGTCAATGCTCAAATACATAATACATGGCTAAGGATGACTGGTATGTTGATATTGTGCAATTTTTATTGACTGGTAAGTGTCCTTCTAATCTGAATTCAACACAGAGAAGAGCCTTAAGGCTTAAATCATCAATTATCTGATAAAATCTGGTGTGCTTTACAGGAAGAATCATGAAGGTATCTACCTGAGGTGCTTGAACAAAGAAGAAGCTGCCAGGGTGTTGCAGGAATTTCACGGGAAACATGGAACTGGTCATGGTGCAGCCAATGCTACAACACATCAAATCCCGAGAGCGAGGATACTACCGGCCACATATTTTCAAGGATGCGCATACCCATGTACGATCTTGTCATATCCGTCAGGTGGCTGCAAATAGAGAGAGAAATGCAGCCATGCTCGTTGCAACCTCGTAGTTGAAATGAGACCATTTGCACGATGGGGACTAGATTTCATCGGGGTTATTAACCCAAATTCTTTTGATTCTCATAAATTCATTTTGACGACTACGAGACTCATCGTACAAGGTGGACGAAGCGATTCCTACTAAACATGCCACCACAGATGTTGTGATTAAATTTCTTGAGGATCAAATTATAACAAGATTTGGAATGCCCGACTCTATTGTCAGTGACAATGGTAAAGCTTTTATTTCTACACAATTTGCAGATTGGGCATATGATAACAAAGTGAGCTTAAAGTTTGCATCCAATTACTATCCTCAAGGAAATGGGTTGGCCGAGTCTTCAAATAAGAATTTGTTGAATACTATTAAGAAGTTGCTGGAAAAGAACCCGCGGGACTGGCACAGTCAATTAAAGTTTGCCCTTTGGGCAGATAGGACCAGAGTGAAAGAATCCATAGGGAATACTCCTTATCATTTGGTCTATGGGCAAGACCCTATATTTCCAGCAAATTTGAAGTTATAGACCTTACATTTCATACAAGAGTACTTGGGGACAGATGATCAAGTTGAAGCCAGATTAAGCCAGTTGTTGCACCTTGATGAAAAGAGAGAAGAGGCCATGAACCACATGAATAAACACCAGGAAGTTGTCAAAAGGTGGTTTGACAGAAGGGCCAAAGTTAAATCATTCAGAATTTCAGATTTGGTATTACTATGGGACAAAAGACATGAGGAAAAAGGGAATCATCAAAAGTTTGATTGTCTTTGGTTAGGCCCATATCAGATTTCAGAGATTCTTGGGAAGAACACCTTCAGGCTAAAAACATTAGAAGGGGAAGATTTCATGCTACCGGTTAATGGGCAGATTTTAAAGCATTATTTTAGCCCTTAGGTTGTGGGATTTTCATATTATTCTTTTGGTTTTGGTGGGGATTTTCAGATTTTGTTTTTATTGTTTAGGATTGTTAGTCTAGCTAGGATTTTGGTTATGGATTTGATTTCAATTGACATGTGTGTTAATTTTGATAAAAAAATAATAAAAAAATAAAAATAAAAATAAAAATAAAATAAATAAAGAATAAAAAATTGAGATGTCAACTTATGCTTAAGGTTAGGAGAATATGAAATATTGGAATTATCTTGTAAAAGCTCCACAAGTAACATAAAACATTTTAAGTTATATTGTTTGATTTTGTGATGCATGAAAGAATCTGTTTTGCATGACAATTCATTCCATTTGTAATTCAAGAAATAATGCATTCATGTTCCATCTCACCTTACATACATCTCATCTTAGTTACATATGCATCTTAGGTACAAGCCATTAAAGTATGTCAAATCCTCTTAGGGTTGTGTTATAACATATATGTAAGTGAATCCTAAGGTTGGAAACTGAGTCTTGAGATATCTAGAACCAAGCACGTCTCATTCATTAAAAAGGATCTTGAGCAAAATGATCAAAACCTAAATTGGAAGGAAGGGTTGGGTGAAAGAAGTATTTCATGTCTATCCTATTTATGCAGCATGATCCTTAAAACAGTGGTTTTGACCACTTCCATAGAGCTTAAAGCCTAAAATCAGAGTAGTAAGGATAGGGTTAAATCCTCATCAAACTTAGGTTGAGGATCCAATTCCCCAAAGCTTTGATTTGACCCACATGGAGTAGTAAGGATAGGGTATAAATTCTCATCTCGGTTGGTTGAGAATCCGATTCCCCAAAGCTCTTATGTCTCATTTCATAATCAGTCTTGGATTGTAAGGATCGTACTATTTGTCCTCTACAAAGGATGAGTAGTCATCCCCAAGGTCTAAGCAACAAAATTAATGTTTTCATCTAAAATTTGGATTGCAAGGATCGTACTACGTGTCCCTAGCCAGGATGGGTAGTCATCCCCAAGGTCCAAGAAGTAAAAGAATAAATTTTTCCCATCTCATCTTTATTTTGGATTGTAAGGATTGTACTACTTGTCCTCTCGCAAGGGATGGGTAGTCATCCCCAAGGTCCAAAGAAATGGAGATAAGTTTTGGATTGTGGGGTTAGATATGCCCATGCATGGCATCATGTCTTGCCTAAAAAACAAGACCACCGATTGTCTAGAGGGTTAGACTAGCATGACCATTTCTTCCATAACTGGTTTAATTATTTTGCTTAAAGTGAGGTAATGAACTCTAAATCAGAATAGTAAGGATAGGGTTAAACTCTCATCTCGGTTGGTTGGGAGTCTGATTCCCCAAAGTTCTGATTTCACATTCACTTGCACATGGGTTCCAGATGGTAGAGACTCGTAACCAACTTTGGGATACAATAAGGTAATGAATTAGTGGATCCTAAGAGGGTTTGGCAATCTTGAATGCTTGTACATAATAATAGAAGAAGGACCATGCCTTTTATGAAAGCAAAATCTCCTTGCACATTCATTAGGGTACACAAATCATTCACCATCCCACATATGCATTCATGCAAAACTCGATAATGGAGTGTTGATCAATTTCAAACGATAGGGAAGGAAATTCATTGCACACACCGAGCTAACACTTGATGATTCTGATAATTCATGTCTTTCTGACCTTTGGGCATTTGTTATATTGCTTGTGCGCTAACATATGTTTGCGAGTTTGTGATATGTTTCAGGTTGGGTTCTTACTAAAATGCTCAAGAGCATTTGACAGCAGAGTCGCCATTTGTTGTGGTTGATCCACAACACACCCCAAAATTGGGGACCCACCTTTTTGCAGAGCTTGCAGAGAAGAATCTCGGTGACCCAGATGCTAAAATTGAAGAAAAGAGGAAAAAATGCCTAAGTGTTGAAAGTGTCGCAAAATCGCGACATGTCACGAAATCGCGACTTGTCGCGCCATCGCTGCCGGAAACAGGAAAGTTGTCGCGAAATCGCGACATGTAGCTCCATCGCTGCCGAAGAGGAGAGAAAAGAAAAATTGAAAGTTGTCGCGAAATCGCGACATGTCGCTGAGAAGAAAAGAAAAGGTGTCGCGAAATCGCGACATGCCGTTGGAAAAGGATGAAAAGTGTCACGATTTCGCGACGTGTTTTGCCAAAGCGTACGGATGATGAAAAGTGTCACGATTTCATGACGTGTTTTGGCAAAGTGTACGAAAGTGGAAAAACGTCGCGATATCACGACAGGAAACAGCGAAAGGACTCGAAGCGGAAGGACGTCGCGATTTCGCGACCGATTGCAGCAAAGGTGTACGGAACAGGAAATGGTAGCGAAATCATGACATGTTTCGGAGAGATGGCCCGAAGGAGAAGGTGGTCGCGATTTCGCGACGTGTTTTAGCAAATTGTACGGCACAAGGGAGATGTCGCGAAATCATGACAGAAATGAAGACCATGCCCGAAAGAGAAGCGGTAGCGAAATCGCGACAGGTTTTGCCAAGGCGTACGAAACAGAAAAATGGTCACGATTTCGTGACGTGTTTCGGGGAGGCGTACGGAAAGAGAAAGCGGTAGCGATATCGCGACAGTTTGCGGCAAGCAGGTTCGGGGGCAAAGGCCGTAGCGATATCGTGACGGTTTGTTGAAAGAAGGCAAGAGAGTGATAATGGTCGCGATTTCGTGACGTAAAGTTGCCAAAGAGGTCCGAAAGAAAATGGTAGCGATTTCGCTACAGCTTTGTGAGAAGGAAGCCCGACGGAGAGATGGTAGCGATTTCGCTACAGCTTTGTGAGAAGGAAGCCCGACGGAGAGATGGTAGCGATTTCGCTACAGTTTTGTGAGAAGGAGGTTCGAAGGAGAAATGGTAGCGATCTCGCTACAGTTTGTGGCAAGAAGGCTCAAAAGCAAAAACGGTCGCGATATCGCGACAAGATGCTGCCGAGGACGTACGGCCGGGAAGAGTGTAGCGATATCGCGACATGTCATGATTTCGTGACATGTCACGTTTTCGCGGCCAAGAAGGTGAACAGGCGGCATGCAATTTTTGTCAGGATTTTCGTAGAGTGGCGTTACAGAAGGCGTAGAGAGCGTGTGACACGTGGCATGCAGGTGTCAGGTCTGTAGAAGCGTTACATGCAACGGAGGATTTTAGGCATTTCGGCATTAAACATGGAATAAAGACAAGGAAAAGGTGGGAATTCGAAAGGTCACATGCAGGAAGGTGAAGCGAAGCGACCAGGGAGAATCGAAGAGCCGTTTCCACTAGTATAAAGCCAGAAGTGCAGATTGAAAGAGGGGTTGGAAATTGCCGATTGCAGAGTTGCAGAGACAAGGGCTTTTTGCCATTCTGGGCCTGCACTTGGGCAATTTCCTTCTTTTTTGTTCTGGAATATTTGTGCCTGGAACATTCTTTGAATGTAATTGACATATCATTTAATATAAAATACAGAGTATTGGCATCTCATTGATGAGAAAGAAGGAGTCATTTTGTGCATGCATGATTTAATGTTTTATCTTTCATTCCAGATTTCTGAGGCTTTTAGGTGAAGTTTAATGCAAGTGTGCTTGGTTGCTTCATGCGAATGCCTAAGTCTGGAATTACAATAGAAACCCTAGAAACCAGCACCTAATTTATTTGGATTGTGCGAGTTTGTAGGTTCATTAGATTAGGTTGCATGCATAAAACCTCAGTATCTTCGGTTTCATCGAATTGATGGCAGCATTCTGACTATAGTTTAGTTTCTCTTCATTTACTTTTCTTTATTGTTCAAAACCTTGCTTTATTCTCTACAGTTTAATTACTGTATCCAAATTAATAACTAAAAATCCATCAAAATCCAAGATTAAAGTACAATTATTCACTTTGAGTCCACTATAAATTCAAATTATATAAACCCCAATGCCCCTTGTTAACATCCACTTGCAAACCCTAAGGTATTCCTAGCATTTCACTTGAATAACATCATTGGTAGACAAAGAATCAGCATAACAGCAACCTTGGAGAAGTTACCTTCTTTGCAAGCAGAGGATTTTAGGACTCAGATCCTTCCAGAGAGTGTGCTTTCACAATTGGGTGAAAACACCACTCAACAATCTTGAAGGAAAAGCTAACAAGAACACAATAGATCCTAAGGAGGCATCTTCAAATAATTTAGCACCAGTATTTGATGGAAGTGACTATATGTATTGGAGTATGATGATGAAGATCTACCTGATGGAACTTGGCAATGAAATTTTGGAATCAGTGGAATTTGGATATGATCCCTTAATAAATCCTTCTACATATAAGGAAGGTAAGCTTTTACAACACTATAATTCAAAATAAATGAATGCACTTGTGAGAGGTTTGCTTAGAATAGAGTCTATGAAAGTTATGCATTGTAAAACTACAAAAGAGATGTGGGATAAATTGCAAAATATATATGAAGGAGATAAAAGTGTCAAGAAAGAAAAGATACAAAATCTCAAAGGACAACTTCAAGCATTAAGAATTAACGAAGAGGAAAATATTAGTGCTTATCTAATTTGAATTGATGAGGTTGTTAACGATATGCAAGGACTTGGAATGAAGATTGATGAATCAGATGTTTGTGATAAAGTCTTAATAACTCTTCCAAAAAGATTCAATGAATAGGTTTTTGCTATAGAAGCGTTAATGGATGGTGATATTTTAACAAGAGATAAGTTGCTTGGTATGATTACAACTTTTGAGATAAGAACAAAATATCCCATTCGCAAGAAGGAAGTAGCCTTCAAAGCAATTAAAAAGGTAAAAGGTAAGAATTCAGAATCAAGCAATGAGTCATCCATGATGAAGAAGATAATTATAGTAGAAAATATAAATATTCCAGAAGATCCAAATATCTAAAAACTATTAAGTGTTTCAATTGTAGAAAGTATGGATATTTTGAAACAGATTGTCAAGAACCCAAGAACAAAAATGGTGAAGAAAAGCAAGATCACACGAACAAGGAATCATAAAGATACAAGCATCAAAAGAAAAGCAAGGATGGATAAAATAGACAAGGAAAGAAGTTCTTACAAAGGTAAAAGAGGAGCTACTATGCGGATAAGGCAAGAAAGTACTCAAGTGATAGTGATTCTAGTTTTTCAGACAATGATAGAGATGAAGTCTTATTTATGATTGAAGAAAAAGAGCAAGTTAAGAAAAGGACTCTAGTAATTCTCAAGTGTTTTAGATGTGGTAACTTTGGACATCTTGAAGATGATTGTACAAGGGATGGTTATATTTTTAGTGATGATGAATATGAAAATGCACTTGAAAGACCAAATTAAAATATTCTAATGGAATTAGAAGAAGAAAGTGATCCTATAGAAGATAAGCCAATAGAAAATAAATATGAACAAAAAGGCAAACAAATAGAGGAATATTCAGAAAATAATGGTTATGATCTCAAGGGAGAACTTATTTATTCCCTTGACATGGTAAAGAAGGTAATAAAGCAACACTCTAAACTTGAAATTCAATTTCAATAATGTGATGAAGAGAGAATATTGCTTATAGAGGATTTAGAAAAATCAAAGGCTAAGGAAAAGAGGTTCAAATATAAGTTAGAAGCAAATATCTTGGAATGTGAGAAGTTAGCAAACGAAATGGCATTACTAAGAGAATATTGAGAAGACTCAAAGTTCAAGATGAAAGAGTTCAAAAATATCCCAAAGAAATTGGATAAGTTCAAGATACAAAAGCCTATATCAAGTAAAATGGGTCTTGGATTTGAACAGGTTCAAAAGAAATGGGAAGTAGAGTCAACTTCAAGTTTTGGAGGAGAATAAACTTTATATGAAGATACTTCATAAAAGATAGTGATAAATCTAAGGATGAGTTGGACAATAGAGAGTTCAACAAAAATAGGAACAATACACAAAGAAGATACATATGGAATAGCAATCAGAATAGGTCAAGAGAGACCAAGAGATCAATGAGGTCAAGACAAGGAAACTTCAATGGAATATGCTTCTCATGTCATAGGTTTGGGTACATGGCTTCACAATGCAGGATGCAAGAAATACAGGAATATGGGAATAGAAAAATTTTCCATGGGTATTGCTACTCATGTAATCAGTTTGGTCATAATGCAATGAAATATAGGGTTCATGACAGAAGAGGATATGGCTTCACTAGGAGAAATCCTAAGACATTTTCCCTCCAAAGGAATAATAACATTAAGTGTTATAAGTGCAATAATGATGGTCACACAACAAAGTGGTGTAGAGCAAATATTCCAGAAATAGGTATGAACAGGAACATGAAAAAGAACATGAATATGAATAGGAAAAGGAACGAGAACATGAATAGGAATAGGAACAATAATAGGAACATGAATATGAATGGGAATAGGAATAAGAATAGGAACATGGACATGAATAGGAATATGGATAGGAACAAGAACATAGATATGAACAGGAACATGAATGAGAATAGGAATGTAGACATGGATAGGAACATGGATATGGATAGAAATAGTCAGAGGAATAAAAAAATTTAGATAAGAAGAAAAGAGGATAAAGGTAAAGAACAGTGCTTTTTAGGAGTAGAAATACTCCCACCCCAAAATTAACCACCTCAAAAGAAGGTGGGGGAGGGACTAAGCTAAGAGGCTCATTCTTAGCCCCATGTCCCAAAGGTTACCCTTTGCCATTGATGTCAAAGGGGAGAGATTTGAGTAAGGGGAGGAGATTTGAATTGAGAGAGAATTGATCTAGGAGGAGCAATGTCCCAGGGGGAGAAGAACAAAGGAAAATTCATGTTTTCAGTAAAAGGAAATTGGGTTGCCATCAATGACAAAGAGGGAGATTGTTGGACATTTGAGATTATTTAGTTTTTATTGATGTCAGGGTGAAAATTCATCATTTATACCATGGAGCACACCATAAATAGCACCAGGAACAATGCCAAGACTTGAATAGAAAGTTGGAAAAATAATATTTTATGAGGGTTTATGGTAAAACCACGATGGCAGAATATATTACATTTAATGGTTTAAGTTTAAACCCAAAGTTAAAGTTTATAAAACTAATTTATAAATTATAAATGTGGTAGCTTCGACGTCATGCAATAAAAGGAAGTGCTAACATCCAAGAAACAAAGGAATTTGTGTATAAATAAATGCCAAGGAGGCATTCAAAATTCACCCCTTCGATTGATTAATGTATGCGATAAAAATTAAAAGATTTTCGTGCTTGTTGATCGTGAGGAAGAAGATAAGAAAGTTTGTTTATCTTTAGCACTAGGTAGAGGACAAAATAGGAAGGGCATATTGATTGAAATGCATAGGACACGGTGGTCCTTTGGCAGTGCATGTTTTGTGAAGGTGTTGGGAGTTTAGGAAGCACATGATCAATTCATGTGGAGTGGTGTGTCTTGGGTGCCAAGGGAAATTCATTTTGCATGTGGTTTTTGCATGCCACCATAGGACAAAGAAGATGAAGAGTGCTTAGGCTCTTAACCATGTGTCTATTGCACATGATGGTTATAGCTACATCTAGAGAGCTCATGAAGGTAGAGAACGTGGGTTCAAAACCCACTAAGGCAAAGGTAAATTTTTGATAATTAATTTTTTCCTAAGGTTTTCAAAGGATATTGTGGATTAATAAGGGTTTGTGAAAAGTTGTGTGCTTGATTTATATTATTGTTGGAGTTATAAGGGTTTGAGAAAGGTTGTTGATTTGATATTTGATTTTTATTATTGTAGAGTAATAAGGATTAATGTGAGGTTGTTTTATTGATGAAGTGATTTATATCTTTGGAACCATAAAGAAAGTTGATTTGATTTTTATCAAAGTTTCTCTTACCATTAAAATAAATTAAAGATGTTTGAATTAATTTTTGGTGGATTTTAAGTTTATTCTAGTTGGGAGTTTATAAGGTGTTATTGGATAAAAATTTTATGTATGTTGATGGTTGTTTTTAAAGGTGGAGTGATAATGTGTATTTGAGTATTTACATTATATTGTGAGAAGGATTCATCTTCTAACATATTTAAGTTTGGCATAGAAGAGTTTGTGGTTGTGGCAGATTTATGAGATTCCTTCATCAAGAAAAAGGTATGAGTACATTCTTCCATAGTTGATTTGATTGGTTGATTTTCTAGAAAATAATTTTGGAGTGAAAAGGACTTTATTAGGGTTTTATTTTGAGAGTGTTTGAGTTAATGCATCAAGGTTTTGTTAGAATAAAGAGTTGTGATTAAAACCTTGTTTTATAAGCATTATTGTTGAAGCCATTGGTTGTGTGAAGAACTTGAACTAGGGTTTGAGTATCATTGCTATGAGAGGATTGTTTTATAAGCATTATTTTTGAAGCCATTGGTTGTGTGAAGAACTTGAACTAGGGTTTGAGTATCATTTCTATGAGAGTTTTGTTTTATAAGCATTTTTGTTGAAGTGAATTATTGAGCAAAGAACTTGAGCTAGGGTTTGAAAAGAACATGAGTATCATTGTTATGTGAGATTTTTTGTTGAGCATTTTTGGAAATTTTTTGAGTTTATTATTACATTATTGGACTAGGGTTTATGAGCAAGGGTTTTTTCATTGAGTGATTGGTTGATTAGAGTTGGTTGAGCCTAGTCAAGTGGATGTGTGAAGTGATTGTTCAAGTTCCATAAAACAAACTATTCTATATTCTGATTTGAGTTGAGAAAGTGATTGGACATTGAGTATAAAACATATTGGATCTCTAACAATTCTCTTTATGTTTATATGAGATTGGACAAGTTCTGTGTGGACTTTTTGATAAGATTTGAGCAAGTTCTGTGTGGACTTTTGAGCATATTTGAGCAAGTTTTGTGTGGACTTGTTGAGCAGATTTGAGCAAGTTCTGTGTGGACTTGTTGAGCATATTTAATCAAGTTCTATGTGGACTTGTTGAGCATATTTGAGCAAGTTCTATGTGGAATTTTTGATCATATTTAATCAAGTTTTGTGTGGACTTGTTGAGCATATTTGAGCAATTTCTGTGTGGACTTGTTGAGCATATTTAATTAAGTTCTATGTGGACTTGTGCAAATTTGAGGATAGGTTTATGCCAGACCAGAGATAGAGATTGAGTATATTTGTGCTAGACTGAAGGACAATATTTAGTGCAAATTTAAGATAGATATTTAGAGATGACATAGTAGAGAGGACAATAGTCTCCAGTGGATAGAGATCAATCAGCCAGGGTAGTGAGGACATGTATTCTAAGTGGGGACAAGAGTCTTTAATGGAGAGAGATCCACAAGCCAATGCAGTGGAGGCAGTAGTATTCTAGAGGAGCACCAGCCAGAGTAGAGGAAAAGGAGTTCTCCAATGGATAGAGATCCACAAACTTTATTTAGAGGATCAACATCTCCTTTGGATAGAGGTCCATAAATATTGTAATATGGAAAGTATTCCCAAGAGATTGATTGAGAAGATTTAATGAAATATTTTCTCCACGGAGTAGCCCACATTGGGTGAACCACATTAAATTGATGTCTCTATTGTGTGTGATGATTTCTGTATTGCTTTGGTTATTGCTATTTTTATTTCCATTTATTATATTGATTAATACTATTTGGGAAAGAAAAGTAAAAGGTGGTCTTATACTGTTCATCCCCCCTCTTACTATAATATTGTGTTCTTCAAATGATACTCATGATATTTGCAAACCCTAGTTCAAGTTCCTCACTCAAATAAGTGCTTCAAAAACAATTCTAATCTCACATAACAATGATACTCATGATATTTGCAAATTTTAGTTCAAATTCACTCAACTTAATCACTTTAATAACAATGCTTATAAAATAAGGTTTTATCAACAACTCTTTATTTCAAAAAACCTTGAATCATTAATTCAACATACACTCAAAAATGCTTACCAAAAAATCCTTTTCACTCCAAATTTGCATTCACAACATTCAATAATCACTCACTAGGAAGATGTGCCCATACCTTTTTTTTGACATAAAAGTACCCTTGGAAAACCTGTCTCAATCACAATTTTCTTTTTTCCAATTTCAATGGTTAAATGACAAAATATCACTTCAACACTTTCTCAAAATATTCCTTAGACACAAAAATAATAAAATCTCAATTATGCCTTACTGCCCCATTTTAAAAATAATATCCATCAAATCATTTGATACACCTTATAAACTTCAACTTAAAATAATATCCAACACAACAAAACCTCAAACGATCTTCCTAAAACACGTTACTACCATTTTCAAACACTAAAGCAAATAAAACCCAAAAAATTATTTTGCATCAACCTTATAAATCTTCTTACAACTTTACAAACCAAATAAAATATGCAAAAATAAATCTTTAACACCTCAACTAACTCCTCCGAAAATTTTGGTCAACTAATGCATACCTTCATTTTTTCTCCCCAAAAGGGTTTTGACGTGATTCGAGCCACCATGTCACCAAGCACCAAGTGCCTTAGAACTTTGGAGCCCATCACATGGGCTATAGGTGCCCATGTGAAGGGAGGAAGGCTTCCTTCCTATTAATCCTTCTCGCATCGTTGACTTCACATGAAAACCACAATGCAATCCTCTTTTATGCAACATGACTCG
Source organism: Wollemia nobilis (assembly GCA_028583015.1). NCBI lineage: Eukaryota > Viridiplantae > Streptophyta > Pinopsida > Araucariales > Araucariaceae > Wollemia > Wollemia nobilis. Next base: position 10,482,341 of record JAQPPZ010017052.1, read on the forward strand.
CACAAGCTCGCATTAATCAAAATAATTCAAAGGCATAAGGTGAGTTTGGCTAAGGTAGGGTAGTCCCTCTTTTATAAACATTTGGTTGATTTTGCTCCCACGTTGGCACTAAGAATTTATTGGATATTTTGAGTCATTAAGTCGAGTTGTCATGAGTTGTCATTGATGTCAAGGAATTTGTCAAGAAATAAAGTTGTCATTAATATCCAGGAAGAATATTCTAATAATGTCAAAGGTCAAGAGGAAAAATGCAGAGGTTAAAGGTAAGGCTAAAGGCAAAAGGGCTCCATAATATTTTTAATATTATGTGGAAGCATAAGTTAAAAGGTTTTTCATAAAAACCCAAGAAATTTTATTGCAAAGCTAAAGGAAGGTTTAATATTTATTTGATAAAATATTTAAATTCAAAATGAATTTAAATTTTATAAAAAAATATTATTTATACCATGTTGCAAAGGTGGCCTAAATAAAACCAAGGGTTTTAAAGAAGTAATTTCTAAAATTTAAATTTAAATGAATTTAAATATTTTATAAATTAATAAGGTCAAAGGGATAAACAAGTGCCGACATCTAATACATTGGAGGAAATTTGAGCACTAACATTTTGCATAAAGGAGGGAAACCATTATAAATACCAATGTCTAAAAGGCATTAAAACTTATCCCTTTTCTTGATTAATGTATGTGTGCAATTGTGTCGAATCATGCAAAATATGTGAAGTGGTTAATGTATTTAGCACTAGTGAATAATGTTTAAGAGGAAAAGTGTGAATTGACCAAGCGCCAACTGGGCAACGTGGCCTAGTGGCAAAGAAGATAACACTAGAGTGTTGGGCACTAGGAGACCTACATTCGAAATGTTGTGGCAGCATTTTGGTGGTTGCATTGGTGTTGGAGAGAACCAAAGGAAAGGCGTATGTTTTATGCTAAGTAAGGTGAGGAGTTTTTAGAGCACGTAGTGCTCTCTTCTCCCCAAGCAAGCGCCTAGCTCGCACGGTGGTTGGAGCCATGGCTAGGGTGCTGGTTGAGGAAGCGTCGTGAGTTCAAAGTCCTTCCAAGGCAAGGCAAAGGTATTAATTTGTGTGTGTAATATTTTATGTGCCTAAGGTTTGACATAAGGTCTTAGGGAGATAAAAGGGTTGCTTAAAGTTTTTATATTGATTATTATTTTTGGTATATTGGAGGAATAAGAAGTTAGATTTATTTTGAATAAAGTGTTTGTCACATTGATTTGTTGAGGATTTAAAGGATAAAAGGGATTTCTTGCATAGAGTTATTTTTTATAAAGAAGATTGCATTAACATTATTCTTGTCATTGATTATTATTATCATTGTGAGATTAAAAGGTGTATTTGGTGAATTAATTTTTGTAAAGGTTGAAGAATTTTTTCTTAAAGATGGAGTGATAAGGTGTATATGTTTTGATATTTACATTGTAATTTTTGAGGGAGTTTATCATCTTATAACTTCTTGAGCTTGGAAAAAGAGTGTTTGTTGTTGTGGTAGATTTATGAGATCCCTTCATCATCAAGAAAAAAGTATGAGCACATTCTTCCATAGTTGAGTTGATTGATTGGTTTTCTAGAAAATAAGTTTGGAGTGAAAAGGACTTGATTAGGATTTCCTATTGAGAGTGTTGAGATAATGCTTCAAGGTTTTTTTGAATAAAGGATTGTTTTATAAGCATTTTTGTTGAAGCTATTGGTTGTGTAAAGAACTTGAACTAGGGTTTGAGTATCATTGATATGTGAAGATTATTTTATAAGCATTGTTGTTGAAGTGAGTTGTTGAGCAAAGAACTAGTATTTAAAAAGAACATGAGTGTCCTTATTATGTGAGAGTTGTTTTGTAAGCATTGTTGTTGAAGTGAGTTTTTGAGTGAAGAACATGAACTAGGGTTTGTAAAGATCATGAGTATCATTGTTATGTGAGAGTTGTTTTATAGCATTGTTTTTGAAGTGAGTTATTGAGTGAAGAACTTGAACCAAGGTTTGCAAATATCATGAGTATCAATTTTATGTGATATTTTTTGTTGAGCAATTATTGGAAATATTTTGAGTTGTTGTTTACATCTTGGACTAGGGTTTGTGAGAAAGGGGTGTTTCATTGAGTGACTAGTTGAGTATATTTGGTTGAGCCTAGTCAAGTGGATGTGTGAAGTGATTGTTCAAGTTCCATAAAATAAACTATTATATATTCTGAATTGAGTTGAATTTGAAGCATATTGAGTCTCTAAAAATTCTCCTTATGTTTCTAAGAGAGTGATTAAAAGTAATTGAGCATATTTGAGGCAAGTATTTGAGGAGACTTGTGGACCTATTGAGTAGATTGGACAAGTTCTATGTGGAATTGTTGATCATATTTGAGCAAGTTCTATGTGGACTTGTTGAGTAGATTGGACAAGTTTTGTGTGGACTTGTTGAGTATATTTGAGAAATTTTTCAAGTTCTGTGTGGACTTGTTGAGTAGTTGGACAAGTTCTGTGTGGACTTGTTGAACATATTTAAGCAATTTCTGTGTGGACTTGTTGAGCAGATTTAAGCAAATTATATGTGGACTTGTTGAGCAGATTTGAGGATAGAGTTTGGTGCAGATTTTAGGACAGATTTGTGTCAGACCAGAGATAGAGATTGAGTATATTTTTGCTATACTGAAGGACTATATTTAGTGTATATTTGAGACATATATTTGGAGGTGATAGATCAGAGAGGACATTAGTCTCAAGTGGATAGACATCCATTAGCCAAGGTAGTGAGGATAGGTCTTCTAAGTGGGGACAAGAGTCTTTAGTGGAGATAGATCCACAAGCCAGTGCAATGGAGGCAATAGTCTTCAAGAGTATCACTAGCCATAGTAGAGGAGAATGATTTTTCCAGTGGATAGAGATACATAAACTTGATTTAGGGGATTGGTGTCTCCTTTGGACAAAGGTCCATAAACATTGTAATAGGGAAAGGATTCCCAAGATATTGATTGAGAAAATTTTAGTGAAAGATTTTCTCCATGGAGTAGCCCACATTGGGTGAACCACATAAATTATGGTGTCTCTATTGTGTGTGGTGATTTGTGTATTGCTTTGATTACTGATGTTGATATTGCTATCTATACATTGCATAATATTGATTTGGAAAGAAAAGTAAACAGTGGTCTTATATTGTTCACCCTCCCTCTCAGTATAAGATTGTGTTCTTCAGAATTCGAATTCAAAATTCAAAATTTAATTTAATAAACCACCTTAGGGTTATTTAAAATTATTATAAATTAACTTATAATTAATATTAAAATTAATTAATAATTAATTTTAATATTCTATGAGTTAAATAAATTAATTTATAATAAAAATTATATTAATTAATTTAAACTTCCCTATATAATATTATAAAGAATTATTATAATATTATTCATTTGGGATTCTTATTTGCACTTTGGATCACATCTGATTGCCTGGAACTGGGTCTTTGATTAACTTAAAATGGACTATCCTTTTGCACTTATTGGAGAACCTGAAACTGATGCTGCCCACTGAAACTGCCACTAACTAGTATTGAAGGCTTGACATCAATGACCACTCACTCTTGATATCAATGACAACTCATCTACTCAAAATGTCCAACAATCTCCCCCTTTGTCATTGATGGCAACCCAAATTTTTTTACCAAAACTTGACCTTTTTCCTGTTCTACTCCCCTTGGGAAATTGCTCCCCCTGACTCAATGCTCTCTTCTTAAACCAAATATATCCCCATTACTAGAATATCTCCCCTTTGAAATTAATAGCAAAGGTTCACCTTTGGGGCACAAGGCTAAGAATGAGTCTCTTAGCTTAGCCCCTCCCCCACCTCCTCTTGAGGTGGGACTATTACTCCTAATTTTTCTTGGAAATACTCAAAGGTCTCCTTTAAAAGTGGCTTAGTGAAAATATATTCTATCTATTCCTTTGTAGTAACATATTCTAACCTGACCTGTTTATCTGTCACCTGTTCTCTCAAGAAATGATACTTTATCGAAATATGCTTTGTCCTGGAGTGCATCACCAGATTCTTTGAGATACTTATAGCACTTGTATTATCATAATATGGGAATAGGATGATCATGTTTTATCTTGAAGTCTTCTAGAGTTCACTTCATCCACAATACTTGTGTAAAACTAGCTACTGCTAAAATATATTTTTCTTCTGCTATAGATAAGGATACCAAAACCTACTTCTTACTTAGCCAAGAGACTAAAAAATCTCCAAGAAAGAATGCTCCTCCACTTGTGCTCTTTCTGTCATCAAAACTGTCAGTCCAATCTACATCTGTATATATTGTGAGTGTGAAACTATCACTTTTGGGATACCAGAGCCCAAAATCCATAGTCCATTTTAGATTCCTGAGAATTCTCTTTATTGCTGCCACATGTGTTTCCTTAGGTGTTGTCTAAAACCTTACCACTAATCCCACTGACTGTACTATTTTTGGTCTTGTAGCTATAACATACAACAAGTTACCAATCATAGATCTATATAATTTTTGATCTACCTCTAGATATTCATCATCCTTACTTAACTTGCATCATGTAACCATGGGGGTACTTACCGGTTTACAATATTCTAACCTAAATTTATTTAGCATCTTTTTTATATACTTGGTTTGTGAGAGAAATACTACTTTCTCTTATTGTGAAATCTGAAGTTCAAGAAAGGACAACTCATCAAGCATAGACATCTCAATTTCAATCTACATGTTCTTTGCAAATTCTTTACACATCTAATCATTTTTCCCTAAAAAATGATGTCATCAACATAAACAAACACAATTAGTAAATTATTCCCTTTATTTTTGATGTATAAGTTGATGTCTGCTATTCCTTTTCTGAATCCTTGTTCCTAAAGATACTTATCGAATCTTGAGTACCATGATCTAGGAGCCTACTTTAGACCATACAGTGCCTTTTTCAATCTACATACGTTATCTGGTTTATCTGTTAATATGAATCCCTCTAGTTGTTCAATATAGACTTCTTCTTCTAGAACACCATTTAGAAATGCTGACTTAAAATCTATTTGATATACCTTGAAGTTTTTAAAACTTGAGAAGGCTAAAAACATTCTTATGGCTTCAAGTCGTGCAATTGGAGCAAATGTCTCATCAAATTCAATTTACTCTACCTGTGCATAACCTTTGCACACTAACCTTGCTTTATTTCTTACTACCTGTCCATATTCATTTAACTTGTTTTTGAATACCCATTTTGTGTCGATCACATTCTTGTCCTTTAGTCATGGAAAAAGTTCCCAAGTTTTTTTTTTCTCTATATGATCTAATTCCTCATCCATTGCCTTAATCCAAAACTCATTTTCACTTTCTTGATTGAAATCCTTTGGCTCAATATTAGATAGCAAATAAAAATTTTCTTGTTGAGATGGTGTTATTATCCTTCTCCTTGTTTGTCTTTCATATAGATTCCCAATGATTAGCTCTTTTGGATGATACTTATTTACATACCTGGATGGAGTTTTATGAAGAAGTCTTTGTGTTTCTTCTTCTTCTTTATCTAATTCCTCACGAAATTCTTCTTGACAATTCCCATATTTCTAATACACAATTTGTTGAACTGGTTCTCTTGAATCTATCTTCTCATCAATTGTTACATTTATAATTTCCAAAATAGTGCGTGTTCTCCTGTTGAAGCATCTATAAGATTTAATCTTAGTGGAATAACCAAGAAAAATTCCCTCATCACATCTTGGATCAAACTTGCCTAAGTTTTTATCTTCTCATCTTATGTAGCACTTGCTTCCAAAAACCTTGAAGTGTTTTACAGTGGTCAGTCTTCCTTTCCAAATCTCATAAGGAGTCTTGTAACGGTTTACCCTCATTTGAGCCCTAGTGATTATATATATTTTTGTGTTGACTACTTCTCTCCAAAATCCATCTAAAATTTTGGACTCATTTAACATAGCTTTAGCCATATTCTCAACAGTCCTATTTTTCCTTTCAACTACTCCATTTTGTTGAGTTCTTGTTGCTAAGTATTCTCTCTTGATTCCTGTTTCTCACAAAAATATACAAATTTATTTGAGGTAAATTCTCCTCATCTGTTATATCTCAAGCACTTAATCCTATTGCTTGTTTCATTTTCAACCAGTTCCTTGAATGCCTTGAATTTTTCAAATGCATCTGACTTCTCTTTTAGTAAGGCTATCCAAACCATTATGGACTAATCATCTATAAACAATATAAAGTAACTCTCACCTTGAATACTCTACATTATGGTAGGACCACATAGATCAGTATGTATTAGACTTAATGGCTCAGATGACATATACCCCTTTGACTTAAAGCTTGTTCTAGTTTGCTTTCCATGTTGACAAGGTGCACATATCGTGTTTTGTGGCCTCTTTAGCTTGGTTAAATATCTAACAGCCTGCTTATTGCTTATGTTTACTATGTTGTAAAAATTAAAATGACCCAATTTCTTGTGCCACAACCAAATCTTATCTTCTTTTGATAAAAAAAAAAATTCCCCTTTGATCTCACTAACCATGTATAGATTATTTGGAGTTCTTCTTGCATTTGCAATGACTTTTCTAGTTTATATTTTTCTTATTTCACATATATCTGGGTGAAAAGTAACCATATTACCCTGATCACAAAGTTGAATTACACTTAGCAGATTATGTTTTAACCCTTTGACATACAACACATTTGATGTTCTTGTTTTCCCATTATCTAAGCTTAGAGTTCCTATTCCACCAATCTTTGTTGATCCATTATCACCAAAAATTATTGTTCCTTTGTAGCACAAGGGTGGATTATCACCAATTAGGATGTATTATCCAAGATGGAGAATGATAAATATGCCAAGCCCAACTCACTTACCAAATCATACAGTCTCAAGGGCATTCAAACTACCCTTATACAAACTATAATCACCTTGTACGAAATTCAATGTCTACGCTATATGATATTAAATCATATAGTGTCATAGATGGTATGATATTACACTTAGAAAAACTAATAAATTTGATTTTAGAGGCTGTCGTAAACAATTTTGTAATCGCTCAAGTCGATTTTCCAAAACTGCCAAATCAGGTAAGTTTCTCTCAATCGGTTGTTTTACCAAATCGGGTAAAAAGTGCTTTGTACGATTTGTAAGAGTAACAATGTATAAATTGTATGAACCAAAGACATAATCAGATGATAGTCTAAATTCTCTCTTGCTCCAATATCTCTCCTCAATATTTTTTAAGGTTTGATGTACCAATCAATACAATATCTACAAGAAGCAAAACATCCTAATGGGGTTGTTGAGAGAATCCATGTGCATGATTACGTCTAAAAATTGTACAACGTATTTTAGTACATCTTCCTTGATACTCCCATATCTCTAGATCATTCTCCAAGTTACACCAATGCCATATTCTACCAAAATATTACAATATTACACAAAACTAACCTACAACATTCCATAGAAATACACACAAGAGTTCATCCATAATTCACCATCCATCATTATCAAAATTGTACACAGTCATCCATAACCGTCATTATGCTCATTTATATATGGATTCAATTACAATATGGAAAATATATGAATTTAACTACAACAACTCAAAGAATCAACAATTAATAATACTATCCATTCACTCTAGCAACCAGACCTACAAATTCAAAAATGGGGCCTTATATAATGTTGCCTAGGCCGTTCCAAAGCGGTTCTTGAGGCAATTCATTATTTACAACTGCCCATATACAACTTAATACATTAATTTGTGTCTTTACTAAGTTCAAAACCTTGATTAGAAAATATATCCTACTCTAAAATAAAATTTCCCTTGCATTTGGGTGAATTTCGGTGTGCCATATACGATTTGCCACTGTCTTGTATGATTTGCCATTCCAGTTGTACGATCTTGCCCCTTAATATATGATTTAAAAAACTTTGGTAAAATATCACTTGTATCAAAATTGTCAAAATTGAGCAAATCCCTTTGATCACTTCTTCTTCCTCTGGGAGGTGGTTTTGCTACCTATATCTACCCTCCCCTTTACTTTGGTCGATGTCCTTGTCATCTCATTCTATTTCTTCCCTTGTGCTTCATATTTTGCCACTATAACCTTTAAGTTCTTGACTTATGACTTGTACATTTCTCATTCATTCTTCAATTTGAATATGTAGCTTCCCATTTCTACTACCTTTGCTTTGTGGAAGTTAGCATTTTCCTCCGTATTTTTCAATAATTCCATCATCTACTATTCTCTTTCTGAGGCACTCCTTTTCAGATTCTCCTTCCAATGAGCTTCTGCTCGAGCTGCCGCTTGAATTTATTCATTATTTTTTGTAATAGTCTCTAGGTGATGGTTAATATCAGCCTCCAAAGCTCAAACATGGTATTCTTTAATATTCAACTGAGCTTGTTTTTCCAAGACCATTTCATTTAATTTTTTATTATCCTTCGTCAGCTTCTCTATCTGCTTGGCTTGTGTTGCCATTTTTCCAATATTTTTGATCAATTGAGTCGTCGTCAGCTCATTCTTTGCTTTGAGATGTGCCTCAAACTCCTTAATTATATATTCTACCATCTATGAGATCTATCACTTTTCTTCTTAAAGTGTGCTAATTCTAGCTTCAGACTCATTTATAAGGCCTGACAGATCATCCTCCAGCTTATTTATTTTCTCTTCTACCATAGTTCTACTTTTCTACAGTTCTTCTTCCATTGCAGCCAATTCCTTTTGAGCTACTTCAGTTTCCTCTTTTTGAGACACCTTGAGTTGATGGATTTGTTCCAATACAATTCCCAACCACTCAATCTAGTGTGTTAGGAAGTTCACTCAATCTAGTGTGTTAGGAAGTTTAAATTCCTTAGGGTGATGGCCACTCCCGTAGCAACCCTCTTATATTTCAAATTTGTTGAATTTGTAGGATAGGTCAGATGGTTGACTCTATCCAAGTACATCCTTGGATCTTTCCTGTAATTTGTGGCCACCCCTTCTAGTGAGTCTTCTCTTCCAAACATTGTTGTTACCTCTTCCTTAGGTAACCCCCATGGATTATGTGTATGAATGTCTGCTATTCCCCTTGTACGCTCTACACCGCTCACTCATTCTATGATATTTTTCAATTCGAGAGACACCTATTCTTCCCACAACTTCAATTATCCCACATGACCAATGCAAAATTCTAGTCTGGCACTATTGATCACATGGCCCAACTAAGAGAAGAAGTGTTTCACCTTATCCTATTTTTCATGAGCCTCCTCTTTAGTTGTGATTATGTGGAACCATGGTATTTCTAGAAGATACCTAGATTGCATTTCGTGTCATTCTTATTCTGTAGGAGTTCTCACATATTCTTCCTCCATAAGGTGGTTGGAGCTTCCTACCAGCTCCTGAAGTGCTCTCTCTATATCTATCTTTTCTCAAGATGGAGATTGTTTTACAATTTTCTCCTCCTCACTATCTTCAATATTTACAATCTTCTCCTGATATTGTTGTTGCTCAACTTGTTCTTAAGCCTTATCTGCTTCAGTCAAGCCCACCTGTCACTCTTTAGGATTCTCTTGGGCTACTTATTGTTCGATACGAACCACCTATTTTTACTCTATCACTTATTCTTCTAGGATTTGCTGTGTATCCATTGTTGTGACCTGCTGAGCAATAATTTCTTCTTTCTCTTGTGATGCTTCCATATTCTCTGGTGCATATTTATTACTTTAACTTCCTATTACAAATTTGTAATGAGGCTTCTTCTTGGGCTCTTCTTCCATGGTATGTACTCCTACTTCTGCTTCTTCCTGGGTAGTGGCTATTCCATCTTGCCCTACCTTGATTCCCTTGAAAAATTTTGACACATCCATCTTCTCAAAATGTCAAAAAATTTGTGGAGATTGTACTATTCTCTCTACCTCTATCTAGTATAGCTCTTCCAGTTTTTTTGCTTCAGAGTTTGACTGTTCTTTTTCCAGTACTTCTAGAAATGGTTTGTTAATACTTATTTCTTGCTACCTTTTTATAATTATTTGTATGGGGCTAATCTACCTCTTCTCCCTTTCTTGAATGAGTGGTTGCTACTGCTACCATTGTGATGGTGCTTTTTGTTTCAACTCTGGCTCTAATCATCTTAGTTGTTTCCTTCGATTATGCACATCAGCATCCTCCTTCAGAGTGGTGTCTTCTTGAGCATGTTGCTCACTCCTCATTTGAGGTCTCTCTAGAGTTACCTTTGATACAGGTACTGACTTTTCCCACTTTAATCTTGTTGGCTGATCTAGCCAAATTTCTTGGGATGGCATCAGTCCCAAAAATTGCATTCCTAATTCTGTGACCACATTAAATAACAATCCAATAGCATGGAAAGTCAATCCAAAATTCTTTAGCCTCTTCTTCAGCACCTCATGCATTCTCCTTTCCAAAAACATGCCCCAATCATACTAGATTCCCTTGGTGATACCTTCTGCATATTGTGCCATCCACATTGGCATTTTTGTTGCCCTTATATCTCCTAAAAATTGATCCATGACTGTATTCATTGCACACAGCCAATGTTCTCCTTTCAACTAGCTCTATTTTATTCCGTGTGTTCTCGTGCCTGAGATATTTGCCTCAATCAGTGATTTGACAGTGGTCATGGTAGTGATGAGGTGGTATACCTCTATTAGATCTACCAATATTTTCACTACCTCCATACCATCTTCTAGCAAGCCAAATGTTCTTCAAAATATATCTGCAAAAATATCCACCTTCACTAACCTCTTGTCCATATTGACATAGACAGTTTAGGTCATCGGGTTGTATGCCTAAACTATCTCTAACAGATAGTTCTAGAATATTATTTTATGGAATGAAAAAATTTGTGCAATGACTACCACATGAACATCCTCAAATGTCTTTTTCCAAGGATGATTCCTATTCTTTTCATCATTCCACCACTTCCTGCATGCATCCACTCCATGTTGTACTAATGTAATATTTGTCACCTCCACCTAAAATTCTTCCTGTCCATTGCTTAGATGCTCCTCTGGATCTAGCACATGAACTTCACTTCTCAATTCCCTCCATGTGGTTCTTTCCTGGTGCCTTGGTGGTGTTTTCAAATTTGCTCGCCAATGTTGTTGCCCCCTCCATGGTCTATATCCTCTTCTTCTCCAAGAATGATTACCATGCCACTCATGGGATTGATACTATATTCTCGTGCAATGGACCTAGTGATGTCACCACCCTATTGGCTGCAATCCACCTTAACCAGCGTCCAAACTCTTCCATTGATATCATTCTTTCAACATATTATCGATAATCTTAACATCCACATCACCTCTTTTGATAATCAAAAGCATACCAGAAATCATATGAATTAAAGTAAAATTGTACAATGTATAGTTCTTTGTCTCTTGTATAGTTTTACCTTCACCACAACTTTTGGATCGTACACTACTAGTCTTCCCACAGTTTGATTTTCAGTCGCCAGTCTTCAAACCATCCTATCTTCACCAAATCATACATCTGCAACCTAAAAACCATACATTATGATAGTACTTTGTACGGTGCTATTTTTTAACTGCTTCTCCATTTTGAATCCGTACACTTTTGTAAGATTTTGTACAATTTGTTTAAATTACCTGAATTGGCCTGAAAATCACCCAATTTTACTTTCTTGAAAATTGTACAAACTGCCCTCCAAAATTGTACAACATGACTTTTCAAACCCTAAGTTGTGAAAAATTCAAAATCCTGACCTCTTTTTCCACATAGTTCAACAACCCATTTGCCATATTGCCCCGATCTATCATCTCTGTGTTTTTTGGAAATAATCTTCCACTTTTCCTCCTCTGGCACAATTTATTTTGAACTGACAAAATTCTGGTGAAATTTGTATGGTTGTACAGACTTCTTTTATCTCCCCAACATTTCATAGCTTGCTTTTTTCCAGATTTCACTACTTTTTAGGGTTAACATATTCAATAATTTGCAATTTCCACCATACTTCATTGATTTTTTTCCACTTCTTCGACCCCTCAACAAAAAAATTTCACCTATGTATTCATACTTTGATGTATCTACCATATTTTATTGCTATTCTTGGCTGCACTTCGAATTTCCCCTTTTTGTGGAGTAACCCTAGTTGTCTTCTTCCTCCTTCCCCGGGTTAAATATCTTGAAAATGAAAAGAACTCCCTAGTGCTAATTAAAAATGGGTCTTCAAAATTCAAAGTATTAATGAAATTAATTGCCCATATGGTCTTTTTCCTCTACTTGCACACTTTCCACCTTCATCCTCCTAAAAAATTTGAGTTCTTACTTGTACGATCTGGTAAAAATTATGATTCTGCCCTTCTATTTAAAGTGCTTGGAAACCCTAACTAAACCCTAATTTTATCCACTTAAAATTGTGCCACTTTGCACATTTTTCCCTCCATCTTGCACGGATGATTGACAACTCAAAATTTTTTAAATTTTTGTATGTTTCCCCCACTTTTCCTCCAATAATTTCTTTTTCCCACACATGTCGCATTAATTGGGTAGTTGGGAATCATACGTCTTGCTTGAAATTATACATTGTATGATCTAAATCATACAACATGCCCTTTTTGTACAATTTCCCTCAAATCTATGTCACTTTTTATTTGTACAATCTATCTTTTGTATGATTTCATATGTTAATTTTGTTGTGTACCATATTTTCTTAGAGAAAAATTTTCAATTTCTCCCTTTTTGAAGAGGTCGTCGTTTCCGGTTTTCAACCACTTCCTTCTTAATTACATCCCGAGGGATTTTCACAACTAAGGCACCCATTTTTTTTTCATTTTTTCTTCTCTTTTTTTTTCATCCTATTCTATTTACACTTACCATATTGGTAATCGTACAGTGACATTCACTTGTATGATCCCATCTAAATATTGACCTGGAGGTTCAACCATAATATTTTAATTAATGGTGTCTTCTTGTACCTCTTGTTCCCTTGCTTGACTTACCTCTGCCTATGATGTTATTGCCTATTCAGATCTTCCTCTATAATGTGTACAATTTGGGATTGTGCAATGGCAAGTTGGAGTCTCCTCACCTAGAGATCCCACTTCTTGCCTTACAGGTGATTGATATCGTGGTAGTGGTGTCCTTACCACTCTGCTATCATTTGAGCGACTTCTTCACCTATCTCCATGGATCAATTCTTACTCCAAACTTAGTGACCAAACTTGTTGATGGCCTAGGTTTATTTGTTCTACAAAGTGTACCCTTCCTCTTCTAGCTAAGTTTCTACCATGTGGGTATCTACCCTATCAACTTCCTCTTGACATCAGACTTCTCTACTCTATTTGTGATTCCTCAATTTCTTGGAGTAATCACCTATTACCCCTCGCTCGTTGAGGTCCTTGTCTAATTATGGGTGGTTTTCCCCACGTGTGTCATCTTACAAAATTTGGTAACATGCCTCTCACTCTTGGTATATCTCGTTGGTCCCTTCTCCAGTTCATGCATGCTAAAGGATGATCTCCTAGAAATCTAGGAGTAGGGGGTCAGAACCTTCCTCATCCTCTACCTCCTCTATTTGTAACATCATCATGATCTTGATTATTTTTTGGTCGCCTACCTCCTCCTCTTCCATATTGGAGTCTTAGAGGTCTTCGTCCAATTCCTCCTCTTGTTCCTTGGTTATCAAGGGTAATTTCTACCAACTCAATATTGGCTAGTGGACTCCGATTGGGTGACAATTGTTGCAAGGTTTTTATTCTTCTATCAGCATGGACTAAGTTATGTCTCCATATTCTTTTCTCAAAGGATCTCTAGGGAAATAATACTGCTAATACTTCTCTATATGCATCTAAGAAGTTTGTCTTAGAGCTAGAGTTAGTTCTACCATCTTCCCTATGTTCTACCCAATCAGTTGGCAAATTCATCACTCTCCAATCTCCTTACTTTCCTTCTTTATCTTCTTAGTTTTTGATGAGCTATTGCATAAGCTTTTGTATTAATACAAAATCTATCCCTTAGAATTCTCTTTGATTCTCCTTGTCTCGATGCACTAGTTGGAGGGTCACGATATCTTTGAGGATTATAAGGATTATTTGGCTCATCATCATCACTACTATTTGTACTAAGCTCTCTTACCAACCATGATATTTCTTCATCACTAGAATTCATCATGTCTAAAGCTCTTACATATTCATTTGTCCTTGGCTGCTCGTTCGGTGGGGGTGGAAAACTTGTGCTTGTGCCTTCATTTCCTCCTCCATATCTTGGATTTAATATTTCTATCTCCTCATATTCATCTTCAACCTCTCACAGTATGACTTCTCACTATTCATCCAGTCTTCATATGGTACCATCCAACTCCTGGATGAGTTGTTCCCTCAACCTCACGTTGTGACTCCATAATGTTTGATACTCTTATTGTAATTGTTGAATTTGCATTCTCATCCTCTATTATAATAGCCCAATCTAATCCAATGGATAGATTCCAGCTAGTTCCTCATCTAAAGTTTCATCCCTGTCATCCTCTGGAATTTCTATTTCGGATGTGTCCACTCTATCCTCATTATGCACTGTTAACCATATCCTTATCCATCCTTCAGTCTACCAAGGTAGTTCCCTATGATCTACTCATGGGTACCTCATGGTCATAGTTCTAGGTAACAGTGTTATCTCCTTATAGCTACTCGGTCCTGGAGAAACCCTCTTCTCTTCTTCTTGTATGGTCCCATCCGCCCTTCTAACATGTAATCATATCCTTCTTATTTTTCTAGTTCAGGGTGTCAACTCTTGCTGTTCAACTATTATTTGTGTCTCATAATCTTCTAAAAATAGGTGTGTGAGTCCCATATTAGGTTCTTCTTATGATGGACCTGGCTCATGGTGAGCCTCGTCTTGAGATTTTGATCATCTTCATTGTTCAATTTATTTTGAAGCAATGAATAAACACTGTACCTTATAAGACTTCAACTTTGAGCCATTTATAGCATTGGGTACCTCTATCCCATTCAAGTTATGTAGCTTGAATACTCCATTACTCATTACTTCTAGTACTTTATAAGGCCCAAGCCATAACATCTTTAGCTTACCTAGCTTGATTTCCTATTTCCAATTAAACTTTAGAACTAAGTCACTGGGACTAAGTTCCAACTTCCTCAATTGCTTGTCATGTCATGTATTCCATATTTTTTGAGCTATATTGATCACCCATTGCACCATGACTCTCCTTTCATCTAACTTGGTCAGTGTCATCAGTCATTCCTCTAAAATTTCTTGATCTCCCAAGCGATTCTCTATCACGACTCTCAAAATTGGTATCAAGAATTAAACTAGCACCACTACTTCCTATCCATACATTAGTTGGAAAGGTGTATGTTCCATTTTTGGTTTAAAATTTGTTCTATATTACCACAAAATGGATGGTAACCTTTCCTCCTAGTCTACTCCCTCTATTCCTTAGATTTTATATAGAGTAGATACTAAGACTTTATTTGTCACTTTCGCCTGCCTGTTTGCTTTGGGGTAGTACAGACTAGACAATGAATGTAAAATATTGAACTTTGTTGTTAGCATCTTGATAATATCATTAACAAAGTGTCTACCTCGATCGCTTGTTATTTTTAGTGGAATACGAAATCTTGTGATTACCTCCTCATACAAAAATCTTGCTATACTTTTGGTCGAATTATCTAGTAATGCTCTTGCTTCAACTCACTTTGTCAGGTATTCTGTTGCTACTATGATGTATCTACACTTCCATTTCTGAGATGTTTTTAATGGTCCTACGAAGTCCAATCCCCACAATTCAAACAAATCTTGTGGTTGTGATGGGTGTAAGGGCATAAAGTCCCTCCTAAATGGCTTTCCTACTCTTTGGCAAGTATCACATGCTTTCACATGCTCCTTTGCATCATTATACAATGTGTGCCACCATACTGCTACTAGAAATACTTTTATAGTGGTCACATATAGTTCCATATGTCCTCCTGCTAAGCCTGTGTGGGCTTCTTTCAATGATACCTTGACTTCTTCATCCATTACACATCTTTGTAAGATACCATTACTTCTCATTTTATACAGTAATCCTACTATTATCTGGAAAGGTGTTGACTTCATTATTATTTTCTTCTTTTTGGTTGTTGTCATCTCTTCTGGAAACTCACCTATGGATAGGTATTGGCCAACCAACTTGTACCATAATGGAACAATGTTGATGGTGAATAATTGCGCATCTGGAAATTCATCAAGAACTCCTGTTCCTATAGTTTCCCTGATTGTATTTGAGACAACTAGTCTGCAATCACATGCTTCTTACTAGGTCTCACCACCACTCAGAATACGAACTCCTGAAGGGTGATGAGCCACCTACTGACTAGTCCTTGGATCATCAATTTTTTTTATCAAGTACAATAGTGCTTGGTGATCAACATAGAAAGCAAAGAGATTTACCAGTAGGTAATGCCAAAACTTGTGAACTGCATATACCATTCCCTAAGATTCCCTTTCCATTATACTATAGTTTCTCTCTAGCATTCACAAAAGGTGACTAGAAAAGAAAATAGGTTGATCTAGCTTAAACTGTCCTTATTGTTCTAAAGCACATTCAATTGCAAAATTTTAAGAATCAACATGGATATGGAATTCCTTATCCCAATTAGGAAACACCAAAATTGGGCTACTCACTAACTTAGCCTTTAACTCCTTGAAGGCTCCTTGATGTTCCTCTGTCCATATGAATGTAATATTATTTTTTGTTAAAGAATCTAATGGGTAGGATACATGTGCATAATTATTGATAAACCTTCGATAGTATCTTGTCAAACCAAGGAAGGTCTTAAGTGAACTCACATAAAATGGTTCTTCCATGTGTAATATCACACGGATCTTATCAAGATATATCTTCAATCCTTCACTGCACACAATGTGTCCTAACAATTTCCCATATGGTACCATCAAAAAATATTTCCCTGGGTTTAATGATATCTGTGCATTTTTACACCTACTCATATATCCACTGAGGGCAAGAATATGATCCTTGGTCTTCCCATAAATGAACCAATCATCCAAAAATGCTTTATGTAATCTATTTCTAGTTGATCGAACATATATAGTATGATACGCTAAAATGTATCTGGGGAATTATAGAGCCCAAATAGCATACAATTATATGCATAGATTCCATTATCTACAATAAATGTGGTCTTCAGCTTATCCTCCTCGGTGATGTTGATTTGATTGTATCTTGAGAACCCATCCAAAAATGAATAGATATCATGTCCTACAAATTATTCCAATATAGAATCTATGAAGGGAATGTGAAAGGGATCCTTAATAGTTACAAGGTTTAGAATCCTAAAGTCCATGCATATTCTGATCTTGTCCACTTCCTTCTTCAAGGTGATCACTATAGGTGAAACCCATTCACTATTTGTCACCCTGAATATAATTCTTGCTTCTAGCATCTTTTCTATCTCCACATTCACTAATGCAACATAATTTGGGTTCATTATATATAATATCATCACTGGTTGAGCACAAATAATTAGTGTAATCTTATGGATGCATGGTTCTAGTGGAATTCCTTTTAGGTCCTTATATATCCATGCAAAGACATCCTTGTATTCCAAGAATATCTTAAAAGTTGTTGCCTTCAATATCGGATTACAATCATCACCGCAATGAATCAACCTAGGTTCCTCCTCCATTCCTAGATTGATTTCCACTATCTGATGTCCACTATCTGATGTCCCTTATATTTGATATTTTATAGTTCACTCATAGCTTTCTCTACATTCTCGGGGTGTGGTGGTCTTGTATCAATCTCTTCATATCCTATTGTATACTCTGCAAAGCTTTTTGGAAATGTCCATTTCTTTTATGCTTCCTTCTTAGGTTCTTTGCTAACCTTTGGTTTGTCTTATTTTTCCTTGATATCCTCTAATTCAATACAGAGGAATTTGGGCTGAAATATTTTGTACTCCTCTATTTTCCAATGAAGAATTATGCTATCATACCTAGCTTCATATTTGCTACATTCATATAGGTACAACATTCCTTCCCCATCAGGTTCATGCCCTTCATCTTCTAAGGAATTTTCTGACTCATCTATTGTAGCTATATCTTAACTAACTCTTTGATTGCTAAATTAATCATATATTTATACTGTCCCTTCTTAAAAGTTATTTGATTCTTTTCCCAATTGTAATTAACTTTGGCTACTCATAGCCAACCTATCCCTAAGAGAGCATCGTATGCAGGTTTATGCATTGCAATCACAATGAAATCCAAGACAAATTATTGTTCAACTATCATTACTTGTTGTGTTGTTAAGAATATTTTTATCTCAATGCCATTCTGTTCAACAACATATCAATGGAAGCTCAGTGCCCATAGGGATGGAGTGCCTAGTTCTAACCAAGTTCTCTTAGATTTCACATTGATGCTAGATCCTCCATCCATGATAACTTGTGTCAATTTGTGTCCTAAGATATCCATATGTAGTAATGCAGGTTTCTTTCCCACATCAATCATCAATACAGTTGGATCCATAAATTGATCTTTTCAGTCCTCTTCCTAAATTGGTTGGCTCTGTACTCCCATCACCTTTTTTGGATGTAATTCTTCCACCATTGCCTTATGTAATGTTGGAATAGCTTTTAACAGGTTGGATACTTTAATTTCCATTGTGGTATCCAAACCCGTGTTGCCAAATTTTGCACAACTACCTCCTAATCTGATGGTTTTCTTAATTCCTTATCTGTTCTTGATTCTGCTAGTTTAGTCTTCTCAGCTTCCTCTTGCAATATTTTCCTTGCTACTTGCCAGCATTGCTTTTCTTTTGTTGGCTCAGGATACTTATCCTTCTTAGCCTGATTTCTCATCACAACTAAAACTTCCTGAGTTTCCTTCTTAACTTGAGGAACTTCGATGTCCAAATATCTTACGTTCTATAGGTTACTCAAACTCATCTATTTTGGACAATTATATTCTTTGTGGTTCCCGGACCACACAATTTACATATGTGTGTAGTGCTTGTTTGCAGTATCTCTTGCCTTAGAGGTGCAGGATAATTTTTTCAAAGCTCCCCCATTCCTAGAAATTTTAATATTGTATGATTTTTCTTCCTTCCAAATAATACTATAAATGACTTTGTCCTCCTTACCTATTACCTTGGTTTGATATTCCACCTCATCTGCTATTTCTGTAACTGCCACTTGTCACTTGTTGCCCATTTCCTTGGGTCTTCAGTTTCTCTTCCTGGTCTTGGATTGAAAATACTTATGGGCATATTCTTGCATTATACGGACATAGCATTACCTCATGACCCATAACATTACAAATATGACAATAGTCATTCCCCAGATATTTCATATTTGTATATCCCTCTGTTTTGCATTTTGTGCACCACATGTCATTTCTATCAGGTTTGACATTTTTTTCTTTCATGAATTCATCAAACTCCTTGTGAAATGATGCTACTGTCATCTGTATAGTGTCATATTATTAACTATCCAAATCCTTCAACTTGGGATGATATTGGATTCTTGTATATGTTTTTTTTTATTCACTTTCAAAATTCTTTGCGTGCTTGAGCACTTATTCATACGTTTTTGATGGTACTACCTTCATTGTTTTCTTATATTTTGGGAGTAATCCATCTACAAACCACCATTTTACTAGAATATCTACCAATGAAATTTGCATATTATTGACTAATTTATTTATTCTATGGTTGTATGATTTCACATCCTCATCGACTTTTTGTTTTGTCATGCAAAGTTTCATAACAATGTCTCCATCATCCTTTAAAGGTCAAAGTTCTTCGATGAATTTCTCCTTTATTTAATTCCAAGTCTAAAAATATACATTATTTTCTCTCTTCAAATACCAATCAATTGCCAATCCTCTCAAGGTAGCAATAAATAGGATTACCCAATCCTTAGGTCTGTCTACACCATTTCCTCTCCAAATGGTTATGCAAGTCCCTATATGCCATGTGGGGTCTTCCTTACCCTCACCTAAAAATTGTGGACATCTTTGTTTGGCTACTCTAGTAGCCATCTTAGGGGAGTCATCACTATCACTTGAGGTATCTTGTAGAATCTTTGTATGATTCCTCCTTGGGGGTGTCTTACTCCCATTGTCATCAGAAGTGTCAATTAACGGTATCTTATTTTGTCCCACCACTCAGTGACCAAATTCTCATGCATATTTACTTTGCAATCTCCTTCATTGATGTGAGGGAGATGGTCTTGGTTTGTCCTCCTAAGACCTCACGTCCTATTGCTTTGGCGCTTAACTCCCGTCCTCTTCACTCTCTTGCAACTCTTCTATCACTTTCTTAGGTGTCACCATCCACTATCTATCTTCTTGCACTTTTTCTTTTTCAACCCTTGCCTCTACTCTTGGTGGTTCTATTTCCTTAGCTTCCATATCTATTAACAATACCTCAAAGTCTCCTTCGGATATCCAAACTTGCTCTATCTCTGGTTGAGTACTACAATCTGAGTTACTTGTGTTTTCTATTTGAGTAATCCTCATGCCCATTATTACTAGGATTTTTTCTCTTATTTCTCATATCCCATGGCTTTGTGCACTGGTGTCCATCATTCACCTCCAGTCTCAGTATTCAACCTTCGTTACTTTTGACCCGATTTAACAAAAATTGCCAAATTTGATAAGGCAACGACACCAAATATAGCATAGTGGTGGATTATTCCTGATGGGGAGGTATTATACAAGGTATATAATTATCAATATGCCAATCCAAACTCACTTACCAAATCGTACAGTCTCATGGCCATTCAAACTACCCTTGTACAAACTATAATCACCTTGTACGGACTTTAGTGTCTACACTATATGATCTTAAATCATACAGTGTCATATATGGTATGATATTACACTTAGAAAAATTGGTAGATTCAATTTTGGAGGCTATCGTACACAGAATTGTAATCACTCAAGTCGATTTCCCAAAACTGCCAAATCGGATAAGTTTCTCTTAATCGGTTGTTTTACCAAATCGAGTAAAAATTACTTTGTACGATTTATAAGAGTAACGATGTACAAATTGTATGAACCAATGACATAATAATATGATAGTATAAATGCTCTCTTGATCCAATCTCTCTCCTTGATGTTTTGTAAGGGTTTTATGTACCAATAAATACAATCTCTACAAAAAGCAAAACATCCTAATGGGGCTTGTTGGTCCGGCTTTCATGCACACCCCGGGAAAAAAAGGGATGAAGGCAAGGAAAGCTCCGGAGACACCCACGGGACTGATCCCACTCATCTTTAGGATCTAGCTGGTTATCCAAGGTGCGAGTTACGGAGTTGGGTCGAATGGCTATTCACTCTTTTCCACTTCGGGAATAGATTTCAATATGGACTGCTCTGTTACCTTACAGGGGGTTCCTGAACTTGTTCAGTAGTTGCAAAAGTTGTTGACAATCAGATTTAACTTGAATTCTAGATCTAGCTCTCATGGGTCAGCAGATTTAAATAAAAGGCAAACAAAGAAAATAAAAATGGATCATTCACGGAAAGCAAAGAGAGGGTAGGGTAAGGCAGAAAAGAGAAGCTTATCAAACATTAAACTGTAAAACTTAAAACTACCAATCTTATCTATGCTATCAGCTTCACAACAGAACAAATCCCAGAAGAAAGTGTCCAGTCAGTCTAAGATCACTTTCAACTAAGAGCACAAGGCAGAGTGAAACGGATCTAGCAGAAAATTATAAATCCAAGGGGCAACTGGTTAAAATCGGTATCTTTCACCGGCAGCCTAGCTCGCACAGTGAAGACAGAGCAATTAGAACAAACTTACACCTGAAATCTGTAATTTCCCCTAGCGGACAATAGAACAACTGAAGCCTAACAGCATATTTAATCTTGACAATGGCAGATTTACAACATATATCTAACAAACTTTAAATGGAACGGATAACAAAAGAAAATACACTTATCACACTCGCAAAAGATTAGGCTCCCGGCCATGCTATCACGGAAAAGCTAAAGCACATCAACTCCAAGTCCAAAAACAAAGGATTTCACAAAATTTGCAAGAATTTGCTTATAAGCCTTTATTTCTAAGTCTCCGCCTCCTGCGATTACATTTAGAATTTGTATTTATAGACTCAGGACAGACCCTGATCTTTTCCAAAATATCTTGCTCAAACCCTAAATCTTATCGCACTTAAACCCTAGGACCCGGGTTTTACAATAAAAATCCCTTTAAAAATCAAAGTCCGAATAGAACTTAACCCTTCGGCAAATCTGTGCAGTCAGCTGCCATAAATGGAGAAGATAAAATAAAATGCAACTTGCATTCATTCGCAGCTGCAAATAAATGCTTTCATTAATTCTCGCTGGTGAGCCGGATGAGTCACCACTTCTCCATCAATTCGATCTCCGCAAATCCATCCCGAAGTTGAAATGGTCTTCATGCTATCAAGCCTGCAATAAATTTGTTGTTGAATGCTCTAACCGGCAGCTTCTCTCCTAGCATGGCGGTCCTTGACTAAATCCGCACTTTATCTTCGCCTTTATGGTCTTTCCCGGTTGTCCCGTAAGTGCCAGGTGGAATCCTGCATGAAAGACAAAAAGATGCATTAGATTAGAATTTTAATTAAATCAGAAGCTTAAAACATTAAAAACAGATTAAATCCGCAAAATAAGCTTGCATGTCGGCCTCTGTTTGTCTCATTCACGCTTTGACACGTGTCGCTACCCCAGGAAGCCTTCTGTTTCCCGCCGGAATGCACTTTCAGGTCAACTATGACTTTCTCTCTCCTGCCGCGATTCTGCGACATGTCGCGATTTCGCGACATGTCGCGAAATCGCGACCCCGCCAGCACATCGGCAACTTCCTCCCTCGTCGGCCGCGAAAACGTGACATGTCACGAAATCGCGACCCTTCCTGGTCTCCGTACGCTTCTTGATTTTCAGCCGTGATTTTAGAACACGTCGCGATATCGCGACGTTCCCACACCTGCATGCGTTGACCGCGTTGACCGTGATTTTGGAACATGTTTCTGACTTAGCCAATTTTTCATCCCGCAGCCCACTTTCTCTCTCCTGCCGCGAAAATACGACATGTCGCGATTTCGCGTCATGTCGCAAAAATCGCGCCCTCCGTACAGCCTTGCTTCTCTCTCCCAAAATCGTCGCGATTTCGCGACATGTCGCGAAATCGCGACCTTCTCGGCACTTAGCCGCATTTTGACTTACCTGTCGCGATATCGCGACATTTCCGAAAATGGAAGTGTCGCGATATCGCGACACTACCAAAAATGGAAAGTTTGATTTTTCAGTGAATTTATGCAACTGTTTTCTGGATTTTTCTCGGTAATGGTGCAAGATTTTCTTGTGCATGAATGATTCTAGCATGTAAAAGTGAATTCTTGGATAACACAGCTAGAATGCAAGAAAAAGCACAACTTTAAAAAGGAGGCAAGCAAAATATGGATTTAAAACTGAAAATGACCAAGAGGGTCCCTGCTGCAAAAATGGAAGTTCATAATTTTCTAAGGATGGAATCTCATTTTTCAGTGGGGGTGTGTTGCTTATCAACAGGGCTGTTGAGAGAATCCATGTGCATGATTATGTCTAGAAATTGTATAAAATATTTTAGTACATATTCCTTGATACTTCCATATCTCTAGATCATTCTCCAAGTTACACCAATGCCATATTCTACCAAAATATTGCAACATTACATAAAACTAACCTACAACATTCCATAGAAATACACACAAGAGTTCATCCATAATTCACCATCCATCATTATCAAAATCATACACAATCATCCATAACCATAATTATGCTCATTGATATATATGGATTCAATTACAGTATGGAAAATCTATGAATGTAACTACAACTCAGAGAATCAACAATTAATAATACTATCCATTCACTCTAGCAACCAAACCTATAAATTCAAAAATGGGGCCTTCTGTAATGTTTCCCAGGCCATTCCAAAGTGGTTCTTGAGGTAATATATTATTTACAACTATTGATATACAACTAAATACATTAATTTGGCTTTTTACTAAGTTCAACACCTTAATTAGCAAATCTATGTTCCATCCTACTCCAAAATTATATTTCCCTTGCATTTGGGTGAATTTCGGTGTGTTATGTATGATTTGCCACTGTCCAGTAGGATTTGCCATTCCATTTGTATGATCTTACCCCTTACTTTATGATTTACAAAACTTGGGTAAACTATCACTTGTATCAAAACTATAAAAATTAAGCAAATCCCTTTGATCACTTCTTCTTCCTCTGGGAGGTGGATTTTCTGTCGACATCCTCTATTGGTTTCTTTTAGTACAATAATTTTTTCTTTATATCCTATCATGTATCTAGAGCAACCAATATCAAAATACCATTGTTCTTCCTTATCCTGAGCATGAAGGGTTATTTAAACTAACATTGATTTAGTTTGTATATTTTATTTTCCTCTTTCCTAGTTGTTGCAATTGGTTTTCTTTTATAGAATTAGAAAGTATCATTTTAAACCATCTAGCCTTGTGCCCAAAATTATTGCATTTGTAACATATAATATCAATCCATAAGAGGTGCAAAAGAATTGAAATTTCTATTGACATTGTTTCTTGCATGACTAATACAATGTATAGCTCTATGACCATATTTGTTACAAAAAAAACAATGACCACAAAAAAAATTATGTAACCTTTTTGGATGCCTTTTAGATTGTGGTTGAGTGCTTCTCCTTTTTTTATTAACTCTCATCCAAGGTTCTTCTTTGTTTTCTTCCTTTCTGATGTATTTTTATTTTGAAGTATCCTTTGCTTGCCTATATTTGTTTGAAGTGTCTCCTTTTTTAAGGCTTGAATCTTCTTTCTATTTTCCATACTCTATATCTTGTAGTAATTTAGTCATTTCAACTTCATTCCTTAGATAAAAAATTTTTGCTTCCAATATTTTACATTATATTTCTCTTGCTCTTAAAAGATCCATCATATCTTGCTCAATCTTCTTTCCTTATTCCACATTTATCTTAAGTTGTGTGAGACTTTATAGAAGTTCCATATTTACTTCTTCATCCTCTTCAATTTGTTCCTTTAGGATTGAGTTATTTTCTCTAATCCTTTCCAAATTATTGAGAGCAGTAAATAATTCCTCTTTTATATCAAATATGGTATTTTCTTCATTTTCTAAAGTCATGTGTGTTTCTTATGGATCCTCCTCCAAGTTATTAGTCTTTTCACGAAGAGACCTGCTATGATACCAATTGAATAACATGTACTTATAATGAGAGGGGGGTGAATATTATAAGATAAAACTTTTTGTTTTTTAATCCAAATGATAACATCCACAATATTAAATCAGTAAACATCACATAAAACATCACACACATGAGAGACATAATTTAATGTGGTTCACCCAATATGGGCTACTCCATAGAGAAAATATTCCTTATAATTTTTTCTCAAATAAATTCTCTTTGAAATCCTTTCCCTACAATTTTTATGGACCTCTATCCAAAGGAGACACAAATCCTATAATAAAGTTCATGGATATTTATCCACAGGAGAACTCTTTCTCCTTAGCTCTGATTGGTGATCTTCTAGAAGAACTACTGCCCCCACTACTCTAGCTAAATGGATCTCTATCCACTAAATACACCTATCCTAATTGCCCTGGCTAATGGATATCTATCCACTAAATACTATCATCCTCTATACTCTATCACCTTCAAATATCTATCACAAATTTACATTAAACATAGTCCTTCGATCTAGCACAAATTTGCTCAATATTTATCTCTGATATGGCACAAAACTTTCCTTAAATCTACACCAAACTCTGTCCTTAAATCTATCCTCAAATCTATCCTCAATATCTGTCCTCAAATATATCCTCAATATCTGTCCTCAAATCTGTACTGTAAGCTTACACAAAAGCTCACCCAAATCTGTCGACAAGTCTTCTCAAAGACTTACCTCAAATATGCTCAACAAATCCTCACTAGAACTTATCCAATTTCATAGAAACATAAAGAGAATTTTTAGAGAATCAATATGCTTCATATTGACCACAATGATCAATCACTTTCACTCTCTCTTTTATAACAGAAACATATGGAGAATTGTTAAAGACTCAATATGTTTCATACTCACAAACACTCAATCTCTTTCTCAAATAAATTCAGAATATAGAATAATTTTTTCATAGAACTTGAATTATCACTTCAACACATCCACTTGACTAGGATCAACCAACTCTACTCAACAAATCACTCAATGAATTAACTTTTTCTTAAAAACCCTAGTCCAAGCATATGAACAGTCACTCAAATATTTCCAACAATGCTTATCAATTAATCTCACATAACAATGATACTCATGATCTTTGTAAACCCTAGTTCAAGTTTCTCATTCAACTAAGTTCTTCAAAAACAATGCTAATCTCACATAACAATGATACTTATGATGTTTGTAAACCCTAGTTCAAATTCACTCAACTTAATCATGTTAACAACAATGCTTATAAAACAAGGTTTTATCAACAACTCTTTATTTCAAAAAACCCTGAATCATTAATTCAACATACACTCAACAATGCTTACCAAAAAAACATTTTCACTCCAAATTTGCATTCACAAAATTCAACAATCACTCACTAGGAAGATGTGCCCATACCTTTTTTTTATGTAAAAGTGCCCTTGGAAAACCTGTCTCAATCATATTTTTCTTCTTTCCAATTTCAATGGTTAAATGACAAAATATCACTTCAACACTTTCTCAAAATATTCCTTAGACACAAAATTAATCAAATCTCAATTATGCCTTATTGCTCCCTTTTTAAAATAACATCCATCAAATAATACATAAAAAATAATCATTTTTGTACACCTTATAAACTCTAACTTAAAATAATATCCAACACCACAAAACCTCAAACAATATTCCTAAAACACCTTACTACCCTTTTCAAACACTAAAGAAAATAACACCCAAATATTTATTTTGCATCAACTTTATAACTCCCCTTACAACTTTACAAACCAAATAAAATATGCAAAAATTAATCTTTAATACCTCAACTAACTCCTCCAAAACTTTCGGTGTTCAACTAATGCATACCTTCATTTTCCTTCCTAAAAGTGTTTCGATGTGATTTGAACCACCGTTTCCCTAAGCACCAAGCACCTTAGCTTTTTGGCTCCCATCACATGGGTATCCACGTGAAGGGTGGAAGGCTTCCTTCCTATTAATCCTTCGTGCACCATTGAATTCACATGAAAACCACAAAGTAATCCTCTTTGATGCAATAGAATTCACACAAGCTTGTATTAATAAAAATAATTCAAAGGCATAAGGTGAGTTTGGTTAAGGTGGGGTAGTCCCTATTTTATACACATTTGGTTGATTTTTCTCCCACGTCGGCGCTAAGAATTTGAATTTGAAATTCAAATTTTAATTCAATAACCCACCTTAGGGTTATTTAAAATTATTATAAATTAACTTATAATTAATATTAAAATTAATTAATAATTAATTTAAATAACTTATAAGTTAAGTAAATTAATTAATAAATTAATTTATAATAAAAATTATATTAGTTAATTTATAACTAATTTAAAATTCCCTGTATAATATTATAAATAATTATTATAATATTATTCATCTGGGATTCTTCTTTGTACTTTGGACCACATATGGGTCTTTGATTAACTGAAAATGGACTATCCTTTTGCACTTCTTGGAGAACCTAAAACTTATGTTGCCCACTAAAACTGCCATTGATTGGTATTGGAGGCTTGACATCAATGACCACTCACTCTTGACATCAATGACAACTCATCTACTCAAAATGTCCAACACAAATGTTGCATCAACAAAGGGTATATCAAGAGTAGTTATAAAAGGAATTGCATGAATTAATACCTACACCTAGTACCCATAGGCTACAACAATGCATAAGGTGCCCTGTGCAATATCAAAACCTTCCACCATGGCCAAACCAAAATTGTCCACCTTGTGTGTGACCAAATCATTTGCCCATACACCCTCAAAGGCACTTAGTACCTAAAAAAATAGACCATACACTTATCCAGAGGAGTATGACCCTTATGAGGAACTACAATCAAAATATCAAAAACCAATCAACACATATCATGAATTACCTTATAGGGATGCATGTGTAGACAACACCCAATCACCTCCACTTCCTCCTCAATGGTAGAGATGAGTGAATAAAATAACTTTATTAGATGCATATGAGTTGGTAATAGACTACATTAATTCCTTAGAGAAGCAAAATTAGGTCTTAGGTTACCAAAAATCTACCTTTTATTAGCTTCACAACAAACCATTGCATCCATCTATGCCATCACCTCCATATCTAGGTAAATTCAAAGGAGAGAAAGATGCTCAAGAGCATGTCACTCATTTCATGAATGTATACTTTCATATTTAGAATGATAATGCCCTCATGCTATAAAAATTTCTAATAACTCTTGTAGGGTCTACTTTAGAATGGTATAATAATCTACCATGAAATAATATCCATTCCTTTGAAAAACTGGAAAATGTATTCTTAAGAATAATTTTCATTTAGCATCAAGAAAAATGCAACATTGACTGACTTGTATAATCTTAAATAATTTGAAGATGATCCAATCATGGACTATGAAAAAAAGTGGACAGCAATAATAACCAAGTTGTCTTTTACCTTACCCATAACTAAGCTTACCATACTATTCACTAAGAGTTATTCTAAGCAAATATCACTTCTACTACAAATCCAATAATATCAAACCTTCAAGGAGGCCCTAGCATAGAATAAGGTCATTAAGGATATTAAGGTCTAGGAAGGTGATATAAAGCTTCGTAAAAAGAAATGGATGAATAAGAATGTTAAAGGAGGCAACATGCAATAGAAGGTGGCCCTAGTAAATCAAATTTTTTTGAGTATCCTTGGATCCTCAAACCAAGAGGCACCACCACAACTATTGACTTAGCCTAATTACCAGGTTCAACCTCCACCAACCCACTATCATACACAACAAAACAAAATCAAGGACAATAGCACTGACTACCATGGTAATATAATCCTTTACCAAAAATATTAGTGTAGCAACCTTGGGAATGCATGCACCAGTTCATTTTTAACCCTACTTGCAATATTATTTAATAACCCAAGATAAAATGGAAGACAAGAAGAAAAAGCATATAACATGAAATAAAAAAGATGGATCTCTTTATTGATATTGAATCTCGGCTACATGTCGGTCCCTCTTAGGGATACCTATTTTGATACTATAAGTTACAAATAGGTAAAGAGTACCCCTTCCACAAAGAGGTGGTGCACTTATAAAAGCTTCTTGGTTTCGCACACGGAAATGTATGAGGACTTACAGATGCCTCCTTCTCTAGGTATGTTTCCTAGAGGGATCTCTTTTGCTCTCGTATGTTGTAAAATTCATCCGATGTACCTGTGGCCCTACAAGCAATGAAACAACAACACACATTTAGGTTTTTGAGATTGCCTCCCTTGATGAGGTTGTTAGTAATCAAATAATGTAATGGAAATATGATGAAACTATGCCATGAAATCATGTAAATATATGCTAATGATATGAAAACATAAAGAAACAGAATAAAAGATGTTATGTCTAAAACCTAAGCTAAGTCTGCGAGCCACTATCCAAGACAACGACCACTAAGGTAAACCTTGCTCTCTTTGCCCCAAAGCTATGGGTAAAATCCTGTATCTGATGTCAAAATAATAGGTGTTATGCTCTTCAACTCGTCAGAGCTTCATCATACACATGATCTCAAAGAGAACTCTCCAAGTCTCAAAATCTCTCCTCAAAAAGATGTCTCGATGATAAATATCTCAAAAGATAAAAATATCTATCTCTCCTATGATCCCCTAGTGCTCTTAGGCTTGCACCTTTTATAGTGTGAAACCCTAGGTCTATGTCCAAGCCCTAGAAACAAATTTCTCATGCGTAGTGCAAGTTAGCATGGGAAGCTTTTGTCGATTTTCTATGTTTGAAGGCTAGTTAACTAAAATATAACTGCTCACTTGAGTCTTCTATGAGAATTGGTTGTTAGCATGAGAAGTTTTTGTCATTTTTTTATGCTTGGAGGTTAGTTAACTAAAGTTTAAATGCAAACTCAAGTCTCCTATGTGAATTGGTCATGAAAAGGAATGCAAAGTTACTCCCGCTCACCTTTATTGCATGCAAACTACCACTTCCGCTTGTGATTAAACCTGTTTGTCAATAAACTACTTCTTATGGCTTAGCCACTATCATCTATAGCAGCTAAGATATGGCCATTGTCATCTATAGTGGCTAAGGTCTAGCCACTCTAGGCTTGAGTGGCTAAGATCTGGCCACTCTTGGCTTGAGCGGCTAGACTTGGATGGCTTGAAAAGATCCCAAATGAGTGGTGAGAACCATTGTTGATGCTTGGAAAGTCCAATATTATGTCTTATGATATTATGAGTGTGTCTATGTGAGCAGGTCCCATAATCATGACACAATTTAGGTGTCTAAAGATACCCCTTTTTGCGATGGTTGTGTGGAAAACACAACGTTGAGAAAAAATTTAGACTGATCTATTTGTAGGGTGTATGGTGATCAATGGTCTAATCAACACTGGATGGCCCAATCATGTAAGATGGCATGCATCCCTTGAATCATTGACTCAACGTTCGGAGGACTTAGCTTAGTGGCTTTTGCATGTTAAATTGTACTCATTCCTCAAACTCAATCAGGTAGCTTCAGCTGCTACAACAATTCCGATCGGTAGGAGAGCTACAATTGAATATGTCATGTCTGCTCACATTCCCAATAAACAAGGTAAATTTGTGATTGTTATATGCAATTATTTGTAGGACAAACATGATTTTGCTATGATCGAGTGATATTTTGCTGATTTTGATTATGATTATGTTGAAGTTTTGAACTACTTCTTCACACAATGAATTGGTGAAGCAATGAAAATGAATGAAGCGACAAGTCGCTTGACCAATATGAATAATTTGGTTCTTTTATAACATTTGTTGCTTTTAATGGGCAATCCCACATCCAAGTGTGATTCTAATTGTTTATGATAATCATCCATCCCTATCCCAAGGAGCGGTCCAGCCATCAATAGCTTTCTTAGGGAGTTAAGATGAGTGATTCTATTTATGTTCATATTGTATCACTTTAACTTAATATTTTTGATGTGATAGGGGAATTAGATTTATCCTTTTGCACCCATGGAGCAGTCCAAACATCTTGGTATTATTTGGGATTGAAGGGTGGCACATCATAATTCCAAAATAAGTGGTTTTTGCCCTAAGTGGACTTATGGTTATCTACTCATCTTACCAAAATACATGGAGTGAAAATCGCTGCAATCACCAAGTGGATAGTGTAGACACCAAAACAGCACCAATCCGATTATGTGACTACAAGCACTGACTAAATTGGCATACATACCCCCTAGGGCAGCCTCTAGAGGTTAAATAGTGGTCCTAACCACTCCCAAATTAGTTTTGGAAGGTTAGAGGTCAATTTGGCACCTTTTAAGCACTTTGCTCCCTATTCGTCCCACCTTGGGATGATTAGAATCATATTCATCCCACCCCGGGATGATTAGCAGCAATCGTTCCAGGGTGGGACGATTAGCAGGTTTGACTGGAAAAAATTCAAGCCTTGACAAATGGCAGCCCAAATTCGCCACCCAATTTCACCTTTAAGGCATGCAATTGTGAGGAACAGTTTCAAATCAGAGAGAGGGACTTCATTCAAGCATGCCTTGATCATGGAGGTCCTAAATTAGGGAGGAATATTCTCTCCCTCCAAAAGGCATGGTGAGCCAAGTGGTGCCCTCGCATGCGCATGCAAAGGAGACCCTAAGGTCTATAAAAAGGTGAGCCTCCTCACCCCAAAAGAAGAACAGAGCTAGAGCATTTGGAGCAATGGAGTGCTGCCAAATTATACCCCCATTCCTCTTTGTGCTTCCTACATCTCTAATTTCTCTTTTGGAAGAGAGGTTATTGGGTGAACATTAGGAACATAATCTAGACCCAAAACCCAAGCAATTGGCCACAATCCCACACAAAACTTATTGAAACAACTCCCTAGAAATTTTTGGACCCATCCCACTTGGATTGGTGCCAAAACTAAGCCCCAAACGATGGGCGTCCTGCCCCCGGGCACCCCCCACACTGTTGTAGTCCTAATCGCCCCACCCCGGAGTGATTAGAAATATATGCTTTATTTCTCTATCGTTCTTTCTGCATTCTATCATATTTCATGTACTTATACTGCTGTTCAAGTTTCATGGTATTCTGACATGATTTGACCTTATTTTTATCATTTTATGCGTTTACTAACCTACAGGGAGCACCTTCAGATACAAGATAATGTGGGCAGAATATGCCAAATCTGACCTTCTGGGTCGTCTCAAAATGCCCCTTTTAGTCTAACCCCTAGTTTGCAGTAGTTTTGGAGGCCTTTGGATAGGACATTTGCAAGGTCACTCTTGCATGTTTTGTGATAGTCCCCAGCGTCCCACCCCAGAGTGATTAGAAATTTGTGCATGATTTCTTTATTGTTCTTTTCAAAATGTGTCCCTAATGATTTCTCCATGCCTCTATTAAATTTTGAGTTCATTATGACATGTTTTGACCATCGTTTCATTCTTTTACATATTAACTAGTCGGAGGCTCTAGGGATTGCATGTTTTCCTATATCCGCATATGCTATTAACTATTTGCTATTTTTATGTGTGTAGGATATCACCACCAGGAACACTAGAGGGGTAGCATGGAATTATGAACACATGGATGCAAGCGGTGGCAATTTTTGGCCCACCCATTTTGAATGTGGGCATGCGAAAGACATTGGAAGCATACCATCCATTGATGTAACGAACTGTATCAAATGTTCTGAGCCCTAAGATGGGGGAGATGTATTGTAACCGGATTAAAAGCAACATTAATAAAATAGGCCCTACTTTTTTTTTCTTACATCTCATTTCTACGTCATTTCCTTCATGCATTTTTTCATTGCATTTGTAGGACTTAGCATCCATACCATATCTATTTTGTTTGCATCATAATCTGGTACACCGTTATTCTACATTCGGCTTTCAGTGGTGATCATAGTGGGACCCTATCCCATACTATTAGGATCAAGTTTCTAATCCAAAATTTTGTGGATTCTTTGCAGGTGTTACGCATTTGGGCACTAGACTGCTACTTGTGCCACCCTGTGACGAATACAGACCTAGCATTCGTTCCACCCCGGGACAAATATGTATTCGTCCCACCCTATGACGAATGTAGACCTGCTATTCATCTCACCCCAATACAATTAAATCTCTATGCATTTTTTTAGCAGAAACTCAGATACATCTAGCTTAGATAGATGGGAGGTAAGTTTTCTGAACATCCTCTGTGTTTTCTATTTTTTGTTTTTGCAATTTTTTGTTTCTTTGCTTGCATAGAAAAGTTAAGTAGTTTGTTTTCCTTCTTGCAATAAGAAAAAGAAAAAAAAAAAACATAGAGTAAATCAAATGGAAGGAATTTTATTAGGAATGCATTTTTCTTTGGTTTTCTTACATGATACTTGCACAAATGGCAAGTCCTCATTCTAGGCTTTAGTTCTAGTTAGGTTGTGTGATTTCATTTTTGCTACTAATGGTATCTGAAAGATAAAACATACTTTAAAGCATTGCATTAGTGAAAATCATCTTTTGCTATATGTTTTATTTCTTTATACAATTAAAAGGAGCCACACACACACCACCTAATAATATTAACATCAAGGAGTTGGTCTTAATACCCCAACACTTGATCAAGACCAACGGTGGATTTCATCACCACCTTGTCTTGGATTTTGCATACATATACCCTGATCATGACTATTGCTAGGCATAAATCCTAATGAGAGCTGACCAAGTGTAATGGGGGTGATTACCCATGCATGAGGATAAGTCTTCTATGGTAGGTGTCAAAAATAGAGCGATTCCCCTTCCGTACCACCTATGTTCCACGTATTGTTCTTCTCTCACGTACCAATAGTTTCCCTCACGTAAGGGCGGGTATATTGAGAGGTTCGGTATAATGGCCTGACAATGGTATATCGAAGGGGCAACCATTTTGGAGATACAATATCCCTCATTTTGCATGAATAACAAAGTTTCCTTTACAAGATTCGCATAACAAAAATCAAACACATTAGACCAAATCTAGGGCACATATTTAATTTGTAAATGATATAATCATTTCTTTGCATGTGTGGTCCCCGTTTGTTTGGTATAGCATAAAATTTTTGTAAAGGAGATAAAAATATACATATCTTTCTAGAAAGACCACCACCATGGTTTATACCCGTAGCCAAGCCCAATCATGGGATGAAGCTACAGAAAGTATACAAGGAGGCACAAGTCGCCTCTGTTATATCCCTAAGGACTTGGTTATACCACCTTGGCAACCTAACCCACAACATAGTCCACACTATGCCACTATAGAAAAGGACTATAGAGGCACCCCTTTGAGGGGCACTCCCATTCAACACAGACCCTCTTAGGAGGAGTACACACATGGGAAGGCTCCCTTAGACACTCATTATGAGTGGCCATTACACGATGAAGAGCTAGAGTAGCATAGGGTTCATAAGGAGGTGCCACATGATTATATCATTCCCCCTCCACCCATAATTACTATTAGAACTAATAGGCCAAATCTAGAGCACAAGGCTCTTCAGACAGGGTGAGCCAAATCCGCCCGTCCCTTTCACATGTATGAAAAGGAGCACGAGGAAAAATAGTATATTCCTCGAGGATGCCCAAGAGCACGTAACAAGGTTCCTGAGTCAATGCTTTGGAATTTAGGACAATGATGCATTACTTCTGAGAACGTTTATAACCACATTTGCAAGCCCTGCCTCGGATTGGTTTACCCAATTGCCGAAGCATAGCATCAACAATCTAGACCAACTAGTGGACGCGTTCCTTGAAAATTTTGCCTTCAACACTAAGAATAAGGCATCCTTAAGCAACCTAGTTGGCCTTAAGTAGTATGATGATGAGACCATAGCTGCTTATGGGAATCGATGGAGGACACTACTTTCAAAGCTGCCTTACCTCCCTCCCATGGCCAACATGACTCAAATGTTTTCAAAGAGTTGCATAAGGTTGATCTCCATGCTATTGCAGCTAAAGAATTATGCCACCATAGAAGAAGCCCTAGCACAAGCCAGGATAATTGAGGAGATCAAAATTCAATATGACGAGATTGCCAAGCCATGCAAGAAAGAGTGGACCAAAAATGCCAAAACTGGGCCCATGCAACCGAAACCCGTCATGGTCAATCAGGTTGCCATAAATATACCAAAGCCTGCACAAACAACACAAATCCCAAAGGCTAATTATCAGGCAATTCCTCTTGATAACTATGAAAAGGAAAATCACAAACAAGAGCAAAATCAATAGTGTCACCCTAAGCGACAATTCACACAATTCATAGAGTCTAGAGATTCCTTGTTTGATTGCTTGTTCATGGCAAGCCTGATAAACTTGCTAAAAAGTTGACCCATAGACCCCAACGTGCCAAAACCCAAGGGCTATAGGGAAGATTTATATTGTAGATTCCACCGACAGAAAGGACACGACATCTTCACTTGTTGGAAATTCAAAAACTTAGTGCAAGACTTGATAGACAACAAAACGCTCATGGTAGATAATCCCGTAGCATTGAGCAACCAACAGATGGAAGTCTTCAAAGACCCCTGCCTACCCATGAAACATAGGCAAAGACTTTACAAGTGAATGAGGTAACACAAAACTACCCCATGCAAGGATACGTGGGGATGATAAGCATCATGACACAAAATAAAAGATACCCAAACATGGCTGCACCCACTTGTAGCTATAGGAGATGTTCCATCAATGTCACAACCTCCACAACCCCTACACATTGCCTCGACCTAGACTAGTGGCCATGATTCGGACTAAGCTTACTCAAAGTTTAAGGACCATGTCGGCTAGGCTCTCCATTTATGAGCTCATCCAACAATCACCGCCCCATTGGGAGGCTCTGATGGAGATACTCAAAGCCATTGAGCTACAGCCCCATGAACCCAATTCTTTCAACAACTTTGTGGGACATGTGAGACAATGCACATAACCGGTCATAACCTTCAGGGAAGACAAACTAAAATTGGTGACTAGTGATATGGTGGATCCACCCCTACACGTCATCGCACGGGTCAACAGGATTCCATTCAAGAGGGTGTTGGTGGACACTGGCTCATCCAACAACATAATCATGATAGTGGCATTAAAACACCTTAAGTTGCTAGCATCCCACATTGTGGCATCCACCTACACTCTTTGAGCATTCAATGACGCATTATGCTCGATGGTTGGCACAATTGTCCTACCCATCCAAGTAGGACAAAAGACCATTCCTACATTGTGTCACATCCTTGAGGGTGATATGGCCTACAATATCTTGCTAGGCCGGCCTTGGATTAGGGACATGAAGTGTGTCCCTTTGATAGCCCATAAATGCCTCAAATACACATATGAAGGGCAAGTACATGTAGTCCCAGTGGACTTAGAGCCCTTTAAGTTTTGCAATGTGGTGTAGCTGATGCCACAATCGACCCTCCCATCGACACATTTGGACTTTCAATTGAATCCATCCACGCAAGGTCTGATTCCACCTACATCCCCGCTATTGAGTCCCTCAACTCACCAACCTGGCCCATATTCATCATCTGTTCCTTCACCAACAATGCCACCTATGGTGGCCACACTGAAGGACAATGGGAAGAAGCCCCTAGAGGAGGCACCACCATTAGTATCAACCATCTCTACCGAAGAGGTGCCCAGCTGAATGGAAGTCGAGACACCTGGTTCACCCAACATGGAGTGGACTCAGGGAGAACTCCCATTCCCTCCCCCTCAACCACCGACGATTACCATTGAAATGGCCAATACGGGCCTGGGGGAGTACCTAGTGTGGAACATTGTGGCAACACCCATGCTCGAATCC
Organism: Wollemia nobilis; assembly: GCA_028583015.1. Taxonomy (NCBI): domain Eukaryota; kingdom Viridiplantae; phylum Streptophyta; class Pinopsida; order Araucariales; family Araucariaceae; genus Wollemia; species Wollemia nobilis. The sequence goes on from JAQPPZ010017052.1 coordinate 10,519,341, forward strand.
ATGCAAGACATGGGGAGACCTCACCTCCCCATCGGCACTATCGTCCCTTTAGGCTACCCACAAAATCAGACCAACTTTGTATATGGGGGCCTCGAGAATGGCATTGAACCCTACCTACAAGAGGAAGAGGATGAAGAGCCATTTGCTGAGAATATTGACTATCTATCCAACCTAGACTTCGCCTTGAAGTACCTAGACCAATGTAATTGGCATGGATATGGATTGGCAGATACGAACAAGGAATGTGCATTATTTGTCAACCAATATACCAGAGTATGAGGTAGCACCTTGGGACCCGTTTGAGTCCGATAGCAATCACTCATAGGTGACGCCCATTGACAACTATCAGGAGGACTTCATGGTAATGTTCCCCTTTAATGTTCCAATCGGGCAATTGCCACCTCCAAAGAATCCAGCCCTCCCACAGAGAGTGGAACAACCCAGAAGGGACCAAATAAACATGCTCAAACAAAATGAGCCTCCCATGCCGGCCATAAGGCCAAGTGATCAAGAAACGCCTAGTGGGAGGCTATACCAGCTAGAGGGGCACATAGTTGTAGGAGCCAATGAAGGCCTATGGATCTCCGATAGTGACTATGAGGATGAGACTGAGATGGCATATCTCAACCATATGAGGCAACAAGAATACCCCATAGACATCGATGGTATGTTTGAACATCTGAATATGGGACCAAGGCATAGGTGGCATTTAAACCAAGTACAGCTAAACCAAGTGCTTCATCCACCACTTCGGGCATACAGAGAGCACCTCCCACCTAGAGACCCTATAGGGCCACCAGTGCCTAGGGTAGACCCTATCCTTCTATCCACACATAGGGCTGATCCTTTTGTGCCAGTACCCACAGAGCCAGATCGGGGGTACAAGGATCACCAAGGATGTCTGAATCAACACCCACGCGGTAATGGAGACCAAATTCAGTCCATCAACATGATCTCCATTGATTTGACCACCCCCATCCACAATCCAGCCGATCCAACATGACCATTGTATCTAGACCTAGATGCCATAGACTGGGATCACGTTGACTCACCACCATCCCCATCAGAGTACTGGCCTTGCGGTGAGATGTTTCATTTCACCCCAGGACAGACTCAGGATATCTTCCATGTTGAAGAGGAACCCGATGTTCCCAACGTAGATCTAAATTCAGCAAATGATATCCACCTGATCCCAACTCCACACCAGTTGGAGGATGGATCCCACATGTCATTCAAAGAGATGATTGACGTAGACATCGGTTCTGATCCAATGAATCCACAAATCATCAAGTTGGGGGTAAGTTTATCCCTCGAAGAGCAAGCCGATTACATTGCCCTTCTCAAAGAGAAGAAGGAGGTTTTTGCATGGTCCTACAAAGACATGTCGGGGCTAGACCCACAGCTAGTCATGCATAATCTAACACTTGATCCGACAGTCAAGCCAGTCAAGCAAAAGCTACGTAAGATGCACCCAACAGTGGCCTTAATGGTCAAATATGAGCTACAAAAGTTGTTGGATGCATAGTTTGTCATCTGCATGGATTACCCACCATGGTTGTCCAACATGGTACCCATCAAAAAGCCTGATGGGAGGATTCGCATATGCACCGATTTTCAAGATTTAAACAAAGTGAGTCCCAAGGATGATTTCCCCTTGCCTAGCATCGACGCATTGGTAGATGCTACAGTAGGCCATGAAATGCTTTCCCTCATGGATGGTTTCTCGGGATACAACCAGATTCGTATCAATCCCGATGATCAACTAAAAATGGCGTTCACGATGCCTTGGGGGACATTTTGTTATAAGGTCATGCCCTTTGGCCTTAAAAATGTTGGTGCCACCTACCAACGCGCTATGACATACATCTTCCATGATCACATGCATAAAACTTTGGAAGATTATATGGATGATTTGTTGGCCAAATCTCTTTTGCGCCAAAATCATCTCGATGACTTACGCAAGATCCTTGATCGCCTCATCGAACACAAGGTTAGGCTAAACCCCAAGAAGTGCGTATTTGGCGTCACATCTGGAAAACTCTTGGGTTTCATAGTCTCAAAATGAGGCATCGAGGTAGATCCAAATAAAGTCAAGGCAATCCTTGAAATGCTTCCCCCAACCACCATCAGGCAGCTCAGAAGCTTGCAGGGTAAGGTCACGTCAATCAAGCGCTTCATAGCGTAGTTATCTGACAAGTGCTGACCCATGAATAAATTATTACACAAGGGGGTAGCATTTCATTGGGATGACGAGTGCCAGTCAGCCTTCGATGACATCAAACAATACTTGGCTTCACTGCCAGTATTGGCACCACCTAGACCAGGAGTGTCATTCTACTTATACATCTCAGCTATCGAGGTGGCACTGGGCGCCATGCTAGCCCAAAAAAATGAATTACATAAAGAATAGGCTAATTATTATCTTAGCCGCACCCTGGTCAATTATGAACTTAACTATGCATACGTTGAGAAGCTATGCTTGGCAGTGGTATTTGCCACCAAAAAGCTATGCCATTACATGCTGAGCAATACGATGTATGTTGTGTCTAAGGAGAATCCATTGTGGTACATGATGAGTCATACTTATCATAGTAGTCGCACGGCGAAATGGATCATGTTGTTGATGGAGTTTGACATCGAATTCATTGGACAAAAGTCCATCAAAGGTCAAGTCATCACCGATCAACTAGCAGAGGCTCCTCTCGAAGATGATCAACCTCTGACCGTAGAGCTACCCGATGATGGGGTCTTCCATGTCTCAGAATCGCCAGATTCTGATGAGCCTGAGTCACAGGCCGACATAACCTTATTTTTTGATGGTTCTAAATGTGAGCAAGGGGGTGGCATGGGAATCATGTTTTTCACACCGCAAGGGGCTCCAATGCCTTTATCATTTAAACTTGATTTCTCGTGCACCAATAACAATGTTGAATACGAAGCCTTGCTCATAGGTCTTCAGACAGCCATCACCATGAACATCAAATGCTTGAATATCTTTGGTGATTCACTGTTAATTGTCAACCAAGTGAAAGGGGTATTCCAATGCAAATGCCTAGTTCTACAGGCCTACAAAGCCCTTGTGGATAAATTCCTGGCAAAGCTTGAATGGTACGACATCGAGGCACTCCCTCGATCATCGAATCATTTTGCGGACACTATGGCCTCCTTGGGGTCACTAATCCCGCAAGACCCTTCTGGTGAGATGACAACCATTCAAGTCAAAACGTTATCGCAATCCATGATGGAGCGTGCAAGCTTTGACATAACGCCAGGAATCCACCTGATCCAGATTGAACCATCTCAGGATAGGTTCTCTCGAATCCATGATAGTCTGAATCATGCCAACTAGGGGTCTTTGTTCTCTCCAACCCCTCTTAATAGCAACACAACGCTATTTCTACAAGTTCTTTCCCGCTCAGCTTTTGCTAGGGATGAACTTCAAGAGGGATCGATCGTTCATACCATCGAGGTTTCTGATCAGCAGGATTGGTACACACCCATAAGAGACTATCTCAAGTTAGGTAGCCTCCCACTTGGATTGTCGCACATCGCGAAAAGATCATTCAAATAGAAAGTGGCAAAACATGTCTTGCTAGGAGACATTTTGTACCGTCGAAGCTACGAAGGGATCCTCCTCCATTGCTTGGACCAGCAGGAGTCCACTTGGGTGATCACCCAAGCGCACGATGGTACATGCGGTGGCCACTTCAGCGGTATGGCCATCGCAAAGTGCATTCTTCGCATGGGCTATTATTGGCCATCTTTAGAGCGAGATTGTTGTGCATATGTGTGGAAGTGCATGAAGTGTCAACACCATGCTAACTTGACACACGTACCTTCTCAGGCCTTGCAGCCGATCCAATCGGCTTGGCCATTTTTGTAGTGGGGCTTAGATCTCATCGAAAAGATCTCCCCTACGTCATCAGGTCATCACACGTTTATCATAATGGCCACAGAGTACTTCACTAAGTGGGTGGAAGCAATTTCGCTTACCTCTACGACTGGGCCCCGCATTGCGGAGTTCATTTTACATAACATCATATGTCATTTTGGTATTCCATCCAAGATCATCTCGGATAATGGGATGTCATTTAAGAACAAAGATGTGCATGCTTTGACAACAAAGTACAAAATTCAGCATAGTTTTTTGACACCCTATTATCCGTAGGCAAATGGGCAAGCAGAGGCGTCAAACAAAATGCTAGTTGCCATCCTTAAAAATATGGTCATAGATAATCATAAGGATTGGCACATCCAAATACCACTTGCCCTATGGGCTTATCGCACTAGCATTCGGACGCCCACTGGGGCAACTCCATTTTTGCTAGTGTATGGCTCCGAGGCAGTCATGCCTCTCGAGTTGGAAATACCCTCCTTGTGCATATCAATGCAAGAGTTCATCGATGATGACACTGCATGGCAGGCCCGGTTAGACCAGCTTACGTTACTCGATGAACGATGCATCAATGCTCTCGAGCATTTACGTATCTATCAAGAGCGACTTAAGAAAGCATACAACATGAAAGTTCACCCGAGGGACTTTCAGGTTGGTGACCTGGTCTTAAAAGAGAACCAACAAAATTCTAACTTGCCACCCCATTTAAGGGACAAGTTCATGGCAAATTGGTTAGGTCCTTATGTAATCGATAGTAAAATAGGACCTGGAACATACCGGCTCGCCTCTCTTGAAGGAATCAAGGAACTAGAACCCTTGAACATCAGTCATTTGAGGCCATTCAACATTTAGAGAGCCATAGCCCACCCCAAAAGCTCCAAGGATTCCCAAATCAAACCAAAACCCCCAAAGGTATCCATAATCCCTTTGGTCAAACCAAAAGCTCCAAGGATTCCTCACAATCGCTTGGTCAAACCAAAAATGCCCCAAAGGTATCCATAATCCCTTTGGTCAAACCAAAAGCTCCAAGGATTCCCACAATCGCTTGGTCAAACCCTAAAATGCCCCAAAGGTATCCATAATCCCTTTGGTCAAACCAAAAGCTCCAAGGATTCCCACAATCGCTTGGTCAACCCCAAAATGCCCCAAAGGTATCCATAATCCCTTTGGTCAAACCAAAAGCTCCAAGGGTTCCCACAATCGCTTGGTCACCCAAAAATGCCCCAAAGGTATCCATAATCCCTTTGGTCAAACCAAAAGCTCCAAGGGTTCCCACAATCGCTTGGTCACCCAAAATGCCCCAAAGGTATCTATAATCCCTTTGGTCAAAACCTCCAAGGATCCGTAAGAATCACTTGGTCCGCACCCATTCGGGTTAAACCACCATAACGAATATTCAAAAACAACAGATAATCAAAAATAACAAAAAAATTGCATCTCACTTTCATGCATATTCTTAAAAATCAAAACACAAAAAAGAAAAGAAAAGTTGCATTAGGCATCGCATACATACATTGCATATTTGCTGGTCATACATGTCAAAAGCACCATAGACTGTAATTACTCGGCAATTCCATCATTTTCCAAATTCAGTCCATTTTGTAAAAAGATCCATCAAGAATAACGCCCTTCGCATTTTCGCCATATCATAGTCAGTTGTCTTCTAATGTCTTTAGGGTTTTCGTCATTCAGTTGTCTTTAGATTTCTAGTCAAATGTTGTACAAAGTCAGACCGATTTTTACAAGGTAGAGTTTTACTTGGATCACGCCTTGTTACATAGCATCCCAACACAAGCTTAAAACACATAAAAATTCCCAAGTTGTGTGAACGAAAGATGAAACCTACAAAGCGGTCTAGGGTACCATAGGTGAAATGTTATCCTGCTCATCCCCCTATGCGAATGGTTCAAGAATGCTGAGAATTGACAAAAGGACAAGCTCTTCCCCATCCAATTCCCCACAATAAATAGTGGTTTTCACCACTATCAAAAATCCCAAACACCTTTGGTCCCCAAAGTCGTAAGGATTCATACTACACGCCCCTGAGAAGGATGGGTAGTCATCCCCAAGGCCTAAAGGATCAATGCCATTCACGAAGCAAAATCCCAAAAGTTCACCATCAAAAATCCCAAACACCTTTGATCCCCAAAGTCGTAAGGATTCGTACTACACGCCCCTGAGAAGGATGGGTAGTCATCCCCAAGGCCTAAAAGATCAATGCCATTCCAAAGCAAAATTCCCAACCACCTTTGATCCCCAAAGTCGTAAGGATTCGTACTACACGTCCCTGAGAAGGATGGGTAGTCATCCCCAAGGCCAAAAGGATCAATGCCATTCACAAGCCAAAATCCCACAAGCTCAACTTTGAAATCAAAATTCAAAATCTAAATCCTCAAAAGGCAACAATAAAAAATAACAGTGGTTATCACCACTACTCAAACCCCTTGCTCAAGAAAAAAAAAAAGAGAAAAATAAATAGTGATTTTCATCACTATATATGAGAGCAAGTATCCCAACAAATTGAACAACCGAAAGACGCCTGAGCTTGAATCCCTGGAATTCTCAGCATTTGAAAAACCATTTAGGTGATCCTCATTACGGGTTTGGTGGATAGCCTACCTGGCAATGGCGGTATCCTAAATGCATGATGATATGTCTATCACATTAGCTTTGCATGTGTGTAGACCAATGTTTGCATGTGGATGAGCTAGCTTATGGTATCCTAGATTGCCCCGTAGATTAATCTTACTAAATACAACAAAGGAGTTAGTGGAGCTAATTAGGTGATCCTCGATACAGGTTTGGTGGACAGCCTACCTAGCACTGGCGGTATCCTTACGAATACCACATAAACGAACTCAATCGCACACACAGGGATGTGAAATAACTTGGTCAAACTCAAGTCTAATTCGTACCTTGTTCGAAAGTCTTGTAAGATAATGTACAGTCTTGATTAGTTAGTTAAAGCATCCGAGTCTCAGAAAAACCTTAACTACATTCTAAAACAATTGTTGTACATTTCATTACTTACATCACCATCAAAAAATACAAAACAAAAATTACAAATGCAAAGTTATTCCATAAAGCAATCACATAGTACAGAAAGCCAGTAAATCCTGTACAGTCTATGGTGCCATCACCTGTATACCAACAAATCATTCCATCCATTCCATATGCATACATCTATATCATATAGCTAACATCATCCATAGTCATAATAGCATATGCATACATCAACATAAATAAATGTGCATAAAAGAACAATAAACCATGACAAGCATATCATCAAACCAAAAATGAGTCATGTATATATATCAAGTCAAAATGCCCTCAGGCTACAATAAGAAGGTCCTCTGACCTCACAAAAAACCAAAAACTCAAAATCCCCAAAGCCTAGGGAGTCGGCCACCATGATCACGTAGGATCGGTGCGACTGGAACTACCCCCAGTAGTATGGGTCCTATGGGACCTCTCAGGGTGGCTGCTACTAGCCCGTGCACCCTGCCCACCAACGCTACCCTCATCCAGCCACCTACGATGAGAGGATGCAGACTGCTCAGTCTCACTACCTCTCGTACGGCATGACGAACCACCTCCATCAAGCTCAGGCAACTGTCCACCGAGGTGGACAACCTCTATCTCTAACTCTACCCGATACCACCCCCACTCCACATCTCATCGATGATACACAACCAATGCACTATCCCGTTATGCCAACTGAGCCCGTAGGAGATCCCTCTCCTACAAAATATCTCTATGCTCCTCCTCCCATCTCCATAAGAGACCCTCCAATCATGCTATCTCAGCATGAAACCCAGCCTCCACATCCCTTGAGACAGCCTGAGGCATGGGCACCTCTGGGATGGCCTGCTGCTCTAGCACCCACTACTCCGGGACATCCTATACATCCGGCTGCTCCGAAACCCCCACATCATCTCCATCGCCAGTGAAGTCATCGACCTCCACCATGTCCGCATCATCAAGCGGAGCCCCCCAACCCTCCATCGATGCCTCTGCACCCCCACCTCCTACTGCTATCGTATCCACACCTCCTAAAGGCCCCTCACCCCACCATCATCGCATAGTCCACCACCGGTCATACTCTGTAGTTACCCCGACATCGTCCATGTTGGGTACATCAATAACTACATCAGACCCCTCACCCAATGGCTCAATGATAGGCCAGACTAGGGTCCTCTCATCCTCACACCATCGATAGATCAAGGGATCACCAGGAAATCCCTGGTGCACCCCAAACTACCGCATCACCCGAACATACGGGAAGTACTCCTGCTCTATCCCATGCCGCCCAATCAACCACCTACCCCTATGCACACATCGGAGCCACTCTCCAGCCTCAGGCCAGGCTGGATAGTCCTGGTACGGTCACCAAAACACCTGCCCTAGCATTAGACGAGAGAAGGCATCAATATAGTGACCTACGTCACCTACCCACCATCGACTCTGTCCATGCTCCTCTGATCCCGCCATAAATTGGCATACCCAATCTCTCGATCCACCATCTCACCTCGGGTGGTCCAAGGCAAACCCTACGACCGCTCCACAGCTATGTGCTGCCACCCCCAGCACTGCAAGAGATAGCTGCACCCGATCCCCTTCTACCTCCGATAGTGGACCTCGTACAACTCATCGTACAACTGTGCCAACAACGTCTGACCCCATCTCATAATAAGTGGAGCTGATGTAGGACACTCCACCAAAGTGAAAACCAACTCAAGAAGGTTCCAAGGGAACCTGCACCTGAGGAGTCAGGAAGCAACATATTGGAAATGAGGGCCATGAGTAAAGCATGCCTCACCCCTAATACGCCCTTCTCCAGCCACCACCGCACCAGAATACCACCTATCTGGTAGTCAACCTCAGCCCTCTCCACAGCCCTCTCCACCCCCATCTCCCCTACCCAACCAAAACATCATGTCAATACCATTATCCGCTGGTCTCGGTGGGTCATCCAGATAGGAAGCCCATCTATCAAAATCCATAGAATCCGATACACATCCTCTAGAGTCACAGTCATCTCCCCTATTGGGAGATGAAAAGTGTTGGTGCGAGGATCCCACAGATTGATCAGGGTAGTCAAATATGCCTGATCCCCCACCACAGGCTCCAAATGCATCACCTGCTTGAGCCCAAGGGCATCAAGCCACTCCCAATCCCCAACTATCAAGGCATCCCGGGCATCAGAGAAAATAGTCGGTTGGTGGTACCGACTCTTCACAACTTGAAAAACAATAAAAAGAAAAGATATTAAGTACATACTTAATATAAACAAAAACAATACAATAAAACTGTACAGAAGAAACAAAGTACAACAAAAGTACAACAACATTAAAAACAAACTATACAACAACGACATAAACAAAAATAACTGTACAAAAACAAATCTAGGTTTCACCTTAGATGAACAAAAAAAAAAAAAAAAATCATCCTAGGGTTTCAACCTTAGTATGAACAAAAAACAATAAAACAAAAAATCATCCTAGGGTTTCAACCTTAATGTGAACAAAAACAAAAACAATACAAAAATATAAAAATTAATATTAGGGTTTCAACCTTAATATTAACGCAAAACAAAACAAAAAAAAAAAAATTAAGTAGGTTTACAACTTGAATATAATAAAAACAAAATACCGCAAACAAACATTTATATGTAAGTTTTTAACTTCATATAAAACAAAAATGAATAACAGGAAGGAGAAGGAACATCATACCGGTCTCACCTCGGCTCCTCCACTCGAAGATCCGGTTCTCGCACTCATGATGTCCATGAAATTTTAGCAGCGCTCCGCTACGCACACTCGCACTCCTCCTCCTCACTGCTCCAAATCGCCAAGAAAAAATTGTTGCAAATGAGCCCAAAACCTAGTTTTGGTCCTTTTATAGGTTGTTAGGCCTGTAATCGTTCCACCCTGGGATGAGCGCTCTAGTTAGCACTCGTCCCACCCTGGGACGATTACAAAATTGGTATTCGTCCCACCCTGGGATGATTACAGAGCAAGAAATAAAGCAACAAAAACTGCATCCAAAAAATGCACCAAAAATAGCAATAAATCTGCCGAACAAAGGTGCCTTTGCACCTGACATTCATGGCATGAAAAACCATCGTCGGGGTCACAAATAATCACTATCCTACTCCCTAAGAAGGCTAGCATAGCCGGACCGCTCCATGGGAAGGAGGATTTTTGATAATTTCTACCCCAATCGGCATCACAAAAAGGGTCAAAACCCACCAAAAATAGGTTCGATTGTTGGAAAACTGCATAAGCGTTCAACGAAAAACAACTGAAGGCACCCTTACAAACGTCATCTTGGGTCAAGCGACTCATCGCTTTTCTCATTTTGGTCATTCCCTCATCGATTCGTCGCTTGAGGGGGTAGTCACACTTAGTCACCAAATCAACAAATACACACCCAATCAAGGAAATGGCATGCATTCAAAGAATCATTGACAAAGACAATCACGCTCCTGCTTGGGGCAGCAAACAAGCAATAATCACAAGCTAAACAAACACTTGGCATTCTGGAAGCATGAAGACAAGGTTCCTCAGACAAAAGGTTGCGCCCTTTGCCTATTCATGACTGAACAATGTCCAAGATCAAGTACACCTCATCGAAAAAGGTTACACTTGAGTTAAGCTCCTTAGCTCGTCAGAAGCAAGGATTCAAGAATGCATGCCCTTTCCATACTTGGGGCATCAAAATTTGGTTAGGTTACTAAGAAACCCTAATCATTAAGTGCTTTGGTCATCTATTTTTGCTCAACATTGCGCCACACACAACGCATCCCAAAAAGGGGCATCTGTAGACACCAAAACAACACCAATCCGATTATGTGACTACAAGCACTGACCGAATTGGCATACATACCCCCTAGGGCAGCCTCCAGAGGTTAAACAGTGGTCCTAACCACTCCCAAATCAGTTTTGGAAGGTCAGAGGTCAATTTGGCACCTTTTAAGCACTTTGCTCCCTATTCGTCCCACCCTGGGATGATTAGAATCCTATTCGCCCCACCCCGGGATGATTAGCAGCAATCGTTCCAGGGTGGGACGATTAGCAGGTTTGACTGGAAAAAAGTCAAGCCTTGACAAATGGCAGCCTAGATCCACCACCCAACTTTACCTTCAAGGCATGCAATTGCGAGGAACGGTTTCAAATCAGAGAGAGGGACTTCAGTCAAGCATGCCTTGATCATGGAGGCCCTAAATCAGGGAGGAATCTTCTCTCCCCCAAAAGGCATGGTGAGCCAAGTGGCGCCCTCGCATGCGCATTCAAAGGAGACCCTGAGGTCTATAAAAAGGTGAGCCTCCTCACCCCAAAAGAAGAATAGAGCTGGAGCATTTGGAGCAATGGAGTGCTGCCAAATTATACCCCCATTCCTCTTTGTGCTTCCTACATCCCTAATTTCTCTTTTGGAAGAGAGGTTATCGGGTGAACACTAGGAATGCAATCTAGACCCAAAACCCAAGCAATCGGCCACAATCCCACACCAAACTCGTCGACACAACCCCCTAGGAGGTTTTGGACCCATCCCACTTGGATTGGTGCCAAAACTAAGCCCCAAACGGTGGGCGTCCTGCCCCTGGTGCCCCCGCACTGTTGCAGTCCTAATCGCCCCACCCCGGAGCGATTAGAAATCTGTGCATGATTTCTTTACTATTATTTTTGCATTCTGTCGTATTTCATGTACTTATGCTTGCTGTTCAAGTTTCATGGTATTCTGACTTGATTTGACCTTGTTTTTATCATTTTATGCGTTTACTAACCTACAGGGAGCACCTTCGGATACAGGATAATCTGGGTAGAATCTGCCAAATATGACCTTCTGGGTCATCTCAAAATGCCCCTTTTAGCCTAACCCCAAGTTTGCAGGAGTTTTGGAGGCCTCTGGGCAGGACATTTGCAAGGTCGCTCTTGCACATTTTGTGACAGTCCTAATCGTCCCACCCCGGAGCGATTAGAAATCCATGCATGATTTCCTGACTATTATTTTTGCAATGTGTCCCTGATGATGTCTCCATGCCTCTGTCAAATTTTGGGTTCATTATGACATGTTTTGACCATCGTTTCATTCTTTTATATATTAACTAGCCGGAGGCTTTGGGGATTGCATGTTTTCCTACATCCGCATATGCTATTAACTATTTGCTGTTTTTCTGTGCATAGGATCTCACCACCAGGAACACCGGAGGGGCAGCAAGGAATGACGAACACATGGATGCAAGCGGCGGCAACTTTTGGCCCACCCATTTCGAATGTGGGCATGCGGAAGACATTGGAAGCGTACCATCCATTGATGTAACGAATTGTATCAAACGTTCTGAGCCCTAGAGGGGGAGACGTATTGTAACTGGATTAAAAGCAACATTAATAAAAGAGGCCCCACTTTTTTTTTCTTACATCTCATTTCTGCTTCATTTCCTTCATGCATTTGTTCATCGCATTCGTAGGACTTAGCATCTATACCTTATATCAATTTTGTTTGCATCATAATCTGGTATGTCGTCATACTGCATTCGGATTTTAGATAGAGTAGGTAACTAGATATGAGGCCTACCTGAGATTATGCTTTTATGTGATTTTTTTGTTATTTTGAACATTCTGATGATCTAAAACCACCAAAGTGTGTTTATTTGTTATTTTTGTGGGATCCCTCAAGGAGAAAATCCCTTATTTTGCTCTATGGATCTAGCCACTATCAGGTCCAACGGCCTCTGAGTTTCTACCTGTGGCCACTATCACCTTGAGAGGCCAAGAATTTTGGGCTATTGACGTTAGCAGTGGCCAAGGAATAATTAAGGAAATATAAAATTTGCTTTTCTAGGGTTTGACCTATCACTTTCACTATTTGAAGATTCGCTTTGGGAGCTCTGGTGTGATGGCGACAGTTGCGACTTTGAAATTTGTTGGTGTTGAGGACATGGCTACGCAGGGTGAGACATCAGCTGCTAGAGGAGCTGGAGCTTCTCGGGTATTTTTCTCTTCAAAACCCTAGCTCTCTTTTCCTTATCTACGTAAAACTGAACCTCACTAAGTAATGGGTAAACTGAACCTCACTAAACCTGTTGGCAATGAACAAACTCCGTAATTAGGCTTAGCTTCCCCTTTGCTATGGTGGGTTAGTCCCCAATTTTATTTTTTATTAGTGGCTTTAGCCTAGGGTTTTTGAATTTTTCCGTTATTCACCTGCTGTTGCCATTTTGGGCGTTTTGAACTTAGCCTAGTTTTGATGCTTGGGTGGGAAATTTTGCTTTCCATTTTGTTTGTTTTCCCTCCCTATGTTGGTTTGTTGAAGTTATTTTGTTATTTTTGCAATTTTTTTTGATTTCCTGGCCAAGGGTTCATGGGTTTGTCGTGCCGTCCCTTGGCCGTTATCACTTAGAGTGGCTAGCTCTGAGCCGCTATCGCTCAGAGCGGCCAAGCTTGAATCCCAATGGTCAAAAAATTGACCATTGGGTCTTGGTTGCTACCTCCAGCAGCCAGGTTTCGGCTGTTGTAGGCAACAATGGCTAAACCCTTAGCCTTGTTTTTTGTATTTTTGTTGATTTTATGACATTTTTTATTTTTTTTGGAATTTTTGAATTTTTGATTTGTTTGATTAGGTGCAATCTTATCCTTTTTTTGCTTAGACTTAGAATAGTCCATCCTCTTTTGCACCATTTTCATGTTTATTGTGAATTATGCCTTAGATGCATTGTAGTTATGCTTTGTCTTTCTTCTGCTTTGCTTAGATCCTTACTACTCGGGCTCGGGACCCGAAGCTCCTGCTTGACTTACTTCCTAGCTTTGATGATATGGACTGGGCATGGTTCAAAGCCCATGGGTTGTAGTATGTCATCAAGCTGCCTTACATCATGGCAGATCAGGCTTACCTTATAGCTTTAGCCCATCGTTGGGACCCATGGACTAATACCTTCCACCTCTCAACCGATGAGATGACCATTACGCCAGAGGATGTGTATAGGATCTTTCGGATTCCATTCGATGGGGTGGCCATTGTCTCTTTGGCCACTAATGATCAGGTGGCTATCTTCACTCGGGTGTTTAGAGGGCACTCTATGGATGCTCTCAAGGACACCAAGTCCGGAGGAGTGTCCATCAACTACTGGCATGGGGAGGGCATCTTTACGGTGAGGCATGTCGTATTGCTGATGGTGATCAACAATGTTCTTATCCCGGACTGCTCGGGTTTGAGGTTCTCGTGGAACCTTCTAGTGATGGTGCAGGATCTATTGGATAGCGAGGAGCCTATCATCTATGCATGGGGTAGATCGCTATTGGCTCAGTGCTATGATGAGTTGTACCACATCCATCGGTGAGGACGTGTCAGCATTACCTGTAGCTTGCTCCTACAGGTTTGGGGATGGGAGCACATTGTGGTAGATCACCCTAAGGGGCTCCCAGCCGAGATTATAGTGATTGATGCTCGAACACAGTGCTATGCTGCTAGATGGGCTCGAGAGCATGAGGAGCATAAGAGCCACACTTTCACAGGGGAGCTATCCCACTACACTGATGCTTTCACCAGACTATTGGCCGAAGATGTCATGTGGTGGCCTTACTATGAGTGTCTTGCTTGGGATGATCTAGCTAGCTTTACTGCCAAGACACGACGTGAGCGATGGCTCGTTGGCCATAAGATTGCCATCCGGGAGTATTTCTTCTACTCTCGGGTTCTTCATCAGTATGGATTGTAGTAGGATGTGCCCTTGATACCATTCTTGTACAGGTACCTCACAGAAGAGAAGGACCTACCTCCATGATATATCATCGAGCTTTCAGATGAGGAGGATGCCCCAACTATTGACCCTACAGTGGTTGGGGGAGTTACAGAGGCCTACACTCAATGGTGGGGTGATCGGATGTGGCATGGTATTGGTAGCCTAGGGTGCAAGGATGATGGTGGGGGTGATGGCATAGATCCGATAGGATGCAGAGTCTAAGCCAAGACCGAGGTATGGGGCCAGCCAGTAGAGTAGGTGGTAGTGGAGGATCCTGATGTTCCTAAGGAGGAGGAGGAGTTAGAGCCCAAGGAGAGAGACTCTCCTCTAAGAGCATAGCTACATGAGGTCGAGGTTGAGCTTTAGGCCACTAAGATCCAGGTACAATGGTGAGATGCTACCATTGAGCAGCTCTCAGCATAGATATAGGCTCTATAGGCTACTATTGGGGGTGGCGATGTTAGGATGTAGTTTGTTGTTCCTCCTTCTACACCATAGGAGGTTCTAGTGGTAGGTTCAAGAGTAGATGTGGGACATCTCCAGTCTCTGTTGGATGAGCATGAGGTATAGATCCAAGGACTTGTGGATCATGTTACCCTTCTTCAGATGTATCTCAGGAGGCATGGGATTGTCCCTAAGGATCCAACAAGTGTGGGTGGTTCACAGGTTAGTGGGTGCTCCACCTCGGGGTAGTCTTCCACCCATCCTAGCTAGAGGACCTGAACTCGGATAGAGAGACCGATAGGATCACATCATTCGACTCATGACACCGCCATAGGGGGAGGTGGCACTAGAGGAGGTGATGCAGGGGGCTCAGGCCCGGTATTTGATTGATGCTTTACTTGGTCCTTGATCCATTTTTGAGGTCGAATGACCTATATGACTGTAGCCCATGGGCATTTTTGTATATCCATTGGACTTGACACACATACTTTTATGATAGCTTTGCATTATGACTTATTATGTGTATCATTTATTGCTCATGTTTTTGTTGTTATTTTGTTTTATGATATGATGCGATGATGGTATTATGATGATTTGATGAATATGTTAGATGATAGATGATATTGAAGATGCTTAGATGGATGTGTAGATGCTTATATGATTTGATGATATGATGCGATGTATTTTGATGATGAATGATGAATTTATGATTGTATGCAAATGGATATTGCCTATATGTTTTATGATGTGGTTTATGGATTTAATGACTTGTTTTTGTGAATGCGATGTTATTGCTAAATGCATGTTTTAACTTTGCTTTAATTGTATGCATCTAACTTATGTGGTGGAATGGTATAAATGAACCTGTATGCTCTAATCACTTAAAACATACGGAATGCATATGACATTGACAATCTTAATGGGTGATACCACATAAAGTAAAAAAATAATCATGAATTTAAATAATCACTCTTATCATAAGAATTGATTAAGTATTCATATATGAGATGTAATGGTGTGTAATGTATTTTCTTAATAAGTTTCTATAAATTAAAAGATATAAAGTAGTCGGTGGTCATCTATATACTATTTCTAATATATATGCGGTATCTATCCTACTATGTTGATACCCCCTAATTTATAGAATCTTATAAAGAAAGTGATGGTGTGAATGATGTTATGATTTGTTGCTATGTAAGAATTTTTGGGGCTTTTCGGAGATTCAAACACTCTAGTTACCCTATCAACAATTGTCTACTTACCACTTAGAATTTTGAAAAGTAAGGCTTTTACCATGGACCTAGTTTTTCATGATCTCTATGTGTGCAAGTGATTGTATATTTTGAGATAGAATTCAAGCATTTCCTCCGATGTCAGGTGGGATTCTTTCAGCCCATTGCTAAGATCAAGGATCCTCAAGTGTTCATCTCATCCTTATGTTGGACTTAGTTGGACTATACCACTAGGCAATATTGGGTTACCTAAGCTAGCTCATCCACATTCAAACATTGGTCTACACAAATGCATGAAGCAATTGTAATAGACATATCATCATGCGTAAGGATTTCTCCTTCCAGTTTTGTACAATGCTGAGAATTCCAGGGATTCAAGCTTTATTCCCTTATTTTTGGCTTCTTTTTGGCTTTGGATATTTGCTCATATGTAGTGATGAAAATCACTATTTATTTTGCTCATATGTAGTGATGAAAATCATTGTTTATTTTTTATTGATTTTTTTTTTGAGCTATGATTTTTTTTTTTGAATTTATGATTTGTTATTGGATCATTGCTTTGAAATCTGGACTATAGCTTGGTCTTTTGAATATGTACTTTGCTTTGGGATTTTGCTTATTTTGATTTAAGCAAGGGATTTGGATTGGGTAAAGCTTGTCCTTTTGCCAATTCTCAGCACCTTTAAACCGGTTGCACAAGGGGATAAGCAAGGAAAATCCTTTTCGCTTAAGGTAACCTAGACCGCTTTGCAACTTTCATCTTTTCCTTGTACCAGCTAGGATTTTAGTGTTTCAATTAGTGACGGGATCTTGAATATCCAAGGCATTATCACAGCTAGACCTTACCTTCTACTAATCAAAGTTGTTTTCCTCAAAAGTTGATAAGATCACTAGGTGTGGTTGATTAACCAAAAAACCTTAGTATATTATGTATAGCAACAAATAATGGTTGTGTTGAAAAACACAATTACACACGTGTGTTAATGGAGGTATGGATTTGAATGATTTGCATGACAAACTGTGGTATCACTTGTAAGGCTCTCATGACATATGCAATTGTAGTGGATATGAAAATGCAATGCAATGTTGTGGATGCAAGATGTGAGATGCAATTGTTTTTGTTATTTTTGATTTTATGTTGTTTTTGTATTTTTGATTTATTTGACCAAAGGGCTTATTATGCCTTTGGGGCTTTTGGTATTGATCCTGACCAAGCGGTTTGAATTACCCTTGGAGCTCTTGAATTGATGGGATTTGACCAAGTGGTTTGAATTACCCTTGGAGCCTTGATGTTTGACCAAGCGGTTTGAATTACCCTTGGAGCCTTTTTGAATTGATGTTTGACCAAGCGGTTTGAATTACCCTTGGAGCCTTTTGATTTGATTTTGACCAAGTGGCTTGAATTACCCTTGGAGCCTTTTTTATTTGATTTTTGACCAAGTGGTATGAATTACCCTTGGAGCCTTTGAATTGATGTTTGACCAAGCGGTATGAATTACCCTTGGAGCCTTTGATTGATTTTGACCAAGTAGTTTGAATTACCCTTGGAGCCTTTGAATTTATTTTTGACCAAGCGGTTTGAATTACCCTTGGAGCCTTTGAATTGTATTTTTGAAATTTTATGTTTTTATGATTTGTTTGTGTTTTTGACATATTTGAATGTTTTTGAATTTTATGAAATATTTGAATGTTTTTGAATTTTATGAAATATTTGAATGTTTTTTTTGTTTTATGTGTAAAATGCCTTTAAGTGAATGATATTGAGAGGTTCAGGCTCTTCAACACCATCTAATGATATAAGGTGATATGCTCCAAGCCCAACTCTCTATGAAATCATGTATGGACCTATCCAGTTTACTGCGAACTTATCTCGCAGATGCGACGATAGATTCGAATTCTACTGGTTTTCTTTGAGCACTAGATCTCCAACCTTGAATTCCCTTAAATGGACTTTACTATTGTAAGCTCGCACAAGGTGATCTTGGTAAACATGAAGATGCTCTAAAGCATTGACTCGACGTTCATCAAGAAGCATCAACTGATCAAGGTGGCCTTGTCGTGCAACATCATCATCTATGAAGTCCTTTAATGCTATGCATAGAGTCAGAATTTCTAACTCTAGTGGCATGATGGCCTCAATGCCATATACTAGTGAAAATGGTGTTGCCCTAGTGGGCATCCGTATACTAGTCCTGTATGCCCATAGTGCAAGAGGCAACTGCATGTGCCAATCCTTGTGATTTTCTTGCATTGTCTTCCTCAAAATGGAGACTATTGTTTTGTTTGAGGCTTCTGCTTGCCCGTTTGCTTGTGGATAATAAGGCATTGAAAAACTATGCTGAATATGGTATTTTTTCATTAAAGCATGCACATTTTTGTTCTTGAAATATGGCCCATTATCCGATATTATCTTAGAAGGGACCCCAAAATGACTTATGATATTGTGGAGTATAAACTCCGCAATCCTTGGTCCAGTTGTTGATGTTAAGGGGATCGCTTCTACCCATTTAGTGAAGTATTCTATGGCCGTTATGATGAATGTGTGTCAGCCTGAGGATGGGGGTGAGATCTTCCCAATCAAGTCTAGTCCCCACTGCGAGAATGGCCATGCTACCTGGATGGGCTGCAAAGCTTGCGATGGTAAGTGCGTTAGATTTGCATGATGTTGGCACTTACTACATTTCTTGACATACTCATAATAGTCCTTTTCCATGGTGGGCCAATAGTAACCCATTCTCAAGATGCGCTTAACGATGGCCATGCCACTGAAATGGCCTCCACATGTACCATCGTGAGCTTGCAAAATTGCCCAAGATGCTTCTTAGGGCTCAAGACAATGGAGTAATACTCCATCATATCCTCATCTATAGAGGATTTATCCTAGAAAGATGTATCTTGTTGCTCTCTATTTGAATGTTCACCTTTCAATATGCGACAAACCTTGAGGTACTATTCCAAGCTTCAGGAAGTCCCATAGTTGGGAAAGCCAATCTTGATAAGCCATGACTTCTATAGAAAAGATGACTTGCCCTTCCTATATTTTTGAGCTAGTGAACACGGATTGAGGAACAACTCTATGGTGTATGGTTGCACCACACTCCATAGGTCCTTGGGAGATCAAAGACCCCCAAGGTGCCATTTGTAAGAAATCTCTGGCTACGAAGGACCAATCCTGATTTGGCTCGATGTTGATCATGTTGACTGATTCTTGATTGTCAAAAGCTTCATGATGTATTGTTGAGTGTGAAAGCACTTTCACATGAATGGTTGTAAAATCAGTAGATGGATTCTAAGGGATTAAGGATCCCAAAGAGGCCATAGTGTCTACAAATCTATTCAATGTACGAGGGATTGCCTCGATGTCATACCATTCCAGCTAGGCTAGGTAGTTGTCAACAAGTTCCTTGTAAGTCTTCAGGAGTGGGCACCTACATTGGAATAGTCCTTTGACCTAGTTTACTATGAGCAAGGAGTCACCAAAGATATTCAATATTTTAATGCCCATTGCTATGGATTGTTTGGAGTCCCAGGATCAATGCTTCATATTCTGTATTGTTGTTTGTGCATGAGAAGTCTAGTTTGAATGATAAGGGCAATGGAGCACCCTGTGGTGTGATAAAGACAATCCCTGCTTCACCTCCTTGTTCACACTTTGAACCATCGAAGAACAATGACATGTCTCTTTCTTTCTTAGGTTCTTCGAGTTCTGGTGGATCTGATAATGCAAAGACCGCATCATCAAGCAATTCTATAGTGAGAGGCTTGTTATCCTGAAGAGGCACCTCTGCTAATTGATCTGCTATGAC
Source organism: Wollemia nobilis (assembly GCA_028583015.1). Lineage (NCBI taxonomy): Eukaryota > Viridiplantae > Streptophyta > Pinopsida > Araucariales > Araucariaceae > Wollemia > Wollemia nobilis. Next base: position 10,539,459 of record JAQPPZ010017052.1, read on the forward strand.
TTGTCCCTTGATGGAATTTTGGCTTATGAACTCTAGATCAAATTCTATCAATAGCATGATCCACTTTGTGGTACATGTATTGTGATATGTCTTGCTCATCATGTACTGCAAAGGATTCTATTTTGATATGACGTAGGTCGTATGGCTCAACATGTAGTGTCACAACTTTCGAGTTGCAAAGACCACTGCTAAACACAACTTTTTGACATACGCATATCCTAGCTCATAACTCACCAAGGTGCGACTAATGTAATATATGGCTTGCTCTTTGTCTTGTGCATTCTTTTGGGCTAACATGGTGCCCAATGCAAAATCAGTAGCTGATATATATAGTAAAAATGGTATGTCTAGCCTTGGTGGAGCCAATACTAGTGGTGTTGCTAGATAAGTTTTGATCTCTGCAAAGGCTTGATGGCATTCTTCATCCCAATGAAAGGGGACTTCCTTGCATAGCAACCGATTCATAGGTCGACATTTGTATGATAATTGCATGATGAATATTTTGATGGATGCTATCTTGCCTTGTAGGCTCCGCAACTCCCTAATGTTGGTAGGGGCGGCCATTTCTAGTATAGCCTTTACCTTTGCAGGATCTACTTCGATGCCTCTCTTGGATACGATGAATCCCAAAAGCTTGCTAGAAGTTATGCCAAATACGCACTTCTTAGGATTCAATCGGACATTGTGTTCTATGAGGTGATCAAAGACTTGTCTAAGGACTTCGGCATGCTCTTGCCACAATAGGGACTTGGCCAGTAAGTCATCCATGTAATCTTCCAAGATCTTATGCATATAGTCATGGAATATGTATGTCATGGCCCACTGATATGTGGCACCAACATTTTTGAGACCGAATGGCATCACTTTGTAACAGAATGTTCCCCATGGAGTAATGAAAGTAGTTTTATGTTGATCTTCGAGCTTAATCCGGATCTGGTTGTATCCAAAAAAACCATCCATTAGGGAGAGCATTTCATGACCTACGGTTGCATCTACAAGAGCATCTATGTTTGGCAATGAGAATGAATCCTTTGGTGTTGCCCTATTTAAATCTCTAAAATCCATGCAGATACGGACTCTTCCATCAGGTTTCCCCATGGGTACCATGTTTGACACCCACTCAGGGTAGTCGATAGGAACTATGAATACTGCATCCAATAGTTTTTGCAATTTGTTCTTCACCATCAAAGTGATGGTTGGATGCATTTTCCTCAATTTTTGCTTGACTGGCTTCTTCATGGGATCCAATGAAAGGTTGTGAATGACTAACTTTGGATCTATCCCTGGCATGTCTTTGTAAGTCCAAGCAAAAATATTTGGCCTCTCTTTGAGGAGAGGAATTAGGATGGCTTGTTCCTCTGGAGATAGACTTTCTCCGAACTTGACTTTCCTTGGTTGGGTAGGATCATCGCTGATGTCCACCTCGAAAGTCACTTCTATAGCCATATGTGACCCATCCTCTAGCTGATGAGGCATGGGTATCAAATGAATGTCATCGATGGGATTCATAGGACCTACTGACTCAGGTTCCAAACCAACATGGAAGACGTCATACGCACAACCTGATGCAAAATGGAATGGCTGTAACATCTCTTCATTGGGGAAGAGGTCTTTCGGCTCTATGGGTGAATTAGCATGATCCCAATCAATAGCCTCTACATCAAGATGCAATGATTTGGTAGGATCTACTAGATTATGAAGTGGAGTGGTCAAATCAATGGAGATCATGTTGATGGATGGGATGAAGTCTCTAGGACCACATGGGTGTAATCTTGTCTCAGGGGTTTCCCTTCCATACTCATGATGAGGTTCTAGAGGAATGGGAATTTTTGGATCTGGCCCATGAGCAGGGTGGACAATAGGATCATTGGGCTCTAATTGCTCTTTGAATGTAGGTGGAGGGGGATTGACCATCCGATGAATGGCAGCTAGGTCAATAGGTCTCCCCAAAAATTAGAGATGAGGGTCTATGGCATGGAGTGCCACCTCTCTCTCTACTAGCTCGTTGACTTGCCGCAAGTGGTGAGGTCCAAGATAAGCCATCTCGGTCTCATCCTCAAAGTCATCATCACTTATCCAAAAACTATTAGCATTGGTATGCGGCCCTAAGACAAGGGGCTCATGTCTTGGCCCCAAGTAGGCCATCTCTATTTCATCTTCATATTCTTCATCACTTATGAAGAATCCATTTGCATTTGTCTCTTGCCCCAAAGTCAGGGGTTGATGGCTTAGGCCTAAGTAGGCTCTTTCTATTGAGTCTTCTGATTCATAGTCACTTTCATCTGATGTATATCCACTCTCATCATGGATGGACCATGTGAATATTTGTAAATAGTGAGGCCCCTGATAGGCTAAGCCAAGTTGTACCTCATCATCACTTGCTTCATATCCATTCTCCTCATCCCATGAGTTGTACCCTATTGGGGTGGAATCAATTGAGATGTTTGGATGATAAGTTTTTGGAGGTGGTATGTTTACCATGGCCACTTGTCTATTGCTCAAATTTTCTATTCTTAGGGGATGATAAGGAATGAAATCAATGTCTTCTCCTAACCCTATGCTTAATCTTTCCAATGCCGCTACAAGAGAGTCATCTCGACCTCTGCTATAATAGCCTAAGCCAAATCTATCGGAGGGAAGCTGATATTGTGGCTCGTATGGCCGCCTGCACCCCTGATCATATATGCCAAGGCCATAGCCATGCCAATGGCAATGCTCAAAGTAGCTTAGAGAAAACTCAGGGTTAGAGAGGTAATGAACATTGACCATGAATAATTCATCACTATCCTCTTCTATATCTGAAGACTTATGAGCGCAGTCCAGGCTGGCATAGACAAAATTGGTTTGGTTGGGAGGGATTCCAAGTGGAACCACTATTCCTACTAGCGGCCTCAAGTCCTTAGGCCTTCCTATGTCTTGTGCAGACTCAATGATAGGCGTAAAGGTGATGTTCTACACAAGGTACTCCCCTATGCCTGTGCTTGCCAAGTGTATTGATGCATGCGATGTGGATGACCCTACGGATGATACTAGTGAAGTAGGGTGATAATCACTATCTTCATCTTGATCTTGAAGATCTTCCTCTTCCATAGGACTTGGCATTTCAGCAATGGCTATAGTTGGCACTTCCTTGGGCCTTTCTTCCTTAACTAAGGGTACCTTTAGCTTCTGATTATCTTTTGGTTTTGATGTTGATGGTACTTTAGAAGCATTGACTATTTTGAGTGCACCAGGAGGTGTTGATGTGCATGGGTCTTTTCTTACCCCTTTGTCTTCGTTATCCACTTGTGTGGTTGGGGATGAAGGTGCCATGTACAGGTGAGTAGAAGGGATTACAAATTCTCCTAGAATGTCCACCTGATTGATGTATTTAAAAGGCTCTTCATCGGCCAGAACCACATAGACTTTGTTCTCGTGCACATACTTGACACACTGGTGCAAGATCGAAGGCACACACTTCATGGCCCTTATCCAAGGGTGCCCTAAGAGGATGTTGTACTGCATAGCTCCTTCCAAGACATGACACATCATGGGGATGGTCTTGTGCCCCACCTTGATGGGTAGGACTATCATTCCCATAGTATTGCATAAAGCATCATTAAAAGCTCTCAATGTGTAAGCTCCTGGAATGATATTGGACTTGGGGATTTTGAGGTGCTCTATTGCAGTTGTTGTAATGATGTTTATCGATGAACCTGTATCGACCAAAACCCTCTTGAAAGGTAAGTCATTGATTGCTACTACAATGTTTAGTGGAGGGTCTAGTAAGGCAGCAGGAACTATCTTAATCTCATGATCATAGAATCGGATTACAGGTTCTTGGCATTCTTGTACTTGTCCCACAAAGTGAGTGAATGCATTCGCATCTTGCGGTTGGAGCTCAATTGTTCTTAAAATCTCCATTAGAGTCTCCCTATGCTTTGGGGACTATTGTATGAGCTCATAGATGGATAACTTAGCTGGAGTCATCTATAGGTTTTGCTCCAATCTACTTCGAATAGTTACCATAGGTCATGTTGGTGGACCTGGAAGGTTGTCTTACCTTTGCCTAGGAGTGGCTGGGATGTTCATGGGAGCTATAGGTGGTTGCGGTTGACCATACCACCTAGTCCTTGTTGCTATGTTAACAATCTCAACCATCCCAATGCATCCATGGGTAGGTATGTCAGCTCGAACCTGATTGACTTGGGCCCCTTGCTCTTGAGGGGCCTCATGATTGGGCAATGGGTTTTTGTATATGCCCATGTCTCTATTATCGGGAGCCAGTGGGTTGTCAACTTTGAGTTCTCCTACCTCAATCATGTTTTGCACTTGATGCTTAAACCCGATGCAAGCCTCAATGTCATGCCCCGGTATCCTATGATAAGGGTAAAATTGATCTTCCCTATATCCTTTTGGCTTAGGATGGTTGGGATCTATAAGAGGTATATCAAGAAATCTGATCCTCCTAGCCTCACTCAACTGATTAAATATTGATTGCATTGATTCTGTCAGAGGCATGAAATAACGAGGTGGCTTGCATTCTCGATTTCTTCCTTGATTGTTCTTTTGGTCGTAATTGGCTGGCGGGGGATGTGCTTGATAGTTCTAGGGTTGTTGTGCACCCCCATCCTTGGGTGTAGCCAATACGACTTGATTGACTAGAGCAAGGTTGCCCTGCTTCTACTTATACTTGTCATTCTTACCATTCTTGTTCCACTCCTTTTTGTTTTAGAGTTTAATGGTTCCCTCATCTACTTTTATTTCTTCGATGAGCTTGGCCTGTGCCAAAGCTTCCTCAAATGAAGGATATTGCTGAAGTTGTAGCAAGAGGGAGATGTGTTTAGAACAACTTTTGGTGAACATGTGAATGATCTCTTCTATGGGAATGGAGAATGATAATTTTACCATGAATTTTCTCCATCTATTCCCATAATCCATTACTGGCTCATCATCATACTATTTCAAGTTGGCCAGGTCTGAAAGGTTCACCTTCTTCTTAGCACCAAAGGAGAAATGCTTTAAGAATGCGTTTACTAGTTGTTCAAAGTTGGTTATGCTATGCTTAGGTAGTTGGTTGAACCATTGAGTGGCAGCACCTAAAAATGTCATTATGAATGTTCTTAGCATGAGAGCGTCATTGTCTTCAAGATGAAAATAGGCATTGATAAAATTGGTGACATGCTCTTGTGCATCCTCTTCACCCTTAAAATTTTCTAACCTAGGCATCTCAAAGTGCTTAGGATATGGAGGGCTAGGGATTGATGGGCACAATGGTTGGTTGTGTATTTTGCTCAATGTTGGTGAGTTCCCAGCTGCCTCTTGTTTCTCAAAGGTTTTCATCTTTTTAGCAAGCTCTTGAAATGCCTTTGATGCATGGATTTCCTCCTCTTGTAAGCCTATTCACATTGGCAATGGAGGTAACTCTCTATCCATTTGATTTGTTCCATTTTCCTCCCTCCTACGAGGGGACTCAGGATTGTGATCCTGGTTTGTTATGTTTGCCCTTCCCCCATTAGTTGGATTTCATTCATGATTTGGTGGGGGATTTCATTGTGGGCTATCTTGTCTAGTGTGCCTCTCCTTAGGTGAGTCAGCGCATCTTGTTCTTTGGTGGTCACCACCATTTGTCTATAAATTGTTAAGAGCTAGCCGCTCGACCTGCTCTCTTAAACGTTGCTCATGTTGGCGCAAGAGTCTTTCTCTTTGTTTCTCTTGTTCGAGAGCTTCCACTAGCTCTCGCTCCTTACGTAATGCATTTTCTAACCACCTCATTCGGTCAGTTTGTGCTATCATAGAAGACTCATGTTTATCTGACTCTGTTCTTGTTGTCTTGACTCATAGATTCCTCGAGGAGGTTTCTGTTGTATCTGTACTCTTGCTAGCTAATGTGACTTGTTCAGTGTACTATTGAGTATCCCTATGATCAGACTCCATGCGTCTACTATGGGGTCACTCTGAGGTACCCCTAGACTAGGAGATGTGTTTAGAAGTCATAGTTCATGAGCTTCCAGATGCAGAGTTCTCAGTAGCTATAGTTCTTTGAGTTGGTCATGTAGGAAACCGATCCAACCCATCTAGTTGTCTTGTTTTCCATGGCTGGTCCCGTGGGGTGCCATTCACTCCTATGAGGTCATAGTCTATGAGAATATTTCCTTTTGTGTGAAGGGTTTCTTCTATATGATTCCCATGACTAGATGTAGCTCTAGTTTCCTGCCCTTCAGTGGGTAGACCTATTTCATATGTTTCTTGTGAGTCTTGAGGTGTTGCAATTCTTGTTTGCCTTCTTGATGAAGAGGGCTTTGTGGTAACATGTTTTCTCCATGTGGATGGAGATGTAGTAGTCTCATCATCCCTATGTGAAGAATGAGTCTTAGAACCTTCTTTATGTCCATGTGAGGAGGAAGCCCTTGAAGCTTCCTCACATCTTTGAGATGTTTCTATGTGTTTAGAGGAGGCCCTTGAGGTCTCCTCATGTCTCCTTGATGAGGATGGTTATGAAGCCTCTTTTTGTTTATGTGACTTTGTTCCATGATGTGGTTCCTTACTTGGGGTTTCTCGAGGAGATCCCCCAAGGGTTGAATTATCACCCCTTAGGCTCGTGGAGCTACGTCTCACGGTCTTACGGGTAGGTCATTCAATGTTACTATGACTTCGCCTATGGGTATGAGTTGCTTCTATCTCTCCCTCGGTATCAGACCGAGGGTGCTTACTTCTTGTTTTGACCATGTTGTCTTATGAATTGATCTTTTGAGTTGCAATTTAGGAATAACCACACAATACCAAACAAATGTTTATCTTGATTACCGATTTAAGTGTGCCCTAAACTGTTTGGTGTGTTTTGATGTGTTGTTCTTTCGATTTCTTTGCTCTTGTTCTTGGATTAAGAATGAGAAGACTCATCCATAGTGACAATCAAGTACACTCATGCCAAACATGATTTTCTCAAAAGAAGCTAGGGTACACCACTGAAGACCCAATGGAGGGTTCGCCTAGCTCTTCCACTCTGAACCAATGATTGTTCCAATAGTGGGAGACAGTTTGAGCACAAGTAACTTAGTGTCACTATAAGTAAGTTTCTCAATCCATTTCTAGGAAGCTCTAGGGGGTAAACCAGTGGAAGGAGATGAATTCCAACGTCACTGGACTGAATTGAAGGTTGGTGATGAAATCCAACTCCCCAATGTTTAAATGAGACGTGCGTGTGTGGTGTTCATTTTAAGCTTGCGTAACATAAAGTGCATCATATAGCAGCAATGAATCTTTCCTATATGCCTAAGTGCAAAAATACATTTCAATATTCAGAAAGATGCATGAACTACTATGATTTGTATGAGCGCACTTTATTTCATGCAACTATGGCCTCTAGCAGGGCCTCAAAGCAAGCAAACAACATACAATGTCTAGCACGTTGGATTCTAGGGTGAAATTTTTAGGCATAAGCCATTGTTCCTAGCAATGCCTAGTGGAAAATTTAAAAGAAGATCTAAGATATGTGAAATGCTTAATTCTTTCTCCTTTTATTCCTTCAATTTCCAAACATAAATGTGCTTTAAGTTCTCTATTTTAGACACACAGAAGTAGACAGAAAGCTATAAAATATCAGAGAAGCTATACCAACCTTTGATCCAGCTCAGAGAGTCGATGTTTTGACCTCTGCTGCACTCCAGTTCTAGCCGTTGTTGACCAGAGCGGTTGGTTCTTGGCCGTTGTAGCTCAGAGCGGCTAAGCTCTATTGGTCGTTGTAGCTCAGAGTGGCTAGTTTTTGGCCATTGTAGCTCAGAGTGGCTAGACCTACACACAAAATTAAGTTAGTATTCTAGAAGAAAATGAAAAATTAGTGGTGGTCCCACCATGATCGCCATCTGTAGTGACCCCGGGAATGCATGCACCAGTCCCTTTTTTAACCCTACTTGCAATGTTATTTAAAAACCCAAGATGAAATGGAAAGACAAGAAGAAAAAGCATATAACATGAAATAACAAATATGGATCTCTTTATTGATATTGAAGCTCGGTTACATGTCGGTCCCTCTTAGGGATACCCATTTCGATACTATAAGTTACAAATAGGCAAAGAGTGCCCCTTTCATGAAGAGGTGGTGCACTTATAAAAGCTTCCCAGTTTCGCACATAAAAATGTATGAGGGCTTACAGATGCCTCCTTCTCTAGGTCTATTTCCTAGAGGGATCCCTTTTGCTCTCGTATGTTGCAAACTTCATCCGATGTACCTATGGCCCTACAAGCAATGAAACAACAACACACATTTAGGTGTCCGAGATTGCCTCCCTGGATGAGGTTGTTAGTAATAAAATAATGTAATGGAAATATGATGAAACTATGCCATGAAATCATGTAAATCTATGCTAATGATATGAAAACATAAAGAAACAGAATAAAAGAAGCTATGTCTAAAACCTAAGCTAAGCTCATGGGCCACTATCCAAGACAATGACCACTAAGGTAAACCTTGCTCTCTTTGCCCCAAAGCTATGGGTCAAAGCCTGTATCTGATGTTGAAATAATAGGTGTTATGCTCTTCAATCCATCAGAGCTTCACCGTACACGTGATCTCAAAGAGAACTCTCCAAGTCTCGAAAGCTCTCCTCAAAAATATGTCTCGATGATAATATCTCAAAAGATAAAAATTCTCTCCTATGATCCTTGGTGCTCTTAGGCTTGCACCTTTTATAGTGTGAAACCCTAGGTCTATGTCCAAGCCCTAGAAATGAATTTCTCATGCGTAGTGCAAGTTAGCATGAGAAGCTTTTGTCCATTGTCTATGTTTGAAGGCTAGTTAACTGAAATCTAACTGCCCACTTGAGTCTTCTATGTGAACTGGTTGTTAGCATGAGAAGCTTTTGTCCTTTGTTTATGCTTGGAGGTCAGTTAACTAAAGTTTAAATGCAAACTCAAGTCTCCTATGTGAACTGGTCATGAAAAGGAATGCAAAGTTACTCCCGCTCACCTTTATTGCATGTAGACTACCACTTCCACCTGTGATTAGGCATGTTTGTCGATAAACTACTTCTTATGGCTTAGCCGCTATCATCTGCAGTGGCTAAGATCTGGCCATTGTCATCTACAGTGGCTAAGGTCTGGCCGCTCTAGGCTTGAGCGGCTAGGATCTGGCCGCTCTTGGCTTGAGTGGCTAGACTTGGATGGCTTGAAAAGGCCCCAAATGAGTGGTGAGAACCACTGTTGATGCTTGGAAAGTCCAATATTATGTCTTATGATCTTATGAGTGTGTCTATGTGAGCAGCTCCCCTAAGCATGACATGATTTAGGTGTCTACAATTAGCATCATTTTTTAATTGATTATATGAGGTGCAAGCAATAAATATCCCTAAGGTCCATCCACTAGAATCTAATTAGCCTAAATCAAAATCTCATAAGGAGTATTTATACAGTTCTTACCATCGACAAAGGGATCATGCCATCCAAACATGTTATGCCTTTAAAAAATAGAGTACAAGATATGATCAAGAGGCAAGATATTTTCATTGATAATCCCCTTACCCCAAATAATCAAGATATAGGAGTCTTCAAATATCCTTTTCCCACACATGAATCAAACATAAAACTACCAACCAAGAAGAAAAACTTATGGTGACAAGGGACCAAGAATATCCAAATCAATATATGCACCCTAAATCTCCATATAATGTTCCCCCAACATCACAAATTTCTCTCCAACCCCCACCAAATACACCTCAATCACCTACCAATCACAACCAAAATCCATAAATATTTACCAAACTACCCTTAATTTCCAAGACCTACAACCAACCTCCCATCTATTCACAATATCAAAAAACCCCTCAACAATACCAGTATCCACATCCACCTGGTCTACAATATATCTTAGCTTGGTTAGCCAATATTGAGTTACAAGTGAGTCATCAAAACAATGACCTACAACAAATACTAAATTGACTCATGAACATTGAGCTAAAGTTGAGTAATCAACAACCTCATCAACAACCCTAACATTTTAAAACCCCACCTTAGTAAACCACATTCTAGACCACACCATCTCCCTTGAAATATTAAAATCAATTGCAACTAGATAATCACAATAGGCATCAAGCTCGTAATTATACACCACTTCAAGAACCTTATTCAACCATATTTCAAAGGCTCTATGAGGTGCAAGCAATAACCTTACTAGAAATGAAACCCAATGACCCAATTAAGCCTAAAACTAGGTCTTACAATGGAGATCACTACTGTGTTTACCATATATTGAAGGGCCACAACATTAATAATTACTTCAAATTTAAAAATTTAGTTCAAGATCTTATCAACAGGGAGGCATTTCCTATAGATGGTCCACTCACCTCACCCAATCCAAACCTTAAAATCAACCAGACATCCTTACCTCAACATGAGGTATCAACTTCCATCACTTCTCTTGATCCAATCAATTACATTAAATTGAGTGCAACATAGTCAGAATGCTTAAGGTATCATACCTTCCCCATCAACCACATCACAAAAAATAAAACCATTTGGGGATTCTCAAGGTACCGTACCCTCCTTGCATTTATTGGATCAACCTACTCAATATCACCCACCTCATCAAAATCATCCACCTTGTCCACCTCATTCCAAACACCAGCCCCATACTTGGACCCCTCTATACAGCCCTCATTGATAATATTTCACAAGTTGCAAGAGGCAAAAACAATTATTTTACCTAACATACACCCTGTTGTCCCCAACAAATCTAAATCTAGGTCATATAGGGATGATCATTACTATATCTATCATTGAAAAGGGGGCCATGACATCAAAAATTTATATGAATTAAAAAATATGGTACAAGATCTTATCAACAAGGGGATGTTTTCCATAGAAAATCCACTCACCTCATCTCATCAGAACCTTGATGTCCATTAAAATCATAGTGGTGATGCTCAAGGTATCACATCTCCCCCATCATCCACATCATAGACAATAAAATAATTATGGGATTCTCAAGGTATCATACCTTCCCCACACTCACCAGTCATGAAACACTTTGGGGATGCTTAAGGTATCACACCTTCCCCATAAAAAAATAATAAAATAAAAAAAACAACAAAAACAATACAAAATAAAAAATCATAAAAATATTGCATTGCTTACATCATCATGCATTACACATTACTACATTTCATTGGTTAATTACATTAGGCATATCAGTAATTGCATTAACATCACTCCATTATGCATCTTGTCATTATTTACATCTATCTTTGTGGCCTTTTGACCATTAGGGAGTCCTCATAAGATAGGATAGATACCGGATGACCATCAACAATGATGTTCATATGACCATTAACTATTTTATGTACATCTCTTAATGTTCAAAAGTTCATAAAATACTTACACACACCACACATTCATTTTTACTATTTATATTTCATAGAGCACCATGTTTGTATGACTATCATGAGTCTTAATCAAACCTTTTATCTTGTTATAATTTAAACTTTTCTTGTGATCTTTTGATTATTAAGAGGTCCTCGTAAGATAGGATAGATACCATATAACCATCAACAATGATGTTTATATGGCTACTAAATATTTTACGTACACCTCTTAGTTTTCAAAAATTTATAAGGAAAACACACACATCCAAAAAATCATTTCCATCCACATTTCCCATCCTTGGTGTTTGTATTTTTCCCCTCACCTAGTAAGTTTTTATAGGATGTTCAACAAGGTCTTTCAATTATTCAACCATTATGTTGAGAAGCAACACACCCCCACTGAAAAATGAGATTCCATCCTCTTGAAAACTCTGAAATTCCATTTTTGCAGCAGGGACCCTCTTGATCATTTTCAGGTTTTAAATCCAAATTTGCTTGCCTCCTTTTTAAAGTTGTGCTTTTTCTTGCATTCTAGCTGTGTTATCCAAGAATTCACTTTTACATGCTAGAAATCATTCATGCTTAAGCCAAATCCTGCACCGGTACCGAGAAAAATCCAGAAAATAGTTGCATAAATTCATGAAAAATCAAACTTTCCATTTTTGGTAGTGTCGCGATATCGCGACACTTCCATTTTCGGAAATGTCGCGATATCGCGACAGAAAATACAAATGCAGCTAAGTCGGAAATGTTGAACGTAGCAATATCGCGACACTTTCCATTTTTGGAAGTGTCGCGATATCGCGACATTTCCATTTTTGAAAAGTGTCGCGAAAGATGAGGAGAGAGAAATCGGAGAAAAATGTCACGAAATCGCGACATGTCGCATTTTCGCGATAGGAGAGAGAAAATGCATAAAAATCGGCCAAGTAAGAAAAAGAGTCAAACGAGGAGAGAAGGCATAAACGATGCGTCGGAAATCGCGACACTTTCCATTTTTGGAATGGTCGCGATATCGCGACATTTCCATTTTTGGAAAGTGTCGCAAAATCGTCGTCCGAGGAGAGAGAAGAAATCGACGACACGCGATTCTCGGACATGTCGCGAAATCGCGACATGTCCCATTTTCGCTGAGGATAAATGATAAAAGTGGCTAAGTCCAAAAGTTGCAACGATGCGCTGCATGTTTCAGAATCGCGGGCTAAAGGGTGCAGCGATGCGCTGCATGTTTCCAAGTCGAGAGGTAAAGTTGCAGCGATGCGCTGCATGTTTCAAAATCAGGGGTGAAAAGTGGCAGCGATGCGCTGCATGTTTCGAAGTCGAAGGGTGAAAATGGTAGCGACGCGCTGCACGTTTTGAGGAAGTCTTGCAAGACAAGCATGTCGCGAAATCGCGACATGCTGGAGCAAAGTTGTACGGCCGCTAGCAGAGGCGCGATTTCGTGACATGTCGCGAAATCGCGACATGTCGCATTTTCGCGGCCGACAGGGGAGAAGCAGCGCAGCGCCGGGAGACGTCGCGATTTCGTGACATGTCGCGAAATCGCGACATGTCGTAGAATCGCGATAGGAGAGAGAAAGTCCTCAGTTGGCCTGAAAGTGCATTCCAAAGGGAAACATAAGGCATCCTGGGGTAGCGACACGTGTCAAAGCGTGAGGCAGACAAGCAGAGGCCGACATGCAAGCTTATTTTGCGATTTTTAATCTGTTTTAACCTTTAAAGCTTCTGATTTAATGATTTTAAAGTACTAATATAATATTTTTGTCTTTCATGCAGGATTCCATCTGGCACTTACGGGACAACCGAGAAAGGCCATAAAGTCAAAGTTAAAGTGCAGATTTGATCAAGGACCGCCATGCTAGAGGAAAAGAAGCCGATAAAAGCATTCAATGGCAAATTTATGGCAGAATTGATAGCATGAAGATAATTTCAACTCAGGGATGGCTTTGCGGAGATCAGATTGATGGAGAAGTGGTGACTCATCCGGCTCACCAACAGAATTAATGGAGGCATTTATTTGCAGCTGCGGATGAATGCAAGTGGCATTTAGATTTTATCTTCTCCATTTATGGCAGCTGACTGCACAGATTTGCCAAAGGGTTAAGTTCTATCCGGACTTTGATTTTAAATGGATTTTTATTGTAAAACCCGGGTCCTAGGGTTTAGATGTGATAATATTTGCAGTTATGAGAAGAAGATATTTCTGAAAAGATCAGGGTCTGTCCTGAGTCTATAAATACTTCTTCTCAATGTAATTGCGGGAGGCGGAGACTTAGAAATAAAAGGCTTATAAGCAATTTCTTGCAAATCTTGTGAAATCCTTTGTTTCTGGACTTGGAGTTGATGTGCTTTAGCTTTTCCGTGATAGCATGGCCAGGAGCCTAATCTTTTGCAGAGTGTGATAAGTGTATCTTCTTTTGTTATCCGTTCCATTTAAAGTTTGTTAGATATATGTCGTGAATCCGACATTATCAAGTTTAAATATGTTGTTAGGCTTCAGCTTGTTCTCTTGTCTCGCTAGGGGAAATTATAGATTTGAGGTTAAGTTTGTTCTAATTGCTCTGTCTTCACCGTGTGAGCTAGGCCGCCGTGAAAGATACCAGCTTTAACCAGCTGCCCTTGGATTTATAATTTTCTCGCTAGATCCGTTTCACTCGCCTTGTGCTCTTAGTTGAAAGTGATCTTAGACCGACTGGACACTTTCTTCTTTGATTTGTTCTGTTGTGAAGCTAGTAGCATAGATAAAATTGATAGTTTAAGTTTTACAGCTTGATGTTTGATAAACTTCTCTTTCTGCCTTACCCTACCCTCTCTTTGTTTTCGGTGAATGATCCATTTTTATTTTCTTTGTTTGTCTTTTATTTAAATCGCCGACCCATGAGAGCTAGATCAAGAATTCAAGTTAAATCCGATAAACAACTTTTGCAACTACCGAACAAGTTCAAGAACCCCCCGTAAGGTAACAGAGCAGTCCATATTGAAATCTATTCCATAAGTGGAAAAGAGTGAATAGCCATTCGACCCAACTCTGTAACTCGCACCTTGGATAACCAGCTAGATCCTAAAGTGAGTGGGATCCATCCCGTGGGTGTCTCCGGAGCTTCCTTGCTTCATCCTTCCCGGGGTGTGCATGAAAGCCGGACCAACAACCTAATTGGCGCTAGAAGGAGGGCCGAGAACATCGCTCTAAGTGGAGAAAAGTATTGTATGCAGTCCTATTTTATCTTTGAATCATTTTCCTCATCCTCAACCAACAACCTAATGGCCATTGAAATTCGGCAAGTATTGTAAGTTGTCGATACATTTTTAAAATTGCCAGAGAAGACCTCAAGTTAAGAACAGCTTTATCTCCACCGGCAGTTATCCAATCACAACTCGGAACATCACTGTCAGCCAAGTAATAATGGCAAATTGGTTGGGCCCCACTGCTTTGAATATCCCGGTATAGCCCATGACTTGCCCGTAAGTCCCGAAAGGTATCTCCCTAGGTATAAACATGATGGGACAAGAACCGCAGAAGAACATCTGCTAGCTTTAAAAAATGCTTTAAAATTGTTGAATATACAACATGAAGATGTTGCCTGTAGATTGTTCCCGTTCACTCTCCAGGAGGGAGCTTATGACTCGGTTTTTAAACCTCACCAAAGAATTCCATTACTAGTCGGGATGACCTAGAGAAAGCTTTTATATCACAATTTGGGGAAGTGATAGACCCCAGTGTGTTATACCAACAATTTTCCAACATCAAGAGAGAGTCGGGAGAAACCGTCAGGTCTTTCAATATGAGGTTCCAAAGAGCTTACGATAGAATGATTGGCCATTACATCCCAAATGCAAATCTGGCCTTAGAAATCTACAAGAATGCATTGGATTCGGTGACCTCTATTTTCCTCAAGAGAGACATCAATATCACAACCCTGGCAGGGGCTTATAAAGAAGCCTTAATTCTTGAAAGACAGCTTAGGGCCTCAAATTCTGAGCAGTCCTTTGATATCCTATGTTACACAAAACATGCCTATTCCAGACCCCATTCCACATCATGAGTTAGTGCCAACATGTCATGCTCTACCCAAGGAGACTCCGTTAACTGTGACATCCACTCAAGGATGTGCAAAATACAGAGAAAAGTTCTGACAAGTTCAAAGTGGAAGTGCTTGAACTGAACAATTGTGATCTGGCACCACCCAAATCTGAAGTTTTTCCTGGTGAGTTAAATTTTCCTAGAGATCAAAGAAATATTGATATTTCTAGTTCACCCAAAAATAGTACAACCAGGGTTTCAGATTCTTTCACTTTTCCCGAAGAGACAGAAAGTCTTGTAGAGACTCCTGTGGATGAAAGGCAAGATTTTCAACAGTTCAAAATGGACAGTTATGATTTGAAATGTGCGAGTCCGGAATCTAACAATGATCCTTCCTCATCGGAGGATGATGAAAGTGAGATTCAATATCACTATGCAGAAGTAATCGAGGAGGATAACATCATTGAGGATATGAGGGAACTTAAAGCCGACATCACCCTCTATGAACCGCCTCGCATTGTTGAACAAAAGGTTAACTTGATTGAGGCTTACTCTGGACCACCTGTTGAATTTCAAGAAAAGGAGGAAAAGATAGTAAATATGAATGTGGTCAGCCAACTTGGAATTGATGAACTGTCTCAACATAAGCCTGCAACTTCTGAACATAATGTCAAAGAAAAGGCTATAAACTGTGTTGATGCAGATATTGGAGTTTATAATTTGGCAACTGAGAAGGTGGGAACAGTTACAGCTCTAAACCATCACAACCATGATGTTTGGACATTGCACATTGATGAGGTTAAATCTAAGCAAGGCTCAGGTGAAAAGGAAAATTGTAAGCATTCTGCTAGAGGGATAAAAATTGAAGTCCTGGATATTGAAGCAAGACAACAACCACAAAATGTTCAAGTTGTTAAGAACCAGGGCATACAGATAAAACATGATTTCTTTCAGTTGTCACATAATTTTGAAGATGTGGTGGTCTGGGTCTGTCAAGATTTTAAGGTATTTGATCCTGGGGTTTTTTACATTCAAATCCTTTTGAAAGAACTCTGCAAACCCTTCAATTAGAAGCATAAACATGTTATCATATGATTTGTTATTATATGATTTGTTTAATTTGAAGGAGTTGCAGATTTGTTTTTCAAATGGGACAGGGAAGACAGTAAACACAAGTCTTTCCCAGATAGCAAATTTTTGAAGCACAGTCTGGAGTGCATTTCGTCAACAGGACCTGAAAGGTAATTTTTCTAAATTACTTGCACATGGTCCAAATTTTTTTAAGGCACCATTTCTCTGCTTTCCCAACTGCTGCATTTTTTGAGTATGAAGGGAAGTTGTAACATATGTATGCATTGTAAGTAAGCTTGCAGTTTTTCAGTTTTTTTAATTGTTTTTCAGTTTTAGCTTGTGCAGTTTATTTCTTTTATCAGTGCTTTTTATTTCCTTTCTTTGTCTTTTTATTTTACTTTTTTTTTTTTCTTTAGTTCTTTATTGCTTCTTTTTTTTTTGTTTAATTTATTTCAGTTGCTTTAGTTTATTTAGCTTTTTAGTTGCTTTGCTTCAGTTCTTTTAGTTTGTTTCTTTTATTGCCTGTACAGTTTTTATTTTCTTCCCTGCATTTCCTTTTATGTGCTTTAGTTTGTACAGTCTTTTGTTTTAGTTTTATTTTGTTGCTTGTGCAGTTTTATTTGCAGTCTGTGCAGTTTTTATTCTGTTTTGCTTTAAAGCCTGTGCCTGTCCTTGGAAGCCTGTACAAAGTCCTTTGGCTTCTAAAAATTCTGTCTTTTAACCTTTGCCTGAGCAATCAATGAAAAGTCAGCCTGCTAAAAATTGTTTATTCTAAGCTGATCAATCCACAATCCAATGCCCATGGTGTTCATTATTCCAATTGAGATAGTCTGCTTACTCTGAACAATAGAGCTATTTTGTTATTCAGGACAAAGGTAGAGAGATGATTGGATCTTGTGTCTTACTTGCCACAGTTGTTTTAATGATAGAAAAACTGCTATGCCGTTTAGTTGGAGGAACTCCTGGGGAATCCAAGAAAAGTCAGTTATAAGAGGGGACTATGGTTCATGCAATTATTTGGGTATCCACAGAGGCTATCAATGCCTAGACTGAGACAGTTCCAGATTGATCAAATGATAAAAGAAGATTGTGATTTCCCTAAAAGCATCTCAGATATTGATATATTTCAGAGGGAGAGATATAAAAAAAAAAAGAAGAAAAAAGAGAAAAAAAAGAGTTATATATTAAAAGAGGCAGCCAATATTAGATTCTGCCCTACAGTTGTAAATTTGGGTCGTGTAAATCTAAAGGGTAACTCTGTCTAGGCTGTAAAAGGCTAAACTAGTAAACAGAGCTCTACTCGGTTTCCCCTTTTACAATCTAGAAAAGTTGATTAATCCAAGTTTATCATTCAATTCAGTCATCCTTGAAGAAAGTTTTATACCCTTTGAAATTGCACATCAGAAATCTTCCTTGAAGTAATCCAGCCTAGTATGTCCTTGGGAAATTTTAACAGCTGGCAGTTAGTAGTCAATTTATTGTGAAGAATGTCTGTGGCAAGGCATGATGCATGGTCTTTTTGTTTTGAAACCAGAGTCTTGGGTTCTAAAATAGTGCTACTATTTTACCCGCAGATATCGCCATTTGTTGAGAAGCAACACACCCCCACTGAAAAATGAGATTCCATCCTCTTGAAAACTCTGAAATTCCATTTTTGCAGCAGGGACCCTCTTGATCATTTTCAGGTTTTAAATCCAAATTTGCTTGCCTCCTTTTTAAAGTTGTGCTTTTTCTTGCATTCTAGCTGTGTTATCCAAGAATTCACTTTTACATGCTAGAAATCATTCATGCTTAAGCCAAATCTTGCACCGGTACCGAGAAAAATGCTGAAAACAGTTGCATAAATTCATGAAAAATCAAACTTTCCATTTTTGGTAGTGTCGCGATATCGCGACACTTCCATTTTCGGAAATGTCGCGATATCGCGACAGAAAATACAAATGCAGCTAAGTCGGAAAAACGTAGTGAAATCGCGACACTTTCCATTTTTGGAAGTGTCGCGATATCGCGACATTTCCATTTTTGGAAAGTGTCACGAAATCGCTGCAGGATGAGGAGAGAGAAATCCGGGGAGAAAAATGTCGCGAAATCGTGACATGTCGCATTTTCACGATAGGAGAGAGAAAATGCATAAAAATCGGCCAAGTAAGAAAACAGGCGCGATTTCGCGACATGTCGCGAAATCGCGACAAATCTGGAGAGAGAAGGCATAATGGTACGATGCGTCGTGAAATCGCGACGCTTTCCATTTTTGGAAGTGTCGCGATATCGCGACATTTCCATTTTTGGAAAGTGTCGCAAAATCGCTGTCTACCGGAGGAGAGAGAAGAAATCAGTACGAACGCGATTTCGCGACATGTCGCGAAATCACGACATGTCCCATTTTCGTTGACGGATAAGGATGATAAATTGGCCAAGTCCAAAAGTTGCAGCGATGTGCTGCATGTCTCAAAATCGCGGGCTAAAGGGTGCAACGATGCGCTGCATGTTTCCAAGTCGAGAGGTAAAGTTGCAGCGATGCGCTGCATGTTTCAAAATCAGGGGTGAAAAGTGGCAACGATGCGCTGCATGTTTCGAAGTCGAAGGGTGAAAATGGTAGCGATGCGCTGCACGTTTTGAGGAAGTCTTGCAAGACAAGCATGTCGCGAAATCGCGACATGCTGGAGCAAAGTTGTACGGCCGCTAGCAGGAGGCGCGATTTCGCGACATGTCGCGAAATCGTGACATGTCGCATTTTCGCGGCCGACGTGGGGAGAAGCAGCGCAGCGCCAGGAGACGTCGCGAAATCGTGACATGTCGCAGAATCGCGACAGGAGAGAGAAAGTCCTCAAAGTTGACCTGAAAGTGCATTCCAGCGGGAAACAGAAGGCATCCTGGGGTAGCGACACGTGTCAAAGCGTGAGGCAGACGAGCAGAAGCCGACATGCAAGCTTTTTTAGCTGATTTTTAATCTATTTTAACCTTTAAAGCTTTGATTTAATGATTTTAAAGTACTAATATAATATTTTTGTCTTTCATGCAGGATTCCATCTGGCACTTACGGGACAACCGGGAAAGGCCATAAAGTCAAAGTTAAAGTGCAGATTTGATCAAGGACCGCCATGCTAGAGGAGAAGAAGCCGGTAAAAGCATTCAATGGCAAATTTATGGCAGAATTGATAGCATGAAGATAATTTCAACTCAGGGATGGCTTTACGGAGATCAGATCTGAGAGAAGTGGTGACTCATCCGGCTCACCAACAGAATTAATGGAGGCATTTATTTGCAGTTGCGGATGAATGCAAGTGGCTTTAGATTTTATCTTCTCCATTTATGGCAGCTGACTGCACAGATTTGCCGAAGGGTTAAGTTCTATCCGGACTTTGATTTTAAATGGATTTTTATTGTAAAACCCGGGTCCTAGGGTTTAGATGTGATAATATTTGCAGTTATGAGAAGAAGATATTTCTGAAAAGATCAGGGTCTATCCTGAATCTATAAATACTTCTTCTCAATGTAATTGCGGGAGGCGGAGACTTAGAAATAAAAGGCTTATAAGCAATTTCTTGCAAATCTTGTGAAATCCTTTGTTTCTGGACTTGGAGTTGATGTGCTTTAGCTTTTCTGTGATAGCATGGCCAGGAGCCTAATATTTTGCAGAGTGTGATAAGTGTATCTTCTTTTGTTATCCGTTCCATTTAAATTTTGTTAGATATATGCTGTAAATCTGACATTATCAAGTTTAAATATGCTGTTAGGCTTCAGTTGTTCTCTTGTCTGCTAGGGGAAATTACAGATTTGAGGTGTAAGTTTGTTCTAATTGCTCTGTCTTCACCGTGTGAGCTAGGCTGTCGGTGAAAGATACCGGTTTTAACCAGACTTCCCTTGGATTTATAATTTTTTGCTAGATCCGTTTCACTCGCCTTGTGCTCTTAGTTGAAAGTGATCTTAGACCGACTGGACACTTTCTTCTTTGATTTGTTCTCGTTGTGAAGCTAGTAGCATAGATAAAATTGATAGTTTAGGGTTTTACAGTTGATGTTTGATAAACTTCTCTTTCTGCCTTACCCTACCCTCTCTTTGTTTTCGATGAATGATCCATTTTTATTTTCTTTGTTTGTCTTTTATTTAAATCTACTGACCCATGAGAGCTAGATCAAGAATTCAAGTTAAATCTGATAAACAACTTTTGCAACTATCGAACAAGTTCAAGAACCCCCTGTAAGGTAACAGAGCAGATCCATATTGAAATCTATTCCAGAAGTGGAAAAGAGTGAATAGCCATTCGACCCAACTCGGTAACTCACACCTTGGATAACCAGCTAGATCCTAAAGTGAGTGGGATCCGTCCCGTGGGTGTCTCCGGAGCTTCCTTGCTTCATCCTTCCCGGGGTGTGCATGAAAGCCGGACCAACACATTCCTAGTTTTATTTTCAGATTTTATAGAACATTATCTTTATTTTTGAAGGTAGGGTCTTGCTTTAATTGTACCTTTTATATCTCAAAATCCTAACTCATTTCCAAATTTAAAAAAAATGAGTTTGCACAAGGAAATATAACACTACAACGAAGTCCTTTCTCCTTAAGCGAAAGGTTTCCCTTGATAATCCTATTATATGCATGGTCTAGAATGCTAATAATTGAAAAAAGGACAAGATACCCCTACCAAAAGCAATAAACATCCCTTAATCTTCCACAAAATGAGAAATTATCCCAAAAATAAATCCTTGCTCTTCCACAAAAAGGAGCAAGTATTCCCCTCCAAAAAAATAGAAAGAAAGAAATCAAAAGAAAAAGGGGTGAAGAGATTGAATACCTAGAATTCTTAGTTTTTTAAAGCCATGGGGCAATCTCCATTGCCAAAAAATAGGTTATATATGTTATCCTTACAATAGAGTAGCCTTACATGTGGTGATATTTCTGTCACATTAGTGACTTTATTTTGTATAGACCAATATTATCTTATGGATGAGCTAGATTTTGGTGGCTTGTATTGCCTAGTAGTTTAGTACAAATACATACAAAATTAGGGTAAGGATGACCATAGGGTGATCCCAATTACAAAAATGAACTATAAACACTGGCCTAGCAATGGGGTGGTCTTACACATCATATTAATGAACTTAAATGTGCACACATAGGGATATTGAATAGTTGGGTCTTCCTAGCAGATTTTTATCTTTTAGAATCATGTAAAGTTAGTATACAACATTTGATTGGTCAACTAGGGTGTTTGAGTCTCATAAAAAATATCCTTGTTCCCTTGTGATATCTCACTATGCCCCATCCATCATTTACATTTTATCATAATATATTTTATCCCATATAGTTCAGCTTCAAGTGTACGACTTTCATGAAAATGGTAACATTTTGATTAATAACTTTTATACATTCTATGGTGCTTACACTTAGTTTTTTTTGCATCTTAGATTCATTCATTATGTTTTTAACATATAAACATATAAATCATATTTTACATCATCATATCATTAGTACATACCATACATGCATATATCTAAGTATATATTCTAGCTCATTAATATAAAAAACACTCAATAATTATACATCTATGCATACATACTATAATGTCTAGACATACATCAATCATCCATGTTTGCATCCATACATGAAATAACATAAGCATTAAACAACATGATAAGCATAATTGAAAATATCATATATATATATATATATATATATATATATATATATATATATATATATATATATATATATATTATGAAATAGTACATTAGGTACAAAATGCTTGTAGGCTACAATGGAGTGGGTCCTCAAAACTCACACTAAAAAATAGAAGCATATACATAATAGAAGTCCTCAAGATAGTATTACACCACCAATATTCCTACTACCTTTGACCTTGTCTCGATGAGGCCACCTAGATCCACTAGCCCCGATCTACTGAGATGTGCCCAATGGTACATATCTAGGCATAGGTAGCCTCATTAAAGGCTTGCTTGATGCCTCATTGTATTGAATTTGATGGGAAAACCCTACTAAATAATGTGAAGGAAGTGCATCCCCTCATTGATCCATCTCATCCTCCAATATGCTAATGTAATCTTGATTTGATCGATTTCAAGCCTCATAGCACATAAACTTGGCCTATAGCTCTACCACCTCTACCTATAGCCTGACCACATTACTCATATCCTATCCATCTATGCCATATCTGATAGTCAAACCTAATACTTGATCCAATAGATTATCACACTTTATTGTAACCCCTACCACTTAGATTCATAGGGCATCTTTCTCTATTGTGACTCTTAATACATGAATCCATAGAGTATCTTGCTCTATTATCACCCTCATAGCCTCATCTTGCATGGTCTAAAACTAGACCCTTAATGTGTCCCTCTCCTTAGACCAACCTCCACATCTCTACCTCACACCATATGCTTAACTCTACACTAATTCATGTGTTGTATCCCTATTAGTCAACTATCCCTAGAGGATGTAAATATACTCCTTAAGTATAGTCATATGTTCTTGATGATCCTCCTCCTCAACCTCATCCTCAATCTACTCACATCTCCTAAAGGTATCCCTCTCCTCCTCTATGTGATGATGCACTCATTGTTAGGATGGATATTTTGTCACCTCTGCTACCCTCACTCCAATAGCTTCAACCTCACCTCCACCTATCCCACATCCCTACCATAGCTATTCCACCCACTAGGTGTCATACTTAGGAGTTATCTCAAGGTCATCTACATCTAGATCATCTAAATCCTCCTTGATATGTGCCTCATCTATCCTGCACCTATAGAAAACTACCTCATAAATTACATCATGTCATACCCCTAGCTACCAAGTAACTCATGAGTACTAGAAGTAATCATGCTTAGTGTTATGCTAACTTGGTAGCCATCGATCACATCTCATGCACCTCATATGATGATCAATCTCTACCCAAAATGGATAATTCCTCCTAGGTTTCCATATCACATGTTATATCCTTAGCATCTCCAATGACTTTTTATAGTGTATGATGTGTAGACACCAAATTACATCCACTAATCCTCCATCCTAACCATCCCACAACCCACTTTTCCACCATACACCTTTCCCACTTTCAAAAGACCCACTTTAGCTATTTCCTACCATTTCCTAGCCCAATTGGGATTATTTTAATATTATTTTATATTTAATATAATATTTTATATTATATTATAATATATTTATTATAAAATATATATTTATAAACTCAATTAACCACAACCGTCTGATTCAATTTAATCTCCACCATCCATCTTCATTAATCCATGCCACACTCAAAAAGTAATCTCAACCTTAGGATCTAATTTAATATTAGCCACATGATTAAAAGTGCAAGGCTAAAACCCTAAGAAAACCCTAGGTTGGATTATAAAATAAGGGCATTTGCAAATGCTCAAACCCTAGAACCTTGAGATTAGAAGTTGCACCCTAGAGGAGTCATTGTTGAAACCCTAGCAAAGCAGAGAGAGATAGAGTCTAAAGATCTAAAGCCCTAGTTAGTCAACAAGACTTCTGCTGTTCCAACCATCCCCCATTCATCCTCCATCACCGTCATAGCCCCATCCATCCACCACATCCATCGTCACCCCCTCGATCTACTTCTATAGATTTACCCTTATTCATAGGTGCCCTCCCAATCTTTCCAGGCTAGCTACAGAGTCTGCAAAGCTCATTGCAAAGCTTGCCAAGTGCTCACTAGAGCCTGCTATATCGCAAACTCACTCTAGAGATTGTAAAGCTTGCTCTAGAGCCTATAAAGCTTGTGCCAAAGCCTGCCAAGTCTACGTCCGAGCCTATCAAAACCACAAAAATATGAATTTGAGTTTGCTACACCATACCAATTGGAACAATAAAATGAAAGCAAGGTATATCTTTATTGGTTTTATTTTGTTACATGATCTGTAGAATTCACATACCATTGGATCCATTTTTAGTTAGGATTTACTGATTTCTAAGGGCCTCACACTATGGAGCCCTCACAGGTGTTATTAACCCCTTTCTCTATTTTTGTGTATGTAGATATGCATATTTCACATATTTTTGAATGACTATTGAAGCTGGAGTGGCCCATCATAGGATATCCAAAGCCCACTCACCCTGTTGGAAGCAAGGACACATCAATATAAGGACACTTCATTGTTATAGCTAATGTTTTAGAGAACCCTAGCATTTTTGTAAATCATTGTATCAAATACCCTCATTGAGGATAGATTGTATCAAAGGAGTTTATTGGCTCCCTTGTATTATTGAATATATCCATTTGTGCAATATTGTATCTCATTGTGTTATTTTATTTTATTTAAGTGTCATTTTCGTGTTTCTATATTCATAGGATGATACCCTAATATGTCTATCTCTTGCTCCACTCCTTAGTGTGCATCCACTACATGGCATATGGGATCTCCCTATCCACCATATTCCTATAACTAGTCCATGGTAGCCCATTTGGTCTATCCACCTGAATGTTCTCCCATCCTCATATCTATAGAATAAATTTGCAGGTTGTTGTATTGCACCTACAGTTAGTGGTAGAGACCTACCAGGTGTGGGAGTAGCGAAGACAAGGATACATGGGTCAACTAGAAATAGAGGTGGTGTGCCTTCGAGGGCACCTATCGGATGATGGAGAGTCTAGCAGATCACACCAGTCTCGACGGAGCAAGACAATGCAATCCTCTACTAGGTGGAGGGAGGACAAGGCTGGTGGAAGAAGGCATGGGGGGTCCCAGTAGACCTATACCATTGGGGGTAGTGTGAGTCATAACATCGATCTTGCGTGATCATGGTGACATAGACTTGTGGGACTATTTTTGGGGTTTGGCTTTTGTTTGACCTTTTGAGGTCTAAGGACCCATTTTATTGTAGCCTACAGGCATTTTTGGAAACTATGATGTACTATTTTTACCCCATATATTTATATATGAGATTTTATTATTATCATCATGTGTTTTGTTTATTGTTTTATTATATGGATGCAATGTATGTATGGATTTATGATGATGTGTTAGATGCTTAATATGTATGCATGTGTAATTTGACTTAATTTACATTGTAGCTATCTATATGCATGGATGCATAGTGAGATGAAATATTTGAATGATTGATAAACATGGAGTTGTGGCTAATGATTTGACATACTATGTGAACACTATAGGTTGTACAAAATACATTAACGCTCTTTGCTTTTGCTTTTTTTCTTTGTTTTTTTTTGTAATGGAAATGTGAAACCATTATTGTGATGTAATGAACTGGAGTAAATGAGATGCTATGTGTGAAGAATGTAGGTGAGGTTTTTATGAGACTCAAACACTCTAGCTGATGTTATCAAAGGTTGTATACTAACTATGCAAGACTTTTTGACAATATATGAATCTGCTAGGATAACCAAGGTACTTCATATCCTTGTGTGTGCAAGTGAGTTCATTCCTGTGAGATGCATAAGGGTACTACTAGTTCCAAGAAGGATCTCAAACAAACCTGTACTGGGGATCACCCTATGAATGCCACCATCCTAGGTTTTTTATGTATTAGGACTAGACCACTAGGCAATCTAGGTTACCAAAGCTAGCTCATCCACATGAAAACATTGGTTTGCACACACGCCAAAGGCTAATGTGATAGACATATCATCATATGGGAGGCTACCACCATTGAAAAGTAGGCTATCCACCAAACATGTAATAAGGATCACCTGATGGTTTTCCAAATCCTGAGAGTTCCAAGGATTCAAGTTCGACTCCCTTCTTTTCTTTAGTTTTATTGGGATACTTGGTCATGGGTAGTGATGATAATCAATGTTTCTTTTGTATATTTTGTTTTCTTTGAGCAAGGTATTTTGGATTTGGGATTTGGTATTAGTGGTGAAAACTACTATTTATTTTATTTGTGTTTTTCACCTTTTGAGGATTTTTATATTTGAACTTTTGAGATTTTGAATTTTGATTTTTGATTTCTTTGATTTTTTTTTTTGTTTTTTTTTAGGGTTGGGATTTGTGGGAGTTGGTACTTACGATAATGGTGAAAACCACTATTTATTTTGGGGAATTAGGTAGGGAATATGCTTATCCTTTTTCCAACTCTCAGCATTCTTGAACCATTCGCATAGGGGGATGAGCAGGATGACCTTTTCGCTTAAATTACCCCAGACCAATTCATGGATTTCATATTTCTTTGTGCAAAATTTGGATTTATTAATGTTTAACTATGTTTGGAATTTTATGTACACAAGGCATAATCAATTATAGACTCTACCTCCTAAAAATCAAGCTAGATTTCTACAAAACCTGAAGAGAAGCTAGAAATTGTTGAGTGACCAAAACCCTAATTACATTCTAAAATAAATGACTAGGTGAGGGGGTGGACACAAATATGGAACATGGGAAATGTGGGTGAAAATGATAAGTGAAACATTGAACTATGATTACTTTCACAACATTGATTTTGGGCGATAAGTAGTGTACCATCATGGTGCTTAGACATGTATGAGCAACTCTAAAATGTAAAGTGCAAATGGTGAGTATGCCTAAATGCAAGCGATGATAGAGTGAAATGGGATGTGATGTTATGTGATGCAATATTTCTATATTTTTGATATTTTGATGATATTTTTGAAATACAATGCGATGCAATGTTTTTGTATTTTTTATATTTTGATAATGTTTTTGGATTTTTGGTTGATATATATGTGTGAAAATGTGACCAATGGGCTTATTGGGAGCCATTGGGGAATTTGGGGTGATCAAAGGGCTTATGGATGCCTTTGGGGATTTTTGGGTGACCTAGACGATCATAGACCACCTAGGAGCATTTTAGGTTGACCAAGCGGGATATAGGCACCCTTGGAGCATTTTGGGGTGACCTAGACGGTTCTAGACTGCCTAAGAGCATTTAGGTTAACCAAGTAGGATATAGGAACCCTTGGAGCATTTTGGGGTGACCTAGATGGTTCTAGACTACCTAGGAGTATTTAGGTTGACCAAGCAGGATATAGGCACCCTTGTAGCATTTTAAGGTGACCTAGATGATTCTAGACTGCCTAGGAGCATTTAGGTTGACCAAGCAGGATATAGGCACCCTTGGAGCATTTTGGGTTGGGCCATCCTGCGCTAGGCATGGAATGGGTACAAATGAAGGATTTTCAATGGTTTAGGATCCTTGACACCTTCAAGGGAGTCTAGGAAATATGTTTCGGGTCCTATCTAACTGGCAATGATATAGGGACCTATACAGTTTATCATGAACTTATCCCTCAGATGGGGTGGCAAATTAGAATTTTGTTGGTTCTCCTTTAGAATGATATCACCAATGTGAAAGTCTCTTAGGCAAAATTTCATGTTATAGGCTCTCTTAAGTCACTCTTGATAAATTCATAGGTTCTCAAGAGCATTAATACGATGTTCATAAAGTAGTGTAAGATGATCTAGGTGAGCCTACCATGCAGTGTCTTCATCGATGAACTCTTGCATGGATATGCATAGCGATGGTATTTAGAGCTCTAGAGGCATGACCACCTTAGTGCCATACACTAGTGAAAATGGAGTAGCCCTGTTGGATCCAAATTTGACTCAACTTTGAAACCCCCAAATTTATTTTTTTGGTTTCAATCAAAATTGTTAATAAGGCTAGTTACTTCTTCAGGTGGTGTGATTTGCTTGAGTTTTTATTGATTGGTTTGGTGAAGTCTAACCTTAGATTTTAAATAATGTATGTCTAATTTTTCAAGTATCTCAAAGTGGATAGGGTAAGGTTCTATTAATTAAATCTCTAAAGCCAAAATCCAACATTCAATTAAAAATCCCCCTTGGGCCTAAACCGATCGATAAAATCCTTAAATCCTAAGTTGGTTAATTATTCATCATGGTCTAAAAATCTAAAAAAATTAGGTCCAAAGTAAATATTAAATTAAACCTATGGGTACGAACCCCATTTAACTAAAATATGTACACCTTAGATTTAATCCAAGGGCCACGCTCCACTTAGTTTTTATTGTATGACGATGTGTTAATAAATCAATCAAGAGATAATTCAAACAAGTAAAAGCCATGTGTGAGGTAAAAAGGTTACATATTAGGCTTAATCGGATGATAGTGCATCATCTAAACCGATTCGACATATGCGCTCTCATGAAGAAACCTGAATGATAAGTCAAAAGGTCTAAAAATATTATAACCTAAGGATAGAATCAATTAGAATCTATGCAACTCTGAGGATCTGAATGGATACGCTTGATCGTGGCCAAATCCAAAAACTGCACAAATCTCCAAGGAGTCAAAACTTTAAGCGAGTCATTGTGGGTCAAAGATTCTATTTAAGCAGTGGGCTAATCTAGTGAATTGTATGATAGCACTCGAGCAAGCTAAAAATTGATGGTTGCACTTGTTTTAATTTAATCATGTGATAAAATGCTATGGTAAAACGTTTAAATGTATGCACCCTCTTTGGAATAACCATCAAGCTAATTTAGAAAATAAAACAATAGTGTTCAATCTAATTCTAATCCAACGATGGCACGTTCATTCAAGAAGCATTAAAATAATAAAATCCCTAATGGATTAATTTAAATTTTAAAATGGGATTAACAAGAGTCTGAGCACATTGCTAAACCTCCCCCCTTTCAGATTAATCAAGGTTAATATTATGTACCCCTTATAAAATAACCTACAGGTTTATTAAGATCTATGATCGTGCCAATAGCTCTTGAAGATCTAACGGTCACACCACAATCTAAATCTGGTAAGGTGAACAGGGGTATATCAAGAAAGGCAAAGGTAAAGACAAAACTAATTATGTTTTAGTAAGGGTTTAACATATTAGTTAATCTCCCCCTTTCGGCTTAATAGAGATTAATAAAAATTAAAATATGCACCCCCTGGTTATTAAAGTATGTAGGTACAAGAGATCCAATGGCTACGCTCATCGCCGCTCAAATCTGATAGTACGCATCGATAAAAGTGATCAAGGTTTAATCTAAAGATTTTCTTTTGGTTAATTAAATACTTTATTATTTTCCCCTTCTATCTTATGCTAAACCGAGAACATGGTCAAAATATCCAACGGTCATGCCTTCACCATGGTAATATCTAATGACAATCGCAAGAAAAGGTCCTAGGACATCAACGCCCGCACTAATACCTTTTTGAGATCGAACGATAGTGCACAAATCAAATATACAAGAATGAAATCAACTACCTAAATCTGACAGATGTGCTCCACCTCAAATTAGTCCAACGGTTGTGCTCAATCATAGTTGACTTAGGAAAAAGGGGACATTCAAGGTAATAAAGGCCGACACTCACACCAAGGACCAGATATTGTAAAATCCCAAGAGCGATCACTACCTAAATGAAACATAATCAATCCCAAATATTTAGTTATCATTCGAATCTGAGGTGGCACGAGGTTCAAAAAGGACACTATCCTCGCTACACATACCAGTTCCACGTCGGATTAAAAGGTTCCTAGCGATGAATAAATAAAATTATTAAATGATTGCAGGCACACAAATCAAAGGGTATCGAGACACGTAAGATGAAGGAAATTATCCGTCATAAACACTAAATTCTAGAAAAATATGAGTTGGCATAATTTCATTGGCCGATTTTGAACAACAGTTGGTGGCATCGGGTTGATGACAAAATATGTGAATTTATCGAGCTCACTCCACCACCCTGTATATGAACTCACAAAACCAGCCGAGGCTACTACCCTGGTAATCTAAGAATAAAAATTTGATACATTCAAAGTATAGAGGAAAAAAGGACATTCAAACTTCACGAACTCAAGAAGGACCCAACCAACAAATCATGAGAACAATGGAATCATGGGGAGATATTTTCATACCTGAAGATACAAGAGAAGCCATGAATTCATCACAGTTATGTCACTCTACTCTATGATCTCTAGGCCACCTATTCCTAGCAACACCATGTATGAGTTTGCTCAGAGATGTGTAGCAGATAAAAAACCAAACCTAGCTCAACAATACGAGATTGAAAACACCTGCATCAAGAGCTTCGCCCAAGTGATGGAAGGTGATAACAGGACACCATGGATAATGGTAGATTTATTTCATAAATCTCATAGATTACAATATAAAGGCTTCCCTAGACATAATATATGGAACAATAAGCTTGCAAAATTGATATGTCCAAAAGTACACTTCTCCTCATATTTAATGGTGTGGCTAGTAGTAGCATATGACGAAAGAACAAAGACATTTTGAGACAACAAGAATTGGCCAGTGTTCAGCATCAAAATCGAGCATATCTAGAAGGTCTTCAATATGATGAACTACACCACATTCCTAGTGGACAAGGTACTTGAACACCATTCTAGAATGTTTATAGATACAAAAGTTTTTAAATATTTGTTTGATACACGTGCAAATATAACTAAAGAATTCCCAATTAATAAAAATACATTTAAGCCATGGGTACAAGATTTTTGTGATATGATAAACATAGTCTTGGGAGTACAGGATCTCAATAGGATAACCAAAAGGGTTTTGTATTTGGCTACACAAAGTAATAGGGTATATAACACCCCAATTTATGCTTGGGAGTTAGAATTGAGTACCCAGATGCATAATGAAATGGTATAATTGAGGAAAGCAATTTTTGAACAAAGGTAAGAGATGCCCTGCTTTTCACAATACTCAATTTTTATCCATATGATAGTGTGAATTTTGGAAAAAGAAGCCTGTAAAAGAATATGGGCCGCTGACAGCCCCTATGTCCAAAAAACCTTCTAGAGAATACATGAAGGATGAACTCACATGAACTGGTTCTGTGATCATTTTCTAGTAGAAATTCATTGTGTTTTAACTAGACTAGTTCCTGAGAGGTTAGGGCTAGGGGTAAAAACATTTATCAAAGAGAAATAAAATGGGGATTTCTTCCTCATAGAAATTTTCACTTATATCAGATTATATGGGTCTAAAATTCCTCCTAAAATGCTACCACAGTACTGCCCGTTATTCCTAGTGGCCTTGGAATGTTGTAGATAGGTGGCAGAAGAGGCCAAGATGAGACTGGTAAAAAAGCATGGGAAGGTCCCTTGGCTCGATGTCCCTTACCACTTTCGGTATTTTGTATTTGTTGGTTACCCTTCCCTACTCAAGGGAATGTTTGAATTGGACATGGGGTTAGATGAAATATCTTGGAGATTCTATGAACCCAAAGGAACATACAACAAAATGATGGAAAATAGAGAATATGCTTGGATACAACATAGTGAAGACGCATTTGAAGAAAGCTTATTAGAATATATGGAAAAAGAAATAAATTTATAGGTAGTATAGAACCAATTTCCCCCAGAAAAAAGAGGTAGCACACATGTTTATGAATCCTACGATTACCCCCATAGAACTAAGAAGGCTTCGAGAAAGTTTAATAGATGTTTTTGCACTAATTTTACCTAGGAAAGACCCGACAATCAAGGAAGACCCATTTTTGGAATTAATAAAAGAACAGGGCATCGATCTAATGAAGGTCACTGTTAAAACTATAGATGTGGTAGAACAACAAGTCAGGCCCCATGAGAGTGCTCAAATCAGAATAGAATCATCACCAAGCATATCTCCAGAATTTTCCCAACAACCTAGTATAGGTAAGGGAAAAGAAATGGTTTCTCAAAAATCCAGTATAGAGAAAGGAAAATAAATTATGAGCACATCTGCTCAAAAAACTTCACCCATAGAGCAAGCTATAGTACCCATTTTTGACAGTGTATTAGCTATAAGCGATGTAAAAAAGTTGGCACCCTTGGTTATCCCTACCTCTATAAACATAAAAGGACAAGAGATTAAACTCCCATCAGTAATACAAATGAATATAAGGAGAACTAGTGGATTATGTGGCCTTTTTCAAAGTCACCTAGTGAAGAAGTAAAAAGAGATAACTCTTGTGGAGAAGAAGAGACCCAGATTGTCTTTACCCACTATAAAAGTTATTTTAGAAAGAACAGATGAGTAAACTACCTTCATTACTGTAGATGAATGAGAATTGCAATTAGTAGTAGGAATGGGAAATACAGAAGAACAAATTACAGAAGAATATAGATTAGAAGCACCTGTATCAGATATTGCAAAAATAAATCTTCCTACTCTACAAGACCCACTGATATTTAGAGTCAATAAAAAAATAGGGGGTTCATCAGTACTAGGAAAATAAAAAGAAGTGGCCAAAGTTGTCAAAGAAATATTGAATCAATAGATCAATTCATTAAGAAAATTGAAAACCTAAGGAAACAATTGGAAAAGGAGGAAAAGGAAAAAGTAGAATTGAAAGCATTGATAAATAAACAACAAGAAGAACTGGACAGAAGAGATATTTCAAGTGCACAGCCCCCTCCAATGGTGAAAATTCAAGATCATGTATATTATATTAATGCTATGAATAAAATATGTCAAAAAATATAATATCTCATGCCAAGGTCTTTACTGAAATTTTTAGACAAATAAGGGTGATTCAAATAACTTCTCAAGAGATTCTGGCCTTGATGCAAGAAAGATAAAGGATTTTGAAATCATTCACCCTACCCTGGCTTTTATGGGAGACCATTTTGAAGAGTTACAAGGACAAGAAATAATAACACCTAATGGTATCAAGGTTCGGATTAATTTTGAGTTCTTCAAAGCATCCCTGTTTGGAGAAAATAGGGGAATATGGATCTATCTGGTGACTAAAATGAATAACCTGATAAAATATGCTACAGGGAAGTTGGCAGACATTATCCTATCCTTAGATCAATGCTTAGAGGCCTCAAATATAGAAGAGGTATTCAAAGATACCATTGATAGATTTGAGTGTGAACCGGGTGATGAAGAAGAAATGATTAGGCAAACTACATCTATGGTCAACACTGTGGAGATGTTACTTTTTCAGTATGAAAGGAACAAGCATGATATTGCTTTTTAGAAGAATAGAATTTTGTAAGAAATGAACATGTTGAGGAATGTAGCCACATTTGAAATAGGAATTTGGAGATTAATTGATGAACATATTAAATGGCTACAACAAAGCCAAAAGGGGAAAAAGGTTAATACCTACAGTCTACAACAGGAAGTAGGTTTGTCACAATAGAAACCTACATCTACAGAAAGAATTCTCAAGATAGTAGAAGAAAATGTTCAAGAGAAAGATGCCCAAAAAGAAACATTTGAAGAAAAAACAATTGCAGAAGAAGAAGTGGGTTCACCTAACACAACCATCACTGGTTGAATTGAATATTTGTTAAAAAAAAGGGGTTAAAGGAAATAACATAACAAATACAGTAAGGGTAGTGGAAGCCAACTGTACCAATTTTTGAAGTCCGACCAGATGCTGATAGGTGTAAGGCCGGATATGAACCAAGAATAACATAATCAATAACCAATAGCTATAAAAGGAAGCAGGCAAGTCCAGATTCTTCATTAAGCAATTAGATAATAGCATTTTTACTAAGAGGTATACTTGAGTGCCCTGTTAGTTGTGTTGTTGTATGCCCTTCTGTGTCTATTTTGTTTCTCATTCTTATTCTTCCCTTTGCTGTGCAGGATTGTAATAGGAAAGTGCTCAAGAAGCTGAGATTATTTCTTGTCCTATTGAGCCTAAGATTCATAGATTCTGATGTTACCATATTGGAACAAGTAGAGTAGGAGAGACCTGTTACATTATTTGAACGGGATATTTTCATTGTATTGATATATTTTTCTTGAAATAGAGTTAAAAGGCATCCTGTCTACTCTGCATGTAAAATTTCATGAAATCAATACAATTCTGAATTTTATTTTTATTATATCTTTGTCTTAGTAATGTGTTTCACTGTATAATTGGTTATATTATTTGAATGCATTATATAAATTTCTCTCGTTGGTTAAATCCTAGTTTTATTATGATATTTAAATGAAGCTTTGAATGCCAATTTTTTTCCCCCATTTTCTCTATTCATCATTAAAATTATTGTTAAATTGCTATAACAACCCAATGAATCTAGGCACCGATCTGCATAAGGCATAACAGTTGGTTTTTTTCATGCTTGGTCATTTTAAAAAGAATACTTATAGCTTAATATAAATTTGGAGTGTGTAATTATAAGTTCAATCAAAGAATTACTGTTGGGGTTTCCTTACCCATTCTATAGTCTTCCTTAGCAATATTTGTATTTTAGCAAAACATGAGGCAGGTCAACCAGAGCTTGTAATAGCTCGTTGGTTTCAAATGGATTCTTGTAGCATGACAATCAAAATCCTATGGATGCAAGAATCGGTTCCAACGGTTTTTGGCACCGTTTTCGGGGAGGACTTGATAGAAAGATTTAATGACCTTAAAATATTTTCTCTGAATGACATTATCTTTAAATCAACAGATGGCCAGTTGGAAGAGATAACATTTAACTTAATTTTTATATTTTCTACATTCTTTATTACCCTTGTTTTTTAACCTTATTTTCTTTATGTTTCTTGATCTTATTGAATTTCTTTTTCTTGATCTTCTTGAAATTTTGGTTTCTTGAATTTCTTGATTTGTCCCAAGAATCGACTCTTATGAGGATGAATGATAATATCAAGCATTCTTATTAAAAAAGTACGTTGTTATTTTTGTACCCTAGTGTTGGTGACTCTGTTGGACAAACCTAGAAGAAAAAAATAATAAAATAGAGAACATAATATGCTGTCTAACACCAGGAGAAGTGGTAAGGATCTATTTCTAGAACTCAAGAACCTAAAGGTATTTATACATACCCAAAAAAATCCACTTTTCAAAAGTAATGTCTATAGCAATAGATTAAATTCTAGCGGTAAAAGGTACATAAAGAAAAATTCAAATTCTATTACTACTGATATTACTATAGAAGATGATTTAAATTCTATTGTAAATAGAAATTTGAATTCTGCTATAGAAGATATACATAATCATAATTCAAAGGTAGATAACCCATCGGTTAATATTCAAGCTACCCAAACCCATACCACCATAGGTACTACAGCTATGAAATTGAATTCTATAGTAGCAATGGCTTAGGTTAATGTTCATTTATAGAGAACTAATAGATATAGGCCTTTTGCATTACCAGTAAATTTAAATGCCTTACCTAGTAAAACTCACAAATATCTCCCTAAGTTTTTAAGAAACAGTGCAGTAATTGGAGAGTATCATATCAAAAGTTTCTTATATGCAATGGATAGTATGGAAGTTGAACATGAATATGTAGTATTAATACTATTTCTACATACTTTAGAAAAAGATGCCAAAAAATGGTTTAATTCTCTTCTTAACAATAATATCCTAGACTTCACCAAAATGGAATAGGTGTTCTTGAATAAGTATGGTGAAAGGAAAAATGAACAATCATTATTAACTGAGTTAGCCACTATGAAGAAGAAATAAAATGAGGTTGTGATTTTCATAGAATATTTTCAAAAACAAGAAACAAAATCCCTACCAACCTCAGGCCTAGTGATATTCAGTCTATTTTTTTTTATAAGAATGCTTTTCAAGGAGAGTTTAACTATGAATTAAGGCAAGAAAAAGCCACTACCATTGATGGTTGTATAGAAATAGCAATGGATATAGATATAAATATGGTTGACAGTGGTAAGATGAAGCCTTATTCTTTAGAGGTTAACATGCCTGAGAGAAAACCTAAGAGAGTGGATTTTGATATACAAATAAGAATTAAAATTGATCTTGTGGAGAAGTTGACTAGTTAGATGATAGAAATGTTCAACAACATGAGTAACAGGTTAGCAAGAATTAAAATAAATGGAAGTAATGGTGAATTTTCATAGATATATCGACCACATATTGATAATCATACTCCATTTAAGAAAAATTACAATAAGAACTGGGGAAACAATAATGGTTTTGGGAATAATAGCTAGAAAAATAGAGATTCTGACAGGGATAAGAACAATGTCCCTAACCCAATGCCATATGCCAATGTAGTAGAAGGGTTTCCATATTTTTGCTCCACTTTTTATGCACCTCATAATCCTGATGCATGTGTAATTCACCTAAGTGATCAGCATAATGTAGATATGCATGCAGAATCAGAAGAAGATATAAGAATAAATGCTTGTTGGCCTATTGAAGATGAATTTAGATAAAGGATTTTTGAAGAAGACATGGATAAATATGCTTCAAATCATCATACTCATATCCTAGTAACTGAAGGAACTAAAATCTTGTAGAAATCACATGAGTCAAGATATGACAAGATGAAGCAAGGGAAATTAATCCCCATTGCTCAAGAAGTTGAAGAATTAGAGGCTACCCATACTTTGAATTTAAGAAATAGGATTGTCCCCGATAATACAGAGAAAGCCTCTACAAGTGAAACATGAAAACAAACTTTCACAAATAAGAATATCAATAAAGATAAAACTGATAGGAATCCTAACAAGATTACTCTTGAAGTAATAGAATCAGTGGAAGAAATTTCCAAAGAAGAAAGTAATAAACCATTCGATATAAAGAAGATAGAATTTGATGCTGGGTTAGAACTCAATAAGCAAAAGGTTAATATCACATTTTGTGAGCTTATGAAAGTTCAAATATATAGAGAACACGTATGCAGATCTTTTGTATTAGTAAAGCATAAAGAAGACCCTACTTGTCATGCTGCTAGAAAATATCAACATGATACAAGATCACCATATTCTGTCAGACCTTTCTATATGTCATTAAGATATAATTCAGATGAAGGGAAAATATATGTGATTCACAATTGCATGCTTTATAGTGGAGCTTCACATAATATCATGCCTAAGATAATAGCTGATAAAATGGGATTAATCTATACTAGAGATTTTTCCCTTATTTTTGTAATGGATAGTAGATAAATTCCCTATGTAGGGGTGATAACTGGATTATTAGTTTACCTAGATCAACACCCTAAAAATGGCATTATCATGGATGTAGCAGTAGTTGATTTTAACCCATTATTCTCACTTTTACTCAGTAGGCATTGGGTAGAACAACTAGGGGGATCAATACAACTAGACTGGTCTTATGCTACCATCCCCATATCAGATAAGGAGAATATAACTTTAAGAAGAGAACCATTTAATAAGCATTCTGTAGAGTTAATTCAAACTTATGAAACAATGATAAAATTGGTAAACTCTATGGAATAAAAAGATATGGGAGTTTACTCCATATGGCATAACCCATTCCTGGTAGAAGTGCTAGAAATAAAAAAACATGGATCCTGAAGATATGAGAATAACTGATGCTGAATCAGACAGAGTATTAGCCCAAGAAATGTGGACCATGTCATTTTATGGGGCTAAATCCCAATATGGAGTAGGTGCAGGTGTAAATTTAATCGATATTAAAGGAAACTACCTTAGTATCCCTTACAGATTGCAATTTCCTTGCACAAACAATGTAGCTGAGTACAAAGCTTTACTATTAGGGCTAAGGAAAGCAAAAGAGTTGGGTATTAACTACTTAACTATAACAGAGGATGAAGAGCTTATTATACTACAAATCAAAGGTAAATATTAGACCAAGCATCCTAGGCTTAAGCAATATAGAAATGTAGTGTTGGAAGAAATTGATAAATTTTTGGCTTTCAATGTCTCATATATTCCTAGAGAACAAAATCATGTTGCAAATATTTTAGCTGTAAATGCGTTAGGTCTATATCAGACAGAGATAACTACATAATACATGGACAAATTCCCAACTATCTTAGTATATAAGCCATATGTACCAGACAACATAGTCTATCTTCAAGTATTTCAAAATGATATAGATACTAAGGATTTTATGACTTTGGAAAATTAGTATGCAGATGTAATCTGTGATGAAAAGGTTGAATAAAAGTTAAAAAATCAAATAGGAGAGCCAGTAGAAGTAATCCAGTTGAAAACTAATAGAATACCCAAAGGATTGGTGTCTCTTGAAAGCCTATTTGATAACTTTGACAATGCTTATAAACCTATACACAGAGAAGTGATATCTAAAGATATAAACATTGGCTCAATGAAAGAACCCAAAATAGTGAAGATAGACATGGCATTACCTGCTAAAGAAAAAGTTGGATATATCAGTTTCCTAAAAAGGAAAAAAAAATATTTTTCTTGGACTTATGAAGATCTCAAAACTTTCAAAATGGATGTGATGACACACATAATACCCCTAAAAGAAGATTCCAAACCATTCATATAGAAACAAAGAAAATACAATCCAACTCTGCACCCAATAATGCAAAATGAGGTACAAAAGTTGATGGATTCCAAAATAATCAAAAAGATAATATTTTTTCTTGGATATCCAACTTAGTACCAGTTAGGAAAAAGAATGGGGACATTAGACTCTGTGTATATTTTAGAAATTTAAACAAGAGCTCATTAAAAGACAATTACCCATTGCCTAACATGGGACAACTACTGCAAGCAGTAGTAGGTTCAACTAGATTGTCCCTATTAGATGGATTTTTTAGGGTACAATCAAATTCTAATAAATCTAGAAGAAATACACAAGGAAACATTCACCACACCCTAGGGCATATTTGAATATTTAAGAATACCTTTTGGATTGATGAATATAAGTGCTACTTTCCAGAGAGTGATGGACTTTGCTTTCAAAGGATTAATGTTCAAAATTGTAGTAGTGTACTTAGATGATATCATAGTATTTTCTAAAAATCTAGAATATCATCTAGAACATTTTACTGTAGTTTTTGCCTAGTGCAAGGAATTTGGAATCTCTCTACATAAAAAAAAATGCATATTCAGAACTACACAAGGAAAGTTGTTAGGTCATATAGTTTTAGAAAAGGAGATAAGTATTGATCTAGAAAGGATAGAAGCCATTTATAAAATTCCCCCACCCAAGAACTTAAAAGGAGTAAGGTCATTCTTTGGTAAAATAAATTTTATTAGAATATTTATCCCAAATTTTTTAGAGATGACCAAACCCATAAATGATATGGTGAAGAAACCGGAGAAATAAAATGGACAGTAGAGAATATGGAAACATTTAATAAAATGAAAGAAGCCATATCATCTACTACAGCCCTGAGTTATCCAAATTATACTAAATATTTCAACATTTACTCCTATACATCTGAAAATTCTATTGTTGCAGTACTATCATAGAAAGACGAAGAAAATAATAAAAGACCAATAGCCTTTATGAGCTTAAGACTAAAAGGAGCACATATTAAATACACCCTACTGGAAAAGCATGCCTATGTAGTCATCCAATATTTAGAATACTTCAAAGGCATATTTGTCTCAAATAAAATTTATTGTTGTATTCCCTTTATATTAATAAAAAATATATTTTCTCAATCAGAGCCATTAGAAAGACTAGCAAGATGGATGGTAAAACTTTTGCAATACAATGTTGAATTCAAAATAGTTAAAACTATCAAAGGGCAAGGTTTAGATAAATTTTTGGCTAACAAGGAAGATGTAGAATCTAAAAATGTTCTCACCATAGATCAGACATATGATGATAGAAGAATAAAAAATGGAGAATGTAAATCATATGAAGAAATTTTTTCATACTTACAAACACTATATTTTTCCAGAGATATGTCAATAAATAGAATGAGGTCAGTCAAACTTCAAACTCAAAAGTATTATATGCAAAATGGAGTGCTATACTGGAAACACCCTGATGGAATATTATTAGTATATATATATGAAAGTGAAGTCCCAAAAATAATTAATGAATTTCATGACGGTTTCTGCGGAGGACATTTTGCTCCAAGAGCTACAATTAGTAAAATAATAAGAGCAGGATATTATTGGCCTTCCATTTTTAAAGATGTATATAAATATGTTAGGAATTATCATAACTACCAGGTTTTTATAGGAAAGAAGCATTTGGTAGCCATGCTCCTCAACCCAGTAATCATTGAGGCACCATTCACACAATGGGCTATTGACCTAATTGGATAAATCAAGCCTAATTCATCTGGCCAGCACAAGTGGATCATAACTACAACAAATTACTTCAAAAAGTGGATGGAAGCTCAATATTTGAGAACATCTACAACTACCACAATCATCAAATTCGTAGAAGAAAACATTCTGACCAATTTTGGGGTTCCTCAAAATCTAGTTACAAATAATGCACAATATTTTGTTTCATATGAAATGGTAGAATTTTGTGCATAATATGGAATTGAATTATCCCATTCTGCTAATTATTACCCCCAAGGAAATGTCCTAGCTAAGTCATCAAACAAGAATGTAATAACAAGAATAAAAATTTCATTAGGCAAGAATAAAAGGGGATGGGACAGTGAACTTAAATTTTCTTTATAGGCTGATAGGCTATCTGTTAAAAGAAACACAGGAAGAACTCCCTATGATATGGTTTATGGAGAGAAAGCCCTATTACCTTAAATAATAGAAAAATTGGCACTTTCCCTCTTATTGCAAGACCATGAAAACCCCAACCCCATACAGAGAAGGCTTGATCAAATTGTCCTATTGGAAGAACAAAGAAGAGAGACCCTTAATAGAATAATGGAACAAACAAAGAAAACCATGAAATTGTTTAATAAGAAAGCCAAGGGTACTCCTTTTTCTTAGGGAGATATAGTCATCTATTGGGATCCTAAAAATGATAAACATGGTGAAAAATATAAATTTAAACCCAAGTGGAATGGTCCATACCAAATAGCTCATGTTATCAGTCAGAATACATACAAGTTTCAGACCTTACAGAGTGAAATTATGGCTATTCCCATTAATGAACAACATCTCAAAATGTACAATCCTTGTTGAAGGAAACAAAAAAACAAAGAAAAAAAAATGAAAAAGAGCAAAAAAATACAAAAACTGAGTGTTCCAATTTTAATTTTTCTTTTATTTTTTAGTTTAATTCTGAATTTACTGTACACATGATATTCTTAGCTTAATGAGTATATATTACTATTGATTCCACCAAAAACAATAAAAATAAAAAAGGAGATTTATTTTAGATTCTGATGAGGTTTACAATTTTTAAAATATGAGTGTTTATGCAATAGTTGTTTGATATGAGATAAAACAAAAGGAAAACAAAGCTGACTGAAACACCATGTCAAAGCCTAAAATTACAAATTATACTTAAGGTGACTTCAAATGTCCCAATAATAGAGTTATCTTTGAGAGGGTAGTTGAGCCAAAGATCATTACACTCATTTTTTATAGCCAGAAACTAATCCTCAACTCAGGCATACATATTGCATAATTTGCTTATATATCCCAATAATTCTCTCATGAGAAAGAAAAATAAAAAGGAAAAACTCTACCAGAGCTATATACGCTTGACTGGAAGTAGGGTAAAACTAATATGGGATTAGAAGCAACTCCACCGGGGCTATAGACACCTGCCTGGCAGTGTAGCTC
This sequence comes from Wollemia nobilis, assembly GCA_028583015.1. Lineage (NCBI taxonomy): Eukaryota > Viridiplantae > Streptophyta > Pinopsida > Araucariales > Araucariaceae > Wollemia > Wollemia nobilis. The sequence goes on from JAQPPZ010017052.1 coordinate 10,581,226, forward strand.
TACAAAATGGTGAAAATTTTTAAGAGTGAAATCACATATTAGGCTTGACTATTTTTCTCAGATATAGCAAAGTTTTGAAAGATTTAGAAATAAAAAAGAATGCACAAACACACACATAGGCATAAAAATGATGAAATAATTTTTTTTTGAAAAATTTCTATGTAATCATATCTTTTGACTTAGTTAAAAAAAACATTACAATATGTCAAACAAAACTCATATGTTTCTAAAAATTTGATCCTAATTTCTAAATTGAATTAAAGGAATTACAGTATTCAAAAGCTCTATTTGCTTTGATATCATGTTGTTCTTACAGTTTTTTATTATATATATAAAAAAAAGAAGAAAAAGAGGAAGTGTAGAAACCTAAATTATGTCATGCTTAGGGGAGCTGCTCACATAGACACATTAATAAGATCATATGATATAATATTGGACTTTCCAAGCATCAACAATGGTTCTCACCACTCATTTGGGGCCTTTTCAAGACATCCAAGCCTAGTCGCTCAAACCAAAAGTGGCCAAATCCTAGCCGATCAAGCCTAGAGGGGCCAGACCTTAGCTACTGCAGACGACAATGGCCATATATTAGTCACTATAGATGATAGCGGCTAAACCCTAAAAATAGTTTTACCAACAAACAAGTCTAATCACGAGCAGAAGTGGTAGTTTGCATGTAATAAAGGTGAGTGGGAGTAACTTTGCATTCCTTTTCATGAACAGTTCACATAGGAGGCTTGATTTTGCATTTAGACTTTAGTTAACTGGTCTCCAAACATAAACAAAGGACAAAAGCTTCTCATGCTAACGACCAGTTTGCATAGGAGACTCAAGTTGGTAGTTATATTTTAGTTAACTGGATTCCAAACATAGAAAAGACAAAAAGCCTCTCATGCTAACTTGCACTACGCATGAGAAATTCATTTGTAGGGCTTGGACATAGACCTAGGATTTCACACTATAAAAGGTGCAAGCCTAAGAGCACCGAGAGAGATCCATCCATCATCATCATTCTTTTATCCATCAATATTCATCATTAAGGAGAGCTTTCGAGACTTTGAGAGTTCCCTTGGAGATCACAAGTATGATGAAGCCCTGATGGATTTAAGAGCATAGAACTTATTATTTCAACATTAGGATACAAGCTTTGATCCATAGCTTTGGAGCAAAGAGGACGATAATCACTTTAGTGGTTGTCATCTTAGATAGTGGCCCACAGGCTTAGCTTAGGGTTTTATACATTAGATTCATTATTTTAGCATATCATTAGCATGACATCATTTCATTCATTCACATCCATAGCATTAGTATAATTTGCATTTGCTTTAATTTATTATATTTAGTACTAACAACCTCATCCGGGGAGGCATTCTCGAACATCTAAGCGTGTGTTTTTGTTTCATTGCTTACATGGCCACAGGTTGATGGAATAGAATCTACAACATATGAGAGCAAAAAGGGATCCCTCTAGGAAATAAACCTGGAGAAGGAGGCATCTGTAAGCCCTCATACATTTTCGCGTGTGGAACCAGGTAGCTTTTTTAAAGTGCACCACCTCTTCATGAAAGGGGCACTCTTTACCTATTTGTAACCTCATTATATCGAAATGGGTATCCCTAAGAGGGACCGACATGTAACCGAGTTTCAATACGAATAAAGAGATCTATATTTATTATTTCCATGTTATATTCTTTTCATTGTCTTCCATTTCATCTTGGGTTTTTAATAACATTGCAAGTAGAGTAGAGTGGTGCGTGCATCCTAGGGTCGTTACATATGGCGATCATGGTGGGACCTCCACTAATTTTTCATTTGGTGTTGGAATACTAACTTCATTTTGTGTGCAATTTTAGCCACTCTGAGGTACAGTGGCCAAAAATTAGCCACTCTAAGCTACAACAACCAATAGATATTTAGCCACTCCCAAAAATAGCGACCAAGAACCAACCACTCTAGTCAACAACGGCCAAAATTGGAGTGCAGTAGGGGTCAAAAAACTGACTCTCTAAGCTGGATCAAAGGTTTGTATAGCTTATCTGATATTTTTATAGCTTTCTATCTACTTTTGTGTATCTAAAATAGAGAACTTAAAACACATTTATGTTTAGAAATTGAAATAATAAAAGGGGAAAGAATTAAGCATTTCACATATCTTAGATCTTCTTTTAATTTTACACTAGGCATTGCTAGGAACAATGGCTTATGCCTAAAAAGTTTGCCCTAGAATCCAATGTTCTAGACATTGTATGTTGTTTGCTTGCTTTGAGGCCCTGCTAGAGGCCATAGATGCACAAAATAAAGTGCGCTCATACAAATCATAGTAGTTCATGCATATTTTTGAATATTGAAACATATTTTTGCACTTAGGCATATATGAAAGATTCATTGCTGCTATATGATGCACTTTATGTTATGCAAGCTTAAAATGAACACCACACACACACGTCTCATTTAAAAATTGGGGAGTTGGATTTCATAACCAACCCTCAATTCATTCCAGTGATGTTGGAATTCATATCCTTCCACTGGTTTGACCCCTAGAGCTTCCTAGAAATTGATTGAGAAACTTATTTATAGTGATACTAAGTTACTTGTGCTCAAACTGTCTCCCACTATTGGAATAATCATTGGTTCAGAGTGGAAGAGCTAGGTGAATCCCCCACTAGGTCTTCAATGGTGTACCCTAGCTTATTTTGAGAAAATCATGTTTGGCACGGGCATACTTGATTGTCACTATGGATGAGTCTTATCATTCTTAATACAAGAACACGAGAAAGGAATAAAAAAGAACAACACATTAAAACACACCAAACAGTTTAGGGCACACTTAAATTGGTAATCAGGATAAACATTTGTTTGGTATTTTGTGGCTATTCCTAAATTGCAACTCAAAATATTAATTCATAGACAACATGGTCAAAAAAAGAAGTAAACATCCTCGATCTGATACCGAGGGAGAGACTGAAGCAACTCATACCCATAGGTGGAGTCATAGTAACATTGAATGACCCACCCGTAAGATAGTGAGATGTAGCTCCATGAGCCTAAGGGGTGATAACTCATCCCTTTGGGGATCTTCTCTAGAAACCCCAAGTAAGGAACCACATCATGGAATAAATTCACATAAGTAAAAAGAGGCTTCATAGCCATCCTCATCAAGGAGACATGAAGAGACCTCAAGGGCCTCCTCTAAACACATAGAAACATCTCAAAGACATGAGTGAGCTTCAAGGGCTTCATCCTCACATGGACATAAAGAATGTTATAAAACTTATTCTTCACATAGGGATGATGATATTGCTACATATCCATCCACATGGATAAAATATGTTACCACAAAGCTCTCTTCATCAAGAAGACAAACAAGAGTCACAACACCTCAAGATTCACAAGAAATATATGAAATAGGTCTGCCCACTTAAGGGTAGGAAACTAGAGCTACATCTAGCCATGGGAATCAAATAGAAGAAAACCTTCACACAAAAGTAAATATTCCCATAGACTATGACCTCATAGGAGTGAATGGCACCCCATGAGACCAACCATGGAAAACAAGACAACTAGACGGGTTGGATTGGTATCCTACATGACCAACTCAAAGAACTGTAGCTACTGAGAACTCTCCATTTGGAAGCTTATGAATTGTGACTTCTAAACACATATCTCAGTCTGGGGGTACCTCAAAGTGACATCAATTTAAAAACCTAGATTCTAATCGTAGGGATACTCAATAGTACACTAAAAAAGTCACATTAGCTAGCAAGAGTATAGGTACATTGAAAACCTCCTCAAGGAACCTGCGAGTCAAGGAAACAAGAACATAGTCATATAAAAATGAGTCTTATGTAATAGTACAAACTAACCAATTGATGTGGTTATAAAATGCATTACATAGGGAGCGAGAGCTAGTGGAGGCTCTTGAACAGGATAAACAAAGAGAAAGACTCTTGTGCCAACATGAGCAGTGCTTAAGAGAGCAGGCTGAGCGGCTAGCTCTTAGAAATTTATAGATAAATGGTGGTGGCCACCAAATAACTAAACATGCTGACTCACCTAAGGAGAGGCACATTAGACAAAATAGCCCATAATGAAATTCCCCACAAAACCATGAATGGAATCCAACTAGTGGGGAAAGGGAAAACACAACAAACCAAGATCACAATCCTGAGTCCCCTCGTAGGAGGGAGGAAAATGGAACAAATAAAATGTATAGAGAGTTACCTCCATTGCCACTATAGGAAGGCCTATAATAGAAAGAAATTTGTGCATCAAAGGCATTTCAAGAGTTTGCTGAAAATATGAAGGCCTTTTAGAAATAAGAGACAGCTGGGAACTCACCAACATTAAGCAAGATATACAACCAGCCATTGTGCCCATCAATCCATAGCCCTCCATATCCTAAGAAATTTGAGATGCCTAGGTTAGAAAAGTTTAAGGGTTAAGAGGATGCACAAGAGCACATCACCAATTTTATCAATACCTATTTTCATATTTGAAGACAATGACGCTCTCATGCTAAGAACATTCATAATAACATTTTCAGGTGCTACCACTCAATGGTTCAACCAACTACATAAGCATAGCATAACCAATTTTGAACAACTAGTAAATGAATTCTTAAAGTGTTTCTAATTTGGTGCTAAGAAGAAGGTGAACCTTTCAGACCTAGCCAACTTGAAACAGTATGATGATGAGCCAGTAATGGATTTTGGGAATAGATGGATAAAAGTCATGGAAAAATTATCATTCTTTGTTCCCACAGAAGATATCATTCGCATGTTCATCAAAATTTTCTCTAAACACATCTCCATCTTGATACAACTTTAGTATTATCATTAATTTGAGTAATATTTGGAACAGGCCAAGCTCATCGAAGAAATAAAAGTAGATGAGGGAACCATTAAACTCTGAAACAAGGAGTGGAACAAGAATAGTAAGAATGACAAGTATAAATAGAAGCAAGACAACCCTACTCTAGTAAATCAAATTGTATTGGCTACACCCAAGGATGGGGGTGCACAAAAACCCTAGAACTATCAAGCACATCCCCCACCAACCAATTACGACCAAAGGAACAATCAGGGGCAAAATAAAGAAAGCAAGCTGCCTCGCTATTTCACGTCTCTGACAAAATTAATGTAATAAATATTTAATAATTTGAGCAAGGCTAGGAGGATTATATTTATTGATATACCCTTTATAGATCCCAACCATCCTAAGCCAAAAGGATATAGGGAAGATCAATTTTACCCTTATCATAGGATACCGGGGCATGATATTGAGGCTTGCATTGGCTTTAAGCATCAAGTGCAAAACATGATTGAGGCAAGATAACTCAAAGTTGAAAACCCACTAGCTCCTAATAACAAAGACATGGGAATATATAGAAACCCATTTCCCAACCATGACGTCCATAGAGAGCAAGGGGCCCAAGTCAATCAGGTTTGACCTGATATACCTACCCACGAATGTGTTGGGATGGTTGATATTGTTAACATAGCAAAAAGGACTAGGCAGTATGGTCAACCATAGTCACTTGCAGCTCCCATGAACATCCCATCCGCTCCTAGGCAAAGGTAATACAACCTTCTAGGTCCACCAACATGACCTATGGTAACTATTCGGAGTAGATTGGAGCAAAACCTACAGATGATGCCAACTAAGTTATCCATATATGAGCTCATACAACAGTACCCAAAGCATAGGGAGACTTTAATGGAAATTTTAAGGACAATTGAGCTCCAACCACAAGATGCAAATGCATTCACTCACTTTGTGGGACAATTACAATAATGCCAGGAGCCTGTAATTCGATTCTATGATCATGAGATTAAGACAGTTCTTGCTGCCTTACCAGAACCTCTACTAAACATTATAGTAGCAATCAACAACTTACCTTCCAATAGGGTCTTGGTAGATACAGGTTCATCAATAAACATCATTACAACAATAGCAATAGAGCACCTCAAAATCTCCAAGTCCACTATCATTCCATGAGCTTACACATTGAGAGCTTTTAATGATACTTAATGCAATATTGTGGGAACAATAGTCCTACCCATCAAGGTGGGGTACAAGACCATCCTTGTGATGTGTCATGTCTTAGAAGGATCTATGTAGTACAACATCCTATTAGGGCATCCTTAGATAAGGACCATGAAGTGTGTGCCTTTGATCCTACACCAGTGTGTCAAGTTGTGCACAAAAAAAATGTCTATGTGGTTTTTGCCGATGAAGAGCCTTTTAAATATATCTATCAGGTGGACATTCTAGGAGAATTTGTAATTCCTTCTACCCACCTGTACATAGCACCTTCATCCCCAACCACACAAATTGATAATGAAGACAAAAGGGTAAGAAAAGACCCATGCACATCAACACCTCCTAGTGCACTCAAAATAGTCAATTCTTCTAAAGTACCATCAACGTCAAAACCAAAAGATAATCAAAAGCTAAAGGTGCTCTTAGTAAAGGATAAAAGGCCTAAGGAAGTGCCAACTATAGAAATTTTTGAAATTCCAAGTCCTATGGAAGAATAATATCTTCAATATAAATATGAAGATAGTGATTAGCATCCCGCTTTGTTAGTGTTATCCATAGGGTCATCCACATCGTATACATTAATACACTTGGCAAGCATAGGTATAGGGGAGTACCTTATGTAGAACATTACCTTTATGCCTATTATCGAATCTACAAAAAAAATGGGAAGACCTAAGGACTTGAGGTTGCCACTGGGAACAGTGGTTCCACTTGGAATCCCTCCCAACAAAACCAATTTTGTCTATGTTGGCCTGGACTACATCCATAAGTCTTTAGAAACAGAAGAGGATAGTGACAAATTATTCACAGTCAATGTTCATTACCTCTATAATCCTGAGTTTTCTCTAAGCTACTTTGAGCATTGCCATTGGCATGGCTATGGCCTTGGTATATATGATTAGGGGTGCAGGCGGCCATAGGAGCCACAATATCAACTTCCCTCTTACAGATTTGGCTTAGGCTATTATATCGGAGGTCGAGATGACTCTCTTGTAGTGGCATTGGATATATTAAGCTTAGGGTTAGGAGAAGACATAAATTTCATTCCTTATCACCCCCTAAGAATAAGAAATTTGAGCAATAGACAAGTGACCACGGTAAACATACCACCATGACAAATTTATCATACAAACATCTCAATTGATTCCACCCCAACAGGGTACAAATCATGGGATGAGGAGAATGGATATGAAGTAAGTGATGATAAGGCACAACTTGGCTTAGCTTACCAGGGGCATCACTATTTACAAATATTCACATGGTCCATCCACGATGAGAGTGGATATACATCATAGGAAAGTGACTATGAATTAGAAGACTCAACAAAAAGAGCCTACTTAGGCCTAAGCCATAAACCCCTAACTTTGGGGCAAGAGACAAATGCAAATAGATTCTTCATAAGTGACAAAGAATATGAAGATGAAATGGATATGGCCTACTTAGGGCCAAGATATGAGTCCCTTGTCTTAGGGCCACATACCAATGCTAACAATTTCTAGATAAGCGATGATGACTTTGAGGATGAGACCAAAATGGCTTATCTTGGACCTCACCACTTGCGGTATGTCAATGAGATAGTAGAGAGAGAGGCAGCACTCTATGCTATAGAACCTAATCTATGATTTTTGGGGAGACCTGTTGACCTAGCTACCGTTCACCGGATGGCCAATCCCCCTCCACCTACATTCAAAGACTGATTAGAGCCCAATGATCCTATTATCTGCCCTGCTCATGGTCTAGATCCAAAAATTCCCATTCCTCCATAACATCATCGTAAGTATGGAAGGGAAACACTTGAGATAAGATTGCACCCATGTGGTCCTAGATATTTCATCACATCCATCACCATGATCTCCATTTATTTAACCACTCCACTTCATAATCCAATGGATCCTACCAAATAATTGCATCTTGATGTAGAGGCTATTTATTGGGATCATGCTAATTCACCGATAGAGCCTGAAGACCTCTTCCATTTTGCCTTAGGTTGTGCATATGATGTCTTCCATGTTTTATTTGTAACCTGAGTCAGTAGGTCCTATAAATCTCGTAAATGATATTCATTTGATACCCATGCCTCATAAAATAGAGGATGGATCACATATGGCTATAGAAGTGACTTTCGAGGTGGACATCAACGATGATCCTACCCAACCAAGAAAATTCAAGTTCATAGAAAGTCTATCTCCAGAGGAACAAGCCATCCTAATTCCTCTCCTCAAAGAGAGGTCAAATATTTTTACTTGGAATTACAAAGACATGCCAAGGATAGATCCAAAATTAGTCGTCCATAACCTTTCATTGGATCCCATGAAGAAGCCAATCAAGCAAAAGCTAAGGAAAATGCATCCAACCATCACTTTGATGGTAAAGAATGAATTGCAAAAACTACTGGATGCAGTATTTATAGTTCCTATCGACTACCCTAAGTGGGTGTCAAACATGGTACCCATGGGGAAAACCGACAGAAGAGTCTGTATTTGCATGGATTTCAAAGATTTAAATAGGGAAACACCAAAGGATTCATTCTCATTGCAAAACATAGATGCTCTTGTAGATGCAACCATAGGTTATGAGATGCTCTCCCTAATGGATGGATTTTTTGGATACATTGTTGTTACATTGTTGTAACAACCCAATGAATCTAGGCACCGGTTTGCATAAGGCATAACAGTTGGTTATTTTCATGCTTGGTAATTTTAAAAAGAATACTTATAGCATAATATAAATATAGAGCATGTAATTATAAGTTCAATAAAATAATTACCATTGGGGTTTCCTTACCCGTTCTGCAGTCTTCTTTAGCAATATTTGTATTTTAGCAGAAAATGAGGCAGGTCAACCAGAGCCTGTAATAGGTCATTGGTTTCAAATGGATTCTTTTAGCATGACAATAAAAATACTATGGATGCAAGAATCAGTTCCAACAAGCCCCAGTGGGTGTCTAAATTCTAGTGCGATAGGCCCATAGAGCAAGAGGTATTTGCATATGCCAATCTATGTGACTCTCTCTAACCATTTTCTTGAGAATGGCAATCAATATTTTGTTAGAGGCCTTTGCTTACTCATTTTATTGTGGATAGTATGGTGTCGAAAAACTATGCTAGATGTTATATTTTTCTATCAAAGCATGCACATATTTATTTTCAAATGATGTCCCATTATGCAAAATGATCTTGGATGGAATACCAAAACGACAAATGATATTATCCAATAGGAACTCCGCTATGCGGGGTCTTGTCCTAGTGGTAAGGGGAATTGATTCCACCCATTTAGTGAAATAATCAGTAGCCATTATGATAAACATGTGATGGCCCGAGCATGTGGGGAATATTTTCTTGATTAAATCCAACCCCCACTATGAAAATGGCCATACCGATTATATCGGTTGCAAGGCTTGATAAGGTATGTGTGTCAAATTGACATGATGCTGACACTTCACACACTTCCTCACATATGTGCATCAATATTTCTCTAGAGTTGGCCAATAATATCCCATGTGAATAATGTGCTTGGCAATGGCCATACCACTAAAATGGCCACTGCATGTATCATCGTGTGCTTGGATGATTGCCCAAGTTGACTCTTGATGATCTAAGCAATGAAGGAGGATACCTTCATAGCTTTGATGATACATAATTTCTTTGAGAAAGACATATTTTGTCACATTCCATTTGAATGTTCTTTTAGCGATGTGCGACAGTCTAGGAGGGATATTACCAAGCTTTGGGTATTCCCTGATTTGTGTGGACTAGTCCTATTTTTAAGAAGCCTCGAGCGCATGAACAACCTTTCCCTCTAAAATTTAATCCCTAGAAAAATTTTACTGGGAAATAATATGTAAGAATAGCATTGTGCTGCTATCAAAATGGTATTAAGGTAACAAAGTCCCCCAATCAGCCTGGTTCAAGTGTTCATGAATGTGCAAGAATCTCTCCTGATGAGGTTCAATTTTAATCAAGTGGACTTCTGGCATGACTTGATTGTTCTCATGCTCAACCATATATTGCAAGAGTGTTTTAACTTGGATGGTAGTCATCTAATCCGTAGGGTCTTGCAGGATCAAGGACCCCAGAGAGGCCATTGTATCTTCAAAATTATTAGATGATCGAGGGAGTGCCTCAATGTTATACCATTCAAAATTTGCTAGGAATTTATCCATAAGGGATTTGTAGGCTTGGAGGACTGGGCACTTACACTGGAATATCCCCTTGGCTTGGTTAAAAAATGAGCAAGGAGTCACCGAAGATGTTGAGTTTTTTTATTTTCATTGTGACAACCATATGAAGACCTATGAGCAAGGCCTAGTACTCGACATTATTGTTGGTGCATGGGAAATCGATTTTAAATGATAGGGGTATGGGATCCTATGCGGTGTGAAAAACATGATTCATGCACCACCCCCTTGCTCGCATTTGGAGCCATCAAAAAATAAGGTCATGTCTGCTTGCATCTCGGGTTCGTCATAATCTAGTGATTCTAATATTTGGAAGACCCCATAATCGAGAAGGTCCATGCTAAGAGTATAATCATCCTAAATAGGAGCCTTTGCGAGTTGATCGAAGATGACCTGACCCTTAATTTATTTTTTTCCAATAAACTCAAGGTCAAACTCCGTCAACAACATGATCCATTTGGTCGTGCGACTACTATGATAAGTGTGACTCATCATGTAGCACAATGGATTATCTTTAGATAAAACATACATGGTATTGCTAAGCATGTAATATCATAGCTTCTTGGTGGTGAAAACCACTGCTAGGCATAATTTCTCAATGTATGTGTACTTGATATCATAACTAACCATGGTGCAACTGAGATAGTAAGTAGCTTTTTCCTTATGAAATTCATTGTTTCAGGCTAGCATGGCGCCCAATGCAATCCTAGTGGCTGATATGTATAAGCAGAATGAAACTCCTGGCCTAGGTGGTGCCAACACTGGTGGTGAAGCCAAACATTTATTTATTACATCAAAGGCCTCTTGACACTCGTCATCCCAATGGAATTTGATCCCCTTGTGCAAAATATTGTTCATGGGGTGACACTTGTCTAACAATTACACTATGAAGCACTTTATGGATGTGATCTTGCCATATAGACTTCGAAGTTTCTTGATCATGGTTGGGAGAGGCATCTTAAGGATGGACTTGACCTTATTAGGGTCCACTTCAAGGCTTTTATTAGAGATGATAAATTGCAAGAGCTTTCTATATGTGACACCGAAGATACACTTCTTGGGGTTCAATATCATGTTATGTTCAATGAGGTGGTTTAATACTTTGATCAAAACCTCAAAATTCTCATGGCATAATAATGATTTATCCAGTAAGTCATCCATGTAATATTCCAAAATTTTATGCATGTAGTCATGGAAGATGTATGTCATGGCACGCTGGTAGGTGGCACCGGTATTTTAAAGGCCAAAAGGCATGACCTTATAGCAAAATGTCCCCCAAGACATTATGAACGCCATTTTGAGTTGGTCCTCTAGGTTGATATGAATTTTATTTTACCCATAGAAACCATACATAAGGGATAAAATTTTGTGGCCTGCTATGGCATCTACTAGGGCATCGATGCTTGGCAAAGAGAAATCATCCTTAGGACTCACTTTGTTTAGGTCTCAAAAATTGGTGCAAATGCAAATCCTCCCATCTGGCTTCTTGATGGGAACCATGTTGGAAAACCATGGTGGATAGTATACAAAAATGACAAACTAGGCATCCAACAACTTCTTTAGCTTGTATTTGACCATCAAGGCCACTTTTGGATGCATATTTCTAAGCTTTTGCTTGACAAGCTTGGATTTCAAGTCAAGCATCAAATTGTGGGTGTATAGATTTGGATCCAGTATCAACATGTATTTATACGACCATGTAAAATATACCTTCTTCCTGGTGATAAGGGCTATGTAATTGGATTGCTCTTTGGGGGATAGGCTTTCCACCAGCTTGATATACTATGGATTCTTTGGGTCTAAGCCGATATCTACGTCAATTGTAGGCTCAATTGGCATATGCCATCCCTCCTCCATCTGGTGGGGGTAGGGATCAAATGGATGTCATCCGCTAGATTTGGGTCATAAATGGGAACCTTAGGTTCCTCCTCAACATGGAAGACATCATGATCTAGCCCTAAAGAGAAGTGGAATAGTTGTAGCATCTTGTCACAGGGCCAATACTCAAAAGGCAATGAGGTGAATCTCCTTGGTTAAAGTCAATTACCCCCAAGTCAAGGTGCAACAACTTGGATAGGTTATTCGGATATCACAATGGCTCAAAAAAATCTATGGAAATCATATTGATGGATGGATGATTTCCCTTAGGTGGCTGGTGGTGATCATGGACCTTTGGATGCAATGCAACCTAATGAGGTGGCTATAGAGGTGGTGGAATGATAGGTGGTGGTCGATGTGGCTACAGAGGATCTTGCCCTTTGTGAGGCAAAATCTACTGCCAAATGGGTTATTGTAATGGGAATAGGCATAGAAAGTAATGATCATTCTCATCCCAGGGGATGATCTGCATGTATTATCTATCAGAACTATCATATTCAATCGGTGTGACCCCATAGTCTGACTCATCATCTAACGTCCACTCATAAGGGGACCCTAGATCTTCTTCCTCACCATCATGGGGAATAGTGTGTGAACCTTCACCTCTCTCATAGGATTGGATACCATCTCAAGGTGGTTTATCATCTCCCAGGGGTATAGGGAAATAGTCCCCTAGTGAGTAGATGTTATTAGGGTTGGAAAAGGGATCTCAGGCCAAATCAACTCTATAATCGATGAATAGGCACTCCATGCCATCAACAAGAATATCCAAAGGTAGGGGGTTGTTATGTACCAATCCTAACTTATCATATGGCATCTGGTACTAGGGTTGAAACGAAACTTGCATGCCTTGCTCATACAAGCCTAACCCATAACCATGCTAATTACATAGGTCAATATACTTTAGGACAAATTTGGGGTTAGACAAGTAGTGGATGTCCTCTCCAAAGGGCTCTTCATCCTCCTACTATTGTTAGGGTTCGATGCCATAGTCACGTCCCCCATATATGAAATTCGTTTGATTAGGGGGGATGCCTAGGGGCATGATAGTACCTATGGAAATATGGGGTCAACCTATATATTGCACCGACTCTATAGTAGGGTAGTTGTGACCTCCCTAACCATGTATTATCCTAATATAGTGGAAGCCAAGTGAACTATCACCTGAGGTTGTGGATAGAAGAGTGATGAGAGTGATATCTAATCTAAATCATCTTCTACCACCTGCAGTAGTTCTTCATCATCTGGGCTAGGTATCTCTTATGTGGAGATAGTGGATATGGTCGATTGTACCTCATCAATGGGCTTCTTACCTAGGTTCCTCAACAATGGTTCCATTGGCCCAGTGGACATCAGAGGGGATGCCGATGAGGAGGAAGGTATGGCATACAATGATGAGGGGGTCAAACCTTGGTTGGATTTATTTGGTTGGAAATCTAGATGTGTCAATGGCAATGTTGACTCAGGGATCTGTTGCACCATGTTATAGTACTTGTAGGGCTCTAGGTCCATAGGGATGATGTGAACTTGCCCTTCATGGGTGTACTTGAGGCACTAGTGAGCAATGGAAGGGACACACTTCATGTTCCTAATCCATGGTCTACCTAACAAGATATTGTATGCCATCTCACCCTCTAGTATGTGGCATAGCATCGAGATGGTCTTCTCTCCTATCTGAATAGGTAGGACAATCATATGAACTATCGAGCATATGACATAATTAAAGGCTCAAAGGGTGTATGTATATGGGACAATATGGGATACCGAGAGCTTCAAGTTCTTGAGAGCTATTGTAGTGATGATATTGCTAGAAGACCCTATGTCTATCAACACTCTCTTGTATGGTGTCCCATTTACACACGTAATGATGTGCAAGCGAGGGTCCACCATATCATGTGAAACCAATTTAATATCATCTTATCGAAAAGCTATCATTGGTTCAGTGCACTATCTGACATGCCCCACAAATTTTTTGAAGGAGTTGGACTCCTGGGGCTAAAGCTTTATGGCCTTAAGGATATCCATAAAAGCCTCTCTATGAGGTTGTGATTGTTGAATTAGCTCATAGATGGAGAGTTTGGCAGATGTTGTTCTCAAGATCTGAGTGAGTTTACTCTTGAGGGTGGTAACAGACCTATATGGAAGGCTCGGCAGAGGAGGTGGTGGCTACTGTGACATTGGAGGGTTGTCACTCTGAGCCATAGGTGGTGTGGCCAGACTTGGGTACCACCTATTCCTCATGACAATGCTAATCATGCCAATGTATCCCTACTGAGGGGGGCATGATGAACCTCATTCACCTAGGGTATTGGCTTGGCCTGATCTACATGGGTAGTCAAGGGATCCTTAAAGATATCCATCTACTAGTTATTTGGCATGATAGGGTTGTCCACCTGAAGGTTCTTCCTATCGATCATATCCTATACCAAGTTTTTAAAATTGTAGCACATATTCACATCGTGCCTGTTTTGCCTATGAAATTTTCAATATAGGTATTCTCTATACCCTTTGGGTTTGGGTGCATTTGGGTTGATAGGTCGACTCCCAGGTAGATTGATCAAATTTACCACTAAGAGGTTATCAAAAAACAAGCCCATAGACTCTACAAGGGGTGTAAACTATCGCTTGGGACGATGCTATTGATTCTACCTGTTGAGTGGTATTTTTACCCAATTGTAAAAATACACTATTCCTTAGGATTTGGGATCCAAATCCCCTCTTGCAAATAAGTTAAACAAACAACTTCTCCAAGGTCTTCGCTATATTAGCATTTGCATATATGTATTAGTAATCTCAAATAATGATATTCAATTTAAATGCTTGGAACACCTTAGTGATTGCAATTAACTGTAAACAAGGGGCAATGTTGGTTTATTTTACCATGAAACTTCAGTGATTGTTCATTGAACCAAAATAAAGCAAATGTGAGTTGGCCCTCATATGACCTTCAATGTGATGCTCAAATTACCCCTCTTTCGTAAAATCAGAATTTTTATGAAGAGAGGGCAATTTTAGGTTCCAACAATGGAAATATGTGAAATGCCATAAAACATAAATCCTTCAATGAAATTAGAATTTTCATGAAGGGAATGTCATCATAGGCTTATGAATGAAACATGAAGCTGAAAAAATGAAATTCGGTCCAAAAATGGAAATTTTCTATTTTCGGATTTTTTAAAATCTGTAATAAAAAGGCAACTTCGATGAATTTTTAAAAATACTAAAAATGCAAAAATGCAACACATCGCGATATCATGACACTTTTGTTTCTCTACCTACCTACCCATTTTGAGTCACGAAAATGCAACATGTCACGATATCACGACACTTTATCTCCTTGCTCTTTCTCTTTGCTTTGGACCGTGAAAATGCAACATGTCGCGATATCGCGACACTTTTTCTCCTCGCTCTTTCTCTTTGCTTTGGGCCATGAAAATGCAACATGTCATGATATCGTGACACTTTTTCCTTCTCTTTTGGCCATGAAAATACAACATGTTGCGATATCATGACACTTTTCTTTCTTGTTGTTTCTCTTCTCTTTCGGCCGCGAAAATGCAACATGTTGCGATATCACAACATTTTTTCTCTTCTCTTTTGGCTGCGAAAATACAACATGTCATGATATCGTGACACTTTTCTCTCTTCTCTTTTGGCCACAAAAATGCAACATGTCGCGATATCACGACACTTTTCTCTTTTGGCCACAAAAATGCAACATGTCGCGATATCGCGACATTTTTTCTCTTTTGGCCGTGACAATGCAACATGTCGTGATATCGCGACACTTTTTCTCTTTTGCCGTGATAATGCAACATGTCGTGATATCGTGACACTTTTTCCATTTTTGTCATGACAATGCAACATGTCACGATATCGCGACACTTTTTCTCTTTTGGCCGCAATAATGCAACATGTCGCGATATCGCGACACTTTTTCCTCCTTGCGGTGTTTTACTTTTTCTTTGATCTTTAGCATATGGGACATTCGGTCTTCTTGGAAAATATGCAAAAAGGTGGGTCCCCAATTTTGGGGTACGTTGTGGAGCAGCCACAACAAATGGCGAATCTGTTGGGAAATGCTCCTGAGCATTTCGGTGAGAACTCAACTTGAACACCTTCAAAACTCAAACACAAGTGTCAGCAAATATCCCAAGAATGAAACTAGACAAAAAATACATGAAGCATTAGAATTATTAAGCATCAGCTTGGTGTGTGCAATGTGCTTCATTCCCTATCGTTTGAAACTCGTTCAAATTTCCATTGTTAGTTTCACTTATGATTCATGCATTTGAGAAGTTATGAATGATTCCTGTAGGATTTAATGCATGGTGAAGATGCTAGAGATATAACAACCTGCTTTGCAAAAGCTCAAACTTTCTAGTATCATGAACAAGCATATTAAAACTGTCAAACCCTCTTAGGATCAAATATGTGTATACTGAATTAATTTACTAGATCCCAAAGTTGATTATGTGTCACTACCATCTTGAACCCATGTGCAAGTGTAAGTGAAATTAGAGCTTTGGGGAATCGGATTCCCAACCTAAGCGAGATGGGAATTTAACCCTATCCTTGCTACTCTGATCTGGAGTTTATTACCTCATCTTGAACAAAATGATTTAACCTGTTATGGATGAAATTGTTAGGCTAGCCTATCTATTTGATTAGTCAGTGGTCTTGCTTTTAGATAAGACATGTTGCCATGCATGAGCATACTCCATTGCCAGTGAGGCGTCTATAGCCCCGGTGGAGATCAACCCCATAATCTAGGATTTGGATTTACTTTTGATTTCTTGAACCTTGGGGATGACTACCCATCCTTGCAAGGGACATGTAGTACGATCCTTCCAATCCAATATCAATGATGCAATAAAAGTAGAAAGAAAAATATTTGCTTTGGAACTTCAAATTCTTGAGTGGGAAAAATAGAAGCTTTGGGGAATCGGATTCTCAACCTATGTGAGATGAGAATTAGACCCTATCCTTACTACTCCATGAAGGTCAAAACAAAGCTTTGGGGAGTTGGATCCTCAACCTATGTTTGATGGGGATTTAACCCTATCCTTACTACTCTGATTTTAGGCTTTAAGCACTATAGGAGTGGTAAAAACCATTGTTTTAAGGATTATGTTGCATGATAGGACAAACACGAAATACTCCTTTCACCTCACGTTTTCTTCCAAGCATGGTTTTGACCATTTTGCTCAAGATACTATTTAATATGTGTAGAACGTGCTTGGCTCAAGATAGTTCGGGCATCAGGTCCCAACCTTAGGATTTTTTTAATATACGTTATTTAATAACCCTAAGAGGATTCGACACCTTTTCAATGATTGTATTTGAAATGTAGATGCAACTGTGATGAAACGTATATGCAATATGGAATGTAACATGGGATATGGATGAATGCATTGCTCTTTTTGAAATGCGGATGGAGTATATCACCTACTTTGCCATAATTTGTAAAACTAATAACTTCATGCATCACAAGTTCCAAACGATATTCTTTAATGTGTTTGTGATACTCGTGGAGCTTTCTGCAATACAATTCCGATGTTTCATATTCTCCTAGTCTTAGTCAACATTCATAAGGATATAAGTTGACATCTCGCTTTTTTTTTTTTAAGACAAACCAAAAAGTGTCCAAAGGACCAACACACAAAACTTAAAACCAAATCCAGAAAGCAATCCCAAAAATTGAACTTGAAAACACAAACCAAAACCAACAACCAAAATCTATATACAAATGTACGATATAATACAAGATGGTGCAAAGTTTGGATTATCATTTTCCCGGATCCCAAACCTAATTTGAGCATTTCAAAAGACATATAATGTGATACACATGCCAAATGTGGAAGGAATCAAACAAAAACAAGACTAGACCAAACAATGCAACCAACTTCAACTTTCCTCTCTCACCCCACCAATTAGATTTAGCTCCATTAGTATTCTCATAGGTGAGATTCAAATTACCTAATTGATTAGACAATGGTTTATTTTCAATTCTTTCTTGTCTATTCTTTAAGGTGTAAATTTCATCATTCCATTCATGATTTAGAACTAGGCTTTCTTTATTCAAAATGAAATTTTGTAAGCTATTTCTAAAAATTTCAAGGCTAATTCATTTTTCATGTTATTAGGCCAATAAAAAATATGCAACAATTTACAAGCATCTAGGATATTTACTAAATGGGGATCATTAGAAATTTTTATCCTAGACTCAAGAATTAATTGTTGATGAATTTGATTTAGCAATTTAAGTGCATCAAGATCCTTTTCATTCATTAAAGTAACATTATCAAAGATGTGGTTAGAAATTAATTCTTGTTCTTCATTCACCTTCAATGGCATTTCATCATAAATATCATTTGAATTATACAAATATTCACCTAAATCTTGGTTGTTTGGACACAAAGGTTTTGATTTTACCTTTTTCACATTTTCATTTACCAAAACCTGGTGAGGATTTGCAATTCCCTCTTTTACCTCATGGTCTTCATATTCTTCATTGATTAATTGTTCATCAAACATACCAAAATTGGGCACCCAATTGAAAACATTCCCATCCTTTTCAACCCTCAAATATTTTTGGTCAAAGTGTATGTCAAGTAACTCATCCCATTCATCTTCACCTTCCTTAGATGGTTCAGTTATTTCCAAAAGTGGGTTATCTCTTGAATTCAAATTGGTAAAGCTATCATAATCCAAATTTGTAACCCATGATTCAATTTTATCATGATTTGGAAGGTGTGGATCCTCTTGGTCATCACTTTCGAGAAGATCATCCAACGTGTCTTTCGGGAACAAGTGGTGAATTATTTCTCGAACTTCATTTGTTGATTCTATTTCAAATTCATTCTTAGCCACTTGTGATGGCTTAGGAGCTTCTATAATGGGATCGATTTTTGAATTTCGTGTCATATAGTTGCTCCAATACTTTGCAAGTACATCTGACCAAATCATATCCACATAAGTTCATTCATCCAAATCCTCATTTTTGGGTAATGATTCTAGATATTTCTTTTCCAAAACAAGATGGTGATCATTTGATTCCAACTTCTTGTTACCCATCCATAGAATTTCTTCTCCAAAAACTTCATGCTCTTCAAGACTTTTTGAATAGGTATTTACTTCAACATGAGTCACCTCAAAATCTCTTGTATCACTTGAAGAAGCATAACATGAAACATCATTAAGATTGGCATTATGAATTTTATTCCTAGGATGATTTGGATGCATACATTGACGTGCTCATTTTTGTGGTGGAACATGCCTACATACCTTCTTAACCACTTTATTTTTCTCTTTTACTTTCGATACGAACTCTTTGGGTTGAGTGGTAGAAGTAGTAGGATTAGTTGGATTGATATCCACGGACAAAGCTTGAACATTTGTTGCAATGGTTCCATGATTGACCACATGATTATCTAATTGAGGCATAGTTGGATGGATGGAAGTACTTGTATAAGCACATGTGGGAGCATAAGTTGGTATGGTAGGATAAAGTTGATTGTAGGGAAAAACATTTGATATCAAATTTTGTTGTGCCCATGCTTGATTTACCATCGAGGTTTGATTGCAAGCCCCTAGTTGTCCTACCATAGTTGATTGCTCTATTCCATAACCTTGTGGCCTCAATTGTTGATCTACAATCATAGCTTCTGTGTAGGCCGATGCAAGATCAGTAACCAAGGGATTCATCCTAACAAATATGGCAAACAATGGATCCAATGCTCGAAATTATATTTGAAGAGCACCACTTTCCTCAATAGTATAGGGAGAAATTAATCTCGCATAAAGCTTTCGAAACCTCAAGTTGAAACTTCTCACTAGCTCATTAGGTTCTCTTTTGCAAGAAGTAAATTGTTGATATATCGTGAGAGGATCAATGAGCAACCTAAATTGATTGATAAACTCATATTTCAATTGAGTCCAAGATGTAATAGAACCAGTGGGTAAATTGATGTACCAATCATATGCCACCTCATCTAGGGTTCCAGGAAACATTCTACATACCACATCCTCATGTTCGACATTCCATCTAACTAGGATATCCACATAGGCTTGAATATGTTCCTCGGCTAATGTTGGACCATTGTGTTTAAATTTGGGTAAACATTTTTCTACGTTCTTGGGTAAATCATGAGAATCTCCACTAATGTTCAAAGGATTAACATGTATCCCATACCATGTTCCTGCAGTTGTAGCCATTAATGAAACTCAAAGAATAACTTCAAAACCAATTTTTTAGTCATGAATAAAAGAAGGAACCATGACAAAGCAATATTCTAAAAATGTAAATTAGTTTTTGATTCACCAGATCGCATATGTGCAAGTGAAGAGCATACTCCTAGTGTTGTAGGATTTCTGATTCACAAGATCGCATTACACGCAAGTGAAGAGCATAATACCAACAACAACTACATTTTAGACAAAATAATTCCTTACAAATAAGCATGAAATGACTAGAAAATATCAAACATGTAATGTATGAATAATCATGTTAGCATCAACCAAGAGATGTATCCATTAAAATCAAATGAAAGTAATTGCATGGAGACAACCTCGTTAGTCAAGACCAAAATTTTTCAAAATCAAATCAAAACACATTATTCCTGTATGAACAATCAAAAGCGTTAGAACAATGCATAGCAATTCATGTCCTCCTTTTAACACTACAAGGTTGTATTGTTAAAATAGGGCTAAAGATAATAATCAATAGGGCATGAAATATTCAAAATTTAAATCCCTATAGCATTTAAATCACACTTGAAATAAACCAATTCAGGCCCTCCTTCTAGCACCAAAATGTTGAGTGGTATTTTCACCCAATTGTGAAAGTACACTCTTCCTTAGGATTTGGGATCCAAATCCCCTCTTGCAAAGAATTTAAACAAACGACTTCTCCAAGGTCTCCACTATATTAGAATTTGCATATATGTATTAGTAATCTCAAATAAAGATATTCAATTTAAATACTTGGAACACCTTAGTGATTGCAATTAACTATAAACAAGGGGCAATATTGGTTTATTTTACCATGAAACTTTAGTGATTGTTCATTGAACCAAAATAAAGCAAATGTGAGTTGGCCCTCATATGACCTTCAATGTGATGCTCAAATTACCCCTCTTTCGTAAAATCAGAATTTTT
This sequence comes from Wollemia nobilis, assembly GCA_028583015.1. Taxonomy (NCBI): domain Eukaryota; kingdom Viridiplantae; phylum Streptophyta; class Pinopsida; order Araucariales; family Araucariaceae; genus Wollemia; species Wollemia nobilis. The sequence goes on from JAQPPZ010017052.1 coordinate 10,602,482, forward strand.
ATGAAGAGGGCAATTTTAGGCTCCAAAAATGGAAATTTGTGAAATGCCATAAAACATAACTCCTTCAATGAAATTGGAATTTTCATGAAGGGAATGTCATCATAGGCTTATGAATGAAACATGAAGCTGAAAAAATAAAATTCGGTCTAAAAATGGAAATTTTCTATTTTCGGATTTTTTAAAATCTGTAATAAAAAGGCAACTTTGATGAATTTTTAAAAATACTAAACAACTCCGAAAATGAAATTTCAAAGTGCATATTGGAAGTCTAGATTATAACCTACGCAATGGTGAAATTATTTTTGGATTTTGAAAATTTTTAAATGTTTATTTTAATGCCTGAAAAATAAAAAAAAGTTAAAATTTCTGGAAAATAAAATGCAGAAAATGGAACACAAGATACATTCAGTTTGATGCTATCCTATTTCAAAAAAACCGAAGATGCGAGGTTTTCATGCATGCAACCTAACCTATTGGACTTGCAAAACAAGCACAATCCGGATAAGCTAAGTGCTAGCTCCTAGGGTTTTAAATGAGGTTTTTCAGATTTAAACATTCGCATGAAGCAACCAAGAAAACTTGCATAAACTCCATTTACAAGCCTAAAATCTGAAAAGGGGAAAAATAGACATTTAATATTGCATGTAGAAAATGACTCCTTCTTTCTTGTCCATAAGATGCAACTTTCTGAAATTTTCTGTATTAAAAATTTGTCATTTTACAATAACAAAATTTTTTGGTTTTCCCAAACCAGTCCATGGAAGAAAAACAACCCAAACAGGTCCAGAATGGCCCTCTTGCATTCAAATATGCAACTCTGCTTGCAGCAGTTTTCAACCCCTCAAAACATCCTTGCCTTGCATATTTAAAATTTTTAGGAAGATTTCGTTTCATTTTCCAATGGTTGTTCGTTTCACCTTCCCTTGTGCATGCATGTGTTTTGGTTTCCAAAAAGGCTTTTTGTTTCTATTTTGTGGCCCTTCGTTTCATTTTCTCCACATGGGCTTACGTCCATTTCCTTCCATGTGTAACGACCATCTTAAATGATTTCAAATCATTAAATATTCCTTATGTAACATTTTTTCTTATTCATTGGATTTTGTCCTTATGTCCATGTCACTATGCAGTCTTCAGTTTCATTGTCCTGCCTGCCCCTTTTGAGTCGCAAAAATGCAACATGTCACGATATCACGACACTTTTGCCTCCTTGCTCTCTTTTTTTGCTTTTAGCCATGAAAATGTAACATGTCGCGATATCACGACACTTTTTCTTTCTTGTTCTTTCTCTTCTATTTTTGCCGTGAAAATGCAACATGTCGCGATATCGCGACACTTTTGTTTCTCTGCCTGCCTACCCTTTTTGAGTCACGAAAATGCAACATGTCATGATATCGCGATGCTTTTGTTTCTCTACTTGCCTTCCCCTTTTGAGTCACAAAAATGCAACATGTCGCAATATCGTGGCACTTTTTCTCCTTGCTCTTTCTCTTTGCTTTGGACCGCGAAAATGCAACATGTTGCAATATCGTGACACTTCTTCTCCTTGCTCTTTCTCTTTGCTTTGGGCCATGAAAATTCAACATGTAGCGATATCACGACACTTTTTCCTTCTCTTTTGGCCATGAAAATACATGTCATGATATCGTGACACTTTTCTTTCTTGTTCTTTCTCTTCTCTTTCAGCCATGAAAATGCAACATGTCGCGATATCATGACACTTTTTCTCTTCACTTTTGGCCACAAAAATGCAACATGTCGTGATATCGTGACACTTTTCTCTTCTCTTTTGGTCGTGAAAATGCAACATGTCACGATATCGTGACACTTTTTCTCTTTTGGCCACGAAAATGCAACATGTCAAGATATCACGACACTTTTTCTCTTTGGCCATGGCAATGCAACATGTCGCGATATCGCGACACTTTTTCTCTTTTGGCCATGACAATGCAACATGTCGCGATATCACGAAACTTTTTCCCTTTTGGCCATGACAATGCAACATGTCATGATATCGTGACACTTCTCTTTTTTCCGCGACAATGCAACATGTCGCGATATCGTGACACTTTTTCCTCCTTGTGTTTTGCTTTTTCTTTGATCTTTAGCATATGGGCCACTTCGATCTTCTTGGAAAATATGCAAAAATGTGGGTCCCCAATTTTGGGGTACGTTGTGGAGTAGCCACAACACTACCCTTGACTATTCTAATTGTCCTTAGTATAGTCCCAGTGTGTGTCCTGGTAATTAGGTTTTTGAGGCAATGCAACTTGTGCTAGCCCCGAGACACTAAGGGTAACCTGATTCACTACTATTGGCTTGGACTATGCTGGGATGCTCTTGGTATTCTTGTTCCACTCCTTGTGATGCTTCGTAATCTCTCCCTATTGAATCTTGATTTCTTTGATGATCCTAGCATGTGCTAGGGCATCCTCAAGAGTGGGATATTATTTTAGCTACAACAACAAGGATATGGGATTTAGGAAACTCTTCATACACATATGATTCACCTCTAATATGGGGAGAAAATAAGGCAACTTGGTGAGCAAGGCCCACCACCTATTGCCATAATTTGTTATTGACTCATCGTCATATTGCTTCAACCTAGCTACATCAGCTAATATCACCTTCTTCTTGGTATTGAAGGCAAAGCATTCTAGGAATGTATCTACAAGTTGATCCAAGGTGCAAATGCTATGCTTAGGGAGCTGGTAAAACCACTCTGAGGTGAAGCCCGAAAGGATAGTCACAAATGTCTACAAAAGCAAAGTATCATCATCATGAATGCTGAAACACTGACCCAAAAATATGGTGACATGCTCCTGCACACCCTCTTCTCCCTTAAACATAGTCAACTATGGCAACTTATAATTCTCTATATAGGGAGGTGTAGGTATTGAAGGATGGATGGGTTGACTACACAGCTGGCACATGGTGGGATTCTGAGATCTATATCTAGAGGTCTTATTCTCTACCAACTCTAGGCATTATAACAGCTCTTTTTATGGACCTGAGGACTTGATCTCCTTGTTCTTGCTCACATCCTAAGGTGGAGGTATAGGATCCTCCAACCCAAGGCAGGGTGTTGGTATGTGACCCCCTTGCTTTGATAAGGCATCTCCAAATACTCTACTTCCATCTCATGCTTATTGTAGGCCCCGTAAGGCATCTCTCAAGTCGATCTATAAATAGGGGTGTCTACCCGCTATGGGCACCCTACATTTGACCTATGAGGTAAGTATTGCTCTATCATAGGAGGTCATAGAGGCAACGTCGGATAAGGTCTAGGAGATATTTCTCAAACAAGCATAGGTTTCCTTAGAGGGACTTCTTGTCTATGGGTCTTAGGGGTAGGGACCCTCTCTCACAGAGTTTGTTGGAACAACTCATTAGTCTTCCACTCAATCCTCTCTTTCTCAAGCTGATGTAAATAGTCTAGTTCCTCTTTATCATATTGAAGCTGCTTGAATTGAGCTTGGTGTGTCATATATCTTACAATTATTTTCCTTATTTGTTCCATTGTGCAAGGCCTAGGGGGTCTAGGAGCCTTGCATTGGGGTTGACCTCATTCAAGATAATCTATGATCTCTATGGAGCACTTGCCTCTTTCGAGATTTGCCACATTGACTTGAGGTTTAGGATGGAACATGTGATCATTATACTCAGCTAGCACAAAGGCACATCGGGCATGCATAGAATATTGCTCCTGAGGAAAATCTAGGAACTCCTCATGCCTCCACTCATGGATGAGGAAAGTAAGGGTGGAATTGGCTCACCCTGATTGATGATTATCATTCATGTTAGGCTACATGAGTTGTTGTATCCTATCAAGGCAACACAGAGGTAGTCTTATTGACTTGCTTCGACTAGTGTGTGAATTTGTGCTCTTGCCTATGAATAGGTGTGTCAACCCTTATGGGCATATGGATGTGTGGCACCACTCTATCTATTAGCACCTCAATGCATTGTTGCCTTCCATAAAAGAAGGCCTGTGATGTATCTACATATCGAGAACACTCTTCCAAGTAATGCTCATCATCCCTCAGGGTGTCCTGTAGAGGGTCCCTTTAGAGATGAGGCTTATGCCCTACTATCTTGGGGCTAGGTGGAGTAGAATCTCACCAAGGAGGTATGACCAAGTCCCTAGGGCTATAGTAGAGACGATTCATGTCTCCTAATCCACTCTCCATAGCTTTCACTCGAGTTTGGGCTTTGTTGTGGTGTGCACCATCGCACTCCTCTATAAATACCCCAAGTGATTATCTTATTTATAAATTTTTAATGAAACAACAAACAAGAAAGGAAACACTCAATAAGACAGATGATTATCTTGTTTAATTTTTAGATGTGAGTCCCTAAACTATTTTGTGTGTTTCAGATGTGTTGTTTGTAAAGAATGACCTTGTGTCACATATTTGAAATATTTTTGGATGATATACTCAAATGTTTAAAGGATTTCACCTATATACTTGCACAAGCTAAATATGGTGATGAAATCCATATCCAAAGAGGTAGCATAGGTACTACCAACCCTCACCCAACACCTCGTGCACATCGATACACCCATATGAAGAAGAATGCATGCTATATTGCATGGTTAGGATAGATCTTGGGTTAGCCTTGGCCACGGACGGGTCCCGATGATACTCTTTAACACAAGCCAATCAAGTTGTAATGACATACACTATTGGTCCTGATCGATGGGTTGGATGTGGGAGCCCAATGCCGCCAATGTTAAGATAACAATGTGATATGTGGGATTCCTTTTATCTTTAAATAAAGCAAGCAAATAAGCATTCAATGATAATTCACTAAATGTATGTGTAAGGTGTGTTTTACTTTCATAAAGGTTAGTATATAAAAAGAAACTCACAAATGTATCTAGAAATGCAAAGCCTGAATGTTAGCCTACCCATTGGGTAGGCTACAAGCACACAAACCATAGAGGTGCATTCCTACTCTGAATTTGTTTTGATTTTTTTGCTTTTAATGTGTTTTTGTTATTTTGCATTTTAAGAAAAGGAAGCTACCTTTAACCTTTCTAAGAAAATAAAAATGTGAGAAAAAACACATAACACTGAAAATAAACAGTTTCTGTTACTGCAAAACAGAGATGACAGATTTAGGGACCTACCTCATCACTGCCAAAACTTGCCATTTCTGAAATTCTGCTCCAAAAGCTCTCTATTTTCTATTCACTCTAGGGTGGGATGAATAGCAGGTCTACATTGATTCCAAGGTGAGGAAAATTCACATTCGCCCTAGAGGGGCACGAATAGCAGGCTAGAGTTCTCTTCAGGCCAGAATGAATAGCACCTACAACATAAAAAGATGAAAAATGAGATACAAAATTTACCTAAAGCAAAAGGGACTAGGTCCCACTATGATCACCACTGAATTAGGGAAAAATTGTGCACAAAATGAAATATAAACAATGTATGTATCTATGTCCTATTGCCAATGAGTGCCAAATGGAAGCATGCAAGTAAATGGAAAGATAGCGAATAACAATAAGTAAAGTGAAACAAGTATATCTCTTATTAATAAAAATGATCCAAAATTATGGTTTAAAATGTGTCCCCTTGAGGGCTCAAAATGGGTGATACAAATTTTTACAACTCGGGTGCTCAAGGATCGAAATCCTTTAAGAAATTTGGGTGCACATCCATTGTCTTTCCTCATATCCACAATCGAATTAGGTGGGCAAAAGTTACTGCTGCTTGTGTCTTTGATCTCTGCTGTCTTATGATACCTCCCAATGCACTGTAATGACCAAAACCTACACACAAGGAAACCATAATCATCAAATAGCAAGTGTGTATGGTAAAAAGCATGCAATCCCCACGGGGGTAAAACGACTACTGATGAAAAAATACATCAAACCAACTCCAAATGATATGAAATTTTAGAGGGATATAAAATAGAGGGTTTTGGGAAGATATCACTAGAAATTTCTCCAAAATTGCATCCGATGGGGCATCGAAACCTGAATGACCGTTTATAACCTAAAAAAACCAAAGCAAGCAATTTCCAACCCTACACATATCCAAAATGCATTAAAATTGGATATAATACATAAAATGATATTTTAGGAAAACCAATTTTATCATATTTGCAATATTAGTCATAGTTTGGGTGTTCTCTCAAATGACTGCCAGATACCTGTAAGAGACCCTACAAAAAACTTAAAATGCAATATCTCGGCCAATATAGCTCAGAATAACATGAAATTTGAACTGTAGCATAATATAAGGATGCATAAAATATATAATAAAAAATATTCAAAAAATTGTGTATGGATTTCTACTTATTTTGGGATTGGAGAAATAGTAGGCTTGCAGATTGGGGGTGCCCGGGGGTGGGACACTCACCGTTTCTACCTACATTTTGTCACCAATTCCACTGGGAAATGGTCCAAAACCCTCAAATTTATGTTTTCATTGAATTTTATGTGGAAATCACTCATATGGTTTGGCTTTTGTAACAAATTATGCCTCCTGATTCACTCATAAACCTCCTTCGCTAGGTAGATATTCCAAGGGAAAAATGGGCACAAAAGGGTGGAAGGAAATATTGGAAGAACTCCATTGCTTTTCTCTAAAAATATATCCTCTTTGGTGTGGAAAATATCTCCAATTTATAGCCTAAGGAGGCTTCAGGGGTCAAAATGCATACGAGGGCATGCGAGGCATGAGGTGCCACTTGGCCACCAGGGTGGCATGCATTGGAGGGAGAAGAGAATCTCTCAATTTGGCCTTCCTCATGGGCTGGAGCATTAATATGTTGTGTTCCCTACCCTCCTAGCCATTATGGACCAAAAAAGTAACTGTTGGCAGGTGCCATTTGTCCAGGTTTGACCTTTTTCTAGCCAAACCTGCTATTCACTTCACCTTGAAGTGAATGTTGCTATTTTCCCCAGGGTGCAATGAATAGGTTTTGTATTCATCCTAGGGTGGCACAAATAGTAGTAGGGTGTCCAAAAGATGGTAAAAGTGGCCTAGAACCTTTTAAACCCTTGAATTAAGTGGTTAGAACCACTGTATACCTCTTGAGGGCTGCCCTAGGGGCCTTGGTGTGTCATGAAGTCACTACTTATGGTAGCACAATTGGATTGACTAGTTTTTAGTGTCTACAATATGATGGAATATTTTGATGCCCTAAATTTAAATTTTATCCCTAGAGAAAATAATACTTAGGAAGATTCATTAGAAACAAAGGGAGCTAACTTCAACCCTTATATAGACTATGGAATCAAGAAATCCAAGGGACTCAAAATGATTTTTAGACCTGTAGTACCAAACAAGCAAATTTTCTAGCAGGTTTTTGAAAATGATGAACAAGTAATTGACTTTATGGTGAGAGAATAATGTCTTTCCACTTTCCAAGAAGAATATTCAGAAGAAAATTATCAACAAGATGTTTTTAAACTAAGGAACTATCACATCCCTACAGGACGGGTCACTCTAGAGAGTCTATTTGACAATGAAGACAGAAAAAATATCAAAACCATGAAAGTCAGTGAAAAAATCTATAAAGAAGTGGAAGTCGATTTTGAAAAGAAGCTCAATGTTGGAATTAAATGTTCACTATAGGAAGCCAAATATGTCAAAGCCTTATGCTTGAAAGACCAAGATATTGTGGCTTCGTCATATGAAGACATTAAGGTGTATGATAAAAAGGTAATTCAACATACTATTGAGTTGGAACCTGATGCAAAGCATTTTACGTAGAAGCAAAGGCCTATGAACCCAAGGATCAAGGCCATTATAATAGAGGAGCTATTGAAGTACTAGATCATATAACCAATAAAAATTTCTACCTACGTAGCTAATTTAGTACTCATAAGGAAAAGGAATGGTGACATATGCTTGTGTGTAGATTTTAGAAATTTTAATCAAGCATCCCTCAAAGATCACTATCTCCTCCTACATATTGATCAGATCTTACAAATAGTGGCAGGGGCAGAGAGGTTTTCATTACTAGATGGTTACTCTGGGTACAATCAAATTTAGATAAAATATGAAGATAAGTATAAAACCACATTCAACACAAAATGGGGCACATTTTCTTACCAAAGAATGCCTTTTGGGCTGTCCAATGCAGGAGCCACTTTTTAGAGAGCCATGTATTATGCTTTTGATGCATTAATCAACAAAGTCATTATGATTTACTTAGATGATATGACTATGTGTTCCCATGATAAAAAATACCACCTATCACACCTGGAGCAGGTTTTTAATTTGGTATCTCACTCAACCCTAAGAAGTTATTATTTGTGGTCCATGAAGGAAAGCTGCTAGGTCATGTGGTATCAAGAGAAGGTATGGCCATAGATCTAGATAGAATCAGATCCATTATTGCTCTCCCTTTTCTGAAAAACAAGAATACTCTATAGTTTTTTGGCCAAATCAATTTTGTTAGGAAATTCATTTCCAATTTTGCTCATAAAGTAAGGCCTATATCTGAGCTACTCAAGAAAAATGTTGATTTCAAATGGAATGGAGTCATAAAATAGGCTTTTCAAATTATCAAGCAATATATTGCGATAGCCCCAAAACTGGTAAATCAAAATTTCAATAAAAACTTTATCCTTTATGCATATGGAGCTAAAGAAAGTTATGCCTCAGTGCTTACTCAAAAATATGAGCAAGGTGAAGAGCATCCTGTATTCTTTTGGATCTAGACACTTCATGATTACCAAGTTAAATATAACTTTATTGAAATACAAGTGTTTGCTATGATGAAGTCACTAAATAATTTTAGGCAGTACTTGGTATAGAGTAAGACCCTGGTATATGTAATTCATCTAGATGTAAGAAGTTTTATACTTCAGGGTGAACTAGGAGATAAAAGGGTTGGTTGGATTACCAATATCCAAGAATATGATGTAGAAATACATCCTACCAAGTTGGTGAGGAGTAGAGCCCTATGCCAAGGTGTAACATAGGCTACATCATCAACAGAGAGGACATTTTTCCAAGTAGTGGATGAAGATAAAATGGAAGAAGCACAAACAGTAGATTTTGATTGGGTTGACTAGATGATCAGGTATTTTCCAAACTGGAGTATGTTCCCTCAATATAAATACATACAAATAGAGGAGATATAGGCTTAATGATTTGAAATATGTATTACTACCAGAAGGCATGTACAAAAGAAACTTGGATGGAATTCTTCTAAAATGCTTAAATTATGATCAACAAAAAAGAGTCATGGAAGAGTTCCATGGAGGACCAGTTGGTGGACATAGCTTAGGAAGGACTACAACTTTGAAAATCATAATATCAGGCTATTATTGGCCCGTTGTATTTACTGATATTTTAAGGTCACCAAAATCTGTGACAAATGCTAGAGGTATTTTGGAAGGACAATAAATGCTTCATCACCCCTCAAGCCCATACAAGTTGAAGAGCATTTTCAACAATGGGGGCTAGATTTCATAGGGGTTATCAACCCTAATTCCTTAGTAGAGCATAATTTTATCTTAACCGCCACATATTATATCACCAAATGGGTAGAGGCTATTCCTACCAAGAAATAAAATTAAGATGTGATCAATTTCATGGAAAATTTGATTTCAAGGTTTGGGATTCCAGAATCCTTGGTAAGTGATAATGGTCTAGTTTTCATAGGAGCCAAGTATATTGAGTTTTCCAGAAAATATAGCATTACTCTTAAGAATACTTTAAATTATTATCCACAGGGTAATGGACTTGCAAAATCTACCAATAAAAACCTATTAAGGATTTTGAGCAAATCACTTGAAGGAAATAAAAGAAGTTGGAACTTGTTGTTGGAACAAGCTCTGTGGGTAGATAGGATTACTATAAAAAATTCCATAAAGGCTTCTCCTTATGCACTAGTAAATGGCAAGGAGGCAGTGTTAACTATTCATTTGGAGATCTCAGCACTTAATATTGTCAATACAGAGGAATATTCATAGGATGATCTGATAAAAAATAGGTTAAACCACTTGCTACAATTGGAAGATAATAGAGCTTAGGCCTATGACAATTTTCAAAAGCTTTCCTCAGGGATAAAATCATGGTTTGATAAGAAGGCTGGATTTAGAAAATTCCAGGTTGGAGACTCGGTTCTTAGGTGGAATTTTGACATAGCAAATCCAAGAAAGCATGAAAATTTTAATTCTTTTTGGGATGGTCATTTCAAAATAGTAGAAGCCAAGGAGTCCAATGTGTTTTATCTGGAAGATCCAGAGGGAAATATATAGCCAATTCTAGTAAATGGTTTTCATCTCAAGCTCTACTATGTGTAAAATGAGCTCACTATAACATATGTATATACATTGTATTATTATTTCCCCTTCTTTCTGCACTTTGTATTTTAACTTCTTTATGCACTTTGTAATCAATATTCTTTAAAAATTCTTGAATTTTTTTTTTTTTTACAAAAATGACTAAGTGGTGACAAAGTATCCAACAATGTTCCATTCCACACTCAAATGCATGTGAATTCTTCCAGAATGACGAGCGCTTGAATCCCCATAAAAATACTCAAGGATCTCCATGGATTGGGATAAATGTTTTTATCATGCACAATGAAGTGAGTTGGAAATAGAAATAAGTGAAAGAGTCTCCAATCTAGGGACATTTCAAAGCTAATACACGATGGAGTGAAACCAAGGTAAATACCTAGGCATAAAATTTTCTAAGCATCAACGAAATCAAATACACATTTAATTTATTGGTTTCAAAGCCAAAGTAGCAATTTCATTACCATACCTCATGGAAATACAAGGAAGACCCCACAATCAATGCTAATGAACTCTAACTTGAACCAAAGAATAGCTGAAGAGGTGTAGTGAGGTGGCAGCAAAATTTTAATGTTTAACCAATGAAAAATTAGAATGCCACTATTGAGCTACCAAAATGAATGAGTGGAGGTTGGAAAGTGTGCCAGTGGGATATTTCATAACAACCGCATTAATTGTGGAAGATATAAACACTCCAAGAAATTAAAGGACCAAAAGGACATACACAAAGTTCATTTGCTAGTAAATTGCATTCACAAAGCAGTGAAGGGTGAAAATATACTCCAAAGTTTTATGTTGTGAATTACAAAGGGAACACAATCTTATTGTTATCACAATGGCTTCAGAAGACGTCCAAGAGTTCAAAACCCTGAATACAAATGTAGTAGCGCTCTACAATGACCTAGCAGAAGTTGTGGTAGATACAAAAATGGTTCTAATAGAAAGAACGAGACTCGAAAGGAATGTCAATGATAGATACAATAAGAAAGTGGCTCTGTCTATGGAAGGTAGAAGCATTGTCCTTTATTATATCTCTTTCTACATATATGATTCTATTCATCCTTGCCCAGAGTTAATAGCTAAAATAGTTAAATTTTATGACCCACTAGCCAAGGCAGTAAGAACATCTGAGGGTGAAATCCTTTTCAATGTCACCGTCTCTCTTTGCTATAATATTTTTGCCCTAGAGATCAAGCCACCAGTAAGGCCAAAGGCTTTTATGGTAACTAAAAAGGCTAGGTTTTATTCTTTGTATAAATGATCCAATGATGAAGAATCATTTAAGATATGGATTTATAAATAGTTTGATGCAAAATCTAGGAATAAATTACCTTAGTTTCCGATATCTATTGATAAATTTACAAAATTTTTACTATTTTCTATGTTGGCCTGCATGGAGGGTTTAGACTATGATAGAATGGTATATGTCTGACAAATTTCTATGGCATATTGTATTTCTAATGAAAGGATGTATAAGAAAGATGCAAGAGAAAAAGGGACTAGGATGATTTATTTTGACTAGCCAACTTTTCTTGCACAAAGGATACGTGAGTAGTTAGTAAGTATGAAAAGGGGCTTTGAGGCTCCTAGTTTTAGGCATTGCTCAAGTCTAGTGTGGATGTTCTATGCTACCACTAAGGACAAAATACTTTGGATTCCGGTCAAGGAAAAAACTAATGATGGGGAACCCTTGCCGGTTTATTACTAGACAAATCATTTGAGAAGCAGTGAGTCTTATTATAGATTCAATTTAGAATTTCTTGGATCTACCCTAAAAATTATATATGGAAAGTGCCCTAGATTTCCACCCTTGGCCAAGCATTTTCTAAGAGAAAAGGGTGTTGAAGAAGGAGACTAGTATTTTTTGACTAAGGACATAGTTATCAGACTATATGGTTTATGGGTAAACCTTTTCTCCTGCCACATTTTGTTACAGAAAGGCTCTTTGCCTTTGAATATTTGAGGCAAGAAGAATATATTGATTTGAATTATGGTTCTGGGAGAAAGAGAAAATATTTTCTTACACACCACACTATGGAGGATATTACCATCACTAAGAAGGGGCAAAGCCACCAAATTGACCAATACCTTGATAGGTTAGGTCTATTTTATATTCCCCAAATATGGAGTTATGATCCTGATGGTATCTTCACTGTAAGAAATGTAGCCCTAAATAGAGAGAAGGTTTACAAGTTTGAAAAGAGACATAGGGCTCATTACGAGCAAGGAATAAATAATGATGATACTGCTATTTTAGAATGGAATGTTGCAAAAATAGGTCAACTGCCTCTATGGTTATATTTTTATGAACAAATTATTGATTTTGACCTTGATAATAAGAAGAGTCATTGGATTACATAAGCCACCATCAGATACATTGAAGGGAAAACTACAAAGAAAAAGGACCCTCAGCCCAAGAAAGATGCTACTAAATAAGAGGAGGAAGAGGAGTAGTGGAACGTAGAAAAGATATAAGATTTGTGGAGGATGAGGATTGATATTGGAAAACCTAAGTCCAAATATAGAATGAATATTGATAAAGAGTTTTCAAAAAGATACAATGAAAATAACGGAACCTGGAGGCAAAAGGACATCAAAAACTAGTGTTAACAGTTCAAAAGCCCCCATATAGTTATAAATATCTCTCCACCCATAGATCAAGAAGCTCCAGTATAGGAGCAGGAGACTCCTTTGATAGTAGCTGAAGTCTCAAAAACTTTTCATCCTACCATCGAACAAAGGGATAATTTTCCTAAGGAAGCTCAGCTTATGAGAAAAATATAATATTCTAGTGAAAGGGTTGTCAGTACTCCAGTTATTGAAATAGTATCTAGGCTTAAATTCTTAGCTTTAGGAGGTCAACCTCCAAACATAGATATTGATTGGAAGAAGAAGGATGAGAGTTTCAAGTCCATCCCCATCTCCTTTACCCCTGCAGCATCAGTATAATTGCATCCAGTTTTTGAGCAAGTTCTACTTTCTAGAGTAGTGCAAGGAAATGGATTAGAAGGGGAATATGAGAGTGAGATGACTACATTTCAATTGGTTCATAGAAATACTAAAAGAGTTCTAAAAATATAGAAAAGAGAAATTTCATAGAAACAAAAATTAGATATGGAGGAAATTGTAGAAGAGGTAGTTGATTTTGCTACAAAAGAATTGACTCACCAAGAGTAGCAACAATAAATAGAAACAAAGCAAGAACACCCTACATATGTAGGTGAAGGTATGGCTTCTAAACCCTCTTCTCCTCTACATACTCCTGAATTCCCAAAGAAATCTCCTTCCCTTTATGGTCCAGAAAATGTTACAAAGGTACCTTCTCCCTCTCATAGTCCATCCCATGTTTCCTTGGTTGTTACTAAAAAAATAGTCACTCATGTTCCCCCATAGTCACCCCAAATCCCACTTACAGCGTCTAAGGTTTCCAATTCATCATTGCCCACCATTCCATCTTAAACATTGCCACCATCACCATCAATGGGATACAATGTCCCAAGTACCGTTGTTCATTCAATGGATAGTTTTGTGTTAGTTTATATGAATTTACCAATAGCAACAAAAATAGTAGTCATAGAGTCCACTGTCATTACAAATACTACTGTGAGCACTCCAACATCCCCATTGTTAGTAGTACAGTCTACCCTATCATTTTTGGTATCTCCATATCCCCTGGATACTAGTCTTTCATGTTCTATTATTTTTCCAAAATATCAGGCAACCATACACGGAGTAAATGAATTCTAGGCTGAAAATATTTCTAAGTCTTCCAGTAGGATGGTTGTCACAAGGAGAGATATGTATGTTGACCCAGTGGCTAGGAAAATAATATATAGATCTATGAATCCACTTGTAAATAAGCCTAAAAATTAAATGACTATTCAATATTATCAAGTGGAGGAGGTCATGGAAGATATTGATAAACTTCCTGAAGAAGATGAGTTGATTATGTTCAGAGCCCATTTAGACACCTTCTATGTGAATAATGATATGGTCAGAGAGAAGGTGAATAAACTAGAGAAAAATATTGAAAAACTTCAAAAGAATCTGAGCAATCAAAAGGAATTTGAAAAGGCTCTGAAAAAGGAGGTCAAGAGCTAGCAAGAAAAATTTCAAGAAGCCAATAAGCTTAAGTATCAACTAGGAGAGAAAAATAATATGAATGAAGAACAAGTGAAAGAAATTCAGAGTTTAAAGCAACAACTTCAAATAGAAAAGGCTAAGGCCTCTGGAATTTCTAGAGCTATACTAAAAAGGGTTAGAAAATAAATGCTCTTTGAAGTCTAAGAGAAATGTGTAGGGTTTCAATTCATGATTGATTATCTTGATGATGTCAGCCACTTGATCCCAAATATGCAGAGAGATCTAGATAATATCATTGAGAGTTACAAACCATGGTGATTTTAGTAGAACAAATATATAGGTTGGTTTATAGTAGACTTAGTAACTCTGCTAAACCAATTCCTAATAAAGAATGGAATCTCACCAGAGTTATCACCAAGATAGTGGTTAAAAGGCACATGGCACTATAGAGAGCTTGGCTATTGTTTGAAAAAATTGAGGGTATGATTAGAGAGGTTGTTGATATAAATAAATAAATGATTCAAGTTGACTTCAGAGGCCTATGGATGGAGGACCATAGCTTGCTATCTATGGAAGATATCTAGAAAAGCATTGATGAAAGTTTGCAGGATGAATATGGAATTGATTCTCTTATAGAGCCACTACACCAAGAGCAAACTGCCCAATTAATTATTAATTTTACTAGATTGAGATATCTCATGGAATATATAATTAATAGAGGGAATGTTGCTAATTATGAGGACATTGTAGAATTACAATATGTTTACAAGAAGATCAAATATACATCAAATCCCTCTGAAACAGCTTGGAAACATGCTTTACAATCTCTAAAACTGATGATTCTATTGTTTGGTGATTCTTCTAAAGGAAGGAATCAAAACCCACCTTCTCTAGAAGAAGAAGAAGCAGAATAAGAAGAAGAAGAAGAAGAAGAGAATGAGGAAGAAGCCCATGAAGGAGAATAGCAAGATAAAGCAGTTACAGGCCTGAAAGGGGCTCACACTTAGCTTATTTTGTTTTTGTACATATGCATGAGTTTTGCAATTTTGTTTTTTGCTCTAACAATTATCAAAAATGAGAAATAAAGGCATGAAGCCTACAAAGGTAGAAGAACAACAGACTGTGTGTAAAGGAATTTTTTAATAAGGCCTTATAAGAAGAGTAGAGTTACATCTGATTTTTGATGAAAAGACAACAAACCTACTTTTTTTGGGTATAGTATCATTATAAGTGGATGAGCCATGATGTTTTTGGCATGATCTCCATATGAAAATTTACCCTCTAAGTAGATTGTTGAATTTTTAGAGGGTAGTGTTTATATGGAAGTTATTCTTTAAAGCATATTTTTAGAGATAAGTATATTTTTTGACTCCCAAGGCCCAATGGATAAGACTCTAAGTTCGATGACTTTGCAAGAAAATACACCTGGGAGACACTAGAATGTATGCCCAAAATGACCACATATGCTTAGAAGATTTTTTTTTAATTTTTACTAAGGTATGAAAGCTCCATTTCGCATGCATTCCAATGTATTTTAGAGCAGATCCATGACAAAGGAGAGAAGTCCACCCACACTTAGTCAAATATTGCACTTGGCAAAAATCCACATCGCGTCCCTTTTTTTTTACTCTAGATTAGAAAAAAAGGATTTGAATCCACAAAAGTATTTGGAGAAAGGTGACGTAAGAGTAAAATTTATTTGGATTGGTGATCGCTTTGTATTTGTAAAAACTTTCAAAGCGACTAAGTTTTGGAAGACTGTTTCTAGGAAACTCAGATATTTTTGGCCCATAATGGCGACATAAGGTGAAAGATAGTGCAAAGATGTGCATATTTAGGTTAAGGCAATTTTTTCTAACTCTGGAGTGGAATGGCAATGAGTAATTTTTATCTGAAGCCAGTGCGGAATGAAAAAATGGTTGTTTACACTATGCCGGAGCTAGATTTGAAATTTATAACTAATGCTCTTGTCTGAGTTTGAAATGTAATCTATAGGATTTTCAAGAGAAATATGATGTCATCATATTTTTATGCAGATTCACTTCAATGTCAACACTAAAGTAAATGAACAAGGAATAAGTGGTGGATTCTATCCCACCCTGTCTTCAATGCATCATTAAGCGAAATGGAATTCAGAGGTTTTTGAAGTGAAGAGGATGACATCATCAAATATATTTTAAAGTGGAATGGCATAATGATCTCTTCTTATCATTTATAAAATCTTATTTCAAATAGATCGTAGCCTTACAATGGAAGATATTGATGACTGAGAATTGCTGAGCAGAATTAAATAAAATAAAAGTTTTCTTGCTAGGACTAAAGAACAGTTAGTTAGAGAAGGAAGCCGAAGCATCGAGGGTTTCAAAAATACTATAACTAGTGACAGTTATAGATTGATGGCAATAGGATATTTCCAAGAAATATCCATGATGCAGATGAGGTCTCCAACAAAAAAAACTCCACTTTGAGCCAAAAACTAACAAGTTGTAGAGGTTTCTATCTGCCATGGTGGTTTATTTTGTAATGGATTTACTAGGAATTGAACCAGTAAGATGGTGCTACCCAAGAAATCTCTACTGAGTTATGAAAAACTAATCATTGTAATGTTTCATATTGTTTTTAAATTTTACAAACTATAAATAGAGGTCAAACCCTCATTTTTAAAGGGTCGGCTCTAGTGTATTTTCCTGTACCATCATGAATTATCTAGAAGTTAATGAAAGGATCATTACATTGATTTTTACCTCAAAGATTGTATCTTCACCATCTTATGTCAGAGGTTCTAATCTTAAAGTTGCATTTTTGTGAATACTTAAATAGTTGGTTTGACAGGCTTTCTGACTAATAGAGTAATTAAAATCTGCTTTGGATTGGTTCTATATTGTTAGGAGCATATTTTTGTAAAATATAGATAGTGATTAATTTTGTTATTTGGATTATCATTATTAGGATATTGGAATTGTTCTCTTCAATATTTCTCTACTATTCTTATAAATGTGTGAAGATGCTCAATGTTTGTGATAATTTTGATCTAAGTAATGTGTTTTGATATAATTTTTGGAGTTGTTTGTTGTGGTATCAATGTTGTTAACTCTAACCTCTCTCTCTAACCCTAATATCAAAATCCAAAGTGAGTATAATAGTGTCAACATCTTATTACTCTGGAGGTTAGATCAGGGACTTGTTCTAATCTATATCAATGTTGAGTGTTGATCTGAATCTATCAGGTGCATGCCTTAATAGAAAATAGGAAGATAGACAGGTACAGTATTGAGTAAAGCTTAAATGCAATTTAGTGCCCAATAGTTTTTGGCACACCTAGTGGGACAAGTTCACAAGGAACAAAAAACCCATCATATGAGTTATTATTATCTCAACCTGAAGGAATCAAAATTTTGTGAATTATCTTGACCTTGAAAGTAGAGAAGATAAAGTTCACCTGGCAACTCCCTGGTCCTTAGGAAAACCCCTATAGACCAGTTTCCTTTCATGTATACTAGGTATTTCAAAAGGAACAATACTAACTCCTATTTCTATTGTGAGTTACCTTATAGAGGGTATGTTGTTGCCCAAACTTTAAATCAAGATTTCCTCTTAGAATAAGAGCATCCTGAAGAAAACCTGTAATAAATCCAATAAAACCTACAGTTGGAAATATGGCATAAAATGTAGTTCCTAATCAGCCATTAAAAAATTACCCTAGTTGGAATACAGCTGGTCCCCTAAGATTAACCCAAATTAATGCCATTACCCAGGTTGTATCGAATGTTATCCCCACTCATGATGGATCTATGAAAATAGCCTATGAGCACTGTCAGGATATCTTGAATCTGGCAGTAATTCACAACATAAAATAGGAGGATATTATTGTAATAATTCTTGCCCTGTACTTCAGAGGAAAGATATTACATTGATTCAGAACTCTATAAGACAATACTATCACTTCATGGCAAGTGTTAGCTGGGCTATTTATAAAATAATTTAATGAATTTGCTGATCCTTTCTCCGGGCTTAACCAATTTACATCCATACAAAAATTTCAGTAGGAGACTGTCTCAGATTTTAATTTGAGATTTAGCAGAACATAGAAAATAATACCTCCCATACCTATACTAGCTATATTTTTGGCCTATATGTATTACATTAGAGTCCTTAGATCAGAGCTAGGCTTGCAGACACAACAATCTAGAGTAGAAGCCTTCCCCTAAATTTATAATGCAGTAGTTCATGCCAAAAATATCCTAATTAATGTGGGAAGATTACCCCCCAAAACTATGTTGCCTTACAACTCTAAAAATACTAATAGCCAAAATCAATCCATAAACCCCTCTTACATGCACCCCTTTATTTATCATCTCCATATACACAAATGAATTCAATCCCTCAACCAAATTCAATATCCTCTATAGCTCATTTTCATCCCCTTCCTTCTCAACTATACCAGGAGTTTTTAGCTATCCTTGATATACAAAATACTCTAAAAACTCTGAGTAATAGAATGAATTCAATGGAAAATAGAGACCAAGAAAGGTCACAACAGAGGATATTTCCATATGTGAACAAATATCAGAGATCTGGTCCTATTACAAGTACTAGGGTCAAGGTGAATGCAACAAATGAGGAGACAGAATGTTATTCAGATACTATTCTTGAAAATATTTGGTGTTTAGTATGCAATGACCCCCATGAATCATAGTATTGTGTGATGTACCAACACCATGTTAAAAAAACAAGGGATCAAGCTAAAAGGAATAAAAAAGGGAAAGTTAATATGCTATGGTAGTCTAACCAAATCATGGTTGGGAAGGAATTGGATGAAGAAAGTCCAATTGTTGTTATGACAAGGTCTGGAAATAAAGCCTTGCAAGTGGATCCCCAAAATATGGGGTAATTCCAAGTCCCTTCTCAAAAAAGGACAGATCCCCTTACCCAAAGTAGTGATACTTTCCCAATTCCCCAAGCTAAGGGTAAAGATAAAATAGGCAATCTTCCTAAGATATGGGATAATAAAAATGAAAAGGATCAAATAAAATCTAAATATGACACTCAAGAAAGACTTAGATTCCCATCTATTACTAAAATGCAGAGAATGGAAGCCACTCAACAGTATAAAAAGAAATATAGTGATCCAGAAAGAAGGTTTGAAAGACCTACCCTGACCAAATCTGAGTATAATATTGTTGAATAATTTAAAAATATCCCATCAAATTCCAACCTTTATGACTCTTTATTCATTCATGGACAAATTTATTTGCTTAAAAATTCTCTCAAAAAATGCCCACAAGATAAGCAGGCCACCACCATCCTTAGTATACCCTCAAAAAAGAAAGAAATATCACCTGTTGTTTTAAATAATAAGCCCTCCTTTTTATATATCCCTAAGGATGGAGGGTTGGGTAGTCTAAAATTGTATGATAGATTTAGGAGAATCAACTACAGTTATGCCTAAAATAGTTTGTGAAGACATGGGTATGAAGTATACATGATCTTGTCCAAAAGCATTACAATTGGATGGGACCCCTGTTAAGATAGTTGGAGTTATAAAAGATGTTTTTATGAGGCTACACAGAGCACTTGAGGTGACAATAATACAAGAAATAGTTTTGGTTGATCTAGAATCCTACTTTGGATTATGCCTTTCAATGGAATTTACTACAAAACTAGGTGGATGTATGTACATGGATTATTCTAGCATGGTAATTCCTTTCAAAGGAAAGAGAATAAGTATAACACCTAAAAAAATAGTAGCTTATCATATTTAAAATATTGAGAAATACATGTGTAATCTTAACCCCCTTGAAGAATTTGATCTTGTGGAAAACATTTATGAATTTAGACATTGAGGAAGAGTTACCTTTATAGTCCCAATCATAAGGGATAAGGAACTTTTCCTACAGATTGACATGGTCATGCACTAATAATACTACAGAATATGAGGCCCTATATCTTGGATTTATATAAGAAGAAAGCATGGGCATCAATATTTTAAAAATATAAGGTGATTTCGAGTTAATAGTCCATAAAGTAAGAAATAGGTGTAGCAGTAAGCATCATTACCTAAAAGGTTACAGGAATAGGGTATGGGATCTGATGGAATATTTTGATGCCTTGAATTTAAATTTTTTTCCAGATAAAGAATACTTAGGTAGATTCATTAGAAAAAAAGGATCTAACTTCAACCCTTCCGTAGACTATGGAATCAAGAAAGCCAAGGGAATCAAAAGAATTTGCAGACCTGCAGTACTAGACAAGCAAATTTTCTAGCAGGTTTTTGAAAATGATGAACAAATAATTGACTTTCTGGTGAGAAAAGCATGTCTTTCCACTGTCCAAGAATAATATTCAAAATAAATATATTAGAAATATGTTATTCAACTAAGGAACAATCACATCCCTAGAGGACGGGTCATTCTAGAGAGTCTATTTGACAATGAAGATAGAAAAAAGATCAAAACCATGAAAGTCAGTGAAAATATCTATAAAGAAGAGGAAGTCAGTTTTGAAAAGAAGATCATTATTGGAATTAAATGTTCACCAGAGGAAGCCAAATATGTCAAAGACTTATGCTTTAAATACCAAGATATTATGGCTTGGTCATATGAAGACCTTAAGGTGTATGATAAAAAGGTAATTCAACATACTAAGTTGGAACTTGATGCAAAGCATTTTAGGTAGAAGCAAAGGCCTATGAAACCAAGGATTGAGGCCATTATGAGAGAGGAGCTATTGAAGTTATTAAAGGATAAGAACATATACATAATAAAAAATTCTACCTCAGTAGCTAATTTAGTACCCATAGGGAAAAAGAATGGTGACATACGCTTGTGTGTAGATTTTAGAAATTCTAACCAAGCATCCCTCAAAGATCACTATGCTATCCCATGGATTGATCAGATCTTACAGATAGTGGTAGGGGTAGAGAGATTTTAATTACTATATGGTTACTCTAGGTACAATCAAAATTAGGTAAAATATGAAGATAAGTATAAAACCACATTCACCATAAAATGGGGCACATTTGCTTATCAGAGAATGCCTTTTGGGCTGTCTAATGCAGGAGCCACTTTTCAGAGAGCCATGGATTATGATTTTGGTGCACTAATAAACAAAGTCATTCTGATTTAATTACATGATATGACTACGTTTTCTCATGATAAAAAATACCACCTATCACACCTAGAGCAGGTTTTTCAAAAATGCAAAGAATTTGGTATCTCGCTCAACCCTAAGAATTCATTCTTTGTGGTCCATGAAGGAAAGTTTATAGGTCATGTGGTATCAAAGAATGTATGTCCATATATATAGACATAATCAGATCCATTATTGCTCTCCCTTTTCCTATAAACAAGAAGACTCTACAGTATTTTCTAGGCGAGATCAATTTTGTCAGGAAATTCATTTCTAATTTTGCTCATAAAGTAAGGCCTATATCTGAGCTACTCAAGAAAAATACTGATTTTAAAAGGACTAAAGTTAGAAAATAGTCTTTTCAAATTATGAAGCAATCTATTGTGATAGCCCCAGTACTGGTAAATCTAAATTTTAGTAAAAAAATTATCCTTTATGCATATGGAGCTGAAGAAAGCTATGCCTCAGTGCTTACTAAAAAATATGAGCAAGGTAAAGAGCATCCTGTATTCTTTTGGATATAGAAACTTCATGATCACCAAGTTAAATATAAATTTATCTAAATACAAGTGTTTGTTGTGATGAAGTCACTAAAGAAGTTCAGGCAGTACTCGGTACAGAGTAATACCCTGGTATATGTAGTTCATCTAGATGTAAGAAGTTTTATCCTTTAGGGTGAACTAGGAGATAAAAGGGCTGGTTGGATTACCAAGATCTAATAATATGATGTAGAAATACATGCCAACAAGTTTGTGAGGGGTAGATCCCTATGTTGAGGTCTAACAGAGGCTGCAGCATCAGCGGAAAGGATAGTTTTCCAAATAGTGGATGAAGATCATATGGAAGAAGCACAACTAGTAGATTCTGATTGGGTTGACTAGATGATAGGTATTTCTAAACTAGAGTATGTTCTCCTAATATAAATACATCCCAAATGAGGAGATATAGGATTCATGCTTTGAAATATGTATTACTACCAAAATGCCTGTACAAAATAAACTTGGATGGAATTCTTCTAAATGCTTAAATGATGATCAACAAAAAAGGGTTATGGAAGAGTTCCATGGAGGATCAACTAGTGGACATAGCTTAGGTAGGACTACATCTTTGAAAATCATAAGAGCAGGATATTATTGGCCCATTATATTTACTGATGCTTTTAAGGTCACCAGAAGCTATGAAAAATGCCAGAGGTATGTTGGAAGGATAAGAAATGCTTCATCCTCCCTCAAGCCCATACAAGTTGAAGAGCCTTTTAAACAATGAGGGCTAGATTTCATAGGGGTTATCAACCCTAATTCCTTAGTAGAGCATAATTTTATCTTAACTACCATAGATTATCTCACTATATGGGTAGAGGTTATTCCTACCAAGAAATTAGATTAAGATGTTGTGATCAATTTCATGGAAAATTTAATTTCAAGGTTTGGGGTTCCAGAAGCCTTGGTAAGTGATAATGGCCCAACTTTCATAGGAGCCAGGTATATTGAGTTTTCTAGCAAATATGGAATTATTCTTAAGAATAATTCAAATTATTATCCATAGGGTAATGGAATTGTAGAATCTACCAATAAAAACATGTTAAGTATTTTGAGAAAATCACTTGAAGGAAATAAAATAAGTTGGCACTTGTTGTTGGAACAAGCTCTGTGGGTAGATAGGATTACTATAAAAAATTCCATCAAGACTTCTCCTTATGCACTAGTATATTACAAGGAGGCAGTGTTACCTATTCATTTGGAGATCCCAACAATTAATCTTATCAATATAGAGGAAGATTCAGAGGATGATCTGGTAAAAAATAGGTTGAACCACTTGATGCAATTGGAAGAGAATAGAGCTCAAGCCTATGAAAAATTTCAAAAGTATTCCTCGGGGATCAAAACATGGTTCGATAAGAAGGCCAAATTAAAAAATTCTAGGTTGGAAACTCGGTTCTCAAGTGGAATGTTGACAGAGCAAATCTAGGAAAACATGAAAAGTTTGATTCTTTTTGGGATGGTCCTTTCAAAATAGTAGAAGCCAAGGAGTCCAATGTGTTTCAGCTGGAAGATCCGGAGGGAAACATACAACCAATTCCAGTAAAAAATTTTCATCTCAAGCTCTACTATGTGTAAAATGGGCTCAATATAACATATGTATATACATTGTATTATTATTTCCCCTTCTTTCTACACTTTGTAATCAGTCTTCTTTAAAAATTATTGAAAAGGAAAAAAATTACAAAATGACTAAGTGGTGACAAAGTATCCAGCAATGTTCCATTCTGCACTCGAATGCATGTAAATTCTTTTGGAATGATGAGTGCTTGAATCTGCATCAAAATACTCAAGGATATCCATGGATTGGGGAAAATGTTTTTATCACACACAATGAAGTGAGTCAAAAATCGAAAGAAGTGAAAGTTTCTACAATTTGGGGACCTTTCAAAGCTAAAATAGGATGGAGCGGAACCAAGGTAAAGACCCAGGCATAAAATTTACTAAGCATCGATGAAATCAAAGATGCCTTTAATTCATTGGTTTCAAAGCCAAAGTAGTAATTTCATGACTGTACCATGTGGAAATACAAGGAAGACCCTACAATAAATGGTAACGAACTCTCACTCAAACCAAAGAATAGCTAAAGATGCATAGTGAGGTGGTAGCGCAATTTGAATGTTTAGCCAATAAAAATTTAGAATACCACCATTGAGCTACCAAAAGGAATGATAGGAGGTTGTAAAGTGTGTTGATGGTATATTGTATAGTAACCGCATTAATGGTGGAAGATACACACACTCTAGGAAATTAAATGACCAAAAGGACATACACAAAGTTCATTTGCTAGTCAATTGCGTTCACAAAGCAATGAAGGTTGAAAAGATACTCCGAATTTTTCTACTACAAATTATAGAAGTAACATAATCTTATTTATATATGGATTTAGAAGATGTCTAGGATTTTGAAACCCTGGAGACAAAGGTAGTAGTGGCCTACATCGATCGATCAGAAGATGTGGCAGATACATAAATGGTTTAGACAAAAAAAATAATATTCAGAAGGAGTTTCAATGATATATACAAGAAGAAAGCTACTCTATTTGTTGAAGGTAGATGCGTTGTCCTTTCTTATCTCTCTTTCTACATCTATTATTCTATTCATCCTTACCCAGATTTAATAGCTGCAATAGTTAAATTTTACAACCCACTAGCCAAGGTAGTAAAAACCTCTGAGGGTGAAACCCTTTTCAATTTCACTGCCTCTCTTTTCCATAATATTTTTGCTAGGTTTTATTCTTTGGATAAATAAGCCAATGATGGAGAATCATTTAAGATATGGGTTTATAAATAGCTTGATGCAAAACCTAGGAAGAAATTACCTAAGTTTTAAATCTCTATTAGTAAATTTACAAACTCTATACTATTTTTTATGTTGGCCTGCATTGAGGGTTTAGACTTTGATATAATGGTATATGGATGGTAAATTGCCATGGCCTATTGTATTTATAACAAAAGGATGTATGAGAAATATGCAAGAGAAAAAGGTACTAGGGTGATTTATTTTGACTGGCCAACTTTTCTTGCATAGAGGATACATGAGCAGTTAGTAGGTATGAAAAGGAGCTCTAAGGCTCCTAGTTTTAGGAATTTCTCAAGTTTGATGTGGATGTTCTATGCTTCCACTAAGGACAAAATGACTTGGATTCTAATCAAGGACAAAACCAATGATTGGGAACCCTTTCTGGTTTATTACTAGACAAATCATTTGAGAAGCAATGAGTCTTATTATAGATTCAATTTATAATTTCTTGGACCCACTCTACAAATTATGTATGGAAAGTGCCCTAGATTACCATCCTTGGCTGAGCATATTCTGAGAGAAAAGGGTGTTGAAGAAGGAGACTGGTATTTTTTGATCGAGGGAATAGTTATCAGACTATATTGTTTCATGGGTAAACCTTTTTTCCTACCATATTTTGTTACAAAAAGGCTCTTTGCATTAGAATATTTGAGGTAGGTAGAATATATTGATTTGAATTATGGTTCTAGGAGAAATAAAAAATATTTGCTTACACACCGCATTGTGGAGGATATTACCATCACTAAGAATGGGTAAAGCAACCAAATTGACCAATACCTTGATGGGTTAGGTCTATTTTATATTCCCCAAAGATGGATTTATGACCCTGATGGTATCTTCTCTACAAGAAATGTAGCCCTAAATGGAGAGAAGGCTTACAAGTTCAAAAAAAGGCCTATGACTCATTACGAGCAAGGAATAAATAATTATGAGACCATTATTTTAGAGTGGAATGTTGTAAAAATAGATCAACTACCTCCATGGTTGGATTTATATGAACATATTGTTGATTTTGATCCTGATAATAAGAAGAGTCATCAGATTACATAAGCCACCATTAGAGATATTGAAGGGAAAACTACAAATAAAAAGGACCCTCATCCCAAGGAGGATGTTGCTAAAGAAGATAAGGAAGAGGAGCAGTGGAATGTAGCAAAGATATCAAATTGGTGGAGGATGAGGATTGAGATTGGAAAAACTAAGTCCAAATACATAATGAATATTGATAAAGAGTTTTCAAAAAGGTATAATGAAAATATCAGAATCTGGAGGTAAAATAATATTAGGAACATAGTGTTAATAGTTCAAAAGCCCCATCTAGTTTTGAATCTCTCTCTCCATCTGTAGATCAAGAATCTCTAGTAGAGGAGAAGGAGACTCCTTTGATAGTAGCTGAAGTCTCAAAAACTTTTCATCCTACCACCGAACAAAGGGGCAAGTTTCCTAAGGGAGCTCAACTTATGAGAAAAATGCAATATTCCAGTGAAAGGGTTGTTAGTACTCTAGTTATTGAAATGGATCTAGGTATAAATACTTATCTTTGGGAGGTCAACCTCAAAAAATAGATATTGATTGGAAGAATAAGGATGAGAGTTTCAAGTTCACCCCCTCTCCTTTACCCCTACAACATCAATACAATTACATCCAGTTTATGAGCAAGTTCTACTTTCTGGAGTAGTGCAAGGAAATGAATCAGAAGGGGAATCTGAGAGTGATATGGCTGCCTTTCAATTAGTTCATAGAAAGACTAAAATATTTCTAGAAATAGAGGAAAGAGAAATTTCAAAGAAACAAAAATTGGATATGGATGATATTGTAGAAGAGGTAGTTGATTTTGTTGTAGAAGAATTGACTCACCAAGAGTAGCAGCAAGAAATAGAAATAGAGCAAGAAAACCCTACATATATAGGTGAATGTATGGCTTCTAAAACATCTTCCCTCTACATACTCCTAAATACCCAAAGAACTCTCCCTCCCTTTTTGGTTAAAAAAATGTTACAAAGGTACCTTCTCCCTCTCACAGTCCATCCTATGTTTCCTTGGTTGTTACTAAATAAATAGTCACTCATATTCCCCCACATTCATCCCAAATCCTACTTGTAGCATCTAAGGTTCCCACTTCATCATCACCCACCATTCCATATTCACCATTGCCACCATCACCATCAATGAGATACAACATCCCAAGTATCGTCGTTCATCCAATGAATAATTTTGTGTTAGTTTATATGAATTTACCAATAGCAACAACAACAGTAGTCACAGAGTCCACTATCATTATAGAGACTATTGTGAGCACTCCAACACCCTCATTTTCAATAGTACAATCTACCCTATCATTTCTAGTATCTCCATATCCCCTGGCTGCTAGTCTTTCAAGTTTTGTTATTTTCCTAAAAGAGCAGGCAGCCATACAAGGAGTCAATGAATTATGGGTTGGAAAGCTTTCTAAGTCTTCCAATAGGATGGTTGTCACAAGGAGAGCTATATATGTTGATCCAATGGCTAGGTAAAGAATATCTAGATCTATGACTCCACTTGTAAATAAGCCTAAATATGAAATGACTATTCAATATTATCAACTGGAGGAGGTCATAGAAGATATTGATAAACTTCCTGAAGAAGATGAGTTGATTATGGCCATAGCCTATTTAGACACCTTCTATGTGAAAAATGATATGGTTAGAGAGAAGGTGAATAAATTGGAGAAAAATATTGAAAAAGTTTATAAGACTTTGAACAATCAAAATGAAGTTGAAAAGGCTCTGAAAAATGAGGTCAAGAGCTGGCAAGAAAAATTTCAAGAAGCCAATAAGCTTAAGGATCAACTAGGAGAGCAAAATAAGATGAATGAAGAACAAGTGAAAGAAATTTAGAGTTTAAAGTAGCAGATTCAAATAGAAAAGGCTAAGACCTCTAGCTTTTCTAAAGCTAGACTTAAAAGGGTTAGAAAAGAAATGCTTTATGAAGTCCAAGAGAAATGTGCAGGGTTTTTATTCAAAATTGATTATCTTGATGATGCCAACCGCTTGCTCCCAAATGTGTAGAGAGATCTAGATCAAATCAATGGAGAGTTGTAGCCCATGGTGATTCTAGCAAAAAAAAAATTATAGGTTGGTTGATAGTAGACTCAGTGACTCTCCTAAACCAATTCCTAATAAATAATGGAATCTCACCAAAGTTGCCACCAAGATAGTGGTTAAAAGGCATAGGGAACTGCAAAGAGCCTAGTTGTTGTTCAACAAAATTGAGGGTATGATTAGGGAGGTTGTTATAAATAAAGAAATGATTCAAGTTGACTTCAGAGGCCTATGGATGGAGGACCATATCTTGCTATCTATGGAAGAGATCTATAAAAGCATTGATGAAAGTTTACAGGATGAATCTGGAATTGATTCTCTTATAGAGCCACTACCCCAAGAGCAAGCTATCCAATTAATTGTTAATTTTACCAGATTGAGAGATACAATGGAAGATATAATTAATAGAGGGAATTCTGCTAACTATGAGGACATTGGAGAATTACAATATATTTATAAGTAGCTCAAAGAGACATAAAATTCCTCTAAAATAGCCTAGAAATAGGCTTTACAATATTTGAAATTGATGATTTGGTTATTTGGTGATTATTATGGAGGAAGGAATCAGAAACCACCTTCTCTAGAAGAAGAAGAAGAAGCAAAATAAGAATAAGAAGAAGAAGAGGAGAATGAGGAAGAAGTCCATGAAGGAGAAGAGCAAGATAGAGCATTTACAATCCTGGAAGGGGCTCACACTTAGCTTAGTTTTGTTTTTGTACATATGCATGAGTTTTGCATTTTTGTTTTTTGCTTTGACAATTGTCAAAAATGAGCAATAAATGCATGAAGCCTACAGATGCGAAAGAGTAGTAGACTATGTGTAAAGGCATGTTTCAATAAGACCTTATAATAAGAGTAGAGTTACGTCTGATTTTTGAAGACAAAGGCAACATGCCTGCTTTCTTTGGGTATAGTCTCATTATAAGTGGATGAGCCATGATGTTTTTGGCATGATTTCTATATGAATCTTTACCCTCTAAGTAGATTGTTGAATTTTTAGAGGGTAGTTTTTATATGGAAGTTATTCTTTAAAGCATATTTTTAGAGATAAGTATATTTTTTGACTCCCAAGGCCCAATGGATAAGACTCTAAGTTCGATGACTTTGCAAGAAAATCCACCCAGGAGGCACCAAAATGTATGCCCAAAATGGCCACATATGCTTAGAATATTTTTTTGAAAATTTTACTAAGGCATGAAAGCTCTATTTCGCATGCAATCTAGTGTATTTAAGAGCAGATCCACGACAAAGGAGAGAAGCCTGCCCGCACTTAGTAAAATATTGCACTTGATGAAAATCCGCATTGCATCCCTTGTTTTTGACTTTGGATTAGCAACAAAGGATTCAAATCCATAAAAGTCTTTGGATAAAGGTGACATAAGCATAAAAGTTGTGCGGATTGGTGATTGCTTTGTATTTGTAAAAAAAATCAAAGTGGCTAAGTGTTGGAAGACTATTTTTGAGAGAATCATAGAGTTTTTTGGCTCAGAATGGTGACATAAGGTAAAAGATAGTGCAAAGATGTGCATATTTGGGTAAAGGTAATTTTTTCTAACTCTATAGTGGAATGGCAATAAGTAATGTTTATCTGAAGCTAGTATGAAATGAAAACATGGTTGTTTACACTATGGCAGAGCCAAATTTGAAATTCGTGACTAATGCTCTTTTTTGATTCTGGAATGGAATCCATAGGATTTTCAAGAGAAATGTGACATCATCATATTTTTTAATGCAGATTCACTTCAGTGTCAACACTAAAGGAAAGGAACAAGGAATAATTGGCAGATTCTATCCCACCCTATCTTTAATGCATTTTTAAGTAGAATGGTATTTGAATGTTTCTGAAGCAAAGAGGATGACATCATAAAATATATTTTTTAAGTGGAATTGCATAATGATCTCTTCTTGTCATTTATCAAAGCTTATTTTGAACAGATCGTAGCCTTACGATGGAAGATATTGACGACTAAGAATTGCTAAGAAGAATAAAATAAAATAAAAGCTTTCTCGCCAGGACTAAAGAATAGTTAGTTGGATAAGGAAGCCAAAGCATCGAGGGTTTCAAGAAGACTAGAACCAAATACAGTTATAGATCAACGGTGATAGGATATTTCCAAGAAATATCGATGATGCAGATGAGGTCTCCAACAAATAAAAATCTAGTTCAAGCCAACAACCAATAAGTTGTAGAGGTTTCTAGCTACCATGGTGGTTTATTTGCAATGTATTTCCTAGGAATTGAACCAGTAAGATGATGCTAGCCAAGAAATCTCTGCTAAGTTATGAAAAACTAATATTTGTAATGTTCCATATTGTTTTTAAATTTTACAAACTATAAATAGAGGTCAAACCCTCATTTTCAAAGGGTCAGCTCTAGCGTGTTTGCCTGTACCATTATGAATTTTATAGAAGTTAATGAAAGGATATTTACATTAATTTTCACCTCAAAGCTTATGTCTTCACCATCTAATGTCAAAGGTTCTAATATTAAATTTACATTTCTATGAATACTTAAATAGTTGGTTTGACAGGCTTTCTGACTAATAGAGTAAATGAAATCTGCTTTAGATTGGTTCTATATTGTTAGGAGCATATTTCTATAAAATTTGGATAGTGATTAATTTTATTATTTGGATTATCATTATTAGGGTATTGGAATTGTTCTCTTCAATATTTCTCTATTGTTCTTATAAATGTATGAGGATGCTCAATATTTGTGATAATGTTGATCTAAGTAATGTGTTCTGATATAATTTTTGCAGTTGTTTGTTGTGGTATCAATGTTGTTAACCTATCCATCAAACTGTTATCTACTTTTCTAATCCTGACCTCTCTCTAACCCTAATATCAAAATCCTAAGTGAGTTTAATAGTGTCAACATCTTATTTAAATTTGATAAGGAACCAACCTACTCTGGAGGTTAGATCGAGGACTTTGTTCCGGTCTATACCAATTTTGAGTGCTAATATGAAGCTATTGGGTGCATGCCTAAATAGAAAATAGGAATATAGATAGCTACAATATTGAGTAAAGCTTAAATGCAATTCAAATCAGGTGTTGTAATGTTTTTGGTATGAATCAAATGTCCTTTCTTTCATTTTTGGTCGTATTCAGATAGAATTTTTGTACTTCAACTAAAAGGAGAGAGAGGTAGAATGAGGGATTAGGTCCACTATTTATAGATAAAACTAAGGTGTAGGGGGTGTGGTTAGGAGAACTAAACCCTAAATTTAGGTTCTATGGTGGTTAGGTTAGGGTTTTTGAGGTGTCATCCCCACATTCCCTAAGGAAATAACTTATGCTCACACATGTGTGAGGAGAGATTAGGGTTAGGTTAAGGTTTCCTAAGAAATATCCTAAAAAAATTTGTGCACACACATGTGGGAGGGTATAATTAGGACTAATTAGGGTTTAGGAACCTAATTAACCTTTTTAATCAGTCACTTTAAAATTAGAATTAGAATTAACTTTAATTAAGACTTTTTAGGAACTATTAGTCTCGTGGGGTCCTAATTAAGTCTAAGAAGGGATTAAGTGATCTTAGAATATTGATAAATGGTCCTTTTATGGATACAAGGTGGTTATGGCATGGATTGAGTAGTTTAATAGGGTTTTGTACCTATAAACTAGTGGAGTGATCTATGTAAGTATACGATATACTACGCTAATCTAGAGTGATCTACGCTAGTCTACGCATGTCTATAGTAGTCTATGTAGGTCTATAGGTATCTATAATAGTCTACACTAGTATACAATATCTTAGAGGTATCTAGGATGGCCTATGTAAACCAACAAGTGTCCAAAAGGATTTACAAGTACATAGAGGTAGCTATGTGCAACTTTTAGGTATCTACAAGTTGATCAAGGATTTGAGAGGTGCCCTCTTGATGTAGGAGAAATGCATAAAGAGTTGGAAATGGTCCATGAAGCCATAAACTATGTCAATGAGAGCTCCCTCTAGGTTTTTCCATGAGTAGATAGTTCTCCACCTAAGGGTATGGTACAATAATAAAAACCTTCCTTCAAGTGACATGACCAAAAGTTTGATCATGACATATTCATGAGTAATGTCATGGAGGTGTGCTAGTGTAGCAACATATTCAATATGCTATTGAACCATTCCCATGGTGTCATTGTATTTTTTTAGGTTCTTCAGGTCACCTTTGGAAATATCATGAGAATAGTGTAGGTTTAGTGGACCGAGGTCATTCCACTGGGGGAAATATGGCCAGGCCATTAGGGCACCAATATTTAGAGGTCTTGGTTCTACTTTTGGAGTTGGAATTAGAGTTGTCAGGTGAGTATACAATCTCTACCAATGAGGTCAAGGTTGCTCATCATACCTTGAGTTCTCTAGGATGTTTGGATCTTTAGTGTGAGTGGGAAACTGATCTCATGATCTAGATGTGCTGATTAGTTAGATTTGCTAGGTTACTTTGAGAAAATATGGGCAAATAAAAGATCCACCAAACTTTGATTTCTTCAAACATAAGGACTCGGTGAGTTCCCTAATAGAGTCACCAAAAATTATTGGTAGCCAATATGACACCATACATGGGTAGGGTGGCAGACCAATGCTAAGAATAGAATACCCACCATATCAAGAGAAGGTGGATGATATCTGAAGGAGGTTGGTTCCTTATGGGGTGGTTCCAGTTATCTACATCACAAAATAGGAAAAGAAAAAAGGGAAGGAAAGAAATAAAGGAAGGTCATAGCCAGAACTCATAAGGATGGATATAGCTACATCAAGACTAATGCAGGTGATATATCCCTTATGAACATAGATCCTACACCTAACAGATTACCCAACTATACCTTAGTTCTAGCTTCTATTAATGGTGAGTGGGAGGTGAATTCTAGAACCAATGGATAGGTGCATGAGATCTAGGATGTAGAATCAGAGTGCTCTTATCCAACTGGCATTAGCAAAAATAAACCCCCCAATCCATAATAATGAATACAAAATTTGTATTTACATAGGAGAAACCTTACATAAAAATTGTAATGGCTAAAGATCTACCCTTAGGAATGACCAACATTCCACTATTTATAATTACAATTGCATGGATTTCAAAATTTGGAAATTAATGGTGGTAGGTAGGAAGATGACTCTTATAGCTGACGAGTGCCATTCAGGTACACTGATCCTCTGGATAATATCGATCTTC
Source organism: Wollemia nobilis (assembly GCA_028583015.1). Lineage (NCBI taxonomy): Eukaryota > Viridiplantae > Streptophyta > Pinopsida > Araucariales > Araucariaceae > Wollemia > Wollemia nobilis. The sequence continues at coordinate 10,635,555 of JAQPPZ010017052.1, forward strand.
TAAAATGTGGTAGGTTCTTCAGGATCAATTTGGTCATTCAAATATTTTGACATTTTTTCCTAGTTTATTATAGCTCATCTACCTCATCCTTATCCTTGGTTGGTGATCCTTTGATTGAGGTAGCAGATGACAGACACTAGAGCAACTTGGGAGTATTGCATCAGAAATCCATCACTTTTGTGTACATTGTCAGGTACTCAAACTATTGGAGTAGAAAACAAGTATTCTATTTGAAATTCCAATCAGTGGTGGGAGCCTTGCATGTTGGTCATGTACCTTTTTTGTTATTCTTTCCACCCATGGTGGTACTAGGAAGAAAGGATAGGTAATTCTTTGATATTTTGCCTGACTAGTGCTCTTATTTTCCCTCTCGATATGGGTAGGGGTTCTTTTTATCCTCAAGGGTAGGGTCGAATAATTCTTTTGCCCTTGATAGCTAGTTGGAATATCTTCCCAACAATTTGGGAGGAATTTTTGAAATGTTCCACCTAAACCCAAATAGAAAAATTTCACCCGTTCTATGGCCCGCTTTGCTTTATTCACCTAACACTTTGGTCTGACTATGAATGCTACTACCACTACCTGGTACCTTTCACCCATCTATCCATATATTCAAAATTTGGTGGGATCTAAGAACAATAGGTGAGGAGGCGCAAAAATCCTCACCCATAGTTGAAAAACATAGTTACTCAAATAAAAAGAATGTGGATGATATGATATGTGGAATGTGGGGTTTTCCCTATAATTTTTTGTAAACTAAAAGGTGTGCATAAAATAGTCAATGGTCATCTAAAAATAATTGTTGATGGTCATCCCATATCTACCCTATCTTACAAGGGCCCCTTAATAAGAAAAATATCATAAGAAAAACTGTAAATAATGATGATGGATAAAGTTGATTAAGACTTATGAAATTCATACAAGCATGGTGCTATTTGTGGTAATGCAAGAACAAAATATTAAATTGACAAAAGGGCTTAAGTGCAGTGAATGAATATGCATGGTGGTATTTAATGAATGAATATGCATAATGCAACTATTTAATGAATGCAATGATGTGAAATGCATGATGATGTAAGTAGTGCAATGTTTTTGTGTTTTTGATGTTTTGTATTATTTTTGTTGATTTTTTTTTTTGGTTTTTAAATTGACAAAAGGGATTAAGTGCCTTTGGGGAATTTTTTGAACTGACCAAAGGGCTTAAGTGCCTTTGGAGATTTTTGTGAGTTAAAAAAAGGGCTTAAGTGCCTTTGGATTTTTTTGTGAGTTGAACAAAGGGCTTAAGTGCCTTTGGAGCTTTTTGTGAGTTGACCAAAGGGCTTAAGTGCCTTTGGAGTGTTTCGTGAGTTGAAAAAAGGGCTTAAGTACCTTTGGGGCTTCTTGTGAGTTGAAAAAATGGCTTAAGTACCTTTGGATATTTTTGTGAGTTGACCAAAGGGCTTAGATGACTTTTGAAACCAAAAAATTATACAAACACTCAAAAGAGACGAATATGGAAGGAGAATGAATAATGTTTGTGTAGGTCTAAAATTTTTGCACTCCTTTCCTTTAGGCTAATGGATCCACACCTCAAAGGGGAATGTGAAAATGATAGGTCTACATCTCAAAGGAGAGTCACTTGATGTCATGACTTCTTTAGTGATTGTCGACGAATTGGTTGGGTTCACTAGGAAACATTTGTATGGTAGTTTCCACATATAGTTTGGTAGTTGATTGATGTGTTTCTTTTAGTTCACTCACATTCATTCATAAAATTAATCAATACAGATGACTGATGTGAAGTCTTTTGCTTGATGCAGGCGATATCAGATGTTGCAGGGTGATATCGGACATCTAATTTTGTACAATAAAGTCTGATATCATATCGGACATTTGATATCATTCAAATAGAGCTGATATTTTTAGGAACCTACAATTTCACAAATTGATACCAAAATATAAATTTGCAACATAATAGAAATTTAATTAAGCATGGATTAGACTATATAAAATTTATTTTTTGTAATGTTTGAAAGAGAAAAATATGAATCTATGCTAAATGTAAAACAACAAAATGCTATAATGGTGAACACCTGATATGATAAACTAAACTTAAGCTTAAATGAAATAATAAATAACAAATATGATCTTATAAATACAAAATTGAGGGATATAAATGCAAACAGAGGTCTGAAGGTGCCCCAAGCAGCCTATAGATGATATCAAATATTGCAGGGCGATATCAAACATTGTAGAGTGATATCAGATGTTCGATATCGTATCGTACCAACTGATGCATAGCTTTGGACCTGCAAACCTACAACAAACATAATGATGGCAAAAATGCAATGGGAAATAGGGGTGAGAAATGCTTAGGGATCTAGGGGAAATCCAGGGAGAGTTCCTAGATTAAATAGGCAAATGTGATTTAGGTGGGTTGGGCTAAAAAACAAGGGGAGTTATGATCTCTCCCAATATAGATGATTTCAGATGATACAATACCATAACTTTTGTGTTGTTGGCCAGGTATGAACAAAATGGTTACAGCAATTTTTTTTCTTTTTGCTGCTCTAGCCAATTTATATTTTACATAAAATCAAACATCTGATTTTACAAAATAAAGTTTGATATTGGGTCGGATAGCCGATATCACTCAAATAGAGCTGATATCATCAAGGAGTTAGAAACAAACTTTATACGGGTGCAAAAATCAAGGTAGGAGGTTAGAAAGTATTTTTAATTAATTTTTTGAATGTTTTGAACTTAGGGTAAATTACCATGGGTCAATTTTAGCATATTACATTTTTCCCCCTCTTTAGCATATTTTTGAAAAAAATGCATTAATGAAAAGATGACATGTTTTACGAGAAAAAAATATTTATTGCAAAAATTATTGAAGTTTCAAGTTTTACCGTAAACTGCATTAGGTATGATACCTCCTTTGAATTTTTGCACCAAATTTTATATTTGGTGGAAAACTCAAAAAAATTGAAATTTGCTTTTGTGGTATACCCCCTAGTGATCGAGTATACCAATTTTAGAGATTGTGGCATACCAATTGACTTCATTTTGTACTTATATTTTTGATATATATATATATATATATTGATCCTTTTTTTTATACGACTTTGAATGATTTGATTTATTAGATGATTTATTGCACTTGCTTATGATGGTTGTGTTACATAATATTTGTATTTATGCTTTGATTTTTTAAACATTTTTTATCATGCTTAACTTAAAATGAAATGATTTTGCAAAGTGTTTTTGGAAGATAAAAGATGTTTTTATGCGATGATAAAATTGATGGATTAGCAATGAATCTCAAAGGATGTTGTGTTGTTATATGACCGTTGGTGGAGATCAATGCTCACTAGGTCATGAAGTAGATCCTGTTGTGAGGAAGTTTTGTATTGCTAATACAAAAAATATTATGGGATCAAGAGTAACCTTGAGGCTTATGATGATGAAAGAGGATGACAATTGTTTTTAAGAGACATTGATTTTTTTTTGGTAAATTTAGTATATTAACAGTGGGTTTTTATAGAGGATCCCAAAACCTTATGTACAAAATCAGCCTTACTTCTAATGATGCATCATGCCTCCTAGCTGGATATATAAGCCTAATTGCAGAGATAGCAAAACCTAGTCTAATTGCCTAGAGACTACAGAGAAGGCATATATGCCTGAATAATGAGATAACAAAATGTAATTTAACCAAGGTAAAAAAATATAATAGCCGAAGAAATTGAAAAATTTAGAGAACAAAAACAAATAGCCATTCACCAGTCATATCACAGCTACTCTGGATCCTCCTGATCCTTCGAGTTCTGACGCTCTTGGGTCTGCTTCAGAATTTTGATCATGGAGTTAACAAAAGTGATATCCATGTGGAGAAGATATCATGATGGGATATCTACTTTGGCTAATATTTCCACCTTAGATGGGAAGCGTGATCACCACACGACCAAACACATGGTCGTGATCCCTTTGTTTGCCATGTGGTCTACCATGCGATTGCATTCTTTGAGGATATGACCTGCTTTCCACCTGCCTCATTGGGATCGGAGTGTTCTTGCCTTGAGAACGATGTTAAAGACCCTCCAAGATGGGTCCTTGGTACCTATAATGTAGTTTACGATGTTGAGCGAATCTCCTTCTATTATTAAAGGTTGAGGATCCTTTGAGAGGATCTGGATTCCTCTTAGGATACCTCTGGCTTTGGCAAAGTGATTTGACTAGGAGCTCAACTCTTCATAGTAGGCCAACACTAGGTTCCCATCATGATATCTAACTACTCTACCTAATCTAGCAGGCCTTGGATTACCCTTAGCCGCTTTGTCAAAATTCAATTTAATCCACCCCACGAGAGGCTTGCTCCAAATGACACTTCTTCGGTAGGGTCCTGTGTCAGCTTTTGGTGATGGTCAAAGATCCATCCTTTTGAAAATCACTTCTTCACTCAAAATGTGGATACGGGGACCGGGAGTGGCTTTAGAGTTCTTGATGATGTAGGATAATGCCCTTTGAGTGATGAAAGGAGGCATTTTCAGGGATCTACCAAAGACTTTGGCATTCCTTTCTAGCCAAATTTGCTAGATGGAGTGGTGGAAGGAGGCCTCAAGAAGGAAGTGGAGTTTTAGATTCTTGAAATGATTGGGCCAATGATGGAAAGCATCTCTGAGGGATTGGGGGGATCATCAAAGGATTTGGAAGGAGGATAGGACAATGCTGAGGACCGAGTGGGAAAAGGGGCAATGCAAGAATAAATGATCCATCGTCTCACACTCAGCTAAGCACATGTAGCACCTATTGGGAAAGGCAAAGACCCTCTTTTGAAGGTTTTCAATGGTTAAATCTATGTTGTGGAAAGCAATCCAAGTAAAGAAATTCACTTTAGGGATGACCCCTTTCCTCCAGAAAACTTTCCACTGATGTTCCAGGGCAGCCTCGCTAGTTAGAAAATCATAGGTAGATTTGATAGAGAATAGACCATCCTCCGTGCCTCGCCAAATGATTCTGTCTGTCCTCATAATAGATGGGATGATAACTAATTGGAGTATTTTTGACAGATAAGTCACTTCATTATTGAACCCATCCACAACTGGTAACTTCCATTGAGGGGGAAAGGTACTCCGGTCTATGAAATCCATCACCTTGAGTTGGGAATTTGGGTCGGTCTGAGATCTTACGCCAGCCAGGTCCACCCTCAAACCAAGGGCCTCTTAAGAAGCCCACCTGTCCTTCCAAAAGAGGATGAGATTGCCATATCCCAAAATCCAGTGGGCTCCCAAGCTGATCAAATGACGGGCTTGGAGTACAGATTTCCAAAAATTTGAAGCTTCGGAGGGAGCCTCGACATCAAGGAAAGAATTGGAACCTAGATATTTCCTTTTGACCAACTTGACCCACTCAACAGAGTCATTTTATAGGATCCTCCATGCATTCTTAGTGATCAAAGTTGTGTTCATTAGCCCTGATATCCTCATCCCCAAGTATCCTTGGTATTTCCTTGAGCAGACCTTATCCCAAGCAACGAGCGAGATTCTAAGTTTTTCTTCATTTTCAGACCATAGAAAGGTCCTCTGGATCTTCTCAATTTTGTAGTCGACAGAAGCTAGAAGCAGGAACACTGACATAAAGTAGGTTGGGATCCAATGAAGACAAGATTTGGTAAGGGTGGCTTTCCTAGCTTATGACAAGAGTTTGCCTTCCCAAGTGCCCAACTTCTTATGTAGGTACTCCAAGATCATGTTCCACATACTTCCTTTGGCACGACCAATGCAAGATAGGTGCAGCCTCAGATAAGAAGTGTAGCACCCTAAAATTGGCACAGTAAAACTTAGTAATAATTAAAATTACATTAGTAATAATTCAAATTCAAATTTTAGCCCCAAAACTGCTCCCAAACTGCCTGTTGCCCGTTTCCTCATTTTTCATGCCATTTTTAGAGTTTGTTTTATCCGTTTAACGATATCGTCGCCGATCATATGATATCGCCTCAGATCAAATGATTTCATCTGGAGAAGAACATCCAGACGATCTTGTCCCAAATTGATTTGTGCATAGTTAGCTTCTGTTTCAACGACATCTCTAATCTGGGCAAAAGTGTGTCTACGCTGTTAGAGACCTCCCCCATTGGAGATATTCCAAATTAGGATGATCTCCAACCTCCTAACCTCCATATTAAGCCTATTTAACCTTAGGACCCCCTCTTGGAATTCCCCCTGGCTGAAATTCCCTATAACACGAATTCTACATGCCTTAGACTATCTTAAACCACCATTTGCATTTGTATTTTTTCAATTTTGTTTGTAGGAACTTCATTGTTTTTCAGTCGGAGCAAGCTCAGATCATCGCAGATGATCCTGTTCAATTCGAGATGATTTTGTACCAATTCGAGACGATTTTGACTGCAGTCAACATTGGGGGCAATCAGTGCCCAAGGTTTGCGTTTTCTCACTTTGTTTGTTGATTTATCTTGCATTTAGTTAAATTTGTTATTATTCCTTATTGTTCTGCATCTTGGAGTTCACCCATATAGCTTAAGTGCATAATGAAGTCATAATTTGTCATTAGAACGTCATAATCTACTTGAATTTTTATTTGTGATTATCACCTTAGCATCTATGTTGCCATTTTACACCATTTTTCTCTATTAGAATAGTTGTATTTATGGTATTTTGTATCTATTTCTCTGTTTGCAGGTCTATGATGAATTCATCTGACAAATTCGTCAGATCTCAGATGATCTTGTCAAATTCCAGACGATCTTGACTGCTTCAAGAATCAAAACCTCCATTAGACATCCGGATCAGGTATGGCTCTTTAGTTTAGCTTATTCTTTTTGTTTTTCTGTTCAAATCTATTTTTTGTATCCATTTAGTCTGCATTTTCATAATAGAACACTTAGATTCATTTGGCCAAACCTAGGACTTGGATGTTTAAAGATAAAACTGAACACATTAAACACATTCCCAACCTAGGCATGGAAACTGCCACTAAACATTTCTTGGTGAACCCCACCATCCATTGAAAAATCACCTTAATACCCCTCCCCCGAGATGCGGGACCTTCAAAGGGCCTCTCAGTCCGAGGTACCATCCCATCCTTTTCCCATCCCCCTTTCGGGCGTGGATCCTTTAGCCTGAAGGTAAGGGTGCGAAAATTTTGGAACGATACATTTTGGTGAACCCGACGTGAATAACATAGGCATATTTCTGATTCAAAAATATAAAAAAACAAATATATATATATATATATATGTGTGTGTGTGTATACAAGAAAAACAAAAACAAAATCATCATTTCAAGTTTATATGTTTTAGATTCAATTCTAAATAGTAGATATTAAATATTACTTTTAGAAGTACTAAAGAAACCATGAGTTTTTACTCAAATCAATATGAGCCCATTAGTAATGTTGGAAGAATTCAGCCAAATACATTTGTTGATTATGACCAACCTCATCCCTATTCAACATCACCTCCATCATGCTTTTCTCATTTTTCATCCATAACCCAACAGGACAATCCCTTTTCCAATCCTCTTCATAACGATATTATCTATTCTCCCATATATCCATATTATGTCTATCAATCCACATATAATCCTCATCCACCCTTTCAATATTCTTCTTTCAATACAACACATCCATTTCAACAAGAAAATACTTATTCTTCCAATTCTACCATGCACTCACCTCATACTTCACAATCTTCCTGTCATCATTCTACCCATAATAAATAAAGTAGAGGTGAGAAACCATTAGGCCCTTTTATGACTGAATTCCTAAGGCATGTATGAAAAACCTTTCGAAAACCTTCATCACGTAAATTTATTAATCTCAATCAACCAATGGATATAATTCTCAAGTATTTACTTGACACAAATAGGATTGAACTCCCTTCCATAAGACAACCTGATACCACAACATATTGGTTTAAACCTGAGCTACATTGTGAATATCATAGAGTGGATGGACATATGACACAAAAATGTAAATATTTAAGATGTTCAATTCAATATTTGATTGATGAGGGTCTTTTTAATATAAAGGAATTACAATCTACAACTGATTATAAATCTCCAGTAAACAATCAAACTCCTACACAAAAAATACCAATAATCAATAAAGACATGGGGATCTCCCAAGAACCCCTATTCAATTATCAACAACAAGAAACCAATCAAATATTGCATGTTAATGTGTCCCATCATGATGATATTATTAATATTGTAACAAAAACTACAAATGAGCAACCTCAAGTTCAATCAACTCAATCCGATATTCAAGATATGGATTCCTCATTTGACCAACCTTCAAAACTATCTTTGGCTCTAGAGAATGATCCAAAATGGAATGTAAGCATAGAAAGCTTATCTTTAAAATCAAAATCTCAATTTGAAGTCCACTTTGATAACCAACAACAAGTGATTAACCCTCAAGCAAAGATATCCCTTTTAGAAGTATCACAAAGTTCTCATAAGGAAACGTTGTTCAAAACATCTAGCCAACAATTTGTTCCTCATGATCTTTTCCCTAAGGACATAATTAATGGTGTAAACCCTCTTGAGGTTAATCATATTTCATTCTATGATGAGGATATTCCTTCCTCTACTCCACAAGAAGACTCATCTCTTTACATTACAGGATCTAATAAAGAAATACTTGTTAAAACTATCATGGTAGATAATGGCTCCTCTCTTAATTTATGCACTTATCAATTATTCCAAAAACTCAAAATAAAGGAAGAAGATCTTAATGAATCAAATGCTATTATAAAATCTTTTAACAATGAAATTCAAGAAACATCAAGGTCTATACATTCTCCATTGTCACAATTACCTTCTATTTCTCACTTTTCTTCATCCATATATGATCATCCTTGTTTACCAAATAACACTCATGCATATATTTCACATATACTTTCTCCATATTATCAAGACTTGGATTATAGTAATAAGAATGAAGAACTTTCTTATCCTTTTGATATTTTATTTTGTAATATGATCAATTTCATACATATAAAAGTAAAATATTTTGCTACATTATTCTACATTATAACAAATCTTTTGTTATCACTACCTTTTATTCATCACCTTTTGTTCTTACTTTCACCACAACCAAATTATCCTTTTTGAAGCAACCTTAGACATGCTATACTCAAATAACCTTATATAATGTATATAGATCATCTTGTATATACCACAATTCCATCATCTAAAAATTCATATAAAAATATAAAAGTTTCAAAAAAAAAAACAATCACATTGTATTTCTTTCAATTCATCAATTAAAATCAAAATATAAAAACATCCAAATCATCAAAATCTTCAAAAAACATCTTTTATTTTTGTACCTCTCAATTTGTGAAGTATTGCAGTTATATTTTTAGTTATTTTGGATAAATTAGCATTTATTTGGAATCCCGCACTTTCACATTCACATGAATAAATATCTTGATTTTATTTGTTATGATTATTAATCTCTCTTATATCAAAGTCCACATCGGCATTAAATAAAGTTTTGAGCATAGAGAACTGATCTTGTTATTTACTTGAACCAAGTATATCTCTTCACATTAAAATGATTTCATTTGCACATTCAATATGATGCTACATAGTAGACGTGGTTTCTTGAGCGAAAAGTTTCCCCTGCTATCCTATCATGCACATGGTCTAGAATCTTTGAGAATTGACAAAAGGACAAGCTCACCCCTACCCAGAATAAAAATCCCTTGCTCTACAGCTAATCCGAGCAAGTATCCCTAGCATATGAAGAAAAAGAAAGATTCAAGAAAAATAAAAATGTTATTTTGAATCATCACAACAATATTTCAGCATTATCTCAAAAATACAAAAGTACAAAAAAAAATAAAAATAAAATAAAAGCAAAAACAAAAGCAATAAAATCCCTATCCTTATCCCTTGAAAAGAAAAGAAGGGTGAATGAGCTTGAATCCCTGGAATTCTCAATTATTCGAAAACTGTGAGGTAAGCCCCATAACAGGTGGTTTGTGCCCAACCCGCTTGGCCTTGGGTAAATCCTAGCATGGTGATATGTCCGTCACATTAGCGACCTTCTTTTGTACAGACCTATGTCGACTTATGGATTAGCTAGCTCTTGATAACCTAACTTACATAGTAGTTTGGTACGGTTACATGCATATAAATCATGGTCAACGAACATTTATTTGGTCAATGCAAATTACTTGTATCAAATTATCTTGCTCAAAATTGGTAAATGAACAATACAATCGCACACACATTTGTATTTGAGAGATTTTGTATCATTATGATAAATCAAGATTGGTAATGAACTCACATTTGCACATGAGGATTCCTTATAAATCTACATTTTTCTTTGAGATAATTTAAAATATCTCTGTAACTCTTTTTGGCATAATTTTATCCTTTTATTTCAGAATTCTTGTTTTGTATAAAAGCAATTACATACATCTTCTCATAAAATCTCAAAAATAATTTCAAACAAAAATTTCATATTATTATTTTTCTGTTTATCAAAAGTCAAAAATGCTTCTTGCAATAAAACCAACAATCTATGTTTCTTCTTTGGATTTTGTGATGATGGTATAAGTTTATACCTAAATATTATATGCCTAGCGCAAACCATTGTACCAATTTTATTTTCCATTTATTTAAAAATCATAACAAACATATGACTTAAATCATTATGTTACACAATTATGCTTTAAAACAAACAAACACCTATTCTATTTCATGTCATTATGTCAAACTTCAATTTTGCAATGATGGTATAATTCCTAGGGAATTATCCAAAAATTTTATCACTTAGGAATTTATGCCTAGAAAAAGTCATTTTAAAATATTTCATGCATAATATTTTCATGGAAATCTGAAAAACAAATCATCATCATCATCATCATTTGCATCATCACAACAAAGTCTTAAGACAGTCTCTTAAGCACTCTTTTACTTTTAGCAATATTTCTATACTAAGATTAGCTTGACGACCGAGTGAGCGGTGACTCCATGAAATGGTCTATAATAGTGACAATGTCCTTTGAAATTATTGTTAAAAGTCCCTTTTATTTTTATCAAATTATCACATCACAAACAACCAAATTGTTTACATCAGATTATTTCATTTAAAATCTTACAGCATGACATCAAAATTATAATGTTTCCAAGTGGCATAATTACATGAATCATCGAATCAATCAATCAAAACATTAAAGCATCATACAAATACATAAGACAAGTCATATGATCAAAAAAATATATCTCATCTATATATATCTCAACAGTATACATACATCATCTCAAAACTAGATTGGTATGCCATAATCTGTACCTAGGCATACTCAATCCCCTATCAAAAATAATAATAAGCACTATAATCAATCTGTGCAATGCAATCTATAGTAGCTAGCCTCAAGAACCCCTTGAGCTCTCAGCCTCATCTCCTCCCCTGCCCTGAGGTGGACGAGGTGGCCCCATCATAGTCCGTGTGGTGCTATGAGTCCTGGACTTTTATCGTGATGATGTCCTTGATGACCTCATCTCGATAGGATCCATAATATACAATCGACAACAGTAAACTCTGCCCCTCTGGCACCATATGGTGGTATAGTGTCTGATAGAATGTGACCTGGGCAATAGCCCATGCTATATCTTGAGTGCTCGCCCCTTCGCTCTGTGCTCTAAGGCATTCTACCTCATCTCTGAGCTGTGTGGCATCCTCTCGATGTCATGCAACCTCATCCTCTAGAGTCTGCACCTCTGCCTAGAGATAGACAGTCTTCGCCTAGAGAGTAACCATCTCGCTACTTTCTCCTATGTCCACACCCTTGCCCTTATCGATCGATGGTGGCCTCTCTCTCCATGGAGAAGGGGGTCTCTCATCCCTCCTATCCCATTGCTGTGGCATCTATTGAGCCTGTGGCCTCCTTTGCTCTCTCCCGTCATGACCCTGTGCTACCTCAATGGCTGCCTAGCATCACCTCCCCATTTGATGCACAACTATGTGAATCAGACCCTGAGCCCTCATCATCTAAGGAGGGCGAATGCCTGTGTACTAAGCATCATAGCCATCAGCTCCCCTAGTGTCGTCCCCATCCATCGGCTGAATGGGGGCATCAACTGTGTCTAGAACCCAGAAGTGCTACATATCTAGAGCCCCACTAACTGTAGTGTTATCCTGGATAGTCTAGGAAAACTCGTAGTCTTTGAGGGATGGGATCCCTTGATGTAGACTAAACTGCCTCAAAAATCGGTCATATCGGTGGAGCTCCACCTCTCCCCTCTCCATCCTCAGCCAGCAGACTTGCCTGACATGAGCCAGCTCCTGTCCATCCTTGACCCACCCTGGATGATCTCTCCAAGGCCTCTAGGTGATCTGGTTGGAGAAAAAGTCATCAAGTAGTCTTTGGGACATCGACAGATCTATCTGCCACTGTGACCCTCTTTGAAGCCACTAGTAGAAAGCTCAAGGCCTCTCCTCATCAATCCCTATCAGTGGAAGCCCTACTAACCTCCGCATCGTGATGGGCTCCTAGCACCAAACCTATAATAGAGATGTCATAACCACACATCGGCCGCCCTTGTATACGACCCCATGCAGGATCCTATACAGTCAACATAGTACAAAGCTCCCCCAAGCAAACTTGTATCCATGGTCTCTCATGTCACAGACCACATCTGTCAGTAGCCATGGTACTCTACATCCACTCTGATGGCATAGCAGTAGACCACCTACAACCCTAGCCAAAACCTGTGTTAGTCTAGATGCCCCAGGCATCTGGCGTAGAGACTCGATGTTCACTTTGCCCTTCTTCAGGGCAAAGCTTAGATCTTCGCATAGTCGCATCATCGCATGGCCTTGATTGGCCACAAGAGTAATTAGCCATCCTTGTATGGGGATCCTCAAAATCCTCCATACATCCTCTAGTGTGGGAGTCATCTCCCCTATCGGTAACCGAAAACAAGAAGAACCCGGATACCACCTCTCTGCTAGGGTTGTCAATAGCCCCATATCTGTAGAAACATGTGGCATCTCTGCCACATGCTGCAAGCTGACCTGAGCTAGTTGATCTCACTCTACCTAAGATAGAGTGGCCAAGTCATCCCTCAACCCGTCGTATTTCCATTCTCTGCTCTTTAGTAATCCTCTCTGCAACATAAAACAACAAAACAATAAAAATCATTAATAAAACAATCATTAATAATGCAAGTACAACAAGTTCAATTTAATAAATGATGATATCATCCACTATTGGATGATATCGTCCCAAATTTGAGCAAATTCATCTCCAATTTTGCCAGTCGAAATCGTCTCCTTTTTGACGAAATCGTCCCCATTTATCCGATTTCGCCCCTGGACGAAATCGGCGATATCGAGACAATTTCGACGAAATCGAGACGATTTCGTCTCGATGACGTCGACGGCCCAAAAACAGCCACGATGCTCAAAAATTATCAAAATTTAATCTAAAAAGCATGAAATACAAAATTCAAGCCTTTTAAACTAAGTTTAGACCCTTACCCGTAGCCCGCACCGGACCTTTATCGATCTGTGCACTGTCTCAACCATCTTGTCTGCAGAGCTCCAGAAACCAAAAAATAATGAAAATGAACAGTAAAAATGAATTAGGGTTTTTCCCTATTTTTCTTAATTTTATTCAAAAACACTTAAACAACATTTTAAAAAAAAAATTGCTTTTTCGCATTTTTACCTCAAACGTTCGATTTGGGTAAAAACACGGAGGGGGCATCATAGTAAGCTGTCGTACAATTCGACCAAGAATCATCACCTAAAAATGGGAATACATTTTTGCTTTCTCGTAGATCGAGAAGAACTCATCTTTAACACATTTTCCTCGAAAAATTTGCTAAAGAGGGGGCAAAATGTAGCACCCTAAAATTGGCGTAGTAAAACTTAGCAATAATTAAAATTACATTAGTAATAATTCAAATTCAAATTTTAACCCCAAAACCGCTCCCAAACCACTCTCTACTGCCCGTTTCCTTGTTTTCTGCACCATTTTTAGAGTTTGTTTTGTCCGTTTTATGATATCATCACCGATCAGATGATATCGCCTCAGATCGGACGATTTCTTCTGGAGAAGAACGTCCAGACGATCTCGTCCCAAATTGATTTGTGCATAGTTAGCTTTTGTTTCAACGACGTCTCTAATCTAGGCAGAAGCGTGTCTGCACCGTTAGAGACCTACCCTGTTGGAGATCTTCCAAATTAGGATTATCTCCAACCTCCTAACCTCCCTCCTAAGCCTATATAACCTTAGGACCCCCTCTTGGCATTCCCCCTAGCTGAAATTCCCTGTAACATGAATTCTACATGCCTTAGACTATTTTAAACCACCATTTGCATTTGTATTTTTTCAAGTTTGTTTATAGGAACTTCATTTTTTTTTAGTCGGAGCAAGCTCAGATCGTCGTAGATGATCCTGTTCAATTCGAGATGATTTTGTACCAATCCGAGATGATTTCGACTGCAGTCAACATTGGGGGCAATCAGTGCCCAAGGTTTGCATTTTCTCACTTTGTTTGTTGATTTATCTTGCATTTAGTTAAATTTGTTATTATTCCTTATTGTTCTGCATCTTGGAGTTCACCCATATAGCTTAAGTGCACAATGAAGTCATAATTTGTCATTAGAACGTCATAATCTACTTGAATTTTTATTTGTGATTATCACCTTAGCATCTATGTTGCCATTTTACACCATTTTTCTCTGTTAGAATAGTTGCATTTTTGGTATTTTGTATCTATTTCTCTGTTTGCAGGTCTCTAACGAATTTTTCTAACGAATTCGTCAGATCTTGGATGATATTTTCAAATTCCAGACGATCCTGACTGCTTCAAGAATCAGAACCTCCATTAGACATCCGGATCAGGTATGGCTCTTTAGTTTAGCTTATTCTTTCTATTTTTCTGTTCAAATCTATTTTCTGTATCCATTTAGTCTGCATTTTCACAATAGAACACTTAGATTCATCTGGCCAAACCTAGGACTTGGATGTTTAAAGATAAAACTGAACACATTAAACACATTCCCAACCTAGGTATGGAAACTGCCACTAAACGTTTCCTGGTGAACCCCACCATTCGTCAAAAAATCACCTTAATACCCCTCCCCCAAGATGCGGGACCTTCAAAGGGCCTCTCAGTCTGAGGTACTATCCCATCCTTTTCCCATCCCCATTTTTGGGCATGGATCCTTTAGCCTGAAGGTAAGGGTGCAAAAATTTTGGAACGATACAAGAAGTAGGCAGGGAGTCAATGGTGCACTCCAAAATTATGGCAATCATGAGTTGCCTTTGTAGGGGAGTGTTAATAAAGTAGATTTTGCTTTTAATGTAATTGACCTTTTGCCCAGAAGCCTATTCATAATGGGATAGGATACGCTTTAGGGATTTGGCTTGGGCTACCGATGCCCCAGTGGAGATGAGGGTGTCATCCATGAATTGTTGGTGAGTTATGGGGTCAACTCTTGTAGTGGGAAGAATGCCAAAAATCTTGTTCTGTCGAAGAGCCTCTTTCAAAGACCAGCTCAGAACCTTTGCCAGGATGATGAAGAGGATAGGTGACAAAGGGTTGCCTTGTCTGAGGCCTCTGGTGCTTTGGAAGTACCCAAAAGGGGATCTGTTTGTTGTGGGCCAAACAAGGTTAACTTTTTCCTACTTTTGTCACATGCCCGTGCATTTAATTATCAACCCAGGGAGCTTCATAAACTTGCAAAGGGTCTGAATAATATTACTTACAAAACCACTTGAGATGAATCCGCTAATACTACTATTGGGGGGTGTTTTCAAAATGGTTTTCAATCATTCATGCACTCCTCAATAATTTATGTAAGAAGAAAATAATTAAATCTATGGAAATGAAACATTCACACATTCTTGAAAATGAATCTACTGCAAATACTAGGAATAGTAATGAGGTAAATGACCTTTCAAAAGCAATAGACTATTCTAGAAAGCAAGAGAAAAGTGGGGAAGAAATACTAGCTTGGAGTGGGCCCAAGCTCCAACAACTTCCTCCCAGCTGAACACCCGCTTAGAAATCTTAGAACTGTAATATATTTATCAAAGTGTTACAATATTTATCTATCTTTGTATCTCTATATGAATCTATATCAATATATATCTCCCAGAATGGTCTACGCATGTTTATATAACACACCCATAGAACTTCTATTATAAATAGGTTACAACAGTCGATTCATCCCAGACTAAATTAAGACAGTCTGGTGAATGCAATCGACATCTGCTTAAAATTGGCATTTGGTTCTAACGACAACGTGTTCACTGATTGGTTCATGCTTCACCTGGCATTGGTAAGATGTTTTCATATGTTGGTGCAATCTCCAATTTAGCTCTACATGACGTAGAGTTAGAACTGCACCAGCTGCTGTTGTCCATGTCGTATAAATCTGGTCAATGGGTGAAGAACAGAGGTGCATTCCTTATTAGGAAGGCGTCTAAGTATATCGGGTGCCTTCCCTATATGGAAGGTATCTTATTATCGTGGTGCCTTCCTGGAAGAGGAAGGTGCTTACCTTTTGTTGGCACCTTCCTATGGGAGGAAGGCACTTGCCTTCTAGTGGTGCATTCCTTATGGGAGGAATGTGCTCGCCTTCTGTAAGGAAGGTGCATCTTCTAGTGGTGCCTTCCTTATGAGAGGAATGTGCTTTACCTGTCGTGGTGCATTCCCATCGGTGCCTTCCTTCCTTTTGGCACCTTCTTGGAGGAGGAAGGCACTTCTCTTTCCTTGGAACCTTCTTGGAAGAGGAAGGTGCCTACGTTCTCTTGGTGCCTTCCTAGAAGAGGAATGCGCCTATGTTATCTTGGTGCCTTCATGGAAGAGGAAGGTGCCTATGTTCTCTACATTGAACCCCAAAGAAACAAAGTTCCAGGTCCATCAAAAGACCTCAATTGATCCAAATCTAACTAAACCAACTACAATTTCACAAAACACACTGAAAACACACAAATTAGATAACATGCATAATTTCATCAAATATCTATATAATAATTTATAAAAGTATGCAATCCTTATTATACAACCGCATAATGATCAAGAAAATGTGTAAAAAATATGAGCATTTCTGGTGCTCATCATCCCCCCATGCCTAACATATGCCACGCTCTCGTGGCATCAAAATCATAGATAGCCCGGTTGATCCTTCATCGTTGTTATTTCTTGGAGGGTTCGGTTGCCCCTGTGGCCTGAGTCTGTCTCTTCTGTGCATTGGCATCTAAAGGTGTGGCTCACCTCTTCCTACATAGAACTAAGGGTGCGGTTGTCGATTGTCCCTTTCTCATTCTGGTCGCTACTGGTAGTGATCTAGCCAACATCATCTCTACTGACTAGAATGCAGCTTCGGTGGCTTGCTAGAGGTCAGTGTCTAGAAGTTTGATCGCTGCCAAAGGGATATCTAAATTATCCCCCCTAGAAGGTACTACTTGGGCCTTGTATAATATGGCCACTTTAGGAGTAAGCCCTGTGTTCTCCTTTGTAATGGTTGTGGCCTCCAATTGGGGGCCATATACCCCCCATCATTCCAAATACCTCCTCATCATGGAGGGTCATCCCCAGGATGAATCGTAAATATCCTACAACTGGCTATCCTCTACTAGGTTAATGGAGATGCCAGAGTCTCCTCTCATCCTCGAGGCTACCTTCCTGGCATCTTTTTCTGCTTTCATCTCCTTGAGTAGTTGTTCGAACTATTTTTGCCTTTTGGCAAATGGCTACATATACCACTCATCCTCTTCTGGCTCAACGAAGGTCACCTTCACCTTCTTTCGAGCTGTCTTGGGCCTTTTTCCTCTAGCCTCTACAGAAAATGTAGTGGCTCAAATAGAGGTCTCCTCTTTCTCCCTGGTGGGCGTCTCCTCACTTTGAGGAGCTTGCTCTGGAGTGTTCTCTTCATTCTATGCTGCTATTTCTGGGGGTGATCCTTCGTTCTCCTATATGTCCGATGTCAACCCCTCAGGCTCTTCTCCTTCTTCAGATCTGGGGATTTCTTCCTTATCTTCTGGTCCCATCTACTATTGGAGGCCCTCGTCCTACTCTGTATCACTTAGGATGATGACAAGGGGTATTTTGGGACTTCTCTCCCCTTCACTCCCAAAAACAAAAGAATTCTCCTCTGCCTCCGAGCTGCTCTTTCGGGCGTCCGATCGAATTTCCCTCGAAGAAAATACTCGTTTGATAGATGTGGGAGAATTTGTTGGGACTTCTTTTGCCCAATTAGTTTGAGTGTACACATCTCTTCTTTTTGTTCCCCTATCCTGAAGTAGCTGGTTTTCCTCCCGCAACTACTAGACCAACTACTTGAGTTGGGTGATCCGTCTATCTCATTCCTTCAACTCCCCTACATGCTTGTTTTGGTAGTCCTCCAAAATTTGTTGGGTCATCCAGCAATTGGTTTGCCATTCGAGTGCCTCCTCCAAGGTTGTATCGACCTGGTCATTGTTCCCAAAAGTCACTACATCTTGTGGGCTCCAGTTCGTCAATTCTTGGAGGGTTTGGGCTGCAACATCTACTTTTAGGTCGCTCTATTCTTCCTCTATCGAGAGGAGTCACCACACAAATTTCCTCCTGGGGACTGGTTCTATCAGGTGAAACTCATCCTCACCATTAACAAGCAGTGATCCTTCCTCCTCATGATCAGGCACTAGGGAATGCCCTCTTCCCTCCGTGCTCTTGGGTACTGGTGACTGCCCTCATTCCTCTATGTTTTTAGGTGCTGGTGACTTCCCTCTTTCCTCTATGAAATAGGGCAATGCCAATTGCCTGATGCTGGCTATTTCCTCTGTAGGGTATCCCTCATCTTGCCGTACTTCAGAAACAGTATCATGTTGCTTTTCTTGGCCACCATCTCCCTCTGTGTCAGGGTTCTACCTTTGCACTTCTGCATGGTGGGCTAAGGCATATGGTGCCCCATTCTAGTACCAAGCCACTTCATCCTTCAGAGCATTCACCAAGTAGAAGGGCATGTTTAACTTCCTTCCTTGCACTAGGTGATTTAGAAACTGCACATGATTAGCGTGTAGATGGATATATTTCCTGGTGCATGTGAAGAATCGAGCAACCTACTCGAATATCTTCTATAGATTCATGGGGAGTCTATTTTTTGGTAACCCCTCCTTGTCTATCTACACATTCTCTCCTAGCAGTAGCACCTCGGTGTACGGCTTCAACAGTCCACCTTTGTATACACATTCCCTTGTGAGGGGCAATCTAGTCGCCTATGAGATGAACTTAGGGGTGACTAGAATTTATACTCCTCATACTTGGGACACATTGCCCCTCAAGGAGGTAGTGAACTCCTTGGCTACCTCCATTTCCTGGCCCTGACTAACCAGGGTACAGTATTCGAGCCATCCCTCGGCCTCGAACTATGTTTTCACTGCTCCTCTAATTTCGTCTTTATCCCCTAGTTCATTCTTCTTCACTACGTGATTCTTAGACATTCCTCCCATGGTGCCTTCCCTTACTACTACTATTTTTTTCTATCCTTCCTTCCTTAGGAAGGTGCCTTCTTATAGGGAAGGTGCCTAACCCTAGCAGTTATGGAAGGCGCCATATCATTGGCATGCGGTTTTGGCTATGGGGGGATATGATCTTTATGACAACGATATCTTTTTCGGTACTGCATATTTTATAAATAATTATATAAAAATTTGAATTAACATGCACGTACCTGATTCGGTGTTTCAGGCATCATGAAGGCTGTTGATTTGCTGATTCGTGACATGAGGGAGGGGTATGGTCATCTAGTGCCACTCATTCATGTGATGCTTCATTTCGCTTGAGGTGTCCAGGAGGCATGAGTGTCGGCTATATGTGAAAGGCATTCTTTGGTACCTTCCCCATGTGGAAGGCATTGATCTGGCACATTATCGATGTTGTAGATGCTTTCTGAATGGATGCGCATTCTGGTGATGGAAGGTGCCTCTGATTGGATGTGCCATCCAATGGTGGAAGGCACCTTCTTGATGATGGTGCCTTCTTACTATGAAAGGTGCTCCTGATTGGGTGTGCCTTTTCAATGTGGAAGGTGCCTCGGCCTGCATGTGCCTTCTCAATGATGGAAGGTGCTTTGGTCTGCATGCACCTTCCTGATGTGGAAGGCACCTTTGGCTAGATGCGCCTTCCTGATGTGGACGGTGCGTTGGCTTTTTTTTTTATGGTGCCTTCCAGCCACGGAAGGCCCATATATATATTATTATTATTATTATTTTAGAACTCTTAGAACTGGGTTGGGCGCCTTATTTATAAGGAAGGTGCCTTCCATTGGTGGGGAACCTTCTATAAGGAAGATGCCTTCTTCTGGATGGGTGCCTTATTTATAAGGAAGGAGCCTTATTCTGGCTGGGCACCTTCTGGATGTGGAAGGCGCCTTCTTATGGCTAGGTGCCTTCTTTATAAGGAAGGTGCCTTATTCTGGTTGGGTGCCTTTTGGATGTGGAAGGTGCCTTCTTATAGTTGGGTGCCTTCTGGATGTGGAAGGTGCCTTCTTCTCGGTAATCATGTTGCGATTGACTGGAAAAAAGGGTGATCAAGCCTTCCCAATCTTGCTTCATGCTGCCTTAGCTTCTACCTACAATCCGATGTCATAATCTGAGCCGAATCAGGATTGGTTTCCTATATACCTATTCTTTGTGCTGTCAGGTCCTCCACCTACAAAAAGCAACCAAAAAAAATGAAAATAAAGGTAGTTAGATGCATTTCGTGCCTGTTAGGCCCTGGTTTAGGATGCCTGCAACTTGCATGTGGGCATCATCCCTGCAAAAACACACTATATATAAAAACTATATTAACTAATTTTGGGTGAGCACTTCCATGCTCATCATTTCACCTGTGAGAGTTTGGTCCAGATATAGCAAGATGGGGTCTCCTCCACGCCTATTCTAGATTCTACCTATATCGTTTTGGACGTGTTATAGGGGCATAGTCGATGGCCATTAACTGTGAATATGGTGTCACTGCCATAAATTGTCTTAACGCACACCGCCCCATTTTTGATGAGCTCCACCACCTTATACGGCCCCATACATCTTTGCATTAATTTGCCCTTCCTCTCCTATAACCAATAATCGTACAACAGTACCCATTCTCCTTCTTGGAACTACTTCAGGTTAATGTGGCTATCATGCCACCGCTTTCTTTGCTTCTGTACAATTTTTGTCCTATGCAAAGCATCTAATCGGATTTTGTCCAACTGATCTAGCTATCGAATCCTTTGTTTTTGAGCTTCATCCAAGCTCAAGTTCAATTCTGAAGCCGTTCTTAGTGTCTTGATTTCAAATTCAATAGGCATCATCGTATTTTTCCCATAGACCAGTTGGAAAGTTGTAAATCCTATGGTGGATTTCCACGTGGTGTTATATGCCCAAACTTCCTTCGGTAATCGTGTAGCCCAATATTTCTTGTGTTGCTACACAGTCTTCATCAAGATGTTCTCTATTTCTCTGTTTGTCACTTCCACTTGCCCATTTTCCTGCGGATGGTAGGGCATAGTTTTATCGTGCCAAACTCTATATTGCTCCATCATTTCCTTAATCAACTTGGAGGTAAATTGAGGCCCTTGGTCTGTTGTTATCTCCCGAGGGACCCAAAATCATGTAAAAATATGGGAAAATAAGAAATTGGTGACCGTTATTTCCTTTGAATCCCTCAATGCCTATACTTCAACCCATTTGGTAATGTAATCCGTACAGACCAAAATAAACCTCCTCCCCATCGAAGGTGGATTAAACGGTCCCACGAAGTCCATGCCCCACTTATCGAAAGGTTCTAGGTGTACCTGAGGCTGGAGGGGCATTTTGTCTTGATGGGTTGGTCTACCCATACTTTGGCATTCATCACACTTGCTGGCATACATAGCCGTATCCTTAAACAAAGTGGGCCAAAAGTACCCAGCCTGTAGGATTTTGTAGGCAGTTTATTTCCCTACAAAGTGTCCTCTGCATGGCTCGTCATGACATGCTTTGAGTACTTCTGAGAACTCCTATTCTGCTATGCATCTTCTTATAATTTGGTTGCATCCTATTTTAAATAGGAGACCATCCATCCATAGGAATGATGCACTTTTCTCTATGACCGCCTGCTTTTCTTGGTAAGAGAGAGTAGGTGAGGTCATTTCGGTGGCCAAGTAATTGGCTATAACTGCATACCATGGGGTTTGCTCACTAATAGTGAACAAATGTTCATCTGGAAACTAGTCTTCCACTGCTTGATGGTCTACTGGTATCAATCTAGATAGAAAATTTGCCACGACGTTATCCTTGCCTGGTTTTTTGACTATGGTGATGTCGAATTCCTACAGTAGCAACAACCATATGATAATTCTTCTATCAATGGCTGGCTTGCTCATTAGGTATCTGATAGCCACGTGGTCCGTATGGACAAAAACCTTATATCTGATGATATAGTGGAAGAATTTGTTTATAGCATAGACAAATGCTAGGAATTCCTTCTCTGTTATTGTGTAGTTGAGCTCTGCTCCTGCCAAGTTTTTACTGACATAATAAATGGCATAAAATTCTTCACCATATTTTTGTCCAAGGACTGCTCCAATTGCACCATTGGATGCGTCACAATAAATATGGAACGGTATGGCCCAATTTGGTCCTCTTAAAACTGGTGCAGATATCGATTTCTCCTTAAGCAATTGGAACGCTTCTTCGCAGTCTTCCGTCCAATTGAACTCCATATCCTTAGATAATAGAGTGTGTAGTGGTTTGGCAATTTTACTAAATTTAGTAATAAATAACCAATAGTATTCGATTGATCCAAGAAAACTTCTTACCTCCTTCTACATTCTGGGGCTGGGTAGGTCTCTGATGACCTCAATCTTCCTTTTATCAACTTTTATTCCTTCTACAGAGAGGTGGTGTCCCAGTACGATGCCTTCTTGCATCATCATAAAATATTTTTTATTACTTAGGGACAAATTATTTTCCTTGCTTCTGTCGAGCACACTTTCCAAATTTGTCATTGCCTCCTCGAAGGTTTCTCCATAGACGGTGAAGTCATCCATGTATACCTCGACCCCATCTCCCATAATGTCTAAGAATATGCTAAGCACCGCCCTTTGAAAGGTGGCAGGTGCGTTGCACAGTCCGAAAGGTAATACCCTATAGGCAAACGTTCCCCATGGGTAGGTGAACATTGTCTTATCTTGATATTCTTCTCCTATCTGGATCTGGTTGTATCCACTGAATCCATCCAGAAAGGAGAAGTACTTCCTCCTTGAGAGTGTGTCCAAGACCTGATCAATGAACATGAGTGGGAAGTGGTCTTTCTTGGTTGCTTTGTTCAATGCTCTGTAGTCCACATAGATTTACCACTTCTCATTCTTTTTAGGGACCACCACTAACGGTGATACCCAATCGCTATCAAAAATTGGATATATGAATCTGGCAGCCAAGAGTTTGTGCAGTTCTTCCTTGACAATGTCTTTCATTGTCAAATTCATTCTTCACTGCGGCTGCCAACTTGGAGGTGCCTGATCATCTAGGAAAATTCGATGGGTATAGATCTCTGGGATGATGCCCTGCATATCTAAGTAATCCCATGCAAATGCTTGTTGGTGCCTTACCAAGAGATCTTCTAATTTTGTTAGTTGTGTGGGAATCAACCTACTATTGACATTTAATGTTCTTCCTGGCTTAACATGTATCTGTCGGACGTGGTGATCTTGGGCACCAATCAATGGCGATCTAGGTGCAGAGATGGAGGTTTCTCTATGGAGAAACTCCAAAATAGCACCATCTTCGTCCTCTTTTGTCAACTCCTCCAATGTCATCACCGACTGGATTATGGACAGCTCCGTATTTCCATGCTCAGTGATCATGGGTTCTACTACTAAGTCGACAGACTGTGCTGGAGGTGAAATGGTTAGCCTTTTAATGTTTCACCCATCGTATATGGTCATCAACTCATCCCGGTGGTTGATGTACGCATCAGCTATTACCAACCATGGCCTCCCCAAGATGAGCGGGTAACCTCCCAGCCTAGTTTTGGATTGCAAAACTAAAAAGTCGACTGGGTATTCCTATGCACTAACCGTTACTATCACATCTTCCAACATCCCTTTCGATGATACGGTCGATCGATCGGCTAGCTGCAACACTATCATGGTGGGTTTCAAGTTCATGAGCTGTAGCCTTTGCATGGTCTCTTGAGGCATTACATTGATTACTGCTCTGAGATCGACCAACGTATTGGATAGGGAATGTCCCTCAATTTTTATATTCAGCACCGGGCTACCTGGGTCTACATACTTTGGATGGCATGTTCTACCCATCATCAAATCTGCCAGTTTACCCATGACATTGATATTATAGGTTTCTTTTCATCCTGGCTTCCTCAGACACATCTCTCTAATTGCCTTGGTATATATGGGAACATCTCGGATTGCTTGAAATAATGGAATTGTCACTATGAGGTTCTTCAAGCTTGACAAGATGTCAAATTTTGGCTGTGTTACTTTTCTCTATTCTTGCAACCGACTAGGAAATGGAGCCTTCGCTCTCCCAAGTGTTTCTTCCTCTTCTACCAAATGTGTTTCTTCTACCTCTTCCTCCTCTTATACCAGTGGAGGTGTTCCTACTCATAGCTACCTACCTGACCTAAGCTAAATATTGTACATAGGATACATCTCACCCTCCACATTGTATGCTAGCTAGTTCACTCTATTGTTCGGATTTACCATCGGTTGTGCGGGTATCTGCCCAGGTCTCATTGCTGGCAATGTCGGTAAATTCTATTGGGGGTGAGCTAGTGCTACATTCTGTAGATCCTGATTCCATGTAGTATTGCCTCTCCACTACTGCCCAGGATATGGATATGGCATCCATGGCTGTTGGTTCGAGAATGTTGTTGGGGGTGCGTTAGACTAGGGTGATGGCCCCCACCACCCCATGTTAGGTGGTTGAGGTGGTCCTTGGTGCATGTATGTCCCTCCCCCATATGGCAGCATTTCAATTGGCATATTCCCCGTAGGGGGCTGTGGCCAATCTTCCTATTGCCTATGAAATAGGCATCCATGCTTTTAGCCTCCTCCTGATTACTGGGCAGTCGTGGGCATAATTGAGTTTTATGATTCAGCCTGCAAACTGTGCATACTCTGACTTTGTTCTCTAGGCATGCATTCTTTGCATGCCTTCCTCTATGTTTTGGATAGAAATAAGCTAATGCTACATCATTCTCTTGCTTCTTTTTCTCTAACAACAACATATCCATCTACAATGCTAGAGATGAGAGCATTTCACTCTTTAAATCCTCCAGCATGTTACCTATTTCTATCTTTGTGACTGAAGCAGTTGCTTTCATGGTTCTAGAGGTGGCCTTGCCTCACCTTATTGAGTAGTTTTGACATAATTGTCAGATGTCTTCCATAGCATGCTTGTAGACATCACCTCTGAAGATCATGTTAAGAGCCTCCAGTGATTCATTGCAAGATGCTTTTGAGGGACTTATCAGATAGTCTTGCGTGAGGATATCGTTGAAGATTAAAGTTGAATCTCTCCCAGTACTCCTCAAGAGACTCATATTCTTTCTGTGTCATGGTCGGGACCTCCTCCCTGGAGTCTCTTGCTCTCCTGAAATCTTGGTATTGTTCTAAAAGAGCCTCTTCATCTGGTCCCAAGTGGCAATGTGTTTGTCTCCTAGACCGATGAACCACCACAAAGCTACATCGTCTAATGTAGAAGGAAATAGTTTCAGCTTCTACGTATCATATTTGTAGTCCACAGACCTACATAAGACATCAAACTTAAATAAAAATAGGTCAAGGTCCTCAGTCGGGTATCCTATGAAGGACGGAAGGTGAGCAGGGGATATTTTTTTCATTTTAGCATCTCCTACTCCTTCCTCTATCAGGAAACTAAATCTAGATGAGACCTCATCGTTATCAGCTATTTTTTCAATAAATGTGGTTTCTAATGTAGTGCTTATGGCCTTACGGTCATTTAAGACTTTTTGAGTCAAAGCTCTAAGGTTGTCTGGTGAGATCATCCAATCTTCTACAACCTTCCACAACAGGGCTTCTTCTAAGGGAGTCCTATTAAATAGGGGATTTATGATGATTCATTCTTCCCCACATTGGTGGGATGAGGAGGCACTTTGCACAAAGTGTGGTTCCTCACTCCAATGAATTGCTGGTGGGTCGAGTGAGTCTAATTCAAATTCAGAATGCTTGTTTGACTCTGGTTTTGCTGGATTGGTTCTTACAAACCGACCGTCCGGTCATCTTCTTCTCAAAGAACTCATACAAGGTCATATGGAAGGTTTCAGGGTATCGTAAATAATCTACTTGAGATGCTTCCCCAGCAACGGTGCCAAAATTTTGCAGGCCAAACAAGGTTAAATTTTTCCTACTTTTGTCACATGCCCGTGCATTTAATTATCAACCCAAGGAGCTTCGTAAACTTGCGAAGGGTCTGAATAAGATTGCTTACAATACCAATTGATATGAATCCGATAATCCTACTATTGGGGGGTGTTTTCAAAATGGTTGTCAATCATTCATGCACTCCTCAATAATTTACGTAAGAAGAAAATAATTAAATCTACGAAAATGAAACATTCACACATTCTTGAAAATGAATCTACTGCAAATACTGGGAATAGTAATGAGGTAAATGACCTTTCAAAAGCAATAGACTATTCTAGAAAGTAGGAGAAAAGTGGGGAAGAAATACTAGCTTGGAGTGGGCCCAAGCTCCAACAACTTCCTCCCAGCTGAACACGCTCTTAGAACTATAATATATTTATCAAAGTGTTACAATATTTATCTATCTTTGTATCTCTATATGAATCTATATCAATATATATCTCCCAGAATGGTCTATGCGTGTTTATATAACACACCCACAAAAATTTTGTTACAAAGAGGTTACAACAGTCGATTCATCCCAGACTAAATTAAGACAGTCTGGTGAATGCAATCGACATCTGCTTAAAACTGGCATTTGGTTCTAATGATGGCATGTTCGCTGATTGGTTCGTGCTTCACCTAGCATTGGTAAGATGTTTTTATACATTGGTGTGATCTCCAATTTAGCTCTACATGACGTAGAGTTGGAACTGCACCAACCACTGCTATCCACGTTGTATAAATCTGGTCAACAGGCGAAGAACAGAGGTGCCTTCCTTATGAGGAAGGTGCCTAAGTATATCGGGTGCCTTCCCTATACAAAAGGTATCTTATTTCCATGGTGCCTTCCTGGAAGAGGAAGGCACTTACCTTCTATTGGCACCTTCCTATGGGAGGAAGGTGTTTGCCTTCTAGTGGTGCCTTCCTTATGGAAGGAAGGTGCTCACCTTCTGTGAGGAAGGCACGTCTTCTAGTGGTGCCTTCCTTATGGGAGGAAGGCACTTTGCCTGTCGTGGCACCTTCCCATTAGCTCCTTCCCTTTGGTGCCTTCATAATGAGAGGAAGGTGTTTCCTTCCTTTTGGTGCCTTCCTTTAGGAGGAAGGTGCTTCTCTTTCCTTGGTGCCTTCCTAGAAGAGGAAGGTGCCTATGTTCTCTTGGCACCTTCCTGGAAGATGAAGGCGCCTATGTTCTCTGCATTGACCCCCAAAGAAACAAAGTGCCAGGTCCATCAAAAGACCTTGACTGATCCAAATATAACTAAACCAACTGCAATTCGACAAAACACACTGAAAACACACAAATTAGATAACACGCATAATTTCATCAAATATCTATATAATCATTTATAAAAGTACGCAATCCTTATTATACAACTGCATAATGATCAAGAAAATGTGTACAAAATATGAGCATTTTTGGTGCTCATCACCATTGATCAGGACGGAGAAGAAGGGAGTGGATATGCAGCTAAAGACAAGGTCAATCTAATGAGGATGGAAACCAAACTTGATGAGGACTGCACACAAGAACCCTTTATCAACTCTATCAAAAGCTTTGTTCATGTCTAATTTGAGAAAGAGTGCAGCATTCTTGGAGAGATAAGCAGAGTGAGGAGTTTCATGGATAGTGATGATGCCATCAAGAATGTTTCTGCCTTTAACAGTGCTTCCCTTGCAAGGATAAATTAGGAGAGGGAGGACGAGCTTTAGTATATTTGCTATAGACTTGGTGAGGATCTTGTAAAAAAAATTGCACAGGCTGATGGGCCGGTAATCAGAGAAGATTTTATAGGTGGGGGACTTTGGGATGAGAGAAAGAAAGATGGAATTAAGCCCCAGGTGAATGGATCTGGAAGCTTTAATATCCCGAATAGCTTCGTACACATCCGAACCCACAACCTCCTACATGACTTGAAAAAAGTGGGAGGGAAAACCATTAGGGCCAGGGGCCTTGTTAGTTTGTATAGAGAACAAGGCTTCTTTAATCTCAGATGAGGAAAAAGGTTCTAGCAAATTGATGCTTACCTCATGGGGGACTTTAGTCAGAAATTTGGCAAGCAAAGATTTTTGGACCTGGAGGTCACTGTCGGGAGGATTGCCAAGCAAGTCCTAAAAAAAATCAACAGCTTCATTTCTGATTTCCTCTATTTCTCTTGTTACGTGCCCATCCTTGTAGGACACTTCCTTGATCTTGTTGGACCCTCTATGCCTCATGGTTGACACATGAAAGAACCTCGTGTTGGAGTCTCCGTTATTCAACCAAAGGTCTCTAGATTTCTGGTACTAGAAGGTTTCCTCCCTTGCTAGAATAGAATGGTAGTCCACCAAGAGGCTCCGTTCTTCCTCCTTTAGGGACTCAATGTAACCTTCGAGCTCCATTCTATCCTCCAAAATTTTTAGGTTCTTCGAAATGGACTTCTTGGAATTGAATATGTTGCCAAAGACCTCTTTATTTCATATTTTCAACTTCTCTTTGACCATCTTGAGTTTTATAGCCACTCTGTTTGAAGTGGATCCTCTCACCTCCTGTTGCCACCAAGTTGATACCAATCCTTTGAAATATTTATGAGAAGTCCACATGGATTCAAATCTGAAGGGGGTCTTAAAGGCAGGCCTATCTCTCATCTTAAGAATAATAGGGTTGTGATCAGATCCAATCCTTGGTAAGGTCAAGAGAGTTGCACCTTCAAGGATGGGAATAACTTCTTGGGATATGAAAAATATATCGAGCTTGACTTGAATAAGGCTGCTACCGATCCTCCTATTGCTCCATGTGAAGGATAACCCTTTGAGGTCGATGTCAAGCAAGATGTTAGTAGAGACAAAATATCTAAAGTCCTCCAGGCTACAGCTGGAATGGTCAGAACCTCCTTTTCAGATGGGTGTAGAGGACAGTTGAAGTCTCCCCCTACGACCCAAGGAAAGTTATTGAAATTATCCCGCATCTGGGATATAGCCTTCCACATTTCTGCTCTCTCCATGGTAGAATTTGAAGCATAAACATTGGATAGGATCCAAGAAAAATTGATGGTTTTGGAGTGGAACAACACATTGATAATCCTATTGGAGGTTGATAGCAAGCTGCCCTTGACACTCTCTAGATCCCAAAGGACCATGAGACCACCCGCTATTCCCACTGTAGGACTGGAGAGAAATTTTGGTTTGGCCCAAATGGCCTTAGCAGCTTTATCAGATGATACTGCATCGGTCTTGGTATCCTACAAAATTAGGATGGAGGGGTTGGTCCTCTTTTGGAGATCAACCACTAACCTTCGTTTGGCTGCTCCATTCAGTCCTCTCACATTCCATGAGAGAACTTTCATCTGGATAGTTTGAGGTTCTTCTTGCCTCCCTTTCCTTGTTGGAAGGGAGGTTTAGGTACATGTGTTTCGCCCGTCTGAGTATCGGAGTCATCTAGAAACAGTAGACGTTGGGTGCCATTCGTGACGTCTACCATCGTATCTTTGTCTCTTCTATATTTTTTGGGAGGTTGGCCTTGCTTCCTCTCACTTCCATAATCCACGCTTTGCTTTCGGCTCCTAGTATTTTGAGGGCTTATATGTCCGGTCTGTTTGTCGGCCCTCCTTCCTAGGAGGTAATCTTCTAGCAAGGTTTGGGAATGGTTGAAATCGAAAGGGCCCTGGTCCTGGAGCATGGGTGGATCTGACTGAGTGGTGTTTTTGGGGGGGTACATTCCTTCTCCTCCTATGGATGACTCTTCTGGCAGGATTTTCCTCCTTGCTAGGTGTCCGCTCTAAACTATTCTGGTTTCGGTTGGTGGGTGTTATCCTCCTATGGCTGGGATACTTCATCATGGTCACTGGTGGGGCTTGGAGAACCTTGGGCCTCTACATTTGGAGGACTAGGCCCTTTCTCCTAGCCTTCTCCATGTTCTAGGGGGTTAAAGCTCTCCCGCTTCTTCTCGCCCAATTTTTGAGGACAGTTGGACTGAAGGTGGCCTTATGAACAGAACTGGGGGCAAAAAGCTGGTCTATTCTCATAGACTATAGCTTGTTTGTGGAGGATAGTGCCTCTAGACTAGATGGTGATGGAGTATGGGAGGTCCACCTCTAGATCTGTAAAAATGCAAAATCATGCCTGGACGAACCTAGTTTGGGCTCGGGTGGGAGGATCAATAGTGACCAACTCTCCTATAGAGCGGGCAATGCCTCTTATTACATTTTTGTGCCATTTGAAGAGGGGGAGACTCGAAAGTATGACCTATATTGGAGCAATGTTGATTTTTTGGGTGTTTGGGTTGAATTCCATGCGCCACTTCCTAAGAAATAGGCTCTTATGACCCAGGAACCATGGGCCTCTAGCCAATATTTTGTAGTAGTCCTCCTTGTTGTTTAGGCTAATAGCGAAAAAGCCTCGGGTTAGGGCCGCCAACTCCATGTGCCCAGAGGTCCTCCATTTGTTTGTCGCCCATCTACGGATGGTCTCCATGTTAGGCCGACCACCGATAAACTTACCAATGAGGGTATATTTCTTGTACTCCATGAATCTTGAGAGGACATCCGTCGAGATATCCAGCTCATTCCCAGCCAAAAATAGGTCCTTGGTGAAGTGATCGCTTAGGGTTTTTGAAGTAACTTCCTGGGCATAGGACTTATGAGGCCCTCCTCCCATTTTGTTTGGTGGTTCCTTACCTTGACTGTCTTCATCATCATTTCATAAACCCTCTATTGACAAGGATGCCTCAGTACCCCTGGGACCCGGCTGCCCTCTGTTTGCTCCACTGTGCCCTTGGTTTGAACCGTTACTACTTTTGTGCTCTACTACAGATGAAGTCCCACCCTCCATCCCACTCTAAATCCAGATTGCTAGGGTTTGATCATCAGAAAAAAATCATAAAATATTTTTTTTGATGAACACACCCACCCACCCTCTCACACACTCACCCATGCCACCTAGAGACATTGATTTTGAGAAAATAGGTTATAAATATTATATTTGTGAGGGATATAAAGTGATTTAAGCATGAAAATTTGAGAGGGATGACTTGCACTAGGCATAGAATTCCTAGTATGAAGTTTAAAGGTAAAGTTATTACTAGGAATTATACCATCATCGTGAAGTAAAAAATGCAATGCATGCTAAAATAATTATGTATGATTGGAAGTGTAATGTTTATTTGAAACAAATCATTATGTTGGTATATTGAAAATTTTGAAGACAATATATATACTGTAATTGCTAAAATGAATTGCTTTGTAGGGATTGATGCAAATGGTTACAAACTGATGTTTTCTAGTAAAATTTTAAAGAAATATTTTAAATCATTTCAAGGATAAAGTCAAATTTATCAAGAACCAGTGTGTGATGCATGAATTCATTATCCATATTGATTTACATAATGATACAAAATCTCTCAAGGATCAAATGTGTGTACTTTGTGAAGTTGATTTACCAATTTTGAGTAAGGTAGTGATGCAAGCCAACTTTCATGAACCAATGTGTGTGCAAGTGAAAGATTCATTTAACCATGATTTTATGCATGCAATTGTACTGAACTACTATGTAAGTCAAGTCACCAAAATCTAGCTAATACATAAGCATACATTGGTATGTGCAAAAGAAGGTCACTACTATGATATACATGTCACCATGTGTAAGGATACTGCCATTGCCAAGCTAACATGATGTCGCCTAACCTATAATGAGGATCACCCCATGGTGTTCGAATAACTGAGGAATTCGAGGGATTCAAGCTCATTACACCCTTCTTTTATTTTTATTTCTTTGAGTAGGTATTCTTGTTCATTTTGTTTGTGAACAAGGGGATTTTATTTCTTTTGTAGTAAAACTACTTTTCTCTTTTTTTTTGCTTGCTTTTTCCTTGCTTTTTCCTTTTTCTTTTTCTTTTTTAGGATACTTGCTCAAACTAAACAAAGAGCAAGGGATTTTATTCGGGTAGGGGGAGCTTGTCATTTTTCCAATTCTCAATATTCTAGACCATACACCTAATAGGATAGCAAGGGAAACCTTTTGCTTAAAGATCTAAGACTACTACGTAGTATCATCTTTCAAATTTGAAAAAAATATTTTAAGATGTGAAATGTTTTCTTGGCTCAAAAGGTAGCAAGACCAGGTCCTGAAACTCAAAAAAAAAATTTGGTAAATAGTGTAGCTTATATTAAAGGGTTTTTTCCTGGATCCCAAAACTAGTAGTTACAAAAACCTCAAAGGAGGCTAGCAACTTAGAAGACTAAACTTTAAAAAAGTGTTTCCATACATGGATAAACACCATTCACCATATATTTATTACAAGCCAATAAGCCTAATAACAAACACCCCAAACAATATTGATGCATATAATATATGGATTGCACCCCAAATAGAATTGATGCATATAATATATGGATAGTAGACACCCAAACCAACATTGATGCATACAATATATGTAAAGTTAAAAAAACCCTCATGAAAACAAACCCTAGTAAGGACCCAGAGAACCATAAACAAAAAATTACCCACGGCCCTTCATCATGCATCAACAACCTTCTTCTTCATAGTGCTTTCCTTAGTCTTTATGAGCTACTTCAACTTCACGCTAATGTTGTCAAGAGTACTAATAAGGTTTTTGATGAAGATGTTGGCAACCTGATGATGAATCTCTTGCTCTGGTGCTTTGCTGTTGATTTGCCTACTCTTGGTTGGCTTCATTGACAATGTTTGAGGGTGGATTGTTATCCCATATAGTCAAGGAATTTTGATTGATTCCCATGTTTGCTAAGAGGTCAGCCAATCTATTTGCCTCCCTATACACATGTCTACATATCATGTTATCCTATATTTTGATCACGTTTTTGGATTCCCTAATGGCATTCCTGACCTTCCATGAAGGATTGGAGCTATTTTTGATATAATTTATGATGTTTAGAGAGTCCCATTCTATTTCATAGTTTCCTTTGTGTTTTTGGATGATGTTGAGACCTCTCCATAGGGCATGGGATTCTTCTACATGATTATTTTGAATGCCTAGTTTCTCCACCAAGGTGACCACAATCTTGCTGCTGCTATCTCTAACCAGCCCTCCTTCCCCTACCATTCTTGGGTTTCCTTTAGAAGATCCATCAAAATTAAGATTGAGTCATCCTACTGAGGGGGGTTTCCATGAAGAGATGTAACTTGGGTGGGGATGAGTTACACAAGGATTATATTTCCTATGGATATTGGTACTGCTAAAAAAAAAGCTCTAATTCCACATCAGGAGGTTCTGTGCAAGGGATGAGCTAGGATTTCTCTATGGCAAAGTTGATGATTTTACTAGAAATGGAGGTAGGGTCCTTGGAGTGTTAGAGAACACCCTAATATTTATTTCTAGCCATACCTACCATAAGAAATGGTGAGTGCATATTTTCCACAAGGATTTCAATTGAGGGTTTTTGAAAGGATTGGGCCACTGAGTGAAAAGCTCTACCAAGGAGTTGGATTGTACCCAGTTGATGTGGAAACTGGACAGTAAGTTACTCATCACAATATAAGATAAATCACATTTAGTGAAAATATGGTTGATGGATTTATAATCCTTATAGCACAGGTGGCATCTATTAAGTACCATCATCCCCCTCTTGATGATATTATTAGTGGTTAGAATAATTTTTTGAATTGCCAGTCTAGAAAACACTACCACTTTACGAATGAGGTGCTTGATCCAAATTTTGCTAGGAGAAGGAAGCTTGCTATGGAATGAGGATAATTTGGTAGGTAGATTTTATAGAAAAACATTCACTATCTATTTATTTCCAAATTAGAAAGTTTTCTCTTCCATATATCAAAATCACTGTAGTATTCATCATAAGAGACAAAGCCATCATTGCCCTGGCTATGTGCCAATAATTTGAGTTAATGTTGAGGTATTTCCAACTTTTAGACCCATTGATGTTTTGGATGAAGTCTACTACTTTTTTTCCTATGGTTCCATCAAGGATAGGTTTTAGGATATATATCACATCATATTCAACTAGGGGCTGATCACTGACCCTTCTATCTATATAGAAGTTTATGGTAGTACCTGTTCCTAGCTTCCACCTTAAACCTTTCTAGAGAACTTTTCTGACCTGAATAATTGACCTACAAAAAGTTGATCCCTCTTTGGAAATATCTTCATCAGTGAATTCTTTGTGCTAAAGTTATTTCCTCTGTATTATTGACACCCATTCTACACTAAAACTTGTGTGAATTTTCTAGGCTTGCTTAGCTAGTAGAGTAGTGTTCATATGCTTGATTCTTCTAAGTCCTAGACCCCCT
Organism: Wollemia nobilis; assembly: GCA_028583015.1. Taxonomy (NCBI): domain Eukaryota; kingdom Viridiplantae; phylum Streptophyta; class Pinopsida; order Araucariales; family Araucariaceae; genus Wollemia; species Wollemia nobilis. The sequence goes on from JAQPPZ010017052.1 coordinate 10,670,190, forward strand.
TGGTTTTTTGGCCAACAAAACTTTTTCCATCCAACCAAATGAATTTTTTTCTTCTCCTTTGTGCCTCCCCAAAGGGATATTTTTTGTATTTTCTCGATTTGGGCGTAAAATGAAGTAGGAGCTTTGAATACTGAGAGGAAATAGGTTGGAATGCTTTGGAGGCATGCTACAATAATAGTGATTTTACGTGCTTGGGTTAGAAAATCCTCTTTCCATCTAGCTAAATTTTTGTTTATCATTTCCACCACATGACTCCACATGGATAATCTAGGATGACTATAAAAAAGGGGAAGCCCTAGATAGCGAGTAGGGAATTAACCAATGCTACATTGAAGAATACGCCTGATTTTAATCTGCCTAGAAAGGGGGGTATTTATGAAGAAGCTTTTATTATTGTTATATTTGATTTATTTCCTAGCCACTTTCTCATATAAATCAAGGATTTTTTTATCATCTTGGCCTCCACTACTGAAGCATAGGTAGTGAGTATTGTGTCATCCAAAAATTATTGGTGTGACAATGGGTTTAGACTCGAGGCAACCCTGATCCCTATGATAGTTTTCTCATTTATAGCACTCTTAAATGCTCTTACCAGATATTCAGCGAGTATTATAAAAAGTATGGGTGACAGGGGGTCTCCCTACCTATTGCCTCTGTTGCTAGGGAAATAACTTGCAGGTGATCCGTTAACCAAGACTGAGAAATGAGGGTTGGATATGCAACATCTAATTACATTTATCCATTCCCTATGAAAACCAATTTTTTGAAGAAAAACCAAGAGGAAATCCCTATTTACTTGGTCAAAAGCCTTACTGATAACTAATTTGATAAAAAATGTTTTTCTTTTTTTGGCAAGCTAAGTGGAGGACTTCATGCAGGGTGATTATGCCATTATGAATGGACCTTATTTTGACCGAGTTGCCCTAGAAATGATATATAATGAGTTGGAGTATTTCTTTGAGCCTTTTTTTTAGGGCTTTGGCAAGAATATTGTATATGATATTACATAGACTTATGGTTTTGTAGTCATTGATGGATTTGCACTCAGGGCCTTTAGGGATTAAGGCAATGAAGGTGGAGTTGGTGCTTCTAGGGATGGCTTTGGATTTCTGCATGTGAATAATGTCTTTGTAAATTTCAACCCCTATGATATCCCAGTAAGTTTAAAAAAACTTGGGGGAGAAGCCATCAGGCAAATTTGTTCCCGCTCATCCTTATTTTTTTGCTTCTTTTTGTCTTTTCAGGTTTAGGGTAGCCATTTTTATCCCATTGCCCATCAACCACTTCTACTCAAAGCGGCTAGCTTGGCCTATGGTTTGGCTACTATCACTCAGAGCGGCTAGATTTTAATCTCAACAGTCAAAATTTTAACCATTGGGGCTTGGATGCTCTCATATTCAACAATCGATTCATGGCCACTATAGTCGACAGTGACTAAGAACACTCGTAAAAAAAAAATTATTTTCTTTGCATTTTTGAAGTGATTAACTGGATTTTTTAATTTTTGACTTGCTTTTATGAATTTTTTTGTATTATTAGGTGCATTTCATTTCTCTTCTTTCTTGGAATTAGAGTAGCCCACCATTATGTGCATTATTTCCATGTTTCATTATGATTTATGCCTTAGATGCATTGTAGTTATGATTTATTTTCTCTTTTTCTCTTAGATTCTCACTGCTCAGGCTTGTGACCCAAAACTCATGAATGACCTTATACCCCTTATGAGTGGTACAAACTAGGCCTAGATCAAGGCCCATAGGCTATAGTTTATCACTAGGCTTCCCTACATTATGTTAGATTAGGCTTACCTTATGACTTTGATCCATCAGTGGGATTCTTGGACCAATACCTTCCACCTTCCTATCGATGAGATGACTATCACATCGAAGGATATGTATAGGATATTCTAGCTCCCCTTTAATAGAGTGGCCATTACCTCATCGGCTACTAATGATCATGATGATGTCTTTCTTCGGGTGTTTGGAGGGCATGTTGTAGATTCTTGCAAGGACACCAAATCTGGTGGTGTGTTTGTTATACGCTGGTATCAGGAGGAGGTCTTCTCTATGAGGCATGTAGTGTTGCTCATTTTTATCAATAATATTGTTATTCTAGATTGCTTAGGCCTAATGTTCCTATGGAACCTCCTTGCGATGGTCTAGGATATGATGGATAGTGAGGAGCCCATCATCTATGTGTGGGTAGGTCCCTATTGGCCCAGTGTTATGATGAGATGTACCATATTCACTGATGAGGTCACATCAACATCACTTGCCATTTTCTTCTACAAGTTTGGGGATGGGATCACATCAAGGTAGACCATCCCAAGGGAATTCCTACCAAGATTACAATTATTGAGGAGTGGATGCAGTGCTATGCTACTATATGGGCTCGAGGGTGTGAGGAGAGCAAGAGTCATCCTCATGCGAGGGAGCTTTCCCACTACACTACTTATTTTATTGGGCTAAAGGTCCCAGATATCATGTGGCATCTGTATCATGATTGTCCATCTTGGGATGATCCAACTAGTTTTATAGATAGGACACAGTGTGAGCGATGGATCATCAACCACAAGGTTGGTATCAAGGAGTAATTCTTCTACTCCCAAGTTCTCTATTAGTTTAGGCTATAGCAGGATGTGCCACTAGTTCCATTTTTGTACTGGTGTCTAACAGTAGAGGGAGACCTTCCTCCTCCATGGATCATAGAGCTTTTCAACAAGGAGGATGCCCCAAAAGTCAACCCAGGAGTCACTATGGGAGTTACAAATGCATTTGTGCAATGGTGGGGGGATTTGAAATGGCATGGTAAGGGCAGTTTGGGCCATGTGGATGATGGTGGGAATTATGGTGCCAATCTAGTAGGGCACAAAGTTTGAGCCAGGATCAAGGTATGGGGCTAGCTAGTAGAGTAGGTGGTAGCAAAGGAGCAAGAGGCTCCTAAGGAGGATGAGGAGGAGCTGGATCTCGAAGAGATAGATTCTCCTCTAAGAGCATAGTTGCATGAGATCGAGGTTGAGCTCCAATAGACTAATATTTAGGTATAGCAATGAGATGCTACCATAGCCCATCGAGATGTTGCTATAGAGCAGCTCACGATACACTATTAGGGGTGATGCTACTAGGATGTAATTTTTTGTTCCTCCTTCTACACCATAGGGTGATACCAGGGTAGATCTTGGGGTAGACATAGGGGCAGAGGTTCTACGCCTACAGTCATTCTAGATGAGTATGAGGAGCAGATCTAGGTGCATGTCTCCCATATAGTCTCTCTCCAGATGTAGCTTAGGAGGCATGGATTTGTACGTAGGGAGGTACCAAGTGTAGGTAGTTCATAGATCATTAGGTGATCCACCTCTAGGTAGTCTTCTACCCATCCTAGTTAGAGGACTCAGACTCACATAGAGATACCAATAGGGTCACATCACTCTACGCATGACACGACCACAAGGGGAGGTGATGCTGGGGGTATAGGCCCTATGTTTTATTGATGATGCACTTGGATTTCATTTTTGAGGTCTTCTTGACCTATCTAACTATAGCCTATGGGTAATTTTTGTATACCCACATACTTGATACACACATTTATATGATATATTTGCATTATGACTCATTATGTGTATCATTTATTGCTTATATTTTTGTTTTATTTATGCGATGTTATGATGGCATTATGATGATTTGATGTACATGTGTTAGATGATAGATGATATTTGTTATGATATTGATTTGAGATGGATTCTTATGTATGTGTTTATGTAGATGATTATATGATTTGATTATTGCAACATGAAATGATGTATCATGAGTTGATTTGATGATGGATTTATGATTCTATGTAAGTGTTAGTCTCACAATGACACTGAGAGGGGGGGGTGAATCAGTGTAGCTCTTTTAAACTTAAATCTTCAACTCTTAAAGCCAAAACAATGAAAACTTAAAACCAAATAAAGCAAGTATAACAAGAGAACATCACACAACACAAGATGTACCAAGGTTCACCGATTTGGCTACATCCTCAAAAATGACTATTTGGACTCCCATCCAAATCCAGCCTTTGCAAAGCACCAACTTTACAATCAATTTACCAACACCCACTGGAAGGAGCACCAACCCCTGATTTATCTGCACCAATAGAAAGGAGCACCAACCCCTGATTTATCTGCACCAACAGAAAGGAGCACCAACCCCTGATTTACCAGCACCAACTGGAAGGAGCACCAACCCCTGATGCCAAGCACCAACTTGGACTTCAATTTTGAAGCTAGAAGATTGACATAAAAATGCCTTCACTTTTACAAGACCCTGACTGGTCTATTGCTTACCCAACATCTCCCACAATTCACAAAACACACACCCTTCTTGCTCACCTTTCGCTCACCTCTCCACTTAAAATTCTCCAAGCAACACTCCTTTTATAACCATCCTTTCTCTTTGTAACTCCAGTTGTAACTCCTTTCATATTCTCATACGCCACTTGTCAATTGTAACAACTTCTTTATGTAACTCCTTTTGTATATATTGAGAAGGCATTTCGTCAAACACGTCACATGCAAATAATTGACACCATATTCTCCTACCATGACTATTCGTTTTCTCGATCATGACTGTTCATTTTCTCCTTCGATGACTGTTCATTTTCTCCTTGCATGACTATTCGTTTTCTCTTTGCATGTCTGTTCATTTTCTCTTTGCATGACTGTTCATTTTCTCCTTCGATGACTGTTCATTTTCTCCTTCATGACTATTCGTTTTCTCCACTTGGGCATGCATGCGTTTTGCTTTCCATGACTGTTCATTTTCTCCTTCTATGAGGCTTTATTCCTTTTCTCCACATGGGCATGCGTCCGCTTCTTTCCATGTGTAACGACCATCTTAAATGATTTCAAATCATTAAATATTCCTTATGGGTCCACGTCACTATGCAGTATTCAGTTTCACCATCCTTTGGCGAAAATGTAACATGTCGTGATATCGATACACTTTTGTTTCTCTACCTGCCTGCCCTTTTTGAGTCGTGAAAATGCGACATGTCGCGATATCATGACACTTTTGTTTCTCTACCTGCCTGCCATTTTTGAGTCGCGAAAATGCGACATGTCGCGATATCGTGACACTTTTGTTTCTCTGCTTGCCTACCCTTTTTGAGTCACAAAAATGTGACATGTCACGATATCACGACACTTTTGTTTCTCTCCTTGCCTGCCCTTTTTGAGTCACGAAAATGCGACATGTCGCGATATCGTGACACTTTTGTTTCTTGCTCTTCCTGCCCTTTTTGAGTCACGAAAATGCGACATGTCGCGATATCGTGACACTTTTTCCTTCTTGCTCTTTCTCTTTTCTTTGGGCCACGAAAATGCAACATGTCACGATATCGTGACACTTTTTCTTCCTTGCTCTTTCTCTTTTCTTTGGACCACAAAAATACAACATGTCGCGATATCGCGACACTTTTTCTCCTTGCTCTTTCTCTTTGCTTTGGCCCGTGAAAATACAACATGTCGCGATATCGCGACACTTTTTCTCCTTGCTCTTTCTCTTTGCTTTGGCTCGCGAAAATACAACATGTCGCGATATCGTGACACTTTTTTCTCTTTGCTCTTTCTCTTTTTTGGCCGTGAAAATGCAACATGTCGCGATATCGCGACACTTTTTTCTCCTTGCATTTTCTCTTCTCTTTGGACCATGAAAATGCAACATGTCGCGATATCGTGACACTTTTTTCTCCTTTTCTCTTCTTTTGGCCGTGAAAATGCAACATGTCGCGATATCGTGACACTTTTTTCTCCTTGCATTTTCTCTTTGCTTTGGACTACGAAAATGCAACATGTCGCGATATCGCGACACTTTTTTCCTTTGCGATGTTTTGCTTTTTCTTTGATCTTTAGCATATGGGCCACTTCGGTCTTCTTGGAAAATATGCAAAAAGGTGGGTAAACATCCTCATAAGCATTTAACATCACTGTACATACTCCGAGTAACCTCTGAACTCCTGTCCACTTGCATCAACCGATCTATCTGACTGTGTTGACAACAATGACAATACTATCGCTGCACCTTGCTCAACAATCTCCCCCTTTGGAATTGTTGGCAACACACGTGCAATTTCCCTGTAACTCTTCTCCCCCTTTGACAACAATATCAAAGGGCTCACGTAAACTCCCCCTGAGTCCATGCACAACATTCTCAAGCAAAAATTATTACACTTAGCAAAAATCACAAACATGAGCAAAAAGATAAACAAATACACAAATGCTCCCCCTGAGAATGTGGTCCCGATAGCTAGTCAATTCTTGGGAAGCGTGACCACTCCCAATTTATTGTGAAGGTACTCAAAGACTTCCTTGGGCAATGGTTTTGTGAAGATATTTGCTACTTGCTCTATTGTTGGAACAAAATCCAACTTAACCTCACCTTCTGCAACTTTCTCCTTCAAAAAGTGATACCGGATAGCAATATGTTTTGTGCGAGAATGCATAACCGGATTCTTTGAGATGTTAATGGCACTGGTGTTATCACACTTAACTAAAATTGGCTCACTAAAGTTAATACCAAGATCTTTTAGGGTTTGTTTCATCCATAATACCTACGTACAACACGTTGTCACTGCAATATATTCTGCCTCTGTTGTGGATAAGGAGACTGACTCTTGTTTCTTACTGTGCCATGCGACCAACCTGTCTCCAAGATAGAATGCACCTCCACTGGTACTCTTTCTGTCATCTACACATCCTTCCCAATCTACATCTGAATACGCAATAAGGGTGAAGTCCTTACCTTTCGGATACCATAACCCATACTCCATAGTACCCTTGAGGTATCGAAGAATCCTCTTCATTGCTGTCACATGAGTCTCCTTGGGACTAGCCTAAAATTTTCATCATTAGTGATGATGAAGAGGAGGTGGCTAAGACCAACTATGAACCTGAAGAACCTGCCTTCATTGTCATTAGTGATGATAGTGACAATGGCTATGAACCTGCTTCATACAAATCAGAAGAAATCGGATACCCAAATATTGGTGACCCGATGGCGATTGAACAAAACATTACACACGCAATTGATAAAATATGTAAGTGATCAACATGTGGATCGATCTAAATTTGTCATCCTATTGACTCAATTTGTAGATGTAACTTCCTGCTCATGTAGGCATATTAAATGCAATCATAAAATGTGAACTTTCTAATTTTGCACACAATTAAATATTTTCACCAAAGCATCATAATAGATCTAACAATCTTCACATCAATGTGCAGCACAAATACACACCTTTTATCAAAACACATCTATGTAGCTAGGGCAACATCTCTTTCACTAAACAAAATTATCGAACTGTTATAATCCATAACTTTGAACCATGGCAGTAAGAACCATCAAAAGTACAACATTGACATATAGCAATACTACCAATGGTGACAAGTCTCAACTTAATCACCACCCTTCATGGCACCTCCACAAACAACTACATGAACTAAAACACACTTTGACAACTATACGACAACTCCCCCTGACTACTTGCCTTTCATCCTCAGATAACCAAACAACATAGGAGCATTAAAATAAAACTTTAAGATTGCTCCCCCTGAGGATGTGCTACCTGGAGCTGCTTAGTGCAATAGAGGAGTAGTCTCCTTCAATCCAAGGAGACACGATTTCCTCTCTTCTTTCTTTCTCCAAACTTTCTTGAACTTGGGCTTGAGTTTTTCAACTGCATCCCTATTTTGAACCTTTTCGTGAACTTGAACATTTCTCTTGGGTGGTTGTCTCTTGTGCATCAACCAATTTTCTTCTTCCTGTCCAATCAAGCAAGCTCCTTCTGAAGTCTCTGAGAGAGTGTACAGGTTGCCAGATGTCCTCGATCCAGTTGCTATCAACTTTCCACTGTTTACTTTTCTGACTTCACAACCCTGCTTCTTAAAAATCACTTCATGACCTCTATCACAAATCTGACTTACGCTCAACAAGTTATGCTTCGGACCAACCACAAACAAGACTTCTTTTGACTTGATTTTTCCATCACCGATCTTAACTGAACCTTTGCCAACTATCTTAGCTCCATCATTATTTCCAAATTTTACTTGAACCACCTTCATATTGCTTTAACTTCTCAAATTTTTGTTTGTCACCTGTCATATGACTGGAGCATCCACTATCAAGTATCCATGGTGCAGATTTATTTTGTGCTTTAAATGTTGTTTGTACGATCAGGGATTCCTTTTCTTCCTTAGATCGCTCTTTTTCTTTCCACTCTGGTTTGATTACATTTTTGGGCTCTTGTTTTGACTTTTCTTTTTCAGTAGCTTGTGCATGTTTTTCGAGAAATTTTCTATTTTGTCTCATTCCATTTGGTTGAAATTTTCTTCCCTGAAATTGATTTGATGCAAATGTACTTCGACAATTTCTTGCAATGTGCCCAAAATTATGACAGTTATAACATTCTACTGCATAATCCATCAAAGGTGAAAAAACATTTCTACTGGTAAAATTCCTTGGTCCTACGTTATACTTGCAATCTGAAATCTTATGTCCATAACCATTGCATTTAAAATAGTAACCGAGAAAAGAGATGATTGAACCTGGGTGATGGTCTTTGCCATGTTGTCGTAGGAGTCATAAATCTTCTTCTTCCTTGATGTGTGACATTGGTGAATCCATCATTGTCAATTCTCCTTTCGTGCCTTGCATTATTGCTTTCTTTTGCATGAGTCAATTTTTCTTGATCAACCTGTTTCTTATCTTCATTCTTTTGATCCATTTGATGATTCTCCTTCGTCAAAGCCCAAACCAAATTTGATGCCTGTAGTCCTTTGGTTATTTATGATCTTATCCATCTTCATAGAACTTTCTTCACGTTTGTGATAACAACTAATTTTACGATTCATCTCTTCTATCTGCATCCTTAAACCAACAATCTCTTCTTCTAGCTTGATGCAATAATCTATTTTCATGGTTATTTGCACTTTGAGATCTTCAGATATTTTCTTGGATTCTTCTATCTGTACTTTCAAACTGGTTATGATTTCATTTGCATCCTCAAGCTTTCTTGAAATTTTCTTATTCTTTTTTCTTTCTATCTTCAATTCATCCAGAGCTGCAATTAGTTCCTCTTCCAAATTTACTTCTGCATCAATTTCTTCTTCATCACATTCCTGTTCTTTTTCTGTTTTTTCTTCTTTGAGTGCCATGAAAAGAGCTTCACCTGTTTCCTTTTCAGAATCCTCACCGTAGCTGTCTTCTGATGAACTGACATTCTTGGAGATGAAACTTTTCTTCTTGAAGTTGCCTTTTCTGAAATTTGTTTTTTCCTTCCAGTCACTCCTTTCTTGGTGCGATCCTTCATCACTTTTGTTCTTCTCATTAAGTGGACATTTAGCTGCAAAATGCCCAATGCCTCCACAATTGAAACATTTAAACGATAACTTTCCTCTGTATTTTCCTTTTCCCCTTTTTAGTTTTTGAACAAAGTTTGCTTCCATTTCATCTGATGTCTCTTCTTCCTCGGATTCTTATTTTGCTTTCATATTTTTATGGGCTTTAAAAGTAGCTTCTCTATCTGTGGGTTTAGATTTTCCTATTCTCATCTCATATGCAGTCAAAGAACCATGCATCTCATCCATACTAAAATAATTTAGATCTTTAGCTTCTTCTATAGCTGAAACTTTAGAATCAAATCTTTGGGGAAGAGATCTTAATACCTTTTTCACGATGACAGAATCTTCGATTTCCTCGCCGAGTCCTCTAATCACATTAATGACTTCATTAACTCTCAGCATATATGCCTCTATGTTCTCATCGTCATTCATATTTAATACTTCGAACTGAGCTCGATGTGTTTGTAACTTGGCCTCCTTGATCTTATCGTCTCCTTCATGAATGCTTCTCAGTTTGTCCCATATTTCTTTTATCGTTTTACAACTCATAATTTTTACCAGTTCACGGTCCACTAATCCGCACATGATAGCATTCTTTGCTTTTGAGTTATTCTCAAACAGTTTCTTATCGGCAGCATCGGTTGGAGAAGTGGTGGGTATTGTGTATCCACTATCTACTGAATCCCAAATGTCATATCCCAAAGCACAAAGATATGTCTGCATCCTGAGTCTCCAAAATGCGTAATTAGTTCCATCAAACAATGGTGCTTTGTTTGATGAGAAGCCTTCACCACCTACCATTGTGTCACTTCCAAGATCACCCTAGCCGGTTAAGCTTGTTCAGGAACCTCGCTCTGATACCAATTGTTAGTCTCACAATGACACTGAGAGGGGGGGGTGAATCGAGTGTAGCTCTTTAAAACTTAAATCTTCAACTCTTAAAGCCAAAACAATGAAAACTTAAAACCAAATAAAGCAAGTATAACAAGAGAACATCACACAACACAAGATGTACCGAGGTTCACCGATTTGGCTACTCCTCAAAATGACTATTTGGACTCCCATCCAAATCTAGCCTTTGCAAAGCACCAACTTTACAATCAATTTACCAGCACCCACTGGAAGGAGCACCAACCCCTGATTTATCCGCACCAAGAAAGGAGCACCAACCCCTATTTATTTACACCAACAGAAAGGAGCACCAACCCCCGATTTACCAGCACCAACTGGAAGGAGCACCAACCCCCGATGCCAAGCACCAACTTGGACTTCAATTTTGAAACTAGAAGATTGACATAAAAATGCCTTCACTTTTACAAGACCCTGACTGGTCTATTGCTTACCCAACATCTCCCACAATTCACACAACACACACCCTTCTCTCTCACCTTTCGCTCGCCTCTCGCTCTCGCTTCTCACTTTTACAAATTCTCCAAGCAACACTCCTTTTATAACCATCCTTTCTCTTTGTAACTCCAGTTGTAACTCCTTCTTTCATATTCTCATACGCCACTTGTCAATTGTAACTCCTTCTTTCTATCTTTTCCACTATTGTAACTCCTTTTGTATATATTTAGAAGGCATTTCGTCAAACACGTCACATGCAAATAATTGACACCATATTCTCCTACCATGACTGTTCGTTTTCTCGGTCATGACTGTTCGTTTTCTCCTTCGATGATTGTTCGTTTTCTCCTTGCATGTCTGTTCATTTTCTCTTTGCATGTCTGTTCGTTTTCTCTTTGCATGACTGTTCATTTTCTCCTTGCATGACTGTTCGTTTTCTCCTTCATGACTATTTGTTTTCTTCCCCTTGTGCATGCATGCGTTTTGCTTTCCATGACTATTCGTTTTCTCCTTTGAGGCCCATGATCTTTCGTTTTCTCCACATGGGCATGCGTCCGCTTCTTTCCATGTGTAACGACCATCTTAAATGATTTCAAATCATTAAATATTCCTTATGGGTCCATGTCACTATGCAGTCTTCAGTTTCACCATCCTGGTGTTCATCACTAATATCGCGACACTTTGTTCTCTACTACTGCCTTCTTTTGGCAAAAATGCAACATGTCGCGATATCGCGACACTTTTGTTTCTCTACCTGCCTACCCTTTTTGAGTCACGAAAATGCGACATGTCGCGATATCGCGACACTTTTGTTTCTCTGCCTGCCTGCCCTTTTTGAGTCATGAAAATGCGACATGTCGCGATATCGCGACACTTTTGTTTCTCTGGTCTGCTCCTTTTTTGAGTCATGAAAATGCGACATGTCGCGATATCGCGACACTTTTGTTTCTCTGCCTGCTTGCCCTTTTTGAGTCGCGAAAATGCGACATGTCGCGATATCGCGACACTTTTTCCTTCTTGCTCTTTCTCTTCTCTTTTGGCCACAAAAATGCAACATGTCGCGATATCGCGACACTTTTTCTTCCTTGCTCTTTCTCTTCGCTTTGGACCGCGAAAATACAACATGTCGCGATATCGCGACACTTTTTCTCCTTGCTCTTTCTCTTTGCTTTGGCCCGTGAAAATACAACATGTCGCGATATCGCGACACTTTTTCTCCTTGCTCTTTCTCTTTGCTTTGGCCCGTGAAAATACATGTCGCGATATCGCGACACTTTTTCTCCTTGCTCTTTCTCTTTGCTTTGGCCCATGAAAATACATGTCGCGATATCGCGACATTTTTTCTCTTTGCTCTTTCGGCCGTGAAAATGCAACATGTCGCGATATCGCGACACTTTTTCTCCTTGCATTTTCTCTTTTCTTTGGCCGCGAAAATGCAACATGTCGCGATATCGCGACACTTTTTTCTCTTTCTCTTTCGGTCGCGAAAATGCAACATGTCGCGATATCGCGACACTTTTTCTCCTTTGCATTTTCTCTTTTCTTTGGCCGTGAAAATGCAACATGTCGCGATATCGCGACACTTTTTTCTTTGCGGTGTTTTGCTTTTTCTTTGATCTTTAGCATATGGGCCACTTCGGTCTTCTTGGAAAATATGCAAAAAGGTGGGTAAACATCCTCATAAGCATTTAACATCACTTTACATACTCTGAGTAACCTCTGAACTCCTGTCCACTGCATCAACCGATCTATCTAACTGTGTTGACAACAATGACAATACTGTCGCTGCACCTTGCTCAACAAGTAAGGATGGATGCAATGATGTGATCTTTGATGTGAATGGATGATTTATGAACTATGTATTTATGGATGTAATGTTTTTATTAGATACATGTTTAATTTTGATTTAATTGTATGCATCTAACTCATGCTATGATATGGTGAATGCAGTATGCAATCTAATGTGAATGAACTTGCATATTTTAATCACTTAAAACATAATGGATGCATATGTTATGATGTTGATAATTTAGTGGGTGATACCACAGAAAGTATAACAACCATGAATATTTAATAATCATTCTACTCATAATAATTAATTATTTAAATCATCCATATGTGCGATGTAACGGTGTGGAATGTATGTATTTTTTGGATAAGCTTCTGTAATTTAAGAAATATAAAATAATCAGTGGTTTTCTTAATATCATTTCTAACATGCATCTAGTATCTAATGTATTTTATTATTACCCCCCTAATTTACAGGAGCTTATAAAGAAAGTTGGTGATGTTATTGATGATATGATTTGTTGCTATGTAGTAATTTTTGGGGGTTTTCCTAAGACTTCAAACACTCTAGTTATCCCATCAGAAACTATGTACTGACCATACAAGACTTTTGAAAAGCAAGGATTTCACTCTTTACCTAGATATTCATTATCTCTATGTGTGCAAATAAATATATTTAGATAGAACTCAAGTATTTACTTTGATGTCAGGCAGGATTCTTTCAACCCATTGCTAAGATCAGGGATCTTCAATTATTCATCTTATCCTATGTTGGACTTAGTTGGATTATACCACTAGGTGACCTTGGGTTACCTAAAGCTAGCTCATCCACATTCAAACATTGGTCTACACAAATGCAAAATGCTTTTGTACTAGACATATCGTCATGCTTATGGTTCGGTTATGCTAAGAATTCTAGGGATTCAAGTTCCATTCCCTTATTTTCTTCATTTCATTTGGGATACTTGCTCACACTTAGTGATGAAAATCATTGTTTATTTTAATTGATTTTTTCTTTGAGCAAGGGATTTATGTAAGACTTCTTGTTTGTTTTGATTTGACTATTGCTTGATTTTGGATTTTGAATTATGACTTTGGAATCTGGGATTTTGGATTTGTGCTTTTGTTTCAAGATTTTTGCTTGTTTTAATGAAAGCAAGGGATTTATGTAGTGATGATAATCACTCATTTTTGGGTAGGGCGAAACTTGTCCTTTTGCCAATTCTCAACACCTTTGAACCGGTTGCACAGGGGGATAAGCAAGGAAGATCCTTTTCTCTTGAGGTAACTTAGACCACTTTGTTGTTTTCGTCTTTCCTTGTACCAACTAGGATTTTAGTGTTTCAATTAGTGATGAGAGCCTGAATATCCAAGGTATTATCACAACTAGACCTTATCCTCTACTAATCAAGGTGGCTTTCTATAAAATCTGATAAAACCACTATATATGGTTGAAATACTAGGAAACCTTAGTATATTTCATATAGCAACATGAAATATTTGTGTTGAAAAACACAATTACACACATGGATGCATGGATGAGGATGCACATGAATATTTTGATTGAGATACAAACTATGGCATCATTTGTAAGAATGTGATCATAACTTATGCAAATGAAATGGATATGTATTGATATGCAACTATGTGGATGTGGATGTAAGATGCAAATGTTTTTGTATTTTTGATTTTTTGCATTGTTTTTGTGCTTTTGATTATTTTGAATGTTTTTGTGTTTTGATTTGACCAAAGGGCTTTAAAATACCTTTGGAGCTTTTGTGATGATTTTGACCAAGCAGATTGGGTATCCTTGGAGCATTTTTGTGATTCGATTTGACCAAAGGGCTTTAAAATACCTTTGGAGCTTTTTGATTGATTGAGACCAAGTGGATTGGGTACCCTTGGAGCATTTTTGTGATTTAATTTGACCAAAGGGATTTAATATACCTTTTGAGATTTTATTAATTTGTGACCAAGCGGATTGGGTACCCTTGGAGCATTTTTGTGATTTGATTTGACCAAAGGATTTTAAGATGCCTTTGGAGATTTTTGTGATGATTTTGACCAAGCGGATTGGGTATTTTTGGAGCATTTTTGTGATTTTATTTGACCAAAGGGCTTTAAAATACCTTTGAATGTTTTTGATTGATTGAGACCAAGCGGATTGGGTACCCTTAGAGCATTTTTGTGATTATATTTATTGACCAAAGGGCTTTAAGATGCCTTTGGAGCTTTTGTGATGGAGGTGACCATGTTTTTTATTTTTATGACATATTTGAATGTTTTTTATTTTATGACATATTTGAATGTTTTTTATTTTATGACATATTTGAATGTTTTTTTGATTTTATGACATATTTGAATGTTTTTTATTTTTATGACATATTTGAATGTTTTTTTTTATGTATGGAATACCTTCAAATGAATGATATTGAGAGGTTTAGGCTCTTCAAAACCATCCAAGGATGTGAGGTGATATGCTCTAGGTTCAACCTTATCTGAAATCATGTAGGGGCCTATCCAATTTGCCATAAATTTATCTCACAAATGCGATGATAGATTTGAGTTCTGTTGGTTTTCTTTGAGCATAAGATCCCCAAGTTTGAATTACCTCAAATGGACTTTACTATTGTATGCTTGTGCAAGGAAATTATGATAAATGTGAATATGATCCAAGGCATTTACTCATCACTCATTGAGAAGCATTAACTGATCAATGCAGCATTGCCATGCAGTGGCATTTACGATGTTGCCCTAATGGGCATCCACACACTAGTACTATATATCCATAATGCTAGAGGTAACTGCAGATGCCAGTCCCTATGATTATCTCTCACTATTTTCCTCAATATGGAAACGATTATTTTGTTTGAGGCTTCTGCTTGCCCATTTGCTTGTGGATAATAGAGTGTTGAAAAACTATGCTAGATGTGGTTTTTGTCAATTAAAGCATGCACATTTTTGTTCTTGAAATATGGCCCATTATCCAATATAATATTTGAAGGGACCCTAAAACAACTTATGATATTATGGAGTATAAACTCTGCAATTCTTGGTCTAGTTGTCGATGTCAAGGGGATTGCCTCGATACATTTTGGTGAAATACTCGGTGGTTGTATGATGAACGTGTGTTAGCCTAAGTATGGGGGTGAAATCTTCCCAATCAAGTCTAATCCCCACTAAAACAAGGGCCATGCTACCTATATGGGTTTCAAGACTTATTATGGTAAGTGGGTGATGTTTGCATGATGTTGACACTTGACGCATTTCCTGACATACTCACAAAATTCATTTCTCATAGTGGACCAATAGTAAACCATTATCAAAATTCATTTAATTATGGCCATGCAACTGAAGTGACCACCACATGTACCATCATGAGCTTGCAAAATTTCCCAAGATGCTTCCTAGGACTCAAGACAACGGAGGAGCATTCCATTGTAACCTCATCTATAAAGGATCTCTCCTAGAAAAATGTATCTAGTCACACTTTTTTAAAATATTCATCTTTTATAATGAAAAAATCCTTGTAGAATTATTCCAAGCTTTAGGAAATCCTACAATTGGGATAGCCAATCCTGATAAGCCACAACTTCTATGGACAGAACAACATGTTCCTCTTGTGATCTAGCATTTGTGAATACAGGTTTAGAAACAATCCTGTGATGAATGGTTGTTCTACACTCCATAGGACCTTGATAGATCAAATATTATCAAGGGGTCATTTGCAAGAAAGCTCTAAATTTGAAGGACCAATCTTGATTTGGTTCGGTTTGGATCATGTTGACTGACTCTAGGTTGTCAATAACCTCCCATTGTATTATTGAAAATGTGAGCACTTTCTCATAAAAGGTTGTGAAATTATTAGATATATTTTGATGGATTAAGGATCCCAAATATGTCATGGTGTCTACAAAATTTCTTGACATACGAGGTATTGCCTCAATGTCATACCATTCCAGTTGGGCTAGGTAAGTGTCAATAAACTCCTTGTAAGATTTCAGGAGTGGGCACCTGCATTGGAATAATCTTTTGACTTGATTTACTATGAGCAAGGAGTCACCAAAGATATTCAATCTTTTAATGTCCATTGCAATGGTTTTTTGGAGCCCTAAGATCAAGGCTTCATACTCTGTGTTATTGTTTGTGCATGGGAAGTCTAACTTGAATGATAATGGCAATGGATCATCCTAAGGTGTGATAAATACTATTCCTGCTCTGCCCCCTTGCTCATACTTTGAAACATCAAATAACAATGCCATATATCTTTGTTTATTAGGTTCTTCGAGTTCCAGTAGATCTGATAATGTGAAGACTGCATCATTAGGCAATTCTATAGTGAGAGGTTTACTATCCTGAAGAGATACCTCTATTAATTGATCTGTTATGACTTGTCCCTTGATGGAATTTTTGGCTTATGAATTCTAGATCAAATTCTATCAATAACATGATCCACTTTGCAGTACATGTATTGTGATATATCTTGTTCATCATATAATGCAAAGGATTCTATTTTGATATAACGTAAGTTGTATGGCTCAACATGTAGTATCACAATTTTTGGGTTGCAAAGACCATTGCTAAGCACAACTTTTCTACATACGCATATCCTATATCATAGCTTACCAAGGTGTGAATAATGTAATATACAACTTGCTATTTGTCTTGCTCATTATTTTGGGCCAACACGATACCCAAAGAAAAATTAGTAGCCGATATGTATAGCAAAAATGGCACGTATGGACTTGGTGGAGCCAGCACTAGTAGTGTTGCCAAGTAAGTTTTGATCTCTAGAAAGGCTTTTTGGCACTCTTCATTCCAATTAAATGGGACATCCATGCATAAAAATTGGTTCATGGGTTGACACTTGTTTGATAATTGAGCAATGAACCATTTATGGATGCTACCTTTCCTTGTAGGATCCTTAAATTACTAATGTTGGTAGGGGCAGACATTTCTGTTATAGCTTCTACTTTTGTAGGATCAACTTCAATGTCTCTCTTGGAAACAATGAAGCTTAAGAGCTTACCAAAAGTCATGCCAAACACACACTTCTTAGGACTCAATCTAATGTTGTGCTCTATGAGTCGATCGAAGGATTTTATAAGGATCTCAGCGTGCTCTTGTCGTACTAAATATTTGGCTAGAAAGTCATCCATGTAGTCTTTCAATATTGTGTGCATGTAGTCATGAAATATGTATGTCATGGCCTGCTGGTATGTGGCACCAACATTCTTTAGGCCAAATGGCATAACTTTGTAATATAATGTTCCCCATGGAGTAATGAAAGCATTATTATGTTGGTCTTTGGGTTTTATTAGGATTTGATTGTATCCAAAAAACCCATCCATTAAGGAGAGCATCTCATGACCTAAAGTGGCATCAACAAGAGCATCCATGTTTGGCAATGGGAATGAATCCTTTGTAGTTACCCTATTCAAGTCCCTAAAATCTATACAAATGTTGACTCTTCCATCAGGTTTTCCCACAGGCACCATGTTTAAGACCCATTTAGGATAGTCGATGGGAACTATGAAAATTTCATCCAATAGTTTTTGTAATTCATTTTCACCATCAAAGTGATGGTTGGATGAATTTTCCTTAATTTTTGCTTGAATGGCTTCTTTAGGGGATCCAACGAAAGGTTATGAATGAATTTGGATCAATACCTGGCATGTCTTTGTAAGCCCAAGCAAATAGATTTGGCCTCTCTTTAAGAAGAGAAATTATGATGGCTTGTACCTTTGGAGATAGACTTTCTTTGAACTTGACTTTCTTTGGTTGATTAGGATCATCACTGATGTCCACCTTGAAAGTCACTTCTATAGCCATATGTGACCCATCCTCTAGCCGGTGAGGCATGGGTATCAAGTGAATATCATTGATAGGATTTACAAGTCCTACTAATTTAGGATCTAGACTAGCATGGAACACATCATATGCATAGCTCGATGCAAAATGGAATAATTGTAATACCTTTTCATTAGAGAAAAGATCTACATGCTCTATGGGTGATTCAACGTGATCCCAATCAATAGCCTTTATATCAATACATAGAGGTTTAGTGGGATCTACTTAGTTGTGAACTGGAGTGGTCAAATACATGGAGATTATGTTGATGGATGGAATGAAATCTCTAGAACCACATGGGTGAAATATTCTCTCAAAGGTTTCCCTTCCATACTCATGATGAGGCTCTAGAGGAAAATGAATCTTTGGATCTGGCCCATGAGATGGTCAGATAATAGGATCATTAGGCTTTAAGAGTTCCCTGGATGTTGGTAGAGGGTGATTGACCATGCGATGAATGGCATTCAAGTAAAAAGGTCTCCCCAAAAATTGTAAGCCAGGGTCTATGGCATGAAGTATTACTTCTCTTTCTACCAGCATGTCGATCTACCACAAGTGGTGAGGTCCAATATAAGCCATCTCAGTCTCATATTTGAAGTCATCGTCACTTATCCAAAAACCATTGGCATTGGTATGTGGTCCCAAGGTAAGGGGTACATCTCTTGGCCCCAAGTAGGCCATCTCTATTTCATCCTCATATTCTTCATCACTTATGAAGATGCCATTTATATTAGTATGTTGTCCCAAGTCATGGGGCAATTTCCTTGTTCCCAGGTAGGCTCTCTTTGTTGAGTCCTCTGACTCATAGCTACTTTTGTCTGATATGAATCCACTCTTGTTATGGATGGACCAAGTAAATATATGTAAATAGTGAGGCCCATGATATGCCAAGTCTGCTCGTCATCCCATGAGTTGTACCCTATTGGGGTGGCATCAATTATGGAGCTTGGATGATAAGTCTCAAGCGATGGTATATTTACCACAACCACTTGTATGTTGCTTAGATATCTTGCACTTGGTGGGTGATAGAGAATAAAATTGATGTATTCTCCTAACCCCAAGCTTAATCTATCTAAGGATGCTACTAGAGAGTCATCTCAACCTCAGATGTGATAGCCTAACCCAAGCATATCAGACAGAAGCTGGTATTGTAGCTTGAATGGTCATCTGTGCCCCTACTCATATATACCAAGGCCGTAACCATGTCAATGGTAGTGTTCAAATTAGCTTAGAGCAAACTAAGGATTAGAGAGGTAACTAACATTTATGATGTAGACACCTAAATCATGTAAATAAGATAAAGACTATCAGCACATCACATATGCCCTCTTATCGACAACATATGACCCTATTGGGAACCCTTATAGGATGGAAAAAGGCTTAAAAAAGGATCCAAAACATAGTTTGGAAGGCTTCTAGCAGTCTAGGGTAGTTTTGGGGCTCCTACTAGTGATCGTCCCACCAAGGGATGATCATAGTTGGTGACCATCCCACCCAAGGATGACCATATATAATCGTCCTTGGGTGGGACAGCCCCCAAGAAAGCCCTTCAAAAAGTCAAAGGATGTGCTAAATGGAAATCAAAGACTACCATTAATGCATCTAATCACCCCAAATTTATTTGGGACCTATAAATGGACAATGAGGTAGTAGATTGGGAGCCCCAAAGGGGTAACCTTCCCTCACCAATCAAGGACAAGATTAGGACACATAACGACACCTTCCTCACATGGAAAAACATGCCCTTTTACCCTAGATACCTTTTTGGGCTATAAAAGGATGTGCAAACACCCAATTTCAAGGAGTATACTTTAAATATTTATGCAATGAAATGCTGCACAAATCAAACCTCACCTTTCACAAACCAAAACCTTGAAACTCTCTTCAATTTGAAGGTTATTTCAAGGGAAATAGGATCTATCCACTAATTACAAACCAGAAAAATTGAAGTATTCTTTGGCCCCATCTATCGAAAACATCCCTACCCAAGTTTTGGACCAAATTCCATAGGCACAGGTGACAAAACTAAGCCAGTTTTGTGACCGCCCCACATGGGGATAGTTAGTAGTCTGTAGGTGGTACACCTAGGGATGGTCACCAAATAGATTAGAATTTTAGATAAATTCCTCCATATACCCCTTGGAAATGTCTAGAGGAACCTATGGTAAAAATTTGGGGTAATTTGGAGCAGTTTTGATGTAGGATTTGAGGTACCCAATGTTGCAGGCTTATATGGCTCACCCATGTATGGTCACTATTTTTGCATTGTTTCACCATTGATCTTGCTTTCAAATATCATTATTTGCATTTAGATTAGCTTATAATATATTTATGCTTAATATAGATTAGTTTCCATGCATGTAGATCACTTTTAAAAGTTGTAGAATATGCTCCTTTTCATGGTTTAATGGTTTTATTCTATAACATAGGTGCTTTTAATCCCCTTTCAATCCATTCTCTTTAGGAACAGGAATGCTAGGCAAGAGGAGGATCTAAAGAGGCATAATATTATCAGCCCAATACTAGCTCTCGAGTGTGGGAAGTGAAGATTCACAACTATTATTTATCGCCTTAAAGGCCTCCTTCCAAGGGACTAGATCCCTTGAAGATTGTAATGGAAATGTATCACATTTGTAAAGCCCTCAAGGGGATGTCTTGTAATCTAGTTTTGAAGCTATGGATAAATGAATAGATAGAGAATTTCATTACCTTTATTTTCTATGTTGTCTCATTTCATTAGATTATAATTTTATGTCATCTTTCCTTTTGAATGCTTTACAACTACTATACATTGCAATAGAGTGCCCTTAAGGCGATTTCATGAATTTCACTTCTTCAGTGGCGATCATGGTGTATAAGTTTATTTTAATATCCCCTTGGATTGTGCTAATTTGGACCTCAATTTCTGGTTTTACTTGTTGCAGTTACTGATCGTTTTGATCAGAAACGACCTCTTTGCTGCTAGGTGGCACTGGGTGAGATGACCAACTAGGTGGTACTGGGTTGGGCGACCCCAAATCTACCACCGTCATTGATAGGTACGACCACAAAACCATAGGGTTTCTACAAAAATTTACAAAAAAAACAACTTTAAAGGTTCATTTTATACCCCTCTGCACTGTCAATTTGAACTTTTACTATTAAAAATTGCCAAATTTCATGTTTTTCTTGCTTATTCTATGCATAGAAAGGTTAGATTATTTCTCTCCAAAATCATGCATTAATTAGCTCAGAAAAACAAAAGGAAAATATAGTAAAAGTCATTACTTTTGTCTAGTTTTCTTGTCGAAACCTTACCCAAGAAGGTTAAGGTCATATAGGCTTTGCATTTTTTGGATTTCCTTTTATGCTACTAATTCTTGTGAAATAAAAACACACCTTCATGCATTTAGTGAATAATCATTGAGTGCTATTTTTCTTTCTTTAAATTTTTTTAAAAGGAACACACACACACACCATGATATTTCTAAATGTTGGTGAATTGGAATTCATTCCCAACCACTGATAGAGTACAATGACGATGGGTTTCATTTCCATCCATTGACTCAAATTCTATGAACCCTATTTTATTGGCCAATACCGACTCCAAGATCTATCCTAACCATGCAAAATAGCATACATCCCTCTTAAAACATGTGTATCACTATGCATAGGGTGCTAAATGAGGATCGGTAGGACCTATACTCCCTGATCGGGTATGGATTTCATCTCCATACTTTGGTTGGTTCACGTGACCAGAATTTCAATACTGGTTGTCAAGCTATGAGTATATAGGTGAAAACCACTTAAAATTTGAGTATTACATCAACAAATCAAACATGAGAAAAGGATTCTCTTTGCAAAGTAACACATCTTGAAACACATCAAACAACTTAGGAAATCACATTTAAATATTTAAAAGAGATAATCATCTATATTCTTGTGTGTTTCTATTGATTATGTATTTGAATCTATAAAACTTAAAAGAAATAATCATGTTGTCTAATTTATGTATTTCTTTATTATTCGGGTAATCAACCCAAGATCCTCATTCTAGGGGTGAAACCCTAATAATAAGAAGTGGGCATTTCCCCATAGGCCCTGATTGGCCAAATATTCAAAAAATACAAAATTTGACCCAAAAATTAGTTTTTGGATCCCTAGTCCATTGTGATCAGCTCTTCGTACTGATCCTTTTGATATATAATACTTATAAACTTTTTTGGAAGTCAAAATTTTCTTTAGTGTAGGGTTCCCTTCAAGGTTTGCCTAGTCAATGCATCATGACAACTATGCATAGTCAAGGTCAATCACAAGCCTATGAAGTTGAAAAATATAGGAGAGGCCATGAGCATCATAGTTATAAGTATGAGGATATCCCCCCTGTAGGGAACAAGACTATTTATCATAATTTTAGACATGTGGTCAAGATCTTATTGATAGGGAAGTTGTATCCACAAACCGGTCACTCATGTTACCCCATCAAGATAGTGGTATTACCCCTAATCCCTTGCCACAACAGGAGGCATCAGTCTCTATCACTCCTCCTAGCCAAGTCAATAATAATGCATCAAATATAGTACATATTGGGGGTATCCAAGGTGTCACACCTTCCCCACTATCTACATCACAAAAAATGAAGAAAATGAAGGATCCTAAAGGTATTACACCTTCCTTGCTTCCTTTGATCACCACAAACATTGGGGGTACATGATCGGTTGTAGATATTACATTTAATTTTATCAATATGAGCGAAATCAAGGTCAGATTTAAAGAGTAACAATCCAGTATAGATTATATCATAGGAGTTAATACTAAGCTTAGCTCAAGTTTATTTTTTAGGCTTCACATGTATAAAAAAGTAAATGAACAGAATTAAATTTGTGCAAAAATGAATGATGCAGGATATGATGAATGAATGCAATTATGTTTTACTTGTACCGATGAATTGATTTACTGATGCACTTAATTACTGATGAATCGATTTACTGATGCACTTAATTACTATAAACATGATTTAATTTATTTGTGAGGATCATCGTGCAATCTATTTTATTTTATATAATTTGAAATGCAATTCTAACTAATCCTAACCTAATGCAGGTGCAAGAGCTCAAGGACTATCTATTAGGAGTGGGCCTTGCCTCCTAAAGGTCAGTGTAAGACTTTCTCCCCTAATTTACCTTATCTCTATAACTAGATTTTATACTTAATACTAATATTTATGCATATTTTGTGAATGCAGGTAATAAATACACAACTTACAAAATAAAATTCAAACAATCCACAAAATTGATACATATTACCATATCTGAAGAACAAAGTGTTATTTTATTACTAGAGCTTCAACTGTACATGCTTCCTCAGAATTGTAACTTAGAACAAACTATAATGTAACGGTAGCAAGCAATGCCATTAGAGTGTAAAGTCCAACATCTAGATCTCTTTCCAGGTCTTCTATGTAATTTATACTGTAACTAATATAATTCTAAATAGTATTCTCCACGTATTTGACATGCGGATTTTGTGGACTAATGACTATACATTAATCAAGAATAATCTAAACCTAATCATAATACGTACTCCTACTTGGACTTATAAATATTTCGACTGGTCCAAGTGGCATCCTACTAATAATCCTAACAATACAATGCTACTTTAATTGACTCGCAAGATATACATTAGGATCTCATGTCCTATATTCTAGGAAAGTCTAATAATCTTTGCATTTATATATCAAACTTCCCAAAATAAACTGGTTACAAGCTTTATAAAGTAAATCATAACTTTGTCAACTTGAAATATTCTTGTGGATAGTATGTGAGAAATGGAATATTTTGCTAGATAGAAAATATCAGTTGCCATCCATTTTAATGTGCCATCCAAATATGATGTGGCATGCTGAAGTTAACAAACTTTATTATCCATTAGTAACTGCTGGTAAAACAATCTTCAGTAACTATCTTCAATAGTTACCTTCAGTAATTACCTTCAGTAGTTACCTTCAGTAATTACCTTTAGTAATCAACATTTGTAACAAGATCAATTACTATTTTCACTGAACTTTATTGGTTCTTTTTCTCATCCGATGAAAAGGTTTGAAAATCCAACTAATGTTTCTATTATTTATGACTCAATTTATAGGCTCTAAAGACCCAAAATACATAACCAAACCCACCAAATCATGGATTTGATCCAATATGCTTAACCATAAGCTATAATAGTGCAAAGGAGAATGCACATAACTTCTAATCTAAGAAATAAAAGGAAATATGCTAACTAGAAGATCCTTTTAGCTATCTTGAAGTACACACTTCCTACTTTGAGTTCAAACTTCCTAACTAACACTCCAAAGTGACAACTAGAAGACAACTAGTGCCCACAAGTGTATGTGAGAAGGAGACTCACTTATAATATTAATTTGCAATAAATAAACTATGCAAACCTAGCTAAGAACTACTAGAGGGGTCATATGAGTGATCAAACATCAATCCTCATCATGCCTCCCCACAATAGAAGCATTGGCCTCCAATGCTTTCAGAAGAGTAGGAAAGTCACCGGACATCTGATGAAAAGAAATCCAATGAGCCTGATGCGGTAGCTGTCCTCACTGAGCCATAAGATACAAGGTGGTAGACCCCTGGCGAGTCTGTCAAGTCTTTGT
This sequence comes from Wollemia nobilis, assembly GCA_028583015.1. Classification (NCBI taxonomy): domain Eukaryota; kingdom Viridiplantae; phylum Streptophyta; class Pinopsida; order Araucariales; family Araucariaceae; genus Wollemia; species Wollemia nobilis. Next base: position 10,695,194 of record JAQPPZ010017052.1, read on the forward strand.
GTCATAGATCTAATCGGAATCCAATGGTAACTGAGAATCAGGAACCATGTCCATAGGATGACTGATGGCTGGTGCGGTCTCCAATGTAGAGTCAAAGTACAACTTCAAAAGATCTACATTGATGATGTCATGAATCCCCAAGTGTGTGGGAAGATCAAGGTGGAAAGTATTCTTGGACACCTACTGAAGAATAGTATAAGGTCCATAGCAAATCAGTTTGATTTTACTATGAGTCTTATCAGTAAAACGCCACTTGTCAAGATGCAACCAAACTTTGTCACCAACCTAAAATGGATGAGGAATTCAATGTTGATTCATGGCCTTTTTCTACTGCTGTTGTGTATTTTGCAAAATCTCAATCACCTTTGATTGAATATTGTGCAAGTGTTGAATAAATGAGTGTGCCTTGTCTTGCTCCTTTTGAATATGTGAAGTGACAAGAGAAGGCAAAGACAAAGGTAACTCATAAGGTGCCAAGGGCTAAAATCCCATACAAACCTCAAAAGGTGAGTGACCTGGAGAAGAATGTAGGGCCCTATTGTAGGCATGCTCAATATGAGTAAGACTAAAGTACCACTTTACTGGTGAAGCATGATGATATATTCATAAAATTTGCACAAGTGTATGATTTACCACTTCAGTCTGCCCATCGGACTGCGGATGATAGGCGATGGAAAAGTTAAGGGAAACTCCTAAAATTTTCCACAAAGAACACCAAAAGTGACCCACAAAGCATGAATCATAATCTTATATAATGCTGGTAGGTAGACCAAAGGATTGCCAAATGCTATCAAAGAACAATTGGGCTAAGTCTGCTACAGAAATTGTCTTGCGGCATGGAATAAACTTAGCCATCTTACTAAATTTGTCAACCACCACGAACACACAATCATGTTGTCGCACTGTCATGGGAAAACCACTAATCAAATCCATGGAAATTCTTTCCCAAAGATGGGAAGGAATTGGCAAAGTCATGCCTAAGCCAAACTTCCTGTTAGCTAGTTTTGAGCGACAACAAACTGCACACTATTTGAGAAATTGTAACACATCCCTCTGCATTTTAGGCTAGTAGAAAAATATTTGCAAGTGATGAAGTGTTTTGTGCTTCCCAAAGTGACCACCATAAAGTGTAGAATGAGCTTCCTTAAGAAGTGACACTCTAGGCTCACAAGGAACACAAACCTTGTCCAATTTGTAAATAAGTCCTTTGATGTAGAAATATTAGAAAGGATGCAAATGGGAAGAAGAAGGCTTACTTACTTGCTCAAATATTTTCCCAAAATCAGGATCCTGTGAATACTGATTAGGCCAAGTCTAAAATCCCAAGTGTGAAGTGGACATAACTATTAAGGCAAGAGTGGTAGGAGGCCTACTCAAACAATCAGCAATAGTATTACTCTTCCCCTTTTTGTACTTGATCACCAAGTGAAATTGTTGGATGTAAGAGGCCCACTTCATATGTCTTGATTCTTCAATTTTATTTTGAGATTGTAAAAACTTGAGAGGCATATGATCAGTGTGTACTACTATATATTTTCCCAAAAGATAATGTCTCCAGTACTTGATAGCTTGAACTAATGCATACAACTCCTTGTCATATGTATAATAGTTCAACTTAGCAACAAAAAAAGTTTTGGAATTATAAGCAACTAGATGACCATTATGTTTGAGCAAAGCACCTAGAGCAACTTTAGAGGCATCTATTTCAATCTCAAAAGGTTGAGAGAGGTTAGGTAAAGTTAACACAGGTGCGGTACAAAGTTTCTTTTTCAATTTCTCAAAGGCAACATCTTGGTTTTTCTCCCAATGAAAGGGGACTTTAGACTTAGTGAGAAAATGTAATGGAGCTGCAAGGGTGGAATACTGAGGAATGAACTTGTGATAAAAATTCACAAGTCCTAGAAAAATCCTTAACTCGGTGAGAGTAGAATGAGGGGACCACTTAAGTAAAACATCAACTTTAGTGGGATCTACCTGAATTCCACTTTCACTAATCACATAACCAAGGTAAGAAACTGAAGTATTGCCAAAAGAACACTTGGAAGGATTGGCATATAATTGATTCTTCGCAAGAAGATCAAATGTATGATGGATATGCCCAAGGTTTTCCTCCCAAGTTTTTGAGAAGATCAATATATCATCAAGATATATTATTACAAATTTGTCAAGTACATCACAAAATACATCATTCATCAACCTCATGAAGGTTGCAGGAGCATTTGTAAGACCGAAAGGCATGACCAACCATTCAAAGAGGCCCATCTTCATATTAAAAGATGTCTTCCATGTATCCTCAACTTGGATACGCACTTGGTGATATCCACTTTTGAGATCTATTTTTGAAAAGAACTTAGCTCCTTGGAGCTGATCTAATAAATCATCAATACGTGGTAGTGGATATCTATTATTTATAGAAATTTTGTTCAAAGCACGAAAATCAATGCACAATATCTAAGTTCCATATTTTTTAAGAACCAACAAAATAGGTGAGGCACAAGAAGAAGTAATTTCCTTAATGAAACCCTTAGACAAAAAATCTTCTATTTACTTTTTAATTTCTCCATTTTGCAAAATATATTGTCTATACATGGGTGCATTAGGTAGTGAAGAACCAGGAATGATTTCAATGTTGTGATTAATTGTGCTGATTGGAGGAAGAGACTTTGGCTCCTAAAATATGTGTGAGTAATTTTGTAATATTTTATCCATTGAAGAGTGTTGCTTTGGAATGGAAGTGGATGTAGGAGTGTTTTGAGAGCAAATAAAAATTAGAGCAACGTCACCACCTTTTTTAATTGCCCTTTTTGTTTGCTTGGAATTTAGAATGATGTTAGGAGTGTTGGTGCTTTTAATGAGAAAGACCTTACCATATTTTTGAAGTTTTTAGGTTCTTTTGAAAGCATCATAAATAGCTCTCTGATCATACTGAAAAGGTTTTCCAAGCAAAATCCACAACAATCCATAAGAGTCACATCACAAGTGACTTGATCTATGAAATGTGGGCCAAGTGCAAATTTTAATGTGCAAGTGTGAGTGATTTCTGAGCCCCTTCCACTATCCTTCCAACCAAAATAATAAGGTTGAGTATGAGGCTCCATAGGTAACTTCAATCACTCAACAATGGACCTCACAATTAGATTTTTTTGCGAGCCATTATCCACTATACAATCTGTTGCAAATGTTGGGATTGAAACTGAAGGGGTTTTATTTTATTGATAGAAATGATTACAATATATAAGCATAAGCCTATATTCAACACATGACACTTGTCAAGAGAAACTGACAAGTGTCAAGGTGAAGGCATAGTGCACTTTAACTCTAACATTCCCCCTTAAAGTGCACTATCCTAAGTAAAGAAGAAACAAAACAAGTCAACATTAGGTGACATTCCCCCTTAATTTTGACTTCTCTAAAACAACCTATCATCCTCTATTATTGCTGATTTGGTCTAGGCTCATGCTCATTGCGCTTGGCTCTCCAACTATGAATAATGCTAGATTCACTGTGTATACATCTCGGTTTGTTGCCTCAGGGTCGACCACTTCCACGGGTCTGTTGCCACTGGGTCAGCCGTCTAAGTGCCTCAAGGTCATCATGGGTGCCTCAGGGTTAGCCACTTCAGGGTCTGTTGCCTCTGTAGGTCATCCTCAAAGGATGTTGCCTCTCGTAGGTCACTGATTAGTCCCACCATAAATATAAATTCCTTCTTTATGGTGAACTCAATCTAGAAGGTGTCGGTCTCTGTCAAAAATGCACCTAAAACAAAGGAAAAATGAGCCATATAAGAGTATCGGTCTCTGCTGAAAATGCACTCAATACAATAAAATGAGCCATAGATCAAAATAGGAGAGAAGAAAAAATAATAGAAGAGAATCTGTTGAAGTGTCTTCGTCTATAGTCTTCAGAAGTAGATCCGAAAAAAACCTCGGATAGAGTCTAGGGTGTCTATGTTTGTAGTCCCTAGAATAAGTGTCCTTATGGTAGTCACCTCATCTTACCGGAATGCATGGGTAACTAGCCACTGCATCCACCAAGTAGAAAGAGGTGAATTGATGAGGGCATCAAATTTTTAATGTAAACTAAGGTTAATTCCTTAGTTAGACTAAGTCTTAGTTAGGGCTTAGTCTTATTGTTTTTGGTGAGACTTTGTGCTCACATAATAAATTGCTAGCCACTCTAGATTAGGCTAGCTAGATAGATTAGGCAACCGCCTTTGGAAGCGTGTCGACATTTCCCATTTGGGAATTTGTTGCTCCTTCGTAGGGGTTTCGTTATGTTTTTGGGCCTATATTAGCCCTTTCTTTTATTAATTTAATCAATCTGGTTTTATTCCACATCAGTGGTATCAGAGAAGGCAAATTTTGGAGGTTCTGGGTCATTTTCGACCTCCATAGTCTTGGGTTGGGTTATTTACAACCAATTTTATTCTGTTTGAAGCTCTTCAGTTTTGTTAAAAACTTTGCTGCAATTGAAGTTACAATTTGTTGTTACTTCTTGTTGATGCAATTTTCTTTTGTAGTTGCAACTAATTTTTGTTGATAGCATTTCGCTGCAACAAATTTTGTTGCCAACATTTATAAAAAAAAAAATTGCCGCAACAACCTTGTGCAGGATTGGTCACCTGCGACACGTGACACGACTTCTGTCGTGGCCATAGGCTTCCACTTTGCCTTCGGCATCCTCCGCTTCAATTTCTCCGCAGTTAGAATTCAAGAGGCACAAGAGGTCTCCGGATCAAATCTCACGAATTTCTTGAAGACTTTGACCCCGCGTAAAGAATACGTTTGTTCAGGTCCCAAAGGAGAATTCAATTTGTAAATTCATTATCTTTCGGGTAAATTCGTCGTCACGCGAGGGTTTGATTTGATTACATCCAAATTTGAAGCATATTTTGTGCTCATAAATTCCTATTTCAATTCACGGAAGACAAGAATGGGTCGTTTTGATGCACGCGACAGAAACCTTTTTACTGGCCGCTGTGCATGACACCTTGTTTTTTGATATCGCCCAAAAGACAGTACAGGGCTTGAAAGATTGCAGAGGGTGGTCGCGTTTGTTTCTTTGCGTGCTGGGCGACGTCGATGCTGCTCGATCCACAACTCATTCTGGGTTCCAATCTGGTGAGAGCGCAGCGTTTGACCGGACACATTGCACGTTGCCGACGATCGAGAAATCCGGGGCGACGGACACCTTTGTTTGGTCTTCTACGTGATTTTTTCCCACATTACCCGCAACTCCATTCTGAGCAGGACCTGTCAACCGCTATGAGGGACAGCGAATCGACAGTTGAATGAACCTTCACCCTATTTTTCCAATTTTGAAAAATTTTGGAATCCCTCGGCCGCCTGCCTAAACCCATTCCATTTGCTGTTGTCAATGACACATGCATACAGGGTGAAGTCGAGGTCCCGAGAATCAAATTTGCCTCCAGATTTCTGGCGATTGTGAATTCTGTTACCAGTTGACACGTTCCCGACGTCCGGCCTTAGACTTTCAACCGATCGCCGCATTTCGGCGTCATTCCTGTCGTAGTCATTTCTAGCGTGAACCTTCGACGGTAGACATACAACGTTCTCTGGCCAAGGACCCGTCCAGTGTGATTGCGTTTCATGCCCCCACCCATGCGGTCATCAGCTACCAATTTTTTGTGCGTGACGTCCACCGCTGTCCTGCATCATTTGGGCGCTGACGTAAACTATTTGTTTACTTTCAGCCCCTTTGGTAAACATATTTACCATATATCATTATTTTCATAATAAAAAAAAAAAATTACAAAGGGAATTAAAATTTTATAAAGGGGCTTTTTCTTTTATTGTGCTAAATTATTTTTGCCCTCAAAATATTGTAAAATTGCATTAAAACTATTATAGTTGTTTTGCAATTAATTGGGCAATAGCACTCCTTTTTGTAACCCCTTTAACATATTTTGTAACTCCTCCTTGTAATATCCCTGGCGTATACCAGAAGCCAAATGGCTCAGGATTTGGCACAGCAAATGGCTGACATCACCGCAGCCATTAGTACCTTGGCCGATAAGGTCAATGATATTGCTACTAAAAGTGGTCCAAGTGACTCACGAGTGAAGGCAAAATGTGAAGTCAAAATTTATGATGGTTCCCGTGATCCTGAGGTTCTAAACAATTGGATCCTCGATATGGACACGTGGTTTTCCTATAGCAAAATACCAGCAGATGAACAAGTGTCTTTTGCCCTTTTGAAACTTTCTGGTATAGCCAAAGTTTTGATTACAGACCGCTTCGTTAATCAGAATCCCATCACCCGTTGGGATGAATTGGTGAAGGCTTTGATGGATACTTTTTATCCATCGAATTATGGAGATGATCTTGAATATCGATGGCTTCGATTGAGGCAGGGATACAACATGAGTGTCCAAAACTACATCGGTCTATTCAACAAATTGAGAATTTTGAATGGTATTCAGGATTCTGCTGCTAAGCTTATCACCAAATTCAAAAGTGGACTATAGGAACCACTTTTTAGGGAGTTGAAATATACTCCTATCATAGATTTGAACACCATGTACAATCAAGCACAGCTTGCGGAGGAGAAGCTTGCTGCTCAAGCCGGTGGATCTCGCTCTTCTGACTCCACCAAAAATTCAAAACAAAAGCAACAATCGAAGACTTCTTCTTCTTCTTCTTCCCCTTCTTCTAACACTTCTTCTACTCCTTCTTTTGATCCTAAGAAATTATGTGATCATTGTAAGAAAAGAGGCCATAATGAATCCGAGTGTTTTAGGAAGAAAAAGAATCTTATTGTAGAAGCTTCCCCTGAGGAAAAATAAGAAGGGCCTATTGAGGCTACTGGAGAAAGGCGACCTTATCCAGAGCTTCGAGGGCTTAACAATCATACTTTGTTGACACACAACATGATTGAGAGAGGCCGTGACCATTTGTTTGTTACATGTTCCCATCTAAAACACAACTACTTTGTCGATTGTATCATCGATAATGGCTCTCAAAAAAACTTGATTTCTAGAGCCGTTGTCGATCAATTGAAGCTTCCTGTACAACCCCATCCTCATCCATACCCACGTGCATGGAAGGATGCGGCCACCTCCTCCATGATTACCAAAACATGTACTGTGTCTTTTGCATTTGGGCCACGCTATGTGGACAAAGCCACTTGTGATGTGACTCCAATTGACTGTTGTGATCTCATTCTTGGAAAGCCCTATCAATTTGACAAACGGGCTCAATATGATGCATATAATAATACCTATACATTGCATCATGAGAACAAGAAATTTCTCATCTCTTCCACGAAGCCCACATACAGTTATACAGGTCCACACCATACAACATTGGTCTTATGCAAACCAAAGGACACACCAGCTTTCACAGCACACAAGGAGGCTCCTCCTCCTCCTTCTCCTGTTGTTTCAGTTTTTCCTCCTCCTGCTGCTACCGTGCCATAGGTTCCTGATTTGCAGCCGAGACCACAGGAGATTCGTCCTCAACCTCGTCCATAGGATTTCACTCGAGTTGGACCTCCAGTCCTGACCAGGAGAGGCCCTCCAGATTCGGCCTCCCTTGGACTTCTCGACCTTATCAGTGCCCCTCCTCATCCAGCAACTAATTTTTTGCTTCCGCTTCCTCCGACTCGAGTTTATCACCCTTCACCCACTACTATTGTACAAGCATTGGAGTCCAATGCTTCCTTTGTGGGGAGGTATGATGAGGGCATCAAATTTTTAATGTAAACTAAGGTTAATTCCTTAGTTAGACTAAGTCTTAGTTAGGGCTTAGTCTTATTGTTTTTGGTGAGACTTTGTGCTCACGTAATAAATTGCTAGCCACTCTAGATTAGGCTAGCTGGATAGATTAGGCAACCGCCTTTGGAAGCGTGCCGACATTTCCCATTTGGGAATTTGTTGCTCCTTCGTAGGGGTTTCGTTATGTTTTTGGGCCTATATTAGCCCTTTCTTTTATTAATTTAATCAATCTGGTTTTATTCCACATCATGAATACTAGATACTAGGTTCACTTACAAGTACCTTGGGAGTGTCTGATACCAAATGTTGGGATTGAAACTAAAGGGGTTTTATTTTATTGATAGAAATGATTACAATATATAAGCATAAGCCTATATTCAACACATGACACTTGTCAAGAGAAACTGACAAGTGTCAAGGTGAAGGCATAGCGCACTTTAACTCTAACAGCAAAATTATGGAGCAAATGAGCTTGAGTGATGAACAAATCATCATGAGCGCCCCAGGATGAACTTACATTTACCAAGGTAACCTCATTGAGCTTACCTCGTAATTCTGTGTATACTCTAATTTCTCCTACTGACTCAAGGGGATCTTTTGAATCTTGATCTTGAGTAGTGATGACTAAACTCTTCTTCTTAAGCTTAAAACAATCTACTTTTTCATGACCTTTTTTCTTACAATAGTTACAAAACTTCTTGGAAGAAGAAGGTTTGGAAGAAGAAGAAGAAGAAGGAGTAGAAGTAGAAGGAGAAGGAGAAGAAGGATATGGAGAAGAAGAGTTCTTCTTTTAGGCAAATTTCTTCTTTTTTGAGAAAGAATTATTCCATTTTGATGAGTTAGCAACCACTTGAGGAGCAGGTGTGTGGAATCCCTATGAATGCACCTTGAACTTGTCCTTCATAAGTTGCGCCTAGTTGAAAACTGAATCCAATGTTTCTACAGAAACAAACATAATTTCCCTGTACAAATGCTCCAACAAGCCACTTTGAAATTTGAGAATCAAAGCTTTAATATCTTCCTCCACATTCAAAAGTATCCTATACCGGTTGAATTGAAAGATATATTCCTGCACAGTCATATTAGTACTTTTTCGAAACAAAAACCACTTAATTACCAATTCCTTAGAATAATTGGAAGGATTAAAATTGGTCTTAAGACAGTCTACAAGCTCATCCCAAGTGGTAAGCTCATCATGACCCTTTTTCCTTTTGACAAGTACTTTAGCTACACCAAAAATTTTTAGCTTAGCATATGGAACTAAATCATCATCTGACAGCTGAGTGTAAGAAAACCAAGAACTCATGTCAAGAATCCAACTATTCAAGACTTCAGGATTCCGGGATCCATCATAAAGTTGCACTTCACAGTGAACTCAAAAGCGAGAATCATGAGTAGAAGTTGAAGCATTATGGACATAAATGTCATTTACCTTCACTGCAAGGTTACAAAGAACTTTTGCCATGGTTGTATCATTAGCTTTATCAGCTAAAGCATTCACAACGTGTGCAAGTTCTGCAACTTGGGTAGCCAAGTCAGAAGCCATGTGAAACCGGGTATAATCCAGGAGTAACAAGGTAAAAACACTTAAAAAAATTAGGGTAAAAATTATGGAAATACCCTGTTACAATGTAGTGCCTTGAAAAATACTTCTAAGGCTAAATATTTAAAAAAAATTAACTTAACCTAAGGTTTAAAATTTTATTTTATAATTTATTAATTTAAAAATAACTTAATTAAAAATTAATTAAATTTAATTAAGATATTTAAAAATAAATTAATAAATAAATAAAAGTTACATGCAATTCTAAACCTTAGATAAAGTAAAATAAAATAACTGCTATTACCTTGCACTCTTTCTACACGTTTACTCAAGATCTATCATGCACAAATTTGGATGATGGCATGGAAAGGAACAAATTGCCACTGCATGGTTGCCAAGGTGCTATTTCAAGCCGAACTATGGTTACCGAATTGAAAGGCAGATATAGTGCAAATTTCTACGCAATCATTTTGTAATGGCCTTGTCGGTGAAATATGTAGGTCACAGGATGGCTTTGGCAGTGGCGGCCAATCCTGCCATGCGCTAAGCAATGATAGGTCCTGCCAAGCCTGTATATTGCAAGGAAACGACAGGCCCTACCAAGCGTGCAGCGTCTGCTACACTTGCAAGCTATAGCACCGGTAATCCTGTAGCTTGTGCAATGGCTGCTACACTTGCAAGCTACAAGCCGACAAATTTTACAGCATTTGTAGAGCCTGTAGCTCATGTAGGCTATAGTGCATGCAATGTTCACAGCATGTGTAGCCTATAGCACGTGTAGCTCATGCAATCTATAGGTCATGTTGCTTCCATTGCACGGGTATCCTACAACACCTGTAGGCTATAGTTTGTGCAACTTCTGCTACACGTGTAGCCTGTAGCACCTACAGGCTATAGTTCGTGCAGCGTCTGCTGCACCTGTAACCTGCACGCGATAGTACAATGGAGGACGTGCGATGGCCGAACACCGAATGTTGCCGAGACGAAACCTGCTACTGCCGAACACTGGCCAGAAAGGCCTCAATAGATCTCAATTTTTTTTTTTTTTTACAATAATATTATAATTAATATATAAAAAAATATATATTAATTAAAATAAAAATAAAATTTTAAATTAACCAGAAGGGTTAATTTAACAACATTAAAAACTTAAATTTTTACAAAAATTAGCAATTTTTGAAGGTAAATTACCTTCAAATTTTCCTAAAAAATTGCTAATTTTCTTTCATATCACCAAGACTCCTTCAGTAGCTCTCCTTTCAAGATCCAGTCGACACACAACCAACGTTTGAAAGGCAACCAGACCCAAGCCGACACATGACCTGGTTTAGGTGATGTTTGATCTTCAAGACTCTGAAATGGCAGGAACAAATGGCTCCCTAATGCGTATTTCATCGTAGGAGTAGTCCAAACCTGCCAAGGGATTTTTGTAAGATAGGAATCAGGGTAAAATTTTTCTATACCTCTTGAGCATAAGAAAAAAGTTGGAACAAGGATTTTGACGCCTAGGAACTTCCTTATGCGAATGGTTTTCAAGCTCCCCTTGAGCTTGAACTGAGTCCTCAATGAGAAAGAATTTCTCATAAGAAAACTATCTCCTTCCCTCTCACCTCACAAACCCTAGTGCAAACATGAACTAGGCTCTGATACCAATGAAAAGGTTTGAAAATTCAACTAATGTTTCTATTATTTACAACTCAATTTATAGGCTCTAAAGGCCCAAAATACATAACCAAACCCACCAAATCATGGATTTGATCCAATATGCTTAACCATAAGCTATAATAGTGCAAAGGAGAATGCACATAACTTCTAAGCTAAGAAATAAAAAGAAAGATGCTAACTAGAAGATCCTTTTAGCTATCTTGAAGTACACACTTCCTACTTTGAGTTTACACTTCCTAACTAACACTCCAAAGTGACAACTAGAAGACAACTAGTGCCCACAAGTGTATGTGAGAAGGAGAATCACTTACAATATTAATTTACAAGAAATAAACTATACAAACCTAGGTAGGAACTACTATAGGGGTGATATGAGTGATCAAACATCAATCCTTATCATCCGAGGTGCACTCCAAAGTTCTGTAATATCTTCATTGATCATCCATATTTTTTTTTTGCATTTTTCTTAGAACTTAGAAAAATTTGATATAAATCAAACACTTATGTTAGATTACTATAATTAATCATATTTACTAATAAATCACATTTTATTAATAATAATTTATATAAAAAATATCAATTAATCATATAAATGAAACAATTATGGTACAAAAATATGTGGCAAATAGCCACTCATCATTCCCCCAAACTGAAGTTCATGCATGTCCTCATGCATGCAAAAAAATCAAATGAAAGGGAAATAACAGTCCTATGCATGCATCAAATATAGAAAAAATAACATTATAATCAGAATTCCAATGAATATTTTCATAAAATTTATAAAACATGCACATAACTTTTGTCAAAATTCTTTCAAAGAAGTTTAAATACAGATATTTTTAACAGAACTGTACTAAGCTTCTTCTGGAAAACATAATCACTAATATAAAATACATAAAATAATTCATTTATCAGAAATTATAAAGTTCATAAAACTAAGAAACAAAATAGTTTATATTAGCAATAATATTTCAAGTATTATTTGTACAAATCATATATAAAACATATATAATACAATCTATATTAGCAAATGTATATTTAAAAAAAAAAAAGGTTTCTAACCATTAAAATACTAACTGTACATCAATTTATAAAAATATATAGATAAAAATGTTTACAATACTACCTGTACACATGCCATACAAATAATATATATATATATATATACAAAATAAGTCTGAATATTTTAATGAAAGTATTTTGTCATTGTTCATTAATTATGAGCCTATTGAGATAAGATTCAAGAAGAGATTTGATATGATCATGGTATTTCTCTTGGTAGTCTTCATTCCTTTTTAACTTTTTGTACCTTCTCCTTAGCCTTCTAATCTACAAATGTTATGGCTATTGCAACTGGTGTTTCCACCATAACCGTCTTAATATGCTCAACCTCGTAAGAACTTCCTTTTTGCTATGTATCCTTTGTCTTTGAAGGATGAATTTCCTTATTTTTAATCTTTGGATCAGGTTCTAAAGGTATACCTACATCCAAGACAAGAATTTTTAATGCATTTCCTTCCTTGGTGGGCAGATCCAGTTTTGTAGGTTGATTTTGTTGTGTAATACTAAGAATTTGTTGGGAACTATCCTCCTCGAGGATATTTGAAAATTAAATTGGTTTATCAGTGTAAAACTATTTGGTACAGTTTATAAATTTTTTAGGCTTTTTACAAGAAGTAGAGCTCTTATGTGGGGAGACTTCAATATGTGGTGGTCGGTTGACAGAGTCCACAAGCTTTGGTGTCTTATCCATAGAAAGTTTCTTAATTAATTTAATCAGAACAACAAGGGATCTCTAGATAATTTTAGATTGTTCTATAAAATCCTGTCTTAGCTTATCAATTTTCATTTGCAACACTGTATTTTGTGCACGAAGATAATTCAGGGTCTCTACAGTAGACTTGTTTACAGGTAGTTCTTGTTTAGGCCCTTGTTCATCTTCTTGTTCAAAATTTTTTGCAATTTTATTTTTCCTTCTAATATCTGGTCGGGATTTATATTTACCAAGTTTACATTTTCATTATGAGATTTCAAGCTCTTCATCCTGGCTATTAGAGTCATGTTCTTCCTCTTTTGATTGTTGTCCCTAAGGCTCAATGGATTCTGAACACTCAGGTACATTGTATTCTTCTATGATATGATTCTAAGACACTTTCATTTCATGAGCCTTTTTCAAAATAATTAATTTAATTAATCCATGGTGAGCAATCAGGTGTGGCTTAGGTTTTTCTCAAAAAAATTTAGGTTTTACTCTTAAAACAGTTGACTTCAAATATTGGAATAGAAAATAAGGGAGGTTGATAACACAATCGGTTTTATCTAGATATTTTAAATTTATTAACATCCAAATGTGATAGGCTGATAAAATAGACATTCGTCCCTCAAGAGTGAAGAATTTAATGATAATTACAATGGCCTATTGCCATAGAAGGAGGAGTGTATAGGTTGAAACTCCCTTTATTTATCCTTCATTATCTCTTAGGATTGTACACTTCTCACCAAATTTGATCACCAGCTGGATGACACTTTTCGAATATTTATAGAAAGGTAAACCAACCTTAGGTAAACCCAATATTTCAAAAATCATAATTGGGTTTAATTCTAATTGCAAAACCTAGAAAATGGGTGAGCATAGTGCTAGGGTTAAATTTTAATATAAATTGTATTTCCACCCCTAAGTCATGGCCTCTAAATTTGGTCAATGCCTCCCACCATCGAGCATTATCAAACAATTCAATTACAGAGTTGCTCAGGTTTTGTATGTCGATGGATGAGGACTCACTACACTTTTGGAAGGTAGGTTTAGGCATGGTGATGACTGAGGGTTGAGCGAAGTTGATTTTTTACCAAGAACCCTGCATGTTATATATAAAAAAAAAGTATTGTTTAGAAGTTGGAAAAATCCTTAAAAACTTATTGTCTTATTTTTTTTATTATTATATTTTTAATTATTTATAATGTTTTTTTTATTTTGCTACAAAAATAAAATACAATATATTCATTCTTAAACAGAGAAAAATGTAAATCTTATAATACAAAAACATTTTTCTTTTAAAACAAAGTCTTACTATTATAACATTGAAAAACATAAAAGTTTAAGATACAAAATCCCATTTATAAAAAATAAAATCCCTTATTTATATGAATTGTACATGTAATGCTCATATATCATAAAATCCCTAATTTATACAATATTTTGGTGTAATTTACCAAAAAATATTCATGATTCAAGAAAATATAAGAGATTTCTTAAGACGAAAGATAATCGCTACAATTTTACCAAATAATTTTAGGGAATTTTACAAAATAAAAAATTTTCTACAAAGAAAAATAATTTCGGTAACAAAAATCACTACAAATTAACACAATTTGGCTCTATAATAAAATTGTATCATTTTCCCCAAATTTACCCTAAAATACAGTCTCAAATGTTTTCTAAATTCTATCTTAAAATGGAATTTCACATGCTTCCTTGATGTTACCCTAAAATATAGCTTCAAAGTTTTCCCTAATTTTAACTTAGAATGAAATTTCATTTATTTTCCTACTGTTACCTTAAAACAAATTTTCATAATTATAATCAAATTTCCACCTAATTTCGAAAAAAATTCCTTAATCTCTACAACTCCAAGATTAGCCCTAATTGCAAAATTTTAAAATATTTTATTTGTATGTACAGAGAAAAGGAATCAAAAAAGAGAAAAAATAAAAAGAAAAAGGTCTTTACTTGTCACTTTTTCTAAAACTTGGCCACCTTTCGACGTCGTCAACACTTTCTTCCTCTAAAAACTATTCGAATTCAACACTAAAATCTCTTAAAATCATGTATTTTTGCCTTTCACTCAAACAATATCTACAATTATACAAACCCTCATAATTCTATTATAGTTTGTGACAAATTTCAACATGGTGTTTGAATTTTTCCCTCTGCATGCAACGTCGGTGGATAAAGCTTTTACCCGACGGCAAAAATGTCACCCTAAACTCATCTACGATAGATAGAAACTCATCTACGATGGAGAAAAATTACCCTAACATCATCGACAATAGATAAATGTTGAGAACCTATCGACGATGATGGTATTTACCCTAAAATCTATGACAATTAGGGTTTTTAAGTGTCGAGGCAATGTCATTTGTTGATCCTATGTTAATTGATGATGGTAATTAAATAGTGCATACTCGTCGCTTGATTGGACAAGAAAGAGGCACGTGTCGTTGAGCGATCGCAAACACAATTGTGATACCCGTGTTTTTCCTCCTTTCCTCCTTAGCCCTTAATCGTGTGTTAATCGACGACGAAAAACTTTGATCCATGTCATTTCTCCTGATTGGTCGGGTAGAGTCATGTGTCCTGCTAATGTAACTCCTCGCATGGCTGGGGTAAGAAGGTGTTGCACTTTGATTGGTTTAGGTGACGGTTGGTGTCGTGCTTTCTTATGTTGTACCCATGGCTTATGAAAAAGGCCCGCAACAATACGTTATAGTCATATATTGTATCATATAGTTTTAATTTTATTATTAATATTATTATATTATAGCTTAATACATTGTATTATGTATATTTTATTATATTTTTATTTACTTTTAATGTTTTAAGGTATATATGGTAAAGTTATAATATATTTATTATTATTATTACAATATATAGTATTATTATGTATTACAAGTATTATTATTTATAATATGATTTTGTATTTTAATTTTAAATATATTTTATTTTAATTATTATTATTAATATATATTAGATTTTTACAGGTGGTAATTACAGACGAGTATTACGGAATAGTATTACTGATAATGGTATTTACAAAAACTTGTATAAAAAATATTTATATAAAAAAAATTATTATTTTACAGAGGGTATCTACAGAAAATACTTACGAAAACTACTTACAGATGATGCTTATGGAAATACTTACAGAAGGCAATTACGGGGGATACTTACGAAAGACACTTATGGAAGATACTTATGGAAGGTACTTACGGAAGGGACTTACGAAAGATACTTACGAAAGGCATCTAAAAAAATCATTATTAAGGTTAAGAGAATACTTTACCTGTTTCTTCCCCCAAACTATATTATAAGCTATATATGTATTTATTTATCCTCCCCCCAAACTTTAATTTTGGCTATATAGCCAAAACAAAAGGAAAGGTACTTATTTATTTTTATGGATAATATAATAATATTTTTATATACGGGGGTTTATTTATTATGTTTGGGATTGTGCTTCCTATATGTCATTAAGAAGTTTCTCAAGGTAGAAACAAAATTTATATAAAAAAAAAAAAATTGATTTCAGTCTTCTAGGATATCTGAAAATATAGGAAAAAGTGAAATAGATATTAATATGGCTTTGTAAAGGATAAAATGTGGTGGATATATGCCATGTTTTTGTAGAAAATTTGAAATCATAGTACTATCATAAGATTTTACTATTGGTCTTTGCATATGATGTTTCTAAGTTGATTCTTCAAAGTCATCAAACAACATTCTAGAAATGCTGAAACAAACTCCATTTACTTCTATCACAAATCAATTTAGTGTCAAAGTTATCCTAGGATTTTCAAGCCTCCTTCAAGACCAACTGTGTGTGCAATGAGGATTCATTTCCCATTATGAGTAAGGATTGAAAAACAACAAGGATTATATATGCCAAAAGCTAGCTGATCTTATAAGCATCTAGAGGTCTTGTCCAGACTTATTGCTAATATGTAAGGATACCTTAATAAAGAATATCCCATGGTATTTGAAATACTAAGAATTCTAGGGATTCAAGATCTTTTTGCCCTTTTTGATTTATGCTTTATTTTGGATACTTGCTTAGAAATGGATTTGTAGTGCTTTTTGAGGTTCTTGCTTATTTTGAAGAGAAGCAAGGAATTTTTCATTACTTTTTGGTGTTCTTGCTTATTTTAAGGAGAAGCAAGAAAAATTTTATTAGGATACTTGCTTGATTAGATGAGGAGCAAGGGATATATATATATTTTTTAATAGTATGAAGGGCAAGCTTGTCCTTTTGCCAATTCATTAGTAATCTAGACCATGAGTATAAATATATGAGCAAGGGAAACTTTTTACTTATGGTAAATATAATACACGAGTTAATTTTCCAAAACTACACAATGTTTTAGATGTGTATATGTGTGTGGTCAAAAATAGAAAAACTTGATCATCTAGAAGTTACTTATAACATTTCAAAATATTTGTTCATTTTCAATGAAAATGTTTTTTAGTATACTAGATATAATTTGAGTTTTTGAAAAATACCTAGATTTCATCTAGCAACAGGGTACTATACATCATGTGGTAATCATCTTCCTACAAAATTTATAATAAAGAATTTTTCTTGAAAAACTTTGGAGACTAAAAATGGAAAAGAATGTAGATACTTCATGATGAAATAAAGGAAGCATAATCATTTTTTTGTTTTTATATAGTAATTATATATATATATATTCTTTTCAAAGAGAGAGTTTATTGAATAGTAACTGATTGCAGTTCAGAAATACACTGCAAATCAGTGTGATGTCTAAACTGATGTATGAATTCTTCCTTAGATAATGGCTTCTTATAAAGTTTAAGCCTATGTCCATTTAATAATAATTTTCTTGTTGAATCATCTATAGGCTTAAGCTTGACTATATCGTTTTCAAATATTTCCTCAATTTCATAGGGTCCTAGCCATCTTGTTCTTAATTTACCTTGAAAATATTGGTAACGAGAGTCAAATAACATGGCCCAATCTCCTGATTGAAATGTATGTGGTACAATGTGCTTATAATGCCATTTATTTCATTATTGTTGAGTTATTTCTATTATATGTAGTGCTTCTAATCTTTTCTCATCCAAAATATTCAATTTTTCCAATCTTCATTCTTGTGCATTATCCAAATTCATGTTAAGTTGCATCGATGTGCACAAGGTTTCTATCTCAAATTTAATGGGCATGATGGATTGTTTTCTATAAACCATTTCATATGGTGATAAACATGTGGTAGTTTTCCAAGTTGTATTATATGCCCATACATCTTCTTTTAATATCTTAGCCCAATCACCCCTATTAATAGTTACAGTTTTTGTGATAATCTTTTCAAGCTCTTTATTTGTAACTTCTACTTATCCATTAGCCTGAGGGTGATATGGGGAGGTTTTATTATGTTTTATCTGATATATGTTAACAAAATGATCAATAAAATTGGAGGTAAATTGAGGTCCATGATTTGAAACTAATTCTCTTGGTGTTCCAAAGCATTGCATTATGTTCTCATAAAGAAAATTAGCTACTGGTTCAGCTTGAGCTCGTGGAAGAGCTTTAACTTTAGCCCACTTGGTAACATAATCTATACATACAAGTATGTGTTTATTACCATCATTTGGAGGGTCTATTGGTCAAACAAATTCAATTCCCCATTTTTCAAATGGTTCAAGAGCTATCTGTGGAACCAAAGGCATTTCCATAGAAGGTATAGGCTTGCTAGCTCTTTGACAAGCATTACATATATCAATAAATTGATGAACATATTTAGTCATAGTAGGCTAAAAGTACCCAGTTTGAAGTATTTTCATAATTTTTCTTTGAGTGGCATAATGACCTCCATAATGTTCTTCATGTGCTACCCTGATAATATCATATACATCATTTTCTTGCACACATATCCTGATAATTTGGTCAAGACATTTTTAAATAGAATTCCATGGATCCATATAAAAGGAATACTTTGATGTAATAATTTCCTACGATCATGCGATGTGAAATTTTGAGGTATTTTTCCTGTTACTAAATAATTTACAATATTAGGATACCAAGGGGTAAAAATAGAAATAGCAAACAAATGTTCATCTGGAAAATTGTCAGGAATTAACTTGTTATCATCAAAGATCTGCATGTGAGATAAATGATCTGCAATAACATTATCTTGTCCTACTTTATCTATAATTGTGACATTGAATTCTTGTAGTAAAAGAAACCATCTAATCACTCTACCACCCACTATTGCTTTGTTCATTAAGTATCTAATGGCAAAATGATCAGTGTGAACAAATACTTCATACCCTGTTATGTAATATTTTAAATTTATTGAGAGCATGAATTATAGCTGAAAATTCTTTTTCTGTAACAGTGTAGTTAAGCTTAGCTCCATGCAATTTTTTGATTACATAATAGATAGCATAAGGTATTTTATTTTCTATGTGTTGCAATACTGCTCTTATTGCATAATCTGAAGCATCACAATGAATGTGGAATGGTAATTCCTAATTTGGTCCTCTCAATATTAGAGCAGTAGTCAAATTTTCTTTTATTTCTTTAAAGGCTTCTTGACATTCCTTTGTCCAATTGAATTAATTATCTTTAGTTAAGAGCTTAAACATGGGAGTAGTAACTTTATTGAAGTATTTAATGAAACTACAATAGTATCCAACATGTCCTAAAAAAATTCTCACCTCTGTTTGTGTTTTTGGAGGTTGAAGGGTTTGAATAATTTGTATCTTTGCAAGGTCTACTTTAACTCTATCTTCTGATATATAATGGCCTATAAAAATACCTCCTTTCATCATCATAAAGCACTTTTCATGAATTAGAGAGAGTTTTTTCTCTTGGCATCTTACCAAAACTTTTTGTAATCTTGATAATGTTTCTTCAAAGGTAGTACCGTATACTGTGAAGTCATCCATATAAACTTACCCACATTCATTAGTTAAATCAGCAAAGATATCCAATATAGCTATTTGAAAGGTTGTAGGTGCATTACATAGTCCAAAAGGTAAAACGTTATAAGCATAGGTTCCTACAGGACATGTGAAGGTTGTTTTTTCTTGATCTTCCTTAGCTATGGATATTTGATTATACCCACTAAAACCATCTAAAAAGGAGAAATATTTATTTCCAGCCAATGTATCTAAGACTTGATCAATGAATGGTAAGGTAAAATAATATTTCTTGGTTAATATATTTAATTCCCTATAATCAACATAAATTCTCCATTTACCATTATTTTTAGGTACTATCACTAGAGGTGATACCCATTGGCTGTCAAAAATTGGGTATATAAATCCTGCATTTAAGAGTTTAATCATTTCCTCTTTAACTATTTATTTCATAGCTAGATTTAATCATCTTTGGGGTTGTCTTACTGGATTACAACCTTCTTGAATAAATATGCGATGGGTACAAACATTTGGGTGAATACCTATCATATCCTCATAGTTCCATGCAAATACCGACTGATGTTTTCTAAGTACGTCTACTAACTAAGATTATTGCATGCCTGTAAATTTATTACTAATGTTAAGATTTTTTCTTGATATAATATCTATTTGTTTACATTGTTCTGTATTTGCATCTATCCCATTTATCTCATGTTTAAAAATATTGAAATCATAACCATATGGTTCCATTTGAGATTGACTTGTGCTAGCCTCTTAAATGGAATATTAAGATGAACAACTACTATCTTGACCTTGATTTTCTTGTTGATTTCCTAATAATAATGGTAGGGGTCCCTCAACCTCTTGTTCAAGTTTTTCAATTAGAACATTAACTGATAAGGTTTTGATATCATCATATTCATGAGGGAAATCGTACCACAACTACATTGGAAATTCTTCTATTGTTGATTCAGGGAATAAACTAAGATCTTTTGTATCCTTTCCATTAGAAATATGCATATTTCTTGATCTACAGCTAATGTAAGCATCATTTTTTGCAAGCCATGGGCATCCTAGTATTAAGGGATGTCCCCATAATTTATTTTTGGGTTGTAACAAAGTCTAAAGGGTATTCCCATGAACTTACTGAGACCATAATGTCTTCTAACTTTAGTTCTGGTTTAATAGTAGATCTATCAGCGAGTTGAAGAAAAATAGAAGTTAATTATAATTTATGCATCCCTAAGGATTCTGCTATTTCTTTGGTCATGACATTAATAGTGGCTCGTAAATCAATCAAAATATTTTGTAATGTTATGTCTCCAATATGTACTGTGAGTATAGGTATTCCAGGATCTGTATATTTTGGTAATGATCTATCTCCTATTATTATCTCAGATAATTGTCCAATGACCTAAATAGTTTGAAATTCATTCTTCTTTTTCTTTCTTGAACATATATCCTTGATAGCTTGTAATAAAAGAATTTTAATAGTAACGCCTTCTATTTCTTGAAGGAATTTAAAGGCTAGCTTAGATGGTTCTTTTGGTATTGCCAATATTTGAGGGAAGGGTACTTCTACTTCCTTCCTTATTTGGATTTCTTGATGCTTTTTTGGAATATTTTTTGGTTGGTTTTTTGTTTTCTTTTTGTTACTATATTCTTTTTCAACCAAATAAGGAATAGGGTAATTAAGTTCTGTGAGAGTGACATTATTTTCCAACACCTTTCCTGATCTTAATTGGATCTATTGACATGGTGCTATAGATATATAACATGTTTCATTGGTTTCATAAACTTCTTGAACATTTTTATCATTTTTGGGGTTAGGAATTGGTTGAGATGGAAGAGGTGGTTGCTTAGGAGGATTATTATTATTATTTTGAGGTGCTAGAAGTCTATTTTGAGGTGGATTTTGAGTGTTTTGTCCCCTAAATTGATTTTGAATATTTGGTTGTTGCATTGTATTTGGGGACCAATTGGTGCCACCTTGATTATATTGGCCACTATTATTCCAACCAGGCATATTTTGATTTTATGTCCCTTGATTCCATGGGGGTTTTCCTCCATAGGAATTAGCCATAAATTGAGCCCATGGGGGTATGTTCCAGTCTTGGTTGTAAGAATTCCAATTTGTCCAATTTGGTGCATTAGACCATTGATTAGGCCTTTGCTGGTTGGGATAATTAGGGTTTGACCAATTTTATGGGCCTTTAAATGGACCATTTCATATTTGAGTGACAAAATAAACATCTTATGCTTCTTTTAATTCAGGTTCTTTTATGGAAGCTTTAACAGTGGAGATATACTTGCATTTTTTAGTTTTATGATTTTTATCACAAATTTGGCAACAAGCAGAAATATTGGAGATGTTTGTTATGTTGAGAGGACATTCTCTTATATTGTGCTTTTTCCTACATCTATGGTAGTAAATTTCTTCACTATCCTTTGAATTTTTATCCATTAAGTCCAAATATGAGGTCAAATTACTCAACAAAATAGTTTTTAAACCTTCCAACATATTTCCAATTTCAGCTTTCGTCACTCCTCCTCTTGTGGATGTATATTTATTACTTCTGAGAGGTTTGTTTCTTGAATAATTTTTGCAAAGGTTTATAATATCCTCAAGTGATATAATATGAATGTCTCATTTTTCCATAATATTTAAAATCTCAAGAACATCTTCTTTTAATCCTTTCGAGAAAAGTTATTTTAGAATTTCTTCATCAAGATCTATATTTACTCTAGATCCTACAAATTGAAATCTTATATTAAAGTTGCATATTTAAGAGTATATGGAAATAATCTTAGATTTTTCTCATTGGTGGTAGAAAAGTAATCTTGATGTACTACTTCAAATTCAAAAAGAAAAGCATCAGGATCTCCATAGGGTTCCAAGAAAGGTAGGTAATATAGAAACAGAGATTGATTTAGGTTCTCTTGTTGTCCCTTCTGTATGTAATATTGGAAAAGTGAATATTTTTCTTTGTCTGTTCTCTCTCTGATCTCTCTCTTGCCTTTGTCTCCCATTTCCATGGTTTTCTCCTATCTCTCCCAGATCACTTTGCTCATCAGCCATACCTGAATATAAGAATTCAAGAATTGGTTTAGGTATAGGTTCGGTAAATATAGAAGAGGGATCTACGTAGTTGTCAAATTCTGGATTGGACAATAAATATGAATTGGGATCTTGATC
This sequence comes from Wollemia nobilis, assembly GCA_028583015.1. Classification (NCBI taxonomy): domain Eukaryota; kingdom Viridiplantae; phylum Streptophyta; class Pinopsida; order Araucariales; family Araucariaceae; genus Wollemia; species Wollemia nobilis. The sequence continues at coordinate 10,717,986 of JAQPPZ010017052.1, forward strand.
TAGGATTTCAGCTTGATTGGTTGATGTTGTAGCCTCAGTTTTTACTAGTTTATAAATCCCAAGCGTTCTAAATTCTCTTGGGAATTTTTCTTCTGGTTTGTTAGTTTTTATGAATATTCCTTTAGAGTCTGTAGGTCTGCTCATGAATGTTCTAAACTTTCTTTCTTTTTTCTTTTTTTTATAGCAATATGTCTAATCTTATTTGAATAATTTATGAATCTCATTGATTGGATCAAGTTGTTCTGGTGTTATAAAATGTCCCTCTTCAAAATTAAATAGTCTACCAATAATTGAATAAACTAAACAAGGTAAGCTTTAGTTGCAATAGGATCAAGAATTCCAAATTGTAGCTCGTAATGCAACTCTTGGCACAATTCTATAAAATGTACAGCTCTAGGAATTCTACAATATCTTTTGTTGTATTGTAGGTCTAATTCTTTCCTCTCTATATCTGCAAGGAAGTTGTGAACAGTGAGGGAATCCTCCAGGTATTGATTCCAATGATAAATTACTGGATTTACTGTTGTTATCCTATCCCACAACCAATTTTCACAACTTATTCCAAGATCTTGATAAGGTGAAGAATTATTTACCCATAAAGTTTTTTCTATATTTATCCTCTTGATTTTATTTAATTCATCCGATCTATTATTTATAGTGTCAATGCATTCACACAGTTCTTCCCACTCTAGTTTGGTTGTTCTATAATATTGGTCAAGAAGAAGATTAACCTCTTGTTGTATTAGTAATTTTCTAAGGTCTATAAATTCAGTTTGACTGCTTTCAACCATTTGGTAATTTTTATTTATTTTCTCTCTTTGATTTTTGTGTTTTTTTTTTGTTTGGGTTTAGATTTTCTTTTCTGTTTCAATCCTACTATTTTCTAAGCTTAATATAAAATTCAAAACTTATAAATTCTCTTAACACAGTAGAAAATAAATATATTTAAAATTACTAAACATTCCTAATGGTACTAAAATTAGATGTGTTTATACAACTAATTTCAATATAATTAGGGAAAAATAAAAGTACTTGGAAAGTAAAGTTTTACTGGAAATAAAATTGTTGAAGTAAAAGGTAAATTACTATTGTTATTTGACTATTAGGAGGGATTTCATTACAGTTGTGTCACTCAACCTAACTACTTACTATAAAATAAAAATAGGATCCTAAAATAATATTAGGTTGTTTTCAGCGTTCACCTACTTCCTATTCTTTTTTATAGGTCCTAAATCAAATTAACAATAGTAATTACCCAAAGCAAGGAAATTGCAAAAAATAAAATTTGCTAGAATTGAAATTTGCAGGAATTAAATTTGCAAGAAATAAAGTTTTAATCTATGAAAGTAGTAAAAATGAAACCTTTATGAAAAATGAACTTGGCAATGTCGAAAGGCAGGGTTTATTGGAACCATTTGCGGGCCACTCTAAATCGTATGCACAACAAGGTCTCGTATGTACCCCTTTTCACATACAAGTAATTACTATCACTTTGCACTACCAAACAACTTTTTTGACTAACCACTATGATGCTACTCTTCCTAAAAATGATGCCAAAATGATCCACTGTAGAGCTTACATTTAATTTTATCAATTTGAGGGAAATCAAGGTCAAATTTAAAGAGTAACAATCTAGTATAGATTATATCATAGGAGTTAATACTAAGCTTATCTCAAGTTTCTTTTTCAGGCTTCACGTGTACAAAAAATTAAATGAATAGAATTAAATTTATGCAAAAATGAACGATGCAGGATATGATGAATGAATGCAATTATGTTTTACTTTTACTGATAAATTGATTTACTGATGCACTTAATTACTATAAACATGATTTAATTTATTTGTGAGGATACTCGTGCAATATATTTTATTTTATATAATTTGAAATTCAATTATAACTAATCCTAACCTAATGCAAGGGTGAGATCTTAGGGACTATCTATTAGGAGTGGGCCCTACCTCCTAAAGGGCAGTGTAAGATTTTCTCCCCTAATTTACCTTATCTCTATAACTATATTTTATATTTCATACTAATATTTATGCATATCTATGAATGCAGGTAATAAATACACAACTTACAAAACAAAATTCAAACAATCCATATAATTTTTACAGATTACCATATTTGAAGAACAAAGTGTTATTTTATTACTAGAGCTTCAACTGTACATGCTTCCTCAGAATTGTAACTTAGAACAAACTATAATGTAATGGTAGCAAGCAATGTCATTAGAGTGTAAATTCCAACATCTAGACCTCTTTCCAGGTCTTCTATGTAATTTATACTATAACTAATATAATTCTAAACAATATTCTCCATGTATTTGACATGCGAATTTTGTGGACTGATGACTATACATTAATCAAGAATAATATAAACCTAATCATAATACGTACTCCTAATTGGACTTAGAAATATTTTGACTGGTCCAAGTGGCATCCTACTAATAATCCTAATAAGACAATGCTACTTTAACTGACTCGCAAGATATACATTAGGATCTCATGTCCTATATTCCAGGAAATTTTAGCAATATTTGCATTTATATCTCAAACTTCCCAAAATAAACTTATTATAAGCTTTATAAAGCAAATCATAACTTTGTCAACTTGAAATATTCTTGCAGATAGTATGTGAGAAATGGAATATTTTTCTAGATAGAAAATATCAGTTGCAGTCCATTTTAATGTGTCATCCATCTTAATGTGTTTTCCAAATCTGATGTGGCATGCTGAAGTCAACAGACTTTATTATCCTTCAGTAACTGCTAGTAAAACAATATTCAGTAACTGTCTTTAGTAGTTACCTTGAGTAATTACCTTTAGTAGTTACCTTCAGTAATTACCTTCAGTAGTTAACTTTAGTAATTACCTTTAGTAATTAGCATTTGTAACAAGATCAATTACTATTTTCACTGAACTCTATTGGTTCTTCTTCTCATCCGAGGTACACTCCAAAGTTTTGCAATCTCTTCATTGATCATCCATACATTTTTTCTGTATTTTTCTTAGAACTCAGACAAATTTGATATAAATAAAACACTTATGTTAGATTACTATAATTAACAATATTTACTAATAAATCACATTTTATTAATAATAATTTATATAAAACATATGAATTAATCATATAAATGAAATAATTTTGGTACAAAAATATGTGGCAGTTAGCCACTCATCAGTACACAAGGTGTTGCACCTTCCTCCTAGAATCACAAAGTAATAAAAGTTACAAAAAAATCTCCAAAGGCATCTATAAGCCCTTTCATCACAACCAAATACCCCTAGGCAGTCTATGGAATTTCCTTAGTGTTGCTGACCATCTAGGTCACCCAAAAAGCTCCTAGCGGTATTTGACCATCTAGGTCAAATAAAAAAGCTCCTAGACTATCTACGATCATCTAGTTCAACCCTAAAAGCTCCAAAGGTATATATAAGCCCTTTGGTCATAATGAAATGCCCCTAGGTAGTCGTGAAAACTTTCTAAGTTTCGTTGACCGTCTAGGTCATCCTAAAATGCTCCTAGTGGTCTTTGACCATCTAGGTCAAATAAAAAAGCTCCTAGACTATATATGATTATCTAGGTCAAACTTAAAATCTCCAAAGGTATATATAAGCCCTTTGGTCACAATGAAATGCCTCTAGGTAGTCTATAGAACTTCCTTAGTGTTGATGACCATCTAGGTCATCTAAAATGCTCCTAAGCGGTCTATGACCCTCTAGGTCAAAAGAAAAGGTTCCTAGGCAGTCTACGACTATCTAGGTCAACCTAAATGCTCAAAAGGCATATATAAGCCCTTTGATCACCCAAAATTCCCCAATGGCATTCACTAAGCCCATTGGTCAACCTATATATATACATATATCTCAAAAAATACAAAAACATCATCAAAAATCATCAAAATACAAAAAACATTGCTTCATTGCACTTCATAAACTACATTAGGTATACTCATCATTGCATTATGCATTGATAAAAATTTATCATATATGTTTAGCACCAGGTCTATACATTAGGCATCTAGTAAAAATTAATTGTTATCATAAGTCCATATTACCACCTATTTACATTACATATACCATTTACATTCACATTCCATATTATATGTCTGTTTCCCGTCACTTAGCCATTGTTAATAAAACATAGTTAAAATTTTTGGTCACTCAGCCATATCTAGTTGTCTTCTCAGATTTTGTAGAAAGCTATCATGATTTTTAGAAGGTATAATCCTCCTTAGATAATTCTTGATATACATCAAAATCCCAAAACATTTTCACATTAATAAATCCATGTCTAACACAAGGAAATATGAAAACTGTAAAGTGGTCTAGGTTACTTTTAAGTGAAAAATATTATCTTGCTCATCCCCCTGTGCGAATGGTTCAAATATGCTGAGAATTGACAAAAGAAAAAGTTCCTCCTTACCCAAAAATACCTTGCCCTACACTGGGAAAAGTATCCCAAAGATAAAATTCAATAGTTATTATCATCCCTTCAAAGTAATCCAACAATAAATAGTGATTATTATCATTTCAAAAGATGCAAAAGAAACAGTAATTATTATCACTAGAAAAAGCACAAAGAAACAATGGTTCTCACCACTACTAAAATCCCTTGCTCACCAAATCAAAATGATAAAATCCATTAAGAAATTCAAAGTTAAAAGAAAAGAAGGGAGTCTTGAACTTGAATCCCTGGAATTCTCTGCATTAGAAAACCATAAGGTGATCCTCATTACAGGTTTGGTGGATAGCCTACTTGTCAATGGCAGTAGCCTCCCGCATGATGATATGTTTGTCACTTAAGCAACTTGCTTAGGTATAGACAAATGTTTGAATGTGGATGAGGTAGCTTGTTGTAACATAGATTACCTAGTAGTCTAATCCAACTAAGTACAAAACTAAGGATAATGAGACTCGCAGGGCAAATTCTAGTGTCGATGGGCTGAGTGAATCCCATTTGCACTAGGATAATATTTTGCGTTATCATGGTAATGAACTCACATGCACACACATGGATATTGATTATCTTGGTTATCTTAGTAGGTACATATGTTGCCAACAAGTATTGCATAGTTATTATACAAATTTTGATTATAAAGCTAGATTTTTTGAGTCTCCACAAAAAAACTACTAAACATATCATATCACATTACATTATTCCTGCCATTTTACATCATGTCATCACATGTTTTTCAAGTTAAAAAAATCCATTATATAGTGTCATAATAACATGAAAATAACAAATATACATCTTGTATAGTCTATGGTGCTAGCATATGATGCATCAAATAGTCATCACAAACCCATCATACAAAATAAAATCCAATCAATCATTACATTCAATCATACATATTTAAACTTTTGTTCATTAAGTGATGTTCATGATCTAGGATAGATATCGGCTAAATATTAGCAATAATATTTAGATGACCACTCACTATTTTATGCATATATTTTAATTTATAAAAGCATATAAATAAAACATCCACATTTACATATCATCAAATTACATCATAGGATATATACATGCATCCATGTTAGACATGATGATAATAGAAAACTCATACATATATATGTATGAAGTCACAAGCTACATCATTAATCCAAAAACTACCCCTGGGCTATAATAAAGTGGGTCCTCAGACCTCACACTCAAAAAATAAAATATAAAAAAAAACATCAAAAAACTCAAAAAAATGGACCAACAACCCACCAAAAACAAGACAAAATGGTCAAGAAAATAGGAGAGATAAAAAATAAACCTAAAATATTTTTGGATGCATCATAATACTCTAATTTAGTCCCCAAGAATGCCTCCATGGTTGGACCACTCCACGGGAATGAGATATTTGGCCTTTGGCTTCCAAAACTATTCATCAAAAAAGTCAAAAATCACCTCCAAACAGGTATTTAGTACCATGGGTGAAATAGAGAGTTACCCCAATTAATTCATATGTGTTAAGTGACTCATTGCTTTAACATTTTTCATGCCCTCATTGACTTGTTGCTTGAGGGGGTATTCATCATAATGAATTCAAAAATTGAATCAATATTAAAACACTTAGTAGTGTAAATTCCATGCATTCAAAAGAATCTTGGCTAAAGATAAAATTTCAAACCCATGTTGGGGCAAATAATTATAACACAGTGGTGTATTATTCCCAGTAGGGAGGTATTTTCCAGAGGTAAGAATGATTCCTAGGTTGATCCTATCTCAATCACCAAATCAGATAGTATTCTAATCACCTGAACTACCCTCGTACGAACTATCAATTCTTTGTACGGACCTTAATTACATACACTGTATGATCTTAAATTGTACAATGTCCAATATGGTACAATATTGCACTCATCAAAATTGATAGATTCTATTTTGTAGGCTTTCATACATAGTTTTTTAATCATTCAAGCCAATTCACTAAAACTGCCAAATCGGGTAACAATCTTTTGTATGATTTGTATGAAGTATGATGTAAGATTTATATGAACTAAAGGTACAACAAGGTGTTACTTGATATGATCTTCTACTCCAATCTATCTCTGGGATGTTTTGTAAAGGTTTAACAACATAAACAATACAATCTCTTCCATAAGCAAAACATCCAAATCGGGCTGGTGAGGGATTCCATATAAGTAATTCTATCAAGAAATTGTACAATACGCTTCACCATGTCCTTGCCAACATCATCATGCTCCTAAATCATTCCCCATGATTCACTAGTGAAAATATTCTCAACAAGCTAAAAAAATACCTAAAACTAACATATAACAGTAATATAGAAACTCAATTACACAATGTTAATCTACAATACATTATACATTCATGATAAGACCATATACTATCATCTACAACATATGTTATTCTCATTAATGGCTGTCAATTCTATTACAATGTGGAAAACTCTCTTAAGGTAATTGCAATAACTCATAAATATGTCTATCTCTCTATTCTAGCAACTAATAACTAGTAAACTAGTAGCCAAGCCTACAAATTTGAAAATGGGGCCTTATATAATGTTGCCTAGGCTGTTCCAAAGTGGTTCCTGAGACAATCCATTATTCACAACTGCCCATATACAACTGAATACATTATTTTGGCATTTTCCTAATTTTACACCTTGATTTAGCAAATCCATATGATATTTAATCCCAAAATTATATTTCCTTTACATCTGAGTGAATTTCGGTACACCCTGTATGATTTGTTGCTGCTCTGTACGGTTTTCCAATCAAGTTGTATGATTTTTCCTTCCACTGTATGATTTGCTCCTACTGTACATTTTTACAAAAATTGAGCAAATAATTACCAAAACTATTAAAATCTAGCAAATCACTTTTTCTTCTTCTGGGAGGTGGATTTGCTGCCTACATCTACCCTCCCATTTACTTTAATCGAAATCCTTGGTGACTCCTTCTGCTTCTTCTACTGGGCTTCCAATCTAGCTAATTCATCCTCTAAGTCCTTGACTTGTGTCTTATACATTTCTCGTTCATTTTTTAGCTTGGCTACATAGCTCCCCATTTCGACAGCTTTGGCTCCATGAAGATTAGACTTCTCCTCGACAGCTTTCACAAAGTCCATAATTTATTTTTCTTGTTCAAAGGCACTCTTCTTCAATTTCTCATTCCAGTGAGATTCTACTCAAGCAGTTGTCTGGAGTTCCTCATTCTTATCTACAATTGTCTCCAAGTGATGTTTGATATCAGCTTCTAGAGCTTGAACTTGGTCTTCTTTGATCCTCATCTGAGCTTTCTTCTCCAAGACCATCTTATTTAGCTTATTGCTATATTTTGTTAGCTCCTCTATTTTCTTGGCTTGTGTAGCCATTTTATCACTCTTTTTGGCCAGTTGAGCTATCATCTACTCATCATTCACTTTGAGTTGTGCCTCCAAATCCTTAATTTTATCCTCCACCATCTGGAAAATCTACCACTTTTCCTCTTAAAGCAAGGTAACTCTAGCTTTAGACTCTTCTATGAGGCCTTACAAATCCTCCTCTAGCTTCTTTATTTTATCTTCTACCACAGTTCTACTTTTTTGTAGTTCATCTTCCATTGCGGCCAATTCCTTTTGAGTAGCTATAGTCTCTTCCTCCTATGCCTCCTTGAGCCGATGGATTTCCTCCAATCCAATGCTTAGCCACTCTATCTAGTGTGTTAGAAAGTTCAACTTCCTTAGGGTAATTGACACTCTTGTAGCGACCCTCCTATATTCAACTTCTATCGTATTGATAGGCAGGTTGGATGTCTCACTTGAGCCAAATATATCCTTGGGTCCTTCCTATAATTCATGACCATCCCTTATGGAAAGTCTTCTCTTCTTAACATTGTTGTTACCTCTTCCCTGGGTAACCTCCATGGATGTTGTGCATGGATATCTGATATGTTCCTTATACACTCTGCACTAATCACCCATTCTATTATTATTTATAACTTGAGAGATACTTGTTGCTCCCATAGCTTTAGTTCTCCCACATGACCAATGCAAAATTCCATTATGGAACTATTCATCACATGGCCTAACTAAGCAAGGAAGTGCTTCACCTTATCCTCTATTCCACTTGCCTCCTCCTCCGTTGTGATTCTCTAAAACCACGATATTTCTAGGAGATAACATGATTACATTCCCCACCGTTCTTCTTATGTAGGAGTTCTTAAGTCTTATTCTTCCCTAAGATGGCTAAAGCTTCCTCCAAGCTCACTAAGTACTCTCTCATTATCTATATTTTCCCAAGGTGGGGATTGTTTCACTATTTTATCCTCCCCCTCACTATCCATAATGTTTATGATATCCTTCTAATATTGCTACTACCCAACTCATTCCTGAGTCTTTTATGCCTTGGTTGATCCCCCTGTGGCTCCTCTATATTTTCCTGATCTACTTCCTGTTCCCTACCATCCACTTGTTCCTCCATCACCCTTTCTTCTTGAATTTGTTGTGCATCCCCAACTATGACTTGTTGAGCAACAAGTACTTCTTTTTCTTGTGGCACTTCGATATTCTTTGGGACCTCTTGCTTACTGGAGCCTCCTATTACAATTTTATAATGAGTCTTATTCTTGGGCTCTTCTACCATGGTACTTGGTCCAACTCCCACTTTGTCCTAGATAGTGGCTACTCCATCATTCCCTACCTCAATTCATTTAAATAAATCATAGGCATACATCTTATCAAAATGATCAAATATGTTTGGATATTGCACTATCTTTTCTACCTCTGTCTAATACAACTCATCCAGTTCCATCGCTTCTGATTCTGACTATTCCTTCCTCTATACTTCCAGAACTAGTTTATCTGCCATTATTTCTTGCTGCCTTCTCATCCTTATTTGTATTAGACTACTCTCCATTTCTTTATCGAGAGGATGCTACCGCTGCCTTTGTGCAAGTACTTATTGTTCTAGTTTTGGCTCCAACCATCTAGAATGCTTTCTCTGATGATGTACATAAAAATCCTCCTCTGGAGATGTATCTCCCTGAGCTTCACTCCTGTGCCATGCACCCATTGTGCATGGTTTCTTTGGAGTAATCTTCACTATGGGTATAGCCTTTACCCATCTCAATATTATCTGTTGGTTCGACTTGATTTCTCTAGGCAGTGCCAACCCTAGAAATTACATTCTTGCTTCTATGACTACATTCAGTAGCAATCCAATTGCCTAAAAGGCCATCCCAAAGTTCTTTGGTCTTTTGGTCAATACCTCATGCATCCTTCTCTCCATAAAGGTACCCCAATCATATGGAATTCCTTGGGTGATACCTTCTACATATTGTTCCATCCACATTGGCATATCTATCACCCTTGTATCACCTAACAATCGAGCCATGACTATGTTCATCGCACATGCCCAATTGTCTCCTCACAACTGGATTTGCTTTATTCCATGCATTCCTGTGCTAGAAATATTTGTGTCTATCATCAATTTGATAGTGGTCATGGTGGTACCATGTGGTGTGCTTCTATTGGGTCTACCAATTTCTTGATTATCTCCATGCCTTCCATCGACAACCCAAATGTTCTTCGGAATGCCTCCACCAAAACTTCCACCTTCACTGACCTCTTGCCCACATTGACATAGGTTGTCCAAGTTTTTGAATTATATGCTTGAACTATATGTAAAATATAGTTTCAAAATAATTTTTGATGAAATGGTGGGATCTATGCAATGATCGACACTTGCACATTTTTGAATGTCTTCCTCCAAGGATGAGACCTATTCTTCTCATCACTCCACAATTTCTTGCATTCTTCTGCTTCGTGTTGTTCAAATATGATGTTCAACAATTCCACCTGGCATTCCTCTTGTGCACTACTCAGGTGTTCTTCCTATTCTTGCACATGTAATTCAATCTTCAACTCCCTCTGTGAGGTAGCTTCTTGGGCCATCCTTCCCTCTTTATGCCTCGATGGTGTTCTATCCAGGTGTGCCCACCAATGGCTTTGTCTCCTCCATGGCCTATATCCTCCTCTCCTCCATGAACTATTACCATTCCTTACATGGGACTAAAATTGATGTTTGTGGTGCTGCCATGGGTATGCCTCTCTCTCTCATGTAGTGGACCTGGTGATCTCTCCACCCGATTCATTGCAATCCACCTCAATCGACATTCAAATTATTTCGTTGAGATCATTCCTCCAACATCTCGCTGATTAACTCAACCTTCTCCTCTACAATTACAAATGTACCAAAAATCGTATAGTATCTTGTAAAATTGTACAATGTACATTTTTGTGTCCCTTGTATGATTTTACCTTCTTCCGTTGCTTCTAGATCATACACTATTTGGCAGTTCTTCCCTTCACCCTATAATATTCAAATGGTAAATTCTCCTTAAAATTGTACAACTATGACCTGAAATCATACAGGGTGATAGTACTCTGTACTCTTCTACTTTTTGGATTCCCTCCCCTTTAAAATTTTTATGATTCCATACAATTTTGTATGATCTCTTAAAACTGCCAAAAATAGAAAAAACCCACTTAAACCACACTTTACTTCTTGAAAATTATACAATCGACACCAATATCATACAATACGACTTCTCTAACCCTCACTGATGCAAAATATCAAGATTTTTGTCTCCTTTGACAAATATGCCACCGACTTAGTTGTTGAATTGTCCCGATCTACTCCTTAGTGCTTTATCTCAACCAATATTTCACTCCTTCCCTCCTGGCACAATTTGATGAAATTTGATGAAATTTTGGCTATAATGTATGGTTGTACGGACTGTAGCTTTCTATCCTCAAATTTCCCTGCATGTTTTTTGCTAGATTTTTCAGTTCTTAGGGTTTCAATCTTCCATACTCTTGCAATTTCCCCAATCCAACCATCAATTTCTATTTTCTTCGACTCAATAAGCAATTCCATAGTCCTAAATCTATACAATGATGTATTTTGATGTCTATTGCTATAATATTTCTTAAAAAAAAATTGAATTCCCCCTTTTTGTGGAGAAAAACCCCAATTCCTCTTTCTCGAGTTAATTCCTTGAAGCTGAAAAGAACTCCCTAGTACAAATTTAACAATGGGTCTACAAATTCAAAGTACTGGTGAATATTTATCACCCATGTAGTCTTCCTTTCTCAAATGTATGCTTTTCCCCTTCAATCTCCTAAAAATTTTGAATTCTGCTTGGTGATTTAAAAAATGGTCAATTAACTTTCCTTTTAAAGCAAGTTTTCAAAAACCCTAAAAAAACCCTAACTGTCAAAAGAATTTAAAAAATGCCATGTTGCATGCTTTTTCCATCTCCCTTGCTAGATGACTGCCAACTCAGCAGTTGGTTTAAATTTTTTTTCTTTTCCCCCCTTATTTTACTTCAACCATTGCTTTTTCGTATGCCACATTAATTGGTTAGTTGGCAAATCATACACTGTATGATCTAAATTGTACAGTACAACATTATGTACGATTTGCATGTCAATATTGCTTTGTACGACCCTATTTTGTATGATTTCCATATTTTAATTTTTTTATGTACGGTTTCATTACTTAGAGAAATTTTTGCTTTTTTTTTTCTCTAGAGAGGCCGTCGTTTTTGGTTTTTAATCTTGCCCTTCCTAATTGCATCCCAAGGGATTTTCATAACTAAGGCACAATTGTTTTTTTCATTTTTTTCATCATCATTTTTTTTTCATCCTAGTCTAATTATACTTACCTCCTTGGTAATCGCATAGTGACATTCAACTGTACGACCCCATACCAATATTTACTTCAAGGTTCGACCATAACATTTCGATTAGTGGTATCCTCTTGTACCTATGCTTGGATGGTCTCCACCTGTGATGTTGTTGCCCATTCATTTCCCTTCCTACAATGTATATAGTTCAAAATTGTACATTGGTAAGTTAGAGTCTCATCTCCTGGTAGGACTTCTTCTCACCCTGTAGGTGATTGATCCTGTGGTTGTGTTGTCCTCACCACTCTACTATTATTTGAGTGACTTCTTCACCTATCTTCATGGATCATTTCTGGCTCCAAACTTGGTGATCGGGTCCATTTTTGGCCTAGGTTTCCACCATCTGTAAAGTGTACCCTTCCTCTACCAGCAAGGTTTTGACCATGTGGGTATCTCCCCCTTGCATTTCTGCTAGGCATGAAACCTCCTCATACTATTGATGATTATTCTCTTATTCGAGGTAATTTCCAATTACCCCCTTCTCATTGGGTTCCCTATTAGTTTAGGGGTGGTCGCCCCCCTCTGTATCTTCGTAGAACATTTCATAACATGCCTCTTAATATGGGTATATCTTGTTGGTTCCTTACCCAATTCATACATGCTAGCAGGTTATCTCCTAGCCATCTAGGAGTAGGGGGTCGAAATATTCATCATCCTATACCTCCTCTAATTGTAACATCACCAAGGTCTCCATAATTTTCTAGTTGTCTACCTCTTCCTCTTCCTCGTTGAGGTCTTAGAGGTCCTTGTCCAATTATTCTTCGGTCATCAAGAGTAATATCTACCAACTCCATATTAGCCAGTGGACTTCGGTTTGGTGAAAACTGTCGCAAGGTTCTGACTCTTCTATCATCCCGTACCAAGTGATACCTCCATCTACTTTCCTCAAAGGATCTCTAGGGGTATTAATATGCTAATAATTCTCTATAACTGTCAAAAAAATCTGTTTTAGAGCTAGAGTCAGTTTGACCCTCTTCTCTCTATTCTTCCCAGTCGTGTGGCAAATTCGTCACTCTCTCCAATCATCAAAATTTCCTCCTTTGTCTTCTCAGCTAATGGTGAGCTATTGCATATGCCTATGTATCATTCTCAGGTTTGTCCTCTTGAACTCTTTTGCCTTGCCTTGGTCTCAATGCTCTAATTGGAATACTTTAATCCCTCTAAGAATTATGAGAATTCTTCGGTTCATAATCATCTATACTAGGCTCTCTCACAAACCATGACATCCCTTCATCACTAGAATCTACCATACCTACTACATTATGGTGCAATTCAGGTGATGTGGTGGTCTCCTCTATATCTTGCCAAAGTACTTATGTGCCCTTGTTTATCGTAGGCTACTTTCTTGGTGGGGATGGTGAACTTGTACTTGCACCTTGGTTTCCTCCACCATTTCTTGGAGTTAAGTCTTCAAACTCTTTAGGTTCACTTCCAAAATCTCATAATCTAACTGCCCTATTTTCATCCAATCTATGTATGGTACCATCCAATTCTTGGATTACTTGCGCTCTCAATATCACATTGTGACCTTGTAGTGTTTGATACTCTTCCTGCAATTGTTGAGTTTGCATTCTCATCATCTATTGTAATAGCCCTATCTAAGACAATGGGGAAAATTCCATTAGTTCTTCTTCTATCCTTTATTCCCTAGCCTCTTACAAAATTTCCATCTCAAATATGTCCACTCTACCCTTGTTGCGCATTTTCAGCCTTACCCTTCTTTGTTCTTTCGACTGTCGAGGTAGTTCCCTATGTTCTATCTATGGGTACCTCCTATTTGAAACTCTTGGTAATGGTGCCCTCTCCTGATAGCCCTATATTGCTGGAGAAATCCACTCTTCTCCCTCTCTTATGGTTCCATTCATCCTTTTGATATGTACTCTCACCCTTCTTATTTCACCAGGTCTAGGTGCCAACTCTTGTTCAATTATTGGCTGCGTCTCATCCCATTCAAAAAATAGCCTTGCGAGTCCCAAATATGGCTCCTCTTGTGATGGACCTGGCTCATGATGAGCCTCATCTTGAGTGTCTGCTCATCTTCTCCATTTAATATCTTCTAAAGCAATGAATAGACACTATACTTTGTAAGGCTTCAACTTTGAGCCATTTACAGTGTTGGGTACCTCCGTCCCATTCAGGTTCTGCAACTTGACTGTTCTATTATTCAATACTTCAATAAATTTATAAGGGCCAAGCCATAAAATCTTCAGTTTACCTAGCTTGATCTCCCTCTTCCAATTAAATTTTAGAACCAAGTCCCCTGGACTAAGTTCCAACTTCCTCAAATGCTTGTCATGCCATGCCTTTCATATTTTTTGAGCTATCTCAATCACCCATTGTGCCATAAATCTTATTTCATCCAGTTTGGTCAGCATCATCAGTCGTTCCTCCAAACTTTCTTGATCCCCTAAGCGATTTTGTACTCCAACTCTCAAACTTGGTATCAAGAACTCGACTGGCACTGCCGTTTCTTGACCATACATTAATTGGAAAGGGATATGTTCCATTGTTGGTTTGAAAGTTGTTCTATATGCCCACAAAATGGATAGTAACCATTCCTTCTAGTCTGATCCTTCTATCCCACAGGTTTTATACATAGTTTCTACTAAGACTTTATTAGTCGCTTTCACCTACCCATTTGCTCTTGGGTAGTATAGACTAGATAATGAGTGTAAAATCTTAAACTCTATCATTAGCATATTTATAATCTCATTCAAGAAGTGTCCTCCTCGGTCACCAATTATTTGTAGCGGAATACCAAATATTATGATTACCTTCTTGTACAAAAATGGTGCTATACTTTTGGTAGAATTATCAGGTAATGCTCTTGCTTCTACCTATTTTGTGATGTATTCCATTGCCACTACAATATATCTACATTTGTGTCTTTGAGATGTCTTCAATGGTCCCACGAAGTCTAAGCCCCAATGTTCGAACAACTCCTGTGGCTGCAATGGGTGTAAGGGCATAAAGTCCCTCCTAACCAGTTTACCTACTCTTTGGTAAGTATCACAAGCTTTCATGTGTTCTTTTGCATCATTGTACAATGTGGTCCACCATAGACCTGCTAACAATATTTTTCATGTAGTTGCATCTAGTCCCATGTGTCCCCCTACTAAGCCTGCATAAGCTTCTTTTAATGCTGCCTTAACTTCTTCCTCCATTATATATATCTGTAAGATACCATAACTTCATATCTTGTATAGAAATCTTGCTATTATCTGTAAAGGTTTTGACTTCATAACTATCCTTTTCTTTTTGGTTGCCCCCATCTCTTGTGGCAACTCCCTTATGGATAGGTACTATCCAACCAACTTGTACCATAATGGCACAACATTGATGGCAAATAATTGCGCATCTAGAAATTCATCAAGAAATCCTGTTACTACTGGCTCCCCTAATTGTATTCGAGACAACTGGTCTACAATCACATGCTTCTTTCTAGATCTCATCATAACTCAGAATATGAACTCTTGGAGTGTAACGAGGAACCGACTAACTCATCCTTGTATTATTGATTTATTTATTAAGTATAATAAAGTTTTATGATCGATGTAGAATGCAAAGGGGTTTTCCAGTAGGTAATTCCTAAACTTTTGGACTACATATACCATCCCCAAGGCTTCCCTTTCTGTTGTACTATAATTTCTTTTTGGCCTTGATAAAAGGCAACTAGCAAATAAAATCATCTGATACAACTTAAACTATCCTTCTTGTGCAAATGCACATCCAATTGCAAATTTTGAGGCATCGACGTGGACATGGAATTCCT
Source organism: Wollemia nobilis (assembly GCA_028583015.1). NCBI lineage: Eukaryota > Viridiplantae > Streptophyta > Pinopsida > Araucariales > Araucariaceae > Wollemia > Wollemia nobilis. The sequence goes on from JAQPPZ010017052.1 coordinate 10,733,945, forward strand.
TATCCTAGCTAGGAAAAACCAAAATCAAACTGCTTACCAACTTAGCTTTTAACTCCTCAAAGGCTCCCTAGTGCTCCTTTGTCCATCTGAAAGGATTATTCTTTTTTGTCAAAGAATCTAACGCATAGGATACATGTGCATAATTTTTGATAAACCTTCGATAATATCCTATTAACCCAAGGAAATTTTTGAGTGAACTCACATCAAAGGGTTCTTCCATGAATAATATCACCCGAATTTTATCTGTATCTGTCTTCAATCCTTCGCTGCACATAATGTGTCCTAAAATTTTTACATATGGTACCATTAGAAAACACTTTGCTAGATTTAATGATATTTGTGCATTTCTGCACCTACTCATACATTCACTAAGAGATGGAAGATGCTCCTTGATCTTCCCATAAATGGACCAATCATCCAAAAATGCTTTGAAATTCCCCGTCACTAGTTGGTCAAATATGTACAGTATGATGCGTTGAAACGTAGTTGGGGCATTACAAAGCCCAAATGATATTTTATTATATACGTAGATGCCATTCTCCACAACAAATGTGGTTTTTAGCTTATCCTCCTCAGTGATGCTGATCTAATTGTATTTCAAGAATCCATACAGAAATGAATAGATCTCATGTCTTGCAACTTCCTCCATGATAGAATCTATGAATGGAATAGGAATAGAATCCTTAATGGTCACTGTGTTTAGACTCCTGAAGTCTACGCATATCCTTATCTTATCAACTTTATTATTCAAGGTGATTACTATAGGTGAAACCCATTCATTTTTCATCACCCTAAATATAATTCCTGCTTCTAACATATTTTCTATCTTCTTACTTACCAATACCGTGTACTTTGGATTCATTCCATATGGCCTCCTCCTAATAGGTTAAGCACCAGGTATTAGTGTAATCTTATGGACACATAATTTTGGTGGGATTATTTTCAAATCCTTCTATGTCCATGTGAAGACATCCTTGTACTCCAAGAATATCTTGAAAGTTGCTACCTTCAATACGGGATTCCAATCATCACCATAGTGGACCATCTTAGATTCCTCCTCTATTCCTAGATTGATGTCCACTATCTTGGCTCCTTTGTATTTGATATTTTCCATCTCACTCATAGCTTTCGTTACATTCTTAGGATGTGCCGGTCTTGTATCAATCTCTGCATATCCTACTATATACTCCACAAAGTTTTTTGGAAACGTCCACTTCTTTTCTTTTTCCTTCTTAGTTTCTTTACTAGCTTTTGGTTCATCTTGTTTTTCCTTGATCTCTTCTAACTCAATACAAAGTTAGTTGGGCTTAAATATCTTGTAATCCCCCATTTTCCAATGAAGGATTCTGCTATCATATCGAGCTTCATCCTCACTACATTCATCCATGTACAACATTCCCTCTCCATCAGGTTCGTTTCCTTCATCCCCTGATGAGTTTTCTGATTCGTCAGTTGTAGCTATATCCTCACTAACTATATGATTAGCTAAATTGATCATGTATTTATGTTTTCCATTATTGAAGGTGATCTGATTCTTTCCTCAATTGTGATTAACTTTGGCTACTCGTATCCATCCTCTCCCCAGAGAGCATCGTATGCAGGTTTCTACATTGTAATCACAACAAAGTCCAAGACAAACTCTTGCTCAGCTATCATTACTTGTTGTGTAGTCAAAAATCCTTTTATGTTAATATCATTCTGGTCAGCCCCACATAGTCAGAAGCTTGATGTCCATAGGGATGGAGTGCCTAGTTCTAGCCAAGTTCTTTTTGGTAGAACTTTAACACTGGTTCCTCCATCCATGATCACTTGTATCAATTTATGCCCCAAAATCTCCATATGCATTAATGTAGGTTTCTTTCCCACATCAATCATAAGTATAGTAGGATCCATAAATTGGTCTTTCCATTCATCCTCTAATATTGGTTGGCTCTCTACTTCCATCACCTTCTATGGTTGAATTTCTTCCACAATTTTTTTCTGCAATTCTGGGATAGCTTCTAGTAAGTTAGATACTTTAAGTTCCACTATGGTATTCAATATCTATACTGCCAGATTCTACACAACTATCTCCTATTATGATGGTTTTCATAATTCCTTTCAAGTGTCGACTCTCCTTGCTTAGTTTTCTCAGTTTCTTCTTGCACTATTTTCTTTGCTACTTTCCAACATTGCTTTTCTTTTGTTGGCTCTAGATACTTATCCTTTTTATCCTGATTCCTCATCACGGCTAACACTTCTTGAGTTTCCTCTTTAACTTGAGGAACTTCAATGTCCAAATAGCTCATATTTTATGGGTCACTCAAACTCCCCTACTTTGGACAATTCTCCTCCTTGTGGTTCCCCAAACCACACCATCTACACATGTGTGTTGTGCTTGTTTGTGGTGCTCCTTGCCTTGGAGGTGCAAGACAATTCTTCACAAAATTCCCCCACTCCTAGAATTGTGACTTTGTATTATAGGTCTACTTGTAGACACCTAAATTATGTCATGCTTAGGGGAGTTGCTCACATAGACACATTCATAAGACATAATCTTGGAATTTCCAAGCATCAATAGTGGTTCTCACCACTCATTTGAGGCCTTTTAAAGCCATCTAAGCCTAGATTCTCAAGCCAAAAGTGGTCATATCCTAGCCGCTCAAGCCTAGAGTGGCCAGACCTTATCTGCTTTAGACTACAGTGATCATATCTTAGTCACTGTAGATGATAACGGATAAACTCTAAAAATAATTTTATCGACAAATAGGCCTAATCACAGGTGGAAGTGGTAGTATGCAATAAAGGTGAGTGGGAGTAACTTTACATTCCTTTTCAAGACCATTTAAAATAGGATACTCGAGTTTGCATTTAGAATTTAGTTAACTGGTCTCCAAACATAAAAAAAGGACAAAATCTTCTCATGCTAACGACCAGTTCGTATAGGAGACTCAAGTTGGCAGTTATGTTTCAGTTAACTGGCTTCCAAACATAGAAAAGACAAAAAGCCTCTCATGCTAACTTTCACTATGTATGAGAAATTCATTCCTATGGATTCGACACAGACCTAGGGTTTCACACTATAAAATTTGCAAGCCTAAGAGCACCATATGGATCATCATCATTCTTTTATCCATCAATCTTGGTCATTGAGGAGAGCTTTTGATACTTGGAGAGTTCCCTTGGATATCACGAGTATGAAGAATCCCTGACGTATTGAAGAGCATAGCACTTATTATTTCAACATTAGGATACAAGCTTTGATCCATAGCTTTGGAGCAAAGAGGATGATAATCACTTTAGTGGTCGTTGTCTTGGACAGTGGCCCATAGGCTTAGCTTAGGGTTTTAGACATTAGATTCATTATTTTAGCATATCATTAGCATAGTATCATTTCATTCATTTGTATCCATAGCATTAGTCTAATTTGCATTTGCTTTCATTTTTTATATTTAGTAATAACAACCTCATCTAGTGAGGCATTCTCAGACATCTAAGCGTGTGTTGTTGTTTCATTACTTACAGTGCCACAGGTTGATTGGATAAAATTTGCAACATACAAGAACAAAAAGGGATCCCTCTAGGAAACAAACCTGGACAAGGAGGCATCTGTAAGCCCTCATATATTTCTATGTGTGGAATCGGGAAGCTTTATGAAAGCACACCACCTCTTCATGAAAGGGACACTCTTTGCCTATTTGTAACCTTATTGTATCGAAATGGGTATCCCTAAGAGGGACCGACATGTAACTAAGTTTCAATACGAATAAAGAGATCTATATTTGTTATTTACATGTTATATGCTTTTAATTGTCTTCCATTTCATCTTGGTTTTTTAATAACATTGCAAGTAGATTAAAGTGGTGCATGCATCCCGGGGTCACTATAGATGGTGATCACAGTGGGACCTCCACTAATTTTTCATTTTCTATTGGAATACTAACTTAGTTTTGTTTGCATGTGTAGTTGCTCTGAGCTACAATGGCCAATAGAGATTTAGCCGCTCCCACTAACAATGACCAAGAACCAGCTGCTCTGGTCAATAGTGGCCAGAAATGGAGTGTAGCAGGGGTTAAAACATTGACTTTATGAGCTATATCAAAGATTGATATAGCTTATCTAATATTTTTATAGCTTTCTATCTGCTTATGTGTGTCTAAAATAGAGAACTTAAAACACATTTATGTTTAGAAATTGAAATAATAAAAGGGGAAATAATTAAGCATTTCGCATATCTTAGATCTTATTTTAATTTTCCACTAGGATTTGCTAGGAACAACGACTTATGCCTGAAAATTTCACCCTAGAATCCAACGTGCTAGACATTGTATGTTGTTTGCTTGCTTCAAGGCCCTACTAGAGGCCATAGATGCATGAAATAAAGTGCACTCATACAAATCATAGTAGTTCATGCATCTTTATGAATATTGAAATGTATTTTTGTACTTAAGCATATAGGAAAGATTCATTGCTGCTATATGATGCACTTTATGTTATGCAAGCTTAAAATGAACACCACACATGCATGTCTCATTTAAACATTGGGGAGTTGGATTTCATAACCAACCCTCAATTAGGTCCAGTGACATTGGAATTCATCTCCTTCCATTGGTTTTACCCTAGAGCTTCCTAGAAACAGATTGAGAAACTTATTTATAGTGATACTAAGTTGCTTGTGCTCAAACTGTCTCCCATTGTTGGAACAATCATTGGTTCAGAGTGGAAGAGCTAGGCAAACCCCCCATCGTGTCTTCAATGGTGTACCCTAGCATCTTTTGAGAAAATAATTTTTGGCATGGGTGTACTTGATTGTCACTATGGATGAGTCTTCTCATTATTAATCCAAGAAAAAGAGCAAGGAATCAAAAAGAACACATCAAAACACACCAAACAGTTTAGGGAAAACTTAAATTGGTAATCAATATAAAAATTTGTTTGGCATTATGTGGCTATTCCTAAATTGCAACTCAAAAGTTTAATTCATAGACAACATGTTCAAAACAAGAAGTAAACATCCTCGATCTGATACCGAGGGATATAATGAAGAAACTCATACCCATAGGTGGAGTCGTAGTAACATTGAATGACCCACCTGTAAGACAGTGATATGTAGCACCACGAGCCTAAGGGATGATAACTCAACCCTTGGGGATATCCTCAAGAAAACCCAAGGAACCACATCATGGAAGAAATTCACATAAACAAAAAAGAGGCTTCACATCCATCCTCATCGAGGAGACATGAAGAGACCTCAAGGGCCTCCTCTAAACACATAGAACATCTCAAAGACGTGAGGGAGCTTCAAGGGCTTCCTCCTCACATGGACATAAAGAAGGTTCTAAAACTCATTCTTCACATAGGGATGACAAGACTGCTACATATCCATCCACATGGAGAAAAAATATTACCACAAAGCCCTCTTCATCAAGAAGACAACTAAGAGTCACAACACCTCAATATTCACAAGAAACATATGAAATAGGTATGCCCACTGAAGGACAAGAAACTAGAGCTACATATAGCCATGAGAATAAAATAGAATAAACCCTTCACACGAAAGGAAATATTCCTGTAGACTATGACCTCATAGGAGTGAATGGCACCCCACAAGACCACCCATGGAAAACAAGACAGCTAGAAAAGTTGGATCGATTTCCTACACGACCAAATAAAAGAACTATAACTACTGAGAACTCTGCAACTGGAAGCTCATGAACTATAACTTCTAAACACATATCTTAGTCTGGGGGTACCTCATAGAAACCCCATAGTAAATACCTAGAGTTTTATCATAGGTATACTCAACAGTACACTGAACAAGTCACATTAGCTAGCAAGAATATAGGTATAGTAGAAACCTCTACGAGGAACCTGCGAGTCAAGACAACAAGAACAGAGTTAGATAAACATGAGTCTTATGTAATAGTGCAAACTAACCGAATGAGGTGGTTACAAAATGCATTATGTAGGGATTTAGAGCTAGTGGAGGCTCTTGAATAGGATAAACAAAGAGAAAGACTCTTGCACCAACATGAGCAACGCTTAAGAGAGTAGGCTGAGGCTTGAGCGACTAGCTCTTAGCAATTTATAGACAAATGGTGGTGGCTACCAAAGAACTAGATGTGTTGACTTACCTAAGGAGAGGCACACTAGAAAATATAGCCCATAATGAAATCCCCCACCAAACCATGAATGGAATCCAAATAGTGGAGAAAGGGCAAACACAACAAACTAGGATCACAATCTTGAGTCCCCTCGTAGGAGATAGGAAAATAGAACAAATAAAATGGATAGAGATTTACCTCCATTGCCACTGTAGGAAGGCCTACAAGAGGAAGAAATTCATGCATCAAAGGTATTTCAAGAGCTTGCTAAAAATATGAAGGCCTTTGAAAAACAAGAGGTATCTGGGAACTCATCAAAATTAAGCAAGATACACAACCAACCATTGTGCCCATTAATCCCTAGCCCTCCATATCCTAAGCACTTTGAGATGCCTAGGTTAGAAAATTTTAAGGGTGAAGAATATGCATAAGAGCACGTCACCAATTTTATTAATGCATGTTTTCATCTTGAAGACAATGACTCTCTCATGCTAAGAATATTCATAATGACATTTTTAGGTGCTGCCACTCAATGGTTCAACCAACTACCTAAACATAGCATAACCAATTTTGAACAACTAGTAAACGCATTCTTAAAGTTTTTCTCCTTTGGTTCTAAGAATAAGGTGAACCTTTCAGACCTGGCCAACTTGAAACAGTATGATGATGAGCCAGTAATAGATTATGGGAATAGATGGAGAAAAGTCATGGTAAAATTATCATTCTTCATTCCTACAAAAGAGATCATTCACATGTTCACCAAAAGTTGCTCTAAAAACATCTCCCTCTTGATACAACTTCAGTAGTATCCTTAATTTGAGGAAGCTTTGGCACAAGCCAAGCTCATCAAAGAAATAAAATTAGATGATGGAACCATTAAACTCTGAAATAAGGAGTGGAACAAGAATGGTAAGAATGACAATTATAAATAGAAGTAGACCAACCCTGCTCTAGTCAATCAAGTTGTATTGGACACACCCAAGTATGGGGGTGCACAAAAACCCCAAAACTATCAAGCACATCCCCTGCCAGCCAATTACGACCAAAGAAACAATCAGGGGCAAAACAGATACCACAAGCCACCTCACTATTTCACGCGTCTAACGAAATCAATGCAATCAATATTTAATCAGTTGAGTGAGGCCAGGAGGATCATATTTCTTGATATACCCCTTATATATCCCAACCATCCTAAGCCAAAAGGATATATGGAAGATCAATTTTGCCCTTATCACAGGATATTGGGGCATGACATTGAGGCTTGCGTTGGCTTTAAGCATCAAGTGCAAAACATGATTGAGGTAGGAGAACTCAAAGTTGAAAACCCACTGGCTCCTGATAATAGAGACATGGGCATATACAAAAACCCATTGCCCAACCATGAGGCCACTAGAGAGAAAGGTGCCCAAGTAAATCAGGTTTGAGCTAATATACCTACCCATGGATGCGTTGGGATGGTTGATATTGTTAACATAGCAATAAAGAATAGGCGGTATGGTTAACTACAGCTGCTTGTAGCTCCCATGAACATCCCATCCGCTCCTAGGCAAAGGCAAGACAACCTTCCAGGTCCACCAACATGACTTGTGGTAACTATTCAGAGTAGATTGGAGCAAAACCTACAGACGATGCCAACAAAGTTATCCATATATGAGCTCATACAATAGTCCCCAAAGCATGGGGAGCCTTTAACAAAAATTTTAAGGACAAATGAGCTCCAACTGTAAGATGTGAATGAATTCACTCACTTTGTGGGACAAGTACAAGAATACTAGGAGCCTGTAATTTGATTCTATGATCATGAGATTAAGACAATTCCTACTGACTTACTAGACCCTCCGCTAAACATTGTAGCAACAATAAACAACTTACCTTTCAAGAGGGTCTTGGTTGATATAGTTTCATCGATAAAAATCATTACAACAACAACAATAGAGCACCTCAAGATCCCCAAGTCCAATATCATTCCAGGAGCTTACACATTGAGAGCTTTTAATGATGCTTTATGAAATACTGTGGGAACGATAGTCCTACCCATAAATATGGGGTACAAGACCATACCTATGATGTGTCATGTCTTGGAAGGAGCTATGCAGTACAACATCCTCTTAGGGCATCCTTGGATAAGTGCCATGTAGTGTGTGCCTTTGATATTGCACCAGTGTGTCAAGTATGTGCATAAAAATAAAGTCTATGTGGTTCTGGCCGATGAAGAGCCTTTTAAATACATCCATCAAGTGGACATTCTAGAATAATTTATAATTCCTTCTACCCACTTGTACGTAGCACCTTCATACCCAACCACGTAAATGGATAACAAAGAAAAAAGGGTAAGAAAAGACCCATGTACATCAGCACCTCCTAGTGCACTCAAAATAGTCAATGCTTCTAAAGTACCATCAATCAAAAGATAATCAGAAGCTAAATGTGCTCTTAGTCAAGGAGGAAAGGCCCATGGAAGTGCCAATTGTATCCATTTCTGAAATTCCAAGTTCGATGGAAGAATAAGATCTTAAATACCAATATGAAGATAGTGATTACCATCTCGCTTTTCCAGTGTCATCCGTAGGGTCATCCACATCAAATGCATCAATACGCTTGGCAAGCACAGGTCTAGGGGAGTACCTTTATGCCTATTATAAAGTCTGCACAAAACATGGGAAGACCTAAGGACTTGAGAATGCTAGTGGGAATAGTGGTTCCACTTGGAATCCCTCCCAACCAAACCAATTTTGTCTATGTTAGCCTGAACTGCACCCATAAGTCTTCAGACACAGAAGAGGATAGTGATAAATTATTCATGGTCAATGTTCATTACCTCTCTAATACTAAGTTTTTTCTAAGCTACTTTAAGTGTTTCCATTGGCATGAATATGGCCTTGGTATATATGATCAGGGGCGTAGGAGGCCATACAAGCCACAATATCAACTTCCCTCTAATATATTTGGCTTAGGTTATCATATCAAAGGTCGATATGACTCTCTTGTAGTGGCATTGGACAAATTAAGCTTAGGGTTAGGAGAAGACATAGATTTCATTCCTTATCACCCCCTAAGAATAGGAAATTTGAGCAACAGAGTGGCCACGATAAACATACCGCTACCAAAAATTTATCATCCAAACATCTCAATTGATTCCACCCCAATAGGTTGCAACTCATGGGATGAGGATAATGGATATGAAGCAAGTGATGATGAGGTACAACTTGGATTAGCTTACTAGGGGCCTCACTATTTACAAAGATTCACATGGTCCATCCACGATGAGATTGGATATACATCAGAGGAAAGTGACTATGAATTATATGACTCAACAGAAAGATCCTACTTAGGACTAAGCCATCAACCCCTAACTTTGGGGCAAGATAAAAATGCAAATGAATTCTTCATATATGATGAAGAAAATGAAGATGAAACGAAGATGACCTACTTAGGGCCAAGACATGAGCCCCTTGTATTAGGGCCACATACCAATGCTAACAGTTTCTAGATAAGTGGTGATGACTTTAAGGATGAGATTGAGATGGCTTATATTGGGCATCACCACTTGCAAAAAGTCAATGAGCTAGTAGAGAGAGATGCGGCACTCTGTGCTATAGACCCTTATCTAGGAATTTTGGGAGATATGTTGACCTAACTACCATTCACTAGATGGTCAATCCCCCTCTGCCTACATTTAGAGAGTGATTAGAGCACAATTATCCTATTATCTACCCTGCTCATGGGCCAGATCCAAAAATTCCCATTCCTCCAGAACCTCATCATAAGTATGAAAAGGAAACCCCTGAGATAATATTGCACCCATGTGGTCCTATAGATTTCATCCCATCGATCAACATGATCTCCATTGATTTGACCACTCCACTTCATAATCCAGTAGATCCTACCAAATCATTGCATATTGATGTAGAGGCTATTGACCGGGATCGTGCTAATTCACCCATAGAGCCTGAAGATATATTTCCAAATGAATAGATGTTACAATCATTCCATTTTGCCTCAGGTTGTGCGTATGATGTCTTCTATGTTGGTTTGGAACTTGAGTTAGTAGGTCCTGTAAATCCTACCAATGATATTTATTTGATACCCACACCTCATCAGCTAGAGGATGGGTCACATATGGCTATAGAAGCAAATTTCAAGGTGGAAATCAGCGATGATCCTACCCAACCAAGAAAAGTCAAGTTCAAATAAATTTTATCTCCAGAGGAACAAGCCATCCTAATTCCTCTCCTCAAAGAGAGGCCAAATAATTTTTGCTTGGACTTACAAAGACATGCCAGGGATAGATCCAAGTTTTGTCATCCACAACCTTTCATTGAATCCCATGAAGAAGCCAGTCAAGAAAAATCTGAGTAAAATGCATCCAACCATCACTTTGATGGTGAAGAACGAATTACAAAAACTACTGGATGTAGTATTCATAGTTTCTATCGACTACCCTGAGTGGGTGTCAAACATGGTACCCATGGGGAAACCCGATGGAAGAGTTCGTATTTACATGGATTTTAGATATTTAAATAGGGCAACACTAAAGGATTCATTCTTGTTGCCAAACATAGATGTTCTTGTAGATGCAACCATAGGTCATGAGATGCTCTCCTTAATGGATGGTTTTTTCAAATACAACTAGATTCATATTAAGCCTAAATATCAACATAAAACTACTTTTATTACTTTGTGGGGGACATTCTGTTAGAAAGTGATGACATTCTCTCTCAAAAATATTGGTGCCACATATCAATGAGCCATGACATACATATTCCATGACTATATGAATAAGATCTTGGAGGATTACATGGATGACTTGCTGGCCAAGTCCCTTTTGTGGCAAGAGCACACCAAAGTCCTTAGAAAATTCTTTGATCGCCTCATAGAACACAACATCTGATTGAATCCTAAGAAGTGTGTATTTGGCATAACTTCTTGCAATATTTTGTAATTCATCATATCCAAGAGAGGCATCAAAGTTGATCCTGCAAAGGTAAATGCTATATTGGAAATGGATGCCCCTACCAACATTAGGGATCTGAGGAGCCTACAAGGAAAAATAACATCCATAAAAAGATTCATCGTGCAATTATCAAAAAAATTCTGACCTATAAATCGATTGCTACACAAGGAGGTTCCATTTCATTGGGACGAAGAATGCCATCAAGCCTTTGTAGAGATCAAAAATTATATAGCAACACCACCAGTATTGGCTCCACCAAGGCCAGACATACCATTTTTACTATATATATCGGCTATCGATTTTACATTGGGCACCATGTTAGCCCAAAAGAATGCACAAGACAAAGAGCAAGCCATATATTACATTAGTCGCACCTTGGTGAGTTATGAGCTAGGATATGCATATGTTGATAAATTGTGTTTAGCATTGGTCTTTGCTACTTGAAAGTTGTGACACTACAAGTTGAGCCATACGACCTACGTCATATCAAAAAAAATCCTTTGCAGTACATGATGAGCAAGACATATCACAATACACGTATCACAAAGTGGATCATGCTATTGATAGAATTTGATCTAGAGTTCATAAGCCAAAAGTCCATCAAGGGACAAGTGTTTCACTTTTTGAATTGCTTCTTGTATCTTCTAAAGATGAAAATTAAAAAATTGGAATTGGCTTAATTGTGATTGTAGATTGAGTAGGCACATAAGAAGTTTGTGAATTTTTATATGGTAATAAATTATTAATGGTTCCCACATATTGATTTTGGGGAGGGACTTTGTGGTTTTCTAATTGATTCACAACTTCTTTACCATGATTAGGTAAAGGATGTTGGAAAATATCTAAATTTTGATTAGCATTTTGTGTTGGTTGCTTTTGAGCATTATTTGGAGGATTATTATTTGGATGGAATTTTTCTACTTCTATGCCTTCTTTATCAATTAGATTTTGTATCACATGTTTCAATATTTTTTAAGAGTTGTTTGAATGTCCATCCACTCGATGAAAACTGCAATGTAAATCAGCTTTATATCCAGGTAAAGTGGTGTTTGGTTGTTGTATTTCTGGCAATCGTATCAAACCTTCTAATAATTGGGGTAGAATCAAGGTTAAAGGATGATTCAATCTTGTGAATTATTGTGGAGGTTTATCAGAAATTTTTAATATAAATTTCTTTATAGCTTCATTTGTATTGATGTTTGGGGTGTTTCTACTATCAGCGACTCCATCATCTACTACTTGTTTGTTTTTATATTGGTTTTTGAAAGATTTATCCTTATCCTTTTTCTTGAGCTATCCTCTTCTAATAAGGGATTATTATACCCTTATTGCTAAGTCTATAACTTGATAAAAATAAGTTACTGTAGCAGTAGCAAACTCATAATAAAACTGTTCTTGTAAATTACCAATGAAGATTTCCAACATCTCTCAGTGAGGTAAGGCAAAGGACAATTTTCCTAGAAGTTGTCTCCATTTAGCTAGAAATTCAGAAAAACTTTCATATTTCTCTTGTTTTAAATTATATAAATCCTTAATGGTAACATGTATTTCTATGTAAGCACTAAACTGATGAACAAAAATTTCCACTATTTCTTCAAAATTTATCAAATAATTAGTTGGTAATTGATAATACCATTCTAAGGCCATGCCTTTGAGACTTTTAGGTAATATTCTTAGTAACAACAAACGATCATAGGAAATATCATGACAAGTTATCCTAAACATATGAAGATGTTCAATAGGATCTTCAATTCCTTTATATATCAGAAAGATTGGCATGGGGAAATGTTTAGGGTAAGGTTGAGTAATAACAATAGGATCCAATGGTTGACTACACATCTCTCTATAACTGTATAAGGGATGGTAAGGATCTATTTGATCTAGACATGAAGCTAATTGTTTAACTAAGGCTTCAAGTCCTTACGGTTGCTCACTAAATTGATTTTGTGGTATCATATTGTTTTGCATTTGATGATATGGTTGTGTTGTCATATAAGGATCTCCAGTAGAAACACTATTATGTAAAGTATTTGTGGGAACAATATTATGAAGTTTATATGGATTTGTATTTTGATAAATTTTTTGTTGATAATGATTAGAATTTTGTATTTTCTTAACCTTTTTGTTGAGCAAGGTGCAGCAACAGTATTGTCATTGTTGTCAACACAGTCAGATAGATTTATTGATGCAGTGGACAGGAAGTTCAAAAACTATTCAGATGTAGAAGACACGAGTTCAAAGGTTATTCAAAGTATGTACAGTGATTTTCCAAGAAGACCGAAGTGGCCCATATGCAAAAGATCAAAAAAAAAAAAAAAGTAAGAAAAGTGTCGTGATATCGCGACATATATAGCAGGCAAGAAAAACTGTCATGATTTTGCGACATGTTGGAAGAGAGAGAAAAAGTAGGAAAAACTATCATGATTTCACAACATGTTGGAAGAGAGAGAAAAAGCAGGAAAAACTATCATGATTTCGTGACATGTTGGAAGAGAAAAAGGCAAGTGGAAAAACTATCATGATTTCGTGACATGTTGGAAGAGAAAGAGAAAGCAGGAAAAAGTGTCGCAATTTCGCGACAAGTTCGAAGAAAGAGAACAAGTAAGAAAAGTGTCACGATTTCATGACATGTCGCATTTTTGTGACTAAAATAGGAGAGAGAAAGTAAGTTGGAAAAGTGTCACGATTTCACGACATGTCGCATTTTCACGACTAAAATAGGAGAGAGAAAGTAAGTTTGAAAAGTGTTGCGATATCGCGACATGTCGCATTTTTGCGACAAAAGAAAGAGAGGAAGCGTACGGAAGCAAAACTGTCATGATTTTGTGACAAAAGCAGAAAGCAAGACTTCGAAAGCAGAAGTGTCACAATTTTGTGACAAAAGCAAAGAAGTAAAGTATGGAAGCAGAAGTGTCACGATTTCATGATAAAAGCAGAGAAGAAGACTTTGAAGGTAGAAGTGTCATGATTTCATGACAAAAGCAAAGAAGCTAAGTACGGAAGTAGAAGTGTCGCGATTTCATGACAAAAGCTAAGTTGAAGACTATGGAGGCAGAAGTGTTGCGATATCATGAAAAAAGCAAAGTTGAAGTCTATGGAAGCAGAAGTGTCGCGATATTACGACACAAGCAAAGACAAAGTATATAGAGGCAGAAATGTTGTGATATCGCGACAAAAGAAAATACGAAGTCTGTGAAGGCAAAAATGTCACGATATTGCGACAAAATAATAGAGAAAGCATACGGAGGTGAAAGTGTCGCGATATCATGACATGTATTTTCATGACAACAGCAACAAAAGAAGCTACAGAGGCATAAATGTAGCGATTTCGTGATAGGTCGTAAATGCGCAAGTCAAGAAGGAGAACCTAACTGAAATGAGAAGTATGACAGTGGACCGACATCACTATGGTGGTTATAGGGTCTGTCCAGAATGAAATCATCAAGCGATGAATAATCTGAACATCTTCTTGAGTTGAAGCCGACGAAGACTGATGACAGTCGACTAAAATTAGGGTTTATAGTTATGAAATCCGACTAAGATTAGGATTTACAGTCGACTAAGATTAGGGTTTTCATCATAAAAATATTTTTATAAAAGGAGGGTTGTTTGGAGAATTGATGTGATGTCGAATGTGTGTGAAATACGGTCGTTGTGCATAGAGAGAAAGTCATGTCGAATCGTGCTAAGTGCAAAATTCATAAAGAGAGCAGAGTGCACAAAAGGGAGAAGACGATTGTGAAGTTCAACTGTAACGAATCAGAGTGTGTGAAGTGATTGCACAGAGAACGCAAAGGTGAAGAAGACCAGTTAGGGTATTGTAAAAGCAAAGGTATCTTACTGTCAAACTTATAGATTCAAATTGAAGTCCAGGTTGCAGCTTGGCATCAGGGGTTGGTGCTCCTTTCTGTTGGTGCAAATAAATAAGGGGTCGGTGCTCCTTTCTGTTGGTGCAGATAAATAAGGGGTTGGTGCTCCTTTCTGTTGGTGCAGATAAATAAGGGGTTGGTGCTCCTTACAATGGGTGCTGTTAAATTGATTGTAAAGTTGGTGCTTTGCAAAGGCTAGATTTGGATGGTAGTCCAAGCAGTCAATTTTTGAGGAGTAGCCACATTGGTGAACCTCGTTAAATCTTGTGTTGTGTGATGCTCTTTTGTTATACTTGTTGTATCTAGTAATAAGTTTTAATTGCTATGGTATTAAGAGTTGTAAATTTAAGTTTAAAGAGCTACACTGATTCACCCCCCCCTCTCAGTGTCATTGTAATACTAACACTTTTGTGATGTACATGTTTGTTGATTAAGAGCTCGAGAGGAATAAGAATGTTTTTTATTTAGAATTAGATTGTGTTGCTGGTTTTTGAGTGTTCAAATCTATGTTTTGATTGATGTTTTGAGATGGACCAACTTGATCTTGATTTATTCTATTTATGTATGTCAATGGATTTGCATGTAGTTAAAAAGTAGCTTCTATAGCGGCCTCTATTGAATAATCTCCCATTAGGAATAAATTTTCTATCTTTAACACATGATTGATTTCATATATATTTCTTTTTAGAAATTTAGTAAATTGTTGGAAATATTTAAAAATAACATTTCCTTGAGGGTCTACTAAAGGCTTGGTAGGATCTGTTGTGGCTGATCCACAACACACCCCAAACTTGGGGACCCACCTTTTTTGCATACTTTCAGAGAAGATCTCAGTGACCCAGATGCTAAAAATCAAGAAAAAAGGCAAAGTTGCACAAAATGAAAAAGTGTCGCGATATCGCGACATGTCGCTCCGTCACTGGCAAAAAATGAAAAGTGTCACGATTTCATGACGTGTTGCGTGGTCACTGGCAGAAAATGAAAAGTGTCACGATTTCGCGACGTGTTGCGCGGTCACTGGAAGAAAATGAAAAGTGTCGCGATTTCGTGACGTGTTGCGCGGTCGCTGGCAGAAAATGAAAAGTGTCACGATTTCGCGACATGTTGCGCGGTCGCTGGCAGAAAATGAAAAGTGTCACGATTTCGCGACGTGTTGCGCGGTCGCTGGCAGAAAATGAAAAGTGTCACGATTTCGCGACGTGTTGCGCGGTCGCTGGCAGAAAATGAAAAGTGTCGCGATATCGCGACATGTCGCAAAATCGCGGGTCAAACCAGTCAAACAGGGCAAGGCACGAAAAGCGTAGCGATTTCGCGACAAAAAAGCAGCAAAGGGGCACAAAGTGAAAAACGTCACGATTTCGCGACATGTCGCGTTTTCGCGGCCAAAACAGCAAGAGCAGCCCGAAATAGAAAAGCGTCGCGATTTCGCGACGAAAAGCTGGCAAATGGTACGGAACAAAAAAGTGTCACGATTTCACGATAGAAAGCTGCCAGAGTGAAAGAAACGAAAAGGCGTCGCGATTTCGCGACAGGTTGCGGCCGAAGGCGTACGGAGATGAAAAACGTCACGATTTCGCGACAAAAAATAGCAAAGTGATGCCGAAGAGAAAAGTGTCACGATTTCGCGATAGAAAAACAACAAAGTGTATGGAATGAAAAGTTGTCGCGATATCGCGACATGTCGCCATTTCGCTGTGCATGAAGGCAAGAAAGGCTGCTGATAGAAAAACGTCGTGATATCGCGACATGTCGCCATTTCGCTGTGCATGAAGACAGAAAGGTTGCTGACAGAAAAATGTCACGATATCGCGACATGTCGCGTTTTCGCTGTGCAGGCAGAGGAACAGAGTTACATGCTATTTTTGGCGCGATTTTCATGGGGCCATTATAGAACATGCAAAAAAGTGCGGAACACGTGGCGTACATGTGTAAAGGCTACAGAGGCGTTACAGTTCACAGAGAAGATCTCGAGCATGAATTCAAAATCAGTGAAAAAGCGGGGAAGGTGAAACGAAGCAATCTGGAAGACGAAACGAATCGATCGGGAAGATGAAACGAAGCGTCACAAGGCAAAACAGAGAGCATTGCCAAAAAGTATAAAAGTAGAAGCGTAGATTGGTACAGGGGTCAAAAACCGCTGTGAGCAGTGTTACAGAGTTGATGGTGATTAGCCGTTCTGGGCCTGCTATGGAGTGCTTTTCTTCCACCTTTTGCTGGTTTTGAGAAAAACCAGAGATTCTGCTGTTGTAACAGGACATATTTATTTAATGCAGAATTGTTCAAAAATTTGCATTTTATGGGCAAGAAAGGATGAGAAATTTTCTGCATGCTTCATTTTAACTGTTCTATTTTTCTCTTTTCAGATTTCAGATTTATAAATGAAATACATGCCATTGTTTTGGGTTATTTCATGTGAATGTCTGCAATCTGGAAATTATTTTAAACCCTTGGAGCTAGCACCTAGTTTACTTTGATTGTGTTTGTTTTGCAGGTCAAATAGGCTAGGTTGCATGTACGAAACTCTCACGTATTCGATTTTGCCGGAATAGGATAGCATCAGACTGAACGTGTTCAATGTTTAATTTTCTGTATTTCTATTTCATTTTTATTTTATTTTCCAGAAGGTTCGACTTAGTTAAAACAAATATTTAAAAATTATAAAATCTAAAAAAAAATGAACAATCACTAAAGTTTATGATGAAATAAATCTACATTGCCCCTTGTTTACAGTTACTTGCAATCACTAAGGTGTTCCAAGCATTTAAATTGATTATCTTTATCTGAGATTACTAATACACAGTTGCAAATGCTAATACAATGGAGACCTTGGAGAAGTTGGTTGTTTAACTTCTTTGCAAGAGGGGATTTGGAACCCAAATCCTAAGGAAGAGTGTAATTTCACAAGTGTGTGAAAATACCACTCAACATTTTGGCGCTAGAAGGAGGGCATGAAAGGGTTTACTTTATCGTGATTTTTATAATTGTTTAAGAGCTTTCCATTGCTAAATATTTCAAGTCCATTTGATTAGCATCTTCGGCCTCCTCTAACACCACTCAACATTTTGGCGCTAGAAGGAGGGCCTGAACCGGTTTATTTCAGATTGATTTAAATGCTATAGGGATTTAAATTTTGAATATTTCATGCCCTATTAGTTATTATCTTTAGCCCTCTTTTAATATTACAACTTTGTACTGTTAAAAGGAGGACATGAATTGCTATGCATTGTTCTAACGCTTTGATTGTTCATACAGGAATAATGTGATTTAATTTGATTTAAAAAAAAAATAAAAATAAAAAATAAAAAAAAAAATTTGATATTAAAGTTATATTCTTTAAGATTTACTAATGGCTATGTTTTCACCGTGGATGACAGGTAGCCCATTGAACATACCAGGAGTTCAACATTATTTTCCCGTTGGTTTTGAGAGATGTCTTCCTCGATTTTTGTCTAACGGGACAAATATTGTAGGAGAACACATTCAAGCATTCAAATTTGTTGTGAATCACTTAACAATTTGGCATGATGATGTTGTTTGTAAAATGTTCCCTTACACCTTGGACAAAGTGGCATTTGATTGGTTTACAAGTCTGCCCTTAGGGTCTATCACTTCTTGGGCTCAACTAGAGGCAACATTTCTTAATCAATTCAACAAAAAGCAAGTTGACCCAATCCGCATGTATGAGCAGTTTTTCACTATTAAAAAAGGACCAAGTGAAAATGTGAAGTCATTTTCTGAAAGGTTCTTTGGATTATATGCTCAATTAGTGACATTTTATGCTCTTCAAGAAGAAATGGCTCTCCAAATATATGTAAATGCTCTTGACCCACTCATTTCCACATATTTGCGAGGGATGCCTCAAATCACATCTTTGACACAAGCCTATACTCAAGCAATGGCAATTGAGCAACAATTGAGTTGTCAAAATTATGGTGGGGGTTTTGGATCGTATAATCTTCAATCATTTAATACATCCTTTACCCATCCAATGATTTATCCACCTCAACCAAATTCAAGTGTAAATCAATTTCAGAATCAACAATCATTCCCAAGCTTCAATCAATTTCAAAATCCTCAACCTACTATGCAAGATCAACCATCTTTCTTAAGTATGAATCAACTTCAAAATACTCATCTTGATTCAAAGGATATTTCTAAAATCAATTTTAATGATTTTCATAAGAATATGATTTTAGGCAAGGGAGGAGTACTAGATCCAACTAGTATTGAAACATGTGACAAATTGGAAACCCTTGACTCACCAAAAGATGAATTCTATGAGGATGAATCTGTTTCGGATGACATTGTTGAAAATGATGGCCAAGAAAATTCACACCTTCCAAATCATGTTAAACTTGAATCATGGGTTACACATGTGGATTATGATAGCCTTATCAATTTGAATACAAGCAATAACCCAATTTTGGAAGTAATTGAACCATCTAAGGAAGGTGAAGATAAATTTGATGAGAAACATGTTGATGAATTAAAAGATGAAGAAGAAATAGTTGAGCATCACAATTTGATTTTGAAAGATGATCATTATGATTCTTGGGAAGAGTATGCTCACTCCAAAACTGCTAATGAAATTTGTGTGCCTATTGATATGCAGGATGATACAATTGCCCTTTCACATGAGGATATTACAAGTCCTGTGCAATCTGAGAATGTTTTGGAAGAAGGATTGGAATCTCATCAAAGGTTTGAGAAGGATATTGATTTTACTACCATGGATGAAGAAGGAGAATCAATTGTTTTTGTTCCCCTTGAGGGGCAAGAAATCAAAAATCTTGATCCACCTATTGTTTCTACAATGTCTATGCCATCTCAAAATGATGAAATTACAAAGCCTAAGTGGTGTGGGTTTGATACTATTGATGATCCTAATGAAAATATGGATTTTGAGGCAACTCAAGCCATTGATCATGGAAAGGTGTCACGTGACACATATCTTGAAAAATTAGGCTCTTGTTTTGAAAAAGATGGACGCATGTTTGATTGGGTGCCTAACTTTGGTGTTTTTGAACAGGTGTGGGATGATGAAGAAGACAATGAAGAAAAAGAAAAGGCTACTAACACTCATCAAGTTGTGATAAATTCTAATCATGATGGGTTGAGTATGGGTGACAAAGTGAAATCTCTACCTTTGGTAGTAGCTACAAAAATTTCAAATGATAGGTTACATGATGTCCCTTTGGATGCTAACATCATTAGTGAGGAAATGCCAAATTTTGTTGATGCTTGTCAAGTTTTGAATGATTTTGATTGCTTTAAAATCCTGGAAAATAATTTGAATTCAAAATTGTTAGAAATAGGCTCTTGCTTACAAAGTCTCATTTTGGATAAAGAGAGCCTAGTTCTAAATCATGAATCGAACTATGAAACGGATACTTTCAAGAATAGACAAGATAAAATTGAATATCATTTATTGTCTAATCATTTTAGTATTTCAACGCTCACCTATGAGAGTACTAATGGAATTAAATCTAATTGGTGGGGTGAGCAAGGGAAGTTAAAATTTGGTGCATGGTGTGGTCTAATTTTGTTTTTGGTGGATTCCTACAACATTTGGCATGCATATCATGTTACATTTTTGTTGAAATGTTCTAATCATGTTTGGGATCCAGGAAAGTAATAGTCCAAGCTTGGCATCATCTTGTACTATATTGTATATAAATTTTGGTTTTGGTTTGGGTTTGTGTTTTCAAGTTTCATTTTGGGATTGCTATTTGGATTAGGTTTTAAGTTGTGTGGTTGATTTCATTTGACATGTTTAGTTTGTTTTGATAAAAAAAAAAAAAAAAAAATTTGAGATGTCAACTTATGCCTAAAATCAGGAGAATATGAAACATTGGAATTGTGTTGTAGAAAGCTCCACAAGTAACACAAACATTTAAATAATATCGTTTGGATCTTGTGATGCATGAAGTTGTCAGTTTTGCACATTATGGTAAAATAGATGATATATTCCAAAAGAAGCAATGCATTCATATCTCATGTCATATTCCACATTGCATATACATGTCATCTTAGTTACATTTTCATTCCATGGGCAATTATTGAGAAGGTGTTGAATCCTCTTAGGATTATTACATAACATATATTAAAAGGATCCTAAGGTTGGGAACTCGCTGCCCAAGCTATCTTGAACCAAGCACATTCCATGCACATTAAAAAGAATCTTGAGCAAAATGGTCAAAACCATACTTGGATGAAAAGGTGAGGTGAAAAGAATATTTCATGTTTGTCCTATCATGCAACATAATCCTTAAAACAGTGGTTTTTACCATTTCCATCAAGCTTAAAGCCTAAAACCAGAAGTAGTAAGGATAGGGTTAAATCCTCATCGAACTTAGGTTGAGGATCCAACTCCCCAAAGCTCTGATTTGACCTACATGGAGTAGTAAGGATAGGACTTAATTCTCATCTCGCTTAGGTTGAGAATCTGATTCCCCAAAGCTTCCATTTTTCCCATTTCATCATAAAGCTTGGATTGGAAGGATCGTACTACATGTCCCCTGCAAAGGATGGGTAGTCATCCCAAAGGTCCAAGCAATAAAAGTAAAACTAATTTTTTCCATTTCATCTCCATCTTGGATTGGAAGGATTGTACTACGTGTCCTCTGCAAAGGATGGGTAGTCATCCCAAAGGTCCAAGTAATAAAAAATTAATATTTCCCATTTCATAAATCTTGGATTGGAAGGATCGTACTACATGTCCCTAGCAAGGATGGGTAGTCATCCCAAAGGTCCAAGAAATAAAAGAAAAAGAATGAATGAAGCCAAGTCATGGATTATGGGGTTAAGTATGCTCATGCGTGGCAACATGTCTTGCCTAAAAGCAAGACCACTGATTGCTCATATGGATAGACTAGCCCGACCATTTCATCCA
Organism: Wollemia nobilis; assembly: GCA_028583015.1. NCBI lineage: Eukaryota > Viridiplantae > Streptophyta > Pinopsida > Araucariales > Araucariaceae > Wollemia > Wollemia nobilis. Next base: position 10,755,743 of record JAQPPZ010017052.1, read on the forward strand.
TAACAGGTTAAATTATTTTGTTCAAGATGAGGTAATGAACTCCAAATCAGAATAGTAAGGATAGGGTTAAATTCCCATCTCGCTTAGGTTGGGAATCCTATTCCCCAAAGTTCTGATTTCACTCACACTTGCACATGGGTTCAAGATGGTAGTGACACATAACCAACTTTGGGATCTAGTAAAATTAATTCAATATACATATTTTTGGTCCTAAGAGGGTTTGACATTTTTAATATGTTTGTCCATGATATTAGAAGGTTTGAGCATTTATAAAGTAGGTTGTTACATCCCTAGCATCTTCATCATACATCAAATCCTGCACAAATCATTCATAGCCTTGCATACAAATCATAAGTGAAACTGACAATGGAATGTTGAACAAGTTCAAATGATAGGGAATGAAGCACATTGCACACACCGAGCTGATACTTAGCAATTCTGATGATTCATGTATTTTTGATCTATGGGCATTTGTTTATATTTATAATGTGCTAACACATGTTTTCGAGTTTATATACTTCCAGATAGGGTTCTCACTAAAATGCTCAAGAGCATTTGACAGTAGAGTCACCATTTGTTGTGGCTGATCCACAACACACCCCAAACTTGGGGACCCACATTTTTTGCATACTTTCAAAGAAGATCTCAGTGACCCAGATGCTAAAAATCAAGAAAAAAGGCAAAGTTGCACAAAATGAAAAAGTGTCGCGATATCGCGACATGTCGCTCCGTCGCTGGCAGAAAATGAAAAGTGTCACGATTTCACGACGTGTTGCACGGTCGCTGGCAGAAAATGAAAAGTGTCACGATTTCATGACGTGTTGCACGGTCGCTGGAAAAATGAAAAGTGTCACGATTTCGTGACGTGTTGCGCGGTCGCTGGCAGAAAATGAAAAGTGTCACGATTTCGCGACGTGTTGCGCGGTCGCTGGCAAAAAATGAAAAGTGTCACGATTTCGCGACGTGTTGCGCGGTCGCTGGCAGAAAATGAAAAGTGTCGCGATATCGCGACATGTCGCAAAATCATGGGTCAAACCAGTCAAACAGGGCAAGGCACGAAAAGCGTAGCGATTTCACGACAAAAAAGCAGCAAAGGGGCACAAAGTGAAAAACGTCACGATTTCATGACATGTCACATTTTCACGGCCAAAACAGCAAGAGCAGCCCGAAATAGAAAAGCGTCACGATTTCATGACGAAAAGCTGGCAAGTGGTACGAAACAGAAAAGTGTCACGATTTCATGACAGAAAGCTGCCAGAGTGAAAGAAACGAAAAGGCGTCGCGATTTCATGACAGGTTGTGGCCGAAGGCGTACGGAGATGAAAAATGTCACGATTTCACGACAGAAAACAGCAAAGTGATGCCGAAGAGAAAAGTGTCACGATTTCACGATAGAAAAATAGCAAAGTGTACGGAATGAAAAGTTGTCGCGATATCGCGACATGTCGCCATTTCGCTGTGCATGAAGGCAAGAAAGGCTGCTGACAGAAAAACGTCGCGATATCGCGACATGTCGCCATTTCGCTGTGCATGAAGACAGAAAGGCTGCTGACAGAAAAATGTCGCGATATCGCGACATGTCGCGTTTTCGCTGTGCAGGCAGAGGAACAGAGTTACATGCTATTTTTGGCACGATTTTCATGGGGCCGTTACAGAACATGCAGAAAAGTGCGGAACACGTGGCGTACATGTGTAAAGGCTGCAGAGGCGTTACAGTTCATAGAGAAGATCTCGAGCATGAATTCAAAATCAGTGAAAAAGTGGGGAAGGTGAAACGAAGCAATCTGGAAGACGAAACGAATCGATCGGGAAGATGAAACGAAGCGTCACAAGGCGAAACAGAGAGCATTTCCAGAAAGTATAAAAGCAGAAGCGCAGATTGGTACAGGGGTCGGAAACCGCTACGAGCAGTGTTGCAGAGTTGATGGTGATTAGCCGTTCTGGGCCTGCTATGGAGTGCTTTTCTTCCACCTTTTGCTGGTTTTGAGAAAAACCAGAGATTCTGTTGTTGTAACAGGACATATTTATTTAATGCAGAATTGTTCAGAAATTTGCATTTTATGGGCAAGAAAGGATGAGAAATTTTTTGCATGCTTCATTTTAATTGTTTTATTTTTCTCTTTTCAGATTTCAGATTTATAAATGAAATACATGCCATTGTTTTGGGTTATTTCATGTGAATGTCTGCAATCTGGAAATTATTTTAAACCCTTGGAGCTAGCACCTAGTTTACTTTGATTGTGTTTGTTTTGCAGGTCAAATAGGCTAGGTTGCATGTACGAAACTCTCACGTATTCGGTTTTGCCGGAATAGGATAGCATCAGACTGAACGTGTTCAATGTTTAATTTTCTGTATTTCTGTTTCATTTTTATTTTATTTTCCAGAAGGTTCGACTTAGTTAAAACAAATATTTAAAAATTATAAAATCTAAAAAAAAAAATGAACAATCACTAAAGTTTATGATGAAATAAATCTACATTGCCCCTTGTTTACAGTTACTTGCAATCACTAAGGTGTTCCAAGCATTTAAATTGATTATCTTTATCTGAGATTACTAATACACAGTTGCAAATGCTAATACAGCGGAGACCTTGGAGAAGTTGGTTGTTTAACTTCTTTGCAAGAGGGGATTTGGAACCCAAATCCTAAGGAAGAGTGTAATTTCACAAGTGTGTGAAAATACCACTCAACAGATCTTCTACTTCCTCTTCTTTATTGTCATCCTCACCTTGTTTCGTGAGTCTATCATCTTCAATATGTATCCTATCATCAAAGTTTTCTTGATCTGGCTCTTCTACGAAGTCAGATTCTATTTGTTTACCATTTCTCAAGATTCTAGGCATTTTGTCTTTAGGGTTTTTGTTTTTCAATGCTATATATATATATATATATATATATATATATATATATATATATATATATATATATATATATATATATATATATATATATATATATATATATATATATATATATATATATATATTTTGAATTTTGGGTCTATATGTTATATATATACCTATATATCAAGGTAGAAGCAAGAGCATTATGGAGGGGTCTTCAGTTGGCTCAGAAAATTGAAGGTAAACTAATTATCGAAGGAGATTCAATGTAGGTCATAAACCTTCTCAACAATGGGAAAAATCCTCCGTGGCAGATTAAGACTGTCATCGAAGAGGCTAGGATCCTCTACCATGCCAGGAATGATCAGAAGGCCCAGCACATGTTTAGGGAAGAAAATAAAATAGCTGATATATTGGCCAATATAGGGTGGAAGAAATTGGGCTGGTCACTTGGGAACATGGGGTCCCAAGTGATGTGGACAAAATTATTCAAAATGATCGCCAATGATGAAACTGTGGGGATCGAAAAAAGGGAGTGGAGTTTCATTTTTTATTTGTCAGTATTCCTTCAGTCCTTCTTATTATGGATTTAGTTTTCTTTGCAATAGGGGAAGGATCCAGGTGGCATGGTGGCCTCATGTTATGGGGTTAGGGGCAAAGGCAACAACCAAGGACTGATGTCATGATTTCGTGACATGTTGTAGTTTAAGGAAAAGCAAAATACAACAAGAAAGAAAAAATGTCACGATATCGTGACATGTTGAGCAAGAAAGAAAAAGTGTCACAATATCATGACATGTTGAGCAAGAAGGAAAAAGGGTCACGATTTTGTGACATGTTGAGCAAGAAAGAAAAAGTGTCACGATTTCATGACATGTAGAGCAAGAAAATAAAAGTGTCGTGATATCGTGACATGTTGAGCAAGAAAGAAAGAGTGTTGTGATATCGTGACATGTTGAGCAAGAAGGAAAAAGTGTCACTTTTTGGCAACATGTTGAGCAAGAAGGAAAAAGTGTCGCAATATCGCGACATGTCACATTTTCGCGACCAAAATAGAAGAGAATGAGTAAGAGGGAAAAAGTGTCGCGATATCGCAACATGTTGCATTTTTGCGACCAAAAGAGAAGAGAAAGAGTAAGAAGGAAAAGTGTCGCGATATCGCGACATGTCGCACTTTTGCGACCAAAAGAGAAGAGAAAGAGTAGGAAGGAAAAAGTCTCACGATTTCGTGACATGTCGCATTTTCGCGACCAAAAGAGAAGAGAAACAGTAAGGAGGCGAAAGTGTCGTGATATCGCGACATGTTGGATTTTTCGTGGGAAAAATCCAAGAAAAGGAGAAAGGAGGCGAAAGTGTCGCGATATCGTGACATGTTGCCTTTTCATGTCCAAAAGCAACAAAAGAGGTCAAAGAGGCAGAAGTGTCATGATTTCGTGACATGTCGCATTTTTGACATGTCACAATTTTGTGATGATCAAGAGCAAATGAAGGAAAAGACTCAAGGACGATGCGATTTCGTGACTTGTTGATTCTTCGCAACTAGAAGCGACAAGAGAAAAAAATGGGAAACGAATGTCACAATTTTGTGACATGTCTCAGTTTTGCGACAGGTAGTGGCAAAGGAGCCGTACGAAGGTAGATTGTCGCGATTTCGCGACAGGTCTCATTATCGTGACATGTTGCATTTTCATGACTTTCTAGAGCAAATGAAGGAAAAGACTTAAGAACATCATGATTTCGTGACATGTCACACATTCGTGGATGGAAGCGACAAGAGTGCAAAATGGGAGACGAATGTCACGATTTCGTGACATGTCTCATTGTCGCGACATGTCGCATTTTCATGAAATGCAGTGGAAAAAGAGCAGAATGAAGGCAGAATGTCACGATTTCATGACATGTCTCTTTTTTGTGATAGGTGGCATTTTCGTGAATATCCAAAGTAAAATATGGAAATGACTTAAGGAAGTCACGATTTCACGACATGTCGCATTTTCACGGCTGGAAGCAGAAAGAGTGCAAAATGGGAGACGAATGTCACGATTTCGTGACATGGCTCATTTTCGTGACATGTCACATTTTCATGACTTATAGTGGCAAAGGAGCAGAATGTTGGTAGAATGTCATGATTTCGTGACATGTCTCTTTTTCACGACATGTCATCGTTTCGCGACTCTTCAAAGCAAATGAAGGAGAAGACTTAAGGACGTCATGATTTCATGACAGGTCGCATTTTCGCGGCTGGGGCAGCAAGAGAGCAATGTGGTGGGCCACTGCCTGTGTTCTAAGGTGTTTGTAAATATGTGTAAGGGGCGGTGCTCTTTCTTGGCAGGGTGGCCTCAGAAGGGTACTAGTAGCGAAGGACAGACTGTCCCTATTGAGGTTTTGATCCGTAACAGCATAGTGCTAATTTTGTAAAAGGTTTTGGGTCAACCTGGAAAACCTGGATGTAATGAAATTGTACCTTAATTACCAATATATATATATATATACCTATATAAAATATTACAGATATGTAGATATATATTATATATATATTTTTTGTTTTTATTTTTTGTTTTGAGCAAGAAGTAAAAACAAAAATTATAATATTCTATATAATGAGCTTAGCTTTCCTAAAATATTTTATGAATGTCATTGATAGGTTCTTCAGGAGTCATTGTAGCACCCTAAAAATGACTCATTATAGTTTGCATTAAAAATAAACAACCTATAAAAATGAGCTTATAGTTGATTGCCTCGATTTTCGTGCCCCTTGGTGAAATCGAGCAATTTGGACAAGATCATATGATCGATACAAAATCGTATGATACGATCTTGAATCGTACGATACGATCTTGAATCGTACGATATGATCCCTGATCGTATGCATACGATTTTGCTCAAAACTGAAAGGCTTAACTCAACAAGGTGACAAATTTTGTTTTAATAATTTTTGTCTTTATCTGTGCAACCGTACGATGGTTGTGGGATCGGATTCGTCCGATCAAGCCCATATTGGAAGGAGTTATAACCAAATTATTCTTAGCCCATTTTGGATGATTGGATCAGCTTATTTAATCTGACACTCCTCCTCTTGATTTCCCCTGGCGCAATTGGCATTTCGACTTCATTTTGCATTTGAAATCATAGATTTTTTGGCATTAGTCCTAGGCATTTTTATGTTTCATGTAGGATCGGAAGGTTACGATCAGCAATCGAATGATACGATTTTGCATCGGAGGCATACGATTTCGCATAGACAGTACGATTTTGCTCTGAGGTCACTTGGGGGTAATTTTTGATACTGGTTTGCATTTTCTAAGATTGATTCTTCATACTTAGCATAATTTGATCATTTCCATTTGCATAGGGTATTAAATTTAATTATTTATATCCTTGGAGTTCACCAATTTACATATAATTGCATATTTCATATAGTTTTGATGCATGCATATGTTAATTCCTTTCATTATGTTCAATAGCCGACATTTAATCTAATTCATGCTTAGAAACATCAATAGCATTCTCTGTTTTCTATTTTTTGCATTTTACCCATGAAGTTGCAGGATTTTGTCAAGATCGGATCATCCGATCTCTGATCGTATAGTATGATTTTGAATCGTATCCATACGATCTTGCTCGATCCATACGATTTTGCTCTGCTGCATACGATCTGGACTACAATAAAAAATCAGAACCTCCATCGAACTTTCGGATACAGGTAAGGGTATTTTTATCATTTTTAAGCACTACATCATCCATTAGGATTCTGTTTTCTATTGTTTGTTGTTTACATATGAAATAAAATTGCATATAGATTAAAGTAGTTGCATATTGGCCAAAACTAGGTGTATTTGAGATTTGGTAAAAGGAACACATCAAAACAAATCCCAAAACCTAGGCGTGGAAACTACCATAAAATGTTTCCTGGTGAACCCTAAACAATTCATCAAAAAATCACCATAAGAAGGTACAACTAAGTGCCTCTCTCTGAGGTGTAGACCATCCATTCTCCCATTCCCCTCTAAGGCGTGGATCCATTAGCCTTGAGGAAAGGAGTGCGAGAATTTTTGGCCTACATTCTTTGGTGAACCCGACGTGAAACATAGGCATTTCTTATGATTTTTAAATAGTCACAAAAAAAAAACAAAAAAAAAAAACAACAAAATTAAATAAAAAAGCATTAGTTTAAATCACATAATTTTTGCATTTTATAGATGGTAGATTATAACATAAGGAGAGCTGTTCGAATTAATGTTAGTACAGTACTAGCAAACCAAGAATTTTCTTCATTAGGTAGTGTGCCATACCCTGAGATTTGGAGAAGGTTAGAGATTATAAGAGCTAAAGAACCTGAACTTAAGAAAATCATAAGGTTTGACTTGTCCAGAATCCTGGATCCCGATAGTGCACCTTTTTACTTTGACCTTCAAAGAGCCTGTGATAGGTGGCTAGCAGATAAGAGAGTTGTAATTTCTCCAAGTCTTTATTCCTTTGAAGATCATCTTGAGAATGCAATAGTAGTACATAAATTTCTATCATGAGTAGAAAGTCAAGAGATTGTTTTAGATGATAAGAGAAGATTTAACAGAGTTCCTAGAGCTATGCTTTATCGAGAATACTATCATGAATTACACTTTTATACATCAAATTGTGAAGTTGATTGCATTACTATAGCACATTTCATAAAATTTCTAAAATCCAATTTCTAGTTTGAAGAAGAACACTACCTGTCACCAGACCAACTAGAACCTATTAATGATATCTATAGGCTTTTTCAAGAAAATTAAAATATATCTATAATATTATAGTTGTGTTTACTTTGTTGTTTGCAATCCAAAAACTATAAAAACCCAAAAACATAGTATAATATATTAGTTAGGTATATATATAATATATACCTCAAACCATTAGGCACATATATATAATTATATATATCTACAAGATAAAATATTTTAAGTAAAATGCCTAAATTAAGAAGTGGAAAACAAGTAGAACATGAGCATATAGGAGAACAAGATCAAGAAAATCTTGAGGATGAAGTTCGAATTGAAGATTATGTATCATCAGAATCAGATGAAGAAAATCATGATAAAGAAGAAGAGGTTTTCTATCATAAGCCTCAAGTAGATGAAGAAGGAAACCTTAAATTTACTTCCACACATCATTTCACTGAGTTTCTAAAAGATAATATAGATGTCATTAACCATGTCATACAAACAGAAGCTCAACTCCCTATGGGAGATTATTCAATGGAGGCTTCCATAGAGGTTGCTCTTCGATTGAATGGAAATCCTTTAACATACATGAACAAAAATAAAAATCAAGTTGGCACATCTCAAAATGTAAATCAGAATTTGAATCAGAATATAGCTCAACCACCACCAGTAACAAATTCAAATTCTAAACAAAAGCAACCATCTTCTGCTTCACATAAAGTAGCACAGAGAATTAAGAAAATGCATAATCTTAGTCAGAATCAGCAAAGGGTTCAACAAAACCAAATCCCCTATCAGCTTCATAATACTCCTCCTAGTAACACTTTGCATAATAGTGTTTCAGTTGGAAATCAGTATACAACAACACCAACTTATTATCAAAGACACAACAATATGATACAACAAAACCAATTTGGTGGACAACAACAAGGACTTGAAGCCATGGTTAAATAGTTAGCTTCAATACTAGATCAGATAGATCCCTACCATCCCTCTTATAGTTATAGAGAGATGTGTAGCCAACCCCTGGATCCCATTGTGGTAGCTCAACCTTATCCTAAGCATTTTCCTATGCCTGTTCTCCCGATATATAAAGGAACTGAAGATCCTATTGAGCATCTTCGCATGTTTAGGATAGCATGTCATGATGTCTCTCATGATGATTTGTTGTTGTTAAAGATGTTCCCTAAGATTTTGGGAGGCATGGCCCTAGAGTGGTATTATCAGTTACCCACTAACTCTTTAAGAAATTTTGAGGAGACAATAGAGATGTTTGTCCACCAATTTAGTGCCTACATAGAGAGGCATGTGACTATTAAAGATTTATACAACTTGAAACAAGGAAAAGATGAAAGTTTTGCTGAATTCTTGGCTAAGTGGAGACAACTTTTGGGTAAACTGCATTTTGCATTACCTCATCATGAAATGTTGGACATATTCATAGGTAATTTGTAGGAACAACTATCTTATGAACTTTCTACTGCTACAGTAACATCCTTTGATCAAGCTATTGATTTAGCAAGGAGGGTAGAAGATGCCCTCATTAGAAGAGGTCAATTTAAGAAGAAATATGAAGATAAAACTTCTAAGAATCAATATAAGAACAAACAAGTAGTGGGTGATGGAGTTACTGATAGTAGAAACAATTCAAATGTTAATCTTGCTGAAGTTGTAAAAAAATTTATATTAAAAGTTCCTGATAAACCACCAAGAGAATTTACAAGATTAAATCAGCCATTAACTATGATTTTACCTCAACTATTGGAACAAGGCTTGATACGGTTGCCTAAAGTAAGACAACCTGATACAACCGTAGCTGGATTTAGAGCTGATCTACATTGTAACTTCCATAGAGTTGATGGTCATTCAACAAACTCATGTAAAATATTGAAACATTTGATACAAGATCTAATTGATAAAGGTGAAATGGAAGTAGAAAAATTCCCACCAAGAGATGCTCAAAATAATACACAGAAACCTCAAAATCAAAATGCAAATCAAAATTTGGATATATTTCAACACCCTTTACCAAAGCATGGTAAAGAAGCTGTAAATCAAGTGGAACATCATAATGTTCCTCATCCAACTCGATATGTGGGAACTATTAGCAGTTTTCTACCACATCAAGATTTGCAAAAAACATGTCTAACTATTGAATCCCTAGTCACTATTAGACCTCTAAAAATTTGCCAAAGTGCATCCTTAGAAAGTGACACAGAAAGTGAAATAGGAAGTGAATTAGAGATTGCTTCAAATAGTTCTGAGTATGAATCAGATCAAGTCACACCTGTTATGGATTCATTAGTTCCAGAAGAACCATTCCCAAGAAGGGTAACTACTAGACCATCATCTCAACAATGGCTTTCAAATGAGCAAGCAAAAAATGCTAGACCCCATTTTGGTAACCCACGACATAGTAACATTGTAGGTACCATCGGAGTTGTTACAAGACAACAAGCACAAAACCAAAATTCTCAAGATCAAAGTCACAATGAGAAGACAAATCCATTTGTATTAAAAGCTCCTACTAAAGCAAATAATGTGACAAGTTCACAACAAAGATCTCCATATGATATTAATGAACAATTAGCTACCATCACAATGAGAATATCTCTTTTGGATCTCTTAAGAACTTCTTCTATACATAGGGAAGAATTAATGAGAACTTTAAGCAAGATGATGGTACTTGAAGATATTGAACCTAATGTTGTAGTAAATGTTGTAACTTTGGATGAAATAAATTTCATAGATTTTCATGATAAAGATATTCCTCCTCAAAGCTTGTATGGAGATAATCCTTTATACATTACAACATTGATTGGAGATGTAGGAGTTAAAAGAGTCTTAATTGATAATGGATCATCATTAAATATATGCACCTATGATTTCTTTCAAAGGTTTAGATTTAAGAAAGAAGATATGAAAAATACTGAAATGATCATCAAAGCATTTAATGATGAAACTCAAGAAACATGTGGAGTCATGAAGATCCCATTGCAAGTTGGGCCAAGGATTTTGGATACGACTGTGTTTGTTGTACCTTGTTTTGCATCGTACAACATTATTTTAGGTCGACCTTGGATCAATGCAATGAGAGCAGTGCCTTCCACATTACATCAATGTGTTAAATTTGAATTTAAAAACCAATTAGTCACCATTCATGGTGATCCTAGGCCATTTGATATGTGTGCTACGATGGAGCCTATAGGAGTTTTGTTCTATCCTGCTATATCTTCTGTTCATCCTAGTACACCCTCATCATCAAAACCTTCCAAGTATAAATCATCATCACCTTCTAAATCCACATCATTAAAAACACAATCTAAAACATCAACATCAACAAATTCTACATCATTATCATCATCACCTTCTGAGCCTATATCTAATCCATTTCCTAAATTTATAATAGCAGACTCACCTCCTGAGTCCACAGTATTTAAATTCATAGCATCTAAAGAACTAGTTAAGGAGGATAGTCCATCTACTTCATATGCCACTTTGGATGAAGTATTACTAGATTTATCTTCAGTACTTGCAACTATAGAAGAAGTTAATTTTTCTACCCAAGATTCCTTGGTATTATCTAAGTTACCACCATCTCCCTGAACATTAGGCTTACCAAATAAAGGAAGCATTTTTCATATCGAGAGTTGTGACTTTGTATATGCAGGGTATGATTGGGGTAAAATTACAATTGTAGAACTTACAGTTGATCAAGATGGATTTGCTAAGTGTTACTTCTCTAATGGATATATAAAATCAAAACCAATGATGTGTAATATGGGTTATAGAGGTAAAGGTTTAGGACCTCATGAAAATGGTATAAAAGAACCTTTGGAGGTCGAAGAATGGCCTGCTCGATGTGGTCTTGGTTATATTCCTACAAAAATAGAACCATTCCCATATGAAGATGATGACCACCTTATAACATATCAAGAGTATATGGAACAAAAAGAACTTCTTAAAAGAACACATACTTGTAATATGTTGACTATGGTTTACCCAAAAATGATTGCTTCTATGGATGAATGTTTAGAAGGAGATATCTGTCATGATATATCTCTTGATGAAGTTCTAAGAAATAAATTCTTCTTTGATGGATCAATGCCATGTATAGCTCATATAGAAGCTACTACTCCTCAAGAAGAGTTAGCTAAATGCACATTAGAAGAATTACAAGAAATGGGGGTGTCACCCGCACCACCCAAATTTGAAAGAGAATTAAATATTGTTGTAGAAAATTTTATAAAAATTAACATTGGAACAGAAGAAAACCCTCGCATGGTCAAAATTGGATCTGAATTAAGTGAAGAAAAACAAAAGCTATATGTTGAATTCCTTACAGAATATTTTGATGTTTTTTCTTGGACATACGTAGATATGCCAGGCCTAGATCCTTCTGTAGTTATGCACCATTTAGTAGTGCGCCTTGATGCTAAACATGTAAAGCAAAAACTCAGAAAAATGCATCCTAAAGTAGCACTACTAGTTAAAAGTGAGCTAGAAAAGCTTTTGAATGTAACTTTTATACAAGCTATTGACTATGCTGAGTGGATATCAAATGTTGTTCTAGTAACTAAGAAAGAAGCTACTAAGATTAGGGTTTGCATGAATTTTAGAGATATTAATGTTGCATGCCCTAAAGATGACTTTCCTCTCCCTAATATGGATCAAATCATAGATTTTACAGCTGGGAGTGGGATGTTGTCCCTTATGGATGGTTTTTCAGGATACAACCAAATTAGAATAGCTCCTGAAGACCAAGCTAAAACAACCTTTATTACTCCTTGGGGAACGTTCTATTGGAAAGTAATGCCTTTTGGATTAAAGAATGTTGGTGCAACTTATCAGAGAGCTATGACATATATTTTTCATGATATGATGTATGATATCTTGCATGATTATGTAGATGATATTATAGCTCGTTCAGCTAAAGAAGATGATCACATTAATGATTTAAGAAAAGTGTTTGATAGATTAAGAGAATATCTGATACGTTTAAATCCAGACAAATGTGTATTTGGAGTAAAATCCGAGAAATTATTAGGAGTTATTGTTTCTATGTGAGGCATAGAAATAGATCCTCTAAATATTAAGGCTATCCGTGATATGCCACCTCCTAAAAACATATCAGAATTAAGAAGCTTACAAGGAAAATTACAAGCTATTCGTCGCTTCATTGATAAATTGGCAGATAGAACAAAACCTTTTCTTAAATTGCTTAAGAAAAATATTTCCTTTCAATGGGATAAATAATTTCAAGAAGCTTTTGATAGCATTAAACAATATCTTCTCAATCCTCCAGTGCTTGTTCCACCTAGACCAGATTGTCCTTTCATTTTATATATCTCTGCTTTGGAACTTGCACTTGGAGCTATGTTGGCTCAAATGGATGATGAAAAGAAAGAATGAGCCACATATTATATAAGTAGAACTTTAATAAGTTATGAAACAAGATATACTCCATTAGAAAATCTTTGTCTAGCAGTTGTGTTTTCTACATAGAAGTTGCGTCATTATATGCTTAGTCAAAAAACATATGTCATTGCTAAATTTGATCCATTAAGGTACTTGATGAGTAGACCTTACTTATCAGGATGCACAACTAAGTGGGTTCTTGCTCTTAGTGAGTTTGAACTCACATTTATCAGCCAAAAATCTATAAAAGGCCAAGTTATAGTAGATCAGTTAGTTGTTGCACCTTTAGAGTCTACTCATCCCATGAACATTGAATTTCCTGATGAGTGCCTTAATTTAGAAGAAGATCATTCAAAAACTTGGACATTGTTTTTTGATGGAGCTAGATGTATGAGTGGTGCAAGTGTAGGTATTATATTAATATCTCCTCAAAAGCACCTTATTCCTTTATATTTTAAATTATAGTTTGCTTGTACTAATAATACTATAGAGTATGAGGCTCTAATCCTCGGATTACGAGTCACTTTAGCTTTAAAAATTAAAATCTTATTAGTTTTTGGAGATTCTCAACTTGTAATAAATCAAATCAATGAATTTTATCAGACACGAGATGAGAAACTTCATCCTTATAAATAATATGTCCTTAAGCTTATATCATTGTTTGAAAAAGTAACTTTAGAAGCTATTCCTAGAACTAGCAACCGTGATGTCGATGCTATGGTTGTGATTGCTTCTCTATTGCCTTTGGAGCTGGATGATGAGTATGCTACTATCATTATTCACAAACTCCAAAAACCTGCTTCTTCTAAGTCTTTTTTAGAACCATTAGATGTATTTTTGGTCAATGAGATTACCCCAGAGCCTTGGTATATAGATATCTTTAAATTTTTGCAGAATGGGACCTTCCCTGAAGGGTTAGATAGAAACCAACGTAGGCTATTACGTAAGCGAGTTGTTCGCTTCGTAATTATTGGTAATACTTTATATAGAAGATCTTTTGAGGGTATATTGTTAAGATGTCTTAACCTAGAAGAGTCTAAGAAAGCCTTAAGTGAAGCCCATGATGGATCCTATGGAGGACACTTTAGTGGAAGTGCCATTGCTAAAAATCTCCTTAGAATGGGATATTTTTGGCCTTCCATGGAAAAATATGCCAATGATTATGTGCATCATTGTGACAAGTGTCAAAGACATGCTGACCTTGTCCATGCTCCTGCTCAAGAACTCCAAGCTATAGCCTCTCCTTGGCCCTTTTCTAAATGGGGTTTAGATATTATTGGTAAAATCAATCTTGTTTCTTCTGATGGTCACAAATTCATAATAACAACAACATAATATTTCACAAAGTGGGTAGAAGCTATACCTTTAGCTTCTTGCACAGGAGTTCAAGTTTCTAAATTTATTTTTAATCAAATTATTTGCAGATTTGGAATTCCATCTAATCTCATCTCTGACAATGGTACATGCTTTAAGAATAAATATGTTAAGAAATTATGTCAAAAATATAAGATCCAACATAGATGGTCTACTCCTTATTATCCACAAGGCAATGGCCAAGCTGAAGCATCTAATAAAACATTGATCAAAATCCTAAAAATATTAGTTAATAAAATAGGTCATGATTGGCATATACAATTATATCCTGCCTTGTGGGCTTATCGAACTAGTGTTCGTACTCCCATAGGTGCTTCACCTTTTGTCTTGGTTTATGGTGCCAAAGCAGTTTTTCCATTTGAATTAGAAGTTCCTTCTTTAGCTCTTCTACTTCAAGATGCCGAAGTAGGAGATGAATATCACGCTGGCAGGTTGAGTCAGCTGGAACTTCTAGATGAAAAGTGCATTCATGCTTTAGAGCATCTTCATGCCTACCAAGACAAACTTAAAATATCATATGCAAAGAAAGTTCACAATAGATCCTTTGAAGTTGGAGATTTAGTCTTAAAATAAAATAAAAAAAATACTAATGCAAGAAAATATCTTAAAGAAAAATTCCAACCAAATTGGCTTGGACCATTTATCATCACTGCTAAATTTGGATCAGGTGCATACATATTGGCTACCTTGGATGGAAAATATCTCAAGGAACCCATGAATATTATGCATCTGAAAATATATTATGCATAAAATCAAAAATCTCATCACTGTACATAGTTGTAAATAATGTTTCTCATGCATTTCAATATATCATCAAAAACAACTAAAAAAATCACAAAATCTAAAAATCCATAAAATATTTCCAAGGCATTATTAGATTTATTTTTGCATTTATTATTTACTAAATATTGCAAGCTATATTTTAATTTACTTCAGATAAATTCAAAAGTTATCTTGAACCATGCACCAAAATTTCACATATTTAATAAGTTTTGATTTTGTTATTTTGATTATAAATCTCTCTTGTATCAAAGAACACTATTACTTCATTAAATAATTTTGAGTTTTGAGAATGATCTTGCTACTTCTTGAACCAAGAACACACTTTACATCTTAAAATGATTTGTTGCAAAATTCGACAAAGTGATTCTACATAGTAAATCTTAATACCTTAAGTGAAAAGTTTCCCTTGCTATCCTATCATGTGCATGGTCTAGAATACTGAGAAATTGGCAAAAGGACAAGCTCCTCCCTACCCAAATAAAATCCCTTGCTCTACGTCTAATCTGAGCAAGTATCCCAAAAGAAAATAAAAAGAAAAGACAAGAAAAGAAAAGAAAAGAAAAAAAAGAAAAAGAGAAAAATCAAGAAAAATGTTCCAAAGCAATAAAATCCCCTTGTTCAAAAATGGACAAGAAATCCCTATTCCAAAAATTTGAAGAAAATAAGGGAGTATTGAACTTGAATCCCTGGAATTTCTCAGTTATTCGAAAACCATGAGGTAAACCCCATAACAGGTGATTTGTGCCCAACTTGCTTGACATTGGGTAATTCCTTTCACATGGCGATATGTCTGTCACATTAGTGACCTTATTTTGTACAGACCAATGTCCGCTTATGGATTAGCTAGCTTTTGGTAATTTGATTTACATAGTAGTTCAGTACCAATGCATGCACAAAATCATGGTTAATGAACATTTCACTCGCACACACATTGGTTCATAAAAGTTCGCTTGTATCATTACCTTACTCAAAATTGGTAAAACAACCTCACAAAGCACACACATTTGATCCTTGAGAGATTTTGTATCATCATGACAATCAAAATAAATAATGAATTCACCTTTCACACACTGGTTCTGGATAAATTTGAATTTGTCTTTGAAATAAGTTAAAATATTCCTTTGGGATTTTGTTAGATAATTAATATCAATCCTTAGCATTAATTTATACAAATTATTTTATCATCATAAACACAATAATTTACAAATCATAATATTACAAAAATTAAAAATTATTTTATCCTGCATTTCATTGTGATTTTCGTGATGATGGTATAGTTCCTAAGTAACTATTTCCCTTCAAATTTCACACTTAGGAATTTTATGCCTAGCGCAAGTCATCTTTCTAATTTTTCATGCCCACAAATGAGTCCATATTATTATCAAAATATTTTGAACATGTGACATAATGATCTATCCAACATTAATTTTGCATTTTAAAAGAATACACAAAATTTATATCATCTTGCATTTTCATCTTGATTTTCGTGATGATGGTATAATTCCTAAGTAATTATTTATACACCTTCACACTTAGGAATTTTTATGCCTAGCGCAAATCATCCTTCGAATTCTTCATGCTTAAATCGATACATTTTCACAAACACTTGTTAAACACATTGTTCCAAAACAACATCAAATATTTTCTTTTCATCATAAAAGCCTTAAGATTATTCTTAAGCATACGATTATTTTATTTAGCAATATCAAAATATTCCTCACAAACAGGATTAGCTTCATGACTTAGCGAGCTTTGAACTCCACCAACAATCATATAACAACACAACATCCTTCGAGGTCTATTGCTAAATCTATCAAAATTTATCATCACACAAAAACATATTTTTCAAAAACACATCTTCAAAAATCAAATCATTTTATATAATTTATTTATTTAAGCATGATTATTAACATTCATAAATACCAAAAACATGATCATTTAAAATGCAAAAATCAAAATACAGGAAGTCACATAAGACAAAAGATCCATATATATATATATATATATATATATATATATCATCATCAGAAAAGTACATATACAATATAAGGTCGACTGATATGCCACAAAATCTATCATCGGCATACTCAGTCATCAAAAATACAAAAAAGGAATCATCCCTAAACTCCTCTAGAACCCCTAGAGCTAGCAGCATCCTCCTCCCTGCCAGGTGGTGGTGGAGGTCAGAACTGCCCACCCTCTGTCATTGTAGCTATCCTAGAAGAAGTCACCCAAGATGTAGAGTGAGATGATGATCCTATCCGAATAGGATCCATAATCCCTAGAGGTAAAGCCTATCTCTACTTGGCTAGTACGACCACAAAGTACAAACCCTGATAAAATGTGGTCTGTTGTACGGACCACAATAGCTCATTCCCTGACCCACTCCACCTCGAGTGAGTCATATGTGTAGATGTGGGAGCTGGAGCCACAACTCCCTGAGCTCCAACGCCCTACCTCAACTATGCCCTAGCCTCTGCTAGATCTACCTCCAAAGTCTGAATCCTAGATCTCAACCCCTCCTCCTGTGCCTCTAGGGTCTCGATCCTAGTCTTCTGGGTGGTAGTCTCTGCCCTCAAACTAGTGACCTCTACCTCGAGGTCCCTTATCCCACTGCTCTCCCCTACCTCTAGGACTCTCTTGCCCTTCCCAGGTGAGTCAGGTCTCTCCCCCTGCTGAGGAGATACTCCTCCCTCCTATTGGGGTGATGCTCTCCTCTCCTCCCGATATCTCCTCTGAGGCCTATTGGAGCCAAATTTGACTCAAAATTTGAAACCCCAAAATTTAAATTTTTAGTTTCATCAAAGTAAGCAAGCATTGCTGGTCCTTTTGCATTTAATTGAGAGAGTTTAATTTCTTATGAGTTTGTTTGATAAATACTAGTCGTTGGTTGTTAATAATGTGTGTCCCCTTTTGATAAAGCTCAATCATCTTAGACAAGGGATAGGGTGAAATTTAATCAGATTTCTAAAAGCCGAAATCTGACCCAAATAGAATAAAGTTTCCCTTGGGCTTAAATCGAATGACAAATCTTTGAAGTCCTAAGATATTCTAAAGATAGGGGAAAATTCAAAACCTTAGTCTAAATATTGAAAAGCATAACTAATCATCAAAAATTTAATTAAGGCTTAAGGGTATACATCCCATTTAATTAAAAATTGAGCAACTCACCTTAATATAATGATAGCACTTCATCAAAAATAATCCAATGGACGTGCTTTCACAAATACGTCAGAAGGATAAGTCAAAGGTCAAACGGTTTAAGAAATATTATAACCTAAGGTCATTAAAGCTTAATAAATTTAAAATTTGTGCAGCTTTACCAATCTGAATGGATGCGCTTGAGCCAAGCCCAATCCAATGGATGCACGCTTCCCAAAGATTCAAATCATTAATGAGTCAACATGGGTCAAAATTTTGATTAAATATTGAGCAAGTCCGATAGATCTGAGGGCAATGCTCAAGCAAACTCAAAAATCAATGGTTGTGCTTGATTTAATTAAACCACACATTAAAATGCTATGGTCAAAAAGTATTAAGGGTATGCACCCCCTTTGAAATAACCATCAAGCTAATTAGATAGATCTAACGGTAGCGCTTGATCTAGATCCAACGGTGGCATGCCCATAGGAGTTGCATCGAAAAGGTATAAGTCCTCATAAGATTAATTAAATATTTTAAACAAGATTAATGAGGGTCTAACACATTGGCTAATCATCCCATTTTCAGCTTAATTCAAGGTTAAAATCATACCCCCTTTGGTAACTAACCCCGTAGGTTGAGAAAAATCAATGGTCACACCGACATCAATCGAGATCCGATGGTCATGCTAAATTGAAATCCAAACGAGTAAATGGTGATTTATCGAGAAATATTAAGGTAAGACTAAAACAATTAATTATGTAGTAGTAAGGGTATAACACATTGCTAATTACCCCATTTTAGCTTAAATAGAGATTAATCAAATGTAATAATGCACTCCTTTTGGCTATCAAGTATGCAGATTGCAGGAGATCTAACGACAATGCTTGGACATACCACAACACGAATATCTGATGGTAGTGCCCACCTTTGCTTAGATCCAATGGTAGCGTATTATTAAAAATTATTGAAGGTTAATATAAAGGTTTATTTTTTTAGATGATTAATTAAAAGCATTATAATCTTCCCCTTCCATTTTTGTTGAACCTTATGTATGTATGGGAGATCCAATGGTTGTGCCTCCACCATGGTATGATCTAACGACGATCACGTAGAAAGATCCCTAGACATTGATGGTTGCACTAACCCTACCCAAGAGATTTGACGGTAGTGCACGAACCAAAGATTTAAGTAATGAATCAACTAACAAGAATCTAATAGTAGCGCTTCATTGAGACTAAAGGAATCTAACGACAGTGAGCAAGTCACATTCAAATACAAGCAGGGCTAAAATGACAAGCATCTTCTAATGGATCCAACGGATGCCCTCCATCTTGAAATAATCCAATGGTGGTGCGCATTTCAAAGGTAAATCAATGGTAAGCTTAAATCAACGCTTTATTAATTAAATTTTAAACATATTTAACAAGGGTCTTAGCACATAATTAATTGTTATCTTTATCTTGATTAATAAATGTTAATCAAAGTGAGATCGAAGCTTGTCTCTTTTAGTTAACTAACCAATAGGTTATAAAAAATCAAAGGTTGGCCATGGTTAGATTATCTCTCCATAACTGATATTCAATATAGAGTTAAGGCCCAAACTAAACTTTAAATCAAAGGATTTAATAAACAAAATAGGAGGCAAACCTTGAGTTAACTTTTTGAGATTGGTTAAACTATAAAATATTGAGATATTCTCTATACTGTACATGATCATTGTTGGCGCGTACCTTCGTTATTTCAAGACTAACATTTTTAGGTCTGAAAGTATCAAGACAGGATGCCCAATGCAAACCTACGTCCCGAGAGAAAAATGAGTTGTACACTATAGAGATAAAGGGATATGTTTGATCCTTTACAAATATAGGACAACAGATTGATCCAGGCCATATAAAATAATCAAATAAATAGGGCAAAATCATGTTCCAAAAATAAGATCTGATAGTCTGGATTCCATAGAAAAGGGCGACCATTCTACAAATACCTAAAATTAATACCAACATAGAAAGCAAGGGAATAAATCATTCATAGCAAGGTATGCCAAAGGATGATACGAAGATCAAACAGTTGAGACGAAGTCAAAAGAGTACACATAAACATCATGAATCCAGAAGGATACTCAAGGAAGGAAAGATTTGAGTAATCAAATTAAATACCATGGATAGTACCTTGATAAAGATAAAGTAGACTAACCAAAATATAAATCCCGATGCTCAAGAATGCGACCAGATCTTGTATATCTCTGGAGAATAATAATGTACCACAAAATAAGACTAAAAGGCATAGTCACAACTTATAAATAGAGACAGTAAGGGAGATCTAAAGGCATCAGTAAGTGAAATGATGGAGTACAAATAATATAAAAGTATTCAATTTTTGTTCTGCAAATACTTAAGATGAAGAAAGCGCGTGAAGGATAAAACATGGTTTCGACTTGCAGAAATTCATTCAAATTCATGCTTCGATGGAATATAGTTATAATAGGAACACTACGATGGAGTATAGTTATGGAAGTAGCTTATATATGTTTCTAGATATTGTTTTCTATTTCCATATTCCTCCTACTTATCATTGCCTCTATCTTTCTAGGCCTTCTTCCTTAATAATCTTGACATTTTTTCTAACATTGCACCATCTCACCACATCCCATTATGTGAAATCATCCTCTTTCCTCTTTTCACCCTTCACTCTATTGCATGATCAGTGTTATTCCATTCATTTGCCACTGGCATGCCACCCCTTGTATTCACCATCATGTCGGATTCTCATTCGTACTTCATTTGAAATCCATGATGACAGCTTAGTCAACCCTTAAAAGTATATCACAGTGACCAAGACAAGTAGAACAAAAATAAAAAATATAATAATGAATCCTTAGTTTCTAAGGACAACCAGAGATAGCAAAACAACCAAATTATTCAGAGGAAGAGCTCCCTTCAATACAAAAGTAAATCATGATGACCATTTCATAGCTGCACCAGCTGGACATCATATAGAATAGGTTCAATAAGATGCTAACAAGTGTAAGGCTAGAACAAAACCAAAAATAATAGAATCAATAACCAACAGCTATAAAAAGAAGCAGATAGGTTCAAATTCTAGATCAAGCAATTAGAGAATAGCATTTTTGCTAAGAGGTATACTTGAGTGCCCTATTAGTTGTGCTATTGTATCCCCTTCTGTGTCTATTTTTCTCTCTCATTTATTTTTCTTCCCTTTGTTGTGTAGGATTTTAATAGGAAAGTTCTCAAGAAGCTGAGATTATTTCCTATCCTATTGAGCCTAAGATTCAGAGACTCTGTTGTTACCAGATTGGAACAATAGACCTGTTACATAATTTTAACAAGATATTTTCATTGTATTGATATTTTTATTTGAGAAAAATAGAGTTAAAAGGCATTCTACCCACTCTACATGTAAAATTTTATGAAATCAATACAATTCTAAGTCTTGTTTTTATTATATATTTTTCTTAGTACTGTGTGTCACTGTATAATGGATTACATTATTTGAATGCATTATATACGTTTCTTTTGTTGGTTAACATTTGGTTTTATTACGATATTCAAATAAATCTATGAACACAAATTTCCTTTTACCCATTCTCTCTGTTCATGTTAAAATTGTTGTTAAATTGCTATAACAACCCAATGAATCTAGGTACCGATCTACATAAGGCATAACAATTGGTTGTTTTCTTGCTCGGTCATTTTAATACATGTAGTGTTACATAAATCTAGAGCATGTAATCAATGTTTTATCATAGAATTATCATTGGGGTTTCCATACTTGTTATGTAGTTTTTCCTTTAGAAATATCCATGTTTATCAGAATGAAGAGGCAAGTTGACCAGAGCCTATAATAGCTCATTGGTTTCAAATATATTTTTATAGCATGACAATCGAATCATATGGATGCAAGAATCAGTTCCAATATGGCCTATGGCCACCCCTAGTGTGTGGCCCTCCTCCTCTAGGGCGTGCATGTGTCCTCCATCGCTAGCATATATCAAATCAGCATGATGTGGAGTCTCCGCCATGTTTTCCTCCAGAGCTCTAAATAGGTACAAGGTAAAAATGCAAATGAATTAGTTTTACTTTTTCTTCTTTTTATTTGTTCATTTTATCCTTTATTTTTGAATTTTTACCCAAACATCAAAATTTGGTGTAAAAATTTGAAGGGGGTATCATATATATTACACCTTAAAACCATTTGCATTAAAACTTGAAATCATCAACAAAATTTGCATTAAATTTTTGCTTTCTCAAAAAATGTGTCATACTTTTCTTTAACGCATTTTCTTTTGAAATTGTGCTAAAGAGGGGGAAAAATGTAGCACCCTAAAAATGACTCATTATAGTTTGCATTAAAAACAAACAACCTATAAAAATGAGCTTATAGTTGATTACCTCAATTTTTGTTCCCCTTAGCGAAATCTAGCAATTTAGTCATACGATCTTGCATCGTACAATACATCCCTGATCATATGCATATGATTTTACCCAAAACTGAAAGGCTTAACTCAGCAAGGCAACAAACTTGTTTTAACGATTTTTGTCTTTATCTGTGCAACCATACGATAGTTGTGGGATCGAATTCATCTGATCAAGCCCATATTAGGAGTTATAACCAAATTATTCTTAGCCCATTTTAGATGATTGGATAAACCTATTTAATATGACACTCCTCTCTAATTTCCCTTGGTGCAATTGACATTTTGACTTCATTTTGCATTCAAAATAATAGAGTTTTTGGCATTAGTCCTAGGCATTTTTATATTTCATGCAGGATCAAAAGGTTACGATCAGCAATCGGATGATACAATTTTCCATTGAAAGTATATGTTTTCGCATAAATAGTATGATTTTGCTCCAAAGTCACTTGGAGGTAATTTTTTATATTGGTTTGCATTTTCTAAGACCGATTCTTTATACTTAGCATAATTTGATCATTTCCATTTGCATAGGGTATCAAATTTAATTATTTATATCCTTGGAGTTCACCGATTTATACATAATTGCATATTTCATATAGTTTGATGCATGCATATGTTAATTCCTTTCATTGTGATGTTCAATAGCCGATATTTAATCTAATTTATGATTAGAAACATCAATAGCATTCTTTGTTTCTATTTTTTGCATTTTACCCATGAAGTTGCAGGATTTTTTCAAGATCAGATCATCCAATATCTGATTGTATAGTATGATTTTGAATTATATCCATACGATCTTGCTCGGTCTATGCAATTTTTCTCTACTACATATGATTTGGACTGCAATTAAAAATCATAACCTCCATCAAACTTTCGGATATAGGTAAGGGTCTTTTTATCATTTTTAAGCACTACATCATCCATTAGGATTCTCTTTTATATTTTTTGATGTTTACATATGAAATAAAATTGCATATAGATTAAAGTAGTTGCATATTGGCCAAAACTAGGTGTATTTAAAATTTGGTAAAAGAAACACATCAAAACAAATACCAAAACATAGGCATGGAAACTACCATAAAATGTTTCTTGGTGAACCCTAAATAATTCTTTGAAAAATCACCATAAGAAGGTACAACTAAGTGCCTCTCTCTGAGGTGTAGACCATCCATTCTCCCATTCCCCTATAAGGTGTGGATCCATCAGCCTTGAGGAAAGGTGTGTGAGAATTTTTTACCTATAGTCATATAGTGCTCTTCTTCAAATTGAATGTTTGCTTTTAGAAATTTGACAAAGTGAGCTATAGTAATGTTATCAATTTCAAAATCTTGAGCATAAAAATATATTTTGTGATAATATACTTGAAAATGGACAGCTCTAGGAGTTCTTTGATATCTTCTCTTGTTTTCCAAAACTATCTCTTGATCTTCTATATGTGCAAGAAATCGGTGTATAGTTATGAAATTTTTAAGATAATCTTCAAAAGTGTAGACATAGGAAGATATACTTGCTCTCTTATCAGCTAACAACCTCTCACATGATCTTTGAATATCAAAGTAGTGAGAAGAGTTATCGGGTCCTAGGATTCTAGCTATGTTGAATCTCTTGATTTGACTAAGTCTTGGTGTGTTGGATTTTATGATGTCAAGTCTCTTCCAAATTTCAGCCCACTATTCTTGAGATGGTATACTAGAGTTCTCAACCACTAAAGATATTTCTTATGTAGATAATAGTGCTCTAATTTCTATGATTGCAGATTTTTCTATATTGGTATCTACCATTTAAGAGGTGAATCTAAAAATATGCAATTTTAACTAGTGATTTTATTTTATTTTTGTTTTATATTTTATATTTTAATCAGAATGATGCTTATGTAGGTTCACATCAGGTTCACCAAAGAATGTAGCTCTAAAATTTTTGCACTCTTTTTCTTTAGGTTAATGAATTCATGCCTCAAAGGGGAATGAGAAAAGGATAGGTCTACACCTCAAAGGAGAGGCACTTAATGCCATGCATTCTTTAGTGATTATTTATGAATTAGGTGGGTTCACCAGGAAACATTTGTATGGTAGTTTCCATGCATAGATTGGGATTTTTTTGATGTGTTCCTTTTATTTCACTCACATTCACCTAGTTTGGCCAAATGCAACTAAGCCTATACTATATGCAATTTTAATTCAAATAAACACAACACACAGTAGAATACAAAATATAAATAGATGCAATGCTTGATTCTTAAAGAAATTTCATAATCTTACTCAATCTAGATGGCTGATTTGAAGTCTTTTACTTGATGTAGGTGATATCGAATGTTGCAAGGCAATATCAGACATCCGATTTCATACAATAAAGTTTGATATCATATCAAATATTTGATATCATTCAAATAGAGTTGATATCATCAAGAACCTACAATTTCATAGATTAACACCAAAATACAAATTTGCAGCATAATAGAAACTTAATTAAGCATGGATTAAACTATATATAATTCATTATTTGCAATGTTTGAAAGAGAACAATATGAATATATGCTAAATGCAAAATAATAAAATGCTATAATGGTGAACACCTGATATGATAAACTAAACTTAAGCTTAAATTAAATAATAAAAAACAAATATGATCTTATAAATACAAAATAGATGGATAGAAATATAAAAAAATGTCTGGAGGTGCCCCCAAGTAGCTTGCAGATGATATCGAACATTGCAGGGGGATATCGAACATTATAGAGTGATATCGAATATCTGATATTGTATTGTACCAACCAATGCACAACTCTAGACCTGCAAACCTGCAACAAATACAAGGGGGAGAAATTCTTAGGGATCTAAGGGAAATCTAGGGAGAGTGTCTGGATTAAATAGGCAAAGGTGATCTAGTTGGGTTGGGTTAAAAAATAAGGGGAGTTATGATCTCTGCAAATATGGAGGATATCGAATGATCCAATACTATAACGTCTGCACCATTGAACAGGTACAAAAAAATGGTTACAACTTTTTTTTGTCTTTTTGCTATTATGGGCAATTTTTATTTTGGACAAAATCGGACATCCAACTTCGGAAAATAAATTCTGATATTGGATCGGACAACAAATATCACTCAAATAGAGTTGATATCATCAAGGAGTTAAAAACAAACTTTATACGGGCACAAAAATTGAGGTAGGAGATTATAAAGCCATTTTAATTAATTTTTTAAATGTTTTGAACTTAGGGTAAATTTCCATGGGTCAATTTTAGCCTATTACAGTTTACCGCTTTAGGAGGGCTAAGTCCTTCGCCACTAAGGAGAGCTTAGTCCTTGCGAATACACAAATCAGATTAATGATGATAGATTATTATAAATAAATCAACCTACTTATATTTATGATATTAAATCAATGAATAAATAATGATATTAGAAATATAGCTAACTATATTAGGGTTGTAACATGGCTCCCCTCCTTGAAAAGCTTTGTCCTCAAAGCTAGAAATGACTGGAAAATACTTTATGGTTCCCATGTAGCATCTTCTTATGGTAAGTCCTACCATTTTATGAGAAATTCTTTGATGTGATGGGATCTTAGCATACGTGATCTGCTCTATAAAATTGCTTTTGGCTGGAGATATATACATCCTTCTTCATCAAGTACTAGTAATTCTGACTAAGAGTGTAATTTTTGTTTGATAACCTTCTTAAGACTATAAAAATGAAATACTAGATGTATACGAGATGAGGGAGTAAGATCTAGTTGATATGCCACTTCTCCTATGTGATGCACTATTTTGTAAGGACCATAAAATCTTGGGGCCAATTTTTGATTGGTCTTGATCTTCAATGATAGTTGTTTGTAGGGTTGAAAATGTAGGAACACTATATCACTTGTATTAAATTGTCTTTCAGAATGGTGTGTGTCTTGTTGCTGCTTCATGCAATTTTGTGCTTGGACCAAATTATCTTTGAGAATGTTGAGCATTAACTATTGGTGTTGGAACCAATCATCTACTTGGGCCACTTTGAAAGAGCTTGGAACATAATATGCTATTATGGGAGGTTTGACTCTAAAAAATGCTTCAAATGGTGACATCTTAATGGAATAATGCTACAAAGTGTTGTACCACTTCTAGCAAGGAAAGCCAATGAATCCATTGATACCTTTTATCTTGAGCAAAACATCTTAGATAGGTACCCATACATTTGTTAACTATTTTATTTTGGCCATCTATTTGAGGATGGTATGCAAAAGACATATTTAACTTGGTACCACTAATATGAAATAATTCTTTTTAAAAATTGCTAGTAAATATGGGATCGTAATCACTTACAATATTTTTAGGCATTCCATGCAATTTTAAAATTGAGTCCATAAATACCTTAGCGACTTTGCTTACTCAAATGGATGTTGTAGAGCATTGAAGTGAACATATTTGGAGAGGTGATCCATTACCACAAAAATTGTTGTTTTACCTTTTGATTTAGGAAGACCTTCAATGAAATCCATTGAAATATGTTCCCATTGGTGATTCAGAATAGGTAATGGTTGAAGTAGAACTGGAGATTTGGTTGTTTCACCCTTGTTACACTGACATACTTCATATTCAGCCATCCATGTTTTGACCTTAGATTTTAAACCCTTGTAATAAAATATTGTTTTACCCATAGATATATCTTCAAAAAACCAAAATATCCTTCTAATGGAGAAGCATGCGATTCTTCCAAAATCTTGGATTTGATGGTAGAATTGTGTGGAATGTAAATGCAATTATTTCTTCTTAATACCTTGTCATCATAGGAAAAATGAGGATGCTTGGATGATCCTAACATTTCCTAAATTATTAGAGTTATTTCTTTATTTTACAACCATTCCTCTTGGAGATGAGAAACCCAATGGGAACAAGGACCTAAAATAGTATTGATAACCACTTCATCTTCATATTTACGTGATAATGTATCTGCTGCTACATTTTCTTTCCATTTCTTATACTCGATAACAAAATCATATCCCAACAATTTTGTTAACCACTTGTTTTGCTTTGGATAAGAAAATTTTTGTTCTAAACAATGCTTGAGACTACTATGATTTGTTTTAATAATAAAATGACTATTTATTAAGTAGTGTCTCTATTTCTCAACTGCATTTAGAATGACCAACATTTATTTCTCATATGTAGACCTTCCCAAATTCTTACCTAAAAGTTATTTACTTTTAAAATCCAGGGGATGCCCTTCCTGCATTAGTACTACCCCAATACCTGTTCCTGAAGCATCACATTCAATTACAAATGGTTTGTGAAAATATGGGGTTGCCAATAATGGAGTAGTACACATTGCTTCTTTGATAGTTGTGAAGGCTTGAGTGGCTATTTCAAACCAATGAAAAGCATCATTTTTTGTGAAAACTGTAAGAGGAGCTACAATTTTACCATAGTTGCACATAAAATTGTGATAGTAACTAGTAAGACCCAAAAAACCATGAAGTTTCTTGATGGTTTTAGGTAAAGGCCAATATTGAATGGCCTTATTAGGATCCAATTTAACACCTTCATGAGAAATTATATAACCCAAATATTCAACTTCTTGAACACCAAAAGAGCATTTAGAGCATTTGACAAAAAAAAATTCCTTGTGTATTCCCACATGTATCAAATGATCCTTCCATGTTTTACTATATATGAGAATGTCATCAAAGAAGACTAAGACAAATTTGTGAAGGAATGGATGAAAGACATGGTTCATGAGACTTTGGAATGTGGATAGGGTATTCTAGAAACCTAAAATGTGTCATGCTTAGGGGAGCTACTCACATAGACACATTCACAAGATCATATGACATAATATTGGATTTTCCAAGCATCAACAATGGTTCTCACCACTCATTTAGGGAATTTTTAAGCCATCCAATCCTGGCCGCTCAAGCTAACAGTGGCCAGATCTTAGCCACTGTAGGTGACAACGGGTAAACCCTAAAAGCAATTTTGTTAACAAATAGACCTAATCACGGGTGGAAGTGGTAGTCTGCATGCAATAAAGGTGAGCGGGAGTAACTTTGCATTCCCTTTCATGATAGTTCACATAGGAGACTTGAGTTTGCATTTAGAATTTAGTTAACTGACCTCCAAACATAGATAGAGGATAAAAGCTTCTCATGCTAACAACCAGTTTGCATAGGAGACTCAAGTGGGCAGTTAGATTTCAGTTAACTGACCTTCAAACATAGACAAAGGATAAAATATTCTCATGATAACTTGCACTACGCATGATAAATTCATTCCTAGGGCTTGTACATAGACCTAGGGTTTCACACTATAAAAGGTGCAAGCCTAAGAGCACCAGGGGATCATCAATCTTTTATCCATCAATCCTGGTCATTACGGAGAGCTTTTGAGATTCATAGAGTTCCCTTGGAGATCACGTGTATGGAAAAACCCTAATGGATTGAAGAGCATAAGACCTATTATTTCAACATCAGACACAGGCTTTGACCCATAGCTTTGGGTCAAAGAGAGCAAGGTTTACCTTAGTGATCGTTGTCTTGGGTAGTGGCCCGCAGACTTAGATTAGGTTTTAGACATAACTTATTTTATTCTATTTCTTCATGTTTTCATATCATTAGCATAGATTTACATGATTTCATAGAATAGTTTCATCACATTTCCATTAAGTTATTTTATTACTAATAGCCTCATCCGGGGAGGCAATCTCGAACATCTAAGTGTGTGTTGTTGTTTCATTTCTCACAGGGCCACAGGTTCATCGGATGGAATTAGAAGCATACATGAGCAAAGGTATCCCTCTAGAAAATAGACCTAGAGAAGGAGGCATCTGTAAGCCCTCATACATTTCCATGTTCAAAACCAAGAAGCCTTTAAAAGTGCACCACCCTTTTGCAAAGGGGGACATTCTACCCACTTGTAGTCATATTGTATCAAAATGGGTATCCCTAAGAGGGACCGACATGTAACTGGATTTCAATATTAATAAAAGGATCTACCTTTGTGATTTTTGCATTATATGCTTTCTATGGTCTTTTATTTAATTTTCAGTACAATACTACAAGTAGAGTAGAGTCGTGCGTGCATCCCGGGGTTGCTACAGATGGTGATCATGGTGGGACCCCCACTGATTTTTTATTTTTTTCTTGAATATTAACTTAGTTTTACGTGTAGGTCTAGATGCTCTGAGCTACAATGGCCAAACAATAGCCTCTCTTGTCTATAATGACAAAACAACAACCGCTTTGAGCTACAATGGCCAGAAACCAACCGCTTTGATCAACAACGATCGAAACTAGAGAATAGTAGAGGACAAAAACAAACTTCTCTAAGCTAGAGTAAATGTTGGTACAACTTCTCTAATATTTTACACTTTTTGTTTTACTTTTGTATGTCTAAAATGGCAAAATTAAAGCACATTTATGTTTGGAAATTGAAAGAATATGGGAAGAAATAACTAGCATATTACACATCTTAGATCTTCTTTTAAATTTCCATTAGGCATTGCTAGGAACAACGGCTTATGCCTAAAAAGTTCACCCTAGAATCCAATGTGCTAGACAGTGTATGTTGTTTGATTGCTTTGAGGCCTTGCAAGAAGGCCATAGTTGCACGAAATAAAGTGTGTTCATACAAATAATAGTAGTTTATGCATCTTTCTGAAATATTGAAACATATCTTTGCACATAGGCAAGTAGGAAAAAGTCATTTCTGCTATATAATGCACTTACTTTATGCAAATCTTAAAATAAACACCACACACGCACATATCATTTAAACATTGGGGAGTTGGATTTCATCACCAACCCTCAATTTAGTTTGATGATGTTGGAATTCATCTCCTTCCACCAGTTTTCCCCCTAGATTCTCCTAGAAATGGATTGAAGAACTCTTTCATAGTGGCACTAAGTGTTAGGGTAAAATAGGTAGTATATTGCATTATACTACATAGGATTATTACATTTACTTTTTACTGCATAACCATGGAGATATTTACTGTTCCATAATATCTTATGGTTAACCTAGGTTAATACCTAAAATATCCTAGGTTAGATATTTTAGGTTAGTGGTTTAATTGAACTTCTCTATCCTAGGTTAGTTGTTAGAATCACGTATCTCTCTCTCCTATTGTTAGAGTGATTAGTTAGCATGATTAGTGTTAAGTTAGTTTCTTAACCTATTTTGTAAATTATTTAAGCTAAGACTATCCAAAGGTCTAGCTAATGATTAATTGAATAATATTTTCTATCATATTTTGCAACTCTATTTGCATCATTGGTATCATCGTCGGGTGGCCCAATACGAGCATTGCTCATTCCACCCGACCTGGACCCTACATGGATCCCTGATCGTGACCTGGCCCTGCATGGATCCCTAGGTAAACTATTGCTGACATACCACTACATGGCACTCGAGGTGCATTGTTGTCATCCCTGTCTGGCATATATTTTGAGGCATGCACCCTACTGGTCCTCTGGATGACCTGGCACCCTGCTGATGTGGCACACTATTGTTCGGCTGATCTACCGATGCACTCCTACGGACGCATCAGATTTCATCAAAAATTTGGAATGCCACATGTCGACGATGGACTCACACGGATGACTTTCCAACGGAGCATAGTCTCCCTCACAAGGGAGACACCTCCAAAAGTGTGGTTTCGCACTAATAAATGGCTTGTTAAGTCGTTTTCCCATGCATGTGGGATAATTGCCCTAGTTCGCACTTAATTGTTCATTCCATGGCATGGGTGATCTGTAGTATATCTTCTAAATATTGACGTCCATGGCGTGGGTGATCTGCAGGAGAGTGATTGAATCACACTCTAAAATTCTCTGCTAGTGAAGTTTCTCCCAGATTCTGGCTTGAAGTATCACTACGATATCTAGGCTTCGACCGTGTTCAAATAGGTGAATAAAACCCCAAAATTTTGTCTGTGTCGCCATCATTCATTGTACAAAGAGGTGAAAAAAACCTCATCATGCATCATTGTTCTATCATTGTATGGATTCTATGTTTTTGATGTTCTTGCAATGGGTGAGAGCATAGTCTATACGCTTGGAGCACGGATCGACAAAGCTGATCGGAGGCTAACACAGTTCAGTGTAGCAAGTTTTGGAATTTGTTTTTGGCCTAATACCACCTGTGCCATTATCGCTCGAGGAATCACCGTCGACACGAGGGAGTGATCATCGTCGCCACCAACCACCACCAAAGAGTGGAGGAGCGATGGTGCTTCTTTGCTGGGCTAGCAGGGCCACCTCATATACAAGGGCCCCGCTGATCCTCCCAGATCTACCCGCTAGCCCACTTGGTTGTGGGCTGAGCGGTAGGGCTCTAGGAGCCCCGACATCGTGAGATCGAGCCCGCGGGTCGCCAAAAACAAGTTTTTGCTGGATAAATCGAAGGTTTTTAAATATTTTTCCAAAATTTCACTTTTCTAAAGTTTTTTTTTGCTTTAATAAAATATTTTTTTAAGTATTTTTTTTATAATATAAGCTTAAATCATTTGGATTTAAAAGTTAAATTTTAAATTATAATTTTTTTTCCAAATGTAGCTTTATTATAAAATTAATGACACTTTAAAACATATTTTTTTTAGCATTTTTCAAAACTTAGAAATTTGTGAACGGAGAAACCCCATAACCTTCATTTTTTTTGCAAAACAAAAAGGAGTTCTTCAACAATTTTTTGCAATAAATTTCACAAAAGTGCTATAGTTTTCTTCATTTTTTTTGGAGATATAAGACATAGCAACTCAAAACAATTCTATTGCAAAACACATAACAAGCCATGATTGAGGAAGCATAAAAGGTCATCTCATTTTTCCCAAAACTTCAAACTTTGTTTTTTGTTCTCTCCTTCCAGAAAGGAGACATAAAACATAAATTAGCAATTTTTTTTGTTGTCAACTTGAGATCCATTCAAACCTATTTTGTTGCTCCTCATGCTAAATTTTTGAAGACAAAAAAAACCAAAGTCGTGTGTCGACTGGTCTGGAAGCCTTTCAAACGCGGGTCGTGTGTCGACTTGTCTTGAAAGGAGTGCTCAAATTTCTCAATTTTGTAAACATTAAGGGGGATAGAAATCATTTTTTTTTATTCTATTATTTGCAAAATTGTAAAGAAAAAGGGGGGATTTTCCAAAAACAAGAAAGGTGCAATCTCGATTGTACTCGACACCTTTCTCAAAAATTGACTATACTAGGTGCATTTTCGGTTGCATCCGACACCTAGAGTGATAATAATTTGGGTTTCTCTCATGTTTTTATTATTGCACTAACACTCATGTTTTTTGTGTGCAATTAAACAATCAGATACAACATTGGCAGAAGCATTTCACAAAACCCAAATTTCACTCCAAAATGTGCTACACTTTGCACAGGTTGAACAATAGTCAATTTTTTTTTTACCCCATCAAAAGGTCAAAAATCCAAAAACACCTTGATTACCTCTCTTTGTTTGGCTTAATTTCCTCAAAATTTTCATCCTTCTTGAAGGGTGTTAAGGCAGGTGCCATTAAATATCCTAGAGAGCACAATCATAAGTCTTTCAACCTACCCCTTTAATTTGCTCTATCTTGTTTGGCTTAATTTCCTCAAACTTCTCATCCCTTGTTAAGGGTGTTAAGGCAGGTGCCATTAAATATCTTATAGAGCAACTTAAAATCTTCCATATACTCTTTTGAGGGTATACTGCAAGAAATACTCATCTTAGTCCAATCAATTTGAAACCTTCACCATGGCCATGATCAACAAGTATCTCACAGAGAGCCAACTGCTCAAAGGTTCAAATTATTCTGCCTGGAAAACTAATATGAAGGCCATCTTAACTATAGAGGAAATATGGGAAATAGTAACTGGTGCTAAAACTAGACCCACCTCAGCTAGAGCAGATCAAACAGCTTATGATAAGAAGGATAGGAGACTTTCCTTATTGATCTTGCTAGCTATTACTGATGATATCCAACCTCATATCAGTGAAGCTAAGAATGGTAAGGAGGCATGGGATGCCTTAAATACCATATTTGAGGGGAAGAATCAATTAAAAATTCTTAACCTCCAAACACAACTTCATACTCTTCATATGAAATCTGGAGAAACAGTAGAGTTATTCCTCTATAGAGTGGCAGACCTAAAAACCAAACTGCAAGCCTTAAGAGAAACTATGGAAGACAAAATCCTGACCTCTATCATTTTGAGGGCTCTTCCCGACTCCTATAGAATGTTGATCACTTCCCTACAAGTCTCTGGGAGGACAGTGACTTTTGTCGAGTTGGTAAATCTGCTTCAAATAGAAGAAGCTAATCAACTCCAAAGAGATGAGGCATCCAACAATGCCCTTTTCTCAAACAGACAAGGTGGTAAGAAAAAGTGGAATCAACAGAAAGGCTCTTCTTCTTCTAAAGACAAGGGTAAAGGCAAAGAGACTAAGAAGAAGAAGCAATATTGTAAGATTTGTGACAAAGACACTCATGAAACCAAGAGATGGTTTAAGAACAAACCGCCCAATGAACAAGGTCAAAATAAGGGCAAAGGCAAACCAAAGAACAAGAATAAACAACAATAGGGACACATTGTAGCTGAAGATTCTAGTTCAGACTCTGAAAGAGCACACAAAGTGCTCATGACACATACAGATTCCCCTCACAAGGACACTATGTGGTACATAGATTCAGGCGCTAGTAAGCATATGACTGGCGATAAGTCCTGGTTTGAGATATTTGAGGCTCGAGAAGGTAGACCGGTCACCATTGCTGATGATCAAACCTATCGAGTTCAGGGAGAAGGAAGTGTTTATGTCTCCCTTCCAGATGGAGAATGTAAAATTCAAAAAGTTCTTTATGTACCAGGATTGAAAAATAATCTCTTGTCAGTTCCACAAATCCTGGACAATAACATGAATGTCAATTTCAAGGTGGACAAAGAAAAGAAACATTGCTTTATCACTGAGAAAGGAAAATAGATAGCAACAGGTTCATACAAACATGGTTTGTTTGTCTTAGATGCAATTACCTCCTCACATACTACAATGGTAGTAACCACAAAAGAGGCCACTTCTCTATGGCATAAGAGATTTGGGAATCTAAGTTCAGGGTATTTACTAGAACTCAATAAATATAAAATGGTGAAAGGACTGCCTACTCTTTCATCTACTTTTCCAGTGTGCTCAGATTGCTTGTCAGGAAAGCAACATAGAGTACCCTTTGAACCTAGCTCCTTTCGAGCTAAGGTACCTTTGGAGTTGGTTCACACAGATTTGTGTGGTCCCATGTCTACTAGTTGTGGAGGAAAAAGGTATTTTCAATTGTTTGTAGACGATCACTCACGGAAAATGTGGGTCTTCTTCTTGCAGTTGAAGTCTGAAGCATTTGCCTATTTTCAACAGTTCAAAAAGCTTGTTGAGAAAGAATCAGGATGTTTCATCAAGACCCTCCATTCAGATCGAGGGGGAATACACATCAAAGGAATTTTCCTCATTTTTACAGACACATGGGATAAAGAGACAGTTGACAACAACCTATTCTCCTCAGTCAAATGGAGTTGCTGAGAGAAGAAATCGGTCCATTATGGAAATGGTTCGATGTATGCTTAAGGGATCCAATCTTGAGCACACTTACTGGGTTGAAGTTATTCAAACTATTGTATATCTTCTAAATAGGGCACCCACAAGGGCTCTTGAAGGTATGACTCCTCAGGAAACATGGAGTGGAAGGAAACCCTCCATATCTCATCTACGAGTATTTGGGTGCAAGGCTTTTATGCATATACCCAAGGAGAAAAGAAAGAAATTAGATGAGAAGTCTCTACCATGTGTTTTTCTTGGATATGATGAATTCTCAAAAGGCTATCGGTTGATAGACCCACTTACCAAGAAAATACATGTCAGCAGAGATGTAGTGTTTGATGAAGCTTTCACACCTAACACTACATCAGTATACCTAGATGATGAGGAGCAACAACCACTTCCTCCTCCATAATAGAAAAAGCCTCCCAAATGGTATACAAGCACAATGAAATATTCCAAACTCACTTCACCACCTGATCTTACTCTCAATCGTCCAAAGACATGAAGCATGACTCAACAAGAAAATACTGAAGCATCCACTTTAGTTGATGATATTTGTGCAGATTTTCAAGAGCTTTCTATTGATAGAGAGTTAGCAAGGGAAGATGATATGGAAATAGATGAGGAGAGGGTTTACTTGTCATCATATGATGAGAATGAACCTTCTACAGTTGATGAAGCACTTAGACTACCTCAGTGGAAGGCAGCTATGGATGCGGAACATAACTCCCTCATGAAGAATAAAACATGGAAGCTGGTGGATTTGCCTAAAGGAAAGAGACCCATAGGCTACAAATGGGTTTACAAAGTCAAATATAAGGTATATGGCACCATAGATAAGCATAAGGCCCATCTTGTGGTGAAGGGCTATGCTCAAAAGGAAGGCCTTGACTATGAGGAAACCTTTGCTCCTACAACAAGGATGACCACCATTTGAGTTCTTTGTGCTATGGCAGCATAGTTCGGATGGAAATTACATCATATGGATGTAAAAAGCGCCTTTCTAAATGGTGACTTAAAAGAAGAGGTGTACATGACTCAACCTCCTAGATTTTTTGAGGAAGGCCATGAGCAACAAGTTTGCAAGTTGGTCAAATCATTATACGGGCTAAAACAAGCCCCAAGAGCATGGTACATAAAAATGGATAGTCACCTACTACAACATGGATTTAAGAGAAGTCCATCTGATGCAAATCTCTATATCAAGAACACAAGTTCTAAAATAGTGATTCTTGTGTTATATGTAGATGATCTGATCATCACTGGAAATTCAGAGAAATTGGTTAATGCCATGAAAGATGACTTGAAAGAGTCATTTGATATGACAGATCTAGGACTTATCCACTACTATCTTGGTCTTGAGATAGAACAAAAGAAGAATCATCTTAGGGTGACTCAAAAAAGTATGCCAAGACTTTAGTAGAAAAATATCGTATGATTGATTGTAAGCCCAAAGCAACACCGATGGAATCAGGGCTTTAGTTATCATGATATGATGACTCACCATAGGTAGATGGCACACTATATAGACATATGATTGGAAGCCTCATCTATCTGACTAATACTAGACCAGACATTACTTATGTTATAAACTATCTTTCATGGTTCATGCAGGAACCAAAGGTCTCTCACTAGAAAGCAGCTAAGAGGGTTCTTCACTACATTCAAGGTAGTGCAGATTATGGTCTAGAGTATAAGAAGAATAACTCATTCTTCTTACAGAGTTACACTGACTTTGATTATGTTGGATCCATAGATGACATAAAATCAACATTAGGGTATGTATTTCATCTTGGATCTGGTCCTATCTCATGGCATAGTAAAAAGCAATAGGTGGTTGCTTTATCTTCAATTGAGGCAGAATATCATGCTACACGTGGAGCTGTGTGTGAAGCGATATGGCTAAGTCACATCTTGGCTACCATGGGCCTACCAAAGAAACTTCCTATTCACATGTTTTGCGACAACTCAGGTGTTTTGAACTTGGTCAAGAATCCAGTACATCATGAACGAACAAAGCATATTGACACAGATTGTCATTTTATTTGTGATGAAGTTCCTAAGCACATAATCAAGCTCCAACACATTCCCATCGATGAACAGGTTGCTAAAATTTTTACAAAGGCACTTGGACGTGTCAAATTTCAACTATTTTGGAGTAAACTTTGTATATCAAAGTAATGTAATAAAGGGGGGATGTTAGGGTAAAATAGGTAGTATATTGCATTATACTACATAGGATTATTACATTTACTTTTTACTGCATAACCATGGAGATATTTACTATTCCATAATATCTTAATGGTTAACCTAGGTTAATACCTAAAATATCCTAGGTTAGATATTTTAGGTTAGTGGTTTAATTGAACTTCTCTATCCTAGGTTAGTTGTTAGAATCATGTATATCTCTCTCATATTGTTAGAGTGATTAGTTAACATGATTAGTGTTAAGTTAGTTGCTTAACCTATTTTGTAAATTATTTAAGCTAAGACTATCCAAAGGTCTAGCTAATGATTAATTGAATAATATTTTCTATCATATTTTGCAACTCTATTTGCATCACTAAGATACTTATGTTCAAACTATCTCCCACCATTGGAACAATCTTGTTTAGGGTGGAGAAGCTAGGCGAACCCCCCACTGGGACTTCAACGGTGTACCCTAGCTTCTTTTGAGAAAAATCATGTTTGGCACGGGTGTTCTTGATTTCCACTATGAGTGAGTCTCCTATTTCTAAATCCAAACAAAACAAGAAAGCAAAGAACAAAACATCAAAATACAAAAAACAGTATAGGGCACACATAATATGTTAATCAAGATAAACATTTGTGTGATATTGTTTGGGTACCTCTGAAAGTGCAATCTAAAAAGACTAAGTCATAAGAAAAATGGTTAAAACAAGAAGCAAACACACTCGGTCTGACACCGAAGGGGAATCTGAGGCAACTCATACCCTTAGGCGAAGCCATAGTAACACTGAAATACATACCCATAAGACCGTGAGACGCAGTTCCACGAGTCTGAGGGGTGATAACTCAACCATTGGGGCTTCTCCTCAAGAAACTCCAAGTAGGGAACCACACCATGGAACAAAGTCACATAAACAAAAAGAAACTTCACAACCATCCTCATCAAGGAGACATGAGGAGACCTCAAGGGCCTCCTCTAAACACACAAAAACATCTCAAAGATGAGAGGAAGCTTCAAGGGCTTCCTCCTCACATGGACACAAAGAAGGTTCTAAAACTCACTCTTCACATAGATATGACGAGGTTGCTACATCTCCATCCTCATGGAGAAAACATGACACCACAAAGCCTTCATCATCAAGAAGGCAAACAAGAGTTGCAACACCCCAAGCTTCACAAGAAACACATGAAATGGGTCTACCCACTGAAGGGCAAGAAACTAGAGCTACATCAAGTCATAGGGACCAAACAGAAGATATCCTTCACACAAGAGGAAGGATTCCAGTAGACTATGACCTCATTGGTATAAATGGCACCCCATGGGATCAGCCATGGAAGACAAAACAATTAGATGAGTTGGATAGATTTCATCAAAGGTCAACTCAAAGAACTATAGCCATAGAACACTCTACATCTGGAAGTTCACGAACCATGACTTCTAAGCATACCTCTCAGTCTAGGGGTGCCTCTGGGAAACCCCATAGTAGACACACAGAATCTAATCATAGAGACACTCAACAACACATAGAACAAGTCACCCTGGCTAGCAAAGACACTGTAGAAACTCCTTCAAGGAATCTGTGGGTAAAAACTACAAGAACAGAGTCAGGCCCATCAGAGTCTTCTATGACAATACAAGTTGACCATGTGAGATGGTTAGAAAATGCATTACACAAAGAGCGAGAGCTAGTGGAAGCTCTTGAACAAGATAAACAAAGAGAAAGACTCTTGCGCCAACATGAGCAGCATCTAAGAGAAAAAGCTGAGCGACTAGCTCTTAACAATTTACAAGCCAATGGTGGTGACCACCAAAGAACTAGATGCACTGACTCACCTCAAGAGAGATGCGCTAGACAAGAGAGCCCACAACAAAACCCCCCACCAAACCATGAATGAAATCTAACTAGGGGGCAAAGGGTAAACATAACAAACCAGGATCACAATCCTGAGTCCCCTCATAGGAGGGAAGAAAATAGAATAGACCAAACAGATAGAGAACTACCTCTACCTCCACCAAGAGTGGGGCTACAAGAGGAAGAAATCCATGCATCAAAGGCATTTCAGGAGCTTGCTAAAAATATGAAAGCCTTTGAGAAACAAGAGGCCACTAGGAGCCAACCAACATTAAGTAAGATACACAACCAACCATTGTGTCCATCAGTTCCTAGCCCTCCCTATCCTAAGCACTTTGAGATGCCTAGGCTAGAGAAGTTTAAAGGTGAAGAGGATGCACAAGAGCATGTAACCAACTTTATCAACGCATGTTTTCATCTTGAAGACAATGATGCTCTTATGCTAAGAACATTCATAATGACATTTTCGGGCACAACCACCCAATGGTTTAACCAATTGCCCAAGCATAGCATAGCCAACTTTGAACAACTAGTAAATGCTTTCTTAAAGTGTTTCTCCTTTGGTGCTAAGAAGAAAGTAAGCCTATCAGACCTGGCCAATTTAAAATAGTATGATGATGAGCTAGTAATGGATTATGGGAATAGATGGAGAAAGGTCATGGCAAAATTGTCATTCTCCGTTCCCACTGAAGAAATTATCTAGATGTTTGCCAAGAGTTGTTCCAAACACATCTCCCTCCTATTACAACTTCAGCCATATCCTTCATTTGAGGAAGCTTTGGCACAAGCCAAACTCATTGAGGATATCAAAGTAGATGAGGGAACCATTAAGCTCCGATCCAATAAGGAGTGGAACAAAAATGGTAAAAATGATAGATATAAACAAAAGCAGGGCAACCCTGCTCTAGTAAATCAAGTTGCATTGGCTACACCTAAGGATGGGGGTGCACAACAACCATAGAATTATCAAGCACATCCCCCACCAACCAATTATGATCAAAAGAATAATCAGGGGTGAAATAAAGAATGCAAGCCCCCTCGCTATTTTACACCATTGATAGAATCAATGCAATCAATCTTCAATCAATTGAGTGAGGTGGGAAAGATCAGATTCCTTGATATACCTCTTATAGATCCCAACCATCCTAAGCCAAAAGGATATAGGGAAGATCAATTATGCCCGTATCATAGGATACCGGGGCATAATATCAAAGTCTATGTTGGCTTCAAACATCAAGTACAAAATATGATTGAGGCGAGAGAACTAAAAGTGGACAACCCACTGGCCCCTGACAACAGAGATATGGGCATCTATAAAAACCCACTGCCAAACCATGAAGCCCCTAGAGGGCAAGGAGCACAAGTCAATCAAGTCCAAATTGAAACACCTACCCATGGGTGTGTTGGGATGGTTGAAATTGTCAATATAGCGACCAGGACTAGACGGTATGGTCAACCGCAACCTCCTGCAGCTCCCATCAATGTCCCAGCTACACCTAGGTAGAGGTAGGGGCAAGACAACCTTCCAGGTCCACCAACCCGACCTATGGTAAATATCTGGAGTAGACTTGAGCAAAATTTACAAATGACTCCGGCTAAGCTATCAATTTATGAGCTCATACAATAGTCCCCAAAGCATAGGGAGACCTTGATGGAGATTTTAAGGTCAATTGAGCTTCAACCACAAGATCCAAATGCATTCACCCATTTTGTGGGGCAAGTACAAGAGTGCCAAGAACCTGTAATTTGATTCTATGATTATGAGATTAAGATAGTATCTACTGCCTTACTAGACCCTCCATTGCACATCATGGCATCAGTTAATTATTTGTCATTTAAGTGGGTCTTGATCGATACAGGTTCATCCATCAACATCATCACAACAACAACAATAGAACACCTTAAGATCCCCAAGTCCAATATCATTCCGAGAGCCTACACATTGAGAGCTTTCAATGATGCTTTATGCAATACTGTGGGAACGATAGTCCTACCTATCAAGGTGGGGCATAAGACCATCCCCATGATGTGTCATGTATTGGAAGGGGCCATGCAATACAATATCCTCCTAGGGAGACCTTGGATCAGGGACATGAGATGTGTTCCTTCGATCTTACACCAATGTGTCAAGTATGTGCATGATAACAAAGTCTACATGGTGATGGCCGATGAAGAGCCATTCAAGTATGTTCACCAGGTGGATTGCCTAGGAGAATTTGTGATTCCATCAGCCCACCTATCGATAGGGCCTTCATCTCCGAATGTTCAAATGGATAGCAAAGAAAAAGGGGCACAAAAAGACCCATGCACATCAACACCTCATCTTGAGCACAAAGAAGCCAATGCTTCTAGTAAACCGTTAACATCCAAACCCAAGAATGATCAAAATCTAAAGGTGCCTATGGTTGAGAAAAAAAAACTCAAGGAAATGCTAACCATAGCTATTGAAGAGATTCCAACTCCCATGGAGGAGGAAGATCACCAAGAACAAGTCAAAGATGATGACTATCATCCCGCTTCACCAATGTCATCCGTGGGGTCATCCACCTCACATGCAACTATACACTTGGAAAGCATAGGGATAGGAGAATATCTTGTGCATAATATAACTTTTATGCCTATCATAGAATCTGTACAAGACATGGGATGACCGAAATATCTAAGACCACCAGTGGGAATAGTGGTTTCTCTTGGAATCCCTCCCAACCAGACAAACTTCATTTACGCTGGTCTAGATTGCGCCCACAAATCTATGGATATAGATGAGGACAATGATGAGCTATTCACTATCAATGTTCGCTATCTCTCTAATCCTGAGTTTTCTCTAACCTATTTTGAAAATTGCCATTGGCATGGTTACGGTCTTGGTAGATATGAGCAGGGACGAAGGCGGCCATTCGAGCCACAATACCAACTCCCATATGATATATTTGGGTTAGGATATCACATCAGAGGTCGAGATGACCTTCTAGCAGCAATTATAGATAGATTAACCTTGGGGTTAGGAGAAGACATCAATTTTATTCCTTATCATCCACCAAGTATAAGATATCTGAGCAACAGACAGGTGGCCATAGTGAACATACCACCTCCCGAGACTTATCATCCAAGATCCACAATTGATGTCACCCCAATAGGTTACAATTCATGGGATGATGAGCAAGAAGAAAATGTATATATGGCAAGTAATGATGAAGCACAAGAGGGCTTGGCCCATCATGAGCCTCGCTATTTACAAAGTTTCACTTGGTTTGAAAACCATGAAAGTGGGTACATATCGGATGAAAGTGACTATGAATCAGAGGACTCAATAGAGAGAGCCTACTTAGGGGTAAGGAAATGGCCCCCTGACTTGGGGCAACACACTAATGCAAATGGATTCTTCATAAGTGACGAAGAATATGAGGATGAAATAGAGATGGCCTACTTAGGGCAAAGACATGAGCCCCTCATCTTAGGGCCGCACACTAATGCCAATGGTTTTTGGATAAGCGATGATGACTTTGAGGATGAAACTAAAATGGCATATCTAGGGCCTCACCACTTGTGGTAAGTCAATAATTTAGTAGCATGAGAAGCAGCCCTCCGAGCCATAGATCCTGAATTATGATTCTTAGGGAGACCGGTTGACTTGAATGCCATCCATCGCATGGTCAATCCCCCTCCACCTACATTCTGAGAGCTCCTTGAGCCAAATGACCCCATTTCACAATCTGTGCCTAGGGGGAACCCAACCACTCACATGCCTCATAGGGAAGATCCATTCATCCCCAAACCACCAGAACCTCATCACGAGTATAATGGAGAAACCCCTAAGGAAATATTTCACCCATGTGGTCCTGGAGATTTCACCCCATCCATAAACATGATCTCCATTGATTTGACCACTCCACTTCATAATATAGTAGATCTTGCCAAATCATTGCATCTTGATGTAGAGGCTATTGATTGGGATCACACCGATTCACCCATAGAGCCTGAAGATCTTTTCCCTAGCGAAGAGATGTTACAACCATTTCATTTTGCACCAGGCTGCGCATATGACGTGTTCCATACCGGTTTGGATCCTGAGACAGTAGGACCTATAAATCCCATCGATGACATTCATTTGATACCCACACCTCACCAGCTGGAGGATGGGTCACATATGGCTATAGAAGCGACTTTCGAGGTGGACATCAATGATGATCCTACTCAACCAAAGAAAGTCAAGTTCGGAGAAAGTCTATCTCTAGAGGAACAAGCCATCATAATCCCTCTCCTAAAAGAGAGGCCAAACATTTTTGCTTGGACATACA
Organism: Wollemia nobilis; assembly: GCA_028583015.1. NCBI lineage: Eukaryota > Viridiplantae > Streptophyta > Pinopsida > Araucariales > Araucariaceae > Wollemia > Wollemia nobilis. The sequence goes on from JAQPPZ010017052.1 coordinate 10,799,326, forward strand.
AAGACATGCCTGGGATAGATCCAAAGTTAGTCATTCACAACCTTTCATTGGATCCCATGAAGAAACCAGTCAAGCAAAAGTTGAGGAAAATGCATCCCACCATCGCTTTGATGGTAAAGAACGAATTGCAAAAACTATTGGATGTAGTTTTCATAGTTCCTATTGATTACCCTGAGTGGGTATCGAACATGGTGCCCATGGGGAAACCCGACGGAAGAGTCTGTATCTACATAGATTTTAGAGACCTAAATAGAGCAACCCCAAAAGATTCATTCCCATTGCCAAACATAGATGCTCTTGTGGATGCCACCACAGGTCATGAGATGCTCTCCCTAATGGATGGATTTTTTGGATACAATCAAATCTAGATTAAACCCGAAGATCAGCACAAGACTGCTTTCATTACTCCATGGGGAACATTTTGTTACAAAGTAATGCCATTCGGCCTCAAAAATGTTGGTGCCACATATCAGTGGGCCATGACATACATATTCCATGACTATATGCATAAGATCTTGGAAGATTACATGGATGACTTACTCACCAAATATTTGTTGTGGCAAGAGCATGCCGAAGTCCTTAGAAAAGTCTTTAATCGCCTCATTGAGCACAACGTCAGATTGAATCCTAAGAAGTGCATTTTTGGCATAACTTCTAGAAAAATTTTGGGATTCATTGTTTCTAAGAGAGGTATTGAGGTTGATCCCGCAAAGGTAAAGGCTATCTTGGAAATGTCCATCCCTACCAACATTAGGGAATTAAGAAGCCTACAAGGCAAGATAGCATCCATCAAAATATTCATCGCACAATTATCAGACAAATGCCGACCCATGAATCGATTGCTACGTAAGGAAGTCCCCTTTCATTGGGATGAAGAATGCCATCAAGCCTTTACAGAGATCAAAACTTATCTTGGCAACATTGCCGATCCCCCCCTTTTTTCTCCCGGGCCCCCAAACCGCCCCGCGGGGGGGGGGGGGGGGGGGGGGGGGGGGCCCCGGCCCCCGCGCCCCCCCACCCCGCCTTGGGGGGGCCGCCCCCCGGGGCCCCCCCCCCCCCCGCGGGGCCGCGCCGGGGCCGCCCCCCCCCCCCCGCGGCCCCGGTGCCATTGCCCTTATCATTCAAACTAGACTTCCCTTGCACAAACAACAACATGAAATATGAGGCTTTGATCTTGGGACTTCAAACAACCATAGCAATGGGCATTAAAATATTGAATATCTTTGGTGACTCCTTGCTCATAGTAAACCAAGTCAAAGGCCTATTCCAATGTAGGTGCCCACTCCTGAAAACCTACAAGGAACTTGTTGACACTTACCTAGCCCGACTGGAATGGTATGACATCGAGGCAATCCCTCATACGTCAAACAAATTTGTGGACACCATGGCCTCTTTGGGATCCTTAATCCCTCAGAATCCATCTGCTGATTTTACCACCATCCATGTGAAGGTGCTTTCGCACTCAACAATACATCGTGAAGCTTTTGACAATCAAGAATCAGTCAACATGATCAACGTTGAGTCAAGCCAATATTGGTCCTTTGCAGCTAGAAATTTCTTACGAATGACACCCTGGGGGTCCTTGCTTTCCCAGGGTCCTGTGGAGTGTGGCACTACCATACACCACAGGGTCATTTCTCAATCTATTTTCACTAGTGAAACATAGAAGGAACATGCCATCTTTTCTATAGAGGTTGTAGCATATCGGGATTGGCTTTCCCAACTACGAGATTTCCTAAGACTAGGAATGGTACCACTAGGACTATCGCATACTGAAAGGTGGACATTCAAATAGAAAGCAACAAGATACATCTTGCTAGGAGAAATCCTCTATAGACGAGGATATGATGGAGTACTACTCCGATGTCTTGAGCCCCAGGAAGCATCCTGGGCAATTTCACAAGCTCACGATGGTACATGCGGAGGTCATTTTAGTGGCATGGCCATTGTTAAGCGTATCCTGAGAATGGGCTATTATTGGCCCACCATGGAAAGAGACTACTATGAGTATGTCAAAAAGTGCACTAAGTGCCAGCATCATGCAAATCTGATGCACTTGCCATCGCAAGCCTTACAACCCATCCAGGAAGCATGGCCATTCTCACAATGGGGACTAGACTTGATAGGGAAGATCTCACCCCCATCCTCAGGCTGACACACATTCATCATAACGACCATTGAGTACTTCACTAAATGGGTTGAAGCGATCCCCTTAACATCGACAACTGGACCAAGGATTGCGGAGTTTATACTCCACAATATCATAAGTCATTTTGGGGTCCCTTCGAAGATAATATCGGATAATGGGCCATCTTTCAAGAACAAAAATGTGCATGCCTTAATGAACAAATACCATATTCAGCATAGTTTTTCAATGCCTTATTACCCACAAGAAAATGGGCAAGCAGAAGCCTCAAACAAAACAATAGTCTCCATCTTGAGGAAGATAGTGCAGGACAATCACAAGGATTGGCACATACAACTACCTCTTGCACTATGGGCATACAGGACTAGTATACGGATGCCCACTAGGGCAACACCATTTTCACTAGTATATGGCACTGAGGCCATCATGCCACTAGAGTTGGAAATTCCAACTCTACGCATAGCATTGAAAGACTTCATAGATGATGATGCCACACGACAAGGCCGCCTTGATCAGTTAATGCTTCTTGATGAATGCAGAGTTAATGCTTTAGAGCATCTTTACGTTTACCAAGATCGCCTTGCATGAGCTTACAATAATAAATTCCACTTAAGGGAATTCAAGGTTGGAGATTTAGTGCTCAAAGAAAACCAACAGAATTCGAATTTACCATTGCACCTACGAGACAAGTTCATGGTAAATTGGATAGGCCCATACATGATTTCACAAAGAATGGGGCCTGGAGCATATCGCCTTATATCATTAGATGGTGTTGAAGAGCCTGAACCTCTCAATATCATTCACCTAAAGGCATTTCACACATAAAAATTCAAAAACATTCAAATAAGTCATAAAATTCAAAAAAACATTCAAATAATTCAAAAACATTTAAATAATTCATAAAATTCAAAAAACATTCAAATATGTCATAAAATTCAAATCACAAAAATGCTCCAAAGGGAAAATCTGCTTGGTCAAAATCAAAACAAAATGCTCCAAGGGTACCCAATCCGCTTGGTCAAAATCAAATCAAAAGCTCCAAAGGCGTTCAAACCACTTGGTCAAATAAAAATCAAATCAAAAAATGCTCCAAGGGTACCCAATCCGCTTGGTCAAAATCAAACAAAAGCTCCAAAGGCATCTTAAAGCCCTTTGGTCAAAATCAAAACAAAAATGCTCCAAGGGTACCCAATCCACTTGGTCAAAATCAAACAAAAGCTCCAAAGGCATCTTAAAAAAAAAAAAAAAAAAAAAAAAAAAGACAAACTTGGTCAAACAAAAAAAAGCCAAAGGACTAAATTGGTCAAAAAAAAAAAAAAAAAAAAAGCAAAAAAAAAAAGCAAGAGACTCAAACACGGTCAAAAAACAAAAGCCCAAAGGCACAATAAGCCCTTTGGTCAAATTAAGCAAAAATACAAAAACAACATAAAAATCAAAAATACAAAAACAATTGCATTTCACATATTGCATCCACCTAATTGCATTGTCATTTCCATTGCATTCGCTAAGCCATGAGAGTCTTAAAAGTGATGCCACAGTCTGTTTCAAAAAACATTCAAATCCATACCTCCATAAAAAAAAAGTGTGTAATTGTGTTTTTCAACACAACAATAAAAAGTTGCTATACATAAAATACTAAGATTTTCTGGATAGTTCAAACACACCTAGTGATCTTATCAATTTTTGTGAAACATAATCTTGGCTAGTAGAATATAAGGTCTAGTGGTGACAAAGCCTAGCATATCTCAGAATCCCATCACTAATTTAAACATTAAATTCTAGTTGGTACATGGGAAGATGAAAGCTACAAAGTGGTCTAGGTTACCAAAAGCAAAAAGGAACATCCTTGCTTATCCCCCTGTGCAACCAGTTTAAAGGTGCTGAGAATTGGCAAAAGGAAAAGTGCAAACCCTACCCAAAAAGGAGTGATTATCATCACTACATATATCCCTTGCTTCTATCAAAACAAGCAAAAATCCCAAAGTCAAGAAAAATTTCAAAAGAGTGATTACCATCACTACATAAATCCCTTACTTCTATCAAAACAAGCAAAATCCCAAAGTCAAGAGAAAATTCAAAGAAGTGATTAACATCACTACAAAAATCCCTTCCACTATTCAAACAAGTTTCATCCTTCCATAAATCCCTTGCTCAAAAAAAAAAAAAATAAGTCAAAAATAAACAGTGATTTTCATCACTAAATATGAGCAAGTATCCCAAAGAAATGAAGAAAAAAAGGGAATAAAACTTGAATCCCTGGAATTCTCAGCACTGCACAAAACTGGAAGGAGAAATCCTTACGCATGATGATATGTCTATCACAAAATCTCCTGGCATTTGTGTAGACCAATGTTTGAATGTGGATGAGCTAGCTTAGGTAACTCAAAACCGCCTAGTGGTATAGTCCAACTAAGTCCAACATAAGGATAAGATAAAACACTTGAGGATCCCTGATCTTAGCAATGGGCTGAAAGAATCCCGCCTGACATCGGAGGAAATGCATGGGTTGAATCTAAATATATTCATTTACACACACAGGGATAATGAGTATCTAGGTCCATGATGAAAGCCAAATTTTCAAAAAATCCTAGAAGGATCAGTAACAGTAATTGATAGGCAAACTAGAGGGTTGGGTATCCGAAAAACCAAAAATAATGCAAGAATAGCAACAAATCTATCACTATTCACACCATCAATTCCTTTATAAGATCCTATAAATTAGGGGGTATCAACATAGTAGGACAGATACCACATATATATTAGAAATAGTATATAGATGGCCACTGACTACTTTATATATTTTAATTTACAGAAACTTATCAAGAAAATACATCTCACACCATTACATTTATGAATGCTTAGTCAATTCTTATGATAAGAGTGATTATGTAAAATCATGATTAAATTTTTACTTTCTGTGGTATCACCCATTAATATTGTCAAATGTCATGTGCATTCCTTATGTTTTAAGTGATTAGAGCATACAAGTTCATTTACATTAAAATACATACTGCATCCCATCAGCATAAGTTAGATGCATACAATTAAAGCAAAATTAAAACATGCATTTAACAATAACATCATATCCACAAAAACAAGTCATTAATCATCCATAAACCACATCATAAAACATGTAGGCAATTTTCATTTGCATACAACCATGAATTCACCATTTATCAAAATTCAAAATACATCGCATCATATCATCAAATCATATAAGCATCTACACATCCATCTAAGCATCTTCAATATCATCTATCATCTAACATATTCATCAAGTCAACATAATACCATCATCGCATCATATCATAAAACAAAATAACAACAAAAACATGAGCAATAAACGATACACATAATAAGTCATAATGCAAAGATATCATAAAAGTATGTGTGTCAAGTCCATGGATGTACAAAAATACCCATGGGCTACAGTCATATAGGTCAGTCGACCTCAAAAATGAATCAAGGACCAAATAAAGCATCAATCAAATACCGGGCCTGAGCCCCCTGCATCACCTCCTCTAGTGCCACCTCCCCCTATGGTGGTGTCGTGAGTCGAATGATGTGAACCTGTCGGTCTCTCTGTCCGAGTCTGGGTCCTCTGGCTAGGATGGGTGGAAGACTACCCCGAGGTGGAGCGCCCACTGACCTACGAACCACCCACATCGGGTGGCTCCTTAGGGACAATCCCATGCCTCCTGAGCTGCATCTAAAGAATGGTGATGTGATCCACATGTCCCCGGATCCACTCCTCATACTCATCCAAAAAAGATTGAAGTTATCCCACATCTGCTCCTGAACCTACCATTGGAACCTCCTATGGTGTAGAAGGAGGAACAACAAACTGCATCCTAGCATCGCCACCCCCAATAGTAGCCTATAGAGCATGTATCTGTGTTGTGAGCTGCTCAATGGTAGCATCTCACTACTGTACCTGGATCTTAGTTACCTGAAGCTCAGCCTTGACCTCATGTAGCTGTGCTCTCAGAGGAGAGTCTCTCTCCTCGGGCTCTAACTCCTCCTCCTCAAGAACATCAGGATCCTCCACTACCACCTACTCTATTGACTGGCCCCATACCTCGGTCCTGGCTCGAACTCTACATCCTGTCGGATCTACACCATCACCCCCACCATCATCCTCGTGCCCTAGGCTGCCGACACCATGCCACATCCGATCACCCCACCACTGAGTGTATGCCTCTATAACTCCCCTAGCCACTCTAGGGTCAACAACTGGGGCATCCTCCTCATAAGCTAACTTTATAATCTACCATGGAGGTAGGTCCCTCTCTGCTGTGAGGTGCCTATACAAGAATGGTACCAGTGGCACATCCTACTGCAACCCGTACTGACGAAGAACCTGAGAGTAGAAGAAGTACTCCTAGATGGTAACCTTACGGCCAATGAGCCATCGCTCGTGCCGTGTCCTGGTAGTAAAGATAGCTGGATCATCCCAAGCAGGACACTCATGGTAAGGCCGCCATACGACATCTCCCACAAAAAGTCTAGTAAAAGCATCAGTATAATGGGACAGATCCCCTACGAAAGTGCGGCTCTTGCACTCCTCGATCTCTCGAGCCCATCTAGCAGCATAGCATTGCATCCTCCTATCCATAGCTATAATCTCGATAGGAAGCCCCTTAGGGTGATCTACCTTAATATGCTCCCATCCCCAAACCTATAGGAGCAAAATGCAGGTAATGCTGATGCATCCTCATCGATGGATGTGGTACAACTCATCATAGCACTGAGCCAATAGCGATCTACCCCATGCATAGATGATAGGCTCCTCGCTATCCAATAGATCCTGCACCATCGCCAAAAGGTTCCATGGGAACCTCAAACCCGAGCAGTCCGGGATAAGAACATTGCTGATAACCATCAGCAATATGGCATGCCTCATCGTAAAAACATGCTCCCTGTGCCAGTGATAGACACTCCTCCAGACTTGGTGTCCCGGAGGGCCTCCATGGAGTGTCCTCTAAACACCCGAGCATAAACAACCACCTGATCATTAGTGGCCGAAGAGACAATGGCCACCCCATCAAATGGAATCCAAAAGATCCTATATACATCCTCCGGTGTAATGGTCATCTCACCAGTCAGGAGGTGGAAGGTATTAGTCCATGGGTCCCAACGATGGGCCAGGGCTGTAAGGTAAGCCTGATCTACCATGATGTAAGGTAGCCTAATGACATACTATAACCCACGGGCTTTGAACCATGCCTAGTCCGTGTCATCAAAGCTAGGAAGTAGCTCAAGCAGGAGCTTCGGGTCCCAAGCTCGAGCAGAGAGGATCTAATAACAAAGGAAAATAAAACATAAACTACAGTGCATCTAAGGCATAAATCAAACAAAGCATAACAACATCAACACTCCTAAGTCCAAACAAATGAAGGATAAATGCATATAGTCGGGCAGCACAAAGCTCAGGAGTGGTTCAAAACTTTCAAAAAGAAAAAAAAATCAAAATATGTCTTAAGAAAATCATAAAAAGGACAAAAATATGGCTAAGGGTTTAGCCGTTGTCACCTACAATGGCCAAAACCTGGCCGTTGGAGACAGCAACGGCCAAGACCCAATGGTCAAATTTTTTACCATTGGGGTTCAAACCTGGCTGCTCTAAGTGATAGTGGCTCATAACCGACCACTTTGAGTGACAGTGGCTGAGGGGCGACATGGCAAACCCGTGAACCCTTAGCCATAAAAGAACAAAAAAATCCAAATATTGCAAAATAACATAAAAAGCACAAAAGGGAGGGAAAAACAAAAAAATTAAAGGCAAATTCCCATGCAGGCATCAGATCAAAGCTAAGTTCAAAAATGGTTAACATGGCAGCAACAGGTGAACAACAAAAAATTTTAGGAACCCTAGGCTAAAGCCACTGATAGAAAAGCAAATCAACAAAGGGGCACAATTGAAGGGGCAGAAACCCTCACTCAGAACCCATTTCAAAGCAAAATTTATAGACACCCTGCACTGGCAACTAAAAAACTTGGGAACCCTAGGCTAGAAACTACCAAGGCAAAGCAACGAGAACAAAAAGGGGGACTAACCCACCATAGCAAAAGGTAAGCTAAGCCTAACTATGGAGTTTATTCATTACCAATAGGTTTAGTGAGGTTCATTTTACCCATTACTTAGTGAGGTTTAGTTTTACTCAGACAAGAGAAAAGAGGGTTAGGGTTTAGAAAAGAGAAATACCCGAGAAGCTCCGGCTCCTCTAGCAGCTGATGTCTCACCTTGCGCAGCCATGTCCTCAATGCCAAAAAACTCCAAAGTCGCAATCATCACTGTCACACAAGAGCTCCCAAAGTGAATCTTCAAAATAGTGAAAGTGAAAGGTCAAACCCTAGAAAACATAATTTTTATATTCCTTAATTATGCCTTGGCCATTACTGACGTCAGCGGCCCGAACATCATGGCCACTCAAGGCGACAATGACCACAGGCAGGAACTCAGAGGCCGTTGGACCTGATAGTGGCCAGATCCACAGATCAAAATAAAGGACTTCCTCCTTGAGGGATCCCACAAAAAACAACAAATATACACACTTTGATGGTTTAAATGTTCAAAATAACAAAAAAATCACATAAAAGCACAATCTCAAGTAGGCCTCGTATCCAGTCACTTACTCTATCCACTCGGTGATTGTAGCGATGTACACTCCATGCATTTCAATGAGATGAGTAGGTTACCATAAGGCCACTTGGGGCAAAAGCATTTCATTTTGGGATTACGATGTACCACCCTTCAACCCCAAAGAAGACCAAGATGGTCGGACTGCTCCACGGGTATGAAAGGATCATCCTAATTCCCCTTATGATACCAAAAACATAAAGCAAAAGTGATGCAATATGGGCATAAACAGAATCACTCATCCTAATTCCCCAAGAAGGCTATTGATAGTTGGACCGCTCCTCGGGATAAGGATGGATGGTTATCACAAACAATTGGGATCACCCTTGGATGGGATTCTACCCATTAAAAAGAACAAATGCTAGAAAGGAACCAAATTGGTCAAAATGGTCAAGTAACTTGTCACTTCATTCATTACCCATTCCTCACCAATCCATTATGTGAGGAGGTAGTTCAAATATTTAAGATAATCACAATAAAAGTCAACAAAAGATCACCCAACCATAGCAAAATCGTATTTGTCCTACGAATCATTGCATACAACAATCACCTGATTTCCTTTGTTTGCTGGGAACATAAGCAGACATGACATCTACAATTGTAGCTCTCCTACCAGTCGAAACTGATGTAGCAGCTGACGCTACCCGATTGAGTTTGAGGAATGAGTGCAATTTAACATGTCCAAGCCACTGAGCTAAGTCCTCCGAATGTTGAGGCAATGATTCAAGGGATGCACACCATCTTGCATGATTGGGCCATCCAGTGTTGATCAGACCATTGATCACCATACACCCTACAAATAGATCAGTCTATGTTTTTTCTCAGCATTGTGTTTTCCACATAGCGCATCACAAAAAGGGGCATCTGTAGACACCTAAAACGTGTCATGCTTAGGGGAGCTACTCACATAGACACATTCACAAGATCATATGACATAATATTGGACTTTCCAAGCATCAACAGTGGTTCTCACCACTCATTTGGGGCATTTTTAAGCCATCCAAGCCTGGCCGCTCAAGCTAACAATGACCAGATCTTAGCCGCTGTAGGCGACAATGGCTAAACCCTGAAAGCAGTTTTGCCAACAAATAAGCCTAATCAAGGGCAAAAGTGGTAGTCTACATGCAATAAAGGTGAGCGGGAGTAACTTTGCATTCCCTTTCATGATAGTTCACATAGGAGACTTGAGTTTGCATTTAGACTTTAGTTAACTGGCCTCCAAACATAGATAGAGGACAAAAGCTTCTCATGCTAACAACCAGTTTGCATAGGAGACTCAAGTGGGCAGTTAGATTTCAGTTAACTGGCCTTCAAACATAGACAAAGGACAAAAGCTTCTCATGCTAACTTACACTATGCATGAGAAATTCATTCCTAGGGCTTGGACATAGACCTAGGGTTTCACACTATAAAAGGTGCAAGCCTAAGAGCACCAAGGGAGGGGATCATCGATCTTTTATCCATCAATCTTGGTCATTGAGGAGAGCTTTTGAGACTCAGAGAGTTCCCTTGGAGATCACGTGTACGGCGAAGCCCTGATGGATTGAAGAGCATAACACCTATTATTTCAACATCAGATATAGGCTTTGACCCATAGCTTTGGGGCAAAGAGAGCAAGGTTTACCTTAGCGGCTGCTATCTTGGACAGTGGCCCGCAAGCTTAGCTTAGGTTTTAGACATAGCTTATTTTATTCTATTTCTTCATGTTTTCATATCATTAGCATAGATTTACATGATTTCATAGCATAGTTTCATCACATTTCCATTAAGTTCTTTTATTACTAACAACCTCATCCGGGGAGGCAATCTCGGACATCTAAGTGTGTGTTGTTGTTTCATTGCTCACAGGGCCACAGGTTCACCGGATGGAATTAGGAGCATACACGAGCAAAGGGATCCCTCTAGGAAATAGACCTAGAGAAGGAGGCATTTGTAAGCCCTCATACATTTATGTGTGCGGAACCGGGAAGCCTTTAAAAGTGCACCACCCTTTTGCAAAGGGGGACATTCTGCCCACTTGTAGTCATATTGTATCAAAATGGGTATCCCTAAGAGGGACCGACATGTAACTAGATTTCAATATTAATAAAAGGATCTACCTTTGTGATTTCTATGTTATATGCTTTCTGTGGTCTTTTATTTCATTTTCGATACAATACTGCAAGTAGAGTAGAGTGGTGCATGCATCCCATGGTTGCTACAGGTATTAGTGAGACCAAAAGGTATGACTAGGAATTCATAATTACCTTGATGAGTATGAAAGGTAGTTTTAGGAATGTCCTCATCCCTTACTCTGATTTGATGAAAACCAGAGTGTAGATCCAATTTTGTGAAAAATTTTGCACCATGCAATTCATCTAATAAATCATCAATGAAACGAATAGGAAATTTATCCTTGATGGTGATTTTATTGAGAGGATGAAAATCATGACACATACACCAAGAATTATCCTTGTGATGGGCCAAAACCATTGGTGAAGAATAAGGACTAGTGCTATGATGAATGACTCAGTGTTCTAAAATTTCTTGGACATTTTTCTCAATTTCCATTTTTTGAGGTTGAGGGTATCGATAAGGACAGATATTAGGAGGAAGGCTTCCCAAAACTAGGGGTATAGCATGGTCATGAGATCATTTGGGAGGTAATCCTTTTGGTTCTTGGAAAACTTCATCATAGTTAGCCACATAATCTTGAAGATCCTTTGAGTTAATTTCAGGAGTATCCTGTGCTTGCTTCTTCAAAAAATTGATATGAGCTATGATTTCATAACTCCCTTTTCTAAATATTTTTTCTATACTAGGAGAACTCATTACCTTTTATGGAGGAGTTGGAATTACTTGGAGGTGAATGGTCCTTCCATTTTCTTTCCATTCCACAAAGAGATTTCTAAAATTAAAATTTATCATGTCCAATTTTTCTAATCATTCAAATCCCAAAATAACCTTTGAATTTCCTAAACTCATAAAAAATATAGTTCCATGCCAAGTATAACTTCCCATTTGTATTGAAACTGAAAATGTTCTACCAATACATTGAGAATTTCCTCCATTTGCAACTAAAACTTGAAACTTATCTTGATTGGAGGAGTGAATGTGTAAATTCAATGCCTTAGAAGTTTTAATGTCAAAAATTATGAGTACTCCTTGAATTGATCAACACATTTATCCTCTTTTGTAAAATGAATCTTGATACCTTAATTGTATGGTGAGTTTTTAATCCCATAAGAGCATGTACTAAAATAACCATAGTGCCTTCATCATCTATTGCTTCATTCTATTTATTTTGTTCTTCAGGCATAGGTGAGTCATGTGAATTGATATCCTCTGCTTCCTCTTCGTCTTCCCTATTATCATATTCTATTTGAAAGTTTTGTCTTGGTACACATGCTTGATATTTTGGATGATGAGGGTGACATTTATAGCAATAATATTTGATGGTTGGTCATTCCTACAGAAGGAGTTGTTGCGATATTGAGGATGATTATAGGAGTCACATCTGAAGGATGTCAAATTTTGCACCTTTTTATCAACTAGCTTAGAAATATTTATAGTTTCATCCAAAGAGTATGGATCATGTAAGTATAATTCAATTTGAATATTATTTTTCAACCCATGTCTAAAAACCAAAACCACCACATCGGTTGGTAAATTTCCTATATAAGCTAGAAGACTAGTGAATTCTGAAATATAATCTCTTACCAAGCCAGTTTGTTTAAGTGCCAACAGATGAACTATGTATGAGGATGAACTCCCTTCATCAAATATTTTGAGAAAAATCTTCTTGAATTCAAGCCAAATGATGGATCGACTATGTTGACGTTTTTTCCAAGAAAACCATTGGTAAGCTTCAATACCTAGTTTGGAGGAAGCGTAAGCAACATTTTCAGATTTGGGAACCCAATATAGTTCTAGAATGCCTTCCATTTTAGCTATCTAACCATTTGGATCACCCCCCTCAAATTTAGGTATATCAGAACATGGAATATTAACACCTGTAGGCCATCTTTCTTGTTGATAATCTTCCTCAATATCTTGATCCTCATTATCCTACCTTCTATGGTGGTTATGTGGGGAATGAGGGGCTTCTTGATTTTGTTTCCTCAATAATTATTGTAGCATTGAAATCATGGTGCTCATACTAGTAATTAGTTGAGTTATACATGATTGGACATCTTGGTTACTTGCATTGGTATTTTCCATTTTCTCATGTGCGATATTTTAATGGAAGGAGTTGGAAGGAGCCATAGGGTTAATAGTAGGATGGTTGGGATCAAATTTGTTAATGCATAAAGGATATTTGTATTGTGTACCTTTATTCCATGGAGCTCTTCTTGGTGACTTTGAAAGTCCATTTATATTAGTTGTGCTTGATAATCGACCATTTTGTCCTTTAGTCCACCTGCCACTCATGCACTTTCTTTATACTAATTGCAAAACAATTATTGAAAGTTACCCATAGAATAATTGCTACAAATTTTCTTTCAAAATTTGATTTGATTTCTGTAAAAAATTGGTTAATTTTGATAAATTTGGGTTTGTTTTCCACTCAATTTTTGCTCCAACTATGATGTGGATTTTGAATTTAAATATTAATGGCTAGTTTCCTTCCAATGACTAGATTTCCAATGTCTAGATTGGATAACAATGGTCATGAAATCCATGGCTATGTTGTCACTATTTTAATTTTTGCGATAATCAATGATGCAAGTGGATAGTTCAAATCATGAAGACCCTGGGAACGTAACACAAGATAACCCTATTTAAAACTTTTATGATATCTAGTAATTAATGCTTACTAACACAAGTGGACCGACTGGCCAGGGCAGGGCCATGGAGACATGACACGCAATGATAATCGGATGCAATTTTTATGAATGGACAATAGAATCAGGATAAATTATGAAGTGATCAAGGGGATATATGACTGGGACACGATACATGATAACTAGACACAAATTTCATGAATGGATGACAAAATTAGGATGAATTATGAAGCGATTGAGGGGATAGATGATTGGGAAATGACATGCGATGATAATATAACACAACTTTCATGAATTTATGATAGATTCGGGATGCATTATGAGGTGATCAAAGGGACAGATGACTTATACATGGGATATGATGACAAAAAATGACTAACTCGTGAGTTAGACGGTAGGTCGAACATGTGGTAGTAGGAGGCTTATGCATGGAGGATGTAGGGCTATGTGACCAAAGTCACAACACCTTATTGCATGTGAATATAAACTACTTCTTTGGTTTCCTCTTACTGATGTGGGATAAAGGATATGGTGCTAATCAAAATAACACACAACAAAATTAATAGCTAGAAAATTTAACTTAAAAATAAAACCTGATGTGGTGTTTATTGGATAATGGTATTTGTATTTTTTTATAGTGTTTGGTAGGATGAATGATATAATTCCCGTAACTAATGAGGATCCAAGACATCTATCCAACACTTGATGTATGACTCAGTGAAGAGGAAGGATATTCTAATGGAAACTACAAGGTTCTTTGAATGTCACATAATGGTGATGGATGTGATTGTTGAACAGGGGTCATCTCTGTAGCAGATGGTCAAGACCGTAGCTTGTAAACAAAGAGAAAAAAACAATCAGCCAAATAAAATAAAAATAAGGGATTGGGTCCCACCGTGATCACCACTAAAATGCTCAAAAACTAGTGCACCAATAAAGGAATAATGATAGCAATAAATGAACACCAAAAGCATGCAATGTAACACACTATGATAAAACAAGGAAATAATGAATCGGGTCCTTTTGTATTAATAATAGATTTTTTTATCAAAATGGATTACAAACACATCCCCTTTAGGGAGTTCAATAGTGTGATACAATAGATACACAATACAAGGGTTTGACCCTCTCTAAAATAGTTTTGGTACACTATGCAGTCTTCTCACATCCACAAACCATCCTATAGAGGGTTTCTTCGTGACCTCTATAAGGGGTGATAATTTCAATATCTCATGTTCCTCCTTCCTCACACAAAATCTACAATATACACACAAGGAAACACAAAAATGGTTAATAGCATGTTGGATGAAAATGAGAAATGAAAGCAATAAGTAACTAAAATTTTACAAATGCATATAGGAAATAAAATCTAAGCTAAATTGTAAAGTAAAAAAACTATTAAAATCTATTGAAATAGAAAATAGAGAAAAATAGATATGAATCTAGAGGTCGTTTCAGTGTGGGATGGTTGTACCTACGGGCCATCTCTAAGTGAGATGTATGCTAATATTTAGATCCTTTTCATGAAGTTGATGTGAATGAAAATCTAGGTTTGATATATTGGTATTTTTGGTAGATTGGGTGTGCTATTGCAGTTATTTTGTGGATCTGGATTGATATTCAAAGTAGGTATGTGTGAAGATAAAATACAATACTAAAGCAAATATGAAAATAAATAACTCAGAATGAACAATAAATTGCACAAAAGATGATTTTATTCAATAAATGGGGGGAGCTGAGAAAATCCTTTGTTACAATTGATATGTTCAACAAAATTATTTTGATACAATAGTTACAGGTGCTAGGGTTCTTTGAAACCCTAGCTACAAAAGATGTAGTGTCTTCAATGTATCTTGCTTCCAACAAATTGAGTGGGATTCTTGTTATCCATAATCGGGCCACTCTAGCTTCAATAACTACTCAAATACTCTTGACTAATGCTATATGATCCTACACATATAGAAAATATAAAGCAATCAGTAAAAAAAATGAGCGTTCCATAGTGTGAACCCTAAAACATATAAACTAAAAACCCTAGATATGCATAAAAAAAATGTGCTTAATCCAAATAACATCAAATAAAAAAACATAAAATACTTACTTTGATTTTTAAGATATTATTCTATCATTCCATTGTAGATTGATGGTAGTGTGCCCCAATGACACCTAATGATCTTATGCTATAGGCTCTGGTCGGTGCTTGCAGAATGCAATAGGCATGTTGTTGCACCTATGGGATGCACTAGGCACCCAGGAGCACCTATGGCTAGGGTTAGATCTGTAGAGGTAGATCAGGGGGTTACGAAGGGTTCGACAGATGGAAGATGATAACGGTGGTAGAAATAGGCTACGAGGATGGAAGGGATAAGGAAAATCCTAGGGTAAGCTAGGGATTTTTTGGGAAGATTAGGCTAGGGCATGACTAAGGCAAGGTAGGTTGAATTTACTCAGAAAGTAAGCTCATGAAGGTTGATTAGCAAGAGCTCTAGTCAAAGCTAGTTTGAACCAGTTAGCAAAAGTTTTAGGGGTTTGAGCATTGAGAATGCTCTTATTTATTATCAAGCCTAGGGTTTTCTTAGGGTTTTAGCTTAACACTTTTGATCGTGTGGCTAATATTAAAGTGGATCTAAAGGATGATATTAAACTTTAGGTGTGACACGTATTAAGGAATATGAACGGTTGAGATTAGATTGGATCAAACGTATGTGGTTAATTTAACTTATAAATATATATTTTATTATATAAATATTAAAATATAATATAAAATATTATATTTAAATATAAATAAAATAAAATAAACATAAATAAATCAAATTGGGGTCAAAAAATGGTGGGAAATGGGTAAAGTGGGCCATTGGATGGCGGGAAAGGCATGGAATGGCCAATTGAATGGTGGGAAAGGGGTATGGTGGACAAGTGGCTAGTGGAATGGACTGGATGGAGGACAAGTGGCTAGGATTTGGTGTCTACGGTGCCCATTTTTTACCATGTTGTGTGAAATATAATATTATGCAAAAAACACGAGATACCTGGTTGGGCTATGGGCGTAGAAGCAACTTCTCTCTCTCATTGGATTTTAGAGCATCATTGTTGAAGGTAAAAGAATAAATAATTTTAGAGTTTTACATAGCTTACCCCCTCAATTGGTGAATGATATGTGGATGATCTCATGAGCCAATTGAAAAATAATGAATGGAAGAATGTTTGTGCAAAAGGGGAAATTGGAATGATGAAAATGTGTGACCATTTTTGCCCCAACAGTTGAAGGGATTTATGGAATGAGGAATGATGATTGTGTCTATTTTTGTCCCAATAGATGAAGGGTTTTGTGCTAAATGTAGATGTCATGATCATGTAATATGTATCCCATTGTGGGAAAATTGAAATCAAAAGTGGGTGCCCCAAATTTTGGGTAATTCCATGATGTTGAAGAAATTTTGTCGTATGGCGTCATTGATATGCAGTATGAAATGCAAGAATAGAACACAACAAGAGTCAATATTTGGAGGGACTTCTAATGACTGTAGGATAATTCCTTCCCATGGAACCAATCAACCTAGCTAGTGACGATACTATGATGACTTGTTATGCAGTTTTTGAATGAAATGATTTGATTTTTGTCCATGTTTTAAGCCCCACGGACTAGGCCATCAATGATACTTTTAAGAAAAATTCATCTTGTTGAGGTTTCACTTGGATTGTGAGTGACCAAATTTGATTAAGCTTTCGAACTAGGAGATATGGAATGATGATGATGACCAAGTTTCCTTATGGTGATTCATTCATCTTACCAAATTGCATGGATGCTAATCATTGCAATCACCAAGTATATAGAATAAACCACTATATACGAGATTCACTTATAATTTTGGCATATTTTGGAATAACTAATGGTAGATTATGATAGTGGAAGAATTCTTATGGAAGAATGTGATAGAATAAATGTGATGATGTCACCAAAGTTGAAGTCAATTTGTAAATGTTAGAGCTTTTAGTGGTTGATTTTGTATATTTTTAGACAAAAAAAATTTATTCAATGGTCAAATAAACTCCAATTTTCATTAAATTTTATGGGATGATGAAGAATATGAAGTAGAATATTTGAGTGTTAGTTTTGTGAAAATTTGGATTTGGTTGATGTGTTTTGTAACTTGATTTGTTCATTTTCTACTTTTGCATCATGCTCAAAAAATATGCATACAAAATGATTTTTGTTTTCAAAATATCTAATTTTATGATGAGTATGATGTGTGGATGCAATTTGGTGAAATTTGGAGGAGGTATGCTACTATTTTGATCGATTTTGTCTTCATGTAATTTTAGCTCCAAGTGCCCTATGGTGCTTGTGGTATATTGCAGGTGCCCTACTACACCTGGATGTGCTGGTAGGCACCCATGTGCACCTGTGGCTACCGTAGGCACCACCCTGCACTTGAGTGTGCTAATTTTAGCTATAAATAGCTTACAAGATGGATTTGGAGGCTCATTTGTGCATTTGAGAGATTGAGAAGTTGTGCCTAAGGAGTGGAGTGGATTTGTGAGGAAAGTGAGGCTAGTGGAAATCTACACAAAAGCTATGGCGACAAAGAGAGTGAATGATTTTGGTGGAACTGAGGCATGATTTGCCCTGGTAAAGTTGAAAAACACTTATTTCTTTTGTGCAAAATTTTTGAAGTCTTTGTTGTTCTGTTTTTTTGAAATTTATACTAAAGTAAAAATGATTGTTGCTACAGTTGAGGGAGATAGAGCCTCGACATTGGTTTTCTCCTACCATTACTGGGATGAGGAAGAATATTACAAAGTATGATTGGGACGAAGAAGGTGGACTTGGAGGGAGTGACTCGATTGGATGTGGTGAGGGCGGATGATGGGTACCTCTCATCTTTGATAGAGAGGTGGGATTCGGATAGGGGGACCTTTTAGCTACTGATTGGGGAGGCTACTATCACACTTGAGGATGTATATTGCATCCTCAAGGTACTAGTAGAGGGTGTGAAATGTTGGCAATTTGAGTTATTTTTTGTTGTCATTGATGTCACATGGATCACATTGAGTTTTGGTGGCAAAAGCACTTCATAAATAATCATTTATGATATTTTGGAGAGCAAGGATATATACAGGGTTTTGTGGCACAAGAGGCATATAATATTTAATTTTTTAAATATTATATTAATGGTTTTTATTAAAACCAATGGTAAAGATTTTATCAAAACCAATGGCAAGGGTTTTTATTAAAACTGACGGAAAGGTTTTTTATTAAAACCAACGGAAAGGGTTTTCATTAAAACCATTGGAAAGGGTTTTTCATTAAAACCACTATGCTAAGACTTCTCCAAATTATGATGGATGAAAATTTTTCCAATAAAACCTAGGTGCAAAAAGTTTCATGATGAAATTCAAAAGAATGAAGAAGATATCCCAATTCAAAGTTAAAAGGTGAATTATTAAATTTTTATTTAATAATTCTAAGGTCTAAGGTTGTATTATATTATCTGCCGATGTGCAAAGGTTGGGGAGATAAAAAAAAATATTTGATGACATCATTCGAAGGCATGGAGGTGCATATAAATAAAAGGTAAATACCTTTGATTATTTAAGACTTGACATAGCACATGAGAGAGAGTCATCGAAAGGGGACCAATGAAGAAAGAAGGATAAATAACTTTTGATTTGAGAGTAAGTTCAAGTAAACAAGATGGGAAAGTGATGTCATAGAGGACTCCTTAGCGCAGTTGGTAGTGCACAAAATTTGCACAAGGCAGGTTCGTTGTTTGAATCCCACCAGGGGAAAAGTATTTTGTTGAGAAAGGCAATTCGGGTTTTCAGATTTGAAGCATAGGAAAATCTAGGTGTTTGGGATTAATATCCCAACATGGGTTGATGCCCATGTGTTAAGCGCATCACAACGCTAGGCGAGAGTAACAGAGTTCGATTCCTACGAAGGTGTGAAGGCACATTAATTTTTGCAAGGCATTTTGGCAAAGATGATTTTGAAGGTCACGAAGGCAACAAATTTCATATAAAGGTATTTATCTCCAGTGCATGGTAATATTTGTTATTACCAAAGTTTTGGTGCATTAAAATTGTTTCTATGATAACTAGGGAGTCCTAAGGAGTTTAGGGAAATAAATGCTTGTTGTATGTGTTAATGTGCTTAGGGAGTTATAAGGTGTAGAATTAAATATTTGTTATTGTTGTGTGTGATTAGGGAGATATAAGGTGTGAAGTTAAATATTTGTGATTGTTGTATGTGGAGTTATAAGGTGTGGAATTAAAAATAAAAGCATAGGTGCTTGATGTATATGTTAATGAAATTAGGGAGTCATAAGGTTGAGAAGTGTTGAACTTGTTATATGTCCTAGTGCATGATTTAATTATGAAATTAAACTAGGAACTTGAGACCTAGTTAATTGCTACCTTGATTTAGAAGACATGCACATGAGTTAGGGTTTGAAGTTGAAGAAAAATTGCTTGATTATGTGCCTTGGCTATTGAAAGGAAGTGGATGGATTAGAAAATTAGTTTTATGGATCAAATTGATGGTTGATTTTCTTGATTGCTTTAGTGGATTTCATTGAGAGTATTTCCATTATTGAGGAGATCTTTGCTATTGCCTTGAGAAGCATATTTTTGGTTACTTGTTGAGTACATTTCCATTAGTTGATACCATTGAGGAGATCATTTGCTAGTAACTTGTGGATATATTTGTATTTCATTTTGAGGAGATCATTGTTGGCTATTTGAGAGCTCTTTGCTTGAGAGAGTTGTGCTTGTTTCTTGAGATCTTATTGACATTGCATGAGGAAGATATTATTGAGAACCTATTGCTATCACTTGTGGAGATTATCCTTGGTTGGTTGAAGTTCTCATTGTTATTGCTTGGAGAGGTATCCATTTGAGAGTATATTGTTGAGCATTGTTGTCATCCATTTGAGAGTACATTGTTGAGCATCATTGTCATCCATTTGAGAGAGTATTTGTCATACATTTGAGAGTACATTGTTGAGCATTGTTGTTATCCATTTGAGAGTACATTGTTGAGCATTGTTGTTATCCATTTGAGAGTACATTATTGAGCATTGTTGTCATCCATTTGAGAGATCATTTATCATACATTGTTGAGATCATTATGGATCATTGTTGTCATCCATTGAAGAGTACATTACCATTCATTATTGAGCACATTGTTGAGTATTATCATCATTCATTTATTATCCATTGTTGAGTTCATCATTGAGCCTTACCTTCATTTATTTGTGGTTGATATTTGAGTGCTACTTGAGAGTCATTGGTTGAGCCTTTGGGAAGGATTTTAGGATAGGATTTCTAGACATATTTGAGACAGCTTTTGTGCATGATTGGTTGAGCCTTTGGGAAGGATTTTGGGATAGAATTCTAGATAGATTTGAGATAGATTTTGTGCATGATTGGTTGAGCCTTTGAGAAGGCTTTGAGGATAGATTTGGGACAAAATTTGAGCAGGATTATTTGACCCTTTTGTGAAGTCTTTGAGGACAAATTTGGGACAACATTTGAGTAGGATTGTTTGAGACTTATGAGAAGGCTTTGAGGCAGAGTTGAGAGTAGTGACATAAATAGGATAGAAACATAAAAACATATTAACACCAATTGCCTAGCTGAGCAGATCAGTGGATAGCCCACCTAAGAAGATCAGGACAACTCACCTAAGTATATTAGGATAGCCTAGCTGAGCAGATCAGTGCATAACATAGCTAAGCAGATCAGTGGAGCCCACCTAAGTAGATCAGGATAGTCTAACTTTGAGAAGATCAAAGTAATCATTTGTATTGGGATAAGGATCCCTATTTATTTATAAAATATTATAAGGAGAATATCTTATGGACTACCCCACATTGGAGGAACCATGTTAAATATTGTGTCTCAATTGTGTGTGATAATTTGTACACTTTCTTACTATTTTTATCTATGTTATTAATGCACACTGCTATATTTGGTTATTGCAATTGAGGATACTAATTGATATTGGTTTGGAAAGAAAGTAAAAAGTTGGTGCTGTACTGTTCAACCCCCCTCTCAATATAAGCTTGTGTTCTTCATGAAGGTTATGGTTGGGTATGATAATAAGGTAGAGATGATGAATATGTGTGATGATAAATTGTGGGGGGTGAGGATGGGATATGGGGGGATTTTCTATTTGACCATGTACAAGGCTAAGGATTTGGGTGCACTCTCGACCTTGATCATGTTCATGTTAACAAACATAGTGATCCTCAATAACACGAGGTGTAGGTTCTCTTAGAACCTATTGGGATTGGTAAGTGACTTACTCATAAATACAAGAGTGTATGCATGGACTCCTACTTTATTGGTGTAGTTATATCAAGAGCTATATGAGATTACATGAAGAGGGAGGAAGGGTATTGGATGTATATTCCTTATTTAGTTTTGGGTATGGGAGCATTTTAGTGTAGTTCAGCCAGATGGGTTACCTTGCCAGGTGTGGTAGAAGGGTGAGACCTATGCTAGGATATGGGTAGTGGATGAGGAGGTGCAACAAATTTGGGAGGAGCATACCAGTGAGTGGTATAGGGATATATGGGTAGAGTTGAATTTGGCTTGGGTGATATGGAGGCCATGGTGAGGAGCCATGTGGTAGGATTATGATGAGCAGTTGTAGCATGTGATGTAGGCATGATGGGTAGTTGCGAGGAGATAGGATGAGGTAGATTAATTTTAGTACTCCTAGTTGTTGAGGCAATTTGATTTGCCTTAGGGCATATTTGATGGGCCAGTGTTGTATCGATATTTGTGGGATGAGGTGGGGCTTCCATGTGCAGAGCCATGGAGGGTGTGGATAAAGGATGACAAGTAGCTAGAGGTACCAGATGTAGATGATGTAGGAGTGAATTTTGAGTATACAACATGGTTTGGTACCCAATCGATATCAATGCTAAAGGTGGTGATGGGTGGGGATGCGATAGCCACAAAGTTGAGGATGACTCTGAAGGATGAGGTCTTATCGATCAACAAGTTAGAGGAGATCGAGGGGAGCATCACAGTAGACTCCTAAGATGGAGGAAGTAGAGGATGAGGGGAGGATGATGAGGATATGGAGGAGATCTCTGAGGAGGCTAGGCTATGGGCTAAGATGGAGAAGCTTTATGAGGAGTGAGAGACTGCAATAGAGGCTCATAGGGAGGCTCTAGAAGAGCGGGATGTGATCATATCTAGGTTTTAGGCTACCATAGCCTAGATGGAGGTAGAGTGGTTAGTAGGCAGGGTTTGTGTAGGTGATCAAGAGATGATCATGAGGCTCTAGGAAAAGATATTGGTGAGAGAGCATAGACATCATATTGACTTATGGTGACTACAAGCTAGTGAGACATATACACACTCTTTGGAGGAGTTGTGCATGATTCATAACATTGCATTGTCAGATCCTCCATAATCCTCTAGGATTGATTCATTGGGGCATACTAAATCTAGGCATATTTCTAGGTCTAGGGCTCCTACTAGGTCTCAGGGGTCCTCTCATGGATATTAGCTTAGTGCTTAGAAGAAATTTTTGTATATGAGCCTTGGTGCTTCATTGTAGCCTTTTTGGCACTCATTGTACAAGTGATATTATATATATGTATATATAGATAGATATATACATAGCTTTTATGTTTGTGTTATTTTTTGTGTGAATGTTTTATGTGTATGCAATGCATGTTTTATGAATTTCTTATGGATGATTAATATAAGCTAAATGGAATGTATATGAATAATTAATGCAAAATATATGAGAGGAATGCTTGATGTTCAAATGATCATTTATAGTTCAGAATTTTGGTGGCCATTTTTATTCATTGTTTTATAATCGGGGGCACCAAAACTTGGTGGTGTTATGTGGGTTGATCCATGATGAAGAAATGGATGTTGATATGGAAGACTGGCTATTTTGCAGAGACTCAAACATCCTATTGTTATAAAAAAAACTCACTAAAGGTTGTCTAAATTTCTTTAGGACCAATGTGTGTGCAAGTGAAGTTCATGTATCAAATATTGAGCATGACAATGACCCTAGGAAATCAAGCACCAATGTGTGTACACATGAATTTCATTAACCCATTATGAGTAAATTAGGCATGAATTGTTATGGAAAAAAAAAAGAAGCTAGCTTGTCTATATGTGCGATCATAGGTCTATTTTTTTTTTAAAAGGAGACATGTTACCCCGCATGAGCTTACTCAATTGCCAATAAAGCATCTATAGCCCCGGTGGAGACTCACTCCATAGTCCAATGATCTGATCTTTAGACCTTAGGGATGACTACCTAACCTTCTTAGGGGAAGTGTAGTACGATCCTTACAGCTTTAGGGATCTATGGTGTGTGAATTGAATTATTTTAGAGCTTTGGGGAATCATATTCTCAATCGAAGTGTGATGAGAATTTGACCCTATCCTTACTACTCTATTTTATGTTAATATTTGGAAAAGCAACTATGGTAGTGGTAAGAACCACTATTTTTTATTTTGGACTATGTTGCATGATAGGACAAACGAGGAATACTCTTTTCACTTCAAGGTGCCACCCAAGTATGGTGTTATCCCTCTTTGAATCAAAATGTTTTTAAGATGTGAAGAAGTGTGGTTGGTGCAAGATTATTTTTGGAATCATTTGACAAGACTCAAGATTTTCTTAATGTGAAAAAATGCTTTTGGTCCTAAAGAAAATTGAACATATTTTTGGAGGTTGCTAGACACACTAGTAATGGTTGAGTGACTAAAAACTTCGGGTTTATATTTTTTGAAAAATGGGATTGTTGGTTTATGATATTGGATAAAATTGCATAAATGCCGAAAATAGGTACCCCCAATTGTGGAAACTTGGCTTTTTATTTGGCCATATCATCACTACTATAAAATATCATTGAACATGGGATGGGATGAATGCAATTTTCAAAATGAAGGAATGTAGTGGAATGCATGTGGAATGAATGCAAATGGAATACGTGCAAAATTTTTCCTTTTCTTTTATTTTTTTTTGTTTTGTGTATGTAGTATGTATGAATGCAATATGAAAAATGCATGTAAATATGCCTATATGTAAATGTAATATGTATGCAATGGGAACATGCCTATGTGAATGATCTATTTTTGTTTATTTTGTTTATTTTTTTTAATTTTTAGCCATGTATATATATACATATAAATATCATATTAACAATAAAATACCTTCAAATGGATAGCATTAAGTGGTTCGGGCTCCTCCACTCCCTCTAAATAGGCAAGTCTATATGTACCATTACCTACTTTTTGGAAAATTATGTATGGACCCAACAAATTAGTTGCAAATTTATCACAAAGGTACGACAAAGAATTGGTGTTTTTTTGGTTCTCTTTAAGTACAAGATATCCTACTTGAAATTCACAAAGATGGACTTTAGAATTGTAAGCACACTTTAGGAGGTCTTAATAAACTCATAAGTTTTCTAGTATATTGACTCACCTCTCATCAATAAGAGTGAGTTGGTTAAGACGTGCTTGTCTAGCAGTGTCATAATCTATGAATTCCTACAAAGAAATTTACAAGGAGGTGATATCGAGCTCAAGAGGTATGATAGCTTCAGCTCCATAGACCAAGGAAAATGGTGTTGCTCCTATTGGCATTCAGATGCTTATTTGATAAGCCCATAGTGCCAAAGGGATTTTTGTATGCGAGTCTCTATAATTTTTTTTAACAATTTTCTTGAGAATAGCAATCAAGATCTTGTTGGTAGCTTCGGCTTGTCCATTTGCTTGTGGGTAATAAGGAGTCAAGAAATTGTGTTGGATATTATATTTCTCACAAAGTTCTCGAACATCCTTGTTCTTGAAATACTTGTCATTATCAAAAATTATTTTAGAGGGAATACCAAAATGATATGATATAGTGTAGTATGAAGTCCACAATTTGAGGTCTTGTCGTACTGGTTAGAGGAACGACCTCGACCCACTTTGTGAAGTATTCAGTGGCTATGATAATGAATGTATGCTATATTGAGGAAGGAGGTAGAATTTTTCCAATTAGGTATAGGCCCCATTGTGAAAATATCCAAAGGATTTGGATAGGCTATAAATCTTGTGATGGTACATGAGTTAAATTGGCGTGTGCTTGACATTGCTTACAATTTTTGACATAGTTACAATAGTCACGTTCCATTATGGGTCAATAATAACCCATGCATAAAAGATGCTTTGAAATGGCCATCCCTCTAAAATGACCACCACGAGTACCATCATGGGATTCAATTATGGCTCTTTGAGCCTCATTTTTTTCAAGACAATGAAGAAGCATTCCATCATAACCACATTTATACAACACATCCGCCAAGAGAATAAAACGGGCTACTTTTTTCTTGAAAGAGTGTTTTGCAAATCAAGACATATAATATGGGAGTGTTCCAAATTTTAGAAATGCCACTATTTGGCTTGACCAAGACTCATATGGTTTTGAATGGATAAAGAAAATATCTTTTCCATCCTTAGGATCAGTATGGACAATGGTTTCTTTAGAGATTTTTGAGATTATTAGGGGTTGTACCTCTCCTAAGTCATCTTTTAGAATCAATGATCCAAGAGAGGCCATCACATATACAAATATATTAGTCAAACAAGGTAAGTTTTTTATTTCATACCATTCGAATGTTGAGAGAAATTTCATTGCTACTTCATGATAAAGCTTAATGGTAGGTTCTTTGCATTGGTATTCTTTGATTACCTATTTGACAACAAGTTGAAAATCCCCAAATATCCTAATTCGCTTTATGCCCATAGCTATAGTGGATTGAAGACCTAATATTAATGCATTGTACTTTGCAGTGTTATTTGTGCATGGAAAGTCTAGCTTGAATGATAAAGGGATGGGTATCCCATGAGGTGTATGAAAGAAAATTCCAGTACCTTGACCTTTCTCGCACTTAGATCCATAAAATAATAAGGTGATATTGATGTCTTCCTCCGAAATGACATCTTCTTTTAATTTAGTGACAAAAAATACTAAATCATCTAGAAGCTCTATAATTAAAGGATGATCACTAGGTAGTGGAGCTTTCGTAAGTTGATCGGCTATAACTTGACCTTTAATGAATTTTTCGATGATAAATTTGAGATTAATTTTTTTAAGGAGCATTATCCATTTAGTGGTATGAGTGTTATTGTAAGTGTGAGACATCATATAACATAGAGGATTTTATCTAGCTACGACATAAGTTGTATTGCTAAGAGGATTTCTTAGTGGCAAAAACCACTGCTAAGCACAACTTATCTACATAATAATATTGGGTTTCATAACTTACCAATGTTTCACTAATTTAATAAATGTCTTTCTCTTGATTTTGTTTATTTTTTAGTGCAAGAATTGTTCCTAAAGCAAAGTTAGTTTCTGAGATATAAATATAGAATGGGACCCCCAGAAGAGGAGGAGCTAATATTGGTGGAGAAGCTAGGTATTACTTGATGTCATTGAAGGATTTTTGAAATTCATCTATCCATGCAAATGGCACCCTCTTTTGTAGCAGGTAATTGAATGGCCTACATTTATCAAAAAGTTTTGCAATAAAATGTTATATTTATTGAATATTTCCTTGTAAACTATGCAATTCCTTAATGTTAGTTGGGGGAGGCATTTCCATGATGGCCTTGACCTTATTTGGGTTCACTTCAATACCTCTTTTGGAGACAATGAATCCTAAAATTTTACCTAAGGTAACACCAAAGACACACTTTTTGGGATTTAACCGCACCTTATGTTCTAGAAGTCGGTCAAAAATGTTTTCCAATACACTAATATGCTCTTGCCGAGTTTTAGATTTAGCCAAGATATAATCCACATGGTCTTCGATAATATTATGCATGTAATTATAAAATATGTAAGTCATAACTTGTTGATAGGTAGTTCCTACATTTTTGATGTCAAAGAGCATAACCTTGTAACAAAAGGTCCCCCGTGGTATTGTGAATGTTGTTTTGTGTTGGTCATAAAGATTTATGTGAATTTGGTTGTATCCTAAAAAATCATCCATGAGGGAAAGCATTTCATGGCTAGCATAGGTATCGACAAGAGTATCAATATTTGGAATAGGAAATTCATCCTTAGAACATGCCTTATTAAGATCTTGAAAATTAGTGCAAATGTGTATCGACCCATTAGGCTTGCAAATAAGTACCATGTTTGAAAGCCACTCAGGATAGTCAATAGGAACAATAAAAGTGACGTCTAGAAGTTTTTGAAGCTCTTCCTTGACTATGAGGGCCATGGTAGGATGCATCCTTGTAAGATTTTGTTTGATCGGTTCAACATCGAGATGTAAGGTGAGATTATGGACCACCAGACTAGGGTCAAGACTAGGCATATACTTATAAGACCATGCAAACACATATTTTTTCTTCTTGAGGAAAGCAATGAATTTCTCTTGTTCATCATATGATAGATTTTTTCGAAGCTTGACAATTTGGGGATTTTTAGGATCTGAACTAAGGTTCACTTTGATGGTATCTTCAATAGACATATGTGAATTTTCCTCAAGTTGATGTGGTGTTGGGATCAGATGAATGTCATCTAAGATGTCATCAAACTCTTCCTGCTTATCATCATCTAACTCTACCTGAAAGACCTTGAGATTCTTGGTAGAAGATAGATGTGAAGGTGGATGGGAAGGAGGAATGTAGTTGGTAGAAGCCCTTAACAATTCCTCAAATAAGATGAACTCTAAAAAGGAGGGTGGGGAAGAAATCCGATCCATATCAACAAGGCTTATGTCAATTGGAATTGGCTTAGTTAGATTGTATGGATTGCGGAGTGGGGTGAATAAGTCAGTAGGATTCATATTGACTTAGTAGAATAAGAGATGGATTGGAAGAATGGATGGGTGAAATGATTGGATTAGAACTGATGTCAAGTATTGTTAACCCTAGATAGTAGAAACAAAATATTAAATTAAATGATATGTACATGCAAAGAAAGATTTTGTTTTGAATATTTTTATTTTTTTGTTTATATGCATATGTTACAAATTTTGGCTTGGCTGAATGGCTCAATGGCTCAATGGAACTCAAGTGGGGGTGGTTCAACTTGTTCTTATGGAAGAAGAAATTTAAATATGGGATGATGGATGGAAAAAAGTTTGAGGTAAAATTCATCCTATTGGGTAAGGGGAATAATGGGATGAGATTCCTCTTCAGAATCATTAGAAGTGTTGGACATAATTTCATACTCTTCATAACCTTCATCATCAAAATTAGGAAGTGGGTAGGAAAAATTTAGTGGGTCTTCTTCTTCATTGAAGCTAAGCTCTTGAAGAGCTTGTTCAAGAGAAGTTATTGAGAAAAATGGAATAGGGGTCTTTGTCTTCCTCATTGAGACTAAGACTTTGGAAGGCTTTCTCAAGGGAAGTGGTTGAGGAAAGTGGGGTATATCTCAAGCCTAAATGATCATGTGCTCCTCAATATAGAAAATTAATTATGTCATGTATCCCTTTTTCATGGGAACCTAGACCTTTACCTTGCCAATTGACTATGTGGAAGTAACGAGATGGAAATCTCATCATATTTTATATTTTGTCACGTCTTGGCTCTTTTGGTTCTTCAAGTGGATTTTTCTAAATTGATGAATTAATCCCTCCATAGACAAAGTTAATACTATTAGGAGCAGAGCTCATATTGTAGACAACACCTATGGTTAAAGGAGGATCACATGGGTGGCCAAAATCCTTGGTTGTGGGGATGGAAAGAGGGGTAATGTTAACATCTTGGACCACGTATTCACCAATACCAGGACTAGTGGTGTGGAAATTGACTTAGGATTATATGGTAGATGATGTGGGAATGGATGGCTCAGGATAGGAGAGGGCCATTGAAGGTGGCCAGGAGTTGAATATTTCACAATCCAAAAGTTTGACTTGTGAAACATCGATTGATGGAGAAATAGTAGGTGATGGCTTGGAATTAGACGAAGTTGGACGAGGCAATGATGATGAAGAAGAAATGGTTGTAGAAGGAGTGGTTGAGGTGGATTATGTGGTGAAAGTTTGTTGACCTTGACCACATGTATAAGAATAAATGGATAATTGAGAGGGTTTTGTGATGGGTGTATCGCTCCAAATTTTTCGCACCCCTACCTTCAGGCTATTGGATCCGCGCCCGGAAGGAGGATGGGAAAAGGATGGTGCGGTACCTCGGACGGGAGGACTTTGCGAGGTCCCGCCTCTCAAGGGAGGTGCATTTTGGTGATTTTTCGACGGATGGTGGGTTCACCGAGGAAACATTTGACGGCAGTTTCCACGCCTAGGTTTTGGGAATGAGTTTTGATGAGTTCGTTTTATTTTTAAACATTCATCCTAGGTTTGGCCGAATGATTCTAACTTAAACTACATGAAAATGCAATTTAAATGCATACAGCAAACAGAAAGGAAAACGAGAAAGAGAGAATTTGCGGGAGGCCAATGAAGATTACCCGATCCGGAAGTCCGATGGAGTTTACGAAGCTTGAAGCGATCTGGATCGTCCGCAATTCAACGAGAATCGCCTTCAATTTGATAAAATCGTCCGAAGCGACAAGATCGTCCGAAATCGACGAATTCGTCGGACGAATTCATCGAGAGACCTGCAAAACGAGCAAACGGATGCGAAATACGAGAAATTCTATTTTGCAAACGAGGGGCAAACTATGTAAAACGAGTAATATGAGTGTTGAACAATATACAAGAACAGAAGTAAATGCAAATAACTGTGTTTAGATAGCAGAATATGATCTTAATCTGTAAACTTAGACAAAATGGGTGAACTCCAAATGCAATATAATATAAAAGCTGAATAAACAATCTAATTTACAACATAAAATGACAGAGAAAAGAGACGAGAAGAACAAACTCCAGGCATTGATTGCCTCGATGTGCGCTGCGATCGAAATCGTCTCGCATCAGTACGAGATCGTCCCGAATTTGACGAGATCGCCTCCGATCTTGACAGGTTCGTCGGTTGCGATAGGTGCTGGCTCCAGCTGAAAACCAGTGGTGTACATGCAATGAAATGACTATAGGACTAATGCAAAGTATGAATTACGATGTTTTAGAGCATAAGGGTTTAATTTGCATAAAAATTCAGCGAGGGGTTGGGGAGGGAAAAGTCTTAGAGTTAAATAGGCATAGGATAGTTGTTGGGAGGTTGGAGATCATCCCAATTTGGGAGATCTCCAACGGGGGAAGGGTCCCAACGGCGCGGACACGCTTCTGCCCGGATTGGAGACCCGTTGGAGCGGATTCCAACTATGCAAATTCAGTTTTGCGACGAAATCGTACGGACGTTCTAGTCCAGACGAAATCGTCAAATGCGGGGCGATATCGTATGATCGGAGACGATATCGTCAAACGGTCAAAACAACTGCTAAAAATGGCACGAAAAAGGAGGAAACGGGTTTCTCGGCGGTTAACGGGCGGTTTGGGAGGTTAAATTTGAATTTAAATTTATTTACTAAGGTGAATGTAATTATTCCAATTTTCCTGTGCCAATTTTAGGGTGCTACATTTTGCCCCCTCTTTAGCGAATTTTCCGAAGAAAATGCGTTAAAGATGAGTTCTTCTCGATCTACGAGAAAGCAAAAAATTATTCCCATTTTTAGGCGACGATTCTTGGTCGAATCGTACGACGACTTACTATGGTGCCCCCTCCGTGTTTTTACCCAAATCGAACGTTTGAGGTAAAAACGCGGAAAAGCAAAAATTATTTGTTGAATAAAATTAAGAAAAATAGGGTAAAACCCTAATTCATTTGTTACTGTTCATTTTACTGTTTTGAGAGCTCTGGAGCAAAAATGGTAGAGACAGCGCACAGATCTGCAGAGGTCCGCCGCGGTCTACGGGTAAGGGTTTAAACTGATCTAGAATTGATTTAATTTGATTTTACATGCTTTTTAGATGGATTTTTAGGTGAATTTTGAGCATCGCGGCCGTTTTTGGCCATCGACGTCGTCCGGACGAAATCGTCCCTAGTTCGACGAAATCGTCTCAAGTTCGTCAATTTCGCCCAAGGGCGAAATCGGCGAAAAAGGGACGATTTCGTCAAATTAGAGACGATTTCGACACGCGAAATCGGAGACGATTTTGCTCAAATTTCGGACGATATCGGCCAATAGTGGGCGATATCATCAATTGCAAAATTTTGATCTTTAAGTTGCATTATTGATTGCTAAAATTGTTATTAATGATTGTTTGTTGTTTTGATGTTTATGCTTGCAGAGAGGATTACTAAAGAGCGAGGGAGTGGAAATATGGAGGATTAAGAGATGACTTGGCCGCTACGACACGGGCGGAGCGAGATCGGGGTGGCACGGGCCGGCTTACTACATGTGGCAGAGATGCCACAAGTATCTATAGACATGGGGCTGCTGACGGCCCTAGCAGAGAGGTGGTACCCGGGCTCTTCATGTTTTCGGTTACCGACAGGGGAGATGACTCCCACACTAGAGGATGTATGGAGGATTCTTAGAATCCCCATACAAGGGAGGATGATCACACCTACGGCCAATCAGGGCCACGCGATGGGACGACTCTGCGGTGACCCGAGCTTCGCCCTGGAGAAGGGCGGAGTGAACATCGAGGCACTTCGCCAGATGCCTGGGGCATCTACAGCGACACGAGTTTTGGCTGGGGTGGTTGGTGGACTTCTGCTGTGCCACCAGAGCGGCTGCGGGGTACCATGGATGCTGGCAGATGTGATCTGCGACATGCGCGATCATGGCTACAGATTTGCTTGGGGCAGCTTTGTTCTATGCCGATTGTATAGGATCCTGCATGGGGTCGTATACAAGGGCGGCCGATGTCTGGTTATGACATCGCTCCTACAGGTTTGGTGCTGGGAGCACATTGCGGTGCGGAGGCCGATAGGGCTTCCACTGATAGGGGTTGATGGGGAGAGGCCCCGAGTCTTCTACTGGTGGCTCCGGAGAGGGGCACAGTGACGGATCGACCTATCGGTGTCCCGGAGACTACTGGATGACTTGGTCCCAGACCAGATCACCTGGAGGCCATGGAGGCAGCATCCAGGGTGGGCAGAGGATGCACGGGAGCTGGCTCGCATCAGGCGAGTCTGCTGGCTACGGATGGAGAGGGGAGAGGTGGAGCTCCACCGCTATGACCGAGTTTTGTGATAGTTCGGTCTACGACGAGGGATCCCATCTCTCAGGGATTACGAGTTTTCCTGGACTATCCGGGATAACACCACGGTTAGCGGGGCTCCGGACATGCGGCGCTTCCGGAGCCGGGACGCGGACGATGCCCCCATCCGGCCGGTGGATGGGGACGACGCGAGAGTAGCCGATGGCTACGATGCCCAGTACAGAGGCATCCGCCCTCCTCGGATGACGAGGGCACGAGGGACCGATCCACGCGGTTGTGCGTCGGATAGGGAGGCGGTGCCGGGCGGTGGTAGAGGCAGCCCGGGGTCACGGCGAGAGGAGAGCGAGAGGAGGCCACAGGCACAGGAGAGGCCACGACAGAGGGAGAGGGAGAGGAGGGAGGCGAGACCCCCATCTCCACAGAGGCCACCATCGCATGATAAGGGCAAGGGTGTGGACATTGGAGAGAGTAGCGAGATGGCTACTCTCCGGGGGGAGAGAGATCGTCTGCGAGCTCAGGTGCAGACGTTACGGGATGCGGTTGCACGGCACCGGGCTGAGGTGTCGCGGCTACGAGACGAGAATGCTCGTCTCGGGGCACGAGGCGGAGGGGTAAGCACTCAGGAGCTGCTGCGGTCGGTTTCTCAGACCGCATTCTATCGGGCGCTATACTACCGGGCGGTGCCAGA
The DNA here is from genome assembly GCA_028583015.1 of Wollemia nobilis. Classification (NCBI taxonomy): domain Eukaryota; kingdom Viridiplantae; phylum Streptophyta; class Pinopsida; order Araucariales; family Araucariaceae; genus Wollemia; species Wollemia nobilis. The sequence goes on from JAQPPZ010017052.1 coordinate 10,832,681, forward strand.
GGGCCAGAGGGTACAGCTGCCACCTGCCATAGCAGATCCTATCAGGACAGGGTCGACGAGGAGCTCATCCCGGTCGATGACGAGGACTCGCAGTACCACACATACTGCGATGGGACCACCTCGTCCTCCGCAGGGCGGGGGAGGAGATGAGGCCGAGAGCTCTAGAGGCTCTCGAGGCTAGAGGGCGGGATACTGCCACTGAGATTGTATTATACTTGTATTGATAGAGGATTGAGTATGCCGAGGTACAGATTGTGGCATACCAATCTAGTTTTGATGATGTATATATTCTGTTGATATATATAGATGAGATATTTTTTGATCATATGACTTGTCTTATGTGATGCTTATGATGCTTTTTATGTTTGATTGATTGATTGAGTTGATTGATGTAATGATTTTATTGATGATTCATGTAATTATGTCGTTTTGGAAAATATTATAACTTGGATGTCATGCTATAAATATTTTAAATGAAATAATCTGATGTAACAAATTGATTGGTTGTAATGAAATGTGATAAAATAAAAGGAGATTTCTAACAATAATTTCAAAGGACATTGTCGCTATTATAGACCATTTCATGGAGTCGTTGCTCACTCGGTCGTCAAGCTAGTCCCAGGATAGAAATATTGTTAAAAGAAAAGAGTGCTTAAGAGACTGTCTTAAGACTTTGTTGTGATGATGCAAATGATGATGATGATGGTTTGCTTTCAGATTTCCATAAAAATATTATGCATGAAATATTGTAAAATAATTTTTGCTAGGCATAAATTCCTAAGTGTGATAAAATTGTTGAATAATTCCTTAAGAATTATACCATCATTGCAAAATGCAAAGGTTGACATAATGATATGAAATAATAAAAATGTGTTTGCTTTTGAAAAGCATAATTTGTGTAATAGAATGAAGTCATATGGTTTTTATGAATTTTGATAAATTGGAGAAAATATTGTTACAATGGTTTTCGCTAGGTATAGAATATGTAGGTATAGACTTATACCATCATCGCGAAGATCAAAGAAAATAGTTTTATTGCATGGTTGATTTTTAATGAACAGAAAAGATGAAAATGAGGACTTGCGCTAAGCATAAAACTCCAATTTTGGTTTTGGAATTATACCATCGTCGCGAAAGTCGATAAGATATATATGATATGTTTTAATTGAAATTTTTGATTTCTTCTATTATATAGTTGTCTTTGTGGTAAATAATTGTACTTGATTATTCCAAACAAGTTGCAAAAATAATATTTCAAAGTATTTTGAAAAAATTAGATTTATAAGGAATCCCATGTGCATAAGTGAATTCATTGCCAATCTTGATTTATCATAATGATAGACAAAATCTCTCAAATACAAATGTGTGTGCAATTGTATGGTTCGAGTTACCGATTTTGAGCAAGATACTATGATACAAGTGATTTGAATAAACCAACTAAGTGTTCATTAACCATGATGTAGATGCATATAACCATACTAGGCTACTATGTAGATCGGATTATCAAGAGCTAGCTAATCCATAAGCGAGACATAGGTCTGTACAAAAGAAGGTCGCTAATGTGACGGACATATCGCCACGCTAGGAGTTACCCAAGGCCAAGCAGGTTGGGCACAAACCACCTGTTATGGGGCTTACCTCACAGTTTTCGAATAATTGAGAATTCCAGGGATTCAAGCTCATCAACCCTTCTTTTTTTTTTTCAAAGGGTAGGGAAAGGGATTTTATTGCTTTCTTGCTTTCTTTTGAACTTTGCTTATTTTTCTTTTGCTTGATTTTTGAGATAGTGCTTGAAATATTGCTGGAATGATATAGAATAACATTTTTCTTTTCTCTTTTCTTTTTCTTGAACTTTTCTTTTCTTTTTCTTTTTCTAGGGATACTTGCTCGGATTAGCTGTAGAGCAAGGGATTTTTATTATGGGTAGGGGTGAGCTTGTCCTTTTGCCAATTCTCAAAGATTCTAGACCATGTGCATGATAGGATAGCGGGGAAACTGTTCACTCAAGAAATCGGTTCTACTATGTAGCAAAACATGGAAATTACAAATATAATCATTTTATTGTGAAAAGATGTGCTTGGTTTAAGTAAATACCAAGATCAATTCTCTATGCTCAAACTTTATTTAATTGATTTTTGTGAACTTTGATATAAGAGAGATTAGTAATCATGCCAGATAAAATCAAGATATTTATTATGTGAGTGTGCAAGTGAGGGATGCCAAATAAATGCTAGTTTTATCCAAAATAAGTTGAAACATATAACTGCAGTAATTGTAAGAAAATAATGATTTTGAGAAAGTTTTGAGAATGTTGACTCTCTCTTTATTCTATATATTGTTTTGGTTTCGAAAGAGTCAAGCATATAGCTGTTTTTGGATTTTTATGTTGATTTTTGTTTTAAAGCAAAAGAAACTTTACAAAATAAATGCGATAAATATTTTTGAAGATTTTTGAAGATTTTATGAATGTTTTTGAGGGTTTTGAATGATTTTGAACAAATATATACATGGATGAAATAATCAAATTTATGCATAATAACGTTTGAGATGTAAAATATTCATGGGTTCTTTAAGTTCTTTACCATCTAAGGTAGATAATTTATATGCTCCTGATTCAAATTTTGCGGTAATGATGTATGGTCCAAGCCAGTTGGGCTCAAATTTACCTTTCAGTTCTTTGGTTGCATTTGTATTTTTTGGATTTTCTTTTAGAACAAGATCGCCAATCTCAAAGGATCGATGACGAACTTTCTTATTATATGCTCTTTTAAGCTTGTTTTGGTATGCACGGAGATGCTCTAAAGCATTGATGCATTTTTCGTCTAGGAGTTCCAGGTGGTTGAGTCTGCCAGTGCGATATTCATCTCCTACTTCGGTGTCTTGAAGTAGGAGAGCCAAAGAAGGAACTTCTAATTCAAATGGAAAAAGCTGCTTCGGCACCATATACCAAAACAAATGGTGAAGTGCCTGTGGGGGTTCGAACACTAGTTCGATAAGCCCACAGGGCTGGATATAATTGAATATGCCAGTCACGGCCAGTTTTATTGACTAGTCTTTTGAGAATTTTGATTAGAGTTTTGTTAGAAGCTTCTGCTTGACCATTACCCTGAGGATAATAGGGAGTAGACCAGCGATGTTGAATCTTATATTTTTGACATAATTTTTTAACATCTTTATTTTTGAATGGAGTTCCATTGTCAGAGATGAGATTTGCAGGAATTTCGAACCTGCAGATGATTTGATTAAAAATAAATTTAGAGACTTGTGAACCAGTGCAGGAAGCTAAAGGCATAGCTTCGACCCACTTCGTGAAATACTCAGTGGCGGTTATGATGAACTTATGTCCATCAGAAGACACAGGGTTAATTTTACCAATAATATCCAAGCCCCATTTAGAAAAGGGCCAAGGAGAAGAAATAGCCTGCGGCTCTTGTGCGGGCGCATGGACAAGGTCGGCATGTTTTTGACACTTGTCGCAATGGCGCACATATTCATGTGCATCCGTTTCCATGGTAGGCCAAAAGTATCCTATCCGAAGGAGCTTTTTAGCAATGACGCTACCACTAAAGTGTCCTCCACAAGATCCATCGTGGGCTTCACTTAAGGCTGATTTAGACTCTTCTAAATTTAGACATCTTAATAGGATACCTTCAAAAGATCTCCTATATAAAGTATTGCCAATGATTACAAATCGACTTGCTCGTCGACGTAATAACCGACGTTGGTTGCGATTAGAATTAGCAGGGAAAGTCCCATTTTGGAGGAAATCAAATATGTCTGTATACCAGAGTTCAGGAGTGGTTTCCTTGATTAGAAACACATCCAAAGGCTCTAAGCATGACTTATGTGAAGCGGGTTCCTGGAGTCGACGAATGATGATAGTGGCATATTCGTCGTCTAACTCCAAGGGCAAGAGAGATGCAGTGGCGGCCATGGCGTCGGCTGCACGGTTGCTAGTTCGAGGAATGGCTTCCAAGGTAACTTGATCAAACAAGGCCATTAGTTGTAAAACATAGGCCTTATATGGGCGAAGTTTATCATCTCTGGTTTGATAAACTTCATTAATTTGGTTTATAACCAATTGGGAATCCCCAAAAACTAAGAGGTTTTTAATTTTAAGCGCTAAAGCGGCTCGTAATCCAAGGATTAGAGCTTCATACTCAGCGAGTATTGTTGGTGCAAGCAAAGGTTAGTTTGAAGGACGGAGGAATAAGATGTTTTTGCGGAGATATTAAAATAATACCCGCACCATCCCCACTCATGCATCGGGCTCCATCAAAGTATAAGGACCATTGTTCAACAAGGTGTGCCTCTAATTGAAGGCATTCATCGGGAAACTCGATAATGAGGGGATGAGTAGACTCTAAGGGTGCGGCGACTAATTGATCTGCTATGATTTGACCCTTAACGGACTTTCTGTCCTATGAAGGTGAGATCAAACTCGCTTAGAGCAAGAACCCACTTGGTTGTGCGACCCGATAAATAAGGTCGACTCATGAGATATCTTAAAGGATCATATTTGGCAATGACATACGTTTTTTGGCTAAGCATGTAATGTCGTAATTTTTGCGTAGCAAACACGACTGCTAGACATAACTTTTCTAATGCTGTATAGCGAGTTTCATAACTGACGAAAGTTCGGCTAATATAATAATTAGCGCGTTCTCATTTTTCATCATCAAGCTGAGCTAACATAGCTCCTAAGGCAGAATCTGAAGCAGAAATATATAAAAGAAATGGGCGATCAGATTTAGGCGGTGAAAGCACCGGAGGGTTAAGGAGATATTGCTTGAGAAGTTCAAAAGCTTCTCTACATTACGTATCCCAATTAAAGGGGACGTCCTTCTTAAGGAGTTTAAGAAAGGGACCAGTTTTGTCCACTAGCTTATCAATGAAGCGACGGATAGCTTGAAGTTTACCTTGTAAACTTCGTAATTCAGATATATTAGTGGGTGCGGGCATATCAGTGATAGCCGCAATTTTGAGAGGGTCAATTTCGATACCACGTAAAGAAACTAAAACCCCTAATAACTTGCCGGATTTAACTCCGAATATACATTTTGCTGGATTTAATCGAATGAGATATTCTCGTAATCGATTAAAAACTTTTCTTAAATCGTCTAAATGATGATCTTCAATAAGAGAACGCGCTATAATATCATCTACATAATCATGTAGGATATCATGCATCATATCATGAAAGATGTAGGTCATGGCCCGTTGATAAGTTGCCCCGGCATTCTTTAGGCCAAAGGGCATCACTTTCCAGCAAAAGGTACCCCAAGGGGTAATGAAGGTTGTTTTAGCCTGGTCTTCAGGAGCTATCCTGATCTGATTATAGCCGGAGAATCCGTCCATTAAGGACATCATCCCACTTTCGGCAGTAAAATCAATAATTTGGTCCATATTTGGAAGAGGAAAGTCGTCTTTAGGGCATGCAGCGTTAATATCTCTGAAATCTGTGCAAACCCTAACTTTGGTGGCTTCTTTCTTGGTGACTGGAACTACATTGGAGATCCATTCAGCATAATCAATAGCTTGTATGAAGATAACATTCAGGAGTTTTTCTAACTCCCCTTTGACTAGCAGAGCCACTTTGGGATGCATTTTTCTAAGTTTTTGTTTAACAGGTTTAGCATCCGGATGGACCACTAGGTGGTGCATGACTACAGAAGGGTCTAGACCTGGCATATCTTCATATGTCCAAGCGAAGACATCTTCATACCCTTTAAGAAATGCAATGTATTGTTCTTGTTTTTCTTGACTTAGTTCTGCTCCAATGTTGATTATGTGAGGGTTGTCCTCAGTTCCAATATTAATTTTAAGGACATTTTCTACCTCCATGTGTAGATCTCTTTCAAAATTAGGTGGGGCAGGTGAAACGCCCAACTCTTGTAACTCTTGTAAAGTTAATTTAGATAATTCGTTCTGAGGGTCGGTGGCCTCAAGTTGAGCTATGGTTGGTATAGAACCATCAAAATAAAACCCGTTATACAACATCTCTTCAACAGAGACATCATGGAAGATATCTCCTTCCAACTCTTCATCGGGGTCGAGCAATCATTTCGGGGTATGCTATGGATAGCATGTTGCATGAAAATGACGGATTTTTAAGAGGTAAATCAACATGTCTATCCAAATAGTCTTGATAGCATATGAGATGATCATCATCCTCAAAAGGAAAGGGTTGACCCTTACTAGGTAATAGGCCCACACCACATCGGGCGGGCCATGGTTCTACCTCGAAAGGTTCTTTCATGCCATTTTGGAAAGGTCCTAAGCCTTTCCCTTTATATCCCATTTTAAGCATCATGGGTTTAGCTTTAATATAATCGTTGGTAAAATAGCACCGAGCATATCCATCATGATGGGTTTTGATATTATGAGGGATTCTTCCCCAGTCATATCCTTTGTAAATGAAGGCGCAACTCCCGACTTGGTAAGTACTTCCCATAGGTTGTGGGAGGCCCAAAGTACGAGGAGATGGCGGCAATTGATTTAAAAGGTCTGAATCTTGCATGAAATCATTCATTTTTTCTGATATTAAGGTTGTAGATAAATCTGGTAAAAGATCATCAGAAAGGGCATAAGATGTAGAAGGCTTATTACCTATGTTTTGAGATGTGGAAGGTATGATAGATGTGTCCGAAGGTTTTGAATTTATGGGATTAGAACTTGAAGAATTGGTTGTAGTTTTAAGAGCTTTTTGATGTTCTACAGTGATTTGTTTAGCAGGTGGTTGATCTATATGGGAAGATGAAGTTAATGGAGGAGGAATAGATGAAATGATGGGTTTATATTTCACAGTTTTAGATGAAGAAGAACTAGGATATGTGGATGACAGAGCAGGGCAAAATTGCACTCCAACTGGTTCTGCCAATGCACACATATCAAAAGGTCTAGGGTCACCATGAATAGTGACCAACTGATTTTTAAACTCAAACTTAACACATTGGTGTAAAGTTGATGGGACTGCTCGCATGGCGTTAATCCAAGGGCGACCCAAAAGTATATTGTACGATGTCTGGGCAATGTACAATGAACACAGTTGTCTCAAGGGTTCTAGGACCAACTTGCAATGGGAGGGTAATGACTCCACACGTTTCTTGTGTTTCGTCATTAAAGGCTTTGATAATCATATCGGTCTTCTTCATTTCATCACTTCTAAAACCAAATCGTTGGTAGAAGTCAAAGGTGCAGATGTTTAGAGATGAGCCATTATCAATCGGGACTCGTTTGACAGCTACATCCCCAATTAAAGTTGTAATATACAAGGGATTATCCTTGTGTAAACCGTGTTGTGGGATATCTTTATCCCGAAAGTCAATACAATCAATCTCTCGCGTGATGATAGTATTGGCCATAGCTTCGGGTTGGATGTTTTGAGGTACCATCATCTGGCTCAAAGTAAGCATCAATTCATCCCTATGGGTGGGGGAGGATCTTAATAAATCTAAAAGGGAGATTCTAGCGGTGGTATTAGACAATTGCTCATTAATGCTGTAAGGAGGTTTAGTTTGAACAATAGGAGCATGACTTCCTTTATTAGGATTTCTCAGAACAAATGGAGCTGATCCATCGTTCTGGTTTGGTTCTTGTTGGGGATTTTGAGCTTGTTGTCGGGTGACGACTCCGATGGTACCTACAATGTTATAGTGATGACGTTGAAAGGGTCTTGGTTGAGAGTTTATGGCTTGTTCATAAGGAAGGACTTCATTAGAAGAAGGTCGAGTAGTGACTCTTTTGGGAAATGGTTCTTCTGGAACATTAGCATCTGTGATAGGTTGAATAGGATCTGATTCGTTTTCAGAACTATTCGATTGAATGGTGTCTACTTCACTCTCACTATCTGACTCTATATTGCTAGAATCAGAAGTTTGAAAATTATGTAAGAGCCTGGTTGTAACCAGGGATAAGGTTGTGTCGAATGTGTGAGAGTCCTGAACAGGTAATTGCCCGCTAATGGTTCCTACATATCGGGTAGGAGGGGGAACATTGTGATGTTCAATTTGATTGGCTACCTCTTTACCATGTCTTGGTAAAGGGTGTTGAAATATGTCTAAAGTTTGATTGGCATTCTGATTTTGATTTTGGGGAGCAGTCTTTTGGGTATTATTAGGAGGGTTTTGTTTAGGTTGGAAGGCTTGCACTTCCATTTCATTATTGTCAATAAAATCTTGTATTTTATGTTTCAATCTCTTACAAGCGTTGGTAGAATGTCCGGGACCTCTATGAAAATCACGAGTGCAAATCAGCTCTATATCCGGGTATGCTTGGGTCGGGTTCCCGGATAGTCGGCGGTTGGATTAAACCTCTTTCAAGAAGTTGAGGTAAAATAGTTGATAAAGGTTGGTTTAATCTAGTGAACTCTCGAGGAGGCTTATCGGGAGGTTTCAAGATGAATTTTTCTGTTGTTTTTGTTGCATTGACATTAGCAACATTTCTGCTGTCAGTGACTCCATCACCGACAACCTTTTTGTTTTTATATTGATTTCTAGATGTTTTCTCATCATCCTTCTTTCTAAGTTGGCCTCTCCTAATGAGGGCATCTTCTACCCTTCGAGCTAAGTCTATAGCTTGATCGAAGGTAGTCAAAGTAGCTGTTGATAGCTCATAAGAAAGTTGTTCTTGTAAATTGTTAATGAAAATGTCTAACATTTCCCTATAGGGTAGCACAAAGTGCAGTTTCCTGTCAATTGTCTCCATCTTGCTAAGAAATCAGCAAAACATTCGTCTTTATCTTGTTTTAAATTGTATAGGTCTTTAATAGTTACATGCCTCTCGATGTAGGCACTAAATTGATGAACAAATGACTCAGCTGTTTCTTCAAAGTTTCTTAAGGAATGAGTGGGCAATTGATAATACCACTCTAACGCCATTCCACCTAAACTTTTGGGGAACATTTTTAGTAATAGCAAGTCGTTATGCGATATGTCATGACATGCTATCCTAAACATGCGAAGATGTTCTATGGGATCTTCGGTTCCTTTATAGATAGGCGGGACGGGCATGGGAAAATGTTTAGGGTATGGTTGAGCTACCACTATGGGATCCAATGGTTGGCTACAAATCTCTCGATAATTATACGAGGGACGGTAGGGATCTATCTGGTCCATACGTGAAGCCAATTGTTTCACCATAGCTTCCAAACTACTAGTTTGCCCCCATATTGATTTGGTGGGGCATTGCCATAAGTGTTATGGGCGTAGGATGGAGGAACATGCAGATTAGATGCCATGTTACTATTGTGTAAAACATTGGTAGGAAAGATATTATGGAGGAGTTTTGAAGTTGGATTGTGTTGTATTGTAGATTGTTGAAAGTTTGTATTTGGCTTTGTTTTAGATTTTTGTCTATTTAAAGCATTTTGCTCAAGCTGTTTGGAGGAAGGAAGTAGTGAAGGGAATTTTATTTTGTGCGGGAGTGATTTTAGGTTGAGTAACAGGTTGCTTAGGAGGTTGGGTGACCTGTTGTTTGGTCATGGCTTGGGCTATAGTGACCATATTCGCATTAGATGGTCCACCCTTATCACTTTCTTGATCAATGAAAGACAAAGGATTAGTTTGCATATCAATCGCCCGTTCTAAGACTGCTTGAGCATCACTAATTTCCCCTTTATCAATACGGACTGCCACATTAAGGATGTCGATATGTTGATTAAGAAATTTTTGAAAATGTTCTGCGTTGTCAAAAGTGATGCCTCCATTTGGAGCTATTCTAGGGGACGAAGATTCTTTAACACTTCCTTCTTGTTCCTTATCTTCACCTAAGTCTTCATCTGATTGACCTAGAGTTTCACCTTCCGGATTTGTATCTCCAAGAAGGACATTTGGGTTTTCAGTTGTATTTTGTAGCCAATCTTCTCCTTCTCCTAAAATTTCTTTACCATTCCTAAGTTTAGTCATGGTGCTAAGTTTTGATTTCAGCAAATATATATATATATATATATATATATATATATATATATATATATATATATGCAACAAATTAAAAGGTATATATTTATATATACCTAATGCAATATTGTAAATGAAATGTTTAAGTTTTTTACTATGTTTTTTTTTTTTTTTTTTTTTATTTTGATTTTTAGTTTTTCTTTGAAACAATATAATAAAGACAGCAAATGAAACAAGAAATGCACACAATAATAATAAGGCTAAAAGTAGATGAACTAATCTTCTATGAATAATCTATGAATATCATTAATAGGTTCAAGTTGTTCAGGGGTCATGAAATGTTCTTCTTCAAATTGAAAGTTTTCTTTTAAGAATTTGATGAAAAGGGCTATGGTGATATTGTCTGTCTCAGATTTTGGTTGATAAAAGTAAAGCTCATGGCAATACTCTCGATATAGCACAGCTCGCGGAACTCTACTCCATATTTCCCTATCTGTGAGAACAACTTCTTGGTCCTCTACAAGGCCTAGGAATCGGTGTACAATGTCTGCATTCTCGAGGTATTCCTCGAAGCTGAACAACTCTGAAGATACTAAAGCTCTCCTATAGGCTAACCACCTATGGCAAGCTCTCTGAAGTTCATGATAGAACACTAATTGATGAGGATCCAGGATTCTATCCAAGACTAGCCTCTTAATCTGTTTAAGTTGTGTGGACCTAGATGAAATGATACTAAGTCTCTTGATAAGCTCGTCCCACAAGGATTGATTTCTACTTGCTTCAGGGACACTAAGGACAGAATTAACTTCTATGGCCGCTAATTGGTTTACTACGTTTATAGTAGCTGCTAACCTCTTTTTAGGAGCTACCATCTAAACATGATTTTGAACCTTAAATGTTTTAAAATGCATCTAAATTTTTTTTTTTTTTTGTCTTGTTTGTTTTTGTTCAAAAGGTTATGATGCATTCACGTCGGGTTCACCAAAATGTATCGCTCCAAATTTTTCGCACCCCTACCTTCAGGCTATTGGATCCGCGCCCGGAAGGAGGATGGGAAAAGGATGGTGCGGTACCTCGGACGAGAGGACTTTGCGAAGGTCCCGCCTCTCAAGGGAGGTGCATTTTGGTGATTTTTCGACGGATGGTGGGTTCACCGGGGAAACATTTGATGGCGGTTTCCACGCCTAGGTTTTGGGAATGAGTTTTGATGAGTTCGTTTTATTTTTAAACATTCATCCTAGGTTTGGCCGAATGATTCTAACTTAAACTACATGAAAATGCAATTTAAATGCATACGACAAACAGAAAGGAAAACAGAAACGAGAGAATTTGCGGGAGGCCAATGAAGATTACCCGATCCGGAAGTCTGATGGAGTTTCTGAAGCTTGAAGCAGTCTGGATCATCCGCAATTCAACAGAATCGCCTTCAATTTGATAAAATCGTCTGAACTGACAAGATCGTCTGAAATCTGACGAATTCGTCAGACGAATTCATCAGAGACCTGCAAAACAGCAAACAGATGCGAAATACGAGAAATTCTATTTTGCAAACAGGGGCAAACTATGTAAAACAGTAATATGAGTGTTGAACAATATACAAGAACAGAAGTAAATGCAAATAACTGTGTTTAGATAGCAGAATATGATCTTAATCTGTAAACTTAGACAAAATGGGTGAACTCCAAATGCAATATAATATAAAAGCTGAATAAACAATCTAATTTACAACATAAAATGACAGAGAAAAGAGACAGAAGAACAAACTCCAGGAACTGATTGCCTCGATGTGCGTTGCAGTCGAAATCGTCTCGCATCAGTACGAGATCGTCCCGAATTTGACGAGATCGCCTCCGATCTTGACAGGTTCGTCGGCTGCGATAGGTACTGGCTCCGGCTGAAAACCAGTGGTGTACCTACAATGAAATGACTATAGGACTAATGCAAAATATGAATTACGATGTTTTAGAGCATAAGGGTTCAATTTGCATAAAAATTCAGCGAGGGGTTGGGGAGGGAAAAGTCTTAGAGTTAAATAGGCATAGGATAGTTGTTGGGAGGTTGGAGATCATCCCAATTTGGGAGATCTCCAACGGGGGAAGGGTCCCAACGGCGCAGACACGCTTCTGCCCGGATTGGAGACCCGTTGGAATGGATTCCAACTATGCAAATTCAGTTTTGCGACGAAATCGTCTGGACGTTCTAGTCCAGACGAAATCGTCAAATCTGGGGCGATATCGTACGATCGGAGACGATATCGTCAAGCGGTCAAAACAACTGCTAAAAATGGCACGAAAAAGGAGGAAACGGGTTTCTCGGCGGTTAACGGGCGGTTTGGGAGGTTAAATTTGAATTTAAATTTATTTACTAAGGTGAATGTAATTATTCCAATTTTACTGCGCCAATTTTAGGGTGCTACAATGGGTAACTCCTTGAAAATAGGAGCTTTGGAAGAAGATGTGGATGGGTTAGAATATGAAATGGATGGATTTGAAGATGATAGGGATAATAATAGGTAGGTGGAAGGTAACATGGATTCATAGGGGTTTGAAATAAAATTATAATACTTGAAAGGTTCTACATTTTTGAGGATGCAATGGACTTGACCATCATGAACATATTTCAATAATTGGTGCAAAATTAATGGAACACATTTCATTTCCCTCATACAAGGTCTACCAAGAAGTACAATATACACCATGTCCCCTTCCAAGATGTGGAACATAGTATGCAACATTCTAACCCCTACTTCAATGGGTAAAACAACAGTGCCAACTGTGGTACACAAAGCATCATTAAATGCTTTGAGGGTGAATGAGGACTTGGAAATATGGGAAGGTGGAATGTTGAGGTGGCTAAGGGTAGTGGTAGTAATAATGTTGATGGATGAGTCAGTATCAATTAGGACTCTCTTAAATGGATTTTTATCTATCAGGACCATGATATGTAATGGAGGATCTACAAATTATGAGGTCATTGACTTTATTTCAAAGTCATAAAAGGTTATGGAAGGCTCCATGCATGTTCTAACACTCCCTACAAAATTGTTGAAGGCATTAGAATATTTAGCTTCAAAATAAATAGATTTAATAATTTCCATTAGGGCTTCTCTATTCCTAGGGGATTGTTGGATGATATCATATATGGACAATTTGGCTAAAGCCATTTTTAAACTTGTAGTTAACTGGCTTCTTAGGGATACCGCTGCCCTTAGAGGATGATGGATGGGTTGATTGGATGGACTAGAAATATGTATTGGTGGGGATGGATTTGGAGAGATTTGAATGGATGGTGGATTTGAAGGTTGTGACATGTTTTGTTGTTGGGAATTTTGTTGATTTTACCTTTGACCTCTTGTGACCACATGGACTGCTCCTACAAAATTCTGGTAATTTTGGATATGATTAACTTGGTTAGGAGGTGTGTGATGATTATTACCTCATACATTAGTTTGGGCATCTTCACAATTGGAAATAGGTGTTTGAAAAATTCCCAAGTTCTAATTTTATGGAGCTAGGGGGTTATCCACCTTAATGGCCCCCAAGTCTATGAGATCTTGAATGATGTTCTTAAAAACATTGCAAGTGTTGATATCATGACCATTTTTCCTATGGTATGGGCAAAATAGATGTTCCTTATAATTTTTTCTATGTTTGGTAGGGTCATTAGGCTTGATTTTGGGTAAAGCCAACTTGTTTGTGTCATACAACATTCATAAGAGGGCAGACTTTGACTCTGTTAAAGAAGTGTATTGGCATTAGGATTGAGTGTATTATCGATGGGAGGGGTTTTCCATAGTTATCATTGTGTTTTGCATCATGGGTGCTTGAGTTACCGAGGGGACCAAATGATAAGCAATTTGTTGTGGTTGTTGCATGGGTTGTTGAACCATTATGGGCTAGTTCATCACTACTTGATTCACTTGATTAGAAGTACTATCCAAAGAGGTTTGTGATGACTTATTTTGGCCTGATTGATTGCTTTTAAATTGGCCCTTGTTCTACCATTATTTCTTTTTAGGCTTAATTACACCCTCTTGGATTTGTATCTCCTCGGTGATGCTAGCATGTGCTAAGGCTTATTCAAATGAATGATAGGTATGAATCTAAAGCATCCAAGAGATGGGTTTTAAGCAACTCTTGGTAAATAATTTTATGATTTCATCCATTGGGAGGGAGAATGGTAATTTGGTAATGACTACCCTCCAACATTTTCCAAATTCATAGATAGTTTCATCATCCCATTGTATTAAGATGTATACATCTAATAATGAAAACTTATTTTTAATTTTTAGGACAAAATGCTCAAATAAAAGGTCAATCACTTATTAAAAAGTATAAATACTATGAGTTGGTAGCTAATTATACCACTCTATAGCATCCCCTCCTAATGTTCAAGGAAATATTCAGAGCATGAGAGCATTTTTGGTTTGAATATGAAAGCATGCAAGGATAAATGAGATAACATGTTCTTTAGGGTCCTCGGTTCCCCTAAATTTGTCAAACTTTGATAATGTAAAGTATACTAGATATGGCGATGATGGTATCGAAGGATGGATTGGTTGATGGATCAGTTGGCTTAAATTTGATCTTTGGATTGACATGCCAGGAGTGTTTTGCATCAACTAATCTATTTTTTTTTGCATGGCCTGAATCCTAAGATCTTCCCTAAGAATTTGGAAGCCTTGGATAACCTGATGATTTGGATATGGACTACAAGAAAATTTTTGGGGAGTTATTAGATGGTTTTTATGGAATTTCTTAGTTTGAAATTGATGGGGGGAAGATTGATGGTTGAGATAAGGAGAAGATTGATGAGGAGGAATATTTTGGAAGAATTGGTTGGGTTGGCTAGAATAAATTATGATTGGAGGGGTTGGATTTTGAATTGGAGGTGGATTGGGGATGGGAACCACCAAATATTGGGGTATCCAAGTGGAATTTTAGTTGGCCATGGTTGGTTGGGTTGAAACTACATGAAGCATAGAATTTACATGAACTTTTTGTCTAGAATTTTGATACTGTAAAAGCAATCTATTCACAAGATCCAACGTGTCATGAAGTTCTTGCTCGTACATAGAAGAAATTGACAAGGTTGTAGATAGATTAGAATATGAAGGTATGGATGTGGATGGATTGGAGGAAATAGGTATGGAGCAAGTTGCACATGATGTGGCAACTTTGGAGGTTGGTACCTGTGAGGTAGCATTAACATACTTCTCATAAAAAGTATTGGAACATATTTAGGTATAGACAGGTGGAGGATGAGTGTTAAAAACACTTGGGTTTTTTTGGGTTGGACTAGGAGAAGAGGGCATACCATATTCACAGGCATAATTAGGATATCCTCAAGTGGGATTGGATGGAAAGGATGTAGCCAATTCTAGTTGTGCAACATAGTCTTGGCTAATAGGTTCAAGGACATAGTTAGAAGACCTATAGAGGGCCTCTACCTTCTCCATGTCAATTTAGGTGGTTGGTTGCTCAATTTTTTGGGGAATATATCCATCTTGTGGGACATATGGGTCAATGGGCCTAGATGGACTAGGTTGGATAGAATTGGAAGGGTTAGCTACTAAAGTAGCGAGTATGTTTGTTGTATTTTCCATTAAATTATTTTGATGTAATACCATTTTTTGATTTTGAGTTAGAACCATAAATTAATTAAATCAAAATAACATTTTAAGACTATCAAATTAAATCTCCAAAACTTAAAATAGAGATAAAGAATTTAAAAACAATAAAAACAATCAATCAAAAGTTTCACCTTGTGTGGCTTACCTTGTTCATTGATTATCTCCTTTTAGTGTAAATTTCATTTAAAAAATGACATTTTTGTTTGTTTGATGTATCCTAATCTTGCTTAATGAAAAATAAAAGTGAAAAACTATGGCTGGATGGGGCAACGAGATTCTTATTGGTAATGAAATCTAGCAAGTTTGCTTGGGGGTGTTCCAAAGGTGTCTAAGGGTAGATATTTGGTAGATGGATATGAATGCCACCGTAACAAAACCTCAAAAAACAACTGGTGATGAAATCCAATTATTACTATTTAGAATGAATTGTGCTTGTGTGTGAATAATTTAAAATTTTTTGTTCTTTATGGTGTACAAAAAATGTCAAAGACAAACAAATTTTGCAAATCTAAATTAGAAGCCAACACCTAAGATGTGAATTTCTTCGATAGAGTGTGGAGTACACCGCTTAAAACCCCCTACCAAAATTGCAACCAGAGGGTTCATCCACATCTCTACCAAAGGAGTCACCCAAGGTCAGGGATAATATTTGCACTTAAGCACTATTCCTACTTAGATAAGAAAAATGAGTAGTCCACAAACCAAGTTGGGATCATCACCAAGCTGGAAACCATTTGGCTGCTCAGTATAAACCTCTTCTTCAAGCTTCCTATTCAAAAATGTTGATTTCACATCTGTCAACAAAATTGACAAGTGACTCACACTTGTACCGACTTTTGTCCCACACTGTACCAACACTGTAATTTTACTGCCAACTCTGTGCAAGCATCAAACACTATACCACAACACCAACCAAATCCCTTTTTATATTTTCAACTTGGTCAATGTTTTCTATAGTCACCGCTGGTCACACCTTACTTTCAACTGTTCGAATCAGGAGACAAAATTGTTAAACACTTCACGGCCAACTATAGTTCACCTTACTCAAACTCATACTTTTAGACCTTGGATAGGTATGATTCACAAAGCAAAGTTGCTCATATTGATGAGCTAAACATGATTCAATGATCATACTTCAATATTTTTCACCACAGTGTCATAATAGATCTAACAATCTTTACGTCAATGTGTAGTTCAAATACACACTGCTTTTATCGAAACACATATATGCAGCTAGGGCAACATTCTTTCACTAACCAAATTATCTGAACTGTTATAATCCTTAACTTTAGATAGTGGCAATAAGAACCATCACCAGTAAAAAAATGACATATAGCAATACTACCAATAATGACAACTCTCAATTTAATCACCACCCTTCACGACACTTCCACAAACAACTACATGAACTAAAAACACACTTCGACAACTATACGACAACTTCCATGACTACTTGCCTTTCATCCTCAGGTAATCAAAAAATGCATAGGAGCATTAAAATGAAACTTCAATATTGCTCCCATTGAGGACGTGCTACCTGGAGTTTCTTAGTGCAATAGCGGAGTAGTCTCCTTCAGTCCAAGGAGACACGATTTCCTTTCTTCTATCTTTCTCCAAAATTTCTTGAACTTGGGCTTGGATTTTTCAACTACATCCCTATTTTGCACCTTTTCATGAACTCGAACATTTCTCTTGTGTGGTTGTCTCTTGTGCATCCTTGATGAATGATTATTTTCCTTTCTTTTATGTACATGATTTATTCCTTGTCTGTGTTGTGTTCTTTGTGTCTGATGAAATCTACTATTTTTCCTTAGATTAGATACAAAAGTTCTTGGACAAAACCTTGCTATGTGCCCATGACCATTACATTGAAAACATTGTACATAGTGTTCACTCAGAAACCTAGATGTATTTCTACTAGCATAACTCTTTGATTTATTATTCAATCCACAATAAATTGCCTTGTGACCATACTGGTTGCATCTGAAACAATAGCCATTAAAAGTATTATTATGAATAGAGTGAGAGTGATAGAACCTCTTTTGTTGTGGTTGCTTTGTCTGTAGATATCCTTTGATATTTTCTTCCTTTTGAAGATTCAGCTTCAAACTTTTCTTGCTTCGATCCTTCAATAGTGAACTTCTTCTTCTCTGCAGAGTTGGAAGATGAAGGTTGTTCAACTTCATATCCAAGACCATGCTTATCCGTGGAGCTTCTTTGTTGGCTTATCATTTTATCTAGAAACTCTATGCTCTTCTCGAATTTGAGATTTGTATTGGCCTCTTCTAGTTTTTTCTTCAATAAAACAATCTCTTCCTCTTATTTGCAACAACCAATCTCTTTCTCATTGATCTGTGACCTGAGAGTTTCTTCAATCCTTTTGAATTCTTCTACTTATACTTTCAAACTGGTTATTATTTCATTTGCATCCTCAAGCTTTCTTGAGATTTTCTTATTCCTTTTTCTTTCTATCTTCAATTCATCTAGAGCTGCAATTAGTTCCTCTTTCAAATTTATCTCTGCATCAATTTCTTCTTCATCACATTCCTGTTCTTTTTTTGTTTCTTCTTCGAGTGTCATGAAAAGACCTCCACTTTTTTCCTTTTTAGAATCATCCTCTAGGACTTCATTAACTCTCAGCATATATGCCTCTATTTTCTCATCGTCATTTTCATGAATACTCCTCAGTTTTTCCCATATTTCTTTTGTCATTTTACAACTCATGATCTTTACCAATTCACTATCTACTAATCTGCACCTGATAGCATTCTTTGCTTTTGAGTCATTCTCAAATAGTTTTATTTCGTTAGCCTCTTTTGGAGGAGTGATGGGTATTGTGTATCCACTAACTACTGAATCCCAGATGTCATATCCCAAAGCACAAAGATATGCCTGCATCTTGATTCTCTAGATCACATAATTTGTTTCGTCAAACAAAGGTGCTTGGTTTGATAAGAAGTCTTCAACCTTTTTTGGTTCAATTTTCTCTTCCATAGGAACTGAAACTGACTGAGATGCCCTTTTGGAGGAGGATCTATTCTTCTTACCCATTGCATACTAATCCAAGATCAACCCTGAATGATTTAGCCTGAGAAGGGAACTTGGCTATAATACCAATTGTTAGTCTTACAATGGCACTGAGAGGGGGGGTGAATCAGTGTAGCTCTTTTAATCTTGAATTTACAACTCTTAAAATAGCAACAATTAAAACTTATAAACAGATACAAGTATGGCAAAAGAACATCACACAACACAAGATTTAACGAGGTTCACCAATGTGGCTACTCCTCAAAAATGACTGCTTGGACTACCATCCAAATCCAGCCTTTGCAAAGCTACAACTTTACAAACAATTTACCAACACCCACTGGAAGGAGCACCAACCCCTTATTTATCTGCACCAACAGAAAGGAGCACCAACCCCTGATGCCAAGCTGCAACCTGGACTTCAATTTGAATCAAGAAGTTTAATAGAAAATACCTTCGCTTTTACAAGACCCTGACTGGTCTACTTCACCTTTGCGTTCTCTACGCACTCTGCTCTCTCTGCGCAATCACTTCGCACACTCTGCTTCATCACAGTCGAACTTCATGATCGTCTTCTCCCTTTTGTGCACTCTACTTTCTTTGCAAGTTTCACACTTAGCACGATTCGACATGACTTGCTCTCTACGCACTATGACCGAACTTCGCTCACTTTGCGCACTTCGCCATCATCTCATCGCTTCTGCGCTTTTTGCGCTCTTACGGCCGCATTTCACACTTTGACTCGCATTCAACGACTTATACAACGACACTTCAATTCTCCAAATAGCCCTACTTTTATAACAACATTTTCATGATGAAAACCCTAATCTCAGTCGGTTGTAAACCCTAATCTTAGTCTGTTGCAAGCCCTAATCGTTAGCTGCAAACCCTAATCTTCATCGGCTTACATCGGTCTTCGTCGGCTTCAACTACCCCTATAACTCTTCTATTGCTGTTGCCGCAAAAACACATGTCGCGATATCGTGACACTTTTTCATCCGTACGCTTTCTCTTAGCTTTGGCCCGTGAGAATACAACATGTAGCGATATCGTGACACTTTTTCATCCGTACGCTTTATCTTGCCTTTGGGTCACGAAAACGCAACATGTCGCGATATCGTGACACTTTTTCTCCTTAGCGCTTTCTCTTGCCTTTGGGTCACGAAAACGCGACATGTCGCGATATCGTGACACTTTTTCTCCTTAGCGCTTTCTCTTGCCTTCTGGTCACGAAAACGTGACATGTCGCGATATCGTGACACTTTTTCTCCTTAGCGCTTTCTCTTGCCTTCGGGTCATGAAAACGTGACATGTCGTGATATCGTGACACTTTTTCTCCTTAGCGCTTTCTCTTTCTTCGGCCCCCGAAAATACATGTCGCGATATCACGACACTTTTTATCCTTATCTTCCTTCTTTTCACAAAAATGACATGTCCTGATATCTGACACTTTTTTCCTTTTCCTTCAACATTCAAATCACATTCTTTCCTTGAATCAAACTTCCTATATGTCACAAATCGCGACACTTTTTCTACTTGCTTCTCTTTTCTTCGAACATGTCACGAAATCGTGACACTTTTTCTACTTGCCTTTTTTCTTCCAACATGTCGCGAAATCGTGACACTTTTTCTACTTGCCTTTTTCTCTTCCAACATGTCACGAAATCGTGACACTTTTTCTACTTGCCTTTTTCTCTTCCAACATGTCGCGAAATCGTGACAGTTTTTCCACTTGCCTTTTTTCTTTCCATCATGTCGCGAAATCGTGACAGTTTTTCCACTTGCTCTTTTTCTTTCCAACATGTCACGAAATCATGACAGTTTTTCTTTCTCTTCCAACATGTCGCGAAATCATGACAATTTTTCTTTCTTCTTCTCTCTCTTCCAACATGTCGCGAAATCGTGACAGTTTTTCTTTCTTCTTCTCTCTCTTCCAACATGTCGCGAAATCATGACAGTTTTTCTTTCTTCTTCTCTCTCTTCCAACATGTCACGAAATCATGACAATTTTTCTTGCCTGCTGTATATGTCACGATATCGCGACACTTTTCTTACTTGTCTTTTTCTTTGATCTTTTGCAAGTGGTCCACTTCGGTCTTCTTGGAAAATCACTGTACATACTCTGAGTAACCTTTGAACTCTTGTCTTCTGCATCTGAATAGCTTTTGAACTTCCTATCCACTGCATCAATAGATCTGTCTGACTGTGTTGACAACAATGACAATACTGTTTGCTGCACCTTGCTCAACAATCTCCCCCTTTGGAATTGTTGGCAACACATGTGCAATTTTCCTGTAATTCTTCTCCCCCTTTGACAATAATACCAAAGGGCTACTGCAGACTCCCCCTGAGTCTATGCACAACATTCTCAGGCACAAATTATTACAGTTAGCAAAAATTACAAACATGAGCAAAAAGATAAACAAATACACAAATGCTCCCCCTGAGAATGTGATCCCGATAGCTAGTCAATTCTTGGGAAACGTGACCACTCCACAATCTGTTGTTGGAATAAAAATCCAACTTAACCTCACTTTCTGCAACTTTCTCCTACGTACAACACACTGTCGCTGCAAAATATTCTGCCTCTACTGTGGATAAGGAAACTGACTCTTGTTTCTTACTGTTCTACGCGACCAATCTGTCTCCAAGATAGAATGCACCTCCACTGGTACTCTTTCTATCATCTACACATCCTGCCCAATTTGCATCTTTAGGATACCATAACCCATACTCCATAGTACCCTTGTGATATTATAGAAGACTCTGTCTCTTTGTTACACTGACTGGTGGACCTCTTCTTCACTTGAAGAATCCTCACTCAGATCTATCTTCAACTGTGTTGGCTGCTAGATTTCTATCCATTGAGACTCTGACCTCTGTACTCTATCACCTCCAAAGCTCGATCAATAGGCTCACTAAGAACCTGCTCAATAGGCTCACAACAAACGCTTAACAAGCTCACATAGAACTTGTCCAATGCTGAATAACAAGCTCATAAAAAACCTGTCCAAGTCTGCTCCACCAAGCTCACTAAGAACTTGTCCGAATCTTCTCTAGCAATCTCACCAAGAACTTGCCCAAATCTGCTCTAGAAATCTGTCCCAACATTGTCCTCAAATATTTCCCAAAGGCCTTCTCAACGGCTCAATCAATCATGCTCAAGTAGTACTCAAAATGAACTCAATAATGAATGGCGATCTCAAATCAAATCCACTTCATAGAAAAAATCACTTCACACATAACTTGACTAGGCTCAATCAAATCAACTCAACCAATCATCACAAGGGACAACTCTCTCTCACACAACCCTAGTCCAAGTATGTATCAACCAACTCAAATAATTCCAACAATGCTCAACCACAAATATCACATAACAATGATACTCATGTTCTTTTCTAACTCAAGTTCTTTCACAACCAATGGGTTTAAACCACTATGCTTATAACACAAGGTTTAAACACAACTCTCAATTCAGAAAACCTTGATGCATTCAACCAACCACTTTCGAAAAAGGAAACCACAAACAATCATTTTCCCTTCAATGATATTTCAGAAATCAACCACCATAATGTTGTCACATGAGTCTCTTTGGGATTAGCCTGAAATCGTGCTACCATGCATACTGCCTGCAAAATATCTGGTCTGATAGCTGTCAGGTACAGTAGGCTTCCAATCATAGATCTGTACATGATTTGATCAACAGGTGGAGATTTGTCATTCTTGCTCAACTTGCACCCTTTCTTAAGCCTTTGTTGAGTGAGATAGTTGTCTAGCCTTGCATATCATGCTCGGGTGCCTGTTTCAAGCCATATATCTTCAACTTACAAACCAAGTTGGGATCATCACCAAGCTGGAAACCATCTGGCTGCTCAATATAAACCTCTTCTTCAAGCTTCCCATTCAAAAATGTTGATTTCACATCTGTCAACAAAATTGACAAGTGACTCACACTTGTACCGACTTTTGTCCAACACTGTACCAACACTACAATTTTATCGCCAACTCTGTGCAAGCATCAAACACTGTACCACAACACAACCAAATCCCTTTTTATATTTTCAACTTGGTCTATGTTTTCTACAGTCACCGCTGGTCACACCTTACTTTCAACTGTTCGAATCAGGAGACAAAATTTTGTTAAACACTTCACGGCCAACTATAGTGCACCTTACTCAAACTCATACTTCTGGACCTCGGATAGGTATGATTCACAAAGCAAAGTTGCTCATCTTGATGAGCTAAACATGAATCAATGATCAGACTTCAATATTTTTCACCACAACGTCATAATAGATCTAACAATATTTACGTCAATGTGTAGTTCAAATACACACTCGCTTTTATCGAAACACATATATGCGGCTAGGGCAACATTCTTTCACTAACCAAATTATCTGAACTGTTATAATCCTTAACTTTGGATAGTGGAAGTAAGAACCATCACCAGTACAACAATGACATATAGCAATACTACCAATAATGACAACTCTCAATTTAATCACCACCCTTCACGGCACTTCCACAAACAACTACATGAACTGAAAACACACTTCGACAACTATACGACAACTTCCTTGACTACTTGCCTTTCATCCTCAGGTAATCAAACAAATACATAGGAGCATTAAAATGAAACTTCAAGATTGCTCCCCCTGAGGATGTGCTACCTGGAGTTGCTTAGTGCAATAGCGGAGTAGTCTCCTTCAGTCCAAGGAGACACGATTTCCTTTCTTCTATCTTTCTCCAAACTTTCTTGAACTCGGGCTTGGATTTTTCAACTACATCCCTGTTTTGCACCTTTTCGTGAACTCGAACATTTCTCTTGTGTGGTTGTCTCTTGTGCATCCTTGATGAATGATTATTTTCCTTTCTTTTATGTACATGATTTATTCCCTGTCTGTGTTGCGTTCTTTGTGTCTGATGAAATCTACTATTTTGCCTTAGATTAGATACAAAAGTGCTTGGACAAAACCTTGCTATGTGCCCATGACCATTACATTGAAAACATTGTACATAGTGTTCACTCAGAAATGTAGATGTATTTCTACCAGCATAACTCTTTGATTTATTATTCAATCCACAATAAATTGCCTTGTGACCATACTCGTTGCATCTGAAACAATAGCCATTAAAAGTATTATTATGAATAGAGTGAGAGTGATAGAACCTCTTTTGTTGTGGTTGCTTTGTTGTAGATCTCCTTTGATATTTTCTTCCTTTTGAAGATTCAGCTTCAAACTTTTCTTGCTTCGATCCTTCAACAGTGAACTTCTTCTTCTCTATAGAGTTGGAAGATGAAGGTTGTTCAGCTTCATATCCAAGACCATGCTTATCCGTGGAGCTTCTTTGTTGGCTTATCATTTTATCTAGCAACTCTGTGCTCTTCTCGAATTTGAGATTTGTATTGGCCTCTTCTAGTTGTTTCTTCAATAAAACAATCTCTTCCTCTTGTTTGCAGCAACCAATCTCTTTCTCATTGATCTGGTGACCCGAGAGTTTCTTCAATCCTTTTGAATTCTTCTACCTGTACTTTCAAACTGGTTATTATTTCATTTGCATCCTCAAGCTTTCTTGAGATTTCCTTATTCCTTTTTCTTTCTATCTTCAATTCATCCAGAGCTGCAATTAGTTCCTCTTTCAAATTTATTTCTGCATCAATTTCTTCTTCATCACATTCCTGTTCTTTTTTTGTTTCTTCTTCGAGTGTCATGAAAAGACCTCCACCTGTTTCCTTTTTAGAATCATCCTCTAGGACTTCATTAACTCTCAACATATATGCCTCTATGTTCTCATCATCATTTTCATGAATACTCCTCAGTTTGTCCCATATTTCTTTTGCCATTTTACAACTCATGATCTTTACCAGTTCACTGTCTACTAATCCGCACCTGATAGCATTCTTTGCTTTTGAGTCATTCTCAAACAGTTTTATTTTTTAGCCTCTTCTGGAGGAGTGATGGGTATTGTGTATCCACTAACTACTGAATCCCAGACGTCGTATCCCAAAGCACAAAGATATGCCTGCATCCTGATTCTCTAGATTGCATAATTTGTTCCGTCAAACAAAGGTGCTTGGTTTGATAAGAAGTCTTCAACCTTTTCTGGTTCAATTTTCTCTTCCACAGGAACTGAAACTGACTGAGATGCCCTTTTGGAGGAGGATCTATTCTTCTTACCCATTGCGTACTAATCCAAGATCAACCCTGACTGATTTAGCCTGAGAAGGGAACTTGGCTCTGATACCAATTGTTAGTCTTACAATGGCACTGAGAGGGGGGGTGAATCAGTGTAGCTCTTTTAATCTTGAATTTATAGCTCTTAAAATAGCAGCAATTAAAACTTATAAACAGATACAGCAAGTATGGCAAAAGAACATCACACAACACAAGATTTAACGAGGTTCACCAATGTGGCTACTCCTCAAAAATGACTGCTTGGACTACCATCCAAATCCAGCCTTTGCAAAGCTACAACTTTACAAACAATTTACCAACACCCACTGGAAGGAGCACCAACCCCTGATTTATCTGCACCAACAGAAAGGAGCACCAACCCCTGATGCCAAGCTGCAACCTGGACTTCAATTTGAATCAAGAAGTTTAACAAAAAATACCTTCGCTTTTACAAGACCCTGACTGGTCTACTTCACCTTTGCGTTCTCTATGCACTCTGCTCTCTCTGCGCAATCACTTCGCACACTCTGCTTCATCACAGTCGAACTTCACGATCGTCTTCTCCCTTTTGTGCACTCTGCTTTCTTTGCAAGTTTCACACTTAGCACGATTCGACATGACTTGCTCTCTACGCACTACGACCGAACTTCGCTCACTTTGCGCACTTCGCCATCATCTCATCGCTTCTACGCTTTCTGCGCTCTTACGACCGCATTTCGCACTTTGACTCGCATTCAATGACTTATACAACTACACTTCAATTCTCCAAATAACCCTACTTTTATAACAACATTTTCATGATGAAAACCCTAATCTCAGTCGACTGTAAACCCTAATCTTAGTCGACTGCAAGCCCTAATCTTTGTCGTCAAACCCTAATCTTCGTCGGCTTACATCGGTCTTCGTCGGCTTCAATTGCTCCTATAACTCTTCTGTTGTTGTTGCCACGAAAACACATGTCACGATATCGCGACACTTTTTCGTCTATACGCTTTCTCTTAGCTTTGGCCACGAGAATACAACATGTAGCGATATCGCGACACTTTTTCATCCGTACGCTTTCTCTTACCTTTGGGTCACGAAAACATGACATGTCACGATATCGTGACACTTTTTCTCCTTAGCGCTTTCTCTTAGCCTTCAGGTTGTGAAAACGTACATGTCGCGATATCACGACACTTTTTCTCCTTAGCGCTTTCTCTTGCCTTCGGGTCGTGAAAACGTGACATGTCACGATATCGTGACACTTTTTCTCCTTAGCGCTTTCTCTTGCCTTCGGGTCGCGAAAACGCGACATGTCGCGATATCGTGACACTTTTTCTCCTTAGCGCTTTCTCTTTGCTTCGGTCACGAAAATACATGTCGTGATATCGCGACACTTTTTCTCCTTAGCGCTTTCTCTTGCCTTCTTGAGTCACAAAATGCGACATGTCACGATATCGTGACACTTTTTCTCTCTAGCTCCTTCTCCTGCCTTTGAGTCATGAAAATGTGACATGTCACGATATCATGACACTTTTTCAAGTCCTTAGCTTTCTCTTTATCATGAAATCGTGACACTTCCTTTGTCTTCTTTTCCTTTGTCACGAAATCGTGACACTTTTTCTACTTGCCTCTTTTTCTTTAACATTGTCACGAAATCGTGACACTTTTTCTTTCTCTCTCTCCTTTATAACAACATGTCGCGAAATCGTGACACTTTTTCTAACTTGCTTCTCTTTTCTTTGAACATGTCATGAAATCGCGACACTTTCTTCCTACTTCTCTTTTTCTTCCAACATGTCACGAAATCGTGACACTTTTCCCACTTGCCTTTTTCTCTTCCAACATGTCGTGAAATCGTGACAGTTTTTCCACTTGCCTTTTTCTCTTCCAACATGTCACGAAATCGCAACAGTTTTTCCACTTGGCTTTTTTCTCTTCCAACATGTCACGAAATCGCGACAGTTTTTCCACTTGCTCTTTTTCTCTTCCAACATGTCACGAAATCGTGACAGTTTTTCTTCTTCTTCTTCCAACATGTCGCGAAATCGTGACAGTTTTTCTTTCTTCTTCTCTCTCTTCCAACATGTCGCGAAATCGTGACATTTTTTCTTTCTTCTCTCTCTCTTCCAACATGTCATGAAATCGTGACAGTTTTTCTTTCTTCTTCTCTCTCTTCCAACATGTCGCGAAATCATGACAGTTTTTCTTGCCTATTGTATATGTCGCGATATCGCGACACTTTTCTTACTTGTCTTTTTCTTTGATCTTTTGCAAGTGGTCCACTTCGGTCTTCTTGGAAAATCACTGTACATACTCTGAGTAACCTTTGAACTCTTGTCTTCTGCATCTGACTAGCTTTTGAACTTCCTGTCCACTGCATCAACAGATCTGTCTGACTGTGTTGACAACAATGACAATATTGTTTGTTGCACCTTGCTCAACAGGGTTCTCTAAAACCCTAGCTACAAAATATGTAGTGTCTTCAATGTATCTTGCTTCCAACAGATTGAGTGGGCTTCTTGTTATCCATAATTGGGCCACTCTAGCTTCAACAACTACTCAAATCCTCTTGACTAATGCTATCTGATCCTGCACATACAGCAAATATAAAGTAGTCAGTAAACAAAATGAGGGTTCCACAGTGTGAACCCTCAAAAATGTAAACTAAAAACCCTATATCTATGTAAAAAAATGCACATAATCCAAATAAAATCAAATAAAAATGCATAAAATACTTACTTTGTTGTTGATGATGTTATTCTAACGCTCTATTACAGATTGATGGTAGGGTTCCCCAATGACACCTAATTATCTTACACTATAGGCTCTAGTTAGCACCTATAAAATTTATTAGGCACATTTTTGTGCCTGTGGAATGCACTAGGTATGTGGGAGCACCTATGGGTAGGGTTAGATCTATAGAGGTAGATCGAAGGGTTGCAAAGGGTTTGGTAGATGGAAGATGATGGTAGTTGCAAAAATAGGCTGCAAGAATGAAAGGGATAAGGAAAATCCTAGGGTAATCTAGGGCTTTTTGGGGAAGATTAGGCTAGGACACGACTAATGCAAGGTAGGTCAAATTTACTCAGAAAGTAAGCTCACGAAGGTTGATTAGCAAGAGCTCCAATCAAAGCTAGTTTGAACCAGTTAGCAAAAGTTCTAGGGGTTTGAGCATTGAGAATGCTCCTATTTATTATCAAGCCTAAGGTTTTCTTAGGGTTTTAGCTTAACACTTTTGATCATGTGGCTAATATTAAAGTGGATACAAAGGCTGATATTAAACTTTAGGTGTGACATAGATTAAGGAATATGAACGACTAATATTAGATTGGATCGGATGATTGTGGTTAATTTAACTTATAAATATATATTTTATTATATAAATATTAAAATATAATATAAAATATTATATATAAATATAAATAAAATAAAATAAACATAAATAAATCAAATTGGGGTCTTAAAATGGTAGGAAATGGGTAAAGTGGGCCATTGGATGGTGGGAAAGGCATGGAATGGCCAATTGAATGGTGGGAAAGGGGTATGGTGGACAAGTGGCTGGTGGAATGGACTGGATGGAGGACAAGTGGCTAGGATTTGGTGTCTACAAGATGCAAGGTCAAACGGAATAAGGAAGTGTATACCTCTATCCCTTGGAGTAGTTAAGTGACATGGCCTTCTTAGGGAATCAAGATGATCACACTTCAATTCTTATGAAAGCTGTTTAAATCTTTGATCAAAATCCAGCAACACTTTGTTACATTAAAACTTGAGAACTCGATAAATTTTTGAAATATATAGATTCCTCAAAAAGAATCTAATAATAGTGCCAAATTGCACATGAAAAAGTGAAGGATCAATTCATATTAAGAAAATGAATACCTTTTCCTTGAAATCTCATGCAAACTGATTGTATCATGTTTTTTGTCTAATCATGGCTCATGCACACATAAAATTACGATGTAAGTTCATGTGTGGGTTTAATTGATGGTTTCAATTACCAGTTATGTCCCACTCTTATTTTGGATTTACTTCTAGCATGACCATCCCTAGGTGGGACAACCCTGACTGGGGGCCATCCCTTAGTAGGATGACCTCTAGAGGTCATCCCCTGAAGGGATGGCCAAGATTGCAAAGGGAAATATCCCTTTATTGAGTGGTGAAAACAATTGTTTAATCCCTAAGGCTATCCAAAGTGGGTCATATGGTCTTTAGGGAGTCCATATAGGTAGTTTCTTCAATATGATGGGTTTTAGGTGCCTACACCAACCTACCCAAATACCTTTAATTACTTGTAAGGTGATTAAGGTTGTAAAACCTAAGGCTAGTCTTTGTCCTTCCCTAAATCCATCTTCATTGGCTACTTATTCTCAAATAAATAGTGTGTTAATGTATCTAACTATAAATAATCAATCAAATCAAACTAATGAAAATTAATATAAAAATCAGATTTATAATCAAATAATCATAAGTAATCAATTTAAATTTGCAAATCAAATATACCTTAACAATGATTATCAAGATAGAAATCAATATTTATTAGATCTAGCCAAGCTCCCTTAATATCCTAAAACTATAGGATTATCTTCTAGGAAGGGTAAATTGGTAGGAATAGTAATTTTTTCTTTTATTTATATTGATACTACTAACAAATATTAAATTCATGGTAGTAACCCTCACCTAATAAAATGACAATATGCTTCATTCTACTTGTTTAACTTGTATCCTATCTCAAAGAAAATTATTTCAAACATAGGATATCAAGGAAAAGAATTAGACCTTTATAAATAGGATATTAAAGATACCTTAGAGACCAAAGCCTAGTTGGATTGATATGAGATAGGTTATATCACTAACCATAGTTAGCCTAATTCCCTTTCATTTGATAATGATGATGAAGCAAATTTTCTTTTTGAGAGTCCCATGAAGATATAATTTCTACAAATGGGCTATATTAGAACAATATGGATGAGGATTTTTTTCTCCCCTTTTATCCTTCATCTTTTTGTCTTAAATATTCTATTAGTGTAAATCTATTAATCCTATTACATATTGAGTTGGTTGTCAAAGAAAGCAACTATGAGAAGAAGGATACCTCATGTGATTTTACTTAAGATATTTCTTTTTATTACCTTACCTAGAATAGCTTATTTATTATGGATATTTACCTTAGATATCCAATATTGTCATGTCCTAATTAATAGATGGCAATCAACCATTCCTTAATCACATAGATCTCAAAAAATTGTGAATGTTACCTACCCCTCCTCAATTGGAAGACAAATCACACATTTTTATTTAGGAAACCATTGACATCAATATTGTGATACTAGACACTCAAAATCCTAAAATTAGGTAAGGTATTGATCCCTACTAAATTCAAAGGATATGCCAATTTTTGTTAGGTGAGATCATTGGTGAAAAAGCATTAACATATATTGAATAATCAAGATGCTTAAATACAAAGCCTTAGGCTAAAGATAGCCTAATGAAACACGTGAAATAATATCCTAGTTCATAGCCAATAAAATATCATATGGTGCTAACAAACTAACCTATCTCACTAATGTCGCTAACAACTAACAATTAGCCAATGACATAGATATTCACTAAATAGATATTTAGTGAATATATTTACAATGGTAGAAAATATATTACCTAGGAAAATATACTAATTACCAAATAAGGTAATATTAGGAGTTACTAACATAGTAACTCTAACATCCCCCCTTATTACATTATTTGGGTAATACATATAACTAGTAATACATATAACTATCCCAATACAATGAAAAATATGTTGATATATTGTTTCTTGCTCTTTCATAGTGCTCTAGCTACTCCTAAGAAAAAAGTGGATCATTCCTCAATTTGTCTTCATACTAATGAATGTCCTTATTGTAATCTTGCCATCCAACCAAATTGCATGGATAACCGGTTGCTACAACCGCTAGGTGTAGCAGAGTAGATCACTTTGTATGAGATTCATTCGGTTATAATATGATGTAAAAGTTTCGATAAGGTATCTAAGGTGTCGGTCGCTATCGAAAATTCACCTTTATAAGTTTCCCCCCTTGTTGCAAAACATGTTGTAATGAAATTTCTGAAATAATTGTGACTAAGGTATCGGTCATTGCTGAAAATGCACCCTTATAAGTCTTCTTACTTTTTTACAAAAAAATTTGTGAAGTAAGAAAAGAAATGTTTATCCCCCCTTAATTGAAAAAGATGTGTAACTTATGAAAGTTTTTACACATATTGCCTCCTAGGCAAATATTACACCATAAAATTACCCCCTTTTGTTACAAGTACTTCAAACAAAGAGAGTTTGCTATTTATGAAGCCTAAAAGAGGTACAATCACCCCTTTATTTCTAGTACTTCAAACAAAAAATTATGCTATTTATGAAGCCTAAAAAGAGGTTTTGGAAAAGGTGCTTTCCTAGGGTGATAAATTTATTTTCCCCTTTACAATATTGTCTTAGCCATGAGCACTTTGTGTGCTCTTTCTGAACCAGATTCAGAATCAAAATTAGACACTTCACTAACAACATGGATTCTGTGATGTGCCTTTTCCATTTTATTTTTTCTTGTTTGGAAACCAACACCGATTGGTGTCATGGTTTTCCTGTTTACAATTTGTGCAAAACTTTGCTTCTTAGGTAATTTTATTAAAAAAATTTACCAAACAATCCTTCCTTATTGTAAGTACTTCAAGCATGGTTGCTATTATGAAGCCTAGAAGAAAAGGTATAATTTTTATAACTTCTACTTTTCTGATTGCCTTTACAAGTTTTATCTCCCTCTTATCAAAATCTATGTTTGAAGGAAGAAAGAAATTTTCCCCCCTTAGTGCAAAATATTGCTACTTTCAAGGTTCCTTATTTTTACAAAAACTGATTCTTTCTTTTGATATACCCCAAAAGAGTACCAAAATATAATTCACTCAAAAATATATTTAATGACACCTGCCTAAAAATCCTCTTGAAGAGAGAATCAATTTGAGGAAATTGAGCCAAACAAATAAGAGTGAATTAGGGGTTTTTAATTTAGGAGATAATATCAAGTAAATTGGCTTTAAACCTGTGCAATGATTTACACAAATTATTGTAAAATTTTGGGGTTTTGAGTGTTCTTGATTTTATGACTTATAATTGCAAAAAAAAATGCAATAATCAAACAAGAATGCCCACAAAATTCTTATCACATAGGTGTCGGATGCAACCGAAAATGCACCTAATTTGCCAATAAAGGTGTCAAGTAAAATAAAAAATGCACCTTTAATTTTTGCAAAAAAATTTGGAATTGTGTTGTGCAAAAAAAATTGATATATTATGTCTCCTCTTGTTTTTCAAATTTGCAAATAATGTGGCATAAAATAATTGCCTTTCATTTTTGTGTTTGCAAAATTAACAAGTTTGATTTTTAAGTGCTCCTCACTTTTGTGTTACAATTTTGCAAAAGAAATACAATTTCTTGTCTCCCCCATTTGTTTTGCAAAATTAACAAAATAGCACTCCTTTCAAATCAAGTCAACAAGTGACCTGTATTTGAAAGTCTTCCAGAACTAGTCGACACACGACTTGGTTTTAGTGGACCCAAGGTCTTTAATCTCTTCTCACCACAAGCTTGTGAGCGGTGGCTCAGCAGTTTTGCAAAAAATAAAATGTACAATTTCTTTTCTTATATCCCCCTCGGAAAAAATGCACAATTTCAACTTTGAAGTTTGCAAATTTTTGTGTCTCCTTGTGTTACAATTTGGCAAAAAAGAATTCAAGTTTGATCCTTTATTGTTTGCAAAATTAACAAGGCTTTTGAGAAGAATTTTAGGTTCCCTAATTTTGCAAAAAAAATGATGCTCTTATATGTATTATATCCCATTTTTGGGAGAAAACAAAAGCTCAATTTTGTTGAAGTTGCAAAAAAATAGGTTCTTTATTTTGATTTTAATTTGCAAAAATAAAAATAAAATTTAATCAACAAATTCAATTAATAATAAAATAAATTTATTAAAATAAAATCAATAAAATATAAAATTTTAAATTGATTTTGTTAAAACAAATATTAAATTAAATTATTAATTAAAAAATTGAACAAATTTTAAATAAATTGCAAAAAAAAAAAATATTAAATATACCTTTACCTTGGTTTTAATTGTTTCAGTCATTCTTTGTAAAAAAAGAAATGTTAGAACCCGATGGGGTTCGATCTCCCTTCCTCCCGAGAGTTGGCCTTAATGGTGGACCACTCTACTAATCGGGCTAGGTAGCCTGATGGAGAGGTGATAGGAATGCCTTCTAGTTGAAGGTTGTATCTGCCAAGAGGCAGAAGAAAAATATAGTCTTTCAAAAGGCTATTCAGATTTTTAATCCCACATTGCCTAAAAGAAAATGTTTTTGCTCTTTAAAAATCAAAAGTGCACATAGCGCTATGACTTCTTGTGGGAAGTTAGAGAGTTCATCCTTTTGCCACCTGGAGGACCAATAGGGAGTGAGATTCATCCAACCATGAATTGCCATGTGTACACATTAGCAAGTATTTCAATAATGCCACATCAACACTAGAGTCATCGCCACATTAGCTAGTCATAACCTGCTACGTATTAGTATCCATGTCAGCCAAGCCAATCAGTAGTGCCATGTCAACCACCTTACATGTTAGCTCCTTGATCCACGTACCCACTAGGTCAACTGGAGGTCTCTCACCATGCGTTCACCTACCACGTCAGCCTCCTTGAAGTTCATGATAGGTCAGTTACTACCTCAAACCTCAGGCCTACACCACATGTTCACCAGCTCAATGATCGACACCTTAGTCACACTTCTTTCAAAAATTTTATTACAACATGTTTTGCAACAAGGTGGGAAACTAAGAAGCGTGCATTCTTGGTAGAAACCAACACTTTAGCTACCTTATCAAAACTTTTGCAACATCATATTGTAACCGAATGAATCTCATATGAAGTGATCTACTCTACTACACCTAGCGGTTGCAGTGACTAGTTACCCATGCAATTTGGTTGGATGATAGTATTACAATAAGGAAATTTATTAGTATGAAGACAAAGTGAGTAATGTTCCACTTAGGAGCAGCTAGAGCATTGTGATAGAGTAAGAACCAACAGATCAACATCATTTTCACCGTATTGGGATAATTATATACATTATCCAAATAATGTAATAAGGAGGGATGTTAGAGTTAGTATGTGTAGACACCTAAAACGCATCATGTCGAGGTGACTACTCATATGGGATATGCTAGAAGACCATATGGAAGACCTTGGACAAATACCAGGGTATAGTAGTGTTTCTAACCACTCGTTTAGGTAGTTTGGCCTAATTATTATTAGCCACAGTTTACACTCGTGGTTAGCAGTGCTGACCGCACCTCAGATCCGCAGCTAGCTGTCATAATTAGTTGGACCTTGGCTGATCCAAAATTGGTTTCAATGGCCAATTGGTTGTAGATCTAAGCAATTTAGGTATGGAAAGATCTAGAAGTTTCCCTCCAACTACTCCAACTATCCATTCTTGATCTTGGCTTCCTCAAGAAGCTAATACATAGCCCTCCTAGGTGCTATAAGACCCCCATCCAAAATGGGAAAGAGAGAGATGCATAGGATAATTTGAGTGGCGAAGCCCTATCGAGTTCATTACTCACCTATTTGCATTGAGAGAAAGCTTGGTCATAAGCATTGAGAGATAAAAATGGAAATTCAAGCCATGGAGACCTTAGGAGGCTAGGAGAGCCAAGAAACTCAATTACACCAACTTCACATGCAATATGAGAAATATAACTGCCAAACTAGTCAGAGGACACATAGGTGACCCTTAACCATCAATTTGGTAGGGATATTTAGATATTGAACCCCTAAATTGGAGGGCAAACATATCTCAAGCTTAGCTACGACTGACAAATTCATCGCGATATAGATCTATGATCAGGGTATTATCTCTAATTTCTGTATTTTCTAGTCGTAGGAACTTTTAATCCCATTATATTAATCATGTTTCATGTTGATTTGCTTTAATAGAGACTCTAACTGATAGAATTAGGGGTTTTAATCATTTTCTTTCATTATTGCAATCAAGATACTAATGGTATTTTCTATGCCTTCACGCTTTAAAAATCATAATTGAGGCATTAGATAGATTGATTGATGTTTCATTTATAGTCTTAATGGTAGAATTATAATGTTTAATGTAGTTTAACATGTTTCTTGCACTTTCTTGATTTCATGTTGCTATTGCATCTTTTGTATAATATTCCTCCAAAAGCCTCATCAAGAGAGGTCTCCTTTATTACTGATATACCTCTTGTTGTTTATTGCACGTAGGACTAACAGGGTTTTGACATGTAAGGCAACAAATGCCTCTAATCATGAATAAGAATGTCATATATAGCTTGGAGCAGTTCGTATCATCATAGAAGGCATTGAGAGAAACCTACCCTTGTGAGGGATTTTCTTACTGTAATTCTTGTATCGAATGGGTATCCCTAAGAGGGATGGATTTGTAACATGGATTGATTCAAATTAATGGAATATACATTTCTTGTTATGTGTTATTTGTCATCAATTTGTGTATGAATGCTCATTTTCATATGATTTACAACCATTACAGTATTAGGTGTTAGCCTTTTACAATGTTACAAAAGGTGATCATGATGGGAAATCCACATTAAATGCCATAGACCACTGATATTCATTTTTTGTGATGACAGGTACTAGCCACTATTGAAATCCATGGTCAATAGTTGGCTGACACCCACAGGTAATAGTTGCAGCCATGCCACATAGTCATAGTTAGTAGTAGACAAGATGTACAGTAGCGAACCAAATCTTAATAGGATGTGGATCTGAGGTAGGACCCATATCCCACTGGTTTTCCTGTGTTATCTATCTATGTTTTTCTAGAATGTGTCAAATGCTAGCATAATTAGGGAATGCAATGAAAAAGATAAAATGCATTGAGTCCCTAGGTCCTTTTTCTTAGGTTCCACTAGTCACTTCTAGTAACATCGGACCTCTGAGTGCAGTCCACCCTAGTCTCTAGTGGTCTAGGTCCTTTTTGTGTGTTGGTTTGATTGTGTGAGTCCCAATCTAGTGGCAATTTTACCATCATTGTTAGTGTGCATTTTCTTTAAAAGTCATGTAGTTTAATCATGCACAATTTTTGAAATTAAACGTTCATTTTTGCATAGCATGTAGAAAATCATTTGAGCATTTTTTTATGCATTTACTTTTCATGCAAAATAAAAGGAACCCCACACATCATGACACATTGTAAACACTAGTGAGTTGGAAGTCACATCCAACCACTAGTAGGGTTCAATGACGGTGGTATTTATTTCTATCCATTGGCCCAACTCCCTCAAACCTTTTGTTACTAGACCAATATCGGACCCAATAGCCATCCGTAGCCCAAACAATTTGCATGTACTTCTCTCCAGAGGGTATGACACTGATTAGGTGAGATTGGGTGAGGGTCTAGAATTACTTGTTCTCCCTGACCATGTGTGGACTTCATTACCACATATTATAGGTTGGATTAGATGACTTGGAGTTCATAGCCAGGTTGTCGAGCTATGAGCATACAGGTGAAATCCCTTTAACAATTGAGTATATCATCAACATATTGAAAACACAATGAGAGTTACTTATTGATACAACAAATTGCAAAACACATAAAATAGTTTAGGGTTCACATTAAATATTTAAAAGAGATAATCATCATTGTATTCTTTGTGTGCTAATAAAATTTGAATCTAGACATAGGATATGCACTATGGTGGTTACACAAAGAGGGCCAACTCAAGCTTAGAATCAAGGTCAAGGCCAAAGCTCCACCCAATGCACAATAAGATGTGCAACACCCTCAATCATAGAATCCTCCCAATAATAATTTGATGAGTATTAGAGGGGAAAATTCTATGCGTGGGGATCTTGTTGAGAATACACTGATACGAGGAGCCACCAAACACTCCTTGAGATAGATCATAGTATCTATATTTCCAACATGGGGGTTTCGAACACGTTAGTATTTACCATGACCGCACTCCATGTACATCCATAGGATCTTCTAAAGAGTTTGTCATAGAGAGATCCAGATTGGTACCCCTTCATCCTATAGCTAAGGGAGGCTTGAGGCCCCCAACATCTAAGTATAGACGAGTTTAGGATCCACCCATCTAGGGTTAAATGGAGAGGGTTTAGGATCCACCCATCCAGGGTTAAATGGAGAGGGTCACTTCTAAGTGTAGACCCACTCAAAATCCCAACAAATATGAGCCTTGTAGAATCACTATAGATGTATCTAAAGTGGGAGCCAATGGTATACCACCTCATGAGCCATGGTGTAGGAGATAGTTGGATGGTTTGGCTAAAGTTCTAGGGAAACTATATTATAAGCCTACTCTTACACCCTCTCATTCTATGAGTGTGCATAGCAGTAGTACTATTAGGACTATTAGAGAACCTAGAGAATGCTCCAAGCATTATCGAGATATGCATGCCCATGTCCCTTCTGTTATTTTTTTGGTAGACTCCTTTCTCATATGCTCACTTTTGAAATACAGGTTTACGAACGGGGGTGTTTGGATTCTTATTTTTATTTTTATTTTTGCGTTTTTTACAGGTTGCAGTTTTAAAAGAACCAGGGAATACTAAGTATAGGAGTATGTACCACCCATAGGCCCTCTAATATATCGACAGTGACGAACAATAGTGCTCGGACCAATATTTCAGGCCACTACTCAAGGAGGATTCCACACATACCCTTGAGCACACTACCTGCCTCTCTGACAATACGGGAGGGTAATCATCCAGGATGCTGTGTCCCGTAGACTATGAGTAATACAAGGTCAAAGAGCTTCCTAATGGCTAAAAGTTTGTTTAATCCTAGATGGTCTCCCGATATACCCGAAGATACGTGGGAGCTCAAGTCCGTGCATGAGTTCTGTCTGAGGCCTGGGTATTGGAGCCTGATCGCCCCTCACTTCACTAGACGCTTTATGGGCTATCTAGCTTAGCCAATAACGACAGATCCTTCACGATATTTTAAAACCCCCGATACAGGGTTTCTACCTACTCAACTAACAATATATTTTTTTGTTTTTGGTCTCGAAAAAAAAACATTGTATTTTTTTTTTTTTTTGGATTTTTTTTTTTTTAATAAGGAAAAACGGAATGGAAAAAACACACAGAATTTATACCTAACAGGCAGATTGGATGGCAAGAATCGTTACAGTTGCAGCAGAACTTGGCCCCGGAAAGCGCTCTGATACCACTTGTTAAGATCCCGCTATAAAATAGACTCAAATAACACACTCTCACACAATTGCTTGGAAATAACTCACATAAACATCACATTAATATAACAAAAATTTGCATAAAGAACAATCTCACAATAGAATTGAATCGCAGGCCTCTTCGAGGGGGCAACCTCCTTCAATACTTCATTAATTTTGCAAAAGATGGTTACATTGGTGCCCTTTCGGGTATTTAAGGAGTTTCCTTCCAAGGTTGGCTTACATGCAAAATGCCACCTGGATTACATGCATAATGCCACCCGAATTACATGCATAGTGCCACTTTGAATTACATGAACAATGCCACCCGAATTACATGCACAATGCCACTCGAATTACATGCACAATGCCACATGAATTACATGCACAATGCCACCTATCTACCATGTGTTACATAAAAAAGGGTGCCATTTGTCATAGGCACTACCTAAGCTAAAACTTAGAACATTACAAAATATTAATCATGGGTACTACCCACGTTCACTAGGAATTATTACATCAAGGAAGTTATTACATTAAGGGTTAGGATGAGATCCTAACATGCCCTTCTACTTGAAGAAGCTTTGTCCTCAAAGCTAAAAATGAGGAAACTGTTGTTGGAGTTGATGGAGGGACTCCCATGTAGCATCCTCAGGTTGAAGTCCACGCCACTGAACCAGGACCTCTGTGATGGTACGGTTGTGAGTTCGACGATACAGCAGCATCTGCTTTGGTGCAAGTAAGATGGAGCATTCTTCATCCAATTTGGGAAGTGTTGATGGAACCTGTACCTTGGAGCTGCCCAAAATGTAGGAGGGAGGCGTGAGTGGAGGGTGCCCGTACTCTGCCTCTGGTGGCGGTATGATAGGAAGTGTTGTACCACCATTCGGCCAAAGAAAGCCATTTTTCCCAATGAGTAGGATGATCGGAGGCAAGTAGCGAAGGTAGGTTTCCAAGCAGTTATTAACAACCTCTGTTTGACCATCCGTTTTTGGATGGTAGGCTAAAATCATTGTGAGATGAGTCCCCTGCAACTTAAACAACTCTTGCCAAAAATTGCTAGTAAGGATGGGATCACGATCAAATACAATGGAGGTTGGCATGCCATGAAGGCGAAATATGGAGTCAAGGAAAATTTGGGCAATAGTGAATGCTATGTAAGGATGGGTTAGGGCACAAAAGTGAGCATACTTTGAAAGGCGGTCCACTACCACAAAAATAACAGACTTGTCTCCAGATTTAGGTAGCCCTTCTATGAAATCCATAGAGATGTCAGTCCACACCTGATCCGATATCGGCAAGGGTGGAAGAGTGCCCGAAGAGTGCACTGTTTCTCTTTTCATCCTTTGACCTGTGTCGCAGTCTACCACAAAAGAGCGAATGTCCTGTTTCCTACCTTTCCAAAATAAGGTGCGCTTGAGTCGCTCATAAGGTGGTCTGATATTGGGAGGTGTACTATCCGACAATAATGGAATGGCATGGTCGTGAGAGCGATGCAGTGGTCGTGTGATGGGTTCTAAAAATATGGCCTCATGTTTGTGGAGAATCTATTGCATGTCTTGTGGGATTTCACCCATTGGAGATGTGGATGGCTGGATGGAGAATAGTTGTGCAATGACCCCACGTGATGATTTCTTTAGCAATTTCTCCATGCCGTTTGAACTGATAATTTGAGGTGTTCCTTGTCGGGGAGCCCTTGATGATGTGTGTTTGTCCGTTCTGGAAGAACTGCATCCAAAGTTTAGCAAAGTTCCAACTGATAGTGCCCAACGTACTCAACCATTGGCATCCCAAAATAATATCACATCCACCTAAATGGAGGGCAAACATGTCCTACTTGATTTCATAGTCCCCTATCTTGATTTTAACATTGTGACACTTTCCTTTACAAGATAAGGTTCCCCCATTGGTTACCATGACCTCAAAGGAATTACAATTGTGGATATAGCAATTTTCCCGTTGAGCAACTCTAGGGTCAATGAAGTTGTGCATGCTTCCCGAATCCAAAAGGATGGAAAGACGTTGGCCCTTAAAACATCCTGTAACCTTCATGGTTTGAGGAGTAGTAGTGCCTGCAAGGGCATGGATTGTAATTGATGTCTCAGGTTCTTGTTTCCCTTCTTCTTGTGGAGGAGGTGTTTCTGGAGGGTCCTCATCCTCATCACTCTCATCAACGGTATCAGGTTCTCCAACATCTATCAAGAACAATTTTTTGTGTGCACACTTATGCCCCTTGAAAAAATTTTCATCACAATTGTAGCATAATCCTTGGGCACGACGTGCATCCATCTCTTCGGTGGTGAGGCACTTGGGTGCAGCAGGTTTATTATCATCTGGGTGTTGGGCTCTCGGGGGAAATGAAGGTCTATCTTGAGAAAACTTTGATGGGCATCTTTGGGCAGAGAGTTTAGATTTGGCCAGATGGGCCAAACTGATAGCTTCCATCATAGTTCATGGTTTCAA
The DNA here is from genome assembly GCA_028583015.1 of Wollemia nobilis. Taxonomy (NCBI): domain Eukaryota; kingdom Viridiplantae; phylum Streptophyta; class Pinopsida; order Araucariales; family Araucariaceae; genus Wollemia; species Wollemia nobilis. Next base: position 10,873,146 of record JAQPPZ010017052.1, read on the forward strand.
CATTTTGACTGCTGCTTGGAGCTCCATATTCAACCCACTGATATAACAACTCTGGAAGAACCCTTCACTCAATCCTCTTGTTCGATTGGCCAATTTTTCAAATTGAGCTTGGTACTCTCGAACTGACCCTATTTGTTGTAGTTTGGATAAGGCTCCTGTGAAGTCCTCAAACTCACTAGGACCAAATCGAGTGAGTATTTGGGATTCAAAATCTTCCCAAGAGAGATTTGGGTAGGTAAGACGCAACCATTGAAACCAGTGTAGAGCCTCAGATTCCAAGTTAAAGGAAGCCATCTAGACTCGATGAAATACTGGTACATTATGAAGTCGAAAGAATTGGTCAACCCGACATAGCCACCCATCAACATCCTTCCCACTGAATTTGGGAAAGTCCAACTTGGGCATTCTAAAGGGTGTATCATGGTCACGATTCCTTGTAGAACTCTCAGCTTGGTATTCTGATTTGGGTGGTTCTCTTCTCAGTTTGCTATCCACTTCAGTCAATGCTTCTTCTAAGCGATTGCTAGTGGCCTCATGCTCTAGGCGAAGACCTTGGACTTCTTCCCTTATGGAGTGAAAAGCCGAGTTCAAGTTCTCAATGGCTTTTGTTAGGGACTCCAAGTGTTCTAGTTCTTTCTGGTGTCCACGGGTACCCTGGGCCATTTTTTGACCTTTTGTGACCAGTTACTAAAAATAGAATTGAATTTTTTGACTTACTATTTTTAGTAAGTGCCCAAAAAAGTGCTTGGGTGCTATATATCAAAATGATCAGCAGGAGGAGGTGGTCACAATGAGCTATATATCTCAACACTACTTTTTGGCACCCCAGACTTTTTTTTTTATCTCCTGTTTTGCTGAGTCTAACGGTGTTTACAGATTCTAATTCTGAGCTACTGAGAAAAATTTTGGTACTGGAGCACTATCTAAAATTGGCTGTGTTTCACACTCAAGATTCTCTGTATTTTGTAGGTGACTGATATGACGGTCTGCTTCGACTCGAAGACTATGAATTCCGCCTCGATCGTGCTTGACCTCTATGACTCCGATCGACTCGATCGTGGATCGCGCATCTGTAAATTTTACTGTTACTCTCCAGACTTTCAATTTAAGTGTCACCCTCATGGCTTATCCCGAATGCATGTCCCTTCTATTATTTTTTTGGTAGAGGACTCCTTTCTCATATGCTCACTTTTGAAATACAGGTTTACGAACGGGTGTGTTTGGATTCTTATTTTTATTTTTATTTTTGCATTTTTTATAGGTTGCAGTTTTAACAGAACCAGGGAATGCTAAGTATAGGAGTATGTACCACCCATAGGCCCTCTAATATACCGACAAGTGACGAACAATAGTGCTCGGACCAATATTTCGAGCCACTACTCAAGGAGGATTCCACACATACCCTTGAGCACACTACCCGCCTCTCTAACAATATAGGAGGGTAATCGTACAAGATGTTGTGTCCCATAGACTATGAGTAATACAAGGCCAAAGAGCTTCCTAATGGCTAAAAGTTTGTTTAATCCTAGATGGTCTCCCGATATACCCGAAGATACGTGGGAGCTCAAGTCCATGCGCGAGTTTTGTCTGAGGCCTGGGTATTGGAGCCTGATCGCCCCTCACTTCACTAGATGCTTTATGGGCTATCTAGCTTAGCCAATAACGACATATCCTTCGCGATATTTTAAAACCCCCGGTACAGGGTTTCTACCTACTCAACTAACAATATATTTTTTTGTTTTTGGTCTGGAAAAAAAAAACACTATATTTTTTTTTTAATAAGGAAAAACGGAATGGAAAAAACACACAGAATTTATACCTAACAGGTGGATTGAATGGCAAGAATCATTGTAGTTGTAGCAGAAATTGGCCCTGGAAAGCGCTCTGATACCACTTGTTAAGATCCTGCTATAAAATAGACTCAAATAACACACTCTCACACAATTGCTTGGAAATAACTCACATAAACATCACATTAATATAACAGAAATTTGCATAAAGAACAATCTCACAATAGAACTGAATCGCAGGCCTCTTCGAGAGGGCAACCTCCTTCAATACTTCATTAATTTTGCAAAATATGGCTACATTGGTGCCCTTTCAGGTATTTAAGGAGTTTCCTTCCAAGGTTGGCTTACATGCAAAATGCCACCTGGATTACATGCATAATGCCACCCGAATTACATGCATAGTGCCACTTTGAATTACATGCACAATGCCACCCGAATTACATGCACAATGCCACTCGAATTACATGCACAACGCCACACGAATTACATGCACAATGCCACCTATCTACCATGTGTTACATAAAAAAGGGTGCCATTTGTCATAGGCACTACCTAAGCTAAAACTTAGAACATTACAAAATATTAATCATGGGTACTACCCACGTTCACTAGGAATTATTACATCAAGGAAGTTATTACATTAAGGGTTAGGATGAGATCCTAACAAAAAATAAGCAAGCATTGCTAGTCTCTTTGCATCTTATTAAAGAAGTTGGTTTTCCATAAGTTTAACCCTAAACATTGCTATTATGTGCACCTTCAAAAAATTGTTATATCTTAAGAAGGTTGCCAAAGTCATCCCTTTTAATAAAACTCGACTATTAAAAATACAAAGTTTTAGTCTTTCAGATCAATAATCATACTTGGACCTAAGTCAAATTTTAAATCATTAAAGTCCTAAGGTATTAAAATATTTAATCAAGGGCCATGGTCTAAAAACCCAAAAAAATCTAAGCACAATATTAAATTCCAAAAACATAAGGTTGAACTAAGGTCTTAATTAAAACCATGAGGGTATGCACCCCATTGTGTTAAAAATTGAGCACCTCATGTAAATCTAACGATAGCACTTCATCAAAGGAAAATCCAATGGATGCGCTTGATTTAATTAATCGACTCTTTAAAAATATGTGGTCAAAGGAATTAAAGTCTAAAAATTTGGAAAGAAACATTAATAAAAACCTTGAGGGGTATGCACCCCCATTAAAATAAATGTCGAGCACATCGATCCAAATCCGACGACAGCGCTCGATCAAGATCTGATCGGACGACGACGCTCTCATAAAAGGTGCCTCAAAAAGGTAAAAGACCACAAGATTAATTAAAACTTTTAAATGAGATTAGCGAGGGTCTAATGCATCGGATAATTATTCCCCATTTTGGCTTAATCAAAGTTTAAAATCATATGCCCCTTGGTAACTAACCCCGCAGGTTGAAGAAAATCAATGATCGTGCCAACATTGATCGAGATCCAACGGCCGCGTCAAAGTCAAAACCTAAATGATGGAATGGTAAGGATATCGGGTAAACATGAAGGTAAAGCTAAGATTAATCATGCATTAGTGAGGGTATAATACATTACTAATTACCCCCTTTCAGCTTAAACCGAGACTAATCAAATACAATAATGCGCCCCTATCGGTTATCGAATGTGCAGATTGTAGGATATCTAACGGTAGCGCTTCATCAAAGAGAAATCAAATGGATGCGCTTGACTTAATAAAGCATCCCGATATAAAGTTAGAAGGCTTGAGTACCATAGTCACGAAGATCTGACGACAGCGCCCATCTCCGCCCATCTCTGCTCGGATCCAACAGCAACGCGTTGTTAAAAATGATCAAAGGTTAACTCACAAGGTTTTTGGTCAAATAATTAATTAAATGCATTATCAAGGCTAAGAAAAGCACTTAATCAAGTTTTATAAAGGTTTGATACGTGGATAATATTCCCCCTTCCATTTTTGCTAAACCTTGCGCATGTACGGGGAATCCAATGGTCGCGCCCCCATCATTGTATGATCTAACGGTGAGCGCGTAGAGAGGTGAACTGATTATACAATGCCTATGTTTAATGCAATGTTGTTAAGGTTTTAATCACTAGATTAACCATGGTAAATCATGATTGTATGAGGTTTAATGCATCGCATTATTATAAGGTCAAATAAATGATTGTATAAACTTTGGGCCTAAGTATCGTCGAATGAATTATTACTAATCAAGATTTTTCAACTTTATAAACATGATTAATCTGATTAACTAGGCACAGGTTTATATAAATTAGTGGACTAACAATCATGCAGGTTCTTGGACATCAATGGCTACGTTAATCCTCCTCAGGATCCAATGACAACGCGCAAGTCAAAGGTCCAAGTAATGAAATGATCATGAATGTCTTCCAATAAATCTGATGGTAGCGCTCCATTGGGATTAAAAGGATCCGATGACAGCGATCGAGTCAATGTCAAAATGATAAGATACAAGTAGGGCTAATCTAACGGATATCTTCTGACAAATCCAATGGATGCGCTCTCTCTCAAAGTAATCCAACGATGGTGCACATGCTTCAAAGGTAAATCAAATGGTTAAGAAAGATCCAAGGCAGCAATGGAACAAAGGTTGATCCAATGGCTATGCTCAATCACGGTTATTCAGGGAAACTTAGGATATCCAAGATAATGATAGGCACTCACATCAAGAACCAAATCTTATGGGGATCCCTAGGATGATTGCTACCCAATTAAAAATGTAATCGATCCCTAAGATTTAATTATCATTCCGGGCCAAGGTGGCACGAGGTTCAAAATGGAGGCCACCCCTATCACACGTCATAGCTCCACGTTAGAGAAGAAGAAGCTTCAGAGACCAATAGTGAAGCTTTAAATGATTGTAGGTACACAAACCAAAGAACCCAGAAACACATAGGATGACGGGCTTTACCCGCCATCAAAGCCCAACCTCGGAAGAAATGTGTTGGTGAATTTCCTTTGGCCCATTTTAAAAAGGTAGTTGGTAACACAGTATTAATGACAAACATGTGAATATATCAAACTCATTTCACCACCCAGTATTTGAGCTCACAAAATCAATCAAGTTTACCACCCTGGCAATCTAAGAGCAGAAATTGATACGCAAGAGGTACAGAGAGAGGAAGAGTTTCAAGCTTTCCTTTTAGAGAAACCAGACTCGCTACCGTGAGCACAATGGCATCATGGGGAGATGTTTTTGCACCCGAAGACACTAGAGAAGTAGTGAAATTCATTACAGATCGGTCACCATACTCTGAGATTTTTGGACCACCTGTACCCAATAGCACAATGTATGAATTTGCTCAAAAGTGTGGAGCTGATAAGAAACCTACTCCAACACAACAATACGAGATCAACAATGCATGTATCAAGAGTTTTGCTCATGTGATGGAGAATGATAGCAGGACCCCATGGATAATGGTTGACCTATTTCATAAGGCCCGAAGGTTACAATACAAGGGTTTCCCTAGAAGTAACAGATGGAATAGTAACCTTGGGAAGTTGATATGTCCAAAGGTTTACTTCTCCTCGGATTTAATGGCGTGGTTGGTAGTGGCATATGACGAAAGGACTAGAACATTTTGAGATAATAGGAACCGACCAGTATTCAGCATCAAAGTCGAGCACATCAAGAAAGTCTTCAATTTGATAGAGTCTACCACCTTTTTGGTGCAACGGGTAATTGAACACCAATCTCGAATGTTCACAGGATTAGAAGTTTTTAAATCTTTGTTTGATACAAATGAGAAAATAGTTAATCAATTCCCAATTAGGAAGACTACTTTTAAGCCATGGGTCCAAGATTTTTGTGATATGATAAACATAGTCTTAGGGGTACAAGATCTCAGTGTAGTGAGTAAAAGAGTTTTATATTTAGTAGCACAGAGCAATCGGGCGCATAACACCCCAATCTATGCATGGGAGCTAGAACTGAGTAACCAAATACATGAGCAAATGGTAGAATTGAAAAAGGCTATTTTTGAACAAAGACAAGAGATGCCCTATTTTTCACAATACTCAATTTTTATCCACCTGATAGCAGGGCAATTAGGAGAAGAAGCCCAGAAAAGAGTAGAAGCCATTAACAACCCCTACATCCAGACTAGTTTTTGGAGAATGCATGAAGGACGGACCCACTTGGGCTGGTTCTATGACCATTTTATGGTAGAAATCCATTGGACTTTAACCGGTGTGCTCCCTGAGAGGCTAGGGCCAGGAGTAAGAGCTTTTATCAAAGAAAAGGAGATTGGGGATTTCTTTTTCTCAGAAGGGTTCACCTATATTAGGCTCTATGGGGCCAAAATTCCCCCTAAGCTATTACCGATGTATTGTCCATTATCCCTAGCAGCTCTGGAGTTATGTAGGTAGGTGGTAGAGGAAGCCAAGATGAGACTAGTGAAGAAACATGGTAAAGTCCCCTGGCTCAATGTCCCCTATCACTTTGGGGACTATATATTTGTTGGCTACCCTACACTGCTCAAGGGAATGTTTGATTTAGATACTATGGACTTCGATGAGATAACTTGGAGGTTTTATGACCCAAAAGGGATATACAATAAAATGATGGAAAAATAGGAGTATGCTCGAATACAACATCGAAAGGATGCTTATGAAGAAATATTATTGGAAGCTATGGAAAAAGGGGCAGATTTATAGGTTGTATGGGATGATTTCCTTCCTAAAGATAGGGGCAACACATAGATTCATGAAGCCTATGATTACCCTACATAATTGAGAAGGCTTCAAGAAATTTTAGTGGAATCTGTAGCACCTATTTTACCAGGAGTAGCTCAAGAAATCAAGGAAGACCCCTTATTGGAGTTGATAGAAGAACAGGGTATTGATCAAATGGAGGTCACTATAAATACTATAGATATAATAGAACAACAGGTCAGGCCTCCCGTAGATGATCATCTCAGAATAGAGGCAGCACCAAGCACTTCCCAAGAGGTTTCCAAAAACCCAAGCATAGCTAAAGGGAAAGAAATTGTGACCACACCTATTCAGAAATCTTCTCTCCCAGAATAGGCTATAATTCCTATTTTTGATAGAGTATTAGCTGTAACAAGTGTGAAGAAATTGGCACCCATGGCCATCCCTACCTCTTTAAAAATAAAATGATAGGAGATTAAAGTTCCATTAGTAATAAGGATGAATATGAGAAGAACTGGTGGATTTGGGGGACTGTTTTGAAGTCACCAAGTGAAGAATCAAATAGAGATAACCACTACAGAAAAGAAGAAGCCTAAATTGAATTTACCTTCTACAAAGGTTTTGTTAGAGAGGACATATGAGCAAAATACCTTTACTACTATAGATGAATAGGAATTACAGGTAGTGGCAGGGATGGGAAATATAGGAGAACAACTTACAGATGAACCACGATTAGAAACATCTGTATCAGATATAGCAGAGGTAAATCTTCCTACCCTGCAAGACCCACTTGTCTTCAGAGTCAATGAGGAGACCGGGGGCTCATCAGTACTAGGAAAAGAAGGTGAAATGGTCAAAGTTGTCAAGGCAATGCAAAATCAAACCATGGACCAACTGGTCAAGAAAATTGTAGAATTAAGAAATCAATTGAAAAAAGAAGAGAAGGAAAAAGCTGAAATGAGAGCATTAATAAATAAACAACAGGAAGAATTGGCACAAAAGGACACTCCAAAGGCACAACCCCCTTCAGTGGTAAGGATTCAAAATCATGCCTATTATCTAAATGCAATGAAGAAGGACATGTCAATAAAAATACAAGTTCATGCCAAAGGGCTCACCGAGATGTTTAGGCAGATTAGGGTGATTCAGATAACTGCTCAAGAAATACAAATGTTAATACAAGAGAAGGAAGAAGACTTCGAAGTCATTCGTCCTACCCTTGATTTAATAGGAGACAATTTTGAAGAGTTGCAGGGTCAAGAGATAATAACAAATGATGGCAGTAAAATCTAGTTCAATTTTGAGTTCTTGAAAGCAACCATGTTTGGGGTAAACCAAGAAAGGTGGATCAATGTTGTAACTGAAATGGATAATCTGATAGAATATGCAATAGGTAAAATGATGGATATTGGTCTATCCTTAGACAAATGCTTGGAAGCCCCCAGTATAGAAGAGCTACTCAGGCATACAATAGAAAAATTTGATTGTGAGTTAGATGATGAGTCAAAAATGACTAGACAATCTACCTTTTTGGTGAATACTATGGAGATGCTGCTCTTCCAATATGAGAAAAACAAGCCCATTCTGGCCATATAGAAAAATAGAATTTTGTAGGAAATGAACATGCTAAGGTTTGTTGTAGCCTTTGACACAAAATTTTGGAAACTAATCAACAAACAAATACAATGGTTGCAACGAGGTCAAAAGGGAAAAAAGGTTGAAACATATAGTCAACAGCTGGGAATAAGTTCAACTCTTCCAATTAAACAAGGACCTGTGCCAACAAAAAAAGTCTTCGAAGTAGCAGAAGAGTCAAGTGCTCAAAGAGGGATAGTTCAAGAAAAAATAGTTGAAAAGGAAGTAGTGGAAGAAAGAACAGACTCTCCCAATACCACCATCACTGGTTAAAATAAGCTACTATTTGAAAAGGTCAAATAAGAGTGTACAACATAAAAAAAAAGATATAGTGGAAGCCAGTTGTACCAGTTTTGAAGATCAACTCAGATGCTGACAAGTGTAAGGCTAGAACCAAACCAAAAATAATAGAATCAAGAACCAACAACTATAAAAGGAAGCAAGCAGGTTCAGATTCATCATCAAGCAATTAGAGAATAGCATTTTTTCTAAGAGGTATACTTGAGTGCCCTTTAGAGTTGTGTTGTTGTATCTCCTTTTTGTGTCTATTTTTCTCATTCATTCTTCTTTCTTCCCTTTATTGTGCAGGATTTTGATAGGAAAGTGCTCAAGAAGCTGAGATTATTTCCTGTCCTATTGAGCCTGAGATTCAGAGACTCTACTGTTACCATATTGGAACAAGAAGAGTAGGAGAGACCTGTTACATTATTTGAACAGAGTCTTCTTCATTGTATTGATGTATTTATTTGAGAAAAACAGAGTTAAAAGGCATCTTGCCCACTCTACATGTAATATTTTATGAAATCAATACAATTCTGAGTTTCATTCCTGTTATATCTTTGTCTTGGTACTGTGTGTCACTGTGTAATGGATTACATTATTTGAATGCATTATATACGTTTCTTTCGTTGGTCAACTTTTAGTTTTATTATGATATTCGAATAAGTCTAAGAGTGCCAATTTTATTTTCCCCTTCTCTCTGTTCATGTCAAAATTGTTGTTAAATTGCTATAACAACCCAATGAATCTAGGCACCGGTCTACATAAGGCATAACAAATGGTTATTTTCTTGCTTGGTCATTTTAATACATATAGTGTTACATTAATCTGGAGCATGTAATCAATATTTTATCATAGAATTACCGCTGGGGTTTCCTTACCCGTTATGTAGTTTTCCTTTAGCAATAGTCATTTTTATCAGAACGAAGAGGCAGGTTGACTAGAGCCTGTAATAGCTCATTGGTTTCAAATGGATTTTTGCAGCGTGACAATCGAATCCTATGGATGCAAGAATCGGTTCCAATAGTTTTTTGGTGTCGTTGTCGAGGAGGACTTGATAGAAAGATTTAATTATCTTCTTAATAGTTTTATTTCAATGATTATTTTTAATCAATGGATGACCAATCAAAATAAAGAACCAGCATCTTTAATTTTTATATTTTTAGTGTTCTTTATTTGTTATGTCCGTGATTCTTGTTTTAAAATTGCTTTTTGAAGTAAGTTTCTATGTTTCTTGATTTTCTTGAATTATCCCAAGAACCAACTCCTGTGAGGATGAGTGTTACTATCAAGCATTCTTGATAAAAGCATACATTGTTCTTTCTACACCTCGATGCTAGCGACTCTATCTGAATGAATCCAGAAGATTTAAAAAAAAGGAGAGAGAAAAATGTGTTTGCGAACACCAAGAGAAGCGGTAAGGAGCTAATGTTTATTTATGGAACTATGGCCATAACCATATTCTTGTAGGTATTTCCACTATGAATTTGAATCCAATAGTAACTATGGCCCAGGCTAATGTTTATTTATGGATAACTAATGGATATAGACCTTTTATGCTACCAGCAAATCTTAATACCTTACCTAATAAAGCACACAAATACCTTCAAAATTCTTAGGAAATAATGCAGTAACTGGAGAAGATCATATCAAGAGTTTTCTGTATGTGATGGATAGTCTAGAGGTTGAACATGAAGATGTAGTTTTGAGACTATTTTTATAGAATTTAGAAAAATATGCTAGAGAGTGGTTCAATTCCCTTCCTGACAATGATATCCTAAACTTCACCAAAATGGAAACTATGTTTCTAAAGAAATATGGTGAAAAGAAAAATGAAAAATCTCTGTTAATCGAATTAGCCATCATGAAGAAAAAATAAAAATGAGTCAGTTAGTGACTTTAACAGAATATTTTCAAAGACTAGGAACAAAATCCCTACCAACCTTAGGCCTAGTGATATTCAATCTATTTGTTAATACCTTTCAAGGAGAATTTAAGTATAAGCTGTGTAGTGATCCCGGGAATGTGCACACCGGTCCTTTTTTCTAAAAACCCTACTTGAAATGCTTATTTAAAATACCAAATATGAAATGGAAAGACAAAAGGAAAAAGCATATAATACAAAATAACAAAAGACATATCTATTTATTGATATTGAAGCTCGATTACATGTTGGTCCCTCTTAGGGATACCCATTTTGATACTATAAATTACAAGTGGTCAAGGAGTGCCCCTTCCACAAAGAGGTGGTGCACTTATAAAAGCTTTATGGTTTCACACACGAAAATGTATGAGGGTTTATAGATGCCTCCTTCTCCAGGACTATCTCCTAGTGGAATCCCTTTTGCTCTCATATGTTGTAATCTTCATTTAATGTACCTGAGGCCCTACAAGAAATGAAAGAACAACACACTTTTAGGTGTCTGAGATTGCCTCCCCATATGAGGTTGTTAGTAATCAAATAATGTAACAGAAATAGGATAATACAATACCATGGAATCAAGTAAATCTATGATAATGATATAAGAAAACAATATAAAATATGCTATGTCTATCTAAGCCAAGCCTATGGGACACTATCCAATATAGTGGTCGCTAAAGAAAGCCTTGCTATCCTTGACCTAAAGCTATGGGTCAAAGACTATGATCTGATGTTGAAGAAAGTAGGTGTTATGCCCTTTGATTTGTCAAAGCTCCACCACACACGTGATCTCAAAGAGAACTCTCGTCTTTGAAATGATCTCCTGTATATGATTCGTGTCTCTATTCTCTGTATGATAAAATATTAAAGGATTTCTGGATATGATAAGGCTCTTTGGTGCTCTCAGGATTACACCTTTTATAGTGTGAAACCCTAGGTCTATGTCCAAGCCCTAGAAATGAATTTCTCATGCATAGTGCAAGTTAGCATGAGAAGCTCTTGTCCATTGCCTATATTTGAAGACTAGTTAATTGAAATCTAATTGCCCACTTGAGTCTTCTATGTGAACTAGTTGTTAGCATGAGAATATTTTATCCTTTGTTTATGCTTGGAGGTTAGTTAAATTAAGTCTAAATGCAAACTCAAGTCTCCTATGTGAATTTATCATGAAAAGGAATGCAAAGTCACTCCCGCTCACCTTTATTGCATGTAGATTACTACTTCCACCCAAGATTGGGCTTGTTTTTTTGCAAATCACTTCTTATGGCTTAGTTGTTATCATTTGTAGTGGCTATGATCTGGACCCTATCATCTACAGTTGCTAGTTCTGGCCACTCTAGTCTTGAGCAGCTAGAATTTGATCGCTCTTATCTTGAGCAGCTAAGCTTGGATGGCTTGAAAAGGTCCCAAATGAGTGGTGAGAACCATTGTTGATGCTTGGAAAGTTCAAGATTACATCTTATGATCTTATGAGTGTGTCTATGTAAGTAGATCCCCTAAGAATGACATGATTTAGGTGTCTATAGAAGCCCCTTTTTGCAACGCACTGTGTGGAAAACACAATGTTGAGAAAAAACATAGATTGATCCATTTATAGGGTGTATGGTGATCAATGGTCTGATCAACGCCGGATGTCCCAATCATGCAAGATGGCATGCATCCCTTTAATCATTGCCTAAACATTTAGAGGACTTAGCTCAGTGGCTTTTGCATGTTAAATTGCACTCATTCCTCAAACTCAATTGGGTAGCTTCAGCTACTACAACAATTTTGATCGATAGGAGAGCTACAATTGAAGATGTCATGTCTGCTTACGTTCCTAGAAAACAAGGGAAATTTGTGATTGTTGTATGCAATTATTTGAAGGAAAAACATGATTTTGCTATGATCGAGTGATATTTTGTTGATTTTGATTATGATTATGTTGAAGTTTTAAACTACCTCTTCACACAATAAATTGGTGAAAAAATGACAATGATTGAAGTGATAAATTGCTTGACCAATATGACTAATCTGGTTCTTTTCTAGCATTTTTTGCTTTTAATGGACAATCCCACATCCAAGTGTTACTCCAATTTCTTATGATAATCATCCATCCCTATCCCGAGGAGCGGTCCGGCCATCAATAGCCTTCTTAGGGAGTTAGGATGAGTGATTCTATTTATGCCTAGATTGTATCACTTTGACTTAATGTTTTTGATGTCATAGGGGAATTAGAATGACCCCTTCACACCCATGGAGTAGTCCGACCATCTTGATCTTCTTTGGGTTTGAAGGGTGACATATCATAATTCCAAAATGAGTTGCTTTTGCCCCAAGTGGCCTTATGGTTGCCTACTCATCTCACCGAAATACATGGAGTGCAAATCATTGCAATCATCGAGTGGATAAAGTAGGTAACTATATACGAGGCTTGCTTGATATTATGATTTATGTGATTTTTTTTGTTATTTTGAACACTATGATGATCCTAAACCATCAAAGTGTGATTATTTGTTGTTTTTGTTATTCCCTCATTGAAGGAACTACTTTAATTTGATCTATGAGCTTGGTCATTGTCGGGTCTAGCAGCTTCTGATTTCCTACCTATGGCCACTATTGCCTTGAGTGGCCAAGAAGCTCAGGCCACTAACATCAACAGCGACCAAGGCATAATTAACGAAATATAAAATTTGTAATTCTAGGGTTTTGACCTATCAATTTTACTATTGAAGATTTCATTTTTAGAGCTCTGGTGCAATGATGATGGTTGTGACTTTGAAACTTGTTGGGGCTAAGGAAATGGCTATGTGAGGTGAGACATCAGCTACTGAAGGAGCCTGAGCTTCTTGGGTATCTCTCTTCAAAACCCTAGCTCTCTTTTCTTTTCTTAAGTAAAATTGAACTCCACTAAGAAATGAGCAAAATGAACATCACTAATACTGCTGGCAATGAACAAACTCTATAACTAGGCTTAGGTTCCTTTTTGCCATGGTGGGTTGGTCCCCAATTTTGTAATTTGTTAGTGGCTTTAGCCTAGGGTTTTTGAAAATTTTCCATTATTCCCCTGCTACCACCATTTTGGGCATTCTCAAACTTAGATTAGTTTTGATGCTTGGGTAGGGGATTTGTTTTCCAATTTGTTTGCTTTCCCTCACTTTGTTGTTTTGTTAAAGCTATCTTGTCAAAATTGTAAAAACAAATTTGATTTTCTGGCCAAGGGTTCACGGTTTTACCATGCCGTGCCTTGGACACTATCGCTCATAGCATCCAGCTCTAAGACACTGTCACTCAGAGTGGATAAGCTTGAATCCCAATGATAAAAAAATTGACTATTGGGCCTTGGCCACTGCTGCCTCCAACGGCCAGGTTTCAGCCGCTGTAGGCAACAGTGGCTAAATCTTAAGCCTTGTTTTTGCATTTTATGTATTAATTTTTATAATTATTTTTTTTGAATTTTTGCTTTGATTAGGTGCAATTTATTCTTTTATTGCTTATATTTAGAGTAACTCATACTCTTTTACATCATTTTCATGTTTATTATGAATTATGCCTTAGATGCATTGTAGTTATGTTTTGTTTTTCTTCTACTTTGTTTAGATCCTCATTGCTCGGGCTAGGGACCCGAAGCTCCTGCTTGACTTGCTTTTTGGATTTGATGACACTTAATAGGAGTGGTTTAAGGCTCGTAGGCTATAGTACGTTATCAGGTTACCCCACATTATGGGTGACCAGGCTTATCTTACGGCCTTAGCCCATCGTTGGGACCTATGGACCAACACTTTCCACCTTCCATCCAACGAGATGACTATCATTCCGGAGGATGTTTATAGGATATTTTGGATCCCATTCAATGGGGTGCCCATTGTTTCATCAACCACTACTAATCATGTGGTCGTCTATGATTGGGTGTTTGAAGCATGCTCTACACAGGCCCTTCGAGAGACTGGATCTGGGGGAGTATCTATCAATACTGGGTATGATGCTCAGGTTTTCATAGTGAGACATGCCATGTTGCTAATGGTTATTAACAATGTTCTTGTCCTAGATTTCTCAGGTTTGAGGTTCCCTTGGAACCTCCTAGCGATGGTGCAGGACCTACTAGATAGTGAGGTGCTTATCATCTATGCATGGGGTATATCACTATTGGATCAGTGCTACGATGATTTGTACCACATCTGTCAGTAGGGATGCATCAACATTACTTGAAGTTTTCTCTTACAGGTTTGGTGATGGGAGCACATTAAGCTAGATCGCCCTAAGGGGCTCCCAACTGAGATTACATCTATTAAGGCTCATATATAGTGTTATACTTCTAGATGGTCTCGAGAGCATGAGGAGCATAAGAGCCACACTTTTGTAGGGGAGCTATCCCACTATACTGATGCTTTTACCAGACTATTGGCCAAATATGTCATGTGGCAGTCATACTATGAGTGTTTGGTTTGGGATGATCCAGCTAGTTTTATTGCTAGGACACGGTGCGAGCGATGGCTCATTGGTTGTAAGATTACCATTCGGGAGTATTTCTTCTACTCTTGGGTTCTTCGTTAGTACGACTTATAATAGGATGTGCCCTTGGTACCATTCTTAGACAAGAACATCACAGCAAAGAGGGACCTACCTCCACAATAGGTCACAGAGCTTGTAGATGAGGAGGATGCCCTAGTTGTAGACCCTATAGTGGCTAGGGGAGTTACAGAGGCCTACTCTTAGTGGTGGGGTGATCATATGTGGCATGGCATTGATAGCCTAGGGCACAAGGATGATGGTGGGGGTGATGGTGTAGATTCGGTAGGACACAGGGTTCGAGCTAGGATCGAGGTATGGGGCCGTCCGGTAGAGTAGGTGGTAGTAGAGGATCCTGATGTTCCTAAGGAGGAGGAGGAGTTAGAGCTTGAGGAGAGAGACTCTCATTTGAGAGCATAGTTGCACAAGGTTGAGATTGAACTTCAGGCAACTAAGATCTAGGTACAACAATGAGATGCTATGATTGAGAAGCTCACAACATAGATATAGGCTTTGTAGGCTACTATTGGGGGTTATGATATTAGGATGCAATTTGTTGTTCCTACTTGTACATCATAGGAGGTTCTTATGGTAGGCTTAGGGGCAAATGTGGGATGGCTTCAGTCCTTGTTGGATGAGCATGAGGTGCAGGTCCGGGGTCTTATGGATCATATCACCATCCTTCAGATGTAGCTCAAGAGGCATGGGCTTGTCCTTAGGGATCCAGTAGATGCAGGTGGTTCATTGATCAATGGGTGATCTACCTTAGGGCAGTATTCCGCCTGTCCTAGCCAATGGACCTAGACTCGAATAGAGAGACCGATAGGCTCACACCACTTGACTCACGACACTGCCATAGGGGGAGATGGCACTAAAGGAGGTGGTGTAGGGGGCTAATGCCCGACATTTGATTGATGTTCTACTTGGTTATTGATTCATTTTTAAGGTCGACTGACCTACATAACTATAGCCCATGGGAATTTTTGTATATCCATTGGTCATGACACACATATTTTTATGATAGATTTGCCTTTTATGACTCATTATGTGTATCTTTTATTGCTTATGTTTTTGTTATTGTTTTATTTTATGATATGGTGTGATGATGATATTATGATGCTTTGATGGATATGTTAGATGATAGATGATAATGAATATGCTTAGATGGATGTGTATATGCTTATATGATTTGATGATATGATGCGATGTATTTTGATGATGAATGATGAATTTATGATTGTATGCAAATGGATATTGTCTATATGTTTTATGATGTGGTTTATGAATGTGATGATGACTTGTTTTTGTGAATACGATGTTATTGTTGAATGCATGTTTTAACTTTGCTTTAATTGTATGCATCTAACTTATGTGATGGGATGGTATAAACGAACCTATATGCTCTAATCACTTAAAACATACGGAATGCATATGATGTTGACAATATTAATGGGTGATACCACATAAATTTTAAAAATAATCATGAATTTAAATAATCACTTCTATCATAAGAATTGATTAAGTATTCATATATGAGATGTAATGGTGTGTAATGTATTTTATTAATAAGTTTCTATAAATTAAAAGATATAAAGTAGTCAGTGGTCGTCTATATACTATTTCTAATATATATGCGGTACATGTCTTACTATGTTGATACCCCCTAATTTATAGAATCTTATAAGGAATATGATGGTGTGAATGATGTTATGATTTGTTTCTATGTAATTTTTTTTTGGGATTTTTTGGAGATTAAAACACTCTAGTTCCCCTATCAACAACTGTCTACTTACCACTTAGACTTTTGAAAAGTAATGCTTTTACCATGGACCTAGTTTTTCATGATCTCTGTGTGTGCATGTGATTGTATATTTTGAGTTAGAACTCAAGCATTTCCTCCGATGTCATACGGGATTATTTCAACCCATTGCTAAGATCAGAGATTCTCAAGTGTTCAACTCATCCTTATGTTGGACTTAGTTGGACTATACCACTAGACAATATTTGGTTACCTAAGCTAGCTCATCCACATTCAAACATTGTTCTACACAAATACATGAAGCAATTGTAATAGACATATCATCATGCATAAGGATTTCTCCTTCCAATTTTGTACAATGTTGAGAATTCCAAGGATTCAAGCTTTATTCCCTTCTTTTTGGCTTCTTTTGGATTTGGATTTTTGCTCATATGTAGTGATGAAAATCACTGTTTATTTTTTATTGATTTTTTCTTGAGCTTGCTTTTTTGTATTTTGAATATATGATTTGTGTATCGGATATTTTCTTTGAAATATGGACTGTATGCTTGGCCTTTTGAATATGTACTTTGCTTTGGGATTTTTCTTGTTTTGATTTAAGCAAGGTATTTTGATAGGGTAAAGCTTGTCCTTTTGCCAATTCTTAGCACCTTTAAACTGGTTGCACAAGGGGATAAGCAAGGATAATCCTTTTCGCTTAAGGTAACCTAGACCGCTTTCCAGATTTCATCTTTTCCTTGTACCATCTAGGATTTTAGTGTTTGAATTAGTGATGAGATTTTGAATATCTAAGGCTTTATCACAGCTAGACCTTATTTTCTACTAATCAAAGTTGTTTTCCTCAAAATTTGATAAGATTACTAGATTTGGTTGACTAACCAAAAAAGCCTTAGTATATTATGTATAGCAAAAAATAATGGTTGTGTTGAAAAACACAATTACACACATGTGGATGGATATGAATGACTTGTGCGACAAACTGTGGTATCACTTTTAAGACTCTCATGACATATCTTGTAATGTATGTGAAAATGCAATGCAATATTGTGGATGCAAAATGTGAAGTGTAATTGTTTTTGTATTTTTAATTTTATGTTGTTTTGTATTTTTGATTAATTTGACCAAAGGGCTAATGATGCCTTTGGGGCTTTTGTTATTGATTTTGACCAAGTAGTATGAATTACCCTTGGAGCCTTTTTTATTTTATTTTTGACCAAGTGACGTGAATTACCCTTGGAGCCTTTTGAATTGATGTTTGACCAAGCGATGTGAACTACCCTTGGAGCCTTTGATTTGATTGTTTGACCAAGTGGTATGAATTACCCTTGGAGCCTTTGATTGTATTTTTGAAATTTTATGCTTTTATGATTTGTTTGTGTTTTTGACATATTTGAATGTTTTTTATTTTTGACATATTTGAATGTTTTTTATTTTTGACATATTTGAATGTTTTTGTGTTTTATGAAATATTTGATTTTTTTTTGTGTTTTTATGCCATATTTGAATGTTTTTGTGTTTTATGAAATATTTGAATGTTTTTGTGTTTTTATGCCATATTTGAATTTTTTGTGTTTTTATGCCATATTTGAATGTTTTTGTGTTTTATGAAATATTTGAATGTTTTTGTGTTTTATGAAATATTTGAATGTTTTTGTGTTTTATGACATATTTGAATGTTTTTGTGTTTTATGACATATTTGAATGTTTTTGTGTTTTTATGCCATATTTGAATTTTTTTTTGTTTGTGTAAAATGCCTTTAAATGAATGATATTGAGAGGTTCAGGCTCTTAAACACCATCTAATGATATAAGGTGATATGCTCCAAGACCAACTCTCTATGAAATCATATATGGACCTCTCTAGTTTACCGCAAACTTATCTCACAGATGCGACGACAGAATTGAATTCTGCTAGATTTATTTGAGCACTAGATCTCCAACCTTGAATTCCCTTAGGTGGAATTTACTATTGTAAACTTATGCAAGGTGATCTTGGTAAACATGGAGATGCTCTAAAGCATTGAATCGACATTCATCAAGAAGCATCAATTGATCAAGGCAGCCTTGTCATGCAACTTCATCATCTATGAATTCCTTTAATGCTACACGTAGAGTCAGAATTTCTAACTCTAGTGGCATGATGGCTTCAGTGCCATATACTAGTTAAAATAGTGTTTCCCCAGTGGGCGTCCGTATACTAGTCCTGTATGCCCATAGTGCAAGAGGTAACTGCATGTGCCAAGCCTTGTGATTTTATTGCACTGTCTTCCTCAAAATGGAGACTATTGTTTTGTTTGAGGCTTTTGCTTGCCCGTTTTCTTGTGGCTAATGAGACATTGAAAAACTATGTTGAATATGACATTTTTTCATTAAAGCACACACATTTTTTTTCTTAAAATATGACCCATTATACGATATTACCTTATAAGGAACCCCAAAATAACTTATGATATTATGGAGTATAAACTCCACAATCCTTGGTCTAGTTGTTGATGTTAAGGGGATCGCTTCTACCAATTTAGTGAAGTATTATGTGGCCATTATGATGAATGTATGTTGTCTTGAGGATGGGGGTGAGATCTTCCCAATAAATTCTAGTCCCCATTATGAAAATGGCCATGCTTCTTGGATGGGCTGCAAAGCTTGCGATGGTAAGTGCATTAGATTTGCATGATGTTGGCACTTACTACATTTCTTGACATACTTGCAATAGTCATTTTCCATTATGGGCCAATAGTAACCCTTTCTCAAGATGTGCTTAACGATGGCCATGCCATGAAATGGCCTCCACATGTTTCATCATGAGCTTGTGAAACTACCCAAGATGTTTCTTGGGACTCAAGGTGTAGCACCCTAAAATTGGCACAGTAAAACCTTAATAATTACATTTACTCTAGTAATAATTCAAATTCAAATTTTAATCTCCTAAACCGCCCGTTAACCATCATGTAATCTGTTTCCTCCTTTCCCATGCCATTTTTAGAGGTTGTTTTGACCATTTGACGATATCGTCGTCGATCAGATGATATCACCTCAGATCGGATGATTTCATCTGGGCTAGGACGTCCAGACGATCTTGTCCCAAAACTGATTTTGCACAATTAGCTTATGTTCCAACGGCGTCTCTAATCTGGTCAGAAGCATGTCTACATCATTAGAGACCCTTCCCCATTGGAGATCTCCCAAATAGGGATGATCTCCAACCTCCTAACCTCACTCCTAAGCTTATTTAATCCTAAGCCCTCCCCTTAGCATCCCCCTGGCTGAAATTCTCTCAGTAACTGACTTCACATGCATTAAAGCATCCTAAATTATTATTTGCATTAGTTCTATTCAAATTTTGTTGCAGGTACCTTAGTGTTTTTTAGTCGGAGCAAGCTTACATCGTCACGGACGATCCTGTTCATATCAAAGGTGATCCTGTCGAATCAGAGATGATTTTGTACCAATACGAGACGATTTCGACTACAGTCAACATTGAGGAAATCAGTGCCCAAAGTTTGCATTTTCCTCTCTTCAATATGTTGTTTTGTTCTGCAATTAGCTAGTTCATTTATAATTTTATGCTATCTTGCATCTTGGAGTTCACCCATATAGATCAAATGCATAACTAAGTCATCATGATACATTCGTATTTTTTTCATTATCATCATGTTAATGTTATTGCTGTCATTTTACACTGTTTCCCTCTGTTAGAAGAGTTGTATTTTCTGTGTTTTGCACCTATTTCTCTATTTGCAGGTCTCTAACGAATTTGTCTGATGAATTCGTCAGATGTAAGATGATTTTGTCAGATCTCAGATGAACCTGTCAAATCAGAGACGATACTGACTGCTTCAAGAATCAGAATCTTCATCAGACATCCGGATCAGGTATGATTTTTAATCTTGCTTAATTTATCTATTTTTCTGTCCTAATCTGCTTTTTTGTATTCATTTAATCTGCATCTTCATATAGAATAACTTAGACGCATTTTGGCCAAACCTAGGACATGTATTTTTAAGGATAAAAATGAATATATAAAACACATTCCCAACCTAGGCATGGAAACTGCCATTAAATGTTTCCTGGTGAACCCACCATCCATCGAAAAATCACCATAATACACCTCCCTTAAGAGGCGGGACCTTCGCAAGGCCTCTCAGTCCGAGGTATCGTGCCATCCTTTTCCCATCCTCCTTTCGGGCACGGATCCTATAGCCTAAAGGTAGGGATGTGAAAAATTTGGAGCGATACATTTTGGTGAACCCGATGTGAATACATTTTAAACCTTTTGAAAACAAAAACAAAATAAAAATAAAAACAACCAAAACATAGATGCATTTCAAATCATTTAAAACTGATAAGTTGCATGTCATGTTTAGATGGTAGCTCCTAAGAAAATATTAGTAGTTACTATAAATGTTGAAAACCAATTGGCAGCCATAGAAATCAATTTTGTGCTTAGTGTGCTTGAAATAGATAGAAATCAACTCTTGTGGGACGAACTTGATAGAAGACTTAGTGTCATTTCATCTAGGTCAACAAAACTTAAACAAATCAAGAGGCTAGTCCTAGATAGAATCTTGGATCCTCATCAACTTGTCTTTTATCATGAACTTCATAGAGCCTGCCATAGATGGTTAGCTTATAGGAGAGCTCTTGTATCTTCATAATTGTTCACCTTCGAGGAATACCTCGAGAATGCAGCCATTGTACACCAGTTTCTAGGTCATGTAGAATACCAAGAGGTTATTCTTACGGATAGGGAAATATGGAATAGAGTTCCTCGAGCTATGTTATATCGAGAGTATTGCCATGAGCTTTACTTCTATCAACCAGCATCTGAGACAGATAATATCACTATAGCTCTTTTCATTAAATTTTTGAAGGAAAACTTTCAATTTGAAGAAGAACACTTCATGACTCTCGAAGAACTCGAGCCTATTAATGATATTTATAAATTGTTTATAGAAAATTAGATCATTGTTTTCAATATTATTTCTTGCATATTGTGTTATTTGTTATCTTTACAATATTATTACAAAAACAAGAAAAACTAAAAAAAAAACATAAAAAGAAAAACCAAAACCTTTCATTTTAAATATTGTAGTAGGTATATAATTAATATATACCTCTTAAGCTTGTTGCATATATATATATATATATATATAGATATATATATTTGCTGAAATCTAAAAATTAAGCACAATGCCTAAACTTAGGAATGGTAAACAAACTGAAGGAGAAGAAGAATATTGGTTAGAAGATAAAACTGGAGACCCAAATGTCCTTCCTGAAGATCCAATTCCGAAAGGAGAAACTCTAGATCAACCAGAATATGACCTAGGTGAAGACAATGAACAAGAAGAAAATGTTAAAGAGGATGGATCCTCTTCCCCTAGAGTAGCTCCAGATGGAACTATTGCTTTTGACAACGTAGATCATTTCTGGAAATTTTTCCATAATAACATTGGTGTCCTTAATATGGTAGTTTGTATGGATAAAGGGAAAATTAGTGACACTCAAGCAGCCATGGAACATATGTTTGATGTGCGCACTAATCCCTTGTCTTTCATTGATCAAGAAAGTGATAAGGTTGGACCATCCAATACAAATATGGTCACTATGATTCAAAACATGTCAAAACAACAGGTTACCCAACCTCCTAAGGAACCTGTTATTTAGCCCAAAATAATTCCCACACAAAAGAAAACTTCCTTCACTACTTTACTTTGCAAAACTATTGATCAATATGCTTAAAGTAAACAAAAACCTAAAATGAGGTCAAACACCAATTTTCAACAATCTGTAATACAACATAATACAACTTCAAAATTCCTTCATAACACCTTTCCTACCAACAATCTACACAATAGCAACATAGCATCTAATCTTCATGTCCCTCCATCATATGCTCACAAATCCCATATCAATGCTCTACCGAACCAATATGGTGGGCAAACTAGTAATCTGGAAGCCATGGTGAAACAGTTAGCTTCGCGTATGGACTAGATAGATCCTTACCATCCCTCGTATAATTATCAAGAGATATGTAGTCAACATTTGGATCCCATAGTTGTAGCACAACCATACCCTAAGCATTTTCCCATGCCTATCTTGCCTATATATAAAGGAACCAAAGATCCCATAGAGCATATTCGCATGTTTAGGATAGCATGTCATGATATATCACATGATGACTTGCTATTACTAAAAATGTTCCCAAAAAGTTTAGGTGGAATGGCATTAGAGTGGTACTATCAATTGCCCACTCATTCCTTGAGAAACTTTGAAGAAACAGCTGAATCTTTTGTCCATCAATTTAGTGCTTACATCGAGAGGCATGTAACCATTAAAGATTTATACAACTTAAAACAAGATAAGGATGAATGTTTTGCCGATTTCTTAGCTAGATGGAGGCAGTTGATAGGAAAATTGCACTTTGTGCTACCTTATAGGGAAATGTTGGACATTTTTATCAATAATTTACAAGAACAAATATCTTATGAGCTATCAAAAGCTACTTTAACTACCTTTGATCAAGCTATAGATTTAGCTTGAAGAGTAGAAGATGCCCTCATTAGGAGAGGCCAACTTAGGAAGAAGGATGATGAGAAAACATCCATAAATCAATATAAAAACAAACAAGTTGTTGGTGACGGAGTCACTGATAGCAGAAATGTTGCTAATATCAATGCAACAAAAACAACAAAAAAATTTATATTGAAACCACCTGATAAGCCTCCTTGATAATTTACTAGATTAAATCAACCCTTATCAACTATTTTACCTCAATTACTCGAAAGAGGTTTGATCCAATTACCAGCTATCCGGGAACCTGATCCAACTATACCCGGATATAGAGCTGACTTACACTGTGATTTCCATAGAGGACCTAGACACTCTACCAATGCTTGTAAAAGGTTGAAACATAAAATACAGGATCTAATTGATAATAATGAAATGGAGGTGCAAGCCTTCCAACCTAAACAAAATGCTCCTAATAACCCTCAAAAGAACATTACCCAAAATCAAAATCAAAATGCTAATCAAACATTAGACATATTTCAACACCCTTTACCAAGACATGGTAAAGAGGTGGCCAATCAAATCGAACATCATAATGTTCCTCCTCCTACCCGATATGTAGGAACAATTAGTGGACAATTACCTATCTAGGATCCTCAAATATTTGACACAACTTTATCCATGGTTACGACCAGGCCCTTACATAATATTCCAACTTCAGATTCTAGTGATATAGAATCAGATACTGAAAGTGAGATAGACATCACTTCAAACCAATTGAATAGTTCTAAAAATGAATCAGATCCTATTCAACCCATCACATATGCTATGGTTCCAGAAGAACCATTTCCTAGAAGAGTTACTACTCGAACTTCTTCTAATCAATTTCTCCCTGATGAAAAAGCCATAAATGCTCGACCGAGGCCAGTTCAACATCCTCAATATAACATTGTAGGTACCATTGGAGTCATTACCCGACAACAGGCTCAAAATTCTCAACAAGAACCAAACCAGAATGATGGATCAGCTCCATTTGTTTTGAAAAATCCCAATAAAGGGAATCATGCTTCCAATGTTCAACCTAAACCCCCTTACAATATTAATGAGCAATTATCCAATACTACAGCCAGAATTTCTCTTTTGGATTTATTAAGATTTTATCCTACCCATAGGGATGAGTTGATGCTTACATTAAGCCAAATGATGGTACCTCAAAACATTCAACCTGAAGCCATGGCCAATACTATCATCACTCGAGAAGTTGATTGTATTGACTTCTAAGATAAAGATATCCCACAACACAGTTTACATAAGGATAATCCCTTATATATTACTGCTCTAATTGGAGATGTAGCTGTTAAAAGAGTCCTGATTGATAATGGTTCATATCTAAAAATTTTCACTCTTGACTTGTACCAACGATTTGGCTTTAGAAGTGATGAAATGAAGAAAACTGACATGATTATCAAATATTTTAATGATGAAACACAAGAAACATGTGGAGTTATTACCATCCCATTGCAAGTTGGTCCTCAAACTCTAGATACCACTATGTTTATTGTACATTTCCCCGCATCGTACAATATACTCTTGGGTCATCCTTGGATGAACGCAATGCGGGCTGTCCCATCAACTTTACACCAATGTGTTAAATTCAAATTTAAAAATCAGTTGGTCACTATCCATGGTGACCCTAGACCTTTTCATATGTGTGCTTTGGCAGAACCCGTTGGAGTACAATTTTGCCCTACTCTATCATACACACATCCTAAATCTTATTTTTCATCCAAAACTATGAAACACACACCCATAAATTCACCTATTTCCCCTCCATTAATTTCATCCTCATATATAGATCAACAATCTTCTAAACAAACCACTCTGGAACCTCAAAGAGATCTTCAATCTACAACCAATCCTTCATGTTCTATACCTATAATTTCAAAACCTATAGACCCATCTATTAACACTTTCGCATTATCAACATCTATCATACCTTCCACATCTAAAGATATAGGGAATGATCCTTCTACATCTTATGCTCTTTCTGATGAACTTTTACCAGATTTATCCACAATCTTAATATCAGAAAAAATAAATGCTTTCATGCAAGATTCAATTCTTTTAAATAACTTGCCACCATCTCCTCATACTTTGGGCCTCCCACAACCTATGGGAAGTACTTACCAAGTCGGGAGTTGTGCCTTCATTTATAAAGGATATGACTAGGGAAGAATCCCTCGAAATATTAAAACTCATCATGAGGGATATGCTCGGTGTTATTTTACCAATGAATATATTAAAGCTAAACCCATAATGCTTAAAATGGGATATAAAGGGAAAGGCTTGGGACCTTTCCAAAATGGCATGAAAGAACCTTTCGAGGTAGAACCGTGGCCTGCCTGTTGTGGTGTGGGCCTATTTCCTAGTAAGGGTCAACCCTTTCCTTTTGAAGATGATGATCAACTCATATGTTATCAAGATTATTTGGATAGGTGTGATGATTTGCCTCTAAAAAATCATCCATTTACATGTAACATGCTATCCATAGCTTACCCTGAAATGATTGCTGACTCCGATGAGGAGTTGGAAGGAGATATCTTCCACGACGTCTCTATTGAAGAGATGTTACACAATGGATTTTATTTTGATGGTTCTATACCAACTATAGCCCAACTTGAGGCCACTAATCCTCAAGATGAATTATCCAAATTAACCTTACAATAATTACAAGAATTGGGCGTTTCACCCGCCCCACATAATTTTGAAAGAGATCTGCACATGGAGGTAGAAAATGTCATTAAAATTAATATTGGAACTGAGGATAGTCCTCACATAATCAATATTGGATCAAAATTAAGTCAAGAAAAACAAGAACAATACATTGCATTCCTTAAAGAGTATGAAGACGTCTTCGCTTGGACATACGAAGATATGCCAGGTCTAGACCCTTCTATAGTCATGCATCACCTAGTGGTCCATCCGGATGCTAAACCTGTTAAACAAAAACTTAGAAAAATGCATCCCAAAGTGGCTCTGCTAGTCAAAGGGGAGTTAGAAAAACTCCTAAATGTTGTTTTTATACAAGCTATTGATTATGTTGAATGGATCTCAAATGTAGTTCCAGTCACCAAGAAAGAAGCCACCAAAGTTAGGGTTTGCACAGATTTTAGAGATATTAATGTTGCATGCCCTAAAGATGATTTTCCTCTTCCAAACATGGATCAAATCATTGACTTTACTACCGGGAGTGGGATGATGTCCTTAATGGATGGATTCTCTGGTTATAATCAGATCAGGATAGCTCTTGAGGATCAGGCTAAAACAACCTTCACTACCCCCTAGGGTACCTTTTGTTGGAAAGTGATGCCATTTGGCTTAAAGAATGCAGGTGCAACATATCAACGAGCTATGACTTATATTTTTCATGATATGATGCATGATATCCTACATGATTATGTAGATGATATTATAGCCCGCTCTATTAATCAAAATAATTATTTAGATGATTTGAGAAAAGTTTTTAATCGATTACAAGAATATATTATTCGATTAAATCCAGCCAAATGCATATTCGGAGTTAAGTCCGGTAAACTATTAGGGGTTTTAGTTTCTTTACATGGTATCGAAATTGACCCTCTCAAGATTGCGGCTATCATTGATATGCCCGCACCTACTAATATATCTGAGTTACGAAGTTTACAAGGTAAGCTTCAAGCCATCCGTCGCTTCATCGACAAGCTGGCGAACAAAATCGGTCCCTTTCTTAAACTTCTTAAGAAGGATGTCCCTTTTAATTGGGACGACGAACGTAGAGAAGCTTTTGAACTTCTCAAGCAATACCTCCTTAATCCACCTGTAATTTCATCACCTAAACCTGATCACCCATTCCTCCTGTACATTTCAGCTTCAAACTCTACTTTAGGAGCTATGTTAGCTCAGCTTGATGATGAAAAGAGAGAACATGCTAATTATTATATTAGCTGAACCTTCATCAGTTATGAAACCCACTATACAACATTAGAAAAACTATGTCTAGCAGTATTTTTTGCTACGCAAAAATTACACCATTATATGCTTAGTCAGAAAACTTATGTCATTGCTAAATACGATCCCTTAAGGTATCTTATGGGTCGACCTTATTTATCGGGTCGCACGGCCAAGTGGGTTCTTGCTCTAAGTGATTTTGATCTCATATTCATAGGACAGAAGTCTGTTAAGGGTCAAATCATAGCAGATCAATTAGTTTTTGCACCCTTAGAGTCTACCCATCCCCTCATCATTGAGTTTCCTGATGAATGCCTTCAATTAGAGGCGAACCATATTGAACAATGGTCCTTATACTTTGATGGAGCCCGATGCATGAGTGGGGTTAGTGCGGGTATTATTTTAATATCCTCGCAAAAACATCTTATTCCTCTATCCTTCAAGTTAACATTTGCTTGCACCAACAATACTGCTGAATATGAAGCTCTAATCCTTGGATTACAAGCTACCTTGGTGCTAAAAATTAAACATCTGTTAGTTTTTGGTGATTCTCAACTTGTTATAAACCAAATTAATGAAGTTTATCAGACCATAGATGATAAACTGCACCCATATAAAGCCTATGTTTTACAATTAATGTCTCTATTTGATCAAGTTACCTTGGAAGCTATTCCTCGAACTTGCAACCGTGCGGCTGATGCTATGGTCGCAACTGCATCTCTTCTCCCCTTGGAGTTAGATGATGAATATGCTACTATCATTATTCATCGACTCTAGGAACCCGCTTCAAATAAATCATGCTTAGAACCTTTGGATGTGTTTATAATCAACGAAACTACTCCGAAACCTTGGTATACAGATATATTTTATTTTCTCCAAAATGGGACTTTCCCTACCAATTCTAATAGAAACCAGCATCGGTTATTACGTAGACAAGCAAGTCGATTTGTAATAATTGGCAATACTTTATATAGGATATATTTTGAAGGTATCCTATTAAGATGTTTGAATTTAGAAGAATCCAAATCAGCCTTGAGTGAAGCCCATGATGGATCTTGTGGAGGACACTTCAGTGGTAGTGTCATTGCTAAAAAGCTCCTTCGGATAGGATATTTTTGGCCTACCATGGAAAAGGATGCACATGATTATGTGTGCCATTGCGACAAGTTCCAAAAACATGCTGACCTTGTCCATGCACCTACACAAGAGCTGCAGGCTATTTCATCTCCTTAGCCCTTTTCAAAATGGGTTTTAGATATTATTGGCAAAATCAATCCTGTGTCATCTGATGGACACAAATTCATCATAACCGCCACTGAGTATTTCACAAAGTGGGTTGAAGCTATGCCTTTAGCTTCCTGCACTGGCACACAAGTCTCTAAATTTATCTTTAATCAAATCATTTGTAGGCTTGGAATTCCTGCAAATCTCATCTCTGATAATGGAACTTGTTTCAAAAATAAAGATGTTAAAAAATTATGCCAAAAATACAAGATTCAACATCGCTAGTCCACTCCCTATTATCCTCAGGGTAATGGTCAAGCAGAAGCATCTAACAAAACCTTAATCAAAATCCTTAAAATATTGGTCAATAAAACTGGCCGTGACTGGCACATTTAGTTATATCCAGCCTTGTGGGCCTATCGAACTAGTGTTCGAACCCCCACTGGAACTTCACCATTTGTTTTGGTTTATGTTGTTGAAGTCGTTTTTCCATTTGAATTAGAAGTTCCTTCTTTGGATCTGCTACTTCAAGATAACGAAGTAGGAGATGAATATCGAGCTAGCAGACTCAGTCAGCTGGAACTCCTAGATGAGAAACACATCAATGCTTTGGAGCATCTCCGTGCATACCAAAACAAGCTTAAAAGATCATATGCTAAAAAAGTTTGTCATCGATCCTTTGAGATTGACGACCTTGTTTTAAAAGAAAATAAAAAAAATACTAATGCAACTAAGGACCTTAAAGGTAAATTTGAGCCAAAATGGCTTGGACCATACATTATCACTGCTAAATTTGAATCGGGAGCATACAAATTATCTACCTTAGATGGTAAAGAACTTAAAGAACCCATGAATATTTTGCATCTTAAACGTTACTATGTATAAATTTGGTCATTTCATCCTTGTATATATTTGTTTAAAATATTTCAAAATCACTATTTTGTATTTCTTTCAATTTATAAATTCAAAAAAAACACCAAAAACATTCATAATCATCAAAATCTTCAAAACTTTTGTGTATTATTTTGGCACTTGTTAATTCTTTCAAAAAACAAAAATAATAATAAAAATCAAAACAACAATATTCTTGACTCTTTCGAAACCAAAATAATATAAAGAAGAAAGAGAGATTCAACATTCTCAAAGCTTCTCAAAAAAATATTTATTTATATATATCTACTTACAAATGTTGCAATTATATGTTTCAAATTATTTTGGATAAATTAGCATTTATTTGGAATCTCTCACTTTCACAAACACAAAAATAAATATCTTGATTTTATCTGGCATGATTACTAATCTCTCTTATATCAAAGTCCACAAAATACAATTAAATAACGTTTGAGCGCAGAGAATTGATCTTGTTATTTACTTAAACCAAGCACATCTTTTCATAATAAAATGATTATATTTGTAATTTCTATGCTTTGCTACATAGTAGAAGTGGTTTCTTGAGCGAAAATTTTCCCCTGCTATCCTATCATGCACATGGTCTAGAATCTTTGAGAATTGGCAAAAGGACAAGCTCACCCCTACCCAGAATAAAAATCCCTTGCTCTACAGCTAATCCGAGCAAGTATCCCTAGTATAGAACAAAAAAAACAAAAGCAAATTTCAAGAAAAAGAGAAAAAGAAAAATGTTATTTTATATCATTACAACAATATTTCAAGCATTATCTCAAAAATAAAGCAAAAATACAAAAAAAAAAAAAAGCAAAAAGAAAGCAATAAAATCCCTTTCCCTACCCTTTGAAAAGAAAAGAAGGGTTGATGAGCTTGAATCCCTGGAATTCTCAATTATTCGAAAACTGTGAGGTAAGCCCCATAACAGGTGGTTTGTGCCCAACCTGCTTGGCCTTGGGTAACTCCTAGCGTGGTGATATGTCTGTCACATTAGCGACCTTCTTTTGTACAGACCTATGTCTTCTTATGGATTATCTAGCTCTTGATAATCCGACTTACATAGTAGTATAGTATGGTTATATGCATCTAAATCATGGTTAATGAACACTTATTTGGTTCATTCAAATCACTTGTATCATAGTACCTTGCTCAAACTGGTAAATGAACAATGCAATTGCACACACATTTTGTATTTGAGAGATTTTGTGTATCATTATGATAAATCAATATTGGAAATGAATTCACATATGCACATGGGATTCCTTATAAATCTAACTTTTGTCTTTAAGATACTTTGAAATATTTTTTGCCAATTGTTTGGAATAATTCATTTTCTTCTTTAAAAATACAGTTGTTTAGTCTAAAGACAACTACATACATAATCACAAAAATCAAAAATTTCTTTCAAAACCCTACAATCACAACACATATTGTCAACTTTCGCGACGATGGTATAGTTCTAAAACCAAAATTGAAATTTTATGCCTAGCACAAGTCTTCCTCTTCATATTTTCTGTTTATCAAAAATCAATCATGCAATAAAACTATCTTTTTTTTTTTTGGATTTCGCGATGATGGTATAAGTCTATACCTACATATTCTATGCCTAGCGCAAACCATTGTACCAATTTTTATTCCCCATTTATTTAAAAATCATAAAAACCATATGACTTAAATCATTCTGTTATACAATTATGTTTTCAAAACAAAAAAGCGCAAACACATTATCACTATTTCATGTCATTATGTCAACCTTCAATTTTGCAATGATGGTATAATTCCTAGGGAATTATCCAAAAATTTTATCACACTTAGGAATTTATGCCTAGAAAAAATCATTTTAACATTATTTCATGCATACTATTTTTATGAAAATCTGAAAACAAACCATCATCATCATCATTTGCACCATTGCACCAAAGTCTTAAGACAGTCTCTTAAGCACTCTTTTACTTTTTAAACAATATTTTTATACTGGGATTAGCTTGACGACCGAGTGAGCGGCGACTCCATGAAATGGTCTATAATAGCAACAATGTCCTTTGAAATTATTGTTAGAAGTCTCTTTTTATCTTTTATCACATCACATCAAACAACCAATTTGTTACATCAGATTCTTTCATTTAAAATCTTACAGCATGACATTCAAACCATAATATTTCCAATGACATAATTACATGAATCATCACATTAATCAATTAAAACATTAAAAGCATCATAAAAGTACATAAGACACAAGTCATATGATCAAAAACATATCTCATCTCATATATCTATCAATAGTATATATACATCATATCAAAATTGGATTGGTATGCCATAATCTGTATCTCGGCATACTCAATCCTCTATATCAAAAAATAATAAATGCTATCATATCAATTTGTACAATTTCATGTAGTAGTCTAGCCTCGAGAACCCCTCGAGATCTTAGCCTCATCTCCTCCCCTTCCCTAAGGTGGACGAGGTGGCCGCATCGTAGTATGTGTGGTACTGCGAGTCCTAGTCATCGATCGAGATGAAGTCCTTGACGACCCGATCCAGATCGGATCTACGATGTTAGCTGGAAGTGGTAGTATATCCTCCTCTGGCACCATATGATAGTATAATTTCTGATAGAAAGTGATGTGGGCAATAGCCGGTGTCAGATCCCTAGTGCTCACCCCTCCGCCCCATGCTCTGAGGCGTGCAATCTCATCTCTGAGCTGTGTCACCTCAACTTGGTGTCATGCAGCCTCCTCTTGTAGGGTTTACACCTGTGCCTAGAGACGGATTGTCTCCACTCGAAGATTCGCTATCTAACTACTCTCCCTAGTGTTGACACCCTTGCCCTTATCGGGCGATGGTGGCCTCTCTCTCTGTGGAGAAGGGGGTCTCTCCGCCCTCCTCTCCCACTATCGTGGCATCTCCTATGCCTGTGGTCCCCTCAGATCTCTCCCTCCATGAACCTAGGCCGCCTCCATAGCCACTTGGAACTACCTCCCTATTCGATGCACAACTGCATGAATCGGACCTTGAGCCCTCGTCATTCGAGGAGGGCGGATGCCTGCGTACCAGGCATCATAGCCATCAGCTACCCCTGCATTGTCCCCATCCACTGGCTAAACCAGGCATCGTAGCCATCAGCTACCCCTGCATTGTCTCCATCCACTGGCTAAATGGGGGCATCATCCAAGTCCTGACTCCAGAAGTGCTACATGTCTAGAGCCCCGCTCACTGTGGTGTTATCCTGAACAGTCCAGGAAAACTCGTAATCCCTGAGAGATGGGATCCCCTGCTGTAGACCGAACTATCGCAAAACTTGGTCGAAGAGGTGGAGCTCCACCTCTCCCCTCTCCATCCTCAGCCAGCAGACTCACCTGATGCGAGCCAGCTCCTATCCATCCTTGGCCCACCCTGGATGGTCCCTCCAAGGCCTCCAAGTGATCTGATCTGGGACAAGGTCATCCAACAATCTCTGGGACATCGATAGGTCAATCCGTCATTGTGCTCCTCTCCAAAGCCACCATTAGAAAACTCGGGGCCTCTCCCCATCAATCCCTATCAAAGGAAGCACTACCAGCATTTGCACTACAATGTGCTCCCAGCACCAAACCTGTAGAAGCGATGTCATAACTAGACATCGGCTACCCTTGTACACAACCCCATGCAGGATCCTGTACAGTCGACATAGAACAAAACTGCCCCAAGAGAACCTGTAGCCATGGTCTCGCATGTCGTAGATCACATCTGATAGCACCCATGGTACCCTATACCTTCTCTGGTGGCACAATAGAAGTCCACCAACTACTCTAGCCAAAACTTGTGTGAGTCTCGATGCCCCAGGCATCTGACGTAGCACCTCGATGTTAACTCTGCCCTTCTCCAGGGTGAAGCTCGGGTCACCACACAACCGCATCATAGCATGGCCCTGATTGGCCATAGGAGTGATCAACCGTCCTTGTATGGGGATTCTCAGAATCCTCCATACATCCTCTAGTGTGGGAGTCATCTCCCCTATCGGTAGCTAAAAACAAGAAGAACCCTGATACCATCTCTCTGCTAGGGCTATCAGTAGCCCCATGTCTATAGACACTTGTGGCATTTCTACCACATGCTATAAGCTGGCTTATGCCAACTGATCCCGCTCTTCCTGTGTTAGAGTGGCCAAGTCATCTCTCAACCCCCCATACTTCCATTATCTGCTTTTTAGCAAACCTCTCTACAACATAAACAACAATAAAAAACAAATCATTAATTAAAAATGCAAGTTAAAATAAGTTCAATTTTATACAAATGATGATATCGTCCACAATTGGATGATATCGTCCCACATTTGAGCACAATCGTCTCCAATTTTGCAAGCTGAAATCATCCCTAATTTGACGAAATCGTCCCCCTTTCATCGATTTCGCCCTTAGATGAAATCGGCAAACTTGAGACGATTTCGTTGAAATCGGGACGATTTCGTCCCGACGACGTCGACGGCCCAAAAATGGCCGCGATGCTCAAAAATTGATCAAAATTCACCTAAAAAGCATGTAAATTCAAATTCAAGCATTCTAAGCTAATTTTAGACTCTTACCCGTAGCCCGCACCGGACCTCTGTCGATCTGTGTGTTGTCTCCACCATTTTTTGCTTGCAGAGCTCTAAAAACCAGAAAAATGAACAGTAAAAATGAATTAGGGTTTTACCCTATTTTTCTTAATTTTATTCAAAAATAATTAAAAACAATTTTGCTTTTTCGTATTTTTACCTCAAACGTTCGATTTGGGTAAAAACACGGAGGGGAAACCATAGTAAGCTATCGTACGATTCGACCAAGAGTCATCGCCTAAAAATGGGAATAATTTTTTGCTTTCTCGTAGATCAAGAAGAACTCATATTTAACACATTTTCTTTGAAAAATTCACTAAAGAGGGGGAAAAATGTAGCACCCTAAAATTGGTGCAGTAAAACCTTAATAATTACATTTACTCTAGTAAATAATTCAAATTCAAATTTTAATCTCCCAAACCGCCCGTTAATCGTCATGTAATTTGTTTCCTCCTTTCCCGTGCCAGTTTTAGAGGTTGTTTTGATTGTTTGACGATATCATCGCCGACCAGACGATATCGCCTCAGATCGGACGATTTCATCTGGGCTAGGACGTCCAAATTATCTTATCCCAAAACTGATTTTGCACAATTAGCTTTTGTTCCAACGACATCTCTAATCTGGGCAGAAGCGTGTTTGCACCATTAGAGACCCTTCCCCATTGGAGATCTCCCAAATAGGGATGATCTCCAACCTCCTAACCTCCCTCCTAAGCTTATTTAGTCCTAAGCCCTCCCCTTAGCACCCCCTGGCTGAAATTCTCTGTAAACTAACTTCACAAACATTAAAGCATCCTAAATTATTATTTGCATTAGTTCTATTTAAATTTTGTTGCAGGTACCTTAGTGTTTTTCAGCCGAAGCAAGCTTACATCGTTGTGGACGATCCTATTCAGATTGGAGGCGATCCTGTCAAATCAGAGATGATTTCGTACCAATGCGAGATGATTTCGACTGCAGTCAACATTGAGGCAATCAGTGCCCAAAGTTTGCATTTTCCTCTCTTCAATCTGCTGTTTTGTTCTGCAATTAGCTAGTTCATTTATAATTTTATGCTATCTTGCATCTTGGAGTTCACCCATATAGATCAAATGCATAACTAAGTCATCAATTGTCATATCATTTTAATGTTATTCCATTATTCTACATCTTCCCCCCTTAAAAAATTGTTTTTTTTTTTTTTTCCCCCTTTTTTTGCCCCAATTCGCAAAATCAACATCGGAAAAACAACAAAAAGAGTCCTCTAAATCAAAACTCAACACGGAATTTTATTTTTTTTTTTTTTTTTTTTTTCTTTTTTTCTTCTTTTTTCTTCTTTTTCAAAAAAAAAAAATGGATGTTTAAGGATTAAAATGAACATATAAAACACATTCCCAACCTAGGCGTGTAAATTGCCATTAAATGTTTCCTGGTGAACCCACCATCCGTCGAAAAATCACCATAATACACCTCCCTTGAGAGGCGGGACCTTTGCAAGGCCTCTCAGTCCGAGGTACCACACCATCCTTTTCCCATCCTCCTTCCGAGCACGGATCCTATAGCCTGAAGAGAGGGATGTGAAAAATTTGGAGCGATACACAAGGCAACAGAGCAATACTCCATCATATCCTCGTATGTAGAGGATTTATCCTAGAAAAATGTATCTTGTTGCTCTCTGTTTAAATTTTCACCTTTCAGTATGTGACAAACCTTGAGGTATTATTTTGAGCTTCAGGAAGTCCCATAGTTGGGAAAGCCAATCCTGATAGGCCACAACATCTATAGAATAGACAACTTGCTCTTCTTGCATTTTTGAGGTAGTGAACACGGATTGAGGAACAACTCTATGGTATATGGTTGCACCACATTCTATGGGTCCTTGGGAGATCAATGACCCCTAAGGTGTTATTTGCAAGAAATTTCTCACTATGAAGGACCAATCCTAATTTGGTTCGATGTTGATCATGTTGAATGATTCTTGATTGTCAAAAGCTTCATGACATATTGTTGAGTGCAAAAGCACTTTTACATGAACAGTTATAAAATTAGCAGATGGATTTTGAGGGATTAAGGATCCCAAAGAGGCCATAGTGTCTGCAAATCTATTCGATGTACAAGGGATTGCCTCGATGTTATACCATTCTAGCCAGGCTAAGTAATTGTCAACAAGTTCCTTGTAAGTCTTTAGGAGTGGGCACCTGCATTGGAAGAGTCATTTGACCTAGTTTACTATGAGCAAGGAGTCACCAAAGATATTCAATATTTTAATGCCCATTGCTATGGCTGTTTGGAGTCCCAGGATCAATGCTTCATATTCTGTATTGTTATTTGTGCATGGGAAGTCTAGTTTGAATGATAAGGGTAATGGAGCGCCCTGTGGTGTGATAAAGACAATCCCTACTCCACCTCCTTGTTCACACTTCGAACCATCAAAGAACAATGACATGTCTTTTTCTCTCTTAGGTTCTTCGAGTTCTAGTGGATCTGATAATGCAAAGACCGCATCATCAGACAATTCTATGGTGAGAGGCTTGTTATCCTGAAGAGGCACCTCTGCTAATTGATCTACTATGACTTGTCCCTTGATGGAATTTTGGCTTATGAACTCTAGATCAAATTATGTCAATAGCATGATCCACTTTGTGGTACGTGTATTGTGATATATCTTGCTCATCATGTACTGCAAAGGATTTTGTTTTGATATGACGTAGGTCGTATGGCTCAATATGTAGTGTCACAACTTTCGAGTTGCAAAGACCACTTCTAAACACAATTTTTTGACATACGCATATCCTAGCTCATAGCTCACCAAGGTGTGACTAATGTAATATATGGCTTGCTCTTTATCTTGTGCATTATTTTGGGCTAACATGGTGCCCAATGCAAAATCAGTAGCTGATATATATAGTAAAAATGGTATGTTTGGCCTTGGTGGAGCCAATACTGGCGATGTTTCCAGATAAGTTTTGATCTCTGCAAAGGCTTGATGGCATTCTTCATCCCAATGAAAGGGGACTTCCTTGCATAGCAACCTATTCATAGGTCTGCATTTGTCTGATAATTATGCGATGAATATTTTGATGGATGCTATCTTGCCTTGTAGGCTCCTCAACTCCCTAATGTTGGTAGGGGTGGCCATTTCCAGTATAGCCTTTACCTTTGCAGGATCTACTTCGATGCCTCTCTTGGATATGATGAATCCCAAAAGCTTACTAGAAGTTATGCCAAATACGCACTTCTTAGGATTCAATCGGACATTGTGTTCTATGAGGTGATCGAAGACTTGTCTAAGGACTTCGGCATGCTCTTGCCACAATAGGGACTTGGCTAGTAAGTCATCCATGTAATCTTCCAAGATCTTATGCATATAGTCATGGAATATGTATGTCATGGCCCATTGATATGTGGCACCAACATTTTTGAGACCGAATGGCATCACTTTGTAATAGAATGTTCCCCATGGAGTAATGAAAGTAGTTTTATGTTGATCTTCGGGCTTAATCTGGATTTGGTTGTATCCAGAAAAACCATCCATTAAGGAGAGCATTTCATGACCTATGGTTGCATCTACAAGAGCATCTATGTTTGGCAACGGGAATGAATCCTTTGGTGTTGCCCTATTCAAATATCTGAAATCCATGCAGATATGGACTCTTCCATCAGGTTTCCCTACGGGTACCATGTTTGACACCCACTCAGGGTAGTCGATAGGAACTATGAATACTGCATCCAGTAGTTTTTGCAATTTGTTCTTTACCATCAAAGTGATGGTTGGATGCATTTTCCTTAGTTTTTGCTTGACTGGCTTCTTCATGGGATCCAATGAAAGGTTGTGAATGACTAACTTTGGATCTATCCCTGGCATGTCTTTGTAAGTCCAAGCAAAAATATTTGGCCTCTCCTTGAGGAGAGGAATCAAGATGGCTTGTTCCTATGGAGATAGACTTTCTCCGAACTTGAATTTCCTTGGTTGGGTAGGATCATCACTGATGTCCACCTCAAAAGTTGCTTCTATAGCCATATGTGACCCATCCTCTAGCTGATGAGGTGTGGGTATCAAATGAATGTCATCAACGAGATTCATAGGACCTACTGACTCAGGTTCCAAACCAACATGGAAGACGTCATACGCACAACCTGATGCAAAATGGAATGGTTGTAACATCTCTTCATTGGGGAAGAGGTCTTCTGGCTCTATGGGTGAACTAGCATGATCCCAATCAATAGCATCTATATCAAGATGCAATGATTTGGTAGGATCTGCTGGATTATGAAGTGGAGTGGTCAAATCGATGGAGATCATGTTGATGGATGGGATGAAATCTCCAGGACCACATGGGTGCAATCTTGTCTTAGGGGTTTCCCTTCCATACTCACGATGAGGTTCTGGAGGAATGGGAATTTTTGGATCTGGCCCATGAGCAGGGTGGACAATAGGATCATTGGGCTCTAACTACTCTCTGAATGTAGGCGAAGGGGGATTAACCATCCGATGAATGGTAGCTAGGTCAATAGGTCTCCCCAAAAATTGGATTTGAGGGTCTATGGCATGAAGTGCCACCTCTCTCTCTACTAGCTCGTTGACTTACTGCAAGTGGTGAGGTCCAAGATAAGCCATCTCGGTCTCATCCTCAAAGTCATCATCACTTATCCAGAAACCATTAGCATTGGTATGCGGCCCTAAGACAAGGGGCTCATGTCTTGGCCCTAAGTAGGCCATCTCTATTTCATCTTCATATTCTTCATCACTTATGAAGAATCCATTTGCATTTGTCTCTTGCCCCAAAGTCAGGGGTTGATGGCTTAAGCCTAAGTAAGCTCTTTCTATTGAGTCTTCTGATTCATAGTCACTTTCATCTGATGTATATTCAATCTCATCATGGATGGACCATGTGAACCTTTGTAAATAGTGAGGCCCTTGATAGGCTAAGCCAAGTTGCACCTCATCATCACTTGCTTCATATCCATTCTCCTCATCCCATGAGTTGTACCCTATTGGGGTGGAATCAATTGAGGTGTTTGGATGATAAGTTTCTGGAGGTGGTATGTTTACCGTGGCCACTTGTCTATTGCTCAAGTTTGCTATTCTCAGGGGGTGATAAGGAATGAAATCAATGTCTTCTCCCAACCCTATGCTTAATATTTCCAATGCCATTGCAAGCGAGTCATCTCGACCTTCGCTATAATAGCCTAAGCCAAATATGTCAGAAGGAAGCTGATATAGTGGCTCGTAAGGCCTCCTATGCCCCTGCTCATATACGCCAAGGCCATAGCCATGCCAATGGCAATGCTCAAAGTAGCTTAGAGAAAACTCAGGATTAGAGAGGTAACAAACATTGACTATGAATAATTCTTCACCATCCCCTTCTATATCTGAAGACTTATGAGCACAGTCCAGGCTGGCATAGACAAAATTGGTTTGGTTGGGAGGGATTCCAAGTGGAACCACTATTCCTACTGGTGGCCTCAAGTCTTTAGGCCTCCCTATGTCCTGTGCAGACTCAATGATAGGCATAAAGGTGATGTTTTGCACAAGGTATTCCCCTATGCATGTACTTGCCAAGTGTATTGATGCATGCGACGTGGATGACCCCATGGATGATACTGGCGAAGCAGGGTGATAATCACTATCTTCATCTTGATCTTGAGGATCTTCCTCTTCCATAGGACTTGGCATTTCAGCAATGGCTATAGTTGGCACTTCTTTGGGCCTCTCTTCCTTAACTAAGGGGGCCTTTAGCTTCTGATTGTCTTTTGGTTTTGACGTTGATGGTACTTTAGAAGCATTGACTATCTTGAGTGCACCAGGAGGTGTTGATGTGCCTGGGTCTTTTCTTACCCCTTTGTCTTTGTTATCCACTTGTGTGGTTGGGGATGAAGGTGCCACGTATAGGTGAGTAGAAGGGATCATGAATTCTCCTAGAATATCCACTTGATTAACATATTTAAAAGGCTCTTCATCGGCCAGAACCACATAGACTTTGTTTTCGTGCACATACTTGACACACTGGTGCAAGATCGAAGGCACGCACTTCATGGCCCTTATCCAAGGGTGCCCTAAGAGGATGTTGTACTGCATAGCACCTTCCAAGACATGACACATCATGGGGATGGTCTTGTGCCCCACCTTGATGGGTAGGACTATCGTTCCCACAGTATTGCATAAAGCATCATTAAAAGCTCTCAATGTGTAAGTTCCTGGAACGATATTGGTCTTGGGTATCTTGAGGTGCTCTATTGTAGTTGTTGTGATGATGTTTATCGATGAACCTGTATCGACCAAAACCCTCTTGAATGGTAAGTTATTTATGGCCACTACAATGTTTAGTGGAGGGTCTGGTAAGGCAGCAGAAACTGTCTTAATCTCATGATCATAGAATCGGATTACAGGTTCCTGGCATTCTTGCACTTGTCCCACAAAGTGAGTGAATGCATTCGCATCTTGTGGTTGAAGCTCAATTGTTCTTAAAATCTCCATTAGAGTCTCCCTATGCTTTGGGGACTATTGTATGAGCTCATAGATGGATAACTTAGCTGGAGTCATCTGTAGGTTTTGCTCCAATCTACTCCGAATAGTTACCACAGGTCTCGTTGGTGGACCTAGAAGGTTGTCTTGCCTTTGCCTAGGAGTGGTTGGGATGTTCATGGGAGCTGCAGGCGGTTGCGGTTGACCATACTGCCTAGTCCTTGTTGCTATGTTAATGATCTCAACCATCCCAATGCATCCATGGGTAGGTATGTCAGCTCGAACCTGATTGACTTGGGCCCCTTGCTCTCGAGGGGCTTCATGATTGGGCAATGGGTTTCTGTATATGCCCATGTCTCTGTTATCGAGAGCTAGTGGGTTGTCAACTTTGAGCTCTCCTACCTCAATCATGTTTTGCACTTGATGCTTAAACCCGATGCAAGCCTCAATGTCATGCCTCGGTATCCTATGATAAGGACAAAATTGATCTTCCCTATATCCTTTTGGCTTAGGATGGTTGGGATCTACAAGAGGTATATCAAGAAATCTGATCCTCCTGGCCTCGCTCAATTGATTAAATATTGATTGCATTGATTCTATCAAAGGCATGAAATAACGAGGTGGCTTGCATTCTCGATTTCTTCCTTGATTGTTCTTTTGGTCGTAGTTGGCTGGTGGGGGATGTGCTTGATAGTTCTATGGTTGTTGTGCACCCCCATCCTTGGGTGTAGCCAATACGACTTGATTGACTGGAGTAGGGTTACTCTACTTCTACTTGTACTTGTCATTCTTACCATTCTTGTTCCACTCCTTTTTGTTTTGGAGCTTAATGGTTCCCTCATCTACTTTTATCTCTTCGATGAGCTTGGCCTGTGCCAAAGCTTCCTCAAATGAAGGATACTATTGGAGTTGTAGCAAGAGGGAGATATGTTTAGAACAAATTTTGGTAAACATACGAATGATCTCTTCTGTGGGAATGGAGAATGATAATTTTGCCATGATTTTTCTCCATCTATTCCCATAATCCATTACTGGCTCATCATCATACTATTTCAGGTTAGCCAAGTCTGAAAGGTTCACCTTCTTCTTAGCACCAAAGGAGAAATACTTCAAGAATGCATTTACTAGTTGTTCAAAGTTGGTTATGCTATGCTTAGGTAGTTGGTTGAACCATTGAGTGGCAGCACCTAAAAATGTCATTATGAATGTTCTTAGCATGAGAGCGTCATTGTCTTCAAGATGAAAACAAGCATTGATAAAATTGGTGACATGCTCTTGTGCATCCTCTTCACCTTTAAACTTCTCTAACCTAGGCATCTCAAAGTGCTTAGGATATGGAGGGCTAGGGATTGATGGGCACAATGGTTGATTGTGTATCTTGCTCAATGTTGGTGAGTTCCTAGCTACCTCTTGTTTCTCAAAGGTTTTCATTTTTTAGCAAGCTCTTGAAATGCCTTTGATGCATGGATTTCCTCCTCGTGCAAGCCTATTCGCATTGGCAATGGAGGTAACTCTCTATCCATTTGATTTGTTCCATTTTCCTCCCTCCTACGAGGGGACTCAGGATTGTGATCTTGGTTTGTTATGTTTGCCCTCCCCCCATTAGTTGGATTTTGTTCATGATTTGGTGGGGGGTTTCATTGTGGGCTATCTTGTCTAGTGCATATTTCCTTAGGTGAGTCAGCATGTCTTGTTATTTGGTGGTCACCACCATTTATCTATAAATTGTTAAGAGCTAGCTGCTTAGATTGCTCTCTTAAACACTGCTCATGTTGGCGCAAGAGTCTTTCTCTTTGTTTCTCTTGTTTGAGAGCTTCCACTAACTCTCACTCTTTGCGTAATGCATTTTCTAACCACCTCATTCGGTTAGTTTGTGTTGTTGTAGAAGACTCATGTTTATCTGACTCTGTTCTTGTGGTCTTGACTCGTAGATTCCTCGAGGGGGTTTTTGTTGTATCTGTACTCTTGCTAGTTAATGTGACTTGTTTAGTGTACTATTGAATATCCCTATGATCAGACTCCATGCATCTTCTACGGGGTCGCTCTGAGGTACCCCTAGACTAGGAGGTATGTTTAGAAGTCATAGTTCATGAGCTTCCAGATGCAGAGTTCTCAGTAGCTATAGTTCTTTGGGTTGGTTGAGTAGGAAATCGATCCAACCTGTCTAGTTGTCTCGTTCTCCATGGCTGGTCCCGTGGGGTGCCATTTACTCCTATGAGGTCATAGTCTATGGGAATATTTCCTTTTGTGTGAAGGGTTTCTTCTATATGATTCCCATGACTAGATGTAGCTCTAGTTTCCTACCCTTCAGTGGGCAGACCTATTTCATATGTTTCTTGTGAGTCTTGAGGTGTTGCAATTCTTGTTTGCCTTCTTGATGAAGAGGGCTTTGTGGTGACATGTTTTCTCCATGTGGATGGATATGTGGCAGTCTCATCATCCCTATGTGAAGAATGAGTCTTAGAACCTTCTTTATGTCCATGTGAGGAGGAAGCCCTTGAAGTTTCCTCATGTCTTTGAGA
Organism: Wollemia nobilis; assembly: GCA_028583015.1. Lineage (NCBI taxonomy): Eukaryota > Viridiplantae > Streptophyta > Pinopsida > Araucariales > Araucariaceae > Wollemia > Wollemia nobilis. The sequence goes on from JAQPPZ010017052.1 coordinate 10,915,863, forward strand.
TGTTTATGTGTGTTTAGAGGAGGCCCTTGAGGTCTCCTCATGTCTCCTTGATGAGGATGGCTGTGAAGCCTCTTTTTGTTTATGTGAATTTGTTCCATGATGTGGTTCCTTACTTGGGGTTTCTCGAGGAGATCCCCCAAGAGTTGAGTTATCACCCCTTAGGCTCATGGAGCTACGTCTCACGGTCTTACGGGTAGGTCATTCAACATTACTATGACTCCACCTATGGGTATGAATTGCTTCTGTCTCTCCCTCGACATCAGACCAAGGGTGTTTACTTCTTGTTTTGACCATGTTGTTTTATGACTTGATCTTTTGAGTTTGCAATTTAGGAATGACCACACAATTCCAAACAAATGTTTATCTTGATTACCAATTTGAGTGTGCCCTAAACTATTTGGTGTGTTTTGATGTGTTGTTCTCTTGATTTCTTTGCTCTTGTTCTTGGATTAAGAATGAGAAGACTCATCCATAGTGACAATCAAGTACACCCATGCCAAACATGATTTTCTCAAAAGAAGCTAGGGTACACCACTGAAGACCCAATGGGGGGTTCGCCTAGCTCCTCCACTCTAAACCAATGATTGTTCCAATAGTGGGAGACAGTTTGAACACAAGTAACTTAGTGTCACTATAAGTAAGTTTCCCAATCCATTTCTAGGAAGCTCTAGGGGGAAAACCAGTGGAAGGAGATGAATTCCAACGTCACTGGACTGAATTGAAGGTTGGTGATGAAATCCAACTCTCCAATGTTTAAATGAGACGTGCGTGTGTGGTGTTCATTTTAAGCTTGCGTAACATAAAGTGCATCATATAGCAGCAATGAGTCTTTCCTATATGCCTAAGTGCAAAAATACGTTTCAATATTCAGAAAGATGCATGAACTACTATGATTTGTATGAGCGCACTTTATCTCGTGCAACTATGGCCTCTAGCAGGGCCTCAAAGCAAGCAAACAACATACAATGTCTAGCATGTTGGATTCTAGGGTAAAATTTTCAGGCATAAGCCGCTTTTCCTAGCAATGCCTAGTGGAAAATTTAAAAGAAGATCTAAGATATGCGAAATGCTTAATTATTTCTTCTTTATTATTTCAATTTCCAAACATAAATGTGCTTTAAGTTCTCTATTTTGAACACACATAAGCAGATAGAAAGCTATAAAATATCAAAAAAGCTATACCAACCTTTGATCCAGCTTAGAGAGTCGATGTTTTGACCTCTGTTGCACTCTAGTCCTGGCCGTTGTTGACCAGAGTGGTTGGTTCTTGGCCGCTGTAGCTCAGAGCGGCTAGTTTTTGGCCATTGTAGCTCAGAGCGGCTAGTTTTTGGCCATTGTAGCTCAGAGCGGCTAGACTTGCACACAAAATTAAGTTAGTATTCTGGAAAAAAATGAAAAATTAGTGGTCGTCCCACCGTGATCGCCATCTGTAGCGACCCCGGGAATGCACGCATCGATCCCTTTTCTAAAAACCCTACTTGCAATGCTTATTTAAAATACCAAAGATGAAATGGAAAGACAAGAGGAAAAAAGCATATAACACGAAATAACAAAATATGGATCTCTTTATTGATATTGAAGCTCGGTTACATGTCGGTCCCTCTTAGGGATACCCATTTTGATACTATAAATTACAAGTGGGCAAGGAGTGCCCCTTCCATGAAGAGGTGGTGCACTTATAAAAGCTTCCTGGTTCCACACATGAAAATGTATGAGGGCTTACAGATGCCTCCTTCTCCAGGACTGTCTCCTAGAGGGATCCATTTTGCTCTCGTATGTTGTAATCTTCGTTCGATGTACCTGTGGCCCTACAAGCAATGAAACAACAACACACTTTTAGGTGTCCGAGATTGCCTCCCTAGATGAGGTTGTTAGTAATCAAAGAATGTAACAGAAATATGATAAAACAATACCATGGAATCAAGTAAATCTATGCTAATGATATAAGAAAACAAGATAAAATATGCTATGTCTATCTAAGCCAAGCCTGCGGGCCACTATCCAAGACAATGGCCGCTAAAGAAAACCTTGCTCTCCTTGCCCCAAAGCTATGGGTCAAAGACTATGATCTGATGTTGAAGAAAGTAGGTGTTATGCCCTTTGATTTGTCAAAGCTCCACCACACACGTGATCTCAAAGAGAACTCTCTCTGAAAATGATCTCCTGTATGTGATTCGGGTCTCTATTCTCTGTATGATAAAATATTAAAGGATCTTTGGATATGATAAGGCTCTCTTGGTGCTCTCAGGCTTGCACATTTTATAGTGTGAAACCCTAGGTCTATGTCCAAGCCCTAGAAATGAATTTCTCATGCGTAGTGCAAGTTAGCATGAGAAGCTCTTGTCCATTGTCTATATTTGAAGGCCAGTTAACTGAAATCTAACTGCCCACTTGAGTCTTCTATGCGAACTGGTCATTAGCATGAGAAGATTTTGTCCTTTGTTTATGCTTGGAGGTCAGTTAACTTAAGTCTAAATGCAAACTCAAGTCTCCTATGTGAACTGGTCATGAAAAGGAATGCAAAGTCACTCCCGCTCACCTTTATTGCATGTAGACTACCACTTCCACCTGATATTGGGCCTATTTGTTGGTAAACCACTTCTTATGGCTTAGCCGCTATCATCTGTAGTGGCTATGATCTAGCCACTATCATCTACAGTGGCTAGGTCTGGCCGCTCTAGGCTTGAGCGGCTAGAATCTGGTCACTCTTGGCTTGAGCGGCCAAGCTTGGATGGCTTGAAAAGGCCCCAAATGAGTGGTGAGAACCACTATTGATGCTTGGAAAGTCCAATATTATGTCTTATGATCTTATGAGTGTGTCTATGTAAGTAGCTCCCCTAAGCATGACACGATTTAGGTGTCTACAAGTTGAGGCAAGAACAAACCACTACCATTGATGGTTGTATGGAAAAAGTACTAGATATATAAATAAATATGCTTGAAAGTGGTAAGATGAAGCCTTATTCTCTAGAATACCTAATAGAAAACCTAAAAGAGTAGCATTTGATATACAAAGAAGAACTAAAATTTATCGATTGGAGAAATTAACTAGTCAAATGATTGAGATGCTCAGTAACATAAACAACAGGTTAGCAAGAATTGAAAGAAATAATGGAAATAATGATGAATCTTCATAAATAGAGTGACCATATGTTGACAACCATCCTCCTTTTAAGAAAAAATTCAATAGGAATTGGGGAAACAACAATGGTTTTGAAGAAGGAAATAGGAGTAGGAATTGTAGTGACCCTGGGATGCACGCACCACTCTTTACTCTACTTGCAATGTTATTAAAAACCCAAGATGAAATGGAAGATGATGAAAAAGTATATAACTTAGAAATAACAAATATGGATCTCTTTATTTGCATTGAAACTTGGGTACATGTTCGTCCCTCTTAGGGATACCCATTTCGATATAATAAGTTTACAAATAGGCAAAGAGTGCCCCTTTCGCAAAGAGGTGGTGCACTTTCGAAAATCTTCCTTGTTCCACACATGGAAATGTATGAGATCTTACAGATACCTCCTTCTCCAGGTCTATTTCCTAGAGGGATCCCTTTTGCTCTTGTATATTGGAGAGTCCATCTGATCAAACTTGTGTCCCTGTAAGTAATGAAACAACAACACACGCTTAGATATCCAAGAATGCCTCCTCGGATGAGGTTTTTAGTACTAAATATAACAAATGAAAGCAAATGCAAATTAGACTAATGCTATGGATGCAAATGAATGGAAATGATGCTATGCTAATGATATGCTAAAATAATGAATCTAATGTCTAAAATCCTAAGCTAAGCCTACATGCCACTATCCAAGATAGCGGTCGCTAAAGTGACTCTTGTCCTCTTTGCTCCAAATCTATGGATCAAAGCTTGTATCCAATGTTGAAATAATGGTTGCTATGCTCTATGATATGTCAGGGCTTTGCCATACATGTGATCTCCAAGGTAACTCTCCAAGTCTCGAAAGATCTCCTCAATGACCAAGATTAATGGATAAAATATCAATATTTTTCTTTCTCTATATGTCCCTTTGGTGCTCTTAGGCTTGCACCTTTTATAGTGTGAAACCCTAGGTCTATGTCTTTTCTATGTTTGGAAGCTAGTTAACTAAAATATAACTACCAACTTGAGTCTCCTATGTGAACTGCTCGTTAGAATGAGAATATTTTATCCTTTGTTTATGTTTGGAGGTTAGTTAACTCAAGTATAAATGCAAACTCAAGTATCCTATGTGAACTGGTTATGAAAATGAGTGCAAAGTTACTCCTGCTCACCTTTATTACATGTAGACTACCAATTATTCCCATGATTAGGTCTATTTTTTGATAAAAATACTTTTATGGCTTAGCCGCTATCATTTGCAGTGACTAAGATCTGGCCACTATCATCTGCAAAGACTAAGATCTAGCCACCCTAGGCTTGAGTGGCTAAGATATGGCCACTCTTGTCTCGATCAGCTAGGATTGGATGGCTTGAAAAGACCCCAAATGAGTGGTGAGAACCATTGTTGATGATTGGAAAGTCCAATATTATGTAATATGATCTTATGAATGTGTCATGTGAGTAGCTCCCCTAAGCATGACATGATTTAGGTGTCTATAGATGCCCCTTATTGCGATGCACTATGTGGAAAATACAACACTTAGAAAAAAATGTAGACTGATCTATTTTTAGGGTGTATTATGATCAATGGTCTGATCAATGTTGGATGGCCCAATCATGCAAGATGGTGCACATCCCTTGAATCATTGCCTCAACATTCGAAGGACTTATCTTAGTGGCTTGGGTATGTTAAATTGCACTCATTCCTCAAAATCAATTAGGTAGCTTCAGCTGCTATAACAATTTTGACTGGTAGGAAAGCTACAATTGAATATGTCATGTCTACTTATGTTCCCAGCAAACAAGAAAAATTTGTGATTGTTGTATGCAATGATTCATAGGACGAACATGATTTTGCTATGATCAAGTGATATTTTGTTGATTTGATTATGATTATATTAAAATTTTGAACTACTTCCTCACACAATGAATTGGTGAATAAATGACAATGAATGAAGCGACAAGTCGCTTGACCAATATGACTAATCTAGTTCCTTTCTAGCATTTGTTGCTCTTTAATGGACAATCCCACATCCAAGTGTGATTCAAATTATTTATGATAATCATCTATCCCTATCCTAAGGAGCAGTCCAGCTATCAATAGCCTTCTTAGGGAGTTAGTATGAGTGATTCTATTTATGTTTATATTGTATCACTTTGGCTTAATGTTTTTGGTATCATAGGGGAATCAGGATGATCCTTTCGCACCCATGGAGTTTGACCATCTTGGTCTTCTTTAGGATTGAAGGGTGGCACATAGTAATTCCAAAATGAGTTTTTTTTTTCCCAAGTGGCCTTATGGTAACCTACTCATCTCACTGAAATACATGGATTCTGAATCACTGCAATCGCCGAGTTGATAGAGTAGGTGACTAAATATGAGGCCTACTTGAGATTGTGCTTTCATATGATTTTTTTGTTATTTTGGACATTTTGATGATCTTAAACCATCAAAGTGTGTTTATTTGTTGTTTTTGTGTGATTTATCAAGGAGGAAACCTTTTATTTTAATCTATGGATCTGTCTACTATCAGGTCCAACAACCTCTAAGTTTTTGCTTATGGATACTATCATCTTGAGTGGCCACAAAGTTTGTGTCACTGACATCAGTAGTGGCCAATGCATAATTAAAGAAATATAAAATTTACATTTTCTAGGGTTTGACATTTCATTTTTATTGTTGAAGATTCAATTTTTAGAGCTCTGGTATGATAGCGATGGTTGCAACTTTGAATTTTACTTGGAATTGAGGACATGGCTATGCAAGGTGAGGCATCAGTTGCTGGAGGAGCTAGAGCTTCTTGGGTATTTCTCTTTTCTATACCCTAGATCTATTTTCCTTTATTTGGGTAAAATTGAACCTAACTAAGTAATTGGTAAAATGAATCTCACTATACCTGTTGGCAATGAATCAAGACCCGTAGCAAGGTTTAGCTTATTTTTTGCTTTGGTGGGTTAGTCCCCAATTTTTTATTTTGTTTTTTTGTTAGTGGCTTTAGCCTAGGGTTTTCTGAATTTTTATATTATTCACCTACTGCTGCCATTTTAAGCATGTTTGAACTTAGCTTTGTTTTGATGTCTGAGTGGGAATTTATCTTTAGTTTTTTTTTTGTTTCCCCTCTCTCTTTGATTTTTTTTATGTCACTTTTGTAATATTTTGACTTTTTGTGTTTTTCTGGCCAAGGGTTCACGGGTTTGTTATGTCGTACCTTGGCCATTGTTGCTCAGAGTGGTCGATTCTGAGATGTTGCTGCTCACAGCAGCTAGGTTTGAACCCCAATGGTCAAAAATTTAATCGTTGGGTCTTGGCCACTACTGTCTCCAGTGACCAATTTTTGGCCGTTGTAAGCGACAACGGCTAAATCCCTTAGCCATTTTTTGCACAATTTTTGCTAGTTTTTGGTTTTTTTTTTTTAGATAATTTTTTTTTGATTAGGTGCAATATTGTCCCTTTGCTTAGACTTAGAATAGCCCATCCTCTTTTGCACTATTTTCATTTTTATTATGAATTATGCCTTAGATGCATTGTAGTTATGTTTTGTATTTCTTTTTCTTTACTTAGATCCTAATTGCTCGGTCTCAGGACCCAAAGCTCTTGCTTTAACTTCTTCCTCACTTGGACGACATGGACTGGGCATGGCTCAAGGCTCATGGGCTCTAGTATGTTACCATATTACCTCACATCATGTCTAACCAGGCTTATCTTATGGATTTGGCCCATCCTTGGGACCTGCGGACTAATACCTTCCACCTCCCGACCGGTGAGATGACCATTACACTGGAGGATGTGATAGTATCTTTTGGATCCCTTTTGATGGGGTGATTATTGTTTCTTTAGCCACTAATAATCAGGTGGTCATATTCACTCAGGTTTTCAGGAGGTATTCTAAGGATGCTCTCAAGGACACCAGGTCTAGAGGAGTGTCTATCATACACTAGTATTAGGAGTAGGTTTTCACAGTGAGGCACACAGTGCTATTGATGGTCATCAACAATGTTCTCATCCCAGATTGCTTAGGATTGAGGTTCCCTTGTAACCTCCTTATGATGGTTCAGGACCTGATGTACAGTGAGGAGCCTATCATATATGCATGGGGCAGGTATTTATTAGCTCATTGTTATAATGAGTTGTACCACATTTTCCAAAGGAGTTGTGTTAGCATCGCCTGTAGTTGGCTTCTATAGGTATGGGGATGGAAGCACATTAGGGTAGATTGCCCTAAGGGGCTTCCTATTGAGATTATAACTATGGATGGGAGGATGTAGTGCTATGGTTTTAGGTGGGCCAAAGAAAGCGAGGAGTGTAAGAGTCACACATTCGCAGGGGAGGTAACTCATTTCATTGATACTTTCACCAAAATCCAGGATGGAGATATCATATGGTGCCCATATCATGAGTGTCCTACTTGGGATGATCCTGACAGCTTTACTGCTAGGATGCAACATGAGTGATGGCTCATTGGTCGCAAGGTCAACATCTAGGAGCACTTCTTCTACTCTCATATTATTTGTCAGTATGGGTTGTAGAAGGATGTTCTAGTAGTACCATTTATGTATAGGTGCATCAGAGCAGAGAGAGACCTCCCTCCTTGATAGGTTACAAAGATGGATGATGAGGAGGATGTCCCAACTATTGATCTTGGAGTAGTTGATGGAGTCACAAAGGTATTTTCATAGTGGTGGGGTGACCTAATGTGGTATAGTGAGGGTATTCTAGACCGAGAGGATGATGGCGAAGATGGGGCAAACCCAATGGGGTGTAGGGTTCATGCTAGGACTATGACATGGGGCCAGTAGGTAGAGCAGGTGGCAATGGAGGAGTAGGAGGCTCTTGAGGAGGCAAAGGAGGAGATGGAGCATGAGGAGAGATATTCTCATCTTAGGGTATAACTACACAATGTGGAGGCTGAACTCCAGTTGACCATGATACAGGTACATCAACGCGATGCCACCATAGCACAAAGGGATGCTACTATAGCTAGACTATCAAACTATATACAAACTTTGTAGGCCACTCTAGGAGGAGCTACCCATATGCAAGTTGTTGTTTCCCCTCCTACTCCTAAGGATCCTTCGAGGGTAGCCCTCGAGACTGAGATAACTTATTTATAGGTTTTGTTGGATGAGAGTGATGTATAGATTGCTAAGGATGCAGCCTAGATTACCGCTCTCTCAAGGAATATCGGGAGGCTAGGAGCCATCTCTAGAGAGATGGGCTATAGGTGGGTCACAGGTCAACAGGAGCTATACAACAGGGTAGTCTTCCATCCAGCCTGGTCATGGGACCTGACCTCATACAAAGATACCAACAGGGTCTAGCTCATACCATTCTCCTAGAGATCCGACCACAAGGGGCAAGGGGCAAAGGCCCAGTATTTGATTGATGATACTCTTAGTTTTAATTATTTTTTGAGGTTATGCTAACCTATATGACTGTCACCCATGGGTATTTTTGTACATCCATGGAATTGACACACATACTTTTTATGATATCTTTACATTATGACTCATTACGTGTATTGTTTATTGCTCATGTTTTTGTTGTTATTTTGTTTTATGATGTGATGTGATGATAATATTATGATGATTTGATGTATATGTTAGATTATAGATGATATTGTATATGCTTATATGGATGTGCAAATGCTTATATGATTTGATGATATGACGTGATGTATTTTGATGATGCATGATGAATTCATGATTGTATGCAAATGGATATTGCCTATATGTTTCATGATGTCCTTTATGATGTGATGATGAATGATTCATGACTTGTGTTTGTGGATGCGATGTTATTGTTAAATGCATGTTTAATTTTTCTTTAATTGTATGCATCTAAATTATGTTATGAGATGGTATAAATGAACCCGTATGCTTTAATCACTTAAAACATAAGGAATGCATATGAAATTGACAATATTAATGGATGATGCCATAGAAAGTAAAAAAATAATCATGAATTTAAATAATCACTCTTATCATAAGAATTTATTAAGTATTCATATATGAGATGTAATGGTGTGTAATGTATTTTCTTAATAAGTTTTTGTAAATTAAAAGATATAAAGTAGTCAGTGGCCGTCTATATACTATTTCTAATATATATGCGGTATAGTTCCTACTATGTTGATACCCCCTAATTTATAGAATCTAATAAATAAAATGATGGTGTGAATGATGTTATGATTTGTTGCTATTTAAGAATTTTGGGGCTTTTCAAAGATTCAAACACTGTAGTTACCCTATCAATAGCTATCTACTGGCCACTTAGACTTTTGGAATGTAATGCTTTTACCATGGACCTGGTTTTTCATGATCTGTGTGTGTGCAAGTGATTGTATATTTTGAGGTAGAACTCAAGCATTTCCTTTGATGTTAGGCAGGATTATTTCAGCCCATTTCTAAGATCAGGGATCCTCAAGTGTTCATCTCATCCTTATGTTGGACTTAGTTGGACTATATTACTAGGCAATATTGGGTTACTTAAGCTAGCTCATCCACATTCAAACATTGTTCTACACAAATACATGAAGCAATTATAATAGACATATCGTTATGTGTAAGAATTTCTCCTTCCAGTTTTGTACAATGCTGAGAATTCCAGGGATTCAAGCTTTATTTCCTTTTTTTGGCTTCTTTTTGGCTTTGAATATTTGCTCATATGTAGTGATAAAAATCACTGTTTATTTTTTATTTTTCTTTGAGCGAGGATTTTTGTAGTGATGATAATCACTATTTATTTTGCTCATATGTAGTGATGAAAATCATTGTTTATTTTTTATTTTTCTTTGAGCGAGGATTTTTGTAGTGATAATAATCACTGTTTATTTTTTATTTATTTTTCTTTGAGCTAGTATTTTTAAAAAAATTTGATTTGATTATCGGATCATTGCTATGAAATCTGTATTGTATGCTTGTCCTTTTGAATATGTACTTTGCTTTGGGATTTTGCTTATTTTTATTTAAGCAAGGGATTTGGATAGGGTACAACTTGTCATTTTTTCAATTCGTAGCACCTTTAAACTGGTTGCACAGGGGGATAAGCAAGGAAGATCCTTTTCTCTTAGGGTAACCTAGATAACTTTGCAACTTTCATCTTTTTATTGTACCAACTAGGATTTTAGTGTTTAAATTAGTGATGGGATCTTGAATATCCAAGGCATTATCACGACTAGACCTTACATTCTATTAATCAAAGTGGTTTTCCTAAAAATTTGATAAGATCACTAGGTGTGGTAGATTAACCAAAAAACCTTGGTATATTGTGCATAGCAAAAAATAATGGTTGTGTTGAAAAACACAATTACACACATGTGTTAATGGAGGCATGGATTTGAATGATTTGTGCGACAAATTGTGGTATCACTTTTAAGGCTCTCATGACATATGCAATTGTAGTGGATATGAAAATGCAATGCAATTATGTGGATGCTAGATGTGAGATGCAATTGTTTTTGTACTTTTGATTTTTATGTTGTTTTTGTACTTTTTGTTTGATTTGACCAAAGGGCTTATTATACCTTTGGAGATTTTTGATTTCGACCAAGTAGCATGAAGTACCCTTGGATCTTTTCTTTTGACCAAGTGGCATGAATTACCCTTGGAGATTTTTGAATTGTTTTGACCAAGTTGCTTGAATGCCCTTGGAGCTATTTGAATTGATTTTGACCAAGCGACTTGAATGCCCTTGGAGCTATTTGAATTGATTTTGACCAAGCGGCTTGAATGCCCTTGGAGCATTTTTGAATTGATTGGTGTTGACCAAGCGGTTTGAATACCCTTGGAGAATTTTGAATTGATTTTTACCAAGTGAGATGAATGTCCTTGGAGCATTTTTGAATTGATTGGTGTTGACAAAGCGGTTTGAATACCCTTGGAGCATTTTGAATTGATTTTGACCAAGCGACTTGAATGCCCTTGGAGCATTTTTGAATTGATTGGTGTTGACAAAGCGATTTGAATACCCTTGGAGCATTTTGAATTTATTTTGACCAAGCGAGATGAATTACCCTTGGATATTTTGATTGATTTTGACCAAGCAGGATGAATTACCCTTGGAGCTTTTGATCGTATTTTTGAAATTTTATTTTTTAATGATTTGTTTATGATTTTGAAATATTTGATTTTTTTTGTGTTTTATGACATATTTGATTTTTTTTGTATTTTATGTGTAGAATGTCTTTAAGTGAATGATATTGAGAGGTTCAGGCTCCTCAAAACTATCTAATGATATAAGGTGATATGATCCAGGCCCAGACCTTTGTGAAATCATGTAAGGACCTATCCAGTTTACCGCAAACTTATCTCGCAGATGCAGTGACAGATTTGAATTTTGCTAGTTTTCTTTGAGCACTAAATCTCCAACCTCGAATTCCCTTAAGTGGAATTTACTATTTTAAGCTCATGTAAGGTGATCCTGGTAAAAGCAAAGATGCTCTAAAGTATTGACTCGGTGTTCATCAAGAAGCATCAATTGATCAAGACGGCCTTGTCATGTGGCATCATCATCTATGAAGTCCTTTAATGCTATGCGTAGAGTTGGAATTTCTAATTCTAGTGGCATGATGGCCTCAGTGCCATATACTAGTGAAAATTGTGTTGCCCCAGTGGGCATCTGTATACTAGTCCTATATTCCCATAGTGCAAGATGCAACTACGTGTGTCAATCCTTGTGATTATCTTGCACCATCTTCCTCAAGATGGAGACTATTATTTTGTTTGAGGCTTCTGCTTACCTGTTTGCTTGTGGATAATAAGCCATTGAAAAACTATGCTGAATATGGTATTTTTTCATTAAAGCATACACATTTTTGTTCTTGAAATATGGCCCATTATCCAATATTATTTTTTAAGGGACCCCAAAATGACTTACGATATTGTGGAGTATAAACTCCGCAATCCTTGGTCTAGTTGTTGATGTTAAGGGGATCACTTCAACCCATTTAGTGAAGTACTTTGTGGCTATTATGATGAATGTGTATCAGCATGAGGACGGGGGTGAGATATTCCCAATCAAATCTAGTCCCCACTGTGAGAATCTCCATGTTGCCTGGATGGGTTGCAAGGCTTGCGATGGTAAGTGCATTAGATTTGCATGATGTTGACACTTACTGCATTTCTTGACATACTCGCAATAGTCCTTTTACATGGTGGGCCAATAGTAACCCATTCTTAATATGCATTTAACTATATCCATGACACTGAAATGACCTCCACATGTGCCATCGTGAGCTACAAAATCACCCAGGATGCTTCATGGGGCTCAAGACAATGGAGTAATACTCTATCATATCCTCGTCTATAGAGGATTTCTCCTAGAAAGATGTATCTTGTTGTTTTATGTTTGAACATTCACCTTTCAGTATGCAACAAACCTTGAGGTACTATTATAAGTTTCAAGAAGTCCCGTAGTTGGGAAAACCAATCCTGATAAGCCACAACTTCTATAGAAAATATGACTTACTTTTCTTGTATTTATGAGCTGGTGAACATGGATTGAGGCATATCTTAATGGTGTATTATTGCACCACACTCCATGGGTCCTTGGTAGATCAAATACCCCAAAGTGTTGTTTGCAAGAAATCTCTGGCTGTGAAGGACCAATCCTAATTTGGCTTGATGTTGATCATGTTGACTGATTCTTGATTGTTAAGAGATTCACGGTGTATTTATGAGTGCAAAAGCACTTTCACATGAATAGTCATAAAATAATTAGATGGATTATGAGGGATTAAGGATCCCAAAGAGGCCATGGTGTCCGCAAATCTATTTGATGTATGAGGGATTGCCTCGATGTCATACCATTCCAGTCAGTCTAGGGAGGTGTCAACAAGTTTCTTGTAAGTTTTTAGGAGTGGGCACCTGCATTGAAATAGTCCTTTTACCTAGTTTACTATGAGAAAGGAGTCACCAAAGATATTTAATATTTTAATTCTTATTGCTATGGTTGTTTGGAGTCCCAGGATCAATGCTTCATATTCAGTGTTGTTTTTTGTGCATGGGAAGTCTAGTTTGAATGATAAGGGAAATGGAGCACCCTGTGGTGTGATAAAGACAATACCTGCTCCACCCCCTTGTTCACACTTTGAATCATCAAATAACAATGACATACCTCCTTATTTCTTAGGTTCTTCAAGTTTTGGCAGATCTAATAATGCAAAGACTACATCATCAGGTAATTTTATAGTGAGAGGCTTGTTATCCTGGAGAGGCACCTCTGCTAATTGATATGCTGACTTGTCCTTTGATATGCTATGACTTGTACTTTGATGGAATTTTGGATTATGAACTCTAGATCAAATTTTTTCAATAGCATGATCCACTTTGCGATACATGTATTGTGATATGTATTTCTCATCATGTACTGCAAAGGATTTTGTTTTTATATGACGTAGGTCGTATGGATCAACATGTAGTGTTGCAACTTTCGAGTAGCAAGGACTACTGCTAAACATAATTTATCAACATACGCATATCCTAGCTCATAACTTACCAAGGTGTGACTAATGTAATATATGGCTTGCTCTTTGTCTTGTGCATTATTTTGGGCTAACATGATGCCCAATGCAAAATCAATAGCTAATATATATAGTAAAAATGGTATGTCTAGCATTGGTAGAGCCAATACTGGAGGTGTTGCTAGATAAGTTTTTATATCTATAAATGCTTAATGGCATTCTTCATCCCACTGAAAGGGGACCTACTTGCATAGCAATCAATTCATAGGTCGACATTTGTCTGATAATTACATGATGAATATTTTGATGGATGTTATCTTGCCTTGTATGCTCCTTATATTCCTAATGTTGGTTGGGGTGGCCATTTTAAATATAGCCTTTACCTTTGTAGGATCTACTTTGATGCCTCTCTTGGATACGATGAATCCCAAAAGCTACCAGAAGTTACGCCAAATACACACTTCTTAGGATTCAATCAGACATTGTGTTCTATGAGGCGATCAAAGAATTTTTTAAGGACCTCAGCATGCTCTTGCCACAATGGGGACTTGGCCAGTAAGTCATCCATGTAATCATCTAAGATATTATGCATATAGTCATGGAATATGTATGTCATGGCCCTTTGATATATGGCACCAGCATTTTTGAGACCGAATGACATCACTTTGTAATAGAATGTCCCCCATAGAGTAATGAAAGTAGTTTTATGTTGATCTTCGGGATTAATCTAGATCTGGTTGTATCCAAAAAAACCATCCATCAGGGAGAGCATCTCATAACCTGTGGTTGCATCTACAAGAGCGTCTATGTTTTGCAACGGGAATGAATCCTTTGGTGTTTCCCTATTTAAATCTTTGAAATCCATGTAGATACGGACTCTTCCATCGGGTTTCCCCATGGGCACCAATTTTGACACCCACTCAGGGTAATCAATAGGAACTATGAATACTACATCCAATAATTTTTGCAATTCATTCTTCACCATCAAAGCGATGGTTGGATGCATTTTCCTTAGTTTTTGCTTGACTAGCTTCTTCATGGGATCCAATGAAAGGTTGTGAATGACTAACTTTGGATCTATCCCTGGCATGTATTTGTAAGTCCAAGCAAACATATTGGGCCTTTATTTAAGGAGAGAAATTATGATGGCTTATTTCTCTGGAGATAGACTTTCTCTGAACTTGACTTTTATTGGTTGGGTAGGATCATTGTTGATGTCCACCTTGAAAGTCGCTTCTATAGACATATGTGACCCATCCTCTAGCTGATAAGGCATGGGTATCAAATGAATTTCATCGACAGGATTTATAGGACCTAATGATTTAGGTTCTAAACCAACATGGAAGATATCATACGCACAACCTAATGTAAAATGGAATGGTTGTAACATCTCTTCATTCTAAAAGAGGTCTTTAGGCTCTATGGGTGACATAGCATGATCCCAATAAATAGCCTCTATATCAAGATGCAATTATTTGGTAGGATCTGCTAGATCATGAAGTGGAGTGGTCAAATCAATGGATATCATGTTGATGGATGGGATGAACTCTCCAGGACCACCTGGGTGCAATCTTATTTCAGGGGTTTCCCTTCCATACTCACGATGAGGTTATGGTAGATTGGAAATTTTTGTGTCTGGCCCCTGAGCAGGGTAGATAATAGGATCATTGGGATCTAATATTTCTTTGAATGTAGGCAGAGGAGGATTTACCATCCGGTGAATGGCAGCTAGGTCAATAGGTCTCCCAAAAAATCATAGATGAGGGTCTATGGTACAAAGTTCTGCCTCTCTCTATACTAGCTCGTTGACTTGCTGCAAGTTGCAAGGTCTAAGATAATCCATCTTGATCTCATCCTCGAAGTCATCATCACTTATCAAGAAATTTTTAGCATTGGTATATGGCCCTAAGACAAGGGGCTCATGTCTTGGCCCTAAGAATACCATCTCTGTTTCATCTTCATATTCTTCATCACTTATGAAGAACCCATTTGCATTTTTATCTTACCCTAAAGTTAGGGGTTGATGGCTTAGGCCTAAGTAGGCTTTTTTTGTTGAGTCTTCTTATTCATAGTCACTTTCATCTTATCTATATCCACTCTCATCGTGGATGGACCATGTGAATGTTTGTAAATAGCAAGGCCCCTGATAGGCTAATCCAAGTTGTGCCTCATCATCACTTGCTTTATATCCATTATCCTCATCCCATGAGTTGTACTCTATTGGGGTGGAATCAATTGAGATGTTTGGATGATAAATTTTTGGTGGCGGTATGTGTTGGAATATGTAATGCAACATTGTGTAAATTATTCTTAGACTAAAATATAAAGTCTAAAGAATAATATTTGAATTAGAAAATAATTCTATTTTATGTAAAAATATTCCCACCCAATTAATAAATAAAATAAGGGTGCTAGGAATATTTAATTTGTGGGAAAAAGTTATTTCCCCTTTTCTAGAAAATATTAAAAAGTAACCAATCACTTTTTAATATTTGATAGATGCCACTTGTCACACATCTCAAGATAAGATTGTGATAAGATTTGTCACACATCTCAAGATAATATTGTGATAAGATTAGGGTAATTTTAGGGTTGTAGTAGAAAAGCTTCTCTTTAAATAGGGGTGTTGTCTACTACATCTTGTATATATCATGTTGATGCATATTGTTGCATAACATTGAAGCATTCTTGTATTGTTGAATCATTGAGTAATATAGTGAGCTTCATAGTGGATGTTTCCCTTCTTCATTTGAAGTAGGGTTTTACCACTTAATATTGGTGTTGTGGGTTTTCCTCTTTTGTGTGTGATTGATCTTGTGGAGCATTCTTCGATCTTGGGGAGACTTTGCTTGTCTCACATTTGGTATCAGAGCGGTTGGGATCTCCATCAAGTGTCTTCAATCCTTTGAGGTGAAAAACCCATTAAGAATGGCTGATCATGGAATCTCCTTCACACCTAAGCACATCCTTGATGGATCAAATTTTGGAATATGGGAACCAAGGATGAGGGCTGAATTTCAAGCAAGAAAGTTATGGCCCATTGTGAATGGAGATGAAGCAATCCCAACCCAGGCAAGGGCACTTGAGACATACAACAACAAGAGTCACCTTGCACTTTCCATGATTATCAATAGTGTGAGTGATGAGATATTGCTCACTATAAGCCATTGTGAGCATGCTAAAGATGCATGGGATTTGCTAAAACAAGTCCATCTAGGGTCCAACACATCAAGGAAATTCACTTTATTGTCCAAAATTCTTAGCACTATGCAAGGTGAAGAAGAAAGTGCCTTGATCTTCCTCTCAAAGATGAAAGACATGAGAACTCAACTATTGGCTTGTAATTGTGATTGGATAAGTGAGAAGCTCTTAAGCTTTATCATTTTGAGGAACTTGTCAAGCAAGTTCAAGAATTTTGTCACCATTATTGAGACTAGGCTAGAGCAAGAAGAGGATGGCATTCCTCTCAACACTCTTTCACAATTATTGATTCAACATGAAGAGTCTCTTAATAGAGACAAAGTGAATGGTCAAGTTGTCAAGGAGAAGAATGTTGCCTTGAGTGCCACTAAGGCTTCCTTCAAGAAGAAATACAAGGGAAGGAAAAATCAAAATTTCCAACCCAACAAGCCTAGAGTTGATTTCACTTGCAACTTTTGTGGCAAGAAAGGCCACAAGGAACAAAATTGTTTCAAGAAGAAGAAGATTGCAGAAAAGGAAGAGCAAGAAAAGGCTAAGGGACAAGGACCTAAGAAATGGTTTGGCAAGGGAAAGAAAAAGAACAACAATGTAAAGCAAAATTCTAATAAAAATGCCTTTGTTTGTGCCCTCTACTCCATTGACTCATCTACTTCTAATGAATGGGTGTTAGATTCTGGATGCACTAACCATATGTGTTTTGAAAAGGATAAGTTTGTGGACTTTCATAAGCACTCTTCAGATTCAGTTGTCATTGGTGATAATACTAGACTTCAAGTAGAAGGTGTTGGCAATGTTGTAATTGAAGGGAAATTACTTGATAATGTCCTATATGTGCCTAACCTTAGGAGAAATTTAATTTCAGTTTTGCAAGTTGCTAGAAGTGGTCACACTATTGAGTTCAATGCAACTTCATGGAGCATTAGGAAAGGCATGCTACCAATCATTACAGGTTATGTGAAGAATAATATTTATGTGTTAGGTGATGCTCCTCCTAAAGTGTGTTTAGCAACTAATGTTTCTCCTAGTAGCAAGCTTTGGCACTTAAGGTTAGGCCATACAAACTATCAAAATATTCAAATGATGAAGTCCAAAAATTTGGTTGAAGGCTTGCCTAACATTTCACCTATTCATGGTTTGTGTGAAACATGCATCTTAGGCAAGATGAGCAAACAAAAGTTTGCAAAGGACAAGTCAACAAGGGCCACACAAATTCTTCAACTCATTCATACAGATATTATGGGTCCATTACATGTTAGATCACTTGGTGGTGCATCCTATATTCTCACCTTTATAGATGATTATTCAAGAATGATCTTTGGGTATCTACTTAAGAATAAATCAGATTGTTTTGAGACATTCAAGGAGTTCAAAGCTTTGGTAGAAAATCAAAAGGGAGCAAAGATCAAAATGATTAGAAGTGACAATGGAGGGGAGTACAATAGCAATGATTTCAATGAGTTTTGTTCTTCTCATGGGATCAAAAGGCAGTTTACTTGTCCATACACTCCTCAACAAAATGGTGTTGCAGAGAGGAAAAATAGGACAATCATGGAGATGGTAAGATGCATGCTTGGTGACCACTTACCTCAATTTCTTTGGGGTGAAGCAGCCAGTACAACAATCTACATTCTTAACAGGTGTCCTTCAAAATCAGTTGAGGGGAAGACTCCTTATGAGGTTTGGAATGGTAAGAAGCCGAATTTGTCACACTTAAGAGTGTTTGGATGTGATGCATTTTCATATATTCCTTCAGAAAAGAGGAAGAAATTGGACAAAAAGTCTCAAAAATGCATCTTTGTTGGCTATGATGCAGAACATAGGGGCTACAGATTATACTCACCTTCTTCACGCATTGTATTTGTTTCAAGAGATGTCAAATTCAATGAAGACCTTCTTGAGTTAGAAAAGGGTGGGCCTTGTGTCAAAAGGACCAAGTGGTTGGATCATTCTAGGGGTCCTAAAGAGCAGAATTCAGTTAGCCAAAGGATAACTAGAAGTATGACCCTTAACATGTCTCTTCTAGCTAAGATAGAGAATGATCATGAGCCTACTTCTTACCAAGAAGCTTCACAACACTCTTGTTGGGTTGATGCCATGAAGGTTGAGATGGATTCTCTTCTAAAGAATAAAACTTGGGATCTAGTGCCTTATCCTAATAAGAGAAATGTTATTGGGAACAAGTGGGTCTATAGAATCAAGTACAATTCTAATGGAGAGATAGAAAAGTATAAGGCTAGATTGGTTGCTAAGGGTTATGCTCAAAAACATGGCATTGACTATGATGAAACCTTTGCACCAGTTGCCAAAATGCCCACCATTCGGCTTCTCATTGCTATTGTTGCTGCTCAAGGTTGGCAGATTTTTTAGCTTGATGTGAAAAGTGCCTTTCTAAATGGTGATTTGGATGTGGATATCTACATGAGTCAACCACAAGGATTTGTTGTACAAGGTAAGGAAACACTTGTGTGTAAACTAAAGAAAACCTTGTACGGTCTGAAGCAAGCACCTAGAGCATGGTACATGAAGATTTTAGGTTACTTCTTGTCTCTTGGTTTTGATAAATGCTATTCAGATACAAATCTCTATGTGCTTAGGAAGGATAACTTGGTCATTTTAATTGCTCTATTTGTTGATGACCTTGTTATGACTGGAAATGAGAATGAGGCCATTTTTTATTTCATCTCCAAATTAAAGTCAGAGTATGAAATGACTGACCTTGGTCTTCTACACTACTATCTTGGCATGCAAGTTTATCAGCATGAGGATTGTACCTTTTTGAGTCAATCCAAGTATATTGAAGATCTTCTTAAGAGGTTTGATTTGGAGGATGGCAATCCTACTTCCATTCCTATTTCTACAGGGGTTAAGTTGGAAGTAAGTACAAAATCTCGGTTGGTTGATGCTACATTGTATAGGCAGCTCATTGGTAGTCTTCTTTATGTTACCATCACAAGGCCAGATATTGCTTTTGCAGTTGGTATGATGGCTAGGTTCATGCAGAAACCTTATATTGAGCACTTACAAGCTACCAAGAAGATTCTGAAGTACCTTTCAGGTACTAGATATTTGGCACTCAAGTATTCTAGGCTTCCTTCCTTTGCTCTTTTTGGCTATGCTGATTCTAATTTTGGAGGGGATAGAATAGACAAAAAGTCTACCACAACATATGTTTTTAGTATTGGGTCTGCAGCTATCTCTTGGTCTTCCAAGAAGCAAGATACAATTGCTCTTTCTACAATGGAAGTGGAGTATAAGGCTACGACAATAGCTGCACAAGAAGCGGTTTGGCTTCGTACCCTCATGAAGGAAATTGGCTTTGAGCAATTTGGTCCTTCACGTTTGCTCTTCGATAATCAATCAGCTATTGCCTTGGCTAAAAATCCTGTAATGCATCAAAGGACAAAGCATGTTGAAATCCAAGCCCACTTTATCAGAGAGAAGGTATTGGATGGGACTATTCAGTTGGAGTATTGCCCATCATCTTCTAATTCTGCTGATTTGTTCACCAAACCTCTTCCCAAGGAGCAGTTTTGTAAGCTGAGGGACTCACTTGGTTTGGTGAAGTTGTCCTCAAGGGGGAATGAAGTGTAGTTACACTTGTGTGATGACAACTTCATCCTTATGAGGTGTTTTGTGCTATATATATGAGTTGATCTTTGGTGGTATAATTGCTTTTTGCATCTCTTTTGAACATGGTACTTTCTTGTTTGCCTTGTGCAACTTTTGTACATGTTACTTTGTAGATGGCATTGTGCAATTATGGTATATGATGCAATTGCTTTATGCGACTCTTTTACATGGTACTTTCTTGTTGCCTTGTGCAACTTTGTACATGTTTTTATGTAGTTGGCATTATGCAATTGGTTTATCATGGTACTTTCTTGTTAGCATTTATGCTACTTTTGTACATGATATTTTATGGTTGGCTTTATGCAACCGGTGTGCACACTTTATTATTTTCATATACCTTATGCAACTCTTGTACATGGTACTTTTTTGTTAGCCTTGTGCTACTTTTGTACATGGTACTTTAGAGTTTGCATTATCATGGTACTCCTTGTTTGCTTTATGCAACTTTGTACATGATATTTTTTGATCAACTATATAGCACGTGACTATAAGTATGGCTTGGCATATTTTTGTGATGACTTATAGTTCACTATTTGTTAGATCAGTTTTGTTATCATCTTTGGATATTCATATATGTTGTGGTGAATATATTTATGATGATGTATCTAACTGATCTTATGTTGAGCTGCTTGTAGCTTGCAGGTACTTCCATTTGGGGTTTTGCAGGCTTACTGAAGACACCCTTGTGATGTTTTCTTCTTGTCATTTGCAACCACTTGTGGTTGATGGATGGCTTTGTAAGCTGCTTGTATCTGAAGCTACTCCGTTGGGGGCTTGCAGTCTCATTTTGGCCCATTTTGTATTGGTGCCTTATTGTAGACCATTCTTGGTCATAGAAGCTCATTGTAACTATATTACTCATTTGATTCTCATCCCCATTTGTATCTTTAGGGGGAGAATGTTTCTTTGTTTCATAATTCCTTTCCCCAATATTGCATTAAGGGGGAGTGTTGGAATATGTAATGCAACATTGTGTAAATTATTCTTAGACTAAAATATAAAGTCTAAAGAATAATATTTGAATTAGAAAATAATTCTATTTTATGTAAAAATATTCCCACCCAATTAATAAATAAAATAAGGGTGCTAGGAATATTTAATTTGTGGGAAAAAGTTATTTCCCCTTTTCTAGAAAATATTAAAAAGTAACCAATCACTTTTTAATATTTGATAGATGCCACTTGTCACACATCTCAAGATAATATTGTGATAAGGGATTTGTCACACATCTCAAGATAATATTGTGATAAGATTAGGGTAATTTTAGGGTTGTAGTAGAAAAGCTTCTCTTTAAATAGGGGTGTTGTCTACTACATCTTGTTATATCATGTTGATGCATATTGTTGCATAACATTGAAGCATTCTTGTATTGTTGAATCATTGAGTAATATAGTGAGCTTCATAGTGGATGTTTCCCTTCTTCATTTGAAGTAGGGTTTTACCACTTAATATTGGTGTTGTGGGTTTTCCTCTTTTGTGTGTGATTGATCTTGTGGAGCATTCTTTGATCTTGGGGAGACTTTGCTTGTCTCACAGGTATGTTTACCATAGCCACTTGTATGTTGCTCAAATTTCCTGTTCATAGGGGGTGATAAGGAATGAAATCAATATCTTATCCTAAACCTAAGCTTAATCTATCCAATTATACTATAAGAGAGTCATCTCGACCTCTGATATAATAGCCTAACCCAAATATATCAGAGAAAAGCTGATATTGTGGCTCGTATGACCACCTGCATCCCTGCTCACATATGCCAAGGCCATAGCCATGCCAATGGCAATGATCAAAGTAGCTCAGGGCAAAATCGAGGTTAGAGAGATAAAAAACATTGACCATGAATAATTCGTCACTATCCTCTTCTATGTATAAATAATTACGGGTGCATTCTAGGCTGACATAGTCAAAATTGGTTTGGTTGGGAGGGATTCCAAGTGGAACCACTGTTCCCACTGGTGGCCTCAAGTACTTAGGCCTTCCCATATATTGTGAAAAATAAATGATAGGCATAAAGGTAAGGTTCTGCATAAGGTACTCCCCTATTCTTGTGCTTACCAAGTGTATTGATGCATGCGATATAGATGATCCTATAGATGACACTGGAGAAGTGGGGTGATAATCACTATCTTCATCTTGATCTTGAATATCTTCCTCTTCCATAGGACTTGGCATTTTAGCAATGGCTACAGTTGGCACTTCCTTGGGTATTTCTTCCTTAACTAAGGGTGCCTTTAGTTTTTGATTATCTTTTGGTTTTGACGTTGATGTTACTTTAGAAGCATTGACTATTTTGAGTGCACCAGGAAGTGTTTATGTGCATGGGTATTTTATTACCCTTTTGCCTTTGTTATCCATTTGTGTGGTTGGGGATGAAGGTGCTACATACATATGGGTAGAAGGAATTATAAATTATCCCAGAATGTCCACCTGATTAATGTATTTAAAAGTCTCTTTATCAGCCAAAACCACATAAAATTTGTTCTCGTGCACATACTTGACGCACTTGTGCAAGATCGAAGGCACACACTTCATGGCCCTTATCCAAGGATGCTCTAAGAGGATGTTGTATTGCATGGCTCTTTCTAAGAAATTACACATCATAGGTATGGTATTGTACCCCACCTTGATGGGTAGAATGATCGTTCCTATAGTATTGCATAAAGCATTATTAAAAGGTCTCAATGTGTAAGCCCCTGGAACGATATTGGACTTGGGGATCTTGAGGTGCTCTATTATTGTTGTTGTGATGATGTTTATCAATGAAGCTATATCGACCAAGACCCTCTTGAAAGGTAAGTTTTTTATTGCTACTACAATATTTAGTGGAGGGTCTGGTAAGGCAATAGGAATTATCTTAATCTCATGATCATAGAATCAAATTACAGGTTCCTAGCATTCTTGTAATTGTCCTACAAAGTGAGTGAATGCATTCACATCTTGTGGTTGGAGCTCAATTATCATTAAAATACCCATTAGAGTCTCCCTATGCTTTGGGTACTATTGTATGAGCTCATAAATGGATAACTTAGCTAGAGTAATCTATAGGTTTTGCTCCAATCTACTCCAGATAGTTACCATATGTCATCTTTGTGTACCTAGAAGGTTGCCTTGCTTTCACCCAAGAGCAGATGGGTTGTTCATGGTATCTGCAGGCAATTGTGTTTGACCATACCACCTAGTCCTTGTTGCTATGTTAATAATATCAACCATCCCAATTCATATGTGGGTAGGTGTATTAGCTCGAAACTGATTGACTTGGAACCCTTGCTCTCTATGGGCCTCATGATTGGGCAATGGGTTTTGGTATATTCCCATGTCTCTGTTATCAAGAGCTAGTGGGTTTTTGACTTTGAGTTCTCCTACCTCAATCATGTTTTGCACTTGATGCTTAAAACCAATGCAAGCCTCAATGACATGCCTCTATATCCTATGATAAGGGTAAAATTGATCTTCCCTATATCATTTTGGATTAGGATGGTTGGGATATATAAGAGGTATATCAGGAAATATGATCCTCCTGGCCTCGCTCAACTGATTAAATACTGATTGCATTGATTCTATCAAAGGCATGAAATAACAAGGCATCTTGCATTCTCTGTTTCTTCCCTATTTATGTGCTTAATAGAGTGATCCTAATTATAGGTTTGGTGGATATCCTACTTGTCAATGTTGGTATCTTTATGCGTCTCGCAGGAACGAACTCACTTGCACACATAGGGATATGAAGTACCTTAGTCATCCTAGCATATGCATACCTTGTCAAAAAAGTCTTGCATGGTTAGTATACAACTTTTGATCAGTTGACTAGATTGTTTGAGTCTCATGAAAACCTCATAGGCCTTCTAGAACAGTCATTTTATTCATTCCATTTTATCACATGTATGTCAGTTTCCATTTACACAAATCCATTACATAGTCTCATGACAATATTCCACATGAATTGATGAATTCTATAGTCTATGGTGCTAACATAGTATGTCATATAGTGTTCATATTCCATCAATACACATCAATAGATCATCCATTTCATTATGCATACACACATTGCATATCATAAAATAACATCATAGTACAACACATGCATCCATTAATTCATCCATAGATCATAACACATAATGCATCTAATGCTTCAAATTATCATAATTGCAAATCAAGAAAACATTTTTGTAACATCAACTGGGGCATTATTGGTATCATACCTCCCCTAATAAGCAATCAAACAGTTAAGCAATCAACCTCAAAAATACCTAAAGGTATCCATAAAATATTTGGTCACCCAAAAGCTCCAAAGGTATCCATAAACCCTTTGGTCACCCAAAGGCTCCAAAGGTATCCATAAACCCTTTTGTCACCTCAAATTCCCCAATGGAATCCACTAAGTCCATTGGTCATAATAACAACATGTTCAATCCAAATCAACAATGGATAACTTAATCAAGTTAATCATGTTCATCTTACGAATCATTGCCAAAGACAGTCATGCACCCCCTTTGCTTGGGGTAAATAAGCAAAAGATCAAAAGCAAATTCAAGCAAACTAGTAAGCTTATCTCCTATTGCCATCAATGCTAGGATTTGATTTAAGCTTATCTCCTATTGCCATCAAGGCTAGGATTTGATTTAAGCTTATCTCCTATTACCATCAAGGCTAGGATTTTATTTAAGATTATCTCCTATTACCATCAAGGCTAGGATTTTATTTAATCTTATCTCATATTGCCATCAAGGCTAGGATTTGATTTAAGCTTATATATAAATTGCCATAAAGGCTAGGATTTGATTTAGGCTTATCTCCTAATTGCCATCAAGTCTAGGCTAAAGTGTAGAATTGAGCTCATCTTCCAACTACCACCAAGGCTAGGATTAGACTTAATCTTGTTTGCCAATATGCCATAGAACACAAAAATCAAGTTCCTTAACTTGTCAAAGGCATTAATTCCAAAAGGCATACCCTTTCCATGGTTGGGGAATCCAATGTTGATGAGGTATTCTTCTATGAAATCTCATCAAAACTCAAAATTCAAAAAGCTAAAGAAAAGATCCAAAAACCATAAAAATCAAGTCAATTGGGTCAAGTGACTTGTCACTTTTATCACCGGTCATTCCCTCATCAACTCGTCACTTTATGGGGTAGTAATACTCAGTCCAAATTAGCAAACACACACTTAATTATGTGAATGGTGTTCCTTCAACAAATCTTCGATAAAGACAATCATACTCCTACTTGGGGTAGCAAACAAGCACACAATATCACATTATAACGCTTGAAATTATTGGTATCATGAAGACATGGTTCTTAGCCTTTCATAACAGACAATATTCAAGCATAGGAATGCTCATTTAACAAGTCAAAAACAAGGATTCAAGAACACACATCCTTTTCATGATTGGGGCATCTAAAGTTGGTTAGGTTATCGAGTAACCTTAATAATTTAATATTTTGGTCACCTATTTTTTCTCAGAACTGTGCTGCACATAATGCATCTCAAAAAGGGGCATCTGTAGACAATAAAATATGGTAAATCTGATTAATCACCCACAAAAAAAGGTCAAATTGACATCATATGGCCCCTTGGGCAGCCCTGAGGAGGCTCATAGTGGTTCTAGCCACTCAAAAATTGTTTTTTGAGGCTACCAGCCCAATTTTGGGAGGCTCACCACCATCCCACCTTGGGATGGTGGTGAGACATCGTCCCAAGGTGGGACGATGAGCAAGTTTGACCTAGAAAAAGTTAAATTTGGGCCAAATGGCACCCAAAAACTGCCATCTAGCATGCCATTTGGAGCATGTGGGTCAGATGGCACTGAGTCCTTATGAAATTATTCATAATGTAGGCCCAAAATGGAGATTATCTTCCCCATTCAGTGCATGCCTCCCATTTGACAAGTGGCACCTCCTGCCATGCATGCCCTTGCATGCCTTTTTGCACATAATCCCCTTTGGGCTATAAAATGGATTCAATATCCACACAAAAACATAGATAGGAGTTCTAGGATATGCAACAAAGTTCTTCCAATATTTCCCCTCACCTTATTGCACCTTTTTACCCTCGAAATCTCTCTTTTGCCAAGGAGGTTACCGGGTGACTTCAAGAAGGTAATCCGAGCATAAATTTTCCATCTGGGTGAATTTATTCACCAAATTCAATGAAAACACACCTTAGGTTTTTTAGGAACATATTATACTTATTTGGTAACAAAAAGTGGTAGGATTTGGTGGGTATCCCTTCCTAGGGCACCCCCCAAATAGTTACAGTCACCATTGCCCCCTAGGATGAGGGTAAATTATTAAAAAATTTCATTACTATTTTTAATTGGTAATTTTATATATTATCCCATTATTCTACAGTTAAAATTTCTAGTTATTTGGAGTTAAAATGAAAGAGTTATAGTATTTTTAAGTTTCTATAGGCTCGTAGGGCCCATCCGGGCACCCCAGTTTGATGTAGGTAGATACAGGATCCAATTTGAAAATATATTCATATGGGTTGTCTTAAAATGTCAATTTATACATACTTACCAAATTTCATGAGTTTTGGATATGTTTAGATCTAGTATTTTCTTATCTTCTCTTTTTTAGGTTGTAGGCAAGCGACACAAAATCGAGGGGTCCACATATGTAATTTCAAATCTATTTTTTGTGATATATTTGAAAAAAATCCTCTTTAACATCTCTGAAAATTTTCAAGTCATTTGGATATGTTTTGATATATTTTTAATATATGTGCTATTTTACCCCTGTGGGGATTACATGTTTTCACCATACACCCTTTCTATTTGACCCATTTTTGCTTCCTTATGTGCATTTTAAGGTTATTATAAGGCATTGGTAAGGAATATAAGACATAAGAGATTGAAGATACAAGAATATGTGGCATTGGATTGCCCACCTCGATTGTGGGTACGCAGAGAAACATTGGATGTGCACCTTGATTTCGTGAAAGACTTGGTCTTTGGGCACCCAATATTGTAAAAATTGTATCAAATTTTGAGCCCTCAATGGGAATTTTGTGTAACCTTGGATCTGATCTAACAAATTAATCAGAATATACTTGCTTTAATTCATTTCCTTTTATTTGGTATTCTTTCCTTTTCACATGCATGCTTCCTTTTTTATGCTCATAAGTGAGATGGGGTAGATACACATATTTTTTTACATAATTTGGTGCACCATTTTTGCCTACTTCAGGAATAAGAACTAGAATAGGGTAAAAGAGACTAAAATACCAATGAGGTCAAGGAAAGGCAGTTTTAATGGATGATGTTTCTCGTATCACAAGTTTGAGCACAAGGCTACACAGTTCAAGACACATGAAATATAGGAATATGGGAAATTCAGAAACAATAAATTTTTTCAAGGGTATTGCTACTATTATAATCATTTTTGTCACAAGGCAATGAATTATAGGGTTCATGATAGGAATAGATATGGGTTCACAAGGAGAAATCCCAAGATATTTGCACCTCCAAGTAATAATAACATTAAGTGTTATAAGTGCAATAATGATGGACATACAAAAAAATAGTGTACAGCAGAAATTTCAGAGACAAGCAGGAATAAGAATAGTTAGAGGGATCAGAAGGATCAGATGAGGAGGAAAGTGGACAAAGTTAAAGATCAATGCATGTTGGGAGTAGAAATACCCCCATCCTAGAATTAACCACCTTAAGAGGATGTGGGGGAGGGGCTAAGCTAAGAGTTTCATTCTTAGCCCTAAAACCCAAAGGTGACCCTTTTCCATTGATGACAAAGGGGGATATATTTGAGTAAGTAGGAGATATTTGAGTTAGGAGGAAATAATTCAGTCAGGGGGAGTAGTTTCTTAGGGGGAGCATAATAGAAAGAGGTAAAGGAAATGATAAAAGGTAAATGGGTTGCCATCAATGACAAAGGGGGAGATTGTTAGAAATATGAGTAGGATTTGTTGTCATTGATGTCAAAGAAATACTAAGCAAATATCAAAATAATGTTAAGTAAATGGTTCATGGTTGATTTTCTAAGAGGCAAGGATATAATATTTAATTTAAATATTATATGGCTGAAGCATCAAAAGAGAAGCAAGAAGGATAACAATACTATAATATTTGGGCAAAAGAAAAGGGTTGAAAAGATATCTTCGTTCCATGGTGGTTGAAAGAAAATAATAAGGTTATTTTTCTAAGGTGATAATGGCAAAAGGTTCCCCTAAAAGCCTAAGGAAGTTTATATTTTATTTTATTTAAAAAGGCCCAAAGGAAATTTAAATATTTAATTATAATATTTAAATTCATTTTGAATTTAAATAATTATAATTAAAATATTATTTTTGAAATGCAAAGTATAATTTCTCTATCCACCGATGTGAAGACAAATACTTTGAAAGGAATATCAATATAGCCTTAATCAAAGGCTTAAATTGCGATTTTGAAAAATCGTGTGTTCTTGACTGTGCTCATTGATCGAACGTAGAAGGTAGAAGAAGTGTGCCAATGCTAACTCTGAGGAAGAGAAAGGTATAAAGCAAATAAGTGCTAGATTCAAAGAACCATTTGGGAATCTAGCCTAGACGGTGATTAGCTTGGGTGCTAAGTTGCAATAGAGGGGAGGTCTCAGGTTCGAGACTTTGCAGCTATGAAATGAGGAAGCTTTTTGGTTTTAAAAGCTTTTGGTGGTAGCATAGGGAATAAGTGTTTATGGGCACACTTAGGTCCCACGTGAGTGCCTAGCTCACATGGTAGTTGAATTTGCGTCTAGGGTGCTGTGGTAACACAGTGTGGGTTCTTTATCCTAAGGTTTGTTTGGCATGAGATTTTAGGGAGGTATAAGGTTTATGAAAACAAAATTTTATGTTGTGATTTTGGTGATTAAAGTGTTGAAAGGAGTAATAAGGCTTTAGAGGAGTTTAAAAATTATTTTAAAATAAAGTCTTATTGGTTTTAATAGTTTTTTTTTTTGTATTTACATGGTGGAATCGGTAGCCGCCATGAATCCGGGCAGGCTGTCCAACTTTTATGGCCACCACAGTATTTTGCGTTGTCTGCCCTGGAATTTGCCACACAGATCTTCACGCAGTCCGCCCCTATAACCACCATGCCACAATCATTTTAAACCTTTTACGCCACTGAAAGCACCGGGAAAGGGACAAGCATTCAGTCCGATGAAGGTTTTAATAGTTGAAATGAGTAGTAAGGTGTAATTGATATCTAATGTTTTGTATGATGAGAATAATTTGTGAGTAAATATATGTATGAAGTTTTGAGAATATTTTTGCTACCTAAGCCTTAAGATTGGCAAAAGAGTAATTGTGATTAAGATAGGTTTTTAAGGTCAATTCTTCATCAAACAAAAGGTATGGGGACATATTCCTTGTGAGGGGTTGTTGGATGCTGTGAATGCTAAGTTGGAGAGAAAAGGATTGTTTGATAAGCATTGTTGATTTTGATTGTTAAAATTTTTTCTAAGTAAAAGTTGATTATAAAAGCCTTGTTTGATAAGTATTGCTGGAAACATTGAATGAACCTTTATATGCATGATTAGGGTTTGTGCAAGATCATGAATATCATTGTTATGTGATATTTTTTTATAAGAATTTTTGGATATAATTGAGTGAGTGTTCATATGCCTGGACTAGGGTTTTTAAGAAAGAAGTGTTTCATTAAGTGATTGATTGAGTGAAATTGATTGAGCCTAGTCAAGTGGAAGTGTTGAAGTGATAGTTCAAGTTATGTGAAACAAATTGTTACATATTCTAAATTGATTTGAGAAAGAGATTGAAAGTGATTGAGCATTGTTGTGAGTGTGAAGCATATTGAGTCTCTAACAATTCTCTATATGTTTCTATGAGATTAAACAAGATTCTCTGTGAAGCTTTTCTAATTGATTGAAGAGGATTTTGTGTTAAATTGAGTAATATTTTGTGGAAGCTTACAATACATATTTGAGGTAAGTTCTAGTGAGGACTTGTTGAGCAGATTTGAGGCAAGTCTTGGTGAAGACTTATTGAGCAGATTGGACAAGTTATAGTGAGGACTTGTTGAGCAGATTTGAAGTAAGTCTTGGTGAAGACTTGTTGAGCAGATTGGACAAGTTCTAGTGAGGACTTGTTGAGAATATTTGAGGTAAGTATTTGTGAAGAATTGTTGAGAATATTGGACAAGTTCTAATGAGGACTTGTTGAAAAAAATTGAGGTAAGTCTTGGTGAATATTTGTTGAGCAGATTGAACAAGTTCTAGAGAGGACTTGTGGACAGATTATTATGAGCTTTTGTGGAAGCTTACAAAGCATATTTGAGATAAGCATTTGAGAATACTTGTGAGCAAATTTGATTGATTTATTTGTTCAAACCTTGATTTGATGTTTGGGGAAAATATATCAGAGTTGATTAGTGATTGAGTCAAGCTTTGTGTTAAGGCTTGAGGATAGATATTGAGCAAATTTGTGCTAGATCGAAGGATTGTGTTTAGTGCATATTTGAGGACATATATTGAGTAGATTTGTGCTAGACCGAAGGAATATGTTTAGTGTAGATTTGAGGATAGATATTGAGAATATTTATGCTAGATAAAAGGATTGTGTTTAGTGAAGATTTGAGGATAGAGATTGAGCAATTTTTTGCTAGACTGAAGGACCATGTCTAGTATATATTTGAGATAGAGCTAAAAGAAAGCTTTGGAGGTGATAGAGTATAGAGGATGATAGTCTCTAGTGGATAGAGTTCTATTAGCTAGGGTAGTGAAGATAGGTCTTCTGAGTGAGGGTAGGAGTCTTAAGTGGATAGAGATCCATAAGCCAGTGTAGTGGAGGCATAAATTCTTCTAGAAGATCACCAACCATAGTAGAGGAGAAGGAGTTCTCCTGTAGATAGATATCAATGAACTTGATTAGGGGATTGGTGTCTCCTTTGGATAGAGGTCCATAAACATTGTAATAGGGAAAGGTTTCCAATGATATTTGTTGAAAAAAATTAGTGAAATATTTTCTCCATGGAGTAGCCCAAATTGGGTGAACCACATTAAATTGGTGTCTCTATTATGTGTGGTGATTTATGCATTGCTTTTATTACTACTATTGATATTACCATTAATATATTGCATAATATTAATTGGGAAAGAAAAGTAAAAAGTGGTATTATATTTTTCACCCCCCCTCTCAATATAATTTTGTGTTCTTCATTGTGCTCCTTTTTCTTCACCTGCTGGAGTAGCCCAACCGATTGTGTGGCTTTGCATGGGGTTTTGTTGTGCATGAGGTCTAAGGGTCAAAACCCATCGGTGGTAGTTTTTCTTGGAAGATGTCGTGGTAATTTTTTATAAGTGGGAGTGCATCATATATTTAAATAAAGTAAAATCCTTTGTGGTGTTACTCACTGGGTGAGCCCAGCTGATCAAGGAGATATTGGCAAGGCACTATGCTTTGGAAGGTCTACGGTTCAAATACCCTTTGTGGTAGTTAAGGTTTTCGATGCAAGGTAAGGGAAAATATATATATATTTAATTTAATTAGAGGAGATATAATGTGCTACATTGGTTGTTATAAAAGTTAAATTCTGAATGTTATAAGTTGGAGATATAAGGTGTAATTTTGACTATTATAAAATTGTATTCTGCATGCTATAAGTTGGAGATATAAGGTGTAACTTTGGTATTTCAATTTTTTTATGTTGCATATTATAAAAGAAGGAATAAGAGGTCACTTTGATAAGGTTTTTTTTAGTGGATGACTTGATTTTTATTCAAGAAAAGAAAAAGGAGAATTGATAACCAAATTTTGAAGGGACAAACAAAAGGAAAATTATTTTTGCCTAGACAGGTTTGGGAAGCTCATGCAAAAAGAAGATCATCATTATTAAGATAGATTTAGAGGTATGGTGATTTAATTCCTTTATCAAGGTGGTTTTGTTTAAGGAAAATATTTTTGTTGTCATATAGTTAGAGGTATAAAAAATTATTGGATGTGCATTGTTTTTTCTTGAAATTGGAAATAATTGGGCAAAGGTTATAATTCATATTTGTGAGTCAATTTGTACATTGATTTGATGGAAATTGAAATAAAATATGCAAGGGTTATAGATGAGATTTTTGAGTCAATTTGTGCATTGATTTGATGAAAATTGGGAGTAAATGTGCAAGGGTTATAGATTATATTTGAGAAGAAAATTTGTGCATTGTTCATGATTGATTTTGGAAGTAGATGAAAATGACAAATTTGTGCACTGTGATTGGTTTTGAAGGAAAGGTGCAAATCAACAATTACCAGGTTAGTTATCAAGTGCTAGACTAAAGCTACCTTTTGATGTAATAAATGTGAGACATGTGAAAGCAAAAAACTTAATGAATGTGAAGAACATATTGAGAATTTGTTTAGTGCATATCATTCTCTATATGTTCATGAAGATAAAAGGATTCTAGGTAGAATATGTCTGAATTAATTTAGTTAAGGAAAACACATTGAAGAATAGATGAATAACTTGATGATATAATTATGCAATATTTGGAAATATATGAGCATTTTTTTGTATGAAATATTTGGGAATAGATGAGCTTTGTATGCATGCAATAAATGGGAGTAGATGGGCAGTATTTGTAAGTAGTTTTTGGATTAGTGTTGAGCACTTTTGTGAGCATATTTGATCAGGTTTTATCAGAATATTTGAGTAGGTGTTTGGAGCATATTTGAGTAGGTTTTGAATTAGATATGAGTAGGTATTGGAGTAGATATGAGTAGGTTTGGAGTAGTTTTGAGTAGAAGTATAGATAAGGTTTGAGAGAAGACTTGAGTAGAGTTTAAACTAGAGCAGAGGGTATAGGTGTCTCCTATGGAGTGGTGTCCACAAAACCATAATAGAGTGGAGTGGTGTCCATAAAACTAGAATAGAGGGGACAGGTGTCTCCTATGGAGTGGTGTCCACAAAACCATAATAGAGTGGAGTTGTGTCCACAGAACTAGAATAGAGGGGACATGTGTCTCCTATGGAGTGGTGTCCACAAAACTAGAATAGAGTGGAGTGGTGTCCATAGAACCATAACATATGGGATAGGTGTCTCATGTGGAGTGGTATCCACAAAACTAGAATAGAGTGGAGTGGTGTCCATAGAACCATAATAGAGGGGATAGGTGTCTCCTATGAAGTGGTGTCCATAAAACTAGAATATAGTGGAGTAGTGTCCATGAATAAAAGTAGAGGGGATTGGTTTCTCCTATGGATAGGTGTCCATGAACTTGAGATGGGATTATTATCTCTTGTGGATTGTGTCCATGCACATTATAATAGGTGATTGGTATTTCCTATGGGTTGGATCCCATGAAATTTATTGAAAATTTTATAAGAAATATTTCTCCATGGATGTAGCCCACATTGGGTGAACCACATTAAATATGTCTCTTATGTGTGTGGTGATTTTTACATTATTTCATTATTACAATTGATGATATTTGAAGTTATTTCTTTGGAAAGAAAAGTAAAAGTTTTATCTTATACTATTCACCCCCCATCTCAGTATAAGCTTGTGTTATTAAATTGGTATAAGAAAGGGTTCCTTCA
The DNA here is from genome assembly GCA_028583015.1 of Wollemia nobilis. Lineage (NCBI taxonomy): Eukaryota > Viridiplantae > Streptophyta > Pinopsida > Araucariales > Araucariaceae > Wollemia > Wollemia nobilis. The sequence continues at coordinate 10,949,778 of JAQPPZ010017052.1, forward strand.
TGAAAGCATAACATATTGAAGGAATATCTTATAGGAAGACACATGGCACATTAGGAAGGGTTTTTATCAAATAGGGCACCATTGTGTGATGGGACTAACTATGTTTTCTAGAGTATAAGTATGAGGAAGGTATTCTTAGGTATATACTTCATGTTTATGAGGTTTTCAAACACCATTGATGGTTGGAGAAAGTATTGAAGACTCTAATATTATTAAAAAAAAATTTAGATCACTTCCCATGAGGTTTGATGCAAAGGTTTCAGCAATTGAATAAATGAAGGATCTCAAAACTTTGAGCATGGATGAGCTACATGGGATTCTCATAGCCTATGATATGAGGATAGAAAAATATCAAACATCCAAATGAGATGCAAAATTAAAAACTCTAAAGAAGGAAAATAATAAAGAACCAAAATAAAGTGAAGAATCAAGCAGTGGAGAAGAAGCTAATTTTATGTGAAAGAATAAGAAGGGTCTAAGAAAACACAAAGGTATGCAATCTATGAAATGTTTTAACTATAGTAAAATTTGTCACTATGCATCTAATTGTACATAGGTAGGAAGTAGTAGCAGTGAAAAGGAAAAGGAATATAAGAAAAATAAAGAAAGAAAATTTCATCATGAAAATAAAAATAGGCACGGTCAAGGCAAACATGAGAAGAAGATATTTCAAAGATACAAGAAGAATTTCTATTTTGAAGAAGCAAGCAATGCTTCCAGTAGTTGTGATGAAAGTATCTCAAATAGTGAAAGAGAAGAAATCCTATTTTTGGCCATAGAAGATAATTAAGATGCTCCTTTTATTGAAGACCAATAAGAAGAGGAAAATTCAAAAGATGAAGAGGAAGCCATAGTTGACATAGAAGAGGAACTCATTGTTGATCTTGAAGAGTTGAAAAGGGTTAGAAAGAAGAAATAAATATTTAAGGCTCAAGTAAAATAGGATGAGAGAACAAAGGAAAATCTTCTACAAGTTCTCACCAACTTAAAAGTTAAGGTTGAAGAGGTAAGGAAAATTGAAGAAGGTATGGCTGAGTAGTTAAAGGCAAAAGAGCTAGAATGTGAAAGACTAGAACATGAAGCTATCACTCTAAGTAAGGGACTTGAAAAGTTTAATGATAATATATATTAGTTTAGGAAAAGTTCAAAAACCTTAGATGATATTATCAAATCATAGAGATCTCCATTTATCAAGGTTGGACTTGGTTTTGAACAAGTTCAATAGAAAGAAAAGGGGGAGTCAAGCTCAAAAGAAATAGAGGCACAAAAGAAAATTGAAGAAGAGCCTAAGACCTATGTTGATATGTTGAGAAGTGGAAGTATCAATGAGGATGAAAACAAAGCACCATCAAGGGATAGGGACCATAATAGAAAAAATTAATGAAAGAACCATGTAGTAAAATCCTCCAAGGCAATCAAACAGGTTTCAAAATTTCTTCCATGGTCATTGTTTCTCAAGTAATCATTTTGGTCATAAAATTGTACATTGTAGGGTTCATGATAAGAATGTTTTTAGCTTCACCAAGAGGAAATTCAATTAATTTACATCTTTCAAGGACTACAACATCATGTATTACAATTGCAAAAAGGGCATACAGCTAGATGGTGTAGAACAATATTCCTAGAACTTCCAAAGACAAGTAAGAAAAAGGATGCTCAAAATGTTCAAAGAGGTATGATCTCCAAAGTTTGGAGAAAGAAAATGAAACAAGAAGAGGAGCATAGTAATTTGGGATTTTCACTCCCATACCGTTATTTATCACCTCAATAAAAGGAAGTGGTGAGGGGGCTATGTTTAGTATCTTATATTTCAACACCAAGAAGCCCTTTGCCATTGATGTCAAAGAGGGAGAATTTTAGTGAGGGGGAGAATATTTTTAGGGAGAGTAGATAGTGAATCTAGTTGTAGTAAAAGAATTTTTTTTGTAAGGTTTCCATCAATGAAAAAGGGGGAGATTGTTGGAAATATTTAGTTGTCATTGATGTCAATGTGCAACCTCAGGAAGCGTGCACCCTGGCTACCCTAATTGTAATTTTGATTTATCAATGTATATTATCACTTGCACAAAATGAAAGTACTAAAAGCACATGTGACACAAAAAGAAGAAAAAAAAACAAAGATGCTTTATTTATCGATATCTCAAATCCTCGATTACAATTCCATCCCTCTTAGGGATACCCATTATTTTGATACAAATGTTTACACAAAATATAGAGCAACAGTCAGATGTATTCCCTATAAGGGAACGATGCACATACACAAGCCTCTTGGTCCCGCACATGAAACTATATGGGGGCTTACAGATGCCCCTTTATCCAAATATGATCTTGGAGGGATCTTTGTGCTCCTATTACTTCAATCTGATCCTGAAGATCTATACCTACACTCATGGAAACAACATAGCACACTTAGTAGGATGGGCTACCTCTCTAGATGAGGTCTTTGTTAATGGATCTGAATAATCATGATAGTAATGAAATACAAGCATAAACAGAATAATAAATGCATGTAAAGCTAAAAATTATAGAATAGATGCATTAATGGAAGTGGATCTGAGCTATGACTTAACTAATCAAATTAAGCAACAATGAATATAGACTAAAGTAAAGGAAAATAACATATATATCCTAAAATATGCTTGCGAGCCATTGTCTGAGATAGCAACTATGATATGAAACCCTTTTACTTGTGAATTAGGGGCTATTATGCTATCCTATTTGATGTAATTGATTTTTAAGGATATCTTGGTGTGTCTCCTACACTGATTGGAGGTTGGGAACAATGAATTTAAAAATTGGTGTGTGATCATAGCTCATCTAGTCAGCACTCCAATGCTCCTCAAAGAGGCGCATTTTGGTTCTCTGTTTCAACAGGTATTTGTTTCTTGACTCTGAAACTTTACGGATCCTTTGCTTTTCATGGGAGAGACTATATGTAGACCTCCATTTTAGATCTAGAATTTGGCTTCCTATATAAGCCTCCATATAAATTGCATGCGACTAACCATTTTTGGTGGGAAGCATCAATCACAAACTGGCATTGAAGGGGTAGTTAGGAGGAACTCATGGATTTCCTCAATAAAATATGCCTATAAAAAATGCAAAGGTGCAATCAGAATGCATGATATAGGATCGTATTCATAGCTAGATTATGCATGGTGCTATCCACTATCATGTCCAACAGCCAGGTGTGGTCACTATAGTCTTCAGTGGCTAGGTGTGTTGGTCGCTCTTCTTGAGAGCAGCCAAGCCTGGATGGGCTAGAACTACCATGTTTGAGTGGTTAGAACCATTGCTTGCTTTTGGAGAGATCCAAGAGAGTTCATATGGTCTATGAATATGCCCGTATGGGTAGTCTCCTAAACATGACATGTTTTAGGTGTCTACATATGCCTATTTTTGGGATGTGTTGTGAGCAAAACATAGCACAGAGTAAAAAAAGTAGAACACCTAGGGCCATATTGTAGGTTGGATGATGATCACTAATATGATCACCATAGGATGTCCTAGTCATATAGGAGGGTGTGAATCCTAAAATCACTACTTATAATAGAATGGGAGGCTTAAATGTATGGGAGTTTGCACTCATCATCAAGTGATCGGGTAGCTTTGGTACTACTATAGGTACGAAAGGAGGAGAGCTACAAACTAAACTATAATATTTGTTTTTTTCCCCAGCAAAGAGTAAGATTATGATAGTTTTTGGCAATGATTCATAAGACAAACACAACTCTATTATGATCAAGATGATATTTTTTTTACTTTGATTATTATTGTTGAAAATTTTTTACTACCCCTTCAAACGACAAGTTGATGAGGAAAGAAATATTAATAAAATGATGAGTCGCTTGACCAAAATGAATGACTTGGACCTATTTAGAGGTTCACATTTTATATAGAACAGTTCCCTTCCAGGTGTGATTCCAACCCTTTTTGGTAATTGTACATCTTTATCCCATGGGGTGGTCTATCCACAATGGTCTTCTTAGGTAATCAAGATGATAGCAATTCTTATTTAGCTTGTGGTGAATCATTATTTAATATAGGATAATTAAGATGGATCCTCACTCCCATGGGGCGGTCCAGCTATTATAGCCTTCTTAGGATTTGAGGTGAGGTGTCTTAATTCTACCATAACTATTTGCCCCAAGTGACCTTATGGTGATTTTATCATATCACTAAATTGCATGGAGCACTAGTCACTGCAATTGTAAAAGTATATAGAAAAAATCACTGACTACGAGGCTTGTTTAGGATTTTGTTATTGTTTGATTGATTTTATTTATTTTAATTAGATTTATGATGTTTTTGAATTTTTATATATGATTTTTTTTTGGTATTTTGTTTATTTTGGCCACTTGGATCTAAAATATGTTATCTATGTCTTATTATGATGTGTTATGTGGTGAGAAATGAGATTTGTTATTGGTTCTTAGCTGCTATCAGGTCCAGTAGCCCCCAAATAGTACTTCATGGTTGCTGTCAGGTCTAGCAACCATAAATTTTGGGCTACTGATGCTAGCAGTGGTCAAGGCTTGAGTATAAAATACAAAAGTAAATTAGGATTCTAACTCTTCATTCTTCCAACTATCAATTCTACTTTTAAAACTCTCAACTAACATTGACTACTTGTGACCCATCATGTTGCTGATTTGACACCATGGCTAAGCAGGGTGAGGCTTCGATGAGTAGAGGAGTTGAAGCTTCCCAGGTACCTCTCTAAACCTTAGACTTATTTTATTACTATGGTAAAATTAACCTCACTAAGAAATATGGTAAAGGAACCTCATTAACCCTATTGGAAAAAAATTAAACTGATAGATAGGCTTAATTTAGGGTTTAATTAGATAGGTCTCTTTTAGATTTATATTTTTGTTTATTTTTGCATGATTTTTTGCCATGGGGGTATGCCATTGGCATACCGCTCATTGGCCACTACTGCTTAGAGTGGCTAGCTTAGCCTAAGGTTGGCCTCTATCATTGTTAGTGGCCAGCTTAAAATCCAACGATCAATTTTTTTACTATTGGAACCTAGACATTGTTGGCTTCAGCTGCCACTTCATGGTTGCTCTGATAGCGGCCAGGTGGCCTTAGGTGTATTCATTGATTTTTAGGTTTTTCAAGGCATTTAAATGGTTTTTTTTTAATTTTGAAGAATAGTATTTGATGTTTTTGGATGCTCAGGTGCATTTGTCCATTATTCTTGTTGCCTTAAGAACATATTAGTTTAGGTTGCACCAATTTTATTTTATGCATTTATTTATTTTTTAGTGCATTTGATTTAGACTTTATTTTACACTCTTAGATATTGTTTGCTCAGGCTTGAGACCCGAAGTTGTTTTGTGACCTTTTTCCTATGATGGATGACATGTATTGGGCCTGGATCGATGCTCGTGGGCTCTAGTATGTCACTGGCCTTCTGACGATCATGTCAGATCAGGATTTTTTGACTACCCTAGCCCATAAGTGGGACTCCAAGACCAACACCTTCCACCTTCCTATCGGTGAGATAACCATCACATAGAAGGATGTCTACAGGATCCTTAGAATCCATTTTGATGGAGTGCCTATTTTCTCTTCAACTAATGCTTGAGATGCAATGTTCCTGAGGGTCTTTGGGAGACATGATGTTGATGCCTTCAAGGATACTCATTCTGGTGGTATTTTAGTTGATTAGTGGTACTAGGAGGATGTCTTATCTTAGAGGCATGTTGTGTTGTTGATGGTCATCTACAAAATCCTCATACCCGATTGCTCTGGAGTGAGGTTCACATGGAACCTATTGGTGATGGTACTATAGAAACCTAAATCATGTAAATTAGATAATACTATCAATGCATCACATATACCCTCTTATCAATAATATATGGCCCTATTGGGCACCCATTTAGGCTAGCAAAATACTTGCATAAGGCTCCAAAACTTATTTTGGAGGGTTCCTAGTAATTTAGGGTAGTTTTGGGGTCCCTACTGGTGACTATACCACCAAGGGATGGTCATAGTTGGTGACCATCCCACCCAAGGATGGCCATCCATAACCATACTTGGGTGGGATGGCCATTAAGCAAACCCTCCAAAAAGTCAAAGTACATGCTAATGGTAATAAAATACTGTCATTAATGTGTCCAATCACACCAAATTTATTGGGAACCTACAAATGGACTATGAGGCAGTATATTGGAAGCCCCAAATGGGCAACCTTACCTCACCAATCAATGACAAGATTAGGACACATGGCGACACCTGATTCGCATGGCAAAACATGCCATTTTTCCCTATATGCCCTTTTGGTCTATAAAAGGAGGTCCAAAAACCTAATTTTGAGGAGGAGGATTAAAGAATTTATGCAATGAAATGTTGTACAATTCAACTCTCAACTTTTGTGAACCAAAAACTCGCCCTACCTTAGCCTTGAAATCCTCTTCATTCGAAGGTGATTTAAATGGAAATAGGCTTGATCCACCAATTCCAAATTGGCCAAATTAAAGGAATATTTGGACCCATCTGTTGAAAAAAACCTTACCCAAGTTTTAGACCAAATCCTATTGGCATAGGTGAGAAAACTAATCCATATCTATAATTGTCCCACATGGGGACGATCAGTAGTCTATAATCATCACACCTAGGGATGACCAAAAAATATAAAGGAATTTAGGTATAATTTATCCAAAAACCCCTTAGCAATGCGTAGGTGAACCTCTGGTCCAAATTGGGTGCAATTTGGAGTAGATTTGATGCCAAATTTGAGGTCCCCAATGTTGCAGGTTTAGTTGTCCCTGTTAGGGACAGTCACTATTTTTGCATAGTTTTACCTTTAATATTGCTTCCAAATATTCTCATTTGCATTTATATTAGTTTATAATATGTTTATGCTCTATTTAGATCAGTTTCCATGCATGTAGATCAGTTTTTTATGTTGTATATGAAGCTCCTTTTCTATGGTTTTATTATTTTCTTCTATAACACAAGTGCTATTAACCCCCTTTCAATCCCTTGTATTCAAGAACAATAATGCTAGATATGGGGAGGAGCTAAATAGGCATAAGCTTGTCAGCCCAATACTAGCTCTCGAGTGTGGGAAGTAAAGATTCACAACTATTATTTATTTCCTTAAAGGCCTCCTTCCAAGGGACTAGATCCCTTGAAGATTGTAATGGAAATGTATCACATTTGTAAAGCCCTCAAGGGGATGTCTTGTAATCTAGTTTTGAAGCTATGGATAAATGAATAGATAGATAATTTCATTACCTTTATTGTCTATGTTGTCTCATTTCATTAGATTATAAGTTTATGTCATCTTTCCTTTTGAATGCTTTATAACTGCTATACATTGCAATAGAGTGACCTTAAGGCTATGTCATGAAATTCACTTATTTAGTGGTGATCATGGTATCTAAGTTTATTTCAATCTCCCCTTGGATGGTGCTAATTTGCACCTTCATTTTTGGTTTTATATGTTGTGGTTACTGACCGTTCTGATCAGAAATGGCCCCTTTACTGCTAGGTGGCACTAGGTGAGATGGCCAGATAGGTAGCACTAGGTGGGATGACCCCCAATATACCACCATCCCTGATAGGGATGGCCACAAAACCAGAGGGTTTTGAAAAAAATGTGCAAAAACAACAACTTTAAGGTTCAAATTTACACCCTTCTGCACTTTCAATTTGCATTTTTACTATTAAAAATGACCAAATTTCATGTTTTTCTTGCTTATTCTATGCATAGAAAGGTTAGATTATTTATCTCCAAAATCATGCATTAATTAGCTCAAAAAAATAGAAGGAAAATATAGTAGAAGTCACTACTTTTGTCTGGTTTGCTTGTTGGAACCTTACCCAAGAAGGTTAAGGTCATATAGGCTTTGCATTTTTTGGATTTCCTTTTATGCTACTAATGCTTCTGAAATAAAAATGCACCTTCATGCATTTAGTGAATAATCATTGAGTGCTATTTTGCTTTCTTTCAAAATTTGTAAAAGGAACACACACACACCACGATATTTCTAAATGTTGGCGAGTTGGAATTCATTCCCAACCACTGATAGAGTACAATGATGGTGGGTTTCATCTCCATCCATTGACTAAAATCCTATGAACCCTTTTTTATTGGCCAATACCAACTCCAATATTTGTCCTAACCATGCAAAATAGCATGCATCCCTCTTAAAATAGGTATGTCTATGCACACGGAGTACTAGGTGAGGATTGGTAGGACATATGCTCCCTGATTGGGTATGGTTTTCATCTCCATACTTTGGTTGGTTCATGTGATCAAAATTTCAGTATCAGTTGTCGAGCTACGAGTATATAGGTGAAAACCACTTAAAATTTGAGTATTACATCAACAAATCAAACATGCCAAGGATTTTATTTACAAAGCAACACATCATTGAAACACAAAAAATAGTTTAGGGATTCACATTTAAAAGATTTAAAATGAGATAATCACTTCTATGCTTGCATGTCTCTATTGTTTTTTTGTTTCAAATTCATATAAATTTTAAATAATATAAACAAATAGTAGTTAGAGTACATAACTATGGTACATACCCATAGCCAAGCCCATTCAGGGGCAGAAGCTATGGGCAATAGAGAAGAGGATATAGAACATCCTCGTGTTGAGCCTAGGGATATGATCATTCCTCCTTGGAAATTAGCTACTTTTCCTAGTCATAGATTGATAGATGAGTGGATGGTTAGTCCTAGAGTGTCAAATAGAAGTCTTAGCTTACAAGGGACTCCTTCATGAGGTACCCTTGGAGGTCATAGTCCTATTTTGGGAAATTATCTCCCTAATTCATATGCTACAAATACCTTCTTTAGAGAAGATTCACCGTGTAATGAGGCACCTCCACATAGAGCAATACCATACATTTGTGTGCCTTCTCGATCCTCTACTCTTGTTCATACACAGGAGTAAGAGCTCACACCTCGAGTAGGGTTGTTCGATCATATCAAGATTTCAAGTCACCCTACTCCAAGGTATAAAAATCATGATGAGTATCATACTCATCAAATTAGGCAACCTTATTATGCCTTACCTTTTCTTGTTTATGAGGGAAGACCTAAGGAAAATCCAGTTATCCTCATGAAAATGTATCAATGCAAGCATGTTGTGCCTCTACACGAGTAGTCTCTCAGAAAGACTTGTTTAGGAGAGAACCTCAAGTCAATGCAACTACCCTCGATTGAGGGAAGCATGTAATTGATCTCATAGATCCTCTTGAACATGATAGATAACAAGGCAATAGTGCTAAGGCACTTAGACCTAATACAACTGATCAAGTTAATAATTTTATCCAGAGATATGTCGAGTTTAATAGAATTAGGTCAAATAAACATTTCCTAGATCTCTTTGAGCAGCGACAATGATTAGATAAAGAAAATATTGAATGAAAAATTCAAGAAAATTTACATCATGGAGCTATAACTCCAAGCATGTGTAGACAAGAGGCTCGTTCGAGGTAACCAAATTTACAACAATATAGGTCTCCAAGACCTAATCAAATGTTACCTCCTAGACCTCGTAGGCCTGAATAGAATGCATATGATAGGCCAAACATAGATCACCTTCAAAAGGTGTTTGTTCCTCCTTGTAGGACCATACCTAAAACACCTTATGGGGCTTACAATGATTTGGAATAGAATGAGGATTATGTAGAAGCACCTTATGGAGGCATGGCTGATGTCAATCAACCACCCCAACCTAGGCTTAATATTCCTTGTCCACCTCTATGAGTTCAAAATAAGGAAGAGGAGATCAAATCCTCATATGCGTATCAAGATTTGCTTGCACGCTTAGAAACTATAGAAGGTAATAGAACTAGCAATGGTATTCAAAAGCCTACCTTGCATCAACTAAAGAACCAACCATTACATCCATACATTCCTTCCTCAATCTATCCAAAGCATTTCAAATGCCCAAATTTGATAGATTCAAGGGCGAAGAAGATGCTCAAGAGCATGTCACTAAATTTCTAAATGTGTGCTTCAACATACAGGACAATGACGCATTACTCATAAGAACTCTCTTGAGTACCCTCTCTAGACCTACCATTGAGTGGTTCAACCAACTTCCAAAACATAGCATCTACACATCTGAACAATTCATTGATGCATTTTTAGAATGTTTCACCTTTAACACCAAAAGGAAGGCGACATTAACCAACCTCATAGAGATGAAACAAACTAAGGATGAGTCGATTACTGACTATGGAAACAGGTGGTGAATGCTTTTGTCTAAGCTACCCTATATATTTCCAGTGACTGAATTAACTCATTTGTTTTCAAAGAGTTTATTGAAATCCATCTCTTTGGCATTACAATTATAGCAATACCCTACCTTGGAAGAAGCTCTACCATAAGCTAGAAACATAGAGGAAACCAAAATCCAAGAGGGGGAAATAACAAAACCTCATAAGGAGTGGACAAAGAATCCTAAGAATAGTTATGCACCTGCAAAACCAGCTATGGTCAATCAAGTGGCCATAAATGTCCCTACACCTCCTCAAGTTATGCCTCCCCAAAAGGTAAAATATCAGGCCCAACCTCCTCCTATGAGTTATAACAATTATGGTACAATGAATCAGAGATAAAAACAACAACGTCACCCTCAGTGAAAATTTACTCCCATCACTGAATCCATGGATTATATTTTCGATCGATTGTGGGCTGCAAAGATGGTTAATTTACCAGATATTAAACCCAACAATATGAAAATAGGCAAACCCAATCCTATGGGACGTTGAGAGGATCAATATTGTAAGTTTCATCAGCAAGGTGTCCATGATTTACAATCATGCTATGGTTTTAAACATGTAGTACAAGACATGATTGAGAGGAATGAGCTTCAAGTGGATGCTCCATTAGCTCCTACCAATTAGAATATGGGTATATACAAAGACCCTTTACCAACTCATGAGGTACAGGAAGTGCCTACTAAACTGATGAATGAGGTGAAGAAAAAACACCCTATTCAAGGGTATGTTGGGATGGTGAGTATTGTGACTCGGAAAAAAATATATCCAAGTCAAGTTGTACAACCTACAACTTTGAATGATGTTCCAACTATATCGCAAACTACACCACCTATAGTGCAGGGCCTTCCTTCTAGGCCAACAGTGACAATTAAGAGCAAGCTTGCACAAAACTTGAGAACCACATCAGCATGATTGTCCATCTATGAGTTGATCCAACAATCACCTCCACATAGGGATGCCTTTATGGATATTCTAAATTCAATCTATTTGTAACCATACAATTCCAACTCCTTCATAGATTTTGTGGGTCATGTGAAACAGTGCAAGGAACCAGTCTGTATCGCTCCAAATATTTGACACCCTTACCTTCAGGCTATAGGATCCGTGCCTGGAAGGAGGATGGGAAAAGGATGGCGCAGTACCTCAGACTGAGAGGCCTTGCAAAGGTCCCACCTCTCAAGGGAGGTGTATTATGGTGATTTTTTTACGGATGGTGGGTTCACCAGGAAACATTTAATGGCAGTTTCCATGCCTAGGTTGGGAATGTGTTTTATGTGTTCAATTTTATCCTTAAACATCCATGTCCTAGGTTTGGCCAAAATGCGTCTAAGCTATTCTATATGAAAATGTAGATTAAATGAATACAAAAAATAGAATTAAGACATAAAATAGAGAAATTAAGCAATATTAAAATAAAATACTTGATCCGGATGTCTGATGAAGATTCTGATTCTTGAAGCAGTCAGGATCGTCTGGAATTCAATAGAATCATCTGAGATCTAACAAGATTGTCTGAGATCTGATGAATTCATCAGACGAATTTGCCAGAGACCTGCAAACAGAGGAATAGGTGCAAAACATAGAAAATACAGCAATGCTAACAGAGGGAAATAATGTAAAATGACAATAAGAACATCAAACTAAGAATTGTGAACAAAAATATGAATGTATCATACTGATTAAATAATAATTATGACCTAATTATGCATTTGATCTAGATGGGTGAACTCCAAGATGCAAGATAACATAAAATAACAAATAAACTAGCTAATTGCAGAACAAAACAACAGATTGAAGAGAGGAAAATGCAAACTTTGGGCACTGATTGCCTCAATGTTGACTACAGTTGAAATCATCTCGCATTGGTACGAAATCATCTCTGATTCGACAGGATCGCCTTTGATCTGAACAGGATCATCTGCGACGATGTAAGCTTGCTCCGGCTAAAAAACACTAAGGTACCTATAACAAAATTTGAATAGAACTAATGCAAATAACAATTTAGGATGCCTTAATGCGTATGAAGTCGGTTTACAGGGAATTTCAGCCAGGGGGTGCTAAGGGGAGGGCTTAGGATTAAATAAGCTTAGGAGGGAGGTTAGGAGGTTGGAGATCATCCCTATTTGGGAGATCTCCAATGGGAGAGGTCTCTAACGATGCAAACATGTTTCTGCCTGGGTTAGAGACATCGTTGGAACAAAAGCTAATTGTGCAAAATTAGTTTTGGGACAAGATCATCTGGACATCCTAGCCCAGATGAAATCGTACGATCTGAGGTGATATTGTCTGATCGGTGATGATATCGTCAAACGATCAAAACAACCTCTAAAAATGGCATGGGAAAGGAGGAAATGGATTACATGGCGGTTAACGGGCGGTTTGGGAGGTTAAAATTTGAATTTGAATTATTTACTAGAGTAAATGTAATTACTAAGGTTTTACTGTGCCAATTTTAGGGTGCTACATTTTGCCCCCTCTTTAGCGATTTTTCTGAAGAAAATGCGTTAAAGATGAGTTCTTCTCGATCTACGAGAAATCAAAAAATTATTCCCATTTTTAGGCGACGATTCTTGGTCGAATCGTACGACAGCTTACTATGGTGCCCCCTCCGTGTTTTTACCCAAATCGAACATTTGAGGTAAAAACGCGAAAAAGCAAAATTTTAATTGTATTTAATTATTTTTGAATAAAATTAAGAAAAATAGGGTAAAACCCTAATTCATTTTTACTGTTCATATTTCTGGTTTTTTGAGCTCTGCAAGCAAAAATTGTGGAGACAATGCACAGATCGACAGAGGTCCGGCGTGGGCTACGAGTATGAGTCTAAATTTGGCTTAGAATGCTTGAATTTGAATTGACATGCTTGTTAGGTGAATTTTGATCAATTTTTGAGCATCGCAGCCATTTTTGGGCCGTCGATGTCGTCGGGACGAAATCGTCTCGATTTCGACAAAATCGTCTCAAGTTCGTCGATTTCGTCTAAGGGCGAAATCGACGAAAGGGGGACGATTTCATCAAATTAGGGATGATTTCGACTTACGAAATCGGGGACGATTATGCTCAAATTGGGGATGATATAGTCCAATTGTGGACGATATCATCAGTTGTATAAAATTGAACTTATTTTAACTTGCATTTTTAATTAATGATTTTTTATTAATGATTTGTTTTTTATTGTTGTTTATGTTGCAGAGAGGTTTGCTAAAGAGCAGAGAATGGAAGTACGGGAGGTTGAGAGACAACTTGGCCGTGCTAACACAGGTAGAGTGGGATCAGCTGGCATAAGCCAACTTATAGCATGTGGTAGAAATTCCACAAGTGTCTACAGACATGGGGCTACTGACAGCCCTAGCAGAGAGATGGTATCTGGGTTCTTCTTGTTTTTGACTACTGACAGGGGAGATGACTCCCACACTGGAGGATGTATGGAGGATTCTGATAATCCCCATACAAGGATGATTGATCACTCCTATGGCAAATCAGGGCCATGCTATGATGCGATTGTGTGGTGACCTGAGATTCACCCTGGAGAAGGGCAAAGTTAACATCGAGGCGCTACGTCAGATGCCTGGGGCATCTAGACTCACATAGGTTTTGGTCAGAGTAGTTGGTGGACTTTTGCTATGCCACCAGAGCAGGTGCAGAGTACCATGGGTGCTAGCAGATGTGATTTGTGACATGCAAGACCATGGCTACAGATTATCGTGGGGCAATTTTGTTTTATGCTGACTGTACAAGATCTTGCATGGGGTCATGTACAAGGGTGGCCGATGTCTGGTTATGACATCGCTTCTACAGGTTTGGTGCTGGGAGCACATTGTAGTGCAGAGGCCGATAGGGCTTCCTTTGATAGGGATTGATGGGGAGAGGCCTCGAGTTTTCTATTGGTGGCTCCGAAGAGGGGCACAATAGCAGATTGACCTATCGATGTCCCAGAGACTGCTGGATGACCTTGTCCCAGACCAGATCACCTGGAGGCCATGGCAAGAGCACCTAGGGTGGGCCAAGGATGGATAGGAGCTGGCTCGCATCAGGTGAGTCTACTGGCTACAAATGGAGAGGGGAGAGGTGGAGCTCCACCGCTACGACCAAGTTTTGTGACAGTTCGGTCTACAGCAGGGGATCCCATCTCTCAGGGATTACGAGTTTTCCCAAACTGTCCGGGATAACAACATAATGAGCGGGGCTCCAGACATGTAGCACTTCTAGAGTCAGGACTCGAATGATGCCCCCATTCAGCCAGTGGATGGGGATGATGTAGGGGTAGCCGATGGCTATGATGCCTGGTACGCAATCATCCACCCTCCTCGGATGATGAGGGCTCAAGGTACGATTCATGCAGTTGTGCATCGGATAGGGAGGTGGTGCTAGGCAGCTATGGAGGTAGCCCAGGGTCATAGAGGGAGAGATCTGAGGGGACCACAGGCACAAGAGAGGCCGCAATAGTGGGAGAGGAGGGCAGAGAGACCCCCTTCTCCATAGAGATAGAGGCCCCCATCGCCCGATAAGGGCAAGGGTGTCGACATTGGGGAGAGTAGCAAGACAGTGACTCTCCAAGCAAAGACAATCCATCTCTAGGAACAGGTGCAAACCCTACAAAAGGAGGCTGCATGACATCGAGCTGAGGTGACACAGCTCAGAGATGAGATTGCATGCCTCAGAGCACGAGGCGGAGGGGTGAGCACTGGGGAGCTGACATGGGCTATTGCCCAAATAACTTTCTATCAAACATTATACTATTAGATGGTGCCATAGGAGGATAGACTACCACTACCAGCTAACATTGTAGATCCGATCTGGATCGGGTCATCGAGGACTTTGTCCCAATCGATGACTAGGACTCGCAGTACCACACATACTATGATGGGGCCACCTCGTCCACCTCAAGGCGAGGGAGGAGATGAGGCTGAGAGCTCGAGGTGTTCTCGAGGCTAGACTACTGCACGACATTGTATAGATTGATATGATAGCATTTATTATTTTTTGATATAGAGGATTGAGTATGCCGAGATACATATTGTGGCATACCAATCTAATTTTGATATGATGTATATATACTATTGATAGATATATGAGATGAGATATGTTTTTGATCATATGACTTGTGTCTTATGTACTTTTATGATGTTTTTAATGTTTTAATTGATTAATGTGATGATTCATGTAATTATGTCATTGGAAATATTATGGTTTGAATGTCATCTTTGTAATATTTTAAATGAAAGAATCTGATGTAACAAATTGGTTGTTTGATGTGATGTGATAAAAGATAAAAAGAGACTTCTAACAATAATTTCAAAGGACATTGTCACTATTATAGACCATTTCATGGAGTCACCACTCACTCGGTCATCAAGCTAATCCCAGTATAAAAATATTATTTAAAAGGTAAAAGAGTGCTTAAGAGACTGTCTTAAGACTTTGGTGCAATGGTGCAAATGATGATGATGGTTTGTTTTCAGATTTTCATAAAAATAGTATGCATAAAATAATGTTAAAATGATTTTTTCTAGGCATAAATTCCTAAGTGTGATAAAATTTTTGGATAATTCCCTAGGAATTATACCATCATTGCAAAATTGAAGGTTGACATAATGACATGAAATAGTGATAATGTGTTTGCACTTTTTTGTTTTGAAAACATAATTGTATAACAGAATGATTTAAGTCATATGGTTTTTATGATTTTTAAATAAATGGGGAATAAAAATTGGTACAATGGTTTGCGCTAGGCATAGAATATGTAGGTATAGACTTATACCATCATCGTGAAATCCAAAAAAAGATAGTTTTATTGCATGATTGATTTTTAATAAATAGAAAATATGAAGAGGAAGACTTGTGCTAGGCATAAAATTCCAATTTTGGTTTTAGAACTATACCATCGTCGCGAAAGTCGACAATATGTGTTGTGATTGTAGGGTTTTGAAAGAAATTTTTGATTTTTGTGATTATGTATGTAGTTGTCTTTAGACTAAACAACTGTATTTTTAAAGAAGAAAATGAATTATTCCAAACAATTGGCAAAAAATATTTCAAAGTATCTTAAAGACAAGTTATATTTATAAGGAATCCCATGTGCATATGTGAATTCATTTCCAATATTTATTTATCATAATGATACACAAAATCTCTCAAATACAAAATGTGTGTGCAATTGCATTGTTCATTTACCAGTTTGAGCAAGGTACTATGATACAAGTGATTTGAATGAACCAAATAAGTGTTCATTAACCATGATTTAGATGCATATAACCATACTAGACTACTATGTAAGTCGGATTATCAAAAGCTAGCTAATCCATAAGAAGACATAGGTCTGTACAAAAGAAGGTCACTAATGTGACAGACATATCGCCACGCTAGGAGTTACCCAAGGCCAAGCAGGTTGGGCACAAACCACATGTTATGGGGCTTACCTCACAATTTTCGAATAATTGAGAATTCCAGGGATTCAAGCTCATCAACCCTTCTTTTCTTTTCAAAGGGTAGGGAAAGGGATTTTATTTCTTTCTTTTTTATTTCTTTTTTTTCTTTCTTTTGTATTTTTGCTTGATTTTGGAGATAATGCTTGAAACATTTGTTGTAATGATATAAAATAACATTTTTCTTTTTCTCTTTTTCTTGAACTTTGCTTTTTCTCTTTTTTTTTTTTTGTTCTATACTAGGGATACTTGCTCGGATTAGCTGTAGAGCAAGGGAGTTTTATTCTGGGTAGGGGTGAGCTTGTCCTTTTGCCAATTCTCAAATATTCTAGACCATGTGCATGATAGGATAGCAGGGGAAACTTTTCGCTCAAGAAACCACTTCTACTATGTAGCAAAGCATAGAAATTACAAATATAATCATTTTATTGTGAAAAGATGTGCTTGGTTTAAGTAAATAACAAGATCAATTCTCTGTGCTCAAAAGTTATTTAATTGAATTTTGTGAACTTTGATATAAGAGAGATTAGTAATCATGCCAGATAAAATCAAGATATTTATATTTGTGAGTGTGAAAGTGCGGGATTCCAAATAAATGCTAATTTATCCAAAATAATTTGAAACATATAATTGCAACATTTGTAAGCAGATATATATAAATAAATACTATTTTTGAGAAGCTTTGAGAATGTTGACTCTTTATTTCTTCTTTATGTTGTCTTGGTTTCGAAAGAGTCAAGAATATTGCTATTTTTTTATTTTCATTTTTTTCGTTTTTTTTTTTTTTTGAAAGAATTAACAAGTGCCATAAATAAATGCAACAAATAGTTTTGAATATTTTTATGATTATGAATGTTTTTGGTGTTTTTGAATTTATAAATTGAAAGAAATACAAGATAGTGATTTTGAAATATTTTAAACAAATATATACAAGGATGAAATGACCAAATTTATACATAGTAACATTTAAGATGCAAAATATTCATGGGTTCTTTAAGTTATTTACCATCTAAGGTAGATAATTTATATGCTCCTGATTCAAATTTAGCAGTGATAATGTATGGTCCAAGCCAGTTAGGCTCAAATTTACCTTTAAGGTCCTTAGTTGCATTAGTATTTTTTTGATTTTCTTTTAAAACAAGGTCACCGATCTCAAAGGATCGATGACGAACTTTTTAGCATATGATATTTTAAGCTTGTTTTGGTAGGCACGGAGATGCTCCAAAGCATTGATGCATTTTTCATCTAGGAGTTCCAGTGACAGTGAGTCTTCCAGCTCGATATTCATCTCCTACTTTGGTATCTTGAAGTAGCAGATCCAAAGAAGGAACTTCTAATTCAAAGGGAAAAATGGCTTCAGCACCATAAACCAAAACAAATGGTGAAGTTCCCGTGGGGGTTCGAACACTAGTTCGATAGGCCCACAAGGTCGGATATAACTCGAATGTGCCGATTACGGCCGGTTTATTGACCAATCTTTTAAGGATTTTGATTAAGGTTTTGTTAGATGCTTCTGCTTGACCATTACCCCGAGGATAATAGGGAGTGGACCAGCGATGTTGAATTTTGTATTTTTGGCATAATTTTTTAACATATTTATTTTTTAAACAAGTTCCATTATCAGAGATGAGATTTGCAGGAATTCCAAACCTACAAATGATTTTATTAAAGATAAATTTAGAGACTTGTGTGCCAGTGTAGGAAGCTAAAGGCATAGCTTCAATCCACTTAGTAAAATACTTAGTGGCAGTTATGATGAATTTGTGTCCATCAGATGACACATGATTAATTTTGCCAATAATATCTAAACCCCATTTTGAAAAGGGCCAAGGAGATGAAATAGCCTGCAGCTATTGTGCAGGCGCATGGACAAGGTCAGCATGTTTCTGGAACTTTTCGCAATGGCACACATAATCATGTGCATCCTTTTCCATGGTAGGCCAAAAATATCCTATTCGAAGGAGCTTTTTAGCAATGACACTACCATTGAAGTGTCCTCCACAAGATCCATCGTGGGCTTCACTCAAGGCTGATTTGGATTCTTATAAATTCAAACATCTTAATAGGATACCTTCAAAATATCTCCTATATAAAGTATTGCCAATCATTACAAATTGACTTGCTTGTCTATGTAATAACCGATGCTGGTTTCTATTAGAATTGGCAGGGAAAGTCCCATTTTGGAGAAAATCAAATATATCCGTATACCAAGGTTTTGGAGTAGTTTCGTTGATTAGAAACACATCCACAGGTTCTAAGCATGATTTATTTGAAGCGGGTTCCTATAGTCGACGAATAATGATAGTAGCATATTCGTCATCTAACTCCAATGGGAGGAGAGATGCAGCTGTGGCCATAGCATCAGCCACACGGTTGCAAGTTCGAGGAATAGCTTCTAAGGTAATTTGATCAAATAGAGACATTAATTGTAAAACATAGGCTTTATATGGGTGTAGTTTATCATTTCTGGTCTGATAAACTTCATTAATTTGGTTTATAACCAGTTGAGAATCACCAAAAACTAACAGATGTTTAATTTTTAGCGCCAAGGCAGCTCGTAATCCAAGGATTAGAGCTTCATATTCAGCGATATTGTTAGTGCAAGCAAATGTCAATTTGAAGGACAGAGGAATAAGATGTTTTTTTAGGGATATTAAAATAATACCTGCACTGACCCCACTCATGCATCGGGCTCCGTCAAAGTATAAGGACCATTGTTCAATATGGTCTGCCTCTAATTGAAGGCATTCATCAAGAAACTCAATGATGAGGGGATGGGTAGACTCTAAGGGTGCAGTAGCTAATTGATCTACTATGATTTGACCCTTAATAGACTTTTGTCCTATGAATGTGAGATCAAACTCACTTAGAGCAAGAACCCACTTGGTTGTGCGACCCGATAAATAAGGTCAACTCATGAGATACCTTAAGGGATCGTATTTAGCAATGACATAAGTTTTCTGACTAAGCATATAATGGCATAATTTTTGCATAGCAAACACAACTGCTAGACATAGTTTCTCTAATGCTATATAGCAGGTTTCATAACTGATGAAGGTTTGGCTAATGTAATAATTAGCACGTTCTCTCTTTTCATCATCAAGCTAAGCTAACATAGCTCCTAAAGCAGAATCTGAAGCTGAAATATACAGGAGGAATGGGCGATCAGGTTTAGGCGATGAAAGCACAGGTGGATTAAGGAGGTATTGCTTGAGAAGTTCAAAAGCTTCTCTACATTCGTCGTCCCAATTAAAAGGGACATCCTTCTTAAGAAGTTTAAGAAAGGGACTAGTTTTGTCCTCTAGCTTATCGATGAAGTGACGGATGGCTTGAAGCTTACCTTGTAAACTTCGTAACTCAGATATATTAGTAGGTGCGGGCATATCAGTGATAGCCGCAATATTGATAGGGTCAATTTTGATACCACATAAAGAAACTAAAACCCCTAATAGTTTATCGAACTTAACTCTGAATATGCATTTTGCTGGATTTAATCGAATAAGATATTCTCGTAATCGATTAAAAACTTTTCTCAAATCATCTAAATGATTATCTTGATTAATAGAACGGGCTATAATATCATCTACATAATCATGTAGGATATCATGCATCATATCATGAAAAATATAAGTCATAGCTCGTTGATATGTTGCACCTGCGTTCTTTAAGCCAAATGGCATCACTTTCCAACAAAAGGTACCCCAGGGGGTAATGAAGGCTGTTTTAGCCTGATCCTCAGGAGCTATCTTGATCTGATTATAACCAGAGAATCCATCCATTAAGGACATCATCCCACTCCCAGTAATAAAGTCAATGATTTGATCCATGTTTGGAAGAGGAAAATCATCTTTAGGGCATGCAGCGTTAATATCTCTAAAATCTGTGCAAACCCTAACTTTGGTGGCTTCTTTCTTGGTGATTGGAACTACATTTGAGATCCATTCAGCATAATCAATAGCTTGTATAAAAACAACATTTAGGAGTTTTTCTAACTCCCCTTTGACTAGCGAGATCCACTTTGGGATGCATTTTTCTAAGTTTTTGTTTAACAGGTTTAGCATCTGGATGGACCACTAGATTATGCATGACTACAGAAGGGTCTAGACCTGGCATATCTTCGTATGTCCAAGCGAAGACGTCTTCATACTCTTTAAGGAATGCAATATATTGTTCTTGTTTTTCTTGACTTAATTCTGATCCAATATTGATTATGTGAGGACTATCCTCAGTTCCAATATTAATTTTAATGATTTTTTCCACCTCCATGTGCAGATCTCTTTCAAAATTAGGTGGGGCAGGTGAAATGCCCAATTATTGTAATTCTTGTAAGGTTAATTTGGATAATTCATCTTGAGGATTAGTGGCCTCAAGTTGGGCTATTCCAACTCCTCATCAGAGTCAACAATCATTTGAGGGTAAGCTATGGATAGCATGTTACATGTAAATGGCTGATTTTTAGAGGCAAATCATCACACCTATCCAAATGATCTTGATAACATATGATTTGATCATCATATTCAAAAGGAAATGGTTGACCCTTACTAGGAAATAGGCCCACACCACAGTGGGCAGGCCACGGTTCTACCTCGAAATGTTCTTTCATGCCATTTTGGAAAGGTCCCAAGCCTTTCCCTTTATATCCCATTTTAAGCATTATGGGTTTAGCTTTAATATATTCATTGGTAAAATAACATCAAGCGTATCCCTCATGATGAGTTTTGATATTTCGAGGGATTCTTCCCCAGTCATATCCTTTATAAATGAAGGCACAACTCCCAACTTGGTAAGTACTTCCCATAGGTTGTGGGAGGCCCAAGGTACGAGGAGATGGCGACAAGTTATTTAAAAGAATTGAATCTTACATGAAAGCATTTGTTTTTTCTGATATTAAGATTATGGATAAATCTGGTAAAAGTTCATCAGAAAGAGCATAAGATGTAGAATGATCATTCCCTATATCTTTAGATGTGGAAGGTATGATAGATTTTGTTAATGTGGAAGTGTTAATAGATGGGTCTATAAGTTTTGAAATTATAGGGATAGAACATGAAGGATTGGTTGTAGATTGAAAATATTTTTGAGGTTCTAGAGTGGTTTGTTTAGAAGATTGTTGATCTATATAGGAGGATGAAATTAATGGAGGGGAAATAGGTGAAGCTATGGGTGTGTGTTTCACAGTTTTGGATGAAAAATAAGGGTTAGGATGTGTGGATGACAAAGCAGGGCAAAATTGCACTCCGACAGGTTCTACCAAGGCACACATATCAAAGGGTCTAAGGTCACCATGAATAGTGACCAACTGATTTTTAAATTCGAATTTAACACATTGGTGTAAAGTTTATGGGACAGCCCGCATTGCATTGATCCAAGGATGACCCAAGAGTATATTGTACGATGCGGGGCAATGTACAATAAACATAGTGGTATCTAGAGTTTGAGGACCAACTTGCAATGGGATGGTAATAACTCCACACATTTCTTGTGTTTCGTCATTGAAAGCTTTGATAATCATGTCAGTTTTCTTCATTTCATAACTTCTAAAGCCAAATCATTGGTAGAAGTCAAGAGTGCAAATGTTTAGAGATGAACCATTATCAATCAGGACTCGTTTAACAGCTACATCTCCAATTAGAGAAGTAATATATAAGGGATTATCCTTATGTAAACTGTGTTGTGGGATATCTTTATCCCGGAAGTCAATACAATCAACTTCTCGAGTGATGATAGTATTGGCCATGGCTTCAGGTTGAATGTTTTGAGGTACCATCATTTGGCTTAATGTAAGCATCTACTCATCCCTATGGGTAGGAGAAGATCTTAACAAATCCAAAATGGAAATTCTGGCTGTAGTATTGGATAATTGCTCATTAATATTGTAAGGGGGTTTAGGTTGAACATTGGAAGCATGATTCCCTTTATTGGGATTTTTCAAAACAAATGGAGCTGATCCATCATTCTGGTTTGGTTCTTGTTGAGAATTTTGAGCCTATTTTTGGGTAACGACTCCAATGGTACCTACAATGTTATATTGAGGACGTTGAACTGGCCTCGGTCGAGCGTTTATGGCTTGTTCATTAGGGAGGAATTTTTTAGAAGAGGGTCAAGCAGTAATTCTTCTAGGAAATGGTTCTTCTGGAACCATAGCATCTATGATGGGTTGAATAGGATCTGATTTGTTTTCAGAACTATTTGATTGGTTTGAAGTTATGTCAATTTCACTTTCAGTATCTGATTCTATATTGAAAGCACGAGATTCCGAGCAAAGGAAACACTAGTTATGCAACATAAGACGAAAATGTAACGCTTTGATCCTATGCACTAAAACAGAGAAAGGAGACAACTTGGAAACGAAAGACAAGATGTAAAGAAATCACAGCCCTCTTTATTCAAATATCTTATCCTCGGTTACATAGACGTCTCCTCCCATTTTGGGGGCTAGGAGCGTTAAATTTGTCTTCATTACAATGTGTGACCTAGTCTTCCTCTTCCCGCGTGCCCACGATTGCAATGGGCGGGCCAAGATCTTGCCGTCGCTGATGTGGATAAGTTCTTCACCTCTGATTGCTTTTCCTGCAATCAAAGAAACAATAAAAATGTCAGTAGCACTCTCTGCAAAGGAAAGGGGTTCGTTCTCTAAAATCAACGAAATATGCATGTAAACATCTGCATGAAACAGTAAATACAGTGAGTCCAAATGGCTTGAAAACTTGAGAGAAGACAGAAAATGTTACCAAAAGGCCATTGCCCACGAGACAGTCGGCCAATCTGCTTTTACCTGGTAATCGTCCCTGGTAAGGACGATTGCCTACTGTTAATCGTCCCCGGAAGGACGATTGCTGCTGTTAATCGTCCCCTGGAAGGACGATTGCTATTGTTAATCGTCCCTGCAGGGACGATTGATACTGTGTTGAAGAAGCCGACCTGCCGCTGCTCCAATGTCGATTCCCGAGACCTGCAAAATGCCTGCAAACAAGGGGGTTATGTAATTGGGGCCATTTTGGGACGACCCAGATGGTCGGATTCTCCCAATTTGGCCTCCATCATCGAGAAATTGGACGTTGTTACCTGCAAGTCAGTGGGACAACCAAAATAACAAAAGCATGATAATATTCGATGAAAACCTTTTGAAATCAAGATTCAAGATTCTGAACTATTGAGCAGTGAGAGAATAACATGGAATATGAACAAATGACAAAAAAATGAACTACAACTAAATCCAAAAGGTGCGGGATGCCCAAGTGGGCAGCCCACCGATGGAACTTGATTTTGGCACCAATCCACTTGGGATGGGCCCAAAATCTCTTAGGAGTGGGGGGTCGGCGAATTGGTTGGTTCGGGTGTCCATGTGTTGGATTTGGGTCAGGTTCGAGCTTCCAAAGGCCACCCAACAACCTCCCTTGCAAAAGAGATTGGTGGATGTGGGAAGGTGAACCAAAGGGGATGCAAGTGGGTCTTCAACTCGGCGACACTTCGTTGCTTGAAAACTCCTTCAACCTCTCTATTTTGGGTGAGAAAAGTCTCACCTTTTATAGACCCAAGGGGTCTCCTTTGGGAAGGAAGCACAAACGCCATGTGTTGGTCATAGGCGCCATGTGGCGGTCATGTCTCCTCATGAGGGAGGGGAGTCCTCCATTGACTTGTGTTTTCATAATTGCTTCTTGTGACAGTCCTCTAACGGCCCTTCTGTCCACCTACACACGCGTGCAAGGCAGGAGTCATCAACTGACTATTGTGGGCTGCCACTTGGCGTCGTTTGTCGTTTTGCCCGTTAAACTTGGTAATCGTCCCTGGGTGGGACGATTACAACAATCGTCCCTGGGTGAGACGATTGCAAGTTAGTAATCGTCCCTGGGTGAGACGAGTATCGGGCAAAGTGTCTAAATGTACCAAATTGCTTCCTGACCTTACAAAATTGCTATGGAAGTGGTTAGGACCACTTTGTTTGACCTCTGAGGGCTGCCACAGGGGCTGTGTTTGTCAAAGCGATCAGTGTTTGCAGTCACATAATCGGATTGGTGCTGTTTTGGTGTCTACGAGATGCCCCTTTTTGGGAAGCGCTGCGGGCGACGTAGTGCTGAGCAAAAAAATAGATAACCAAAGCACTAATGATTAGGGTTTCTTGGTAACCTAACCAACTTTTGATGCCCCAAGTATGGAAAGGGCATGCATTCTTGAATCCTTGCTTCGACGAGCTAAGGAATTTGATTTCAAGTGTTAACCTATTTTGGTGAGGTGTGACTTGAACTTAGACATTGATCGGTCATAAATAGACGAAGGGCGTTTTTACCTCAGGGGAACCTTGTATTCATGATTCACGAAATGCCAAGTGTTTGATTGATTTGATTGTTGCTTGTTTACTGCCCCAAGCAGGAGCGTGATTGTCTTTGTCAATGATTCTTTGAATGCATGTCGTTTTCCTTAATTGGGTGTGTGATTGTTGGTTGGTGACTAAGTGTGACTACCCCCTCAAGCGACGAATCGATGAGGGAATGACCTTTGTGAGAGAAGCGACGAGTCGCTTGACCCAAGATGACTTGTGCAAGGGTGCCTTTAGAGGGTTTACCGTTAAGCGTGTGCAATTTTTCCAACATTTGGACCTATTTTTGGTGGGTGTTAACCCTTTTGGTGATGTCGTAATGAGGTGAAATCATCGAAAACCTAACTTCCCGTGGAGCGGTCCGGCTATGATAGCCTTCTTGGGGAAGTAGGAGAGTGATAATTTGAACCTCGACATCTATTTTCTTTGCCAAGAGGTTAAGTGCAAGAGCACTTGTGTCTGGAAATGCTTATTGCTATGTTTTTATGTTGCCTTTTTGTTGTTTTTTGTGACACCATTTGGGATTAAATTTAAAATCCATCTCCCATCTCCCTATGTAGCCTTCTTAGGAGTAGGATAGTACAATTAAACCTCGATATCATTTTATGCAAGAGGTTAATGCAAAGCACTTGTGTCAGCAATGTTTATTGCTTTTTTTTGTGTTGCTTTTTTGTGTTTTTGTTGTTTTGTGACACCATTTGGGGATTTAATTGTCTAAAATCCGTTTTCCCGTGGAGCGGTCCAGCTATGGTAGCCTTCTTAGGGAGTAGGATAGTGACAATGTAAACCTCGATATCAATTTTGCTATGCCAAGAGGTTAAGTGCAAGAGCACTTGTGTCTGGCAATGTTTATTGCTTTGTTTTTATGTTGCATTTTTTGTTGTTTTTGTTGTTTTGTGACACCATTTGGGGATTTAATTGTCTAAAATCCGTTTTCCCGTGGAGCGGTCCGGCTATGGTAGCCTTCTTAGGGAGTAGGATAGTGACAATGTAAACCTCGATATCAATTTTGCTATGCCAAGAGGTTTAAGTGCAAGAGCACTTGTGTCTGGCAATGTTTATTGCTTTTTGTTTTTGTGTTGCATTTATTTGTTGTTTTTGTTGTTTTGATATTCTTTGATCTTGTGCATGATGGTTGATGAATATGGATGTATTATGTTGATTTATTTTGATGGATGCATATGCTATGATGACTGCAAATGTTTTTGATTTATATGTGATATGCGGAGATGAAATGGATGAATGGGATTTGTGATGTTTGGCTATGGCACCATAGATTGTTTAGAACTCTGTTATTTTGTTTTTAGGCGATTGTTGTGATGCATGAATTTGTATGTATACATGTGGTTTTTTTTTTTTTTGTATTTTTTGATGGTATTGCAAAGATGAAAAGTAGCGCAGATTGGTTTAGAAATGTAGCTAAGTTTTTACGAGACTCAGACAGTTCTAGCTCTCTAGCCACGATTGTACTTTATCTTACATGATTTTTGAACAAGGTATGAATCGGACCTGTTTTTGACCAAGCTATTTCACATCCCTGTGTGTGCCATTGAGTTCATTTATGTGGTATTTATCAGGATACCGCCAGTGCCAGATGGGCTTTCAACCGAACCTATACTGAGGATCACCTAACTAGCTCCACTAACTCCTTTGTTATGTTTAGTTAGATTAATCCGTGATGTTTTCTAGGATGTCATAAGCTAGCTTATCCACATGCAAACATTGATCTGTACGCAAGTTAATGTGACAGATATATCGTCATGCGAGAAGACCTTTAGAATGCTGAGAGTTCCAGGGATTCAAGTTCAACTCCCTTCTTTTCTTCAATTGTAATAGGATACTTGCTCGTTTGTAGTGATAAGATCATTGTTTATTTTGATTTGTTTTCTTCTTTCGAGCAAGGTATTGGAGTGATAAAAATCACTGTTTCTTAGTGCATTTTGATGTGTGCACTGTAGGATGTCAAATCTTGATGTTTTGACGTTTTGCAAAAAATTGATTTTTTTTGCAACTATTGAGATTAGGGATTTTTGGGAATTGGGTAGGGGTGATGCTTGTCCTTTTGCCAACTCTCAGCATTCTTTGGGTCATCCGCACAGGGGGATGAGCAAGATAACCGTTTCGCTTATGGTGACCTAGATTACTTGTGCAGTTCATCTTTCTTTCACATAACTCTGGAATTGTTAATGTGTTTAGTTTGTGTTGGGATGTTACGTATCAAGGTGTATTTCAAGTATGACTCTACCTTCGTAAAATCTATTCGACTTGATACATTACATGGCTAAAGAGGAAAATTTTTGCTGAACTACGAAAACTCGTGATACATTAAAAGACCACTGACTCTAGTGTGGTGGAAGCAATGCATGGTGTGTCTGTTGTTTTTATGAAATGGAACAGTGGGGAACAAGATGGATTGTATGAATGCAATGCTTAATGCAGCTACATATTTTTGTATTTTCGATGAATTGAGTTTGGCGAATATGAAGATGAGATGTGAGAAAACTCTCAATTGATGAATTTGAGAATGCGTAGAAATGAGATGCAAATTTTTGTTGTTTTTGATGTATTTTGTTGTTTTTGAAATTTTTTTGTTGTTTTTGATGTATTTTTGTTGGGTTTTGACCAAGTGATTGCGATAATCCTTGGAGCTTTTTGGGTTTGACCAAGTGATTGCGATAATCCTTGGAGCTTTTTGGATTGACCAAGAGATTGCGATAATCCTTGGAGCTTTTTGGATTTGACCAAGAGATTGCGATAATCCTTGGAGCTTTTTGGTTTGACCAAGAGATTGCGATAATCCTTGGAGCTTTTTGGTAAATTGGATAATCCTTGGAGTTTTTAGGTGACCAAGAGATTGCGATAATCCTTGGAGCTTTTTGGGTGACCAAGAGATTGCGATAATCCTTGGAGCTTTTTTTTTTTTTTTTTTTTGGGATATGGCTTTCTTAGATATGAAATGGTCGCAAGTGACTGATATTCAAGGGTTCTGTTTCCTTGATACCATCAAGAGAAGCTAGCCTGTACGTTCCCGGTCCTATTTTGCTATCAATGACATAAGGACCTAACCAATTTGCCGTGAATTTGTCCCTCATATGGGACGGCAAATTAGAGTTTTGTTGGTTTTCCTTCAGAACCAAATCACCAACCCGAAAGTCTCTTAGGTGAACTTTCATGTTGTAAGCTCTCTTAAGCCGCTCTTGATAGATACGTAAGTGCTCAAGAGCATTAACGCGTCGTTCGTCAAGCAACGTAAGTTGGTCTAATCGGGCCTGCCGTGCAGTGTCATCATCGATGAATTCCTGCATTGATATGCGGAGGGAAGGAATTTCCAACTCGAGAGGCATTACTGCCTACGAGCCATACACTAGTGAAAACGGAGTTGCCCCAGTTGGCGTCCGAATGCTAGTGCGATAAGCCCAAAGTGCAAGTGGGATTTGTATGTGCCAATCCTTATGACTTGTCTGCGACGGTCTTTTTAAGGATGGCAACTAGTGTCTTGTTTGATGCCTCTGCTTGCCCATTTGCTTGCGGATAATAGGGTGTTGAAAAGCTGTGCTGAATTTTGTACTTTGTGGTCAAAGCACGCACGTCTTTGTTCTTGAATGATGGCCCATTATCCGAGATTATTTTGGATGGAATACCAAAACGACATATGATGTGATGCAAGATGAACTCCGCAATGCGGGGTCCTATCGTAGAGGTTAACGGAATTGCTTCCACCCATTTGGTAAAGTATTATGTGGCCGTTATGATAAACGTGTGACGGCTTGACGATGCAGGGGAGATCTTTCCGATTAGATCGAGGCCCCACTACGAAAATGGCCAAGTAGACTGGACTGTCTGTAAGGCCTGGGAAGGTACGTGCATCAGATTGGCATGATGTTGACATTTTACGCACCTCTTGACATACGCGCAACAATCTTGCTCTAAAGATGGCCAATAATAGCCCATGCGAAGAATGCGCTTTGCAATGGCCATACCACTAAAGTGGCCGCCACATGTACCGTCATGCGCTTGGGCGACTGCCCAAGTGGACTCTTGCTGGTCCAAGCAACGAAGGAGAATTCCGTCATAGCTACGACGATACAAAATGTCTCCTATCAAGACATATTTTGCCGCTTTCTGTTTGAATGTCCGTTTTGCGGCATGCGTCAATCCAAAGGGAATATTACCTAACTTGAGGTAGTCTCTTATGGGTAAATACCAGTCCTGTTGATCAGAAACCTCGACAGTATGAACAGCCAATCCCTTTTGAAGTTCTTCCCTAACAAATGCTGATTGGGATAGAACTTGTAAGAATAGCGTTGTGTTGCTATTAATGGGAGTGGGGGAAAATAAGGACCCCCAGTTGGCATGTTTCAAACAGTCTCGGATTCGAAAGAACTTATCCGAGGATGGTTCGATCTGGATCATGTGGACTCCTGGCGTCAAGTCTGAGCTTGCACGCTCCATCGCGGGTTGCGATAAGGTTTTGACTTGAATGGTTGTTATATCACCGGAAAGGTCTTGCGGGATTAGTGACCCCAAGGAGGCCATTGTGTCCGCAAAATGATTCGATGATCGAGGGAGTGCCTCGATGTCATACCACTCAAGTTTTGCCAGGAATTTGTCCACGAGGGCTTTATAGGCCTTCAGAGCTGGGCATTTGCATTGATATACCCCTTTGACTTGATTGACGATTAACAGCGAATCGCCAAAGATGTTCGGTCTTTTGATGTTCATGGCGATTGTTGTTTGAAGACCTAGGAGCAAGGCTTCATATTATGCATTGTTGTTGGTGCACTGGAAGTTTAATTTAAATGACGGGGGGCATTGGAGCGCCTGCGGTGTGAAGAATACAATTCCTGCGCCACCACCTTGCTCGCATTTAGAACCATCAAAAAATAAGGTTATGTCGGCCTGAGACTCAGGCTCTTCAGAATCTGGCGATTTTGAGACATGGAAGACCTCATCATCGGGTAGTTCTATGACTAGAGGCTGATCGTCTTCAAGAGGAGCCTCTGCTAGTTGATCGGCTATGACTTGTCCTTTTATAGATTTTTGCCCAATAAACTCAATGTCAAATTCCGTCAACAACATGATCCATTTCGCCGTGCGACTACTATGATAAGTACGACTCATCATGTATCGCAATGGATTCTCCTTAGACACAACATACGTAGTGTTGCTCAGCATGTAGTGGCGTAGCCTTTTGGTAGCAAACACCACTTCCAAGCAGAGTTTTTCAACGTATGCATAGTTAAGTTCAGTAGCCCGACCGGGTGCGGCTAAGATAGTAAGTAGCTTGTTCTTTGTGAATGTTCATTCTTTAGGGCTAGCATTGCGCCCGGTGCCACCTCGATGGCTGAGATGTATAAGTAGAACGGCACTCCTGGTCTAGGTGGTGCCGAATGCGGCGGCGAAGCCAAGTATTGTTTGATTTCGTCAAAGGCTGACTGGCACTCGTCATCCCAATGAAATGTGACCCCCTTGTGCAATAGTTTGTTCATTGGTCGGCATTTGTCAGATAATTGCGCTATGAAGCGTTTAATCGACGCGACCTTTCCTTGCAGACTTCTTAGCTGCTTGATAGTGGTTGGGGGAGCCATTTCAAGGATTGCCTTGACTTTGTTTGGGTCCACTTCGATGCCTCTCTTTGAGACTATAAAACCCAAGAGTTTTCCAGATGTGACGCCGAACACGCACTTCTTGGGATTCAATTGACCTTATGCTCTATGAGGCGATCGAGAATCTTGCTTAAGTCACCGAGATGATCTGAGCGCAAGAGAGACTTGGCTAACAAATCATCCATGTAATCTTCCAAAGTTTTGTGCATGTAATCATGGAAGATATAAGTCATAGCACGTTGGTATGTAGCGCCAATGTTTTTAAGGCCAAAAGGCATGACCTTATAGCAAAATGTCCCCCAAGGCGTTGTGAATGCCGTTTTGAGTTGGTCTTCAGGATTGATACGAATTTGATTGTATCCTGAGAAACCGTCCATTAGGGAGAGCATTTCGTGACCTGTTGTAGCGTCTACCAATGCGTCGATGCTTGGCAAGGGGAAATCATCCTTAGGACTCGCTTTGTTTAGGTCTCGAAAATCGGTGCATATGCGAATCCTCCCGTCGGGCTTCTTGACGGGAACCATGTTGGACAGCCATGGCGGATAATCCATGTAGATGACAAATTGTGCATCCAACAGACTTTTGCAATTCGTCTTTGACCATCAAGGCCACTTGTTGGGTGCATCTTTCTTAGTTTTTGCTTTACAGGCTTGATTGTCGGATCAAGCGTTAAATTGTGCATGACTAGCTGCGGGTCTAGTCCTGGCATATCCTTGTACGACCATGCAAAAACCTCCTTCTTTTCTTTGAGAAGGGCAATGTATTCGGCTTGCTCTTCGGGGGAAAGGCTTACCCCCGACTTGAGAATCCGTGGATTCATTGGATCCGTGTCGATGTCTACGTCGGTCGTCTCCTCGGTCGACATGTGGGATCCGTCCTCCAAGCGATGTGGAGTTGGGATCAAATGGATATCATCAGCTGAGTTAAGATCTACGTTTGGAACCTCGGGTCCCTCTTCGACTTGAAAAATATCCTGAGTTGTCCTTGGGGTGAAATGAAGCATTTCACCGAAAGGCCAGTACTCTGATGGTGATAATGGTGAATTGACGTGATCCCAGTCGATGGCATCCATGTCTAGATGCAATGGCTGTGATGGATCGATCGGATTGCGGATGGGTGCGGTCAAATCAATGGAGATCATGTGGATGGAATGAATTTGGTCTCCAGAACCGCGGGTGTGATGACTTGATTCTTTTAGATGTTCCCTATACTATGGATCTGGCTCTACGGGAACAGGCACGAATGGATCCTCTCTAGGTGCAAACTCATCTCTATGTGTGAAAAGGAAGGCGGGGTCTTCCCTCGATACTGCTGTCATGATGGGATCTCGAGGTGGACGATGCTCATCTTGAATTTGGAGCCATAGGTCTAACACTTGGTCCCACCTCGCTGGGTCTACGTGCCATTCATGTCCTAATAGGATGCCCATTTGTCCCATTAGATCTTCATGCATTAAAGCGCGATGATGTCGTCATGCGTGTCTGAGATAGTCCATCTCAGTCTCGTCTTCTGACTCACTTTCATAGATCCAAAATTGTTCATCCTCTTCAGCATCTGTTGCTTGTGACGTTGAGGACTCTTCTTGTTCCAATAAGTTAATCCAGTCCCATTGTGGTTGTTCCACTCTTGGTGGAGGGACCTGATTCTCTTGACATTGTGTCATTTCATCTGGAATCTCTAGGGGAAACAGCTTCAGAAAAATGTCCGAAAGCCGTTGTTGTTCTCTTTGAGGATTGCTCTCTGAACTTTCACCTCTCTCTAGCAAAGGAGAGGGATTATTGCTATTTCCAGGGGTGTTTGTAGACCATGGGAGATAGTCCCCCAATGTGTATTCTGTGTTTGGATTGGCGTACGGGTCTTGTGCCAATCCCCCCTTGTTGCCTATTTCTAGGCCTTGCATATTTTCAACCAAGATGTCTAAGGGCAGGGGGTGGTTGAACCCTACCCCTGACTTGTCGTATGGCATATGATATCTTGGTTGGCAAAGGATCCGCATCCCTTGCTCATATCTGCCTAGCCCATACCCATGCCAATTGCATTGTTCGAGATATTTTAGGGCAAATTTTGGGTTCGACAGATAATTGATGTTTTCGACAAAAGGCTCTTCATCTGTTTCCTTTTGTTCGCATGGTTCAGAACCATGATCAAGGCCCCCATACACAAAATTCGTCTGGTTGGGAGGGTAGCCTAGTGGAACAATTGTCCCTATGGGAAGGCGAGGTCTTCCCATGTCCTGCTTGACTCCAATGTGGGGGTTGCCACAACGTTTTGCACTAAGTACTCCCCCAGGCCCGTCCTGGCCATCTCAACGGTGATTGTTGATGATTGGGTAGGAGGAAGCGGTAGTCCTTCTGAGTCCATTCCATGTTTGGTTGTTCGGGAGTCTTGGTTTGTGTTGTGTTGGGTGTTTCCTCTGTTGATATCGTTGAAATCGTGGGCAACCCCTCTTCTAGAGGCTTAACCTCTTCCATGATTTGCTTTCCCTTGTCCTTCTGTTGGGCCACGATAGGTGGCGTTGATGATGAAGGAGTAGGTGATGAAGTCTCACCTGGCTGGGATTTTGCCTTGTTGGCCACCAGTGGTACCTGCGGTATCGGACCCTGTTTAGATGGATTTAATTGAAAATCCAAATGCGTTGATGGGAGGGTCGATTGAGGTATGAATTGTACCGCATTGCAATACTTGAAGGGCTCTAAGTCCATTGGGACTACATGTATTTGCCCTTCATAGGCATACTTCAAGCACTGGTGTGCGATCGAGGGGACACACTTCATGTCCTTGATCCAAGGCCGCCCTAGCAGTATATTATAAGCCATTTCGCCTTCCAGCACATGGCACAGTGTGGGTATTGACTTTTGTCCTACCTGATAGGCGGAACAAGCTGTGTCGATTGTCGAGCAAATTGCATCGTTAAAAGCTCGCGGTGTGTACGTGGAAGCGGTGATGTGAGAGGCTGGCGAGTTTTAAATGTTTTAACGCTGCGGTGGTTATAATGTTCTTGGACGAGCCGGTATCTATCGAGCACTCTCTTGTATGGGATCCCGTTGACCCGTGCGATAACATGCAGGGGTGGATCCGCCATGTCATTTGATATAGTTTTGACCTCATCTTCTCTGAATGTGATGACAGGCTCCGTACATTGTTTCACATGTCCCACGAAGGCGTTGAAAGAATTTGCTTCGTGGGGTTGTACTTCAATGGCTTTTAAAATGTCCATAAGAGCTTCTCTATGGGGAGCTGATTGTTGGATAAGCTCGTAGATGGACAGCCTAGCCGATGTGGTCCGCAGACTCTGCGTGAGTTTGGTCCGTATCGTGACCTCGGGTCTAGGCGGAGGCAACTGCGTTGGGCGTTGTTGAGGCTGCGATGTCGACGGAACTTCCCTCGCAGCTACCTCGGGGGCAACTGTTGGGTATCTTCTGTTCCTTGTTACAATGCTAATCATTCCCACCAATCCTTGCGCGGGAAGATCTTGTCGCACCTCGTTAATCTGGAGCGGTTTTGTCTGTGCCTCGTGGGCAGGCAAGGGGTCCTTGAATACCCCCATTTGTTGGTTGTTTGGTGCGATGGGGTTGTCCACGACCAATGTTCTATTGTCGATCAAATCCTGGACTAGTTCTTTGAATTTCTAGCACCCATTTAGGTCATGTCCTCTGCGCCTATGGAATCTGCAATACAATTCCTCCCTATACCCCCTAGGCTTGGGAATGTTAGGGTCAAAAATTTGGATTTACGGGAGAGTAACTAAATTTGCCGGCGACAAGCGGTCAAATAAGGAGTCCCTAGACTCCGCATACGGGGTGAATTGTCGCCTAGGGCGACGCTGCTGATATTGCTCCTGTCTTCTGTTATCTCTTTCGTAAGCAGGAGGCACTGCCTGGTAATTAGCCCTTTGGGGCTGCGTCTCTTGCACAGGCACGGGAACATTTATCGCAACTTGATTGACTGCAGCGTGTTGTGGTTGCGTTGTCCCGGTTTTAGTGGTTTTGTTCCACTCTTTCTTCTTAGGCTTGGCAATTGCGCCTTCGCCTATCTTAATCTCTTCTATAAGTCGGCTTGGGCCAAAGCTTCTTCTAGGTCTGTCGTATTGTCGCGAGCAACAATAGACCGAGAGATTGATTTTAAGCAACTTTTTGCGAACATTTGCGTGAGATCCGACATGGGAGGACGGTAGGGTAACTTAGAAAGCAAAGCTCTCCATCGGTTCCCGTACGCTGCCATTGTTTCCTCCTCAAATTGTTTAAGGCTAGCAAGATCACTAAGTGATGCCTTCTTCCTTGTGTTGAAGGCGAAGCGTTCAAGAAACGCATCTACTAGGCTGATCTAAGCTGCTTATCTTGTGTTTGGGCGGTTGTGTGAACCAATCCGAGGCGGGGCACTACGAATGTGGTTATGAATGTTCTAAGCGACAATGCGTCATTATCTTGGATTGCGAAGCATTGGCTTAGAAATCTTGTAACGTGCTCTTGTGCGTCCTCCTCACCTTTAAAAATTGCCAATTGAGGCAACTTGAAGTGTTCGGGGTAAAGAGGTGTAGGCACTGAGGGATGCACCGGATTACTGCGGAGTAGACGTAATGTGGGTTTTTGATGCCCAGCAACTTTTGTCTCCACAGACTCCAAACGCTCCAATAGCGCTTGGTATGCATCGGAAGATTTTATTTCTTCCTCTCTTGCTTGCTCCCGTTGTACGTTATGATAAACTGGGGGCCTATGGAGGGGTGGCCGAATGGCAGCCCTCCTGCCTTGATGGAGAGTTTCAACATGTTCTATCTCTGGTTCGTACTCCTCATAAAATTCTTGAGGAGTTTACGGGCGAAACCTCTGACCTTGATCGAGTCCCCATTGAAGGTACCCATCATCATTTCGAGGAGTAGCCTCCCTCTCATGTCTATGAGGTCTCGGAGGCAAAGCTTGACGAGGTCGTGGAGACCCGTCCTGCGTTAAAGGGTTATGCCTCTCATGTTGTTCGGCTCTTTGGACGCGAGGGGTTGGCCCTCTCTCAAGTATTTCATATTGTAACTCATCCGCTTCACGTTGCATGCGTTCTTTATCCAAGCGGTATTGATACTCTATCTCTTGTTGACTTTGTTTAAGCCGCATGATTTGGGCTTGACGGGTGGTATATCTGGCGACAGTCGGGTCAATTTGATCTACCCTATTTTGTTTAGAAGGTTCAAATGTTCCTCCTATGGGTTTACCTCGGTTTTGATGCTCTAAAATCTCAAGGGGTCGCTTCCCTCTGTCGAGGTAGGCGGTATGTGCTCGAGGTTCTGGCCTCAAGGGGTGATTATGATATCCGGCTGGTGTAGAAGCATAAGGTTCCCGCGTTGTATGTTGTTGTCCTTGAGGAATGCGATGATCTTCCTCATATTCTCTCTCATAGGTGCGTAAGGGGCAGGCGGAGTTAGGTCGCCCTGTGTAAGGAGCCCTACGCTCTGGATTTGGTCTCTCTGTTATGATGAGAGGTAAAGAAGGGACGCCATATCCACGTTGTCCCTCCAAATGGACAGTGTGCCCCGTTAGCGCTTCATCGCGCTGTGGCCACTCATGTCTAGCTTGAGAGGGCGATTCTCTGTTTACATTAAGGTCTGCATGTAGGGCATCTTTTCGAGAGGGGCTGCTTTGAATGGGCATACCCCACCGAGGATTTTGAATTGGATTCTTTTGTAGGTTAGACCGATAAGGCGGTATGACCAAATCCTCAGGACTGAAGCGAAGGCGACTTGTGCCTGCTTCTTGTGTACCTTTCGGAGCTGCTGCCCTTGATTGGGCTTGGCTGCGGGTGTACACCATTGCGGTGCGTCCACACTATCTAAGTAGATTTTTATCTTGTTTTTAATGATTTTTTTTTTTTTTGTCTACACTAAACAGAATTAAACACACACATTCACAAAACCGTGATTATCTCTTTTAAGGATTCTTG
The DNA here is from genome assembly GCA_028583015.1 of Wollemia nobilis. NCBI lineage: Eukaryota > Viridiplantae > Streptophyta > Pinopsida > Araucariales > Araucariaceae > Wollemia > Wollemia nobilis. The sequence goes on from JAQPPZ010017052.1 coordinate 10,986,310, forward strand.
GTGTGCCCTAGGCTGGTTTAGTGTATTTTGGTGTTTTGTTTTGTCTTTGTAGGTTTTGTAGAACGTTTAAATGCATCATGTAGGCTCTTATAACTCCCAAAAGGTCGCCCCTTCAATATACCGGCCAGGCCGATATACCAACCTCTCTATATACCCGCCCTTACGAGAGGGAGACTATAGGTATGTGAGAGCAGAAGGTACATGGTACGTAGGTGGTACGAAAGGGGATTGTCCTATTAATGGCACCTACCATAGAAAACTTATCCTCGCATGCATGGGAATCACCCCGGCTACGCTCGATCTATCTTACGTCGGGATTTACGCCTAACAACGAGTTGACAATCAGGAAATGTATGCAATCAAGCCAAGGTGGTGATTAAATCCACCAATGGTCTTGATCAAGGGTTGAGGTCTTACGACCAGCTCCTTGGTTTAAAATTGTTTCATGGAGTGTGTGAGGTTCATTTTATCCAACGAAAATGAAACATGCATGAATGACTTTTCCTAAGCAATGCAAGCTAAAAATGAAAACAGTCAAAGAAACAGAAACAGAAACAGAAAATTTCAACAGAGATGATGAAAATCCCTACCTCTTCTCTGCCTGCTCCAGTTGCCTCCGAATTTTTGCTCTGAAAAGTTGCAGACAGAAAATCGTCCCTTGGTGAGACGATTAACAGAACAGAAATCGTCCCTTGCAGAGACGATTTTACAATCGTCCCAGGGTGAGACGATTTCCAGAACAGAAATCGTCCCTTGCGAGACGATTTTACAATCGTCCCAGGGTGAGACGATTTCCAGAACAGAAATCGTCCCTTGCAGAGACGATTAACAGTCTGCAAAAAAAAAAATGTACCTGTCAAGCACAAACACAAAAATTCAATCAGTTTCTGTGATTTTAAAAATAGGGGACAGGGTCCCACCGTGATCGCCACTGAAAGCACGAGATTTCGGGCAAAGGAAACACTAGTTATGCAACATAAGACGAAAATGTAACGCTTTGATCCTATGCACTAAAACAGAGAAAGGAGACAACTTGGAAACGAAAGACAAGATGTAAAGAAATCACAGCCCTCTTTATTCAAATATCTTATCCTCGGTTACATAGACGTCTCCTCCCCTTTTGGGGGCTAGGAGCGTTAAATTTGTCTTCATTACAATGTGTGACCTAGTCTTCCTCTTCCCGCGTGCCCACGATTGCAATGGGCGGGCCAAGATGCTGCCGCCGTTGATGTGGATAAGTTCTTCACCTCTGATTGCTTTTCCTGCAATCAAAGAAACAATAAAAATGTCAGTAGCACCTTCTGCAAAGGAAAGGGGTTCGTTCTCTAAAATCAACGAAATATGCATGTAAACATCTGCCTGAAACAGTAAATACAGTGAGTCCAAATGGCTTGAAAACTTGACAGAAGACAGAAAATGTTACCAAAAGGCCATTGCCCCTGAGACAGCCGGCCAATCTGCTTTTACCTGGTAATCGTCCCTGGTAAGGACGATTGCTACTGTTAATCGTCCCTCGAAAGGACGATTGCTGCTATTAATCGTCCCCTGGAAGGACGATTGCTGTTGTTAATCGTCCCCTGCAGGGACGATTGATACTGTGTTGAAGAAGCCGACCTGCCGCTGCTCCAATGTCGATTCCCGAGACCTACAAAATGCCTGCAAACAAGGGGGTTATGTAATTGGGGCCATTTTGGGACGACCCAGATGGTCGGATTCTCCCAATTTGGCCTCCATCACCGAGAAATTGGACGTTGTTACCTGCAAGTCAGTGGGACAACCAAAATAACAAAAGCATGATAATATTCGATGAAAACCTTTTGAAATCAAGATTCAAGATTCTGAACTATTGAACAGCAGAGAATAACATGGAATATGAACAAATGACAGAAAATGAACTACAACTAAATCCAAAAGGTGCGGGGTGCCCAAGTGGGCAGCCCACCGATGGAACTTGATTTTGGCACCAATCCACTTGGGATGGGCCCAAAATCTCTTAGGAGTGGGGGGTCGGCGAATTGGTTGGTTCAGGTGTCCATGTGTTGGATTTGGGTCGGGTTCGAGCTTCCAAAGGCCACCCAACAACCTCCCTTGCAAAAGAGATTGGTGGATGTGGGAAGGTGAACCAAAAGGGATGCAAGTGGGTCTTCAACTCGGCAGCACTTCGTTGCTTGAAAACTCCTTCAACCTCTCTATTTTGGGTGAGAAAAGTCTCACCTTTTATAGACCCAAGGGGTCTCCTTTGGGAAGGAAGCACAAACGCCATGTGTTGGTCATAGGCGCCATGTGGCAGTCATGTCTCCTCATGAGGGAGGGGAGTCCTCCATTGACTTGTGTTTTCATAATTGCTTCTTGTGACAGTCCTCTAATGGCCCTTCTGTCCACCTACACACGCGTGCAAGGCAGGAGTCATCAACTAGGCTGTTACGGGCTGCCACTTGGCGTCGTTTGTCATTTTGCCCGTTAAACTTGGTAATCGTCCCTGGGTGGGACGATTACAACAATCATCCCTGGGTGAGACGATTGCAAGTTAGTAATCGTCCCTGGGTGAGACGAGTATTGGGCAAAGTGTCTAAATGTACCAAATTGCTTCTGACCTTACAAAATTGCTATGGAAGTGGTTAGGACCACTTTTTGACCTCTGAGGGCTGCCCTGGGGGCTGTGTTTGTCGAAGCGATCAGTGTTTGCGGTCACATAATCGGATTGGTGCTGTTTTGGTGTCTACATATATCACTAGAATCTGGAGTTGGAATATTATGTAGGGGTCTGGTCGTAACCAAGGATAAAGTTGTGTCAAATATTTGAGGATCCTGAACAGGTAATTGTCCGCTAATGGTTCCTACATATCGGGTAGGAGGAGGAACATTATGATGTTCGATTTGATTGGCCACCTCTTTACCATGTCTTGGTAAAGGGTGTTGAAATATGTCTAATGTTTGATTAGCAATTTGATTTTGATTTTGGGGAATGTTCTTTTGAGGATTATTAGGAGCATTTTGTTTAGGTTGGAAGGCTTGCACCTCCATTTCATTATTATCAATTAGATCCTGTATTTTATGTTTCAACATTTTACAAGCATTGGTAGAGTGTCCAGGTCCTCTATGGAAATCACAGTGTAAGTCAACTCTATATCTGGGTATAGTTGGATCAGGTTCCCAGATAGCTGGTAATTGGATCAAACTTCTTTCGAGTAATTGAGGTAAAATAGTTGATAACGGTTGATTCAATCTAGTAAATTCTCAAGGAGGTTTATCAGGCGGTTTCAATATAAAATTTTTTGTTGTTTTTGTTGCATTGATATTAGCAACATTTCTGCTGTCAATGACTCCGTCACCAACAACTTGTTTGTTTTTATATTGATTTATGGATATTTTCTCATCATACTTCTTCCTAAGTTGGCCTCTCCTAATGAGGGCATCTTCTACTCTTTGAGCTAAATCTATAGCCTAATCAAAGGTAGTTAAAGTAGTTGTTGATAGCTCATAAGATATTTGTTCTTGTAAATTATTGATAAAAATGTCCAACATTTCCCTATAAGGTAGCACAAAGTGCAGTTTTCCTATCAACTACCTCCATCTAAATAAGAAATCGACAAAACATTCATCCTTATCTTGTTTTAAGTTGTATAAATATTTAATGGTTACATGCCTCTCGATGTAGGCACTAAATTGATGGACAAAAGATTCAGCTGTTTCTTCAAAGTTTCTCAAGGAATGAGTGGGCAATTGATAGTACCACTCTAATGCCATTCCACCTAAACTTTTCGGGAACATTTTTAGTAATAGCAAGTCATCATGTGATATATCATGACATGCTATCCTAAACATACGAAGATGCTCTATGGGATCTTCGGTTCCTTTATATATAGGCAAGATAGGCATGGGAAAATGCTTAGGGTATGGTTGTGCTACAACTATGGGATCCAAAGGTTGACTACATATCTCTTGATAATTATACGAGGGACGGTAAGGATCTATCTGGTCCATACGCGAAGCTAACTGTTTCACCATGGCTTCCAGATTACTATTTTTCCCACCATATTGGTTCGGTAGGGCATTGATATGGTATTTGTGAGCATATGATGAAGGGACATGAAGATTAGATGCTATGTTGCTATTGTGTAAATTATTGGTAGGAAAGGTGTTATAAAGGAATTTTGAAGTTGTATTATGTTGTATTCCAGATTGTTGAAAATTGGTGTTTGACTTCATTTTAGGTTTTTGTTTACTTGAAGCATATTGATCAATAGTTTGGTGAAGTAAAGCAGTGAAGGAAGTTTTATTTTGTGTGGGAATGATTTTAGGCTGAATAACAGGTTCCTTAGGAGGTTGGGTAACCTGTTGTTTTGACATGTTTTGAATCATAGTGACCATATCTGTATTGGATGGTCCAGCCTTATCACTTTCTTGATCAATGAAAGACAAGGTATTAGTGTGCACATCAAACATATGTTCCATGGCTGCTTGAGTGTCACTAATTTGCCCTTTATCCATACGAACTGCCATATTAAGAACACCAATGTTATTATGGAAAAATTTCCAGAAATGATCTACGTTGTCAAAAGCAATAGTTCCATCTGGAGCTACTCTAGGGGATGAGGATCCATCCTCTTTAACATTTTCTTCTTATTCATTGTCTTCACCTAGGTCATCTTCTCATTGATCTAGAGTTTCTCCTTCTAGAATTGGATCTTCAGGAAGGACATTTGGGTCTCTAGTTTTATCTTCTAACCAATATTCTTCTTCTCCTTCAGTTTGTTTACCATTCCTAAGTTTAGGCATTGTGCTTAATTTAGATTTCAGCAAATATATATATATATATGCAACAAGCTTAAGAGGTATATATTAATTATATACCTACTACAATATTTAAAATGAAAGGTTTTGGTTTTTTGTTATGTTTTTTTAGTTTTTCTTTGTTTTTGAAATAATATTGTGAAAATAACAAATAACACAATATGCAAGAAATAATACTGAAAACAATGATCTAATTTTCTATAAACAATTTATAAATATCATTAATGGGCTCGAGTTCTTCAGGAGTCATGAAGTGTTCTTCTTCAAATTGAAATTTTTCCTTTAAAAATTTAATGAAAAGAGCTATAGTAATATTATCTGTCTCAGATGCTGGTTGATAGAAGTAAAGCTCATGGCAATACTCTCGATATAACACAGCTCTAGGGACTCTATTCCATCTTTCCCTATCCGTAAGAACAACCTATTGGTCTTCTACACGACCTAGGAACTGGTGTACAATGGCTGTGTTCTCGAGGTATTCCTCGAAGGTGAACAATTTTGAAGATACAAGAGCTCTCCTATAAGCTAACCATCTATGGCAGGCTCTCTGAAGTTCATGATAAAAGACGAGTTGATGAGGATCCAGGATTCTATCTAGGACTAGCCTCTTGATTTGTTTAAATTTTGTTGACCTAGATGAAATGACACTAAGTCTTCTATCAAGTTCGTCCCACAAAAGTTGATTTCTATCTATTTCAGGCACACTAAGCACATAATTGATTTCTATGGCTGCCAATTGGTTTTCAACATTTATAGTAACTGCTAATCTTTTCTTAGGAGCTACCATCTAAACATGACATGCAACTTATTAATTTTAAATGATTTGAAATGCATCTATGTTTTGGTTGTTTTTATTTTTATTTTGTTTTTTCTTTCAAAAGGTTTTAAATGCATTCACGTCGGGTTCACCAAAATGTATCGCTCCAAATTTTTCACACCCTTACCTTTAGGCTATAGGATCCGTGCCCGGAAGGAGGATGGAAAAAGGATGGCATGGTACCTCGGACTGAGAGGCCTTGCGAAGGTCCCACCTCTCAAGGGAGGTGTATTATGGTGATTTTTCGACGGATGGTGGGTTCACCAAGAAAAATTTAATTGCAGTTTCCATGCCTAGGTTGGGAATGTGTTTTATGTGTTCAATTTTATCCTTAAACATCCATGTCCTAAGTTTGGCCAAAATGTGTCTAAGCTATTCTATATGAATATGCAGATTAAATGAATACAAAAAATAGAATTAAGATAGAAAACATAGAAATTAAGCAATATTAAAAGAAAATACTTGATCCGGATGTCTGATGAAGATTATGATTCTTGAAGCAGTCAGGATCATCTAGAATTTGACAGAATCGTATGATATCTGACAAGATCATATGAGATCTGACGAATTCATCAGAGACCTACAAACAGAGGAATAGGTGCAAAACATAGAAAATACAGCAATGCTAACAGAGGGAAATAATGTAAAATGACAATAAGAACATCAAACTAAGAATTGTGAACAAAAATATGAATGCATCATACTAATTAAATAATAATTATGACTTAATTATGCATTTGATCTAGATGGGTGAAATCCAAGATGCAAGATAACATAAAATAACAAATAAACTAGCTAATTGCAAAGCAAAACAGCAGATTGAAGAGAGGAAAATGCAAACTTTGGGCACTGATTGCCTCAATGTTGACTGCAGTCAAAATCGTCTCGCATTGGTACGAAATCATCTTTGATTCAACAGGATCACCTCCGATCTGAACAGGATCGTCTGCGACGATGTAAGCTTGCTCCGACTGAAAAACACTAAGGTACCTGCAACAAAATTTGAATAGAACTAATGCAAATAACAATTTAGGATGTCTTAATGCGTATGAAGTTAGTTTACAGGGAATTTCAGCCAGGGGGTGCTAAGGGGAGAGCTTAGGATTAAATAAGCTTAGGAGGGAGTTTAGGAGGTTGGAGATCATCCCTATTTGGGAGATATCCAATGGGGGAGGTCTCTAACGGTGCAGACACGCTTCTTCCCGGGTTAGAGATGTCGTTGGAACATAAGCTAATTGTGCAAAATCAATTTTGGGACAATATCGTCTGGACGTCCTAGCCCAGACGAAATCGTCCGATCTGAGGTGATATCGTCTGATCGACGATGATATCGTCAAACGGTCAAAACAACCTCTAAAAATGGCATGGGAAAGGAGGAAACGGATTAAACGATGGTTAACAGGCGGTTTGGGAGGTTAAAATTTGAATTTGAATTATTTACTAGAGTAAATGTAATTACTAAGGTTTTACTGCACCAATTTTAGGGTGCTACACAGTCATACAATTTCATGAGCATGAGCTTAAGGAAATAGCTGGCAACATGGTAGATCCTCCTTTACATATCATTGCATGTATAAATGAGATACCATACAAGAGAGTGTTTATAGATACTGGTTCCTCAAGTAATATCATAACAACTAAAACACTAAAGCACCTTAAATTTCTAGCATCTCATGTTGTGGCATCAACTTACACTCTTCATGATTTCAATGACACAATATGCTCTACTTTCGATACCATATTTTACCCATTCAGGTGGGACAAAATACTATATCGACGTTGTGTCATGTGCTAGAAGGTGAGATGGCCTATAACATTTTGCTAGGTAGACCTTGGATATAGGATATGAAGTGTGTCCCCTCCATTGCACATCAATGTCTTAAATACACTCATGAAGGGCAAGTACATGTAGTGTCTATCGATCTAGAGCCCTTCAAATATTGCAACATGTTGCAACAAATGCTAGATTTGACATTACCTTCAACTAACATAGACTTCCAACTGAATACACCTATTCAGAGTCTACCCATTCTACCATAACCTTCTATTCCACCATCTTCATCATCATTCCATCCTCATCATTGCCACTTTTAGAGAAGGCTTCGACATTGTCAAACCCTCCATCGAGGAACACATCGAAGAGGCCTATTGATGATAGCCCACCATTAGTTTCCACCATATCCATGGAGGAGGTTCCTTATGTCATTAATGAGGAATTACCTCTAGAGGTGAACACTGAATCACCTCAAACCTCCATTCCATCTCATCCATATTTGCCATTCTAGTCACAGTCCAGATGTCTAGTACAAGGATAGGGAAATATCTAGTGAGAAATGTCATGATAGTTCCATAGCTAGAGATGGTGTAAGATATGGGGAGACCTTGTATTCCCATGGGTAGCATTGTACCTCTTGGTTTACCTCCTAATCAAACAAATTTCATATATGGAGGTTTAGAGTATGGAGCTCTACCCATTCCTCAGAAGGAATATGATGATGAACCCTTTTATGAGAATGTAAATTATTTGTCAAATCCTGATTATGCATTGAGGTACTTAGATCACTGTAATTAGCATGGGTTTGGTCTTGGCCTATATGAGAATGGTACTTGTGTTCCATGTCAGACCCAATATCAACTTTCATATGATAAATCTAGGTTGGGACAAAATAAATTGGTACCATTGAATGTCCTCATCGAGAGTCTCAAACACCTATGTCTAGGTTATCAGGATAAGCTCACCCACGACCCATATGCTAATTTGAATCATGTTCATTCCTTGGGAGATAATTTACCCATAGAAATGATAGATCAAGGTATTTCTAGTGATGTTGCCCAACCCCATGAAGTGTGGGAGAGCTCACACACCTTGCAATCTAACAGTGAGGAACAATATCAAGGTCCTCCTCATGAATGGATGAGTGATGACGATGATGATTATGGCATCACACCAATTAACTAACCTAGATTAGATGATGAATACAAGTATGTGTTCCCTTTGGATGATGAGGATGAATATTATCTTTGTATGTTATTCACCGTCCAAGGACCCATATGATGCCAATTGTTGTCATGTGAAGAGAAGGCTCACCCTCTTCCACATAGACTACCACGATTCATTTCATTTCCACCAAAGCCACACCTGCGAGTCATGAACAACATCAGGTCTCTAGACCCACTCACACTAGAGCAAGAGATCATGTATCCATCAACATGATTTCCATAGATTTATATACACCACTGATAGATCCTAATAACCCATTAAAGTATTTGTGTCTTTACATCGAGGCAATTGACTTTGATTGGGGAGATTCACCCCTATCGCCCTCAGAGTATTGGTCTTATGAGGAAATTTTATAGCTATTTCAATTTTCTCCAAGAACTACTTAGGATGTTTATCAAGCTGAGGTTTATCCTAAATTTCCTATGGATGAAGAAAACCTCGTTGATGACATTCATTTGATTCCCACTCCACATCAATTGGAAGATGGGTCTCATATGTCAATTGAGCCAACAATTGACAAGGATATCAGTACAAATCTTGATAATCCTTGCATTATCAAACTAGGGGAAGGTCTATCCCTAGTTGAAAGAGATGATTTCACAAGAGTGCTAAAATAAAGGATGAAATATTTTGCTTGGTCATATAAAGACATGCCAAGACTAGACCCAAATCTAGTCACGCATAATCTTACACTGGACCCAAAGATCAAGCCAGTCAAGCAAAAGTTGCATAAAATGCACCCAACAGTCACCTTGATGGTGAAAGATGAATTACAAAAGCTATTGGACATTGAATTCATTATCTCATTAGATTGTCTACCATGTGTTTCAAACATGGTTCCCATCAAGAAGTCTAATGAGAGGATTCACATTTGCACTGACTTTAGAGATATTAACAAAGCAAGTCCTACGGATGAATTTCTATTACCTAGCATTGATGCATTGGTAGACGCTACAACAGGACATGAATTGATTTCCCTTATGGATGGTTTCTATGGATATAATCAAATTCACATCAATCCAAAATATTAAATCAAAATTGTGTTTACAATGCCTTGGGGGATATTATGTTATAAGGTCATGTCCTTTGGCCTTAATAACATTGGCACCACCTATCAACGAGCCATGACATACATATTCCATGAATATATGCATAAGATTTTGTAAGATTACATGGATTTTTTATTGGCAAAATATTTAGAACATCATGAGCATATCAGTGTACTATGTAAGGTCCTAGATCATCTCATTAAGCACAATGTTAGGCTTAATACCAAAAAGTGTGTCTTCGATGTCACATCTGGTAAACTTTTGGGATTCATAGTCTCTAAGCAAGGCATAGAGGTAGATCCGAACAAGTTCAAGGTAATATTAGAAATGCCTTCCCCCACAACCATTAAGCAACTACACAGTTTGCAAGGGTAGGTCACATTTATAAAATGCTTTATAATGCAATTATCGGATAAGTATCGACCCATGAATAGGTTGCTACACAAGGGTGTCTCATTTCATTGGGATGAAGAATATCAAAATGCCTTTGATGAAATTAAAAAATACCTAGCTTCACCACCTATATTGGATCCACTATGACCCGGAGTGCCATTCTATTTATACATCTCAGCTACTGAGTTGTCTTTGGGTACCATGTTGTCCCAAAAGAATAAATTCTACAAAGAACATGATACCTATTATATTAGCCACACACTGGTCAGCTATGAAATTAGATATCCATACGTTGAGAAGAAATGCTTAGCAATGGTCTTTACCATAAAAAATCTATGTCGTTATATGCTCAATCATACCACGTATGTCGTATATAAAGAAAATTCATTGCGCTACATGATGAGTAGAACATATCATAATAGTCGCACAAAAAAATGGATAATGTTGTTGATGGAATTTGACCTAGAGTTCATTGGACAAAAATCTATCAAAGGACAGGTCATAGCCAATCAACTAGCAGAGGCTTCTCTACAGGATGATTAGCCTCTAAATGTAGAACTTCCCAATGGTGGAGCATTTCATATCTTAGAATCACCTGATTCTGCTGAGCCTAAGTCACAAGAGGACATAACTCTATTATTTGATGGTTCTAAATGCAAGAAAGGTGGTGGTGTAGGTATCATTTTTTTCACACCGTAAGGGGCTCCCATACCTCTTTTATTTAAACTTAATTTTTGGTGCACCAACAACAATGTCAAGTATGAAGCCCTCATCATAGGCCTTCAAATGACGATAGCCATGAAAATAACAAAGTTAAACATTTTTTATGATTCCTTGCTCATAGTTAATCAAGTTAAAGGGATTTTATAGTGTTGATGTCCCATATTGCAAACCTAAAAAGCCCTAGTGGACAAACTCCTGGTCAAATTTGAATGGTATGATATATAGGCACTCCCTCACTCATCTAATCATTTTGTAAACATAATGGATTCCTTAGGGTCGTTAATTCTACATAACCCTTCAAATGATATCACAACTATACAATTAAAAATTCTAGCGCAATATGTGACTGAGCGTGATTAGCATAATGCTATACCAGTTGTTCACATGAGTCAGATTGAGCTTTCTCATGAAAGGTTCTCTCAACTACACCAATACTTGGATAACACTAATTGGGGGGCTTTGTTCCCTTATAATCCTTTTGATAGTAGCACAATGCTATATCTTCAAGTTCGGTCTCAATCAACATTCACACGAGATGAACATCAAAAGGATGGTTTGATTCATAATATTGAGGCTTCTTCAAAGCAAGATTGGGCCATCCAGATTAAATATTATGTTAAGCTGGGTAATATTACACCTGTATTGTTGCATGCTGTAAAGCGAGAATTCAAAAAAAATGTGGCAAAATATGTCTTATTAGGAGACATAATGTATCGTCAGAGTTATTAAGGTATCCTCCTTAATTGCTTAGACTCATAGGAGTCAGTTTGGGCCATCACCCAAGCACACGATGGTACATGTGGTGGCCACTTTAGTGGCATGGCCATCACTAAGCACATTATTCACATGGGCTATTATTGGCCAACTTTAGAGTAAGATTGCTGCACTTATGTTAAGAAGTGCGTGAAGTGTCAACATCATGTAAATTTGACACACATACCTTCATAGGCCTTACAACCGATTCAATTGGTCTAGCCATTTGCACAATGGGGGTTTTATTTAATTGGGAAAATCTCACCTGCCTCATCAATTCGTCACACATTTATCATAACGACAATCGAGTATTTCACCAAATGGGTGGAAGCAATTCCCCTTACCATAATGACTAGACCTCGCATTACGAATTTCATGCTGCATAATATCATATGTCATTAACAACAAATTATAACATAAATCATAGCTTTTCTATGCCCTATTATCCATAAGCCAATGGGAAAGTAGAGGTATAAAATAAGATAGTAGTATCCATCTTGAAGAAAACCATCAAGGAAAATCATAAAGATTGGCATAATCAATTACCTCTTACCCTTTGGACTTATCGCACTAGCATTCAAATGCCCACTAGGGCAATTCCATTTTTGCGAACGTATGGTGTTGAAGCCATCATGCTTCTAGAGTTAGATATTTCATCTCTACACAATTCCATGTAGGAATTCATCGATGATGATACATCTAGGCAAGCTCATTTAGATCAGTTAACGTTACTTGATGAACAACATATAAATGCCCTTGAGCATCTCTGTGTTTATCAAGAATGACTTAAGAGAGCTTACAACTTGAAAGTACATCAAATATACTTTCAAGTAGGTGATTTAGTTCTAAAATAAAACCAACAAAACTCAAATTTGCCCTCCAATTTGTGAGACATTTGTAGCCAACTAGTTAGTTCCATTCATCATTACAATCCAGATTGGACCTGGAACTTATCACTTAACATCCATAAAAGTAAGTGAAGAGCTTGAACCCATGAATGTAATTCATTTGTGACTATTTCATGCTTAGAGAACCATCAAAATACCCTTAGGCAATCGTAGACACTTTCTAAGTGTCATTGACCGTCTAGGTCACCCCTAAATGCTCCTAATCAACGACCATCTAGGTCAAATAAAAAAGATCCTAGATAATCTACAATCATCTAGGTCAACCTTAAATGATCCAAAATCATCTATAAACCCTTTGGTCACAATACAATACCCCTAGGTAGTTGTAGACACTTTCTAAGTGTCCCTGACCGTCTAGGTCACCCTAAATGCTCCTAGTGGTCAATGACCATTTAAGTCAAATAAAAATATCCCTAGAAAATCTACGATCATATAGGTCAACCTTAAAGGCCCCAAAGGCATATATAAACCCTTTGGTCACAATAAAATACCCCTAGGAAGTCATAGATACTTTTTAAGTGTCACTGACCATCTAGGTCACCCTAAATGCTCCTAGCAGTCAACGACCATCTAGGTCAAAATAAAAATACCCCTAGACAATATACGATCATCTAGGTCAACCTTAAAGGCTCCAAAGGCATCTATAAGCCCTTTGGTCACAATCAAATACCCTAAGGTAGTTGTAGACACTTTCTAAGTATCGTTGACCATATAGGTCACCCTAAAATGCTCTTGGCGATCAACGACCGTATAGGTCAAATAAAAATACTCCTAGACAATCTACGATCATCTAGGTCAACCTCAAATGCTCCAAAGGCATCTATAAACCCTTTGGCTAAAATAAAATACCCCTAGGTAGTTATAGACACTTTCTAAGTGTCTTTGACCATAAAGGTCACCCTAAATGCTCCTAGCAGTCAACGACCATCTAGGTCAAAATAAAAATAACCCTAGATAGTCTACGATCATCTAGGTCAAAATTAAAGGGCCCAAAGGCATCTATAAGCCCTTTGATCACAATTAAATTCCCCTAGGTAGTTGTAGACACTTTCTAAGTGTTGCTAACTATCTATGTCACCCTAAAATGATCCTAGTGGTCAATGATCATCTAGGTCAAATAAAAAATCTCCTAGACAATCTATGATTGTCTAGGTCAACCTTAAATGCTTTAAAGGCATCTATAAGTCCTTTGGTCATAATAAAATACCCCTAGGCAGTTGTAGACACTTTCTAAGTTTCACTAATCGTATAGGTCACCCTAAATGTTCCTAGCGGTCAATGACCATCTAGGTCAAATAAAAATATCCCTAGATAATCTACGATCATCTAGGTCAATCTTAAAGGCCCCAAAGGCATATATAAGCTCTTTGGTCATAATTAATTGCCCCTAGGTAGTCTATGACACTTTCTAAGTGTCACTAACCATTTAGGTCACCCTAAATGCTCCTAGCAGTCAAAGACCATCTAGGTCAAATAAAAATACCCCTAGATAATCTATGATCATCTAGGTCAACCTCAAATGCTCCAAATGCATCTATAAGACCTTTGGTCATAATGAAATGTCCCTAATGAAATGTCCCTAGGCAATCTATGACATTTCCATAGTGTCCATGACCATCTAGGTCACCCAAAATTCTCCTAGCAGTCAATGACCATCTAGGTCAAAATAAAATGCTCCTAGACCATCTACGATCATCTAGGTCAATCCAAAAATCCCTAAAGGCATTTATAAGACCTTTGGTCCCCATCAAATGTCCCTAGGTGGTCTATGTCCATATAGGTAAAAAAAAATGTTCCTAGGTAGTCTATGATTTTCTAGGTCATCCCAAAATCCCCAAAATCCCCAATGGAATTCGTTAAGCCCATTGGTCAACATGTATATACATATATCAAAAATTTCAAAAACATCATTAAAATCATCAAAATACAAAAAATATTGCTTCATTGACTTCATCTAATTTGCATTAGGCATACTCATCATTGCATTATGCATCATTCCAAATTGATCAGACATGTCTAGCACCAGGTCTATACACTAGGCATCCATTAAAATAGTTGTTATTATGAGTCAATATTACCACCTATTTACATTACATATACCATTTACATCTACATTCCATATTATATGTCTGTTTCCCGTCACTTAGTCATTTTTGATAAAACATAGTTAAAAGTTTTCGATCGCTCAACCATATCTAGTTGTATTTTTAGATTTTTTAGAAAGCCATCATGATATTTAGAAGGTAGAATATTTCTTGGGTAATTCTTGGCATACATCAAAATCCCAACACATTTGCACATTAAAATATCCAAGTCTAATGAAAGGAAAGGTGAAATTACAAAGTGGTCTAGGTTACTTTAAGAAAAAAGGTTATCTTGCTTATCCCCCTGTGTGAATGGTTCAAATATGCTGAGAATTTTCAAAAGGACAAGTTCCTCATTACCCATAAATCCCTTTCTCTACACTGGAGAAAGTATCCCAAAGAGAAAAATCAAACAGTGATTATCATCACTTCCAAATATGTAAAAAGAAACAGTGATAATTATCACTATAAAAAGCACAAAGAAATAGTGGTTCTCACCATTAAAAAAATACCTTGCTCACCAAATCAAAATGAGCAACTCCCTTGAAAAAATCAAAGATAAAAGAAAATAAGAGATTCTTGAACTTGAATCCCTATAATTCTCAGTATTAGATAACCATAAGGTGATCCTCATTACAGGTTTGGTGGATAGCCTACTTGTCAATGGTGATAGCCTCCTACATGATGATATGTATATCACTTAAGCAACTTGCTTAGGTATAGACCAATGTTTTAATGTGGATGAGCTAGCTTGTTGTAACCTATATTACCTAGTACTTTAATCCAACTAAGTACAAAACTCAGGATTATGAGACTCGTAGAAAGATATCTAGTGTTGATGGGTTGAATTAATCCCATTTGCACAAGGGTAATATTATGTGTTATCATGGTAATGAACTCACATGCACACATAGGTTTATTAATTATCTTTGTTATCTTAATAGGTGCATACTTTGTCAAAGGATCTTGCATAGTTATTATACACGTCTTGATTAGGTAAATAGAGTGTTTGAGTCTCTTCAAAACTATCACATAAATATCACATCATATTACATTATCCATTTCACTTTCATCATGTTGTCACATATTTGTTAAGTTACAAAATCCATTACATAAGTGTTATAATAACATAAAAATAACAAAGATAAATAGTCATCATAAATCCATAATAAAAAATTAAATCACATCATAGGATAAATACATACATACATGTTAGACATCCATCATAACATCATATAGCAAATACAAGCATTGCATACATCTCAAAAAGCAATAAGGAAACATATGATGATAATAGAAACTCATATATATATGTGTGTGTGTGTGTGTGTATGGGAAAAAAAGATGCATCATAGTCCATAAGCTGCCCGTAGGATATAATAAAGTGGGTCCTTAGACCTCACACTCCAAAAATAAAAATTAAAAAAAAAATCTTAAAAATATCAAAAAATGGGCCAAAAACCCACCAAAAACAAGACAGAATGGTCAAGAAAATAGGAGGGATCAAGACTGAACCCATAGTATTTTTGGATGCATAAAAAGTGTCTATTTTAGTCCCCAAGAAGGCCTCCATTTCTGGACCGCTCCACGAGAATGAGATATTTGGCTTTTTTCTTCCAAAACTATTCATCAAAACAGTCAAAAATCATCTCCAAACAGGTATTTAGTACCATGGGTGAACCAAAGAGTTACCCCAATTAAGTCATATGTGTCAAGGGACTAATATATTTAGCATTTTTAATGCCCTCATTGACACATCGCTTGAGGGGTTATTCATAATAATGAATTCAAAAATCGAATCAACATTAAAACACTCAGAAGTGTAAATTCCATGCATTCAAAATAATCTTGGCTAAAGATAAATTTTCAAGCCCATGCTGGGGCAAAGAATCAACATAAGAAGCAAATAAATAGGCTTTACCTCCTTGAAACCTTAGGAATTAACCCATGTAAAGGTTTACAATAATACAAGGCACCAAGACCTAGTATGCCCTAAGCCCCATAAGACTGTCATTATAGCATGGATGAAAGGTATACCTGCAATCGATCCTTCGACTATGTCAATATAAAGGATTCTAAGAATTTATGATTTTTCTACAATGGAGGGATCAAAAGTTGATTAGGTTAATAAACAACCTTAATCATTCAATGATTTACTGACCTATTTTTGCTCAACGCTTTGTTGCACATAGCACATCCCAAAAAGGGGCATCTGTAGACACCTAAATCATGTAAATTGGATAAGACTATTAGTGCATCGCATATGCCCTCTTATCGATAATGTATGTTCCTATTGGGAATCCCTCTAGGCTGGAAAAAGGCTTGCATAAGGCTCCAAAACTTAGTTTAGAGGGTTACTAGAAGTTTAGAGCAGTTTTGGGGCCCCTAATGGTGATAGGCCCACCAAGGGATGGTCATAGTTGGTGACCGTCCCACCCAAGGATAACCATCTATAACCATCCTTGGGTGGGACGAACCTCAAGTAGACCCTCCAAAAAGTCAAAGGATGTGCTAAATGGCAATAAAATACTACCATTAACACATCCAATCACCCCAAATTAATTGGGGACCTACAAATGGACTGTGAGGCAGTAGATTGGGAGCCCCAAATGGGTAACCTTCCCTCACCAATCAATGACAATATTAGGACACATGGTGGAACCTACCTGGCATGGAAAAACATGCAATTTTTCCCTAGGTGCCCTTTTGGGCTATAAAATGAGGTGCAAACACACAATTTTGAGGAGGAGGATTAAAGAATTTATGCAATGAAGTGTTGCACAATTTAAATCTCACCTTTTGCAAACCAAAAACCTGCCCTACCTTAGCCTTGAAATCCTCTTCATTCGAAGGTGATTTCAAGGGCAATAGGCTTGATCCACAAAATCCAAACCAGTCAAATTGAAGCTATATTTGTCCCCATATGTGGACAACACCCTTACCCAAGTTTTAGACCAAATACCATTAGCATAGGTGACAAAACTAAGCCAGATCTGTAACCATCCCACCTGGGGATGGTCAATAGTTTGTAATTGTCACACCTAGGGATGACCATAAAATAGAAAGGAATTTAGGCAAAATTCCTCCACAAACCTCTTAGGAATGCCTAGATGAACCTCTAGTCCACATTTGGTGCAATTTGGAGTAGATTTTATGCCAGAGTTGAGGTCCCCAATGTTGCAGGTTTAGTTGTCCCCTGTCAGGGATGGTCACTATTTCTACATAGTTTTACGTTTAATATTACTTCCAAATATTCTCATTTGTATTTATATTAGTGTATAATATGTTTATTCTCTATTTATATCATTTTCCATGCATGTAGATCAGTTTTTATGTTGTAGATGAAGCTCCTTTTCTATGGTTTTATGGTTTTCTTCTATAACACAGGTGCTATTAACCCCCTTTCAATCCCTTGTCTTCAGGAATAGGAATGCTAGATAGGAGGAGGATATAAAGAGGCATAATATTTTCAGCCCAATACTAGCTCTCGAGTGTGGGAAGCAGAGTTTCACACCATTTATTTTTTCCTTAAAGGTCTCCTTTCAAGAGACAAGATCCCTTGAACATTGTAATGGAGAAATTGTATCAAATTTGTAAAATACTCAAGGGGATGCCTTGTAATCCTATTTTGAAGTAATAGATGAATGAATAAAAGGAGAAATCCATTATATTTATCACACATTTGTTTCATTTCATTTAGATTAGATATTTATGCTATTTCCCTTTGAATGCTTTTATACTGCTTTTTCATTACAATAGAGTTCCCTTAAGGCGATATCGTAAAATTCACTTCTTTAGGTATAGGACTTGATTGACTATGAGTAACCCATTATCTATGCTTGGGGGATAGCACTATTTGTGTATTTCTATGATGAGATATACCATAGTTAGTGCCATTGCTAGGCCAGTATTGCTTGCAATATTCTCCTCCAGATCTGGGGATGGAAGCATATCATAGTTGACCACCCAGTAGGTCTTCTAGTGGAGATACCTATGCTTGATGATGATGTCTAGTATTATGGATATAGGTGTCCTAGAGAACTCAAGGAGTGAAAAGAGCCAGCCCTTTGTAGGGGATATTTCTCGCTATACATCTCTAACTAGTTTATAAACTACTGATATTATCTGGTAGCCTTATCATAAGTGCCCTAATTGGGAGGATCTAATTATCTTCATAGTGAGAACTTGATGTGACTAATGGGTTATCGGCTACAAGGATGGTATCAGAGAGTTATTCTACTACTCTAGGGTGCTACAATATTTTAGCATTCAATAGGACATTCCCCTCGATCTAGTTGTCTATCATTGGATTGTCATAGAGAAGAACCTTCCACCACCTTGAGTTATAGTAGTATTGGAGAAGGATGAGCCTCCTATAGTTGATCTTGGTGTGGTCAATATTAGGGTCACAAATATGTACATCCATTGGTGGGGTACATGATTATGATAGGGTGGCGACTTCCTAGGGTGGTCTTTGGATGAGGCTGAGGCTGAGGATCGTAATGGGCGCTAAGTGTGGGATCAAATGAATGACTAGAGGTAGGTAGAGCAGTAGGAGTAGGTTGTAGAGGAGTTAACTATAGAGGAGCAGGTTGCCCTCAAGGAGGATGAGGAACTAGCTCCTGAGGAGCAAGAGTGTCCTCTTTGGGCTCAATTGCACTAGGTTAAGTCCAAGCTATAGATATTCTAGATTTAGGTGCAGCAGAGGGATGCCACTATTGTAGACCTTCAAATATAGGTTGTCCAACTTACTACCAAGTGAGATGATGCTTAGAGCTAGATTTTCACACCTCCTATAGTGTCTTAGAGACTTGGTGTTCTAGATGTAGGTGTGGGGATCCAACATTTGTATGGACTATTAGTAGATGATTTGGAGGAATGCACCTGAGATGCCTCCTACATCTTGGTATTGGAGCATGAGGTCAAGCTTAAGGGAGGCTATATACTAGATAGGCCTAGGGTAGGAGGGTCACAAAGGACTGGTTGGAGTACTTCAAGACATCATCGGCTCGGTCGAGCCATAGGACCAGGTCCCAGATAGAGCAGAATGGAGGTGCTAGTTCTATACCACCTCCTAGAGAGGGCGATGAGGGCAGAGGTGATGCTAGTGTTGTAGGCCACTCTTGAGTATTGTGTATCCTTGGACGTTTTGTACCTCTTTTGGGTGTAAGGTCAACCAACCTACATATTTTTAGCCTTATTGGAACTTTTTTTTACCTATATGTACTTATTTGGGCACACTTTTATATGATATCTAGACTTTAATACTCACCATGTGTGTATCTTTAATAATTATGCTTTTATGTGATATGGTGTGATGATGTTTAGATTCTATGATTTGTTCGTGTAGGTGAGCTACTTTATGATCTTATGCTATGTGACTCACATGACTTATGCTTTATGATGTGTGGATGCTTAGATGGCATGATCTAGATGATGATTATGGATGCAATACTTAATGATAAATGCATGCTCACTTTTGATGTGTTGTATGCATCTAACCTTATGATGCTATGATATGGTAAATGAAATATGTTATGTTATGTGGATGATCTAATGTGAATGAACCTGTATGCTTTAATCACTTAAAATATATGATATTAAGTGATATGAGTTTAAAAATATAATGGGTGACACCACATAATGTATAAAAATCATGAATAAGTAAAAATTATCATACTAAGAATTAATAATTTAAGCATCCAGTGTGAGATAAGATGATGGGTTTCTTTATAGGTTACTATAGATATCCAAGAATAGTTAGTGGCCATTTTACTATCATTATGAAATTTATCTTGTATCTATCCTATCTTATGTATTCGTTTAGTGAACAAGACCTCTTAAAGAAATTTTTATAATGTGAATGATGATATGACCTATTGCTATGAGGATGATTTGTGAGGTTTTCCATGAGACTCAAACACCCAAGTTGCTTCATTAAATGGTTGTATATTGATCATACAGAGCCTTTGAAGGATAAAGATTTGTTATGCAGCCCTAGATATTCATTATCCTTGTGTGTGCAAATGAATACATTAGATAGAACATAAGCATACCCTAGTTCTAGGTGGGATTCATTCAGCCCATTGTTGTATTGGGGATCTTCAAATGTTTATCCTGATCCTAGGTTGGACTCAATTGGACTAGACCACTAGGCAATACAGGACACCTAAGGCTAGCTCTTCCACATGTAAATATTGGTCTATTTAAAAGCAAGGTGCTAATGTGATAGACATATCGTCATGCATAAGGATACCTCATGGCTCGTTCATGTTGAGAATTCCAGGGATTCAAGTTCATACTCCCTTATTTTCTTCATATTTATTTGGGATACTTGCTCATGATTTAGTGATGAAAATCACTGTTTATTTTGAATTTTGTTTTCCTTTTGAGCAAGGGATTTATGTAGTGATGATAATCACTATTTACTTTATTTTTTAATTTTTCTTTGTTTGGGATTTTTGTAGTGACGATAATCACTTGTTTACTTCATTTTTGAATTTTGCTTTGTTCAGGATTTTGTTTATTTTGACTAAAGCAAGGGATTTCTTTGGGTAGGGCTGAACTTGTCCTTTTTCCAATTCTCAATATTTTTGAGTTGGTCGCACAAGGGTATGATCAAGATAAACCTTGTCACCTTAGGATACCTAATACCACTTTGTAAAATTCATCTTTCCCTTGTTACAAATAGGATTTTAGTGTTTTTATTAGTGATGGGATCCTAAAATATACCAGGTGCTATCAAAACCAAACCTTATCTATCAAAAGCTAAGACAAATTTCTACAAAGTTTGATAAAACCACTAAGTATGGCTGAGTGACCAAAAAACCCTAGTACATTCCTTATAGCAATAGGGGTTGTGTTGAAAAACATAGTTACACTCATGGGTGATGGATGATGATGGATTTTGAAGATGCATGATTTATGTACAAGTGTGGTGTCACTTATAAGATTGTAAATGTAATGCAAGTGCATCTGATGCACATGTGATGGATGGAACTACCTAATGCAATGCAACTAAGTGAATGTAAATACAAAATGCTAATGCAAATGTTTTTGTATTTTTTATGCTTTCAATTTTTTTTGAGTTTTGATTATTATGAATGTTTTTTTATTGACCAAAGGGCTTTAAGATGCCTTTGGAGATTTTTTTTAATTGACCAAAGGGCTTTAAGATACCTTTGGAGCTTTTTGTGATTTGACCAAAGGGATTTAAGATGCCTTTGGAGCTTTTTGTGATGTGACCAAGGGGCTTTAATATGCCTTTGGAACTTTTTGTGATTTGACCAAAGGGCTTTAAGATACCTTTGGAGATTTTTGTGATGTGACCAAAGGGCTTTAAGATGCCTTTGGAGATTTTTGTGAATTGAAAAAAGGATTTTAAGATGCCTTTGGAGATTTTTATTTTTTATTTTTAATGTTTTCTGATTTGTTTGGATTTTTATGATTTCTCTTGTTTTTGAATCTTTTGAAATTATTTGAATGTTTTTGATATTTTGTTTATTTATGTGTGAAATCCATTTAGATGAATGATATTGATGGGGTATGACTCCTTAAAATATTCTAGCATTGTTAGGCAATATGCCTCAGTCCCAATATTCTCTAATATGATATAGGGACCTATCCAATTGGCCGCAAATTTGTCTCGTAGATGTAGTGATAAATATGAGTTTTGCTTGTTCTCTTTAAGCACAAGATCCTTGATTTTAAAGTCTCTCATATGGACTCTATTTTTATAAGCTCATGTTATACAATATTGGTAAACATGAAGGTGCTCAAGGGAATTGATGCACCATTCATCCAGGAGGGTCAATTGATCCAGGTGAGCTTTTTGCGCAGTGTCGTCATTGATGAACTCTTTCAATGTGATGTGCAATATTGGAATTTCCAAATCTAGAGGTATAATGGCCTTAGCACCATATACAAGTGAAAATGGTGTTTCCCCAGTGGGCATCCATATGCTAGTCTTGTAAGCCCATAATACTAAGGATAGCTCTAAATGCCAATCCTTATGATTTTCTTTCACCATCTTCTTTAAGATGGCTACTATTGTCTTGTTTGAAGCCTCTACTTGCCCATTTGCCTACGAATAGTATGGTTTCACAAAACTATACTGAATGTTGTATCTAGTCATTAGAGCTCACACATTTTTGTTTTTGAATGATAGACCATTATCCAAGATTATCTTGAAGGGTACCCCAAAATGACAAATGATATTATGAAGTATGAAATCCACAATTATAGGATCAATTTTTGAGGTTAAGGGAACAACTTCCACCCATTTTGTGAAGTACTCAGTGGTCGTTAATATAAATGTGTACCAACCCAAATATGGAGGATAAATTTTTCCAATCAGATCAAAACCCCACTAAGAAAATGGTTAAGCCACCTGAATGGGCTATAAGGCCTAAGATGGCAAGTGTGTTAGGTTTGCATGATGTTGATATTTAATGCATTTCTTGATATACTCATAGCAATCCTTCTCCATGGTGGGCCAATAATAGCCCATTCAAATAATGCGCTTGGCAATGGATATACCACTAAAGTGGCTATCGCACGTACCATCGTGAGCTTATGAAATCACCCAAGCTGACTCTTGGGGATATAAGCAATGTAGGAGAACTCCATCATAGCTTTGATGATACAATATGCCTCCTAGAAAGACATATCTAGTCACTTTTTTCTTGAATGCTCATCTCTCGGTATGCGATAGTCCTTGTGGGACAATTCCAAGCATAAGGAAGTCTTGTAATTGGGATAGCCAATCCTCATAGGCTAGAAACTTATTCCTCATGCAATTTGATTTGCACAAACACATATTGAGAAAAAACCTTGTGGAAAATAGTGGTACCATTCTCCATATGACTTTGAGATATCAAGGACCCCCAAGGTATCCTATTTAAGAAGTCTCTAGCTTTATAGAACCAGTAATGATCTAGCTCGTTATGGATCATGTTTATTGATACCTTGTTATTAAAATACTCACATTGGATCATTGAATGTGAGAGCATTTTGACATGAATAATAGTGAAATCAGTAGATGGATTCTGAGGGATCAAGGATCCCAAATATGCCATGGTGTTTATGAATCTATTTGATTAATGAGGGATTGCCTTGATGTTGTACCACTCTAATTTGGATAGATATGTGTCAACAAGCTCCATTTAAGCTTTTAGGATTGGATCTCAGCATTGAAATAGTCCTTTGAACTGGTTGACTATAAGGAGGGAGTCACCAAAGATATTTATCCTCTTGATTTTCATGGCAATGGTTGTTTGGATACCCAAGATTAGGGACTCATATTTCATGTTGTTATTGGTTCAAGGGAAGTATATATTTAATGACAAGGGAATTAGAGCACCTTGTGGTGTGAAAAAGACAATCCCCACACCACCTCCTTGCTCACACTTCGAACCATCAAAGAGCAGAGTCATGTCATCTTTATTTTTTGGTTCTTTGGGTTTGGGTGCTTCTGATAGTGCAAATACTACATCATCAGGAAGCTCTATGGTAAGGGGCCTATTATTCTTAAGAGGTGCCTTAGCCAGATAATTAGCTATGACTTGTCCTTTGATGGAATTTTGGCTTATGAATTCCAAATCAAATTCCATCAATAACATGATCCACTTCATAGTACATGTATTATTATATGTCTTGCTCATCATATACTACAAAGGATTTTTCTTGGATATTACATATGTCATATGGCTCAACATGTAGTGGTGCAATTTCTTGGTTGAAAAGACCACCACTAAGCACAACTTCTCTATGTATGTGTATCCAATTTTTTATCTCACAAGATTGTGGCTGATGTAATATATCTCTTTCTCTTTATATTACACATTCTTTTGAGCCAACATGGTGCCCAAAGTAAAATTTATAGTAGATATATATAACAAGAATGGCACATCTAACCTTGGTGGAGCTAGAATTGGTGGTATTTCTAGGTACTCTTTGATCTTAGAAAAGACTTGTTGATATTCCTCATACCATTGGAAAAGGACCCCCTTATGTAGCAGTCGATTCATGGGTCAAAATTTATCCGATAGTTGTGCGATAAATCACTTTATGGATGCTACTTTGCCCTGTAAGATTCTTAGTTCTTTGATGTTTATGGGTAGAGCCATTTCCAGGATAGCCTTTAAATTTGCTTGGTCTACTTCAATGCCTTGTTTAGAAAAGATGAATCCTAAGATTTTTCTAGAAGTTACACCAAAGATGCATTTCTTGGTATTCAACCTGACATTGTGCGCAATCAGGTGATCGAAGATCTTTGTGATGGATTCAACATGCTCTTCACATAGTAATGACTTGGCTAATAAATCATCGATGTAGTCTTCCAAGATCACATGCATTTAGTCATGGAAAATGTATGTCATAGCCCACTGATATGTGAAACCAACATTTTTAATACCAAATGGTATTACTTTGTAATAAAATTTCCCCCATGGAGTGGTAAACATGGTTTTATGTTGGTCTTTGGGCTTAATTCGAATCTGATTGTAACCAAAAAACCATCCATTAGGGAGAGCATATCATGACCTACAATTGCATCTACAAGAGCATCTATGTTGGGTAATAGAAATGAATCCTTTGGAGTTACCCTGTTGAGATCCTTGAAATCCATGCAAATTCGAACTCTTCCATGAGGTTATCCTATGGGAACCATGCTTGATACACACTCTGGATAGTCGATGAGGACAATAAAGACTACATCCAATAGTTTTTGCAACTCATTTTTAACCATCAAAGTGACGGTTGGATGCATATTTCTGAGATTTTACTTGACCAACTTCTTTGTGGGTTCTATTGATAGGTTGTGGAAAACCAACTTTAGATCTAGCCCTAGCATATCTTTGTAGGTCTATGCAAAGATATTTGGTATCTCTCTTAGTAGAGGAATTATGATGGCATGTTCTTCTGGTGATAATATTTCTCTAAAATTGAATTTATTTGGTTGAGAAGGATCATTATTTATGTCCACGTCAAAAGTCTCCTCTATTACCATATGGGACCCATCCTTAAGTTGGTGAGGAGTGGGGATTAAATAAATGTCATCTACTAGATTTATGGTTCCCACTGACTCAAGGTCGAGATCAGCATGATAGACATCATGTGTGCAACTGATGTGAATTGAAATGGTTACAACATCTCTTCATTAGGGAAGAAATCCTCAAGCTCTAGGGGTGAGTTAGCATGATTCCAATTGATAGAATCTAAGTTAAGACACAATGGTTTTATAGGATCTACTAGGTTATGGAGTGGATTGATCAAATCAATGGAGATCATGTTGATGGATGGAATGAAATCTCTAGGACCACATGAGTGAAAATCTATATCTTGGGTGTGTCCTCCATACTCACGATGAGGCTCTAGGGTCATAGGGATCTCAATATCTAGTATATGGATGGACGAGATGATGGGATCATTAGGAAAAAATTGTTCTCTAAATGTGGATGGATTCAGGTTGACCATACGATGAATGGCATCTAGGTTTATTGGTCTCCCTAGGAAATGAATATTAGGATCGATGGAACAGAGTGATGCTTCTCTCTCCACAAGCAAATTGATTGGCTACAAGTGTCGAGGTCCAAGATAAGCTATCTTAGTTTCATCCTCAAAGTTGTCATCGCTTATGTAGAAGTTGTTGGCATTGGTTTTTGTACCTAGGATGGGATGGTGGCTTGCCTGATGATGCCACAGATAAGCCATTTTGGTCTCATATTCATAGTATTCATTACTTATGAAGAACCCATTGGTATTTATCTCTGGCCCAACTATGTGGCTCGTATGTCTAGGCCATAGGTAGACCATCTCTATTGAGTCCTCTGACTCATAGCCACTTTTATTTGACATGTATCCACCCTCATCCAAGATGTATTCACTCTCGTCTGATATGTAGCCACTTTATAAGTGGTCTATCCAAGTGAGGTTCTACACATACCGAGGCCCATTGTAGGCTAGGTTAGTTCCATTTTCATCCTCTCTTGGAATATAATAATACTCCTCTTGCCCATATCCATGTATTGGCTCCTCCTCCCATAGGATGGTTCCTAATTGGGGCACTTCAAGAGAGGATTTAGGGTGATACTGATAAGGTGGTGCAACATTGACCATCGACACCCACCTATCACCCAAGTAGTTTCTATTGGGGGGTTGATAGGGGTTCCAGTCGATGTATTCCCCAAACCCAGTGCTTAATATATCTAGGGCTTCTTCCAAAGAGTCATCATGATCCTGTATTTGATATCCCAAACCACACCTATTAGTAGGTATTTGGTACTACAGCTGAAATTGCAACTGATACCCCTGCTCATACAGGCCTAGGCCATAGACTTTCCAGTGACACTATCCAAAGTACTTTAGAGCAAACTCAAGATTCAACAAGTAATGAACATTCATGGTGAAAGGTTCATACCCATCTCTTTCTATATTAGGAGTGGTGTGGGCATAATCTAGACCAGCATATATAAAATTAGTCTAGTTGGGTGGCACTCCCAAAGGAACCACTATCCCTACTAGAAAACTTGGGACTCTTGACCACCCCATGTCTTGTGCAGACTTAATGATTGGCATGAAAGTTATGTTATGCACTAGATATTTACCTAGTGCTATGTTGGCTAGGTGAATTGTCACCTATGGTGTAGATGATGCTATTGATGATGCAAGTGAGGTAGTTTGAGGTACCTCCTTAGCTGTTTCCTTGGAGTGTCCCTCCTCCATGGGAGTAGGGACTTCTACGGCTGCAATGATTGAAAGTTCCTTAGGTCCTTCATCCACTAGGGGTATCTTCAACTTTTGTTTATCTCTTGCCTTATCTATCGAAGGCTTTTTAGAAGTGCTAGTAGATTTGGATGTAGGAGGTGGTGCCGATGTGGATGGGTCTCATTGCACTAATTTGCTTTTGCTACCTGGTTGTGTGGTTGGGGATTAAGGCCTTATGTACAAGTGTTTTGATGGTAGGATAAAATCACCTGGTAGGTTGAATTGATGCACGTACTTGAATGGATATTCATTGGATGGAACCACATGAACTTGTACCTCATGCACATACTTGATGCATTGGTGTAGGATTGAGGGAAAACACTACATATCTCTAATCCAGGGTGCCCTAGAAGGTTTTTATATTACATCAGCTCTTCTAACACATGACACATCATGTGGATGGTCCTATGTCCTACTTTTATAGGTAAAATGACCATACCCATTATGGAGCACAATGCATCATTGAAAGCCCTAAGCATGTAGGAAGTCAGGATGATTTTGGACTTAGGGATTTTCAAGTGCCCTATGGCCTTAGTGGTGGTGATGTTGATCAATGAGCCCATATTGATCAGAACCCACTTGAATGGAATATCATTGATTGATGCAATAATGTACAAGGGTGGGTCTACTAAGGCAGTATGGACTACTTTAATTTTGTGATCGTAAAAATAAATCATGAGCTCTTGGAACTATTGTACTTACCCCAAAAAATGTGTGAACACATCGAGGTTTTGGGGATGGAGCTTGATTAATCTCAAATTTTCCATTAATGTCTCCCTATGCCAATGGGACTATTGTATGAGCTTGTAAATGGATAACTTAGCTGGATTTGTTTGTAGATTTTATTCTAGTCTACTCTGAACAATTACCATAGGTCTCATTGGTGGACCTAGAGGGTTTTCATGTACCTATCTCTGTCAAGTTGCAGTTGGAATATTGATGGGAGTTTCTAGAGGTTGTGGTTGCCCATATATCTGAATCCTTTTTGCCACATTTACCAACTCAACCATTCCTATGCACCCCTAAATGGGTGGCTTGACTCAAACTTGGTTAACTTGGGTGCCCTGATCCCTAGGGACCTCGTGATTGGGTAACAAATTCTGGTATATACCCATATCTCTATTATCAGGAGCTAGCAGGTTGTCAACTTTTATCTCTCCTTTTTCAATCATATTTTGTACAACATTCTTGAATCCAATGTAATTCTTGATACCATACCCCTATATCCTATGATATAGATAGTATTGATCTTCCCTATATCCCATTGGCTTGGTATGATTAATATCCAAAAGTTGTACATCAAGAAATATTATCCTATGTGCCTCATTCAAATGATTAAAAATTTACTACATCGATTCATTTAGAGGCATATAGTGGTGAGGTGGCTGACGCTCTAGTGTAGACACCTAAAACATGTCATGTTTAGAGTAACTACTCATATGGGCATATTCATGGGCCATGTGACTAAACCTTAGGACTTTACAAGTATAAAAAATTGTTCTTACCACTCATTTGAGGTATTTTCAGACCATCCAAGCCTGGCCGCTATGGACCAAAGCAGATGGATCCTGGTCACTATAGCTCAGAGCAGCCAAATATTATCCACTGTAGTTAACTAACCCTCAAGGGTATACAAAGGTAAAACCTTTCATGCTAACATCTAGTGCGCATGAATAATTTAGTCCTAGGGTTTGGACATTGACCTAGGGTTTCAAACACATTATAAGGAGTGAACCTAAAAGCACTAGAGGACCTTCTTTTATGATTATTGTAGGGAGAGACCAGGGAACCTTTGGAGATCCTTTCTTGGAGAGCATACACAGTGAAG
This sequence comes from Wollemia nobilis, assembly GCA_028583015.1. Taxonomy (NCBI): domain Eukaryota; kingdom Viridiplantae; phylum Streptophyta; class Pinopsida; order Araucariales; family Araucariaceae; genus Wollemia; species Wollemia nobilis. The sequence goes on from JAQPPZ010017052.1 coordinate 11,015,425, forward strand.
CCCTATCAAATTGAGGAGCAAATATGATCACTCTTTAGAAGAAATAAAGTGCTAACCATCTGAGAGGTAATCAACCATGCACATATAGTAATCATTTAACATTAGTAGAAAAATTAAGCCCATAATAGAGATAAATTTCACCTTAGTGGCCATTATCCTGGATAGTGGCCTGTAACCTAATCTAGGGTTTTGGTGATAGTTTCTTTTATTCTACTTTATCCATGTTTTCATGTCATTAGCATAAAATTTATTTTAGTTATTTGCATTCATAATACTAGTTTTATTGATTTTTCTTTTATTATGCTAACAACCTCATCTCGGGAGGCAATCTCAAAAATCTAAGTGTGTGTTGTTGTTTCATTGCTTGTAGGGCTATAGGTTCATTGGAAATATCTACAACATATGAGAGCAAGAGGATCCTTCTAGAAATTAGACCTAGAGAAGGAGGCATCTGTAAGCCCTCATATAGTTCTATGTGCATCACCGGGAAGCCTTCAAAAGTGCATCACCCCTTGCAAGGGGATATTACACATCTGCTACACTCTTTGTGTAAATATATGTATCAAATGAAGGGTATCCCTAAGAGGGATGAATGTGTAACAAAATATTAGAAATATCAATAAAAAGTATTCATTTATTTGTTTCTTTGTATCTTGGCTATGCCTTCTTTTTACATATTTCATTTAATGTATATTAAACATTAAAATATCATATTAAATTAAAAATAGAGTAGCATACAATGTGTGATCATAGGGTTTCTACAGATGGTGATCATGGTGGGACCCCCGCCAAGTTTTTAATTTTTTGTATTTACTGATTCAGGTTTTTTATGTGTAGATTCAACCACTCTGGTCTATAGTGACCCACTGACTTAGCCACTCCTACTGACAATGGCTAGAAATTGGCCGCTCTAGTCTACAAAAAACCAAAGACTTAGCCACTCCTATTGACAATGACCAAAAATTAGTTGCTCTGATCAATAATGACCAAAATTGAAGTGCAACAAAGGGCAAAATTTTCATCATCTGAGTGGGATTCAAGATTTCCTAGAGGTACTTCTAGGAACAGTGGACCTCTACCTGTAAGGTTTACCCTAGTCTATAGTAGAGTGTAAAATTTTCATCATCTAAGCAGGATTCAAGGTTGGTACCCCTTCCTTGTATTTTTTTGATATTTTGTCTACATTCGATTTCCAAAAACTACAAGCATAAACATAGATTAATTAGAAAAATGAAAGAAAAATAAATAAAAATGGCATTTTACATTTCTTAGGTTTCTTTTATATTTCCTCTAGATGCTGCTAGGAATAGTGGACCTTTGCCTGTAAGGTCCACCCTAGTATCCAACATGCTAGGCCATTGTATTTTGGTTTGCTTGCATGTGGCCCAATCAGTGGTTTTTTTATCACAAAGTAGGAGAATGCATCAAGGTCATGGAAAATAGTTGTAAATGCATTTGTCTGAAAATCAAATCTTATTTTTAGGCATTATAGGAAAGTAGTCATGAATTATGGTTGATGCATTACTTTCTATTTTTAAATCTAAAAATAACCCCACACACTTGCACGTATCATAATAAACATTGGTAAGGTTGGATTTCATCACCAACCCCCAATTCAGATCAGTGATATTGGGAGTAAATATGCAAGGGTTATAGATCAGATTTAAGAAGCAAAATTTTTCATTATTCATGATTGATTTTAGAAATAGATGAAAAGGATATATTTATACACTATGATTGGTTTTGAAGAAAATGTGTAAATCAGCAACTACCATATTAGTTATCAAGTGCTAGACTAAAGCTACATTTTGTGTAATAAATGTGAGACATGTGAAAGTGAAATATTTAATGAATATGAAGAAAATATTGGGTATTTGTTTAGTGCATATCATTCTCTGTATTTCATGAAGATAAAATAATTCTAGATAGAATATATTTGAATTGCTATAGTTAATGAAAACACATTGAAGAATATATGAAGAACTTGATGACATCATTATGCAATATTTGGAAATAGATGAGCATTTTTTTTATATGTAATATTTGGGAATAGATGAGCTTTGTATGCATGCAATATTTGGGAGTGGATGAGAAATATTTGTAAGTAGGTTTTGGATCAGTGTTGAACACTTTTATGAGTATATTTGATTAGGTTTTGTTAGTAGATTTGAGTAGGTATTTGGAGTAGATTTGAGCTGGTTTTGGAGTAGATACAAGTAGGTTTTTAAGCAAATTTGAGTAGGTTTTATGAGCAGGTATTGGAGTAGATATGAGCAGGTTTGGAATAAGTTTGAGCAATATTATAGATTAGGTTTGAGAGAAGACTTGAGCAAATTTTTAACCAGAGCAGAGGGGAAAGGTGTCTCCTATGGAGTGGTGTCCAAAAAACTAGAATAGAGTGGAGTGGTGTCCATAAAACTAGAATAGAGGGGATAGGTGTCTCATGTAGAGTGGTGTCCACAAAACTAGAATAGAGTGGAGTGGTGTCTATAGAACCAGAATATAGGGGACAGGAGTCTCATATGGAGTGGTATACACAAAACTAGAATAGTGTGGAGTGGTTTCCATAGAACCAGAATAGAGGGGACATGTGTCTCCTATGGAGTGGTATCCATAAAACCTTAACAAAGTGGAGTGGTTTCCATAAAACCAAAATAGAGGAGATAGGTGTCTCCTATGGACTGGTGTCCACAAAACTAGAACCATAGTGGAGTGGTGTCTATGAACTAGAGTAGAGGGTATTGGTGTCTCCTATGGATAGATGTCCATGAACTTGAGAGGGGATTGGTATCTCATGTGGATTGTGTCCATGAAAATTGTAATAGGGGATTGATATCTCCTATGGGTTGGAGCCCACAAATGTTTTTGAGAAATTTATAAGCAATATTCTCTATGGATGTAGCCTACATTGGGTGAACCACATTAAATATGTGTCTCTTATGTGTGTGGTGATTTGTGCATTGTTTCATTATTGCAATTGATGATATTTGAAGTTGTTGATTTGAAAAGAAAGTAAAAGTTCTATCTTATATTATTCACCCCCGCTCTTTGTATAAGCTTGTGTTCTTCAATTGGTATCAGAGTAGATTCCTTTGAGAAATCTGAAGAACACAAGCTTATACTGAGAGGGGGGGTGAACAGTATAAGACCTCTTTTTAATTTTTCCTTTATACTTCAAAATAGTAAAGCAATATACCCAAAGCAATATCAAAGCAATGCACAATATCATCCATAAAGTGACACCAATTTTAATGTGATTCACCTAGAATGGCTGGGCTACGTCCACAAAACTTTTCTCTAAAAGTTATATCAAAGTTCTTTGGGAATCCTTCCCAATTACAATGTTTATGAGCCTCGGCCCAAAGGAGATACCTTCCCTCAATCAAAATTTATGAGCCTCTGCTCAAAGGAGATACCTTCCCCCAATCAAAATTTATGAGCCTCTGCTAAAAGGAGATACATTCCCCTCTACTCTGGAAATGATCCCTCAGAAGATCAACTACCTCTACCTCTTGCCAGCACGTGGAATTCCTTTCCATCGAAGACCTCTTGTCCTCAATGCTTAGCCTAAGAGACCTCTGCCTTCTATGATCATGTCCATAGCAGCTCAAAAACCTATACCAAACACAGTCAGTAGGTCTAGTACAAGTCTTCCTCTATCTATCAGATCTGTCCAACTCTTGAACAAATCAATCCTCTACATACAAGCCTTCTTAAAGACTTGCCAACTATCCTCAAGTTCTTCTCATAGAACCAATGCACCTCTGTCCTCAAGTTCTCTGCTAGAACTATCAAACTCAGCTCACAAGTCCTCTGCTAAGACCTGTCCAAATCTACTCACAAGTCCCCACCGAAACCTATCCAAAAACTACTCATAAGTTCCCATCGAAACCTATCCAAAACTGCTCACAAGTCCCCACTGGAACCTATCCAAAAACTGCTCACAAGTCCCATCAAAACCTGTCCAAAACTGCTCACAAGTCCCCACCGAAACCTATCCAAAAACTGCTCACAAGTCCCCACTGGAACCTATTAGCGTACTTATATTTAGTTTTGTCTTTATTCATTGTTAGCGTACTGTTACGCTTACTGTTACACTGTTGTAACAGAGTTCAGTTGCCTGTGTCTATTCACGGCACTGTTCAATGTATTTATTCAATGCTGAAATAATACAATATGTTCGCATTTTCTACATGGCATCAGAGCCAGCGACGAGTAGGGAGCAGCGAGAGGCGGAGAAGAGTGTGGTTTTTAAATTTTTTTTCTCTCTCAACGACGTGATTTGTCTGTCGTGCGATAGCAGCCGGAGAAGAATTTAAAAAAAAAAAATTGCACAGCGACAGGCAAGGGAGCCCCGCGCACGCAGACCTGCACAGGTCATGATGCGGGACCCACGCGCAGCACGACGGACAGCACGCGGCGGCCACGTCCACAGTGCCAGCCGTAGGGCATAGCGCGCCGAGTGCTGTCACGTCATGTCCTACGAGGAGGAGGGACAGTTGTCCTGCCCCCCCCCCCCCCCCCGGCCGTTGGACATCCAGTGACGTCGTGGGACGCACAGCCCACCCCCGCCCTCCCCTCCCCTCCCCACCCTCGTGCGATGCGCACATTGCGCGCGCGCTCCCCGAGGCACCCCCCCCAAAAAATGCGGGAAGCAAAAATTTAAATTTCCGCTCCCGCTCCCACGGGGGTATAAACCCCCCCTTCTGTGCACAGTCGCGCAGCCTCCCCTTTGCAAGCCGGATTTTTTTTTAAAACGAAAAAAAAAAAAAAAAATCGAACGCCCTCCCCCTGGAACGAAAAAAAAAAAAAAAAAAAAACGTTCGGCCCTCCTTTCTTCGGCGAAAGTCGCTGCGGGAGACTGCGACATTTTTTTTTAGTGTCGATCCGATCTGGAAAACAAACAGAAGGCAGCGGTGGATTTTTTTTTCGAAAACGCCGGAGTGCTGCAGTCGCAATCCGAGGCCAAATTTTTTTTTCTCGAAAACGCCGGGAGCAGTGCTGCGGTCGCAAGCCGAGGCCGAATTTTTTTTTCTCGAAAATTCCGGGAGCAGTGCTGTGGTCGCAAGCCGAGGCCGTTGCAGAGGAGGAGACAGAAGGAGGGGTTGAAAGAGGAGCAGGTCCACTGTTCCTTTCGGATCAGCCCGCTGGCTCACGTGGTCGTGAGCCGTGCGGTAAGGCTCAGGGAGCCTGCAGGTCGGGGGTTCAAATCCCGCCGACTCCCCCCAAGGTATAATTATTTTTTTTCCAAAGTCATTTTTTAATTATTATTTTTTTAATTAAAATTTATAATTTTAATTTTTTTTAATATAGTTTTTTAACTTTATAAATTAAAATTTTAATTTTAATTTATTTTTTTATAAGTTTAAAAACTATATAAATTAAAATTATTTATTTTAATTTTAAATTTATAATAATTATTAAAATGCTTTGTTAAAGAAAGCCTTTTAAGGGGGGATATTTTTTCAAAAATCAAAGGGGGATAGTGAGTAATTTTTCGAAAAATAGCAATTTGGCATTGTAAAAGGTGCATTTTCTAGTTGTGACCGACACCTTGTGGGTTATTCTTGTGGGCAATTTTTTTTGTTGTATGTTGCATATTTCATTTTTGCACTATAACATTAAAAATTAAAATCAAAACGCTCCCTAAGTCCCCGGAATATAAAACCCATCCATTCAATTTTATTGCACTGCAGCATTCGGTATTTGTGATACCTCTGGCCAGCACTTACAGGTAAAGCTGTCGTGATTTGGCTACTGTATCCACCGCCTAATATAGCTGCTATAACGACGTCTGAGCTTGTTCTCTATAAATCGTCGGGGAGGAATAAGTATGCCATTTTTGCATTTTTTACTCCATCCACTACCCTTTATCGCACTTGTGTTTAGGCATAAATCCTGACGAAGTATTCTTCATAGTGTTTAGGGGAAGTTATGCCCCACGCATGAGAAGAATCTTCTATGGTAGGTGCCATCAACAAGGCGATTCCCTTTCAGTACCGCTTATGTTCCACGTATCGTATGATCTCTAAAATTCACCTATAGTCTCCCTCACGTAAGGGCGGGTGATTTTTGTTGATCTTTCTAAATACCTATAGTTTCCCTCACGTAAGGGCGGGTATTTTGTACGGTATATTGGCCTAGAAAAAGGTATATCGAAAGGGGGACCAATTTGGTGATATAAGGAACCTTCACTATGGCCGCTGTTGCAAAATTGATGACTGATCCGCATCAGTTATTGAAAGGTCCAAATTATACACCATGGAAACATAAGATGAAGGCAATTCTCCAAATGGAAGATTTGTGGGATATTGTTCTTGGAGTAGCAACTAGGCCTTCACCAACAGCAGGATCCACGGGTCCTTCAGTAGATCAGATAGCTTTTGACAAGAAATACAGTCGAGCAAAGGTGCTCATTTTGTTTCTTTGTTTCGGATGAAGTGCAACCTCATATAGTCGACAAAGCAAGTGGTAAAGAGGCATGGGATGCCCTTAGAACCATCTATGAGGGGAAGAATGAATCCACCATTCTTCATCTTCAACAACAACTTCATAACCTGAGTTTGAGACAGGGTGAAACAGTTGAACTCTTTCTGTGCAAAGTGTTTGAGTTGAAAGAGAAATTGAGTTCTCTGGGAGATACTGTGGACGAAAAGCTTCTCATTTCACTTGTGATGAGAGCTTTACCTTCTTCATTTTATATTTTGATAACCTCCATCTAGGTGTCTCAACGACAAATTACCTACATTGAGTTGATCAATCTGCTTCAACAACAAGATGCACGCCAACTTCACAAGGATGATTCTTCCAATACAGACCTATACACCAACAGGCAGGGTTCTAGGAAGAAAGGTAATGGGCAAAAAGGAGACAGCTTTCAGAAAGGAGGAAATTCTCAACAGAATACAAAAGGAAAAGGCAAGCAACCTCAACAGAAGAAGAGGTGGTGCAAGATCTATGAGAAAGACAACCATGACACCAACAGGTGTTGGCATAAGAACAAGCAAAAAGGCCAAAACAAACCACAAAATAAAAACAAGCAACCCCAGGTGAATGTTGTTGTTGAAGAATCCGACTCGGATTTCGAATGGGCACACAAGGTGCTCATGACTACCACAGATTCCACACAGAGGGATCCCATTTTGTATGTTGATTCTGGAGCTAGCAAACATATGACTGGCGATAGATCGTGGTTTGAATCATTTGAGGCCAAAGAGGGCAAACCTGTCACAATTGCTGATGATAAAACCTACAGGGTTCAGGGAGAGGGTATAGTTTCAGTCACTCTTCCTGATGGCAAGTGTCATATTGACAAATTCCTCTATGTTCTGAGATTGTCCAACAATTTGTTGTCAGTGACACAAATCCTGGACAAAAATATGGTTGTCAACTTTCATGTTGAGAATGGAAAGAAGTGTTGTACCATTACCAGAAAGGGTAAGCAGATTGCAACAACTTCTTATAAGCATGGCTTATTTTCACTAGATGCTATCTCTACTCCACATGTTGCCATGACTGTCTCTACCAAGGAGGCAACTTCCCTATGGCACAAGAGATATGGGCATCTTAGTTCTGGCTACTTACTTGAGCTCAAAAAGTATGAAATGGTAAAGGGTCTTCCTTCCCTTTCTGCCACATTGCCAGTGTGCTCTGACTGCTTGGCAGGAAAGCAGCATAGAGTACCATTTGAGAAGAGCTCTACAAGAGCACGAAAACCTCTGGAGTTAATTCATACCGATCTGTGCGGTCCTTTCACACCCCAAAGTTGTGGAGGGAAGAGGTACTTTCAGTTATTCGTAGATGACTACTCACGAAAGATGTGGGTTTTCTTTCTCAAACTGAAATCTAAAGCTTTCGCATTCTTCCAGTAGTTCAAGAAATCCGTTGAGAAGGAGTCAAGAGCTTCTATCAAAACCCTCCGTTCAGATCGAGAGGGAGAGTTTACCTCTAATGAATTTTTTGCATTCCTAGATAAGCATGGGATCAAGAGACAGTTAACAACTACCTATACTCCTTAGCAAAATGGAGTTGCTGAGAGAAGGAACCGTTCTATAATGGAAATGGTTCATTGTATGCTCACAGGAGCTACCCTTGGGCAACAATATTGGGTAGAAGCTGTCACCACTGCAATGTATATGTTGAATAGGGCACCCACAAAGGCCCTAAAAGGAATGACTCCACAAGAAGCATGGAGTGGTCGAAAACCCTCCATATCTCATCTACGTATTTTTGGATGTCAGGCTTTCATGCACATACCGAAAGAGAAAAGGAAGAAGCTAGATGAGAAAACACTGAGATGTATTTTTCTTGGGTATTTTGAGCACTCTAAAGGATATCGGTTGATAGATCCTTTGACCAAGAAAATTCATATCAGTAGAGATGTTGTCTTTGATGAAGCTTTCACATCATAGAGCACATCTAAAGTACACCAAGATATTGTGGAAACTAAGGAAGAGATGATTCCTTCGTCAGCACAGACAGGAGGTCCTTCTACATCTTCTTCACCACCACCGAAGAAGAATCCAAAATGGTGTACAAATACAATCAGAGATGCAAATTTATCCACTCCTCCCAATTTGAATTTGGATAGACCTCGTACACATAGTATGGCTCAAAAGGAAAGAGAAGCCAGAGAAACTGGTGAGATTGATGATCTTTGTCAATCTTTTGAGGAACTTTCTGTGACTCCAAGTACAGAAGTTGAGGATATGGATATTGATGATGACAGGGCATTCATGTCTACCATAGATAGTCTTGAACCTGCATCAGTGCAAGATGCTCTTAGTGAGCCTCAGTGGAATGCCGCTATGGATACAGAATATGAGTCTCTGATGAAGAATAAAACTTGGAAGCTTGTTGATCTGCCACATGGAAATAAACCTATTGGCTGCAAATGGGTATGCAAAGTCAAGTACAAGGTATATGGAACAATTGATAAGCATAAGGCCCATCTTGTTGCAAAGGGCTATGCTCAAAAAGAAGGCATTGACTATGAGGAAACTTTTGCACCTACTGCTCGGATGACCACAATTCGGGTTATGTGTGCTATGGCAGCACAATATGGGTGGAAAGTTCACCAGATGGATGTCAAAAGTGCCTTTCTAAATGGTGATCTCCAAGAAGAAGTCTATATGACTCAGCCTGAAGGATTTGAAGTGGAAGGCCAACAGCAGAAAGTTTGCAAATTGGTCAAATCCTTGTATGGTCTGAAACAAGCTCCTCGAGCTTGGTATATAAAAATGGACAATCACCTAATGCAGCATGGATTTAAGAGATGTCCATCAGATGCAAACCTCTATTTCAAGAAATAGGGTTCTGAGATAGTGTTGCTTGTACTCTATGTGGATGATCTTCTCATAACAAGGAATTCAGAAAATATGATCTCTACTGTCAAAAGAAACTTGTGCAAATCTTTTGAGATGACAGATCTCGGACTTCTCCATTACTGTCTTGGTCTGGAATTCAGCCAGAAGGAGCACTCCATCAAAGTGTCTCAGAAAAAGTATGCCAAGACATTGCTGGATAAATATCGCATGACTGACTACAAGCCAATGGCAACTCCAATGGAGAATGGACTTCAGTTATCGTGATATGATGACTCACCTCAGGTAGATGGTACTCTCTATCGACAGCTAATTGGGAGTCTCATATATCTGACCAATACTAGGCCAGATCTCATTTTTGTTGTCAACTATCTTTCGAGGTTCATGCAGGAGCCTAAGACCACTCATTGGAAAGAAGCAAAATGTGTTCTTCACTATGTCCGTGGTACTATGGAATATGGCCTAGAATACAAGAGGAACAACAAATTCTTCTTGCAAGGATACACGGACTCCGACTATGCCGGATTATTTGATGATCGCAAGTCAACTTTTGGATACATTTTTCATCTGGGATCCGGTCCTGTCTCTTGGCATAACAAGAAGTAATAGGTGGTTGCTATTTCTTCAACAGAGGCAGAATATCGCACCGCACGTGAAGCTGTGTGCGAAGTGATATGGTTACGTCGCATTCTGACAAGTATGGGCCATCCATCAAAATCTCCAATACACTTGTTTTGTGACAATCAGGGTGTTCTGAACCTCGTCAAGAATCCAGTCCATCATGAAAGAACAAAGCACATTGACACACAATGTCATTTCATTCGAGATGAAGTTCCAAAGCACCGAATTCAACTTCAGCACATTCCCACCGATGCTCAAGTTGCGGACATTTTCACTAAGGCACTTGGACGTGTCAAATTTGAATTGTTTCGCAGCTCACTTTGTATTGCAAAATAATTTAAGGGGATGTTAGTAGTCTAGTATAGCTATTAGTTATTACATTACCCAAATAATGTAATAAATGGGGATGTTAGCGTACTTATATTTAGTTTTGTCTTTATTCATTGTTAGCGTACTGTTACACTTACTGTTACACTGTTGTAACAGAGTTCAGTTGCCTATGTCTATTCACGGCACTGTTCAATGTATTTATTCAATGCTGAAATAATACAATATGTTCGCATTTTCTACAGAACCTGTCCAATAACTGCTCACAAGTCCCCATTGGAACCTGTCCAAAAACTCGGCAAGCTCACCAAGAAAAACTTTCTTAGTAGGAAATCACAAAGTGAATTGTTAGAGACCCAATGTGATTTGTCAAACTCATAGAAGCATAAAGAGAATTGTTAGAGACTCAATATGTTCTATACTCAAATCCCAATCTCAAAACTCAACTCAAATCAACTCAGCTCAATCTCAATCTCAAATCTGAAAACTCAACTCAATATCTGAAATGGATAGGATAGAATGTTTTCTTTCAAGAACATGAAACCCCAACAATTGCCAACTATGCAAAGAATCACATAACAATGATACTCATGTTATTTTCACCATCAATTAGGGTTTCAACAACAATGCTCATCAAACAAGGTTTAGTCAACCAACACCATTCAACTCAACATCAACCTTGAAGCATTCAACCAATCATCACAAGAAAAGGAAACAAGTAGAAATCCTTTTCCCTCCAAAGATATTTGAACAAAACAACCACCAACACAATATCACCAAATGCAAAGAATAACTTGCTCAAATCAACTCAATGGAGTAAGCCCAATATCATGAATCAAGTAAAGCAATAACTTGATCAAACAACCTCTATGGAAGCAACTCAACCATCAAACTCAAAACAGCCAACCAAGGGTTCCACCAACTCAATGCAAGTAGCTAGACTCACAAATATAAACCCTAGTGCACAAAGCTTCCACTATCTCAAACCAAAAATTATGCATTCACCAAAAACTCTCCTTAAGGATAACAATGCATAAGTAGTCTTCAACAAACCAGAAAATAGGATTTACACCTAGCCAAAGGATACCTAGTAGAATACCTTTTCACTCCAACCTTATTTCAGAAAACATACACCAATCATACTCATAAGAAGAATGTGCCCATACCTTATTGGAGTAGAAGATAATTGAACCTTCAAGCTGTCACCACACACAACTCTCAAACTTCCAACCAAGTTAGGGTTAGAATAAAAAGAAATGAGCAATAATATAAACTTCCTTTATTACACCTTTTAGCTCCACTTCTTTAAACACAACCACCATAACATGCCAATAAATCAACAATCACGGACTCACACCTTATACCTCCATTTTTAATTTTAGCATAGCAAAGAATAATCTTAAAAATACATCCAAAGAAATATGCCCTTATTTCTCCTAAGCTTTTATTCAATGCTAATCACAAAAGCCAAAACTCATAAAATTTAATCACACCTTATAAATCGCTGTCCAAGAAACTCCGAATTTCGCGGCATAAAGACGTTTTAATAAAAACGTGTGTTACTCTAGCAAAGCACCCCCGCGAGACTCGAAACGGTGACCTCCGCCAATGCAGCGCCCAACAAAAGCCTTCGCTGCCACTAGCCCACGTGGGCTACGAAGTTCACAAGTGAACTTCCCTCCACTTCACCCTCAAAAAAACTCCCGAAGACTTTTCAACCGCACGTGCTTCTAAGTCTTCCTTCGATCAGAGCGAATACAGAGCACAAACACCGCAAATTGCATTCGGGGAATTTCGAATTAATTAGCCTTCCAACCTTAGGAGTTGGAGAATAAATAGTCTCTTCGAAGACACCTTGACGTCGGCGAAAATAAAGACCATTTCGAAATTAATCAAAAGTCTTTTCAAAAAGGGTTTAAAAACCCTTAAATAATTTTAATAAATTAAGAATAAAAAAAGGTTTAAAAACCTTTAAGTATTTTTAATAAATTAAAAATAATTTCTCCCTTAATTAATTAAATAATTAATTAATTAAAACCTTGAAGGGTTTTAAATAATAATTAAATAAATAATAAAGAGAACCTCCATTGGTTTTAATAAAAACCATTTAACTTGGTTTTAATAAAAACCCTATGCCAATGGAATCTCTCCGGATTCTCTTAAAAATATTCTCTTGGAATCTTCCACCTTTGAAGCCAACACATCCTCTTAACATTAATGCCATTTCCTTTTGACATCAATGACAACTCATAGACAAGAAGCTAGGATCTCAAACCCAAAATTGCCAACAATCTCCCCCTTTGTCATTGATGGCAAACCATGCTTCTCAACAACACAGAAACTCAACATAAACAGCTCCCCCTGTCTTGAGGCTCTCCCCCTTACTCAAATCTCTCCCCCTTTGTCATCAATGGCAAAGGGTCACCTTTGGGGCTCGGGACTAAGAATGAGCCTCTTAGCTTAGTCCCTCCCCCACCTCCTGATGAGGTGATTAATTCTTGGGTGGGAGTAAAACTCCCATTAGGCACTGATCATCATCAGAATCTATAACTTCCTTGTCGGGCCTTCTCTTGAACTCTTTGTCCATATTCCTGTTCCTGTCATTGTTCTTGTTCTTGTTCTCATCCCTGTTCTTGTCCATGCCTTGATCCTTGGACCTGATCATGCCATTGTTCCTATTCCTGTATTCTGGAATTTCAGCTCTACACTGTCTGATTATGTGACCTTCATTGTTGCACTTGAAACACTTGACGATGTTGTTTCTCTGAGGTAAACCTGATCTTTGAATCCACCAGTTTTGACCAAACCTGTTCTGACCAAACTTTGCCCAAACCTGTTCTGACCAAACCTGTTCTGACCAAACCTTCGGCCAAACTGTTTTGACCAAACTCGTTCCTCGTTATTTGCCTTGCAATAAACTGCCTTGTGCCCAAACTATTGACAAGAGTAGCAATACCCTTGAAAGTAACTAGCACTTCTAAAACTGTCATTTACCTCCTTCACTTGAGCCATGCAATGTGAAGCCATGTGACCAAACCTGTGACAAGCAAAACATCTGCCTTGAAACTTTCCTTTAATTGACCTCTTAGGTTCTGAAAACTTCTTCTCATTCTGAATTTATATTTTCTATTTTCGTGCATCTATCATTCAAGGACTCCTTTCTGAAATACTTTCCTCATCGGAACTCTCTTCCTTTTGGAGTCTCTTACTAGACTCTCCAACTTGTTCCTTGTGTGGCTTAACAAAACCAAGGCCTGTTTTATCTGTTGTCTTTCTTTGACCTTTGATGAGTGACTTAACCTTTTTGGAGCTATCTTGAAACCTCGTAAAGCTTATCCTTGTACTCTTTAGTTTCCTCTTTCAAAGAAGCCATTTTCTGTTCTAACTCACTATACTCAAGAACCTTAGACTCTAACTCATCCTTGAGTTCTTGTGTCTTAGCCATAGAGAAGTCAAGACTTTCTATAAGATCATCTCTCTCCATACAACATTCATCTAACTTATCCTTGAGTCTAGCATTCTTCTTTCTTTCCTTTTTCAAAGCACTAAGAGCACTAATAAGTTCACCTTCAAGATCTACTCACCTTCCTCTATCTTCCTCTATTTGTTTGCTTTTTGAATCATCAAAGCCTTTTTCAGATTTCTTATCACTAGAGGTGCTACCCTTTTCAAAAACCATACATGCATCTTCCTTATAGTTTTCTGAAGCATCCTCATACATACTAGAAACCAAATCATTATTTGTGCAATCATCCTCAAGGTGACCAAAATTTCCACATCTAAGACATTTCATGATAATGAATCTATGTTTCGGTTCTTCCTCTTTTTTTGATATGAACAACATCTCATTTTCATTATCACTTGAAGAACTTTCACTATCACTACTAGAACACTTACTTGCTTTGTCTAGGTAGAAACTCTTCTTGTGCTTGTGAGAATACCTCTTTCCTTGATTGTTGTGCTCATCTTTGTTTTTCTTGTGATGCTTGTGCTTTTCAGAATCCTTGCTCTTAGAATCCTGTTTATCTTCATCACTTTCATTCTTGGGAACAGTACAGTCAGTAGCATAATGACCAAACTTTCCACAATTGAAACATCTTATATTTTTCATACTTTTGTGCTTTCTAGATAACTTGCCTTTCTTGCTGTAATATGCCTCTTCATCACTAGAAGACTCATCACGAACCAATAGGTCTTGCAAGTTGCCTCTTACTTGAATCGATCCACTTGTGTTCTTTACTAGATTTTTCAAGAGCCTGTAAACTTTTCAAAGGCATTCATCTTTCAGATACCAATTGAAGAACACAAGCTTATCTCGAGAGGGGGGGTGAATAGTATAAGACCTCTTTTTACTTTTTCCTTTATACTTCAAAATAGTAAAGCAATATACCCAAAGCAATATCAAAGCAATGCACAATATCATCCACAAAGTGACACCAATTTTAACGTGGTTCACCCGGAATGGTTGGGCTACGTCCACAAAACTTTTCTCTAAAAGTTATCTCAAAGTTCTTTGGGAATCCTTCCCAATTACAATGTTTATGAGCCTCGGCCCAAAGGAGATACCTTCCCCCAATCAGAATTTATGAGCCTCTGCTCAAAGGAGATACCTTCCCCCAATAAGAATTTATGAGCCTCTGCTCAAAGGAGATACCTTCCCCTCTGCTCTGGAAATGATCCCTCAGAAGATCAACTGCCTCTACCTCTTGCCAGCACGTGGAACTCCTTTCCACCGAAGACCTCCTGTCCTCAATGCTTAGCCTAAGAGACCTCCGCCTTCTATGATCACGTCCACAGTAGCTCAGCAACTCTGTACCAAACACAGTCGGTCGGTCTAGTACAAGTCTTCCTCTATCTGTCAGATCTGTCCAACTCTTGAACAAATCAATCCTCTGCATACAAGCCTTCTCAAAGACTTGCCAACTATCCTCGAGGTTCTTCTCATAGAACCAATGCACCTCTGTCCTCAAGTTCTCTGATAGAACTATCAAACTCAGCTCACAAGTCCTCTGCTAGGACTTGTGCGGAACCTGTCCAAACGCTCACAAGTCCCCATCAGAACCTGTCCAAAACTGCTCACAAGTCCCCACTAGAACCTGTCCAAAACTGCTCACAAGTCCCCACCGGAACCTATCCAAAACTGCTCACAAGTCCCCACCGGAACCTGTCCAAAACTGCTCACAAGTCCCCACTAGAACCTGTCCAAAAACTCAGCAAGCTCACCAAGAAAAAACTTTCTTAGTAGGAAATCACAAAGTGAATTGTTAGAGACCCAATGTGATTTGTCAAACTCATAGAAGCATAAAGAGAATTGTTAGAGACTCAATATGTTCTATACTCAAATCCCAATCTCAAAACTCAACTCAAATCAACTCAACTCAATCTCAATCTCAAATCTGAAAACTCAACTCAATATCCGAAATGGATAGGATAGAATGTTTTCTTTCAAGAACATGAAACCCCAACAATTGCCAACTATGCAAAGAATCACATAACAATGATACTCATGTTCTTTTCACCATCAATTAGGGTTTCAACAACAATGCTCATCAAACAAGGTTTAGTCAACCAACACCATTCAACTCAACATCAACCTTGAAGCATTCAACCAATCATCACAAGAAAAGGAAACAAGTAGAAATCCTTTTCCCTCCAAAGATATTTGAACAAAACAGACACCAACACAATATCACCAAATGCAAAGAATAACTTGCTCAAATCAACTCAATGGAGTAAGCCCAATATCATGAATCAAGTAAAGCAATAACTTGATCAAACAACCTCTATGGAAGCAACTCAACCATCAAACTCAAAACAGCCAACCAAGGGTTCCACCAACTCAATGCAAGTAGCTAGACTCACAAATATAAACCCTAGTGCACAAAGCTTCCACTATCTCAAACCAGAAATTATGCATTCACCAAAAACTCTCCTTAAGGATAACAATGCATAAGTAGTCTTCAACAAACCAGAAAATAGGATTTACACCTAGCCAAAGGATACCTAGTAGAATACCTTTTCACTCCAACCTTATTTCAGAAAACATACACCAATCATACTCATAAGAAGAATGTGCCCATACCTTATTGGAGTAGAAGATAATTGAACCTTCAAGTTGTCACCACACACAACTCTCAAACTTCCAACCAAGTTAGGGTTAGAATAAAAAGAAATGAGCAATAATATAAACTTCCTTTATTACACCTTTTAGCTCCACTTCTTTAAACACAACCACCATAACATGCCAATAAATCAACAATCACAGACTCACACCTTATACCTCCATTTTTAATTTTAGCATAGCAAAGAATAATCTTAAAAATACATCCAAAGAAATATGCCCTTATTTCTCCTAAGCTTTTATTCAATGCTAATCACAAAAGCCAAAACTCATAAAATTTAATCACACCTTATAAATCGTTGTCCAAGAAACTCCGAATTTCGTGGCATAAAGACGTTTTAATAAAAACGTGTGTTACTCTAGCAAAGCACCCCCGCGAGACTCGAAACGGCGACCTCCGCCAATGCAGCACCCAACAGCAGCCTTCGCTGCCACTAGCCCACGTGGGCTACGAAGTTCACAAGTGAACTTCCCTCCACTTCACCCTCGAAAAAACTCCCGAAGACTTTTCAACCGCACGTGCTTCTAAGTCTTCCTTCGATCGCAACGAATACAGAGCACAAACACCGCAAATTGCATTCGAGGAATTTTGAATTAATTAGCCTTCCAACCTTAGGAGTTGGAGAATAAATAGTCTCTTCGAAGACACCTTGACGTCGGCGGAAATAAAGACCATTTCGAAATTAATCAAAAGTCTTTTCAAAAAGGGTTTAAAAACCCTTAAATAATTTTAATAAATTAAGAATAAAAAAAGGTTTAAAAACCTTTAAGTATTTTTAATAAATTAAAAATAATTTCTCCCTTAATTAATTAAATAATTAATTAATTAAAACCTTGAAGGGTTTTAAATAATAATTAAATAAATAATAAAGAGAACCTCCATTGGTTTTAATAAAAACCATTTAACTTGGTTTTTAATAAAAACCCTATGCCAATGGAATCTCTCCGGATTCTCTTAAAAATATTCTCTTGGAATCTTCCACCTTTGAAGCCAACACATCCTCTTAACATTAATGCCATTTCCTTTTGACATCAATGACAACTCATAGACAAGAAGCTAGGATCTCAAACCCAAAATTGCCAACAAAATCCTAATAGCTTTAAGTAAGATCTTACAGGAACACACATGGCACATTAGGAAGGGTTTTCATCAAAAAAGACACCATTGTTTGATGGGACTAACTATGATTTCTAGAGCATAAGGATGAGGAAGATATTGCTAGGTATCTAATTCATGTTGATGAGGTTGTCAAACACCATTCATGGACTTGGAGAAAGTATTGAAGACTCTAATATTGTTCAAAAAATTTTGAGGTTACTTCTTGTGAGTTTTGATACAAAGGTTTTAGCAATTGAAGAAATGAAGGATCTGAAAACTTTGAGCATGAATGAGCTACATGGGATTCTCATAGCCTATGAGATGAGGATATAAAAATATCAAACATCCAAATGAGAGGTAGAATTAAAAGCTTCAAATAAGGCCAATAATAAATAACTAGAATCAAATAAAGAATCAAGTAGTGGAGAAGAAGCTAATTTTGTGTGAAATAATAAGAAGGGTTAAAGAAAACACAAAGGTATGCAATTTGTGAAATGTTTTAATTGTGGTAACCTTGTGTAGATACCTAAATCATGTAAATCAGATAATACTATTAGTGCATCACATATGCCATCTTATCGACAATATATGACCCTATTGGACACCCCTCTAGGCTAGAAAAAGGCTTCCAAAAGCCTCCAAAACTTAGTTTGGAGAGTTCCTAGCAGTATAGGGTAGTTTTGGAGCTCCTACTAGTGATCGTCCCATCCAAGGATGGTCACAATTGGTGACCGTCCCATCCAAGTATGGTGACGGCCATCAACAACCGTCCCTAGGTGGGATGGCCCCTAACTGGACCTTTGAAAAAGTCAAAGGATGCGCTAAATGGAAATAAAATACTACAATTATCATGTTCAATCACCCCAACTTAATTGGGGCCCTGCTAATGGATAGTGGGATAGTTAATTGGGAGCACCCAAAGGGGTAACCTTCTCCCAATCACCCCATGACGCGATTAGGACATGTGGCATCACCTGCCTCACATGGCAAAGATGCCATTTTTCTCTAGATTTCCTTTTGGGATATAAAGAGAACTTCAAACTCCCAATTTTAGAGAGGATAATTTGGATAATTAAGCCATGAAGTGCTGCCCAAATTGAAACCCACATTTGCAAACCAAAACACACCTTTACCTTGGCCTTGAAACCCTCTTCCTTTTGAAGGTGATTTTAGGAGAAATAGACTTGAACCATCAAACAAAAACTATCTAAATTGAAGTATTCTTTGGCCCCATCTATCGACAACACCTCTACCCAATTTTTGGACCAATTTCCATAGGCATAGGTGACAAAACTAAGTCAGTTTTGTAACTGTCCCACCTGGGGATGGTCAGTAGTCGATGCATGGCACACCTAGGGATGACCAAAAAATAGATTATAATTTCAGAGAAATTCCTCCATAGACCCCTTGGGAATGTCTAGAGGAACCTCTAGTCCAAATTTGAGGTAATTTGGAGGAGTTTTGATGCAGGATTTGTGATATCCAATGTTGCAAGTTTATCTGGCTCACCCAGGAACGATCACCAGTTTTGCATTATTTGAGCTTTGATCATGCTTCAAATCAGTTTATTTTTATTTAGATCATATTATAATATGTTTATGCTTAATTTATATCAGTTTTTATGGACGTATATCACTTTTTATGGTTGTAGAATATGCTCCTTTTTCATGATTTAATGGCTTTATTCTATAAGACAAACACTTTTAATCCTTTTTCAATACCTTGTATTTAGGAACATGATTTCTAGGAAATAGTAGGAGATAAGGAGGCATAATCTCATCAGCCCAAAAATAGCTCTCAAGTGTGGGAATAAGGAATTCACAAAACCACTATTTATCACCTTAAAGGCCTCCTTCCAAGGGACTAGATACCTTGAGGATTTGTAATGAAATGTATCAAATTTGTGAAGCCCTCAAGGGGACATATTGTAATCTGGTTTTTAAGCTATAAATAAATTATTAGATAGATAATTTGACTATCTTTATTGTCTATGTTGTTTCATTTTAGTAGATTTCATGCTTATGCCATCTTTTCCTTTTAATGCTTCATAATTGATATACATTGCTAGTAAATTCCCTTAAGGCAATATCATGAATTTCACTTCTTCAATGATGATCCTGGTATCTAATATTTTTAGTTCTCCCCCTTGGAATGTGCTAATTTTTTACCTCCAATTTTGGTTTTGCAGGTTGTAGGTAGTGACCGTTCTGACCAGAAACGACCCCTTTGCTGCTAGGTGTCACTGGGTGAGACGACCAACTAACCATCCCTGGATAGGATGGTCCCAAAAATGCCACCATACCTGGGTGGGAAGGTCAAAAAACCAGACGTTTTCTACAAAAAATTACAGAAATAGCAATTTTCATGTCAAAATTTACACCCTTTTTCACTTTCAATTTGCATATTTACGATTCAAAATGGTCAAATTTCACATTTTCTTGTCTTCTCTATGCATATAAAGGTTAGATATCCTCTTTCTAAAATTTTGCATTAATTATATTAGAAGAAACAAGGAAAAGAATAGTATATTTTTTGCTTTTTTTCTGGTTTGCTTGCTTGAAACTTGCCAAAGAAGGTTAAGTTCATATAGGCTTTCAATTTCAGTGATTTCCTTTTATGCTACTAATGAGTCTGAAATAAAAATGCACTTTCATGCATTTAGTGAATAATCATTGAGTGCTACTTTATTTTCTTTAAAATTTTAAAAGGAACCCCACACACCAAGTTCTATTTTAAACATCAATGGCATTGGGCTCTCACATCCAACCCATTGATCGAGACCAATAGTGGATGTAACTACCACTTTATTGGCTCATGAGAAAGAGTACTATCGAGACCCATTCGTAGCCAAGGCCAATCCAAGATCTGTCCTAACCATGTAAAATAGCATGCATTCCTCTTCAGAGGAGTGTATCACTACACACAGGGTGTTGGGTGAGGGTTGGTAGTACCTATGCTACCTCATTGGATATGGATTTCATCCCCATATTTGACTTGTGCGAGTATATAGGTGAAATCCTTTAAACATTTGAGAATATCATCCAACGCAATATCAAACATGAGAAAATGATTCTCTTTATAAATCAACACATCTTGAAACACATCAAACCAATTTAGGGATTCATATTTAAATCTTTAAAGGAGATAATCATTTGTTTTCTTATGTATTTCTGTTGATTGTGTATTTGAATCTATAAAACTTTAAAAAAGTTAATCATGTTGTCTACTTTAGGTATTTCTTTATTGTTTGGGTGATCAACCCAAGATCCTCAATGTGGGGGTCAAACCCTAATAATAATATTTTTTTTTTATTTTGCATCCAACAAATTGAGAATCATGGAAAATGGAGCTATAACCAAAAATTTATTTTGGTTTTATTTTTACTCTATTTTCGACCCCAAAAATTAAGAAAATCTACACTAAAATAACCATAAAATGGTCTAGACAACTCCAAAACTTGCCAAATTTGTTTTTTTATCTTATTTAGCTCCTGAAACTCTCATAAATTTTGAGTCACAAATATTCACGGTTCAAAATTTCCACAAAAATTCCAAAAGTGGGCATTTCCCCACACTCTGGTTGGCCAAATATTCCAAAAATATAAAATTTTGAGCCAAAAGTCATATTTTAGAGACCCATTCCATTGTGATCAGCTCGTCACACTGATCATTTTGATATATAATAGTTATAACCTTTTTTGGAAGTCAATTTTCTTTAGTGAGGGTTGTCTGTAGGGTTCGCCTAGTCAATGCATCATGACAACTATGCATAGCAGAGCTCAATCACGAGACTATGAAGTTGAAAACTATAGGAGAGGCCATGAGCATCATAGTTATAAGTATGAGGATCTCTCCCCACATAGGGAACAAGACTATATACCTAAGGTAGGGTTAAATGATCATCTTAAGCTTCCAAGGAACCCTTCCCTAGGATACCAAAACCTAGATGAGTATGATACTCATCATAGTGGGAAATTCAATTATGCCCAACCATTCCTCACTTATAAAAGAAGACCTGAGGAAGATCCTAATTATCCTTGATCACATTATTCCATGTGATCAAGTGGACTATTCAGTTAGCCAACACCGAGTCCAAGCCCAAACTAGAGATAATATTCCTACCAAGAGGCCTAGTAGGGAAGTCTACACTCCCTCTATACCATCTAAAACTCCCATCTAACAAGTTATAGCAAGCCAGAAGAGGCCTATGCAAATTTTGCATATGTCATCAACCAACATGACCATGGGAGAGTTAATACAAAGATCCCCCAAGCATTGGGAAACACTCCTAAAGGTTTTATATTCCATTGAGGTACAACCTCATGATTCTGATGATTTCACTAACTTTGTGGGATACATACAAATTCATAAAGATATTGTTATATCCTTTCAAACTCAGGATATCAATCCTAGGTCGACCAATTTACCAGACTCTCATTTACACATCATCATGTGCATCAATAGGATTCCCTATAAGCGAGTGTTGGTTGATACAGGTTCCAAAATAAACATCATTACCACAACTGAACTAAAGCATATCAAAATCCCATATTCACACATTGCAAGATCCAATTTCACCTTGAAAGCATTTAATGATGCTTTATCCTCCACTGTGGGCACGATAATCCTACCTATTCAAGTTGGATAGAAGACTATGCCTACATTATTCTATATCTTGGAAGGTGAAATAATATACAATATATTGTTAGGAGTACCTTGGATAAGATACATGAAGTGTATCCCCTCCATTGTAAATCAATGCCTTAAATACATTCATGAAGGTCAGGTCCATGTGGCTGATGCCAACCCAAACCCCTTCAAGTATTATAATAAGGATGATCATCCACATGAGTCTACTCGTCCATCCACACCTTTGGATACTAAACTCAATGACCTTATCTAGAGTCTAGATTCAACCCCATGGTTAGTTCTAAAGCTACCTTCACCACCATTGCTAGTACCATCCTCTATTTCTTCAAACAAGGGAGAGTCAAAAATGCTAACTGTAAAATCTCTCTTGGACATTTTTGACACATTAGAATATGACCTTCCTACTCCTACCAACAAGAAGGAACCCAAAGTGGATACAGATGAATCAGATCATGTCACATCATCTTCATCCACCATGCTTGAGGACACAAGTCACTTGACCAATCCTAAACTTGATGAATGCATAGAACCCGATGTTAAATTCATGCATATCATTGAATTGATCAAGAATCTAGGATGTCCTCCTATCGATTTTCCACCCATGCACCCCATGAGCATGGGGGCCAAGCAGATCACCTTGAACATGTTGATGAGGTAGCCATGACTGGTCCAAGTGCCAATGCATCTTACCATGAGTTTGTGGGAATGATTAATGTGATGACAGAGAACCAAAATCCTCTAAATTAATCTAGGCCACTTGCACTCCATCAAACATTCTATCCATACCATAAGAGATATCATTTATGGATTTGGTTATACCTACTCCATCTCATTCAACATCTCAAAAAAATCAACAACAATTGTACCCACTACAACAAAGTGGAGACAATATAGCTACCACAATTGAACACCATGAGGTAGAACAAGAGCATGATTTAAATCAAGAACAAGAGCATGTGGATATACTCACTACCCACAATCATCATGAACCATATGCATTTACTCATATGATTTTGGATAGGCTAGCCAATGTTGAGTTACAAGTGAGTCAACAACATAATGACTCACAACAAATATTGAATCGAATCGTAAGCATTGAGTTATAGTTGAGTCATTCAAAACTTCAATCCCTTGATCATCAGGAACAACCTCCTCCTATGTATTCCAAGGTTAAATTTCAATAGAAGCAAGGGAAAAAACACCATCAACCTTGCATTTATACACCATTTCCTAAATCTTTGGTGTCACTCTTTAATCGATTATGCGAGGCCAAGGCTATCACATTTCTAGATATCCACCCTTTGGATCCCAATAGGCACAAACCAATGTGGTATCAAGAGAGTCAACACTATCCTTATCATCAAGTGAATGGTCATAACATTAAGTCATGTATCGCCTTCAAGAATAAGGTACAATATATGCTTGACAAGAATGATATTCAAATCAACAATCAACAAATTGACATAGTTCAAAATTTGTTGCCTACAGATAGGAGTCAAGAAGAAAAACCTAAACAGGTGACTAATACGCATACAACCCCATCACCTCATAAAATGTGGTTACCGTGTTCACCTCATTTAAAGAATCAACATCACACTTGGGACTCCATTAGCTGAGTCCATGTCAACCATATTTCACAACTTGCAAGAAGCAAAGGTAATTGTCTTACCTGATATACCCCTAGTCAACCCAAATAGGTCTAGATCTAGATGATACAGGGAAGATCATTCTTTCCTCTATCATAAAATAAGAGGATATGACATTAGCAATTGTCATAATTTTAGACATGTAGTACAAGATATTATTGATAAGGAATTTGTATCCACAAGTGTGTCCCTCATTTTACCCCATCAAGACATTGGTATTACCCATAAAACTTTGCCACAATAGGGGGAGTCGGTCTCTCTCACTCCTCCTAGCTAAGCCAATAACAATGCATCAAACATAGTACATAC
Source organism: Wollemia nobilis (assembly GCA_028583015.1). Classification (NCBI taxonomy): domain Eukaryota; kingdom Viridiplantae; phylum Streptophyta; class Pinopsida; order Araucariales; family Araucariaceae; genus Wollemia; species Wollemia nobilis. Next base: position 11,039,520 of record JAQPPZ010017052.1, read on the forward strand.
TAGGTGTATCCAAGGTGTCACACCTTCCCCACTAATCACATCATAAGAAATGAAGCAAATGGAGGATCCTAAAGGTATTACACCTTCCTTGCTTCCTTTTATCACCACAAAGGCTAGGGGTACACAAGGTATTGCACCTTCCTCCTAAAATAACAAAGTAATCAAAGTTACAAAAAATATCTAAAGGTGTCTATAAGTCCTTTGGTCACAACCAAATGCCCCTAGGCAGTCTATGACACTTTCTAAGTGTCATTGACCGTCTAGGTCACCCAAAATTCTCCTAGTGGTCTTTTACCATATAGGGAAAATAAAAAATCTCCTAGACTATCTATGATCATCTAGGTCAACCATAAAATCTCCAAAGACATCTATAAGCCCTTTGATCACTCCAAAATACCCCTAGACAATCGTAGACACTTTCTAAGTGTCACTGACCGTCTAGGTCACCCTAAAATGCTCTTAGTGGTCAACGATCATCTAGGTAAAATAAAAAATCCCCTAGAATATCTATGATCATATAGGTCAACCCTAAAAGCTCCAAAGTCATATATAAGCCATTTAGCCACTAAAAAATACCCCTAGGCAATCGTAGATACTTTCTAAGTGTCACTACCCTCCTAGGTCACCCAAAATGCTCCTAGCGGTTTTTGACCATCTAGGTCAAATAAAAAATCTCCTAGACTATCTACAATCCTCTAGGTCAACCTTAAATGCTCCAAAGGCATCCATAATACCTTTGGTCACAACAAAATGTCCCTAGGCCTTTGTAGACACTTTCTAAGTGTTGTTGCCTGCCTAGGTCACCCAAAATGCTCCTAGCGGTTTTTGACCATCTAGGTCAAATAAAAAAAGCTCCTATATGATCTATGATTGTCTAGGTCAACCTTAAAAGCTCCAAAGGAATCTATAAGTCCTTTGGTCACAACCAAATACCCCTAGGTAGTCATAGACACTTTGTAAGTGTTGTTGCCCACCTAGGTCACCCTAAAAGCTCCTAATGGTCTTTGAACATCTAGGTCAAATTGAAAAGCCCCTAGACTATCTACGATCATCTAGGCCAACCTTAAAAGATCCAAAGGCATCTATAAGCCCTTTTGTCACCTTAAAATGCTTCTAGATTATCCATGATCGTCTAGGTCAACCCGAAATGCCCCTATGTAGTCTATGACCATCTAGGTCAAGCTAAAATGTTCCTAGGTAGTCTATGACTATCTAGGTCAAACCTAAATGCTCCAAAGGCATCTATAAGCCCTTTGGTCACCCAAAAAACCCCAATGGCATTCATTAAGCCCATTGGTCAACTTGTACATATATATATATATATATATCTCAAAAATAACAAAAAAATCATTAAAATCATCAAAATACAAAAATATTGCATTGTATTGCATTTCTCATCACTTGCATTATAATCATAGTTGCATTAGGCATACTCATAATTGCATTATACATCATTCCAAATTTATCATATATGTCTAGCACTAGGTCTATACATTAGGCATATGGTAAAAAATCATTGTTATCATATGTCAGTTATACCACCTATTTATATTACATATATCATTTATATTATATGTATGTTTCCCATCACTTAGCCATTGTTGATAAAACATAGTTAAAGTTTTCTATCACTCAACCATATCTAGTTGTCTTCTCAGATTTTGTAGAAAGCTATCATGATTTTTAGAAGGTCGAATCCTACTTAGATAATGATTGATATACATCAAAATCCTAACATATTTTTACATTAATAAATCCAAGTCTAGCACAAGGAAATATGAAAACTATGAAGTGGTTTAGGTTGCTTTAGGTGAAAAGGTTATCCTACTCATTGTTGTGGGCCAAACAAGGTTAACTTATTTCCTACTTTTGTCACATGTCCGTGCATTTAATTTATCAACCCATGGAGCTTCGTAAACTTGCAAAGGGTCTTGAACAAGATTGCTTACAATACCACTTGAGATGAGTCCACTAGTTCTACTATTGGGGAGTGTTTCAACAGTCATAAATCATTCATACACTCCTCAATAATTTACTTAAAAAAAATTAAATCTACAGAAAGGAAATATTCATGCATTCCTAGAAATAAACCTATTGCAATACTAGAAATAACAATGTGATAAAAAAATCTTATAAAAGCGGTAAACTAATCTAGAAAACACAAGAAAAATAGGGGAAGAAATACTAGATCGAAGTGGGCAAAGGCTCCAGCAGCTTCCTCCCAGCTGAAAACGCACTTAGAAAATCTTAGAACTATATTATAATTATAAAAGTATTACAATGCTTCTTCTATATATCTCTCTACATTTACTATCAAAATATTCTATATATCCTCAGAGAGGTTGACATGTGTTTATATAGCACACCCATAGATATTCTATTACAAAGAAGTTATAACAGTCGATTCATTCCAGACTAAACTAAGACAGTCTGGTAAATGTGATCGACATATGCTAAAATTGGCATTCATTTCTAATGGTGGTGTGTTCACTGATTATTTTGTGCTTCACCTTGAATTGGTAGGACATTCTCATATGTCGGTGTGATCCCCAATTTAACTCTACATGATGTAGAGTTAGAACTGCACCAGTATTTGTTGTCCATGTCATGCTTGTCTAGTCAACAGGCAAAGAACAGGGGTGCCTTCCCTATGAGGAAGGTGCCTAAGTATGTCAATTGCCTTCTCTATGCGGAAGGTGCCTTGCTACCATTGTCACCTTCCTAGAAGAGGAAGACACTTATCTTCTATTGGTGCCTTCATGTGAGAGGAAGGTGCTTGCCTTCTAGTGGCACCTTCCTGTCGATGCATTCCTTATGAGAGGAAGGCACTTGCTTTCTAGTGGCACCTTCCTGTCGGTGCCTTCCTTATGACAGGAATTCACTTACCTTCTAGTGGTGCCTTCCTGTCAATGCCTTCCTATGATAGGAAGGCACTTATTTTCCTTTGGTGCCTTCTTGGAAGAGGAAGGCATTGGCCTTCTATTGGCGCCTTCTTGGGAGAGGAAGGCGCTTGTATTTCCTTGGTGCCTTCTTGGAAGAGGAAGGCACCTACTTATGCTTGGTGCCTTCCTAGAAGAGGAAGGCACCTACTTACGCTTGGTGCCTTCTTGGAAGAGGAAGGTGCCTACCTTCTCTGCGTTGATTTTGAAAGAAATAAAGTGCCAGGTCCATGAAAAGACCTCGACTGATCCAAATCTGACTAAATCAACTACAATTCCACAAAAACACACTAAAAACACATGAATTAGATAACACACATAATTTCATCAAATAATTATATAATAATTCATAAACATATGCAATCCTTATTATACAGCCACATAATAATCAAGAAAATGTATACAAAATATGAGCATTTTTTATGCTCATCATCCCCCCATGCCTAACATATGCCACGCCCTCATGGCATCAAAACTATAGGTAGCCCTGTTAACCCCTCATCATTGCCATTTCTTGGTGGATCCGGCCATACCCGTGGCTCGTGTTTGCCTCTTCTGTGCACTGGCATCTGGAGGTGTGGCTCCTCTTTTTCTACACGAGGTTGTGGGTGCTACTGTTGACTTTGCTTTCCTCATCCTGGCCACTATCGGAGGTGATATAGCCAATGTCGTCTCTACTACCTAAAATGTAGCTTCTACATCTTTCCATAGGTCAGCATTCGGAGGTCTGACCACTGCAAGAGGGATATCTAAATTATCCCTCTTGAGATGAACTACTTGGGCTTTGCATAATTGGGCTACTTCAGGAGTAAGCCCTGCATTCTCCTTTGCAATAGCAGTGGCTTCCAATTTGGGGCCATATACCCCCCATAATTCAAAATACCTTCTTATCTTAGAGGTCCATCCATTAGATGACCCGTAAATCTCCCAGAACTGGTTCTCCTCTATTGGATTGACACAGATACCAGAGTCCCCCTACATCCTTGAGGTTGCCTTCCTGGTCTCCTTAGTTGTTGTCATCTCTTTGAGTAGTTGTTCAAACTATTTTTGCCTCTCTGCAAATGGTTGCATATCCCACTCATCTTCTTCTAGCTTAGCTTAGGTCACCTTCATCTTATTTTGAGTCATCTTGGGCCCTTTTCCTTTGGCCTCTGTATAAAATGTGATGGCTCAAATAGGGGTTTTCCCTTTCTCCCTGGTGGACGTCTTCTCACTCCGAGGGGCCTGCTCTGCGGTACCTAGAGCATTATATTCACTCTAGGGGACCTATGCTTCCATCCATGGGGATGCTTCTTTGCCCCCTATCTATCCTGTGTTGACCCCTCAGGTTCTTCTCTTTCTTCCTTAGGTCCGGGGAGTTCTTCCTTATCCCTCGATCTTGTCTGCTATTGTTGGTCCTCATCCTGCTCTATATCACTTAGGTCAATGATAGGGGGTGTTGTGGGACTTCTTTTCCCTTCACTCCAAAAAATAGAGGAATTATCCCCTACCTCCGGGCTACTCTGTCGGGTGTCTAATAAAAATTATCCCGAAGAGAATACTCATTCTACATATGTGGGAGAATCCATCGGGACCTCTATTGCCTACTCAGTTTGGGTCGATGCATCCCTTCTTTCTGTTCCTCTATCTTGGAGTTTCTAGTTCTCCTCCCACAACTGCTAGACCGGCTTCTCGAGCTAGGTGATTCATCTTTATCATTCTTCCAATTCCCCTCTATGCTCATTTTGGTAGTCCTTCAAAATTTTTTGGGCCATCCAGCAATTGGTCTACCACTCAAGAACTTCCTCTAATGCTGCGTCGACCTAACCATTACTCCTGGAAGTCCCTACATCTTGTGGGCTTTGGTTTGTCAATTCTTGAAGGGTTTGGGCTGCCACATCGAATTTCAGGTCATTCTATTATTATTCTACTAAGAGGAGGAGTTGTCGCAGGCATTTCCTCTTGGGGACTGGTTCTAGCGGCTGGAACTCAACCTCGCTGCTAATAAGCGGTGCTCCTTCTTCTTCATACTCGGGCACTGGGGAATTCCCTCTCTCCTCTATGCATTTGGGCACTGGTGAATGCCATATTTCTTTCATGAAATTGGGCAATGCCAATTTCACAATACTTGCCAACTCCTCTACAGGGCTTCCCTCTTCTTACCCTATTTCGGCAATAGCATCTTGTTGCCTTTCTTGGCCGCCATATCCCTCTATTTCGGGGTTCTGCCTCTACACTTCTGCATGGTGGACCAGTGCTGATATCAGCCCATGGTGGGCCAAGGTGGATGGTGCTCCCTTCTAGTACATAACCGCTTCTTCCTTCAGGGAATTTTCTAGGTATAAGGGCATGTTCAACTTCCTTCCATGCACCAAGTGATTCAGAAACTGCATATGGTTAGTGTGCAAATGGGTATACTTCCTAATGCAAGTAAAGAATCGAGCAACCTACTCGAATATCTTTCACAGATTCATGGGAAGGTTGCATTTGGGTAGCCCTTCCTTATCTATCTGCATATTTTCTCCTGGTAGCAACACTTCGATGTACAACTTTAGCAGTTCACCTTTGTATATGCATTCACCTGTGAGGGGCAATCCAGTCACCTGCGAGATGTATTCGGGGGTGACCAGAATTTCTACCCCTCACACCTAAGTTAAATTGCCCCTCAAGGAGGTAGCGAATTCCTTGGCTACCTCCATATCCTAGCCCTAACTTACCAGGGTACAGTATTCAAACCATCCCTCGGCCTCGAACTATGTTTTTACCATCCCCTTGATTCCTTTCGTATCACTTGACTCATTCTTTTTCACCGCATGATTCTTCGACCTTCCTCCCATGGTGCCTTCCCTTACTGCTATGCTTCTTCTTCTTTTTTTCCTTACTTCTTCAAGAATGTGCCTTCTTATAGGGAAGGCACCTAACTTAGCATTTAATTCTAGGGTATGCCTTTCGAGCCATATCATTGGCATGTGGTTCCGGCCATGGGGGTATATGATTTTTATGACGACAATATTTTTTCGGTACTGCATAATTTATGAATAATTATATAAATATTTGAGTTAGTATGCATGTACCTTATTTGGTGTTTCATGCATCATGAAGAGCATTGATTCACTAATTTGTGACATGGGGGAGGGGTATTTCATTTATGCATATTACGCTAGATTTTGATATTGAGTTGTTTGATGGTTGGTGCTAAAGGTAGACTCCCAATTTGCTCAAAAAACCATTTTTCCATCATCTTTGGAATGTGTGCGGTGATCTCACCCCATAATTCTCTAAGATTTTTTTTTTATTGGGGCGTATTTCCATCACATGGGCGATGGTGGTGGGCAATGGTGATGATTTCATTCCGATCGAGGCATCTATGAGACTTAAGTGTTGGCTATACATGGAAGGCACTATTTGGTACCTTCCTAATGTGGAAGGTGCTTATGTGGTGCCTTCTCAATGTGGAAGGTGCTTATATGGTGCCTTCCCAATGTTGTAGGTGCTCTTTGAATGAATGCGCCTTCCGATGGTGGAAGGCATATCTGATTGGATGTGTCTTTCTATGGTGGAAGGTGCCCTTTCGATGATGTTGCCTTCCTGCTATAGAAGGTGATTATGAATGGGTGCACCTTTTTGATGTGGAAGGTGCTATTGAATACCTACGCCTTCCTGTGGTGGAAGGCACTACTGTATACCTGTGCCTTCCTGGGGTGGAAGGCACCTCGGTCTGTATGTGCCTTCCTGATGTGGAAGGCACCTCGAGATTTTTTTTTTTTTTTTGTGTGGCACCTTCTAGATGTGGAAGGCACCTATTTTTTCCTTTTTTTTGTGTGCCTTATTTATAAGGAAGGTGCCTTCTTCTGGTAGGGTGCCTTCTTCATAATGAAGGTGCCTTATTCTGGCTGGGCACCTTCTTCATACAAAAGGCACCTTCTTCTGGTTGGGAACCTTCTTTATAATGAAGGCGCCTTATTCTGATAGGGCACCTTCTTCATACGAAAAGTGCCTTCTTCTAGCTGGGTGCCTTATTTATAAGGAAGTCACCTTCTTCTGGCTAGGTGCCTTCTTCATAAGTAAGACACCTTATTCTGGTTGGGTTCCTTCTTTATAAGGAAGGCACCTTATTTTGGTGGGGTTCCTTCTTCATATGGAAGGTGCCTTCTTCTAGTTGGGCACCTTATTTACAAGGAAGGTTCTTTCTTCTGGCTGGGAACCTTCTTTATAAGGAAGGTGCCTTCTTCTGTGCCTTCTCGATGTGGAAGGTGCTTTATTCTTGGAAATCATGTTGCAATTGACTGGGAAAGGGTGATCAAGCCTTCTTAGTCTCACTTCACACTACCTCAGCTTCTACCTACGAGTGTCGGTATCGGAATGCTGAGCCAAATTAGGACTGGTTTCCCAGATACCTATTCCTCGTGTTGTCAGGTCCACCTACAAAAATAAAATGAGAAGAAATAAAAATAAAGGCAGTTAGACTCATTCTATGCCTATTAGGCCCTGGATTAGGATGCCTGCAACTTGCATGTGGGCGTCATCCCTGCAAAACATAGCGTAAGAAAAAAAACTAAATTAACTAATTTTTGTGAGCACCTCCATGCTCACTATTTCACCTATTAAGAGTTTGGTTTGGATCTAACAATATGGGGTCTCCCCCATGTCTATTTTGGATTCCACATGTAAGGTTTCAGATGTGTTATAGGGGCGCAGTCAGTGGCCATTGACCATTAACATGGTGTTGTTGCCATCAATTGTTCTAACATGCACTGCCTCATTCTTGATGAGCTCTACCACCTCATACGGTCCCATACATATTTGCATTAATTTACCTTTTCTTTCTTGGAACCGAGAATCGTACAATGCCCATTCTCCTTCTTGGAACTACTTCAGTTTAATGTGGTGATCATGTCACCACTTTCTTTGCTTTTATATGATTTAAATTCTCTGCAAAGCATCCATTTGGATTTCATCCAGCTGATCTAGCTATCGAATCCTTTCTTTTTGAGCGTCATCCAAGCTCAAGTTTAATTCTAAATCCATCCTCAATGTCTTGATTTCAAATTCAATGGGCATCATCACACTCTTCCCATAGACCAGTTGGAAGGGTGTGAAGCCTGTGGTGGATTTCCACATGGTATTATATGCCCAGACTGCCTTTGAAAACCGTGTAGCCTAATATTTTCTATGTTGCTACACGGTCTTCATCAGGATGTTCTCTATTTCTTTGTTCATCACTTCCACTTGCCCATTTGTATTTTTATTGTGTTGAACTCTGTATTGCTCCATCAACTCCTTGATCAACTTGGAGGTAAATTGAGGCCCTTGGTCTATTGTTATCTCTCTAGGGACCCCAAATCGTGTAAAAATGTGGGCAAATAAGAAATCAATGACTATTCTTTCTTTTGAATCTCTCAATGCTTGAACTTCAACCCATTTGGTGACGTAATCTGTATAAACCAAAATAAACCTCCTCCCTATTGAAGGTGGATTAATTGGTCCCACGAAGTCCATGCCCCACTTATCGAAGGGTTCTAGGTGTACCTAATACTAGAGGGGCATTTCGTCTTGATGGGTTGGTCTACCTATTCTTTGGAATTCATCGCACTTGCTGGTGTATGCAGCCGCATCCTTGAATAGAGTGGGCCAAAAATACCCAGCTTGTAGGATTTTATAGGTAGTTCATTTCCCTGCAAAGTGTCCTCTACATGGTTTTTTGTGACACACTTTGAGTACTTCTGAGAACTCCTATTCTGCTACACATCTCCTTATAATATGGTCATATCCTATTTTGAACAGGATGCCATCAATCCATAGGAACAATGCACTTTTCTCTATGACTGCCTACTTTTATCAGAAAGAGAGAGCAGGTGAGGTTATTTTGGTGGCCAAGTAATTGGCTATATCTATGTACCATGAGATTTGCTCACTAATGGTGAACAAATGTTCATCTTTAAACTGGTCTTCCACTGCTGTATGGTCTGATGGTATCAATCTGGATAGAAAATCTACTACAACATTGTCTTTGCCTGGTTTGTCGACTATTGTGATGTTGAATTCCTGTAGTAAGAAGAGCCACCTGATAATTCTTCTGCCAATGGCTGGCTTGCTCATCAAGTATCTAATGGCCGCATGGTCCGTGTGGACAAATACCTTATACCCGATGATATAATGATGGAATTTGTTTATGGCATGCAAAACTGCAAGGAACTCCTTCTCTATCACCGTGTAGTTGAGCTTGGCTCCTACCAAGTTTTTGTTGACATAGTAGATGGCATAAAATTCTTTGCCATCCTTCTATTTGAGGACTACTCCAATCGCATTGTTGGATGCATCATAGTAGATATGGAATGGTATGGCCCAATTTGGTCCTCTTAAAATTGGTTCAGATATTAGTTTCTCTTTAAGAAACTGAAACGCTTCTTTGCAATCTTCTGTCCAATTGAACTCCACATCTTTAGATAATAGAGTATGTAGTGGTTTTGTAATTTTTCTAAATTCGACGATAAATCGTCGATAGTACCCAGCTGATCCAAGAAAACTCCTCACCTCTCTCTACATTCTGGGGTTGGGTAGGTCTCTGATGACCTCAATTTTTCTTTTATCAACCTTTATTCCTTCTACGGAGAGGTGATGTCCCAGTACGATGCCTTCTTACATCATCATAAAGCATTTATCGTTGCTCAAGGAAAAAAAATTTTCCTTGCTTCTTTTGAGCACTCTTTCCAAGTTTGTCATTGCTTCGTCAAAGGTTTCTCCATAGACGGTGAAGTCATCCATGTATACTTCAACCGCGTCTCCCATCATGTCTAAAAATATTCTAAGCACCACCCTTTGAAAGGTGGCAGGTGTGTTGCATAATCCGAAAGGTAATACCCAATAGGCAAACATTCCTCATGGATCTGGATCTGGTTGTATCCACTAAATCCATCCAAGAAGGAGAAATACTTCCTCCTAAATAGTGTATCCAAGACTTGATCAATGAATGGGAGAGGGAAGTGGTCCTTCTTGGTCACTTTGTTTAATGCTCTATAGTCCACATAGATTTGCCACTTCCTATTATTTTTAGGGACTACCACTAATGGTGATACCCACTTGTTGTCAAAAATCAGATAGATGAATTCGATAGTCAAGATTTTTTGCAGTTCTTCCTTGATAATGTCTTTCATTGTTGGATTCATTCTTCTCTATGGTTACCTATTTGGAGTTGCTTGATCATCAAGGTATATACAATGGGTACAGATCTTTGGGATGATACACTTCATATCTGAGTAATCCCATGCAAATTACTATTGGTGTCTAACCAGAAGCTCTTCTAATTTCATCAATTATGTGGGAGTCAACCCACTGCTGACATTCAATGTTCTTCCTAGACCGATGTGTATCTACTAAATGTGGTGATCTTGGGCACTAGCCAATGGTGATCTAGGTGTGGAGATGGAGGACTCCTCATGGATGAAATCCACAATAGCACCATATTCATCTTCTTTTGCCAAATCATTCAATTTCATCACTGAATGGATCATGGATAGCTCAGGATTTTCATGCTTGATCAACATGGGTTCTCCTGATGAGTCAAAAAACTGTGTTGGGGGTGAAATAGTCAACTTTTTAATGTTTTGTCCATCGGAGATGGTCATCAGCCCATCCCAACAACTGATGTAAGTGACAGTTGTTGCTAGCCATGGCCTTTCCAAGATGAGCAGGTAACCACCTAGCCTAGTTTTAGATTGCAAGACTAAAAAGTTGGTTGGGTATTCCCATGTGCTGATTGTCACTATTACATATTCCAACATTCCTTTCGATGCCATAGTTGATCGATCGGCTAGCTACAACACTGTCATAGTGGGTTTCAAGTTCATGAGTTGTAGCCTCTACATGGTCTCCTAAGGCATTACATTTATGGATGCTCCGAGATTGACCAACGTATTGGACAGGAAATATCCCTCAATTTTTATAGTCAGCATCAGGCTTCCTAGGTCTACATACTTAGGATGGCACATTTTGCCCATCATAAAATTTGCTAGTTTACCCATGACATTGATAGTCTAGGTTGCTCTTTGTCCTAGCTTTCTTAGAAACATCTCTCTTATTGCCTTGGTATATATCGAAACATCTCGGATGGCTTGAAATAATGGAATTTTCATGGTGAGGTTCTTCAAGCTAGACAAGATATCAAACTTCGGCTGCATTACTTTCCTTTGTTATTGCAGCCTATTTGGAAATGGAGCCTTTGCTCTCTCAGGCGTTTCTTCTATCACCTCTTCTACAAGAGGTGTTTATCCTACCTCTTCCTCTTCTACTAGTGGAGGTATTCCTACTCCTAGTTTTCTACCAGACCTAAGTTGAATATGGTACATCAGATACATCTCACCGTCCATGTTGTATGCTAGCTAGTTCACCCTGTTATTAGGATTTGTTGTTAGTTGTGTGGGTAGCTTCATAGGTATCACTATTGGCAACACCAATAAATTCTATTGGGGGTGAGCTAGTGCTACATTCTGTGGAGCATGATTCCATGTAGTGTGGCCTCTCCACTACTACCCAGGATATGGATATGGCATCCATGGTTGTTGGTTCAGGAATGTTGTTGGGGATGCATTAGACCAGGGTGATGGCCCCCACAACCTCATGTTAGGTGGTTGAGGTGGGCCTTGGGGCATGTATGGTCCTCCCCCATATGACAACATTCCGGTTGGCATATTCCTCACAAGGGGTTGTGGCCAACTCTTCCGATTGCCTATGAAATAGGCATCCGTGCTTTCATCATCCTCCTGATTACTGGGTAGTTGCGGGAACAATCAATTTTTATGGTTTAGCCTACAAATGCACATACTCTAACTTTGTTATTTGGGCATGCATTATTTGCATGCTTCCCTCTACATTTTGGATAGAAATAAGCCAATGTTGCTTCATTTTCTTGCTTCTTTTTCTCTAATAGCAGTGTATCCATCTGCAATGCTAGAGATGAGAGCATTTCACTCTTTAAATCTTCTAGCATGTTACCTATTTTTGTCTTCATAACTAAAGCAGTTGCTTTCATGGTTGTAGAAGTGGTCTTCCTATCCTTCTTGAGTAGTTTCGGCATAGTTTTTGGATGTCTTCCATAGCATGTTGGTAGACATCACCTCCGAAAATCATGTTAAGAGCCTCCAATGATTCATTGGTAAGTCCTCTCAAAAAGATACTTTTGAGGGACTTATTAGATAGTTTTGTGTGAGGATATCATTGAATATTGAAGTTGAATCTCTCCCAGTATTCCTTGAGAGACTCATATTCTTTCTGTGTCATGCTCAGGATCTCTTATTTGGAGTCTCTTGCTCTCCCAAAATCTTGGTATTGCTCTAAAAAGAGCTTCTTTATTTGATCCCAATTATCAATGTGTTTGTCTCCTAGACTGATGAACCACCACAGAGCTGCATCTTACAATGTGTAAGGAAAGAGTTTCATCTTCTACGTATCATATTTGTAGTCCACAGACATAAATAAGACATCAAACTTAAATAAAAATAGGTCAGGGTCCTCAGTTGGGTATCCTCTGAAGGTCGGAAGGTGAGCAGGGGATATTTTTTTCATTTTGGTATCTCCTACTCCATCAATTGGGAAACTAAATCTATATGATACTTCTTTGTTGTCAACCATTTTTTTAGGAAATGCGGTATCTAATGCAGTATTTATGGCCTTATGGTTGTTTAAGACTTTTTGAGTCAAGGCTCTAAGGTTTTTTGGTGTTATCGTCCGATCTTCTATAGCTTTCCACAACAGGGCTTCCTCTAAGGGTGTCCTATTAAATAGGGGATTTATGATGATTCATTCTTCCCCAAATTTATGGGATGATGAGGCACTTTGCACAAAGTGTGGATCCTCACTCCAATGGATTGCTGGTTGTGGGTCGGGTGAGCCTAATTTAAATTCAAAATATTTGGATGACTTAGGTTCTGGTGGATTGGTTTTTATAAACTGATCGTTAGGTCCTCTTCTTCTTGAAGAACTCATACAAGGTCAGATAGAAGGTTTCTAGGTATTGTAAATAATCTATTTGAGATGCTTAACCGAAAACGACACCAAAATATTATGGGCCAAACAAGGTTAACTTATTTCCTACTTTTTTCACATGCCCGTGCATTTAATTTATCAACCCAGGGAGCTTTTTAGACTTATGAAGGGTCTTGAACAATATTTATTACAATATCACTTGAGATGAGTCTGCTAGTTCTACTATTGGGGTGTTTCAATGGTCATCAATCATTCATACACTCCTCAATAATTTATATAAAAACAATTATATAGAAAGGAAATATTCATGCATTCCTATAAATAAACATATTGCAATACTATAAATAACAATGCGATAAAAAATCTTATAAAAGAGGTAAAATAATATAGAAAACACAAGAAAAATAGGGGAAGAAATACTGGCTCAGAGTGGGCCCAGGCTCTAGCAGCTTCCTCCCAGTTGAACACGCACTTAGAAACTCTTAGAACTATATTATAATTATCAAAGTATTACAATGCTTCTTCTATATATCTCTCTATATTTACTATCAAAATATTCTATATATCCTCAGAGAGGTCTGTGTGTGTTTATATAGCACACCCACAGATCTTCTATTACAAAGAAGTTATAATAGTCGATTCATTCCAGACTAAACTAAGATAGTCTGGTAAATGTGATCAACATCTGCTAAAACTAGCATTCATTTCTAATGGTGGCATGTTCACTAATTGTTTTGTGCTTTGCCTGGCATTGGTAGGATGTTATCATACATTGATGCGATCCCCAATTTAACTCTACATGACATAGAGTTGGAACTACACCAGTCTCTGTTGTCCACGTCATGCTTGTATAGTCAATGGGCGAAGAACAGGGATGCATTCCCTATGAGGAAGGTTCCTAAGTATATCGGGTGCCTTCTCTATGCGAAAGACACCTTAATACCATTGGCGCCTTCCTGTAAGAGGAAGGTGCTTATGTTTTGTTGGTGCCTTCCTATGAGAGGAAGGTGCTTGCCTTCTAGTGGTGCCTTCCTATCGGTGCCTTTCTTATGAGAGGAAGGCGCTTGCCTTCTAGTGGCACCATCCTATCGATGACTTCCTTATGATAGGAATACACTTGCCTTATAGTGGCACCTTCCTATCGGTGCCTTCCTATGAGAGGAAGGCGCTTATTTTCCTTTGGTGACTTCCTAGAAGAGGAAGGCACTGGCCTTCTATTGGTGCCTTCCTAGGAGAGGAATGCGCTTATCTTTCCTTGGTGCCTTCCTGGAAGAGGAAGGCGCCTACTTATGCTTGGCACCTTCCTGGAAGAGGAAGGCTCCTACTTATTCTTGGTGCCTTCCTGGAAGAGGAAGGCGCCTACCTTCTCTACATTGATTCCAAAAGAAACAAAGTTCCAGGTCCATGAAAAGACCTCGACTAATCCAAATCTAACTAAATCAACTACAATTCCACAAAAACACATTGAAAATACATTAATTAGATAACACACATAATTTCATCAAATAATTATATAATCATTCATAAACATATTTAATCCTTATTATACAGCCGCATAATAATCAAGAAAATTTATACAAAATATGAGCATTTATGATGATCATCACTCATCTCGCTGTGCAAATGGTTTAAAGATGCTGAGAATTAACAAAAGTACAAGTTCCTCCTTACCTAAAAATCCCTTGCCCTACACTAGGGCAAGTATCCCAGAGAGAAAAATAAATAGTGATTATCATCCCTTCAAAGTAATCCAACAAGAAATAGTGATTATTATCACTTCAAAAGATGCAAAAGAAATAATAATTATTATCACCAGGAAAAGCACAAAGAAATAGTGGTTCTAACCACTACAAAAATCCCTTGCTCACCAAATAAATTTGAGAAACTCCCTTGAGAAATTCAAAATTAAAAGAAAATAAGGGAGTCTTGAACTTGAATCCCTAGAATTATCAACATTAGAGAACCATAAGGTGATCCTCATTACAGTTTTGGTGGATAGCCTACTTTTCAATGGTGGTAGCCTCCTGCATAATGATATGTTTGCCACTTAAGCAACTTGCTTAGGTATAGACCAATTTTTTAATATGGATGAGCTAGCTTGTTGTAACCTATATTACCTAGTAGTCTAATCCAACTAAGTACAAAACTCAGGATAATGAGATTCGTAGAATGATCTCTAGTGCCGATGGGCTAAGAGAATCCCATTTACACTAGGGTAATCTTATGTGTTATCATGGTAATGAACTCACGTGCACACACAAGGATATTTATTATCTTGGTTATCTTAGTAGGTGCATACTTTGTAAAAATATCTTGTATAGTTATTATATGACTTTTTATTAGATAACTAGAGTGTTTAAGTCTCTTCAAAACCACTAAATAATATCATATCATATTACATTATGCATTTCATTTTACATCATGTTGTCACATGTTTGTCATAATTCTAAAATCCATTACATAGTGTCAATAATAACATGAAAATAATAAAGATACATTTTGTACAGTCTATGGTGCTAGCATCTAATGAGTCAAAAAGTCATTATACATATAAAATTAAATCCAATCAATCATTACTTTCAATCATACACATTTAAAAATTTTGTTTCTTAAGTGGTATTCATGATCTAGGATAGATACCGGTTAAATATTAGCAATAATATTTAGATGGCCACTGACTATTTTATGCATACCTTTTAATTTACAAAAGCATATGAAATTAAGCATCCACATCTACATATCATCAAATCACATCATCAAATAAATACATGCATCCATGTTATACATCCATCATAACATCATATAGCAAATATAAGCATAGCATAAATATCATGAAGCAATAAGGAAACACATGATGATAATAGAAACTCATATATATATATATAGATATATATATAGATATATGTATGGGACCAAAAGATACATCGTAATCCAATAACTATACATTGGCTACAATAAAGTGGGTCCTTAAACCTCACACTTCAAAAAAAAACAAAAATCAAAATAAACTTAAAAACATAAAAAATAGGGTCCAAAACCCACCAAAAACATAAAAAAACTCAAAAAAATGGGCCAAAAACCCACTAAAAACAAGGCAGAATGGGCAAGAAAATGAGACGGATCTAGACTGAACCTATAGTATTTTTGGACACAAAAAGAATATATTTTATCCCCCAAGAAGGCCTCCATGGTTGTACCACTCCATGGGAATGAGACATTTGGCCTTTTGCCTCCAAAACTATTCATCAGCATAGTCAAAAATCACCTCCAAACAGGTATTTAGTACCATGCGCAAAATAAAGAGTTACCCCAATTAAGTCATATGTGTCAAGTGACTCATTGATTTAACATATTTCATACCCTCATAGACTCGTATCTTGAGGGAGTAGTCATCATAATGAATTCAAAAATCGAATCAACATTAAAACACTCAAAAGTGTAAATTCCATGCATTCAAAAGAATATTGGCTAAAGATAAAATTTTCAAGCCCATGCTAGGGCAAAGAATAAGCATAAGAAGTAAATAAAATAGGCTTGACCTCCTTGAAACCTCATGAATTGACCCATGTAAAGGTTTACAAGGATACAAGGCACCAAGACCTAGTATGCCCTAAGCCCCATAAGACTATCATTACAACACGGTTGAAAGGTATACCTAAAATTGATCCTTCAACTATGTCAATAGAAATTATTCTAAGAATGTATGCTTTTCCACAATGGAGGCATATAAAGTTGATTAGGTTAATTAAAAACCTTGATCATTCAATTATTTAGTGATCTATTTTTTCTCAATGCTTTGTTTCACATTGTGCATCCCAAAAATAGGGCATCTGTAGACACCTAAATCACATAAATCAGATAATACTATAAGTGCATCACATATGCCATCTTATCGACAACATATGGCCCTATTGGGCATACCTCTAGGCTAGAAAAAGGCTTCCAAAATCTTCTAAAACTCAATTTGGAGGGTTCCTAGCATTCTAGGACATTTTTGGGGCTCCTATTGGTGATCGTCCCACCCAGGGACGGTCACAATTAGTGATCGTCCCACCCAGGGATGGCCATCAAAAACCATACCTAGGTGGGACGGACCCTAACCAGACCTTTGAAAAAGTCAAAGGACATTCTAAATGGCAAAAAAAGGCTGCCATTAGCACGTCCAATCATCCCAAATTGATTGGGGACCTGCTAATGGACAGTGGTACAGTTGATTGGGAGCACCTAAAGGGGTAACCTTCTCCCAATCAGCCCATGATGTGATTAGGACATGTGGCATCACCTTCCTCACATGGCAAATATGCTATTTTTCCCTATATGCCATTTTGGGCTATAAAGAGAGATTCAAACTCCCAATTTTAGAGAGGAGAATTTGGAGAATTAAGCCATGAAGTGCTGCCCAAATTGAAACCCACCTTTGCAAACCAAAACATGCCTTTACCTTGGCCTTGAAACCCTCTTCATTTCAAATGATATTTCAAGGGCAATAGGATTGAACCATCAAAACCAAACCAAAAAAATTGAAGAACTCTTTGGCCCCATCTGTCAACAACACCCTTACCAAGTTTTGGACCAATTCCCACAGCCATAGGTGACAAAACTAAGGCAATTTTGTAACCGTCCCACCTAGGGACGGTCAACAGTCTATCCATGGCACACCTAGGTATGGCCACAAAATAGGTTGGAATTTTAGATAAATTCCTCCATAGTCCCCTTAGGAATGTCTAGAAGGATCTCTGGTCCAAATTTGAAGCAATTTGGAAGAGTTTTGATGCAGGATTTGTGATCCCCAATGTTACAGGTTTATTTGGCTCACCCAGGAACGGTCACCATTTCTGCATAGTTTAGCCTTAGATCTTGCTTCCAAATCTATTTATTTGCATTTAGATCATCTTAAAATATGTTTATGCTTAATTTAGATCAGTTTTTATGCATTTAAATAATCTTTTATTGTTGTAGAATATGCTCTCCTTTCATGGTTTTATGGGTTTCTTCTATAACACAGGTGCTACTAATCCCCCTTCAATCCCTTGTCTTCAAGAATAGGAATGCTAGGCAAGAGGAGGAGATAAGGAGGCACAAGTTTATCAGCCCAAAAATAGCTCTCGAGTGTGGTAAGTGGGAGTTCACAAACATTTATTATCGCCTTAAAGGCCTCCTTCCAAGGGACTAGATCCCTTGGTTATTGTAATGGAATTGTATCAATTTGTAAAGCCCTCAAGGGGATATTTTGTAATCTGGTTTTGAAGCTACTTATGAATGAATAGAGATATATTTTTATCATTTGGATTACCTATTTAGCTTCATTTTGGTAGATTACATGCTTATGCTATCTTTCCTTTGAATGCTTTATAATTGATATACATTGCTAGTAAATGCCCTTAAGGCGATATCATGAATTTAGATTCTTCACCTTGGTAACTATGCATCTAATTTTCCATAGGTAGGCAGTAGTAGTAGTGAAGAAGAAAGGAATATAAGAAAAATAAATACAAAAAATTTTATCATGAAAATAAAAATAGGCACAGTCAAGGTAAACATGATAATAAGATCAGTCAAAGACACAAGAAGAGTTTTTATGTTGAAGAAGCAAGCAATGCTTCCAGTAGCAGTGATGAAAGTCTCTCAAATAGTGAATGAGAAGAAATTCTATTTTTGGCCATAGAAGAGAATGAAGATGCTCCTATTGTTGAAGACCAAGAAGAAGAGGAATATTCAAAAGATGAAGAGGAAGCCATAGTTGACATAGAAGAGGAACTCATTATTGCTCTTGAAGAGTTGAAAAGGGTTAGAAAGAAGAACTCAAGATTGAAGGCTCAAGTACAAGAGGATGAGAGAACAAAGGCAAAGATTCTACAAGATCTCACCAACTTAAAAGTTAAGGTTGAAGAGGTAAGGAAAGTTGAATAAGGTATGGCTAAGCAGTTAAAGGCAAAAGAGCTAGAATGTGAAAGACTAGAATATGAATTTGTCACTCTAAGGAAGGGAATTGAAAAGTTTAATGATAAGATATATCAGTTTAAGAAAAGCTAAAAAAAAATTAGATGATATTATCAAAGCACAAAGATCTCCATTTATCAATGTTGGACTTGGTTTTGAAGAATATCAAGAGAAATAAAAGGGGGAATCAAGCTCAAAAGAAATAGAGGTACCAATGAAAATTGAATAAGAGCCCAAAAACTATGTTGATATGTTGAGAAGTGGAAGCATGGATATGTTGAGAAGTGGAAGCATCAATGAGGAAGAAAATAAAGCACCATCAAGGGACAGGGACCATCATAGAAAAAGCAATGAGATAACCATGCAACAAAATCCTCCAAGGCAATCAAACAGGTTTTAAAATTTCTTCCATGGTCATTGTTTCTCATGTAATTGAAGAAGCAAAATTTACAGCATCACCTTAAGGGCTCTTTATTGCAATGTAATGTAGATTAAAACAAACATTCAAAGGGAAAGTGCATAATAAGTAATCTATTGAAATGAAGAGTAGTGTGTAATAAAAGAGGTGGATTTATCCTTGTATTCATTCACTCATGGATTCAAATAGGATTAAAATACATCCCCTTGAGGGATTTATAATTTGATACATTTCAATATTACAATGATACAAGGGATCTAATCCCTTGCAAGGTCTTAATGGCGTGCTCTAATTTTCATTTAGCATCCTAAACTTGAGAGCTAGTCTTGGGCCTATACTTATGTGCCTCTTAACTCCTCCATCATATGTATCATACCTGCACCTACACATAAGGGATTAAAATTGGTTAATAGCATGTGCGTTTATAGATATAAAACCTTGAAAACATAGAAATGCATGAATCTAGAAATAACATAACTTATATATAATAAATCAAAACAACTACAAATTATCTATAATTCAAGAATGATGTTATCTAGATATTTTTGGAAGGATCTAAACATGAAATGAAGGTAAATTATTAGCAGAAACTGTGATCATTTATGGCAGGGACAACTAGACCTGTAATAATGAAACCTCCAATTGGACCATCTAAACACCTCCAAATCTCACCAAATTTGGATACAAGGCTAATATAGACATTCTTAACTAACCTATGGTGGAATTTACTCAAAATTACCTACTATTTTCTAATAATCCCTAATAGGTGCAACTAGCTACTGCTAACCGTCCCCAGGTGGGATGGTTACAAATCTACTTGGAATTTATCACCAATTCTAGTGGGATCTGGTCCTAAAATCTCCTAGATGTTATGTCAAAAAATGGGGTCAAATTGCTCTCCAATATGACTGGTTTTGAAATGGTTTTAGTTAATTTGGGATGCACCTAAAAGTACGTTTGAATGATGAGGGTTTCAAGGTAAAGTGATGGTAGAATTGGGTAGCACTTCATTGTCAAATGCTTCAACTCTTCTCCTTGAAATTGGGTGAATACACCTATTTTTATAGCCTAAATAAAGCATCTAGGGCAAAGGGGCAAGTCTTGGTATGCAAGGCAGGTTTTTCCACTTGTCAAAACCCTTGCCATGATTGGGTATAAGAGGTTACCCATTTGGGGACTCTAATTAGGAGTTCTTGGTCTCCATGACAGGATCCCAATCAATTTTTGATGATTGGACAGAGAATATGGTAGTAATTTATTGCCATTTCTCCACCCATTTAACTTTTGGGGTGTCTATTTAGGGACGATCCCACCTAGGAACATTTTTGGATGGTCGTACCTAGGTGATATGATCACCATATGTGACCATCTCTTGGTGGGGCAGTAATAAGGATATGCCCCAAAAACTCCCAAAAGTGCTATGGAGCCTTATGTTACCATAGAGGGTTTCCCAATGGGGCCATATGATGTCAATAAGAGTGGCGCAAGTGGTGCACTGGAAGTCTTATCCGATTTATGTGATATTAGTGTCTACAGATGTCTCTTTTTGGGATGCACTATGTGCAACAAAGCGCTGAGCAAAATAGATGACTAAATCGTTAAATGATTAAGGTTGTTCATTAACATAACCAACTTTGGATACCTTCATTGTGGAAAGAGCATACATTCTTGAAATCCTTGCTTTTGACATAGTCGAAGGATTCATTTGGGTATACCTTTTAGCCATGATGTAATAATAGTTGTAGGGTCTTAGGGTATACTAGGTCTTGGTGCTGTGTTCTTATAAGCCTTTACATGGGTTGATTCCCGAGGCTTCAAGGAGTTCAAGCCTATTATTGGTTTCTTATGCTGATTATTTTCCCCAACATGGGCTTGAAAATTTGTCTTTTGCAAAGATTCTTTTGAATGTATGAAAATTGTATTTTTGAGTGTTTTAGTGTTGATTTGATTTATGAAATTATTATTATGACCACCCCCTCAAGAGATGAGTCTATGAGGGCATGACCAATGATAAAGCTATGAGTCGCTTGACACATATGACTGAATTGGGATAACTCTCTATTTTTCCCGTGGTACTATATACCTATTTGGAGGGGATTTTTGATCATTTTGATGAGCATTTCTAGAAGTAAAAGGCTAAAAAAGTCATTCCCTAGGAGTGGTCCAGCCATGGAGGCATTATTGGGAAATAAATAAATGCTTTTAATGCATCCATAAATGTTGTTGGTTTAATCTTGATCCCTGCTAATATGGTGACCATTTTACCTTATTTTTGGGGTTTTTGAGTTGTTTTTGTCAAATTGTTTGGTTATAATCCTAGGGGGGATGAGTAAACTATTCATGACCATCCTAGGGTGGTATGGTAATCCAAATGTCTGCTCATCCCACCAAGGGGCGGTCGATTTCTTTTGGAGCTATATAAGCCCAAAATGGGGTAAATAGGCTTATTTGTGCATTTTGCTTGGAAAATTTGGAGAGGAGAGAGGTAGGAAAGTGATTTTCTGAAGTGGAGTGCTGCAATATCTACCTAAAAACATGAGCCATCCCGTGGACGCGACGGGTGGTGGATTCGGTGCGAAACGGGTATGGAACATATTTCCTTCTGTTCTCCGTTTATTGTGAAATTGGAAATTCTTCTGCAATTTTCATACTACACACTAAATAAAGTTTAAGAAACCTTAAGAATAGTGTAATGTATGAATTTGAGCTGTTATTTGTGATTTAGATGCTTAAAATTAAGGTTTTATGCTAGTTTTGTTTATGTTTTTTAGGGTTATTTTAGGGGTCAAAATGACCCTATTTTAGCCATTTTTTGGGACCATCCCCATAGGGTATGTGTAGACACTAAAATATGGTTAATCCAATTAAGCACACACAAAAAATGATAAAATTGACATCATATGGCCCCTTGGGCAGCCCTTAGGAGGCTCACAGTGGTTCTAGCCACTTTGGAAGGGTTTTTGGACGCTACTGGTCCAATTTTGGGAGGTTTTGGCCCAAAATTCACCATAGTCCCACCCTGGGATGGTGGCAGATTCCCACCATATCACCTCGGTATGGTGGTGAGCCATAATCCTGGGGTGGTACGATGAACAAGTTTAACCCAAAAAAAGTCAAATTTGGGACATTTGGTGGCTAGAAAATACCATTTAGCATGCCATATGGTGCATGCGGCTCATAGGGCACTGAGTCCTTATGACACACTTCTTAAAGGATGCCCAAATTGGATATTATCTTCCACACCCATTGCATACCTCCCGTTTGACAAATGGCACCTCTTGCCATGCATGCCCTTGCATGCCTTTTTGCACATGAGCCCCTTTGGGCTATAAAATGGATACATGGTCCACACAAAAAGAGAGAGAGGAGTTCTAGGATCTGAAATGGAGTGCTTCCAAGATTTCTCCCCAACTTATTGAGCTTTCTTGCCCTCAGAATCTCCTCTTAGCGAAGGAGGTTACCGGGTGACTTCAAGAGGGCCTTTTGAGCATAACTTTTCCATCCGGGTGAATTTCTTCACCAAATTCAATGAAAAAACCCCTTATACTATTTAGGATAATTAACCAATGGTATTGGTAGCAAAAAGTGCACATAATTGGGGGGTATCCCTTCCCAGGGTGCCCCCCAATTAGTTGCAGTCATCATTGCCTCATGGGATGAGAAAAATCCTTGCATAATTTTACTATTATTATTTTAATGATATTGTTCTAGACTATCATATTATGTTGTGATTTAAATTTCATGCAATGTGGAGTTAAATTGACTGAGTTATAGAATTTTTAAGTTTTTGTAGGTCCGTAGGGCCCATCTGGGCACCCTAGTTGTATGCAGGTGGATCTGGGCCTCAATTTTAAAATCTAGCCATATGGGTTGTCTTGAAATCTCTATTTATTCATTCTGTCCAAATTTTGGGATTTTTGGATATGTTTAGGTTTGGGATTTGCTTGTCTTGGTTTTCATAGGTTTTAGGCAGGAAGCACAAAATTAAGGGGTCTATGGATGCAATTTCCAATATTTTTTTGGTGATATCCTCTCAAAAAATCTTCTTTGACATCTCCACAAATTTTCAAGGCATTATGAGTTTATTTGATTTAGTTTTAATATATGTGTTATTTTACCCCTATGGGGATTACATGTTTTCCACCATACACCCTTGCTACTTGATCAATTTGGCTTCCTTGTGTGCAGGTTCAGGTTCTTAGAAGGCATTGGGAAATAATAGTAGACATCATAAATTGAAGATACAAGCAGTGGTAGCATTGACCCGCCCACCTCGATTGTGGGTATTAGGAAAAGCACTAGATGT
Organism: Wollemia nobilis; assembly: GCA_028583015.1. Taxonomy (NCBI): domain Eukaryota; kingdom Viridiplantae; phylum Streptophyta; class Pinopsida; order Araucariales; family Araucariaceae; genus Wollemia; species Wollemia nobilis. The sequence goes on from JAQPPZ010017052.1 coordinate 11,063,083, forward strand.
GCACCTTGATTCCTTGGAGGAATTGATCCTTGGGAACCCCAAACATTGTAACAATTGTATCAATTGTTATAAAGGTGAATTTTTGATGGATGGTGGGGTTCACCAGGAAAATTTGAGTGGCAGTTTCCATGCCTAGGTTGAGAATGGGTCGGATTTGTTCATTTTATGTTCAATCATTCAGATTCCTAGGTTGGCCAAAATGAAGCTAAACTATTCTATCTGAAGATTCTGATTTATATGAATACAAAAGACATAAATGAATCCTAATGTGATTGAATACAGAGAATATATAAAATGGAGAAGAATACACCTAATTTTTTATGTCTGATGAAGATTTTGAAGCTTGTAGGAGTCCAGATCATCCTAGATATGAAAGGATCATCTGTAATTGTACAAAATCATCCCAAATCATAGGAGATCATTCGATATCACCCAATATTATCAGCAACCTAACAAATTCATCAGGAAATTTTTTTAGAAACCTGCAATCAAGAAAACAGACACCAAAAACCAAAAATGCAATTGCAAGAATGATGCAAAATGATAGAAATAAGAGTATAGATGTTTGAATGATAAATCCATATATCAAATTAAATGAAAAGCACTATTTTGGAAACTTATTTTGAATTTTATGATGCAATTATGCTAAATGAGGTGAACTCCAAGATGCAAGACATAAGTAAATTAATCTAATGCACCAATAAATAAGGAAAATGAGATAGAGAATGCAAACTCAGGGCTCTGATTGCCTCCAAGCTGAATTGCAGACCGAATCATCTGTCATCGTACAAGATCATCACCGATCTTGATAGGATCATCTAGAATTGTAGTTGAATCACCTGCGACGATCCGAGCTACCTTCGGCTGAAACACAATGAAATCCTACAACAAAACTTGAAAACACAAGTGCAAATGATGGGAGATCACAACAAAAACTAAAATTGTAGGGAAATAATCAGTCAGGCAGCCAGGTAGGGATTCAAGGAGGGATTCAAAGGGATAAACTAGGAAATTCCTAGTTTATATAGGATTAGGGGTAGGTTAGGAGGTTGGGGATCATCCCAATATGGGAGATCCTCAACATGGGAATCTCCAACCGCGTAGACAAGCTTTTGTCCAAGTTGGAGAGTTCGTTAGAATAGAAGCTAATTATGAAAATTTGATTTTGGGATAAAATCGTCTAGACATTCTGTTCCAGATGAATTCATCCGATTTGGGACGATATCGTCAGATTGGTGATGATATCATCAGATCGACGACGATATCGTCCAACAGTCACAACAACCTCTAAAAATGGCACAAAAAATGAGGTAAGTGGTTAACAGGCAGTTTTGGGGTTAAAATTAAAATTTCTACTTTTTACTGATGTTTTAACTGCACCAATTTTAGGGTGCTACATTTTGCCCCCTCTTTAGCGCATTTTCCAAAAAAAATGTGTTAAATACGAGTTCTTCACCCTTTATGAGAAAGAAAAAATTTATTCCATTTTTAGATGACGATTCTAGGTCGAATCGTACGACTGTTTGCTATGGTTCCCCCTCCGAGTTTTTACCCAAATCAAACGTTTGAGGTAAAAGCACGAAAAAGAAAAAATTAAAAAAATGTCATTTTGAATAAAAATAAGAAAAATAGGGTAAAACCCTAATTCATTTTTATTGTTAACTTTCGCTGTTTCAGAGCTCTGCAGGCGAAATGGTGGAGACGGTACACAGATCGACAGAGATTCGACGCGGGTTGCGAGTAAGGGTCTAAACCTAGTTTTACTATGTTTTGACTTGATTTACTTAATTTTTGACTTGAATTTTAATTTTTTTGGGCATCACGGTTGTTTTTAGGCCGTCGACGAAATCATCTCTATATTGTCGATTTCTTCTAGGGACGAAATCAAAGAAATAGGGGTGATCCCGTCCAATAAGGGGCAATCCCCAAATTGAAGAACAGAGACGATTTCATCCTATTAAGGATGATTTTATCTAAATTTGGTATGATATCATCCAATAATGGGCGATATCAACTTTTATGGGATGATTTGATTTTAATTGATTTTTTAATGATTATGTACTAATGATTTTTGTTGTTTTATTGCTTATTTTGTAGAGGGGATTGCTAAAGAATCGAGAGTGGAAATACGAAGGTCTAAGAGATGATTTGGCCATGATCGATCAGGCTGAGCAAGATATATTGGTAGAGGTAGGACTACAGCATGTGGCAGAGATGCCACAAATTCCTACAAACATGGGACTACTAACAGCCCTAGTAGAGAGATGGTATCCGGAGTCATCTTGCTTTTGGCTACCGATAGGGGAGATGACTCCCACTCTAGAGTATAAATGGAGGATCTTGAGGATCCCCATACATAGTCGATTCATAACCCCTTTGACCAATCAAGGCCACGCCATGATGAGATTGTGCAAGGACCTGAGCTTTATCTTGGAGAAGTGCAGAGTGAACATCTAGGCTTTGAGGTGGATGCCTAGGGCATCTCGGTTGATCCAGGTTTTGGCAGGGGTGGTGGGTGGCCTTCTTCTATGCCACCAGAGTGGATGCAAATTACCGTGGCTACTTTTAGATGTGGTCTATGACATGAGAGACCACAGATATAGGTTTTCTTGGGGTAGCTTTGTACTATGCCACTTGTATAGGATATTTTATAGGGTCATATACAAGGGGGGTCAATGTCTGGTGCTGACATCGCTTCTACAGGTTTGGTACTGGGAGCACATTGCGATGTGGAGGTCGATAGGGCTTCCACTAATAGGATTTGATTGAGAGAGACCTCAAGTTTTTTATTGGTGGCTCTAGAGATGGTCATAGCGATAGATAGATCTGTCGATGTCTCAGAGGTTGCTGGATGACCTCACCCTAGATCAGATCACCTGGAGACCATGGAGAGAGCATCCAGGGTGGGTAGAGGATGGACAGGAGTTGGATCTCATCAGGTGATTCATATGGTTGAGGACAAAGTGGGGAGAGGTAGAGCGCCACCGCTATGACTAAGTTTTGAGACAGTTCAGTCTATAGTAGGGGATCCCTACTCTTAGGGATTATGAGTACACCCGAACTATGTATGATAGTACCACACTGAGCGGGGCTCTAGACATGTAGTGGTTATGGATTTAGGATGTTGATGATGTCCCCATTTAGCCAGTGGATGGGGATGATGCAAGGATAGCAGATGGATATGATGCCTAGTATGTAGGCATCCGCCCTCCTCGGATGACAAGGGCACAAGGTATGATGCATGCTATAGTGCAACGGATGGAGAGGTGGCACTAGGATGCCATCGATGCAGTGAGGGGTCACGAAGGAAGGGATCAACGATGGCCTAATTAGGAGAGATGCTGGAGAGTACCATAGGATCTAGAGAGACAGTAGCAGCTAGAGAGGAGGGAGGAGAGGAGAGAGGAGAGGAGAGAAAGACTCCCTAATCAGTAGAGGGATAGGCCACCATTGCTCGATAGGGGAAAGGGTGTCGAGGTGGGGGAGAGCAGTGATATGGCATCTCTCTGGGCAGATAATGCATTCCTATGAGCTCAGATGTAGACTCTATAGGATGAGGCTACATGGCTCAGGGATCTAAGCAGAGGGGTGACCATTTTGGAGCTAGCACGATCGGTTGCTTAGACCACATTCTATGAGGGAGTGTACTACCAACTAGTTCCAGAGGGCCAAAGGATACAGTTGCCAACTAGCATTGTGGAGCCGATCAGGATGGGATCATCGAGAACATCATCACAATCGACATCAAGGATCCACGATATAGGATGGGATTCGATGGGACCACCTCCTCCACCTCAAGGTAGGAGAGGAGATGATGCTGAGATCTCGAGGTCTTCTCGAGACTAGATACACATTATACATAGACTATTTTTGAGATGATTGAGTATGCCAGGGTATAGATTGTGGCATACCAATCTGTTTTGATATGATGTATATACTTCTTGATATATATATGATTTTATTTTTGTGATATGACTTGTGCATATGTTTTGTGATGCTTTTAATATTTTAATTGTTGATTGACTATTCATGTAATTATTTCATTTGAAAATATTATAATTTTATGTCATGCTATAAAATTAAATGAAATAATCTGATGTAAAAAAACTAGTTGTTGTGGTGTGTTTTGATGAAAATAAAGTGACTTCTAACAATAATTTCAAAGGACATTGTCACTGTTACATGACCATTTCATGGAGTCGTCGCTCGCTAGGTCATCAAGCTAATCCCAATATGAGAAAAATATTGCTAAAAGTAAAAGGGTGCTTAAGAGACTTTCTTAAGACTTTGTGTTGTGATGATGAAAAATGATGATTGTGATGATTTGTTTTCAGATTTCCATGAAAATATTATGCATGAAATATTAAAAATATGATTTTTTCTAGGCATAAAATTCCTAAGTATGATAGAAATTTGAACAATTCCCTAGGAATTATACCATCGTCGCAAAAAAATGAATGTTTGACATAATGAAATGAAATAGGAAATTTTTCATTCTTTTTAAAGCACAATTGTGTAACATAATGATTTAAGCCATATGATTTTATGGATTAAATAAATGGGAAATAAAATTAGAACGATGGTTTGTGCTAGGCATAGAATTTTAGGTAGACTTATACCATCATCACAAAATCCAAAGAAGAAATTGATATAATAGTTTTATTGCATAATTGATTTTTGATTTTGAGATAAACAAAAAATATAAAAATGAGGACATGCACTAGGCATAAAGTTCCACTTTAGGTTTAGGATCTATACCATCATTGCGAAAGTCAAAAAAATATAAATGTGACTTTATTGCTAGATTTTTGAACATGTTTTGCAAGAAAATTTTGGATTTTTGAAAAAAATGTATTTAATTGATTTTACGCTAAGCAGATATTCTCAAGTAAGAAAGTCAAATTATTCCAGAAGATTTGAATAAATATTTTAAATTATCTCAAAGACAAATTTTAGATTTATAAGGAACCCCGTGTGCATACGTGATTTCATTGCCAATCTTGATCTATCATAATGATACAAAATATCTCAAACACAAATGTGTGTGCAATTGTAATGTTCATTTATCGATTTTGAACAAGATAATTTGATACAAGTAATTTGAATTAACCAAATGAGTGTTCGTTGACCATGATTTATATGCATGTAACCGTACTAGACTACTATGTAAGTCGGGTCATCAAGAGCTATCTGATCCATAAGAGGACATAGGTTTGTACAAAAGAAGGTCGCTAATGTGACAAACATATCACCATGCTAGGAGTTACCCAATGTCAATAAATTTGGGCACAAATAACCTGTTATGGGGTTTACCTCACAGTTTTTGAATAATTGAGAATTCCAGGGATTCAAGCTTCACACTTCCTTCTTTCAAAATAGGGGGGGGGATTTATTGCTTTTTGATTTTTATTTTATTTTTTTGTTATATATATTTTTTTTTTTTTTGTATTTTTCTTGACATTGAGATAATTTTGAAATATTGCTGAGATGGTACAAAATGATACTGCAATAATGCTTCTGAATAATTTCTCTTTTTCTCATGATTTTTCTTGATTTTCTTCTTGATTTTCTTTTTCTTCCTATACTAGGGATACTTGCTAGGATTGGCTGTAGAGCAAGGGATTTTTATTCGGGCGAGGGTGAGCTTGTCCTTTTGTCAATTCTCAAAGATTCTAGACCATGTGCATGATAGGATAGCAAGGGAAACTTTTCGCTCAAGAGACCACTTCTACTATGTAGCATCGTTTTGAATTTGCAATGAAATAATTTTAATGTGAAAAGGTGTACTTGGTTCAAGTAAATAACAAGATCAGTTCTCTATGCTCAAAACTTTATTTAATTCAACTGTGGACTTCGATGTAAGAGAGATTAATAATAATACCAAATAAGATCAAGATATTTATTCATGTGAGTGTGAAAGTGAGGGATTCCAAATAAATGCTAATTTATCCAAAATAACTGAAAATATAACTGCAATACTTCAAGAATTAACAGGTGCAAAATAGAAGATGTTTTTGAGGATTTTGATGATTTTTATTTTTTTATATTGGTTTTAATTTACATAATATTACTATTTTTTGAAATTTTTATATGAATTACTAATATGAGACAATATGTATAATATATACAGTGACGAAATTACCAGATTTATGCATAATAGTGCTTAAGATGCATAATGTTCATAGGTTCTTTAATATCTTTACCATCTAAGGTAGCTAATCTGTATGCTCCCGATCCAAATTTATCAGTGATAATATATGGCCCAAGACAGTTAGGCTCGAATTTTCCTTTAAGGTCTTTAGTTGCATTAGTGTTTTTTTTATTTTATTTTAAGACGAGGTCACCTATCTCAAAGGATCGATTATGAACTTTCTTGAGATATGCTCATTTGAGCTTGTTCTGGTAGGCACGAAGATGTTCCAAAGCATTAATGCACTTCTCATATAGGAGTTCCAGCTGACTAAATATGCCAGCATGATATTAATCTCCTACTTTAGTAACTTGAAGTACTAGATCCAAAGAAGGAACTTCTAGTTCAAAGGGAAAAATAGCCTTAGCGCCATAAACCAAAACAAAATGTGAAGTGCTCGTGGGAGTACAAATGTTAGTTAGATAAGCCCACAAAGTAGGATATAATTGAATGTGCCAATCATGGCCAGATTTATTGACCAGTCTCTTGAGGATTTTAATTAATATTTTATTAGATGCTTCTGCTTGGCCATTACCCTAAGGATAATAGGGAGTGGACCAACAATGTTGAATTTTATATTTTTGACATAGTTTCTTTACATATTTGTTTTTGAAACAAGTTCCATTATCCGAGATGAGATTTGTAGGAATTCCAAACCTACAAATAATTTGATTAAGAATAAACTTGGAAACTTGTGTTCCAGTGCAAGAAGTTAAGGGCATAGCTTCGACCCACTTCATAAAATACTCGGTGGTGGTTATGATGAATTTGTGTCCATCAGATGACAGGATTGATTTTTTTGATGATGTCTAAGCCCCATTTTGAAAAGTGCCAAGGATATGAAATATCTTGTAGTTCTTGTGTAGACGCATGGACAAGGTTAGCATGTTTCTGGAACTTGTCGCAATGGTGCACGTAATCATGTGAATCATTCTCCATGGTAGGCCAAAAATATCCTATCCTAAGGAGCTTCTTAGCAATGGTGCTACCACTAAAGTGTCCCCGACAAGATCCATCGTGGGCTTCACTCAAAGCTGATCTAGACTCTTCTAGATTCAAACATCTTAATAGGATATCTTAAAAAGATCTCCTATATAACGTATTTCCAATTATTACGAAGCGAATTGCTTGCCTACGTAATAACTGGTGCTATTTTCTATTAAAACCTTCAGGGAAGGTCCCATTTTGAATAAAATTGAGGATGTCAATGTACCAAAGTTCAGGAATAGTTTCATTGATTAGAAATACGTCCAAATTTTCCAAGCATGATTTAGCTAAAGCGGGTTCCTAGAGTCAACAAATAATTATGGTAGCATAATCATCATCTAACTCCAAGGGTAAAAGAGATGCAGTTGCGGCCATAGCGTCAGTCGCACGATTGCTAGTTCTAGGAATAGCTTCCAAGGTAACTTGATCAAATAAATATATTAATTGTAATACATATGCTTTATATGGGCACAATTTATCATCTCTGGTCTGATAAAAATCATTAATTTGATTTATAACAAGTTGAGAATCATTGAAAACTAATAGATTTTTAATTTTCAATGCCAGGGCAGCTCGTAATCCAAGGATTAGAGCCTCATATTTAGCAGTGTTATTAGTATAGACAAACATTAATTTAAAGGATAGGGGTATGAGATGTTTCTATGAAGATATCAAAATAATACCTGCGCCAACCCCACTCATGCATCGGGCTCCATAAAAGTATAGGGACCATTTCTCTGAATGATCCGTCTCTAGGTTAAGGCATTTGTCAAGAAACTCAATTACGATGGGATGGGTGGACTCTAAGGGTGCAGTAGCTAATTGATCTACTATGATTCGACCCTTAACATACTTTTGTCCTATAAACATGAGTTCAAACTTGCTTAGAGCAAGAACCCACTTCGTTGTATGACCAAATAAATAAGGTTGACTCATACGATACCGCAAGGGATCGAATTTAGAAATAATGTATGTTTTTGGACTGAGCATATAATGGCATAGTTTCTATGTAGAAAATATGACTGCTAGACATAACTTCTCTAATATTGTGTAATGGGTTTCATAACTAATTAATGTTATGCTAATGTAATAATTAGCACGCTCTCTTTTCTCATCATCAAGTTGAGCTAACATAGATCCTAAAGCAAAATCTAAAGCAAAAATATACAAGATAAATGGGCGATCAGGTTTAGGTGGTGAAAGTACAAGTGGGTTAAGAAGATACTGTTTGAGGAGTTCAAATGCTTCCTTACATTCGTCGTCCCAATGAAAAGAGACATCCTTATTAAGAAGCTTAAGAAAGGGTCCAGTTTTATCCGCCAACTTATCGATGAAGTGACGGATAGCTTGAAGCTTACCTTGTAGACTCTGTAATTCAGATATATTTGTAGGTGCAGGCATATCAGTGATAGTTGTAATATTGAGAGGGTCAATTCTGATGCCACGTAAAGAAACTATAACCCCTAATAATTTACTTGACTTAACTCTGAATATACATTTTTCTGGATTAAATTAGATAAGATATTTCCTTAACCGATCAAATACTTTTCTCAAGTCATCTAAATGGTCATCTTATTTAGTAGAATGAGCTATAATGTTGTCTACATAATCATGTAGCATATCATGCATCATATCATGAAAGATATAAGTCATGGCTCATTGATAGGTTGTACCTACATTCTTCAAACCAAATGGCATCACTTTCCAACAGAAAGTCCCCCAAGGGGTAATAAAGGTTGTTTTAGTTTGATCTTTAGGAGCTATCCTGGTATGATTATAACCAAAAAATCCATCCATTAAGGATATCATTTCACTCCCAACAGTAAAATCATTGATCTGATCCATATTGGGAAGGGGAAAATTGTCTTTAGGGCATGCAACATTAATATCTCTAAAGTCTGTACAAACCCTAATCTTAGTAGCTTCTTTCTTAGTTACTGGAACTACATTCAAGATCCATTCAGCATAATCAATGGCTTGTATAAAAATAACATTTAGGAGTTTTTCTAACTCCCATTTGACTAGTAAGGCCACTTTAGGATGCATTTTTCTAAGCTTATGCTTAACAGGTTTAGCATCTGGATGCACTACTAGGTGATACATAACTACAAAAGGGTCTACACTTGGCATATATTCATATGTCCAAGAAAAAAAATCTTCATATTATTTAAGAAATGCAATGTATTTAATCCTATTTTTCTTGACTCAATTCTGATCCAATGTTGATTATGTGAGGGTTATCATTAGTTCCAATGTTAATTTTTATGATATTTTCTACTTCCATGTGTAGATCTCTCTCAAAATTATGTGGGGTGGGTGAAAAGCCCAATTCTTGTAATTCTTCTAAGGTTAGCTTGGATAATTCGTCTTGAGGAGTCATGGCCTCAAGCTGGGATATACTAGGTATAGATCCATCAAAATAAAATCCATTATGTAATAATTCCTCAATGGAGACATCGTGAAAGATATATCCCTCCAACTCATCATCGAATTTAGTGATCATCTCAGGATAAGCTATAGATAGCATATTACATGTGAATGTCTTATTCATTAAATGTAAAGCATCACGTTCATCCAAATAATCTTGGTAACATATAAGATGGTCATCATCCTCAAATGGTAATGGCTGACCCTTACTATAAAATAGGCCCACACCACATCGGGCAGGCCACGCTTCTACCTCAAAAGGTTCTTTCATACCATTCTGGAAAGGTCCCAAACCTTTCCCTTTATATCCCAATTTAAGAATTATAGGTTTAGCTTTAATATACTTATTAGTAAAATAACATCAAGCATATCCATCATAATGAGTTTTGATGTTTCTAGGTATTCTACCCCAGTCATATCCCTTATAAATAAAGGCACAGCTCCCAAATTGGTAAATACTTCCCATAGGCTATGGGAGGCCCAAGGTATGAGGAGATGGTGGCAAATTATTTAAAATAAGGGAATATTGCATAGAAACATTCATTTCTTCTGATATAAGAATTTTAGATAGATCGGGTAAGAGATTGTCAAAAAGAGCATAAGGTGTAGAAGGAACATTCCCTACGTATTTCGATGTGGAAAATATGAATTTGGTAGATGTAGACGGTGTAGAGGTGTCGATAGATGGGTCTATAAAAGGTATGGAAGTTATAGGAGTAAAATAAGAGACATTGGTTGTGGGATTAGGATCTTTCTTAGGTCCTAATGCGGTTTGTTCAGAAGATGGTTGAGCTATATGTGGAGGTGCAACTAATGGAGAAGAAGTAGATGATTTTGTGGGTGTGAGTTTCACATGTTTATATGGATAATGAGAATTAGGATGTGTGGATGATAGAGCGGGGCAAAATTGAACTCCAATAGGTTCTACCAAAGCACACATATCAAAGGGTCTTGGATCACCATGAATGGTAACCAACTGATTTTTAAATTTGAACTTAAGACATTGATGTAAAGTTGAGGGAACAACTCGCATCACGTTGATCCAAGGATGACCCAAGAGTATATTGTACGATGCAGGGCAATGTACAATAAACATAGTCATATCCAAGGTTCTTGGACCAACCTACAATGGAATGGTAATAATTCCACACGTTTCTTGTGTTTCGTCATTGAAAGCTTTTATGATCATAGTAGTTCTTTTCATTTCATCACTTCTAAACCCGAATATTTGGTAGAAATCAAAAGTGTAGATATTTAAAGATGAACCATTATCTATCAAAACTCGTATGACTACTATATCTCCAATTAAGGCAATAATATACAAGGGGTTATCTTTATGTAAACTATGTTGCGGTATGTCTCTATCCCAGAAGTCAATACAATCAACTTCATAAGTTATTATAGTATTGGCCATGGATTCAGGTTGAATGTCTTGTGGTACCATCATCCGACTTAATGTGAGCATTAATTCATCTCTATGTGTAGGAGAAGATCTCAAAAGGTCCAAGAGAGAAATTCTAGCTGTAATATTTGATAATTGTTCATTAATATTATAAGGAGGTTTAGGTTGAACAGTAGGTGAATAATTTCCTTTATTAGGAACCTTCAAAACAAATGGAGCTGATCCACCATTCTGAATTTGATCTTGTTGAGAATTTTGAGCATGTTGTCTAGTAACAGCTCTGATGGTACCCACAATATAATTCTATGAATGATGAATGGGTCTTGGTCTAGCATTTATAGCTAGCTCATTAGAAAGTAATCGATGAGACGATGGTCTAGTAGTGACTCTTCTTAGAAATGTCTCTTCTAGAACCATATAACTTGTGATAGGGTGAATAGGATCCAATTCATCTTTAGAACTATTCTATTGATTTGATGTGATTTCCATATCACTCTCAGTCTCGTATTTTGTATCACTAAGATCAGGTATCTGAATATTATATAGAGGCCTGGTTGTAACCATGGATAAAGTTGTGTCAAATATTTCTAGATCATGAATAGGTAAATGCCCACTAATAGTTCCTACATATCGGGCAGGAGGGGGACATTATGATGTTCAACTTGATTAGCCATCTTCGTACCATGTTTTGGTAAGGGATGTTGAAAGATGTCCAATGACTGATTGGCATTCTGATTCTGGTTTTGTGGGGTGTTATTTTGAACATTATTAGGAGAATTTTTCTTAGGTTGAAAGGCTTGCACCTCCATCTCATTGTTATCAATCAAGTCCTATATTTTATTTTTTAATCTTTTACAAGAGTTGGTAGTGTGTCCAGGTCCTCTATGGAAGTCACCATGTAAATATTCTCTGTATCCGAGTATAGTTGGATCAAGTTCCCAAATATTTGGTAATTGAATCAAACGTCATTCTAATAATTGTGATAGAATATTTGATAAATGTTGATTTAACCTAGTAAATTCTTGAGGAGGTCTATCAGGAGGTTTCAGTAGAAACTTCTCTGTTGCCTTTGCAGCATTAACATTAGCAATATTTCTGCTATCGATGACTCCATCACCCACAACTTGTTTATTCTTATATTTATTTTTGGATGTTTTCTCATCGTCTCTCTTTTTAAGTTGGCCTCTCCTAATGAGAGCATCTTCCACTCTTCGGGCTAACTCTATAGCCTGATCGAAGGTGGTCAAGGTAGCAGTTGATAATTCATAAGATAGTTGCTCTTGCAAATTATTAATAAAGATGTCCAACATCTCACTATAAGGTAACACAAAGTGTAATTTTCCTATCAACTATCTCCACCTAGCTAGAAAATTAGCAAAGCATTCCTCTTTACCTTGTTTTAATTTATACAAATCTTTAATGATCACATCTCTTTCGATGTAGGCACTAAATTGATGAACAAAAGACTCGGCAGTTTCTTCAAAATACCTCAAGGAATTAGTGGGTAATTGATAATATCACTCTAATTCCATTCCTCCCAAGCTTTTTGGGAACATTTTTAGTAATAACAAGTCATCATGTGATATATCATAACTTGCTATCCTAAACATATGAAGATTCTCTATGGGATCTTTGATTTTTTATATATGGGAAGAACAGGAATAGGAAAATTTTTAGGATACGGCTGTGCTACGACTAAAGGATCTAAAGGCTGACTACACATCTCTCGATAATTGTACGAGGGACGGTAGGGATCTATCTGGTCCATGTAGGAAACTAATTGTTTCACCACAGCTTCCTAATTGCTAGTTTTTCCACCATATTGGTTCGGTGGCACATAGGTATGGGATCTATGAGTGTATGATGGTGTGACACAAGGATTAGATGTTATATTACTATTATGCAAAGTGTTGGTAGGAAGAGTATTATGAAGGGGATTTTTAATAGTATTATGTTGTACCTTAGATTGTTGGTAATTGGTGTTTGGTTTTGTTTTGGGTTTTTGTTGATTTGAGATATGTTGATCAAGAGCTTGGCAAAATAGAGCAGTAAATGATGGTTTATTTTGTGCGGGAATGACTATAGGCTTGTTAACAGGTACTTTAGATCATTGGGTAACATCTTGTTGTTGCATGCTCTGGATCGTAGCTACTATATCCAAATTGGATGGTCCAGCTTGATCACTCTCTTGTTCAATAAATGACAAGGGATTAGTGTGTGTTTGAAATGCTTCTTCTATATTTGCTTGAGTGTTACTAATTCGATCCTTGTCCATATGGGTTGCTCTATTAAAAACACCAATATTAGTGTTAATGAACTTCCAAAATTGTTCCATGTTCTCAAAAGTGATAGCTCCTCCCGGAGATATTTTAGGGGATGAGGATCCTTCCTCTCTAATAGTTTATTCTTGTTCATTTCCTACAGCAAGCTCTTCTTCTTGTTGGTCTAGGGTTTCTTCTTCCTAAACTTGGTCCTCAGGAGGGACATTTTGGTCAGTTAATGGTCTTCCTAACAAATATTCATATTCTTTGGTTTTTTTTCCATTTCTAAGTCTAGGAATTGTGCTAAACTTAGGTTTTAGCAAATATATATACTTATATATATATATATGCGATAGGGTTGAGAGGTATATATTTTAACTATATACCTACTATAATATTTTAAAAGGAAATGTTTTGTTTTGTTTTTTTTTTTTTTGTGTGATTTTATTAGATTATTATTTTGCGAGAATAAAATTAACAAACAACATGCTAGTTGTAAGAAACAATAGTAGAAAGAATCACTTAGCTTTCTATGAATAGTTTATGGATATCATTGATAGGGTCAAGTTCATCAAGAGTCATGAAATGCTCCTCTTCAAATTGGAAGTTTTTTTTCAAGAACTTGACAAAGTGTGCTATGGTAATATGATCTATTTCAGACTCTGACATGTAAAAATAAAGTTCATGGCAATACTCTCGATACAACACATCTCTAGGAACTCTATTCCATCTCTTTGTATCTGTAAGAATGACTTCCTGATCCTCTACACAAGATAGAAATTTAAGTACTACAACTGTGTTCTCAAGGTATTCCTCAAAGGTGTATAATTCAAAAGACACAAGTGCTATTTTATTAGCTAACCACCTATGGCAAGCTCTCTGAAGTTCATGATACAAAGTCACCTGATCAGGATCCAGGATTCTATCTAGGATAAACATCTTAATTTTCCTAAGTTCTACAGATCTAGATTCAATAGTACCTAATCTCCTATCAAGTTCATCCCACAAAGGTTGGGCTCTATATGTTTGAGGTACTCTAAGCACAAAAGTAATCTCTATGGTCGTTAATTGATTTTCAACTTTTATGGAGATAGCTCATCTTCTATTATAATATACCATCTAAGTATGATATGAAAATTTAACAGTTTTCTAATGATTCTAGATGTTCTTAATAATGTGTTTTTTTTTTATTATTTTCAAAAGGTGTTTTTAGATTCACGTCAGGTTCACCAAAATGTATCGCCTAAATTTTTCGTACCCTTACCTTCAGGCTAAAGGATCTGTACCCAGAAGGGGGGTGAGAAAAGGATGGAATAATACCTCAGACAGAGATACCCTTTGAAGGTCGTGCCTCTCAGGGGAGGGGTAAAAAGGTGAATTTTTGACAGATGGTGGGGTTCACCAGGAAACTTTGAGTGGCAGTTTTCATGCCTAGGTTGAGAATGGATCGGATTTGTTCATTTTATGTTCAATCATTCAGATTCCTAGGTTGGCTAAAATGAAGCTAAACTATTCTATATGAAGATTCTAATTTATATGAATACAGAAGACATAAATGAATCCTAATGTGATTGAATACAGAGAATATATAAAATGGAGAAGAATACACCTGATTTCTAATGTCTAATGAATATTCTGAAGCTTGTAGGAGTCTAGATCATCCAGAATATGATAGGATCATATGTAATTGTACAAAATCATCCCAAATCATAGGAGATCATACAAGATCATCCAAGATAATCAGTGACCTAACGAATTCATCAAGCGAATTTGTTAGAAACCTACAATCAAGAAAATAGACACCAAAAACCAAAAATGCAATTGCAAGAATGATGCAAAATGATAGAAATAAGAGTATAGATGTTTGAATGATAAATACATATATCAAATTAAATGATATGCACTATTTTGGAAACTTATTTTGAATTTTATGATGCAATTATGCTAAATGAGGTGAACTCCAAGATGCAAGATAGAAGTAAATTAATCTAATGCATAAATAAATAAGGAAAATGAGATAGAGAATGCAAAATCAGGGCTTTGATTTCCCCCAAGTTGAATTGCAGACCATATCAGCTATCATCATACAAGATCATCTTCGATCTTGATAGGATCGTCTAGAATTGTAGTTGAATCACCTGTGACGATCCGAGCTACCTCCAGCTGAAACACAGTGAAATCCTACAAAAAAACTTGAAAACACAAGTGTGAATGATGGGAGATCATAGCAAAAACTAAAATTGTAGGGAAATAATTAGTCAGGTATCCAGGTAGGGAGTCAAGGAGGTAGTCAGAGGGATAAAATAGGAAAATCCCAGTTTATATAGGATCATGGGGAGGTTAGGAGGTTGGGGATCATCCCAATCTAGGATATTCTTAATGTGGGAATCTCCAACCGTGCAGACATGCTTCTGCCCAAGTTGGATAGGTCATTGGAATAGAAGCTAATTACAAAAATTTTGTTTTGGGATGAAATCGTCTGGACGTTCTATTCTAGACGAATTCATCCGATTTGGGACAATATCGTCAGATCGGTGACGATATCATCAGATCGATGATGATATCGTCCAACGGTCACAAAAACATCTAAAAATGGTGTGATAAATGAGGTAAGTGGTTAACGAGCAGTTTCGGGGTTAAAATTCAAATTTCTACTTTTTACTGATGGTTTAACTGTGCCAATTTTAGGGTGCTACAAGATCTCACATCCAAACCATCGATCAAGACCAATAGTGGATGTCATTACCACTTGATTGGCTTGTGTGAAATAGTATCATCGAGACCCTTCCATGGCCAAGGTTGACCCAAGATCTATCCTAACTGTACAAAATAGCAGGCACTTCTCTTCAGAGAGGTATATCGCTACGCATGGGGTGTTGGGTGATGGTTGGTAGTACCTATGCTAGCTCATTGGATATGGATTTCATCACTATATTTATCTTGTGTGAGTATATAGGTGAAATCCTTTAAACATTTGAGTACATCATCCAAAAATATTTCAAATACATGACACAAGGTCATCCTTTGCAAAACGACACATCTGAAACACACGAAATAGTTTAAGGATTCACACTTAAAACTTAAAAGAGATAATCATTCATCGTATGCAGTGTTTCCTTCTTGTATGTTGTTTCATTAAAATTTTGTAAAGAAGATAATCACTTGGGGTACTAATAGAGGAGCGCAATGGTGCGCACCTACAGCCAAGCCCAAGCATGAGTGAAAGCTACAAAGAGTGGATTAGGAGACACAAATCATATCTTATATAGCCCTAGGGACTTGCTTATACCTCGTTGGAGAGCTACTACTCCACCTAGCCCCAAGACCATAGGGCATGAGCCTCATATCTGAAGGGACCCTCTACGGGACACCCTAAGGGATGATGGGTATTACATGGGAGAGTGTTCTTGATATGGAGATATTTCATAGGCCTTTCTTGGTGAAATGCAACTACACACTGAGGTGCTAATAGACAGAGCGGTGCCACACATCCACATCCTTGTTAGGGCTGACCCACCTAATCCTAGGTAGGATCATGACTTCACACACTGGCTAGAGCAAGTCGATATAACTTTACCTTTGTGTCGCCTTGATAGGATACAACAACTCATGCAACCCGATGGGAATGACACCCATCGATCTGGGTGAGCTAATTCTGCCCTACCTTTCCTCGTTCAAGAGGAAATACATGAGGAGATCCTAGAATTTCCTTAATAATAATATTCTACGCATGCCCGACGTGCCTCTGCGCTAGCTGAGTATAATGAACACATGTTCCAACCCGAGCCTCTAGTCAATTTGATGAACCTTGAGATATGCAATCACCCTATGGAGAACATAGATTACCTTGGACAAGGTTAGTCCCAGGGTAAGATTCCTAGACCCCTTAGGCCTCGCACTACAGATAAAATTAGGCAAGTGGTTGGAAGATATACCGAACGCCAAGCTTTTTTTAAGAAGCTTTGATGGGATAAAGATCAACTAGACTACTTGCAACAACTTGAGAAAGAAAGGATTGAATGTCAGACCAATGAGTTGTTTCATAATACTTTGAGATAGAGGATCCCTATCCCTAAGACACATAGGTAGGAAGTCCACCTGAGGCAACCCACACTCATTCGAGAGAGGTCCATGAGACCTTATAAAATGTTTCCTCCATGACCTCCTAGGCTAGATCAGGAGATGCATCCTAGGCCAAACATAGGGTGCCCATTATGGGTAGATAACCCCATTTATAGACCAGCTCGAGAGACACCTTACGAGGCTTATACTAAGCATGATTCACAAGTAGAGTATGTTGAGATACCTTATCGAGGTAGGGGGGTGACTTACCACCATCTCACCCTAGGTTGGATGATCCTAGACCTCCACCACAAGATATGAATAAATATGAGGAGATCAAGTCCTCAAGCCCTTATAAAGTATTGCTAGAACACCTAGAGTCAGTAGAGAACAAGACCTCTGGGTTGGTATCTCAAAATCCCACTATGCATCAATTGCATAGTAAACCCATCCATCCATTAGTACCTACACCTCCTTATCCAAAACAATTTAAGTTGCCTTAGTTGGCTACCTTTAAGGGAGAATAGGATGCACAAGAACATGTCACTAGGTTCTTAGGTCAATGCTTTGGCATTCATGATGATGATGCTTTGCTTCTAAGGACATTTGTAACTACCCTTGGTGGCCCTTATTTCAAGTGGTTTTACCAACTTCCTAAGCATAGCTTCCATAATTTGGACAAATTTGCGGATGCATTCCTGGAATGCTTTGCCTTCAACACTAAGATGAAGGCAACACTGGCCGATGTAGCTAGGTTGAAATAGTATGATGATGAGTCAATAACAAATTATGGCAATAGATGGTGAACCTTGCTTGCCAAGCTACCTTATCTTCTCCCCATGTTGAAGCTAACTCAGATGTTCTCCAAGAGTTATGTGAAGCCAATATCCTTGTTGCTATAGTTGAAAAAATATCCCACTCTTGAAGATGCCTTAGCATAGGCTATGATCATCGAATAAATCAAGATTCAAGAGGGTGAGATTGTGAATCCTCACAAGAAGGAATGGAACAAGAATTATAAGAACACCCTAGTGCAACCTAAGTCAACAGTAGTAAATTAGGTTTCCATTAGTGTCCCGAGGCCAGAGCCAACTATGCCACCTCAAAATCCTAATTATCAGGCCACCCTTGGGAACTATGCCAAGGATAACTAAAATGGTCAAGGGCAAAATCAATAGTGTCGACTTAGAGTTTTATCACCTCTTGGTTACCAATGTGATCCATCTACATGACAATCGACCTATCGACCCTAATGCACCTACGCCCAAAGGATACAAAGAAGACCTATATTGCAAGTTTCATAGTCAAAATGGTCATGATGTGCAAATGTGTTTTAAATTCAAACACGGTGCAAGACCTAGTTGATAGGAATGCCTTCTAGGTAGACAAACCTATCTCATCGAACAACCAACAACTAGAGGTCTTTAAAGACCCCTTCTTGCCCATGCAAAGTAGACCAAACCAATGCCCTAGGTGAATGAGATTCACTATACCCATCCTATGAAAGGATATGTTGGCATGGTTAGCATTACAACAAGAAATAGGTGGTATCCATGTCCAGCCACACCACCTGTGACTCAGAGTGATGTCCCTTCGACATCTTAGCCTATACCACCTCTTGGGCCGAGCCTCCCACCTAGGCCTGTAGTCACCATTAAGAGTAAGCTTGCTTAGAGTTTAAGAACAACATCTGCCCGACTCTCCATCTATGAGCTCATCTAGCAATCACAACCTCATAGATAAATCTTTATGGAGATCCTTAAGGTAATTGAGCTTCAGCCCAAGGAGTCTAACTCCTTCAATAACATTGTGGTGCATGTGCAGCAATGCACAAAACTGATGATTAAATTTGAAGAAGATGAGCTTAAACCAGTTTCACATGATATGGTGGATCCCCCTTTACACATTGTCACATATGTAAATATAAAACCATACAAGAGAGTCTTGATAGATACTAGATATTCAAGCAACATCATAACTACAACAACTCTAAAGCACTTGAAGCTCCCAACATCTCATATTGTCACATCTACATACACCCTATGAGCATTCAATGATGCCATATGCTCAATGGTTGGTACAATTGTCCTACCTATTCAAGTGGGTGAAAAGATCATCCTGACGATTTTCCACATCCTGAAGGGAGATATGGCATACAATATCTTGTTAGGAAGACCATGGACTAGGGATATGAAGTGTGTCCCTTCCATCACTCACCAATGCATCAAGTGCACTTATGAGGGGTAAGTTCATGTCATCCCCATGGACCTAGAGCCCTTCAAGTATTGCAACATGGTGCAACAGTTACCCGAGTTGACCTTGCCATCGATACATATGGATTTTCAGCTGAATAAATCTAGCTGAGGTTTGACCCCACCACTATCTCATACCATGTCCTAATTGAAAAATCTACCCCAAATGCTCAATACACCAGTGTATCCTTTGCCTAGGAACCTAGAGAAGTGGCCCATTTAGGATGACCAACCAATCATATCGACTATCTCTACAAAGGAGATACCTATCCTGGATGATGAAGAGACACCACACGAGGCAAATGATGTGCCAGATCAAGTCTCACTCTCATCCCTCTTCTATCTGCAGTCCTAAGTTACTGTACACCTAAATTATACCAGATTGGGAGAATACATGGTTAGTAATGTTACCACTACTCCTAATTTAGAGTCGATGCAAGACATGGGTAGACCCCATATTCCCATAGGAACTATTGTACCTCTTGGTATTCCCCCTAATCAAACAAATTTTATCTAGGGGACCTTGACTATGGCATTGAACATTACCAATAGTAGGAGGAGGATGAGGAACCTTTTGGAGAAGACATTAACTACTTGTATAACCCTAACTTCATCCTAAAGTATCTTGACCTATTCAACTGGCATGGTTATGGGTTAGGCTGGTATGAGCAGGGCACAAGAATCCCTTATCAACCGTAATATCAAATACCCTATGACAAGTTGGGAGTGGGATGCAATAATCCTTTGCCTCTAGATGTCCTCATGGATGGCCTAAATCACTTGAATATAGGCTACGAGGGTGGGTTGGTCCAAGACCCTTATGCCAATCCCAATACAGTATACTACCTGGGAGATTACTTTCCATGGCTATATGGGAACCCCACGATCCCCAGGGAAATTCCCCCATATTTTGAGAGAGGGGAAGGTTCACAAGGTTTTCCCCATGTTTGTGATGATTCAGATCAAGGCACCTCATATGAATGGACCTCATAGGATGAGTCAAGTTATGAGGTGGCACCATATGACCCTTTTGAGTCTGATAGTGATCATTCACAAATTGTCCCCTTTAACAACCAACGGGAAGACCTCATACATATATTCCCTTTACCTGATCTTGTTTGGTAGTAGCTCCTTCCTCCTAAAGATCTAGTTCACTTGTAGGAAGCTATACCTCCTGGGGAGGGAGTAGTTAATTTACTTGAGCAACTCGATCCTTATGAGCCTGAGGTATTGTGATATGAGAATGAAGAAATACTCATCCATGAAAATGATTATGAGGAACTAGCATATATGGGACCACACCTAGCTAATTTTTTGATCCCAAGGGGTAACAATGAGATTCCCATATACGATAGTGACTATGAAGATGAAACAAAGAGGGCATACCTTAGCCCTCACTATTTTTGCCATCATCACGAACCCATTGATATAGATGAAGTCTATCATCAGTTGCATGTTGGCCCATGCTTAAGGGCTAGGCCTATCAACTTAGGCCAGATTCACCATGAGGTATTCCTTGACCCACCCACACACATGGATCTCCTTGAGCCTAATGATCCCATCTTGTAGTATGTTCCTAGACAGGATCCAAAGATCCCCATTCCCTAGAACCACATCTAGGGATGAGAGATGATATTAATATATAGTCACACACACATGGTCCTAGAGAGTAGACACATTTTATTTATATGACCTCCATTTATTTGACCACACCACTCCATAACACAACCGATCCTTCCAAACCACTCCATCTAGACCTAGATGCGATTGATTGGAATCGCGTTGATTCACCCCCATCACCCTCTGAGTATTGGGCTTGCGATGGGTTATTTCACTTCGCCATATGACCAAATCATGATGTCTTCCATGCTAAGGAGGAACCTGAGGTTCCCATCAAGGATTTAAATCCAGTTAATGACATCCATTTGATCCCTACTCCCCATCATTTAGAGGAGGGGTCACATATGTCAATTAAGCCTATAGTTGATAAAGATATCAGCTCAGATCCTGACAACCCAAAATATATCAATCTAGGGGAAAGCCTATCCATCGAAGAGAAAGTTGATTACATAGCCATTCTCACAGAGAAGAAGGCAACTTTTACATGGTATTACAAGGACATGCCGAGACTGGATCCAAATTTGGTCACCCACAATCTAATGCTTGACCCCAAATTCAAGCCTATCAAGCAAAAGTTGAGAAAGATACACCCAATAGTGGCCTTGATGGTCAAATACAAGCTACAAAGACTATTGGATGCTAAGTTTGTCATTTATATAGACTATCCACCATGGTTGTCCAACATGGTCTCCGTTAAGAATCCTAACTTGAGGATTCGCATTTGCATTGATTTTTGAGACCTAAAAAAAGTGAGTCCCAAGGATTATTTTCCTTTACCAAGCATAGATGCCCTGGTAGATGTCACCACATGACATGAAATGATCTCCCTTATGGATGGCTTCTCTAGGTATAATCAGATTCATATCAACCCTAAAGACCAGCTCAAAACAATGTTCACAACACCTTGGGGAACATTTTGTTACAAGGTCATGCCATTTGGCCTTAAGAATGCCGATGCCACCTACCAGCGTGCCATGACATATATCTTCCATGATTACAAGCATAATATTTTAGAAGATTACATGGATGACTTACTGGCTAAATATTTATTATGTCATGAGCACCTAGATGTATTGTGCAAATTCCTCGATCACCTTATTGAACATAATGTGAGATTGAACCCCAAGAAGTGCATATTTGGCATCACATTTGGAAAGATCTTAGGATTTATAGTTTCCAAATGAGGCATCAAAGTGGACCCTAACAAGGTCAAGGCAATACTTGAAATGCCTCCCCCAACTAACATCAAGTAGCTTCATAGCTTGTATGGGAGGATTGCATCCATCAAATGCTTTATAGCATAATTATCGGACAAGTGTCGACCCATGAACAAACTTTTGCATAAGGGGGTCACATTCCACTAGGATGATGAGTGTCAGGATGCCTTTGATGCAATTAAACAATACCTGGATTCACCACCAGTGTTAGCTCCACATAGACCAAGGGTGTCATTCTTATTATATATCTCAGCTACTGAGACTGCATTGGGTGCCATGTTAGCCCAAAACAATGAACTACACAAGGAACAAGACACATACTATCTCAGTCGCACCTTGGTGAGCTATGAGATCAAGTACGCATATGTTGAAAAGTTATGTCTAGTAGTGGTTTTTGCTACCAAGAAGATATGACACTATATTCTCAGCCACACTACGTATGTTGTATCTAAAAAGAATCCATTGCGATACATGATGAGTCGTACTTATCATAGTAGTCACACAGTGAAATGGTGTTGTTGAAAAAATTTGAACTGGAATTCATTGGACAAAATTAAATCAAGGGTCAGGTCATTGTTGATCAACTTGTATAGGTTACTCTCTAGTAGGATCAACCTCTTAGCATGGAGCTTCCTGATGATGGAGTCTTCCAAATATCAGAATCACCTGATTCTAGTGAGCCTGAGTCACAGGTGGATATGACTCTTTTATTTAATGGCTCCAAATGCGAGAAATGGGGCGATGTAGGGATCATGTTTTTCACATTGCATGGGGCTCCAATAACCCTTTCATTTAAACTCAATTTCCCCTACACCAACAATAATTTCGAGTATGAAGCCCTGCTCATAGGGCTTAAAACAACTATCACCATGAAAATCACCAAGCTTAACATTTTTGGTGACTCCTTGCTCATTGTTAACCAGGTCAAGGTAATCTTCTAGTGCAAGTGCCCAATTTTGCAAGCCTAAAAAGCCCTTGTGGACAAATACCTAGAAAAATTTGAATGGTATGACATCGAGGCAGTCTCTCATTCATCTAATAATTTTGTGGATACAATGGCCTCTCGAGGATCCTTGATCCCACAAGACCCCACAGGGGAGATGAAAACCATTCATGTCAAGATGCTATCATAATCAATGGTTGAGCATGAGAGCACTCAAGCCATGCCAGAAGTCCACTTGATTTAAATAGAACCTCATCAAGAGATATTCTCACACATTCATAAGTGCTTGAATCATGCCGCTTGGGGGACTTTGTTTCCCAAAACCCATTTTGATAGTAGCACAATGCTATTCTTACAAGTTCTATCCCAATCTGCTTTCACTTGGGATGAACTGCATGAGGGATAGGCAATTCATGCAATCGAGGATTCCACACAGTAGGACTAGTCCACACCAATTAGAGAGTACCTAAAGCTTGGTAACCTCCCTCCTAGATTATCGCACGCTACCAAAAGGACATTTAAATGGAAGGCAACAAATTTTGTCTTGTTAGGAGATATCCTATATAATCAAAGCTATGAAGGAATCCTCCTTCATTACTTAGAGTATCAATAATTGAATTGGGCAATGGCCCAAGCACACGATGGTACTTGTGGTGGCCACTTTAGTGGCATGGCCATCACAAAGTGCATTATTTGCATGGGCTATTATTGGTCAACTTTAGAGCAAGATTGTTGTGCATATGTGAGGAAGTGCATGAAATGTCAACACCATGCTTAGCCATTTTCATAATGGGGGTTGGATTTAATTAGGAAAATCTCCTTGACATCCTCAAGATGTCACACATTTATCATAATGACTACTGAGTATTTTACAAAGTGGGTGGAAGCAATCCCCCTTACCACTATGACAGGACCTCACATAGCGGAGTTCATATTGCATAACATCATTTGTCATTTTGGTATTCCATCCAAGATCATTTTAGATAATGGGACATCATTCAAGAACAAAGATGTGCATGCTTTGATAGCAAAGTATAATATCTAACATATCTTTTCGACACCTTACTATCCACAAGCAAATGGGAAAGTAGAAGCATCAAACAAAACATTAATTTCCATATTGAAGAGAATAGTCAGAGAGAATCATACCGATTGGCACACACAAATGTCACTTGCAATTTGGGCTTACCACACTAGAGTTAGGATGCCCACTGGGGCATATTCGTTCTCACTAGTGTATGGAGCTGAAGCAGTCATGCCTCTAGAGCTAGAAAACCCATCACTGCACATATCCATGTAGGAGTTTATTGATGATGATATTGCACGACAAGCTCACCTAGATCAACTTATGTTGTTGGATGAACATTGCATTAATGCACTTGATCATCTATGTGTATATCAGGAGTATCTCAAGAGATCCTACAATATGAAAGTCCATCTTTGAGACTTTCATGTTGGTGATCTTGTCCTAAAAAAGAACTAACAAAATTCTAGCTTGTCGCCCAACCTATGGGACAAATTTATGGTAAAATGGGTAGGTCCCTTTGTCATCACTAGTAAAATAGGACCTGGTACTTATCACCTAGCTTCCCTTGAGGGTGTCAAGGATCCTAAACCCTTGAACATCCTTCACTTGCAGCCATTTCATGCTTAGAGAGCACCAAAATGATCCTAGCAAGTTTTCACCATCCAGGTCAAGTAAAAATGCTCCTAGACTATCTACGATCATCTAGGTCAGCCAAAAAATCCACAAAGGCATCCATAAGCTATTTGGTCACAACCAAATACCCTAGGCAGTCATAGAAATTTTCTAAGTGTCGCTAACCATCTAGGTCACCCAAAAGGCTCCTAGCAGGTTTTCACCATCTAGGTCAAGTAAAAACACTCCTAGAATATCTATGATCATCTAGGTCAACCTAAAAATCCCCAAAGGCATCCATAATCTCTTTGGTCACAACCAAATACCCCTATGCAGTTTTAGACACTTTCTAAGTGTCGTTGACCATCTAGGTCACCCAAAAGGCTCCTAGTTGGTTTTCACTGTCTAGGTCAACCCAAAAAGCCCCAAAGGTATCCATAAGCCCTTTGGTCACAACCAAATACCCCTAGGCAGTTGTAGACACTTTCTAAGTGCCACTGACCATCTAGGTCACCCAAAAGACTTAGCAGGTTTTCACCATCTAGGTCAAGTAAAAACACTCCTAGACTATCTACAATAATCTAGGTCAACCCTAAAATCCCCAAAGGCATCCATAAGCCCTTTGGTCACAATCAAATGCCCCTAGGTAGTCGTAGACACTTTCTAAGTTCCATTGACCTTCTAGGTCACCCAAAAGGCTCCTAGAAGGTTTTCACCATCTAGGACAAGTAAAAATTCTCCTAGACTATCTATGATCATCTAGGTCAATCCTAAAATCCCCAAAGGCATCCATAAGCCCTTTGGTCACAACCAAATTCCCCTAGGTAGTCATAGACACTTTCTAAGTGTTGCTGACCATCTAGGTCACCCAAAAGGCTCCTAGTGGGTTTTCACCATCTAGGTCAAGTAAAAATTCTCCTAGACTATCTATGATCATCTAGGTCAACCCTAAAAGCCCCAAAGGCATCCATAAGCTCTTTGGTCACAATAAAATACCCCTAGGTAATCGTAGACACTTTCTAAGTGTCGTTTGACTGTCTAGGTCACCCAAAATGCTCCTAATAGGTTTTCACCGTCCAGGTCAAGTAAAAATTCTCCTAGACTATCTACGATCATCTAGGTCAACCCTAAAAGCCCCAAAGGAATTCATAAGCCCTTTGGTCACAACCAAATACCCCTAGGTAGTCGTAGACACTTTTTAAGTGTCGTTGACCATCTAGGTCACCCAAAAGGCTCCTAGTTGGTTTTCACCATCTAGGTCAAGTAAAAATTCTCCTAAACTATCTACAATCATCTAGGTCAATCCTACAAGCCCTAAAGGCATCCATAAGCTATTTTGTCACAATCAAATGCCCCTAGGCAGTCATAGACACTTTCTAAGTGTTTTTTATCATCTAGGTGACCCAAAAGGCTCCTTGCAAGTTTTCACCATCTAGGTCAAGTAAAAATGCTCCTATACTATCTACAATCATATAGGTCAACCCTAAAATCCCCAAAGGTATCCATAAGCCCTTTGGTCACAATCAAATACCCCTAGGCAATCATAGACACTTTATAAGTGCCACCGACTATCTGGGTCATCCAAAATACTCCTACCATGTTTTCACCATATAGGTCAAGTAAAAATGCTCCTAGACTATCTACAATCATCTAGGTCAACCCTAAAATCCCCAAAGGCATCTATAAGTCCTTTGGTCACAATAGTTGTAGACACTTTATAAGTGTCACTGATTGTCTAGGTCACCAAAAAGGCTCCTAGCGGGTTTTCATCATCTAGGTCAAGTAAAAATGCTCATAGACTATCTACGATAATTTAGGTCAACCCTAAAATCTCCAAAGACATCCATAAGCCCTTTGGTCACAATAAAATGCCCCTAGGCAGTCGTAGACACTTTCTAAGTGTCACTGATCGTCTAGGTCACCCAAAAGGCTCCTAGCGGGTTTCACCATCTAGGTCAAGTAAAAATGCTCCTAGAATATCTACGATCATTTAAGTCAACCCTAAAAGCCCCAAAGGCATCCATAAGCCCTTTTGTCACAACCAAATACCCCTAGGCAGTTGTAGACACTTTCTAAGTGTCACTGACTATCTAGGTCACCCAAAAGGCTCCTAGCGGGTTTTCACCATCTAGGTCAAGTAAAAATGCTCCTAGACTATCTACTATCATATAGGTCAACCCAAAATGCCCCAATGGCCACCCAATAATCCCATTGGTCACATGTATATACATTTCAAACAAAAACTCAAAAACATCATCAAAACATAAAAATCCAAAAACACTGCATCGCATTACACTTTCATACATACATACCAATCCAAATTTCACAAAGAAGGGCATTATCAAAATTTCAAAAATATTGCATCACATCACATTGCATCCCATTGAATTTTATCATCACTCACATTTATGCATATTCATCATTAGCACTTTACATTTTAGAGTTGCTCATACATGTCTAGAACCATGATGGTACACTACTTACTGCTAAAAATCAATGTTGTGAAAATACTCATAGTTCAAAGCCACAATTATCATTTTCACCCATATTTTTCACATTTCCATAGTCGTGTCTATTCCCTTCACTTAATAATTTTTTTAGAATGTCAGTAGAGTTTTCATTCACTCAACCATATCTAGTCTCTACTCAAATTTTGTAGAAGGCTAGCGATACTTTTAGGAGGTAGAGTCTTACTGAGATTGTGCCTCGTATACATCAAATCCCGGCAAATTTCACACTAATAAATCTAAGTTTCATGAAAGGAAATATGAAACCCATAATGTGGTCTAGGGTACCTTGAGCAAAAATTTTATCTTGCTCGTCCCCCTGTGCGAATGGTTCAAGGATGCTGAGAATTGGCCAAAGAACAAGCTCTTCCTTACCCAATTCCCAAAAATAAATAGTGGTTTTCACCACTATCAAAAATCCCAAACACCCTTGATCCCTAAAGCCATAAGGATTTGTACTATATGTCCCTGAGAAGGATGGGTAGTCATCCCCAAGGCCTAAAATATCAATACCATTCACAAGCAAAAAAAAAAATCCCACAAGCTCAACTTTGAAATCAAAATTCAAAATCAAAATCCTCAAAAATCAACAATTAAAAGAAACAATGGTTATCACCACTCCCAAAATTCCTTGATAAAATAAAATAAAATACAAAATAAACAGTGATTATCATCACTACATATGAGCAAGTATCCCTCTAAAATTAAATAAAAGAAAGGGGCCTGAGCTTGAATCCTTGAAATTCTCAGCATTTGACAAACCATTTAGGTGATCTTCATTACGATTTTGGTGGATAGCCTATCTGGAAATGACGGTATGCTAAACTCATGATGATATGTCTACCACATTAGCTTTGCATGTGTGTAGACCAATGTTTGCATGTGGACGAGCTAGCTTTTGGTCACCTATACTACCTAGTGGTCTAATCCAACTGAGTACAGAACTCCAAATTTTTGCATTCATAGAGTGATCCTCATTACAGGTTTGGTGGATAGCCTACTTTTCAATGGCGATATCTTTATGCATCTCACAAGAATGAACTCACTTGCACACATAGGTATATTGAGTATCTTGGTCATCCTAGAAGATTCATACCTTGTCAAAAAGTCTTATATTGTCAGTATACAAATTTTGATTAGTTGACTAGAGTGTTTGAGTCTCGTGAAAATATCATGCACATATTATAAACATCATACCACTTCACCACATTTATTTCAATTACATTATTCACAAATCCATTATATAGTCGTAGGAAAATATTACATAGGAATTGATGCATTTTATATCATATATGGTGCTAGTATAATACATCATATAGTCATCCATATCATCATACATCCATGCATGTACAAATTCAAATCAAATCACAAAATATGCATACATAGGCATTTCTCATCATTGCATAAATCAAATTGCATACATTGGCATACATTTCATAAAACAATAAACACATGATGATAAACCACATAAAAAGATCATATATATATGTGTGTGTGTATATGTATGGGATAAAAAGATACATCATGTTTCCCGTAGGCTACAATAAAAGGAGTCCTCAGAATTCACACTGCTAAAACATCCAAAAACACAAAAAGAGTCATGCGAGCCACTACCATGGTCACGCAGGACCGGTACTATGACTCAGACTACCACCTACAGTCAAAGTCCTCTGTAAACTCCCATAACTACTACCACCTAACCTGTTAAATCTTCGTCTAGACCCTGGTGCCTCCAGCCTAGAGGAAGACTGACCTATCCTACTGTGGTGACTTTGGTATGACCCACTGGCAGTTGCATCATCCCATAGATGCCCTCCAAGGTGCACTACCTCAGTCTCTAGCTAATACACATAAGCCTTCCCCCATCAGCACCATGCTTGGTAAGTCTCCACCATAGAATGGAGACATGTCACATCTTCCTATAGCCTAGTCACATCACCACTACTGGAATCCTTCCTTATAGGGATTTGATATTACAATTGTGCCCAAAAAGATGCTATCTTAGCCTAAGCCACCTGTACCTTGACTCATTGTGCTACTAGCTATGCTTGTATATCATGCACCTATGTCTGTAGGAGATCTCTCCCCTACCTCACCCTGAGTAGATCATCTAGTAGCTCCACCTCTGTGTCCCCTAGTTCCATCGATGGTGCTTGCACCTCCTCATCCCCAGCATCATCATCCCCTAAGTCATCTCGATCTCCTAAGTCTAGGATATCCACATGCTCCCCTATCATGTGTCCCTACCAATCACCTACCTCACCTTGGTCCTCACTAGAAACCTCTTGATGTACCTTCCTAGTTGCATCCCTCACTAGTGGCCCCTATCCATGCCACTAGCCTGTCACCCACAAAACGTCATACTCCACTGTAGTCCTAGCATCATCCACATCTGGAATGTCTACTATAAGATCTGTATCTTGTGCCATTGCCTCTACCACTGGCCATGCCAATGTCCTCTCATCCCTACAACACTGATAAGGTACTAGTTCACTAGGAATCCCTTGGCGTAGCCCAAACTATCGCATCACCCAAGAAAAATGGAAGTACTCCTACTCCATGCCATGTCGTCCAATAAGCCACCTGCCTCGCTGCACCCTATGAAGTTGTACAGTGGCATCTGCCCACTCTGGGAAATCCTTGAATCATCTCTAGAATACTTGGCCTACCTTGATTCATGAAAATAGATCTGCATAGTGACCCACATCACCTATGAATCATCGACTTTGTCCCCTCTACTAAGCCCTCTGCCATAGGATGTCATATCCTATGTCCCTATATGCTAGTTGTGCCTGAGTCATCTAGGGTAACCCTCCTAGCAGTTGATGTAAGTGTCAGTTGTTGCTAGCCATGGCCTTTCTAAGATGAGCGGGTAACCGTCCAACCTAGTTTTATATTGCAAGACTAAAAAGTTGGTTGGGTATTCCCATGTGCTGACTGTCACTATTACATATTCCAACATTACTTTCGGTGCCACGGTCAATCGATCGGCTAGCTACAACACTATCTTAGTGGGTTTCAAGTTCATGAGTTGTAGCCTCTGCATGGTCTCCTAAGGCATTACATTTATGGCTGCTCTGAGATCGACCAATGTATTGGACAGGGAATGTCCCTCAATTTTTATAGTCAGCATCAGGCTTCCTGGGTCTACATACTTAGGATGGCACATTTTGCCCATCATAAAATCTACTAGTTTACCCATGACATTGATAGTCTAGGTTGCTCTTCATCCTAGATTTATTAGACACATCTCTCTTATCACCTTGGTATATATTGGAACATCTCGGATGGCTTGAAATAATGGAATTGTCATGGTGAGGTTCTTCAAGCTGGACAAGATATCAAACTATGGTTGTGTTACTTTCCTCTGTTATTGTAGCCTATTGGGAATTGGAGCCTTTGCTCTCTCAGGTGTTTCTTCTATCACCTCTTCTACAAGAGGTGTTTCTCCTACCTCTTCCTCTTCTACCAGTGGAGGTATTCCTATTCCTAGTTGTCTACCAGACCTAAGTTGAATATGGTACATCAAATACATCTCACCCTCCACATTGTATGCTGGCTAGTTCACTATGTTATTAGGATTTGTCGTCAGTTGTGTGGGTAGCTACATAGGTTTCACTATTGGAAACACTGGTAAATTCTATTGGGGGTGAGCTAGTGCTACATTCTATGGAGCTCGATTCCATGCAGTGTGGCCTCTCCACTGCTACCCAGGATATGGTTATGGCATCCATGGTTGCTGGTTCATGAATGTTGTTAGGGATGCATTAGACCAGGGTGATGGTCCCCACCACCTCATGTTAGGTTGTTGAGGTGGGCCTTGGGGTATGTATGGTCCTCCCCCATATGATGTAATTTTGGTTGGCATATTCCCCATAAGGGGTTGTGGCCAATTCTTCTGATTGCATATGAAATAGGCATCTGCGCTTTCAGCATCCTCCTGATTACTAGGTAGTTGTGGGCATAATCAATTTTTATGGTTTAGCCTATAAAATGTGCATACTTTGACTTTGTTCTTTGGGCATGCATTCTTTGCATGCTTTCCTCTACATTTTGGATAGAAATAAGTCAATGTTGCTTCATTTTCTTGCTTATTTTTCTCTAATAGCAGTGTATCCATCTGCAATGCTAGAGATGAGAGCATTTTGCTCTTTAAATCTTCTAGCATGTTGCCTATTTTTATCTTCATGACTGAAGTAGTCGCTTTCATGGTTCTAGAAGTGGTCTTGCCTCTCCTTCTTGAGTAGTTATGGCATAGTATTCAGATGTATTCCATAGCATGCTGGTAGACATCACCTCCAGAAATCATGTTAAGAGCCTCCAGTGATTCAATGGTAAGTCCTCTCAAAAAGATGCTTTTGAGGGACTTATCAGATAGTTTTGTGTGAGGAGATCGTTGAATATTGAAGTTGAATCTCTCCTAGTATTCCTTGAGAGACTCATATTCTTTCTGTGTCATGCTCAGGACCTCTTCTTTGGAGTCTTTTGCTCTCCCAAAATCTTGGTATTGCTCTAAAAAGAGCTTCTTCATTTGATCCCAATTATCAATGTGTTTTTCTCCCAAGACCGATGAATCACCACAAAGCTGCATCTTCCAATGTGGAAGGAAAGAGTTTCAGCTTCTACGTATCATATTTGTAGTCCACAGACCTACATAAGACATCAAAATTAAATAAAAATAGGTCAGGGTCCTCAGTTGGGTATCCTCTGAAGGTCAGAAGGTGAGCAGGGGATATGTTTTTCATTTTTGTATCTCCTACTCCTTCATCAATCGGGAAACTAAATCTAGATGAGACTTCTTTTTTGTCAGCCATTTTTTTAGGAAATACGATCTCTAATGCAATATTTATGGCCTTACAGTAATTTAAGACTTTTTGAGTCAAGGCTCTAAGGTTGTCTGGCGTTCTCGTCCAATATTCTACAACTTTTCGCAATAGGGCTTCCTCTAAGGGTGTCCTATTAAATAGGGGATTTATGATGATTCATTCTTCCCCAAATTTATGGTATGAGGCACTTTGCACAAAATGCGGATCCTCACTCCAATAGATTGCTGGTGGTGGGTTGGGCGAGTCTAATTTAAATTCAGAATGTTCGGATGACTTAGGTTTTGTGGATTGGTTTTTATAAACTGACCGTCAGGTCCTCTTCTTCTTGAAGAACTCATACAAGGTCATATGGAAGGTTTCTAGGTATTGTAAATAATCTAGTTGAGATGCTTAACCGGAAATGGCACCAAAATGTTGCGGGCCAAACAAGGTTAACTTCTTTCCTACTTTTTTCACATGCCCATGCATTTAATTTATCAACCCAGGGAGCTCCGTAAACTTGTGAAGGGTCTTGAACAATATTGATTAGATGAGTCCGCTAGTTCTACTATTGGGGGGTGTTTCAATGGTCATCAATCATTCATACACTCAATAATTTACATAAAAACAATTATACAGAAAGGAAATATTCATGCATTCCTATAAATAAACCTATTGCAATACTAGAAATAACAATGCGATAAAAAATCTTATAAAAGCGGTAAACTAATCTAGAAAACACAAGAAAAATAGGGGAAGAAATATTGGCTCGAAGTGGGCCCAGGCTCCAGCAGCTTCCTCCCAGCTGAACACGCACTTAGAAACTCTTAGAACTATATTATAATTATAAAAGTATTACAATGCTTCCTCTGTATATCTCTCTACATTTACTATCAAAATATTCTATATATCCTTAGAGAGGTCTGTGTGTGTTTATATAGCACACCCACAGATCTTCTGTTACAAATAAGTTATAATAGTTGATTCATTCCAAACTAAACTAAGATAGTCTGGTAAATGTGATCAACTTTTGCTAAAACTAGCATTCGTTTCTAATGGTGGCATGTTCACTAAGTGGTTTGTGCTTCGTCTGGAATTGGTAGGATGTTCTCATATGTTGATGTAATCCCCAATTTAACTCTACATGACGTAGAGTTAGAACTGCACTAGTCTCTGTTGTCCACGTCATGCTTGTCTAGTTAATGGGCGAAGAACAGGGACACATTCCCTATGAGGAAGGTTCCCAAGTATATCGGGTGCCTTCTCTATGCGGAAGGCACCTTACTACCATTGGTGCATTCCTGGAAGAGGAAGGTGCTTATATTCTGTTGGTGCCTTCCTATGAGAGGAAGGTGCTTGCCTTCTAGTGGTGCCTTCCTGTCGGCGCCTTCCTTATGAGAGGAAGGCACTTGCCTTCTAGTGGCACCTTCCTATCAATGACTTCCTTATGAGAGGAAGGCACTTGCGTTCTAGTTGCACCTTCCTGTCGGTACCTTCCTATGAGAGGAAGGTGCTTGTTTTCCTTTGGCACCTTCCTAGAAGAGGAAGACACTGACCTTCTATTGGTGCCTTCCTAGGAGAGGAAGGCACTTGTATTTCCTTGGCACCTTCCTAGAATAGGAAGGCTCCTACTTACGCTTGGTGCCTTCCTGGAAGAGGAAGACACCTACCTTCTCTACGTTGATTCCAAAAGAAACAAAGTTCCAGTTCCATGAAAAGACCTCGACTAATCCAAATATATAAATCAACTACAATTCCACAAAAACACACTAGAAATACACGAATTAGATAACACGCATAATTTCATCAAATAATTATATAATCATTCATAAACATATGCAATCCTTATTATACAGCCGCATAATAATCAAGAAAATTTATACAAAATATGAGCATTTTTTATGCTGATCACTCATATCCCTATGCAAATGGTTTAAAGATGCTAAGAATTAACAAAAGGACAAGTTCCTCCTTACCCAAAAATCCCTTGCCCTACACTGGGGCAAGTATCCCAAAGAGAAAAATAAATAGTGATTATCATCCCTTCAAAGTAATCCAACAAGAAATAGTGATTATTAAAACTTCAAAAGATGCAAAATAAACAATAATTATTATCACCAGGAAAAGCACAAAGAAACAGTGGTTCTCACCACTACAAAAATCCCTTGCTCACCAAATCAAGTTGAGCAAATCCCTTGAGAAAGTCAAAATTAAAATAAAATAAGGGAGTCTTGAACTTGAATCCCTAGAATTATCAACATTAGAGAACCATAAGGTGATCCTCATTACAATTTTGGTGGATAGCCTACTTTTCAATGGTGGTAGCCTGTTGCATAATGATATGTCTGCCACTTAAGAAACTTGCTTAGGTATAGACCAATTTTTTAATATGGATGAGCTAGCTTGTTGTAACCTATATTACCTAGTAGTCTAATCCAACTAAGTACAAAACTCAAGATAATGAGACTCGTAGAATGATCTCTAGTGTCGATGGGCTGAGTGAATCCCATTTACACTAGGGTAATCTTATGTGTTATCATGGTAATGAACTCATGTGCACACACAAGGATATTTATTATCTTGGTTATCTTAGTAGGTGCATACTTTGTCAAAAGATCTTGTATAGTTATTATATGACTTTTTATTAGATAACTAGAGTGTTTGAGTCTCTTCAAAACCACTAAATAATATTATATCATATTACATTATCCATTTCATTTTACATCATGTTGTCACATGTTTGTCATAATTCTAAAATCCATTACATAGTGTCAATAATAACATGAAAATAATAAAGATACATTTTGTATAGTCTATGGTGCTAGCATCTAATGCATCAAAAAGTCATTATACATATAAAATTAAATCCAATCAATCATTACTTTCAATCATACACATTTAAAATTTTTGTTTCTTAAGTGGTATTCATGATCTAGGATAGATACCAGTTAAATATTAGCAATAATATTTAGATGGCCACTGACTATTTTATGCATACCTTTTAATTTACAAAAGCATATGAAATTAAGCATTCACATATACATATCATCAAATCACATCATCAAATAAATACATGCATCCATGTTATACATCCATCATAACATCATCTAGCAAATATAAGCATAGCATAAATATCATGAAGCAGTAAAAGGAAACACACGATGATATATGTATATAGATATATATATATATATAGATATATGTATGGGACCAAAAGATACATCGTAATCCAATAACTACCCATTGGCTACAATAAAGTGGGTCCTTAAACCTCACATTTCAAAAAAAATAAAAAAATTAAATAAACTTAAAAACATAAAAAATAGGGTCCAAAACCCACCAAAAACATCAAAAAACTCAAAAAAATGGGCCAAAAACCCATTAAAAACAAGGCAGAATGGGCAAGAAAATGAGATGAATCTAGAATGAACCTATAGTATTTTTGGACACATAAAAAGACTCTATTTTATCCCCAAGAAGGCCTCCATGGTTGCACCACTCCACGGGAATGAGACATTTGGCTTTTTGCCTCCAAAACTATTCATCAGCATAGTCAAAAATCACCTCCAAATAGGTATTTAGTACCATGCACAAAATAAAGAGTTACCCCAATTAAGTCATATGTGTCAAGTGACTCATTGATTTAACATATTTCATACCCTCATCGACTCGTATCTTGAGGGAGTATTCATCATAATGAATTCAAAAATCGAATCAACATTAAAACACTCAAAAGTGTAAATTCCATGCATTCAAAAGAATATTGGCTAAAGATAAAATTTTCAAGCCCATGCTAGGGCAAAGAATCAACATAAGAAGTAAATAAAATAGGCTTGACCTCCTTGAAACCTCATGAATTGACCCATGTAAAGGTTTACAAGGATACAAGGCACCAAGACCTAGTATTCCCTAAGCCCCATAAGACTGTCATTACAACACGGTTGAAAGGTATACCTAAAATCGATCCTTCGATTATGTCAATAGAAATTATTCTAAGAATGTATGATTTTCCATAATGGAGGCATCTAAAGTTGATTAGGTTAATTAAAAACCTTGATCATTCGATGATTTAGTGATCTATTTTTTCTCAGTGCTTTGTTTCACATTGCGCATCCCAAAAATAGGGTATCTGTAGACACCTATATCATGTAAATTAGATAATACTATAAGTGCATCACATATGCCATATTATCGACAACATATGGCCCTATTGGGCACCCCTCTAGGCTAGAAAAAGGCTTCCAAAATATTCTAAAACTCAATTTGGAGGGTTCCTAGCATTCTAGGACAGTTTTGGGGCTCCTATTGGTGATCGTCCCACCCAGGGATGGTCACAGTTGGTGATCGTCCCACCCAGGGATGGCCATCAGAAACCATACCTAGGTGGGACGCACCCTAACTGGACCTTTGAAAAAGGCAAAGGACATTCTAAATGGCAAAAAAAGACTGCCATTAACACGTCCAATCATCCCAAATTTATTGGGGACCTGCTAATGGACAGTGGGACAGTTGATTGGGAGAACCTAAAGGGGTAACCTTCTCCCAATCACCCCATGATGTGATTAGGACATGTGGCATCACCTTCCTCACATGGAAAAGATGTTATTTTTCCCTATATGCCCTTTTGGGCTATAAATAGAGCTTCAAACTCCCAATTTTAGAGAGGAGAATTTGGAGAATTAAGCCACGAAGTGCTGCCCAAATTGAAACCCACCTTTGCAAACCAAAATGTTGAGCAAGGTGCAGAAAAAGTATTGTCATTGTTGTCAACACAGTCAGATAGATCTGTTGATACAGTGGTCAGGAAGTTCAAAAGCTATTCAAATGTAGAAGATAGGAGTTCAAAGGTTATTCAGAGTATGTATAGTGATTTTCCAAGAAGACCGAAGTGGCCCATATGCAAAAGATCAAAGAAAAAGACAAGTAAGAAAAGTGTCACGATATCGTGACATATACAACAGGTAAGAAAAACTGTCATGATTTCATGACATGTTGGAAGAGAGAGAAAAAGCAGGAAAAACTGTCACGATTTCACGACATATTGGAAGAGAGAGAAAAAGCAGGAAAAACTGTCACGATTTCATGACATATTGGAAGAGAGAGAAAAAGTAGGAAAAACTGTCATGATTTCGTGACATGTTGGAAAAGAAAAAGACAAGTAAGAAAAGTGTCGCGATATCATGACATGTAGAGCAAGAAAGAAAAACTATCATGATTTCATGACATGCAAAGCAAGGAAGAAAAACTATCACGATTTCACGACATGCAGAGCAAAGAAGAAAAACTGTCACGATTTCGCGACATGTTGGAAGAAAAAGGGCAAGGAAGAAAAACTGTCACGATTTCATGACATGCAAAGCAAGGAAGAAAAAGTGTCGCGATATCGCGACATGTCGCATTTTTGTGACTCAAAAAGGCCAGGCAGGAAGAGAAACAAAAGTGTCGCGATATCGCGACATGTCGCATTTTCGTGACTCAAGAAGGGCAGGCAGGCAGAGTAACAAAAGTGTCGCGATATCGCGACATGTCGCATTTTCGCGACTCAAGAAAGACAGGTCGTATGTGCGCAAGACAAGAAGAAGAACCCAACTAAAATGAGAAGTATGACAGTGGACCGACATCTCTACAACATTTACAGGGGCAGCTA
The DNA here is from genome assembly GCA_028583015.1 of Wollemia nobilis. Lineage (NCBI taxonomy): Eukaryota > Viridiplantae > Streptophyta > Pinopsida > Araucariales > Araucariaceae > Wollemia > Wollemia nobilis. The sequence goes on from JAQPPZ010017052.1 coordinate 11,101,042, forward strand.
CAGAGTGAATTCATGCAGCTAAAATATGAAGAGTGAACAAAAGTCAGTGCGGTGGCTACAGGGACTGTTACCGAATGAAATCTTCGAGCGGTGGAATTACCGAATATCTTCATGAGTTGAAGCCGACTAAGACCGATGACAATCGACTAAGATTAGGGTTTACAGTTGTTATGAAAGCCGACTAAGATTAGGGTTTACATTTGTTATGCAAGCCGACTAAGATTAGGGTTTTCATCATGAAAATATTGTTATAAAAGGAGGGCTGTTTGGAGAATTGTGGTGTTGTTGAATAAGTCGTCGAATGCGTGTCGAAGTGTGAAATGCGGTCGTAAGAGCGCAGAAAGTGCAGAAGTGGTGAGATGATGGCGAAGTGCGCAAAGTGAGCGAAGAGTCATGTCGAATTGTCCTAAGTGCGTCTGTGAGTGCGCAGAGAGAGCAAAGTGCACAGAGAGCAAAAAGGTTGAAGTTCGACCAAGTGCGGCTGTGATTGCATAGAGAAAGTAGAAGGCATAGAGAGTGCAAAGGGCGAAGACGAACGCAAAGTGCAGTTGTAAGGGCGTAGAGTGTACGAAGACAGTGTGCAGAGGGTGCGTAGAGAAGCGACTCAAAGAAGGCGAAGTGCGGTTGTAGATCATAGAAGATGTGTCTGTTCCATAAACAGTGAGAGAGATTGGGTAAGCAATAGACCAGTCAGGGTCTTGTAAAAGTGAAGGTATTTTTTTGTTAAACTTCTAGATTCAAAATTGAAGTCCAGGTTGCAGCTTGGCATCAGGGGTTGGTGCTCCTTCCAGTAGGTGCTGGTAAATCGGGGTTGGTGCTCCTTTCTGTTGGTGCAGATAAATAAGGGGTTGGTGCTCCTTCCAATGGGTGCTAGTAAATTGATTGTAAAGTTGGAGCTTTGCAAAGGCTGGATTTGGATGGTAGTCCAAGCAGTCATTCTTGAGGAGTAGCCAAATTGGTGAACCTCGTTAAATCTTGTGTTGTGTGATGTTCTCTTGTGATACTTGCTTTATCTGGTTTTAAGGTTTCATTATTTCAGTTTTAAGAGCTATGAATTTAAGTTTAAAGAACTACACTGATTCACCCCCCTCTCGAGTGCCATTGTAAGACTAACAATTGGTATCAGAGCCAAGTTCCCTTCTCAAGCTAAATCAGTCAGGGTTGATCTTGGATTAGTATACAATGGGTAAGAAGAATAGATCCTCCTCCAAAAGGGCATCTCAGTCAGTTTCAGTTCCTATGGAAGAGAAAATTGAACCAGAAAAGGTTGAAGACTTCTCATCAAACAAAGCACCTTTGTTTGATGGAACTAATTACGTGATCTGGAGAATCAGGATGCAGACATATCTTTGTGCTTTGGGATACGACATCTGGGATTCAGTAGACAGTGAATACACAATACCCATCACTCCTCCAACCGATGTTGTCGATAAGAATCTGTTTGAGAATGACTCAAAAGCAAAGAATGCTATCAGGTGCGGATTAGTAGACAGTGAACTGGTAAAGATCATGAGTTGTAAAATGGCAAAAGAAATATGGGACAAACTAAGGAGTATTCATGAAGGAGACGATGAGATCAAGGAGGCCAAGTTACAAACACATCAAGCTCAATTCAAAGCATTAAAGTTGAATGACGATGAGAACATAGAGGCATATATGCTGAGAGTTAATGAAGTCCTAGAGGATGATTCTAAAAAGGAAACAGGTGGAGGTCTTTTCATGACACTCGAAGAAGAAACAAAAAAAGAACAGGAATGTGATGAAGAAGAAATTGATGCAGAAATAAATTTGAAAGAGGAACTAATTGCAGCTCTGGATGAATTGAAGATAGAAAGAAAAAGGAATAAGGAAATCTCAAGAAAGCTTGAGGATGCAAATGAAATAATAACCAGTTTGAAAGTACAGGTAGAAGAATTCAAAAGGATTGAAGAAACTCTCAAGTCACAGATCAATGAGAAAGAGATTGGTTGCTGCAAACAAGAGGAAGAGATTGTTTTATTGAAGAAACAACTAGAAGAGGCCAATACAAATCTCAAATTCGAGAAGAGCACAGAGTTGCTAGATAAAATGATAAGCCAACAAAGAAGCTCCACGGATAAGCGTGGTCTTGGATATGAAGGTGAACAACCTTCATCTTCCAACTCTGCAGAGAAGAAGAAGTTCACTGTTGAAGGATCGAAGCAAGAAAAGTTTGAAGCTGAATCTTCAAAAGGAAGAAAATATCAAAGGAGATCTACAACAAAGCAACCACAACAAAAGAGGTTCTATCACTCTCACTCTATTCATAATAATACTTTTAATGGCTATTGTTTCAGATGCAACCGAGTATGGTCACAAGGCAATTTATTGTGGATTGAATAATAAATCAAAGAGTTATGCTGGTAGAAATACATCTACGTTTTTGAGTGAACACTATGTACAATGTTTTCAATGTAATGGTCATGGGCACATAGCAAGGTTTTGTCCAAGCACTTTTGTATCTAATCTAAGGCAAAACAGTAGATTTCATCAGACGCAAAGAATGCAACACAGACAGGGAATAAATCATGTACATAAAAGAAAGGAAAATAATCATTCATCAAGGATGCACAAGAGACAACCACACAAGAGAAATGTTCGAGTTCACGAAAAGGTGCAAAATAGGGATGTAGTTGAAAAATCCAAGCCCGAGTTCAAGAAAGTTTGGAGAAAGATAGAAGAAAGGAAATCGTGTCTCCTTGGACTGAAGGAGACTACTCCGCTATTGCACTAAGCAACTCCGGGTAGCACATCCTCAGGGGGAGCAATCTTGAAGTTTCATTTTAATGCTCCTATGTATTTGTTTGATTACCTGAGGATGAAAGGCAAGTAGTCAGGGAAGTTGTCGTATAGTTGTCGAAGTGTGTTTTCAGTTCATGTAGTTGTTTGTGGAAGTGCCGTGAAGGGTGGTGATTAAATTGAGAGTTGTCATTATTGGTAGTATTGCTATATGTCATTGTTGTACTGTTGATGGTTCTTACTGCCATTGTCCAAAGTTAAGGATTATAACAGTTCAGATAATTTGGTTAGTGAAAGAATGTTGCCCTAGCCGCATATATGTGTTTCGATAAAAGCAGTGTGTATTTGAACTACACATTGACATGAAGATTGTTAGATCTATTATGACATTGTGGTGAAAAATATTGAAGTCTGATTATTGATTCATGTTTAGCTCATCAAGATGAGCAACTTTGCTTTGTGAATCATACCTATCCGAGGTCCAGAAGTATGAGTTTGAGTAAGGTGCACTATAGTTGGCCGTGAAGTGTTTGACAAAATGTTGTCTCCTGATTCGAACAGTTGAAAGTAAGGTGTGACCAGCGGTGACTAGTAGAAAACATAGACCAAGTTGAAAATGTAAAAAGGGATTTGGTTGGTGTTGTGGTACAATGTTTGATGCTTGCACGAGTTGGCGATAAAATTGCAGTGTCGGTACAGTGTTGGACAAAAGTTGGTACAAGTGTGAGTCACTTGACAATTTTTTTGACAGATGTGAAATCAACGTTTTTGAATGGGAAGCTTGAAGAAGAGGTTTATATTGAGCAGCCAGATGGTTTCCAGCTTGGTGATGATCCCAACTTGGTTTGTAAGTTGAAGATATATGGCTTGAAATAGGCACCCCGAGCATGGTATGCAAAGCTAGACAACTATCTCACTCAACAAGGGTTTAAGAAAGATGATATCATATTTGGTAGCAGCAAAGATGAGTCATGTAAAGATTTAGCAAATAAGATGCAGAAAGAATTTGAAATGTCAATGATTGGTGAACTTTCGTATTTCCTCGGGTTGCAAGTTAATCAAAATAAGAAGGGCATATTTATTTCTCAAGTTAAATATGTGAAAGAGATGTTAAAAAGTTCACAATGGAGGATTGTAAGCCAATTAGCACTCCCATGATGATGGGGTGCAAGTTGAGCAAGAATGACAAATCTCCACCTGTTGATCAAACCATGTACAGATCTATGATTGGGAGCTTATCGTACCTAACGGCTACCGGACCGGATATTTTGTAGGCAGTATGCATGGTAGCACGATTTTAGGCTAATCCCAAGGAGACTCATGTGACAGAAGTGAAGAGGATTCTTCGGTACCTCAAGGGTACTATGGAGTATGGGTTATGGTATCCGAAAGGTAAAGACTTCACCCTTATTTCGTATTCAGATGCAGATTGGGCGAGGATGTGTCGATGACAGAAAGAGTACCAGTGGAGGTGCATTCTATCTTGGAGACAGATTGGTCGCATGGCACAGTAAGAAACAAGAGTCGGTTTCTTTATCGACAGCAGAGGCAGAATATATTGCAGCGACAACATGTTGTATGCAGGTATCACTTTTTGAAGGAGAAAGTTGCGAAAGGTGAGGTTAAGTTGGATTTTGTTCCAACTACAGAGCAAGTAGCAGATATCTTCACAAAACCATTGCCCAAGGAAGTTTTTGAGTACCTTCACAATAAATTGGGAGTGGTCACACTTCCCAAGAATTGACTAGCTACAGGGATCACATTCTCGGGGGAGCATTTAAGTATTTGATTATCTTTTTGCTCATGTTCATGATTTTTGCTAAGTGTAATAAATTTTGCCTGAGAATGTTGTGCATGGACTTAGGGGGAGTCTGCAGTAGCCCTTTGGTATTATTGTCAAAGGGGGAGAAGAGTTACAAGAAATTGCACATGTGTTGCCAACAATTCCAAAGGGGGAGATTGTTGAGCAAGGTGCAACAAAAGTATTGTCATTGTTGTCAACACAGTCAGATAGATCGGTTGATGCAGTGGATAGGAGTTCAGAGGTTATTCAGAGTATGTACAATGATTTTCCAAGAAGACCGAAGTGGCCCATATGCAAAAGATCAAAGAAAAAGACAAGTAAGAAAAGTGTCGCGATATCGCGACATGTAGAGCAAGAAAGAAAAACTATCATGATTTCGTGACATTGGAAGAGAAAAGAAAACTGTCACAATTTCATGACATGAAAGAGAAAAAAGAGAAAAACTATCACGATTTCATGACATGTTGGAAGAGAGAGAAAGGAAGAAAAACTATCGCGATTTCATGACATGTGGAAGAAAAAGGAAGAAAAATTGTCACGATTTCATGACATGTTGGAAGAAAAAGGACAAGGAAGTAAAACTGTCACGATTTCGCGACATGCAGAGCAAGGAAGAAAAATTGTCACGATTTCATGACATGCTGGAAGAAAAAGAGCAAGGAAGAAAAAGTGTCACGATTTCGCGACATGTTGGAAGAGAAAGGGCAAGCAGGAAAAAGTGTCACGATTTCGTGACATGTTCAAAGAGAAAATGCAAGGAGGAAAAAGTGTCGCGATATCGCGACATGTTGCATTTTCAGGCCAAAGAGAAGAGAAAATGCAAGGAGAAAAAGTGTCGCGATATCGCGACATGTTGCATTTTTGCGGTCCAAAGCAAAGAGAAAATGCAAGGAGAAAAAGTGTCGCGATATCGCGACATGTTGTATTTTCACGGGCCAAAGCAAAGAGAAAGAGCAAGGAGAAAAAGTGTCGCGATATCGCGACATGTTGTATTTTCGAGGGCCGAAGCAAAGAGAAAAAGCAAGGAGAAAAAGTGTCGCGATATCGTGACATGTTGTATTTTCATGGGCCGAAGCAAAGAGAAAAAGCAAGGAAAAAAGTGTCACGATATCGTGACATGTTGTATTTTCGGGGCCAAAGCAAAGAGAAAGAGAGAGAAAAAAGTGTCGCGATATCGTGACATGTCGCATTATCTGAACTTAAAAGGAAGAGAGAAAGAAAAGTGTCACGATATCGCGACATGTCACATTATCGTGACTCAAAAAGGGCAGCTAGGCAAAAAAAGAAAAAGTGTCGCGATATCGCGACATGTCGCATTTTCATGACTCGAAAAGGCAGGAAGAGAAACAAAAGTGTCGCGATATCGTGACATGTCGCATTTTCATGACTCGAAAAGGCCAGGCAGGAAGAGAAACAAAAGTGTCACGATATCGTGACATGTCGCATTTTCACGACTCAAGAAAGGCAGGCAGGTAGAGTAACAAAAGTGTCACGATATCACGACATGTCGCATTTTCACGACTCAAGAAAGACAGGTCGTATGTGCGCAAGACAAGAAGAAGAACCCAACTAAAATGAGAAGTATGACAGTGGACCGACATCTCTACAACATTTACAAGGGCAGATATAGAGTGAATTCATGCAGCTAAAATATGAAGAGTGAACAAAAGTCAATGCGGTGGCTACAGGGACTGTTACCGAATGAAATCTTCGAGTGATGGAATTACCGAATATCTTCATGAGTTGAAGCCGACTAAGACCGATGACAACCGACTAAGATTAGGGTTTACAGTTGTTATGAAAGCCGACTAAGATTAGGGTTTACATTTGTTATGCAAGCCGACTAAGATTAGGGTTTTCATCATGAAAATATTGTTATAAAAGGAGGGTTGTTTGGAGAATTGTGGTGTGGTTGAATAAGTCATCGAATGCGTGTCGAAGTGTGAAATGCGGTCGTAAGAGCGTAGAAAGCGCAGAAGCGGCGAGATGATGGTGAAGTGCGCAAAGTGAGTGAAGAGTCATGTCGAATTGTCCTAAGTGCGTCTGTGAGTGCGCAGAGAGAGCAAAGTGCGCAGAGAGAAAAAGGTTGAAGTTCGACCAAGTGCAGCTATGATTGCACAGAGAAAGCAGAAGGCGCAGAGAGTGCAAAGGGCGAAGACGAATGCAAAGTGCAGCTATAAGGGCGTAGAGTGTACGAAGACAGTGCATAGAGGGTGCATAGAGAAGCGACTCAAAGAAGGTGAAGTGCGGCTGTAGATCATAGAAGATGTGTCTATTCCATAAACAGTGAGAGAGATTGGGTAAGCAATAGACCAGTCAGGGTCTTGTAAAAGTGAAGGTATTTTTCTGTTAAACTTCTAGATTCAAAATTGAAGTCCAGGTTGCAGCTTGGCATCAGGGGTTGGTGCTCCTTTCTGTTGGTGCAGATAAATAAGGGGTTGGTGCTCCTTCCAGTGGGTGCTGGTAAATTGATTGTAAAGTTGGAGCTTTGCAAAGGCTGGATTTGGATGGTAGTCCAAGCAGTCATTCTTGAGGAGTAGCCAAATTGGTGAACCTCGTTAAATCTTGTGTTGTGTGATGTTCTCTTGTGATACTTGCTTTATCTGGTTTTAAGGTTTCATTATTTCAGTTTTAAGAGCTATGAATTTAAGTTTAAAGAACTACACTGATTCACCCCCCCCTCTCAGTGCCATTGTAAGACTAACACAAAACATGCCTTTACCTTGGCATTGAAACCATCTTCCTTTCAAATGCAATTTCAAGGGCAATAGGCTTGAACCATAAAAACCAAACCAGCCAAATTGAAGAACTCTTTGGCCCCATATGTCGACAACACCCTTACCAAGTTTTGGACCAATTCCCATAGCCATAGGTGACAAAACTAAGGCAGTTTTGTAACCGTCCCACCTAGGGACGATCAATAGTCTATCCATGGCACACCTAGGTATGGCCACAAAATAGGTTGGAATTTTAGATAAATTCCTCCATAGTCCCCTTAGGAATGGCTAGAAGGATCTCTGGTCCAAATTTGAAGCAATTTGGAGGAGTTTTGATGCAGGATTTGTGATCCCCAATGTTACAGGTTTATCTGGCTCACCCAGGAATGGTCACCATTTCTGCATAGTTTAGCCTTAGATATTGCTTCCAAATCTGCTTATTTGCATTTATATCATCTTAAAATATGTTTATGCTTAATTTAGATCAGTTTTTATGCATGTAGATCACCTTTTATTGTTGTAGAATATGCTCTCCTTTCATGGTTTTATGGGTTTCTTCTATAACACAGGTGCTACTAATCCCCCTTCAATCCCTTGTCTTTAGGAATAGGAATGCTAGGTAAGAGGAGGAGCTAAGGAGGCACAAGTTTATCAGCCCAAAAATAGCTCTCGAGTGTGGGAAGTGGGAGTTCACAAACATTTATTATCGCCTTAAAGGCCTCCTTCCAAGGGACTAGATCCCTTGGTTATTGTAATGGAATTGTATCAATTTGTAAAGCCCTCAAGGGGATATTTTGTAATCTGGTTTTGAAGCTATTTATGAATGAATAGAGATATATATTTATCATTTGCATTACCTATTTAGCTTCATTTTGGTAGATTACATGCTTATGCTATCTTTCCTTTGAATGCTTTATAATTGATATACATTGCTAGTAAATTCCCTTAAGGCGATATCGTGAATTTAGCTTCTTCACCTTGGTCACTATGCATCTAACTTTCCATAGGTAGGAAGTAGTAGTAGTGAAGAAGAAAAGGAATATAAGAAAAATAAATACTGAAAATTTTATCATGAAAATAAAAATAGGCACATTCAAGGTAAACATGAGAATAAGATCAGTCAAAGACACAAGAAGAGTTTTTATGTTGAAGAAGCAAGCAATGCTTCCAGTAGCAATGATAAAAGTCTCTCAAATAGTGAATGGGAAGAAATCCTATTTTTGGCCATAGAAGAGAATGAAGATGCTCCTATTGTTGAAGACCAAGAAGAAGAGGAAGATTCAAAAGATGAAGAGGAAGCCACAGTTGACATAGAAGAGGAACTCATTGTTGCTCTTGAAGAGTTGAAAAGGGTTAGAAATAAGAACTCAATATTGAAGGCTCAAGTACAAGAGGATGAGAGAACAAAGGCAAAGCTTCTACAAGATCTCACCAACTTAAAAGTTAAGGTTGAAGAGGTAAGGAAAATTGAATAAGGTATGGCTGAGTAGTTAAAGGCAAAAGAGCTAGAATGTGAAAGACTAGAATATGAAGTTGTCACTCTAAGGAAGGGAATTGAAAAGTTTAATGATAAGATATATCAGTTTAAGAAAAGCTAAAAAAAATTAGATGATATTATCAAAGCACAAAGATCTCCATTTATCAATGTTGGACTTGGTTTTGAAGAAGATCAAGAGAAATAAAAGGGGGAATCAAGCTCAAAAGAAATAGAGGTACCAAATAAAATTGAAGAAGAGCCCAAAAACTATGTTGATATGTTGAGAAGTGGAATCATTGATATGTTGAGAAGTGGAAGCATCAATGAGGAAGAAAATAAAGCACCATCAAGGGACAGGGACCATCCTGGAAAAAGCAATGAGAGAACCATGCAACAAAATCCTCCAAGGCAATCAAAAAGGTTTTAAAATTTCTTCCATGGTCATTTTTTCTCATGTAATTGAAGAAGAAAAATTTACAGCATTGCCTTAAGGGCTCTTTATTGCAATGTAAAGTAGATTAAAACAAACATTCAAAGGGAAAGTGCATAATAAGTAATCTATTGAAATGAAGAGTAATGTGTAATAAAAGATGTGGATTTATCCTTGTATTCATTCACTCATGGATTAAAATAGGATTAAAATACATCCCCTTGAGGGCTTTATAATTTGATACATTTCAATATTACAATGATACAAGGGATCTAATCCCTTGCAAGGTCTTAATGGTATGCTATAATTTTCATTTAGCATCCCAAACTCAAGAGCTAGTATTGGGCCTGTACTTATGTGCCTCTTAACTCCTCCATCATATATATCATACCTGAACCTACACATAAGGGATTAAAATTGGTTAATAGCATGTGCGTTTATAGATATAAAACCTTGAAAACATAGAAATGCATGAATATAGAAATAACATAACTTATATATAATAAATCAAAACAACTACAAATGATCTATAATTCAAGAATGATGTTATCTAGATATTTTTGGAAGGATCTAAACATGAAATGAAGGGAAATTATTAGTAGAAACTGTGATCATTTATGGCAGGGACAACTAGACCTACAATAATGAAACCTCCAATTGGACCATCTAAACACCTCCAAACCTCACCAAATTTGGACACAAGGCTAATCTAGACATTCTTAACTAACCTATGGTGGAATTTACTCAAAATTCCCTATGATTTTCTAATCATCCCTAATAGGTGCAACTAGCTACTGCTAACTGTCCCCAGGTGGGATGATTACAAATCTACTTGAAATTTATCACCAATTCTAGTGGGATCTAGTCCTAAAATCTCCTAGATGTTATGTTAGAAAATCGGGTCAAATTGCTCTCCAATATGTCTGGTTTTGAAATGGTTTTAGTTTATTTGGGATGCCCCTGAAAGCACCTTTGAATGAAGAGGGTTTCAAGGTAAAGTGATGGTAGAATTGGGTAGCACTTCATTGTCAAATGCTTCAACTCTTCTCCTTGAAATTGGGTGAATACACCTAATTTTATAGCCCAAATAGAGCATCTAGGGCAAAGTGGCAAGTCTTGGTATGCAAGGCAGGTTTTTCCACTTGTCAAAACCCTTGCCATGATTGGGTATAAGATGTTACCCATTTGGGCCCTCTAATTAGGAGTTCTTGGTCTCCATGACAGGATCCCAATCAAATTTTGATGATTGGGCAGATAATATGGTAGTAATTTATTGCTATTTCTCCACCCATTTAACTTTTGGGGTGTCTATTTAGGGACCATTCCACCCAGGAACATTTTTTTATGGTCGTCCCTAGGTGGGATGATCACCATATGTGACCATCCCTTGGTGGGACGGCCATAAGGATATGCCCCAAAACCTCCCAAAACTACTAGGGACCTTCCAAAAAGTGCTATGGAGCCTTATGTTACCATAGAGGGTTTCCCAATGGGGCCATATGATGTGAATAAGAGTGGCGCAAGTGGTGCACTGGAAGTCTTATCCGATTTATGTGATTTTAGTGTCTACAGATGCCTCTTTTTGGGATGCACTATGTGCAACAAAGCGTTGAGAAAAAATAGATGACTAAATCATTAAATGATTAATTTTGTTCATTAACATAACCAACTTTGGATACCTTCATTGTGGAAAGAGCATACATTCTTGGAATACTTGCTTTTGACATAGTCGAAGGATTCATTTGGGTATACCTTTTAGCCATGATGTAATAATAGTTGTAGGGGCTTAGGGTATACTAGGTCTTGGTGCCTTGTGTTCTTGTAAGCCTTTACATGGGTTTATTACCAAGGATTCAAGGAGTTGAAGCCTATTATTGGTTTCTTATGCTGATTATTTTCCCCAGCATGGGCTTGAAAATTTGTCTTTTGCAAAGATTCTTTTGAATGTATGAAAATTGTATTTTTGAGTGTTTTAGTGTTGATTTGATTTATAAAATTATTATTATGACATCATATGACCCCTTGGGCAGCCCTTAGGAGGCTCACAGTGGCTCTAGCCACTTCTAAAGGGTTTTTGGATGCTACTGGTCCAATTTTGGGAGGTTTTGGCCCAAAATTCACCATCGTCCCACCCTAGGATGGTGGAAGATTCCCACCATCTCATATTGGTATGGTGGTGAGCCATAATCCTGGGGAGGTACGGTGAACAGGTTTAACCCAAAAAAAGTCAAATCTGGGACATTTGGTGCCTAGAAACTACCATTTAGCATGCCATATGGTGCATGCGGGTCATAGGTAACTGAGTCCTTATGACACACTTCTTAATGGAGGACCAAATTTGAGATTCTCTTCCACACCCATTGCATACCTCCCTTTTGACAAATGGCACCTCCTGCCATGCATGCCTTTTTGCACATGAGCCCCTTTGGGCTATAAATTGGATACATGGTCCACCCAAAAAGAGATAGAGGAGTTATAGGATCTGAAATGGAGTGCTTCCAAGATTTCTCCCCAACTTATTGAGCTTTCTTGCCCTCGAAATCTCCTCTTAGCGAAGGAGGTTACCGGGTGACTTCAAGAGGGCCTTTTGAGCGTAACTTTTCCATTTGGGTGAATTTCTTCACCAAATTCAATGGAAAATCCCCTTATACTATTTAGGATCATTCCCCAGTGGTATTGGTAGCAAAAAGTGCACATAATTGGTGGGTATCCCTTCCTAGTGTGCCCCCCAATTAGTTGCAGTCACCACTGCCTCTTGGGATGAGAACAATCCTTGCATAATTTTACTATTGTTATTTTAATGATATTGTTATAGACTATAATATTATGTTGTGGTTTAAATTTCATGCAATGTGGAGTTAAATTGACTGAGTTATAGCATTTTTAAGTTTTTGCAGGTTCGTAGGGCCCATTTGGGCACCCCAGTTGTATGCAGGTGGATCCGGGCCTCAATTTTAAAATCTAGCCATATGGGTTGGCTTGAAATGTCTATTTATTCATTCTGTCCAAATTTTAGGATTTTTGGATATGTTTAGGTTTGGGATTTGCTTGTCTTGGTTTTCATAGGTTTTAGGCAGGAAGTAAAAAATTGAGGGGTCTACGGATGCAATTTCCAATATTTTTTTGGTGATATTATCTCAAAAAATATTCTTTGACATCTCCACAAATTTTCAAGGAATTCTGAATTGATTTGATTTAGTTTTAATATATGTGTTATTTTACCCCTATGGGGATTACATGTTTTCCACCATACACCCTTGCTACTTGACCCCTTTTGCTTCCTTGTGTGCAGGTTCAGGTTATTAGAAGGCATTGGTAAAGAATATCAGACATCATAAATTGAAGATACAAGCAGCGGTGACATTGGCCCGCCCACCTCGATTGTGGGTATCAGGAAAAGCACTAGATGTGCATCTTGATTCCTTAGAGGAATTGATCCTTGGGCACCCCAAACATTGTAACAATTGTATAAATTTTTGAGCCCTTAAGGGTACTAATATGTAACCTTGGATTTTATCCACCCAATTAATAGATAAGACACTTGTTTCATTTCATTCTTTATTGCTTGGTATTGCTTCATTTTCATATGCATGCTTCCGTTTGATGCTCATGTGCAAGATGGGATAGATACACATATTGTTTCTCTTAATTAGGTGCAAAAATTTTCCCTACTTCAGTGGTGATCATGGTGGGACCCTTGTCCCTTATGATTTGGGTGAAAATCTGACCTCAATTTTGCAATTTTTGCCCTTTTTGTGTTGCAGGTGCTCCCCTCCCCACCCTGGAATGGTGGCAGAGCCTTTATCTGGAACACCCTGGAATGGTGGCAGAGCATTTATCTGGCACACCCTGGTATGGTGGCTTCACCATCTCACATTGGAATGGTATTAAGGCTTCTAATTATCCCACCCTAGAGCGATGGTGAAATAGAGAGATTTTTGCCCAAAAATTCAGAATTTGGAGAGCTCAAAATGGACAAAGTAAGTGCCTAAAACCTCTGTTTTTCTGCTACATTTTTAGAGGTTGTCAAAATAAGTTTTCTTAATTTATTTCCTTTCATAGAAAGGTTAAAAGTTACATTTTTTCTTTTCTTATAACATCACATAGCAAAAGGAAGAAGAAAAATTAAAATAAATCTAAAGTAGCAATGCATCTTTGTGGCTTGATTGTTTATGGCTTACCCAATGGGTAAGTTAGCATTTAGGATTTGCATTCATAAGTTGCATTTGTAGGTTCTTTATCCTAAATTTATGAAATTAAAATGCACTTATTTGCATGCATTTAGTGAATGATCATCGAATTCTTATTTTCTTACTTTCTTGGGATTAAAAGGAACCCCCACACACCACGCTTTATCTTAAACATCGACGGCATTGGGATCTGTATCGCCCAAATTTTTTGCACCCTTACCTTCAGGCTAAAGGATCCGTACCCAAAATGGGGGTGAGAAAAGTATGGAACAATACCTCATATGGAGAGGCCCTTTGAATGTCATGCCTCTCGGGGGAGGGGTATAAAGGTAAATTTTTGACGGATGGTGGGGTTCACCAAGAAACTTTGAGTGGCAGTTTCCACGCCTAGGTTGAGAATGGGTCGGATTTTTTCATTTTATGTTCAATAATTCAGATTCCTAGGTTGTCCAAAATGAATCTAAACTATTCTATATGAATATTCTGATTTATATGAAGATAGAAGACATAAATGAATCCTAATGTGATTGAATACAGATAATATATAAAATGGAGAAGAATACACCTGATCTTTGATGTATGATGAAGATTATGAAGATTGTAGAAGTCCAGATCATCTTGTATATGAAAGGATCATATGTAATTGTATAGAATCATCCCAAATCATAGGAGATCATTCGAGATCACCCAAGATTATCAGCGACCTGACAAATTCATCAGGAAAATTCATCAGAAACCTGCATTCAAGAAAACAGACACCAAAAACCAAAAATGCAATTGCAAGAATGATGCAAAATGATAGAAATAAGAGTATAGATGTTTGAATGATAAATCCAGATATCAAATTAAATGAGATGCACTATTTTGGAAACTTATTTTGAATTTTATGATGTAATTATGCTAAATGAGGTGAACTCCAAGATGCAAGACAGAAGTAAATTAATCTAATGCACCAATAAATAAGGAAAATGAGATAGAGAATGCAAACTCAGGGGTTTGATTGCCCCCAAGCTGAATTGCAGACCAGATCATCTATCATCGTACAATATCATCACCGATCTTGACAGGATCATCTAGAATTGTAGTTGAATTACCTGCGACGATCCAAGATACCTCTGGCTGAAACACAGTGAAATCCTACAACAAAACTTGAAAACACAAGTGTGAATGATGGGAAATCACAACAAAAACTAAAATTGTAGGGAAATAATCAGTCAGGCAGCCAGGTAGGTAGTCAGGGAGGGATTCAGGGGGATAAACTGGAAAAATTCCAGTTTATATAGGATTAGGGGGAGGTTAGGAGGTTGGGGATCATCCCAATCTAGGAGATCCTCAACGTGGGAATATCCAACTATGCAGACATGCTTCTTCCCAAGTTGGAGAGGTCGTTAGAACAAAAGCTAATTACAAAAATTTGATTTTGGGATAAAATCATTTGGACGTTCTGTTCTAGACGAATTCATCTGATTTGGGATGATATCATCAGATCAGCAATGATATCGTTATATTGACGATGATATCATCCAATGGTCACAACAACCTCTAAAAATGGCACGAAAAACAAGGTAAGCAGTTAACGGGCGATTTCGAGGTTAAAATTAAAATTAAAATTTTACGCTAAGAAGATATTCTCAAGTAAGAAAGTCAAATTATTCCAGAATATTTGAATAAATATTTTAAATTATCTCAAAGAAAAATATTAGATTTATAAGGAACCCCATGTGCATACGTGAGTTCATTGCCGATCTTGATCTATCATAATGATACAAAATATCTCAAACACAAATGTGTGTGCAATTTTAATGTTCATTTACCGATTTTGAACAAGATAATTTGATACAAGTAATTTGAATTAACCAAATGAGTGTTCGTTGACCATGATTTATATGCATGTAACCGTACCAGACTACTATGTAAGTCGGGTCGTCAAGAGCTATCTGATCCATAACCAGACATAGTTCTGTACAAAAGAAGGTCGCTAATGTGATAGACATATCACCACACTAGGAGTTACCCAATGTCAAGCAAGTTGGGCACAAATCACCTATTATGGGGTTTACCTCACAGTTTTTGAATAATTGAGAATTCCAGGGATTCAAGCTTCACACTTCCTTCTTTCAAAATGGGGGGGGATTTATTGCTTTTTGATTTTTCTTTTCTTTTCTTGTTCTATTTTTTTTTTTGTATTTTGTATTTTGCTTGACATTGAGATAATGCTGAAATATTGCTGAGATGGTACAAAATGATACTGCAATAATGCTTATGAATAATTTCTCTTTTTCTCATGATTTTTCTTGATTTTCTTTTTCTTTTTATTTTTCTTCCTATACTAGGGATACTTGCTAGGATTGGCTGTAGAGCAAGGGATTTTTATTCTGGCAGGGGTGAGCTTGTCCTTTTGTCAATTCTCAAAGATTCTAGACCATGTGCATGATAGGATAGCAGGGAAAACTTTTTGCTCAAGAGACCACTTCTACTATGTAGCATCGTTTTGAATTTGCAATGAAATAATTTTAATGTGAAAAGGTGTACTTGGTTCAAGTAAATAACAAGATCAGTTCTCTATGCTCAAAACTTTATTTAATTCAACTGTGGACTTTGATGTAAGAGAGATTAATAATCATACCAAATAAGATCAAGATATTTATTCATGTGAGTGTGAAAGTGAGGGATTCCAGATAAATGTTAATTTATCCAAAATAACTGAAAATATAACTGCAATACTTCAAGAATTGATAGGTGCAAAATAGAAGATGTTTTTGAGAATTTTGATGATTTTGATTTTTTTATATTTTGGTTTTAATTTACATAATATTACTGTTTTTTGAAATTTTTATATGAATTACTAATATGAGACAATATGTATAATATATACAGTGATGAAATTACCAGATTTATGCATAATAGTGCTTAAGATGCATAATATTCATAGGTTCTTTAAGATATTTATCATATAAGGTAGCTAATCTGTATGCTCCCGATCCAAATTTGGCAGTGATAATATATGGCCCAAGCCAGTTAGGCTCGAATTTTCCTTTAAGGTCTTTAGTTGCATTAGTATCTTTTTTATTTTATTTTAAGACGAGGTCGTCGATCTCAAAGGATCGATTATAAACTTTCTTGAGATATGCTCGTTTGATCTTGTTATGGTAGGCACGGAGATGTTCCAAAGCATTAATGCACTTCTCATCTAGGAGTTCTAGCTGACTAAATCTGCCAGCATGATATTCATCTCCTACTTTAGTATTTTGAAGTAGAAGAGCCAAAGAAGGAACTTCTAGTTCAAAGGGAAAAATAGCTTCAGTGCCATAAACCAAAACAAAAGGTGAAGTGCTCGTGGGAGTACGAATATTAGTTCGATAAGCCCACAAAGCAGGATATAATTGAATGTACCAATCATGGCCAGATTTATTGACCAATCTCTTGAGGATTTTAATTAATGTTTTATTAGATGATTTTTCTTGGCCATTACCCTAAGGATAATAGGGAGTGGACCAACAATGTTGAATTTTATATTTTTGACATAGTTTCTTTACATATTTGTTCTTGAAACAAGTTCCACTATCCGAGATGAGATTTGTAGGAATTCCAAACCTACAAATAATTTGATTAAGAATAAACTTGGAAACTTGCATTCCAGTGCAAGAAGCTAAGGGCATAGCTTCGACCCACTTCATAAAATACTCGATGGCGGTTATGATGAATTTGTGTCCATCAGATGACATAGGATTGATTTTTTCGATGATGTCTAAGCCCCATTTTGAAAATGACCAAGGAGATAAAATATCCTGTAGTTCTTGTGTAGATGCATGGACAATGTCAGCGTGTTTCTGGAACTTGTCGCAATGGTGCATGTAATCATGTGCATCATTATCCATGGTAGGCCAAAAATATCCTATCCTAAGGAGCTTCTTAGCAATGGCGCTACCACTAAAGTGTCCCCCACAAGATCCATCGTGGGCTTCACTCAAAGCTGATCTAGACTCTTCTAGATTCAAACATCTTAATAGGATACCTTCAAAAGATCTCCTATATAACGTATTTCCAATTATTACAAAGCGACTTGCTTGTCTACGTAATAATCGGCACTGGTTTCTATTAAAACCTTTAGGGAAGGTCCCATTTTGAAGAAAATTGAGGATGTCAATGTACCAAAGTTTAGGAATAGTTTCGTTGATTAGAAACACGTCCAAAGGTTCCAAGCATGATTTAGTTGAAGCGGGTTCCTAGAGTCAACAAATAATTATGGTAGCATACTCATAATCTAACTCCAGGGGTAAAAGAGATGCAGTTGTGACCATAGCATCAGTCGCACAATTACTAGTTCTAGGAATAGCTTCCAAGGTAACTTGATCAAATAAAGATATTAATTGTAATACATATGCTTTATATGGGCACAATTTATCATCTTTGGTCTGGTAAAATTCATTAATTTGATTTATAACAAGTTGAGATCATCAAAAACTAATAGATTTTTAATTTTCAATGCTAGGGCAGCTCGTAATCCAAGGATTAGAGCCTCATATTTAGCAGTGTTATTAGTATAAGCAAACATTAATTTAAAGGATAGAGGTATGAGATGTTTCTATGGAGATATAAAAATAATACCTACACTAACCCCACTCATGCATCAGGCTCCATAAAAGTATAGGGACCATTTCTCTAAATGATCTGCCTCTAGGTTAAGGCATTCATTAGGAAACTCAATGACGAGGGGATGGGTGGACTCTAAGGGTGCAACAACTAACTGATCTGCTATGATTTGACCCTTAACAGACTTTTGTGCTATAAACATGAGTTCAAACTCACTTAGAGAAAGAACCCACTTCGCTGTGCGACCAGATAAATAAGGTCGACTCATGAGATACCGCAAGGGATTGGATTTAGAAATAACGTATGTTTTCTAACTGAGCATGTAATGGCATAGTTTCTATGTAGAAAATATGACTGCTAGACATAACTTCTCTAATACTATGTAATGGGTTTCATAACTAATTAATGTTATGCTAATGTAATAATTAGCACGCTCTCTTTTCTCATCATCAAGTTAAGCTAACATAGCTCCTAAAGCAAAATCTAAAGCAAAAATATACAAGATAAATGGGCGATCAAGTTTAGGTGGTGAAAGTACAGGTGGGTTAAGAAGATACTATTTGAGGAGTTCAAATTCTTCCTTACATTTGTCATCCCAATGGAAAGATGCATCCTTCTTAAGAAGCTTAAGAAAGGGTCCAATTTTATCTGCTAGCTTATCAATGAAGCGATGGATAGCTTGAAGCTTACCTTGTAGACTCCGTAATTTAGATATATTTGTAGGTGCGGGTATATCAGTGATAGCTGTAATATTGAGAGGGTCAATTTTTATGCCACATAAAGAAACTATAACCCCTAATAATTTACTTGACTTAACTCTGAATATACATTTGGATGGATTAAATCAGATAAGATATTCCCTTAACTGATCAAATACTTTTCTCAAGTCATCTAAATGGTCATCTTCTTCAGTAGAATGAGCTATAATGTTGTCTACATAATCATGTAATATAGCATGCATCATATCATGAAAGATATAAGTCATGGCTCGTTGATAGGTTGTACCTACATTCTTCAAACCGAATGGCATCACTTTCCAATAGAAAGTACCCCAAGGGGTAATAAAGGTTGTTTTAGTTTGATCTTCAGGAGCTATCCTGATATGATTATAACCAAAAAATCCATCCATTAAGGATATCATTCCACTCCCAGCAGTAAAACCAATGATCTGATCCATATTGGTAAGGAGAATATTGACTTTAGGGCATGCAACATTAATATCTCTAAAGTCTGTACAAACCCTAATCTTAGTAGCTTCTTTCTTAGTTATTGGAACTACATTTGAGATCCATTCAGCATAATCAATGGCTTGTATAAAAATAACATTCAGGAGTTTTTCTAACTCCCCTTTGACTAGTAAGGCCACTTTAGGATGCATTTTTATAAGCTTCTTCTTAATAGGTTTAGCATCCAGATGCACTACTAGGTGATGCATAACTACAGAAGGGTCTAAACCTGGCATATCTTCATATGTCCAAGAAAAAACATCTTCATATTCTTTAATAAATGCAATGTATTTATCCTATTTTTCTTGACTCAATTCTGATCCAATGTTGATTATGTGAGGGTTATTGTTGGTTCCAATGTTAATTTTTATGATATTTTCTACTTCCATGTGTAGATCTCTCTCAAAATTAGGTGGGGTGGGTGAAAATCCCAATTCTTGTAATTATTCCAAGGTTAGCTTGGATAATTCATCTTGAGGAGTTGTGGCCTCAAGATGGGCTATACTAGGTATAGAGCCATCAAAATAAAATCCATTATGTAATAATTCCTCAATGGAGACATCGTGAAAGATATCTCCCTCCAACTCATCGTCGGATTTAGCGATCATCTCAGGATAAGCTATAGATAACATATTACATGTGAATGTCTTATTCATTAAACGTAAAGCATCGCGTTCAGCTAAATAATCTTGGTAACATATAAGATGATCATCATCCTCAAATGGGAATGGCTAACCCTTACTATAAAATAAGCCCACACCACATCGTGCAGGCCACGTTTCTACCTCAACAGGTTCTTTCATACCATTCTATAAAGGTCCCAAACCTTTCCCTTTATATCCAAATTTAAGCATTATAGGTTTGGCTTTAATATACTCATTAGTAAAATAACATCAAGCATATCCATCATAATGAGTTCTGATGTTTCTAGGTATTCTATCCCAGTCATATCCCTTATAAATAAAGGCACAGCTCCCAAATTGGTAAATACTTCCCATAGGCTATGGGAGGCCCAAGGTATGAGGATATGGTGGCAAATTATTTAAAATAAGGGAATATTGCATAGAAGCATTCGTTTCTTCTGATATAAGAATTTTAGATAGATCGGGTAAGAGATCGTCAAAAAGAGCATAATATGTAGAAGTAACATTCCCTACGTCTTTCGATGTGGAAAATATGAATTTGGTAGATGTAGATGGTGTAGAGGTGTCGATATATGGGTCTATAAAAGGTATGGAAGTTATAGGAGTAGAAAAATAGACATTGGTTGTGGGATTAGGATATTTCTTAGGTCCTAATGCGGTTTGTTCAGAAGATGGTTGAGCTATATGTGGAGGTGCAACTAATGGAGAAGAAGTAGATGATGTTGTGGGTGTGAGTTTCACATGTTTATATGGATAATGAGAATTAGGATGTGTGGATGATAGAGAAAGGCAAAATTGAACTCCAATAGGTTCTGCCAAAGCACACATATCAAAGGGTCTTGGATCATCATGAATGGTAACCAACTGATTCTTAAATTTGAACTTAACACATTGATGTAAAGTTGAGGGAATAGCTCGCATCGCGTTGATCCAAGGATGACCCAAGAGTATATTGTACGATGTAGGTCAATGTACAATAAACACAATCATATCCAAGGTTCTTGGACCAACCTGTAATGGAATGGTAATAACTCCACACGTTTCTTGTGTTTCGTCATTGAAAGATTTTATGATCATAGCAGTTATTTTCATTTCATAACTTCTAAACCCAAATATTTGGTAGAAATCAAAAGTGTAGATATTTAAAGATGAACCATTATCTATCAAAACTCGTTTGACTGCTACATCTCCAATTAAGGCAGTAATATACAAGGGGTTATCTTTATGTAAACTATGTTGCGGTATGTCTCTATCTCGAAAGTCAATACAATCAAATTCATGAGTTATTATAGTATCGACCATGGCTTTAGGTTGAATATCTTGTGGTACCATCATCTGACTTAATGTGAGCATTAATTCATCTCTATGTTTAGGAGAAGATCTCAAAAGGTCCAAGAGAGAAATTCTAGCTGTAATATTTGATAATTGTTCATTAATATTATAAGGAGGTTTAGGTTGAACAGTAGGTGAATGATTCCCTTTATTAGGAACCTTCAAAACAAATGGAGCTGATCCACCATTCTAAATTTAATTTTGTTGAGAATTTTGATCCTATTGTCTAGTAACAGCTCCGATGGTACCCACAATATTATTCTATGGATGATGAATAGGTCTTGGTATAGCGTTTATAGCTAGCTCATTAGAAAGTAATCAATGAGATGATGGTCTAGTAGTGACTCTTCTTAGAAATGGATCTTCTGGAACCATATAACTTGTGATAGGGTGAATAGGATCCAATTCATCTTTAGAACTATTCGATTGATTTGATGTGATTTCCATATCACTCTCAGTCTCGTATTCTGTATCACTAAGATCAGGTATCTGAATATTATATAGAGGCCTGGTTGTAACCATGGATAAAGTTGTGTCAAATATTTCAAGATCATGAATAGGTAAATGCCCACTAATAGTTCCTACATATCAAGCAGGAGGGGGACATTATGATGTTCAACTTGATTAGCCATCTCCTTACCATGTTTTGGTAAGGGATGTTGAAAGATGTCCAACGATTGATTGGCATTCTAATTCTGGTTTTGTGGGGTGTTATTTTGAATATTATTAGGAGAATTTTATTAGGTTGAAAGGCTTGCACCTCCATATCATTGTTATCAATCAAGTCCATTATTTTATGTTTTAATCTTTTACAAGAGTTGGTAGTGTGTCCATGTCCTCTATGGAAGTCATAGTGTAAATATTCTCTGTATCTAGGTATAGTTGGATCAGTTTCCCAAATATTTGGTAATTGAATCAAACCTCATTCTAATAATTGTGGTAGAATATTTGATAAAGGTTGATTTAACCTAGTAAATTCTTGAGGAGGTCTATCAGGAGGTTTCAGTAGAAACTTCTCTGTTGCCTTTGCAGCATTAACATTAGCAATATTTCTGCTATCGATGACTCCATCACCCACAACTTGTTTATTATTATATTGATTTTTGGATGTTTTCTCATCGTCTCTCTTTTTAAGTTGGCCTCTCCTAATGAGAGAATCTTCCAATCTTTGGGCTAAGTCTATAACCTGATTGAAGGTGGTCAAGGTAGCAGTTGATAATTCATAAGATAGTTGCTCTTGCAAATTATTAATAAAGATGTCCAACATCTCCCTATAAGGTAACACAAAGTGCAATTTTCCTATCAACTATCTCCACCTAGCTAGAAAATTAGCAAAGCATTCCTCTTTGCCCTGTTTTAAGTTATACAAATCTTTAATGGTCACATCTCTTTCGATGTAGGCACTAAATTGATGAACAAAAGACTTGGCAGTTTCTTCGAAATTCCTCAAGGAATTAGTGGGTAATTGATAATACCACTCTAATGCCATTCCTACCAAGCTTTTTAGGAACATTTTTAGTAATAACAAGTCATCATGTGATATATCATAACATGCTATCCTAAACATACAAAGATTCTCTATGGGATCTTCGGTTCTTTATATATGGGAAGAACAGGCATAGGAAAATTTTTAGGATACGGCTATGCTACGACTAAAGGATCTAAAGGCTGACTACACATCTCTCGATAATTGTATGAGGGACGGTAGGGATCTATCTGGTCCATGCAAGAAACTAACTATTTCACCACAGCTTCCAGATTGCTAGTTTTTCCACCATATTGGTTCGGTGGCACATAGGTATGGGATCTATGAGTGTATGATGGTGTGACACAAGGATTAGATGTTATATTGCTATTATGCAAAGTGTTGGTAGGAAGAGTATTATGAAGGGGATTTGTAATAGTATTATGTTGTACCTTAGATTGTTGGTAATTGGTGTTTGGTTTTGTTTTAGATTTTTTTTTATTTGAGATATGTTGATCAAGTGCTTGGTGAAATAGAGCAGTAAATGATGGTTTCTTTTGTGTGGGAATGACTCTAGGCTTGTTAACAGGTACTTTAGATCATTGGGTAACCTCTTGTTGTTGCATGCTCTGGATCGCATCTACTATATCCAAATTGGATGGTCTAGCTTGATCACTCTCTTGTTCAATAAAGGACAAGGGATTAGTGTGTGTTTGAAATATTTCTTCTAGATTTTCTTGAGTGTTACTAATTCGATCCTTGTCCATATGGGCTGCTCTATTAAAAACACCAATATTAGTGTTAATGAACTTCCAAAATTGTTCCATGTTCTCAAAAGTGATAGCTCCTCCCGGAGACATTTTAGGGGATGAGGATCCTTCCTTTCTAATAGTTTCTTCTTGTTCATTTCCTACAACAAGCTCTTCTTCTTGTTGGTCTAGGGTTTCTTCTTCCTGAACTTGGTCCTCGGGGAGGGACATTTTGGTCGATTAATGGTCTTCCTAACCAATATTCATCTTCTTCGATTTGTTTTCCATTCCTAAGTCTAGGCATTGTGCTAAACTTAGGTTTTAGAAAATATATATACTTATATATATATATATATATATATATATATATATATATATATATATATATATATATATATATATATATATATATATGCGATAGGGTTGAGAGGTATATATTTTAACTATATACCTACTATAATATTTTAAAAGGAAATGTTTTGTTATTTTTGTTTTTTTTTTGTGTGATTTTATTATATTATTATTTTGTGAGAATAAAAATAACAAACAACATGCTAGTTGTAAGAAACAATAGTAGAAAGAATCACTTAGCTTTCTATGAATAGTTTATGGATATCATTGATAGGGTCAAGTTCATCAGGAGTCATGAAATGCTCCTCTTCAAATTGGAAGTTCTTTTTCAAGAACTTGACAAAGTGTGATATGGTAATATGATCTATTTCAGACCTTGACATGTAAAAATAAAGTTCATGGCAATACTCTCGATACAACATAGCTCTGGGAACTCTATTCCATCTCTTTCTATCCGTAAGAACGACTTCTTGATCCTCTACACAAGATAGAAATTGATGTACTACAACTACATTCTCAAGGTATTCCTCAAAGGTGTATAATTCAGAAGACACAAGTGCTCTTTTATCGGCTAACCACCTATGGCAAGCTCTCTGAAGTTCATGATACAAAGTCACCTAATCAGGATCAAGGATTCTATCTAGGATAAACCTCTTAATTTGCCTAAGTTCTGCAGATCTAGATTCAATAATACCTAATCTCCTATCAAGTTCGTCCCACAAAGGTTGGGCTCTATATGTTTGAGGTACTCTAAGCACAGAAGTAATCTCTATGGCTGTTAATTGATTTTCAACTTTCATGGTGATAGCTCGTCTTCTATTATAATATACCAGCTAAGTATGATATGAAAATTTAATAGTTTTCTAATGATTCTAGATGTTCTTAATAATGTGTTTTTTTTTGGATTGTTTTCAAAAGGTGTTTTTAGATTCACGTCGGGTTCACCAAAATGTATCGCCTAAATTTTTTGCACCCTTACCTTCAGGCTAAAGGATCCATACCCAGAAGGGGGGTGAGAAAAGGATGGCATAATACCTCGAACGGAGAGGCCCTTTGAAGGTCACAACTCTCGGGGGAGGGTTATAAAGGTGAATTTTCAATGGATGGTGGGGTTCACCAAGAAACTTTGAGTGGTAGTTTCCACACCTAGGTTGAGAATGGGTCGGATTTGTTCATTTTATGTTCAATCATTCAGATTCCTAGGTTGTCCAAAATGAAGCTAAACTATTCTATATGAATATTCTAATTTATATGAATACAGAAGACATAAATGAATCCTAATGTGATTGAATACAGAGAATATATAAAATGGAGAAGAATACACCTAATTTTTGATATCTGATGAAGATTCTGAAGCTTTTAGGAGTCCATATCATCCTGAATATTTCAGGATCATCTGTAATTGTACAAAATCATCCCAAATCATAGGATATCATCAGATATCACCAAAGATCATCAGGGACCTAATGAATTCGTTAGGTGAATTTGTCAAAAACCTGCAATCAAGAAAAAAGACACCAAAAACCAAAAATGCAATTGCAAGAATGATGCAAAATGATAGAAATAAGAGTATATATTTTTGAATGATAAATCCATATATCAAATTAAATGATATGCACTATTTTGGAAACTTATTTTGAATTTTATGATGCAATTATGCTAAATGAGGTGAACTCCAAGATGCAATATAGAAGTAAATTAATCTAATGCACCAATAAATAAGGAAAATGAGATAGAGAATGCAAAATCAGGGCTTTGATTGCCCCCAAGTTGAATTGTAGACCGGATCATCTATCATCATACAAGATCATCTCCGATATTTACAGGATCATCTAGAATTATAGTTGAATCACCTACGACGATCTGAGCTACCTCCGACTGAAAGACAGTGAAATCCTACAACAAAACTTGAAAAAACAAGTGTGAATGATGGGAGATCACAACAAAAACTAAAATTATAGGGAAATAATTAGGCAGGTAGCTAGGTAGGGAGTCATAGGGATAAACTAGGGAAATCCTAGTTTATATAGGATTAGGGGGAGGTTAGGAGGTTGGGGATCATCCCAATCTGGGATATTCTCAACGTGGGAATCTCCAACTGTGTAGAAATGCTTTTTCCCAAGTTGGAGAGGTCGTTAGAATAGAAGCTAATTGTAAAAATTTGGTTTTGGGGCGAAATCATTTAGACGTTCTGTTCCAGACAAATTCATCTGATTTGGGACGATATCGTCAGATCGGTGACGATATCATCAAATACGTGACACAAGGTCATCCTTTGCAAAATGACACATTTGAAACATAGGAAATAGTTTAGGGATTCACACTTAAAACTTAAAAGAGATAATCATCTATCCTATGTAGTGTTTCCTTCTTGTATGTTGTTTCATTAAAATTTTGTAAAGAAGATAATCACTTGGGGTACTAATAGAGGAGCACAATGGTGCGCACCTACAGCCAAGCCCAAGCATGAATGAAAGCTACAAAGAGTGGATTATGAGACATGAATCATATCTGATATAGCCCTAGGGACTTGCTTGTACCTCCTTGGAGAGCTACTACTCCACCTAGCCCCAAGACCATAGGGCACGAGCCTCATCTCCGAAGGGACCCTCTACGGGACACCCCAAGGGATGATGGGTATTACATGGGAGAGTGTTCTCGATATGGAGATATTTCATAGGCATTTCTTGGTGAAATGCAACTGAAAACCGAGGCGCTAATAGACAGAGCGATGCCACACATCCACATCCTTGTCAGGGCTGACACACCTAATCCTAGGTAGGATCATGACTTCACACACTGGCTAAAGCAAGTCGATATAACTTTACCTTCGTGTTGCCTTGATAGGATACAACAACTCATGCAACCTAATGGGAATGACACCGATCGATCTGGGTGAGCCAATTATACCCTACATTTCCTTGTCCAAGAGGGAAGACATGAGGAGATCCTAGACTTTCCTCAAGAACAATATTCTACACATGCCCGACGTGCCTCTATGCTAGCTAAGTATAATGAAAACATGTTCCAACCTGAGCCTCAAGTCAATGTGATGAACCTCGAGAGAGGCAAGCACCCTATGGAGAACATAGATTACCTTGGACAAGGTCAACCCTAGGGTGATATTCCTAGATCCCCTAGGCCATGCACTATAGATAAAATTAGGCAAGTGGTTGCAAGATATACCGAATGCCAAGCTTTTTTTAAGTAGCTTCGATGGGATAAAGAGCAACTAGAAGATTGCACCATCTTGAGAAAGAAAGGATTGAATGACAGAACAATGAGTTTTTTCATAAGACTTTGGGATAGAGGATCCCTATCCCTAAGACACATAGGTAGGAAGTCCACCTGAGGCAACCCACACTCATTCGAGAGAGGTCAATGAGACATTATCAAATGTTGCCTCCATGACCTCCTTGGCTAGATCAAGAGATGCCTCCCAGGCCAAACATAGGGTGCCCATTGTGGGTAGATAACCCCATTTATAGACCAGCTCGAGAGACACCTTACGAGGCCTATACTAAGCATGATCCAAAAGTAGAGTATGTTGAGATGCCTTACCGAGCTAGGGGGTGACTTACCACCACCTCACCCTAGGTTGGAGGATCCCAGACCTCCACCACAAGATATGAACAAGGACGAGGAGATCAAGTCCTCAGGCCCTTATAAAGTATTGCTAGAACACCTAGGGTCAGTAGAGAACAAGACCTATGGGTTGGTATCTCAAAATCCCACTATGCATCAATTGCATAGTAAACCCATCCATCCGTTAGTACTTGCACCTCCCTATCCAAAACAATTTAAGTTGCCTCAGTTGGCTACCTTTAAGGGATAATATGATGCACAAGAACATGTCACTAGGTTCTTAGGTCAATGCTTTGGCATTCATGATGATGATGCTTTGCTTCTAAGGACATTTATAACTACCCTCGGTGGCCCTGCCTTCAAGTGGTTTTACCAACTTCCTAAGCATAGCATCCATAATTTGTACCAACTTGCAGATGTATTCCTAGAATGCTTTGCCTTCAACACCAAGAGGAAGGCAACATTGGCTGATGTAGCTAGGTTGAAACAGTATGATGATGAGTCAATAAAAAATTATGGCAATAGATGGTGAACCTTGCTTGCCAATCTACCTTATATTCTCCCCTTGTCGAAGCTAACTCAGATGTTCTCCAAGAGTTGCGTGAAGCCAATATCCTTGTTTTTGTAGTTGCAAAAATATCCCACTCTTGAAGATGCCTTAGCATAGGCTATGATCATCGAAGAAATCAAGATTCAAGAGGGTGAGATTGTGAAGCCTCACAAGAAGGAATGGAACAAGAATTATAAGAACACCCTAGTGCAACCTAATTCAATAGCAATAAATTAGGTTTCCATTAGTGTATCGGGGCCAGAGCCAATTGTGCCACCTCAAAATCTAATTATCAGGCCACCCCTAGGAACTATGCCAAGGATAACCAAAATGGTCAAGGGCAAAATCAATTGTGTCGACTTAGTGTTTTATCACCTCTTGGTTGACAATGTGATCCATCTACATGACAATCGACCTATCGACCCTAATGCACCTAAGCCCAAAGGATACAAAGAAGACCTATATTGCAAGTTTCATAGGCAAAATGGGCATGATGTGCAAATGTGTTTTAAATTCAAACACGATGCAAGACCTAATTGATAGGAATGCCTTCTAGGTAGACAACCTTATCGCATTGAGCAACCAACAACTGGAGGTCTTCAAATACCCCTTCTTGCCCATGCGAAGCAGGCCAAACCAATGCCCTAGGTGAATGAGATTCACCATACCCTTCCTAAGAAAGGATATGTTGGCATGGTTAGCATTGTGACAAGAAATAGGTGGTATCCATGTCCAGCCACACCACCTGTGACTCAGAGTGATGTCCCTTCAACATCCTAGCCTATACCACCTCCTGGGCTAAGCCTCCCACCTAGGCTTGTAGTCACCATTAAGAGTAAGCTCGCTTAGAGTTTAAGAACAACATCTACCTAGCTCTCCATCTATGAGCTCATCTAGCAATCACAACCTCATAGAGAAATATTGATGGAGATCCTTAAGGCAATTGAGCTTCAGCCCCAGGAGTCTAACTCCTTTAATAACTTTGTGATGCATGTGCAGTAATGCACAAAACTAATGATTAAATTTGAATAAGATGAGCTTAAACTGGTTCCACATGATATGGTGGATCCCCATTTACACATTGTCACATATGTGAATAGAAAACCATACAAGAGAGTCTTGATAGATACTAGATCTTCAAGAAACATCATAACTACAACAACTCTAAAGCACTTGAAGCTCCAAACATCTCATATTGTCACATCTACATACACCCTCTTAGAATTCAATGATGCCATATGCTCAATGGTTGGTACAATCGTCCTACCTATTCAAGTGGGTGAAAATATCATCCCGATGATTTTCCACATCCTGGAGGGAGATATGGCATACAATATCTTGTTAGGAAGACCATGGATTAGGGATATGAAGTGTGTCCCTTCCATCGCTCACCAATGCATCAAGTACACTTATGAGGGGTAAGTTCATGTCATCCCCATGGACCTAGAGCCCTTCAAGTATTGTAACATGGTGTAGTAGTTACCCGAGTTGACCTTGCCATCGATACATATGGATTTTCAACTGAATAAATCTAGCTGAGGTTTGACCCTACCACTACCACATACCATGTCCTCATTGACAACTCTGCCCCAAATGCTCAATACACCAGTGGATCCTTTGCCTAGGAACCCAAATAAGTGGCCCATTTAGGAGGACCAACCAATCATATCCACTATAGCTACAGAGGATATACCTATCCTGGATGATGAAGAGACACCAAACGAGGAAAATAATGTGCCAGATCAAGTCTCACTCCCATCCCTCTTATATCTGCAATCCTAGGTTATAGTACACTTGGCTTATACCAGATTGGGAAAATACATGGTTAGGAATGTTACCACTACTCCTCCTTTAGATTTGATGCAAGACATGGGTAGACCCCATATTCCCATAGGAACTATTGTACCTCTTGGTATTCCCCCTAATCAAACAAATTTTATCTAGGGGACCTTGACTATGGCATTGAACCTTACCAATAGTAGGAGGATGAGGAACCTTTTGGAGAAGACATTAACTACTTGTCTAACCCTAACTTCATCATGAAGTATCTTGACCTATGCAACTGGCATGGTTATGGGTTAGTCCGGTATGAACAAGGCACAAGAATCCCTTATCAACCGTAATATCAAATACCCTATGACAAGTTGGGAGTGGGACGCAATAATCCTTTGCCTCTAGATATCCTCATGGATGGCTTAAATCACTTGAATATAGGCTACGAGGGTGGGTTGGTCCAAGACCCTTATGCCAATCCCAATACAGTCTACTCCCTAGGAGATTACTTTCCATGGCTATATGGGAACCCCGTGATCCCTAGGGACATTCCCCCATATTTTGAGAGAGGGGAAGGTTCATGAGGTTTTCCCAATGTTTGTTATGAGTCAGATCAAGGAACCTCATATGAATGGACCTCATAGGATGAGTCGAGTTATGAGGTGGCACCATATGACCCTTTTGAGTCTGATAGTGATCATTCACAAATTTTCCCCTTTAAAAACCAACGGGAAGACCTCATACATATGTTCCCTTTATCTGATCTTGTTTTGTAGTAGCTCCTTCCTCCTAAATATCTAGTTCGCTCGTATGAAGCTATACCTCCTAGGGAGGGAGTAGTTAATTTACTTGAGTAGCTAGATCCTTATGAGCCTGAGGCACTATGATATGAGAATGAAGAAATCGTCATCCATGAAAATGATTATGAGGAACTAGCATATATGGGACCACACCTACCTGATTTTTTGATCCCAAGGGGTAACAATGAGATTCCCATATACGATAGTGACTATGAAGATGAAAAAAAGAGGGCATACCTTAGCCCTAATTATTTTTTCCATCATCACGAACCCATCGATTTAGATGAATTCTATCGTCAGTTGCATGTTGGCCCATGCTTAAGGGCTAGGCCTATCAACTTAGGCTAGATTCACCATGAGGTATTCCCTGACCCACCCACACACATGGATCTCCTTGAGCCTAATGATCCCATCTTGCAGTATGTTCCTAGACAGGATCCAAAGATCCCCATTCCCTAGAACCACATTTTGGGATGAGATATGATATTAATATATAGTCACATGCACATGGTCCTAGAGAGCAGACACATTT
Source organism: Wollemia nobilis (assembly GCA_028583015.1). Classification (NCBI taxonomy): domain Eukaryota; kingdom Viridiplantae; phylum Streptophyta; class Pinopsida; order Araucariales; family Araucariaceae; genus Wollemia; species Wollemia nobilis. The sequence goes on from JAQPPZ010017052.1 coordinate 11,132,017, forward strand.
CATTAATATGATCTCCATTTATTTGACCACACCACTCCACAACACAACCGATCCTTCCAAACCACTCCATCTAGACCTAGATGTGATTGATTAGAATCGCGTTGATTCACCCCCATCACCCTCTAAGTATTGGGATTGCGATGGGTTGTTTCACTTCTCCATATGACCAAATAATGATGTCTTCCATGCTAAGGAGGAACCTGAGGTTCCCATCAAGGATTTAAATCTAGCTAATTACATCCATTTGATCCCTACTCCTCATCATTTTGAGGAGGGGTCACATATGTCAATTGAGCCTATAGTTTATAAAGATATCAGCTCAGATCCTGACAACCCAAAATATATCAAGCTAGGGAAAAGCCTATCCCTCAAAGAGCAAGCCCATTACATTGCCATTCTCACATATAAGAAGGCAAATTTTACATGGTATTACAAGGACATGCCGGGATTGGATCCAAATTTGGTCACCCACAATCTAATGCTTGGCCCCAAAGTCAAGCCTGTCAAGCAAAAGTTGATAAAGATACAACCAATAGTGGCATTTATGGTCAAACACAAGATACAAAAATTGTTGGATGCTAAGTTTGTCATTTATATAGACTATCCACCATGGTTTTCCAACATGGTCTCCGTTAAGAATCCTAACTTGATTCACATTTGCACTAATTTTTGAGACCTAAAAAAAGTGAGTCCCAAGGATTATTTTACTTTACCAAGCATAGATGCCCTGGTATATGTCACCGCATGACATGAAATGCTCTCCCTTATGGATGGATTCTCTAGGTATAATCAGATTTGTATCAACCCTAAATACCAGCTCAAAACGATGTTCACAACAACTTGGGTAACATTTTGTTACAAGGTCATGGTATTTGGCCTTAAGAATGCCGATGCCACCTACCAGCATGCCATGACATATATCTTCCATGATTACATGCACAATATTTTGGAAGATTACATGGATGACTTACTGGCTAAATATTTATTATGTCATGAGCACCTAGATGTATTATGCAAATTCCTCGATCACCTTATTGAACATAATGTGAGACTGAACCCCAAGAAGTGCATCTTTGGCATCACATTTGGAAAGCTCTTAGGATTTATAGTTTACAAATGAGGCATCAAAGTGGACCCTAACAAGGTCAAGGCAATACTTGAAATGCCTCCCCCAACTAACATCAAGTAGCTTCATAGCTTGTATGGGAGGATTGCATCCATCAAATGCTTTGTAGCATAATTATCGAACAATTGTTGACCCATGAAAAAAAAATTGCACAAGGGGGTCACATTCCACTAGGATTATGAGTGTCAGGATGCCTTTGATGCAATTAAACAATACCTAGCTTCACCACCAGTGTTAGCTCCACCTAGACTAGGGGTGTCATTCCGATTATATATCTTAGCTACTGAGACCGCATTGGGTGCCATGTTAGCCCAAAACAATGAACTACACAAGGAACAAGCCACATACTATCTCAGTCGCACCTTGGTGAGCTATGAGATCAAGTACGCATACGTTGAAAAGTTATGTCTAGCAGTGGTTTTTGCTACCAAGAATCTACGAAACTATATTCTCAGCTACACTACGTATGTTGTATCTAAAAAGAATCCATTGTGATACATGATGAGTCGTACTTATCATAGTAATCACACGGTGAAATGGATAATGTTGTTGATAGAATTTGAACTGGAATTCATTAGACAAAATTCAATCAAGGGTTGGGTCATTGTTGATCAACTTGTATAGTCTCCTCTCTAGGAGGATCAAACTCTTAGCATGGAGCTTCCCGATGATGGAGTCTTCCAAATATTAGAATCGTCTGATTCTGATGAGCCTGAGTCATAGGCGGATATGACTCTTTTCTTTAATGGATCCAAATGCGAGAAATGGGGTGGTGTAGGGATCATGTTTTTCACATTGCATGGGGCTCCAATACCCCTTTCATTTAAACTCAATTTCCCCTACACCAACAATAATGTCGAGTATGAAGCCCTGCTCATAGGGCTTAAAAAGACTATCACCATGAAAATCACCAAGCTTAACATTTTTGGTGACTCCTTGCTCATTGTTAACTAGGTCAAGGGAATATTCTAGTGCAAATACCCAATTTTGCAAGCCTAAAAAGCCCTTGTGGACAAATACCTGGAAAATTTTGAATGGTATGACATCGAGGCACTCTCTCATTCATCTAATTATTTTTTAGATACAATGGCCTCTCTAGGATCCTTGATCCCACAAGACCCCATAGGGGAGATGACAACCATTCAAGTCAAGATGCTATCATAATCAGTGGTTGAGTGTGAGAGCACTCAAGCCATGCCATAAGTCCACTTGATTTAAATAGAACCTCATCAAGAGATATTCTCACACATTCATAAGTGCTAGAATCATGCCGCTTGGGGGACTTTGTTTCCCAAAACCCCTTTTGATAGTAGCACAATGCTATTCTTACAAGTTCTCTCCCAATATGCTTTCACTTGGGATGAACTACATGAGGGACAAGCAATTCATGCAATCGAGGATTCCACATAGTAGGACTAGTCCACACCAATTAGAGAGTACTTAAAGCTTGGTAACCTCCCTCTTGTATTATTGCACGCTACTAAAAGGACATTTAAATGGAAGGCAACAAAGTTTGTCTTGTTAGGAGACATCCTGTATCGTCAAAGCTATGAAGGAATACTCCTTCATTGCTTAGAGTATCAATAATTGACTTGGGCAATGACCCAAGTACACGATGGTACTTGTGGTGGCCACTTCAGTGGCATGGCCATCACAAAGTGCATTATTCGCATGGGCAATTATTGGTCAACTTTAGAGAAAGATTATTGTGCATATGTGAGGAAGTGCATGAAATGTCAACACCATGCTTAGCCATTTTCATAATGGGGGTTGGATTTAATTAGGAAAATCTCCTTGACATCCTTAGGCTGTCACACATTTATCATAATGACTGCTGAGTATTTTACAAAGTGGGTGGAAGCAATCCCCCTTACCACTATGACAGGACCTCACATAGCGGAGTTCATATTGCATAACATCATTTGTCATTTTGGTATTCCATCCAAGATCATTTTAGATAATGGGACATATTTCAAGAACAAATATGTGCATGCTTTGATAGCAAAGTATAATATCTAGCATAGATTTTCAACACCTTACTATCCACAAGAAAATGGGCAAGTAGAAACATCAAACAAAAAATTAATTTCCATGTTGAAGAGAATAGTCATAGAGAATCATACCGATTGGCACACACAAATGTCGCTTGCCATTTCGGATTACCACACTAGAATTAGGATGCCCACTGGGGCATTTTCGTTCTCACTAGTGTATGGAGCTGAAGCAGTCATACCTCTAGAGCTAGAAATCCCATCACTGCACATATCCATGTAGGAGTTTATTGATGATGATATTGCATGACAAGCTCACCTAGATCAACTTATGTTGTTGGATGAACATCGCATTAATGCACTTGATCATCTATGTGTTTATCAGGAGTAGCTCAAGATATCCTACAATATGAAAGTCCATCTTTGAGACTTTCATGTTGGTGATCTTGTCCTAAAAAAGAACCAACAAAATTCTAGCTTGCCGCCCAACCTACGGGACAAATTTACGGTAAACTGGGTAGGTCCCTTTGTCATCACTAGTAAAATAGGACCTGGTACTTATCGACTAGCTTCCCTTGAGGGTGTCAAGGATCCTAAACCCTTGAACATCCTTCACTTGTAGCCATTTCATGCTTAGAGAGCACCAAAAGGATCCTAGCAGGTTTTCACTGTCTAGGTCAAATAAAAATGCTCCTAGACTATCTACGATCATCTAGGTCAACCCAAAAATCCCCAAAGGCATCCATAAGCTCTTTGGTCACAACCAAATACCCCTAGGTAGTCATAGACACTTTCTAAGTGTCGCTAACCATCTAGGTCACCCAAAAGGCTCCTAGCAGGTTTTCATCATCTAGGTCAAGTAAAAACACTCCTAGACTATCTATGATCATCTAGGTCAACCTAAAAAGCCCCAAAGGCATCCATAAGCTCTTTTGTCACAACCAAATACCCCTAGGCAGTTTTAGACACTTTTTAAGTGTCTTTGACCATCTAGGTCACCCAAAAGGCTCCTAGTGGGTTTTCACTATCTAGATCAACCCAAAAATCCCCAAAGGTATCCATAAGCCCTTTGGTCACAACCAAATACCCCTAGGTAGTTGTAGACACTTTATAAGTGCCACTGACCATCTAGGTCACCCAAAATAATCTTAGCAGGTTTTCACCATCTAGGTCAAGTAAAAACACTCATAGACTATCTACGATAATCTAGGTCAACCCTAAAATCCCTAAAGGCATCCATAAACCCTTTGGTCATAATCAAATGCCCCTAGGTAGTCGTAGACACTTTTTAAGTGCCACTGACCTTCTAAGTCACCCAAAAGTCTCCTAGCAGGTTTTCACCATCTAGGACAAGTAAAAATGCTCCTAGACTATCTACAATCATCTAGGTCAATCCTAAAATCCCCAAAGGCATCCATAAGCCCTTTGTTCATAACCAAATTCCCCTAGGTAGTCGTAGACACTTTCTAAGTGCTGCTGACCATCTAGGTCACCCAAAAGGCTCCTAGCAGGTTTTCATCATCTAGGTTAAGTAAAAATTATTCTAGAATATCTATGATCATCTAGGTCAACCCTAAAAGCCCCAAAGGCATCCATAAGCCCTTTGGTCACAATAAAATACCCCTAGGCAGTCATAGACACTTTCTAAGTGTCGTTGATCGTCTAGATCACCCAAAAGGCTCCTAGCAGGTTTTCACCATCTAGGTCAAGTAAAAATTCTCCTAGACTATCTAAGATCATCTAGGTCAACCCTAAAAGCCCCAAAGGCATCCATAAGCCCTTTGGTAACAACCAAATACCCCTAGGCAGTCGTAGACACTTTCTAAGTGCCATTGACCATCTAGATCACCCAAAAGGATCCTAGCATGTTTTCACCATCTAGGTCAAGTAAAAATGCTCCTAAACTATCTACAATCATCTAGGTCAATCCTAAAAGCCCCAAAGGCATCCATAAGCTCTTTTGTCACAATCAAATGCCCCTAGGTAGTCATAGACACTTTCTAAGTGTTGTTGATCATCTAGGTAACCCAAAAGGCTCCTTGCAGGTTTTCACCATCTAGGTCAAGTAAAAATGCTCCTAGACTATCTACAATCATATAGGTCAACCCTAAAAGCCCCAAAGGCATCCATAAGCCCTTTGGTCACAATCAAATACCCCTAGGCAATCATAGATACTTTATAAGTACCATCGACTGTCTAGGTCACCCAAAATCCTCCTACCATGTTTTCACCATATAGGTCAAGTAAAATTGCTCCTAGACTATCTACAATCATCTAGGTCAACCCTAAAAGCCCCAAAGGCATCTATAAGTCCTTTGGTCACAATAGTTGTAGACACTTTATAAGTGTCGCTGACTATCTAGGTCACCAAAAAGGCTCCTAGCGGGTTTTCATCATCTAGGTCAAGTAAAAATGCTCATAGACTATCTACGATCATTTAGGTCAACCCTAAAATCTCCAAAGACATCCATAAGCCCTTTGGTCACAATAAAATGCTCTTAGGCAATCGTAGACATTTTCTAAGTGTCACTGACCGTCTAGGTCACCCAAAAGGCTCCTAGCGGGTTTCACCATCAAGGTCAAGTAAAAATGCTCCTAGAATATCTACGATCATTTAGGTCAACCCTAAAATCCCCAAAGGCATCCATAAGCCCTTTTGTCACAACCGAATACCCCTAGGCAGTTGTAAGCACTTTCTAAGTATCGCTGACTATCTAGGTCACCCAAAAGGCTCCTAGCGGGTTTTCACCATCTAGGTCAAGTAAAAATGCTCCTAGACTATCTACTATCATATAGGTCAACCCAAAATGCCCCAATGGCCCACCAATAAGCCCATTTATCACATGTATATACATTTCAAACAAAAAATCAAAAACATCATCAAAACATCAAAATCCAAAAACACTGCATCGCATTACACTTTCATACATACATACCAATCCAAATTTCACAAAGAAGGGCATTATCAAAATTTCAAAAATATTGCATCACATCACATTGCATCCCATTGCATTTTATCATCACTGACATTTATGCATATTCATCATTAGCACTTTACATTTTAGAGTTGCTCATACATGTCTAGAACCATGATGGTACACTACTTACCGCTAAAAATCAATGTTGTGAAAATACTTATAGTTCAATGCCACAATTATCATTTTCACTCATATTTTTCATATTTCCATAGTCGTGTCTATTCCCTTCACTTAACCATTTTTTTAGAATGTCAGTAGATTTTTCAGTCACTCAACCATATCTAGTCTCTACTCAAATTTTGTAGAAGGCTAGCGAGATTTTTAGGAGGTAGAGTCTTACTGAGATTGTGCCTCGTATACATCAAATCCCAACAAATTTCACACTAATAAATCTAAGTTTCATGAAATGAAATATGAAACCCACAATGTGGTCTAGGGTACCTTGAGCAAAAAATTTATCCTACTCATCCCCCTGTGCGAATGGTTCAAGGATGCTGAGAATTGGCCAAAGAACAAGATCTTCCTTACCCAATTCCCAAAAATAAATAGTGGTTTTCACCACTATCAAAAATGCCAAACACCCTTGATCCCTAAAGTCATAAGGATTTGTACTACATGTCCCTGAGAAGAATGGGTAGTCATCCCCAAGGCCTAAAAGATCAATACCATTCATAAGAAAAAAAAAATCCCACAAGCTCAACTTCGAAATCAAAATTCAAAATCAAAATCCTCAAAAAGCAACAATCAAAAGAAACAGTGGTTATCACCACTCCCCAAATCCCTTGATAAAATAAAATCAAATACAAAATAAACAGTGATTATCATCACTACATATGAGCAAGTATCTCTCTAAAATTAAATAAAATAAAGGGGCTTGAGCTTGAATCCCTAAAATTCTTAGCATTTGACAAACCATTTAGGTGATCCTCATTACGAGTTTGGTGGATAGCCTATCTAGAAATTATGGTATGCTAAACTCAAGATGATATGTCTACCACATTAGCTTTGCATGTGTGTAGACCAATTTTTGCATGTGGACGAGCTAGATTTTGGTCACCTATACTACCTAGTGGTCTAATCCAACTGAGTATAGAACTCCAAATTTTAACATTCATAGAGTGATCCTCATTACAGGTTTGGTGGATAGCCTACTTTTCAATGGTAGTATATTTATGCATCTCGTAGGAATGAACTCACTTGCACACACAGGTATATTGAGTATCTTGGTCATCCTAGCAGATTCATACCTTGTCAAAAATTCTTACATTGTCATTATACAAGTTTTTATTAGTTGACTAGAGTGTTTGAGTCTCATGAAAATCTCATGCACATATTATAAACATCATACCACTTCACCACATTCATTTCAATTACATTATTCACAAATCCATTATATAGTCACAGGACAACATTACATAGGAATTGATGCATTCTATATCATCTATGGTGCTAGCATAATACATCATATAGTCATCCATCTCATCATACATCCATGTACAAATTCAAATCAAATCACAAAATGTGCATACATAGGCATTTCTCATCATTGGATAAATCAAATTGCATACATTGGCATACATTTCATAAAATAATAAACACATGATGATAAACCACATAAAAATATCATATATATATGTGTGTGTATATGTATGGGATAAAAAGATACATCATGTTTCTCGTAGGCTACAATAAAAGGAGTCCTCAGAATTCACACTGCTAAAACATCCAAAAACATAAAAGGAGTCATGCGAGACACTACCATGGTCACGCAGGACCAATACTATGACTCAGACTACCACCTACAATCGAAGTCCTCTATGAACTCCCATACCTACTACCACCTAACCTATCAGATATTTTTCTAGACCCTGGTGCCTCCAGCCTAGAGGAAGACTAACCTGTCCTACTATGGTGACTTTGGTATGACCCACTGGTAGTTGCATCATCCTGTAGATGCCCTCCAAGGTGCACTACCTCTGTCTCTAGCTAATACATATAAGCCTGCCCCCATCAGCACCATGCTTGGTAAGTCTCCACCATAGAATGGAGACATGTCACATCTTCCTATAGCCTAGTCACCTCACCACTACTAGAATCCTTCCTTATAGGGCTTTGAGATTGCAATTGTGCCCAAAGAGATGCTATCTCAGCCTAAGCCACCTGTACCTCAACTCGTTGTGCTGCTATCTATGCTTGTATATCATGCACCTGTGTCTGTAGGAGCTCTCCCCTACCTCACCTTGAGTAGATCATCTAGTAGCTCCACCTATGTGTCCCCTAGTTCCATTGATGGTGCTTGCACCTCCTCATCCTCAACATCATCATCCCCTAAGTCACCTCGATATCCTAATTCTAGGAGATTCACATGCTCCCCTATCATGTGTCCTTGCAAATCACTTGCCTCACCTTGGTCTTCACTAGAAACCTCTTGATGTAGCTCCCTAGTTGCACCCCTCACCAATGGCCCCTATCCATGCCACTAGCCTATCACCCACCAAATGTCATACTCCACTGTAGTCCTAGCATCATCCACATTTGGAATTTCTACTACAGGATCTATATCTTGTGCCACTACCTCTACCACTAGCCATGCCAATGTCCTCTCATCCCTGCAACACTGATAAGGCACAAGCTCACTAGGAATCCCTTGGCATAGCCTAAACTATCACATCACCCAATAAAATGGGAAGTACTCCTACTTTGTGCCATGTTGTCCAACAAGCCACCTACCTCGCTGCACCCTAAAAAGTTGTACAGTGGCATCTGCCCACTATAGGAAATCCTTGTATCATCTCTAGAATACTTGGCCTACCCTGATTCATGAAAACAGATCTGCATAGTGACCCACATCACCTATGAATTACTGACTTTGTCCCCTCTCCTAAGACCTCTGTAATAGGATGTCATATCTTATGTCCTTGTCTGCTAGTTGTTCCTGAGTCATCTAGGGTAACCCCTGTGGTCACCCCATAGCTATGTGCTACCATCCCTAGCATTTTTGTAAAAAGCTATACCCAACACCCTTCTGCTGATGATAGTGGATATTGTAAAGCTTGTCGTAGAGCTATTCCAGTAGTGTAGTACCCATTCCATCACCAGTGGCTCCACCACAGTACACCTCACCAGTGTAAACACTATCTCCACTAGGTTCCATGGGAAACTCACTCTAAAAGGGTCAGGTAATAACATATTGAAGATGATCATCATGAGTATTGTATGCCTCACCACCAATACCTTCACCTCATAAAAAAATCCTACCAACATACCTCCCTTCAAGCAGTCTAGCTCTATCATCTCTAGATCATAACTAAAGTACCTCTCGAGCACTACCTATATTTGGTCTCATGTGGATCAGACACCCTTCTATTAGAATCCTAAGAGTTTTATAGACGTCCTCAAGTATCACCATCATCTCCCTAGTGTGTAGGTGGAAGTTATTTGTGTTTAGATCCCACAGATCAATTAGGGCAGTCGGATATGCATGGTCTCCTATAATAGCCTCTAACTGGGTCACCTAATTGAGGCCAATGGAATCCAACCATTACCAATACTCTATGGTCAAGGCATCAATAATGGAATCAAATAGATTTTTTACTTGATACCAACTCCTCACCATCTTGCAGGGATAAGCAACTCAACAATGCAACACCAAAATGGCCTCGCATAGCCCCAAAAACATTCAAAAGAAAATGGCCCCTCTTTGAGGCTGGTTTGTGGTCATTCCTCCTAGTAACAGCCCCAAACCATATGTCCATACCATAAAGGGATGTCCTATGACCATCCCAAACTAGCCATCCCACCTAAGGATGACTCCAAAAAATTGGTCTCAAAAAGGCCTTTCAGGCCATCAAAAATAGCAAAAACAATGCAAAATTGGACCTATAAAATGCAATTTAATTGCACAAAAACATGGATGAAACAAAAAAATTGGTACATATATCATAAATTAGGTTTAATTACCTATAATATAGTGTGATATTCTTCCAAGTCAAAAAATACCATAAAAGCAAAAAAATCAACTCCTAACACTAGGAAAATGCAATAAGAGAAACTTGGCATATCTGTATCACATCGGCTCCTCCAATGGATGAGTCCACCCATTGACTCATGGTGAATATGGTATGAATTTGATAGTGCTCCACTACTTAAAATAACTCTCCTACTCCTCACCTCTCAAGCTTCCAAATAAAGGATGCACAAATGAGCATAACCTTCATATTTTGGGTTTTTATAAAGATGCAGGGGTCACCATCGTCCCAAGGTGGTATGAGCACACATTTGGCTGACCGTGCCACCTTTGGATGGTGGTATAACATGCCATAATCCCACCCTAGGATGGTGGTAGCAAAAATAGGCCAAAACAGCCCAAAATGACCAAAAATAGGCCAAAACAGCCCAAAATGACAAAAAATAGGCCCAAATGACCCAAAACAAGTCCAAAACTGCACCAAAATAGCTCAAATTGGGTCTAAATTTCACATAGATAAAAATGCAACCATGATGATCCTATGAGGGATGGAAAATTTGTTAATTAATTCCATAATAATGCCATTGTGGCCAGACCACCCCCCAAACATGCGATTTTCAGCTCCTTTCCTCCAGGAAAACCTAACAAAGTCACCAAAATCCTCTTCCAATTGCCTTATTTTTCAAGGCATAAAACTGAAGGTAAGCATAACACAAGTCAATTGGGTCAAGTGAATCATTTCTTTTCTCACTGTTCATTCCCTCATCAACTCGTTGCTTTAGGGGGTAGTCATACTCAGTCCAAATTAGCAAGCACACACTCAATTATGTGAATTGCATTCATTCAACGAATATTTGATAAAGACAATCATGCTCCTACTTGGGGCAGCAAACAAGCACACAATATCACATAATAATTCTTGAAATTATTGGCATCATGAATTCATGGGCCCTATCCCTTCATGATAGACAATGTTTAAGCATAGGCATGCTCATTTAACGAGTAAAAAACAAGGATTCAAGAACAGATGCCCTTTCCATGATTGGGGCATCTAAAGTTGGTTAGGTTATCGAGTAACCTTAATAATTCCACATTTTTGTCATCTATTTTTGCTTAGAATTATGCTACACACAATGCATCTCAAAAAGGGGCATCTGTAGACACTAAAATGTGGTTAATATGATTAAGCACACAAAAACAATGATCAAATTGACATCATATGGCCCCTTGGGCAGCCCTCAGGAGGCTCATAGTGGTTATAGCCACTCCAAAAGTGCTTTTTGAGGCTACTAGCCCAATTTTGGGAGGTTTTGGCCCAAAATTCACCACCGTACCACCCTAGGATAGTGGCAAATTCCCACCATCTCACCCTAGGGTGGTGAGTAGGTTTGATCTAGAAAAATTCAAATCTGGGACATTTGGTGCCCAAAAACTACCATTTAGCACACCATATGGAGCATGTGGGTCAGAGGGCACTGATTCCTTATGGCACACTTCTTAATGGAGGCCCAAATTTGAGATTCTCTTCCACACCCATTGCATGCCTCCCGTTTGACAAATGACACCTCCTACCATGCATGCCCTTGCATGCCTTTTTGCACATGAGCCCATTTGGGCTATAAAATGGATACATGGTCCATAAAAAAAGAGAGAGGATTTCTAGGATATGCAATGGAATTCTGTCAATATTTCTCCTAAACTTATTGAGTTTTCTTGCCCTCGGAATCTCCTCTTAGCGAAGGAGGTTACCGGGTTACTTCAAGAGGGCCTTTTGAGCATAACTTTTCCATCTGGGTGAATTTCTTCACCAAATTTGATGACAACACCCATTATACTATTTAGGATAATTACCCTATAGTATTAGTAGCAAAAAGTACATAGAATTTGTGGGTATCCCTTCCCAGGGTACCCCCCAATTAGTTGCAGTCACCACTGCCCCCTCGAGATGAGGACAAATACTTGCACAATTTTATTATTATTTTTTAATGATATTATTCTAGACTATAATATGATATTTTGGTATAAATTTCATGTAATTTAGAGTTAAATTGATCGATTTATAGCATTTTTTAGTTTTGTATCGGTCCGTAGGGCCCATCAGGGAACCGTAGTTGTATGTAGGTGGATCTGGGCCTAAATTTTAAAATCTAACCATATGGGTTGTCTTTAAATGTCCATTTATTTATTCTTTCCAAATTTCAGGAGTTTTGGATATGTTTAAGTTCAGGATTTGCTTGTCTTGGTTTCCATAGGTTGTAGGAGGGTAGCGCAAAATAAAGGGGTCTACAGATGCAATTTATGATTTGTTTTTGGTGATATCCTCTAAAAACATCCACTTTGACATCTCCACAATTTTTCAAGGTATTTTGATTTTATTTGATTTAGTTTTAATATATGCATTATTTTACCCCTATGGGGATTGCATGTTTTCCACCATACACCCTTGCTATTTGACACTTTTGGATTCCTTATGTGTAGTTTCATGTCCTTAGAAGGCATTGGGAAAGAATATTAAACATAAAATATTGAATATACAAGTAGTGGTGGCATTGGCTCACCCACCTCGATTGTGGGTATGAGGAAAAGCACTAGATGTGCACACTGATTCCTTGGAGGAATTGATCCTTGTGCACCCAAAAAATTGTAACAATTGTATCAAATTTTGAGCCCTCAATGGGACTGCTATGTAACCTTGGATTTTATCCACCCAATTAATAAATAAGACACTTGTTTCATTTCATTCTTTATTTCTTGGTATTGCTTCATTTTCATATGCATGTTTCCATTTGATGCTCATGTGCAATATGGGATAGATACACATATTTTTTCTCTTAATTAGTTGCATCGCTTTTACCTACTTTAGTATGGACACAAGTGGCCATCCCTAGCTGGTATGGTTACCAAATTGGGGGTCGTCCCTGGATGGGACGACCAAAAACTGGGCCAAAAAGGGCCCTTTTTGGGGCATTTTTTGGTACTTTTAGATTACTTTTATGCATTTTTATGGCATTTTTGACAAGTTATTTTACATTATCAGATAGTGAAGAGTTGGTATAGGGTTTCAACTCTCTTTTAGGTTGCTAGAGACCTGTTGACTACTACAAATTGGCAATGGCTTGATGCCATTGGCCTGAAGCATGTTATGCGATTAGATCCCGTAGTGAGCGACCACGCCTATCTGACTTCACTATATATTTGTGGGACCCTCATACTAATACTTGCCATATATTTATAGGGGAGATGATAGTGATGTTAGAGTATATATATTAGATACTGTGTATTTCTATAGAGGAGCATCCCATAGTATCTACTCCTATAGAGCGATGAGAAGCCATACTACGGAGGTACTTTGGGGCATGTTGGGAGGATGTAGTGGTTGATATTCTCAGTGGAGGGATATTAGTGGTATATGGTTTCAGGCTGATGTTATTAAGATTAAGAATGCTTTATTTATGATATTGATTAGCAATATGTTACTATCTAACACTTCAGGTGGTAGGTTCTCATGGAACCTTATAGAGCTGGTTTTCACTCTGATGGAGTGTACAGAGGACGAGCCTATAGTGATGGCTTTGGGTCCTACTTTGTTAGTGCATATATATGAGGAGTTATATGAGATCTGCTCTCATGGGAAGAAGGGATTGTGCTATAGATTTTTGTTATAGGTTTGGGGTTGGTAGCATATTGTTGTGGAGCGACCATGGGGACTACCATGGACAACTTGAGTAGAGCTACCAAACAAGGATATTGCTAATGGGGTGTTATGGCAGAGGTCACATGAGTTCGGTCATATTAATTTATATACTGGGGAGGTTGAGCACTATGCAGAGGCTTTTGCATGGCTTAGAGTGGTAGAAATTGTATGGAGACCCTATATGGATTGTCCCACATGGAGGGAGACTGAGACACAGCTACACCAAGTTTAGCAAGGTAGGTTGTTGATAGCGCAACATGGGATAGAGTGAGAGTACTTCCCTTATGATATATGCTATGATATTTTAGGCTATGTTAGGGGTTTCCTAGGGAGCCGATGATCTATCATCATCATAGGGATGAGAGGACTCTACCATGGCCTATTATGGAGGCACTAGGAGAGGATTCAGATATTGTGGTGGTAGTTTTTGAGTTGGATGACATTGGCGCGATAGAGGAGTATGACGCTTGGTGGGTCATACGACAATGGCAAGGAGAGGGACCACTAGGAGGGGATGTAGATTCTAAATTAGTGAATGCATCTAGGGGTTCTCCATATGAGGAGGATCAGTATGAGTCTCCAGATGATGAGGTAGACATAGGCAGTAGTTTGTGTATCGTCGTGTGGTAGTGGCAGTATTTCTAAACTATAATAGATCGTATGAACAACATGCATTCCTATCATGTAAGTCTGCATTCATTTAGCATTAACTTGCATTAATAATATCAAATTCTCATAATATTGCATATAGTTTACAGTCGTCATGCATTTACTTACAATAATAACTCATCATTTGTGGATGCAAAGACACGACACTTGAAAATAAAATGGTAGAATCAAATAAAGCAATGAGACAAAATAGATTGCACAAAAGAAATATGTATTCAATAGGGGGGCCAATAGACTCCTTTGTTATAATAAGTATCCAATGCAGATATTTGATACAATAATTTACAGTAGAACTAGGGTTCTCTAAAATCCTAGTTAGATATAACAGAAGTGTCTTCAAATCTGAGTGTGTCCTTGATCCCAAAAGGTTGAGTGGGCTTTGAATATCCAATGTGGGGCAACTCCAGCTTCAACAACCATCAAAGAATATGTTGAATTCATAGATATGCATGCAAAACAAAACACAAAAGCATCAGTAATACCTATGAGGGCTCCACAGTGTGAGACCCTCAGACATTAACAAAACCCTAGCTTAAGAATCAATTTAAAATGCATGCCAAACCAATGAATAAATGAAATAAAATAATACTAAATATACCTTACTTTGTTTTTGTAGTTTTTGTGGTGTAGCAGATTTAGATATTCGTTTCAATGTCATAGCAAGATCTAACGCGAGCTTCACAAGCTCTAGTTCACACCTGGGACTATCATAGGCTCTGGAAGGCACTAGGCAGGCTCTGCAGTGAGCTTGACAAGCTCTAGTGGGTGTTTGGCAAGGTCTACAGTGAGATTTGCAAGCTTGGTACAATGCTCATAGGGTAGGGCAGATCTATAGAAATAGATCAGGAAGGATGACGACAGAGGAGGCAGATGGAATATGGCTATGGCAGTGAGTGAGGATGGATGGACGATGGTTGAAATGTTAGAAGTATTGTTGGCTTAGCTAGGGCATCAGATCTTCAATTCTCTCTATCTCCACTTCACTAGGGCATCAACAAATGCTTCTCCAAGTATATCTCTTAATCTCCAGGTTCCAAGGTTTGGGCATTTGCAAAATACCCTATTTATAATCCAACCTAGGGTTTTCTTAGGGTTTTAGCCTTGCACTTTTGATTGTGTGGCTAAGATTAAGTCATATCCTAGGGTTGAGATTACTTTTTGAATGTGACATGGATTAATGAAAATGGATGGTGGAGATTAAATGAAATCGGATGGCTAAGGTTAATTGAGTTTATTTAAATATATTTTATAATAAATATATTAAAATATAATAAAATATTATATAAAATTTAAAATATTATAAAATAATATTAAAATAACCCCAATTAGGCTAGGAAATGGTGGGAAGGTAGATTTGGGCCAAATAATTTGCGGGAAGGTGGAATGAGAGACAAGTGGGTGGTGGGATGGTTAGGATGGAGGTTTAGTGGCTACAATTTGGTGTCTATAGTAAGTGGAGTGTAACCTAATCCTGAATGATCATGTGTTTCTCGATATGAAACATCAATAATATCATGCATTCCTTGTTCATGCAGTCCTAAACCATGTACCTACCAATTAACTATATGAAAATAATGAGATGGAAATCCTGACATGTTTTGTATGTTGGTAGGTGTTGGTTCTTTGGATTTGTCTAGGGGAACTAGATTGAAAAAAGAATAAATCCTCCCATATATAAAATGTATGTTGTTGGGAGTTGAACCCATGTCATATATCACTCCTATAGATAAAGGTGGATCACATGGTCAACCAAAATCCTTAGTAATTGGAATGGTGAGTGGTGTAACTATGATGTCTTGGACCACATATTCACCAATACCAATATTAGTGAGATGGATCCCAACTTGGGATGATGTGGAAGGATCATGGTTGGATAATGGATCGAGGAATGGTAAAGATGAAGATGTCTCACAATCTATCAATTTAACTTGTGAAACATTGGCTGATGGATATGGATTGGATTGGTAAGGTTGTTGGATGGATGATGATGACATGGAAGGTAAGTTTGTGGAAGGTGATGATGTTGATGATGTGGATTGAATTTGACCACATGTGCATGTAGTCAATGATGAATATGATGGGGTCATGAAATCTTGGTGGGGATTGGTGATAAGGGGCTCCTCAGGAATGGAAGTTTTTTATGAAGAAATGGGTGAAGTGGTATACGGATTGGCTTATGGTAATAGAAAAATGTGGGTAGAAGGAAGCATGCATTCATAAGGATTTGAGATCAAATTGTAATACTTAAATGGTTTAACATATGCTGGTATGAAATGTACTTGTCCCTCATGAATGCATTTTATATATTGATGTAATATGGAGGGGACACATCTCATCTCCCTCATCCAAGGTCTTCCAAGGAGTACATTATATGCCATGGATCCTTCCAAGATGTGGAACATAGTGTGCAATGTTTTTACCTCCACTTCAATGGGAAAAACAACAGTGCCAATTATGGAACATAAAGCACTGTTGAATGCTTTTAGGTGAAATATGACTTGGTGATATGAGATGGAGGAAGGTTAATATGATGAAGGTTATATGTGGTGATGATATTAATGGAGAAGCTAGTGTTAATTAGAACTCTTTTGAAAGGCTTACTGTCAATTAGAGCCATGATGTGCAATGGAGGATCTATTGATTTCGATGAGATTGGCTTAATCTCAAATTCATAAAAGGTAATGGAAGGCTTTATGCATGTTTAAATGCTTCCTAAAAAGTTCTAAAAGGCAATAACATCTTGATATTGTAAATAAATGGATTTAAAAATGTTCATTAATGCCTCACGATGTGGGGGAGATTGCTAAATTAGCTCATATATTCAAAATCTGGTGGAAGCCATCTTAGGCTTGTGGCTAACTAGCTACTCAATGAGATGACTAGTAATGGAGGATGATTTATGGGATGAATAGGGGTATTTTTTTGGCTAGGAATATGAATTTACAGGGAAATATTAGGGGAAATTTGAATGGGAGGTGATGTGATAGGTTGTGACACTCTTTCCTGAGGTTGTTGCCTTACATTTTTTTTGGTTATTTTATTGACCTATAGTTACCACATGAATGGCACCTATAAAACCTTGGTATTGTTGAACATGGTTAACTTGGTTGGGAGGATTTTTTGTGTTAGCTCCTCCCATAGTTGGTTGCACCTCCTCATGATGAGGAAGTGGTGTTTGGAAAATACCAATATTTTGGTTTTGTTGAGCAAAGGAGTTCTCAAGCTTTATGGCCCCTATGTCAATATTGTTTTGAACTATATCTTTGAATACATGGCAATTATTGATGTTGTTCCCATTTTACCTATGGTAAGGACAAAATAAATGTTCCCAATAATGTTTACCATGTTTATAGGGATCATATGGTCTAATTTTGGGCAAGGCAAGTTTATTTGTGTCGTACAACCTTCGAAAGAGGGAAGCATATGACTCTGCCAAGGGGGTTTATCAAAAATTTTCTCAAATAGATTGTTGTCAGGGATGGTTATCCATAGTTGGAACTATGCTTTGCATTAATTGGGAGACTAAGGGCACCACATGATAGGTAATTTTTTGTGATGGTTGTTTCACTAATTATTGTTGAGTCATTATTTACTGGCTCATGACCACTTGATTGACATGATTAGGCTAATTGGTCAGAGTGTCCTGTGTTTATTTTGATTGGCTAGAATAATTGCTATTGTATTGGTCCTTGTTTTTCCATTCCTTTTTTCTAGGCTTAAGTATGTCCTCTTATATTTATATCTCCTCAATGACACTAGCCTGTGCTAGAGCTTCTTCAAATGAGTGATATGTATGTAATTGAAGCATCCAATATATGGGTTTTAAATAAATATTGGTAAAAATATTGATAAGATCTTCCATTGGTAGTAGGTTTATGCGTAAGGGGTCGGCCCCAAAATATATTTATAAAAAATTGGTGAATCGGTTTCAAAATCCAAGTGAATAGTTTCGAAACACATATAGAAGGTTCACTATTATTAGAGGCAATGTTGAAAATTTAAACTTAAAATGGTCAAATTATTATAAAATTGGGGTGAATCGACCCAAAATAAAATTGCACCCAAAATTTTTTGGCTAATGGACCATGGTCAAGGATCCCAAATATTAGCCAATTCCAAAGTTTAAAAATCCTAATTTTAGCCAATTTTATGAAAATAGCCACTATGCATAACCCTAATTGGTAGGGTGAATGGTAATTTGGTAATGAAAACCCTACAACGGTTGCAAAAATCATAGATAGAGTCATCGTCATGTTGTGTTAAAGCATAAACATTGGATAATAATACTTTCTTTCTAACATTAAGGACAAAGTGCTCAAATAATTGGTTATCCAATTGTTTGAAAGTATAAATACTATGACTAGGCAATTGGTTGTACCACTCTATGGTGTCTCCACCTAATTTTTGAGGAAATTTTCTAACCATGAGAGCATTGTCACTTTGGATTCTAAAGCATGAGTGTATAAATGTGCTTACATGCTCTTTAGGGTCATCAGTCCCCTTGAATTTATCAAAATTTGGCATCATGAAATCTACGAGATATAGAGATGATGGTATCTAAGGATGAATGGGTTGGTTAATCAGTTGACGTAGGGTTGGCTTCTAGTTTGTCATACCAAGAGTATGTTGTATCAACTGATCTATTTACTATTGCATGGTCTTGGTTCTAAGGTCTTCACCAGGGATGTGGAAGCCCTGAATCACCTGATTATTTTGATAAGGTGTGGTAAAAAAACATTTTGGAGTAACTAGATGATGATGGGATTGATAATTATGACTAGGTGAGTTTGATGAGAATTGATGAAGAGGAGATTGATGATGAAGAGATGGAGAATGTTGGAATGGGTAAAATGCATAAATACTATGGTTGGGTTAGCCTATGGGAATGGAATTGGTATTGGTATTGTTTTATGGAGGCTTAGGTATGGAAACCATAGAATATTGTGGTGCCCATCATGGACTTTGGTTAATGAGGATGGACTGAGTAGAAATTGGTAGAGGCTTAGGTTTCACCTGCACTTGTTGTTGATCATCTTGATGTTGCTTAAGTAATTTGTTTAAATGTTCCCATGCTTCATGAATTTATCTATAAAAAATGGAAGGTGTGTATGTAGATGGCATGAAATATGTGGCCAAGGTGTAAGCTACACTTGGTATGGTAACTTGGGAGGCTGAAACTTGTGAAGCAACATTTACATGTATTTCATAGAGGGGATTGGTATAGTTAGATCTGTATGAGAATGAGATAAAAGTGTTAGGATCACTTGATTATTGGGAAATGGATATATGAGAGGAAGGTGCAATTTATTCCTCAAAAAGAGGGTTAGTGTACACCTGGGTAAAGCTAGATGGCTAGGAATGAGCAAGTTCCTATTGTAAAGTAGGATCTTGACTAAGGGAATCTTGAATGGACTCTAATACATAGTTATCCAATTTATATAGAGCCTCTACTTTTGCCATGTCTATGTGGGTGATATTGTGGTTAATGGATTGCGAAGATGATTTAGTTTGAGGAAGAGAAATGTTGGTATAACTGTATGATACATCAGTAGTCTAAACAGTGTGTGATGGGCCTACAGAAAAATATATCTATGTCACACTTAGGGAATCTACCATAGAAGTGGTGGGTAAGGTGGATGAATGTTCCATAGAATAGATTTTATTTAATGCTTTCTGTTGATTTCTTTTTAATACCATAAGAAACTAAACCAAATACAAATTGTGTAGTAAAATGAAATGTAGAATTAAAACTTCACAAAAATCAAATTAAGACAAATCAATGCTAAGTTTTTTCAACATATGTGTCTTACCTCATTTATTTATTAGCTCAATTTAGTGTGAATTCATTTTTTAGATTTTGATTATGTGTGTTTCAATGTGCTAATCTAAATTAAAAATGAGTGAATACTATGACTTGAATAGGGCAACGAGATTCTTGTTGGTGATGAAATATAGAAATTTTGTCTCAGGGATAATCGAAGGTGTCTAGGGGAAGATATTGGTGGATGGATATGAAATCCACTATCACTGTTGGGATCCAAATTGACATCAAGCAAAACTTGATACTGTGATTGTCTATCTTCCATATTTTTGATTAGGCTTGCACCCGCTAGTCACAACTCAGAACTCAACATTGGATGGACTAAATATTACTCTAATCCAACCTCTAGAGTAGGTTGGTTCCTTGTCAACTGATAGGGTGTTGACTCAATTAAGTTCAGTAATTTTTTAAGAGATAGGGATAGAAAAGGGTTTAGGGTTAAGGAATTATAACTGAAATAGTGGTCGGATAGAGCTAACAACATAGGCATCCATAGGGAAAACCTTTCAACAAATCATTTCCAGTGTCCCACACTCAAGATTAACAACACCCAAAAACAGAATAATCTTCATCAAGAAACACAAAATAGAGACATACTCCAAGAAGCTATTTCAACATCCACAATACTAATAATCCAATTTAGCAGAATAAGATCAGTATCTAGATTTAACAAAAATGAACTTCTTGTGAGCATAGATTCAATTATGAAAAGGTTTCAATTGCTCTAAAGCTAGTAATTCAATATTAGTAGAGTAAACTAACCATAGCAACATTAGTAGAAAAGCAATTCACAACTTGAATCTCTCAAAAGAAATATTGAAGACACCAATTCCTGAGTCAAAAATCCAAGTAATGCTCCTTCTATTGATTTGCAGAAGATGTTACACAGTAGGGCAAGCAAACACTCTAGAGCTGACCCTAAAAATTGAGGGTTCGACCTCTATTAATAGTTTTACAATGAAGGAAAAAGATGGAACATTACAAGGAGAAAACCATGCTAGATCGGTAGAATGCTGAGGTGGCATCATTTCATTCACCTTTGAAGCCCAAAAAATCCATGCGATGTCGCACACCATAGCAGCTCAGCTCTGCAACTTGCTCGCTCTGCAATGGCAGTTAGGCTCTAGGCCATTAGATTCTAGATCTAAGCTATCTATATTTCTTGGGGACTTCATCTGGTCGTAGATCTGTAACTTCTCGAGTTCTTGTTTCTTGGCTCCATGGACGCTTCACTTGCCTACTCGAATCAACTAGTTCTCATTTACAAAGACTGCTTTTGTATGCCTGAGAAAGTATTAGCATAAGCTTGACCATTGATTCACTCATGAATGGCTACGATTAAATCTCAACAATGCTTGGAGATGAGCGGCATAGAACATGTTGTTGAGCCGCTCTTTCGAAAGGCCTATCACTTGAATTGACTATTTTGACCAACGACGTGGAGCACATCACAAAATACACTACAATCCGAGCGGAATAGAGCATGTCACTAGGCTGCTCCCTTTAGTTCTTAAAATTGATTAATTCACTTTTGCATCCATGGTGTAGAACACTTTGTTCGTAGCCCACTCCTTGAAATCTGTTCCTTGAAGATTTGACCAAAGTTGATCGTGGAATAGAGCATGTCACCTAGGCCACTCAAGAAACAATGTAAAATAACCTTTCATGAGATTTTGCACTGCACCACTGCTTTGTGCTTTATTTCGGGCATCTTGACCTCTTTGACCAATGGCGTGGAACATGTGTTTTGATCCACTCTAAAATGAACGTGAATCTCAGTGGTGTAGAACACATCAAAAAGTTAGTCATTTTATTGTACGGGCTAAGGCAATGTGCATTGGGCCACTGATCGGAGAATGATGACGTCAGCTTTGACCCGAGTTGATAGTGATATGGAACATGTTGTTGTGCCACTGTAAAATACACTAAGTGTTGAGTGGCTGAGAACATGTCTTCTCGCCTTAGAAAAAATGTCGTATTCCGCTTTGTCGAAGTGATCGTAATGCAAGTTTGGTTGTTCTACCAGTGGTGTGGAACATCCTACGTTGTGTCACTACAAAATACACTATGTGTTGAGTGGTTGGGAACATCTTCATGCCTTAGAAAATATTTTCAAATTTTTTCTAAGGATGTGGCCATTTTGGGCCTACATTATGGCACCTCCTGGGTGGATTTGCTTGCAAAGTCGACGAACTCAAAATCTTATCCATTGGGCATCAGGAGTCAAAAATTAAGTCCATGAGAAATGCTTCATAGAATAATTTCTATATGATCATTACCCTCTAGAATATTTGTGAAGACATTCAGAGGGTAATGGCTCATATGGAGATCATACTAGAAACAATGATATTCACCACTCATTCTGACTAAAAATTGCTCCATGTCAAGAAAAATAGAGGTATGCTCTCTCTTATAAGCCCCAGTGACATGATCAAAATATCTTCATGAAGTTTTCATTTCCTACTCTTTTGCTTCATGCTTTTTCAATTATTTTATGACAATGTCAGAACCAAAAACAATATACAACACTTTTTACATGAATACAAAAAAGTGACTATGTTACAGGACTTTCAACTTCAATTATTCCTTCACTGAATTTTGACCATTGAGTTGTTCTTTCTGTGTTTCCTCAGAGTCTTTAGCAACCTTATCTGATTGTTCTTCTTCCTACTGAGTTGCTTCTTCATTGTTGCCTTCCTACTCCTGGTCAACTTCTTTTTCTTGGGAAGCTTCTTCTTCTTGATCAACTTCTTCTTTTGGTGAAACTTCTTGTCGATCATTAGGCTCTGCATTAGTCCCAAAAAGTTGAATCATCAGTTTTAGAGTCTACAAAGCTTGACTCCAAACTACCTCAGAAGGGTTGGAAGTCTCCTTAAGTTATTTATGAATGAACTCCAACTCAGAGGTCTCCTCATAAGTTGTAGAGCTTCCTTTGTTCACCAAGTCCTCCATCAAATCCTTGAGCCTGGTTAAATATTTTATCATCTGAGAGACCTATTCTTGATCAATTGGCTCCTCCCAAGCATCTACCTTAGATTCATCCTGGATGATTGTAGCTACATTCTTTTTTATCTCTTTCTCAGACAATAAAGTGTTTTTTTGACCTAGAGCCCTTCAAAACCATACTGAGTCATCTCTTGGTTGATGTCAACTACATCTTGGATCATGCTTTCCACTTTGTCATATAACAACCAACCCTTTTGTAACAATATGTTCTTCTTGACTACCACTCTAGCAACCAGTCTAGAAATATTCCATGCCTTGTTGGGGATTAGCTAGAATCACCATAGGCTACAGCTCTTGAGTGAACTTATCCAGGTCTTCTTTGATGTTTTGGAGCAGATGGCTAGCATCATCCATATAATCTATTATGGGCTGTATTTCAGAGCATTTTTCCAAGACTTTAGACCAAAGCTCTTTTCTTACCTTCTTCACTCCTTTTGAAAAGCCTAAAGACTTGGCTTTCTCAATCTGAAGTTGGTGCTTCAAATCTTGTATTTCCTTGGCCTGATCTTCATTCTTCTTTTTCTTCTCCTCAACTTGGTCTTTAAGCTTGATGGCCTCTTGATATTTGTTTTGCCAACTCTTAACTTCATTTCTGATAGCATTTTCTACCTACTTTTGATTGTTGACTGTCTTCTCCAGCTTCTCTATTTTCTCCTCCAACTTTCCAACTTTCTCCCTATAGATATCAATTTTGACATAGAAAGTCTCCAGATGAGCTTTCACTATGACCAATTCATCCTCTACAAGTAGCTTCTCAATGTCTTCTATATACTCCTCGAGCTGGTAATCTTGAACAATCATCTCTTCTTTAGGTTTTTTTACCAGAGGAGTGATAGACCTAGATGTTCTTTGCCTTGTGATTGGATCAATAGTCATTGTCTTCCTCTTCGTAGCCATTCTCTTGGAAGGCTTAGAGAGTTTCTTTGCCCAAAAATCCTGGATCTTTTGTGAAACTTCTTTTCCTTTCTATAGGGAATACAAGGTGGGATGACTTATAGGGGGAGGGGAAGTTATAAAATAAGGGAAGATAGACTCAGATACTGGTGGTAGTGAAGTAGTAGTGACAACAATTGAATCCATGCTTATTGTTGGAGTTGCACTTGGGAGAGACATGGGTATGGAAGCAAAATTCATGGAATGAGCTGGTGGGGATGAAACCACTTGTCCTTCTGATGATACTGGGGGTTGTGAAGGTGGAGATGAAATTATAGGAGATGATGTGACTAGGATTTTAGATGAATGTGGAGGGGATGGATTGGATTGACCCTCTGTATCAACTGCTAAAATAGGTGGTGAGTTATGAGGAGGAGAGGGTACCTTTTGATCAAAATTTTCTTGAGAAAGGGAAGGGGATTTCTTTGGGGAAAGAGAAGGAGAAGGGATAGAAATAGTACCTTCACCTATAGAAGTAGGGTGTTCAAGAATCTCCTCTGCTCCTTGGTGTTGTACTTGTTGTATTGGTAGCTCTGCAACTGAAATAGGGGTCTTTTCAACAATCTTCCCCTTATCCACTTTTAGTTTCTTGCAGACCTCCTTCTGAGTTTCTCCTAGTGCATCTTTAGCCTTTCTCTTAACAACTTGAAACACTGTCAGCTTATCACTCTCTGTATCCTCTTTGGATTGCTCCTCCTATAATACATCTTTAGCAGTAGGGTTTGACTCAGTTGTAGCTGTAGTAGTGAAACTCATAGGTGTGAATACAAAGTCTTTATCCTTTTTCTTCCAATCTACCTCAGTCCTAGGAGGCTCTCCACCTAGGGCTAGATGTTTGGGCCTATTAGCTATCTGAATGACTTCTGTATTTACTACCCTATTATCAGAGTAATGCATTTTACTCATAATTTGGGCCCCTTTAGAATATTTCTCCAGTTGCTCTTATGAGGGCTCAAATGTCTTAGGGACTCCTTCAGTAATTGGTGGGGCGTTAGTCTCTACTTCTTGCATTTCCTCTTGTGAAGGTGGGGAAGGAGAATCTATCCCTTCTTGAGTCTTCTTATAAATCAATACCAGATTCTTAGGATCTTTAGCTTTCTAGGTCTTAATATGCTTGTCATATCGATCAGAAAACTCATCATCTATTATTCAACCAAATTTGGACTTATCTATACCAGTTTCCACTCTCATCCTCCACCAATCTACAATTTTACCTTCATCCCATTTCTTTTTCTTTTCAACATCTTTAATTTTGGACTCCTTCAAATGATGGCTTTCATTGTTAGTAGGATCAAAATCAACTATCTGCTCATAGAAGTCTAACCATGGGGGTAGTTGTTCCATTTTAGAGATATTCCAATCCAATGGAGCACTTTCTTTGTTATTCCTCCCCTTTTCAAAATGAGGCCTCGAAGTCTTCTCAAACTTGAGGGCTTTTTCTCCATTAAGTTTGATATTCCTCTTTGAGAATTTGTCATCAGGGTCATACCTCCACCTCTGTGGGATGTAAAACAGGCCCAACCTATCCAAATATTGGGTGATTTGTTCACCTTGACCCCTTATAACAATTGTTATATCATCAAAATTATGGGAGTAGGTCAACAAACATTTCCTTCCTTTTCCAGAGCCATAATTCATGTTGAGGAAGTCTGCCTGCCTCAAGTACTCCAATGCCAACAACCTATTAGTCACAAAATGTTTTACCAGTGAAACCATAGAGCTTGATGACAATGCCCTCTATGAGAATATACCAATATCCCTCTTCAACGTCTGTTACTCTTAGTAATTCTCTAGCCAAATATGGCAATCTAGGGTATTTCCCATACATGATTTTCAATGTTGGCCCTAGGAATTCCAAATTGAACCTATAAAATGACTCTGTGCTCCTCAAATGAGTGGTCCAATAATACACAAGGATAGGGTCTCCTTTGTCATTATTTTCTTTCACTAGAATCTAGGGCATCATGTGCCTTACAATAGCATAGAACATCCAAACCAAATTTGAATAGTGCTAGAAAGAAGGGGATTCTGAACCCCTTTTCATTCTAACCAACTGCTCATGCATTCATTTAGCAAGAAAGGTTGGCCAGTCAAAATAAATCACCTTGACACCCTCTTCCTCTACTTTAGGTCTATACATTCTCTCATTTGAAATGTAGTATACAGTAGCTATTTTCCAATCTCTTACCAACTGGTCAGAATCTAAACCCTCTAAGCAGGCTAACATGGAAAAGAGCTCTGGGTTAGCGAATTGCTCAATTGGAATTGGGGTTTTGGGGAGTCCACTTCTGAGCTTAATAGTTTTGAACTAACTATAAACCCACTTCCTAAAGGGTTCTCCTTCATGAGCACATCTTTGTAGAGAATAATATCCAGTTTGTTCGGCTACATCAAAAATTTTAGGCCTTACAGGTGGTTCTACTCCTAAAGCAAAAAGGTCATGACAAGCTTTGGCTGTGATACTAAATAGGGTTTTACCATCAACTATTTTCACTACTTTTACCCTAGGATCATAAAACTTGACAATGGTCGCTATTAATTCTAGATAGGGATGAACCGAATCATAGATATAAAAAGACAAGAAGGAACAAACAACACAATTACCTTGGACTATCATTGTTTTACCTCTTCGATATTTGTCATTGATATTATTTTTGAGCTTAGTTCTCTCTGTGAGAACCAGTCTGGTGTCAACCACTACTTCTGCTTTATCAATGTAGCCACCCAGCTCATCATTTGTTGATAGCACTAGTTCTGCTACTTTGGGAGCCATTTTCTATGAAAATATTTGGAGTGCTTCTTCCTTTCTTCTTTGTGAGATTCATCTCTCTACTCTTTGGCTCTTCTTGCTAGGTAAGTGCCACTTCACAAAATGAATGGGATTTGCATTTTGAATTTTTAAATGCTCCCACATGTATACCTTCCACCATTAATGTAGTCAACATGAGAATCTATTTGTTGCACACTTTTCAATTCAAAGATATGCATCTTGGTGATAGAAATCATTATGTCCATCATTGATTGGTTGTGGCACGAAGCACTCGCTAAACTCATGATGTTTTTCATCACTTTCCTTTTCTTAGAGTAGTAGAGGTCAGTCATGGTAGTCCAAGGCTCCTTTTATTCATTGAAGAGTGGCGTAGAACATGTGTCTTGATCCACTCTAGAATGAATGTTAACTTCAATGACGTAGAGCACATGTTGCATTCCGCTGTCACCCTTAGCTTATTGGAGAGTGATAGGGAACACATGTTGTATTCCGCTACCACCCTTAGCTTATTTTACAACTTTGCACTCTTAAAGTAAAATTTTCTCTCTTTTTTTTTTTACTTTACAAAAATGAAAACTTCAGCAAAGGAAAAACAATATAATACAAAATATGTACATATGTTACAATGAACGTATATCTCAATCAAAGTAGAGTTTTAGATGAAAACCATTGATCGGGATCGGCTGCATGTTTCCTTCTAGATATTCAAGCTGGAAAACATTGCTCTCTTTAACCTCTACTACTTTGAAAGGACCATCCCAGAAAGAATCAAACTTCTGGTGGTGCCCTGGCTTAGCTCTTTCCACATTCCACCTTAGGATAGAGTCTCCCACTTTGAAATCTCTGAACCTGGATTTCTTTTCAAACCATCCCTTGATATCAAATGAGTGCTTCTAGAAGTCCTCATATGCTTGAGTCCTTTTCTCTTCTAGCTGCAGAAAATGTGTCAACCTAGTTTCAATTGGATTCTTCTCGAGCTCTTCTTCTGTATCTATCAACTTGAGAGCTAGAATTTCCAAGTGAATAGGTAATACTACTTCTTTTCCATACACCAGAGCATAAGGAGAGGTCTTAATGGATTTTTTTATGGTGATCCTATCTACCCATAGAGCTTGTTCTAACAAGTAGGTGCCAACTTCTCTTGTTACCTTCTAATGATCTCCTCAAGATTCTTAGCAGATTTTTGTTAGTTGATTCTGCTAATCCATTCCCTTGGGGATAGTAGTTGGAGGTATTTTTTATAGTGATGCCATACTTGCTAGCAAAATCAATGTATTTAGCTCCTATAAAAGTTGGGCCATTGTCACTTACTATAGCTTCTGGGACACCAAACCTCGTAATTAAGCTTTCCATGAAGTCAATAACCACTTCTTGATCTGATTTCTTCATGGGAATGGCCTCTACCCATATGGTAAGGTAGTCTATGGTAGTCAAAATATATTTATGTCCTACTAAGGAATTTGGATTAATCACCCCAATGAAGTCTAGCCCCCATTGTTGAAAAGGCTCTTCAACCTGAATTGGCTTGAGGGGGAATGATGCATTCCTAGTTCTCCCCACATACCATTGGCATTCATCATAGGCTCTTGTAACTTTGAAGGTATCAACAAAAATAGTAGGCTAGTAATAACCTACCCTAATGATCTTCAAAGTTGTGACCCTTCCTAAAAAGTGTCCTCCAGATAATCCTCCATGGAACTCCTCAATGACATTTTACTTTTGATCTTCTTTCAAATATTTTAAGAGGACTCCATCAATATTTTTCTTGTATAATCCCTCTAGAAGTAAGACATATTTCAAATCATGAAGCCTATATCTTCTCCTTTGTGATGGATTAAGGTTATGGGGATAGAATCTTGTCTAAAAGTATTGGGTCATCTATTCAACCCAGTCTGATTCTCCTGACTGTAGTTCTTCAGTCTGATCTTCTACTACTGACTGATAGGCTATCACTTCTACTATAACTGCTACTTCTATCAAACCTTGGCATAATGCTCTGCCTCTGACCAACTTGGTAGGATGAATTTCCACATCATATTCCTAGATCTTAGTAATCCAACCAACTCTTTTGTCTCCTAGTTCACCTTGTAGAATGAAACTCCTGACATCTAGATGAACTACGTATACCAGTGTTTTACTCTAAACCAAGTATTGCCTAAATTTCTTCAATGACTTCATCACTACGAATACTTATTTCTCAATAAAATTATACTTGACCTGATATTCATGGAGATTCTAACTCCAAAATAATATGGGGTGTTCATCTCCCTCATCATTTTTCTGAGTTAGCACAGATGCATAGCTCTCTTCAGCTCCATAAGCATACAAAATGAAATATTTGCTGAAATCAGGGTTCACTAGAACTGGAGCAGTGGCAATGGATTATTTGATGATATCAAAATCTTGTTTTCTCACTTCAGTCCATTTGAAATCTGCATTCTTCTTCAATAGTTCTAAGATAGGTTTCACCTTTTGAGAAAAATATGAGATGAATTTTTTGATAAAATTGATCTGATCGAAGAAGGACTACAAAGCCTTCTTGTTCATGGGTAATGGAAGAGCAAGGATTGATTTGAATCTATCTGGATCAATAGCCATACCTTATTTAGAGACCACATGGCCTAACAAATTTCCCTCATGGACTAAAAAAATGACTTCTTCAGATTAAGAGAGATGCCAAATTCCCTACACTTTTTAAACACTTGCTCTAAATGTGCCAGGTGATCTTGCTTTTTATGAGAAAATACAGTCATGTCATCCAAGTAGATTAGAATGAATTTGTTGATCATCTCTCCAAAGGCATAATCCATTGCTCTTTGGAATGTGGCTCCTGCATTGGACAGACCGAAAGGTATTCTTTGATAGACAAAGTACCCCATTTGGTGGTGAATGTTGTTTTGAACTGATCCTCATCTTTCACCCAAATATTATTGTAGCCAAAGAAGCCATATAATAGTGAGAACCTCTTTGCTATTGCAATAATCTACAATATTTTATCAATATAAGGAAGTAGATAGTGGTCCTTTAATGATGCTTGATTGAGATTCCTAAAATCCACACACAAACGGATGTCACCATTATTTTTCCTCACTGGGACCAAGTTAGCTACCTAGGTCGAATTCTTGATTGGATATATGATTTTAGCCTTCAGAAACTTTAATAGTTCTTCCCTCATTATGGCTTCAATCTTGGGGTTCATAGGCCTCTGTTTCTTCTTGAAGGATTTTGCATTTGGTTCTAGCTCAATTGTATGTTGGATCACCTTATTGTCATATACTTTAAGATATTCATATGACCAAGCCACAATGTCTTGGTATTTTAGGCATAGAAATTTGATATCCT
Source organism: Wollemia nobilis (assembly GCA_028583015.1). Taxonomy (NCBI): domain Eukaryota; kingdom Viridiplantae; phylum Streptophyta; class Pinopsida; order Araucariales; family Araucariaceae; genus Wollemia; species Wollemia nobilis. The sequence continues at coordinate 11,162,314 of JAQPPZ010017052.1, forward strand.
CCTCTTCTTCTGGAGAACATCAGACTCCAACTTTGAGCTTCTTTTCCTTTTCAATCTCAATTTCCTTGTAGATATTTTCATTGATCTCCATAGATTTGATCTTTTTCCTATATTCATTGTCAAACAAACTCTCCAGAGTGACCAACCCCCTAGGGATATGATTGTTTTTTAGATGGATGACATCTTGTTGGTCTATCTCATATAGAATTTGCTCTTGAATGGTTGATAGATAGGCTTCCCTCACTAGTAAATCAATGATTTGTTCATCACTTTCAAAAACCTACTAGAATATTTGCTTGTCTGGTATTGTAGGCCTGAAAATCATTTTGATCCCTTTGTCTTTTGTGACTCCTAGATCTATATAAGGGTTGAAATTAGCTCCCCTCACTACCAAGGAATCATCCAAGGTGTTCTATCTTCTGGGAATAAAATTAATATTTAGGGCATCAAAGGATTCCATAAAATCCCATACCCTATTTTTGTATACTTTCAGGTAATGGTGTTTTCTACTGCACCTCTCTCTTACTTGATTAAAAATTAGTTTAGAATCATCGTATATATTCAGTATATTGATGCCCATACTCTCAGCTTGCATTAGTTTGAGGTACAAAGCCTCATACTCTACAACATTGTTGGTACAGGACCAAGTCAATCTGTATGCGAAACTCTTTGCACCTTATACCTAGAACTACAACAATACACCAACACTAGCCCTATTTCTGCACCTTGCTCCATCAAAGTGCATGATCCAAGTCTTTGTTTCCCTTAATGATTGATTGGATATGGCAGGGACTCTTTTCTCTATTTCTAAGGAAATGCTATATGTACCCATGCCTATTCCAAACTAACTATAATCCTCTTTGAAAGGTAGTTCATCTTCAACTTCTAGTTCTTCAAAACTTTCCACCAGTTGGAACTCATCCATAGGAGTGAGGTTACACATGTACCCTTCAATTTTTCAATATGATAAGACACGAGCTTCTCAGGAGTAATCCTTATTCTCTTTCCTTTAAAGGGAATCACCATATTAGAGTAATCCATGTACATACATCCTCCCAAATTGGCAGTGAATTCCCTTGAAAGACATAGGCTAAAATAAGGCTCTAGGTCTACCACCACTATTTCTTGCACAATGGTTACTTTTGGAGATCTATGCAACCTCATTAGAACATCCTTTATCACTCCTACTATCTTTATTGGGGTTCCATCCAACTACAAAACTCCAGGATAGGATATGGTATATTCCATACCCATCTCCTCATAGACTGCCTTGGCCATAGTTGTAGTGGAAGCTCTGATTCAATCATGCAGTTACAGATGATCCACTCCTCCATCCTAAAATAAATATAAAATGGAGGGGGTTTGTTCTTTAGGCTAGCATGAGACATCTTATATTTTTTTTAGGGCATGCTGAGGATTGTAGTAGCCTACTTTTCCTATGGATATTTGCTTAAATAAACCTTCAATAAGTCTATTTGACTAGGAATTGAAGAACGTATGCTTATACTAAGAGGGGGGGTGAACAGTATACAATAAAACTTTTTTCTTTTTAATCCAAATAATAGAATCAGCAATATTAAAGTAGTAAACATCACACAAAGCATCACACACATGAGAGACATGATTTTACGTGGTTCACCCAATGCGGGCTACTCCACGGAGAAAATATTTCTTATAAATTTTTCTCAAATAAATTCTCTTGGGAATCCTTTCCCTACAATGTTTATGGACCTATGTCCAAAGGAGACACCAATCCCCTAAATCAAGTTCATGGATCTCTATCCACAGGATAACTCCTTCTCCTCTTCTCTAGTTGGTGATCCTCTAGAAGACTACTGCCTCCACTGCACTGGCTTGTGGATATCTCTCCACTGAAGACTCTTGTCCTCACTCAAAAGACCTAGACTACTGTCATCTGTACTCTATCACCTCCAAAGCTCTATCTCAAATCTGCACTAAAAACAATCCTTTGGTCTAGTACAACTCTGCTCAATCTCTATCTCTGATCTAGCACAAACCTATCCTCAACTCTATACCAAAATCTATACATAAGTCCTCTATAGAACATTTCTAATATCCTTAATAAGTTATCTCAAGAACTTATCCAAATCTGCTCAATATCTGTATTGTAAGCTTCCACAAAAGCTCACACCAAATCTGTCCACAAGTCTTCTCAAAGACTTACCTCAAATATGCTCAACAAGTCCACACAAGAACTTGTCCAATCTCATAGAAACATAAAGAGAATTATTAGAGACTCAATATATTCTAAACTTATCACAATGCTCAATTACTTTCAATCACTCTCTTAGAAACATAAGGAGAATTGTTAGAGACTCAATATGCTTCAATTTCAACTCAATGCTCAATCACTTTCTCAACTCAATTCAGAATATAGAATAGTTTTTTTTATGGAACTTGAACAATCACTTCACACATCCACTTGAATAGGCTCAACCAAATCTACTCAACCAATCACTCAATGAAACAACCCTTGCTCACAAACCCTAGTCCAAGCATATGATCACTAACTCAAAATGTTTCCAACAATGCTCAACAACAATGCTTATAAGGTTTAACCAAAACAAACAAACAACTCTCTTATTTCAGAAAACCTTAAAGCATTAACTCAAACACACTCAATAGGAAACCCTAATCAAGTCCTTTTCACTCCAAACTTATTTTCCAGAAAACCAACCAATCAATTTAACTATGGAAGAATGTGCTCATACCTTTTTCTTGATGGTGAAGGAATCTCATAAATCTGCCACAACCACAAACACTTCTTTGCCAAGCTCAAAGAAATTATTATATGATAAACTTCCTCAAAATACAATGTAAATATCAAGACACATATACACCTTATCACTCCACCTTTAAGAAAACATTCATCAACATTTACAAAAAATAATATACCACTTACACCTTATGATCTCCCCAACTAAAATAATATTCAATGCACTCTTCTTTTCAAAATAACTCAATTATAGAAGCTCCCTCTATCCTTTTAATACTTCAATAAATTAATGTGACAAAACCACTTTATTAGAATAAACCTAACACATTATTCCTCCAACTTATCAAAAATAATTTCCAACTAACAATCCTTTTGAGCAACCCTTTTAACTCCAAACTTTAGGCAACACACAAAAATATTAATCAAAAATTATTACCTTGCCTTGGAAGGGATTCGAACTCACAATGTAGCCTCAACCAACGCCCTAGCCGTGGCTCCAACCATCGCACGAGCTAGGCACTCGCTTGGGGACTAACGAGCACCACATGCTCCAAAAGACTCCCCAATTTGCCTAGCACAAAAATGTGCACCTTTCCTTTGGTGCTTCCAACACTAATGCAACCACCAAAAACGCTATCGCCATGTTTTGAATGTAGGTCTCCTAGCGCCCAAACACTCTAACTACTGTCCTCTTGCCACTAGGCCACGCTTCCCAGTTGGTGCTTGGTACTTTGGTGTTGTTCCCTTTAAACCTTATTCGCTAGCGTTAAACACAAAAATCACTTCTCTTATTTCGCATGAATTTCAACACAATTGCACGCATTCATTAATCGAGAAAAAGGATAAGTTTTAATGCCTCTAAGGCATTGGTATATATATTTATTTTCCTCCTTCATGCATAACGTTGATGCTCAAATTTCCTCCAATATATTAGAAGTCGACGCTTTTTATTTCCCTTTGAACTTATTAATTTATAAAATATTTAAATTCATTTGAATTTAAATTTTATAAATTAATTCTTTAAAACCCTTTGGTTTTATTAAGGCCATCTTTCATTGTACAACTTGGTATAAATAATATTTATTTATAAAATTTAAATTCACTTTGAATTTAAATATTTTATCAAATAAATATTAAACCTTCCTTTAGATTTGCAATAATCTTCCTTGGGTTTTTATGAAAAATCATTTTAACTTATGCTTCCACATAATATTAAAAATATTATGAATCCCTTTTACCTTTAACCTCTACATTGTTCCTCTTGACCTTTGACATCATCAGTGGCTTATTCTTGGACATAAATGACAACTTTGTTTCTTGACAAATTCCTTGACATTAATGATGACTTCATTCCTTGACATCAATGACAACTTGACTTAATGACTCAAAATGTCCAAAAATCTCCCCCTTTGTCATTGATGGCAACCCAAATTCTTTTTACTAAAAACTTGATTTTTCTTTTGTTCTGCTCCCCCTGGGACATTGCTCCCCCTGGATCAATGCTCTCTCTTTTATCAAATACCAAATCTCTCCCCCTTACTCAAATCTCTCCCCCTTTGACATCAATGGCAAAGGGTCACCTTTGGGGCTCGGGGCTAAGAATGAGCCTCTTAGCTTAGCCCCTCCCCCACCTCCTCTTGAGGTGGTTAATTCTGGGGTGGGAGTCTCACTCCTAGTTTTCCTCGAAGATACTCAAAGGTTTCCTTTGAAAGTGGCTTAGTGAAAATATCTACTATATGTTCCTTTGTAGTAATATATTCCAACTTGACTTGTTTATCTGTCACATGTTCTCTCAGAAAGTGGTACTTAATCGGAATGTGCTTTGTCCTGGAGTGCATCACTAGATTTTTTGAGATACTTATAGCACTTGTATTATCACATAGTATGGGAATAGGATGGTCATGATTTATCTTGAAGTCTTCTAGAGTTCTCTTCATCCATAATACCTATGTACAACTGGATACTACTGCAATGTATTCTACTTCTGTTGTAGATAAAGATACTGAAACCTACTTCTTACTTAGCCAAGATACTAAATAGTCTCTAAGAAAGAATGCTCCTCCACTTGTGCTTTTTTTGTCATCAATGTTGTTGGCCCAATCTGCATCTGTATATGTTGTCAGTGTGAAACTGTCACTTTTGGGATACCAAAGCCCAAAATCCATAGTCCCTTTTAGATACCTAAAAATTATTTTTACTACTACCACATGTGTTTCCTTAGGTGCTGCTTGAAACCTTACCACTAATCCCATTGATTGTACTATGTCTGGTCTTGTAGTTGTAACATACAATAAGCTGCCAATCATAGATCTGTATAATCTCTGATCTACCTCTAGAGATTCATCATCCTTACTCAACTTGCATCCTGTGACCATGGGGGTACTTACCGTTTACAATCTTCTAACCTGAATTTCTTTAACATTTCTTTTATATACTTGGCTTGTGAGAGAAACACCCCTCTTTCTGATTGTGAAATCTAAAGTCCAAGAAAGAAGGACAATTCACCAAGCATAGACATCTCAAATTCATTTTGCATGTTCTTAGAAAATTCTTTACACATATTATCATTGTTTCCCCCAAAAATGATATCATCAACATAAACAACCACTATTAGTAGATCACTCCCTTCATTTTTGATATATAAATTATTGTTTGCTATTCCTTTTATGAATCCCTATTCCTGAAGATACTTATCCAATCTTGAGTACCATGCTCTCAAAGCCTGCTTTAGACCATACAATGCCTTTTTCAATCTGCATACATGATCTGGTTTATCTGCTAATATGAATCCCTCTGGTTGTTCAATATAAACTTCTTCTAGAACACCATTTAGAAATGTTGACTTGACATCCATCTGATATACCTTGAAGTTTTTGAAACTTGAGAAGGCTAAAAACATCCTTATAGCTTCAAGTCATGCAACTGGAGCAAATGTCTCATCAAATTCAATTCCTTCTACTTGTGCATAACCTTTGCATACTAACCTTGCTTTATTCTTGACCACTTGTCCATATTCATTTAACTTATTTCTGAATACCCATTTTGTGCCGATCACATTTTTGTCCTTTGGTCATGGAACAAGTTCCCAAGTTTTGCTTTTCTCTATCTGATCTAATTCCTCATCCATTGCCTTAATCCAAAATTTATCCTCACTTGCCTGAGTGAAGTCTTTTGGCTCAATCTTAGATAGCAAAGAAAAATTTGCTTGTTGAGATGGTTTTATTATTCTTCTCCTTGTCTATCTTTCATCTAGATTCCCGATGATTTGCTCTTTTGGATGATGCTTCTGTACATACCTGGATGGAGTTTTGGGAAGAAGTCTTTGTGTTTCTTCTTCTTCTTTATCTGATTCCTCACAAAATTCTTCTTGACAACATCCATCTTCTTGATACACAATTTGTTGAACTGGTTCTCTTGAATCTATCTTCTCATCAATTGTTACATTTATACTTTCCACCATAGTGCATGTTCTTTTGTTGAAGCATCTATAGGCTTTAATCCTTGTGGAATAACCAAGGAAAATTCCCTCATCACATCTTGGATCAAACTTGCCTAAGTTTTGATCTTCCCGTCTTATGTAACATTTGCTTCCAAAAATTCTGAAGTGTTTTACAGTGGTAGGTCTTCCTTTCCAAAGCTCATATGGAGTCTTGTGATGATTTACCCTCATTTGAGCCCTAGTGATTATGTATACTGATGTGTTTATAGCTTCTCTCCAAAAACCATCTGATAGCTTAGATTCATTTAACATAGCTCTAGCCATATTTTCAACAGTCCTATTTTTCCTTTCAACTACCCCATTTTGTTGAGGAGTTCTTGCTACTGAGTACTCTCTCTTGATCCCATGTTGTTCACAAAACTCTACAAATTAATTTGAAGTAAATTATCCTCCTCTATCAGATCTTAGACACTTAATACTTTTTCCAGTTTCATTTTCAACCAATTCCTTAAATGCTTTGAATTTTTCAAAGGCCTCTGACTTCTCTTTTAGGAAGGCTACCCAAACCATTCTGGAATAATCATCTATAAACAGTATAAAGTAGCTCTCACCCTGAATACTTTATGTTCTGGTAGGACCACATAGATCAGTATGTATTAGGCTCAATGGCTCATATGACATATATCCTTTTGACTTAAATGTTGTCCTAGTTTGCTTTCCATGTTGATAGGGTGCACAAATTGTGTTTTGAGGTCTTCTTATTTTGGGTAAATATTTGACCGCTTGTTTATTGCTTATGTTGACTATGTTGTCAAAATTCAAGTGACCCAATATTCTATGCCATAACCAAATCTCATATTCTTGTGATAGAAAGCACTTTTCCCCTTTGATCTCATTGAGCATGTATAAGTTTTTTGGGGTTCTTCTTGCATTGGCAATGATTTTTCTAGATTCTGATTTTCTTATCTCACATCTATCTGGATGGAAAGTAACCATGTACCCTTGATCACAAAGTTGACTTATACTTAAAAGATTGTGTTTTAATCCTTTAACATACAACACATTTTCTATTTTTATTTTCCCATTATCTAAACTTAGAGTTCCTCTTCCACCAATCCTTGCTGATCCATTATCACCAAAACTTACTGATCCTCTATTGGTTTCTTTTAGTACAATGAATTTGTCTTTGTCTCCTATCATGTGACTAGAGCAACCACTATCAAGATACCATTGTTCTTCTTTATCCTGAGCATGAAGGGAGGTTTTGAACTAACATTGATCTAGCCTTAACATTTTCCCTTTCATATTTCCTAGTTGTTGAAATTGTTTTTCTAGACTCAGGAAGTATCATTTTACACCATCTAGCCTTGTGCCCAAAATTATTGCATTTGTAACATATAATATCATCATCCATAAGAGGTGCAAAGGAATTGAAATTTCTATTGACATTGTTTCTTGCATGATGAATACAGTGTACAGCTCTATGACCATATTTATTACAAGAAAAGCAATGACCATGGAAGAAATTATGTAACCTATTTGGATGTCTTGAAGTTTGTGGTGAAGTAATATTCCTCTTGTGATTAACTCTTATCCAGGGTTCTCCTTTGCTTTCTTCCTTTCTAATATCCTTTGCTTGCTTATCCTTGTTTGAGGTTTTTGCTTTTTGAAGACTTGATTCCTTTTTCTGTTTCTCATATTCTACATCTTGTAGTACCTTGGTCCTTTCAACTTCATTCCTTAGGTGGAAAATTTTTTCTTCCAATATTTCACATTCATTCTCCCTAACTCTCAACAGATATGTCATGTCCTGCTCAATTTTCTTTCCTTCTTCCACCCTAATCTTGAGTTCTGTGAGATTTTGTACAAGTTCCATCCTTGCTTCTTCATCTTCTTGAACTTGTTCCTTCAAGCTTGAATTCTTCTCTCTAAGTCTTTCCAATTTTCTGAGAGTAGCAAAGAATTCCTCTTTTATGTCAAACATAGTCTCTTCTTCATTTTCTGAAGTCATGTGTGCTACTGATGGATCCTCCTCCAAGTTGTTAGTCTTTTCACGGAGGGACCCACTCTGATACCAATTGAAGAACATGTGCTTATACTGAGAGGGGGTGAACAATATACAATAAAACTTTTTAATTTTTAATCCAAATAATAGCATCAACAATATTAAAGTAGTAAACATCACACAAATCATCACACACATGAGAGACATGATTTTACATGGTTCACCCAATGCGGGCTACTCCACGGAGAAAATATTTCTTATAAATTTTTCTCAAATAAATTCTCTTGGGAATCCTTTCCCTACAATGTTTATGGACCTCTATCCAAAGGAGACACCAATCCCCTAAATCAAGTTCATGGATCTCTATCCATAGGAGAACTCCTCTCTTCTACTCGGCTAGTGATCCTCTAGAAGACTACTTCCTCCACTCGCACTGGCTTGTGGATCTCTCTCCACCGAAGACTCTTGTCCTCACTCAGAAGACCTATCCTCACTACCCTAGCTAATGGATCTCTATCCACTAGAGACTACTGTCCTCTATACTATGTCACCTCCAAAGCTCTGTCTCAAATCTGCACTAAACATAGTCCTTTGATCTAGTACAAATCTGCTCTATCTCTATCTCTGATCTGGCACAAACCTATCCTTAAATCTGCACCAAAACCTGTCTCATTAACCCCCCCCCCTCCTCACAAGTCCTCTCAAGAACTTGCTCAAATCTTCTCAATAAGTTATCTCAATAACTTGTCCAAATCTGCTCAATATTTCGTATTGTCAAGCTTCCACATAAAGCTCACACAAATCTGTCCACAAGTCTTCTCAAAGAATTACCTCAAATTTGCTCAACAAGTCCACACAAGAACTTGCTCCAATCTCATAGAAACATAAAGATAATTTGTTAGATGCTCAAATATGTTCTATACTTATCACAATGCCCAATACTCTCACAATACCCCGAAACATAAGGAGAATTGTTAGAGACTCAATATGCTTCTATACTATATTCAACTCAATGCTCAATAATCTTTCTCAACTCAAATTTAGAATATAGAATAGTTTGTTTTATGGAACTTGAACAATCACTTCACACATCCACTTGACTAGGCTCAACCAACTCTACTCAACCAATCACTCAATGAAACACCCCTTTCTCACAAACCCTAGTCCAAGCATATGAACACTTCACTCAAAATGTTTCCAACAATGCTCAACAACAATTACCCTCATATAAAACAACTCTTTATTCCAGAAAACCTTGAAGCATTAACTCAAACACACTCAATAGGAAACCCTAATCAAGTCCTTTTCACTCCAAACTTATTTTCTAGAAAACCAACCAATCAAATTAACTATGGAAGAATGTGCTCATACCTTTTTCTTGATGATGAAGGAATCTCATAAATCTACCACAACCACAAACACTTATTTTCCAAGCTCAAAGAAATTATTAGATGATAAACTTCCTCAAAATACAATGTAAATATCAAGACACACATACACCTTATCACTCCACCTTTAAGAAAACATTCATCAACATTTACAAAAAATAATATACCACTTACACCTTATAATCTCCCAATAAAAATAATATTCAATGCACTCTTATTTTCAAAATAACTCAATTATAGAAGCTCCCTCTATCCTTTTAATACTTCAATAAATCAATGTGACAAAAACACTTTATTAAAATAAACCTAACACCTTATTCCTCCAACTTATCAAAAATAATTTCCAACTAACAATCCTTTTAAGCAACCCTTTTAACTCCAAACTTTAGGAAACACACAAAAATAATAATCAAAATTTATTACCTTGCCTTGGAAGGGATTCGAACTCACAACGCAGCCTCAACCAACACCCTAGTCATGGCTCCAACCACCATGCGAGCTAGGCGCTCACTTGGGGACTAACGAGCACCACGTGCTCCAAAAGACTCCCCCCTTGCCTAGCACAAAAATATGTGCCTTTCCTTTGGCACTTCCAACACCAATGCAACCACAAAAATGTTGCCACCACATTTCAAACGTAGGTCTCCTAGCGCCCAAACACTCTAACCGTTATCCTCTTGCCACTAGGCCATGCTGCCCAGTTGGCGCTTGGTACTTTGGTGTTGTTCCCCTTAAACCTTATTCATTGGTGCTAAAACACAAAAGTCACTTCTCTTATTCCACATGAATTCAACACAATTGCATGCATTCATTAATCGAGCAAAAGGATAAGTTTTAATGCCTCTAAGGCATTGGTATATATATTTATTTTCCTCCTTCATGCATAATGTCGGTGCTCGAATTTCCTCCAATATATTAGACGTCGATGCTTTTTATTCCCTTTGAACTTATTAATTTATAAAATATTTAAATTCATTTGAATTTAAATTTTATAAATTAATTCTTTAAAACCCTTTGGTTTTATTAAGGCCATCTTTCATTTTACAACTTGGTATAAATAATATTTATTTATAAAATTTAAATTCACTTTGAATTTAAATATTTTATTAAATAAATATTAAACCTTCCTTTAGCTTTGCAATAATCTTCCTTGGGTTTTTATGAAAAACCTTTTAACTTATGCTTCCACATAATATTAAAAATATTATGGAGCCCTTTTACCTTTAACCTCTGCATTATTCCTCTTGACCTTTGACATCATAAGTGGCTTATTCTCGGACATCAATAACAACTTTGTTTCTTGACAAATTCCTTGACATTAATGATGACTTCATTCCTTGACATCAATGACAACTTGACTTAATGACTCAAAATGTCCAACATGAATAAATAGGGTATCATACAAGCTAGACTTTGAGGATATTATTTTCATCTCCTCTACAATATTATACTTTTATTTCACTGAAGAGGAATTCTCAAACCTTATCTCTAGTTCACCATACTTCATTTTGTATTATTATGTGGCCTCAATCCTTTGTCTCTTGGTTATGGAGGGGAATCTAAGCTTTTCTTGAGCTTCACTCTTGGATCTCATCCCTTATTTTTCATTTTATTTATCATTTATTCTATGGAATTTGACCTCATTTTCTTGGCCCTTTGGGACCATATCCCTCTTTTATTTTGCTTGAGGAATAGATAAAATATCCTTACCTTGACAGGGATAATCATTCTTCTTTTTAGAAGGAACTTAAAACTGATCCATTTTTTATGGATCAACCTGCAAGGTCTTCTTTCCTGATCTTGTCATAACTAAAATCAACCCTTCTTCATCTGGATCCTATCCAATTATGATCTATTCTGGTTGCTATAGCATACTGAACCTACCTTTCTAATTCCTCTCTACCATTCCATAGCCTACTGCACATGATGGTGGTACATGATACATGATTTTGAATCATGGAGATCATTGTAAACAAGGCACCTCACATTTACTAAATGTTTTTATAGGAACATCATGAATTTTCTTGCATTGTATTTACTTTCATTCCTATGTTATTGTTGGTACCAAGTTTTTGGTCCCTATTAACATAGGGAAATATTATTTGTTGAGATCTATCTATCTCTCATTTTTCCATTGAGCTCATCTTGTTACTAAGTGTTTTAAGGGTATTTTGTATATCAATGAGCACAATGGATTCTTGAGATGTTTGAACAGGAAGTGGTGGGAAAGGAATTATGGTAGATGATACTTTGGGATGAGTAATAGGGGTCATATAAGGAATAAGGGATGATAAATAATGAGGATCCATATAATAATATGTATTTGCCTAGTTTTAAATAATGGAAATTTCATAACAATAGGGCATGACAGTTTTAAAGGGTAATCATCCCACATTAATAAGAGTATTTTCAGCTTGAACAATTGCATTATAGACTTGGGGGAAGGTACATATTCCTGACTGTTGAGTTTGTAAATCCAATTAAGACCCAAGGGCTCTAATGTAGTACATGAAAGCAAGGGTTGCAACCATCTTGGATTTAGGTGGAATTCTTTTCCAAGACCTACTAAATATTAGGTTAAAATCTAAAACAAATTCCTGCTGATGCTTTTTCATGGACATCAATTGATTGAGGAGAGATAAGGGATCAGTAGACTCATTAAACTCTTCTACAAAGGGTTATACTAATGATACCCATGATGTAATAGTATTATCCTCCAAAGTCCTAAACCAGTGCAAGATTTTCCCTCTAAAGGATAGGGCTAGTATTTCGATGATGACATCTTCATTCTTTATGTTATGGATGGTAGTTGAATTTAGAATATCTTGGTGATGTTCATATGCAATCTTACTTGATCCATCATATGTGGGAATGTATTTAGTCATAGCTTGAGGAATATCATGCATATGGGCTAGTATTAGGGGACTAGTTGTATTCCAACTAGGATATTTATGCAGGGTCTGATTAGTGAGAATATTTTGAGTTATCTTTACTTGTGGAGTTCTTACTGGAGGTGGCCTTGGGGGCCCTACAATAGGTTTCTTAGGAGGAGTTTAATTTGAATGGAAATATTGGTTCAGATATATTATGATGGTAGATACTCTAAAAGGAAGCTCATAGTAGATGAAATAACCAGGGTTATTCCTTGCAGATGACCTAGTATTCATGAAAAAATACAAGCTATAGGGATGGCTTTCTAGTTTCTACATTTAGGGATTCACTAGGTCAATTTACTGCTCATCACTTTAAAATGTCAAGAAAATTCATAAAATCTTGATTCCTTCAAGAAAAATATATAAAATAAAGCAAGTGTGGGTTAACTATGGTTTCTAGTAAACAAGTCCCACCAGGTGTGCCAAAACTATTGGGATCAAAATTGACATAAAGAAAAATTGATACTATGATTTTCTATCTTCCATATTTATGATTAGGCTTTCACCCACTAGTGACAACTCAGAACTCAATATTGGATGGGCTAAATATTTCTCTAATCCAACCTCTAGAGTAGGTTGGTTCCTTATCAATTGATAGGGTGTTGACTCAATTAAGTTTAGTAATTTTTTAATATATAGGGATAGAAAAGGGCTTAGGGTTAAGGAATTATAACTAAAATAGTGGTTGGATAAAGCTAATAACATAGGCATCTATAGGTAAAAACTTTCAATAAATCATTTCCAGTGTCCCACACTCAAGATTAAAAGCACCCAAAAATAGAATAATCTTCATCAAGAAACACAAAATATACTCCAAGAAGTTATTTCAACATCCACAATACTAATAATCCAATTTAGAAGAATAAGATCAATATATATATTTAATAGAAATGAACTTCTTGTGAGCATAGATTAAATTATGAAGAGATTTCAATTGGTATAAAACTAGTAAGTCAATATCAATAGAGTAAACTAACCATATCAGTATTAGCAAAAATGTAATTCATAGATTGAATCTCTCAAAAGAAATATTGAAGACACCAATTATTGAGTAAAAAATCCAAGTAATGCTCCTTCTATTGATTTACAGAAAATGTTACACAGTAGGAAATGCAAACACTCTAGATATGACCCTAAACATTGAGGGTTTGACCTCTATTAATACTTTTACAATGAAGTAAAAATATTGAATATTACAAGGATAAAACCATGCTAGATTGATAGAATGCTGATATGGCATCATTTCATTTGCCTTTGAAGCCTAAAAAACCTATGTGATGTCACACACCATAGCAGCTTAGCTCTACAACTTGTTCATTTTGCAATGGTAGTTAGGATCTAGGCTGTTAGATTCTAGATATAAGCCATCTATATTTATTGGGGACTTCATCTGGCCATAGATTTGTAACTTCCCAAGTTCTTATTTATTGGCTCCATGGATGCTTCACCTGCCTACTTGAATCAATTGGTTCTCATTTTCAAAGACCTTTTGTATGCTTAAGAAATTTTCAAAATAATCTTGATCATTGATTCACTTATGAAAAGTTACAATTAAATATAAGTAATACTTGGATATGAGTGGTGTAGAACATGTTGTTGAGCCACTCTTATGAAAGACCTATTGCTTGAATTAACTATTTTGACCAGTGACGTGGAGCACATCACAAAATAAACTACAATCCGAGTAGAATAGAGTATGTCACCAAGACACTTCCTTTAGTTCTTAAAACTAATTAATTCACTTTCATGTTTATGGAATAGAACACTTAGTTTATAGCCTACTCCTTGAAATCCATTCCTTGAAGCTTTAACTAAATATGATCATGAAATAGAGCATGTCACTAGGCTGCTCGAGAAACCATGTAGAATAACCTTTCATGAGATTTTGCACTATGCCACTACTTTCTACTTTATTTTGGGCATATTGAACTCTTTGATCAACAGTACAAAACATGTGTTCTGATATGATCTAAAATGAACGTGAATCTTAGTGGCATAGAACACATCAAAAAGTTAGTCATTTATTACGTGGTCTAAGGCAATGTGCACTAGGCCACTGATAAAAAAATGATGATGTCAAATTTGACCCAAGTTGATAGCAGTATGGAACATGTTGTGCTATTGTAAAATACACTAAGTATTGAGTGGCTGAGAACATGTCTTCTTGCCTTAACAATAATATCATATTTCACTTTGTCGAAGTGATCACAATTCAATTTTGGTTGTTCCACCAGTGGCATGGAACATCCTACGTTGTGCCACTACGAAATACACTATGTTTTGAGTGACTAGGAACATCTTTATGCCTTAGAAAATATTTTTAAAAATTTCTAAGAATGTGATCATTTTGGGCCTACATTCACCAGATCCCAAGAAATGGCTAGTGATGAAATCCAACCATTACTATTTAATATAAAATATGAAGTGTATGTGAGATTCCTTTTAAGGTTATGTTTTATATGGTGCACATACAATATTAGAAACAATTTATTTCACTAGTCTAAATCAGAAGCCAATATTAAGAGTATCAATTTCTTCAAAGGATGTGAAGCACCACTTAAATTCCTCTCTAAATAATGGGGAGTTCATCCACTCCACCTGGAATCACCTAATGTGCAGATAATTTTGACACACTAATGATGTTCCTACTTAGATCAACAAAAGGAGTGGTTTCTAATCCTATAATGTAGTCTAATTTATGCAATTTTAATAATTCACATTCAACCAAAATGCAAGATTTTTCTATTGCAATACACTAGAAAACTAGAAACTTTAAATGGAAAGTGTGAATGAATGCAACGACTAATATGAAGAACACAAGCTTATACTAAGAGGGGGTGAATAGTATAAGACCACATTTTACTTTTCTTTCCCAAATAGTATTATCCAATATAATCAATGGCAATATCAATATTAGTAACCATAGCAATGCATAAATTATCACACACAATAGAGACACCAATTTTACGTGGTTCACCCAATGTGGGCTACTCCACGAAGAAAATATTTCACTAAAATTTTCTCAATAAATATTTTGAGAATCCTTTCCCTTTTACAAAGTTTATTGATCATATCCAAAGGAGACACCAATCCCCTAATCAAGTTCATGTATATCTATCCATAGGAGAACTCCTTTATCCTTATATCTGATTGGTGATCTTCTAGAAGAACTGCTATCCCCACTGCTCTAGTTAATGGATCTCTATCCAGTAAAGACACCTATCCTCACTACCCTGGCTAATGGATCTCTATCCACTAGAGACTGTTGTCCTCTATTATCTATCACCTTCAAATATCTATCTCAAATCTATTCAATCTATGTCTCTGGTCTGGCACAAACCTATCCTCAAATTTACACCAAACTCTATCCTCAAATATATACTAAACATAGTCCTTTGGTCTAGCACAAATATATCCTCAATATATGTCCTTTTACCTTCACTAAACATAATCCTTTGGTCTAGCACAAATTTATCCTCAATATTTGTCCTCTAACCTACACTAAACACAGTCCTTTGGTCTAGCACAAATTTATCCTCAATATCTATCCTCTGGTATGTACTAGACATAATACTTTGTTCTAGCACAAATATATCCTCAATATCTATCCTCAAGCATTAACAAAAATCTTGACTCAATCACAAATATACTTTACTAGATCTGCCCCAAACCTTAACTCAAGGTTTGAACAAATCAATCAATCAACTCTGGTCTCTAGTATTCTCAAATACTTGTCTCAAATCTACCTTCTAAGCTTTCACAAAATCTCACACTAATCTTTCCACAAGTCCTCTCTAGAACTTGTCAAAATCTACTCAAAAATTCCTCACTAGAACTTATCCAAATATGCTCAACAAGCCCTCACTAGAACTTATCCAATCTCATAGAAACATAAAGAGAATTGCTAGAGACTCAATATGCTTAACATTCACCACAATTTTCAAGAACTTTCAATCACTCATTTTATAATAGAAAAATATAGAGAATTGTTAGAGACTCAATATGCTTCACACTCATCACAATGCTCAATCACTTTCAATAAATATTTTACCATAGAAACATATAGAGAATTGTTAGACTCAATATAATTCATGCTCACAAAATTCTCAATCACTTTCAATCTCTCTTTTATTACAGAAACATATAGAGAATTGTTAGAGACTCAATATGTTTCACATTCATCAACACTCAACCTCTTTCTCAAATCAATTCGAAATATAGAATAATTTATTTTACAAAACTTGAACTATCACTTCAACACATCCACTTGACTAGGCTCAACCAACTCTACTCAACCAATCACTCAATGAAATAATTCTTACTTACAAACCCTATTCCAAGTATATGAATACTCAATCAAATGTTTCCAATATGCATATCAATCAATCTCACATAACAATGATACTCATGATATTTACAAACCCTAGTTCAAGTTCTTCACTCAATCAATCACTTCAACAACAATGCTTATAAAAAATTGTTTTATCAACAACTCTTTATTCTAGAAAACCCTGAAGATTAAATTCAAAACACACTCAACAATATTTACCAAAAAATCCTTTTCACTCCAACTTTACATTCACAAATTTCAACAATCACTCACTAGGAATATGTGCCCATACCTTTTGTTTGATGTAGAAGTGCCCTTAGAAAAACCTGTCTCAATCACAATTTTCTCCTTTGCCAATTTCAATAGTTAGATGACAAATATCACATTAACTCTCTTTCAAAATATTTCTCAAACACAAAAATAATCAATCCCAAATACACCTTATTACTCCTTGAAATTAGCAATCATCAAATTACACATAATAAATAATCACTCAAAATGCTCCTTATAATCTCCAATTTAATAAATCAAACTTTCAAAAATAACCCTTCAGAAATAATAATTGCCTACCCTTTTATATCCCTCAAAACACTTAATAACCAAATTTAATTTAGGCAAAAATTAAATCTTATAACCAATCAAAACAATTATTTTTCAACCTTAGGTACATAAAAATATTTTCTATTTTATTTCAACCTAAACACATTCCAAATTAAGCGACAAACCCAATAATCATTAGTGCATACCTTTGTCTCAACCACTAAAAGGCATCGGTGGGTTTTGACCCTGAAACCTCTCCTCCAAGCACCTTACCAAGGTGCTAGCCCAAAACATGGGCTAGGTTCTCCCACGAGGAGGGGAAGGCACTTGCCCCCCTTTATTTCCTCATTGGTGTTGCTTCCAAAAGAAAATGATGACCTTCCTTCCTTGCAAAACATGAACCCCACAAGATTTGAACCTGCATCCTCCTTGCCACAAACATATTAACACCTTACACCATCGCCAACTATGCTACGTGATGCTTGTGCAATATGAGAGGAGCCTAGATCCTATTTGTCCCTTCTCTTCCATCGAAGACTTTTCAAACACAAAAAATCACTGCTCTCTTTCTACGCATAAATCAGAACATTGGAATTTGAAAAAGATATTAGTGGGGAGTCTTAAGGCAAAGCTTTTGCATTTATATATGTGTAGTACCTTTATGTTATACACATTGGCACTCAAATAAAATTTAAAAATTTGATTTATAAACTTTGATTTATAACCCTTTTAGGGTTTATTTAAATTAATAAAAAAATAATTTATAATTAAATTAAAATTAACTTATAATTAACTTAAGTAACATGAAATTTTATTAAATTAATTAATAAATTAATTTATAATTAATTTAAATCTCCTTTTTAATATTATAATAAACTATTATAATATTATTTACCTAGGCCTCTTCTTTACCCTTTAGACCTCATCTGATCACCTGGAACCAAGTCTTAATCAAATGAAGGTGGACTATCCTTTTGCACTTATTGGAGAACTTGAAACTGATGTTGCCCACTAAAACTACCACTGATTGGTGCTGAAAGCTTGGCATCAATGACCACTCACTCTTGACATCAATGACAACTCATCTACTCAAAATTTCCAATAATCTCCCCTTTGTCATTGATGGTAACCCAAATTTTTTTTACCAAAACTTGACCTTTTTCTTGTTATTATCCCCTTGGTAAATTGATCCCCCTGACTCAATTCTCTCTCATTAAACCAAATCTCTCCCCTTACTCAAATATCTCCCCCTTTGAAATCAATTGAAAAGGGTCACCTTTGGGGCTCGGGGCTAAGAATGAATCTCTTAGCTTAGACCCTCCTCCACTTCCTCTTGAGGTGGTTAATTCTGGGGTGGAAGTATTTCTACTCCTAGAAAGAATTGGTCTTTACATTTGTACTATTTCCTTCTCATATGATCATTATGATTCCTTTGAACATTCTTGTTCATGTCCATGTTCATGTTCCTGTCTATATTCCTGTTCTTGTCCATATTCTTGTTCCTATCCATATTCCTATTCATGCTTGATTCTATAATATCTGCTCTACACCACTTTGTTGTATGTCCATCATTATTGCACCTATAACACTTAATGTTATTATTCCTTAGAGGTGCAAATATCTTAGAATTTCACCTGGTGAAGTCATATCTGTTCCTATCATGAACCCTGCAATTCATTGCCTTGTGACCAAACTGATTACATGAGTAGCAATACCCATGGAAAAGTTATCTATTTCTAAAACTTTCATATGCATGTCTTTCATGTGTCCTACACTGTGTAACCTTGTGCCCAAACCTATGACATGAGAAGCATCATCCATTGAAGAAACCTTGCCTTGACCCCATTGATCTCTTAGCCTCTTCTACCTTGTCATGTTTATTGTTCCATCTATCCCTTATTTGTGCATTGTTCCTTTCCTTGTTGAAATTTATATTTTCCAACTTATCCTTAGAAGTCTCACTATTTCTTTCTTATTTTGATGCTTCTTCTTCTTTGGTGCTTGATCTTGACTCTCCTTTGTATGCTTCATGTTTCAAATCAACAAGTTTCAAAACCTTGCTTCATCTTTTATTTGAGCCTTTAATTATAAGTTCTCCCTTTTCAAATCAACAAGTTTCTTAAGAGTGACTTTCTCCTTTTCTCTTTCTAAATTTTTCTCTTTTCTTTGGTCTTCAATTTCTTCTATTGTCCAAAGTAGAGTTTCTTCTTCATACATGTTTTGACTATCCATGTTATCCTTTTCTAAACCATCCTCTAGAACTTCAATTTTGAAAGTATCATCTTCATCTTCATCGTTATTCAAACCATTGCAATAACTTGCATCATGACCAAGTTGACCATAAACAAAATATTCTTCACATTTTTGTGAAAAATAAGTTGCAAGGTGACCTGTCTTCCTATATCTGGTATAAAACTTTATCAATCTGGTTATCTCTCCACTGCTTGATTTATCTAAATCTATTTCCATTCTTCCTACCAAAACAACAATATTGAATTCATATTCCTTTTATTTCATGACCATGTGTGTTATTTTCTTCTTGTGTCTCATGGTTCTAATTTTGCCTTTCTTTACCATTTGTGTTCTTGTAAGATCTTCCTTCAAGTTGTTAAACCTTTTTCAAATAAACTAGCTCTAATACCAATTGAAGAACACAAGCTTATACTGAGAGTGGCATGAATAATATAAGATCACTTTTTACTTTTCTTTCCCAAATAGTATTATCCAATATAAAAAATGGCAATATTAATAGCATTAACTAAAGCAATGCACAAATCATCACACACAATAGAGACACCAATTTTACATGGTTCACCTAATGTGGGCTACTTCACGGAGAAAATATTTCACTAAAAATTTCTTAATAAATATTTTGGTAATCCTTTCCATTTTACAAATTTTATGGATCTCTATCCAAAGGAGACACCAATCCCCTAATCAATTTCATGTATATCTATCCACAGGAGAACTCCTTTCTCCTTAGCTCTGACTAGTGATCATCTAGAAGAACTCCTACTCCCACTGCTCTGGCTGATGGATCTTTATCCACTGAAAACACCTATCCTCACTACCCTGACTAATGGATCTCTATCCATTGGATACTATCATCCTCTATACTCTATCACCTTTAAAGCTCTATCTCAAATCTACACTAAACACAATCCTTTGGTCTAGCATAAATCTATGCAATATCTATCTCTGGTCTGGCATAAACCTATCCTCAAATATTCACCAAAATTTATTCTCAAATTTTTACTAAACATAGTCCTTCAATATAGCACAAATCTATCCTCAATATTTATCTTCTGACTTGCACTAAACACAGTCCTTTAATCTAGCATAAATATGTCCTCAATATCTATCACCTGACCTACACTAAACACAGTCCTTCGATCTAGAAAAAATATATCCTCAATATATGTCCTTTGTTCTATACTAGACACAGTCCTTCAGTATAGCACAAATTTGTCCTCGATCTCTATCCTCAAGCCTTAATACAAAGCTTGACTCAATCACAAATCAACTCTACTAGATCTCCCCCAAACCTTAACTCAAGGTTTGAACAAATTAATCAATCAACTTTAGTATCAATTCTTCTCAAATACTTGTATCAAATCTACCTTGTGAGCTTCCACAAAAGCTCACACTAATCTACCCACAAGTCCTCTCTAGAACTTGTTCAAATATTCTCAACAAGTCTGTTGGTCCGACTTTCATACACACCCTGTGAAGAATGAGAATAAAAATCTGATAACACTTATACGGGATAAATCCCACTCACTTTAGGATCTAGTTGGTTATCCAAGGTGTGAGTTACAGAGTCGGTTCGAATGTCAATTCACTCTTTTCTGCTTCTGGAATAGTCTTCAATATGGACTGTTTGTTACCTTACAACGGGCTCTAAACTTGCTCAGTAGTGTTTAGGAGTTGTCACTTGTTGACAATCAGATTTAAAGTTAATTCTTTGATCTAGCTCTTATGGGTCAGTAGATTTAAATAAAGGACAAATTAAAGAAAATAAAAATGGATCATTTCACGGTAAAACAAAGAGGGTAGGGTAAGGCAGAAAGAGAAGTCTATCAAACTTAGCTGTAAAACCTAAACTACCAATTTTATTTATACTATCAGCTTCACAACAGAATAAATCAAAGAAGAAAGTGTCCATCTTTCTAAGATCACTTTCTACTAAGAGCATAAGGCAGAGATGGAACAGATCTAACAAAAAATTATAAACCGAAGGGAAGTCGATTAAAATTGATATCTTTCACCAGAGCCTAGCTCACACAGTGAGGACAGAGCAATTAGAACAGACCTAAACCTCAAATCTATAATTTTCCCTAGAATACAATAGATCAAATGAAGCCTAACAGCATATTTAATCTTGATAACACAAATTTACAGCATATATTTAATAAACTTTAATGAAATGGATAACAAAAGAATATGAACTTATCACAATCTACAAAATATTAGGCTCTTGGCCATGCTATCATAGAGAAAAAAAGCACATCAATTTCAAGTCCAGAAATAAAGTATTTAACAAGATTTGCAAGAAATTGCTTCAATAGCCTTTTATTTCTAAGACTTCGCCTCCCTGCAATTACATTGAGAAGAAGTATTTATAGACTCAGGAC
Organism: Wollemia nobilis; assembly: GCA_028583015.1. NCBI lineage: Eukaryota > Viridiplantae > Streptophyta > Pinopsida > Araucariales > Araucariaceae > Wollemia > Wollemia nobilis. The sequence goes on from JAQPPZ010017052.1 coordinate 11,184,320, forward strand.
AGACCCTGATATTTTTAGAAATATCTTCTTCTCAAACCGTAAATCTTATCATCTTAAACCCTAGGACCCGGGTTTTACAATATAAGCTCTTTTAAAAAAAATTTCGGATAAAACTTAACCATTCTGCAAATCAGTGCAGTCACTTGCCATAAATGGAGAAGGCAAAATTCGAATGCCACTTGCATTCACCCACAACTGTGAGTAAATGCCCTCATTAATTCCCTTGGGTAATCTGGATGAGTCACCACTTCTCTGACATTTCATCTTCGCAGAGCCATCCCTGAGTTGAAATGCCTACAAGCCATCAATTCTGCCATAAATTTTCATTAAATGCATTCACCGGCAAATTCTGGTAACTGTGTGCAGATATTTTCATTTTTCGGCCCATTCCCGACATATTCCATCAAATGGGAAGTTGCTTAGTCACTGTAAAGTCTCTTTGCAGCCAGATCTGTAAAAATTGGATGAAACAACAATTCTCGACGTCTTTTCTTTCAATATGGCTGTCTTTGATTAATTTTCACTCGACTTTGTCTTTATGGCCATTTCTTCATTATCCCGTAAGTTCCAGATGGCTTCCTGCATGAAAGACAAACAAGGATTAGCCTTTTAAAATTATTAAATAAAAAGCTTTAATATTAAAAAGAAGCCCTAAGTTTCAGTATATGCGGCATGCTTTGTTCTACTATTTTGACACGTGTCGCAAAAATCGTGACACGTGTCCATTTCCAACTGTTTTCCTTTGCTGAGCTATTTTTCTACCAGGGTCGCGAAAATGCGACATGTCGCGATTTCGTGACATGTCGCGAAATCGTGACCTGCTTCCCTGTCGCTGTCGCGAAAATGCGACATGTCGCAATTTCGTGACATGTCACGAAATCGCAAATTTCCCTGGCATCGTGCAAATTTTCGCTCCACAGACCGCGAAAACGTGACATGTCATGATTTTGCGACATGTCATGAAATCACGACCCTTCCTTGCCTTGGCGGCTCTTCTGCCTTTCCAGCCGTGAAAATGTGACATGTCACGATTTCACGACATGTCACGAAATCGCGACCCCTTCTCTCACTCGGCTTCCCGCTTCGATCGTGTCACGATTTTGCGACGTCGCAAAATCGCGATGTCACAATTTTGTGACCTTTCCACGCCTTAGACTTTTCTTTGTCATTCTGCAGCCCTTCTCTTTGGTTTTGTTGCCTTCACCATTTCTTCACTCGCTCTGCTTGGACCCGCCGTGATTTCGTGACATGTCACAAAATCGCGACGGTCCATACCTTGGCCTTGCTTGCTCCCACCATGTCATGATTTTGCGACATGGTGGCACCTTTTAAAGCTGTTGACCCTGGCGTGTCATGATTTTGTGACGTCACAAAATCGCGACGTCGCGATTTCGTGACACCCAGCCTGCCTTGGGCCCTTTCTTTCAAACTGTCACGATTTCGTGACGTCGTGATTTCGTGACACCTTTCTTACTTAGACTTTTCTTGCACTTTGCCAACCGGGTTTTACCTTGCCTTTCCTCTGGTTTCTTCTTTGCCCTTGCCTTTCCTCTGGTTTCTTCTAGTGACACCTTTCTTATTTCTAATTCTTTGCCTCCTGCAACCGAGATTGTACGAAACGTCGTGATTTTGTGACATGTCGCGAAATTGTGACATGTCATGAAATCATGACATGTCGCATAATCACAACTACAGGAGGCGAAGAATTAGAAATAAAAGGCTATTGAAGCAATTTCTTGCAAATCTTGTTAAATACTTTATTTTTGGACTTGGAGTTGATGTGCTTTTGTTCTCTGTGATAGCATGGCCAGGAGCCTAATCTTTTGCAGATTGTGATAAGTTCATCTTCTTTTGTTATCTCTGTTTCATTAAATTTTATTAAATATATGCTGTAAATCTGTGTTATCAAGATTAAATATGTTGTTAGGCTTCATTTGTTCTATTGTATGCTAGGGAAAATTATAGATTTGAGGTTTAGGTCTGTTCTAATTGCTCTGCCCTCACTGTGTGAGCTAGGCTGCCCGTGAAAGATATCAATTTTAACCGACTTCCCTTCGGTTTATAATTTTTTGTTAGATCTGTTCCATCTCTGCCTTATGCTCTTAGTAGAAAGTGATCTTAGAAAGCTGGACACTTTCTTCTTTGATTTATTCTATTGTGAAGCTGATAGTATAAATAAAATTGGTAGTTTAGGTTTTACAGCTAAGTTTGATAGACTTCTCTTTCTGCCTTACCCTACCCTCTTTGTTTTATCGTGAAATGATCCATTTTTATTTTCTTTAATTTGTCCTTTATTTAAATCTACTGACCCATAAGAGCTAGATCAAATAATTAACTTTAAATCTGATTTTCAACAAGTGACAACTCCTAAACACTACTGAGCAAGTTCAAAGCCCATTGTAAGGTAACAGACAGTCCATATTGAAGACTATTCTAGAAGCGGAAAAGAGTGAATTGACATTTGACCCGACTATGTAACTCACACCTTGGATAACCAGCTAGATCCTAAAGTGAGTGGGATTTATCTCGTATAAGTGTTATCAGAGTTTTATGCTCATTATTCATAGGGTGTGTATGAAAGTCGGACCAACAAAGTCCTCACTAGAACTTGTCCAAATCTTCTCTACAAGTCCTCACTAGAACTTGTCCAAATCTGCTCAAAAATCCCTCACTAGAACTTGTTCAATCTCATAGAAACATAAAGAGAATTGTTAGAGACTCAATATTCTTCACATTCACCACAATGCTTAATCACTTTCAATCACTCTTTTTACAATAGAAACATATAGAGAATTTTTAGAGACTCAATATGCTTCACACTCATCACAATGCTCAATCACTTTCAATCAATATTTTACCACATAAACATATAGAGAATTGTTAGAGACTCAATATGCTTCATGCTCACAAAATTCTCAATCACTTTCAATCTCTCTTTTATTATAGAAACATATAGAGAATTGTTAGAGACTCAATATGTTTCACATTCATCAACACTCAACCTCTTTCTCAAATCAATTCATAATATAGAATAATTTGTTTCATAGAACTTGAACTATCACTTCAACACATCCACTTGACTAGGCTCAACCAACTCTACTCAACCAATCACTCAATGAAATAATCCTTGCTCACAAACCCTATTCCAAGAATATGAATACTCACTCAAATATTTCCAATAATGCTTATCAATCAATGTCACATAATAATGATACTGATGATCTTTGCAAACCCTAGTTCAAGTTCTTCACTCAATCAATCACTTCAACAACAATGCGTATAAAAAAGGTTTTATCAACAACTCTTTATTCCAAAAAACCTTGGAGCATTAATTCAAAACACACTCAAAAATATTTACCAAAAAATCCTTTTCACTCCAACTTTGCATTCACAACTTTCAACAATCACTCACTAGGAAGATGTGCCCATACCTTTTGTTTGATGTAGAAGTGCCCTTAGAAAAACTTGTCTCAATCAAAATTTTCTCCTTTGCCAATTTCAATAGTTAAATGACAAATATCACATTAACTCTCTTTCAAAATATTTCTCAAACACAAAAATAATTAATCCCAAATACACCTTATTACTCCTTGAAATTAGCAATCATCAAATTACACATAAAAATAATCACTCAAAATGTTCCTTATAATCTCCAATTTAATAAATCAAACTTTCAAAAATAACCCTTTAGAAATAATAATTGCCTACCCTTTTATCTCCCTCAAAACACTTAATAACCAAATTTAATTTAGGCAAAAATTAAATCTTATAACCAATAAAAACAATTATTTTTCAACCTTAGGCACATAAAAATATTTTTATTTCCCTTCAACCTAAACACATTCCAAATTAAGCGATCAATGCATACCTTTGTCTCAACCACTAAAAGACCTCGGTGGGTTTTGACCCTGAAACCTCTCTGCCAAGTGCCTTACCAATGTTCTAGCCCACCACATGGGCTAGGCGCTCCCACGAGGATGGGAAGGTGTTTGCCCCTATTTATTTCCTTGTTGGTGTCGCTTCCAAAAGAAAATGATGACCTTCCTTCCTTGCAAAATGCAAACCCCTCAGGATTCAAAACTATGTCCTCCTTGCCATAAACGCCTTAACACCTTCCACTATTTCCAAATGCGCTACGCAACACTTGTGAAAGGTGAGAGGAGCCTAGCTCCTATTTGTTCCTTCTCTTCTGCTAAAGACTTTTCAAACACAAAAAATTGTTGCTTTCTTTCTGTGCATAAATTAGAACATTGGCATTCGAAAAAGATATTAGTAGGGAGTCTTAAGGTAAAGGTTTTGCCTTTATATATATGTAGTGCCTTGATTTTATACATGTCGACACTCAAATCGAATTTAAAAATTCAATTTATAAAATTTGCTTTATAACCCTTTTAGGGTTTATTTAAATTAATAAAAATTAATTTATAATTAAATTAAAATTAACTTATAATTAACTTAAGTAACATGAAATTTAATTAAATTAATTGATAAATTAATTTATATTAAAATTATATTAATTAATTTATAATTAATGTTATTTGCTTGTTTTGGTGCAGTGGTAAATGCCCTGGGTGCTGGTAGATGCCGACCCAGGTTCCATTCCCCTTGCCTCCATCCTGCAGATATATGGCATAGTTAGGAATGTCCTATGTGTTGGTAGAGGCCGACAAGGCTCCATTCCTCCTATGCCCAACCTGTTGAAAGTGGCACCTTGAAATGGGTGTTTTCCACTAAAAATTAGTTTACCCAGGTGTTGTAGGTGAGTTGGAAAGGAGAGGGAAATCCTCCAAGAGAGGTCCTAGGTTCGAATCTCCACCCTAACAAAAAGTTGAATTGGGTATCCAAAATCCAATTGATAATGTTGGTGCGGGTAGGTTCGGGTGCGACTCCCGGGTGAATTTGACGGTGTAGAATCCCCTGTTCATGGTCTCTCAGACCAAGGTGGCCCCGCAAGGGGTTTTTCGCTTAAAAAAAAAATTATAATTAATTTAAATTTCCTTTTTAATATTATAATAAACTATTACAATATTATTTTCTTGGGCCTCTTGTTTGCCCTTTATACCTCATCTGATCACTTGGAACCATGTATTGATCAATTAAAGGCATACTATCCTTTTGCACTTATTGGAGAACCTGAAACTAATGTTGCCCACTGAAATTACCACTAACTGGTGCTGAAATCTTGACATCAATGACCACTCACTCTTAACATCAATGAAAACTCATCTACTAAAAATTTCCAACATAATATAATGCCTAGAATGCAAACTATAATTTTTTTTTTACCATACTATTAGTAATGTTCTTTTTAATCCAAAGATCTATAAAAATGTAAGAATATAAAAATACGTAAAAACAAAAAGCTCAAAGTTTCTTCTATAAAATTACAAATAAGCCTATGAAATCAATGTTTCTTCATGTAAAATACCTCTAGGTTCTTCTAAAACATCCCTAGGTATTTTTGGATGACCCTCGAGTGCCACAGGGTATTTGTGCACCTTCTACAACTTTCTATGAATCTTTAGAAACCCTAATACAAAAAAAATCATGCAATCTATGCTTCTGAAAACCCTGCAAGATAAGATAGAAATAGAAAGTTAGTCAACAAAAGTAAATCAAAATGAGAAACCATTAAGGGGTCCCATCAAGATCACCATTTGTAGATGCAAAAGCAAAACACCAAATATAATAGATAAATGAAACCAAGAGAAAATATTGCACAAAAGAGATAATTTTTTTGATATGGGAGGAGCCCCAAATATCCAATGTTACAATAAAGAATTTTATTTATTTTGATACAAAATATTACAATACTAGGGTTATTTGAAACCCTAGTGAAAAATGTTGGTGGTGTCTTCAAACTCACTTTTGATCCCAACAGAAGTGAGTGGGCTTCATGCTATCCAATAATGGACCACTCTAGCTTAAGCAACTGCACAATGTAGGTATAATGTCTCTATATCTACATACAAAAGATAGAAAATATGTCAGTAGTAACTATGAGGGCTCCACGGTGTGAGACTTTAAGGAATTAATACAAACCCTAGCTATGCAATATAAATAAAGTGATTAGAATATAAAAATACATGAAATGAAATAAATCAATGCTAGATTTACCTTGTTCACTTGTTGTTCTTTGATCTGTAGTAGTTGTTGTAGGAAAATGATGCAAAAATACCCTAGCGACACCCGAGGGTTAGTAGGGCTATAGAACTCTAGTATAAAACACTCGTGGGTATTTGGGGATGGTGAAAAGTGACCAGAGGCATTCAAGAGTGGTGTAAAGCACCCAACGATGCTCAAAAGTAGTGGAGGAGCATTCAAGGAGTGAGGCAAGGTCTGTAAAAGTAGATATGCTTCATACAAGGAATGCAGTGGTGGTTGCAAAGGCAAGGGTTATTATGGGAAGTTCTCATATTACTTAGGGCACTTTGAAAACTCTGACAACTTAGGATTAAAACTCAAGGGTTCAAGGACATGAATTGCTTAGGAAAACTCTAGGGCAAAAGACTTAGGGGTTGAGCCATCAAAATGGCTCCTATTTATAATCTCACCTAGGGCACATTAGGGTTTTGATGACACAATTTGTGCGGTCAAGATTAAAATGTGATGGAGGGTAGAGATTAAATCTGGGTATGTAACATGGATCAAGGTGGATGAATGGCTAGGATTAATTTACACACACATATATACATTTATTAAATATATATAATATAATATTAAATATTAATATTTTAATATATATTAAACAAATATACCTAAATATATGTAAATAAATGGGTAAAAATGGTGGGAAGACCTAGATGGATAACAAGTGGCTAGATTTTGGTGTCTACAATAACTCCCAACTAGTGCTTAAAAAATTGGACTGGTGCCTTGTCCATTGGGCAATTGTAGTCATACTTAAAATATGGTGAAGAGAGAAGGGGGGAGAATATAAAACTAATCCAATAACATTAATTAAAATAATGCAATAAAGGTGATTAAGCATGCCAGTGAAATAAGATGCCATTTACACATTCAAATGATGTAACATGTAAATAGGACAACAAATAAAATTGCACATAGAACTACTAAGAGGAGGAAGCAGGATTATTGTAGACGTGAAAGATTGACCCACTTTAGTGGTTAATCTACCCTGAGCCCTCTGGGGGACCCCTTAGAATTTCCTAGGGCAAGGGTAAGGATTTTCCCCCCCTATTTTTCTTATTTTTCCTCTCTATATGAAATCATGCCCGATCCCTAACAGGGTGCAACTTCAAATTGTGATATCATGGTTAGTCAATATGGGGCATAATTTCACCTTTTTAGGGTTTGACACATTAAAATCCTAATTTTTAGGGTTGGCATGTTTTGCATCAGTACTCCTTGGTTTTCCTACTCTTTCCACCTTCAAATTCACTATATAAGGAGGGTTTGAATTCACTTTTCACACACAAGTTAACACATGCTCACATAATCGACACTTGATGATTTATTGCTTGCATTTGATTTCTTGCAAAGTGTTTTTTTTAGTCTACATCCTTCTTCTTCTTATTTCACAAGCAACTTTGAAGTGTGGAGTTTGATTAATTGTTTGTTGTATTGGATTGTTGTTGTTCTCTCTTGGTGGATTATTGTTGGAGCCCTAAGGAGATATTGACCATCTCGAAGATTTAAAAACTTTTTTTTTTGTTTCTACACTCTTTTCTAGGTTAAGTCTCTCTTCTACATGCATATTTGGATTTTCTAAATGACGTGATCGAGCTTCTACCCTTATCTTTTATTTTTCATATAGTTTATGCAAAATTGTGCCTGGCCTACTAGGGGGTGCGACTTCACCTTGCATTATCACGATTGCACATTATGGGATGCGATTTCACGTATGCCAAAACTAGGGGCAACCAGTTGTTCCTATTTTCACCATTGTATTCTAAATTTTATCTAGAGCATAGTGGCATATTTTATTCTATGATTTCTACATTCCATTTTGCCTTATTGTATTATATTTGTTTTCCTTCAAAGATCAATTTCCACTTTTAATTATCAAAGGTCAGCTAAAATTACCTAGGGGGCTTGATAGCTACACCTCCAAGTATTTTTATACAACATCCTAAGAAGATACCCTAACACTAATCCCATTTTCAAGTGTTTTTTTATTTATCTTGCAAGAATAGGTATTATTGATAGCATTGGACAAAGGGATAAAATCAAGGATAAATCATTGGATACTCTAAGTATTCTAATTAGTCTTTTAGGCTATTTGTTGAGTGCTTTTATTTATGTTGTAAAACTCTAGATCCGATTTTATAGAAATATATTTAATTAAGTTCTAGTCATTTGAAATATAAATAGCATATAGTGTGCACTTAGGGTTAATTTTTTTTGTGCATTTATTCTTGAGCCCTTGATTAAACATTTTTTTTTTAAAACCTATGGTTATAAAAGAATTCAAAGGAATAATTATTCTAGAGTCAGCTCTTGTATTCCTTCTTTTTTATTTTTATATTGTCCTTTATCTTTTATAGGATATATCTATAAAGTCCAAATCTAGGTTTTTGTATTGAATCTTATACATTAAACATTCCTAAAATTCCTGTGGACTTGGAGCGAGTCCTTAAACCATTCCTGGTGAAACCTCCCCCCTAGAACTAATTGTAGAGAACAATATAGCCCCTATGGTTCACCCCATAAGGCTTCTCTTCTCTCTTGCAGATCCAACTTTTTGGAAATTGTACATGGTAGGGTAGTTTTTCCCCTCTACATAATTGGTGAACCCAATGTGAACACCTCCTTTTCTTTTAAATCATAAACAATATCATTAAATTTTTTTGTGTGATTGGAGAATCTTAATAATATCTTTAAAAATATTTTTGTTTCTTTTGTTAGGATTCTCTTTTACCCTTTCATTTTTCTAATTCCTCCTATCCTTAGAAGTCAGTGAAAGCATCTTGAATCTGATTGTATTCCTTAAAAATATGATCATATTGATAGAGAGAATCCTAACATAGATCCAAAAGAGCAAGAAAAAATGGATACTGAAATAAGTTTTGATCCTTATGAGGGACCTAATAGTAGCTTTTTCTTTTCATCATTTGAGCATAATTGAGGATTTATAAAGGTTGATAGGGACAAGATATTGGGAGTCATGGAGCGAGAATCTCACCTTAAAAGAAATGAGACTCCTCCACCTCCTCCAATAAGCTCCCCTATGCTTGACTAGGAAAACCCCTTGCCTAAATCAGTGTATCTTGATAAGTTGAACTCGGTTATTGATACTACTACTACCACCAACATTGGAAGGAATATGCAAGTTCCTCCAATTAGTAGTGTCACTCAAAAGTGTGAATAATTTATAGGAAGCTTGGTTGGAGAAGGAGATTTTAGAGTTTTATTATAGGTTACAGCAAGGATTCCAAGATTTAGATCACCATTCATGGAGATTTTATCCATGGCACAACCCACTTTGAGATCAAATTTATTTTATGATTGATATTAATTTAGTAATCACATTGCTTAGAAAAAAATAAGATCTTATGATTTTATCATGAAAAACCCAATTTATGACCAATATTTACATAACTAGTTGTTGAATATTATTGAAAAGTCTGATTTCATACATCAAAAAGTTTGATTTCATACCTGAGGTCCAATTTTGTACCAATTTACATTGGGGGTAAAATTTTGATTTGTAGGACTATCAATATGATTCACATATGCATTATATGTCTTTTATGTTGTAATTACTTCACTGTACTTTATTATTTTTTGTGTATTTACAACATTTAAATACATATATTTTTCTTTAGATCCTTGGATCCATTTATTTTCATACAATTTGTTGAATGAATCAAAGGGATTTGACTATCATAGGCCTCAACCTGATGTGACCTAAGCAGATCCCTCACCATTAATTTCAAATTTTAGTGTTTCTTTGTAAAATTATAGGTTTTGTATGAAATCATATGATCCAATTTTGTTTGAAAAAATTGGACGTTTGATTTTAGACTACAAACTTCTGATTTCAACCTATAAGCATTGATTTTATCTGCAAGCAAACATCTAGATAAGGTAAGGATCTAAACTTGTTTCTTATACTTTAGATTTATATTTTTCTATTCTATAATCATCTGCATCAAATAAAAAAAAACATAAAAGACCAAAATATAGACTCTCGCATTCCTTTTCATATTAGCTAAAAACATAAAAAAAAACACATGTTAGCATAAATATTTATTTCTTGCTTTACAAAAATGACTACATTTTAGTTAAACCTTGCAAAGATTTTTAGCTAGAATCTGTATACTTTGTTTTCATTTGAAAGATAAAATTGCATATAGTTAGGTAGAAATTGCATTTGGCCAAACCTAGGAGTGCGCATATAAAATGAACACATCAAAAATCCACTTTACCTAGGCATGGAAACCACCACATAAAGTGTTTCCTGGTGAACCCTCACCGCATTTGTCGAAAAACACCAAGGAGAGTGCAACTCAAGCACTTCTCATTTGAGATGCAAATCCATAATTTTCCCTCTCCTTTCAGGTATGGATCCATTAGCCTAGGAGAAAGGAATGCAAAAATTTTGGGTCTACAATATCTTAGATCAAGGGTGATAGTTTATTAATATTTTCTTGTCATGTTTCCATTGCTCTTTATTTTTCTTTGTCTTCCTTTGCTTTTGACAAGGAAATATGTGCATTTTGTTTCCTTCCTTCTTAAGTTATCTTCTCAGCATAATTGCACACACTCATTATCTTGTTTTCTACTCTAAACCCCTATCGAGGGTAGCATTCACCTAATTATATATATATATATATATATATATATATATATATATATATATATATATATATTATCCTTATATTACACCCCACATGGGATAGCTATAAATCCTAGTAGGTATCTTATCAAATATGATCTTCTATCGGGTTATACTCCCTTTTGACTCAACGAGCTCAACACCCCATTATAGGATAAGCTCCTTGGCTATTTTTAGCAGGCCTTGGTATAAATCCTAGTGGGTAATAGTCCCACAATAGTCAATAAGTGAGAAAACACCCATAGCAATTTAGACTCCAAAACCTCATCTCTTTTTGTGAGCATTACACCCATATTAGGTTTAGATCCCCATATTTTCTGGTATGATTCATACTATTTAGTTATATTTATCCCTTGTGACCTATGCTGATTTCAATACTATGTTTCAATACTATGACCCATCCTTCTCTATTTCATATGGTTGACCTTTGGATTGTCTTCTTCTTTGTCTTTCCTATTCATCTTCTCTCTCTTCTTCTTCTTCATGTTGTTGGTCTTCTTTATTTGTCTTTGTCTCATTTTTACTTTCTTTCATGCACTTCATCCATGCATTTCATATAGTCTAGCATTAATATAGATTGCATACATACAAAATAAAATTAAAGAACATCTAAAAAATTGAATCATAAGCACACATTCACAAAATATTGTTGGAAATATGAGTAGGTTTTATTTTCATTTATGTCAAGAAGTCAGGATTAGTGAGCATCAGTTTCAGTGAGCAGCATCAGTTTTAGGTTTCTTAATCAGTGCAAAAGAAATATTGCTTCCAGGTGGTTAGATAAGGTCTAAAGGGCAAAAGAAAGGCCCAAGAAAAATAATATTATAATATTTTATTATAATATTAAAGTTCTAAGGTCAAGACCTAGAGATTTAAATTAATTATAAATTAATTATAATAATTTCGTTATAAATTAATTTATAATTTAATTTTATTAACTCTAAGAGTTATTAAGTTAAATATAAATTAATTATAATAATTTAATTATTAATTAATTTATGATTTAATTTAAAACCCTAAAATATAGGATTATAAGGGTTCAAAGTTTAAATAATTCTAATTAATTGAATTAAAATATTCGTCGATGTCTTGGAGCTTATAGCACTTTGCATATAAATGAGGACAAACACTATGACAAACATTTATCCATGTGATCCATATGACATAAGTGAATATCGTGCGCAAGGCAAGGAAGAAGATCATGTGTGTTTTAAAAGCTTTTGAGAGGTAGAACATAGGACAAGGAAGAGGGGAGCTCACTCCATGTTGTAAGGCACTAGGTAGTGCGATTGGAAGCTAGAGGTTGTGCTAGAACATTTTTTGGCACAAGTTTGAGGGATAAAATCCCGTGGTCTTTGTTTTTGCTAAGCAGAGGAAGGTTTTCATTGAGGTTTGTGTAGATGGTGAAAAAAAAAAGGAAGGCGCTAGCCTTTCCCTTTGCATAGAGGCACATAGCCCATGTGGTGGGAACGTGCTTTGTAAAAGTGCTTGACAGGTAGAAGTTGCATGTTCAAAACCCGTCGAGGCCCTTTTGGTGAAGTGTGTAAGGTATGCATTTTTATTGCAAGCTCTAAATTGTTGTATCCAAAATTTCTAAGCTGGAAGTTGAAATTGCTAAGGTGGAAATTAATTTTTAATTTCGTAAGGTCTTATTTATTGTATATTACATTATTTTAAAAAGGATTTTGTGAGTTAAGGGAGATAAAAGGGTATGCATAATTTGTTTTTGTGATTTTATTTTTGAGTGCTTTGAATTTATAAGAGTAATAAGGTGTGCCAAGGATGTTAGATATTTTTGTTAAAACAAAGTTAATAAAAATTGTATTGAAAGGAAAAATAAGGTTACTAGAAACCTTGTTTGATAAGCATTGTTGGAAATATTGAGTAAGCTTTCATATACTTGACTAGGGTTTGTGAAAGAACATGAATATCAATGTTATGTGAAGTTGAGAGCTATCTTGAACTAGGTTTTGTGCAAAGAACATGAGTATCATTGTTATGTGAGACTTTTTGATAAGTATTGTTGAAAATGAATGAGTATTCATATTCTTGGACTAGGGTTTGTAAGCAAGGATTGCTTCATTGAGTGATTGGTTGAGTGGAGTTTTTTTAACTTAGTTGATTGGAAGTGTTGAAGTGATAGTTCAAGTTCTGTGAAACAAATTATTCCATATTTTGATTTGATTTTGAAATGAGATTGAAATTGATTGAGTGTTGTGCAAGAGTGAAACATATTGAGTCTCTAATCATTCTCTATATGTTTCAATGAGTTAAACAAGATTCTATGTAAAACTTTTTTATGTGATTGAAGAGGTTTTTTTGTAATAGATTGAGTTGAGTTGTATAAATATTTTGTGAAATATAGTGGATAGATTTGATTAAGTCCTAGAGTGGACTTAAGGACTTGTTGAGCATATTGTACAAGTCCTAGTGAGGACTTGTTGAGTAGATTTGAGATAAGTCTTAGTGAGGACTTGTTGAGCAGATTTGAAGATAGAGATTAAGATCATATTGGATAAGTCCTTAAGAGGACTTGTGGATAGATTAGTGTGAGCTTTTTCTGGAAGTTTACAATGCAAATTTAAGACAAGTCTTTGAGAATACTTTTGAGTAGAGTTGATTGATTTATTTGTTCAAACCTTGGGTTAAGGTTTGGGGCAGATCTAGCAAAGTTGGTTTGTTATTGAGTCAATCTTTGTGTAAAGTATTAAGGATAGATATTGAGTATATTTGTGTTAGATATAAGGACTATGTTTAGTGTATATGTGAGGACAAATATTGATTAGATTTGTGCTAGACCGAAGGAATGTGTTTAGTTTAGATTTAAGGATAGATATTGAGTAGATTTGTGCTAGACTGAAGGAATGTGTTTAGTGTATATTTGAGATAGAGCTAAGAGTAAGCTTTGGAGGTGATAGAGTATAGATGATGATAGTCTCCAATGGATAGATATCCATTATCCAGGGCAATGAAGATAGGTATTTTGAGTGAGGGCATGAGTCTTCAGTGGATAGAGATCCATTAGCCACTACAGTGGATGCAATAGTTCTTCTATAATATCACTAGCCATAGTAGAGAAGAAGGATTTATGCTATAAATAGAGATCCATGAACCAACAAAGGAGATTAGTTTCTCCTGTGGATAAATATCTATGAACTAGATTAGGGGATTGTTGTCTCCTTTGGACAAAGGTCCATAAACATTGTAATAGGGAAACATTTACCAAGAGATTTGTTGAGAAAATTTTAGTGAAATATTTTCTTCGTGGATTAGCCCATATTGGGTATACCACATTAAATTGGTGTCTCTATTGTGTGTGGTGATTTGTGCATTGATTTTATTATTCTTTTTGATATTGCCATTGATATATTACATAATATTGTTTGGGAAAGAAAAGTAAAAAGTGGTTTTATACTGTTCACCCCCTCTCAGTATAAGCTTGTATTCTTCAATTGGTATCAAAGCGGGTTCGTTCAAAAGAATTTAACAACTTGAAGGACAATATTACAAGAAAATAGATGTATTCTAAGAGTGGATCCTCAGATCATTCATCACCAATATTTTATGGGAGTGATTATGTATTATGGAGTATGAGAATGAAGATTCACTTGATGGCACTTGACAATGAAATATGGAAAGTAGTTGAAAATGGATACACACCCCCAGCTACTCCACCTACATATAAATATGGTAAGCTTATACACCAATACAATTTAAAATAAATGAATGCAATTTTGAGAGGTTTACATAAAATAGAGTTTATAAATTTTATGCACTACAAATCAGCAAAGGAAATTTGTGATAAATTGCAAGGCATATATGAAGGGGATAAAAAGGTCAAAAATGTAAAGTTGCAAAATCTCAAGGGAATATTTGAAGACCTAAAAATAAAGGATGAGGAAAATATTAGTGCTTATCTACTTTGTGTATACAAGGTTGTTAAATCTATGTAAGGACTTGGACTTGAAGTTCAAGAATTTGATGTTTGTGATAAGATTTTAAGGTCACTCCCAAAAATATTTAGTGCAAATATTTCAACTATAGAGGAATCAAAAGATAGTGATATTTTGACAAGGGATGAATTACATGGTATTATTACAACTTTTGGGATGAGAACAAAAGAGGTATTTAATCCCCAGAAAGAAGAAGCCTTTAAAGCTACCAAGAAGACAAAGGGTAAGAATTCAGATTCAAGCAATGATTTATCCAGTGATGAAGAAGCAAAATATGGCATAAGGAACAAGGATCCAAGAAAGTTTAAAGGTATGAAATCTGTTAGATGTTTCAATTGTGGAAAGTATGGTCACTATGCATCTGATTTTAAAGAATCTAGAAATAACAATGATGAAGAAAATAGGATCATAAGAACAAGAAAACAGAAAAATACAAGTACCAAAAGAAAAGCAGGGATGGACAAGGCAAGCAAGGAAAGTTCTTCCAAAGATGGAAGAAGATTTTCTATGTAGACAAAGCAAGTATGTATTCAAGTAATAGTGATGAAAGTTCCTCAGAAAATGATGAAATATATTTCTAGAAAAATAAAAAGAAGTGGTTAGGAAAAGATCACCAATAATTCTCAAGTGTTTTATATGTGGAAATTTTGGTCATAGTGAAGATAGTTTTACAAGGAGTGGTTTCAGTTTCAGTGACGATGAATATGAAGATACACTTGAAGGACCAAAATAGAATCTACTTATGGCATTAGAGTAAGAAGGAGGTGATCCTATAGAAAATAAGTCAAAAAATAATGAAGATGTTTTCAAAGGGAAACAAATAGAGGAAGAATCAGATAATGGAGAAGTGGATCTTGAGGGTGAGATTATTCATGCCCTTGATGCATTAAGGGAGGTAAGAAAGCAAAACTCACAACTTAGGCTTAAATTTCAAGAATGTGATGAAGAGAAAGAAAATATTATAGAGGATCTAACTAACTCAATAGCTAAGACAAGGAGATTTAAAGAGAAGTTAGAAGCTAAGGTTTTAGAATGTGAAAGGTTAGAGCATGAGGTGGCTCTACTAAGGAAGGAAGTAAAAGAGTCTAAATATAAGCTACACAAGTTTGGAAAGAGCTCAAAGATCATATATAAGATGATTAAAGTACAAATATAGTCAACAAACAAGACAAGTCATGGTTTTAAACATGTACAAAATAAGTAAGGAGATGAGTCAACCTCAAGTTTTGAAGAAGAAGAAACTTCGGAAGAAGAGAGTGTAAGAGAGAGTGAGACTTCTGAGGATGAGTTGGACAACAAAAATTTCAACAAGGAAAGAAAAAATGCAAAAATAAGAAACAGATGGAACAGGAAGCAACACAGGGTAGAAGATACTAAGAGACCCATGGGGTTAAGTCAAGGTAGTTTCAATGGAAGATGTTTCTCATGTCATAGATTTGGGTACAAGGCTTCACAGTGCAGGACACATGAAAGATAGGAATATGGAAAATTTAGAAATAGATAGATTTTTCAAGGGTATTGCTACTCTTGTAATCAATTTGATCACAAGGCAGTGAATTGCAAGGTTCATAATAGGAACATATATAGCTTCACTAGGAGAAATCCCAAGATATTTGCACCTCCAAGGAATAAAAATATTAAGTGTTATAAGTGCAATAATTATGGGCATACAACAATATGGTGTAGAGAAAAAATTCTAGAGATAAGCACGAACATGAATAGTTAGATGAATAAGAAGGATTAGTTGAGGAAGAAAGTGGATAAAGGTAAATATCAGTGCTTTATGGGAGTAGAAAAACTCCCACACCAAAATTAACCACCTCAAGAAGAGGTGGGGGAGGGTCTAAGCTAAGAGACTCATTCTTAGCCCCGAGCCCCAAGGGTGACCCTTTGCCATTTATGTCAAATGGGGAGAGATTTGAGTAAGGGGGAGAGATTTTAGTTAGGAGGAGAGCATTCAGTTAGGGGGAGCAGTCCTCAGGGGGAGCATAACATAACAAGGTTAAGAAAATGGTAAAAGGTAATTGGGTTGCCATAAATGACAAAGGGGGATATTATTGGAAATATGATCATGTTTTGTTGTCATTGATGTCAAGAAGTCAGGATCAATGAGCATCAGTTTCAGTGAGTAACATTAGTTTCATGTTTCGTAATCAGTGCAAAAGAAATATTGCTTCTATGTGGTCAAATGAGGTCTAAAGGGCAAAAAGAAGGCCCAAGAAAAAGAATGTTATAATATTTTATTATAATATTAAAGGTCTAAGGTCAAGACCTAGAGATTTAAATTAATTATAATAATTTCATTATAAATTAATTTATAATTTAATTTGATTAACTCTAAGAGTTATTAAGTTAAATATAAATTAATTATAATAATTTAATTATTAATTAATTTATGATTTAATTTAAAACCCTAAAATATAGGGTTATAAGGGTGCAAATTTTAAATAATTTAAATTAATCAAATTAAAATGTTTTTTGACATCTTGGAGCTTATGGCACTTTGCATATAAAGGAGGGCAAACACTATGGCAAACATTTATCCATGTGATCCATATGACATAAGCAAATATCATGCACAAGGCAAGGAAGAAGATCGTGTGTGTTTTAAAAGCTTTTGAGAGGCAGAACATAGGACAAGGAAGAGGGGAGCTCACTCCACATTGCAAGGCACTGGGTAGCATGATTGGAAGCTAGAGGTTGTGCTGGGATGTTTGTTGGTGCAAGGTTGAGGGATCGAATCTCGTGGTATTCATTTTTGATAAGTAGAGGAAGGTTTTTTTTGAAGTTTGCATAGACGATGAAGGAAAAAGGTAATGTTCTAGCCTTTATATTTGCGTGGAGGCACCTAGCCCAAGCGATGGGCATGCGCTTTGCAAAAGTGCTCGACAGGGAGAGGTTGCACATTCGAAACCCATCGAGGCACTTTTGGTGAAGTGTATAAGGTATGTGTTTTTATTGCATGGTCTAAATTGTTGTATCTAAAATTTCTAAGGTGGAAGTTGAAATTGCTAAGGTGGAAATTAATTTTTAATTTCCTAAGGTCTTATTGATTGGATATTGCATTATTTTAAAAAGGATTTTGTGAGTTAAGGGAGATAAAAGGGTATGCATAATTTTTTTTTGTGATTTGATTTTTGAGTGCTTTGAATTTATAAGAGGAGTAATAAGGTGTGTCAAGGGTGTTGGATATTTTTGTTAAAACAAAGTTAATAAAAATTGTATTGAAAGGAGAAATAAGGTTGAGTAAGTTTTTGATATTTTTACTTGGATAAATATTTTTGTGAGAAAATATTAAGGACAGATACTTGCTATCTAACCCTTGAAATTGGAAAAAAGAGTGGTTGTGATTGAGACAGGTGTTTGAGATCAAATCATATTCAAACAAGAGGTAAGGGCATATCATCCTTAAGAGTGATTTGTGGATGTTGTGAATGCTAAGATGGAGTGAAAAATATTGTTTGATAAGCATTGTTGATTTTGGTTTTCTAGAATGAAAGTTGATCCTAGAAACCTTGTTTGATAAGCAAGGTTGGAAATATTGAGTAATATTTCATATACTTGACTAGGGTTTGTGAAGGAACATGAGTATCATTGTTATGTGAAGTTGAGAGTTATCTTGAACTAGGATTTGTGCAAAGAACATGAGTATCATTGTTATGTGAGATTGTTTGATAAGCATTGTTGAAAATAAATGAGTGAGTGTTCATATACTTGGACTAGGGTTTGTAAGCAAGGAGTGCTTCATTGATTGATTGGTTGAGTGGAGTTGTTTGATCTTAGTTGATTGAAAGTGTTGAAGTGATAGTTCAAGTTTTGTGAAACAAATTGTTCCATATTTTGATTTGATTTTGAAAAGAGATTGAAAGTAATTGAGTGTTGTGCAAGAGTGAAACATATTGAGTCTCTAATCATTCTCTATATGTTTCTATGAGTTAAACAAGATTCTATGTGAAACTTGTTTATGTGATTGAAGAGGTTTTTTGTAATAGATTGAGTTGAGTTGTATAAATATTTTATGAAAGCTAGTGGATAGATTTGAGTAAGTCCTAGAGTGGAATTAAGGACTTATTTAACAGGTTGGACAAGTTCTAGTGAGGACCTATTGAGCAGATTTGAGGTAAGTCTTAGTGAGGACTTGTAAAGTAGATTTGAAGACAGATATTGAGAGCATATTGGATAAGTCCTTGAGAGGACTTGTGGGCATATTCATGTGAGATTTTATGGAAGCTTACAATGTAGATTTGAGACAAGTATTTGAGAAGACTTGTGAGTAGAGTTGATTGAATGATTTGTTCAAACCTTGGATTAAGGTTTGGGGTATATCTAGAAGAGTTGATTTGTGATTGAGTCAATATTTGTGTGAATGCTTGAGGATAGAGATTGAGTATATTTGTGCTAGACCGAAGGACTATGTTTAGTATAGGTTTGAGGATAGATATTGAGAATATTTGTGCTAGATCGAAGGATTGTGTTTAGTATAGATTTGAGGACAAATATTGAGCAAAATTATGCTAGATAAAAGGACTGTGTTTAGTGTAGATTTAAGACAGAGCTAAGAGAAATATTTGGATATGACAGAGTATAGAGGATGACAATCTCCAGTGGATAGAGGTCTATTAGCCAAGGCAATGAAGATAGGTCTTCTAAGTGAGGGTAGGAGTCTTCAGTGGATAGAGATCCATTAGCCAGTGTAGTGAAGGTAGCAGTTCTTCTAGAATATCACCAACTAGAATAGAGGAGGAGTTATCTTTTGGATAGATATCCATGAACCAACTAAGGAGATCGATGTCTGCTATGGATAGAGAGATACATCAATGAAATATAAAAATAAATAGTTGTGTATTACTTGATGAAAAGAGAAAGATACATCAATGTTTGGTTGGTGTACCATAGTCCAGTATTGATACACTCAACCAATCCCTCGGGATACATGACACAATTAAAATTGGTATGTCATCCCAATACCTATCCTAGCTATGAGAGCTTGTCTTCTATGCTCCACCTAGAGGAGGAGGTGGTCTAGGTAGCCTAATACCCATGGATAGTAATGTCGAGAATATTTGTGATTGAGATCGTGACCTGCTAGCTGATTAAAAATACAAAGGGAGTGTCACTCTATACCTTGTTCGTACCACCTGGTAGTACATGGTCTCATAAAATTTATCTCATTGAATGGCCACCTATAGCCTCTCCCCTGCCCTCTATATCTTCACCTATAGAAGGCGAACTCCATCGCTAGCCTGGATACTCCCAATGATAGCCATATATTGGAAATATTGAGCATATTGAGTTGTCATTGATGTCAAAGGCTTGATGTCAAAAAGAGCATGGTATAAATGGTAGAATATTCTTCAAAAGGGATGAGTTTACAAGGTTGGTAAATGGAAAGCAAGGAAAATATGTTTAAGGATTATAATATTTAAATATTATATTTAAATATTATAAAGAGAGTTTATAAAGGCCTAAGGACAAAGTTTTATAAAATGAAGGCCAAAGGTTTTCAAATGAAGGACAAAATTTTATTTAGATTAAATCAAGGTTGGGCCACTAAAGGTGTTAATAATTGCACGGTTTTGAAAAGGAGTTAACATTATAATATTTAAATTAAAAATTTAAATATTATAACCATGCATTTTGGTGCCAACATTCAAACAAAAGTGTTAAAGTTTCAAAGTGCCAACATTGTCTAAAACCAAGGAGTGCTTATATATACATAATATTTTATCCACCTTTAATTAATGGAATGAATTGCATGCACTATCAAGAATAATATTTGCGTGAGTAAAATAATGGTAGAAGTGAAGGTAGCGAATTATTTTATGAGCAAAAGTTAAGATCCTTCAAAGTTTCTTTTTGAGTCATGCCTGTTGGTATAGCCTAGTTGGTCATTGGATTTGTGTGAGGATGCTGCGTGAGAGAAGGTTCACAATTCAATTTTTTTCGATACTAGTTTTGATGTGTTACATTTTGGGAAGCACGACAAATAAGAAGATAAATATGTTAATGCACATTTGAAGTTTCATCCACCTAGTTATCCTAAGCAGTCACGATCCACATTTGGACACTAGAGGTCAGAGGGTCAATTCTCATCCACACCAAAAAAAATATTATGTGAGGTATTTATAAAGGTTTTTTTATTATTTGTGAAAAGGAGTCATAAGGGTGTGTGTTATAAAGTCTTTTGATTTTAAATTACCCATTTTCACATGCACCTATTTCTTGATAATCGAATCCTTTCGAAATCCCAAGGCAATGTCCAACATGTTTTTTAATCATAATTATCCCATGTATCTTGATATTCGCAACCTTGCTTCTTCGAGAACCATCTCCCACCGCCTGACCAATTCCATTGTCCCAAGATCTTATGGTGTGAACATCCCAATCCTTCATGTTCCTCATGCTAGACTATCTTTTTGGCTTTGTTTTTTGAACATCCTTGATGGTCAATATTTTATTTTGACATTGGTTCTCCCAACCATCTGCCACAACATTCGATGCCTAAAAATCCACCTTGTCACCTGCCCTAGCCAATCCTATTCCTTCAGGTGGTTTTTTCCCTTTTCAAAGCATCCTCTCTGGCTTTCCTGCAAAACTCAGAGTATCAACAATGCTTTCCTTTTCTATAACACTTTGCATGCTCTACTCACATATCTTTTTTTTTTTTTTGTGGAAAACATCCCAAAAGGGATGCCACTTTCGGGTAAGACCCAAGGATGCAGGGGTATCCATTATGCAAAAAATGCCTAGGACTTGGACCTAGCCTACCACCTTTGACATACTCAAGGAGCAAACAAACACACAAAACCAATTTAAAAATAAGTAAATAACAACAAAAATAATAAAATAAAATAAAAACATGCTCCTTGAGTGTGTCAAAAACAAAATCACAACCAAACACACACAATAAGATAAAATAAACCACAACACAAACCACATAGAAAAACACAAGAACCACATAACAAAACACAAACAAGAAAAAAACAACAGAACAATACAAAGACATAACCCAAAAAAACATGAAAAATAAACACAACCAAAACCTAAAAAATTAAAAAAATAAAATAAAAATAAAAACAAAAAACAACCAACAACATACAATTAACAAAAACAAAATACATGAAAAATTTTCGGCTAGAGACTGGTTTTGGCGAGAATTCCTCTGCACTGTCGACGGCCGTGGCTCCAGGGTTTCAGTTCGGAAACCTCCTTCAGCGTGTTTGGGGTCTGTTGCAGGCCTCTGGACAAGGATCTTTCGGTTTCCTGGGAGGGCCCAATGGGGTCTCTTCCTGGTTCTCGCGAAGGAAAAAATACCTCTTATGCGGAGATTCTTCGAGAGACTCCTGCGTCTTCCTCTCGTGAAGCTCAGCGCAGTGCCTCCCATCTGCTAGCCAAGAATGCGGGCAAGGGCTCTCCTGGGCACAGAATAAATGGTTGTCTCCCGCAATCTACATTAAGACCGAAAATTGTCATCGAACCAGAGCTGGTTGAAGACACGATTAACTACCGGACCACGCATGATCTGATTTGCAAGTTCATGGGCATTCGACCCACCCTGCACTTTTTGCATTCCTGGGTGAGACAAAGCGGGAGCCAATCGGTGAGTACTCCTTATGGCCCATTAGCAATGGGTATTTCATTATTAGTTTTTCTTCCCTAATGGATAGAAACAGAGCATTTGAATCAGAGAAGAGGAGCCATGGCCCGGCAGGGTTATTTGTCCAGCCATGGAGAGCGGGTTTTGATCCTCGCATTGAACCCACGGCTGTCCCGGTTTGGATCCGGTTGTATGCGCTCCCGATGGAGTTTTGGGGTGAGCGGATTCTTGAATTGATAGGCAACTCTCTAGGTAGATTTTTGGGAGTTTCTAAGGATACCATTGAAGGAAATACTGCCGTTTATGCAAGAATTTGTGTAGAATTGGATATTAGTCAATCGCTACCAGCTGAGATGGAATTGGAGCTAGCAGGACATTCTTGGGTACAACAGATAGACTATGAAGCCCTACCTTTCCGTTGTAGAGTCTGCCATTTGCATGGCCATTTGGCAAGGTTTTGTCCAAATATCTTGAGCTCCAATGCGGATGCTACACAGGGAATGTCAAATCGCTCCCGAGGAGGTAAGTCCACTTCGGCCAAGGAACCATCTGTCATTCCCACTGGGTCTGAGGGCCAGAATGATGGCTTTGAACAGCAGAAGAGGAGAAGAAACAAAAAGAGAAATGGTAAGGAGCAAGCTCTCCCCAAGCCAACAAATCGGTATGAAATCTTCAAATCTCTTGTGGATCAAGAAGACCAACCTATGGATGGAGCAGATGGGATCCTTGAGGACAATATTATCCCAAATCATGCTCCTCCTTCCTCAACCCCTGTCCTTGAACAGGCTTTTGATTCCTCTGAGTCTTTGCACCATGAAAACCTTGGGACTACGGTTATCCACGCCCTGACCCGACCCGTTATCAAAGATGTTTCTATGGGAATTGCAGAAAAGCTCGAGAGAAAGACCAGCTCTTGGAATTTCACGGGTGGAGAAGAGATCGAAAAATAGTAATTCCCAAGGGGTGGGCGGGGAAATCCAATAAGGATCTAATCGCAGTGCAAGGGGATAAGCTAATCAATGGAGGACTGGCAAGAACAATTGATTCGTATTGCTCCCAAGGTTTCCAATGATTGTACAATCTTGGAATGTGAGGGGTTTAAACAGTAGAACCCATCAATCTGCTGTTCAAAGACTTTTAGAAAGAAGTAAAACAGACTTCCTGCTCATTCAGGAAACAAAAATGTCATTAGACCTCATGAGTAAAACTGTTGGCCGAATCTGGAGGGTGCTGGCCATATGGCGATGGTTGCTCTTGGTGCCTCGGGAGGGATTGCTACTCTTTGGAATCCTTTGGCATGGATAGCGATAGATCATATAGCACTGGAGAGGGGGTCCTAACATCTCTTTTCAAGAATATAGTTACGAGTTGAACAAGTCTTAATTACAAATTTTTATGGGGTACGGAATACCGAAGGTCAGCGGTCTCAATGGAAAGTTGTTCAAAACATGAGGTCCTCCCGGGAAGATCTTGATTGGATTTTAGCTGGGGATTTCAATGCTAAATTATCCGCTAGAGATCAGGAAGGTGGCATCCCTGTTATGGATACAGGGGATAGGCTGTTTATTGCCCACGTTCAGGCCTTTAACCTTGTTGATATCAAAGGTCCTGGTATAAACTTTACATGGACTAATAAGAGAAGAGAGCCATACAATAGGAGGGTTAAGCTTGACGGGTTTTGGTCTCGGAGGAAGCTTATGTTAGATGGAATATCAAATTCCAGATCTTGGAGGGCCCAGTTTCTGATCACTCTCCCATTTCTTTGGAGGGAGGGACCATGTCAGGAAAGTATTACAAACCTTTTAAATTTGAAAATTTTTGGTTGCAAAAAGAGGACCTACGAAGGAAAATTCCACAGTGGTGGAAAGAAGGCCGTCCCCCTTTTGGAACAGCTATGTTCAAAATTCACAAACGACTTCTCTATGTTAAGAGTAAGCCGAAGCAGTGGAAGCAAACTAACAAATCCGATTTCCGGCTCAACGGGCCCCCTTGCTTGGATAGATGGAATGAGGTGCAAAAACAATTCGAGAGAAGGAATTATTTACGAGCATCTTAAATTTGAGGATGACGCCTTACGCAAAGCAGTTGAGGACATTGATAATCAAGAAGAGATCTACTGGAGACAGAGAGCCAGAAATACTTGGCTATTAGAAGGAGACAGAAATACTAAATTTTTTCATCGTTACTGCTGTGCTAGAAGGCAATTGAATAACATGGAGTTCCTCCAAGATGAGTTTGGAAATTCCTTTGACACTCTTCCTGACATGCACTCCATTTCTATGGAGTACTTCTCAAACCTCTTCAAGGAAAGTCTGCAACATGATGTGGAAGCACAAAATGAAGTCATTGACGGAATTCCCTCTATTATTTCTCATGAAGAGAATCGGTCCCTTCTTAAGCCCATAGATCGTGATGAACTCAAGAAGGTAGTCTTCGGGATGTGCACGGGAAAGTCGCCTGGCCGGACGGTTTCCCTATTGAGTTCTTTCAGGCCTTATGGGACATCCTGGAGGAGGACGTGTTGGCTGTCATTGAGGAATCCCGAATTAACAAAAGAATGCTCAAGGCTCTAAATCATACCTTTATCTCTTTAATTCCGAAAGGAGAGGGGGGGGCTCTCATTTCTGATTTCAGACCTATTGCTCTATGTAATGTGATCTATAAAATTATTTCTAAACTTATGGGTGAAAGACTAAAACCCCTCCTTCAAAAGTTAATTTCCCACGAGCAAGGGGGTTTTGTTGAAGGAAGACAGGTCTTGGATGGAGTGATCTTGGCTCGGGAGGCTATCCATTCGATGCATAATTCGAGGTAACAAAGGAATGTTCATCAAATTGGATATGTCTAAGGCTTATGACGAGTAGAGTGGGGTTTCTTGGTCAAGATGTTGGCAGCCTTTGGTTTTTCTCGAGATCTGGATTGCCTGGGTCATGAGCTGTATCTCTACGCCTTCATACTCTGTTTTAATTAAGGGGCTTCCCTCGCCACCTTTTGGAGCCTCTCGGGGTCTCCGTCAAGGAGATCCCTGCTCTCCTTATCTCTTTCTTATCTTGGGTGAAGGTCTTGGCAGACTCTTCCTGAGAAGAAGACGTCAAGGACAGATTACAGGAATTAAAATTGGAGCCGAAGTTTTGACTCATTTACAGTTTGTGGATGATACGGGCTTGGTGGGAGTTGCCAGTCTCAGAGAAGCAAGAGGAATCAAAGATACTCTTAACGTCTACCTTCGGGCTTCTAATCAAGCCATCAATGATTCAAAATCAAAAGTGGTCTTCTTCAACCTTGATCAAAGGTCGCAAGAGAGAGTTATGGAGATTACGGGCTTCACTCGGACCTCCCTTCCTGTTGCTTATTTGGGGGTTCCTCTGCACTTTAAAAAAGCGACAGCTGATTTACGGAAGGACACGCTAGATGGCATCAAAGAGAGAATGAATCATTGGTCCCATAGATGGTTAAGCTATGGGGGCCGATTAACTTTTTTGAAGTCTGTTATTCAGGCTATGCCTATTTACAAATTTTCAATTACAGCCGCCCCTCCCTCAATCTGGAAAGAGTTGGACAAAGCGGCTAGAAGCTTTCTTTGGGAAGGTGCCAATGGAGAGAGGAAATGGGCCTTGGTTGGTTGGGATAAGGTCACCCAGCCCAAGGAAAAAGGTGGGCTGGGCTTGAGAAGCTCCAAGTTTAACAATCGGGCCCTGGCTGGGAAATTGTACTGGAGGTGGATTTCTCAGCCTTCGTCTCTCTGCAGCAGAATCCTTTCTAGTAAATACTTGGGTCTTGTTCCTCCCAATGACTTGGGCCGCTATCCTCCGGAAGGTAATGGTTCTCTTGTGTGGCGGGCGCTCAAGCTTGGTTCTTGCATTATCAAAGATCAATTGTTCGGGAAAGTTGGGAGAGGGGAGAAGGTCCGGTTACGGACTGACTCTTGGGATCAGCATCCTCCTATTCTTGCAGTGTTTCCCGATCTGCTTCCGCTAAAAATAGCTCTTGAAGACAAAGGCTGGATTCATATTCAGTCCTACTTTACTACCAGCCTTCTGGGGGAATACAAGGTTAAAAAATTTAAGCGGCTGGGTGAATGGCCTATTCCAATCCCCCGGAGCAGGCCCCAACTCTGGAAAAACTTTTGGGTGAAAGGTTTCTATCCGGGAGTGATGAGGAGGATGAGCTTGCTTGGGGCTTTGGGAACCTTGGGGTTTATTCTGTGAAGGAGGGCTATGCTTCGATCCTACCTGAGCCCCCCCACACTCTTTTCCTGTTCATGAATGGAGGAAGATTTGGCATCCCAAGGGCTGGCCGAAAGTGAACTTCTTTGCTTGGCAACTGATGCATAATGGTATTTTGACCTTTGACAACCTTAGAATTAGAGGCATCATTGGTCCTTCCCAGTGCGTTTTATGTTATAGGAATGAGGAAACCGTGAACCATCTTCTGTTTGATTGCTCTTTCACACAGCGATTTGGCATCGTTGGTTCTCCCACTTTAAACTTCAGGTGCTTGGAGATCTGTCCCGGACAAATTTATGGGAAAGGCTGGAAGAGAGGTAGATTTATTTCTAAAGCTCTTCGTGCTTGGGTCGGGAGATCGGTTTTCTTTTTATTTGGTGGCAGGTTTGGTTGGAAAGAAATGCTCGTATTTTTCGTGAAACCTTCTCTTCGGTGGAGGGGATTTGGCGGATCATTTGGAGCAAAGTTGTGGAAACCGTTGCTATCTATCTTTGAGAAGGAAAACCGACCTGCTTCTAGGTCTTTGAGTGGGAGAGGTGCTGATGCGGGAGACAGGTAAGAAGTGGTTGGAAACCTCCCCGAGAAGGTCGGGTCAAAATCAATGCGATGGAGTTGCTAAAGGTAATCCGGGCAATGTCTGGCGGTGGTGTTATTTGCCGTGATCATCTTTGGGACTCGTGCTATATTGGGAATTGCAAGGTCCGGGATATGCCACTAATAATGAAGTCGAGGCCTTTGCTATTAAATGCTGCTTCCATCCGGGCCGTCAAGCATGGCCATAGAAAGATAATCATTGAGTCTGATTCTCAAATCTTGGTTGGTGCTCTTGATTGCATGCGGAACTTTGCCTTAAAAGCTTGGAGGCTCCAGATTTTGGTTGCCCAAATTTTAGAGCTTTGGAAAGAAATTGAGGATGTGATTCCTGTTTATGCTAGTAGATCTCTTAATAAAGCGGCCGATTTCCTTGCTAAGTTGGGTCTTGAGAGAGAGGTTGGGATTCATCTGCATAGCAATTTGACTGTGGAGAATGTCGAGATCAGACAAGGCCTTGATCAATTCCTGAAATAATGTGCAAAAGTTTTTTTTCTAAGGGTCCTTTCTGTCGCGATTTCGCGACATGTTGCCCTGTCGCGGCTGTTGGTTGGCTTCTGTCGCGATATCGCGACAGGTTGAGTCTTTGTAGTCTCCGACTGGTTTCTGTCGCGATATCGCGACATGTCGCGTTATCGCGGGTCGCGATTCCGCGACATGTTGCGCTTTCGCGACATGTCGCGTTATCGCGGGTCGCGATTCCGCGACATGTTGCGCTATCGCGACATGTCGCGTTATCGCGTGATGCGATCCCGCGTCTTGTTGCGATATGCGTTTTCGTGCCTCGCGATTCCTCGACATGTTGCGATATCGCGACAGGTCCTGCCTTCCTGGCGTCTGGGTGGTTAACTGTCGCGATTTCGCGACCTGTTGTGATGATGCTTCTTTGTGCTGGTTTTTGTCGCGATTTCGCGACAGGTTGTGCCCTCCTGGTCTCTGGCGTTTTTCTTGCGCGATTTCGCGGCATGTTTGGCTCCTTTGCGACTGGGTGGTTTTCCGTCGCGATTTCGCGACCTTGTTGAGGCTTGTTAGTTGCTTTCTTTTTCTGTCGCGATGTCGCGACGCTTTCTGCGGGTGGCTGTCGGTGGCCTTTCCTGTCGCGATTTCGCGACATGTCGCGATTCGCGACATGTCGCGTTTCGCGCTTTGTTGGTGCCTTCGTGGCCGTGTTGGGTTTCCTGTTGCGATTTCGCGACATGTCGCGGTTTCGCGACCTGTTCTTGTTTCGTGCCTTCCGTTCTCTGTGCCTTGCGGTTCTTTGCCTTGCCTTGGTGCGCCTTCCCTGTTGTTTTGCTTGTGGCTCTGGCTCGGGATGTGTTCTCTCCCGCTTGTATCTGGTTCTTGTTTTAATACAAGTTTTTCATTTTTCAAAAAAAAAAAAAAAAACAAAATACATAGAAAACACTCACACATAAAAACATGAAATAACACAAACAAAGAGAAACCCAAGAACAAGAACGAAAAAAACACAAGAAAAATAACAAAAAACATTAAAAAAAAAAAAACAACAAAAACACAAGAACAACAAAAAACAACACAAAGAACACAAAAACAAAACAAAACAAAAGAACCCACCCACCTTAAAAAACTAAACAAAAAAAACAAAAAAGAAAAAAGAAAAAATAAAAAAAATGAACAAAACAATGACCTATCTAGACCAGAAGACTATTAAGGCAAGAATCAATAGAGGAAACAAAATAAAGAATAGAATGAGCTAGGGAACTAAAAAAAAACTGAATGAACCAAAGAGAAGCAAAAAAAAAAAACAAGAAGAAACTAGGTACCTTTAGAACTGGAGCCATCCAAAGAAATGATAGAAAGAAGAGCTTCCCTAATTTGAGAAGCCCACCATATAGGAGGGTGGCCATAACAAGTAAGATCACCTTTGTCCAAAGCCCAATTAGCTAAAGCATCAGCACTCTTGTTTTGATCTCTAACCACATGATTGTAATCAACTTTCAAAAATCCCATCTGGATTAACTGAATCTTCTCAATAATTCTTTTTATTCTCCAATCCACCTTATGATTCTTAGAAGGAGTCTTCAAGAGATTAATCATAAGTTGAGAGTCGAGACTCAACTAACACCTTTTCCCATCCAACCTTAGTAGCCTCCTGAAGACCTCTGAGGATACCATACCCCTCAACAAGGTTATTGGAAAGAATACCCAAATTCTCAGCAAAAGTAAAAACCAGGGAGCCATCCGAAAGTCTACCAATTCCTCCCACACTGGCTTTTCCAGGGTTCCCTCTAGAGGCTCCATCAGTATTGACTTTTCCAAAATCCTTAGGAGGAGGTTGCCAATTTCTAGTCCTATCCATCTTACTAATACTCACATTCCCTTTAAGTTGGTTGCCCTTAGAAGGTTTAATATTCAATCTTTGCATCACTTGATCCCATATTTGGTGGGAGTTTTTGGGGTGATTAAGGAGTTGATGGACTGATTCAACTAAGTTGGCTATGGTATTTTGCCAAATATAGTGAATATCCTTCCTATCTTGATTAAAAATTTGGTTTTTCCTTTCATTCCAAATATTCCAAAGAAGAATGGTAGAACCCATCCAAACTAACTGCCTAATAAAATGATCAACACCCTCTTGATTAGGCCAATCCCTCCAAAGCTGTTCAAAAGTAAAAAAATTGGACCATTGTAAGCCAAGTAAAGTGGCCATTCTCCTCCATAGCTCAGAGGCTAAAGTACACTCAATAAAAATATGGTTGATATTTTCTACATTCTCTTCACACATTTCACATCTAAAAGGGCCATGAAAACCACGCTTCATAAGTTGCTCACCAGTAAGCACCCTACGATGCAATAAAAGCCAATTAAAGAACCTCACCTTAGGCCAGAGATTTTGAGCCCACAATCGAGAAAATATGTCAGAAGAATGGTTGGGATTATTATGGCATAAGGTCAAATAACCTTGAGCAACTGAATACTCACCCTTAGTAGTGTTGTTCCATCCAAAACAATCTTTTTCATGGGACCAAGAGAGGGATCTCATATGAAGGATGCCTTGGATATCTTGTCTTTGCCTTTCTAGGATTTGAATAGGCCAGTCCTCAATAGGGATCCAATATCTACCAACCTTTGAATTACCAGTATGGTACCGACGATAATTAGCCACCTTTATCCAATTAGCTCGGTGAAGCTCCTCCATCCAAGGCCTCCAATCGAGAAGCTGAGTTATCAAAGGCTTGTGACCATCCCAAGAATCTATCCAAAAATTTGCATGTTGACCATTATGAATGATCCAAAATAATTTTTTCTTTATCAAATCCTCACCAGTCTTAAGAACTACTAAAATGGGAGAACCTTTGGTAGGAAGTTGATAGCGAACAAGGTCTTCAGGACTTTTGTTCTCGACATATTTAGCATGGAGATTATTGGCCCAAAGAGCATTGGGGTTATGCAACATCCTCCAATATAATTTAGCAGCTAAAGCTTTGTTGTTATTAATTGAAGACCGGAATCCTAACCCCCCTTCACTCTTAGGAAGACATAAAGTATCCCATTTCACCAAGGCCCATTTTCTTTTCTCCTTAGTACCACTCCAAAGGAAATGATGACTGATTTGATCCAATTCTCGAAGAACAACCTTTGGGATATTCAAAATGGAAGAAACATAAATAGGAATAGCTTGAAGGACTGATTTTACCAAGGTGATTCTACCCCCAGAAGAAAGCCACTTGTTGGTCCACTTTCCAATTTTCTTCTTGACTTTGTCCAACAACCAATTCCAATCTTTATTTTTCTGCCTTTGAATATTTATGGGAATACCTAAATAAGTGATTGGAAGAGAGGTCTTCTTATATCTTAATTTATCCAAGACCATGGATTCCTGTCTAGTAGAGCAGTGAAAGAAAATAACTTTAGATTTGTCTTCATTGATCAACTGCCCAATAGCCTTAGAAAAATAGCTAATGATTTGCTTAATATTAGAAGCTTCCTTAACTGTAGCTTTACCTAAAAGAGTAGAGTCATCCACAAATTGAAGATGAGAGATAGGTCTAGCTCCATGAGCAATGGTAACTCCCTCAAGGGTTTTGTTTTCCCTCTTTTTGGTTATAGTCCTACCCAAGCATTCAACAAGAATGATGAATAAATAAGGGGATAGCGGGTCACCTTGCCTAATACCTCTGGAAGGCTGGGAAATACTGAGAAGGCCTGCCATTGATAAGAACTAAGTAGGAAAATGAAGAGATACATCCCATAATCCAATCCATCCAATCCTTAGAGAAACCAAATTGCCTCAAAACTTTGATAAGGAAGTGCCAATCCACTCTGTCATAAGCTTTGGATAAGTCTAACCGAATGAACATGGAAGGAGAATTTTGCATATCCATGGAATGGATGGCTTCCTAAGAAAGAACTATCTCATCTACTATTTGACGTCCTTCCACATAACCCCCTTGCTCTGGGGAAATAATCTTATGCAAAAGAGGCTTCAACCTTTTTGCCATGATTTTAGTAATGATTTTGAGAAGAACATTACATAAAGCAATAGGTCTAAAAGTTGAGATATGATCAACCTCTTGAGCTTTTGGAACAAGAGTAATATAAGTTTTATTGATAACCTTCAAAATTTCTTTGGCTTTCCTGGCTTCTTCCACCACCTCTAATAAATCAACATGAAGGATATCCCAGAACTCTTGGTAGAACTCAATAGGAAAACCATCAGGACCTGGGGTTTTCCCTTTTTGCATTTTAAAAACTACTTGTTGAAGCTCATTGATAGTAACAGGAGTAGTCAAAATAGAGTTCTCCTCAGAAGTGATAAGAGAAGGGATTGCTTGAAGAACATTATGTTGAGAAGCTGAGTCAAGAGGAGTAGCAACAAAAATATTGGAAAAGTAATCAACAACAATAGAGTTCATGCCATCCCAAGTATAAACAACATCTCCAGAATCTGATTTTAAGGAAGAAATAAAGTTGTGAGATCTTCGAGCTAGAAGATATTTGTGGAAGAAATTTGTGTTTCGATCTCCTTCTTTGAGCCATTGAATTCTAGATTTTTGCTTCCATAATATTTCTTCTCTTTTTTCCCATTCCTCTAACCGAGTTGTGAGTTTAATTTCATCTGCACTTCTCTTCTCGTGAGGCCATCTAAACATATTTTCTTATTCAAATTTTCAATATGAGCAATAACTTCATGTTTTTTTTTATGAACATCCCCAAACTCTTTCCAGTTCCAAGTCTTGATTTTGGATTTAATGTATTGCAGTATTTTGGCAAAATAGAACATCTTAGTCCCATGCCTAGGTTTACCTTCCTTCCACCATTGTTGCACATGAGGTCTAAAGGAAATGTCTCTAAGCCACATTAATTGAAAACAAAAAGGAGAGAAACTCACATTGGTTTTCCACATTTCCACCATGACTGGCCAATGATCCGAACCAGCATTATTAAGAGTCTTCACTTTAGGAATGTGACCATGGATTAAGAAATTTTTAGAGAGCAAAAACCTATCCAATCTCTCCATTATACAAGCTAAGCCTTGCCTTCTGTTAGACCAAGTCATAAGGCCATTATCTGGTTGGATATCCACAAGATGGAGGTTTGCAATATATTCGCTCATGAGGTCAGTGCTTTTGTCCAAATTTCTATTTCCCCCCATTTTCTCATCCAGAGAGAGGATGGTATTGAAATCTCCTCCGATCAAGATCCAAGCTTTAGGAAAATGAGAGATAATATGAGTAATATCCTTCCATTGTCTTCTTTTTTCCTCCAAAGAAGTCGGAGCATAAATAGTAATGTAGAGCATAATCTGGTTGGAATGTCTACTTTGAATAGCTATAGCCAACAAACCCCAACTGCCAACCATATGGTGAATAACTACCTCTTTTGGGTCCCAAAGACAAGCAATGCCACCCGAAGTCCCTTGGGAACTGAGGGAAACCACTTTTCTAGCTGGCCAAATTTTACTGGCAATTAAGTCCATATCCTCCATTGACATCTTTGTTTCTTGAAGGAAAACAAGATGTGGATGATTTATCTGAATCATTCTTCTAATTTCATTTTGTTTTGAAAGACTCCCTTTGAGTCCTCTAATATTCCAAGTGATGATCTTCATTAATACCAGGGCTAAAAAAGTTGGGAAGGGCATTAATCTTACCTTCCTCTACAAGCTTTTCACCTTCTTTTACCATATGATATTGATTGGTCTTGCGACCTACTTTTTTATTAGAATCCATCTTCAATTTTTTTTCCCTGTTTCTTGACTTATTCCAATTGAATCTGAGATGGCTTCTAACCTTGAAGAATGCTCATACACAGCCAAAATTTTACTAGATGGTTCAACGGAGTCTATATTGGGACCTGCATTATTTGAAGTTTTGACATTTGAAATATTGTTTTTCTTGTGTAAATTTTCTCCTTTTTTTTTCTGTTGAAAACCTTTGATTTGTTGGTTTGTCTCTGAGTTCTTCCCTTCATATTTAAATTGTGTTTCTAAGATTTCAGTTTCCATTATTTCCTCTTCCTCACTTGGGACATCATTTGTGGAAAGGATTTCAAACATATTAGCAGATGACTTTGATTGATCCTTCATAACTAGTTTTTTTGAGTGTTCTTCTTCTTAGGTATTTGGAAACCTGCTTGAGTTTATATCTTCTTTCTTTTGATCAGGAATTTTATTTGGGCAAGCACTGGCCAAATGACCATATTCATGGCAAATTCTACAATGAAAAGGAATGTTCTCATAGTCCACTACTTGCTCCCAAGTGTCTTCCCCAAATTGTAATGTGATATTTTTAGGTAGGGGTTTGTCAAAATCCATTAAAACACAAATCCGAGCATAAATAATATGTTCAAAATTTTGAGTACAATCAGCGAGTCATCATAAAAGTTCCTAAAGAGTTTCCAATTGAAGAAAAAATAGTAGGATTCCAAAATTCAATAGGGAGGCCAAAGAGTCTAACCCACACGGGAGCTATAGAAGGCATCTCTTCTTCGGCTTTAAATTTAGTATGCCAGGGCTTCATGAAAAGCCCTGCCCTTCCAAAAAACCAAGGACCCCCTTGAAAATTTTTCTCTCTATCTTCATTATTAGAAAATAAAACAAGAAAATAACCATTTGGATAAATAGAGATTTGTAACTCACCTTTAGTTTTCCAGCTTTTTGCAGCCCAGAATTTGAAAGTAGATAGACTCGGACGAAAACCCACGAACCGACAAATTAGTCCTCTTTTTTCCAAATCTTCAATGCCAGTCTGAATGTTACCCATATCAAGCTTAACAATAGGAGTTCCATCAGCTGCTTTAAGACATCCTGAATCTGTTTTCCTGGGATCAATATTAGGCATTCTTAGAGGTTTATGGGAAGCCCTAATATTGATATTAGCATTGGGCTGAGGTTGTCCACCACGAAGGGCATCCCTAAAATTCATTTTTGGGACTGAGTCTTCGAAATTCTTACCCTTGACAGGGGTTTTCATAGTAGAATTATTTTGTGGGTGCACCTTAGCACCAGATTCACTTGAGATATGAGCCATTTTTTGATCAACTGCTTGAAACTTGTTTCGTGATCTCTTTAATCCTTGCCCTAGATGTCGTGGAAAGGTATGGTTTTCACTTTTCTTTTGTGCAACAAATTGGAAGTCGTTGTCACTCAAGTTCACAGTATGATCTATTGAAAGATAAATTTCTAACCCATATTGTATCCCCTGCAACATTTCTTGCTAAAATATTGAGCATAAACCACAAAAATATTGGCCTCTAGGGCCCGAAGGCCCTAAAAACCAACCTCTAGAGCTGCTTGCACTCAACCCAGATGAAACCCTCGCATAGCTACTTGCCAAATATATCTTTCACACATAGGGATGTGCTAGGATCTGTGTTGCTCCAAATGATATGAAAATTGGTGGAGACGTTCTAGGATTTTTCAGGCATCTACCCTCAAAATTTTAGCTCAATCCGAGTCCGGATGAGTGAGATATGGCCAAAACGAGTTCGGTAGTTTGGGGAGTCCTACAAAAAATGTCTAATCAATTTTGCATATGAACTATTTTTTCTACTCTGCTCACATATCAGTGTGCCCATCCTTTGCCTATTTCATTTATCCCCTGCCATTTCCTTTGCTTTCCTTCTCGCTATTTTCCATCTGCAACCATGAAATAAGGAAAGCCTGTCTTCATTGAGCCTGAAGTATTTAAGCTTGAATCCATAATCAGAGAATGTGGAAGGATAAAGGAGCACTGATTGAATTTTTCCATATATTTTTTGGAGTTGACGAAGAGGTGATGAAAGCCTTTGCTAAGTCCTTGAACAAGGACCTGGTTACTATTCACGATGTTGAATTGCAAATTAGCATTGAGCTATTGGTGGACCTAACAAGTCAACCATTGGATGACAAGGTGATCAGAAGGAATAAACATAATTGGAAAGCAAAGTTTATGCATTTTGAGAAATCCTCGATGATCCAAAAAATGGTCAAGAAAGGTCTGTACCGTAACCATATTTCCACTCCCTGGAAAGAAATCCTGAAACCTATCATGCAATACCTTACTTGTGATAATCCTAAGGCCCATATCTATTTTTTCCATTTAGTCTTTGTAAACCATTTTCGTGAAGCCAAATTGATGAACATTCCCGTAGCCCTCTTTTGGTACATTGACTACACCATTACCTCTTGAAAAAAGGAGGAATGTTTGCCCTGTCATCAAGGGCCTTTCAATGTTATATAAAGATTTCTCATTTTGAAATTCCCCAAAGGTAACATCCCAGTCCCAAAGTCTGATGAAGATAATTCATCCTCAACTCCCAATCCTAAAAATTATAGACCCAAGATGAAGGAGAAAAGTGGCAAACCTCTTCCTGAATTCAATGTCAAAAAAAAGGTCAAGGTTGAGGGTATGCCTGTTAGATGTTCCCAAAGGCTCAAGCTTAAATAAATTTATGAAACCCCTCCCTCCACATCTGTTAAACCCTCAAAGGATCCTTCTAATTCACTTGACATTGTGGATAAATACCTTCACAAAATTGCAGTCCAAGCAACCTCTACCACTATTGATCACCTAAAAACAACCCATGTGGCCATAGGTAAAGCAATTTATAGGTTAAAGGATCAACGCCAAGCTCTCAGTATCTTGTTCTTTTGTGATTCATTCAAGGATATCCCTACCTTTTCCATTGATGAGGGTCCCTATGATGCCAAGGGCAATGACAAAGATGAGGACGTGGTGGAGATAGCTAAGTCTTGATGTTCTGAAATATGTTTCTAAGGATGCACTAAAGGATGCACTGAAGTATGAAGCAAAGGCTACCACATTGGAAACCATTGACGCTTCTCCGATGCTTACTGATGTTCCTCTCTAAGCGAGGATAGGGTTTCATATGTTGCTAGTTCTATTTTTTTCCTTTGGTATGAAGGATTAGGTCTAGTTGTGTCCTGTGGGCTTCAGGACTATTTATTTTTGCTCCTTTTTGTTCAAGGCTGATTCCTTTTTGGTGTAACAGGCTTAATGCCTCTCTTTTGTGTTCCTTTATGTTCTCTTCTTGGGTTCATATTATTATCTCACTATTTTACAAGGTGTTAGGGCACCTTTCAAATGCCCTCTTTTATTTTGCAAATAGGAGTCATAAGGGGTGTGTGTTATAAAGTATTTTATTTTGCAAATAGGAGTTATAAGGGTGTATGTTATGAAGACTTTTATTTTGCAAATATTATAAAGAGGAAATATAAGGGATATTTTTGCATGTGAGAAAAGGGGATATAAGGTGTATTGTGGATTGTTTTGAAATTGTAATTGTTGCATTTTAGAAAGGAGACATAAGGTGTAATTGTGATTTATGTTATTTTGTATTTGACACATTATAAAAAGGGGTTGTAAAGTTGAGAGTGTTATAAAAAGGGATTTGCTAACCTATTTTTGAAGTGGTAAAAGAAAGGAAAATTATTTTGAGATAGGTTTCTGAAGGCACGTCATCATGAAGGTAGTCTTAAAGGTATGGTAACTTAATTCCTTCTTAAGGTGGTTGAGTTATCATATGTTTGGAGAAATAAGGATTGATTGAGTGTGCATTGATTTGATAGAAATTGGAAATAAAAGTGCAAGTGTTTGAAAGTAAATTTGATGTGTATTAGTGATTGATTGAAGTTGGGAGTAATTGTGAATTATTTTTGAATGAAATTGGAAATATTTGTGCTAGGGTTTTAGAACAAAATTGTGCATTATTGTTAAATAAATTGAAAATGAACTTGAAATGATTATAGACCAATATTGTAAAGCAAATCTATGCATTTATTTTGAGAATATTTGGGAATGCATGTGCAAGTATAATAGATTAAATTTGTGAAGCAATTTGTGCATCTTCATGGTTGACTTTGTGAGTAGATGAAAATAATAGACTTGTGGATTGTTCATGATTGATATTGTGAGTAGATGAGAAGGACTTGTGCATTATGATTGGTCTTGAATAAAAGGTGCAACTCAGCAATAACCAGGTCAGTTATCAAGTTCTAGACTAGATCTACCTTTAGAATGCAATAAATGTGAGACATGTGAAAGTGACGAACTTAATGAATGTGAAGAAAATATTGAGAATTTGTTAGTGCATATAATTCTCTATATATTCAAGAGGTTAAACAAAATTTGGGTAGAATATGTCTAAACTAATTTAGTTGAATAAAATTCTATTGAATATTAGATATAGCACTTGATGACATCATTATGAAAAAATTGGGAATAGATGAATATTATTTGTATAAAATATATGATCTGGATTAAGCAATTTTGAAGCAGAGTTGAGAAAGTTCTATTGAACATTTTTGAGCTATGTTTGTGAGAAGATTTGAGCAAGCCTTATGAGTAGGTTTGGAGTAGATTTGAGCAAGTCTTGTGAGTAGGATTGGAGTTGATTTAATCAGGTCTTGTGTGTAGGCTTGAAGTAGATTTGAGAAGGTTTTGATGAGTAGATTTGAGCTAGCCTTGTATGTAGTCTTGGAGCACATTTGAGCAAAGTTGAGAGCATGTTTTGGAGTATATTTGAGAAAGACTTGTTTGAAGGATTGGAGCAGACTTGAGCAAGCCTTTTTTTAAGGATTGGAGTAGATTAGAGTAGAGGGGATACCGTATGGATATAGGTCCATGAAGAAAAGTAGATGGGATTGAGGTATCTTATGGATAGATGTCCATAAACTAGAGAAAAGATGATTGGTATCTCATATGGATAGAGGTCCACAAACAAGAGCAAAGGGGATTGGTGTCTCCTATGGATAGAGTTCCATGAACTAGAGTAAATAGGATTGGTGTGTCCTATGGATAGAGGTCCATGAACCAAAACAAAGGGGATTGGTGTCTCTTGTGGATAGAGGTCCAAAAACTTGAGCATAGGGGATTGGTGTCTCCTTTAGGTTGGTACCTATAAATATTGTAATAGGGAGTTGGTTCCCAAGAGATTTGTTGAGATTAATTATAAGAAATATTTTCTCTATGGACGTAGCCCATATTGTGTGAACCACATTAAATCTGTGTCTCTTATGTGTGTGATGATTTGTGCATTGTTCCATTTACTATATTGATATTATTATTGTTAACATTCGGAAAGAAAAGTAAAAGTTTTATCTTATACCTTTCACCCCCCCAGTATAAGCTTGTGTTATTCACCATCCCCTCTACCTGAGGCCTTTAGTGCTTTGTATCCATATGGCTCACCTCTTCTCAAAGACAATTGGCCTTTGTTCAAGCCACATCCCTCTCCCTCTTTATAGCACTCAGTGAGCTTTATAGTCACTTTATCATCTTGGACCTATCCTCCTAGAGCAGGTCCACCTACCTCTATAGAGTCACCACCTGTGCTTGTAGAACCTCTACCTCCTTCCTCAAATCCCTTTGTCTTAGAGCCTAACCCTAGCTAGATACTACTGATGTGGAGTCCTCTCTTGATCCTCCACCTAGTAGTACCCTGACCTCTATAGAGGTAACTCTAGATGCCCCTATATCCCTGGTTCTAGAAGCACTGGTGTCCTCTATAACCATCTCAATCTTGACCTCAGCCTACCTCTATATTAGGGCTACTAGTCCCTATTGAGCCTTATCTATGGCCCTAAAAGCTACCCCTTATAATTCTTACTGCATGATTGGGCCCATAACCTGATGCCTCTGTATAAAAACTGGTGGGGAGACCCTACATGGCATGACTCCTCTATAATATTTCCAATAGCTGAAGGCCACTCTCACATTATCCACCTTAGGATCCATGTAATTAGGATCATCTAGGTCCTCCTCGACCCATCTAGTTAGGTCAAGTCCACCTCATACCCCTAATGGGTCCCAATACACTCTTCAATACCAATGATCCCCCAGGTTCATGATTCCCTACAAGATCCTAAACTACCTTAGGACTCGATCAAACTAAAATATGTTTGGCTCCCCTTTCTCTACTTTCAACCACTTGATCCTCCTAACCCTTGCTAGCTTCATCTTGTCCTCATCCAATATTGGGTGTAGATGCCAGGATTGCCATACTATTTTGGCCTCCCTCAACTCATCTACTATTTGCCTAGCTAGTGGTAGATGTTCGATGTAGGTCCTTGTAGCCTACTCTAGAGATCTAGGCCATCTGTATGTTGGTCACTCTGGATTGGGTAATGGAACTGGTAGTGCACCTCATATCTACATTACTATTTTCTCCTAGCTCCATACCTAGAGCAAAATCATATACACTATCCCTAGATACCACTTGTACATGACATTATACAATATTTTGTACAAATGGGCTAGCACATATGGGCCCCATGCGAACCTATGGTATTGTATGTTTTCCACTACACCTACCATCATCCATGGCAAATATCACCTACTAGTGTGGCACATCAAAATGCCTGCAAACACCTTGTAGAGTACAGTCATCAATGGTTTAACCCCATACCACCCCATCAAGTCATCTATGACTATGGTGCTCTCCCGCACCTAGTGGATCTAGCCTCTCAAAATTCACTACAAGGTCACTAGTCTCCCTCACGTGTTGTAAACTACTCTTCCCATGGGGATGCACAAGATGTGCCACACATCCTCCAGTGTGATGGTCATATCTCCTATGGATAATCAAAAGGTATATGACTCTAGGTACCACCTCTTTGCTAGTGTTATCAATAGAGCCCTATATACCTCCACCCGAGGCATTCTAGCTAGGTGGTTTGATGCAGGAGCATCCAACAGCACCTGCAATAGAGGCATAAGAAGGCAGGAGGGCCACTTCGAAAGAAATGGCTAAGGAAGAAGTACGTTGCGATTTTGCAATGTGTCACGAAATCGTGATAGAAAAAGTCCAAGAGGGCGAGGAGGAAATTCTTTCATGATATCGCGACAGAAAAAGTGTCGCGATATCATGACCCACCGAGGAGAGATAAGGCGCTAGCCGAAAATGTCACGATTTTGTGACATGTCACGAAATCGTGACCAGAAGCGGAGAATGGAGGCAGCAGGTGGAAGATGTCATGATTTCGTGACATGTCGTGAAATCGCGACCCAAACAAGAAGAATGAGGTTGCAAGCAAAGATGTCGCAAAATCGTGACATGTCGTGGTTTCGCGACCCAGGAGCAGAAGGAGAGTACGAAAGGTAAAGTCATCATGATATCGTGACCCTTTTGGAGGAAAGGTGCCAAGGGGCAAAGCTGTCGTGATATTGCGACACTTTTGGAGAAAGTGCACCAAGGGGCAAAGCTGTCGTGATGTTGCGACACTTTTGGAGAACGGGCGCCAAGGGGAAAAGTTGTCATGATTTCGTGAAACATCTTGCAGATAAGCGCCAAGGGGAAAAGTTGTCATGATTTTGTGACATGTCACAGTTTCGTGACCCGTCGAGAAGAGAGAAAGACAGGAAGTAGAAGTGTCACGATTTCGCAATAGGTCACAGTTTTGCAGCCAGAAGGCAATGAAGGATCCAAGGCAGAAAGATGTCATGATTTCGTGACATGTCGCATTTTCGTGACCCAAAAAAGCAAGAAGGCATAGAGGGAAGAAGATGTAGCAAAATCATGACATGTCACGATTTCACGACACAAAGAGGAAGGAGAAGGCGGAACGAGAGGATGTCACGATTTTGTGACATGTCATGAAATCGTGACCCGCAGGAGCGAAAGGAAGCTGGAAGGGAAGATGTCATGAAATCGTGACATGTCACGATTTTGTGACCTGAAGTGGAAGAGAGGGAAGAAGGAGAGAAATGTCATGATATCATGACATGTCATGATATTGTGACCAAAAAAGAAGAGAAGGGGCAGGAAGAGAAAGACGTCGCAATATCACGACATGTCATGATATCGTGACACCTATCACAGTGTAGCTGGAGGAAGAAGGCCACAGAGGTCAGGCGACATAATTTTTAGGGACTACTACAAAATGACATGTGGACCACGATGTGAGAAGAGCAGGCGGATGCAGAGGCCGTTATAGGGACACATGGTAGCACGAAATGTAGAGGAAGCAAGCGAAGCGGTGGGGGAAGACAACAACGACCAGTGGAGGAATGGAAACGAAGAGTCGTGCACAGTAACCTGACAGTGAATAGGAGTTAGCTGACAGTGACAGAGGTTGTGTAGAGTGGAAGCAAGAAGTGGTTATGTAGATCTGCATTTTGTGTGAATGATTCAGAGGGTCGAGACCTCTATAAAAACCCTAGCAATG
Organism: Wollemia nobilis; assembly: GCA_028583015.1. Classification (NCBI taxonomy): domain Eukaryota; kingdom Viridiplantae; phylum Streptophyta; class Pinopsida; order Araucariales; family Araucariaceae; genus Wollemia; species Wollemia nobilis. The sequence goes on from JAQPPZ010017052.1 coordinate 11,226,117, forward strand.
TAATAGGTTTGGGGGGGAAAAGCACGAGTTGCATAGAAAAAAAATTGTAGAGCAATTGTAGAGGAAAACTGCAGAAGTAGACTCACGAAGTTGAGCTGCAAGCCGAGTGTAGAGAGCCAGCTTGGGATTGGAGTTTTTTTCCTTCCAGGGTAGGCAGAATAGGAATTGCATAGGGTTAGTGAAAACCAAGCCAAGCGCTGGTTGTTAGAAATACTGCGGGCTGTTACTGTGTATAGATTTTCTAGAATTAATGAATGAGAATTTTGGATATCTAGAGTGCAATTTTTTTGTTCTACATCAGTGGTATCAGAGCGAGTGATTCTGAGTGCGTAGCAGATTCGCCGAATGCGAGGCAGTTGCACCAGGATCTATGGGAGGGTGTTGTGAGAAAGTTTGGAATCCATGGAGTGTGATAGCATGATTCTTTTGTCCTGCATCACTGGAAAGGCTTGTGAGTGATTAAACAGAATGTCTCCAAGAAGAAACCCTGTTGGTGGGAGAGGCATAGCGCCATTGCAGAGAGTTCAATGGAAGGGCTTGGAAGAAATGATGACAATGAGAAAGTTCAAAGCATTGCAACGACAATTTAAAGCCCTGCAAGAGGAGTGGATCAGAATGAATTTGCGGGAACAAGAGGAGATGCGTAGAAAGCATAAGAATAAATCGAGTAGTTTAAACCAAGGAGAAAGAACTGGTGAAAGAGATGATGAAATGCGATGGCAGTTGAAACCATTAAAGTCTATAGACAAAGAGGAGTGCAAGAAGGTTGTAGAAGAAGTATGCAACAGTAGGAAAATCTGTCTGAAAAAAGATAGAAGTAATGTGAACTAGGAGAAGGGGTTGGAGCAGTCTGCTAAGGCAGATAAAGGTTTGGAAGTGTTACAGGAGTTAGTAGCCAGACAGTGCAGAAGTGAGGATCACTTCTCCACCAACCTCGGGTGTCTGATGCAGGAGCATCCAGCAGCACCTACAGCAGAGGCATCAGAAGGTAGGAGGGCCACTTAGGAAGAAATGTCTAAGGAAGAAGTACGTGTCATGAAATCATGATAGAAAAATGCCAAGAGGGCGAGGAGGAAATTATGTCACGATATCACAACAGAAAAAGTGTCGCGACATCGCGACCCACCGAGGAGAGAGAAGGCACTGGCCGAAAATGTCATGATTTCATGACATGTCATGAAATCATGACCAGAAGCAGAGAATGAAGGCAGCAGGTGGAACATGTCATGATTTCGTGACATGTCATGAAATAATGACCCAAACAAGAAGAAGGAGGCTGCAGGCAAAGATGTCACGAAATCGTGACATGTTGCAGTTTCGCGACCCAGGAGCAGAAGGAGAGTATGAAAGGTAAAGTCGTCATGATATCGTGACCCTTTTGGAGGAAAGGCGCCAAGGGGCAAAGCTGTCGTGATATCGTGACACTTTTGGAGAAAATGCACCAAGGGGCAAAGCTGTCGCGATATCGTGACACTTTTGGAGAATGGGCGCCAAGGGGAAAAGTTGTCACGATTTCGTGACACATCTTGCGGATAAGCGCCGAGGGGAAAATTTATCACGATTTCATGACATGTCATAGTTTCGCGACCCACCGAGGAGAGAGAAATCTAGGAAGCAGAAGTGTCACGATTTTGTGACAGGACATGGTTTCATGGCCAGAAGGCAATGAAGGAGCCAAGGTAGAAAGATGTCACGATTTCATGACATGTCGCATTTTTGCGGCCCAAAAAAGCGAGAAGGCACAGAGGGAAGATGTAGCGAAATCATGACATGTCATGATTTTGTGACACGAAGAGGAAGGAGAAGGCAGAACGAGAGGATGTCACAATTTCATGACATGTCACGAAATCGTGACCCGCAGGAGCGAAAGGAAGCTGGAAGGGAAGATGTCACGAAATCGTGACATGTCGCAATTTCATGACCTAAAGTGAAAGAGAGGGAAGAAGAAGAGAAATTTCATGATATCGTGACATGTCGCGATATCATGACCAAAAAAGAAGAGAAGGGGCAGGAAGAGAAAGACGTCGTGATATCGCAACATGTCGCGATATCACGACACCTATCATAGTGCAGCTGGAGGAAGAAGGCGACAGAGGTCAGGTGGCAAAATTTTTAGGGACTACTACAGAATGACATGTGGCCCACGACGTGAGAAGAGCCGACGGATGCAGAGGCTGTTACAGGGACACGTGGCAGCACGAAATGTAGAGGAAGCAAGCGAAGCGACGGGGGAAGACGACAACGACTAGTGGAGGAATGGAAATGAAGAGTCGTGCGCAGTAACCTGATAGTGAATAGGAGTTAGCCGGCAGTGACAGAGGCCATGCAGAGTGGAAGCAGGAAGCGGTTATGGAGATCCGCATTTTGTGTGAATGATTCAAAGGGTTGGGACCTCTATAAAAACCCTAGCAATGTAATAGGTTTTGGGGGGGAAAAGCATGAGTTGCGTGGAAAAAAAATCGTAGAGCAGTTGTAGAGGAAAACTGCAGAAGCAGACTCGCGAAGTCGAGCTGCAAGCCGAGTGCAGAGAGCCAGATTGGGATTGGAGTGTTTTTCCTTCCAGGGTAGGCAGAATAGGAATTGCATAGGGTTAGTGAAAACCAAGTCGAGTGCTGGTTGTTAGAAAGCCTGCGGGCTATTACTGTGTACAGATTTTCTAGAATTAATGAATGAGAATTTTGGATATCTAGAGTGCAATTTTTCTATTCTGCATCATGGTCTATCCCCATTGTTTATATGTATCCCTCTCCATTTTTCTCAGTGCCTCTAGCTCCACATCTAGGGATCTTACTCTCCACTTGTAGCTCTCAAGTAACCTAAGTTGCAATAACAAAAAAATAAGAATTTTTCCATTAATGAATTTAATTAAAAACTTAACACATTAAAATTAATTAATTAATTTAAAATCAATCAAAATTCATGGTGCAATAAAATTCCACATATTTAAAGTTGTTTTCTTGCATCGTTTTCCCTTATTCCTTTCATTTTATTTTCCCTCTTTTCTTTTTCTTTTTTCCCTTTTTCATTTTTTCCTTTTTCGATGAAATCCTGCCCGCTAGATGTATTTTTGTAAAATTGCACCTGGTTGATTTTTACCAAGCGTGATTTTGCCACTACTACCTAGGGCAAAATTATGGCTAGGTCATGAGATCACACCTAGGTTGTACACTGTAAAATCACTAGTTTTGGTGGAAAACCACTAAAACAATGTATGAAATAATTGAAAATGTGAAATGCAAGAAGTGGTTTTCGACCTACCTATGTTCGCTTTGCTTTCATGTCAGCTTCGTCCCTCATGATCGTTGAACGATATATCGGTAGTGCCATCTCCCATGTTTCTCCAAAGCTCCTATTTTACTTTATCGCATGGTTAAAATGAATTAGGGTTTTGCCCCCTTTTAACTTTTAACCCTATTTTCATGCACTTTTTAACTTTTTTCTTATTTCTTCTCACTTTTTCTTCTTTTGAGTATACCTTTTTTCGAGTTTCTATGAGAAACGTGTCCCTCATAAAGCTTGAGGGGGAACCCTAGCATTATAGGTATTAATTTCCCTAATATCTCAATTTGTGTGCAAAGTATGAAAGTATTTGGAATAACATTATTTTTGCACCATCCCTTTATTCTAAACCAACCACCCCATTTTTGCTTGTCTTATATCTATGAGTGTTTACATATTTTCTTTGACACATTTATTAGGCCATAAATACATCAAAGAGGGGATAAAATGTAGACACAAAAAATTGACCCACTTCAATGGGCAATATTCCCTGAGCCCTCTAGGGACCTCTTAGACTTGCCTAGGGTAAGGGCAAGGCTTTCCCCTCCATGTTTTGCTTTTTTTTCCTCTCTATGTAAAATCATGCCCAATCCCTGATGGGACACAACTTCACATTACGATATTGCAATCGGCCTAAATAGGGTGTGATTTTACCTTTTTAGGGTTTAAAACATTAAAACCCTATTTTTTGGGGGTTTGTGGGTTTTACTTCAGCCCTCCTTGGTTTTCCTGCTCTTTTCACCTTCAAATATGCTATATAAGGAGGGTTTGAATTCACTTTTCTCACACAAATTAACACATGCTCACATAATCGATACTTGATGATTTATTGCTCACATTTGATTTCTCAAAAAGTGTTTTGTTCAATCTACATCCTTCTTCTTTTGGAAGCAACTTTGAAGTGTGGAGTTTGATTAATTGTTTACTGCATTGGATTGTTGTTGTTCACTCTTGGTAGATTTTTGTTGGAGCTCTAAGGAAATATTGACCATCCAAGAGATATAAAACCCTTTTGTTTTGCTTTTGCACTTTCTACTAGGTGAATTTTCTCTTCTACATCCATATTTAGATTTTCTAAATGACATGATCAAGCTTCTATACTTATCTTTTATTTTTTCATAGTTTATGTAAAATCGCTCCTGGACTACTATGGGGTGCAACTTCACCTTTCATTATCACAACTGCCCATTACAGGGTGCAATTTTACCTAAGCCAAAACTGGGGGTAACTAGTTGTTCCTGTTTTCACCATTGTATTCTAAATTTCATCTAGAGCATGGTGGCATATTCTATTTTGTGATTTTTGCATTCTGTTTTGTTGTATTATATTATGTTTGTTTTCCTCCAAATTTTAATTTTTGCTTTTAATTATAAAATATCAGCTAAGAGAACCTAATGGGATTTACTATTGCATCTCCAAGTATTGTTATACAGTGGTCTAAGCAGGCCCCCTAAAGCTAATCCCATTTTCAAGTGTTTATTGAGTTATCTTGCAGGAACATGTATTATTGATAGCATTGGACAAAGGGATAAAAGCAAGGATAAATCATAAAATAAGATAAGTATTCTGATTAGTATTTTAGGATGTTTGTTGAGTACTTTTATTTCTATTGTAAAATCCTAGATCTAATTTTATAGAAATATATTTAATTAAGTTATAGGCATTTGAAAGATAAAAAACATATAGTGTGCACTTAGGGTTAATTTTGTTTGTGCATTTCTTCTTGAGCCCTTGCTTAAAGGTTTTATAATTAAAACCCTAAGTAATAAAAGCATTCAAATGAAGAATCATTCTAGGGTTAGCTCTTGTATTTCTATATTTCTATATTTATGCATTGTCCTTTATATTTTATAGCATAGATCTAGAAAGGCCAAATCTAGGTGTTCATATTGAATCTCATACATCAAAAATTCCTAAAATCCTTGTGGACTTGGAGTGAGTCCTCTAACCATTCCTGGTGAACCCTTCCCCCCTAGCACCAAGTGTAGAGAACAACACAACCCCCACAATTCACCCCATAAGGCTTCTCTTATTTGTTGTAGATCCAGCCTTTTGGGAATTATACATGGTAGGGCAATTTTCCCCCTCTATAATTGTATTATCCAATAAATCATTACAATTGGAGTCTGATCAATGTAATCATATCTCACTATAAAAATACAAATGATTTATCCATTCAAATGATGCAATAGAGAACTACAACTCTTCATTAAAATGATGTAACAAAGAGCCTCTTGGATTTTGACCTCAGCCACTACAACTGATCTTAGTAAACTGGACACCTCCTCAGCAAAAACTTACACAATAATGGGGAATAAAAAAGGGTAACTAGACAAGACATACAAAGGAAAATACAACCAACAAGGATGGGCACTCTGGTATACCTCTTGCAAAATTACTATGCAAAAACTTGATGATGTTTCTTGTTGTAGTTTCTCTCTTAAATAACTTGATCACTTGGTCCATAATTATGAGAACTGTATCTGCCTCGATGATGGTCCATAACTAGAAGTGATCCATAATAGCCACTATCTTCATCACTTTCATTTACTTTTTCTCTTTTTTTTAGGGTTTTGAGGTTTAGGGTTTAGGTTTTTTGTTTTTGTTTTGGGGTTTAGGGTTCCCCTCATTTTACAATGCGAGAAACTATAAAAAAAATCCCTACATCTTAAATCCCTAAATATAAGAAATTACTAATTTTTGGAAAATTTGCCATTTTTCAGCCAAAATAATCCTATTTTTAGTAAGTTTCCAAAAAAACTTGGATGGGCCTCAAAATTAATACACATTATTGGATCACCCATATTAAGCCTTCTAGAAAATCTCAACATGTACTCATGTCTAAAAAGTTATTAAATTGCAAATATTATTTCTTCAATTTTCTAAAAAAACACAAATCCATTTTTGGGGCACTAGATGAAGGAATAAGGGCTCGAGAAAACACTAAAAAATGTTCAAGGCTTCCAAAGAAACCTTGTGACGACATTTTCTACCTCATCATCTATCTCCCTATAAAATTTCAATTTGATCCAACTGTCAGATCAAAATTTATGCTCTATGGAAGATATGCTCTTGCAACAACCTTATTTAGGCCAAACATTTATTGACAAAAAGACCTTAGGAAAATAAAAACAATGACCTAACCTTGGTGACACAAAAACTTTCATTGCTCTTTTAGGGTGAAATAGGACTTCAAAAGGACCAAAAAATTGCAATAATTGGAAAGGACCAAAGGGGGATTACAAATTTGAAAAGACCATAGGACACCAAAAATTCAAAAATTTGGGTAAACTCAAGTTGAATTTTGAGGATCCAACATAGGCTCTAACTGGGATAGGTGATGAAAAGACACTTTAATAATGATTCACCTGATATCTCCAGAATATCTAGAAGAATATAAGGACTCAAAAACTAAACTAATAACCTAAAAAGGACACCTTAATCACCTAAAAATAACACCTTAATCACCTAAAAATGACACCTTAATCACCTAAAAAGGACACCTTAATCACCTAAAAAGAACACCTTAATCACCTAAAAATAACAAGACTGAAACACATTTTTTTTAGGCTTCTCAAGCCCTCTATGCAAAATGATACAATTTCAAATGTTGGCCATTGATAGGAATTGAAAATTTTGTACCATCTAGAGTTTGCAATTTGTAAGTATGTTGGCCTACATTCTGAAGGATTTGATAGGGGCCAAGCCATTTGGATTCCCACTTCCCCTTATCACCATGATTTTCATTTTTGGGGTCCCAGTACAACACTATATCTCCTCCTTGAAAAGGTTTACCCTTGTCTTTCTTATTGAACAACTGCATTATTTTGTAAGCCTGCTTAGTTATCTTCATTAATGCATCCTTTCTATCTTCTTGCAATTTCACAATTTGATCAAGTCTTCTCTACAAGACATTTGGATTATCATGATCTAGAAGAAGCAAAGATAAAGCATGACTTTCCACTTGAGGAGGTAATAGAGCATTCTCACCATATACTAGTTCATAAGGATATTTTCTTGTGCTTATTTTGATAGATATTCTATCAGCCCATAAAGCAAACTTTAGCTCATTATCCCAACTTATTTTGTTTATACCTAATGCTCTTCTGATTCTTGTGATCAAATTCTTATTTGAGTATTCTACTAAACCATTCCCTTGAGGATAGTAATTTGCAGAATGAGAAATATCTATGTTGTATCTAGCACAAAATTCAATAATCTCAAAATAAGTGAAGTAGTTACCATTATCTGTGACTATCTTCTTGGGAACACTAAATCTTGTCAATACGTGCTCTTATAAAAACTTGATGACAACTTTTGTAGTGGATTTCTTGAGATTTTTCTTCTACCCACTTGGTAAAATAGTCTATTACTATAATGATCCACCTATGACCTCTAGAATAATTGGGGTTAATCTCACCTATGAGATATATTCCCCATTGAGTAAAAGGAGCTTCCACAATCATTGGCTTCAGGGGTATGGCTGTAAAATTCTTCTTTCCTACAAAAATATGATAGTTATGACAACTCCTAACAAATTGGTAAACATCCTTAAACAAGGAGGGCTAGTAATAACCAACTCTCATGATCTTGTGAGCAGTAGAATTTTTAGAAAAGTGATCCCCACAAAAGCCAAAATGATATTCTTTCAAAACTCGAGTAACCTCTTTCTCAAACAAACATAGAAGCAACACACCATCTAGATGCCTCCAATATAGTCTTCCTTCTTGAATCTAATACCTTTGAGCCAATTTCTTGGTAGATCTTATTTTGTTTTGGGGTATGTCTCTTGGAAATGATAAGTTTTGAAGGTAAAAGATAATGCCATCAGACCACCTACAATCAAGATTATCAATAACTCTTGCTTCTTGTTGTTCATCTACCATAAAAGTGTTATTCATAGTCTCCCCTTGTTTTTTAGCTTCTTGTTGTTCATCTACCATAATAGTGTTCATTTGTTCTGCATTAAATTCAAAATCATACTACAAAAATTTAACCATCCACCTTGTAGGACAGCCTAAAGGTTTAGTTTGAGTGAAAACATCTTTAACAACAATGTAAGGGATACAATTTATTACCTTATTAGACCCAAAATACACTTGAAATGATCCAATGCTCCGATTAATGCATAAGCCTATTTTTATAGAAAAGAGTATTTTAGTTTATCACCCTTCAATTTTGTACTCATAAAAGCTATGGGTCTTTCATTTTTCTCTTCATCTTGCCGAGCTAGAACTACAACAATGTAATTTGAAGCAAATGAGTAGATTTTGAAATATTTGGAGTAATCAGGGTAGTTCAATACTGGAGCCTTAGTAATTTCATATTTGATCTTTTGAAAAGCTACAGTATTTTCCTCTTTCCACCTTATTTCTTTATTTTTCTTGATCATGTCATTTATCGACTTGGTAATCTGATTAAAATCATGGATAAATATCCTAATGAAGTTAATATTACCAAAGAATTATCTAACTCCCTTAATATTTTTAGGAGGGGGAATTTTAGTGATTGCATCTATTCGTTGTGGATCAATGCTAATTCCATACTTTGAAACAATATGCCCAAATATTTGACCTTGTGTGGCCCCAAACACACATTTTCTAGGATTCAAGGATATGTCAAAATTCTTACACCTATCAAACGCTTGAGTTAGATGTACCAAATGATATTCAATATTTTTGGAAAAAATTGTAATGTTATCAAGATATACTACCACTATCTTGAACATAAAACCCTTAAATGCAACATCCATTGCTCTCTAAAATGTTGCCCCTGAATTCATAAGCCCAAAGGGCTTCTTGAGATATTCAAATGTTCCCCATGGTGTGGTGAAATTTTTTTTGTGTCTATCTTCGTGATTCACTAAAATTTGATTGTATCTTGAGAAGTCATCCAATAAATACATTCTTTATGATCCAACCACTACTTGAAACAATTGCTCCATATTTAGAAGTGGGTGGTTGTATTTAAGAGATATTTTATTCAAATTCTTAAAATATACACAAAGCCTAATCTCACCATTCTTCTTTATAATAAGAACAAGATTTTCCAACCAAGAAGAAAATGTCACCTTCTTGATTACCTTGGTATCCAATAACTTCTCCACTTCCTTCTGCATAATTGGATGCAAAGTGGGATTGAACTTTTTTGTTTCTACCTAAAAGGCTTGGTATCCTTTTGAAAGGGTATTATGTGAGTCATTACCTTTGTATTGAAGGTCTTAAGATCTCCATAACTCCAAGCAAAATCATCCATGTTCTTTTTCAAGAATTTGATATATCTTTGCTTCTCTTTTCCTGACATAGCTTTGTTGATCCTAACAATCTTGGGCTCTTCCTTTATTCCAATATTAACTTCATCAATCTTAGATTCCTAAACCATAGTTTTATATGCTCTATCAAAGTCATCAAATAGGCTCTCCAAAGATACCAACCCTTTGGGGATCCTATTGGTGTTAAGTTGTATGACTTATGTGGGTTCTCCAATAACATCCTTCAATTTTTTCATCACTTTCATCACAAATAACATCAAAAAATTCATTCTGCATAGTCATAAAATCATTAAAGTGTATATCATCATGAAAAACTTGTAAATATACCACATTTTCTAGGATATATGGATTATAAATATATATGGTTGGAAATATTTCCATAAACCATTCATCTATCTCAAGGTTTTCTACTGTAGAAGTATTAATGGCCAAAATATTAGCATTGTGATTCTGTGCTTTAGGAATAAATTGCAGATCAAAAGCCAAGAATCTATCTATTTCATCCAACACTACTTTCTTATATTGCTTTAATCTAGGGAGTTTTCTTTTATATTTCCCTTTGATTTGTTGAATTATTAGCTCAGTATCCCCACTAAATTTGAGGTAATTAATACCCATTTCCTTGGATTTTCTTAGCCCTAACAATAAATCTTCATACTCTACAACATTATTTTTACAAGAAAATTCTAACATGTATGGTATGCCATGATAGCTGCCATTAATTTCTATCAACAATACTCCAACTCCTGGTCCTACTTTACATTTTTCCCCATCAAAGGTCATAGTTCATAACTCCAAAGTTAAAATTCTATCAATTTTTGCATCTACTTCAGCCTTCAATTTTGAATCCATATTCTCAACATTAGGCACTTCTAACAAGAAATGAGAATGCCAAATAGATTAAACCCCCATATCATTTTCCTCAACAAAATCCATGACATTAACCATATTATCATTAGGATCTCTAAATTCAACTAAATACCTATTAAAGGGTTATATTTTCAATATCACTTTTTCCTTACCCTACATTGGGATAGTGGTATATGATCAATCCAATTGAATAGTGCCACCTAGATGCTCTGCCCAATGCCTAGAGAGTAATATGAAAAATAAAGGATCCACATCTATAACTGCAACATCCATTACCACAACCTTATTAGGATATTGTTCATTATGAAAAATAAAACTGGTGATAATGCTTACACAAGGTACTCTCCTATTATCCATTATAAAAATATGTGGATGCTCTTTCTAACAAATCAAGCCTGATTTATTAGCTACATATTTTGACATCACATTCATGGAAACACCACTATAAACTATGTAGTTATGAATAACATATTGGTACCCATAGCCTGATATGTATCTTAGTGATAAATTAAAATGGCTTAGCTGAATATGGGACTTTGACTGCATTGTTCACAAGGCCTATGGGGTTTTGATATTTTGCTCCTGTCTGATCAGCTAATTTGAAGGTTCTACATACCTAATACTAATACTTTGGAATAGTCATTAATTCCCCAAAAGTGATGTTGACCTTCTGCTTGGTAACTTCTATACCTAGATCAAACTGATCTTTCTTATCATCAATTCATTTTTTAGATTTCTGATTAGCCAAGTTATTTTACTGCTTTTGTATAATTTCTTCTACATCAAACTCTTCAGGAATCATTTGCAGCTTCATCTAATTTACCCTTTTTTTATGAAATCACTTTTGTATATTTCTCCTTTTGTGTAGGCCCTTCATAAAATTTATCCTCCAGTATTCTATTCTTAATATTGATAGCATGTATTATTTCTAAAGACTCAACCTCTTCTGTTGTAGGTACAATTTTTCCCTACTTCATTCTATAAAATATGGTATAAGGAGGCTCACTTTAGGTTGATGTCTCTCCAAATAATAAGGCTCTTTGCTCATAATTACTAGCATATATATGTCCATGTCCCTTTCAAATTCTTATTATCTAGTTTCATCCTCTTGATTCTAGCATACATTAATTCTAATATCTTCATCTTCAGAATCAACATTTAAATCAACATTAGAATGCATACTTAGATAAATACCACAATCAATAGAGTTATGTGGTGCATTATAGGTTGAACAATAAAATGGATGATCTGATGCTATATTATTTGATGACATAGGATTTTAAACATAATCTATATATCTCTCTATTTATTTCTTCTTCCAATTTCCATTTTGATTCTTGTTTCCCTCTTCATTTTCATTGTTTTTTTTTTTATTTACATGGTGGAATCGGTAGATACCACAAATCTAGGTAGGTTGTCCAACTTTTATGGCCACCATAGTATTCTATGTTGTTTATCCCAAAATTTGCCACACAGATCTTCATGCAGTCGATCCCTATAACCACCATGTCACAATAATTTTAAACCTTTTATACCACTAAAAGCACCAATAAATGGAAAAGCTCCTAGTTTGGTGAGGCCTGATATTTGAACCTTGGACCTCCACCCCCATTATGGGGTTTGGTCAAACAAATTGGTCTTCATTTCCATTGTTATTCTAGTTTCTATTGAAATTCCTCCTAAAAGGAGACCTATTATCTTCCTGCTATCTATTATTACCCTGTGAAGTTTATGTAATTTTATCCTTACCTTTTTAAAGTCTATCCAACCTGTTATTCAAATTAGTAAACATCTCACTCAATTGACTATCTATTTTATTTATAGGATCTCGATCTATTTTATTAGGGATAGATAACTCAACCTTCTTGGGCTTCCTTTTAGGTTGATTTGGATCTAAAGAGTATGATTTCATATTACTACTATATATAATATGTCTCTCTATTTCAATAGCTCTTTCCATACATACATCAATGGTAGCTATTGCGTGTTATCTCAACTCATAACTAAAATCTCTAGGGAAAGAATTTTTGTAGAAACAAATGGACTGATCATCATTTGGCCTTAATCCTACTGGAATATTATTTTGGGTCTTAAAGAATATTATATTGAATATTCCACTCATTTATTTTCTTTTTTTTTCATGGTAGTCAATTCTATCAACAAGGAATGTTCATTCTTCCTCTCTCCATATTTCCTAAGAAAAGTGTGCTCTAGCTCTTGAAAATTATTAACAATACCAGCTCCAAGGTTGTTGAACCATTCTCAAGCATCCTTATCTAAGGTTTAAAGTAATAATATAAGGATATCTTCATCATCTACATCAAGACTATCTATGGCATATACAAAATCCCTAATATGATCTTCACCAGTCATAACATTTTTTCCTTGGAATTTAGGCAAGCACTTTTGAGCTTTACTAGGGAGAAGATTCAGATTTATAGGTAACACACAAGCTCTATATATATTTGTCCTCCACTTATTAACATTAGTATTGGTATTTTTATTGAAATTTTTATTTGCATTAGGAGTTGTCATACTCACTATAGGTTGATTCACTATAGGTACTTTTTTTATAGCAAGAGAAGACTAATTCAAACCAATATTTGGGCTAGAAACCAAAATTGGAATTGAATATTTATTTTCTATGAGACTTGCAGAATACCTCAAGATTTGGCACTCCAATAAGCATTTCTTTGCCACTTCTTCTTGTAGATGCCATATCCAGCTTCTCCTTTGATTTTTAAATTTATGAGTTCATTCAAAGTCACCAATACAGATATGCAAAGAAAGAGCAAAATATTCAACAACATTTGGGCCAAGATTGCTCAACTTGATATTCATTCAATTCTCACAAATTGCACTCTAGGAAAGATTATGAGAAAAAAAAACTCAAAATTGTACTGAGTCTTCCTTGGAAATGGTGCCAAAAATTATTGGGAGAAATTACTGCACCCTTAATAGATATGTCACGTTGCAAGAATTCCTTGATCCAATCAGCACTATGGATTCTTGTGGATCGTCCTCTTTAACTCAAGAAAATATTATCCTAAGACTCTAGACAAACTAAGTAAGGTATGGAAACCCTAGAGGTGAGCCTACAATATTTATTATATACTCATGCTCATCCAAATTGCAAAAAATAAAATAAAACTACAACATAAAATTTGGCCAAGCTTCGAAGTAAATCCTAGTTAGTGTTTCAAAAAGTAGATTGGTGCCTTGTCCATTGGAAAATTTTAGCTAGACTTAGAATATGGTGAAGAGAGAAGGAGGGAGAAGATAAAACTGAGCCAACCACATTCATTCAAATAATGCAACAAAGGTGATTAAGCAATGGTAAATAGAACAACAAACAAAACTACACATAGAACTACTAAAAGGAGGAAGCAAGATTGTATTATCCAATAAATCATTACAATGGGAGTCTGATTAGTGTAATCAGATCTCACTAAGAAAATATAAATGAGTTTACCATTCAAATGATGTAATAGAGAACTGCAAATATTCATTCAAATAATGTAACAAAGAGCCTCCTAGCTCCCAATCTCAACCACTGGAACTGATCTCAGTAAATTGGATACCTCCTCAACAAAAACATGCACAATAATGGGGAATAAAAAGGGGTAACTAGACAAGACACACAAAGGAAAATACAATTGATAAGGATGGACACTCTAGTATACCTCTTGCAAAATTACTGTGTAAAAACTTTATGATGTTTCTTGTTGCAACAACTCTCTTAAATAGCTTGATCACTTGGTCCATAATTATAAAAAATATAACTACCTTGATTATGGCCCATAACTAGAAATAATCTATAATAGCCACTATCTCCATCACCTTCATTTACTTTTTTTTTTAGGGTTTAGGGTTTAGGGTTTTGAGTTTAGGTTTAGGGTTTAGGTTTTCTTTTAAGTTTTATGGTTTAGTGTTTCCCCCCACTTTTACAATACGAGGAAACCTAAAACAAAACCCTACATCTTAAAGCCCTAAAGATAAAAAATTACAATTTTTGAATAATTTACCATTTTTAGCAAAAAAACAACCCTATTTTTAAAAGTTTCCAAAAAATATTGTATGGGCCTCAAAATTAATAAACATTATTGGATCACCTATATTAATCATTCTATAAAATCTCAACATGTAATCATGTCTAAAAATTTATTAAATTGCAAATATTATTTCTTCTAATTTTCTAAAAAAACACTAAAATCCATTTTTGGGACACTAGATAAAGGAATTAGGGCCCAATAAAACACTAAAAAATCTTTAAGTATTTTAGAGAAATATTTCCATGACATTTTCCACCTCTTCATCTAGATCCCTATAAAATTTTGAGTCGATCCAACAGTCAGATAAAAATTTATGCTCTCTAGAAGATAGACTCTTGCAATAACCTTATTTATGCAAAACATTTACTAACAAAAAGACCTTAGGAAAATTAAAACAATGACCTAACCTTGGTGACACAAAAAATTTCATTGATCTTGGAGTGTGAAACTAGACTTCAAAAGGACCAAAAATTTACAATAATTGGAAAGGACTGAAGAAAGGATTGCAAATTTGAAAAGACCATAGGACACCAAATATTTAAAAATTTGGGGTGAACTCAAGTTCAATTTTGAGGATCCAACACAGGATCTTACTGGGACAAGTGATGAAAAGACTCTTTAACAATGATTCACTAGAGAAATCCATAATATCTAGTAGAACACAAGGACTCAAAAACTAAACTAATCACCTAACAAGGACACCTTAATAACCTAAAAATAACACCTTAATCACCTAAAAATGACACCTTAATCGCCTAAAAAGGACACCTTAATCACCTAAAAAGGACACCTTAATCACCTAAAAAGAACAAGACTAAAATTCTTCTTTTCTATAAAAATATATACAACTCCTACCAAACTGGTAAACATCCTTATAAAGGGAGGGCCAATAATAAACATCTCTCATGATCTTGTGAGCAGTAGCATTTGGAGCAAAGTGACCCCCACAAAATCCAGAATGATATTCTTTCAACACTTGAGTGACCTCTTTCTCAAATAAATAGAGAAGCAACACACCATCTGGATGCCTCCAATACAATCTTCCTTCTTGAATGTAATACCTTTGAGCCAATTTCTTGATAGACTTTCTTTTGTTTTAGGGTATGTCTCTTGTAAATGATAAGATTTAAAGGTAAAATATAATGCCATCATACCACCTGCAATCAAAATGATCAACTACTCTTGCTTCTTATTGTTCATCTATTGCAATAGTGTTATTCATAGCTAAATACTTTGTCAATCCTTGTCCTCTAATAATTCATACTACTTTGAATTCCACATCATACTGCAATAATTTAGCCATCCACCTTGTAGGACTACCTAAAGGTTCATTTTGAGTGAAAATATCTTTAACAACAATGTAAGGGATATAGGCTATTACCTTATTAGATCCAAAAATACACTTGAAATGATCCAATGCTCTGATTAATGCATAAGCCTATTTTTCCATAAAAGAGTATTTTAGTTTAGCACCCTTCAATGTTGTACTCATAAAGGCTATGGGTATTTCATTTTTCTCTTCATCTTGTTGAGCTAGAACTGCAGCCATAGTGTGTTCTAAAGAAAATGAGTAGATTTTGAAATCTTTGGAGTAATCAAGGTAGTTCAATACTGGAGCCTTAGTAATTTCATCTTTGATTTTCTGAAGAGCTATAATAATTTCATCTTTCCATATTATTTCTCTATTTTTCTTGATCAAGTCATTTATCAGATTGGCAATCTAAGAAAAATCATGGATAAATATCCTAATGAAGTTAATCTTCCCAAAGAATGATCTAAATCCCTTAAGATTTTTAGGAAGGAGAATTTTAGTGATTGCATTTATTATTTGTTTATAAATGCTAATTCCATATTTTGAAATAATATTCCCAAGTAGTTTACCTTGTGCGGCCCCAAATATACATTTGGATCCAAAAGTGAAGGTTAAAGCAAATGCATAAACTGATAGAATTTTGACTTCAAATTTATGGACTATGACCTTTCATGGGGTAAAATGTAAAGTAGGAGCAGGATCTGGAGTACTGTTGATAGACATCAATGGTAGCTATCTTGGCATACCATACAGGTTAGAATTTTCTTGTATAAATAAGATTGTAGAGTATGAAGCTTTATTGCTATGGCTAAGAAAAGCCAATGAATTGGGTATTAATTACCTCAAAGTTAGTGGGGATGTTGAGCTGATAATTAAATAAATCAAAGGGAAATATCAAAAAAAGCACCCAAGATTAAAGCAATATAAGCAAGTAGTATTGGATGAAATAGATAGATTATTGGATTTTGATTTGCAATTTATTCCTAGAGCACAGAATCACAATGCTAATATTTTGGCCATTAATGCTTATGGATTAGAAAACCTTGATATAGACACTTGGTTTATGGAAAGATTCCCAAACATATCTATTTATAAGCCATATGTCCTAGACAATGTGGTATATTTACAAGTTTTTCATGATGATATACACATTAATAATTTTATGACTATGTAGAATGAGTTTTATGATATTATTTGTGATGAAAGTGATGGAGGAAAACTAAAGAATGTTATTGGAGAACCCACATAAGTCATACAACTAAAGATAAATATGATTCCCAGGGGATTGGTATCTTTGGAGATCCTGTTTGATGAATTTGATAAAGCATATAAAATTTTGGTTTAAGAATCTTAGATTGATGAAGTTAATATTGGAAAAAAGGAAGAGCCCAAGATTGTAAGGATCAATAAAGCTCTATCAGGAAAATATAAGAAGCAATATATCAAATTATTGAAAAATAATATGGATGCTTTTGTTGGATTTATGGATATCTGAATAAATTCAATACAAAGGTAATGACTCACATAATACCTCTTCAAAAGGATGCTAAGCCTTCCAGGTAGAAAAAAAGAAAGTCCAATCCCACTTTGCATGCAATTATGTAGAAAGAAGTGGAGAAGTTACTGGATACCAAGATTATTAGGAAGGTGAGATTGTCTTCTTGGTTGGAAAATATTGTTCCAATTATAAATAAGAATAGTGATATTAGACTTTGTGTAGATTTTAATAATTTTAAGAACATGTCTCTTAAAGACAACTACCCACTTCTGAATATGGAACAGTTGCTTCAAGCAGTGGTTGGGTCATCAAGAATGTCTTTATTGGATGGCTTTTGATGTTACAATAAAATTGTAGTAAATACAAAATATAGACACAAAATAACTTTCATCACACCATGGGGAACATTTGAATATCCCAAGATGCCCTTTGGGCTGATGAATGCAGGGTCAAAATTTCAAAGAGCAATGGATGTTACATTTAAGGGTTTGATGTTCAAGATAGTGGTAGTATATCTTGATGACATTACAATTTTTTCCAAAAATCCTAAAGACCATTTTGCACATCTAACTCAAGTTTTTGATAGGTGAAAGGAGTTTTACATATCATTGAATCCTAGAATTCTCAACATTAAGCACTTCTAACCAGAAAGGATAATGCAAAATAGAGTAAACCCCCATATCATTTTCCTCAAAATAATCCATGAAATTAACCATATTATCATTAGGATCTCTAAATTAAACTGAATACCTATTAAATAATTCTCTTTTCAATATCACTTTTTCCTTACTTTGCATTGGGATAGTGGCATATGACCAATCCAACTTAATAGTGCCACCTAGCTGCTCTACCCAATGCCTAGAGAGTAAGATGGAAAATAAAGGATCCACATCTAAAACTACAACATCCATTGCCACACCCTTCTAAGGATATTGTTCAATATGGATAAGAAGTTCGGTGATAATACCTAGACAAGGTACTCTCCTATTATCCATTACAAAAATAGGGGGATGCTCTTTCTGACAAATAAAGCCTAACTGATCAACTACCTATTTTGACATCACATTCATGGAAGCACCACTATCAAGCATGTAGTTATGAATAACATATTGGTCCCCATATCCTGATGTGTATCTTAGTGATATATAAAATGGCTTAGCTAAATATGGGGCTTTGACTGCATTGTTCACAAGGCCTATGGGATTTTGAGGTTTTTCTCTTGATTGATCAGCTAATTTGAAGGGTCTACATACCTAATACTGATACTTTGTAATAGTTATTAATTCTACAAATGTGATGTTGACCTTTTGCTTGGAAAATTCTATACCTAGATCAAACTGATATTTCTTATAATTAATTTCTTTTCTAGCTTTCTGATTAGCCAAGTCATTTTGCTCCTTTTGGATAATTTCTTCTACATCATGCTCTTCAGGAATCATTTGTAGCTTCATTTGATTTACCTTTTTTTTGTGAAATAACTCTTGTAGCTTTCTCCTTTTGTGTAGGTACTCCATAAATTTGTTTCTCTACTATTATGTTCCTAAGATTGATAGCATGTATCCTCTCTAAATAGTCAATGTAGGTACAAGTTTCCCCTACTTCATTCTATAAAATATGGTATTAGGAGGCTCACTTAAGGTTGATTTCTCTCCAAATATTAAGGCTCTTTGCTCACAATTATTGGCACATATGTCCACGTCCCTTTCGAATTATTTTTCTCTAGTTTCATCCTCTTGAGTCTAGCATACATTAATTCTAATATCTTCATATTCAGATTCAACATTTAAATCAATATTAGAATGCATACTTAGATAAATACCACAATCAACAAGGTTATGTGGTGCATCATAGCTAGAAAAATAAAAGAGATGATTTGATGCTATATTATTTGATAGCATGGGATTTGGAACAGAATCTAGATCTCTCTCTATTTCTTTCTTCTTCAAATTTCAATTACAATTCATGTTTCCCTCTTCATTTCCATTGTTATTCTAGTTTCTATTGAAATTGCTCCTGAAAGGAGGCTTGTTATCTTCCTGTTTTCTATTATTATCCTATGAAGTTTTTGCAATATTGTCCTTATCTTTTTCAAGTCTATCCAACTTGTTATTCAAAGTAGTAAACATCTCACTCAATTGATTAGCTATTTTTTTCATAGGATCCTGATATTTTTTCTTAGGGATAGATAACTCAACCTTCTTGGGATTTATTTTAGGTTGATTGGGCTCTAAATATTATTCTCTCATCTTACCACTATCAATCATATATCTCTCTATTTCAATAGCCCTTTCCATACATATATCAATGGTGGTTGTTGCTTGTTGTCTTAGCTCATAACTAAAATATCTAGGGAAAGCATTTTTATAGAAATAAATGGACTATTTATTATTTGAATCTAATTATATTGGAATATTATTTTGTGTCTTAAAGAATCTTCTATTGAAATCTTACACTGATTCATTTTCTTTCTTTTTCATGGTAGCCAATTTTGTCAGCAAGGACTATTCATTCTTGAAGTTTTAGGGTTTATGGATTTTTTTTAGTTTTAGGGTTTAGGGTTTCTCCCCCCATTTTAGAATGCAAAAAATACTAAATAAAAACCTACATCATAAATCCCTAAAGATAGAAATTACTATTTTTGGACAATTTGCCATTTTTGGCCAAAAACAACCCTATTTTTAATAAGTTTCTAAAAAATCTCGGATGTACTTAAAAAATAATACACATTATTGGATCACCCATATTAAAAATTCTATAAAATCTCAATATGTACTCATGTTTGAAAATTTATAAAATTACAAATATTTTTTCTTCTAATTTTCTAAAAAAACACTAAAATCCATTTTGGGGGCACTAGATAAAGGAATTAGGTTCGATAAAACACTAAATAATCTTCAAGTCTTCTAAAGAAACCTTACCACGAAGTTTTCCACCTCTTCATCCAACTCCCTATAAAATTTCAAGCCGATCCAACGATCAGATCAAAATTTATTCTCTCTGGAAGATAGGCTCCTACAACAACCTTATTTAGACCAAAAATTTACTAAAAAAATGACCTTAGGAAAATTAAAACAATGGCCTAACCTTGGTGACACAAAAACATTTATTACTCTTAGAGGGTGAAAGAAGACTTCAAAAAAGCAAAAAAATTGCAATAATTAGAAAGGACTAAAGGGGGGATTGCAAATTTGAAAAGACCATAGGACACCAAAAATTTAAAAATTTGGGGTAACCTCAAGTTGGATTTTGAGGATCCAACATAGGCTCTGACTGGGACAGGTGATGAAAATATTCTTTAACAATGATTCAGCTGAGAACTTTAGAATATCTAGTAGACCACAAGGACTCAAAAACTAAACTAATCACCTAAAAAGGACACCTTAATAACCTAAAAAGAACACCTTAATCACCTAAAAATGACACCGATGAAAATATTCTTTAACAATGATTCAGCTGAGAACTTTAGAATATCTAGTAGAACACAAGGACTCAAAAAATAAACTAATCACCTAAAAGGACACCTTAATAACCTAAAAAGAACACTTTAATCACCTAAAAATGACACCTTAATCACCTAAAATAACACCTTAATCACATATAATGAAAAATATTGAAACACACTTTTTTTTAAGATTTTCAAGCCCTCTATGTAGAATGATATAATTTCAAATGTTGACCATTGATAGGAATTGAAAATTTTGTACCATCTAGAGTTTACAATTTGTAAGTATGTTAGCCTACATTCTAAAGGATTTGATAGGGACCAAGCTATTTGGGTTTCCACTTCCCCTTCTCACCATGATTTTCATTTTTTGGGTCCCAGTACAACACTATATCTTCTCCCTGAAAAGGTTTACCCTTGAATTTCATATTGAACAATTGCATTATTTTGTAAGCTTGTTCATGTGATACAAGCAAAGTCTCCCCAATATCGAAGAATGCTCCACAAGATCAATCACACACAAAAGAGGAAAACCCACAACACCAATATTAAGTGGTAAAATCCTACTTCAAATGAAGAAGGGAAACATCCAGTATGAAACTCACTATATTACTCAATGATTCAACAATACAAGAATTCTTCAATGTTATGCAACAATATGCATCAACATGATATAACAAGATGTAGTAGACAACACCCCTATTTAAAGATAATATTTTCTACTACAATCCTATTTAAAGATAAGATATTTAATCTTATCACAATTTTATCTTGAGATGTGGTACAAATCTTATCACAATCTTATCTTGAGATGTGTGACAAGTGGCATCTATAAAATATTAAAAAGTGATTGGTTACTTTTTAATATTTTCTAGAAAAGGGGAAATAATTTTTTTCCACAAATTAAATATTCCTAGCACCCTTATTTTATTTATTAATTGGGTGGGAATATTTTTACATAAAATAGAATTATTTTCTAATTCAAATATTATTCTTTAGACTTTATATTTTAGTCTAAGAATAATTTACACAATGTTACATTACATATTCCAACACTCCCCCTTAATTCAATATTTGGGAAAGAAATTATGAAACAAAGAAACATTCTCCCCCTAAAGATACAAATGGGGATGAGAATCAAATTATTAATATAGTTACAATGAGCTTCTATGACCAAGAATAGTCTACAATATGGAACCAATACAAAATGGGCCAAAATGAGACTACAAGCCCCCAATGGAGTAGCTTCAGATACAAGCATCTTACAAAGCCATCCATCAAACGCAAGTGGTTGCAAATGACAAGAAGAAAACATCACAAGGGTGTCTTTAGTAAGCCTACAAAACCCTAAAAAAAAGTACCTACAAGCTACAAGCAACTCAACATAAGATTAGTTAGATACATCATCATAAATATATTCACCAGAACATATATGAATATCCAAAGATGATAAAAAAATTGATCTAACAAATAATGAACTATAAGTCATCACAAAAATATGCCAAGCCATACTTATAGTCACGTGCTATCTAGTTGATCAAAAAATATCATGTACAAAGTTACATAAAGCAAACAAGGAGTACCATGATAATGCAAACTCTAAAGTATAGTGTACAAAAGTTGCATAAGGTATATGAAAATAATAAAGTGTGCACACCGGTTGCATAAAGCCAACCATAAAATATCATGTGCAAAAGTAGCATAAATGCTAACAAGAAAGTACCACAATAAACCAATTGCATAATGCCAACTACATAAAAACATGTACAAAGTTGCACAAGGAAACAAGAAAGTACCATGTAAAAGAGTTACATAAAGAAATTGCATCATATACCATAATTGCACAATGCCATCTACAAAGTAACATGTACAAAAGTTGCATAAGGCAAACAAGAAAGTACCATGTTCAAAAGAGATGCAAAAAGCAATTATACCACCAAATATCAA
Organism: Wollemia nobilis; assembly: GCA_028583015.1. Classification (NCBI taxonomy): domain Eukaryota; kingdom Viridiplantae; phylum Streptophyta; class Pinopsida; order Araucariales; family Araucariaceae; genus Wollemia; species Wollemia nobilis. The sequence goes on from JAQPPZ010017052.1 coordinate 11,248,788, forward strand.
CTCATATATAGCATAAAATACCTCATAAGGATGAAGTTGTCACCACACAAGTGTAACTACACTTCATTCCCCCTTGAGGACAACTTCACCAAACCAAGTGAGTCCCTCAACTTACAAAACTGCTCCTTGGGAAGAGGTTTGGTGAACAAATCAGTAGAATTAGAAGATGATGGGCAATACTTCAACTGAATAGTCCCATCCAATACCTTCTCTTTGATAAAGTGGGCTTGGATTTCAACAGGTTTTGTCCTTTGATGCATTATAGTATTTTTAGCCAAGGAAATAGCTGATTGATTATCGAAGAGTAAACGTGAAGGACAAAATTGCTCAGAGCTAATTTCCTTCATGAGGGTATGAAGCCAAACCGCTTCCTGTGTAGTTGCTATCGTAGCCTTATACTCTGCTTCCATTGTAGAAAGAGCAATTGTATCTTGCTTCTTGGAAGACCAAGAGATAGTTGCAAACCCAATACTAAAAACATATGCTATGGTAGACTTTTTGTCTATTCTATCCCCTCCAAAATTAGAATCAGTATAGCCAGAAAGAGCAAAGGAAGGAATCCTAGAATACTTGAGTGCCAAATATCTAGTACCTAAAAGGTAATTCAAAATCTTCTTGGTAGCTTGTAAGTTCTCAATATAAGGTTTCTGCATGAACCTAGCCATCATACCAACTGCAAAAGCAATATCTTGCCTTGTGATGGTAACATAAAGAAGACTACCAATGAACTGCCTATACAATGTAGCATCAGCCAACTGATATTATGTACTTACTTCCAACTTAACCCCTGTAGAAATAGGAATGGAAGTAGTATTGTCATCCTCCAAATCAAACCTCTTAAGAAGATCTTCAATATACTTGGATTGACTAAAAAAGGTACAATCCTTATGCTGGTAAACTTGCATGCCAAGATAGTAGTGTAGAAGACCAAGGTCAATCATTTCATACTCTAACTTTAATTTGGAGATGAAATCAAAAAATGCCTCATTATCATTTCCAGTAATAAAAAGGTCATCAACAAATAAAGCAATTAAAATGACCAAGTTGTCCTTCCTAAGTACATAGAGATTTGTATCTGAATAGCATTTATCAAAATCAAGAGACAAGAAGTAACCTAAAATCTTCATGTACCATGCTCTAGGTGCTTGCTTCAGACCATACAAAGTTTTCTTTAGTTTACACACAAGTGTTTCCTTACCTTGTACAACAAATCCTTGTGGTTGACTCATGTAGATATCCACATCCAAATCACCATTTAGAAAGGCACTTTTCACATCAAGCTAAAAAATCTGCCAACCTTGAGCAGCAACAATAGCAATGAGAAGCCGAATGGTGGGCATTTTGGCAAGCTGGTGCAAAGGTTTCATCATAGTCAATGCCATGTTTTTGAGCATAACCCTTAGCAACCATTCTAGCCTTATACTTTTCTATCTCTCCATTAGAATTGTACTTGATTCTATAGACCCACTTGTTCCCAATAACATTTCTCTTATTAGGATAAGGCACTAGATCCCAAGTTTTATTCTTTATAAGAGAATCCATCTCAACCTTCATGGCATCAACCCAACAAGAGTTTTGTGAATCTTATTGGTAAGAAGTAGGCTCATGATCATTCTCTATATTAGCTAGAAGAGACATGTTAAGGGTCATACTTCTAGTTATCCTTTGGCTAAATGAATTATGCTCTTTAGGACCCCTAGAATGATCCAACCACTTGGTCCTTTTGACACAAGGCCCACCCTTTTCTAACTCAAGAAGGTCTTCATTGAATTTGACATCTCTTGAAACAAATACAATGCGTGAAGAAGGTAAGTATAACTTGTAGCCCCTATGTTCTGCATCATAGCCAACAAATATGCATTTTTGAGACTTTTTGTCCAATTTCTTCCTCTTTTCTAAAGGAATATATGAAAATGCATCACATTCAAACACTCTTAAGTGTGACAAATTCATCTTCTTACCATTCCAAACCTCATAAGGAGTCTTCCCCTTAACTTATTTTTAAGTACACCTGTTAAGAATGTAGATTGATGTACTAGCTACTTCAACCCAAATAAATTGAGGTAAGTGGTCACCAAGCATGCATCTTACCATCTCCATGATTGTCATATTTTTCCTCTCTACAACACCATTTTGTTGAGGAGTGTATGGACAAGTAAACTACCTTTTGATCCCATGAGAAGAACAAAACTCATTGAAATCATTGCTATTGTACTCCCCTCCATTGTCACTTCTAATCATTTTGATCTTTAATCCCTTTTGATTTTCTACCAAAGCTTTGAACTCCTTGAATGCCTCAAAACAATCTGATTTATTCTTAAGTAGATACCCAAAGATCATTCTTGAATAACCATCTATAAAGGTGAGAATATAGGATGCACCACCAAGTGATCTAACATGTAATGGACCCATAATATCTGTATGAATGAGTTGAAGAATTTGTGTGGCCCTTGTTGACTTGTCCTTTGCAAAATTTTGTTTGCTCATCTTGCCTAAGATGCATGTTTCACACAAACCATGAATAGGTGAAATGTTAGGCAAGCCTTCAACCAAATTTTTGGACTTCATCATTTCAATATTTTGATAGTTTGTATATCCTAACCTTAAGTGTTAAAGCTTGCTACTAGGAGAAACATTAGTTGCTAAACACACTTTAGGAGGAGCATCACCTAACACATAAATATTATTCTTCATATAACCTGTAATGATTGGTAGGATACCTTTCCTAATGTTCCATGAAGTTGCATTGAAATCAATAGTGTGACCACTTCTAGAAACTTGCAAAACTGAAATTAAATTTCTCCTAAGGTTAGGCACATATAGGACATTATCAAGTAATTTTCCTTCAATTACAACATTGCCAACACCTTCTACTTGAAGTCTAGTATTATCACCAATGACAACTGAATCTTAAGAGTGCTTATGAAATTCCACAAAATTATCCTTTTCAAAACACATATGGTTAGTGCATATAGAATCTAACACCCATTCACTAGAAGTAGATGTGTCAATGGAGTAGAGGGCACAAACAAACGCATTTTTATTAGAATTTTTCTCTACATTGTTGTTCTTTTTCTTTCCATTTCCAAACCATTTCTTAGGTCATTGTCCCTTAGCCTTTTCTTGCTCTTCCTTTTCTGCAATATTCTTCTTCTTGAAACAATTTTGTTCCTTGTGGCCTTTCTTGCCACAAAAGTTGCAAGTGAATTCAACTCTAGCCTTGTTGGGTTGGAAATTTTGATTTTTCCTTCCATTATATTTCTTCTTGAAGGAAGCCTTAGTGGCACTCAAGGAAACATTCTTCTCCTTGACAACTAGACCATTCACTTTGTCTCTATTAAGAGACTCTTCATGTTGAATCAATAATTGTGAAAGAGTGTTGAAAGGAATGCCATCCTCTTCTTGCTCTAGCCTAGTCTCAATAATGGTGATAAAATTCTTGAACTTGCTTGAAACATTCTTCAAAATGATAAAGCATAAGATATTCTCACTTATCCAATCACAATTACATGCCAATAGTTGAGTTCTCATGTCTTTCATATTTGATAGGAATATCAAGGCACTTTCTTCTTCACCTTGCATAGTGCTAAGAATTTTGGACAATAAAGTGAATTTCCTTGATGTGTTGGACCCTATATGGACTTGTTTTAGCAAATCCCATGCATATTTAGCATGCTCACAATGGCTTATAGTGAGAAATATCTCATCACTCACACTATTGATAATCATGGAAAGTGCAAGGTGACTCTTGTTGTTGTATGTCTCAAGTGCCCTTGCCTAGGTTGGGATTGCTTCATCTCCATTCACAATGGGCCATAAATTTATTGCTTGAAATTCAACCCTCGTCCTTGATTCCTATATTCAAAAATATGATCCATAAAGGATGTGCTTAGGTGTGAAGGATTCAAAACATAAGACGCATTGACAAAGGAAATAAATGATGCAATAAGAAAGTAGATAAACATACTTGCATATATAAAAAAAACATAACTTTCAAGTAATCTACTTTTCAATCATCAAATATAATCATCATGAAAGATAAACATCATGAAAGATAATTAAAATTAAGCATCATCAAGAGAGATAAGGATCATCATGAAAGATAATCAATATCATCATGAACTACTATAACCATCTTGCAATAAACAACTATAACTATATTGTAATTGAATACATAAAATAAACCAATATCAACTTGCAATAGATTAACTTGCAATAAGAAGGTAACTAACTATAACAATCATCTTGCAACAAAATAAACTAACTTGAATTGAACCATAAAACATTTGTTAAATGTTAGATAGTCAATAATTTAGTTAGTGTTCATTTTAAGGTTTTTCTATAGCCTAATGAATTTCCAATTCATCTCACCCAAGGTCAACCAAGCTACCCAAAATGGTACAGATACGAGGATCTAAAAAGGGACTTGCTACCGATAGAGCGAATTCTTTTGGATTCAATAGGTGTTTAGAAAATATAAATTGTGTTGCAAGATTAAGTAAATTTTAATCAAATACTAAAGTTGTGGTTAGTAAGTTGATTCATTTTTAACCTTCTTGATTAATATGAAAATTAGTAAATTGCAAGTTAGTTGGTTAGTATATTGTTTAGTAGCAAGTTAGTAAGTTAGTAGTTAGATTAGTTGAGATGCAAAATAGGAAAAACACAAATACACACACACACACTCTCTCTCTCTCTTTCTCTCTCTCACTTTCATTCTCTTTTACTTTCATTATGAGAGATACAAGTTACATTTTTACATTATGCTTCAAGCAAATGCTTGAGAGAGATTAGAAGAAATTAATAAAAATAGGGGGAAGAGAGTGAAAAAGTTGATCCGAAATTGCCTTGTGTACTCCAAAACATACTTGGATAACCTTGCAAAACAAGCAAACTCACAAACAACCATTGTTAATGTGAGAAAAAAAATGACTATAAGGTCTTAAAATAAAATAAATAAAAGGATTCTAGTTGCATTATACAATAATAAAAAATGCATTTCAATTTATGCAAAAAAAATGACTTTTAAGTCTTAAAATAAAATAAATAACTATTTTTTTATTAAAAAAACAAAACAATAAATGACTATTTTTTTATTAAAAAATAGAATAATAAAAAATGACTATTTTGTTTTATTAAATGATTTTTTTTTTAAATAAAAAACAAAATAATAAAAAAAAATGACTGTTTTTTATTAAATGACCGTTTTTTTATTTAAAAAAATAGAATAATAAAAAAATAACTGTTTTTTTTTTTTTAAATAGAATAATAAAAAAATGACTATTTTTTTATTAAATGACTATTTTTTTAATTAAAAAATAGAATAATAAAAAAAAAAAATTACCTCAAATTTATTTTTTACCAAAATAGGGCAAATAATATATGGAAATAGGTTTTTGGGCCTTTCGAACGCAACCATGGGGTCCGTTTGGCTCCAAAACCCTTCCAGCAAAAGCTCAATGCCAAAAATTTATATATTTAAAATAAAAACACCATTTGCAAAAGATCTAACAACTAGATCAAAAAGCAAAAACACAATAAATCTATTAACCCTAATGGCAGATTTGCAAAATAAGTTTACCCAAATATCAAATGCATAAAATACGCAAATATCAAATGCATGCATTAAAAAATATATATATACCTTAATGGGGTTTTCACCTCAAAGGATTGAAGACACTTGATGGAGATCCCAACTGCTCTGATACAAAATGTGAGACAAGCAAAGTCTCCCCAAGATCGAAGAATGCTCCACAAGATCAATCACACACAAAAGAGGAAAACCCACAACACCAATATTAAGTGGTAAAACCCTATTTCAAATGAAGAAGGGAAACATCCACTATGAAGCTCACTATATTACTCAATGATTCAACAATACAAGAATGCTTCAATGTTATGCAACAATATGCATCAACATGATATAACAAGATGTAGTAGACAACACCCCTATTTAAAGAGAATCTTTTCTACTACAACCCTAAAATTGCCCTAATCTTATCACAATCTTATCTTGAGATGTGTGACAAATCTTATCACAATATTATCTTGAGATGTGTGACAAGTGGCATCTATCAAATATTAAAAAGTGATTGGTTACTTTTTAATATTTACTAGAAAAGGGGAAATAACTTTTTCCCACAAATTAAATATTCCTAGCACCCTTATTTTATTTATTAATTGGGTGGGAATATTTTTACATAAAATAGAATTATTTTCTAATTCAAATATTATTCTTTAGACTTTATATTTTAGTCTAAGAATAATTTACACAATGTTGCATTACATATTCCAACAGTTCAGCTATCTTCATTAATGCATCCTTTCTATCTTCCTACAATTTCACAATTTGATCAAGTCTTCTCTGCAAGACATTTGGACTATCATGATCTAGAAGAAGTAAATATAAAGCATGACTTTCCACTTGAGGAGGTAATAGAGCATTCTCACCATATACTAGTTCATAAGAAGATTTTCATGTGCTTCTTTTGATAGATATTCTATCAGCCCATAAAGCAAACTTTAGCTCATTGTCCCAACTTCTTTTGTTTTTGCCTAATGCTCTTCTGATTCTTGTGATCAAATTTTTATTTAAAGATTCTGTTAAACCATTTCCTTGAGGATAGTAATTTTTAGAATGATAAATCTCTTTGATGTACCTAGCACAAAATTCAATCATCTCATAATAAGTGAAGTAGTTACCATTGTCTATGACTATATTCCTGGGAACCCCAAATCTTATCAATATGTGCTCTTCTAAAAACTTGATGACCACTTTTGTAGTGGATTTCTTGAGAGGTGTTGCTTCTACCCACTTGGTAAAATAGTTTTTTGATGTAATGATCCACCTATGATCTCCAAAATAATTGGGGTTAATCTCATCTATGATATCTATTCTCCATCGAGTAAAATAAGCTTCCACAATCACTAGCTTTAGGGGCATGGCTAGAAAATTCTTATTTCCTACAAAAATCTGACAACTATGACCACTCCTAACAAACTGGTAAACATCCTTATATAGGGATGACCAGTAATAACCATCTCTCATGATCTTGTAAGCAATAGCATCTGGAGCAAAGAGACCCCCAAAAAATCCATAATGATACTCTTTCAACACTTGTGTGACCTCTTTCTCAAACAAACAAAGAAGCAACACACCATCTGGATACCTCCAATATAATATTCCTTCTTAAATGTAATACATTTGAGCTAATTTCTTGGTAGAATTTCTTTTGTTTAAGGGCATGTCTTTGGGAAATGATATATTTTAAAGATAAAATATAATGCCATCATACCACCTACAATTAGAATTATCAACTGCTCTTGCTTCTTGTTGTTCATTTACTGCAATAGTGTTATTCATAGCCTTATTTTTTGGCTAGATACTTTGCCAATCCCTATTCTTTGATAATTTGTACTACTTTGAATTTTATATCATACTGTAGTAATTTAGCCATCCACCATGTAGTACTACCTAAAGGTTCAATTTGAGTGAAAATATATTTAATAGCAATGTAAGGGATACAAGCTATTACCTTATTAGACCCAAAAATATACTTGAAATGATCCACTTCTTTGATTAATGCATAAGCCTATATTTCTAGAAAAGAGTATTTTAGTTTAGCACCCTTCAATGTTGTACTCATAAAGGCTATGTGTCTTTTATTTTTCTCTTCATCTTGTTGAGCTAGAATTGCAGCAATAGTGTGTTCTAAAGCAAATGAGTAGATTTTGAAATATTTGGAGTAATCAGGGCAGTTCAATACTGGAGCCTTAGTAATTTCATCTTTGATCTTCTAAAAAGTTGTAGTATTTTCCTCTATCCATCATATTTCTCCAGATCATGTCATTTATAGGCTAGGCAATCTAGGCAAAATTAGTGATAAATCTCCTAATGAAGTTAATATTCCCAAATAATGATATAACTCCCTTAATATTTTAGGAGGGGGAATTTTAGCGATTGCCTCTATTATTTGTGGAACAATGCTAATTAAATTCTTTGAAACAATATGCCCAAGAATTTTACCTTGTGTGGCCCCAAACACACATTTTCTAGGAGGATATGTCAAACTCATTGCATCTATCAAAAACTTGAGTTAGATGTGCAAAATGATCTTCAATATATTTGGAAAAACTGTAATGTCATCAAGATATACTACCACTATCTTGAATATCAAACCCTTAAATGCAACATCCATTACTCTATGAAATATTACCCCTAAATTCATCAGATCAAAGGGCATTATGAGATATTCAATTTTTCCTCATGGTGTGGTGAAAGTTATTTTGTTTCTATCTTCTTGATTGACTACAATTTGATTGTAACCTAAAAATCCATCCAATAAATATATTATTGATGACCTAACCACTAATTGAAGCAACTATTCCATATTTATAAGTGGGTAGTTGTCTTTAAAAGAGCTTGTATTCAAATTCCTAAAATCTACACAAAGCCTGATCTCACCATTATTCTTTCTAACTAGAACAAGATTTGCCAACCAAGAAGAAAATCTCACCTTCTTGATTATCTTGGTATCCAATAACTTCTCCACTTCTTTCTACATACTTAGATGCAAAGTGGGACTGAGATTTCTTTGTTTATGCCTGAAAGGCTTGGTGTCCTTTTGAAGAGGTATTATGTGAGTCATTACATTTGTATTGAAGGTATTCAGATCTTCATAACTCCAAGCAAAAGCATCCATGTTCTTTTTCAATAATTTGATATACTATTGCTTCTATTTTCCTGAGAGAATTTTACTGATCCTAACAATATTGGGATTTTTCTCTGTTCCAATATTAACTCCATCAATATTAGATTCCTGAACTAGAGGTTCATATGCTCTATAAAAGTCATCAAACAAGCTCTCCAAATATACCACCCCTTGGGGATCCTATTGATGTTCAGTTGTATGACTTATGTGGGTTCTCCAATAACATCCTTCAATATTTCTTCATCACTTTCATCACAAAAAACATCAAAAAATCATTCTTCTTAGTCATAAAATCATTAATGTGTTTATCATCATGAAAAACTTGTAAATAAACCACATTTTATGGGATAGATGACTTATAAATAGATATGGTTGGGAATATTTCCATAAACCAAGTGTCTATCTCAACATTTTCTACTCTAGAAGAATTAATGGCTAAAATATTAGCATTGTGATTATGTGCTCTAGGAATAAATTGCATATCAAAAGCCAAGAATTTATCTATTTCATCCAACACTACTTGATTTTATTGCTTTAATATTGGGTTCTTTGTTTGATATTTCTCTTTGATTTGTTGAATTATCATCTCAGCATCCCCACTAACTTTGAGGTAATTAATACCAAATTCCTTGGTTCTTTTTAGCCCTAGCAATAAAGCTTCATACTTTAGAACATTATTTGTAGAAGAAAATTCTAACCTATATGGTATGCCAAGATAGTTGACATTGATGTTTGTCAACAATACTCTAGATCTTGCTCCTACTATACAGTTTGCCCCATCAAAGATCCTAGTTCATAACTTTCAAGTTAAAATTCTATCAGTTTCTGCATTTGCTTTAGCTTTCACTTTTATATCCATATTCTCAATGTTAGAAACTTTTAACAAGAAAGGAGAATGCAAAATAGAGTAAACCCCCATATCATTTTCCTTAAAAAAATTCATGATATTAACCATATTATCTTTAGGATCTCTAAATTCAACTAAATACCTATTAAAGGGTTCCCTTTTCAAAATCATTTTTTCCTTACCCTACATGGGATAGTGGCATATGACCAATCCAACTGAATAGTGCCACCTAGCTACTCTTCCTAATGCCTAGAGAGTAAGATGGAAAATAAAGGATCCACATCTACAACTACAACATCCATTACCACACCCTTCTTAGGATATTGTTCAAGATGTATAAGAAGTCTGGTGATAATTCCTACACAAGGTACTCTCCAGTTATCCATTACAAATAGGAGGATGCTATTTTTGACAAATCAAACCTTACTGATCAACTACCTATTTTGACATCACATTCATGGAAGCACCAATATCAAGCATGAAGTTATGAATAATATATTGGTCCCCATAGTATGATGTGTATCTTAGTGATAATTTAAAATGACTTAGCTAAATATGGGGCTCTGATTGCATTATTCATAATACCTATGGGGTTTTGAGGTTTTCCTCCTGACTGATCAAAAAAATTGAAGGGTCTACATACCTAATACTGATAATTTGTAATAGTAATTAATTCTCCAAAAGTGATGCTGATCTTCTACTTGGAAACTTCTATACCTAGATCAAACTAATATTTCTTATCATCAATTCATTTTCTAGATTTCTAATTAGCCAAGTCATTTTACTACTTTTTGAAAATTTCTTCTACATAAGGCTCTTCAGGAATCATTTGCAACTTCATCTAATTTACCTTTTTCTGTGAAATCACTCATGCAGCTTTCTCCTTTTATGGAGGCACTTCATAAAATTTGTCCTCCACTATTCTGTTCTTGAGATTGATAGCATGTATCTTTTCTAAAGACTCAGCCTATTTTGTTGTAGGTACATGTTTTTACTTATTTATTCTATGAAATATGGTATTAGGACACTCACTTGAGGTTGATGTCTCTCCAAAGACTAATTCTCTTTGCTCACAATTATTGGAACATATGTCCATTGTCCCTTTCAAATTTTTATTGTATGGTTTCATATGCCTGAGTCCAACATACATTAATTCTAATATCTTCATATTCAGAATTAGCATTTAAATCAATATTAGAATGCATACTTACGTAAATACCACAATAAAAATGGTTATGTGGTGCATCATAGGAAGAATAATAAAAGGGATGATCTGATGCCATATTATTTGATAGCATGGAATTTGGAACAAAATCTAGATCTCTCTTTATTTTTCTTCTTCCAATTTCCATTCTGATTCCTGTTTCCCTCTTCATTTCCATTGTTATTACAATTTATATTGAAATTCCTCCTAAAAGGAGACCTGTTATCTTCCTAATGTCTATTATTACCCTGTGAATTTTTTGCAATGTTGTCCTTACCTTTTTCAAGTCTATCCAACCTATTATTTATAGTAAACATCTCACTCAACTGATTAGTTATTTTTTTCATAGGATCTTGATATGTTTTCTTAGGGATAGAGAACTCAACCTTCTTGGTCTTCCTTTCAAGTTGATTGAGCTCTAAATATTTTTCTTTCATCTTACCACTATCAATTATATGTCTCTCTATTTCAATAGTCCTTTCCATACATATATCAATGGTGGTTGTTTCTTGCTATCTCAGCTCATAACTAAAATCTCCAGGGAAAATATTTTTGTAGAAACAAATGGATTGATCATCATTTAGCCTTAATGCTACTAGAATATTATTTTGGTTCTTAAAGAATATTATATTGAAATATTCCACTGATTCATTTTCTTTCTTTTTCATGGTATCCAATTCTGTCAGCAATGACTATTCATTTTTCCTCTCTCCATATTTCCTAAGGAAAGTGTGCTCTAGATATTAAAAATTATTAATAGTATCAACTCCAAGGCTGTTGAACCATTCTCAAGCATCCTTATCTATAATTTGAAGAAAAACTCTAAGGAAAAAATCTTCATCATCTACCTCAAGACTACCCATGGTATATATAAAATCCCTAATATGATATTCACTAGTCATAACATTGTTTCCTTGGAATTTAGGTAAGTACTTGTGAGCTTTACTAGGGAGAGGATTCAAATTTTCAGGTAACACAAAAGCTCTATATCTATTGGTCCTCCACTGATTAAAATTAGCATTGGAATTTGTATTGATATTTTGATTCACATTTTGATTTACATTGACATTTTAATTTGCATTAGGAGTTGCCATACCCACTACAGGTTGATTCACTATAGGTACTTGGTTTACATCAAGATAAGACAGATTCAAACCAATATTTGAGCTAGAAACAAAAATTGGAATTGAATATTTTATGTGGTACTTGAATAATACCTCAAGATTTGGCACTCCAATAAGAAATTATTTTCCACTTCTTATAGATTCCAGATTCAGCTCCTCCTTCTTTGATTTTTCAAATTTTGAGTTCATTCGGAGTCACCAACATAGATGTACAAATAAAGAGCAAGATATTCAACAATACTTGAGCCAAGATTGCTAGGCTTGATATTCATTGAATTCTCAAAAATTTCACTCCAAGAAAGACTATAAGAAAAAAAAACTCATAATTATACCAAGTCTTCCCTAGAAATGGTGCCAAAAATTATTGGGGAAAACTCATGCACCCTTAATAGATATGTCACATTGCAAGACTTCCTTGATCTAATCAGCACTATGGATATTGGTGGATCCACCTATTTAACTCAGTAAAATATTATCCTAAGACTCTAGATAGATCGAGTAAGGTATGGAAACCCTATAGGTGAGCCTAAAATATTTCTTATATGCTCATGCTCATACAGACTACAAAAAATAAAATAAAACTGTGGACACCTAAAATGCATCATGTTTAGAAAACTTCTCATTAGGCACATTCGAAGACCATATGATTGATCTTGGATATTTTTGAGAGCTAGTAGTGTTCCTAACCACTCACAAGGGGCAATTTTATCCCATTCAGGAATGACCACTATCGACCAAAGTGATCACCAATACAAGCCACTAAAGATAAGAGCAACCATGACTAGCTGCTACTCTAGATAATGACTAGCACTGAAACACAAACTAGCCATGAATATAGACTCAAATCATGTACAATGACTGCACTTGCATTGGATTCAAGAAGTTTTTGATATGGATCTCCTAGAGGTCCTCATTACTACCACTTCCATGCAAATTTAGAACTAAGCCTTTCCCTCCAATGACTAGTTACATGTAGATCTGGATCTTGGCTTCTCTAGGAAGCCAAGATCTAGAATTTTGGAGGCCTACATATGCATCCTCCCAAGAACAAGAAAGGATCTAAGTTTTTATGTAGCAAAGCCCTAGAAAATTGGAGAGCGATTCTACATCCCCTTGAGGAGTAATGAAGTGCTATCCAATTGAGAAATAACAAAGCACCATTCAAGCATTCAGTTCAACATGTTTTTCACCACCAATTAGTCTTTAGACATGAAGGTGACCCTTGAACATCAATTTAGATGAAGGATTGAGTGTTGTAGCCCCTGGTTCATGAGGCAGAAAGTCATAGGTTTGTGGCTACTATCTTTGATAATGGACTATAGTCATAGCCACCCTGAGAAACAATGGCCAAGGTTTGAGGCATCATTTCCTGTGTTTTAGCATAGGTTTCTCATTGTTTCTGCTTTATCAACTAATACTAGCATAGATCTATCTTTTCCATTGCATTTTCATGGTGATTTCTAACTTATTTATGCATTTTTGCTTTTATCATGCTTATATTTTATTTCTTTTAGATCTTTAAAAGGAGCCTCATCATGATAGGACACATATGCTACTGATTATTCTATGTTGTTTTTTTATCGCAGATCACATGTTCTTGGACCAATTCAAAGTATCTTTAGCATCATATCCCTCCGATCAAGTGAGAAGAAGGCATCAATAAGCCCTTGAGAAAATTCATGTCGAATCTAAGAAGCCTTCAGAGTACACCATCCCCATTCAGGGGCTATTGTAGAATCTGTAATCATTGTATCAAGCATTTGGTATCCCTAAGAGGGACCTATTTGTAACCGGGTTTCCATATGAATTAAGGAAAATATATCTCATGTTTTGTTTATTAATTTTCTCTCATGCTTTCATGGTTTCATGCTTGGTATAATGATGCAAATAGACCAGGTTCGTGCTTTTTAGGATCGTACAGATGGCGATCACAGTGGGACGCCCACCCAATTTTTTTCTTTTAAGTTAATTTGCTGATATTTGCATGTTTTTTATGTGCAGGCATAACTACTCTGGTTAATAGTGGCCAGTAGATCTTGGCCATTTTTTAATACAATGGCCTATCACAACCACTCTAAGCAACACTAGTCGATAGAAAAAGTGCATTAGTAGACAGCCTAGGCAACAACAGATGTGGATTCCAGGTTGGTGGGATTCTTTGTAATTTTGTGCTTCTCTATTTATATTTAATTTCTAGAATGTAGTAGAGAAATTTATTTTAATTATAAAACATAGAGAAAGTTAAAGGGAAAATGCATAATTCTCTTAAGATTTTTTCTAGCAATTTCTAGGAACATCGGACTTCTAATTTAAAATCTGACCTAGTCTCCAGTGGTCTAGGTTTGCTTGTAGATATTGCTTGTATGGGGCACAAATAGAGGCCATTGTTTCATAAAGTAACAATGCATTCTCTAAAAATCATGTAATCATTTAGATGTGCACCTTTCTAAAAATGAAATATTTATTTTTAGGCATATAGGAAAGAGCATGAGTGCTTCATGATGCATATTTTTCTTTGTGCAAAATTTAAAAGAAACAATCACACACCATGCATTATCTAAATGTTAGTGAGTTGGAATTCACATCCAACCACTAGCAGAGTTCAATGACGGTGGCTTTCATCTCCACCCATTGGCTCAAATCCCACGAACCCTTTATATTGGCCAATACCGGATCCAAGAATTGATGTAGCCTAGAAAATTTGCATGTACTTATCTTCAGAGGGTATGATGCTGACCAGGTGATACTGGGTGAGGATATGGTAGGACTTGTGTTCCCTGACCGGGTATGGACTTCATCACCACACTTTGGTGGGTTTACGTGACCAAAATTTCACTACCAATTATCAAGCTATGAGCATACAGGTGAAAACCCTTAAAATATTCAAGCATTACATAAAAAAATATCAAAATATGATGAGAGTAGTTTAAGTTATCAAAAAATCAAAAACACACTAAACAAGTTTTAGGACACACATCTAATTCTTAAATGAGATAATCATATTGTCTACTTTGTGTGTTTCTTTATTATTTGGGTAATCAACATAAGATCCTTGATTTGAAACCCTAACCCTAATTAAAAAAAAAAATAAATAGCTACCTTTTTATTCTACATCCAACAGATCAAGAATCATGGAAATTGGAGCTATAACAAAATATTTATGTTGTTTTTATGATTACTCTATTTTTGAAGCTAAAAATAGGGGAAAAATGCACTAAAATAGTCATAGAATGGTCTAGAAAACTCCAAAAATTACCAAATTTGTTTTGTTGTCTTAGTTAGCCCCTTGTGCACCTCTCATAGAAATTTTGAGTCCTAACTCTTCATGCTTCAAAATTTTCCAAAAAATCCTAAAAGGAGGCATTTCCCCACGAGCCTCGGTTGGCCAATTATTTCAAAAATACAAAATTTTGACCCAGAGGTCACTTTTAGAGTCATAGCCCATTTTGATCAGCTCATTGTGCTAATCATTTTGTTATATAACACCCACAACCTTTTTTGGAAGTCAAATTTCACAAGGTTATGGTCAATACACGGGGTCATCCCCGATCCAATATTGAGGTTGCACCTAATGCACCAGAGGGCCCGAACCACCCTAGAGGTAGCACACCTACCCAAAACATACCTGAATGAACTTTAGGTAGTCTCAGAGGAGAAAACACCACTCATAGTGGATCTCACCAAGAAACCTCGCTCAAGAGAACCAACACCAGATCTTCTCATGACCTAAACGAGAATACTTCCAGACCCACCACATCTCATTACACTAAGAGTTCAAATCAGCCCAATGAGGAGTGAGATAGAGGGAAGGTGACCATTCACATACCCATTGTAATGCCAAATCCTTTCAAACATGGAGGATGTCATTTGTCTAACCGTAGTGTTGGCGAGGAAGGAACTCCTCTTGCCCAACCTTGGAAGACCCATCACCTTGACTTCTTAGATCAAGGTGTTGGAAGATCCCAACATGGGACATTTGAGCATGGAAGCATATATCGTGATTGTACCCCTCGTGGATCTATTGGATCTGCTAAATAATACATCATGGATGAAGGAACTGTAACTCAGTTGCATCCTATCCGTACCTATAGTGAGTGTTCCTAGTGAACACGTGACACCCCCACAACATCCTTGCATGAGGATTGCACCCCTAGGGAAGAGCATAATATCAATGCAATCTTGACTCATCGAGGGAAGATATTTTCCAACCTTGTTGCACAATTTGAAGCAAACAAGAACCCTCACACAGAGTTGCGGAGTCATAGACCCAGCACAGCAAACCGATCAAATCGGTCACATAGGTTAGATGCAATTCAGAGAGAATAAATGCTCCAAGATCAATTGGAGGATTTACGTATTGAGCATGAGCATTTAGAAAATTTAGAATGAGAAAGTGTGAAACAACAACAGTTGCACCAATAATGATTATATGAACACCGCCTAGAAGAGTAGAATCTCCTTGATCTAAAGGAGCGTGATTAGAGATCAAACAGATTGGCTCGATTAGAATTACCTCCCCATAGTGAGTATAGGTAGCAACACAATGAGAGACATGCTACTTCGCACCTTGAGCTACATAATAGGTGAGTGGATGATTATATTCACCATACTTCTCAACATGCTTCTCATCCACATGAGCGTTTAGTGCCAAACAAGCCTGAGCATAGGCATTATGAAAGATCAGAGTCGGATGACCAGGATCAACAATATCCTGAACCATCTTCTATAGATGTGGCCGATGAATACAATCGACCACCCCATACTCAAAGAAACTTACCTCTTCTTGCACCCTAGATACCCCTTCGGGAGGAAGAGATCATTTCTTCTCAAGCCTACAAAGTGCTAGCTGAGAGAGTCAAATATCTCGAGAAACAAGATGTGGCTGGTCAAAAGCCCACTTTAAGCAAGGTACACAATCAACCATTATGTCCATCAGTGCCAAGCCCTGCTTACCCTAAGCATTTTGAAATACCTAAATGGGATAAGTTTAAGGGAGAGGAAGACACACAAGAGCATGTGACCAATTTCATGAACGCGTGCTTCCAACTTGAACACAATGACACCCTGATGTTAAGAATATTTATCATGACATTATCAGGTGAAAAAACTGAGTGGTTTAACCAACTACCCAAACATAGCATCACCAAATTTGAGCAGTTGGTGAATGCTTTCCTTGAGTGCTTCTCATTTGGCACCAAAAATAAAACTAATCTATCTGACTTGGCCAATCTATGTCAATATGATGATGAGCCAATCATGGATTATGGGAATAGGTGGTGAAAATTAATGGTAAAGTTACCATTCTCTATTCCCACTACTGAACTTACCCAAATATTTACAAAAATTTGTGCCAAGCACATATCATTGTTGCTCCAGTTACAACAATATGTGACATTCAAGGATGCTTTGGTGCAAGCCAAGGTCATTGAAGATATCAAGCTAGAAGAAGGAGACCTAAAGCTCTATAGTAAGAAAGAATGGAACAAGAGCATGCAACATAACCCACAACATGCCAAGCCTACGTACGTCAACCAAATCATGTTAAATGTTCCAAAAGTAGCACAGAGCCAACAACAAGAGAACTATAAATCTCAACCTCCTCCTATGCATTACAACCAGTGCAAAAGGAATCAAGGCAAGGACAAACAAAAATATCCACCTTGCAACTATATGCCATTGCCTAAATCTTTGGCATCAATTTTCAACCACCTTTGTGAGGCCAAGGTTTTAAACTTTCTTGAGGTGCACACCCTAGATCCTAATTGCCCCAAACCTAAGGGGTATAGGGAAGATCTCTATTGTGTTTATCATCGATAAAATGGCCATGATATCCAGGATTGTGTTGCATTCAATAATGTAGTGCATAATATGTTGGATAAGAATAAATTACGAATAGATGGCCCTTTAGTTATCGATAATCAAAACATTGACATATTCAAAAATCCTCTTCCCAATCATGGGGCCAACAACAATCAAGTTGAGCACGTCAATGAGGTGCACATAGCCCCACATGATGAGGGTTTTATCAGTATGATCAATACTACAATAGGAAGAAAAAGATACCTTGATCAGCCCAACATACAAAAAAATTCAACTAAAGCTAATAATCTATTATGATCTACACCAACAACGAGTTCAATTCACTTAAAAAAGGACCCTGTGATTACCTTTTGTATATAGGATATTAAGCCAATCTCTAAGGTTGAACCCATTCCTCCAATACACATCATAGCAAGCATCAATCAGATTATGTATAAGAGAGTCTTGATTGACATTGGGTCATCTATCAACATCATCATGAATGTAGCTTTGAAGCATTTAAATTTTTTGCCTTCATGCATTAAGGACTCAACATTCACATTGAGAGCCTTCAATGATACCACTTCCCAAAAAATTGGCACAATAATCCTACATATACATGTTGGGATAAAGATGATACCTACATTATACCATATCCTAGGAGGTGAGAGGTAGTATAACATATTGCTAGGAATACCATGGATGAGGGATATGGAATGTGTGCCTTCCATAGTGCACAAAAACCTAAAATTCATACACCAAGGACAAGTGTATGTGGTCCCCCATGATCCTGAGTCATTCAAGTATTACAAGAAGGTCAATGAGCCACAAGAAACTCTAGTGACATGCGAGCCTCAAAATATTCATTCAGATAAAATCACCAAACATTCAACTGAGGCTTGCATCAAGAAATCACTACCTTCTCCCATCACCAAAAATCATGGTATCATATTACCTGATGAGGAGAAGAAAACATCAGTTAACATAACTAATATAAAAGCACCTCGACTAGTTGATGATTTACATATAGCTGGTCCAAAAACTAAAGTGCCTTCTCAAGAGTTTGTGGAAATGGTCAACATCAAGATAGAGGACCAAGTGACTCTAAAGCAAATAAAACAATAGGTGATACAATCAGATATTGCTTCCACATAAAAGGTGTCAAAACCTTTGGAATTAGTCACCCCTAATTCATTTCTCATGGTGCCTCCTCAAGAGCAAGAATGGGTGCCTTCCCCACATCAAACTAGGGGTACTCAGGCTCGCATGTGTCAACACTACAAAGTGAAGCAAAAATCTGAATTGAGTGATCAAAGTGGATCATCAAGAAACATCCACATCAGCTCAAATGAAGAAAATGGGTGATCTACAATTACCTAGTGGATCTTTAGCACCCACTCTTTTATCTCCTTTAGTAGACAATGGTATTTCAAACCAATCACTAGAAATACACATGAGAGCCTTGTCCATCTTAGAGCATATGCAAAATCACCTTTATAATATAGAGGCACAAATGGAGAAATAAAATGAGGCATTGCACTTTATCATGAACCAGCTTGAGAACCTGGAATTACAAAAGCAACACACATCAGAGGTCAAACCACCTCCTATGTAGCCATAGGAAAAGCCTCAACAAGAGCAAGTGTCAACGAGGCCACCCAAAAAATCTGGCAAGTATCCCTCATTGCCTGAGCCTACAATATCAATTTTTAATCGATTATGTGCCACAAATACCATCACCTTACCTGAGGTTTGCTAGTTAAATCCAAATCATCCAAAACCCCAAGGGTATGAGGAAGAGTTACATTGTCTATACCATAGACAAAATGGTCATGATATTCAATCATGTCAAGGTTTCAGAGCCATAGTATACAACATGCTTGAAAAAAGTAGCTTCGTATTCTCAACCAACAAGTGACCATAGTCAGTAATCCATCCCTTACACCAAAAAATCAAGAGGAGCCCACTAAGCTAGCAATTGACATACCTAGGGCTCAACCTAGTCATCAAACTAAGCTAGTACGGGTGGAGCACCCAAAACACCAAGTAGTGCATTTGGACTCCTTTAAACGAGCCCATGTCAGACATATTTCAAAAGCTGCAAGAGGCTAAGGTCATCACCTTACCTAATATAAACCCTTTAGACCCAAATAGAGCTAAACCTAAGGGTTATATGGAGGACCATTATTGTCTCTATCATTAAATAGAGGGCCATGGCATTCACAATTGTTATGGATTCAAGAATGTGGTTCAAGATCTCATAGATAGTGGGGATTTTCCCATAGATGGTTCATCCATAGTGCCTCAACCTTCCAAAATAGAGGCTACATCATCCCAATTGAGACCCCAAGATCAATCGTAGCCTCATAGGCCTAACAAGCCACCTCAACAAGTAGTTTCATTTCAGATGACTACCGCAACCTTATTTCAAAAGTTGTATGAGGCAAATGCATTCGTATTACCAGAGGTCAAACCTAGAGTACCCAAACCGGGGTCACCTGATGAACGTCTCTTTTGTATGTATCATCGTATACATGGGCATGACATTCATGGCTATCATTCATTCAGGAAGGTGGTCCAAAACCTACTAGAATGAAATGAGCTCCGTACCAATGGTTCACTCATTTCTCCCCACCAAGATAGGGGTACCCCATAGAGGTCCATGCCCCAATTGGGAGAGTTGATTTCTATCACTCTTCCTAAGCAAGTTGATTACATTGCAGTAGATAACATGCACACTGGGGGTCCTCAAGGTAGTGTACCTTCCCCACCATCCACAACTCAACCAATGAAGCATAGTGAGAACTCTAAAGGTATGGCACCTTCCTCACTTTATTTGAGTAGCACAATGCACACTGGGGGTGCCTAAGGTATCATACCTTCCCCCTAAGAAAAAGCAAAAATCCAAAAAAAATAGCCAAATAAATCATAAAATTCCAAAAAAAATCAAAAAATATCAAAATAAAAAGGCTCCAAAGGCATCATAAGCCCTTTGGTCAACTCACAAAATGCCCCAAAGGCATCTCAAGCCCTTTGGTCAACTCACAAAAAGCCCCAAATGCAGCATAAGCCATTTGGTCAACTCACAAAAATCTCCAAAGGCATCATAAGCCCTTTGGTCAACTCACAAATAGCTCCAAAGGTATTTAAGCCCTTTGGTCAAAAACAAAACACAAAAACAATTGAAAACATTAAAATACAAAAACATTTACATTATGCATTATGCATTTCATTTTGCACATGCATTCATTTAATTGCATTGCATTTAGGCGTTCCCATCCATCGCACTTGCATTAGGATAGGTTGTGTTTGCAATCTTACAAATGACACCATATTTGTATTTCAATCATGCATCTATGCACCATCATCATCCATCACCCCTATGAGTAATTGTGTTTTTCAACACAACCCCTCTTATTGCTATAAGGAATATACTAGGGTTTTTTGGTCATTCAACCATACCTAGTGATCTTCTCAAATTTTTTAGAAATCTATATTTGCTTTTGTAGATGAGGTCTAGTTTTGATAGTACCTAGAATATATCAAAATCCCATCACTAATTAAAAATATTAACAATCCTAGTCTAGACAAGGAAGGATAAACACTACAAAGCGGTACTAGGCATCCTATGCGACATATTTTTACTTTCTCATTTTGTGATGCACATGGTCTAGAGTGTTGATCATTTCCAAAAGGACAAGCTCCCCCCTACCCAAATAAATCCCTTACTTTCATACAAAATAAGCAAAATCCCACAATCAAAAGCAAAATCCCTTGCTCAAAACAAAAGAAAAACAAATATAAAAAATTAGCAGTGATTTTTGTAGAAATGCGAAACTAACTTTGTATTATTGCAGGAATGTTTAAATAATGGTTACAATGCCGGGAATAGCACACCGGCGTAAACTGAACTGTTACAGGAGTTGTAACAGTGAGCTAAATAATGAAATAGAGACAAAATATGTTAAGTACGCTAACATCCCCCTTTATTACATTATTTGGGTAATGTAATAACTAATAGCTATACTAACATCCCCTTACATCATTTTGCAATACAAAGAGAGCTGCGAAACAATTCAAATTTGACACATCCAAGTGCCTTAGTGAAAATGTCTGCAACTTGAGCATCGGTAGGAATGTGTTGAAGCTGAATTCGGTGCTTTGGAACTTCATCTCGAATGAAATGAAATTGTGTGTCAATGTGCTTTGTTCTTTCATGATGGACTGTATTCTTGACGAGGTTCAGAACACCCTGATTGTCGCAAAACAAGTGTATTGGAGATTTTGATGGATGGCCCATACTTGTCAGAATGCGACGCAACCATATCACTTCGCACACAGCTTCACGTGCGGCGCAATATTCTGCCTCTGTTGATGAAATAGCAACCACCTGTTGCTTCTTGCTGTGCCAAGAGACAGGATCGGATCCCAAATGAAAAATGTATCTAGAAGTTGACTTGCGATCATCAAATGATCCGGCATAGTCGGAGTCCGTGTATCCTTGCAAGAAGAATTTGTTGTTCCTCTTGTATTCTAGGCCATATTCCATAGTACCACGTACATAGTGAAGAACACGTTTTGCTGCTTTCCAATGAGTAGTCTTAGGCTCCTGCATGAACCTCGAAAGATAGTTGATAGCAAATATGAGATCTGGCCTAGTATTGGTCAGATATATGAGACTCCCAATCAACTGTCGATAGAGAGTACCATCTACCTGAGGTGAATCATAATATCATGATAACTGAAGTCCATTCTCCATCGGAGTTGCCATTGGCTTGCAATCAGTCATGCGATATTTTTCCAGCAATGTCTTGGCATATTTTTTTTGAGACACTTTGATGGAGTTCTCCTTCTGGCTAAATTCCAGACCAAGACAATAATGGAGAAGTCCGAGATCTGTCATATCAAAATATTTACACAAGTTTCTTTTGACAGTAGAGATCATAGTTTCTGAACTCCCTATAATGAGCAGATCATCCACATAGAGTACAAGCAACACTATCTCAAAACCCTATTTCTTGAAATAGAGGTTTGCTTCTGATGGACATCTCTTAAATCCATGCTGCATAAGGTGATTTTCCATTTTTATATACAAAGCTCGAGGAGCTTGTTTCAGACCATATAAGGATTTGACCAATTTGCAAACCTTCTGCTCTTGGCCTTCCACTTCAAATCCTTCAAAGTTGAATCATGTAGACTTCTTCTTGGAGATCACCATTTAGAAAGGCACTTTTGACATCCATCTGGTGAACTTTCCACCCATATTGTGCTGCCATAGCACACATAACCCGAATTGTGGTCATCCGAGCAGTAGGTGCAAAAGTTTCCTCGTAGTCAATGCCTTCCTTTTGCGCATAGCCCTTTGCAACAAGATGGGCCTTATGCTTATCAATTGTTCCATCTGCCTTGTACTTGACTTTATATACCCATTTTCAGCCAATGGGTTTCTTTCCATGCGGCAGATCAACAAGCTTCCAAGTTTTATTTTTCATCAAAGACTCATACTCGGTATCCATAGCGGCCTTCCACTGAGGCTCACTAAGAGCATATTGCACTGATGCAGGTTCAAGATCATCTATGGTAGACATGAACACCCTGTCATCATAAATATCCATATCCTCTACTTCTGTATGTGGAGTTACAGAAAGTTCCTCAAAAGATTGACAAAGATCATCAACCTCACCAGTTTCTTTGGCTTCTTTTTCCTTTTGAGCCATACTGCGTGTACGAGGTCTATCCAAGTTCAAATTGGGAGGAGTGGATAAATTTGCGTCTCTGATTGTATTTGTACACCATTTTGGGTTATTCTTCGGTGGTGGTGAAGAAGATGTAGAAGGACCTCATGTCTGTGTTGATGAAGGAATCTTCTCTTCCTTAGATTTCACAATATCTAGGTGTACTTTAGATGTGCTCTGTGATGTGAAAGCTTCATCAAAGACAACATCTCTACTGACATGAATTTTCTTGGTCAAAGGATCTATCAAACGATATCATTTAGAGTGCTCATCATAACCAAAAAAAATACATCTTAGTGTTTTCTCATCTAGCTTCTTCCTTTTCTCTTTCGGTATGTGCATGAAAGCGTGACATCCGAAAATACGTAGATGAGATATGGAGGGTTTTCGACCACTCCATGCTTCCTATGGAGTCATTCCTTTTAGGGCCTTTGTGGGTGCCCTATTCAACAGATATACTGCAGTGGTGAAAGCTTCTACCCAATATTGTTGCCCAAGAGTAGCTCCTATGAGCATACAATGAACCATTTCCATGATAGAACGGTTCCTTCTCTCAGCAACTCCATTTTTTTGAGGAGTATAGGCAGTTGTTAACTGTATCTTGATTCCATGCTTATCTAAGAATGCAAAAAATTCATTAGAGGTAAACTCCCCCCCTCAATCTGAGCGGAGGGTTTTAATAGAAGCTCCCGACTCCTTCTCAACGGATTTCTTGAACTGCTGGAAGAATGCGAAAGCTTCGATTTCGCTTGGAGAAAGAAAACCCACATATTTCGTGAGTAGTCATCTACGAATAACTGAAAGTACCTCTTCTCTCCACAACTGTTGGGTGTGAAAGGACCACACAGATCGGTGTGAATTAACTCCGGAGGTTTTCGTGCTCTTGTTGAGCTCTTCTCAAATGGTACTCTATGCTCGCTTTCCCGCTAGCGGTCGGAGCACACCGGCAATGTGGCAGAAAGGGAAGGAAGACCCTTTACCATCTCATACTTACTGAGCTCAAGTAAGTAACCAGAACTAAGATGCCCATATCTCTTGTGCCATAGGGAAGTTGCCTCCTTGGTAGAGACATTCATGGCAACATGTGGAGTAGAGATAGCATCTAGGGCAAATAAGTCGTGTTTATATGAAGTTGTTGCAATCTTCTTACCCTTCCTGGTAATAGTACAACACTTCTTTCCATTCTCAACATGAAATTTGACAACCATATTTCTATCCAGGATTTGTGTCACTGACAACAAATTATTGGCCAATCTCGGAACATAGAGGACTTTGTCAATCTGACACTTGCCATCAGGAAGAGTGAATGAAACTGTACCCTCTCCCTGAACCCTATAGGTTTTATCATCAGCAATGGTGACAGGTTTGCCCTCTTTGGCCATGAATGATTCAAACCATGATCTGTCACTAGTCATATGTTTGCTAGCTCCAGAATCAACATACAAAACATGATCCCTCTGTGTGGAATCTGTGGTAGTCATGAGCACCTTGTGTGCCCATTCAGAATCTGAGTCAGATTCTTCAACAGCAACATTCACCTGGGGTTGCTTGTTTTTATTTTGTGGTTTGTTTTGGCCTTTCTGCTTGTTCTTATGCCAACACCTGTTGGTATCATGGTTGTCTTTCTCATAGATCTTGCACCACCTCTTCTTCTATTGAGGTTGTTTTCCTTTTCCTTTCGTATCCTGTTGAGAATTTCCTCCTTTCTAAAAGTTGCCTCCTTTTTGCCCATTACCTTTCTTCCTAGAACCCTGCCTGTTGGTGTATAGGGCTGTATTGGAAGAATCATCCTTGTGAATTTGGCGTGCCTCCTGTTGTTGAAGCAAATTGACCAACTTGATGTAGGTAATTTTTTGTTGAGACACCTGGATGGAGGTGATCAACATATCAAATGAATAAGGCAAAGCTCTCATCACAAGTGAAATGAGAAGATTTTCGTCCATAGTAACTCCCAAAGAATTCAATTTCTCTTTCAATTCAGACACTTTGCACAGAAAGAGTTCAACTGTTTCACCCTGTCTCAAACTCAGGTTATGAAGTTGTTGTTGAAGATGAAGAATGGTGGAATCATTCTTTCCATCATATATGGTTCTAAGGGCATCCCATGCCTCTTTACCACTTGCTTTGTCAGCTATATGAGGTTGCACTTCATCTGAAACAACAAACAAAATGAGCACCTTTGCTCTACTGTCTTTCTTGTCAAAAGCTATCTGATCTACGGAAGGACCTGTGGATCCTGCTGTTGGTGAAGGCCTAGTTGTTACTCCAGTAAAAATATCCCATAAATCTTCCATTTGGAGAATTGCCTTCATCTTATGTTTCCATGGTGTATAATTTGGACCTTTCAATAACTGATGAGGATCAGTCATCAACTTTGCAACAATGGCCATAGTGAAGGTTCCTTATATCACCAATTGGTCCCCCTTTCGATATACCTTTTGCTAGGCCGTTATACCATACAAAATACCCGCCCTTACGTGAGGGAAACTATAGGTATTTAGAAAGATCAACAAAAATCACCCGCCCTTACGTGAGGGAGACTATAGGTGAATTTTAGAGATCATACGATACGTGGAACATAAGCGGTACCGAAAGGGAATCGCCTTGTTGATGGCACCTACCATAGAAGATTCTTCTCATGCGTGGGGCGTAACTTCCCCTAAACACTATGAAGAATACTTCGTCAGGATTTACGCCTAAACACAAGAATGATTAAGGGTAGTGGATGGAGTAAAAAAAATGCAAAAATGGCGTACTTATTCCTCCCCAATGATTTATAGAGAACAAGCTCAGACGTCGTTGTTGCAGCTATATTAGGCGATAGATACAGTAGCCCAAAGCACGACAGCTTTACCTGTAAGTGTGGGCCAAAGGTACCATTTTTACCAAACGCTGCAGTGCAAATAAATTGCACAGATGGGTTTTTAATTTATTCCGGGGACTTAGGGAGTGATTTATATTTTAATGAAGTAGTGCATAGAAATGAAAATGCATCATACATCAAAAAAATGCCCACAGAATGAAACCCTAAGGTGTCGGACACAGCCGAAAATGCACCTTTTACAATTTGCCAAATTGCTATTTTTCAGAAAATTACTCACATTCCCCCTTTGATTTTTTGAAAAAATATCCCCCCTTAAAAAAAACTCCTTTAACAAAGCATTTTAATAATTATTATATATTTAAAGTTAAAATAAATAATTTTAATTTATATAGTTTTTAAAAACTTAAAAAAAAAAAATTAAAATTAAATTTTAATTTATAAAGTTTTAAAAACTATAAAAAAATAAATTAAAATTAAAAATTTTAACTAAAAAATAATAATTAAATAAAACCTTTGAAAAAAAAAAATTTATACCTTTGAAAGGGGGGAGTCGGCGGGATTTGAACCCCCGACCTGCAGGCTCCCAGAGCCTTACCGCACGGCTCACGACCACGTGAGCCAGCGGGCTGATCCGAAAGGATCAGTGGAGCCCCTCCTTTTTCAACACCCGGATGCTCCTCCTCCTCTGCTGCGACCTCCGGTTGCTTGGATGCGGCTCGCTGCGCTCCGTAGGCGCATTCTCCCCCACTATCTTTTCCTTCTTTTTTTTTAAATTTTGACCGGGGCGGGGGGGGGGGGCCGCCTCAATGCTTTCCACGGGGGGTGCAGGCTACGACGTCCGTCTGCAGGCTGTAGCAGACGTGTCTGTAGGCTGCAATGTTCGTGCGTAGGCTGGACGCTCTACGTAGGCTACAGCGGATGCGTCTGCAGGTGTTGTGTAGGCTACGACGTCTGTGCGCAGGCTGGATGCTCTGTGCAGGCTGCAACGGACACGTCTGCAGGCTGGACGTGTTCCAGCGACGTCTGCGCAAGCTGTAGCGATGTCTGCGTGTGCAGGCTCCACTCAGTAACGCGTGGATGCGCGATGACTGTCGCGCGTCTGCGCGCGACACAAATTTTTTTTTTAAAATTTATCTTCCACAGCTGCTATCACGCGACAGGGAAATCACGTCGCGGAGAGAAAAAAAAATTAAAAAAATCGCACTGCTCGTCTGCCTCCAGCCTCGGCTTCTCACTGCTCCCTGCAATCTGGCTTTGATGCCATGTAGAAATGCGGAACTAACTTTGTATTATTGCAGGAATTTTTAAATAATGGTTACAATGTCAGGAATAGCACACCGGCGTAAACTGAACTGTTACAGGAGTTGTAACAGTGAGCTAAATAATGAAATAGAGACAAAATATGTTAAGTACGCTAACAATTTTCATCACTAAGCATGAACAATTATCCTAATAAATCAAAAGAAAAAAGGGGATGAAGAGCTTGAATCCCTGGAATTAGCACTACTTGAAACCATAGAGTGATCCCCAATACAACAATGGGTTGAATGAATCTCATCTAGCATTGGGGTAGTTCTAAGCAACTTGCAAAAAGAGCTAGCTTTAGGTGTCATGTATTGCCTAATGGTCTAATCCAACTGAGTCCAACTTAGGATCATGATGAGCATTTGGTGATCCCCAATACAGTAATGGGCTAAATGAATCCTACCTAGCATTGGGATAGGCTTATGTCTCATCTAATATATTCATTTGCACATAGGGATAATGAGTATCTTGGTCTGCATAGCAAAAACTTTCATCTTTCATAAGTCTTGTATGGTCATTACACAACTTTTGATTAATCAACTAGGGTGTTTAAGTCTCATGGAAAATCTCAAAAATCCCTTATAGCAACAATCATCTCATCTCACATATGGATGCTTAAATTATTAATTCTTATGATAAAATTTATCATTTTCATTCATGATTTTTATACATTTTGCGGTGTCGTCCATTAGATTGTTAAACACATATTAGATTCATTCCTTATGTTTTAAGTAATTAAAGCATACAAGTTCATTTACATTAGATCATCATCATGTAAATTAATGCATTACATGTCATCAATCATATCATATCACATAGATTAGATGCATAAACAATTGAAACAAAATTAAACATGCATTTAATAATAAGCAATGCATCCATATATACCCATAATTATAGTGCATCCATACATGTACATCATAGCATCTAAGCATACATCTATCATCTAGATAGTTCATGTCATCAGTACATTACATACATATAGCATAATCACATCATTATCTAGGCATTGTATTCATCATTGCATCCATAACATAAAATCAAAACAAAAATATTTTCAAGCATCAACTGGGGCATTATCAATATCATACTTCCCAAAAAGGTTCCAAATATGCCTAATTTCTTTGGTCAATCCCATAAATGCACACATTTTCTCACCATAAGGAGTTTCATAATGGACATTAATGCATATCTACCGATCCAGAATTCTCAAAAATTATTTAAAATAATAAAAAAATTAAATAACAAAAAAATTTCAAATGTGCCTCATATTCAGTTATTTACCCTATACATATGGCAGTTGCAGTGACTTATGCTCCATGCAATCCGAAAATATGAGTAAATTACCATAAGGCCATTTGGGGTAAATTAGTCATCATTGAATTGAAATGCTTCACTTCAATCCTGAAGAAGGCCATGGTGGCCAGACTACCCCATGGGAATGAGGTATCATTTCATTTCTTCTATGATATTTTAAGAAAATCATCGAACATAGTAATTCAACACAATCTTAAATGGAATTTCTATCATTTTGATTCCCTAAGAAGGCCATTATGGCTAGATTACTTCATGGGATACATATGTACAATTACTATTGATGGTTAAAACCATATCTGCAATGGGACTTGCCATGTAACAATAAAGCAACCCTCTTAAGGGATCCAAATCAATCATCTTGGTCAAGTGACTCATCACTTTATTTATTTTCCTTCCCTCATCGACTCGTCGCTTAAGGGGTAGTCATAATATCAACAATCATAATTAAAATCAACAAAGGATCACTCGATCATTTCAAATTACATTTGTCTTACAAATTATTTCTAACAACTATCATAAGCTTACCCTTTGTTGGGGTAAAAATCAAATATGATGAGATAAGCATTTGTCGCTTCGTCTATCAGTCCTACCCGATTATATCCAAAAGTTCCAAATCACCAAATTTAAGCCTTCCAAACTGTTGGAGGTAATGGTTCAAATATGTGCATATTTCTCATGATTGAGGCATCTGATGTTGATTAGATAAATGATCATCATACACCCTACAATGCGGCCCTAGGTGGTCTACTTTTTCTAAGTGTTGTGTTTTCCCATAATGCATCCCAAAAAGGGGCATTTGTAGACACCTAAAATGCATCATATTTAGGAAACTACTCATATGGGCACATTCGAAGACCATATGACTGATCTTGGACCTTTTCAAGATCTATAAATGGTCCTAACCACTCACAATGGGTATTTATGGCCCATTCAGGCACAACCGCTATCAACCAGAGTAGCCACCAACACAGGTCGCTAAAGCTGAGAGCAGCCATGGCTAGCCATTGCTTTGGACAACATCTAGAACTAAAATATAAAATAGTCATGAATGTGATCCTAAATCATGTAGGATGACTACACTTGCATTGGATTCAAGCATTTTTTTGCATGGATCTCCCAGAGATCCTCTTGAATGCCACTTCCATGCAAATCTAGAACTAAGCCTTTCCCTCCAACAACCAGTTACATGCAGATCTAGATCTTGGCTTCTCCAGGAAGCCAAGATCTAGAATTTGGGAGGCCTACATATGCATCCTCCTAGGAACAAGAAAGGATCTAATTTTTTATGTAGCAAAGCCCTAGCAAATTGGAGAGTGATTCTAAATCCCCTTGAGGAGTAACAAAGTGCTATCCAATTGAGCAATGATAAAGCACCATTCAAGAATTCAGTTCAACACATTTTTCATCACCAATCAATATCTGGATATGAAGGTGACCCTTGAACATTAATTTAGATGAAGTATTGAGTGTCACAACCCCTAGTTCATGAGGCAAAAAGTCACAGGTTTGTGGTCGTTGTCTTTGAAAATGGCCTACAATCACAACTACCCTGAGCAATAGCAGCCAGGGTTTGAGGTATCATTTCCTAAGTTTTAGCATAGGTTTCTCATTGTTTCTACTTTATCAGCTAATACTAGCATAGATCTATCTTTTCCATTACATTTGCACAATGATTTTTAAGTTATTTATGCATTTTTGCTTATCTTTGCATCATTATGATTTTATCATGCTTCTATGTCATTTCTTGTATATCTTCAAAAGGAGCCTCATCATGAGAGGATGCATATGCTACTTATTATTATATGTTGTTTTTTTGACAATAGATCATAGGTTCTTGGACTATTTTAAAGCATATTTGGCATCAGATACCTTCGAGCAAGTGAGAAGAAGGCATCATAAGCCCTTAAGCATATTCATGTTAAATTTAAGAAGCCTGCAGAGTACACCATCCCCATTTAGGGCTGTTGTGGAATTTATAATAATTGTATCAAGTATTTGGTATCCCTAAGAGGGACCTATTTGTAACCAGATTTCAATATGAATTAATGAAAAGAGATCTCATGTTTTTTTATTTGTTGTCTCTCATGCTTTCATGGTTTCATGCTTGGTATAATGGTGCAAATATCTTAGGTGTATGATTTTTAAGATCATACAAAAACTACAACATAAAAGTTTACCATGCTTCAATGTAACTCCCAGCTAGTGCTTCAAAAAGTATTTTGATGCCTTTTCCATTGGGTAATTATAGTCAAATTTAAAATATGGTGAAGAGAGGAGGGAGAAGATAAAACTAAACCAACCACATTTATTCAAATAATGCAACAAAGGTGATTAAGCATGCTAGTGAAAGAATATGCCATTTACAAATTCAAATGATGTAACATGTAAATATGACAAAATAAAACTGCATATAAAACTACTAAAAGGAGGAAGCATGATTGTGTTATCCAATAAATCATTACAATGGGAGTCTGATCGATGTAATCAGATCTCCCCAAGCAAATATAAATGAGTTCTCCATTCAAATGATGCAATAGAGAATTGTAACTCTTCATTAAAATGATGTAACAAAGAGCCTCTTGGATTCCAACCTTCGACACTAGAACTAATCTTAGTAAATTGGCCACATCCTCAGCAAAAACCTACATAATCATGTAGAAGAAAAGGGGTAATTAGATGAGACACAAAGGAAAATACAACCGACAAGGATGGGCACTCTGTTATACATCTTACAAAATTACTGTGCAAAAACTTGATGATGTTTCTTATTGTAAAAAATCTCTTAAATATCTTGATCACTTGGTCTGTAATAGCCAATATCTTCATCACCTTCACCTTGGTCCATAATAGCCACTATCTCCATCACCTTCATTTACTTTTTATTTATTTATTTATTTATTTTTAGGGTTTAGGATTTAGGCTTTTGAGGTTTAGGGTTTAGGGTTTTTTTTAAGTTTTAGGTTTTAGGGTTTCCCCCCCTTTTACAATGTAAGAAACCCTAAATCAAAACCCTACATCTTAAAGACCTAAATATAAGAAACTACTTTTTTTTGGATAATTTACCATTTTTGGCCAAAAAAACCCTATTTTTAGTAAGTTTCCAAAAAATCTTGGATGGGCCTAAAAATTAATACACATTATTGTATCACCCATATTAAGCCTTCTATAAAATATCAACACGTACTCATATCTGAAAAGTTATTAAATTAAAATATTCTTTCTTCCAATTTTCTAAAAAAACACTAAAATCCATTTTTGGGGCACTAGATGAAGGAATTAGGGCTTGATAAAACACTAAAAAATATTCAAGGCTTCTAAAGAATCCTTGCCATGATGTTTTCCACCTCTTCATCTAGCTCCCTATAAAATTTCAATCTGATCCAACGGTCAAATAAAAATTTATGCTTTCTGGAAGATAGGCTCCTGCAACAACCTTATTTAGGCCAAATATTTATTGGAAAAAATACCTTAGGAAAATAAAAATAAAGACCTAAACTTGGTGACATGAAAACTTTCATTGATCTTGGAGGGTGAAACAAGACTTTAAAAGGACCAAAAAATTTCAATAATTGGAAAGTACTGAAGGGGGGATTGCAAATTTGAAAAGACCATAGGACACCAAAAATTCAAAAAAGTAGGGTAAACTCAAGTTGAATTTTGAGGATCCAACAGTGACCCTGTTAAACTAAGTGTGCATGTGATATATTCCATTTGTGGATGGAGGTGCAACTATGAGTTATTGGAGTTCAATATGTGGAAAAAGGTCAACTCTTTCTTGCGCATAACCGGTTATGGGGGATATGAGGAACTAGAGTGAATTGTGGATGATGTGGCCATGTGGGATGGAAGGGTGAGTGGTCTCGTTGAATAGAGGTGAATGATTGTGTAGCTTAGGTAATAATCAATCAATTATTTAATAGATTAATTAATACTTAGAAAAATTAATATTAATTAATATTAATTATACTAATTAATTATGACTTAATTAATTAGTGTTTATTATGCTTAGTTTTGGTGTCTACACTTAGGAGTAATTATGCATGTAAACAAAGAATCATTTCTAGGATAGCTCTTGTTTGTTTGCATCATTGTTCTCTTGCATCTTTTTATAGTATTTTTAGTAACTATAGTTTTCTTTTTTTTTTAGGCCAAACTTAGGTGACTATAAGTTACACATTAAACACCCTCTTCTTAAGAATTGGAGTGAGTCTTTAAAACAATCCAGATGAACCCCCAAAACCTTAGATAATCATCAAGCCTAAGTGTGAGGACCATAGCCTTGCAGTTATCTCGACTCTGAATGGAACCATCAAGAATCATCTCCATTGGTTTACCTCCTCTACATTTTGGTGAACCTAACATGACCACCTTCTTAGTGCCCATTAGGAAAATTTTTCCTTTTTTATTTTTTTACTTAAACAAGACCAAATAAAATTGATTGTGTATATTAGATCATAAAATTTAATAAATTCACATCTTTTGTGTCTTGAGTAGTTTTTATTTTCAACCATTTTTCCTTCAACCATGGCACATACCCTTAGGAGTAAGTGAAAGATCTTGGATCCTAGTGAATTTTTATTGTGGAATGATAATGACCATATTGATAGGGAAAACACCAATATAGAGGATGATGATACTTTGACTAACAATAACTATAATTTTATGGAAAGGCCTCATGACCAAATAATTTTTAAATCAAATAATCACATCTTAAACTTCTTTTGGCAAAACAAATAAATCATGAATGAAATCTTAGAAAAGGACATCCACTTCAATGAAGTTGGACCGTCCCATCATCAACCTAGTTCTCATTATAATATTCATGTTAATCCTCTATTTCAATAGTATTATCAAAATCTAATATTAATCCATTTCACAATCCTACTTATGCTACTACTACAACAACCAATATTGGAGGTATTTCTCAATCACCTCCAACTAGTAGCATTCCTCAAAATCATACTCAATTTTATTCTAATAATAATCCTTATTTCAATAAAAATATTTCTCTTCCTCCTAATGTCAACAATTGTTCTTCTATTCCACCAACTACAAATCATATTCCTCCATAAGATACTACAAAAAAATCCTCCTTTTATAACCCTTATCATAAGAGTATCAACGCTTCAAACATTTAACCAAGTACCATATCAACAACCTATGACAAACAATTGCAACCCACCTTTAGGGAATTTTAGAATTAACATACCAACAATACAACCTTTAATGTTGCACAAAAATAACCCCAAAATTCAAAGCCTAACCATTTTAGTAAAATATTTAGCTCAAAGGATGGACACATTGCAAACCCCTAGCTTCAATAATTATTATAGAGAACTGTGCAACCAACCCTTAGATCCTATAGTAACCGCTATGTTGGACATTTTGAGATAATTTAGTTGTCATTGATGTCAAGGTGAAAAGTTGTCATTGATGCCAAAGTGAACACATGAAGCTATCATTAATACCATGGAGTACATCATCATTAACACTAGGAAGCAATGCAAAGAGATGGAGAAACGTTGTCCAAATATGTTTTTATAAGGGTTTTTGTTAAAACCATGGTGGCACATTAAAAGGTTTTTTATTAAAACCATATTGATAGTTCTCTAATATTGTGATGGTAGAATTAAGGTTTTTATTAAAACCAAGGTGGCAAAATTATTTTTCATCAACCTAGTGAAGTGTAAATGAAAAATTGATATTAACTCAAAGAGGGATTTAATTTTTTATTAAATTCTAAAGTTTATAAATTAAATTTATAATATTTAAATTCTTTTGAATTTAAATTAATTATAAATTATAATTTATACAAGCCGACATCATCAAGTTGAATCATCCACCGATGTGTGCAAAGCAAATGAAGGGTATTTAAACCCTAATAAAATCCTTAGGGAAGAGAGTAATGTGAATTAATATACAACACAAAATATGAAGCCTTTGAAATTTGTGAGTTGTGTAATTGTCGAAGCAGTACAGTGCATTGTAATTAGGGCAACGCATCATGATAAAAGTAGTGCATGGTGTTCGAGTGAGGAACAAAGCATAGGGAGAAGTGCTCATAGTCTATCTTGGTGCTAGATTCAATATAAGGGCAAAGGCTTTGAAGCCTTTGTGAAGAGGCTTAAGCTACCTTAGATCTTAAGCTAAGCACGTGGAGTGCTTAACTCACATGGCTAGCAAGCCATAGCTAAAGCGCCAACCGAAGAAGAAGGCATAGGGTTGAAACTCCGAAAAACATGGAAGGGGGTTCACCAAAGTTTTTTATGATTTAAATTTTGATTTTTGCATAATACTCAGGTTTAGGAGGTATAATGGAATATTTGTGATATTTGATCATTGTGCTAAGGTTTTAAGGGTGTTTGTGGAATTTGATAAATTGTCCTAATATTTTAAGGGTGTTTGTGGAATTTAATAAATTGTGCTAAGGTTAGGGAGTTATAAGGTGATATTAATTTATTTACCTAAGTGATAAACAAGTGCTTTATTAAGGTAAATATTATTTTATCTTAGGAGATAGAAATTAAGTTGGAATATCAATTTTGTGAAATAAAGAAATTGAAGGTGTGTTTTGAAAAGAACATGAGTATCATTGTTATGTGAGAGTTGTTTTATAAGCATTGTTGTTGAAGTGAGTTGTTGAGCAAAGAACTTGAACTAGGGTTTGAAAAGAACATGAGTATCATTGTTATGTGAGAGTTGTTTTATAAGCATTTTTGTTGAAGTGAGTTGTTGAGCAAAGAACTTGAACTAGGGTTTGAAAAGAACATGAGTATCATTGTTATGTGAGAGTTGTTTTATAAGCATTGTTGTTGAAGTGAGTTTTTGAGCAAAGAACTTGAACTAGGGTTTGAAAATAATATGAGTATCATTGTTATGTGAGTTATTTTATAAGCATTGTTGTTGAAGTGAGTTGTTGAGTAAATAACTTGAACTAGGGTTTCAAAAGAACATGAGTATTATTGTTATGTGAGATTTGTTGAGCATTTTTGGAAATATTTTGAGTGAGTGATCATATGCTTGGACTAGGGTTTGTGAGCAAGGATTATTTCATTGAGTAATTGATTGATTAAATTTGGTTGAGCCTAGTCAAGCGGATGTGTGAAGTGATTGTTCAAGTTCCATAAAACAAACTATTCTATATTCCAAATTGATTTGAGAAAGTGATGAGAATTGAGTTGAATTTGAAGCATATTGAGTCTCTAACAATTCTCCTTATGTTTCTAAAAGAGTGATTGAAAGAAATTGAGCATTGTAATTAGTATAGAGTATATTGAGTCTCTAACAATTATCTTTATGTTTCTATGATATTGGATAAGTTTTGTGTGGAATTGTTGAGCTGATTTTAGGCAAGTCTTTAAGAAGACTTGTAGATAGATTTGGTGTGATATTTTATAGAAGCTTACAATAAAGATATTGAGCAGATTGGATAAGTTCTGTGTGGAATTTTTTAGTAGATTTGGACAAGTTCTATGTGGAATTTTTGAGAATATTTGAGCAAGTTATGTGTGGATTTGTTGAGAAGATTGGACAAGTTCTGTGTGGACTTGTTGAGTAGATTGGACAAGTTATGTGTGGACTTGTTGAGAAGATTAAACAAGTTCTATGTGGACTTGTTGAGCAGATTGGACAAGTTTTGTGTGGACTTGTTGAGTAGATTGGACAAGTTCTGTGTGGACTTGTTGAGCATATTGGACAAGTTTTGTGTGGACTTGTTGAGCATATTAGACAAGTTCTATGTGGACTTGTTGAGTAGATTTGGACAAGTTCTGTGTGGACTTGTTGAGTAAATTGGACAAGTTCTGTGTGGACCTGTTGAGTAAATTGGATAAGTTTTGTGTGGAATTGTTGAGTAGATTTGAGAAAGTTATATGTGGACTTATTGAGCATATTTGAGCAAGTTATATGTGGACTTGTTGACCAAATTTAAGGATAGAGTTTGGTGCATATTTGAGGACATATTTGTGCCAGACCAAAGATAGAGATTGAGTAGATTTGTTCTAGACTAAAGGATTGTGTTTAGTGTAGATTTGAGATAGATATTTGGAGGTGACAAAGTAGAGAGGACAATAGTCTCCAGTGTATAGATATCCATTAGCTAGGGCAGTGAGGACAGGTATTCTGAGTGGGGATAAGAGTATTTAGCAGAGAGAGATCCACAAGAGTGGAGGTAGTAGTATTCTAGAGGATCACCAACCAGAGCAGAGGAGAAGGAGTTCTCCTATGGATAGAGATCCACAAACTTGATTTATGGGATTGGTGAATCCTTTGGACAGAGGTCCATAAAAATTGTAATAGGGAAAGGATTCCCAAGAGATTGATTGAGAAAATTTTAGTGAAATATTTTCTTCGTGGAGTAGCCCACATTGGGTGAACCATGTAAATTGTGGTGTCTCTATTATGTGTGGTGATTTGTGCATTGCTTTGATTACTACTATTGATATTGCTATCTTTACATTGCATAATATTGATTGGGAAAGAAAAAATAAAAAGTGGTATTATACTATTCATCCCCCCTCTCAGTATAAGATTGTGTTCTTCAATTGATATCAGAGCGGGTTCCTTCAAAATATTTTAACAACTTGAAGGAAAATCTAACAAGAACACAATGGATTATAAGAATGTGTCCTCAGATAATTCAGCACCAATATTTTATGGAAGTGACTATATGTATTGGAGTACGAGAATGAAGATCTACCTGATGGCACTCGACAATGAAATTTGGAAATTAGTTGATTTTGGATATGATCCCTTGATTAATCCTCATACATATAAGGAAGGTAAAATCCTACAATATTACAATTCAAAAGCAATGAATGCACTTTTGAGAGGTTTTCATAGAATAGAGTCTATTAAAGTTATGCATTGTCAAACTGCTAAAGACGTGGGATAAATTAAAAATATATATATATGAAGGAAATAAATGTGTCAAGAAAGCAAAGATGTAAAATATAAAAGAACAATTTGAAGAGTTAAGAATTAAGGATGAGAAAAATATTAGTACTTATCTTATTCAAATTGATGAGGTTGTTAATTCTATGAAAGGACTTGGAATTAAGATTGATGAATTGGATGTTTGTGATAAATTTTTGAGAACTCTTCCAAATAGATTTAGTGAAAAGGTTTATGATATAGAAGTGTCAATGGATGGTGATAATTTGAAAAAAGATATGTTGCTTGGTATTCTTAAAACACATGAGATAAGAACAAAATATCTTATTCCCAAGAAGGAAGCATCATTCAAAGCAATCAATAAGACTAAGGGTTAGAAGTTAGAATCAAGCAATGAGTCATCCAGTGATGAAGAAGTAAATTATGGCAGAAGGAATAAGGATTCAAGAAGATCTAGAGATACAAGATCTATTAAATGTTTCAATTATGGAAAGTATGGTCATTATGCAACTGACTGTCAAGAGTCTAAGAATAACAATGATGAAGAGAAACAAGATCACAAGAACAGGGAATCAGAAAGACATAGGCACCAAAAGAAAAGCAAGGATGGATAAAATAGAAAATTAAATAAGTTCTTCCAAAGGAAAAAGAGGAGCTACAATGCGGATAATTCAAGTAAGTACTCAAGTGACAATGATGCTAGTTTTTCAGATAATGATAGAGATGAAGTCCTATTTATGATTGAAGAAAAAAAACAAGTTAAGAAAAGGACTCCAATAATTCTCAAGTTTTTTATATGTGGTAACTTTGGACATCTTGAAGATGATTGTACAAGGTATGGCTGTAGTTTCAGTGATGATGAATATGAGTATGCATTTGAAGGACTAAATTAAAACCTTATAATGGCATTAGAAGAATAAGTACGTAATCCTATAGAAGACAAGCCAACAAAAAATAAAGATGTGGACAAAGGCAAAAAAATAGAGGAATATTCAGAGAAATATGGATATGATCTCAAGGAAGAACTTATTTATGCTCTTGAAACAATAAATAAGGTAAGAAAGCAAAACTCCAAACTTGAAGTTCAAATTTCAAGAATGTGATGAAGAGAGAAGATTGCTTATAGAAGATTTAGAAAAATCAAAGGCTAAGGCAAAAAGGTTCAAGGATAAGTTAGAAGCAAATATTTTAGAATGTGAAAATTTAACACAAGAAGTGGCACTACTAAGAGAATATTTAGAAGACTCCAAAGTCAAGATAAAAGAGTTAAAAAACAACTCAAAGAATTTGGATAAGTTCATTAAGATACAAAAGACTACATCAAGTAAAAGGTCTTGGATTTGAACAGGTTCAAAAGAAATGGGAAGGAAAGTCAACCTCAAGTTTTGGAGGAGAAGATACTTCATATGAGGATAATTTAGAAGAAGATAGTGTAAAATAGAGTGAGACATCTGAGGATGAGTTGGACAATAGAGATTTCAACAAGAATAAGAACAATGCACAAATAAGATATAGATGGAACACCAATCATAATAGGTCAAAAGAGACTAAGAGACAAATGAGGTTAAGACAAGGAAACTTCAGTGGAAGTTGCTTTTCATGTCACAAGTTTGGGCACATGGCTTCACAGTGCAGGAAGTAGGAAAGACAGGAATATGGGAATAGATAGATTTTCCATGGGTATTGCTACTCATGTAATCAGTTTGGTCACAAGGCAATGAATTGTAGGTTTCATGACAGAAGAAGGTATGGCTTCACTAGGATAAATTCTAAGACATTTACACCTCCAAGGAATAATAACATTAAGTGTTACAAGTGCAATAATGATGGTCACACAACAAAGTTGTTTAGAGTAGATATTCCAAAATCAATCATGAACAGGAACAGGAACAGGATCAAGAACATGGATATGAACATGAATAGGAATAGGAACATGGATATGAATATAAATAGGGATAGGAATTTAGACATGGACAAGAACATGGACATGGAAATAAATAGTTAGATCAATCATAAGGATTAGATAAGAAGGAAAGAGGATAAAGGTAAAGAACAATACTTTTTGGGAGTAGAAATACTCCCACCCCAAAATTAACCACCTCAAGAGGAGGTGGGGGAGGGGCTAAGCTAAGAGGCTCATTCTTAGCCCCAAGCCCCAAATTTGACCCTTTGCCATTGATGTCAAAGGGGGAGATATTTGAGTAAGGGGGAGATATTTGGTATTTGATAAAAGAGGAGAGAGCATTGAGCCAAGGGGAGCATTGTCCTAGGGGGAGCAAAACAAAGGAAAGGTCAAGTTTTTGGTAAAAAGAAGTTGGGTTGCCATAAATGACAAAGGGAGATATTTTTGGACATTTTGAGCTCATTTAGTTGTCATTTATGTCAAGGTAAAAAGTTTTCATTGATGCCAAAGTGAACACATGAAGTTGTCATTAATACCATGGAATACATCATCATTAATACCAGGAAGCAATGCAAAGAGATGGAGAAAATTTATCCAAATATATTTTTATAAGGGTTTTTGTTTTTTTTTTTAATAACATGGTGGAATCGGTAGCCACCACGAATCTGGGCAGGTTGTCCAGCTTTTATGGCCACCATAGTATTCTACGTTGTTCACCTTGAAATCTACCACACATATCTTCACGTAGTCTGCCCCTATAACCGCCATGCCACAATCATTTTAAACCTTTTACGCCACTGAAAGCACAAGGAAAGGGACAAGCGTTCAGTCCGACGAGGCCCGATATTTGAACCTTGGACCTCCGCCGCCTTATGGGGTTTGAATGAACCAATTGGTCTACACCTCGGACCTTTTATAAGGGTTTTTGTTAAAACCATGGTGGCACATTAAAATATTTTTTATTACAACCATAATGATAGTTCTCTAATATTGTGATGGTAGAATTAAGGTTTTTATTGGCAAAATTATTTTTCGTCAACCTAGTGAAGTGCAAATATTAATTTGATATTAACTCAAAGAGGGCTTTAATTTTTTATTAAATTCTAAAGTTTATAAATTAAATTTATAATATTTAAATTATTTTAAATTTAAATTAATTATAAATTGTAATTTAGACAAGCCAACATCATCAAGTCGAATCATCCGCCGACATTGTATGCAAAGCAAATGAAGGGTATTTAAATCCTAAGACAAACCTTAGGGAAGAGAGTAATACGAATTAACATACAATGAAAAATCCAGAGCCTCCAAAAGTTGTGAGTGGTGTAATTTTTAAAGTAGGAAAACGTGTTGTAATCAGGGTAGTGCATCGTTATTGAGGTAGCGCATGGTATTCGAGCGAGGAACAAAGCAAAGGGAGAAGCGCTCA
Organism: Wollemia nobilis; assembly: GCA_028583015.1. Lineage (NCBI taxonomy): Eukaryota > Viridiplantae > Streptophyta > Pinopsida > Araucariales > Araucariaceae > Wollemia > Wollemia nobilis. The sequence goes on from JAQPPZ010017052.1 coordinate 11,289,878, forward strand.
TAGTATAGCTTGGCACTAGACATAGAATAATGCCAAAGGCTTTGAAGCCTTTGTGAAGAGGCTTAAGCTTAGCACATGGAGAACTTAGCTCACACGGCTAGCAATTCACAGCTAAGGCACCAGCCGAGGGAGAAGGTACAAGGTCAAAACTTCAAAAAACACATAATGGGGTTCACCAAAGGTTTTTATGATTTAAATTTTTATTTTTGCATAATACTAATATTTAGGAGGCATAAAGGAATATTTGTGATATTTTATCATTGTACTAAGGTTTTAAGGGTGTTTGTGGAATTTGATAAATTGTGCTAAGGTTTTAAGAGTGTTTGTGGATTTTGATAAATTATGCTAACGTTAGGGAGTTATAAGGTAATATTAATTTATTTACCTAAGTGGTAAATATGTACTTTATTAAGGTAAATATAATTTTATCATAGGAGATATAAATTAAGTTGGAATATCAATTTTGTGAAATTAAGAAATTGAAGGTATGTTTTGAAAAGAACATGAGTATCAATGTTATGTGAGAGTTGTTTTATAAGAATTGTTGTTGAAGTGAGTTGTTGAGCAAAGAACTTGAACTAGGGTTTGAAAAGAACATGAGTATCATTGTTATGTGAGAGTTGTTTTATAAGCATTGTTGTTGAAGTGAGTTGTTGAGAAAAGAACTTGAACTAGGATTTGAAAAGAACATGAGTATCATTGTTATATGAGAGTTGTTTTATAAGCATTGTTGTTGAAGTGAGTTGTTGAGAAAATAACTTGAACTAGGATTTGAAAAGAACATGAGTATCATTGTTATGTGAGAGTTGTTTTATAATCATTGTTGTTGAAGTGAGTTGTTGAAAAAAGAACTTGAACTAGGATTTAAAAAGAATGAGTATAATTTTTATGTGAGATTTGTTGTTGAGCATTGTTGGAAACATTTTGAGTGAGTGATCATATGCTTGGACTAGGGTTTGTGAGCAAGGATTATTTCATTGAGTGATTGGTTGAGTAAATTTGGTTGAGCCTAGTCAAGTGGATGTGTGAAGTTATTATTCAAGTTCCATAAAACAAACTATTCTATATTCCAAATTGAGTTGAGAAAGTGATGAGCATTGAGTTGAATTTGAAGTATATTGAGTATCTAACAATTATCCTTATGTTTCTAAAAAAGTGATTGAAAGAAATTGAGCATTGTGATTAGTATAGAGCATATTGAGTATCTAGCAATTCTCTTTATGTTTCTATGAGATTGGACAAGTTTTGTGTGGACTTGTTGAGCTGATTTGAGGTAAGTCTTTGAGAAGACTTGTGGACAAATTTAGTGTGATCTTTTGTGGAAGCTTATAATATAGATATTGAGCAGATTGGAAAAAAATTGTGTGGACTTGTTTAGCAGATTTGGACAAGTTCTATGTGGACTTGTTGAGCAAATTTGAGCAAGTTTTGTGTGGACTTGTTGAGTAGATTGGACAAGTTTTATGTGGACTTGTTGAGCAGATTGGATAAGTTCTATGTGGACTTGTTGAGTAGATTGAAAAATTTCTATGTGGAATTATTGAGTAGATTAGACAAGTTCTGTGTGGACTTTTTGAGTAGATTGGACAAGTAATGTGTGGACTTGTTGAGCAGATTGGACAAGTTCTGTGTGGACTTGTTGAGCATATTGGACAAGTTTTGTGTGGACTTGTTTACCAGATTTGGACAAGTTCTATGTGGACTTGTTGGGAATATTGGACAAGTTTTGTGTGGAATTTTTTAGCATATTTGAGCAAGTTTTGTATGGAATTGTTGAGCATATTTGATAAAGTCTGTGTGGACTTGTTGAGCAGATTTAAGGACAGATTTTGGTGTAGATTTGAGGACATATTTGTTCCATAACACATATAGATATTGAGAAAATTTTTACTAGACCAAAGGACTATGTTTAGTGCAGATTTGAGCCAAATATTTGGAGGTGACAAAGCAGAGAGGATAGTAGTCTCCAGTGGATAGAGATCCATTAACCTGGGTAGTGAGAATAGGTCTTGTGAGTTGGGACAAGAGTATTTAGTGGAGAGATATGCACAAGCCAGTGTAGTGGAGGTAGTAGTCTTCTAGAGGATCACCAGCCAGAGCATAAGAGAATGAGTTATCCTATGGATAGAGATCCACAAACTTGATTTAGGGGATTGGTGTATCATTTGGATAGAGGTCCATAAACATTGTAATAGGGAAAGGATTCCCAAGATATTGATTAAGAAAATTTTAGTGAGATATTTTCTCCATGGAGTAGCCCACATTGGGTGAACCACGTAAATTGTGGTGTTTCTATTATGTGTGGTGATTTGTGCATTTCTTTGATTACTACTATTTATATTGCTATATTTACATTTCATAATATTGATTGGGAAAGAAAAATTAAAAAGTGGAATTATACTGGTGACCCCTCCTCTTAGTATAAGCTTGTGCTCTTCACACTAGGCCATACCCCAAAAAGTTTCCCACACCAATATTGCCAATCTATAAGGGAATAGAGGACACAATTGAATATTTAAAATGTTTATAACAACCTATCATGACATTATCTATGATGACATATTGTTACTAAAAATATTTCTTAAGAGTCTTGGAGGAGTAGCTTTGGAGTGGTACTATCAACTACCTTGTCAATATTTAAGGAATTTTGAGTAAATATTTAAAATGTTTGTCCAATAGTTTGAATCATATGTGGAAAAGTGAGTTACCTTCCAATATTTATATCTCATTAAATAAGCTAAGGATTAGAGTTATTATATTTCATATCCCAATGGAGAGGACTAGTTGGAATATTACAGTATACCCCACCTCTTGAGGATATGATAGAAATTATTATCAACTTACAAGAAAAACTCTCATATGAATTAGAGATTGCAATTGTCACATATTTTGACAAGAAGATGACTTAGCTAGAAGAATGAAAAAATATCTTATTAGAAGTGGATAACTTAAACTTAGAAAATAAGATGAAAGGATGATGAAACCACAATATAAGAACACGCATGTGGTAGGTGGGATCACTGATAATAGATAGACTAATAATATTAAGACAAGTTTTTTGTAAAATTTGGTGCTCAAAAAACCTCACAGACCTCCACCAAGGACTCAACCAAACTTTATCATACATCCTTAATTAACTCTTAAGATATAATATTATAAATTTACCCAACATAAGACAACCTAATACAACAACAACTTGGTACAAACCAAACCAAAATTATGACTATCATAGAGTGGACAGACATCTTACATATAAATGTAAAATATTTAAGCTTATAGTCCAAGACTTAATAAATTAGGGCCATTTTTATTATAGGTGATTCCCAGCATAATCCATCTACCAACCAGGATATGGGGATATTTCAAAATCCTCTACCCAACTAACCAAGTGTCTTATCATGTCATACCACATCCATATGATCACATGGTTGGCATGATAGCAAAAATGACTAGACAAAAAGTTCAAACACAACAATCCTAGCAACCTCAGACACAAGCAACTCCAACCACTAGATAACTCTCTAGAACCAATAAAATAAAGAGTACTAGCATCAAAAAGCCAACATTAGTATTGAAACATCAACCAAAAATTTTCTTTGAACTTAAATAGCAATTATCTAGTACACTAGCTAATATTTTCCTCTTAGAATTTCTTTAGAATTCCTCTTTCCATAGAGAAGCCTTAGTCAATATTTTAAGTCAACATTCCACCCCACAAGATCTTCCACCTAGTAACATAGATAATATTGCAGGTACTCTTGGGATTAATCACATATCATTCTACAAATATGATCTTCCTTTGATAAATTTATGATTGAATTTCCCATTTTACATCACTGGATATACTAGGAAATATTTTATCAAGAGTATCTTTGTAGATAATGGTTCCTCCCTCAATATATGAAGCTATCAATTATTTCAAAAAATTGGACTAAGAGATGAATATATAACTAAGTTTGATGTAATTATCAAATATTTATCCCAATGATTCCCAAGAGGCCTATGGCATTATCTCCCTTCCCCTTAAGGTAGAACCCAAAATCCTTATGTTATTTTATGTAGTATCTTGTCAAACCTCTTTCAATATTCTTCTTAGATACCCTTGAATCTATGCTATGAGGGTTATATTTTCAACCCTTGTTTGATGTATTAAATATAAATTTAAGAATCAACTCATAAAAATATTGGGTGACCCTCGTCCATTTTAATATTCTTCTTAGACACCCTTGGATCTATGCTATGAGGATTGTATCTTCAACCCTTCTTTGATGTATTAAATATAAATTTAAGAATCAACTCATAACCATCTCGGGTGACCCTCATCCATTTCAATACTATTCAATTATTGAGAAGGCCTAGAGACAAATTAATTTTGGTCTAACTGTATCTCTCAATAAATTTCCTCTCTCTTCTTCTTAATCCTCTATATTTTCTCCTTCATATAAAATCACTAAAAAATTCAAGAACTTAAGAATTAGCGAGGATCCTCAAATCATCAATTCTTCTAAGGATCAATTTAATCAACTCGTTCAAAATCCTCTCATTGACTTAGCCAAGCTACCACATTCACCTTGAATCATGGGTTTACCCCATAAGAAGGGTGAAGTAGTACACATAGGAATGTGTACCTTTACTTACGTGGGAACTTCCCATGAAGAAATACCAAAATCAAGACATATAATCAATAACAATGCAATCAAAGTTGAACCTATCCTAGTCTAAACAAAAATTTAAAAATAGCATTCATGAACATATGATGCTAAGATCATCCCTAAAATTTATATGTAGGGCTAATCCTAATGCAATAGAATAAATTTCTTGATACCTTTGACATCAAGGACCAAAACATCCAATATTAAGCATAATAAAACACCCACTTCTATTCTATCGTTCTTGCTATGTCACCATTTATGAAAGAAGATATTACACTTGGACTATTAACAAAGGATATGACATACCTTGGAAATAGTTCCTCAAGTAGTATGTTATAATCTTTGGACATAAATCCTAGTAGATCATTCCTTCCTTCTCTATTGAAGATAGCAAACTAGGAATCAGTGGTTTTAGTTGCACCTACAAGGATAAAGGACAAAGAGAGAATAAGAAATTAATGTCATAATAGCAAGAAAGGAGAGAGCTAAAAAAAATATTAGAAAAATCATGTAAGTCATTGTAGTAGATGAATTTTTGGTAAGTAAATAAGAAATAAAATGGGTATTTATGTTAGATGAAAAATATAACTTTCCTTTTTGAGGTTGGTGACTAGATTTACACTATTTTTAGAGCTATCAATTGCAACCACTGGTCCAAACAATGCACTATCTCCACCCTAGGTGTGCATAGATGCTATAATCATGACCATACATCAAAAAACCTAATATTAAATCAATGACCATGATTATAAATTAAATTTATGATCTTTGCACCATTGATTTTTAAGATGCATTATTTGAAAGACATGTGTAAACATATCCCTTAATCATAACTCTATTATTAATTCAAGGTTTTTAGAAATCTAACAAGAAAAAAAATAAAAAAATATGGAAATTTTTGTGATAATTGGACAAAAAAATGGAACCAAAACCATCATCCAACATTTCTCATTGTTGTCCTACCCAAGGACTAACAAAGTTAGTCCACCCTTATCCCATAAATAGGAGGATGAGAATCTTCACCACCTGCAAATTTAGTTGTTAGTGCTCTTTTTATAAATACATATTCACCATTCCTAAGGACCATGGGATATACCATAGGAGATAGCCACTCATGAGTCCTTAGGAAAAAAAAAATCTATATACGATAGCCAAAGTAACAAAAATAAAATTTCTATGGTTTAGAGTAAATATTAAATTTTTGTTAGTTTTGATTCTAGTATTTATGCAAAAGTGTACACTTTTTAAAATGAAAAATAGAAAAAGAAAAAACACAACAAAAAATGTGAAAGTAGAGGAAAATATAAATGATACTAATATGTACTTGCCCCTAAAAAATTTGGTTGAAATAAATTGATTTCTACTTGCCCATGCAACACAAAGGAATTTACTTGTAAAAAATTCCAAAGAACTAAAAAATGCTAGTTGGATGTAAAGTGGGTAAAAATGTAATATATAGATGAGTTTAGAGTAATCCAAAACCCCTAGGAACACTATATGATATCTCTACAAAAATTGACAAAATATTATTCTAGAAATAATTTTTGTAGTAAAATATTCAAAAAATCTATTTAGGGTAAAAATTTGAATTATGAATTTTATTTTCATATTTACTTCTAGACTTTTAATAAGCAGTACTTGTTTACAAAAACTTCAACTTGAATATAGATACAACCAATTATGTGTGAATTTGGAGGTGATTCTAGAGAGGTAGGTCCCCCAATGTTTCCTTGTATTTTATTTATTTTTTGCTAAAATTGAAAAAACTAAGAAAACAAGGTTAATGAACAAAATCTTAGTTAGGCTAGTTAAGAAATAGGTAGGATAATATGGAGATTTCCATCAAGACAAAAAAATTACCAAGGTGGTGTAATTTACATGAGCCAACGAAAAATGGCCAACAAATGCCCTAGAAGACCTAAAAATTGAGGTCAACCAAGATTGCCATTTTTAGAAAAGTGGAAATTATGGTCAAACCTAGTGATTTTGGCCACAAGCAAAAAAATGATGATCATGGCCCAAATGGACGATCATAGAAAATGGGGAAATCATGGTCACCCACCAAAAACATGGATGATCATGGCCAAAAATTATAATTGTAGAGAAATATGGAGATCTCGGTCACACACTAAAAGGGATGATTATAATCTTATCTAAATAGGGATGATCTTGAACCTGACCAAGATACATGATAAGACCTGGTGATTATAGTAAATAAAATTGAGAGACTAAGCTTCCTTGAGGAATGGCTTGACAAGGTAAGGCTAGGAAAGGAAAATACTAGGGAAAAGGACACAACCAAGGATGAAATTATAAGGGAAGAACTAGTAGTCACCATCACTAGTAGGACGAGATAACTACCTATGGTGGCATAGAGAACCTTCTAGATGTAGGATTGGCTATGATAGGGCATGACTAAGTAGGTAAGATGTCTTAAATTTTGTCCCACTAGTCATTATCTTATGATTGTATGCTCTTATAGAATAAAACAACCAACACCTTTTTATAGAGGTTGATGAGGCATGAAAATGCCTCATTTTAAAAGACCTTTGATATTTTTTTGTACCAATAGAATATTTATTGTTTTGAATTTTGCATTAATAATGTGTTTATATAGGGTAAATAAGAGTAAGTATTCACTTATATGGATAGAGTATAGTTTTTTTCCTAAGTTAGGCAATAAAGGACCAATCTATTGTATTTTGTCAAGCTAATGCAATAGAAAGAAGGGTTTTGTAGCTTTTATCACACTAGAGGATTTTAACAAAAATAAGATCATGTTGTAGATCCACTCTTTGCATAAGGTTGTATTTAGATATAGCATTCAATAGATACTCTATTTACAAGCACCAAACAAGACTGGGACCTGTTGCTTGGACCCAAGTTGACCGAATTAGCCACAACATTGTAACAGCTAGATAAAAGTATTATTATGATACCCTAGAGATGATTTGGAACTAGATGACAATAGTATACCTATTTATACTCAATAAAACACTTATTTGGACATATTTCCACCTTGTTATAGATTTTGGTCAATAACTTTTGACCAATAAAAATAGTCATAACCAAATGTTGTTACCAACTGGTAATAGCTAAAGAGAAGATAAAAACTATCAAATTCTGAGTGTAAACATTAGGGACTACTTTTGCTGTAATTTATTTATTCTCAAATCATTCTAAATTGGTAGGTAGGATGCACTTAGGTTGTTGGATTATTTAAATTATCGAGTGTAACCTTCAACTTTTCTTTACCTACTAATTAAGAATAGAGTTGTTATATGAATATTTTGTTATTAGAACCATTCAAATGTATAGGTATGATAGGGCCTTGTCCTCTCCATTATTTATAGAGAAATAGCCTAGGACCTAGAAGGGAGGAAAGAAGGAATAGTAAGGTTATTCCAGTAATTTTCTACTATACTTTATAATAGCTAATTGCTAAAACTCTATGTAATAAAACTCTATTATAATCTACTATTGAGTCACATCTCCTCCCTTCCAAGTTGCTATGAACAAGGGTCCACTCCTAGAAAAGTTCAAGGTAATTTCATTTATACTTTATTTTTGGTGCATTAATAGATTAGATATTGTTGCCATTTCATGCATTCATAGTAATTAATTAGTACATCATTTGTTTCTCAAGAAAAATATAGTTAATTACATTTATTTTAGATTTATTTCTTGCAATATAATTTAATTTTTTGCACCAATTTTTTGTTTTCCTATAAATGATGCTACTTAGCTTAAGCCTTTCCATTTTTAGCTATGGTTAGAAGCTTAGTTCTATTCTCTAAATTACAACAACTTAGAACTTCAAGACCTGATTTGAACCAAATACTTCCTAGCACATATTGTCCATAGGACACCACCCCTAGTTTGAAAAATTTAAAAGTGACCTTATTAAAGTGTGGTAATAATGACACCCATCACTTTTTGGCACCATTTCTAGGGAACACAATGTTGCTAAGAAAATGTGCCACATCTAATATTGTTATATTTTGTTATATTATTAATTAGTTATTCATGTAGACTTGTGAAAAACCACATATTTTTTATTGAATTTTGTGTTCTATAATTGATCCCCATAGTCATGATAAAATTGTGATTATATGATTAAAGGTTTTAAAAGTTAAAATGCTTAACCACATTTCCATTACTCAACCCAAATCAATTTTAGTTGATCTATTGTTTCCTCAATTTCCATATTTAAATAATGTAGACACCAAAACAGCACCCATACAATTATGTGACTGCAAACACTGATCGCTTTGACAAACACAGCCCCCAGGGCAGCCCTCAGAGGTCAAACAGTGGTCCTAACCACTTCCATAGCAATTTTGTAAGGTCAGGAAGCAATTTGGTACATTTAGACACTTTGCCCAGTACTCGTCTCACCTAGGGACGATTACTAACTTGCAATCGTCCCACCCAGGGACGATTGTTTTAATCGTCCCACCCAGGGACGATTACCAAGTTTAACGGGCAAAATGACAAACGACGCCAAGTGGCAGCACAAAACAATTAGTTGATGACTCCTGCCTTGCATGCGTGTGTAGGTGGACAGAAGGGTCGTTAGAGGACTATCACAAGAAGAAATTATGAAAACACAAGTCAATGGAGGACTCCCCTCCCTCATGAGGAGACATGACTGCCACATGGCACCTATGACCAACACATGGCGTTTGTGCTTCCTTCCCAAAGGAGACCCCTTGGGTCTATAAAAGGTGAGACTTTTCTCACCCAAAGGGAGGTGGAAGGAGTTTCCAAGCAACGAAGTGCTGCCGAATTGGAGACCCACTTGCATCCCCTTTGATTCATCTTCCCACATCCACCAATCTCTTTTGCAAAGGAGGTTGTTGGTTGGCTTTTGGAAGCTTGAATCCGACCCAATTCCAACACATGGACACTTGAACCAACCAATTCGCCGACCCCCCATTCTTAAGATATTTTGGGCCCATCCCAAGTGGATTGGTGCCAAAATCAAGTTCCATCGGTGGGCTGCCCACTTGGGCACCCCGCACCTTTCGGATTTAGTTGTAGTTCATTTTTTGTCATTTTTTCATATTCCATGTTATTCTCTACTGTTCAATAGTTCAGAATCTTGAATCTTGATTTCAAAAGGTTTTCATCGAATATTATCATGCTTTTGTTATTTTGGTTGTCCCACTGACTTGCAGGTAACAACGTCCAATTTCTCGGTGATGGAGGCCAAATTGGGAGAATCCGACCATCTGGGTCGTCCCAAAATGGCCCCAATTACATAACCCCCTTGTTTGCAGGCATTTCGCAGGTCCCAAGAATTGACATTGGAGCAGCGGTAGGTCAGCTTCTTCAACACAGTATCAATCGTCCCTGTAGGGGACGATTAACAGCAGCAATCGTCCTTCCAGGGGACGATTAACAGCAGCAATCGTCCTTCCAGGGGACAATTAACAGTAGCAATCGTCCTTACCAGGGATGATTACCAGGTAAAAGCAGATTGGCCGGCTGTCTCAGGGGCAATGGCATTTTGGTAACATTTTCTATCTTCTGTCAAGTTTTCAAGCCATTTGGACTCACTGTATTTACTGTTTCAGGTAGATGTTTACATGCATATTTCATTGATTTTAGAGAACGAACCCATTTCTTTTGCAATAGGTGCTATTGACATTTTTATTGTTTCTTTGATTGCAGAAAAAGCAATCAGAGGTGAAGAACTTATCCACATCAGCGGCGACAACATCTTGGCCCGCCCATTGCAATCGTGGGCATGCGGGAAGAGGAAGACTATGTCACACATTGTAATGAAGACAAATTTAACGCTCCTAGTCCCCAAAAGGGGAGGAGACGTCTATGTAACCGAGGATAAGATATTTGAATAAAGAGGGCTGTGATTTCTTTACATCTTGTCTTTCGTTTCCACGTTGTCTCCTTTCTCTGTTTTAGTGCATAGGATCAAAGCGTTGCATTTTCATCTTATGTTGCATAACTAGTGTTTCCTTTGCCGAAATATCGTGCTTTCAGTGGCGATCACGGTGGGACCCTGTCCCCTGTTTTAAAATCACGAAACTGATTGAATTTTTGTGTTTGTGCTTGACAGGTACATTTTTTTCTTGCGACTGTTAATCGTCTCTGCAAGGGACGATTTCTATTCTGGAAATCGTCTCACCCTGGGACGATTGTAAAATCATCTCTACAAGGGATGATTTCTGTTCTGTTAATCGTCTCACCCTGGGACGATTGTAAAATCATCTCTGTAAGGGACGATTTTTGTTCTGTTAATCGTCTCACCAAGGGATGATTTTTTGTCTGCAACTTTTCAGAGTAAAATTTCAGAGGCAACTGGAGCAGGTAGAGAAGAGGTAGGGATTTTCATCATCTTTGTTGAAATTTTCTGTTTCTGTTTCTGTTTCTTTGACTGTTTTCATTTTTAGCTTGCATTGCTTAGGAAAAGTCATTCATACATGTTTCATTTTCGTTGGATAAAATGAACCTCACACACTCCACGAAACAATTTTAAACCAAGGAGCTGGTCGTAAGACCCTAGCCCTTGATCAAGACCATTGGTGGATTTAATCACCACCTTGGCTTGATTTGCATACATTTCCTGATTGTCAACTGTTGTTAGGCGTAAATCCTGATGAAGACAGACCGAGCGTAACTGGGGTGATTCCCATGCACGTGAGGATAAGTTTTCTATGGTAGGTGCCATTAACGGGACAATCCCCCTTCCGTACCACCTACGTACCATGCACCTTCTGCTCTCACGTACCTATAGTCTCCCTCTCGTAAGGGCGGGTATATAGAGAGGTTGGTATATTGGCCTGGCTGGTATATTGAAGGGGCGACCTTTTGGGAGTTATAAGAGCCTACATGATGCATTTAAACGTTCTACAAAACATACAAAGATAAAACAAAACACCAAAATACACTAAACCAGTCTAGGGCACACCAAGAATCCTTAAAAGAGATAATCACGATTTTGTGAATGTGTGTGTTTAATTCTGTTTAGTGTAGACAAAAAAAAAAATCATTAAAAACAAGATAAAAATCTACTTAGATAGTGTGGACGCACCACAATGGTGTACACCCGCAGCCAAGCCCAATCAAGGGTAGCAGCTCCGGAAGGTACACAAGAAGCAGGCACAAGTCGCCTTCGCTTTAGTCCTGAGGATTTGGTCATACCACCTTATCGGTCTAACCTACAAAAGAATCCAATTCAAAATCCTCGGTGGGGTATGCCCATTCAAAGCAGCCCCTATCGAAAAGACACCCTACATGCAGACCTTAATGTAAATAGAGAATCGCCCTCTCAAGCTAGACATGAGTGGCCATGGCACGATGAAGCGCTAACGGGGCACACTGTCCATTTGGAGGGACAATGTGGATATGGAGTCCCTTCTTTACCTCTCATCAGAACAGAGAGACCAAATCCAGAGCATAGGGCTCCTTACACAGGGTGACCTAACTCTGCCTGCCCCTTACGCACCTATGAGAGAGAATATGAGGAAGATCATCGCATTCCTCAAGGACAACAACATACAACACAGGAACCTTATGCTTCTACACCAGCCGAATATCATAATCACCCCTTGAGGCCAGAACCTCGAGCACATACCGCCTACCTCGACAGAGGGAAGCGACCCCTTGAGATTTTAGAGCATCAAAACCGAGGTAAACCCATAGGAGGAACATTTGAACCTTCTGAACAAAATAGGGTAGATCAAATTGACCCAGTTGTCGCCAGATATACCACCCATCAAGCCCAAATCATGCGGCTTAAACAAAGTCGACAAGAGATAGAGTATCAATACCGCTTGGATAAAGAACGCATGCAACGTGAAGCGGATGAGTTACAATATGAAATACTTGAGAGAGGGCCAACCCCTCGCATCCAAAGAGCCGAACAACATGAGAGGCATAACCCTTTAACGCAGAACGAGTCTCCATGACCTCGTCAAGCTTTGCCTCCGAGACCTCATAGACATGAGAGGGAGGCTACTCCTCGAAATGATGATGGGTACCTTCAGCGGGGACTCGATCAAGGTCAGAGGTTTCACCCAGAAACTCCTCAAGAATTTTATGAGGAGTACGAACCAGAGATAGAACATGTTGAAACTCTCCATCAAGGTAAGAGGGCTGCCATTCGGCCACCCCTCCATAGGCCCCCAGTTTATCATAACGTACAACGGGAGCAAGCAAGAGAGGAAGAAATAAAATCTTTCGATGCATACCAAGCGCTATTGGAGCGTTTGGAGTCTGTGGAGACAAAAGCTGTTGGGCATCAAAAACCCACATTACGTCTACTCCGTAGTAATCCGATGCATCCCTCAGTGCCTACACCTCTTTACCCCGAACACTTTAAGTTGCCTCAATTGGTAGTTTTTAAAGGTGAGGAGGACGCACAAGAGCACATTACAAGATTTCTAAGCCAGTGCTTCGTAATCCAAGATAATGACGCGTTGCTGCTTAGAACATTCATAACCACATTCGCAGGCCCTGCCTCAAATTGGTTCACACAATTGCCCAAACACAGCATAAGTAGCTTAGATCAGCTAGTAGATGTGTTTCTTGAACGCTTCGCCTTCAACACAAGGAATAAGGCATCACTTAGTGATCTTGCTAGCCTTAAATAATTTGAGGAGGAAACAATGGCAGCGTATGGGAACCGATGGAGAGCTTTGCTTTCTAAGTTACCTTACCGTCCTCACATGTCGGATCTCACGCAAATGTTCACAAAAAGTTGCTTAAAATCAATCTCTGGTCTATTGTTGTTGTGACAATACGACAGCCTAGAAGAAGCTTTGGCCCAAGCCAGACTTATAGAAGAGATTAAGATAGGCGAAGGCACAATTGCCAAGCCTAAGAAGAAAGAGTGGAACAAAACCACTAAAACCGGGACAACGCAACCACAACACACTGCAGTCAATCAAGTTGCGATAAATGTTCCCATGCCTGTGCAAGAGACACAGCCCCAAAGGGCTAATTACCAGGCAGTGCCTCCTGCTTATGAAAGAGATAACAGAAGACAGGAGTAGTATCAACAGCGTCACCCTAGGCGACAATTCACCCCGTATGTGGAGTCTAGGGACTCCTTATTTGATCGCTTGTCGGCGGAAAATTTAGTTACTCTGCCAGAAATCCAAAATTTTGACCCTAACATTCCCAAGCCTAGGGGGTATAGGGAGGAATTGTATTGCAGATTCCATAGGCACAGAGGACATGACCTAAATGGGTGCTGGAAATTCAAAGAACTAGTCCAAGATTTGATCGACAATAGAACATTGGTTGTGGACAACCCCATCACACCAAACAACCAACAAATGGGGGTATTCAAGGACCCCTTGCCTACCCATGAGGCACAGACAAAACCACTCCAGATTAACGAGGTGCGACAAGATCTTCCCACGCAAGGATTGGTGGGAATGATTAGCATTGTAACAAGGAACAGAAGATACCCAGCAGTTGCCCCCGAGGTAGCTGCGAGGGAATTTCCATCGACATCGCAGCCTCAACAAATCCCAACGCAGTTGCCTCTACCTAGACCCGAGGTCACGATACGGACCAAACTCACGCAGAGTCTATGGACCACATCGGCTAGGCTGTCCATCTACGAGCTTATCCAACAATAAGCTCCCCATAGAGAAGCTCTTATGGACATTTTAAAAGCCATTGAAGTACAACCCCACGAAGCAAATTCTTTCAACGCCTTCGTGGGACATGTGAAACAATGTACGGAGCCTGTCATCACATTCAAAGAAGACGAGGTCAAAATGATATCAAATGACATGGCGGATCCACCCCTGCACGTTATCGTGTGGGTCAACGAGATCCCGTACAAGAGAGTGTTGATAGATACTGTCTCGTCCAGTAACATTATAACCACTGCAGCATTAAAACATTTAAAACTGCTAGCCTCTCACATCATCACTTCCACGTACACACTGCGAGCTTTTAACGATGCAATTTGCTCGACAGTCGGCACAGTTGTTCTGCCTATCCAGGTAGGACAAAAGTCAATACCCACACTATGCCATGTCTTTGGAAGGTGAAATGGCTTATAATATACTACTAGGGTGGCCTTGGATTAGGGACATGAAGTGTGTCCCCTCGATCGCACACCAGTGCTTGAAGTATGCCTATGAAGGGCAAATACATGTAGTCCCAATGGACTTAGAGCCCTTCAAGTATTGTAATGCGGTACAATTCATACCTCAATCGATCCTCCCATCAATGCATTTGGATTTTCAATTAAATCCATCTAAACAAGGTCCAATACCGTAGGTACCACTGATGGCCAACAAGGCAAAATCCCAGCCAGGTGAGACTTCATCACCTACTCCTTCATCATCAACGCCACCTATCGTGGCCCAACAAAAGGACAAGGGAAAGCAAATCATGGAAGAGTTTAAGCCTCTAGAAGAGGGGTTGCCCACGATTTCAACGATATCAACAGAGGAAACACCCAACACAACACAAACCAAGACTCCTAAACAACCAAACATGGAATGGACTCAGGAAGGACTACCGTTTCCTCCTACCCAATCATCAACAATCACTATTGAGATGGCCAGTATGGGCCTGGGGGAGTACTTAGTGCAAAACGTTGTGGCAACCCCCACATTGGAGTCAGTGCAGGACATGGGAAGACCTTGCCTTCCCATAGGGACAATTGTTCCACTAGGCTACCCTCCCAAATAGATGAATTTTGTGTATGGGGGCCTTGATCATGGCTCTGAACCATGCGAACAAAAGGAAACAGATGAAGAGCCTGTTGTCGAAAACATCAATTATCTGTCGAACCCAAAATTTGCCCTAAAATATCTCGAACAATGCAATTGGCATGGGTATGGGCTAGGCATATATGAGCAAGGGACGCGAATCCTTTGCCAACCAAGATATCAGATGCCATACGACAAGTCAGGAGTGGGGTTCAACCACCCCTTGCCCTTAGACATCTTGGTTGAAAATATGCAAGGCCTAGAAATAGGAAACAAGGGGGGATTGGCATTGGGTCCTTATGCCAATCCAAATATAGAATACACATTGGGAGACTACCTCCCATTGTCAACAAATACCCCTGGCAGCAATAGTGATTCCTCTTCTTTGCTAGAGAGAGGCGAAATTTCAGAGATTAATCCTCAAAAAGAACATCAACGACTGCCAGACATCTTTCTGAAACTGTTCCCCTTAGAGGTTCCAGACGAAATAACACAATATCAAGAGAATAAGGTCCCTCCACCAAAAGTGGAACAACCGCAATGGGACCAGATTAATTCATTGGAACAGGAAGTATCCTCAATGTCGCAAGCAACAGATGCTGAAGAGGATGAACAATTTTGGATGTATGAAAGTGAGTCAAAAGATGAGACTGAGATGGACTATCTCAGACACGCACGACGACATCATCTCGCTTTAACGCATGAATATCTAATGGGATAAATGGGCATCCTATTAGGACATGAATGGCAAGTAGACCCAGCGAGGTGGGACCAAGTGTTAGACCTATGGCTCCAAATTCAAGAAGAGCATCGTCCACCTCGAGATCCCATCAAGACAACAGTACCGAGGGAAGACCCCGCCTTCCTTTTCGCACATAAAAATGAGTTTGCACCTAGAGAGGATCCATTCATGCCCATTCCCATAGATCCAGATCCAGAGTATAGGGAACAGCTAAAAGAATCAAGTCATCACACCCGTGGTTCTGGAGACCAAATTCATTCCATCCACATGATCTCCATTGATTTGACCGCACCCATCCACAATCCGATCGATCTATCACAGCCATTGCATATAGACATGGATGCCATCGACTAGGATCGCGTCAATTCACCATTGTCACCATCAGAGTACTGGCCTTTTGGTGAAATGCTTCATTTTACCCCAAGGACAACTCAGGATATTTTTCAAGCTGAAGAGGGACCCGAGGTTCCAAACATAGATCTTAACTCAGCTGATGATATCCATTTGATCCCAACTCCACATTATTTGGAGGACGGATCCCACATGTCAGTCGAGGAGACAACTGATGTAGACATCGGCACAGATCCAATGAATCCATGGATTCTCAAGCTTGGGGTAAGCCTTTCCCCCGCAGAGCAAGCCAAATATATTTCCCTTCTCAAAGAGAAGAAGGAGGTTTTTGCATGGTCGTACAAAGATATGCTAGGACTAGACCCGCAGCTAGTCATGCACAATTTAACGCTTGATCCGACAATCAAGCCTGTAAAGCAAAAACTAAGAAAGATGCACCCAACAGGTGGCCTTGATGGTCAAAGACGAATTGCAAAAGCTGTTGGATGCACAATTTTTCATCTGCGTGGATTATCCGCCATGGCTATCCAACATGGTTCCCGTCAAGAAGCCCGACGGGAGGATTCGCATATGCACCAATTTTTGAGACCTAAAAAAAGTGAGTCCTAAGGATGATTTCCCATTGCCAAGCATCGATGCATTGGTAGACGCTACAACAGGTCAAGAAATGCTCTCCCTAATGGACGGTTTCTCAGGATACAATCAAATTCGTATCAATCCTGAAGACCAACTCAAAACGGCATTCACAATGCCTTGGGGGACATTTTGCTATAAGGTCATGCCTTTTGGCCTTGAAAACGCTGGCGCTACATACCAACGTGCTATGACGTATATCTTCCATGATTACATGCACAAAACTTTGGAAGATTACATGGATGATTTGTTAGCCAAATCTCTCTTGCGCTCAGACCATCTCGGTGACTTAAGCAAGATTCTCGATCACCTCATAGAGCATAAGGTCAGACTGAATCCCAAGAAGTGCGTGTTCGGCATCACATCTAGAAAACTCTTGGGTTTTATAGTCTCAAAGAGAGGCATTGAAGTGGACCCAAACAAAGTCAAGGCAATCCTTGAAATGGCTCCCCCAACCACTATCAAGCAGCTAAGAAGTCTGCAAGGAAAGGTCACGTCGATTAAATGCTTCATAGCGCAATTATCTGACAAATGCCGACCAATGAACAAACTATTGCACAAGGGGGTCACATTTCATTGGGATGACGAGTGCCAGTCAGCCTTTGATGAAATCAAACAATACTTGGCTTCGCCACCAGTACTGGAACCACCTATACCAAGTGTGCCATTCTACTTATACATCTCAGCTACTAAGGTGGCACTAGGCGCAATGCTAGCCCAGAAGAATGAACTTCACAAAGAACAGGCTACTTACTATCTTAGCTGCACCCTGGTCAGTTACGAACTTAACTATGCATACGTTGAAAAACTCGCTTGGTAGTGGTGTTTGCTACCAAAAGGCTATGCCACTACATGCTGAGCAACACTACGTATGTTGTGTCTAAGGAGAATCCATTGCGATACATGATGAGTCGTACTTATCATAGTAGTCGCACGGCGAAATGGATCATGTTGTTGACAAAATTTGACATTGAGTTTATTGGGAAAAAATATATAAAAGGACAATTCATAGCCGATAAACTAGCAAAGGCTCCTCTTGAAGACGATCAGCCTCTAGTCATAGAACTACCCGATGATGAGGTCTTCCATGTCTCAGAATCGCCAGATTCTGAAGAGCCTGAGTCTCAGGCCGACATAACCTTATTCTTCGATGGTTCTAAATGCGAGCAAGGTGGTGGCACAGGAATTGTATTCTTCACATCGTAGGGCACTCCAATGCCCCTGTCATTTAAATTAAATTTCTAGTGCACCAACAACAATGCAGAATATGAAGCCTTGCTCCTAGGTCTTCAAACATCAATCGCCATGAACATCAAAAGACTGAACATCTTTGGCGATTCACTGTTAATCGTCAATCAAGTCAAAGGGGTATATCAATGCAAATGCCCAGTTCTGAAGGCCTATAAAGCCCTCGTGGATAAATTCTTGGCAAAACTTGAGTGGTATGACATCGAGGCACTCCCTCGATCATCAAATCGTTTTGTAGACACAATGGCCTCCTTGGGGTCACTAATCCCGCAAGACCTTTCTGGTGATATAACAACAATTCAGGTCAAAACCTTATCGCAACCCGTGATGGAGCACGCAAGATCAGACTTGACGCCAGGAGTCCACATGATCCAGATCGAACCATCTTCGGATAAGTTCTTTCAAATTTGATATAGTCTAAAACGTGCCAACTGGGGGTCCTTATTTTCCCCCACTCCCATTGATAGCAACACAACGCTATTCTTACAAGTTTTATCCCAATTAGCACTTGATAGGGAAGAACTTCAAAAGGGATTGGCTGTTCATACTGTCGAGGTTTTCGATCAACAGGACTGGTATTTACCAATCAGAGACTACCTCAAGTTAGGTAATATTACCTTTGGATTGACGCATGCCGCAAAACGGACATTCAAACAGAAAGCGGCAAAATATGTCTTGATAGGAGACATTTTGTATCGTCGAAGCTATGATGGAATTCTTCTTTGTTGTTTGGACCAACAAGAGTCCACTTGGGCAGTCTCCCAAGCGCATGACGGTACATGTGGCGGCCACTTTAGTGGTATGGCCATTGCAAAGCACATTCTTCGCATGGGCTATTATTGGCCATCTTTAGAGTGAGATTGTTGTGCGTATGTCAAGAGGTGCGTAAAATGTCAACATCATGCCAATCTGATGCACGTACCTTCCCAGGCCTTACAGACAGTCCGATCGCTGGCCATTTTCGTAGTGGGGCCTCGATCTAATCGGAAAGATCTCCCCTGCATCGTCAGGCTGTCACACATTTATCATAACGGCCATAGAATACTTTACCAAATGGGTGGAAGCAATTTTGTTAACCTCTACGACAAGCCCTCGCATTGCGGAGTTCATCTTGCATTACATCATATGTCGTTTTGGTATTCCATCCAAAATAATCTCGGATAATGGGCCATCATTCAAGAACAAAGACATGCGTGCTTTGACCACAAAGTACAAAATTTAGCACAGCTTTTCAACACCCTATTATCCGCAAGCAAATGGGCAAGCAGAGGCGTCAAACAAAATGCTAGTCGCCATCCTTAAAAAGACCGTCGCAGACAGTCATAAGGATTGGCACATACAAATCCCACTTGCCCTTTGGGCTTATCGCACTAGAATTCGGACGCCAACTGGGGCAACTCCGTTTTCACTAGTGTATGGCTCAAAGGCAATAATGCCTCTCGAGTTGGAAATTCCTTCCCTCCGTGTATCAATGCAGGAGTTCATCGATGATAACACTGCGTGGCAGGCCCGATTAGACCAACTTACGTTGCTTGACGAATGACGCGTTAATGCTCTTGAGCACTTACATATCTATCAAGAGCGGCTTAAGAGAGCTTACAACATGAAAGTTCACCTAAGAGACTTTCAGGTTGGTGATTTGGTTTTGAAGGAAAACCAACAAAACTCTAATTTTCCGCCCCACCTGAGGGATAAATTCACGGTAAATTGGTTAGGTACTTATGTCATTGATAGCAAAATAGGACCCGGGACATACCGGCTAGCTTCTCTTGATGGTATCAAGGAAACAGAACCCTTGAATATCAGTCACTTGCGACCATTTCATATCTAAGAAAGCCATACCCAAAAAAAAAAAAAAATGCCAAGGATTATCGCAATCTATTGGTCACCCAAAAAGCTCCAAGGATTATCACAATCTCTTGGTCACCCCAAAAAGCTCCAAGGATTATCGCAATCTCTTGGTCAAACCCAAAAATCTCCAAGGATTATCACAATCTCTTGGTCAAATCCAAAAAGCTCCAAGGATTATCGCAATCTCTTGGTCACCCAAAAAGCTCCAAGGATTATCGCAATCACTTGGTCAAAACTCAACAAAAATACATCAGAAACAACAAAAATTTGCATCTCATTTCTACGCATTCTCACATTCATCAATTGAGAGTTTTCTCACATCTCATCTTCATATTCGACAATCTCAATTCATCAAAAATACAGATATATGTAGCTGCATTAAGCATTGCATTCATACAGTCCATCTTGTTACCCACTGTTCCATTTCATAAAAAAAAATAGACACACCATGCATTGCTTCCACCACACTAGAGTCAGTGGTCTTTTAATGTATCACGAGTTTTCGTAATTCAGCCAAAATTTTCCTCTTTAGCCATGTAATGTATCAAGTCAAACAGATTTTACGAAGGTAGAGTCATACTTGAAATACACCTTGATACGTAACATCCAAACACAAACTAAACACATTAACAATTCCAGAGTTATGTGAAAGAAAGATGAACTGCATAGTAATCTAGGTCACCATAAGCGAAACGGTTATCTTGCTCATCCCCCTGTGCGGATGACCCAAAGAATGCTGAGAGTTGGCAAAAGGACAAGCATCACCCCTACCCAATTCCCAAAAATCCCTAAAAAAAAAAAAAAAAATATCTGCAAAACATCAAAACATCAAGATTTGACATCATACAGTGCACACATCAAAATGCACTAAGAAACAGTGATTTTTATCACTCCAATCCCTTGCTCGAAAGAAAAACAAATCAAAATAAACAGTGATCTTATCACTACAAATGAGCAAGTATCCTATTACAATTGAAGAAAAGAAGGGAGTTGAACTTGAATCCCTGGAACTCTCAGCATTCTAAAGGTCTTCTCGCATGACGATATATCTGTCACATTAACTTGCATACAGATCAATGTTTGCATGTGGATAAGCTAGCTTATGACATCCTAGAAAACATCACGGATTAATCTAACTAAACATAACAAAGGAGTTAGTGGAGCTAGTTAGGTGATCCTCAGTACAGGTTCGATTGAAAGCCCATCTGCCACTGGCGGTATCCTGATAAATACCACATAAATGAACTCAATGGCACACACAGGGATGTGAAATAGCTTGGTAAAAAATAGGTCTGATTCATACTTTGTTCAAAAATCATGTAAGATAAAGTACAGTCGTGGCTAGAGAGCTAGAACTGTCTGAGTCTCAGAAAAACTTAGTTACATTTCTAAACCAACTGCGCTACTTTTCGTCTTAGCAATACCATCAGAAAATACAAAAAAAAAAAGAAAAGAAGGGAAAACCACATGTATACATACAAATTCATGCATCACAACAATTGCCTAAAAACAAAATAACAGAGTTCTAAACAATCTATGGTGCCATAGCCAAACATCACAAATCCCATTCATCCATTTCATCTCTGCATATCACATATAAATAAAAAACATTTGCAGTCATCATACAATATGCATCCATCAAAATAAATCAACATAAGACATCCATATTCATCAACCATCATGCACAAGATCAAAGAATATCAAAACAACAAAAACAACAAATAAATGCAACACAAAAACAAAAAGCAATAAACATTGCCAGACACAAGTGCCCTTGCACTTAACCTCTTGGCATAGCAAAATTGATATCGAGGTTTACATTGTCACTATCCTACTCCCTAAGAAGGCTACCATAGCCGGACCACTCCACGGGAAAATGGATTTCAGACAATTAAATCCCCAAATGGTGTCACAAAACAACAAAAACACCACAAAAAAGTAACACAAAAACATAGCAATAAACATTGCCAGACACAAGTGCTCTCGCACTTAACCTCTTGGCAAAGAAAAAAGATGTCGAGGTTCAAATTATCATTCTCCTAATTCCCCAAGAAGGCTATCATAGCCGGACCGCTCCACGGGAAATAGGTTTTCGACGATTTCACTTCATTATGACATCACCAAAAGGGTTAACACCCACCAAAAATAGGTCCAAATGTTGGAAAAATTGCACACGCTTAACGGTAAACCCTCTAAAGGCACCCTTGCACAAGTCATCTTGGGTCAAGCGACTCGTCACTTCTCTCACAAAGGTCATTCCCTCATCGATTCGTCGCTTGAGGGGGTAGTCACACTTAGTCACCAACCAACAATCACACACCCAATTAAGGAAAACGACATGCATTCAAAGAATCATTGACAAAGACAATCACGCTCCTGCTTGGGGCAGTAAACAAGCAACAATAAAATCAATCAAACACTTGGCATTTCGTGAATCATGAATACAAGGTTCCCCTGAGGTAAAAACACCCTTCGCCTATTCATGACTGATCAATGTCTAAGTTCAAGTCACACCTCACCAAAACAGGTTAACACTTGAAATCAAATTCCTTAGCTCGTCAGAAGCAAGGATTCAAGAATGCATGCCCTTTCCATACTTGGGGCATCAAAAGTTGGTTAGGTTACCAAGAAACCCTAATCATTAGTGCTTTGGTTATCTATTTTTGCTCAGCACTGCGTCACCCGCAGCGCTTCCCAAAAAGGGGCATCTGTAGACACCAAAACAGCACCCATCCAATTATGTGACTGCAAACACTGATCTCTTTGACAAACACAGCCCCTAGGGAAGCCCTCAGAGGTCAAACAGTGGTCCTAACCACTTCCATAGCAATTTTGTAAGGTCAGGAAGCAATTTTGTACATTTAGACACTTTGCCCAGTACTCGTCTCACCCAGGGACGATTACTAACTTGCAATCATCCCGCCCAGGGACGATTGTTTTAATCGTCCCACCCAGGGACGATTACCAAGTTTAATGGGCAAAATGACAAACGACGCCAAGTGGCAGCCCAGAACAGTCAGTTGATGACTCCTGCCTTGCACGCGTGTGTAGGTGGACAGAAGGGCCATTAGAGGACTGTCACAAGAAGCAATTATGAAAACACAAGTCAATGGAGGACTCCCCTCCCTCATGAGGAGACATGACTGCCACATGGCACCTATGACCAACACATGGTGTTTGTGCTTCCTTCCCAAAGGAGACCCCTTGGGTCTATAAAAGGTGAGACTTTTCTCACCCAAAGGGAGGTGGAAGGAGTTTCCAAGCAACGAAGTGCTGCCAAATTGGAGACCCACTTGCATCCCCTTTGATTCATCTTCCCACATCCACCAATCTCTTTTGCAAAGGAGGTTGTTGGTTGGCTTTTGGAAGCTTGAATCCGACCCAATTCCAACACATGGACAATTGAACCAACCAATTTGTCGACCCCCCATTCTTAAGAGATTTTGGGCCCATCCCAAGTGGATTGGTGCCAAAATCAAGTTCCATCGGTGGGCTGCCCACTTGGGCACCCCACACCTTTCGGATTTAGTTGTAGTTCATTTTCTGTCATTTGTTCATATTCCATGTTATTCTCTACTGTTCAATAGTTCAGAATCTTGAATCTTGATTTCAAAAGGTTTTCATCGAATATTATCATGCTTTTGTTATTTTGGTTGTCCCACTGACTTGCGGGTAACAACGTCCAATTTCTTGGTGATGGAGGCCAAATTGGGAGAATCCGACCATCTGGGTCGTCCCAAAATGGCCCCAATTACATAACCCCCTTGTTTGCAAGCATTTCACAGGTCTTGGGAATCGACATTGGAGCAGCGGCAGGTCGGTTTCTTCAACACAATATCAATCGTACCTGTAGGGGACGATTAACAGCAACAATCGTCCTTCCAGGGGATGATTAACAGCAGTAATCGTCCTTTCGGGGGACGATTAACAGTAGCAATCGTCCTTACCAGGGACGATTACCGTGTAAAAGCGATTGGCCGGCTGTCTCAGGGGCAATGGCCTTTTGGTAACATTTTCTGTCTTCTGTCAAGTTTTCAAGCCATTTGGACTCACTGTATTTACTATTTCAGGCAGATGTTTACATGCATATTTCGTTGATTTTAGAGAACGAACCCCTTTATTTTGTAGCAGGTGCTACTGACATTTTTATTGTTTCTTTGATTGCAGGAAAAGCAATCAGAGGTGAAGAACTTATCCACATCAGCGACGACAGCATCTTGGCCCGCCCATTGCAATCGTGGGCACGCGGGAAGAGGAAGACTAGGTCACACATTGTAATGAAGACAAATTTAACGCTCCTAGTCCCCAAAAGGGGAGGAGACGTCTATGTAACCGAGGATAAGATATTTGAATAAAGAGGGCTGTGATTTCTTTACATCTTGTCTTTCGTTTCCACGTTGTCTCCTTTCTCTGTTTTAGTGCATAGGATCAAAGTGTTGCATTTTCGTCTTATGTTGCATAACTAGTGTTTCCTTTGCCCGGAATCTCGTGCTTTCAAATAAAAAAGTGGAGTCAATAGATTGTGAGTAGCAATCACTACAAGGTGGTTGTAAGACTAGGTTACAACCAATCTGTTAACCTTTGATATTAGATGATCCTATGTTTGTTCCAAATAAAAGGAAGAATAACTATGTTAAGAAACAAAAAAAGGTAGTAGTATTGATAGGTAGTATGTATAGACCTAGATATAATAAAGGGGGATTTATTAGGAAGAACCTCCAACAGACCATAGGGGTAGATCAATCACACTTAGAGGTTGCACAAGAATACCTTGTACCCATAATTGAAACTTCAAACAACCCAATGCAATCAGATGAAGAAAACATTATTGAACAATCACCATCTACTTCAAAATTTGAAGGACCTAAATTAGAAGAACCTAATAATTATCTACATCTTCTATTTAGAACACTTCAAGAATACAAATTATGTCATAATATTTTTTAGGGAAACAAGAATATGGGAGATAGTCAAGAAGTAACCAATCCTAGAGATAGATAAAGTATTGTACAATGTGAAGAAACTAGCAATGAATTTAGAACCTTTACATACCATATATGATTACACCCTAATGTGTAGGCTCAAATGAAGAACATCTCTCTATCAAACTTACCTATATTTAGGGAAGCTACTTCAAAAGACCTACATCAATTCTGGTTTGAATTTAAAATCATATGTCAAACCTACGACTATACAATTGATAACAACAAATTAAAATTATCCCCTTACATAATAAAATATGTGGTTGTAAAATGGTTCATGGGGTTATCCCTAGAATGCATACATTCTTGGGATGAAATAGAAAGAATATTTTTAGTAAATTATTTGGAATATTTTCATGTCAGGGATCGAAAGGAATAACTATTTAGGATAAAACAAGAGGAAAATGAAAGCCTTAAGGATTACCTAGATAGGATCATTTTCATTCAAAAGAAATGTGATGAAAATATGGACCTTGAACTTTTCAAATTCATGTTCTTACGAGGATTACAATATGAGTAAAGGGATATTTTAAACCCTCCTATAACTTGATGTCCTCTATCACCTTGGCTTGCACAAAAGCCTCTTCGAATATCGGGTACTACTGCAATTGTAGCAACAACAAAATGTGCTTGATGTAACTCTTCATGAACATTCACATTAATTCAGAGGATGGGATGGAGAATGGAAGCTTTGCCATCATTTTCCTCCATCATTTTCTATAATCCATCACTGGCTTGTTGTCGTGTTGCATTAAAGAAACTAGATCAGATAAGTTTTCCTTTTTCTTGATTTTGAAGGAAAAGCGTTCAAGAAATACATCGACTAGTTGTTTGAAACTAGTGATTCTATGTCTATTTAATTGGTTGAACCACTTCTAAGTTGGGCTTGAGAGGGTGGTAATGAATGTGCATAGGAGCAAAGCATCATTGCTCTGAATCTAAAAGCACATATCTAGGAAACTTGTTAAATGCTTTTGTGCGTCTTCCTCTCCTTGAAACTTTTCTAGTCTAGGCATTTTGAAATGCTCAAGATAGGCCAAAATAGACACTGACATGCATTGAGGTTCATTTTGGATTTTGTTCAAGATAGGATTTTTATAAGCTATTCCTTTCTTCTCTATGGCTTAGACCTTCTTTGCTAAGGTCTTATAGGCCTACGATGAAAGGAACTCCTCTTCTCGAGATTACATTGGAGGCACCTTCAAAGGTAGATTCTTCCTCTATGGAGGTGGCATACTAGGCTTAACCTCCTCCTCGAACTAAGATATTTTAAAATATTCTTATTCTAATTCCTCTCCCACTTCTTCCTTGTACTGCCTATGCTCATATTGTTTAGATTCTAGATACCGATCTCTGTGTTGAGCCATATGATGAGTATGTGTATCTATGTACCCAAGGTATAACTCAAGCTTTGAAGCCACTCGTCTATCGACATGATCCCTGGTCTCACTACGAGGAGGTAAACCAGTGGTAGCCAATCGATCCTCTCTCTCTACATTCTCCTAATCAAGGATGTGTTGTTCATGCATGTGTTATTAATATAAATTTTGTCTTATGAACCTTTGCCTCTAAGAGTTATTATTTTTGAGGTTCTCTTTCTCTATGCGAATATCCTCTAATTGATCTTGTAGAATCTGTCATCTCTATTCTAAAACCAATATATGATATCTATCAACATGATCAGCCATTTGAGGCCTCTGGTGTATGTGCTATGTTCGAGTGACTTTATGAGTATGTCCTCCAATGGACTGATTTAACACACTCTTGCCTCTATTCATAAAGATAATACTCATATCAGGCTATCTCCTATACTCTATGCTTGTATGATATGCAGGAGCACATATGTCATGAGAACACTTGGAGCACTCTCTAGGTTATCGGGTGGTCCTAATGGTGCTTTCGCTATACTCACTCATAGGTTAAGAGGGTGTAGGCATAGGCTTATATCCTAGATGCCCTAGGACTCTATATAGATAATCTAACTATTTGTTATGCCATGGCTCATGATGCGGTGTACCATTAACTCCCACTTTAGATATATCTATGGTGAACTTACAAGGTTCACCCCTATAGGGAGTCTACATGGGCCTATGCTCAAAAGCAGTCCCATCTACTTACACCTAAATGGGAAGATATTGATACTTTCTATACTTGGATGGCAGAGGTCGTGAGCCTCCCTTAGCTACAGGTTGAAGGGGTACCAATTTGGATCCCTCAATGACATATTCTTCAGTAGAACCTATGCATACCCATGGAATGTGGTCATGGTAAATTCTACCATATGTAGAACCCCTATGCTGGGAAGTCCTATGCACTGATCTATGTTTAGAGGGATGTTTAGTACTTCCTCTAATTGGGGTATTCTCAATGAAATCCCCTCATGTAGAATTATCCCCTCTAATACTTGCTAAATGGCATCCAAGAGGATTCTATAATTGAGGGTGTTCTGCATCATGTTGTGCATTAGGTGGATCTTGGGATTCGATCTTGGGTCTATGCCCAGATCAGCCTCTCCGTGTTTGCACCATTATGTATCCTATGTCTAGATTTAACTTTTATTAACACGCAAAGAATACAATGATGATTATCTCTTTTTACAGTTTTTAAAATGAGCCCTAAATTTTTTGATGTGTTTTTCAATTTTTTTTAATCGGTAAAGTAACTCTCATTGTGTTTTGAAATATGTTAATGATTTTCTCAATTGTTTAAAAGGCTTTCATATGTATTCTCATAGCTCAAAAACCTAGAAATGAACTCCAGGCTATGTAATCCATTCGAAATGTGGTGATGATGTCCACACCTAGACAGGGAGCATAGGTCCTCCTAGATCCTCACCCATTTTCACCCAGTCAGTGGCATACCCTCCGAAGAGGAGTATATGCAAATTTTTTGAGCTACGAAAGGTTCTTGGATCTAGTATTCATATAATAACAAAAAGGTACATGGGAGTTGGGCCAACGGATGGAAATCACCACCACCATAATTGAATCCCTACTAGTGGTTGGATGTGAATTCCAAATCATTAGAATTTACAATTTGTCATGGTATGTGTGGTTCTTTTTACTTTGCATGAAATAAAAATGCACAAAGCAACATTCACATGATTTTCCTACATGCTTTTCAAAAGAACATTTGATTTTAATAAAATGCATGAATATGCTAGATGATATTCATAGAATGCAACTATATATGAATAAAATGGCCACTAATTGGGCCTCATACATGTAAACTCTAAACAAGCAATGACCTAGACCATTGGATACTAGGGCGGACTGCAATCAGAGATCTGCTATTCCTAGTAGCAACTAGTAGAAAACTAAAAAAGCAACTAGGATTTCCCCATTCTAATTTTTGCTATATTTTCTAATTAGCATCCATCTATTGAATTCTACTTCTATAAAAACATAGACAAAAAAATATAGAGAGGATAAAATGACCCTACCTCAGATTCAATTTTGCTGATGGTGTCTGATATCTACTTTTTTCTATTTTTTGTTGATCGCATATGTCAAGCGCATCTGCAACTATTGCCCATGGGTGTTAGCTATAGAAACAATTGTTAACCATGGTTGTCAACCATGGTTAGCACCTACAACAAAAATATTAGTGATCACACAATTTTTGGGGTTTTCGTCATGATCGCCTTCTGTACCATGTAAAATACTAACACCTAATTCTATAATCATTGAACATTATGTATAATTGGGTATGCACATATGAATTGACAAGAAATGACACAAAATTAAAAGAAATGATTCTCTTATTAATATTTTGAATCAATCCAAATTACATATCCATCCCTCTTAGGGATACCCTTTTGATACAACAATTACAACATGATAAATTCCCTTCTAGGGTAGGTGTAATCCAAATGTCTTCCACAAAGACACGAACTGCTCCAAGGTGTCGATGACCTTCTTCTCCATGATTAGAGGCATTTTTTGCCTTGCATCCCAAAACCCTATTGATCCTGCATGCAATAAACAACAAGAAACATTAGATACAAAGGAGGCCTCTCTTGATGAGGATTTTAAGAGAATCTTGCATAAAGGATGATGTAATTAACATGAAATCAATAAAGTGCAAGAAACATATTAAACCTATGCTAAACATGAAATAGCACCATAGAACATGTAAAGGAAAAGCATATGCATCTATCTAATGGTCTAATTACATAATTGAAAGCATGGAAGCATGAAAATATCCATTAGTAGCATAATTGCAATAATGAAAGGAAATGACTAAAAACCCTAATTGCATCGGTCAAAGTCTCTAATAAAGCTAATTAACATGAGATATAACTAATATAGTAACAATAAGCAAATCCTACAACTAAAGAATAGGGAAATCAATGATACTACCCTGATCGCATCTCAGAAGCGTAGTGAGCACTGTTAGCCACAATTGATAGATGCGACAGAGCTTGAAGTGAGTTTGTACTCCAATTTAGGGGTTGAATATCTGAATCTCTCCATAAAATTGATGGTCAAGGGTTGCCTCTATATCCTCTAATATATTTGGCGGTTGAATTGCTCAGTTTGGTGATGGAATGGGCTCAATTGGTTTTCTTGATTCTTACTAACCCTCCATAGCCTCCTTGACTCCAAATGCCATGTGATCTCCAATTGGGTAGCCAAAGTGTTCCTCTCAATGCACCTAGGTGAGTATGCAATTCGATAGGGCTTCACTATGTTTTAATTCGATATTCATCTATATATTTCCCCAATTGGTAGGGGGTAAATAGCATTTGCCCAAGGCTAGGGGTAGCTTCATGAGGAAGACAAGAACAAGATTGGGTAGTTTGAGTTTGTTGAATGGAAGGATCCATAAAATCCCTCTCCCAAACCACTCCAATCCGCAACAAATTGGATATTGCAACAAATTTTGGGTCGGATGAATGCCAATTGATTCTTAGTACCACTATTCACCATAAGGTTATTTCTAAATCTACATTTGTGTAAATAAAATTGCATGAGGAAAAAGTTGTCTTATCTATTGAGGCTATAGCCTATTAGGATTGGCTATCCCAATTACAAGACTTCCTTAGGCTTGGAATTATCCCATAGGGACTATCACATGCTGAGAGATGAACATTAAAGCAAAAAGTGACTAGATATATCTTTCTAAGAGGTATATTGTATCATAAAAGTTACGATGGAGTTCTCCTACATTGTTTAGATCCCCAAGAGTTAGCTTGGGTTATTTTTCAAGATCATGGTGGTACATACAATGGCCACTTTAGCAGCATGGCCATTGCTAAGTGCATTCTTCAAATGGGCTATTACTAGCCCACCATGGAGAAGGATTATTGTGAGTATGACACCACTGGGGTAACACCACTTTCACTTGTATATGGCACTGAGGCCATTATGCCTCTAGAGTTGGAAATTCCAACATTGCACATCACATTGAAAGATTTCATCAATGACGACACTGCATGACAAGCTCACCTGGATCAATTGACCCTCCTGGATGAACGATGCATCAATACCCTTGAGAATCTTTGCATTTACCAAGATCTTCTAACACAAGCTTATAAAAATATATTCAATCTGAGAGACTTTAAATTTTGGTATCTTGTGCTTAAAGATAACTAGAAGAACTCAAATCTATCATCACATCTGTGAGACAAATTTATAGCCAATTGGATAGGTCCCTATATCATCTCGGAGAAGATTGGTACTGGAGCATATTTCCTGACAATGCTAGAAGGTTTTGAGGAGCTATATCCCCTCAATATCATTCATATAAAGGTGTTTCACACATAAATCAACAAAATATCAAAAATATTCAAATAATTTCAAAATATTCAAAAATAAGAGAAATCATAAAAATCAAAACAAATAAGAAAACATTAAAATAAAAAACAAAAAGCTCCAAAGATATATTAAAGCCCTTTATTCAATTAAAAAAAATCTCCAAAGGCATCTTAAAACCCCTTGGTCACATCACAAAAGTCTCCAAAGGTATCTTAAAGCCCTTTGATAAAATCACAAAAAACTTTGAAGGTATCTTAAATCCCTTTGGTCAATTCACAAAAATCTCTGAAGGCATCTTAAAGCCCTTTGGTCACATCCCAAAAAGCTCCAAAGGCATCTTAAAGCCATTTGATCAAATCACAAAAATATTTGAAGGCATCTTAAAGCCCTTTGGTCAATTCACAAAAAGCCCCAAAGGCACCATAAGCCCTTTGGTAAAAAACAAAACATAAAAGCCACAAAAATAGTGTAAATTCAAAAGGTTCAAAAAATTTTAGAATAATCAAAACTCAAAACATTAAAAAACACAAAAATACAAAAATATTTGTGTTAGCATTCCACATTTGCATTCACTTAGTTGCATTG
The DNA here is from genome assembly GCA_028583015.1 of Wollemia nobilis. Lineage (NCBI taxonomy): Eukaryota > Viridiplantae > Streptophyta > Pinopsida > Araucariales > Araucariaceae > Wollemia > Wollemia nobilis. The sequence continues at coordinate 11,321,384 of JAQPPZ010017052.1, forward strand.
CATTAGGAATTTCCATCCATCACATGTTCATCAGATACACTTGTGTTTGCAATCTTACAAGTGACACCACACTTGCACATCAATCATGCATCTTAAAAATACATCATCATCCATCACCCATGAGTGTAACTATGTTTTTCAACACAAACCCTTATTTTTCTATAAGGAATATATTAGGGTTTTTTGATCACTCATCCATACTTGGTGGTTTTATAAAACTTTGTAGAAAGTGTCTTAGCTTTTGATAGGTAAGGTTTGGTTTTGATAGCACCTGGTATATTTTAGGATCCCATAACTAATCAAAACACTAAAATCCTAGTTGTAACAATGGAAATATGAATGTTGCAAAGTGGTATTAGGTATCCTAAGGTGAAAAGGTTTATCTTGCTCATCCCCCTGTGCGACCGATTTAGAAATGTCTAGAATTGGAAAAAGGACAAGTTCAGCCCTACCCAAAAAAATCCCTTGCTTTAATCAAAACAAGAAAATCCTAAACAAATAAAAATTCAAAAACAAAGTAAACAGTGATTATCATCACTACATAAATCCCTTGCTCAAAAGAAAAATAAAAATTCAAAATAAATAGTGGTTTTCATCACTAAATCATGAGCAAGTATCCCAAATAAATATGAAGAAAATAAGGGAATATGAACTTGAATCCCTATAATTCTCAACATGAACGAGCTATAAGGTATCCTTATGCATGATGATATGTCTATCATATTAGCAGCTTGATTTTTAATAGACCAATATTTGCATGTGGAAGAACTAGCCTTAGGTGTCCTATACTACCTAGTGGCCTAATCCAACTAAGTCCAGCTTAGGATCAGGATAAACATTTGAGGATCCCCAATATAGTAATGGGCTAAATGAATCTCACCTAGCACTGGGGTATGCTTATGTTCTATATAATATATTCATTTACACACACAAGGATAATGAATATTTAAGGGCTGCATAACAAAGATTTATCCTTCAAAGGATTTGTATGATCAATATACAACCGTTTGATGAAGCAACTAGGGTGTTTGAGTCTCATGGAAAACCTCAAAAATCATCCTCATAGCAATAGGTCATATCATCAGTCACATCATCAAACTTTATTTAAGAGGTCTTGTTCGCTAAATGAATGCATAAGATAGGATAGATACTGGATAAATATCAGAAATTATGGTAAAATGGCCATTGACTATTCTATGCATATCTATAGTAACCTATAAAGAAACCCACCATATCACCTCACATTCAATGCTTAAATTATTAATTATTATTATGATAATTATTATTTATTCATGATTTTTATACATTATGTGGTGTCACCCATTAGATTTTCAAACTCATATCATTATATCATATGTTTTGAGTGATTAAAGCATATAGGTTCATTCAAATTAGATCATCAACATAACATAACATATTTCATTTACCATATCATAGCAGCATAAGGTTAGATGCATAAAACACATCAAAAGACGTTTAACAATAAGCATTGCACCCATATAGGCATCCATCATCATCATCTACATCATGTCATCTAAGCATCCACACATCATAAAGCATAATTCATGTGAATCACATAGCATAAGGTCATAAAGTAGCTCACCTACACATACACATCATAGCATCTAAACATCATCACACCATATCACATAAAATCATATACCACATCCATAAACATAAAAGCATAATCATAATAGATACACACATGATGAGTCTCAAAGTCTAAATATCATATAAAAGTGTGTCCAAATAAGTACATATAGGTACAAAAAGTGTCAATAAGGGTACAACTATGTAGGTTGGCTGACCTTACACCCAAAAATAGGTACAAAATGTACAAGTAACCATGGTGCTCAAGAATATCTTGCACTGCTAGCATCACCTCTACCCTCACCGCCCCCTCTAGGAGGTGGTATACAACTAGCACCCCCAGTACACTCTTTTTGGGACCTAGTCTTATGGTTCAACTAAGTTGATGACTATCTTGAAGTGATCCGATCAGTCCTATGTGACCCTCCAAGGCCATGATGTATAAGTCATCTTGGGTGTGATCCTCCAAATCATCTACTAGCAACCCATGCAAGTGTTGAATTTTTACACCTACATATAGACGATCATGGGTGGTGTAATCTGGCTTTGATCATCATATCACTCAAAATTAATTTGGAAAACCTATCTCTAAAGGTTTGTAATAGTGGCATCCCTTTGCTGCACCTAAATATATGATATCTATAGCTTGGTCTCAGCCTGGTACAACTAAGCCCAAAGAGGAGACTCCTCCTCAGTAGCTAGATCCTCCTTCTCCTTAAGGGCAACATGATTCTCTATAGTTGGTTCCGCTAGCACCTACTCCTGCTATCCTGAATACCCCCAGTCATCCATCTAAGCCTACACTCAGTTCCCATTAGGATCCTTAGCCTCAGCCTCAGCCAAATACTGCCTTAGGTGGTTGCCACCCTACCATAATCACGTACCCCACTAGTGGGTGTACACCTCTATGACCCTAGCATTGGCCACACCAGGATCAAATTTATGACCCTAGCATTGGCCACACCAAGATCAAATTTAGGAGGGTCATACTCCTCTAGCACTACTATAACTTGTGGTGCTGGAAGGTTCTTCTCTACAATAATCAGGTGATAGAAAACTAGCTCAAGGGGAACATCCTATTGAATGCCAAATTGTAGAAGAACTATAGAGTAGTAGAAGAACCCTTTGATGTCATCATTATGGATAATGATCCATCAGTCATGTTGAGTCCTCACTGTAAAGATAGCTGGATCCTCCCAGATAGGATACTCATGATAAGGCCACTAGATGATATCAGTGACCCATAAACCAATCAAAGACACTGTGTAGTGGGAAATCTATCCTACAAAATGCCAACTCTTGCATTCCTCGAGCACTCTAGGCCACCTAGATCCATAACACTATACATCATCATCTAGTGTAGTGATCTCCATTAGAAGTCCTATTGGGTTATCAATCCTAATATGCTCCCATCCCTAGATATGGAGGAGCATGCTACAAGTAACACTGGCTTGGTCGCAACACTAAATGCGATATAGTTCATCATAACACTATGCTAATAGTATGCTCACCCAAGCATAGATAATAGGTGCCTCACTATCGATCAAGTCCTGTACCATCACCAAGAGGTTCTATGGGAACCTCGCTCCAGAGCAGTCAGGTATGAGGATGTTATATATGACCATCAACAACACAACATACCTCCATGAAAAGACATCCTCCGGGTACCACCAAGAATATAAAATACTACCAAAATGATTATTCCTAAAATTAGTAGTGATATGTCTCCCAAATACCCTTAGGAACACTGCATATTGGGCATTAGTGGGAGAAGATAAAATAGGCACTCCATCAAAAGGGATCCTAATAATCCTGTAGAAATCCTCTGACATAATGGTCATCTCACCGGTAGGAAGGTGGAAGGTGTTGGTCCTAGAGTCACACCTATGGGCTAGGGTAGTCAAATAGACCTGATCTGACATGATCATTGGAAGTCTAGTGATATATTGGAGCCCATGAGCATCGAGCCAGGCCCAGTCCATGTCATCCTTCTCAAGAAAAAGGTCACAAAGTGGCTTTCGACTCTCGAGCCTGAGTAGACAAGATATAAGAATGCAAAATAAATTCTAAATCAAATGCAATGACAACTAAATAAATGCATAAAACAAATATATTGTAAGCTAAACTAATAAGCCCTTAAGGCAACAAGTATAAAGGTTAAATGCACCTGAGCATCCAAAAATAACAAATACTATCCTTCAAAATTTCAAAAAAATCAATTAAATGCCTTTAAAAAACCAAAAATCAATGAATACACCTAAGGCCACCTGGCCACTATCACAGAGAGCAGCCACAAAGTGGACACTGAAGCCAATAGTGGCCAGGTTCCAACAGTCAAAAATTTAATCGTTGGATTTTAAATTGGCCACTGACTGTGACAAAGGCTAGCCTCAGGCTATGAGCGGTAGTGGCTAACGAGCGACATGCCAACGACATGCCCCTATGGCTAAAAATCATACAAAAATAAATAGAAACATAAATATAAAAGAGAACCATATAATTAAACCCTAAATTAAGCCCATCTATTGGTTTAATTCATTATCAACAGGGTTAATGAGGTTCCTTTGCCAATTTGCTTAGTGAGGTTAATTTTACCATATTAATAAATGAAGTCTAGGGTTTATAGAGGTACCCATGAAGCTTCATCTCCTCCACTCATTGAAGTCTCAACCTACTCAGCCATGGTGTCAAATCAGTAGCCTACTAGGTCACAAGTAGTCATTGGAATAATGAAGAGTCAAAACCCTAATTTACTTTTGTATTTTCTACTCAAGCCTTGGATGATGCTAGCATCAGTGGCCCAAAATTTCTTGTTGTTGGACCTGAAAACAACCATGAAGAACTATTTGGGGGCTGCTAGACCTGACAACAACCAAGAAACAATGATAAACCATAATTTATCACCATAGAGCACCTCAGAATAAGACATAAAGCACACATTTCAGATCCAAAGAGGCCAAAATAAGCAAAATACCAAAAAAAAATTCATATATCAAAATTCAAAAACATCATAAAATCCAATTAACAAAAAAAAATCAATTAAACAATAATGAAATCCTAAATAAACCTCATATTCAATTATTTTCTCTATATGCTTTGGCAATTGTAGTGACTAACGCTCAATGCAATTTGGCGAGATGAGAAAATCACCATAAGGCCACTTGGGGCAAACAATTATGGTAGAATTGAGATGCCTCACCTCAATTCCTAAGAATGCTATAACATCCCGACCACCCCATGAGAGTGAGGATCTATCTCAATTCTCCTATAGCAAATAGTAATTCACCATAAGCTAAATATGAATTGCTATCACCTCGATTCCCTAGGAAGGCCATTGTAGCCGAACCGCCCCAAGGGATAAAGATGTACAATTACCAAATAGGTTCGGAATCACACCTGGATGGGAGCTACTCTATAAAAACAAATTCAAACCTTTAAAGAGGTCCAAGTCATTCATTTTGTTCAAGTGGCTCATCACTTTATTAATAGTTATTTCCTCATCGACTCATCATTTGAGGGGGTAGTCAAAATTTCTCAACAATCATAATCAAAGTCAACAAAATATCATCTTGATCATAGAAAAGTTGTGTTTTTTTATGAATCATTTCCAATAACTATCATAATATTACCCTTTTCTAGGGAAAAAAAGCAAATATAATAGTTTAGTTTGTAGCTCTCCTCCTTTTGGACCTATAGTAGTACCAAAGCTACTCGATCACTTGATGACGAGTGTAAACTCCCACACATTTAAGCCTCCCATTCCATTGGAAATAATGATTCTAGAATTCATGCCCTCCTGCATGACTGGGGTATCCTATGTTGATCAGATCAATGATCACCATCCAACCTACGTGGTCTACTTTTTTGCTTTGCACTATGTTTTTATCATAGTGCATCCCATAAAGGGGTATCTATAGACACCTAAAATGCATCATGTTTAGGAGACTGTCCATATGGGAACATCTATAGACCATATGAACACTCTTGGATCTCTCCAAGAACAAGCAGTGGTCCTAACCACTCAAATAAGGTAGTTCTAGCCCATCTAGGCTTGGCCGCTCTCAAGAAGAGCGACCATCACACCTAGTCATTGAAGACTACAATGACCACACCTAGCTGTTGGACATAATAGCAACTAGCACCATGCATAATCTGGCCATGAATACGGGACTAAATAACATAGTCTAACTACACCTTTGCATTGTTTACGAGTAGATTTTGACAAGGAACTTCCTGAGTTCCTCCTAACTACCCCTTCAATGATAGTTTGTAACTAATTATTCCCACCCAGAATGGTCAGTCACATGCAATTTGGATGGAGGCTTTACCAGGAAGCCAAAGTCCAGACTGAGAGGGAGGTCTACATATAGACTCTCCCATGAAAAGCAAAGCATCCATGAAGTTTCAAATTCAAGCAGCGAAGACCTATCGAAATGGAGAACCAAGCTATGCACATTTGAGGAGAATTGGAGTTCCATCCAACAAAGCTATGATCATGCACCAGTTTTTAGATTCATTATTCCCAACTGCCAATCAGTGTAGGAGATATGCTACGTAACCCTTGAAAATTAATTGCATTAAAGAGGAGAGTGTAATAGCCCCTAATTCACAAGGAAAATGGCTTCATATCATGGACACTATCTCAGATAGTGGACCATAGGCATATTTTAGGGCATAGACATTATTTCCCTTTACTTTATTCTAGATTCATTATTGCTTAATTTGATTAGTTAAGTCATAGTTCAGGCCAACTTCCATTAACGCATCTATTATGTATTTCTCAGCTTTACATACCTTCATTATTATGTTTATGCTTGTATTTCATTACTATCATGATTATTCAGATCCATTAAAAAAGGCCTCATCCTAAGAGGTAGCCCATCCTACTAAGAATGATTTGTTGTTTCCATGAGTGCAGGTACAGATCTTTAGGACCAGATTGAAGCATCAAGAGCACAAATATCCCTCCAGGACCATATCTGGATAAAGGGGTATCTATAAGCCCCCATACAGTTTCATGTGTGGGACTAGGAGGCCTGCGTATGTGCACCTTTCCCTTTTAGGGAATACATCAAACCGTTGCTCTATATTTTGTGTAAACCTTTGTATCAAAATGATGGGTATCCCTAAGAGGGACGAAATTGTAATCAAGGATTCGAGATATCGATAAATAAATCATCTTTATTTGTTTTATTATTTTCATGTTGCATGTGCTTTCAGTACTTTATTTTTTTTTAAGTGATAATATACATGATAAATCAAAATCACAAGTAGGGTAGCCGGGGTGCATGTCTCCCAAGGTCACACACCTTTTAGGTTATGTAATGCTCTTACAACTTTCTAGCAAGAAGTCCTTTATATTTTTGTAGATCTTACCAATGAATTCATCAAGGTGTATATGGATGAATTAATAGTTTATGGAGAAATATTTGATGAGTCCTTCCATAATCTAGATCAAGTTCTCACCTGATGGGAAGATCGTAATCTATCCTTAAGTAACAAAAAGTTCTTAATAATTATGGATGAGGGTATCATATTAGGACATCATATCTTGACAATAGGAATAAAAGTAGATCCTAAGAAGATAGAAGTCATAAATTAGTTACCCTCACTTGAGACTCAAATGGAAATTAGAAGCTTCTTGGGACATGTTAGTTACTATAGGCACTTCATAGAAAATTTAGCAAACTTGTAGCTCCATTATTCATGTTCCTTACTCAAGAAACCAAATTCAAATAGACCCCATAATTCTAAGTAGCATATGAATATGTCAAAGTAAAATTGACCACTACACCTATAGTAAGAGGACCCACTTAGAAGCTCTCATTTCATATACACAAATGCTTCCAACACTTAAGTCGGTGTAGTTCTTGGCCAACAAGACAAGGAAAATGGGAAAATCTAGGTTTATTACTATATTAGTAAAAATTTAATAGAAGTAAAAAAGAACTACACCATAGTTGAAATGGAATTTATAGCAATAGTATATGCCATTAATCAATTCTCTCACTATATTATAGGTTACCTTGTATATATACATACAAACCACTCTAAAATCAAATATTTTATGAATAAACCAATGGTAAGTGGGTGAGTGGTTAGATGGATTTTATAACTATAGGAATTAAACATTACAATCATAGATATATCCAATAGGATAAATGTAGTCACCAATTTTTAATCCAGATTAAATACTATGAGAGAACAAGAACCAGTGGATGATTCCTTTCCTTATGAACATTTGTTTGCAATATCAATACATTATCTTGGTTCATAGATATTACCAATTACCTAGTAACTAGGAAGATTCCTTCTCATCTTACTCCCAATGAGAGATGCTAGCTAGTTTAACAAAGTTCATCCTTCTAATGGATAAAAGGATTACTATTTAAATGTGGACTTGATAATATTTTGCAAAGATGTGTAAGGGAGGATGAAGTTTATGATATCCTCCATGCATGTCATGATGAACCTTCTAGGGGACATTATTATACAAAATAAACTATACAAAATATTTTGGAAGTGGGATACTATTGGCCTTCACTTCACAAGGATGTGAAGAAGTATGTTTTCCATTGTGATAAATTCCAACAAATGGAAAACCCACGGTACAAAATAAAATAGCATTTCAACCCTAAATTTTTCTAGAACCTTTTTAGAAGTGGGGCATCCATTTTATAGGAATTATTAATCATCCATCACAAGGAAAGCATCACATCCTAGTGTGCACCAACTATGTAACTAAATGGGTTGAGGTAGTGGCTCTCCAATATCTGTGAAATAAAAAGTAGTTGATTTATTTTATGAGCATATCTTTTAGTGCTTTGGTGCTCCTTGTAATATTCTATCAAATTAGGTACCCCAATTTGCATCAAATTTCATTTATTCATTCATGGAACATCGTCAAGTTAAACATAGAAAATACTCACCATATCACCCATAAGCCAATGTCTAAGTAGAGGTTACTAATAGGGAATTAGAGAAAAATTTGATAAAAATGATAGCTTCACATAGAAAGGATTGGGCTAATAGGCTATATGAAGTTGTATGGGCTTATAGAATCATTTGGAAATCCACCACTAGACTCACCATTTATGATCTAGTCTACGGGAAAAAACCTATTTTACCAACTAAATTTGAATTGTAAACTTTATACATTACACTTGATGTGAATATTGAGTTATGATAGGTACAATATGAAAGAATATTATACCTAAATACACTTGATGAGCTACGAAGGGATGATATGCCCTTCATCATATAAAATTTATTCAACAACAACAAAAAGTATGGCACAAAAAGCACATCAAAACTAATGAGTACAAGCCAGGTGGGCGCTCTTGTTTGATTCATGTTACCTTGATTTCAAGAGAAAGCTCTGAACTAGATGGCTTAAAATGTATGAGATTGGACAAGTTTTTTATAATGATATTGTATGATTAATACATATGGACTGCTCAAAGAGAAATATGGTTGTAATCGAACACCATCTCAAATTATATCATAAACCAATGATAAATAAAGACTTATCTACGTATCTATTTTCATATTTTGACATGTATGTAGTAGGAGAGACTTCCTCTCCCACTATGAAGGACAAATAATTATGTCCTATTTGTTAAAATCTTTAAAAAAAGGTCCAATGGTGAAAACCCCTTTGGAGCACCATTGGATCAATATTAATGTAAAAATTAATTTTCGATACACTAGTATTGAAAATAAAACATGGTTGTGAAAATCCCTTGAGACACAACCAGGGTAGAAGCAAATTGAAAACTAAAAATGGTAGTTCCTTCTGTTAAAAAAAATACATATACATATATATGTGCTTAAATATGTGCCCTTGTTTTTTAGTTTATTTTTTTACCCTAATGCTATATTGACTTAATCATAGGTCCTTATCCATTTCAAATCATCATGACCAACTTCTTCTAATAAGGTATATTTTCTTATTTTACTCTAATTTAATCTCATGATTTCTGCATATTCATAGCAATATTATAACCTAATTGAATAAGAGGGAGGTTACATGGGGGACCCTTTAAGAGTTGGAATTAATTTAGCCATCATGAAGAGTTTTTTGGTCTCCCTTGGATGAGAATTGGACTTGTATTGATGACTAAAGAAGTTACAGATAAAACATAATATCGCTTAGCACTGAACAATGGTATTTTAAATGCACAATAATAAAAAATTTCATGTGGAAAAAATGTGTTTAACATGCTAAGTATGCAATATGACCATATAGAAATAGTTTATTTGGGTTATAGGGATGGTATTGACATGATTGCATGGGAAATAATAAGATGAGTGTTGACTCCCAAAAGGCTAACCACCTTTTGGGAGCCAATTTCACATTCCCCCATGGGGTGCACAAGGTGGTGCACCCCAAATTAGCCCTGTGTGCTCCACTCCAATGGAGCACACCCAAAGTCACCTGAGAGCACAAGGTAGAGTGCCCCATGCACTCCACTCCTTGGAGAACAAAGTTCCCCATGTGGTTGCACAAGATGGTGTGCCCATCTCTAGCCTGTGCATCCCATTGAGGAGTCGGGTGCACAATGTCCCTTAGGGGCACATAAGGTAGTGCACCCTGACATAATACTATGCACTTCATGGGGAGGTCAAGCACACAATAGCCCCTTGGGGTGCAAAACATTGTGCGCTCCGCACGCTCCAAGGGAGCAGAGTGCGCATAAGCCCATAAAGGGGTGCACAGGTTGTGCACCCCAAAGAAGTTATGCATTCCACTAAATAGAGTGTACAATGGATTGCAAGGGCACACATTTCTATGCATGCCTTGAAGCCTAATGTGCACTCCATTACAATGGAGCTCACTCAATCCCATGGAGCACACAAATTGTATGCTCCCTCTCCATCCAATGCACTCTACTCTCAAAGTGGAGCATGTAGACACCTAAATCATGTCATGCTTAGGGGAGCTACTTACATAGACACACTCATAAGATCATAATATATAATATTGGACTTTAAAAGCATTAACAATGGTTTTCACCACTCATTTGGGGCCTTTTCAAGCCATTCAAGCTTGGCCACTCAAGCCAAGAGCGACCAAATTCTAGTTGCTCAAGCCTAGAGTGGCCAAATATTAGCCACTACAAATGACAATGGTTAGATATTAGCCATTGCAAATGATAGTGGCTAAGCCATAAGAAGCGGTTTACCAACAAAAAGGCCCAATATCAGGTGGAAGTGGTAGTCTACATGCAATAAATGTGAGCGGGAGTGATTTTACATTCTTTTTCATGACCAGTTCACATGGGAGGTTTGAGTTTGCATTTAGACTTAAGTTAGCTAACCTCAAAGCATAAAAAAAGGACAAAATATTCTCATGATAACGACCCATTCGCATAGAAGACTCAAGTGGGTAGTTAGATTTTAGTTAACTAGCCTTCAAATATAGACAATGGACAAAATCTTCTCATGCTAACTTGCACTACGCATGAGAAATTCATTTCTAGGGCTTGGACATAGACCTAGGGTTTCACACTATAAAAGGTGCAAGCCTAAGAGCACCAAGAGATCCTGATCATATCCAGAGATCTTGTATCTTTTATCATAAGAGATATACAGGAGATCATTTTAGAGAGAGACATCTTCTTGAGGAGAGCTTTCGAGACTTGGAGAGTTCTCTTTGAGATCACATGTACGACAAAGCTTTGACAAATCGAAGAGCATAACACCTACTATCTTCAACATCAGATTATAGTCTTTGACCCATATCTTTGGGGCAAAGAGGGTAAGGTTTACTTTAGTGGCTGCTATCTTGGACAGTGGCCCGTAGGCTTAGCTTAGATAGACATACCATCTTTTATTATATTTTCTTATATCATTAGCATAGATTTACATGATTTCATGGCATAGTTTTATCATATTTCTATCACATTATTTAATTATCAACAACCTCATCTAGGGAGGCAATCTCAGACAGCTAAATGTGTGTTTTTATTTTATTGCTTGCAGGTCCATAGGCACATCAGACGAATATTACAACATACGAGAGGAAAATGGATCCCTCTAGGAAACAGACCTGGGGAATGAGGCATCTGTAAGCCCTCATACATTTTTGTGTGTGGAACCAAGAAGCTTTTATAAGTGCACCACCTCTTCGTGGAAGGGGCACTCCTTGCCTATTTGTAATTTATAGTATCAAAATGGGTATCCCTAAGAGGGACCGACATGTAACAAGGGTTCAATATCAATAAAGAGATCCATATTTTGATTATTTCATGTTATATGCTTTTTCCTCTTGTATTTCCATTTTATCTTTGGTATTTTAAATAGCATTGCAAGTAGGTTTTTTAGAAAAGGGACCGATGCATGCATTCTTGGGGTCACTACAGATGGCGATCACGATGGGACAACCACTAATTTTTCATTTTCCATTGGAATACTAACTTAATTTTGTATGGAGGTCTAGCCACTCTGAGCTACAATGGCCAAAAACTAGCCGCTCTAAGCTACAACGGCCAAAAACTAGCTGCTCTAAGCTACAACAACCAAGAACCAGTCGCTCTGGTCAACAATGGCCAGAACTAGAGTGCAACAGTGTTTAAAACACAGACTCTCTAAGTTGGATCAAAGGTTGGTATAGCTTCCTTGATATTTTATAGCTTTTTATCTACTTCTATGTGTCCAAAATAGAGAAATTAAAGAACATTTATGTTTGGAAATTGAAAGAATAAAGAAGAAATAATTAAGCATTTCACATATCTTAGATCTTCTTTTAAATTTTACACTAGGCGTTGCTAGGAACAATGGATTATGCCTAGAAATTTTTCCCTAGAATACAACGTGCTATACATTGCATGTTATTTTCTTTCTTTGAGGCCCTGCTAGAAGCCATAGTTGCACGAAATAAAGTGTGCCCATACAAATCATAGTAGTTCATGCATCTTTCTAAATATTGAAACGTATTTTTTTGACTTAGGCATATAGGAAAGACTCATTGTTGCTATATGATGCACTTTATGTTACGCAAGCTTAAAATGAACACCACACATGCACGTCTCATTTAAACATTGGAGAGTTGGATTTCATCACCAACCTTCAATTCAGTCTAGTGACATTGGAATTCATCTCCTTCCATTGGTTTACCCCCTAGAGCTTCCTAGAAATGGATTGGGAAACTTACTTATAGTGACACTAAGTTACTTGTGTTCAAACTGTCTCCCACTATTGGAACAATCATTGGTTCAGAGTGGAAGAGCTAGGTGAACCCTCCATTGGGTCTTCAACGGTGTACCCTAGCTTCTTTTGATAAAATCATGTTTGGCATGGGTATACTTGATTGTCACTATGGATGAGTCTTCTCATTCTTAATCCAATAACAAGAGCAAAGAAATCAAAATAACAACACATCAAAATACACCAAATAGTTTAGGGCACACTCAAATTGGTAATCAAGATAAACATTTGTTTGGAATTGTGTGGTCATTCCTAATTTACAACTCAAAAAATCAATTCATAAAACAACATGGTCAAAATAAGAAGTAAACACCCTCGGTCTGATACCAAGGGAGAGACAAAAGCAATTCATGCCCATAGGCGAAGTCATAGTAACATTGAACGTCCTACCTATAAGACCGTGAGATGTAGTTCCACGAGCCTAAGGGGTGATAATTCAACCCTTGGGTGATATTCTCGAGAAACCCCAAGTAAGGAACCACATCATGGAAAAAAGTCACATAAACAAAAAGAGGCTTCACAGTCATCCTCATCAAGGAGAAATGAGTAGACCTCAAGGGCATCCTCTAAATACACAGAAACATCTCAAATACATGAGGAAGTTTCAAAGGCTTCCTCATCACATGGACTTAAAGAAGGTTCTAAGAATCATTATTCACATAAGGATGACGAGACTACCACATATCCATCCACATGGAGGAAGCATGCTACCACCAAGCCCTCTTCATCAAGAAGGGAAACAAGAATTATAACACCTCAATACTCACAAGAAACATATGAAATAGGTTTGCCCAATGAAGGGCAAAAAACTAGAGCTACATCTAGTCATGGGAATCATATAGAAGAAATCCTTCACACAAAATGAAAGATTCCCATAGACTATGACCTCATAGGATTAAATGGCACCCCATGGGACCAGCCATGGAAAACAAGATAGCTAGATAGGTTGGATCGATTTCCTACTCAACCAACCCAAATAATTGTAGCTACTGAGAACTTTGCATATAGAAGCTCACAAATAGTGACTTCTAAACATACCTCTCAGTTTGGGGGTACCTCAGAGTGACCCCATAGAAGACACATGGAGTCTGATCATAGGGATACTCAATAGTACACTAAACAAGTCACATTAACTAGAAAGAGTACAAATACAACAAAAATCCCCTCGAGGAATCTACGAGGCAAAACAACAAGAATGGAGTCAGATAAACATGATTCTTCTATGACAACACAAATTGACCAAATGAGGTAGTTAGAAAATGCATTACGTAAGGAGTGAGAGCTAGTATAAGCTCTCAAACAAAAGAAACAAAGAGAAAGACTCTTGTGCCAACATGAGTAGTGCTTAAGAGAGCAAGCTGAGTGGCTAGATCTTAAAAAATTTATAGGTAAATAGTGGTGACCATCGAAGAACAAGATACACTGACTCACCTAAGGAGAGGTGCACTAGACAAGATAGCCCACAACAAAACCCCCCACCAAATCATGAATGAAATACAACTAATGGGGGAAGGGCAAACATAGCAAACCAGGATCATAATCCTGGGTCCCCTCCTAGGAGAGAGGAAAATGGAACAAATCAAATGGATAGAGAGTTACCTCCATTGCCAAGGTGAATAGGCTTACAAGAGGAGGAAATCCGTGTATCAAAGATATTTCAAGAGCTTGCTAAAAAGATGAAAACCTATAAGAAACAAGCGGTAGCTAAGAACTCACCAACATTGAGCAAGATACACAATCAACCATTGTGCCCATCAATTCCTAGCCCTCCATATCCTAAGAAATTTGAGATGCCTTGGTTATAAAATTTTAAATGTGAAGAGGATGTATAAGAGCATGTCACCAATTTTATCAATGCCTATTTTCATATTGAAGATAATTACTCTCTCATGCTAAGAATAATCATAATGACATTTTCAGGTGCTGCCACTTAATGGTTCAACCAACTACCTAAGCATACCATAACCAATTTTTAACAACTAGTAAATGCATTCTTGAAGCTTTTCTCCTTTCGTGCTAAGAATAAGGTGAACCTTTTAGATCTAGCTAACTTGAAATGGTATGATGATGAGCCAGTAATAGATTATGGGAATAGATGGAGAAAAATCATGGCAAAATTATCATTCTTTGTTCCCATAGAAGAGATCATTCGCATGTTTACCAAAAGTTGTTCTAAACATATCTCCCTCCTGCTACAACTCCAATAGTATCCTTTGTTTTATGAATCTTTGGCATATGCCAAGATCATCGAAGAGATAAAAGTATATGAAGGAACCATTAAGATTTGAAAAAAAAAGGAGTGAAACAAGAATGGTAAGAATGACAAGTACAAGTAGAAGTAGGGCAACCCTTATCCAATCAATAAAGTCGTATTGGCTACACCCAAGGATGGGGGTGCACAACAACCACAAAAATATCAAGCACATCCCCCATCAGCCAACTACGACCAAAAGAACAATCAGGGAAGAAATCAAGAATGCAAGCCAACTCATTATTTCACGTATCTGATAGAATCAATGCAATCAATATTTAATCAATTAAGCAAGGCTAGGAGGATCATATTTCTTGATATGCATCTTATAGATCGCAACCATCCTAAGCCAAAGGGATATAGGGAAGATCAATTTTGTCCTTATCATAGGATACCGAGGTATGACATTGAGGCTTGCATTGGGTTTAAGCATCAAGTGCAAAAAATGATTGACGTGGGAGAAATCAAAGTTGACAACCCACTAGCTCTCGATAACAAAGACATGGGCATATACAAAAACCCATTGCCCAATCATGAAGACCCTCGAGAGCAAGGGACCCAAGTCAATCAGGTTTGAGCTAACATACCTACCCACGGATGCATTGGGATGGTTGAGATTGTTAACATAGCAATAAGGACTAGGTGGTATGGTCAACTGCAACTACCTATAGCTCCCATAAACATCCCAGTCGCTCCTAGGAAAAGGCATGACAACCTTCCAATTCCACTAACAAGACCTATGGTAACTATTCAGAGTATATTGGAGCAAAATCTACAGATGAATCTGGCTAAGTTATCCATCTATGATCTCATACAATAGTCCCCAAAGCATAGGGAGACTCTAATGGAAATTTTAATAACAATTGAGCTTCAACCGCAAGATGCGAATGCATTCACTCAATTTTTGGGACAAGTGCAAGAATGCCAAGAACTTATAATTTGATTCTATGATAATGAGATTAAGATAGCTTCTGCTACCTTACCATACCCTATGCTAAACATTATAGAAGCCATCAATAATGTACCTTTCAAGAGTATTTTAGTCGATATAGGTTCATTGATAAACATCATCACAACAACTGCAATAGAGCACCTCAAGATACCCAAGACCAATATCATTCCAGGAGCTTACACATTGAGATATTTTAATGATGACTTATGCAATACTGTGGGAAATATTGTCCTACCCATCAAGGTGGGCCACAAGACCATCCCTGTGATGTGTCATGTCTTAGAAGGTTCTATGTAGTACAACATTCTCTTAGGGCACCCTTGGATAAAGTCCATGAAGTGTGTGCCTTCGATATTTCACCAGTGTATCAAGTATGTGCATGAAAAAAAAGTCTATGTGGTTCTAGCTGATCAAGAGCCTTTTAAATATGTTAATCAGGTGGACATTCCGGGATAATTCATGATCCCTTCTACTCACCTATACGTGGCACCTTCATCCCCAACCACACAAGGGGATAACAAAGATAAAGGGGTAAGAAAAAACCCAAGCACATCAACACCTCCTAGTGCACTCAAGATAGTCAATGCTTCTAAAGTACCATCAATGTTAAAACCAAAAGACAATCAGAAGCTAAAGGTACCCTTAGTTAAGGAATAAAGGCCCAAGGAAGTGCCAACTATAGCCATTGCTAAAATGCCAAGTCCTATGGAAGAGGAAGATATTCAAGATCAATATGAAGATAGTGATTATCACCCTGCTTTTCCAGTATCATCTATGGGATCATCCACATCACATGCATCAATACACTTAGCAAGTATAGGTATCGGGGAGTACCTTGTGTAGAATATTACCTTTACACCAAGTCTATACAAGACATAGGGAGGCCTAAAGACTTGAGGCCGCTAGTAGGAATAGTGGTTCCACTTGGAATCCCTCCCAACTAAACCAATTTTGTCTATCGACCTGGACTACACCCATAAGTCTTCAGATATAGAAGAGGATGATGAAAAATTATTCACAATGTTTGTTACCTCTCTAATCTTGATTTTTCTCTAACCTAATTTGAGCATTTCCATTGGCATGGCTATGGCCTTGGCGTATATGAGCAGGGGTGCAGGAGGCCTTACGAGCCACTATATCAGCTTCCTTCCAATAGATTTGGCTTAGGCTACTATAGCGGAGGTCGATATGACTCGCTTGCAGTAACATTGGAAATATTAAGCATAGGGTTGGGAGAAGACATTGATTTCATTCCTTATCACCCCTTAATAATAGTAAATTTGAGCAACAAACAAGTGGCCACGATAAACATACTGCCTCTAGAAACTTATCATCCAAACACCTTAATTGATTCCACCCTAATAGGGTACAACTCATGGCACGAGTAGAATGGATATGAAACAAGTGATGATGAGGTGCAACTTGTCTTAGCCTATCAAGGGCATCTCTATTTACAAAGGTTCACATGGTCCATCCATGATGAGATTGGATACACATCAAATGAAAGTGACTATGAATCAGAAGACTCAACAAAATGAGCTTACATAGGCCTAAGCCATAAACCCTTGACTTTGGGGTGAGAGACAAATGCAACTGGATTCTTCATAAGTGATGAAGAATATGAAAATGAAATAGAGATGGCCTACTTGGGGCCAAGACATGAGCCCCTTGTTTTAGGGCCGCATACAAATGCAAATGGATTCTTCATAAGTGATGAATAATATGAATATGAAACAGAGATGGCCTACTTGGGGCCAAGACATGAGCCCTTTTTTTAGGGCCACATACCAATACTAACAATTTTTGGATAAGTGATGATGACTTTGAGGATGAGATCGAGATGGCTTATATTGGACCTCACCATTTATGGCAAGTCAATGAGCTAGTAGAGAGAGAGGCGGCACTCCGTGCCATAGACCCTCATCTTTAATTTTTGGGAAGACCTATTTACCTAGTTGCCATTCATCGAATGGTCAACCCCCCTCCACCTACATTTAGAGAGAAATTAGATCCCAATGATCCTATCATCTACCCTACTCATGGGCCAGATACAAAAATTCCCATTCCTCCAGAACCTCATCGTGAGTATGGAAGTAAAACCCTTGAGAAAAGATTGCACCCATGTGGTCCTGGAGATTTCATCCCATCCATCAACATGATCTCCATCTATTTGACCACTCCACTTCATAATCCAACAGATCCTACTAAATTATTACATATTTATGTAGAGGCTATTGATTGGGATTGCGCTAGTTCACCCATAGATCTAGAAGACCTCTTCCCCAACAAAGAGATATTACAGTCATTCCATTTTGCATCAGGTTGTGCGTATGACGTCTTCCATGTTGGTTTGGAACCTGAGTCAGTAGGTCTTATAAATCCTATCGATGACATTCATTTGATACCCATGCCTCATCAGCTAAAGTATGGGTCACATATGGCTATAGAAGAAACTTTTGAGGTGGACATCAGTGATGATCCTACCCAACCAAGGAAAGTCAAGTTCGGAGAAATTCTATCTCCAGAGGAACAAACCATATTGATTTCTCTCCTCAAGGAGAGGCCAAATATTTTTTATTGGACTTACAAATACATGTCATGGATAGATCCAAAGTTAGTTGTTCACAAACTTTCATTGGATCCCATGAAGAAGCCAGTCAAGCAAAAAATAAGGAAAATACATCCAACCGTCGCTTTGATGGTGAAGAAAAAATTGTAAAAACTACTGGATGCAGTATTCATAGTTCCTATCGACTACCCTAAGTGGGTGTCAAACATGGTACCCATAGGGAAACCTAATGGAAGAGTCCGTATCTACATAGATTTCAAATATTTGAATAGGGCAACACCAAAGGATTCATTCCCATTGCCAAACATATATGATCTTGTGGATGCAACCGTAGGTCATGAAATGCTCTCCTTAATAGATGGTTTTTTTGGATACAACCAAATCTGGATTAAGCCCTAATATCAACATAAAACTACTTTCATTACTCCATGGAGAACATTATATTACAAAGTGATGCAATTCGGTCTCAAAAATGCTGGTGCCACATATCAACAGGCCATGACATACATATTCCATGAATATATGCATAAGATCTTGGAATATTACATGGATGACTTACTAGCCAATCCCCTATTGTAGTAAGAGCATGTCAAGTCCTTAGACAAGTCTTCGATCGCCTCATAGAACACAATGTCTTATTGAATCCTAAGAAGTGCATATTTGGCGTAACTTCTGGCAAGCTTTTAGGATTCATCGTATCCAATAGAGGCATCAAAGTAGATCCTACAGATGTAAATGTTATACTGGAAATGGCCACCCCTACCAACATTAGGGAGTTGAGGATCCTACAAGGCAAGATAGCATCCATCAAAAGATTCATTGTGTAATTATCATACAAATGTAGACCTATGAATAGGTTGCTACACAAGGAAGTCCTATTTCATTGGGATGAAGAATGCCATCAAGCCTTTGCAGAGATCAAAACTTATTTGGCAACATCGCCAGTATTGGCTCCACCAAGGCTAGGCATACCATTTTTACTATATATATCGGCTATTGATTTTGCAATGGGCACCATGTTAGCCCAAAAGAATGCACAAGACAAAGAGCAAGTCATATATTACATTAGTTACACCTTGGTGAACTATGAGCTAGGATATGCGTATGTCGAAAAGTTATGTTTAGAAATGGTCTTTGCAACTCGAAAGTTGCAATACTACATGTTGAGCCATATGACCTACATCATATCAAAACAAAATCCTTTGTAATACATGATGAGCAAGATATATCACAATACACGTATCATAAAGTGGATCATGCTACTGACAAAAATTTTATCTAGAATTCATAATCCAAAATTCCATCAAGGGACAAGTCATAGCAGATCAATTAGTAGAGGTGCCTCTTCAGGATAATAAGCCTCTCACCATAGAATTACCTGATTATGTGGTCTTTGCACTATCAGATCCACCAGAAATTGAAGAACCTAAGAACAAAAAATACATGTCATTATTCTTTGATGGTTCAAAGTGTGAATAATGAGGTAGAGCAGGGATTACCTTTATCACACCGTAGGGAACTCCATTGCCCTTATCATTCAAACTAGACTTCTCATGAACAAAAAACAACATAGAATATGAAGCATTGATCCTGGGACTCCAAATAACCATAGAAATGGGCATTAAAATATTGAATATATTTGGTGACTCCTTTATCATAGTAAACTAGGTCAAAGGACTATTTCAATGCAGGTGCCCACTCCTGAAGACTTACAAGGAACTTGTTGACAATTACTTAGCCCAACTGGAATGGTACAACATCGAGACAATCCCTCGTATGTTGAATAGATTTACAAACACCATGGCCTCTTTGGGATCCTTAATCCCTTAAAATTAGTCTACTAATTTTACAACTATTCATGTGAAATTGCTTTCACACTCAACAATACGCTGTGAGAATTTTGACAATCAAGAATCAATCACCATGATCAACATCGAACCGAATCAGGATTGGTCCTTTGCAACCAAATATTTCTTGCAAACAACACCTTGGGGGTCATTGATCTCCAAAGGACCTGTAGAGTGTGGTGTGACCATATACCATAGAGTTGTTCCTCAATCCATTTTCACTACATCAAAAATGTAGGAAGAGCAAGCTATCTATTCTATAGAAGTTGTGGCCTATCAGGATTAGATTTCCCAACTGCAAGACTTCCTGAAGCTTGGAATAATACCTCAAGGTTTGTCGCATACTAAAAGGTGAACATTCAAACAAAGAGTAACAAGATACATTTTGCTAGGAGAAATCCTCTACAAATGAGGATATGATGGAGTATTACTCCATTGTCTTGAGCCCCAGGAAGCATCTTGGGCAATTTCACAAGCTCACAATAGAACATGTGGAGGCAATTTCAGTGGCATGGCCATCATTAAGCACATCTTGAGAATTATTTACTATTGACCCATAATGTAAAAGGACTACTATGATTATGTCAAGAAATGTAATAAGTGCCAACATCATGCAAATCTAACGCACTTACCATCGCAAGCTTTGCAGCCCATCCAGGTAGCATGGCCATTCTCACAATGGGGACTAGACTTGATTGGGAAGATCTCACCCCCATCCTCAGGTCGACATACATTCATCATAACGGCAACATAATACTTCATTAAATGTGTAGAAGCGATCCCCTTAACATCAACAACTGGACCAAGGATTGCGTACTTTATACTCCACAATATCATAAGTCATTTTGGGGTCCCTTCTAAGGTAATATCAAATAATGGGCCATATTTTAAGAACAAAAATGTGCAGGATTTAATGAACAAATACCATATTCAACATAGTTTTTTAATGCCTTATTATCCGCAAGCAAACAAGCAAGCAAAAGCCTCAAACAAAATAATAGTCTCCATTTTGAGAAAGACAGTGCAAGAAAATCACAAGGATTGGCACATGCAATTGCCTCTCCCACTATGGGCATATAGGACTAGTATACGGATGCCCATTGGGGAAACACCATTTTCATTAGTATATGGCACTGAAGCCATCATACCTCTAGAGTTGGAAATCTTGACTCTACACATATCATTAAAGGACTTCATAGATGATGAAGTTGCGTGGCAAGGCCACCTTGATCAATTGATGCTTCTTGATGAACGTCGAGTCAATACTTTAGAGCATCTTCATGTTTACCAAGATCACATTGCATGAACTTACAATAGTAAATTCCACCTAAGGGAATTCAAGGTTGGAGATCTAGTGCTCAAAGAAAACCAGCAAAATTCAAATCTGCCACCGCATCTGCGAGATAAGTTCGTGGTAAACTAGATAGGTCCATATATAATTTCACAGAGATTTGGGCCTAGAGCATATAACCTTATATCATTAGATGGTGTTGAAGAGTCTAAACCTCTCAATATCATTCAATTAAAGGTATTTTACACATAAAACACAAAAACATTCAAATATTTCATAAAATTAAAAAACATTCAAATATTCCAAAAATTCAAAAACATTCAAATATGTCAAAAATACAAACAAATCATAAAAACATAAAATTCAAAAATTCAAATAAAAAATCTCCAAGGGTAATTCATGTCGCTTGGTCAAAAATCAATTCAAAAAGCTCCAAGGGTAATTCATGCCACTTGGTCAAACATCAATCAAAAGGCTCCAAGGGTAATTCAAGCCACTTGGTCAAAAATCAATTCAAAAGCTCCAAGGGTAATTCAAACCACTTGGTCAAAATAAATTCAAAAATTCTCCAAGGGGAATTCAAACCGCTTGGTCAAATCCCATAAAATCAAAAGCTCCAAGGGTAATTCAAACCGCTTGGTCAAAATCAATACCAAAAGCCCCAAAGGCATAATAAGCCCTTTGGTCAAATTAATCAAAAAATACAAAAATAACGTAAAATAAAAAATACAAAAAAAAATGCATCTCACATCTTGCATCCACATCATTGCATTGCATTTTCATATCCAATACAATTGCGTATGACATGAGCCTTAAAAGTGATACCACATTTTTTCACATAAGTTATCCATATCCATACCTCCATCCACATTAGTGTGTAATTGTGTTTTTCAACACAACCATTATTTGTTGCTAGACATAATAAAATAATATTTTTCGGTTAATCAACCACAACTAGTAATATTATCAAATTTTGAGAAAAACAACTTTGATTAGTAGAAGGTAATGCCTAGCTATGATAAAGCCTTGGATATTCAAGATCCCGTCACTAATTGAAACACTAAAATCCTAGATGGTACAAGGAAAAGATGAAAGCTGCAAAGCGGTCTAGGTTACCTTAAGCGAAAAGGATTATTCTTGTGTATCCCCCTATGCAACTAGTTTAAAGGTTTTGAGAATTGGCAAAAGGACAAGCTTTACCCTATCCAAATACCTTGCTTAAATAAAAATAAGCAAAATCCCAAAGCAGAGTACACTTTCAAAATGCTAAGCATACAGTCCAGATTTCAAAGCAAAAATCCCATACACAAAGCATAAATTCAAAAATTACAAAAAAATCAAGCTCAAAAAAATCAATCAAAATAAACAGTGATTTTCATCACTATGTATGAGCAAAATAAACAGTGATTATCATCACTACAAAAAAAATCCCCTCTCAAAGAAAAAAATAAAATCAAAATAAACAGTGATTTTCATCACTACATATGAGCAAAAATCCAAAGCCAAAAAGAAGCCAAAAAGAAGGAAATAAAGCTTGAATCCTTGGAATTTTTAGAATTTTACAAAACTGGAAGGAGAAATATTTACGCATGATGATATGTATATTACAAATGCTTCATGCATTTGTGTAGACCAATGTTTGAATTTGGATGAGCTAGCTTAGGTAACCAAATACTGCCTAGTGGTATAGTCCAACTAAGTCCAACATAAGGATGAGATGAACACTTGAGGATCCCTGATCTTAGCAATGGACTGAAAGAATCCTGCCTGACATCAAAGGAAATGCTTGATTTCTACCTCAAAACAAACAATCACATGCACACACAGAGATCATGAAAAACCAGGTCCATGGTAAAAGCCTTACTTTTCAAAAGTCTAAGTAGTAAGTAGACAACTGTTGATAGGGTACCTAGAGTGTTTGAATCTCCGGAAAGCCCCAAAAATAATTACATAGCAACAAATCATAGCATCATTCACACCATCACTTTTCTTTATAAGATTCTATAAATTAGGGGGTATCAACATAGTAGGACAGATATCGCATATATATTAGAAATAGTATATAGATGACCACTAACTACTTTATATCTTTTAATTTACATAAACTTATTAAGAAAATGCATTACACACCATTACATCTCATATATGAATACTTAATCAATTCTTATTATAGGAGTGATTATTTAAATTCATGATTATTGTTTTTTACTTTCTTTGGTATCACCCATTAAGATTGTCAATGTCATATACATTCCGTATGTTTTAAGTGATTAGAGCATACAGATTCATTTATACCATTCCATCACATAATTTAGATGCATATAAATAAAGCAAAAATTAAACATGCATTTTAACAATAACATTTGCATCCACGAAAACGAGTCATTAATCATCCATAAACCATATCATAAAACACATAGGCAATATCCATTTGCATACCAAATCATAAATTCATCATTCATCATAAAAATACACCGCATCATATCATCAAATCATAAAAGCGTATACACATCCATCTAAGAATCTTCAAATATCATCTATCATCTAGCATATTCATCAAATCATCATAATACCATCATCGCATCATATCATAAAATAAAATAATAATAAAAACATAAGCAATAAACGATACACATAATGATTCATAAAAAGCAAATCTATCATAAAAGTATGTTTTTCAAGTCCAATGGATATACAAAAATGCCCATGGGCTATAGTCATGTAGGCCAGTTGACCTCAAAAATGGATGAAGGACCAAGTAGAGCATCAATAAAATGTTGGGCCTGAGCCCCCTGCATCACCTCCTCTAGTGCCACCTCCCCCTGTGGTGGTGTCATGAGTTGAGTGATGTGAGCATGCAGGTCTCTATATTCGAGTTTGGTTCCACTGGCTAGGACGGGTGGAAGACTACCCCGAGGTAGAGCTCTCACTGACCTGTGAACCACCTACACCTGTTGGATCCTTAGGGACAACCCCGTGCCTCCTGAGCTGCATATAAAGGATGGTGACTTGATTTGTAAGTCCTTGAATCAACTCCTCATTCTCATCCAAAAAATACTGAAGTCATCCCACATTTGCCACTGAGCCTACTATTGGAATCTCCTATGGTGTAGAAGGAGGAACAACAAACTACATCCTAACATCGCCATCCCTAATAGTATCTTGTAGAGCCTATATCTATATTGAGAGCTTCTCAATGGTAGTATCTCACCGCTATACCTAGATCTTAGTGGCCTGGAGCTTAGCCCTGGCCTCATGTAACTATGCTCTTAAAGGAGAGTCTCTCTACTCGGGCTCTAACTTCTCCTCCTCAATAACATCAAGATCCTCTACTGCCACCTGCTCTTCTGACTGGCCCCATACCTCGGTCTTGGCTCAAACCTTATGACCTGTCGAATCTATGCCATCACCCCACCATCATCTTCACATCCTAGGCTGTCGATGCCATGCCACATATGATCACCCCACCATTGATATTAGTCCTCTGTAACTATCCCAGCCATTATAGGGTATACGTCTAGGGCATCCTCCTCATATGCAAGCTCTATGATATGTTGTGGAGGTATGTCCTTCTCTACTATGATATGCCTATACAAGAATGGTATCAAGGGCACATCATACTACAATTTGTATTGACAAAGAACCCGAGAGTAGAATAAATTCTCTCATATGGTATTCCTATGGCCAAGGATCCATCATTTGCATCATGTCCTGGCAGTAAAACTAGCTGGATCATCCAAAACTAGACACTCATAGTAAGGCTGCCACACAACATCTCTGAATAATAGTCTAGTGAAAGCATCAGTGTAGTGGGACAACTCCCTTGTGAAAGTGTGGCTCTTATGCTCCTCATGCTCTCGAGCCCATCTAGCAGCATAGCACTATGTCCGAGCATCAATCACTATGATCTCATCTAGGAGCCCCTTAGGGAGATCTACCTTAATGTGCTCCCATCCCCAAACATGTAGGAGAAAACTACAAGCAATGTTGATGCATCCTCATTGATGGATGTGGTATAACTCATCATAGCACTAAGACAATAGTGATCTCCCCCATGCATATATGATAGGCTTCTCGCTATCTAGTAGGTCCTGCACCATCGCCAGGAGGTTCCAGGGGAACCTCAAACCCAAGCAGTCTGGAATAAGAACATTGTTGATCACCATCAGCAACATGACATGCCTTTATGTGAAAACATGAGCATCATACCAAGCCTTGATAGATACTCCCTCGGATAAAGTATCCTAGAGGGCCTATGTAGAGCGTGCTCCAAACACCCAAGCATAGACGACCACCTGATCATTAGTGGTCGATGAAACAATGGGCATCCCATCGAATGGGATTCGAAAGATCCTGTAAACATCCTCCAGCATGATAATCATCTCACTGAGTGGAAGGTGTTGGTTTGTGGGTCCCAAGGATGGGCTAAGGCCATAATATAAGCCTGATCGACCATAATATGGGGCAACCTGATGATGTACTATAGCCCACTAGCCTTAAAACTCTCCCAGTCAGTGTCATCAAATCTAGGAAGTAAGTCAAGCAGGAGCTTCAGGTCTCGAGACCGAGTAGTGAGGATCTAAACAAAGAAAAAGAAAGACAAAATATAAATATAGTGAATCTAAGGCATGATTCACAATAAACATGAAAATGGTGCAAAAGAGTACGAGTTACTCTAAATCTAAGCAAAAGAAGAATAAATTGCACGTAATCAAGCAAAGCAAAAATATAAAAGTCAAAAAAATCATAAAAATCAATACACAAAATGCAAAAAAATAATGGTTAATCTTTAGCTGCTATCGCCTACAATGATCAAAACCTGGTTGCTGGAGGAAACAACAGCCAAGGTCCAATGGTTAAATTTTTTACTGTTAGGATTCAAGCTTAGCCGCTCTGAGCGACAGTGGCTCAGAGTCGGCTTCTTTGAGCGACAACGACCAAGGGGTGACACGGAAAACCCATGAAACCTTGGCCAAAAAATAAAAAAAAATTACAAATTTAACAAAATGACTTAAACAAAATAATAGAGGGAGGGAAAGAAAAAAAATTGGAAAGCAAATCCCCTACCCAAGCATCAAAACTAGGCTAAATTCAAAATGCCCAAAATGGCAATAGTAGGTGAATAATGAAAAAAAAAATTGAAAAATCCTAGGTTGAAGCCACTGATAAATAGCAAAATTGGGGACTAACCCACCGTAGAAAAATGCAACCTAATCCTAATTACGGAGTTTTTTCATTACCGATAGGTTTAGTGAGGTTATTTTGGTCATTTCTTAGTGAAGTTCAATTTTACTTAGACAAGGAAAAGAGAGCTAGGGTTTTGAAGAGAAATACCCAAGAAGCTCCGACTCCTCCAGCAACTAATATCTTGCCCTGTGCAGCCATGTCCTCAGCACCAGCAAGTTTTGAAGTCGCAACCATCACCACTACACCAGAGCTCTAAAAATGAAATCTTCAATAGTGAAAATGATAGGTCAAACCCTAGAATTGCAAATTTTATATTTCCTTAATTATGCCTTGGTCGTTGCTAACGTCAGTGGCCCAAGCTTCTTGGTCACTCAAGGCGACAACAACCATAGGCAGGAACTCAAAGGCCACTGGACCTGACAGTGGCCAAGCCTACAGATCAAATTAAAGTAGTTCCTTCCATGAGGGAATAAAAAAATAACAAATGAGCACACTTTGTTGGTTTAGGATCATTAGAATGTTCAAAATAACAAAAAAATCACATAAAATTACAATCTCAAGCAGGCCTTGTATCCAGTTACATACTCTATCCACTCGACGATTGCAGCGACCTACACTCCATGTATTTTGGTGAGATTAGTAGGCAAACATAAGGCCACTTGGGGCAAAAGCAACTCATTTTGGAATTATGATATGTCACCCTTCAAACCCAAAGAAGATCAAGATGGTCGGACTGCTCCATGGGTGCGAAGGGGTCATTGTAATTCCCCTATGACATCAAAAACATTAAGTTAAAGTGATACAATTTAGGCATGAACAAAATCACTCATCCTAACTCCTTAATAAGGCTATTGATAGCCGGACCACTCCTTGGGATAGGGATGGATGATTATCATAAGAAATTAGAATCACACTTGGATTTGGGATTGCCCATTAAAAGCAGCAAATGCTAGAAAGGAACCAGATTATTCATATTGGTCAAGCAAATTTTCACTTCAATCATTGTCATTTCTTCACCAATTCATTGTGTGAAGAGAAAGCTCAAAAATTCAACATAATCATAATCAAAATCAACAAAATATCACTCGATCATAAAAAAATTGTGTTCATCCTATGAATAATTGCATACAACAATCACAAATTTCCCTTGTTTGCTAGGAACGTAAGTAGACATGACATCTTCAATTGTAGCTCTCCTATCGGCCAAAACTATTGTAGCAGCTAAAGCTACCCGATTGAGTTTGAGTAACGAGTGCAGTTTAACACGCAAAAGCCACTAAGTTAAGTCCTCAAAAAATTGAGGAAATTATTCAAGGGATGCGTGACATCTTGCATGATTGGGCTATTTTGCGTTGATCAGACCATTGATCACCATATACCCTATAAGCAGATTAGTCTACATTTTTTCTTAGCATTGTTTTTTCCACATAGTGCGTCGCAAAAATAGGCATCTGTAGACACCTAAATCATGTCATGCTTAGGGGAGCTACTTACATAAACACACTCATAAGATCATAAGACATAATCTTGGACTTTCCAAGCATCAACAGTGGTTTTCACCACTCATTTAAGGCCTTTTCAAGCCATTCAAGCTTGGCCGCTCAAGCCAAGAGTGACCAAATTCTAGCCGCTCAAGCCTAGAGCGGCCAGATCTTAGCAGCTATAGATGATAGCGGCTAGATATTAGCCCATCAGATGATAGCAGCTAAGCCATAAGAAGCATTTTGCCAACAAATAGGTCCAATCTCAAGTGGAAGTGGTAGTCTGCATGCAATAAAGGTGAGCAGGAGTGACTG
The DNA here is from genome assembly GCA_028583015.1 of Wollemia nobilis. Taxonomy (NCBI): domain Eukaryota; kingdom Viridiplantae; phylum Streptophyta; class Pinopsida; order Araucariales; family Araucariaceae; genus Wollemia; species Wollemia nobilis. Next base: position 11,350,075 of record JAQPPZ010017052.1, read on the forward strand.
CATTCCTTTTCATGACCAGTTCACATGGGAGGTTTGATTTTGCATTTAGAGTTATGTTAACTGACCTCTAAGCATAAAAAAATGACAAAATATTCTCATGCTAATGACCAGTTTGCATAGAAGACTCAAGTGGGTAGTTATATTTTAGTTAACTGGCCTTCAAATATAGACAATGGACAAAATCTTCTCATGCTAACTTGCACTACGCATGAGAAATTCATTTCTAGGACTTGGACATAGACCTAGGGTTTCAAACTATAAAAGGTGCAAGCCTAAGAGCACCAAGAGATCCTGATCATATCTAGATATCTTGTATCATTTATCATAAGAGATATACAGGATATCATTTCAGAGAGAGAGATATCTTCTTCAGTAGAACTTTTGAGACTTGGAGAGTTCTCTTTGAGATCACGTGTACGGTGGAGCTTTGATGAATCAAATAGCATAGCACCTACTATATTCAATATCATATTACAGTCTTTGACCCATAGCTTTGGAGCAAAGAGGGTAAGGTTTACTTTAGCGGTCGATGTCTTGGATAGTGGCCTGCAGACTTAGCTTAGATAGACATAGCATCTTTTATTTTATTTTCTTATATCATTAGCATATATTTACATGATTTCATGGCATAGTTTTATCATATTTCCGTTACATTCTTTGATTACTAACAAAATCATCCAGGGAGGAAATCTCGGACACCTAAATGTGTGTTGTTATTTCATTGCTTGCAGGGCCACAGGTACATCAAACAAATATTACAACATACAAGAGCAAAAGAGATCCCTATAGGAAAAATACCTGGGGAAGGAGGCATCTATAAGCTCTCATACATTTTCGTGTGCGGAACCAGGAATATTTTATAAGTGCACCACCTCTTTGCAAAAGGGGCACTCCTTGCCTATTTGTAATTTATAGTATCAAAATGGGTATCCCTAAGAGGGACCAACATGTAATCGGGGTTCAATATCAATAAATAGATCCATATTTTGATTATTTTGTGTTATATGCTTTTTCCTCATCTTTCCATTTTATCTTAAGTATTTTAAATAGCATTGCAAGTAGGGTTTTTAGAAAAGGGACTAGTGCGTGTGTGCCTAGGGTCACTACAGAGTGCATAACCTCAGCCAAGGTACACAAGGTTGTGCATCCCATCCTGAGTTAGTGTACCCCTCTCTTCAGGGTACACAAGTGTCTAAGTCAGGTGTACAAGGTTGTACACCCACCTTCGGGTTGTGTGCTCCACAATTATGGAGTGTGTAAGGTCTATAAGTATGCACAACCTATGTGCCCCATTGATTCGAGTACACTCCACTCCCTTGGAGTGCACGAAGGTCGAGCAGGTGCACAACCCTATGCACCCACCATGAAATCCATGCACCCTAGTCCCCAATGGAGCACATGCACTAAAATTAATACGGATGTGCCTCAAGCAAGTGCATACCTACCACACCCTACCATCACCAATCCTAAGCCACCTCATGTCCCAATCATTGTCCATGGCCATAATTCACCCATCAGGATGAGAAGGTGGTAGTCGACGTGGCATGCTTGACCAATCTCAAAGCTCCTAAAAAGCAAAAAAGTGCATGCACCAACTACCATATTTAATGCACAAGTTTTAAAAGGGAAGGTGGTGGCCCTATTTTCACACCATCCGCGCATGCAAAATTACCCAACGATGAGGTCGAACACAATGTGAAGTGTAGAGAGCGTAGAGGAAAATACAGTCCTAGGTAGAGGAGAGACTACAACCGAGAGATGAATTTTATACCTGCTATTGGTAAAATATGGCATCTACCAGCTCTTTAGCCCCTACATCATCAATTGTTCGACAGAGTATTGGCAAGGTTATGGGGGTGTGGCCCATTTATAAGAGGCCAGGGAGGGTGCAAAACCCTAAGGCATTAAAGTATTTGCTTGACACCAACAGAGACATCATGGAAGAGCAGAAAAAAGAGGTGGAAGTGGTCACTATTTATGCATTCGACCCCATGGAAGAAGATAACCAGTGTTACCCGATTCTTCTAAGGGACCTCTACGCGCGGGCCTACCGAGACAACACCAGACCAAATCTTGTATGCAACAAGTGGAGTTCAAACCTAGGCCGATTAACCTATCCAAAGGTATACCATTCCTCTAATATACTAGCATGGCTCGTAGTTTCTTATTATTCTAGAGCGCTCACCCTTCATGACTTCAAGGGCCAAGCAGTAGCCTAGGTGACGGTTGATAGAATTTAATAGGTTTTTAGCCTAGCCACCACCTCAAGGGTGGTAGATTTTAATATGTTGGCCCTCCAGGCCAATTATATGATGAATACTACATTTCCTCAGAACCTGTTGAAGAGGGGGAAGGTGAGGCCAACTGATTTCCCCATTGAGAAGTTTTTGCTCCATCCCTGGGTGCAAGATTATGCCGACATGATCAATCTAGCCCTAGGAGTGAAAGACTTGGAGCCAATCACTAAGGAGGTGATGTTTTTAATCCTCCAATGCAATAGAACAGATAAAACTCCTCTTTACCGATGGGAGGATATTATCAGTGATAATATGGATGAAGAACTATGGCTGCTGCAGGAGGCCATATTGGTCGATAAGAGGGAGATGCCTCCCTTCTCATACTATTCATTTTTTATCCACTTGTTTGTTGCACAATTGGATAAAGCCTTAGTGGCCCAGATGGGGGGAGTGAATGCACCCACTATATAGGACCGGTTGCTATGCATCCAGAAGGGGTGTTCTAGCTATACAACCTTCTTTGAGAAGGTCCTCCCCATGGTACATTTTTGGTTGTGTGGAAACTTCCCAGATAGAATCGGGGTAGGGGTTAGAGATTTCCTACACAAGGAGAAAGTAGGAGATTACTTCTACGTAGAATAATTTTCCTATATCAGGATTTATGGATCGAAACTACCCCCAAAGGCCCTACAATTCCACTACCCAACTTCCATTGCTATCCTAGAAATCACTCGATAGATGGCCGAAGAAGTGAAAATCAGACATCTGAGGAAGAAGGGACCAGTGAAGTGGTTGCCCATTCCCTGTACAATGGGCCATTACACCTACCTTGGCCACTTTGCCACGCTACGGGCCATTTGGAATATGGACACCTATTATTTCCCAGAGGTCACTTGGAGGGCCTATGACCCAGATGGCCACCACAGGAGAGAAGTTACTAGCAAATTGGCCCTCCTGGCGGTCACACATAGTGGTGATGATTTTGAAGATGCGATGCAGTGAACTTTCAAAAATAACTAGACTCTGGACTTGGTGTGGAGGATGCCCAAGGATAAGTGGCCTTACAGTGAATTGGAAGTTGTCGGTGATTATAGCGCTCAACTAAAATTGCATCGAAGCTTGCTAGTGGATAAAATGGCCCCACTGGTCCCGATGGTCCCTCCCAAAGAATTTGAAGACCCCACTCTTCAAATTGCTCAACAAGACTTCGACCTCTTTGAGGTCATGATGAAAATAGTTGATGAATAGGCCAAGCTCCCTTCCTCTTCTAGTTCCCCCATTGCCACTTCCAAAGGAAAGGAGTTGGCCATTGGCCCCTCTTAGCAGGCTACCATGGCATCAACACTGACCTTGATAAGCCCATATGAACAAGGCCAATTTGTAGAAAGCCAGTGTTCATTGTATTCCACCACCCTGGTAGTAAATCAAGAAGAACATCAAGTATGACCCAAGGTGATGAAAAATATAGCGCAAGCTGGGGGGCTATCTAATATTTTAAGAGGCTACGAGGTGCGAAGCCCCACGCGGTCCCCTACTCACAAAAAGGCTAGGACCGAATCCTCGGATCAAGGAGTGGAGAAGTTTATAATGGCAAGGGTCACCGACGCTTGTCAGTTCACCACTGATGAAGAAGGCCAGATCCAGGACATGGAAGAACAAAGGTCCCCTAGCAAAGGGATAGTCAAGCATACGGAGACAGCTAGGCAAACAGCTGCCAACACATCTGCTGCTACCTTCGAGATCCCTTTGCCACCTAGCATGAAAGAGGCCACTATCGATGTAAGTAAAGGTGTCATAAGAGCATCAACAACACCCATTGAAATGATGAAATCCTAGATGGCCTCTCAAGCATAGGTGGTAGAAGCAATAGAGAAAGAACTCAAGGAGTTAAAATCCAAGGCTACAGAGGTAGGGCCATTATAGCTCAAGGTCAAGCAACTTCAGGTGGAAGTTGATAAACTAAGGATACCTGCTCCTTGCACTGCATAGGCTAGTGTCCAACTTGGATCAGTAGATGAACTCAAACAAGAGATGAAGGAGAAGATCCAAGAAAATATGGGGGATTTGGAGTCCATTTTGATAGATATATATGTTGTGAGACGTGTAGTGGGCCTCATTCAAAACAACATACAACAAGGGAGATAGAGAATAGATGCAATTATGCCAATCTATAAAAGGTTCCAGGAGGACTATGTGCCTATTTTTGGGCTATCGGCTACTCTATCAGATGACTCCCTATGTTTCTTTGCTAAGGAATTCATCAAGGTCTCCATGTTCTTGCAGAATGAGTAGAATTGGCGCCAATGGAACCAAGAGGTGGTGGAATCTGAATATGAGGCCAACGATGAATTGGTCGACTGCAACCTCTCCATCGAAGACTTTGGGTGGGCCCTAGTCATTAAAGATTTTTTTTTTCAAAGGATCCAGGATTTTGATTTGGAGTCTGGTGACAGGTTGTCTAAATGCTTCATGACTTTGGTGGAGATGGTAGACCGCCTATGTGAGTTTACTAATAATAATGTGCAGTGGGCCAAGGACCGTATAACCGAAGCCATACAAGATTTAAACCTGTTGCTCTTCTCCTTGACATTTCATGATGAGGCTTGGGAATTCATTGACCAAGCCATTCAAAATCATAGGGCTAGGAGTGGGGCCTACCACTACTATGACACATGCACTAGGAGAACCGTGACCACCAGCCCAGGGTAGTACCGATGGGGAAGCACAACTGCCACCCGCTTGAAAGAGAACATGGGCTACGTGCCCATTTTTGAATGCATCTCAATGGTGGGTATAGGAAGATTTTTACAGCTGAGCGGTCAGGCAACCTGTGCTATATATAGAGGAGATCAATGCAGCATCAAGTTTTTTTATCAAACCTCTGAGAGAGAAAAGCTAGGTATAGCTTTGTCTATTTGAGTCATATTTTCCTTTGTGTTTCCTTGTGTCTGTTTCTTACCATCCTTCCTTCTACCATGTCCAGGGATTACCAGGGAGCATTGTTCACTGTGATCATTTCCTATTGAATGCACTGAGTTGGAGACTCTTATGTCACTGCAATCAGGATGGAGAGGAGTAGCCCCTTTGTTACATTATTTGAACGGGGGTTTATTGTAAATCATTGGCATACAGGACCCGAGCACTCTGTTGGGCCTAATTTATGTAAATATATTTATATTAATACAAAATCCAACTCGATTCCTAGCTCATATTCTATGTTTATGGTTTGTGTGATGCTCATTCATGTGTTCTTGTAATCAAAACCTATGAATGACGCTTTTTGTTTCGCCAGTTTAATCATTTTGTTTACTTTACATTATTTGACTAGGATAAAATGAACTGGTTCTTCTTGCTTTAATCTATCTAAAGCCATGTATAAATTTGCTATGACTCTGTAATGGATAAGGCACCGGTCTAGGTTTTTATGAGTTCTAATATTGATAGGTTTGGTCACTAAAAATATCAAAAACAACTAAATAACATTTTGTCTGGCATAGTGGGCATGTGCATCATAAAGCATTAGTCAAAGAACCCACTGCTTGGGGTTTCCTTACCCAACCTGGTCGGTTTAGAGCTGTCTAAGGTAGTCTATTCCCAGGTTAATGAGGTGGATCTACCAGAATCCATAGTGTTGGTTGTGATCTTCAGAGTTTTTCGTGACGTGACAAATCTGTTGAGGGTAAGTGGAAAAACTCCACAATAGTTTTTGGCGCCATTGTTGGGGAGGGCCTTGTTAATTTATTTTTATCATACTACTCCCCTCTTGAGACATATATTTTCATTTTTATTTTTCTTGTGAGGTTTTTGGGGTTGAGCAATCTTAGCCAGAGAGAGTATTCCATTTTGCACCTAGTGCTGGTGACTCTGAAAACAAGGAAGCTGATATGGCAGCCACAAGACAAAGCAATGAGGAGCTCTACCCTAAACTACTAGACCCACAGGTACTTTTCTGAATAAGCAAAAAGCAAAAGCACTCTTTGATTTTTGTTCCTTCCAGTAGTCAGAGTAGTAACAGTCCCCCACATATTCCTCAAAATCCTTGAAATAGTACTTCACCTATTATATCTGTTGTCCCGAGGGGCCCAGTTCCACCAATGGCCAACCTACCTTTGAATAACTGGCATTTGAATAGGTATAGGCCCTTTATCTTACCTCAGGCCTTAAACCCATTACCTCCTAAGGCTCATAAATACCTACCTAAGTTCCTAGGGGATAATACCATGACGGGGGAAGATCACATGAAGGATTTTTTATATGCCATGGATAACCTAGAGGTAGAACATGAAGACGTTGTCCTCTGATTATTTTTATAGACCCTAGAGAAAGATGCTAGGGAATGGTTTAACAACCTCCAAGCTGATACCATTGGAACTTTCCATGAACTGGAAGAGGCCTTCCTAAGAAAGTATGGGGAGAAAAAAATGAACAGTCCCTATTAACTGAGCTGGCCACTATGAAGAAAAAGGAGAATGAGACAGTGGATGATTTCAATAGATGATTCACTAAGTTGAGAAACCGAATCCCCACTGCCCTCAGACCCAATGACAATCAATCTATCTATTTTTATAAGAATGCCTTCCCGAGAGATTTCAACTATGAGCTGAGACAACAACCCACACTTACCATTGATGCCTGTATGGAAAGGGCCATCATGATAGAAAGAGATATGATAGACAGTGGGAAAATGAAGTCTACCTCCATGGATCCCAGTCCTAGCCAGTCGGATAAAAAAACAACAAGAAGGTGGGATTTGGTATATTAAAAAAATCAGAAGTAGACCCCGTTGAGAAACTATCCTCCCAAGTTACTGAAATATTTTTATCAATAAACAATAGGCTGTCCAAGATTGAGAGAGGCAAAAATGACAGTGGGGAACCCTCTCAGCACTAGGACAACAATAGACCTCCCTTCAGAAGAAATTTTAACAGGAATTGGAGTAATGAAGGGGCTAGAAATTCAAATAACGTCTGGAAAAGGAAAGAAACTCAGAAATATCTTGATGTCGTTCCCAACCCCATGGCCTCTGTCAATGTAGCTTCTGATTTTCCATTCTTCTACCCAGCTTGTGATGCTCCTCATAACCCAACTGATTGTGGTGTCTTCCATGGCCTGCATTCAAAAGTCAACATGGGGGAAGAATCTGATGAAGAGATCAGAATAAATGCATGTTGGACGTGGGAAGAAACTGTTGATAGTCCCCCAATCCCGGAGGCTACCAATCAGTCATTATGTCCCGATAGCTACCCCACTGCCTTTGCCAATGATGATGTAAAAATTTTGAGAAGACCCCAGAATGACCGGTTTGAGCAAATCAAAAAAGGTAAACTAACTCCCACAGCTGAAGAAGTTGAAACTTTAGAAAGAGTCCATGCCACCCGGTTACGTAATAGGACTGTTCCTGATAAATCTGATAAGAAAAATGAGGAAGAGCCTACAAATAAAAGGGGAAATCAAGAGACTAATCCACCTCTTTCCCCTGAAAGAATAGAGCCTGTTAATACTATTGTGGGGCCTAAAGGGACAAAATTCGATATAGGAATGGAATTGGCAAAGCAAAAAATTAATATTACCTTTGGGGAATTAATGACCATCCCAAAGTATAGAGAGAAAATATGTAAGGCCTTTGGGTTGGCTGATCAAGGGGATAGTCATGTTTTGGCAACCTCAGGTTCAAACCCACCAAGCAGAACTCCTGCCTCTGTCAGACCATTTTACATCTCTCTTAGGTATACATCTGGTTTTGGGGACCGATATGTAATCCATAATTGCATGCTTGACAGTGGGGCATCTCACAATGTAATGCCAAAGCAAGTGGCTGACCAGTTGGGGTTGATGTGCACCAAATATTCTCCCCTATTTCTGTCATGGACAATAGGCAAGTACCTTGTGTGGGGATAATTATGGGTCTCCTAGTTTTCCTAGACCAATATCCAAAGAAGGGGATCATCATGGATGTGGTGGTTGTGGATGTAGATCCATTTTTCTCCTTGTTATTATCTAGACATTGGGCAGAGCAGTTGGGAGGATCAATTCAGTTAGATTGGTCATTTTCTACCATTCCCCTTTCTTCCAAAGAACAAGCCACATTAAGAAGAGAACCCTTCAACAAAATATCAGTAGAGCTGATGAAGCCCGATAACACCACAATCAATTTGGTAAGCTCTATAGAAGAGAAATAATTGGGGGTTTATTCCATTTGGCACACCCCTTTTCTCAAAGAAGTACCCGATGTTGAAGGATTGGATCCCTTACTCAAAGTAGCAATAGATGTCGAATCAGATAGGGTTCTCACCACTGAAATGTGGACTTTAACATTTGATGGAGCTAAGTCACAAATAGGGGCTGGGGTTGGTATCAATTTAACTGACATAAAGGGTAACTACCTGGGAGTACCCTATAGATTAGAATTCCCCTGCACCAACAATGTAGTGGAATATGAGGCCCTGATTCTTAGGTTGAGGAAGGCAAAAGAACTTGGAATCAACTATCTGACTATGTATGGAGATGCAGAATTAATTATTCAGTAGATAAGGGGGAAGTACCAAACTAAACATCCCATATTAAAATAGTATAAACAGGCTGTCCTGGATGAGATAAACAAATTTTTGGCATTCAATATCTCACATATTTCGAGGGAAAAAAATCATGTGGCTAACCTACTGGATGTAAATGCCTCTGGGGCAGATGATCCTGAAATTGACACTGAATTCATGGATAGATTTCCCACCATTTCAGTTTATCATCCCTCTGTCCCAGACAATGTAGTATACCTGCAAGTTTTTCAAGATGACACAAATATAAGGGATTTCATGACAGTACAGAATCAGTTTGCAGGGGTAATATGTGATGAACAGGATGAGGAAAGACTGCAACATGTTATAGGTACTCCCACTGAGGTTATACAACTGAAAACAAATAAAATACCTAGAGGACTAGTGGCCTTGGAATCCCTATTTGATGATTTTGACAAAGCCCACAGGACTGCACCCAGTGAGTTAGAAGGTGAGGAAGTCAATATAGGGATAGTTGGTGATCCTAAGAGGGTAAGAATTGATAGGTCATTACCAACCAAAGAAAAGAAGTAGTACATAGAATATTTAAGAAAAAATAGGGATAGTTTTTCTTGGGGGTATGATGAATTAAGAACATTCAATACAAAAGTGATGACCCACATTATTCCCTTAAAAGAAGGATCCAAGCCCTTTAGGCAGAAATAGAGAAAGTTCAATCCCACACTACACCCTATGATGCAAAAATAAGTACAAAAGTTGCTAGATGCTAAGATAATCAAGAAGGTGAGGTTCTCCTCATGGATAGAAAACTTAGTTTCGGTCCGAAAGAAGAATGGGGAGATAAGATTGTGTGTAGATTTCTAAAATCTGAATAAAAGTTCTCTCAAAGATAATTATCCTCTTCCCAATATGGAGCAGCTATTGCAAGCAGTGGTAGGGTCTTCACGAATATCTCTGCTGGATGGTTTCTTAGGGTATAACCAGATCCTAGTAAATCCTGAAGACCACTTTAAAACTACCTTCACCACACCTTGGGGTACTTTCAAATACCAAAGGATGCCATTTGGGTTGATGAATGTTGGGGCTACTTTCCAAAGAGCCATGGATTTTACCTTCAAGGGGCTAATGTTTAAAATAGTGGTGGTCTATTTAGATGACATTACTGTATTCTCCAAGGATCTTGCAGACCACTTTTCTCACTTGTCTCAAGTATTCCAAAGGTGCAAAGAATATGGGATCTCATTGAATCTGAAGAAATGCTTATTTGGAGCCTCCCATGGTAAATTATTAGGGCATGTGGTTTCAAAAGAAGGAATTAGTATCGATCCTGAAAGAACCAGAGCAATCGCACAAATACCACCTCCCAAAAGCCTCAAGGGAGTCAGATCCTTCTTTGGAAAAATTAATTTTGTCAGGAGATTTGTTCCTAATTTTATCGAGATTGCTAAGCCTATTAATGATATGATTAAAAAGGATGTTAAAATTAAATGGGAAGAGGGTAATCTCAAAGCATTCTAGCAGATTAAATATGCTATTACTACTACCCCTATCTTGGCCTGTCCAGACCATTCAAAGGATTTCAACCTGTACTCCTTTGCCTCAGACCACACTATAGCAGTTGTGCTATCCCAGAAGGATGAACAGGAAAATGAACGACCCATAGCATTCATGAGTTCAGGAATGAAAGGGGCTCAGCTGAGATACAAGCCAATTGAAAAGCAGGCTTACACCCTCATACAGGCCTTGGAGCATTTTAAGAGTGTCTTTGGAGCTTGCAAAGTGATTGCTTGTATACCCTATATCGCCATTAAGGATGTTCTTACCTAGCCTGAGCCCATAGGTAGTTCAACGAGGTGGATGATTAAATTACTGCAATATGATGTGGAGTTCAAAGCCATAAAAATAATTAAAGGCCAAGGGTTGGCAAAGTATATGGCCTGCAAAGAAGAACAAGTGGATAGATAATGTTATCTTAGCTCAGGGAGAGCAGCAAGAACCATAGTTAGAACATGAGAATTTAGAGTGGTACAAAGACATCCTATTCTATCTAAAAGAATTATCCTTCTTTCTTGGGAAGACTGCTAGCTGAATAAGAAGTATCAAATAGCAGTCTCAGAAATACCATCTTTAGGGGAGTCGGCTGTACTGGAGACACCCAGGTGGGATACTGCTAATGTGTGTAACTAAAGAGGAGGTTCCCAAGATTATCAAGGAGTTTCACAAAGGTTTCTGTAGGGGCCACTTTGCGCCCAAAGAAATAGCCAACCAAATCATGAGAGTAGGGTATTATTGGCCATCTCTATTCAGAGACATCTACCAAGCAGTAAGAAGCTATTACAGTTATCAAGTCTTCACTAGGAAGAAAAGCTTACCTACCATGCCTCTACAGCCAGTCATTGTTGAAACTTCATTTTCTCAATGGGGGATTGATTTAATTGGGGATATCAATCCCAATTCATCAAGGGGACATAAATGGATCATCACTACCACTGATTACTTGACCAAATGGGTAGAAGTAGCCCCCCCTAAGAAGATCAACAATAGTTGCCATCATTAACTTCTTGGAGGAAAATATACTGACTAGATTTGGGGTGCCCAAAAAATTGGTGACAAACAATGCCAAGTATTTTACTTCCTATGAGATGGTGGATTTATGCAATAAGTATAGCATTGAGCTGGCTCACTCTGCTAATTACTACCCATAGGGCAATGGACTGGCCGAATCTTCAAATAAAAACATCCTCACGATAATTAAGAGATCATTAGGAAAGAATAAGAGAGGATGGGACAGTGAGCTCAAGTATGCTCTATGGGCAGATAGGCTATCAATAAAAAGAGCTATCGACATGTCACCATACGAGCTGGTTTATGGGGAAAGGGTATTGTTGCCACCTCAGTTAGAAAGAGCAGCTCTCTCTTTGCTACTCTAGGATCATGAACAACTAGATGAACTACAGAGAAGGATGGACCAATTGGTGAAATTGGAAGAAGATAGGAGGGAAGTTGTTACATGAATGATCGGTCAAACAGGTAAAATAGTGGAATTGTTCAATAAGAAGGCTAAAGGGTAGACTTTCACCATGGATGATGTGGTACTATATTGGGACCCAAAAAATGACAAGCCTGGAGAGAAAGAAAAGTTTGAGCCTAAGTGGTTGGGCCCCTACCAGATTGCTAAAATAGTAGGGCAACATACTTATAGGCTGAAAGACATGGAAGGAGAAGAGCTGCCTATACCAGTCAATGGGTAGCATTTGAAAATTTTTTGCCCTACTATATATATATATAAAAAAAAGAGGAAGTGTGCGTGTGTTAGTCCTATGTTGGTCTACCCAGAGAGTCTGGAGTCCTCAAGTCGACGTCTTCCATCCGCCCCCTTGTCCCAGTCAGAGCCGGTGTTGACTCCCAAAAGGCTAACCACCTTTTGGGAGCCAAATTCACATTTACCCTTGGGGCGCACAAGGTGGTGCACCCCAAATTAGCCCTGTGCACTCCACTCCAATGGAGCGCACTCAAAGTCACCCGGGCGCACAAGGGAGTGCACCCCATGCGCTCCACTCCTTGGAGCGCAAAGTCCCCCGAGCGGGCGCACAAGATGGTGCGCCTACATCTAGCCCATGCACCCCATTGAGGAGTGGGGTGCACAATGTCCCTTAGGGGTGCACAAGGTAGTGCACCCCAACATAAGCCTATGTGCTCCATGGGGAGGTGGAGCATACAATAGCCCCTTGGGATGCACAACGCTATGCACCCTACGTGATCCAAGAAAGTGAAGCACACACAAGCCTGTAAAGGGGTGCTTAAGTTGTGCACCCCAAAGAAGTTGTGCACTCCACTGAATAGAGTGTGAAGTGGATCACAAGGGCACACATTTCCATGCATGCCCCAAATCCCAATGTGTGCTCCTTTACAATGGAGCACACTCAATCCCATGGAGCATATAAATCATGCACTCCCTCTCCAAGCAATGTGCTATACTCTCAAAGCAGAGTGCACAACCTCAGTCGAGGCGTGCAAGGTTGTGCGCCCCATCCCAATTCAATGCACCCATCTCTTCAGGGTGTGCAAGTGTCTAATTTGGATGTACAATGTTGTGCATCCACCTCTAATTTATGTGCTCCACCATAGTGGAGTATGCAAGGTCTATAAGGGTGCACAACCTATGCACCCCATTGAGTCGAGTGTGCTCCACTCCCTTGGAGTGCACAAAGGTCGAGTGGGTGCACAACCCTATGCACCCACCTTGGAAGCCATGCACCCCATTCCCCAATGGAGTGCACATGCTAAAATTAATATAGATATGCCTCAAGCGAGCGCATACCTACCTGCACCCCACCATCACCAATCCTAAGCCACCTCATGTCCCAATCATTGTCCATGGCCATAATTCACCCATCAGGATGAGAAGGTGGCAATCGACGTGGCATGCTTGACCAATCTCAAAGCTCCTAAAAAGCAAAAAAGTGCATGCACCAACTATCATATTTAATGCACAAGTTTTAAAAGGGAAGGTGGTGGCCCTATTTTCACACCATCCGTGCATGCAGAATTACCCGATGATGAGGTCGAATGCAGTGTGAAGTGCAGAGAGCATAGAGGAAAATACAGTCTCGGGTAGAGGAGAGACTATAGCCGGGAGATAAATTTTATACCTATTATTGGTAAAATATGGTATCTACCAGCTCTTCGGTCCCTGAAACATCAATTGTTCGATGGAGGATTGGCAAGATTATGGGGGCGTGGCCCATCGATAAGAGGCCAGGGAGGGTGCAAAACCCCAAGGTATTCAAGGATTTACTCGATACCAGCAGAGATATCATAGAAGAGCAGCAAAAATAGGTGGAAGGGGTCACCATTTATGCATTCGACCCCACGGAAGAAGATAACTAGCATCACCCGATGCTCCTAAGGGACCTCTACATGCGGGCCTACCGAGACAACACCAGACCAGCTCCTGTATGCAACAAGTGGAGTATGAACCTAGGTCGATTAACCTATCCGAAGGTGTACCATTCCTCTAATATTCTAGCATGGCTCGTAGTTTCTTATGATTCCAGAGCATGCACCATTCATGATTTCAAGGGCCAGGAAGTAGCCCAGGTGTCGGTCGATAGAATTCGATAGGTTTTTGGCCTAGCCACCGCTTCCAGGGTGGTAGATTTTAAGATGTTGGCCCTCTAGGCCAATTATATGATGAATACTACATTCCCTCAGAACCTGTTGAAGAGGGGGAAGGTGAGGCCAGCAGATTTCCCCATCAAGAAGTTTTTGCTCCATCCCTAGGCGCAAGATTATGCCGACATGATCAATCTAGTCCTAGGAGTGAAATACTTAGAGCCAATCACTAAGGAGGTGATGTTTCTAATCCTCCAATGCAATAGAATAGATAAAATTCCTCTTTACCGATGGGAGGATATTATTAGTGATAATATGGATGAAGAACTGTGACTATTGTAGGAAGTCATATTGGCCGATAAGAGGGAGATGCCTCCCTTCTCATACTATTCATTTTTTATTCACTTGTTTGTTGCACAATTGGATAAAGCCTTAGTGGCCCAGATGGGGGGGGGTAAATGCACCCACTATACAGGATCGTCTGCTATGCATCCAGGAGGGGTGTTCCAGCTATACAACCTTCTTCGAGAAGGTCCTCCCTATGATACATTTTTGGTTGTGTGGTGACTTCCTAGACAGAATTGGGGTAGGGGTTAGAGATTTTCTACACAAGGAGAAAGTGGGAGATTACTTCTACGTAGAAGAATTTTCCTATATTAGGATATATGGATCAAAATTACCCTCGAAAGCACTACCATACCACTGCCCAACTTCCATTGCTATCCTGGAGATCACTCGATAGATGGCCGAAGAAGTAAAAATCAGACATCTGAGGAAGAAGGGACCAGTGAAGTGGTTTCCCATTCCCTGTACAATGGGCCATTACACCTACCTTGGTCACTTTGCCACGCTGCGGGCCATTTGGAATATGGACACCTATTATTTCCCAGAGGTCACTTGGAGGGCCTATGACCTAGATGGCCACCATAGGAGAGAAGTTACCGATAAATTTTCCCTCCTGGCGGTCACACATAGTGGTGACAATTTTGAAGATACGATGCAGTGGGATTTTAGAAATAACCAGACTCTAGACTTGGTGTGGAGGATGCCCAAGGATAAGCGACCTTACAGTGAATTGGAAGCTATTGGTGATTATAGTGCTCAACTAAAATTGCACCAAAGCTTGCTAGTGGATAAAATGGCCTCGCTGGTCCTAGCGGTCCCTCCCAAAGAATTCAAAGACCCCACTCTTCAAATTGCTCAGCAAGACTCTGACCTCTTTGAGGTCATGATGAAAATAGTTGATGAATAGGCCAAGCTCCCTTCCTCTTCCAGTTCCCCTGTTACCACTTCCAAAGGAAAGGAGTTGGCCATTGGCCCCTCTCAGTAGGTTGCCATGGCATCAACGCTGACCTTGATAAGCCCACATGAGCAAGGCCAATTGGTGGAAAGCCAACGTTCATTGTATTCTGCCACCTTGGTAGTAAATCAAGAAGAACGTCAAGTACGACCCAAGGTGATGAAAAATATAGCGCAAGCTAGGGGGCTATCAAATATTTTAAGAGGCTACGAGGTGCGAAGCCCCACATGGTCCCCTACTCACAAAAAGGCTAGGACCGAATCCTCAGATCAAGGAGTGGAGAAGTTTATAATGGCAAGGGTCACCGACGCTTGTCAGTTCACCATCGATGAAGAAGGCCAAATCCAAGACATGGAAGAACAAAGGTCCCCTAGCAAAGGGATAGTCAGGCATAGGGAGATAGTTGGGCAAACAACCACTGACACATCTGCTGCTACCTTTGAGATCCCTTTGCCACCTAGCATGAAAGAGGCCACTATCGATGTAAGTAAAGGTGTCATAAGAGCATCAACAACACCCATTGAAATGATGAAATCCCAGATGGCCTCTCAAGCACAGGTGGCAGAAGCAATAGAGAAAGAACTCGAAGAGTTAAAATCCAAGGCTGCAGAGGTAGGGCCATTATAGCTCAAGGTCAAGCAACTTCAGGTGGAAGTTGATAAACTAAGGATACCTACTCCTTGCACTGCACAGGCTAGTGTCCAACTTGGATCAGTAGATGAACTCAAACAAGAGATGAAGGAGAAGATCCAAGAAAATATGGGGGATCTGGAGTCCATTTTGATAGATATATATGTTGATGATGACCATGTAGTGGGCCTCATTCAGAATAACTTACAACAAGGGAGGTAGAGAATAGATGTAATTATGTCAATCTATAAAAGGTTCCAGGAGGACTATGTGCCTATTTTTGGGCTATCGACTACTTTGTTAGATGACTCCCTATGTTTCTTTGCCGAGGAATTCATCAAGGTCTCCATGTTCTTGCAGAATGAGCAGAATTGGTGCCAATGGAACCAAGAGGTGGCAAAATCTGAACATGAGGCCAATGATGAATTGGTTGACTGCAACCTCTCCATCGAAGACTTTGGGTGGGCCCCAGTCATTAAAGATTTTGTTTTTCAAAGGATCCAAGATTTTGATTTGGAATCTGGTGACAGGTTGTCTAAATGCTTCACGACTTTGGTGGAGATGGTAGACCGCCTATGTGAGTTTACTAATAATAATGTGCAGTGGGCCAAGGACCGTATAACCGATGCCACGCAATATTTGAACCTGTTGCTCTTTTCCTTGACTTTTCACGATGAGGCTTGGGAATTCATTGACCAAGCCATTCAAAATCATAAGGTTGGAGTGGGGCCTACCATTGCTATAACACATACACCAGGAGAACCACGACCGCCAGCCCAGGGTAGTACCGGTGGGGAAGCACAGCCACCACCCGCTTGAAAGAGAACATGGGCTACGTGCCCATTTTTGAATGCATCTCAATGGCAGGTACATGAATATTTTTATAGCTGAGCAGTCAGGCAACCTACGCTATATATAGAGGAGATCAATGCAACATCAAGTTTTTTTATTGAACCTCTGAGAGAGAAAAGCTAAGTATAGCTTTGTCTATTTGAGTCATATTTTCCTTTGTGTCTCCTGTGTCTGTTTCTTACCATCTTTCCTTCTGCCATGTCCAGGGATTACCAGGGAGCATTGTTCACTATGATCATTTCCTGTTGAACACGCTGAGTTGGAGACTCTTACGTCACTACAATCAGGATGGAGAGGAGTAGCCCCTTTGTTACATTATTCGAACGGGGGTTTTATTGTAAATCATTGGCATACAGGACCCGAGCACTCTGTTGGGCCTGCTTTATGTAAATATATTTATATTAATACAAAATCCAACTCGATTCCTGGCTCATCTTCTATGTTTATGGTTTGTGTGATGCTCATTCATGTGTTCTTGTAATCAAAACCTGTGAATGATGCTTTCTGTTTCGCTAGTTTAATCATTTTGTTTACTTTACATTATTTGACTGGGATAAAATGAACTGGTTCTTCTTGCTTTAATCTATCTAAAGCCATTTATAAATTTTCTATGACTCTGTAATGGATAAGGCACCGGTCTGGGTTTTTATGAGTTCTAATATTGATAGGTTCAATCACTAAAAATATCAAAAACAACTAAATAACATTTTGTCTGGCATAGTGGGCATGTGCATCATAAAGCATTAGTCAAAGAACCCACTACTTGGGGTTTCCTTACCCAACCTGGTCGGTTTAGAGTTGTCTAAGGTAGTCTATTCCCAGGTTAATGAGGTGGATCTTCCAGAATCCACAATGTTGGTTGTGATCTTCAAATTTTTCCGTGACGTGACAAATCTGCTGAGGGTAAGCAAAAAAACTCCACAACAATGAGATTGGGTTATCTTCATACTAAAAAGAGGACACATAGATTGCATGGGAACCATGCCTCATAGGATCATTCAAACTTATTTTTTGCACAAGTATTTTGGATCCAATTTTTTTTAGCCACCCTTGTATTTGTCCACTATCCAAGTGGCACTTATGGATTGATAAAGGATCTACTTTTGGATTTGCCCCATTTCAAGGAATAATGGTAAGGAAATAGGGGTAGATAGGTCACATTTCCCATGCAAGAGCACCATCATGATCATCCTTCACCAACCTACATTTCTACCATTATTATAGATCTAGATTCTATAGAACATAAAAGAGGAAAACATGGGGTAGAATTGTAGATATGAGCCAGAGAGCACTATGAAGTTGATGCAGAACTAGGAATTTATGTATATATTTAAATGCATAGGGTGGCTATAGTTATTTTTTTTCCTAAAGGGGTATGATCCCAAACTTGCAAAGAATTCACTCATAATTTGGACAGTAGAGTTATAATAGTTAGAGGAGTTAAAATTCTTGTAAACCTTATAGTGATTAGAAAATTTGGATTATATTTTCTCTAGACCAAATAAGGGCTTACATTTATTTTTTCAAATTTATGTAGGAAGGAGATCCTAACCCTATATACGATGTCCAAAATTACCACTAAAAGGTATTAAGAAAAATAATTTGTTGAAACCATGGGATGATGTCATGTTTGGATCATGAAATACATCACATATGATTGGTAATTTGTGACAATGTCTAGCTCTCACCAAGATATGCTTATCCACCTCTACCATAGTGAGAAAATTTTATATTTATATCTAGATCTCTTGTGTTTCTTGAATTTTTCATTGCATGACATAGCCCCTTAATTTAGGGAAGGTAAATATCAAATAAAAACCATGCCCTGATACAACTAATATATTGTCACCATTTTGGGACTAGCAAGAATAGCAAGGGACATTGGTAAAAATTCTTACAAAAAAAGAGGAACAATTCAAAGGAAACTTAGGATAGCACAACAAAGGACATTCCAACTATAGGGACCTTGAAGGAGTCAAATAATCCTCAAGCACTAATAGAAATGGATGTTTGAAATATGCCAAAAACCCTAGAGCATAAGTGAAAGAAATATTCTAAGAAACATGAAGCATTGGATAGGGTTCCTAAGTAGTCTCAAACATAGGTAAAAAATGTATATATCTCTAAATCATAGCCCAAATAATAGGAACAACCAACTAGGGAAGATGTTATAGCATCAATGCCTGAAGGACATGAAGGGGTTAAGGATCCAAAAATAGAGACTGAAAAAAAATGTGCCCAAGGTCCAAAAATTAGAAGAGAAAGACAACAAAAAAAAATCAAAGCTTAAAAACTAGAAATAGAGAGAATGGTATTGAAATTGATATTGAGGAAGCTGAGACAAAGAAAGGATGTAGTGGAGAAATCACTCTAAAAAAACCCTAAGATAATATCTAATTCTGGTGACTTGCATGAGTCTTAAGAGGTATAAATAGGGGTAAGGGTGCTTGAATTCCATAAAATCAACATACCAAAAATAGGAGATAGGCCTAAAATGTCTATGCGAATAGATAAAGGAAAATTAATAGATAAGGGGACACCAGAAAGAAGAAACCTAAAAAATATAAAATAAACTACCCCTAATAAAACTAGAATCCCTTAAGGAATTAGAGTTCATAGACCTATATTTCAATAAGAGAACCCAAGCATCCATTGCCAAGTTGTAGGAACAACAACCTCTTATTCATACCATGTAGGCTAAGATATAAGTCCTAGATAGTAGTATGGAACAGTCTCCTGTTGAATAAGAACATGAGGAGAAAAGGTCTAAAAATATCCCATAAGAAACCACTACTTAGAATGAACAAGAAATGTGTCATTGGAAACCATAGTTATAGCAGAGCATGAAGATATACCTTCAAACATAGCAGCTACAGGTAAGCAGGGGAATGCACCCCTAGATGCAACAATAATAGAGCTACTAGAAGAAACACCACAAGAGACAACAACTATAGGAAAATTACCATAACCTACACCATTCGAATATCAACCACCCTTGGACCTAGGCTAGATCTCCAAGGAGGTGCCCATTATACAACCTCACCTATTTACTCTAAAAATAGGGTAGCTCTGCAAGCCCAATCAATATGATGAAAATATTGATGGATTAGATTTGAAGGGGGCAAAGATGTTAATTTGGGCATTGTAGACTAGGTTGAAGATAATAGAGAGCTTTCTATAGGATATAAATATAGATATTGAGAGTTTATAGGACCAACTGGTTGAATCTAGGATAATATGGAAAATTTTCCAAACTCTTGGCCTTGAAATTGTAACCATGAGGGTAGAAGAATCACCTAAGGAGATTCCTTTGTAGATCCTAGAAAGAGTAGCAAAGGATGTAGGGTAATATTTCAAGCAATGGATGGCCCTCAAGACTATATTTTATCAAAATAATTTATGAGGCATGAGGACATACCTCTAGTTAGGTTGGGAGGAGTGATGAGGCATGAAAATACCTCATTTTCAAAGTTCTTTGACCTCTTTTTGCACCAATAGAATATGTACTATTTTGAATTTTTGCATTAATAAAGTGATTAGATAAATTAAATAGGAGGTTAGACAGATAGAGTACATTCATTTTTCTAATTTAGGCAATAACAGACCAATCTACTCTATTTTATCAAGCTAATGCAATAGAAAGAAGGGTTTTTGTAGCTTTATCATAGTAAAAGATTTGAGTAGAATTGAGATCATTTTGTAGATCCATTTTTTGCATAATAATCTAATAAAATGGAGTATTCAATAGAGACTCTATTTATTGAGTTCTAAACAACATAGTGACCTATAGGATGCAACAGTCCTATACCAATGTCAGAAAAGACTAGGACTTGAGTTGACTAAACTAGACACATGGCTACAACAACTAACTGGAAGTGTTGTTGTGACACCCTAGAGATGAATTGGAACTAAAAGATAAGATTCTATTTGGATATACTCAATGAAACACTTATTTGGGCATAGGACCATCTTTCTGGAGATTATGATCACTTTTGACGAGCTATAGCAGTCATAATCAAATGTTGTTACTAGTTGGTAACAGTTGAATAGAAGACAAAAATCATTAGATTTTGAGTGTAAACATTAGATAATATTTTTATGTAATTTATTTATTCTCAAATTATTCTAAATTGATGGGTAAGACACACTTAGGTTTTTTTCTAATTTAAATTATCGAGCGTAACCTTCAGCTTGTCTTCACCTATTGATTAGGAACAAAGTTGTTAGATTAATATTTTATTATTATAACCATTCAAATGTATAGGCATGAGAGGGCCTTATTCTATCTCTTATTTAAGGATAAGTAGCCTAGGATATATAAGGGAGGAAAATAGGAATATTAAGGTTATGCTGCTAATTTTTTGCTATACTTTGTAATAGGTAATTGCTAAAACTCTATGCAATAAAACTCAGTTATAATCTATTGTTGAGTTACATCTTTGTGATCTGAAGTGATACTTTCTCCCTTCCATGTTTTTGCAAGCAAGGTTCCACTCCTAGAAATATGTAAGGTGCTTTCATTTATGCTTTATTTTTGTTGCATTACTAGATTAAATTTTGTTGTCATTTCATGCATTCATAGCAATTAATTAGTACATCATTTATTTCCCAAGAAACATATAGTTAATTGCATTTATTTAAAATTTATTTCCTACAATATAATTTACTTTTCTACTACATTTTTCCATTTCATACAAAGCACACTACTTAGCTTAATCCTTTCCATTTTTAGTTGTAGTTAGAAGCTTAGTTTCGTTTTTTGAATTACAATAGCTTAGAACTCTAAAACCCAACCTAAACTAGATACTTCCTAACACATATTTCCCATAGGACACCACCCTTGGTTTGAAAATTTTAAAAGTAACCTTAATAAAGTATGGTAATAATGACACCCATCAAAGTTCAACACAAATGAGGTGATTGAGATGATGATGATCCTATACAACATGCATTTTATCATGAGGTTTTTTATTATCAAACACTTTGCATCATGAACATCAAGGATACGAGTCTAATACTAGTAGTGGGTGACTAGGGAGAGATTCTTAGATAGGTAGTAGACTATTTTTCTTGAGTAGATATACATGGAAACTACAACACCTTTATTACACATAGGTATCCTCCTCCTATTTGCCTATGATCTATCATAAGGGTACACATAGTATCCTAGTATTTCTTATCTACCCATTGTACCTAGCCCTATAAGAGGGTTACACTAAACCAGAGAGAGGGTTTTCCTAGAGGAAGGTATTATTATATTTGTTATACCATGATCTATACTATATTTAGGACTACTAATAATGTACCATTAGCCTAGTCTTCTTATTATAGACATGAATATATGAGTAGTTTGCAATGTACTAGCCCCTAGGTTTGGCCTAGGATATGGGACTAGGAAAGATATAAATGAGGTAATGGATTTACATTATAGGAATAGTACCAACCATGGGTTCTACCACTCACTAAAATTTGGTTGGGATAGATCATATACACTCCCTATCACCATATATGATAGACCATCCATTGGGGCATACAACAATTCATAGGTATGAGACAGGTGATTGTAATCTATGATTATTTGCCAAAGGTTGTAGATCCTTGTAGGGTGGAGTGTGTATTTAGATTATTTTGATACCCTTACTTATATGGAACATTCTCATTCTTAGATTGATTATAGAGATGTAAGGGGAGTAAAATATAGATAGGATGAATGAAAAACCACCAACATAGGGTCATTAGTACTAAAGGATAAGAAGATGGTGGGACCCATATCATAGAGGCCAAGGGAACTTGAAGAGGCTATCATCATGATCCTAATATAGATTTTCCTAGCTAGTGGAACACTAATGCATATATATGTGCCACCTCTAGACCAACATAGAAGATGGGTAAGTCATATAGAGAATTTTTAAGGGAGGACAAGGTTGTGGAGGAGGTAATAGTAGAGGAGGCTTCCCTAGAGGAGGAAGAGGGATTTGAAAAGAAGATCAATATAGAGTAGATATATATCTATGAGGTTAGAGTGGACACTATTAGTCTAGAAGTCTCATATTCAAAGAGAAACTCCACATAGAAGCCAAGCAACCCAAATGGAACCATCCAATTAGGTATATTATTATTGTGTTAGGTATCCATGATAGATTGTAGACGGGTAAATTTTATCCATGTCAAATTCTCTATCCCTCCTAATCTTATTTTCCAATCATTTTTCAAATTTGAAAGCTTTACCCCACACATTCCAACTATCTTGGGATATTTTCCTTGATTTTTATTACTACGCATCCTAGTGGTTATGACACGTATTCATAGAATCTATAGATTAACTTACTACTAAAGCAACCATTCAAATTCTATTCTAAAATCAGCCAATGGTTTGATTCTGGTGAATACGCATCCTAGCGGCTAGGATGCATATTCATCAAATTTAGCAAAATGCTAAATTTACCCGATCTGATCCACTTCAGACTCCCAAATATTGCATCCCTTGAACTTATTTGGCAACCTCAAAAGACATTAAATCATGGAATCAACATTATTAATAGGATTGGATGGCAAAGTGAAGAAGAGGAGATATTAGAAGCAATCCATTTTTTTGAGCTAAAGAGAGATCTAACAGTTTGCGTTTGTAGGTTTGATAAGTTGCAATAAATTTTTTGAGTACTATTGATGTTCTTTGCAAGTAAGAACTCACTTCGTGTTAGATCTAATACTTCTACACCACCCTTTGACTTTTTGCTGATCCGATCTATCATCAAAAGCACTGTAAATTTACTAAATTACTTCTTAGATCATTATAAATTATAATTTACATTATTTTATTCAACTTCTTAGGATTTCATGATTTCTTATTGGAAATTTTGAGTAGTTGTGTTGTCATTGATGTCAAGAATCAGTGTTAGTGATCAGTGCAGGATTTGGAAAAAGGAGGGTTAAAATATTTATATTTTAAGCCCAAGAGATTTGGTTTAAGAGCTTCACATGATTGGTCAAAAGGATGGTTAAATACCCTGAAGGAAAGGGATACCTAGGCCTAAGGGAAATAATATTATAATATTTATTATTATAATATTAAAGGAGGTCAGATAAGGTCTAAGGGTGAAAGAGAAAAATACCTAGGCCCAAAGGAAATAATATTATAATATTTTTATTATAATATTAAAGGTTAAAAATAAAGCCTAAGGTCATTTATAAATTATTTATAATATTTATATTATAAATTAATTTATAAAATAATATTATTTAAACCCTAAAGTTAGGGTGGGTGCAAATTCATTTTAAATAATTCTTCCTCCCCATCAAAATTCAAAATGGTATAAATACCATAAGACTTACCAACAAAATGTAAGTCTCCAATTTCATGCATGTGCGAAAAGGTAAAGTTGATTAATGCAAAAATTCGTGAGCATAAGAAGAGGATATTATTATTTTTAAAAAGGCAATAAAAAATGTGACGAATAAGTTGGTCAAGGTGTAAAGCCTTATCACCAACCGACTGGTTGGGCTAGTGGCAAGTGGTCGGTGTGTAAGGTGTAGGGAGAGCGGAGGTTCCACGTTCGAGTCTCGATGGCTACAAAGGGGTAAAGTTTTATTTTTTTATTTCAGTTCTAGATCGAAGGTACTAAGCGCACGAGGCACTTTTCCCTCCCAAGTGAGTGCCTAGCTCATGCATGGTGGTTAGGCCATGGCTAGGGTGTCGGCGACAGTGTGACCTGGGATCGAATCCCACCGAGTGGCATGCAAAGGTACTTTGATTTTTTGTTATTGTTTATGTTGAGCACATGGTCAAAGGTCTAAGGTTGCATTGTGAGCGCCTAGGGAGATATAAGGAGGTTAAGGTAAATTTAATTTTTACCTTAGTTAAAGGTGGTAGATGTTTTAATTCTGATTTAAAAGGTGAATTGCATTATTTCTGATTTGTGATGGTTAATTATTTTTGAAATGCAATTTTTGAGTAGGGAGACATAAGTAAGAAATTTGGATTAATCTATGCATTAAATTTTTGAAGGAGGTTATAGTGAAATTGAGTAATTGGAATCTTTGTTTGAGAAGTTTGGAGATTATAAGGTGTACTTGAGACTTGATAATTTTTGTATAGTGAATTAATTTTTGAGGAGAATATTTGTGGAGATTTTGAGATAGATTGTTGCTATCTAACATTGAGATTGGCAAAGAAGATTTGATTGTGATTAAGACAGGTTTTGAAGACATATCTCCATAAAATAAAAAGGTATGGGCACATCTTCCTTATGAGTGAAATATTGTTGGCTTGAATATTGTGAAAAAAAAAAAAAAAAAAAAAAAAAGAAAAAAAAATTAAATGCAAAGTTGGAGTGAAAAGGATTGTTTGATAAGCATTGTTGGAAATGTTTGAGTGAGTTTTTCATGTGCATGATTTGTGGATGGTGAAAGAACATGAGTATCATTGTTATGTGAGATTGAGAACTATCTTGAACTAGGGTTTGTGAAAGATCATGAGTATCATTGTTATGTGAGATTGAGAACTATCTTGAGCTAGGGTTTGTGAAAGATCATGAGTATCATTGTTATGTGAAGTTGAAAATCATCTAGGGTTTGTAAAAGAACATGAGTATCATTGTTATGTGAATTTGGAATCATCTTGAGTCAAGGTTTGAGTTCCATAGTGTGAATTATTGGAAGTATAGTGAAACACTTGGTTAGGGTTTGAAAGCAAGTTGTGTTTCATTGAGTGAATGGTTGAGTGAAGTTGGATGAGCATTATTGATTGAATGCATTGGAGTGATAGTTCAAGTTATATGAAACAAATTGTTCTTTATTCTAAATTGATTTGAAAGAGAGTTTGGAAGTGATTGAGTGTTTGTGAGTGTGAAACATATTGAGTCTCTAATCATTCTCTATATGTTTCTATGGTTAAACAATATTCTGAGTGAAACTTGTTTGTGGTATTGAAGAGGTTTTCTGAAAGAGATTAAGTTGAGTTTTGTATGCAAGTTTTACAATTGATTTGAATAAGCTTTTGTGAAAGCTAGTGGACAGATTTGAGTAAGTCCTAGAGGGGACTTAAGGATAGAGTTAAGCAAGCTTTTGTGAAAGCTTGTGGGAAGATTTGAGTAAGTCCTAGAGGGGACTTAAGGACAGATTTGTGTGAGATTTTGTGGAAGCTTACAAGTATATTTGAGGTAAGTCTTGGTGAAGACTTATTGAGCAGATTGGATAAGTTCTAGAGAGGACTTGTTGGATAGATTTGAGGTAAGTCTTGGTGAAGACTTGTTGAGCAGATTGGACAAGTTCTAGAGAGGACTTTTTGGATATATTTGAGGTAAGTCTTGGTGAAGACTTGTAGAGAATATTGAGAAAGTTCTTGAGAGGACTTGTGGATAGATTTGAGGTAAGTCTTTGAGAAGACTTGAGAGCAGATTAAGCAAGTTATTGAGAGGACTTATGGACATATTTGAGGTAAGTATTTGAGAAGACTTAAGAGTAGAGTTTATTGATTGATTTGTTCAAGCTTTGAGTTAAGGCTTGGGGCAGATCTAGTAGAGTTGATTTGTGATTGGATCAAGCTTTGTGTTAAGGCTTGAGGATAGATTTTGGTGTATATTTGAGGGTATATTTGTGCCAGACTAGAGATATACTTTATTTGTGCTAGATCGAAGGATAGTGTTTAGTGTAGATTTGAGATAGATATTGAGCAGAGCTGAGAGTAATATTTGGAGGTGATAGAGTAGAGGATAGTAGTCTCCAGTGGATAGAGATCCATTAGCCAGGGTAGTGAGGATAGAGGTCTTCAGTGGAGAGATATCCACAAGCCAGTGTAGTGGAGGTAGTAGTCTTCTAGAGGATCACCAGCTAGAGCAGAGGAGAAGGAGTTCTCCTGTGGATAGAGATCCATGAACCAGAAAAGGGGAAAGAGTTCTCCTATGGATTGGTATCCATAAACTTGATTAGGGTATTGGTGTCTCCTTTGGATAGAGGTCCATAAATATTTTAATAGGGAAGGATTCCCAAGAGATTTGTTGAGAAAATTTTAGTGAAATATTTTCTCTGTGGAGTAGCCCACATTGGGTGAACCACATTAAATTGGTGTCTCTATTGTGTGTGATGATTTATGCATTGCTTTGATTACTATTGTTGATATTGCCATTGATTATATTGGATAATATTATTTGGGAAAGAAAAGTAAAAAGTGATCTTATACTGTTCACCCCCCTCTCAGTATAAGCTTGTGTTCTTCAATTGGTATTAGAGTGGGTTCATTTGAAAGAGTTTAAAAACTTGAAGGAAAATCTTACAGGAACACAGATGGATTCTCAGAGTGGATCTTCAAGGAATAAGGCACCATTGTTCGATGGGAACAATTATGCATTCTAGAGTGTGAGAATGAAGATTTACCTAATGGCACTAGGAAATGATATATGGCAAGCAGTTGAGGATGGGTACACACCGCCAACTACTCCACCTACAGATAAATATGGTAAGCTCCTACAACTAAATAATTCAAAGGCAATGAATGGAATCTTAAATGGTTGATGAGAAACAGAGTTTGTAAAAGTTATGCATTGCACATCAAAAAAGAGATTTGGGATAAACTGAAAGGTATATATGAGGGAGACAAAAAGGTCAAGATGGCAAAATTGCTAAATCACAAGAAAACATTTGAAGACCTAAAGATGAAGGATGAGGAAGATATTACTTCATACTTACTTCATGTGGATGAGGTTGTTAACTCCATGCAAGGACTTGGGTTTAAAGTTGAAGAAACAGATGTTTGTCAAAATATTTTAAGGTCACTCCCTAAGAGGTATAGTGAAAATATTTTAGCCATAGAAGAGTCAAAATATATTGAAATTTTGACAAGGGATGAGTTACATGGAATTCTCACAACTTTTGAGATGAGAATAAAAGAGGAGTCTATCCCCCAGAAAGAAGCAACCTTCAAAGTTACAAAGAAGACAAAGGGTAAGAAGTTAGATTCAAGTAATGAGTTATCCAGTGATGAAGAAGCAAACTATGGTAGAAGGAACAAGGATACAAGAAAGTATAAAGGTACAAAAATAGTTAGGTGTTTTAATTGTGGTAAATATGGTCACTATGCATATGATTTTCCAGAGGCTAGAAGTAGCAATGATGAAGAGAAACAGGATCATAAGAACAGGGAAACAGGAAAACACAGGTATCAAAAGAAAAGTAGGGATGGACAAAGCAAGCAAGGAAATAAGTTTTTCCAAAGGCATAAGAAGAGCTTTTATGCAGATAAGGTAGGTAAGAGTTCAAGTGATAGTGATGAAAGGTCTTCAGATAATGAAGAAGAAGAAATTCTATTTCTAACAATAGAAAAAGAAGATGTTAGAAAAAGGGCACCAATAATTCTCAAGTGTTTTAGGTGTGGTAACTTTGGTCATCTTGAAGATCAATGTACAAGGAATGGGTTCAATTTTAGTGAAGATGAATATGAAGATGCTCTTGAAGGTCCAGAAGAAGAAAGTCTACTTATGGCAATAGAAGAAGAAGGAAGTACTTCTAGTGGAAATAAATCAGAAAAGAATGAAGATGATCTTGATGACAAAAAGGTAGAGGAAGAATAAGAAATGGAAGGAGAAGTTGATCTTGAGGGTGAGCTTATTTCTACTCTTAAGGAATTAAGAAAGGTAAGAAAGTAGAACTCAAAACTCAAGCTTCAATTTCAAGAATGTGATGAAGAGAAAGGAAATCTTATAGAAGATCTAACCAACTCAATAGCTAAGATAAGGAGATTTAAAGAGAGGTTAGAGGTAAAGATTTTAGAATGTGAAATATTAGATCATGAGGTAGCTTCACTAAGGAAGGAAGTAAAAGAGTCTAAAAATAAGCTACACAGGTTTGGGAGAAGCTCAAAGACCTTGGATAAGATTATCAAGGTACAAAGATCTTCATCAAACAAGACAAGACTTGGTTTTGAATAGGAACATAGAGAACAAGGAGAGGAGTCAATATCAAGCTCCAAAGAAGAAGAAGCTTTAGAAGAAGAGAGTGTAAGAGAAAGTGAGACTTCTAAGGATAAGTTGGAAAATAGAAAGTTCAAAAAGGAAAGGAACAATGCACAAATGAGGAATAGATGGAACAAGAAACAACACAAGGAAGAAGAGACTAAGAGACCAATGGGGTCAAGGCAAGGGTTCTTCAATGGATGTTGCTTCTCATATCATAGGTTTGGTCACAAGGCTACACAGTGCAGGACACATGAAAGATAGGGATATGGTTTCACTAATAGAAATTTTAGAAATGGGCATCTCTTTCAAGGGTATTGCTACTCTTGTAATCAGTTTGGTCATAAGGTAGTTAATTGTAGGGTTCATGACAGGAATGGATATGGCTTCACCAGGAGGAACTACAAGATATTTGCACCTTCAAGGAATCACAACATTAAGTGTTATAAGTGCAATAATATTGGGCATATGGCTAAGTGGTGTAGAGAAGAAATTCTAGAGACAAGTAGGAACAGGAATATTCAGAGGAATCAGAAGGATCAGTTGAGGAAGAAGGTGGACAAAGGTAAAGAGTAATGTATGCTGGGAGTAGAGATACTCCCACCCCAAAATTAACCACCTCAAAGAGAGGAGGTGGGGGAGGGGCTGAGCTAAGAGTCTTATATTTAGCCCCAAGCCCCAAAGGTGGCCCTTTGCCATTGATGTCAAAGGGGAGAGATTTGAGTTAAGGGGAGAGCATTCAATTAGGGGGAAAAATTTCTTAGGGGAGCAATTTTGAAAAAGGAAAAAGGAATGGTTACAGAAAAAGGGTTGCCATCAATGACAAAGGGGGAGATTGTTGGAAATTTTGAGTAGTTGTGTTGTCATTGATGTCAAGAGTCAATGTCAATGATCAGTGCAGGATTTGGCAAAAGGAGGGTTAAAATATTTATATTTTAAGCCCAAGAGATTTGGTTTAAGAGCTTCACATGATTGGTCAAAAGGATGGTTAAATACCCTGAAGGAAAGGGATACCTAGGCCTAAAGGAAATAATATTATAATATTTATTATTATAATATTAAAGGAGGTTAGATAAGGTCTAAGGGTGAAAGAGAAAAATACCTAGGCCCAAAGGAAATAATATTATAATATTTTTATTATAATATTAAAGGTTAAAAATAAAGCCTAAGGTCATTTATAAATTATTTATAATATTTATATTATAAATTAATTTATAAAATAATATTATTTAAACCCTAAAGTTAGGGTGGGCGCAAATTCATTTTAAATAATTCTTCCTCCCCACCGACGTTCGAAGGTGCTTGGCATATGGTATAAATACCATAAGACTTACCAACAAAATGTAAGTCTCCGATTTCATGCATGTGCAAAAAGGTAAAGTTGATTAATGCAAAAATTCATGAGCATAAGAAGAGGATATTATTATTTTTAAAAGGCAATCAAAAATGTGATGAATAATTTGGTCAAGGCGTAGAGCCTTGTCACCAACCGACTAGTTGGGCTAGTGGCAAGTGGTCGGTGTGTAAGGCGTAAGGGAGAGCGGAGGTTCCACGTTCGAGTCTCGATGGCTATGAAAGGGTAAAGTTTTATTTTTTGTTTTGGCACCAGATCGAAGGTACTAAGTGCATGAGGTACTTTTCCCTCCCAAGTGAGCGCCTAGCTCATGTGATAGTTAGGCCATGGCTAGGGTACTGGCAGTAGCGTGACCTGGGATCGAATCCCACCGAGTGGCATGCAAAGGTACTTTAATTTTTTTTTATTGTTTATGTTGAGCATGTGGTCTAAGGTTGCATAGTGAGTGCCTAGGGAGATATAAGGAGGTTAAGGTAAATTTAATTTTTACCTTAGTTAAAGGTGGTAAATGTTTTAATTTTAATTTAAAAGGTGAATTGCATTATTTCTGATTTGTGATGGTTAATTATTTTTGAAATGCAATTTTTGAGTAGGGAGACATAAGTAAGAAATTTGGATTAATCTATGCATTAAATTTTTGAAGGAGGTTATAGTGAAATTGAGTAATTGGAATCTTTGTTTGAGAAGTTTGGAGATTATAAGGTGTACTTGAGACTTGATAATTTTTGTATAGTGAATTAATTTTTGAGGAGAATATTTGTGGAGATTTTGAGATAGATTGTTGCTATCTAACATTGAGATTGGCAAAGAAGATTTGATTGTGATTAAGACAGGTTTTGAAGATATATCTCCATAAAAACAAAAGGTATGGGCACATCTTCCTTATGAGTGAAATATTGTTGGCTTGAATGTTGTGAAATGCAAAGTTGGAGTGAAAAGGATTGTTTGATAAGCATTGTTGGAAATGTTTGAGTGAG
Organism: Wollemia nobilis; assembly: GCA_028583015.1. NCBI lineage: Eukaryota > Viridiplantae > Streptophyta > Pinopsida > Araucariales > Araucariaceae > Wollemia > Wollemia nobilis. The sequence continues at coordinate 11,380,997 of JAQPPZ010017052.1, forward strand.
TTTTTCATATGCATGATTTGTGGATGCTTGAAAGAACATGAGTATCATTGTTATGTGAGATTGAGAACTATCTTGAACTAGGGTTTGTGAAAGATCATGAGTATCATTGTTATGTGAGATTGAGAACTATCTTGAGCTAGGGTTTGTGAAAGATCATGAGTATCATTGTTATGTGAAGTTGAGAACTATCTTGAGCTAGGGTTTGTGAAAGAACATGAGTATCATTGTTATGTGAATTTGGAATCATCTTGAGTCAAGGTTTGAGTTCCATAGTGTGAATTGTTGGAAGTATAGTGAAACACTTGGTTAGGGTTTGAAAGAAAGTTGTGTTTCATTGAGTGAATGGTTGAGTGAAGTTGGATGAGCATTATTGATTGAATGCATTGGAGTGATAGTTCAAGTTCTATGAAACAAATTGTTCTTTATTCTAAATTGATTTGAAAGAGAGTTTGGAAGTGATTGAGTGTTTGTGAGTGTGAAACATATTGAGTCTCTAATCATTCTCTATATGTTTCTATGGTTAAACAAGATTTTGAGTGAAACTTGTTTGTGGTATTGAAGAGGTTTTCTGAAAGAGATTAAGTTGAGTTTTGTATGCAAGTTTTGCAATTGATTTGAATAAGCTTTTGTGAAAGCTAGTGGACAGATTTGAGCAAGTCCTAGAGGGGACTTAAGGACAGAGTTAAGCAAGCTTTTGTGAAAGCTTATGGGCAGATTTGAGTAAGTCCTAGAGGGGACTTAAGGACAGATTTGTGTGAGCTTTTGTGGAAGCTTACAAGCAGATTTGAGGTAAGTCTTGGTGAAGACTTGTTGAGAAGATTGGACAAGTTCTAGAGAGGACTTGTTGGACAGATTTGAGGTAAGTCTTGGTGAAGACTTGTTGAGCAGATTGGACAAGTTCTAGAGAGGACTTGTTGGACATATTTGAGGTAAGTCTTGGTGAAGACTTGTTGAGCAGATTGAGCAAGTTCTTGAGAGGACTTGTGGATAGATTTGAGGTAAGTCTTGGAGAAGACTTGAGAGAAGATTGAGCAAGTTCTTGAGAGGACTTGTGGATAGATTTGAGGTAAGTCTTAGAGAAGACTTGAGAGAAGTTTGAGCAAGTTCTTGAGAGGACTTGTGGACAGATTTGAGGTAAGTATTTGAGAAGACTTGAGAGAAGAGTTGATTGATTGATTTGTTCAAGCTTTGAGTTAAGGCTTGGGGCAGATCTAGCAGAGTTGATTTGTGATTGGATCAAGCTTTGTGTTAAGGCTTGAGGATAGATTTGAGGATAGATTTTGGTGCATATTTGAGGGTAGATTTGTGCCAGACCAGAGATAGACTTGTGAGCATATTTGTGCTAGACCAAAGGATAGTGTTTAGTGTAGATTTGAGATAGATATTGAGCAGAGTTGAGAGTAAGCTTTGGAGGTGATAGAGTAGAGGATAGTAGTCTCTAGTGGATAGAGATCCATTAGCCAGGGTAGTGAGGATAGAGGTATTCTGAGTGAGGATAGAGGTCTTCAGTGGAGAGAGATCCACAAGCCAGTGCAGTGGAGGTAGTAGTCTTCTAGAGGATCACCAACCAGAGCAAAGGAGAAGGAGTTCTCCTATGGATAGAGATCCACAAACCAACAAAGGGGAAAGAGTTCTCCTATGGATTGGTGTCCATGAACTTGATTAGGGGATTGGTGTCTCCTTTGGATAGAGGTCCATAAACATTGTAATAGGGAAGGATTCCCAAGAGATTTGTTGAGAAAATTTTAGTGAAATATTTTCTCCGTGGAGTAGCCCACATTGGGTGAACCACGTTAAATTGGTGTCTCTATTGTGTGTGATGATTTATGCATTACTTTGATTACTATTGTTGATATTGCCATTGATTATATTGGATAATATTATTTGGGAAAGAAAAGTAAAAAGTGGTCTTATATTGTTCACCCCCCCTCTCAGTATAAGCTTGTGTTCTTCATTTTTTGCCCTGACTAGTAGCGAATACACAAGGTGCGTATTTGCATTTATATCACAAATCCATAGATTCATAGGTTTGAGGGAAAATTCACACAACCAATGGCATCAATAGTAGATTATTATTCATCATATATGATTCATGCACTTAGTATGTACTATCTATTCCTATATTTCATCTATAGGCTCAATTTATGTTCAATTTTATAAGTGTTTTTGTTGATCATATTTTGAAACAATATTATTTAAAAGGCATGGGGATCTGATTACTGCACCATCAAGAAATCCAATTTAAAGTGGCTTAAGTAGATCCCCAAACCCTAATGCCTAAATTTTAAGGTTTGTGTGTAGAATTCCCTTGTTGATACTCCAAATATGTGAATTCACGAGCTAGTCGATGAGACGCGTATTCGATCTAGGATGCTTATTCACTCTGCAAGACATGTATTCACTTTGTGAGATGTGTATTCACCTGTAATAGATATCTAGAGTAGGTGAGTACAATAAATTTTATTCTATGATTTGTTTTTTATTATTTTATACTTGTTTCAATTATGTTCTCTGCATATAAGTCATCTGCATAGAGAAGATTAAGGCAAAATAAAAATATTAAATTTAAAAGGAAAATAGTTAATTGCACTAGTTTGTGGTATCTCTTATTATTTGAAAAAGGAAAAGGATAAAATTACATAGTCATTCATATTTATTTGCATTAGTTTCATCACCTAAAAATAAAATAAAATAAAACGCAAAAACATAAAGTTAGTTGCATTGCTTTTGCATTAATTTTACTATTTGAAAAGACAAAAAAAAAGTATAGATAGTTAGCTTCAATTAGTTTGTATTAGTTTTTACTATATGTTGATGTCTTCATGGAAACAAAATTGCATATAGACTAGGATTAGATGCATATTACCTAAGCCATTAGGTGTATGCCAATCAAATAATTCATCAAACTCTTGACTTACCAAGGCGTGGAAATCACCATAGAGTGTTTCCTGGTGAACCCCACCAATAATTCATTGACAAACACCAAGGAGAGCACAACTCAAGTTCTTCTCATCTAAGGTGTAGGCACTTTATTTTCCCTCTCCTTTTTAGGCATAGATCCATTAGCTTGAATGAAAGGGATGCAAAATTTTTGGGTCTACATTCTTTGGTGAACCCGACATGAACCACACGATCACTTTGATTTTATTACTTTTTTTTTTATAAAAAAAAAACTAAAAATTATAATTAAAAACTTACTTGTCTTAGATTAAGTCACATAAAAAAATGATTTTCAATTGAACTGATTCACACTTTTTTATTTTTTACATCATTTACCTAAAAAGAATCACATCCAATGTGATTTTTCATAGCTTTGGTTGGTTTGGACATAACAAGAACACACAATGAAGGCCTAAAAACCTTTATAAAGGTATTATCCTTTTGTATGTGCCTGGAAACTTAAAACTCTAATCAAAATTTAAAATTTGGCTGGTCCAACAATTGTCATAGCTGTGGAAAATAGCACGCATCTCTTTGAGGTGTATCGCTGCCCACAATGAAATGGGTGAGGAATGGTAGGACCTGGGCTTCATCACAGCTTGGAATTCATCACAAAGCATCTTCATGTAGTCTCCAGGTAAAATCCTAAATTGAAAATAAGACAACTTGACCTACAACTTTCAAAAGAGTTTGAAAAGAAACTTTTAGTTAGGAGATTTTTTTTTTTGTTTTAGCATTCTTTTCCTTTCACTTTTTACTTTTAAAAAAAAATATATATATATAAATAAAATATAATTAAATGATGGACAATAGTGCTAGGGAGTCTGTGCTCATAGAACTTAGGAAGGCGTTTATAGAACAAGAAGTTGATATTATTTTTAGAAGTGACAAGGAACATTAGGAAGATTTGTGGTAAAAATTTGATCTTGTTAAGAGAAGGTCTAAAGAACTAAGCACAATTAAGAAAATTGATATAACAAAATCCTTACATGTAGATTATTACTCCCCTTTGATATTAAAATAAGTTGTGAGTGTTGGTTAAAAAATAAGAGGGCTAATGTTCATTCAACAGTTTAACCTTGGGAAAGCTATTTCGAATAATTTTTAATCATTCACAAGTTTCTAGCATACCTAGAAGACAAGGAAGTAACCTTGGAGTAAGATAAATGATATCATAAGGCACCTAGAGTGGTACTCTTCTGATATTTTTACCACAAACTTCAATTTCAAACCTCTACTTTTGGTACTAGAAATCTTACTCTTGTCCATTTCATCCTCCTTTTGAAAAAAGATTTTTCCTTTGAATAAGAGCATTTTATGACCCCATAAGAATTAGAGCCTATCAACGACATCCATAAAATCTCCTGAGAGTATTGAATCACCTAGCTTCATTATTTTAAGTTTTTGTAAATATTTAGTAAGAAAGCTTTTTAATCTAATCTAAAAAAACACTTAGGAGAAACATCGATAAAAGATGCCTAAAACTTTAAGGAATAGTAAACATAAAAATCCTAAAGCCCAAAATATTGAAATAGAGACATAAGAAAACCAAGAAGAATAAGTAGCTCAAGTAGAAAAAAATGAAGAAGAAAAAAAAATAGTTACTTTTAAGCCTAAAATGGGACCTAAAGGGGATATCCATTTTAATCTCTAAAATATTTTTGTAAATTTTTAAGAAATAATCGACCTAATCTCACTAATGTATTTGATATATAAGATCAACTTAAGAGGGGTGATTTTAAATTGAATCATATTTGGAAGAAGCCTTTCAACTTCACCCACAACCATAGACATGCAAGTGAAACTTCATATAATATTCCTCCATAACAACATATCACCTATAATGATCATCCCTTTGGTACCACCCAAATTCCACCCTCTCAAGATATTCACTCTTAAATTCAAGCATCCATAACACCACAACACAAACCTATTTTTATTGCCACTATAACTAATTCCACTAAAAAAAACTGCTTCTTCTACCAATAATAATTCTCTCTCTCAATATTTCAACAACCAGTTTGCTCAAGCTTCTACATCTCAACGAAATCAAAATGTGCGTTCATAGATTCCAACTTCTTCTCAGCCAACCTCTCAATGAAATCCATTTCCTTATGGGTATACCAACCCTACTATTTCAAATCCTATGCACAATAGTATTACCATTTTGACCCCTTATTTGATAGTGCAAGATACATATTACCCTCCTTATGCAAACATGGTGGCACAAAATATGCACAATCGACAACCACATCATCTTGAATCTATAGTCAAGAAATTAGCTTCACGATTGGACTGCATAGATCCTTATCTTCCTACATATAATTATAAGAAAATGTGTAACCAACCATTAGATACCATTGTTGTAGTTAGACCATATCCTAAACATTTCCCCATGCCAGTTCTTCTAATTTATAAGGGGATTGAAGATCTGATTGAACATCTTCACATGTTTAGGACAACATGTCATGATATTTTGTATGATGATATGTTGTTGTTAAAAATAATTCCTAAAATATTAGGGGTATGACTTTGGAATAGTATTATCAATTGCTAACACATTCATTAAGAAACTTCAAATAAACTATAGATTTATTTGTGCACCAATTTGGTGCTTACATAGAAAGGTACATCACAATTAAAGACTTGTATAACTTAAAACAAGGAAAAGAAGAAGGTTTTGTAGAATTTCTAGACTGATGGAGAAAGCTATTGGGTAAATTACATTTTCCTCTACCTCCAAGAGAGATAGTAGAAATATTTATTGGAAACCTATAAGAACAATTGTCCTATGAGTTAGAAACTACCACTATAAGCTCTTTTGATCAAGCCATTAGATTGGAAAGAAGGGTAGAAGAAGCCCTTGTTATAAGGGGACAAATTAAAAATAAAGATGAGAATAAATCATCCAAGAATCAATATAAAAAAAAAACATGTAGCAGGAGATGGGATCACAAATAATAGACCTCCTACAAATATTAATGCTATGGATACTACAAAGATGTTTGTATTAAAAACACCTCAGAAACCTTCACTCTAGAATTTCACAAAGTTGAATCAGCCCTTGACAATGGTCCTACCACAATTATTGGAAAGAGGTCTGATAAAATTTCCATAAATATGGAAACCAAATACATCCTAGCCTTGGTATAAACCATATCAACATTGTGATTTCCATCAAGTTGACGATCATCCAACCAATTCTTGTAGGATAGTGAAACACTTGGTGCAAGACCTAATTAAAAATGGCAATATGGAAGTGGAAAGTCCTCCTCAAAACCCCAATCCTTGAGCAAATGCACAAAAACAATAGACATAAAATGTTAATAAAAATTTAAACATCTTCCAAAACCCATTACCCAATCGTGGTAAGGAAGTTGTGAATCAACTAGATTATAGAAATGTTCCTCATCCAACATGTTATGTTGGAATGATTAGTAACCACCTACCATCACACCTTTCACAAACTGTATTTGTGCCTACCCAATCCATGGTTACAACCAAGAAGTTTCAAGAAAATGAGTTACAATCTTCATCTCTTGAACATATAGAAAGTGAATCAGAATTAGAGATAGATATCAGTTCTCTTCATTCTAATAGCTCAGGAAATGAAGCAGGTCCAATCCTACCTATCATATATTTACTAGTTCTAGATAAACCATTTTTTATAATGTTAAAAACTTGTCCCTCTTCACGATAGTTACTTCCTATAGAACAAGCATCAACTGCCATATCACACCCCATTCAGTTTAATTCATCCAAATCACTGGTTATCCCACAACCACTTCATCAACCAAGTAACATAGTAGGGATGATTATAGTCATAACTAGGAAACAGGCTCAAGCTCAAGCTTCTCAACATCAAATATCTATGACCCAAGCAAATTATATAGCTCAACCACTTTTTTTCTTGAAGGTACCACATAAGGGGAATAATATTGCTCAACTCCAAAAAAAGATCCCTTTTTGATATAAAAGAACAACTAGCTAATACAAAAGCTAGAATTTCTCTTCTTAATCTCCTTAGAACCTCACCTATTCATAGGGAAGAATTAATGAATACCCTAAATCAAATCTTGGTACCTCAAGATATAGAGCTAACCATTATAGTTAATGTTGTAGCCTCTCACAAAATAGACTACATCAATTTTCATGATAAGAATATCCCTCATCAAAGTATGCATAGAGACAATCCTCTATATATAACAACATTAATTGGATATGTGTGTTAAAAGGGTATTTATTGACAATGGATCATCTTTGAAAATTTATACTTATGAATTTTTTAAGAGGTTTGAATTTAGAAATGAGGATTTAAGAACTAAAATTATTATTAAAGCTTTTAACGATGAGACCTAAGAAGCTTGTGGTGTGATATCCGTTCCATTACAAGTTGGTCCTAGGAATTTGGACACTTCTATTTTTGTTGTATCGTGCTTAGAATAATACAAAATTCTTATAGGATTTCCTTGGATCAATGCAATGAGGGAAGTCCCCTCTACCTTACATCAATGTATGAAATTTGAATTTAAAAATCAATTGGTCACTATTCATGGATATCCTAGACCTTTTGGAATGTGTGCAACAACACAACCCATTGATGTCCCATTTTGTACAAATATATCATCATTAGCACCTATTTCTCCTAAGTCTTCCTTCCCAAAATCTGATCAAAAACATTCTTCTGATATACCTCCACCTTCTAGCACTATTGATTCTTCTACATCGTATCCTCTTATAGATGAAGTTCTACCAAATGTATCTACCATACTAGCCCTGGTTGAACAGGCTAATTTTTTGATGCAAGACTCCATCATCTTATCTCAATTATTGTCATCCCTGTGCATAACAGGTTTAACTTGTAAAAAGGAGAATATATACCATGTTGGAAATTATACCTTTATTTTTGTAGGATGTTTTTGTAACATTGTAAAAGGCTAAAACCTAATGCTGTAATGATTGTATATCATATGAAAATAAGCACTCATACATAAATTGAGAAGAAATGACACATAACAATAAATGTATCTTCCATTAATTTGAATCAATCCATGTTACAAATCCATCCCTCTTAGGGATACCCATTCGATACAACAATTATAATAGGAAATATCCCTCGCAAGGGTAGGTGTCTTTTAATGTCTTCTACAATGACACGAACTACTCCAAGGTGTAGATGACCTTCTTCTTCACAATTAGAGGCATTTGCTACCTTGCATGTCAAAATTTTGTTAGTCCTGCGTGCAATAAACAATAAGATGCATATCAGTAATAAAGGAGGCCTCTGTTGATGAGGCTTTTGGAGTAATATTGTACAAAGTATATCATATCAACATGAAATCAAGAAAGTGCAAGAATGTATTAAACTACATTAAACATGATAATTCTACCATTAAGACTATAAAGGAAATATCAATCAATATATCTAATGCCTCAATTATGAATTTGAAATCATGAAAGCATAGAAAATACCATTAGTATATCGATTGCAAGAATGAAAGAAGAATGACTAAAACCTCTAATTTTGTCAGTCAGAGTCTCTATAAAAGCAAATAAACATGAAATATACCTAATATAATGAATTTTAAAATATCCTATGGTTTGTAAATAGAGAAATCAAAGCTGATACCCTAACCGTGGCTTTGTGATACGGTGATCATTGTTAGCCATGATTAACAATCGCGATTAAGCCTGAGATAATTTTACCCTCCAATTCAAGGGTTGAATATCTGTATCTCTCTACCAAATTGATTGTCAAGGGTTACCTATGTATCCTCTAACTAGTTTTGCAGTTGGATTTCTCAGATTGCATGTGAAGTTGGCATAATTGAGTTTCTTGGCTCTCCTAGCCTCCTAGGACCTCCATGGCTTGAATTACCATTTTGATCTCTCAATGCTTATGACCAAGTTTTATCTCAATGCAAGTAGGTGAGTAATGAAATCAATAAGGCTTTGCCGCTCAAATTCTCCTATGCATATTTGTATCTCCCATTTTTTATGGGGTTCTTATAGCACCTAATAGGGCTATGTATTAGCTTATTAAGGAAGCCAAGATCAAGAATGGACAACTAGAGAAGTTGAATGGAAACTTATAGATCTTTCTATCCCTAAACCACTCGGATCTACAACCAATTGGCAATTTGTTGGTCACGAATCTACCACAGGAAAGGATTTTCTAAAAACTATGCACCCTAGACCCGGCCAACATTGAAAGGCTAGGAGAAAGAGATGTCTCCCAGACCAATCTCCAGAGAGGGCTGGTTCCCTTACTAAAACTAAGTTTGATTTCAGATTAAAGTTGCTGGAAAGGAATTATAAATGTGCAGAAAGAAACAAGAAATACATGGAAAGAGATGGGAAATATAGTCGTAGGCCGAATTTGTTAGATCGGGAAGAAACTCAGCAAGAATTAAACCTCAAGTGTATGAACAACATATAATAATAAAAACTACAACGTAATCCAGTTACGATCTTGCGCAAACAACCTTCAGAATTGCATTCTAGAACTCACTTTCTTATAGCAACATTCAAACTCAAATGCAGAATTTGAATCTAACAACAAATTAGAAAAATGAGCATAACTGAGAAATACATGAAATAGAAGGAGATCACACAGAAAGACGTTTGCCAAATCAGAGGCCAAGTCTCTTTCATTCATGCAAAACAACTTGAAAGATTTCATGCAACACTGTCTCTCAAACTCCCGATCCCTTTTTCTGAGATCTACATTGCTTTATATAGAAGTCTTGCTTCTTTACAACATTTAAAACTTGCAACGGACTTCCTCGAGATCTACAACCTATGCAACGAAAACAAGGAAATGCTCCTCTTAAACCAGCCTCGAAACAAGGAGTCGGTCGTCTTCATTAAATGGTCATTCTTGAAATATGCTTGGACCGTTAGAAAAACCATGAACAACCACTTTGAATAATGGAAATATTTAATTCTGATGGCTTGGACACGTTCTTCTACCTTGCTCGCATCGGAAAGCAGCAAAACATTTAATTCTGGTGTGCTTTGAATCATCGAAACTCACAAAACTACATCGGGCCGTTTGAACCGCATTCTGGCACGAAACTGTAACAGGTCGCGAAAACGCGACATGTCACGAAATCGCGACGTCTTTCTGCTCCGTACACTTTCCTTACTTTCGGATCGTGAAAATCATCCATGTCACGAAATCGCGACGTATTCGGCTCCTTTGTCTCCTTCGCTACCTTGAACCGCAAAAACACGACGCATCGCGATTTCGCGACGTTCCGTACAATTATGTTCCTTCTCTGCTCCGTTGCCACAAAAATGTGACAATGCGTGATTTCGTGACGTTCTTCATCTTTTGTTCTCTTCGCTGCTTCAAACCACGAAAACATGACACTGCGCGATTTCGCTACATCTTTTCGTCGGCACCTTCATCGTTATCTCCAGGTCACAAAAACCAAGCAAGTCACGAAATCGCTACACTATCTTCCCGTTGCTCAGTCTTTGCTTTTATGTCACGAAAATCCGACATGTCACGATTTCGCTACAACTTTCTGCACTTGGTCCTTCTTCAACAATGTGTCACGAAATCGCGACGTTTTTCTGCGTTCTCTACTGCTACCACTTCCTGTCGTGATTTCGCGACGTCTACTTCGTGCTTGGTCTCATTTACAAAAGTGTCACGAAATCGCGACGCCATTCGTGCCTTCAACTTTTTCATCCACCTTAACCGCGACCACGCAACACGTAGCGATTTCGCTACGTCTTCGTCTTGCTTGGCTTTATCCCACAAATGTCACGAAATCGCGACGTATTCATTCCTTAAGCCTTTCTGTCTGCATCTTGCCGCGACCATGCAACACGTAGCGATTTCGCTACGTCTTCCGCCTTTTGCGCTGTGATCAGTATTCTATCGCGATATCGCTACCAAGTTGAGTCTCATTGCCTGTCGCTTAGTTATGTCACGATTTCATGACGGTTTTACCCTGCTCTGCTCCATGCCCATTATAAGTCACGAAAACGCGACATGTCGCGATTTCGCGACAATTTTGCCATGCTTCCCTCGTTGACCATGTTGACCATGATTTTTTGACGCGTCGCGATTTCGTGACGGTTTTACCCCTACTGCCATTGATTGCATTGACCGCGATTTTGGAACACGTCGTGAAATCGTGATAGTTTTCGACTTTGCTCTTTTTTGCCCTTTTGCGCCGTGAAACTGTGACAAGTCACGATTTCGCGACACCTTTGGCTTTTGACTTCTCTCTCCTTGAAAGACCCGCGATAACGTGACATGTCGCGATATCGCGACGGTTTTGCTACTGTGCCCTCCATGCTGCTTTTTGTCATGATTTTGTGACAGTCTTCGGACTTAGCTTTTTTTGCATCAAAACCTGTATAGAAGTGAGAATTTCAACATCTTATGCATGAATAATCAATAATCAACACAATGTGGCAAAAATGCCAACATTCTTGGTGGCTCGTGGGGTATACAGTTCTATTGTATGCACGAATCCTAGACCTGAATCCATTGGGCAACAGAGTCAAGAAAAACTGAGAATAGAAAGCTGGCTGATGGGGTACATCTCGACGGACTGTTGCAACAACTCTTGCTGAATGACGGAAACTTCAAGTAAATCTCTATTTGGCTGAGCTAACCAGGTGCTGTAAAAGAATCTCCATGAAAGCACCAGGGGTTGCAAAATGGAAATGCATGAAACAAGTGGAGTGGGAACTAGGGAATGGAATGGTGGATGATGGAATGATGGAGTGAGGGAAAGTGAGGTGGTAGATGCAGGAATAGAGTGCTTCTGTGCTACCGACTGCTATGAAAGGGAAATGAAGGTGAATGGAAGAAACAGAATGATGATCAACAAATGTGTAAGTTGTGGAATGAGAGTGGAATGGGAAAATGAACTGTGGATAAATGCTGAAAACAACAATGTAGTTAGAAGAAAAGGAAAAGAAGAACCGGGAATATTAGAAAAGGGGAAAAGAAACAACAGCAGTGGCTTGATTACTGCAGAGGAAAAAGGAGTAGGAGAAGGAGGGAATAAAGAGGGGAAGGGAAGAAATAGAGAGGAAGCCACTAACTGCTGGGAAAGGAAGAAGAAAAAAGAAAGAAATACGTACCTGCGGGCTCGCATGCAAAAAGAGCCGAAGTAAACAGAGGAAAACAATACTTTTTTTTTTTTCTATTTTTTTTTTTGCTATGTACAATAGTTTACGACATGATTGGCATGTCGTCACCAGAAACCCAGTTTCAGAGGGTTATCCGGTAAATCTGCAGTGTCCCGACCAGATCTGATCATACTTGAGTCGGTCCTTGAAATTGGGATGACCTCTTCCTAAAGTTCTCCATGTTGCAGACATGGGCAAGTTATCCTGCATGCCAGTACCCACACAATCGACAAATAATGTAGCAAAGAAATTTGCCACATGGAAGGCTCCTGTAGGTACCAGTTGTAGTAATGACTGAAGCCAATACCACCATCTTGAAGGGTTCCCTGGTTGTGGACTGAGAACGGGTTCCTCCAACTCCAGGATGCGATCACAGAACCTTTCTGATGATAAATCTGCTTCCAGGATCTCTTCAGGCTCTTCCTCTTGATGAGGCATACTCGATAGGTTCTGGCTAAATACTTGCATGTTGTGCACGGTTATGCCCTCCTCAGGTTCTGGAACTTGAATCTGTTTCTCTCCTTGGCTCATCTCCTGATAGACATTGCAAGCAACCATATGGTTCATTGCTGGGAAAGTGCTTGCATATTCCCATCGTTGGCTTTGGATGAAATCTGCCCCTTGAGTTCCACACAACTGCATTTCAGGCCCCTACATAGTATGTGGGATCTGCCATGATGAATACTGCATAGGGTAGACAGGAGTGGTGACTATTGGATAAGGTAATGGAGCTTCTCCCCATGGTAATTTTCTTGATAAGAGCAAAAGCTGCTCCGCTTGTAATGCTTCCTCAAATATTTGAGGGAATCTACGTTCGCCTGATTGCAGCAAGAGGAGGCTTATGTCCGGATGGAAAGCTCGAACATAGAAGAAGTGGGCTTGGGCGGGTGTTGGTCGGATCATCTCTGGAATTCTCTTCCAACTTCTGCTGAATCGGACATTGAAGTCCGTGATGCTCTCCATAGGTGCTCTCGTGATGTACATGAAAAACTGAAAGGGATCCTGAGAGCTATAAAAGAGATCCTCGTCGAATCTTCTGATTAGCGCTCCCGCTAAGTCATCCCATGAGCTGATGCTTTGACGCCTGAGCAGTCTGTACCACTGTAATGCCCTTCCTTGCAAAGACAGAACCAGAAGTCTGATCATAACATCTTCATGAACTATATCATGTAGGGTCGACAAAGCGGCAATATCTTCAACATGCTCTCGGGCCATTCCTTGGGTGCCATTATATTTTGTTAGGGCTTTTAGGGCACTTTTGGGAATCTCATGCCGAATTTGGAGATGCAGAGGGCCAGGATCATCCCATCTAGGACAACATACCCTTGCCATTATCTTCTTTTAACTTTAAAGGTAGGTGTCCACGATCAAGAAATTCGGATCTTCAACTCAGCAGAGTCGCCAGATGAACTTACAAATCTCCGCTATGAGGTCAAGACAGCTCATCAAAATCTTGATACCTTCGGGTGTTAAACAATGAAACATACAATCTCACCGATTATGGATCTTTTGAGACAGAAGAAGTCTGTCCCACCGGGCGTGCCAAAAACTGTTGGTCACGAATCTGCCACAGGAAAGGATTTTCTAAAAACTATGCACCCTAGACCCGGCCAACATTGAAAGGCTGGGAGAAAGAGATGTCTCCCAGACCAATCTCCAGAGAGGGCTGGTTCCCTTACTAAAACTAAGTTTGATTTCAGATTAAAGTTGCTGGAAAGGAATTATAAATGTGCAGAAAGAAACAAGAAATACATGGAAAGAGATGGGAAATATAGCCGTAGGCCGAATTTGTTAGATCGGGAAGAAACTCAACAAGAATTAAACCTCAAGTGTATGAACAACATATAATAATAAAAACTACAGCATAATCCAGTTACGATCTTGCGCAAACAACCTTCAGAATTGCATTCCAGAACTCACTTTCTTATAGCAACATTCAAACTCAAATGCAGAATTTGAATCTAACAGCAAATTAGAAAAACGAGCATAACTGAGAAATACATGAAATAGAAGGAGATCACACAGAAAGACGTTTGCCAAATCAGAGGCCAAGTCTCTTTCATTCATGCAAAACAACTTGAAAGCTTTCATGCAACACTGTCTCTCAAACTCCCGATCCCTTTTTCTGAGATCTACATTGCTTTATATAGAAGTCTTGCTTCTTTACAACATTTAAAACTTGCAACGGACTTCCTCGAGATCTACAACCTATGCAACGAAAACAAGGAAATGCTCCTCTTAAACCAGCCTCGAAACAAGGAGTCGGTCGTCTTCATTAAATGGTCATTCTTGAAATATGCTTGGACCGTTAGAAAAACCATGAACAACCACTTTGAATAATGGAAATATTTAATTCTGATGGCTTGGACACGTTCTTCTACCTTGCTCGCATCGAAAAGTAGCAAAACATTTAATTCTGGTGTGCTTTGAATCATCGAAACTCACAAAACTGCATCGGGCCGTTTGAACTGCATTCTGGCGCGAAACTGTAATAGGTCGCGAAAACGCGACAGGTCACGAAATCGTGACGTCTTTCTGCTCCGTACACTTTCCTTACTTTCGGATCACGAAAATCATCCATGTCGCGAAATCGTGACGTATTCGGCTCCTTTGTCTCCTTCGCTACCTTGAACCGCGAAAATGCGACGCGTCACGATTTCGCGACGTTCCATACAATTATGTTCCTTCTCTCGCTGTTGCCACGAAAATGTGACAATGTGCGATTTCACGACGTTCTTCATCTTTTGTTCTCTTAGCTGCTTCAAACCGCGAAAACATGACACTGCACGATTTCGCTACATCTTTCCGTCGGCACCTTCATCGTTATCTCCGGGTCACGAAAACCAAGCAAGTCACGAAATCGCTACACTATCTTCCCACTGCTCAATCTTCTCTTCTAAGTCACGAAAATCCGACATGTCGCGATTTTGCTACAACTTTCTGCACTTGGTCCTTCTTCAACAATGTGTCGCGAAATCGTGATGTTTTTCTGCGTTCTCTACTGCTACCACTTCCTATCGTGATTTCGCGACGTCTGCTTCGTGCTTGGTCTCATTTACAAAAGTGTCACGAAATCGCGATGCCATTCGTGCCTTCAACTTTTTCATCCACCTTAACCGTGACCATGCAACACGTAGCGATTTCGCTACGTCTTCGTCTTGCTTGGCTTTATCCCACAAATGTCACGAAATCATGACGTATTCATTCCTTAAGCCTTTTTGTCTGCATCTTGCCGCGACCACGCAACACGTAGCGATTTCGCTACGTCTTTCACCTTTTGCGCTGTGATCAAATTCTGTCGCGATATCGCTACCAAGTTGAGTCTCATTGCCTGTCGCTTAGTTATGTCACGATTTCGCGACGGTTTTACCCTGCTCTGCTCCATGCCCATTATAAGTCACAAAAACGTGACATGTCACGATTTCACGACAATTTTGCCGTGCTTCCCTCGTTGACCATGTTGACCACGATTTTTCGACGCGTCGCAATTTCGCGACAGTTTTCCCCCTACTGTCGTTGACTGTGTTGACCGTGATTTTGGAACACGTCGCGAAATCGTGACAGTTTTTGACTTTGCTCTTTTCTGCCCTTTTGCGTCGTGAAACTGTGACAAGTCGTGATTTCGTGACACCTTTGGCTTTTGATTTCTCTCTCCTCGAAAGACCCACGATAACGCGACATGTCGCGATATCGCGACGGTTTTGCTACTGTGCCCTCCATGCTGCTTTTTGTCGCGATTTCACGACAGTCTTCGGACTTAGCTTTTTTTGCATCAAAACCTGTATAGAAGTGAGAATTTCAACATCTTATGCATGAATAATCGATAATCAACACAATGTGGCAAAAATGCCAACACCATTGTAACCAATTTTGGATTAGCCAAGGTCCAATTGATTTTGGCTGCTAGCCGTGGCTCTGAGGTACAGTCAGCACTAATAAACATGGGTGTCAACTGTGACTAACATTGATTAGGTCAAAATACCTAATTAAGTGGTTAAAACCATTGCTATACCTTGGTGTTTGTCTAAGGTCTTACATATGGTCTTCTAGCATATCCCATATGAGTGATCGTCTCGACATGATGCATTTTAGGTGTCTACAGATGCCCCTTTTGAGATGCATTGTGATATCAAACAATGCTGAGGAAAAATAAACCTCCTAAAATTATGTCGTAGGTTGGATTATGATCATTAGTCTTATCAACATTAGATGCTCAAGGTCCAACAAAAGGATGCGCATCCTAGAATCATTGCTTCCAACTAGATGGAAGGCTTAAATTTGCAAAGCTTTGGAAAGCTCCAATGGTGATCGGGTAGCTTCAGTGCTACTATAGGTTTCTGTGCCATATAGATATGAAAGGAGGAGAGCTACTAACTTAACTATAATATTTACTTTTTTCCCCAGCAAAGGGTAAGCTTATGATAATCGTTGGCAATGATTCGTAAGATGAATATAATTTTAACAAGAACAAGGGATCTACAATCAAGGGATCTTCTATTGACTTTGATTATGATTATGAAATTATGACTACCCCATAAAGTGATGAGTCAATGAGGGTAGGATAATTAAACAAAGTGACAAGTCGATTGACCACTATGAATGACTTTGAATAAAAAATGATATTTAGCATTTGATAATGGATTAAGCCTAATCAGCTATGATTGCAACTGTTAAGAGTAATTGTACATCTATATCCCATGGAGCAGTCTAGACTCAATGGCCTTCTTAGGGAATAAATATGATAGCAATTCCAATTAGGCATGTGTTGAATCATATTGTTCAATGATTTGCTAAAAATGTCATAGAAGAAGTGATATGATTGCTTCATTCCCATGGAGTAGTCCAGTTGTTTGGGCCTTCTTAGGGTTTGAAATGAAGCATATCAATTCAACGATGATGAATTTACCCCAAATATCCTTATGGTAATTTACTCATCTTGCCGGATTGCATGGAGCGCAAGTCACTGCAACCGCCAAGTGTATAGGGTAAATTACTAGGTACTAGGCACATTTGGATTTTTAGTTTATCTAATTTTTATTATTATTTTAATGTTTTTGGTAATTCTAGTCAAATGGGTATTTTTAATTTAGCATGTTTAGCTCGTCACAGTGGGATTATTGAACATTTATTGTTGGTTGCTAACCGCATTTTTCAATAGCATCTAGATTTTCAAATTTTTCTAGTTGTGGCTGACATCCACGGTCAACAAACCCTAGTTCTGCACTCATGGGTGTCAACCATCGTTAGGCAAAAAATAAGAAATATTTTAAAAAAATTGTCATTTTTGACATCATTTTCAACTTGATAGCTTACAAAACCTGAGTGCTCTAAGAGGTGATTAGACAATTTTGACATGAAGCGCTTCTATAAATCAACCTCACCACCAATCGCATTGATGGTAGCCCAACCTGGAGGAGCCAGTGCTACTAAGGTAGAAGCACACAAAACCCTTGATCATATTTATTTTACAAGTTTAAAATTAACCTCATTAAGTAATGGGTCAAATGAACTTCATTAAACCGTCAGTAATGAACCTCACCCTAGTTAGGTTTATCTTAGGTTAGCTTAAGGGAAGGGTTAAAATTATTTTGTTTTTGTTTTTTTCTTTTTGTTTTATTGTTTATTTATTTATTTTTATTTTTTGGGGTGTCTCAGGATGAGGAAGGACCCTAAAAAGGCCTTCCCTCCTGATCATGGCTGGCAGACGCGATCCCCATTTGGCAAATTGGGGGTCCCGAATATCATCTGCGATGGGATTTAAATCCCAATGGTCATGAAATTGATTGCCATATCAACCACAGTTCTGAGCCGTGGCACGAAACCTTAGGAATTTTTTTTTTTCAATTTTGTTTTTAGAATTTTTAACAAGTATTGATGATTTTTTTTGAAATTTTTGAGTGCATTTTTCAATTTTTATGTGCTTTTATGATTTTATGATTTTGTTTGTCATTTTTAAGTCACTTTTTATGTATTTTTTGTTGATTTTTATTTACTTTTGAGTTATTATCTACGCTCTATCAGACTCTGACCATGAGGATGTGGAAATCACCATAGAGTGTTTCCTAGTGAACCCCACCAATAATTCATTGACAAACACCAAGAAGAGCACAACTCAACTGCTTCTTATCTAAGGTGTAGGCACTTTAATTTCCCTCTCCCTTTCAGGCATAGATCCATTATCTTGAATGAAAGGGATGCAAAAATTTTGGGTCTACATTCTTTGGTGAACCCAACATGAACCACACGATCACTTTGATTTTATTACTTTTTTTTGTTATCAAAAAAAAAAAAACTAAAAAAAGTAATTAAAAACTTGTCTTAGATTAAGTTACATAAAAAAATAATTTTCAATTGAACTGATTCACACTTTTTTATTTTTTACATCATTTACCTAAAAAGAATCACATCCGATGTGCTTTTTCATAGCTTCGACTGGTTTGGACATAACAAGAACACACAGTGAAGGCCTAAAAACCTTTATAAAGGTATTATCCTTTTGTCTATGTCTGGAAACTTAAAACTCTAATCAAAATTTAAAATTTGGCTAGTCCAACAACTATCATAGTCATGGAAAATAGCACGCATCTCTTTGAGGTGTATCGCTGCCCACAATGAACTGAGTGAGGACTGGTAGGACCTGGGCTTCATCACAGCTTGGACTTCATCACCAAGCATCTGCATGTAGGCTCCAGGTGAAATCCTAAATTGAAAATAAGACAACTTGACCTACAACTTTCAAAAGAGTTTGAAAATAAACTTTTAGTTAGGAGATTTTTTGTTTTGTTTTAGCATTCATTTCCTTTCACTTTTTACCTTTAAAAAATAATAATATATATAAAAAAATATAATTAAATGGTGGACAATAGTGCTAAGGAGTCTGTGCTCATAGACCTTAGGAAGGCGTTTATAGAACAAAAAGTTGATATTATTTTTAGAAGTGACAAGGAAAATTGGGAAGATTTGTGGTAAAAATTTGATCTTGTTAAGATAAGGTCTGAAGAACTAAGCACAATTAAGAAAATTGATATAACAAAATCCTTATGTGTAGATTATTAGTCCCCTTTGATATTAAAAAATTTGTAAGTGTTGGTTAAAAAACAAGAGGGCTAGTGTTCATTCAACAGTTTACCCTTGGGAAAGCTATTTTGAATAATTGTTAACCATTCACAAGTTTCTAGCATACCTAGAAGACAAGGAAGTAACCTTGGAGTAAGATAAATGATATCATAAGGCACCTAGAGCAGTACTAATCTGAGAGTTTTACCACAAACTTCAATTTCAAACCCCTACTTCTAGTACTAGAAATCTTACTCTTGTCCATTTCATCCTCCTTTTGAAAAAGGATTTCTCCTTTGAATAAGAGCATTTTTGGACCCCATAAGAATTAGATCTTATCGACGACATCCATAAAATCTCCTGAGAGTATTGAATCACCTAGCATCATTATTTTAAGTTTTTGTAAATATTTAGTAAGAAAGCTTTTTAATCTAATCTAAAAAAACACTTAGGAGAAACATCGATAAAATATGCCTAAAACTTTAAGGAATAGTAAACATAAAAATACTAAAGCCCAAAATATTGAAATAGAGACATAAGAAAACCAAGAAGAATAAGTAGCACAAGTAGAAAAAAATGAAGAAGAAGAAACAATAGATCCTTTTGAGCCTAAAATGGGACCTAAAGGGGATATCCATTTTAATCTATAAAATATTTTTGTAAATTTTTATATCATAATCGACCTACTCTTGCTAATGTATTTGATATAGAAGATCAACTTAAGAGGGGTGATTTTTCAATTGAAGCATCTTTGGAAGAAGCCTTTCGACTTCACCCACAACCAGAGATGTATGCAAGTGACACTTCATATAATATTCCTCCATTACAACATATCACCTATAATGATCATCCCTTTGGTACCACCCAAATTCCACACTCTCAAGATATTCACTCTTAAATTCAAGCATCCATAGCACCACAACACAAACTTATTTTTATTGCCACTATAACTAATTCCACTAAAGAAAAACTACTTCCTCTACAAATAATAATTCTCTCTCTCAATATTTCAACAACCAGTTTGCTCAAGCTTCTACATCTCAATGAAATCAAAATGTGTGTTCATAGATTCCAACTTCTTCTTAGCCAACCTCTCAATGAAATCCATTTCCTTATGGGTATACCAACCCTACTCTTTCAAATCCTATGCACAATAGTATTACCATTTTGACCCCTTACTTGATAGTGCAAGATACATATTACCCTCCTTATGCAAACATGGTGGCACAAAATATGCACAATGAAAAACCACATCATCTTGAATCTATAGTCAAGAAATTAGCTTCATGATTGGACCGTATAGATCCTTATATTCCTACATATAACTAATCGAAAATGTGTAACTGACCATTAGATACCATTGTTGTAGTTAGAACATATCCTAAACATTTCCCCATGTCAGTTCTTCTAATTTATAAGGGGACTGAAGATATGATTGAACATCTTCACATGCTTAGGACAACATGTCATGATATTCTGTATGATGATATGTTGTTAAAAATAATTCCTAAAATATTAGGGGTATGACTTTGGAATAGTATTATCAATTGCCAACACATTCCTTAAGAAACTTCAAATAAACTATAGAGTTATTTGTGCACAAATTTGGTGCTTACATAGAAATGTACATCACAATTAAAGACTTGTATAACTTAAAACAAGGAAAAGAAGAAGGTTTTGTATAATTTCTAGAGTGATGGAGAAAGCTATTGGGTAAATTACATTTTGCTCTACCTCCAAGAGATATAGTAGAAATATTTATTGGAAACCTATAAGAACAATTATCCTATGAGTTAGAAACTACCACTATAAGCTCTTTTGATCAAGCCATTAGTTTGGAAAGGAGGGTAGAAGAAGCCCTTGTTATAAGGGGACAACTTAAAAATAAATATGAGGATAAATCATCCAAGAATCAATATAAAAAAAAAAACATGTAGCAGGAGATGGGATCACAAATAATAGACCTCCTACAAATATTAATGCTATGGAGACTACAAAGACGTTTGTATTAAAACCACCTTAGAAACCTTCACTCTAGAATTTCACAAAGTTGAATCAACCCTTGACAATGGTCCTACCACAATTATTGGAAAGAGGTCTAATACAATTTCCATAAATATGGCAACCAAATACATCTTAGCCTTGGTATAGACCAAATCAACATTGTGATTTCCATCAAGTTGACGATCATCCAACCAATTCTTGTAGGATAATGAAACACTTGGTGCAAGACCTGATTAACAATGGCAATATGGAAGTGGAAAATCCTCCTCAAAACCCTAATCCTCCAGCAAATGCACAAAAACAATAGACATAAAATGTTAATAAAAATTTAAACATCTTCCAAAACCCATTACCCAATCATGGTAAGAAAGTTGTGAATCAACAAGATTATAGAAATGTGCCTCATCCAACATGTTATGTTGGAATGATTAGTAACCACCTACCATCACACCTTTCATAAACTGTATTTGTGCCTACCCAATCCATGGTTACAACCAAGAAGTTTCAATAAAATGAGTTACAATCTTCATCTCTTGAACATATAGAAAGTGAATCAAAATTAGAGATAGATATCAGTTCTCTTCATTCTAATAGCTCAGGAAATGAAGCAGGTCCAATCCTACCTATCACATATTTATTTGTTCTAGAGAAACCATTTTTTATAATGTTAAAAACTCATCCCTCTTCACGATAGTTACTTCCTATAGAACAAGCATCAACCACTAGATCACACCACATTCAGTTTAATTCATCCAAATCATTGGTTATCCCACAACCATTTCATCAACCAAGTAACATAGTAGGGATGATTTTAGCCATAACTAGGAAATAGGCTTAAGCTGAAGCTTCTCAACCTCAAATATCTATGACCCAAGAAAATGATAGAGCTCAACCACATTTTTTCTTGAAGGTACCACATAAGGGGAACAATATAGCTCAACTCCAAAAAAATATCCCTTTTGATATAAATGAACAACTAGCTAATACAAAAACTAGAATTTCTCTTCTTAATCTCCTTAGAACCTCACCTATTCATAGGTAAGAATTAATGAATACCCTAAATCAAATCTTGGTACCTCAAGATATAGAGCCAACCATTATAGTTAATGTTGTAGCCTCTCACAAAATAGACTACATCAATTTTCATGATAAGGATATCCCTCCTCAGAGTATGCATAGAGAAAATCCTCTATATATAACAACATTAATTGGATATGTGTGTGTTAAAAGGGTATTGATTTCCATTCCATTACAAGTTTGTCCTAGGACTTTGGACACTTCTATTTTTGTTGTATCTTGCTTAGCATAATACAACATTATTATAGGATTTCCTTGGATCAATGCAATGAGGGAAGTCCCCTCTACCTTACATCAATGTGTGAAATTTGAATTTAAAAATCAATTGGTCACTATTCATGGATATCCTAGACCTTTTGAAATGTGTGCAACAACACAACCCATTGATGTCACCTTTTGTCCAAATCTATCATCATTAGCACCTATTTATCCTAAGTCTTCCTTACCAACATCTAATCAACAACATTCTTCTGATATACCTCCACATTCTAGCACTAATGATTCTTCTACATCGTATCCTCTTATAGATGAAGTTCTACCAGATTTATCCACCATACTAGCCATAGTTGAATATGCTAATTTTTTTATGCAAGACTCCATCATCTTATCTCAATTATTGTCATCCCTATGCATAATAGGTTTACCTTGTAAAAAGAGGAATATATACCATGTTGGAAATTATACCTTTATTTTTGTAGGATGTTCTTGTAACATTGTAAAAGGCTAACACCTAATGTTGTAATGATTGTATATCATACAAAAATGAGTATTCATACACAAATTGACAAGAAATAACACATAACAAGAAATGTATCTTCCATTAATTTGAATCAATCCATGTTACAAATTCATCCCTCTTAGGGATACCCATTCGATACAACAATTATAGTAGGAAATATCCCTCGCAAGGGTAGGTGTATTTTAATGCCTTCTACAATGACATGAACTGCTCCAAGGTGTAGATGACCTTCTTCTCCATGATTAGAGGCATTTGCTATCTTGCATGTCAAAATCTTGTTAATCCTGAGTGCAATAAACAATAAGATGCATATCAGTAATAAATGAGGCCTCTCTTGATGAGGCTTTTGGAGTAATATTGTACAAAGTATATCATATCAACATGAGATCAAGAAAGTGCAAGAATGTATTAAACTACATTAAACATGATAATTCTACCATTAATACTGTAAAGGAAATATCAATCAATATATCTAATGCTTCAATTATGAATTTGAAAGCATGAAAGCATGGAAAAGATCATTAGTATATCGATTGCAAGAATGAAAGAAGAATGACTAAAACCTCTAATTCTGTCAGTCAGAGTCTCTATCAAAGCAAATAAACATGAAATATACCTAATATAATGAATTTTAAAAGATCCTATGGTTATAAAATAGAGAAATCAAATCTGATACCCTAACCATGGCTTTGTGATGCGGTGGGCACTGTTAGCCACAACTGACAACCATGATTGAGCTTGAGATAATTTTACCCTCCAATTCAGGGGTTGAATATCTGAATCTCTCTACCAAATTGATGGTCAAGGGTTACCTTTGTGTACTCTGACTAGTTTAGCAGTTGGATTGCTTAGATTGCATGTGAAGTTGACATAATTAAGTTTCTTGGCTCTCCTAGCCTCATAGGACCTCCATGGCTTGAATTGCCATTTTAATCTCTCAATGCTTATGACCATGTTGTCTCTCAATGCAAGTAGGTGAGTAATGAACTTGAAAAGGCTTTAGCACTCAGATTCTCCTATGCATATCTCTATCTCCCATTTTATATAGGGTTCTTATAGAATCTAAGAGGGCTATTTATTAGCTTCTTGAGGAAGCCAAGATCAAGAATGGATAACTGGAGAAATTGAATGGAAACTTCTAGATCTTTCTATCCCTAAACCACTCAGATCTACAACTAATTGGCCATTGCAACCAATTTTAGATTGGCCAAGGTCCAACTAATTTTGGCTGCTAGCTGTGGCTCTGAGGTGCGGTCAGCACTAATAAACATGGGTGTCAACTACGACTAACATTGATTAGGTCAAACTACCTAATTGAGTGGTTAAAACCATTGCTATACCTTCGTATTTGTCTAAGGTATTACATATGGTCTTCGAGCATATCGCATATGAGTGATCACCTCGACATGATGCATTTTAGGTGTCTACAAATGCCCCTTTTGAGATGCATTGTGATATCAAAAAATGCTGAGCAAAAATAGACCTCCTAAAATTATGTCGTAGGTTGGATTATGATCATTAGTTTGATCAACATTAGATGCTCAGGGTCCAAAAAAAGGACGTGCATCCTAGAATCATTGCTTCTAACTAGATGGAAGGCTTAAATTTACAAAGCTTTGGCAAGCTCCAACGGTGATCGGGTAGCTTTAGTGCTACTATAGGTTTATGTGCCATATAGATTTGAAAGGAGAAGAGCTACTAACTTAACTATCATATTTACTTTTTTCCCCAGCAAAGGCTAAGCTTATGATAGTAGTTGGCAATGATTCATAAGATGAATGCAATTTTGACAAGAACAAGGGATCTACAATCAAGGGATCTTCTATTGACTTTGATTATGATTATGACATTATGACTACCCCATCAAGTGATGAGTCGATGAGGGTAGGATAATTAAACAAAGTGACAAGTCGATTGACCACTATGAATGACTTTGAATAAAATAAGATTTAGCATTTGATAATGTATTAGGCCTAATAAGCTATGATTGCAACTGTTAAGAGTAATTGTACATCTCTATCCCATGGAGTGGTCTAGCCTCAATGGCCTTCTTAGGGAATCAAGATGATATAAATTCCAATTAGGCATGTGTTGAATCATATTGTTCAATGATTTGCTGAAAATGTCATAGAAGAAGTGATATGATTACTTCATTCCCGTGGAGCAGTCCAACCGTCTGGGCCTTCTTAGGGTTTGAAATGAAGCATATCAATTCAACGATGATGAATTTACCCCAAATATCCTTATGGTAATTTACTCATCTTTCCATATTACGTGGAGTGGAAGTCGCTACAACCCTCAAGTGTATAGGGTAAATTACTAGGTACTAGGCACATTTGGATTTTTAGTTTATCTAATTTTTTTCATTATTTTTAATGTTTTTGGTAATTCTGGTCAAATGGGTATTTTTAATTTAGCATTTTTAGCTCCTCACGGTGGGATTTTTGAACATTTATTGCTAGTTTCTAATTGCGTTTGTCAATAGTTGCTATATTTTCAAAATTTTCTAGTTGTGGATGACATCCACGGTCGACAAAACCTAGTTCTACACCCATGGGTGTCAACCATGGTCAGGAAAAAAATAAGAAATATTTAAAAAATTTCTTGTCATTTTCAACATCATTTTCAACTTGACAGCTTGCAAAACCTGAGTGCTCTAAGAGGTGATTAGACAATTTTGACATGAAGCGCTTCTACAACTCGACCTCACCACCAACCGCATTGATGGCAGCCCAACCTGGAGGAGCCGGTGCTACTAAGGTAGAAGCACACAAAACCCTTGACCATATTTATTTTACTAGTTTAAAATTAACCTCATTAAGTAATGGGTCAAATGAACTTCATTAAACCGTTAGTAATGAACCTCACCCTAGTTAGGTTTAGCTTAGGTTAGCTTAAGGGAAGGGTTAGAATTATTTTATTTTTGTTTTATTATTTATTTATTTATTTTTATTTTTTGGGGGGTCTCGGGATGAGGAAGGACCCTGAAAAGGCCTTCCCTCCTGATCGTGGCTGGCAGATGCGGTCCCCAATTGGCAAATTGGGGGTCCTGGCTATCAGCTACGATGGGATTTAAATCCCAATGGTCATGAAATTGATTGCCATCTCGACCACGGGTCTGAGCTGCGGCTCGAAACCTTAGGATTTTTTTTAATTTTTTTCGTTTATTTTTTTATTTTTTTCAATTTTGTTTTTTGAATTTTTAACAAGTATTGAAGATTTTGTTTGAAATTTTTTAGTGCATTTTTCAAATTTTATGTGCTTTTATGATTTTATGATTTTTTTTGTCATTTTTAAGTCACTTTTTATGTATTTTTGGTTGATTTTTATTTACTTTTGCCTTATTATCTACGCTCTATAAAATCTGACCACAAGGGCATGAAAATCAACATTTAGTGTTTCCTGGTGAACCCCACCAATAATTCAATGACAAACACCAAGAAGAGCACAACTCAAGTGCTTCTCATCTAAGGTGTAGGTACTTTATTTTCCTCCTCCCTTTCAGGCATAGATCCATTAGCTTGAAGGAAAGGGTGCAAAAATTTTGGGTCTACATTCTTTGGTGAACTCGACATGAACCACATGATCACTTTGATTTTATTACTTTTTTTTGTTATAAAAAAAAAAAAAACTAAAAAAAATAATTAAAAACTTACTTGTCTTAGATTAAGTCACATAAAAAAATAATTTTAAATTGAACTAATTCACACTTTTTTTATTTTTTACATAATTTACCTAAAAATAATCACATCCAATGTGCTTTTTCATAGCCTTGGCTGGTTTGGACATAACAAGAACACACAGTGAAGGCCTAAAAACCTTTATAAAGGTATTATCCTTTTGTATATGCCTGGAAACTTAAAACTCTAATCAGAATTTAAAATTTGGCTGGTCCAACAATTGTTATAGTCGTGGAAAATAGCATGCATCTCTTTGAGGTGTATCATTGCCCACAATGAACTGGGTGAGGACTGGTAGGACCTAGACTTCATCATTGCTTAGACTTCATCACCAAGCATCTTCATGTAGGCTCCAGGTAAAATCCTAAATTGAAAATAAGACAACTTGACCTTCAACTTTCAAAAGAGTTTGAAAGAAACTTTTAGTTAGGAGAATTTTTTTTTTAGTTTTACCATTCTTTTCCTTTCACTTTTTACTTTTAAAAAAACAATAATATATATAAATAAAA
Source organism: Wollemia nobilis (assembly GCA_028583015.1). Taxonomy (NCBI): domain Eukaryota; kingdom Viridiplantae; phylum Streptophyta; class Pinopsida; order Araucariales; family Araucariaceae; genus Wollemia; species Wollemia nobilis. The sequence continues at coordinate 11,408,161 of JAQPPZ010017052.1, forward strand.
TATAATTAAATGGTAAACAATAGTGCTAGGGAGTCTATGCTCATAGACCTTAGGAAGGCGTTTATAGAACAAGAAGTTGATATTCTTTTTAGAAGTGACAAGGAACATTGGGAATATTTGTGGTAAAAATTTGATCTTGTTAAGAGAAGGTATGAAGAACTAAGCACAATTAAGAAAATTGATATAACAAAATCCTTACGTGTAGATTATTACTCCCATTTGATATTAAAAGAAGTTGTGAGTGTTGGTTAGAAAACAAGAGGGCTAGTGTTCATTCAACAGTTTACCCTTGGGAAAGTTATTTCTAATAATTGTTAATCATTCATAAGTTTATAGCATACCTAGAAGACAAGGAAGTAACCTTGGAGTAAGATAAATTATATCATAAAGCACCTATAGCGGTACTCTTCTAAGAGTTTTACCACAAACTTCAATTTCAAACCCCTACTTCTGGTACTAGAAATCTTACTCTTTTCCATTTCATCCTCCTTTTGAAAAAGGATTTTTCCTTTGAATAAGAGCATTTTATGACCCCATAAGGATTAGAAACTATCAACGACATCCATAAAATATCCTAAGAGTATTGAATTACCTAGCTTCATTATTTTAAGTTTTTGTAAATATTTAGTAAGAAATATTTTTAATCTAATCTAAAAAAAACACCTAGGAGCAACATCGATAAAATATGCCTAAAACTTTAAGGAATAGTAAACATAAAAATCCTAAAGTCCAAAATATTGAAATAGAGACATAAGAAAACCAAGAAGAATAAGTAGCTCAAGTAGAAAAATATGAAGAAGAAAAAACAATAGATCCTTTTGAGCCTAAAATGGGACCTAAAGGGGATATCCATTTTTAATCTATAAAATATTTTTGTGAATTTTTAAGTCATAATCGACCTATTCTCACTAATGTCTTTGATATAGAAGATTAACTTAAGAGGGGTAATTTTTAAATTGAATCATCTTTGTAAGAAGCCTTTCAACTTCACCCACAACCAGAGACATGCAAGTGAAACTTCATATAATATTCCTCCATCACAACATATCACCTATAATGATCATCCCTTTGGTACCACCCAAATTCCACACTCTCAAGATATTCACTCATAAATTCAAGCATCCATAGCACCACAACACAAAACTATTTTTATTGCCACTATAACTGATTCCACTAAAAAAAAACCCCTTCCTCTACCAATAATAATTTTCTTTCTTAATATTTCAACAACCAGTTTGCTCAAGCTTCTACATCTCAATGAAATCAAAATGTGCGTTCATAGATTCCAACTTCTTCTCAGCCAACCTCTCAATGAAATCCATTTCCTTATGGGTATACCAACCCTACTCTTTCAAATCCTATGCACAATAGTATTACCATTTTGACCCCTTATTTGATAGTGCAAGATACATATTACCCTCCTTATGCAAACATGGTGGCACAAAATATGCACAATGGACAACCACATCATCTTGAATCTATAGTCAAGAAATTAGCTTCACTATTGGACCACATAGATCCTTATCGTCCTACATATAATTATAAGGAAATGTGTAACCAACAATTAGATCCCATTGTTGTAGTTAGACCATATCCTAAAAATTTCCCCATGCCAGTTATTCTAATTTATAAGGGGACTAAATATCCGATTGAACATCTTTGCATGTTTAGGACAGCATTTCATGATATTCTGTATGATGATATGTTGTTGTTAAAAATAATTCCTAAAAGCTCATGGGTATGACTTTGGAATAGTATTATCAATTGCCAACACATTCCTTAAGAAAATTCAAATAAACTATAGAGTTATTTGTGCACCAATTTGGTGCTTACATAGAAAGGTACATCACAATTAAAGACTTGTATAACTTAAAACAAGGAAAAGAAGAAGGTTTTGTAGAATTTCTAGAGTGATGGAGAAAGCTATTGGGTAAATTACATTTTTCTCTACCTCCAAGAGAGATACTAGAAATATTTATTAGAAACCTATAATAACAATTATCCTATGAGTTAGAAACTACCACTATAAGCTCTTTTGATCAAGCCATTAATTTGGCAAGAAGGGTAGAAGAAGCCCTTGTTACAAGGGAACAACTTAAAAATAAATATGAGGATAAATCATCCAAGAATCAATATAAAAAAAACATATAGCAGGAGATGGGATCACAAATAATAGACCTCCTACAAATATTAATGCTATGGAGACTACAAATACGTTTGTATTAAAACCACCTCAAAAACCTTCACTCTAGAATTTCACAAAGTTGAATCAACCCTTGACAATGGTCCTACCACAATTATTGGAAAGAGGTCTGATAAAATTTCCATAAATATGGCAACTAGACACCTCCTAGCCTTGGTATAGACCAGATCAACATTGTGTTTTCCATCAAGTTGACGATCATCCAACCAATTCTTGTAGGATAGTGAAACACTTGATGCAAGACCTAATTAACAATGGCAATATGGAAGTGGAAAGTCCTCCTCAAAACCCCAATCCTCCAGCAAATGCATAAAAACAATAGACATAAAACATTTATAAAAATTTAAACATCTTCCAAAACCCATTACCCAATCGTGGTAAGGAAGTTGTGAATCAACTATATTATAGAAATGTGCCTCATCCAAAACGTTATGTTGGAATGATTAGTAACCACCTACCATCACAACTTTCACAAACTATATTTGTGCCTACCCAATCCATGGTTACAACCAAGAAGTTTCAAGAAAATGAGTTACAATATTCATCTCTTGAACATATAGAAAGTGAATCAGAATTAGAGATAGATATTATTTCTCTTCATTCTAATAGCTCAAGAAATGAAGTAGGTCCAATCCTACCTATCACATATTTATTAGTTCTAGAGAAACCATTTTTTATAATGTTAAAAACTCGTCCCTCTTCACGTTAGTTACTTCCTATAGAACAAGCATCAACCACCAAATCACATCCCATTCAGTTTAATTCATCCAAATCATTGGTTATCCCACAACCACTTCATCAACCAAGTAACATAGTAGGGATTATTGTAGCCACAACTAGGAAATAGGCTCAAGCTCAAGCTTCTCAACCTCAAATATCTATGACCCAAGAAAATGATATAGCTAAAGCACCTTTTTTATTGAAGGTGCCACATAAGGGGAATAATATAGCTCAACTCCAAAAAAAATATCCCTTTTGATATAAAAGAACAACTAGCTAATACAAAAACTAGAATTTCTCTTCTTAATCTCCTTAGAACCTCACCTATTCATAGGGAAGAATTAATGAATACCCTAAATCAAATCTTGGTACCTCAAGATATAGATCCAACCATTATAGTTAATGTTGTAGCCTCTCACAAAATAGACTACATCAATTTTCATGATAAGGATATCCCTCCTCAGAGTATACATAGAGACAATCCTTTATATATAACAACATTAATTGGATATGTGTGTGTTAAAAATTTATTGATTGACAATGGATAATATTTGAAAATTTATACTTATGAATTTTTTAAGAGGTTTGAATTTAGAAATGAGGATTTAAGAAATAAAATGATTATTAAAGCCTTTAACGATGAGACCTAAGAAGCTTGTGGTGTGATGTCCATTCCATTACAATTTGGTCCTAGGACTTTGGACACTTCTACTTTTGTTGTATCTTGCTTAGCATAATACAACATTCTTATAGGATTTCCTTGGATCAATGCAATGAGGGAAGTCTCCTCTACCTTACATCAATGTGTGAAATTTGAATTTAAAAATCAATTGGTCACTATTCATGGATATCCTAGACCTTTTGAAATGTGTGCAACAACACAACCCATTGATGTCACCTTTTGTCCAAATCTATCCTCATTAGAACCTATTTCTCCTAAGTCTTCCTTACCAACATCTGATCAACAACATTCTTCTGATATACCTCCACCTTCTAGCACTAATGATTCTTCTACATTGTGTCCTCTTATAGATGAAGTTCTACCAGATTTATCCACCATACTAACCCAGGTTGAACATGCTAATTTTTTTATGCAAGACTCCATCATCTTATCTAAATTATTGTCATCCCTGTGCATAACAGGTTTACCTCATAAAAATGGGAATATATACCATGTTGGACATTATAACTTTATTTTTGTAGGATTTTCTTGTAACATTGTAAAAGTCTAACAACTAATGTTGTAACGATTGTATATCATACAAAAATGAGCACTCATACACAAATTGACAAGAAATAACACATAACAAGAAATGTATCTTCCATTAATTTAAATCAATCCATGTTACAAATCCATCCCTCTTAGGGATACCCATTTGATACAACAATTATAGTAGGAAATATCCCTCGCAAGGGTAGGTGTCTTTTAATGCCTTCTACAATGACACTAACTGCTCCAAGGTGTAGATGACATTCTTCTCCACAATTAGAGGCATTTGCTACCTTGTATGTCAAAATCTTGTTAGTCCTATGTGCAATACACAATAAGAGGCATATCAGTAATAAAGGAGGCCTCTCTTAATGAGGATTTTGGAGGAATATTGTACAAAGTATATCATATCAACATGAAATCAAGAAAGTGCAAGAATGTATTAAACTACATTAAACATGATAATTCTACCATTAATACTGTAAAGGAAATATCAATCAATATATCTAATGCCTCAATTATGAATTTGAAATCATGAAAGCAGAGAAAAGACCATTAGTATATCGATTGCAAGAATGAAATAAGAATGACTAAAACCTCTCATTCTGTCAGTCAGAGTCTCTATCAAATCAAATAAACATGAAATATACCTAACATAATGAATTTTAAAATATCCTATGGTTAGAAAATAGAGAAATCAAAGCTGATACCCTAACCATGGCTTTGTGATGCGGGGAGCACTGTTAGCCGCAGCTGACAACCGCGGTTGAGTCTGAGATATTTTTATCCTCCAATTCAGGGGTTGAATATCTAAATATCTCTACCAAATTGATGGTCAAGGGTTGCCTCTATTTCCTATGACTAGTTTGGCGGTTAGATTGCTTAGATTGCATGTGAAGTTGGTGTAATTGAGTTTCTTGGCTCTCCTAGCCTCCTAGGACCTCCATGGATTGAATTGCCATTTTGATCTCTCAATGCATATGACCATGCTGTCTCTCAATGCAAGTAGGTGAGTAATGAACTCGATAAGGCTTTGCCACTAAAATTATCCTATGCATATATCTATATCCCATTTTGTATGGGGTTCTTATAGCACCTAAGAGGGCTATGTATTAGCTTCTTAAGGAAGCCAAGATCAAGAATGGACAACTGGAGAAGTTGGATGGAAAATTCTAGATCTTTCTGTCCCTAAACCACTTATATCTACAACCAATTGTCCATTGCAACCAATTTTGGATCGATGAAGGTCCAATAGATTCTGGTTGCTAGTCGTGGCTCTGAGGTGCGGTCAGCACTACTAACCATGGGTGTCAACTACGACTAACATTGATTAGGTAAAAATACCTAATTGAGTGGTTAAAACCATTGCTATACCTTTTTATTTGTCTAAGGTCTTACATATGGTCTTCTAGCATATCCCATATGAGTGATCGCCTCGACATGATGCATTTTAGGTGTATACAGATACCCATTTTGAGATGCATTTTGAGATCGAACAACGCTGAGAAAAAATAAACCTCCTAAAATTATGTCATAGGTTGGATTATGATCATTAGCCTGATCAACATTAGATGCTCAGGGTCCAACAAAAGGATGTGCATCCTAGAATCATTGCTTCCAACTAGATGGAAGGCTTAAATTTGCAAAGCTTTGGCAAGCTCCAACGGTGATCGGGTAGCTTCAGTGCTACTATAGGCTTTTGTGCCATATAGATCTGAAAGGAGGAGAGCTACTAACTTAACTATCATATTTACTTTTTTCCCCAACAAAGGGTAAGCTTATGATAGTCATTGGCAATGATTCATAAGATGAATGCAATTTTGACAAGATCAAGGGATCTACAATCAAGGGATCTTTTGTTGAATTTGATTATGATTATGACATTATGACTACCCCATCAAGCGATGAGTCGATGAGGGTAGGATAATTAAACAAAGCGACAAATCGATTGACCACTATGAATGACTTTGAATAAAATAAGATTTAGCATTTGATAATGGATTAGGCCTAATCAACTATGATTGTAACTGTTAAGAGTAATTGTACATCTATATCCCATGGAGTGGTCTATCCTTAATGGCCTTCTTAGGGAATCAAGATGATATAAATTCCAATTAGGCATGTGTTGAATCATATTGTTCAATGATTTGCTGAAAATATCATAGAAGAAGTGATATGATTGCTTCATTCCCGTGGAGCAGTCTAGCCGTTTGGGCCTTCTTAGGGTTTGAAATGAAGCATATCAATTCAGCAATGATGAATTTACCCCAAATATCCTTATGGTAATTTACTCATCTTGCCGGATTACATGGAGCGCAAGTCGCTGCAACCGCCAAGTGTATAGGGTAAATTACTAGGTACTAGGTGCATTTAGATTTTTTGTTTATCTTATTTTTTTCATTATTTTTAATATTTTTGGTAATTCTGGTCAAATGGGTATTTTTAATTTAGCATTTTTAGCTCCTCACGGTGGGATTTTTGAACATTTATTGTTGTTTTCTAACCATGTTTGTCAATATCAGCTAGATTTTCAAATTTTGCTAGTTGTGGCTGACATTCACGATCGACAAACCCAAGTTTTGCACCCATGGGTGTCAACCAATGGTCAGGAAAAAAATAAGAAATATTTAAAAAAATTCCTGTCATGTTCGACATCATTTTCAACTTGACAGCTTGCAAAACCTGAGTGCTCTAAGAGGTGATTAGACAATTTTGACGTGAAGTGCTTCTACAACTCAACCTCACCATAAATCACTTTGATGACAGCCCAACCTAGAGGAGCTAGTGCTACTAAGGTAGAAGCACACAAAACCCTTGATCATATTTATTTTACTGGTTTAAAATTAACCTCATTAAGTAATGGGTCAAATGAACTTCATTAAACCGTCAGTAATGAACCTCACCCTAGTTAGGTTTAGCTTAGGTTAGCTTAAGGGGAGGGTTAAAATTATTTTATTTTTGTTTTTTTCTTTTTGTTTTATTATTTATTTATTTATTTTTAATTTTTAAGGGGTCTCGAGATGAGGAAGGACCCTGAAAAGGCGTTCTATCTTGATTGTGATTGGCAGACGCGGTCCCCAATTGGAAAATTGGGGGTCCCAACTATCAGATACGATGGGATTTAAATCCCAATGGTCATGAAATTGATTGCCATATTGACCACGGGTCTGAGGTGCGGCTCGAAACCTTAGGAATTTTTTTTAATTTTTTTCAATTTTTTTTTTCAATTTTGTTTTTTGAATTTTTAACAAGTATTGATGATTTGTTTTAAAAATTTTGAGTGCATTTTTCAATTTTTATGTGCTTTTATGATTTTATGATTTTTTTTGTCATTTTTAAGTCACTTTTTATGTATTTTTGGTTGATTTTTTATTTACTTTTGCCTTATTATCTATGCTCTATCAGACTATGATAGCAAGGGCGAGGGAATTGGATATCCTTTGCATATTGCACAATGCCCTAACCTAGGCAGAGAAAGATTGGTTTGGGGTTGTGGATTTTGGCTATGTCTTGCATGTCCTCAATATTAGAGTCGATCAGGCCTATATGACTACATTGGCCCAATGCTAGGATGCACAGACCAATACCTTTCACCTACCGACAAGTGAGATTACTATTACACTAGAGGATGTCTACCGCATCTTATGACTCCCTATGGATGGTGAGGTCATCACATCTTCACTGACAGATGTGAAGGATGCAATGTTTATGATGATCTTTGATGGTTATATCAAGGTAGCATAGTGACATTCGGACCATGGAGGGGTCCACATTGAGCATTGGTACACCCAATAGATCTTCTTCTAGTGAGTAGTTGTCTTCATGCACTTGATCATGTATATTGTCCTACCTGAATCTTGTAGAGCAAGGTTCCCTTGGAACCTCCTAGCTAGGGCATAGGATGTCTTGGTGAGTAGCACTGATCAACCTCTGATCCTATCCTAGGGGAGTGCCCTACTAGCATAGCTCTATAATGAGCTATATCGGATCATGTAGAGGAGTAGAGTAGGAATCAACTACAACCTATTACTTTAGATTTGGGGGTGGTAGCACATTAATATTGAGCACCCACTAGTTTACCACTTGATATTGGCACCATTGTGGAGGTGTCCCAGTGCTATACAACATGCTAGCCTTGCAAGCAAGAGGGTTTCTAGAGCAGGTCTCACATAGGGGACCTGGCTTACTACATTGGATAGTTCTCATGACTACAAGTGGGAGAGGTGGACTAGCACCCATACCTAGACTGCCCTCTATGGATGGAGGCTGATGACCAACTACGTCAGGAACATAGAAACAAATGGCTCCTTAGATACAAGTCTAAGGTATGGGAGTTATTTTACTTCTCTCTTGTTACCAGACAATTTAGAATTAGGTAGGATATTCTAGAGTTACCTACTATCTACCATTGACTCACTCTAGAGAGGGACTTGGCATGACCCAGGGTGACTCCATTGGATGATGAGGATGATGACTTTCAGGATTTAGGTTGATAGATGCAAGGACTACTCTTGATTCTGACACCTAGTAGACACTTAGGGTATGGTGGGGTTTTGAGGGTCCATTAGGTAGGATAGTAGATGATGCATCTAAGGGCACAGAGGGAGTAGAGGTCAACCCTTACAATAATTGATTCCATTAGATAACTAAGGGTATATAGGGTGAGGGAGGATCTATAGAGGATACACCTCTAGCTAAGGAGGGTGATGATATCAATGAGGACAAGACCCCAATGAACAACAAGGTTAAATAACTTAGGGCCCATGTTGTCATCCTATAGACTCGGGTAGGCCCACTACAAACATAGCTTCTATATTAGAACACCACCATTGCCACCTTATAGGCAAATGTGTTGGGGATCTACAATCTCAACTTATAGTAGGGTAGTCTTAGCGATGTGGCTATGAGGAGGAGAAGACCGCTCTATAGGTTAGGATTTTCTTGGTAGATACAGAGATATAACATGTTATAGGATAGCACATCCTCATATAGTCTTAGGTATATGTGATGCATAGTCATTATACACATCATTAATTCTCAATGAATTTGTCAATCTAGGGCAGTGTACAAGGCTATCTACGGAAGAAGGGGTGAACAGGGTTATAACTTAGGTCAATCTGGAGCAACAGGTCTTATTGGTGAAATCGATTGTGTGGGGGATTTAGGACATTCCTATCTCTAAATTGCATAAATTAAACCTTAATCTAAGTTGCAAAAATGGAAACTAATCATTAACTACGGAAATGAAATCCTAATTACAATTGCAGAATGAGACCTAATTATGTTGTAGAAATAACAGTTGCAGAATTAGAAGTCTGATTATAATTGTAGAAAGGAAATCTATTTACTTTTGTAGCAATGGAAACCTAATTATAGCATAGAAATGAAACCCTATCAAGGCTCTATAACAGAAGGTTGTCAATCTTCTGTGCAGGGGTTGACAACAAAACATAAAATGCAAGAAATTATAAAAAATAGTAAATTCTAGAAATGACAGTCTACAATAAATTGAAAGCTTTGTTGAAAGTGGAGATTACAACAAAACCATTAATCACAAAACATAAAATAAGCTAATATTGCAAATATCATTAGTTGTTTACAAAGGAATGAAATGACAAGTTCTACAACTCATTCTGCTACAACAAAATCAGAATAAAAACCTGTTGTTAGTCCTCCTCCTAGGTCTAGAAGTGGCCAGCCTCCTTGTCTAGAAGAAGGTATGAGTCTCTCTCTCTCTAGATCTTACTCACACTCATTTAAAAGAAATATGAAATAGAAATAGTACACTTTATTGATTCAAGAACATGATTACAATAATTCTGTTGAAAACCTGTTACAGGACTGTAACAGTCACTTTTCTGATTATTGCCTATTTTCTCCTATATTTCTCTACTCTCTGCTTTCTCTATCTCCCTCTCTACTTCTAGCTCAACCTGAATGGGAGCCATATTTATAGATGTCCTAAGATCTACTGACAACTGAGAATATCTCAAAATATCTAATCCTATTATGTTGCAACAATTCCTGGTTTTATCCTAGAAGATCAAACTTGATCTTTCCATAAATGGTGGCTTTGGTCGGCAAGGACGACAAAGTCAGATGGGAGATATTTTCCCTTACCCTTTTCAATCTTTATTTCCATTTTTCCAGCATCAAAATTTGGTCAACAAGTCAAAAAGCACATTCTATTTTCATTCCAAAGATAAGTGGCTCATTCTGAAGATACTGCAATTCTCATTCCGAAGATCCACTCATTTCGAAGACATTATGTTTTCTCATTTCGAAGATATCTATTCATTTTGAAGAGACTTCAAAATGAACAAATGTGTGCTCTTTAAATGATTTCCTCTGCATTTCTCATGTGGGTTATTTCTCAGGATCAGATTCCAATGGTCTTCATCTCTTTCCATATGTGAATTCCATGCCTTGCCATTCATTGGCAGTTGGCTGGAATTTACATGGGAAAAACCAGTTTTTGCTGCACAGTAACAGTTTACTTGCACTATTGCTAGATTTAGGTAAAATAAATGCTTGAGACATATCAAAACATGATTAGTGAAATGATGCTATCAACCTAAGCATATCTCATTTAGCAAGTCATAACAAAATAACATAAAACTTATGCAAAAAGCTATAAAAATCAGAATATAGTATTTTAGATACATTTATCATGCAAATAGTTAATACACAACATATTGAATTAACTTAACTAGCATATTATATTAAACATAAGAGTTTGTAGGCAATTTCAGTGTTCAAAACATGTTATGATTGAGGCATTTCCAGGCCTCATCATTTTCCCCCAAACTTATATTAATGCATGTCCTCATGCATTTTATTGGGCTATGGAATCACATATGTCCATGTTTAAATTCCATGACCTATAGAACAACTTCTTGCCTATATAATACCCCCTATTCTCCTGAAGGTTCCTGAGCCATTCTTCAAACTATTCATCAGGTTGGGCATCTTCTTCAAAGTAGAATGGAACTGGAGTGATGATGGTTGGAGGCCTAAATATGAGACCTATCCAATTATGTTGCATGATTTCAATCAACTATATTACTTCTTATGCACTTCTTCTGGACCATTCTAAGTTGATGGGGGAGATGGGTTCTCTTTTCTATAAAGACATGGAAAGTTTAGCCCATCTATTTCTACAGACTGATAATGCTGGCACAAAATTGTCATTACAAAAATTGTGGAATCTATTCACACAGTCCCTCAAGTTTGTCAAGTACATTCTCTTTACATCATCCCTATTCATCATGGTGAAATGTTGTCTTGTGATAATTGGGTGATTTGGCTGAATTGCTCTGACTAACAATTCAGCTCTTGTTTCAATTTCTTTATTCTACTTTTTCTCCTGGTCCCAATAAAAATGATTCTGCAAGGTGGACATGAATGCCCTCAATTGAACATCTCCAATGTAGATTTGAGGATGAAATTCTACTTCTTCTAGAATAAAGAAGCTATGTAAAAATAGTTCACATAGGAGATTTTTTTGCTCAATAGGGCTGTCAAAATATGCTTCCAGGAAATCTGTAGTTGTGTCCAATTTATATGGGAGACCTGAGCTAATCCTCATGACCTGCCATCTGAGGTATTTCTCCTTTAGAATAAGACTATAAAATCTAGTTGGCCATCTGAATTGGACTAAAAATTCAGCAATTTGACATAAATCAAACACCTTTTCTTTCAATGCCTGAATCTCTATTTCCTTGGCCTCTAGCTATTTTCCTTCCAATTTGAATTTTTTAGTCTTAGTGGCAAGCTTCTCATATCTAATCACCCAACTGGCTATGTCTACATTGTATTTTTCTAGGGACACAGTATTAGGTGGTCTAACTACAGGTGGAACTCTAGGTAGCAGATTTACCTGAACCCCTTTTTCTACCACTTCTACTGGTTGATCATCTGACAGTAATTCCACTTGCACCCCCTTATCTGCTATTTTTACTGATGGTGTAATAGTTTGAAATACAGGGTCATCAATAGAAGTACTTACTTGAATAGTTTCATGCTACTACTTGGACTGTTCCTGTGCTGGTGACTCATCTCCAATATTTTTTGCTATGTTCTTTGCCAATTCTAAAGCATCTTCAGAATGAGAAGGTAATACTTTAGAATGAGAAGGCACATCTTCAAAATTAAAGGGTGCTTCTTTAGAATGAGCACCTATGTCTACCTTAATAGAGTCATCTACCCTAGATAAATCCACAAGAAATTGAGCCAAATCATCCTCATCAATGGATACAATTGGCTATTTTTTAGACTATGATAGCCTTTCTCTCAATTCTGCCACTTCCTGCTGTAACTCTACAATTTTTCTTTCCTGTATCTCAATGATGTTTTCTCTCTCTTCAATCCATCTGGTTTGTGTTTTGAAAACACTCCTTGCTGCTCTCAACTACTCTGTGATGTCTTCCTCCTCTGTTTTTGCTTTAGAATCTGATGTAGACAAGTCAACTACAATTGGCTACTCAACAACTATCTCTTCCTCTACAACATCTATCTGCTCTTGTTTAGGAGGCTCTATGAAACTATCTATAATTGCATCTACCATTTATGTGGCATATTGAACTATAGCCACCTCCAAGCTATCCTACTCAACCTCTTCCTCAATTATCTATTCAGGGACTTCTGGAAAGTTTTCAGGGGCTGGTTGTATTTCTATGACATCTGGACTACTTTGTCCACCTTCTTCTTCTATGACTTGTTCTGTCATTTCCCTCAAGTGGAGTCTTGTAGACCTCCTAGTTCTAGATGCAAACTTCTTTTTACTTTGTTTTCTGGTGATAGCAGGGGTTGTGGGGTCAGTTTCAGATGCTTTTGTTTCCTTTGTTGTTTCTTCCCCTATTGGGCTAGGTGCTTCACTTCCCTATTCTGAAAAATCAGTTACAACTTCAAAAAAATGGACCTTCTTCTATTTTTCTATTCTACTGCCAGTTCTAGACCCTCTTTTCTTTTGCTTCTTGGCTCGTGAAGTTGAAGGTTTTGGAGCAAGGTGTTATGTTGCTACTATTGGGTGTATTTCTTTTTCTACAATGGCTTCTGCAGTAGTTTATGTTTCATATTTTGCAATAGCCTCTGTAGCAACTATTTCTTCTTTTGCAATAGCATCAGCAGCATCTGTTTCTTCCTCCTCATCCTCATCTCCAAAAATTACATCATTTAAGGTAGAGTAAAACCTATCAAAGCTCCTAGGGTTTCCTCTAAAATGGTGCTGGAAAACTAGTTTGATGATACCATGGTGGCGAAGGCTCCATTTTCCTTCATGATATATTTTTACCATGTTTTTCAATTCCTGGTGTAGATACATGGGAATATTTACCCTAACGTCTGGTTGTTGCCTACCATGTCTGAGATGGTTTAAAATTTTTATATGATGCCCTGACAACAATACATACTCCCCTTCATAGGTTAGAAATTTAATTACCAATGTGGCCACTTCATCCCAGGGTTCTTGTAGGCTGGCCCTTTTTACCCCCTTGCATGTGTTATTGTGTGTTAAATATTTTTTCTCCCTATCATTTTCTTCCAAAAATTGATTAACTATATTTACCAATGTATTTTTGCCAGACCTAGAAATTGGAAGACCTTCTAATGGTAGCTTAGTAATTTGACTCAAAACTTTAGGGGTTACCTCAATGGTCATGCCGTTAACGTGTGCCTGGTTGTTTCTGAATGTGTGGGTGAACATGCTGGCCAAATCTTTAGAGGACCCATTAAACTTATCCAAAAATGGCATAAGCCCTCCATCTTCAAAAATCTATAGCACTTCTAGATTTTCCTGGAGGTGAGTGGTATCTGCTGGTTCCATTTTTGTTTTTCACCCCATTTTCCTATCTTGGTACATTACAAACTGCTCACTTCTACTGCTATTCCTTTGCTGGATCTCTGGTTTTTGGTGTTTGCAGATTTGCAAGGTTTGGTTCCAAGTTTTCAATTGCCCTATTTTTGTTCTTTAGAATGAACCGTAATATGAGCACTGTACCTCATAATCATTTTTTGCTAGCAAATATGTCTTCAACAATAAGGATGGAACTCATTTCTATTTTTTCTTTGAACACATGTCCATCAATGGTTGCGCAGATATCCTTGCCGTTAGATCCACTCATTTTTGTTTTTGTTTTGCCTACGATCTTTCACGTGCATTTTTATTAGCATCAAAAAAATGGTGGCATACTGTTGGTCACATCCTCCATGATTTTGGTACTTTCTAAATGGGTGCAAAAACAAACCACATCCTAACTGACATGTGTTCATTTATCGTATGCAACCAAAATAATTTTTATTTGATCGTATTTCTTTTCTTCCTTGGATGCCACGTGGAGATGTTATATTGAATGCTCTTTCTAAAGATTATGATCTATTGCAAAAACAAAACCTCATTCTAAAGATTATGATTTCATTCCAAAGATCATGCTTCTTTATGAAGTCAAATCTTCATTTTGAAGATAAATCCTCATTCCGAAGACAAATCCTCTTTTCAAAGATAAATCCTCTTTTCGAAGATAAATCCTCATTTCGAAGATAAATCCTCTTTTCAAAGATCAGCCTGCATTGCAAAGGTAAATCGTCATTTCAAAGAAAAAATTCATTCCAAAGACAAATCCTGCTGCATTTCGAAGACAAATCTTGCTTCATTTCTATTGAAAATACAACAATTAATCTGAAGAAGATAGCAAGCACTATTTTTGGCATTCTTGTTTTGAAGATTAGGCAGAAATCAATATTCTCATTCTCAAAACATGTTTTAAGTATGCCAACTCTTATGGATACCCTTTTATGCTAATGGTTAATTGTTATATACTATATACCAATCATTTACAATGAAGAAATGTAAGAAATATATACCTGATTAAAACAAGTTAATGCAAGTTTTTGAAAGATGACTGCTTCTGTTGATGTTCTGCTGAGATTTTCTACAATATTTCAAAACAAGTGCAGTTGGTGAATTTGTACAATGATGGTTTAGAAATTTTCAAGGTTATGCATGCCAAAAAACTAGTTTTCATGCATACCAACCCAGTAGTGCCTTAGAAAATGTTTTCACTATTGAGTTATTTATTTTTTTCTCTTTTTTTTTACCTCTCCTTTTCTCTCTTTTTTTCTTGATTCTCCCTTCTTTTTTTCTTGATTCTGACTATGCCCATGAAGGAATTCATGATTTCCCTGAAATCATGCCCATGAAGGAATTCATAATCAGATTTTATTCATCTTTTTGTTTTATGCTTTTTTTAATTTTTTTGTATTTTTCTATTTTTTTTTTGAGATCCATGATCATGTTGATTGTTTTGAAGTGGAAGAGGAAATTTCTTCCACCTATTGTGTATCCAAACTATCAAGCTACTGGAAGAATTCCTCTTTAGTCAAAGGTGTATGGTACACCATGAGGTGATGTCCATTCACTACCAACTTTCTCTGTGACCCATCAATAGGAGATAAACGAGTTGCACCATTGTCAAATACCTCTTCAATCTGGTAAGGTCCAAGTCATCTAGTTCTCAACTTTCCAGGGAAGTCCTCATAATGAGAATCAAATAGTAAAGCCCAATATCCTTGTTGAAGTTTATTCTACTAAATGTGATAATTCAATTCCAATTTCCAATATTATGCGTAGTTTTAGTAGCTCAAATTCAATAGGTAAGAGGGGCTTTTTACCAAAGACTAGTTCATAAGCTGTGAATCCAGTAGTGGATTTCCAAGTAGTATTGTAATCCCACACTGCTTGTGTAATTTATCTATCCAGTTTCTCCTATGAAAAGCTACTATTTTTGTTAATATTCATTCTAGTTCCCTGTTTGTTACCTCAACCTGGCCATTTGCTTGTGGGTGATAAGGTGATGATTTTCTATGTTTGATTTCATATAATTTTGTAAATGCCTCAATGACTTTAGATGCAAATTAGGGTCCTTGGTCTATGGTGATAGATCAGGGAGCTCCAAATCTCTGAAAAATCTGAGTATATAAGAAATCAGTGACCTTTTCTTCATGAGCATGTTTGAAAGCATGCACCTCTACCCACTTTGTCAAGTAATCAATGCATACTAGAATATGCACCTTTCCTTGAGAAGGTGGATCAATAGGTCCTACAAAATCAAGCCCCCACCTCTCAAATGGCTCTAAAACCAATTGAGGCTGTAGTGGCATTTCATTTGTATGAGTGGGTTTCCCCATTCTTTGGCATGCATCACAATGCCTGATGTAATTTTTCACATCCTTGTGAAGAGATGGCCAATAATATCCTGTCCCTAAGATTTTCCTAATTGTGCTTTTTATAGAGTAGTGTCCACCTGAGAGTTCATCATGACAAGCCCTAAGGATATCATACACCTCATCATTTCAGATGCACCTACGTAACACATGGTCAGGACTACACTTAAAAAGTATACCCTTAATCCATTCAAAAGAAGAACTTTGTTTGATCAATTGTTTTTTTCTATTTTGAAGTGAAATGTGGAGGAACTTTCCCTGTGACCAAATAATTGGCTATATCTGCAAACCAAGGTGATTGTACTAATATAGCAAATAATTTTTCATCAGGAAAGGTGTCTTCAACTAATTCCCCTTCATATGTGTTCTATAATCTGGACAAGAAATCTGCTACAACATTAGCTTTTCCTGGTTTTTTGATTATAGTGATATCAAATTCTTGTAGCAACAGTAACCAACGAATAATTCTTGCACTTACCATAGGCTTATTCATCAAATATTTAATGGCTATGTGATTTGTGTGAATAAATATTTGATAACCTATGATGTAATGCCTGAATTTGTTGATGGCATAAATTATTGCCAAGAATTCTTTCTTAGTTGTGGTATAATTTTTCTTAGCTGCTGTCAAATTCTTGCTAATGTAGTAGATGGCATAATTTTCACCATTGTCAATTTGTCCTAATGCTGCTCCAATTGTAGTATTGGAAGCATCAGCCTATATGTGAAATGGTAATGTCCAATTAGGTCCTCTTAACATAGGTGGAGTTATTAATTTCTCTTTCAGAGCTTCAAATGATTCCTGACACCTTGCAGTCTAGGAAAATTTAGAATCTTTAGTCAATAAGGCAAACATGGGATTGGCTATTGTGCTAAAACTGAGAATAAACTTGTGGTAAAAACCAATGTGTCCTAGGAAGCTTCTGACATCTGTCTGAGTTTTAGGAGGAAGAAGGTTCTTGATAATTTCCACCTTCTTTGGATCAACTTGGATCCCTTGAAGAGAGATGTGATGACCAAGAACTATTCCTTCCTTCATCATCATAAAAAAAATTTCTGGATTCAAGGATAACTGGTATGTTTCACAGCGAGTTAAAACTTTGTCAAGGTTTTCTAATGTAAAGTCAAAAGTCTATCCACATACTGTGAAATCATCCATGTATATCTCAACACTATTAGTAGTCAGATCAGAAAAAAATTGCTAAGATCGCTCGCTAAAATGTTGTTGGGGCATTACACAAACCAAAAGGTAAAACCCTATAGGCAAATGTTCCCCATGGATAGGTAAAGGTTGTTTTCTCTTGATCTTCAAGTGCAATATGGATTTGATTATATCCACTAAATCCATCAAGAAAACAAAAGTATTTCTTTCCAGCAAGGGTATCTAACAACTGATCTATGAATGGTAATGGAAAATGGTCTTTGTATGTTACTTTATTCATCTCTCTATAGTCTACACATACTCTCATTTTTCCATTTTTCTTAGGAACTATAACCAATGGAGAGACCCACCGGCTATCAAAAATTGGGTAAATGAATCCTACCTCCAGAAAATTTTCAATTTCTTCCTTTACAATATCCCTTAGGGTAGGATTTAGTCTTCTCTGGGGTTGTCTTACTGGCTTGACTTCTTTAGTATAAATTATGTGGGTGCATATATTAGGGTGAACTCCTGATATATCTTTATAGTCCCAAGCAAAAGCATGAACATGCTTTTGCAAGACAGTTATCAAATTTTCTTCCTCTTCCCTAGTAAGCCAGCTATAAATTTTCAAAAAAATTTGCTGGCTGGACTTCTATTTGTTTTGTATTTGGAAGGACTAAATTCACTTCTTCATACTTGGTGATTAGGGAATTAAGAGGACACTGCTGAGATGGGAGGAAATAAGAGGTTTATGTTTCATTACTTCCTGATGGAAGCATATCCTATATGGAACAATGAGAAGGAAAAATTAGGTGATGGTGCCACCCATGTGGTAGTGAAACAGAGTTTTCTTGTGATAGTACAGATGGTTCACCTTCAGAGTTTTGGTTCTCCTCATTCCTTAACAATTGTTGGATATTTATTGCTTCCTCATCTATCCTTTGTTCATGCAGAACATTCATTAGGATATTTTCATTTTCTAAATTTTTTGTGTCTTGGAGGTCTTCTGTGTGTTCTCTTACTACCAAGGTGGCTAGTGTGGAAATAACCTCCTCTAATTCTTCATCTGAATCAGGAAACCATAACTGACCTAAAAAATTGTTGGAGGGTCTTGCAAGAGGATACAGAGAGATCTGTTTTAGATCAATACCATTTGAAATAGTCATTTTTCTAGATCTGCAGTCTATGAAGACTACTGCAGTTGCAAGCCAAGGTCTTCCTAAAATTATGGGATATCCATATACTAAATTTCTTGGCTGTAAAACCAAAAAATCTGTAGGGAATTCCCAAGAAGAAACTTTTATAGGAACATCTTCAATGATACCTTTAGGTTTTGCAACTGACCTATCAGCCATTTCTAAAATTGTAAATTGGGGGCTGAGATGTTTGAGCTGTAATTGTTTCATTATATCCTTGGTCATGAAATTTATTACAACTCCTAGATATACTAAGACATTTGATATTGGTATTGAACCTATGGTAACTGTGATAACTGGACTTCCTGGGTCACTATATTTTGGAGGTACTAGTTTTCTAGACAAGAGATCAGCTATCTTTCCTTCAACCTAAACAGTATTAGGAAATGCTTTCTTTTTTCTTCATGCTCTTTTAATGCATAAATATCAGATAGTACTTTTAATCATTGGTATATCCTTAATAGCTTGTAATAAGGGCAATGATATAGTTAACTTTTTAAGTTCTTTGACCAGGTATGTCTCAGAATTTTTTGATGTGGTATTGAATATTTCAAGATATGGAATTATCTTTGATGAAGGTAATTGTTCTGCCTGTGGTTCTATTTTTTCTTCTTCTTTCTCTATTTTTGGTTTAACTAGTTCCAAAGGTTCTTGCTCTTCATTTTCCTTGATTTTAATTGGAGCAGGTTCAGGTATAACTTTTCTTGAATGAAGTTGGATGTTACTACAATCAATAAAATTTATTTCAACATTTTCCTCAGCTTCAGCCACATGACAGGGGATGCCTATCTCATGCTGTTTGGATTAGTGACTGATTGAGCTAGAATTTGAGGTTGTTTCACCTATTGTGTTTGCTATGGTTGGTTCTATTTTTCTTGAAAATTTTGATTAGGTGCAGGTAGTAAATGCTGATTTTGACCTTGATTTCTTTGTTGCCTTGGATAGGACTGGTATTGCTAATTCCACTGTGGTTGATTTTGCATCCAATGTGGATTAGTCTGATTCTGATTCCAATATGGGTTGTTTTGATTCCCTTATGGGTTATTATGATTTTGATTCCATGCTGAATTACTCCAATTTGTTTATGACCATTCTTGGGAATTTGTCCATTAAGGATAATTCCAAGGACGTTAGGGTGGTTCTGATTGTCCCCAAGGCATAGTCTAGGAATTATGCCCCCAATTTGTAGGAAAACAAGGGGGATTTTGGTATTGATGGAAATCTCCCCCTTGTTTTGGTCCAATATAGTTGAGTTCCTTAGTCTGATTTTCTAACACAATTTTGAGTTGTGGTAGCAGGTGGCATTTATCAGTTGAATGCTTCTTTGAACAAATACTACAAATGGCTAAGATAGATGTTTTATTCAAAGGACATTCCTGCAAAGCATGTTTATTTCTACATCTTGGGCAATAAATTTCCAAAGGTTTTGTGTTTTTTACTTTTGCAAAAATTTCCCCCAAAGTTGTTTTTAATTGCACTAGAATATCAGTTTTAAAATTTGCAAGTTCCTCTATTAGGTCCTTCACATCAGTGCCATTTATACTTTTTTTTCTTCTTCCCTGCTTATTACGAGAGTAATTCCTGTAGAGATCCATAATTTCCTCATTACTAATAGTATTTACATCCCCTTTTCCCATAAAATCCAATACTTCTATGGATTCATCTTATAATCCTCTTAAAAAGATGGTTTTACATAACTCTAGTTCTACAAGCCCACATCTCCTTTGAACAAAGGATAACCTATCAAGATAGTCTTCTAATGTTTTATCATCTTCCTGTTTAATCCTAAATAACTCATATTTCTTGTTCCTTACATGGCAATACTCCTGATATTTGTCTAAAAACACAGTTTCCATTTGATCACAAGTTCGGATGGAATTTGGCTCTAAGCTCATGAACCAGCATAATGTTGAGTCCTTAAGTGTTGAGGAAAAGACCTTAAGTTTTTGATTGTCATTTACATAATCATAGGATTGACACACTACCTTGAATTCAAACAAAAATTGATCAGGATCTTCAGACACAACACCTCGAAAGGTTGGAAGTACTGAAGGTGAAATAGTTTTCATGGGAGATTTTTGTGTTGGATTCAAACAGATAGGATATTCAAGTGTTTTTGAAGGTTGGGGCATATCCTGATCATCTCCTTCATTATGGACATAGCCATGTTGGCCATATCTATATAGATTGCCTCCTTCTGCCATAGTTTTCGATTCCTTAGTTAAACCTATCCAAATTTCTCTCTCAAGAGGTCAAAGATCATCTATTGATAATGAGTCTGCTGATTCTTCTTTCTTAGGATGTTCTAATGATGATGAGACTGGTGATTTTTCTTTCTCATAATGTTTTAATGATGGTGAGACTGGTGATTTTTCTTTCAATTTTTTTGGTAATTCAAACACAGGTGATTCACCCCTTAGGTGTGAAGATCTCCTTAATGGAACAAGCCAAGGATCCTTTTGGGTAATTCTACCTTTTTCATACCTAGACTTACTCATTCATGTTTACTCTTAAATGACATAAATTATAGGTCAATAGTTGTTACTTTAACCAACTGTTCTACTCATATTTTATCCTGAATCTTCATGGCTCAGTCTAATAAATAGCTATTGGACTGTTGTCACCTTCTAGCAACACAATTCCTTGGAAATGGTGCCAAAATTATGTGTATTCATTATACACATCATTAATTCTCAATGAATTTGCCAATCCAGGGCAGTGTACAAGGCTATATGCGAAAGAAGGGGTGAACAGGGTTATAAATTAGGTCAATTTGGAGCAACAGGTCTTATTGGTGAAAATGATTGTGTGGGGGATTTAGGACATTCCTATCTCTAAATTGCATAAATTAAAACTTAATCTAAGTTGCAGAAATGGAAACTAATCATTAACTGCATAAATGAAATCCTAATTACAATTACAGAATGAGACCTGATTATGTTGCAAAAATAACGATTCTACGAATTAGAAGTCTGATTATAATTGTAGAAAGGAAATCTATTTACTTTTGTAGCAATGGAAACCTAATTATAGCATAGAAATGAAACCCTTTCAATGCTCTGTAACAGAAGGTTGTCAATCTTCTATGCAGGGGTTGACAACAAAACATAAAATGCAAAAAATTATAGAAAACAGTAAATTCTGGAAATGATAGTCTGCAATACATTGAAAGCTTTGCTAAAAGTGGAGATTACAATCAAACCATTAATCAAAAAACATAAAATAAGCTAAGATTGCAAATATCATTAGTTGTTTACAAAGGAATGAAATGACAAGTTCTACAACTCATTCTGTTACAGCAAAATCATAATAAAAACCTACTGTTAGTCCTCCTCCTACGTCTAGAAGTGGCCAGCCTCCTTGTCCAGAAGAAGGTATGAGTCTCTCTCTCTCTTTATCTTACTCACACTCATTTACAAGCAATATGAAATATAAATAGTACACTTTATTGATTCAATAACATGATTACATTAATTCTTCTGAAAACCTATTACAGGACTATAACAGTCACTTTTTTTATTATTGTCTATTTTCTCTTATATTTCTCTACTCTCTTCTTTCTCTATCCCCTACTAGCTCAACCTAAATGGGAGACATATTTATATATGTCCTAAGATCTACTGACAATTGAGAATATCTCAAAATAGCATCCTATTATGCTGCAACAATTCCTGGTTTTATCCTAGAAGAAGATCAAACTTGATCTTCCCATAAATGGTGGCTTTGGTCGGCAAGGACGGCAAAGTCAGATGGGAGATATTTTCCCTTACCTTTTTCAATCTTTATTTCCCTTTTTCCAGTGTCAGAATTCATTCAACAAGTCAAAAAGCACATTCTATTTTCATTCTAAAGATAAGTGGCTCATTTCGAAGATACTGCAATTCTCATTCCAAAGATCCGCTCATTTCGAAGACACTGTGTTTTCTCATTCCGAAGATATCTATTCATTTCGAAGATACTTCGAAATGAAAAAATGTGTGCTCTTTAAATGATTTCCTCTACATTTCTCATGTTGGTTATTTCTCAGGATCAGATTCCAATGGTCTTCATCTCTTTCCATATGTGAATTCCATGCCTTGCCATTCATTGGCAGCTGGCTAGAATTTACATGGGAAAAAAAAGTTTTTGCTACACAGTAACAGTTTACTTGAACTGTTGCCAAATTTAGGTAAAATAAATGCTTGAGACATATCAAAACATTATTAGTGAAATGTTGCTATCAACCTAAGCATATCTCATTTAGCAAGTCATAACAAAATAACATAAAAC
This sequence comes from Wollemia nobilis, assembly GCA_028583015.1. Lineage (NCBI taxonomy): Eukaryota > Viridiplantae > Streptophyta > Pinopsida > Araucariales > Araucariaceae > Wollemia > Wollemia nobilis. The sequence continues at coordinate 11,431,122 of JAQPPZ010017052.1, forward strand.
TTATGCAAAAAGCTATAAAAATCAAAAATAGTATTTCAGATACATTTATCATGCAAAATTTAATACACAACATATTGAATTAACTTAACTAGCATATTAGATTAAACATAAGAGTTTATGGGTAATTTCAATGTTCAAAACTTGTTATGATTGAGGCATTTCTAGGCCTCATCAATATGCTCTTAGGGCACAACATGATGCACTCATGGTTAAGAGGGGAGATCCCTCTGCTTGATAGGTTGCTCTACTACCACCAACTACTCTAGCAGCTTAGGTAGTGCAGGGATTAGCAGGGTTGGATCAAGGGGTAGAGATCAGGAGACTCTAGGCTATAGTGTAGCAACACATCGATGAGAGATCATGAGATTCTACCTACATCACTTCTCTAAGAGGATCAATTTAGCTACTTGGGGTGAGGTTCCAAAGATGCCCATAGCTTCAGTCTCTTAAAGTACTAGCACTCAGGAGACATGTCATTATTCATCTTGCTCTAGCCATAGGAGTCATAGATTAGAGAGGACTTTGGGTTCCAACTCCAGATGCAGGGATGGTGGAGATGAGGGTGGAGCCTCTCATGTTGGGGGTGTAGGCCCTACTTAGTACATATATAGACAAATGCTATTATACCAATTTTGTGTGTAAGGTCATGGACCTACATAGATGTAGTCTGTGGGTATTTTTGACATATGTCTATGTACTGCTTATATATATTTTCTGATACATATATATATGATCTGACATTGAGATTCATTATATGTGCAGTTTATTATTTTTATTATTTTATGTTTTATGAGATGCATATGGATGCAGTGATGACATTATGCTTTATTTTATTCTATATGATGTGATGTATGGATGACATGCACTAGATAGATGATGAATGTATGATTTTAGATGTAATGATATACATGTGTATATGGACTACCTATGATGAATGTATATGAATGCAATATTTGTTGTTAAATTCATGTTTTATTTACTATACTTGTATGCATTTAATTTATGTTATTATGACATAATCTATGCCATGTATGTATTGCATATATATACATTATTTTTATGATGATTTTCTGTAAGTGGACATGTATGCTTTAATCACTTAAAACATCATGTATGAATGCAATATGAGTTTAACAATATAATGGATGACACCACAAAATGTATAACAATCATGAAATGTAATTGCTATATCTTTTTATGAAAATTGATAAATTGTGCACCCATATGTGAGATGCAATTATACAGGGCTTATGTTCATAAGATTTTTTAAATTAAAATAATATGGATAACATAGTCAGTGGTCATATAAATATCATTTCTGACATCTATCCGATATCTAACCTATATTATAAATAGTCTTTAATAAAAAAAATATTATAAAGAGAATTTTGATATTTGATGATTGCATTGAAAATTGGTTGTTGTTATTTGGGAATTTTTGAGGTTTACCATGAGACTCAAACACTCTAGTTGACTTATCAAAAGTTGTATACTAACCATACTAGACTTCTGAAATATAAGGCTTTTGTTGGGATGGACCCTAACTGTTAATTATCCCTATGTGTGCAAATGATTAAATTATATAAGGCATAAGAATACCCCAATGTCAGGTAGGATTCTTTTAGCCCATTGCTAAGATTGAGGATCCTCAAATGTCTATCCAATTCTAGGTTTAGATTTAAGTTGGACTACCTTAAGTGAAAAGTTTCCCTTGATATCCAATTATGTGCATGGTATAGAATACTAAGAATTGACAAAAGGATAAGCTCCCCCCCTACCTGAATAAAATCCCTTGCTCTACGTCTAATCTGGGTAAGTATCCCAAGAAAAAAAAAGAAAAAAAAAGAAAAAAATAAAAAAGAAAATAAAAGTAAAAGCAATAAAATCCCCTTGTTCAAAAATGGACAATAATCCCTATTCATAAAAATCATAAGAAAATAAGGGGGTAGTGAGCTTGAATCCTTGAAATTCCTCAGTTATTTAAAAACCATGAGGTAAGCCCCATAACAGGTCGTTTGTGCCCAACCCACTTGGCCTTGGGTAATCCTTTCATGTGGTGAGATGTCTATCACATTAACGACCTTCTATTGTATAAACCAATGTACGCTTATGGATTAGCTAGATTTTGGTAACTTGACTTACATAGTACTTCAGTACAATGGCATGCACAAAATCATAGTTTTTGAACATTTCACTTGCACACACATTGGTTCATAAAAGTTTGCTTGTATCACTACCTTACTCAAAATTGGTAAATTAAGAAATATTCAAGAAAAATTACTAAAAAGAGAAAGACATATAATTGGGCTATTGGAAGGACATTTAAAGGTCAATGGGCAAGTAATTTGAGTCTTAAAGTAAAGAACTTAGGGTTTTTCGCAGGACTGCCCAAACTTCCGAACTCGTTTCGGCCATATCTCACTCATCCGGACTCGGATTGAGCTAAAATTTTGAGGGTAGATGCCTGAAAAACCCTAGAACGTCTCCACCAATTTTCATATCATTTGGAGCAACACAGATCCTAGCACATCCCTATGTGTGAACGACATATTTGGCAAGCGGCTATGCGAGGGTTTCATCTCGGGTTGAGTGCAAGCAGCTCCAGAGGTTGGTTTTTAGGGCCTTTGGGCCCTAGCGGCCAATATTTTTGTGGTTTATGCTCAATATTTTAGCAAGAAATGTTGTAGGGGATACAATATGGGTTAGAAATTTGTCTTTCAATAGATCATACTATGAACTTGAGTGACAATGGCTTCCAATTTGCTGCACAAAAGAAAAGTGAAAACCATACCTTTCCACGACGTCTAGGGCAAGGATTAAAGAGATCACGAAACAAGTTTCAAGCAGTTGATCAAAAAATGGCTCATATCTCAAGTGAATCTGGTGCTAAGGTGCACCCACAAAATAATTCTACTGTGAAAACCCCTATCAAGGGTAAGAATTTTGAAGACTCAGTCCCAAAAATGAATTTTAGGGATGCCCTTCATGGTGGACAACCTCAGCCCAATGCTAATATCAATATTAGGGCTTCCCATAAACCTCTAAGAATGCCTAAGATTGATCCCAGGAAAACGGAGTCAGGATGTCTTAAAGCAGCTGATGGAACTCCTATTGTTAAGCTTGATATGGGTAACATTCAGACCGGCATTGAAGATTTGGAAAAAAGAGGACTAATTTGTCGGTTCGTGGGTTTTCGTCCGAGTCTATCTCCTTTCAAAGTCTGGGCTGCAAAAAGCTGGAAAACTAAAGGTGAGTTACAAATCTCTATTTATCCAAATGGTTATTTTCTTGTTTTATTTGCTAATAATGAAGATAGAGAGAAAAATTTTCAAGGGGGTCCTTGGTTTTTTGGAAGGGCAGGGCTTTTCATGAAGCCCTGGCATACTAAATTTAAAGTCGAAGAAGAGATGCCTTCTATAGCTCCCGTGTGGGTTAGACTCTTTGGCCTCCCTATTGAATTTTGGAATCCTACTATTTTTTCTTCAATTGGAAACTCTTTAGGAACTTTTATGATGACTCGCTGATTGTACTCAAAATTTTGAACATATTATTTATGCTCGGATTTGTGTTTTAATGGATTTTGACAAACCCCTACCTAAAAATATCACATTACAATTTGGGGAAGACACTTGGGAGCAAGTAGTGGACTATGAGAACATTCCTTTTCATTGTAGAATTTGCCATGAATATGGTCATTTGGCCAATGCTTGCCCAAATAAAATTCCTGATCAAAAGAAAGAAGATATAAACTCCAGCAGGTTTCCAAATACCTAAGAAGAAGAACACTAAGAAAAAACCAGTTATGAAGGATCAATCAAAGTCATCTGCTAATATGTTTGAAATCCTTTCCACAAATGATGTCCCAAGTGAGGAAGAGGAAATAATGGAAACTAAAATCTTAGAAACACAATTTAAATATGAAGGGAAGAACTCAGAGACAAACCAACAAATCAAAGGTTTTCAACAGAAAAAAAAGGAGAAAATTTACACAAGAAAAACAATATTTCAAATGTCAAAACTTCAAATAATGCAGGTCCCAATATAGACTCCGTTGAACCATCTAGTAAAATTTTGGTTGTGTACGAGCATTCTTCAAGGTTAGAAGCCATCTCGGATTCAATTGGAATAAGTCAAGAAATAGGGAAAAAAATTGAAGATGGATTCTAATCAAAAAGTAGGTCGCAAGACCAATCAATATCATATGGTAAAAGAAGGTGAAAAGCTTGTAGAGGAAGGTAAGATTAATGCCCTTCCCAACTTTTTTAGCCCTGGTATTAATGAAGATCATCACTTGGAATATTAGAGGACTCAAAGGGAGTCTTTCAAAACAAAATGAAATTAGAAGAATGATTCAGGTAAATCATCCACATCTTGTTTTCCTTCAAGAAACAAAGATGTCAATGGAGGATATGGACTTAATTGCCAAGAAAATTTGGCCAACTAGAAAAGTGGTTTCCCTCAGTTCCCAAGGGACTTCGGGTGGCATTGCTTGTCTTTGGGATCCAAAAGAGGTAGTTATTCACCATATGGTTGGCAGTTGGGGTTTGTTGGCTATAGCTATTCAAAGTAGACATTCCAACCAGATTATGCTCCGCATTACTATTTATGCTCTCGACTTCTTTGGAGGAAAAAAGAAGACAGTGGAAGGATATTACTCATATTATCTCTCATTTTCCTAAAGCTTGGATCTTGATCGGAGGAGATTTCAATACCATCCTCTCTCTGGATGAGAAAAGGGGGGGAAATAGAAATTTGGACAAAAGCACCGACCTCATGAGCGAATATATTGCAAACCTCCATCTTGTGGATATCCAACCAGATAATGGCCTTATGACTTGGTCTAACAGAAGGCAAGGCTTAGCTTGTATAATGGAGAGATTGGATAGGTTTTTGCTCTCTAAAAATTTCTTAATCCATGGTCACATTCCTAAAGTGAAGACTCTTAATAATGCTGGTTCGGATCATTGGCCACTCATGGTGGAAATGTGGAAAACCAATGTGAGTTTCTCTCCTTTTCATTTTCAATTAATGTGGCTTAGAGACATTTCCTTCAGACCTCATGTGCAACAATGGTGGAAGGAAGGTAAACCTAGGCATGGGACTAAGATGTTCTGTTTTGCCAAAAGACCGCAATACATTAAATCCAAAATCAAGACTTGGAACTGGAAAGAGTTTGGGGATGTTCATAAAAAAAACATGAAGTTATTGCTCATCTTGAAAATTTGAATAAGAAAATCCGTTTAGATGGCCTCACAGAGAAGAGAAGTGCAGATGAAATTAAACTCACAACTCAGCTAGAGGAATGGGAAAAAAGAGAAGAAATCTTATGGAAGCAAAAATCTAGAATTCAATGGCTCAAAGAAGGAGATCGAAACACAAATTTCTTCCACAAATCTCTTCTAGCTCGAAGATCTCACAACTTTATTTCTTCCTTAAAATCAGATTCTGGAGATGTTGTTTATACTTGGGATGGCATGAACTCTATTGTTGTTGATTACTTTTCCAATATTTTTGTTGCTACTCCCCTTGACTCAGCTTCACAATATAATGTTCTTCAAGCAATCCCTTCTCTTATCACTTCTGAGGAGAACTCTATTTTGACTCGCTCCTGTTACTATCAATGAGCTTCAACAAGTAGTTTTTAAAATGCAAAAAGGGAAAACCCCAGGTCCTGATGGTTTTCCTATTGAGTTCTACCAAGAGTTCTGGGATATCCTTCATGTTGATTTATTAGAGGTGGTGGAAGAAGCCAGGAAAGCCAAAGAAATTTTGAAGGTTATCAATAAAACTTATATTACTCTTGTTCCAAAAGCTCAAGAGGTTGATCATATCTCAGCTTTTAGACCTATTGCTTTATGTAATGTTCTTCTCAAAATCATTACTAAAATCATGGCAGAAAGGTTGAAGCCTCTTTTGCATAAGATTATTTCCCGGAGCAAGGGGGTTATGTGGAAGGACGTCAAATAGTAGATGAGATAGTTCTTGCTCAGGAAGCCATCCATTCCATGGATATGCAAAATTCTCCTTCCATGTTCATTCGGTTAGACTTATCCAAAGCTTATGACAGAGTGGATTGGCACTTCCTTATCAAAGTTTTGAGGCAATTTGGTTTCTCTAAGGATTGGATGGATTGGATTATGGGATGTATCTCTTCAGTTTCCTACTTAGTTCTTATCAATGGCAGGCCTTCTCAATATTTCCTAGCTTCCAGAGGTATTAGGCAAGGTGACCCGCTATCCCCTTATTTATTCATCATTCTTGCTGAATGCTTGGGTAGGACTATAACCAAAAAGAGGGAAAACAAAACCCTTGAGGGAGTTACCATTGCTCATGGAGCTAGACCTATCTCTCATCTTCAATTTGTGGATGACTCTACTCTTTTAGGTAAAGCTACAGTTAAGGAAGCTTCTAATATTAAGCAAATCATTAGCTATTTTTCTAAGGCTATCGGGCAGCTTGATCAATGAAGACAAATCTAAAGTTATTTTCTTTCACCGCTCTGCTAGACAGGAATCCATGGTCTTGGATAAACTAAGATATAAGAAGACCTCTCTTCCAATCACTTATTTAGGTATTCCCATAAATATTCAAAGGCAGAAAAATAAATATTGGAATTGGTTGTTGGACAAAGTCAAGAAGAAAATTGGAAAGTGGACCAACAAGTGGCTTTCTTCTGGGGGTAGAATCACCTTGGTAAAATCAGTCCTTCAAGCTATTCCTATTTATGTTTCTTCCATTTTGAATATCCCAAAGGCTGTTCTTCGAGAATTGGATCAAATCAGTCATCGTTTCCTTTGGAGTGGTACTAAGGAGAAAAGAAAATGGGCCTTGGTGAAATGGGATACTTTATGTCTTCCTAAGAGTGAAGGGGGGTTAGGATTATGGTCTTCAATTAATAACAACAAAGCTTTAGCTGCTAAATTATATTGGAGGATGTTGCATAACCCCAATGCTCTTTGGGCCAATAATCTCCATGCTAAATATGTCGAGAACAAAAGTCCTCGAAGACCTTGTTCGCTATCAACTTCCTACCAAAGGTTCTCCCATTTTAGCAGTTCTTAAGACTGGTGAGGATTTGATAAAGAAAAAATTATTTTGGATCATTCATAATGGTCAACATGCAAATTTTTGGACAGATTCTTGGGATGGTCACAAGCCTTTGATAACTCATTTCTCGATTGGAGGCCTTGGATGGAGGAGCTTCACCGAGCTAATTGGATAAAGGTGGCTAATTACTGTCGGTACCATACTGGTAATTCAAAGGTTGGTAGATATTGGATCCCTATTGAGGACTGGCCTATTCAAATCCCATAAAGGCAAAGACAAGATATCCAAGGCATCCTTCATATGAGATCCCTCTCTTGGTCCCATGAAAAAGATTGTTTTGGATGGAACAACACTACTAAGGGTGAGTATTCAGTTGCTCAAGGTTATTTGACCTTATGCCATAATAATCCCAACCATTCTTCTGACATATTTTCTCGATTGTGGGCTCAAAAGCTCTGGCCTAAGGTGAGGTTCTTTAATTGGCTTTTATTGCATCGTAGGGTGCTTACCGGTGAGCAACTTATGAAGCGTGGTTTTCATGGCCCTTTTAGATGTGAAATGTGTGAAGAGAATGTAGAAAATATCAACCATATTTTTATTGAGTGTACTTTAGCCTCTGAGCTGTGGAGGAGAATGGCCACTTTACTTGGCTTACAATGGTCCAATTTTTTTACTTTTGAACAACTTTGGAGGGATTGGCCTAATCAAGAGGGTGTTGATCATTTTATTAGGCAGTTAGTTTGGATGGGTTCTACCATTCTTCTTTGGAATATTTGGAATGAAAGGAACAACCAAATTTTTAATCAAGATAGGAAGGATATTCACTATATTTGGCAAAATACCATAGCCAACTTAGTTGAATCAGTCCATCATCTCCTTAATCACCCCCAAAACTCCCACCAAATATGGGATCAAGTGATGCAAATATTGAAGATTAAACCTTCTAAGGGCAACCAACTTAAAGGGAATGTGAGTATTAGTAAGATGGATAGGAATAGAAATTGGCAACCTCCTCCTAAGGATTTTGGAAAAGTCAATACCGATGGAGCCTCTAGAGGGAACCCCGGAAAAGCCAGTGTGGGAGGAATTGGTAGACTTTCAGATGGCTCCCTGGTTTTTACTTTTGCTGAGAATTTGGGTATTCTTTCCAATAACCTTGCTGAGGGGTATGGTATCCTCAGAGGCCTTCAGGAGGCTACTAAGGTTGGATGGGAAAAGGTGTTAGTTGAGTCTCGACTCTCAACTTATGATTAATCTCTTGAAGAATCCTTCTAAGAATCATAAGGTGGATTGGAGAATAAAAAGAATTATTGAGAAGATTCAGTTAATCCAGATGGGATTTTTGAAAGTTGATTACAATCATGTGGTCAGAGATCAAAACAAGAGTGTTGATGCTTTAGCTAATTGGGCTTTGGACAAAGGTGATCTTACTTGTTATGGCCACCCTCCTATATGGTGGGCTTCTCAAATTAGGGAAGCTCTTCTTTCTATCATTTCTTTGGATGGCTCCAGTTTTGAAGGTACCTAGTTTCTTCTTGTTTTTTTTTTTTGCTTCTCTTTGGTTCATTCAATTTTTTTTAGTTCCCTAGCTCATTCTATTCTTTATTTTGTTTCCTCTGTTGATTCTTGCCTTAATAGTCTTCTGGTCTAGATAGGTCATTGTTTTGTTCATTTTTTTTCTTTTTTGTTTTTTTTGTTTAGTTTTTTAAGGTGGGTGGGTTTTTTTATTTTGTTTTGTTTTTGTGTTCTTTGTGTTGTTTTTTGTTGTTCTTGTGTTTTTGTTGTTTTGTTTTTTTTTTATGTTTTTTGTTATTGTTCTTGTGTTTTTTTCGTTCTTGTTCTTGGGTTTCTCTTTGTTTGTGTTATTTCGTGTTTTTATGTGTGAGTGTTTTCTATGTTTTTTGTTTTTGTTTATTGTCTCTTGTTGGTTGTTTTTTATTTTTATTTTTATTTTATTTTTTAATTTTTTAGGTTTTGGTTGTGTTTATTTTTCATGTTTTTTTTGGGTTATGTCTTTGTAGTGTTCCGTTGTTTTTGTCTTGTTTGTGTTTTGTTATGTGGTTCTTGTGTTTTTCTATGTGGTTTGTGTTGTGGTTTCTTTTATCTTATTGTGCGTGTTTGGTTGTGCTTTTGTTTTTGACACACTCAAGGAGCATGTTTTTTATTTTATTTTATTATTTTTGTTGTTATTTACTTATTTTTAAATTGGTTTTGTGTGTTTGTTTGCTCCTTGAGTATGTCAAAGGTGGTAGGCCAGGTCCGAGTCCCGGGCATTTTTGGTGGAATGGATACCCCTGCCTCCTTGGGTCTTACCCGAAAGTGGCATCCCTTTTGGGATGTTTTCCACAAATAAAAAAAAAATTGGTAAATTAATTTCACAAGTACACACATTTGATCCTTGAGATATTTTGTATTATTGTGTCAAATCAAGATGGATAATGAACTCATTTATCACACACTGGTTCTTGATAAATTTTCTTTTGTCTTAAAAATAAGTTAAACTATTCCTTTGAAGTTTGTTAGACAACATTAGTTCATAATTTATATTTCAAAAAAGTTTTCAAAATCTTCAAAAATTATCTATTTCAAAAATAACTTGTAGTACAAAATCATTTATCATGCATTGCATTCATGACTTCACGATGATGGTATAATTCCTAGGAATTATTCTTCTCAAATTTCACATTAGAAATTCTATGCCTAGTGCAAGTCATATTTCTAAATTTTTAGGTCTAAAACATTCCACATTTATTAATCTTCTTAAATATGTGATACAAATTATTTGCTGCATATCAATCTATATCTTAAATAATTAAAAGATTTCATATTATCATACATTGCATTTTTGACTTCGCGATGATGGTATATTTCTTAGTAACTATTGTCCTCAAAATTGTCACACTAAGAATTATATGCCTAGCACAAGTCATCCTTCCCAAATTTTCATGCTTAAAACACATTATTTTCACAAACAACAACCTTTATCAAAATATTTCTTAAAAATAAATTTTTCTTAAAAACAAAATCAAACTTTCTCTTTTATCATCATAAGCCTCAATATTATACTTGAAGCACCACAAAAACATTTCTATTATTAGCAATAAAAATTTCCTCAGAACATGATTCACTTCATGACCTAGAGAGCACTGATCTCCACCAATGGTCATATAATAGCACAAAATCCTCTGAGGAACATTGCTAATCCATTTATTTCATCATTTTACCAAAACATATTTTCAAAAACACATCTACAAAAAAAATTCAAATAATTTTCATTTTAAGCATGATAAAAACACTAAAATCAAAAATATGATTATAAGAAATTTAAACATCATAAAAATTCAATCAAATGCAATCAAAATCATACAAAGTCACATAGAACAAATAATATCAATATATATATATCTCAAAAGTCAATGTACAAAGATAAATTCAGACTAGTAGGCCATAATATCCAACATTGTCATACTCAGTTGCAAAAAACATAAGTATCAAAAGAGTCCCATATATATAAACCTCTATCCCATAAAAGCCCTAGAAATCCTGATATCATCATCTCCACCAGGGGGTCAGAGTCCTCAGAACCCCCCTACTGCTATAGTAGTGATTGTCTGATAAGTCGATCGAGATCTGGAGTGACTCGAAGTATTAGGTATGTTAAGCATCAGAGGCTCTGGCTGCCTCTACTCCACGAGAATTGCTGCATGATATAAACCCTGCTAGAAACCTACCAGCTAAAGCACCTGATTCAATGCACTCCCTGAGTCAATCCTCCCTGAGTGCACTAACTGAGAAGGTGTAGGAGCTGGATCCCTAGATCCCTATCCCACCTGTGTCTAATCCCACACCTTGCGAGATTTAACTCTAGAGTCTAAATCCTACTCCTCAGACCCACATATTGTGCCTCTAGAGACTCAAACTTAGTCTTCTAGAAGGTATTATCCTTTGTCAACCTAGTAAACTCTACTAGTAGAGCAGCCATCTCACTACTCTCCCTCTCCTCCATAATCCTCTTACCCTTATCAGGTATCTTAGGTACATCACCCTACTAAGGAGATGCTACATGCTCCTCCTCTGCCTTGTCAACTTCCATCTACTGAGAAGATACCCCCCTCTCCTCCCTAGCTCTCTCTCCTATCCTAGCCAATATATCTGATCTAGAGGTCCTTTCCCACCTCAAACGGTATTGGTGTCCATCCCTAGTGTGAGTACCCTATCACCTAGGGGGTGCCGACATCTCTAACTACTAACTATCTAAGTGAAACTATCTAAATTGAACAGATTCCTACTCTATGGCACTCCTCAATAGGGTCATTCTGGCAATATGGATCATCGCATACCACTAACAGTATCTGTCAGTCACCCCAACATCGTCACCATAGACCATCTGCTCTAGCTCATCATCTAGTGTAGGATCCAAAAACTTTGACATATTGGGAGCCCTACTAATGGTAGTGTTGTCTCAAGTAACTCTAGAATATCTGAAATTCCTATATCTAGGAATATCCTACTGTAACCTAAAATATCATTGCACTCGATCAAAATGGTGCAACTCTAGCTCCCCCTGATCCATCCATAGCCATATAGTCTACCTGATGTGGGCTAGCTCAAATGCATCCTCCCTCCACCCTAGTATCACCCTCTAGGGCCTCCAAGTGATATCCTCCACTAGTAGCTCATCCATGAGTCACCTTGCTATATCGAGGCTAACTCATCCCTATCATCCTCTCTGTAGTGGCCAGTAGTAGACCCTTGGTCTGTCATCCTCTACCCTGGGTTGGCCATATACTACAATAAGAATTCTATGCCTAGCGCAAGTCATCCTCCCCAAATTTTCATGCTTAAAACACATTATTTCCACAAACAACAACCTTTATCAAAATATTTCTTAAAAATAAATTTTTCTTAAAAACAAAATCAAAAATCCTCTTTTATCATCATAAGCCTCAATATTATACTTGAGCACCATAAAAACATTTCTATTATTAGCAATACAAATTTCCTCACAACATGATTCACTTCATGATCTAGACAACACTGGTCTCCACCAACAGTCATATAATAGCACAAAATCCTTCGAGGAACATTGCTAATCCATTTATTTCATTATTTTACCAAAACATCTTTTCAAAAACACATCTGCACAAAAAATTCAAATCATTTTCATTTTAAGCATGATCAAAACACTAAAATAAAAAGCATGATTATAAGAAATTTAAACATCATAAAAATTCAATAAAATGCAATCAAATCATACAAATTCACATAGCACAAAGAAGATCAATATATATATATATATATATATATCTCAAAAGTCTATATACAAAGATAAAGTCAGACAATATCCAATATTGGCATACTGAGTTGCAAAAAACATAAGTATCAAAAGAGTCCCACATATATAAATCCCTATCCCCTAAAATCCCTAGAACTTCGGGTATCATCATCTCCACCAGGGGGTCATACTGCTAAGAACCCCCCTACTCCTATAGTAGTGGTTGTCCTAGAAGTTGATCGAGATCTAGAGCAACTCAAAGTCATAGGTATGTTAAGCATCAGAGGCTTTTGATGCCTCTACTCCATGGGAACTACTGCATGATATAAATCCTGATAGAAACCTACCAGCTAAAGCGCCCGAGTCAATGCCCTCCCTGATTCAATCCTCCCTGAGTGCACTAACTAAGAAGGTGTAGGAGCTGGATCGCTAGCTCCCTGTCCCACCTGTGTCTAATCTCGCACTTGTGTGAGCTTAGCCTCTAGAGTCTAAATACTACTCCTCAAACCCGCATATTGTGCCTCTAAAGACTCAATATTAATATTTTGAAAAGAATTCTCCTCTGTAAACCTAGTAAAATCTACCCATAGAGCAGCCATATCACTTCTCTCCCTCTTCTCCATAATCCTCTTGCCCTTATCGGGCATCTCAGGTACATCACCCTACTAAGGAGAATGCTACATGCTCCTCCACCTTGTCATCCATCATCTACTGATAAGAGACCCCCCTGTCCTACCTAGCCCTCTCTCCTATCCTAGACAATCTCTCTAATCTAGAGCCCTTTCCCACCTCAAACGGTATTGGTGTCCATCCCTAGTGTGAGGACCCTATTGCCTAGGGGGTGCCTACATCCCTGACTACTAACTAGTTAAGATATGCTATATAAATCGGTCAGCTTCCTGCTCTATGGCACTCCTCGATAGGGTCATTCTGGCAAGATGGATCATCTCATACCACTGATAGTTTTTATCAGTTACCCCAAAATCATCACCATATACCATCTGCACTAGCTTATCGTCTAGTGCAAGATCAAAAAAATTTGATATATTGGGAGCCCTACTGATGGTAGTGTTGTCTCGAGTAACTCTAGAATATGTGACATTCCTATATCTAGGAATATCCTATTGTAACCTGAACTATCATTGCACTCGATCAAAATGGTGCAACTCCAACTCCCCTTGGTCCATCTATAGACATATAGTCTACCTAATGCAGGCTAGCTCAAATGCATCCTCCCTCCACCCTGGTATCACACTCCAGGGGCTCCAGGTGATATCCTCCACTAGTATCTCATCCATGAGTCACCTCACTATATCAAGGCTAACTCATCCCTGTCATCCTATCTGTAGGGGCCAGTAGTAGACCCTTGGTCTGTCATCCTCTACCCTAGGTTGGCCATATATGACCCATACCAGAGGAAGTCCTCTAGGTTGTTGAATATCTATATGCTCCCATCACCACACCTATAGAAATGATGTAAGTATCAATCCGTTCCCCCCCTTCTAGATCATCCTGTGAAAATAATTATACAACCTACAGAGAAAGAAGGGACCCCAAGAAAATTGTATGCTCTAGTTACGCATATCATAGATCACCTCCACTAGTGTCAAGGTTATGTGGCATCCATTGAGATGGCTCACTACCAGGCCTCCCACGACACCACACAACAAAATGGTCAAATGAGAGATTCTATCTATCTCCTCAAGCCTATCAATAATAACCCCACCCTTCATCAGAATGAAGCTAGAGTCTCCTGTCAACCTCCTCAATGCTTGGCATTGGTTGCTAGATGCAACTATGCCAACACCCCTCAATGGTAGCCTCAAGATCCTCCAGACATCCTCTAGTGTGGTAGTCATCTCCCTTGTCAACAATCCAAAGTAGGACAACTCTATTTACCACCTCTCTGTCAAAGCCATCAACACCCTCATGTTTACTAGGATCTATTGTATTTTTGCCACATGTCTCAACCCTACTACCTCTAAGCATGTTCTCTCCACAACTGAGAGAGCAACCAAGTCTACCTAGAGAGTGGTATGTCTTCAATCTTGATTCTTTAGTTTAGCCATCTGTCAATAACAACACAATAACAAAATTATAGTCAAATAATTAGATAAAAATATAGAAAAATCGTATCAAATTGTTAAAATCATATAAAATTTCTTAAAATCATATTAAAAGTATGCGATTGTATCGATTGGGTGATATTGTATCATTTTTGCGATATCACACTCTATGATATTGCTGAAATTGGTCTGATATCAACCTCTATCAGACCAATTTTATGATATTGTATGATACAATATTATGAAATTGGATCAATTTCATCAATATCGTATCATACGATATTGTAAAATCGCTACAATTTTATGAAATCATTACTATTTTGCAATTAGGGCCACGTGACCGTAGTCGTGCCCTAAAAATTGAAAATTAAATCAAATTAAAAACAAACATGGAAAATCTAAGTTAAACAAGCACGAAATGGTTACCCGAAGTGCTCCATATCCTGCTCAGACCAGATCAGCATGATGGAGAACCTCTGCCATAGTTTTCTCCAGAGATCTAAAATGAAAAATGGTAAAAAGCAAATGAAATAAGTTTAACTCTCTTTTTTGTTTTATTCATTTTACCATCAAAACATAAAATTTTGAGTTTTTAACCAAATGCAAAATTTGGCGTAAAAACTCCAAGGGGGTATCATACCTTAAAACAACTTGCATTAAAACTTGAAATCATCAACAAAATTTGTAATAAATTTTTGCTTTCTTGTAAAGCGTGCTTTATGTTCTTTAATGACTTTTTTCAAAAAAGCGCTAAAGAGGGGGCAAAAATGTAGCCACCTAAAATTGACTCATAATAATTGCACTAAAGATAAACAACTTGTAAAAATTAATTTTAAGTTGATTGCATCGATTTTTGTGCCTTCCTGGTGAGATTGGAGTTAATATGGATGTGATTGTATGATACGATCCCTAATCGTATGTACAATTCCTAATCTCCACATCACTGATCATACGATACGATCATTGATTGTATGTATGATCTTATTCAAAAATAGAAACTGCTCAGTTTAGCTAAGTGACAAATTGGTTATAACATGTTTTATCTTTACTTGTGCAACCATGCGGAAGTTACGAGATCAAATCCGCCGATCAGTCCCAACTTGGAAGGAGTTGCAACCAAATTTATTTTCAACCTATTTTCACTTCCTATTGTAGCCTATTTAATCAGGCATTCCTTGCCTTGAATCCCTCCTAGACCATTGACATAATTTTTACATTCAAATCACTGCAATTTATACATTAGACCTAGGCATTTTTCTATTTTATATAGGATCGAATGATACAATCATCGATTGGAGGAATACGATATGGAATCGGAGGATATGATCTTTCATTTTATGTATGATTTTGCTCTTTTTGTATGATCTTGCTTGTAGATCACTTGGGGGCAACCCCGAGTGCTGGTTTGCACTTCTTAAGATCTCATTTTGCATATTTATCATCCTATCTATAATTTTTATTTCATATAGCATCAGACTTAATCATCTGTATTCCTAGAGTTCACCAATTTGTATTTAATTGCACATTTCATATAGTTTAAAGCATTCAGATGTTGATTTCTTTCATTGTATCATTCAATAGCCAATATTTAATCTAATTCATGCTTAAAAGGATTAGCAACATTTCCTATTTTTTGTATTATGTATTATATCCATGAAACTACAAGTTTCTATCAAGATCAGATCATCCGATCACTGACCGAACGGTATGATCTTGACAAGAATTGTATGATATTATCTTGATGTATACGATCTTGTCTGCAATCAAAAATCAGAATCTTCTTCAGACTTCCGGATATAGGTCAAAGTTTCTAATAATTTTTTTTAGCATTGCATTGTCCATTAAAGTTCTATTTTTGTTGTTTACTATTTTTATATGAATCAAAATTGCATATAGGTTAATCTAGTTGCATATTGGCCAAATACTAGGTGATTGTGAGACTTTCTAAATGGAACACATCAAAACAAACTCCAAAACCTAGACATGGAAACTTCCACAAAATGTTTCCTGGTGAACCCACCCAATTCGTCAAAAAATCACCAAATAAGACACAAACTAAAGTGTCTCTCTTTGAGTTGTAGACCTATAATTCTCCCATTTCCATTCGAGGTGCGGATCCATTAGCCTTAAGGAAAGGAGTGTGTGAATTTTAGACCTATAGGACCTAATAGATTATTGTAGCTCTAAAATTTTCACACTCCTTTCCTTCAAGCTAATGGATCCATGCCTCAAATGGGAATGGGATAATAGTAGGTCTACACCTTAGAGAGAGAAACTTGATTTCGTGCCTTCTTTGGTGATTTTTTGATGAATTGTTTAAGGTTCACCAGGAAATATTTGCTATGGCAGTTTCCACACCTAGGGTTGGGAGGTTGTTTTGATGTGTTCTTTTTATTTGCTCACAATCACCTAGTTTTTGGCCAATGCAACTAATTCTAAATGTAATTTAATTTTTGATGAATACAACAGATAGCAATAAGCAGAGGATAATCTAATGCAAATGCTTAATTTTGAAGAAATTTGATACTCTTACTTGGTTCAAAAGTATGATTTAGGTTCTGTTTACTTTTTTGCAGAAAGGATCAGATGATATAGGGTCAAGATCATACATACGATCCATGATTATACCCATAGATCAGATATCGTATCAGTCGATAAGCAATCAATAGATCTGATTATAGCAGAAACCTACAATTTCATAAATACAATGCAAAATAGAAACTTGTAATATGCTATAGACCTTGTTAGACAAAGATTAAATCATATAAAGCTGATTAAAATGTTGTATTAAAATGAAATGATATGAATGTGAACTATGATATGCAAAATATGCAATTAAATGTTGTAACATAGCAGTGGAGTATTCCCAGTGGGGAGGTGTTTTCCAGAGGTAAGAATGATCCCTAGGTTGAATCTACCAAACCGAATAGTCTTCTAATTTCTCAAATGGCCCTTGTACGATCTATCACTTGCTTGTACGAACCTCAAATACATACACTTTATGATATTAGATCGTAAAGTGACCAATATGGTATGATCTTGCACTCAAAAAAATTGGCAGATGCTATTTTGGAGGCTACCGTACACAGTTTTGTAATTATTCAAGCCAATTTACCAAAAACTTCCAAATCAGGTAAATTCTTGTTAATCGTCTATTTTACCAAATCAGGTAATAATTATTTGTACGATTTGTACGATGTACGATCAAAAGCTATAGCAGGATGTTAATTACTAAGCTCTTCTACTCCAATATCTCTTCAGGATGTTTGTAAAGGTTTAACAACCTAAAAAATATAGTTTCATTCACAAGCAAAACATCCAATCTAGACTAGTGAGATATTCCATCCAAGCAATTACATCCAAAAATCATACAGTCAGCTTCAATACATCTTTTCCAACATCCTCATACTCCTAGATCATTCTCCATAATTCCACCAATAAAAATATGCTCACAATCTGGAAAAAATCCTACAACTAACATATAACAGTAAGGAAGCAACTCAATTATACAATGATCATCCACAATGCATCAACCATACACAATAGAATCGTACACTGTCATCCACAACATGTGTTATTCTCATTAATGGTTATCAATTCAGTTACAATGTGGAAAAATCTCTCATAGTAATTGCAATAACTCATAAATATGTCTATCTCTCTTACTTTAGCAACTAATAACCAGTAAACTAGTAGCCAGACCTACAAATTCAAAAATGGGGCCTTATATAACATTTCCCAGGCCGTTCCAAAGTGGTTGCTGAGACAATCCATTATTCACAACTGCCCATCTACAAATTAATACATTATTTTGGCAATTTCCTAAGTTTACACCTTAGGTTAGCAAATCCATGCGACATTTCATCCCAAAATTACATTTCCTTTGCATTTGAGTGAATTTTGGTGCACCCTATACGATTTGCCACTACTTTGTACAGTTTGCCTCTTCAGTTGTACGATCCCCTGTATGACTTGCTCCCACTGTACGGTTTCCCAAAACTTGAGAAAATCATCCCAAAACTGTCAAAATTTAGCAAATCACCTTTTCTTCTTCTGGGAGGTGGATTTGCTGCCTACATCTGCCCTCCCCTTTATTTTAGTCAGTGTCCTTGATGACTCATTTTGCTTCCTTTGTTGGGCTTCAAGTCGAGCTACCTCGGCCTCCAAGTCCTTGACTTGTGTCTTGTACATTTTCCATTCATTCTTTAGTTTGGCTGCATAGCTCCCCATCTCGATGGCTTTGGCCCTATGAAGGTTATAATTTTCCTCGAAAGCTTTCACGAAGTCCATCATCTAATTTTATCATTCAGAGGTACTCTTTGTCAACTTATCCTTCCAATGAGCTTCTGCTCGATCTGTCGCTTGGAGTTCCTCATTCTTCTCATCAATGATCTCCAAGTGGTGTTTGATGTCAGCTTCTAGAGCTTGAACCTGGTCTTATTTTATCCTAACTTGAGATTGCTTCTCAATGACCATCTCGTTGAGCTTCTTGCTGTCTCTTGTCAGCTCCTCTATCTGCTTGGCCTATATAGCCATTTTCTCATTATTTTTAGCCAACTGAGCTGTCAGTTGCTCATCCTTCACTTTGAGTTGTAACTCCAACTCCTTAATCCTATATTCTACCATTTATAAAATCTACCACTTCTCTTCTTCAAGCATTGCAATATTGGCTTCAGACTCTACTCTAAGGCCTGACAAATCCTCATCCAAATTCTTTATTTTCTCCTCTATCGTAGTTCTGCTTTTTTGTAGTTCCTCTTCCATTGCGACCAATTCCTTTTGAGTGGTTGCGGTCTCTTCTACCTGTCTCCTTGAGTCGATGGATTTCTTCCAACCCAATGCTCAACCACTCTATCCAGTGTGTTAGGAAGTTTAATTTTCACAAGGTAATGGACACTCATGTAGTGACCCTTCTATATTCTACTTCTGCCATATTGGTTGGGCAGGTTGGATGACCCACTCGGTCCAAATAAATCCTCAGGTCCTTCCTGTAGTTTATGACCATCCCTTCTGGAAAGTCTTCTCTTCCTAACATCGTTGTTACGTCTTACCTGGGTAACCTCCATGGATGCTGTGCATGGATATCTGCTATCTTCTTCATCCACTCCGCATGATTTACCCATTCTATTATCCACTCCAACTCAAGAGATACTTTTTACTCCCATAGCTTCAGTTATCCTACGTGGCCAATAAAAAATTCTAATCTAGCACTACTTATCACGTGGCCTAACTGAGTGAAGAAGTGTTCCACCTTATCCTCTATTCCACGTGCCTCCTATTTCATTGTGATTCTCTTGAACTACTGTATCTCTAAGAGATAACTATATTTAAATCCCTATCATTCTTCTTCTGTGGGAGACCTTAATTATTCTTCTTCTCTAAGGTGGCTAGAGCTTTCTCCAAGCTCTCTTAGTGCTCTCTCGGTATCCAGGTGTGCCTATCAATGGTTCTGTCTCCTCCATGGCCTATATCATCCTCTCCTCCACAAATGATTACCATACCTTTCGTAGGACTAAAATTGATGCCCAGGGTGCTACCGTGAGCATACCTCTCTCTTGTGTAGTGAACCTAGTGATCTCGTTGCAATCCACCTCAAATAATATCCAAACTCTTCTATTGAGATCATTCCTCCAACATCTTGCAGATTACTCAACTTCCTCCTTCGCAATTAAAAATGCACCAAAAATCGTACAAGCTCAGAAAAAGTGTACAATGTATTGTTCTAAGTCTTGTGTATGGTTTAATCATCCTTCGTTTCTTTCCAGATCATACACACTTTTGATAGTTCTCCTTTTTACCCCTTAAATTCTTCCAACGGTCAATTTTTTTGTCAAATCGTACAATGATGGTCTAAAATCGTACGAGCTACCAGTACTTTATATGCTGCTATCTGCTAGCTTCCCTCCCATTTAAAATTTGTATGATTCTATACACTTTCGTATGATCTCTTAAAAAATGCCAAAAATGCCAAAAAAAATCCTTCAACTTGTACCCTTCTTCCTAGAAATCATACAATCTACCCTCAAATCATATGATACATCTTTGCTAACCCTCACTACTAAAAAATCTTGGATTTTTGGTCTCCTTTCCCAATTCTGCCACCGACCCAGTTGTCGGATTGGCCTGATCTATCCTTTTGTGCTTTTTCTCAACAAATATTCCACTCCTTCACTCCAGGCATAATTTTCTTTACTTTGAAGAAATTCTGGTTGCACTGTACAACTGTATGGTCTAGATTTTTCCCTCCTCACGTATCCGAGCTCACATTTTCCAAATTTCTCAACTTTTAGGGTTTCAATATTCCAGTCTCTTGCAATTTCCTCAATTTCAACCACCAATATCTACTTCCTCTACCTTTAATCAACAATTTCTATGTTCAAAATCTGTATGATGATGTATTATGATGTCTTTGGTTGTAATCTCTTGAAAAATTTTGAATTTCCACCTTCTGTGGAGAAAAACCCTCAATTTCTCTCTCTCGAGTTAATTCATCGAAGTGGAAAAGAACTCCTTGGTACAAATTTAGTAATGGGTATGCAATATTTAGAGTATGTGTGAAAAATTATCACCCATGCAGTCTTCTATTATTTATGTACGCTTTTCCCCTTCAATCTCCTAAATTTTTTTTATTTTTCCTTCTTGGTGAAAAATGGTTAAGTCCCTTTCCTTTTAAAGCAAGTTTTCAAAAACCCTAATAAAACCCTAAATTTAAAAAAATAGGTGCCATGTTGCATGCTTTTTCCATCTCCACTACTAGATGATTGACAACTAAGCAGTTAGTTTCAAAATTTTGTCTTTTTTCCGCTTCTTTTCCTCCAACCGCTGTTTTTCTGTGTGCCACATTAAATGGGTTAGTTGGCAAATCATGCATCGTACGATCTAAATCATGACATACAACCTCTTGTACAATTTGCATGTCAATATTACTTTGTACGATTCTCTGTTTTTACTTTGAAAGGTCACCATTTCTGGTTTTAAACCTCACCCTTCTTAATTTCATCCCAAGGGATTTTCA
This sequence comes from Wollemia nobilis, assembly GCA_028583015.1. NCBI lineage: Eukaryota > Viridiplantae > Streptophyta > Pinopsida > Araucariales > Araucariaceae > Wollemia > Wollemia nobilis. The sequence goes on from JAQPPZ010017052.1 coordinate 11,452,525, forward strand.
CAACTAAGGCACAATTTTTTTTCAATTTTTTTTTCTTTTTATTTATATTTTTTTTTTGTTGCATAAGGGGCTGCCCTTTCTGGATTTCACCCCACTTCTAAACATTGTACTATTACAGCTTGTCAGGATCCTTTGGCTTTCAACAATTCCAAAGGTCTGCTACAATTGGCATCTCTTCATTATGTAGCTTACACCACCATGTGGCTTTAAAAACATGCCAGATGAACAACATCATCAATATGATGGGTAACGCCCATATCCACCTATGATGGGGGTGAAGGGGGTGGGAAACCCCTTGCAGGTTCAAGGGATAGCGTCCTTTTTAGGGTCGAGGGATAGCATCCTCTTGGGGTTCGAGATTGAGCCCTGAAACCTCAACAAAAAAATTGCTAAGACCTTCACTGTCAAAGTCATATTTTCCCTTCATTAGCACTTTGGGTTTCTTTAATCAACCTCAAACAACACAACATTGGCTCCCTTTTACCTTATCTTAACCACTAATGGAACACTTTGTACGGTTCTACTCTGTATAATTTCATCTTGTACGATTTAATTTTGCATGATTTCTTCTTGTACGATCTCACATTGTGCAATTTGACTTGAAATCGTATAATTTCTCCCCATTGTACGATTTCACCCAACCAATGTACAATGCCCTCTTGCAAAATCATACAATCCCATTCTTCCTTAGGGAATTTTGAGTGTATGATGGGTTGTTCTATTTGGGAATAGTGTATCGTAACATCCTCCATGTCAACATCTTCCATGTCAATATCTTCCATGACAACATCTTCCATGTCAAAATCTTCCATGTCATACCATATTTTGCATCTTTTATTATTGTGAGGAGTGTCACAAACTACATCACTAGTGACAATATTCCTCTTTACACCATTTTCCCGCTAAATGGTTATACAATTTCCTACATACCATGTGGGGTATTCCTTACCCTCACCTGAAAATGATGGACATCTTTGTTTGGCTACTCTGCTAGCCATCTTAGGATAGTCGTCGCTCTCACTTGAGGTGTCTCATGGAATCTCTGTCAGATTCCTCCTTGGGGGTGTCTTACTCTTGTTGTAATTAAAAGTATCAATTTGAGGTATCTTGTTTTTTCCCTCCACTTGGTGACTACATTCATGTGCATCCTCACTCTATGACCTTCTTCACTGATGCGATGGAGATTGTCTTGGTCTATCCTCATGAGTCCTTGTGTCCTGTTACCTTGGTGTCTAACTCCCATCCTCTACACTCTCTCACAACCCCATTGCTACTTCCTCAGGTCTTACCATCCACTCTTCATCATCGTACACTTTCTATTTGTCACCCATCTCCTCTATGATCGGTGGGCCTTCCTCCTCGTCTTTTGTCTCAATCAATGTCTCAAAGTCTCCCTCTTAAGATGTCCAAACTTACTCTATCTTTGGTTCATACGTACATTGATCTGAGTTACTCATGTTTCCTATTTGAGAAATCCTTATGCTCCTTCTTATTAGAATGTTCTCTCATGGTTCTCTTCTCCCATGGCTTCGTGTACTGGTGTCCATCATAAAAAATCACCTACAACTTTATTTTTTTTAGTCAAACTAGACCCGTTTTAAAAAAAATGCTAGATTCGATAAGACAACAGTGCCAAATGTAACACATTGATGGAGTATTCCCAGTGGGGAGGTGTTTTCTAGAGGTAAGAATGATCCCTAGGTTGAATCTACCAAACCGAATAGTATTCTAATTACCCAAATGATCCTTGTATGATCTATCATTTGCTTGTACGAACCTCAAAAACATACACTGTACGATCTCAGATCATACAGCGACCAAGATGGTACGATCTTGCACTCAGAAAAACTGAAATATGTTGTTTTTGAGGCTGCCATACACAATTTTGTAATTGCTCAAGCCGATTTACAAAAAACTACCAAATCAGGTAAATTCTTGTTAATCGCCTATTTTAACAAATCGGGTAATAATTCTTTGTACAATTTGTACGATGTATGATGTACGATCCAAAGGTACAGCAGGATGTTAATTACTATACTCTTCTACTCCAATCTCTCTCCGGGATGTTTTGTAAAGGTTTAACAACCTAAACAAGATAATTTCATTAACAAGAAAAACATCCAATCCAGACTAGTGAGAGATTCAATCCATGCAATTACACCCATAAATCATACAGTCTGCTTCAATACATATTTTCCATCATCCTCATACTCCTAGATCATTCTCCATAATTCCACCAATAACAATATGCTCACAATATGCAACAAAGCCTACAACTAACATATAAAAGTAAGGAAGAAACTCAATTACACAATGATCATCCACAATGCATCAACCATACACAACAGAATCATACACTATCATCCACAATGTCTATTATTCTCAGTAATGGTTATCAATTCAGTTACAATGTGGAAAAATCTCTAATCGTAATTGCAATAACTCAAAAATATGTCTATCTCTCTTACTCTAGCAACTAATAACCAGTAAACTAGTATCCAAACTAAAAATTCAAAAATGGGGCCTTATATAACATTTCCCAGGCCGTTCCAAAGCGGTTCCTGAGACAATCCATTATTCACAACTGCTCATCTACAATTGAATATATTATTTTGGCAATTTCCTAAGGTTACACCTTAGGTTAGAAAATCCATGCAACATTTCATCTCGAAATTACATTTCATTTGCATCTGAGTGAATTTCGGTGCACCTTGTACGATTTGCCACTGCTTTGTATGGTTTGCCTCTTTAGTTGTACAGTCCATTGTATGATTTTCTCCCATTGTATGGTTTCCAAAAACTTGAGGAAATTATCCCAAAACTATCAAAATTTAGTAAATCACCTTTTCTTCTTCTAGGATGTGGCTTTGATGCCTACATATGCCCTCCCATTTATTTTAGTTGGTGTCCTTGACGTCTCATTCTGATTCCTTTGTTGAGATTCCAGTCAAGCTACCTTGGCCTCCAAGCCCTTGACTTGGGTCTTGTACATTTCCCAATCATTCTCCAGTTTGGCTGCATAGCTCCCCATCTCGATAGCTTTGGCTCTGTGAAGGTTAGAATTTTCCTTGACAGCTTTCATGAAGTCCATCATCCGATTTTCTTGTTTAGAGGTACTCTTTATCAACTTATCCTTCCAATGAGCTTCTGCTCGAGCTATCACTTGGAGTTCCTCATTATTCTCTTCAATGATCTCCAAGTGGTGTTTGATGTCAACTTCTAGAGCTCAAACTTGGTCTTCTTTGGTCATGACTTGAGCTTGCTTCTCAATGATCATCTCATTGAGCTTCTTGCTATCTCTTATTAGCTCCTCTATCTTCTTGGCCTGTGTGGTCATTTGCTCATTATTTTTGGCCAACTGAGCTATCAGTTGCTCATAATTCACTTTGATTTATGCCTCCAACTCCTTAATCCTGTCTTCTACCATTTATAAAATCTATCGCGTCTCTTCTTCAAGCGTTTTAATATTGGATTTAGAATCTACTCTGAGGCCTGAAAAATCCTCCTCCAACTTCTTTATTTTATCCTCTATTGCAGTTCTACTTTTCTACAGTTCCTCTTCCATTGCAACCAATTTCTTTTGAGTGGCTATGGTCTCTTCTACCTATGTCTCCTTGAGCCGATGGATTTTTCCAACCCAATGCTCAAACACTCTATCCCATGTGTTAGGAAGTTCAACTTCCATAGGGTAATGGACACTCCTGTAGTGACCCTTCTATATTCTACTTCTACCGTATTGGTTGGGTAGGTTGGATGACTCACTTGGTCCAAATAAATCCTTGGGTCCTTCCTATAGTTTGTGACCATCTCTTCTGGCAAGTATTATCTTCCCAACATCATTGTTACCTCTTCCCTAGGTAACCTCCATGGATGTTTTGCATGTATATCTACTATCTTCTTCATCCGCTCCGCACTATTTATCCATTCTTTTATCCACTCCAACTCGAGAGATACTTGTTGCTCCCATAGCTTCAATTCTTCTATGTGGCCAATACAAAATTTCAATCTGGCACTATTTATCACATGGCCTAACTAAGCGAAGAAGTTTTCCATCTTATCCTCTATTCCATGTACCTCCTCCTTCGTTGTGATTCTCTCGAACCACAATATGTCCAAGAGAAAACTAGATTTCAATCCCTATCATTCTTCTTCTATGGGAGACCTTAATTATTATTCTTCTCTAAGGTAGCTAGAGCTTTCTCCAAGCTCTCTAAGTGCTCTCTCGATATCTATATTTTCTTGAGGTGGAGATTATTTCTCTCTTTTCTCCTCCCCCTTGTTATCCATAATATTTAAGATCTCTTCCTAATATCGCTGCTCAACTTGTTCATGAGCCTTTCCTACTTCGGCTGAGCCTCCCTGTGGCTCCTCTATGTTTTTCTAAGCTACTTCCTTGTCCCTGCCATCCACTTGTTGTTCCTCTATCACAATTTATTCTTGAGTTTTTTATGCATCCCCAACTATGACCTGATGAGTAATAAGTGCTTCTCCTTCCTGTGGCACTTCTATATCTTTTGAGACTTCTTTCTTGCTAGAGCCTCTTGATACAATTCTATATCGAGTCTTTGTCTTGGGCTCTCCTGCTACGGTACTCGGTCCAACTCCCGCTTCTTCTTGGGTAGTGGCTACTCCATCATGCCTTATCGTAATTCCTCCAAAGAATTCAGTGGCATCCATCCTCTCAAAATGATCAAAAATATTCGAAGAGCGTACAATTTTCTTTGCCTATGCCCAACATAACTCATCCAGCTTCATCACTTTTGAATCTAACTGTTCCATTATCTATACATCTGGAGTTGGTCTCCCTTCAATTATTTCTCATTGTCTACTCATCCTTATCTATATAAACTAATGTCTCTTTCTTTCTTGAGAGGGTACTCCTGCTGCCTTTGAGTAGGTACTCATTTTTCTAGATCTAGCTCCAATCGTCTAGAATGCTTTCTCTGATTATGTACATAGACATCCTCTTTTAGAGAAGTATCTTCCTGAGGTTCACTCCTATGTCACTCACTCCTTGTGCGTGGTTTCTCTGGAGTAATATTAAATATGGGTATAGCCTTTACCCATCTCAATATTGTTGGTTGGCCCTGCCTGATTTCTCTAGGTAGCGTCAACCCTAGGAACTGAATTCCCGCTTCTGTGACTGCATTCAGAAGTAATCCTATAGCCTAAAAGGCCATCCAAAAATTCTTTGGTCTCTTCCTCAATGCTTTGTGCATTCTTCTATCTAGATAGGTACCCCAATAATATGGAATACCATGGGTAATACCTTTTGCATACTGGGCCATCCACATTGGCATATTTTATGTCCTTATATTGCCTGATAGTCGAGCCATGATTGTATTCATTGCACATGCCCAATGGTCATTTTGCAACTGGCTCTATTTTATTCCACGTGAAACCTACACTAGAAATATTTGCCTCTATTAGTGATTTAACAGTGGTCATGGTGGTCACTAGGTGGTGTGCTTCAATTGGGTCTACCAATTTCTTAACTATCTCCATGCCCTCCGTCGTAAACCCAAATGTTCTTTTGAATTATTCCATCGAAACTTCCACCTTCACTTACCTCTTTCCCACATTGACGTAGGCTATCCTTGTCACCACATTATATGCTTGAACTATCTATAGAAGATAGTTCTAGAAGAATGTTCAATGAAACAGTGGTATCTGTGTAATGACTGACACTTGCACATTCTCAAATGTTTTCTTCCAGGGATGAGACTTATTATTCTCATCATTCCACCATTTCTTGCATGCTTTCACTCCATGTTGTACGAATGTAATATTTGATAATTCCACATGGCATTCCTCCTACCCACTGCTTAGGTGTTCTTCCTACTATTGCACATGCACTTAAGTCCTCAATTCCCTCCATGAGGTAGTGTCTTGGGCCATTCCTGCCTCTCTATGCCTCAATGGTGTTCTATCCATGTGTGCCCGCCAATGGCTCTATCTCCTCCATGGACTATATCCTCCTCTCCTCCATGGACAATTACCATGCCTTTCATAGGACTAAAACTAACACCTGGGGTGCTACTGTGAGTATGCCTCTCTCTCGTGTAGCCCTATGTGTTGCAATCCACCTCAATCAACATCCAAAATCTTTTTTTGAGATCATTCCTCCAACATCTCGTCGATTACTCAACTTCCTCCTTCATAATTAAAAATGCACCAAAAATTGTACAAGCTCAAAAAAAGCATACAATATATTGTTCTAAGTCCTGTGTATGGTTTTATCGTCCTTCGTCTCTTTCCAGATCATACACACTTTTGACAGTTCTCCTTTTTACCCCATCAATTCTTCCAATGGTCAAATTTTTTGTCGAATCATACAACGACGGTCTAAAATTGTACGAGATGCTAGTACTTCATACACTACTATCTGTTGGCTACCCTCTCCTTGAAAATTTGTATGATTATGTATGCTTTCGTATGATCTCTTAAAAACTACCAAAAATGCCAAAAAAAACCCCTTCAACTTGCACCCTTCTTCCTGGAAATTGTACAATATGCCCTCAAATCATATAATATGTCTTTGCTAACCCTCACTATTGAAAAATCTCAGATTTTTGATCTCCTTTCCCAATTCTTCCATCGACCCAGTCATCAGATTGGCTTGATCTATCCTTTTGTGCTTTTTATCAACAAATCTTCCACTCCTTCACTCCTGGAACAATTTTCTTTACTTTGATGAAATTATGGTTGCATTGTACGACTGTACGGACTAGATTTTTCCCTCCTCACATCTCCCAGCTTGCGTTTGCTAGATTTCTCAGCTTTTAGGGTTTCAATCTTCCAGTCTCTTGCAATTTCCTCAATTTCAACCACCAATATTTGCTTCCTCTGACTTTAATCAGCAATTTCTCTGTTCAAAATCCATATGATAACGTATTCTAACATCTTTGACTATAATATCTTAAAACAATTTGAATTTTCCCCTTCTATGGAGAAAAACCCTCAATTTCTCTCTCTCGGGTTAATTCTTCGAAGTGGAAAAGAACTCCTTGGTACAAATTTAGTAATGGGTCTGCAATATTCAGAGTACCAGTGAAAAATTCTTGCCCATGGAGTCTTCTGTTATGTATGTAAGCTTTTCCCCTTCAATCTCCTAAAAAAAATTGATTTTTCCTGCTTGGTGAAAAAATGGTTAAGTCCCTTTCCTTTTAAAGCAAGTTTTCAAAAATCCTAATAAAACCCTAAATTTAAAAAAATAGGTGCCATGTTGCATGTTGTTTCCATATCCACTGCTATATGATTAAAAAATTAGCAGTTGGTTTCAAAATTTTGTCTTTTCCTCCAACCACTGCTTTTCCACATGCCACATTAAATGGGTTAGTTGGAAAATCATGCATCGTATGATATAAATCATACCGTACGACCTCTTGTACGATTTGCATGTCAGTATTACTTTGTATGATTATCTCTTTTCACTGTATGATTTAATTACTTAGAGGAATTTTTGCTTTCTTTTCCTCTGGAAAGGTCATCATTTCCGGTTTTCAACCTCACCCTTCCTAATTGCATCCCGAGGGATTTTCACAACTAAGGCACAATTTTTTTCATCATTTTTTCTTTTTATTTATATTTTTTTTTGTTGCATAAGGGGCTGCCCTTTCTATATTTCAACCCACTTCTAAACACTATACTATTATGGCTTGTTAGTCTCCTTTGGCTTTCGATAATTCCAATGGTCTTCTACAACTGGCATCTCTTCATTATGTAGCTTACACCACCATGTGGCTTTAAACACATGCTAGATGAAAAACATCATCAAAATGATGGGTAACGCCCATCTCCACCTATGATGAGGGTCAAGGGGGTGGTAACCCCCTTGCATGGTCAAGGGATAACTTCCTTTACAGGTTCGAGGGACAATGTCCTCACGGGGTTCGATGTGAAGCCTCGAAACCTCAACAAAAAAATTGCTAAGACCTTCACTGTCAAAGTAATTTTTTTCCCTTCATTAGCACTTTGGGTTTCTTTACTCAACCTCATTAAACAACTCAACATCAAATCCATTTTACCTTGTATTAACCACTAATGGAACACTTTATACGGTTCTACTCTGTACGATTTCATCTTGTATGATTTCCTTTTACATGATTTCTTCTTGTACGATCTCACATTGTGTAATTTGACTTGAAATCGTACAATCTCTGCCCATTGTACGATTTCATCCAACCAACGTACAATGCCCTCTTGCAAAATTGTACAATCTCATTCTTCCTTAGGGAATTTTGAGTGTATGATGGGTTTTTCTATTTGGGAATAGTGTCTCGTAACATCCTCCATGTCAACATCTTCCATGTCAATATATTCCATGACAACATCTTCCATGTCAACATCTTCCATGTCATACCATATTCTGCATCTTTTATTACTGTGAGGAGTGTCATAAACTACATCACTAGTGATAACCTTCCTCTTTACACCATTTTCCCTCTAAATGGTTATGCAAGTTCCTACATGCTGTGTGGGGTCTTCCTTACCCTCACCTAAAAATGATGGACATCTTTATTTGGATGCTCTATTAGCCATCTTAGGAGAATCATCGCTATCACTTAAGGTGTCCTGTGGAATATCTGTCAGATTCCTCCTTGGGGGTATCTTACTACCATTGTCATCAAAAGTATCAATTCAAGGTATCTTGTTTTGTCCCTCCACTCGGTGACCAAATTATCATACGTCCTCACTCTATGACCTTCGTTGATGCGATGGAGATTGCCTTGGTCTATCCTCTTGATTCCCCACATTATGTTGCCTTGGTGTCTGACTTCCATTCTTTGCACCCTCTCACAACCCCATTGTCGCTTCCTCAAGTCTTACCATCCACTCTCCATCATCGTGCACTTTATCTTTGTCACCTATATCCTCTATGATCAGTGGGTCTTCCTCCTCGTCTTTTGTTTCAATCAACAACATATCGAAGTCTTCCTCTTAGGATGTCCAAACTTGCTCTATCTCTGGTTCATGTGTACTTTGATCTAATTTACTCATGTTTCCTCTTTTAGAAATCCTTATGCTCCTTCTTACTGGAATGTTATCTCATGGTTCTCTTCTCCCACGGCTTTGTGTACTGGTGTCCGTCATAAAAAATCACCTCCAATTTTTTTTTAGTCAAATTCGACCCATTTTAAAAAAAATGCCAGATTCGATAAGGAAACAATGCCAAATGTAACACAGCGATGGAGTATTCCTAGTGAGGAGGTGTTTTCTAGAGGTAAGAATGATCCCTAAGTTGAATCTACCAAACCATATAGTCTTCTAATTCCCTGAATGACCTTGTACGATCTATCACTTGCTTGTACAAACCTCAAATACATACACTGTACGATCTCAGATCATACAATGACCAATATGGTACAATATTGCACTCAGAAAAACTGACAGATGTTGTTTTGGAGGTTTTCGTACACTTTTTTGTAATTATTCAAGCCGATTTACCAAAAACTGCCAAATCAGGTAAATTCCTGTCAATCGCCTGTTTTATGAAATCAAGTAATAATTCTTTGTATGATTTGTACGATGTACAATGTATGATCTGTATGATCCAAAGGTACAACATGATGTTAATTACTATACTCTTCTGCTCCAATCTCTCTTTGGGATGTTTTGTAAAGGTTTAACAACCTAAAAAAGATAGTTTCATTCACAAGCAAAACATCCAATCCGGACTAGTGAGAGATTCCATCCAAGCAATTACACCTAAAAATAATACAGTTTGCTTCAATACATATTTTCCAACATCCTCATACTCCTATATCATTCTCCATGATTCCACCAATAACAATCTTCTCACAATCTGCAACAAAGCCTACAACTAACATATAAAAGTAAGGAAGAAACTCAATTACACAATGATCATCCATAATGCATCAACCATACACAATAGAATCATACAATATCATCTACAATATATGTTATTCTCATTAATAGTTATCAATTCAGTTATAATGTGGAAAACTCTCTCATAGTAATTGTAATAACTCAAAAATATGTCTATCTATCTTACTCTAGCAACTAATAACCAATAAACTAGTAGCCAGACCTACAAATTCAAAATTGGGGCCTTATATAACTTTTCCCAGGCCGTTCCAAAGCGGTTCTTGAGACAATCCATTATTCATAACTTCCCATCTACAACTGAATACATTATTTTGACAATTTCCTAAGTTTACACCTTAGGTTAGCAAATCCATGCGACATTTCATCCTAAAATTACATTTCCTTTGCATCTGAGTGAATTTCGGTGCACCCTGTATTATTTGCCACTACTTTGTACGGTTTACCACTTTAGTTGTATGGTCTCCTATATGATTTTCTCCCACTGTACGATTTTCCAAAACTTGAGCAAATCATCCCAAAAATGTCAAAATTTAGCAAATCACCTTTTCTTCTTCTGGGAGGTGGATTTGCTGCCTACAAATGTAAAATGGTGAATACGAAGAATGATAACAATGGAATTTTATACTATATGCAATGGATAATGATAAATATGCATATTAGAGACCGATATATGCAAACCAAATGCAAGATCGTACTCATAGAGCCAGATCATATGCTATCAGGATGAGATCATAACTATGATCACAGATCGTAACCTCGAGAACCTATGATTGTACTTATGAACCTACAAAAATACAGTAAAATAACATAGATGAATGCAAAAATCTAAGCGACTAAAATGTAGAAATTGATCAATGAATTAGGGGAGATTTAGGGGTAGGGAATGCCTGATTAAATAGGTTGGGCAAGCTGGTGAAATTGGGCTAAAAATAAAATGGGTTATAACTTCTTCCAACTAGAACTGATCGGTGGATTCGATCCTGTAACTGCCGCATAGTTGGACAGGTAAAGACAAAAATTGTTGCAACTTATTTATTTTTTTTGCTTAATTGGGTGTTTTTGTTTTTGGATGATATTGTTACGATCTCATACTTGAAATGCCTATCAGAGATCGTATGTATGATCTCGTCCAACTTAGGCCCAATCTCACTAGGAGGGCATGAAAATTGAGGTAACAAGTTAGGAATCAAATTTTTACAAGTTTTTGACTTAATGTAAATTATTATGGGTCAATTTTAGGGTGTTACATTTTGCCCCCTCTTTAGCGCATTTTTGAAAAAAATGTGTTAAAGAAAAGAACGACACACTTTATGAGAAAGCCAAAATTTATTGCAATTTTTTTTAAAATTTGAAGTTTTTATTGCAAGTTGTTTTTAGTGTGATACCCCCTTTGAGTTTTTACGTTAAATCCTTCGTTTGGAGAAAAAATCAAATTTTTTTGCATTAAGGGTAAAATGAATAAAAATAGAAAAATAGAATTAAAACTTAATTTTTTTATTATCTGCCATTTGCTATTTGGGAGCTTTGGAGAAAACTATGGTAGAAGTTCCCCATCATGTGAATTTGGTTTGAGCAGGACCTGGAGCTATCAGGGTAAGTGTTTTTCACTCATTTAGCTTAGAAATTTCATGTTTTTTGCTTTAATTTGATTTAAATTTGGATTTTTAGGGCACGACTATCGTCTTAGAGCACTAAAAACAAGATTGTAATGATCTTGCAAGATCACAACACTTTCATAATATCAGACTATCCGATATCATCGAAATTGAGCCGATATAGATCAATATCGAACTGATTTCGATGATATCGAAGAGTATGATATCACCAAAATTGATACGATATTGAACATTTTGATATAATTTTGCCATTTTTGATTTGATTGACTGATTTAATTTTTGCTACTTTTTTTATTAATATATACCATAACTAAATAATCGGGAGTGGAGATATCCTAATATCCAAGTAGATTTAGGTGCTCTCTTAGCCGATGAGAGGACTTGTCTATAGGCAGTTGGACTTAGGCATGTGGTAAAAATATCATAAATTCTAGTTGACCTTAGATTGCTCACAGTCTTAGCATAGAGGTGGTATTCAGAGTCATCAATTTTTTGACTATCGATAGGGGAGATGGCCCCTAGTTTGGAGGATGTTTGGAGGATCCTCAGGGTGCCATTGAGGGGAATGTTTATATCTGTATCTAGAAATAAAGGCCAAGCATTGAGGAGACTAACAGGAGACCCTAACTTCGTATTGAAGAAGGATGGGGTCAACATTGATAAGCTCGAGGAGACATATGGGGTTTCACATTTGACAATTTTGTTGAGTGGCATAGTGGGAGGCCTTGTATTGTTTCACCTCAATGGATTCCACCTACCATGGATGTTAGTAGAGGTGATCTATGACATACGAGACCAAAGTGTATAGTTTGCCTTGATACCATTCATTATCTTTAGGCTTTACATATTTCTACATCGAGTGGTCTATAAGGAGGGTAAGGGACCGGTGCTCACATCCTTCCTACAAGTATGGTGCTGGGAGCACATAGCTATTAGGTTACCTATAGGGCTTCCTTTGACTCAAGTGGTAGATGGCCAACCCCGGGTGGAGGAGAACAGACCGAGGATATTCTATTAGCCTATACAGAGAGGGTGCCAGGGATGGATTATACTCGATATAGCGAGGTGAATCTTTGATGAGTTATTGGTTAAGGATATCAAATGGAGATCCTAGAGGGAGATACCAGGGTGGGGAGAGGATGCATTTGAGCTAACTCACATTAGGTGAATTATTTGGATATATATGGACTAGGGGAAGCTGGAGCTACACTACATGGACCAGGTGATGTGCCAGTTTGAGATAAAGTAGGACATTCCAAAGTATAGGAATATCACTTATTCTAGGGTGAATTGGGATCACACTACTATTAGTGGCGCTCCCAACATGGCTGAGTTTTTGGATCCTCAATAGGATGATGAGGTATTAACCATAGTACATGGAGATGATGTTGGGGTTATAGATCAGTACCGACAGTGGTACACCTACATTCACCCTACTCGACTGAGTGCACCAAGGAGTACAGTGCAACAGGCAACTAAGTAGGTTTTCAAATAGTGGTGTATAGCCATCTAGTAGTAGTAGTCAAAGACACATGTATCCTATAGGAAATAGAGGCCTCACACTAGGGGTGGGAATCAAAAGAATCTAAGGTAGGAGAGGGTTTCTAGGACCAGTGAGAGAGTCAAGGGTACCAAGGGAGAGAGGAGATCATCTTATTAGAGGGTGAGGGGTGACACGATGGAGGAGGAGCATGCATCACCCCTCAATAGGAGGTTGTGATTGACGTGACTGAGAAGGGCATCATGATAAAGGAGGTAGGGTAGAGTAGTGAGATAGCGGCTCTATGAGTAGAGCTCAATGGTTTAAGGGAGGAGACTATGACTTAGAAGGCTAGGATTGAGACCTTAGAGAGAGATGATGTGAGTCTGAGGGTTAGAATTCAAATTCTAAATGTAAAGTTAGCACATGCTAGAGCATAGGAGGGGTAGGGACTTGGGGCTCATGCTCCTTCATCTTCATAGATAGCTCGATCTGGGAGGAGAAGCTCAAGAGATGAGCTAGTTTGGGTTGTTGGGTGACCCACTTTTGATCAAGCACTATACCTTACAATAATCCCTACGAAGTAGAGATATCCACTTTCTATGATGTACGAGCCTTCGACTACTTCAAGTCACTCGAGATCTTGCTCAACTACCCAGATATATACTTCTATGGGAGTAGGATATTTCTGAGCACCACAACCCCTTGGTGGAGATGATGATCCCTAGAGATCTAGGGCTTCTAGGGGGTAGGGTTAATCTATGTGGAGATTCTTTTTATACTATATTTTTGGTGACTGAGTATACTGATGTTGAAGATTATGGCATACCAGTCTGACTCTTTTTTATACATAGACTTTTGAGATATATATAATATATCTTCTTGTATTATGTGACTTTGTATGATTTGATTGCATTTGATTGAATTTATTTTATGATGTTTAAATTTCTTATAATCATGCTTTTGATTTTTAAATATTTTGATCATGCTTAAAATGAAAGAAAAATGATTTGAATTTTGTAGATATATTTTTGAAAAGATGTTTTTGTATGATTATGGAATTAATATATTAGCAATGTTCCTCAAAGAATTTTGTGATGTTATACAACCGTTGTTGGAGATCAAGAAATGTTTCTTTTTCAAAAAAATGTACATCTACATGATTACATGATTTTTAGAGAATGCATTGTTATTTTATGAAGCAATGGACTCTAGTTAGGCCCCATGCAAGCAATATCTATAAGAAAACCTAGACCATTGGAGACTAGGGTGGATTTGAAATCATAAGTCCACTGTTCCTAGCAATGACTAGCAAAAAACTTAAGAAAACTATGCATTTTTCCTTTAAATTTCTCTATGTTTTCTAATTAAAATAAATTTCTCTACTACATTCTATAAATTAAACATAGAAAAAGAAGCACAAAATTACAGAGAATCCCACCAACCTAGAATCCAATTTTGTTGATTTCCATGGATGTCTATTGTTGTATATTTTCTACTAGATGCTATTGATCAGAATGGCCATGATAGGCCGATGTATTCAAAAGTGGCTAAGCTTTGCTAGCCTCTGTTGACCAGAGAGGCCATGCCTACATATGCAAATAAAATTAAAAGAAAAAAATTTGGTGGGTGTCCCATCGTGATCACCATCTATACAATCCCAAGAAGCACACACCTAAACTATTTGTAGCATAATATCAAAGCACAAAACCATGAAAGCGTAAAGAACAAATAATTAACAAAACACAAGATATATTTTCATTAATTCATTTAGAAATTTTATTATAGATATGTCCCTCTTAGGGATACTAATTTATTGATACAATGATTATAAAATATAAATAAACCTTGAATGGGGATGTTGCACTCCACCAGCCTCTTGGAGTCAACACGAATTTGCTCAAGGACTTATGAATGCCTTCTTCTAACTTGCTTGGAGGGATATGATGCCAAATATGCTTTAAATTAGTCTAGGAACCTATGATCTACACTTAGGAAATAACATAGAAATATTAGTAGCATATGTGGTCTCTCATGATGAGACTCTTTTTGAAGATCTGCATAAAAGGCCATAGAAGAATGATACAAGCATACAAATGTAAATATAAGTAGAAATACATAAATAACTTGGAAATCACAATACAAATGCAATGGGAAAGATGAATCTATGCTAATATAAGTTAATAAAGTTGAAGCAATAAGAGATCTATGCTAAAAAATTAGGAAATGATGACTCAAACCCTAGGTTGTGCTTGTAGGTCACTATCGAGAACAACGACCATGAATTGAAACTTTTTGCCTCATGAACCAGGGGCTACGACACTTAATCCTTCATCCGAATTGATGTTCAAGGGTAACCTTCATGTCCAAATATGGATTGGTGATGAAACTCATGTGGAACTGAATGCTTGAATGGTGTGTTGTCATTGCTCAATTGGATAGCACTTTGTTACTCCTCAAGGGGATGTGAAATTGCTCTCCAATTCGCTAGGGCTTCACTGTGTAAAAACTCATATCCTTTCTTGTTCTTGAAAAGATGCATATTTAGGCCTCCAAATTTTTAGATCTTGGCTTTCTGGAGAAGCCAAGATCCAGATCTGCATGTAACTGACTATTGGAGGGAAAGGCTCAGTTCCAAATTTGCATGGAAGTGGCAGTTAGGAGGAGCTTTGAGAGATCCATGCCAAAAACCACTTAAATCCAATGCAAGTGTAGTAATCCTATGTGATTCAGGCCCAAATTCATGGTCTATTTGTGTTTTAGCGCTAGCCACTATCCATAGCAACAACTAGAAATAGTCACTCTAAGCTTCAACGACCTATGTTTGTATCCACTTTGGTTGATAGCGACTGAGCCTGGATGGTCCAGAAATACACCTTTTGAGTGGTTAGGACCACTTCTAGCTCTTGGGAAGGCCCATGATTAGTCATATGGTATTTGGATGTTCCCATATGAGTATTCTTCTAAACATGATGTGTTTTAGTTTTCTACAATTACCATAAGGATACTCATTGTTAAAAAAATAAAAACCCCAATATTTTTCCTCCTTTTAGGACATTTTTCATTCTTTGATCAGATCATATCCATTTTTCTATTGTCCATACCACTTTTTTTGTCAAGTTATTCATTATTGTCCTCCCTTTCTTCCTCCATCAACTCATAACTTGAGGGGATAGACAATATCCATAAAATTCTATTCCAAATCGATCCAATACCCAAACACTCAATTGTGGAATCATGTGTTCAAGAATTTTTTCTCAAGGCTATCATTAAACCTCTTATGTTGTGGTAAAGACCATAACTCACCTTAAAAAAAAACTCTAATTTAATCAATTTGGTATACCTTATGCCTATGATCATACAATTACTCACCCATCATGCTTCAATAAATCAATCAAAGTATTGTGAGAACACCAATCAATGGTTGGTCGACTTACCACATCAAATGATCTCATAGACCTATTTAAGGTTAAGATCCAAGGGGTATTTGGCCATCTATAATTGGGGAATCCTACATTACTCTTGATTTGAGGTAACCTTATGTCACCCTCCTCAATACAAAAGCTATTTTCATCGTTCACTAACCACTATCATCCATTCATCATCATCCATCATTAATCCAACACTAGGTGTCATCTATTTTTGCATCTCATTGAGTTCACATGAAACATGATATAAAAAGATGGAAATATAAACACCAAAAGCATGTCATTTTTTATCCCCGTAAAACCCCAAATTTTAATTAATTTTACAAATACCTAATCAAATCCTCTAATTATGCCTTAATCACTTCTTAACCTCAATTTAAAATTCACAATAAATACACATTAAATACCTAGGTTCCCTTTCACACTCTACCTTCCAATTTATTTTAATTAAAAATTCATTAAAACCCCAAGTCAAAATTCACAATAAATGTGCATTAAATCCCTAGGTCCCTTTCACATTCCACCTCATAATATTTTTGAATTTAAAATTTCTTCATGCTTTCCAAGGCCACTAATGTGGGAAGGTGCCCATTTCCCCTAATAAATATCCATAAATTCCCAAATTCCTTTTCACACTTGGAAATTCTACCACCTCACATCTTGGGCACCCTCCCCCTCCCTCTCACAAATTCCTATAAATACCCCCTCCTTTTCCTCATTTGCAACAATGCATGATAAACCAAAACTATTTTAAAATTTCCACTCAGTCATCACTCACAACCAATCCCTCCCCATTTTTCCCAACACCAATCAACCATGAAGATGAATTTAACCTTCACCATGGTGGTTGCATCCCGAGATCCTGCAAGATTCATTAAATCAACAACAAACAAGACAAATAAATCACAGTAAACCCCCTTAGTTTTTATTGTATTTTATAATATTTTGCATGTCAAATTCTTGTTCTAGTTTAGTTTTGAAATACATTTTATGGTTTATTTACATTATCTTTTGAAACTAGGGCCTAAATAATATAGGCCCGACATATGCTATTGACTTGTTGTTTTTGACTATGTGCAAGAATTCTTAGGAGCTCATGCATTCAAGGATGGTCTAGCTTTCAATCGAAGCCAGAAATCCATCTATAATATGAGGTGGTCATGAAGACACTTGAGCTATCTACTTTTTTAAAAGAGGGCTCTTTCCTTTTTGAAAATCCCCTATTTGTAAGACCAAAATAGGTAATTTGTAAAGGATTATACTTGTTATGTAAATATTTTAAATAACTAATCAAACCTATTGATTATTTGGGATGAGAATATAACATTGTACATATTAAAAGAAAATAAAATAATGTTATCTAAATTTGCTATGACTTTTGAAACATCAACCTAGCTTATCCCAAGGATGCCTTTTGTCTACCATTTATTGATGCTATTTTTAATTCTATTTTAGGGTATAAAATATTGTCTCTTATGGATGGATATTTAGGGTATGAAGAAATCTGAATTTCCTTTGAGGATCAAACTAAAACAACCTTTACTATGCCTCGTGACATAATTTACTATGTTGTCATGCCCTTTAGATTGAAAACGTTGGTGCTATCTATGAACAAGCTATGACAATGTTATTCTATGACCTGATTGGAAAGATAGTGGAGTCTTATATGGATTATCTCTTGGGTAAGTTTAAGAAGCAAGTTGACCACCTAGCTAACTTTTGTATCATATTTGAGTGATTTTTCACTATAAGGTTAAACTTAATTCCAAAAAATGTGTATTTGGTATTACTAGTGGAAAGTTACTAGGCTTTATGGTGTCTCATAGGAGCTTAGATGTTTATCATGAAAATATTAAGGTCATTTATGCTATACATAACCCTTAAACTATCAAAATATATTAAATACTTATTAGGGTATCTTGGAGCCATTAGGTAGTTTATCCCTAAGTTAGCTTTCAAAGTGTAGACAAAAGAAAAATGCACTATGCAAATGAAATAGAAAGAAACACTGAAATAATATTATGGATGAATATCTTAGTACAAATAAACCCTCGTGAGGATTTTACAAATGCTATATCAAAATAAAAGAAATTCATCCCTTTTACAAAGCAAGTAATCAATGGTGTCAGTACTCTTCTTGTCCTACAATCTTTGATAGGTGGGTTTTTAGTGACCACCCATAGATGTGTTGAGTATTTTATGGGTGGGTTTTTGGTGAGCACCATTGGATGTATTGAGTCTTCTATGGGTGGGTTTTTGGTGACAACTGTTAGATATTTCATTATCTTTTCCTGCTGCATAGGAGTATACACACAAGCTCACTACAAGGTATTAATGGTATCAAACAGACATTTTGAGATAAGGATATGATTCAATAAAGTACTAACCTACTATGGAAAAAACTTATGATAATTTGTGAAAAGAAATGTGTAAAAATAAATTTCAAACTATAAACAAAAGACTACCTTACCTTGATTACCTTACTATTGCTTGAATATCTAGATATTTTTTTGGAATCTGTGCATAGGTTGATCATCTAGGGGGCTGATTATTTTCTCTATGGGCTATATAGGATAGGACGTCTATGATTGGTGGTCATCTAGGATTTGATTACTGGGATCTATGTTATCTTGACTCTATCAGAAATGATTTTGTACCTTTAGATGGGTGGTATTTGTCTCTAGTTTTAATCTGATGTTGAGATATGATTTGGTTGGTGTACAACTTCAGAAATGGGATATGGGCATGGAAGGGGATCACATGGATTTACATGATGAAGTGAAGGTAAAGTATGAGGATGACCGTGAATAATAGATAGAAATATTGAATCAAAATTTAGTACTATTGTGTATGAATGGTCCTCATACTCAATGGAGGAAGAGTATATTTATAAATTTTGAATGATAGAGGATGGTAGCATGCAAGTGATATGCACATAAGAATGGAGAGGAATCCTAGGAAGTTTCTCCACTTAGGTGGACAACCAATAATAGATATGCTAATCATAAATTAAGACTATTAAAAATACCATGTATATTTTATATCTATTTATTTATTTTTGTGGTAATCTAGGAAGCATACACCTAAACTAATAATAATTGAAACATCACATAAAGCATGAAAGATAGACAAATTTACAAATAAACAAAAAATAGGGCTTTCTTTTTATTAAATTTTCAATAAATATTGATTACAAATCCATCCCTCTTAGGGATACCCAATGTGATACAATTATTACAATCATAGAACAATCCCCACACAAGGGTAGGTGTAATTCGCAGACTTCCTAAATGCACACGAACTGCTCCAAGGTATCAATGACCTTCTTCCCCATGATTAGAGGAATTTTTTGCCTTGCATATCAACACCCTATTAGTCCTGCATATAATAAACAACAAGAAGCATATTAGTAATAAAGGAGACCTCTATTGATGAGGCTTTGAAAGGAAGTTATACAAGAAGATGCTATGAAAGCTTGAAATCAAGAAAGTGCAAGAAATATTGTAAACATATGTTAAACATGAAATATTGCCATGAAATATGTAAACGAAAGATATAACTATCTATTTAATGCCCTAATTATGAAATAAAAAGTATGAAAGCATGAAATGTAAGCATTATTGTCGTACTTACTACAAATTACAAATGAGAAGAGAGATATCTAACCTCTTAATTATACCAAAAAAAAGTCTCTAAATAAAGCAAATATACTCATGATATGTCTATTCTATTGCAAATGAAATAAATTCTACTGCTAAAACCAAGGAAAAATGGGGATTGAACCTAATCGTGGGTCTATCACATAGTGAGCACTATTAACCGCAGTTGATAGCCATGGCTAAGCCTAAAATGTACTTGCCCTCCAAATGTGGCCTAAATCTCAAATTTTCTTTATGAATTGATGGTTCAAGGGTCATCTCTGTGTCCTCTAGTAGATTTGGTGGTTGAATTACTCTGATTGGTGGTTAATTTCTTGTAATCTCATTTCTTGGTTCATTTAGCCTCTCAAGACCTACATGACTTCAATTTTCATTTCAATATCTTAATAATAGATAAAGGATTTCTCTCAATGCAAGTAGGTGGGTACTAAATTTGATAAGGCTTGACCATTAAAATTATCCTATGCATCTATCTCATTTCCCATTTTGGATGAGGCTCTTATAACCTCTAGGAAGGCTATGTATTAGCTTCTTAAGGAAACCAAGATCAAGAATGGATAGCTGGAGAAGTTGGAGGGAAACTTCTAGATCTTTCCACCTCAAAACTTCTTGGATCTACAACCAATTGGGTCTTATAACCAAATTTGGATCGGCCAAATTCCAACTAATTCTGACTACTAGTCATGGCTCTAAGGCACAATCAGTTTTGTTAACCATGGGTCTTAGTCACGATCAACATCAGTTAGGATAAAATGCCTAAATGAGTGGTTAGAACCATTGCTATACCTTGGTATTTGTCCAATATCTTCCATATGATCTTCTAACATATCCCATATGAGTAGTCGCCTTGACATGGCATGTTTTAGGTGTCTAACAATATCCCTTTTGAGATGCGTTGTGACATCGCCTTGAGAAAAAATATACCTCCTAAAATGATGTTGTAGGTAATATGATGATAATTAGTCTGATAAAAATTAGATACCCCAATTCCAACAAAAGGATGCACATCCTAGAATCATTGCTTCCAACTGGATGGAAGGCTTAAATTGAAAAAGCTTTGGCAAGCTCCAACGGTGATCGAGTAGCTCAGGGCTAATATAGGCTTTCATGCCATATAGATCCAAAAGGAGGATAGCTACTAACTTTACTATCATATTTACTTTTTACCCCAATAGAGGGTAAGCTTATGATAGTTGTTGGTAATGATTCGTAAGACGAATGCAATTTTGACAAGATCAAGGGATATTCTATTGACTTTGATTATGATTATGATATTATGACTACCCCCTCAAGCAACGAGTCAATGAGGGTAATGAAATTTAAAAAATTTATGAGTCGCTTGACCACTATGAAATAATTTGAACAAATTAAAGTTTAGCATTTGAGTACTTGACAAGGCCTTATCAGCTATGATTGCAACTGTCAATAGTAATTGTACATCTCTATCCCTTGGAGTGGTCCAGCCGTAAAGGCCTTCGTAGGGAATCAATATGATAGTAATTCTAATTAGGCATGTCCTAAATCATATGGTTTGATAATTTTATGAAAATGTCATGGAATATTTGACATGAATATATTGTTCCCGTGGAGCAGTCCGGCCATCTGGGCCTTGTTGAGAAGCAACACACCCCCACTGAAAAAATGAATTTCCATCCTTTGAAAATATTTAGCTTTCATTTTACAGTAGGGACCCTCTTGATGTTTTCCAGGTTTTTATTCCAATTTTTGCTTGCCTCCTTCTTCTTCAAGTTTCCTTTGAAAATATTTAGCTTTCATTTTACAGTAGGGACCCTCTTGATGTTTTCCAAGTTTTTATTCCAAATTTTGCTTGCCTCCTTCTTCTTCAAGTTTTGCATATACCAAAGTATCCAAGTAGGCTTGCCTATGGCTTTGATTTCAATTTAGAATTCATTTTTAAAATGTTAGAGTCATTTTTGAGTAAAGAAAATCTTTCACTAAATATGTAAAAATGCAAAATACAGATGAATGAATTCATTAGAGTCAACCTACAATTTCTAGAAAATTTGCTAAGTAATAAAAGCAGCGCGATTTCGTGACCTTTCCATTTTTGGAAACGTCGCGATATCGCGACATTTTCGTTTTTGGAAACGTCGCGATATCGCGACATTTCCATTTTTGGAAACGTCGCGATATCGCGACGTATTTAGACTAAAAGAACCAAGTGATGAGAACGTCATGATATCGCGACAGGTTTGGACCAAAAGGAAAGCTTGTAGAAAATGTCGCGATATCGTGACATGTTTTCGAAAAAAAGTGCCAAGTAGGGAAGGTCACGATTTCTGCAAAAAAAGGAGCCAAAAAAAACCTAAGTCCCGAAGGTGTCACGAAATCGTGATGTCGCGATTTCGCGACGTCGCGAAATCGCGACACAAAAGTAAAAATGAGCCTAAGTCCCGAAGGTGTCGCGAAATCGCGACAAAAAATAAAAAAAGTGCCAAGTCGGGAGACCGTCGCGATTTCGCGACATGTCACGAAATCGCGACATGTCATGTTTGCGACGGAGGAAAAAGAAAAGTGCCAAGTCGGGAGACCGTCGCGATTTCACGACATGTCACGAAATCATGACATGTCACGTTTTCGCGATGGAGGAAGAAGAAAAGTGCCAAGTCGGGAGACCGTCACGATTTTGCAACATGTCACGAAATCGCGACGTCACATTTTCGTGACGGAGGAAGAAGGAAAGTGCCAAGTTGGAAGACCGCCATGATTTCGTGACATGTCGCGAAATCGCGACATGTCGCGGTTTGCAGCAAAAGAGACAAAGAGGCCAAAATGAAAAATAGTTGGAGGAAAGCGTCGTGTTATCACGACACGTGTCAAAAGAAATAAAGCCGACATATAATGAACATTAAGGTTTTGATTTAATAATATTAAAATGCTGACCCTTGCTTTTCTTTTGCAGAGAGCGATACAATTGCATGATGGCGGAAGTAATGACGAGAAAGACAAAGTTAAGCGCAGATTAATCGAGGACCGTCACATTGAAATGGGAGATGCCGAGAATTGCTGGTTCATCCAGATTTTACAGATCTGGCCGCAAAGAGACTTTACGGTGACTAAGCAGCTGCCCATTTAATAGAATATGTCGACAATTGACCGAAAAATGAAAATATCTACACACAGTTACCGAAATTTGCCGATGGACGCATTTAACGAAGAATTTATGGTGAAAGTAATGGCGTGCAGAGAATTTCAACTCAGGGGTGGCTCTACGAAGATAAAATGTCAGAGAAGTCGGTGACTCATCCGAATTTCTCTGAGGAATTAATGAGACCCTCCCGGCAAGTGCACCAGAAAGATGAAGATATTTACTTGCAGTTACAGATGGATGAGAATAACATCAGATCATGCCTTTTCCATTTATGGCAAGTAACTGCACTAAGATTTGCAGAGTGGTTAGGGTTTATTCAAAACTCTATTTTTAAAAGGGCTTATATTGTAAAACCCGGGGTAGTAAGGTTAAGAGGATAAAATTTAGGGTTTGAGAAGAAGATATTCCTAAAAAGATCAGGGTCTATCCCGGGTCTATAAATACTTCTTCTGAATGTAAATCACGGGAGGCGAAAACTTAGAAATACAAGCTATTGGAGCAATTTCCTGCAAATCTTGTTTGAATGCTTTGTTCTGGACTTAGAGTTGGTGTGATTTTTGTTTTTTGTGATAGCGTGGCTAGGAGCCTAATCTCTTTCAGATTGTGATAAGTTCATCTTCTTTTGTTTTCATTTCATTAAGGTTTATTTAATTTATGTTGTAGATCTGTGTTACCAGGATTGGATATGCTGCTAGGCTTCATTTTCTTTATTGTATGTTAGGGAAAATTACAGATTTAAGGTTCAGGCCTGTTCTAATTGCTCTGTCCTCACTGTGCGAGCTAGGCTACTGGTGAGAGATACCAATTTTAACCGACTTCCCTTCTGTTTATAATTTTTTGTTAGATCTGTTTCATCTTTGTCTTATGCTCTTAGTTGAAAGTGATCTTAGAAAGCTGGACACTTTCCTCTTTGATTTGTTCTATTGTGAAGCTAACCGGTATAACTAAAATTGGTAGTTTTGGTTTTGCAGTTTAAGTTAGATAAACTTCTCTTTCTGCCCTACCCTACTCTCTCTGTTCCACCGTGAAATGATCCATTTTTATCTTTCTTTAAATTTGTCTTTTATTTAAATCTGCTAAAGCATAAAGAGCTAGATCAAAGAACCGATTGTAAATCCGATTGTCCACAAAGATAACCAACTCCAAAAACATTACTGAACTGAAGTCCCGAGCCCGTTGTAAGGTAACAGACAGTCCACTTGAAACTATTCCAGAAGCGGAAAAGAGTGAATAGACATTCGACCCAACTCTGTAACTCACACCTTGGATATCCAACAAGATCCTAAAGTGAGTGGGATTTATCCCGTATAAGTGTTATCGGTATTTTATGCTCATTCTTCACAGGGTGTGTATAAAAGTCGAACCAACATTTAAAATTGGCGCTAGAAGGAGGGCCCACTGAACTCCGTTCAGTATTGTAAGTTGTCTGTGCAGAGTCTGGTGTTTTATCTTTTGAATCCTTTTCCCTCCTCTTTAGCTCTTTTTAAACTTGTTTGTTTGAGTTTTTGCCTAAACAGCGGAACTCAACACCAATATTTAAAATTGCTAGAAAAGAGGACCTAAAGTTCAGTAGTCTGTTAAGGATTGTAAGGTTGTAAGTGCTGGTGAAAAGCTGGATTCTAATTATAGAGTAACAAGGTCCCACTCCAGAGCTGGAGAGCTCCTTGTGCCTGAGTTAGAAACTCCCAGAAGAAGCAGCCTCAGAAGGGCCAAGTCCTTGTCTGAAATAGTTTTGTCACCACTTGTAGTTACTCCAACTGCAACTGAAAATATCATTGTCAATCAAGTAATAATGGCAAACTGGTTAGGTTCCACTGCCTTAAATATCTCGGGTGCAGCCCATGACCTGCCCAGAAATCCTGAGAGATATCTTCCCAGATACAAGCATGATGGAACTAGGACAGCAGAAGAACATCTAGTAGCATTCAAGAATGCTCTAAAATTGTTAAATGTACAGCATGAAGATGTGGCTTGCAGATTGTTCCCGTTCACTCTCCAGGAGGGAGCTTACGATTGGTT
Source organism: Wollemia nobilis (assembly GCA_028583015.1). Taxonomy (NCBI): domain Eukaryota; kingdom Viridiplantae; phylum Streptophyta; class Pinopsida; order Araucariales; family Araucariaceae; genus Wollemia; species Wollemia nobilis. The sequence goes on from JAQPPZ010017052.1 coordinate 11,477,688, forward strand.
TCTAAATCTCACTAACGATTCTATTACCAGTTGGAATGACTTGGAAAAGGTTTTTGTATCACAGTTTGGTGAGGTAATAGATCCCAGTGTATTATATCAGCAGTTTTCTGGTATTAAAAGAGAAATAAATGAATCTGTCAGATCTTACAATGTTAGATTTCAGAAGGCTTATGGTAGACTGATTGGTTATTATGTGCCAAATGCAGACCTGGCATTAGAGATTTTTAGGAATTCTCTAGATCCAATGACTTCTGTTTTCTTGAAAAGAGATCCCTCTATTACCAATCTAACAGAGGCTTACAAAGAAGCTTTGGTTCTGGAAAGACAGTTGGGACCCCAACCTTTAAATGCTCATCAAATTCCTTTGGTCACACAAGCTGCCCCTATTTTCAATCCCATACCACATCAGATGATGTTGCCAGTGTGTCAGACTCCACCATCAGGAAATCCATTGGCTGTAACACCTGCTGAAAATGTACAGAACCCAGGTAAAGAAGCTGATAATGCAAGAGTTGAAGAAGTGTCAAAAATAGTCCAAAAGTTGGCCAATGATTTTTTGAGTTTTAAAAGGCAGGTTTCTACTGGGGAGAACTCAAACAGGTATTCCTATCAGCAGAACAGATTCACTCGGCCCCCATACGAACCCAATAAGGATTATAAAGGTAAAGGTCATGATGTAAATATTTGTGATTTGGCTTTGCCTAACTGGTGCAGGATACATGCTACTTCTCAGCACGGGGAGTTGGATTGTTTGGAATTTTGTAACGCCTTTGAAGCTTTGTCTGGGGAGTTGATTTCTCCTGAACATCAAAGAAATGCGGATGGCCCAAGTTCATCCAGCCACAGTGCAGCTATGGTCTTGGATTCTTTCACTTTCCTGGGTGAATCTGAGAATGTAGTTGAAATGCCTATGGATGAGGTGCAGGCTTTTCAACAATACAGGAGGGACAACTACAACCTCAGAAATAGAAATTCGGAGCCCAACACTACATCTACCCCTCCGGACAACTCCCACAATGTTCCTCCAGATCCATCTTCAAGCAATAACCCATCTCCACCCAAGGGAGGAAATCCGAGAGGACCAGATGCTTTTGTCCCTCCACTCAATAAGGGATATAATATAGTGGAGGACATGAAGAAGATCAAAGCCAACATCACTCTTCATGAGTTGGCCCAAATTTCAGAACAGAGGGATAACTTGATTAAAACATACTCTGGGCCTACTACAAAATATTTGGACAGGGGAAAGAAGATGGCAAATGCAAATGTAGCCATGTATAAAGAGAAGACTGAAGTTTCGCCTTTTCTACTGACTGTTCGTATTTTTGGGAAAAACTTACACAACTGTCTGGTAGATTCGGGTGCTTCAGCTAATGTTATGCCTTTGGCCATTTGTCAATAGTTGGGTTTGACCCCAATGAAGTCTGAAAGAAGAGTTGTCCAATTGGACAAATCAGAGGTTAAAGTAGTAGGTGAACTTCAGAATATCCATATCCAGTTAGCATCTGAGCCAAGGGCACAACACAGAATTGAAATTCAGGTGGTGGATATTCCTGTGGGGTACGGGATGCTTCTGAGCAGGGATTGGTCGAAATATTTGAATGGATACTTGGCAACTGACTTTTCACACATGTGGTTGCCATGGAAAGGAGTGGCAAACCAATTAAGGGTTGAAAGAGAACCCAGATACAAACATACGATCACTGAATATAATGCAAAAAATGAGACTGTAAATATTGTTGATGTAGATATTGGAGTTTATAATTTAACAACGGGACAAAATGAGAAGTTTAGTAAAGCTCATCCTGTTCATAGTAATGAAGTTTGGACGCTTCATGTGGATGGGGCTAAATCTAAACAGGGTTCTGGTACAGGGGCAGTCCTTAAAGGGCCTGAGAGTCAGACATATTTTATGTCTTATCGCCTACAGTTCCCTTGCACAAATAATTTAGCGGAATACGAAGCACTGGTATTAGGATTGAAATTTGCTTTGGACAGAGGTGTAAGAAATATCCAAGTTTTTACAGATTTAGAGTTGGTGGCTAATCAAGTTAAAGGTAAATTCCAGTGTAAAGCATCTTATTTAAAAGGATACAAACACCGAGCATGGGATCTCGTGGAAGATTTTGATGCTTTTAATTTAACGCACATACCTAGAGAGCAGAATTCACGTGCAGATGTCTTGGCTTCATCAACCGCAAGTCTGAAACCACTGGAAGAATTCAAATGGAACAAGTTTTCGATTGAGTTAGTCCCTTGTCCTTCGGTCCCAAATAATGTGGATAATTTTCAGGTTTTCTCTGATGACCAGCAGATTATAAATTTTTTACAGAGTACCAAAGCGTTTGAAAATGCTATAATCGATGATGGACAAAGGGATACTCTGCTGGAGCAGTTAGACGATGAAAGGGGAATAATAAGGTTGAAAGATAACAAAATTCCAAAAGGGATGGTAGAACTGGAGCGGCTCTTTGATGTTGACCAAATCAAGCAAAAGGTGAGTTCTGAGGATTCTATGGGTGTAACAAACAGTGAGACTGAGAACCTGAACGTGGGGACTGAAGAAGATCCCAGGCACCTCAAGTTGGCTAAAACTTGTGACCCAAAAATAAAAAGAAATATGATTGATTTTCTTCACAGGTCCAAGGATGTTATGGCTCGGTCTTACAAAGACTTAAAGGTTTTTGATCCGAAAGTTTACACTCATGTTATACCTTTAAAAGAGTTTTGCAAACCTTTCCGGCAAAAACAGAGGCATGTCAACGCTCTGCTAGAGCCCCTCATCCAGAAGGAGGTAGAAAAATTATTGAGTGCCGCCATTATTTTTCCCGTTAGGCATTCTACTTGGGTGGCCAATTTGGTGCCGGTCAGAAAGAAAAATGGAGAGATCCGCTTGTGTGTGGATTTTAGAAATTTGAACAAGGCATCTGAGAAAGATAATTATCCTCTGCCTTCCATGGATGAGGTGTTACAGATTGTCAATGGTTCGGAAATGATGTCTTTCCTAGACGGTTTCTCAGGGTATAATCAGATATTAGTTGAAAAGGAAGACAGGATGAAAACTGCCTTCACAACCAAGTGGGGAACTTTTGCCTACAAAAGAATGCCATTCGGATTGATTAATGTCGGAGCTACTTTTCAACGTGCGATGGATCATGCTTTCAAAGGCCTTATGGGTAAGTGCATTGTTGTTTACATGGATGACTTAACAGTTTTCTCTAAATCTCGGTTTGACCACGTAAAACACTTGGAGTCTGTGTTCAACAAATGCGGGGAGTTCGGCATTTCTTTGAATCCGAAGAAGTGTGTTTTTGGTGTAACGGAAGGAAAGCTCCTTGGGCACTTGATCACCAAAGATGGCATTTCCATGGATCCTGACAGAGTTGAAGCCATATCCGACATACCCTTTCCCAACTCTAAGAAAGAGTTAAGATCCTTTTTTGGGAAAATTAACTTTGTCAGGAAGTTCATCTCTGGTTTTGCAGAAATAGTCAAGCCACTGAATGACATGCTAAAGGAAACTGCTCAGATTGCCTGGACAACAGAAGCTAAAACAACGTTCCAAGAAATCAAGACTGCCATCAAGCAAGCTCCAGTTCTAGTGAGCCCAGATTTCAGTGCAGATTTTTACTTGTACACCTTTTCTTCTGAACACACACTTGCTGCAGTTCTGACCCAACGAAGAGAAACGGGGGAGCATCCAATTGCTTTCAAGAGTACCAATTTAAAGGGGGCTGAGCTAAAATATTCTCGCTTAGATAAACAAGCCTATGCCTTGGTGAGAGCGGTTAAGCAGTTCAGGCACTACATACTAAGAAGCAGAGTTCATGCTATAGTTCCTGACCCAGTTGTTAAATACCTATTAAGCCAGGACGAATTGGGTGAACTAAGAGGTAATTGGGTTACAAGACTGCAGGAATACGACTTAGAAATTTGGCCTGCAAAATTAATCAGAGGACTTGGTTTGTCTCGACACATTGCCGAAATACCCGTGCAAGAAGAAATTAATCAGTTGAATTTTGGATTCGATGACTGGTATGGAGATATTATTCATCTGCTGCAATTTGGAATTTGTCCATCTCACTTGAATAGAACCCAAAGGAGAGCACTAAAACTGAAAGCTGCTCATTATCTCCTCAAAGGAGGCAACTTGTATAGAGAAAATTATGCTGGCATTTTCTTAAGATGCATTTCTCAGAGTGAAGTCAATGAGGTGATGTCCAATTTTCATGAAAAGTTAGGGGCAGGGCATTCCTCGGGATCTGCTATTGCGCATAAAATATTGAGAGCAGGCTATTACTGGCCTACATTGTTTAAAGATGCGCATCAGCATGTGAGAACTTGCCATCAGTGTCAAACTTTTGCATCCAAAGAGGCCAATCGAGCTCTACCATTGCACCCTGTTGTAATAAATAAACCTTTTATGCAATGGGGACTTGATTTTGTGGGAGTGATAAACCCAAATTCTTTAGCAGGGCATAAGTATGTTCTAACAGCTACTGATTACTGCACAAGATGGGTTGAAGCAGCAGCCACCATGAGAAGTACAACTCATGAAGTGATCAAATTTCTAGAGTCAAATGTCATAACCAGGTTTGGGGTTCCTCTGAATTTGGTGTGCGATAATGGACCAGCCTTCCAATCATTAGAGTTTGCAGAATGGGCATACCAGATGGGGATAGTTATCAGATTTTCATCCAACTATTATCCCCAAGGTAATGGACTAGCTGAGTCCACGAATAAGAATTTAATGAATGCCATTAAGAAATCTGTAGCGGACAAACCCAGACAATGGCATACATTATTGAAATATGCACTTTGGGCTGACAGGATAAGATATAAAGTGGCTCTTAAGACTTCCCCATTTGCTTTGTTGTATGGTACTCAGCCCATTGTTCCCATCTCTCTGAAATTACCTACTTATCAATTTGTTTTAGACTATTTTGAGGATCAAGCGGATGCAGAGGCTCGTGTTTTGGATCTAACTAATTTACAGGATGAACGACTCCAAGCCCTGGAACATTTCAGTCGGCACCAAGAAACCGTCAAGCGCTGGTTTGACAAAAGAGCCAGAGTGAAAGCTTTCAGACTTGCAGACCTGGTGCTTCTATGGGACAAGGCCCATGAAAAGAAAGGTAAACACACAAAGTTGCAGCCGCTATGGATAGGGCCATACCAGATTGCTGAGATCCTGGGTAATAACGCATTTCGTTTACAGGACCTTGATGGTAATTTTTTGAACCTCCCTGTTAATGGTCAATACCTAAAGCATTATTTCTCAGTTGTTCCATCCAATATATCATTTGAATGAATCACAAAGACGTTGTAACATGTGTATACATTGTAAATAAGCTTTGAAGTAGTTTGTTTTATTTTATTTTGTTTGATTTTAAAGGTCTGTGTTTTATCCTTTGGGGTCTGTACAAAGTAGTTTGTTTTATTTTATTTTGTTTGATTTTTAAAGTTCTGTGTTTTATCCTTTGGGATCTGTACAAATTTCTTTAGCTTTTAAAATTCTTTCTCTTTTTTTAGTTTTGCCTGGGCAGCAAAGAAAAAGTCAGCCTTCTAAAATTATTTTATTCTGAGTTCAAAATCCAGTGTTCATTATTCTAATTGAGAGATAGTCTGCTTAAACTGAACAGTGGAACTATTTTGTTATTCAGAACAATAGTAGAAAGATGATTGGATTTTGTGTCTTGCTTGCCACAATTATTTTAATTATAAAGAAACTGCTATACTGTTTGGCTGGAGAAACTCCCAGGGAATCCAAGAAAAGTTGGTCATAAGAGGGGACTCTGATTCGTGAAATTATTTGAGTATCCATAGAGGCTATCAGTACCCAAGCTGAAGCAGTTCCAGATTGATGAAATATTAAAAAAAAAAATTGTTCTTTTTTAAGGCTTTTCAGATTTCGGTATATTTCAAAGGAGAGAGAGAGAAGGTGAAAGTTGAGCAAGACAACATAAAACTGGCACTCTGTTATTTTCTATAAAAAAAAAAAAAAGTTATGTAATGAAAGAGATAGCCAAGGCTTCAGAAGATGTTTTCTTTTACCAAGTTGTAGATACTACCTCACAGTTGTGGATCAGGGTCGTGAAAATCTAAAGAGTAACTCTGTCGAGGTTGTAAAAGGCTAAACTAGTAAACAGAGCCCTACTCGGTTTCCCCTTTCTAGAAAAGTTGATCAATCCAGAGTACAACATTCGAAGGCCCAGTCATTCTTGAAGAAAGTTTTATACGCTTATAATTGCACATCAGAAATCTTCCTTAAGTGATTCAACCTAGTATGTCCTTGGGAAATTTTAACAACTATCAGGTAGTAGTTAAATTATTTTGAAGAATATTTGTGGCAAGGCATGGTACATGGTCTATATTGTTTTGAAACTAGAGTCCTGGATTCTAAAATAGTGCTACTATTTTACCCGCAGATATCGCCATTTGTTGAGAAGCAACACACCCCCACTGAAAAAATGAATTTCCATCCTTTGAAAATATTTAGCTTTCATTTTACAATAGGGACCCTCTTGATGTTTTCCAGGTCTTTTAATTCCAAATTTTGCTTGCCTCCTTCTTCAAGTTTTGCATATATCAAAGTATCCAAGTAGGCTTGCATATGGCATTGATTTCAATTTAAAATTCATTTTTAAAATGTTAGAACATTTTAATGTATAATAACATCTTTCTTCTAAAATCCTATGATGAATTCATTAGAGTCAACCTACATTTTAATTTCTTCCTTTTCATCAACTTCTCTTTGGAAAAATGACTTTTTTTGAAGCCAAGTATAGTCCGAATCGCGACTAATGACGTCGCGAATCGTGCGGCACGAAGGTCCAAATACCGTCATCCGAAATCACGACCAAGAAGAAGGGGTTTCGATCGCGACAAAAAAGAGCCAAGGCGAAACGAGCAAAAGAAAAGTGCACAAGGGTGCACGATCGTGACCAGCAGGTCGACGCAAACGACAAAAAAAGGGGAGACATCATGTCGCGGTTTCACGGAAAAGAGACAAAGAAGCCAAAATGAAAAACAGCTGGAGGAAAGCGTCGTGTTATCGCGACACGTGTCAAAAGAAATAAAGCCGACATATAATGAACATTAAGGTTTTAATTTAATAATATTAAAATGCTGACCCTTGCTTTTCTTTTGCAGAAAGCGATACAATTGCATGATGGCGGAAGTAATGACGAGAAAGACAAAGTTAAGCGCAGATTAATCAAGGACCGTCACATTGAAATGGGAGATGCCGAGAATTTCTGGTTCATCCAGATTTTATAGATCTGGCCGCAAAGAGACTTTACGGTGACTAAGCAGCTGCCCATTTAATGGAATATGTCGGCAATTGACCGAAAAATGAAAATATCTACACACAGTTACCGAAATTTGCCGATGGACGCATTTAACAGGAGAATTTATGGTGAAAGTAATGGCGTGCAGAGAATTTCAACTCAAGGGCGGCTCTACGAAGATAAAATGTCAGAGAAACTGGTGACTCATCCAAATTTCTCCGACGAATTAATGAGACCCCGCAGGCCAAAAAGCCCGAATGAAGATATTTACTTGCGATTACAGATGGATGAGAATAACATCAGATCATGCCTTTTCCATTTATGGCAAGTAACTACACTCAGATTTGCAGAGTGGTTAGGGTTTATTCAAAACTCTATTTTTAAAAGGGCTTATATTGTAAAACCCGAGGTAGTAAGGTTAAGAGGATAAAATTTAGGGTTTGAGAAGAAGATATTCTTAAAAAGATCAGGGTCTGTCCCGGGTCTATAAATACTTCTTCTGAATGTAAATCACGGGAGGCGAAAACTTAGAAATACAAGCTATTGGAGCAATTTCTTGCAAATCTTGTTTGAATGCTTTGTTCTGGACTTAGAGTTGGTGTGATTTTTCTTTTTCTGTGATAGCATGGCCAGGAGCCTAATCTCTTTCAGATTGTGATAAGTTCATCTTCTTTTGTTTTCTGTTTCATTAAGGTTTATTTAAATTATGTTGTAGATCTGTGTTACCAGGATTGGATATGCTGCTAGGCTTCATTTTCTTTATTGTATGTTAGGGAAAATTACAGATTTAAGGTTCAGGCCTGTTCTAATTGCTCTGTCCTCACTGTGTGAGCTAGGCTGCTGGTGAGAGATACCAATTTTAACCGACTTCCCTTCTATTTATAATTTTCTGTTAGATCTGTTTCATCTTTGTCTTATGCTCTTAGTTGAAAGTGATCTTAGAAAGCTGGACACTTTCCTCTTTGATTTGTTCTATTGTGAAGCTAACCGGTATAACTAAAATTGGTGGTTTTGGTTTTGCAGCTAAGTTAGATAAACTTCTCTTTCTGCCCTACCCTACTCTCTCTGTTCCACCGTGAAATGATCCATTTTTATCTTTCTTTAAATTTGTCTTTTATTTAAATCTGCTAAAGCATAAAGAGCTAGATCAAAGAACTGATTGTAAATCTGATTATCCACAAAGATAACCAACTCCAAAAACATTACTGAACTGAAGTCCCGAGCCCGTTGTAAGGTAACAGACAGTCCACTTGAAACTATTCCAGAAGCGGAAAAGAGTGAATAGACATTCGACCCAACTCTGTAACTCACACCTTGGATATCCAACAAGATCCTAAAGTGAGTGGGATTTATCCCGTATAAGTGTTATCGGTATTTTATGCTCATTCTTCACGGGGTGTGTATAAAAGTCGAACCAACGAGCCTTCTTAGGGATTGAAATGAAGCATAACAATTCAATGATGACTAATTTACCTCAAATGTCCTTATGGTAATTTAATCATCTTGCCATATTGCATGGAATGAAATTTGATGCAATCGCCAAGTGTAGAGGGTAAATCACTAGATACGAGGCACATTTGACTTTTGATTTATCTAAATTTTTTTATTATTTTTTTAATAGTTTTTGACAATTCTGGTCAAATGGGTAATTTTAATTTTAATTTTTGAGACCCCTCATGATGAAATTTTTAGGGTAACTATGTCCATTTTCTAGCTACGGGTGACAAGAGCAGCTAGAAATTGTAAATTTCTTAGTCATGGCTCATACCCGCGGTTGGAAAACCCTAGTTTTGCACCCACGGGTGCCAACCACGATCAGGGGAAAAATTGGAAATATTTAAGAAATTTTGCGCAATTTTTTAATCTCATTATTTACTATTGCAATTGAGAATCTGAGAGCTTTGAGAGGTGAGAACATGAATTTGATATAGAATGCTATTGCAACTCGACATCACTACCACTTGTACTAATGGCAGACCAACCTGAAGGAGTTGGTGCTACTAAGGTAGAAGCACACAACTCACTAATTATTTTCTTTTATCAGTTTTAAAATTAACCTCACTAAATAATGGGCTAATGAACATCACTAAACTATCAGTAAAGAACCTCAATTTAATTAGTTTTAGCTTAGGTTAGCTTAGGGGGTTAGGGTTTAATTTTTTTTTGGGAGTCTTAATATGGGAAATGACCCTGAAAAGGTCATTTCTCCTAGCTACGGCTGGTAGGAACGATTCCCAATTATCAAATTGGAAGTCACGGTTGTCAGCCATGGCTAGATTCAAATTCCAATGGTCATCAAATTGACCGCCATCCTGACTGCGTGTTTGAGCCGTGGTTCAACAACTTTAGGAATTTTTTTTAATTTTTCAATTTTTTTTTAAATTTTTTTAGCAAATTCAATTAATTTTTTGGATTTTAGAGGTGCTAGTTTTCATATTTTTTGGTGTTTTTGAGATTTTATGATTTTGTTTGTCATTTTGAAAGCTATTTTTGATTTTTTTTTATTATTACCTTATTATTCTGCTTTCCACCAAAATTTAACTATGAGGGCGAGGGAATCTAAGATCCTTTGTAACCTACATGGTGCATTGACACCCGTAGAGCTGGATTGGATTGGGGCTATGGGATTTGGATACATCTTGTGCCTACCCACCATCTAGGTTGATCAAGCCTATATTACTACATTGGCCTAAAATTGGGATGCGCGGACCAATACCTTTCACCTACCAATAGGTGAGATGACCATTACGTTGGAGGATGTCTACCATATCTTTTGAATCCCTCTTGATGGTGAGGCCATCACATCTTTGTCGATCAAGGTGAATCAGGTAGTGTTAGATCACATTTTAGGTGGTCATAGTGGGGCAACACAATGACACTCGAACCATGGAGGGGTCCAAATTGAGCACTGGTACACTCAACAGGTCTTCTCTCAACGAGCAACTATTTTTATGCACCTGGTCATGCAGATTGTCCTGCCCAACTCTTCTAGAGTGAGGTTCACTTGGAACATTCTGGATAGGACTATGGAGGTCCTAGTGAGTCCAAATGACTAGCCCTTGATCCTATCCTAGGGAAGTGCCTTACTAGCACAAATTTATAATGAGTTGTACTAGATAACTCAGAGAAGCAGGGTGGGTATCAATTGCAGCTTACTACTTCAGATCTAGGGATGGTAGTATATAAAGATTTAGCACCCTATCAAATTACCACTCGATATTGGTTCCATTGAGGAGGCACATCAGTGTTACATGAAATACTGGCCTCATGATCAGGAGGGCTTTAGGAGTAGGTCTCAAGTAGGAGATCTATCCTACTACATTAGATAGTTTTTGTGACTGCAGGAAGACCAGGTGGACTAGCACCCATACCTAGATTTCCCTTCATGGATGAAGGCTGATGACTGGTTGCATCACGCATGCAGAGATAAATGGCTCCTAAAATACAAGTTCAAGGTATAGGAGTTATTTTACTTCTCTTGTGTCACCCGATAGTTTGGGATTAGGTAAGAAATACCAGAGTCGCCTTCCATCTACTATTACCTCGCTCTAGAGAGGGACCTGACCTGGCCTAGGATGACTCAACTAGGCAACAAGGATGATGACTTTTAGGAATCAAGTCTGATAGATATAGGAACTACTCTTAACTATGAAACATGGTGGACACTCAGGGTATGGTAAGGTTTTGAGGGCCCCTTAGATAGGACAACATATGACATAGTTGAGGGTGTATAGGGAGTCAAGGTCGATCCTCATGATTGTCAAGTCTGTTAGAGGACTGAGGGTAGATGGGGTGAGGGAGGAGCTTCAGAGTATGCACCTCCGACTAAGGAGTATGGTGAAACTCTCGAGGAGGGTGAGACCACACCTAAAAGTGAGGTCAGGCAGCTCAGGACCTAGGTTTCCAACCTAAAAAATTAGGTAGGCTCTCTATAGACACAACTTCTACATCGAGACACATCTATTGCCACCTTAAACACAAAGGTTGGGGATCTACAATCTTGACTCACGATAGGGTAGTATCAGTGGTGTAGCTACGAGGAGGATAATACCACTCTATAGTCTAGGATTAACTCAATAGGGATAGAGATACAATGGGTTATAGGCCAATGCATCCTTCTACAGTCCTAACTAGATGCTCTAAGGGTGTAGTATGATGTGCTCAGGGCTGGAAGTAAGGACCCCTCCTCTTCACAGGTTGCTCTAGTGCCTCTAGCTACTCTTGTAGCTCCTGTAGCATAGGTATCAATAGATATGGACTAGGCAGTAGAGATCATATGACTATGGGCTCTGGTGCAGTAGTACATTAGTAGTATTACAATAGATGCTTCCTATATATCTACTCTAAGGGGAGAGATAGGGATACTCGGTGGTCAAGTTCCTGAGAGATTTGATGCTCCAGGATTTCAGAGGAATCATACTTGAGAGATAGGGTAATCCTCAGCTAGATCTAGTTGTAGGTCACACAGGTTAGAGAGGACCTCAGGTGCTAGCTCTAGTAGGACTCACAAGGAGGGTGGAGGTGATGGTGGAGCCTCTTAGATTGTGGGTGTAGGCACTTTTTAGTATTGATATGATAGATGAGATTATACCATTTTTGAGTGTAAGTTTGAGGACCATTTTTAGTATTGATATTATATATATAATCTGACATTTGAGACTTATTATATGTGTGAATTTTATATGTTTTATTGTTTATATTTTATGAGATGCATATGGATGCAATGCTTATATGTTATGCTGATTTTATGTTATGTGATGTGATGTATGGATGACATGCACTAGATAACTATGGAATGTATGATTAGATGTTATGATATACATGTATATATGGACTATGTATGATGAATGTATATGTATGCAATGTTTACTATTAAATGCAAGTATAATTTGTTGTACTTGTATGCATTTAATTTATAATATGACATAATTTATGCCATGTATGTATTGCATAATTTTTCTATGATGAGTGCTATGTAAATGAACATGTATGTTTTAATCACTTAAAACATAATGTATGAATGCAATATGTTTTAACAATCATGACATGTAATTGTTATATCTTTGTATAAAAATTGAAAAAAATTGTACACCCCTATGTGAGATGCAATGTTGTATTGTTTCTATTCATAAGCTTTTGTAAATTAAAATAATATGTATAACATAGTCAGTGGCCATTTAAATATCATTTCTAAAATCCATACGGTATCTAACCTATATTAAAAATAGTTATATAAACAAACTCTCATAAAAAAATGATATTTTGAAAATTACATTGAAAATTGATTGTTGTTATTTGGGAATTTTTGAGGTTTTCCATGAGACTCAAACACCCTAATTGACTTATCAAAAGTTGTATAATGGCCATACTAGAATTCTAAAGCATAAGGTTTTCACTAGGATAGACCCTAACTATTCATTACCAATGTGTGTGCAAGTGAGTATTTTAGATAAAACATAAACATATCCCGATGTCAGGTGGGATTATTTCAGCCCATTGCTAATATTGGGGATCCTCAAATATCTATCCAATACTAGGTTCAAATTTTAGTTGGATGTAGACCACTAGGTGATATACGATATGAAGAACACAAGCTTATACTGAGAGGGGGGTGAACAGTATAGCGCCCACTTTTTACTTTCTTTCCAAACCAATATCAATCAGTGTCCTTAATTGCAATAACCAAATATAGTAGTGTGCATTAATGACATAGATTGTAATAGTAAGTAAGAGCACAAATCACCATATGCAATTGAGACACAAGATTTAACGTGGTTCCCCTAATGTGGGGTAGTCCACAAGATAATCTCCTATTTTATTTTCTACCCTTTCTTTGAATACTTTGAAATGCTCAAATGCCTCTAATTTTTCTTTTAGAAAAACAACCCATCATTCTAGAATAATCATCTATGAACAACATGAAGTAGCTTTCACCTTCCATGATTTTGGTTCTCATAGGACCACATAAATTAGTATGAATCAATTCTAAAACTTTGGAAGAGGAATATTATTTTTCCTTGAAATTTGATCTTGTCTGCTTTCCATACTAACACTGTGCACAAATTGTATTTTAAGGTCTTTTTATCTTTGGTAGATCTCTGAAAATTTGTTTGTTTCTTATCCTTACTATGTTGTCAAATTTCAAATGACACAACCTTTTATGCCATAACCAAATTTCTTCTTCTTGAGATAGAAGACATTTTTCCCTTTTTATTTCGCTAAGCATGTAGAGATTATTATTGGTTCTTTTTGCATTTGCAACAAGCTTCCCTATTTTTGTTTCCCTAATTTTGCATCTTGTAGAGGAAAAAGTAACTATGCACCCTCTATCACAAAGCTGACTTACACTCAGTAGATTGTGTTTTAGACCCTCAACATAAAGTACACCCTATGTAGTACTATTTTCATCATTCAAACTTAAATTTACTCTCCATTTTATTTGAGTTGAAGCATTCTCACCAAATCTCGTAGATCCGTTGTTGTTACTTTTTAGAGAAATGAACTTATCCTTATACCCAGTCATATGACTAGAGCACCCACTATCAATATACCATATATCTATCCTATAACCTAGTAGAATCTACCTTTAAGCTTGTTAGCATTTCTAAAGGAAGTCACTCTGATACCAATTGAAGAACACAAGCTTATATCGAGAGGGGGGGTGAATAGTATAACACCCACTTTTTACTTTCTTTCCAAACCAATATCAATCAGTGTCCTTAATTGCAATAACTAAATATAGAAATGTGCATTAATGACATAGATAGCAATAGTAAGTAAGAGCACAAATCACCACACATAATTGAGACACAATATTTAATGTGGTTCCCCCAATATGGGGTAGTCCACAAGATAATCTCCTTATAATATTTCACAAATAAATAGGGATCCTTATCCCAATACAAATGATTACTTTGATCTGCTCAAAGCTAGGTTATACACTGATCTACTCATATGGGCAATCCACTAATCTGCTCAACAAGGCAATTCACTGATCTACTCAACAAAACAATCCATGAATCTACTCAACTAGGCAATCCTGATCTGCTCAGGTAGGAAATCCACTGATATGCTTAGTAAGGCAATCCATTGATCTTCTTAGCTAGGCAATCCACTAATCTACTCAACTAGGCAATCCTAATCTACTCAAGTAGGATATCCACTGATCTACTCATCTAGGAAATCCTGATCTACTTAGGTAGGCTATCCACTGATCTGTTTCAACAAGCTCACCAAGAACCTGCTCAAAATTTGCTTCAGAAAGCTCACCAAGAACTTGCTCAATTCTACTCAGCAAGCTCACCAATAACTTGCTCAAATATGCTTAGAAAATCTATCCACAAATCTATCCCAAAAGCCTTCTCAAAGGCTCAATCATGCATGCACAAAAGCTACCTCAAATATATTTAGAAATATATCCCAAAAGCCTTATCAAAGGCTCAATAAATCATGCACTAAAGCTACCTTAAATCTATCCAAAAATATATGAAGGCAAGGCTCAATGATGAACTCAACAATGAATGACAATGCACTCTTCAATGGATGACAACAATGATCCAAAATTATCTCAACTCAAATAAATATCAACTCAACTCAAATCAAATCAATATCGACTCAGCTCAATCTTATAGAAGCATTAAGATAATTGTTAGAGACTCAATATGTTCTATTCACAAACTCAATTTCTTTCTCATCTCAAACTCAACTCAAATAAAAATATAGAATAGTTTGTTTCATGTAACTTGAATAACCACTTCACACAATCACTTGAATAGGCTCAAACAACTCTACACAACCAATCACCACAAGGAACAACTTTTTATCACAAACCCTAGTTCAAGCATGAATCAATCAACTCAAAATGTTTCCAACAATGGTCAACCACAAATCTCACATAACAATGATACTCATGTTCTCCTCTAACTCAAGTTCAATTTATTTGTACAAGCAATGGGATTCAACAACAATGCTTATAAAACAAGGTTTAATCACAACTCTCAAACTAGAAAACCTTGAAGCATTCAACCAACCACTTTCTAAAAGGAAACCACAATCAATCCTTTTTCTCTCCAATGATATTTCAGAAATCAACCACCATAAACAAAGTCAATGGAGAATATTGCTCATAACTTTTTAATGCCTTATTAGTTGTCCACTAAATCTACCACACTCAAAAAACTTTATTTTTCAACTTTCAATAAGGGTTAGATATCTTTATTAATAACACAACAATAATATCCAAATAACACCTTATTACTTCTACTCAATAAAATACACCATGTCCCCTCATGGAAGAATTAATCCCCTTTGAAAAAGAACAAAGCAACCTTCACTTTTGAACCCCTTTACAAAATCAGAAATATCTCTTTACACATACCTTATTTCTCCCTCTAATCAATTTAATAAAATATCCCTCAAAATAAGCTTTCCAACGATATATAATATGATATACTTCAAAAAAGAAAATCACCAAAAATCTCTCTTTTTCCTAAAGTGCATCATAACCCTTATTTCTCCTAGGGAAACTTTAGAAAAATAAAATATTAAAAAATATTAACTTACCTTTGTCCTTGATGGGATTCGATCCCTCGATGCCTCCTTGCTCAGTGCCTTAACCATGACCAAGCTGCCATTGGGCCACATGCCCTCACATGTTCAAAGGGGCACAAATCAAAATAAATACCTTAATATTTTGTGCCCTTCGAAAACTTAAAAGCGCTTTAAGATTTTCAACACAGCATCCTTGACGAGACTCAATCATAGGACCTCCTGCTTCATACATAGTGTTGTAAATATGAAGAGGGTTAAGGCCTAGAAATATCTGGTTTTTCTAGCCTCAATGTGAAACCAATAATGGTTTGTCGGCAATATAAATTTCGGCATGATTTTTATTTTTAAAATTCCCCTCTCCCTATATTCTCTCCTCTCCTCTCGCATTCCCTTTTCTTCCCTATTATTCCGCCTCCTTTCTCTCATCGTCATTCTATCCCCTTATCCCTCCATGTATCTCCTTATTCCTCCACATCCTCCCTATAAATACCCTATTCTTCAATGTCTACATTGTACTGTGGTATGGAGTGTAATATTTTAAATAAATTAAATAAATTGTTTTTTATATTATCGCCCACAATCGATCACTGGTATCAGAGCCCGGTTGTGCAGGGGTCAAGGAGTGCCAAGTGGGCACATTTTGTGAGGCATGGAGGCATGAGAGCTAAGGTGAGCACTGACGTGGATGCTGGTTGAGCAATGATACACAGTTTGAGATGATAGGGTAGACTGAGGTGGCATCCAAGGCACGAATCTTGAGATGGCATGTAGTTGTTGACTGGGCAGGCTAAGCTGACAGCCTAGGAATGAATCCCAAGGTGGACATGTGGTAGTTAACATGGACATGCGGCTCGAGGATCTAAGGTGGATGATGATGTGGTAGCATGGGAAGGCGACGTGGCAGCATGTGCACAGACGTGGCACAAGCAAGGTTGAGTGGCAAAGGATTCACCATGTGGTGGTTGCTGATTCGTCGAACGAGAAAAATGTTAGCCGACATGATTTCCTAAAGGCAATCGATGGTATACACGGGTGAACATATAAAAATCTCAAAAAACTTCCCGTCCCGATGCATGTGGGACAATATTTTTTTTTTTAAGTTTCAATCGCGCCTGATTATTTAACACTTGCCTTGTTAATTGTTTCAAGCAAGCGCATAGCGTAGTTGGCAAAGGCGGAAGACTTGTTTAATGGAGGTTCTGGGTTTGAAACCCACTAAGGTGCTAATTTTTTTTTCTTGTTTCTTTGTATAAAAGGATTTAAATAAAAGGCTACCCACTTTTGTTCCCATCCGAAGGAGTAGACGGGCTGGTTGAACACCTATCGCGAAGACTTTACCTGGAGGCAGGTCTGGGGATCGATTCCCCTCCACTCCAAAACAAAGGTTTTTGGTTAAAAATTTTAAGATTTTTTTTTTAAGTTTTTAATTTTTATTAAATTTTTTAATTAATTTAATGGTTTTAAAATTATATTCTTCAATTTGTTTTTAAAAAAACTAATGAAGGATATAAAAAAAATTATTAAATTTTTTATGAAAACTTTATAAAAAAATTTGAAAACTTTAAAATGGCTATCTTTGTAAAAAGGGGGAGCATAATAGTGATGGGAAGCCTTTCAGAGTGCTCATTTAGCATGCCAGGTGCACTGCCCCTTGGAACCCCATTCAAGGCTAAAAAAATTATGTAATAGCCTCAGCGACTGTAAAAGAGTGAAAATTGTAACCTCAGAAGCTCTAACGAAGTTTTTTTTTTGCCTTGATGGGTAGATGATCAGATATACCAAATGTTACCATGCTTTAGCTCTCTACTATGGAGAGAAACTACTGAAGCTTTTGATGAATGAGTTTGACGAGATGGACTGCATGTCGTATTCAGTCAGCTACAGAATTCTGTTATAGCCCACCAAAGGAATCTAAATTTTGGTTACGAGGCTGACTCAAAAGATAATATATTCAGACAACGAGTGGAGGATTTTGATTCAATTGCATTTGAGCCTAAGGAACAATCCAATGAGAGTTATACCCATTGCTCTCTAGATCCAGAGCTAGATCTTGAGTCAGCAGAACCTGAGCCAGCATAGGTCGAGCCAGTAGCAGCTCCTAAAATTATTGTCATCAATGACGACAAGGATCCCATTGCAGATAATTTTGGGCCTCCAGTACTGGGAAATCCTCAAGAGAGTGATCAAGTGAAGCAGGTCAGACTTCAAAATCTAAAAAGAGATTTTGAAAATATCATAATGCAAGAGAATGAGAAAGAAGGAGACTAATGTGTGCGAGTCAAATCCATAGTAGATAAAATGGTCACTCTATGTGAAGAGATTAAACCAGAAGTTGTAGTGAAGAAAGTGTTGCAAACACTTATTCCTAAATGAAATCATGTAGCAATCATTATTGAAGAGTCAAAATATTTGACTGCACTTTCCTTTGATGCACTAATTGGTTCTCTTCTTTCACATGAAGAGAGATTGCAGGAATCTTCTTCCACTAGCCATGGAGGTGATGACAAAGCCTTCGTTTCAAAAGAAGGAAAAGGACAAGGTAGAGGTCGTGGTAGAGGTCAACACATGGGTAGAGGTAGGAATAGTCCACGAGGTGGAAATCCTAATAGAGGAGGATCTTCAAAAAGAGGTGGAGGTCAGAATAAATATGGACAACATAATAAAGGGAAGCATCCAGGATGAGGAAAAGAAAGTGACAAGTCAAAACAAGGTTGCTACAATTGTGGTAAACTTGGCCACTTTGCTCATGACTGCTGGTCAAAATATTCACAAGGGAGCAGTAGCCAGAGTAGTCAGTATGGCAATTATGGAGAAGAGGAAGAGACCTCAAATCTCTTTCTCTCATATGAAAAGTTGGATCAGTACTTGAATGACACCTAGATCTTGGACACTGGGTGTTCAAACAATATGAGTGGCAAAGAATAACTCTTTGCTACTCTGGATTCTTCGTACAAATCCAGCATCAAATTGGGAGATGACAAGTCATTGGCGGTTGAAGGCATTGGAGCCATGGAGGTTCCAACAAAGGCATGAAAAAAGTAAGTGATATCTATTACACACCTCATCTCCAACATAATATTTTAAGTGTTGGTCAAATGTTAGATAAAAACTATAAGTTGCTATTTTATGAGGGTAAATGTACCATTTTTTATAAGAGTAATAGTTATAGAATCATTACTCAAGTTCCAATGACAAGGAATAGGTTATTTCATTTAAATTTTGGCAAACCAGGAGGAGATCAGTTAGTAAATGTTGCTATTGCAAATCCAAGCGTGTTGTGGCACTTGAGATACGGTCATTTGAATTCAGCCAGTTTGAAGATGTTAACTTCTCAAGCGATGGTGACCGGACTTCCTAAATTTTAGGATAATAAGGAAGTTTGTGAAGGTTGTGCCTTGGGCAAGCATGCTAGAACCAAATTTCCTCATGGACAAGCATGGCAGGCCAGTTATACACTCTAGCTAGTGCACTCGGACATCTATGGTCCGATGCAGACCAAGAGCATTGGTAACAACTCTTAATTTCTTCTTTTCATTGATGATTTTTCAAGAATGTGTTGGATATATTTTTTGAAGCATAAATATGAGGTATTTGATTGCTTCGTAGATTTTAAAGCAAGAGTTGAAAATGAGAGTGGATATTTTGTTAAGTGTCTCAGATCAGATAAAGGAGTAGAATACTCCTCTAATGGATTTTTGAATTTTTTTAAAGAACATGGCATAAATAGGTAGTTCATTACTGCCTATACTCCACAACATAATGGTGTGGATGAAAGGAAAAACTGCACCATTATAGATATGGTAAGATCTATGCTTTAGATAAAGCATTTGAGCAATATGTATTGGGTAGATGCAGCCAAGACCAGTGTGTATATTTTAAATAGGAGTCCTACTTCAAGTTTGAAAGGGAAAACTCCTTACCAAGCATGGTATGGTAAGAAACTGAATGTCAAGAATTTCAGAGTGATTGGTTCACTAGCTTACTCACACATTCTTGATGAACAGAGGAAGAATATTGATCCTAAGAGTCAAGCATACATTTTTGTAGGGTACTATGAGAATACAAAAGCTTACAGACTCTACAATCCTAGGACTCAAAAGATAATACTTTCTAAGGATGTGATTTTTGATGAAGGGGGAGAATGGGGAAATCCCCAAATTTATAGTGATTTTGAATCTCATGATGCAGGTTCTTCACAAATTCAATAGGTGCCACAGAAAGGCAAAAAGTCTCCTCCTCCAAGCCCAAGCAGACATTCTACATCCAATTCATCATCTTCTTCACCAAGTACTTCTCCACAAAGGTCAGTTAGTTCCTCACCAATGGATATTGATTCTCCATCCAAAGGTAAGAGAACTCTCCAGCATCATCCATCTTATCAGATGTTGGATAAAA
Organism: Wollemia nobilis; assembly: GCA_028583015.1. NCBI lineage: Eukaryota > Viridiplantae > Streptophyta > Pinopsida > Araucariales > Araucariaceae > Wollemia > Wollemia nobilis. The sequence continues at coordinate 11,497,922 of JAQPPZ010017052.1, forward strand.
AATTTTCAAGAAGATATTCTAGAAGTCAAGCTAGTGAAATGAGTTCTGTTTTGCAAAGACTTGAAAATATGCATTTGTATGGTGATGATGACTCCCAAGAACCTCAAGGAGATGTAGTTAACTATGCTTTGTTAACTAGCACACAAATTGAACCTTCTAGTTATGAGAAGGCATGTACTCATAAAATTTGGCAAGATGCTATGAAAGAGGAGATAACCTCTATAAAATACAACGACACTTGAGAGCTGGTAAAGCTTCCTAAAGGAAAGAAATATATTGGATGTAAATGGATATTCAAGACCAAATTCAATGCTGATGGAAGCATTGAAAGGCACAAAGCAAGATTGGTTGCAAAAGGATTTACACAGAAGTATGGTATTGATTATGAGGAGACATTTGCTTCTATAGCCAAACAGGAGACCATCAAAACAATTCTTGCTTTAGTTGCTCACAAGGGTTGGAAAATCTAACACATGGATGTGAAGAGTGCCTTTCTTAATGGGTACTTGACAGAGGAAGTGTATGTTGAGCAACCTCAAGGATTTCAAGAGCAAGGTAAAGAGCACCTTGTTTACAGACTGAAAAAGGCACTCTATGGCCTCAAGCAGGAATCATGAGCTTGGTACTCACACATTGATGGGTAATTTAAATATTTTGGGTTCACCAGAAGCAGAAATGAATCCACCCTTTACTACCTGAAGCAAGGTAATGGCATACTCATAGTTTTCTTGTATGTGGATGATCTCATATTAATGGGTAGTAATGAAAAAATGAATATGGAGTTCAAGCGCTCCATGATGAAATAGTTTGAGATGAAGGATATCGGCTTAATGCACTACTTCCTTGGATTGGAAGTTCATCAATCAGATACAAGGATATTTATCTATCAACATAAGTATACTCGAGACATGATCATGAAGTTTATTATGAAACATTGTAAACCAGTTGCAACTCCAGTTGGACATGGGATCCAATTGAGCAAAGATGATGGAGCATTGAAAGTTGATGTGACCACTTTCAGGAGTATGGTTGGGAGCTTGATGTTTCTCACCAACACCAGACCCAATATTCAGTATTATGTTTCTCTTGTATATCAATTTATGGCTAGCCCATCTGAACTGCATTTGCAGGAAGCTAAAATAATTCTCAGATATGTGAAGGGTACATTGGATTTTGGAATATAGTACCATAAATGTAACACTATCAATCTTGTAGGATTCAGTGATAGTGATTGGGGTAGCAATATTGATGACAGAAAATCAACTTTAGGGAACTATTTTAGTTTGGGATCACGACTAATAACATGGAGCTCCAAAAAGCAAATTGTGGTAGCTTTGTCTTCTATAGAAGCTAAGTATATTGCAGTCACCTATGCTAGTACTCAAGCCCTATGGCTAATGAATATATTGGAGAGCAGCAAAGTGGTCCAACCAAAATATACTATGACAAAATCAGTGCCATTCAGTTGGCATACAATCCAATCCACCATAGCAGAATGAAGCATTTTGATATGAAGTACCACTTCATTCGAGACATGGTGGAGCATGAAATTGTTGAGCTTAAATTTTATCACACTTTGGAGAATGTTGTAGATATCTTCACCAAAGCGATGGCTAAAGCTCAATTTATAAAGCTGAGAGACTGTATAGTCAGTCCTCTCAACTTTAAGGGGGAGAATGTTGTAAATATGAAGAGGGTTAAGGCCTAGAAATATCTGGTTTTTCTGGCCTCAGTGTGAAACCGATAATGGTTTGTCGGCAATATAAATGTCGGCATGATTTTTATTTTTAAAATTCCCCTCTCCCTATATTCTCTCCTCTCCTCTCGCATTCCTCTTTCTTCCCTATTATTCCGCCTCCTTTCTCTCGCCGTCATTCTATCCCCTTATCCCTCCACGTCTCTCCTTATTCCTCCACCTCCTCCCTATAAATACCCTATTCTTCAATGTCTACATTGTACTGCGATGTGGAGTGTAATATTTTAAATAAATTAAATAAATTATTTTTTATATTATCACCCACAATCGATCACACAACACACAAACCGCTAGGCCAAAGGTGCCTACGCACTTGGTTATCCTCTATGAACGTTTCTTCAATAGACCCAAAATTTCATAAACCTTTCACAAGCCTTTTTTGTACACGCTTCAAATTCAACACACAGGCTCTTTTTGCTTTCCAAAAATCACATTAATTCATGAGTGCAAGCTTTAGATTAATAAACCTTAGGCATCCTTTTATATAGTTTTCTCCCTCATATTCGATGACGTCGGTGGATTAATTTTTATTTTTATTTTTGGTAGGAAAATTAAAATTTATTTACTTATGGGTTGAAGGGACCTACCCCTATTTACAAGAAGATCATCTACATTCGAAATGCAATAAAAAAACAACAATTTAAAATAGTTCATCTGCATTCATAATGCAGTGCAAAAGCACCAGCACCACAGTCAAAAACCAATAAAAACTAATAGCTAAGCTAAACCAAAACAAATTGACTGATGGTGTCGAAGAGACACCTTTTAGGTTGTTAGAACCATCGATAAAATTTGGCCATTGAAGATTGGCCTTTACAAACATTCTAACAATGTTAGAGGAGAGGCACCCTCTTGCTTCAGTAGAGCTAAGTATTTTATCTTTTGTCATTATCCGGGTTGACTTTCTTGATGACTTTCATGGGAAAGTTGTTTCCCAAATGGTGAGGGAGCTCTCTTTGATTGCTCTATTTTCCAAGGTGTCAGCCACTTGATTGGCCTCCCTGAATACATGCTTGATCTAGGATTGCTCACTGTTGCAAAGGCCTAGCTAGAATTCCTAGATATTGTTCTCTATATTTTTCCCACCCTTGCTATTTATTTAGATGAGTTTGACAATGATCTCTGAGTCCCCTTCATAGATGACAGGGGCTTCTAGGTTTTTGGAAATGTCAATACATATCTAGACGACCCTATATTTCATGAATTTGTTGGTCTGGGACCCCAAATTTTCAACTAAGGACTTAAGGATTTTTCCACTATGATCTCTGAAGACCCCTCCTACTCCCGCTTTGCCTGGGTTCCCTTTGGAGGCACCATCGAAGTTAGCCTTGATCCAACCTTGGAGGGGAGGGACCCAAATGACCTAAGATCTAAATTTTTTGGGTTTCTGAGGCTTACTGTGATCCTGGGGAATCTTGAGGGTGGAACAAAGCAATTCTTCAATCCCTAGAGTAGGGCTGGCCTAACAAGAGATGAGTCCAAAATTTTTGGTGGTGTAAGAAAGGGCTCTGGAAGCTACGTCTTCACGGGTTCTAGGGCCTTTGTTGAAAACTTGCCTGTTGTGCTCCAACCGAAGCTGCCAAAATATGTGATGGATGAGGAATTCCTACAAAAATCTAAGCCTAGGATGATTGAAGGGTTTAGGCCATTGGCAAATGAAATGTTTGACAGATTTTGACCAGGTCTAGCTAACCTAAAAGCTTTGGGTGGCTAGGTAGAAAATTCTTCTGGAGTAGATGCAATCCATCAAGATGTGGTGAATAGATTCCCAGGCCTGGAGGCATAGGAAACATCTATTCATCATCATGATCCCTTGTCACATGAGATTGTTCCCAGTAAGGATTTTGTTGTGGATGACCATCCAACAGAAGTGTGTGATTTTAGGAATGATGGATTTGATCCACACCTTGTTAGCGACCACCTTCTCGCATCTGGGGGTGCCATGGGAACCCATCTTCTTAATAAGTTGGGCCACAGTATTGACAGATAAATTCTTGTCATTGATGCCTTTCCAACACTGCTCATATCTCTTGTTGACATGGGGGAGGAAAGTTGATAACTAGATCTCCTTAATCCCTTTCACGGCTTCCATTATGGGTTAATTTCTTATTCTGAAATTGATCTTCTTCCACTCCTAGGATTTTGGACTAGAGGAAATGAAGTCTGTAAACCCTGAGCCTGAATCTATTGTCAGTTAAATGCTTGGTAGGAATCAAAATCATATTTTTTATGAGGGGGGAATTCTCGACCCAGGTATCTTCCCAAAAGTTGATGTTGGCCCCATTCCCCAGCTTCTAGGAAGACCCTTCGAGGATGATGTTTTGGGTATGAGTGATGGATTTCCAGAAATGGGAACCGTTGCACGGGGGAGGTGCTTGGAGGAAGGCCTAGTGCTGAAGGTACTTTCTTTTCATGATGTTTACCCATTCAATATTGGCCTTAGTCACTACTCTCCAAGCCTGCTTGGATAGGAGATCTAGGTTGGCAACTAAGATTCAGCACAGACCAAGATCTCCCTAATATTTTGGGGAGCAAACTTTATCCCAAGCTACTAGGTGGAGCTTTCTTGAGGCCTCTGATCTAGACCAAAGGAATTGCTTTTAAATTTTTTCAATGGCTTCTCCCACTGAGGCCAAGATTTTGAACACAGACATGAAATATGTGGGGATGCTCTGCAAGATAGATTTGACCAAAGTTGCCTTCCTTGCACTAGTGAGCAAGGCCCCTTTCCACCCAGCTAACTTGTTACGGATCTTGTCCACCATGTTTGCCCACATGGTTGGTTGAGCCCTACCATGGAACATGGGGAGCCCAAGGTAAGTGGTCGGGAACTCAAAAATAGAACATCCCAAGATTTTGGCGATCTTGCACTATCTTTTGGTCGGGGTATGGATGAAGAATAGCTTGCTTTTAGTGTAATTGATTTTCTAGCCAACAACTTCCTCAAAGCAGTTGAGAATATCCTTGATCACCTTGGCATCCGCTACTGAAGCTTTAGTAGCCACCAATGTGTCATCTAAAATCTATTGGTGAGTTGTGGGGGAAGCCCGAATGATGCCCTGATCTTAAAAAGCTAACTGCAAGAGCATACCTCCTTGATAGCTCTCCCCAAACTCTCTGCCAAGATGATGAAAAAAATGGGGGACAGAGGGTCACCCTACCTCAGGCCCCGAGAACTTGAGAAGTAACCCATAGCATAACCATTTACCATGACAAAGAACCAAGAAGAGAAAATATAGTTGTATATCAGGTTTACCCAGGACTCAGGAACCCAAATTGGAGAAGGATTTGGCTGAGGAATTCCCTGTTGACTCTATCAAAGGCATTGTTCATGTCAAACTTGAGGAAGAATGCAACCGTGTCTTAAACCTGGGATGAATGGATCAATTCATGGATGGTTATGACCCCATCAAGAATATTACATCCTTTGAATATTCTCCCCTAACATGGGTCAATGATGGATGGAAGAATATTGGATAACCTGGACGCTAGGGCTTTGATGAGGATTTTGTAAATGACATTACACAGGCTGATGGGCCGGTAATCAGAGAGGGATCAGGAATTGGCCCCTTTGGGGATAAGATCCAAGAAGGTGGAATTCACATATCTAGGAATGGACCTGGAGATTTGCATTTCCCTAATAGCGTTAGAAAAATCCTGCCCCACAATGTCCCAGAAGGTCTAGAAAAACCTGGGCGAGAACCCATCCGACCCAGGGGCTTTGTCAGGCTTCATGGAAAAGAGGGCCTAGTGAACTTCATCCTAGGATATGGGGCTAAGGAGAAAATCATTTGATTCCTGGGATATGATGGTGGGGATGATGGCCAGGAGGGATTCCATGGCCTCGGGGACTTGGGGTAGGTTGGAACCTAGGAGGCTTCTAAAATGATTGATGGTTTCTTCTTTTATTGCATGGATATCTGAAATGGCTACCCCATATTGTAAGACAAGGATTTTGATCTCATTGGCACTCCTATACCTTAAGGTTGAGAAGTGGAAGAACTTGGTATTGGAATCACCTTCCTTGAGATAAAGTTGTCTTGAATTTTGGCACCATAAAGTTTCCTCCTTAGTGAGGATGTTATGATACTCATACAACAAGGCACTCTCCTCATCCCTAATACTATCACTGCCTTCACCTTTCTAAAAGGACTCCTCAATCTGGATAATTTAGGATTTGACCTATTGTTTGTCTTCGAATATGTTCCCGAAGGTTTCCTTATTCCACTTTTTCAAGTTCCCTTTGATGAACCTAAGTTTTTGGGTTACCTAGTTAATAGAAGACCCCGAGAATTTCTAACTCCACCATGACTATATCAAGCCCTTGATATCCTTGTGGTGAATCTACATTACTTCAAACCTAAAAGGGGTCTTGAACTACGATCTAGAATCTAATTCCAGGATGAGGGGACTATGATAAGAGTCTATCTTTGGGAGGGCTCACAAATTGGCATCCCCAAAGTAGGGTAGGGCTTCCTAGGAAATAAAAAATCTATCTAGGTGCTCTTGGATCAGATTGGTGCCATTCCTTCTATTGCTCCAAGTGAAGAGGGACCCCTAAAGCTAGACATCCATGAGAGCATTGGAATTAATAAAGTTTCTTAGATCTGCAGTATCTCTGTGAGTGATGTTGTCCCCTCATTTTTTTTCCTTGAGGTGCAAAGGAGAATTGAAGTCCCCTAATAGGAACCAGGGAGTTCCTTCAAAGACCTACCTCATTGAAGTGAGCATTTTCCATAGATCTTCTCTGCCCACAGAGGTGTTCGGGGCATAGACATTTGACATCATCTAAGAATTCTAGGATTCAGTATCCTAGAACAGGATGTTGCTTACCCTATCATGGTCTGAAATAAGGTTTCCCTGGAGATTGGTAGGATTCCAGAGACATAGGAGCCCTCTCGACATCCCATAAGCCAGGGAATGAGTGAAATAATAGTTTCGCCAAATATTTCTAGCAATGTTAGGGGACCATTGATCACCCAATTTTGTTTCCTGAATGAGAAAAATGGTTGGATTATATTCTCTCCTCATGGCTGCAGCTAGTCTTTGTTTGGCTACCCCATTTAGGCCTCTCACATTCCAGGAGAGGATTTTCATTTAAAACTCTTGGAAATTCTCTTGCCCCATTTTCCTTGTTGAGCAGGGGGTTTGGATATTCGACTTTCATCTTTGGAATTGTTTGTTGTTTCCTAAAATAGCATTATCTGGGTTCCATTGGCTATATATTCAACCACATTTTTATTCCTTATATTTGAAACAGAGGGTATCCCTCTATTTTTTTCCCCTCCTACATCCATCATGGATTTTTGGGAGCTCCATGTTATCCTGGGACTACTTTGCTTAGGGGATGACTAGTCGTCAACTTCATCATCAGTAGAGACAAAGTTTGAGTACATAGGAGAGGCTAGGTATTCAAGACCCGGGCAGAGGGACGAAGGAGGAGATAGGGGATGTGGGCCTTGAGGGATTCTCATGGAAGTGGGGGCATCGAGGACGGGGGAGGATTATGGATGGGGGTAGTAGGGGGCAGACTAGGGGAGGTCAAGGGGGTGAGAGGATGGTTGTTGGTTCAGAGGTGGCCGGGATCTCACCTTCCTCACAATCTGCACTGATAACAGAACTATGCAAAGAATTGAATTTATTGATTAGAGGAACAAAGGTACTTGCCTTACGATTGAGCGGGCCTGTAGGGGGTCTGTAAATAGCTTTGCTAGTCATAAACAAGATAGATAGGAGTTGATGCTACATCTTCTTTGACTGGCCCCTAGTGGGTTTTAATTATTTTGGAATCTAGAGTTTGGGGCACTATGACTGAAGATGGTCCTAGGATTGGCACTCACGGAAAAAAATTGACTTGTTTTCATAGAAGAGTGGCTGCTTCTAGTTGAAGTCACCATAGATGAGGTTTAGGTGGTCTATAAGCTGACTTTCCAGGTTCACATTCACACAAATGTAGGCTTGGGTTAGCCGAGTTCTTGCTCAGGTGGTCGGGTCGATAGCCACGAGCTCGTTGATCACCTTAGAAAGACCAATCAAGGCATCTTCATAGAAGAAGTGGGATGGGAGATCTAGAAGTCTAACCAAGATGGGGGTGAAATTTATGTTCTGGTAGCTAGGGTTGAAGTCTAGTTGCCATTTTTTGAGGAATAGACTTCGCCTTCCATAGAACTAGGGCCCTCCGGATAAGATGTGCTCTACGTCTTCATGGGAATTGAATTGAATCATGAAAAAACCCCTTGTCATTGTCGAGATCTCCAAGTTCCCTAGGGTTTTCCATTTTGAAGCCGCCCATCTGTGAATAACATCTAATTTAGGTTGCCTACCAATGAATTTGCCTACCAAGGAGTTGGTATCCCTGAATTTATAGTTTTCCATGAGGGATTTAGGGCATAGAACATTATTCCCTTGCATGATGAATTTGCTAGCCATAGACGACATAGGAATTTGTTTTTTTTGATCAAGTCAACAAAGTATGGCTTGTCGCCTACTATTGGAACCTCTCCTGGGATATGGGGCCCTTGCTTGGCCATGGTGCCAGGCCTGATGGAGCCCTCGACATATCTTCTACAACGATCAGTATCTAAGTGCATCACCATGGGGAGTGCTTGTGAGAATCATTTCGCTGGTGTGACCTAGTTTTGGGAGTTGGGGAAGGTGCTCAGCTATCCCTAGGAAGCGATGGGAGGATGGACGGAGGGAAGGAAACAATCTGCCAAGGAAAAACATAGAATCAAAAATCAGAAAATGAGGGAAACAGATAGTCGAACACCAAACCCCCACAAAAAAGGACGAAAGACGCTAGGAGGCAGACTTTTCTTGTTGCTATGCGGAACTTCGATCGTCGTCACCAAAAAATAATTCTCCAACAGTAATTATGTTATCGTTAGATCCATTACTTTTTATTTTTAATTTTAAAATTAAAATTAAAATTTTTAAACAATTTAAAATTTAAACTAAATATTTAAAATTAAATATCTCCATCACCAGGGCACCTTTTTCAATGAAACAAAAAGCTAAATTGGGTTTTAAGAAAAACCTATTTAAAATATGCCATCCATGGTTTTAAATGAAACCTTTTATTTTTCCTACCTTGGTTTTCACAAAAAATTATGTATATATCCATGCTCTCCAAAATATCATAAATGATTATTTATGAAGTGCTTTTACCACAAAAACTCATTGTGATCCATGTGACATCAATGATCCATGTGACATCAATGATCCATGTGACATAAATGACAACATAAAATAACTCAAATTTCCAACAATATCCCCCTTTGTCATTGATGGCAACACCTCTAATGCAAATCACCACAATCACTATAAAAACCATCTCTGAGAATCAAAGCTTCTCCCCCTGAATCAATACTCTCTATGGAGGCTGCTCCCCCTAACTCAATGCTCTCTCATTTACTCAAATATCTCCCCCTTTGACATCAATGGAAAAAGGGACACCTATGGGGCTGAAAGATATGACTCTTAAGCTTAGCCCCCTCACCACCTTCTCTCTTGAGGTGATTAATTTTGGGGTGGGAGTACTTTTACTCCCAGCTATTCTCTCAAACACTCAAACATTTCTCTTGGTAATGGTTTTGTAAATATGTCTGCAATCTGATATTTTATAGGAACATATTCCAATCTTACTTGTTTCTTTGTAACCTATTCTCTTAAAAAGTGATACTTGATTGGAATGTGCTTTGTTCTGGCATGCATTATTGGATTCTTCGAGATACTTATCGCACTAGTATTATCACACAAAATAGGAATGGGATGATCATGTTCTATATTGAAATATTTGAGAGTCTATTTCATCCATAATACTTGTGAACAACATGTTGTCGCTGCAATATATTCTACCTCTATTGTGGAAAGTGACACTAATGGTTGTTTCTTTCTTAGCCAAGAAACTAGGCAATCACCAAGAAAGAATGCTCCTCCACTTGTGCTTTTTATATCATCAATATTTCCTACCCAATCTACATTTTTATATGCTATGAGAGTGAAATTATTGCTTCTAGGATACCATAGACCATACTCCATTGTTCCTTTGAGATATATGAGTATTATTTTCACTGCTATCACATGTGATTCTTTTGGAGCTACTTGAAATCTTCCCACTAAACCAACTCGCTCGTATTATATCCTGAGTCCGGTGGTTGTAACATATAACAGGCTACCAATCATAGATTTGTATAGAGTTTGATTTGCATTAGGAGATTCATCATCTTTGCTTAATTTCCACCTTGTAACCATTGGAGTGCTAACTAGCAATCTATCTTCCATTTTGAATTTCTTCAACATCTCTTTTATATATTTTGTTTGTAAAATAAATATCCCTTTTTCTAATTGTGAAATATGTAGTTTGAGTAAAAAGGTTAATTCACCAAGCATAGACATTTCAAACTCATTAGTCACATTTCTTGCAAATTCTTGACACATTTTGTCATTGCTACTCCAAAAAATAATATCATCCAAATAAACTTCCACAATCATCAAATCATTTCCCTTTTTTTAATATACAAATTGCTATTAACTGTTACCTTTATGAAATATTGCTCTCAAATATATTTATCCATTCTTGAATACCATGCTCTGGGAGCTTTCTTTAAGCCATAAAGAGCCTTTTTCAATATACATACATAATCTGGATTATTTGCTTGATTAAACCCATTTGGTTGTTCAATGTAAATGTAAACTTCTTCTTCTAAGTGACCATTCAAAAATGTTGATTTGACATCCATATGATATAATTTGAAATTATTGTAGCTTTAAAGTGCTAGAAACATCCATATAGCTTCCAATATTGCGACAGGTGCAAATGTCTCATCAAAATCAATTCCTTCTACTTGTGCATATCCTTTACACACCAATATTGCCTTGTTTCTGATGACTTGACCATCTTCATTCAGTTTTTTCTTGTAGACCCATTTAGTACCAATTACATTTTTCCCTTTGGTCTTGGAACTAATTCCCAAGTCTTACTTTTTTCAATCTAATCTAGTTCTTCCTTCATTGCTTTAATCCAAAATTCATCACTTTTTGCCTCTCTGAAATCCTTTGGTTCTATCTTGGATAGTAGTGAAATATTTGATTGTTCTGTTGAGCCTATGATTCCTCTTCTTGTTCATCTTACATCAGGGCTACCAATGATCAAGTCCTCTGGATAATTTTTTTGAATATATCTTGATGAGGCTTTGGAATCTGAATCTTCACCCATTTCTTCCTGATAGCTTTCTTCTTCTTCAAGAATATATTCTTGAGATGGCTCATTTATTCCTATCCTTTCATCAACTCTGAAATTTATACTTTCCACCATAGTATGTTTTCTTTTATTTTAACATCTATAGGACTTACTCTTTGTAGAGTATCCAAGAAAAATACCTTCATCACATCTAGGATCAAACTTGGCCAAGTTCTTATCCTCTCTTTTGATATAACACTTACTTCCAAAATTTTTGAAGTAGTTTACCATGGGAGGTATTCCTTTCTAAAACTAATATGGAGTCTTATGTTTCTTTGTTCTAAATTGAGCTCTATTCATAACATAGACTGTTGTGCTGATTGCTTCCTTCCAAAACCCATATGTGATTCTTGATTCATTTAGCATTACTCTGGTCATATTCTCAAGAGTTTTATTATTTCTTTCTACTAATCCATTTTGCTGAGGGGTCCTAAATGCTGAGTATTATTTTCTGATTCCATGTTCTACACAAAACTTGATGAATTCTATAGATATGAATTCCCCTCCTCTATTTGATCGTAAACACTTGATCTTATTTCCTGTTTCATTTTCTACCATTTCTTTGAATACTTTGAAATTCTCAAATGGCTCTGATTTTTCTTTCAGAAAAACAACCCAAGTCATTCTAGAATAATCATATATGAACAAAATGAAGTAGCTTTCACATTGCAAGATTTTGGTTCTCATAGGACCACATAAATCAGTATGAATCAATTCTAAAACTTTGGAAGAGGAATATTATTTTGCCTTGAAATTTGATTTTGTCCACTTTCCATACTGACATTGTGCACAAATTGTATTTGAAGGTCTTTTTATATTTGGTATATCTTTAACAATTTGTTTGTTGCTTATCCTTACTATGTTTTCAAAGTTCAAATGACACAACATTTTATACCATAACCAACTTTCTTCTTCTTGAGATAGAAGACTTTTTCCCTTTTTATTTCATTGAGCATGTAGAGATTGTTATTGGTTCTTTCTGTATTTGCAACAAGCTTCCCTATTTTTGTTTCCCTGATTTTGCATCCTATAGAGGAAAAAGTAACTGTGTACCCTCTATCACAAAGCTAACTTACACTTAGTAGATTGTGTTTTAGAACCTCAACATAGAGTACACCCTATGTAGTAGTATTTCCATCATCCAAACTTAAATTTCCTCTCCTTTTGATTTTAGCTGAAGCATTATCACCAAATCTCATAGATTCGCTGTTGTTTCTTTTTAGAGAAATGAACTTATCCTTATACCCAGTCATATGACTAGAGCACCCACTATCAATATACCATCTGTACATCCTATTATCTAGTAGAATATAACTTCAATATTGTTAGTATCTCTAAAGGAACCCGCTTTGATACCAATTTAAGAACACAAGCTTATACTAAGAGGGGGGTGAATAGTATAGCACCCACTTTTTACTTTCTTTCCAAACCAATATCAATCAATGTCCTTAATTGCAATAACTAAATATAGTAATGTGCATTAATGACATAGATTACAATAGTAAGCAAGAGCACAAATCACCACACATAATTAAGACATAAGATTTAACATGGTTCTCCCAATGTGGGGTAGTCCACAAGATAATCTCCTTATAATATTTCACAAATAAATAAGGATCCTTATCCCAATAAAAATGATTACTTTGATATTCTTAAAGCTAGGATATCCACTGATCTTCTCAGGTGGGCAATCCACTAATCTGCTCAGTAAGGCAATCCACTAATCTCCTCAGCAAAGCAATCCACTAATCTACTTAGCTAGGCAATCCTGATCTACTTAGGTAGGCAATCCACTAATCTGCTCAGCAAGGCAATCTACTAATCTGCTCAGCTAGGCAATCCACTCATCTACTCAACTAGGCAATCTTGATCTGCTCAGGTAGACTATCCACTGATCTACTCAACTAGGCAATCCTGATATGCTTAGGTAGGCTACCTACTGATCTGCTTTAACAATCTCACCAAGAACCTAGTCAAAATCTGCTCTAGCAATCTCACCAAGAACTTGCTCAAATCTGCTTAGCAAGCTCACCAAGAACTTGCTCAAATCTTCTCAGCAAATCTATCCACAAATCTATCCTAAAAACCTTCTCAAAGGATTAATTAATCATGCACAAAAGCTACCTCAAATCTATCTAGAAATATCTCCCAAAAGCCTTCTCAAAGGCTCAATAAATCATGCACAAAGGCTACCTTAAATATGTCCAAAATTCTATGAAGGCAAGGCTCAATGATGAACTCAACAATGAATGACAATACACTCTTCAATGGATGACAACAATGATCCACAATGATCTCAACTCAAATCAATCTCAACTCAACTCAAATCAAATCAATATCAACTCAGCTCAATCTTATAGAAGCATAAAGAGAATTGTTAGAGACTCAATATGTTCTATTCACAAACTCAATTTCTTTCTCAACTCAAACTCAACTCAAATCAGAATATAGAATAGTTTGTTTCATGGAAATTGAAAAACCACTTCACACAATCACTTGACTAGGCTCAAACAACTCTACTCAACCAATCACCACAAGGAACATTTTTTTCTCACAAACCCTAGTTCAAGCATGAATCAATCAACTCAAAATGTTTCCAACAATGCTCAACCACAAATCTCACATAACAATGATACTCATGTTCTCCTCTAACTCAAGTTCAAGTTATTTGTACAAGCAATGGGCTTCAACAACAATGCTTATAAAACAAGGTTTAATCACAACTCTCAAACCAAAAAACCTTGAAGCATTCAACCAATCACTTTCAAAAAAGGAACCACAATCAATCCTTTTCTCTCCAATGATATTTCAGAAATCAACCACCATAAACAAAGTCAATGGAGAATATTTCTCATACCTTTTTGATGCCTTATTAGTTGTCCACTAAATCTGCCACACTCAACAAACTTTATTTTTCAACTATCAATAAAGGTTAGAGATATTTATTATTAACACAACAATAATATCCAAATAACACCTTATTACTCCTACTCAATAAAATACACCACGTCCCCTCATGGAAGAATTAATCCCCTTTGAAAAAGAACAAAGCAACCTTCACTTTTGAACTCCTTTACAAAATTAGAAATATATATTTACACACACCTTATTTCTTCCTCTAAGAAAGTTAATCAAATAGCCCTCAAAATAAGATTTCCAATGATATATAATATGATATACTTCAAAAAATAAAATCACCAGAAATCTCTCTTTTTCCTAAAGTGCATCACAACCCTTATTTCTCCTAGGGCAACTTTAGAAAAATAAAATATTAAAAAATATTAACTTGCCTTTGTCCTTGATGGGATTCGATCCCTCGATGCCTCCTTGCTTAGTACCTTAACCATATCCAAGCCACCATTGGGCCACACACCCTCACGTGTTCAAAGGGGTACGAATCAAAATAAATACCTTAATATTATGTGCCCTTCGAAAACTTAAAAGCGCTTTGAGCGTTTAAAAACAAAAAGCATCCCCAGCGAGACTCGATCGTAGGACCTCATTATTTATATATAGTGCATGAACTGCTAGGCCAAAGGTGCCTACGCACTTGGTTATCCTTCATGAATATTTCTTCAATAGACCCAAAATTTTGTAAACCTTTCACAAGCCTTTTTCGCACACGCTTCAAATTCAACACACAGGCTCTTTTTGCTTTCCAACAATCATATTAATTCACGAGTGTAAGCTTCATATTAATAAACCTTAGGCATACTTTTATAAATTTGTCTTCCTCATATTAGACGATGTCGATGGATTACTTTTTATTTTTAATTTTTAAATTTAAATTTTAATTTTAAACAATTTAAAATTTAAACTAAATATTTAAAATTAAATATATCCATCATCGGGGCACCTTTTTCGATGAAACGAAAATCCAACTTGGGTTTTAAGAAAAACCCATTTCAAATATTCCATCCATGGTTTTAAATAAAACATTTTATTTTGCCTGCCTTGGTTTTCAAAAAAACCCTATATATATCCATGCTCTCCAAAATATCATAAATGATTATTTATGAAGTGATTTTGCCACCAAAACTCAATGTGATCCATGTGACATCAATGACAACATAAAATAAATCAAATTGCCAACAGGACACCTGAAGCTAGCTCTTACACATTCAAACATTGGTCTGCACAAAAGCAAGGTGCTAATGTATTAGACATATCGACATGCGTGAGGTATGGTAGTGCTAGCAATTCTAGGGATTCAAGCTCATCCCCTTATTTTCTTCAATTTATCAGGATACATGCTCATGTAAAGTGATAAGAATCACTATTTATTTTGTACTACTATTTTAGTGATAAAAACCACTGTTTATTTTATACTTTTCTTTATTTTTCTCTTGATCAAGGGATTTGATACTGATTTAGTTTTTGTAAACTTGAACTTGATTTAACTTTATTTGGGATTTCACTCTGGGATTTTGCTCCTTCATTTGTAAGGATTTATTCGGATAGAGGGTAAGCTTGCCATTTTGCCAATTGCCAAAATTTCCCAGATCATCCGCACAGGGGGATAAGCAAGATAAAATTTTTACCTTAGGATACCTGGTCCCGCTTTGTAGAGTTCATTTGTCCCTCATTCTAATTAGGATTGTTTAGTTTGGATATTAGTGATAGGCTTTTGATATGCTAAGGGCTATCA
The DNA here is from genome assembly GCA_028583015.1 of Wollemia nobilis. Taxonomy (NCBI): domain Eukaryota; kingdom Viridiplantae; phylum Streptophyta; class Pinopsida; order Araucariales; family Araucariaceae; genus Wollemia; species Wollemia nobilis. The sequence continues at coordinate 11,513,567 of JAQPPZ010017052.1, forward strand.
AAACTGGACCTCATATACAAAAACAAAGCAATATTTATACCAAACTCTTGAGAAGACCACTAGGTATGGTTTAATGACTGAAAAACCTTAATATATTCTTCATAACAAAAAGAAGGGTTGTGTTGAAAAACACAATTACTTGCAAGGGTGACATATAATTATGATACTGCATAAAAGCATGATTGAAACACACACGTGGTGTCATTTTTAAGATTGCAAACACAACTATCCTAATGCAAGTGCAATGGATGGAAATGCCTAATGCAATGCAAAATGATATGTATGTGCAAAAATGAAATGCATGTGGTAAATGGAATGCAAATGTTGCAAATGAAATGCAATGATGCAAATGAAATGCAATGCAATATTTTTTTTTTAATTTTTGATATTTTCCAATTTTTTTAGATTTTATAATTTTTTATTTGACCAAAGGGCTTACAGACACCTTTGGATCCTTTTAATAGATGACCAAAGGGCTTATAGATGCCTTTGGGGCCTTTTACTGGATGACCAAAGGGCTTAAAGATGCCTTTGGGGCCTTTTATTGGATGACCAAAGGGATTACATATGCCTTTGGGACATTTTAATGGTTTTAGGCATAAAACACTTTAATATGAAGAATGTTGAAAGGTTCAAGCTCTTCAGCTCCTTCCAGTGATGTCAAGCAATATGTTCCAGGTCCAATATTATCAGAGATGATATAAGGACCTAACCAATTAGTCATAAATTTGTCTCGTAGCTTTTGTGGTAAATTTGAGTTATGTTGGTTCTCTTTCAGCACTAGATCACCAACCTCAAAGTCTCTTAAATGGACTTTGTTATTGTAAGCTTGTTTCAAGTGCTCCTGATAAATGCGAAGATGCTCAAGAGCATTCATGTGATATTCATCAAGTAACGTCTAGGTGAGCTTACCACACAGTGTTATCATCGATGAACTCTTTCAATATGACACACAACATTGGAATATACAACTCTAGGGGTATAATGGCCTCAGCACCATATACTAGTAAAAATGGAGTTGCCCCAATGGGTGTTCGAATGCTAGTCCTATAAGCCCATAATGCACGGGGTAGTTGGATGTGCCAATGTTTGTGGTGTTCTTGTACCATATTTTTAAAGATGGATACCACTGTCTTATTTTAAGTTTCAGCTTGCCTATTTCCCTGTGGATAATATGGAGTCATAAAACTGTGTTTGATCCTATACTTGGATGTTAGAGCCCTCACAGTATTTTTTTGAATGACATTCCATAATCCAAGATTATTTTTTATGGTATCCCAAAATGACTTATGATATTGGTGAGTATGAACTCAACAATACACACTCAAGTTATCATTGTTAATAGGATTTCTTCCACCCATTTAGTAAAGTACTCAATAGCCATAATAATGAATGTATGCTAGCCCTATGATGGAGGAGAGATCTTACCAATTAGATCCAAAACCCATTGAGCAAATGGCCAAGCCGCTTGAATGGGCTATAAGGCCTATTATGGCAAGTGCACAATATTAGAATGATGTTGAAATTTGATGTATTTCTTGACATACACATTGTAATCCTTATCCATAGTGGTCCAATAATAACCCATGCGAAGGATGCACTTGACGATAGCCATGCTGCTGAAATGGCCACCACACGTACCATCATGAGCTTTCAAAATTACCCAAGATGACTCTTGGGGTTCAAGAAAATGAAGGAGAACTCCATCGTAGCTTCAACGATATAAAATATCTCCTAACAAGACATACTTTATCACTTTCTATTTAAATGTGCATCTTGCAGCACACAACAATCATTGAGGGATCATACCAAGCTTTAGGAAGTCATGTATCTATGACATCCAACTCTAATAGACCTCATACTCAACTATCAAGACTATAGACACCAAATTACAGCCACTAATCCTCCATCCTAACCTTCCCACCACCCACTTGTCCACCATACACCTTCCCGTCAATTATTTGGCCCAATTCCACCTTTCCCGCCATCCATTTCACCATTTTAGCCCTTTTCCTGCCATTTCCTAGCCTAATTGGGATTATTTTAATATTATTTTATATTATTTAATATTTAATATAATATTTTATATTATATTATAATATATTTATTATAAAATATATATTTATAAACTCAATTAACCACAACCGTCCGATCCATTCTAATCTCCACCGTCCATATTCATTAATCCATGTCACATTCAAAAAGTAATCTCAACCTTAGGATCTAATTTAATCTTAGCCACACGATCAAAAGTGTAAGGCTAAAACCCTAAGAAAACCCTAGGTTGGATTATAAATAAGGGCATTTTGCAAATGCCCAAACCCTGGAACCTTGAGAATTAGACATTTGCACCCTGGAGGAATTATTGGTGAAGCCCTAGCATAGAATCCTAAAGATCTGAAGCCCTAGCTCGCCGATAAGACTTCTGTTGTTCCAGCCATCACCCATTCATCCTCCATCACCATCACAACCCCCATCCATCCACCACATTCATCGCCATCCCCTAGATCTACTTCTACAGATTCTACCCTAACCCACAGGTGCCCTCCAGAGCTTGCGAGGCTCATTGTAGAGCCTGCAAAGCACTCACTAGAGCCTATTGTATCTCATAGGTGCACACCAAAGCCTATGAAGCTCATGTCAGAGCCTACCAAGTGCACTTTCGAGCCTGCTACAACTATAGAAATGTGAATCTGAGCCTGCTACACCATGCCATATGCAACAACGAAATGAAAGCAAGGTATATCTCATTTGAATGTATTTTATCTCATAATTTGTTGATCTGGCATACTTTTTGACTTCATTATTAACTAGGGTTTTATTGATGTCTGAGGGTCTCACACTATGGAGCCCTCATAGGTATTACTAACCCCTTTGTTCTATTTTTATGTATGCATATCTACAAGTTCTACACATTGTTGAATGGTTGTTGAAGCTGGAGTGGCCCCACACTAGGATATCCGAAGCCCACTCAACCTGTTGGAAGCAAGGACACACCAAATCTGAAGACACTTTATTGTTATTAGCTAGGGTTTTAGAGAACCCTAGTGCCATTGTAAAATCATTGTATCAAATACTCACATTGAGTATTGATTGTAACAAAGGAGTTCATTGGCTCCCCCCATTTTATTGAATACATCCATTTGTGCAATCTTTGTATCTCATTATGTTATTTGATTTCTTATTTTATTTTAAGTGTCATGTTCTTGTATTCACAAATGGTGATCATGGTGGGACCCCACAAGGGTTTCATTATTTGATAGATCTACCTTGCTAACTTAATTTTATTTTTATTTGTTGCAAGATTTATAGAAGTGTAAAAGTCATCAAATTTATCGCTAGGGTTTCTGAAGCAGTCTACAACATTTTTAGAGATTACGTAGGCATTCAAGAGCATCCATAGAGCATTTAAAAGCATCTAAGACAACCGTAGGTGCCATCCCATGCCTAGAAGGTGCCCTGCTATGCCTACGTAGGCGCCCAACCATGCCTAGAAGTAATTTGGAGTAGAGCTAAGGCTTCCAAGTAAGTTTCATAACCCTAGGTTGCCATTTAGCGATTTACGTATTCTATTTTCTATTGCTATTTTTTGTTATTTTTGGGTTCAACACTAAGTAATCTGGGAAAGAATTGGTAGCAAGTTGAATCTAGGGTTTGTGTGTATTTCATTATACCAAATTCATTTCTTGTTCTAAAGTTGTAGATCTAGGTGATTGTTTGCATTTTTGAGTGCATATGAAACAGAAAAGCATCCTAGATCTTGCATTTTAGGGTTAAAGATCACTTTAATTTTGCATATCTAAATAGGAACAACATTTTGATGCATAAAGTAATCCTGCCCTAGGCTGGCCCCTTTGGCAGAGAGGTGGATGAACCCTCCGGTTGCTCTTGTGATTTTAATCATTTGTAGGCAGGGGATTTTGAGGGTGTACTCCACTCTCTTTAGGTGAAATTTGTGTCTTTGTGTTGGCTTCTGATTTAGATTAGTGAAGTTAGTAATATTTAATATTGTTTGCACACCATAGAGAACAAGAAATCTAATAAAATAAATCACACACACTTGCACGATTCACATTTTTAATAGTAGTGGTTGGATTTCATCACCAACCATTGCTTGAGATTTGGTGACGGTGGCCGTGATTTCCATCCACCAATATCTGCCCTAGAAACCATAGGACTACCCCCGAGCAAACTTGTTGGAGGTCATTACCAACAAGAATCTCATTGCCCTAGCCAACCTTAGTTTTTTTACCTTTGTTTTTCATTAAACAAGATTAAGTTACATCAAAACACACAAGCCAACAATTCTAAAAGGAACTTCACATTAATGAAAGAAAATAATTAATGAACAAGGTAAGCCACACAAGGTGAAACCTAGGATTGATTGTTTTCTTTGCTTTAAATTTTGGAAAAGTTGTTAATTTGTGTGATTTAGATAAGCTTTGAATCTTTGGTTTAACTACTTTATGGTGCTAACACGACAACAAAAGAAAATAATAAACCAAAGTAGTTTAATGGAAAATAGTTCCCATGAGCCCGCTACTTCGGTAGCCCCATCCAATATGGTTCAGACTACTTTGTCTGGATCATCCCATCCACCCCACTCTCAAGTAGAGACACATTCACACAATGTGGAGACAACCACCACCTACATAGACATGGATAGAGTGCAGGCCCTTTACAAGGCTTCTAACTATGTCTTAGAACCCCTTAGCCAAGAAGGTTTTGAAGAATCTGAATTGGCTACCACCTACCTTGCCCAAGGATATCCTAATTCGAGTTATGAATATGGTATGCCTTCCTCCATGAGCCAACCACCACAAAGCCCAAGTGTTCCAAACACTTACCTCACATCCACCTATACCAACCCCTTGTATGAGGAGTATGTCAATGCTGCCTCACAAGTCCCTAGCCTCCAAGTTGTAACATCAAACGCAACTTGCACCATACCCATGTCCTCTCATCCATCATCATCCACACCTCCATCATCTCACTTAGCCAACATGACCATGTCATCCACACCTCCATCATCTCACTTAGCCAAAATGACCATGTCATCCACCCCTCCATCATCTCACTTAGCCAACATGACCATGACTAATCACCCATCATCATCGACTCATCCATCATCTCATCCAACCACAACCCCATCATTTGACACATGGTCAAATCAAGAACTTACGGATACATTAGGGCTTATCAACAGATTGCTTTCACAATGAACAAAAGGAAAATAGTCAGCTTACATAGACCCTATGACCCAAGGAGTTCCAAATCAACCTCCGCTCACCAATCAAAATTTAGCATGGGTCCCTCAATCTTCCATAGTGTCCATCCCCAATCCACCACCACTCCACACATCCACCATACCAATCAACATTGCCACTAACCAACAACACAATCCATTTCTCCATCATCATCTTCATCAATCATCCCCATATTTCAACCATCAATCTTCTCCACATACCCAACCCAATTCATTCCACAACACCATGTTGGTCACACCCCAACATCTACCATCCAGCCCATCAACCAACCATCACATAATCCAAGGTCCTCACATTCCAGTAGAAGATCTTAGATTCCAGGCAATGCAAAAGCAAATCGATCAGTTGATGCAAAACTCACCAGGGATAATGAGCCAAAAGCTCACATTAAGCCAACTGATCCATCAACCAATCCATCCATCGGTACCATCACCGCCTTATCCGATAGATTTTATGATACCAAAATTTGACAAGTTTAGGGGAACTGAGGATCCTAAGGAGCATGTGAGTTCATTTGTCCACATATGTTTTTGGATTAGTGATGATAATGCTCTTATGCTTCGAACGTTTCCTCAAACATTAGGGGGAGATGCCATTGAATGGTACAATCAATTGCCCATACATAGTATATATACTTTTGATCAATTGATAGATCTATTCTTGGAACGCTTCACCCTTAATATTAAAAATAAGGTGTCCTTATCGGATATATATTACTTGAAACAATGGGATGAGGAACCTATCTATGATTTTGGAAACCGTTGGAGGGCAGTTATAACAAAGTTGCCATTCTCCCTCCCAATGGAAGAAATTATCAAACTTTTTACCAAGAGTTGCTTAAAACCCATCTCTTGGATGCTTCAACTCAATACTTATAGAACATTTGAGGAGGCTTTAGCACAGGCTAGTGTCATTGAGGAGATAAAAATCCAAGAGGGTGTCATTAAGCCTAAGAAGAAAGAATGGCAAAATAGAGGCCAATACCGAAATAATCAATCTGGCCAAACCAAATCCACACAAGCCTCAACGGCTAACACAACTAATCAAGTCAATCAAGTGGTCATGAGCCAGCCCGTAATGGCTCAAAAACTAGTGCAACAACAAATTTCCTATCATGCGGTCCCATCAGTAACCCAAGCACCAATGGTACAAAACACAACGCCAACTATGGAACAACCTACCCATCGCCAATTCAATCGACCTCAACGTCAATACACTCCCTTAGCGGAATCATATTCAGCCATATTTCAAAGGTTATATGAGACCAACAAATTAGCCTTGCCAGACATTAGGCCCGATGATCCCACCAAAAGACCTAAAGGTTATAGAGAGCACTTGTTTTGCCCATATCATCGACAAAATGGGCATGATATCAATTCCTGCCATGTGTTCAAAAACATAGTGCAAGACCTCATAGACTTAGGGGCCATTAGCGTCGATAACCCCTTAGCTCCACAAAATCAAAATTTGGGCATATATCAGACACCTCTACCTAACCATGGGGAGGTCCAACATAATGTAGGGGGTAACAATCAACAACCACCTCCTAATCAAGTAAATCATGTCCAACAATACCAAAACTTTGTAGGAGCAGTCCATGTGGTCACTAGAGGGCAAAGGCAAAATCAAAAAAATGCTCAACAACCTTCAAACCCACCTCCCATCCAAACATCACCAAATCCATCTCCACCAATCAATCTATCCAACCCATCCAATCCACCCATTCTTCATCCAATAAGGCCAACGGTAACTTTAACCAGTCGGTTAACCACTAGTTTGAAAATGGCATCAGCCAAACTTTTCGTATATGAGCTCATCCAACAATCCCCTAGGCATAGAGAAGCTTTAATGGAAATACTCAAGTCAATTGAGTTAGAATCCCAAGACTCTAATGCCTTCAACAACTTTGTAGGGAGTGTTAGAACATGCATGGAGCCATCAATTACCTTCTATGACTTTGAGATAAAATCAATGAGTTCAGAATCGGTGGACCCTCCATTGCACATAATGGCCTTAATAGATGGAAAGCCATTCAAAAGAGTATTAATTGATACCGGCTCATCAATCAATATCATTACTACCGCTGCTCTTATCCACCTCAAATTACCTCCATCCCACATTTCCAAATCATCATTCACCCTCAAAGCATTTAACGATGCTTTGTGTACCACAATTGGCACTGTTGTTTTACCTATAGAAGTAGGGGCCAGAATGTTGCACACCATGTTTCACATCTTGGAAGGAGCCATGGCATATAATATACTCCTTGGTAGACCTTGGATGAGGGAAATGAAATGTGTTCCATCAATTCTCCACCAATGCTTGAAATACGTTCATGATGGACAAGTCCATTGCATCCCCGTGGATGTCGAACCTTTTAAGTATTGTAATTTCATTTCAAATCCTTATGAATCCATGTTACCTTCCACTCATCTATTCTTGGTGCCATCATCGAATCCATCCACATCATCTCTTAATCCACCTTCTTCTAATCCATCTCCATCTTCTTCTAAGGCTCCCATCATAGAGGAGCTACCCATCACATCACCTCCTCAAAAATCCATTTCTTCTTGTACATGTGGTCATAGTCAGTCTACTATTAGCACATCGTACATCACATCTACCCCTTCTTCTACAACCACTTCTTCTATTCCATCTCATCATTCCATACCACCATCCAATCCCACTCCATCAGCCGATGTGTCACAAGTCAAACTTTCAGATTGTGCCATATTTGACTCGCCACCATCCACAACCAATCCAGAGCCACTTGAGCCTTCACCATCCACCTCATCAACCCAAGTCAAAGTCCACATCACTAATCCGAGCATTGGTGAGTATGTGGTCCAAGACGTCACCATTACACCCCTAGCCATTCCCACAACTAAGGATTTTGGACATCCTCGAGACCGTCCTTTATCCATAGGTGTTGTTTATGACATGAGTGCCACTCCAAATAGCATTAAATTTGTTTATGGAGGGTTGGATTGCTCAACTAGGGCAAACCCACCCGAAGAACCAAAAGAGCCTAGGCATGCCAATATACCTAACATAGAGGAGTTTCCAGCTCGATACTTTAATATGTTCCATTGGCAAGGTCAAGGTCTAGGTTCCCATGAGCAAGGGATGCATGATATCTTAGAGGTCCCATATAGAGGTGCCCATGATCATTCTAGTTTAGGCTATACCCCATTGTCTTCCACCGCTTCTCTTGAGCAAGCCTTTAAAAATCTTACACTCAATGATGAAGATCACCCCATCCACCCACTACCCTCAACATCTTCTCTTGAACAAGCCCTTCAAGAACTTTGCATGGACGAAGTAAACGAAGATGATCCCATCAACTTTTCATATCCTATCTTTGATTTCGACGATGAAAGTTATGAAGAATTTGAAGTCATGTCAAATGCTTCTGACGATTCTGAAGAGGAGTCACAACCCATTGTCCCCATCACCCAACAGGAAGAGTTTTACCTCTGAATGTTCCCCATCCATCATCCCATATTCCGCTTGCTTCTTCCACAAGAACAAGATGATCCACCTGGTAATCTGCCTTGAGCCACCCACATAAGCCAAGAATTGTAACATATGTACATATTTAAAAAAAAAAAAAAAATGTTGCTCTGATGTTTTCACGTTCACTATTACAGGGATACCACGCCTCGACATCGGTTCCGATTCAATTGTTCCATCTACCCATTCAGCCAAACCATCCTACCTTCCACTAGGTCAATATGAATCCTATTGACTTATTTACCCCACTCCATAATCCATACGATCTGGCTAGGCCAATTCCAATTGACATTAGCCTTATTGACTTGGACCAGATTTCCTCCACACCCTCCTCTTCGGAGTTCACCCTATCCGAGGAATTGCTAAAGGCTTCGACCCACTACATTCCTCCTTCACCGCCACCTTCACCTCCATCAGCTTCCACCAATGGTCCCGAGGTCTTTCAGGTAGAGTTAGGCAATGATAAGCAAGAAGAATTAGATGACACCCTAGACTATCTCGACTGGCTCTCAGGACTAGTACCCATTCACAAGCTTAATGGAGCAATACACATTTGTATTGATTTTCGACACCGGTCTTAGCTCTTCCTTGTCTAGGGGTACTTGGCTAGGCATTCTATTGTTAAAAGTAACACTTTATATGTATATATACATGGATTTTTTAAAAAAAAAAATCAATCATCATCCACATAGGCATATCTACATTGCATACATTCCATTTACATTTAGGCATTTAACATACATCTTCACTTTTTGCATTCATGCATTGTTTCATTAAATCATACATATTCCATTGCATTGTACACTTTCCATTTGCATATCAACACTCCATTGCATTAGGCATATACATTTGCATCCATCCCATCCCATGTTCAATGATCTGGCAAAGTAATGATGATATGACCATAAAACAAAAAGTCAAGTTATAACGATTGGGGGTACCTAGTTTGAAACATTCATGCAACTTTAACAAAATTCATATGTCAACCACATCATGTGCCAAAAATCACAAAGCCTAGATTTTTAGTCACTCAACCATTACTAGTGTAGCAAACAACCTCCAAATGGATGTCCAATTTTCTTTAGGACCAAAAACACAATTTACACACTAAGAAAATCTTGAGCATTGCCAATTGATCCCGAATACAATCTTGAACCAATCACATTCCATCACATCTTAAAAACATTATGAGCCAAGGAGGGTTAGTACCATACTTGGGTAGTACCTTGAAGTGAAAAGGAGATAACCCTCGCTTGTCCCATCATGCAACATAGTCCAAAAATAGTGGTTTTCACCACTACCACAATTACTCTTCAAACATAAACATAAAAACATAGAGTAGTAAGGATAGGGTCAAAATTCTCATCATACTTCGGTTGAGAATCTGATTCCCCAAAGCTCTATACAAAATTAACAAATAAAATCCCAAACACCCTTGATCCCTAAAGTTGTAAGGATCGTACTACATGTCCTTGACAAGGATGGGTAGTCATCCCCAAGGCCTAAAATATCAATCCCAATTGGACTATGGAGTGAATCTTCACCGAGGCTATAGATGCCTGACTGGTAGTGGAGTAAGCTCATGTGGGGTGACATGTCTCTCTTGCAAAAGGGAGACCTCTGAACGCACATAAGGATAGGCTAGCTTCAGGTCATCTCCATAATAGGTCATGCCCAATTTACTCATAATGGGTCAATGAACTTCACATGCACACACACTGGTTCTTGATTGGATAGGGTCATTGTCACACTCAAGATTTGGTATATGAACCTCACTTGCACACACATTGGTCCTAAAGAAAGTTAGACAACCCTAGTGAGTTTGATTGATAATACTAGTATGATTGAGTCTTTGAAAATATTTTAGTCTTCCATATCAACATCCATATCTTCTTCCATATCAACATCCATATCTTCTTCCATAAAAACAACCATGTCTTCATAGTGAGTCAAGTTGCAGAACACCACCAAATTTGGTACCCCCGATAGCCAAACAATGGACAACAAAAATGGTCAATAAAATTTTTGAACTATAAAAGATCATTCGAACAACATGCATTCCTCCCATATAGTTTAGATTCATTTACTTGCATTAATCATCCATAACATATCATCATTAATAACACATCACATATCTTACATTCATCACATTACATGCATTACATCATTCATATAACACATTATGCATATATCATCATTATTAGCATGCATTAACTAATTCATAAACATTAAATATTAAATAAACATAAAAGCATCCACACAAGAGATACACACATATATAAAAAGCCATGTATATATATATATATATAAATATCACATATACAATCAATGCCAAAAGGCTACAATGGAGCACCAAGGCTCATATATACAAAATAGTGCATCTAAGCACTAAGTCTACTATCCATGAGAAGACTCCTGAGACCTAGTAGGAGCCCTCGGCCTAGTACTCTGCCTAGACTCTGTATGCCTAGATGACTCGGCCACAGAAGAAGAAGGAGGATCCGATAATGTAATATGGTGTTGCATACACACATCCTCCAAAGAATGTACATATGCCTCACTAGCTCGAAGATGTCACAAATCCATCTGATGTCACCGCTCCTTCGCTAAAATCTCTACCTAGAGCCTCATGACCATCGCCTGATCACTAGCCACCATTTGCCCGCTCACCTCTAGCCAAGCTATAGTAGCCAAAGACTCCCTATGAGTCTCAAGCATAGTCTCGCGCTCCTCGTAAAGCTGCTCCAACTCTACTCATAGCCTAGCCACCTCAGATATCTCACCCATATCCTCATCATCCTCCCTCTCTCCCTCTACCAACCCCACCTCTAGAGTCTATTGGGCTGCTCCCTCGACTACCTCTGACCCATCGATCATTGAGGCCTCATCCTCTTTGGAGTCATCCTTCTCGATGCTTTTGCATCATCCCCACCACCTTTGGTACCCATACTAGTTGGGCACCAAACCACGCCACATACTCTAAGTCACCCCAACATCATCCACATTGAGGATCTCAATCTCCTCATCATCCTCAATCACCATTCACCATGGCTCCGCACATGGCAACATCCCCTCATCTCACCAATATCGATACAACACCGACTCATCTAGCACACCCTGAGGCAATCCAAATTGCCTCAACACCCATGAGTACTAGAAGTACTCTACCTCCTCATCCCTCCACCCAACCAACCATCGAGCCTACCACACCCGATGTACGCTCCCCATCACCATCCCATCTAGCTCCTCACCATGGCCTCCATACCACATCAGCCTGAGACAACCCTGACCACATGTCTCTATACCACTAGCTACTATGAACCTCTCAGCTTGGCTGCACCTCCTCAACCACCACCCATCACCTAGCATAGGGCTCCCTCATCTACCATGACTCACATGGCAACCCCTGGGCCGAGCTACCACAAAATGCTCCCAATCCAACACTATAGGAGGAAGCTACACCCAATCCCCTTCCTCTCCCTCTAAATCACCTCATATAGCTCCGATACAACTATGCCAACAAGGCAGGAGCCCATGCATACTCCTTTGGGTCGATGAGTAAATCACTCACCAAACCCAATAGGTTCCAAGGGAACCTACAACCAATGCTATTAGGTAGCACTATGTTCGCTAACATGAACATAATCAAGGTAGGGAGTGCATCCAACTCCTTTGCCTTGTACATGCTCAAATAGCATATCCCACCATCTCCCATCTAGGCCTCCCACCATCGATCTCCAAACATCCTCTCCATATCAACCTTCTTATCCCGACCAACCACCACCTTTTCCCCTTCTACCAACACCTTGAGAATATGATATACATCCTCAAGTGTAACAGTAGCCTCCCTAATTGACAACTAGAACATCCCCCTATCCAGATCCCATCTCTCTATCAAAGCAGAGAGATACCCCTCATTAGCCCTCACAACATCAAGCCTCGCCACACCCTCCAAACCCACCTTCCCCAAAAACTCCCACTCCTCCATCAAAAGCTTCTTCCTCATCCTTGAAACGAGAGGAGAGAAGCGATGTCGAGGCTCAATATCCCTCAACTACAACAACAAACAATTTTATTAATATTAAAATAAAAAAAAATAATAATAATAAATGCACAAGTGACAAAAGTGTTTTTCAACATTATCGGGGCAAATGGTGCCTCAACTCTACCAACAGCATTCAATCCCTCCTTCGCCATAGCTTTCGCATGATTTTCCTCACTAGCCTCACTAAGCTCTCACACCCACTCCACTCCTCAGACATAGCTTCTCAAAGTCCAAAATGCACAAGTGAGCCTCAAGATTCACTCAAAAAGCTATTTATAGCTTTCCCTAGTCACATTCAGTGAGATCTACTCCCGCAAATTTAGGCTCACCTGGGCACCTATGCGCACCCAAGCGCACTTGCGCACTACGAGACACCATAGCACCCGTGTGCCTAGCGACAAAATGGTACAAAGACAAAATCAATCAAAATAGTAGCATACCTCCTCCAAATTTCACCAAATTTCATCCACACATCATGCACATCATAAAATCAGATTTTGTGAAAACAAAAATTGTTTTGCATGCATAATTTTCAAGAACGAATCAAATCTTAAAAATCCACAAATCAAGGCACAAAAGGTAGCAAAACAATGCAAATTTTCACAAAACTCACATATGATCATTCTACATCATATTCTTCATCATCTCACACAATTTTACAAAAATTGGAGTTCATTCAATCAATAAATCACTCATTTATGTGCAAAATGAACAACTCAAAGAAGCACAAGCGCAAATCATACATCAACTAACACCAAGTTTTACAAAAGTGTAACCACCATCCATCAAGCATTCTTCCATCATCATCTTTCATTTTCATCAATCATCTCATCCAACAATTTGTCCAGTTCAATTCAAGTGAACCTCGTATCTAGTAGGTTATTCTATAAACTTGGCGATTGCAGCGATATCAATCCATGCAAATTCGATAAGATGAATAATCTACAATAAGGACACTTGACCATGATCAAATTCAATTATCTCATCATCAAAGATCACAATCATATTTGGCACCTCAAATTTGGAATACAACCTTGCCAAGAACAATTTGCTAAAAAGCAGTCATTGATGTCCTCTTCCATGGGGCATGAAAACATGGATAACCAAAATCTCAAACACTCATTCACTTGACAACAGTCATAATACAGGACACCGGTAAGCTTGATTGGTTCCATCATGGAATTGGCGAAGAAATTTCCACAGTCAATACCCAACCCCTGCGTTGACTTAGTCAACATGCATCTTCATATCTTGCATACTCAATGATGCCATTACGGCAACTTATTCAACAACATCGAATCAACCCAAAGTTTGGGGCAACCACATTACATTATGATTCTCCCATGACGGGATACATCTCACATGATCATAAACATCTACACTGGAAAAATCCCCTCTCAACCATTGGGGCAAAAATGGTATCACATTTTACATCATTCATATCATCCACATTTTCTGTCTATACACCACCCCTCCTAAAATCACATTTGCATTTCACATCATTCATTCATCAATTGCACAAATTCACTACATCATTCATTATTTGCACAAAATTTTTCAATTGGCTTGTGAGATACATTCGTAACTCATTCACCAATTGAGGGGGTAAGCTACAAAAATTCCAAAAATTCTTTATTCTTTTATCTTCAACATCAGTGCACAAATCCAACAAGAGAGAAGTTGCTTCTGCACCCATAGCCCAAGCAGGTGTCTCATATTTTTGCACCATATTGTGTTTCATGCAACATGGTACAAAAAGGGGCATCTGTAGACACCAAATTACAGCCACTAATCCTCCATCCTAACCATCCCACCACCCACTTGTCCACCATACACCTTCCCACCAATTATTTGGCCCAATTCCACCTTTCTCGCCATCCATTTCACCATTTTAGCCCTTTCCTGCCATTTCCTAGCCTAATTGGGATTATTTTAATATTATTTTATATTATTTAATATTTAATATAATATTTTATATTATATTATAATATATTTATTATAAAATATATATTTATAAACTCAATTAACCACAACCGTCCGATCCATTCTAATCTCCACCGTCCATATTCATTAATCCATGTCACATTCAAAAAGTAATCTCAACCTTAGGATCTAATTTAATCTTAGCCACACGATCAAAAGTGTAAGGCTAAAACCCTAAGAAAACCCTAGGTTGGATTATAAATAAGGGCATTTGCAAATGCCCAAACCCTGGAACCTTGAGAATTAGACATTTGCACCCTGGAGGAATTATTGGTGAAGCCCTAGCATAGAAAATCCTAAAGATCTAAAGCCCTAGCTCGCCGATAAGACTTCTGTTGTTCCAGCCATCCCCCATTCATCCTCCATCACCATCACAGCCCCCATCCATCCACCGCATTCATCGCCATCCCCTAGATCTGCTTCTATAGATTCTGCCCTAACCCGTAGGCGCCCTCCAGAGCTTGTGAGGCTCGCTGTAGAGCCTGCGAAGCGCTCACCAGAGCCTGTTGTATACCATAGGCGCTCTCCAGAGCCTATTGTATCCTACAGGTGCACACCAGAGCCTATGAAGCTCGCATCAGAGCCTGCCAAGTGCGCGTCCGAGCCTACTGCAACTACAAAAACATGAATCTGAGCCTGCTACACCACGCCATCTGCAACAACGAAATGAAAGCAAGGTATATATTTATTATTTTTTTAGCAAAAAACATCTTGCAGATATACCTTGGTCTGAGAGACCACGAATAGGGGGTTCTACACCATCAAAGTCACCCGGGGGTCGCACCCGACCCTACCCGCACCAACATTATCAATTGGATTTTGGATACCCAATTCAGATTTTTGGTAGGGTGGATATTTTAACCTGTGACCTCCCTTGGAGGATTTCCATCTTCTCTCCAACTCACCTACAACACCTGGGTAAAAACTAATTTATAGTGGAAAACACCCCTTTCGAGGTGCCACTTTCAATAGGTTGGGCATAGGAGGAATGAAGCCTTGTCGGCCTCTACCAGCACATAGGACATTCCTAACTATACCATATATCTACAGGATGGAGACAAGGGGAATGGAACCTGGGTCGGCCTCTATCAACACCCAGGGCATTTACCGCTGCACCACAACAAGAAGATTAAAAAAGCAAGGTATATCTTATTTGAATGTATTTTATCTCATAATTTGTTGATCTTGCATGCTTTTTGACTTCAATGTTAACTAGGGTTTTATTGATGTCTGAGGATCTCACACTATGGAGCCCTCACAAGTATTACTAACCCCCTTGTTATATTTTTATGTATGTAGATCTGCAAGTTCTAAAAATTGTTGAACAGCTATTGAAGCTGGAGTGAAACATCATAGGATATCCAAAGCCCACTCACCCCGTTGGAAGCAAGAGCACATCGAATCTGAAGACACTTCATTGTTATAGTTAGGGTTTCGGAGAACCCTAACACTTTTGTAAATCATTGTATCAAATACCCTCATTGAGGATAGATTGTATCAAAGGAGTTTATTGGCTCCCCTCGTTTTATTGAATATTTCCATTTGTGCAATCTTGTGTCTCATTGTGCTATTTGATCTATCTCATTTTATTTTTAAGTGTCATGTTTTAATCTTCACAAAGAAAATATATTCTCCTTGTGGTTTAACATTTGCAAATGCAGACTGGGAAACAACCTTATGGTGAATGGTAGTACTATTCCCCGTAGGACCCTACGAGATCAATGACCCCCAAGGTACTCTCTTGCGAAAGTCTCTGGCTCTATAGAACCATTCATGGTTTGGTTCTACCTGAATCATTTTGTTTGACTCTTTATTATCAAAAGCTTCAAGTTACATAGTATTGTGTGACAATATTTCTACATGAATGGTAGTAAAGTTGGTAGACGGATTCTAAGTAGGGTTATGTACAAGTGCGAAATATCGTAAATTAGCTCTATTTAGGATTTTTAAAATTCACTAGGGCCCATTCACTTGAAATTTATGGGGTGGAAGTTTTTTTGGGGTAAATTCGCAAGTCGTTGATAATCATGAACCTAACTTTATTTTAATTTGCCGACCCCAAATTACATATGATTTTTATTTTCCCACCCAATTCACCTTCAAATTATAAATGATTTTATATTTTCCACCCAAATAACCTTCAAATTATAAATGATTTTATTTTTTTTGCCCAAATCGCCTCATATACTACCCGTATATATACTATATTGGGTATCGATAAACATACATCGAAAATACTCTAACTTGAAAATAGCTTTAAAACAATGAAAAACTTGAGATGGTTGTAGAGGAGTGACTGTACAAATAAACCGATTGATTATAGAGGAGTGTCGATCGATGCAAGATGATTGGTTGCAGAGCCATATCTATCAGTATAATCCGATCGGTTTCATAGCTATGTCTGTCGACATAAGCCGATCAGTTGTAGAGTTGTGTCAGTTGGTATAAGTCGATCGGTTGCAGAGTTGTATCTATCGACATAAGCCAATCTATTGTAGAGCTATGTTTGTCGGCATAAGCCGATCAGTTACAAAGCTGTGTCTATCGATATAATTTGATCAATTATAGAGACGTTTTTGTCATCATAAGTTGATCAATTGTAGAGTTATGTCTGTCGGTGTAAGTTGATTGGTTGTAGAGCCATGTCTATCGGCATAAGTTGATCGATTATAAGGTTGTGTTTGTTGGTATAAGGAGATCAGTTGTAGAGTTGTGTCTGTCAATGTAAGTCGATCATTTGTAGAGCCATGTATGTTGGTATAAGGAGATCAATTTTAGAGTTGTATCTATCGACATAGGCCAATCGATTGTAGAGCTGTGTTTGTCGATATAAGCCGATTAGTTGTAGAGCCATGTCTATCAGTATAAACTAATTGGTTGTAGAGCTGTGTCTGTCGGTATAAGTCGATCGGTTGCAGAGCCATGTCTATTGACATAAGTTGATCGGTTTTAGATTTGTATCTATCGATATAATCCAATCGGTTATAGAGCCATGGCATAAGTCAATCGATTATAGGGATTATCAATCGGTATTTTTCTTTTGGTTGTAGAAGTGTCGATCGATATTAGTCAGTCGGTTATAGAATCATGTCGATCATCATAGTCAATCGATTGTAGTGGTATCGATTGGAATTTGTTAATTGGTTGTAGAGGTGTCAATCGATATCATTCTATCAGTTTCCAGGACATGTCGATCGACATCATTCTATCGATTGCATGGATGTGCGATCAACATTTTTCTATTACTTATAGGGACTATCAATTGGTATAAGCTGATCGGTTGCAAGGAAGTGTCTATCGATAAAAGCCTATCTGTTACAAAGGATTCATGACTAAAAATTGGTAGAGTATTCTTCTTCCATTGTTATTTTGTCCAAAATACAAATATCTTTTTCTACAATTTCATAGGCATTGTAGGTGAACTATACACAATTATGGTAGACAACTATCAATGTCATCTGGTTATGTGTCAGGAGCATTTCTCTTATTAGAGATGCTTCTTGTCTCTTAGAGTATATTTCATACACAATGTAGAAGCACTATCTGCAACTATGGTCAATAAGTATCCCTATCATGTTGTGTGTTATGAGTATTTTATTGTCAAACTACTTGTATTTTATATGTCATTCTATAGGGTAGCATAGGTTCGTCTTGAGGGATGTATGCTATTTTCCTTCAATTTCATATACATTTCCTAACATATGAAGGTTTTTCTTTACAGATACAATGTCACCTATTGAATATGGAAATATGGGAGTCCAATCTTCTTGTAAAAAGATAATTCTAAAATATTTTACACAAATATCAAAATGCAATGAGGCATCAATCTCTACAGATCCTACACAACTTGTAGGTGCAAACACCTTTTACCATCAATTTTTTAATATTTCTATTCTTCTTAAATATAAAACCTTTCTCTATTAATAGATAAATGGTTTTCTTCTTATCTACCTCTTTTTAAATGCTTTGTAAAATGGTATTCTATTAATTCTTTAAAATAATGCCTTTTTTACAACAAAAAATGATAGAGAACACCAAACATTGAATGTAGTAAACATTGTTGAGCCTGATGTGCATTCACTCGAAGATATTCCAGTAGATGGGATACGACCACATGACAATTTTTTCTAATAACGAAATTCAATAACCACTTCAGGAGATTTTAAATTCAGACACATCAACATAAAGAGAAAAATATAGTACAATTAAAATTCAGACCTCTGGGGAATCTTGTAGTCAAAAATATAAACATCAAAAGATAAGAAAATGGACTATTGGAAGGGATTTTAAAAATGAATGGGCATGGTTATACCACTTTATTTAGCGATATGAAAAACTAAATGTGTGTAAATGCATTATTTGTACTTGAAAGCTTGGAAAGGATCATCTATTGCAAAATAAGAAAGACACAATAGAAAAACACTGGGAAATTTTACATCAAATAAATACAAAGTGACGAAACAATTAACAGATCTCATAGGTGGAAATATGAATCAGAATGTGTTCATGTGAGATATTCAATTGAATATGAAAAAGCAATGAAACAAAAACAAACTCTCATTGAGAAGGGTGGAACAATCGAGGCACAATTTCAAAAAATTAATAAGACTGTATTAGCCTAGAAAAAATTGCAGTTTGCTATTTATATAGTATTCTAAAAAAGGTCGTCCCATGTCTGATTTTACTGATTTTAAGGAAATACTTCAACTAGCCAATGTACAAAACCTTACCAGTTCACATTGGCCATATCGAAGTGGTTGGGAAATGGCAAAATGTCTATCACTGGTTGAGAAGGAAGACCTAAGAGAGAATGTGAAACAAGCCAAATTTATTTCACTTTCCATTGATGAGGTAACAATTGTTGACAACACATCTTGGATTTGCATACATGTTTACACATTCAAAAATTATTTGAGACAACCTCATTTACTAGCACTACATAATATGATTGAAAATTGTAATGTGGAAAATATTTATAATGTTGTTGTAACCAGTTTAAAGGATATTGCCAAAATGGATGAAAAGGAAATTACCACAAAGTTAATTTGTGTTGGATCTGATGGTGTGGCTACAATGCAAGGATAAAGGAATGGTCTTTGTGTTAGGCTTCAGAATTCCATTGCCCCATATGTGATTCCTATTCATTGCATGGCTCATCGAATGAATATTGAATACAAAATTGTGAGCAAATTTGATAATGTAGCCAGAGTGGAAGAACTCGTCTATGATATACACTCATACTTTTCATGCGTCCAAAAAGGTTTGCAGAGTTTCAACAATTTTCTCTAAGGTGTAATTGAAGGCAGAAAAATGTTAAAATATGTGGAAACCAGGTGGATTTCACTATTTCTTCCTACAAAAAAGGTATTTTCATAATATCAATCCTTGGTTGGGTTTATGTATGCACATCGTAGAGATGTTGACAAGGCAAAAAAATTGTTTTTTCATATGAATGACTTGGAAACTCTTCTCACATTATGTGGTATTCTACCAATGTTACAAGAAATGAATACTATGATTAAACTTACACAAGAAAGGGTAATTTATATTGTCGATTTCATGAGGATGAGAAAAAAAATATGTATGGTTATTGATAGGATTTATTTATCCGAAAAACATTTTGATGATCCCAAGTTTGATAGTTGGAATACATTAATTAACTTCAATGAACTGACCAACTTTTTAAAGTTCAACATCAACGACAATATTTGTATTGTTATCCATGTAAAGTTGATTCATGTATATAATTTTGAAAAATTATTAAATACTCTGACAGATGATGTTGAACAAGTGTCTATTACACATTCTGAATTTGATGAGGTTTTGGATAACACTAAGAATAAATTAAAAATAACTGCAAATGCATTAACAAGTGAAATAAGAGATTATTTTAAGAGAGATGAGACACTTGAGGCCATGGCTATTGTTAATCCTAATTTCTGGAATCCTTGTGGTGACCAAAGTAGTAGAAGTTAGTTGTTTTTAAAATATATGGGTAATCTTATGACACATTTCTCTAAAAGTGTGAAAATAAATGGCTTTGAAATCAATGACTAAACAAAGATCTTTTGAGACATTAGTCAACCAATTTTGGAATAACAATGGATAATCAAATTGCACAATTCAAAAATCCACAAGAGACTGTTAAATCATGCATTTTTGGAAAAAACCATATCGAAGTAGTGTCTTGCAAGATACTATGAGTGAATAATTTATTTTATATTTATTATTTCAGACAATGATTTTGGGATTTGTTGAAGACAAAAGGGTTTTAAATGCATTAAATTTTGTTAAATCAAAATTTCATAACAGGTTGGACAAAAATTTGGAAAATTGTTTGAGAATGTATGTGTCATTGTACGATGTGGATAACTTTCCCTATGATAGAGTGTTGACATTTTGGAAGTCCCTAGCAGAAAGAAGAGGTCTCTATAATATGGTTGATAATGATGAAAATGACTCAGCTAGGAGTGATGATGAGATTATGGAAATGCAAAATTCACAGATTTTGCGATCTTGTGGAGAAGTTGATAAAGCTTTGTATTAAATTCCAAAAACATAAAAATTGCAATGATTATATGACAAATTCATATAATCTAAGATTTTTTTGGATTTGAAATCATTTTGTAAAATTTTAGTGATTTGAATAATTTCATATTATCAGTGATTTTTCGGATTTGAAATATTTCATATTATCAAAGATTTTTTGTATTTGATTTGTTGTAAAATCATATAATCATTCAATTTTCAATGATTATGCATGTTTTCTTTTTAATGTTATGGATTGTCTATGTTTTCAAAATTTATGATGTATGCTATAGCTTTGAGTAAGTTGAAAATTTAAAAACCATGTATACGTAATGATGTTATGTTATTGAACTAAATGTATATGTTGACAAAAAATAGTTATTTTTCCTTTGAATTTAAATGTATGTATGTATCATTAGTATTAGTTGTATGATATGACAAAATATAGTGATTTTTTATGATTTATTCTTTTTCATTGAGTAAACCTTGTATGCATAGTAAAAATTTATGTACATATGTATGAAAAATGCATGTAGTATATTACTTTAGATATGAAAAATGAAAATTTAAACCCATTCATAGATATATCCATCATAAACTCACTTTGAAATATAAAAACAATATAGCATAATACAAATTACCATATTCATTTTTATACAACTATAATGACTAACTATGAATGCACTGAAAATTAAAACCCATGCATAGATATATCCTTCATAAACTCACTTGAAATATAAAAACAATATAGCTTAATAGAAATGAAAGTACTCACTTTTATACTACAACAAAAATTAATATGAATAAACTCAAATTTAAACACATGCATAGATATATCATTCATAAACTCATTTGAAAATTGAAATATAAAAACAACATAGCATAATATATAGAAATTGAAATTGTACCCTTTCATAAATATCTCCATCGTAAACTAACATTGAATATAAAAACAATATATCATAATAAAAAAGAAAAAACACTTTTCTATACAAGAACAAGAATGAATATAAATAAACTCAAATTTAAACACATGAATAGATATATCATTTGTAAACTCATTTAAAAATTGAAATATAAAAACAACATAGCATATTTGAAACACCATAATACTTAAAAGATGAAAATAACACACAATTATAAAAGTGTATCTCTTAAAAGTAAAATAATAAAAGCATGTATCTTGTTTTCATACGAAAACATATGAAATATCATAAAATTGTCTTTCAAAATATCAAATTTTAAAATTCAATTTCTTGCTCCAGAATATTTTCTCGTTGGTAGTGGACGTAATGAAACCATAGGTGGGGGTTGTCAACGATCAGGAGAACTACATGTTCTAGGTTTCCTTGTTGATATTCTCCATAAAGGTAGTGTTGTTTCCTTCACAAGTGTTTCGGAGTCTCCTGATTCCTCTAGATTATAACCTCTAATAGTAGCACCCCACTTTGAAGAGGAAGAGGATGCCCTTTTCTATGTATATATAAAATGTCAAAATTAGAAAAAGATAAATAATGGAAAAATAAAAAAAATTATTTAAATATTAACAAAAAAATTACCTGAACCTATAGTTATCTCATGGTTGCATTATCTAGGATTGAGTGCCAAGATGTTGGTATTGGAGTGTTCTGCAAATTATAGAAAGATTCATAAAAAAAGCAATAATATAATTGCATGTGCTAACTATCGATGAGGGTAAAGTGTGGGTTATCACGTTATCTATTTACAATCTGATCTAATGTGAGACATAGGTGGACCAGTCAAATTTTTGGTGTGAAATACAATGGACCAAATACGCTAAGTGTAATGTCCCCATTTTCATATTTTTATTATACATAGTTGTGGAGTGGAGTCTTGATGTGTTTCGGTGTGTTAAGGGTATTTTTGGTGAAATTTGGAAATTAAATAATAAAAAGGGGGAAATGAGGGTGTATGCCCCATTATGAGAATAAATATCATTTTATTATTATTTTCTAAGGTATTATTACGTGAAATCAAAAAGTGCCACCTCAATAAAGAATTAAAAGAATGTTTATATAAAGAGGAGTAGGGGGCTCATTTGAGGGATCTTGGATTATTTTATCTCTTCTACATTGTTGTATTTTGCTTTGTAGCTAATACACTTTTCTCTTGTGGACACAACCCTATGAGAGAATTATATCTTGTGAACGAAACCCTGCAAGGGATAGCTTTGAGGACGAAAACCCTAGAGTTTCTTTGAGGTAAATCCAGCTAGGGTTTACAATTAGGTTTATTGAGACATTCTGCATCATTTATTGAGGATTTCTTGGGTAGCATTCATATCAGATATGGGGAGATTAGATTTGGGGTTTTGGGAACCCTTCTTAGTGTGGTATTTCAGATTTGGTGTGGCATTATAGTTTTAGATTTTTGCAGCAGAGTTTAGCAATTTTGTGGTTGGGCATTTGTGAGTTGTTTTCATTCAATAATTTAGCAGAGGTTGTGTTGTTTGTTCAACATCCAAGATTTTATATTAATGTTTTGGGTATGATCTATGTAATTGTGATTCCAGGAAAAATAATAAAAATATTGTGGTATGTTTGTGAGAAATCTTAGAGTTTTGTGGTGAAATTTTTTGGGTATTTGTAGACCTGATTGATATCTGCATGATTCAGTATTTTCTAGGTATTTGTAGATCTGATTGATATCTGCATGATTCAGAATTTTATTTGATATAAATTGCATAGTTAAGGTTTTTTTTTAGTTGGCACATTACAGTGGTATCAGAGCTGAATACAGTAAACCCTTTTAAGCAAAATACACAAAACTCAGTTGGGGGCAGGACATTACAGTGGTATCAAAGCTCAGCTTATCCTACTAGCCTAAGGGTTACAAAGTTGTAGTAGTGTGTTGGTAATGGCTACTATCCAAGAACTCATGATAGAGCTGATGCAAAAATTTCAAGAACAAAATGAGTTTTTTACAATAATAATAGAACATCATCCTAAGTGGTTGAAGCCTCCATTAGCAGTTGGAATAAAAATAGGGACAAATGGAAACAACTCATTGCAGCCAAGCATAGTTTTGGACAGCGAAGAGGACAACAAGGAGGTTGAAAATTTAGAGAATGTTTCATGCATAACCGAGGTTCAGGTTGATTCTTGTATTGATGGGGAAAACAAAGCAGCGGTAGTAATTGATGAGGATGAGGTCACTTCATCTTGTGTGTTGGATATTGGAGAGTATGATGAGAGTGAACACATAGGAGTTTACAAATTAGATTTTAGTAATGATAGATTTGGTGAGTATTGGTTTGATTTGGAAAATGAACATAATATTTACAATAAGCATGCAACACCAAAAATACATCAGCCATTAGATGCATGGGATCCAAATATTTTAGCACCTAGTTATGGTGAGGAACCGGTTTGGGATGAATTTCATCTTGAACAAGGAGCTGCCCAAAATTTATTTGAAAAATCATGCAAAGGAAATGACATTGAGATGGTTGATCCTTGCATTAAATACAAATCCAAACTGTTATTTCATAGGGCTGATTATGATCAAGAAGAAGAGGAGGTAAATTTTGAAGGAGTAACTATTTCAGCCTTAAAATAAGGAAACATGCCCATGGATTACATTACCAAATTGGCCAAAGATAGAGGTAACAATTATATGAGGGTTGTAATGAATGAATTTTCTCATTTCCCTATTGTTACAGTCGTCTTAACAACAATAGAGGAGTTTCATTTGTTCTTTGGAAGGGTGTGTAGATCTCATAGCATACATGGGGATATTGTGAATATTTGGGACAACAGATTCACACCTTGGGATCCGGGTATATTGGCACCTAGATGTGAGGAAGTACCCATGGGGAATGAATGCCCTATTGACTTCAATACCGTCCACATTTTATTTCAGAGTACCAAAAACTCAGTTTTAAATTTCCAAGAAGTTCGTCCTATTTTTTAGAGTCTTTGGGTGAGCTTGGGAAACATCCCCCCCTTGGAGCCACTCTTGAGCCATGGGGAGGCACAAAGTAGCCTTAAGGAAGTTGCAAGAAGGTATGTTATCAGTTCTAATTTTTGTTGGCAATATAACAGTAGTTCTCCATTTATGGGTAGCATTAGCATTGTGGAAAAAGAGACATTGATGGCACCTATGGTTGCATTCTTGTTGAGACCTAAGACTGCATTTTTGGTAATGAATGAGGATGCATCTTTGATGATAGAATGGACTGAGTTTTTGTTCAAAATGACTACATCACTGACAGATATTGAGGCTGCACATTTCATGTTCTATGAGGACATACACTTCTTGATAAAATAGGCTGTGTTTGTGACTTTTGTGTCTAATCTTACCACTCTGTTTGAGATGCCTTGGTCTACATCTTTCATAATTAATGAGGCCATTTTTCTAAGGGCAACTTGGACTGATTGTTCACTGATTTTTGAGGTTGCATCTTATCTGTCTTTTAGGACTATTTTTGTGATGAATTATGGGATAGAGTTGGAGATGTATGGGACTACATGTTGGTTGATTTGTGAGACTGCATATTTATCTTTGGAGGCAACATTTGTTGAGAGAGTTAAGACTGAAATGTTGACAACATACTGGACTACTTTTTTTATGATGGATGGGGCTATGTTTTTGACTCATTGGACAACACTTTTGAGGGAAGCTTTGGCCAAGTTTTTTATTAAAAATACTGCTTTGCATTCAGAAATCAGAACTGAGTTTGTTTCAAAAAGGGAAATTGAGGAACATGAATTGGTAGACTTCATATACACTTAATTGCAAAACATGAAAGATGAAGCATATATGGCAAAGATAGTACTTCAGAAATTAGCATGTATGGACCTTGGAGTGGCCTTGATGGGTACTTGGAGAATTGTGTCTCTACATGTTGATGCTGCCAAGAAGAAGACAGTGGCACAACATCAGCATGATGGACCTACTGCTTTAACATTTATCTGGGATCCTGGAATCACCATTGGTTTCAGCTTGATGATGAGAATATGGTGTTGGAATTGCTTGAGGACAAGCAATTTTGGGAGGGGTGGTATTGTAATGTCCCCATTTTTCATATTTTTATTATACATAGTTGTGGTGTGGAGTCTTGATGTGTTTTGGTGTGTTAAGAGTATTTTTGGTGAAATTTGGCAATTAAATAATAAAAAGGAAGAAATTATGGTGTATGCCCCATTAGGAGAATAAATATCATTTTATTATTATTTTCTAAGGTATTATTAAGTGAAATAAAAAAGTGCTACCTCAATAAATAATTAAAATAATGTCTATATAAAGAGGAGTAGGGGGCCCATTTGAGGGATATTGGATTATTTTATCTCTTCTACATTGTTGTATTTTGCTTTGCAGCTAATACACTTTTCTCTTGTGGACGAAACCCTATGAGAGAATTCTATCTTGCGGATGAAACCTTGTAAGGGATAGCTTTGAGGACAAAAACCCTCTTGGCTAGAAACCTAGGATGAAAACCCTAGAGTTTCTTTGAGGTAAATCCAGCCAGGGTTTACAATTGGGTTTATTGAGACATTCTGCATCATTTATTGAGGATTTCTTGGGTAGCATTCATATCAGATTTGGGGAGATTACATTTGGGGTTTTGGGAACCCTTCTTGGTGTGGTATTTTAGATTTGGTGTGGCATTATAGTTTCAGATTTTTGCAGCAAAGTTTAGCAGTTTTGTGGCTAGGCATTTGTGAGTTATTTTGATTCAATAATTTAGCAGAGGTTGTGTTGTTTGTTCAACATCCAGGATTTTATATTAATGTTTTGGGTATGATCTATGTAATTGTGATTCCAGGAAAAATAATAAAAATATTGTGGTATGTTTGTGAGAAATCTTAGAGTTTTATGGTGAAATTTTTTGGGTATTTGTAGACCTGATTGATATCTGCATGATTCAATATTTTTTGGGTATTTGTAGATCTGATTGATATCTACATGATTTAGAATTTTATTTGATATAAATTGCATAGTTAGGGTTTTTCCTTAGTTGGCACATTACAGTGGTATCAAAGCTGAATACAGTAAACCCTTTTAAGCAAAATACACAAAACTCAGTTGGGGGCAGGATATTACAGTGGTATTAGAGCTCAACTTATCCTGCTAGCCTAAGGGTTACAAAGTTGTAGTAGTGTGTTGGTAATGGCTACTATCCAAGAACTCATGATAGAGGTGATGCAAAAATTTCAAGAACAAAATGATTTTTTTACAATAATAATAGAACATCATCCTAAGTGGTTGAAGCCTCCATTAGCAGTTGGAATAAACATAGGGACAAAGGGAAACGACTCATTGTAGCCAAGCACGGTTGTGGACAGTGAAGAGGACAACAAGGAGGTTGAAAATTTAGAGAATGTTTCATGCATAACCGAGGTTCAAGTTGATTCTTGTATTGATGGGGAAAACAAAGCAGCGGTAGTAATTTATGAGGATGAGGTCACTTCATCTTGTGTGTTGGATATTAGAGAGTATTATGAGAGTGAACACATAGGAGTTTACAAATTAGATTTTAGTAATGATAGAGTTGGTGGGTATTGGTTTGATTTGGAAAATGAACATGATATTTACAATACGCATGCAACACCAAAAATACATCAGCCGTTAGACGCATGGGATCCAAGTATTTCAACACCTAGTTATGATGAGGATCCGGTTTGGGATGAATTTCATCTTGAACAAGGAGCTGCCCAAAATTTATTTCAAAAATCAAGAAAAGGAAATGACATTGAGATGGCTGATCCTTGCATTAAATACAAATCCAAACTATTATTTCATAGGGCTGATTATGATCAAGAAGAAGAGGAGGTAAATTTTGAAGGAGTAACTATTTCAGCCTTAAAACAAGGAAACATGCCCATGGATTACATTACCAAATTGACCAAAGATAGAGGTAACAATTATATGAGGGTTGTAATGAATGAATTTGCTCATTTCCCTATTGTTACAGTCGTCTTAACAAAAATAGAGGAGTTTCATTTTTTCTTTGGAAGGTTGAGTAGATCTCATAGCATACATGGGTGTATTGTGAATATTTGGAATAGCAGATTCACACCTTGGGATCCGGGTATATTGGCACCTAGATGTGAGGAAGTACCCATGGGGAATGAATGCCCTATTGACTTCAATACCATCCACATTTCATTTTAGAGTACCAAAAACTCAGTTTTGAATTTCCAAGAAGTTTGTCCTATTTTTGAGAATATTTGGGTGAGCTTGGGAAACATCCCCCCCTTGGAGCCACTCTTGAGCCATGGGGAGGCAAAAAGCAGCCTTAAGGAAGTTACAAGAAGGTATGTTATCAGTTCTAATTTTTGTTGGCAATATAATAGTAGTTCTCCATTTTTGGGTAGCATTAGCATTGTGGAAAAAGAGACATTGATGGCACTTATGGTTGCATTCTTGTTGAGACCTAAGACTACATTTTTGGTAATGAATGAGGATGCATCTTTGATTATAGAATGGACTTCAAAATGACTACATCATTGACAGATATTGAGGCTACACATTTCATGTTCTATGAGGACATACACTTCTTGATAAAAGAGGATGTGTTTGTGACTTCTGTGTCTAATCTTACCACTCTATTTGATATGCCTTGGTCTGCATATTTCATAACTAATGAGGTTATTTTTCTAAGGGCAACTTGGACTGATTGTTCACTGATTTTTGAGGTTGCATCTTCTCTGTCTTTTAGGACTATTTTTGTGATGAATTCTGGGACAGAGTTGGAGATGTATGGGACTACATGTTGGTTGATTTGTGAGACTGCATATTTGTCTTTGGAGGCAACATCTGTTGAGAGAGTTAAGACTGAAATGTTGACAACATACTGGACTAGATTTTTTATGACGGATGGGGCTGTGTTTTTGACTCATTGGACAACACTTTTGAGGGAAGCTTTGGCCAAGTTTTTTATTAAAAAGACTACTTTTCATTTAGAAATCAGAACTGAGTTTGTTTCAAAAATGGAAATTGAGGAACATGAATTGGTAGAATTCATATACACTTATTTGCAAAACATGAAAGATGAAGCATATATGGCAAATATAGTACTTCATAAATTAGCATGTATGGACCTTGGAGTGGCCTTGATGGATACTTGGAGAATTGTGTCTCTACATGTTGATGCTGCCAAGAAGAAGATAGTGGCACAACATCAACATGATGGATCTACTGCTTTAACATTTATTTGGGATCTTGGAATCACCATTGGTTTTAGCTTGATGATGAGAAGATGGTGTTGGAATTGCTTGAGGACAAGTAATTTTGGGAGGGGTGGTATTGTAATGTCCCCATTTTTCATATTTTTATTATACATAGTTGTGGAGTGGAGTCTTGATGTGTTTTGGTGTGTTAAGAGTATTTTTGGTGAAATTTGGCAATTAAATAATAAAAGGGGGAAATGAGGGTGTATGCCCCATTAGGAGAATAAATATCATTTTATTATTATTTTCTAAGGTATTATTAAGTGAAATCAAAAAGTGCCACCTCAATAAAGAATTAAAAGAATGTCTATATAAAGAGGAGGAGGGGACTCATTTGAGGGATCTTGGATTATTTTATCTCTTCTACATTGTTGTATTTGGCTTTGCAGCTAATACACTTTTCTCTTGTGGACAAAACCCTATGAGAGAATTCTATCTTGCGGATGAAACCCTACAAGGGATAGCTTTGAGGATGAAAACCCTCTTGGCTAGAAACCTAGGATGAAAACCCTAGAGTTTCTTTGAGGTAAATCCATCCAGGGTTTACAATTGGGTTTATTGAGACATTCTGCATCATTTATTGAGGATTTCTTGGGTAGCATTCATATTAGATTTGGGGTTTTGGGAAACCTTCTTGGTGTGGTATTTCGGATTTGGTGTGGCATTATAGTTTCATATTTTTGCAGCAGATTTTAGCAATTTTGTGGATGGGCATTTGTGAGTTATTTTCATTCAATAATTTAGCAGAGGTTGTGTTATTTTTTTAGCATCCAAGATTTTATATTAATGTTTTGGTTATGATCTATGTAATTGTGATTCCAGGAAAAATAATAAAAATATTATGGTATGTTTGTGAGAAATATTAGAGTTTTGTGGTGAACTTTTTTGGGTATTTGTAGACCTGATTGATATTTGCATGATTCAGTATTTTTTGGGTATTTGTAGATCTGATTGATATTTGCATGATTTAGAATTTTATTTGATATAAATTGCATAGTTAGAGTTTTTCCTTAGTTGGAACATTATAGTGGTATCAGAGCTGAATACAGTAAACCCTTTTAAGCAAAATACACAAAACTCAGTTGGGGGCAAGACATTACACTAAGGCCCACATCAGAATTTCTATCGACATTCCTTGTAGAACGAGTCTAGCAAGGAAGAATTTGCAACATGCCCGAAGAAATTTATTTTCAATCACTAGTATGGTCAAACCCCTTCTAGACTTGGTGGACGTAACTGTAAAAAAATAAAATCAGTACTATACCAGTGACTAGAATTTAAATTCAATTAAATTAAAAATTAGTTATACCTTGAAAATATTCCAACTGCACATTGAAATTGGTCTCCAGGTAGAGTTTATCTTCATTAGTTAATTGGTATTTAGAAGTGATAGGCTCAACACCAGCATGGGGCAATGCTGTAAATCTAGTGATATCTATGGCTATGAAAGAAAGAATGATGTTTTTGTTGTTGACAACAAGATTTACCTTGCCCGAATCAATATTATAACCTGCAATGATCTTCTCCAGTAGTTTTATTTTTGTGTCAAACTACGACATTGAAACTAGACCTCGAAGACCAGAGGTTGTGACCCATGACATTGTAACTCGATGTTGATAAAATTTTAGAAATTAGGTGGTAAACCAAGTTTTTAAAATTAACTTTACACATTTTAGGGGTGGAAGGGGATGCCATAGGGTGTACAAGTATGGATCAGAAGACACAAAGGATGGTACATGATACTTGATAGAAAAGGATTCAAAATGGAGGAAAAGAGTTAAAACTGGCTTAAAACTTATGGTAAAAGGTTAAAACTAGGATAAAACTAGAGGAAGAGGGTTAATAATGCATTAAAACGAGAGGAAAAGGGGTAAGAATGCATTAAAATAGGAAAAAAATGATAAATAATACGATAAAATAGGTGAAAAAATAATTGTTAATCCCTTTATATAGACTTCTCTCCATACAATAAACTTCTAGATGGGTGACACATGGCCTCTGCATGCAATCGTTTCATAGATGGTTGACACGTGGCCTCTGCATGAAATCATTTCATAGATGGTTGACATGTGGTACAAATGCAACAATGCTACCATCATCATACCAGTAGCTGATTGTCATGCCTGCAACTGATCGACATGTTTGTAGTCGATCGTCATACCTATAACTGATCGACATATCTACAAGCTATTGTCATGTCTACAGTCGATCGTCATACCAATAGTTGATCTTCATGCCTACAACTGATCATTATTTCTATAGTCGATCATCACACCTACAATTGATTGACATGTCTTCAATCGATTAGTATGTCTACAGTCAATCATTATATCTACAACCGATCGACATGTCTATAGCTAATCATCATGTCTACAACTGATCGACATGTCTCCAAATGATTGATATATCTACAATAAATTTGCATGTATGTAGTCGATCATCAAGTCTACAACCTATCATCATGTCTGCAATCGATTATCATGCCAATAGCAGATCGTCATACCAATAGTTAATCATCATGCCTGCAACCGATCAGCATGTCTGCAGTCAATCATCATGCCTACAGTCGATCATCATACCTGCAACCAATCAACATGTATGCAACTGATTGGAATATTTGCAACCTATCGACATATCTGTAGCCAATCTTCATGTTTATAACCGATCGGTATGTCTACAACTGATCGACATATCTATAGTCGATCATCATGCCTGCAATCGATTGACATGTCTGCAACTGATCATCATTGATGATGTGATAAAATATAAAGATTTTTTATGTTTTATGCTTTATCATTGGGTTAACCTTGTATAAATACATAACTACTAAAAAAATTTCTACATATGTATGAAAAAAACATATAGAATAGTACTCTAGATATGGAAAATGAAAAATTTAAACCCATGCATATATATCCATTGTAAACTCACTTTGAAATATAAAAATAATATAGCATAATATAAATTGCCATATTCAATTTTATACAACTATAATGACTATGAATGCACTGAAAATTGAAACCCATTCATAGATATATCCATTGTAAACTCAGTTTGAAATATAAAAACAATATAGCATAATACAAATGACCATATTCATTTTTATACAACTATAATTATTATGAATGCACTAAATTTTGAAACCCATGCATAGATATATCCTTTGTAAACTCACTTTGAAATATAAAAACTATATAGCATAATACAAATGACCATATTAACTTGAAATATAAAAACAATATTGCAAAATAGAAATGAAATTACTCACTTTTATACTACAACAATAATGAATATGAATAAACTGAAATTTAAATGCATGCATAGATATATCATTCGTAAAATCATTTGAAAATTGAAATATAAAAAACCATAATATATGGAAATTGAAATTTAACCCTTTCATTAATATCTCCATCATAAACTAACATTGAATATGAAAACAATATAGCATAATAAAAAATACAAAACACTTTTCTATACAACAATAAGAATGACTTTGAATAAACTAAAAATTCAAACTCATTTGAAAATTGAAATATAAAAACAACATAGCAAAATCCACAAGACAAAACTCATTTTTATATCACAACATGAATAACATTGAATAACATGTAAATCTATACCTAAGAGATGAAACACCATAATACTTAAGAGATGAAAATAACACATAATTATAAATGTAAACAATGTAATAGTAAAATAATAAAAGCAAGTATCTTGTTTTCCAATGAAAACATATGAAATGTCTTAAAATTGTTATTAAAATTCATTTTTTCACTTCAAAATATTTTCCCCCTTCCTCCACTCCTTTTGCCTTCTCAATGGCTTCCATAGTCTCCATAGAAACGACCCCTCCCTCATCTTTCCCTTGTTCAACTCCTTTTTCCTCATCCACATTCTGCATTTCAATGGCTCTTTTCTCAGGCTAGGTAACAGTACTATTAATTGCTCCACAATTGACAAGGATCATCTCAACATTTTGCATTCCATCGAGAAGGGTCTTTTATTCTTTGCCAACATCTTCAGATGTTGGTCCTTGAACTTCTTTACCCTTCTCCTTAAGCAGAACATCAAGATCCAATCCATTGCGGATAATGATTTTATGCAAAATGTTGTTTTGTTGAACTGATTCTTGTGCTCTTTTTTTCATTGCCATTGAAGTGTTTAAGAACTCCTTTGCCATCCTGAGATAGTATTGCAGGTTTTGAACCTGCTTCTTGATATTTTCATACTTTACCTTCAGAAAGGAAAAAAAGTTAATCAACATGAAAATATAATTACATTTTAAAAAAGAGAACAACAAATTTTTGAACACAAAAGTGATTAAGTCAAACCTTAGCAACATTATTTATAGCTACAACAACAACAACCTTTTTCTTATCACTTTTACATTCATTGTAATAAGCTTGGGCCTCACCATTTATGTTCAATTTGTTCATCATAAAATTTAAAATTTCATCTATGTATGATGTATTCACCTTCAAAATGCCAAATTTTACTTCTTGTAGCAGAGCCTCCATATTTTCAGGTTCATTTTCAAAAATAGAAAATTTTATTTCTCTTTTTGAAAAATTATTGTATCGAGCATTAATTTCCTTTATCAACACCTTAGCCCGATACTCCCATTTTTTTCATTTTTGTTATATCTAGAAGTAGCAAATCCTTAATTGTAGATTCAACATTATCAAAAACCAAATATTTTTCTAAAAAAATTATTATTTCATCCTCTTGTCGAGGAGGAGCCTGATGGGTGCTTCTTTCCCTTGGAGGAGATTTGCTTGAACATTCTGCACCTTCATTTACTTTGTCTTGAAGCAATTCTAATAGTTGAAATTGTGTGGGTGTGTTATCTTGCAAAAAATAATCTTTATCAAGTGGAACATCATCCAACCCAGTTCTAGAAGCTTCTAGTATATCCTTAAAAGTAAAATTATTAACATAAATACGGTCGAAACCAGAAAAAGTCTGATGCTTCTCTCTCTGAAATTTGTTGTGTTGCTTCTCTCTGTTGCCTAGATGAAATAAAGTGTTTTCCAAATAGGAAGCATTGACCTCATATTTGAGTTGGGCGCTATGGAGGAGGGGGTGACATTTGTTGATTTTGTTGACCAAATTGTTTTAAGGGACCTTCAAACATAAAAAATAAAAATTAGTTATAAATTTTGTGAAGGTAGAAAATAAAAACTAGTTATAAAATTAAATTATGAAAATTGGTTGTAAAATTTTTTATAACACTTACCTGCTGTTGCAAATGGAATCTAGTCATGATGTACATCTGAAAAAAAAAACAAATTAGTTAAAAACAATAAAAATATTGTAAAAAATTTGTTTCGGTAGTAATTAAAACTTACTCCCAGAATATGAAACCTCATGCATAACTATGCCCGTTGGCATCGAACGTGTAGCCACAAGTGGATGTTATCAACGATGAAGAGAAATATATCTTCTATATTTCCTTGATGATCTTCTCCTTAGTGGTGGTGTTGCTTCCTTCATAGGTGTTTTAGAGTCTCCTAATTCCTCTAGATTATAACCTCTGACAGCAACATCCCACTTTGAAGAGGAAGAGGATGCCTTTTTCTGTGTTTGGTATAAAATGTTAAAATTACAAGAAGAAAAACAATGCAAGTGCTATAGTTACTCCCCACCCCCACCCTCATATGAGGGTGGGGGTGGGGAGTAACTACAATACTTAAATAAAAAAATTTACTAAAATATAAAAATAATTACCTGAATCTGCTATTATGTTATGGCTAAATTGACAAGGGTAGAGTGCCAAGATGTTGGTACTGAAGTGTTCTGGAAATTATGAAAAGATTCATAAAAAAGAGCAATAATATAATTACATGTGCTAACTGTTGATGATGGTGAAGCGTGGATTTTCACATTCTCTATTTCCAATATGATCCGATTTGAAACATAGGTGCACCATTCAAATTTCTGGTGTCCAATACAATGAACCAAATACACTAAGGCCCACATCAGAATTTTTGTCAGCCTTCCTTATAGAATGAGTCTAGCAAGGAAGAATTCGCAACATGCCTGAAGAAATTTATTTTCAGTCATCGATACAGTCAAACCCCTTCTGGACTTGGTGGATGTAACTGCAAAAAACTAAAATTAGTAATTGTACGGTCAATAACTGACAAGAATTTAAATTCAATTAAATAAAAAAATAGTTATACCTTGAAAATAGTCTGACTACACTTTGAAGTTGGTCTCCAAGTAGAGTTTGTCATCATCAGTTAACTGGTATTTGGAAGTGACAAGCTCAATACCAGTGTGGGGCAATGCTATCAATTTGGAGATATCTGTGGCTGAGAAAGAAAAAATGATGTTTTTGTTGTTGGCAACAAGATTTACCTTGCCCAAATCCATATTATAAGCTGCAATGATCCTCTCCACCAGTTTAATATCTGTATCAAAATGGGGCATTGAAAATAGACCTCAAAGAACAGAGTCCGTGACCCAAGATATGTCGTAACCCGATGTTGATAAAATTTCTAAAATAAAGGGGTAAACCAAGTTCTTATAATTAACTTTAAATATTCCAGGGGTTGTATGGGATGCCATAGGGTGTACGGGTATGGATAAGAAGATACAGTGGAAAATGTTGCAAAACGAGAGAAAAATAGTTAAAAACTACTTAAAAATTAAGGTAAATTATTAAAACCAAGATAAAAGTGGAGGAAGAGGGTTCATATTGCATTAAAACGATAGGAAAATGGGTAAGAAAGCATTAAAAAAAGAGAAAAAGGGGTAATAAAGCTTTAAAACGAG
Organism: Wollemia nobilis; assembly: GCA_028583015.1. NCBI lineage: Eukaryota > Viridiplantae > Streptophyta > Pinopsida > Araucariales > Araucariaceae > Wollemia > Wollemia nobilis. The sequence continues at coordinate 11,549,878 of JAQPPZ010017052.1, forward strand.
AGGAAAAGGTTAAAACCATAATAGAAAAGGTAAAAAAATGACTGGTAACTCCCTTTATAAAGACTTTTCTATATGCAATCAGCTTCTGGATGGGTGACACGTGTCCTCTAAATACAATCATTTAATGGATGGATGAAATGTGACACAAATGCACTGCTATTACCGATGGGAACTCGAGACTGTTGTAGCACATCAACACGCATGCAATAGATCGATATACATTCGATCATAACTCCTGCAACCGATCGTCATGGCTGCAACCGATCATCATGGCTGCAATCGATCATCATGGCTATAACTGATCATCATGGCTACAATCGATTCTCATAACTACAATCGATTGAAATACCATTGGTCGTTATGTCAGCCTAAAGTCTTTCATATCATCATGGCTAAAACTAATCGACATGGCCCCAATAGAAAGTCATGGCTACAACTAATCGTCATGGCTACAACTAATCATCATGGCTACAACCAATCATCATGACTACAATCGATCATCATGACTACAATAGATCAACATAGCTATAACCAATCAGCATGGATGCAACCCATCACCATGCCTACAATCGATCATCATGACTACAACTGATCGTCATACCTACAATTGATAGTCATGGCTGCAATTGATCATCATGGCTGCAACTGATCGTCATGGCTGCAACCGATCGACATGAATGCAACTGATCAGCATGGCTACAACTGATCATCATGGTTGCAACCAATCGACATGGCTGCAATAGATCATCATGACTATAATAAATCGTCATGACTGCAACCGATCGACATGCCATTGGTTGTCATTTCAGCATGAAGTCTTTCATATCAACCTAAATATTTTAAGTATGTTGTACATTTTTAGATTTTTTAAACAATATTCATAATCCCAACACAAAAAAATTCACCACGATTTGAAATTTTTTTGAGACAGATTAATGAAATTCGTGACGATTTGAAATTTTTTGGAGACAAATAAATGCAATTTTCCATGTATACTTCTACAAATTTCATCGGGATTCCAAGATAATTCACCTTGATTTTATAAATAGATTTTGGGGTTGACCCCTTATGCATAACCCTTATTCTAAGGGATTAAAGATCCCAAAGATGCCATAGTTTCTGCAAATCTGTTCGACGAACGAGGGATTGACTTGATGTTGTACTACTCCAACTAAGCTAAATAAGTATCAACAAGATCTTTGTAAGACTTCAGGATAGGACATCGACACTAAAAAAGTCCCTTCACTTGGTTAACAATGAGAAGGGAATTACCAAAGATATTTAACCTTTTAATATTCATAGTGACAACTATTTGGAGGCCCAAATTAGGGCTTCATATTCAACATTATTGTTAGTGCAGGGAAAGTCTAACTTGAATGACAAGGGCATAGGAGCTCCTTGCAGCATGAACAACACTATTTCTTCATCACCCCCTTGCTCACACTTCGAACCATCGAAGAACAAGGTAATTTCAGCTTTATTATCTGGTTCTTCAGGCTCAGGTGCTTCTGATAATGCGAAGATTGCATCATCAGGAAGCTCAATGGTGAGGGGCCTAATATTCTCAAGAGGCACCTCAACCAGTTGATCAACTATGACTTATCCCTTAATGGAATTTTGGCTAATGAATTCCAAATTGAATTCTATAAATAGCATGATCCACTTTGTAGTACGTGTATTATGATATGTCTTACTCATCATATACTACAAAGGATTTTATTTTTATATGACATACGTTGCATGAATTAACATATAGTGTCAATTTATTTGTGTTAAATACTACTGCTAAACACATATTTTCAACATATGCATATCCTAGATCACAACTCACTAAGGTTCGACTAATGTAATATATGGCTTGCTCTTTATCTTGCACATTCTTCTGGGTCAACATGGTCCCTAGTGCAAAATTAGTTGCCAATATATATAGCAAGAATGGTAATTTTTGTCTTGGTGGAGCTAGCACTGGTGGCACCACTAGGTAGTGCTTAATCTCAGCAAAGGCCACTTGACATTCCTCATCCCAATTGAATGGGACCCCCTTGTATAGCAATCGATTCATGGATCGACATTTATCCAATAATTGTGCGATAAATCACTTTATGGGTGATACTTTGCCCTGAAGGCTTCTTAATTCCTTGATATTCATGGGAGATGCATTTATAAAATAGCCTTGACCTTTGCTATATCAACTTTGATCCCTCATTTTGAAACGATGAATCCTAAGAGTTTTCCTGAAGTCACACCAAATATGCACTTCTTAGGATTTGACCTGACATTATGCTCTATCAGGTAATAAAAGACCTTTATCAGGACCTCTGCATGCTCTGAATGTAGTAATGACTTTTCCAATAAGTCATCAATATAATCTTCCAATTATATTATGCATATAGTCATGAAAGATATATGCCATAGCCTGCTAATATGTAGCACCATCATTATTGAGGCTAAATGGCATAACCTTATAACAAAATGTTCCCCATGGTGTTATGAATGCGGTTTTATGCTGGTCTTTAGGCTTAATCTAAATTTAGTTGTAACAAAAAAAACTATACATTAAGGAGAGCATTTCATGACCCGTAGTTGTATCTACAAGAGCATCTATGTTTTGTAACATAAATGAATCCTTCGATGTTGCCCTATTGAGGTCTCTAAAATTTGTACAAATACAAATCCTTCCATAAGGTTTTTCCTACATGCACCATATTTGATACCCATTCTATATAGTCAATGGAAATGACAAACTCTACATCCAGTAGCTTTTGTAATTCATATTTAATCATTAAGGCTACTATTGGATGCATCTTCCTAAGTTTTTGCTTTACTAGCTTCTTCGAAAGATCTAAAAAAAGGTTATGAGTAACCAATTTTGGATCTAGACCCGGTATGTCCTTATAATTACAAGAAAAGAGATCATGTCTCTCTTTTAGTAGAGGGATGAGGTTGGCACACTCAGCAGGAGTTAAAATTTCTCCAAATTTAACCTTCCTTGGATTGATGGGATTATTACTGATATCCACTTGAAAAGTTTTCTCTACTGATATGTGGGATCCCTCCTCTAGCTACTAAGGCATAGGTATCAAGTGGATGTCACCCGCTAGGTTTATGGGTTCCATGTTGGAAGCATCCTCAACATGATAAACATCATGTGAATAGCCTGGAACAAAATGAAAATGTTGTAGCTTTTCTTTGTTAGGGAATAAATCTTCAGGATCTAGTGGTGATTCAACGTGATCCCAATCAATATCATCTACATCAAACATAATGGTTTGGAAGGATCAGCTGGGTTGTGAAGTGGAGTGGTGAAATAAATGAAGATCATATTGATGGAATGAATCATATCTCCAGGACCACGTGCATGTGACTCTATATTTGTATAACTTCTATACCTGAGATATGGTTCTTGGGGTATGGGAATCTCTAGATCTGGTCTATGAACAGACTCAAAAACAATATCGCTAGGCTCAAGGAGCTCTCTATATGTCGATGGATCAGAGAAGACCATATGATAAATCCTATCTAGATTAGGAACTCTTCCTCTAAGATGCGAGTGGAGATTGATATCTCTATGAATATTCACTACAAAGTAAGGCATATTATGATGACATAAGTAGGGAGGTCCCAAATAGGTTCTCTCTATTTCATATTCATCGTCACTATCATAATACAACCCCTCACCACTCCCAACTAGAACTGGGATATCAGGAATATGGGGCCCCACGAAATCCCAATCTCGATAATTGCTATCATCCATGGAGGATTGCTCATCCTCGATGACTATCTCCGAAGGTAATAGTAAATGTAAATTAAGAGGGCTCAAGTAGGTCAACTCAATTTTATTCTTAGGTTGCTCCCTGTTTGAGGACTCATCATCATCACTATCATACATGCAACTTGGTCCACATATCTCAAAGGTGGAATCTGCACTATCCTCATCAGAATGATCCTCTGACTTGAAATCTATCTCTATGCTAGTTATTAGAACTTGTAGGCCTGTATCATTGACTACCTCATAGATTTGTTCCTCCAAGTTATCTCTTGAGATATGCTCTGGACCGATCTCCACCAATATATCTTTGTGATATGTCTTAGGTGGTTCTATAGTGATATAAGAAACTAGTTGGTTATCCCTCCGAAAAGAGGTGGGATTAGGGTGATAAGGATTTAAGTCGAATTCATCCCCCAGACTGAGGTACAAGTAGTCTAAAGATACCTTGAGGAGTTCATCCTATTCTCCAATATAGTATCCTAACCTAAACCTATCAGTCAAAAACTGGTACTACAGTTCATAAGGCCTCCTACACCCTTGCTCGAATAATCTTATACCGTAACCATTCCAATGGTAACACCTAAAATATCATAAGGTGTATTCTAGGTTAGAGAGATAATGAACATTCATGATGAATGGTTCATCATCATCCTCATCCATGGAAGTAAAGGATGTAAGTTGATAGAGCCCTCCATAGATAAAATTGGTTTGGTTAGGAGGCACCCTCAATGGTACCACCGTCCCTACGAGAAAGCGATGGGCTTGTGATCGGCCCATGTCTTGTGTAGTCTCGATGATCTACATAAGTTTCACATTCTGCATGATATAGTCCCCCAATCTAGGATTAACCAAATGTCTGGTCACCTACAGAGAAGATGATCCCACTGAAGATGCAGGTGAAGCAGGTTGAGGTGCCTCTTTGACTTCTCCTGAAGCATTCTCTACTTCCATAGGAGTAGGAACCTTGATTAAAATTAGTTTAGGCACTTGCTTTATCTTCGTTTTATCCATATTTACTTTTAACTTCTTATCATCTCGATGAATTGTGGATGTAGATGGTTTAGTAGAAGCAACTATCGTGTGCTTCAATCATTGAGATACAGATGTTGTTGGTTTGGAACACACTTCCTTCATTTTTCCTCCCAGCTATTTAATCGGTGACACTAGTCATATGTCCAGGTGCGTTGAGGGGAGCATAAAATACCCTAGCAATTCTTCTAGATTCACATATTTGAATGGTTCATGTGAACCTGTTTCTCATGCACATATTTGATACATTGATGGAGAATGGAAGGGACACAATGCATTTATCATATCCAAGGCCCTTATATAAGTATGTTGTATTGCATAGCACCTTCGATCATGTGACACATCATGGAAATGGTCTTCAGTCCCACTTGAATAGGTAAGACTACAGTGCCAATAGTTGAGCATAATGCATCATCAAAATCTCTCAACGTAAAGGCAGAAGGTACAATGTATGTTTTTGGTAACTTTATGTATGTCAATGCCTTGGTTGTGATTATATTTATTTATGATCATGTATCAATAAAAACCTACTTGAATGGTATGTGATTTACACATGCTATAATAAGGAGCGGTGGGTCCACTGTGATAGTAGAAATCATCTTGACTTCATGATCATGAAATTGTATGACCAGTTCTTGACACTGTTGCACATATCCCACAAAGCATGTGAACACTTCAGGATCCTGGGACTGCACTTATATGGACCTTAAAATATCCATAATCATCTCCTTATGTTTAGGAGGCTACTGAATCAGCTCATAAATCAACAACTTTGTTGGAGTCATCTATAGATTTTTAATTAACCTACTCCTGATCATAACCATCGATCTAGTTGGTGGGCCTGGCACATTTAGGGCTACCCTTTGAGGAGGTTTAGCTTAGAATCTAATAGGCAATGGAGGTTGATTTGGATTTTCATACCTCACATGTCTTGTGATGATGTTGACCATTCCAACGAACCCATGGGTTGGTGGTTCGATGCGTACTTGATTGACTTGGCCAACATTGTTCCTTGGCACCTCATGGTTGGGTAGAGGATTCTTGTAAATCCCCATATTTTGATTATCAAGAACTTGTGGGTTATCCACAAGAAGTGTACCTCTTTTGATCATATTTTACACCAGATTCTTGAACGACCAATATACTATAGACACCTAAAACATGTCATGGTCAGGGAGACTACTCACATGGGTACACTCATAGGCCATGTAACTAAACCTTGGGACCTTCTAAGTGTCAAAAGTGGTTCTAGCCACTCATATGGGGCATTTTCATCCAATCCAAGCCTAGCCTATGTAGAATTGAATGGCCATAATCCATCCACTGTAGCTCAGAGCAGCCAAACCTTAGCTGCTACAAACGACAACGACTAAGATTTAAAAGCATTTTTCTGCCCATCTAGTCTAATATTGGGTGGAAGTGGTAGTATGCATGCAATAAGGATGAGCAGGGACAATATTGCATTCCTCCTCATAGCCAGTATACATGGAAGACTCTAGTATTGATTTAGACTTTAGTTAAACATAGAAAAATAAAGAGCTTATCATGCTAACACCTAGTACGCATGAGGGATTTAGTCCTAGGGTTTGAAAATTGACCTAGGGCTTCAAACACTTTATAAGAATTAAACCTAAAATCACTAGGGGACCTTCTTTAGGGACCTTATTTATCACTTAGGGGACCTTATGAGACCTCATTTTCTCAAAAAAAGAAAGAACAACATACATCAAAACTTTGAATAGGTTGGATCATTGGGGAGAGCTTCTAGAGACTTGGAGAGCTTCCCTTGGAGATTGATTCTAGTAGTAGAGCCCTGTTGGATTGGAGGGTAAACCTGAACACATAAGGTAATAATTTTAACATTAGTTGTAGACTTGAGCCCATAGCCTTTGGATCAATAGAGAGAGATTTCACCTTAGCGATCGTTGTCCTGGACAGTGGCCCGCAACCTAGTCTAGGGTTTTAGGTGTTAGTTTCTTTTTTATCCTGCTTTCTATTTCATTTCATTAGAATAATATTTATTTCAATTATTTGTATTCATAGTACTAGTTTCATTTCATTTGTTTCCATTGACCTTATTCATTTCTAACAACCTCATCCAGGGAGGCAATCTCGAACATCCAAGCGTTTGTTGTTGTTTCATTGATTTTAGGGCTACAGGTTCAATCGGGCAAATCCACAACATACAAGAGTAAGAAGATCCCTCTATTAATAATACATAGAGAAGGAGGCATCTATAAGCCCTCATAAATTTCCATGTGCATCACTGGGAATCCTGATAAAGTGTTCCCCCTATGTGAGGGGATATTTTATACACCTGTTGCCCTCTTTGTGTGTAAAATCATGTATGAAACGAAGGGTATCCCTTAAAGGGATTCATATGTAATATGATCTTGATAATATCGATACAAAAAGCGTTCATTCATTTATTTCTTTGCATTCTAGTTATATCTACTTTACACCTTTTATTTATTGCATGTTTAACATTGAAAGATTCAATCAAATCGTAAGTAGAGTAGTTGGTGGATAGCACGCCTCTTCCTCAGGGTCACTATAGATAACAATCACGGTGGGAACCCTACCTAGTTCTTTAGTTTATTTTCATTTTTTGGTGCTTTATTGACTTGGGTTTTGTGTGCAGGTTTAGCCACTCTGATCTACAATAGCTAATAGTCAGGTGCTCTGGTCTATAGTATCTAGGAGGTAGCCTCTCTATTCTACAACGACCATAAATCAGTCGCTCTGGTCGAAATCGACCAGAATTGGAGTGTAGTAGAGGTCAAAACATTGATTATTTGAGATGGATTAAAGGTTTGTATAGCTTTTCTGAAATTTTATGGTTTTCTATTTGTTTTTGTTTTCTTAAAAAAATTGATAATTAATACATATTTCAATTTAGAAAAGTGAAATAATGAAAGAAAAAGAACTTGCATCTTGCACATCTTAGGTTTCCTTTTAGATTTTCCACTAGGCATTGCTAGGAACAATGACTTTTGTTTGTATAATTAGCCCTAGAATCCAATGTGCTAGACACTATGTTTTTTTTTTCTTACTTTGAAGCCTTTCTAAAGGCCATACTTTCACCTAATAGAGTGCATTCATTAATTTCATAGTAGCTATGCACCTTTATGAAATTGAAATGTATTTTGCATTAGGCATATAGGAAAGAGTCATTACTACTATATGATACATTCTTATTCATGTAATCTTAAAATGAACCCCACACATGCACACATATTTTAAACATTGGAGAGTTGGATTTCATCACTAACCCTCAATTCAGTACAGTGATGTTGGCATTCATCTCCTTCCATCGTTTTACCCCGTAGAACTTCCTAGAAATGGATTGAGGAACTCACTTATAGTGGTACTAATTTACTTTTGTTCAAACTATATCCCACTATTGGAACAATTATTGGTTCAGAGTGGAAGAACTAGGTGAACACCCCACTAGGATTTAAGCGGTGTACCCTAGTATCTTTTAAGAAATCATGTTTGGTATGAGTGTTCTTGATTAACACTATGTATGAGTCTCCTCATTCTAAAACCAAAGAAAGAACAAGAAATAAGAAACAATAAAATATCAAAATACAACAAACAGTTTAGGGCACACTTAAATTGGTAATCAAGATAAACAATTGCTTGATATTGTTTGGTCATATTTAAGTGCAACACAAAAGATAAATTCCCAAAATCAATGGTCAAAACAAGAAGTAAACATCCTTAGTCTAATATCGAGGGAGAATCTAAAGCAATGCATACCCTTAGGGGAATTCATAGTAACATTGAAAGACCTACTCGTAATACCATGAGACATAGTTCCATGAGTCTAAGGGGTGATAACTCAACCCTTGGGGGATCTCCTCAAGAAACCCCAAAATGGGAACCACAACATGAAACTACATCACATAAACACAAAGAGGCCTCATGGCCATCATCATAAAGGAGACATGAGGAAGACTCAAGACCTTCCTTTAAACACATAAAAACTTCTCAAATACATGAGGGAGCTTCAAGATCTTCCTCCTCACATGGACATAAGGAGGATTCTAGACCCCATTCCTCACATAGGGATGATGAGGTTTCCCCATTATCCATCCACATGTAGGGTAGATAGGGCCACGAAACCCTCATCACCAAAGGGACACACAAGAGTCACAACATCCCAAAATTCACATGAGATACTTAGAACAAATTAGCCCACTAAGGGGCAAGAAACTAGAGATACATCTAGTCATAGACATCAAACATAAGATATCCTTCACACAAGAGGAAGGATTCCAATAGACTATGACATCATTGGAGTAAATGGAACCCCATGGGATCAACCATGGAAAACAAGATAGTTAGATGAAGTGGATCGGATTTATTCAAGACCACCTCCCAAAATCATAGCCACAAAGAATTCTACATCTGAAAGTTCATGAACTGTGACTTCTAAGCCCACTTCTCAAATTGGTGTCACCTCAAGGTGACCCCATAGTAAACATACATCATATGATCATAGAGACACTCAAAAATACACTAAACAAGTCACATTAGCTAGCAAGAGCAAAGAAATAGCAGAAACCTCTTCGAGAAATCTGTGAATCAAAACCACTAGAACAGGATTAGATAAACATGAGTCTTCTATGACCGTGCAAGTTAATCATGTGTGATGGTTAGAAAATACCTTGTGCAAAGAGCGAGAGATTTTAGAAGCCCTCAAACATGATAAACAAAGATAACAATTGTTGCGCCAACATGAGCAACATTTGAGAGAGTGTAGACACCAAAACAAAACCAATCCGATTATGTGACTACAAGCACTGACTAAATTGGCATACATACCCCCTAGGGCAGCCTCCAAAGGTTAAAAAGTGGTCCTAACCACTCCCAAATCAGTTTTGGAAGGTCAGAGGTCAGTTTTGCACCTTTTAAGCACTTTGCTCCCTATTCATCCCACCCTGGGATGATTAGAATCCTATTCGTCCCACCCCGAGACGATTAGCAAAAATCATTCCAGGGTGGGACGATTAGCAGGTTTGATTGGAAAAAAGTCAAACCTTGAAAAATGGCAACCCAAATCCACCACCTAACTCTGCATTCAAGGCATGGGATTACGAGGGAAGGTTTCAAATCAGAGAGGCCTCAATCAAGCCTGCCCTGATCATGGAGGCCTCAATCAAGGAGGCCCTAATTAGGGAGGAATCTTCGCTCCCCCAAAAAGGAATAATGAGCCAAGTGGCACCCTCGCATGCACATGCAAAGGAGACCCTTAGGTCTATAAAAAGGTGAGCCTCCTCACCCCAAAAAAAAATAGAGCTACTGCATTTGGAGCAACGAAATGCTACCAAACTATACCCCCACTCCTCTTTGTGCTTCCTACATCCCTAATCTCTCTCTTCTGGAGGAGAGGTTATTGGGTGAACACTAGGAACACAATATAAATCCAAAGACCCAAGCAATCAGCCACAATCCCACCCCAAACTCATCAACACAACCCCCTAGGAAGTTTTTGACCCATCCCACTTGTATTGGTGTCAAAACTAGTCCCTAAACGATGGGCGTCCCACCCTTGGGTGCCCCCCAAACTGCTGCAGTCCTAATCGCCTCACCCTAGAGTGATTATAAATATGTGCATGGTTTTATTGCTATTATTTTTGCATTATTTTATATCTAATTTACTTATATTGTTGTCCAAATTTCATTACTTTTTGACATGATTTGACATGGTTTCTATCATTTTATGCGTCTACTAACCTATAGGAAGCGCCTTCAGATACAAGATAACATGGGTAGAATCTACCAAATCTGACCTTCTGGGTCATCTCAAAATGCTGTTTTTAGTCTAACCACAAGTTTTTAGGAGTTTTAGAGGCCTCTGGGTAGGACATTTGCAAGGTCACTTTTTGTAGGTTTTGTGACAGTCCCCAGCATCCCACCCTAGAGCGATTAGAAATATGTGCATGATTTCCTTACTATTAATTTTGCAATATTTCCCAGATGATATCCTAATGCCTCTATTAAATTTTGAACTCATTATAACATGATTTTATGATCGTTTTATTGTTGTATGTATTAACTAGCTCGTAGGGCCCCTGTCACATACAGAAGAATCTAGGCAGGATGTACAAATTCCAAGAATCTGGGTAGTCTTAGAATTACATATAATGCCTAAAACATGAGTTTTCTGTCCGACACCGCTTCAGTGCAAAATTAGGTGATACCAATTCTAGAAATTTTCCTTTACATTTATATATCATTCTATAATCGATTTATCAATCTTATCATCGATATCCCACAAGAACCCGTTGGAGGCCTTGGGGATTGCATGTTTTTCTAGATATGCATATGCTATTAATGATTTTTTGTCTTTCTATGCATAGGATATCACTTCCAAGAATACTAGAGGGGTAGCAAGGAATGAAAAACACATAGACACATGTAGCGACAACTTTTATCCCGCCCACTTTGAATGTGGGCACGCGAAAGACGCTGGAAGAGTACCATCCGATATTGAAATTGTGGCTTCTTTCGGGCATCCATTAGTGTAACAAATTGTATCAAATGTTTTGAGACATATATGGGGGATGTATTGTAACTATATTAAAAGCAATATCAATAAATGAGGCCCCACTTTGTTTGCTCACATCTCGTTTCTACGTCATTTCCTTCATGCATTGCTCATCGCATTCGTAGGACTTAGCATATATATCTATTTTTGTTTGCATCATATCGGTACACTATTTTTCTACTTTCTTTAAGTGGTTATCATGGTGGGACCCTATCCCCTACTGTTAGGATCAAGTTTTTGATCCAAATTTTGTGGTTTTTCTTTACAGGTGTTACTCATTCGGGCACTGGACTGCTACTCGTGCCACCTCGAGATGAATACGTATTCATCCCACCCTGTGATGAATGTATACCTGCTATTCATCCCATCCTAGGATGATTAGATCTCTGTGCATTTTTTGAGGAAAAACTTAGAGGCATCTGGTTTAGACAGAGAAGAGGTGGGCCTTCTGAACATCCTCTGTGTTCTACTTTCTGTTTCTGCAATTTTTTGTTTTCTTTGCTTTATTTTCAGACACTTGCATAGAAAGGTTAAGTAGTTTGTTTTCCTTTCTTACAATAAAGAAAAAATAAAAAAATAAAAACATAGAGTAAATTAAATTGAAGGAACTTGATTAGGAATGCATTTTTCTCTGGTTTGCTTGCATGATACTTGCACAAATGGCAAGTCCTCATTATAGGTTTCAGTTCTAGTTAGGTTTTGTGATTTCATTTTTTGCTACTAATTGTCTCTAAAAGATAAAATGTACTTTAAAGCATTGCATTAGTAAAAATTATTTTCCTATATGTTTTATTTCTTTACACAATTAAAAGGAACCACACACACCACCTAATAAAATTAACATCAAGGAGTTGGTCTTAATACCCCAACACTTGATCAAGACCAACGGTGGGTTTCATCACCACCTTGGCTTGGATTTTGCATACATATACCCTGATCGCGACTGTTGCTAGACGTAAATCCTAACGAAAGCTTACCAAGTGTAGTGGGGGTGATTCCCTGTGCATGAGGATAAGTCTTCTAAGGTAGGTGTCAAAAATAGAGCGATCCCCATTTCGTACCGCCTATGTTCCACTTACTGTTCTGCTCTCGTGTACCAATAGTTTCCCTCACATAAGGGCGGGTATATTGAGAGGTTCGATATAACGGCCTGACAATGGTATATTGAAGGGGTGACCATTTTGGAGATACAAAAACCCTCATTTTGCATGAATAACAAATTTTTATTTACAAGATTTACATAATAAAAATCAAACACACTGAACTAGATCTAGGACACACATTAATCTGTAAACAAGATAATCATTTCTTTGTTTGTGTGGTCCTCTTTTGTTTGGTCTAGCATAAAAATTGTAATGGAGATAAAAATATACATATCTTTTTAGAAAAACCACCACCATAGTGTATACCCATAGCCAAGCCCAATCATGGGCAGAAGCTACTGAAAGTATGCAAGGAGGCATAATTCACCTCCATTATAGCCCCAAGGACTTGGTTATACCACCTTGGTAGCCTGACCTACAACATTATCCACACTATACCACTACAGAATAGGACTATAGAGGCACCCCTTTGAGGGGCACTCCCATTCAACACAGACCCTCTCAGGAGGAGTACACACATGGTAGGGCCCCCTTAGACACTCATTATGAGTGGCCACTGTGCGATGAAGTGCTAGAGCAGCATAGGGTTCATAAGAGGGCCTGCATGATTATATCATTCCCCCTCAACCCCTCATTACTATTAGAACTAATAGGCCAAATCTAGAGTGTAAGGCTCTTCAGATAGGGCAAGCCAAATCTGTCCATCCTTTTCACATGTATGAAAGGGAGCACGAGGAAAACCAGTATATTCCTCAAGAGCAATACACCATGTAGGGGCAATGCACCTCTGCACCTATTGATTGTCAAGATCACCTATTGAGTCCAGAGCCTCGAGTGAATACTGCTAACCTCGACAAAGGAAGGCAACCCATAGAGATCTTGGATCACCATGACCAAGATAGATATTTAGGGGAGGCATCTTGGCCTCCTAGACCTAGGACGGTGGAACAAATCAACTTGGCATTTGCCAAACATACCATTTGCCAAGCGCAAATCACGTAGCTTAGGCAAGATCAAAAGCAGTTAGAACAACTGTATCATCTTAACAAAGAGTGCATTCAATGCTAGATAGATGAGTTGTTCCAGAACACTATGCATGAGAGGATTCCAACCCCTCGCATGCATAGGACAAAAATTTATGAGAGGCACAACCCCTTAGTATGAGACAGGTCTCCATGACCTTATCAAGCATTGCCTCCAAGACCTCCTAGACCTGAGTGGGAGGCCACTCCTAGAACCAATGATGGGTGCCTTCCTCGGGCACCTGTCCATGTTTATAGGTCATGCCCAAAAACTCCTAAAGAGGCATATGACGAATTTGAGCGAGAAGAAGAGCAGGCTGAAACACCCTACCAAGGCAGGGGGGTGCTATCCGGCTACCCCTCCATAGGCCTCAAGTTCCTCGCAATTCATAATGGTAACAAACCAAAGAAGAGGAAATAAAATCCTCTGATGCATACAAAGCACTGCTAGAGTGCTTAGATTCTATGGAGACTAAGACTTCAGGACCCCAAAATCCCACCTTATGCCAACTTCATAGTCACCATGTGCATCCTTCAGTTCTGGAACCCCCATAACTTGACCACTTCAAGGTGCCTTAGTTGGCAATTTTTAGAGGGGATGAGGATGCCCAAGAGCACGTAACAAGGTTCCTGAGTCAATGCTTTGGCATTCAGGACAATGATGCATTGCTTCTGAGAACGTTTATAACCATGTTTGTAGGCCCCACCTCGGATTGGTTTATCCAGTTGCCAAAGCATAGTATCAATAATCTAGACCAGCTAGTGGACATGTTCCTTGAATGTTTTTCCTTCAACACCAAGAAGAAAGCATCCTTACGCGACCTAGCTAGCCTTAAGTAGTATGATTATGAGACCATGGCTACTTATGGGAATTGATGGAGGACATTGTTTTCAAAGCTACCTTACCTCCCTCCCATGGCCGACATGACTCAAATGTTTTCAAAGAGTTGCTTAAGGTTGATCTCCATGCTATTGCAACTATAGCAATATTCCACCCTCAAAGAAGCCCTGGCACAAGCTAGGATAATTGAGGAGATCAAAATACAAGATGACGAGATTGCCAAGCCACGCAAGAAAGAGTGGCCCAAAAATGCTAAAATTGGGCCCATGCAATCGAAACCCGCCATGGTCAATCAGTTTTCCATAACTATACCAAAGCCTACACAAATGACACAGCCCACAAAGGCTAATTATTAGGTAGTTCCTCTTGATAACTATGAAAAGTAAAATCATAAACAAGAGCAAAATCGGTAGCGTAGCCCTAGGCGATAATTCACACAATTCACGAAGTCTAGAGACTCCTTGTTTGACCGCTTGTTCATAGCAAACCTGATAAAATTTCTAGAAAGTCGACCCATAGAACCCAACACACCAAAACCCAAGGGCTATAGGGATGATTTATATTGTAGATTTCATCGACAGAAAGGACACGAAATCTCCACTTGTTGGAAATTCAAACACTTAGTGCAGGACTTGATAGACAATAAAAAACTCATGGTAAATAGTCCCGTAGTGCTGAGCAACCAATAGATGGAGGTCTTCAAATACCCCCTACCTTCCCATGATGCACATGCAAAGACTTTACAAGTGAAGGAGGTAACACAAAACTGCCCCATGCAAGGATACGTAGGGATGATAAGCATAATGACATGACACAAAAGATACCCAAACATGGCTACACCCGCTGCAGCTACAAGAGATGTTCTATCAATGTCATAACCTCCACAACACCCTATGTAACCTCCCCTACCTAGACCAGTGGACATGATTCAAACTAGTCTTACTCAAAGTTTAAGGACCATGTCGTCTAGGCTCTCCATTTATGAGCTCATCCAACAATCACCGCCCCATCGGGAGGCTATGATGGAGATACTCAAAGCCATTGAGCTACAACCCCACGAAGCCAATTCTTTCAATAATTTTGTGGGACATGTGAGACAATGCACAGAACCAGTCATAACCTTCAAGGAAGATGAACTGAAACTGGTGACTAGTGATATGGTGGATCCACCCCTGCACATCATTACACGGGTCAACGAGATTCCATTCAAGAGGGTATTGTTGGAAACTGGCTCATCCAACAACATAATCATGATAGTGGAATTAAAACACCTTAAGCTACTAGCATCCCACATTGTGGCATCCACTTACACTCTTCGAGAATTCAATGACGCGTTATGCTCGACGGTTGGCACAATTGTTCTGCCCATCCAAGTAGGACAAAAGACCATTCCTACATTGTGTCACATCCTTGAGGGTGAGATGGCCTACAATATCTTGCTAGGCTAGCCTTGGATCAGGGACATGAAGTGTGTCCCTTTGATAGCCCATTAATGCCTCAAATAAACATACGAAGGGCAAGTACATGTAGTCCCAGCGAACTTAGAGCCCTTTAAGTTTTTCAATGCGGTACAGCTGATGCCACAATCGACCCTCCCATCAACACATTTGAACTTTTAATTGAATCCATCCACATAGGGTCTGATTCTACCTACATCCCCATTTTTGAGTCCCTCCACTCACCAACCTGGCCCATCTTCATCGTATGTTCCTTCACCAACGATGCCACCTATGGTGGCCACACCGAAGGACAACGGGAAGAAGCCCCTAGAGGAGGTACCACCATTAGTCTCAACCATCTCTACCGAAGAGGTGCCTAGTCGAATGGAAGTCGAGACACTTGGTTCACCCAACATGGAGTGGACTCAGGGAGAACTCCCATTTCCTCCCCCTCAACCATCAATGATTACCGTTGATATGGCCAATACGGGCCTAGGGGAGTATCTAGTGTGGAACATTTTGGCAACAACGACACTCGAATCTATGCAAGACATGGGGAGACATTGCCTCCCCATCGACACTATCATCCCTTTAGGCTACACACAAAATCAGACCAATTTTTTATATGGGGGCCTCGAGAATGACATTGAACCCTACGTACAAGAGGAAGAGGATGAAGAGCCATTTTTTGAGAATTTTGACTATCTGTCCAACCCAAAATTTGCCTTGAAATACCTAGAAAAATGTAATTGGCATGGATATGGATTGGGCATATACAAACAAGGAATGCACATTATTTGTAAACCGAGATACTAGATGCAATATGATAAATCAGGAGTAGGGTTAAACCACCCTTTGCCCCTAAAAATATTGGTAGAAACCATGCAAGGCCTAGGTCTAGGCAACAAGGATGGGTTGGCACAAGATCCATATGCCAATCCCAACACAACATACACATTGGGAGATTATCTCCCATTGTTAACAACGAACCTTGTTGACCTCAACAACCCCTCCCCTTTGATCAAGGAAGGGGAAAGTTCAAGAAGTAACCTCCAAGAGGGATATGAACAAGATCAAGGGGGGTCTTTTGAAGATGAGTCAGATTATGAGGTAGCACCTTGGGACCCTTTTGAGTTTGATAGCAATCACTCGCAGGTGACACCCATTGATGACTATCAGGAGAACTTTGTGGCAATGTTCCCCTTTAATGTTCCAATCGAGAAATTGCTACCTCCAGAGAATCTAGCCCTACCGTAGAGAGCAAAACAACCCAGAAGGGACCAAATCAACTTGCTCAAACAAAACAAGCCTCCCATGCTGGCCATAAGGCCAAGTGATCCACCGAAGGAAGAATATCCAAATATCTTCTTCAACATCAACTACCTACGTGCCAAATTTTTGGTTTTCGTAGAGAGTGAGGATGGTGATCAAGAAACACCTAGTGGGAGGCTATACCAGCTAGAGGGGCACATAGTTGTCGAAGCCAATGAAGGCCTATGGATCTCTGATAGCAACTATGAGGATGAGACTGAGATGGCATATCTCAACCATATGAGGCAATAGGAACACCCCATAGACATCGATGATATGTTTGAACATCTATATATGGGACCAAGGCATAGGTGGCATTTAAACCAAGTACAATTAAACCGAGTGCTTCATCCACCACTTCGGGCATACAGGGAGCACCTCCCACCTAGAGACCCTATAGGGCCATTAGTTCCAATGGTAGACCTTGTACTTCTATCTACACATAGGGCCAATCCTTTTGTACCAGTACCCACAGAGCCAGATCTGGGGTACAAGGATCACCAAGGATGTTGAAATCAAAACCCATGTGGCAATGGAGACCAAATTAATTCCATCAACATGATATCCATTTATTTAACTACCCCCATTCACAATCTAGAGGATCCAACATGACCATTGTATCTAGACCTATATGCCATAGACTGGGATCACGCTAACTCACTACCATCCCCATCAGATTACTGGCCTTGCGGTGATATATTTCATTTCACCTCATGATAGACTCAGGATATCTTCCATGCTGAAGAGGAACCCGACGTTCCCAAAATAGATCTAAATTTAGCAAATAATATCCACCTAATCCCAACTCAACACCAGTTGGAGGACATATCCCACATGTCAGTCGAAGAGACGATTGACGTAGACATCAGTTCTAATCCAATGAATCTGCAAATCATCAATATGGGGGTAAGTTTATCCCTTGAAGAGTAAGCCGATTACATTGTCCTTCTCAAAGAGAAGAAGGAGGTTTTTGCATGGTCCTACAAAGACATGTCGGGGCTAGACCCGTAGCTAGTCATGCATAATCTAACACTTGATCCAACAGTCAAGCCAATCAAGCAAAAGCTATGTAAGATGCACCCAACAGTGGCCTTAATGGTCAAAGATGAGATACAAAAGCTATTGGATGCACATTTTGTCATATGCGTAGATTACCCACCATGGTTGTCCAACATGGTACCCGTTAAAAATCCTGACGAGAGGATTCGCATATGCATCGATTTTTAAGATTTAAACAAAGCGAGTCCCAAGGATGATTTCCCATTACCTAGCATCGACACATTGGTAGATGCTATAGTAGGCCACAAAATGCTTTCCCTCATGGATGGTTTCTCGGGATACAACCAAATTTGTATCAATCCCGATGATCAACTAAAAATTATGTTCACGACGCCTTGGGGGACATTTTGTTATAAGGTCATGCCCTTTGGCCTTAAAAATGCTGGTGCCACTTACCAACGTGCTATGACATACATCTTCCATGATCACATGCATAAAACTTTGGAAGATTATATGGATGATTTTTTGGCCAAATCTCTTTTGCACAAAAATCATCTCGATGACTTATGCAAGATCCTTGATCGCCTCATCAAACACAAGGTTAGGCTAAACCCCAAGAAGTACGTATTTGGTGTCACATCTAGAAAACTCTTGGGTTTCATAGTCTCAAAATGAGGCATCAAGGTAGATCCAAATAAATTCAAGGAAATCCTTGAAATGCTTCTCGCAACCACCATCAAGTAGCTCAAAAGATTGCAAGGTAAGGTCATGTTGATCAAGCACTTCATAGCACAATTATCTGACAAGTGTTGACCCATGAATAAATTATTACACAAGGGGGTAGCATTGATGAGCACCAAAAATGCTCATATTTTGTACATACTTCTTGGATAAATATGCAACTGTATAATAAGGATTGCATACTTTTATAAATGATTATATAGATATTTGATATAATTATGCGTGTTGTCTAATTTGTGTGCTTTTAGTATGTTTTGTGGAATTGCAGTTGATTTAGTTAGATTTGGAATAGTTGAGGTCCTTTTGATGGACCTGGCATTTTATTTCATCAGGAGTCGATATAGAAAACATAGGTGCCTCCCTACAATTGGAAGGTGCCAAGGGAACAAGCACCTCCCTATAGTCATAAGGCACTGTATGAATACAAGCACCTCCCTGTAGTCGGAAGGTGCCGATTGAATACAAGCGCCTCCCTGCATTCGGAAGGCGCTAATTGAATACAAGCGCCTCCCTACAGTTGGAAGGCACCGATTGAATACAAGAACCTCCCTATAGTCGAAAGGCATCATATGAATGCAAGTGCCTCCCTACAACCAGAAGGTACCAACCAAAGGCAAGCACCTCTCCACATCTAGAAGGCACTAATAGAGGGTAAGCGCCTCCCTACAATCGAAAGGTGCCATTGATTCTTTGCCCGTTGACCAGAGTTGAACGACATGGATGGTAGCGGCTGGTGTAGTTCTAGCTCTACGTCATGTAGAGCTAAATTGGATATAGCACCTAATGTACCCAAATGTCTTACCGATGCCAGGAAAAGCACGAACCAAACAAACACGCCGCCTTTAGAACAAAATGCCAAACGTCGATTGCATTTTCTAGACTATTCTAATTTAGTCTGGGAAGAATCGACTATTGTAACCACTTCTATAATAGAAGTTTTACGGGTGTGTTATATAAACGCACGCAGATCATTCTAAAAATATATAGAGAGATATATAGAAATAATTAATAAAGATCCATTTCGAATTACAGTAGATAGATTGTAATACGTTGATAAATATATTCTAGTTCCAAAAGTTCTAAGCGTGTGTTCGATTAGGAGGAATCTACTGGAGCCTGGGCCCACTCCAAGCCAGTATTTCTTCCCCATTTCCTTTCTATTTATTTATCAGTTTATTGCTTTCATAGAAATGTTCATTAATTTACTAGTTCCCATATTTTGCAGTAGGTTTATTTTCAGGCATATATACATGATTTATTTTTGTAGATTTATTTCTGTTCTTCTTACGTAATTTATTGAGGAGTGCGGGAATGATTGAAAACCATCTCAAGAACACCCCCCAATGTAGGATTAGCATATTCACCCTCCAGTGGTATTGTAGTAACCTAATTATGACTCTTCACAAGTTTACAAAGCTCCTTGGGTTGATAATTAAATGCACGGGCATGTGACAAAAATAGGAAACCATTCACCTTGTTTGGCCCACAACAAGCATTTCATTGGGATGATGAGTGCCAGTAAACCTTTAATGACATCAAAAAATACTTGGATTTGCCACCAGTATTGGCACCACCTAGACCAGGAGTGTCATTCTATTTATACATATCAGCTACTAAGGTGGCACTAGATGCCATGCTAGCCCAAAAAAATGAATTACATAAAGAACAGGCTAATTATTATCTTAGCCACACCCTGGTCAGTTATGAACTTAACTATGCATACGTTGAGAATCTATGCTTGGCGATGGTATTTGCCACCAAAAAGCTATGCCATTACATGCTAAGAAATATAACGTATGTTGTTTCTAAGGAGAATCCATTACGGTACATGATGAGTCGTACTTATCACAGTATTTGCATGGTGAAATGGATCATGTTGTTGATGAAGTTTGACATCAAATTCATTGTACAAAAGTCCATCAAAGGTCAAGTCATCATCGATAAACTAGCAGAGGCTCCTCTCGAAGACAATCAGCCTCTGACCGTAGAGCTTCCCTATGATGGGGTCTTCCATGTCTCTAAATAGCCAAATTCTAATGAGCCTAAGTCACAGGCCGACATAACCTTATTTTTTGATGGTTCTAAATGTGAGCAAGGGGATGGCATGGGAATCATATTTTTCACACCGCAAGGGGCTCCAATGCCTTTATCATTTAAACTTGATTTCTCGTGCACCAATAACAATGCTGAATACGAAGCCTTGCTCATAGGTATTCAGATAGCCATCACCATGAACATAAAATGCTTGAATATCTTTGGTGATTTGTTGTTAATTATCAACCAAGTGAAAGGGGTATTCCAATGCAAATGCCTAATTCTGTAGGCCTACAAAGCCCTTGTGGATAAATTCTTGGCAAAGCTTGAATGGTATGACATCGAGGCACTCCCTCAATCATCAAATCATTTTGCAAACACTATGGCCTCCTTGGGGTCACTAATCCCATAAGACATTTCTGGTGAGATGACAACCATTCAAGTCAAAATGTTATCACAATCCATGATGGAGCATGCAAGCTCTGACATAACACCAAGAATCCACCTGATCTAGATTGAACCATCTCAGGATAGGTTCTATTGAATCCATGATAGTCTTAATCATGCCAACTGGGGGTCTTTGTTCTCTCCAACCCCTCTTAATAGCAACACAATGCTATTTTTACAAGTTCTTTCCCGCTCAACTTTTGCTGGGGATGAACTTCAAGAGGGATTGGCCATTCATACCATCGAGGTTTCTAATCAGCAGGATTGGTACACACCCATAAGAGACTATCTCAAGTTAGGTAGCCTCCCACTTGGATTGTCACACGCCACAAAAATATCATTCAAACAAAAAGTGACAAAACATGTCTTGCTAGGAGACATTTTATACCATCGAAGCTACGAAGGAATCCTCCTTCGTTGTTTGGACCAGTAGGAGTCCACTTAGGCGATCATCCAAATGGATGATGGTACATGTGGTGGCCACTTCAACAGTATGGCCATCACAAAGTGCATTCTTCGCATGGGCTATTATTAACCATATTAAGAGCAAGATTGTTGTGCATATGTATGGAAGTGCATGAAGTGTCAACACCATGCTAACTTGACACATGTACCTTCTCAGGCCTTACAATCGATCCAATCGGCTTGGCTATTTTTGTAGTGGGGCTTAGATCTCATCAAAAAGATCTCCCCTACGTCATCAAGTCATCACATGTTTATCATAACGACCATAGAGTACTTCACTAAGTGGGTGGAAGCAATTCCGCTTACCTCTACGATTGGGCCCCGCATTGCGGAGTTCATTTTACATAACATCATATGTCATTTTGGTATTCCATCCAAGATCATCTCGGATAATGGGACGTCATTTAATAATAAATATGTGCATGCTTTGACAATAAAGTACAAAATTTAGCACAGTTTTTTGACACCCTATTATCCGCAGGTAAATGGGCAAGTAGAGGTGTAAAAAAAAATGCTATTTGCCATCCTTAAAAAGATGGTCATAGATAGTCATAAGGATTGGCACATCCAAATACCACTTTCCCTATGGGCTTATCGCACTAGCATTCGGACGCCCATTGGGGCAACTCCATTTTCGCTAGTGTATGGCTTTGAGGCAGTCATGCCTCTTGAGTTGGAAATACCCTCCCTATGCATATCAATGCAAGAGTTCATCAATGATGAAACTACATGGTAGGCCTAGTTAGATCAGCTTACGTTACTCGATGAACGACGCATCAATGCTCTCGAGAATTTATGTATCTATCAATAGCGACTTAAGAAAGCATACAACATGAAAGTTCATCTGAGGGACTTTTAGGTCGGTGACCTGGTCTTAAAATAGAACCAACAAAATTCTAACTTTTTGCCCCATTTAAGGGACAATTTCATGGCAAATTTGTTAGGTCCTTATGTAATCAATAGTAAAATAGGACCTGGAACATACCGGCTCGCCTCTATTGAAGGAATAAAGGAACTAGAACTCTTGAACATCAGTCATTTGAGGCCATTCAACATTTAGAGAGCCATGGCCCACTCCAAAAGCCCCAAGGGTTCTTGCCACCACTTGGTCACCCAAAATGCCCCAAAGGTATCTATAATCCCTTTGGTCAAACCAAAAGCCCCAAGGGTTCTCGCCATCGCTTGGTCACCCAAAATGCCCCAAAGGTATCCATAATCCCTTTGGTCAAACCAAAAGCTCCAAGGATTCCCACAATCGCTTGGTCAACCTAAAACACCCCAAAGGTATCTATAATATCTTTGGTCAAACCAAAAGCTCCAAGGATTCCCGTAATCTCTTGGTCAACCTAAAATGCCCCAAAGGTATCTATAATCTCTTTGGTCAAACCAAAAGCTCCAAGGGTTCCTACAATCACTTGGTCAACCAAACACCCCAAAGGTATCAATAATCCCTTTGGTCAAACCAAAAGAGCCCCAAGGGTTCTCGCCACTGCTTGGTCACCTAAAATGCCCTAAAGGTATCTATAATCCATTTGGTCAAACCAAAATCCCCAAGGGTTCTCGCCATTGCTTGGTCACACAAAATGCCCCAAAGGTATCCATAATCCCTTTGGTCAAACCTAAAAGCTCCAAGGGTTCCCATAATTGCTTGGTCAACCAAAAACACCCCAAAGGAATCTATAAATCCCTTTGGTCAAACCAAAAGCTCCAAGGGTTCCCACAATTTCTTAGTCAACCAAAAATGCCCCAAAGGTATCTATAATACCTTTGGTCAAACCAAAAGCTCCAAGGATTCTCACCACCGCTTGGTCACCAAAAATGCCCCAAAGGTATCTATAATCCCTTTGGTCAAAACCTCCAAGGATCCGTAAGAATCACTTGGTCCACACCCATTTAGGTTAAACCACCATAACGAATATTAAAAAACAACAAATAATCAAAAATAACAAAAAAATTGCATCTCACTTTCATGCATAATCTTAAAAATCAAAACACAAAAAAAATATGCATTAGGCATCACATACATACATTGCATATTTGCTGGTCATACATGTCAAATGCACCATAGACTGTAATTACTCGGCAATTCCATCATTTTCCACATTTTTCCATTTTGTAAATGATCCAACAAGAATAACACCATTCGCATTTTCGCCATATCATAGTCAGTTGTCTTCTAATGTCTTTAGGGTTTTTGTCATTCAGTTGTCTTTAGATTTCTAGTCAAATGTTGTAAAAAGTCAAAATGATATTTACAAGGTAGAGTTTCACTTGGATCACGCTTGGTTACATAGCATCCCAACACAAGCTTAAAACACAAAAATTCCCAAGTTGTGTGAACGAAAGATGAAACCTACAAAGTGGTCTAGGGTACCTTGATAAAAAAAATTATCCTGCTCATCCCCTTGTGCGAATGGTTCAATAATGCTGAGAATTGACAAAAGGACAAGCTCTTCCCCATCCAATTCCCCAAAATAAATAGTGGTTTTCACCACTATAAAAAATCCCAAACACCCTTGATCCCTAAATTCATAAGGATTCGTACTACACGTCCTTGAGAAGGATGGATAGTCATCCCCAAGGCCTAAAGGATCAATACCATTCCAAAGAAAAATCTCAAAAGTTCACCATCAAAATTCCCAAACACCTTTGATCCCCAAAGTCATAAGGATTTGTACTACATGCCCCTAGGAAGGATGGGTAGTCATCCCCAAGGCCTAAAGTATCAATGCCATTCACAAGCCAAAAATCCCACAAGATCAAATTTGAAATCAAAATTCAAAATCTTAATCCTCAAAAAGCAACAATAAAAAAATAACAGTGGTTATCACCACTAATAAAACCCCTTGCTCAAGAGAAGAAAAAAAAAACTCAACATAAATAGTGATTTTCATCACTATATGTGAGAGAAAGTATCCTAACAAATTGAACAATCGAAAGATGTCTGAGCTTGAATCCCTGGAATTCTCAGCATTTGAAAAACCATTTAGGTGATCCTCATTACGGGTTTGGTGGATAGCCTACCTGGCAATGGCGGTATCCTAAACGCATGATGATATGTCTATCACATTAGCTTTGCATGTGTGTAGACCAATGTTTGCATGTGGACGAGCTAGCTTATGGTATTCTAGATTGCATCATAGATTAATCCTACTAAATACAACAAAGGAGTTAGTGGAGCTAATTAGGTGATCCTCAGTACAGGTTTGGTGGAAAACCTACCTGGAACTGACGGTGTCCTTACGAATACCACATAAATGAACTCAATCGCACACACAGGGATGTGAAATAAATTGGTCAAACTCAAGTCTGATTTGTACCTTGTTCAAAAGTCTTGTAAGATAATGTATAGTCTTGACTAGTTAGTTAAAGCATCTGAGTCTCAAATAAACCTTAACTACATTTTAAAACAATTGTTGTACATTTCATTACTTACATCACCATCAGAAAATACAAAATAATTATTACAAATGCAAAAGTTATTTCATAAAGCAATCACATAGTACAGAAAGCCAATAAATCTTGTACAGTGTATGGTGCCACCGCCTGTACACCAACAAATCATTCCATCCATTCCATATGCATACATCTAGATCATATAGTTAAAATCATCTACAGTCATAGTAGCATATGCATACATCAACATAAATAAATGTGCATAAAGAACAATAAAACATGACAAGTATATAATAAAACCAAAAGATTCATGTATATATATCAAGTCAAAATGTCCTTAGGCTACAATAAGAAGGTCCTCTGACCTCACAAAAACCAAAAACTCAAAATCCCCAAAGCCTAGGGATTCGGCCACCATGATCACACAAGATCGATGCGACTGGAACTACCCCTAGTAGTATGGGTCCTATGGGACCTCTCAATGTGGCTACTGCCAGCCCTAGCACCCTGTCCATCAAAACTACCCTCACCTAGCTGCCTGTGATAAGATGATGTAGACTGCTCAATCTCACTGCCTCTCGTACGACATGATAAACCACCTCCATCAAGCACAGACAACTATCCATCGAGGTAGACAACCTCTATCTCCAACTCTATCTGATATCAACCCCACTCTATATCTTGTTGGTGATACACAACCAATGCACTATCCCACTATGCCAACTGAGTCTGTAGGAGATCCCTCTCCTGTGTTACCTCCACCAAAGCATATTTATGCTCCTCCTCTCATATCTTTAGGAGACCCTCCAATCATGCTATCTCAGCACGAAGCCTAGCCTCCACATCCCTTGAGATAGCCTAAGGAATGGGCACCTCTAAGATGGCCTACTGCTCTAGCACCCACTGCTCTAGGACATCCTGTACATTCAGCTGCTTCGAAACCCCCAAATTGTCTCCATCATCGGTGAAGTCATCAACCTCCACCATGTTAGCATCATCAAGCAGAGCCCCCCAACCCTCCACCGGTGCCTCTGCACCCCCACCTCCTACTACTACAGTATCCATACCTCCTAGAGGCCCCTCACTCTACCATCACCGCATAATCCACCATCGGTCATACTTTATAGTCACCCCGACATCGTCCATGTTGGGTACATCAATAATTGCATAGGACTCCTCATCTAGTTGCTCAATGGTAGGCTAGACTAGAGTCTTCCCGTCATCATGACGTCAATAGATCAAGGGATCACTAGGCAATCCCTAATGCACCCCAAAATACCATGTAACCCGGACATATGGGAAGTACTCCTGCTCTATCTTGTGCCACCCAATCAACCATCTACCCTTGCACACACACTGGAGCCACTCTCCAACCTCAGGCCAGGCTGGACAGTCCCGATATGGCCACTAGAAAACTTGACCTGACTCTAGACAAGAGAAGGCATCAGTATAGTGACCTACGTCACCTCCCCACCATCGACTCTATCCATGCTCCTTTGACCTCCACCATAAATCAGCATATCCAATTTCTCAATCCACCATCTCACCTCGGGTGGTCCAAGGCAAACCCTACATTCGCTCCACAACTATGTGCTACCACCCCCAACACTGCAAGAGATAGCTACACCTGATCCCCTTCTGCTTTCGACAGTGGACCTCGTACACCTCGTCATACAACTACACCAATAAAATCTGACCCCATATCATAATAAGTGGAGATGATGTAGGACACTCCACCAATGTGAAAACCAACTCAAGTAGGTTCCAAGGGAACCTCGCACCTGAGGAGTTAGGAAGTAGCATATTGGAGATGAGGGTCATGATCAAAGCATGCCTCACCCCTAATATGCCCTTCTCTAGCCACCACCACACCAGAATACCACCTATCTGGTAGTCAACCTCTGCCCTCTCCACAGCCATCTCCACCCCCCTCTCCACCATCGGACCAAAACACCGTGTCAATACCGTTGTTCGCTGGTCATGGTGGGTTGTCTAGATAGGCAGTCCATCTATCAAAATCCATAGAATCTGATACACATCCTCCAAAGTAACAGTCATCTACCCTATTGGAAGATGAAAAGTGTTGGTGTGGGGATCCCATAGATTGATCAGGGCAGTCAAATATGCCCGATCCCCCACCACAGGCTCTAGATGCATCATGTGCTTGAGCCCAAGGGCATCAAGCCACTCCCAATCCACAACTGTTAGGGCATCCCAAGAATAAGAGAAAATAGTCGGTTGGCAGTACCGACTCTTCACAACCTGAAACAACAAAATAAAACAAAAAAATATATTAAGTACATGCTTAATATAAACAAAAATATTAAAATAAAACTGTACAACAGAAGTACAGACTATAATTTACAATTATACAGCAAAATTACAACATAAGTATAGTAAAACAAATGTACAATGAAAGGACATAATCATTAAAATAAAACTGTACAACAATGATAGCATACATGAAAATAACTGTACAATCAACAAAAAACAACAAAAATCATATTAGGGTTTCAACCTTAATGTGAACGCAAAACAAAACAAAACAAAAAAAATATATTAGGGTTTCAACCTTAATATGGCAAAAACAAAAATGAAATAAAACATATTAGGGTTTCAACCATAATATGAACAAAAACAACAAAATAAAACGAAATTTTTTTGGGTTTTAAACCTAAATACAAACACAAAAAAATTACAGATAACAGTTGTGTACTAGGGTTTTGACCTTAATATATGAAAATTAACAACAAAAAAACAAAGAAAATAAATTTCCTATATTAGGTTTTCACCTTGATATACGAATAAAATCAAACCAACAAAAAAAAAAAATTAGGTTCTTAAAACCTTAAAAACAAAATAAAGCGAACAAACATTTTATATGTGAGTTTTAAACTTCATATAAAACATGCACAAAGAATAGGCAGAGAGAAGGAACATCATACCAGTCTCGCCTCGGCTCATCCACTCAAAGATCCGATTCTCGCACTCATGATGTCCACAAAATTTCAGCAACACTCTGCTACGCACACTCACACTCCTCACTGCTCCAAATCGCCAAGAAAAAAATATTGCAAATGAGCCCAAAACCTAGATTTGGTCCTTATATAGGCTGTTAAGCCTGTAATTGTTCCACCCTAGGACGAGTAATCTAGTTAGTGCTCGTCCCACCCTGTGATGATTATAAAATTGGTATTCGTCCCATCCTGGGATGATTATAGAGCAAGAAATAAAGCAACAAAAATTGCATCCAAAAAATGCACCAAAAACAACAATAAATCTTTCGAACAAAGGTGCCTTTGCACCTGACATTCATGGCCTAAAAAACCATCGTCGAGGTCACAAATACTCACTATTATACTCCCTAAGAAGGCTAGCATAGTCAGACCGCTCCACAAGAAGGAGGATTTTTTATCATTTCTACCCCAATAAGCGTAAAAAAAAAAGGGTCAAAACCCACCAAAAACAGGTCCGATGGTTGGAAAACTGCAATAAGCGTTCAACGAAAACAATTGAAGGCACCCTTACAAACGTCATCTTGGGTCAAGCGACTCATCGCTTTTCTCATTTTTGGTCATTCCCTCATTGATTCATCGCTTGAGGGGGTAGTCACACTTAGTCACCAATCAACAAATACACACCCAATCAAGGAAATGGCATGCATTCAAAGAATCATTAACAAAGACAATCACGCTCCTGCTTGGGGCAGCAAACAAGCAATAATCACAAGCTAAACAAACACTTGGTATTCTGGAAGCATGAAGAAAAGGTTCCTCGGACAAAATGTTGTGCCCTTTGCCTATTCATGTCTGAACAATGTCCAAGATCAATTACACCTCACTAAAAAAGGTTACACTTGAGTTAAGCTCATAGCTCGTCAGAAGCAAGGATTCAAGAATGTGTGCCCTTTCCATACTTAGGGCATCAAAATTTGGTTAGGTTACTAAGAAACCCCAATCATTAAGTGCCTTGGTCATCTATTTTTGCTCAGCACTGTGCCACACAATGCGTCCCAAAAACGGGCATCTATAGACACCAAAACAACACCAATCTGATTATGTGACTACAAGCACTGACCGAATTGGCATACATACCCCCTAGGGCAGCCTCCAGAGGTTAAATAGTGGTCCTAACCACTCAAAAATAAGTTTTGGAAGGTTAGAGGTCAGTTTTGCACCTTTTAAGCACTTTTCTCCCTATTCATACCACCCTAGAACGATTAGAATCCTATTCGTCCCACCCCGGGACGATTAGCAGCAATCGCTCTAGGGTGGGACGATTAGCAGGTTTGATTGGAAAAAATTCAAACCTTGACAAATGGCAGCCTAAATCCACCACCTAACTCTGCCTTTAAGAGATGGGATTGCAATGGAAGGTTTCAAATCAAAGAGGCTTCAATCAAGCCTGCCCTGATCATGGAGGCCTCAATCAAGGAGGCCCTAATTAGGGAGGAATCTTCTCCCCCCTGTATCGCCCAATTTTTTCGCACCCTTACCTTCAGGATAAAATATCCATACTCGAAAGGGGGGTGATAAAAGGATGGAAAAATACCTTGGATGGAGAGGCCCTTTGAAGGTCCCACCTCTTGGGGGAGGGGTATAAAGGTGAATTTTTAACGGATGGTGGGGTTCACCAGGAAACTTTGAGTGGCAGTTTCCACGCCTAGGTTGAAAATGGATTTGATTTGTTCGTTTTATGTTCAATCATTTAGATTCCTAGGTTGGCAAAAATGAAGCTAAGCTATTCTATATGAAGATTCTAATTTATATGAAGACATAAGATATAAATGAATCCTAATGTGATTGAATACAAAGAATATATAGAATGGAGAAGAGTACACCTGATTTCTGATGTCTGATGAAGATTCTAAAGCTTGTAGGAGTCCAAATCGTCCCATATATGATAGGATTGTTTGTAATTGTATAGAATCATCCCAAATAATAGGATATCATCTGAGATCACCCAAGATCATTAGAGACCTGATGAATTCGTCAGGCGAATTCGTCAAAAACCTGCAATCAAGAAAATAGACACCAAAAACCAAAAATGCAATTGCAAGAATGATGCAAAATGATAGAAATAAAAGTATAGATGTTTGAATGATAAATCCAGATATCAAATTAAATGAGATGCATTTTTTTTTTGGAAACTTATTTGAATTTTATCATGCAATTATGCTAAATGAGGTGAACTCCAAGATGTAAGACAAAAGTAAATTAATCTAATGCACCAATAAATAAGGAAAATGAGATAGAGAATGCAAACTCAGGGCTTTGATTTCCCCCAAGATAAATTGCAGACCATATCATCTATAATCATACAAGATCATCGTCGATCTTGACAAGATCATCTATAATTGTAGTCGAATCGCCTGCGATGATCCGAGCTACCTCCAGATGAAACATAGTGAAATCCTACAACAAAACTTGAAAACACAAGTGCAAATGATATAAAAAACTAAAATTACAGGGAAATAATGGGTCAGGCAGCCAAGTAGGAAGTCAGGGAGGGAGTTAGGGGGATAAACTGGAAAAATCCTAGTTTATATAGGATTAGGGAGAGGTTAGGAGGTTGTGGATCATACCAATCTGGGAGATCCTCAATGTGGGAATCTCCAACCGCACAGACAAAATTCTGCCCATGTTGGAGAGGTCGTTGGAACATAAGCTTATTGCAAAAATTTAGTTTTGGGACAAAATCTTCTGGATGTTTTGTTCCAGACAAATTCATTCGATTTGGGATGATATCGTCAGATCGATGATGATATCGTCAAATTGATGACGATATCGTCCAACGATCACAAAAACCTCTAAAAATGGCATGAAAAATGAGGTAAGCGATTAACGGGCGGTTTTGAAGTTAAAATTCAAATTTCTACTTTTTACTGATGGTTTAATTGTGCCAATTTTAGGGTGCTACATTTTGCCCCCTCTTTAGCGAATTTTATGAAAAAATACGTTAAAGACAAGTTCTTCACGCTTTACAAGAGAGCAAAAATTTATTCTATTTTTTAGACGATGATTCTAGTTCGAATCGTACGACTGTTTGCTATGGTGCCCCCTCCGAGTTTTTACCCAAATCGAACGTTTGAGGTAAAAGTGTGAAAAAACAAAAATTAAAAAAAATGTCATTTTGAATAAAAATAAGAAAAATAGGGTAAAAACCTAATTCATTTTTACTGTTCACTTTCATTGTTTCAGATCTCTATAGGCGAAATGGTGGAGACGACACACATATCGACAAAGATCTAACACAGGTTGCAGGTAAGGATGTAAATCTAGTTTTACTATGTTTATGACTTGATTTACTTAATTTTTTGACTTGAATTTTAATTTTTTTTGGCGTCGCGACCATTTTTAGGCCGGTGACGAAATTCTCTATATTTTCAATTTTGTCTAGGGATGAAATCAGAGAAATAAGGGCGATCCCGTCCAATAAGGGGTGATCCCCAAATTTAAGAAGTGAGAATATTTCGTCCCTTATTGGGCGATCCCGTCCAATAAGGGGCGATCCTATTAAGGATAATTTTATCTAAATTTGGTACGATATCATTCAATAATGGGTGATATCAACTTTGATTTTAATTAATTTTTTAATGATTATGTACTAATGATTTTTTTTGTTTTATTACTTATTTTGCAGGGGGAATTGCTAAAGAGTCGAGAGTGGAAATATGAAGGTCTAAGAGATGATTTGCCATGCTCGATCAAACCGAGCAAGACATATTGGCAAATGTAGGACTATAGCATATGGCAGAGATGCCACAAATTCCTACAGAAATGGGGCTACTAACAGCCCTAGCAGAGAGATGGTATCCAGAGTCGTCCTGCTTCTGGCTACCGATAGGGGATATGACTCCCACTCTAGAGGATGTATGGAGGATCTTGAGGATCCCCATACACGGTCGATTCATGATGCCTTCGGCCAATTAGGGCCACGCCATGATGAGATTGTGCATGGACCCGAGATTCACCCTGGAGAAGGGCGAAGTGAACATCGAGGCATTGAGGCGGATGCCTAGGGCATCTCGGTTGACTCAAGTTTTGGCAGGGGTGGTGGGTGGTCTTATGCTATGCCACCAGAGTGGATGCATATTACCGTGGCTATTGTAAAATGTGGTCTGTGACATGAGAGACCATAGATATAGGTTTTCTTGGGGCATATTTGTACTGTGCTGCTTGTATAGGATCCTTTATGAGTTCGTATACAAGGGGGGTCGATGTCTAGTGCTAACATCACTGCTTCAGATTTGGTGTTGGGAGCACATTGTGATGTGAATGCCGATAGGGCATCCACTGACAGGAGTTGACCGAGAGAGACCCCAGGTTTTCTACTGGTGGCTCTAGAGAGGGTCACAGTGGCAGATAGATCTACCAATGTCTCGGAGGTTGCTGGATGACCTCACCCCAGATCGGATCACCTGGAGACCATGGAGAGAGCATCCAAGGTGGGTAGAGGATAGACAGGAGTTGGCTCACATCAGGTGATTCATATGGTTGAGGACAAAGCAGGTAGAGGTAGAGCTCCACTGCTACAACCAATTTTTGAGGTATTTCGGTCTACAGTAGGGGATCCCTACTCTTAGGGATTATGAGTACTCCTAGACTGTGTAGGATAATACCACACTGAGCGAGGCTCCATACATGCAGCAGTTCTAGAGTTAGGATGTTGATGATGCCCCCATTTAGCTAGTGGATGGGGATGATGTAGGGATAGCAGATGGGTATGATTCATGGTATGTAGGCATCCGCCCTCCTTAGATGATGAGGGCATAAGGTCCGATGCATGCTGTAGTGCAACGAATGGAGAGGCGGTGCAAGGCTGCCATCGATGCAATGAGGGGTCATGAAGGGAGGGATCAATGATGGCCTCCTTAAGAGAGACATCGAAGAGTACCATAGGCTCTTGAGAGACAATAGTAGCCAGAGAGGAGGGAGAAGAGGAGAGAGGAGAGGAGAGAAATACTCCCTCATCAGCAGAGGGATAGGCCACCATTGCTCGATAGGGGTAAGGGTGTCGAGGTGGGGGAGAGTAGCAATATGGAATCTCTCTAGGTGGAGAATGTTTGCCTATGAGCTTAGGTGCAGACTCTACAGGATGAGGCTACACAGCTTAGGGCTCGAAGCAGAGGGGTGAGCATTTTGGAGGTGGCACGATCAATTGCTCAGACCACGTTCTATCAGGGAGTGTACTACCAAATGGTTCAAGAGGGCCAGAGGATACAGTTGCCAGTCGAAATTATGGAACTTATTAGAATGGGGTCATTGAGGACATCATCACGATCGACGTCGAGGACCCATGACATAGGACAGGCTTCGATGGGACCACCTCCTCCACCTTAGGGTGGGAGAGGAGATGAGGCTGAGATATATGCACATTATACATAGACTATTTTTGAGATGATTGAATATGCCAGGGTATATATTGTGCCATACCAATCCATTTTTATATGATGTATATAATTCTTGATATATATATGATGTTCTTTTTGTTATATGACTTGTGCATATGTTTTATGATGCTTTAATATTTTAATTGTTGATTGACTATTCATGTAATTATGTTGTTGAAAATAGTATAATTTTATGTCATGCTATAAAATTAAATGAAATAATCTGATGTAAATAAAATGGTTGTTGTGGTGTTTTTTTATGAAAATAAAGTGACTTCTAACAATAATTTCAAAGGACATTGTCGTTGTTACATGACCATTTCATGGAGTCGTCGCTCGCTAGGTCATCAAGCTAATCCCAGTATGAGAGAAATATTTCTAAAAGTAGAAGGGTGCTTAAGAGACTTTCTTAAGACTTTGTGTTGTGATGATGAAAAATGATGATAGTGATGATTTGTTTTCAGATTTCCATGAAAATATTATGCATGAAATATTAAAAATATGATTTTTGCTAGGCATAAAATTCCTAAGTATGATAGAAATTTGAACAATTCCCTAGGAATTATACCATCATCACAAAAAAAAATGAATGTTTGACATAATGAAAAGAAATAGGAAATTTTTTGTTCTTTTTAAAGCACAATTGTGTAACATAATGATTTAATCCATATGCTTTTATGGATTAAATAAATGGGAAATAAAATTAGAATGATGGTTTGCGCTAGGCATAGAATTTTTAGGTATAGACTTATACCATCATCGCGAAATCCAAAAGAAGAAATTGATATAATGGTTTTATTGCATAATTGATTTTTTGATTTTGAGATAAACAAAAAATATACAAATGAGGACTTGCACTAGGCATAAAATTCCAATTTAGGTTTAGGAACTATACCATCGTCGCGAAAATCGAAAAAATATAAATGTGACTTTATTGCTAGATTTTTGAACATGTTTTGCAAGAAAATTTTGGATTTTTGAAAAAAATGTATTTAATTGATTTTACGCTAAGCAGATATTCTCAGGT
Organism: Wollemia nobilis; assembly: GCA_028583015.1. Taxonomy (NCBI): domain Eukaryota; kingdom Viridiplantae; phylum Streptophyta; class Pinopsida; order Araucariales; family Araucariaceae; genus Wollemia; species Wollemia nobilis. The sequence continues at coordinate 11,584,449 of JAQPPZ010017052.1, forward strand.
AAGAAAGTCAAATTATTCCAGAAGATTTGAAAAAATATTTTAAATTATCTCAAAGACAAATTTTAGATTTATAAGGAACCTCGTGTGCATACGTGAGTTCATTGCCGATCTTGATCTATCATAATGATACAAAATCTCTCAAACACAAATGTGTGTGCAATTGTAATGTTCATTTACTGATTTTGAACAAGATAATTTGATACAAGTAATTTGAATTAACCAAATGAGTGTTCGTTGACCATGATTTATATGCATGTAATCATACCAGACTACTATGTAAGTTGGGTCATCAAGAGCTAGCTGATCCATAAGTGAACATAGGTTTGTACAAAATAAGGTCGCTAATGTGACAGACATATCACCACGCTAGGAGTTACCCAATGTCAAGCAAGTTGGGAACAAATCACCTGTTATGGGGTTTACCTCATAGTTTTTGAATAATTGAGAATTCCAAGGATTCAAGCTTCAAAATTCCTTCTTTCAAAAGGGGGGGAATTTATTGCTTTTTATTTTTTCTTTTCTTTTCTTTTTCTATTTTTTTTTTTGTATTTTGTATTTTTCTTGACACTGAGATAATACTAAAATATTGCTGAGATGGTACAAAATGATATTGCAATAATGCTTCTGAATAATTTCTCTTTTTCTCATGATTTTTCTTGATTTTCTTTTTCTTTTTCTTCCTATACTAGGGATACTTGCTTGGATTGGCTGTAGAGCAAGGAATTTTTATTCTGGGCAGGGGTGAGCTTGTCCTTTTATCAATTCTCAAAGATTCTAGACCTTTTGCATGATAGGATAGCAGGGAAAACTTTTCGCTCAAGAGACCACTTCTACTGTGTAGCATCATTTTGAATTTGCAATGAAATCATTTTAATGTGAAAAGGTGTACTTGGTTCAAATAAATAACAAGATCAGTTCTCTATGCTCAAAACTTTATTTAATTCAACTGTGGACTTCGATATAAGAGAGATTAATAATCATACCAAATAATATCAAGATATTTATTCATGTGAGTGTGAAAGTGAGGGATTCCAGATAAATGCTAATTTATCCAAAATAATTGAAAATATAACTGCAATACTTCAAGAATTGACAGGTGCAAAATAGAAGATGTTTTTGAGGATTTTGATTTTTTTATATTTTGATTTTAATTTATGAATTGAGAGAATACATAATATTACTGTTTTTGAAATTTTTATATGAATTACTAATATGAGACAATATGTATAATATATACAGTGATGAAATTACCAGATTTATGCATAATAGCACTTAAGATGCATAATGTTCATAGGTTCTTTAAGATCTTTACCATCTAAGGTAGCTAATCTATATTCTCCCGATCCAAATTTAGTAGTGATAATATATGGACCAAGCTAGTTAGGCTCAAATTTGCCTTTAAGGTCTTTAGTTGCATTAGTATTTTTTTAATTTTCTTTTAAGACTAGGTCGTCGATCTCAAAGGATCGATTATGAAATTTCTTGAGATATGCTCATTTGAGCTTGTTCTAGTAGGCACGAAGATGCTCCAAAGCATTAATGCACTTATCATCTAGGATTTCTAGCTGACTAAATTTGCCAACATGATATTCATCTCCTACTTTAGTATCTTGAAGTAGCAGAGCCAAAGAAGGAACTTCTAGTTCAAATGGAAAAACAACTTCAGTGCCATAAACCAAAACAAAAGGTGAAGTGCCCATGGGAGTATGAATGCTAGTTTGATAAGCCCACAAAGCAGGATATAATTGAATGTGCCAATCATGGCCAGATTTATTGACCAGTATCTTGAGGATTTTAATTAATGTTTTATTAGATGCTTCTACTTGGCCATTACCCTGAGGATAATAGGGAGTGGACCAACAATGTTGAATTTTATATTTTTGACATAGTTTCTTTACATCTTTGTTTTTGAAACAAGTTCCATTATCCGAGATGAGATTTGCAGGAATTCCAAACCTACAAATAATTTGATTAAGAATAAACTTGGAAACTTACATTCCAGTGCAAGAAGCTAAGGGCATAGCTTCGACCCACTTCGTAAAATACTTGATGGCGATTATGATGAATTTATGTCCATCGAATGACATAGGATTGATTTTTTTGATGATGTCTAAGCCCCATTTTGAAAAGTGCCAAGGAGATGAAATAGCCTACAGTTCTTATGTATGCGCATGGACAAGGTCAGCGTGTTTTTGGAACTTGTCACAATGGTGCATGTAATCATGTGCATCATTATCCATGGTAGGCCAAAAATATCCTATCCTAAGGAGCTTCTTAGCAATGGCGCTACCACTAAAGTGTCCCCCACAAGATCCATCATGGGCTTCACTCAAAGCTGATCTAGACTCTTCTAGATTCAAACATCTTAATAGGATACCTTCAAAAGATCTCCTATATAACATATTGCCAATTATTACGAAGCAACTTGCTCATCTATGTAATAACTAGTGCTGGTTTCTATTAAAAGAGATGCAGCTGATGGTAGCATATTCGTCATCTAACTCCAAGGGTAAAAGAGATGCAGCTGCGGCCATAGCGTCAGTTGCATGATTGCTAGTTCTAGAAATATATTCCAAGGTAAATTGATCAAATAAAGATATTAATTGTAATACATATGCTTTATATGGGCACAATTTATCATCTTTGGTTTGATAAACATCTTTAATTTGATTTATAACAAGTTTAGAATCATCGAAAACTAATATATTTTTAATTTTTAGTGCCAGGGCAACTCGTAATACAAGGATTAGAGCCTCATATTCAGCAGTGTTATTAGTACAAGCAAACGTTAATTTAAAGGATAGAGGTATGAGATGTTTCTATGGAGATATCAAAATAATACTTGCACCAGCCCCACTCATGCATCGGGCTCCATCAAAATATAGGGACCATTACTCTGAATGATCCACCTCTAGGTTAAGGCATTCTTCAAGAAACTCAATGACGAGGGGATGGGTGGACTCTAAGGGTGCAACAACTAATTGATCTACTATGATTTGACCCTTAACAGACTTATATCCTATAAATATGAGTTCAAATTTGCTTAGAGAAAGAACCCACTTCGATGTGTGACCAGATAAATAAGGTCGACTCATGAGATATCACAAGGGATCAAATTTAGCAATAATATATGTTTTCTAACTGAGCATATAATGGCGTAGTTTCTGTGTAGAAAATATGATTGCTAGACATAACTTATCTAATGCTGTGTAGCGAGTTTCATAACTAATTAATGTTCTTCTAATGTAATAATTAGCATTCTCTCTTTTCTCATCATCAAGTTGAGCTAACATAGCTCCTAAAGCAAATTCTGAAATAAAAATATACAAGATAAATGGGCGTTCAGGTTTAGGTGGTGAAAGTACAGGTGGGTTAAGAAGATATTGTTTGAGGAGTTAAAATGCTTCCTTACATTCATCGTCCCAATGGAAAGAGACATCCTTCTTAAGAAGCTTAAGAAAGGGTCTAGTTTTATCCTCCAGCTTATCGATGAAGCGACGGATAGCTTGAAGCTTACCTTGTAGACTCCGTAATTTAGATATATTTGTAGATGTGGGCATATCAATGATAGCCATAATCTTGAGAGGGTAAATTTCGATGCCATGTAAAGAAACTATAACCCCAATAATTTACCTGACTTAACACCGAATATACATTTGGCAGGATTCAATCGAATAAGATATTCCCTTAATCGATCAAATACTTTTCTCAAGTCATCTAAATGGTCATCTTCTTTAGTAGAATGAGCTATAATGTCATCTACATAATCATGTAGTATATCATGCATCATATCATGAAAGATATAAGTCATGGCTCATTGATAGGTTGCACCTACATTCTTCAAACCAAATGGCATCACTTTCCAACAAAAAGTCCCCAAAGGGGTAATAAAGGATGTTTTAGCCTGATATTTAGGAGCTATCCTGATCTGATTATAACCAGAAAATCCATCCATTAAGGATATCATTCCACTCCCAGTAGTAAAATCAATGATCTAATCCATATTGGGAAGGGGAAAATCATCTTTAGGGCATGCAACATTAATATCTCTAAAGTCTGTACAAACCCTAATATTAGTAGCTTCTTTCTTAGTTATTGGAACTACATTCGAGATCCATTCAGCATAATCAATGGCTTGTATAAAAATAACATTCAGGAGTTTTTCTAACTCCCCTTTGACTAGTAAGGCCACTTTAGGATGCATTTTTCTAAGCTTCTACTTAACAAGTTTAGCATCCGGATGCACTACTAGGTGATGCATAACTACAGAAGGGTCTAAACCTGGCATATCTTCATATGTCCAAGAAAAAACATCTTCATATTATTTAAGAAATGCAATGTATTTATCTTGTTTTTCTTGACTCAATTCTGATCCAATGTTGATTATGTGAGGGTTATCATTGGTTCCAATGTTAATTTTTATGACATTTTCTACTTCCATGTGTAGATCTCTTTCAAAATTATGTGGGGCGGGTGAAACGCCCAATTCTTGTAATTCTTCCAAGGTTAGCTTGGATAATTCATCTTGAGGAGTCGTGGCCTCAAGCTGGGCTATACTAGGTATAGAGCCATCAAAATAAAATCCATTATGTAATAATTCCTCAATAGAGACATCGTGAAATATATCTCCCTCCAAATCATCATCATATTCAGTGATCATCTCAGGATAAGATATAAATAGCATATTACATGTGAATGTTTTATTCATTAAATGCAAAGCATCACGTTCATCTAAATAATCTTGGTAACATATAAGATGGTCATCATACTCAAATGGGAATGGCTGAACCTTACTATAAAATAGGCCCACATCACATCGGGTGGGCCACGCTTCTACCTCAAAAGGTTCTTTCATACCATTCTAGAAAGGCCCCAAACCTTTCCCTTTATATCACAATTTAAGCATTATAGGTTTGGCTTTAATATACTCATTAGTAAAATAACATCGAGCATATCCATCATAATGAGTTCTGATGTTTCTGGGTATTCTACCCTAGTCATATCCCTTATAAATAAAGGCATAGCTCCTAACTTGGTAAATATTTCCCATAGGCTGTGGAAGGCCCAAGGTATGAGGAGACGGTGGCAAATTATTTAAAATAAGGGAATCTTGCATAGAAGTATTCGTTTCTTCTTATATAAAAATTTTAGATAAATTGGGTAAGAGCTCGTCAGTAAGAGTAGAAGAGGTAGAAGGAACATTCCCTACGTCTTCTAATGCAAAAAATATGAATTTTGTGGATGTAGACGGTGTAGAGGTGTCGATAGATAGGTAAATTAAAGGTATGGAAGTTATAGGAGTAGAACAAGAGACATTGGTTGTGGGATTAGGATCTTTCTTAGGTCCTAATGCGGATTGTTCAAAATATGGTTGAGCTATATGTGGAGGTGCAACTTATGGAGGAGAAGTAGATGAAGTTTTTGGTGTGAGTTTCACATGTTTATATGGATAATGAGAATTAGGATGTGTGGATGACAAAGCGGGGTAAAATTGAACTCCAATAGGTTTTTCCAAAGCACACATATCAAAGGGTCTTGGATCACCATGAATGGTAACCAACTGATTCTTAAATTTGAACTTAACACATTGATGTAAATTTTATGGAACAGCTTGCATCGCATTGATCCAAGGATGACCCAAGAGTATATTGTACGATGCAGAACAATGTACAATAAACACAGTCGTATCCAAGGTTCTTGGACCAACCTGCAATGGAATGGTAATAACTCCACATGTTTCTTGTGTTTCATCATTGAAAGATTTTATGATCATATCAGTTCTTTTCATTTCATCACTTCTAAACCCAAATCTTTGGTAGAAGTCAAAAGTGTAGATATTTAAAGATGAACCATTATCAATCAAAACTTGTTTGACTGCTACATCTCCAATTAAGGCAGTAATATACAAGGGGTTATCTTTATGTAAACTATGTTGCGGTATGTATCTATCCTTAAAGTCAATACGATAAACTTCACAAGTTATTATAGTATCGGCCATGGCTTCAGGTTGAATGTTTTGTGGTACCATCATCTGACTTAATGTGAGCATTAATTCATCTCTATGTGTAGGAGAAGATCTTAAAAGGTCCAAGAGAGAAATTATAGCTGTAATATTTGAAAATTGTTCATTAATATTATAAGGAGGTTTAGGTTGAACATTAGGTGAATGATTCCCTTTATTAGGAACCTTCAAAACAAATGGAGATGATCCACCATTCTAAATTTGATCTTGTTGAGAATTTTGAGCTTGTTGTATAGTAACAGCTCCGATGGTACCCACAATATTATTCTGCGAATGATGCATGGGTCTTGGTCTAGCATTTATAGCTAGCTCATTAGAAAGTAACCGATGATATGATGTTCTATTAGTGAATATTCTTGGAAATGGCTCTTCTGGAACCATATAACTTGTGATAGGGTGAATAGGATCTGATTCATATTTAGAACTATTCAATTGATTTGATGTGATTTCCATATCACTCTCAATCTCATATTTTGTATCACTAAGATCAGGTATCTGAATATTATATAGAGGCCTAGTTGTAACCACGGATAAAGTTGTGTCAAATATTTCCAGATCATGAACAGGTAAATTCCCACTAATAGTTCCTACATATCGGGCAGGAGGAGGGACATTATGATGTTCAACTTGATTAGCCACCTCCTTACCATGTTTTGGTAAGGGATGTTGAAAGATTTCCAATGAATGATTGGCATTCTGATTCTGGTTTTGTAGGGTGTTATTTTGAACATTATTAGGAGGATTTTTCTTAGGTTGAAATGCTTGCACCTCCATCTCATTGTTATCAATCAAGTCCTATATTTTATGTTTTAATCTTTTACAAGAGTTGGTAGTGTGTCTAGGTCCTCTATGGAAGTCAAAGTGTAAATATGCTCTATATCCAGGTATAGTTGGATCAGGTTCTCGAATATTTGGTAATTGAATCAAACCTTGTTCTAATAATTGTGGTAAAATAGTTGATAAAGGTTGATTTAACCTAGTAAATTCTTGAGGAGGTCTATCAGGAGGTTTCAGTACAAACTTCTATGCTGCCTTCATAGCATTAACATTAGTAGTATTTCTACTATCGGTGACTCCATCACCCACAACTTGTTTATTCTTATATTGATTTTTGGATGTTTTCTCATCATCTCTCTTTTTAAGCTGGCCTCTCCTAATGAGAGCATCTTCCACTCTTCAGGCTAATTCTATAGCCTGATCGAAGGTGGTCAAGGTAGTAGTTGATAATTCGTAAGATAGTTGCTCTTGCAAATTATTAATAAATATGTCCAAAATATCCCTATAAGGTAACACAAAGTGCAATTTTCCTATCAATTGTCTCCACCTAGCTAGGAAATCAGCAAAGCATTCTTCTTTGCCCTATTTTAAGTTATACAAATATTTAATGGTCACATCTCTTTTGATGTAGGCACTAAATTGATGAACAAAAGACTCAACAGTTTCTTCGAAATTCCTCAAAGAATTAGTGGGTAATTGATAATACCACTCTAATGCCATTCCTCCCAAGATTTTTGGGAACATTTTTAGTAATAACAAGTCATCATGTGATATATCATGACATGCTATCCTAAACATACGAAGATGCTTTATGGGATCTTCGGTTCCTTTATATATGGGAAGAACAGGCATAGGAAAATGTTTAGGATACGACTATGCTACAACTATAGGATCTAAAGGCTGACTACACATCTCTCGATAATTGTACGAGGGATGGTAGGGATCTATCTGGTCCATGTGGGAAACTAACTATTTCACCACGGCTTCCAGATTGCTAGTTTGTCCACCATATTGGTTTGGTGGCACATAGGTATGGTATCTATGAGCGTATGATGGTGTGAATAAGGATTAGATGTTACATTGCTATTATGCAAAGTGTTGGTAGGAAGAGTATTATGAAGGTTATTTGTAATAGTATTATGTTGTACCTTAGATTGTTGGTAATTGGTGTTCGGTTTTGTTTTGGGTTTTTGTTGATTTAAGGTATGTTGATCAAGAGCTTGGTGAAATAGAGCAATAAATGATGGTTTCTTTTGTGCGGGAATGACCCTAGGATTTTTAATAGGCACTTTAGATCATTGGGTAACATGCTGTTATTGCATGTTCTGGACCGCAGCTACTATATCCAAATTGGATGGTCCAGCTTGATCACTCTCTTGGTCAATAAAGGACAATGGATTAGTGTGTGTTTGAAATACTTCTTCTAGAGTTGCTTGAGTGTCACTAATTTTATCCTTGTCCATATGGGCTGCTCTATTAAAAATACCAATAGTAGTGTTAATGAACTTCTAGAATTGTTCCATGTTCTCAAAAGTGATAGCTCCTCCTGAAGACATATTAGGGGATGAGAATCCTTCCTCTCTAATAGTTTCTTCTTGTTATTTTCCTACAACAAGCTCTTCTTCTTGCTGGTCTAGGGTTTCTTCTTCCTGAACTTGGTCCTTAGGAGGAACATTTTGGTTAGTTAATGGTCTTTTTAACCAATCTTCATCTTCTTCGGTTTGTTTTCCATTCCTGAGTCTAGGCATTATGCTAAACTTAGGTTTTAGCAAATATATATATATATATGCGATAGGGTTGAGAGGTATATATTTTAACTATATACCTACTATAATATTTTAAAGGAAATGTTTTGTTATATTTGTTTTTTTTTTTGTGATTTTATTATATTATTATTTTTCAAGAAAAAATAACAAACATCATGCTAGTTGTAAGAAAAAATAGTGTAAATAATCACTTAGATTTATATGAATAATTTATGGATATAATTGATAGAGTCAAGTTCATCAGGAGTCATGAAATGCTCTTCTTCAAATTGGAAGTTGTTTTTCAAGAACTTGACAAAGTGTGCTATGGTAATATGATCTATTTCAGACTTTGACATGTAAAAATAAAGTTCATGGCAATACTCTCGATACAACACAACTCTAGGAACTCTATTCCATATCTTTCTATTCGTAAGAATGACTTATTTATCCTCTACACGAGATAGAAATTTATGTACTACAACTGCATTCTCAAGGTATTCCTCAAAGGTGTATAATTTAGAAGACACAAGTGCTCTTTTATTGGCTAACCACCTATGGCAAGCTCTCTGAAGTTCATGATACAAAGTCACCTGATCAGGATCCAGGATTCTATCTAGGACAAACCTCTTAATTTGCCTAAGTTCTACAAATATAGATTCAATAATACCCAATCTCTTATCAAGTTCGTCCCACAAAGGTTGGGCTCTAAATGTTTGAGGTACTATAAGCACAAAAGTAATTTCTATGGTCGTTAATTGATTTTCAACATTTATGGAGACAACTCATATTCTATTATAATCTACCATCTAAGTATGATACGCAAATTTAATAGTTTTATAATGATTCTAGATGTTCTTAATAATGTGTTTTTTCTTTTCTTTTTTTTGGATTGTTTTCAAAAGGTGTTTTTAGTTTCACGTCGGGTTCACTAAAAATGTATCGCCCAAATTTTTTGCACCCTTACCTTTAGGCTAAAGGATCCGTACTCGGAATGGGGGTGATAAAAGGATGGAACAATACCTCAAATGGAGAGGCCCTTTGAAGGTTGCACCTCTCGAGGGAGGGGTATAAAGGTGAATTTTTTATAGAAGACACAAATGAATCCTAATGTGATTGAATATAGAGAATATATAGAATGGAGAAGAGTACACCTGATTTCTGATGTCTAATGAATATTTTGAAGCTTGTAGGAGTCTAGATCATCCCAGATAAGACAGGATTGTCTGTAATTGTACAAAATCATCCCAAATAATAGGATATCGTTCGATATCATCCAAGATCGTTAGCGACCTGATGAATTCGTTAGGCAAATTCATTAGAAACCTGTAATCAAGAAAATAGACACCAAAAACCAAAAATGCAATTGCAAGAATGATGCAAAATGATAGAAATAAGAGTATAGATGTTTGAAAGATAAATCCATATATCAAATTAAATGAGATGCTTTTTTTTTTGGAAACTTATTTGAATTTTATCATGCAATTATGCTAAATGAGGTGAACTCCAAGATGCAAGATAGAAGTAAATTAATCTAATGCACCAATAAATAAGGAAAATGAGATAGAGAATGCAAAATGAGGGCTCTGATTGCCCCCAAGCTGAATTGTAGATCGGATCATCTATAATCGTACAAGATCATCGCCGATCTTGATAGGATCATCTAGAATTGTAGTTGAATCACCTGCGACGATCCAATCTACCTCCGACTAAAACGTAGTGAAATACTACAACAAAACTTGAAAACACAAGTGCGAATGACAACAAAAACTAAAATTGCAAGGAAATAATCAGTCAGGTAGCCAGGTAGGGAGTCAGGGAGGGAATCAAGGGGATAAACTGGAAAAATCCTAGTTTATATAGGATTAAGGGGAGGTTAGGAGGTTGGGTATCATCCCAATCTAGGAGATCCTCAATGTGGGAATATCCAACCACACAGACATGCTTCTGCCCAAGTTGGAGAGGTCGTTGGAACAAAAGCTAATTGCAAAAATTTGGTTTTGGGACAAAATCGTCTGGACGTTCTGTTCTAGACGAATTCATTCGATTTGGGACGATATCATCATATCAACGATAATATCATTAGATCGATGATGATATTGTCCAATGGTCACAAAAACCTCTAAAAATGGTGCAAAAAATGAGGTAAGCGGTTAACGAGCGGTTTCGGGGTTAAAATTCAAATTTCTACTTTTTACTAATGGTTTAACTATGCCAATTTTAGGGTGCTACACCCCCCAAAAAGGAATAATGAGCCAAGTGGTGCCCTTGCATGCACATGCAAAGGAGACCCTTAGGTCTATAAAAGGGTGAGCCTCCTCACCCCCAAAAAAAATAGAGTTGGAGCATTTGGAGCAACGAAGCGCTACCAAACTATACCCCCACTCCTCTCTGTGCTTCCTACATCCCTAATATCTCTATTCTAGAGGAGAGGTTATTAGGTGAACACTAGGAATGCAATCCATATCCAAAGACCCAAGCAATCAGCCATAATCCCACCCCAAAATCATCGACACAACCCCCTAGGAATTTTTGGACCCATCCCACTTGGATTGGTGTCAAAACTAGGCCCTAAATGGTGGGCGTCCCACCCTCGGATGCCCCCAAACTGCTACAGTCCTAATCCTCCCATCCCAGAGTGATTAGAAATATATGCATGGTTTTGTAATTGTTATTTTTGCATTCTTTTATATCTAATGTACTTATACTGTTGTCCAAATTTCATTGCTTCTTGACATGATTTGACCTGGTTTTTGTCATTTTATGCGTGTACTAACCTACAGGGAGTGCCTTCGGATATAAGATAACCTAGATAGAATCTGCAAAATATGACCTTTTGGGTCATCTCAAAATGCTAATTTTTAGTCTAACCACAAGTTTGCAGGAGTTTTGGAGGCATCTGGATAGGACATTTGCAAGGTCACTTTTTGCAGGTTTTACGATAGTCCCCAACATCTCACCCCAAAGTGATTAGAAATATGTGCATGATTTCCTCATTGTTCATTTTTAAATATGTCCTATATGATATCCTAATGCCTCTGTTAAAGTTTTAACTCATTCTGACATGATTTGATGATCGTTTTATTGTTTTATGTATTAACTAGCTCGTAGGGCACCCCTGTCACATACAGGATAATATGGATAGGATGTGCAAATTTCGAGCATTTGGGTAGTATTAGGATTACATATAATGCATAAAAAATTAATTTTAGGTGATTTGGATAAGCATAGGTGGGACATTGGAGCACTCACTTTAGAGAGGCCCTCGATGGGCAAACGAGCATAACGGGGCCGTCCGACGCCGCTTCGATGCAAAATTAGGTGATACCAATTCTAGACATTGTACTTTACATTTATATATCATTATGTAATCAATTTATCAATATTATCACTGATATCCCACAAGTGCCCGCTAGAGGCCTTAGGGATTGCATGTTTTTCTAGATACGCATATGCTATTAACGATTTGTTGTCTTTCTATGCATAGGATATCGCCACTAGGAATACTAGAGGGGCATAAAGGAAATACTAACACACTAACACAAGTGGTGGAAAATTTTAGCCCACCCACTTCGAATGTGGGCACGTGGAAGATGCTGGAAGTGTACCGTCCAATCTTGGAAGTGCGACTTCTTTCGGACATCCATTAGTGTAAAAAATTGTATCAAATTTTCTAATCCCTAGAGGGGGGATGTATTGTAACCATATTAAAAACAATATCAATAAAGGATGCCCCACTTTGTTTGCTCACATCTCATTTCTGCATCATTTCATTCATGCATTGCTCATTGCATTCGTAGGACTTAGCATCTATATCTATTTTTGTTTGCATCATATCGGTACATCATTTTTCTACTTTCTTTCAAAGATTAATCTGAGCAACTAGCTTGTATCAACCAATAAGCAAATAGAAATGATCATCAAAGAGATCAACGCACTGACTCACCAAGAGAGGAGTGCACTAGACAAGAAGGAAACCCATAATAAAATCACCCTCCAAATCATGAGTAAAATCCAATTGGTGGGGAAAGGGTAAACCTAATAGAGCAGGATCAAACACATCCTAAATCCCCTCATAGGAGGGAAGAAAATAGAGTAAATAAAATGGATAGAGGGTTACCTCCATCGCCACCGTGGGGGGGTCTATAAGAGGAGGAACTCTTTGCCTCAAAGGCATTCTAGGCACTTTCTAAAAATATGAAGTCCTTTGAAAAAAAAGAGATGGCTGGTAACCAACCAACATTGAGCAAAATACACAATCAACCATTATGCCCATCTGTCCCTAGCCCCGCATACCCTAAGCATTTTGAGATGCCTAGGTTGGAAAAGTTTAAGGGTGAAGAGGATGCACAAGAGCATGTTACCAATTTCATCAATGCATATTTTCATCTTGAAGACAATGATGCTCTCATGCTAAGGACATTCATAATGACATTTTTGGGTGCTGCCACCCAATGGTTCAACCAGCTGCCCAAGCATAGCATATCCAATTTCAAACAACTAGTGAATGCTTTCCTAAAACATTTCTCTTTTGGTGCTAAGAGGAAAGTGAACCTTTTAGACCTGGCTAATTTGAGACATTATGACGATGAGACAATAATGGATTATGGAAATAGATGGAGAAGAGTCATGGCAAAATTATCATTCTTTGTCCCCATAGAAGAGATCATTTGGATGTTCACCAAGAGTTGTTCCAAACACATTTCCCTCTTGCTACAACTTCAAAAATACCCCTCATTTGAGGAAGCCTTGGCATAGGCCAAACTCATCGAGGACATAAAAGTAGATGAGGGAACCATAAAACTCCGAACCAAGAAGGAGTGGAACAAAAATGACAAAAATGGCAAACACAAGTAGAAGTAGGCAAACCCTACTCCAGTTAATCAAGTGGTATTGGTTGCGCCTAAGGATATGGTTGTGCACCAACCCTAGAATTATCAAGCACAACCCCCACCAGCCAATTATGATCAAAATAATAATCAAGGGCAAAACAAAGAATGCAAACCCCCTCGCTATTTCACACCATTAACAGAATCAATGCAATCAATCTTCAACCAATTGAGTGAGGCAAGAAATATCAGGTTCCCTGATATACCTCTTATATATCCCAACCATCCTAAGCCAAAAGGATATAGGGAAGATCAATTTTGCCCTTACCATAGGATACCGGGGCATAATATTGAGGTTTGCATTGGTTTCAAGCACCAGGTGCAAAACATGATTGAGGTGGGAGAACTTAAAGTTGACAACCCATTGGCTCCTGACAATAGAGATATGGGCATCTACAAAAACCTACTACCAAACCATGAGGTCCCTAGAGGGCAAGGTGCACAAGTCAATCAGGTTCGAATTGATACACCTACCCATGGGTGCATTGGGATGGTTGAAATTGTCAATATAGCAACTAGGAGTAGACGGTATGGTCAACCGCAACCTCCTACAGCTCCCATTAACGTCCCCACTGCACCTAGGCAGAGGTAGGGGTAAAACAACCTTCCAGGTCCACCAACTCGACCTGTGGTAACTATTCGGAGTAGACTTGAGCAAAACTTACAAATGACTTCGGCTAAGCTATCCATCTATGAGCTCATACAATAGTCCCCAAAGCATAGGGAGACCTTGATGGAGATTTTAAGGTCGATTGAGCTCCAACCACAAGATCCAAATGCATTCACCCATTTTGTGGGACAAGTACAAGAATTCTAGGAACCTGTAATTTGATTCTATGATTATGAGATTAAGATAGTACCTACTACCTTACCATACCCTCCGCTGCACATTGTGGCATCATTCAATGATTTACCTTTTAAGTGGGTCTTGATCGATACAGGTTCATCAATCAACATCATCACAACAACAACAATAGAACACCTTAAGATCCCCAAGTCCAATATCATTTCAAGAGCCTATACATTAAGGGCTTTCAATGATGCTTTATGCAATACTATGGGAATGATAGTCCTACCTATCAAGGTGGGGCATAAGACCATCCCCGTGATGTGTCATGTCTTGGAAGGGGCCATGCAATACAACATCCTCCTAGGAAGACCTTGGATAAGGGACATGAAGTGTGTTCCTTCGATCTTACACCAATGTGTCAAGTATGTACATGATAACAAAGTCTACATGGTGTTGGCTGATGAAGAGCCATTCAAGTATGTTCATCAGGTGGATTGTCCAGGAGAATTTGTGATTCCTTCTACCCACTTGTATGTAGGACCTTCATCTCCTACTATGCAACTAAATGATAAAGACAAAGGGGTACAAAAGGACCCATCTGCATCAACACCTCATCTTGCACACAAAGTGACTAATGCTTCTAATAGACCATCAACATCTAAACCAAAAGACAATCAAAAGCTAAAGGTGCCCATAGTTGAGGAAAGAAAGCCTAAGGAAGTGCTAATCATAGACGTTAAGAAGAGTCCAACTCCCATGGAGGAGGAAGATCTCCAAGATCAAGCTGAGGAGATACTAGAGCCCACTTCACCAGTGTCATCTATAGGATCATCCACATCACATGCGACAATACACTTGGCAAGTACAGGGATAGGAGAGTATCTTGTGTAGAACATAACATTTACGCCAATCATAGAGTCTGCACAAGACATGGGATGACCAAAAGACTTAAGACCACCAGTGGGAATAGTGGTCCCACTTGGGATCCCTCCCAATCAGATAAACTTTGTCTATGCTAGACTAGACTACGCCCATAAGTCTACCGATGAAGAAGAGGACAATGATGAATTATTCATCATAAATGTTCGTTACCTCTCTAATCCTGAGTTTGCTCTAAGCTACTTTGAACGCTACCATTGGCATGGTTACGGTCTTGGTATATATGAGCAGGGGTGTAGATGGCCATTCGAGCTGCAATACCAGCTTTTGTCTGATAGGTTTGGGTTAGGCTATCACATCAGAGGTCGAGATGACTCTCTAGTAGCAGCCTTAGATAGATTAAGCTTGGGGTTAGGAGAAGACATCGATTTTATTCCCTATCACCCACCAAGTGCAAGATATTCGAGCAACAGACAAGTGGCTGTGGTAAACATACCACCGCCTAAGACTTATCATCCAAGCTCCACAATTGATGCCACCCCAATAGGTTACAACTCATGGGATGATGAGCAAGAAGAAAATGGATATGTAGCAGGTGATGATGAAGCACGAGAAGGCTTGGCATATCATGGGCCTCGCTATTTACATAGATTTACCTGGTCCATCCACAATGAGAGTGGATTCATATCGGATGAAAGTGGCTATGAGTCAGAGGACTCAACAGAGAGAGCCTACCTAGGAACAAGGTAATGGCCCCATGACTTGGGGCAACATACTAATGCAAATGGCATCTTCATAAGTGATGAAGAATATGAGGATGAAACAGAGATGGCCTACTTGGGGCCAAGACATGTGCCCCTTACCTTGGGGCCACATACCAATGCTAATGGGTTTTGGATAAGTGATGATGACTTTGAAGACGAGACTGAGATGGCTTATCTTGGACCTCGCCACTTGCGACAAGTCGACATGTTGGTAGAGAGAGAAGTGGTACTTCATGCCATAGACCCTAGCTTGCAGTTTTTGGGGAGACCTATTGACTTGAATGTCATTCATCGCATGGTCAATCCCCCTCCACCGACATTTAGGGAACTCTTAGAGCCCAATGATCCTATTATCCGACTAGCTCATGGGTCGGATCCAAAGATTCCTTTTCCTCTAGAGCCTCATCGTGAGTATAGAAGGGAAACATCTGAGACAAGATTTCACCCATGTGGTTCTGGAGATTTCATTCCATCCATCAACACAATCTCCATTGATTTGACCACTCCACTTCATAACCCAGTAGATCCCACTAAACCTTTGTGTCTTGATACGAAGGCTATTGATTGGGATCGTGTTGATTCACCCATAGAGCCTAAGGATATTTTCTCTAATGAAGGAATATTACAACCATTCCATTTTGCATCGGGTTGTGCATATGATGTGTTCCATGCTGGTCTAGATCCTAAGTCAGTAGGACCTATAAATCCTGTCGATGACATTCACTTGATACCCACGCCTCACCAATTGGAGGATGGGTCACATATGGCTATAGAAGCGACTTTCGAGGTGGACATCAGTGATGATCCTACTCAACCAAAGAAAGTCAAGTTTGGAGAAAGTCTGTCTCCAAAGGAACAAGCCATCATTATCCCTCTCCTCAAAGAGAGGCCAAATATATTTGCTTGGACTTATAAAGACATGCCAGGTATTGATCCAAAGTTAGTTGTTCACAACCTTTCATTGGATCCCCTAAAGAAGCCAGTCAAGAAAAAATTGAGGAAAATGCATCCAACCATCGCTTTTATGGTAAAGAACGAGTTACAAAAACTATTGGAGGTGATTTTCATAGTTCCCATCGACTATCCTGAATGGGTCTCGAACATGGTGCCCATGGGAAAACCAGATGGAAGAGTCCGCATTTGCATAGATTTTAGGGACTTGAATAGGGCAACTCCAAAGGATTCATTCCCGTTGCCAAACATAGATGCTCTTGTTGATGCCACTATAGGTCATGAGATGCTTTCCCTAATGGATGGGTTTTCTGGATACAATCAAATCCGAATCAAACCCGAAGACCAACATAAGACTACTTTCATTACTCCATGGGGAACATTTCTATTACAAAGTGATGCCATTTGGCCTAAAGAATGTTGGTGCCACATACCAATGGGCCATGACATACATATTCCATGACTACATGCACACAATCTTGGAAGACTACATGGATGACTTGCTAGCCAAATATTTAGTACGACAAGAGCACGCTGAGATCCTTACAAAAGTCTTCGATCACCTCATAGAGCACAACGTCAGATTGAATCCTAAGAAGTGCGTGTTTGGCATGACTTCTGGTAAGCTCTTAGGTTTCATTATTTCCAAGAGAGGCATTGAAGTCGATCCTACAAAAGTAGAAGCTATAATGGAAATGGCCGCCCCTACCAACATTAGGGAGTTAAGAAGCCTACAAGGCAAGGTAGCATCCATCAAACGGTTCATTGCTCAATTGTCAGACAAGTGTCGACCCATGAACCGGTTGCTACGCAAGGATGTCCCATTTCATTGGGATGAAGAATGCCAACAAGCCTTTACAGAGATCAAAACATACTTGGCAACACCGCCAGTGTTGGCTCCACCAAGGCCAGACATACCATTTTTACTATACATATCGGCTACTAATTTTTCTTTGGGCACCATGTTAGCCCAAAAGAACGCGCAAGACAAAGAGCAAGTCGTATATTACATTAGTCGCACCTTGGTGAGTTATGAGCTAGGATATGCGTATGTAGAAAAGTTGTGCTTAGCAGTGGTCTTTGCAACCAAAAAATTATGACACTACATGTTGAGCCATACGACTTACGTTATATCAAAATAGAATCCTTTGCAGTATATGATGAACAAGACATATCATAATACACGTATTGCAAAGTGGATCATGCTATTGATAGAATTTGATCTAGAATTCATAAGCCAAAATTCCATCAAGGGACAAGTCATAGCGGATCAATTAGTAGAGGCACCTCTTCAGGATAGCAAACCTCTCACTATAGAATTGCCTGATGATGCAGTCTTCGCATTATCAGATCCATCAAAACTCGAAGAACCTGAGAAACAAAGAGACATGGCATTGTTCTTTGATGGTTCAAAGTGCGAGCAAGGGGGCGGAGCAGGGATAGTCTTTATCACACCACAGGGTGCTCCATTGCCCTTATCATTCAAGCTAGACTTCCCTTGCATGAACAATAACATAGAGTATGAGGCCTTGATCTTGGGACTCCAAACAGCCATTGCAATGGGCATTAAAATATTGAATATCTTTGGTGACTCCTTGCTCATAGTAAATCAAGTCAAAGGATTGTTCCAATGCAGGTGCCCACTCCTGAAATCTTACAAGGAGCTTGTTGACACTTACCTAGCCCGACTAGAATGGTATGACATCGAGGCAATCCCTCGTACGTCAAATAGATTTGTAGACACCATGGCATATTTGGGATCCTTAATCCCTCAGAATCCATCTGCTGACTTCACAACCGTTCATGTGAAAGTGCTCGCATTTTCAGCAATACAACGTGAGGTTATTGACAACCTAGAGTTAGTCAACATGATCCAGAATGAACCAAATCAGGATTGGTCCTTCAAAGTTAGAGCTTTCTTGCAAATGGCCCCTTGGGAATATTTGATCTCTCAAGGTCCTACGGAGTGTGGAACAACCATTCATCATAGGATTGTTTCCCAATCTGTGTTCACAAATGCTGGATCACAAGAAGAACATGTCATTTTATCCATAGAAGTTGTGGCTTATCAGGATTGGCTATCCCAATTATAGGATTTCTTGAAGCTTGGAATAGTACCGCAAGGCCTATCACATGCCGAAAGATGAACATTTAAATAGAAGGTGACAAGATACATTTTTCTAGGAGAGGTCCTTTATAGACGAGGTTACGATGGAATGCTCCTTCGTTGTCTTGAGCCCCAGGAAGCATCTTGGGCAATATCGCAAGCTCATGATGGTACGTGTGGTGGTCACTTCAGTGGCATGGCCATCGTTAAATGCATTTTGAGGATGGGTTACTATTGGCCCACTATGGAAAAATACTGTTGTGAGTATGTTAGGAAATGCGTCAAGTGTCAGCATCATGCAAACCTCACCCACTTGCCATCACAAGCCTTGCAACCCATCCAGGTAGCATGGCCCTTCTCATAGTGGGGATTAGACTTAGTGGGGAAGATTTCACCCCCATCCTCAGGCTGACATATGTTCATCATAATAGCCACTGAGTATTTCACCAAATGGGTTGAAGCGATCCCCTTGACATCGACAACTGGACCAAGGATTGTGGAGTTTATACTCCACAATATCATAAGTCATTTTGGGGTCCCTTCAAAGATAATATCGGATAATGGGCCATATTTCAAGAACAAAAATGTGCATGCTTTAATGGACAAATACCACATCCAACACAGTTTTTCAACACCCTATTATCCACAAGCAAATGGGCAAGTAGAAGCCTCAAACAAAACAATCATCTCCATTTTGAGGAAAATAGTGAGAGATAATCATAGGGACTGGCATTTGTAGTTACCTCTAGCATTATGGGCATATAGGACTAGTGTGTGGATGCCCACTAGGGCAACCCCATTTTCACTTGTATATGGCACTGAGGCCATCATGCCCCTAGAATTGGAGATTCCAACCTTGCGCATAGCATTGAAGGACTTCATAGATGATGACACCGCACGAACAATGCCGCCTTGATCAGTTAATGCTTCTTGATGAACGATGAGTAAATGCCTTGGAGCATCTTCGCATTTATCAGAATCGCCTTGCACGAGCATACAATAGTAAAGTCCATTTGAGGGAATTCAAAGTTGGAGATCTTGTGCTCAAAGAAAACCAACAGAACTCAAATCTGCCATCGCATTTGCGAGACAAATTTATGGCAAATTGGATAGGCCCCTACATGATTTCAGAGAAGGTTGGGCCTGGAGCATATCACCTTACATCATTGGATGGTGTTGAAGAGCCTGAGCCTCTCAATATCATCCACTTGAGGACATTTTACACATAAAACACAAAAATATTCAAATATGTCAAAAATACAAAAACAATATAAAGCATAAAAAATGCAAACAAATTCGAAAAACATAAAAAGTTCAAAAATCAAAATGCTCCAAGGGTATCTCTAAGCCACTTGGTCAAATCTCATCAAAAGGCACCAAGGGTATCCAAGCTTGGTCAAATTCAATCAAAATGCTCCAAGGGTATCTCTAAGCCGCTTGGTCAAATCTCATCAAAAGGCACCAAGGGTATCTCTAAGCCGCTTGGTCAAATATCAATCAAAAGGCACCAAGGGTATCCAAGCCACTTGGTCAAATTCAATCAAAATGCTCCAAGGGTATCTCAAGCCACTTGGTCAAACATTAAAAGCCCAAAGGTACAATAAGCCCTTTGGTCAACATAAAATCAAAAATACAAAAACAATGCAAATAATCAAAAGTACAAAAACAATGCAAAAATAAAAAATCCAAAAACATTTGCATCTTCTATCTAAATCCACATAGTTGCATTACATTCATTGCATTTGCATATGTCATGATCACATTCTTGCAAACGATGCCACAATTTGTATCACAACCACACAATACACAAGTCCACCCTCATCCATTCATTCATGTGTGTAACTGTGTTTTTCAACACAACCACATCATGTTGCTATAAGAAATAGGCTAAGATTTTCTGGTCATTCAACCATATCTAGTGGTCTTATCAATTTTTGTGGGAAGCCATATTGATTAGTAGAGAGTAAGGACTAGTCATGAATACCTTAGATATTCAGAATCCTATCACTAATTAAAAACACTAAAATCCTAGTTGGTACAAGGGAAGATGAAAGTTGCATATAGTGGTCTAGGTTACCTTAAGTGAAAAGGGTCTTCCTTGCTTATCCCCCTGTGCAACCGGTTCAAAGGTGTTGAGAATTGGCAAAAGGACAAGTTCTGCCCTACCCAGAAATGAGTGATTATCATCACTACATAAATCCCTTGCTTTCATAAAAAAAAGCAAAAATCCTGAAACAAAGCACAAATTCAAAATCCCAGTTTCCAAAGTCATAATTCAAAATCCAAAATCAAGCAATAGTCAAATCGAAACAAACAAGAAGTCTTACATAAATCCCTTGCTCAAAGAAAAAATCAATTAAAATAAACAGTGATTTTCATCACTAAAGTATGAGCAAGTATCCCAAATGAAATGAAGAAAAGAAGGGAATGGAACTTGAATCCCTGGAATTCTCAGCATAACCGAACCATAAGCATGATGATATGTCTAGTACAAAAGCATTTTGCATTTGTGTAGACCAATGTTTGAATGTGGATGAGCTAGCTTTAGGTAACCCAAGGTCACCTAGTGGTATAATCCAACTAAGTCCAACATAGGATAAGATGAACAATTGAAGATCCCCGATCTTAGCAATGGGCTGAAAGAATCCTGCCTGACATCGGAGGAAATTATTGAGTTCTATCTAAATATATTCATTTGCACACACAGGGATAATGAATCCATAGGTCCATGATGAAAGCCTTGCTTCTCCAAAAGTCTAGTATGGTCAGTACGCAACTATTGATAGGATGACTAGAGTGTTTGAGTCTCAAGAAAAGCCTCAAAATTAATTCTTACATAGCAACAAATCATATCATCAATCACATCATCAACTTTCTTTATAAACTTCTGTAAATTAGGGGGTATTAATAAAATAAATTAGATACCGGATATATGTCAGAAATGATATTTAGACGACCACTGATTATTTTATATCTTCTTAAATTACAGAAGCTTATCCAAAAAATACATACATTCCACATCATTACATCGCACATATGGATGGTTTAAAATAATTAATTCTTATTATTAGAATGATTATTTAACATTCATGGTTGTTATACTTTTTGTGGTATCACCCGTAAATTGTCAACATCATAGCATATGCATCCATTATGTTTTAAAGTGATTAAAACATACAAGTTCATTCACATTAGATTACATACTGCATTCACCATATCATAGCATGAGTTAGATGCATACAATTAAATCAAAATTAAACATGTATCTAACGAAAACATTGTATCCATAAATACACAATGTCATAAATCATCCATCTATTAAGATCACATCATTGCATTCATCCATACATAAAATCATAAGTCCATCATTAAATCAACTCATGATACATCACATCATGTCACAATAATCAAATCATATAAGCATCTACATAAACACATACATAAGCATCCATCTCAAATCCATATCATCATAAATATCATCTATCATCTAACACATATATATCAACTCATCATAATGCCATCATAACATCGCATAAATAAAACAAAAACATAAGCAATAAATGATACACATAATGAGTCATAATGTAAAGATCTCATATAAATGTGTGTATCAAGTACATGGGTATACAAAAATTACCCATAGGCTACAGTCATATAGGTCAAGCAGACCTCAAAAATGAAATCCAAGTGCATCATCAATCAAACATAGGGCATGTACCCCTAGCATCACCTCCCCCTATGGTTGTATCATGCATAGAGTGATGTGACCCTACTGGTCTCTCTATGTGAGTCCGAGTCCTCTAGCTAGGATGGATGGAAGACTACCCAGAGGTGGAGCGCCTGCTGACCTGTGAGCCACCTGCACCTGGTGCCTCCCTAGGGACAACTCCATGCCTCCTAAGCTGCATCTGGAGAGAGGCTATATGGGAGACATACCCCTAGATCTGCCCCTCGTACTCATCTAGCAATGCATGTAGGCATAGAACCTCTACCCCTATGTCTACCCTAGGATCTACCCCGGTATCACTCTATGGTGTAGAAGGAGGAACAAAAAACTGCATCCTAGAAGCACCACCCTCGATAGTAGCCTATAAATCCTAGATCTATAGCATGAGCTACTCTATAATAGCATCTCGATGGGCTATGGTGGCATCTCCTACTTACCTTTGGCACCCCCCCCCCCCCCCCCCCCTTTGTGGCCCCACAGAGCTCACCTACACCTTCATCATCCTCATGGCCCAAAATACCATCACCATGCCACATAAGATCCCCCCACCACTACACAAATGCATCTATGACTCCCCAAGTGACTCCTAGGTCAACTACTAGGGCATCCTCCTCATCAGAAAGCTCTATGATCCATGGAGGAGGAAGGTCTCCCTCTGCTATGAGATGCCTATACAAAAATAGAACTAGTGGCACATCCTGCTACAGCCCATACTGACAGAGAACCTGAGAGTAGAAGAAATACTCCCTGATGCCAACCTTACGGTCGATGAGCCACCACTCATGTCACATCCTAGCTATGAAACTAGTCAGGTCATCCCAAACTAGGCACTCATGATACGGATGCCACATAATATCCTCTAGCCTTCAACCCAATAAAAGTAGTAGTGTAGTGGGAGAGCTCCCCCACATGAGGATGGCTCTTGCGCTCCTCATGCCCTCGAGCCCATCTAGCAGCATAGCACTGCATCTGCTCCTCAATAACTATAATCTTGGTAGGAAGCCCCTTGGGATGATCTACCTTGATGTGCTCCCATCCCCAAACCTATAGAAGCAAACTACAAGCGATGTTGATGCGACCCCATCGATGGATATGATACAACTCATCATAGCACTGGGCCAACAGAGACCTACCCCACGCATAGATGATGGGCTCCTCATTGTCCATCAGATCCTAGACCATCGCAAGGAGGTTCCACGGGAACCTTAGGCCTGAGAAATCTGGAATAAGAATGTTGCTGATGACCATCAGCAATACTGTGTGCCTCCCCATGAAGACACACTCCCTGTACCAACGTATGACAGATACACCACCATATTTGGTGTCCTTGAAGGCATCTACAGCATGCCTTCCAAACACCCAAAGAAAGACAACATCATGGTCATTAGTGGTCGAAGAGACAATGGCCACTCCATCAAAGGGGATCCAAAATATCCTATACACATCCTCTGGCATGATAGTCATCTCGCCAGTAGGAAGGTGGAAGGTATTAGTTCGAGAATCCCATTGGTGCACCAGGGTCATGAGGTAAGCCTGATCTGACATAATATAGGGTAGCCTAGTGACAAACTATAGCCCACGGGCCTTGAGCCAGTCCTAGTCCATATCATCCAGGAGTGGGAGAAGGTCATTCATGAGCTTCGGGTCATGAGCCCGAGCAGTGAGAATCTAAGAGAAAAAGAGAAAACAAAGCATAACTACAATGCATCTAAGGCATAAATCACTATAAAACATGGAAAATGGTGCACATAATGACAAAACTATCCTAAGCCTGAGCAAAGAGAAATAATGCAACTAATCAGGCAGCACAATGCAAGGAAGCAACTCAAAATTTTAGAAAAATCAATATAATCACCTTGCAAGAATTCAAATCTTACAAAAAAACAACCAAGGCATTTGACCATTATCACCTACAATGGCCAAAAATTAGCCATTGTGGATAGTAGTGGCCAAACCCCAATGGTCAAATTTTTGACCGTTGGATTTCAAATTTAGCCGCTCTGAGCGATAGCGGCCAAACCACAAGCCGAGCTGGCCGCTCTGAGTAGTAGCGACTGATGGGCGACATGGCAAACCCATGAGCCCTAGGCCAAAAATACCAAAAAAATTGAAAAAGGAAAAATGGGGACCAACCCATCTCAACAAATCCTAAACTAGACCTAACTACGGGTTTGGTTCATTACCAACAAATTTAATGAGGTTCTTGTACCGATTACTTAATGCGGTTCATTTTACCCAAAAATGAAATAGACAGGGTCAAGGTTTGAGAGAATACCCGAGAAGCTCTAGCTCCTCCGCTTGTAGATGTCTCTCCCTATGTAGCCATGGCCTCCAAATCATAGCAACGCTCCAAATCGTAGAAGTCACTTTCACTACAGAGCTCTGAAATGTAAACTGACAGCTGGTGAAAGTGAAAAGTCAAAACCCTAAGGTTACTTTTTATATTCTTGAATTATGCCTTGGCCATTATTGTCATTAGTGGCCCACATTTCTTGGCCGCTCAGGATGAGAGTGGCCATGAGCAGGCATTTGGGGGTCGTTGGACCTGATAGCGGCCAACAACCTAGACAAAAATAGCAAGAATTCTCTCCATGGGAAGCAACAAAAACATTAAATAAACACATTTTGATGACTCATGGTTATCATAATGTTCAAAATAACAAAAAAAATTACATAAAAACAAATCTCGAGTAAGCTTCGTATTCAGTTATTTACTCTATCAACTCGGCGGTTGCAGTGATTTGCACTCCATGCAACTTGGTGAGATGAGTAAGTCACCATAGAGCTACTCGAGGCAAAATCTTCATTTTGGAATTACGATGCATCACCTCGACCTCGAAGAAGACCAAGATGGTCGAACTGCTCCACGGGTATGATGGAATCATCCTAATTCTCCTATGACACCAAAAACACTGAGCCAAGTGACACAATACAAGCATAAATAGGATCACTCACCCTAACTCCCTAAGAAGGCTATTTGTGGTTGGACCGCTCCCTAGGATAAGGATGAGTGATCATCATAAACAAGTGAAATCACACTTGGATGGGGGTCACCCATTAAAGAACAAAAACTAGAAAGGAACCAAACTTAGTCAAAATGGTCAAGCGACTTGTCGCTTCATTCATCGCCTTTCCCTCACCAATTTATTTGTGTGAGGGGGTAGTTCAAGTCTTCAAAATAATCATAATCAAAATCAACAAAAGATCACTCGATCATGTCAAAATTGTGTTCATCCTATGAATCATTGCATCCAACAAATTACATAACTTCCCCTATTTTTTGGGAACATAAGCAAACATGGCATCTTCAATTTGTAGCTCTCCTACCGATCGGATCTGATTGTAGCAATAGAAGCTACCCGATTGAGTCTGAGGAATGAGTGTGATTGAATATGTGCAAGCCCTGTGCTAAGTAAAGCCTTCCAAACGTTGAAGCAATGATTCAAGGATGAGTGCCATCTTGCATGATTGGGCCATCCAACGTTGATCAGATCAATGATCATCATACACCCTATGAACATAGCAGTCTACATTTTTGCTCCGCGTTGTGTCTTTCACTCAATGCATCACAAAAAGGGGCATCTGTAGACACCTAAAACATGTCATGTTCAGGGAGACTACTCACATAGGCACACTCATAGGTCATGTGACTAAACCTTGGGACCTTCCAAGTGTCAAAAGTGGTTCTGGCCACTCATATGGGGCATTTTCAGCCCATCCAAGCCTGGTCGTTGTAGACCAGAGCGGCCAGAATCCAGCCATTGTAGCTCAGAGCGGCCAAACCTTAGCCACTGTAGATGATAGCGGCTAAGCTTTAAATGCATTTTTCCACCCATCCAGCCTAATCTTGGGTGGAAGTGGCAGTCTGCATGCAATAAGGATGAGCGGGGACAACTTTGCATTCCTCCTCATAGCCAGTCTACATGGAAGACTCCAGTCTTGATTTAGACTTCAGTTAAACATAGAAAAACAAAGAGCTTCTCATGCTAACACCTAGTACGCATGAGGGATTCAGTCCTAGGGTTTGAACATTGACCTAGGGCTTCAAACACTTTATAAGGAGCAAACCTAAAAGCACTAGGGGACCTTCTTTGATCAATTAGGGGACCTTCTTAGACCTCCTTTTATCAATCAGAGAGAGAGAACATCATACATCAGAACTTTGAACAGGTTGGATCATTGAGGAGAGATTCTAGAGACTTGGAGAGCTTCCCTTGGAGATCGATTCTTGTAGCGGAGCCCTATCGGATTGGAGGGCAAATATGAACACATAAGGTAATCATTTTAACATTAGTAGCATACTTGAGCCCATAGCCATTGGATCAATAGAGAGATATTTCACCTTAGCGGCCGTTGTCCTAGATAGTGGCCCGCAACCTAGTCTAGGGTTTTAGGTGTTAGTTTCTTTTATTCTGCTTTCTCTTTCATTTCATTAGCATAAGATTTATTTTAGTTATTCACATTCATAGTACTAGTTTCATTGCATTTGTTTCCATTGAGCTTATTCATTGCTAACAACCTCATCTGGGGAGGCAATCTCGGACATCTAAGCGTGTGTTGTTGTTTCATTGATTTCAGGGCTACAGGTTCAATCGGGAAAATCCACAACATACGAAAGCAAGAGGATCCCTCTAGAAATCAGACCTAGAGAAGGAGGCATCTGTAAGCCCTCATACATTTCTGTGTGCATCATCGAGAAGCCTGATAAAGTGCACCCCCTATGCGAGGGGATATTTTATACACCTATTGCCCTCTTTGTGTGTAAAATCATGTATCAAACGAAGGGTATCCCTTAGAGGGATTCATATGTAACCAGATCTTGGGAATATCAATACAAAAAGCATTCATTCATTTATTTCTTCGCATTCTGGTTATATCTACTTTGTGCCTTTCATTTATTGCATGTTTAACATTAAAGGATTCAATCGAATCGCAAGTAGAGTAGTTGGTGGACGACACGCAACTTACCTAAGGTCGCTACACATACCTCTATGTCATGGCCTTTAATTTGATGAAATATGCAATACTAATAATCTTTATACCCCTTAGGCTTAGGTTCATTAGGGTCCTATAATTTAACCTTAGGTAAGTTTATTGCCTTTGCCTCGCATAATTGATGGAAACTTGATGTTAACAATTTTGATAATTGCGTGAATATGCGAGGAGGGAATCTTTCTTTATCCTTACCCCTCTAATTTTTGTTACATTTATCGTACTATGCATGAGGATTTTGGGCTTGAAAATTTTACTATTGCTGCCCTTTATCCCCTTTCTAAAGGTTTAGAACCACCTAATTAATGTATGTTGGCTTGGCCTATTGTTTCTCAGTGCTCTTCTTATTCCATTCCTTCTTATTCCTGACCTTCAAGTTACCCTTATGTAACTTGATATCCTCAATCACTTTGGCTTGTGATAAAGCCTCCTCGAAGATCTGATATTTTTGCAACTATAATAATAATGAAATGTACTTTGTGCAACTTTTCATAAATATTCAAGTTAATTCAAAAGAAGGGATGGGGAATGATAGCTTTACCATCATCTTTCTCCATTTTTTCCCATAATCCATAACTGGATCATCATCATGTTGCATTAAAGCAACTAGATCGGATAGGTTTACCTTTTTCTTGATGCCAAAGGAGAAGCATTCAATAAATGCATCGACCAGTTGCTCAAAACTAGTGATGTTGTTCCTCCTAAGCTGATTAAACCACTCCCGAGCTAGACCTAAGAGGGTAATAATGAAGGTCCATAGGAGCAAAGCATAATTACTCTCGATATGAAAGCACATGTCTAGAAAAATTATGATGTGCTCCTGAGCATCCTCCTCTCCTTTAAAATTTTCTAACCTGGGCATCTCAAAATGCTTAGGATAGGTCATAGTAAGCACTGACGGGCATAAAGGTTCATTATGAATATTATTCAAGGTAGGCTTTTGATAAGACATCCCTTTCTTCTTGATAGATTTAACCTTTTCTTCCAAGGTCTTATTGGCCTATGAAGATAGGAACTCTTCTTCTCTGGATTGCCTTGGAGGCACCTTCAGAGGTAGATTCCTCTTCTATTGAGGTGAAGGACTAGGCTCATCATCCACTTCAAATAGGAATATTTTAGGATACTCTTGATCTAATTATTCTCCCACTTTTTCTTCATACTACCTATACCCATGATGTTCATATGCACCGATCTCTATGTTGGGTTGTATGGAAATTATGGGTGTATATGTGCTTAGGGTGCAACTCAGGCTATGAAGTAGCTCATCTGTCAATGCGCTCCCCATAATCACTATGGGGAGGTAAACCAAAACTGGCCAATTAGTCCTACCTCTTAGTGTGCTCCTTTTGATCAAGGATGCGTTTCTCATACATGCACTATTCATATAAGCATTGTCTTATGAACCTTTGCCTCTAAGTGTTCTCATCTTTGAGGTATTCCCGCTTTACATGAACATCCTCCAATTGGTCTTGGAGAATCTGACATCTCTGCTCTGACACTAGTATATGAGATCTATCTATATGATCAGTCGTATGATGCCTCTAATGTGTGTGCTTTGTTCGAGTGACTTTATGGGTGTATCCCCCAATGGATTGATTTGTTATGCTCTTACCCTTGTCTGTGAAGATGGCATTCATGTCTAGCTATCACATATACTTTGTTCCTGCATGAGATGTAGGTACACGCATATCATGAGAATTCTTGGACCACTCTTCAGGTTCTTTGATGGTCTTAATCATACTTCCACTATGTGCACTCATAGACTGAGAGGGTGCAGGTGAAGGTTTATAACCTAGCTATCATAGGATTTTATCCAGACCATATAATTGTCTACTATGCTAAGGCTCATGAGGTGGCATACCATTTAATACCACTTTAGACATATCTATGGTGATATTACAAGGCTTGCCTCTGTAAGGAGTCTACATGGACATACGCTCAGAAGTGGCCCTCTCTATTTACCCTTGAATAGGTGGGTCTTGAACCTATCTATACTTAGATGGTGGAGGTCTCAAACCTTCCCTAGCCATAAGTCGAAGGGGTACCAATCTAGATTTATCAATGACATACTTTTCAATAGATCTTGTGGATGCACACAGAGTGCGATCACAGTAAATGCTACCACATTCGAGACCCCCATGTTGGGAAGCCCCATGCTCTTATCTATATCTCAAAGAGTGTATAGCACTTCCTCGTACTGGGGTATTCTCAACAGGATCCCTGCATGTAGAATTATCCCTTCTAATACTCACCAAATGATGTTCAGGAGGATTATGTGGTTGAGGGTCTTCTACGTTGTGTTGTGCATTGGGTGGAGCTTCGGCTTCGATCTTGGGTCTATTCTCGGATCAGCCTCTCTGTGTACACACCATGATATTATATTATCTCTTATGTAAGTTTTAAGGAAAACAAATTAAACAATGATTATTATCTCTTTTAATTTTTATTTTGTGAGCCCTAAACTATTTGATGTGTTTTTCAAGTTTGTTTTATTATAAAATAACTCTCATATTATTTTGAAAATGTTGATGATATACTCAATTATTAAAGGGCTTTCACATGTATACTCATACCTCGATAACCTGGCAATGAACTCCAGACCGTGTAATCCACCCTATAGTATGTGGTAGTGAAGTACACACATGGTCATGGAGCACAGGTACTGCCAAAACCTCACCCAATCTCACCCAGTCAGTGTCATACCCTTTGGAGAGAAGTATATGCAAATTTTCTAGGCTACAAATGGCTATTGGGTCTGGTATTGGTCTAGTAATAAAAGGATCGAAGGATTTGGGCCAACGGATGGAAATCATTGCCACCGTCGTTGAACCTTACTAGTGGTTGGATGTGACTTCCAACTCGCTAGTGTTTACAATGTGTCATGGTGTGTGGTTCTTTTTACTTTACATGAAAATAAAATGTATAAAACAACATTCACATGATTTTCCTACATGCTTTTCAAAATAACATTTGATTTTAAGAGAATGCACGATTATGCTAGATGATTTTCAGATAATGCAACTATCTATGATGAAAAATAGCCACTGATTGGGCATCATACATGTAAACTCTAAATATACAATGGTCTAGACCGGTGGAGACTAGGTTGGATTGCAATCAAAGATTTGTTATTCCTAGTAGTGACTAGTAGAAAACTAAAAAGCATTTATAAATTTTCCATTGTACTTTTTCCTATGTTTTCTAATTAGCACCCATCTATTGCATTCTACTTCTGTAAAAACATAGACATAAAAAGACAGATAGGCAAAAATTATCCTACCTCAGATCCAAGTCTGATGGTGATGTTTGATTCTACTTTTTTTCTATTTTTTATTGACCACAGCTCTGTGGCATGGCTACAATGGTTGCTCGTAGGTGTTAGCCATAGTTACAATTGTTAACTATGGTTCTAAGCCATGGTTAGTACCTAAGGTCACAAAACACAATGGATCAATATTTTATGGCATGAAATTTATATTTCCCATTGTGATCGCCTTCTATAGTAATCCAGGAAGCATACACCTAAACTAATAATAATTGAAACATCACATAAAGCATGAAAGATAGATGAATTTACAAATAACCAAAAACTAGGGCTTCCTTTTTATTAAATTTTCAATAAATATTGATTACAAATCCATCCCTCTTAGGGATACCCAATGTGATACAATTATTACAATCATATAACAATCCCCACACAAGGGTAGGTGTAATTTGCAGACTTTCTAAATGGCACGAACTGCTCCAAGGTATCGATGACCTTCTTCCCTATGATTAGAGGCATTTTTTGCCTTGCATATCAACACCCTATTAGTCTTGCATACAATAAACAACAAGAAGCATATTATTAATAAAGGAGGCCTCTCTTGATGAGGCTTTCAAAGAAAGTTATACAAGAAGATGCTATGAAAGCTTAAAATCAAGAAAGTGCAAGAAATATTGTAAACCTATGTTAAACATGAAATATTGCCATGAAATATGTAAAGGAAAGATAGAACTATCTATTTAATGCCCTAATTATGAAATAAAAAGTATTAAAACATGAAATATAAGCATTCTTGTCCTAATTACTACAAATGCCAAATGAGAAGAAAGATACCTAACCTCTTAATTCTACCAGATAAAAGTCTCTAATAAAGCAAATATACTCATGATATGCCTATTATACTGCAAATAAAATAAATTCTACTGCTAAAACCAAGGAAAAATGGGGATTGAACCTGACGATGGGTTTGTCGCGTGGTGAACACTGTTAACCATGGCTGACAGCCACGACTAAGCCTAAAATGTACTTGCCCTCCAAATGTAGCCTAAATCTCCAATTTCCTTGATGAATTGATGGTTCAAGGGTTGCCTCTGTGTCCTATGATAGATTTGGTGGTTGAATTACTTTGATTGATGGTGGATTGCTCGTAATATCATTTCTTGATTTGTCTAGCCTCTCAAGACCTCCATGAATTCAATTGTCATTTCAATCTCTCAATGGTAGCTAAAGGATTTATCTCAATGTAAGTAGGTGGGTACTGAATTCGAAAGGGCTTCATCATTCAAATTCTCCTATGGATATCTCTCATTTACCATTTTGGATGGGGCTCTTATAACCTCTAGAAAGGTTATGTCTTAGCTTCTTGAGGAAGCCAAGATCAAGAATGGACAACTGGAGCAGTTGGAGGGAAACTTCTAGATCTTTCCCCATCAAAACCACTTAGATCTACAACCAATTGGGTGTTACAACCAAATTTGGATCGGCCAAAGTCCAACTGATTCTGACTAGTAGCCATGGCTCTAAGGCATGGTAAACTCTGTTAACTGTGGGTCTCAGCCGCGACCAACTTTAGTTAGGAAAAAATGACTAAATGAGTGGTTAGAACCACTGCTATACCTTGGTATTTGTCCATGATCTTCCAAATGGTCTTCTAGCATGTACCATATGAGTAGTTGCCTCGAAATGGCATGTTTTAGGTGTCTACAATTTTTAAATAGATAAATCTTCATCCATTTAAGTGGTAGTTAACTTGCATAGAATGTGGAACTGAATGATTTATTTATTTTTAAATAGATAAATATTCATCCACTTAAGTGGTAGTTAACTTGCAAGGAATGTGAAACTAAATTATTTATTTATTTTTAAATAGATAAATCTTCATCCATTTAAGTGGTAGTTAACTTGCATGGAATGTGGAACTGAAGTATTTATTTATTTTTAAATAGATAAATCTTCATCCATTTAAGTGGTAGTTAACTTGCATGGAATGTGGAACTGAAGTGAAGGGTATTATCCTTTTATTTTTAATTATTTTTGGTGAAGGAATCCCTTATATTTTAAGTGCCACTTAATTCGCATGAGATATGGTAAGTTAGAACTAAAGTAAACTGGATATTATTTTTGGATGAGGGAAATCTTCACCCATACATAATTAGGATGGGGAAAGATGAGTTGGAACCAGAGTAGACTGGTGACTATTTCTGGGTGAGGGTGATCTTCACCCATACATAATATGGATAGGGGAAGGTGATTTGGATTTGAGTAAATCGGGGATGATGTGCACATGGGATAGAAAAAGAGGAATGTTCTCACGATGTCTATGGGCTAGACATAGGAGGGTGTTTTTAGGGGGTGGAAGTGGGTAGCCTAGGTGTAATTAATTAATTAATATATTAACACTTAGATAGAGGAATACTAATTAATTTTAATTAATTAATTAGTATAAAATGAATGTATTTTTTTTTGTGTCTACAGATGTCCCTTTTTGTATCATATTGCATGAAAATATAATGCGATGCAAAAATAAATATTTACTGCTGGATTGATGATGAATGATGATGGTTAGTGAGCAATGAAAATGGATTTTGTATCGATGAGGGTGACATAATATTTTTCCAAATCAAGGACAATGTAAGATGCCCTAGTGATGGAAATAAAAAATATCTTTGAACCTTGTCATTGATAAGTTGATGAGTGCATTTGAAATAAGTATGCTAACTAACAACTAAACTACTAAGTCATGAGACATTGTACTAATGTAACCAAAGTCACTATGTGAAAAATATGCTAATGAGACATGGACTTTGAGCCACTATGCTAAGAGCTATGTTAAAATGATATTATGTGAATGATAGTCTCAGATAAGGTTCTTGGACAAACGTCGAGTCCATAATAGGTGTCTTGTTATTGATCTTGTTTGAGATGAAATGTTGTGAATGTTGTCTATCCCCTCAAGCAATGAGTATGTGGAAGATATAATGGATGACAGTGACGAGATGATTGACTCCATAGGGACTGTGTCAGATTGATATAATTAGGTAGGTGTAGAACATTATTATTTTTTAATCCACGACTATCTTAGACAGTTAAAAATTTTAACTTTATGGGATGATCATGCATTAAAAAATTCTTGGATGATCATGTATCAAAAAGTATAAAAAGATAATTTGAATGCATAGGGAGTCACTTTGTTGTTGGTGACAAGAAACAAGAGGACAGTGAGGTATGTGAGAGAAAAATTGACATAGAGGTCTTGCAAATTGTTGAGTGTAAGTGATAACATGGCATCAGGAGGCAAGGCAACTAGAGGTGGAGGGAGTGTATGATTGATAAGTAACTTGGTGTACCCTTCCTTAGTTTATTTGAGTAAAATGGATGATGATTGTGTGTTTTTTTTTGTTTTTGATGATTATGATTTTTTTGTTTTTGATTTTTGATGATTTTTATTTTTTGATTGATTTAATTTATTTTTATTTTTTAAATAAGTGTCCTTATGGGAATCTAACAAACCTACTGGATTACATGGATAACCAGTCAGTACAAATGCTAGGTGACTAGAGTAGATCACTAGATATGAGGTGCACTCGAGGATCTAAGCTAGAAAATTGATGACAAGAAAGAAAATCTAATCTATGAAAGTAGTAAATTATAGGAAAGTAAATCTAATCTATGAAAGCAAGTAAATCTAGTCTAATGCACAAGAAAGAATATCTAATCTAATGTAAGAAAGTAAATATAATCTAATGTAGGAAATCTAATCTATGAAAATAGATAAATTATGTGAAAGAAAATTTGACCAAAGGGTTTTGGTGCCTTTGGAGCCTTTGAACTGAAATTTGAATTTGACCAAAGGGGATTGGTGCCTTTGGAGCATTTGAACTAAAATTTAAATTTGACCAAAGGGGTTTGGTGCCTTTGAAGCCTTTGAACTAAAATTAAAATTTGACCAAAGGATTTGGTGCCTTTGGATCCTTTGGATCCTTTGAACTAATATTAAAATTTGACCAAAGGGATTTTCTACCTTTGGAGCCTTTGAACTAGAATTGAAATTTGACCAAAGGGGATTGGTGCTTGTGGAGCCTATTGTGGCTGATCCACAACACACCCCAAAATTGGGGACCCACCTTTTTTGCAGGCTTTCAGAGAAAATCTCAGTGACCCAGATGCTAAAAATGAAGAAAAGGGGCAGAAAATGCACAAGTATAGAAAGTGTCGCGAAATCGCGACCTGTCGTGCCATCACTGCCGAAAAATAGAAAGTGTCACGAAATCATGACATGTCGCTCCATCGCTGCTAAAAAATGAAAAGTGTCACGAAATCGTGACATGTTGAGCCGTCGTAGTCGAAAATGAAAAGGTGTCACGAAATCGTGACATGTTGCTCCGTCGCGGCCGAAAGAGGAGAGAGAAAATGCAAATGGAAAGGCATAGCGAAATCGTGACATGTCGCAAAATCATGGGTCAAACCAGTCAAACAGGGCAAAGCAGAAAAACATCGTGAAATCGTGACAGGAATCAGCAAAGAGGCATGAAGCATGAAAATGGTTGCGAAATCATGACAAAAAGCAGCCAAAGCAGCATTGAGCGAAAAATGTCGTGAAATCATGACAGGTTGCAGCTAAAGCAGTATGGATGAACGAAACATAGTGAAATCGCGACAGGTTGCAGCCAAAGCAGCGCTGAGTGAGAAACTTCATGAAATCATGATAGATTGCGGGTGGAAGGCATGAAATGTAAAATGGTCGCAAAATCACGACGACATTGAGTGAAAATGCACAAGTGTAAAAAGCGTCACGAAATCGCGACAAAATCGAGCGAAAGGGTCCGAAGCATGAAAACATCGTGAAATCACGACAGAAACGAGCCGAGGCGTATGGAAGGAAAAAACATCGTGAAATCACGACAAAAACAAGCCGAGGCATATGGAAGGAGAAAACGTCGCGATATCGCGATAGCATGCAGCGAAGGCACCCGAAGTGGAAAAAAGTCACGATTTCGCGACAGGTTGCAGGCAAATGGTACGGAACATAAAAGTGTCATGATTTCATGACAGAAAGCCGCAGGATACTCCGAATGAAAAATCGTCGCGATTTCATGACAAGAAGTAGCCAAAGGTGTATGGACATGGAAAGCGTCACGATTTCGTGACATGTCACAAAATCGTGACATGTCACGTTTTCGTTGGGTGTGACGGCAAGAAAGGC
This sequence comes from Wollemia nobilis, assembly GCA_028583015.1. Lineage (NCBI taxonomy): Eukaryota > Viridiplantae > Streptophyta > Pinopsida > Araucariales > Araucariaceae > Wollemia > Wollemia nobilis. The sequence continues at coordinate 11,620,560 of JAQPPZ010017052.1, forward strand.
TGCTGACAGGAAAGCGTCGCGATATCGCGACATGTCATGATATCGCGACATGTCACGATTTCGTGACATGTCACATTTTCGCGGCCAGGAAGGCAAACAAACTGCATGTTGTTTTTGTCATGATTTTTGTGGGACTGTTATAGAAGGCATAGAAAGCATGAAACACATGGCATACAGGTGTCAGAGTTGCAAAAGCGTTACATGCAGTGGTAGGTTTCGAACGTTTTGGCATCGAGCATGAAGTAAAAGCATCGAAAAGGTGAGAATTTGAAAAGACGCATTTTGGGAGGTGAAACGAAGTGACGCAGGTGAACCGAAGAGCCGTGCCAGATAGTATAAAACTTGGAAGCACAAATTGAACAGGGGTTGGAAATTGCTGCTAGCAGAGTTGCAGAGACAAGGGCTACATGCCATTCTAGGCCTGCATTTGGAGCAATTTCCTTCATTTGTTCTAGATTTGTAATACCTGGAACATTCTATAATTGCAATTGATATACCATTTTAATACAAAAATATAGAGAGTTGGAATCTCATTTATGAGAAATAAGTCATCATTTTTGCATGTATAATTTAATGTTTATCTTTCCATTTCAGATTTTAGGTTTATAGATGGAGTTTAATGCGAGTCCTCTCGGTTGCTTCATGCGAAGGCCTGAAATTTGAAATTACAGTAAAAACCCTAGAAACCCGCACCTAGCTTATCAGGATTGTGTGAAAGTGTAGATTCAATAGGTTAGGTTGCATGCAAAAACCTCATTATCTTCGGTTTTATCAATCAAGATGGTAGCATTCTGGACATAGTTTAGTTGCATCTTCATTTGCATGTATTTTATTTTCAAACCCTTATTTTACTTTCTGCATTTTAATTACAGTCATTTAAATAAGTAACTGAAAATCCATTAAAGCTCAGAGTCCATTGCAAATCCAAATTAAAGTAAACCATAGTGCCCCTTGATAATATCCACTTGAAACCCTAAGGTATTCCCTACATTTACATTGAACAGCATCATTGGTGTTTTAGAACCAACATAATAGGAACCTTGGAGAAATTTTTTTGTTATAAGTTCTTTGCAAGCAGAGGATTTTGGGACTCAGATCCTACCGGAGAGTGTGCTTTCACAACTAGGTGAAAACATCACTCAACAGATTGGCACTAGAAGGAGGGAAAAAAAGGGTTTGTTTTATCATGATTTTAGATGCTATGGGTTTACAATTGTTTAAGAATTTTAAATTGCTAAATATTTCAAGCATCTTCGACCTCTAACACCACTCAACGGTTTGGTGCTAGGAGGGCAGTACGGGTTTATTTTTAGTGTAATATAAATTTAAATTTTTGTATGCATTAGTCCTCTAACATTCAGAAGATTGTAAAAAGGACGGCCTGAATTTATTTACTTGTTCTATTTTTCAGGTATGCTGTATATTATTCTAGCACTTTTCTGATTGTTCATACAGAAATATGTGATTTGATTTAATTTTGAAAATTTTGGTCTCATGCAATTACTTTTCATTTGATTTTAATGAATACATCTCTTGGTTGATGCTAACTTGATTTTTTTTTAAATTGTAGGTTGAATATTCAACAGATTTGGTTCTGAAATTACATTTTAAGTTTCACTAATGGCAACACTTGAGGAGCAAATGGCCCTGAGAGCTGAAATAATGTCTCTAAGAGAGAGAATGGTATCAATGATAGAGGATTATTATGAGGGTTTACATGTGATACCCTATCATATTCCTACAATGTTATTGGATTTTTTACGATGTTTTAATCAAGAGGTGCCACTAGGATACTTGCAAAAACTACATGTTTACAAGGATGCATTATGTAAATTCCAGATTTTTTATGAGGAGGTAGCTTGTAAATTATTCGCATACATTTTGGATGATAGACCATTATTTTGGTACAGCCAACTACCCATGGAGGTTAGGACTTCTTGGATACAACTAGAAGTAGCCTATCTTAATCATTTTGGTAATCAGGCTGACTTAGAAATATTGAAAAATTAGTTTACCTCCATATGCAAAGAGTCTAATGAATCCTTGAGTCAATTCAATGGAAGATTTCGTGAGTTGCACTCCCAAATGTGGGAAAATTTTAACACATTAGAAGAGGAAGCCATGGAAGTATACCTAGGAGACATACACCCCACACTTGCTTCACTCATTGAGGAAAAGCTGAGTGGCTTGTCTCTAGAGAAAATCCATGAGTTCTTAGAAGAGTTGGAATGACAAGGTCTTGAAGAAGAAAAGGCACAACATGTCCACATGAGAGATTGTTCTCTTGATCCCAACCTACACCAACCATCAAACATAGCACCCTCCACTCCAATGATACCTAAGGTGAATGATCAAGGGGATGAATTTGAATACCCAAATTTTATGACCACATTAGATGTAGTCCAAGAGGAGGTGCAAATTGCTAAGACAACATCCACTAGTGAGGATCATGTAGAGATACATGATTATCTAGATGAAGGGATTCTAAATTCAACAATGTTTGAAATATGTGATAGGATGGAACCCACCATAGAATTGAATGAAGTGGTTGAAAGTGAAATGGAAAGAAAATCAATAAATAAATTTGAAGACGTGATAGAGTTTCACCACTTGTTCTTGGAAGATACTATTGATGAGACGTGTAAAATTAAAGATAAAGAAATTATTCACCCTCCAAATTTTGATAATGAATCATGGGTTACTAATTTGGACAATGATAGCCTTATAAATTTGAATTCAAGAAATAACCCACTTTTGGAAATAATTGAACCATCTAAGGAAGGTGAAGATGAATTTGATGAGAAGCACATTGATGAGTTGGAAGATTTTGAAGAAGTAGTTGAACGCCACAACTTTATTTTGAAATAGGATTATTATGATGCTTGGAAGAAGTTGGAAGACTTCACTCATTCCAAAACTACTAATGAAACTTTTGTGCCAATTGATATACAGGAAAACATAATTGCCTACTCAAAGGAAGATATTACAACTCCTGTACAATTTGAGGATGTTTTGGAAGAGGGTTTCAAATCTCATCAAATTTTGGAAGATTATAATGATCCTATCACCAAGGACAAAGAAGAAAATGAATGGATGAATGATCAAAAGATCATGTCACAAATACCATGGAGTTTCATCTCACGGATTTGGATGACGATTTTTACAATGGTTGGGGGAGATATGATAATGCATTCTTTTCTCACATCCCTATAGATGAAACTCATATTTCACTTGTTATGCAGGATGTTGAATTTTCTACATCATACGAAGATCTCATATTCACGGGATTTGAAAGGGTGACAAAATTTGATCATGTTGGATATAAATTCATTGAAGGTGCGGATACAAGTTTGCATGATGATTTGGAGGATTCGAATGAAGAGATACCATGGATAGTGAACAAATAATTAGAACCAAATGATAAAGAGATGGATCAATTGGAAGAAACTCAAATAAGTGATCATCAAAGCAGATTACTTGACATACACTTTGACCAAGAGTGTTTGAGGATTGAAAAGGATGACCATATTTTGAATTTAAATAATTTGAATGATGAAATGTCACTAAAGGTAAATGAAAAACAAGGTATAATTTTTAATCACACCTTTAATAACATGGTTTTAATGAATGGAAAAGAAGTTGATGCACTTAAATTGTTAAACCAAATTCATCAACAATTATTAATTGAATCTAGGATAAAAACTTTCAATGATCCTAATTTAGTAAATATCCTAGATGCTTGTAAATTGTTGCACAAAGTTGATTGGCCTAAAAATTTGAAAAATGATTTGGCTTTGAAATTTGTAGAAATAGGCTACTACTTAAAAAATTGCATATTTGAAAAGGACAGCCTAATTCTAAATCAAGGAGGGAATTATGAAGTTTACATTTTTAAGAATAGACAAGATAAAATTGAAAATCATTTATTGTCTAATCATTTTAGTAATTTGATGCTTACCTATGGGAGTATTATTGGAACTAAATCAAATTGGTATGGTGAGCATGGCAAGTGGAAATTTGTTGCATTGTTTGGTCTAGTCCTGTTTGTGTTGGATTCCCACAAAATTTGGCATACATATCATGTCATATTTTTGTTGAAATGTTCTAATCATGTGTGGGATCCAGGAAAGTGATAATCCAAGATTTGCATCATTTTGTATTATAGTGTACATTTGTATATAGATTTTGGTTTCTGGTTTTGGGTTTGTGTTTTCAAGTTTCATTTTGGGATTGCTATTTGGATTTTAATTTAAAGTTGTGTGTTTATTTGACATGTTTTGTTTGTCTAAAAAAATAATAATAAAAAAAAATAAAAAAATAAAAATAAAAATGATGAAAAAGTGGCATTGAGATGCTAACTTATGTTCTAGATCGGGAGAATATGAAACATTGGAATTGTCTTGTAAAAGCTCCACAAGTAACACAAACAATTTAATAATATCGTTTGAAACTTGTGATGCATGAAGTAGTCAGTTTTATATAGCAATATTTCATCTGCAATTCAAAATACAATGCATTCATATTACATCTCACTTTGCACATACATGCCATCGTAGTTGCAAGTGCATTTCAAATGCAAATCATTAAAGTGTGTCAAATCCTCTTAAGGTTATGCTATCACATAAATAAGAAGAGAATCCTAAGGTTGGAAACTGAGTCTTGAGATATCTAGAACCAAGCACGTCTCATACATTAAAAAGGATCTTGAGCAAAATGATCAAAACCTAACTTGGAAGAAAAAGTTGGGCGAAAGAAGTTTTTCATGTTTATCCTATTATGCAACATGATCCTTAAAACAATGGTTTTGACCACTTCCATAGAGCTTAAAGCCTAAAATAAGAGTAGTAAGGATAGGGTTAAATCCTCATCGAACTTAGGTTGAGGATCCAATTCCCCAAAGCTTTGATTTGACCTACATGGAGTAGTAAGGATAGGGCATAAATTCTCATCTCACTTAGGTTGAGAATCTGATTCCCCAAAGCTCCTATGTCTCATTTCATAATAAATCTTGGATTGGAAGGATCATACTATTTGTCCTCTACAAAGGATGGGTAGTCATCCCCAAGGTCTAAGCAATAAAATTAATATTTTTCTTTTACATCTAAAGTTTGGATTGGAAGGATCGTACTACATGTCCCTAGCAAGGATGGGTAGTCATCCCCAAGGTCCAAGAAATAAAAAAATAAAATTTTCCCATCTCATATTTATATTGGATTGTAAGGATCGTACTACTTGTCCTCTGCAAAGGATGGGTAGTCATCCCCAAGGTCCAAAGAAATGAAGATAAGTTTTGGATTGTGGGGTTAGATATGCCCATGCATGGCAACATGTCTTGTCTAAAAAACAAGACCACTGATTGTCCAAAGGGTTAGACTAGCATGACCATTTCTTCCATAATTGGTTAAATTATTTTTCTCAAAGTGAGGTAATGAATTCTAAATCAGAATAGTAAGGATAGGGTTAAACTCTCATCTCGGTTGGTTGGGAGTCTGATTCTCCAAAGTTCTGATTTCACATTCACTTGCACATAGGTTCAAGATAGTAGGGGCTCATAACCAACTTTGGGATATAATAAGGCAATTAATTAGTGGATCCTAAGAGGGTTTGGCAATCTTGAATGTTTGTACATGATACTAGAAGAAAGACTATGTATTTTATAAAAGCAAGATCTCCTAGCATATTCATTAGGTTACACAAATCATTCACTATCTCATATATGCATTCATGCAAAACTGACAATGGAGTGTGGATCAATTTCAAATGATAGGGAAAGAAATTCATTGCACACACTGAGCTAATACTTGATAATTCTGATGATTCATGTACTTCTGATCTTTGGGCATTTGTTTTTATCGCTTATGTGTTAGCTCATATGTTTGAGTTTGTATATGTTTCAGGTTGGGTTCTCACTAAAATGCTCAAGAGCATTTGACAGCAGAGTCGCCATTTGTTGTGGCTGATCCACAACACACCCCAAAATTGGGGACCCACATTTTTTGTAGGCTTTCAGAGAAAATCTCAGTGACCCAGATGCTAAAAATGAAGAAAAGGGGCAGAAAATGCACAAGTATAGAAAGTGTCGCAAAATTGCGACATGTCGCGAAATCGTGACCTGTCGCGCCATCGCTGCCAAAAAATAGAAAGTGTCATGAAATCGTGACATGTCACTCCATCGCTGCTAAAAAATGAAGTGTCATGAAATCACGACATGTTGAGCCGTCGTAGTCGAAAATGAAAAGGTGTCGCAAAATCACGACATGTTGCTCCGTCGCGGCCAAAAGAGGAGAGAGAAAATGTAAATGGAAAGGCATATCGAAATCACGACATGTCGCAAAATCGTAGGTCAAACCAGTCAATTAGGGCAAAGCAGAAAAATGTCATGAAATTGTGACAGGAATCAGCAAAGAGGCATGAAGCACGAAAATGGTCGCGAAATCGCGACAAAAAGCAGCCAAAGCAGCGTCGAGCGAAAAACATCATGAAATCGTGACAGGTTCCAGCTAAAGTAGTACGGATGAACGAAATGTTGTGAAATCATGACAGGTTGCAGCCAAAGCAGCGTCGAGCGAGAAACATCATGAAATCGTGACAGATTACGGGTGGAAGGCATGAAATGTAAAATGGTCACGAAATCGTGACGACATTGAGCGAAAATGCACAAGTGTAAAAAGCATCGCGAAATCATGACAAAATCGAGCGAAAGGGTCCGAAGCACGAAAACATCATGAAATCACGATAGAAACGAGCCGAGGTGTACGGAAGGAAAAAACATCGCTAAATCACGACAGAAATGAGCTGAGGCGTACGAAAGGAGAAAACGTCGTGATATCGCGATAGCATGGAGCGAAGGTGCCCGAAGTGGAAAAACATCGTGATTTTGTGATAGGTTGCGGGCAAATGGTACGGAACAAAAAAGTATCATGATTTCGCGACAGAAAGCCGTAGGATACTCTGAATGAAAAATCATCACGATTTCGCGACAAGAAGCAGTCGAAGGCATACGGACATAGAAAGTTTCATGATTTTGTGACATGTCATGAAATCGTGACATGTCACATTTTTGCTAGGCGTGACGGCAAGAAAGGCTGCTGACAGGAAAGCGTCGCGATATTGTGACATGTTGCAATTTCATGACATGTCGCGTTTTCACGGCCAGGAAGGCGAACAAACTGCATGTTATTTTTGTCATGATTTTCGTGGGACTGTTACAGAAGGCATAGAAAGCGTGAGACATGTGGCATACAGGTGTCAGAGTTGCAGAAGCGTTACATGCAGCGACAGGTTTCAAACGTTTCGGCATCGAGCATGAAGTAAAAGCATCGAAAAGGCAAGAATTTGAAAAGACACATTCTGGGAGGTGAAACGAAGCGACGCAGGTGAACCGAAGAGCCATGCCAGACAGTATAAAACTTGGAAGCACAGATTGAACAGGGGTTGGAAATTGCTGCTAGCAGAGTTGCAGAGACAAGGGCTGCATGCCATTCTGGGCCTGCATTTGGAGCAATTTCTTTCATTTGTTCTGGATTTGTAATACCTGGAACATTCTATAATTGCAATTGATATACCATTTTAATATAGAAATACGGAGAGTTGGCATCTCATTGATGAGAAAGAAGGAGTCATTTATGCATGTATAATTTAATGTTTATCTTTCCCTTTCAGATTTTAGGTTTATAGATGGAGTTTAATGCGAGTCCTCTCGGTTGCTTCATGCGAAGGCTTGAAATTTGAAATTATAGTAAAAACCCTAGAAACCCGCACCTAGCTTATCAGGATTGTGCGAAAGTGCAGATTCAATAGGTTAGGTTGCATGCAGAAACCTCATTATCTTCGATTTTATCAATCAAGATGGTAGCATTCTTGACATAGTTTAGTTGCATCTTCATTTGCATGTATTTTATTTTCAAACCCTTATTTTACTTTCTGCATTTTAATTACAGTCATTTAAATAAGTAAATGAAAATCCATTAAAGCTCAGAGTCCATTGCAAATCCAAATTAAAGTAAACCATAGTGTCCCTTGTTAATATCCACTTGCAACCCTAAGGTATTCCCTGCATTTACATTGAACAACATCATTGGTGTTTTAGAACCAACATAATAGGAACATTGGAGAAATTATTTTGTTATAAGTTCTTTGCAAGAAGAGGATTTTGGGACTCAGATCCTACCGGAGAGTGTGCTTTCACAACTGGGTGAAAACATCACTCAACGAGATCCTTTGACCTAAAATTGAAATTTTAACAAAGGGGTTCGGTGCCTATGGAGCCTTTGAACTGAAATTGAAATTTTACCAAAGGACTTTGGTGCCTTTGGAGCCTTTGACTTGAAATTTTAATTTGACGAAAGGGGATTGGTGCTTGTGGAGCCTTTGAACTAAAATTGAAATTTGACCAAAGGGTTTGGTGCTTTTGGAGGCTCTGAACTGAAATTTAAATTTGAAAAAAGGGGTTTGATGCCTTTGGAGCCTTTGAACTGAAATTTGAATTTTTGAGATGGTGAGGCAAAGGGCATAACCTTTGAAAAAATAATGTAACCTTTTGAACCTTTTAGTTTATTTGTTGTGAGATGTAAATGTGAGGTAAAGGACACAATATTTGATAAAATGATGCAACCTTTTGAACCTGGTAATTGATTTGTTAATTAAAATTTTGTTGGTATCGATAAAATCATGCCAAAATCTAGATGGTGAGGCAAAGTACTTGCTTGATTGATATTTTTGCTTTATTTATGGGGAAGGTGTGTGTTGGTCAAAAAAATCACCTAGTGGTAAGGTTTGCATACCTGCAAACCTCAAACAACATTGAGTGACTACAAAAACCAAGAGGGTTGCATGGGTCAATCTCCGAAGAAGGTCAACTTCTAAGGGTCCTAGATAAATATTATTGGGAAAAGGGGAGCTAAAAGAAAGCAAACGAAGCCAAATCTAGAAATTAAAAGGGTATGGATTCAATTGCATCAAAACATATGCAGAGTAAACTTGAACCATTGCAAGAAGCAAAAGTGAACTACCTAATAGATTAGCCAACTCTACTCTTATTTAGAATCTATCACACCCAATTGAAAGTAGATTCTAGAACTATTGAATGAAATGTATGAAATCTAGATTATAGAATTAAAGCATCTTCACTCAACTAGCTTTAGCAAAAATAAATATTCAATAGTCACATATTTAAGAGACTATTTTGAGACCAAATAATAATACACTTGTATTTCTTGAATAGCAAAATCTTTACATATGAGTTGTAATGGCTAAATAGTTGATGTCTAAAATGAATTACACTATGGTATATATACCCTTTACATTAAATTTGGCTATAACTATTCATGGTGGTGGCTGAGAAAATGTGGTTACGTTAGAAGATCAACCATGCTACAAATCTCTTTTGATCTTCTACAAAATGTAGTTGAAGATAGTTGTTAGGAGGTGGGTAGTATTTCTTGAATTTGGTCCCTTGATAAATTCTACCTCATCTAATAGTTCTAATGAATCATAGATTTATCCACCTAGTTCCAAAATAAAATGGCCATTAATTGTGTGATCGGTCCTCTTGAAGCTGATCACTTCCATGGACTCGAGGCTCAACCTATTGCCCATTGGATGAGCACTAGAAATATTTATTACCAACCACTCACTATGCGCCCTCATAAATGGGGGAATTTATTCTTTCCTTTAGAGGTCCTATGATGTGATGAGAATTCTATCATGGGTGAAGCTTTGGAATACCTTCATTGTGTTCTAAAGTCCTAGAATCCACCCAACACAATTCCTCATTAGGGTAGGCTTTGATTCACATCAAATTTTTGGTCGAAGCAGGATTTTGGGATCCTTCAGGGGTATGATGGATATCCAATAGTCCACCTAGTCCTACACTTATGTGGTTTCTATCATACTTACACAATAGGGGTTTTGGGTTTGGTTGGGGTCCACTTGCATCCCATTTCTTTTCCCATCACTTTATTGACAAGTAAGGATTACGCTCTTCCACCTATCATGTCTATGGTGGGATTTTGAGACCCACCTAGGCTCCAAGAATGCTTGATTATTTACTAGAGGAAATACTTAGCCAAATTTTACATGCTAATTTAGTAGGGCTTTAGGAATAACCTCATCCTTCACTCACATTGGCCTTTTGGACTTAGCCCTATGTCCTGTGATGGCCCATTTTTCCACCACGCTCAGTACTTAGTCATTTTTCTACAGTACCAGATTCTTGCTTCTACTCTTAATGCCATGCATTTATTGCATTTATTATATCCTAGCCTATCCTTAATAAGGTTTCACCATGGTTCCCATAAACTCCTTAGCAATCACAACCTAGCGCATTTAGATTTGTCTCCAAAACTTTATTTCTTTAATACCACTTACCTTGCTTATCAAATGGAACATATGGGTGAATGTATAAATAATTTCACCCACAATCTTGGTGGCTCGTAGGGTATTTTCAATTTGTATAAATAAGAATCCATATGGATCTCTTTTTGCAAAAAATACTCTCAAACGAGAGGGAAAGGGAAAAAAGAATACAAAGAAGCAGCCTAATGAGGCTACAAGAAAATGGAGGAAGGTGAGAGATGAGGTGGAAGCTATGCACATAACAAGGTGGAACATAATGGTTAAGAGAATAATAAAAATGAAGCACTTGGAGGATAGAGGAAAGAAACAAGAAGAGGAACTAAAAATAAAGGAAGGGAGGAGAGGAGGCAGCAATAGGAGAGTTAAAAGTACCATCAACTCAAGGAGTTAAAGGCACAATTAATTGAACAACATCATCCAAACAAGAAAAACAAGACAAAATGAGAGAACAAAAGGGGACATAGTGCTAAGAATGTAGTACAGAGGAGAATATTTCTAGAGGGGAGATTATTTTTGGTAATTGGAGATGATTCCTAGGGTTTAGTAACAACTTTCACCCAAACTGTACATCTTGTACTATTTGCCTTGTACGATTTGTAAAAGACTCAAAAATGCTTGTATGGTCACAAAATCGTACAAATTGTATGATCCAAATCATGCAACACTACAACTTGTATGATTTTACACTTATTTAATTCACTGGAAGTGGTTTTGTAACATGAATAAATCAGTTTTGTAATTGATTTCCCTGAAATACTAGTTTTTCATATTTGGCTAGTTTTAACTATGCAATTTCATTCCCAAATTAGGGAAACAATTGGTTGTATGGTTTGGTGGTTAGGATGTACAATTTCACCAAATAATTTCTCAATTATCCATTCATAGATTTACCAATTTGTACCATAGATTTATTCAAGCTAATTTTTGGGATGTTTTCCTATTGCAATTGCCAACTTCTCCTCCAACATGCAAACCCTAATTCAGTACCATCAAATTATTATCATAACCAATGTTTCTAGAAATCATACAACTATCATAATACATTTTTATACAGCAATAATCACTCATGAATAAATTATATATCAGCCTATCAAGTTAAAGAGTTACTAATAAGGCAATTCCTTTGTATCTTTACTGGTTTAACACAATATCTTGGCCATACTTGCACATAATACACAATCTGATTCTACCATTCACACACACAATGAAATTCATGTAACTCACAACTTGTAATGTTGTTCTCATTAATATGGCTGAATATGTACAATTGCCATGAACAATCACCATGAACAATAAGATGATTGAACTATCAAAAATGAACAATCAACCATCGATGAACAACAATGAACCCTTGTTATCAATTGCCATGAAAAACAAACAAAATTGAATGGGGGGTCCATATAATGGTTTCTCATGATGTTCCAAAGTAGTTCCTAAGACAACCACTATTTACAACTACCATTGCCATAATAATAAACTTTTATTAAGGTTTTCCTAAGTCTAATTTGATTATTATCAAATTCATCTTAAATGCACATTTCACCTAATTTCATTTTAATTTCTAATTGCACTTTTTATAAGTTTGTACAATTACACCAAATTGTACATTTTCTAACTTTTCATTTGTACAATTAGACAAAACCTCACATATGTATGTTTTGACAAACCGTACATCTAATAAGATTGTTAATTAGCAAAATTGTGCAAATCTGTTCTTCACTTCTTCTTTTGGAGGTGGATTTGCTGCCTACATCTACCCTCCCCTTTACATTGGTGAGTGTCCTTACTAGCTTATTTTTCTTTGTTTTGGCTGACTATTCTTGCTAAAAATCCTCAAGCTGAAGATGAAGAGAAACATGTTCATTCTGTAATCGAGATGCATAATGGTTAAGTTCCATAGCCCTAAATACATACTTATTGGTCTTTTATTCTGCAATAGTTAGAGTTAAGATAACTTTCTATCTCACTTGGATGCTCGCTTGCATATTTTGTGTGGGCTTGTATGAATAAATCCTCATTTTTCTCCTTAATAACCTTAAGAAAATGATGAATGTTAGCTTCACAAGCTGCAATATGCTCATCCTTATCCTAAATTCAAGCCTTATGATCCAAGATTATTTCATTATAGTGCTTTAAATCCATGGCCATATCTTCAATATTACAATCCTTCTATGGTAATTATTCCTCAACTAACTTCAACTAGTTTTTCTATTTGGCTAGTTGTTCACTTTGTGCTAACCAACTATACTTCTAACTGCTTTATGTGCTATTTTGCTTCTTGAATCACAAGTTGCTTCTCCTACTCTTATAAGTGTAGCTTATCCTCATAAGCCCTCTTAAGGTTATTTCATTCAAATTTTTGCTTTTTCAACCTCTCTCCGACCTTGGTCTTGCTGCGTTCTATTTATTCTTCCATCGTAGCCATTTTTTTTCGAGTAGCCTCCACTTCGTCCTTCTACACTTCCTTGGATTGGTAAATATGTTCAAGTCCCAAGCTTAGCCACTTGGTCCAATGTGTTAGGAAATTCAAATTTTGTAAGGTGAAGACTAATTTTGAATATGCCCTTCAAAATTATGTATTTGGTGTATTCAAAGGATAGGTCTGGCATGTTTCCTAATCCAAATACACTTGTGGATGTGCCTTATAATTGGTCCTCACTCCATCTGGTAAATCTATAATTCTCAATATTGTTGTTACCTCTCCTCTCGGTAATCGCCATGGGTGTTGTGTGTGAATATGAGTTATTTATCTGATATGGTATTCACTAAAAACCTACTCCATGACCTTCTCCAATTTAGTGAAGGTTTTATCCCTCCACTACTTCAGTTGCCCCATACCACCAATAGCAAATTGTAATTTGGCACTAGTGAACATCTCACTAGCTTGTTGAAAAAAGTGCTCCACCTATCCATCTGTGTCTTCTCCATCATTCTTAAGAACACAAAATTAAGAAACTTTAATCAAAATCTTGTATGAAGCCTTGCATCCCTCTCCCATGGTGGAGTTTGATCTTCCTTTTCCTCCTATGGAATTGAACTTCCTCCAATTTCTTTGAATGCACTAGATGCATTCCCTTCCTATAGTGGGATTAATGCTACAATCTTGTCTACCTCTTCTTCTTCAAATGGTATGATATCTTCCATATTGATGGTCTTATTGAGTAGTTTTTGCTCTACCACAAGTTTTTGGACTTCCTCTTGTGTGTTAGGTAAGTCCTCCTACCAATTTTCTATCAACTCATCGACCTATGGAATCACTTGTACTTCCCTTACTACTACAATTGTTAGAGTTGAATTAGATCGATCTAGTGGTGGTTGTGTTCTCACTTTCTCCTATTGACTATTGCCACCTCACATAATAATATGTATCTTCTTATTTCCCCTAGTCTCCTCTGGTGGTGCTTCCATCACTATTTTTGCTTTTATTTCAGGTGATTTCATTGGAGGTTTCCACCAGATCTTAGATGAATCCAAAAAGTCAAAATCAGTGGTCTAAATCAATATAGGAGATCCATTACTTCTCTCATATGTACTATACCACTTGGCATACTAATGTCCATAAAATATAAAACTTCTAGATCCAAGTGCACCTCTCATCTAGATTATTGGATGTACATTCAGATTTCTCCTTCTACACAAAAGTCTATTTAATATTCTATTTCTCCTAGTGCCTACGCATTCTAATATACATTGGACTAGATGTGGGTGCTACTACCTCCTACTTCTCTTGAGATAGTGTTCACTCCTACAACATTTGTTCCAATACATACTGATCCAAAGTAGGTTCAAGCTATATTCACTTCTTCATCTGAGGATGAAATTCCTCTTTTTATGAAGTCTCTTCCATCATCGAAGATTCTGGTTTCTTTGTTACCTTCTTCAATCGAGGTTTCTCGGGAGTCACTTTCTAGAGAGACATGGTCTTCACCCATTGCAATATGATGGGTTGATCCGATGATAAATCATGAGGTAGTGTCAAGCTTGGGAATAAAATTCCTACTTGGGACACTACATCCAACATAAACACAATGGCATGGAAGGTCATGGCAAAGGTCTTTGTCCTTTTGGTCAAAAATGTTTGAATTATTTTCTCCAAATAAGTTACCTAATCATACTTGACTCCATGGGTGATGCCCTCCACATATTGTGCCATCCATATTGACATTTTTGATGATCATGTTCATCTATATTCAACTGGATCTGCTTAATTCCTCAACTTCCAAAACTAGAAATCTTAGCTTCTTATAGAGACTTCACTTGCGTGAGTGTAGTAATTAGATTGTGGGCCTCAATTTGATCTACAATATTCTTCAAAATAGGTTGTCCCTGTTGACAATTTTGTCACATTTCTCAAGGGGTAGAAAAAGGAAATCAAATTTTGTACAAATTTTGTAAAGTTTTTCTTTGTTGTCCTTTTTTATTTGAAAATTGCAGCAATTTTGGCTTTCAATGCCACCCCTTTGTATATAAAGTAGAAAAGAAAGAGCTTCGCCGAAGGAAAATGAGAAGAGCTTCGCACCCGAAGCATTTTCAACACTGCTTCGGGTAGAGTTTCTTGCGAAGTAGTATTACCAAAGTAGAATACAAGGGTAGCGATAAAAAGAGCTTCAAGTATCTACTTCGGGCAAAAGTTGAGCGAAGCGGCATCCAAAGGAACAACTTCATCGAAGAAGCAAAGGCAAGAAATCTACTTCGGACCCGAAGCATTTCTAGCAAATACTTCGGGTGAGATTTTTGCGAAGCGGTGTTGCCGAAGTAAAATACAAAGGAAGGAGAATGAAACTACTTCGCACCCGAAGCATTTTCAGCAAATACTTCGGTCAGAAAATTAGTGAAGTGGAACTCAAAAGAGCATCAAAAATACTTCGCCAAAATTTTTTCGAAGCACCCACTTCAATTCCCTCCATCAGCGAATCATCTTTACTTCGTCGAAAGTCATTCCGAAGCATCCGCTTTGGCTCGCTTTCGTGCGAAGTACTTCTACCCGAAGTAACGAAGGTCATGGAGAATGCAACATCTTTGGCCGAAGCTCACCTGAACCACAATTTTGAAAGAGGATTGCAGCGAAGCATTTCTCCAAGGCATCAACGAAGCAATTTCATCAGCGAAGCGACGAAGACGAAGAGGCCCATTTTGCGAAGCAAATATGCTTCGGCATTCACCACCCCCGAAGTAGTTTTGTGAAGCTCATTTTTGTGAAGTACAAACCAAGGAGGAGTTTTTGCTTTGGCTCGAAACCATTGCAAAGCGAAGTTGTGAACGAAGACTTAGCGAAGCGCTTCACGGGCACACGTTCCAAGCCGGGTATTTTCCCGAGGTGATCAAGTGCCTCATAAATGCAATTTTTCATGCCCGATAAGCTCGCTACTCATTTTTGGCAATCAAAAATGAAGTATCAGGCCATGATGAAGAATCCGACGAGCATGGCGGCCACTCGAGCACCACACCCAAAGACCAAGGACGTCCAAATGGCTCATCAATGCATCTTTCCATGGTTGACCCGATCACAATTGCCAATTTTGGTAATGGATTTGAGAGCTCGATCACGAGAGCCTTGGGGAGCCAAATTCTCAGGGCTCAAGGGCATACTTCTCATTGCTGTGTAATTATGACTCGGAGGGTCGGGTCCTCTATAAAAACCTAGGCATTGTAATGTAAAAAAGGGGGGGGAACTATCTGCTAGAAAGCTGCTGTAACTTGATGTCCTACGATTAATACTAAAGATCTTTGTGCTTCATTTCTCTCTTTTATGCTGCCTTTTGTGTTTGATTCTTTTGTCTTTCTTCATTTGCATACTGAGACTCTGAATCCTGAATCCGGTGTGCGATTGGGGATAGTACCCTAAAACTCGCCTGAAGGATACATAGGGGAGGAAAAACGTTGTATTAGTTTTCTTTTATGCTGCCTGGTGGGTTGCGGTTTCTGTTACATTCCCTTGTCCTAATCGTCTTTACTCTGAACCCTGAATTTTGACGAAAAGGAGAAGGAGAATCCCTGTGAGCTCACCCAGAGGATACATAGGAAGGTTAATGTTGTGTTTCTTTCGTCTATTCTTAGTGTTCCTTGCTGCTATTCAAGTTGTCAGTTAGTGATCGTGCTTCCTGTTCTTTCCCACCTTAAATCACCAATTTCTCTTCCCTTACCCCTTTTTTATTTATTTCTCTAACCCTAACTCTGTTTATCTCTTTCTTGCACCCTTATCTCAAAACACCGAAGTAGTTTAGCATAGGATCCAACCTTTCTCCAGATATTGGCATGACGGGCATCTCTTCCCTTCGGCCTTTCAATGTTGGTCTAGGTCTAGGGCGCATACACCTACCCAAAATCCTTTCCTAGGTAGATTTGATGACCAATAGTTTTTGGCACGCCCGGTGGGACACGACTGTGTCTGTCCTAGTAAGATCCATAACCAGTCAAGGTCCCATATTTTAAATGCAAAACCCATCTACACCGGGGCCAATAGTTCTAATCAGTTCCCGGTGTGACCCGGTCAGTCTCACCTGACTAGTGGTAGTGAGGACCGATGCTCTCATTACCGAAAGACTCTTAGCATCTGGCGACTCTGTTTACCCGAGAATATTTTAGTCATAAAGACCAGTACTAAAGCCTGTGCCTTCATGCAAACGAGATGGAGAGTTAAGAATAGAGGAGAGGAAACTGAGTTCTTTGAGCTAGATATTGACGCCTTTGGGGAACAATCTAGGTTAGTTACCCCTGAGTCACTGTTACGTGGAACATCCCCGCAAGAGGCCGCTGTTGATGAACCAAGTCTAACTTTTGATAGCGCAGCGTCTAGTTTTCCTCCCAATCCTCCCAACTCACCGAAGCATCCTAGTGCCTCCATTCCTATTAGCCATCTTATTAGCAATCGAGGAGGAGCTTCGAGAATCCCTATTTCTCAAAATCTAGGAGCAAGGATGGCACAACAACAACAACAACAACAACAAATGCAGCAGCCACCACCACCCAGATGGTTCCCATCATGGGATTCTTTGTCGCCACTAAATCTGGCAGGACAAGGGCAAGTGCCACCTACTGCTGTCAAGAAGATCCCGACGTTCGATGGAACTGGAAAGACTGCTCTAGAGCACATCCAGGATATAATCTCTCTGGCGGTGATCCATGACATTACAGAAGAGCAAGTGATGGTAAAGCTTCTGGTTCTTTCCCTTAGAGGAAAACTCCTCTACTGGTATAGATCTTTACCACCGAGTACTATTATGGGATGGGACCAGTTAGTCGGGCAGTTGATGGGAAACTTCAATGAGTCCTCCGACCCTACTTCTCTCCTACATCAGTTCACTTCAATCCAGAGGCATCCGCAAGAGGAGATCGTAGACTTCAATATTAGGTTCACTCGAACCTGGCAGAGAGTACCAGTTGGACTTCGACCAACCGACGAAGCTGCAGCATACTACTTCCTTCGAGATTTCAACCCTGATATCAGTATCATGGTAAGATATTCTAACGTCAATACTTTTCCCGAGTTGTATGAATTAGCCAAGAGGGCAGAAAGGGACTTGATCATTGTGGGCAAGCTTCCATAGAGGATGTCGATGCCCATACTCCCCAAATTTCCTCAACATCAGTATGCGAGCATAGCCACTTCACAGATCTCTGCAACCCCTGCACTCCCGATCTCATCTTGGAACCCGAATCCCATTGTGTCTCAGATCACTGCCCCACAAATTCATTTCCCCACATTTTTGGCTCCACAGCCCATAGTTACTTCACCATTCCCTGTATTGCCAACACCATTTCAACCCCCTGCCCTGCCTCCAATACCAACGATGGCTACATTACCTTCAATTCCAAAAGCCGATGATATGCAAGCCAAAATCCTGCAAGAAATGCAGTCTCTGAACTCCACAGTTCAGACATTGTCCAATGACATGACCATTGTGAAGAAGAAGCAAGCGCAACAAGAATTCCTATCGAGAAGATCTTATCCTACGCCTGCGCTTACTAAAGACCAAGCAGTCCAGTAGGGGAAGGCTTTAGTGAGAAATGCTGTGATTGATGAAGCTCCGAGCACTTCTGATTATGTATATTGGTGCTCTACGTGCAATGATCCGCATGAAGAGAATACTTGCATGTTGCACCAACACTATGTACAAATGTTGGCGAGCAGTAGTCATGGCGGTCAAGTCAACGTCATCAGGCACATGAGTCAGAACCTGGCAATTGGTGATGAAGAGCCGGTTGCGGTACTTACCAGAGGAGGAAAGAAGGTGATAGAAGTAGATGCTACTCAGATGGCTCCCCTAAAAGTGCCTGCTCAACCCGAAAAGGGACAATCATCTTCTTCGGCCTCGAACAAAGCTGCTCCGCCTGCACCAATCAGAGAAAAAGCTCAAAAAGCTTTTGCCGAACCACCTCAGGCAGAAACTAAAGAGCAAGCTAGGGAAAAGCTCAAGTTTCCTTCGCTGACTAAGCGACAAAGAGTTGAAGCTACAAAATAGTATCACACCAGATATGAGCCGAGGAAAGAACCCGAGGTCCTTAGCTCCCTGACATACAACATTGTGGAAGAGTTAAAGAGGATCCCAGCCAAGATCAGCTTGTACGATGCACTCCAACTACCTGGACAAGTGGATTTGCTGCAAGAATCATTGAAGATGATTAAAGCAAAAGGGGCAACACTGCTTTCTCTTGTGTAGACTCTATCCACATCAATTACAGGAAAGAAAAGACCCCCTCCATTATACCTTTCTCTATAGATGGAGGGCTATATTGTACATAACTGTATGATCGACTTTGGGGCCGCTACAACAGTCATGCCGAGAGCAGTCTACGAAGAGATAGGGATGGAATATACACAAAGCAGCCATGGCGTACTCCAGTTGGATGGTACCCCAGTGAAGACTATAGGAGTAATCAAGGATATTCCTATTCGACTACATAAGATGCCTCAAATCACGGTCATACAGGAGGTAGTGGTCGTCGACCTGGAACCATACTTCAGTATGTGCTTGTCAAGGGAATTCACAACAAAGCTAGGTGGATATCTGTCCATGGATTACTCTCATCTGGAGATTCCATTCAAAGGAAAAAACGTGAAGATCTACAATGAAAAGCCTTCTTCCTTCCTGGTGCAGAAGATGTCCGAGGAAGAAAGCAGCAATCCAGTGAATACAATAGTGGAAGAAGTAGAGCGGGTGGACCTGGTCAAAGAATCTCTTGCGCAACTAAGTTATGAAGAGGAGTTTTCCTTAACAGACTTTAATGCCATGATAGAGACCGAGATAGGATGTTATGTGATCGCCAAACCTGATAAACACGCTCGATCAGAGAATAGAACAAGTGCCCAAGAAGGACTATGGAAGTTATTCTTCGATGGTGCCCGATGTAAAAATGGTGCTGGGGCAGGGATTCTTCTAGTTTCACCGTTCGAAGAGCAAAAGGAGTATTGCTACCGGTTGACATGGAGCTGCACCAACAATGCAGCAGAATATGAAGCATTATGCCTAGGACTCAAGAAAGCTGTCAAGTTAGGCATAAAACACCTCCAAATCTTTGGAGATTCTGAACTGGTATGCAACTAGGTCACAAACAGGTGTACCTCAAAGAAACATTATCTAAAGTCATACCACAACAGGGTATGGGACCTGTTTGACCAGTTCGAATCTCTCAATCTGATGTCTATCCCATGAGAAAAGAATCGACATGCCGATGTCTTGGCATCCATCGCAGCCAAGTACTCTCCCGTAGAAGACATGGTGCACAAGCCCAGAGCCGTGAGGATGATCTATAGGCCCTCTATCCCGGACAGAGACCTACACTGGCAAGTCTTTGACAATGACGAGCAGATTGTAAATTTTATGATTCAAGAAGCCTCTACAGTCGAAGACAGAAGCTCTGACGAAGAAGAAGATGAAGGGTTGGTTCAATTGAAGAATAACCACATTCCCAAGGGACTGATCACCCTTGAAAGCCTCTTTGATCAGAATGATCGAGCAATCTCCCACATGATCAAAGTCAATGAAAAGTAGTACCAAGATTTAGAGCTTGAACCTGGAAAAGCAATAAAAGTTGGAACCGACTGCACTTCGAAAGAGATAGAATAGATCCAGACTCTGTGCAGAAAGTTTCCTGACATAATTGCTTGGTCTTACCAAGACCTCAGAGGATATGATCGATGGCTCATCCAACACACAATTGAATTACAGGAGGGGGTCAAACCCTTCCGACAAAAGCAAAGGCCGGTTAATCCGAAGATTGAGGTCCTGATGAAGGCCGAACTTCTAAAAATGCTCGAGGCAAAGATAATTTATCCCATCAAACATTCCTCATGGGTAGCGAATCTGGTCCCTGTCAAAAAAAAGAATGGAGATATACGACTGTGCGTGGACTTTCGCAACTTGAATCAGGCTTCTCTCAAGGACCACTATCCTCTTCCGCAAATCGATCAGATTTTGCACTCGATGGCCGGAGCTCAACGCTTCTCCCTGCTCGATGGTTTCTCTGGGTACAATCAGATCTGGGTCAGGGATGAAGACCAACATAAAACAACATTCACCACCAAGTGGGGAACATTTGCTTATCAGCGAATGCCATTTGGCCTTTCGAATGCTGGTGCGACTTTCCAGAGGGCAATGGACTTAGCTTTTGGTGAGCTCCTGAATAAAGTTATCGTCATCTATTTAGATGACATGACCATTTTCTCCCGAAGAAGGGAGGATCATCCACTACACCTGCAACAAATTTTTGAAAAATGCTGAGAGTTCGGCATCTCAATCAATCCGAAGAAGTCCATATTTGTAGTTAGCGAAGGAAGGTTGCTGGGGCATGCAATATCACAAAAAGGTGTCACTGTAGATCCCGACAGAGCCGAGGCTCTAACAAAGCTTTCACTCCCAGCAGACAAGAAAGGACTTCAATATTTCTTTGACCAAATCAACTTCGTGAGGAAGTTTGTCCCCGATTTCGCCCAAGTTATCAAGCCGATGTCTGATCTTTTGAAGGACGCTGAATTCATCTGGATAGAAGAAATAAGGGAAGCATTCAAAGAGATTAAGGCCCGAATCGGTCAGGCGCCAGTCCTGGTCAACCCTGATTACAGTCGAGATTTTATCCTGTATGCTATAGGGGAGCCCGAAAGCTATGCTGCGGTCCTGACACAAAAGGGGGAAGATGGTGAAGAGCGTCCCATCGCATTTCTGAGCCAGGTGATCAATCCCCATGAAGAGAAATATAATTTCATAGAGCGTCAGGTGCATGCAGTAATGAAATCTCTCAGGAAGTTCAAACAGTTCATCTCCCAAAGTCGGGTTACGGTCTTTGTCATTCACCCCGATGTATGCAATTTCATCATCCAGGGGGAATTGGGAAGCAAGAGAGCCGATTGGGTGAACAAGATACAGGAATTTGACATCGAGATCAAGCCCACAAAACTGGTTCGCGATCGTGCATTGTGTCAAGAATTGGCAAAGAGCATAGCGACCGAAGTAATAGAATCTCAAGGAGATGACTCGCCAGCTGAAGAATGCTTCGCTAATCATGAAGCGGATGAAAAATATTGGGTTGAAGAGATAATCAACTACTTCAACACCGATAGATGTCCTGTGCATCTAAACACTTCACAGCGAAGGCATTTCAGGATTCGGTCTTCCCGATACACTTTGCGTCCCGAAGGCCTATTTTTTAGGAACATCGATGGCGTCCTTCTTAAGTGCATAAAGGATGATGATAAAAGGAGAGTCCTGGGAGAATTTCATTCAGGACTATCTGGAGGTCACTTCGCAGGGAGGACAACGACACTGAAGATAATCAAGGCAGGTTATTACTGGCCCACTCTCTTCACTGATGCCTTCACAGTTTGTCACAGATGCGAGCAGTGTCAAAAGTTCATTGGCCAAAGTAGAAATGCATCGATGCCTCTTCGTCCAATACAAGTAGAATCTCCCTTTCAGCAATGGGGGTTGGATTTTATAGGGGTCATATCGTCGAACTCCTCTACGGGACATAAGTTCATCCTGACCGCAACCGACTACTTCACCAGGTGGGCCGAAGCGATTCCCACTAAACATGTAGATCAAGAGACCGTAATCACCTTCCTAGAAGGATTGATCACCAGGTTTGGCATCCCCGAAGCAATCATCATGGACAATGGCCCCGGCTTCATAGGCACCAAAATCAATGAATTCCTCTATAGATATGGGATATACCATAAAATATCCTCCAACTACTATCCGTAGGGCAACGACTTGGCAGAATCCACCAATAAGACTCTGTTGAGGGTGCTAAGAAAGCTCATAGAGACAAACAAAAGGACTTGGCATCTCCTTCTAGATCGGGCCTTGTGGGCCGATCGAGTTTCTATCAAGAAGTCAATCAAGACTTCACCTTACGCTCTGGTCTACGGCAAAGAGGCCATCTTACCTATCCACGTAGAGATCCCTGCACTACAACTGCTAGAAAAGGAAGATGGAGTCAATCCGATGGAAAGTAGATTAGCTCAGCTATTACAGCTAGAGGAAGATCGTGAAGAAGCCTACCAGAACTTCGCTAAGCATGCTCAGGTCACTCAAGACTGGTTCAAGAAAAGGTCATCCGATCGCACATTCAATGTGGGAGATCTGGTATGGAAGTGGGATTCCTGGAAGGCCAAGCCTAGGAATCACGACAAGATGGACGCCTTCTGGGATGGTCCGTTCGAAATTATGAAGGTGAACTCGGCCAACTCTTTCATCCTCAAAGATGCAGATGGCCAAGTTTTGCCAATCTCTGTTAATGGTCTTCATCTGAAGACTTTTCACTGCTAAGGTAAAACATCATTTTGTGCTTAAAAAAAAAAAAAGTGTGTGTATATATATACTTGTGTATATAATTTGCCTTTACATCCTGTTCCAAGACCGCAAAAGCCAAATACTACACTTCAAAATCCCCTTCGGATACTTTTATGCGAAGCAGCAGTTGCAAGAAGGTTCGCTGTGAAGCATGTTATTCTCAGAAGGGCTGAACCAAAATTTTCACAAAGGCATGAAAAGAGCTTCACATCCGAAGCATTTTTAGTAGCTACTTCGGGAAAGTTTTTTGCGAAGTAAATTTTTAAAAAGGACCCTAGCGAAGCAGTTTCTGAAGCAAAGTGGCAACACAGCAAAAGAAAAGTACTTCGGGCCTGAGGCGTCGAAAGGTAGTCCGAACCAAGGGTTCACCGCGAAGCATTTTTCAACTTCACGCAATATAGAGAATTTAAAACGTGCCTCGGAGAACGTGCCGACGGTAACCTTGAAAGGAGTCCGAAGCGGGTGAATTTATTGCAAAAGCGGCAGGGTGCATCCCGAGGCAATTCAGTTAGAAAAGGGGAAAAGAAAAGTTCACACCAAGGTACGAAGTGGCAGTGGGTTGCGTCTCTAGTACAAAGTGTAATCATCGAAGTATGTGGCCTTGTGTACCACGTCGCTGTAGAATCAATCTAAGAATACGGTAGCCTCTTTCGTTCGAGGTGTAAATTTAATTTTAGTAGGTGCCATAAATTCAGGTGGTTGCCTTTTTAGGTTATAAAACGCGAAGTCTTAGCAGGAGGGAAGTTATTTGTCCATCAGTTCAAGCTAGACTAAGAACCTTCAGATACTCTGCAATCCTCCTGCCCTTTGCATCTGGTCATTCGCATTGAAGCTTTTGTATCACCAACTCAGCCGCCATCATGGGAAAGAAGAATTCCAAGGAAAAGGGAAAAGAGCCCGAAGTTGCAGGCCCTGAAAAAACAAAGAAGGGCAAGGAAGAGAAAAGGCATACTCCAAAAAAGATAAATCCCCCCTTCGCCCCGAAAAATAGCCAATGGAAGGAGGAGATGACTCTGAGGAGGAGCAGCTTGTAGACCCGCCAATTGATGGGTGGGAGAAAATTAGAGATACAGAACTCTCTAAGGATGTGTCCGACCTTCGATGCACCATTGAGTTTATGGTGAGCCGACTCACTCCAGAGAATAAAAGGGCTGCTGCCTATTATTCTTAGATTTACTAGTTTTTGGCCCCTCCTGCTCACCATTGCCCGGAGCTAATTTATGCTATCGCGCAGAATTACCAGCCTGCATCCAGGCAAGTGTTGGATGCTTCGGGCCATAAATTATTTTCCATTCTGAAGGAAGATGTACAAGCGGCGTTTGCACCACAGCAAGGGCCACCCAAGGGTTATTCAGTTCGCAATGTTATTCTAAGCAAGCAGATGGAGAGGTTTACTTCCAACAACTTCATATTGAAATTTTTGCATGAAAACCTCAAAAGCGGGCTCCCTTTGGGAAAACTGCCCCAAATGCCTCTACCCTTGGCATCTTTCAAGAACACCGACATTTTCTCCATCATTGCATGGGTGGATGGCTTGTCAACAGATGCTTCGGTGCAGCCCTGGCAGGTGTCTTTGGCCGAATGTATTTCAAGAGGGGAATTCTATGCCCCTGATGCTACAAGACCAAACACCAACCTAGTTTTCTTTGATTGGGCAGAATGGGTGGCCCGAACCCTGCATACATGACTCACCAGTATGAAGAATGCGGTGACGGGCCAGTACTTCACACCCTGCTCCCTCCTAGTCTGGTTGTTCTTCTACCAGGTTCACCAGCGATTCCCCCATATCGCCATCTCTTCGAGTGACAAGGATGGAAATCCTCTGCCTGTATACCAATGGACTCCTCTCCTATTGAGGATAGAGTCCTATTATTCTTTTAACCAACAATTCTTGGGGCCCGCCATGCATTTGTTGAGGGGTTCTTCCCCTCGGGTTCCCCTCAGCCTGAGAGACAAAATAGTGCAAGAAAAAAAGGGGGATGTTTTCCAATTGACGTAGGGATTAGTGATTCGTATGTTCGACTTTACAAGAAAACCCTTCCTGCTTCCTGTTTTCCCTTTCGAGTATCAATTTGCATTGGAGGTCGCTCGACAGAGTGACGCAACCAATGTTGTATATGGCCATGGTCGAAAGTGGGCACACACCTGCGACTTCCCCTTCAGGATGGGAGTAATCGAGGTATTTGCCTTGAAACAGAACGTTTTCCTGGAGGAAAAACTTGCCAACTTTGGCCTGCTCCAAATTCCTCAACAATGGCTCTATGATCCCTTGGGGGTGATGAAGGATCACCTAAAATTCAAAAATTTCCACATCTGCCCTCCACCTTGAAATCGTGGAGCAAAGGAATAATCCGAATGGGAAGGATCTGGAGTGGCATTTGGAGAGGATGAGGACATTGCCTCCCTGGCATGAATTCTACCCCATGGAGGCCGAATTTGATCCCGATCAGTACCCCCTCCCAACTCCAAGCTCCACATTTTGGAGAAAGGCAAAAGATGATTTAAAGGAGGAATTGAAGGATTGGAGCGAGGAAAAATTAGGGGAGTGGTGGATAATGAGAGTCCATCGCCGGAAGATGAATTCTTATGGACTCTTGGAAATAGATAAAGACTTCACGATTCTTTACGATGCCAACGTGGAAACTTGGAAGTCTATATCCTTCGCTGATTTTGTTCCTCCAGCTCCCCCGGGGTCGGGTGAAAGTCCAAAAGGAGCTGAGTATGCCTCGATGGAGGAAGAAGCCAAAGCTACTCCAAAGGCACTGCCACAAGGACCAGCAGAAATCCATGACACGAGTGCCAAAGAGGCAGAGCAGCCATTGGAGAGAAAGAAGAGAAAGAGGCAGGAGCAAAGTCAAGTGCCTCCGAGCCACCCAAAGTGACCTCGCACAAGGCCCCCAAGCGCCCATGCTGAGCAACCTGCATCAGACCCGATCGAAGCAGGTGTTGAAGGTGCGATGCCACCAAGTGCTGAGATGGTCCCAGACATAGACGTCATCGATGTGGAGGAACTCCTCCAAGAAGGGGACCCCAAAGTAGAAGTCACGAAGGTTAGAAGCATCGAAGCACAAAATGAGCAGGAGTCGATTACATAGGAAGTCACAACGGCTACTCTGCCAAGAAGGCACATAGGTACGCACTCACTACCCTTTACCCTCACCTCTCACACATCCACTATGGCCCCAACCAAAAAATTTTCTCAATCTCCCCTACAAGGTCAATCGCCCCTCCACATTGTGCCCATGGCCATTCCAAGTTCACCCCGCACTTTGCCTAGCCACACTTCACCCGAGTCATCTGGCCAAGACAAAGCTGTCGAAACTCCTTCACCCACTCACGTCGCCAATCCTTTAGCCCTCAGCCAGGGCGAAGATAGTACTTTACCATCGAACCCCGTGGCCCACACCCCCGTCATACAAGGCATTTCCCCACTCGTCGAAGCCCCCGCTACACCTGTCGTCGAACCTTCTGGTGAGGCATTCCCCGTTAACTCCTTATATTTGTTTACCCCTATGGCTGGAGATCCGGCCTTATTTGAGTCCGAGTTGTCTGTGATAAAGGAACGTCCTCTAGCTGAAAAGCTACTTTAGGCCCGACAAAACTCAGAAAATATGCTGAAGGAGGCCAGAAAGAAAAGAGGGCGCTCTTTAGCCCAAGTTGAGAAATGTGCAGTCTTTGATTTAAAGGCTAGAAAATTACACAAAGTGAAGAAGGTCCCCAGGGTCCAGAAGCCTCTGAATGAGATGACTCCAGTGGATTATGATTATCAAGAGAAGACCAAGGACCTGGAACACTTGAACATAGACAATGAGTCTGTGTCCATGCATGTTGGGGTTGAGACCTTTCGAGCACATGCAAATATTGCAAATCAACGCAGGTTTGAAGAAGAAAATGCCAACATCAAGTTGGAGGAAGAGCTGGCTAGGATCCGCTCCGAGCTGGAGGATTCATAGAAATAGTGCAAGTTGTTGAAAAAAGAAACACACACCCTCAAACAACAAATCTTACAACTACAGTGTTCAGCTGAGCAACAAGCGCAAAGGCAGGCCGAGAATGAGCTGAAGGCCAAGGAGCTTGAAAGTAAGATCTTGCAGAATGCAGTAGCAGTTGTTCAAAAAGGCGAGCTTGGAGTTGTTTGATAGAAGCAGAATCAAGGAGATTCGCTCTCACCTGCTCAAAAATTTCAGATCTCGGGCCTCCAGTGCCTTGTCAATTTTGGCCTATATTACGGAAGCCCGAAGTGCCGCTACCGAGGGAGGGCCAATCATCGATCAGATAACTCAGAAAGCTAGAAGCCGGCTCAAACTAGCTTTCGATGTCTAGAGCACCAAATATCAAGACTTGCAGGTCCTTGCAATGAGTCGGATAGCTAGAGATTGGTCTACAGCCCGGGCCACAGTTCGTGCTTTCTTCTCTAAGGTGCAAAAAACACAGAAGGCTAAGGACCTCCTAGACATGTTCGAGAACGAGCAACGTGCCTCAATGGGCTACTTTCAAGATCTTTCTTCCATGGGCTTTCCAAGCTTCACGGACGACAATGGGAACCTCCTGACCAAAGAAGAGATTAAGCCAACATGGCTTCAGTTTGAAGGTGATGTCTCAGAGATAGACGGATGGGCAGAGCCAGTAACAAAAAGGCAAATCACAGATTACCTCTTGAGATACTGCAAGATCGTGGCCTACCTAAATGATTTGTATACTAGAGCCCAACATGCAGATATCGAGCAAATTGATCAGTTTCGCATATTGATCAAGGCACTACAAGATCTAGAACCTTTCTCGAAGAGTGCCTGGTCCCAGGTCCACCGAACCATGAGGAAAATCCGTGAGCATCTTGCCCCGTCGCCGTCGCAGGAAGCTGCTCCCGAAGAGGCCACACCAGAAGAGGAAGGTGAAGAAGAAGAGGAACCAGAGGAAGAAGGAGAGCAAGAACCAGCCGCGAAAGCGCTCCCAGAGGCAGAAGGAGGAGAAGGATCGGGAAAGGACTCTGGCCCAATGGATCAAAATTAAAGGGTTCTCCCATCGAGACGAGCTCGTTGCCCCATGAGCCGCCAAGAATGTTGACAATTTTGTCACATTTCTCAAGGGGTAAAAAAGAAAATCAAATTTTGCATAGATTTTGTAAAGTTTTTCTTTGTTGTCCTTTTTTATTTGAAAATTGTAGCAATTTTGGCTTTCAATGCCACCCCTTTGTATATAAAGTAGAAAAGAAAAGAGCTTCGCCGAAGGAAAATGAGAAGAGCTTCGCACCCGAGGCATTTCCAACACTACTTCGGGTGAAAGTTTTTGCGAAGTAGTATTACCAAAGAAGAATACAAGGGTAGCGATAAAAAGAACTTCGGGCCGAAGCGCTTCAAGTATTCACTTCGGGCAAAAGCTGAGCGAAGCGGCATCCAAAAGAACAACTTCGTCGAAGAAGCAAAGGCAAGAAATCTACTTCGGACCTGAAGCATTTCCAGCAAATACTTCGGGCGAGATTTTTGTGAAGCGGTGTTGCCGAAGTAAAATACAAAGGAAGGAGAATGAAACTACTTCGCACCCGAAGCATTTTCAGCAAATACTTCGGTCAGAAAATCAGCGAAGCGGAACTCAAAGGAGCATCGAAAATACTTCGCCAGAAAGTTGCCGAAGCACCCACTTCGAGTCCCTCCATCAGCGAATCATTTTTACTTCGTCGAAAGTCATTCCGAAGCATCCGCTTCGGCTCGCTTTCATGTGAAGTACTTCTACCCGAAGTAACGAAGGTCATGGAGAATGCAACATCTTCGGTCGAAGCTCGCTCGAACCATAGTTTTGAAAGAGGATTGCAGCGAAGCATTTCTCCAAAGCATCAGCGAAGCAATTTCATCAATGAAGCGGCGAAGACGAAGAGCCCTATTTTGTGAAGCAAATATGCTTCGACATTCACCACCCCTGAAGCAGTTTTGCGAAGCTCAATTTTGTGAAGTACAAACCGAAGAGGAGTTTTTGCTTCGGCTCAGAACCATTGCGAAGTGAAGTTGTGAATGAAGACTTAGCGAAGCGCTTCACAGGCACGCGTTCCAAGCTGAGTATTTTCTCGAGGCGATCAAGTGCCTCATAAATGCAATTTTTTATGCCCGATAAGCTCACTGCTCATTTTTGGCAATCGAAAACGAAGTATCAGGCCATGATGAAGAGCCCGACGAGCATGGCGGCCACTCGAGCACCACACCCGGAGACCAAGGACGTCCAGACGGCTCATCAATGCATCTTTCCATGGTTGACCCGGTCACAGTTGCCAGTTTTGGTAACGGATTTGAGAGCTCGATCACAAGAGTCTCGGGGAGCCAAATTCTCAAGGCTCAAGGGTATACTTCTCATTGCTGTGTAATTATAACTCAGAGGCCCGGGTCCTCTATAAAAACCTAGGCATTGTAATGTAAAAAGGGGGGGGAACTATCTGCTAGAAAGTTGTTGTAACTTGATGTCCTGCGATTAATACTAAAGATCTTTGTGCTTCATTTCTCTCTTTTATGCTGCCTTTTGCTGTTTGATTCTTTTGTCTTTCTTCATTTGCATACTGAGACTCTGAATCCTGAATCCGATGTGCGATTGGGGATAGTACCCTGAAACTCACCTGAAGGATACATAGGGGAGGAAAAATGTTGTATTAGTTTTCTTTTATGCTGCCTGGTGGGTTGCGGTTTCTGTTACATTCCCTTGTCCTAATCGTCTTTACTCTGAACCCTAAATTTTGATGAAAAGGAGAAGGAGAATCCCTGTGAGCTCGCCCAGAGGATACATAGGAAGGTTAATGTTGTGTTTCTTTCGTCTATTCTTAGTGTTCCTTGCTGCTATTCAAGTTGTCAGTTAGTGATCGTGCTTCCTGTTCTTTCCCACCTGAAATCACCAATTTCTCTTCCCTTACCTCTTTTTATTTATTTCTCTAACCCTAACTCTGTTTATCTCTTTCCTGCACCCTTATCCCAAAACACCGAAGTAGTTTAGCATAGGAGCCGGCCTTTCTCCGAAGATTGGCATGACGGGCATCTCTTCCCTTCGGCATTTCAATGTTGGTCTAGGTCTAGGGCGCATACACCTACCCAAATCCTTTCCTAGGCAGATTTGATGACCAACGAGTCCCTACTTAAGCAATATGAATATCCTTCAAAATACCACTACCAATAATTACACCTTAATATATCAGTTATTCACCTACACATAAGTGTGATTCTTATGTGGTTTGTACGGTTGTATGATTTACAACAAGTATTCATTATAGAACACTTTATCCTGAGGTGGGATTTGTGTGAGTACACTAAATTTGGATTTGATCAATACTACCTTCAATAGGTGCTTAGGATCAAAATTTTCCCACCACTTCCAACAAAAATCTATTGTTGATTGTCCAAAAGTGACATCCTTGATATCCACTTGTTCTTCTTCCTCATCATTGAGCAGTTATTTTTGCTCCTCAAGGATAATATCTCGATGAACTTCACTATAAATTTCTCTATGGTGTGTTCTTGGTGGTTCCATTGTCTCTCTCCAAAATTGTAGTAGTTATCTTCCTCTACCACCCCACCAACATCGATGAACTCTCCATGAATTGTACTTTCTCCCTCTCCAAGGATGATAATTGCTTCTCTCTTATGGCTGGAATTCTTTCCCTTGAGTCTAGTTTGTTTTCTTGGGTTGTGAATATCATTGGTTTAATGGTCCTAGTGAGCCTTCCACCCTATTGGTTGCAATTTATTCTAATCGATCTTGAAATTATCACATAGAGCTCATTCTTCTCCCATGGTCTATTTGGAACCCTTTTTGCATAACTTTTATTCAACTCGATAATTACAAACAACTTCAACAAAAATAACTCCAAAATTTGTACATCTACATACAAAACATACATATTCCTCTAGAAAACATACAATGTCCCTATAAATCATACATGTACATTTCTAAAATCATACAACACTTCTTCAAATCTTATAGTTGAGCTTGAAATCATACAATTGTACCTGATTTCGTATGACTTCACCAAATCGTATAAATTGAGCTCTAAATCGTATAATTCCACCCAAAAATTATACAAATAGCTCCAAATAATACAAGGGTGCTTCCCTTCCATACAACTACATCAAAATCCATACGATTGCATAACAATATGTACAATGGCCTCCAAAATGCATAAATTGAGTCTCAATATACCCTAAAATCATACAATATTTTCCAAAATTATACAATGTCACCTCCAAATAATACAAGGTACTCTTAAAACCTGCATTTAGACAAAAATTAATATTTTTTTTAGATTTGTACGATTTATATGGTACCATATTACTGGTAGTACGAAAATCTCAATTTTGTTCGATGCAATTTTGATGTCATATATGCAATTTTCAATCAAATTGGTGCAATTATTCCATAGTACAAATACTTAGGATAATATGACAATCTGATGTATGGCCTTCTTTGTAATATTCCTCCACATGCAAATACTAAGATATTTTTCTCTTTCCATTGATCGATTTTTCATTCACTAGGGTTCGTAATTTTTCCCTCCATTCTACTTTTTCCTAAAAATTTCAAACCCTAGCAACATTATTCTCCTATTAGGGTTCCTCTGGTACCCTTCCACTTCAAACCCTAGCTTTCTCAGCATGTTTTTATACCTAGAAGTCATTTTTTGGAATAATAAACCCTATATTTTTGTTAATTTTCTCCAAATCCAGCAAGCTTTTAAAAAAAAAAGCAATTTATCTAGTATAAATTCATAATGGATCAATAAATTGTAGTTAACTGGGATTTTTACATGCCCATGTGGAAGAAAAATCATCAGTTGCACCCTCTTTTCTCCTAAAATACCTCAAAATTCACTATCATTGATGTACGATTTGCTAAGTTTGTGAAAATATTCTACATGATGCTTGGTTTTTAAACCCTAAAATCCTTTTCCATGAAATTTCACCAAATCATCCCTCTTTGCATGAATTTGTAACTTTTTTGTATGGATGATTGCCAACTCACCCATTTTTGCATGTATTTTTATCTTTTCTTGGTTTTTTTGTCTTTTCTTTGTCTTTCTGAATATTTTATTTTATTTTATTTTTATTTTTCCTTTTCTTTTTATTTTTTTCAAAAGGGGCCACCATTTCTATTTTTCAACCACCCTACATCTTAATTGCATCCCGATGTATTTTCACAATTAAGATACTTTTCTATATATATTTAATAATTTATTTACCACTTACCTTCTAGGAAATCATACAGTGACATTCACTTGTACGACCCCTTCTACTGAAGGGTCATTGGGCACTATTGTGACTATCACACAACATGCCCAAAATTTTGGGTACCCACCTTAAAATTTTGAGTTTTTTTTTTTGGGAGTGTTGGTCTTATTTGAGTGATAATTTTGATAGGTACCTACCCATGAGTTTGCAATATAAATTTCAAGGTTGAGATGTTGGTTAAATGTCTACTTTCAGTTTCCTTTCAAGGTTAATTTCAATGTGTTGGTTAATTTAAATATTTGATTTAAATCAATTCAAACATTTGAAATTAATATTAAAAAAATTATAATAATAAATAAATAAATATATAATAAGATAATATATGTTTCTTTTATAAAAGGGTTTTGAAATAGAATCCCTTCATTATGTTTTGGTCTCATAGACTTTATTAAAGGGGGTTTTGCATGTAAAAAAATTCTTGGATGATTTTAATGTTTACTAATTAGTATTAGTTTGTGTAATATAAGAAGAAAAGTGTTTTTATATAAAATCATTTATATATATGATTTTAATCTTAAATGATTTAAAAATGTATGTATGCAATAAAATCACCGTGGGATATTTTCTCATGAAGATGACATAGCCACCCTCATAGACTGGGTGTGATGGATAGTTGTCAAGGAAATCCTGAAGGAAAGGTTGAGGACTGTCATAGCATTTTTTGGAGCTTGCAATATTGTTTTGCGGTAGCAACATGAAGAAAACATGGACCCTATAATCCAATAGAGCATGCCTACCATGGCTCAGTTATTCAACATAATGAGATAACCACACGATGTTGCCAGATGTAGATCAAAGGTGTTGACACCATTGATATTGAGAAGATGCTTATTTAGACATCAAGTTGGAGATTAAAGTAGATCATCCCATAGCAGAAGGGTTACTAAGGTATGATACTCAAGGGCACAGTTCCAAGGCCTCACCAGCAAATGCAACATGAGTAGTAAAATGAAGGGGTTGTTGCAAATGTAGATGATGGTGAACCCAATGGTAAATGACTTAAACTATCTGTGTGGGATGGAACCTACCTGAGATCTATACAAAATATTTTTTGTTACATTTTTCCAAGGACTATACACCAGTGTTACCTCGATTGACACTCTAACAAGCGACATCAACTTTTGACATGACTAAACAAACCGAGTTGGAAGATGCCACCTTGAAAAGTCAAAATATAGTCTTGGGCACTAGTTGGTGCTTCGTATTCAATTCTTGCATGATGTTCTATTTAGAGTTTTATCATGTACAACAGTTCATGAATTCCATCTTTGAACATAAAATTGATATGGGCAATTCATGGAGAATCTTAGCTTGAACAGTGCTTGGGATAACTAGAGCAACACGGTGTTGTAAAAATATAGTAAATAACAATAATACTACGTGTTAT
Organism: Wollemia nobilis; assembly: GCA_028583015.1. Lineage (NCBI taxonomy): Eukaryota > Viridiplantae > Streptophyta > Pinopsida > Araucariales > Araucariaceae > Wollemia > Wollemia nobilis. Next base: position 11,654,345 of record JAQPPZ010017052.1, read on the forward strand.
ATTAGGGTAGGCAACAATGGTAGTGGGATTCCTTGTTTTCACCTAAAGCATAGAAGGAAAGAGATGCTACGAGAGTGGGGAATTGATTAATTGGAGCAAGGTCAACAAAAAAATACCAATAAAATATATCTCCTACATATAATGATAAATGAAAATAGACATGATCATGGTGAGACTTTAAATTTGTATATGATGGTATATCCAAAACTTTTGGATGAGTGATTCTTGCCTTCAACTATTGTCTTCAACTAGGATTGGGAGAGATGAGGAGTGGTGGAGGAAGTGAAGGAAGCGAAGGAGAAGCAAAAATGGCAGGCAAGAATTTTGAACCAACGGAAGGAGAAGATCCAGAGGAAGGGCAAAATGCTATAGCTGGAAAGGAAAAGGATTCCTTGTCAGCTCAATTTGAAAAGGCTAAAGATACAGATCCTCTAGATAAACCCTCAGACAAAGGGTCCCACTAGGGTTCGGGAGCTAGAAACAAGGGCCCAACCTTTTTGGAAATGCTAAAAGGGAAAAATAAGGAGCTAGTCAATGAACTTCCACCCCTAATACCAAACAATAATAGGTTAATTGTGCCAGTGGATATTATGGAAAGATTCTTGGATATGGAGGCATCATCCTTAGTTGGCAAGTTTTTGGGAGGAAGGCTAGACATTGAGACTATTCGCTCATGGGTCGTGGCAAATTGGAAGACTTCAGGAAGCTTAGAAATTGTAGCCATGTCAAGAGGTTTTTTTATGATAAGACTCAACAACAAATATGATGCAGAGTGCATATTGATAGGAGGACCCTAGTTTCTAGGAAGGCGTAGCCTCTTTCTGAGGAAGTGGGGGGAGGATTTCAACCTTGATAATCAGAACATTAATATAGCACCCATTTGGGTCCACTTACCAAACCTCTTAGCCTAGTTTTTTAATGAGTACTGGATTAGTGGCATAGCAAAGATGATAGGAGAGCTCGTGGCAATAGACCATTCAACCCGAGAAAGGACTATACTGACACATGTCAGGATCTGTGTAAATGCAAACTTGGATTCTAATCTACCTTCTCAGGTAGAACTAGCATATGGAGAGTTTCTAAGGATTCATCCTGTGGAGTATGAGAACAAGCCAAAATTTTGTAGCGTGTGCAAAACCCAGGGCCACCTTCAAGCCCAATGTTTGACAATAACTGCAAACAAGGAATCCACAAGCGAAGGTTTTCTAGGGAAATATTATGGGAGAGGGATCCCAAAGTTTCAAGGACCGTGTCTTAACTTGGAAGGATATAGATAAGTTAAGAATAACTAGGATGACCAAGCCAACACAAAACTGGCAAAAATCCAAGAGAAAGGAAAGCAACATAATGAGGGAGGCAAAAATCATAAGGTATGTAATAAAGATCCCAACTTGAACATGTTTGATATCCTAGAAAATCTAGAAGTTGAAAAAGAAAATAGTAAGGATGATACCATCAATGTCAAGTTTCCTGAAACCCTAGACTCCCTATCCAAATTGGGACCATCCATAGCTATGACAAAAAGCCCCAAAAGCTATTCTCAAAATGAAGAAAAATTGCCAGGTCATTTCAGTTTAAACATGGAAAAAATAGATTCAAGAGTCGAAGTTGTGGAAACAAGAGCCAGGAATGTAGCTCCTAATCCGGTAGTGGAGCAAATTATCCCTTATCATACGAGCCCAATGGTAAAAGGTTCCTTGAAGGAAAGCCCCCTGTTTAGGAACTAGATAGGAGAGGTGAACCAAAACAAGGCTGAGGATGAAGAGGGAATTGAAAACCCCCAAAATGAGGAAGAAGGTTCAATCCCTAGACTATCACAGTATATTCCCCCTCATTTCAGTCCAAAATAGACTAGAAGCACTACCAAGCCTCCGATAGATTATGGAAGTGAAAGAAAGAAAGGGAGAATATCTACAATAGAGCACTATAGAATGAGAATCAATGAAGAAATTGCAAACGAAAAGAAAAGAACATTGTTACAGCAAGCTATTCTTGTCCAGGATAATAGCAAAATTGACAAACCCCCTTTGGATCAGGGAAGGGGATGGGGAAAAAATATCAAACAGTCTAAATTAAGGTTCTCTCATGGAATGTGAGAGGCCTAAATGGCCCACCAAAACAAAGGATGGTGAAGTCTATAAGGAAGGATTGGAATCCTACTATTATTTTTCTTCAAGAAACCAAAATAGATGTGGCACAATCAGCACTTATAGCTAGAAGGATTTGGAAGCAAGGGGAAGTGGCCTTTCAATAGGTGATAGGAGCATCTGGGGGCCTCATGATCTTATGGGATCCTATTAAAATAGAAGGAAGTATTATTCAAGAAAATGAAAGAGTCTTAAGCGTATTATTTCATGATTTTGATACTAATAAGAATTGGATTATGTCAAATGTTTATGCCCCCACCTCTGTCCAAGGGCGGTCTGAACTGTGGGAGTTTTGTGGGCAATTGACCCAAGCTTTTAAAGACATTCCTTGGGTGATTGGGGGAGATTTCAATACCCCCTTTACCCATATGATAAGAAGGTAGGATCTGGGTTACCCTCAAGGAGCATGGAGGACTTTAATGAATTCATTAACACAAATGAATTGATGGATGTAAGACTAAAAGGGGAAAAATTTACATGGAGTAACAAGAGGATACAAAGTCAGTTGATTCAAGAAAGGTTGGACAAGTTTTTTTTATCCAAGGAAGCTACAACAATGTTTGTTGATTCAGTGTTACAATCCCTTCCTAAATGTGCTTCAGACTATAATCTTATTCTATGGGAGGCATTTCAGGCTAACTCCTTTAAAAACCCATTCAAATTTCTATCAATGTGGGTTAAACATCCGGACTTCAAGAAATAAATAGAGGAATGGTGGCAGCAACCTATCCAGGGAAGTGCTTCCTTCAAACTATCTCAAAAACTTAAGATGGTGAAAAACAACCTTAGAATATGGAATAAAGAAGTCTTTGGAAATATTTTTGAGAATAAGAGAGTAGTGGGGGAAAAACTAAGAATAATAGAAAGCAAAATCCAAAATGGAACCTATGATGAGGTGACAAGGACTGAAGAGACGAAAACCCTTTGTGAGTTTTATAATATTTTAGCTTGTGAAGAGATGTATTGGAGGTAGAAATCAAGGGCATTATGGCTAAAGGAAGGGGAATCTAATTCAAAAAAATTCCATGTTACCACATTGAGCAATAGAAGCAACAATAATATTAGAAATTTAACTAAGGTGGATGGATCCTCAACTCAAAACATTCAGGAGATCAAGGACGAGGCTGTTAATTTTTTCAGTTCATTATTGGGTGAAGAACGGGCCTGTAATGCCCAAGAAAAGGACTCTCTCCTTCAATTCATTCCACAACTCATTGATGAAATGATTAATGAGTCTCTTACAACAGTTTTTTTAGACGAAGAGATCAAGGAGGCTTTGTTTAACATGGATCCTGACAAAGCTCCTGGGTCGGATGGGTTTTCACCGTGGTTTTTCCAAGTTTTTTAGGATATTATTGGAGCAGAAGTTATTGCTGCAATAAAGGAGTTCCAAAGTTCAAAAAATATTCCAAGGGGTTTCAATTCAACTTTCATTTCTTTGATCCCTAAAGGCCCCAACCCTAAGACTATGGCTGACTTTAGGCCGGTTAGTCTGTGTAATATATCCTATAAAATTTTGTCCAAAGTTTTATCCAACCATTTGTAGAAAGTTCTACTGGTTATCATTGATCCAAGTAAAGGAAGTTTTTTACAAGGAAGATCAATCTTAGATGGAGTTATTACTGTTCATGAGGCTCTTCATATAGCCACTCAGACCAAAAAAGTAGTCATGGCTTTAAAATTTAGACATGAACAAAGCTTATGATAGGATAAATTGGGAATTCCTAGAGGCAATTTTATTAAAATTTGGATTCAACATGAAATGGGTCAAGTTAATAAGAGAGTGTATTTCTAAGCCTTATTTTTCAGTTTTGGTTAATGGGTCTACTATAGGTTTTTTTCAAATAAAATGTGGTCTAAGACAAGGAGATCCCATAAGTACTATGTTGTTCATCATTGTAGTTGAGGCCTTGGAAAGAACCATTAAGGCAGCAGCGATAGCTGGACTCATATCAGGTAGCAAGGCCACGTAATTAACTACCCTGGTGACACATCAGCAATTTGTTAATGATACATTGCTATTGACTTTGGCTTCTATGGTTGAGGCAAGAAGGATTAAAAATATTCTCATAATGTATGAAGAAGCGGCTGGACAGAAAGTGAATTTTTATAAGAGCAAATTTTATTTCATCAATACCCCCATTCCTAGGCAAAACATCATAGCAAGGATCATGGAATGTCAGATTGCATCCCTTCCCACCTCCTATTTAGGTCTTCCCCTATTTATGGGGAAACTTGAAGGATCAATGTGGAACATAGTTCTGGAGAGGATCCAAAAAAAGTTAGCAGGTTGGAAAGGACATCTATTATCTCAAGCAGGCAAAGCATTTTTAACTATGGCTTCACATCAAAGTATACCCGTTCACTTCTTATCAGTATTCAGAGCTCCCAACAAGGTGTATCACAAAATTGAGCAGCTTCAAAAAAAATTTCTTTGGTCAAGGACTGAGGATAAGAAAATGATCCATTTAGTAGGTTGAAACAAGGTTTGCAAACCTAAAGCTGATGGGGGGTTAGGATTGAGGAGAGTTGCTCATCTCAATACAACTCTATTAGCCAAACAAGCGTGGCGATTATTGACTAAGGTCAATAATGAATGGACTACCATAGTTAGGAGGAAATACCTCTAAGGTGTGAACTTCCTTAATGACAACTTAGCAAGCAGGGGATCTACTTTTTGGAAGGCAATCCTCACGAGCAGGGATCTTATCAAGAAAGGTCTTAGATGGATTTTAGGAAATGGACAAACAATATACTTTTGGAAGGATCGGTGGGTGAGAGCTTAGGAGTTATCCAAGAATCCTCATTTGGCTAGGATTCAAGAGCATATGGAGTAGCATATTGGGAAGAAGGTTGCAAATTATATATGGCAGGATATAAATATCAACAGGTGGAAACACATCAGAGTACAGGGTTTTGAAGCGGAGTCTGAATAGCTTTATAACATTTTAACTCAAGCAAATTATTCCCTCTGGAGAGGATGAAGATCACATTATTTGGGCTGAGACTGAAAGTGGTGACTTCACAGTTAAGTCTGCCTATAATTTTCTTCTCAATGTGGAAGGTCAACAATTTCAACCGATTTTGGTTTGGATCAAATGCTTAATTCCTAAAATATCCTTTTTTTCATGGTTGGTGATTCAACGAAAAATCCTCACTATGGAAAATATGTTATCCAAAGGTATGGTTATTGCTAACCATTGCTACATGTGCAGGGCAGGATGGGAGACAACCCAAAACTTATTTCTGGAGTGTCCGATACCAGAGTCCATCCTGGATGAACTTTTCTGAGCCTTTAGGATCTCGTGGGTTAAGCCTGCTCTTATATCCGAAGTGTTCCATCAATGGCCTCAACCCTTTGTTAGCCTAAAACTTAAGTACCTATGAAAAATCTATTGGCATCAATTTCTCTGGTAGATTTGGCTAGAAAGGAACCATAGAGCCTTTAAGGATACCATTCACAACCCAAAAACCATCCTCAACAGGATTATTGTCTTTGCGAAAGAAAACCTTAGCACCTTAGTGGATGAGAACCACTCAATTCTTCCCCAAGAAAAAAATTAGCTCGGGCCTTAGGTATTGAGGAAAAACCTTCCATTCCTTTGCCCAATCCCAAAAATGGGATTTCTTGGGAGCCACCCCCCTAGGGTTAGTTTAAACTAAATTTTGATGGTGCATCCAAGGAGAACCTAGGAAGAGCTAGAGCTGGAGGAATAATCAGGGATCATCAAGGAAATTTTGTCAAGGACTTCACTGAACCATTGGGAATCAGAACTAATAAGGAAGCAGAAGCTAGAGCTCTTTGGAGAGGGTTGCAAGTAGCCCAAGCAACTCAAGGTAACTTTATGATTGAATGTGATTCCATGAACATCATCAACCTGTTAACCAATGACAAAAAATCACCATGGAGAATCGAGGGAGTCATCCATGAAGTGAGGATCCTTTTTGTGGCAAGACAGAATAGGAGGGCTCGTCACGTGTACCATGAGACCAACAAGTCAGCTGAAAAATTAGCCAACATAAGTGTTGATGTTGGTAGTTTGGTGACATGGACACAAGGTGTGCCACGTGAAGTGGAAAATATTATTAGTCATGAAAATAAACCTACCGTTAAGGAGAAATATGAATGGGTGTTCTTTCCCCATGGAGCTGGTAATAACTATGGGGTTTCCCTCTAAATCATACCAAATTGGAAATGAAGGTAACAGGGTGTAGGCCTTGGAATATTTTTATAGAGAATAGGAAATGGGCAAGCAACAGGTTTCACAAGTGCAAAGTTCCAAACTTCAATTCCTGTCAATGTAAGTAATGTTTACAGTTATGTTTAGGTATGGGTGTGCTTTGTTAGTAAGGTGTTGTAGGGGATTCAACACAATTTTTGGTAAGAAAGTTTCAAGGATGACTAGGATCTACAATCTCAGCAGAAGGCTAGATATTGTAATAGGTTTTGGGTTAACCTGCAAAACTCGGTAATTAATGAAGACTTTTATTTACCAAAAAAAAACTTTTGGATGACGAATGGAAAGAAAGAATGAAGATGGCTTATTATCAATTTTTGTCACTGTCATATTCAAAAAAAGTGATGAAAACTTTTGAGCAATGGTTGGTTCACTAGCACCCACAATGACAAAATATGATGAGGGTGAAAATACTATATGGAGTGTAGATTTCTAAAGTGATTTTGTGAAGATCAGACTAGCATATTGGAGCGTTGGACAATGAAATCACTGGATGGAGTATAGATATTTCTGATATGGCTTCATCATTGATATCGATGGGGTCATTATCATGAATAAATTAAGACATAAATAAATATTTCGATTGAAGCAAAGCATTCAAGAACATAGAAAAATAATTCAATGGTATGGAGGTATCATCCTCAATATAGGAAGTCAAGCAAACAGATAAGGCTGGTAAAGAAGTATAAGGCTTGGAAATTTTTTTTTTACCTAAGCATTGTATGCATATCTATAAGGTGACGATTTTTTTTATGCGCATGATATCTTATCTGAACATCTTTTCAATAGAAGCCTTGACCGTGTTACAATGAGAGGAAGGAGACGTGTTTCCCTTTTGTCACCATGGAATGTACCTTTGATATTGCAGAGGGTGAGTTGTATTCATTAACGTGCATGTTCATGAAAGTTAATAACATAAGATTTGAATAGTTATAGGTGGAAGCATATGCAAATATTGTATCCTCTATTTTATATGGAGAATATAATTAAACATTGGGGTAAAGGCATTTTTTACTAATGATGGTATGAATGCAGTGTTGGATGAGGTAGCTAGTATATTTTACAATCGTGGAGAGAATCACGATGGTTACATCAGGCATATTGGCATTACCAAGATAAAATAAGAAAAAAAAAATATTAAGTAGAATCGTTCATCGTAGAGGGAGAAGGAAGGAAAGAGAGTGGATTCGTTTGGAGGGAAGTTGCATGAAGCCAAACAAGAAAATGAAATGAAAAGTCAGATTGAAAATTTTAAATACCCATCAAAAATAGATAAGGGCTAGAATTTTTTGGAATAGGAGGTGTGAAGAAGGATTAGAAGTCTCCAAGCTGCTACCAACATTTGGTCTCACCTTGTATGCAGAAAAAAAAAAAGAGGTTTTGAACATAATAGAAGCTTTATTGCATATTTTTCTCCACATGTATTGGGTACATTTAATGGTGTTTTATGCATATATATGGTAGCATCATTTAAGTGTTTTAATGCATGTTTTACCCCTTAGAATATTACACTTAACCATATTTAGATTGTGTGGATGCAGGTCTAACCTAGTTTTATTTAGTGTTCATGATCTAACATTTTCTATAGAATAGGAGGGATTAGTTTTTAGTAGTTTTCTTTGATCATTTTCAGCATTTTATTTCATATTCCATATTTTTAATTTTTTTTCTCTAACCCTAGATTTTGTCATTTTTTATCTTTCATTTTATTTTCTTTAAAATTCCATCAAGCACTCAAAATCCTAATAAGTTCATAATTTTCTGCATTAAAATTAGGGGTTTTGAAGTAATTAGACATCCAAGTAATTTTTTTGTTTAAGGCTAACATATTCAATTATTTGGATATTTTTTTTTGATAAGGCATTTATTTTAAGGCTCTGAAGCATATTCATTCGCACTCTAAAGGTTATATTATTTGCAGATAAGCTTAATAGAGTTCATTTTTTTAAAGGATTTTTACAATTTTCAAGTTTTCACACAAGTTCACACTACTAAGAGGAAATTTGCAATTTAAGTTCTGCACAAAAGCACTTTTAAAAGGGAATACTAATTTAAACTTTGCACTATTAAAGACAAGCAAATTAATTTTATTTAATGTGAAAAAAGGGAAATTTTAATAACTTCCAAAATTTCATTAAAATGAATCATTAAGGTGCTATTCTAAAGCTACTACATTGCAAAGTTAGATTTTAGTTATTTTTCTTTTATGCTCAAACAAAGCTTAACAAAGCAAGATAAAATCCATTTACAAAGCAAGATAAAATGAATCCAATTTTAATTCAAGATTCACATTTAAGAGATAACTTTTAGTATTCTCTTAATAACAACAAAGCTTTAGCTGCTAAATTATATTGGAGGATGTTGCATAACCCAATGCTCTTTGGGCCAATAATCTTTGTGCTAAATATGTTGAGAACAAAAGTCCTGAAGACCTTGTTTGCTAACTTCCTACCAAAGGTTCTCCCATTTTAGAAGTTCTTAATACTGGTGAGGATTTGATAAAGAAAAAAATATTTTGGATCATTCACAATGGTCAACAGGCAAATTTTTGGATAGATTCTTGGGATGGTCACAAACCTTTAATAAATTAGTTTCTCGATTGGAGGCCTTGGATGGAGGAGCTTCACCAAGATAACTAGATAAAGGTGGCTAATTACTATCGGTACCATACTGGTAATTCAAAGGTTGGTAGATATTGGATCCCTATTGAGGACTGGCCTATTCAAATCCCGAAAAGGTAAAGACAAGATATCCAAGGCATCCTTCATATGAGATCCCTCTCTTGGTCCCATGAAAAAGTTTGTTTTGGATGGAACAACACTACTAAGGGTGAGTATTCAGTTGCTCAAAGTTATTTGACCTTATGCCATAATTATCCCAACCATTCTTCTGACAAATTTCTCAATTATGGTCTCAAAAGCTCTAGCCTAAGGTGAGGTTCTTTAATTGGCTTTTATTGCATCGTAGGGTGCTTACTGGTGAGCAACTTCCGAAGCATGGTTTTCATGGCCCTTTTAGATGTGAAATGTGTGAAGAGAATGTAGAAACTCTCAACCATATTTTTATTGAGTGTACTTTAGCCTCTGAGCTATGGAGGAGAATGGCCACTTTACTTGGCTTACAGTGGTCCAATTGTTTTACTTTTGAACAACTTTAGAGGGATTGGCCTAATCAAGAGGGTGTTGATAATTTTATTAGGTAGTTAGTTTGGATGGGTTCTACCATTCTTATTTGGAATATTTGGAATGAAAGGAACAACCAAATTTTTAATAAATATAGGAAGGATATTCAATATATTTGGCAAAAGACCATAGCCAACTTAGTTGAATCAGTCCATCAACTCCTTAATCACCCCCAAAACTCCCACCAAAGATGGGATCAAGTGATGCAAATATTGAATATTAAATATTCTAAGGGAAACCAACTTAAAGGGAATGTGAGTATTAGTAAGATGGATAGGACTAGAAATTGGCAACCTCCTCCTAAGGATTTTGGAAAAGTCAATACTGATGGAGCCTTTAGAGGGAACCCTGGAAAAGCTAGTGTGGGAGGAATTGGTAGACTTTCATATGGCTCCCTAGTTTTTACTTTTGCTAAGAATTTGGGTATTCTTTCCAATAACCTTGCTGAGGGGTATGGTATCCTTAGAGGCCTTCAGAAGGCTACTAAGTTTGGATGGGAAAAAGGTGTTATTTGAGTCTGAATCTCAACTTATGATTAATCTCTTGAAGACTCCTTCTAAGAATCATAAGGTGGATTGGAGAAAAAAAAGAATTATTGAGAAGATTCAATTAATCCATATGGGATTTTTGAAAGTTGATTATAATCATGTGGTAAGAGATCAAAACAAGAGTGTTGATGCTTTAGCTAATTGGGATTTGTACAAAGATGATCTTACTTGTTATAGCCACCCTCCTAGATGGTGGGCTTCTCAAATTAGGGAATCTCTTCTTTCTATCATTTCTTTGGATGGCTCCAGTTCTAAAGGTACCTAGTTTCTTCTTGCTTTTTTTTTGCTTCTCTTTGGTTCATTTATTTATTTTTTTAGTTCCTTAGCTAATTCTATCCTTTATTTTGTTTCCTCTATTGATTATTGCCTTAATAGTCTTCTGGTCTAGATAGGTAATTGTTATGTTCATTTTTTTTTCTTTTTTATTTTTTGTTTTTTTGTTTAGTTTTTAAAGGTGGGTGGGTTCTTTTGTTTTGTTTTGTTTTTGTGTTCTTTGTGTTGTTTTTTGTTGTTCTTGTGTTTTTGTTGTTTTGTGTTTTTTTTTTATGTTTTTTGTTATTGTTCTTGTGTTTTTTTCGTTCTTGTTCTTGGGTTTCTCTTTGTTTGTGTTAATTCATGTTTTTATGTGTGAGTGTTTTCTATGTTTTTTGTTTTTTTTTTTATTGTCTATTGTTGGTTGTTTTTTATTTTTATTTTTATTTTTTAGGTTTTGGTTGTGTTTATTTTTCAATTTTTTTTTTGGGTTATGTCTTTGTAGTGTTCTGTTGTTTTTGTCTTGTTTGTGTTTTGTTATGTGGTTCTTGTGTTTTTCTAAGTGGTTCGTTTTGTGGTTTGTTTTATCTTATTGTGCATTTTTTGTTGTGATTTTGTTTTTGACACACTCAAGGAGCATGTTTTTTATTTTATTTTATTATTTTTGTTGTTATTTACTTATTTTTAAATTGGTTTTGTGTGTTTGTTTGCTCCTTGAGTATGTCAAATGTGGTAGGCCAGGTCCGAGTCCTGGGAATTTTTGGCGGAATGGATACCCCTACCTCCTTGGGTCTTACCCGAAAGTGGCATCCCTTTTGGGATGTTTTCCACAAAAAAAAAAGAGATAACTTTTAGTCTTTTCTTTTATGCTCAAAGAAAATTTTAACAAAGAAAGATAAAATTTGTTAAAATATGCTTAACAAAAGAAGATAAAATCTACCTAAAATACTTCAAGATAAAATGAATTAAATCATTGTTCCAAGATGGTCATATGAGGGCCAATCACATCACATTTTCTTTTCTTTTAAGTTTCATGAACAATAAAGAGCATGGCAAAATCAAAGTAATACCAACACAGGCCCCTTGTTAACAGTTACTTGCACCTCTAAGGTATTTCAACATTTATTTTGACACATTTTCACAAGCATACAAGCACACATTAAGTAAAAAGAACATTGGAGAAATTTGAATTTCTTTGCAAGAGAGGGTTTTTCTAACGAAATCCTAACTATGAGTGTGATTTTTCTATAGGGTAAAATTATCACTCAACAGAGTTGGCACTAGAAGGAGGGCCTAAATTGGGCAATTCTAAAGTGTTTTTTTTTAATTGAAAGGCTATCTGAAGGTATTGGTTTTGACTAATGAGGTTTTGTTAATAGGTGATTGCATTCATTGATTGGAAACTTCTTTAATTGATGATGCATTGATGCTAAATTTTTTACAAATTTGAGAATGTTATTTATTGTCATTGATGCATATATTTTGGTTGATAAACATGATGATCTATATGTTAAATATTTGAAAATTTTTAGTCATTTCATGCATCTCTACGAGATATTTATTTGACTAGCAAAATTAGAACGAAAAGTTCAATGGCAAGAATTACATCCTCGATAGGTGGTTATGGTGGTCCATTAAAAACTCTTAGAGTAGCCCATGAGATTCTTTAATATGCAAAAATATATTTAACCAAGTATAGACATGATGTGGGATCGACTGAGGAACATATTCAGGCATACAAGAACACTGTAATTCATTTGTAAATCATGCATGAGGATATTGCTTGCAGGATGTTTCCATACACATTGGATGAATTTGCTTATGATTGGTATATCAATTTACCTACAGGCTCTATCACTTCTTGGGCTCAACTAGAAGCAACATTTCTTAGCCATTTTGGAAAATTGGTTGACCTAGTTATGATATTAAATCAATTTATCTCTATTCATAAAGAACCTAATGAATCCATGAGACTATTCAATGATAGGTTCCATAGGTTGTATACTGAACTGGTGATACATTACATCCTTTTAGAAGAATAAGCCACTCAAATATACATGGGAGACTTAGACTACTTTACTTCTATTTTTCTAGGGAGACTTCTTAAATTTACATCCTTGCATAGATCCTATAGTGAGGCAATAGCATTAGAATATAGTTTATTTCGAAAGATATTAATATGGATTAATTATCATTACTTAGACCTAAAGCTCATAGTCAGATACCACAAATGAGTTAGGCTAATGCACAACCTTCTCCCATGATGAACTATTGTCCAAGTGATATGTATCCCAACTAGTACCAACCTTCCAATCTGGAACCCTTGAATCAAATGATGTCTAATGTGAGCAATCAACATGATGAAATTGATTGTATGGATTGTGGTAATCAAGTTAACCAAAATGTAGAGATTTTCTTAGTTTTAGAAATATGTGAACCAAAATGGAGGAAAAGGAATCTAAAGAAGGTCATAGCCTGAGTTATAGCCTGAATGAACTTGAACCTGAAGAAGAATATAAAAATGGCATGAAAGGAGGGATAGAATATTATCATTTTTTTTAGAAATGATTCTACTATTTCATACAAAGAATGGGAATCACTCACTTTGTTCCCATTTGAGGTGTAAGAAATTGAAAGCCCTATCCCACCCAAAAATCCTATAATGCCTATGTTACCTCAGATAGAGAAAACTCCAGAACATGAGTGGTTCGAATTTGATATAGTTGATGATCTAGAGGAAAATATTACTTTATTCAAGATGACTCAAGTAATTGATCAGGAAGATGTGTTATTTAACACATCCCTTGACCAGTAAGATTTATGGTTTGAAAAGGATGGGCATATTTTTAATTGGGTGACTAATTTTGGTGTTTTTGAAAAATAGGTGATCAATGAAGAGGAAGGGCTACAAGAAGATGATGATGAAAACCATGAGGGAAAAGAATAAATTACAAAGGCTCATCAAGTCTTGGTAAATGAAAATGTACAAAAGGTAGAATCTAAGCCTTTCTATTTAACCATTCAAATACCAAATAAAATTTTGCATGAATTTTTGCTAGGTTCGAATATTGTTGATAATGAAATGTCATTTGTGGTTAACAAAGAATTTGAATTAATGCCTACTCACACTAATAATAAGGTTGCTATGTTGAACAAGATAGAAGTAGATGTGTTTGAGTTGCTAAATCAAGTTCATCAACAATTGACTAGTCAACCTGAGATACAAATTTATAATGATCCTTATATAGTAGATATCCTAGATGCTTGCAAACTACTACGTAATTATGATTGGTCTAAAACTATGAATAGTGGTTTGGTAGGTAAATTTTTAGAAATAGGGTCAAGTTTGGAAAAGCTCATGTTTAATATTAACAATGAGGATAGTATTTTGAACAATGAATTGAAAATGGGAACTCACACAATATTGAGATAATTATGCACTCATGACAAACATCCCACATAGTAAACACAAAATAATTCAAAATCAATTGTGGACTCATGAATTTAATGCATCAAATTTCAAATATGGTAGTTATGGGATTGAATCAAATTTGTGGGGTGAGAGAGGTAAGATAAGGGCCTTTGTATTGTTTAGCCTAATCTTCTTAGGGCCAGATACCTATAAAGCTTGGCATGCCTATTAGGATGGATATATTTTAAATTATGGTAATCGTGTTTGGGATCTAGGGAAATGACAACCAAATTTTTGCATCATCTTGTATATTATTGTATATAGTTTTTGGTTTTTGTGTTGTTAATTTTAACTTTTTTTTGTATGGCACCTTTACACATAATTTCTTATTTTCAAGGATTTTGCTATTTGCTTTCGTTCTCTTGTTAGTTCTCATTAGGTTAGGTTTTGGTTTATTTTTAAGTGTTAAATTTTGGGTTGGTTCATTTGATTGAGGTAGTGTTTTTTGATAGTGTTTCTTGGTCATGTAGGATGGATGGCCTAGTTTGGAATCAGGTGGAATCAAGGAAAAGGAAATAAAACTATTTAGTAATCATTCTTAGATTTTGGACTAAGATGGTGGATTTTGGAACAATGAAACATTTCACTAAAGCTCCACATGTATCTCACTAATTAAAGGGTATTATTTGAAATATTGAAGGATAAAGTCATTTTGGTTTGCAAATTAAGGCAAAAATATTATATACTCCATATTTAGCCTTAAGTGATCTCTAACCCAGGTGGCAGGTAAAATTTTGCAAAGCAATACAATGCTTTATAAAAAAAATCCAAATCAATAAAAATATTTAGATAACCTTCATTGGAGCTATAGATGTCTGACAAGAAGTGGAGAAATGTCTAGAAAAAAAAAAGTAAATACAAAATTAACTTAATACCTAGGTGCTTCAGATAATCTCTACCAGGGCTATAGACGTCTGGCTGGTAGTATAGCAAGGTCTAGAAGGGATCAAGGTCATATCCATTGGGATATAGATATCTAGTTGGTAGTGGAGTAATGTAGAGGTACATTTTTAATGAGTGATGTCCTATAGCCTAAGTGTAAAACAAATGATGGAATCTAGATTGTTTCAAGAATACAAAATGAATCACGATTCACACACTGAGTAGAGGTAAATAGTTTATTTATTTTCATTTGATGTTGTCTAACCCTATCTTCTCTAGATATTGTTGAATAATTCTTATTTGTTGATCTTTGGTTTTCTTGTTTTATATTGGGTTCTTCATCTGAAATGCTCAGGAGCATTTCCTAGCAGAGTCACCATTTGTTGTGTCTATCACACAACATGCCCCAAATTTTTGGTACCCACGTTTAAATTTTGAGTTTTTGTTTTGGGAGTGTTGGTCTTCTTTGAGTGATAATTTTGATAGGTACCTACCCATGAGTTTGCAATATAGATTCCAAGGTTGGGATGTTGGTTAAATGTTTACTTTTAATTTCTTTTCAAGGTTAATTTCAATGTGTTGGTTAATTTTAATGTTTGATTTAAATCAATTCAAACTTAAAATTAATCATAAATATATATATATATATATATATATATATGTAATAAGATAATATATGTTGCTTTTATAAAATGATTTTGAAATAGGATCCCTTCATTATGTTTTGGTCTCATAGACTTTATTAAAGGAGGTTTTGCATGTAAAAACATTCTTGTATGATTTTAAGGTTAAATAATTAGTATTAGTTTGTGTAATATAAGAAGAAAAGTGTTTGTATATAAAATCATTTATATATATATATATATATATATATATATATATATATATATGATTTTAATATTTAATAATATTAAAAATGTATGTACATAGGTTAATCACTGTGGGATATTTTCTCATGAAGATGGTGTAGCTTCCCTTGTAGACCGGGTGTGATGGACAATTGTCAAGGAAATCCTGAAGGGAAGGTTGAGGATTGCCATAACATTTTTTGGAGCTTGCAATGTTGTTCTACGGTAGAAGTGTGAAGGAAAAAATGGACCCCATAGTCCAATAGAGCACACCCACCATGGATCCCTTATTCAACATAATGAGATAACCACACGGTACTGCCCAACGTAGATTAAAGATGTTGATGCCATTGACATCAAGAAGATGCTTAGTTAGACATCAATTTGGAGAGTAAAGTAGGTCATCCCATGATGATAGGGTTACCAAGGCACAATACTCAAGATCATAGTTCTAAGGCCTCACCAATAGATACAACATGAGCGATGAAATGAAGGAGCTGTTGCAAACATAGATGGTGGTGAACCCGAAGGTAAATGGTTTGAATAATCTGTACTAGATGGTTCCTACCTGAGATCTACATAGAATAGTTTTTGTTACAGTATTTCACCAAGGACTATACACTAGTGTTACCCCGATTTGCACTTTGAGAAGCAATTTCCACTTCTAACATAAGTGAACAGATCGAGTTGGAAGATGACACCCTGATAGGTTTGAATACAGTCTTGGGTATGAGTTGGTGTTGGGTATTCAATTGTTACATGGTTTTCTATTTAGAGTTTGATAACGTACGGTAGTTCAGGGATGCCATCTTAGTACATGAAATTGACATGAGTATTTCATGGATAATCTTAGCCAAAACAGTGCTTGGGATAACCAGAGCAACATGGTGTTGTAGGAATATAGTGAATAGCATCAATACTTGGCATTAGATAAAGGTATGTGGTAATGGCAGTGGGGTTCCTTGCTTTCACCTAAAGCATAGAAGGAAAGAGATGCTATGAGAGTGAGGAATTGATTAATTGGAGCAAGTTCAAAAAATAATTACCAATAAAATATATCTTGTAAATAGAATTATCAATGAAAATAGACATGATCATGGTGAGACTTTGAATTGGTAGATGATGGTATATCCAAAAATTTCGAACGATGAGTGGAAAGGAAGAATGAATATGTATTATTATCAATTTTTATCACTATAATATTCAGACAAAGTGATGAAAACTTGTGAGCAATGGCTGGTTCACTAGCACCCATGAAAAAAAAATATGATGGGGTAAAAATTCTAGATGGAGTGTAGAGTTCTAAAGTGATTTTGTGAAGAGAAGACTAGCATATCATAGTGTTTGATGGTGGAATAACTAGGTGGAGTATGGGTATTTCTGACACAAATTTGTCACCAACATCAATGAGGTCATCATCATGAATAAATTAAGACATGAATAAATATGTCAATTGAAGCAAAGCATTCAAAAACATAGACAAATAAGTTAGTGGTATGGAGGTATCATCCTTGATACAAACAATCAAACAAACTAAAAAGGCTGGTAAAGAAGTATGAGGTTTGGCAAGTTTTTTGTTACCTAAGCACTGTATATGTATTTATAAGGTGAAAATTTATTTTACTTAAACAATGTCTTATGTGAACATCTTTTCAATAGAATCCTTAACCATGTTATAGTGAGAGGAAGGGGATGTTTTTCTCTTTTATCACCATGGAATGTACCTTTGATATTATAGAGAGTGAGTTATGTTCGTTGACATGCATATTCACAAAATTCAATAACATAACGGTCAGATAATTACAAATGGTAGCATGCATAAATATGGTGTCCCCTTTGTTTAGATAGAGAATATGATTAAACCCTGGTGTAAAGGTATTTTTTACTAATTATGGTATGAATGCAACGCTGGACGAGGTAGATAGTATGTTTTACAATCATGGAGAGAATCACAAAGATTACATTAGGCCTATTACCATTACTAAGCTAATACAAGAAAAAAATACGAAGTGGAATCGTTCACCATAGAGGGAGAAGGAAGGAAAGGGAGTAGATTCATTTGGAGGGAAGTGGCATGAAGCCAGGAAAGAAAATGAAACAAAAATTCAAATTGAAATTTTTAAATACCCATTGAAAACAAAGAAGGGCAGGAATTTTTTGAAATAGGAGGTGTGAAGAAGGATTGGAAGTCTCCAAGTTGTTGCCAATATTTGGTCTCACCTTGTATGTAGAAAAAAAGAGGTTTGAACATAATAGAAGCTTTATTGCATATTTTTCTCCACATGTATTGGGTACATTTAATGGTGTTTTATGCATAGATATGGTAGCATCATTTAAGTGTTTTTAATGCATGTTTTACCCCTTAGACTCTTGCACTTAACCAGATTTAGATTGTGTGGATGCAGGTCTAACCTGGTTTCGTTTAGTGTTCATGATCTAACATTTTCTACAAAATAGGAGGGATTAGTTTTTAGTAGTTTTCTTTGATCATTTTTAATATTTTGTTTCATATTCTAGATTTTTTTTAAATTTTTTTCTCTAACCCTAGCTTTTGTCATTTTTTATCTTTCATTTTATTTTCTTTAAAATTCCATCAAGCACTCAAAATCCTAATAAGTTCATAATTTTTTGCATTAAAATTAGGGGTTTTGAAGTAATTAGACATCCAAGTAATTTTGTTGTTTAAGGCTAACATATTCAATTATTTGGACATTTATTTTTTTAATTAAGGCATTTATTTTAAGGTTCTAAAGCATTTTTATTCGCACTCCACAAGTTATATCATTTTCATATAAGCTTAACAAAGTTTATTTTTTTAAAGGAGTTTTGCAATTTTCAAGTTTTCACACAAGTTCACACTACTAAGAGGAAATTTGCAATTTAAGTTTTGTACAAAAACACTTTTAAAATGGAATAATATTTCAAACTTTTTATTGTTAAAGATAAACAAATAAATTTCATTTAATGTGAAAAATGAAAAATTTTAATAACTTCCAAAATTTTACTAAAATGAATCATTAAGGTGCTATTCTAAAGCTACTACTACATTGCAAAGTTAGATTTTAGTTATTTTTATTTTATGCTCAAACAGAGATTAACAAAGCAAGATAAAATCCATTCACAAAGCAAGATAAAATGAATCCAATTTTCATTCAAGATTCACATTTCAGAGATATTTTTAGTCTTTTCTTTTGTGCTCAAAGCAAAGTTTAACAAAGAAAGATAATTTTTTTTTAAATATGCTTAACAAAAGAAGATAAAATATACCTAAAATACTTCAAGATAAAATGAATTAAATCACCATTCCAAGATGGTCATATGAGGGTCAATCACATCACATTTTATTTTCTTTTAAGTTTCATGAACAATAAAGAGCATGGAAAAATCAAATTAATACCAACACAGGCCCCTTGTTAACAGTTACTTGCACCTCTAAGGTATTTCAACACTTATTTTGACACATTTTCACAAGCATACAAGCACACATTAAGTAAAAATAACCTTGGAGAAATTTGAATTTCTTTGGAAGAGGGTTTTTCTAATGAAATCCTAACTGTGAGTGTGATTTTGCTATAGGGTAAAATTATCACTCAATAGGGAGTTCCACCACTTCATTTCATAGCATCGTACAATTGGGCTTCAATTGATCATTTGTACAATTTACTCCCTCTTGTGGATGTCTTGTATGGTTGGAAATTTTACCATGGTAATTTGTATGATCTATCCCTACTTACTGACCTATTGTATGATTTGAAATCGTACACATGTTAGTGTCATTTGTACAATTTGGGTTTGTACAATAACAAGTTATATGATTTACAATCGTACCATGTCTATATTACAAGGCTATATTTTATTGCTCATTTGAATGAGCCCAATGTAAGGGTATTATTGCCATACCATTTCCATTTTGTCAGCTTCTACTCCTATCTCCTCAAACTAGGTCTACCTCTAAACTTAGTGAGCAAGTACTTTGTCTTCCTTCACTTTCTTCATCTATAAAGTGTACTCTTCCTCGACCAGCAAGTCCTCGGCCATGCATTTATCTTTCATGACCTTGTCCTCTTATCAACTAACCTCTATTGCTTGATAGTACCTCTCGTGGATCACTATAATTTTTTGTCTAGTGTGGTCTTCTTTTGAGTTCATGTATCATGATGAATAGACATCGAGCTTTATAAGGTTTCAATTTCAAGCCATTCATTGTGTCGGGTACCACTATTCCATCTAATTTGTTAGTTTCACTGCACCATTGGCCATTGCTTCTATAACTTGAAAGGCACTGATCCATAAATTCTTCAACTTACTAGGCTTGATTTCCTGCTTTACATTGAACTTAAGAACCAAATCTCCTGGTTCAAGTTCCATCTTGCAGATATGCTTATAATGCCATAGTTGCCTTCATTTTTGGTCCACCTCAATTGCCCACTAGGGAATGACTTTCTATTCATATAATCTAATGAAAGTAGCCAATCACTCTTCCAAACTCTCTTGATCACCCAAGTGATGCTCCACAACTATTCGTAGACTAGGTAACAAGAATTTGACTGGTACTACTACCTCTTGACCATACATTAACTAAAAAGGTATATGGTATATTTTTGGTTTGAAGGTTGTTCTATAGGAAAAAAAATATATGGTAACATTTCTTCCCAATTTTCTCTCTCTATTTCATAGGTTGTATAATGTAGAGACCAAGACCTTATTAGTTGTCTTTGCCTACCCATTTGCTCAAGGATAATAGGGACTTGATAATGAATGCAAGATCCTAAAATTAGTTGTCAATTTTTTGATAACCTTGTTAACAAAGTGACCTCCCCGATCACTTGTTATATGTAGAAAAAATTTGGATCTTGTAATCACTTGTTCATACAAGAACCAAACTGTAATTTTGACCAAATTATCTAGTAGTAATTTGGCTTCTACCCATTTCATTGGGTATTCCATTGCTACCACAATATATCGACACTTTTGCCTACGAGTGGTTTTCAAAGGTCCAAAAAAATCCAACCCCCATCATTCAAAAAACTTTTGTAGTTGTGATGGGTATAATAGCATTAAATCTCCATGTACTAGCTTCCCCACTCTTTGGAAAGTGTCACATGCCTGTACATGTTCTTTGGAATCCTTGTACAATGTAGGACACCATAGCCCTATCAAGAGTACCTTCTTGGTAGTAGTATCTATCCCCATGTGTCCTCTTACCAACCCTTTATGAGATTCTTTTAGTGTTGCGTTAACTTCTTCCATATTCGTAGAATACCATCCATACCCATCTTATACAACAATCCAAATTTTAGTTGAAAGGGTACTGATTTCATAATCACTTTTCTTTTCTCTTGCATTGTCAAGTCCTATGACAACTCTCTTGTGGATAAATATTGCCCAATTAACTTGTACCATGATGGTACAACAATAATGGAAAACAAATGAGTAATCTTGGAATTCATCTAGAAATATCATCCCTACAGGTTCTCCTAATTATATTCGAGACAACTATCCTGCAATCACATGCTTCTTACCAGGTCTTACTACTACTCAAAATACAAATTCTTGCAAGGTAATGAGCCACCTGCTAACTCACCCTTGTATTATAGGTTTATTTTTCACTATACAATAGACCTTGATGATCTACATAGAAGGCAAAAGGGTTTACCAATAGGTAATGCCTAAAATTTTATACTGCATATACCATCGCTTGAGCCTCTCACTCCATTGTGCTATAATTCCTTTATGCCTGTGACAATATGTGACTTGCAAAAGAAATAGGCTGATCTATTCTAAATTATCCTTCTTGAGCCAATGCACATCCTATTACAAAATTAGAAGCATCAATGTTGACATGGAACTCTTTATCCCAATTAGGAAACACCAAAATAGGGCTACTAACTAGATTTTCTTTCAATTCTTCAAAGGTTCCCTGGTGCTCCTCTATCCAACTAAAATGAATGTCCTTTTTAGTTAGGGAGTCCAATGGGTAAGACATGTATGCATAGTTCCTGATAGACCTCCGATAGTAACATGTAGATCTTAAAAATATTTTTAATGAACTTACATCATATGGTTCCTCCATATATAAGATGATGTGGATCTTATCAGGATCAGTCTTCAGTCCTTCACTACACACTATATGTCCTGGAAATTTTCCATAAGGTACCATTAGGAAATATTTCAAGAGGTTCAAAGAGATTCTTGCATTTCTACATCAAATCATACATCCATTTAGAGCCAATATATGGTCCTTGATCTTACCGTAGATAGACAAATCATCCAAGAATACCTTAAAATTCCCTATTGCCAACTGATCAAATATATATTGAATAATACATTGGAATGTAGCTAGAGAATTACACAATCCAAATGATATTTTATTATATACATAAATACCATTCTCTACAATAAATGTGGTTTTTAACTTACCTTGGCTATAATGATTTGATTATAGCCAAAAAATCCATCCAAGAACAAATATTTTTTGTCTCCCACTACCTCCTCCAAAATAGAATATGTGAACAAAATAGGGAAGGGATACTTAATTGTTATTGCATTTAAATTTTGAAAGTCAACATAGATTTGAATTTTGTACACTTCATTTTTCAAGGTGACCACAATAGGAGACACCCACTCACTTGTGGTGACCCTAAATATAATGCCCGCATCTAGCATCTTCTCTATTTCTGTGTTTACTAGAGTTGCATACTTAGGATTCATCCTATATGGTCTCCATATCACCAGTTTTACCCCAAGAATTAATGTGATCTTGTGGAAACATAATTTTGGTGGTATATATTTTAAATCCTTATATGTATAGGCAAAAACATCCTTGTATTCTAGGAATATCTTGAAAGTTGTTGCTTTCAACATTGGATCCCAGTCATCACCACAGTGAATCATTATAGGTTCACTTTATGTTCCTAGATTCATATCTACGATATGTGATCCTTTATACTTAATATTTTTAGGCTCTACATTAGCCTTTTCTACATTTTTCAAATGTGTTGATCTCATATCTATCTCCACATCTCCAACTATATATTCTACAAAACGTTTAGGAAATGTCTATTTCTCATGTTCCTCTTCTTTTGGTTTTGTGCAAACCTTCTTCTTGTCTTATTTTTCCAAGGTCTCCTTTGTATTAATATAGAGGTTTTTGGGCTGAAACACCTTATACTCCTTCATATACCAATGAAGAATTTTTCTATCAAATCATGCCTCATCTTCACTACAATCATCTAGGTACAACATCCCTTCTTTGTTCGGTTCATACTCCTCTTTGCTTGAAGAAATACCAGACCCATCTATCATGGCAACATCCTCATTGATTCTTTGGTTCTTTAGGTTAGTCATATATTTGTGTTGCCCTTTATTGAACATGATCTAGTCATTTCCCTAGTTGTGATTAACTTTGGCTACTCATAGTCAACCTCTTCCTAGAAATACATCATATGTAGGCTTCTACATTGTAATCACAATGAAATCCAAGATAAATTCTTGGTCAATGATTATCACTTGTTGTGTGATCAATATTCCCTTGGTTTTAGTGTCATATTAGTTAGCACCATACAATAAAAATCTCGGTGCCCATAGGGATGGAGCGTCAATATCTCTCCAAGTTTTTCTAGTAGCACATTCACACTGGACCCTCTATCCACAATTACTTGCATTAATTTGTGCCCCATTATTTCCATATGAACTAATGCTAGTTTCTTTCCAACATCAATCATTAGGATAATAAGATCCATAAAATGTTCTTTTTTTCTTCTCCTATACAGGTTGGCTTTCGACCTTCATAATTTTTTTCATTGCACCTCCTCTTCCATCACCTTGTGTAATGATGATATTTCTTCTAGCAGAATGGCCACATTGATTTCTACAGTCATATTCAAAACTTGTGCTACCATATTTTGTATCATTGCCTTATATTTCGATGTACAAGGCTTATTTAACTCATTTTCCTCTGCAAGTCTTATGTTCTTAGCCTTCTTGGATTCTTCTTCAAGTACCTTCTTTTCCACTTGCCATATTTGCTTCTCATTTTTAGGTTTTGGGTAAGTCTCTTTCTTAGACTTACTTTGTGTTACGACTAGTATTTATTCCTTAGTTTTCTCCTCCTTCACTGAGGGTACATCAATGTCCAAGAAATTTACATTCTACGAGCCATGTGAACTTGCTTTCTTAGGATAATTGGCTTCTTTTTGGTTCCCTAGACTAAACCATCTACACATGTGTGTAGTATTATTCTAGGTTGGCTACATCATTTGAGGAGGACAATTTTTACAAAATGCCCCCATTCTTGGTAATTGCAACATTGTATGATCGATATTCCTTCTGAATCATATTGTAATCAACTATGGCCTCCTTATCGATTACCCTAGTTTAGCCTTCCTTCTTGTCAACTATTCTTGTAGCCTCCACTAGTTGCAGTCTATCCACTCCCTCGAGGTTTTGGTTTCTCCTCTTACTCTTGAATCATGAGGGTTTGTTGGTGAACTTTTGCATTAAATGAACACTCTACCACTTCATGTCCCATCACATTACATATATGGTAGTATTCATTTTGAGGGTAATTCACACTTTAATGCCCTTCCACCTTACATTTAGTACACCAGATGTCATTTTGATCTCTTAGTGTATCTTTCTTGGCTTATTTTATGATCTTATCAAATTCCTTGTGGAATGACTAGATAGTCTGATGTATTGTATCTTCTTCACATCTATTTGAATATTTTTTCCAAGTATGTGCTACAATTCACATGATTATATTCTTTGCCTCACTCTCAAAATTCTTCACTTTTTCAAGAACTTCTTCATAGGTTGAGGATGTATTACCTTTATTTTATTTTTATATCTTGGTAATAGCCCATCGAGAAATCATCTATTTACCAATGCATCTGCTAGTGGCATTTCCATATTATTGGCTAATTGCTTTAGTCATTGATTATATGTATTTATATCCTCCTCATCACCTTGCTTTGTGGTGAATATCTCGATGACAATATCATCGTCATATCTCAAAGGTTTGAATTCTTAAATGAATGCATCCTTCGTCATATTCCATGCTTGGAATGTTGTCGTATTCTCTTGCTTTAGATACCAATCTATTATGAGTCCTCGTAGTGTAGAAGGAAATAATTGCAACCACTCACTTGGTTGATTTACACTATTTTATTTCCAAATGGTTATGCATGTCTCGATATGTCTTGTAGGGTCCTCCTTTCCTTCCCCCATAAAGGGTGGACATCTTTGTTTCCCAACTTTCATAGCTATACTAGCCATTGTTGGATTTCCTTCCTCATCACTTGAGGAGGTATCTTCCAGAATCCTAAACTGATTCCTTCCTTGGGTGGGTGTTCCATTATGATGTTATTCATTGGATGTTTCTATCTATGGTACCTTATTTTCACCAAATAGTCATCTTATGACCTCTTGTGCATCCTCACTCCATGACCTTCTTCATTAGAATGTCGATCCTGGTCCTGGTTCTCCTTCCTAAATCC
The DNA here is from genome assembly GCA_028583015.1 of Wollemia nobilis. NCBI lineage: Eukaryota > Viridiplantae > Streptophyta > Pinopsida > Araucariales > Araucariaceae > Wollemia > Wollemia nobilis. The sequence goes on from JAQPPZ010017052.1 coordinate 11,679,411, forward strand.
TTGCATCCTTCGTAGGTCCCATCCTCTACACCCTTTTACAATATTCTTATCACTTTTTTAAGTGTTACCATCCACTCACTATCTTCTCACATATATATTTCATCAATGTATTCCCTTACATAAACATTCTCTTCAATCCTTGGTGGTTCTTGTACCCTTTCTTATGTATCTAATAGCAGTGTCTTCCACATTTTAGTATCTCCTTTTGTAGTCCATACTTTAATTACCAGTTCATTCATTGATTTTTTCATGGTATCCCTTTGAGTAATTCGTGTGCTCATTATTATTGGGACTTGCTCCTCTCCTTGATTTCATCTCCTACATCCTCATGAATTTGTATTTGTCATTGACCTCCAATTGGTTCTTACTCAAAAATCATGTCACCTTGCAAGTCCTTCTTGAACTAATTTTGATAAAATTATCAAGGTTAACTTAGGTAAAAGTGCCAAATGTAGTACAGGGGAGAGTATTCTCGTAAGGGGAAGTGATTTAGGGGATTTGGAGATGATTCCTAGGTTTTTATAACAATTTTCACCCAAATCATATAGCTTGTATGATTTGCTTTGCATGTTTTACAAAAGACACAAAATGGCCTATACGATCACCAATTAGTACAAATTGTATGATCCAAATCATACAAAACTACAACTTGTACGATTTTCCACTTAGTCAATTCACTAGAAGTGATTTTGTAACCCGAATCAATCAATTTTGTAATTGATTTCCCCAAAATACTAGTTTTCCATATTTGGCAAGTTCTAACTATGCAATTTCATTCCCATTTTAGAAAAATGATTGGTTGTACAATTTGGTGATCAGGATGTACAATTTCACCAAATACTTTCTAAATTCTCCATTCACATATTTTCCAATTTGTACCATAGATTTATTCAAGGTAAGTTTTGGGATGTTTTCCTATTCAATTGCCAACTTTTCCTCCACAATGCAAACCCTAATTTAGTACCATCGAATTAATATCATCACCAACATTTCTAAAAATTATAAAACTATCATAATATATTTTTGTATAGAAATAATCAATCATGAATCAATTATATATCATCCTTTTGATTTATAGAGTTATTAGTAAGGCAATTCCTTTATATATTTACTAGTTTAACACAATATCCTAGTCATACTTGCATAAAATACATAATTTGATTCTACCATTCACACACACAATGGAATTCACATAACTCACAACCTGTAATACTATTCTCATTAATATGGTTGAATATGTATAGTTACCATGAAAAATCACCATGAACAACGAGATGACTAAGTCTATAACATCCCTGTAACAATCAACTTGCATTAAGATTTTCCTAAGTCTAGTTTGATTATTATCAAATTCACCTTAAATGCACATTTCACCTAATTTCACTTTAATTTCTAATTGCATTTTTTATAAATTTGTACATTTATATCCAATTGTACATTTTATAACTTTTCATTTGTATTATTAGATAAAATCTCATATATGTACGTTTGACAAACCATACATCTAACAAAATTTTCATTTAGCAAAATTGTGCAAATATAATGTTCACTTCTTCTTCTAGGAGGTAGATTTAATTCCTACAAAGCATACCCCATGAATAAGAGAAACAAAACTATTGGATCCATGGGATACCCCCATAGAGTAGTATACTGAATCTCCTAGTTCATGGGATATACTTAAGCATCGTATTCCCATAAGCATACTCCGTAGGCACTAGTTATCACTTCCAAAGTAGATAGACTGCCACAAGTATTTACCATATTTAGGCCCCTACTTCTTATTTACATGATCTAGAATAAAATTATTTTATGGGCCTCAGCATGCCATAAGTATTCTTAACTGCACCCTTGCATTCATCCTTTCTATTCCAAAAATTGCTCGCTTATCACTCCTGAGGGTTATATTTATAGAGAAAGCCAATAAAAAATAATGGAGAGGTCACTTTTCTTGAAATATTTGGTTTGAAGTGAATCATCCACCAGTACATATAGCAAGCAAGTCCATGTTTTCCCTTATAGGCATATTTTTATCTAATGACCTCATATGCTTACTAGGAATCTCATGTTATACTACTTACATGGGCCTTAACAGTCCTGCCTTGTTCTTATCCATTGGGCTACAGAGTCACAAAAACAAAAACACAAGCAATAAAAAAGAATAAAGAGAAGGAGAAAAAAAAAAGAAAGTGCTTATACAAAAATAATTGATAAAATCTGGTAAACCACATTCACAAATTTTGGCCTTTTGGTCAACCTACAATAAATTATAGGAATAATTCTCCATGTGACCTAAGAACAAGTTGATGTCAAAATTTGTGCAGTGATGTACCTACCAGACTTTTTATTTAATCACTGAATATTTACACAAAAATATGGTATGCTTAAAATTCTTGAGTAGGGAGATCTCTTCTGGATCACCCCATGAATCTACAATATTCAAACCATATGATACCAAAATTGAGCCTCTATTGATTTTTTTCTAGGTGTAGTCCATAATTCTCACCAAATTTTGTAAGACTCCACCTAGGTTCTACGCTTTTCCTTAATATATCCATATTTTACCCATAACTGTTCAATACAACACCTGCTATTGCCAAGTTAGCCTCAACTATGAATGCTAGTTATACTAGAACTAGGTACCAACACTGTATCTCAACATCTAGTTTCTTTGACTCCCAAAGTTGGCTTTCCTCCACTTCCACCATGCTTTGAGTGATCCTAAAGCTCCCATAATTTTTATCCCTTAAATCCCATTAGATTTTATTGCTAGTGGTTGGAATCTTACTGAGCATTAGGGTAGTGGATAAATCATACACTTTAGGGTTGGGTGGTTGCATTGTTGGTACGCTATCTAAATTGGGCCCTCACTTGGAGGTGGCATCTTGGGTAGATCTCTTATCCTATTAATCATATCCTTTGATGCAAAAGGGATGTATTCCTTGATGTAGCATCAAGTTAATCTTCCCAACCCATGGGATTAACATCTGATTATGCTCTTGATTTATACATCCTCCCATCTACTCAAGAGAACCCTAGGATAGACATATACCAAATAGAGGGGAACTTCTACCACCTTGATGTCCTGGATGAGTGTCAGGTTTGGATGTCTGCAAACTAACATTGCAAGTTGTTAAAGAGTTTCCACTCTTCTTATAGGTTATCCCTTGAAATGTAACACCTTCAGCTTCTAAATGTCAACATTGAGTTCTAAATTGCTATAGATCTCCAAAGGTATCATTGAGACCGATGCCTCAGGATCTACCATATAGTTATGTAGCATATGCTTCTCTAAATCCAAGCTTAAATAAAAAGAGGAGCATGGTATTTTGGGAGATAGAAAAGGGGGTTCTTAGCACATGTAGGGGCACCAATATTCGTTGGGATCCTTTCAAGGAAAATATTGAGAAAATTGACCTTTTTATATGTTAATAAATACTCCCCCATCATGCAATAATAGAGTATTTTTATAAGTTACGCAATTGATCCACCCATTATACTCTTTTCTTGGCATTTATAGGTGGAAAATATAGCTTCATACATGCCTTCAATATTTGCTAATATAGTGATAGGCTTTGAGGAGAAGGGATTTGTGAGGGATCACAACTTCTTGTTTAATAGTATGATCTAATGGAGATAGGAGACCATCCTCTACCTTCTACCCAAAATGCAACCCAGCATGAGAAGTCACCAGGATTATATCTTTCCAATATTTAAACCTTCGTAATGTATTGTAGGCAATTATATTTCCACCAACAGAGTCTCTAGAAGATCTTATCTCTCTCTTATGGTTATTGGACTTTTTCTTTAAATGGGTAATAATTGTAGCACTATGGCACATCTGATCTTGAGCCTTGATCATTATTGTGTGCCTCGATATCATTCCATTGTGTCTCTACTACTAGATGTGGTGATAGAGGATGAGCAGGGCTCTAGGATGGCCATGTAACTGGAAAACATCTATTTGGATTATGTCACCTATATTCTATGCACTACTTCTTCATGCTAGCAATCACTTAATCTAGCCATGGGATCTTGACTTCTAGTTCCTGCTCTACTTGGTGCCTTCTTTCATGATCATTGGTGGAATGACCAATCCTCACCACTTGATATAATCAAGGCCTATTCTATTCAAGGGATGAATTTAATAAGGGTAGTATAAGGATTGCAACCTCTTAGGATAGAATTTTACCTACTTGGATTAGCATATTTTTGCATGAATGGTCAACTTGAAGATCTGTGGGAACATCCTTTCTTTAGATTGCTAAATAAGAATACTTATATTAAGGTGGAATGCCCAAATATAGTACAGGTATGCTTGAGTAGCATATTATCGAGCTTCATGAGGTATCCTCCACATTATCATAAAATAAATATTAAATTATACCATGTTTTCATAATGGGCCCATTTTATGAATGAGAGTTGAGTGAGCAACAAGAAGAGGTCTACAAAGTCATCAAATGTATCTATGAATACCTCCACTAGGCCATCCCATGAGTAGATTCTTCCACTTTCTAAAGACCTATACCATAGCAATACCTTCCCTTTGAGAGAAATAGCAAGCAACCTTACCATGATGTCTTTTGATGAGATGTTGTGAAGGGCAACCAAGGAAGCCACACCTGATAGTGCTCATATGCAGTTTCTTCTATGTCATCAAAGTTGAGCAGGGTCTTCAAAGTTACCTTGGGTATATCATGCAGATGCTACATATTGAGGGGGCTTCCATCATTCCAACTAGGAAAATATTTTTGAACCATCAATCCTCTTATGACACTAATTCTTTACAACATTTGAGGTTCTTCCTCTAGGTGGAAGTTTCCATATGAGCATAAATTATTTGTAAATGAGGTCAAGACTACTCACAAAACCTTGATTCCTTTGGAAAAATAAATTTTTAGAATAATGTAATAGGGCAACCAATCATGAACCTTGATTTATCCCCTATAATATTTCTAGGTGAACAATATATAGGTATTGCAAAATAGAGTTTCACCAAGATATACGCAACAAGGAGGGTGAAAACCTCGAGTCCCATCAAGTGTGCCAAAAAATTTTGGTCAAAAATCCTCCTAATGGTAAGTTTTGTGCACCAGTGAACCTCGACCAAAATTGAGTGATTGCAATGGCCAGTACATCTATGTGGGTCAATATTCGAAGAAGACTAACTCCTACGGGTCCTAGATAAATATTCCTAGGAAAAGGAGAATTGAAAGAAAGAAAATGGAGCTGAAGCTAGAACTTAAAAGGGGATAGATTCAACTGCATCAAAACATATGTAGAGTAAACTCGAACCATGCAAGAAGCACAAGTGAACTACCTAACAAATAAACCAACCCTATTCTTATTTAGCTGTAGACTCCAAAATTTTGCACCCCTTTCCTTTAGGCTGATGGATCTGCACCTAAAAGGGGGAGGGAAAATAGGGAATCTACACCTTTGAAAATAAGTATTTATGTCATACTCTCTTTGATGATTATCGATGAATTTTTGTGGGCTTCACTAGGAAACACTTTATGGAAGTTTCTATGCCTATACAATATGAAAGTTTGATGTGTTATTTTAATTAGGCATACATCTAAAGTTTGGATAGAATGAAACTATACCTATGCTATATGCATTTCAGATTTCATGAAAGCAATAACACACAATCAACTAAAAAATTTATAGAATTAACTATAATACAATTAATATTATGAATGCAAGAAGATAATTCTATGCTATCATGTACATGGATATATTTTTTTCTTTTTTATTTCTTTTTGTATTTTTTCTTATGTTATGCATATGATCTATGAACTAAATGCATAGAATTAATAGAGATTTGAAAATTAAAAATAGAGCTAAAGAAAATAGATGCTTATCTGATTCATATGGTTGGTACAGATGAATACACATTCTATCAACAAATACACATTTTGTCCATGAATACGTGTTTTTTTGGCTAGCCTGTGAAATCATATTCTCAATAGATTTGCAAAGAGTTTTTGCAAAAGACTTTAAATTTGTAGATTAGAGTTTGGGGATCTGCTTAGGCTATTGTAGATATGATTCTTTAGGGCATAGTAGTCAGGTTCCCTAGGTCTTTAAACAATATTATTTAAAAAAATGAATAATGAAAGCATGCAAATATATGAGAATAAACTGAGTATAGGAATGAAATATGACAATGGTATAATATTATTCGATGCAAGGTGATCTAAAAAAATATGCCTATGCCATTTTAAACTCTAAACTATATGCATTTACCCCCAAATTTCTAATTCTATGAATACATGATATAGACGCGAATACACGGTCTGTGTATTCATCATTTTTCAAAGCATGAAATCACTGAATTTAGGGAGAAAGAAAAAATGTGGATATAAAACATAATTACAAAATGATTGAAAGATAGTATGATGAACTTACAGTGGTTTTATAGTAGATTCGACCATCAAAATTCCAAAAGAGTGATGGTGGAGTGGTAGATCTAACACAAAACAAGTATTTTCCTACAAAGAATCCCCATGGTAATCTAGATATCCAGTTCCAATTTATCAGACCTAAAAAATATGTTAGATGCCTACACTAAAATCATAAAAATAATGGAAAAAATGCATTCAGAAGCCCCAAGATATTCAAAAATGTGTATTCTCCCCTTGATCCATCCATAAACCTAAAAATAAAGGTTGGTTCTAATTTTAATGGGCCCATAGGATGTAGAATAGTAGATGTTACGATATTTGAGGAGCCAAATCAGATCAACTTGGGAAAATTTGGAGTTTTTCCAAATTAAGCAAATTTACAACCTAACAACTAGGCTGTGAAATTGCTAGGATCAAACCGTTGGCTAATTTGGGATGAAAATCCAATCATTTAGTTTTGTGGGAAGTGCATTTTGAATTTTGGGGATACATGTTCTAGCTGCTAGGTCATAAAATCATGAAATAGGGAAAAACATGCCAAATCAGTTGGCACATGTGGGAGAAGGATAAAAATTTGGAAGAGGGGTGATTTTATATATGTTAGGGAAGATAGGGAATTTGACATGGGTCAAATTTCCATGTCTAAATTTTACCCTCTCTTTGGTGCATTTATGGACAATAAATGCATCAAAGAAAGATGTAGACTCTTTTGACTATGAGTGGAAAAGGAATAGGTAATTTTTGATGAAAGACTAACATGAAGCCTATTGAAAATATGTATTTATTTATTTTTTTTAATCATGAAAATTGAGGCGTAGGAAAAATTAAAGAATTTTTAATCTTTTCGGTTGAGGTGCCCCCTCAAGTTTCATGGTGAATGCAAAATTCCTCATGGAAATCGAAATTGCAAACAAAAAACTAAAAATGTGAAAATAAAATAAAAAACGAGGGTTAAAAAGTAAATCAGGGCAAACCCTAATTCATTTTCACTACATGATTTGGGAGAAAAAGAGCTTTGGAGAAAATGGGAGTTCCTACACACTAAGATAATTTGGTATGAATAGGGGACGATGAAGTAGAAACAAGCATCCAAGTAAGTATAATTGCATATTTAGATACTTTTTGACCATTTACTTTTTCAATTTCATTGATGTTTTGTGGATTTAGAAGCGATTTTATTGGACAAAACCCTCACGATGAATTCACGGCCTGCATCATGAATTAATTTTCTATAGGAAAATTCTTCTTTCGTGTGTGAATTCATGAAAGACATTACAAATTCAAAGAAAGTAAAGTTGACTTGTGTAAATTTTGATTTATATTTTTTTCCATGTATGATGATTTTATGAACTAATATGTGCAAGTGTATCTCTTTTGATTGCAGTTTGGTACTCTCGAGAATTGTGAGTGGAGAGTGAAGAAATTTATGAGATGGATGTGAGACCTCAATCAGGAGGAAAGGATATGAACGGAGGAGGTAGGACTCATCCACGTGGTCAAGATGCCTTAGGTTGAGGCTGATACAACTCTACTTATAGTGTTAGAAAAGATATGGTATCTAGAGTCATCCACATTTTGGTTACATATAGGAGAGATGAGTGTTACTCTTAATAATATCTAGAGGATCCCAGGATTCCCATAAGGAGAATGGAAGTATACCAGTTAGTTTTACAGGTAGTAGCTATGGAGAGATTGATAGGGGATAACAAATTTTGAGTTTACCAGAGTGGCATCAATGATATTGATATGGGAGAGACACAAACCTTTTTAATACTGATGGTGGTGCTTAGTGGCATAGTGGGTGGAGATTTGATTGGCCACATGAGTAGATGACACTTTCCATGGGATTTCATTGGATTAGTCAGTGATATGAGGGATTCAAGTCATCAATTTGCCTAAGCATGATTCATTTTGTGTTGCTTGTACCAAACATTATGGAATGTCATGTACAAGAAATACACCAACATTGTGGAGCTAGGAGCATATTGTTGTGCGAAGGCCACATAGGATTCCTTGGGGAGAGTTGGAGGTAGATAAAACAATGATATTTATATGGATTTATGTGAGGGGAGAGCATATTACATGGACAAGCAACTTAGATTCCATGAGGTAGCCGATAGATGATATTATGCCTCATCGGATCACCTAGCGATCATGGAGGATGCATCTAGGGTGGGACAAAGATGGTTTCAAGTTGGCTTAGGTGTGATGGATATGATGGTTGTAGTTTGAGAAGGGAGATATGGAGCTGTACCATTTTTATCAGGTGCAATGATAGTTTGTATTGGAGTAAGATATTCTAGAGATAGGGAATATCTCCTATAGATGAGTGTCTAGGAATCTAACAACTATTGTAGGAGATGCAAACATAGTTCAATCTAGAGAGATAGAGGAGGATGAATTTATCTATGTGGACCATGGGGTAGGTAATGTGGGATTTACAATAGGTTATGATCAGTGGTATTATAGGATTTATTCTTCAAGGATCATTAGATTTTACCCATTGGGGAACCCTAGGATGGTATAAGTGGTGAGGGTGATGGCTCACTAGAGAGAGGGGTAGAGAGGTGGTATTGGACTGAGACTAGTCGAGATTATTTGATATGGATGAATAGGACCACATTAGTTGAGAGGAGGATAGACATATAGATCTATGTAGGGGATGAGACACAACTACCATCATGTGTAGATTCCATAGCCATCACTGAGTATCCATCAACAACATGGCTCACTACCATAGTAGAAGGTTTCACCACCATAGTAACAAGATTAAATCGATAAGGGTGTTGATATGGAGATTGGAGAGACGAGTAGTGCTAGAGATGTATCTACTTTATAGGTAAATATAGTTGGACTGAAGAGCCAAATAATTATACATGCAAGTTGGATTCAGGCATTGGAGGATCATCTTACACATTCATAGACTCTGCTTGCATAGGCATAGGCATAGCTTGCATAGGTGTAGGCATAGTTGCAGAAAATGATGAGTGTATCCTCAATTATTACGTCAAACCACTCTATGAGTAGTAGTTTACATCACTATATACATGATTAGGTTATGTTAGCATGAGAAGTGTTAAAACTAGCATCTCAATGAGAGGTATTCTACCAAACATTTTTTAGCTAGTTTGAGAGGGTCATAGGGTGACATTACCCCTAGGTTTTGTTGCTCTGTGTCACACTCGATCAAATTATTGAATAGTGTCCTAGGCTACACTATTTAGGTGCCTTGGTCACTACCATATGAGTTTTAGAGCTCTAGGAGCTCCATGGGATGATATGCTAGGGTTTATTTTTGTGGCATACTTCCCTACTGATTGAGTATACCGATTTTTTTGATTTTGGTATACCAATCAATCTCTATGTAGTGATATATATTTTCTTGAGATTAATACCATACTTCATTTGTTTGTCTTTTTATGTGTTATGCAAATGTGAAATATTTTTTTTGTTTTTGATGATCTTACATAATGATGCTTATGGTCATGTTTTGATTTCTAATGCACTTTTTATCATGCTAGTCACAATATGATTGAAAAATAATAATATGTGATGTAATGGAGTGTGATTGATATTTGTAAAGTATTGTAATTTGATATTTGTAATGTGATTGATATTTTTAAAAAAAGTGTATTGGGAAATATTCCCTTAATTTTTGTTGGCAATTTTGGGTTTGAGATCCTAGCTTCTTGTCTATGAGTTGTCATTGATGTCAAAAGGAAATGGCATTAATGTTAAGAGGATGTGTTGGCTTCAAAGGTGGAAGATTCCAAGAGAATATTTTTAAGAGAATCCGAAGAGATTCCATTGGCAAGGGTTTTTCATTAAAAACCAAGTTGGATAGGGTTTTTATTAAAACCAATGGAGGTTCTCTTTATTATTTATTTAATTATTATTTAAAACCCTTCAAGGTTTTAATTAATTAATTATTTAATTAATTAAGGGAGAAATTATTTTTAATTTATTAAAAATAATTAAAGGTTTTTAAACATTTTTTTTTATTCTTAATTTATTAAAATTATTTAAGGGTTTTTAAACCCTTTTTGAAAAGACTTTTGATTAATTTCGAAATGGTCTTTATTTCCATCGACATCAAGGTGTCTTCGACGAGACTATTTGTTCTCCAACTCCTAAGGTTGGAAGGCTAATTAATTCAAAATTCCCCAAATGCAATTTGCGGTGTTTGTGCTCTGTATTCGCTACGATTGAAGGAAGACTTAGAAGCACGTGCAGTTGAAAAGTCTTCGGGAGTTTTTTTCGAGGGTGAAGTGGAGGGAAGTTCACTTGTGAACTTCGTAGCCCGCGTGGGCTAGTGGCGGCGAAAGTCGCTGTTGGGCACCGCATTGGCAGAGGTCACCGTTTCGAGTCTCGCGGGGGTGCTTTGCTAGAGTAACACACGTTTTTATTAAAACGTCTTTATGCCACGAAATTCGGAGTTTCTTGGACAGCGATTTATAAGGTGTGATTAAATTTTATGAGTTTTGGCTTTTGTGATTAGCATTGAATAAAAGCTTAGGAGAAATAAGGGCATATTTCTTTGGATGTATTTTTAAGATTATTCTTTGCTATGCTAAAATTAAAAATGGAGGTATAAGGTGTGAGTCCGTGATTGTTGATTTATTGGCATGTTATGGTGGTTGTGTTTAAAGAAGTGGAGCTAAAATGTGTAATAAAGGATGTTTATATTATTGCTCATTTATTTTTATTCTAACCCTAACTTGGTTGGATGTTTGAGAGTTGTGTGTGGTGATAGCTTGAAGGTTCAATTATATTCTACTCCAATAAGGTATGGGCACATTATTCTTATGAGTATGATTGGTGTATGTTTTCTAAAATAAGGTTGGAGTGAAAAGGTATTCTACTAGGTATCCTTTGGCTAGGTGTAAATCCTATTTTTTGGTTTGTTGAAGACTACTTATGCATTGTTATCCTCAAGGAGAGTTTTTGGTGAATGCATAATTTTTGGTTTGAGATAGTGGAAGCTTTGTGAACTAGGGTTTATATTTGTGAGTCTAGCTACTTGCATTGAGTTGGTGGAAACCTTGGTTGGCTGTTTTGAGTTTGATGGTTGAGTTGCTTCCATAGAGGTTGTTTGATCAAGTTATTGCTTTACTTGATTCATGATATTGGGCTTACTCCATTGAGTTGATTTGAGCAAGTTATTCTTTGCATTTGGTGATATTGTGTTGGTGGCTATTTTATTCAAATATCTTTGGAGGGAAAAGTATTTCTACTTGTTTCCTTTTCTTGTGATGATTGGTTGAATGCTTCAAGGTTGATGTTGAGTTGAATGGTGTTGGTTGACTAAACCTTGTTTGATGAGCATTGTTGTTGAAACCCTAATTGATGGTGAAAAGAACATGAGTATCATTGTTATGTGATTCTTTGCATAGTTGGAAATTGTTGGGGTTTCATGTTCTTGAAAGAAAACATTCTATCCTATCCATTTCAGATATTGAGTTGAGTTTTTATATTTGAGATTGAGATTAAGCTAAGTTGATTTGAGTTGAGTTTTGAGATTGGGAGTTGAGTATAGAACATATTGAGTCTCTAACAATTCTCTTTATGCTTCTATGAGTTTGACAAATCACATTGGGTCTCTAACAATTCACTTTGTGATTTCCTACTAAGAAAGTTTTTCTTGGTGAGCTTGCTGAGTTTTGGACAGGTTCCGGTGGGGACTTGTGAGCAGTTCTTGGATAGGTTCTAGTGGGGACTTGTGAGCAGTTTTGGATAGGTTCCGGTGGGGACTTGTGAGCGGTTTTTTGGACGAGGTTTCGGTGGGGACTTGTGAGCAGATTTGGGCAGGTCCTAGCGAGAGGACTTGTGAGCTGAGTTTGATAGTTCTATCAGAGAACTTGAGGACAGAGGTGCATTGGTTCTATGAGAAGAACCTGAGGACAGATTTGGAAAGTCTTTGAGAAGGCTTGTATGCAAAGGATTGATTTGTTCAAGAGTTGGGCAGATCTGACAGAAAGAGGAAGACTTGTACTAGACCTAAAAAAGATGTTAGATGCCTACACTAAAATCATAAAAATAATGGAAAAAATGCATTCAGAAGCCCCAAGATATTCAAAAATGTGTATTCTCCCTTTGATCCATCCATAAACCTAAAAATAAAGGTTGGTTCTAATTTTAATGGCCCCATAGGATGTAGAATAGCTTAGATGTTACGATATTTGAGGAGCCAAATCAGATCAACTTGGGAAAATTTGGAGTTTTTCCAAATTAAGCAAATTTACAACCTAACAACTAGGCTGTGAAATTGCTAGGATCAAACCGTTGGCTAATTTGGGATGAAAATCCAATCATTTGGTTTGGTGCGAAGAGCATTTTGAATTTTGGGGATACATGTTCTAGCTGCTAGGTCATAAAATCATGAAATAGGGAAAAACATGCCAAATCAGTTGGCACGTGTGGGAGAAGGATAAAAATTTGGAAGAGGGGTGATTTTATATATGTTAGGGAAGATAGGGAATTTGACATGGGTCAAATTTCCATGTCTAAATTTTACCCTCTCTTTGGTGCATTTATGGACAATAAATGCATCAAAGAAAGATGTAGACTCTTTTGACTGTGAGTGGAAAAGGAATAGGTAATTTTTGATGAAATACTAACATGAAGCCTATTGAAAATATGTATTTATTTATTTTTTTAATCATGAAAATTGAGGCGTAGGAAAAATTAAAGAATTTTTAATCTTTTCGGTTGAGGTGCCCCCTCAAGTTTCATGGTGAATGCAAAATTCCTCATGGAAATCGAAATTGCAAACAAAAAACTAAAAATGTGAAAATAAAATAAAAAAAGAGGGTTAAAAAGTAAATCAGGGCAAACCCTAATTCATTTTCACTACATGATTTGGGAGAAAAAGAGCTGTGGAGAAAATGGGAGTTCCTACACACTAAGATAATTTGGTATGAATAGGGGACGATGAAGTAGAAACAAGCATCCAAGTAAGTATAATTGCATATTTAGATACTTTTTGACCATTTACTTTTTCAATTTCATTGATGTTTTGTGGATTTAGAAGCGATTTTATTGCACAAAACCCTCACGATGAATTCACGGCCTGCATCATGAATTAATTTTCTATAGGAAAATTCTTCTTTCGTGTGTGAATTCATGAAAGACATTACAAATTCAAAGAAAGTAAAGTTGACTTGTGTAAATTTTGATTTATATTTTTTTCCATGTATGATGATTTTATGAACTAATATGTGCAAGTGTATCTCTTTTGATTGCAGTTTGGTACTCTCGAGAATTGTGAGTGGAGAGTGAAGAAATTTATGAGATGGATGTGAGACCTCAATCAGGAGGAGAGGATATGAAAGGAGGAGGTAGGACTCATCCACGTGGTCGAGATGCCTTAGGTTGAGGCTGATACAACTCTACTTATAGTGTTAGAAAATATATGGTATCTAGAGTCATCCACCTTTTGGTTACATATAGGAGAGATGAGTGTTACTCTTAATAATATCTAGAGGATCCCAGGATTCCCATAAGGAGAATGGAAGTATACCAGTTAGTTTTACAGGTAGTAGCTATGGAGAGATTGATAGGGGATAGCAAATTTCGAGTTTACCAGAGTGGCATCAATGATATTGATATGGGAGAGACACAAACCTTTTTAATACTGATGGTGGTGGTTAGTGGCATAGTGGGTGGAGATTTGATTGGCCGCATGAGTAGATGACACTTTCCATGGGATTTCATTGGAGTAGTCAGTGAGATGAGGGATTCAGGTCATCAATTTTCCTAGGCACCATTCATTTTGTGTTGCTTGTACCAAACATTATGGAATGTCATGTACAAGAAATACACCAACATTGTGGAGCTAGGAGCATATTGATGTGCGAAGGCCACATAGGATTCCTTGGGGAGAGTTGGAGGTAGATACAACAATGATATTTATATGGATTTATGTGAGGGGAGAGCATATTACATGGACAAGCAACTTAGATTCCATGAGGTAGGCGATAGATGATATTATGCCTCATCGGATCACCTAGCGATCATGGAGGATGCATCTAGGGTGGGACAAAGATGGTTTCAAGTTTGCTTAGGTATGATGGATATGATGGTTGTAGTTTGAGAAGGGAGATATGGAGCTATACCATTTTTATCAGGTGCAATGATAGTTTGTATTGGAGTAAGATATTCTAGAGATAGGGAATATCTCCTATAGATGAGTGTCTAGGAATCTAACAACTATTGTAGGAGATGCAAACATAGTTCAATCTAGAGAGATAGAGGAGGATGAATTTATCTATGTGGACCATGGGGTAGGTAATGTGGGATTTACAATAGGTTATGATCAGTGGTATTCTAGGATTTATTCTTCAAGTATCATTAGATTTTAACCATTGGGGAACCCTAGGATGGTATAAGTGGTGAGGGTGATGGCTCACTAGAGAGAGGGGTAGAGAGGTGGAATTGGACTGAGACTAGTCGATATTCTTTGATATGGATGAATAGGACAACATTAGTTGAGAGGAGGATAGACATATAGATCTAGGCAGGGGATGAGACACAACTACCATCATGTGTAGATTCCATAGCCATCACTGAGTATCCATCAACAACATGGCTCACTACCATAGTAAAAGGTTTCACCACCATAGTAACAAGATTAAATCGATAAGGGTGTTGATATGGATATTGGAGAGATGAGTAGTGCTAGAGATGTATCTACTTTATAGGTAAATATAGTTGGACTGAAGAGCCAAATAATTATACATGCAAGTTGGATTCATGCATTGGATGAGCTTACACATTCATAGACTCTGCTTGCATAGGCATAGGCATAGCTTGCATAGGTGTAGGCATAGTTGCAGCAAATGAGGAGTGTATCCTCAATTATTAGGTCAAACCACTCTATGAGTAGTAGTTTACATCACTATATACATGATTAGGTTATGTTAGCATGAGAAGTGTTAAAAATAGCAGCTCAATGAGAGGTATTCTACCAAACATTTTTTAGCTAGTTTTAGAGGGTCATAGGGTGAAATTACCCCTAGGTTTTGTTGCTCTGTATCACACTCGATCAAATTATTGAATAGTGTCCTAGGATACACTATTTAGGTGCCTTGGTCACTACCATATGAGTTTTAGAGCTCTAGGAGATCCATGGGATGATATGCTAGGGTTTATTTTTGTGGCATACTTCCCTACTGATTGAGTATACCATTTTTTTTTATTTTGGTATACCAATCGATCTCTATGTAGTGATATATATTTTCTTGAGATTAATACTATACTTCATTTGTTTGTCTTTTTATGTGTTATAAAAATGTGAAATATCTTTTTTGTTTTTGATGATCTTACATAATGATTCTTATAGTCAAGTTTTGATTTCTAATGCACTTTTGATCATGCTAGTCACAATATGATTGAAAAATAAGAATATGTGATGTAATGGGGTGTGATTGGTATTTGGAAAGTATTGTAATTTTATATTTGTAATGTGATTGATATTTGTAAAAAAAGTGTATTGGGAAATATTCCCTTACGATTTTTGTTGGCAATTTTGGGTTTGAGATCCTAGCTTCTTGTCTATGAGTTGTCATTGATGTCAAAAGGAAATGGCATTAATGTTAAGAGGATGTGTTGGCTTCAAAGGTGGAAGATTCCAAGAGAATATTTTTAAGAGAATCCGGAGAGATTCCATTGGCAAGGGTTTTTCATTAAAACCAAAATGGTTTTTATTAAAACCAATGGAGGTTCTCTTTATTATTTATTTAATTATTATTTAAAACCCTTCAAGGTTTTAATTAATTAATTATTTAATTAATTAAGGGAGAAATTATTTTTAATTTATTAAAAATACTTAAAGGTTTTTAAACCTTTTTTTATTCTTAATTTATTAAAATTATTTAAGGGTTTTTAAACCCTTTTTGAAAAGACTTTTGATTAATTTCGAAATGGTCTTTATTTTCGCCGACGTCAAGGTGTCTTCGAAGAGACTATTTATTCTCCAACTCCTAAGGTTGGAAGGCTAATTAATTCGAAATTCCCCGAATGCAATTTGCGGTGTTTGTGCTCTGTATTCGCTACGATCGAAGGAAGACTTAGAAGCACGTGCGGTTGAAAAGTCTTCGGGAGTTTTTTTCGAGGGTGAAGTGGAGGGAAGTTCACTTGTGAACTTCGTAGCCCGCGTGGGCTAGTGGCAGCGAAGGCTGCTGTTGGGCGCTGCATTGGCGGAGGTCACCGTTTCGAGTCTCGCGGGGGTGCTTTGCTAGAGTAACACACGTTTTTATTAAAACGTCTTTATGCCACGAAATTCGGAGTTTCTTGGACAGCGATTTATAAGGTGTGATTAAATTTTATGAGTTTTGGCTTTTGTGATTAGCATTGAATAAAATCTTAGGAGAAATAAGGGCATATTTCTTTGGATGTATTTTTAAGATTATTCTTTGCTATGCTAAAATTAAAAATGGAGGTATAAGGTGTGAGTCTCTGATTGTTGATTTATTGGCATGTTATGGTGGTTGTGTTTAAAGAAGTGGAGCTAAAAGGTGTAATAAAGGAAGTTTATATTATTGCTCATTTCTTTTTATTCTAACCCTAACTTGGTTGGAAGTTTGAGAGTTGTGTGTGGTGACAGCTTGAAGGTTCAATTATCTTCTACTCCAATAAGGTATGGGCACATTCTTCTTATGAGTATGATTGGTGTATGTTTTCTGAAATAAGGTTGGAGTGAAAAGGTATTCTACTAGGTATCCTTTGGCTAGGTGTAAATCCTATTTTCTGGTTTGTTGAAGACTACTTATGCATTGTTATCCTTAAGGAGAGTTTTTGGTGAATGCATAATTTTTGGTTTGAGATAGTGGAAGCTTTGTGCACTAGGGTTTATATTTGTGAGTCTAGCTACTTGCATTGAGTTGGTGGAACCCTTGGTTGGCTGTTTTGAGTTTGATGGTTGAGTTGCTTCCATAGAGGTTGTTTGATCAAGTTATTGCTTTACTTGATTCATGATATTGGGCTTACTCCATTGAGTTGATTTGAGCAAGTTATTCTTTGCATTTGGTGATATTGTGTTGGTGGTTGTTTTGTTCAAATATCTTTGGAGGGAAAAGGATTTCTACTTGTTTCCTTTTCTTGTGATGATTGGTTGAATGCTTCAAGGTTGATGTTGAGTTGAATGGTGTTGGTTGACTAAACCTTGTTTGATGAGCATTGTTGTTGAAACCCTAATTGATGGTGAAAAGAACATGAGTATCATTGTTATGTGATTCTTTGCATAGTTGGCAATTGTTGGGGTTTCATGTTCTTGAAAGAAAACATTCTATCCTATCCATTTCAGATATTGAGTTGAGTTTTCAGATTTGAGATTGAGATTGAGCTGAGTTGATTTGAGTTGAGTTTTGAGATTGGGATTTGAGTATAGAACATATTGAGTCTCTAACAATTCTCTTTATGCTTCTATGAGTTTGACAAATCACATTGGGTCTCTAACAATTCACTTTGTGATTTCCTACTAAGAAAGTTTTTCTTGGTGAGCTTGCTGAGTTTTTGGACAAGTTCCAGTGGGGACTTGTGAGCAGTTTTGGATAGGTTCCGATGGGGACTTGTGAGCAGATTTGGACAGGTCCTAGCAGAGGACTTGTGAGCTGAGTTTGATAGTTCTATCAGAGAACTTGAGGACAGAGGTGCATTGGTTCTATGAGAAGAACCTGAGGATAGATTTGGCAAGTCTTTGAGAAGGCTTGTATGCAGAGGATTGATTTGTTCAAGAGTTGGACAGATCCGACAGACAGAGGAAGACTTGTACTAGACCGACCGACCGTGTTTGGTACAGGTTGCTGAGCTGCTGTGGACGTGATCATAGAAGGCAGAGGTCTCTTAGGCTAAGCATTGAGGACAGGAGGTCTTCGATGGAAAGGAGTTCCACGTGCCGGCAAGAGGTAGAGGTAGTTGATCTTTTGAGGGATCATTTCCAGAGCAGAGGGGAAGGTATCTCCTTTGAGCAGAGGCTCATAAATTTTGATTGGGGGAAGGTATCTCCTTTGAGCAGAGGCTCATAAATTCTGATTGGGGGAAGGTATCTCCTTTGGGCCGAGGCTCATAAACATTGTAATTGGGAAGGATTCCCAAAGAACTTTGAGATAACTTTTAGAGAAAAGTTTTGTGGACGTAGCCCAGCCATTCTGGGTGAACCACGTTAAAATTGGTGTCACTTTGTGGATGATATTGTGCATTGCTTTGATATTGCTTTGGGTATATTGCTTTACTATTTTGAAGTATAAAGGAAAAAGTAAAAAGAGGTCTTATACTGTTCACCCCCTCTCTCAGTATAAGCTTGTGTTCTTCAATTGGTATCAGAGCAGGTGCCTTCAAAAAGTTTAACAGCTTGAAGGAAAAGCTAGTAAAGAACACAATGGATCATTCAAGTGGCAATGCAGCACCTATTCTTGATGGGTCAGATTTTGGTCTTTGGAGTGCAAGGATGAAGGTTCATCTAATGGCACTTGGGAATGAGGTTTGGGAAGTGATTGAAGATGAGTACACTATTCCCGAACATGGTCCTAATACTAAAGAAGAAAGGCTCCTACATCACAACAATTCAAAAGCAATGAATGCAATCCCGAAAGGCTTACATAAAGCAGATCTCACCAAAGTGATTCACTGCAAGACAGCTAGTGAAATTTGGAAACAGATTGAAGGTGGTTCATACAGGTGATACAAATGTCAGAAAGGCCAAGTTGAGACACTTCAAAGGTATGTTTGAACAACTCAAGATGAATGATGATGAAAATATTAGTGACTACATGCTTCGTATGGATGAGGTTGTTAACTCCATGAAAGACTTAGGTCTTGAGCTTGCTGAAAATGATGTTTGTGATAAGATTTTAAGATCTCTTCCTAATAGATTTAGTGAAAATATTTCTGCTATTGAGGAAGCTAAAGATTTGGATAAGTTGAAAAAGGATGAGCTCCATAGTATACTTGCAGCATTTGAGTTGAGAACTCAAGTGAAGGTTGATGTCAAGAAAGAGGCAGCTTTCAAGGCTACCAAGAATTCCAAGGGTAAACAACTTCAAGATAGTGATGAGTCTTCTAGTGATGAAGAGGCATATTACAGCAAGAAAGGCAAGTTCTCTAGAAAGCACAAAAGTATGAAAAATATAAGATGTTTCAATTGTGGAAAGTTTGGTCATTATGCTACCGACTGTACTGTTCCCAAGAATGAAAGTGATGAAGATAAACAAGATTCTAAGAGCAAGGATTCTGAAAAGCACAAGCATCACAGGAAAAACAAAGATGAGCACAACAATCAAGGAAAGAGGTATTCTCACAAGCACAAGAAGAGTTTCTACCTAGACAAAGCAAGTAAGTGTTCTAGTAGTGATAGTGAAAGTTCTTCAAGTGATAATGAAAATGAGATGTTGTTCATATCAAAAAAAGAGGAAGAACCGAAACATAGATTCATTATCATGAAATGTCTTAGATGTGGAAATTTTGGTCACCTTGAGGATGATTGCACAAATAATGATTTGGTTTCTAGTATGTATGAGGATGCTTCAGAAAACTATAAGGAAGATGCATGTATGGTTTTTGAAAAGGGTAGCACCTCTAGTGATAAGAAATCTGAAAAAGGCTTTGATGATTCAAAAAGCAAACAAATAGAGGAAGATATAGAGGAAGGTGAAGTAGATCTTGAAGGTGAACTTATTAGTGCTCTTAGTGCTTTGAAAAAGGAAAGAAAGAAGAATGCTAGACTCAAGGATAAGTTAGATGAATGTTGTATGGAGAGAGATGATCTTATAGAAAGTCTTGACTTCTCTATGGCTAAGACACAAGAACTCAAGGATGAGTTAGAGTCTAAGGTTCTTGAGTATAGTGAGTTAGAACAGAAAATGGCTTCTTTGAAAGAGGAAACTAAAGAGTACAAGGATAAGCTTTACAGGTTTCAAGATAGCTCCAAAAAGGTTAAGTCACTCATCAAAGGTCAAAGAAAGACAACAGATAAAACAGGCCTTGGTTTTGTTAAGCCACACAAGGAACAAGTTGGAGAGTCTAGTAAGAGACTCCAAAAGGAAGAGAGTTCTGATGAGGAAAGTATTTCAGAAAAGGAGTCCTTGAATGATAGATGCACAGAAATAGAAAACAGAATTCAGAATGAGAAGAAGAAGTTTTCATAACCTAAGAGGTCAATTAAAGGAAAGTTTCAAGGCAGATGTTTTGCTTGTCACAAGTTTGGTCACATGGCTTCACATTGCATGGCTCAAGTGAAGGAGGTAAATGACAGTTTCAGAAGTGCTAGTTACTTTCAAGGGTATTGCTACTCTTGTCAATAGTTTGGGCACAAGGCAGTTTATTGCAAGGCAAATAACAGAACAAGTTTGGTCGAATAGTTTGGCGTATCACGTTTGGTCGAACAGTTTGGTCGAAGTTTGGCCAGAACAGGTTTGGTCAGAACAGGTTTGGTTAGAACTGGTGGATTCAAAGATCAGGTTTACCTCAGAGAAACAACATCGTCAAGTGTTTCAAGTGCAACAATGAAGGTCACATAATCGGACAATGTAGAGCTGAAATTCCAGAATACAAGAACAGGAATAGTGGCATGATCAGGTCCAAGGATCAAGGCATGGACAAGAACAGGGATGAGAACAAGAACAAGAACAATGACAGGAACAGGAATATGGACAAAGAGTTCAAGAGAAGGCCCGACAAGGAAGTTATAGACGCTGATGATGATCAATGCCTAATGGGAGTTTTACTCCCACCCAAGAATTAATCACCTCATCAGGAGGTGGGGGAGGGACTAAGCTAAGAGGCTCATTCTTAGTCCCGAGCCCCAAAGGTGACCCTTTGCCATTGATGACAAAGGGGGAGAGATTTGAGTAAGGGGGAGAGCCTCAAGACAGGGGGAGCTGTTTATGTTGAGTTTCTCGTGTTGTTGAGAAGCATGGTTTGCCATCAATGACAAAGGGGGAGATTGTTGGCAATTTTGGGTTTGAGATCCTAGCTTCTTGTCTATGAGTTGTCATTGATGTCAAAAGGAAATGGCATTAATGTTAAGAGGATGTGTTGGCTTCAAAGGTGGAAGATTCCAAGAGAATATTTTTAAGAGAATCCGGAGAGATTCCATTGGCAAGGGTTTTTATTAAAACCAAACCGGTTTTTATTAAAACCAATGGAGGTTCTCTTTATTATTTATTTAATTATTATTTAAAACCCTTCAAGGTTTTAATTAATTAATTATTTAATTAATTAAGGGAGAAATTATTTTTAATTTATTAAAAATACTTAAAGGTTTTTAAACCTTTTTTTATTCTTAATTTATTAAAATTATTTAAGGGTTTTTAAACCCTTTTTGAAA
Organism: Wollemia nobilis; assembly: GCA_028583015.1. NCBI lineage: Eukaryota > Viridiplantae > Streptophyta > Pinopsida > Araucariales > Araucariaceae > Wollemia > Wollemia nobilis. The sequence continues at coordinate 11,701,138 of JAQPPZ010017052.1, forward strand.
AGACTTTTGATTAATTTCGAAATGGTCTTTATTTTCGCCGACGTCAAGGTGTCTTCGAAGAGACTATTTATTCTCCAACTCCTAAGGTTGGAAGGCTAATTAATTCGAAATTCCCCGAATGCAATTTGCGGTGTTTGTGCTCTGTATTCGCTGCGATCGAAGGAAGACTTAGAAGCACGTGCGGTTGAAAAGTCTTCGGGAGTTTTTTTCGAGGGTGAAGTGGAGGGAAGTTCACTTGTGAACTTCGTAGCCCGCGTGGGCTAGTGGCAGCGAAGGCTGCTATTGGGCGCTGCATTGGCGGAGGTCACCGTTTCGAGTCTCACGGGGGTGCTTTGCTAGAGTAACACACATTTTTATTAAAACGTCTTTATGCCACGAAATTCAGAGTTTCTTGGACAACGATTTATAAGGTGTGATTAAATTTTATGAGTTTTGGCTTTTGTGATTAGCATTGAATAAAAGCTTAGGAGAAATAAGGGCATATTTCTTTGGATGTATTTTTAAGATTATTCTTTGCTATGCTAAAATTAAAAATGGAGGTATAAGGTGTGAGTCCGTGATTGTTGATTTATTGGCATGTTATGGTGGTTGTGTTTAAAGAAGTGGAGCTAAAAGGTGTAATAAAGGAAGTTTATATTATTGCTCATTTCTTTTTATTCTAACCCTAACTTGGTTGGAAGTTTGAGAGTTGTGTGTGGTGACAACTTGAAGGTTCAATTATCTTCTACTCCAATAAGGTATGGGCACATTCTTCTTATGAGTATGATTGGTGTATGTTTTCTGAAATAAGGTTGGAGTGAAAAGGTATTCTACTAGGTATCCTTTGGCTAGGTGTAAATCCTATTTTCTGGTTTGTTGAAGACTACTTATGCATTGTTATCCTTAAGGAGAGTTTTTGGTGAATGCATAATTTTTGGTTTGAGATAGTGGAAGCTTTGTGCACTAGGGTTTATATTTGTGAGTCTAGCTACTTGCATTGAGTTGGTGGAACCCTTGGTTGGCTGTTTTGAGTTTGATGGTTGAGTTGCTTCCATAGAGGTTGTTTGATCAAGTTATTGCTTTACTTGATTCATGATATTGGGCTTACTCCATTGAGTTGATTTGAGCAAGTTATTCTTTGCATTTGGTGATATTGTGTTGGTGGCTGTTTTGTTCAAATATCTTTGGAGGGAAAAGGATTTCTACTTGTTTCCTTTTCTTGTGATGATTGGTTGAATGCTTCAAGGTTGATGTTGAGTTGAATGGTGTTGGTTGACTAAACCTTGTTTGATGAGCATTGTTGTTGAAACCCTAATTGATGGTGAAAAGAACATGAGTATCATTGTTATGTGATTCTTTGCATAGTTGGCAATTGTTGGGGTTTCATGTTCTTGAAAGAAAACATTCTATCCTATCCATTTCAGATATTGAGTTGAGTTTTCAGATTTGAGATTGAGATTGAGCCGAGTTGATTTGAGTTGAGTTTTGAGATTGGGATTTGAGTATAGAACATATTGAGTCTCTAACAATTCTCTTTATGCTTCTATGAGTTTGACAAATCACATTGGGTCTCTAACAATTCACTTTGTGATTTCCTACTAAGAAAGTTTTTCTTGGTGAGCTTGCTGAGTTTTTGGACAGGTTCCAGTGGGGACTTGTGAGCAGTTTTGGACAAGTTCCAGTGGGGACTTGTGAGCAGTTTTGGACAGGTTTCGGTGGGGACTTGTGAGCAATTTTTGGATAGGTTTCGATGGGGACTTGTGAGCAGATTTGGACAGGTCCTAGCAGAGGACTTGTGAGCTGAGTTTGATAGTTCTATCAGAGAACTTGAGGACAGAGGTGCATTGGTTCTATGAGAAGAACCCGAGGATAGATTTGGCAAGTCTTTGAGAAGGCTTGTATGCAGAGGATTGATTTGTTCAAGAGTTGGACAGATCTGACAGACAGAGGAAGACTTGTACTAGACCGACTGACTGTGTTTGGTACAGGTTGCTGAGCTGCTGTGGACGTGATCATAGAAGGCAGAGGTCTCTTAGGCTAAGCATTGAGGACAGGAGGTCTTCGGTGGAAAGGAGTTCCACGTGGCCGGCAAGAGGTAGAGGCAGTTGATCTTCTGAGGGATCATTTCTAGAGCAGAGGGGAAGGTATCTCCTTTGAGCAGAGGCTCATAAATTCTGATTGGGGGAAGGTATCTCCTTTGAGCAGAGGCTCATAAATTCTGATTGGGGGAAGGTATCTCCTTTGGGCCGAGGCTCATAAACATTGTAATTGGGAAGGATTCCCAAAGAACTTTGAGATAACTTTTAGAGAAAAGTTTTGTGGACGTAGCCCAGCCATTCTGGGTGAACCACGTTAAAATTGGTGTCACTTTGTGGATGATATTGTGCATTGCTTTGATATTGCTTTGGGTATATTGCTTTACTATTTTGAAGTATAAAGGAAAAAGTAAAAAGAGGTCTTATACTGTTCACCCCCCTCTCAGTATAAGCTTGTGTTCTTCAATTTTGATCAGTCAGCAATACGTCTCGAGGATGTGTGCTTGTGTATGACATTTTATGGAGGCTTCCCTTGTGTGTGGTCATGAAGTGGATCTTATGTGAGGTTTTTTTGTTATACTGACATTGAAGGGTTATGATCTAAAAGTGTTTGGAATTGATGTTTGAAAGTGACATTGTAGGTGATGAATAATGTATACCCTTAAGATTAGTTTTGATCAAAATTAAGGGGAGTAAAAGGAGGTAGTACAAGTGACTGAGCATGAATAATATGATATAGAGCTTATGCTAGGCATAATATTCCTAGTGTGAAGTTAATATAATAAAATCTTACTAGGTTTATGTCATGCCATCATCACAAAGTCCTTATGCAACTACATGACCAAGCAATTGGGTACGATCAATGTAAATTTTGTATATGATAGGTAATCATTCAATATAATGAAACAAATGACTGAGAGTGCATTGTAATAAAGTGGTATATAAGACTAACTATTGTTTTGGACTTAATTATTTATGCTAATAGTCATACAAATCCATGAAGATATAGTGACATTAGCCAATCAAAAACTCAAGGAGAATCTTGGTTATTTTTTAGATGAAGTTAAGTTTATCAAGAACCAGTGTGTGTGTTTTGTGCATTCCTTTTGTTAATACCCTAAGGTTTTAATACAATATTTATCCATAGTCTTCAATTTAAATGTAACACAAGATATCAGAATGCAGAAAGTCCAAATGGATTTATTAAAACTCAAGAATCATAGGCCACTTCGAGGGGGATTCCTCACAACTTTAAAAAATAAAGTATTTTCTCCTTGATACTATCTCTTTCGCTCTTACACATATTTATAGCATAACTATCCTAACCCTAACCCTACATCGGTTCAAATTATTACAATATGGTGGTTCACATTACAAGCCGATATATCAATTAACTATACTACTACTAATAATAATTAAATGTTAGGATGTGGGATCCTAACATGATTTCCCTCTTGGAAAAAGCTTTATCCTCAAATATGGAACTAAGGAAATTATTGCTAAAACTGATGAAGAACTTCCCAAGTAGCATCCTTAGGTGCCAATCCCTACCACTGAATCAGGACTTTGGTGATGCTGTGATTGATAAGTTGATGAGTGCATTGTTCTAAGACCACTTCAGGTTTGACCACTATGAAGCCATCCTCGGTAAATTTAGGTAACTCTATTTGTGCCTTCACTTATTAGCCAATGACCTTCTTGAGTCAATACACATGAAATACTAGATGATTTTTAAATACTTTGATATTTCTAGCTTGTATACTATTGGTCCTATGCGCTATAGAATTTTGTAAGGTCAGTAGAATTTTGGGTTAGTTTCTATGGATCCTTAAGATTGAGAGAGGTTTATCGATAAGGTTGAAGTCATAGGAACACCATATCTCCCTCTTGAAATTCATGTTCAATCTGTTGTTGATATGCCTACTATTTCATCCAATGTTGTGCTATGAGTAAATTCTCCTTAAGAAGATGAAAAATATTGGCCCAATTAGAAAGCTCAAAATCTACTGCTTGAACATTGGTGCTTCCAAGAATATAAGATGTGATTGTCGATGGTGCTTGGCCATACAATGCTTCATAGGGTGTCATTTTTATTATAGTATGATATGAAGTATTGTACCACCATTATGCCAAGGGAAGCCATTTAACCTGATGAACTAGTTGTGCATAAGTAAAGCAATATAAATAAGTCTCCAAAAATTTATTAACAATCTCTATTTTTCCATCAGTTTGGGGGTGATATGCTGAACTCATGCGGAGCTGAGTTCCTTGGAGCTTGAAAATTTCTTTCCAAAAATGACTAGTGAAAGTGGGATATCGATCACTAACGATATTTTATGGTATACCATGGAGCTTGAAAATGTTATCAATTAATAGTTAAGCCACATTAACAACCTTGTAGGTATGGGCTAAGGAGCAAAAGTGGGCATATTTGGACAATCGATCCACAACCACCATGATGAAAAATTTTCCATAAGACTTTGGAAGACCCTTAATGAAATTCATAAAAATGTAAATCCATGTTTTTATCGATATAGGAAGAGGTTGAAGGAGTCCTGGAGTACCCATTGTCTCTCCATTTTGTTGTTGGTAAACTTCACATTTTGTAATAAATTGTTTGATATCCTATTTCATTCCATCCCAATAAAAAGTTCAATCCACCCTCTTATATATTTTCAAAAACCCAAAGTGCCCTACTACAGGTGTAGCATGTAATTCATGGAGTATCTCCAATCAACATGAATATGTAGAAATCAGTACAATACATACTTTAAATTGAAGCATTCCATTTCTCCAATTGAAGTTAGGCTTACTATTGGGATCATGTTAAAGTTGATGAATTAATTCCTAAGTTGAACTATCACTCAACCATTCCTATGTTACCTTGTTTATCCATTGTGGAACTAGTGAAGAGAGTGCTTGCAATGTTATCAAATATTCAAATTTATGTGAAAGGGCATCAACGACCATATTTTCCTTCTCTTTACGATACATAATCTCATAATTATATCCCAATAATTTAATGATCCACTTTTGTTGCTCAGGGGTGGAGACACTATTCCACAAAGTACTTAAAACTATAATGATTTGTACAGATAATGAAATGTCGATCAATGAGATACGACCACCAATTTTGAATGGTATGAATTATGGCTAACATCTCCTTCTCATATGCTTATCGTGCAATTTTTTTTTTGAAAGTGCCTTGCTGGTTAAAGCCAAGGGTCTACCTTCTTGCATGAGAACTACACCAATTCCCAATCCAAAAGCATCACTTTCAATCACAAAGGTCTTGGAGAAGTTTGGCATGGCTAATATTGGGGTGGAACACATTGCTTCCTTTAATCTATGAAAAGCATCTTCAGCATTTTTTGAAAAAATAAATACATTATTTTTAAGTAAATCTATCAATGGGACTGCAATCTTGCCATATTCATTTATGAACTTATGGTAATACCTAGTCAATCTAAGAAATCCATGCAAGTTTTTTAATAATTTTGGGATAGGCCAATTTTGCATATCTTCAATTTTGTGGGGATCCACCTTAACCCCATATTCATAAATGATATGTCCCATATACTCAATCTCCTTCCACCCAAAATAATATTTTGAGTCTTTGGCATACAATTGGTTTTCACCCAATATTTGCAGGTCTTTTCCAAGTAAACCAAATGGCCCTCCCAAGTCTTGCTATAAATCAAAATATCATCAAAGAAAACCAAAATAAATTTCCTAATATAAGGGTGAAAACCTGATTCATCAAGCTTTGGAACGTTGAAGGAGCATTTGTAAGACCAAAAGTCATGACCAAAAATTCATAGTGTCCCTCATGGGTGTGAAAAGTTGTTTTAAGAATGTCTTCTTCTCTAATTCTAATTTGATGATACTTGTAGATACCTAAAAAATGCCATTTTGAGAAGAAAACCTATATGGACACCTTTTCAAGCCATATGACCCACTTGGGGCAGCCTTAGGGATTAACAATGTTTTTATCACTTTAGTAATATGGATTCCTCCTTTTTAGCCTAGATTTTCATACCTAAGAGTGACCTCTAGAGAATGCTATCCCCTTTAAAACCAATAGTCATGGTTGCACTACCCCAGGATGATCATGCTTGTAACAATATTAGAACCAGTGCCATGAGAAAAAATGGTTTCAATGGCCAAACAAGCCCAATGACATTTATAATCAATTTTAGGAAGTTTATAGAATGGTCTATTGCCCTTCTTGATCCTAACCACTTATTGGCTTCTCAAGGAAGCCAAAATTCCCATTGATAAAATCTATAAGAAGACCCTTTGGCTTTCATTAAAAATATCTCAGTCTAATACAATGAAGTGTTATAGGATTGAAGAGTAAAGAGAACAATTTGATCATAAGTGACAGAGTGCTATCCAAATCCAACCATGGATATTCAAATTGCATAAATGGATTTCCTTAGAGGTTGAAGATAAAATTAAACACTAATTTTCCATCAAAACATATTTATTTTGAGCCAATTTCTATGATTTAACTATGCTTCAAAGAGCACTATCCTTGAACATCAATTTGGTAAAACAACCCAAGAATTTACAACATTGATCATGAAGAAATAGCTAACTGTTTAGTGGCTGCTTCACCCCAAAGTGACCCATAGGCACAGTCGCTCTACCCTATGATGGACAGCAGGCCTGAATGCTTTAACCCATGATGACCTCTTAGTGAAATCTATCTTTTCTGTGCTTTGTAGTTACAGTAGATTTAGTAGTAGTTCATTTATGTTCTAGCATAGTTTTACTCAGTTTTCATGCATTTTTTTATCATTTTCAGCATCTTTATTTCAATTTCTTATCATGGATATGGACCTCATCATGAGAGGTTCCTTATTTTCCATTAACATATTGTAAGTGTTCTTGTGTGTAGGTTTCAAATCTCAGCAAGAACTATTAAACACAAATATTCATCAATATTTATCTCATCGTATGTAGGTCACAAGCAAACCCTCCCCGATAGTTAATTTTGAGGGTGCAAAGATCCTATGAAATACACCTACCATTGATATTTATTGTAAATTGTGTCAAATTGGTATATATCCCTAAGAGGGATATCTTTGTAATTTCCTTACGAAGGAATATTTCAATATAAATAATAAGGATACTATTTTGTTATTTCTTTGTCTTATGATGGTTACATGAGTATATTTTGATTTCATTAATCTTTAGGTGTTATATTTTTGTATATCTACAGTGGTGATCACGATCGGACCTTAGCTAAAATTTCATGATCTATCACTAACTAGATGTTTTCTTATTTTTCTTGAATTGCAGGTACCGCTCCTCTAGTATGGAATAGCTTGTAGGATCCATCATCCTCCCTTATGACGACCAAAAAACCCCACTTCTCTACCCCTTGATGACCTCAAAGCATAATAAAAAAAATTAGAGAGGTAGAAAATTCATCAGATGTGGGATTCCCTATGAGTTATTCTATACTTAATGTTCTTAATTTTCATAGTTAAAGTTAGAATCTTATCTTTTAATAAAAAAATATAGAAGAATATTTAAATTTGAAGTACTCTACTTGTGACCAATACTGGTTCCAACAACTTATGTTGTTGGCTTCTTCTGGGTCAAGCGATCCCTATTTTTGATTGCTTTTGTGTCAGATGACCTCTGTTGCAGATCATATTACACAAAGATGACCTCTATTTTCTAATTTTGTGGATTGCATGCTTGCTTCCTATACAAAGGCTGATATCATACTAGTGTTTGCAATTTTAAAAATTTTGAAATTAAAACTTTCTTACCTAGGAATTTGAAAATTTAAAACATTATTTCATGCATTAGCGAAAAATTATTGATTGCTCTATTTTGCATTTTTATTTTTTCATTAAATAGAACAAACTCAAACACACCATGAATCATATTAAACGTCAACGAGTTGGAATTCACACCCAACTGTTTATCAAGACTAACAATGGTGGCCTTCATCACCACCTCATTCGCTTGTTTATGAGTACTTTACCCCCTATTTTGGCCAAGGGCAATTGTTCAGCTATAGTTTCTTACATTTAATTTTGTCAATCCAGGTTAATCCAGGTAAGATTCTATTTTCTTTAGTCTTAGGTTTTGCAAGAAATTAAAGTTTGTAGGAAATTAAAGTTTGCAAGAAATAAAATAAAATAAAATTATGTTTAAATTAAATATGCAATTTAGACTAAGTCTATATGAGTATGTGTGGATCCACGTATGATTTACTAATGCATTATTTATCTAATGTTTCTATAGTTTTATGATATGCAATTTTAATAAAGTTTATGTTCTAATTTTATTTACCATGCTAGTGGGGGAAGAGATTTAGGGACGGAAGATGAAATTCCTCTAAGTATAAAATAAGTGGTAGGAGAAAATGAATCTTCTCTATGTATAGAAGAGGTGTTAGAGGAAGAGATAACTCCTCCCCAATGATGAAAGAAGGGGATGGAGAATGTGAATATTTGTTAATTATAGAAGGGGAATTACAAGAAGGTGGAACTCCACTAAATGTAGAAGAGGAGTAAAAATAAAGTGTAACTCCACTAGTGTAGAAGAGAAGTTAGAATGAAGGTGTAACTCCACTAGATGTAGAAGAGGAGTTAGAAGAAGGTGTAACTCCACTAAATGTAGAAGAGGAGTTAGAAGAAGGTGTAACTCCACTAGATGTAGAAGAGGAGTTAGAAGAAGGTGTAACTCCACTAAATGTAGAAGAGGATTTAGAAGAAGAAGATAGAATTCCGCTAGATGTAGAAGATGTGTGAGAGGGAGGTATAACTCCGCTAGATATAGAATATGTGTGAGAGGGAGGTAGAACTCTACTAAATGTAGAAGATGTGTGAGAAGGAGGTAGAAATCTGCTAGATGTAGAAGATGTGTGAGAGGGAGGTAGAACTTTGCTAGATATAAAAGATGTGTGAGGGAGGCAGAACTCCGTTAAATGTAGAAGATGTGTGAGAGGGAGGTAGAACTCTACTAGATGTAGAAAATGTGTGAGAGGGAGGTAGAACTTTGCTAAATGTAGATGTGTTTGGAGGAAGATAAAACTCCCCCCAAATGTGGAAGATGTGTTGGAGAGAGATGACGATCCCTCCAAATGTGATAGAAGATATGTTGGAAGGAGATGAAACTCCCCCAAATGTGGAATTTTGGAGAAAGCAACTATTAAGAACCACCAAGTGTGTTTTGGAGTTGTGTTTGATGGTTTTGTAACATGTGTTGTGATCCAAAAGATGCGTGGACATGACAAAAATGAATACAAAAAAGTAATAAAATGGTTTTTGTTTTGTGTGTTTTGATGATAGTAATATCCGACCTAGCAACAAACCATAGGAATAGCAACAAACCATAGGAATGGGTGAATTCTACTTGAATTAAGTATGTCGTAGCATAAAACCTCCTACAACATCCAAAGGTATGCAGAATAGAACAATGTTTCCAATGGGCAAATGTCTACCTAGATGGAATTCGATACAGTAAAATGGTATCCAAATGGGGAAGACTTAAAATGCACTAATGAGTCAATATACTCTTGTGAAGAGAGGTCACATTGTCAATGTGCTACTACCGGCTAAGCTTGGCTTTCGCTTAACCCTCACATTTAAGGCATGCACAATAACGAACAACTGCATCGACTAATAATTTTTAAAAGCCTTGTGGTAAAGGGCCTTTCTAAAACTACCTACTTTGAAGGTACCTTCCAGTGATTAAATTTGGATAAGAATCTCTCAAGAGTAAGGGATCATCCGATGATGAAGTTCGGTCAACCACTCTTGGGGGGATACTATGGTGACTAAACGGGGGGTGAGTCGGTGGAGGGTAGAACTCCGACCTCACCAAACTCAAGTGTTGAATTGGTGATGAAATCCAATTCGGATTGGAGATGAAAGCCAATCCTTACACTATTTTTGTTGGAATGTGAGTGTGTGGTGTTTGTTTGACACAAATAGTTTTAGAAGCAAAACTACCCTAAATCCCTTTTCAAAATAAATCTAATCTAAAATACCTTTTCAAATGAAATTTAACCTAGGATGCTTTTGAAATAAATGCTAGAGTAAAATTTTTGGATTTTTGATCTTTTGCATTTTTTTGATGTTTTGCATATTTTGATTTTTTTTTGTTTTTTTACGTTTTTTTGATGTTTTTGCTAAGGTTTTGATTATTATTATTTTTTTTTTGCGAAGTTTTTGTTTTGATTTTTTTTGCAATTTTTGTGATTTTCTTTTTTTCTAAGTTTCTATTTTGTTGATTTTTTTGAATTTTGCTAAGTTGTTTTTTTTTATATGTTCTTGATTTTTTTTGTGTTTTTTGATTGTTTTGCTAAGTTTTGTCTTCTTTTTATGTTTTTGATTTTTGACATTTTTTTTTGTTGACTTTTTTGTTTTTTTTTTTGTTTTTTACGTTGATTTTTTTTTGAGTTTTATAGTTTTTTTTTTCATTCGCTGTGTTTGTTATTTTTCTTGGATGGGTTGTGTCATTTTTTATTTAATGCTAGTTTTTTTTAGTGATGTTTTTGTTTTTTTTTGGTAGAATGTTTGATTATGTTATATATATATATATATATATTTTTTATTTTTTATGTTTTGATTTTTTTTACATGTGTTTTTTTTTTGTGGTGTCAGGCCTGCCATGTGGCAGGCTTGATGCCAGCTTGTGATAGACAAGCTCTAACAAACCTATCACTGGCCTGATAGCCCTGACATGGGCCTGTTACGCCCTTACAGGTGGTAGGACCACTCACTAGAGTGGCCCTTGTGGGGGTGGACATGGGTCGTTCTCAAGCGCAACCCAAACATAGGGGTCACGCAGTGCAACCCCTTGGGTAGAGCAGTGGTGGACCACGTGGTGGTGCATGGACCATGGGATTGGATGGAGACAGGGTAGTGCAACCTAAAAAGTAGGCCATGCAAAGGGAGGAGGTCCGCTAGGGTCAAGTAACAATGGGGGAATAGGAAAAAGGGAGGTGCAGCCCTTGTGTTGACCATGCGTGGGGAGGAAGTGGAAAGCATGGCCCATAGAGTGGGTCATGTATTGGGGGGGAAAAGGGAGGCATGACCCCTGTGTGGGCCGCACAAGGGGGAGGAAAATGGAAGTTGAGGGGAAAGGGAAGCATGACCTGTAGAGCGAGTAACGAGTTGGGGGAAAAGGGAAGTATGGCCCATCAAGGAGGCCATGTGTTGGGGGGAAAATGGAAGCATGGCTTGTAGAGAAGGCCACACATTAGGAGGGGGAAATAGGGGGTATGGCCTGTGAAGCGGTCCATGCATGAGGGAATGAAATCCAAGCCACACACAACATAGTCATGGTGGGAGGGAGGGCTATGAGGGGGTGAGGGGAGGTAGGGTTGTGCTCAAAGTGTTGCTCGTGGTAGGGGTAACCCTTGTGCAGGGCCACAAGAGTGGGGTAGAGTGGGGAAATGGTAGCTAAACCATGTGTAGCATGACCATAATGGGAGGGAGGGCTATGAGGGGGGTGAGGGGGTTTTGAGTGGGGGATAGTAGGGAGGGCCACAATAGCTCGTGCTTTGCATGTGATCGCTCGATCAGAAGGGGGAGGGGTATGAGGGATGGGGTGGTTGGCTAGCCAGGAGGTGGCTGGTTGGCTATGGGGGTGTGAGGGGATGGTTGAAGCCAGGGTAGGGGTTTTGACAAGGGAGCCATGATGGCCTTGCCAGGATTTTTTTTTTTTTTTTTTAAGATTGAAATTAAATAAATAAACATAAAGCAGCTACAATTTTTTTTTGTTTTTTTTTTTTTAGTTTTATTAAGAAATAAATAAAAAAATAAAGTAAAATGTACTCTACATTTTTTTCTTCATAAAATTTACAACAACAATTTTATTTGTTTATTTATTTATTTTTTTAAACAACATAAAAAAATTAGCAATAAAAAAGAAAACCATGTATAATAGTTTTTTTGTTTGAAAAAATAATTACAATAGTAAGTGCTTTTTTTTTTTTTTTAAACAACATAAGAAAGTAGAAATAAAAAAAGAAAACCATGAAAACCATATACAATAGTTTTTTTGTTTGAAAAATATAATTACAGCAGCAAGTGTTTTTTTTTTGTATTAAAAAAAAGGATTTTTATAGCCACAAGTAATTTATTTTAGCTATACATGTACGAATTTTATGATACCTACCTGTAAGACTTCAACTTTATGGGGGTGCCACTAGGCATTCTAGAATGAAGCACATGGAAAAATATGTCCAAAACCTTCCTTGCATTATTCAGTGTATATGGGCTTCTTGCTCGTGTGCCATCGATGTTGAGGTGTAGATCTTGTAAACCTACAAAACCTATACAAGGGAGCTAATGTAGCATGTTGCTTGCTTTGGATCTTCTTTCCAAGTAGATGCTTGATGTTGCGTATCCTAGACCATTCTAGTAGAGTCTGGGTATGTAAAATGGAGGATTCTTAGAAATGGAGAAGAAGGCACTCTATTTATAGAATTTTCAAAGGTTAAGGGAAGGGCTGAGGTGTCCCATGAGGTGTCCTCTATGAGATGTGCAATGTGAGGTGTCCCCTAAGGTGTCCCTATGAGGTGGACCTTATGAGGTGTCCCCTGAGGTGTCTTGCCTCATAAATGTGTTTGGTGAGAAAATATCTCACCCATCCACATGTGTGATGAAGACAAATATCAAGAAATATCAGGATGAGAGAGATGGTAAGGCTAGTCTAGGCTAGGCTAGGCTAGTCAAAGTAGACTAGGTGAGGTGGTAGTCTTAGCTTAAATCAATATTAGATCTAATTAAGCATGTGTTTAGCCATAAAGCATACTTTGACCAAAAATGTTGACTTTTGACCATAAAGTGCTTTTTGACCATGGTGGAGGATTCAACCTTAGTTGAGTTATGAACGAGGTCGCATGAGGACCCATAATTAAGTGTAAGAAGGGGCTTATCTAGCCCAAGGGGGCTAAGGATGATGAATAGTGATTTGGAGCCAATTTATGCAATTTTTGAGGGTTTTGCAAATTGATTGGTCGTTATGGTGTGAGAAGTGGAAATGTGCGACTTTTGGGTGTCTACATATATATATATATATATATATATATATATATATATATATATATATATATATATATATATATTAAATTCGTAAATATATATTTCACTATTTTATTTATTTAAAATTTGTACAATTAGCATCTTGAATATATATAATATTAAACATGAAAATTATTATTTATAAGTGTTATATTATGGAAAATATTCATATATTTTATTAATTATATTTATATATTATATTTTTGTACTACTCCCTCAAAATGTATTATAAATTCCGAACATATTTTTATTTACCTCCTCCCCCAAATTATATTTTTGGCTATATAGCCAAAACAAAATGAAGAGGGTTTTATTTTTACTATGGTGAATGACATATAGTAATAAGTTTTATTTATGGGGGATTATTCTAATTATATATATATATATACTTATTTATTATCATTATTTTTGTGATTATGCTTCCTGAATTTCATTAAGGAGTTTCCAAATGAGAGAAAGGTGATGATTGTAAAACTTGATATCAGTCATCAATATCAAGGCTTATATAGTTTCAACACTAGTCATGAATAGAAAAGTAGGATATATTATGATGGCCTTTCTTTTCTTTGGTTGTTCTTATAGGGCCACATTTTTGTAGGATAGAACAACCTATATAGGAAATAGAAATATGCTTATAACTTTTGCTTGTTTATGATATTCTAGAGTTGTTTCACGAAGGCTCAAAACATCCTAGTAACCTTAAACAAATTCATCTATTCATCTCACAAATCAATATGATGTTAAAGTTATCCTAATATTTTCAAGCCTCTTCAAGGACCAACTATGTGTGAAGTGAATGTTCATTTCCCATCATGTGTAAATATTGAATAAAATAATGGTCACTTATGCCAACAAGCTAGATTATCTATGAGTATCCATAGGTCTTGTCCAGACTTAGCGTGTTATAATCACAATGACACTGAGAGGGGGGGTGAATCAGTGTGTTCTTTAAAAACTTAAAAGCAATTTAGACTTTTAAATAAACAGCAGCAGATTAAAACAGAAATAATAAAAGTACTAAGAGCATCACACATAACACGACATTTTAACGAGGTTCACCGATGTGGCTACTCCTCAAAAGGACTGCTTGGACTACCATCCAAATCCAGTCAAATGCAAAGCTCCAACTTTACATAATCATTCACCAGCACCAACTGGTAAGAGGCACCAACCCCTAAGTTTTATCTGCTACAACGGAATGGAGCACCAACTCCAATTTTTCCAGCACCAAGCTGGAAAGAGGCACCAACCCCTTTTTCAAGCTACAACTTGAAGATAATAATAAAAATTGCAGAATGTAAACTTTCACCTCAATTATCACGATCTGCTATTTTTCTGCGATCTGCTGCTTGTCGGCATTTGACTGCTTGTGAAAAATGATTCGCACTTTTTCAACCACTCCTCTATATCTCTCCGCGTTCTCTACTGCAACTTCATAGAAATATCACTTCTACAGCCAACACACTGTCATTTCACACTCGAAACACGACTTCTGCATACCGCGTTCTTATCTTCTCTTCGCACCACTCACTCTGTTGCACCCGAACTTCATACACATATATCACATCACGCTGCTACTTTTAAACTCGAAGAACCCTTGCTTTTATAGAAGAAATTTTAGAGGCAAACCCTAGAAGAACGTTGACTGAGAAACCCTAGAATTTGTCAGCTGCCAAACCCTAAAATCCGTCGGCCTAGATTTAACTTTGTCGGCCTCAAACTCTTCTCCACCTTCGTTACCTTCCTGTAGCTTATTGCCGCGAAATAGTAACACGTCGGCCCTTTTTAATTTAATTTAATATTCTAATTTAAATTTTTAATAAAATAAAAATTTAAACTAAATATTTAAAATTAAATATCTTCAACACCGGGGCATCTTTTTCAACAAAACGAAGAGCCAACTTGGGTTTTAAGAAAAACCCATTTCAAGTCTGTTATCCACTGCATCCTTGGATCTGACTACCTATGTTGACAACAATGACAATCCTTCTTGCTCAACAATCTCCCCCTTTGGAATTGTTGGCAACACCTGTATACATTTTTGTAACTCTTCTCCCCCTTTGTCAATAATACCAAAGGGCTGCTGCAGACTCTCCCTGTGTCCATCCTCAATCTTCTCAGGCATAGTTTGACTCCCCCTGAGTCCATCCTCACACTTCTCAAGCACAATTTGACTCCCCCTGAGTCCATCCTCAAACACTCAAGTGCTCCCCCTGAGAAGGTGATCCCTGTAGCTAGTCACTTCTTAGGAAGTGTGACTACTCCTAATTTGCTTCGAAGATACTCAAATACTTCCTTGGGCAAAGGTTTTGTAAAAATGTCTGCTACTGTTCTGTAGTTGGGACATAGTCCAATTCGACTTCTCCTTACGCAACTTTGTCTTTCAAGAAATGATACCTTATAGCAATATGCTTTGTCCGTGAGTGCATTCTCTGGATTCTTAGAAATGTTGATTGCACTGGTGTTGTCACACTTTACTGATATTGGTTCACTAAAATTAATACCAAGATCTTTCAAGGTCTGTTTCATCCACAAAACTTGTGTGCAACATGTTGCTGCTGCAATATACTCTGCCTCGGCTGTAGATAAAGACACTGACTCTTGCTTCTTACTGTGCCATGCAACCAATCTGTCCCCCAAATAGAATGCTCCTCCACTGGTACTCTTCCTGTCATCAACACATCCAGCCCAATCTGCATCTGAATATGATATAAGAGTGAAATATTTGCCTCTTGGATACCACAATCCATACTCCATGGTGCCTTTGAGATACCGAAAAATCCTTTTAACTTCTGTTACATGAGTCTCTTTGGGACTGGCCTGAAATTTGGCTACCATGCACACTTCCTGCAAAATATCAGGTCTGGTTGCGGTTAAATATAGTAAGCTTCCTATCATTGATCTATACATGGTTTGATCTACGGGTGGAGATTTGTCTTCTTTACTTAACTTACGACTTGTTGTCATGGGAGTCTTGGTGGCTTACTATCCTCCATAGTGAACTTCTTTAACATCTCTTTCACATATTTGATTTGGGAAATGAATATACCTTTCTCATTATGATTAATCTGTAGTCCCAAAAAATAAGACAGTTCACCAATCATTGACATTTCAAATTCATTATGCATCTTGTTTGCTAGGTCTTTACAAGATTCATCTTTGTTGCTACCAAATATGATGTCATCCACATAGACAACAAGAACAATGAGATGCCCATCTTCTATTTTCACATACAGATTGTTGTCCACTAAACCTTTCTTGAATCCCTGTTGAGAGAGATAATTATCTAGCCTAGCATACCATGCCCGTGGTGCTTGTTTTAATCCATACAGTGCCTTCTTTAATCTGCAGACAAGGTTAGGATCTTCACTGATTTGAAAGCCATCTGGTTGTTCAATATAGACTTCTTCTTCAAGTTTCCCATTTAAAAATGCAGATTTAACATCCATCTGATAAACTCTGAAGTTCTTGTAAACTGCTAGTGCCAAAAACATCCTAATAGCTTCTAATCTAGCTACTGGTGCGAAAGTCTCTTCAAAGTCAATCCCTTCGACCTGTGCATAGCCTTTGCAAACCAGTCTTGCTTTATTTCTAATGACTTGACCGTTTTCATTTAACTTGTTGCGAAATATCCATTTAGTGCCGATTACATTCTTGTTTGCAGGTCTAGGTACTAACTCCCAAGTTCTATTCTTTTCAATCTGATCTAACTCTTCATTTATTGCCTTCATCCGGATTGTCATCTTTGCTTGCTTCATCTATGTTTTTGGGCTCAATCCTTGGATAAAAGAGAGTAATTACTTATTACTTTCTTTCTTGTCCGAATGCCATTGTGGGATCTCCAATTATTTGGTTTCTAGGATGATTTTTCTGCCAATTGCCCATTCTGAATTTTTTGTTTTCTTGTACCTCTGAGCCATCCGATAAGTTATCTGCATCAGCCGTATCTGTATTTTCTGTGTCATGTACTTCATCTCCTTCAATGACTTCTTCGTAGATTGGATAGTTTTCTTGAAAATTAACTATTTGTTTCCTCCCTTCATCGAATTTAACGTCTGCACTGTCCACAATTTTCTTGAGTCTCTTGTTGTAGCATTTGTAAGCTTTCTCTGTGTGGAGAATAACCAACAAACACACCTTCATCTGCTCTATCTTCAAACTTTCCAAGATTGTCATCTATTTTTCTGATGTAGCACTTGCAACCAAATACTTTGAGATGTTTTGTTGTTGCTTTCCTACCAAACCACAGCTCATACGGAGTTTTGCATTCATGAGTTCTTAACATATACATGTTCTGAATGTATACTACTTCTTTCCAGAATCTATCTGCTATTTTGCTTTCTGCCAGCATGGTGCGTGCCATTTCTTGAATTGTTCTATTTTTCCTCTCTGCTACACCATTCTGCTGAGGAGTTCTGGCTGTTGAATATTGTCTCCTGATGCCATATTTTTCACAGTATTCTAAAAATTCATTCGAAATGAATTCTCCTCCTCTATCGACCGCAAGCATTTAATCCTTTTCCCTGTTTCATTCTCTACCGGATGTCCGAAAGTTCGAACATTTCAAAGGCTTCGATTTATCTTTTAAGAAGAATATCCAAGTCATTACGGAAAAATCATCAATGCACAGCATAAAGTACTTGTCACCGTTTATGCTTTGAGTCCTCATGGGTCCGCATAAGTCTGTGTGAATAAGTTCCAAAGGCCTGCTAGTGTGATGTTCTTTTGTTTTAAATGAAACTATTGGTCTGTTTACCCTTCTGACATGAAGCACACATACTATTTGTAGGTTTTTTAATGATTGGAATATCTCTCACTGCTTGTTTAGCGCTAACTCTTACCAGATTATCAAAACTTATGTGTCCAAGCCTCTTATGCCACAACCAGTTCTCTTCTTCTTGTCCCATGAAACACATACCTTCTAAAAATTCCGATAGTGTGTACAGATTGCCGAGACGTCCTTGAGCCGGTTGCTATTAATTTCCCGTTCTTTGTTTTTCGACTTCACAACCACTGCTTCTTGAACACCACTTCATGTCCTTTGTCATAGATCCGACTCACACTTAACGAGGTTATGTTTTGGACCATCCACATATAGAACTTCTTCGACTTGATTTTCCCTTCACTTATTTTGACCGATCCTTTACCTATTATTTTGGCTCCATCATTATTGCCGAACTTCACGAACCACCCTCATATTTCTGAAGATTTTCAAATTTTTGTCTATCACTGTCATATGACTTGAGCGACCACTATCAAGAATCCACGGTACATATTTATTACGAGCTCTAAAGCAGTCTGCACTATTAAGGATTCCTGTTCTTTCCTAAGTTGTTTCTTTTGTTTCCATTCTGTCTTAACTATGTTGTTGGGTTCTAGCTGAGATTTTCCCTTTTTAGAATTTTGCATATATCCTTCAGAAGAACTACTATTGTGTTTTGCCTTATATGGTTGAGTTCTTCTTTTTCGAGGTTGAAATGAAACAGGACATACTACGGCAATTTACGGCAATATGCCCAAAGTTGTGACACTTAAAGCACTCTCTTGCATAATTCATTAAAGGAGCAAACACATTTCTACTAGTGAAACTTCTTGGACCTATATTGTATTTGCGATCGGCAATTTTATGCCCATAATTATTACATTTAAAACAAAAACCATAGAAATAATGAGTAAACCTGAAAGATGGTCTTGGCCAGGTTGTTGTTGGAGCCTTGGATCTTCTATTCTTTTGATGTGTGACCTTAGTAAAGCCATCATTGTCAGTTGTCATTTCAGGTCTGGCATTATATCTTTCTTTTGCCTGATTCGTTTTACTTTCCACAGCCTGTTTCTTGTCTTTGTTCTTTTCACTTTCAACATTGCTTGTTTTTGGTTCAGTTGATGATTCTCCTTTAGTAAAGCCGAGACCAAATTTGATGCCTGTGGATCTTTGATCGCTCAGAATTTTGTCCAGTTTCATCGAGCTTTCTTCACGTTTTAGATGACAGTTGATTTTTCGATCCAGCTCTTGTATTTGTATTCGGAGACTCACATTTTCTTCTTCCAATTTGCGGCAGTGGTCTATCTTCATAGAAACACTGTATTTCCGGATCTTGAGACATTTTCTTGTATTCTTCGATCTGTGTTTTTAAGCGGCAATAATGTCGTTTGCATCCTTAAGTTTCCTTGTCGGTTTTTCATTCTTCTTTTTCTCCGATTCCCATTCCGTAAGAGCGGACACTAGCTCACCCTCTAAATCAACTTCGGCCTCAACTTCTTCAACTTCAGAGTTCATCCCCTCTATGTTCTCTGATTCGTCTATTTCAAACGCCATAAAAAGAGCCTCACCTGTTCCTTCTTCAGAGTCTTCACTGGAACTGTCCTCTGAAGATTCTACATTTTGGGAGATAAAGCTTTTCTTATTAAACTTACCTTTTCTGAAATTTGATTTCTTCCTCCATTCTCCTCTTTCTTGATGCTGAGTTTCTTCACCTTTGTTTTTGTCATTGAAAGGACATTTGGTAGCAAAGTGTCCAATGCCTCCACATATGAAACATTTAAGAGGTAGCATTCCTTTGTATTTTCCTTTTCCTTTCTTTAGCTTTCTTACAAAATTTGCTTCCATTATATCTGAATCATTTTCTTCTTCAGATTCATGTTTTGTGCTTTTGCCTTTTTGAGCTTTGAAGGCTGCTTCTCTATCTGTGGGATTAGACTTTCCTATTCTCATTTCAAAAGCAGTCAAGGACCCATGCATCTCATCCATACTAAAATGATTTAAGTCTTTGGCTTCTTCTATGGCTAGAGACTTTAGAATAAAATCTAGGAGGAAGTGATCTCAATACCTTTTTCACAATAGCGGCATCGGTTAATTCTTCGCCGAGACCTCTGATTGAATTTGTGATCCCATTGACTCTTTGCATGAAAGTCTCTATGTTCTCATCATTGTCCATCTTTAAAGATTCGTATTGAGCTCGGTGTGCTTGAAGTTTAGCCTCCTTGATCCTGTCATCTCCTACAGTGTCTGTTGGAGCGGTGGCAGGAGCTTTGTAACCATTGACTACCGCACCCCAGATGTCAAAGCCCAACGCACTGAGATAAGTCTGCATTCTAATTTTCCAGAACGCATAGTTTGTCCCATCAAACATTGGCGCTTTGTTCGAAGAGAATCCTTCACCACTTGCCATTGTGTAAATTCCAAGATCACCTTAGTTGTTTAAGCCTCTTCAGGTACTTGGCTCTGATACCAATTGTTATAATCACAATGACACTGAGAGGGGGGGTGAATCAGTGTGTTCTTTAAAAACTTAAAAGCAATTTAGACTTTTAAATAAACAGCAGTAGATTAAAACAGAAATAATAAAAGTACTAAGAGCATCACACATAACACGGCATTTTAACGAGGTTCACCGATGTGGCTACTCCTCAAAAGGACTGCTTGGACTACCATCCAAATCCAGTCAAATGCAAAGCTCCAACTTTACATAATCATTCACCAGCACCAACTGGTAAGAGGCACCAACCCCTAAGTTTTATCTGCTACAACAGAATGGAGCACCAACTCCAATTTTTCCAGCACCAACTGGAAAGAGGCACCAACCCCTTTTTCAAGCTACAACTTGAAGATAATAATAAAAATTGTAGAATGTAAACTTTCACCTCAATTATCACGATCTGCTATTTTTCTGTGATCTGCTGCTTGTCGGCATTCGACTGCTGCTGTGAAAAATGATTCGCACTTTTTCAACCACTCCTCTATATCTCTCCGCGTTCTCTACTGCAACTTCACAGAAATATCACTTCTACAACCCGACTGTCATTTCACACTCGAAACACGACTTCTGCATACCGCGTTCTTATCTTCTCTTCGCACCACTCACCTTGTTGCACCCGAACTTCATACACATATATCACATCACGTTGCTACTTTTAAACTCGAAGAACCCTTGCTTTTATAGAAGAAATTTTAGAGGCAAACCCTAGAAGAACGTTGACTAAGAAACCCTAGAATTTGTCAGCTGCCAAACCCTAAAATCCGTCGGCCCAGATTTAACTTTGTCGGCCTCAAACTCTTCTCCACCTTCGTTACCTTCCTGTAGCTTATTGCCGCGAAATAGTAACACGTCGGCCCTTTTTAATTTAATTTAATATTCTAATTTAAATTTTTAATAAAATAAAAATTTAAACTAAATATTTAAAATTAAATATCTTCAACATCGGGGCATCTTTTTCAACAAAACGAAGAGCCAACTTGGGTTTTAAGAAAAACCCATTTCAAGTCTGTTATCCATTGCATCCTTGGATCGCTACTACGTAAGGATACCTTACTGCTAGGCGGGTTTCATTCAACCCATTACTGTAATGAGGATCACCCATGGTTTTTGAGACACTAAGAATTCCAAGGATTCAAGCTCTTCATCCTTCTTTTTTTAGACACCTAAAATATGTCATGTTTAGGAGAATACTCATATGGGCACATCTGTAGACCATATGATCAATATTGGACCTTTCCAAGAGCAAGTAGTGGTCCTAACCATTAAAAATGAGCAGTTCTAGCCCATTCAGGTGTAGCTACTATCTATTAGAGCAACCTCAAATCCTGGTCAATCAAGCTGAGAGTAGCCATAGCTAGTCACTACTGATGATAGCGGCTAGCACTAAAACATAGACTACCATCAAGGAGAGCCCAAATCACGGGTGGAGATAGCAGTTTGCATGGTTTATAAAGGGATTTTGATGAGGAACTCCTAGAGTTCCTCTTGACTATCCCTTCAATGCTAGTTTGTGACTGAACCTTCTTCTTTGACGGTCAATTTGCATGTAGATCTAGATCTAGATCTATATATGGATCTGAATCCAAAGAGACAACATATGTAGACTTCCAAAAAGATAAAATATGCAAGATCAGAGAGAGCTTTGTGTAGTAGAGCCCTGTTATATTGGAGAGAAAATCCACGCCCATTTGAGGAGCATCAAAGTGTCATATGATTGAGCTACGTCTATGCACCTACATTTAGATCCATCATTCCTAACTACCAACCAATGTACCATACACAACAAGTGACCCTTGAACATCAATTTGAGCAAGGATCAACTGTCACAGCCCCTAAAATCTAAGGTAAACCTTTTAGTTTAGTGATCGTTGTCTTCGACAATGGCCCATAGTCATGGCTGCTTGGAACAGTAGCGACTAGGGTCTGAGATGTCATTTCCTTTGTTTTAGCTTAGATATGTACTTGCTTTTTATTTCATTACATAGCTTTAGCATAGATTTGATTCTTGCAATGCATTTACATTAATATTTTTGAGTTTTACATGTGTATATTGCTTATATCCACTACATTTTAAATTATATTATGCTTATTTATTGTGTTCATCATATTTTCTAATAAAAGCCTCATTAGGAGAGGCTTCCCGTGCTACTAATAGTGTTCTATTATTTCTATACATGCAGGTTATAGGTTCATAGGACCAATTCAAGGTATTCAATGCATAAGACTCCAAGACGAGTGAAGGAGAAGGAGGTATCTATAATCCCTCATACAAGTTCATGTACGATATCAAGAGGCCTATAGAAGTGCATCATCCCCTTATGGGGGATTATCCTCACCATTATTCTACTTGTAATTTATTGTATCAAAATGGGTATCCCTCAGAGGGGCCGATTTGTAACCGAATTCAAGTTGAATAAATAAAATGATCTTTCTTTATTTGTCATTTTTCATGTTATCTGTGCTTTATGGTCCTTCATTTGATATAATATTGCAAGTAGAATAGGTGTGCATGCTTCCTAGGGTCACACACTTTTATTTAGAATACTTGCTCATTTTGAGAGGGCGCAAGGAATTTTTCTTGCTATTTGGAATTCTTGCTTATTTTTAGGGGAAGCAAGAAGATAATTTTGGGATACTCTTTTAGATAGAGAGCAAGGGATTTTTTTTTTAGGTAGAAATTTGGGGAGTCAGATTCCCAACAACTCTATTAAAGTCCTAATAGGAATTTGATCCTATTCTTCCTCTTTTTTTTTTCCAAGGGTGAAGGGGGAGCTTGTCATTTTGCCAATTCATTAGCTCTCTAGACTATGCACATAATTTGATAAGTAGGGGAAACCATTCACTTTATGGCAATAGTAACTCATGAGTTTTCTAAAACTTCATAATGTTATAATTTGTTATAATGTGTATAGTACAAGAGAAAACTTGATTGACTAGGAGTAGCTTATGACACCAAAATATTGCTTGATTTTCAACGAAAAGTTTCTCAAAAAACTAGTGGTGGTTGAGTAATTGAAAACACCTAGATTTTGGATAGCAAACAAAGTGTTATACAACATGTGGTAGTAATTCTCCTACAAGATCTCAAACTGATATAAGTAAAAAAAGTGTTTTTTTAGGATATTTTTGAAATCCTATTGAGACTAAAAATTGATGAAAATAAGATATGAGTATTGCAAATATAGGAAATCCATTATGAAACAAAAGAAGCATAACCTCTTTTATTTTATTTTATTTATTTATTTATTTTAAATACCCAACTCTTTTGACCTAACTGTCTTCACTCTTTCCTACTAGAGGAATTTCTTATTCTAGCAGTAATTTCCTACAACTATCCACCATTAGCAACTTTTAATTATCTTTTGCTTTTACTTTTTTTCTTTTTTTCTTTTTGTGTTTGGTTTGTTTGGGTTTTGTTTTGTTTCTATTTTTTTTTATCATCAATTCAAAATAATCCTATTGTTGTCAAGTTTAGGTACAACTCATAATAAATGATTTTATAGCTATCCTTAACATAGTAGGAAAAATGAAAATAGAATTTTTGTTTTCTGAAGAAATCCTACTATAACTAAAATTAGGTGTGACTCACGGTCTATGAATCCATACAACCAATTTTAGCACAATAGGAAGAAAGTAAAATACTTGAAAGGTAAATTTTTCTAGAAATACAATTACTAAAATAAAATGTTATTTTGCTATCACTTATTTGATTATTTAGGAGCATTTCACTATGAATGTGTCACTCAATAATACCTACTTTATTTTTTCTATAGGAGAACCCAGATCAAATCAAATAATAGCAATCACCCAATGTTTGAAGATTACTGGAAATGAAAATTGCTAAAATAAAAAGTTAAACTATTAGTACTTCTTTGATTATTTAGGAATGTTTCACTATGATTGTGTCACTCAATCATACCTACTTCATGTTTCTATAGATCCTAGACCAAAGTAAGAAATAATAATCACCCAAAGATTTGAAAATTTGCAAGAAATAAAATTTTAACTATGAAATCAGTAAAATGATTCTAAAGAAAAAAACCTAGCAACGCCAAACAAAGGGGCTTGTTGGGACCATATCATGCCACTTTGAATTGTTTGCATGCCAAGGAATCATATGTACCTCTTTCCACATACAAGTAAGCCTCTCTTCTTGTGTAGCCAAACAAAATTTTTGATTAAAAATGACAACACTACTCTCCTCGGCAACGGTGCCAAAATGTTTAGCTATAGTTGCTTATATTTAATTTTGTCAATCCGGGTTAATCTAGGTTATATTTAAAGAGTAGAAATCCAATATAGATTATACCATAGTTTTTAATAATTAGACTTGATTATATTTTCTTTAGTCTCAGGTTTTACAAGAAATTAAAGTTTGCAGAAAATAAAATAAAATAAAATTGTGTTTAAATTAAATATGCAATTTAGAAAATTAGTTTATATGAGTATGTGTGGATCCACGTATGATTTACTAATGCATTATTTATCTAATGAAACTATAGTTTTATGATATATAATTTTAATAAAGTTTATATTATAATTTTATCTACCATGTTAGTGGGGGAAAGATATTTAGGGACTAACCTTTTAGAGTGGGTCCTACCTTCGAAAGATTAATATTAAACCCTTCCCCATTATTTACTTCTACTTTAACTTTAGTAAACTATTTCACTGAATTAATATAATGCTAATTATTTCATTATTGCAAGAAAATAGATTAGTGATTACATAAAAGAAATCATGTGGAAATAAATGATAAAGTAATTGACATAGTTACCATATGCATAACAAAGTGTTGTTGCTTTATTACTAGAAATTCAACGTACATGGTTGTGCATCAAGCTTTCAAAAATTGTACATAGAAGATTACATTAGAAATAGTTGTATATTAGATATTTGAACATTTTTCCCCATTAGACCTTTTCAAAGGTCTCCCTATGTAATATATAATATTGCTTTGGACATTCTAAATAAAAATTTTCCATGTATTTTCCATGTGGCTTTGTTGGCTCGATAATGTGACAACTATGTTGCTAACAGAAATAATATAAATTGATATAGTTTTCCTAACCTACTTGGACTCAATCATAATAAGAGGTCCTAGTGGCATCTCACAAACGAACATAACAAAAAGCTTCTAATTTGAATATTTTACAAGATATAACAATATAAATATATGCCCTTTATTCACGAAGATGACATAATATCTTACATCGAAATCTAGACAACCTGACAACATACTAATTTTACAACTTTATAAAATAACTTTATAATAGCTTCAATAATCATAATTTTCTTGTGTATAATATTTGACAATCCAACCAACTATGCTGACTTGAAATATTTCATAACAATATGCTACCATGTAAGAGTGCCATGCTATCACTATTGTGGCATATAGTGTGTTGGTCAATTGACTTGGTAAAATATTTTCGTAACTCTTGGTGAGATTCATCTTCGATAATAGTCTTTAGCAGCTATATTTTGTAACATATTTCAACAAATGTGTTCTGTAACCCATGTCTATAGTATTCTTAACTCATTATTCTCATGACTATCTTCTCTTATGTTTAGCATCTAGTTTGAATCTTATTTTGCTGTATCAAACTCCTGTGAAATGTTCTTCATCGTTCTCCTATCCAAGCATACACAACTTGCATACATTTTGTGTAAAATTCATGCATTTATCATTTTAACATCATAAATCAAATTTACTGATAAATCATATAAATAAGATATAATCAACCATCAAAATACATTCATTTGCACACATTTATAGATAAAAGGCATATAAAATACTTCATAAAACATGCATATTTTACCACTCATAACCAGTCCAAGAACCATCATAACCAAGGAATATAGCACATATCTCTTTTCAAAGAGGTATATTGTTGACCGAGGTAAATTGGGTGAGGACTGATAGTACCTAGACTCCCTCATTGAATTTGGACTTCATCACCAAATATCGGTGGGTTTCATGACTTGGACTTCATCACCAGGTATGTGTATGAGAAGATACAAGTGAAATCCATAAAATTAAGAATTATTTCAACAAAATAAAAAACATGAATAAGTAAGCAATACTATCAAAAAATAAAAATACACAAGATGGTCTAGGAATTACAAATAAATATTTAAATGATATAATCATTTTGTATACTTTATCTATTTTATTTTTGGTTTTCTTAATCAAGACAACATGTTAAATTTGCATATCCAAGCTCAACCACAAGTTGAAAAAGTGGAAAACTTATGTAGAAGCCTTGAACACCTTTGCTATAGTCCTAAGGATCTCATTCTTGCATGATGTCCTAATAGTCATCACGAAGCTAAATCCTCACACAAGGGATATAAACATAAAATTACCTCTACTAGGAGAACACAAATGGGTTATTCACATGATCAAGTGAATGATTTTGTTAGCCAATATCGACCCCAAATCGCTACCAAGCATAGCCAATCTATCGAGGGGTCTATTAGGGAAGTCCATATTCCTTATATATCATGACCTTCATCACTCCAAATTCCCATTGAAAGCCTGCCAACTCAATAAGTGGTCACAATCAAAAGTGGGCCTACGCAAAGTTTGCATATACCATCAGCCAACATGACCATGAGCGAGTTAATGCAACAATACCTCAAATATCAAGAAATTCTCATGAAATTTTTAAGTTCAATCGATTTACCACCCCATGACCCTATTGCTTTCACTAAATTTGTAGGACATATACAAATGTATAAAGATATTATTATCACTTTTAGGATCACGAGATCAAAATCGTACCCAAAAGTATACCTAACCCTCATTGGTACATCATTGCATGCATCAATAGGATCCCTTATAAACAAGTATTGATTGACATAGGATCCACAATAAACTTTATTACCACAATTGCATTCAAGCATCTCAACATCCTGCCTTCACACATTACAACATCCACACTCACCTTGTAAGTATTTAACTATGTTGTATCTCCCATAGTTGGCACAATAGTCCTCCCTATTTATAATGGATAGAAGACATTGCCTACATTATGCTACATCTTATAGGGTTTAAGATAGTAAAACATACTGCTTTTAAGGCCTTGGATGAGAGCCATGAAGTGTGTTCCATCCATAGTTCATCAATACCTCAAATACATTCACGAAGGTAAGGTCCATGTTGTTCATGCCAACCCATACCCTTTTAAATATTATAAATAGGTGGAGCATCCACAAGAGCCTACTCTATTACCCATGCACCTAGATACTAAACCTAATTATTTTATCCAAATTCTAGATTCAACCCTGTGGTTCATCATGGAACTACCTCCACCACTGCCATTACCATCGATTTTGCTTGCTACTCCTCCATATTTAGTTTCTCCAAGAAAGGAAAAATCAACAAATCCAACTACAAAGATACCCACAACCATCTTAAATAGGTCAATAGAGGACCTCCCAACTCCTACCAATAAGTAAGAACTCATGATTGTTATAGATGAATTAGATCATATCATACCATCTACATCCACCACATCGTAGGTCATATTTCATTCAAACAATACTAAACTTGGTGAGTACATAGTGGAAAACATTATGTTTATGCCTATCATTGAGTCAATTAAGGATTTAGGTTGACCACCTACCAAGTCACCACACATTGATACCATCCTAAATTATTTACCTAGACATGAAGGACAAGAAAATCTCCCTAGACAAGTTGATATATCCATGACTTTTCAAAATGCCAATAGATATTCTCATGAGTTCGTGGGAGTGGTCAATGTTATGACATGGAAACCTATTTCTCTAAATCAATCAACACAACTGGTAGCTTCATAAAATATTGCTTCTACATAAAAAGTGCTACCACCACTAAAAATAGTCACACCTAGTTCATTTCACACAACATATTCATAGGAGATAGAACAAGTGTATCCTTTATTCCAAAATAGTGGAAATAAAGCTATCATAGCTGAGAACTCCAAAGTGGAACAAGAACATGAATATAGCCAAAAATAAGAGCATGTGGATGCAATCACTAAACATGATCATCAAGAAGTATCCATATCTCCTTAGATAATAGAGACTTCTAATTTACATCCACCTAAGGATCCTTTGGCACCCACACTCAATGTGCCTACATAATCCATCAATGGACATCCAAATCCATCAATTGCTATGCAATAATCATCCTAATTAGTATTAAAACACATTCTAGACACCTAACCAAAGTTGAGATACAAATGGGTCACCAAAATGATGCTTTGTAGTAAATAATACATCAACTCATGACCATGAAGCTACAATAGTAAACTACATTCAAGACCAAACTACCTCAATTGTAAACACAAAATGGATTCTTACAAAATTAGGTGCAAAAGCAACAATGTCATCCAAATCATCCTCATTAGTCTTAAAACACATTCTAGATCACCTAACCAAAGTTGAGATACAAATGGGTCACAAAAATGATGATTTGTAGTAAATAATACATCAACTCATGACCATGAAGCTACAATAGCAAACTACATTCAAGACCAAACTACCTCAGTTGTAAACACAAAATGGATTCTTACAAAATTAGGTGCAAAAGCAACAACTCATCCTCATTAGTCTTAAAACACATTCTAGACACCTAACCAAAGTTGAGATACAAATGGGTCACCAAAATGATTCTTTGTAGTAAATAATACATCAAATCATGACCATGAAGCTACAATAGCAAACTACATTCAAGACCAAACTACCTCAATTGTAAACACAAAATGGATTCTTACAAAATTAGGTGCAAAAGCAACAACATCATCCAACTCATGTTTACACACCATTGTATGAACCTTTGGCATTGATTTTCACTTCATTATGTGAATTTAAGGTCATTAATTTACCTAAGTGTCATCCAGAAGACCCAGTCTATTCGAAACCCAAGTTATATAAAGAGAAGTTATATTGTTCATATCATAGATAAAATGGTTATGATATACAAGCATGCTATGCTTTCAAAAATGTAGTACAAGATATGATCGATAAGAATCAACTTCAAACAAATAATCCTCTCACTACTAAGGATCAAAAAGTAGGCATAATTAATGAGTCATTACCTATACCAGACAAACATGTAGAGCAACCTAAATAGGTTACTAAGATACATATAGCCCAACCACCTCATAAAATAGGTCGATCATATTCACCTTATTTAAAATGCTAAATTTGTACTTGGAATCCATTATCTGAGCCTATGTCAATAATTTTTCAAAATATGTTAGAAATGAAAGCAATTACTTTACCTGATATATGCTCGTTAGACCCAAATATGACTAAACCTAAGGGTTATAGGGAGGATCACTTTTGCCTTTATATCGAATAAAGGGTCATGACATTAATAGTTATTATGGATTTAGAAATGTGGTCCAAGACCTTATTAATAAAGAGGCTTCACCCACATATGGTTCATCCACCTCACCTCAACATATCACAATTTAGGCCATATTATCCCATCTACGATCCCAAGGTCAACTACAACCTTGTAAGCCTAATAAGATACCTTACCAATATGTCATATTTTCAATGACTACTTCATCCCTATTTAAAAAATGTATGAGGCACATGCAATCACATTACTTGAAATAAAATTGAGAAAACCTAAACCTGGATCAAAAAATGAAAGCCTTTATTGTACCTATCATCGTATGAATGGGTATGACATCCATAATTGCTACTCATTCAAGAATCTGGTTGAAGAGATGATAGAATAAATTGAGATCTGTACAAACGGTTTGCTCATGTTATCCCATCAAGACATTGATATTTCATAAAATTTCAAGCCACAACAAGGGGGATCAGTTTCTAGCACCTCTCCTAACCAATTCAATCACATTACATTAGTCAAAATGCACACTGGAGGTCTTCAAGGTGTCACACCTTACCTACCATCCACTTCACAATCGATGAAGCAAATTGGGGATTCTAAAGGTATCACACCTTCCCAAATTCCATTGATTATAACACACACTGGGGGTGCATAAGGTATCGTACCTTCCCCCTAAAAATCACAAAATAATCAAAATTACAAAAACAATAAAAATTACCAAAAATACCAAACAAAGCATAAAACATAAAAACACAAAAATAATACAAAACATCAAAATACAAAAACATTTGCATTATGTTATCATGCCTTTCATTGCATTCATTAATTAGTTGCATTAGGTATTTTCATCCATTGCACTTGAATTAGGACAAGTCGTGTTTACATTCTTATTAATGGCACCATGTTTGTATGCCAGTCATGAATCTACATATCATTATCATTTATATTTCCCTTGTGAGTAACTATGCTTTTACACATAACTAATGAGTGGCTATAGGGTGTATACTAGGGTTTTTGGTCACTCAACCAACCCTAGTTATCTTTTTAGATTTGATATAAAGCTATCTAAATTTTTATAAGGTAAGTTATAGTTTTGGTAGTACCTTGCATATGTCAAAATCCCAACACAATTTTAACATTGACAATCCTAGTTTGAACAAGGAAATATGACACTACAAAGTGGTCCTTGTCACCTTAAGTGAAAGGTTTTCCTTACTCATATTATTATGCACATGGTCTAGAATGCTAAGAATTGAAAAAAGGACAAGCTCCCCCTATCCAAACAATCCCCTTGCTCTCACACAAAATGAGAAAATTTCCCAAGAACAAAAGAAACAATTATTTTCATCACTAAGCAAAATCCCTTGCTAAAAAAATAGTGGTTTTCACCACTAAGCATGAGTAAGTATCCCAAAAAATCAAAATAAAACAAGAGGGTAACAATATTGAATCCCTGGAATATTTAGTATTCAAAATCCATGGGTAATATTTATTACAACAATGGGTTGAATGAAACCCGCTTGGCAATGGATTAGCCTTACACACGATGATATGTTTGTCACATTAGCAACCTTATTTTGTACAGACCAATGTTAGCTTATGGTTGAGCTAGATTTTTGTGGCTTATTTCCAAGTAGTCTAGTCTAACTACATCCAAACTTAGGATAGGATGACCATAGGGTGATCCTCATTACAACAATGGATCACATGAAACTCGCCTGGCAATGAGATGGTCTTAATGCCTCATCTAATATATTCACTTTGCACATACAAGGTTAATGAATATCTAGGTCTTCTCAAGAGGCTACTATATTTTAGGAGTATTATGTAGTCAATATAAAAAAATTTATCAATCAAATAGGGTGTTTGAGTCTCACTAAAAACCTTGAAAATTCCCTCATAGCAACAAATCATTGCATCAAACAATCACATTTTTCCTTATGAGATTTTTTTATTAAGAGGACCTCATAAAATAGGATAAATATCGAATGAATATCAGCAATGATATTTAGAATGCCACTGACTATTTTATGCACACCTTCTAATTTGCAAAAGCTTATAGGGAAAGCCCCTACATTCCACATATGCATATACGAATGTATAACTCTTATGATGAGGGTTAACTTTTTAATTCATGATTTCTATATATTCAGTGGTGTCTACCATTAGTTTGTTAAACACAAATTAGATTCATCCATTATATTTTAATAATTAAATCATACATGTAAAATTGCATTAGAATATCCATATAAAGTTAATGCATTACATACGCCATATCATGTAACAATAATTAAATGCATAATCAATTAAATAAATTTACAAACATGCATTTAACATTAAATACTACATCTATATACACATACATAAGAGTACATCCATACATCTATAATTCAAAATCTAATCATACATACATCATATAATCATCACATATCATTAATACATCATCTATAAGCATTATATCCATCAATGCATCCATAACTCATAACACATAAATCAAAATCATAAACACATAATGAGCCATAAATGAGATCTCATATCTCTCTCTCTCTCTATATATATATATATATATATATATATATATATGAATCTCAAGTACATAGGGGTACAAAAATTTCTTATAGGCTACAACTATGTAGGTTCTTAGACCTTACACTCAAAAATTATAAATACATAAATGATACATCAAGTGGGGCCTACACCCCCATAGTTACCTCCACTAGAGACCTCATTTCTATGAGATTGCATGGAAACACTAACCAATGATATCTCTACATGAGTTGATGGCATGTAATTGGGCCACACTGATGACTACCCAGACTCACTGCGTTGGATTTGCTAAGATCCCCTTGCTATAGATATCTTAGGTAGACTACCACCATGTAGCTTGACCTAACTCTCTAGATCAACTATGTAAGTTGCATCAGATCTACATTGGGCCATGAAATCATCTAGGAGGCTTCAAATTTTTCTAATCTATACATCTCTACTAGATGTTGCCTATCCCTAAATTGCTAGAGTGGAGGGTGTAACCTGACATGTAGTTATAGTGGCCAAATGAACCTATAGAGCATCTCACTCCACTATTCAAGAATCCCTCTCTACTATCTTGGAAACCATCTATGTCTACAGAGTTTCCCTCTCTATAGTAACCCTATCAATATTTGCCTATGTTGTGGTCACCTGGGCCTTGAGAAGATCTCTCTCCTTAGATAATCCTCTCAATTGCTACTTCCCAGTACTAATATGACTCTAGACTATCATGAGAGTAGTCTTCCACTATTTTATCCATCCCTATGTAGTATGCAACCATGATTTCAACTAGGCCATCTCACCCGTAGGGTCATCCTCATCACCCTTAACCTCATCCTATGGATCCTCTACCTGCTCTGTAGCCTGTCCCCACTCCCCATCTATCCTATGATGCACTCATCGCTCAACCTCATCTCCACCCTCATATATTGCCACCTCTGTAGACCTACCCATTTAACCACCCCTAACATAGCTAGGTAACCCACCACATATCATACTTAGCACTAGTCCCTAAATTGGCTAGGACAATCTTGGCTACTACCAGATCCACCTCATATACAAGTGCCTCTACTCAAGGACACACCCATTATGTCTCATCTCTATGATGATGGTAGATTATGGGCTCCTCTAGAACATTCTAGAAGATGTCAAACTATCATCTAATGTGATATTAGTGGAATTACTCTTGCTCACTATCATGGTACCTAATAATCCACTGTACACATCTAACATGTCCTAGATACTTTGTAATATTTGGCCAGTGAGGGACCAAGTAGGGCCTCCACACCACCTGATCTTGTTATAATCTATTCAAATATCCAGCGTAATGCACCAATCTACCTACCTCTAGCCGAATATGGCCTATATCTTGATACCATAACTATCGAGTCACATAACCAATATTTGTGTCCCCTAGCTCATCTCATGGTACTAGCAGTATTACCAGTCAGTCCATGCAGATGTGCTCTCATATCCATATCTAGAGAAGTAGACTACAACTCAATATTGTGCATCTCCAATGATATATCTCGTACAACTCGTCATATAAATATGCTAGTAAGGTGCTTCCCCATGCCATAATGATCAAGCATTGTAGATCACACTCAAGAAGATCTTGCACCATATCCAAGAGGTTCCAATGGAACCTCACTCCTAAAGAGTCTAGCAGTAGGATGTTGGAGATGATGTACATTGCTACTATTTGGTACTGAGATAATACACGAGTGTCATACCATGATTTTATGAGGACTCCACTGTGGTCCACCCATGATAGTGCAACATGTACCTGCACTTCAAATATTTAACATAGCACTCTCAAACACTGTAGAAGGAGAGTAGAGGTGATAGTGCATCCATCGATATGGATGCAAAAAATCTAATAGATGTCCTCCAAAGTAACAATCATCTCACCAGTTAAGAGATGAAAGGTGTTGGTCCTACTCTCCCATCGATGAGTTAGGGCCATCAGATACACTTGATATGATATAATTATGGGAATGCACACCACCTATTTGAGGCCATTCACCTCAAACCACTTCCAGTCATAATCATTTATCTCTCCCCACAAATCATTAAGTAAGGTGGGTTCTCTATAATGGGTCATCAACATATTATCCCTAACAATCACATAAATCAACACAAAATGCACACAAAAAAAATCAAAAAATGTATAATCCAAAAATAAATAGATAAAAAATAAAAATAAAAAAATCAATAAAATTTTACAAGCACTCTAGGCCTAGATGATCGGTAGACATGATCATTGGACCCTAGGACAGTATCTCCAATGGCAAAAAATTTAATCATTAGGTTTCAAACATGTCTGCACTACCCCAGGATGACCCCCACCCAGCCAATGGGGAGCCGCTCATACCCAGGATAACCTTGTAGTGGCACCTAAGAGGGGTTTGACCCCATGCCAAAAATACAAAAAAAAATTAAATCTACCCCTAAGCTAGCCTACTCTATATGTTCCTAATCTAGTGTGAGGTTTGTTACTAGTATTTTAGTGAGGTTCATTTTTAATTTAAAAAATTAACAAGAGAGGGATCAATATTTATACCTTCATAGCTCCAATTCCTCCACTTGTAGAGGCCTCTGGCTGATCCATCATGGTAGTGGTCAAGTTTTTAGTAGCATTCCTTGTCAAATAATCTCTCCTCCACCTCACTTCTCATTTTTCTCTCATTGCCATTTGTAAAAATGACATTTTAAATTTGAAAATTTGTTTTTATATTTTTTAAATTTCTTGAATTTACTGGGGTGGAGTGGTTGCATTTCAACATGACTTTCCTAGCCTAGTATGACCCTAGAATTTGCAAGTTGCCACTGATGTACCCCATAATGACCTTAAAATGGTAAAAATTGCAAGCATTATGTAAGCATCATGAACCTCAATTTGGGAATTTAACCACATCTAATGGTCCAAAATACCATAATTTCAAATAACAAAAATATTTCTGCACATCAAATAGGTCATTATCAATATCATACTTCCCCTAATAAGCAATTAAACAATCAAGCAATACGGGACAAATCAAGGTAACACACCTTCCTAATAAAATATCTAATTCAATCCAATAAATAAATCAATTTCTAGGTTTCAAAAGGTTGTGCCCTTTACCTCGCATTCAATCAATTTATAAATCAATTACAGGTTTCCAAAAGGTTTTGCTCTTTGCCTTGCATTCAATCAATCATAACAAATCAACGACTAGGCTTAAAAGGTTGTGCCCTTTGTCTTGCTATCTTAATTTCAAAATGCTCCAAAGACACCTAGTTTCCTTTGGTTAAATCTCAAAAGGCTCCAAATATGCCTATTTTCCTTTGATCAAATATCAAAAGGCTCCAAAGAAACCTAGTTTCCTTTGGTAAAATCTCAAAAGGATCTAAATATTCCTAGTTTCCTTTGGTCAAATCTCAAAAGGCTCAAAAGATGTGTAGTTTCCTTAAGTTAAATTTTAAAGACTCCAAAGACACCTAGTTTCCTTTGGTCACATTGCAAAAGACTCCAAAGACGCCTAGTTTCCTTTGGTTAAATTTTAAAATATTCCAAAGATGCCTAGTTCCCTTTGGTCAAATATTAATATGATCCAAAGATGCCTAGTTCCATTTTGTCAAATCTCAAAATGATCCAAATATGTCTAGTTTCCTTTGGTAAAATTTTAAAGGTTCCAAAGATGCCTATTTCCTTTGGTCATAGTTCAAAAGAGCTCCAAAGAAGCCTATACATTTGGTCAATTCAATCAAGTCATATTGGTCAAACAACTCACCACTTTCATCATTTTCATATCCTCATTGATGCATCACTTTAGGGGGTAGTCATAATCACAACATTCATAATCGAAGTCAATAATCAAGCACTCAATCATGCTAATTGTATTTGTCTATGAATCATTTCCAAAGACAATCATGCCCTTGCTTAGGGTAGGTAACAAGCAAAAATTTAAACTAAACAGATGCTTGGTATTATTGAAGCATGAAGGTTTAATAGGTCTCCACCTGTTCATGACTAAACAATGTACCAAGATAAAGTGGGCCTTGTCAAAAGGTTTGCTTGAATTATGATCTTTAATTTTGTTTGAAGTAATGACTCAAATATGTATGCTCTTTTTATGATTAGGACATCTAATATTGACTAATTCAATGATCATCCATCAATATTTAGTTTTAGTTTAGGTCATCTATTTTTTCTCAGTGTTGTTCTTTAACACAATGCATCCCAAAAAGGGGTATATGTAGACATCTAAAACACATAATTTTGAGAAGATAACCTATATGGACACCTTTTCAGGCCATATGACCCACTTGGGGTAGCATCAAGGCCTAATAATTATTTTTATCACTTTAGTAATATGGATTTATCCTTTTCAACCTAGACCATCATACATAGGAGCAGACTCCAAAGGCTGCTATACCCCTTGATAGCCAGCAGTAACGACCACTTTATCCTAGGATGACTGTACCTGTAACAAACTCAGAACTAGTGCCACAAGAAAAATTAGTTTCAATGGCCAAACAAGCCCAATGACATTTGAAATCAGTTGCAGGAAGATTCTAGAATGGTCTATTACCCTTCTTGATCCTAACCACTTCTTGGCTTCTCAAGGAAGTCAAGATTCCCATTGAGGAAATCTATAAGAAGACCCTTTGGCCTTCATTAAAAATATCTCAATCTAATGCAACGAAGTGTTGTCAGATTGAAGAGTAAAGAGAACAATTTGATTATAAGTGATGGAGTGTTGCCCAAATCCAACCATGGAGCTTGCAATTGCATCAATGGATTTCCTTGGAGGTTGAAGACCAAATTCAACTCTCTTTTGCCATCAAAATATCCTAATTTTGAGCCAATTTTTGTGATTTAACTATGCTTCAAAGAGCATGACCCTTGAACATCAATTTGGTAAACCAAACCAAGAATTTACCACATCGATCATGAAGAAACAACTCACTATTAAATTACTGCTTCACCCTAAAGTGGCCCATAGGCACTATCGCTATACCCTATGATGGCCAGCAGGCCTAACCGCTTTACCCCATGATGGCCTCTTAATGAAATTTTCATTTTTTGTGCTTTCTAGTTACAGTATATTTAGAAGCAATTCACTTCTATTCTAGCATAGTTTTACTCAATATGTATGCATTTCTTTATCATTTTCAACATCTTTCTTTCAATTTCTTATCATGGACATGGACCTCATAATGAGAGGTTCCTTATTTGCTATTAACATCTTGTAAGTG
Source organism: Wollemia nobilis (assembly GCA_028583015.1). Lineage (NCBI taxonomy): Eukaryota > Viridiplantae > Streptophyta > Pinopsida > Araucariales > Araucariaceae > Wollemia > Wollemia nobilis. Next base: position 11,738,597 of record JAQPPZ010017052.1, read on the forward strand.
TTCTTGTGTATAGGTTTTAGATCTCAGCAAGAGCTATTCAACACAAAGGTTCATCAATATTTATCTCATCGTGTAGAGGTCACAAGAAAAACCTCCCCCATAATCAGTTTTGAGGGTGCAAAGATCCTATAAAATACACCTACCATTGATTCTTATTATAAATTGTATCAAATTGGTATCTATCCCTAAGAGGGATATCTTTGTAACCGTCTTACAAAGGAATATTTCAATATCAATGAGAAGGACACCATTTTGTTATTTCTATCTTACGATGGTTACATGAGTATAATTTTATTTTATTAATTATTTAGGTGTTAGATTTTTGCATATCTACAATACCTTGATCACAGATTCATCTTTAAAAAATACTTAGCTCCATGAAGTTCATCCAGTAACTCATCAATAATAGAAATTGGAAATTTATCCTTGACTATGATCTTTTTGAGGGCTCAAAAATCAATACACAATAACCATGACCCATACTTATTATGAAACGATAATATTGGATAATAATAAGGGCTGACACTTGGTCGAATGACTCCTAATTTTAGTAATTCTTGCACAACTTTCTCAATTTCATTTTCTATAAGCAAGGGTATTTGTAAGACCGAATATTTTATGGTTGACTCCTGAGAAGAAGTTGTATAGCATGATCTTGATTACGGTGGGGGGTAACCATTTTGGTTCTTCAAATACTTTGGAGCGATGTGTCAAAAGTTGTTGTAACTCTTCTACTTCATCCTATTCTTCCCTTGTTAATTGAATTGAAAATAACTGTGCAATCATCTCTTTGCCTCCTTTTTTAATAAGCTTTTCCATGTGGTGAGAACTCACTATCTATGAGGAACCTAAATGTAGTCCTTTTAGAGTATATTTATATCCTTAAAATATGAATTGCATCCACAATGCTATAAAATCCCATAGTATTGGCTTGAGCATTCACAACCATTGAGCCCCTAGGACAACATCACATACTCCTAGTGGAAGTGCATACATTTCACTTTTCATGTTGTAGTTACCCATGGTGAGTTTGACATTTCGACACTTCTCTTTACAGGTAATTTGTTCCCCATTATCAATAATTACTTCAAAGCTATTGCAAGGTTGTATATAACAATCAACCTATTTCACCATGCTTGGGTCAATGAAATTATGTGTACTTATTAAATCAATGAGCACAATGAGATTTTACCATTTGAAGTACCCTTGAACTTTCATAGTTTGTGGAGAATAAAATCCTACGAGAGCATTGAAAGAAATTTTTGGGATATATTCATTTTTTTTATTAGGTGCATTTTTTACTTCTTCCATTTCTACCTCATCTTCTTCCTCTATTGAGTTACAAGGAATATCTACATCCAACAAATACAACTTTTGTGTAGTGCATCTATGATTTAGCCCATATTTCTCATTACAATTATAGTAGAGGTCTTTATCCTATGGTTCCTTCATTTCCTCTAGGCTGAGTCGCTTAACCTACAAGGGTTGGTCAAATTTTGGAGCAGTTTGCATGACTTGTGACTTTCCAATAGCTTACTTCCCTTGTCTATGTTGAGCATTGAATCTATCTTCCACTAACTTGGCTAATCCAATGGCCTCCATAATGGTTTTGGGATTGAAGATATTCACTTTCACCCTAATTTCTTATTTAAAACCACTAATAAAGTAACTTTTGAAAAATTATTCATCCAACCCCTTGGTGCAATTCACAAGCTTCTCAAAATAAGTCTAATACTCCTTCACTTAAGAGATTTGATGTAGTTTTGTGAGAGTTCCTACGAAGTCTTCAAAATCATTGTAACCAAACCCGAAAAAAAAATTATTTGTAAATTCCCCCCAAGTAGGATTTCCATAAGTCTTTTCATACCATTGGTACCATTGGATAGCATTATGCTCGAGGTGGAATGATGCAATACAACCTTTTTGCCCCTCAGGAATCTGGTTCAATAAAAAATATTGTTTCGCATGATAGATCTATCTAGTTTGATATCCTCCATCAAACTTGGGAAAATCTAACTTAGTTTTTCTTGTAAGTATGGATGCTTGTTGGCCCCCAATGTGCATCTGATGTGTCGATCCTACAGTTTGTCCTGAAGACTGTTGTGAGCCTGAACCTTGTGTGCTTTGAGACTGATTAGCTACAACTGATTGCGTGATTTGTTGTACTTGTGCCAGATTCTTATTCAAAGAGTCATATTTAGCATTCAATCCAACCATCCTTACCTCTATTTCTACAAAAGTATGCTTGAGATTAACCTATGAAAGAAGGTCTTTAATTTGTCAAATATCATGATCCAATTTTTCTAAGTTGGGGTCTTGAGATCTTCCCTCGACCATTTTTTAGAAAATTCTAACTTCTAAAAAAAATTTGTGGGTGTTATATATCAAAATTATCAGTGCAACAAGATGATCACAATGGGCTAAAACTCAAAAAAGTATTTTTGGGATCAAATTTTGTATTTGTGGAATATTTGGCCAAAAAGGGCTAGTGGAAAAATGATAAATTTGAGGATTTTTAAGAAAATAAGGAGTTCAGACTCAAAAAATTTGTGAGAGGTGCATAAGGGGCTAACTAATATTAAAAAACAAATTTAAGATTTTTTTGGGATGTCTAGGGCTTTTTATGACTTTTTTAGTGTTATTTTCCCCTATTTTTGGTTTAAAAAATACTCAAAATAGAGTAATGATAAAACCAATACAACTTCTTCATTATAGCTCCAATTTGCACAATTTTTGATTTTTTGAGTGTAAAATCAAAAAGTAGAAAAAAAAATTAATGAAAAAGAAACATGGTGAAGCAATACTCTAAAAATGAAAACTAGTTTTTGATTCACCAGATCATAGATGTGCAAGTGAAGAGCATACTCCTAGTGCTACAAGCTTTCTATTCACCATATCACATTACATGCAAGTGAAGAGCATAATACCGGTAGGAAAAACGTATTAGAAAATATAAGGAAGAAAAATGAGGGATTATAAACTTAAAAAGAGATGAGTTAGGAAAGGAACAAAAAATATTTAATTGAATTTTTATTTCAAAAAGGAAGTGATACATCTAGAAAACTTCCAATGTGTTTCAACCTATAGGTCTCTTCAGTGGAGTGAACTTCAAAGAGGTACAACCTCTCTTTATAAATATCTAACTCTAGGGGGAGATGAAGAGATGCATGTGGGATAAAAACACTTGAGCATTATTACAAACCATAGGTTTATAGACCAATATGGTAAAAATAAGAGAAGGCTTGAGCTCAACCCCCATAAAAAAAACACCCACCCACAAAAGAGAAGAAACACAAAAAAATATGAAAATACAAGGTGGGAAAGAGTCCCTCAAACAATTTTATTTTTGCAAAGATAAGATCGAAGAGGTTTTTTTTTCCTCTAACAAATGATGCCTTGAGAAATGTGCTTGAGCTCTCTATATTTTCTCCATTTTTCAAATATTGGAGAAATAATATTTGTGTCGATTCGAAGATCTCTGAAAAAATTGCAATTGTGCAACTTAAAAATAAGAGGAATTATTTTTATTTTGGTTCCATGTCTACGTGCTACTCGCTATAAAAATTTGGCTAAAAGTGAAGGCCTATCATCAAATTTAACTTTCTCAAACAAAGGCAAGAGAAAATTAATTTGATATCCCCTAGCTATGAGTCTATTAAAAAATTTATCTTTAACATAAATAAATCCATCCCTGGAGCTTTCTCTAACCAAAAATTTGTTGATTTCACTCATGATAAAGGCATTTTTTTGATGAACTGGATGGTGGGAAGAAGCAGAGATATATTTGTAGGCATTCATCAGTTTTTGAAATAATTTGGTGCAAAGAATTCCAATATGAGCAAAATTAGGCCCCTTATAAAAACAATATCTAGAAGTGTTACTTTAGAATCAGAAACAAATGAAGTAATTTTAATACCATCATAGAAGGAATCATAAGAAGCAATAAAACCATTAATATCCTCCTTAGGGCCATGCCAATATCCAATGGCATCATAAATATATCTTTTATAAAATAAAATATTTTCCACAAAAATATTATTAAATACATTTTCCTCTAGATGAAAGAGAAATAAACAAGCATAAACCACAACAAACTTACTTTCCATGGATGTTCCTCTTATATTCCTGTATCTTTTTCCTTTGAATTCCAAGTAGTGTTGTATTAACAGTATCTTTGGAAGCCTTACCACAAAGATTATCTTGGCCGGATCAAATTTGTTCCTCAAAAAATGATAGAGGGCTACACATCCTTGAGATATGGAGATGCTAGGATAGAGTCTCTCAACATTAAAAGATAAAATAATGATGTCTTGAGGAAAAGTATGGACATGCAGATCTTTAATTAGAGATATGGAATCCAAGAGATAATTGTTTTGCTTCAATAAAATTGGCAAAAGCAGATGATGAAGCCATTTGGAGGTAGGTTGAAGAATGAAACCACAGTAGGAACAAATGGGTTTACTAGAAATCCTGGGCTTATGGATTATAGGGAGAAAGTAAAAGACACACTATAGAAGAGGATGGTGTTACCTAAAGCATAAATATCATGTGGTTTTCTAGAAAGTAGTTCCTCCTAAAAGCCCAGTCAAACAAGTCTTAGAGGTGATAAAAAATATCTTGCCAGGGGACTATGTTCACTTTAGAGTAAACATTTTGATCTAAAAGCTAGAAAAAACCTTCTAAAATATATTATTCAATGGATAAAACATAAACACCCAAGCTTTTTTGTGGGTTTAATGACAATGGATTTGTCATTGGCAAGGGAAAAAATGGCAGACCAGATGTGGGTTGGAAAGGCATGTTGGCGAGTGGGATTAGCAGTAGATAATTTATTATTGAGAAATATTTCACCCATGCCAATAATTTCTTCCAAAGGCCTATAAAATTGTGAGTAATTAAAACTTGGGTTGGAAACACAAAAAGGATCAATGGGCTTAAGAGGTTTTGGAGGGCCACCTCTCGGTCCAAAGAACTATTTGAGATGAAGACATCTAGAAAAGGTTGAAAAATTATATTTTAGAACCTCTTTGGCCATGGGAGGAGGAATAGGGAGGAACATTAAACCTAGGGTGAGGACCTAAATTTCATTATGGGTAAGTTTTTTAGAGGAAAAATTACGAACAACAAGATTTGTGATTTTGCCAACCATAGCCCAAACAAGACTCCTATAAAAATACCGATCGCCAAAATCCTATGGGTTAAAAATTGTGGACCAAGGGGTTATTTTTGGTTTTTTCCACCATTTTTGTGATGGAAGAACCCCTACCCTTGCTACTTCTGAACAAATTGGGCAAAAACGTTTCTCGGATTCTCAAAACTAGACTTGTAGAAATTTCTTCCATTGTCTTGTTGCAATTGCTGCTACACATAGGAAGTGCGGTTCTATATGTTTCTCCTCTTCTTTTGTATTTTTGGATAAGGGCCCATAAAGTTTAAATTATGCTCTCATTTTTGTTGTTACCTTTGTTTTTATTTTGACTTTTTATTCCTTTGTTGTTATTGTTGTTTATTCCGTTTAAATTATGCTTCCATTGTTATTGTTGCATTTGTTGTGGATGTTGATGTGATTGCATTTTTTGTGTAGTGGAGGCTCTCTAGTTTGGACCTTTATTGTGACTTATATTCTTCTTGTATTGTACCAAAAAGTTATTTTGTGCAACTATTATTAGTTTTTCCAGACAATCAATTTGCTGCTTGATTTCTCTTTTAACCAAGTGAACTACTCTTTCTATAGCTTCTAACATATTAACTTTTGGAACTTTTGAAGCAACATCTTCTCGAGTAGCTTTGGATTTCTCTTACATATATTTTTTTATTTGTATTTTAGCTCTCCAAGCCTGAAGCTTTCCCTCAAAAATATCTTTAATCTAGGATTCCCATTCCAAAGCAATTTTTTGAGAAATTATCTTATGTTTATTTACAAAATCTACAAGAATTTCCTTGATTGTAGGCAATAAAATATTGGGAATATAATAATTAGCTTGAGTATCTAATTTATCTATGTATATTTTGAAATTATAGATATACAATTTAGACATTTCCAAGAATTTGTTTTTTGTGAGTGCCTCCGACTCATCATAAAACTATTTATTAATTTCTTCATCTGGAAGTTGAAGATGTAGTTTTTCCATTCATAGTCTATGGGTAATAATGTCTTTGCCCAAATTCTCTTCAAGCTGAGTTAGACTAGAATGGCATTTTTCTACCTCTCTGCTTAGAATCTTGAATTATTTAAACCTTGTTTCCAACAACTTAATGCAAAGACTCTGGTCATGGAGAAACACCGCACATTGCACCGATTTCATCTATGAAGGTCCTTATATTCTTTGTAAAAGCAAATATTTCATTCTAAGAAAAAATTTCTATTTCTAGTAGACTTTTGCAAAACTCTTCCATTTTATCTGTGTCGAAGACCCATTCTTCAAGCTCACAAATTTATTGTCATGAACCCTCTTACCGTAGATTATTGTGAGGAATATGAACACGTGAACTAGGGAGACTATCAAGAAATATGGGAGAGGATTCAAAATCTAAATGGTTAATAACTAGTAGAGCAGTGTGTGCAACTAATGGGTAAACTCATTAATGAAAAAATAAACATGGAAAAGTAGTACTCTAAAAATGTAAACTAGTTTTTGATTCACCAGATCATAGATTTGCAAGTGAAGAACATACTCCTAGTGCTACAAGATTTCTGGTTCACCATATCACATTACGTGTAAGTGAAGAGAATAATATCAACAACAAAAATGTATTAAAAAATAGAAGAAACAAAAATGAGGGATTATAAACTTAAATAAAGAGATGAGTTAGGAAAGGAACAAAAAAATTTTGATTGAATTTTAAGTGATACATCTAAAAAACTTTGAATATGTTTCGACCTACAGGTCTCATCAACAGAGTGAGATTCAAAGAGGTACAACCTCTCTTTATACCTAACTCTATGAGGAGATGAAGATTAATGCATGTGGTATAAAAACACCCAAGAATTATTACAAACCGTAAGTTTATAGACTAAGACAGTAAAAAGAAGAGAAGTCCTGAGCTCAAGCCACAATAAAAACACCCACCTACAAAAGAGAAGAAACACATTAAAAAAATGCAAAAATACAAGGTGGGAAAGAGTCCTTCAAACAATTTTATTTTTACAAAGATAATATTGAAGAGGTTTTTGGTTCCTCCAACAAATGATACCTCAAGAAATGACAAATGTGCTTGAACTCTCTATATTTTCTCCATTTTTCAAACATTGGAGAAATAATATATGTGCTGATTCGAAGATATCTGACAAAATTGTAGTTGTCCAACTTCAAAATAGGAGGAATTGTTTTTATTTTGGTTCCATGTCTACATGCTAATCACTCCAAAACTTTGGCTAAAAGTGAAGGCCTATCATCAAATTTCACTTTCTCAAACAAAGGCAAAAGAAAATTAATTTGATATCCCCTAGCTTTGAGTCTGTTAAAAAAAATATTTTTAACATAGATTGATCCATCGCTGGAGCTTTCTCTAACCTAAAATTTGTTGATTTCACTCATGATAAAGGCATTTTTATAATGAACTGGATAATGGGAAGAAGCAAGGTTGTATTGATAGGCATTCATCAGCTTTTAAAATTATTTGGTGCAAAGAATTCCATTCTGAGCAAAATTAGGTCCCTTAAAAAACACAATATCTAGAAGTGTTACTTCAAAATCATAAAAAAATGAAGTAATTTTAATATTATCATAGAAGGAATCATAGGCAACAAGAAAACCATTAAGACCCTCCTTAGGGCCATGCCAAACTCCAATGGCATCATCATTGTATATTTTATAAAATAAAATTAATTTCCACAACAACATTATTAAATACTTGTTCCTCTAGATGATAGAGAAATAAAAAAGCATAAACCACAACAAAATTACTTCCCATGGTTTTTCCTCTTATCTGACTGTATGTTTTCCCTTTGAATTCTAAGTAGTGTTGTGTTAACACTATCTTTGCAAGCCTTACCATAAATTTTATCTTGGTAAGATCAAATTCATTCCTAAAAAAATGATGAAGGGCTACCAAACCTTGAGAGATGGGGATGTCGGGATAGAGGATATCAACATCAAAAGGGAAAAGAATAATTTCATAAGGAAAAGTACGATCTTGCAAATATTTAATTAGAGATATGGAATCTAAGAGATGATTATTTTACTTCAATAAAATTGGCAAGAGCAGATGATGAAGCCATTTGGAGGTATAATCGAGCATGAAACCATAGTAGGAATAAATGGGTTGATAGAAAAGCTTGGGCTTGTGGATTTTAGGAAGCAAGTAAAAGACACACACTTTGGTAGAGGATGGTGTTACCTGGAGCATAAATTTCTTGTGGTTTTTTTAAAGTAGATTCCTCCTAAAAGCCTAGTTGAGCAAGTCTTGGAGCTAATAAAAAATATCCTACTAGGGGACTATGTTCACTTTAGAGTAAATATTTTGATTTGAAAGCTGGAAAAAACCTTTTAAAATGTACCAGTACATGGAAAAAACACAAACACCAAAGTTTTTAATTATGGGTCTAATAAAAATGGATTTCTCATTGGTAAGGGAACAAATGGCAGACCACATGTGGGGTGGAAAGGTACATTGGTGAGTGGGATTGGTAGTAGATAAATTTTTATTGAGAAATATTTCAGCCATGCCAATAATTTCTTCCAAAGTCCTATAAAACTATAAGGGATTAAAAATTGGATTGGAAACATGGAAAAGATCAATAGGCTTAAGATATTTTAGAGGGCCACCTCTCGATCCAAAGAACCATTCGAGATGAAGACGTTTACAAAATATTGAAAAATCCTATTTTAGAACCTCTTTGGCCATGGGAGGAGGAAAATGGAGGAAATTTAAACCTAGGCTGAGGGCCTCAATTTCATTCTAGGTAAGTTTTATTTAGGAAAAATTATGGACAACAAGATTTGTGACTTTACCATCTATAGCCCATACATGACTCTTGTAAAAATACCGACGACCAAAATCCTATGGGTTAAAAATTATAGAACAAGGGCTTATTTTATTTTCACCACCATTTTGGCAATGGAAGAACCCTTGCCCTTGCTACTTCTAAACAAATGGGACAAAACCCTTTCTTGGATTCTTGAAACCAGAGTTGTGGAAATTTCTTCCATTGTCTAGTTGCAATTGTTGCTACACATAGGAAGTGCAGTTCTGGAAGTTTCTTCCCTTATTTTGTATTTTTGGAGAAGGTCCCCAAAAGTTTAAATTATTCTCTTGTTGTTTTTGTTTCCTTTGTTGTTGTTTTGACTATTTATTCCTTTGTTGTGGCTGTCATTGTTTATTTCTATGTTTTGGATGTTGTTGTGATTGCATTTTCCATGTAGTGGAGGCTCTCTGGTTTGGCTCTCTATTGTGAATTATATTCTTGTTGTGTTGTTATGAAAATATCTTTTGTGCATTTGTGATTATATTTTCTAGACGATCAATTTGTTGCTTGATTTCTCTTTTAACCAAGTCAGCTACGCTTTTTGTAGCTTCTAACATATTCTGGGACTTCTAAAGTAGAATTCTCTTGAGTAGTTTTGGATTTCTCTTGCAAATATATTTTTTATTTATATTTCAACTCTCCAAGCCTGAATATTTCCCTCAAAAAGCTCTTTAATTTGGAATTCCCATTTTTTACCATCCTAAAAAGCATGCGCCTAGACTATTACATCAAGTATATCAAGTATTAAAGCATTAAAACATGAAAAACAATTAATTGAAAAAGAATGAGAGACTAATTTTATTAAATATTTTCTAAATCTCGGTTACAAGTTTGTCCCTCTTAGGGATACCAAATTCTTGATACAATTGATATGAATTTGAAGCCCCTAAACAAGGATGGTGCAATCTGCAGGCTCTTAGAGTAGACACAAACTGCTTAAGGCTCAAGGAAGCCTTATTCTCACTTTCTTAGAGGAATATGATGCCAAGAATGCTCTTAATATGTCAATATCCTATAAATATGCATTCAAGAAACAACATAGCATGATTAAAATCAAAGGAGGCCTCTCATGGTGATGCTTTTGACAAATATGTGCATGAATTATAAAAAATATGCAAAAAAATATGAATATTAGTAAATACAATCACAAAATATCTAAATTATGACAAGGAATGCTAAGAAAATAGTAAATATAGCTAATATAATGTGTAATGTGCAACTAAAACTTGAAATGGATCAAATATAATGAAACTAGTGCAAATTAGCAAATATAAGGAAATAAGAGCAATGATACCTCTAATTTCTAGAAATAACCATATAAAAGTAGAAATGAAAATTAATATAGAATAGATATAACTAATTACACCTATGAAATGAAATTTCTATGGCTAAAATTAAGGTAAAATATCTTCAAACCCTAGCCATAGGTGTTTGAAGCTGTTGGCTCTATTAGCCATGGCTGACAGTCGTGGCTGAGAGGAAAATCCTCTTTATTTTGCAATCAAGGCTTGAAATTGCTAATTCCTCTAATGAATTGATGATCAAGGGTCACATCTATATTTTGGAATGAATTGGTAGTGTAGATTCTTCAAATTTATAGTGGAAGTGGTTCAATTGGGGATGAATGATCTCTTCAAACTCTTGAAACCTCCATAGCTTCAAATGCAGTCATGATTATCCAAATTGGCATCATGTAGGTACTCCTCAAGGGTTTTAAGTGGATATCCAATTCAGTAGGGATTTGCTGCATTTAATTGAAAAATATTCTCTTTTCTCTCCCTAATTTGTATGGGGGACTTATAACCTTCTCAATTCCTAATCCTAGCTTCCTTGGGAAGCCAAGATCAAGAACCAAGAGGTTGGAGTAGTTAGAAGGAAGGATCTAGAAGTTCTTCACTTGAAACCATTTGAAATCCATTACCAAGGCTGTTGTAACTAATTTTAGCCTGGCTCAAGATTCCATGATAGTTGTAGAGCTAGTCATGACTCCTAAGCACAGCTATGATCCTAGTCGTGGGTGTCAGTCGTGGCTAAGGCCGAGTAGGCCAAAACTGCATAATTTGAGTGGTTAAAACCACTGATTTAACTTAGAATGATCCAAGATCATTCATATGTTCTACAAGGATACCCATATGAGTAGTCCCCTACGCATGATGCATTTTAGGTGTCTACATATACCCATTTTTATGTGTGTTGTGGGAACACAACATTGAGCAAAAATAAACCACCTAAATCCATGTTGTAGGTCGAATGATGATCATTGATATGATCAACATTAGATGCCCAGTCCTATAAAAGGACACATATCTTAGAATCATTGCTTCCAACTTAGGGAAGGCTTAAATTTACAAATATTTCACATGTCCACAGTGATCGGGTAGCTTCAGTGCTACAATCATTCCAATAGGTGGAGAGATTAAAGCTGAACTATCATATTTTATTTTTACCCTAGCAAAGTGTAAGCTTATGATAGTTATTGGCACTGATTCATAAGATGAACGTAATTTGACAAGATCAACTGATATTTTTTTGAATTTGATTATGATTATTGATATTATCACTAACCCCTCAAGATACATGTTGATGAGGGAAGGAAAATTAATGAAGTGATGATTCAATTGACCAAGATTAATAATTTGGATGATTGAAGACTTTTGCACTTTGTTGTTATATGGCAAGGCCTAATTCAGCCATGATTTCAACCTGTAGACACCTAAATCATGTCATGCTTATGGGAGCTACTTACATAGACACACTCATAAGATCATAAGACATAATATTGGACTTTCCAAGCACCAATAGTGGTTCTCACCACTTATTTGGGACATTTTCAAGCCATCCAAGCTTGGTCACTCAAGCCAAAAGCAACAAAATTCTAGCCACTCAAGCCTAGAGCGGCCAGACCTTAGCCACTGTAGATGATAGCAGCTAGATCATAGTCACTGTAGACAATAGTGACTAAGCCATAAGAAGTGGTTTACCGATAAACATACCCAATCTTAGGCAGAAGTGGCAGTCTGCATGCAATAAAGGTGAGCAGGAGTGACCAGTTCACATAGGAGACTTGAGTTTGCAATTAGACTTAAGTTAACTGAACTTCAAGCATAAACAAAGTACAAAAGCTTCTCATGCTAACAAATAGTTCACATAGAAGACTCAAGTGGGCAGTTATATTTCAGTTAACTGGCCTTCAAATATAGACAATAGACAAGGGATTCTCATGCTAACTTGCACTACGCATGAGAAATTCATTTCTAGGGCTTGGACATAGACCTAGGGTTTCACACTATAAAAGTTGCAAGCCTAAGAGCACCAAAAAAAGAAAAAAGGAGAGACATGATCGATATATGACATATAGAGACCCGAATCACATGCAGGACATAATTTTAAAGAGAGAGAGTTCTCTTTGGTATCACGTGTGCGACAGGGCTTTGACAAATCAAAGGGCACAACACCTACTTTATTCAACATTAGATCATAGTTTTTGAACCATAATTTTGAGGCAAGGAGATCAAGGTTTTATTTAGAGGTCACTATCTTGGACAGTGACCCGTAGGCTTATCTTAAATAGACATAGCATATTTTATCTTGTTTTCTTATATCATTAGCTTAGATTTACTTGATTCCATGGTATTGTTTTATCATATTTCTATTACATTATTTGATTACTAACAACCTTATCCGAGGAGGCAATCTCGGACAGCTAAACATGTATTGTTGTTTGAATTGCATACAAGGCCACAGGTTCATGAGACATAATCCAAGATAGAGGAGAACAAGAGGATCCATCTAGGAGATATACTTGGAGAAGGAGGCATCTCTAAGCCCTCAGACATTTTCGTGTGCAAAACTAAAAAGCATTTTAGAGTGTGCCACCATTTTTCAAAAGGGGACATCTCGTCATCCACTTTTAAATCATTGTATCAATATGGGTATCCCTATGAGGGACCGACATGTAACCGGGGTTCAATATTAATGAAATATCTATTCTTTGTCATTTCTATGTTATATGTTTTCTTGTGATCTTTTAGCTTCATTTTTGGTATAGTAATAACATCACAAGTAGAGTTAAGAGTGGCGCATGCACCCCGGGGTCGCTACAGATGGCGATCATGATGGGACAACCATAAATTTTTTATTTTTTGCCAAAAAACTAACTTAATTTTGTGTGTAGGTCTAGCCTCTCTGAGCTACAGTAGCTAAAAACTATCCACTCTGATCTACAGTGGCAAGAAACTAGCCACTCTAAGCCACAGTGGCAGTGCAATAGAGGTTAAAACATCGACTCTCTGAGTTGGATCAAAGGTTGGTATAGCTTTTCTAATATTTTATAGATTTTTGTCTACTTCTGTGTGTTCAAAATAGAGAACTTAAAGCACATTTATGTTTAGAAATTGAAAGAATAAAGAAGAAATAATTAAGCATTTCACATATCTTAGATATTCTTTTAAATTTTCCACTAGGCGTTGCTAGGAACAATGACTTATGCCTAAAAATTTTGCCCTAGAATCCAACATGCTAGACATTGTATGTTGTTTGCTTGCTTTGAGGCCCTACTAGAGGCCATAGTTGCATGATATAAAGTGTGCTCATACAAATCATAGTAGTTCATGCATCTTTCTAAATATTGAAATGTATTTTTGCACTTAGGCATATAGGAAAGACTCATCACTGCTATATGATGCACTTTATGTTACGCAAGCTTAAAATGAACACCACACATGCATGTCTCATTTAAACATTGGAGAGTTGGATTTCATCACCAACCTTCAATTCAGTATAGTGATGTTGGAATTCATCTCCTTCCACTGGTTTACCCCCTAGAGCTTCCTAGAAATGGATTGGGAAACTTACTTATAGTGACACTAAGTTACTTGTATTCATAATATCTCCCACTACTAGAACAATCATTGGATCAGAGTGGAGGAGCCAGGAAAACCCCCCATTGGGTCTTCAGTGGTGTACCCTAGCTTCTTTTGAGAAAATCATGTTTGGCATGAGTGTACTTGATTGTCACTATGGATGATTCTTCTCATTCTTGATCCAAGAACAAGAGCAAAGAAATCAAGAGAACAACACATCAAAACACAACAAAAAGTTTAGGGCACACTTAAATTGGTAATCAAGATAAACATTTTTTTGGAATTGTGTGGTCATTCCTAAACAAAAAACTCAAAATATCAAGTCATAAAACAAAATGGTCAAAACAAGAAGTAAACACCCTAATTCTGATGTCGAGGGAGAGACAGAAGCAATTCATACCCATAGGTAGAGTCATAGTAATATTGAATGACCTACCCGTAAGATCGTAAGACATAGCTCCATGAGCCTAAGGGGTGATAATTCAACCCTTGAGGGATATCCTCAAGAAACCCCAAGAAAGGAACCACATCATGGAACAAAGTCACATAAACAAAAAGAGGCTTCACATCCATCCTCATCAAGGAGACATGAGGAGACCTCAAGGGCCTCCTCTAAACACATAGAAACATCTCAAAGACATGAGGAAACTTCAAAGGCTTCCTCCTTACATAGACATAAAGAAGGTTCTAAGACTCATTATTCACATGGGGATGATGAGACTGCCACATCTCCATACACATGGAGAAAACATGTCACCACTAAGCCATCTTCATTAAGAAGGCAAACAAGAATTACAACACCTCAAGACTCACAAGAAACATATGAAACAAGTCTACCCATTGAAGGGCTAGAAACTAGAGCTACATCTAGTCATGGGAATTATATAGAAGAAACCCTTCACATAAAAGGAAATATTACCATAGACTATGACCTCATAGGAGTAAATGGCACCCCATGGGACCAGCCATGGAGAATGAGATAGCTAGATAGGTTGGATCGATTTCCTACTCAACCAACCCAAATAACTGTAGCTATTGAGAACTCTGCATCTGGAAGCTCATGAACTGTGACTTCTAAACATACCTCCCAGTCTGGGGGTACCTCAGAGTGACCTTGCAGAAGATGCATGGAGTCTGATCATAGGGATACTCAACAGTACATTGGACAAGTCACATTAACTAGCAAGAGTATAGATACAACAGAAATCCCCTCAAGGAATATACGAGTCAATACTAAAAGAATAGAGTCAGATAAACATGAGTCTTCTACAATAGCACAAACTAACCGAATGAGGCAGTTATAAAATACATTATGCAAAGAGCGAGAGTTAGTGGAAGATCTCGAACAAGAGAAACAAAGAGAGAGACTCTTGTGCCAACATGAGTAGCGGTTAATAGAGCAATTTGAGCAACTGGCTCTTAACAATTTTTAGATAAATGGTGGTGACCACCAAAGAACAAGACACATTCACTCACCTGAGGAAAGGCACACTAGACAAGATATCCCACAACGAAACCCCACACCAAATTATGAACAAAATCCAACTAATGGGGGGAGGGCAAACATAACAAATCAAGATCACAATCGTGATTCCCCTCATAGGAGGGAGGAAAATGGAACAAATAAAATGAATAGAGATTTACCTCCATTGCCAATGTGAATAGGCTTCTACGATGAGGAAATCCATGCATCAAAGGCATTTCAAGAGCTTGCTAAAAAGTTGAAAACCTTTGAGAAACAAGAGGTAGCTAGGAACTCACCAACATTGAGCAAGATACACAATCAACCATTGTGACCATCAATCCCTAGCCCTCCATATCCTAAGCACTTTGAGATGCCTAGGTTAGAGAATTTTAAAGGTGAAGAGGATGCACAAGAGCATGTCACCAATTTTATCAATGTTTATTTTTATCTTGAATACAATGACGCTCTCATGCTAAGAACATTCATAATGATATTTTTAGGTGTTGCCACTCAATGGTTCAACCAACTACCTAAGCATAGAATAACCAAATTTGAAAAATTAGTAAATACATTCTTGAAGCATTTCTCCTTTGGTGCTAAGAAGAAGGTGAACCTTTCAGACCTGGCAAACCTGAAATAGTATGATGATGATCCAGTAATGGATTATGGGAATAGGTGGAGAAAAATCATGGTAAAATTATCATTCTCCATTCCCATAGAAGAGATCATTCGTATGTTTACCAAAATTTGTTCTAAACATATCTCCCTCTTGCTACAACTCCAAAAGTATCCTTAATTTGAAGAAGCTTTGGCATAGGCCAAGCTCATTGAAGAGATAAAAGTAGATGAGGGAACCATTAAGCTCTAAAACAAAAAGGAGTGGAACAAGAATGGTAAGAATGACAAGTACAAGTAGAAGAAGGGAACCCTACTCTAGTCAATCAAGTCGTATTGGCTACATCCAAGGATGGGGGTGCACAAAAACCATAAAACTATCAAGCACATCCCCCACCATCCAACTACGACCAAAAGAACAATCAAGGAATAAATCGAGAACACAAACCACCTTGTTATTTTACGCCTCTAATAGAATCAATGCAATCAATATTTAATCAGTAGGCCAGGAGGATCAGATTTCTTTATATACCTCTTGAATATCCCAACCATCCTAAGACAAAAGGATATAGGGAAGATCAATTATGTCCTTATCATCGGATATCGGGGCATGACATTGAGGCTTGCATTGGGTTTAAGCATCAAGTGCAAAATATGATTGAGGTGAAAGAGCTCAAAGTTGACAACCCACTAGCTCCCGATAACAAAGACATGGGCATATACAGAAACCCATTGCCCAATCATGAAGCCCCTCGAGAGCAAGGGACCCAAGTCAATTAGGTTCGAGCTGACATACCTATCCATGGATGCATTGGGATGGTTGAGATCGTTAACATAGCAACAAGGACTAGGTGGTATGGTCAACCACAACCACTTGCAGCTCCCATGAACATCCCAGCCACTCCTAGGCAAAGGCAAGACAACCTTCCAGGTCCACCAACGAGACCTATGGTAACTATTCGGAGTAGATTGGAGAAAAACCTATAGATGACTCCAGCTAAGTTATCCATCTATGAGCTCATACAACAACACCCAAAGCATAAGGAGACTCTAGTGGAGATTTTAAGAACAATTGAGCTTCAACCATAAGATGTGAATGCATTCACTCACTTTGTAGGACAAGTGCAAGAATTTCAGGAACCTGTAATCTGATTCTATGATCATCATATTAAGACAATTTCTATTGCCTTACTAGACCCTTTGCTAAAAATTTTAGTGGCCATAAATGACTTACATTTCAATAGGGTTTTGGTCCATACAGGTTCATCGATAAACATCATCACAACAACTGCAATAGAGCACCTCAAGATACCCAAGACCAATATCGTTCCAGGAATTTACACATTGAGAGCTTTTAATGATGCTTTATGCAATACTATGGGAATGATAGTCCTACCCATCAAGGTGGGGTAAAATACCATCCCCATGAGGTGTCATGTATTGGAAGGCACTATGCAGTACAACATCCTCTTAGGGTGCATGCCTTTGATCTTGCACAAGTGTGTCAAGTATGTCCATGAAAGCAAAGTCTATGTGGTTATGGCCAATGAAGATCCTTTTAAATACGTTAATCAAGTGGATATTTTGGGAGAATTCATGATACCTTCTACTCACCTATATGTGGCACCTTCATCCCAAACCACACAAGTGGATAACAAAGACAAAGGGGTAAGAAAAGACCCATGCACATCAACACCTCCTGGTGCACTCAAGATAATCAATGCTTCTAAAGTACCATCAACGTCAAAACCAAAATACAATCAAAAGCTAAAGGCACCCTTAGTTAAGGAAGAAAGGCCCAAAGAAGTTCCAACTATAGCCATTGCTGAAATTCCAAGTCCTATGGAAGAGGAAGATCCTCAAGATCAAGATGAAGATAGTGATTATCACCCTACTTTGCCAGTATCATCCGTGGGGTCATCCACATCGTATGCATCAATACACTTGGAAAGTACAAGCATAGGGGAGTACCTTATACATAACATCACCTTTATGCCTATCATTGAGTCTGCACAAGACATAGGGAGGCCTAAAGACTTGAGGCCGCTAGTAGGAACAATGGTTCCACTAGGAATCCCTCCCAACTAAACCAATTTTGTCTATGTCAGCCTGGACTGCACTCATAAGTCTTCAAATATAGAAGAGGATGGTGATAAATTATTCATAGTCAATATTTGTTACCTCTCTAATCTTGAATTTTCTCTAAGCTACTTTGAGCGTTGCCATTGGCATGGCTATGGCCTTGGCGTATATGAGCAGGGGCGTAGGAGGCCTTACGAGCCACTATATCATCTTCCTTTCAACATATTTGGCTTAGGCTATTATAGTGAAGGTCGAGATGACTCACTTGCAATGGAATTGGAAATATTAAGCATAGGGTTGGGAGAAGACATTGATTTCATTCCTTATCACCCCTTAAGAATAGAAAATTTGAGCAATAGACAAGTGGCCACGGTAAACATACCACCTCCAAAAACTTATCATCCAAACACCTCAATTGATTCCACCCCAATAGGGTACAACTCATGGGATGAGGAGAATGGATATGAAGCAAGTGATGATGAGGCACAACTTGGCTTAGCCTATCAAGGGCCTCGCTATTTACAAAGTTTCACATGGTCCATCCATGATGAGATTGGATATACATCAGATTAAAGTGACTATGAATCAGAAGACTCAACAAAAAGAGCTTACTTAGGCTTGAGCCATCAACCCCTGACTTTGGGGCAAGAGACAAATACAAATGGGTTCTTCATAGGTGACAAAGAATATGAAGATGAAACAAAGATGGCCTACTTAGGTCCAATACATGATACCTTTGTCTTAGGGCTACATACCAATGCTAACAGATTCTGTATAAGTGATGACGACTTTTAGAATGAGACCAAGATGGCTTATCTTGGACCTCACCACTTGTGGCAAGTCAATGAGCTAGTAGAGAGAGAGGTGGCACTTCATGCCATAGACCCTCATATTTGATTTTTTGGGAGACCTATTGACCTAGTTGCCATTCATAGGATGGTTAATCCCCCTCTGCCTACATTCATAGAGAAGGTAGAGCCCAATGATCCTATTTTCCACCCTGCTCATGGGCCAGATCTAGAAATTCCCATTCCTCCAAAACCTCATCGCGAGTATGGAAGGGAAACCCCTGAGACAAGATTGCACCCATGTGGTCCTAGAGATTTCATCCCATCCATCAACATGATCTCCATTGATTTGACCACTCCACTTCATAATCTAGTAGATCCTACCAAATTATTGCATCTTGATGTAGAGGCTATTGATTGGGATTGTGCTAGTTCACCCATAGAGCCAGAAGACCTCTTCCCCAATGAAGAGATGTTACAGCCATTCCATTTTGCATCAGGTTGTGCGTATGATGTCTTCCATGTTGGTTTAGAACCTGAGTCAATAGGTCCTATGAATCTCATTGATGACATTCATTTGATACCCATGCCTCATCAGCTAGAGGATGGGTCACATATGGCTATAGAAGCAACTTTCAAGGTGGACATCAGTGATGATCCTACCCAACCAAGGAAATTCAAGTTCAAAGAAAGTCTATCTCCAGAGGAACAAGCCATCCTGATTCCTCTCCTCAAGGGGAGGTCAAATATTTTTACTTGGACTTACAAAGATATTCCAGGGATAGATCCAAAGTTAGTCATTCACAACCTTTCATTGGATCCCATGAAGAAGCCAGTCAAGAAAAAACTAAGGAAAATGCATCCAACCATTGCTTTTATGGTGAAGAATGAATTAAAAAAACTACTGGATGCAGTATTCATAGTTCCTATTGACTACCCTGAGTGGGTGTCAAACATGGTACTCATGGGGAAACCTGATGAAAGAGTCCGTATCTACACGGATTTTAGAGATTTGAACAGGGCAACACCAAAGGATTCATTCTTATTACCAAACATAGATGCTCTTGTAGATGCAACCACATGTCATGAAATGCTCTCCCTAATGGATGGGTTTTCCGGATACAACCAGATCTGGATTAAGCCCGAATATCAACATAAAACTACTTTCATTACTCCATGGGGAATATTTTGTTACAAAGTGATGCCATTCGGTCTCAAAAATTTTGGTGCCACATATCAGTGGGCCATGACATACATATTCCATGACTACAAGATTTGAGATTACATGGATGACTTACTAGCCAAGTCCCTATTGTGGCAAGATCATGCCAAAGTCCTTAGACAAGTATTTGATCACCTCATAGAACATAATGTATACCAGCGGCTACAAAGGCAAAGGCTAACTGGAAATGGCCATCCCTACCAACATTAGGGAGTTGAGGAGCCTACAAGGCAATATAGCATCCATCAAAATATTCATCATGCAATGATCATACAAATGCAGAACTATGAATAATTTGCTATGCAAGAAAGTCCCCTTTCATTAGGATGAAGAATGCCATAAAAACTACCGCAGCCTAGGGCTCCACCAAGACCAAACAATTACCACAAAAGAAAACACAAGCCATATGATGCGTAGTCATTATACACATCATTAATTCTCAATGAATTTGTCAATCCAGGGCAGTGTACAAGGCTATCTACGAAAGAAGGGGTGAACAGGGTTATAACTTAGGTCAATTTAGAGCAACATGTCTTATTGGTGAAATCGATTGTGTGGGGGATTTAGGACATTCCTATCTCTAAATTGCATGAATTAAACCTTAATCTAAGTTGCAAAAATGGAAACTAATCATTAACTGTAGAAATGAAGTCCTAATTACAATTGCAGAATGAGACCTAATTATGTTGCAGAAATAACAGTTGTAGAATTAGAAGTCTGATTATAATTGTAGAAAGGAAATCTATTTACTTTTGTAGCAATGGAAACCTAATTATAACATGGAAATGAAACCCTATCAAGGCTCTATAACAGAAGGTTGTCAATCTTCTGTGCAGGGGTTGATAGCAAAACACAAAATGCAAGAAATTATAGAAAATAGTAAATTCTGGAAATGACAGTCTGCAATAAATTGAAAGCTTTGCTGAAAGTGGAGATTACAACCAAACCATTAATCACAAAACATAAAATAAGCTAAGATTGCAAATATCATTAGTTGTTTACAAAGGAATGAAATGACAAGTTCTACAACTCATTCTGCTGCAACAAAATCAGAATAAAAACCTGTTGTTAGTCCTCCTCCTAGGTCTAGAAGTGGCCAACCTCCTTGTCCGGAAGAAGGTATGAGTCTCTCTCTCTCTAGATCTTACTCACACTCATTTACAAGCAATATGAAATAGAAATAGTACACTTTATTGATTCAAGAACATGATTACAATAATTCTACTGAAAACCTGTTACAGGACTATAATGATCACTTTCCTGATTATTGCCTATTTTCTCCTATATTTCTCTACTTTCTGCTTTCTCTATCTTCTACCTCCTCTCTACTAGCTCAACCTGAATGGGAGCCATATTTATAGATGTCCTAAGATCTACTAACAAGCTGAGAATATCTCAAAAGATCTAATCCTATTATGCTGCAACAATTCTTGGTTTTATCCTAGAAGAAGATCAAACTTGATCTTTCCATAAATGGTGGCTTTGGTCGGCAAGGACGGCAAAGTCAGATGGGAGATATTTTCCCTTACCCTTTTCAATATTTATTTCCCTTTTTCCAGCATCAGAAATCAGTCAACAAGTCAAAAAGCACATTCTATTTTCATTTCGAAGATAAGTGGCTCATTCCGAAGATACTGCAATTCTCATTCCAAAGATCCGCTCATTTCGAAGACACTGTGTTTTCTCATTTCGAAGATATCTGTTCATTTCGAAGAGACTTCGGAATGAACAAATGTGTGCTCTTTAAATGATTTCCTCTACATTTCTCATGTGGGTTATTTCTCAGGATCAGATTCCAATGGTCTTCATCTCTTTCCATATGTGAATTCCATGCCTTGCCATTCATTGGCAGCTGGCTGGAATTTACATGGGAAAAACCAATTTTTGTTGCACGAGTAATAGTTTGCTTGCACTTGTTGCAGATTTAGGTAAAATAAATGCTTGAGACATATCAAAACATGATTAGTGAAATGCTGCTATCAACCTAAGCATATCTCATTTAGCAAGTCATAACAAAATAACATAAAACTTATGCAAAAAGCTATAAAAATCAGAATATAGTATTTCAGATACATTCATCATGCAAATAGTTAATACACAACATATTGAATTAACTTAACTAGCATATTAGATTAAACATAAGAGTTTGTAGGCAATTTTAGTGTTCAAAACATGTTATGATTGAGGCATTTCCAGGCCTCATCATTTTCCCCCCAACTTATATTGATGCATGTCCTCATGCATTCTGTTGGGCTATGGAATCACATATGTCCATGGTCAAATTCCATGACCTGTAGAACAACTTCTTGCCTATATAATATCCCCTATTCTCCTGAAGGTTCCTGAGCCATTCTTCAAACTGTTCATCAGGTTGGGCATCTTCTTCAAAGTAGAATGGAACTGGAGTGATGATGGTTGGAGGCCTAAATCTGAGACCTATCCAATGATGTTGCATGATTTCAATCAACTGTATCACTCCTTCTGCCCTTCTTCTAGACCATTCTAAGTTGATGGGGGAGATGGGTTCTCTTTTCTGTAAAGACATGGAAAGTTCAGCCCATCTATTTCTATAGATTGATAATGCTGGCACAAAATTGTCATTACAGAAATTGTGGAATCTGGTCACATAGTCCCTCAAGTTTGTCAAGTACATTCTCTTCACATCATCCCTGTTCATCATGGTGAAGTGTTGTCTGGTGATAATTGGGTGATTTGGCTGAATTGCTCTGACTAACAATTCAGCTCTTGTTTCAATCTCTTTATTCTGCCTTTTCTCCTGGTCCCAATAAAACTGATTCTGCAAGGTGGACATGAATGCCCTCAATTGAACATCTCCAATGTAGATTTGAGGATGAAATTCTACTTCTTTTGGAATAAAGAAGCTGTGTAAAAATAGTTCACACAGGAGATTTTTCTGCTCAATAGGGCTGTCAAAGTATGCTTCCAGGAAATCTGCAGTTGTGTCCAATTTATATGGGAGACCTGAGCTAATCCTCATGACCTACCATCTGAGGTATTTCTCCTTTAGAATAAGACTGTAAAATCTGGTTGGTCGTCTGAATTGGACTAAAAATTCAGCAATTTGACATAAATCAGACACCTTTTCTTTCAATGCCTGAATCTCTGTTTCCTTGGCCTCTAGCTATTTTCCTTCTAATTTGAATTTTTTAGTCTTAGTGGCAAGCTTCTCATATCTAATCACCCAACTGGCTATGTCTGCATTGTATTGTTCTAGGGACACAATATTAGGTGGTCTGACTACAGGTGGAACTCTAGGTAGCAGATCTACCTAAACCCCTTTTTCTGCCACTTCTACTGGTTGATCATCTGTCAATAATTCTACCTGTACCCCCTTATCTACTATTTCTATTGGGTTGTCATCAGACAGTAATTCCACTTGCACCCCCTTATCTACTATTTCTACTGATGGTGTAACAGTTTGAAATATAGGGACATCAATAGAAGTACTTACTTGAACAGTTTCATGCTGCTGCTTGGACTGTTCCTGTGTTGGTGACTCATCTCCAATATTTTTTGCTATGCTCTTTGCCAATTCTGAAGCATCTTCAGAATGAGAAGGTAATGCTTTAGAATGAGAAGGCACTTCTTCAGAATGAAAGGGTGCTTCTTCAGAATGAGCACCTATGTCTGCCTCAACAGAGTCATCTGCCCTAGATAAATCCACAAGCAATTGAGCCAAATCATCCTCATCAATGGATACAATTGGCTATTTTTTAGACTGTGACAACCTTTCTCTCAATTCTGCCACTTCCTGCTGTAACTCTACAATTTTTCTTTCCTGCATCTCAATGATGTTTTCTCTCTCTTCAATCCATCTGGTTTGTGTTTTGACAACACTCCTTGCTGCTCTCAACTGCTTTGTGATGTCTTCCTCCTCTGTTTCTGCTTCAGAATCTGATGCAGACAAGTCAGCTGCAGTAGGCTGCTCAACAACTATCTCTTCCTCTGCAACATCTATCTGCTCTTGTTCAGGAGGCTCTATGAAACTGTCTATAATTGCATCTACCATTTTTGTGGCCTGTTGAACTGTAGCCACCTCCAAGCTATCCTGCCCAACCTCTTCCTCAATTATCTGTTCAGGTAATTCTGGAAAGTTTTTAGGGGCTGGTTGTATTTCTGTGACATCTGGACTGCTTTGTCCACCTTCTTCTTCTATGACCTGTTCTGCCATTTCCCTCAAGTGGAGTCTTGTAGACCTCCTAGTTCTAGATGCAAACTTCTTCTTTTTGCTTTGTTTTCTGGTGACAATAGGGGTTGTGGGGTCAATTTCAGATGCTTCTATTTCCCTTGTTGTTTCTTCCCTTGGGCTAGGTGCTTCACTTCCCTATTTTGAAAAATCAGTTACAACTTCAGAAAAATGGACCTTCTTCTATTTTTCTGTTCTGCTGCCAGTTCCAGACCCTCTTTTCTTTTGCTTCTTGGCTCGCAAAGTTGAAGGTTCTGGAGCAAGGTGTTCTGCTGCTACTGTTGGGTGTGTTTCTTTTTCTGCAATAGCTTCTACAGTAGTTTCTATTTCATCTTCTACAACAACCTCTGCAGTAGCTATTTCTTCTTCTGCAATAACATCAATAGTATCTGTTTCTTCCTCCTCATCCTCATCTCCAAAAATTACATCATTTAAGGTAGAGTAAAACCTATCAAAGCTCCTAGGGTTTCCTCTAAAATGGTGTTGGCAAACTAGTTTGATGAGACCATGGTGGCGAAGGCTCCCTTTTCCTTCTTGATATCTTTTTGCCATGTTTTTCAATTCCTGGTGCAGGTATAGGGGAAGATTTACCCTAACATCTGGCTATTGCCTACCATGTCTGAGATGGTTTAAAATTTTTATATGATGCCCTGACAACAGTACATACTGCCCTTCATAGGTTAGAAATTTGATTACCCATGTGGCCACTTCATCCCAGGGTTCCTGTAGGCTAGCCCTTTTTACCCCCTTGCATGTGTTATTATGTGTTAAATATTCTGGCTCCCTATCATTTTCTTCCAGAAATTGATTAACTATATTTACCAATGTATTTTTACCAGACCTAGAAATTGGAAGACCTTCTAATGGCAGCTTAATAATTTGACTCAAAACTTTAGGGGTTACCTCAATAGTCATGTCGTTAACATGTGCCCGATTGTTTCTGAATGTGTGGGTGAACATGCTGGCCAAATCTTCAGAGGACCCATTAAACTTATCCAAAAATGGCATAAGCCCTCCATCTTCAAAAATATGCAACACTTCTAGATTTACTCGAAGATGGGTGGTATCCCCCTTCCATTTCATTTTTCACCCCATTTCCTTCTTGGTATGTCACAAACTCACTCACTCTTATTCCTTTGGATCTCTTTTCTATGTTTCAAATTTGTAGTTTGTTCCAAGTTTTCAATTCCCTATTTTTTTCTTGAAAGAACCATAATCCACATACCTCAGACATTTTACAGAAAATATGTCTTCAAAAAGAACACTTTTCTATTTTTCTTTGAACACAAGTCCACCAATTTCACAAATCCTTCCATCATCCACCTACTTTATTAAAAAACTTCCAAAAATTCTTAAATCCAAAATGCAACATTCATTCCTATCATTCCAAAGACAATTTCAATCCGAAGACAATACAACAATTAATCTAAGAAGATACAACTATTTTTGGCATTCTTGTTCCAAAGATTAGGCAGAAATCAATATTCTCATTCTCAAAACATGTTTTAAGTATGCCAACTCTTATGGATACCTTTTATGCTAATGGTTAATTGTTATATACTATATACCAATCATTTACAATGAAGAAATGTAAGAAATATATACCTGATTAAAACAAGTTAATGCAAGTTTTTTGAAGAATGACTGCCTTTGTTGATGTTCTGCTGAGATTTTCTGCAATATTTCAAAACAAGTGCAGTTGGTGAATTTGTACAATGATGGTTCAGAAATTTTCAAGGTTATGCATGCCAAAAAACTGGTTTTCATGCATACCAACCTAGTAGTGCCTTGGAAAAGGTTTTCACTGCTGAGTTATTCATTTTTCTCTTTTTTTTTTTTTACCTCTCCTTTTTTCTCTCTTTTTTTTTTCTTGATTTTTTTTCTTGATTCTGACTATGCCCATGAAGGAATTCATGATTTCCCTGAAATCATGCCCATGAAGGAATTCATAATCAGAATTTATTCATCTTTTTGTTTTCTGCTTTTTTTGATTTTTTTGTATTTTTCTATTTTTTTCTTGAAATCCATGATCATGCTGATTGTTTTGAAGTGGAAGAGGAAATTTCTTCCACCTATTGTGTATCCAAACTATCAAGCTACTGCAAGAATTCCTCTTTAGTCAGAGGTGTATGGTACACCCTGAGGCGATGTCCATTCACTACCAACTTTCTCTGTGACCCATCAATAGGAGATAAACAAGCTGCTCCATTGTCAAATACCTCTTCAATCCGGTAAGGTCCAAGCCATCTAGTTCTTAGCTTTCCAGGGAAGTCCTCATAGCGAGAATCAAATAGTAAAGCCCAATCTCCTTGTTGAAGTTTCCTCTGCTGAATGTGACTGTCATGCCACATCTTCCTCTACTCCTGAATTACTTCAGTTTGGTGCAGAGCATCCAACCTAAGTTCATCCAATGCATTCAGCTACAGAATCCTATCTGTCTATGCCTATGACAATTCAATTCCAATTTCCAATGTTGTGCGCAGTGTTAGTAGCTCAAATTCAATAGGTAAGAGGGGCTTTTTACCAAAGACTAGTTCATAAGGTGTGAATCCAGTAGTGGATTTCCAAGTAGTATTGTAAGCCCACACTACTTTAGGTAATTTATCTAGCCAGTTTCTCCTATGAAAAGCTACTATTTTTGTTAAGATTCATTCTAGTTCCCTGTTTGTTACCTCAACCTGGCCATTTTCTTGTGGGTGATAAGGTGATGATTTTCTATGTTTGATTTCATATAATTCTGTAAATGCCTCAATGACTTTAGATGCAAATTGGGGTCCTTGGTCTGTGGTGATAGACCGGGGAGCTCCAAATCTCTAAAAAATTTGAGTATACAAGAAATCAATGACCTTCTCTTCATGAGCATGTTTGAAAGCACGCACCTCTACCCACTTTTTCAAGTAATCAGTGCATACTAGAATATGCACCTTTCCTTGAGAAGGTGGATCAATAGGTCCTACAAAATCAAGCCCCCACCTCTCAAATGGCTCTAAAACCAATTGAGGTTGTAGTGGCATTTCATTTGTATGAGTGGGTTTCCCCATTCTTTGGCATGCATCACAATGCTCGATGTACCTTTTTCACATCCTTGTGAAGAGATGGCCAATAATATCCTGTCCCTAAGATTTTCCTAATTGTGCTTTTTACAGAGTAGTGTCCACCTGAGGGTTCATCATGACAAGCCCTAAGGATATCATACACCTCATCCTTTTGGATGCACCTACGTAACACATGGTCAGGACTGCACTTAAAAAGTATACCCTTAATCCATTCAAAAGAAGAACTCTGTTTGATCAATTGTTTTTTTATTTTGAAGTGAAATGTGGAGGAACTTTCCCTGTGACCAAGTAATTGGCTATATCTACAAACCAAGGTGATTGGACTGATATAGCAAATAATTTTTCATCAAGAAAGGTGTCTTCAACTAATTCCCCTTCATCTGTGTTTTGTAATCTGGACAAGAAATCTGCTACAACATTAGCTTTTCCTAGTTTGTTGATTATAGTGATATCAAATTCTTGCAACAATAGTAACCAACGAATAATTCTTGCACTTACCATAGGCTTATTCATCAAATACTTAATGGTTGTGTGATCTGTGTGAATAAATATTTGATAACCTGTGATGTAATGCCTGAATTTGTTGATGGCATAAATTACTGCCAAGAATTCTTTCTCAGTTGTGGTATAATTTTTCTCAGCTCCTGTCAAATTCTTGCTAATGTAGTAGATGGCATAGTGTTCACCATTGTCAATTTGTCCTAATGCTACTCCAATTGCAGTATTGGAAGCATCAAGTCTGTATGTGAAATGGTAATGTCCAATTAGGTCCTCTTAACACAGGTGGAGTTACTAATTTCTCTTTTAGAGCTTCAAATGATTCCTGACACCTTACAGTCCAGGAAAATTCAGAATCTTTAGTCAATAAGGCAAACATGGGATTGGCTATTGTGCTAAAGCTGGGAATAAACCTACGATAAAAACCAATGTGTCCTAGGAAGCTTCTGACATCAGTCTGAGTTTTAGGAGGAAGAAGATTCTTGATAATTTCCACCTTCTTTGGATCAACTTGGATCCCTTGAAGAGAGATGTGATGACCAAGAACTATTCCTTCCTTCATCATCATAAAACATTTTTCTGGATTCAAGGATAACTGGTATGTTTCACAATGAGTTAAAACTTTGTCAAGGTTTTCTAATGTAAAGTCAAAAGTCTGTCCACATACTGTGAAATCATCCATGTATATCTCAACACTGTTGGTAGTTAGATCAGAAAAAATTGCTAAAACTGCTCGTTGAAATGTTGTTGGGGCATTACACAAACCAAAAGGTAAAACCCTATAGGCAAATGTTCCCCATGGACAGGTAAAGGTTGTTTTCTCTTGATCTTCAAGTGCAATCTGAATTTGATTATATCCACTAAATCCATCAAGAAAACAAAAGTATCTCTTTCCAACAAGGGTATCTAACACCTGATCTATGAAAGGTAATGGAAAATGGTCTTTGTATGTCACTTTATTCAGCTCTCTATAGTCTACACATACTCTCATTTTTCCATTTTTCTTAGGAACTATAACCAATGGAGAGACCCACTGGCTATCAAAAATTGGGTAAATGAATCCTACCTCCAAAAGTTTTTCAATTTCTTCCTTTACAATATCCCTTAGGGTAGGATTCAGTCTTCTCCGGGGTTGTCTTACTGGCTTGACTTCTTCAGTATAAATTCTGTGGGTGCATATATCAGGGTGAACTCCTGACATATCTTTATAGTCCCAAGCAAAAGCATGAACATGCTTCTGCAAGACAACTATCAATTTTTCTTCCTCTTCCCTAGTAAGCCAGTTGTAAATGTTCAAAAATTTTCCTGGCTGGACTTCTATTTGTTTTGTATTTGGAAGGACTGAATTCACTTCTTCATACCTGGTGATTAGGGAGTTAAGAGGACACTTCTGAGATGGAAGGAAATAAGAAGTTTTTGTTTCATTATTTTCTGATGGAAGCATATCCTGTATGGAACAGTGAGAAGGAAAAATCAGGTGATGGTGCCACCCATGTGGTAGTGAAACAGAGTTTTCCTGTGATAGTACAGATGGTTCACCTTCAGAGTTTTGGTTCTCCTCATTCCTTAACAATTGTTGGATATTTACTGCTTCCTCTTCTAACCCTTGTTCATGCAGAACATTCATTAGGATAGTTTCATTTTCTAAATTTTCTGTGTCATGGAGGTCTTCTGTGTGTTCCCTTACTACCAAGGTGGCTAGTGTGGAAATAACCTCCTCTGATTCTTCATATGAATCAGGAAACCATAACTGACCTAAAAAATTGCTGGAGGGTCTTGCAGGAGGATACAGAGAGATCTGTTTTAGATCAATACCATTTGAAATAGTCATTTTTCCAGATCTGCAGTCTATGAAGGTTGCTGCAGTTGCAAGCCAAGGTCTTCCCAAAATGATGGGATATCCATGTGCTAAATTTCTTGGCTGTAAAACCAAAAAATCTATAGGGAATTCCCAAGAAGAAACTTCTATAGGAACATCTTCAATGATACCTTCAGGTTTTGCAACTGACCTATCAACCATTTCTAAAACTATAAATGTGGGGCTGAGATGTTTGAGTTGTAATTGTTTCATTATATCCTTGGTCATGACATTTATTGCAGCTCCTAGATCTACTAAGACATTTGATATTGGTACTCGAACCTATGGTAACTATGATAACTGGACTTCCTGGGTCACTATACTTTGGAGGTACTAGTTTTCCAGACAAGAGATCAGCTATCTTTCCTTCAACCTGAACAGTCTTGGGAAATGCTTTCTTTTTTCTTCCTGCTCTTTTAATGCACAAATCTCGAATAGTAATTTTAATCATTGGTATATCCTTAATGGCTTGCAATAAGGGCAATGATATAGTTAACTTTTTAAGTTCCTTGACCAGGTTTGACTCAAAATTTTTTGTTGTGGTATTGAATCTTTCAAGATATGGAATTATCCTTGATGAAGGTAATTGTTCTGCCTGTGGTTCTATTTTTTCTTCTTCTTTCTCTATTGTTGGTTTAACTCTAACTGGTTCCAAAGGTTCTTGCTCTTCATTTTCCTTGCTTTTATTTGAAACAAGTTCAGGTACAACTTTTCTTGAACGAAGTTGGATGTTACTACAATCAATAACATTTATTTCAACATTTTCTTCAGCTTCAACCACATAGATAGGGGATGCCTGTCTCATGCTATTTGGATTAGTGACTGATTGAGCTGGAAGTTGAGGTTGTTTCACCTATTGTGTTTGTTGTGGTTGGTTCTATTTTTCTTGAAAATTTTGATTAGGTGCGGGCAACAAATGCTGATTTTGACCTTGATTTCTTTGCTACCTTGGATAGGACTGGTATTGTTGATTCCACTGTGGTTGATTTTGCATCCAATGTGGATTAGTCTGATTCTGATTCCAGGATGGGTTGTTTTGATTCCATGATGGGTTATTTTGATTCCATGATGGGTTATTTTGATTCTGATTCTAGGTTGAATTACTCCAATTTGTTTGTGGCCATTCTTGGGAATTTGTCCATTGAGGATAATTCCAAGGACGTTGGGGTGGTTTTGATTGTCCCCAAGGCATAGTCCAAGGATTATGCCCCCAATTTGTAGGAAAATGAGGGGGATTTTGGTATTGAGAGAAATTTCCCCCTTGTTTTGGTCCAACATAGTTGAGTTCCTCAGTCTGACTTTCTAACATAGTTTTGAGTTGTGGTAGCAGGTGGCATTTATCAGTTGAATGCTTCTTTGAACAGATACTACAAATGGTTGAGATAGATGTTTTATTCAAAGGAAATTCCTGCAAAGCATGTTTATTTCTACATCTTGGGCAATAAATTGCCAAAGGTTCTATGGTTTTTGCTTTTGCAGACATTTCCCCCAAAGTTGTGTTTAATTGCACTAGAATATCAGTTTTAAAATTTGCAAGTTCCTCTATTAGGTCCTTCACATCAGTGCCATTTGTACTCTTTTTTCTTCTTCCCTGCTTATTGCGAGAGTAATTCCTATAGAGACCCACAATTTCCTCATTACTGAGAGTATTTACATCCCCTTTTCCCATCAAATCCAATACATCTCTAGATTCATCTTGTAATCCTCTCAAAAATATGGTTTTACATAACTCTGGTTCTACAAGTCCACATCTCCTTTGAACAAAGGAGAACCTATCAAGATAGT
The DNA here is from genome assembly GCA_028583015.1 of Wollemia nobilis. Classification (NCBI taxonomy): domain Eukaryota; kingdom Viridiplantae; phylum Streptophyta; class Pinopsida; order Araucariales; family Araucariaceae; genus Wollemia; species Wollemia nobilis. The sequence goes on from JAQPPZ010017052.1 coordinate 11,770,003, forward strand.
CTTCTAATGTTTCATCATCTTCTTGTTTAATCCTGAATAACTCATATTTCTTATTCCTTACACGACAATACTCCTGATATTTGTCTAAAAACACAGTTTCCATTTGATCCCAAGTTCGGATGGAATTTGGCTCTAAGCTCATGAACCAGTGTAATGTTGAGTCCTTGAGTGTTGAGGGAAAAACCTTAAGTTTCTGATTGTCATTTACATAATCATAGGTTTGACACACTACCTTGAATTCAAACAAAAACTGATCAGGATCTTCAGATACAACACCTCAAAAGGTTGGAAGTACTGAAGGTGAAATGGTTTTCATGGGAGAGTTTTGTGTTGGATTCAAACGAATAGGATATTCAAATGTTTTGGAAGGTTGGGGCATATCCTGATCATCTCCTTCATTATGGACATAGCCATGTTGGCCATCTCTATCTAGATTGCCTCCCTCTACCATAGTTTCTTGTTCCTTGGGAACAGTTAAACCTATCCAAATTTCACTCTCAAGAGGTCCAAGATCCTCTGTTGATGATGAGTCTGATGATTCTTCTTTCTTAGGATGTTCTAATGATGGTGAGACTGGTGATTTTCCTTTCTCAGAATGTTCTAATGATGGTGAGACTGGTGATTTTTCTTTCAATATTTCTGGTAATTCAAACACAGGTGATTCACCCCTTAGGCATGAAGATCTCCTTAATGGAACAAGCCAGGGATCCTTTTGGGTAATTCTACCTTTTTCATCCCTAGACTTACTCATTCATGTTTACTCTTAAATGACATAAATTATAGGTCAATAGTTGTTACTTTAACCAGTTGTTCTATTCAGATTTTATCCTGAATCTTCATAGCTTAGTCTAATTAATAGCTATTGGACTATTGTCACCTTCTAGCAACACAATTCCCTGGCAACGGTGCCAAAATGATGTGTAGTCATTATACACATCATTAATTCTCAATGAATTTGTCAATCCAGGGCAGTGTACAAGGCTATCTACGGAAGAAGGGGTGAACAGGGTTATAACTTAGGTCAATCTAGAGCAATAGGTCTTATTGGTGAAACCGATTGTGTGGGGGATTTAGGACATTCCTATCTCTAAATTGCATGAATTAAACCTTAATATAAGTTGCAGAAATGGAAACTAATCATTAACTACAGAAATGAAATCCTAATTACAATTGCAGAATGAGACCTAATTATGTTGCAGAAATAACAGTTGTAGAATTAGAAGTCTGATTATAATTGCAGAAAGGAAATCTATTTACTTTTGTAGCAATGGAAACCTACTTATAGCATGGAAATGAAACCCTATCAAGGCTCTGTAATAGAAGGTTGTCAATCTTCTGTGCAGGGGTTGACAACAAAACACAAAATGCAGGAAATTACAAAAAATAGTAAATTTTGGAAATGATAGTCTGCAATAAATTGAAAGCTTTGCTGAAAGTGGAGATTACAACCAAACCATTAATCACAAAACATAAAATAAGCTAATATTGCAAATATCATTAGTTGTTTACAAAGGAATGAAATGACAAGTTCTACAACTCATTCTGTTGTAGCAAAATCAGAATAAAAACCTACTGTTAGTCCTCCTCCTAGGTCTGGAAGTGGCCAACCTCCTTGTCTAGAAGAAGGTATGAGTCTCTCTCTCTCTAGATCTTACTCACACTCATTTACAAGCAATATGAAATAGAAATAGTACACTTTATTGATTCAAGAACATGATTACAATAATTTTGTTGAAAACCTGTTATAGGACTGTAACAGTCACTTTCCTTATTATTGCCTATTTTATATTTCTCTACTTTTTGCTTTCTCTATCCTCTACTTCCTCTTACTAGCTCAACCTGAATGGGAGCCATATTTATAGATGTCCTAAGATCTACTAACAAGCTGAGAATATCTCAAAAGATCTAATCCTATTATGCTGCAACAATTCTTGGTTTTATCCTAGAAGAAGATCAAACTTGATCTTTCCATAAATGGTGGCTTTGGTCGGCAAGGACGACAAAGTTAGATGGGAGATATTTTCCCTTACCCTTTTCAATATTTATTTCCATTTTTCCAGCGTCAAAAATTGGTCAACAAGTCAAAAAGCACATTCTGTTTTCATTTCGAAGATAAGTGGCTCATTTCGAAGATACTGCAATTCTCATTTCGAAGATCCGCTCATTTCGAAGACACTATGTTTTCTCATTTCGAAGATATCTGTTCATTCCGAAGAGACTTTGGAATGAACAAATGTGTGCTCTTTAAATGATTTCCTTTGCATTTCTCATGTGGGTTATTTCTCAGGATCAGATTCCAATGGTCTTCATCTCTTTCCATATGTGAATTCCATGCCTTGCCATTCATTGGCAGCTGGCTGGAATTTACATGGGAAAAACTAGTTTTTATTGCACAGTAACAATTTGCTTGTACTGTTGCCAGATTTAGGTAAAATAAATGCTTGAGACATATCAAAACATGATTAGTGAAATGTTTCTATCAACCTAAGCATATCTCATTTAGCAAGTCATAACAAAACAACATAAAACTTATGCAAAAAGCTGTAAAAATTAGAATATAGTATTTCAGATACATTCATCATGCAAATAGTTAATACACAACATATTGAATTAACTTAACTAGCATATTAGATTAAACATAAGAGTTTGTAGGCAATTTCAGTGTTCAAAACATGTTATGATTGAGGCATTTTTAGGCCTCATCACCCATATATTACATTAGTCACACCTTGGTGAGCTATAAGATAGGATATGCGTATGTCAAAAAATTGTTTTTAGAAGTGGTCTTTGTAACTCAAAAGTTGCGACACTACATGTTGAGCCATATGACCTACGTCATATCAAAAAAAAATCCTTTGTAGTACATGATGAGTAAGAAATATCATAGTACACGTATCGCAAAGTGGATCATGCTATTGACAGAATTTGATCTAGAGTTCATAAACTAAAAGTCCATCAAGGTATAATTCATATTAGATAAATTAGCAGAGGTGCCTCTTCAGGATAACAAGCCTCTCACCATAGAGTTGCCTGATGATGCAGTATTTGCATTATCAGATCTACCAAAGCTTGAAGATCTTGAGAAATAAAAAGACATGTCATTGTTCTTCGATGATTCAAAGTGTGAACAAGGAGGTGGAGTAGGGATTGTATTTATCACACCGTAGGGTGCTCCATTATCCTTATCATTCAAACTAGACTTCCCATGCACAAACAAAAATATAGAATATGAAGCATTGATATTGGGACTTCAAACAACCGTAGTGATGGGCATTAAAATACTGAATATCTTTGGTGACTCCTTGCTCATAGTAAACTAGGTCAAAGGACTCTTCCAATGTAGGTGCCCACTCCTAAATACTTACAAGGAACTTGTTGACAATTACTTAGCCCGACTTGGAATGGTATGGCATCAAGGCAATCCCTTGTACATCGAATAGATTTGTAGACACTATGGCCTCTTTCGGATCCTTAATCCCTCATAATCCATATGCTAATTTTACAACTATTCATGTGAAAGTGCTTTCACACTTAGAAATATGGCATGAAGCTTTTGACAATCAAGAATAAGTCAACACGATCAACATCGAACCAAATCAGGATTGGTTCTTCGTAGCCAAGAGTTTCTTGTAAACAACACCTTGGGGGTCGTTGATCTCCCAAGGACCCATATAGTGTGGTGCGACCATAAACCATAGAGTTGTTCCTCAATCTGTGTTCAATACCTTGAAAATGTAGGAAGAGAAAGTTTTCTATTCTATAGAAGTTGTTGCCTATCAAGATTGACTTTCCCAACTGTGGGACTTCCTGAAGCTTGGAATAATACCTCAATGTTTTTCCCATATAGAAAGGCAAACATTTAATTAAAAATTAACAAGATACATTTTGCTAGGATAAATACTCTACAAACGAGGATATGATGGAGTATTACTCTATTGTCTTGAGCCCCAAGAAGCATCTTGGGCAATTTCACAAGCTCACGATGGAACATGTGGAGGCCATTTCAGTGGCATGGCCTTTGTTTAGCGCATATTGAGAATGGGTTACTATTGGCCCATAATGGAAAAGTACTGCTATGATTATGTCAAGAAATATAGTAAGTGCCAATATCATGCAAAACTAATACACTTACCATTGCAAGCTTTGCAGCCCATCCAAGCAGCATGGCCATTCTCACAATGGGGACTAGACTTGATTGGGAAGATCTCACCCCCGTCCTCATGCCAACATACATTCATCATAATGGTCATAGAATACTTCACTAAATTGGTAGAAGTGATCCCATTAACATCAACAACTGGACCAAGGATTGCGGAGTTTATACTCCACAATATCATAAGTCATTTTGGGGTCCCTTCTAAGCTAATATCGAATAATGGGCCATATTTTAAGAACAAAAATGTGCTTGATTTAATGAAAAAATATCATATTTAGCATAGTTTTTCAACGCCTTATTATTCACAAGAAAACGGGCAAGAAGAAGCCTCAAACAAAAGAATAGTCTCCATTTTGAGGAAGACAGTGCAAGAAAATCACAAGGATTGGCACATGCAATTGCCCCTTGCACTATGGGCATACAGGACTAGTATACGGATGCCCACTAGGGCAACACTATTTTCACTAGTATATGGCACTAAAGCCATCATGCCTCTAGAGTTGGAAATCCCGACTCTACGTATAGCACTAAAATATTTCATAGATGATGAAGTTGCGTGGCAAGGCCGCCTTGATCAATTGATGCTTCTTTATGAACACTGATTCAATGATTTAGAGCATCTCCATGTTTACTAATATCACCTTGTGCGAGCTTACAATAGTAAATTCCACCTAATGAAATTCAAGGTTTGAGATATAGTGCTCAAATAAAACCAGTAGAATTCAAATATGTCGTCGCATTTGTGAGATAAGTTCATGGTAAATTGGATAGGTCCATACATGATTTCATAAAGAGTTGGGCCTAGATCATATCACCTTATATCATTAGATGGTGTTGAAGAGCCTGAACCTCTCAATATCATTCAATTAAAGACATTTTACACATAAAAACATAAAAAAATAAAATATGTCAAAAACACAAAAACATTCAAATATGTCAAAAATAAAAAACATTCAAATATATCAAAAACATTCAAATATGTCAAAAAACAAAAAAAATCAAATATTTCAAAAACAAAAACAAATCATAAAAACATAAAATTCAAAAATTCAAATCAAAGGCTCCAAGGGTAACTCAAGTCGCTTGGTCAAAATTCAAATCAAAGGCTCCAAGGGTAATTCAAGTCGCTTGGTCAAAAATCAAACCAAAGGCTCCAAGGGTAATTCAAACCACTTGGTCAAAACCAAAATCATCAAAGGCTCCAAGGGTAATTCATGTCGCTTGGTCAAAAATAAAATAAAAAAGGCTCCAAGGGTAATTCACGCCGCTTGGTCAAAAATCAAATAAAAAAGGCTCCAAGGGTAATTCAAACCGCTTGGTCAAAATCAATAACAAAAGCCCCAAAGGCATAATAAGCCCTTTGGTAAAAATAATAAAAAATGCAAAAAACAACATAAAATCAAAAATACAAAAACAAGGGAGCTCGGTCAATAGCAGCTATATTGAAGATTTCAGCGATTTTGTCAATCTCAATGAGCTAATGGACATGCCGCTCCAAGGATCCAACTACACATGAAGCAATAGACGGGTGGGCATTCATCACATCCAAATTTGGCTTGATAGATTTCTCTTATCCAAAGAACTCATTCCTATTTTTTGCGATGATCACCCAAAAATTGGATCCGATCACAACCCCTTAATTCTGGATTGTTCCCGCCCCCAACAAATCTTCAAAACCCCTTTCAGGTTTGAAAAGATGTGGCTCACCCATCTAGATTTAGGTCGGTGTATTCGACAATGGTGGCAGCAAAACCTTTGTCCAAACCCTCTCATGAATTTGTTCCTCAAACTCAAAGCGGTCAAGCTCAAGCTGAAATCTCTGGAATAGGGAGGTTTTTGGCAACCTCTTTACTGAAAAAAAGCATCTGATGGATGATCTCAAAAGGGTGGAAAATCTTATTCAGGGAGGAGATCAGAGGGTTGAAACCTTCATGGAAGAAAAAAGCCTTCTTTCAAACTTTCACAATGCCTTGGCTAAGGAAGAGTCCTACTGGAGGCAAAAATCCAGAAGCCTCTAGCTCAAAGGAGACACCAACATGAAGTTTTTCCATGCTTCCACCATGCACCACAGAGGTTCAAATAAAATCTCTGAGTTGACCAAGGCTGATGGAACCATTGTCTCTGACATCCATGCTATCAGACAGGAAGCTGTGTGCCACTTCTAGGAAATCTTAGGTCCTAGTGTTGACTGCCACCCCCGCACAACAAGTTCTCTGCTTCAAAACATACCAAAGTTGGTGTCTAACGATGATAATGGGAAATTGCTCCAATTCTTCACTGAAGATGAGATCAAAGAAGCTTTGTTTGCAATGGAACTTGATAAGGCCCCTAGACCCGATGGCTTCCCACCTCGGTTTTTTCAACACTTTTGGGATATTATGGGCCCTGATGTTGTGGCTATGGTTAAATTCTTCCAGAGAGCCAAAAATATGCCGAGAGAAGCCAATTCCACCTTCATTGTTTTAATTCCCAAGTCCAATGATCGTGCTTCTCTCTCCGACTTCAAACCTATTAGTCTCTGTAGTGTCATCTACAAACTTATCACCAAAGTTATGGCAAACAGGCTAAAATACATCCTTCCCTCCATCATCGACCAGTGCCAAGGGGGCTCGGTCAAAGGCAGATTCATTGTTGATGGAGTGATAACCGTCCATGAATTAGCCCACTCGGCATCTAAAAATAAAAAACCCAGTATGTTCCTCAAGCTTGACATGAACAAGGCTTTTGATCGGGTTTCCTAGAAATTCTTGTTCGAGGTCCTAGAGAAGTTTGGGTTTCACAAAGAATGGATCAAGATGGTTTGTGAATGTATTTCTACTGCTTGGTTCTCTGTTCTTATCAATGGTTCACCCGCTGGTTTCTTCCAAGGTTTTAAAGGCATCCGTCAAGGGGACCCTCTGTCTCCCTTCCTCTTCATCATTTTGGTTGAAACCCTTGGAAGAACCCTTATTGCTACTTGCAATAGTGGACTAGTCTCCGGGATCAAACCTACCTCAACAACCAATGCCATATCCCATCAATAGTTTATGGATGATACTATTCTATCCTCTCATGCTTCCGTTCCCGAAGCAAAAATCATTAAGAACATTCTTGATTCTTATGAAGAGGCGGCTGGCCAGAAAGTCAATTACCGCAAAAGCAAACTATACTTTCTCAATACTCCCATCCACAGGCAAAATAGGATTTCTGAGATCCTTGGGTGTATCATTGGGAGCCTTCCAACTACTTATCTTGGATTACCGCTTTTCCATGGCAAATCAGTCTCGGCTATGTGGAACCTTGTTTTAGATCGCCTCAATAAGAAACTTGCAGGTTGGAAAAGCTCAATGCTCAGTCAGGCAGCCAAAGCCACTCTGGTCTAGGCTTGCTTGCAAAGTATTCCAATTTTTTTCTTATCTATCTTCAAATCTCTAGCTTCCATATGCCAAAGAATTAAGCAAATTCAACGTAGATTCCTTTGGGCGGGAAATGAAAACAAGAATAAATTTTCACTTGTTGTCTGGGATAGGGTCTGTTCCAAGAAAAAGGATGGAGGTCTTGGATTCAGGGACATCAAGTGGATGAACATGGCCCTCATTGCCAAGAAGTCTTGGAGACTTACCACCAATGAAAAAGTCACTTGGATTGACATCATCAAAGCTAAGTACCTCCATCAGGTTCCTTTTATTGGAGAGCACAACCTTCCTAGCGGATCTCATTTCTGGAATGGCATCACCAAAAAAAGGAAGATCATCATGGAATGCTTAAGGTTGTGTATTGGAACTAGAATGACCATTCATTTTTGGGATGACCCGTGGATCCGTGACAAACCTCTCAGCTAAGATCCTCATCTTGCAATTCTCAAGACGGTCACCAAAGCCACCTTTGGAGATAAGGTGTGTCATTTCATTAACCCAAGTATTACAAGACTTGAATGGAAACACCTGGCTCTTAATGGGCCTAGGCATATCACAGAGGCGCTCAGGTGGTTACAAAACTTGCTGAGGACTTGCATCATACCCAGCTCTCACAAAGATGATTCCATGGTCTGGAACCTTGAAGATTCAGGGAATTTCACTGTTAAATCAGCTTACTACAATCAAGAAACTCCCAATGATGGTCGAGACTTATCTAATCAGGTCTGGGTTCCCAAGATCATTCCCAAGGTCAAATTATTTTGCTGGTTGGCCATCCAAAATAGAATCCTCACCATTGACAACTTGATAATCAGAGGGTTACTCATCCCCAATTAGTGCATCCTGTGTAAAAACGCCTGTGAGTCAACTTCGCATATTTTTTTGGAATGTCCCTTCTCTCTTGCAGTGATCAACTAGGTTCTTAACACCTTCGACATCTCCATAGCCCTCCCTCATTCCATTCTCCTCCTTTTTCAATAATGGCCCTGGCCTTTCAAGAGCAATCAACTTAAATTCATGTGGCAAGCTTGCCTTCACATCTTCCTGTGGCAGATTTGGCTTGAGAGAAATGCAAAAATTTTCAAAAACCAAGCCACTGATAAGAAGATTGTTGTTGCCAAAATCTTGGCCCTTGCTGTGGAGAATGCCTCTCTTGTCTCGTCTTCCAAACCCCCCCTCCCGGCCTTGAATCGGACCTATCAAAACTCTTCAATCTTTCCATTTTCTCTGTCACACCCTGTACTTCTGTTGACAGGTCCGTCATCAAGTGGGTCTTACCTCCTATTGGGTGGCACAAGCTTAATTTCGATGGTGCGACCAAAGACAACCCAGGAGCGGCTGGCAGAGGAGGAATTCTCAGAAATCACAGAGGAGAAATAATTTTGGCCTTTGCCCAGAACCTGGGAATTCAATCTAACAATATGGCAGAGGCTCGAGCTCTGCTCCAAAGCTTGATTCTTTTGGAAGGCTTGACCATCAATAAACTCATCATAGAAGGAGACTCACTGCACTGTATCAACTGGCTCAATGGGACTTCTGTGCCTCCCTGGGCCCTTATTTCGATCTTCCAAGAATGCAATGCACTAATCGACATTTACCCATAATTAGTTATTAAGCATCAGTATCGGGAAGGAAACAAAGCTGCAGACTGGCTTGCTAACAAGGGAGTTGGTGAATCTTACATTCATGTTTGGAGAGACTCCTTTCCTATTGGCCTAAGGGATGCTTCTATAAGTACCAATGTCTGCACAATGTGAGTGGTTGGCAGGGGACCGGGTTTGTTTTCTCATGGAACTGGTTGAGTTTTTGCATCATTTCTTCCTTCTTCTCCCCCTTCGACCGTGTTTTGGCAACTGGTCATGATATCGTGACACCTTTCATCATTGGCCATGAAATTTCAACATGTCGCGATATCGTGACACTATTTCTCTCCGGCCGCATTTTTGCAACATGTTGCGATATCGTGAAACTTTTCCTCTTTGGGCGCGTTTTTGCAAAATGTCGTGATATTGCGACACTTTTTCTCTTCGGGTGCATTTTTGCAACTTGTCACGATATCACGACACTTTTTTCTCTTCGGGTGCATTCTTGCAACTTGTCGCGATATCGTGACACTTTTTCTCTTCGACTGTGGTCTTCCATCTTGTCGCGATATCACGACACTTTTTCTCTTTGGTAGTGGTCTTCCATCTTGTCGCGATATCGCAACACTTTTTCTCTTTCTTGCAACTTGTCACGATATCGTGACATTTTTTCTCTTTGGCTGCGGTCTTCCATCTTGTCGCGATATCGCGACATTTTTTCTCTTCGGCTGTGGTCTTCCATCTTGTCGCGATATCGTGACACTTTTTTTCCTTGGCAGCGGTCTTCCATCTTGTCGCGATTTCGTGACACTTTTTCTCTTTGGCAGCGGTCTTCCATCTTGTCGTGATATCGCGACACCTTTTCTCTTCGGCTGCGGTCTTCCATCTTGTCGCGATATCATGACATTTTTTCTCTTTGGCTACGGTCTTCCATCTTGTCACGATATCGCGGAACTTTTTCTCTTCGGCTGCGGTCTTCCATCTTGTCGCGATATCGCGACACTTTTTTTCTTTGGCAGTGGTCTTCCATCTTGTCGTGATATCACAACACTTTTTCTCTTCGCCTGTGCTCTTCCATCATGTCGCAATTTTGCGACACCTTCTCTCTTCGGCAGTGGTCTTCCATAAATGTCACGATTTCGTGACTCTTTTTCTCTTCGATAGTGGTCTTACTTCTTGTCATGATTTCGTGACACCTCTTCTCTTTGGCAGCGGTCTTACTTCTTGTCGCGATTTTGTGACACCTTTTCTATCCGGTCACGGGTTTGCTTCATGTTGCGATTTCATGACTCTTCTTTTCTTCTGGCTCCAACCTAGCAACTTGTCGCGATATCGTGACACTTCCTTTCTTCTGAAAACAACCTTACAACTTGTCATGATATCGTGACACCTTCCCTCCTTCAGCTCTGATGGCACTTCTAGTCATGATTTCGCGACATCCCTTCTTCTCTTGGCTGCAACGGCGCAACTTGTCACGATTTCGCGACATCACCAAACTGGTCGCAATTTCGCGACACCTTTCCTCGTGTGGAGGTTTGATCGCCCTTTTATCTTTATTTCTTGGACCACCTTGGTCGATCTGGAATTCATGTAATTCCTCTTGTACAAGGTTCGGGGACCTTTCAACACCCTTTCTACCAATCAAAAAAAAATACAAAAATAATTGCACTTCACATTTTGCATCCACATCATTGCATTGCATTTTCACATACATTACAAGATATGTCATGAGAGTCTTAAAAGTGATACCACAGTTTGTCACACAAGTCATTCATATCCATACATCCATCAACATGTGTGTAATTATGTTTTTCAACACAACCATTATTTGTTGCTATACATAATTACTAATGCTTTTCAGTTAGTCAACCAAATATAGTAATCTTACCAAATTTTGAGGAAAACAACTTTGATTAGTAGAAATAAAGGCCTAGTTGTGATAAAGCCTTGGATATTCACGATCCCATCACTAATTGAAAAAATAAAATCCTAGATGGTACAAGAAAAATATGAAAACTGCAAAGCGGTCTAGGTTACCTTAAGTGAAAAGGATTATCCTTGCTTATCCCCCTGTGCAACCGGTTTAAAGGTGCTGAGAATTGGAAAAAGGACAAGCTTTACCCTATCAAAATCCCTTGCTTAAATAAAAATAAGAAAAATACCAAAGCAAAAGTACAAATTCAAAATGCTAAGCATACAGTCCATATTTCAAAAGCAAAAATCCAATACAATCATATATTCAAATACAAAAAAAATCAAACTCAAAAAAGAAAAAAATAAAAAATAAATAGTGATTTTCATCACTAAGAATGAGCAAAATAAACAGTGATTTTCATCACTACATATGAGAAAATATCCAAAGCCAAAAATAAGCCAAAAAGAAGGGAATAAAGCTTGAATTCTTGGAATTCTCAGCATTGTATAAAACTAGAAGGAGAAATCCTTACACATGATGATATGTCTATTACAATTGCTTCATGCATTTGTGTAGACCAATGTTTGAATGTGGATGAGCTAGCTTAGGTAACCAAATATTGCCTAGTGGTATAGTCCAACTAAGTCCAACATAAGGATGAGATGAACACCTGAGGATCCCTGATCTTAGCAATGGGCTAAAAGAATCCCACCTGACATCGGAGGAAATGCTTGAGTTCTACCTCAAAATATACAATCACATGGACACACAAAGATCATGAAAAACCAGGTCCATGGTAAAAGCCTTACCTTTCAAAATTCTAAGTGGTAAGTAGACAGCTGTTGATAGGGTAACTAGAGTGTTTGAATATCCGAAAAGCCCCAATTTTTTTTTTACATAGCAACAAATCATAACATCATTCACACCATCATTGGAAGGATATTACTATCCTTCTTCACAATGAAAACACAGAGATAGATATTTTCGAGACAGAATGAACAAATATTGGATTTCAAATAAGAAATGCAGCGGAAGTATAAAAATAATCAAACGCCACTTGAGGTGGGCACACCCTCACCGTATAGGAAAATGCGAATAACGCAAATGAATTTAGAAAATAATGATAGATGATTTTAATTAAACTATTGCGAATCAAATATATACTAAATATTAAAACACTTGGAAAACATAGCCGACGCAGGCTATGTTTGGAATGTAACATGACTCCCCTCCTCGAAAAGCTTTGTCCTCAAAGCTGGAAATGTCTAGAAAATATTGTCAAGTTCCCAGGTTGCAGCTTCATCTGGTAGGCCCTGCCATTTGATGAGAAATTCTTGGATGTGATGAGAGCTCCGTATGCGTGTTCTGCTTTGTAGAATTGCTTCCGACTGGAGATATATACGCCCTTCTGTATCTAGTATTGGTAATTCGGACTGAGAGTTCACTTTTTGGCCGATCACCTTGGCATGGTCATGTGATCTTTGGGAAGGTAGTCCCTTTGGTTCGTGGAAGACCTCTGCGTAATGTGCTACGATGTCTCGTAAATCTGGAGTAGAAATACCCGAAGTTGCTTGAGATTGCTTTTTCAAACAATTAATTTGATCTATGAATCCGTATCCAACATTTTGTAATGTTTTCTCCATACTATGAGAGCTCATCATCTGTGATGGAGGAGTAGTAATGCCTTGTAAACGAATGACCTATCCGTTTTCCTTCCATTCCACAAATAATTTTTTGAAATTGAAGCTAACCGTGTCTAGTGTTTCCAACCACTCTACTCCCAAAATGACATCAGAGTTCCCTAAATTCATTACGAAGAGAGATCCATACCAAGTATAAGTTCCCATTTTAATGGAAACTTTAGATGTTTGCCCAATACATTGAGCATTCACCCCGTTGGCTACTAGAACCTAGAATTTGTCTTTGTTGGACGAATTAATGAATAAATTTAAAGCTTTTGCTGTTTTGATGTCGATAAAATTGTGGGTACTGCCTGAATCAATTAGCACATTTACCTTTTTCTGGCAGAGAAATCCTGGTACCTTGATTGTATGGTGGGCTGTTAACCCCATGAGGGCATGCACTGAAATAGCCATTGTATCCTCTTCCTTCTCTTCTAGAACAATCGATAGTTCTTCTTGAATAGGTTCTTCCTGGTGGTATGTTTCTTCTTCTTCTCCTTCATATTGAGTGCATTCAATATGAAAGTTTTGTTTTTGTGCACATGCCTATTCTCTGGGATGGTGATTGCGACATTTATAGCAGAAGTATCTTGATGGTTGATCATTTCTATGAAAAGAGTTGTTGCCATACGAAGGATGATTATAAGTTTCATGCTGTGTAGACAACTGAATTCTCTTCTCAGCTAGCTTGGCTATTCTTATGCAATCGTTCAACGAGGTTGGATTTTGAAGGTCCACCTCCACCTTAATATTTTCTTTCAAACCATTGTGAAAATCTCCTACCACTGTGTCTGGACTGAGGTGTAATGCATACGGTAGTAAACTGGTGAATTCGGAGACGAACTCACTAACTGATCTTTCTTGCTTAAGAGATAACAGTCTTACTGTGTATGATGATGTAGCTCCTTCATCAAATATTTCTAAAAAATAGGTAGTGAAATTCTTCCAGCAAACAATAGCTCCTTTCTCGCGTTTAAGCCATACAAACCATTGGTAAGCCTCAGTGCCTAATTTTGATGTCGCAAAAGGGACTTTATCAACATCCTTAATTTGGTATAAGTCGAGAATGCCTTCCATTTTGGCTATCCAACCACGAGGATCATGACCCTCAAAAGTGGGCATATCAATGCGTGGAAAATTATTAGGGCCTCTCGGTTGGTGATAACCCATATCCCTTTCTTGATCTTGGTTATATCGCTGTCTATGATAGCGATTCCCGTAATTATCCGAATTGCCTCTTCGCTGCTCCCAATCTTCATCCTGGTCATCATTTTCTTCATTCCTTTGTTTATGGGAGTGATTTTGGGGATTAGTATTGGGATTAGGTTGGTTTTGTGTGCTCACTAGTTTAGATAGGGTGTCATTAATTTGGTGCATACCAACTAGTAATTCTCGAAGAGCTTCATCAGTGTTAATGGTAGAGTTGCCTGATTCTCCTTGTGTGACGTTGTCGTGAGTTGGGGGAGGGTTAGTAGCCATAGTGTCTACCAGTGGATGATGTGGATTATAACTGCCAATTTTGAAAGGAGGAGAATTTTTTGTACCTGGGCTTCGATTAGGTCTTCTTGCACTTGTATTGGGAATCTCTGAACTTGATAGTCGACCGTCAGGTCCCTTGGTCCAACTTCTACTCATGCACTGTTCAAAACTTCCTGCTTAGGAATCCTTGAGCTTTGATTTCTGTGATAATTCGGTTGAATTTGGCAAAAAATTTGTTTTTCGCTTCAACTGTCGCTCCCACTACGACACGGAATTGAATTTGGATGGCCTCCTTGAGGACAACTTCAACAATTTTTAATTTGGACAATTTTAGCAACTTGGACTGACTGGACTATTTCAGCAACTTGGACTGACAGCAATTGTACTGCTACGACCGAACAATGATGAATGACCGAACAACGATGAACCCAAAATGGATGCGGAAGACAGAATGAACAACTGGACAAAACAACTAGACGGAAGATGAAACGACAACTGGACGACGATGATAGCACCGAATGATGTGACAAGGACCGATTGAGGACACATGGATAGCATAGACATTCAACACATAGACACGATGCAGACAGCACAGACACTCAACACACGGATAGGATGCGGACAACACAGATAGCTAGAGGACACGATGCGGCATGACACGACTGGTAGCGATGGCACGACGTGACACGACAAGATGGATAGCGACGACGAGGAGGACTGACAGCGAGCGACTACTGGACCGAGACGGACGGACAACAGAACGCTGGACCGAGATGGACGGAGACAAGACATGACGATAGCACGGACGAACAATGGAACGTTGGACCGAGACGGACGGAAACAGGATGCGACGACAGCATGGACGAAAAACAGAGCACGACGACAGACCAAAATGGATGGACAATGAACGGAAAATGGGACACGATGACAGAGGCTACGTGTGGAGGAACTCCCAATGTGTGACCGAAGTCACAATGCTAATTGCGTGCAACTTTCCTTATTAACCACTTCATGCCTTCCACACTATCAATGTGGGATAACTACCTTCGTGGAAATAAAAAAATAAATTAAAACGTAGCTTGTACCTTAGTGAAATCAAATTTAATCGATGATTGTCGCGTTTTGATTGGACGACGGCTCGCGGGTGGAAATACTATGATTTTTCTGTTTCTTAAGCACGAAAACGCAATTCGGTTTGGTTGAGCACGTTGTGATTTTTCGATGATTCCTTTGGTTGGTATACCCGATCCTTCCCTGAACCTTGTAGGTATTTTCCACCGTCGAGAGGTGGTTTTATGATCGCCCAAAATGCGCAGCCTTTCTCAAATTTTTTTTTAAACAAATCCTTCTGCGTTGAACTCGGCCTGTTCGGCTACTTATAGTTGGCGACCGAACCGTTCTTCATAGGACGACAACAGTGTGATTGCGTGTGATGTTTTTACAGCCCGTATTATGGGGGTCTTTGCACTGCTAATCGACGGAGATGCTGTGTATCCTTGGCTCTATCGTGGCTAATGTACGTCGTTGTCTTCCCTTTGGAAACCTCGAACTAGACCAACTACGACGAATTCGCCCATGCTTCCCTCTTGATCGCTGAATCTGATACCACTTGGAAGGATATTACTATCCTTCTTCACAATGAAAACACAGAGATAGATATTTTTGAGATAGAATGAACAAATATTGGATTTCAAATAAGAAATGCAGCGGAAGTATAAAAATAATCAAACGCCACTTGAGGTGGGCACACCCTCGCCGTATAGGCAAATGCGAATAACGCAAATGAATTTAGAAAATAATGATAGATGATTTTAATTAAACTATTGCGAATCAAATATATACTAAATATTAAAACACTTGGAAAACATAGCCGATGCAGGCTATGTTTGGAATGTAAAAATCATATTCCTTATAAAATTCTATAAATTAGGGGGTATCAACATAGTAGGAGAGATACCGCATATATTAGAAATAGTATATAGACGACCACTGACTACTTTATATATTTTAATTTACAGAAACTTATTAATAAGGTACATTACACACCATTACATCTCATATATGAATACTTAATCAATTATTATGATAGAAGTGATTATTTAAATTCATGATTATTTTTAAACTTTTTGTGGTATCACCCATTAATATTGTCAATGTCATATGCATTCCGTATGTTTTTAGTGATTAGAGCATACATGTTCATTTATACCATTCCATAACATAAGTTATATGTATATAATTAAAGCAAAAATTAAACATGCATTTAACAATAACATTTGCATCCATGAAAACAAGTCATTAATCATCCATAAACCACATCATAAAACATACAGGTAATATCCATTTGCATATCATAAATTCAAAATTCATCATCAAAATACAACACATCATATAATCAAATCATATAAGCATCTATAGATCCATCTAAGCATCTTAAAATATCATCTATCATCTAACATATCCATAAAATCATCATAATATCATCATCGCATCATATCATAAAACAAAATAACAACAAAAACATAAGCAATAAATGATACACATAATGAGTCACAAAAGGCAAATCTATCATAAAAATATGTGTTTCAAGTCCAATGGATATACAAAAATTCTCGTGGGCTATAGTCATGTAGGTCATTCAACCTCAAAAATGGATCAAGAACCAAGTAGAAAATCAATCTAGTGTCGGGCCTGAGCCCCCTGCATCACCTCCTCCAGTGCCACCTCCCCCTATGGTGTTGTCGTGAGTCGAGTGATGTGAGCCTGTAGGTCTCTCTTTCTGAGTCTGGGTCTGCTAGCTAGGATGAGCGGAAGACTACCTCGAGGTAGAGTGCCCATTGACATATGAACCACCTGCATCTGTTGGATCCTTAGGAACAATCTCATGCCTCCTGAGCTACATCTCAAGGAGGGTAACATGATCCATAAGACCCTAGATCTGAGCCTCATGCTCATCCAACAAGTAATGAAGCCATCCCACATCTTCCCTTAAGCCTGTTGATGGAACCTCCTATGGTGTAGAAATAGGAATAACAAACTACATCCTGACATCGCCACCCTCGATAGTAGCCTACAGAGCCTGTATCTGTGCTATGAACTGCTCAATCATAGCATATCATCATTGTACCTGGATATTAGTAGCCTAGAGATCATCCTCAATCTCACGTAACTATGCTCTTAAAGGAGAGTCTCTCTCCTTGGGCTCTAACTCCTCCTTAGGAACATCAGGATCCTTTGCTACCACTTGCTCTATCGACTGGCCCCATACCTCAGTCCTGGCTCGAACCCTACATCTTGTTGGATTTGTGCCATCACCCCCACCATCATCCTTGCACCCTAGGCTATCGATGTCATGCCACATACGATCACCCCACCATTGATAGTAGGCCTCTATAACTCCCCCAACCATTATAGGGTCTATAACTGGGGCATCATCCTCATCTACAAGCTCTGTGACCTATCATGGAGGTAGGTCCCTCTTTATTGTAAGGCGCTTGTACAAGAATAGTACCAAATTCACATCCTATTGCAATTTGTACTAATGAAGAACCTAAGAGTAGAAGAAATACTCCTAGATGGAAATCTTATGGCCAATGAGCCATCACTCACGCCATGTCCTAGTAGTAAAACTAGCTGGATCATCCCAAACTGGACACTCATAATACGGCCGCCACATGACATCTATGACCAATAGTCTTGTGAAAGCTTCAGTGTAGTGGGACAAATCTCCTGTAAAAGTGTGGCTCTTATGCTCCTCATGCTCCTGATCCCATCTGGTAGCATAGCACTATGTATGAGCCTCAATAGGTGTAATATTAGCTGGGAGCCCCTTAGGGCAATATACCTTAATGTGCTATCCTCCCCAAACCTGTAAGACCAAACTATAAGCAATGCTGATGTGTCCCTACCAAAATATGTGGTACAAATCATCATAGCACTGAGCCAATAGCGATCTACCCCATGCATAGATGATAGGCTCCTTGCTATCCAGTAGGTCCTACACCATTTCTAGGAGGTTCCAAGGGAACCTCAAACCCGAGCAGTCCAAGACAAGAACATTGTTGATCACCATCAACAACACGGTATGTATCATCGTGAAAACCTAAGCATCATACCAAATATTGATAGATACTCCCCTGAACCCAGTCCCTCGGAGTTCCTATGTAAAGCGTGCTCCAAACACCCAAGCATAGACAACCACCTGATTAGTAGTTGCCAATGAAATAATGGGCATCCCATCGAACAAGATCCAAAATATCCTATACACATCCTCCAACTTGATAGTCATATCGTCGGGTGGAAGGTGGAAGGTATTGGTTCATGGGTCCCAATGGTGGGCTAAAGCCATAAGATAAGCATGGTCAGCCATAATGTGGGGCAACTTGATAACATACTATAGCCCATGAGCCTTAAACCACTCCCAGTCAGTGTCATCAAAGCCAGGAAGCAAGTCCAGTAGGAGCTTCGGGTCTTGAGCCCAAGCAGTGAAGATCTAAACAAAATAGAAGAAAAACAAAACATAACTACAATGCATCTAATGAATAATTCACAATAAACATGAAAACGGTGCAAAAGAGTATGAGTTACTCTAAATCTAAGAAAAAGAAGCATAAATTGCACCTAAGCAAAGCAAAAATTCAAAAGTAAAAAAAAATCATAAAATCAATACACAAAATGCAAAAACAAGGCTCAAGATTTAACCGCTATCGCCTACAGTGGCCAAGGCCCAACGGTTAAATTTTTGACCATTGGGATTCAATCTTGGCCACTCTGAGTGACAACGGCTTAGGGTCAGCCACTCTGAGCGATAGTGGCAAAGGGGTGGCACGGCAAACCCATGAACCCTTGGCCAAAAAAAAAAAAATTACAATTGACATAATAACTTAAGCAAAGCAACAAAAAGGAGGGAAAGCAAACAAATTGGAAAACAAATCACCTACCCAAGAATCAAAACTAAGCTAAGTTTAAGAATTCCCAAAATGGCAGCAATAGATGAATAATGGAAAATTTTCAAAAAACCCTAGGCTAAAGCCACTGACAGATTGTAAATTTTGGGACCAACCCACCATGAAAGAAAGGAACCTAATCCTAGTTATGAAGTTTGTTCATTACCAGCAGGTTTAGTGAGGTTCATTTTGCTCATTTCTTAGTGAACTTCAATTTTACTTAGACAAAGAAAAGAGAGCTAGGATTTTGAAGAGAATTACCCAAGAAGCTCTGGCTCCTCCAGTAGTTGATGTCTCACCCTGTGCAGCCATGTCCTCAGCACCAGTAAAGTTTCAAAGTCACAATTGTCGTTGTTGCACCAGAGCTCTGAAAATAGAATCTTGAATAGTGAAAATGATAGGTCAAAAACCTAGAATTGCAAGTTTTATATTTCATTAATTATGCCTTGGCTGCTACTGACATCAATAGCCCAAGCTTCTTGGCCACTCAAGGCAACATCATTCATAGGTAGGAAATCAAAGGCCGCTGGACCTGACAGCGGCCGAGCCCATAGGTCAAAATTAAGTTGTTCCTTCCATGAGGGAATAATAAAAATAACAAATAATCACACTATGATGGTTTGAGATCATCATAATGTTCAAAACAACAACAAAAAAATCACATAAAATCACAATCTCAAGTAGGCCTCGTATCTAGTTACCTACTCTATCCACTCGATGATTGTAGTGATTTGCACTCCATGTATTTCGGTGAGATGAGTAGGCAACCATAAGGCCACTTGGGGCAAAAGCAACTCATTTTGGAATTACGATATGTCACCCTTCAAACCCGAAGAAGATCAAGATGGTCATACTGCTCCATGGGTGCAAAGGGGTCATTCTAATTTCCCTATGACATCAAAAACATTAAGTCAAAGTGATACAATCTAAACATAAACAAAATGACTCATCCCTAACTCCCTAAGAAGGCTATTGATAGCCGGACCACTCCTCGGGATATGGATGGATGATTATCATAAGCAATTGGAATCACACTTGGATGTGGGATTGCCCATTAAAAGTAGAAAATGCTAGAAAAGAACCAAATTAGTCATATTGGTCAAGCAACTTGTCGCTTCAATCATTGTCATTTCTTCACCAATTCATTGTGTGAGGAGGTAGTTCAAAAATTTAACTTAATCATAATAAAAATCAACAAAATATCACTTGATCATCAAAAAATCATGTTCATCCTTCGAATCATTACATACAACAATCAAAAATTTCCCTTATTTGTTGGGAATGTAAGCAGACATGACATATTTAATTGTAGCTCTCCTATCGGTCAGAATTGTTGTAGCAGTTGAAGCTACCCGATTGAGTTTGAGGAATGAGTGCAATTTAACATGCAAAATCCACTGGGCTAAGTCCTCCGAATATTGAGGCAATTATTCAAGGGATGTGCACCATCTTGCATGATTGGGCCATCCGGTGTTGATCAGACCATTGATCACCATACACCCTACAAACATATCAGTCTACATTTTTGCTCAATGTTGTGTTTTCCACACAATGCGTCACAAAAATGGGAATCTTTAGACACCTAAATTGTGTCATTCTTAGGGGAGCTACTTACATAGACACACTCATAATATCATAAGACATAATCTTGGAATTTCCAAGCACCAAAAGTGGTTCTCACCACTCATTTGGGGCCTTTTCAAGCCATCCAAGCTTGGTCGCTCAAGCCAAGATAAACCATATTCTAGCCGCTCAAGCCTAGAGCGGCCAGACCTTAGCCATTGTAAACGACAATGACCAAATAATAGCCACTGTAGATGATAATGGCTAAGCCATAAGAAGTGATTTGCTGACAAATAGGTCCAATATCAGGCGAAAGTGGTAGTCTTCATGCAATAAGGGTTAGCGAGAGTGAATTTGCATTCCTTTTCATGACCAGTTCACATAGGAGACTTGAGTTTGCATTTAGACTTAAGTTAACTAACCTTAAAGCATAAACAAAGGACAAAATCTTCTCATGCTAACGAACAATTTGCATAGAAGACTCAAGTGGGCAGTTAGATTTTAGTTAACTAGCCTTCAAATATAGACAATAGACAAGGGCTTCTCATGCTAACTTGCACTACGCATGAGAAA
This sequence comes from Wollemia nobilis, assembly GCA_028583015.1. NCBI lineage: Eukaryota > Viridiplantae > Streptophyta > Pinopsida > Araucariales > Araucariaceae > Wollemia > Wollemia nobilis. The sequence goes on from JAQPPZ010017052.1 coordinate 11,791,295, forward strand.
TTCATTTCTAGGGCTTGGACATAGACCTAGGGTTTCACACTATAAAAGGTGCAAGCCTAAGAGCACCAAAAAAATAAAAAGGGAGACACATGATCGATATATGGCATATAGAGACCCGAATCACATGTAGGAGATCATTTTAGAGAGAGAGTTCTCTTTGGGATCATGTGTGCAATGGAGCTTTGACAAATCAAAGGGCACAACACCCACTTTATTCAACATCAGATCATAGTCTTTGACCCATAGCTTTGGGGCAAGGAGAGCAAGATTGTCTTTAGCGATGACTATCTTGGACAATGGCCTGCAGGCTTAGCTTAAATAGACATAGCATATTTTATCTTGTTTTCTTATATCATTAGCTTAGATTTACTTGATTCCATGGTATAATTTTATCATATTTCTATTACATTCTCTGATTACTAACAACCTTATCTGAGGAGGCAATCTCGGATAGCTAAACGTGCATTGTTTTTTGAATTGCATACAGGGCCACAAGTTCACAAGACATAATCCATGACATATGAGAACAAGAGGATCCATCCAAGAGACATACCTAGAGAAGGAGGCATTTGTAAGCCCTCAGAAATTTTTGTGTGTGGAATCGAGAAGCATTTTAGAGCACACCACCCTTTTGCAAAAGAGGACATCTCTTCATCCACTTATAATCATTGTATCAAGATGGGTATCCTTAAGAGGGACCGACATGTAATCGGGGTTCAATATTAATGAAGGATTCATTCTTTGTAATTTTCATGTTATATGTTTTCTCGTAATATTTTAGCTTCATTTTTGGTATAGTAATAACATCGTAAGTAGAGTTAAGAGCGGCACGTGTGCCCCAGGGTCGCTACACAACCATTAATAGTAGTTTTACATATCTATCTTGTAGATCAGTTTGGATACAATGGCCTTCTTAGGGAATCAAGATGATAGCAATTCCAATTAGGCTTGTGTTGAATCACTTATGGTCGATGATTTGCTAAAAATATCATAGAAGAAATGAAATGAATGCCTCGTTCCCATGGGGCAGTCTGACCGCCATGGCCTTCTTCGGGATTGAAGTGAAGTCATTTCAAGTCAACGATGACTAATTTACCTCAAATGGCCTTATGGTAATTTACTCATCTTGTTGGATTGCATGGAGCGCAAGTCGCTGCAACCGCCAAGTGTATAGGGTAAATAACTGGATACGAGGCACATTTGAATTTTGATTTATGTAATTTTTTTGTTATTTTTGAATTTTTTGAGATTTCTGGATGGTTGAATATTTTTAATTTTGCATTTTGAAACTCCTCATGGTGAAATTTTGAGGGCATTTATTATTTTTTGTTAGCCGCGATTGTTAGTCAGTAGCTGGTTTTGCCAAATTCCTCAACTGCGTCTTACAACAACGATTAAAAGACCCTTATTCTGCACCCGTGATTACCAGCCATGGCTAAGGGTGAAATGAGAAATATAAAAGAAAATTTTGTCATTTTTAATTTCATTATTTCCAGTTTGCTTGTTGGCTAGAGAGAGCTCTAAGAGGTGAAGGTGAAAACTTGACACGAAATGCTACTAAAACTTCTACCTATACCGATGGCTGACCAACCGGAGGCGTCCACTAGTGGTGGAGCTGGTGCTACAAAGGTAGCATCACGAGCCTCACCCTTTGAATTTACCAAATTTTAAAATGAACCACATTAATTAATGGGTTTAATGAACAAATTAAACTATTGGCAATGAACCACACCGTAGTTAGGATTTATACTAGGCTAGTTAGAGGGTGGGTTTTAATTTTTGTTGGGGGGGGAATTAATTGATTTTTTTAATTTTCCAAGTGCAATTTTAATTTTTTTAATGTTTTGATTTTATTTTTGACTATTTTTAATTTTGAAAGGGTTTTTGAATTTGTTTGGCTTTTTGAAGTGTATTTTACTTATTTTTATTATTTTTGTGATTTTAATCATTTAATTATTATTTGCCCTTAGACCTTGACTACTAGAGTGCGGGAGCTTGATCTCCTCCATGAGCTTCTACATGGGATGGGCGATGTTGATCGAGACTGGTTCACGGCCATAGGCTTTGGCTATGTGTTATGGTTACCTTCTATCCAAGCCGATCAGGCCTATATGACTACCTTGGTCCACCGTTGGGATGCGCAGACCAACACCTTCCACCTACCCACAAGTGAGATCACAATGACACTAGAGGATGTCTACCACATATTTCGCATCCCCATTGATGGTGAGGCCATCACATCTTCACCTACTATGATGAAGGCTATAATTTTTCAATGGAATTTTGGTGCTAGGAGTGATGAGGCGCTAGAGGACACTGACCATGGAGGGGTGCCGATTGAGCACTGGTATAGAGCATAGGTCTTCTCATAATGGTAGGCCATGTTGATGTACATCATCATGTAGGTTGTCCTACCAGAAACTTCAAGAGTGAGGTTCCCTTGGAACCTCCTAGCCAGGACATAGGACTTCTTGGCTAGCACGATAGGGAGCCATTGATTCTATCCTGGGGGAGTGCTCTCCTCATGCAACTCTATGATGAGTTGTATCGCATCACTCAATAGGGCCGAGTGGGAGTTGGGTGTAGTTTACTACTCCAGATATAGGTATGGGAGCACATCAACATTGATCACCTAGGAGGATTACCCCTATAGATTGGAGACATCATAGAGGAGTCATAGTGCTATACCGCTTGCTAGCCTAGAGAGGTCGAGGGTTACAGGAGTAGGTCCCATGCAAGGGACCTATAGTACTACATGGATCAACTTACAAGACTATGGGTAGGGTAGGTCATCTAGTGCCCTTACATGAATTGTCCCACATGGGAGGAGGTAGACCGCTATCTGAGGTGGGCTCGATGTGATAGATGGATCATCAGGTGTAAGCCCGATGTATGAGAGTTCTTCCACTTCTCACACGTCACTCAAAAGTTTAGGATATTCCAAAGGATCCAATCCTCTACTACCACCTTAAGGTGGAGACACACTTAGCATGGCCTCAAGTGACCCCCTTAGATGATGTGGATGATGACTACTAGGACTAGAGGTTGGTGGATGTAGGGACCATGATAGATTATGATGCCTGGTGGACTACCAAGTTATGGCAGGGTGGTAGTCCTCTAGGTAGATCTAGAGATGGAGTGACTATAAAGGGTGTAGGTGAGGATCCTGAGGGGTGATGCCCTTGCCATCAGATAGAGGAAGAATAGGGCCAGACTGCTATAATAGAGGAGAAGGGCGAGGAGGAGCATGATGACAAGGTGTCATAGCTTAGAGCCCAGGTGGCTAGTATGCAAATCTAACTATAGATAGTATAGATGTAGATTTTGGGGAGGGATACCTCCATTGCTACATTACAGGTGTAGATGAGAGTGGTCCAGACTCAGCTTGCAAAGGGATAGGCTTAGTGGTGGGACTTTGAGGACGATAGGACTACTCTTTGAACATAGGTGGATTCGACCACTATAGAGATTAAGAAGATCACCACTTAATGGAATCTTCTCTAGGTATAGCTAGACCTTAGGACTATAGAGTGAGATGCACTCAAGGTATCTAGCAGTTCCCCTTCCACTTCATAGGCTATTACAGTTGTGATTATAGCTCAAGGACCCATAGGGTTGAGTGGTGAAGCTGAGATCAGATGCATGCAGGGATTACTAGAGGATGCTACCACATAGGTGGTCATATATGCTAGGCTCATTGTGGAACTATAGGCACAATTTAGACTACTAGTTGGAACTCCTAGAGAGTGTTCTATGGCAGGTGGGTCTAGGACTTGAAGTGAGTCTGGAGACTCCTCTATGTGTTAGAGCCACCATGAAGGTGGTAGGTCAGAGAGGTATATGGGAATTAGCTCCAGGTGGACTCACAGAGAGGGGGAGGTGATAGAGGAGACCATCTAGGGCATGTAGGCCCTGTTTAGTACAAATTTTTAGATATATGTACCATTTTTGAGTGTAAGGTCTGAGGACCTACACAGTTGTAGCCTATAGGTATTTTTGATACACATCTATGTAATTTTTGACACACACACACACATATATATGATATGACTTATTATGGCTCATTACATATGTATATTTTTATTATTTTATGTTTATGAGATGCACATGGATGCAATGTTTATATGCTATGTTGATTTGATGCTATATGATGTGATGTATTGATGACATGCACTAGCTAGATGATGGATGTATGACTAGATACTATGATCTAGATGTGTAGATGGACTACTTATGTATGCATATATGGATGTAATGCTAGATGTTAAATGCATGTTTAATTTGATTTAATTGTATGCATTTAATTTATGATATGATGAATGCAATGTATGTAATGCATTATTTACATGATGATGATCTAATGTAAATGAACTTGTATGCTTTAATCACTTAAAACATAAGGAATGAATGCAATATGATTTAACAATCTAATGGATGACACCACAGAATGTATAAAAATCATGAATGAAAATGTTAAATCTTATCATAAGAATTAATCATTTTAACATCCATATATGAAATGATGAGTTTGGATATATGTAATGATTTATGATATGAGATGTATTGTTGCTATTAGGGAATTTTTGAGGTTTTCCATGAGACTCAAACACCCTAGTTGACTTATCAAAAGTTGTATAATGACTATACTAGACTCCTAAAAGATAAAGTTTTTGTTATGAAAGACCAAGATATTCATTATCCCTATGTGTGCAAATGAATATATTAGAGGAGACATAAGACTACCTCATTTCAGGTGGGATTCATTCAGCCCATTGTTGTAATGAGGATCACCAGATGTCCACCCTGATCCTAGGTTTGGACGTAGTTGGACTAGACCACTAGGCAATACAGGCCACCTAAAGCTAGCTCATTTGTAAATTGCTTAGACCTACCCCAATGTCAGGAGGGATTCATTCAGCCCATTGTTGTATTGGGGATCACTCTATGGTTTCAAGTATTGACCATTCCAGGGATTCAAGCTCTTCACCCCCTTATTTTCTTTTGATTTATTGGGATACTTGCTCATGTATAGTGATAAAAATCACTATTTATTTTGTATTTTTTTTTTCTTTTGTTTTGAGCAAGGGATTTGATTTGATTTTGGGATTTTGCTCCTTTTTGTAAGCAAGGGATTTCTTGGGTAGGGGGGAACTTGTCCTTTTGCCAATGATCAACACTCTAGACCATGCACATCACAAAATGAGCAAGTAACAAAACCTTTCGCTTAAGGTGACTAGGACCACTTTGTAGTGTTCATCTTTCCTTGTCCTAATTAGGATTGTTAATGTGTTTGATTAGTGATGGGATTTTGATATATGCTAGGTGCTATCAAAACTAGACCTCATCCTCAAAAGCAAAGCAAGCTTTCTACAAAATCTGAGAAGACCACTAGGTATGGCTGAATGACCAGAAAACCCTAGTATATTCCTCATAGCAATGGGAGGGGTTGTGTTGAGAAACACAATTACTCACAAGGGTGATGGATGATGATGATGCATAGATGCATGATTGAAATACAAATATGGTGTCATTTGTAAGATTGCAAACACAACCTATCCTAATGCAAGTGCGATGGATGGAAATGCCTAATGCAATGCAATTAAATGAATGCATGTGCAAAATGAAATGCATGATGCAAATGTTTTTGAATTTTGATGTTTTGCAATATTTTTGGATTTTATTGCTTTTTTATTTTTATGGATTTTGAGTTTTGATTATTTTAAATATTTTTTAATTTTTTAATTTATGTGTGGAATGCCTTAAGATGAAGGATATTGAGAGGTTCAAGCTCTTCAACACCTTCAAGTGATGTTAGGTGATATGTTCCAGGTCCTATCTTCTCTGAGATGATATATGGACCTAACCAGTTGGCCATAAATTTATCTCATAAGTGTGGTAGGTTTGAGTTCTGTTGGTTCTCCTTTAGTACAAGATCACCAACTTTAAAGTCTCTCAGATGGAATTTATTGTTATAAGCTCATTTTAGGTATTCTTGATAAACATGGAGATGCTCAAGGGCATTCACATGATGTTCATCAAGAAGCATCAGTTGATCGAGGTGAGCTTATCATGCAGTGTCATCATCGATGAACTCTTTCAATGTGATGCGTAGGGTTGGAATTTCCAACTCTAAGGGCATAATGGCCTCAATACCATATACTAGTGAAAATGGGGTTGCCCTAGTGGGTATTCATATACTAGTCCTGTAAGCCCATAATGCAAGGGGTAGCTGTATATGCCAATCTTTGTGGTTTTCTTGTACAATATTTTTCAAGATGGCTACCACTATCTTGTTTGAAGCTTCAGCTTGCCCATTTGCCTATAGATAGTATGGAGTCACAAAAATATGTTGTATATTGTACTTGGATATCAAAGCCCTCACAATTTTATTCTTGAATGATATTCCATTATCCAATATTATTTTGGATGGTATCCCAAAATGACTTATGATATTGTGAAGTATGAACTCCACAATACGTGCTCCAATTGTCATTGTTAAAGGGATTGCTTCCACCCATTTTATAAAATACTTAGTAGCCATTATAATGAATGTATGTTAACCCGATGATGGGGGAGAGATCTTACCAATTAGATCTAAACCCCACTGAGAAAATGGCCAAGCCACTTGAATGGGTTGTAAGGCCTATGATGGCAAGTGCGTAAGATTAGCATGATGCTGACATTTAATATATTTCTTGACATACGTGGTGCAATCCTTCTCCATAGTGGGCCAATAATAACCCATTCGAAGGATGCACTTGATGATGGCCATGTCGCTAAAATGGCCACCGCATGTACCATCATGAGCTTGTGAGATTGCCCAAGCTGATTCTTGGGGCTCAAGACAATGAAGGAGAACTCCATCATAGCTTCGATGGTACAAGATGTCTCCTAACAAGACATACTTTATCACTTTCTATTTGAATGTGCATTTTATGGCATGTGATAATCCCTGTGGGATTAAACCAAGCTTAAGGAAGTCATGTAATTGTGACATCCAATCCTGATAAGCTTCTACCTCGATTGACAAGATGACTTGTTCCCCTTGTGGTTCGCTATGCGTGAATGTAGATTGGGATACAACCTTGTGGTGAATGGTGGTGCCATTCCCCATAGGACCCTACGAGATCAAAGACCCCTAGGGTGCCTTCTTGAGAAAGTCTCTGGCTTTATAGAACCACTCATGGTTTGGTTCTATATGAATCATGTTGACTGATTCTTTATTATCAAAAGCCTCACGCTGCATCATGGATTGCGAAAGCATCTTCACATGAATGGTAGTAAAATCGGTAGATGGATTCTGAGGGATCAAGGATCCCAAATATGCCATAGTATCTACAAATATATTTGATGTATGAGGGATTGCCTCGATGTCATACCACTCTAGCTAGGCTAGATAAGTGTCAACAAGATCCTTATAAGCTTTCAGGATAGGACACCTACATTGAAATAGTCCCTTAACCTGGTTGACAATGAGAAGGGAGTCACCAAAGATGTTTAATATTTTAATCTTCATGGTGATTGTTGTTTGGAGGCCCAAGATTAGGGCCTCATATTCAACATTATTATTGGTACAAGGAAAGTCTAGCTTAAATGACAAGGGCATTGGAGCACCTTGTGGCATGAAGAAGATAATTCCTGCACCACCCCCTTGCTCACACTTTGAACCATCGAAGAACAAAGTCATATCAACTTTGTTATCTGGTTCTTCAGGTTTGGGAGACTTCGATAATGCAAAGACTGCATCATCAAGAAGCTCTATGACAAGAGGCTTACTATCTTCAAGAGGTGCCTCTACTAACTGATCAGCTATGACCTATCCCTTGATGGAATTTTGGCTGATGAATTCCAAATCAAATTCTATCAATAGCATGATCCACTTTGTAGTACATGTATTATGATATGTCTTGCTCATCATATACTACAAAGGATTTTATTTGGATATCACATACATCGTATGACTTAGCATGTAATGATGCAACTTCTTCATTGCAAACACCACTACTAAGCACAACTTCTCTACGTATGCATACCCTAGCTCATAACTCACCAAGGTGCGGTTGATATAATATATCACTTGCTCTTTGTCTTGCACATTCTTTTGGGCTAACATGGTTCCCAGTGCAAAGTTAGTAGCTGATATATAAAGTAGGAATGGCACATCTGGTCTTGGTGGAGCTAGTACTAGTGGTGTTGCTAGGTATTGCTTAATTTTAGCAAAGGCCTTTTGATAGTCCTCATCCCAATTGAATGGGACCCCCTTGTGTAGTAGTCGATTCATGGGTTGATATTTATCTGATAATTGTGTGATAAATCACTTTATGGATGCTACTTTGCCTTGTAGGATTCTTAGCTCTTTGATATTGGTGGGAGGATGCATTTCTAGTATGGCCTTGACCTTTGCTAGGTCGAATTTGATCCCTCATTTAGAAATGATGAATCCCAAGAGTTTTTCTGAAGTTACACCAAATACATACTTCTTGGGATTCAACTTGACATTATGCTCTATCAGGTGATCGAAGACCTTTCTGAGAACCTCAGCATGCTCTTCATGCAGCAATGACTTTGCCAATAAGTCATCGATATAATCCTCTAGGATTTTGTGCATGTAGTCATGAAAGATGTATGTCATGGCTCATTGATATGTGGCACCAACATTTTTAAGGTTGAATGGCATAACTTTATAACAAAATGTTCCCCATGGCATTGTGAACATGGTTTTGTGTTGGTCTTCGACTTTAATCTAAATTTGATTGTAACCAAAAAAATCATCCATAAGGGAAAGCATCTCATGACCCGTAGTTGCATCTATGAGAGCATCTATGTTGGGCAATGGGAATGAATCCTTTGGTGTTGCCTTGTTGAGGTCTCTAAAATCCATACAGATACGGATCCTTCCATCAGGTTTTCCTATAGGTACCATGTTTGATACCCATTCTAGATAGTCGATGGAGATAATAAACTCTACATCCAACAACTTTTGCAACTCATATTTAACCATTAAAGCGATGGTTGGATGCATTTTCCTGAGCTTCTGCTTGATAGAATTTTTAGAGGGGTCTAGAGAAAGGTTATGGGTAACCAATTTTGGATCTAGTCCCGAACATATCCTTGTATGTCCAAGAAAAGAGATCAGGTCTCTCTTTCAATAGAGGGATGAGGTTGGCACGCTCATCAAGAGATAGAATCTCTCCAAACTTAACCTTCTTAGGATTAGTGGGATCATCACTGATATCCACATCAAAGGTTTCCTCTACTGACATGTGTGATCCCTCCTCAAGCTGGTGAGGTGTAGGAATCAAGTGGATGTCATCCATTGGGTTTAAAGGTTCCACATCGAAATTACCCTCAACATGATAAACATCATGTGCATAGCCTAGTGCAAAGTGAAATGGTTGTAACATTTCTTCATTGGGGAAGAAATATTCAGGCTCTAGAGGTGAATCAACATGATCCCAATCAATAGCATCTAGATTAAGACACAATGGTTTGGAAGGATCGATTGGGTTGTGGAGTGGAGTGGTCAAATCGATGGAGATCATGTTGATGGAATGGATTAGATCTCTAGGACCATGTGTGTGCAATTCTACATTATCAGTGTTATTCGCATACCCGAGATGTGGCTCTGGGGGTATGGGGATCTTTGGATCTGATCTATGAATAGACTAGAAAATGGGATCATTTGGCTCAAGGAGCTACCTATATGTAGGAGGATCGGGGAAGACTATGCGATAAAATTCATTTGCATTGGGTGGTCTTCCTTTGAGGCATGGGCTATGATAAACTCTTTGATACATTTCATCCATGTCGAATGGCTCATTATGGTGACATAAATACTGAGGCCCAAGATAGGCCATCTTAGTCTCATCTTCGTAGTCACTATCATCAATGAAGTATCCATCATTCCTACCCACTAGCTCCATGGGTAATAGATGATGTAAATGTCGAGGGCCTAAGTAGGCCAACTCAGTCTCATCCTCATATTCTTCATTGTTTGAGGAGTCCTCATCATCATCTATTCTAGAATCACATTCTGGTCCATCTCTTTTAGAAATGGATTCTACTTTAACTTCCTCAGAAGCAACTTCTGATTCAATGTCTACTATTAGGCCCAGATTCTAGATTTGCATGCCTGTGTCATCGGTAGCTTCATGAATTTCAATCTCCAAGTTAGCTCTTGGAATGTCTTCTAGATTAACCTCCACCAAGATGTCATCATGATAAATCATAGGTGGTTCTATAGCAACCATAGTCACTAGATGATTACCCCTTTGCATGTAGGAAGGGTTAGGGTGATAAGGATTCCAATCCATATTATCCCCTAAACTAAGGTTCAGGTGATCGAGAGATGCTGCTAAAAGCTCATCCTATCCTCTTATATGGTAGCCCAACCTGAACCTATCAGTTGGCAACTGATATTGTGGTTCATAGGGAGTTTGATGCCCTTGCTCGAATAAGCCTAGACCATAACCATGCCAATGGTAACATTCAAAATAATGCAAGGTGAACTCTGGGTTGGACAAATAATGAACATTCACTGAGAATGGTTCATCATCATCTTCATCTATGGGCGTGCGATTAGCAAGTTGGTCAAGACCTCCATAGATGAAATTTGTTTGGTTGGGTGGCACCCCCAGTGGTACCACCATCCCTACAGGAAAGTGATGGGCTTGAGGTCTACCCATGTCCTATGCAGTCTCGATAAAAGGTATGAATGTCACATTCTACACTATATACTCTGCTAGCCCAGGATTAACCAAATGGATGGTCACCTATGGTGCAGATGACCCAGCTGAAGAAATAGGTGAAGTAGGTTGAGGTACCTCCTCGAATTCATTCTACATGTCTCCTTCATCCATGGGACTAGAGACTTTAGCATTGGCTACTTCAGGATTTTCTTTTGACTCTTTCTCACCCATTACTACCTTGAGCTTCTGGTCATTTCTAAGCATCATCGATGTTGTAGGCTTTGCCGAAGCTATTGTTGTATGTGTAGATGGTCATGGTGCTGATGTCGAAGGTCCAGCACACACTTCCTTTAGTTTACCCTCTAGATGTTTAATAGGTGATATTGGCCTTATATCTAGGTGTGTTGAAGGGAGTATGAAATCTCCAGGTAAATCTACTTGATTCACATATTTAAATGGCTCCTCATCGAAAGGAACCATGTGCACTTGTCCCTCATGTATATACTTGATACATTGATGTAAAATTGAGGGAACACAATGCATCTCTCTGATCCAAGGCCTCCCTAAGAGGATGTTATATTGCATTGCACCTTCTAGTACATGACACATCATAGGGATGGTCTTCAATCCAACCTGAATAGGTAAGACTATAGTATCGACCGTTGAGCATAGTGCATCATTAAATGCTCTCAAAGTGAAGGTCGAAGGTACAATGTGTGATTTTGGCAATTTCAAGTATGCCAATGCCTTGGTAGTAATAATATTGATTGAAGACCCTATGTCGATCAATACCCATTTGAAAGGTGTGTGGTTGACACATGCAATTATGTGGAGTGGTGGGTCCATTATAGTAGTAGAGACCATTTTAATCTCATGATCATGAAATTGAATCATCGGCTCTCGACACTATTGCACATGTCCCACAAAATTTGTAAATGCTTTGGGGTCTTGGGACTGAACTTCAATGGACCTCAAGATGTCCATTAGCATCTCCCTATGCTTAGGAGACTATTGTATCAATTCATAAATTGACAACTTTGCTGAAGCTATCTGAAGGCTTTGCACAAGCCTATTTTTGATGGTCACCACCGGTCTAGTTGGTGGGCCTGGCATATTGTTTTATATTGGCCTTTGTGAGGGCATAGCTTGAACCCTTATTGGAGTTGGAGGTGGATCTAGTCACTCGTACCTCCCTTTTCTTGTGATAATATTTACCATACCGATGAAACCTTGTGTAGGTGGCTCAATCCACACTTGGTTCACTTGGTCGACATTATTCCTCGAAGGCTCATGGTTCGGAAGAGGATTTTTGAAAATCCCCATGTTTTGGTTATCTGGAGCCTGAGGGTTATCGACAATTAGCTCACCTTTGTCGATCATGTTTTGTACCACGTGTTTAAAACTATAACATCCTTCAATGTCATGTCCTTTCTTCCTATGGTATGAGCAATACTGATCCTCCCTATACCCTTTTGGTTTGGGTTGGTTAGGGTCTTGCAACTTGATCTCGGGTAAGTTGATAGCCTTAGCCTCACATAATTGATGAAAGATCGATGTCATTATCTCCGACAATGGTGTGAACTAGTGAGGAGGGTGTTGCTCCTTATTCTTACCCTATTTCTTATTATTGTGCTGGTTGTATTGCATAGGAGGAGGTTGGGCCTGATAATTCTATTGTTGTTGACCCTTGTCCCCTTTTTGGAGGTTCAACACTACTTGATTCACGTGGGCTAGCTTGGCTTGGTGATTTTGATTTTGAGTGTTCTTCTTATTCCAATCCTTTTTGTTTTGGAGCTTCAAGTTACCCTCCTGTAACTTGATGTCCTCAATTACCTTAGCTTGTGCCAAGGCCTCCTCAAATATCTGGTATTGTTGTAGCTGCAACAATAGTGAGATGTGCTTCACACAACTCTTTGTAAACATTCGAGTCAGTTCCATTGTTGGAATGGAAAATGGTAACTTTACCATCAACTTTCTCCATCTCTTTCCATAGTCCATGATTGGCTCATCATCGTATTGCATTAGAGTAGCCAGATCGGATAAATTTATCTTCTTCTTGATGTCGAAGGAGAAGCATTCAAGAAAAGCATTAGCCAACTACTCAAAGTTGGTTATGTTGTGCCTTTTTAATTGGTTGAACCATTCCAGGGTAGGGCCTGAAAGGGTCATGATGAAGGTCCTCAATAACAAAGCATCATCACTTTGTATCTGAAAACACATGTTCATGAAACACGTGACATGCTCTTGGGCATCTTCATCTCCTAGAAATTTATCCAGCTTTGGCATCTCGAAGTGATCGAGATACGCTGGAGTAGGCACTGAGGGGCATAAAGGTGCATTGTGGATCCTGTTCAAGGTTGGCTTTTGATAAGTCATCCCTTGTTTCTCAATTGCTCTTACCTTTTCTGCCAAGGCCTTGTAGGCCTTCGAAGATAGAATCTCCTCTTCCCTGAGAGGTCTTTGAGGAGCCTTTGGAGGTAGATTCTTCTTGGGTCGAGGTGGAGGACTAGGCTCATCCTCCATGTCTACTAAGGAGATCTCAGGATATTCCTATTCTTGATCATCTCCTTCTACTTCTTCGTACTGAGTACGCCCATGATGTTCGAGTGTTGGGTGCTGCAACATGTTTTGGGTCATATAATGAGTATGATTTCCAATATGCTCAGGGTGCAATTTAGGCTATGAAGTAGCTCATCTATGATGGCGCTCCCTATATTCACTCTGAGGAGGTAAATTAGTATGAGCCAATCTATCTTCTCTCTCTGCATGCTCCTTTTGGTCAAGGATGTATTGCTCATGCATGCACTGCTCATATAGACGTTGCCTTAACAACCTCTATCTTTGAGTATCCTCATTTTCGAGGTGCTCATGCTCTACGTGCACATCTTCCAATTGATCTTGGAAGATCCGTTACCTTTGCTCTAACACCAGTTTTTGTGATCGATCTATAAGATCGGTAGTATGTGGTCTCTAGTGGTTTTGCTCTATTTAGGTAGCTTTGTTGGTGTGAACCCCAATAGACTTGTCTACCATACTCTTGCCTTTGTTTGTATAGATGGCATTCACATTATGCTATTGTCTATTATCTATGCCTGCATGGGTTGATGGGGCACGTATGCTTCGAGAATGCTTTGAGCATTCTCTTAGTTCCTTGATAGTCCTACGTGTGCTCTCACTATGTGAACTCATAGAACGAGAATGTGTAGATGAGGCTCTACATCCTAATTTCCCTAGGACTCGATCAAGTCCATCAAGCTATCTAGTTTTCCAAGGTTGATTTGGTGGAGTACCATTTTCTCCAAGTCTAGCCATGTCAATCATGAACTTCCCAAGTTCATTATTATTTGGAGTTTGCAAGGGCCTATGCTCTGAAGCAGCCCTCTCTTCCTACCCTTGATTGGGTGGATTTTCTTATTGTCTATCTTGGGATGGTGGGGGCCTTGAGCCACCCTTAGATCTATCCCTCGAGGAGTGTGCATTACCTCCTCTAACTAGGGTATTCTGAATAGAATCCCCATGCATTGAATTATCCCCTCTAATACTCGTCGAACATCATTCAGGAGGATTCTATGGTTGAGAGTTCAACGCATTATTTTATGTGTTTGGTGGAGCTTCAACTTCAACCTTGATTATGCATCGAGGTTAGCCTCTCCATGTATTAACCATAATATGAATTATCTCCTATGTAGATTTTAGAGCAAACAAAGTATACAATTATGATTATCTCTTTTAAAATTTCTTTGTGAGCCCTAAAACTAGTTTTAGTGTGTTTTAGATGTGTTGAAAACTTAAACTAACTCTCATCATGTTTTCAAATTTGTTGATGATATACTTATTTAGTTTAATGGATTTCACCTGTATGCTCATAGCTCGACAACCGACAATGAAAGTCATGATCACGTAAACCCACCAAAGTGTGGAGATGAAACCCACACCCAGTCAGGGAGCACAAGTCCTACCGATCCTCACCCAACACATCGTGCATAGTGATACACCCCTACGAAGAGGAATGCATGCTATTTTGCATGGATAGGATGGATCTTGGAGTCGGTATTGGCCAATAGAATAGGGTTCATGGGATTTGAGCCAATGGATGGAAATGACTGCCACCATCATTGAACTCTACTAGTGGTTGGGTGTGAATTCCAACTCACTAGCATTTAGATGTTGCATGGTGTGTGAGGGTTCATTTTAAACTTGCATGTAAAATAAAATGCATCACCAAGAAATCCATGATCTTTCCTATATGCCTAGAAATTTATGTTTGAATTCAGAAAGATGCAAATCTAAATGCTATATGAAATCATAGAGATGCAAATTTACATGAAAAATTGACCTTTAAGCAGGCCCCAAGCAAGCAAACCCTAACACAAATATTTAATTCTAGCTATTATTCTGTACCACAACTAACAATCAGTTGAATCTTAGCTGCTAGTGACAGATACAACTAGTAGTGCTAGCTACTATTGTCAACCATAACTAGAGCAGATAAGGCAATTTTCATTATTTTTCCCTCTAAATTTTGCTAGATGACCTAATTAGCCTACTGATAGGAAAAACATAGAAACAAGAAATCACAGAGAAGGGAAAATTACCTAGAATCCCTCATTTGATGAAGAGACAGGCTGCTTACTATCTATTTCTTTAATTTTGCTAGCCTGGCTATCAAGCATGGCTAACTATATCAAACATGGCTAACACTATGCATCATGGGTGTTAAGCGTGGCTAAGACATGCAACACAAAAACATAGAAAAATTAGTAATCTAGCAACACAATTTATGGGTTTCCATCATGATCGCCATCTGTACCATCCTAAAAAGCATGCACCTAGACTATTGCATCAATTATACCAAGCATTAAAGCATTAAAACATGAATAACAATGAATTGAACAAGAATGAGAGACTTATTTTATTAAATCTTTGCAAATATCCTTTACAAATACGTCCCTCTTAGGGATACCAAATTCTTTGATACAATTGATACAATTTTGAAGCCCCTAAATGGGGATGGTGCAATCCGTAGGCTCTTAAAGTAGACACGAACTGCTTAAGGCTCAAGGAAGCCTTCTTCTCACTTGATTGGAGGAATATGATGCCAAGAATGCTTTGAATATGTCAAGATCCTATAAATCTACATTCAAGAAACAACATAGCATAATTAGAAGCAAAGGAGGCCTCTCATGATGAGGCTCTTGATAAAGATTTGCATGAATTATAACAAATATGCAAAGAAAGCATGAAGACTTGTAAATATAATCACAAAATCTCTAAATTATGATAAATAATGCTAAGAAAATAGTAAATCTAGCTAATCTAATGCATAATTTACAATTAAAACTTGAAATGGATCAAATCTAATGAAACTAGTGCAAATTAGAAAATATAAGGAAATAAGAGCAAAGCTACCTCTAATTTCTAGAATTAACCATACAAAAGCATAAATGAAAGTTAATCTAGGGTAGATCTAACTAATTACACCTATGAAATGAAATTCCTATGGCTAAAATGAGGGAAATTAAGCTTCAAACCCTAGCCATGGGTGTTTGAAGCAATTGGCTCTGTTAGCCATGGATGATAGCTGAGATGAGGGGAAAGTCCTCTTTCTCTTGTAATCAAGGCTTGAATCTCAAAATTCCTCTAAGGAATTGATGATCAAGGGTCACCTCTATGTTCTGGAATGAATTGGTGATGTAGATTCTTTGAATTTGTAGTGGAAGTGGTTCAATTGGGGATGAATGATCTCTTCAAGCTCTTGAAACCTCCATAGCTTCAAATGCAATCATGATTCTCCAAATTGGTAGCATGTAGGCACTCCTCAAGGGTTGTAAGTGGCTCTCCAATTTGGTAGGGCTTCACTACATTCAATTGAAAACTCTTCTAGACTTTCTCCCCAATTTGGATGGGGGTCTTATAGCCTTCTCAATTCCTAATCCTAGCTTCCTTGGGAAGCCAAGATCAAGAACCAAGAGGTTGGAGCAGTTGGGAGGAAGAATCTAGAAGCTTCCTCACTTGAAACTACTTGAAATCCATTGTCAAGGGCCATTGTAACTAATTTTGGCTTGGCTCGGGAGTCCGTGATAGTTGCAGAGCTAGCCATGGCTCTTAAGCGCAACTAGGATCCTAGTCATGGGTGTCAGTCATGGCTAAGGTTGAGTAGGCCAAAACTACCTAATTTGAGTGGTTAAAACCACTACTTTGCCTTGGAATGGTCCAAGATCATTCATATGGTCTACTAGGATGCCCATATGAGTAGTCCCCTACACATGACGCATTTTAGGTGTCTACACATTCCAAAGAAATTTTCTAAGAAATTGTCTTATATTTATTTACGACATCTACAAAAATTTCCCTAATTGTAGGTAATAAAATATTGGGAATAATAATTAGCTTGAGTAGCTAATTTATTTGTGTATATTTTGAAATTACAAATATACAATTTAACCATTTTGAAGAAAAAAAATTCTGTGAGTACCTCCAAATCATCAGAAAATTGTTTATCAATATCTTCATCTAGAATTTGAAGACATGGTTTTTCCATTCGTAGGCTATGGGGAACAATACCTTTGCCCAAATTCTCTTCAAGTTGGGTTACCCTAGAATGGTATTTTTTTGCCTTTCTACTCAAAATCTTGAGTTTTTTGAACCTTATTTCCAACAACTTATCCAAATATTCTGGTCATGGAGAAACATTGCACATTGCATCAATTCCATATATGAAGGTATTTATATATTTTTTAAAAGGAAATCTTACATTCTAAGCAAAAACTTCTATTTCTATTAGACCTCTACAAAACTCATCCATTTTATCTATGTCTAAGACCCATTATTTAAGCTCCCAAATTTATTTTTGTGAACCCTCTTTCCATAGATGATTACGAGGAATATGAATAGGGGAACCGGGGGAATTATCAGGAACTATGGGAGAGGATTAAAAATTTGTATGGTCAATAATTGGTAGAGCAGTGTGCACCATTAATGGGTAAACTCATTAATAAAAAAATAAACATGGTGAAGCAGTTTTCTAAAAACATAAACTAGTTTCTGATTCACTAGATCACATGTGCAAGTGAAGAGCATACTCCTAGTGCTGCAAGCTTTCTGGTTCACCAGATCACATTACGTGCAAGTGAAGAGCATAATATTAATAGTAAAAATGTATTAGAAAACAAAAGAAAGAAAAATAATGGATTATAAACTTACAAAATCCAAAATATATGGAAAAATATGGCCATGCAAATCTTTAATTAGAGATGGAATCCAAGAGATGATTTTTTTGCTTCAACAAAATTGGCAAGAGTATATGATGAAGCCATTTTAAGGTAGGTTCAAGCAGGAAACCATAGTAGAAATAAATGGGTCAACCCAAAAGCTTGGGCTTATGTATTTTAGGGAGCAGTTTAAAGATACACATTGGTAGAGGATGGTGTTTCCTAAAGCATAAATTTCTTGTGGTTTTTTTTAAAGTAAATTCTTCCTAAAATCCCAATCAAGAAAGTCTTGGAGCTAATAAAAAGTATCTTTCTAGGGGAATATGTTCACTTTAGAGTAAATATTTTGATCTCAAAGCTAGGGAAAACCTTCTAAAATATACCAGTCCATGGACAAAACACAAATACCCTTATCTATGGGCCTAATAACAATGGATTTATGATTGATAAGGGAACAAATAGTAGACCAGATGTAAGGTGGAAATTCATGTTGGTGAGTGGGATTGGTAGTAGATAATTTTTTATTGAGAAATATTTCACCCATGCCAATAATTTCTTCCAAAGTCCTATACAACTATGAGGGATTAAAACTTGGGTTGGACTGAAGGCCACTAATAGTTATTATTTTTTACTTGAGAAATGGAAAGCTTGCTAACCTCTAGATCAGTTCAAAGCACCTTGTCTAGGAAGCCTTATCTTCATGCTACCTATCAATCTAACGAATTTCAAAGTGACAAGTTTTCCTTCAAATTCACCCACAGGTTTCCATGATCATGCTCTAATATCAGATCATAAGACCTTGAGGTTTTAATACAAGATTTATCCATAGTATTCAATTTAAAGGTAACACAATAAGATCTCAGAATGGAGAAATTCCAAATAACTTTATTGATTATCAAGAATTGTAGGCCACTTCGAGGGGGCTTCCTCCTTACAACTTTAAAAAAAGTATTTTCTCCTTGATACTATCTCTTTCGCTCTTACACATATTTATAGCATAACTATCCTAACCCTAACCCTATGTCAGTTCAAATTATTACAATATGGTGGTTCACATTATATCAATTAACTATACTACTACTAATAATAATTAAATGTTAGGATGTGGGATCCTAACACATTTCCCATATTGATATTTATTATGAGATAAATCTCTCAAAAACTAAGTGTGTGTTCTTATGAAGTTCATTGATCAATTTTGAGTGATGTAATGATGCAAACCAACTTAAGAACCATTGTGTGTGCAAATGATGGATTCATTTACCTTGATTTTGTACATGGTTGGACTTAACTACTCTGTAATACAAGCCACCACAAGCTAGCTTATCCATAAGTAGATATTGGTCTATTCAAAATAATATCACTAATGTAATAGACATGTCACCACACATAAGACTATCTCATTTCCAAGCGGGTTTCATTCAACCCATTGCTATAATGGAAATCATCCCACGATTTTTGAATAACTGATGATTCCAGGGATTCAAGCTCATTACCCCCTTCATTTCTTTTGATTATTTTTATTTGGGGGTTATTGCTCATTTTTGATGATGAACAAGGGTATTTATTTTCTTTATGGTAAAAACCACTTCTCTTTTTATTTTTTTGAGGGATACTTGCTAATTTTAGTGGAAGAGCAAGGAATTTTATTGCTTCAGGTAGGGAGAGCTTGTCCTTTTGTTAATTATCAACATTCTAGACCATGCACATAATATGATAGCAAGGGAAAAATTTCACTTGAGTAGAAAATAATACTATGTAAAATCATTTTTCTTTGTGCAAAATCATATTTAGAATGTATAAATGTGCTTTGGTTCAAAAGCAGCAGAATCAATTCCCAAGACTCAAAATTTTTCTTAATAAGAGATGTATTTTTATTTGAGAGATATTTTTAATCAATATTGAGAATAAAGATTTTATTAATATATGAATCCTGTTAATTGTTTAAGATAAACTTTGAATCACTTTAAAAAAGGCTAATATTATCTATGAATTCAATAGCGTTTATCTAATATTCAAATAACATAATAATTGGATGTGACTATTTGACATATACAAGAGGATAAAAAAGGAATATGGGATGTGTAAAATGTATCTACATAATAAATGATAGATGTAAGATGATTGAAATAATAGGATGAATTAAATGCAACACATGCTTTATGTACAAAATGAAAAATGGTTATGTACAATAATGGGACATGATTTTATGCATACTAATTTTTGAGATGAATAATGCTCATTGGATCTTTAAGATATTTTGCATCCAATGTGGCCAAATGATATGCACCTGATCTAAATTTAGCAGTTATGATGAATGGTCCTAACCAATTTTGTTGAAAATTTCCTTTGAGATATGTTTGAGCATTCGTATTTTTTTTATTTTCTTTAAGGACTAAGTCACCGATCTCGAAAGACCTATTATGAAATTTATTTGAGTAGGATATTTTAAGTTTTTCTTGATAGGTGCAAATATGCTCTAAGGCATTTATGTGCTTTTCATCTAGTAATTCTAGTTGACTTAATCATCCAACATAATATTCATCTCCTACTTTGGTGTCTTGAAGCAGAATTCCTAAAGAAGGTACTTCAAGCTCAAAAGTAAAAATAGCTTTGACACCATAAACCAAGACAAAATGAAAAGCACCTATAAGAGTTTAGACACTAGTATTATAATCCCATAAGACTGAATATGCCAGTATCGATAGGATTTATTTATCAACCTTTTTAGGATTTTGATTAAGGTTTTATTAGATGATTCATCTTGGCCATTACCCTAATGATAATAAGGAGTAGACCATCTATGTTGGATTTTATATTATGTACATTTTTTTTTATATGTTTATTTTTATAATAGGTTCCATTGTTGGAAAAAAGTGTAGAGGGAATCCCAAATCTACATATAATTTGATTAAAAATTAATTTAGAGACTTGGGTTCCTGTATAAGAAGCCAATGGCATAGCTTCTACCCATTTTATGAAATATTTAGTATCCATTATGATAAACTTGTGGCCATAAAAATAAATCAAATTGACCTTCCCAATAATATTGAGGCCCCATTTAAAGAATGGCTAGGGGAAAGAAATAGTTTAAAGTTTTTGAGCAAGAGTGTGGACAATATTTGCGTATTGTTGACACTTGTCACATTGATGCACATAATTATTTGCATTTTTTTCCATGGAAGGCCAAAAATAACCCATTTTTAGGAGCTTTTTGGCTATGGAGCTACTACTAAAGTGGCCTCCACAAGATCTGTTATGCACTTCACTTAGTGCCATTGATATTCTTCTAGGTTGAGGCATATTAAGAGGATACCTTCAAATATAAAGGGCATTTCCTATGATGATGAAGCATACAACTATTTTACATATTAGTATATGTTGGTCTCTATATAAACCATCTGTAAATGAGCCCTTTTGGAGAAAGTTAATGATATCTATATACCATGGTTTAAATGATGTTTCCCCAATTGCAAAGACATCCAAAGGTGTTAGACATGATTCTAGCAAAGCAAGCTCTTGGAGATGATAAATGATAATGGTGGCATGATCATAATCCGAATCCAAAGGAATGAGAGAAGCAACTGTGGCCATAGTGTCTATGGAGCGATTGCTAGTGCGAGGAATAGCTTCAATGGTAACCTTTTCAAATAAAGACATAAGCTTTTGGATAAATTATTTATAAGGATGGGGTTATTCATCTTGGGTTTGGTAGACATTATTAATTTGGTTTACCATGAGCTGCAAATATTCAAAAATAAACAACTTTAATATTTAGGGCTAAAGTTGCATGTAAGCCAAGAACTAATGCTTCATACTCTACCATGTTGTTTGTGCAAGCAAATTGGAGCTTAAATGATAAGGGAATTAGTTGTTTTTGTGGAGATACCAAGATAATGCTTGCATATACACCACTCATGCAATGAGATCCATAAAAGAATAGAGACCAATATTTTTAATGATAATCCTCTATATTAAGACATTCATCCAAAAATTTTATAGTTAATGGATGAGTGGATTTTATAGACACTAAAATTATGTAAATCAGATAAGATTGCTATGCACCACTCTTATCAACATCATATGGCACCATTGGGTAACCCTCAGGGGTTAATTAGGGTTCCCATACACTTTTAGGAAGGTTTCCCATAGTTTTGGGAATTTTTGGGCCTTGTATTCATGACCATCCCACCCAAGGACGACCACAATTCATGGTCATCCCACCTAGGGATGACCATAAGAAACCATCCCTGGGTGGGATGGCCATGGCCTAGACACTCCAAAAGTCAAAGGGGTATATAAATAGCAATAAATTCCTACCATATTCCCTACCCAATCATCCAAAATTTATTTGGATACTACCATGAACATCAGACCTACAAATTAGAGGCCCCAAATGGGCAACCTCTTCCCTCCTATGCATGGAAAGAGAATGGACAAGTGGCAACACTTGTACTACATGCCATAACTTGCCTCTTTTACACATTTGGACTATTTGGAATGCAAATTGAGGTGCTCTCACCTAATTTTAGGAGGGATGAATTCAAGCATTGATAACAAAGTGTTGCTCATATTTATCTTCAACTTTGCCCACACAATTTTCCAAGTATTTTCCTTGGAATCCTCTTCATTCAAAGATGCTTTCAAGGGCATCCTAAAATATGCTAAATCCATTCCAAAACCTATCAAATTGAGGATTAATTTGACCAAATTTTTTGACACAACATTTATGAGGGTTCTAAACCATATCCCCTTAAAATTGGTGGTAAAAACCACCTAGTTTTGTGATCATCCCACCTGGGGATGACCAATAGTCTTAGTTGTACCTGATAGGGATGGCCATGAAATGGATTTCAATATTGATGCAATTCCACCATGTATCAGTTATAAATCACTATAATAGACTTATATTCAATTTTGGTTAAGTTCTGAGTAGTTTTGATAGGTCAATTTGTAGTTTTGTAATTGCAGGTTTAGTTGTCCCTGCCAGGGATGGCCACAATTTTTGATCATAATTTCCTTTTAATTTATTCTCAGATATTCCCAAAATAATATTAATAAAATCATAGTATATTTGCAAATAATTCAGATTTGTTTTGATTTATCTTTAATAAGTTTCACTCTTTCTAGATGCATGCTTTCTATGTTTTCCTAGCTTTTAATCATCAAACACATATGCTATTAACTATTTTCAATCTCTAGTGTGTATGTGAAGGTATTATAGGAATGAGGGAGGATCGAAGAGGTATATTTTAAGAATCCCAAGATTAGATCTCAAGTGTGGGTTGTGAGAAGAACATTGGAACACACCATCAAGCTCTTGAAGGGATTAGATCCTTTGTATTTTGGAGTATGAAATGTATCAAATGAGAAGCCCTCAAAGGGGGATGTATTGTAACCTTTTGAATCAATGAATAAATAAATACAAGGATAAATCCCCCTTCTTTTATTTTAAATCATTCTTTGTTTCAGTTATTTACATCTTTTGCATCTTTTCCCTTTGAATGCTTGCTTAGATCTTTAACTGTATTTCAATACAAACACATAAGGCATGTAATTTTTCATGTTTCTTCAGTGGAAATCATGGTGGGATAGTGTGTCCATTTTTACCTTTTGTTTTGTCATTTTTTGACCTCATTTTTATGCTTTGCATGTTGCAGGTTCTAACCATTTTGAGCAAAAATGACCCCCAAAACCCTAGTTGGAACTGCCAGGGATGACCACTGTAACCATCCCTTCTAGGTATGGCCTCCAAATTTGTAGTCGTTCCACCTAGGTATGGCCACAAAACCAAGGGGTTTCAATAGAAATTTCTAGAAACAACTTTTAGAATAGGAAAGGTAACCTTTTAAACCTGCAATTTGCATTTAGGTTGTTCCAAAAAGCATGAATTTCAAATTTTCCTATATTTTGTATGAATGTGAAGGTTAAATATCATATCTCTAAGTTTTGCATTAAAAAAATCAAATAAAAATAGGAAAAATAAAAACTTTCTAAAATGTATTTGTCTGGTTTGCCTGCGTGGGACTTACCTAAGGGTTAGGTATTCATATAATTTACCAATTTTGTAGTTCCTTTTACATATATGCTCAGAATTCTAAAAGTAAAATGCAATTTCATGCATTTAGTAAATCATAATTGAGTGATTTGTTGTTTTCTTTCAATCGTTTTAAAATAAACCACACACACCATGCTTTTATTTAACATTAGTAAGTTGGAATTAATACCCAACTACTAATAGAGTTGAACAACAATGGCAATCATTTCCACTCATTGGATCAACTACCATGAAACCTATTTTATTAGCCAATACCAACTTCAAGATCTATCTAAAACATGCAAAATAGCATTCATCCCTCTTCAGAGGGGTGTATCACTACACATGAGATGGGTGAGGATCGACAGGACCTATGCTCCTTGATCGAGTATGGATTTCATCCCCATAATTTGGTTGGTTTACATGATCAAAATTTTATTGCTGGTTTTCAAGCTATGAGTATATAGGTGAAAACATTTAAACATTTGAGTATTACATAAATTTTCAAAACACGTGAGAAAATCTTTACAAAAGCAATAAATTTGAAACACATCAAACATTTTAGGAATACATAATTCTTAAAAGAGATAACCATTTGTATTCTTGTGTGCTTCTATTGATTGTATTTGAATACATAAAAAATTTAAAGGAGATAATCACATGGATGTTTTAGAGTAAGTAATTATGGTATATACCTATAGCCAAGCCCATTTAAGGGTGTACGTTATGAGGAGTAGACAAGAAGACATAGAATGTATTTGTTATGACCCCAAGGACATGATATTCCTCCTTGGTGGTCAACTACTCTCCCTAGTTGTAGAGTGACAGATGAGTGGATTATTAGTCCTAGAGTATTAGAGAGAGGACCTAGCCTACAAGGGAATCCTACATGGGGTACCCCATAGGTCATAGCCCAAATTTGGGAACCATTTCCCTAATATGAGTACTACAAATGCCTTATTTCAAAAAGAGTCACCGTGTAATGAGGTGCCTCCCAATAGATAAATACCATGCATTCACATGCTTGCTTGGTCTACTTCTCGCACTAGTGCATAGGATCAAGACTTCTCACCTAGGGTATGGTTGAATGATCATCTTATGCTTTCAAACCACCATTTCCCAAGGTACCAAAATCATGATGAGTATGATACTCATCGTCATAGTGAGCTAATTTCACCCTACCTTTCCTCATTTATGAGGGAATACCTAAGGAGGATCCTGAATATCCTCAATCACATCATTCCATGCAAGCATGATGTACCTCTACACCAACACATTATCAAGAAAATATATTTAAGGGTGAACCTCAAGTAAACACAACTTCCATCAATTTTGGGAAAGCTATAATAGATATTATAAACCCCCTTGAATGATATAGATACCAAGGCAATAGTGCTAGGACACATAGGCCCAATACAGTTGATCAGATAAATCAAGTAGTCAAGAAATATGCTGATCGCCAAACCAGATTTAATCAACTTAGGTTTTAAAAACATCACTTGGATCTTATAGAGTGGTGATAGCTATTAGAGAGGCAAATACTTGAACAACATATTTAAAAAACTTTGTGAAATGAAGTGCCTACTCCAAACATACATAGATAGGAGGCTTGCCAGAGGCAACCTACTTTACAATAGAATAGGTATCCTAGACCTAATCAAATTTTGCCTCCTAGACCTCCTAGGCCTAAAAATAATGTACATAATAGGTCCAATATAGATCACCTTCAGCAGGCTTTCATTCCTCCTTGTAGGCCCATTCCTAAAACACCTTTTGGGATCTATGATGATTTATAACAAAATAAGGATTATTTAGAAACACCTTTTGGAGATATGGTTGGTGAAAATCAACCACCTCAACCTATTCTTAATATTCCTTGTGCCCCTCCATGGGTATAAAACAAATAAGAGGATATTAAATCCTTTGATGCGTATCAAGAATTGCTTAAACACTTAGAAACTGTAGAGGGTAAAATAGTGGGAAATGAGCTTCAAAAACCCACCTTGTGCTAGCTATGCAATCAACCACTACATCCATCCATACCTTCCCCAACATATCCTGAGCATTTTAAAATGCCCAAGTTGGACAAGTTTAAAGGGGAAGAAGATGCTCAAGAGCATGTTACAAAATTCATGAATCAGTGCTTCAACATACAAGAGAATGATGCATTACTCCTAAGAACATTTTTGATGACCCTATCTGGACCTGCCATTGAGTGGTTTAACCAAATTCCAAGGCATAGCATAAATACATTTGAAAAATTTGCAAATATGTTCTTGGACCATTTCGCCTTCAATACCAAGAGGAAGGCGACATTAACTGATCTTACAGGGTTGAAACAATACGATGATGAGTCTATCACTAATTATAATAAAAGGGGGTGAATGCTTCTAGCTAAGCTACCCTATCTATTTCCAGTGTTTGAGTTAACTTAGATGTTTTCAAATATTTTCTTAAAACCAATATCTCTATTGTTGTAACTCTAGTAATATCCCACTCTTGAGGATGCCCTAGTGCAAGCTAGGACCATAGAAGAAATCAAGATCCAAGAGGGAGAGATAGCTAAACCTCTCAAAAATGAGTGGACAAAGAATACAAAGAGTATTTTGGCACCATCAAAGTTGGCAATGGTCAATCAAGTGGCCATTAATGTCCTTGGGCCTATACACATGATGCCTCCTCAAAAGGTAAACTATCAAGCCCAACATTCTCCTACAAGCTATAATAATAACACTCAAGAAAATCAGGGTCAGAATCAGCAACATCACCCTAGGTGATATTTTACACCCTTTTATAAGTCAATGGACTCCCTGTTCAATCATTTATGGGTGGTAAATCTGGTTAATCTACTATAAATTAAACCCATAGACCCGAATACAGGTAAACCAAAGCTTATGGGATGTCGAGAAGACCAATTTTTTCAATTCCATCGATAGAATGGCCATGACTTGCCCACATGCTATGCTTTCAAAAATGTAGTGCAAGACATGATAGAGAGGAAAAATATCCAAGTAGATACTCCTCTTGCCCCAAATAATCAATAGATGGGGTTTTTCAAATACCCCATACCTACCCATGAGGTACAGGCTACTATTGCAACCAATGAATGAGGTCATGATAGCACCTCCTTTACAAGGGTATGTTGGGATGATAAGTATTGTGATGAGTAATAGGCACTACCCAAGTCAAGTTGCACCACCTACAGCTTTAAGTGATGTTCCATCTATATCATAACCTTCCTAACCTCTAGTATTGATCCTTCCACCTAGGCTAGCATTTACAATAAAGAGCAAGATTGCACAAATCTTGAGGACAAATTCAACTAGATTATCCATTTATGAGCTAATCCAATAATCTCCTCCACATAGAGATGCTCTAATGAAAATTCTCAAGTCAATAGAGTTACAGCCCCACGAGTGTAACTCCATTTATTTTGTAGGCCATGTGCAATAATGTAAAGATCTAGTGATCATATTCCATGAACATGAACTCAAGCCTGTAGCAACTAATGTGGTTGACCCTCCTTTACACATAATTGCATGTGTAAATAATATACCATATAAACGAGTTCTGATAGACACTAGTTCATATAGAAATATAATAACCACTAGTGCCTTGAAATATCTAAAGCTTCTAGCATCTCATGTTGTAGCATCCTCTTACACCCTTCGAGCATTCAATTATACTATTTTCTCCACAATCGGTACTATAGTCCTACCCATCTAGGTGGGATGCAAAACTATATAAAAAATATGTCATGTTTTGGAGGGTGCGATGGCCTATAACATATTGCTAGGTAGACCTTGAATTTAGGACCTTAAGTGTGTCCTATCTAATGCTCATCAATATCTCAAATATACTTATGAAGGGTAGGTATACATAGTCTATATAGATTTAGAGCCCTTTAAGTATTGTAACATGGTGCATCAAATTCCTAAGTTGACCCTATCGTTGACTCATGTGGACTTCCAATTGAATAAATATATTCAGGATCCTCTCCCATCTCCATTGCCTTCCATTATACCATTGCCATATTCATACATGCCATCCTCATATTTGGTAGCTTTAGATACACCTTCATCATTTTCAGATCCTCCATAAAGGAACATGTCGAAGAGGCCAATCGATGAGATCCCTCTTATCATCTCCACCATATCTATGAAAGAGAGTCCTTGTCTACAATATGAGGAAGCATATCAAGAGGTTCAAATTAAGTCATATAAAGCCTCACTTCTACCTTCTTCACCCTCATAATCCCAATTTGCCATAGATATGTCTAGTAGAGGGATAGGATAGTACATAGTAAGGAATGTCACAACAGTTCCATCCATAAATATGGTGTAAGATATGGGTAGACCTTGTCTCCCATAGGTACCATTGTGCCTCTAGGTATATCTCCCAACCAAAAAAAATTTGCATATGGGGGTATCGAGTATAGAACATTGCCAGTTCCTCCATAAGAAGAAGATGATGAAACCTTTTAGAGAATATAAAATACATGTCAAATCCTGACTTTGCTATGCGATATCTTCATAAGCTATCACTGGCATGGTTATGGATTAGGGCTATATGAGAAAGGTAATCATGTTCCATGTTAGCCCCAATATCACTTACCATATGATAAATATGGGTTGGGACATAATAAGCCAATACCATTATATGTCCTCACAAAAAATTCTAGAATGCCTAGGTTTGAATTACAAGGATGAGCTTGCACGCGATCCCTATGCTAATCCACATCATATCCATTCATTGGGAGATTATTTTTCCATAAAAATGGTGGATCAAGGGTTATCTAGCAATATCACTCAACCTCATGAAGTGGGAAAAAGCTCACATACCCTTCAATATGATAGTGAGGAAGAGGATCAAGGTCCTCCTCACAAATGGACATCAAATGATGAGGAAGACTATGACATAGTGCCCATAAATTATCCCATTTTAGATGAGTAATTTGAGCGAGTTGTACCTCTAGATGATGAATAAGAGTTATATCTTCACATATTCTTAGTATAGAATCCCATCTAGAGGTAGATTTTACCACTTGAAGAGCAATATTTTTGCCTCCCTCATCGACCATCACCATTCATTCCATTTCCACCAGAATCACCCCTGCTAGATCAAAGACAACATCAGATCTCTAGATCTGTTCACCCATGGGAGGGAGATCATGTATCCATAAACATGATTTCCATAGATTTAAGTGCACCATTGAGAGATCCAAATAACCCATCAAAGCCATTGCACCTCAACGTTGAGGCAATTAACTTTGATTAGGGAGATTCTTCCCCATCTCCATAATATTTTTTGCCTTGTGATAAAATGTTACAAATATTTTATTTTTATCTAGGGACTACTCAAAATATTTGTCATGTTGAGGTTGAGCAAGAAATACCAATTGAGTGTGTAAACCCAATTGATGACATCCACTTAATCCCTATTCCACATTAGTTGGAAGATAGATCACATATATCAATTGAACCAACAGTTGATAGGGATATTGGTATAGATCTTGATAATCCCCATAAAATCAAATTAGGGGAAGGTCTATCCCCTGATGAAAAAGCTTAGTATATAAAGTTATTGATAGAAAAGATAGAAGTTTTTGCTTGGAATTATAAAGATATGCTAGGACTAGATCCTAATATGGTTACGCATAATCTTACACTACATCCAAATGTTAAGCCAGTTAAGCAAAATTTACGTAAGACGCATCCAATAGTTGTCTTGATGGTCAAAGATGAATTGCAAATACTTTTGGATGCTAACTTTATTATGTCAATAGACTATCCACCATGGGTTTCAAACATGGTCTCGAAGAACACAAGCTTATACTGAGAGGGGGGGTGAATAGTATAAGACCACTTTTTACTTTTTCTTCCAATTCAATATTATGTTGTGTAAAGGTACCAGTATCAATAGTAGTAATCAAAGCAATGCAAAAAAACCATACACAATAGAGACACCACAATTTACGTGGTTCACTCAATGTGGGCTACTCCACGGAGAAAATATTTTACTAAAACTTTCTCAATCAATATCTTTGGGAATCACTCCCAATTACAATGTTTATGGATCTATGTCCAAAAGAGATGTTGATCCCCTAATCTCAAGTTCATGGATCTCTTCCATAGGAGAACTCATTCCCCTTCTTCTCTGGCTATGTGATCTTATAGAAGACTTTGTCTCTCTACTGCAGTAATTGGTCGACCTTTCTCCACTTGAAGACTCCTCACTCAGATAAGTATTCAACTATGCTAGCTGTTGGATCTCTATCCATTGAGACTATGTCCTCTATACTCTATCATCTCCAAATATCTATAAATAGACTCACTAAGAACCTGCTCAATAGGTTCACATAGAACTTGCTTAACAAGCTCACACATAACTTGTCCAAAATTGAATAACAAGCTCACACAAAACTTGTCCAAAACTGAATAACAATCTCACATAGAACTTGTCCAAATTTGCTCTAGCAAGCTCACCAAGAACTTTCCCAAATATGCTCTAGCAAGCTCACCAAGAACTTGCCCAAATCTGTTCTAGCAAGCTCACCAAGAACTTGCCCAAATCTACTCTAGCAAGCTCACCAAGAACTTGCCCAAATCTGCTCTAGCAAGCTCACCAAGAACTTGCCCAAAATTGTCCCCAAATCTATCCCAACACTATATTCAAATATGTCCCA
Source organism: Wollemia nobilis (assembly GCA_028583015.1). Classification (NCBI taxonomy): domain Eukaryota; kingdom Viridiplantae; phylum Streptophyta; class Pinopsida; order Araucariales; family Araucariaceae; genus Wollemia; species Wollemia nobilis. Next base: position 11,821,916 of record JAQPPZ010017052.1, read on the forward strand.
AAATTGTCCTCAAATATATCCCAAAGGCCTTCTAAAAGGCTCAATCAATCATGCTCAAGTAGTACTCAAAATGAACTAAAAAATGAATGGAAATCTCAACTCAAATTAACTTCATAGAAGCATAAAGAGAATTGTTAGAGACTCAATATGTTCTAATATCAATCTCAACTCAACTCAACTCAAATCAACTCATAGAATCATAAAGAGAATTTTTAGAGACTCAATATGTTCTAATCTCAATCTCAACTCAACTCAACTCAAATCAACTCAACTCAACCAATCATCACAAGGGACAACTCTCTCTCACACAACCCTAGTCCAAGTATGTATCAACCAACTCAAATATTTCCAACAATGCTCAACCACAAATCTCACATAACAATGATACTCATGTTATTTTATAACTCAAGTTCTTTTACAACCAATGGGATTCAACCACTATGCTTATAACACAAGGTTTAAACACAAATCTCAATTCAGAAAACCTTGATGCATTCAATCAACCACTTTCAAAAAGGAAACCACAAACAATCCTTTTCCCTCCAATGATATTTCAGAAATCAACCACCATAAACAATAAATAGAAGAATGTGCCCATAACTTTTATGAAGATAAAAAAACCTCTTTGTAAATATACCACAATCACAAAATTCTTTTGCCAATCTTCACAAGGGTTAGTAGATCATAAAATAATCAACATTACTCTACTTTTCAATAATCATCACCAAGGCCTTTAATTGCACAACTTCCTTATCTCTCCTAAAACCACTTGTACCATAAAATAAAATAAATCAAAACATTGCATAACCTTTTCACTCCCAAAACCACTTATACCATAAAATAAAATAAATCATAATATTGCATACCTTGTCACCTCATGAAAGAATTAATCCTCTTGAAAAAGAACAAGGCAACTTCACTTTTGGAACCCCTTTACAAAATAAGAAATATCTCTTTACACACATCTTATTTCTCCTTCTAAATAATTTAACCAAACATCCCTCAAAATAATCTTTCTAATGATATATAATATGCCCCCTTTCTAAAATAAATTGAAACCTTTACATATATACATATGCTAACCTCCATTAATTGCACATAGGTCAGCCCTCCATTAATTTAAACTTCAACTGTAAACTTTAATATCTTCACCACCGGAGGTCCTTTTTCAATGAAACAAAATTCCACCTTGGATTTAAAAAAAATCCCTTTCCACATAAGCCCACCATGGTTTTAAATAAAACCTTTTATTTTTCCTGCCTTGGTTTTCATAAAAACCCTGTAAATAGCCATGCTTTCCAATATCATAAGTGCTTATTTATGAAATATTTTGGCCACCGAAACCAAATGTGATCCATGTGACATCAACGGTCCATGTGACATCAATGACAACATAAAATATCTCAAATTAACTCAAATTTCCGACATATCCTAGTCAAAACCCGATGGGAGGATTCAAATTTGCACTGATTTTAGAGATCTCAACAAAGCAAGTCTTAAGGATGAGTTTTCTTTATCAAACATTGATGTATTGGTATATTCTATATTAGGAAATGAAATATTATCCCTTATGGATGGTTTCTCTAGATATAATAAAATTCGTATTAATCCAAAAGACCAGATCAAAATGACATTCACAATGCCTTGGGGGACATTCGGTTATAAGGTCATGCCTTTTTGCCTTAAGAATGTTGGTGCCACCTACGAACAAGCCATGACATATATCTTCCATGAATACATGCATAATATTTTATAATATTAAATGGATGAATTATTGGCCAAATCTCTATTATGCCATGAGCATATCAATATATTGAAAACGGTTTTAGATCACCTCATTGGGCATAATGTTAGGATAAATCCTAAGAAGTGTGTATTTGATGTCACATCTGGTAAACTCTTAGGATTCATAGTCTTAAAGTAAGGCATAGAAGTAGATCCAAACAAGGTCAAGGAAATTCTATAAATGCCCCCCCCCACAACTATCAAGCAACTACATAGCTTGCAAAGAAAGGTTGCATCCATAAAGCACTTCATAGCACAATTATCGGATAAGTATCGACCCATGAAAAAATTGCTACATAAGGGGGTATCATTTCATTGGTATGAAGAATTTCAAGATGCCTTTTATGAGATTAAACAATACCTGGCTTTGCCACCAGTATTGGCTCCTTCGTGACTAGGAGTGTTGTTCTATATTTACATCTTAGCTATTGAGTTTGCATTGGGCACCATGTTGGCCCAAATGAGTGAATTTCATAAAGAGCATGCTACATATTATATTAGCCACACCCTAGTTAGCTACGAGGTAAAGTATGCAAACATTGAGAAGCTATGCTTAGCAGTGGTCTTCACCACTAAAAAGCTATGCCATTACATGCTCAATCATACCACGTATGTAGTTTCAAAAGAGAATCCATTGAACTACATTATGAGTCGAACTTACAATAGTAGTCGCATGGTGAAATGGATCATGTTGTTGATGGAATTTGACCTAGAGTTCATTGGACACAAATAAATTAAGGTCAAGTTATATCCAATCAACTAGAAGAGGCTCCTCTCTAGGATGACCAACCTCTCACTATAGAGCTTCCCGATGATGGATTTTTTCACATCTCAAAATCACCAGATCCTAAAGAGCCCGAGTTATAGGCGAACATAACTCTATTTTTTTATGGTTATAAGTGCAAGCAAGGGGGTGGCATAGGAATCATGTTTTTCACACCACAAGGGGTTCCAATACCCCTTTTTAAACTCAATTTCCTATGCACCAATAACAATGCCGAGTATGAAGCTCTTCTCATAGGACTTCAAATGGCTATCACCATGAAAATAACAAATCTAAACATTTCTGGTGATTCCTTGCTCATAGTCAATTAGGTAAAAGGGATATTCCAGTGTAGGTGCCCTATCTTGCAATCCTATAAATCCCTAGTGGACAAATGTTTGGTCAAGTTTGAGTGGTATGATACTGAGGCACTCCCTTGTTCATCTAACCATTTTGCGGAGACAATGGCCTCCTTAGGCTCTTTAATCCTATAGAACCCATCTAATTATATCACAACCATTCAAGTGAAGATGCTATCACAATTTTCAATGAAGCATGATGAGCTTAACTCTATGCCAAAAATCCACATGATTCATATTGAACCACCACATGAATGGTTCTCTCAACTACACAATTATTTGAATAATGTCGCTTGGGGGAATTTGTTCCCTTAGAATCATTTTTATACTAGCACAATGCTATATCTACATGTTCATTCTCAGTCAGAATTTTCATGAGAGGAACATCAAAAGAATTGCACGGTTCATACAATTGAGGATTCTATAAAACAAGATTGGGCCATACAAATCAAAGAGTATTTAAATCTGGGAAGTACTCCTTATGGATTGTTACATGTCATAAAATGATCATTTAAGAAAAATTTGGTAAAGTATGTCTTGCTAGGAGGTATAATGTATCATCATAGTTTTGAAGGTATCCTCCTTCATTGCTTAGACTCTCAAGAGTTAGCTTGGGCCATTTACCGAGCACATGATGGTACATGTAGTGGTCATTTCAATGGCATGGCCATCGTAAAGCACGTTCTTTGCATGGGTTATTATTGACCCAATTTATAGTAATATTGTTGTTCTTATGTAAAGAAGTGCATGAAATGTTAACATCATACAAATTTGACACACATACCTTCATAGGTCTTACAACTGATTCAATCAGTTTGGCCATTTGCATAATGGGGTTTGATTTAATTGGGAAAATCTCACCTGCCTCCTCAGGATGTCGCACATTTATCATAATGGCTACTAAGTACTTCACAAAATGGGTGGAAGCAATTCCCCTTACCACAATTATTGGACCTCGCATCATGGAGTTCATATTGCATAACATCATATGTCATTTTTGTATTCCATCCAAGATAATTTCAGATAATTGGACACCCTTCAAGAATAAGGATATGCGTGCTTTAACAACAAAATATAATATACAACACAACTTCTCTATGCCCTATTATCCATAAGCTAATGGGTAAGCAGAGGCATCTAATAAGATAGTAGTTGTAATCTTAAAGAAAACAATTAAGAAAAATCATAAATATTGGCATAATCAATTACCGCTTTCCCTTTAGGCCTATCACACTAGTATTCAGACTCCCACTGGGGAAACTCCATTTTCACTAGTGTATGGTGCTGAGGTTGTCATGCATTTAGAGTTATAAATATCATCGTTATGCATCTCCCTACAAGAGTTCATAGATGATGATACTACACAAGAATCTCATCTAGATCAACTAACTTTGCTCGATGAATGACACATCAATGCTCTTGAGCATATACGTATTTATCAAGAGCACCTCAAGAGAGCTTACAACATGAAAGTACACCCTAGAGATTTTTAGGTTGGTTATTTAGTTCTAAAATAGAACCAACAAAATTCAAATTTGCCACCCCATCTATGAGATAAATTTACACTAAACTCGTTAGGTCCATATATCATTACTATTCATATTGAACCTAGAACTTATCTCTTAGCCTCTATTGAAGGAAATGAAGAGCCTAAATCATTGAATATCAGTCACTTGTAGCCTTTCCATGTGTAGAGTGCCATGCCCAACCTAAAACATCCCTAGGCAGTCTATGATCGTCTAGGTCAACCTAAAATGCCCCTAGGTGGTCTATGACCATCTAGGTCAACCAAAAACACTCCTAGGTGGTCTATGATTGTCTAGGTCAACCTAAAATACTCCTAGGTAGTCTATGATCATTGAGATCAACCAAAAATACCCCAAATACATATATAAGCCCTTTTGTCACCCTAAAATGCTCCTAGATGATCTATGACCATCTAGGTCAACATAAAAATATCCTAGGCAATCTATGATCATATAGGTCACCCAAAAATGCCCTAAAGGCATCTATAAGCATCACCTTAAAAATATCCTAGGTGATCTATGATCATCTAGGTCAACCCAAAATGCTCCAAATACGTCTATAAGCCCTTTGGTCACCCTAAAAATATCATAGGTGATCTATGATAATCTAGGTCAACCCAAAATTCCTCAAATGCATCTATCAGCTCTTTGGTCACCATAAAAAGCTCCTAGGTAGTCTATGATCATATATGTCACCCAAAAATTCTCCAAAGGTGTCTATAAGCTCTTTGGTCACCCTAAAATGCTCCTAGGTGGTCTACGACCATCTAAGTCAATCAAAAATGTCCCAAAGACATCTACAAGCCCTTTGGTCACCATAAAATGCTCCTAGGAAGTCTATGATCATCTAGGTAATCCCAAAATTCCCCAAAGGCATCTATAGTCCCTTTAGTCACCCAAAAAACCCCAATGACATTCATTAATCCCATTGGTCAACCTATATATAAATAAATATATCTCAAAAATACAAAAACATTATTAAAGTTTCAAAAACATAAAAATATTGCTTCATTGCACTTCACATCATTTACATTTCAACATCAATTGCATTAGGCATATACACCATTGCATTATGTAATAATAATAATTAATTATACATGTCTAGCACTAAGTCTGTACACTAGGCATTTGTTAAATTCATTGTTACTATATGTCAATGTTACCACATGTTCACATTGCACGTATCATTTACTCTTACACTCCATATTGTATGTCTGTTTCCCGTCACTTAGTCATTTTTCCTAAGACATAGTTAAGGTTTTTCGGTCACTCAACCATATCTGGTTTTATTTTCAAATTTTGTAGAAAGATATCATAATTTTTAGAAGGTAGAATCCTACTTAGATTATACCTTGTATACATAAAAATCTTGACACATTTTCACATTAATAAATACAAGTCTAGTACGAGGAAAGATGAAACCTACAAAGTGGTCTAGGTTACCTTAAGTGAAATAGTTTATCTCACTCATCCCCTAATGAAAATTGTTCAAAGATGCTAAGAATTTATAAAAGGACAAGCTCCTCCTTACCCAAATCCCTTGCTTCACACCAAATTGGGGCAAGTATCCAAAAAATGAAGAATAAACAATGATTATCATCACTTCACAATATGCAAAAAGAAACAGTGGTATTTACCATTAAGAAAACAAAAAAGCAAAATAAATTATGGTTCTCACCACTACCAAAATACCTTGCTCGACAAACCAAAATGAGGAACTCCCTTGAAACAATTCAAAAATTAAAATAAAATAAGGGAGTCTTGAACTTGAATCCCTGGAATTCTTAGCATTAGAGAACCATAATGTGATCCTCATTATAGGTTGGGTGGCATAAAGCCCGCTTTGCAATGGTGGTATCCTTATGTATGATGATATATTTGCAACATAAGCAACTTGATTTTGGAATGGACCAATGTTTACATATGTATGAGCTAGCTTTTGGTAGCCTATACTACCTAATAGTCTAATATAACTAAGTACAAACTCAGGATAATGAAACTCCTAGGGTGATCTCTAGTATAGATGAGTTGCATAAATCTTGTTTGGCACTAGGGTAACTTTGTGTTATCATAGTAATGAAATCACATGCACACATAGGGATATTAATTATCTTGGTTATCTTAGAAGATTTATACTTTGTTAAAAAGTCTTGCATAGTTATTATACAACTTTTGATTAGGTAACTAGAGTGTTTGAGTCTCCTGAAAATCCCAAACATATCATAAAATATTATACTATTCATTCCATTTCATCTCATGCCATCACCTATTTGTTAGTGTACATTTACACAATCCATTACATAAATGTCATAATAACATGAAAATCATGAGATAAATTTTATACAAACTATGGTTCTATCATGTAATGTATCAAGTAGTCATCATAAATTCATAATACACATTAAATCAAATCATATATTTCATCATACATATACATATCTACATATCATCAAATCATATCATAGGACAACTACATGCATCCATGTTAGGCATCCATCATAACATAATAACATCATAAAGCATACATATAAGCATTGCATACATATCATAAAGCAATAAAACATCACATGATGATAATAGAAAACTCACACATATATATTTCTAAAATCAAAAGATACATCATCATCTATATACTATCCATGGGCTATAATAAAGTTGGTCCTCAAACCTCAGAAGTCCTAAAATAACAAAAAGAGTCATAAGTCTCACAAAGCCATGGTAACATAGGACTAGTGCTAATGAATCTCACCCCTACCCTCAGTCGGTGTCCTAAGAGAACTCTTGTATATGTTGCTCCTTGATCTATTACACTTTCATGCAGTTCTAGGATCCCCCATCCTCGTAGATGACTATCCTGTACCACTCCTTTGATTCTAGTGTGATTGACTAGACGGTGGATGTACTGGTATGTGTCATTTAAGGTGTACTATCTCATCCTACGAAACCTGGATAAATGCTCGCTCATCATGATAATGATCCTGGAGGTCCTCAACCAAAGCCTAAAGCTGTGTCACCTTCTCTCGTAGTCTAATTGTCTCACCACTATCATATCCCCTATGGCTAGGGATCTATACCCCAACCTATCCATGAAGTGTAGCTATAAATGTTTCCTACCTCTCTATCTCAGTCTAAAGTCTCTCTCTCCTATTGACCTCTAAGTATCTCACCTTATAGCCCAATAATCATAGCATCTCATGTTTCTAGTTGTGCCTGCATCCCCTATTCCTCAAAATAAGCATCATAGAGGTCACCCTCTAGATCCCCTAAGTCTAAGAGCTCTGTCCACTCATCCACCACGTGGTGATGTACATGTCACTCACCTATGCCTACCTCCTCATCATCTGGAGACTCATCCTAAACCTCCTCCTATGGGGTATCCCTAGGTACCTCCTCTATCACCTCAGTTGCATCCCCTTCTAGTGGTCCCTCTCCTTACCACTACCATGTCACCTACCATGAGTCATACTCCTCGGTCATCCTGACATCATCTACCTTAGAAATATCTACTATAGGATTTGAATCCTCTCCCAAAACCTCCACTGTATGCCAACTAAGGGTCCTCTCAGCCCCACAAATATGGTAGATCATCAACTCACTAGGTAACCCTTGGTATAGTACAAACTATCATAGGACTCAAACATAAGGGAAATATTCTCGCTCAGTCCCATGTCACCCAACTAGCCACCTAGCTTCCCTCACTTAGTGCAGTTGTGTCTCAATCTCAACCCATACTGGATAGTATCTGTAAGATCTCCAAATAATCTCCTCTACCCTGAGTCATATAAATGACTCTACGTAGTGCTCAACATCACTTGCAAAGTAATAGCTTTGATCTGTCTCATGTGTCCATTGCCATAGTATAGCATAGCATATCTCCCTATCAATAAGCTATGCTCAGGTCATCTAAGGTAGTCCTCATGGTCAATCTATGACAATATGCTATCATTCCAAAACCTACAATAGAAAACTACAACCTAATCCCTTCTGTCCATGAGAAAAAATCTCATATAGTTGTGTCAATAATGTAGGACCCCAAGCCATCACTATAGGCTCCTCCTCAGTGTAAAAACAAACTCTATAAGGCTCCAAGGGAACCTGGCTACTGATGAGTCTAGAAGCAACATGTTGGAGATCAAAGTCATCAACAAGGAATATCTAATGCCTAGCACATCAACCCCAAACCATGACTCTACTAATATCCATCCACTAATTAAGCCACTCACAACCTCCTCCCAGCATCTCCTAAAATACCTCTACATAACTGCATCTCGTCACTCTCAAGGAGTGGATACAATGGAGTGGCCCTCTATCGAAATGCATAATATTTGATAGACATACTCTAATATGACAAACATATCTCTTGTAGGTAAATGGAAATTATCGGTGTGAGGATCCCACAGGTCTATCAAAGCAGTCAAGTTCGTATAGTCACCCACCATAGGTTCTAACTATGTCACATGCTTTTAGGCCAATGGCATCGAGCCATTTCCAATCCTCCTCTTTCAACATATCTCTAGCAACCTAAAATAGAGTTAGAACTCAATACCAACTCTTCACAACCTGATAGAGCTAACTAGGTGTTAAATAATGCCCTAAAAATACATTAAAAAAAGTCTAAAAATACCAAAAAATTACCAAAAATGGGACTTTTTGCCCTAGTTTATGATCGTCCCACCCATGTCCATCCCACCTGGGGACGACCCCCAAATTTGGCTAAAAATGGGTCAATTTGACCCCTAAACAACCCTACAAATGGAATAAAATAGCTTAAAAATGAAAAATTAATGAATATAAGACACCAATAAACAATTTTATTCCTACATTACACTATTATTATGGTTATTTAACCATAATTTAGTGGATTTTATGGAAAAAGCACCAGAAATTCTGATTTTATTTTAAATAACAACAGAGAGGAAACCTAGTACATACCCATATTGCACCAACTCCGTCATCTGACGAGTCCTATTTCTGGCTCATTATAATTATGGGGTAATCTTAGAAGCACTTAACTTCAGAAAAACAGCTCTCTCATCTCCACATCTCAAGTTTTCCAAGTTGAGAATGCAAAATGAGCTCATTTGCCTCATTTTGGGCTTATATAGCCTTCAAATAAGCATGGTTTCCCCTAGGTGGTATGGTCGGATAATTGGCAAACCATACCACCCTATGATGAACATAAATTGTGCAACCATCCCACCTAGGGACGGCCACCAAAAAACCACAAAAAATAAGCTTAAAAATATAAAAAATATGGCCAAAAACCCACCAAAAATAGGTCCAAATTGGTTAAAATTCACAAGAAATCAAGCTTAAATCTAAAATATTTATGGATGCTCTAAAAATTATTTATTTTACTTCCCAATAAGGCTATTGTAGTTGGAACACTCCATGGGAATGAAGTATTTAGACTATTCCTTCCATAAATCATCATTAAAATGATCAAAATCCTAGCAAAAAAGGTATATCATATAATGGGGAAAATAGATGGTTACTCCAATTAAGTCATAGAGGTCAAGTGACTCATATATTTATCATTTTCATGCCGTAATTGAATCATCACTTGAGGGGGTAGTCATAACAAATATTTCAAAATCAAATCAACACTTAAACACTCAAAAGTGCAATTTTCATACATTCAAAAGAATCATTGCCAAATAGAAATTTGCAAGATCATGCTGGGGAAAACAATCAGCATAATGCAAAAAAACAAAGGATTGACCTCATTGAAACCTCAATAATTTAACCTTGAATATGCTTACAATAAAACAAGGCACCAAGACCTATTATACTCTAAGCCCCTAAAATTGTCTCTACAATGCAGTTGAAAGGTATACCTAAAAATTAATCCTTAGACTATGTCAAAAGTAAGGATTCTAAGAATGTATGCTCTTTCCACAATGGAGGCATATAAATTTGGTTAGTTTAATTAATAACCTTAATTATTTAATGATTTAGTCATCTATTTTTTCTCAATGCTCTGTTGCATATAGTGTATCTCAAAAAGGGGCATCTGTAGACCCTAAAATCATGTAAATCAGATGAGATTGCTATGCACCACTATTATCAACATCATATGGTCCCATTTGGAAACCATCATGGGTTAATTAGGGTTCCCATACACTTTTGGGAAGTTTTCCCACATTTTAAGGAAGTTTTGGTCCATGTATTCATGACTGTCCCACCCAAGGATGGCCATAGTTCATGGTTGTCCCACCCAGGGGTGGCCACAAGCAACCATCCTTGGGTGGTACAGCCATATCCTAGAATCTCCAAAAGTCAAATTTGTGGAGAAATGGTAATCCATTCCTACCATATTACTTTCCCAATCATCCAAAATTGATTTTGAGACTACCATGAACATCATACCTGCAAATTGAAGGCCCCAAATGGGTAACCTCTTCCCTCCTATGCATGGAAATAATGGACAAGTGGCAACACTTGCCTTGCATTCCATAAATTTCCACTTCTACACATTTTCCCTAATTGTGCTATAAATTTAGGTGCTCTCACCCAATTTTAGGAGGTACGAATTCAAGCATTGATAACGAAGTGCTGCTCACATTTGTCCTCACCTTTGCCCTCACAATTTCCCAAGTATTTTCCTTGGAATCCTCTTCATTCGAAGATGCTTTTAGGGGCATCCAAAAATACACCAAATCCATTCCAAAACCTATAAAATTGAGGAGTAATTTGACCAAATTTTCTTACACAACATTTAGGAGGGTTCTAAACCAGATCCCCTTGAAATTGGTGGTAAAAACCACCCAGTTTTGTGATCATCCCACCCGGGGATGACGAACAGTATTAGTTGTACCTGATATGGAAGACCATGAAATGGCTTGCAATATTGATGCAATTCCAATATGGATCAGTTATAAATAACTATAATATCCTTGCATTCAAACTTGGTTATGTTTTGAGTAGTTTTGATAGGTCAATTTGGAGTTTTGTAACTACAGGTTTAATTGTCCCTTCCAGGGATGGCCACAATTTATGATCATAAATTCCTTTCAATTTATGCTCAGATATTCCCAAAATCATCTTAATAACATCATAGTATATTTTCAAACCATTTGGAGTTGTTTTAATTTATATTTAATAAGTTTCACTCTTTCTAGATGCATGCTTTCTATGTTTTTCTAGCTTTTAATCATCAAATGCATATGCTATTAACTATTTTCAATCTCTTGTGTGTAGGTGCAGGTATTCTAGGAATTAGTGAGGATATAATAGGCATATTAAAATAATCCTACTATTATATCTCAAGTGTGGGTTGCGAGAAGAACACTAGAACACGCCATCAAACTCTTGAAGGGATTAGATCCTTCGTATTTTGGAGTATGAAATGTATCAAATGAGAAGCTCTAAAAATGGGATGTATTGTAGCCTTTTTAATTAATTAATAAATAAATATAAGGATAAATCCCCCCTATTTTATTGCAAATAATTATTTGTTTCATTAGTTTACATCTTTTGCATCTTTTCCCTTTAAATGCTTGCTTAGATGTTTAACTGCATTTCAATACAAACATATAAGGCATGTCATTTTTTGTGATTTTTTAGATTCAATGTGAGTGGTGGTGATTTGGTCATATATAACATATCATTTTATGGAATTTTAACCAATAAAGGTTGAATGAAACTCACTTAAGGTAAGAACCCATTTCACTGCTCATCTCGACAAGTAGGGTCGACTCATCAAACAACATAGTGGGTCAAATTTTGCTATGACAAATGTTCTTTGAGTAAGCATATAGTGATGTAGTTTTTGCATGGAAACACAATAGTAATACAAATATTTTCAAAGGGTTTATATCAAGTTTCATAACTCACTAAAGTCCTACTAATATAGTAAATTTCACACTCTTTCTTTTCTTCATCATGTTGGGCGAGCATTGCTTCTAATGCTATGAACCAAAGATGTACAATATAAAGGGGTGTTCTAGTTTGGGAGGAAAAAGAATATATGGTGTAATTAAATAATTTTTAATGGATTCAAAAGTTTCATGACATTCAACATCCCAATTGAAATGGGTACCTTTATTAAGGAGCTTAAGAAAGGGTTGACATTTATCTACTAGTTTTTCAATGAAGTGATGGATAGATTGAAGTTTGCCTTATAAACTATGAAGCTTCATAAATTTCTTGGGTGGTGGCATATTAATAATAGCCTTTATCTTGGTTGGTTCTATCTCTATTAATTGCATATAAATGATAAACCCTAATAGATTTCTCAATTTAATCATAAAAATACACTTTTCCAGATTGAGATGGACCTTGTACTCATGAAACCTATCAAATACTCGTTGAAGATCAGGAATGTGATCTTACTCATTAATGGAATGTGCGATAATATAATCAACATAATCATGCAATATGTCATACATAATATCATGAAACACATAGTTCATTGCTCTTTGATAAGTTGTGTTTGCATTATTTAGACCAAATGGCATTACATTCCAACAAAAAATTTAGTTTTAGGTTGGTATTTTGATGCTATGCAAATTTGGTTATAGCCTAAAAAACCATCCATGAGGGATAACATTCCACTCCCTACCGTAAAATCAATAATTTGATCCATATTGGGGAGGGGAAAATCATCTTTGGTACATTGAGCATTGATGTCCCTAAAATCAGTATATACCCTGATTTTCTTAATCTCTTTTTTAGACACAAGAATGGAGTTGGATATCTAATCAGAATAGTCAATGGCTTGGATAAAATCAACATCTAAGAGCTTTTGTAACTCTTCTTTAACCAGTAAGGTGATTTTAGGATGCATTTTCCTAAGCTTCTATTTTACTGGCTTAGCATTAGGATGAACCACTAAATGATGCATGACTACAGATGGGTCCAGGCTAGGCATGTCCACATAATTCCATGCAAAGCAATTAGGATATTCAAATAGGAGATTTATATATTTAGCTTGTGTCTCTTTACTCAAAGTATCCCCAAATTTAAGAGGGTTGGTTTTAGTGCCAATATTTATTTTCAAATTATCCTCTATTAAAATGTTTAAATCTCTCTCAAAATTAGGGGGGTAGGTAAAATACCCATTTCTTGAAGCTCTTATAAGGATAAATATGTTAGTTCATCCTGCATATTTATTGTTTGAATGTGGCCTATACATGGGATGGACCCATTGAAGAAGAAACCATTCTGCATGATCTTATCATGAGGGATGTCATAAAATATATCTCCTTCCACACATTCATCTCGAGTGGAAATTATTTTAGGATGAACTACTGAAAGCATATTGCAAGAGTGTCTAGAGAAAAAAGTAAGTCCCTTACCTTTTTTAATATTTTTTAGGCATTGTTGATTCTTTAAATATTCGTTATGTGATCAGATGATCATCCTCATCAAAGGGGAAAGGTTGAAATTTTGTAGGGATATAGCCAATATCACATTGGGCATGCCATTCTTCAACATCAAAAGGCTTACGTATACCATTTTACAAGCAATCTAAACCTTTAATCCTATACCCCATGTCACACATGATTTTCTTGGATTTTATATACCTATTTAAGAAATAACATTGGGCAAAACTATTTTTGTCAAGTTCTACTAACGATAATCTCATCTATGGAATATCCCATAGAAATTAAGGTACAATTACCAATATGGTATATATTTCCCTTTTCTTTGGGTAGCCCTGTCGTATGTGAAGAGAGTGGTAGTTTAGACAAGAGAATAGAATCTTGTGTAGTGAAATTGACATATTAAACTAGGGCTAGTATGGCGGGAAAATCAGTTAGCACCTCATATGTGAGAGGATATGATGTGGAAGGGTCATTGGTGTGAGAATATGGAGGTGTGTTGAAAGAATGTGATTGATCAGATGTTCTTAAATATGATTCAGAATAAGTAGGTGCTAATTATAATAAAATAGTACAAAATGGTATGTCAATAGGCTTAGTCATAGCACACATATCAAAAGGTCTAGGATCACCATGAATGGTTACTAATTGATTTTTCAATTCAAATTTCACACATTGATGTAAGTTAGAAGGGATTTCCATCATTGCATTGATCCAAGGATATCTTAAAAGAAAATTGTATGATTCTAGGCATGGTGCAACATAAATTGATGTGTTTAAGGTTATAGGGCTGACCTGTAGTGGGATGGACATCACACCACATGCATCCTAAGTTTCATCAATGAAAGATTTTATGATCATGTTAATTTTTCTTAAATATTCATTTTTGAATCTAAATATTTTTAAGAAATCATATGTGAAAATGTTTAGAGATGACCCATTATATATTAATAACCTCTTAACACAAATATCTCCAAGTAATGTTGTTATGTAAAGAGGATTATCTCTATGTAAACTTTGAGAAGGAATGTTATTATCATGAAAATCAATGTAGTCAAATTTTGTTAGAGGCTACAAAATTAACCACAACAGATGGTTCTATATCTTGAGGCACCATAATTTGACTTAAGGTATTCATAAATTCTTCCCTATGAATAGGGGAGGATCAAAGAAGTTCTAAAAGTGAGATTCTAGTTGTTTTAGTAGCCAGTTGTTCATTAATTTCAAAAGGTGCTCTTTGTTGAGGTTTAGCTAGATTATTACTTTTATTAGGTGACTTAAAAATTAAAGGTGGTTGAATAGAGTCATGTAATTAAGATGAGGATATCTGCAGTTGATATTTTTGGGCTTGATCTTATTGTCTGGTTATGGCCCCAATCGTACCCACTGTATTATTTGATTGAGTAAGAGAATGAATAACAATGAGTGAAGATATTGAGATGCATTGTATGGGATGATGTCTATGATTCACTACTTGCTTTAGAGGGAGCAATTTATGCGAAAATGAATGAGTTGTTAGCACTATTGTAAAATGTTATTCGGGAACTAACAAATCTATAATAGGTGTTATAGTTTTTGATTCATCCTTAAAGATATCAAAATGAAAAAAACTAATATCTATGTCAGACTCTGATTTACTTTTTGAATAATTGAGGGACCAAGTTTGAAATTTTTGAGATCTTTTTATTGTAAAAATTGATTTCGTAGGCATGAATGTACTCTATGAAGGTTGATATATTAAAATATTACCAACCATACCTACATAACAAGTTGTATGAGGTACATTTATATAATCCACTTGGTTTATTACTTCTTTACCATGATTGGGTAAAGGGTTTTGAAAAAATATCCAAATTTTGATTGGCATTTTGTACTTGCTACATAGGAGCCTGCGTGTTTGTTAGAGGATTGGAATTTTGAGAATATCTTTCTACTTCCAATTTCCCATTTTCAATTAGATCTTGCACTAAGTGTTTCAACCTCTTACATGAATTTGTTAAATGGCCATCAACTTGATGGAAATAACAATGTTGGTCAGGACTTTACCAAGGTTGGGATGTGTCTAGATATTGGATGTTCGGTAATTATATCAAACCTCTTTCCAAAAATTGTGGAAAGACCATTGTCAAGGGTTGATTAAATTTTGTAAAATTATATGGTGGAGGTTTTTGTGGTGCTTTTAATACAAATTTCTTTGCAACATTAGAAACATTGATGTTTTTAGGGGGTCTATTATCTGTGACCCTGTCTCCCACCACATGTTTATTTTTGTATTGGTTTTTAGATAATTGGTATTCATATTTTATTTTAAGTTGTCCTCTTCTAATAATAGATTCGTATAATTTCCATGACAAATAAAAGACTTGATAAAAAAATGTTAAAGTATCAGTTGCCAATTCATATGGCAATTGCTCTTGTAGGATTCCAAAAGATCTCTAACATCTCTTTTGGAGGTAAACTAAAGTGTAATTTACTCAAAATCTTCCTCCATCAAGATAAAAATTTAGTAAATATTTCTTTTTTTCCTTGTTTCAAGTTATACAAATCCTTGATCGTTACATGTCTCTCTATGTAGGCACCAAATTGATGCATAAATAATTTTGTAGTTTCTTCAAAATTTCTTAAGGAGTGCATTAGTAATTGATCATACCATTCTAGGAACATATCCCCTAGAATTTTAGGAAACATATTTAGCAATAATATATCATCATAAGCAATATCATGGCATGCCATTCTAAACATATGAATATGTTTTATTGGATCTTCAATTCCCTTGTAGATTGGAAGAACTGGCATGGGAATATTTTTAGGATATGGTCTAGCTACAATGATAGGGTCTAATGGTTGATTGTATATCTCCTTATAATTGTATGTGGGATGATAAGGATCTATGTGATCCAATTGTGAAGATAATTTTTTCACTATGTTTTTAAGATGATGCGCTTACCCATTATACATATTTTATACCACTATGTTTGCATGGGAAGGGTAATAGTTAGCATGTGTGGTCTGATATAAAGTCAGAATTGATGCCATAACATTATTGTACATAGGATTGGCAAAGGAATAATTATCTTGATATTGATTTATATGTGGGATAGCCATGTTTTTATGAAGGGGATTCAAAATGGGCATAGTAACTTGTTGGTAAGAATTTGTTGCATTATGAGAAGAGTGTGGAATATATGAAGAATAGGGATTTGGAATTTGGGGTGGTTGCGAATGAATTGGTTGGGATGAAGGATTATTGTGTCACGTAGAATATTGTGAATATGGATTATATAATTGATGAGGAGGATGTTATTATAGAGATGGTGAAATAATATTTTAGTAGCCAAGGAACTTGTGGGTTTCTGCTAATAGTTGTAGTAGTGGCATAAACAACTTGTCATTGTGGTAGATTGTGGGCATTAAATTGTGAGTGATCATATGGAGGTTGGAAAAATTGAGTGGTATTAAGGGTAGGATTACCAAAGGGGATATTATAGGATAGGTTAAGGTTAATTGAATTCATTCCTGCATGTCTCTCAGGTTGAATCCTAAAAGCTTGTTCGAATGAGGCTTGAACTAAAAGTTGACACATAAGATAGTCTTTTGCCTCGAAGGCTTGAAGAATAGCAAGGAAATTATAACTTTCCAAACCCCAAAATTAATCCATATTTTTAAAATAAACATCCCCTTGAGGTCCTACTTTTGGTTCAAGGTGCGGTTTTGTATTGGTTACAACTTGTTCTATTTGTTCCTCTTGTTATTATTTATCTTATTTTTTTACTTCTACTTCCTTGCTCTCGTCATTGGGGTTTTTAATGTCTAGCTAATACTTTGGAGGATCTGCAACTTCTTTACCATTCCTTAGAGTCATGATCATTAATATATATATATATATATGTGTGTGTGTGTGTGTGTGTGTGTTTTTTAATTAAATTACATTATATGTTTTCTAAAGTTTCTAAATGCAATACTTAGTTTTCTTTGAAGAGTTTATGGATGTCATTGATTGGATCCAATTCTTATGGGCTCATATAATTCTCTTCTCCAAGGCAAAATATTTTTTCAAAAGGGTGACAAAATGGACAATAGAGAATTCTCTATTAATAGAAGTGGGGTGTTGAAATTGTAGTTCATGTAAAAAAACCCGAAGGAGTATAGCTCTAGGTGCCCTATTATATCTTCTATTTTGTTCCAAAGTTACCTCTAGGATATATAATTGAATGGAAACTACTTTTTTTTTTGCTAACCAATGCTCATAGCTTCTTTTAGCCTTGAATTAAGGTAAGTGTTGAAAATTTAAGTTATTTTATGTTGTCATTGATGTCACATTGAGTTTTGGTGGCAAAAGCACTTCATAGATAATCATCTATGATATTTTAGAGAGCATGGATATATACAGGGTTTTTATGAAAACCAAGGCAGGTAAAATAAAAGGTTTTATTTAAAACCATGGTGGGCTTATGTGGAAAGGAATTTTCTTAAAATCCAAGGTGGAATTTTGTTTCATCAAAAAAGGACCTCCGGTGATGAAGATATTAAAGTTTAAAGTTTAAGTTTAAATTAATGGAGGACCGACCTATGTGCAATTAATGGAGTTTGACATATATATATATATATATATATATATATATATATATATATATGTAAAGGTTTCAATTTATTTTGGAAAGGGGGCATATTATATATCATCATAAATCTTATTTTGAGGGCTATTTGACTAACTTATTTATAAGGAGAAATAAGGTGTGTGTAAAGAGATATTTATGATTTTGTAAAGGGGTTCCAAAAGTGAAGTTTACTTTGTTCATTTTTTTTCAAAAGGA
Organism: Wollemia nobilis; assembly: GCA_028583015.1. Taxonomy (NCBI): domain Eukaryota; kingdom Viridiplantae; phylum Streptophyta; class Pinopsida; order Araucariales; family Araucariaceae; genus Wollemia; species Wollemia nobilis. The sequence goes on from JAQPPZ010017052.1 coordinate 11,840,489, forward strand.
TTAATTCTTTCATGAGGTGACAAGGTATGCAATATTGTGATTTATTTTATTTTATGGTATAAGTGGTTTTGGGAGTGAAAAGGTTATGCAATGTTTTGATTTATTTTATTTTATGGTACAAGTGGTTTTAGGAGAGATAAGGAAGTTGTTAAATTTAAGGCCTTGGTGATTATTATTGAGAAGAGGAGTAATGTTGATTGTTTTGTGATCTACTAACCCTTGTGAATATTGGCAAAGGAAAGTTGTGTTTAGTGTGGCAGATTTTATGGACAACTTCTTGGCTTCATAAAAGGTATGGGCACATTATCCTATTGATTGTTTATGGTGGTTGATTTCTGAAATATCATTGGAGGGAAAAGGATTGTTTGTGGTTTCCTTTTTGAAAGTGGTTGGTTAAATGCTTCAAGGTTTTTTTGATTTGAGAGTTGAGTATAAACCTTGTTTTATAAGCATAGTTGTTGAAGCCCATTGGTTGTAAAATAATTTGAGTTAGAAAAGAATATGAGTATCATTGTTATGTGAGATTTGTGGTTGAGCATTGTTGGAAATATTTGAGTTGGTTGATACATACTTGGATTGGGATTGTGTGAGAGAGAGTTTTCCATTGTGATGATTGGTTGAGTTGAGTTGATTGAGCCTAGTCAAGTGATGTGTGAAGTGATTGTTCAAGTTCTATAAAATAAACTATTCCATCATTCTATGTTGAGTTGATATTGAGGTTAGAACATATTGAGTCTCTAACAATTCTCTATATGGTTCTATAAGACTTGAATTGAGTTGAGGTTGATTTGAGTTGAGAATGATATTAGAACATATTGAGTATCTAACAATTCTCTTTATGCTTCTATGAGATTGACTTAAGTTGAGTTGAGATTGATTTGATTTGAGTTGAGTTGAGATTGATTTGGGTTGAGAGTGATATTAGAACATATTGAGTCTCTAACAATTCTCTTTATGCTTCTATGAAGTTAATTTGAGTTGATATTGTCATTCATTGTTGAGTTCATTTTGATTACTACTTGAGCATGATTGATTGAGCCTTTGAGAAGGCCTTTGGGACAAATTTGTGAGTAGATTTGGGCAAGTTCTTGGTGAGCTTTCTAGAGTAGTTTTGGGCAAGTTCTTGGTGAGCTTGCTAGAGCAAATTTGGACAAGTTATCTGTGATCTTGTTATTCAACATTGGACAGGTTCTATGTGATCTTGTTATTCAACATTGGACAAGTTATGTGTGAGCTTGTTATTTAGTTTTGGAAAAGTTTTATGTGAGCTTATTAAGTAGGTTTTGTGTGAACCTATTGATTAGGTTCTTAGTGAGCCTATTGATAGAGATTTGGAGGTGAAAATGTACATAGGATAGAGTCTCATTGGATAGAGATCCAACAGCCAGCATAGTTGAAGACATATCTGAATGAGGAGTCTTCAAGTGTAGAGAGGTCCACCAGTTAGTGCAACAGAGAGACATAGTCTTCTAGAAGATCACATATCCAGAGCAAAAGGGGAAAGAGTTCTCCTATGGAAGAGATCCATGAACTTGAGATTAGGGGATCAACATATCCTTTGGATAGATATCCATAAACATTGTAATTGGGATTTATTACCAAAGAGATTGATTGAGAAAGTTTTAGTAAAATATTTTCTTCGTGGAGTACCTCACATTGAGGGAACCACATTAAATCTTGTGTCTCAATTGTGTGTGGTGACTTGTGCTCTTACTTACTACTGCTATCTAAGTTATTAATGCATATTTATATATTTGGTTATTGTACTTAAGGACATTAATTGATATTGATTTGGAAATAAAATAAAAAGTGATCTTATACTATTCACACCCCCTCTCAATATAAGCTTATGTTCTTAAATTGGTATCATAGTGGGTTCCTTCGAAAAATCTAACAACTTAACGATAGATTCTACAAGAACACAGATGGATTCATAGAATGGATTATCTACAAATAAGGCTCCATTTTTTTATGGTAACAATTATGCTTTTGGGAGCATGAGGATGAAGAACTACTTGATATCACAAGGATATGAGGTATAGAAAATGGTTGAAAAAGAGTATAGGGTTGAAGATGATCCCAAGGAAGATAATACTACCAGGAAATTGGTTGAGATAAATGCAAGAGCAATGAATTATATTTTGAGTGGGCTATGTGAGATAGATTTTGCAAAGGTCATGGTATGTACTTCAGCTAATGAGATGTGGACTAAGTTGAGGAATACTTATGAAGGAGATTCCAAGGTAAAGTTGGCAAAACTACAAACTCATAGAAAAAGATTTGAGGAATTGAAAATGGAAGATTCTAAAGATATTGCAAAGTTCTTACTTTGATTTGATGATATTACTAACACTATGAGAGGCCTAGGTTTTGAGATGAAAGAATTAGAAGTTACTCAAAAGGTTTTGAGATCACTTCCCATGAAATATGATGCAAAGGTTTTAGCAATAGAAGAAATAATGAATATCGAGAAGTTAACAATGGAAGAATTTAAAGGTACTCTCACAAATTATGAGATGAGGGTAAGTAAGCATCAAGCTCCAATAAAAGAGATTGCTTTCAAGGCTTTAGAAAAAGAGAAAGAGAAAGTTTCAGAAATAGATAGATTTTTAGAAAATGATGAGGAAGCTAACTTCATCAAAAGGAATAAGGACTCAAGGAATTTTATAGATATAAGGAAATTCAGGTGCTACAAGTGTGGTGATCTTGGTCACTATGCATACAAGTTTCCACATGAAGAAATCAGTGATGATGAAAAATAGGGTCACAGAAGAAAAGAATATGGAAAGCATAAGCATGACAAAGATGATAGATTCAAGAAAAACAAGTATGAGAAGAAGAATATTTTTCGAAAGGAAAATAAATCTTACTACATTGTAGAAGCAAGTGATAGTTCAGATTACAGTGATAAATATCAGTCAGATGAAGAATAATGTACATTCTTTGGAATAAGTTAAGAAAAGCAAGAACACCTATTCCTAGGTATTGAAGTTAAAGAAGAGGATGTGCCTATTAAATAAAGACATGAAGAGCTTGCCATAGCCATTGAGCAAGAATATAGGTACAAGAAAGGTCTAAGTATACTAAAATACTTCCTATATAGAGAATTTGGGCATATAGATGATGATTGCACATACTACAACAAATACAACAAGGAAAGTGTATTTGAAAAATAAAGCATCAGTTCTAGTGACAATTCTAGCAGTAGTGAAAACAAAGAAGTCTAATTTTTGGTAATAGAAAAGGAAGAGGATGAGCCAAGTAAACAAAAATTAGAAATCAAAAGGCTAAAAGAAGAATACAGGAATCTTGAAAACAAGATTCGAATAGATGTCAAAATCAGAGAACAACTACTTCAAACAATCAGTAATCTCAAAGAAGAGCTTCAAAATGCAAAAAGGATAGAAGAAATGATGAATGAAGAACTAAGGGTAACCATGAAAAGACATGATACATTAGATGAAAATATTCAAAAAGGAGTGAAAAATTATTTTAAGGTTGTATCTTACTTCTAAGAAAAGTCACACTCAAAAGGAAATGAAGTTCTAAAAGATGAAAGCAAGGAAGCACCTAAAATTTGAAATGAAAGTTCCAAAGTTCCTATGGCTCCAAATATTTAGTTTGGTTCTTTTTTTGAGATTGGTGAATCAAGATCAAAGGGAAAAGAAATTTTTGAAGAGAAAGGCAAGGAAGAAACTAAGAAAGAGGTTTTAGATGCTACAAAGAAGGTTCAAGAATGCAATGCACAAGTTTAAGATGATCATAAATATAATGGTCAATAAAGGTATGAGGAACCAAGGCATGAACAAAGAGCTTTTCAAGGATATTGTTTTTCTTGTAATGGATTTGGACACAAGGCTATACATTGCAGAATCCATGGATCAAAGAAGTTTGATTTTGCTAGAAGGAACTTCAAAGGAAGAAGGTATGATTTTTAAGGACATTGCTTCTCATGTAACAAGATTGGTCATAAATATTTTCAATGCAAAGGAAATGAAAAACATGGTTTTGGTTTTAGAGCTTCACATTTCAGAAGTCATGGTCATAATGGTCATGAAAATAGAGCTTCACAATACAGGGTTCAGGAAAGGAATGAATATGGAAATTACTTCAAGAAATAATTCAGGACATGGGCACCAACCAAAGGCTACAATATCAAAATTTTTAATTGCAATAACTTTGGGCATATTACAAAATGGTGTAGGAATAAATTCCAAATAGGTTCAAGGAAAGAAGGTCAAACAGGTTCTAGACAAGAAAATCAAGTAATTCATAAAGAGAAGAATATCAAAAAAACATGGAAGGAAGTTGATAGAGGAAAGAAAAAAAGTGATATGGGAGTAAAAGTACTCCCACCCCAAAATTAATCACCTCAAAAGAGAAGGGGGTGAGGGGGCTAAGCTTAAGAGTCATATATTTTAGCCCCATAGGTGTCCCTTTTTGCCATTGATGTCAAAAGGGGAGAGATTTGAGTAAGAGGGGAGATTTGAGTTAGGGGGAGCAACCTCCAAAGAGAATATTGAGTTAGGGGGAGTAGCCTTCATAGAGAGTATTGACTTAGGGGGAGCAACTTTGATTCTCAGAGATGGATTTTGCAATGATTGTAGTGATTTGCATTAGAGGTGTTGCCATCAATGACAAAGGGGGAGATTTTTGGAAATTTGAGTTATTTTATATTGTCATTGATATCACACGGATCATTTATATCACATTGAGTTTTGGTGGCAAAAGCACTTCATAGATAATCATCTATGATATTTTGGAGAGCATGGATATATATAGGGTTTTTATGAAAACCAAGGCAGGCAAAATAAAAGGTTTTATTTAAAACCATAGTGGGCTTATGTGGAAAGGGCTTTTCTTAAAAGCCAAGGTGGAATTTTGTTTCATCAAAAAAGGACCTCCGGTGATGAAGATATTAACGTTTAAATTTTAAGTTTAAATTAATGGAGGGCTGACCTATGTGCAATTAATGGAGGTTGATATATATATATATGTGTGTGTAAAGGCTTCAATTTATTTTGGAAAGGGGGCATATTATATATTGTCAGAAAGCTTATTTCGAGGGATATTTGACGAACTTATTTAAAAGGAGAAATAAGGTGTTTGTAAATATATATTTATAATTTTGCAAAGGGGTTCCAAAAGTGAAGTTTGCCTTGTTCATTTTTTTCAAGAGGATTAATTCTTTCATGAGGTGACAAGATATGCAATATTGTGATTTATTTTATTTTATGGTATAAGTGGTTTTGGGAGTGAAAAGGTTATGCAATTTTTTGATTTATTTTATTTTATGGTACAAGTGTATTTAGGAGAGATAAGGAAGTTGTTAAATTTAAGGCCTTGGTTATTATTATTGAGAAGAGGAGTAATGTTAATTTATTTGTGATCTACTAACCCTTGTAAATATTGGCAAAGGAAAGTTGTGTTTAGTGTGGCAGATTTTGTGGACAACTTCTTGGCTTCATAAAAGATATGGGCACATTATCCTATTGATTATTTATGGTGGTTTATTTCTCAAATATCATTGGAGGGAAAAGGATTTTTTGTGGTTTCCTTTTTGGAAGTGGTTGGTTGAATGCTTCAAGGTTTTTCTAATTTGAGAGTTGATTTTAAACCTTGTTTTATAAGCATAGTTGTTGAAGCCCATTGGTTGTAAAATAACTTGAGTTAGAAAAGAACGTGAGTGTCATTGTTATGTGAGATTTGTGGTTGAGCATTTTTGGAAACATTTGAGTTGGTTGATACATACTTGGACTAGGATTGTGTGAAAGAGAGTTGTCCCTTGTGATGATTGGTTGAGTTGAGTTTATTGAGACTAGTCAAGTGATGTGTGAAGTGATTATTCAAGTTCTATAAAACAAACTATTCCATAATTCTATGTTAAGTTGAGATTAAGGTTAGAACATATTGAGTCTCTAACAATTATCTATATGATTCTATAATACTTGAATTGAGTTGAGGTTGATTTGAGTTGAGAGTGAGATTAGAACATATTGAGTCTCTAACAATTCTCTTTATGCTTCTATGATATTGACTTAAGTTGAGTTGAGATTGATTTGAGTTGAGTTGAGTTGAGATTGATTTGGGTTGAGAGTGAGATTAGAACATATTGAGTCTCTAACAATTCTCTTTATGCTTATATGAAGTTAATTTGAGTTGAGATTGCCATTCATTATTGAGTTCATTTTGAGTACTACATGAGCATGATTGATTGATCCTTTGAGAAGGCCTTTGGGACATATTTGTGAGCAGATTTGGGAAAGTTCTTGATGAGCTTGCTAGAGCAAATTTGGGCAAGTTCTTGGTGAGATTGCTAGAGTATATTTGGACAAGTTCTGTGTGATCTTGTTATTTAGCATTGGACAGGTTCTGTGTGAGCTTGTTATTCAAAATTGGAAAAGTTTTGAGTGAGTTTGTTTTTTAGTTTTAGACAAGTTCTGTGTGATCTTGTTAAGTAGGTTCTGTGTGAACCTATTGAGCAAGTTCTTATTGAGCCTATTGACATATCTTAGGAGGTGATAGAGTAGAAATGATAGAGTCTCAGTGGATAGAGATCCAATAACTAGCACAGTTGAAGATAGATTTGAGTGAGGAGTCTTCAATAGGAGAGAGCTCCACAAGTTAGTGCAACATAGGATAGAGTCTTCTAGAAAATCACATAGCCAGAGAAGAAGGGGAAAGAGTTCTCCTATGGAAGATATCCATGAACTTGAGATTAGGGGATCAAAATATCCTTTGGATAGATATCCATAAACATTGTAATTGGGAGTGATTCCCAACGAGATTAATTGAGAAAGTTTTAGTAAAATATTTTCTTCATGGAATACCTCACATTGGGGGAACCATGTTAAATCTTGTGTCTCAATTGTGTGTGGTGACTTGTGCTCTTGCTTACTACTGCTATCTGAGTTATTAATGCACACTGCTATATTTGGTTATTGCAATTAAGGACATTAATTAATATTGGTTTGGAAAGAAAGTAAAAAGTGGTCTTATACTATTCACCCCCCTCTCAGTATAAGCTTGTGTTCTTCAAGGAGTAGTAGTCTGTACCTAGAGCTTTGTTATATTGATTCTCTTGATTTTGCTTAATTCTTAAGACTTTCTCCTAATAAGATTAAGATTATGCCATAAATAATTCCAATGTTATTTGTCATTTCTAAAAATAATATTGAATTTTTGTCAATGAACTCTTTCCTAAGGTCCATGAGCATGGATTCCTAACGTTATTATCCACAATGTAATTCTCTTTTGTCTACTTTTTTGTTTTGTGTTTTTTATTTTTTAGACAAAATAAAATAAAATATTCTAGAAAAAGTTTTTCTTCTAAGTATGATCCTTTCTTCAAAATGTTCAAAAATTTGTAGGTCTAGTTGTCTTGTTTAAATTAGGCTTTTACTTGGATGCCCACATACATATGCTTGGTGATGAATTCTAAGACATGATGATGCCTAGGTCCTACCAATCCTCATCCAGTTTGGCATGGTCAGTGATACACTCTCTGAAGATAGAAGTGTGCTCTATTTCATGGTTATGATAGTTATTAGATCGACCATATTTTAATCTTGATTAAAGTTTTCAGTTTTCTAGGCATAGGAAAAAGGATGAAAAATGTCCATATCCCCTTCACTATGTGTTCTCATTGTGTCAAGACGAGTCGAAGATACAGAATAATACATTGAATGTGATTATTTTTAAGGAATGATGTATAAAATTGAAAAGTGTGAATCGATTAAATTTAAAAAAATTATCCTTTTATATGCTTTAATCTAAGACAAACAAATATTAATGGTATTTTAAGTTTTTTTTGAAAAAAAAGACAAAAAAATAAAATTGTTGGTGTTTTCACATTGGGTTCACCAAAGAATGTAGACTTGAAATTTTTGCACCCCTTTCCTTCAAGATGATGTATCCATTCCTGAAAGTGTGAGGGTCAATAGGGAACCTACACCTCAGATGAGAAGTACTTGTGCCATACTTTCTTTGGTGATTGTTGACAAATTTTGGTGGGGTTCACCAGGAAACACTTTGTGGCAATTTCCATACCTATGCAATATGAAAGTTTGATGTGTTCTTTTAATTAGGCATACACCTAAATTTTGGGTAAAATGCAACTATACTTATGCTATATGCATTTCAGATTTCATGAAAGCAACACACAATTAACTAATTTTTTTTACAATAAACTATATTGCAATTAATCTTATGAATGCAAGAAGGTAATTCTATGCTATCACATACATGGATATATATTTTTTTCTTTCTTTTTGTATTTTTTCTTATTTTATGCAGATGATCTATGAAATAAATGCATAGAATATATAGAGATTTGAAAATTAAAAGCAGATCTAAAGAAAATAGATGCTTCTCTAATTCGAATGGTTGATGCAGATGAATATTTGTTCTATCATTGAATATGTGTTCTATCTGTGAATATGCATTCTGTTGGCTAGTCCACAAAATTGTGTTTTCAAAAAATTTGCAAAGAGTTTCTCCACAAGACCTTAAATTTGGAGATTAGGATTTGGAGATCTACTTAGACCACTATAGGTCTAATTCTTTAGGGCATAGTAGCCAGATCCCCTAGGTTCTTTAAAAAACCTTATTTCAAAAAAATGAATAATGAAAGAATGCAAATATCTGAGCATAAACTGAGTATAGGTTTTAAATATGATAATTATTTAATATTATCTGATGCAAGGTGATCTAAACAAATATGCCTATGCTATTTTTATCTCTAAACTATATGCATTTACACCTAGATCTATAATTCTATGAATTCACAACCTATATGTGAATATACTATCTGCATATTCATCATATATCAGAGCATAAAATCATTAGATTCAAGGAGAAACAAAAAATGCAGATATAAAATATAATTATAGAATGATTGAAAGACAATACAATGAACTTATAGTGGTTTAACAGTAGATCTGACCATAAAAATTCCAAAGAGTGATGGTGGAGTGGTAGATCTAACACAAAACAAGTCTTTCCCTAAAAAGAACCCCCATGGTAATCCAAATATCTAGTTTTGGTTTATCAAACCTGCAAAATATGTTAGATGCCTGCACTAAAATCACAAAAATAATGGAAACATTACATTCAAAAGCTCTAAGATATTCGAAAATATGTATTCTCTCCTTGATCCATAAATCAACCTAAAAATAGAAGTTGGTTATGATTTTAATGGGTCTATAGGACATAGAATAGCTCAACTATTGCAATATATGAGGAGCCAAACTAGATCAACTCAGGAAAATTTGGAGTTTTTCCAAATTAAGTAAATTTGTAGCTTAGCAGCTAGACCAAAAAATCACTAGGATAAAACTATTGTCCAATTTGGGATGAAAATCCAACCAGTCAATTTTTTAGGAAGTAGATTTTAGATTCTACGGATACATGTTCTAGCCACTAGGTCACAAAATTGTGAAAAAGATAAAATTATGCCAAATCAGTTGGCATGTGCAGGGAGAAGGATACAAATTTGGAAGAGGGGTGATTTTATGTATGTTAGGGGAGATAGGGAATTTGACATGGATAAAATTTTCCTATATACATTAGCATCTATCATACCTGATTGAAATCAAATTCTAGAACTATCAAATGAAATACATGAAATCCATATTATAAAATTAAAGCATCTCCACTCAACTAGCTTTAGCAAAAATAAACATTCAATAGTCACATATTTAAGAGATTATTTGGAGACCAAACAATAATACACTTGTATTCTCAAATAGAAGAAGCTTTATATATGAGTTGTAATGGCTAAAGAGCTAATGCCCAGAATAACTTGCACTCTCATATATATAACCTTTAAATTAAATTTAGCTACAACTATTCATGGTGGCGGGTGAGAAAACACGATTGTATTAGAAAATTGGCCATGCTACAAATATCTTCTGATATTCTACAAAATACAACTAAAGGAGACTAACAAAAGAAGGTAGGTAGTACTACTTGAATTTGGTCCCTTGATCAAATTTGTGTCTCTAATAGCTTTTATGGATCATAAATTTATCTACCTACTCCTATAAGAAAACAACGATTAACTACACGATCAATCCTCTTGAAGTTGACTGCTTCCATAGACTCGAGGCTCAACATGTTGCCCATTGGACGGGCACTAGAACTCTTTATTACTAGTTTTTCACCATGCACCCTCATAAATAGAGGTACTACTTATTTCCTATAGAGGTCCTCTAACATGGTAATAATTCCATCATGGGTGGAGCTTTGGGATGCATCTACTGTGTGCTAAAGTCCTAGAATTTTTCCCAACATGATTCCTCATTAGGGTGGGCTTTCGGGATTTGCATCAACTTTCTAGCCTAGGCAATATTTTGGGGGTCTTCAGGGGTATGACAGATGCCCAATATTCTATCTAGTCCTACACTTAGATGGTTTCTATCATACTTACATGGTGGGGATATAGGGTTTTTTTGAGGTCCATTTATGTCCCATTTCTTTGCCCATTACTTTCCTGATAGGTATTAAGGATCCTAATTTTATGCCTATCATAACTATGGTGGGCTTTTGGGACCCACCTAGGCTCTAAGAATACCTTCTTCTCTACCAGAGGTAATACTTAACCAAATTTTACATGCTAATCTGGTGGGGCTTTAGGAATCACCTCATCCTTCATTCGTAGAGGGATTTTGGGGTTAGCCTTGTGTCCCATGATGACTCATTTTTTCCACGCTCAATACTTAGTCATTTTTGTTGTAGTGCCAAATTATTGCTTCCACTATTAACACCATGCATTCATTACCTTCTTTAAAACCTTACCTATCCTTTAGAAGGCTTTACCATGGTTACATTGGATTTCTTCTCAACAACCACCACCTAGGGCTTAAAGATTTAGCTCCAAAAATTTATTTATTTAATACCACTCATCTTTCTTATTAAAATAAATGCATGGATGAATGCATCAAAAATTTCACCCATAGTACGATACCTAAAACATCCCTAAGTTATTTGAATGAGCCTTGTACTTGATTGATTGGATTTGATTGATTTAGTGATTGAGCATTATGCTTTATTGATAGATATATTGATTGATTGGATTTGATTGATTTGATGTGACTAATGGGGAAGGTGCAATACCTTGAACACCCTCAAGTTGGTTGATTTATTGATGTGACTAATGGGGAAGGCGTGATACCTTGAACACCCTTAATTTGGTTGATGATTGTTTGTTGTTGTAGACACAAAAATTTAAGCACAATAAACACTAATTAATTAGTCATGATTAATTAGTATATTTAATATAATAAAAATTAATTAATATTAAATTAATATCCATTTTTCCAAAGTATTAATTAATTAATTTATTTATCTATTAAATAGTTGATTAATTATTACTTAAGATACACAACCACTTACCCCTCCTCATGGGAACATTCATCCTTACATCCCCCATGGCCACATCATTTGTAGTTAACTTCGGTTCCACCTCCCATCCCTCGTTTCAGTTATGCATAAGAGAAAATCATCATTTTTCAATGCACAACATGCACACTCAATTTAACAAGATTATTTAACTCAATATTAATCATGCACAACTAATTTAATGTGCACACAAATTTGGTGATAATCATGAGGTAAGCTTATCTTATTTTTGCAAGCATGCATATTTAGTGATAAAATCAATGTAGAAGTGAAACATCAGTTAATCTCACTTAATTTATTGAGCTCCCACCTCATCCATTCCCCCTAGGAATTCTATAAATGCACCCCCTTTACCCTCATTATGAAGAGGATGGTATATGCATTAAAGTGCTTCTAAAATATTGAGCACACTTTGCACCCAAATGCCCAAAGTAAATCCCATGCAACCATCCTCATCCTGTGCTAGACCTCGATCACAACATCCCATAGGCTTAGATCTAGCTTTTATCAGTGAAAGGATACCACAATACATGATCGTTTGATGCCAGATGGTCTTGTTTCATGGTCATCTAGACCTAAAATATCATCATCTAGTTTATGTGCAGACCTTTAGGTGCAACATGGCGTAATCCAACACAACACAATGTAAAAATAGAGACAACAATGATCGTAAAGCGAGAGCAAGATCTATTTATGCTTAATTTAGTATTTTTATTTTGTAGATATCCATTTCATTCTATAATATCTGGTGTTTAATCTAGTTTGATAATTAGGACTCACCTCAAGATACCCAATAGGTACTATTGACCAATTACCTCTCACTTGTGTGAAGGTATATAGGTTCAAAGTGAGCAGAATCAGATGCAATAATAGACCAAAATGTAGTATTAGATCTTAGTGCCTGACAATATGACCCTTTATGGTTGAATGCCACAACCGTTTGGCACCCAAATGGTTAGAGAACATGACCGTCAACCTCCTTGATGATCGATGATCCACCACTGATCCACTAGACATAGATATCGATGCATATATAGATGCAAATACCCAGATCTAGCAAAGTGATGGCAATGACAAACCTAACCTCCAATGATATAGTGACAAAAGGAATAAGCCACCATTATTATTTCTAAAAAGGAATCAATCCCCTAAACACTTGTACAAACCCTATGAGGGTAAATATTGTAATCAAAACAAACAAAGAGAAAATACATATACTTTATTACTTTCATTTACATTCTTTTATTATGCATATTTTTATCATCTACAATATGGTGATCATGGTGGGACCATCGCTTTGATTTGGTTTGCACAATAGTTTAGGTTGTTGTTTTTATGCTCAATATAAGTCTATTTTCTGTATATTGGAAATTGCTAACACTTTTTCCTATTTCAGGTTTTTACACAGGATGCACATAGATGAAACCGTTTGACCCAAGACATCCATAATTTTTATCCGTCTACCATAGGATGGTATCAGACAAAAATTTTCCAATCCTGGATGGTCACAAAACACAGGCATCGCCAAACTTCAATCTTCAACATAGCACAGGATCACAGGTAGGGGAGATATTATTTCTTTTTATTATGAGTTTTTAGTTAGTAGTAGTCTTACATAAATAAATTTAAATTTATTTTATTTGTGTTTGCTTTTGTGTGGTAAGTAATAAAAGTTTTTTTTTCTTATGATAGAATAGTTAGTGATTTATTATTTCATGCAAGGTTTAAAAATTACATCACACACTGCATATTTTTGCATAAATATTGATGAGTTTAACTTCATCACCAACCATTAGTTGAGAACGATGATGTTGGAATTCACCTCAATCCTTGTGGTGGCTCATCCCATAGATACCATAGGTGGTTTTTCAAATTTCATCACCAGGAAATCCCCCACTCTTGGGGATATCTTAGTGTGGGTTAGGTTAGATATCTCTTTGTTCATGGGGTTTAATAATCAGTGGATCCGTAGCTATAATTTTTGTTTAAGCATGCCCAAGGGTGAAGCAAAATCTCGATTGGGCAAGTAGTAAGACCTAGATAAAACAACCTCTTTTTGGAGGATTATTTTATCCCTTTAGGTTACCATAAGTTATAACCACCTTATGAAGCCATTTTATTCGTTGTTGTATCACTTATCATTAGATAAGTGGGCATCAACACACCCATTAGACTAAATTCCACCACCACATAAGTAGTTTTAGATTATGTCCATCAAACACACCAAAAAAAAATTAAAAAAAAATTAAAAAACAACAAAAAAAACTCTAAAAAATTTCAAAAACACAAAAATAAAAAATAGTCCTAACGCATCGCACAAAAACATCAAGTAAATACTAGCACACCAAAACATGTGACCAGGAGATAGTTAGGCTTAATAAAATGAATAATTGCATTAACATAAGCTTAGGAATAAAACATTCATTAAATAGATTACAAAATAGAGAAAGAAACTAATCTTTCTATAACCACGCTAACTAACACACTAACATAGGTAGAGTGTTAGGTTTAGAACTCTTAACCTAGGATATTTAGGATTTACCATTAGATATTTAAGATAGTAAATATCTACATGGTAGAAAGTAGAAAGTAGAAAAGTAAATGTAATAATCTACCTATGTAGTATATAATGCAATATACTACCTATTTTACCCTAACATCCCCCCTTTATTACATTACTTTGATATACAAATTTTACTTCAGAACAACTCAAATTTGACACGTCCAAGTGCCTTGGTGAAGATTTCAGCAACCTATTCATTGGTAGGAATGTATTAGAGCTTGATTCTATATTTAGGAACTTCATCATGAATGAAATGACAATCTGTGTCAATATGCTTTGTGCGTTCATGATGGATTGGATTCTTGACCAAGTTCAAAACACCTGAGTTGTCGCAAAACATGTGAATAGAAAATTTCTTTGGTAGGCCCATGATAGCCAAGATGTGACTTAACCATATCGCTTCACGCACAACTCCATGTGTAGTGTGATATTCTGCCTCAGTTGAAGATAATGCAACCACATGTTTCTTTTTACTATGCCATGAGACAGGACCAGATCTAAGATGAAATACATATCCTGATGTTGATTTTATGTCATCTAGGAATCCAACATAGTCAGAGTCAGTATAAATCTATAAGAAGAATGATTTATTCTTCTTATACTCTAGACCATAATCTACACTACCATGAATGTAGTGAAGAACCCTCTTAGTTGCTTTCCAGTGAGAGAATTTTGGTTCCTGCATGAACCGAGAAAGATAGTTTATAGCATAAGTAATGTCTAGTCTAGTGTTGGTAAGATAGATGAGTCTTCCAATAATTTGTCGATATAGGATGCCATCTACCTGTGGTGAGTCATCATACCATGATAACTAAATCTCTGATTCCATCGGTGTTGCTTTGGGATTACAATCAGTCATACGATATTTTTTTACTAAAGTCTTGGCATACTTTTTTTGAGTCACCCTAATATGATTCTTCTTCTCTTCTATCTCAAGGCCAAGACAGTAGTGGAGAAGTCCTAGATCTGTCATATCAAATGACTCTTTCAAGTGATTATCATGAATTTAATCAATTTCTTTGAATTGCCAGTGATGATCAGATCATCTACATATAACACAAGAATCACTATTTCAGAACCTGTGTTCTTCATATAGAGATTTGCGTCAGATGGACTTCACTTAAATCCATGCTACAGTAGGTGACTATCCATTTTTATGTACCATGCTCTTGGGGCTTGTTTTAGCGCATATAATGATTTGACCAACTTGCAAACTTGTTGCTCATGGCCTTCCTTAGAAAATCTAGGAGGTTGAGTCATGTAAACTTAGTCTTTTTAGTCGCAATTTAGAAAGGTATTTTTTACATCCATTTGATGTAATTTCCATCCGAACTTTGCTGCCATAGCACAAAGAACTCGAATGTTGGTCATCCTTGTTGTAGGAGCAAATGTTTCCTCATAGTCAAGGCCTCCCTTTTGAGCATAGCCCTTCACCATAAGATGGGCCTTATGCTTGTCTATGGTACCATTTGCCTTATATTTGACTTTGTAAACCCATTTGTAGCCTATGGGTTTCTTTCCTTTAGGTAAATCTACCAGCTTCCATATTTTATTCTTGATGAGGGAGTTATGTTATGCATCCATAGCTACCTTCCACTGAGGTAGTCTAAGTGCTTCATCAACTGTAGAAGGTTCATTTTCATAAAATTATGATAAGTAAACCCTCTCCTCATATATTTCCATATCATCTTCCCTTGCTAACTCTCTATCAACATAAAGGTCTTGAAAATCTGCACAAAGACCATCAACTGAAGTGGATGCTTTAGTATTTTCTTGTTGAGTCATGCTTCGTGTCTTTGGACAATTGAGAGTAATATTAGGTGGGGAAGTGAGTTTGGAATATTTCATTGTGCTCGTATACCATTTGGGAGGATTTTTCTATTGTGGAGAAGGAAGTGGCTATTTCTCCTCATCATCTAGGTATACTGATGTAGTGTTGGGTGTGAAAGCTTCATCAAACACTACATCTCTGTTGACATGTATTTTCTTGGTAAATGGGTCTATCAATTGATAGCCTTTTGAAAATTCATCATATCCAAGAAAAAAACATGGTAGGGACTTCTCATATAATTTATTTCTTTTCTCCTTGGGTATATGCATAAAAGCCTTACACCCAAACACCCGTAGATGAGATATGGAGGGCTTCCTTCCATTCCATGCTTCCTGAGGAGTCATACCTTCAAGAGACCTTATGGGTGCTCTATTTAGAATATATACTATAGTTTGAATAGCTTCAACCCAGTAAATTTGCTCAATATTTTCTCCCTTAAGCATACATAAAACCATTTCCATAATGGACCGATTTATTCTCTCAGCAACTCCATTTTACTGAGGAGAATAGGTTGTGGTTAACTATATTTTTATCCCATGAATCTATAAAAATGAGGAAAATTCCTTTGATGTGTATTCCCCCCCTCAATATGAACAAAGGGTCTTGATGAAGCATCCTGATTATTTCTCAACAAGCTTTTTGAATTGTTGAAAATAGGTAAATGCTTCAGACTTCAACTGCAAGAAGAAGACCCACATCTTGCATGAGTGATCATCGACAAAAAATTGAAAATACCTTTTTCCTCCATAACTAGTAGACATGGGACCACACAAATATGTGTGAACCAAATCCAAAGGTACCTTAGCTCGAAAGGAGCTAGGTTCAAAGGGAACTCTGTGTTGCTTTCCTGACAAGCAATTTGAGCATACTAGCAAAGTAGATGAAAGAGTAGGCAATCCTTTCACCATTTGATATTTATTGAGTTCTAGTAAATATCCTGAACTTAAATGCCCAAATCTCTTATGCCATAGATATGTGGCCTCTTTTGTGGTTACTACCATTGTAGTATGTGTTGAGGTAATCACATCTAATATAAACAAACCATATTTGTATGAACCTGTTGCTATTTATTTTCCTTTCTTGGTGATAAAGCAACGTTTATTTTCTTTGTCCACCTTGAAATTGACATTCATGTGATTGTCCAAGATTTGTGGAACTGATAAGAGATTATTTTTCAATCCTTGTACATAAATAACTTTTTGAATTTTACATTCTCCATATGGAAGGGAGACAGAAATACTTCCTTCTCTCTGAACTCAATACATTTAATTATCAGCAATGGTGACCGTTCTACCTTCTCGAGTCTCAAATATCCCAAACCAGGACTTATCGCCAGTTATATGCTTACTAGCACCTGAATCTATGTACCACATAGTGTCCTTGTGAAGGGAATATGTATGTGTCATGAGCACATTGTGTGCTCGTTCAGAGTCCGAATTAGAATCTTCAGCTGCAATGTGTCCCTGTTGCTATTTATTCTTGTTCTTTGGTTTACCTTTGCCCTTTTTGTTTCCTTGTTCATTGGGCGGTTTTTTCTTAAACCAACATATTTTGGTTTCATGAGTGTCCTTGTCGCAAATCTTACAATACTACTTCTTCTTCTAAGTCTCTTTACCTTTACCCTTGTCTTTATTAGAAGAAGAACCTTGCTGTTGATTCCACTTTTTCTTACCACCTTGTCTATTTGAGAAAAGAACATTGTTGGATGCCTCATCTCTTTGGAGTTGATTAGCTTCTTCTGTTTGAAGCATATTTACCAACTTGACAAAAGTCACTGTCCTTCCAGAGACTTGTAATGAAGTGATCAACATTCTATAGGAGTCGGGAAGAGCCCTCAAAATGATAGAGGTCAAGACTTAGTCTTCCACTCTTTCTCCTAAGGATTGCAGTTTTGTTTCCAATCCTGCCACTCTATAGAGGAATAGCTCTACTATTTCACCTAATTTCATATGAAGAGTATGAAGATATGTTTGGAGGTAAAGAATTTTTGATTGATTCTTCCCCACAAAGATGGTTTTTAAGGCATCCCATGCCTCCTTACCATTATTAGCTTCACTAATATGAGGTTGGATATCATTAGTAATAGTTAGCAAGATCATTAAGGATAATTTTATATCCTTTTTATCAAATGTTGTTTGATCTACTCCTACTGATTGTGGTCTAGTTTCACTTCCATCCACTATAGAACATCGATCCTCTATATTTAAGATAGCTTTCATCTTAGTCTTTAATGCAAAATAATTTGAACCTTTGAGCAGTTGGCTCTCAGTGAGATACTTTTGCATCATGGCCATGGTGAAGGTTTCAAATTGATAGGACTAAGATGGTTGTATCTTGCACTATACCCTCAAAAGAGTATATGGAAGATATTTAAGTTGATTCTATAAGATATTTAATGGCACCTACCTTAACACCCTTAACAAGGGATGAAAAGTTTGAGGATTTTAAGCCAAACAAATAGATCAAATTAAAGGCACCTAGGATATTTAATGGCACCTACCTTAACACCCTTATGATTCTACTCTCTAGGATATTTAATGGCACCTACTTTAACACCCTTCAATAAGGATGGAAATTTTGAGGAAATTAAGCCAAAAAAAGAGAGTTAATCAAGGTGTTTGTATATTTGGACCTTTGGGTGAGGATTATTTAAAAAATTGACTTTGTTTAACCTATGCAAGATGTAGCACGATTTGTAGTGAAATTTGGGTTTTCAAGTGTGAAGTGCTCTTCAATTTTTATGATTGTTTAATTGCAAAATGATGTATAGTGCAATAAAAAAAAATATCAACCCAAATTATTTATCACTATAGGTGTCGGATGCAACCAAAAATGCACCTAATGAAGCCAATTTTTGAAAAATAAAAAAGGTGTCGAGTACAATCGAGAATGCACCTTTATTAGTTTTAGAAAATCCCCCATTTGTCTTTACAATTTTGCAAAAAATAGAAGCACAAATGTAACTTCTATCCCCCCTTAATGATTACAAAATTGAGAAAGCAAGTACTCCTTTCAATACAGGTCGACACATGACTCGCGTTTGAAAGGCTTCCAGACCAGTCGACACACGACTTGGTTTTTGTTTTCAACACTCAAAAATAGGTGGTGCATTAGGATCAAAAGGCTCATGAATCCACATGGTACCATAGCTTCTGTCCAACCCCTTCCATGGATCAGTATAGATAAGTGAGTGAGGAATGGATCTACGATATTCATGAAGCATACGACAAAAAAGTGATCGTGTTGTTTGCCTTCGTAATTCATTTCTATTTTTGATGATTCTTTGTCTACGAAGAGCTTTCCTTACCCAAGATTTGATCTTCATGAAAACTTTGAAGAATGATGAAAAATATAGGAAATTTTGATGAAATTTAAGCAAAAAAATGTGTCTTTGTTTCTTGTCTCTTTATCTCCACATGCGAAGAAAACTAAAGAACAAAAATGGTATAGTTGCATAAGGATTTTGGCATTTCTATTGTAAATTTAAATGCTATAAAAAATAAAATTTTAAAGTTTTTTTTAAAATAAAATTTAACATAAAATTTGAAATAAAAAACATCAATTTAATAGTTAAAAAAAAATTGATATAATTTATTAAAAAATAATATGAGAAATTCTAATTTAAAAAACTAAAAAAGATTAAATTTAAGCATAAAATTTTAAATAAAGCTTGACTTATGCCAAAAAACAAATTAATTTGCATCAGAAAAATAAAATTACTATATGGCGGGCACAAGAGTCGAACCACCGACTCCTGTTGGCCTAAGGCATCTGCCTTGGCCAACTTACCAAGCCCGCGACTTGGTTCTCAGGCTAAGATGCTTGAGATTTAAAGAAGCCTGCGGGCTTATTTTGGAACAAGTGGGATTTATCCCACATGCATCCTGAAAAGGATGTAGAGGCCTTTAAAGGCCTAGAAAAGCAATTAATCTTGTGATTGCCTTCAGGTAATCGAGTTCGGGCCCTCCTTTTTTTTGGCATCCACATGGCATGACAATGGGGGGCCACGTGTCCTATCGTGTCCTAGTGTCCAGTCCATGTGTCAGGTCCATGTGTCTAGTCCAGTCTGTGTGTTAGGTCCATGTGTCCAGTCCAGTCAGTTTTGGTCAGGTGCGAGGTGGTACATGGCCAAAGTTCCACGTGTCACCTAGCTATTGGTTGAGTCAGATCTGCACCGCCTCAGGGTGTGTGTAGGTCTAGGTTAGCATCACCTCAAGGTGCATGTAGTTCTACGAGGAATGTGAGTGTGCTCCTACCCTCAAAGCATTCCCTACCTCAGGATCTATTCTATGAGAAACGTGAGGTGCTTCTGCCCTCTAGGCATTCCTGTCATGGTCTCGAGATGCATGCCCAAAAGGTAAATCTTAGAAAGCTTTCCCTTGCCATGGGGAGTGTGAGGGCTGCCTACCCTCGTACACTCTCATGGAAGGGACTACCAACCCGTAGGTCAAATCATCGGCTTAATGAGCCGATGGTCATGATAAGCATGGGGACAAAAAATTCCCCGTGGGTTGTGATTACGACCAGGGCCAAAATGGCCCTGCGTAGGGATCTGCATCCTGTGTTGGGATCCGTACCCTATGTTGGGACCTACGCCCTACAATAATTAAAAATACCTAACAAAAAAAATTGCCAAACTAAAAAATTAAACCTAGCTTAGGAGTTTTAAAAATGGGCTTAGGAAATAATTAAGGGTCACCAAAAAGAATGTTGTTGTATTTCCTCGCTCCAGTCAAACTCCTTGCTCTAGCTCTGATACTAATGTGACTAGGATATAGTTAGGATTAATCAAATGAATAATTGCATTAAAATAATATTAGGAATAAAACCTTCATTAAATAGATTATAAAATAGAGAAAGAAACTAATCTTTCTATAACCACGCTAACTAACATGCTAACATAGGTAGAGTGTTAGTTTTAGAACTCTTAACCTAGGATATTTAGGATTTACCATTAGATATTTAAGACAGTAAATATATACATGATAGAAAGTAGAAAGTAGAAAAGTAAATGTAATAATCTACCTATGTAGTATATAATGCAATGTACTACCTATTTTACCCTAACAAAACAAAGAACATTGAAACTGTTTATTTGTGTAGATAGTGGAACAACCTCCACCACACTATCACCTCCAATTCCCAAACTGGCATCCCATCCATTACCCACTCAACTTATGGTCTTGAATAGAAGTCAAGTCCAATCCCAAGCTTGAGCCCAAGCCATTTCCCAAGCCATAATGGACCAATCTGATCAAACCTCCCATCCATCCATGACTTCTCCAACTTAGTAAGAGGTATCCTCCCAATCACCCTAAGGTATCTTGTTTAGGTACACCCATCATACCACTACCAAACAACTTGAGACACATATCTCAAGCACCACTTACTGCCACATCCCCATAAAAATTCCTAAATCCACTAGTCTAGGGACCTCGGTGTCCTTGAGATGCATCACATTCATTGACATGGATTCTAAAAGAGCCCTTTAAGGTGGCCCTTTGCCTCTGCCAAATTTTTTGTGCATGTCCCTACCATAATTGACCATTCCACCCCATTCTGTCTCCCCCATGCCCTACGAGTAGTTTTATACCCATGCAAACCACCCTATCGAGCCACATCTTGAGTATGACATGCTTACCTAATATTTTCCACTTGTGGGTTCTAACCCCTAATCAAATATAGGCCATATATCTACATTCGTGAATCTAAAACAATACCATTATGCCTATGTTAACACAACATCTCACTTGCTTATGTCTACTAAACCCACCTCATATAATCAACCACAACTACCACCCCAAGTACCAAACCATCCCACTTCCATAGCTACCTAGGAATTTTTCTTTGCATAATCCCCATCATGGGCCACTTAACCACCGACCATACAGGATTTAACTCCTCTACAACAATACCAATGACCATCCACCTAACAACTAGAGTCCAAGGCCTACAACCAACCTCCACCCCAATAGTACCAAAAACTCCTATCACAATAGTACAACCAACAATAATACCCATCCATTTAGTAGTACCAATAAATTCTATCATAATAGTACTACCAAAAACAACCTCCATCCATGCAGTAGTACCAATATCTTTCACTACAATAGTACTACCAACAACAACCCCCATCCATGCAATATTACTAGTAGCTTCCACTGCAAGAGTACTATAAACAATAACCCCCATCCACACCACAAAATCAACAACAATCACCCATCCAATACCAACATTATCAATAACAACAACTACAATAACAATATCCACCCATATCACAACATCAACAACAACCACCCATCCAATACCAACATCAACAACAACCACCCATCCAATACCAACATAAACAAGAATAGTAGTTGTAGTAATAACCTCCACCCACACTACAACATAAACAAAAACCACCCATATAGTCCCAACAACAATATTTGTAGGAACAAACTTCCTCCATGATGCAACACCAACAATAACCACCCATAAAAAACCAAAAACTACCATTGTATCATTAGCCTTTAGTTACTCTACATCATCAACAACAAACTGGTCAACACCAATAAGTCATCCAACATCAATATGAATAACCACCCATCCATCATCAACAACAACACCAACAACTACCCCCTACACATCACCAACATTTTAACTAGTAGTCATTTAATCACCTCACATATGCTCATCACCAATTTGTTCAATACCACTAATATCCATATTCAAGTTTCCAAGCTGATACGTCTCCAACAACCCTTCCAATCACTCCAAAAAAAATTTAACTATTGGCCAATAAGGTTGATCGTTTGACATTAAAATTTGTGGGCACTGGATATAAATTGTTTATGCTCAATCAACTATAAAACTACCTCATTCATATTTCATTACCATCACTTCCATATCCTCCCCTATTCATAATGCCAAAATTTGAAAAGTTTAAGGGAAAAGAGAATCCCCAATATCACATAAGCTCATTTATCAACATGTTATACCTTATCAATGAGATTGATCCCCTCATGCTTTGCACATTCCCATCATCCCTTAGGGAAGGGGCCTTAGATTGGTTCAACCAATTGCCTAGGCATAACCTACATAATTTTGAATAATTATCCAAACTATTTTTGGAGTGTTTCACCATCATTGTTAAAATAAAAATGGCATTCATTGATCTTTACAATCTCCATAAATTTGATGATGAGTTTATCTTGGACTATGGTGCTTGATGGAGATTTATAATAACATAACTCCCTTTTTATCTCCCCATCATAGATCTAACTCAATTATGCATGAAGAGTTATTCGAAACCATTATCGTTACTACTACAATTCCAACAATATTGTACACTTGAGGAAGCTTTAGCACAATCCAAGTCAATTGAGGATATTAAAATCCAATAGGGTGAGATAAAGCTCAAAAAAAGAATAGCTAAATAATAATTCCAAGGGTACTTACAACAACTAATCAAAACCCAATAAAGTTAGTCAGGTGGTATTAAGTAGACCAAGCATACCTAATCAACAACCTCATTAACCACAATAGATGCAACCACAATAATTTCAATAACTACCATAGTGACCAACATACCATGCCACACCACCTCTAGCCCAACTAAAAAACCCTCAAATAGACAACGACACTAAGAATCTTTCTAGGATCCCACACAATTTCATATCACTTCCTAATCCCTACTTGGTTATATTTCAGTGAATTTATGAAGCACATGTGATATCATTGCCATAAGTAAGACAAGAATATACCGATAGGTCTAAACCCACATCATACAAAGAATATCACCACTATGCTTACCATAGGTGATAGGGTCATGATATCAATGATTGCATTTTTTAAACATTTGATCCAAGACCTTATCGATAAGAGGTTCATTATCATAGATAATCTACTCATGCCACCCATTAAAAACCTTAGCATTTATCAAGACCCTTTGCTATAGCATGATAAAAATTGATAGTTTCATGCACTACCAATCACAAAAACTCCTCCAAACTAGTTCAAACTCAACATTTTCATGTAGCATCACAACTTTGTAGAGATGATCCACATCATTACTCAAAATCAATGTTATCCCGATTGATAGATCCAATCGAGTACTTCACCCAATATGTCTTCATCCTCTACTATGCCACCCCCACCAGTGTAGGTCATACCATACCCCCATGACCAATAATATTCCTCATAAACTACATCACATAGAGCCTTAGGATGGCAACAACTAGACTCTCAATTTATGAGCTCATCCAACAGTCACTCCCTCATCATGAGGTATTTATGAAAATCTTGAAATCCATTGAAATTCAGACTCAATATTTAAACACCTTTGTAAACTTCATGGGCAACATTAGCATTTATATGGATCTTGCAATCATATTCTATGATTATGATATCAAAAATTTACCAATAGAAGCACCAGATCCTCCACTGCACATTGTAGCTCATATAGACCACAATAACTTTAAAATGAGTTATGGTAAATATCAGTTCCTCAATCAAAATCATAACATCTATGGTGCTCCAACACCTGCATCTACCACCTTCACCATATCCTCATCCACATTCACTCTATGGGACTTCAATGATGCATTGTGCTTAACACTTGAAATGGGAATTCTACCTATTCAAGTGGGTGAGAAGACCATTCATACTTTGTATCACATACTTGAAGGAGAAATACAATACAATGCCTTGCTTGGAAGGTCTTGAATTCAAGATATGTATGCATCCTCTCAACATTACATCATTGTATCAAATATGTTCATGAGAGCCATATGCATTGCATCCCCACTGATGAGGAACCTTTCAAGTATTGTAACTTTATATCCAATTCATATGAGCCTTCCTTACCATCCATACACTTATACCTTACCCTAGCCCTACCCAAACTATTTCCTCAACCAATCTCATCACACCTTGACCCATATTTTCCACCACTAATTACCTATCCACCCGCCCATCCTACACCATCCAATTCACATTTATCCCCTATTCTACCACACTCAGCTCACTACATCACCCTAGATTATTTATATAGTCCACAACCTCCACCATCATCTCACCATCCACTTGCCTCCACTTCCATCCAACCCCCTACCATTGGGAAAATCCAACCCCATCCCAACCAACCTTTATATTCACAAAGCACCCTTTTTCACCCACACATTCATCCCACACCTTCCACAAATACCTAGCCACTTTCAAACAACCCATCTGCACCTATGCCAATGTATCCCCCAATTCACTCATCTATTGACCCATTTATCCACCAACCCTGATCAACCATGAACACTTACCCATCGCCTCCATCCATTGAAGGCCAAAACATTCCTCCCTCCATGCAACCTGAGTTGCCACTTCAATCCACCATTGGACAAGTTATCGCAACTTCCACCTCCACCTCTACAGTCCCCAGTCCATAATAACACCTCAAGCCATTTCCTTCTACATGCAGCTTGATCCACCATTTAGAATTTACAATAATACAATAAAATAAAATTGGAGCAAATATTATCTTCTTATTATCTGTAATAATTCTGGTAGAGTTTCAGTACTCTATTACAATCTCCTCATGGGCTCTGGAAGAGCTCACACACTTGCTACAATGCAATGTTCTTCATTATAAAATAAAACCCTAAAACAGTCTTAAGTAAGAAAAAATAAAGCAAAACCTAACCCTAGAAAATCACATCCATCGGATCTACATCGATGATGTTTATTACATGTCTTAGTATTTCGACCATAAATTTTGACTCAGGTGTCCTTTTGAGCCCATTGTTTTTCAAGATTGCACAAATTTCAAATCTCTACAATTTTTTTTAATCTCCTCTAAGAAGAGATGCTTTCCAAGGCTGAAAATATCATCTAACAGCCTGAATTTTTGTTTTAATGTATGGCTAGCTATATTTTCAACATTCTCCCCCTCGTTGGTAAGGGTACTGACTATCAAGTCCCTTAGCAACAAAAATTGAGGTTTTACTACACCCTTAGTAAAAATATCTGCTACTTGATTGTGTGTGGAGAAATACCTCAATTTAACTTGTTCCTTCTCTACCATATCCTGAATGTAGTGGTACTTGATGTCAAAATACTTGGACCTACTATGCTGGATAGGATTATGTGCCAACTTAATGGCACTCTGATTATCACATAATAAAGTATTTGGATTCCCTTTATTCTCCCCAATCTCTCCTAGTACCTTTCGAAGCCACAATTCTTATGCACTTGCTGATGTAATTGCAATATACTCTACTTCAGTAGAAGACAATGCCACTGTAGCTTATTTCTTGGAACCCCATGTCACCAAAACTAAACCAAGAGAAAAATAGTGCCCACTCATGGATTTCCTTTCATCAATATTATTTCCCCAATCACCATCACTGAATCCCACTAACTTCAAATTCTTTGTCTATGAGTAGTGGATCCCATAATCAATTGTTCCATGAACATACGTCAAAATCCTCGTTGCTGCTTTCAAATGTAATTGTGATGGATTAGCCATATACCTGGAACACTATGAAACAACAAAGCATATATCTAGCCTAGTGTTAAAAAAGAACATAAGGCTACCAACAATACTCTTGTACTCTATTTTTTTTGCCCTTTCAGCTCCACCTCCAAAATCAAGATCTCCCCATGTGCAATAGGTGTTGCTATAGGTTTACATTCACTCAAACCAAATATCTTGAGCATATCCCTTACATATTTAGATTGAAAAACAAAAATATCATTGCTAGTTTGATGTACTTCCATCCCAAGAAAGTAACTCATCAAACCCAAATCAGACATTTCAAACTCCTTCATATCATGTTTAAAATAATCATTCAAAGAAGAAATACTCCCCATAAATAACATATCATCAACATAAAGGTATAAAATAAGAATATCATTACCTTCCCTTTTGTAGTACAAAGTGGGCTCACTCTTACTCCTTTTAAAATTGCACTACAAGAAGTAGTCATGGATTCTAGTATACCAAGCTCTTGGATCTTGCTTCAACCCATATAGAGCCTTCTTCAACATGTAGACTTGATCTTCTTTTCCTTGGACAACAAAACCTTGTGGCTGTTCTACATAGACTTCTCCATCTAAATACCCATTGAGAAATGCACTTTTGACATCCATATGATGCACCTTCCAACTTTTATGAGCTTCCAATGATAACAAAATTCTTACTTTTTCTTGCCTTGCCACTAGAGCAAATGTTTCCTCATAGTCCAAACCATATTTATGAGTGAAATCCTTTGCTACCAACCGTACCTTGTACCTCTCAATGGATCCATCATTGTTCTTCTTGATATTGTAGACCCACTTGCATCCTACACATTTCCTATCCTTGGGCAAATCACACAACTTCCAAGTATCATTATTTTCAATAGAATGCATTTCTTCTTACATAGCCTTCATCCACACTTTTTTAGTACTAGCATGCTCAAAACATGAAGTCTCAAAATCATCAACAACAAATTTTGAAACTTTAGAAACTTGTGAAACAAGTGCATATATTACAACATCATCTTTGGGATCTCCACTGTCATCATCTCCATAAAGATGTAGGTTCTCTAACATCTATATTACTACATTAATCTCTGTATGTTGACTCCTTGTCACCCTCTTATGGAAATTCTTATCAAGAATTTGAGATTCTAGGTGATCCTTCAACAATATTTTACCTTTTCCTTTGGTCGGTGGTGATGGAGGTGGAGAAATACTGGAAGAACCTTCTCTTTCATGGCTAGGCTGAATTGAAACATGGCTTGGTTCCACCTTCTCTTCACCAAAAACATCCTCAACAAACAATTTTTGTGATACCCAACTTCCCCCTTCATAAAAAATTGCATCTCTAGATACAATTATTTTATGTGAAATAGGATTAAAGAACTTGTAAGCCTTAGATTGCTCACTGTACCCAATAAAAATATATTTTTCACTCTTTGCATCCAACTTCTTCCTATTCTCACCATTAACATGCACAAAAGCCACACATCCAAAAACTCTAAAATGATTTACATTTGGCTTCAGCCCAATAAAACTTACTCATAAGGGGTAATATTATCAAGACTCTTAGTAGGACTTCTATTTAAAATGTAATTAGCAGTCCTAATTTCTTCAACCCAATAAAACTTACTCATACCTTTTTATTGCATCATGCACCATGCCATATCCACCAAATTCCTATTCTTTATTTCATCCACCCCATTCTATTGAGGTGTGTAAGGACTTTTTTTCTAACTTTTAATCCCAAACTCACTACAAAAATCATCAAATTCATGAGAACATAACTCACCTCCTCTATCTATCCTTAAATTTTTTATATAATGACCACTTTCATTTTCAACTAGAGCCTTAAAATTCTTGAATAAATTGAATACCTTATCCTTATGCTTAATAAAATAAACCCAACAATATCTAGAGAAATCATCAATAAAAGTTAGAAAATAAGAAGTGTAGACACCTAAATTGTGTCATGCTTAGGGGAGCTACTTACATAGACACACTCATAAGATCATAAGACATAATCTAGCAATTTCCAAGCATCAACAGTGGTTCTCACCACTCATTTGGGGCCTTTTCAATCCATCCAAGCTTTGTTGCTCAAGCCAAGAGTGACTAGATCATTATTGCTTAAGCCTAGAGTGGCCAAACCCTAGCTGCTACAGGTGAAAACGGCCAGATCATAGATGTTGTAGATGATAGTGGTTGATCCATAAGAAGTGGTTTATTGATAAAAAAACCTAATATCGAGAAAAAGTGATAGTCATCATGCAATAAAGGTAAGCGAAAGTACCTTTGCATTCCTTTTCATGACTAGTTCACATAGGAGACTTGAGTTTGCATTTAGACTTAAGTTAACTGACCTTCAAGCATAAAAAAAGGACAAAAACTTCTCATGCTAATGAATAGTTCTCATAGAAGAATCAAGTGGGCAGTTAGATTTTAGTTAACTGACCTTCAAATATATACAATAGACAAAGGCTTCTCATGCCAACTTGCACTACACATGAGAAATTCATTTCTAGGGCTTGGACATAGACCTAGGGTTTCACACTATAAAAGGTGTAAGCCTAAGAGCACCAAAAAAAGAGACACATGATCGATATATGACATATAGAGACTCGAATCACATATAAGAGATTATTTTTAGAGAGAGAGTTCTCTTTGGGATCACGTATGTGACGGAGCTTTGACAAATCAAAGGGCACAACACCTACTTTCTTCAACATCAGATCATAGTCTTTGACCCATAGCTTTGGGGCAAGGAGAGCAAGGTTTACTTTAGTGACCGCTATCTTGGATAGTGGCCCACAGGATTAGCTTAGATAGACATAGCATCATTATTTTGTTTTCTTATATCATTAGCATAGATTTACATGATTTCATGGTATTGTTTTATCATAGTTCAGTTACATTCTTTGATTACTAACAACATTATCTGGGGAGGCAATCTCGGATAGCTAAACGTGTATTATTGTTTGAATTTCATACAGGGCCATAGGTTCACAGGACATAATCCATGATATACGAGAGCAAGAGGATACTTTTGGGAGACATACCTAGAGAAGGAGGCATCTATAAGCCCTCAGATATTTCTATGTGCAGAACTGGGAATCATTTTAGAGCACACCACCATTTTGCAAAAGGGGACATCTCTTCATCCACTTGTAAATCATTGTATCAATATGGGTATCCATAAGAGGGACCGACATGTAATTGGGGTTCAATATTAATGAAAGATTCATTCTTTGTCATTTTCGTGTTATATGTTTTCTCGTAATATTTTAGCTTCATTTTTGGTATAGTAATAACATCGCAAGTAGAGTTAAGAGTGGTGCGTGCACCCCGAGGTCACTACAGATGGCGATCATGGTGGGAAAACCACTAATTTTTCATTTTTTGTTGGAAAACTAACTTAATTATGTGTGTAGGTCTAGCCGATCTGAGCTACAATCGGCAGAAACTAGTTGCTCTAAGCTACAATGGCTTGAAACTAGCTGCTATGATCTACAACAGCTAGAAACTAGCTGCTCTGGTCAATAGTAGCCAGGACTGGAGTGCATTAGAGGTCAAAACACCAACTCTCTAAGTTGGATCAAAGGTTGGTATAGCTTTTCTGATATTTTACAGCTCTCTGTCTACTTCTGTGTGTTCAAAATAGAGAACTTAAAGCACATTTATGTTTGGAAATTGAAAGAATAAAGAAGAAAGAATTAAGCATTTTGCATATCTTAGATCTTCTTTTAAATTTTCCACTAGGCATTGCTAGGAACAATGACTTATGCCTAAAAATTTTGCCCTAGAATCCAACATGTTAGACATTGTATGTTGTTTGCTTTCTTTGAGGCCCTGCTAGAGGCCATAGTTGCACGAGATAAAGTGTGCTCATACAAATCATAGTAGTTCATGCATATTTCTGAATATTGAAACATATTTTTGCACTTAGGCATATAGGAAAGACTCATTGCTGCTATATGATGCACTTTATGTTACATAAGCTT
This sequence comes from Wollemia nobilis, assembly GCA_028583015.1. NCBI lineage: Eukaryota > Viridiplantae > Streptophyta > Pinopsida > Araucariales > Araucariaceae > Wollemia > Wollemia nobilis. The sequence continues at coordinate 11,870,775 of JAQPPZ010017052.1, forward strand.
AAAATGAACACCACACACACACGTCTCATTTAAACATTGGAGAGTTGGATTTCATCACCAACCTTCAATTCAGTACAGTGATGTTGGAATTCATCTCCTTCCACTGGTTTACCCCCTAGAGCTTCCTAGAAACGGATTGGGAAAATTAATTATAGTGACACTAAGTTAGTTGTGTTCAAACTATATCCCACTATTGGAATAATCATTGGTTCAGAGTGGAGGAGCTAGGCGAACCCCCCATTGGGTCTTCAACGGTGTACCCTAGCTTCTTTTGATAAAATCATGTTTGGCATGAGTGTACTTGATTTTAACTATGGATGAGTCTTCTCATTCTTAATCCAAGAACAAGAGCAAAGAAATCAAGAGAACAACACATCAAAATACAAAAAACAGTTTAGGGCACACTTAAATTGGTAATCAAGATAAACATTTGTTTGGAATTGTGTGGTCATTCCTAAATAGCAAACTCAAAAGATCAAGTCATAAAACAACATGGTCAAAACAAGAAGTAAACACCCTCGGTATGATGCCGAGGGATAGATAGAAGCAATTCATACCCATAGGTGGATTCATATTAATGTTGAATGACCTACCCATAAGACCATGATATGTAGTTCTATGAGCCTAAGGGGTGATAATTCAATCCTTGGGGATCTCCTCGAGAAACCCCAAGAAAGGAACCACATCATGGAACAAAGTCACATAAACAAAAAGTGGCTTCACAGCCATCCTGATCAAGGAGATATAAGAAGACCTCAAGGGCCTCCTCTAAACACACAAAAATATCTCAAATACATGGGGAAACTTCAAAGGCTTCCTCCTCACATGGACATAAATAAGGTTCTAAGACTCATTCTTCACATAGGGATGATGAGACTACTACATATCCATCCACATGGAGAAAACATGTCACCACTAAGCCCTCTTCATCAAGAAGGCAAACAAGAATTGCAACACCTCAAGACTCACAAGAAACATATGAAACAGGTTTGCCCACTAAAGGGAAGGAAACTAGAGCTACATCTAGTCATGGGAATCATATAGAAGAAACCCTTCACATAAAAGGAAATATTCTCGTAGACTATGACCTCATAGGAGTAAATGGCACCCCATGGGACCAGCCATGGAGAACGAGATAGCTAGACAGGTTGGATCGATTTCCTACTCAACCAACTCAAATAACTATAGCTACTAAGAACTCTGCATATGGAAGCTCATGAACTGTGACTTCTAAACATACCTCCTAGTTTGGGGGTACCTCAGAGAGACCCCATAGAAGATGCATGGAGTATGATCATAGGGATATTCAATAGTACACTGAACAAGTCACATTAACTAGCAAGAGTATAGATACAATAAAAACCCCCTCAAGGAATCTGCAAGTCAATACTACAAGAAAGAAGTCAGATAAACATGAGTCCTCTATAACAACACAAATTGACCAAATGAGGCGATTAGAAAATGCATTACGCAAAGAGCGAGAGTTAGTGGAATCTTTCAAACAAGAGAAAAAAAGAGAAATACTCTTACGCCAACATGAGCAGCATTTAAGAGAGCAATCTGAGCAACTAGCTCTTAACAATTTACAAATAAATGGTGGTGATCACCAACGAACAAGACACACTGACTCACCTAAGGAAAGGCACACTAGACAAGATATCCCACAATGAAATCCCCCACCAAATCATGAACAAAATCCAACTAATGGGGGGAGGGCAAACATAACAAATCAAGATTACAATATTGATTCCCCTCGTAGGAGGGAGGAAAATGGAACAAATTAAATGAATAGAGAGTTACCTCCATTTCCAATGCAAATAGTCTTGCACAAAGAGGAAATATGTGCATCAAAGGCATTTCAAGAGCTTGCTAAAAAGATGAAAACCTTTGAGAAACAAGAGGTAGTTGGGAACTCACCAACATTGATCAAGATACACAATCAACCATTGTGCCCATCAATCCCTAGCCCTCCATATCCTAAGCACTTTGAGATGCCTAGGTTAGAGATGTTTAAATATGAAGAGGATGCATAAGAGCATGTCACAAATTTGATCAATGCTTATTTTCATCTTGAATACAATGACGCTCTCATGCTAAGAACATTCATAATGATATTTTTAGGTGCTGCCACTCAATGGTTCAACCAACTACCTAAGCATAGCATAACCAACTTTGAACAACTAGTAAACACATTCTTGAAGTGTTTCTCCTTTGGTGCTAAGAAGAAGGTGAACCTTTCAGACCTAGAAAACCTAAAATAGTATGATGATGAGCCAACAATGGATTACAAGAATAGGTGGAGAAAAATAATGGTAAAATTATCATTCTCTGTTACCATAGAAGATATCATTCGTATTTTTACCAAAAGTTGTTCTAAACATATCTCCTTCTTGCTACAACTCCAATAGTATCCTTCATTTGAAGAATATTTGGCATAGGCCAAGCTCATTGAAGATATAAAATTAGATGAGGGAACCATTAAGCTTCGAAACAAAAAGGAGTGGAACAAGAATGGTAAGAATGACAAGTACAAGCAGAAGTAGGGCAACCCTGCTCTAGTAAATCAAGTCATATTGGCTACATTCAAGGATGTGTGTGTACAAAAACCATAGAACTATCAAGCACATCCCCCAATAGCCAACTATGACCAAAAGAACAATCAGGGAAGAAATCAAGAATGCAAGTTGCCTCGTTATTTCACACCTCTGATAGAATTAGTGTAATCAATATTTAATCAGTTGAGCAAGGCTAGGAGGATTAGATTTCTTGATATACCTCTTGTAGATCCCAACCATCCTAAGCCAAAAGGATATAGGGAAGATCAATTTTGTCCTTATCATATGATACCGAGGCATGACATTGAAGCTTACATCAACTTTAAGAATCAAGTGCAAAATATGATTGAGGTGAGAGAGGTCAAAGTTGACAACCCACTAGCTCTTGATAATAGAGACATGGGCATATACATAAACCCATTTTCTAATCATGAAGCCCCTCGAGAGCAAGGGGCCCAAGTCAATCAGGTTTGAGATGACATACCTACCCATGGATGTGTTGGGATGGTTGAGATCATTAACATAGCAAAAAGGACTAGGCGATATGGTCAATCACAACCGCCTGCAGCTCCCATGAACATCCCAGCCGCTCCTAGGCAAGGCAAGACAACCTTTTAGGTCCACCAATGAGACCTATGGTAACTATTTGGAGTAGATTGGAGAAAAACCTACAGATGAATCTAGCTAAATTATCCATATATGAGATCATACAATAGTCCCCAAAGCATATGGAGACTCTAATGGAGATTTTTAGAATAATTGAGCTTCAATCGCAAGATGCGAATGCATTCACTCACTTTGTGGGACAAGTGCAAGAATTCCAAGAACTTGTAATCCGATTCTATGATCATGAGATTAAGACAGTTTTTGCTGCCTTACCAGACCCTCCGCTAAATATTGTAGCAACCATCAATGACTTACCTTTCAAGAGGTTTTTGGTCAATACAGGTTCATCAATAAACATCATCACAACAACTACAATAGAGCACCTCAAGATACCCAAGACCAATATCATTGTAGGAACTTACACATTGAGATATTTTAATGATGCTTTATGCAAAACTATAGGAACGATAGTCCTACCCATCAAGGTGGGGCACAAGACCATCCCAATGATGTGTTATGTATTAAAAGGAACTATGTAGTACAACATCCTCTTAGGGCACCCTTGGATAAGGGCCATGAAGTGTGTGCCTTCGATCTTGCATCAATGTGTCAAGTATGTGCATGAAAGTAAAGTCTATGTGGTTCTGGTCGATGAAGAGCCTTTTAAATACGTTAAATAGGTGGATATTCTAGGAGAATTCCTGATCCCTTCTACTCACCTATACGTGGCACCTTCATCCCCAACCACACAAGTTGATAACAAATACAAAGGGGTGAGAAAAGACCCAGGCACATCAACACCTCGTGGTGCACTCAAGATAATCAATGCTTCTAAAGTACCATCAATGTCAAAACCAAAAGATAATTAGAAGCTAAAGGCCCCCTTAGTTAAGGAAGAAAGGCCCAAATAAATGCCAACTATAGCCATTGTTTAAATGCCAAGTCCTATGGAAGAGGAATATCCTCAATATCAAGATGAAGATAGTGATTATCACCCTACTTCACCAGTATCATCCGTAGGGTCATCCACATCGCATGCATCAATACACTTGGCAAGTACAGGCATAGGGGAAAACCTTGTGCAAAACATCACCTTTACACCTATCATTGAGATTGCATAGGACATAGGGAGGCCTAAAGACTTGATGCCACTAATAGGAATAGTGATTCCACTGGGAATCCCCCCCAACCAAACCAATTTTGTCTATGTTGGCCTGGACTGCGATCATAAGTCTTCAAATATAGAAGGATATGGTGACGAATTATTCACAGTCAATGTTTTTTACCTCTCTAATATCGAGTTTGCTCTAATATACTTTGAGCATTACCATTGGCATGGCTATGGCCTTGGCGTATATGATCAGGGGTGCAAGAGGCCTTACGAGCCACTATATCAACTTCATTTCGATAGATTTGGATTAGGCTATTATAGCGAAGGTCGAGATGACTCGCTTGTAGTGAAATTGGAAATATTAAGCATAGGGTTGGGAGAAGATATTTATTTCATTCCTTATTACCCCTTGAGAATAGAAAATTTGAGCAATACACAAGTAGCCACGGTAAACATACCACCTCCAGAAACTTCTCATCCAAACACCTCAATTGATTCCACCCCAATAGGGTACAACTCATAGGATGAGGAGAATGGATACGAAGCAAGTGATGATGATATGCAACTTGGCTTAGCCTATCAAGGGCCTCACTATTTACAAAGGTTCACATGGTCCATCCATGATGAGATTGAATATACATTAGATGAAAGTGACTATGAATCAGAAGACTCAACATAAAGAGCTCACTTAGGCTTAAGCTATCAATCCTTGACTTTGGGGTGAGATAAAAATGCAAATGGATTTTTCATAAGTGAAAAAGAATATTAAGATGAAACAAAGATGGCCTACTTAGGTCCAAGACATGAGCCCTTTTTATTAGGGCCACATACCAATGCTAATGATTTTTGGATAAGTGATGACGAATTTGAGGATGAGACCGATATGGCTTATCTTCGACCTCACCACTTGCAGCAAGTCAACGAGCTAGTAGAGAGAGCTAGCACTTTGTGCCATAGACCCTCAAATCTAATTTTTGGGGAGACCTGTTGACCTATCTACCATTCATCAGATGGTTAATCCCACTCCACCTACATTCAGAGAGAATTTAGAGCCCAATGATCCTATTGTCCGCCCTGCTCACGGTCCAGATCCAAAAATTCCTATTCCTCCAGAACCTCATCGTGAGTATGGAAGAGAAACCCCTAAGACAAGATTACACCCATTTGGTCCTAGATATTTCATCCCATCCATCAACATGATCTCCATCGATTTGACAACTCCACTTCATAATCTAGTAGATCCTACCAAATCATTGCATCTTGATATAAATGCTATTTATTGAGATTATGCTAGTTCACCCATAGATCCAGAAGACCTCTTCCCCAATGAAGATATGTTACAACCATTCCATATTGCATTAGGTTGTGCATATGATATCTTCCATGTTTTTTTGGAACCTGAGTCAATAGGTCCTATGAATCCTATTGATGACATTTATTTGATACCCATGCCTCATCAGCTAGAGGATGGGTCACATATGGCTATAGAAGTGAATTTCTAGGTGGACATCAGTGATGATCCTACCCAACCAAGGAAATTCAAGTTCAAAGAAAGTCTATCTCCATAGGAACAAGCCATCTTGATTCCTCTCCTCAAGGAGAGGCAAAATATTTTTTCTTGGACTTAAAAAGATATGCCAGGGATAGATCTAAAGTTAGTCATTCACAACCTTTCATTGGATCCCATGAAGAAGCCAATCAAGTAAAAACTAAGGAAAATGCATCCAACCGTCGCTTTGATGGTAAATAATGAATTGCAAAAACTACTAGATGCAGTATTCATAGTTCCTATTGACTACCCTAAGTGGGTGTCAAACATGGTACCCATAGGGAAACCTGATGGAAGAGTCCGTATCTACACATATTTCAAATATTTGAATAGGGCAACACCAAAGGATTCATTCCCATTTCCAAACATATATGCTCTTGTAGATGCAACCGTAGGTCATGAAATGCTCTCCCTAATGGATGGGTTTTTTGGATACAACCAAATCTATATTAAGCCCGAAGATAAACATAAAAATGCTTTCATTACTCCATGGGGAACATTCTATTACAAAGTGATGTCATTCGGTCTCAAAAATATTGGTGCCACATATCAGAGAACCATGACATACATATTCCATGACTATATGCATAAGATCTTGGAAGATTACATGGATGACTTACTAGCCAAGTCCCTATTGTGGCAAGAGCATGCCGAAGTCCTTAGACAAGTCTTTGATCACCTCATAGAACACAATGTTTGATTGAATCCTAAGAAGTGCATATTCAGAGTAGCTTTTGGTAATATTTTAGGATTTATCGTATCCAATAGAGGCATCGAAGTTGATCCTACAAAGGTAAAAGGCTATACTGGAAATGGCCGCACCTACCAACATTAGGGAGTTGAGGAGCCTACAATGCAAGATAGCATCCATCAAAATCTTCATCGTGCAATTATCAAAAAAATGCAGACCTATGAATAAGTTGCTATGCAAGGAAGTCGTGAAGAACACAAGCTTATACTGAGAGGGGGGGGGGTGAACAGTATAAGACCTCTTTTTACTTTTTCCTTTATACTTCAAAATAGTAAAGCAATATACCCAAAGCAATATCAAAGCAATGCACAATATCATCCACAAAGTGACACCAATTTTAACGTGGTTCACCCAGAATGGTTGGGCTACGTCCACAAAACTTTTCTCTAAAAGTTATCTCAAAGTTCTTTGGGAATCCTTCCCAATTACAATGTTTATGAGCCTCGGCCCAAAGGAGATACCTTCCCCCAATCAGAATTTATGAGCCTCTGCTCAAAGGAGATACCTTCCCCCAATCAAAATTTATGAGCCTCTGCTCAAAGGAGATACCTTCCCCTTTGCTCTGGAAATGATCCCTCAGAAGATCAACTGCCTCTACCTCTTGCCAGCACGTGGAACTCCTTTCCACCGAAGACCTCCTATCCTCAATGCTTAGCCTAAGAGACCTCTGCCTTCTATGATCACGTCCACAGTAGCTCAGCAACCTGTACCAAACACAGTCAGTCGGTCTAGTACAAGTCTTCCTCTGTCTATCAGATCTGTCCAACTCTTGAACAAATCAATCCTCTGCATACAAGCCTTCTCAAAGACTTGCCAAATCTGTCCTCAGGTTCTTCTCATAGAACCAATGCACCTCTATCCTCAAGTTCTCTGATAGAACTATCAAACTCAGCTCACAAGTCCTCTGCTAGGACCTGTCCAAATCTGCTCACAAGTCCCCATCGAAACCTGTCCAAAAACTGCTCACAAGTCCCCATTGGAACTTGTCCAAAAACTCAGCAAGCTCACCAAGAAAAACTTTCTTAGTAGGAAATCACAAAGTGAATTGTTAGAGACCCAATGTGATTTGTCAAACTCATAGAAGCATAAAGAGAATTGTTAGAGACTCAATATGTTCTATACTCAAATCCCAATCTCAAAACTCAACTCAAATCAACTCAGCTCAATCTCAATCTCAAATCTGAAAACTCAACTCAATATCTGAAATGGATAGGATAGAATGTTTTCTTTCAAGAACATGAAACCCCAACAATTGCCAACTATGCAAAGAATCACATAACAATGATACTCATGTTCTTTTCACCATCAATTAGGGTTTCAACAACAATGCTCATCAAACAAGGTTTAGTCAACCAACACCATTCAACTCAACATCAACCTTGAAGCATTCAACCAATCATCACAAGAAAAGGAAACAAGTAGAAATCCTTTTCCCTCCAAAGATATTTGAACAAAACAGCCACCAACACAATATCACCAAATGCAAAGAATAACTTGCTCAAATCAACTCAATGGAGTAAGCCCAATATCATGAATCAAGTAAAGCAATAACTTGATCAAACAACCTCTATGGAAGCAACTCAACCATCAAACTCAAAACAGCCAACCAAGGGTTCCACCAACTCAATGCAAGTAGCAAGACTCACAAACATAAACCCTAGTGCACAATGCTTCCACTACCTCAAACCAGAATTATGCATTCACCAAAACTCTCATCAAGGATAACAATGCATAAGAAGTCTTCAACAAACCAGAAAATAGGATTTACACCCAACCAAAGGAAACCTAGTTGAAAACCTTTTCACTCCAACCTTATTTCAGAAAAACATACACCAATCATACTCATAAGGAAAATGTGCCCATACCTTTTTGGAGTAGAAGAAAATTGATCCTTAAAGCTGTCACCACACACAACCCTCAAACTTCCAACCAAGTTAGGGTTAGAACCAAGATAAATGAGCATATATAAAAACTTTCCTTAATACACCTTTTAGCTCCTCTTCTTTAAAAACAACCACCAAAGAAGCCAAAAACACAACAACCAAAACTTACACCTTATATCTCCATTTTTAAATTTAGCATAGCAAAAGACTAATCTCAAAAATACAACCAAAGAAATATCCCCTTATTTCTCCTATGTCTTTTAAACAATGCTAAACAATGCCAAAAATCATATCAAGAAAATAATCACACCTTATAATGGCTGCCCTTGAAGAATCCGAAATTCATGGCACAAAACACGTTTTAATAAAAACGTGACTAATCCATGCATAGCTCCCTCCATGGGGATCGAAACGTAGACCTCCACCTACGCAAGGCCCAAACGCAGCCTTCGCTGCCACTAGCCCACAAGGGGCTTACGAAGTCCAAGACGGACTTCCTTCCACATAAACGGTCAAGCTTTCCGAAAGCTTTTCAAACCACGAGCTCTCCTCTTTCGCAGCGTAAATAGAACATTCGATCGCAGCCAAACCAATTAATTGCCTTCGATTTTCCAAGAGGGTTTAACCTTAGGAACCTTCTCATATTTATAGTCCATACGTGGACTTTAGAACACGTCGGTTGCAAAGAAAAGTAATTTCGAATTTAATCGAAATTTGCTTTCTAAAGGGTTTAAAAACCCTTAAAGTATTTTTAATAAATTAAAAATAATTTCTCCCTTAATTAATTAAATAATTAATTAATTAAAACCTTGAAGGGTTTTAAATAATAATTAAATAAATAATAAAGAGAACCTCCATTGGTTTTAATAAAAACCATTGCCAATGGAATCTCTCCGGATTCTCTTAAAAATATTCTCTTGGAATCTTCCACCTTTGAAGCCAACACATCCTCTTAACATTAATGTCATTTCCTTTTGACATCAATGACAACTCATAGACAAGAAGCTAGGATCTCAAACCCAAAATTGCCAACAATCTCCCCCTTTGTCATTGATGGCAAACCATGCTTCTCAACAACACAGAAACTCAACATAAACGACTCCCCCTGTCTTGAGGCTCTCCCCCTTACTCATATCTCTCCCCCTTTGTCATCAATGGCAAAGGGTCACCTTTGGGGCTTGGGACTAAGAATGAGCCTCTTAGCTTAGTCCCTCCCCCACCTCCTGTTGAGGTGTTTAATTCTGGGGTGGGAGTAAAACTCCCAATAGGCACTGATCATCATCAGTGTCTATAGCTGCCTTACCATGTCTTCTCTTGTTCTCCTTGTCCATATTCCTGTTCCTGTTCCTATCACTATTCTTGTTCCTGTTATCATTCCTGTTCTTATCCATGCCTTGATCCTTGGACCTGTTCATACCACTGTTCTTGTTCCTGTACCTTGGAAGTTCAGCTCTACATTGTCTAGTTGTGTGACCTTCATTGTTGCACTTATAACAAGTAACAATGTTATTTCTTTTAGGCATACCTGTTCTTTGAATCCACCTATTATGACTAACCCTGTTCCTGTTATTAGCCTTGCAAAAAATTGCCTTATGCCCAAAATGTTTACAAGAGTAGCAATACCCTTGAAAGAAATTACCACCTCTGAAACTGTCATTTACCTTCCTTACTTGAGTCATGCAATGTGAAGCCATGTGACCAAACCTGTGACAAGCAAAACATCTGCCATTAAACTTTCCTGTAAATGACCTTCTAGGTCCTGTAAACTTTCTCCCCTTTTTCTGTTTCCTATTTTCTATTTCTGTGCATCTATCACTCAAGGACTCTTTCTCTGAAATACTCTCCTCATCAGAACTCTCTTCTTTTTGGAATCTCTTACTAGATTCCCCAACCTGTTCCTTGTGTGGCTTAACAAAACCAAGGCCTGTTTTATCTGTTGCCCTTCTTTGACCTTTGATGAGTGACTTAACCTTTTTGGAGCTATCTTGAAACCTGTAAAGCTTATCCTTGTACTCTTTAGTTTCCTCTTTCAAAGAAGCCATTTTCTGTTCTAACTCATTATACTCAAGAACCTTAGACTCTAACTCATCCTTGAGTTCTTGTGTCTTAGCTATAGAGAAGTCAAGACTTTCTATAAGATCATCTCTCTCCATACAACATTCATCTAACTTATCCTTGAGTCTAGCATTCTTCTTTCTTTCCTTTTCCAAAACACTAAGAGCACTAATAAGTTCACTTTCAAGATCCTTTATTTGATTTCCTTTTGAATCATCAAAGCCTTTTTCAGATTTCTTATCACTAGAGGTGCTACCCTTTTCAAAAACCATACATGCATCTTCCTTATAGTTTTCTGAAGCATCCTCATACATACTAGAAACCAAATCATTATTTGTGCAATCATCCTCAAGGTGACCAAAATTTCCACATCTAAGACATTTCATGATAATGAATCTATGTTTCGGTTCTTCCTCTTTTTTGATATGAACAACATCTCATTTTCATTATCACTTGAAGAACTTTCACTATCACTACTAGAACACTTACTTGCTTTGTCTAGGTAGAAACTCTTCTTGTGCTTGTGAGAATACCTCTTTCCTTGATTGTTGTGCTCATATTTGTTTTTCCTGTGATGCTTGTGCTTTTCAGAATCCTTGCTCTTAGAATCCTGTTTATCTTCATCACTTTCATTCTTGGGAACAGTACAGTCAGTAGCATAATGACCAAACTTTCCACAATTGAAACATCTTATATTTTTCATACTTTTGTGCTTTCTAGAGAACTTGCCTTTCTTGTCGTAATATGCCTCTTCATCACTAGAAGACTCATCACTATCTTGAAGTTGTTTACCCTTGGAATCCTTGGTAGCCTTGAAAGTTGCCTCTTTCTTGACATCAACCTTCACTTGAGTTCTCAACTCAAATGCTGCAAGTATACTATGGAGCTCATCCTTTTTCAACTTATCCAAATCTTTAGCTTCCTCAATAGCAGAAATATTTTCACTAAATCTATTAGGAAGAGATCTTAAAATCTTATCACAAACATCATTTTCAGCAAGCTCAAGACCTAAGTCTTTCATGGAGTTAACAACCTCATCCATACGAAGCATGTAGTCACTAATATTTTCATCATCATTCATCTTGAGTTGTTCAAACATACCTTTGAAGTGTCTCAACTTGGCCTTTCCGACATTTGTATCACCTGTATGAACCACCTTCAATCTGTTTCCACATTTCACTAGTTGTCTTGCGGTGAATCACTTTGGTGAGATCTGCTTTCTGTAAGCCTTTCAGGATTGCATTCATTGCTTTTGAATTGCTTGTGATGTAGGAGCCTTTCTTCTTTAGTATTAGGACCATGTTCAGGAATAGTGTACTCATCTTCAATCACTTCCCAAACCTCATTCCCAAGTGCCATTAGATGAACCTTCATCCTTGCACTCCAAAGACCAAAATCTGACCCATCAAGAATAGGTGCTGCATTGCCACTTGAATAATCCATTGTGTTCTTTACTAGCTTTTCCTTCAAGCTATTAAACTTTTCGAAGGCACAGGCTCTGATACCAATTGAAGAACACAAGCTTATACTGAGAGGGGGGTGAACAGTATAAGACCTCTTTTTACTTTTTCCTTTATACTTCAAAATAGTAAAGCAATATACCCAAAGCAATATCAAAGCAATGCACAATATCATCCACAAAGTGACACCAATTTTAACGTGGTTCACCCAGAATGGTTGGGCTACGTCCACAAAACTTTTCTCTAAAAGTTATCTCAAAGTTCTTTGGGAATCCTTCCCAATTACAATGTTTATGAGCCTCGGCCCAAAGGAGATACCTTCCCCCAATCAGAATTTATGAGCCTCTGCTCAAAGGAGATACCTTCCCCCAATCAAAATTTATGAGCCTCTGCTCAAAGGAGATACCTTCCCCTCTACTCTGGAAATGATCCCTCAGAAGATCAACTGCCTCTACCTCTTGCCAGCACGTGGAACTCCTTTCCATCGAAGACCTCCTGTCCTCAATGCTTAGCCTAAGAGACCTCTGCCTTCTATGATCACGTCCACAGTAGCTCAGCAACCTGTACCAAACACAGTCAGTCGATCTAGTACAAGTCTTCCTCTATCTGTCAGATCTGTCCAACTCTTGAACAAATCAATCCTCTGCATACAAGCCTTCTCAAAGACTTGCCAAATCTGTCCTCAGGTTCTTCTCATAGAACCAATGCACCTCTATCCTCAAGTTCTCTGATAGAACTATCAAACTCAGCTCACAAGTCCTCTGCTAGGACCTGTCCAAATCTGCTCACAAGTCCCCACCGGAACCTATCCAAAACTACTCACAAGTCCCCACTGGAACCTGTCCAAAAACTTAGCAAGCTCACCAAGAAAAACTTTCTTAGTAGGAAATCACAAAGTGAATTGTTAGAGACCCAATGTGATTTGTCAAACTCATAGAAGCATAAAGAGAATTGTTAGAGACTCAATATGTTCTATACTCAAATCCCAATCTCAAAACTCAACTCAAATCAACTCAGCTCAATCTCAATCTCAAATCTGAAAACTCAACTCAATATCTGAAATGGATAGGATAGAATGTTTTCTTTCAAGAACATGAAACCCCAACAATTGCCAACTATGCAAAGAATCACATAACAATGATACTCATGTTCTTTTCACCATCAATTAGGGTTTCAACAACAATGCTCATCAAACAAGGTTTAGTCAACCAACACCATTCAACTCAACATCAACCTTGAAGCATTCAACCAATCATCACAAGAAAAGGAAACAAGTAGAAATCCTTTTCCCTCCAAAGATATTTGAACAAAACAGACCACCAACACAATATCACCAAATGCAAAGAATAACTTGCTCAAATCAACTCAATGGAGTAAGCCCAATATCATGAATCAAGTAAAGCAATAACTTGATCAAACAACCTCTATGGAAGCAACTCAACCATCAAACTCAAAACAGCCAACCAAGGGTTCCACCAACTCAATGCAAGTAGCAAGACTCACAAACATAAACCCTAGTGCACAATGCTTCCACTACCTCAAACCAGAATTATGCATTCACCAAAACTCTCATCAAGGATAACAATGCATAAGAAGTCTTCAACAAACCAGAAAATAGGATTTACACCCAACCAAAGGAAACCTAGTTGAAAACCTTTTCACTCCAACCTTATTTCAGAAAAACATACACCAATCATACTCATAAGGAAAATGTGCCCATACCTTTTTGGAGTAGAAGAAAATTGATCCTTAAAGCTGTCACCACACACAACCCTCAAACTTCCAACCAAGTTAGGGTTAGAACCAAGATAAATGAGCATATATAAAAACTTTCCTTAATACACCTTTTAGCTCCTCTTCTTTAAAAACAACCACCAAAGAAGCCAAAAACACAACAACCAAAACTTACACCTTATATCTCCATTTTTAAATTTAGCATAGCAAAAGACTAATCTCAAAAATACAACCAAAGAAATATCCCCTTATTTCTCCTATGTCTTTTAAACAATGCTAAACAATGCCAAAAATCATATCAAGAAAATAATCACACCTTATAATGGCTGCCCTTGAAGAATCCGAAATTCGCGGCACAAAACACGTTTTAATAAAAACGTGACTAATCCATGCACAGATCCCTCCGCGGGGATCGAAACGCAGACCTCCGCCTACGCAAGGCCCAAACGCAGCCTTCGCTGCCACTAGCCCACAAGGGGCTTACGAAGTCCAAGACGGACTTCCTTCCACATAAACGGTCAAGCTTTTCGAAAGCTTTTCAAACCACGAGCTCTCCTCTTTCGCAGCGTAAACAGAACATTCGATCGCAGCCAAACCAATTAATTGCCTTCGATTTTCCAAGAGGGTTTAACCTTAGGAACCTTCTCATATTTATAGTCCATACGTGGACTTTAGAACACGTCGGTTTCAAAGAAAAGTAATTTCGAATTTAATCGAAATTTGCTTTCTAAAGGGTTTAAAAACCCTTAAAGTATTTTTAATAAATTAAAAATAATTTCTCCCTTAATTAATTAAATAATTAATTAATTAAAACCTTGAAGGGTTTTAAATAATAATTAAATAAATAATAAAGAGAACCTCCATTGGTTTTAATAAAAACCATTGCCAATGGAATCTCTCCGGATTCTCTTAAAAATATTCTCTTGGAATCTTCCACCTTTGAAGCCAACACATCCTCTTAACATTAATGTCATTTCCTTTTGACATCAATGACAACTCATAGACAAGAAGCTAGGATCTCAAACCCAAAATTGCCAACAAGTCCCCTTTCATTGGGATGAAGAATGCCATCAAGCCTTTGTAAAGATCAAGAATTATCTAGAAATATTGCCTGTATTGGCTCCACCAAGGCAAGACATACCATTTTTACTATATATATCAGCTACTTATTTTGCATTTGGCACCATGTTAGCCCAAAACAATGCACAAGACAAATAGCAAGCCATATATTACATTAGTTGCACCTTGGTGAGCTATGAGCTAGGATATGCATATGTCAAAAAATTATGTTTAGCAATGGTCTTTGCAACTCAAAAGTTGTGATACTACATGTTGAGCCATACGACCTACATCATATCAAAACAAAATCCTTTGCATTACATGATAAGCAAGACATATCACAATACACGTACCACAAATTTGAACATGCTATCGACATAATTTGATCTAGAGTTCATAAGCTAAAATTCCATCAAGGGATAAGTCATAGCAGATCAATTAGTAGATGTGCCTCTTCAGGATAATAATCCTCTTACCATAGAGTTGCCTGATGATGCGGTCTTTGCACTATCAGATACACCAGAGCTCGAAGAACCTAAGAAAGAAAAATATATGTCATTGTTCTTCTATGGTTCAAAGTGCAAACAAGGAGGTGGAGCATGGATTATCTTTATCACATCGTAGGGTGCTTTGTTGCCATTATCATTCAAACTAGAATTCCTATGTACAAACAACAATACAGAATATGAAGCATTGATCTTGGGACTCCAAATAGCCATAGTGATGGGCATTAAAATATTAAAATATCTTTGGTGACTCCTTGCTCATAGTAAACTAGATCAAAGGACTCTTCCTATGCGTGTGTCCACTCCTGAAGACTTACAAGGAACTTGTTGACAATTACTTATCCTAGCTGTAATGGTATGACATCGAGGCAATCCTTCGTATGTCAAATATATTTATAGACATTATGACCTCCTTGGGATCCTTAATCCCTCAAATTTTGTTTGCTAATTTTACAACCGTTCATGTGAAAGTGCTTTCGCACTTAGCAATACACCGTGAAGCTTTTGACAATCAAGAATCAGTCAACATGATCAACATCGAACCAAATCAAGATTGGTCCTTCACAACCATAAGTTTCTTACAAATAGCACCTTAGGGGTTGTTGATCTCCCAAGTACCCATAGAGTGTGGTGCAACCATATACCATAGATTTGTTCCTCAATCCATGTTCACTGTTGAGGCCTGGAAATGCCTCAAACATAACATGTTTTGAACACTAAAATTGCCTACAAACTCTTATTTTTAATATAATATGCTAGTTAAGTTAATTTAATATGTTGTGTATTAACTATTTGCATGATAAATGTATCTGAAATACTATATTCTGATTTTTACAGCTTTTTGCATAAGTTTTATGTTATTTTGTTATGACTTGCTAAATGAGATATTCTTAGGTTGATAATAGCATTTCACTAATCATGTTTTGATATGTCTCAAGCATTTATTTTACCTAAATTTGGCAACAATGCAAGCAAACTGTTACTGTGCAGCAAAAACTGGTTTTTTCTATGTAAATTTCCATAGCTGCCAATGAATGGCAATGCATGGAATTCACATATGGAAAGAGATGAAGACCACTGGAACATGATCCTGAGAAATGCAGATGAAATCAGTTAAATAGCACAGCACACATTTATTTAGTTCGAAGTCTCTTCAGAATGAACAGATATCTTCGGAATGAGAAAACACAATGTCTTCGGAATGAGAATTGCAGTATCTTCAAAATGAGCCACTTATCTTCAGAATGAAAATAGAATGTGCTTTTTGACTTGTTTACCGATTTCTGACACTATAAAAAGGAAAATAAATATTGAAAAGGGTAAGGGAAAATATCTCCCATCTGACTTTGCCGTTCTTGCTGACCAAAGCCACCATTTATGGAAAGATCAAGTTTGATCTTCTTCTAGGATAAAACTAGGAATTGTTGCATCATAATAGGATTAGATCTTTTGAGATATTCTCAGCTTGTTAGAAGATCTTAGGACATCTATAAATATGGCTCTCATTCATATTGAGCTAGTAGGAGGTAGAGGATAGAGAAAGCAGAGAGTAGAGAAATATAAAATAGGCAATAATCAGGAAAGTGACTGTTACAGTTCTGTAACAGGTTTTTAGTAGAATTATTGTAATCATGTTCTTGAATCAATAAAGTGTACTATTTCTATTTCATATTGCTTGTAAATGAGTGTGAGTAAGATCTAGAAAGAGAGAGACACATACCTTCTTCTGGAAAAGGATGCTAGCCACTTCCAGATCTAGGAGGAGGACTAACAACATGTTTTTATTCTAATTTTGTTGCAGCAGAATGAGTTGTAGAACTTATTATTTCATTCCTTTGTAAAAAACTAATGATATTTGCAATATTAGCTTATTTTATATTTTGTGATTAATGGTTTGGTTGTAATCTCCATTTTTAGCAAAGCTTTCAATTTATTTGCAGACTGTCATTTCCAAAATTTATTGTTTGCTGTAATTTCTTGCATTTTATGTTTTGCTGTCAACCCCTGCACAGAAGATTGCCAACCTTTTGTTATAGAGCCTTGACAAGGTTTAATTTCTATGCTATAATTAGGTTTTCATTGCTGCAAAAGTAAATAGATTTCCTTTCTACAATTATAATCAGACTTCTAATTTTGCAACTGTTATTTTTGCAACATAATTAGGTCTCATTCTGCAATTGTAATTAGGATTTCATTTTTGCAGTTAATGATTAGTTTCCATTTCTACAACTTAGATTAAGGTTTAATTTATGCAATTTAGAGATAGAAATGTCCTAAATCCCCCACATAATCGGTTTCACCAATAAGACCTGTTGCTCCAGATTGACCTAAGTTATAACCTTGTTCACCCCTTCTTTTGTAGATAGCCTTGTACACTGCCCTAGATTGACAAATTCATTGAGAATTAATGATGTGTTTAACGACTACGCATAATTTTGGCACCGTTGCTGGGGATTTGTGTTGCTAGAAGGTGATAACAGTCCAATAGCTGTTAATTAGACTGAAATGTGAAGATTCAGGATAAAATCTGAATAGAACAACTTGTTAAAGTAACAACTATTGACCTATAATTTATGTCATTTAAAAGTAAACATGAATGAGTAAGTCTAGGGATGAAAAAGGTAGAATTACCCAAAAGGATCCTTGGCTTGTTCCATTAAGAATATCTTCACACCTAAGGGGTGAATCACCTATGTTTGAATTACCAAAAATATTGAAAGAAAAATCACCAGTCTCACCATCATTAGAACATTCTAAGAAAGAAAAATCACCAGTCTCATCATCATTAGAATATCATAAGAAAGAAGAATCATCAGACTCATTATCAACAGAGGATCTTGGACCTCTTGAGAGAGAAATTTGGATAGGTTTAACTAAGGAACTAGAAACTATGGCAGAGGGAGGCAATATAGATAGAGATGGCCAACATGGCTATGTCCATCATGAAGAAGATGATCAAGATATTCCTCAACCTTCCAGAACATTTGAATATCCTATTCATTTGAATCCAACACAAAACTCTCCCATGAAAACCATTTCACCTTTAGTACTTCCAACCTTCCGAGGTATTGTATCTGAAGATCTTGATCAGTTTTTGTTTGAATTCAAAGTAGTGTGTCAAACCTATGACTATGTAAATGACAATAAAAAACTGAAGGTTTTTCCCTCAACACTCAAGGACTCAGCATTACGCTAGTTCATGAGCTTAGAGCCAAATTCCATCCGAACTTGGGATCAAATGGAAACTATGTTTTTAGACAAATATCAGGAGTATTGTCGTGTAAGGAACAAGAAAGATGAGTTATTTAGGATTAAACAAGAATATGATGAAACATTAGAAGACTATCTTGATAGGTTCTCCTTTGTTCAAAGGAGATGTGGACTTGTAGAACCAGAGTTATGTAAAACCATCTTTTTGAGAGGATTACAAAATGAATCCAGAGAAGTATTGGATTTGATGGGAAAAGGGGATGTAAATACTCTCAGTAATGAGGAAATTGTGGATCTTTGTAGAAATTACTCTCACAATAAGCAGGGAAGAAAAAAAAAGAGTACAAATGGCACTGATGTGAAGGACCTAATAGAGGAACTTGCAAACTTTAAAACTGATATTCTAGTGCAATTAAACACAACTTTGGGGGAAATGTCTACAAAAGCAAAAATCATAGAACCTTTGGCAATTTATTGCCCAAGACATAGAAATAAACATGCTTTGCAGGAATGTCCTTTGAATAAAACATCTATCTCAGCCATTTGTAGTATCTATTCAAAGAAGCATTCAACTGATAAATGCCACCTCCTACCATAACTCAAAACTGTGTTAGAAAGTCAGACTGAGGAAATCAACTATGTTGGACAAAAATAAGGGGGAAATTTCTCTCAATACCAAAATCCCCCTTGTTTTCCTATAAATTGGGGGCATAATCCTGGGACTATGCCTTGGGGACAATCAGAACCACCCCAACATCCTTAGAATTATCCTAAATGGACAAATTCCCAATAATGGCCACAAACAAATTAGAGTAATTCAGCCTAGAATCAAAATTAGAACAACCCATCATGGAATCAAAACAACCCATCCTAGAATCATAATCATACTAATCCACATTGGATGCAAAATCAACCATAGTGGAATCAACAATACCAGTCCTATCCAAGGCAACAAAGAAATCAAGGTCAAAATCAGCATTTGCTACCTGCACCTAATCAAAATTTTCAAGAAAAATAGAACCAACCACAACAAACACAACAGGTGAAACAACCTCAAATTCCATCTCAATCAGTCACTAATCCAAACAGCATGAGATAGGCATCTCCTGTCTATGTGGCTGAAACTGAAGAAAATGTTGAAATAAATGTTATTGATTGTAGTAACATCCAACTTCATTCAGGAAAAGTTGTACCTAAACATGTTTCAAATAAAATCAAGGAAAATGAAGAGAAAGAACCATTGGAACCAGTTAGAGTTAAACCAACAATATAGAAAGAAGAAGAAAAAATAGAACCATAGGCAAAACAATTACCATCATCAAGGATAATTCCATATCCTGAAAGATTCAATACCACAGAAAAAAAATTTGAGTCAGACCTGGTCAAGGAACTTAAAAAGTTAACTATATCATTGCCCTTATTGCAAGCCATTAAGGATATACCAATGATTAAAAGTACTGTTTGAGATTTGTGCGTCAAAAGAGTAGGAAGAAAAAAAAAGCATTTCCTAAGACTGTTCAGGTTGAAGGAAAGATAGCTGATCTCTTGTCTAGAAAACTAGTACCTCCAAAGTATAGTGACCTAGGAAGTCCAGTTATCATAGTTACCATAGGTTCAGTACCAATATCAAATGGCTTAGTATATCTAGGAGCTGCAATAAATGTCATGACCAAGGATATAATGAAACAATTACAGCTCAAACATCTCAGCCCCACATTTATAGTTTTAGAAATGGCTGATAGGTCAGTTGCAAAACCTGAAGGTATCATTGAAGATGTTCCTATAGAAGTTTATTCTTGGGAATTCCCTGTAGATTTTTTGGTTTTATAGCCAATAAATTTAGCACATGGATATCCCATCATTTTGGGAAGACCTTGGCTTGCAACTGCAGCAACCTTCATAGACTGCAGATCTGGAAAAATGACTATTTCAAATGCTATTGATCTAAAACATCTCTTTGTATCCTCCTATAAAACCCTCTAGCAATTTTTTAGGTCAGTTATGGTTACCTGATTTAGATGAATAATTAGAGGAGGTTATTTCCACAGTAGCCACCTTGGTAGTAAGAGAACACACAGAAGACCTCCAAGACACAAAAAAATTAGAAAATGAAACTATCCTAATGAATGTTCTATAGGAACAAGGGTTAGAAGAGGAAGCAGTAAATATCCAACAATTATTAAGGAATGAGGAGAACCAAAAATTTGAAGGTGAACCATCTATACTATTACAGGAAAACTCTATTTCACTACCACATGGGTGGCACCATCACCTAATTTTTCCTTCTCACTGTTCCATACATGATATGCTTCCATCAGGAAATAATGAAACATAAACTTCTTATTTCCTTCCATCTTAGCAGTGTCCTCTTAACTACCTAATCACCAGGTATGAAGAAGTGAATTTAGTCCTTCCAAATACAAAACAAATAGAAGTCCAACCAGGCAAATTTCTAAACATTTACAGTTGGCATACTAGGGAAGGGGAAGAGAAATTGATAGTTGTTTTGTAGAAGCATGTTCATGCTTTTGCTTGGGACTATAAAGATATGTTAGGAGTTCACCTTGATATATGCACCCACAGAATTTATACTGAAGAAGTCAAGCCAGTAAGACAACCCAAGAGAAGACTGAATCCTGCCTTAAGGGATATTGTAAAGGAAGAAATTGAAAAACTTCTGGAGGTAGGATTCATTTACCCAATTTCTGATAGCCAGTGGGTCTCTCCATTGGTTATTGTTCGTAAGAAAAATGGAAAAATGATAGTATGTGTAGACTATAGAGAGCTAAATAAAGTGACATAGAAAGACCATTTTCCATTACCTTTCATAGATCAGGTGTTAGATACCCTTACTGGAAAGAAATGCTTTTGTTTTCTTGATGGATTTAGTGGATATAATCAAATTCAGATTGCACTTGAAGATCAAGAGAAAACAACCTTTACCTATCCATGGGGAACTTTTGCCTATAGGGTTTTACCTTTTGGTTTGTGTAATGCCCTAAAAAAATTTTAGTGAGTAGTTTTAGCAATTTTTTCTGATCTGACTACCAACAGTGTTGAGATATACATGGATTATTTCACAGTATGTGGATAGACTTTTGAATTTACATTAGAAAACCTTGACAAAGTTTTAACTCGCTGTGAAACATACCAGTTATCCTTGAATCCAGAAATTTTTTTTATGATGATGAAGGAAGGAATAGTTCTTGGTCATCACATTTCTCTTCAAGGGATCCAGGTTAATCCAAAGAAGGTGGAAATTATCAAGAACCTTCTTCCTCCTAAAACTCAAACTGATGTCATTAGCTTCCTAGGACACATTGGTTTTTACCGCAGGTTTATTCCTAGCTTTAGCACAATAGCCAATCCCATGTTTGCCTTTTTGACTAAATATTTTGAATTTTCCTAGACTACAAGGTGTCAGGAATCATTTGAAGCTCTGAAAGAAAAATTAGTAACCCCACCTATGTTAAGAGGATCTAATTGGACATTACCATTTCACATACAGGCTGATGCTTCCAATACTGCAATTGGAGCAGCATTAGGACAAATTGACAATGGTGAACACTATGCCATCTACTACATTAGCAAGAATTTAACAAGAGCTGAGAAAAATTATACCACAACTGAGAAAGAATTCTTGGCAATAATTTATGCCATCAACAAATTCAGGCATTACATCACAGGTTATCAAATATTTATTCACATAGATCACATAGCCATTAAGTATTTGATGAATAAGCCTATGGTAAGTGCAAGAATTATTCGTTGGTTACTGTTGCTACAAAAATTTGATATCACTATAATCAACAAACCAGGAAAAGATAATGTTGTAGCAGATTACAAAACACATATGAAGGGGAATTAGTTGAAGACACCTTTCCTGATGAAAAATTATTTGCTATATCAGTCCAATCACCTTGGTTTGTAGATATAGCCAATTACTTGGTCACAGGGAAAGTTCCTCCACATTTCACTTCAAAAAAAAAAACAATTGATCAAACAGAGTTCTTCTTTTGAATGGATCAAGGGTATACTTTTTAAGTGTAGTCCTAACCATGTGTTACGTAGGTGCATCCGAAAGGATGAGGTGTATGATATCCTTAGGGCTTGTCATGATGAAACCTCAGGTGGACACTACTCTATAAAAAGCACAATTAGGAAAATCTTAGGGATAGGATATTATTGGCCATCTCTTCACAAGGATGTGAAAAAATACATCAGGCATTCTAATGCATGCCAAAGAATGGGGAAACCCACTCATACAAATGAAATGCCACTACAACCTCAAATGGTTTTAGAGCCATTTGAGAGGTGGGGGCTTGATTTTGTAGGACCTATTGATCCATCTTCTTAAGGAAAGGTGCATATTCTAGTATGCACTGATTACTTGACAAAGTGGGTAGAGGTGCATGCTTTCAAACATGCTCATGAAGAGAAGGTCACTGATTTCTTGTATACTCAAATTTTTTAGAGATTTGGAGATCCTTGGCCTATCACCACAGACCAAGGACCCCAATTTGCATCTAAAGTCATTGAGGCATTTATAGAATTATATGAAATCAAACATAGAAAATCATCACCTTATCACCCACAAGCAAATGGCCAAGTTGAAGTAACAAAAAGGGAACTAGAATGAATCTTAACAAAAATAGTAGCTTTTCATAGGAGAAACTGGCTAGATAAATTACCTGAAGTAGTGTGGGCTTACAATACTACTTGGAAATCCACTACTAGATTCACACCTTATGAACTAGTCTTTGGTAAAAAGCCCCTCTTACCTATTGAATTTGAGCTACTAACACTACGCACAACATTGGAAATTGGAATTGAATTGTCACAGGCACAGACAAATAGGATTCTGCAGTTGAATGCATTGGATGAACTTAGGTTGGATGCTCTGCACCAAACTGAAGTAATTCAGGAGCAGATGAAGATGTGGCATGACAGTCACATTTAGCAAAGGAAACTTCAACAAGGAGATTGGGCTTTACTATTTGATTCTCGCTATGAGGACTTCCCTGGAAATATGAGAACTAGATGACTTGGACCTTATCGAATTGAAGAGGTATTTGACAATGGTGTAGCTCGGTTATCTCCTATTGATGGGTCATAGAGAAATTTGGTAGTGAATGGACATTGCCTCAGGGTGTACCATACACCTCTGACTAAAGAGGAATTCTTTCAATGGCTTGATAGTTTGGATACACAACAGGTGGAAGAAATTTCCTCTTCCACTTCAAAACAATCAGCATGATCATGGATTTCAAGAAAAAAATAGAAAAATAAAAAAAAAATCAAAAAAATTAGAAAACAAAAAGATGAATAAATTTTGATTATGAATTCCTTCATGAGCATGATTTCAGGGAAATCATGAATTCCTTCATGGGCATATTTAGAATCAAGAAAAAAATGAATCAAGAAAAAAAAAAGAGAAAAGGAGAGGTAAAAAGAAAAAAAAGGAAAACCAAGAAAAATGAATAACTCAGTAGTGAAAACCTTTTCCAAGGCACTACTGGGTTGGTATGCATGAAAACCAATTTTCTGGCATGCATAACCTTGAAAATTTTTGAACCATCATTGTACAAATTCATCAACTACACTTGTTTTGAAATATTGCAGAAAATCTCAGCAAAACATCAACAAAGACAGTTATTCTTCAAAAACTTGCATTAACTTGTTTTAATCAGGTATATATTTCTTACATTTCTTCATTGTAAATGATTGGTATATAGTATATAACAATTAACCATTACCATAAAAGGTATCCATAAGAGTTGGCATACTTAAAACATGTTTTGAGAATGAGAATATTGATTTCTGCCTAATCTTCAAAACAAGAATGCCAAAAATAGTGCCTGCTATCTTCTTCAGATTAATTGTTGTATTGTCTTCGGATTGAAATTGTCTTTGGAATGACAGCAGAATGAATGTTGCACTTTGTATTCGGAATGAAGCTTTGTCTTCGAAATGATGATTTGTCTTCGGAATGAAGCTTTGTCTTTGGAATGATGATTTGCCTTCACAATGAAGCATCATCTTCGGAATGAAGCTTTGTCTTCAGAATGAAGCAGGATTTGTCTTCAGAATGCAGCAGGATTTGTCTTTGGAATGAAGTTCTGATCTTTAAAATGGTGATTTACCTTCGCAATGCAGCTTGATCTTCAGAATGAGAATTTATCTTCAGAATGAGAATTTATCTTCAAAAAGAGGATTTGTCTTCAGAATGGGGATTTATCTTTGGAATGAAGATTTGACTTTGCAAAGAAGCATGATCTTCGGAATGAAGACTTGTATTCAGAATGAGGTTTTGTTTTTGCAATAAATCATAATCTTTGGAAATAGCATTCAATATAACATATCCACGTGGCATCCAAGGAAGAAAAGAAATATGATCAAATACAAATTCTTTTGGCTGCATACGATAAATGAACATGTGTCAGTTAGGATATGGTTTGTTTTTGCACCCATTTAGAAAGTACCAGAATCATGGAGGACGTGACCAACAGTATGCCACCATTTTTTGATGTTAATAAACATGTACATGAAAGTCCACAGGCAAAATAGAAAAACTAAAAATGAGTAAGGTGGATCTAACGGCAAGGACATCTGCACAACCATTGATGGACATGTGTTCTAAGAAAAAATAGAAACAGGTGCCACCCTTCTTTCTAAAGACATATTTGCTAGCGCAAAATGACTACGAGGTACAGTGCTCAGATTACGGTTCATTTCGAAGAACAAAAATAGGGCAATTGAAAACTTGGAACCAAACCCTACAAATCTGCAAACACCAGAAACTAGAGATCCAAAAAAGGAATAGCAGAAAAAGTGAGCAGTTTTTAACATACCAAGATAGGAAAATGGGGAAAAAAATGAAAATGGAACCAGCGGATACCACCCACATCCAGGAAAATCTAGTAGTGTTGTAGATTTTTGAAGATGGAGGGCTTATGTCATTTTTGGATAAGTTTAATGGGTCCTCTGAATATTTGGCTAGCATGTTCGCCCACACATTCAAAAACAACCGGGCACACATTAACGACATGACCATTGAGGTAACCCCTAAATTTTTGAGTCAAATTACTGAGATGCCATTAGAAGGTCTTCCAATTTCTAAGTCTGGCAAAAATACATTGGCAAATATAGTTAATCAAAATTTGGAAGAAAATGATAGGGAGCCAAAATATTTAACACACAATAACACATGCAAGGGGGTAAAAAGGGCCATCTTGTAGGAACCCTGGGATGAAGTGGCCACATGGGTAATTAAATTTCTAACTTGTGAAGGGTAGTATGTATTGTTGTCAGGGCATCATATAAAAATTTTAAACCATCTCAGACATGGTAGGCAACAACCATACGTTAGGGTAAATATTCCCCTATACCTGCACCAAGAATTGAAAAACATGGCAAAAAGATATCAGGAAGGAGAAGGGAGCCTTCGCCACCATGGTCTCATAAAACTAGTTTGCCAGCACCATTTTAGAGGAAACCCTAGGAGCTTTGATAGGTTTTACTCTACCTTAAATGATGTAATTTTTGGAGATGAGGATGAGGAGGAAGAAACAGATACTGCTGATGTTGTTGTAGAAGAAGAAACAACTATTATAGAGGCTGTTGTAGAATATGAAATAGAAATTGATGTAGAAGTTTTTGCAAAAAAAGAAACACACCCAACAGCAGCAGCATAAAACCTTGCTCCAGAACATTCAACTTCACGAGCCAAGAAGCAAAAGAAAATAGGGTCTGGAACTGGCAGTAGAACAAAAAAATAGAAGAAGTTCCATTTTTCTAAAGTTGTAACTAATTTATCAGAATAGGCAAGTGAAGCACCTAGACCAACAGGGGAAGAAACAACAAAGGAAACATAAGCATCTGAAATTGACCCCAAAACCCCTGCTATCACCAGAAAACAAAGCAAAAATAAGAAGTTTGAATTTGAAACTAGGAGGTCTACAAGACTCCACTTGAGGGAAATGGTAGAACATGTCATAGAATAAGAAGGTGGCCAAAGCAGTCTAGATGTCATAGAAATACAACCAGCCCCTAAAAACTTTCCAAAATTCCTTGAAAAGATAATTGAGGAAGAGGCTGGGTAGGATAGCTTGGAGGTGGCTACAGTTCAATAGGCCACAGAAATGGTAGATGTAATTATAGAAAGTTTCATAGAGCCTCCTGAACAAGAGCAGATAGATGTTGTAGAGGAAGAGATAGCTATTGAGCAGCCAACTACAACTGACTTGTCTGCATCAGATTCTAAAGTAGAAATATAGGAAGCCATCACAGAGTAGCTGAGAGCAGCAAGGAGTGTTGTTAAAACACAAACTAGATGGATTGAAGAGAGAGAAAACATCATTGAGATACAGGAAAGAAAAATTGTAGAGTTACAACAGGAAGTGGTAGAATTGAGAGAAAGGTTGTCATAGTCTAAAAAATATCCAACTATATCCATTGATGAGGATGATTTGGCTCAATTGCTTATGGATTTATCTAGGGCATATGACTTTGTTGAGGCAGACATAGGTGCTCATTTTCAAGAAGCACCCTTTCATTATGAAGCATTACCTTATCATTCTGAATATGCTTCATAATTGGCAAAAAGCATAGCAAAAAATATTGGATATTGAGTCACCAACACAGGAACAGTCCAAGTAGCAGCATGAAATTATTCAAGTAAGTACTTCTATTGATATCCCTGTATTTCAAACTGTTACATCATCAGTAGAAATAGCAGATAAGGGGGTGCAAGTGGAATTATTGTATGATGACAACCCAATAGAAATAGCAAAAAAGGGGGTACAGGTAGAATTACTGTCAGATGATCAACTAGTAGAAGTGGCAAAAAAAAGGGTTCAGGTAGATCTACTACCTAGAGTTCCACCTGTAGTCAGACCACCTAATACTGTGTCCCTAGAACAATACAATGCAGACATAGCCAGTTGGGTGATTAGATATGAGAAGATTGCCACTAAGACTGAAAAATTCAAATTAGAAGGAAAATAGCTAGAGTCCAAGGAAACCGAGATTCAGGCATTGAAAGAAAAGGTGTTTGATTTATGTCAAATTGCTGAATTTTTAGTCCAATTCAAATGGCCAGCCAGATTTTACAGTCTTATTCTGAAGGAGAAATACCTCATATTGCAGGTCATGAGGATTATCTCAGGTCTCCCATATAAATTGGACACAACTACAGATTTCCTGGAAGCATACTTTGACAGCCTTATTAAGTAGAAAAATCTCCTATGTGAACTATTTTTACATAACTTCTTTATTCCAGAAGAAGTATAATTTCATCCTCAAATCTACATTAGAGATGTTCAATTGAGGGCATTCATGTCCACCTTGTAGAATCAGTTTTATTGGGACCAGGAGAAAAGGTAGAATAAAGAAATTGAAACAAGAGCTGAATTATTAGTCAAAGCAATTCAGCCGAATCACCCAATTATCACTAGAAAACACTTCACCATGATGAACAAGGATGATGTAAAGAGAATGTACTTGACAAACTTGAGGGACTGTGTGAACAGATTCCAAAAATTTTGTAATGACAATTTTGTGCCAGCATTATCGATGCCGCAGAAACAGATGGACTGAACTTTCCATGTCTTTACAGAAAAGAGAACCCATCTCCCCCATCAACTTAGAATGGTCCAGAAGAAGGGCAGAAGGAGTAATATAGTTGATTGAAATCATGCAACATAATTGGATAGATCTCAAATTTAGGCCTCAAACCATCATCACTCCAATTCCATTCTACTTTGAAGAAGATGCCCAACTTGATGAACAGTTTGAAGAATGGCTCAGGAACCTTTAGGAGAAAAAGGGATATTATATAGGCAAACAAATTTTCTATAGGTCATGGAATTTGACCATGGACATATGTGATTCCATAGCCCAATAGAATGCATGAGGACATGCATCAATATAAGTTGGGGAGAAAATGATGAGGCCTGAAAATGCCTCAATCATAACATGTTTTGAACACTGAAATTACCTACAAACTCTTGTGTTTAATCTAATATGCTAGTTAAGTTAATTCAATATGTTGTGTATTAACTATTTGTGTGATAAATGTATTTGAAATACTATATTCTAATTTTTATAGCTTTTTGCATAAGTTTTATGTTATTTTGTTATGACTTGTTAAATGAGATATGCTTAGGTTGATAGCAACATTTCACTAATCATGTTTTGATATGTCTCAAGCATTTATTTTACCTAAATCTGGCAACAGTGCAAGCAAACTATTACTGTGCAGCAAAAACTGGTTTTTCCTATGTAAATTCCAACCAGTTGCCAATGAATGGCAAGGCACGGAATTCACATATGGAAAGAGATGAAGACCATTGGAACCTGATCCTGAGAAATAACCCACATGAGAAATGCAGATGAAATTATTTAAAGAGCACACATTTGTTCATTCTGAAGTCTCTTTGGACTAACAGATATCTTCAAAATGAGAAAACACAATGTCTTCAGAATGAGCAGATCTTCGAAATGAGAATTGCAGTATCTTTGGAATGAGCCACTTATATTCGAAATGAAAATAGAATGTGCTTTTTGACTTGTTGACCAATTTCTAATGCTGGAAAAATGGAAATAAATATTAAAAAAGGTAAGGGAAAATATCTCCCATCTGATTTTGCCATCCTTGCCGACCAAAGCCACCATTTATGGAAAGATCAAGTTTGATCTTCTTCTAGGATAAAACCAGGAATTGTTGCAGCATAATAGGATTAGTTATTTTGAGATATTCTCATCTTGTTAGAAGATATTAGGACATCTGTAAATATGGATACCGTTCATATTGAGCTAGTAGGAGGTAGAGGATAGAGAAAGGAAAGAGTAGAGAAATATAAAATAGGCAATAATCAGGAAAGTGACGTTACAGTTCTGTAATAGGTTTTTAGCAAAATTATTGTAATCATGTTCTTGAATCAATAAAGTGTACTATTTCTATTTCATATTGCTTGTAAATGAGTGTGAGTAAGATCTATAAAGAGAGAGACTCATACCTTCTTCTGGACAAGGAGGCTGGCCACTTCCAGACCTAGGAGGAGGACTAATAGCAGGTTTTTATTCTGATTTTGCTGCAATAGAATGAGTTGTAGAACTTATCATTTCATTCCTTTGTAAACAACTAATGATATTTGCAATCTTAGCTTATTTTATGTTTTATGATTAATGGTTTGGTTGTAATCTCCACTTTCAACAAAGCTTTCAATTTATTTGCAGACTGTCATTTCCAAAATTTACTATTTTCTATAATTTCTTGCATTTTATGTTTTGTTTTCAACCCTTGCATAGAAGATTTACAACCTTCTATTAAAGAGCCTCGATAGGGTTTCATTTCTATGCTATAATTAGGTTTTCATTGCTGCAAAAGTAAATAGATTTCTTTTCTGCAATATAATTAGGTCTTATTCTGCAATTGTAATTAGGATTTCATTTCTGTAGTTAATGATTAGTTTCCATTACTACAACTTAGATTAAGGTTTAATTTATGCAATTTAGAGATAGGAATGTCCTAAATCCTCCATACAATTAGTTTCACCAATAAGACCTGTTGCTCTAGATTGACCTAAGTTATAACCCTGTTCACCCCTTCTTTCATAAATAGCCTTGTACACTGCCCTGGATTGATAAATTCATTGAGAATTAATGATGTGTATAATTACTACGCATCATTCACTACCTCAAAAATGCAATAAGAGCAAGTTGTTTATTTTATAGAAGTTGTGGCCTATCATGATTGGCTTTCCCAACTGCGAGAATTCCTGAAGCTCGAAATAATACCTCAAGGTTTGTCACATACAGAAAGATGAACATTTAAAAAAAGAGCAACAAGATACATTTTTCTATGAGAAATCCTCTATAGAAGAGGATATGATGGAGTATTTCTCCGTTGTCTTGTGCCCTAGGAAATAGCTTGGGTACTTTCACAAGCTCACGACGGAATATGTGGAGGCCATTTTAGTGGCATGGCCATCATTAATCACATATTGATAATGGGTTACTATTGGCCCACAATGGAAAAGTACTACTATGAGTATGACAAGAAATGTAGTAAGTGCCAGCATCATGCAAATCTAATGCACTTACCATCGCAAGCTTTAAAGCCCATCCAGGCAGCATGGCCATTTTCACAATGGGGACTAGAATTGATTGGGAAGATCTCACCCCCGTATTCATGCCAACATAAATTCATCATAATAGCCACAGAATAATCCACTAAATGGGTAGAAGTGATCCCCTTAACATCAACAAGTGGACCAAGGATTACGGAGTTTATACTCCATAATATCATAAGTTGTTTTGGGGTCCCTTCTAAGATAATATCGGATAATGGGCCATATTTTAAAAACAAAAATATGCATGATTTAATGAAAAAATATCATATTCACCATAGCTTTTCAATGCCTTATTATCTGCAAGCAAACAGGCAAGCATAAGCCTCAAAAAAAATAATAGTCTCCATTTTGAAGAAGACAGTGCATGAAAATCACAAAGATTGGCACATGCAATTACCTCTTGCGCTATAGGCATACAGGACTAGTATACGGATGCCCACTGGGGCAACACCATTTTCACTAGTATATGGCACTAAAGACATCATGCCTTTAGAGTTGGAAATCCTGACTCTACGCACAACACTAAAAGACTTCATAGATGATGAAGTTGTGTGGCAAGGCCACCTTGATAAATTGATGCTTCTTGATGAATGTCTAGTCAATGCTTTAGAGCATCTCCATGTTTACCAATATCGCCTTGTGCAAGCTTACAATAGTAAAGTCCACCTAAGGCAATTCAAGGTTGGAGATCTAGTTCTCAAAGAAAACTAGCAGAATTCAAATATGTCGTCGCATCTATGAGATAAGTTCACGGTAAACTGGATAGGTCCATACATGATTTCACAAAGAGTTGGGCTTGGAGCATATCGCCTTATATCATTAGATGGTGTTGAAGAGCCTGAACCTCTCAATATCATTCACTTAAAGGCATTTTACACATAAAAACACAAAAACATTCAAATATTTCATAAAACACAAAAACATTCAAATATTTCATAAAACATCAAAAAAATTCAAATATGTCAAAAATAAAAAACATTCAAATATGTCAAAAATACAAACAAATCATAAAAATATAAAATTTAAAAATTCAAATCAAAGGCTCCAAGGGTAATTCAAGCCGCTTGGTCAAAAATCAAATCAAAGGCTCCAAGGGTAATTCAAGTTGCTTGGTCAAAAATCAAATCAAAGGCTCCAAGGGTAATTCATACCGCTTGGTCAAAAATCAAATCAAAGGCTCCAAGGGTAATTCAAACCGCTTGGTCAAAACAATAATAAAATAAAAGGCTCCAAGGGTAATTCATATCGCTTTGTCAAAAATCAAATCAAAGGCTCCAAGGGTAATTCAAACTATAGACACCAAAACATCACTAATCTGATTATGCAAATACAAGCACTGATCAATTTGGCATACATAGCCCCTAGGGCAGCCCCTAGAGGTTAAACAGTGGTCCTAACCACTCCCAAATCAGTTTTGGAAGGTCAAAGGTCAATTTGGCACCTTTTAAGCACTTTGATCCCTACTCGTCCCACCCTAGGACGATTATAATCCTATTAGAATCCTATTCGTCCCACCTTAGGATGATTAGCAGCAATCATCCCACCCCGAGACGATTAGCAGGTTTGACTGGCAAAAAGTCAAACCTCGATAGGTCCACCACTCAACTGTGCCTTCAGGGCATGTAATTGCGAGGAATAGCTTCAAATCAGAGAGAGTGACTTCAATCAAGCATGCCCTGATCATGGAGGCCTCATGCAAGGAGACTCTAAATCAAGGAGGAATCTTCTCTCCCAAAAAAGGCATGGCAAGCCAAGTGGCACCCTCGCATGCACATTCAAAGAGAGAGACCCTAGATCTATAAAAGGGTGAGCATCCTCACCCCAAAAAGGAGATAGAGCTGGACCATTTGGATCAATGGAGTGCTACCAAATTATACCCACATTCCCCTTTATGCTTCTTACATCCATAATTTCTCTTTTGGAAGAGAGGTTATCGGGTGAACACTAGGAACACAATCCTGACCCAAAACCCAAGCAATAAGCCACAATCCCACACCAAATTTGTTGACACAACCACCTAGGAGGTTTTGGACCCATACCAAATGGATTGGTGTCAAAACCAGACCCCAAACGACGAGCGTCCTGCCCTTGGGTGCCCCCCAAACTGCCATAGTCCTAATTGGCTCACCCCAGAGTGATTAGAAATCCATGAAGAATTTCTCTACTATTATTTTTGCATTATGTTCCATTTGGTTTACTTATGCTTTTGTTCAAGTTTCATTGCATTCTGACCTGATTTGACTGTGTTTTTATCATTTTACGCATTTACTAACATATAGGAAGTGCTTTTGGATACAAGACAATATGGGAAAAATCTTCCAAATATGACCTTCTGGGTCATCCCAAAATGCCCCTTTTAGCCTAAAACCAAGTTTGCAAGAGTTTTGGAGGCCTCTGGATAGGACATTTGGAAGGTTGCCTTTGCATGTTTTGTGACAGTCCTAATTGGATCACCCCTAAGTGATTAGAAATCCATGAAGAATTTCATGACTGTTCCTTTTGCAATGTGTCTTTGATGATGTTTTCATGCTTCTATCAAAGTCTAGGTTCATTATGACATGTTTTGATCATCGTTTTGCTATTTTATACATTAACTAGCCGGATGCCCTAGGGATTGCCTATTTTCCTTCCATCTGCATGTGCTATTAACTATTTGCTATTTCTATGAGCACAGGATCTCACCACTAGGAACACTAGAAGGGTAGTAAGGAACACATGAACACACGGACACAAGTGGCAGTGACGTTTGGCTCACCCATTTCAAATGTGGGCATGCGGAGGACATTGGAAGCGCACCATCCGTTGATGTAACAAACTATATCAAACACTCCAAGCCCTAGATAGGGGGGAGATGTATTATAACTGGATTGAAAGAAACATTAATAAAAAGATGCCCCACTTTGTTTTGCTTACATCTAGTTTAATTTATGCATCTTTCCTTCATGCATTGCTTTTCTCGCATTCGTAGGACTTAGCATTTGTGTATCAATTTTTGTTTGCACCATTGGTATGGGATGTCGTCACCCCGCATTTGGATTTTAGTGGCGATCATGGTGGGACCCTATCCCCTGCTATTGGGATCAATTTTTTGATAAATTTTTTTATGTTTTTCTTGCAGGTGTTACTCATTTGGGCATTGGACTGCTACTCGTGCCACCCTGTGATGAATACAAACTTGGAATTCATGCCACCCCAGGATGAATACAAATTCATCTCACCCTAGGATGAATACAAACCTGCTATTCATCCCACCCTGGGATGATTAGCTCTCTGTGCATTTTTTGAACATAAACTCAAAGGCATCTGGTTTGGGCAGAGAAGAGGTAGGTTTTTTGAACATCCTCTATGTTTTTCTGTTTCTGTCTCTGCAATTTTTCTATTTTCTTTGCTTGCATACGGAATTTAGCTGCATTTTTTATTTCTTTGTGCAAGTAAAAGGAACCACACACACCACATAATAATATTAACATCAAGGAGTTTGTCATAAAACCCCAACACTTGATCAAGACCAACGGTGGATTTTGCATACATAACCCTAATCGTGACTATTGCTAGATGTAAATCCTAATGAAAGCTGACCAAGTGTAGTGCGGGTGATTCCCAATGCATGAGGATAAGTATTCTATGGTAGGTGTCAAAAATAGAATGATTCCCCTTCCGTACCGCCTATGTTCCATGTACTATTCTGCTCTCGCGTACCAATAGTTTCCCTCATGTAAGGGCGGGTATATTGAGAGGTTCGGTATAATGACCTGGTAGTGGTATATTGAAGGGGTGACTATTTTGGAGATATAAGAGCCCTCATCATGCATGAATAACAAAATTTTCTTTACACGGTTTGCATAATAAAAATCAAAACACACTGAACCAGATTTAGGACACACTTTTAATCTGTAAACGAGATAATCATTTCTTTGTTTGTGTGGTCCCCTTTCATTTGGTGTAGCATAAAAAATTGTAAAGGAGATAAAAACATCCATATCTTGTAGAGAACCACCACCATGGTGTATACCTGTGCCAAGCCCAATCACAGGAAGAAGCTATGGAAAGTGTACAAGGAGGTACCAGTCACCTCCGTTATAGTCCCAAGGACTTGGTTATACCACCTTGGCAGCCTGACCCAAAAAATAGTCCACACTATGCCACTACAAAAAAGTACTATAGAGGCACCCCTTTGGGGGGCATTCCCATTCAACACAGACCCTTTCAAGAGGATCACATACAAGGGAAGGCTCCCTTAGATGCTCATTATGAGTGGCCACTGTGCGATGAAGTGCTAGAGTAGCATAGGGTTCACAAGGAGGGACCACATGATTATATCATCCCCCCTCTACCCCTCATTATTGTTAGAACCAATAGACCAAATCTAGAGCGCAAGGCTCTTCAGATAGGGCGAGCCAACTCTACCCATCCCTTTCACATGTATGAAAGGGATCATGAGGAAAACAAGTACATTCCTTAAGAGCAAAACATTGCGTGGGAGCAATGCGTCTCCGCACCTGCTAATTATCAAGATCACCTATTAGGGCTAGAGCCTTAGGTGAATACCGCTAACCTCGATAGAGGAAAGTGACCCATAGATATCTCGGATCACCACGACCGAGATAGACATGTAAGGGAGGCATCTAGGCCTCATAAACATAGGATGACAAAACAAATTGACTTGGCATTTGCCAAACATACCACCCGACAAGCACAAATCACATAGCTTAGGCAATATTAGCAGTAGTTAGAGCAACTGTATCATCTTAACAAAGAGTGCATTCAACACTATATGGATGAATTACTCTAGAACAATATGCATGAGAGGATTCCAACCCCTCGCATGCATAGGACAAAGATTTATGAGAGGCACAACCCCTTGGTGCAAGACAAGGCTCCACGACCTTATCAAGTGTTGCCTCCAAGACCTCTGAGACCTGAGCGGGAGGCCACCCCTAGAACCAATGATGGGTGCCTTCCTCGGGCACCCGTCCATGTTTATAGGTCACACCTAGAAACTCCCCAAGAATCCTATGAGGAATTTGAGCAAGAAGAAGAGCGGGCTGAAACACCTTACCAAGGCAGGGGGGCCGCTACTCGGCTACCCCTCCATATGCCTCAGGTTCCTCATAATGCACAATGGGAACAAACCAAAGAAGAGGAAATAAAATCCTATGATGCATACAAAGAGCTGCTAGAGTGCTTAGAGTCTATGGAGACCAAGAATTCAGGGCCCCAAAATCCCACCTAATGCCAGCTCAGTCACCCTGTGCATCCTTCAGTTCCAGCACCCCCATACCCCGACCACTTCAAAATGCCTCAATTGGCAATTTTCAGAGGGGATGAGGATGCCCAAGAGAACATAACAAGGTTCTTGAGTCAAAGCTTTGGCATTCAAGACAATGATGCATTACTTCTGAGAATGTTTATAACCACGTTCGTAGGTCCTACCTCGAATTGGTTTACCCAATTTTTGAAGCATAGCATCAACAATCTAGACCAGCTAGTGGATGCATTCCTTGAACGTTTTGCCTTCAAAACCAAGAATAAGGTATCCTTAAGTGACCTAGCTAGCCTTAAGTAGTATGATGATGAGACCATAGCCACTTATGGGAATCGGTGGAGGACATTGCTTTCAAAGCTACCTTACCTCCCTCCCATGGCTGACATGACTCAAATTTTTTCAAAGAGTTGCATAAGGTCGATCTTTGTGCTATTGTAGCTGTAGCAATATGCCACCCTAGAAGAAGCCCTAGCACAAGCTAGGATAATTGAGGAGATCAAAATTCAAGACGGTGATATTGCCAAGCCACACAAGAAAGAGTGGACCAAAAATACCAAAATTGGGCCCACGCAATCAAAACCTGCCATGGTCAATCAGGTTGCCATAACTATACCACCGCCTACACAAACGATATAGCTCCCAAAGGCTAATTATCAGGTAGTTCATCCTACTAACTATGAAAATGAAAACCACAGGCAAGAGCAAAATTAGTAGCGTCACCCTAAGTGATAATTCACACAATTCACAGAGTCTAGAGACTCCTTGTTTGACCGCTTGTTCATGGAAAACCTGATAAACTTACCAAAAACTCAACCCATAGATCCCAACACGCCAAAACCCAAGGGCTATAGGGAAGATTTATATTGTAGATTCCACCGATAGAAAGGACATGACATCTTCAGTTGTTGGAAATTCAAAAACTTGGTGCAAGACTTGATAGACAACAAAACGCTCGTGGTAGACAATCCCGTAGCGCTGAGCAACCAACAGATGGACGTCTTCAAAGACCCCTTGCCTACCCATGACATGCAGGAAAAAACTATACAAGTGAATGAGGTGACACAAAACTGCCCCATGCAAGGGTATGTAGGGATGATAAGCATCGTGACGCAGAACAAAAGATACCCAAATGCGACTGCACCCACTGTAGCTACAGGAAATGTTCCATCAATGTCGCAACCTCCACAACACCCTACGCAACCTCCCCTACCTAGACTAGTGTCCATGATTTGGACTAAGCTTACTCAAATTTTATGAACCACATCGTCTAGGTTCTCCATCCATGAGCTCATCCAATAATCACCACCCCATCGGGAATATTTGATGGATATACTCAAAGC
This sequence comes from Wollemia nobilis, assembly GCA_028583015.1. Taxonomy (NCBI): domain Eukaryota; kingdom Viridiplantae; phylum Streptophyta; class Pinopsida; order Araucariales; family Araucariaceae; genus Wollemia; species Wollemia nobilis. Next base: position 11,907,994 of record JAQPPZ010017052.1, read on the forward strand.
CATTGAGCTACAGCCCCAAGAACCCAATTCTTTCAACAACTTTGTGGGACATGTGAGACAATTCACCGAACCGGTTATAACCTTCAAGGAAGATGAACTAAAATCGATGACTAGTGATATGGTGGATCCACCCTTGCACGTCATCACACGGGTCAATAGGATTCCATTCAAGAGGGTGTTGGTGGACACTGGCTCATCCAATAATATAATCATGACTGCGGCATTAAAACATCTTAAGCTGCCAGTATCCCACATCATGGCGTCCACCTACACTCTTCGAGCATTCAATGACACGTTATGCTCGACGGTTGGCACAATTGTTGTGCCCATCCAAGTAGGACAAAAGACCATTTCTACGTTGTTCCACATCCTTGAGGGTGATATGGCCTAAAATATCTTGCTAGGCTAGCCTTGGATCAAGGACATGAAGTGTGTCCCTTCGATAGCCCATCAGTGCCTCAAGTACACACATGAAGGGCAAGTACATGTAGTCCCAACATACTTAGAGACCTTCAATTTTTACAATGAGATACAACTGATGCCACAATCGACCCTCCCATCGACACATTTGGACTTTCAATTGAATCTGTCCACTCAAGGTCCGATTCCACCTACATCCCCACTATTGAGTCCCTCAAGTAACCGACTTGGCCCATCTTTGTCATCTATCCCTTCACTAACAATGCCACCTATGGTTGCCACACCGAAGGACAATGATAATAAGCCCCTAAAGGAGGCACCACCATTAGTCTCAACCATCTCTAATGAAGAGGTTCCTAGCCAAAGGGAAGTTGAGACACCTGATTCACCCCACATGGAGTGGACTTAGGAAGAAATCTCATTCCCTCCCCCTTAATCATCAATGATTACTATTGAAATGGCCAATACGGGCATGGGGGAGTACCTAGTGTAGAACATAATGGCAAAACTTGCACTTGAATCCATGCAAGACATGGGGAGACCTCGCCTCCCCATAAGAACTATCTTCCCTTTCGGTTACCCACCAAATCAGACAAACTTTGTGTATGGGGGCCTTGAGAATGGCCTGGAACCCTACCTACAAGAGGAAGAGGACGAAGAGCCATTTACTGAGAATGTTGACTATCTATCCAACCCAGAATTTGCCTTGAAATACCTTAACCAATGTAATTGGCATGGATATGGATTGGGCAGATATGAACAAGGAATGCATGTTCTTTGTCAACCAAGATACCAGATGTCATATGACAAATCAAGAGTACATTTCAACCACCCTTTGCCACTCGATATATTGGTAGAAACCATGCAAGGCCTAGGGCTAGGCAACAAGGATGGTTTGGCACAAGATCCATATGCCAAACCCAACACAACATATACATTGGGGGACTATCTCCCATTGTTAACAACACACCTTGTTGACCTCAACAACCCTTCCCCTTTGATCAAGAAAGAGGAAAGTTCAAGGGATAACCTCCAAGAGAGTTATGAACAAGATCAAGTAGAGTCTTCTAAAGATGAGTTAGCTTACGAGGTAGCACCCTCGAACCCTTTTGAATCTGATAGCAATCACTCACAGGTGATGCCCATCGATGATTATCAGGAGGACTTCATGACAATGTTCCCCTTGAATGCTCCAATTGAGCAATTGCCACCTCACAAGAATCTAACCCAACCACAGAGAGCGAAACAACCCGGATGGGACCAAATCAACTTGCTTGAACAAAATGAGCCTCCCATACCGACCATTATGCCAAGTGATCAAGAAATGCCCAATGGGAGGCTATACCAAAAAGAAGAGCACATAGTTGTTGGAGCTAATGAAGGCCTATGGATCTTCGATAATGACTATGAGGATGAGACCGATATGGCATATCTCAATCACATAAGGCAACAAGAATACTCCATATACATTAATGGTATGTTCGAACAACTGAACATGGGTCCAAGGCATAGGTGGCATTTAAATCAAGAACAGTTAAACCAAGTGCTTCATCCACCACTTCAGGCATACAGAGAGCACCCCCCACCTAGAGACCCTATAGAGCCACCAGTGCCAAGGGTAGACCATATCCTTCTGTTCATGCATAGGGATGATCCTTTTGTGCTAGTACCCATAGAGGCAGATTTGGGGCATAAGGATCACCAAGGATGTCCAAGTCAACACCCACATAGTAATGGAGACCAAATTCATTCCATAAACATGATCTCCATTGATTTAACTACCCCCATCCATAACCCAGCCAATCCAACATGACCATTATATCTAGACCTAGATGCCATAGCCTAGGATCATGTTGAATCACCACCATCCCCATCTAAGTAATGGCCTTATGGTGGGATGTTCCATTTCACCCTAGGACAGACTCAGGATATCTTCCATGCTGAATAGAAACCCAATGTTCCCAATGCAGATCTAAATTCAACAAATGATATCCACCTGATCCTAACTCCACACCAGTTGGAGGACGGATCCCACATGTCAGTCAAAGAGACGATTGATGTTGACATCGGTTCTGATCAAATGAATCCGTAAATCATCAAGCTAGGGGTAATTTTATTCCCCGAAGTGCAAGCCAATTACATTGCCCTTCTTAAAGAGAAGAAGGAGGTTTTTGGATGGTCCTACAAAGACATGCCAGTGCTAGACCCGCAGCTAGTCACACATAATTTAATGCTTGATCTGACAGTCAAGCTAGTCAAGCAAAAGCTACGTAAGATGCACCCAACAATGGCCTTGATGGTCAAAGATGAGCTACAAAAGTTGTTGGATGCATAGTTTGTCATCTGTGTGGATTACCCACCATGGCTGTCCAACATGGTACTCATCAAAAAGCTGGACGGGAGGATTATCATATGCACTAATTTTTGGGATTTAAACAAAGCGAGTCCCAAGGATGATTTCTCCTTGCCTAGCATTGATGCATTGGTAGACGTTACAGCAGGCCACAAAATGCTTTCCCTCATGGATGGTTTCTCGGGATACAACCAGATTTGTATCAATCCCAATGATCAACTAAATACGGTGTTCACAATGCCTTGGGGAACATTTTGTTTTAAGGTCATGCCCTTTGGCCTTAAAAATGTTGGCACCACCTACCAACACGCTATGACATACATCTTCCATGATCACATGCATAAAACTTTGGAAGATTATATGGATGATTTGTTGGCCAAATATCTTTTGTGCCCAGATCATCTCGATGACTTACGCAATATCCTTGATCACCTCATCAAACACAAAGCTAGGCTAAACCCCAAGAAGTGCGTATTTGGCGTCACATCTAGAAAACTCTTGGGTTTCATAGTCTCAAAATGAGGCATTGAGGTAGATCCAAACAAAGTCAAGGCAATCCTTGATATGCTTCCACCAACCACCATCAGGAAACTAAGAAGCTTGTAGGGTAAGGTTGCATCAATCAAGCGCTTCATAGCACAGTTATCTGACAAGTGCCGACCCATGAATAAATTATTACACAAGGGGGTAGCATTTCATTGGGATGACGAGTGCTAGTTTGCCTTCGATGACATCAAACAATACTTGGCTTCATCGCCAGTATTGGCATCACCTAGACTAGGAGTGTTGTTCTACTTATACATCTCAGCTATCGAGGTGGCACTGGGTGCCATGCTAGCCCAGAAAATGAATTACATAAAGAATAGGCTAATTATTATCTTAACCGCACCCTGGTTAGTTATGAACTTAACTATGCATACATTGAGAAGCTATGCTTGGCAGTGGTATTTGCCACCAAAAAGCTATGCCATTACATGCTAAGCAATACGACGTATGTTGTGTCTAAGGAGAATCCATTGCGATACATGATGAGTTGTACTTATCATAGTAGTCGCACGGTGAAATGGATCATGTTGTTGATGGAGTTTGACATCGAATTCATTGGACAAAAGTCCATCAAAGGTCAAGTCATCATCGATCAACTAGTAGAGGCTCCTCTCGAAGACGATCAACCTCTGACCATAGAGCTACCCAATGATGGGGTCTTCCATGTCTCAGAATCACCATATTCTGATGAGCTTGAATAACAGGCTGACATAACCTTATTTTTTGATGGTTCTAAATGTGAGCAAGGAGGTGGTACGAGAATCATATTTTTCACATCGTAAGGGGCTCCAATGCCTTTATCATTTAAACTTGATTTCTCATTCACCAATAACAATGTTGAATATGAAGCCTTGCTCATAGGTCTTCAGACAACCATGACCATGAACATCAAACGCTTGAATATATTTGGTGATTCGTTGTTAATTTTCAACCAAGTGAAATGGGTATTCCAATGCAAATGCCCAGTTTTGTAGGCCTACAAATCCCTTATGGACAAATTCTTGGCAAAGCTTGAATGGTATGACATCGAGGCCCTCCCTCAATCATCAAATAATTTTGCGGAAACTATGGCCTCCTTGGGGTCACTAATCTCGCAAGACCCTTTTGTTGAAATGACAACCATTCAAGTCAAAACATTATCGCAATTCATGATGGAGTGTGCAAGATCTGACATAACACCAGGAATCCACCTAATCCATATTGAACCATCTCAGGATAGGTTCTATAGAATCCATGATAGTCTGAATCATGCCAACTGGGGGTATTTGTTCTCCCCAAATCCTCTTGATAGCAACACAATGCTATTTCTACAAGTTCTTTCCCGATCAGCTTTTTCTAGGGATAAACTTTCAAGAGGGATCAGCCATTCATACCATAAATGTTTCTAATCAGTAGGATTGGTACACACCCATAAGATACTATCTCAAGTTAGGTAGCCTCCCACTTGGATTGTCGCACACCATGAAAATATCATTCAAACAAAAAGCAACAAAACATGTCTTGCTAGGAGAAATATTGTATTGTCGGAGCTACGAAGGGATCCTTCTTTGTTGCTTGGACCAACAGGAGTCCACTTGGGTGATCACCCAAGCACATGATGGTATGTGTAGTGGCCACTTTAGTGGTATGGCCATCGCCAAGCGCATTATTCACATGGGTTATTATTGGCCATATTTAGAGCGAGATTGTTGTGCATATGTACGAAAGTGCATGAAGTGTCAACACCATGCTAATTTGACACATGTACCTTCTTAGGCCTTGCAACCGATCCAATCAGCTTGGCCGTTCTCGTAGTGGGGTTTATATCTAATCGAAAAGATCTCCCCTGCGTCATCAGGTCATCACACATTCATCATAATGGACATAGAGTACTTCACCAAGTGGGTGGAAGCAATTTTGCTTACCTCTACGACTGGGCCCCACATTGCGGAGTTTATTTTACATAACATCATATGTCATTTTGGTATTCCATCCAAGATCATCTCGGATAATGGGACGTCATTTAAGAACAAATATGTGCGTGCTTTGACAACAAAGTACAAAATTTAGCATAATTTTTTGACACCCTATTATCCATAGGTAAATGGGCAAGCAGAGGCATCAAACAAAATGCTAGTTGCCATCCTTAAAAAGATAGTCATAGATAGTCATAAGGATTTGCACATTAAAATACCACTTGCTCTTTGGGCTTATCGCACTAGCATTTAGACGCCCACTAGGGCAACTCCATTTTTGTTGGTGTATGGCTTCGATGCAGTCATGCCTCTCGAGTTGGAAATACATTCCCTGCACATATCAATGCAAGAGTTCATCGATGATGACATTGCATGGTAGGCTCGGTTAGACCATCTTATGTTGCTTGACGAATGACGTATCAATTCTCTTGAGCATTTATGTATCTATCAAGAGCGGCTTAAGAAAGAATATAACATGAAAGTTCACCTGAGGGACTTTCAGGTTGGTGACCTCGTCTTAAAAGAGAACCAACAAAATTATAACTTGCTGCCCCATTTAAGGGACAATTTCATGGCAAATTGGTTAGGTCCTTATGTCATCAATAGTAAAATAGGACTTGGAACATACCGGCTTGCCTCTCTTGAAGGAATCAAAGAACTAGAACCCTTGAACATTAGTCATTTAAGGCCATTCAACATTTAGGGATCCATAGCCCACACAAAAAGCCCCAAGGATTCCCGCAATCACTTGGTCAACCTAAAAAGCTCCAAGGATTATAGTAATCACTTGGTCAACCCCAAAATGCCCCAAAGGTATCTATAATCCCTTTGGTCAAACCAAAAGCCCCAAGGATTCATGCAATCGCTTGGTCAACCTAAAAAGCTCCAAGGATTCCAATAATCGCTTGGTCAACCCCAAAATTCCCCAAAGGTATCCCTAATCCCTTTGGTCAAAACAAAAGCTCCAAGGGTTCTCACCACCACTTGGTCACCCAAAAGCCCCAAGGATTCTCGCAATCGCTTGGTCAACCTAAAATTCCCCAAAGGTATCTATAATCCCTTTGGTCAAACCAAAAGCTCCAAGGGTTCTCACCACCGCTTGGTCACCCAAAAGCTCCAAGGATTCCCACAATTGCTTGGTCAACCTAAAACACCCCAAAGGTACCCATAATCCCTTTGGTCAAACCAAAAGCCCCAAGGATTCCCATAATCGCTTGGTCAACCCAAAATGCCCCAAAGGTATCTATAAATTCCTTTGGTTAAACCAAAAGCTCCAAGGGTTCTTGCCACCGCTTGGTCAACCTAAAACACCCCAAAGATATCCATAAACCCTTTGGTCAAACCAAAAAATCCAAGGGTTCCCATAATCTCTTGGTCAAATACAAATATTCAAAAACAAAATAAAATAAAAGATAATAAAAAATAATAAGAAATTGCATCTCACTTTCATGCACATTCTTAAAAAAACAAAACACAAAAAAGAAAAGAAAAATTGCATTAGGCATCGCATACATACATTGCATATTTGCTGGTCATACATGTCAAAAACACCATAGACTGTAATTGCTCGGCAATTCCATCATTTTCCACATTCAGTCCATTTTGTAAAAAGATCCATCAAAAATAACACCCTTTGAATTTTTGCCATATCATAATCAGTTGTCCGCTAATGTCGTTAGGGTTTTTCATCATTCAGCTGTCTTTAGATTTCTAGTCAAATGTTGTATGAAGTTAGATCGATTTTTATAATGTAGAGTTTTAATTGGATAATGCCTTGTTACATCACATCCCAACACAAGCTTAAAACACATAAAACTTCCCAAGTTGTGTGAATGCAATAGAAACCTACAAAGCAGTCTAGGGTACCATAGGTGAAAGGTTATCCTGCTCATCCCCCTATGTGAATGGTTCAAGAACATTGAGAATTGACACAAGGACAAGCTCTTCCCCATCCAATCCCCCATAATAAATAGTGGTTTTCACCACTATAAAAATTTCCAAATACCTTTGGTCCCCAAAGTCATAAGGATTCGTACTACATGTCCCTGCAAAGGATGGGTAGTCATCCGCAAGGCCTAAAACGATCAATGCCATTCACAAGAAAAATTCCAAAAGTCCACCATAAAAAATCCCAAACACTTCTGATCCCCACAGTCATAAGGATTCGTACTACACGCCCCTGAGAAGTATGGGTAATCATCCCCAAGGCCTAAAATATCAATGCCATTCCAAAGCAAATTCCCGACCACCTTTGATTCCCAAAGTTGTAATGATTCATACAACACATCCCTGACTAGGATGGGTAGTCATCCCCAAGGCCAAAAGGATCAATGCCACTCACAAGCCAAAAAAACACAAGCTCAACTTGGAAATCAAAATGCAAAATCTAAATCCTCAAAAGGCAACAATAAAAATAATAACAATGGGTATCACCACTACTCAAACCTCTTGCTCAAGAAAGACAAAAACAAAAGAGAAAAATAAACAGTGATTTTCATCACTATGTATGAGAGCAAGTATCCTAACAAGTTGAGCAACTGAAATATGCCTAAGCTTGAATCCCTAGAATTCTCAGCATTCAAAAAACCATTTAGGTGATCCTCATTACAGGTTTGGTGGACAACCTACCTGGCAATGGCGGTATCCTAAATGCATGACGATATGTCTATCACATTAGCTTTGCATATGTGTAGACCAATGTTTGCATGTGGATGAGCTAGCTTATGGTATCCTATATTATGCCATAGATTAATCTTACTAAATGCAACAAAGGAGTTAGTGGAGCTAATCAGGAGATCCTCAGTATAGGTTTGGTGGACAGCCTACCTAGCACTGGTGGTATCATTAGGAATACCACATAAACGAACTCAATCACACACACAGGTATGTGAAATAACTTGGTCAAACTCAATTCTGATTCATACCTTGTTTTAAAGTCTTAAAATATAATGTACAGCCTTGATTATTTAGTTAAAGTAGCTAAGTCTCAAAAAAACCTTCACTACATTTTAAAAACAATTGTCGTACATTTCATTATCACCATCAGAAATAACAAAACAAAAATTACAAATGCAAAGTTATTTCATAAAGCAATCACATAGTATAGAAAGCCAGTTAATCCTATACAGTTTATGGTGCCACCACCTGCATACCAACAAATAATTCCATCCATTCCATATGCATACATCCATATCATATATCTCACATCATCCATAGTCATAACAACATATACATACATAAACATAATAAAGATGCATAAAAATAATAATAAACCATAACAAAGTAAATAATCCAAAAGAGAGTCATGTATATATTGAGTCAAAATGTCCTCAGGCTACAATAAAATGATCCTCTAACCTCACAAAAAAATCAAAAACTCAAAATCCCCAAAGCCTAGGGAGTTGGCCACCATGATCACACAGGATCGGTGTGACTGGAACTACCCCCAGTAGTATGGGTCCAATGGGACCTCTCGAGGTGGCTGTTGCTAGCCCTCACATCATACCCACTAATGCTACCCTCACCCACCCACCTGCAATGAGAGAATGTAGACTACTTAGTCTCACTACCTCTCATACGATGTGATGATCCACCTCTAGTGAACTCAGGTAACTGCCCACTGAGGCGGATAATCTCGGCCTCCAACTCCACCCAGCACTGACCCCACTCCACATCCCACTGGTGATACACAGCCAATGCGTCATCTCGCTATGCCAACTGAGCCCGTAGGTGATCCCTCTCAATGTTGTGCTCCTCATCCCATATTCATAGTAGGTCCTCCAATCATGCTATCTCAGCATGAAACCTAGCCTCCATATCCCTTGGGACTGCTTGAGCCATGGGCATATCTGGGATAGCATGATGCTCTGACACCCACTACTCTGGGATGTCCTGTGTATCCAGCTACTTCAAAACCCCTAAATCATCCCTAGTTAAGTCATCTACCTCCACCATATCTACATCATTGAGTGGAGCCCCCTAACCCTCCATCGATGCCTCCGCACCCCCACTGCCTACTGTTGCCACATTCGAACCTCCTAGAGGCCCCTCACCGCACCATTATAGCATCGTCCACCACTGGTCATATTTTGTAGTCACCTTGACATTGCCCATGTTGGGGACACCAATCACTGCATTAGACTCCTCACCCAATGGCTCAATAATTGACCAGGCTAGAGTCCTCTCATCTTCTCGACGTCGATATATCAATGGCACCCCAAGAAATCCCTAGCACACCCCAAATTGTTGAGTCACCCAAACATACGAGAAGTACTCCTGCTCTATCCCATATCGCCCGATCAACCATCTCCCCCTATGCACATGTCGAAGCCACTCTCCAGCCTCACAGCTCCACAGCTATGTGCTGCCACCCCCAACACTACAAAATATAGCTGTACTCAATCCCCTTTCACCTCTGATAGTGGATCTCATATAACTCATCATAAAGTCATGCCAATAGTGTCTAACCCCATCGCATAATAAGTGGCACTATTGTCGGACACTCCACCAATCTAAACACCACCTCAAGCAGGTTCCAAGGGAACCTCGCACCTAAGGAGTCATGAAGTAGCATATTAGAGATGAGAGTCATCATCAAAGCATGCCTCACCCCTAACATGCCCTTCTACAGCCACCACAGCACCAGAATCCTACCAATTAGGTAGTCCACCTTTGCCCTCTCCATAGCCCTATCCAGCCCCATCTTCGCCACCTGCCCAAAGCACCATCTTAGCACCACCGTCTTTTTATCATGGGGAGTCATCCAAATGGGCAGTTCGTATATCAGAATCCACAGAATTTGATACACATCCTCCAAAGTAACCGTTATCTCCCATATAGGGAGATGAAAGGTGTTGGTGTGGGGATCCCACAAATCGATCAAGGTAGTTAGATATGCCCGATCCCCCACCACAGGATCCAACCACGTCACCTTCTTGAGCCCAAGGGCATCAAGCCACTCCCAATATGTAACTTTCAAAGCCTCTCGGGCATCAGAGAACATAGTCAGCTAGTGGTGCCGACACCTAACAACCTGCAAAACATAAACACAAAAAAAATAAAAAAAATAAATTAGGGTTTCAACCTTAATTTAAACAAAAACATTCACATAAACTATACAGACAAAAAACAAAAATACAAAATTATACAGCAAAAGTACAGATAAATAAAATAAAATGTGTAATCAAGAACAAAAAATGCAATAAAACAAATTCATACTAGGGTTTTTGACCTTAAGGTGAACAAAAAAATAAAAAAAAAAACATCAAATTCATACTAGGGTTTTCGACCTTAAGGTGAACAAAAAAATCAAACAAAAACATCAAATTCATACTAGGGTTTTCAACCTTAAGGTGAACAAACAAATCAAATAAAACATAAAAATACATCCTAGGGTTTTCGACCTTAAGGTGAACAAAAAAAAATCAAATAAAACATAAAAATTACACTAGGGTTTTTAACCTTAAAACAAATAAAAAACAGCAAATAAAACTACCGAATAAAGGTGCATTTGCACCTGACATTCATGGCATAAAACACCAATTTCGGGGTCACAAATTGTCACTATCCTACTCCCTAAGAAGGCTACCATAGCCAGTACGCTCCACGGGAGGACAAATTTCTAAAAATTTCAGCCCCAAGGCATCAGAAAAAAGGGTCAAAACCCACCAAAAACAAAAATAAAACTGCCAAATAAAGGTGCCTTTTCACCTGAAATTAATGCCATAAAACACTGATGTCGAGGTCACAAATTATCACTATCCTACTCCCTAAGAAGGCTACCATAGCTGGACCGCTCCACGGGAGGATGGATTTCCAAAAATTTCAGCCCCAAGGCGTCACAAAAAAGGGTCTAAACCCACCAAAAAACAACAATAAAATTGCCTAATAAAGGTGCCTTTGCACCTGACATTCATGGTATAAAACACCAATTTCGAGGTCACAAATTGTCACTATCCTACTCCCTAAGAAGGCTACCATAGCCAGACCACTCCACGAGAGGACAAATTTCTGAAAATTTCAGCCCCAAGGCATCACAAAAAAGGGTCAAAACCCACCAAAAAATAGTAATAAATCTGCTGAATAAAGGTGACTTTCCACCTGATATTCTTGGAATGCAAAACTAATGTCAGGGTCACAAATTATCACTATCCTACTGCCTAATAAGGCTACCATAGCCGGACCGCTCCATAGGAAGGAGGATTTTTGATAATTTCTACCCCAATAGGCGTAAGCAAAAAGGGTCAAAACCCACCAAAAATAGGTCTGATTGCTAGGAAACTGCACACGTTCAATGGAAAACCACTAAAGGCACCCATAAAAATGTCATATTGGGTTAAGTGACTTTTCACTTTTCTCATTTTGGTCATTCCCTCATCGATTCATCGCTTGAGGGGGTAGTCACACTTAGTCACCAAATCAACAAATACACACCCAATCAAGGAAATGACATGCATTCAAAGAATCATTGACAAATACAATCACACCCCTACTTGGGGTAGCAAACAAGCAATAATCACAAGCTGATCTGGTATTCTGGAATCATGAACTAGGTTCCTTAGACAAAAGGTTATGCCCTTTGCCTATTTATGACTGAACAATGTCCAAGATCAAGTAACACCTCACAAAAAAGGTTACACTTGAAGTAAGCTCCTTATATTGTCAGAAGCAAGGATTCAAGAATGCGTGCCCTTTCTATACTTGGGGCATCAAAAGTTTGTTAGGTTACTGAGAAACCCTAATCATTAAGTGCTTTGGTTATCTATTTTTTCTCAGCACTGCACCACGCACAGCACATACCAAAAAGGGGCATCTATAGACACCAAAATAACACCAATCTGATTATGCGACTACAAGAACTGATCGAGTTGGCATACATAGCCCCTAGGGCAGCCTGCAGAGGTTAAATAGTGGTCATAACCACTCCCAAATCAGTTTTAGAAGGTCAGAGGTCAATTTGGAACCTTTTAAGCACTTTGCTCCCTACTCGTCCCACCCTAGGATGATTAGAATCCTATTAGAATCCTATTCGTCCCACCCTGGGATGATTAGCAACAATTATCCCACCCTAGGATGATTAGCAGGTTTGATTAGCAAAAATTCAAACCTCTATAGGTCCGCCACTTAATTGTGCCTTCAGGGCATGCAATTGCGAGTAACGGCTTCAAATCAGATAGAGGGACTTCAGTCAAGCATGCCCTAATCATGTAGGCCTCATGCAAGGAGACTCTAAATCAGGGAGGAATCTTCTCTCCCAAAAAAGGCATGGCAAGCCAAGTGGTGCCCTCGCATGCACATTCAAAGAGAGAGACCCTAGGTCTATAAAAGGGTGAGCATCCTAACCCCAAAAAGAGGATAGATTTGGAGCAATTGGAGCAACGAAATGCTACCAAATTATACCCACATTCCCCTTTGTGCTTCTTACATCCATAATTTCTCTTTTGGAAGAGAGGTTATCGGGTGAACACTAGGAACATAATCCCGACCCAAAACCCAAGAAATCGGACACAATCCCACACCAAATTTTCCAACACAACCCCCTAGGAGGTTTTGGACCCATCCCAAGTTGATTGGTGTCAAAACCAGACCCCAAACGGTGGGCGTCCTGCCCCCATGCGCCCCCTAAATTATCGCAGTCCTAATTGGCTCACCCCGAAGTGATTAGAAATCCATGAATAATTTCTCTACTATTTTTTTTGCATTATGTTCCATTTGGTTTACTTATGTTGTTGTTCAAGTTTCATTGCATTCTGACCTAATTTGACTGTGTTTTTATCATTTTACGCATTTACTAACATACAGGAAGTGCTTTTGAATACAAGACAATCTGGGTAGAATCTACCAAATATGACCTTCTGGGTCATCCCAAAATACCCCTTTTAGCCTAACCCCAAGTTTGCAGGAATTTTGGAGGCCTATGGGTAGGACATTTGGAAGGTTGCCTTTGCATGTTTTGTGACAGTCCTAATTGGCTCACCCTAGAGCGATTAGAAATCCATGAAGAATTTCCTGACTGTTCCTTTTGCAATGTGTCTTTGATGATTTTTTCATGCTTCTGTCAAATTTTAGGTTCATTATGACATGTTTTGATCATCATTTTGCTATTTTATACATTAACTAGCCGGAGGCCCTAAGGATTACATGTTTTCCTTCCATCTGCATGTGCTATTAACTGTTTTCTATTTCTATGAGTGCAAGATATCATTGCCAAGAACACCAGAGGGGCAACAAGGAACACATGAACACACAGATGCAAGCGACGGTGATGTTTGGCTCACCCATTTCAAATGTGGGCATGCATAGGACATTGGAAGCGCACCATCTGTTGATGTAATGAATTGTACCAAACACTCGAAGCCCTAGAGAGGGGGGAGATGTATTGTAACCGGATTGAAAGAAACATTAATAAAAAGAGGCCCTACTTTGTTTTGCTTACATCTAGTTTCATTTATGCATCTTTCCTTCATGCATTGCTTTTCTCGCATTCGTAGGACTTAGCATTTGTGTATCAATTTTTGTTTGCACCATTGGTCTGGGATGATGTCACCCCACATTCAGCTTTCACAAACCACTTGGTCAAAACCACAATAAAATCAAAGGCTCTAAGGGTAATTTACACCGCTTGGTCAAACATCAATTCAAAAGGCTCCAAGGGTAATTCAGGCCGCTTGGTCAAAAATAAAATCAAAAAGGCTCCAAGGGTAATTCAAACCGCTTGGTCAAAATCAATAACAAAATCCCCAAAGGCATAATAAGCCCTTTGGTCAAAATAATCAAAAATACAAAAACAACATAAAATCAAAAATACAAAAATAATTGCACTTCACATTTTGCATCCACATCATTACATTGCATTTTCACATACATTACAAGATATTTTATAAGAGTCTTAAATGTGAAACCACAGTTTGTCACACAAGTCATTCATATCCTTACCTCCATCCACATTTGTGTAATTGTGTTTTTCAACACAACCATTATTTGTTGCTATACATAATTACTAAGGATTTTTGGTTAGTCAACCAAATCTAGTAATCTTATCAACTTTTGAGGAAAACAACTTTGATTAGTAGAAGGTAAGGCCTAGCTGTGTAGCCTTGGATATTCATGATCCCATCACTAATTGAAACACTAAAATCCTAGTTGGTATAAGGAAAAGATAAAAGTTGCAAAGTGATCTAGGTTACCTTAAGTGAAAAGGATTATCCTTGCTTATCCCCCTGTGCAACCAGTTTAAATGTGCTAAGAATTGGTAAAAGGACAAGCTTTACCCTATCAAAATCCCTTGCTTAAATCAAAATAAGCAAAATCCCAAAGCAAAAGTACAAATTCAAAAGGCCAAGAATACAGTCCAGATTTCAAAAGTAAAAATCTGATACACAAATCATATATTCAAAATACAAAAAAATCAATCTCAAGAAAAAATAAAAAATAAACAGTGATTTTCATCACTAAGAATGAGAAAAATAAACAGTGATTATCATCACTACAAAAAAATCCCCACTCAAAGAAAAAAATCAAAATCAAAATAAAAAGTGATTTTCATCACTACATATGAGCAAATATCCAAAGCCAAAAAGAAGCCAAAAAGAAGGGAATAAATCTTGAATCCCTAGAATTATCAGCATTGTACAAAATCGGAAGGAGAAATCCTTGATATGTCTATTACAATTTCTTCATGCATTTGTGTAGACCAATGTTTGAATGAGGATGAGCTAGCTTAGGTAACCAAATATTGCCTACAAGTATAGTCCAACTAAGTCCAACATAAGGATGATATGAACACTTAGGGATCCCTGATCTTAGCAATAGGTTGAAATAATATCGCCTGACATCGAAGGAAATGCTTGATTTCTACCTCAAAATATACAATCACATGCACACACAGAGATCATGAAAAATTTTGTCCATGGTAAAAGCATAACTTTTAAAAAGTCTAAGTGGTAAGTAGATAGTTGTTGATAGGGTAACTAGAGTGTTTGAATCTCTGAAAAGCCCCAAAAAAAAATTTACATAGCAAAAAATAATAACATCAATCACACCATCATATTCCTTATAAGATTCTATAAATTAGGGGGTATCAACATAGTAGGACAGATACCGCATATATATTAGAAATAGTATATAAATGGCCACTGACTACTTTATATATTTTAATTTATAGAAACTTATTAAGAAGATACATTACACACCATTACATCTCATATATGAATACTTAATCAATTCTTATGATAGAAGTGATTATTTAAATTCATGATCATTTTTAAACTTTATGTGGTATCACCCATTAAGATTTTCAATGTCATATGCATTCCATATGTTTTTAATGATTAGAGCATACAAGTTCATTTATACCATTCCATCACATAAGTTAGGTGCATATAATTAAAGCAAAAATTAGACATGCATTTAACAATAACATTTGCATCCATGAAAACAAGTCATTAATCATCCATAAACCACATCATAAAACATACAGGCAATATCCATTTGCATATCATAAATTCATCATTCATCATAAAAATACATTGCATAATATCATCAAATCATATAAGCATATACACATCCATCTAAGAATCTTCAAATATCATCTATCATCTAACATATCCATCAAATCATCATAATATCATCATCGCATCATATCATAAAACAAAATAACAACAAAAACATAAGCAATAAATGATATACATAATGATTCACAAAAGGTAAATCTATCATAAAAATATGTGTGTCAAGCCCAATGGATATACAAAAATGCCCATGGACTATAGTCATGTAGGTTAGTCAACCTAAAAAATGGATCAAGAACCAAGTAGAACATCAATCTAGTGTCGGGCCCGAGCCCCCTGCATCACCTTCTCCAATGTTGCTTCCCCCTGTGGTGGTGTCATGAGTCGAGTGATGTGAGCCTATTGGTCTCTTTGTCTGATTTTGGGTCCACTGGCTAGGATGGGCAGAATACTGCATTGAGGTAGAGCACTTGATGACCTACGAACCACCTACATCTATTGGATCCTTAGGCACAATCTTGTGCCTCCTGAGTTGCATCTAAAGGAGGGTAACATGATTTTTAAGACCCCATATTCGAGCCTCATGCTCATCCAAAAAGGAATGAAGCCATCCCACCTCTGCCCCCAAGCCTACTGCTAGAACCTCCTATGGTGTAGAAGTAAGAATAAAAAATTGCATCCTAATATTGCCACCCTCGATAGTAGCCTATAGATCATGTATCTATGTTGTGAGCTGCTCAATCGTAGCATCTCACCATTATACCTAGATCTTAGTAGCTTGAAGCTCAACCTCGACATTGTGCAAATGTGCTCTCAAAGGAGAGTCTCTCTACTTGGGCTCTAACTCCTCTTCCTCCTCAGGAACATCAAGATCCTCTGTTGCCACCTGCTCTACCAGTTGGCCCTATACCTCGGTCTTTGCTAGAACCCTATGTCCTACCAGATCTATGGCATCACCTTCACCATCATCCATGCATCATAGGCTATCGATGCCATGACACATCTGATCACCCCACCACTAATAGTAAGTCTCTATAACTCCACCAACCACTGTAGGGTCTATGGCTAGGGCATCCTTCTCATCTACAAGCTCTATGACTTATCATGGAGGTAGGTCCCTCTCTGCTATGAGGTGCCTATACAAGAATGGTACCAAGGGCACATCCTGCTATAATTTGTACTGATGAAGAACCCGAGAGTAGAATAAATACTCCTAGATGGCAATATTACAACCAATGATCCATCGCTCATACCGTGTCCTAGCAATAAAACTAGTTGGATCATCCCAAATTGGACACTTATAGTACGACCACCACACGACATCTCTGGCCAACAGTATGGTAAAAGCATTAGTGTAGTGGGATAGCTCCCCTACAAAAGTGTAGCTCTTACGATCCTCATGCTCCTAAGCCCATATGACAGCATAACACTGTGTTCGAGCCTCAATAGATGTAATCTTAGCTGGGAGCCCCTTAGTGTGATTTACCTTAATGTGATCCCATCCTCAAACCTGTAAGAGCAAACTGTAAGCAATACTGATGCATCCCCACCGATGGATGTGGTACAACTCATCATAGCACTGAGCCAATAGTGATCTACCACATGCATAGATGATAGTCTCCTCACTATCCAATAGGTATTGCACCATTGCTAGGAGTTTCTAAGGGAACCTCAAACCCGAGCAGTCCAGGATAAGAATGTTGCTGATCACCATCAGCAACACAACATGCCTCACTGTGAAAAAATGAGCATCATACCAAGTCTTAATAGATACTCCCTCGAACCTAGTCTCCTAGAGAACCTATGTAGAACATGCCCCAAAAACTCTATCATATATGGCCACCTAATCATTAGTGGCTGACAAAACAATGGGCACCCCATCAAACAGGATTCGAAAGATCCTGTACATGTCCTCCAACGTGATAGTCATATCATTGATTGGAAGGTGGAAGGTGTTGATCTGTGGGTCCCAACGGTGGGCTAAAGTAGTAAGATAATCTTGGTCGGCCATAATGTGGGGTAACCTGATAACATACTATAGCCCACGGGCCTTAAACCACTCCCAATCAGTGTCATCAAATCTAGGAAGCAAGTCTAGTAGGAGCTTCGGGTCCTGAGCCCGAGCAGTGAGGATCTAAACAAAATAGAAGAAAAAAAAACATAACTACAATGCATCTAAGACATAATTCACAATAAACATGAAAACGGTGCAAAAGAGTATGAGTTACTCTAAATCTAAGAAAAATAAGCATAAATTGCACCTAAGCAAAGAAAAAATACAAAAAAAAATCATAAAATCAATACATAAAATGCAAAAAAAAGGCTCAAGCTTTAGTTGCTGTCGCCTACAGTGGTCGAAACCTAGCCGTTGGAGGCAACAACGGCCAAGGCCCAACGGTTAAATTTTTTTATTTTGGGATTCAAGCTTGGCTGCTCTGAGAGATAACGGCTCTGAGCCGACCACTCTGAGCGATAGCGGCCAAGGGGTGGCATGGCAAACCCATGAACCCTTGGCTAGAAAAAAAAAAAATTACAATTGACAAAATAACTTAAGAAAAACAACAAAATGGAGGGAAAGCAAACAAATTGGAAAAAAAATCCCCTACCCAAGCATCAAAACTAAAAAAAGTTTGAGAATTCACAAAATGGTGGTAATAGGTGAATAATGGAAAATTTTCAAAAACCCTAGGCTAAAGCCACTAACAGATTGCAAATTTGGGGACAAACCCATCGTGGAAAAAAGGAACCTAAGCCTAATTATAGAGTTTATTCATTGCCAACATGTTTAGTGATGTTCGTTTTGCTCATTTCTTAGTGGAGTTCAATTTTACTTAAGCAAATAAAAGAGAGCTAGGGTTTTTAATAGAAATACCTGAGAAGCTTCGGCTCCTCAAGTAGATGATGTCTCACCCTATGTAGCCATGTCCTCAACACCAACAAGTTTTGAATTCATAATCGTTGTCGCTACACTAGAGCTCTGAAAATAGAATCTTCAGTAGTGCGAATGATAGGTCAAAACCCTAGAATTGTAGATTTTATATTTCCTTAATTATGCCTTGTTCGCTGCTAACGTCAGTGGCATAAACTTCTTGGCCGCTCAAGGCTATAGTGACCACAGGCAGGAAATCATAGGTCATTGGACCTAACAACAGCCAAGCCCATAGGTCAAAATTAAGGATTTCCTTCAATGAGGGAATAACAAAAACAACAAATAATCACACTTTCATGGTTTAGGATCATCAGAATGTTCAAAATAACAAAAAAATACATAAAATCACAATCTCAAGAAGGACTTGTACCTAGTTACCTACTCTATCCACTCGATGATTGCAGCTATTTGCACTCCATGTATTTTGATGAGATGAGTAGGTAACCATAAGGCCACTTGGGAAAAAAGCAACTCATTTTGGAATTACGATATGTCACCCTTCAAATCCAAAGAATATCAAGATGGTCAGACTACTCCATAGGTTTGAAGGGGTCATTCTAATTCCCCTATGACATCAAAAACATTAAGTCAAAGTGATACAATCTAAACATAAACATAATCACTCATCCTAACTCCCTAAGAAGGCTATTGATAGCCGGACCGCTCCTCGGGATAGGGATGGATTAT
This sequence comes from Wollemia nobilis, assembly GCA_028583015.1. Classification (NCBI taxonomy): domain Eukaryota; kingdom Viridiplantae; phylum Streptophyta; class Pinopsida; order Araucariales; family Araucariaceae; genus Wollemia; species Wollemia nobilis. The sequence goes on from JAQPPZ010017052.1 coordinate 11,927,392, forward strand.
TATCATAAGTAATTGAAATCACACTTGGATGTGGGATTGCCTATTGAAATAAACAAATTTTAGAAAGGATCCAAATTAGTCATATTGGTCAAGCGACTTGTCATTTCATTCATTGTCATTTCTTCACCAATCCATTGTGTGAATAAGTAGTTCAAAACTTCAACTTAATCATAATTAAAATCAACAAAATATCACTTGATCATAGAAAAATTGTGTTCGTCCTTCGAATCATTGCATACAACAATCACAAATTTCCCTTATTTGCTAGGAACGTAAGCAGACATGACATCTTCAATTGTAGCTCTCCTACCGATTGAAATTGTTGTAGCAGCTAAAGCTACTTGGTTGAGTTTGAGGAATAAGTGCAATTTAACATGCAAAAGCCATTGGGCTAATTACTCCAAAAATTGAGGTAATTATTCAAGGGATGCACACCATCTTGCATGATTGGGCCATCCGGCATTGATCAGACCATTGATCACCATACACCCTATAAATGGATCAGTCTATGTTTTTTCTCAGCATTGTGTTTTCCACACAACACGTCACAAAAAGGGGCATCTGTAGACACCTAAATCTTGTCATGCTTAGGGGAGCTACTTACATAGACACACTCATAACATCATAAGATATAATATTGGACTTTAAAATCATCAAAAATGGTTCTCACCACTCATTTGGGGCCTTTTCAAGCCATCCAAGCTTGGCCGATCAAGCTAAGAGTGACCATATCCTAGCCGCTCAAGCCTAGAGCGGCCAAACCCTAGTCGCTGTAGGTGATAGTTGCCAGATCATAGCCACTATAGACAATAGTGGTTGAGCCATAAGAAGTGGTTTGCCAAAAAATAGGCCCAACATCGGGTGTAAGTGGCAGTCTGCATGCAATAAAGGTGAGTGGGAGTGAATTTGCATTTCTTTTCACGACCAGTTCACATAGGAGACTTGAGTTTGCATTTAGAATTAAGTTAACTAACCTTCAAGCATAAAAAAATGACAAAAGCTTCTCATGTTAATGAACAATTCACATAGAAGACTCAAGTGGGTAGTTAGATTTCAGTTAACTGGCCTTCAAATATAGACAATAGACAAAGGCTTCTCATGCTAACTTGCACTACGCATGAGAAATTCATTTCTAGGGCTTGGACATAGACCTAGGGTTTCACACTATAAAAGGTTCAAGCCTAAGAGCACCAAAAAAGATACACATGATCAATATATGACATATAGAGACCCGAATCACATACAGGAGATCATTTTTAGAGAGAGAGTTCTCTTTGGGATCACGTGTGTGACGGAGCTTTGATAAATCAAAGGGTACAACACCTACTTTCTTCAACATTAGATCATAGTCTTTGACCTATAGCTTTGGGGCAAGGAGAGCAAGGTTTAATTTAGTAGCCGTTGTCTTGGACAGTGGCTTGTAGTCTTAGCTTAGATAGACATAGCATCGTTATTTTGTTTTCTTATATCATTAGCTTAGATTTACATGATTTCATGGCATTGTTTTATCATAGTTCCATTACATTCTTTGATTACTAACAACCTTATCCGGGGAGGCAATCTCAGACAGCTAAACGTGTATTGTTGTTTGAATTGCATACAGGGCCACAGGTTCATAGGACATAATCCATGACATACAAGAGCAAGAGGATCCATCCGAGAGATATACCTAGAGAAGGAGGCATCTGTAAGCCCTTAGACATTTTTGTGTGCAAAATCGGGAAGCATTTTAGAGTGCACCACCCTTTTGCAAAATGGGACATATCTTCATCCACTTGTAAATCATTGTATCAATATGGGTATCCCTAAGAGGTACCGACATGTAACCGGGGTTCAATATTAATGAAAGATCCATTCTTTGTCATTTTCATGTTATATGTTTTCTCGTAATATTTTAGCTTCATTTTTGGTATAGTAATAACATCACACATAGAGTTAAGAGCGATGCATGCACCCCGAGGTCACTACAAGAAGCTTTACCCATACTCTATGTCTGCATTGGTCCACAAATGTCACTATGAACCAAATACAATGGATGTTGGGCCCTCCATGCTTCACCATGTGGAAACTTCCCCCTTGCATGTTTTCCAAGTGCACAACCTTCACAAAACTCCTTGGAGTCTTCAAATTTTGGCAACCCATAGATAAGTGGTGAAAGCATCTTTAAACTCTTATAATTTAAATGCCTAAACCATAAATTCCATAGCCTCTCCTTACCTTCTATAACAACAAATGCTAGAGCTCCCCCTTGATCTAAAAACTATAATAGGAAGAGCCTATTCTCGGTCATCTTTATAGTGGTAATCAATTTTCTCCTCTGATCATAAATTTTTCACATTCTATCCTCAAACACTAACTTATAATCCTTTTCCAATATTTGACCAATACTCATTAATGAATGCTTCAAACGAGGTGCATAGTAAATATATTTTACCTTCATTATTTTTCCTCTCCTGGTAGGAACCTCCATTTCTCCTTTCGCAACCACCTCCAAGCTCTTATCATCCCCAAGCATGATACTAGATTGATAAGAAGAATCAAGAGATGAAAATACATCCCTCTTGTTGGTCATATGGTTTGTGCACCCACTGTCCAGAATCCATGTCTCCATTGTACTATTCTATGTAGAGGGGAAAGCTGCTTTCTCCAATTTTTATTCAATCATATAGAACAAAGTATCATACTCATAGGAATCCTCTTCTCCATAATGTGCTAACTTTTTTAGCCTATAATATCTCTCATAATGGCCATATTTGTTACAATTGTAACACTGCATATTTCTCATATCTCGGTCTCTACCTCTTCCTCTTGCACTGGATCCTCCTCTTGCAACATGAGCCTGGTCATTGTTTGGATATTGATATATTCCTTGACCTCTACCACCATAGGAGCCTCTTCTACCTCCTCTTCCATTTATTCATCTTCCTTTGGAACCCCTACTGTGACCTATTCCTCCATCATTCTCTTTTATCGAACAAGCTTGTTCCTCTATAGAACCTCCTTATTTATCCTTATTTCTCTTGGCAATTATCTCTTCATGATATGTGAGAGAGCCAATTAATGAATATATATCTATTTTCGAGAGGTATTTCATTTCTTATATGATAAGGGTTGCACTGTCAAACTTCTATGTCAAGGTTCTTAAAACCTTTTTAATTACTACATTTTGCTCTATGATCTCTCCAAGCGTGTCCATTTTATTTTACTATTGTTTTTACTCAAATATAGTGTAGGCCTAAAAATTTTTTACTCCTTTCCTTGAGGCTAATGTATTTGCACCTCAGATTGGAATGAGAAAATAGTAGAGCTACACCTCGAAAGAGAGGCACTTAATTGTGCCTTCTTGTAGTGATTTTTTGACAAATTAAGGTTCACTAGGAAACTTTTAGCGACAAATTTCATACCTAGGCTTGTAATATGTTTAATGTGTTCTTTTTATAAATCATTGTTATACACCTAAGTTTGGATTTTATGCAACTAAACTATCTATATGCAATTTTAATTAAATGAGGACAATAGAAAGTGGATACAAAATAAAATACAATGCCTAAGATTGGGATTATAAGAAATTATAAGCCTTACTTGAGCTGGATTTTTGATGAAGATTATGAGGCTTGTAGCAGGACATAATTGACTCTATTTCTAATAGAATCACCTCTGTTCTAGACAAAATCACCTTCGATTTGACAAAATTGTAGGCGATTATGTTGCAATCTTGTAGCAAAATATTTGACAAAAAATAGGGTTTCTTGCAAAATACGACACTTTTCTTGTATTCCAAATCATAAATATGTTTTATTTTCTATATGCAAATGGATATAAAATGACATGAGAACACTATGATGATGATTCAACCTAGTATGCCATGGATTTATGTGATTATGATCCTGATTTTAAGATGCAGTTAATTGAAATGATGGTGAACACCAAGATGAAATATGCAAATTTAAGCAGTAAACTAAATATATTATTGAATAATGCATGCACAAAAATGGAATAGGGAAAGATATGCAAATAGTGGTTTGAATCCTTGCCCCCTTTCTGATATGTAGATAGGATAATTTGTCTTCTAAAAAAATCACCTCTGATCTAACGAAATCGATTGTCATTTCTAACAAAATTGCCAAACAATTCTGTTGATCGCCTGGCAATTATGTTGATATCTAGGTGATTGTAACTGGGACCTGCCAGCCAGACATCCAGTCATTCAGTCAGTCAATCAGTCAGTTAGTCAGTCAGGAGAAAAAATGGAAAAAGGGGCTTATATTAAATAGGGCAAGGGGGGATTTGAAGGAGTTGGGAGGTTAGACTAAACATGGAGGAGGTTTTGATACCTCCTATGTTTGTCACCTCCAATATACTCTCCAACCTCCTTGATTCAAACGATAGCTAAACCAGTTAAGAGTTTTTAAACCAGATTTTTTCTTTTAGCAAATTTGTTAAAATTCTATTTTGGGATAAAATCGCTTGGCAATTTTGTCGATCATCAGGCAATTTTGTTGACCGTTTGGCGATTTTGCCCAACGGTCAAACAATTTTTGGTTTATTGGCATGAAAAATGAGGAGATTGTTTTCTCACCATTTTAGCCGACTTTCGCGTAAATTTTGAATAATTTTTATGATATTTAAGTAAATTAAATTTGTCAATTTTAATGTTGAGATGATTTGATAGGGTAAAAATTCTCTTGAAGATGACCTTACTTTTCTAGGAGAAAAACTAAGGAAAATGAGTCAATTTTTCACGTCTACACATAGTAATCTCTTGCAGTTTCATTCTCCTCCTATTTGAGATTTTAAAAATCTCTCCATAAAGTTTACAACTTTACCTCCTTAACTTGTGCACTCCCCTAGTAATTCTCCTTCAATGCCTTCCAAGCTTCTTGAGCCGAAATGTAGGCAGAAATCTGGGGAAAGAGACGTTTGTCTAGAGCCGACTGGATGAAAGCCAAAGCCAAATTATTTTCTTTCTCTTTCTCCTGTAGCTCCTTATTTTGATCTATAGTCAATGCACTCCAATATTTTGGTTTGGTGAACCTAGCTTCAATGATGGCCCAAGCTCCTTTTGCATTTAGAATCGTCCTCATCCAAATGCTTCAATATTCATAGTTAGAACCGTCAAATTTTGGGATTGGAATTGAATTGGTTTTGTTGGCCATAATAGCTCCCTTCAACATGAACTGAGATCTCCGAGAAGCTTCTATAAAACTTGTAGCAGAAATTCCATAGTTACTCGAACCCAATTTCTTGATCGCCTCACTCTAATACCAAATGAAGAATTTACAATAATACAATAAAACAAAATTGGAGCAAATATTATCTTCTTATTATCTAGAATAATTCTGGTAGAGTTTTAGTACTCTGTTACAATCTCCTCATAGGCTCTGGAAGAGCTCATACATTTGCTACAATGCAATATTCTTCATTATAAAATAAAACCCTACAAATTCCTTAAGTAAGAAAAAAATAAAGCAAACCCTATCACTAGCAAATCACATCCTTCGGATCTACATCGACAGTGTTTACTACATGTCTTAGTATTTTGGCCATAACGTTTGACTTGGGTGTCCGTTTGAGCCCACTTTTTTTCCAGATTGCATAGATTTTGAAGCTCTATGATTTCATTTTGTCTCCTATAAGAGGATATGCTTTCCAAGGCTAAAAATCATCTAACGGCCTGAATTTTCATTTTAATGTATGGTTGTCCAGATTTCCAACACACCACCACTGCCAAAGGCATCCACCACTGATCCATCCATTACAAACATCACCACATGTTCATACATAATATTACCTTATATAAAATAGGACATTGGACTATATACCAAATCCCCTTCCTAACTTTCATAGGTTGTAGTCCACATACTGAGTCCAAGAATATGTGAGTACCTAGTTTGCAACATCACATTTACTCCTACCATCATCAAATTGATTAGGTATTTTGGATGCCCATGCATAAGCACCATTATTCCCATGGGTCTTGCATATAATTCAACAATTTTTTTATATGTTAGAGTAGATACCTCCTTCGATGTCCCTCCTAAAGAAAGACCCAAATCACCATTTTTTGGTGACATCAACTTTCTATTAAATCCCTCTACTCTATGATATTTTCAACATTTCCATTAGAGAGGATTCAGACTTGGTCACTATGAGCAAGGAGCCCACCACATCATCAAACCATATTACCAACTCCTTGAACAAAAATTTGGGTTAGGGTATGATAACCATTCACTAGATGACCCCTTTGAGGAACATTTCCAACATGTTACCCTCAATCCTGAAGATAATAGAGATGATGAATACATTGAATTTGAGTGTATTTATTACCTAGTAGAAGGATTTTTTCCAAGTTTCCATCATTCATACCATTCCATTAGATACCTTGGAAGACAAGTTAGATGAAATACTAGAGGCACTTTCAACTGCTTCTAATAGCTTTGAAGAAGACTCTTCCTCCATAGTCCCCCTAATGGATTCCTTGGATGATGATGATATTTATCAATGAATGATCCCCATTCCACTACCCATTTTTCCTATGCTCCTTCCTTGAGAATGTTCAAAGGTATCAATGCATCCATCATGGCCATTACCATAAGTTCAACTGAATTTGCAACCACACATATTGGACTAACTCTTGCCCCATGAGCATAACCTTGGGAACCATCTCTCTAATATACCAAATCCCTTCATCATGTAAGTCAACATGGTCTCCATTGACCTATTTAAACCCCTCTAAAATCTAAGTAATCCATCAATGTCCATCCACATTGATCCAAGTATTATTGACTTTGAGAACATTTCTACCTCACCATCCCCTATTTATTTCTTTCCATACAACCAATTGCTCCATCAAGCCAATGTCTACATCCTGCCTACTTTGTTGTCTTCTTTGTATACCATTCTTACATCAACATGAGTGATTATGAGTCACCCATTTTTGAAAATATAGTATATGACATCCATCTCATTCCCACCCCTCACAAATTAGAGGAATCAAGATTTAGCCACATTGTCTTTCCTCTACCCATTTCTTTGTTGATAATTCCTGAAGGAATCAAGATTTAGCAATTTGTCTTTATCTCATTTAGCAGTGAAATTAAATTCACTTGGTGACTTCTTGAGTACAAGAAACCAAAAAATCCACCCCAGTAGATCATATTTTTCATGAAATAGGTCATATATTAAAAATAGTCAAGACACTATCATATTTTATGCGCTACCCTTAAGATATTCCAATATCATAAGAATTTTATTCCCATAATCATAGTTGGAAGAGGTATAAGTTGAAGTACCCTCTATGGTACCTCAAAGACTGACAACATTAAAAATATTACCTACAATGGCTCAAAATTAGAATGCCAATTGGAATTTTAATCATAATGTAAATCAGAATGCCAATCAAAACCAACCCCCCCAAAATTATCCTAGTTGAAATAATTTTGGTCCTCTTGGGCTTACTAATATGTATGATATACCTCAAGCTATTACAAAATCCATACCCACATTTGATGGTACCAAAAACACTACATATGAGAATTGCTAGGAAATATTGAACTTAGAAGCTATTCACAATATCAAGAATCAATATGTTATAGTCATGCTTCTAGCCCTTTCTTTTAGAGGAAAGATCTTCCACTAGTTTAGAACCTTAGGTAACAAAACCATCATTTCATGGTATGAGTTAGAAGGCCCTTTTGTAGAGGAATTCAATGATTCATATGATCGTTTTTATCTACTAAATCAATTTACAGTGATGCAAAAATATTATCATGAGTTAGCCTCTGATTTTAACCTGAGGTTTGGTAGGACCTAGAAGAGGATTCCCCCTGAGTCCAGACCAATGAAATATCTAGCATATATATATATATATATATTAAATAAGGGTCCTTGGGTCAAAAATGGGACTACAAACTTAGTAATTAGGCATAAAAACCTTCCCACAAGTTTACCAGGTAGTTGTCCAAGAAAAAAATGTATTAATTATTGTAGGAAGACTTCCCCAAAAAATAGTAATGCTTTACTGCTTTGAGATTCCTTAGTTTACACCAAAATTAGTATCTCCTTCATATATGGATCCTCCTTCAGCATCACAAGTAGATCCACCATTTCCCTCAAAAACAACCCCTACTATTTGATTTCCTCATTTTCCATATCAAAAATCCCAAGAAACATCTATATTATTGGACATCCAGAGCACTCTAAAAATGCTCAACAATAAGGTCAATGCAATTGAAAAGAGGGAAATAGAGAGATTTCAACCAAGAATATTCTCCTATATCAATAAAGACTAGAAGTCAAGTGCAAGTGGTAATATAGGATCTAGAGTCAATGCAAATCAAGTAAAGTGAGAATATGCACCTGAAACTAGCTTTGTTAATATTTGGTGCTTAGTTTACAATGACCCATATGATTCTGAAACTTGTACGATGTGCCAACATCATGTGTAACAAGCTATGGAAAAGGTAGAGAGGAATAAAAAGGGGAGAGTTAACATGTTGTGGCAACATGATCAAGTAATGACTGGACAAGAATTTTTATAGGAAGAACAAATATCTATTATGACCAGGTTTGGAAATAAGTCTCTGCAAGTAGAATTGCAAAAAATGGGTGGTTTCTAGGTACCTTATTAGAAGAAAAGAAAGCCACCACCACAAAGCAATTATAATTTTCCCATTCTGCAAGCTACTGAAAAAAGTAATGTAGTGTCTAGAAGATAATAGGGAGAGATGAAATCTCCAATAGAATATGAAAAGAAGAAGAGCAAAGAATAAGAAAGTGCTAAAATGTAATCCCAAGAAAAATTGATGTTCCCCTCCATTATGAAGGGTCTAAGAATAAAGGCTACTCAATAGTACAGAAGAAAGTATGTAGAACTAGAAAAAATATATAAAAGACCTCCACAAGTTCAATCAGAATATAATATTGTGGATGAATTGAAAAGAGTTCCATATAGAGTAAGCCTAGATGATACACTTTTTCTTCCTGGCTAAATAGATCAGTTGAAAGCTTCTTTGCATAAAAAGTCCCAAGGAAAAGAAATCGCCATGGAGTTCATTTTGGCACAAGATTAAAAAAAATAATGTCTTCCACCACCTTGAAGAAAAAACCTCCTCTATTCTATATCTCTATTAGCATGGAGGGATGGATAGTTCACAATTGTATGCTAGACTCAGGGGTTTCAACGAATGTTATGCAAAAATAAATTTGTAATGATATTGACATGGAGTACACACGATTATGTTAGGGGTCTTGCAACTCAATGGTACCCTGGTTAAGACTGTAGGAATTATAAATGATGTATTGATGAGGTTGCATAAGGCTCTGGAAGTTACCATTGTACAAGAAATCATGGTAGTTGATCTTGAACCTTATTTTGGCATATGCCTTTCAAGATAATTCATTGCCAAAATGGGAGGATATATGTATTTAGATGACTATCATATGATAGTTCTATTGAGTGGATATTTTGCCCTATAACAAAATGATCACTCAACTAGAGTCTCTGACAGGAAACTCTCTCTTGCAAAGAAATTAGTTATTTCTCCAAGGTTCTTATGAACAAACATTCATATGCATAAATAATAATATTCAATTTAAATGCTTGGAACACCTTAGTGATTGCAAGTAACTGTAAACAAGGGGCAATGTTGGTTTATTTTATCATGAAACTTTAATGATTGTTCGTTGAACCAGAATAAACAAATGTGAATCGGCCCAGCAATGAAAATTTCTATTTTTGGATTTTTAAAGATCTGCAATAAAACAACAACTTCGGTGAATTTATGAAAATACTAATAATTCCGAAAGTGAAATTTTAATATGCATATTTGAAGTCTGCAATATTACCTATGCCCTGGTGCAACTATTTTGGGATTTTGAATTTTTTATTTTTTTAATTTTAACGACTGCAAATTAAAATAAAGTAACAACTTCTGGAAAAGTAAAGTGCAAAAAAATAAAAATAAAATGCCTTCAGTATGATGCTATCCTATTTCGACAAAACCGAAGATATGAGGTTTCCATGCATGCAACCTAACCTATTGGACCTGCAAAACATGCACAATCCTGATAAGCTAAGTGCTGGTTCCTAAGGATTTGAATGAGGTTTTTAGATTTAAGCATTCGCATGCAGCAACCAAGAAAAACTTGTATCAACTACATTTACAAGCCTAAAATCTGAAAAGGGAAAATAGACATTTAATCTTGCATGCAGAAAATGACTCCTTCTTTCTTGCCCATAAGATGCAAATTTCTGAAATATTATCTGCATTAAATATTTGTCATTTTACAATAGCAGACATCTGGTTCTCCAAAACCAAAAAAAGTGGAAGAAAAGCACTCCAAAGCAGGCCCAGAATGGCTTATCACCCTCAGCTCTGTAACCTTGCTCCCAACGATTTTCGACCCCTGTGCCTGTCTTCGCTTGTGCCTTTAAAATTTTTGCTACGGCTCTCTGCTTCGCCTTGTGACGCTTCATTTCATCTTCCAGATCGATTCATTTCGTCTCCCGCTCCTTCATTATTTTGGCTTTCTGCTTGGTCGTGAAACGTTCGGTCTTCTCTACGAACTGTAACCGTCGATCCTGAAGCGTTATCATAACCCCTACGCCTCTGTGACACGTGCAACACTTCCCTGCACATTCTATAATGGCCCTTCATGAATCACAACAAAAGATAGCATGTCACGATATCACGACATTTTTATACCATGCAGCTTTGTTATTCTTCTTGTACCACAAAAATGAGACATGTCGCGATATCGCGACATTTTTATCAGCAGCCTTGTTATTCTTCTTGTACCACAAAAATGAGACATGTCGCGATATCACGACATTTTTTTGTCAACGGGCCATGCAAATGCAACCTGTCATGAAATCGTGACGTTTTTCTTTTTTGTTGCACTTACCCAAAACTGACATGTCCACAAATCGTGACACTTTTTCATTTCATACCATCTTCATTGAAATCATGACACTTTTCTCTATCTCTGCTTTCATCAAATCGACTTTCAACAAATGACATGTCACGATATCGACGACATTTTTCTATTTCTCTTCTCTCATAAAACATTCACGATATCCGTGACATTTTTATAGACATTTTTTTTCTAACTAGATTTCATGACAAGTCACGAAACATGACATGTTGAAATCCTGACACAATTTATTACTTTGTTTTACCCATCAAACATTCCAAACACATGTCGCGATATCGCGACAACTTTGAGTCTTCAACTTATTTCTTTGTCTTCGAAAAATGAGACATGTCGCGATATCGCGACATTTCTGGCATCTTGTTCTGTTTGACCGCTTTGATCGCGATTTCACAACACGTCGTGAAATCGTGACATTTTCTCATCATTCTTTGCTCCTAGCCGCGAAAACGCGACATGTCGCGAAATCTGACATTTCCCAAAAAATCGATATCGCGACAACTTTTCATTTCAAACCCTTTTTTCATTTCAACGACGAGGGAACATGTCGCGATATCGCGACAACTTTTCATTTCTTGCTTTTTCTTTGTCTTTTTAACATCTGGGCCACTGCAATCTTCTTGGAAAGTGTGCAAAAAAATGGGGGTCCCCAATTTTGGGGTGTGTTGTGGAGCAGCCACAACAAATGGTGACTCTGCTGGGAAATGCTCCTGAGCATTTCGGTGAGAACCTAACCTGAAATACACAAGCTTAGACACAAGTGTCAACACATAAAACCAAATGCCGATAGATCAGAAATACATGAACCATTAGAATCACTAAGTATCAGCTCGGTGTGTGCAGTGTGTTCCATTCTTTATCGTTTGAAATTGATCCACATTCCATTGTCAGTTTTACATGAATGCATATGTGAGGTTGTGAATGATTTGCATAGCCTAATTAATGGGCTAGAGATATAACTATCTGCTTTATAAAAGCTTTTAAACCTTCTAATATCATATACAAATATTTAAAATTATCAAACCCTCTTAGGATCAACTATATGTGTAATGAATTGCTTTATTAGATCCTAAAGTTGGTTATGAGTCACTACTATCTTGAACCCATGTGCAAGTGAAAGTGAAATCAGAGCTTTGGGAAATCGGACTCCCAACCTAATCGAGATGGGAGTTTAACCCTATCCTTACTACTCTGATTTGGAATTCATTACCTCACTTTGAGCAAAATAATTTAACCAATTATGGATGAAATGGTCATGCTAGTCTATCCGTTTGAACAGTCAGTGGTCTTGTTTTTAGACAAGACATGCTGCCACGCATGAGCATACTTAACCCCATAATCCATGATTTAGCTTCATTTCTTTATTTCTTGGACCTTGGGGATGACTACCCATCCTTTGCAGAGGACATGTAGTACGATCCTTCCAATCCAATATTAAGATGAAATGGGAAATATTTAGTTTTTATTTCTTGGACCTTGGGGATGACTACCCATCCTTTGCAGAGGACATGTAGTACGATCCTTCCAATCCAAGATTTATGAAATGGGAAATATTTAGTTTTTATTTCTTGGACCTTGGGGATGACTACCCATCCTTTGCAGAGGACATGTAGTACGATCCTTCCAATCCAAGATTTATGATGAAATGAGACATAGGAGCTTTGGGGAATCAGATTCTCAACCTAGGCGAGATGAGAATTATGCCCTATCCTTACTACTCCATGTAGGTCAAATCAGAGCTTTGGGGAGTTGGATCCTCAACCTAAGTTCGATGAGGATTTAACCCTATCCTTACTACTCTGATTTTAGGCTTTAAGCTTTATGGAAGTGGTAAAAACCACTGTTTTAAGGATCATGTTGCATAATAGGATAGACATGAAATACTTCTTTCGCTTGACCTTTTCTTCCAAGCAAGGTTTTGATCATTTTGCTCAAGATCCTTTTTAATGTGTATAAAATGTGCTTGGTTCTAGATATCTCGGGCCTCAGTTCCCAACCTTAGGATTTTTTCTTATTTATGTTATAGCATAACCCTAAGAGGATTTGACACACTTTAATGATTTGTATCTGAAATGCATATGCAACTAAGATGGCATGTATATGCAAAGTGAGATGTAATATGAATGCATTGCCCTTTGAATTGCAGATGGAGTATTGCCATAAAAAATATAAAACTGACTACTTCATGCATCACAAGTTTCAAACGATATTATTAAACTGTTTGTGTTTCTTGTGGAGCTTTCTACAACATAATTCCAATGTTCCATATTTCCCTGATCTAAAGCATAAGTTAGCATCTCAAGACAACTTTTTCATCATTTTTTTTTTTAGACAAACCAAACATGTCAAATAAACACACAACTTAAATCATGATTAAACTAACAATCCCAAAAATGAAACTTGAAAAACACAAACCAAAACCAAAACCAAAATCTATATACAATATAGTACAAGATGATGCCAAGCTTGGACTATTACTTTCCTGGATCCCAGACATGATTAGAACACTTCAACAAAAATATAACATGATACGCATGCCAAATGCTATAGGAATCCAACCAAAACAAGATTAGACCGCACCATGCAACAACTTTTAATTTACCTTGCTCACCCCACCAATTAGATTTAATTCCATTAGTACTCTCATAGGTGAGCGTCCGATTACTAAAATGATTAGACCATAAATGATATTCAATTTTATCTTGTCTATTCTTGAAAGTATCCATTTCATAATTCGATTCTTGATTTAAAATTAGGCCTTCCTTTTCAAATGTGAGATGTTGCAAACAAGAGCCTATTTCTAAAAGTCTTGAATTCAAATTATTTTTCAAGATTTTAAAGCAATCAAAATCAATCAAAACTTGACAAACATCACCAAGATTTGACATTTCATCATTAATGACATTAGCATCCAAAGGGACATCATGTAACCCATCACTTAAAATTTTTGTAGCTACTACCAAAGGTAAAGATTTCACCTTGTCACCCATACTCAACCCATCATGATTAGAATTTACCACAACTTGATGAGTGTTAGTAGCTTTTTCTTTTTCCTCATTGTCTTCTTCATCATCCAACACCTGTTCAAAAACACCAAAGTTAGGCACCCAATCAAACATGCGTCCATATTTTTCAAAACAAGAGCCTAGTTTTTCAAGATATGTGTCGCGTGACACCTTTCCATGATCAATGGCTTGAGTTGCCTCAAAATCCATATTTTCATTAGGATCATCAATAGTATCAAACCCACACCACTTAGGCTTTGTAATTTCATCATTTTGAGATGGCATAGACATTGTAGAAACAATAGGTGGATCAAGATTTTTGATTTCTTGCCCCTCAAGGGGAACAAAATCAATTGATTCTCCTTCTTTATCCATGGTAGTAGAATCATTATCCTTCTCCAACCTTTGATGAGATTCCAACCCTTCTTCCAAAACATTCTCAGATTGTACAGGACTTGTAATATCCTCATATGAAAGGGCAATTGTATTATCCTGCATATCAATAGGCACACAACATTCATCAAAAGGTTTGGAGTGAACATACTCTTCCCAAGAATCATAATAATCATCTTCCAAAATCAAATTGTGATGCTCAACTACTTCTTCATCATATTTCAATTCATCAACATGTTTCTCATCAAATTCACCTTCACCTTCCTTAGATGGTTCAATTACTTCCAAAATTGGGTTATTGCTTGTATTCAAATTGATAAGGCTATCATAATCCACATTTGTAACCCATGATTCAAGTTTAACATAATTTGGAAGGTGTGAATTTTCTTGGCCATTATCTTCAACAATGTCATCCAACATGTCATCCAAAATAGATTCATCCTCATAGAATTCATCTTTTGGTGATTCAAGGGTTCCCAATCTATCACATGTTTCAATACTAGTTGGATCTAGTACTCCTCCCTTGCCTAAAATCATATTATTATGAAAATCATTGAAATTGATTTTAGAAACATCTTTTGAATCAAGATGAGTATTTTGAAGTTGATTCATACTTAAGAAAGATGGTTGATCTTGCATAGTAGGTTGAGGATTTTGAAATTGATTGAAGCTTGGGAATGATTGTTGATTCTGAAATTGATTCACACTTGAACTTGGTTGAGGTGGATAAATCATTGGGTGGGTGAGGGAGGTATTAAATGATTGAAAATTATATGATCCAAAACCCACACCATAATTTTGACAACTCAATTGTTGCTCAATTGCCATTGCTTGAGTATAGGCTTGTGACAAAGATGTGATTAGAGGCATCCCTCGCAAATATGTGGAAATGAGTGGGTCAAGAGCATTGATGTATATTTGGAGAGCCACTTCTTCTTGAAGAACATAAAATGTCACTAATTGAGTATATAATCCAAAGAACCTTTCAGAAAATGATTTTACGTTTTCACTTGGTCCTTTTTTAATAGTGAAAAACTGCTCGTACATGCGGACTGGGTCAACTTGCTTTTTGTTGAATTGATTAAGAAATGCTGCCTCTAGTTGAGCCCAAGAAGTGATAGACCCTAAAGGTAGACTTGTAAACCAATCATATGCCACTTTGTCCAAGGTGTACAGGAACATTTTACAAGCAACATCATCATACCAACTTGTTAAGTGATTCGCACAGAATTTGAATGCTCGAATGTGTTCTTCTGCAGTATTTGTCCCGTTAGACAAAAATCGAGGAAGACATCTCTCAACACCAACGGGAAAATAATGTTGAACTCCCGGTATGTTCAATGGGCTACCTGGCATCCATGGTGTAAACATAGCCATTAGTGAATCTTCAAGAATATAACTTTAATACAATTTTTTTTTTTTTAGATCTAATCAAATCACATTATTCCTGTATGAACAATCAAAGCGTTAGAACAGTGCATAGCAATTCATGTCCTCCTTTTAACAGTACAAAGTTGTATTGTTAAAAGAGGGCTAAAGATAATAATCAATAGGGCATGAAATATTCAAAATTTAAATCCCTATAGCATTTAAATCACAATGAAATAAACCAATTCAGGCCCTCCTTCTAGCGCCAAAATGTTGAGTGGATATTTTGCCCTATAACAAAATGATCACGCAACTAGAGTCTCTGACAGGAAACTCTCTCTTGCAAAGAAATTAGTTATTTCTCCAAGGTTCTTATGAACAAACATTCATATGCATAAATAATAATATTCAATTTAAATGCTTGGAACACCTTAGTGATTGCAAGTAACTGTAAACAAGGGGCAATGTTGGTTTATTTTATCATGAAACTTTAATGATTGTTCGTTGAACCAGAATAAACAAATGTGAATCGGCCCAGCAATGAAAATTTCTATTTTCGGATTTTTAAAGATCTGCAATAAAACAACTTCGGTGAATTTATGAAAATACTAATAATTCCAAAAGTGAAATTTTAATATGCATATTTGAAGTCTGCAATATTACCTATGCCCTGGTGCAACTATTTTGGGATTTTGAATTTTTTATTTTTTTTATTTTAACGACTGCAAATTAAAATAAAGTAACAACTTCTGGAAAAGTAAAGTGCAGAAAAATAAAAATAAAATGCCTTCAGTATGATGCTATCCTATTTCGACAAAACCGAAGATATGAGGTTTCCATGCATGCAACCTAACCTATTGGACCTGCAAAACATGCACAATCTTGATAAGCTAAGTGTTGGTTCCTAAGGATTTGAATGAGGTTTTCAGATTTAAGCATTCGCATGCAGCAACCAAGAAAAACTTGTATCAACTACATTTACAAGCCTAAAATCTGAAAAGGGAAAATAGACATTTAATCTTGCATGCAGAAAATGACTCCTTCTTTCTTGCCCATAAGATGCAAATTTCTGAAATATTATCTGCATTAAATATTTGTCATTTTACAATAGCAGACATCTGGTTCTCCAAAACCAAAAAAAGTGGAAGAAAAGCACTCCAAAGCAGGCCCAGAATGGCTTATCACCCTCAGCTCTGTAACCCTGCTCCCAGCGATTTTCGACCCCTGTGCCTGTCTTCGCTTGTGCCTTTAAAATTTCTGCTACGGCTCTCTGCTTCGCCTTGTGACGCTTCGTTTCATCTTCCAGATCGATTCGTTTCGTCTCCCGCTCCTTCATTATTCTAGCTTTCTGCTTGGTCGTGAAACGTTCGGTCTTCTCTGTGAACTGTAACCGTCGATCCTGAAGCGTTATCATAACCCCTACGCCTCTGTGACACGTGCAACACTTCCCTGCACATTCTGTAATGGCCCTTCATGAATCACAACAAAAGATAGCATGTCGTGATATCGCGACGTTTTATACCATGCAGCTTTGTTATTCTTCTTGTACCAAAATGAGACATGTCGCGATATCGCGACATTTTTCTGTCAGCAGCCTTGTTATTCTTCTTGTACCACAAAAATGAGACATGTCACGATATCGTGACATTTTTCTATCTGGGCCATGCAAATGCAACCTGTCATGAAATCATGACGTTTTTCTTTTTCTTTGTTGCACTTAGCCAAAATGGCTGACATGTCACGAAATCGTGACACTTTTTCATTTCCTACCATCTCTTTCTATCACAAATCTGACACTTTTTTTACTAAATCATTTCTTATTCGATACTTTCTTACATCTCACGATGTCGCATATCGCGACATTTTATCTTTGTCTTTCTCTCTCCTCCATGAACCGCGATTTCTTGACATGTCACGATATCCTAACATTTTCGGTCAATACTTCTTCCTGCCTGCTTTAACCATGATTTCATGACAAGTCGCAAAAACATGACATGTTGCGAAATCGTGACAATTTCTTACTTGGTCTCTTTTACCCATCAAACATCGAAACACACACATGTCGACGATATCACGACAACTTTGAGTCTTCAACTTAATTCTTTGTCCTGCATCGTGAAAATGAGACATGTCGCGATATCACGACATTTCTGGCATCTTGTTCTGTTTGACCGCTTTGACCGCGATTTCACAACACGTCGTGAAATCGTGACATTTTCTCATCATGCTGCATTCTGTTGCTCCTGGCCGTGAAAACGTGACATGTCACGAAATCGTGACATTTTTCCGTTCCATTGTACTTCGCTTGTCTGAGCCGCGAAAACGCGACATGTCGCGATATCGCGACAATTTTCATTTCTGGCCGCGATGGAGCAAAATGTCGCGATATCGCGACAACTTTTCATTTCTTGCCGCGACGGAGCAACATGTCGGATATCCGAAACAAGCCGCGACGGAGCAACATGTCGCGATATCGTGACAACTTTTCATTTTCGGCCGTGACGGAGCAACATGTCGCGATATCGTGACAACTTTTCATTTTTGGCCGCGACGGAGCAACATGTCGCGATATCGCGACAACTTTTCATTTTTGGCCGTGACGGAGCAACATGTCGCGATATCGCGACAACTTTTCATTTTCGGCCGCGACGGAGCAACATGTCGCGATATCGTGACAACTTTTCATTTCTTGCTTTTCTTTGTCTTTTTAACATCTGGGCCACTGCAATCTTCTTGGAAAGTGTGCAAAAAAAGGGGGGTCCCCAATTTTGGGGTGTGTTGTGGAGCAGCCACAACAAGTTCCCTATAAAGGCAAGAGAATAAGGATAACCCTAGAGAAGCCTATATCTTTTCATATTGAAAAAATTAAAGAGGATTTGTACAATCATTCAGTGATGGAAGAGACAAAGTTACAAGTCTTTGAATATTTAGAAATTGAGGATGAATTACCCTTCAGGTATTGTTATAGCCTATCCAAAATATGACTAGGTACATACAATATTTCCTTAGAGGTAGATAAGAATTTCTCTACCATATCTAACCAGTAACTTAGGTAGTCGAAAGTTTAGACAATGTATTTTTATAAAGCAAGGTACACAAATGGATTTGAAGATGGTGTAGTGTTGAATTCTCCTTCATAAGGGGTGAATATTTTTGATTTTATACTAACTTGGATTTATACAAACAATGTTGCTAAATATGAAGCTTTGTGCTTGGTATTTATGCAAGTGAGAAAAATAGAAATCAAGATGTTAGACATTTATGGTGACTCAGATATGGTAGTTAACCAAGTTACAAATAAGTGCAACTGTAAACATCACTATCTAAAGATATACAAGAATAAAGTATGGGACTTTATGGAATCATTTGATGCTCTAAATCTCCACTCTATCCCCAAAAAACAAAATATATTGGTTGATGCTTTGGCAATTAATATACTAGTTGATGCTTATCCGAGGTGGCTTCTTTAATGCAACATGATGATGATCCAGTTATGGATTATAGGAAACAATGGAGAAATATGATGGAAAAGCTATCATTTTCCATCCCTACTGTTGAAATAACTAGATTTTTTATGAGAAGTTACACAAAGTACATTTCATTATTATTACAGTTACAACAATATCAGACCTTCGAAGAGGTTTTGACACAATCCAAAGTGATTTAGGATATTAAGTTACAGAAGGGTAACTTGAAACTCAAAAATAGGAAGTAATGGAATAAGAAAAGCATTGAGAAACAATAGGCCAAGCCGACCCACATCAATCAGGTGGTTCTAAATCTTTATAAAGAAGATAAACGACAACAACAATTAATTTATCAAGCCCAACCTCCCCTTGCACAATATGAGTAGCACAACAACTAGAGGGGTAAGGATAAATAAAGGCACCCTCCCCACATATTCACACAATTATCAGAATTATTAACAGTGATCTTCCATCAATTATGTGAGGCAAAGGTAATACACTTAACAGAAGTCAAAATGGTGGACCCTAGTCATCCTAAGCCTAAGGGATATAAATATTATCAATATTGCATATTTCATCGAATAAAATGCCATGACATAGAGGTATGTTGATATTTTAAACATTTAGTGCAAGAAATTATTGAGAATGGTACGCTTCTTATGGACAATCCACAAGCACCGAATAATTAGAATATGGGAATTTACAATAATCCTCTATCCAACCATGAGGTACCAAGGAACAATGTTGGCCAGGTCAATCAAGTATGCATCAAACCATCAACTCATGGGTTTGTCAAAATTATTAATGTTGTCATAAGAAATTCTAGGTATGAGAGACCAAATAAACCTCCAAATCCTATTAGAGTTCATGTTGCACCTCCTTCAAGGCCAGCCCAACATGTACCAGGCCCACTAACTAGATCAGTGGTGACAATCAGGAGTAGGTTAGTTCAAAATCTACATACAACTCTGATGAAGTTGTCAATGTATGAGCTGATTTAGCGGTCCCCCGAGCACAGGGAGATGCTTATGGACATTCTAAGGTCCATAGAAGTATATTCATAGGATCTTGAAGTGTTCACACACTTTTTGGGACACGTGCAGTAGTGCCAGGAATCGGTCATACAATTTCATGATCATGAAGTCAAGATGATTTCCACTGTCATAGTAGACTCACCGCTCCATATCATTGCATGTGTGAATCACATACCTTTCAAGAAAGTTTTTATTGATACAGGATCATAAATAAATATTATCATGACCAAGGTATTGATATATTTTAAGTTTCTAAAATCACATATTGTACCTTCCACTTTCACCTTGAGAGCATCTAATGATGCATTATGCTCGATGGTAGGTACCATAGTTATTCTAATCTAGGTTGAACTAAAGATAATCCCTATGATGTTTCATGTGATTGAAGGTACCATGCTCTACAACATCCTTTTATGGAGGCCTTGGATATGATAAATACATTGTGTCCCTTATATTCTCCATCAGTGTATCAAATACATACATGAGGGATAGGTTCACGTGGTGCCTTCTGATGAGAACCATTTAAATATGTGAATCTAACAGATTTGATGAGGGATTTTGTGCTCCCCTCAATGCACTTGGACATATAGCCTATGTCACCAATCAAAGATCCAGGAGAAAAAATAAGAGAAGTGTGTGCCAAACCTATAATATCTACATCTCAATGATTGGTGACATTTGCTTCTACTAGACCATCGACATTCATGATGCATCAAGATGATAGGAAGCTAAAAGCAAATATGGACAAAAAATAGATGAAGCAAGAACCCAAACCAGTTGTGATTGGTGTTCCTACTCCCATGGAAGTAGAGAATTCTTGAGTAGAAGTCAAATAGGCACCTCAACCCACTTCATATGCATCTTCAATAGGGTCATCTGCACCGTAGATGACCATTAATTTGGTAAATCTTGGATTGGGGGAATATATTATGTAGAATGTGACATTTACACCCATCATCGAGACTACACAATACATAGGCCGACCACAAGCCCATCACCTTCCCGTAAGGATGGTGGTACCACTAGGGGTACCTCCTAACCAAACTAATTTTATATATGGAGGGCTCAACCAACTTGCATCTTGCACCCCCATGTATGAAAGTGATGATGAACCATTTACTATGAATGTTCATTATATTTCTAATCTTGAGTATGCCTTATAATATTTTGAGCATTACCATTGGCATGGTTACAATCTCAGATTATTTTAGTAGGGGTGTAGGAGGCCATATGAACCTCAATATCAATTGTCTAATGATAGGTTCAGGTTAGGATACTATATCAGAGGATAGGATGAGCTCCTCGTGGCATATTTAGACCACCTATACCTCAGTCTAGGGGGTGAAGTTGACTTCAATTATTATCACCCCAATCCTTCCTGGAGGGATAACCAGATAGTGTCTTCTGTCACTATAGGACCACCTACGACATATCACAAAGATATCTTGGTAGATACTAGTCCAGAGCCTATACCAAGATAAAAATTGGATGAATGAATTTGTGCAGCAGTTGATGACACAGAATTGCAAGTTCACAATGCTGGAATAGCAGAGGACTCCAAGTCAAAATATCATTTTGACAAGGATGTAGCAAATTTCATCTCTGAGAGAGGGGGACCTGGATACATGTATGACATTGATGATGATGGCAAGTCCTCAAATAGTGAGCAATATGAGGATGAGACTAATTTGGCTTATCTAGGCCCTCTTAATTTATGTCATCTATTACCTTCAAAGATAGTCATTGAGGATAATCAATCCTTCATAAATGATAGCAGTCATTGAGAGTGAGCTTTCATAGGGCCACACCTTCCCAATTGCTTTATTCCAGTCGATAGTGGTGAATGTCTCTATTACGATAGTGATGATGAATATGAAACAAAGATAACCTATCTGGGGCCTCCCTACTTATTTCATCATAATGAACCATACACTATAGTGGATATGCGTAGAGATATCAATATCCACCTACACCTCAAAGGAATATCTCCTAACCTGGATAGGATTTATCATATGGTCTTCCTTGATCTTTTGACATTTAGAGAGCTCCTCAAGCCTAGTGATACTATTTTTGAGTTTTTTCATAGACCGGATCTAGAGATCCCCATACCCCTAGAACCACATCTTGGGGATGGAAGTTATATCAATATAGTGTCACACGCACATGGTCCTAGAGACATTATCCATTCCATAAATATGATTTCCATCTATTTGACCAATCTATTTCACAACCCATCTGATTCTTACAAACCATTGTGTCTTGATGTAGATGCTATTTATTGGGATCACATTGACTCACCATTAGAGCTTGAATATTTCTTCCCTAATGAAGAAATGCTGCAACCTTTTCATTTTGTGCTAGGTTGTGCACATGATATTTATCATGCTGATGGTGCTTCCAATGCAGAACTCATAAACCTAGTAGATGACATCCATTTGATCCCTATGTATAATCAGCTTGAGGAGGGATCCCACATGTCAGTAGAGGAAAAATTTGAAGTGGATATCAGTAATGATCCCACCAATCTAAGGAAGGTTAAATTTGGAGAAATTTTATCTCCTGATGAGAATGCCAACCTCATCCCTCTACTGAGAGATGTACCTAATATATTTTCTTGGACTTATAAGGACATGTCAGGTCTGGATCCAAAATTGGTTATTCATAACCTTTTGTTAGATCTTTTAAAGAAGCCAGTGAAGTAGAAACTTAGGAAGATGCATCCAACAATAGCCTTAATAGTCAAATATGAATTGCAAAATATTTTGGATGTAGAATTTATTATTTCCATTGACTATCTAGAAAGGGTATCTGTAGACACTAAAATATGGTCAATCCGATTAGGCATCCACAAACAATGACTAAATTGACACCATATGGCCCCTTGGGCAGCCCTCAGAAGGCTCACAGTGGTTCTAGCCACTCCGGAAGAGGTTTTGGAGGCTTCTGGCCCAATTTTGGGAGGTTTTGGCCCAAAATTCACCACCGTCCCACCCTGGGATGGTGGCAGATTCCCACCGTCCCACCCTGGGATGGTGGTGAGCCATCATCCCAGGGTGGGACGGTGAGCAAGTTTGACCAAGAAAAAGTCAAATCTGGGACAAATGGCACCCAAAAACTGCCATTTACCCCACCAATTGAAGCATGCGGGTCAGAGGGCACTACATCCTTATGACATGCTTCATAATGGAGGCCAAAAAGGGAGATTCTCTTCCACATCCAATGCATGCCTCCCTTTTGACAAATGGCGCCTCCTGCCATGCATGCCCTTGCATGCCTTTTTGCACATAAGCCCCTTTGGGCTATAAAATGGATACAAGGTCCACACAAAAAACATAGGGAGAGGAGTTCTAGGATATGCAATGGAGTGCTTCTGAGATTTCCCCTCACTTTATTGTGCTCTCTTTCCCTCGAAATCTCTCCTTAGCGAAGGAGGTTACCGGGTGACTTCAAGAGGGTCTTTTGGGCATAACTTTACCATCCGGGTGAATTTCTTCACCAAATTTGATGAAAATACCCATTAGAGTGTTTAGGACCATTCCCCAGTGGGATTGGTAGCAAAAGGTGTGCAGAATTGGTGGGTATCCCACCCTAGGGTGCCCTCCAATTAGTTGTAGTCACCACCGTCCCCCTGGGATGAGGAGAAATATGTGCACAATTTCTTTACTATTTTTTTAGGCTTATTCTAGACTATCATAGGATGCTACAGTTCAAATTTCATGCAATTTGGAGTTATATTGGCCGAGATATCACATTTTGAAGTTTTTGCAGGTTCGTAGGGCCCATCCGGGCACCCCAGGTGCATGCAGATGGATCTGCACCTCATTTTGAAAATATAACCACATGGGTAGTCTTAAAATGTTTATTTATGTATTCTTTCCAAGTTTCATGTGTTTTGGACATGTTTAGGGGCAGGAATTGCTTGTCTTGGTCTTCGTAGGTTGTAGACGGGCAACACAAAATCGAGGGGCCTACGGATGCAATTTCAGATATATTTTTGGTGATATCCCTTCAAAACATCCTATTTAACATCTCCATAAAATTTCAAGTCATTATGAGTTGATTTGATATGTTTTTAATATATATGCCCTTTACTAGTCTTTTGGTGCCTGTGGGGATTGCATGTTTTCCATCACACGCACTTGCTATTTGACCCTTTTGGCTTCCTTGTGTGCAGGTGTAGGTTCCTAGAAGGCATTGGGAAGGAAAAAAATACATCAAATATCAAATATACAAGCAGCGGTGGCATTGGCCCGCCCACCTTGATTGTGGGTACGAGGAAGGACACTGGATGTGCACCCAGATTTCTTGAAGGATTTGATCCTTGGGCACCCAAAATTTGTAACAATTGTATCACCTTTGAGCCCTCAAGGGGACTTCTATGTAACCTTGGATCTGATCCACCAAATTAATAAGAAGGATACTCGCTTTATTTCATACCTTGTTGTTTGGTTTTGCTTCCATTTTTACATGCATGCTTCCGTTTGATGCTCATAAGCTATAGAGGATAGATACACATATTTTTATTCATAATTAGGTGCACCATTTTTCCCTACTTCAGTGGTGATCATGGTGGGACCCTTGTCCCTTGTGCTTTGGGTGAAAATTTGACTTCATTTTTGCAATTTTTGCCCTTTTTGTGTTGTAGGTGCTCCCCTCCCCACCCTAGAACGGTGGCAGAACCTTTATCTAGATCACCCTAGGATGGTGGCTTCACCATACCACCCTAGGATGGTGGTAGGGCTTCTAATCATCCCACCCTAGAGCATTGAAGAAACAGAGAAATTTTTGCCCAAAAATCTAGAATTTGGAGGTCTCAAAACTGCTAAGGTGAGTGCCTAAATATTCTATTTTTCTACTGCATTTTTAGAGACTATTAAAATTGGTTTTTCTTGCATCATTTGTTTGCATAGAAATTTTAAAATTCATATTTTTACTTTTATTATAACATAAAGCAACAAAAGGAAGAAGAAAAATTGAAAGAAACTTGAAGTAGCGATGCATATTTATGGCTTGATTGCTTGTGGCTTACCCAATGGGTAGGTTAGCATTTAGGGCTTGCATCTATAAGTGACATTTGTAGGTTCCTTTTATCCTAGATTTTTGAAATTAAAACACACCTATTGCATGCATTTAGTGAATGATCATTGAATGCTTCTTTGCTTACTTTATTTGGATTAAAAGGAACCACACACACTTGCACGTTCCACTATAACATTGGTAAGGTTGGATTTCATCACCAACCCCCAATTCAGACTGGTGACATTGGATTTCACCTCCTTCCACCAGCTTGCCCTCTAGATGCCTTAGATAGAATAGGGCACTCTCTCAAGATGGAATAGGTCACTAATGTTCAAACTGCCTCCCACTATTGGAAATATTGTTTCAGAGTGGAAGAGCTAGGCGAACCCCCCACTGGGATTTAAGCGGTGTACCCTAGACTCTTTTGAGAAATCATGTTTGGCACTAGTGTCCCTAGTCACCACTTTGGTTGAGTTCCCTCATTCTAATTCCAAAACAAGAGCAAAGAACAAAAAAAATCTAAACCACCATTTAGGGATACACATTTAAAACTGAAAGAGATAATCATATTGTTTGCTTTGTGTGTTTCTTTGTTATTTGATTTATTCATCCTAATATTTATTTTGATTTTATCATTACTCTATTTAAAAAAATAGAGAAAAATAATTTTTTTATCCTAATTAGTTAAATCAAATTTTGAGACCTAGCCAACATTATGATCAGCTAGTCGCACTGATCATTTTGATATATAACACTTATAGCCTATTTTTGAAAGTCAAAATAGGGTTTCAAAAATCTAGTGTGGGTTTCCTTCAAGGTTCGCCTAGTCAACACATTATGACAACTATGCATAGCCGAGCTCGATCACGAGCTAGTGAAGTAGAAAACTTTAGGAGAGGCCTTGAGCACCATAATTATAGGTATGAGGATCTCCTCACTCCTGCATGGAGCCCTGATAGTAGTCACCTTTGCTATTCTCCTGAGGATCTCATCATTCCTGCATGACACCCTGAAAGTCATCGTGAGGTCCACTCCTCACATAGAAGACCCGACCACCAAAGTACCTCTACCAAGAGAACATCAATGGATTACCCACATGATCAAGTGGATTATTCGGTTAGCCAACATCGATTCCAATCACAAACTAGATATAATCAGCCTTCCAAAGGGCCTAGTAGGGAGGTCTACACTCCCTCTACATCATGGTCTTCACCACCTAGAACTCCCATCCAACAAGTGTTAGCAACCCAGAGTAGGCCTGTGCGAAGTTTGCATGCACCATCAGCCAAAGTGACCATGAGCGAGCTTCTACTATAGTCCTCCAAATATTGGGAACCTTTCATGAGGGTCTTGGATTCCATGGAGGTACAACATCATGACTCTGATGCTTTCACCAACTTTATGGAATACATACAAATGTACAAGAAGCCTACTATATCCTTTCAAAATCATGAGGTCAAACCCATGCCTACCAATTCACCAGATCCTACTCTGCACATCATTGCAAGCATCAATAGGCTCCCCTATAAGTGAGTATTGGTTGACATAGGTTCCTCAATAAACATTATTACCATAGCTTCACTAAAGCATCTCAACCTCCCACCCTCACGCATTGCACCATCCAAGTTCACATTACAAGCATTCAATGATGCTTTATCCTCCACTATGGGCACAATAATCCTACTTGTTGAAGTTGGACAAAATACTATGCCTACATTGTTCTACATCTTGGAGGGTGCAAGACAATACAACATACTTCTTGGAAGGCCATGGATAAGAGACATGGAATGTGTTCCATCTATAGTGCATCAATGCATTAAATACATTGATGAAGGTAAGGTCCATGTGGTCCATGTTGACCCAGACCCCTTCAAGTATTATAAGTAGGTGGATCATCCACAAAGGCCTATAGTGTCACCCAAGCATTTGGACACTAAATCCAATGACCTTATTCAGAGTCCAGATTCAACCCCATGGTTAGTCATGAAGCTACCTTCACCACCGCTAGTACCATCCTCTATCTCTTCAAGCAAGGAAGAATCAGAAGAGCCAGCTATAGAAGCTCCCATAGCTATCATCAATACACCTACAGAATATATTTTCACTCCTACCAAAAATGAGGAAGAGCCCACTATTGATACGGATGAATCAAATCCTATCATACCATATTCATCCACCATAGTTGAGGACACAATTCAATTCACCTACCTAGAACTCGATGAGTGCATAGTACCCAATGTTGCATTCACACCTATCATCGAGTCGATCAAGGATCTAGGTAGTCCCCCTACCAAGTTGCCACCCATTGATAGCATTCCTGATGCACCCTCCGAACATGGGGGCCAAACAAATCACCTTGGACAAGTTTATGAGGTAGCCATGACTTGTCCAAATGTAAATGCATCTTCTCATGAGTTTGTGGGAATGATCAATGTGATGACAGAGAACCAAAGTCCTCTGAATCCATCTATGCAACTTGTGACTCCATCCAACATCCCATCCACACCACAGGAGATACCATTGATGGATTCGGTCACACCTACTCCATCTCACTCAACATCTCCACAAGATCAAGAGCAGATGTACCCCCTAGACCAAAGTGGGGGTAACCCAACTACCATAGTTGAAAACTCTGAGTTGGAACATGAGCATGAGCTAAATCAAGAACAAGAACATGTGGATATAATCACCAGCTCCAATCATCATGAAGCATCCACATCTGCTCAGACATTAGGGACTTTTGATCCACCCTCGATCAATTATCTCCTAGCTCCCACACCTAGTTCACCTCCACCACATATAAGTTGCCATCCAACTCCCTCAATAGCCATCCAATCATCACCTCCACTAGTACCACAACATATCTTGGATAGGCTAGCCGATGTGGAGTTACAAGTGAGTCACCAACAGAATGATTTACAATAGATCATGGATCGGCTCACAAGCATTGAGTTACGGTTGAGTCATCCAAAACCTCAACCCCTTGATTGTCAGGACCAACCCACTCCTGCATAGTCCAATGTTAAGTCTCAAAAAAATCAAGGGCTAAACCAACAACGTCACCCTAAGCGATAATTTATGCCCATTAATGAGTCCAGGGACTCTCTATTTGAGCGACTCTGCATGGCAAAGGCAATTACTTTACCTGAGAGTCGACTTGTCGACCCCTATGCACCTAAGCCCTATGGATATCACAAAGACCTATACTGCAAATACCATAGGTAGAAGGGGCATGATGTGCATAGGTGCTTTAAATTCAAAAACCTGGTACAGGATATGTTTGACAAGAATGATCTTCAAATCAACAACCAACAAATTGACATAGTGCAACATCTGTTACCTATAGATGGTAGTCAAGAAGAGCAACCTAAATAGGTGACTGAGACACATACAACCTCATCACCTCATAAAATGAGTCAGCCACATTCACCTTGTTTAAGGCATCAATGTCATACCTGGACTCCATTATCTGAGCCCATGTCGACCATTTTTCACAACCTACAAGATACAGAGGCAATTGTCTTACCAGATATACCCTTGTTCAACCCAAATAGACCCAGATCTAAACTATATAGGGAGGATCATTCTTACCTCTATCATCGAATGAGAGGGCATGACATTAGCACTTGTCATGTTTTTAGATGCAAGGTCCAAGATCTTATTGATGAGGGAGCTTTATCCATGAGTGGGTCACTCATTCTACCCCCTCAAGACATTAGCATTACCCAGGATTCCTTGCCAAAATAGGGGGGTCAATTCCTATTGCTCCTCCTAGCCAAGTCAATAACATCGCATCAATCATAGTAAATGTTGGGGGTATACAAGGTATTGCACCTTCCTCCTAAGAACACAAAGTAAGCAAAGTTACAAAAGGCTCCAAGGGTATCTACATATCGCTTGGTCAACCTAGAATGCTCCTAGGCAGTCTAGAACCATCTAGGTCACCCCTAAATGCTCCAAGGGTACCTATATCCCACTTGGTCAACCTAAAAGGCTCCTAGGTGGTCTAGAACCATCTAGGTCACCCCTAAATGCTCCAAGGGTGCCTATATCCCACTTGGTCAACCTAAAATGCTCCTAGGTGATCTAGAACCATCTAGGTCACCCCAAAATGCTCCAAGGGTGCCTATATCCCGCTTGGTCAACCTAAATGCTCCTAGATGGTCTAGAACCATCTAGGTCAACCAAAAAGCCCCAAAGGCATCCATAAGCCCTTTGGTCCCCCCAAATGCCCCAATGGCCCCCAATAAGCCCATTGGTCATAGGTACATACATATATATATATATATATATATATATATATATCAATCAAAAATCTTCAAAACATCAAAATACAAAAACATTGCATCGCATTGCACTTTCATACATATATATCAATCAAAATTTAAAAAAAAACATTATCAAAATTTCAAAAATTCAAAAATATTGCATCACATCACATTGCATCCCATTGCATTTTATCATCGCTTGCATTTAGGCATATTCATCATTAGCACTTTACATTTTAGAGTTGCTCATACATGTCTAGCACCATGATGGTACACTACTTACCGCTCAAAATCAATGTTGTGAAAGTACTCATAGTTCAATGCCGCAATTATCATTTTCACCCACATTTTTCACATTCCATATTTGTGTCCACCCCTTCACCTAGTCATTTGTTTTAGAATGTCATTAGGGTTTTTGGTCACTCAACCATTTCTAGCTTCTCTTCAGGTTTTGTAGAAAGCTAGCTTGATTTTTAGGAGGTAGAGTCTTGCATTGATTATGCCTTGTGTACATCAAATCCCAAACATAGTTAAACATTAATAATCCAAGTTTTGTGCAAAGAAATATGAAATCCATGAAGTGGTCTAGGTTACCTTAAGCGAAAAGGTCATCCTGCTCATCCCCCTATGCGAATGGTTCAAGAATGCTGAGAGTTGGCAAAAGGACAAGCATCTTCCCTACCCAATTCCCCAAAATAAATAGTGGTTTTCACCACTATCAAAAATCCCAATTCCCACAAATCCCCATCCCAAAAATATCAAAATTTCACAAAAATCAAAGCAATCAAAATCAAAATCAAAAAATCCCAAAATTCAATATCAAAATCCTAAAAAAAAAAAAAAAGCAAAAAGCAAAAGCAAAGTCAATAGTGGTTTGCACCACTAATCCCAAATCCCAAATCCCTTGCTCAAAGAAAAAAAATAATACAAAAAAAAATAGTGATTATCATCACTACCCATGAGCAAGTATCCCAATAAAATTGAAGAAAAGAAGGGAGCTTGAGCTTGAATCCCTGGAATTCTCAGCATTTGAAAAACCATTTAGGTGATCCTCATTACAGGTTTGGTGGATAGCCTACCTGGCAATGGTGGTAGCCTCCCGCATGATGATATGTCTATCACATTAGCCTCGTGCATGTGTGCAGACCAATGTTTGCATGTGGACGAGCTAGATTTTGTAACCTAGATTGCCTAGTGGTCTAGTCCTACTAAGTACAGAACCCAGGATTGTGACATTCATAGGGTGATCCTCATTCTAGGTTTGGTGGATAGCCTATCTGGCAATGGTGGTATCTTTATGCATTTCACAGGAATGAACTCACTTGCACACACAGGGATATGACGTACCTTGGTCATCCTAGCAGATTCATACCTTGTCAAAAAGTCTTGCATAGTCAGTATACAACCTTTGATCACATCAGCTAGAGTGTTTGAGTCTCCTAAAAACCTCACCTACATTCTTTAAACATGTCATATCATTTACTCCATTTTTTACATCGCAATAATGGTTTCACATTTCCATTACAAAAAAAAAAAAGCAAAAACAAAGAGCGTTAATGTATTTTGTACAGTCTATAGTGTTCACATAGTATGTCAAATCATTAGCCACAATCCATGTTTTTCAATCACCCCATATTTCATCTCACTGTGCATCCATGCATATAGATAGCATCAAATCAAAGCAAATACACATGCATACATGATATATGTTTATCACCATTCCATCATATCACAAAAGCATCCATATGCATACATAATAAGCATCCAACACATCTACAGAAGCAAATGCATACATTGCATCCATCTCATAAAGAAATAAGGGAGACACATGATGACCATAACAAAATCTCATATATATATGGGGCAAAAAAAAATACATCATAGTTTCCAAAAATGCCCGTAGGCTACAATAAAGTGGGTCCTTAGACCTCACAATGCTAAACATCCAAAAATCCAAAAAGAGTCGAAAGAGCCTCAAAAAGCCCCAAAGGTATCCATAAACCCTTTGGTCAACCCAAAAATCCCCAAAGGTATCCATAAACCCTTTGGTCAACTCAAAATGCCCCAAAGGTATCCATAAACCCTTTGGTCAACCCAAAAATCCCCAAAGGTATCCATAAACCCTTTGCCAAAAACCCACCACCAAGGTATCCATAAACCCTTTGGTCAACCTCAAAATGCCCCAAAGGTATCCATAAACCCTTTGGTCACCCAAAAAGCCCCAAAGGTATCCATAAACCCTTTGGTCAACTCAAAAAGCCCCAAAGGTCTCCATAAACCCTTTGCTCAACCCAAACAAGCCCCAAAGGTATCCCTAAACCCTTTGGTCACTCAAAATGCCCCAATGGCATCCAATAAGCCCATTGGTCAAGTATACATACATATATATTAATCAAAAACCAAAAAAAAAAACAACAAAACAACACAAAAGCCAAAGAAAAGGGTTCAACACCCACCAAAACAAGTCAAATATGATGGAATTCATTCAGGGTCAATATGGAATGCAAACTTCTCATGGATGCATGGACAAGTTACTACTTCACTCCCCAAGAAGGCCATTATGGCTAGACCGCCCCACGGGAAGGAGGTTTTCAACTCTTTGCTTCCATGAAATCTCCATAGCATCATCCAAATCCTTTCAAAACTGTGCCATTTTTCAATGAGAACAACTGAAGGCAACCTTAACAAACATCATCTGGGTCAAGCGACTCGTCACTTTTCTCACTGGTCATTCCCTCATCGACTCATCGCTTGAGGGGGTAGTCATGCTTAACAAATTCATAATAAAAAATCAACAATTAAACACTCAATCATGCAAGTTGCATTCATCCAACGAATCTTTGACAAAGACAATCATGCCCCTGCTTGGGGCAGAAAACAAGCAAATATCTCAATTAAGCACATAACAGTGCAGATGAACCTGCCTGTTGGTAACCTCAAAAGTTACCAAAATACTTGGTTTTCTCTAACGCCTAGGGTTATAAGTCCCCTGAGCATACCTGGAAGCTGAAGAGAAACCAAGACCAATGTCTTTACTGAGTCAAAAGCGAGGATTCAAGAATGCATGCTCTTTCCACGATTGGGGCATCTAAAGTTGGTTAGGTTATCGAGTAACCTTAATCATTGAACATTTTAGTCATCTATTTTTGCTCAGTGCTGTGTTGCACACAACGCATCTCAAAAAGGGGCATCTGTAGACACTAAAATATGGTCAATCTGATTAGGCATCCACAAACAATGACTAAATTGACACCATATGGCCCCTTGGGCAGCCCTCAGAAGGCACACAGTGGTTCTAGCCACTCCGGGAGAGGTTTTGGAGGCTTCTGGCCCAATTTTGGGAGGTTTTGGCCCAAAATTCACCACCTCCCACCCTGGGATGGTGGCAGATTCCCACCATCCCACCCTGGGATGGTGGTGAGCCATCGTCCCAGGGTGGGACGGTGAGCAAGTTTGACCAAGAAAAAGTCAAATCTGGGACAAATGGCACCCAAAAACTGCCATTTACCCCACCAATTGAAGCATGCGGGTCAGAGGGCACTGCATCCTTATGACATGCTTCATAATGGAGGCCAAAAATGGAGATTCTCTTCCACATCCAATGCATGCCTCCCTTTTGACAAATGGCACCTCCTGCCATGCATGCCCTTGCATGCCTTTTTGCACATAAGCCCCTTTGGGCTATAAAATGGATACAAGGTCCACACAAAAAACATAGGGAGAGGAGTTCTAGGATATGCAATGGAGTGCTACCGAGATTTCCCCTCACTTTATTGTGCTCTCTTTCCCTCAGAATATCTCCTTAGCGAAGGAGGTTACCGGGTGACTTCAAGAGGGTCTTTTGGGCATAAATTTCCCCATCCGGGTGAATTTATTCACAAAATTTGATGAAAATACCCCTTAGAGTTTTTGGACCCTTCCCCAGGGGGAGGGGTAGAAAAAGGGGGCAAAATTGGTGGGTATCCCACCCCAGGGTGCCCTCCAATTAGTTGCAGTCACCACCGTCCCCCAGGGATGAGGAGAAATATGTGCACAATTTCTTTACTATTTTTTTAGGCTTATTCTAGACTATCATAGGATGCTACAGTTCAAATTTCATGCAATTTGGAGTTATATTGGCCGAGATATCACATTTTGAAGTTTTTGTAGGTTCGTAGGGCCCATCCGGGCACCCTAGGTGCATGCAGATGGATCTGTGCCTCATTTTGAAAATATAACCACAT
Organism: Wollemia nobilis; assembly: GCA_028583015.1. Taxonomy (NCBI): domain Eukaryota; kingdom Viridiplantae; phylum Streptophyta; class Pinopsida; order Araucariales; family Araucariaceae; genus Wollemia; species Wollemia nobilis. The sequence continues at coordinate 11,961,101 of JAQPPZ010017052.1, forward strand.
GGGTAGTCTTAAAATGTTGATTTATGTATTCTTTCCAAGTTTCATGTGTTTTGGACATGTTTAGGGGTGGGAATTGCTTGTCTTGGTCTTCGTAGGTTGCAGACAAGGGGCATAAAATCGAGGGGCCTACGGATGCAATTTCAGATATTTTTTTGGTGATATCCCTTCAAAACCTCCTATTTAACATCTCCATAAAATTTCAAGTCATTCTGAGTTGATTTGATATGTTTTTAATATATATGCCCTTTACTAGTCTTTTGGTGCCTGTGGGGATTGCATGTTTTCCATCACACGCACTTGCTATTTGACCCTTTTGGCTTCCTTGTGTGTAGGTGTAGGTTCCTAGAAGGCATTGGGAAGGAATAAAAGACATCAAATATCAAATATACAAGCAGCGACGGCATTGGCCCGCCCACCTCGATTGTGGGTACGAGGAAGGACACTGGATGTGCACCCGGATTTCTTGAAGGATTTGATCCTTGGGCACCCAAAATTTGTAACAATTGTATCACATTTGAGCCCTCAAGGGGACTGCTATGTAACCTTGGATCTGATCCACCAAATTAATAAGAAGGATACTTGTTTCATTTCATTCCTTGTTGTTTGGTTTTGCTTCCATTTTCACATGCATGCTTCCGTTTGATGCTCATAAGCTATAGAGGATAGATACACATATTGTTATTCATAATTAGGTGCACCATTTTTCCCTACTTCAGTATCAAATATGGTACCTGTAGGAACACCTAATGGAAGGATCCATATCTGTACAAATTTCATAGACCTCAATAAGGCAAAATCAAAGGATTCATTCCCATTACCGAACATAGATGCTCTCGTAGACATAAATGTGGGTCATTAAATGCTCTCCCTAATGGAAAATTTTTTTGGTTACAAAAAAAATTGGATTAATCCTGAAGACCAGCATAAAACTATGTTCATAACGCCATGGGGGAAATTTTGCTATAAGGTTATGCCATTTGGTCTTAAAAATGTTGGCGCCACATATCAGTGGGCTATGATATATATATTTCATGACTACATGCATAAGATCTTGGAAGATTACATCGATGAATTATTGGCAAAGTCATTTCTACATTCAGAGCATGCTGAGGTCTTGAGAAAATTTTTTGATCGCCTAATAGAGCATAATGTTAGGTTGAATCCTAAGAAGTGCGTATTTGGCGTAACTTCAGGAAAACTCTTGGGATTCATCGTTTCAAAGAGAGGCATCAAAGTTGATCCAATGAAGGTCAAGGCAATTTTAGAAATGCATCCTCCCATGAATATCAAGGAATTAAGAAGCCTATAGGGCAAAGTAGCATCCATAAAGTGATTCATCGCACAATTATCGGATAAATTTTGATCCATGAATTGATTGCTACATAAGAGGGTCCCATTAAATTGGGATACGAATTGTCAAGTAGTATTTGTGGAGATTAAACAATACCTGGTGATGCCACCAGTGCTAGCTCCACCAAGACCAAATGAGCCTTTTTTTCTATATATATCGATGACTGACTTTGCATTAGGGACCATGTTAGCCCAAAAGAACATATAAAGTAAAGAGAAAGGATCATTCTAATTCCCCTATGACATCAAAAACATTAAGTCAAAGTGATATAATCTAAGCATAAATAGAAGCACTCATCCTAACTCCCTAATAAGGCTATTGATAGCCATATCGCTCCTTGGGATAAGGATGGATGATTATCATAAATAATTGGAATCACACTTGGATGTGGGATTGCCCATTAAAAGCAATAAATGCTAGAAAGGAACCAGATTAGTCATATTGGTCAAGCGACTTATTGCTTCATTCATTGTCATTTATTCACCAATTTATTGTATGAGGAAGTAGTTCAAAACTTCAACTTAATCATAATCAAAATCAACAAAATATCACTCGATCATAACAAAATCGTGTTCATCCTATGAATCATTGCATAAAACAATCACAAATTTCCCTTGTTTGCTGGGAACGTAAGTAGACATGACATCTTTAATTATAGCTCTCCTACTAGTCGAAATTGTTGTAGCAGCTGAAGCTACCCTATTGAGTTTGGGGAATGAGTGCAATTTAACATGCAAAAGCCACTGAGCTAAGTCCTACAAACATTAAGGTAATGATTCAAGGGATGCACGCCATCTTGCATGATTGGGCCATCCAGCATTGATTAGACCATTGATCACCATACACCCTACAAACAGATCAGTCTATGTTTTTGCTCAACATTGTGTTTTCCACACAGTGCATCGTAAAAAGGGGCATCTGTAGACACCTAAATCATGTTATGCTTAGGGTAGATGCTCACATAGACACACTTATAAGATCATAAGAAAAAATATTAGACTTTCCAAGCATCAACAGTGGTTCTCACCACTCATTTGGGGCCTTTTCAAGCCATTCAATATTGGTCACTCAAACCAAGAGCAGCCAGATCCTAGCTGCTCAAGCCTAGAGCAGCTAGATATTAGCCATTGTAGATGATAGCATCTAAGCCATAAGAAGCATTTTGTCAACAAATAGGCCTAATCACAGGTGGAAGTGGTAGTCTGCATGCAATAAAGGTGAGCGAGAGTAACTTTGCATTCCTTTTCACGACCAGTTCACATAGGAGACTTGAGTTTGCATTTAGACTTAATTTAACTAACCTCCAAGCATAAAAAAAAGGATAAAATCTTCTCATGCTAATGACCAGTTCACATAGAAGACTCAAGTGGGCAGTTATATTTCAGTTAACTAGCCTTCAAATATAAACAATGGACAAAAGCTTCTCATTCTAACTTGCACTACGCATGAGAAATTCATTTCTAGGGCTTGGACATAGACCTAGGGTTTCACACTATAAAAGGTGCAAGCCTAAGAGCACCAAATGGATAGATCCAGAGATATTTTATCCTTTATCACAAGAGTACAAGGGACATACAAGAGGTCATATTAGAGAGAGAGAAATTTTTGAGGAGAGCTTTCGAGACTTGGAAATTTCTCTTTGAGATCATGTATATGACGAAGCTCTGATGGATCGAAGAGCATAACACATACTATTTTAACATCAGATACAGTCTTTGATCCATAGCTTTGGGGCAAAGAGGGTAAGGTTTACTTTAGCGATCGTTGTCTTGGACAGTGGCCTGCAGGTTTAGCTTAGGTTAGACATAGCTTCTTTTATTTTGTTTCTTTATGTTTTCACGTCATTAGCATAGATTTATATGATATCATATTTCCATTACATTCTTTGATTAATAACAACCTCATTCAGGGAGGCAATCTCGGACACCTAAACGTGTGTTGTTGTTTCATTTCTTGCAGGGCCATAGGTACATCGGATGAAGATTGCAACATACGAGAGCAAAAGGGATCCCTCTAGGAAATAGACCTGGAGAATGAGGCATCTGTAAGCCCTCATACATTTCCATGTGCAAAACCAGGAAGCTTTTATAAGTGCACCACATCTTCATGGAAGGGGCACTCCTTGCCTATTTATAATTTATAGTATCAAAATGGGTATCCCTAAGAGGGACCGACATGTAACCGCTATTCAATATCAATAAAGAGATTCATATTTGTTATTTAGTGTTATATAATTTTTCCTCTTGTGTTTCAATTTCATCTTCAGTATTCTGAATAGTATTGCAAGTAGGGTTAGAAAAGGGACTGATGCATGTGTTCCTGGGATCACTACAGATGGCAATCACAGTGGTACCACCACTAATTTTTTATTTTTTGTCAAAATACTAACTTAGTTTTGTGTGCAGGTCTAGTCACTCTGAGCTACAATGGCCAAAAACTAGCTACTCTACGCTACAATGGCCAATAGATCTTAGCCACTCTAAGCTATAGTGGCCAAGAACCAGCTGCTCTGGTCAACAATGACCAGAACTAGAGTGCAGTAGACGTCAAAACATAGACTCTTTGAGTTGGATCAAAGGTTGGTATAGCTTCTTTGATATTTTATAGTTTTCTATCTGCTTCTATGTGCCTAAAATAGAGAACTTAGAGCACATTTATTTTTGGAAATTGAAAGAATAAAAGAAGAAAGAATTAAGCATTTCACATATCTTAGGTCTTCTTTTAAATTTTCCACTAGGCGTTTCTAGGAATAGTGGCTTATGCCTAAAAAGTTTGCCCTAGAATCCAACGTGCTAGATATTGTATATTGTTTGCTTGCTTTGAGGCCCTTCTAGAGGCCATAGTTGCACAAAATAAAGTGCGCTCATACAAATCATAGTAGTTCATGCATATTTCTGAATATTGAAATGTATTTTTGCACTTAGGCATATAGGAAAGATTCATTGCTGCTATATGATGCACTTTATGTTACACAAGCTTAAAATGAACACCACACATGCACATCTCATTTAAACATTGGGGAGTTGGATTTCATCACCAACCTTCAATTTAGTCCAGTGACGTTGGAATTCATCTCCTCCCATTGGATTGCCCCCTAGAGATTCCTAGAAATGGATTGGAAAACTTACTTATAGTGATGCTAAGTTACTTATTTTCAAACTATCTCCCACTGTTGGAACAATCATTGGTTCAGAGTGAAAGAGCTAGGTGAACCCTCCATTGGGTCTTCAGTGGTGTACCCTAGCTTCTTTTGATAAAATTATGTTTGGCATGAGTGTACTTGATTGTCACTATGGATGAGTCTTCTCATTCTTAATCCAAAGACAAGAGCAAAGAAATCAAAAGAATGACACATCAAAACACATCAAACAATTTAGGGCAAACTTAAATTGGTAATCAAGATAAATATTTTTTTGGTATTTGTGTGGTTATTCCTAAATTACAACTCAAAAGATCAATTCATAAGACAACATGGTCAAAAAAATAAGCAAGCACCCTCAGTCTGATACCTAGGGAGAGACAAAAAACACTCATACCCATAGATGGAGTCATAGTAACATTGAACAACCTACCTGTAAGACCATGGGACGTAGCTCTACAAGCCTAAGGGGTGATAAATCAACCCTTGGGGTATCTCCTTGAGAAACCCCAAGTAAGGAGCCACATCATGGAATAAAGTCATATAAACAAACAGAGGCTTCACAACCATCCTCATCAAAGAGACATGAGGAGACCTCAAAGGCCTCCTATAAACACACAAAAACATCTCAAAGACGTGAGGAAGCTTTAAGGGCTTCCTCCTCACATGGACATAAATAAGGTTCTAAGACTCATTCTTCACATAGGGATGATGATATTGCCACATATCCATACACATGAAAACATGTTACCACCAAGCCCTCTTCATCAAGAAGGCAAACCAGAATTGCAACACCTCAAGACTCACAAGAAACATATGAGACAGGACTGCCTACTGAAGGGTGGGAAACTAGAGCTACATCTAGCCATGGGAATAAAATAGAAGAAACCTTTTACACAAAATGAAGGATTACCATATACTATGACCTCATAAGAGTAAATGGCACCCCATGGGACCAGCCATGGAAAACAAGACAACTAGACGGGTTGGATTGATTTCCTACTCAACCAACTCAAATAACTATAGCCACTGAGAACTCTGCATCTGGAAGCTCATGAACCGTGACTTATAAATACACCTCCCAGTTTGGGGGTACCTCATAGCAACCCCATAGAAGATGCATGGAGTCTTATTATGGGGATACTCAATAGTACACTAAAAAAGTCACATTAGCTAGCAAGAGTACAGATATAGTAGAAACCCCCTAAAGTAATCTGTGAGTCAAAACAACAAGAACAAAGTCAGATAAACATGAGTCTTCTATGACAGCACAAGTTTATCGAATGAGGTGGTTAGAGAATGCATTACATAAGGAGTGAGAGCTATTATAAGCTATAGAACAAGAGAAACAAAGAGAAAGACTCTTGCACCAACATGAGCAGCTTTTAAGAGAGCAGGCCAAGTGATTAGCTCTTAATAATTTACCAAAAAATAGTGGTGACCACCAAAAAACAAGACACGCTGAGTCACCTAAGGAGATGCGCACTAGACAAGATATCCCACAACAAAATCCCCCACCAAATCATGAATGAAATCTAACTAATGGAGGAAGGGCAAACACAACAAACCAGGATCATAATCCTGAGTCCCCTCGTAGGAGGGAGGAAAATGAAACAAATAAAATGGATAGAGAGTTACATCCATTGCCAATACAAGTAGACTTACAAGAGGAGGAAATCTATGCATCAAAGGCATTTCAAGAGCTTGCTAAAAATATGAAAACCTTTGAGAAACAAGAGGTAGCTGGGAAATCACCAACATTGAGCAAAATACACAATCAACCATTGTGTCCATCAATCCCTAGCCCTCCATATCCTAAGCACTTTGATATGCCTAGGCTAGAAAATTTTAAGGGTGAAGAGGATGCACAAGAGCATGTCACCAATTTTATCAATGCCTATTTTCATCTTGAAGACAATGAAACTCTCATGCTAAGAACATTCATAATGAAATTTTCAAGTGATGCCACTCAATGGTTCAACCAACTACCTAAGCATAGCATAACCAACTTTGAACAACTAGTAAACACATTCTTGAAGTGTTTCTCCTTTGGTGCTAAGAAGAAGGTGAACCTTTCAGACCTAGCCAACTTGAAATAGTATGATGATGAGCCAGTAATGGATTATGGGAATAGATGGAGAAAAATAATGGCAAAATTATCATTCTCCTTTCCCATAGAAGATATCATTCGTATGTTCACCAAAAGTTGTTCTAAAAATATCTCCCTCTTGCTGCAAATTTAGTAGTAGCCTTCATTTGAGGAAGCTTTAGCATAGGCCAAGCTCATCAAAGAAATAAAAGTAGATGAGGGAACCATTAAACTCCGAATCAAAAAGGAATGGAACAAGAATGGTATGAATGACAAGTACAAGCAAAAGCAGGGCAATCCTGCTCCAGTCAATCAAGTCATATTGGCTACACCCAAGGATGGGGGTGCACAACAACCACAAAACTATCAAGCACATCCCCCGTCAACCAATTACGACCAAAATAACAATCAAGGAAGAAACCAAGAATGCAAGCCGCCTCGTTATTTCACACCTCTGACAGAATCAATGCAATCAATATTTAATCAGTTGAGTGAGGCTAGGAGGATCAGATTTCTTGATATACCTCTTATAGATCCCAACCATCCTAAGCCAAAAGGATATAAGGAAGATCAATTTTTCCCTTATCATAAGATACCGGGGCATGAAATTGAAGCTTGCATCGGGTTTAAGCATCAAGTGCAAAACATGATTGAGGTGGGAGAACTCAAAGTTGACAACCCACTAGCTCTTGATAACAAATACATGGGTATATACAGAAACCCATTGCCCAATCACGAGGTCCCTCGAGAGCAAGAGGCCTAAGTCAATCAGGTTCGAGCTGACATACCTACCCATGGATGCATTGGGATGGTTGATATTGTTAACATAACAACAAGGACTAGGTGGTATGGTCAACCACAACCACCTACAACTCCCATGAACATCCCAGCCACTCCTAGGCAAAGGTAAGACAACCTTCTAGGTCCACAAAAAAGACCTGTAGTAACTATTCAGAGTAGATTGGAGCAGAACTTATAGACGACTCCCGCTAAGTTATCCATATATGAGCTCATACAATAGTAACCAAAGTATAGGGAGACTCTAATGGAGATTTTAAGAACAATTGAGCTCCAACCACAAGATGTGAATGCATTCATGCACTTTTTAAGACAAGTACAAGAATGCCAAGAACTTGTAATCTGATTCTATGATCATGATATTAAGACAGTTCCTGCTTCCTTACCAGACCCTCTACTAAACATTGTAGCAATGATCAATGACTTACCTTTCAAGAGGGTTTTGGTTTATACAGGTTCATCAATAAACATCATCACAACAACTGCAATAGAGCACCTCAAAATCCCCAACTCCAATATTATTCTGTGATCTTACACATTGAGAGATTTTAATGATGCTTTATGCAATACTATGGGAATGATAGTCCTAACCAACAAGGTAGGGCACAATACCATCCCCATGATATGTCATGTCTTGGAAGGAGATATGCAGTACAAAATCCTCTTAGGGAGCCCTTGGATAAGGGCTATGAAGTGTGTGCCTTCGATCTTGCACCAGTGTGTGAAGTATGTTCACGAGAACAAAGTCTATGTGGTTCTGGCCGATGAAGAGCCTTTTAAATACATCAATCAAGTGGACATTCTAGGATAATTTGTAATCCCTTCTACTCACCTGTACATGGCACCTTCATCCCCAACCACACAAATGGATAACAAAGACAAAGGGGTAAGAAAAGACCCATGCACATCAACACCTCCTGGTGCAATCAAAATTGTCAATGATTCTAAAGTACCATCAATGTCAAAACCAAAAGAAAATCAAAAGCTAAAAGCACCCTTAGTTAAGGAAGAGAGGCCCAAAGAAGTTCAAACTGTAGCCATTGCTAAAATGCCAAGTCCTATGGAAGAGGAAGATCCTCAAGATCAAGATGAAGATAGTGATTATCACCCTGCTTCCCCAGTATCATACGTGGGGTCATCCACATCGCATGCATCAATACACTTGGAAAGCACAGGCATATAGGAGTACCTTGTGTAGAAAATCACCTTTACACCTATCATTGAGTCTGTAAAAGACATAGGGAAGCCTAAATACTTGAGGCCACCAGTAGGAATAGTGGTTCCACTTAGAATCCCTCCCAAACAAACCAATTTTGTCTATTTCGGCCTAGACTACACTCATAAGTCTTCAGACATAGAAGAGGATGGTGACGAATTATTCACAGTCAATTTTCATTACCTCTCTCACCTCAAGTTTGCTATAAGCTACTTTGAGCATTGCCACTGGCATGGCTATGGCCTTGGCATATATGATCAGGGGTGTAGGCAGCCCTACAAGCCACTATATCAGCTTCCCTTTGATAGATTTGGCTTAGGCTATTATAGTGGAGGTTGATATGACTCGCTTGTAGCAGAATTGGAAAGATTCAGCTTAGGATTAGGATAAGACATTGATTTCATTCCTTATCACCACCTAATAATAGAAAGTTTGAGCAAAAAACAAGTGGCCATGGTAAACATACCACCACTATAAACTTATCATCCAAACACCTCAATTGGTTCCACCCCAATAGGGTACAACTCATGGGATGAGGAGAATGGATATGAAGCAAGTGATGATGAGGTGCAACTTGGATTAGCCTATCAGGGATCTCACTATTTACAAAGGCTCACATGGTCCATTCACAATGAGAGTGGATATACATTAGATGAAAGTGACTATGAATCAGAAGACTCAACATAAAGAGCTTACTTAGTACTGAGCCATCAACCCATGACTTTGGGGCAAGAGACAAATACAAATGGGTTCTTCATAAGTGACGAAGAATATGAAGATGAAATAGAGATGGCCTACTTGGGTCCAAGACATGATCCCATTGTCTTAGGGCCACATACCAATGCTAATTATTTCTAGATCAGTGATGATGACTTTGAGGATGAGACTAATATGGCTTATCTTGGACCTCACCACTTGCAGCAAGTCAATGAGCTGGTATAGAGAGAGGTGGCACTTCATGCCATAGACCCTCATCTCTAATTTTTGGGGAGACCTATTGACCTAGCAGCAATTCATCGAATGGTTAATCCCCCTCCACCTACATTTAGAGAGCAATTAGAGCCCAATGATCCTATTGATCACCCTACTCATGGGCCAGATCTATAAATTCCCATTCCTCCAGAACCTCACCGTGAGTATGGAAGGGAAGCTCCTGAGACAAGATTGCACCCATGTGGTCTTCGAGATTTCATTCCATCCATCAACATGATCTCCATTTATTTTACCACTCCACTTCATAATCAAGTAGATCCTACCAAATAATTGCACCTTGATGTAGGGGCTATTGATTGGGATCATGCTAATTTGCCCATAGAGCCTGAAGACCTCTTTCCCAATGAACAAATGTTACAACCATTCCATTTTGCATCAGGTTGTGCGTATGACATCTTCCATGTTGGTTTGGAACCTGAGTCACTAGGTCCTGTAAATCCCACCGATGACATTCATTTGATACCCACACCTCATCAGCTAGAGGATGGATCACATATGGCTATAGAAGCAACTTTCAAGGTGGAAATCAGTGATGATCCTACCCAACCAAGGAAAGTCAAGTTCGAAGAAATTCTATCTCTAGAGGAACAAGCCATCCTAATTCCTCTCCTCAAGGAGAGACCAAATATTTTTTCTTGGACTTACAAAGACATGCCAGGGATAGATCCAAAGTTAGTCATTCACAACATTTCATTGGATCCTATGAAGAAGACGGTCAAGCAAAAAATAAGGAAAATGCATCCAGCCAACACTTTTATGGTGAAGAACAAATTGTAAAAACTACTGGATGTAGTATTCATAGTTCCTATAGACTACCTTGAGTGGGTTTAGAACATGGTATCCATGGGGAAACCTAACGAAAGAGTCTGTATCTGCACGGATTTCAAGAATTTCAATAGGGCAACACCAAAGGATTCATTCTTGTTGCCAAACATATATGCTCTTGTGGATGCAACCATAGGTCATAAAATGCTCTCCCTAATGGATGGTTTTTCTAGATACAATCAAATACATATTAAGCCCAAATATCAACATAAAACTACTTTTATTACTCCATGGGGAATATTCTATTACAAACTAATGCCATTTGGTCTCAAAAATACTGGTGCCACATATCAGCAAGCCATGACATATTCCATGACTATATGTATAAGATCTTGGAAGATTACATGGATGACTTACTAGACAAGTCCCTATTGCGACAAGAGCATGCCGAAGTCCTTAGACAAGTCTTCGATCACCTCATAGAACACAATGTCCGATTGAATACTAAGAAGTGCATATTTGGCATAACTTCTAGAAAGCTTTTGGGATTCGTCGTATCTGAGAGAGGCATCAAAGTCGATCCTATGAAGGTAAAGACTATACTGGAAATGGCTGCCCCTAGAAACATTAGGGAGTTGTGGAGCCTACAATGCAAGATAGCATCCATTAAATATTCATCACGTAATTATCAAAAAAATGCAAACCTATGAGTAGGTTGCTATGTAAGGAAGTCCCCTTTCATTGGGATGAATAATGCCATCAAGCCTTTATAGAGATCAACACTTATATGGCAATGCCACTAGTATTGGCTCCACCAAGGCCATACAGACCATCTTTACTATATATCGGCTATTGATTTTGCATTGGGCACCATGTTAGCCCAAAATAATGAACAAGACAAAGAGCAAGCCATATATTACATTAGTCGCATCTTGGTGAGTTATGATCTATGATATACGTATGTCAAAAAGTTATGTTTAGCAGTGGTCTTTGCAACTTGAAATTTGTGACACTACATGTTGAGCTATACGACCTACATCATATCAAAATAGAATCCTTTGTAGTACATGATGAGCAAGACATATCACAATACATGTACCATAAAGTCGATCATGTTATTGATAAAATTTGATCTAGAGTTTATAATCCAAAAATACATCAAGGGACAAGTCATAGCAGATCAATTAGTAGAGGTGCCTCTTCAGGATAACAAGCCTCTCACCATAGAATTGCCTAATGATGTTGTATTTGCATTATCAGATCCGCCAGAACTCAAAGAACCTAATAAATAAAGAGACATGTCATTTTTCTTCAACGGCTCGAAGTGTGAACAAGGAGGTAGAGTAGGGATTGTCTTTATCACACTGCAAGGTGTTCCACTGCACTTATCATTCAAACTAGACTTTCCATGCACAAAAAATAATACAAAATATGAAGCATTGATCATAGGACTCCAAAAATCCGTAGCAATGGGCATTAAAAGATTGAATATCTTTGGTGACTCCTTGCTCATAGTAAACCAGGTTAAAGGACTATTCCAATGCAGGTACCCACTCCTGAAGACTTACAAGGAACTTGTTGACACATACCTAACCCAGCTGGAATGGTATGACATTAATGCAATACCTTATATGTCGAATAGATTTTTAGACACCATGGCCTCTTTGGTATCCTTAATCCCTCAAAATATCTCTACTAATTTTACAACCGTTCATGTAAAAGTGCTTTCACACTCAGCAATATGCCATGAAGCTTTTGACAATCAAGAATCAGTCAACATGATCAACATCAAGCCAAATCAAGATTGGTCCTTTGTAGCCAAAAATTTCTTACAAACGACACCTTGGGGGTCTTTGATCTCCCAAGGACCTATGGAGTGTGGTGTAACCATACACCATAGAGTTATTCCTCAATCCATGTTCACTACCTCAGAAATGCAGGAAGAGCAAGTTGTCTATTCTATAGAAGTTGTGGCTTATCAAGATTGGCTTTCCCAACTATGGGACTTCCTGAGGATTGGAATTGTACCTCAAGGTTTGTCACTTACTGAAAGGTAAACTTTCAAATAGAGAGCAACAAGATACATTTTTATAGGAGAAATACTCTATAGACGATGATATGATGGAGTATTACTCCATTGTATTGAGCCCTAGGAAGCATTCTAGGCAATTTTGCAAGCTCACGAAGCTACATGTGGAGGCCATTTCATTGGCATGGTCATAATTAAGCACATCTTGAGAATGGGTTCCTATTGGCACACCATGGAAAAGTACTGATCTAAGTATGTCAAGAAATACAGTAAGTGCCAGCATTATGCAAATCTAACGCACTTACCATCGCAAGCTTTGTAGCCCATCCAGGCAGCATGGCCATTCTTGTAGTGGGGACTAGAATTGATTGGGAATATCTCACCCCCGTCCTCAGGCCGACACACATTTATACTAATGGCCACATAATACTTCACTAAATGGGTAGAAGCAATCCCCTTAACATCAATAATTGGACCAAGGATTGTGGAGTTTATACTCCACAATATCATAAGTCATTTTGGGGTCCCTTATAAGATAATATCGGATAATGGGCAATATTTCAAGAACAAAAATATGCATGATTTAATGAAAAAATACCACATTCGGCATAGTTTTTCAACGCCTTATTATCCACAAGAAAACGGGAAAGCAGAAGCCTAAAAAAAACAATAGTCTCCATTTTGAGGAAGGCAATGCAAGAAAATCACAAGGATTGGCACATGCAGTTGCCTCTTGCACTATGGGCATACAAGACTAGTATACGGATGCCCACTGGGGAAAAACCATTTTCACTAGCATATGGCACTGAGGCCATCATGCTACTAGATTTGGAAATATTGAATCTATGCATAGCATTAAAGGACTTCATAGATGATGAAGCTACGCAGTAAGGCCACATTGATCAATTGATGCTTCTTGATGAACACCAAGTCAATGCTTTGGAGCATCTTCACATTTACCAATATTTCCTTGCATGAGCTTACAATAGTAAATTCCACCTAAGGGAATTCAAGGCTAGAGATCTAGTGCTCAAAGAAAACTAGCAGAACTCAAATCTATTGCCGCATCTGTGATATAAGTTCACAATAAACTGGATAGGTCCATATATGATTTCATAGAGAGTTGGGCATGAAGCATATCACCTTATATAATTGGATGGTTTTGAAGAGCCTGAACCTCTCAATATCATTCACTTAAAGGTATTCTACACATAAAACACAAAAACATTCAAATAGATCAGAAAATTTAAAAAAAATCATATTCATAAAATTCAAAAACATTCAAATATGTCAAAAACAAAAACAAATCATAAAAACATAAAATTTCAAAAATCATTCAAAGGCTCCAAGGGTAATTCAAACCGCTTGGTCAAACATCAATGCAAAGGCTCCAAGGGTAATTCAAACCGCTTGGTCAAATCCCATCAAATAAAAAAGGCTCCAAGGGTAATTCAAACCGCTTGGTCAAACATCAATTCAAAAAGGCCCCAAGGGTAATTCAAGCCGCTTGGTCAAAATACAATCAAAGGCTCCAAGGGTAATTCATATCGCTTGGTCAAAATACAATCAAAGGCTCCAAGGGTAATTCATACCGCTTGGTCAAAAATAATCAATCAAAGGCTCCAAGGGTAGTTCATACCGCTTGGTCAAAATCAATTCAAAAAGGCTCCAAGGGTAATTCAAACCACTTGGTCAAATCCCATCAAATCAAAAGCTCCAAGGGTAATTCAAATCGCTTGGTCAAATATCATCAAATATAAATATCCAAGGGTAATTCAAACCACTTGGTAAAAATTAATAACAAAAGCCCCAAAGGCATAAAAAGCCCTTTGGTCAAATTATTCAAAAATACAAAAACAACATAAAATCAAAAATACAAAAAAATTGCATCTCACATCTTGCATCCACATCATTGCATTACATTTTCATATCCACTACAATTGCATATGACATAAGATCCTTAAAAGTGATACCATAGTTTGTCGCACAAATCATTCAAATCCATACCTCCATTAACATATGTGTGTAATTGTGTTTTTCAACACAACCATTATTTGTTGCTATACATAATATACTAAGGTTTTTCGGTGAGTCAACCACACCTAGTGATCTTATCAAATTTTGAGGAAAATAACTTTGATTAGTATAAGGTAAGGTATAGCTGTGATAATGCCTTGGATATTCAAGATCTTGTCATTAATTGAAACACTAAAATCCTAGCTGGTACAAGGAAAATATGAAAGCTACAAAGCAATCTAGGTTACCTTAAGCAAAAAGGATCTTCCTTGCTTATCCACCTGTGCAACTGATTTAAAGGTATTGAGAATTGGCAAAATGACAAGCTTTACCCTATCCAAATCCCTTGCTTAAATCAAAATAAGAAAAATCCCAAAGCAAAGTACATGTTCAAAAGGCCAAGCATATAGTCAAGATTTCAAAGCAATAATCCGATACACAAATCATATATTCAAAATTAAAAAAAAATAAAGCTAAAAAAAATCAATAAAAAATAAACAATGATTTTCATCACTACATATGAGCAAAATAAATAGTGATTATCATCACTACAAAAATCCCCGCTCAAAAAAAAAAAAAATCAATAAAAAATAAACAATGATTTTCATCACTACATATGAGCAAATATCCAAAGCCAACAAAAAGCCAAAAAGAAGGGAATAAAGCTTGAATCCTTGGAATTCTCAGCATTGTACAAAACTGGAAGGAGAAATCCTTATGCATGATGATATGTCTATTATAATTGCTTCATGTATTTGTGTAGACCAATGTTTGAATGTGGATGAGCTAGCTTAAGTAACCCAATATTGCCTGGTGGTATAGTCCAACATAAGGATGAGATGAGCACTTGAGGATCCCTGATATTAGCAATGGGCTAAAATAATCCTGCATGACATTGGAGGAAATGCCTGAATTCTATCTCAAAATATACAATCACATGCACACACAAAGATCATGAAAAACTAGGTCCATGGTAAAAGCCTTACTTTTCAAAAGTCTAAGTGGTAAATAGACAGTTGTTGAAAGGGAAACTAGAGTGTTTGAATCTCCGAAAAACCCCAAAAATTATTACATAGCAACAAATCATAACATAATTCGCAACATCATTTTCTTTATAAGATTCTATAAATTAAGGGCTATAAACCTAGTAGGACAGATACCATATATATATTATAAATAGTATATAGACAACCACTGACTACTTTATATCTTTTAATTTACAGAAACTTATTAAGAAAATACATCGCACACCATTACATCTCATATATGAATACTTAATCAATTCTTATGATAAGAGTGATTATTTAAATTCATGATTATTTTTTTACTTTCTGTGGTATCACCCATTAATATTGTCAATGTCATATGCATTCCATATGTTTTAAGTTATTAGAGCATACAGGTTCATTTATACCATTCCACCACATAAGTTAGATGCATAAAATTAAAGCAAAGTTAAAACATGCATTGTAGCAATAACATCGCATCCACAAAAACAAGTCATTAATCATCCATAAACCACATCATAAAACATATAGGCAATATCCATTTGCATACAAAATCATAAATTCATCATTCATCATCAAAATACATCGCATCATATCATAAAATCATATAAGCATCTACACATCCATATAAGCATCTTCAAGTATCATCTATCATCTAACATATCCATCAAATCATCATAATACCATCATCGCATCATATCATAAAACAAAATAATAATAAAACATGAGCAATAAATGATACACATAATAAGTCATAATGAAAAACTATCATAAAAGTATGTGTGTCAAGTCCATGGATATACAAAAATGCCCGTGGGCTACAGTCATATAGGTCAGTAAACCTCAAAAATGGATCAAGGACCAAGTAGAGAATCAATCAAATATCAGTCCTGAGCCCTGCATCACCTCCTCCAGTGCCACCTCCCCCTATGGCAGTGTTGGGGGTCAAGTTATGTGAGCCTATCGGTCTCTTTGTTTGATTTTGGGTCCTCTAGATAGGATGGGTGGAAGACTACTCTGAGGTGGAGTGCCCACTAACTTGTGAACCACCCGCACCTGCTAGATCCTTAGGGACAATCCCATGCCTCCTAAGATGCATCTAAAGAATGGTAACATGATCCACAAGTCCTTGGATCTGCTCCTCATGCTCATCCAACAAAGACTAAATTTGTCCCACATATACCCCTAAACATGTCGCTAGAGGCTCCTGTGGTGTAGAATGAGGAACAACAAACTACATCCTAATATCACCACCCCCAATAGTAGCATGTAGAGCCTGTATATGTGCTATGAGCTACTCAATCATAGCATATCATTGCTATACCTGGATCTTAGTGGCTGAAAGCTTAGTCTTGACCTCATGTAGCTGTGCTCTCAGAGGAGAGTCTCTCCTTGAGCTCTAACTCCTCCTCCTACTTAGGAACATTAGGATACTCTACTTCCACCTACTCTACTGGCTAGCCCCATACCTTGGTCCTGGCTTGGACTCTATGTCCTATCGAATCTGCACCATCACCCCCACCATCATCCTCATGCTGAGGCTATCGATGCCATGCTACATATGATCACCCCACCACTGAGTGTAGGCCTATGTAACTCCCCTAGCTACTATAGGGTCAACATTTGGGGCATCCTCCTCATATGAGAGCTTGTTAATCTATCATCGAGGTAGGTACTTCTCTGCTATGAGGTGCCTATACAAGAATGGTATCAATGGAACATCCTATTGCAATCCATACTGATGAAGAACCTGAGAGTAGAAGAAATGCTCCCATATGGTAATCTTATAGCTAAAGAGCCATCACTCATGTCATGTCCTAGTAGTAAAGCTAGTTGGATCATCCCAAGTAGGGCACTCATAGTAAGGTCGCCACACGACATATTTGACCAACAGTCTAGTGAAAGCATTAGTGTAGTGGGATAACTCCCCTAAAAAAGTGAGGCTCTTACACTCCTCGTGCTCTCGAGCCCACCTAGCAACATAGCACTATGTCCCAGCATCAATAGCTATAATCTTGGTTGGGAGCCCCTTAGGGCTAGGGCAATCTATCGTAATGTGCTCCTATCCTCAAACCTGTAGGAGCAAGCTATAAGCAATTTTGACACGTCATCATCGATGGATGTGGTATAACTCATCATAGCATTGAGCCAATAGTGATCTACCCCATGCATATATGATAGGCTCCTTGCTATCCAATAGGTCCTGCACCATCGCCAAAAGGTTCCATGGGAACCTCAAACCTAAGTAGTTCGGGATAAGAACATTGTTGATCACCATCAGCAATACGACATGCCTCACCATAAAGACACCCTCCCCATGCCAGCGACTGATGGACAATCGTCCAGACTTGGTGTTATTGAGAGCATCTATAGAATTCTCTCTAAAAACCCGAATGAAGACAACAACTTGATCATTAGTGGCTGAAGAGACAATGGCCACCCCATAAAATGGAATTTGAAAGATCCTATATACATCCTCTAGTGTAATGGTCATCTCACCGGTCAAGAGGTGGAAGGTATTAGTCTACGGGTCCCAGCGATGGGCCAAAGTCATAAGGTAAGCTTGATATACCATGATGTAAGGTAGCCTATTGACATACTGTAACCTGTGGGATTTGAACCATACCCAATCCATATCATCAAAGCTAGGAAGTAAGCCAAGTAGGAGCCTCGGGTCTCAAGCCCGAGAAGTAAGGATCTAAGCAAAGCAAAAGAAAAGCAAAGCATAAATATAGTGCATCTAAGGCATAATTCATAAAAAAACATGAAAATGGTGCAAGATAGTATGAGTTACTCTAATTCTAAGCAAAAGAACTAGATTGCACCTAACCAAAAAAATAAAAAATGTCATAAAATCAACAAAAATGCAAAAAAAATAAGGCTTAAGATTTAGTCGCTATCGCCTACAGCGGCCGTAACCTGGACGCTTGAGGCAACAATGGCCAAGACCCAATGGTTAAATTTTTGACCATTGGGATTCAAGATTGGTCACTCTAAGCGACAAAGGCTTAGAGCTAGCCACTCTGAGAAACAGCGGCCAAGGGGCAACATGACAAACCCATGAACCCTTGGCCAAAAAATAAAAAAAAATTGTAAAATTGACAAAATAATTAAAAAAAAAAAAAACAACATAGGGAGGGAAAGCAAACAAATTGGAAAGTAAAATTTCCTACCCAAGCATCAAAACTAAGCTAAATTCAAAACATCCAAAATGGCGGTAGCAGGTGAATAACTAGAAAATTTCAAAAACCCTGGGCTGAAGCCACTGATAGAAAGCAAAATTGGGGACTAACCCACCATAGAAAAAGGGAACCTAAGCCTAATTATGGAGTTTGTTCATTGCGAACAGGTTTAGTGAGGTTCATTTTACCCATTACTTAGTGAGGTTTAGTTTTATGTAGACAAAATAAAATAGAGCTAGGGTTTTGAAGAGATAAATACCTGAGAAGCTCTAGCTCCTCCAACAGTTGATGTTTCACCCCATGCAACCATGTCCTCAACACCAACAAGTTTCAAAGTTGCAACCGTCGTCGTCGCACCAGAGCTCCCAAAATAAATCTTCAATAATGAAAATGATAGGTCAAAACCTAGAAATGCAAATTTTATATTTCCTTAATTATGCCTTGGGCACTGCTGATGTCAGCGGCATAAACTTCTTTGCCGCTCAAGGCAATAGTGGGCACATGCAAGAACTCATAAGCTGTTGGACCTAAAAACGGCCAGATCCATAGGTCAGAATAAGGGATTTTCTCCTTGATGTATCCCACAAAAATAGTAAATAAACACACTTTTGTGGTTTAGGATCATCAAAATGTTCAAAATAACAAAAAAAAATCACATAAAATCATAATCTCAAACAAGCCTCGTATCTAGTTACCCACTCTATCCACTCGACGATTGCAACAATTTGCACTCCATGTATTTTAGTGAGATGAGTAGGCAACCATAAGGCCACTTGGGGAAAAAAACTCATTTTGGAATTACGATGTGCCACCCTTCAATCCCAAATAAGACCAAGATGGTCGAACTGCTCCATGGGTGCAAAAGGATAATTCTAATTCCCCTATGACATCAAAAATATTAATTCAAAGTGATACAATCTAAGCATAAATATAATCACTCATCCTAACTCCCTAAGAAGGCTATTGATAGCCGGACCACTCCTCGATATAAGGATGGATGATTATCATAAACAATTGGAATCACACTTGGATGTGGGATTGCCCATTAAAAGCAAAAAATGCTAGAAAGGAACCAGATTAGTCATATTGGTCAAGTGAATTGTTGCTTCATTCATTGTCATTTCTTCACCAATTCATTGTGTGAGGAAGTAGTTCAAAAATCCAACTTAATCATAATCAAAATAAATAAAATATCACTTGATCATAAATAAATCATGTTCATCCTACGAATCATTACATACAACAATCACAAATTTCACTTGTTTGCTAGAAACGTAAGCAGGCATGACATCTTTAATTGTAGCTCTCCTACCGGTCGGAATTGTTGTAGAAGCTAAAGCTACCCGATTGAGTTTGAGGAATGAGTGCAATTTAACATGCAAAATCCACTAAGCTAAGTCCTATGAACATTGAGGTAATGATTCAAAGGATGCATGCCATCTTGCATGATTGGGCCATCCGGTGTTGATCATACCATTGATCACCATACACCCTAAAAATAGATCAATCTATGTTTTTGCTCAGTGTTGTGTTTTCCACATAGTGCATCACAAAAATGGGCATCTGTAGACACCTAAATCATGTCATGCTTAGGGGAGCTACTCACATAGACACACTTATAAGATCATAAGACATAATATTAGACTTTACAAGCATCAATAGTGGTTCTCACCACTCATTTGGGGCCTTTTCAAGCCATTCAATCTTGGCCACTCAAACCAAGAGCGGCTAGATCCTAGCTGCTCAAGCCTAGAGCAGCCAAACCTTAGCCACTATAGATGAAAAAAACCAGATATTAGCCATTGCATACAACAATGACTAAGCCATAAGAAGTAGTTTTCTGATAAACAGGCCTAATCACAGGTGGAAATGGCAGTCTACATGCAATAAAGGTGAGCAAGAGTAACTTTGCATTCCTTTTCATGACCAGTTCACATATGATAATTGAGTTTGCATTTAAACTTAAGTTAACTGACCTCCAAGCATAAACAAAGGTACAAAATATTCTCATGCTAATGACCAGTTCACATAGAAGACTCAAATGGGTAGTTAGATTTTAGTTAATTAGCCTTCAAATATAGAAAATGGACAAAGGCTTCTCATGCTAACTTGCACTACGCATGAGAAATTCATTTCTAGGGCTTGGACATAGACCTAAGGTTTCACACTATAAAAGGTGTAAGCCTAAGAGCACCAAAGGACATATCCAGAGATCTTTTATCCTTTATCACAAGAGGACAAGGGACATACAAGAGATCATATCAGAGAGAGATATCTTTTTGAGGAGAGCATTCGAGACTTGGAGATTTCTCTTTGAGATAATGCATACTACGAAGCTCTAACGGATTGAAGAGCATAAAACCTACTATTTCAACATCAGATACAGTCTTTGGCCCATATCTTTGGGGAAAAGAGGACAAAGTTTACTTTAGCGACTGTTGTCTTGGACAGTGGCCCGCAAGCTTAGCTTAGGTTAGATATAGCTTTTTTTTTTTTGTTTCGTTATGTTTTCACGTCATTAGCATAGATTTACATGACTTTATGGCATAGTTTTATCATATTTTTGTTACATTATTTGATTACTAACAACCTCATATGGGGAGGCAATCTCGGACACCTAAATGTGCATTGTTGTTTCATTGCTTGCAGGGCCATAGGTACATTGAATGAATATTGCAACATACAAGAGCAAAAGGGATCCCTCTAGGAAACATATATAGAGAAGGAGGCATATGTAAGTCCTCATAAATTTTTGTTTGTGAAACCAGAAATATTTTATAAGTGCACCACATCTTCGCGAAAGGGGCACTCCTTGCCTATTTGTAATTTATAGTATCAAAATGGGTATCCCTAAGAGGGACCGACATGTAATCGAGCTTCAATATCAATAAAGATATTCGTTTTTGTTATTTTGTGTTATATGCTTTTTCTTCTTGTCTTTCATCTTCGGTATTTTAAATAGCATTGCAAGTAGGGTTAGAAAAGGGACCAGTGCATGTGTTCCTGGGGTCATTACATGAAGAACTAGATAATAAAGCTGATATGACCTTGTTCTTCGATGGTTCGAAGTGTGAGCAAGGGGGTGGTGCAAGAATAGTGTTGTTCATGCCACAAGGTGCTCCTATGCCCTTGTTATTCAAGTTGGACTTTCCTTTCACTAACAATAACGTTGAATATAAAGCCCTAATTTTAGGCCTCCAAACAACTGTCACCATGAAGATGAAAAGGTTAAATATCTTTGGTGATTCTCTTCTCATTGTTAACTAGGTGAAGGGAATTTTTTAGTGTCAATGTCTTATCCTTAAGTCTTACAAAGATCTTGTTGACACATATTTAGCTCAGTTGAAAGGTATGACATCGAGGCAATCCCTCGTTTGTCAAAAAAATTCTTAGACACTATGGCATATTTGGGATCCTTAATCCCTCAGAATCCATCTATCAATTTTACTACCATCCATGTAAAAACATTATCACACTCTGCTATGCAACATGATTCTTTGGATAACAAAGAGTTGATTAACATGATTCAGGTAGAACCGAACCATGAATGGTTCTACAGAGCCAGAGACTTTCTCAAGAGAGTGCCTTGGGGGTCATTGATCTCGCAAGGTCCTACGGGGAGTGGTACCACCATTCACCATAAGGTTATTTTCTATTCTACATTTGTGAATGTTAAACTATAGGGGGAGCATGCTATCTTATCACTTGAGGCTAAAAGCTATAAGAAATAGATGTCACAGATATATGACTTCCTTAAGCTTGGTATAATCCCTCAGGGATTATCGTGTGCTACAAAGTGCACATTTAAATAGAAAGTGAAAAATTATGTCTTGTTAGGAGATATTTTGTATTATTTAAGCTATGATGGAGTTGTCATTTGTTGTCTTGAGCCCCAAAAATCATATTGGGTAATTTTGCAAGCTTACGATAGTACGTGCGGTGGCCATTTTAGTGGCATGGATATCGTCAAGTGCATCCTTCACATGGGTTATTATTGGCACACTATGGAGAAGTACTGCAATGTGTATGTTAGGAAATATGCTAAATTCCAACATCATGCTAATATTACACACCTACCATCACAGGCCTTACAACCCATTCAAGTGTCTTAGCCATTTTCTCAATGGGGTTTGGATCTCATCGGTAAGATCTCTCCTCCATCATCAAGCCAACATGCATTCATTATTATGGCTATTGAGTATTTTACTAAGTGGGTGGAAGCAATCCCATTAACAATGACAACCAGAGCACGTATTGCTGAGTTCATACTCACCAATGTCATAAGTCATTTTGGGATACCATCCAAGATAGTTTTGGATAATGGCATGCCATTCAAAAACAAAACTGTGAGAGCTTTGATATTCAAGTACAAGATCAAACATAGTTTTGCGACTCCATATTATCCATAGGAAAATGGGCAAGCTGAGGCCTCAAACAAGATACTGGTATCCATATTGAAAAATATGGTACAAGAACATCATAAATATTGGCACATCCAGCTTCCCATTGCATTAAGGGCTTACAGGACTAGTATTCAGACACCCATTGGAGCAACTCTATTTTCACTAGTATATGGTGTTGAGGCTATTATGCCCTTAGAGTTGGAAATTCCAACCATGTGCCTTGCATTGAAAGAGTTCATCGATGACAACACTATGTGGTAAACTCACCTAGATAAATTGATGCTACTTGATGAATGTCATGTGAATGCCCTTGAGCATCTCCATGTTTATCAAGAGCACTTAAAATGATCTTACAATGATAAAGTCCATCTGAGAGACTTTGAGGTTGGTGATATTGTGCTGAAAGAGAACCAACAAAACTAAACTTTAATGCCAAAAATATGAGATAAATTTATGACTAATTGGTTAGGTCCTTATATCATCTCTAAGAATATTGGACCTGGTACATATCGCTTGACATCATTGGAAGGGGTTGAAGAGCCTGAACCTCTCAACATACTTCATCGTAAATAATTTTATGCCTAAAACCATAAAAATGTCCCAAAGGCATCTGTAAGCCCTTTGGTCATTCAGTAAAAGGCTCTAAAGGCATTTGTAAGCCCTTTGGTCAAATCAAAAAGTTATAAAATCTATTTTTTTTTGGAAAATATCAAAATTTCAAAAACAATTGCATCATTGCATTTCATTTGAATCATTGCATTCCAGTTGCCGCATGCATTTCATTTTGCATTACATTAGGCATTTCCATCCATCACACTTGTATTAGAATAAGTTGTGTTTACCATCTTACAAATGACACCATGTTTGTATTTCAATCATGCATATTTGCACTATCATCATCATTCATCACATGTATGATTAATTGTGTTTTTCAACACAACCTTTATTATTGCTATGAATAATATACTAGGGTTTTCTGGTCATTCAACCATGCCTAGTGGTCCTCTCAAGAGTTTGGTAGAAATATTTCTTTGCTTTTGTAGATGAGGTCTAGTTTTGATAGAACTTAGAATATCATAATTCTATCACTAATCAAACACATTAATAATCCTAATTAGGGTAAGAAAGAATGAGAACTACAAAATTGGTCTGGGTCACCTTAGGAGAAATATTTTGTTACTTGCTCATTTTGTGAGGAGCAGTGGTCTAGAGTGGAGGTCATTTGAAAAAGGATAATTTTACTCCCTAAACAAATAAATCCCTTACTTACAAATGAAGGAGCAAAATCCTCGAGTGAAATTATAAGGTAAAATTCTTAGAAATAAAATCAAATTAGTATCAAATCCCTTGCTCAAAATAAAATAAACAGTGATTTTCATCACTATACAAAATAAACAGTGATTTTTGTCACTATATATATGAGCAAGTATCCCAATAAATTGAATAAAATAAGGGGGTGAGATTGAATCCCTAGAATGATCAATGCTCAAAGCCATAGAGTGATCCTAAATCTCAACAATGGGTTGAAAGAATCCCACCTGTCATTGAAGGGGTAGTTCTAAGAAACTTACAAATGAGCTAGATTTAAGTGGCCCAGATTGCCTAGTGATCTAGTCTGACTAAATCCAAACCTAGGATTGGATAGACATTTGAGGATCCCCAATCTTAGCAATGGGCTGAAATAATCCCGCCTGACATTGGGGTATGCTTATGCCTTATCTAATATACTCATTTGCACACACATGGATAATGAATAGTTAGGGTCTATCCTAGCAAAAAAATTATTTTTCATAAGTCTTGTATGGTCAGTATACAACTTTTGATAAGTCAACTAGGGTGTTTGAGTCTCATGGAAAACCTCAAAAATTCCCAAATAGCAACAATCAATTTTCAATGCAATCATCAAAAATAAATTTTCTTTTATGAGATTTTGTTTATTAGAACTATTTGTAGTATGGGATAGATACCGGATGGATGTCAAAAATGATATTTAAATGACCACTGACTATATTATATTTACTATTCTAATCTACAAATGCTTATGAATGGAAACCATATATAATTGCATCTCACATATGGGTGCACAATTTATCAATTTTCATAAAAGGATATAGCAATTACATTTCATGATTGTTATACATTTTGTGGTGTCATCCATTAGATTGTTAAAACCCACATTGCATTCGTACATTATGTTTTAAGTTATTAAAACATACATGTTCATTTACATAGCATTCATCATAGAAAAAGTTGTGCAATACATACATGGCATAAATTATGTCATAACATCATAGGTTAAATGCATACAAGTACATCAAATTACACATGCATTTAACAACAAACATTGCATCATAAGTAGTCCATAAAATACACATATATATCATTGCATATAAAATCATACACCCATTATACGGCTAGTGCATGTCATCTGTACATCACATCATATAGCATAAAATAAACATCACATCTAAGCATTGCATCCATATGCATCTCATAAAATCTAAAAATAATAAAACAAATAAACTACACATATAATGAGTCTCAATGACATATCATATATATGTGCATCAATATATATATAATAAGCAGTATATTGGCATATGTCAAAAATACCCATAGGCTACAATTGTAGGTCCTCAACCTTACACATCAAAATGGTACAAGCATCTAGCATAAATTTGTACTAAGCAGGGCCTATGTCCCTAGTTTTTGAGGCTCCATCATCACCTCCACCATCCTTGCACCTAAAACTAGAACCAGAGGTCATCTCTGATCTATGACTCCTATGGCTAGAGTGAGATGAATACTAGACTATCTCCTAAGTGTGAGTCCTCTGAGAGTCTGATGCCATGGGCATCTCCATAACCTCACCCTCCAGTAGCTGAATCTATCCTCTCAAATAAGTGATGTAGGTAGAATTCTATGTTCCCCAATCAATATGATGTTGCACTAGAGCCTAGAGTCCCCTAATATCTACCCCTGATCTAGCCCTACTAAACCCTGTACTACCTAAGCTACTAGAGCCACTAGTGGTGCTAGAGAAACCTATGAAGTAGAGGGATATCCCCTCTCAACCCTGAGTGCATCATGTTATGCCCTAAGAGCATCTAGCTGAGACTATAGGAGGATGCACTAGCCTATAACCCACTATATCTCTGTATCTTCTGAGGCAATCCTAGCCTATAGAGTGGTCTTCTCCTCGTAGCTGCACCACTGAGATTGCCTTACTGTAAGTCAAGACTGTAGGTCCTAAACCTTTGCCTATAAGGTGGTAATGGTGGTATCCCGATGTAAGATCTATGTCTATAAAGAGGATACCTGAGTCTGTAGGCTAGAAATCTAGGCCCTAAGCTATCCAACCTTATTGTTAGGTGGTGCCTCACCCTTCTCAAGAGCATTATCCTCCTCCTTAGTTTGAGGTGCCTCCTTTGTAGCTCCTTCACCCCATCCATCCTTAGTCCTCTAATAGAATTGGTGATCATCGATCTAGACTCCCTTTGCACCCTCGACAACATCATCTACTACCCTACCCAAGGGGCCATTAAAGCCCTGCCATACCCTAAGGATCCACCAAGTGTCATAGTCAAGAGTAGTACCTACATATATCAATCCTGACTCCTAAAATTCATCATCTGCATCTCCCAGTGGAGTTACATTATGCCAGGTCAAGTCCCTCTCTAAAGTGAGGTGACGATAGATGGTAGACAGCTCTGGAATTTCCTACCTGATTCCAAACTATCGGGTAACATGAGAGAAGTAAAAAACTCCCATACCTCGAACTTGCATCTAAGGAGCCAACTATCTCTATGTGCCCGACGTAGTTGGTCATTAGCCTCTATCCATGGAGGGTAGTCTAGGTATGGGCACCAGTCAATCTGATCTACCTATAGTCCTTTGAATTATCCAATGTAGTGCACTAGGTTCCCTACATGATACCTGCTCTAGAAACCCTCCTGCTCATGAGGCCAACATGCTACATAGCACTAGTGCACCTCAAAAATGGTTCCAATCTCTAGTGGTAGGCCAGTGGGGTGTTCGATCTTAATATGCTACCACCCCCAGATATAAAGTAACAGGCTATAGTCGATGCCTACTCTGCTTCTCTACGTGATCTGATACAGCTCATTATAGAGTTGTGCTAGTAGGGCACTCCCCCAAGATAGTATCAAGGGATGATCAATAGGGTTCACTAGGATATCCTACATCCTAGTAAGGAGGTTCCAAGGTAACCTCACTCTATAAGAGTCAAGCAGTACAATCTATACAATCAAATGCATTAATACAACTACTTGCTGAGAGAAGACCTGATAGGTGTACCAGTGCTCAATGTGGACCCCTCCATGGTCTGAGTGTTGTTGTGCTAGCTCACTGTGGCTACCAAAGATCATAGTGAAAACTGCATTATTTGAATCCATTAGTGAAGATGTGATGGCCTCATAATTTGGATGGAGTCAGAAGATGCGATAGACATCCTCTAGTGTAACATTCATCTCACTTGTCGGTAGGTGAAAGGTTTTGGTCTACGCATCTCAGCATCAGGCCAATGCAGTCATGTAGGTCTTATTGGCCCTAATGTTGGTGAGGTGCAAGATAGCCAAATACCATAGCTACAAACTAATACTGCTTCACTTGGATCAAGGCACCATGTAGATTATGAAGGATATCTGATTCCCTTGCCCTCACGGTTAAAGTTTGGTCGATGGCAGATAATAAGGCAAAAGTAAATAAAAAAATCAACCAAAAATACATAAAAAATGACTTAAAAATGATAAACAAAATTATAAAATCATAAAAGCACCCAGGTGTTGTAGGTGAGTTGGATAGGAGAGGGCAATCCTCCAAGGGAGGTCCCAGGTTTAAATCTCCACCCTACCAAAAAGCTAAATTGGGTATCCAAAATCCAATTGATAATGTTGGTGTGGGCAGGGTCGGGTGCGACCCCCGGGTGACTTTGATGGTGTAGAACCCCCTATTCATGGTCTCTCAGAGCAAGGCGGCCTCGCAAGGGGTTTTTCACTTAAAAAATAAATAAAAAATAAAATAAAATAAAATAAAAGCACATAAAAATTGAACAATGCACTCAAACATTTCAAAAAAACAAAAAAATCATCAATGCCTATTAAAAATGCAAAAAAATAAAAAAAAAATTAAACTTTTTTGCTAAGGTTTCGAGTCGCGGCTCAAACCCACGGTTGACATGGCGATCAATTTCATGACCATTGGGATTTAAATCCCATCACTATTAACAGTTGTAGCTCCCAATTTGCCAATTAGGGACCGCACCTACCAACCGTGGTCAGGAGGGAAGGCCTTTTTAGGGTCCTTCCTTATCTCGAGCCCCCCCTCAAAAAATAAAAAATTAATAATAAAACAAAAAGAAAAAAAAAATAAATCAATTTTAACCCTCCCCTTAAGCTAACCTAAGCTAAACCTAACTAGGGTGAGGTTCATTACCGATGGTTTAATGAAGTTCTTTTGACCCATTACTTAATGAGGTTAATTTTAAATTGGTAAAAATAAAAATGGTCAAGGGTTTTTTGTGCTTCTACCTTAGCAGCACTGGCTCCTCCAGGTTGGGCTGCCATCAATGTGGTTGGTGTTGACC
Organism: Wollemia nobilis; assembly: GCA_028583015.1. Taxonomy (NCBI): domain Eukaryota; kingdom Viridiplantae; phylum Streptophyta; class Pinopsida; order Araucariales; family Araucariaceae; genus Wollemia; species Wollemia nobilis. Next base: position 11,989,694 of record JAQPPZ010017052.1, read on the forward strand.
TCAAAGTTCCAGAAGTGATTTGCGTCAAAAATGTCTACTCAACTCTCAGAGCACTCAGGATTTGCAAGTTATCAAATTGAAAATGACGTCAAAAATAATAGAAATTTTTTAAAATATTTCTTATTGTTTGCCTAATCGTGGATGACACCCATAGGCACAAAACTAGGTTTTGCTAACTGTGGTTGACACCCGTGGCTAGGAACCTTTGAAAACCTAGTTTTTGTTTCCAAATGCGGCTAGAAAACTACAATAAATGCTGAAAAATCCCACCATGAGGAGCTAAAAATTGCTAAATTAAAAATACCCATTTGATCAAAATTGTCAAAAACATTAAAAATAATGAAAAAATTAGATAAACTAAAAATCCAAATGTGCCTTGTACCTAGTAATTTACCCTATACACTTGGTGGTTATAGTGACTTGTGCTCCATGCAATCCAATAGGATGAGTATATTACCATAAGGACATTTGGGGCAAATTCATCATCGTTGAATTGTTATGCTTCATTACAATCCCTAAGAAGGACTAGGTGACCAGATTGCTCCATGAGAATGAGGTATTCATATCAATTCTTCTATGATATTTTTAGCATATCATCAAACAATGTGATTCAATGCAAGCATAATTGGAATTGCTATCATCTTCATTCCCTAAGAAATCCATTAAGGCTAGACTGCTTCATGGGATAGAGATGTACAATTACTATTAATAGTTGCAATCATAGCTAATTAGGCCTAATCAGTTATCAAATGCTAAATTTTATTTTGTTTCAAAGTCATTCATAGTGGTTAAGCAACTTATTGCTTCATTCAATTGTTCTACTCTTATAGACTCATCACTTGAGGGGTTAATCATAATATCATAATCATAATCAAAGTCAACAGAAGATCCCTTGATCGTAGATCCCTTGATCTTATCAAAATGGCGTTTGTATTACGAATCATTGCCAATGACTATTATAAGCTTACCCTCTACTGGAGAAAAAATAAAATATGATAGTTTAGCTTATAGCTCTCTTCCTTTTGGTTATATAGGCTCAAAATCCTATTGTAGCACGAAAGCTACCCGAATGTCTGATGACGAGTGCAAGATATTTCAATTTAAGCCTTCCATCTAGTTGGAAGTAATAATTCTAGGATGTGTATCCTTTTGTTGGACCTTGAGCATCTAATGTTGATCATACTAATGATCATCATCCAACCTATGACATCATTTTAGGAGGTCTATTTTTGCTCAGCATTATTAAATCTCATAACGTATCTCAAAAGGGGTATTTATAGACACCTAAAATGCATCATGTCGAGGCGACTACTCATATGGGACATGCTAGAAGACCATATGGAACACCTTGGATAAATACCAAGGTATAGAAATGGTTCTAACCACTCAATTAGGTATTTTAGCCTAATAAGTGTTAGCCATGATTGACACCCATAGTTAGCAGTGCTAATCATGCCTGTTAGCTGTAGATAGAACTAAGAATCAGTTGGACCTTGGTCGATCAAAAATTGGTTGCAATAGCCAATTGGATGTAGAACTAAGTGGTTTGGGGGTGAAATGATAAAAAATATTCCTTCCAACTGCTCCAACTGCCCATTATTGATATTGTCTTCTCCATGAAGCTAAGACATATCCCTCCTAGGTGCTATAATACCCCATCCAAAATGGGAGAAATGAGAGAGATGCATAGGTAAATTTGAGCAGCGAAGTCCTGTAAAATTCAACACTCACCTAATTGCATTGCGACATTACTTTCTTGCCCCTAATGGAGAGATTGAAATTCTAGCCATGGAGGTCCTAGGAGGTTAGGAGATCCAAGAAACTCAATTACACCTATTTCATGTGTAATCGAAGCAATTCAACCACCAAATCTATCCGAGGACTATCAATTTGGTAGGAGGATTCAGATATTTAGCCCTTGAATTAGAGGACAAGCACATTTCAAGCTCCACCATAACTTTCAATCATGGCTAATAGTGCTCACCATGCCATAGAGCCATGGTTAGGGTATCATCCCTGATTTCCTTAATTTCTAGCCGTAGGATTTATTTAATGGCATTAGACTAGGCATATTTAGGTTTGATTGCATCATTAGAGATTTATGACCGGTAGAATTAGTTGTTTAGTTATCTTGCTTTCAATATTACAATTAGGATACTAATGAATCTTTTTCATGCTTCCATGTATTCAAATTCATAATTAGGTCATTAGATAGATACATATGCTTTTCCTTTACATGTTTCATAGAATCTTTTCATGTTTTTCATAGGTTTACTAGCTTTCTTGCATTTTCTTGATTATATGCTAGTAACGTCATGTGTTCATACAATTTCCTCAAAAAGCCTCATCAAGAGAGGTATCCTTTATTACTAATGCTTCTTGTTGTTTATTACATGCAATATCAATAGGGTTTTGACATGCAAGGTAAGAAATGCCTCTAATCATGGAGAAGAAGGTCATCAACATCTTGGAGCAGTTCGTGTTATTTTAAAAAACATTTGGAATGCACCTACCATTGAGGAAGATTTGACACTATTGTAATTGTTGTATCAAATGGGTATCCCTAAGAGGGATGGATTTGTAACTTGACTCGATTTGAAATTAATAAAAGATATTTGTATTTTGTTTTTTTTTTCATTCTTGTCAATTTGTGTATGCCTATTTGCATCATTTTCAGCAATTTCAATATTAGGTGCAAGCCTTTTTGGATGCTACACTTCTTTATATGATTCTTCCTCTATTTTTTTGCCTTTGTCCACATATTTATTTTCTTTTTTCTCTAGAGCCATATGAATATTTCCATCTGGTCCTTCAAGTGTATCCTCATATTCATCATCACTGAAACTATAACCATTCCTTGTACAACTATATTCAAGATGTCCAAAGTTACCACATCTAAAACACTTGAGAATTATTGGTGCCCTTTTCTGGACTTCTTTTTCTTCAATCATAAATAGGACTTCATATCTATCATTATCTAAAAAACTAGAATAAATTTCACTTGAGTACTTACTTACCTTATTTGCATAGTAGCTCCTATTTTGCTATTGAAAGAACTTATTTCCTTGTTTGCTTTATTCATACTTGATTTTCTTTTGGTGCCAATATCTTTATGATTCCCTGTTTCCGTGATCTTATTTTTCTTCATCATTGTTATTCTTTGCTTCTTGATAATTAGTTGCATAGTTACCATACTTTCCACAATTGAAACATTTAACAAATTTTATATCTCTAGATCTTCTTGAATCCTCATTCCTTCTACCATAATTAGCTTCTTCATCACTGGATGACTCATTTCTTGATTCTGAATTCTTACCCTTTGCCTTCTTAATTGCTTTGAATGTTGCTTCATTCTAGAGATTAGTTTCTATTGTTATTATCTCAAAATCTATAAGAATACCAAGAAATATATTTCTTGTCAAAGAATCACCATCATTTGATTCTTCTATAGCTAAAATATTTTCACCAAATCTTGTTGGAAGAGACCTTAATATATTATCACAAACATCTGATTCATCCACATTAAGTCCAAGTCCTTACATAGCATTAACAACCTCATCTACCCGAAGTAGATAAGAACTAATTTCTTGCTCATTCTTCATTCTTAATTCTTCAAATTGTCCTTTGAGATTGTGTATCTTTGCTTTCTTGACACCTTTATGTCCTTAATATATACTTTGCAACTTATCTCACATTCCTTTTGCATCTTGACAATGCATAACTTTTATGGACTCTATTCTATGCAAGCCTCTTAAAATTGTATTCATTGCTTTTGAATTGTAATGTTGTAGAAGCTTACCTTCCTTATCTGTAGGTGGATAAACTGGTGGTATGTATCCATTTTCAATTGATTCCCAAATTTCATTGCCAAGTGCCTTCATATAAATCTTAATTCTCAAACTCCAATATATATAATCACTTCCATAAAATATTGGTGTTGTATTATTTGATGATCCATTCTTAGAATCTATCGTGTTCTTGTAATATTTTTCTTCAATATGTTAAACTCTTTCAAAGGAACATGCTCTAATACCAATTGAAGAACACAAGCTTATAATGAGAGTGGGGGTGAACATTATAAGACCAATTTTTACTTTTCTTTCCTAATAAATTTTATACAATGTATATATAGCAATATCAATAACAATAATCAAAGCAATGCATAAATCACCACACACAATAGAGACACCATAATTTACGTGGTTCACCCAATGTGGGCTACTCGACGGAGAAAATATTTCACTAAAATTTTCTCAATCAATCTCTTGGAAATCCTTTCCCTATTACAATATTTATGGACCTCTGTCCAAAGGAGTTATCAATCCCCTAAATCAAGTTCATGGATTTCTATCCATAGGATACATCAATCTCCTAATCTCTAATCTGGGTAGTGATCCTCTAGAAGACCTTTGCCTCCACTACCCTTAGCAAATGTAACTCTATCCATAGAAGACACCTATCTTCCCTGATCTTGCTGAATATCTTTGTCCTCAACTCTATCACCTCCAAATATCTATCTCAAATATACACTAAACATAGTCCTTCGATCTAGCACAAATATATCCTCAATATATATCTTTGGTCTGGTACAAATCTATCCTCAATATTTGTCCTCAAGCCTTAACTCAAAGCTTGTATCAATCTTAAATCAAATTTTTTGGATCTGCCCCAAACTTTAAATCAAGGTTTGAAAAAATCAATCAACTCTGCTCTCAAGTCTTCTTAAAGACTTGTCTTAATTCTGCCTTGTAAGCTTCCACAAAATCTCATACCAATATATCCTCAAGTTCTCTCTAGAATTTTTCCAATATGCCCAATAATTCCTCACAAGAACTTATCCAAATCTGCTCTCAATCTGTATTGTAAGATTTCATAAAATATTATCCAAATATATCCATAAGTCTTCTCAAAGACTTACGTCAAATCTACTAAAAAATTCCATACTAGAACTTGTACAATATCATAGAAACATAAAGAGAATTGTTAGAGAATCAATATGCTTCAATTCAATACTCAATCACTTTCAATCACCCTTTCAAAAACATACAGAGAATTGTTAGACTCAATATGCTTCAATTCAACACTCAATAACTTTCTCAAATCAATTCAGAATATATAATAGTTTGTTTTATGGAATTTGAAAAATCACTTCACACATGCACTTGACTAGGCTCAACCAAATCTACTCAACCAATCACTCAATGAAACAATCCTTGCTTACAAACCCTAGTCCAAGCATATGATCCTTTACTCAAAATGTTTCGAAAAATGCTTATCAACCACTCTCACATAACAATGATATTCATGTTCTTTTCAAACGCTAGTTCAAGTTCTTTACTCAACCAAATGGCTTCAACAATAATGCTTATAAAACAATCTCATATAACAACGATACTCATGTTCTTTTCAAACCCTGGATCAAGTTCTTCACACAACCAATGGCTTCAACAACAATGCTTATAATACAAGGTTTTAACAACAACTCTATATTCCAAAAAATCTTGAAGCATTAACTCAACAAACTTAATAAGGAAACCCTAATTAAGTCATTTTCACTCCAAACTTATTTTCTAGAAGACCAACCAATCAACTCAACTATGGAATAATGTGCTCATACCTTTTTCTTGATGATGAAGGAACCTCTAAAATCTTCCACAACCACAAACACCTCTTTGCCAAGATCAAAGGAGTTAGAAAACTCTCTAAAAGATACAATGCAAATATCAAACCACACATACACCTTATTACTCCATATTAAAGAAAGCATCCATCAAAATTTACAAAAATGATTAGCAAAATACACTTTATAATCTCCCAATTAAAATAATATTCAATACCAAGAATAATGTCAATACAATCTCCTTTTAAAAATAACTCAAAGGAAAAGTTCTCTCAATACTATAAATCTTCAATAAACCAATATGTCAAAAATACTTTATTAAAAAATAAATCCAAATACTTATTCCTCTAATTAACTAAAAATAATGACTAATTAAAAACATTTTTAACTAACCCTTTTAACTCCCTAGGATTTTATGTCAAAACCTTAGGCATCATAACACATTAAAAAAAATATTACCTTTGCCTTGGTGGGACTTGAACTCATGACGTCACCTCTACCAGTGCCCTAGACACAACTCCAACTACTGCACGAGCTAAGCACTCATTTGGAGAGTAAGAGCACAACGATCTCTATATTCTTCTTTGCATGCACCAAAATAAAAAATCACGCATCGCTTCCTCGTCGCTTCAAAATACACACCAAATACTGCTGCTACGAATTGATCGTAGATAACTCCAACCATAAATGCCTTAGCACTTCGTCCACTTGAAACTAGGCCACACTACCTCGGTGGATATGATGGTTTAGCCCACAACAATATTAACCCTTTCACTAGCACTTAAGATAAGTTGTTTGTCTTCTTCTTCGTATGAATTCCAACTACAATTGCACCCTTTATTATTTTGAACGAAGGATGATTTAAATGCCACTAAGGCATATAATATATATACTAATTTCTTCATTTAATTTTGAACATCGGTACCTCTGATAATTTTTTTTTTAAGCAAAAAAACCCTTACGGGGCTGCCTTGGTCTGAGAGACCATGAACAGGGGGTTCTACATCGTCAAAGTCACCCGGGAGTCACACCCAACCCTACCCATACCAACATAATCAATTGGATTTTGGATACCCAATTCAGCTTTTTGGTAGGGTGGATATTTGAACCTGGGACCTCTCTTGAAGGATTTACCTCTCCTCTCCAATTCACCTACAACACCTGGGTGGTACCTTTGATAATTGAATAATTAATATAAATTATCATTTAAATCCTTTTGGCTTTATCAAAGACCTTTTTTATTTTACCACTTTGTATAAATAATATTTATTTATAAAATCTAAATTCAATTTGAATTTAAATATTTTATAAAATAAATATTAAAACCTCCTTTAGCTTCCTTGGGTTTTTATGAAAAACCTTTTATTTTTTCTCAACCATGGTTTTAATGAAAACCCTCTTAACATATGCTTCCACATAATATTAAAAATATTATGAAGCTCTTTTACCTTTAACCTTTACATTGTTCCTCTTGACCTTTTGACATCAACGATAGCTTATTCCTTGACAGCAATGACAACTTTGACTCAAAATGTCCAACAATAGGTAGTAGTAGGTATTTTGGATATATGACCATATATATTGGTGATGGAGTACAATGTAGTTCTTTAGAATCAATTATGGAGTATCCATTCCTCCATACTACATTGTAACATTTTTATCACTTTCTATTAATAGTATATTTCAATGTTATTGTAGAATTCCATTATCTTACATTTTTGCATATCTTGCATCCTGTGATTGCATTCTCCTATAGCATACATTATCAAAAGCTAACATTGGTATCAAATACATGGTAGGTCGATAGGATTAGGGAGATCCATAAGAGAGATAGAGAGGAGAAGAAAATATTAGTTCCAAAAATTTTGCAATTGTATTTGGCTAGAGTCTTCCCACCGAGTTATAGAAAACTTGTGAATACTAGGACTCAACATTCCTTCCACTAGATTGATAAATATACTAGTGAAGATTCACCGTTGATAGATTTAGAATTTTTGTCCTAATACTTTGTTGTAGGAAAAGGATATTCAAGAAAGTTGAGAAGATTCCTACAAGAGATCTAGGAAGAATATCTTGTTATAATCAACCAAGAACCTAAAGCAAATAAGACATTTTAGGAACTTGAAGGAAGTCCTTTTGCAGACTTGCAAGTTCCCTAGAAGCATTGATCCTAAATAAAAGGCTACAAAATCCTTGTTATAGATTTGAGAAAGAGACTCTAGAGAAGAGTCCTAGAAGATTAGAGGTTGGTGATATCCATAGAAGACTTAAGACCTGTAGATTGTAGAAGATAAGGAAAAATATAGAGCAACCTTACTGTAGATTTGAAGACATATTTTAGAAGAAGCTAAATAAGACCTACAAAAGATCTTATTAAAGAAATTCCATTCTTGTAATAGATAGAGAAGGACTAGCAAAGTCCTATTATTAATTACAAAGCAGTAGATTTTAGAGATCTGAGAAGAATATATTATTACCAACACTTCCATAATAGAAGGTTGAAGGAAATTTCCCATTTGAAAGACCAGATAAGCTACAATACTGAAGACCTTGGAGAGGTCTCAAGGAGAAACAAGGAGAAGTCTTGGAGAGCCTTGTTGTAAATCTTATTGAAGTATCATCAAAGGAGTTCCTAGAAGAACTCATGGAGAAATTCATTCAATGAAATATTTGGGATAATTATCACCATCCAACAACAAGCCCTATTTGAAGTTAGAATTTTATCAGGAGGTTGAAGGAGAAATTAAATAGAATAAACCTACCAAATCCAAGAAGATTTAGAGATTGCCTTTCACAACTAAGAACACACATTTCAGAGATAGGGATTTGCTGGATTTATAGCAAAATACTAAAATGATTCTTGAAGGACAACATTCCAGTAAATAAATTTTCTACTAGAAGGAATCAATCAAGACAACATTACTAGTAGAAATTTTTTGGATTTCTAGGTCACATCCTAAAGGAGAAGTTGAATCCATCTACTAAAATTTTAAGGCAATAAAATAGAAGGGTTCATAGCTACAAATAATCACCATTCCAGATAGAAACTTGAAGAATCAACTCATGAAGATATTAATCATATTTAAAGGTTGTCAAAGGTAAGCAACTTAGGTGCAAGAGGATTCATTACTTGAACACTTATTTGGATTACAACTTGGCTTCATTAAGTACCTTATTAGAATTTAGAAGTTGCAAAATATAAGGTTGCATTTTAAGTCTTCAAAGGAAGTATCAAAGTTGGTTCCTGTTAAGGGTTATTACTGTTAGGAATAGAAAATATGATATATTGTATTAATACAAAGAAGTACAATATATAGGCATATGCCTGTATGACAAGTGTCAAAGAAATATGACAAGTGTTAAACTAGAAGTAGGCATAGTGCACATTAATTCTAATATTCCCCCTTAATGTACACTATCCTAACTATAGAAAAAAACAAGTCAATATTAGGTAACATTCCCTCTTAATATTGACTTCTAAAAGAACCCTATCATCCTCCTTTATTATATGATTTGGTCTAGGCTCATGCTCTTTGTGCTCATATCTCAAACTTTGAATAATGCTAGATCAATGGTGTATACATATCGGTCTGTTGCCTCAGGGTCAACAACTACATTTGATCTATTGCCACTTGGTTAGCCATCTAAGTACCTCGGGTTCAGCCACTTCCATAAGTCTATTGCCTCTGTAGGTCATCCTCTAGGTATGTTGCCTCTCGTAGGTCACTAACTAGATTCACCACGAATATCATTCCCCCTCATGGAGAAATCAATCTAGAAGGTGTCAGTCTTGTCTTTCCAAAAATACACCTTAATACAAAATAAATGTGAGGCATATGAGAGTGTCGATCTCTACTAAAAATGCACTCAATACAATAAAATGAGTCATAGAAGCCAAATATGGAGGAGAAAAATAAATAAGAGAATAGTATCTTCTAAAGTGTCTTCGTCTTTAGTCTTTAGAAGTTGATTCGTAAAAGTCCTTGGGTAGAGTCTACGGTATCTATATCTATAGTTCCTAGAGTAGGTATCATTATGGTGACCATCTCATCCCACCAGAATACATGGATAACTAGCCACTGCATCTGCCAGGTTTGTAGAGAAAGTGACTAAGTACAAGGATCACATACAATTTCCTTGGGAGTGTTGAGTTCAACCGAGAGTGCACTCCAAGGTACAATGCTTTGAGGCTAAATAAGGCAAATTAAATAGCTTCAAAATTACAATTGGGCACCACCATTGTGTTCATCTCAGAAAAACCTTTTCAATGACTATAAACACCCCTATGTTCTGGTGTAAATGGGGCCTACATCATGTGAAAAAATAACATGCCTCTCAATTTCCCTCACATGGAAATATTTCAAAATGTACTTCAAAGTCATTACCTACTCCGAAGTACATTCTAAAAAATAGGGACTGATAAATGGGGACTTTTATCAGCCATTACAAAAGTTCGAAGTCCTCATACATTGATAAAATTAAAGTGGTACCTCCACTTTATAAAAAAATCCCCAATTTTTACTTTGCACATGGGCCACAATAAGTGAGACTTTCAAAAGTAAATGCACATGGTGAGAAACTTATAGGAGAAGAAGAAATGCTTTAGTGGGTAACTACAATATTAGTTAAATCATCAAATAAATCATAAAGGTCAAAATATATTTGAGACACGAGAAGCAAAAAAATCCAAATGGTCTAGGAAACGGTGTGATCTCTCACTTCTACTACGTGCTTCCTCCATTCATAGATAACATCATGAAAATATAAATGCTTTCCATACCAGATGATGCCAACATCACAATTTTGGGTCACAACCCATGTGCCATAGATAGAAACTCTAAAAATTTGCACGACATCCACTACACCTCCAAAAAAATAAGAATGCTTCTTTCTGCACAACATTTCCAGAATTTTCAAGCCCATCGGTTGATGGTGATAGAATTGATGATCTCATAAGTTATGAAAAAGCTTAGTCTTATAGTACTTTCCTTGGTGAAGCGTTGGAGGAGGAGGGTGTGGCTTTATCTTCCATCAGGTCTGCATACAACTCAGATAACATGGCAGGTAAAGAAATGTAGCACAGATTGTGCTTTGCTAGCTCAAATTGCTTGTCTTCATAAACTTGTCAACATGTGCGGGATTAATTGTGATTGGTCAATGATAACGGTCCATGTAAAATATAACCATAGGAGCAGTAAGGCACCATTATCATTGTCGAGAAGCTAGGTAAAATAATTAAAAAATAACATCTCTAGATTGTCATAGATAGGAACACATTAAAAACAACATTTCTCCACATTGAAAGCATCTATAGCATCTTCAGCCTTACGTCTACATGCTTTGACTATAAGTCACTCATCATGCTCATCGATTCAAAACATGAAGCTCCATCACTAAATCTTCGACATAAAACGAAGTCATATCTGACGCTGTGAAAAAAATAAAAAAATCACATTGATGGTGCCCCTAAACTATCTTAAGCATTAACATGTTGTTTAACACCACCACTCAGGATATCTAACTTCTACGTAGAGCATTATTTATACTATGAAACTATGTATTTTTTACGTCACACTACATCATTGACATCCATTTTTTTTTTAGGCAGGTGGTGTATTTTATTTGAAGTGTCATTATTTCCCATTAGTGTCATATGCAAACTGGAGGATACAGAGATATTTTATCATTGCAAGATCTCTTTCAAGGTGAAAAAATGTCTCTGATCTCAAAATCGAACCAGGTGGAACTATGAAAGATTAATAATAATATTAACACAAATTAATTAAACTGCACGCAACACCATTACATCAACAAGAACATAGGATAGAGTTTCTAATTTATATGAAGGGAGACGGGAGGAAGTCGACGGAGAGGAAAAGAAGGGAGGTTGGAGGAATAAGGGGAAAGGAGGTGGAGTGATAAGGAGGAAGAAGGAATAAAGGAGGGAATGGAGGGATAAGGGGAAGAGAAGAATTTATTGACTTAAAAATCATGCCGACATTAAGAACTTGCCAACAACCTAAACTAGCCAACCACTAAACTAACCACTATGTGTTCACACTGCTACATTCTCCCCCTTAAAGGTGAGACGACTGACAATACAGTCTCTCAGCTTTACAAATTGAGATTTAGCGGGTGCCTTGGTGAAGATGTCTGCAACATTATCCAAAGTGGGGCAATACTGAAGCTCAACAGTTTTAGTTTCCACCATATCTCGGATGAAGTGGTACTTCATATCAAAATTCTTTGATCTACTATGGTGGACAGGATTGTATGCCAACTGAATGGTACTAATGTTGTCACAGAATAACCTTGTTGGACCACTTTTATGCTCTCCAAGTTCTTCTAATACCTTTCATAGCCATAGAGCTTGAGTACTAGCATGAGTGACTGCTATATACTCAAATTCTATTGAAGATAGTGCTACTAATGTCTGCTTCTTAGAACTCCAAGTTATTAGTCCCGATCCTAGACTAAAACAGTTCCCTGAGGTTTATTTTCTATCATCAATGTTGCTACCCCAATCACTATCACTGAAGCCTACAAGCTTGATAGTGTTACCTTTATGGTAATGGATTCCAAAATCCATGTACCCTTTACATATCTGAGAATTCTCTTAGCTGCCTGCAAATGCAACTTAGAAGGGCTAGACATAAATCGAGAGACAAGAGAAACAACATACTAAATATCAGGTCTGGTGTTGGCGAGAAATATCAAACACCCAACCATGCTTCTGAAAGTTGTCACATCAACTTTTGATGCTCCATAATATTTGCTTAATTGGATCCCATGTCCAACTAGAGTTGCAACTGGTTTGCAATGCTCCATAGCAAACTTCTTAAGCATGCCTCGAACATACTTATGTTGACAGATGAAGATCCCTGTATCTGACTGATGAACCTCCATTCCAAGGAAATAGTGCATTAAGCCAAGATCCTTCATCTCAAACTACTTCATCATGGAGTGTTTGAACTTCATATTCAGTTTTTCATTACTACCCATGAATATGAGATCATCCACATACAAGCAAACTATGAGGATTGTTGAGCAAAGTGCAGCAAACAGTATTGTCATTGTTGTCAACACAGTCAGACAGATTTATTGATGCAATGGACAAGAGTTTATTGAACAGCAAGGTGCAGCCAAAGTACAATGGATAGGAGTTCAGTGTTGAGCAAGGTGTTGCAGGAGGATTGTCATTGTTGTCCATATTGTTGTCAACACAGTCAGACAGATTTATTGATGCAATGGACAAGAGTTTATTGAATAGCAAGGTGCAGCCAAAGTACAATGGATAGGAGTTTAGTGTTGAGCAAGGTGTTGCAGGAGGATTGTCATTGTTGTCAATACAGTCAGTTAGATCTAATGATGCAATGGATAGGCAGTTCAGAAGTCACTCAGATGCAGAGGATAAAGTTCAAAAGTTAGTCGGATCATGAGTCCTTAAATGATAGATGCACAGAAACAAAAAACATAATTCAGAATGAGAAGAAGTCTTCAGAACTTGAGATGTCAAGAAGCGAAAAGGTTTTTTTGTGAAAACCAAGGCAGTCAAAATAAAAAGTTTTATTTAAAATCATGGATAATAGATTTGAAATGGGTTTTTCTTAAAACCCAAGTTGGCTCTTCGTTTCATTGAAAAAGATGCCCCGGTGATGAAGATATTTAATTTTAAATATTTAGTTTAAATTTTAAAGGTTCTTTGTGAAAACCAAGGTAGTCAAAATAAAAAGTTTTATTTAAAACCATGGATAACAGATTTGAAATGGGTTTTTCTTAAAACCCAAGTTGGCTCTTCGTTTCGTTGAAAAAGATGCCCCGATGATGAAGATATTTAATTTTAAATATTTAGTTTAAATTTTATTTTATTTAAAATTTAAATTAAAATATTAAATTAAATTAAAAGGGCCGACGTGTTGCTATTTCGAGGCAATAAGCTACAGGAAGGTGATGAAGGTGGTAGAAGGTTTTGAGGCCGACAAAGTTAAATCTGGGCCGACGGATTTTAGGGTTTGGCAGCCGACAATTTCTAGGGTTTTGCAGCCGACATTCTTAGGGTTTCTCAGCCGACGTTCTTCTAGGGTTTGTTCCTAAAATTTCTTCTATAAAAGGAGGGCTTCTTCGAGTTTGAAATATGGGGTGTAAATATAAAGTGCAAATGCGAGCATAGTGTTTGTGAAAGTGAAGTTCGTGTTGAGCAGAGAGCAAGTCATTTCGATTCAGAATGAGAGCGAAGTGATAGTTCTTTGGAGTTACAGTAAGGTGTGCGTTGCGATGAGATAATGTGCGAAGAGCGAGTAGAGTGACTTGTGCGAAGATAAGAGCGCGATGTGCAGAAGTTGTGTTCTAAGTCCGAAGTGACAGTGTGCAGTTTACAGAAGTGATTGATCATATGAATACAGCAGAGTGCAAAGAAGTACAGAGAAGAGGTGGAATAGTGCGACTCATTTTGCGCAGAAGCAGCAGAATGCAGAAAAATAGTAGACCGTGAAAATTGAGGTGAAAGTTTTATTCTGTAATTTTTATTATTGTCTTCCAAGTTGTTGCTTGGATTAAGGGGTTGGTGCCTCTTTCCAGTAGGTGCTGGTAAAATAGGAGTTGGTGCTCCATTCTTTTGAAGCAGATAAAGTTAAGGGGTTGGTGCTCCTTCCAGTTGGTGTTGGTAAAGGATTATGTAAAGTTGTAGCTTTGCATTGACTGGATTTGGATGGTAGTCCAAGAAGTATTTTTGAGGAGTAGCCACATTGGTGAACCTCGTTAAAATGTTGTGTTATGTGTGATGCTTTCTTGATGCATTTAGTATCTCTTTTATCTGCTTTAAACCGTTACTGGTTTTAAAATCATATGTTTTAGAAATTTTAAAGAACACACTGATTCACCCCCCTCTCGGTGTCATTGTGATTACAACAATTGGTATCAGAGCCAGGTTCCCAATTTTGGCTAAATCAGTTAGGGTTGATCTTGGATTAGTACACAATGGCTAAGAAGAATAGATCCTCATCCAAAAAGGCATCCCAGTCAGTTTCAGTTCCTGTAGAAGAGAAATTTGAACCTAAAAGGTAGAAGAAGTGAATCCTAAAGTCTGTGATGAAAATCTTGAGTCTGAAGTAGATTTTGAAGGAGAGTTGATATCTGCACTTGAAGAGTGGAGTATAGAAAAGAAAAAGAACAAAATATTGTCCAAGAAATTGGAAGAATATGGGGATGAGATTGAAGATCTCTTCCTACAAGTTCAAAAGGCCAAGAAATCAGAAGAAGCCTTGAAGACACAGCTGGATAATAAGAATGATGTATACAGCACAAGTGAAGAGGAATATAAAAAGGTTATTGTTGATCTAAAGCTACAAGTAGAACAGAACAAAAGGATTGAAGATATTCTTAGGTCTCAGATCAATGAGAAAGAGACTGTATGCTGCCAACAAGAAGAAGAGATTGTTTCATTGAAGAAACAACTAAAAGAGGCCAATATAAATCTTAAATTTGAGAAGAGCACAGAGTTGCTAGATACAATGATAAATCAACAAAGAAGCTCCACAACTAAGTTTGGTCTTGGATATGAAGCTGAACAACCTTCATCCTCCAAATATGCAGAGAAGAAGAAGTCCTCGGTTGAAGGATTGAAACAAGAAAAGTCTGAAGTCGAATCCTCAAAAGGAAGAAAATATCAAAGAAGATCTACAGCAAAGCAACCACAGCAAAAGAGGTTCTCTCACTCTCACTCTTTTAATAATAATGCTTTTTATGGCTATTGTTCTAAATGCAACCACTTTGGTCACAAGGCAATTTATTGTGGACTGAACAATAGATCAAAGAGTTATGCTGATAAAAATACTTCTATTTTTTTGAGTGAACACCCTGTGCAATGTTTTAAATGTAATGGCCATGGGCACATAGCAAGGTTTTGTTCAAGCACTTATGTATCCAATCTAAGGCAATACCATAGATTTCATCATACACATAGAATGCAATACAGACAGGGAATAAAACATGTGCAATGTTTTAAATGCAATGGTCAAGGGCACATAGCAAGGTTCTGTCCAAGCACTTCTATATCTAATCTAAGGCAAAACCCTAGATTTCATCAGACACAAAGAGGAAAACATCGACAAGGAACATATCATGTGCATAAAAGAAAAGAAAATAATCATCCATCAAGAATGCACAAGAGACAACCCCACAAGAGAAATGTTCAAGTTCACGAACAGGAGCAAAATAGGGATGTTGTTGAAAAACCCAAGCCCAAGTTCAGGAAAGTCCGGAGAAAGACAGAAGAAAGGAAATTGTGTCTCCTTGGAGTGAAGGAGGCTACTCTGCCATTGCTCTAAGCAACTCCAGGTGGCACATCCTCAGGAGGAGCAATATTAAAGTTTTATTTTAATGCTCCTATGTATTTGTCTAGGTATCTGAGGATGAAAGGTAAGCGGTCGGGTTAATGTTGTATAGTTGTTAAAGTGTGTTTTTCAGTTTATATAGTGGTTTGTGGAAATGTCGTGAAGTGTGGTGTTTAATTTGAGAGTTGTCACCATTGGTAGTTTTGAGATATGTCACTGTTGTATTGTTGATGATTCTTAATACCACTGTTCAAAATTATGAATCATAATAGTCCAGATGATTTGCTCAATGAAAGAATGCTTGCCCTAGCTGTGTATTTGTGTTTTGAGCAGCATGTATTTGTTTTTACTCTTTGATGTGAAGATTGCCAGATCTTTCATGACACCTTGGTGAATATATTTAATTCATAGACAATTTTGTTTTAACTATTGATTTAATGCCAGTCCAAGGATAAGAAGCTTGAGGCTGAGTAAGGTGCACTACGGTTGGCCATAAAGTGTTTGAAAAAATGTCTTCTTCCGACATGCATAGTTGAAAGTAAGAGTTGGCAGTAAAATTGCAGTGCTGGACAAAAATTGGTACAGATGTGAGTCACTTGTCAATTCTATTGACAAAAGTGAAATCAGCATGTTGAATGGGAAGATTGAAGAAAAATTTTTTAATGAGCAGCCAGATGATTTCCAGCCTGGTGATGAATATGTTTGGTACTTGCACAGAGTTGAAAGTGGATTGAGGTAGCCTCTTTGGATTCTCACTTGCAGAGAGAGACAAACAATTGTCATTGGGTTCAAGCTTGTTGAGAATATATCCAAGATGCATGGTGAAGTTGTATGCAGATGTTGTCGGCATTGCGGAACAAAAAGCTGGCTATATAAGATTATTGTATGCCTTCACTAACAAGGGACAAGTTTGAGTTTGCAAAGCAACGAGAGGGTAATTGCATAGAAGACAAGTGGTTCGATCATGTTCTTACACATGTTATATTGGTGAAGTTGACGGTGATGGTGTCATTCATCGGTTATTGTCGCTATTCACATTGTTGATTTTATTGATGCCTATTATGCTTATCATGATGTTGTCAATCGGTGAAATGAAGTGGTCTTGGACTCAGGGGGAGCATTTGTGTATTTGTTTTTCTTCTTGTTCATGCTTGGAATATTTGCTAATTGTAATAATTTGTGTCTAAGAATGTTGTGCATAGACTCAGGGGGAGTCTGCAGTAGCCCTTTGGTATTATTGTCAAAGGGGGAGAAGATTTACAAGAAAATTGCACATGTGTTGCCAACAATTCCAAAGGGGGAGATTGTTGAGCAAAGTGCAACAAACAATATTGTCATTGTTGTCAACACAGTCAGGACGATTTATTGATGCAATGGACAAGAGTTTATTGAACAAGCAAGGTGCAACCAAAGTACAATGGATAGGAGTTCAGTGTTGAGCAAGGTGTTGCAGGAGGATTGTCATTGTTGTCCATATTGTTGTCAACACAGTCAGACAGATTTATTGATGCAATGGACAAGAGTTTATTGAACAGCAAGGTGCAGCCAAAGTACAATGGATAGGAGTTCAGTGTTGAGCAAGGTGTTGCAGGAGGATTGTCATTGTTGTCAATACAGTCAGTTAGATCTAATGATGCAATGGATAGGCAGTTCAGAAGTCACTCAGATGCAGAGGATAAAGTTCAAAAGTTAGTCAGATCATGAGTCCTTAAATGATAGATGCACAAAAATAGAAAACATAATTCAGAATGAGAAGAAGAAGTCTTCAGAACCTGAGATGTCAAGAAGCGAAAAGGTTTTTTTGTGAAAACCAAGGCAGTCAAAATAAAAAGTTTTATTTAAAATCATGGATAACATATTTGAAATGGGTTTTTCTTAAAACCCAAGTTGGCTCTTCGTTTCATTGAAAAAGATGCCCCGATGATGAAGATATTTAATTTTAAATATTTAGTTTAAATTTTAAAGGTTCTTTGTGAAAACCAAGGCAGTCAAAATAAAAAGTTTTATTTAAAACCATGGATAACAGATTTGAAATGGGTTTTTCTTAAAACCCAAGTTGGCTCTTCGTTTCGTTGAAAAAGATGCCCCGGTGATGAAGATATTTAATTTTAAATATTTAGTTTAAATTTTATTTTATTTAAAATTTAAATTAAAATATTAAATTAAATTAAAAGGGCCGACGTGTTGCTATTTTGAGGCAATAAGCTACAGGAAGGTGATGAAGGTGGTAGAAGGTTTTGAGGCCGACAAAGTTAAATCTGGGCCGACGGATTTTAGGGTTTGGCAGTCGACAATTTCTAGGGTTTTGCAGCCGACATTCTTAGGGTTTCTCAGTCGACGTTCTTCTAGGGTTTGTTCCTAAAATTTCTTCTATAAAAGGAGGGCTTCTTCGAGTTTGAAAAATGGGGTGTTAAGATAAAGTGCAAATGCAAGCATAGTGTTTGTGAAAGTGAAGTTCGTGTTGAGCAGAGAGCAAGTCGTTTCGATTCAGAATGAGAGCGAAGTGATAGTTCTTTGGAGTTGCAGTAAGGTGTGCGTTGCGATGAGATAATGTGCGAAGAGAGAGTAGAGTGACTTGTGCGAAGATAAGAGCGCGATGTGCAAAAGTTGTGTTCTAAGTCTGAAGTGACAGTGCATAGTTTACATAAGTGATTGATCATCTGAATGCAGTAGAGAGTGCAAAGAAGTACAGAGAAGAGGTGGAATAGTGCGACTCATTTTGCGTGATGACCAGAATGCAGAAAAACAACAGACCATGAAAATTGAGGTGAAAGTTTTATTCTGTAATTTTTATTATTGTCTTCCAAGTTGTTGCTTGGATTAAGGGGTTGGTGCCTCTTTCCAGTAGGTGCTAGTAAAATAGGAGTTGGTGCTCCATTATGTTGAAGCAGATAAAGTTAAGGGGTTGGTGCTCCTTCCAGTTGGTGCTGGTAAAGGATTATGTAAAGTTGTAGCTTTGCATTGACTGGATTTGGATGGTAGTCCAAGCAGTATTTTTGAGGAGTAGCCACATTGGTGAACCTCGTTAAAATGCTATGTTATGTGTGATGCTTTCTTGATGCATTTAGTATCTCTTTTATCTGCTTTAAACTACTGCTGGTTTTAAAATCATATGTTTTAGAAATTTTAAAGAACACACTGATTCACCCCCCCTCTCAGTGTCATTGTGATTAAAACAAATATGTCATTTCCTTGCTGGAGGTAGTAAAGGTTGGGTTCATTTCTACTTCTGGTGAACCCAAATTCTTTGAAGTACCCATCAATGCGTGAGTACCAAGCTCGTGGTGCCTGCTTGAGGCCATAAAGTGCCTTCTTCAATTTGTAAACAAGATGTTCCTTGTATTTTTCCTCAAATCCTTGGGGTTTCTCAACATACACTTCTTCTGTCAAGTAACCATTTAGAAATGCACTTATCACATCCATATGTTGGACTTTCCATCCCTTATTTGCAGCTAAGGCAAGAACTGTTCTAATAGTCTCCTGTCTGGCTACAGGAGCAAAAGTATCTTCATAATCAACTCCATATTTATGAGTGAATCCCTTTGCAACTAGCTCGCCTTGTGCCTTTCAATGCTACCATTAGCATTGAACTTGGTCTTGTAGACCCACTTACATCCAACACATTTCTTGCCTTTAGGAAGCTTTACCAGTTCCCAAGTGTCATTGTTTTTTATAGAGGTTATCTCCTCGTTCATGGCATCTTGCCAAATTTGCTGAGTACATGCCTTCTCATAACTAGAAGGTTCAAGTTGTGCACTAGTTAACAAAGAATAGTTAACTTGATCTCCCCTAGGTTCCTGCTAGGAGACATCATCACCATACAAGTGCATACTTTCTAATCTGTGTAAAACAGAATCCATTTCACTAGCTTGACTCCTAGTGTATCTTCTTGAAAAAAAATTATCCAACATCTGAGATGATGGATGATACTGTAGAGTTCTCTTACCTTTGGATGGAGAATCAATGTCCATTGGTGAGGAACGTATAGATCACTGTGGAGAAGGACTTGGTGAAGAAGAGGAATCAAAAGATGAACTTGGACTTGTTGGAGGAGACTGCTTTCCTTTCTGTGGTGTCTGTTGTTGCACTTGCTGAGAAACTACAGTAGTGGATTCAACATCATTGAATATTTGGGGCTTACCCTATTCTCCCCCTTCATCAAATATCACATCCCTAGAATTCACAAGCTTTCTAGTTCGAGGATTATAGAGTCTGTAAGATTTTGTATTCTCACAGTATCCTACAAAGATACATGCCTGACTCTTTGGATCGAGCTTCTTCCTAAGCTCATCAGGAATGTGAGAATAGGCCAGTGAGCCAAATACTCTAAAATGCTTAACATTTTGCTTTCTACCATACCATGCTTGGTAAGGTGTCAGTCCTTGCAAACTTGAAGTAGGACTTATGTTCAAGATATATACGTTGGTCTTGGATGCATCTGCCCAATATGAGTTAGTCAAATTCTTCGTCTAAAGCATAGACCTTGCCATCTCCACAATGGTGCGATTTTTCCTCTCTGTGACAACATTCTGCTGTGGAGTGTAGGCAGCAATGAACTGCCTCTTAATCCCATGTTGCTTACAAAAATTCACAAACTCATTAGAGGAATATTATCCTCCCCTATCTGATCGAAGACATTTTACAAAATATCTACTCTCACTTTCAAATATTGGTTTGAAATCGAGAAAACATTCATATGCTTCATCCTTACATTTCAAAAAATATATCTAGCACATTATAGTATAATCATCAATAAAGAGTAGAAAGTAAGAGTTGTTACCCAGACTCTGTGTCTGCATCAGACCACAGATGTTGGTATGCACTATCTAGAGTGGATAGCTGGCCCGCCATGCTTGTCCATGAGGAAAATTTGATCTGGAATGCTTTCCAAGAGCACACCCTTCACAGACTTCTTTACTATCCTAAACTTTAGGAAGTCCAGTGACCATGGCTTGGGAAGTTAGCATTTTCAAACTAGCAAAATTCAAATGGCCATATCTCAAGTGCCATAGAACACTTGGATTGGAAATAGCAACACTTGCTAACTTATCTCCCCCTGGCTGGCCAAACTTTAAAGGAAACAATCTATTCTTTGACATTGGCACTTGAGTAATGATTCTATTATTGTTATTTTTATCAAAAATAGTGCATTTACCCTCATCAAAAAGCAACTTGTAGTTTTTTTCTAACATTTGTCCAACACTTAAAAGATTATGTTGGAGATGGGGTGTATAATAGATATCACTTACTTGTTTGACTCCTTTAGTTGGAACTGCCATAGCTCCAATGCCTTCGACTGCTAATGATTTATCATCTCCAAATTTGATGCTAGATTTGTAGGAGGAGTTTAGAGTAGCAAAGAGCTCTTCTTTGCCACTCATATGGTTTGAACACCCAGTGTCCAAGATCCATGTATCATTCATGTTCTGATCTACCTAACCATATGAGAGAAAGAGATTTGTGGCCTCTTCCTCTTCTCCAATGTTTCCAAACTGACTACTCTGGTTGCTACTAGCTCCTTGTGAATTCTTAGTCCAACAGTCATGAGCATAATGGCCAAGTTTGCCACAATTGTAGCAAGATTGTTTTGACTTATCTCCTCCTTTACCTCTGCCTGATTTTTTCCATCTATTTTTTTGTCCTCCTCTATTCTACTGCTATTCACTATTGTTTGAGAATCCTCCTCTATTTTGATTTCCTCCTCTGTTAGGAGTTCCACCTTGCTGATTATTTTTGCCTCTTCCTCTAGAATTTCCTCTGCCATGACCTCTATCTCTGCCTTCTTGAGAAGCAAAGGCTTTATCATATCCTCTGTAACTTGTGGAAGGAGATGGTTGTAATCTCTCCTCATGTGAGAGAAGTGAGCCAATGAGGGTTTCAAAATATAGAGAAGTTAGGTCTTTAGATTCCTCTATAATAATGGCTACTGAATTCCATTTAGGAAGAAGTGTTCTCAACACTTTCTTCACTATAACTTCAGGCTTTACATCTTCTCCTAAAGTGACCATCTTATCTACTACGACTTTCACAAGAATGCAATAATCACCAACCTTTTCATTTTCTTGCATTTTAAGAGTTTCAAACTCTCTTTTCAAGGTTTGGAGTTTAACTTATTTGATTTGGTCACTACGCCTATAACTTTCTTGTAAAGCATTCCAAGCAGATTCAATAGTTTTAAAAGAAGCTATTCTAGGGAAAATACTTTTATCAAGGGTGGCGTGAATGTGATAAAGGGCAAAAGAATTATTCTTCTATGCTTCTTTTCTAGCCCTTTTATCAGCACCACTCAAAACTGCCCACTCAGCAGCTGAAGGTTCAGTATATCCCTCTTCAATTACATCCTAAAGACCTTTGCCAATCAACAGAGTTTTCATTTTAATTGACCAATACTTGTAATCACCACCATTGAATTTAGGAATTGGCAAACTAGTATTGGAAGCCATTTTAGAAAGCAACTTTTATTTCAACTTCAAACAAACTGTACAAAGAACTACAAAATAGATTACTGATTTACTGATTTAAATCAAATATAGCTTTCTTAAAATGCTCACTGATTTGGCATTCTTCTTCTTGAGGATTTCCCAAGACTAGAAAGGTGAAGTTGTCTGCTTCGTCATCACTGATTATAATGACTTTTTTTGATGTTGCTGCTGGCTCAAGATGCTTTTTGAGAACAACTCATTCTTCAATTGCAGGTTTCACCTCCACTGGTTCTTTTTCCTCTGCTTCTACTTCTACTTCTGCTGGTTCTGAATCAGGAGAGCGAGGTGTATAACTCTCACTCATTTCAACTTCAGGCACTGCAGGAGTATAACTGTCACTTGATTTTCCTTCTGGTACTATTTCAACCATCTCGAATTCAACTAATCTTTTCCCAAAGATATTATCTTTAGAATCCACCTCATATGCAGAATCTGGTTTTCTCTGATGTGCAATCACTTGGTTTTCCAACTGACAAAACACAGTATGAAGTCCACTCTGCTGGACTTTCCTATCAAAGGAATCAGGATTCTCTCTTCTCAATAGAGAGAGCAATGCATAATAGCATCCAGATGACTGAATCATCTACCCAAAATTACATCACATGCACTGGGTTACAATAATGATGCTAAAAAAAACTTTTCACCCTTGTATTTTTTAAATCAATTTTCCAAAATTTGTTTTAATAAAGCCCTTAATTTTTTTAACAATTTTCTATAGATATTTTTAATTAGTTTTTAAAATAAAAGTTTATTTAAAAAAACTTAATAAAAAATATGAATAAAAATTATTAAATATTTAAAAAACTTTAATTAAAAAACTAATAATGAAAAATTAAAATAAAAAAACCTTATATTTTTTTCTCCTCACGAAATCCCCAACGAGATTCGAACTCAGGAACTCTGCATCCTACCCACAACCACTAGCCACTGCACCATGCAGCTCCGGTGATAAGAATGGTGAATTCCACCAATTTAAACCCTCTTTCTGACAATTAAAACAAAAAATAAAAAATTTGTTATGTTTTCACCCCGACGAGATTCGACCCCAGGACCTCTATCCCGCAAGCAAGAAACTTAACCGACTGTGCTACGCACTGCAGCTGGAAACCAAAGGAACCTCCTGTTCCTTATACGTCTACAGGTGGTGTTTTAAAAAAAACAAAAAAGGATTAATCCCACATGCAGTGGGAGGGAGTAAAAATACTCCTCTTATATGTTCGAAGGCACATAAACATTCGATTGCCTTCGGGAAATCACTCCTCTACACTATGCTTGCTCCTCGGCCAATCAAAAATCACCACGTGTCTCTCTCTGAAGAATTTGCTTTTGCCACATGGACAAACCAATTTTTGCCACCGCACACGCTCAGCTTGCCACCTCTGCTCGCCACATTGACTGCCACATCAGCACGCCACATCGACTGCCATGTCAGCACCACATTGACTACCATGTCAACATGCGGTTTGCCCAATCAGCGCTCTGTCAATGCTCACCACATGTCAGCTACCGCCACCTCAGCATCCACCTTAGCTCCTCAAGTTGCATGTCCTCATCAGCTGTTGCTCTGCCTGCCATGTGTCACCTCAAAAATCATGTAGCCTCAAAATTCGTACTCAGATCTGCCACCTCCTCGATCCGATCGCTAGCTCCTTGAACATAGTGCACCCTCGAGATACATGCCCAGCATGCTCGCCCAGCTGACTCACCGTGCTTCCTCACCCTCGGGATTCGTTTCGTGCGACCTTAGGATTCATGCCCGTGCACGCTTGCCCGACCAGAGCTCTGATACCAAATCTCGAAATCAAACCAGGTGGCACTATGAAAGATTAATAATAATATTAACACAAATTAATTAAACTACACGCAGCACCATTACATCAACAAGAACATAGGATAGAGTTTCTAATTTATATGAAGGGAGACGGGAGGAAGTTGACAGAGAGGAAAATAAGGGAGGTTGGAGGAATAAGGGGAAAGGAGATGGAGTGATAAGGAGGAAGAGGGAATAAAGGAGGGAATGGAGGGATAAGGGGAAGAGAAGAATTTATTGACTTAAAAATCATGCCGACATTAAGAACTTGCCGACAACCTAAACTAGCCAACCACTAAACTAACCACTATGTGTTCACACTGCTACATCTGATGCCTTCCAATGTGATATTTGGTGCACGATACTTGAATGTCATGTCCATGAAATATCTGAAATGTTGCATTTATCTTCTTTGTAGCACTTCAGCTTCTCTCTCATTCAAATCGAAGAAAGGATCCAAAGCATGAAGCAACCCCACCTATGGTTGTCTAATTCAAAAAATTGGTGGCAAATAAAATGGGCCTCATCATCCACATCAAAAAATGGATGTCAAACCATGGTGATCGCACAATTTCAAAAAAATGGATCAACTCTACTTGTGGCAGTGCACACCACCATTGGTGCAATGAAAAGAACAAAATTGGGAAATGGAGAATAATGTCTGCTCATTATCATGAAAATGGTCTGACCGTAATTCTACCCATTGTCATGGTGCCCTTTTGAAATGAGCATCTACTCTCAATAATTATATGAAATAACTTTCTTGCACATTAAATCTGCAAAAACTAAAGTTAACTCTATTGATTTTGCATGTAGATCCAAAATATCTCCACCACGATATGGAATTGCACAATCTATAGCTGAGATCATCGTGGATACAATGTTTGAAAACTGTAATCAATAGGCACTTCCACTCATCAAAATATCATTATCCGACTCATCAAAATATTGGCCACCAACAGGGACTACAGACAACCAATACACTAAACATTAGCATCCACATAGTATATTCTTTCCATGATGATCATCGAATATTTTTAATGCTAGAAAATCTAGGAGTGCCTCCTATGCTATGCTTCACAAGCTGCAATAAACATACACCACTCCTTGCATGCAAATCCCTTGGTGAATAAAAAAAATAAAAAAAAATGCTTCAATAGCCCGCCAAACTGTTACTCCAAGTTCCTACAACAGAGCTATCACCATTTGTAGTGCTTTGATGTCGTCTTCATGTGCTACTGATGGGAGTATTGGTATATTAAACCATGTCCTACTACCTCTGCTCCTACCACATGAAGAAGAGTCGTCCAATCAAACTAGTGTGGACTCCATGAACGGTTGTGCCACCGAAGTCTCCACAAGGTGCACCAATAAAATATATATTCTCTACCATAGCACCATTAGTTTCATCTACGTGCTTCCACAACCTTCATCAACATCACAACCAAATGTCCATTTCAAAAAATAGGCAACAAATAGAAGGATAATTGGCACTGCAAAGGTACAAAATAGATATGTCCACTCTCTTTCAACTGTCAACAATATAACCTACATCAACGAAAAATAATAAAAAAAATAGATAAAAAATCATGGCCCCAAGCATTTAAGCTTTAGGGGCATCCATGAAATCCTTTATTTCTCCAATTT
Source organism: Wollemia nobilis (assembly GCA_028583015.1). Taxonomy (NCBI): domain Eukaryota; kingdom Viridiplantae; phylum Streptophyta; class Pinopsida; order Araucariales; family Araucariaceae; genus Wollemia; species Wollemia nobilis. The sequence goes on from JAQPPZ010017052.1 coordinate 12,015,584, forward strand.
GGATTTTTGGTTTCTGATCCACAAATTTAGAGAGCATACTCGCTGAGCTTAGAGAATAAAAATGTGAGGAAGGGAAAATATTGAGGGAAAAAAAATGGGGGGGATTTCCATGAGGGAAATCCCCCCTCAAGGGTTTTTCACAGGGTAGGGAAATCCTGCTTTGATACCAAATATTGGGAATAGAAAAGATGATATATTGTATTGATACAAAAAAGTACAATATATAGGCATAAGACTATACGACAAGTGTCAAAGAAATATTATAAATGTCAAACTAGAAATATGCGTAGTGCACATTAATTCTAATAATTACCTACACATTGAATAGGATTTAGATACATCATTCATAATTATAAATAAGAATACTACATTAAGTTGAAAATATTATAGAGAATTATTTAAGAGTTAGAATTATTGCATATTATAAGTTATTGTTAAGGAGTAATAAGAATATTGGATTTGCACTATATTAGTTTCTCTTAAAGCTTATTAGAAGTGCACTAAATATTTTAGTGAAAGTGAAAGTTAGTGCAAAAATGATTAATCTCTCTACCATATTGGTTATATGTTTATTAGCTTGGATTCAATATTACTAAACTATCCAGGTGGAAGAGATAGATACTAGTGTTGTCCAATAAGAAAGGAAAAAACACGTTGCTCCAAATAAGTAAGAGCAAGTAGCAGCCATATCCATGAAGCAAGGTAAAATATTCAAATCAATCTACAATAGTCCTCAAGCTATATAGTAAGGAGTAGATCTATCTACATAGCAAGAAGCTATCATATCAAAGGGGGAGATAACATCAATATAAGAGACAAGGAACTTTGGTGCAAAATAAGGTCTCTTATTCATAATACATTGGAGCACCATATACCTCTAAAAAGAGGATACATTATTGAGTGTATCAAGACATTAACACAGTAAATATTCTACGTCTATTACTAGCACATCAACAAAGGAAAAAAGAAGCCAATCCAGGATTCACAAGCACTAGGTTCCAGGTGTCTAGGAACACCATTCAAATTAGAAAATCAAGTTGTCTCAATCAACATCCACAATAGTGAGTATTTATAGGGTTCAAAACCAAAAAAATGACAACATATCAAAATTTATCTCATTAAAACAAAGAGAAAAATAGCTTTAGCCAATACAAAAGGTGCATTACCATGGACAAACTACCAACCAAGAGTAGCACCATAGAACTATCCTCGAAGCACCTCACCATTTCCATCGAACTAAGAGCCAACATCTTGAGAAGAATATCACTTAGATATAGTTTGAAGTAGTATGCCTTAGAACTCCCTATCTTTGGAATATTAGAAAATAATTATATTTGTATATATATAAACTTGGAATTAAAAAAATTAATCTATTGAATAGATAAGGAAATCTATTGCTTTCACATAGAGTTGGAATTAATTGATAATACTTGTCTCACACTCAAACTAAGGATACAAGAAGAGATCCAACTATAATAACTCCATTAGAGAATTAGGAGAGATAAGATGAAATTAGAATATTATTATTTTCAAAATATTACAAAATCAAATCATAAGGTGAACTAAATATTGCTAAGCTTTATATTAAATTATATATCACTTGGGAGATATAAGAAAGCCTACAAAACCTAAAGTCCAAGAAAGGTTTTATCAAATTAGTTCACATATCTAGGGAGTCATAAGGTAGCACATAAAAACCATCATGACTACAAATAAATTCATCCTTACAAAATCACAACTGCTTAAGGGTCCAAATTACTTCTCATGGAAGAACAAAGTGAGAGCCATTCTAATATTTGAAAAGTCTGGGAAATTGTCAAAGGGACAAAAACTAAACCAACTTTAGGAGATATAGAAATCCAAAAGTTTGAGGAGAGTGATGCTAAGGCACTAATGATAATAAAATTTTCCATCATAGATGAGATACAAGCTTACATTAGCTCAATAGGAACATCTAAGGATGCTTGGACAACCTTAGAGAAAATATTTGAAGGGAAGAATAAAGCCACCATCCTGAACCTTCAAACTCAATTACATTCCCTGAAAATGAATAGTGGTGAAAGTATAGAACTATTCTTAAGGAAGATAACATATATCAAAGGTAAATTATTAACCTTGGGAGAAGAGGTTAAAGATAAATTTCTTGTTCAAGTAACCTTGAGAGCACTTCCAGATAGCTATAAGCATCTAGTTACATCTTTATTGGTTTTAAGTAAAGATACAAGATTTGATGAACTAATCAAAATTCTTCATGAATATGAGGTAGAAAATACTATGAAATATGAAATAAATAAAAATGCATTGGTCTCAAAATATAATTCATAGGGGAACATTGCTTCATCTTCAAAATGTCAAAGACCATGGAAAAATAAATATTATCAGGTATGCAAGAGAAAAGGGCATAACACCAGTTATTGTAGATTCAATCCAAGAAATTAGAATCAAGGAAACTATATGAACTATGGAAGCCAACCAAATAGAGCATTCCAACCAAGGAAATATCAATAAGTTTAGAATCAAAATGATTATCCATAATTTGAATATCGAGAAGGGAATAAAAAAGGATATCTAGCTCAGAGAATTAAAGAAATTGAAGAACTGGAAGATACTACTGATGATAAATAAGTTAAAGCTCTTACAACAAAGATAACATATTATGAAGATACTAACTAATTTCTTGAATAGGGTACATGAAAATAAGAAGAACATCCATATTGAAGACTATAGTCTTCAATATATAAATAATGTAATATAGGGGGGTGTTAGAGTATATTACATCATTTGGATAATGTACATGTACCACCTTTGGTACATATCTAGAGTAGAATATTATCTTAGGGGGTAGTTAGGTAGTTACTTTAAGTAATGAAATAAATGCACAAGTGTTAATGTGCAAGTTGTAAATGTGCAAGGTGTCCCCTTGTACAACTAGGTAGAGTGTTGGACAAGGAATCCAATTTCCTATACAAAGGGCCTCCTAGTGAGTGATTATACATCATTGTAGGTAGTATTAGGTATTATGGGTAGATCACCATATATATTGGTAATGGAGTACAATGTAGTTATTTACCATCAGTTTTGGAGTGTCCATTCCTCCATACTACATTGTAACATTTCCATCACTTTCCATTAATAGTATATTTCAATGTTATTGCAGAATTCCATTGTCTTACATTTTTGCATATCTTGCATCCTATGATTGAATTATTCCATAGCATAAATTACTAAAATATAATAGTTTTTGATGAGCACATCACTTAATACTATCTAAATCATACATGCTCTTATAAATCAAACATGAAAATCATGTCACTAAATGCTACTCAAATAATATGTGCTATTAGATTTGAAAATCATATCAATAGTTGCTACTCAAATTTTATGTGTTGTTAGAAGTGAAATGGTATTTCATTATGTTAGCTTTTAAAGCCTTACTAAAGAACATAAGCATATACTGAGAGGGGGGTGAATAGTATAAGATAAAGCTTTTTACTTTCCAATCCAAATGATAACAACAATAAAATCAAAGAAGTAAACACACACATGAGAGACATGATTTAACATGGTTCACCTAATGTGGGTTAGTCCACGGAGAAAATATTTCTTATAAATTTCCTCAAAAAATCTCTTGGGAATCGGTTCCCTATTACAATATTTATGGACCTCTATCCAAAGGAGATCTCAATACCTAATGCTCTAGTTTATGGATATCTCTCCATAGGAGAACTCTATTCCCTATGATATGGTTTGTGGATTTCTCTCCATAAGAGAACTCTATCCCCTTTGCGCTAGTTGGCTTCCAAATCTAGTTCTCAACTTTGATCAACTCTAATCAAATCTACTCATTGCTCTGATCAAATATATTCTTGCCTCTAATTAGATCTTCTCAAATTCTTGTACTAATCTATCTCATACCTACTCATAAGTCTACCTTAAACCTACTCACAAGACTACCTCAAACCTTTTCACAAGACTACCTCAAACCTACTCACAAGACTGCATCAAACCTACTCATAAAACTACATCAAACCTTCTCTATTATGCTCACTTTCTCTTCTCAATTCTTCTCTACCACATGCTCATAACTACTCATAACACATGCTCATAACTGCTCATAACACATGCTAAAAAACCTACTTATAACACTTGCTTGATCATAATACTTCAAACATATTCTACCCAGAATTCTTGTTCAAGAAAACATAGGAAATGATATGCAATATAATTTCACAATATGTTATTTTCAATATCACTCAAATCAATGCTCAAAGGATTCACAAATTCATTCAAACCATGAATGCTCAATTTGTTCTAAAAAACCCTAACACAAGTGTTTCCAATTTTACTAATCAATGATGCATAATATGTTCTCAAACCCTAGCTCAAATATTTCCAACAATACACACTAATCAACCCTTTTATCTCCACCTTATAATTCTAAAATATTTTCTCAACCAACCACCTTAGATAAGGAATGATGTCAACATACCTCTTAACTTGTTTTGATGAAAATTTTCCCTCAAAACCTATTCCAAAATAATTTTCTTTTTTCTACTTCAAGAGATTAGATAATCTTATTTTCAAAACAATCACAAAAACATTCCCTCTAATTGTGCACAAAAATATCTGCTCAATACTCCTTTTATTTTCTCAAAATAAGGTTTTTAATTAAAGAACAAAAACCTTTAAAATTTTCTTCACCATGCAAAGATACACACAAATATTAAACCATAAAACACATTATAGCTCCTACTCTTAAAACACACATAATCAACTCATACAATGAAAGAATCCATATCACACCTTATTTTTCCTTCTAAACATATTTTAAATTTCAATACAAAAGACCCTTTTCACACCTTATTTTATATTTTAAATTTCAATACAAAAGACCTTTTTCACACCTTATTTATCCTATATCAAATGAGCATAAATTAAATAACAACTCAACCTTATAACTCCACAAAATTAAATGATAATTAAAAATTAAATACCTCTTTTATTCTTCCCTCAATGTGATTCGAACCTCTCACCTCATGAGAGAAAAGAACCCAACCAAGGGGCCACTACCGGTTGTGAGACCACAAAGGCACCAATCACCTTTTGTATCCTCCTACACACACTTAGCCAAACAAAATAAAATTTCCACAATGGATTTCAAATTTGAAACATCCTCCTCATAATACCTTCATGTTGTCTCAGCCACTAGCTAATCTAGTTGGCTAGATGAGATGTGATATGAACCAAACCAACCTTAACTCTTCACTGTTCATGGTAGAAAACTGTGATGTCACTTCCTTTTATTCTCTATCACATGCAACGAATCATATATCGATTTAATGCATGCACAAATTTTACAACCTTTGCAAATTATTTTAGGCATGGGTATTCATATATTTTAACTTGGTCTTCGATCAACGTCAGTGCCACCTTGTCCTTTTCCACCTCATATGACGTCGACCTCCTTAATTCAAATTTAATTTAAAATTAATTCGAATTTTACCTTCAATTACTTGGTTCTCTTTCAAAGTTTACCCTTAGGAGACAGACTCAGGCACTTGGGAGTTGCAAACCCTAAATGTGCATTCTATAATGAGGATGAATCTTCTCCTCATATTTTCTGGTTCTGCATAAGAGCAAGGAGTGCCTGGGAATGGGGATGGTCTTTTTTTTCCCAATTCTAGGATGAATCCCTTACATGGTAGCAAGCTCTGTTAGGGGATAAGATTAAATTTTTTCTTCCCTTGTCCAAAGTGTGGCACATATTTCGAATTAGTCTTCTTTTTCACATGTGGAAATCTAGAAACAAGATAGTTTTTCAGCATCAAAATCCTTTTGATGAATTTTCTCTAGCTGAAAAAATAGAGGTGTTTCAAGATACATGGTTCCAGATTTGCAATCAGCAGGCTAAACTTGACATTGAGTAGGTGCACATGAAGGCACTTTTGGATGACTGGAAAAATGCACCATGCTCAGTTAGCAGGGTTTTTCCAAACAACGCACAGCAGACGTCCTATTATCGCTCGAGGTCTCATCAACTGCCACATCTGGTGCATGCACAGGGAGGTTGGGGACATGACAATTTTACCTACAATAATGGATGGAATGCACAGCCAATTCAATCACCATCATGTTCTCCACCCAGAGGTGCCTGGGATGAGCTGGTGGAAGTTAATGGTGGCACACAGGATCATGCCTGGAATGCAGGGGATATAAGTGCACATAATCACCAGCTTGATAGATCTCGAGGACAGGTGGGGAGATTCAAATGTTCATGAGGATCATGGACACACAGATGGATTACCGCATACCTTGGCCATTCCATGGGACTCCAATGTAGACGTGCAACCACAAACTTTCTGATTGCATCCAAGTTTCACTGTCTGTTTGATTGATGTTGCCTATTTTGTAGTGAGCTCTGGTTTGTGGTTTCCCAACTCATGGTTAGGGTTGGTTTGTTTCTTCCAGGGGTGTGATCATTTCCACCCGCCACTTTTTTTCATGTTAAAATTTATTGTTAATATAATTTAGCTTTTCATCAAAAAAATTATAACAACTTGAAATATTTATATTATAATAAATATATTATAATATTAATCCTTTAAAATTTACCTTCACATTTAATATTATTGCCTTCAATAATATTAATATCTTGCCTTCAGTTTTAAACCATTGTCCTAGGGAACTCTTTTATCCTTCATTATGATATTCAACAATAGATATTGTAATGCTTTTCTCAACTAATATTATAATAAAAAATATTATAATATTTTCCTTGATATTAATGAAAACCAATGCAATCAATAATTTGACATCAATGGCAACACACTATACTCAAAATTTCCAACAATATTCCCTTTGTCATTGATGACAACCCTTTCTAAAAATTTCTTTTCCAACCACTAGATTCCAAATTTTCTCCCCTTGAGAAACTGCTCCTCTTGACTGAATGCTCTCCCTCTTACTCAAATATCTTCCCCTTAGACATAAATGGCAAAGGGACTCCTTTGGGGCTAAATATAAGACTCTTATCTTAGCCCCCTCCCACCTATTGTCCTTGAGGTGATTAATTTTGGGGTGGGAGTAAATCTACTCCCAAATTTCTTCTAAGATACTCACAAGTTTCCTTTGGAAGTGGCTTAGTAAATATGTCCGTAATTTGTTCCTTTGTAGTAACATATTCCAATTTGAATTGCTTATCCGTAACTTGTTCTCTTAGAAAATGATATTTGATTGGAATGTGCTTGGTACTTGAATGCATCACTGGATTCTTTGAAATATTTATGGTACTTGTATTATCACATAGTATGGAGATGGGATGATAATTCTTTTTTTCATCCATAACACTTGTGTACAATAAGCAACTATTGTAATATACTCAACCTATACCGTGGATAAAGATACCAAAGCTTATTTCTTGCTCATCCAAGAGACTAAACAATCTCCAAGAAAGAATGCTCCTCCACTCATGATTTTTCTATCATAAATACTGCCTGCCCAATCTATATTTGTATATTTTGTGAGAGTGAAGTTGTTACTTATGGGATACCAAAGTCCAAAATCCATAGTTTCTTTTAAATACCTTAGAATTCTCTTTACTGCCAGTACATGTGTTTCCTTTGGTGTTGCTTGAAATATTACCACTAGTCCCACTGCCAACATTATATCTGGTCTTGTAGCTATAACATATAGTAAGCTACCAATCATGGATATATAAAAAATCTGATTTACCTTAGGATATTCATAATATTTACTCAACTTGCATCATGTAACCATGGGGGTACTCACTAGTTTGCAATCCTCCAATTTGAAAATTTTCACATTCTTTTATATACTTGGTTTGTGAGAGAAATACACCATTTTATAATTGTGAAATTTGTAGTCCAAGAAAGAAGGACAAATCACAAAGTATTGATATTTCAAATTCATTTTTCACACTTTGAAAATTTTGACACATCTTATCATTACCGCCTCCAAAAATGATATCATCCATATAGACAACCACAATCAACTATCACATTTATAATTTCCATAATTATGTGTCCTCTTATTATAGCATTTATAGGATTTTATCTTAGTCGAATAGCCAAGGAAGATACCCTCATCACACCTTGAGTTAAACTTGAACAAATTTTTCTCTTCCCGTCTAATGTAGCATTTGCTTCCAAAAATTCTGAAATACTTCATAGTAGTTGGTCTTCCCTTCCAAAGCTCATATGGAGTTTTATGATGATTTACTCTTACCTGATCTCTATTGATGATATAGAAATTTGTATGAACTACCTCTCTCCAAAACCCATTTAAAATATTGGATTCATTTAGAATAGCTTTGGCCATATTCTCAATAGTTTTGTTTTTCTTTCAACTACTCCATTTTGTTGTGGGGTTCTTGCTGTTGAGTATTCTCTTTTGATCCCATGTTGTTCATAGAATTCTATGAATTCACCTAAAGTAAATTATCCTCCTTTATTTGATCTTAGACACTTGATCTTTTACCTATTTTATTTTCTACTAGAATTTTGAATACCTAGAATTTCTCAAAGGCTTATGAATTTTCTTTTAAGAAAGCTACTCAAGTCATTCTAGAGAAATCATCTATAAATAACATGAAGTAACTTTCACCTTGTAAACTCTTTGTCCTTGTAGGACCACATAAATAAGTGTGAACTAGTTTCAATGGTTCAGATGAAGTAAATTATTTTGACTTGAAACTTGTTCTTGTTTGCTTTCCATGCTGACATTATGCATAAATTATGCTTTGTGGTCTTTTTATCTTGGGTAAATATTTTACTATCTATTTTTTGCTCATTTTCACTATGTTTTCAAAGTTTAGATGACCTATTATTCTATGCCATAACCAACTCTCATCCTCTTATGATAAGAAATATTTTTAACCCTTAATTTCACTTAGTATGTAGAGATGTTTTGTAGTTCTACTGGCATCTACAATAAGCTTTCCTATCTTGGATTTTCTAATCTCACATCTATTTGTATGAAAGGTGATTGTGTTCCCCTGATCACAAAGTTAACTTAAACTTAGTAAATTATGATTTAATCCCTTATACAATACATTTTCTATCTTTGAATTTTCATTATCTAAACTCAAAGTCCCTTTCCCAACAATTTTTGATGAACCATTGTCACCAAATTTTACTGATCCTCTATTGATTTCTTTAAGTGCAAGAAATTTACTTTTGTCACATGTCATATGACTCAAACAACCACTATTAAGAAACCATTGATTTCTCTTATCTTATGCATGAATAGTTGTTTGTACCGATATTGAATTCTCATTTTCTTGCTCATTTATCTCTTTCCAAAATTTTAAGGTTGTATTCTTTTGAATCTTTTGATCCTCCTTATTTTTGCTTGATTCAAAAAATACTATTTTACACTATTTGGCCTTGTGCCCAAAGTTATTACATTTGTAATAGATGATATTATTATCCATGAGAGGTACAAATGAATTGAAATTTCTATCAACATTATTTCTCACATAGACCATGCAATGTATAGCTCTATGACCATATTTATTACATGAAAAATAATAACCATGGAAGAAATTTTATAACCTGTTAGATTTCCTTGAATGATATGGTCGCATGATACTTCCTTTGATGTTTTTGTAATTTAATTTTGTCCATGATGTTTCTCTATTTTCTTCTTTATTGATGCTTTTGACCTTCAATATATTAGCATAGGTCATGGGATCTTCTTTATTTTATGTCTTTATTCCTTTAGAGATTGACTCCTCTTTCTGTTTCCCTAACTTTATATTTTTATGTAACTTATCTTTAGACTTTTCAACTCCCTTTCTTAGAGAGACAATTTCAAGTTTTAATATTTCACATTCTAAATTTTTTGCCTTTAACTATTTTGCCATATCCTTTTTAGTTTTCTTTACCTCTTCAATTTTCACCTTTAGGTCTGAAATATTTTGTAGAAATTTTGTCATTGCTTTCTCATCCTCTTGAATTTGAGCATTCAAACTTGAATTATTCTTTCTAAATCTTTCTAAATTTAAAAGAGCAACAATAATTTCCTCTTCCATGTTAATCATGGCTTCTTCTCCATTTTTTGTGGTCATATATGTTCTTGTAGGATATTACTTAAAACTATTAGGCTTTTCACAAAGGAACCCACTCTGATACCAATTGAAGAACATAAGATTATACTGAGAGGGGGTGAACAATATAAGATAATTTTTTTTATTTTTTAATCTAAATGATAACAATAGTAATATCAAATTAGTAAATAATGCATACATCATCACACACATGAGAGACATGATTTAACATGGTTCACCCAATGTGGGTTACGTCCATGAAGAAAATATTTCTTATAAATTTTCTCAACAAATATCTTGGGAACTAGTTCCCTATTGCAATATTTATGGACCTTTGTCCAAAGGAGATATCAATCTCCAATGCTCTGGTTTGTGGATATCTCTCCATAATAGAACTATATTCCCTCTTCTTTTTTTTGTGGATCTCTCTCTATAGGAGAACTCTATCCCCTTTACGCTAGTTGGCTTCCAAAGCCAGTTCTCAACTCTGCTCAACTCTGATCAAATCTGCTCACTACTCTAATCAAATTGGTTCTTGCCTCTGATTAGATCTACTCAAATGCCTATACTGATATATCTCATACCCGCTCACAAGTCTGCCTCAAACCTACTCACAAGACTACCTCAAACCTACTCACAAGACTACCACAAACCTACTAACAAGATTACCTCAAACCTATTCTATTCTACTCGCTGTATCTTCTCAATTCTACTCTACCACATGATCATAACACATGCTCAAAACTACTCATAACGCATGCTCAAAAACCTTCTTATAACACTTGCTTGATAATAATACTTCAAACATATTCTACCTAGGATTTTTGTTCAAGAAAACATAGGAAATGATATGCAATTATTGGATATTTTGAGTAGATGAGCTATCATTGATGTCAAGAGTGAGTGGTCATTGATGTGAATATCTCAGCACCAATCAGTGGTGGAATCACAACACTTTTTGAATCTCAACCCTTTTATTACTCCTCACCAATGGAAACCTATCATATCATGAAATCATGACACTTTTTGTCTTTCGACCCTTTTGTTGCCCCTCGCTAGTGGAAACCTATCGTGTCATGGAATCTTGACACTTTTTGGATTTGGATCCCTTTGTTATTTCTTACCAGTAGAATCAAGACATGTGAAATCATGATACTTTTCAGCTTTCAGCCTTTTTATTTCTCCTCACCAGTTAAAATATATCATGTCATGAAATTGCCACACTTTTTGGTACTTCAAAATTTTTGGGAGTTCATCATTACCTTATTTCTCCTAATGTAGTCATTTTGACCTACAAGTCTATAAATAGGAAGAGTTATATTGTAGTTGAAAATATCTTTGATATTCCAATCTTACTCATCTATATTGCACATATGAGACTTGGTCCTCTCCAAGTGATTGTGATATTTTACCCTCTTTAAGTTAATAAGGATTTGTATTTATTTGAATCTAGAATCTGATTATTTACATATTTGATTTTCTAGCATGGATATGAATGATTTATTATTAGTGAATGTTGTTTATTACACATTAATGAATTGCTATTGCTATTACTATATTTCTTAAAGATTCTTTATTACAAGTGGTATTAAATCATCTATCTTGGGGTGGTGTAAATTTATAGTGGAATGACATGTAAACCATTCCTAAACCTTTAATGATTAATTTTACTTCTTATTTCTTGGCAATTTCTCATTATTTTTTGGATCATATTTAAGTGTATTTTTTTCTATAGTATTGAGTTTTCTATTGTTATTTCCTTTTCTTAAACCCAATTAAAAAAAAGAGTACTATGTGTGGCCAAACCTTTGTTGGAGACCTATCTATTACAATCATCCTTATAAGTTGATAAAAATGAGGGGTATTTCAAACAACACATTTTTAGGATTTGAGTATGTCCAAAATCTTGTAGGAGACATCTCTTTCTAATTATCTCTTCAAGCTAATCAAAGTAAGGGGTGTTTATCACAACATTTTTTAGTAGTGCTTTAAGTATATTTTGGGTTTTGCATTTTCCCTTAGTATATGAATGAACCTATTGATCCTATTGGTTGGTTATAAATCAATGGTTCATTGTAGTGCATTGGTAATTTAGAGGATGTGTGCATGAAATAAGTCCCAACCTTGATATCTTGCTAATAATCACAATACTTCTCTAAACATTAATAGTTTTAACCACTATATTCTATCTTCCTTAAATTTTATGGTCTCACATCCTTCCAACACCTCTCCTTCTTCCTCATCCTCCTAATAACTCTCCCCATGTCACTTATTTCATTATCCCTCTAATTGATAATCCTATTTCTAATACTATTAATCCTAGTCTACATACCTATCTTGAGATTAAAAAAAGGGTGATTGGTTCAATTATTAAGGTTTTAGCTAACATCCAAAGCCTCCTAAAAATATCCTCTACTATACATCCCTTTTTCCATGATATCAATAAGTTACTGAGCAACAATATTTTATCACTCACTAGGCACAAAATATAAGGGAAACACGCTTTCTTCAATAGTTGATATTTGGTCATAGTCCTATATTTTTGTATTGTAGTCACTCATATTCCTATGCTACTAAAGGTACTCTTATAGGTATAGGTGATTACATATCACTATTTTATTGTATATTTCTCTATATGAGGTACTTCTAATTTCATTCACTAGCATCATGGTGTTCCTCTTTGATGCATCAACATACAAATATTTAAGGGTTCCAATCCATGTGGGTGGCTAAGTAAGATGGATGGTATTGTCCATCTACACAATGTACCTATATATGGTTGTGTTACATTAGTGGATACAAAGTTGGGAACACATGATTATTAATGGTTGCTATCACAAATTTTCCAACTAGGGTCTTCTCTTTTGTGGCCTAATTTTAGAGTATGATTCCTTTCAAGTTTTGACAAAGGATCTATTGCATCCTATGTGGTACATCTGATGAAAAATGCAAGTAGAAATTATTGAGGAGTATTGCATAGAGTTCATAAGTCTTCTCACCTACACTTACCAATTGAATCTAGTAGTTGTGGTCTCAAAATTTTACCATAGTATTAAGGATAAAATTTATTGGGACATTAATATGCTTGACCCCTATACCCTGTATGATGCTCAATGTATAGCTTTGATGATAGAATAGAAGCTCCAAGAGCCTATTCTCCAACCTAGATGTGACTTCAACACTCAATTTTCTTGCTTAAATAACTACAATAGCAAGTATTCTTGGGAATTTTTCTATTTCAAATTCCATTATAACCATCCTTAAGATCAAGCCTAAGAATATTATTATAACTTCCAAGTGGAAGATGAAGAAGTAGTAGCATAGAATATGAAGATTAATTGTAATAGAAGAAATAAACTAAAGTAGATGAAGTTGAACACAAGGATGATATCATTGATATTTTTGTATGCCCTTATGGGACTCCAAGCTCACCATACTATCAAGGTCTAAGGATTCATCAAATGATAACATGTCAATGTGTTGATTGATTTAGATAGCACACAACTTTTTAATAGTAAGAAAACAAAGTCTTTAGTCTTGTATATCAATTCTTCAAATTAGGATAAATTTTAAGTATTGATTGCAAATGGGATTACCACACAATGTGTGGGTTTAATGTCTTAGTTTAATATCAAAATGGGGATTATACTTGAATGAATAATATCTTTTCCATAAATCTAGATAGAGTAGATGTCATATTGGGAGCACCATTGCTATTTTAGCTTGGTTATGTTACTATTAATTTGCAAATATTATATGTAAATTTAATGAAGAATGGGATATTCATTTGTATTAAAGAAATCCCACACACACACTCCAAGGTGGTTAGTTCCCATAGCAAAAAAATATTGAATAAAGGTGGCAATGGATTCTTCACCCAAACCAATTGCATGGATGTTCAATATTCAAAGTTGATTCTTCCAACTCTTTCTTTGGACTTACAAAATATTATGGATAAATATGATGAGGTATTTTGTTAGCCCATGGATATTCATCCTAAGAACATATATGATCATGAAATCCACCTTGTTCTAGGAATTAAACCTCCTAATGTGCATCCTTACTATTATCTCTAGCCATAAAAGACTAAATTTGATAATTTGGGTCAATAAATATTGGAGTAAGTAATCATCTATCCAAGCACTAGTTATTATCCTCTTTTATGGTTATGGTATAATTCAAGGATAATTATTGGTTCATGTGTTATTATTTTTGACCTCTCAATAAGGTCATCATAAAATATAAGTTTTATAGCCCTATTATAGATGATTTTTTATATGAATTACATGGTGCTAGATACTTTACAAAATTAGACTTGCATTCTAAATTCCATAAAATTAGGCTTAGATAAGAGGATATCCCTAAGACTACCTTTCACACACACGAGCCCATTATGAGTTTCTAGTCATGTATTTTGGTCCCACTAATACTCCTTCCACTTTCCAATGTCTCATGAACTATGTATTTCATTATTTTATTTACAAGTTTGTCTTGGTTTTCTTTGATGAATAATTAATTTATAACAGGTCTTGGGAGGATCAACTAGTTCATGTGGATAAAGTAATTCAACTATTACAAAAGGAAAAGCTCTTTGTACAAAGTTCCAAATATTATTTTTGGGTCCATGAGGTAGAATACATAGGGAATATAGTATCTCAGAAAGGATTCAAGGTAGATCCTAACAAGATCAATCCATGTAATATTGGCCCTTGAATAAGGATTTTTAGGTCTCATAGGCTACTACAACAAAAACATCCACAACTATAGCAATATTGTCACTTCTCTTATTAACCTCACTAAGAAGGATGTATTTTTTTAGTTTGAATCCACTTCCCAAGTCTTCTAGGCCCTAAATAACACTGTGTACTACTCCTATTTCTACCAACCTTGATTTTAGTAAACCCTTTGTCATTGATATGAAGCTTCTAGAATAGGTATTAGATCTATTTTGATGCAAGTTAGACACCCATTGGCATTTGGAAGCAAAAAAAATTCTAGAAATAATATGAGATAATCCACTTATGAGAATGAAATATTAGTTGTTCTACATACTATAGAGAAATGTAAACCTTATTTGTTATGGCATTGATTCATCATCAAGACCAACCATAGAAACCTTACATATTTATTAGAACAACATATCTCTTATCATAAATAAAATAAATAGTTGACCAAAATCTTGGGATATGAGTTTTTCATTGAATACAAGGAAAAAAATAAAAATGTGGTGGATGATGCTTTATATTGAAAATATGAGGAAGTTGATTTCTAACCCAAAGAATACTCAAAAAATTTAGGAATTTGAGAATATCTCATCACTATATTCTTGTTTCTCATATTTTAATGAGGTTATCCTAAAAAATATTGCATTATCTTCCTCAATCCTCAATTATTAAGATGAGTGTCCTCCAATAATTGCATGCATATTCTTATAAATGACATTCTATAATATTGAAAACATATAAATGGTTGAAGCAATATTTTTCTCAAAAAGTATTAAAAATATAAGACCTTTGTGGCTAAATGCAAGGTGTATTAGCGAAATAAAATAAAATAGTTAAATATCTTATATTGTGGGAACCCTTGCCTATCCTTGATTATGAATGCAATCATATATACATGTTCATTGAGGGCCTTTCCAAATATAAGGACAAAGTAATGATATTTGTGATAGTGGATTGCCTTTCCAACTATACTTATTTATATGCATTGCAACATACCTATTATATAATAATGTGACCAAGGTATTCCTCAATTATATTTCTAAATTATATGGTATTCCCATGTCCATCGTTAGTGATTGTGACCTTATATTTACAAGTATTTTTTGGAAGGAATTATTTTGTTTTAGTGGAACTAAGTTGAGTATTTTCTCTTCTTATCACCCTTGGATATACAGCTAGATAGAGTTTGTAAATAAATGTTTGTGTACTTACATTTGTTTTTTTGCTCAAGATAAGTAGTTTTATTAGGCTCATTGGATATTATTAGCTAAATAGTGGTATAGTGCTTATTATCATTAGTCCCTAATGATATCCCTATTTGAGGCATTGTATGGTCACAAACCTCCATCATTGGTAGACTATATTACAAGATCCTCTAAGATGACCTAGGTATATAATTTGTTATAATAACAATGGCTTTTGCTTATGCTTCTCAAATATAATTGGACTTAGGCCTAGAACTATATGAAGTAGTAGTAGGATTCACACTATTATTGATTATAATTAGTCATGGGGGATATCGTATTTTTGCACCTACAACCCTATAATAAATTGTACTTGAATACCAAGTCTAGTCAAAAGTTGGATCCATGATTTGATAGGCCATACAAGGTGGTTCATCACATTGGTGAAGTGGTATATCAATTAGAGCTCCCACCATATTCCTAAACTCATCTTGTATTTTATGTATTTTGTATCAAATAGGTTAATGGATAGAAGGTTCAGTACTAGATGGAGCTTCTATTACTCAATTAAGAAGGTCAAATCACTCTCCATATAGAAACAATGTTATAGTCTAGAGTTTATATTTTGTGGTCTTGCTAGATTTAGGAGTTCCTCATTAAGTGGTAGGACCTTATAGAGGAATATGCTATGTGGGATCCTAAGAGCATTTTCTAGTCTTTTCCATATTTGAAAACATAAATTTCTAGGGGGATCTATGTAAAAATTCCAATATAGCCATATTAACTATATTTATTTTCATCAAATTGGGCCCTAGGTTTAGATAGTTGACCCTTGAGAATTAGGGTTAGGGTTAATGTTGATATAGTATATAAATAAGAAATTTTTATGTTTTAGCTAGAATCATATTTCACATTCAAATATTAGTTGTCTTTGTTACACATATAAAACTTCACCCTCTCCAAGTGGCTTTGACACTTTTCCCTCTCTATGTGGTTAAGGATTTGTATTTATTTGAATCTTGAATTTGATTATTTATATATTTGATTACTTAAAAATTGGATTTGAATTATTATTTATCAATGGATGTTGCTTATTGTATATTATTAGATTGCTATTACTATTACTATATTTCTTGAAGTTGTTTCATTATAGGGTCACTCTTTGTATTCTATCAAATATTTTTATCCACTCCTATGACATATCTATAATCACATAAAAATTAAAAGTGTTAGAATATACATGTCAAAAAAGTCATGTACTATAGTACTAACCTAATCTAGTTATATATAGAAAGAAAAATAATATGTTATGAACCTATCTTATCATTATCATAAATATTTCACCAATATGCATAAATATCAACATGCATCCATAAATAAATTGCACACAATAAAATAGATATTGATTATACCCTTGAGGTAGGGCAACACCATACAATGCTTCTTATTGGAAGGAAGCCACTCCATAAGATCTCTAGCTCCACAAACCAAGACTTCTACAAAAATACTTCATACATATCCTCTTTTACAATGGGGATACATCTCTCTTTATACAAGAGTGTGATGGTTCACCTTCCATGAGTTACAAGATCACCCATATGGTGGTTCACCTTCAATGAGTTACAAAGTGCATAAATGTATGACAATATTCCTTGCAATTACATATGATAATATTTCCTAATGGTTATATATATGATTATATGGCATACCTATTTTTAATTTGACATGTGAACTTCCTTAATCGATAGTTAATTTATGGATCATACCATTATACAGTACAATATTAAATTATTAAGTACCTATGTAGACCCAAAATTTGTGTACCCCTTTCCTTTAGGCTAATGGATTCATGCCTGAAAAGGGAAAGGAAAATAAAGTGTCTACACCTCATATGATAAGGACTTGACTTGTGCTCTCCTTGGTGTTTTTTGATGAATTATTGGTGGGGTTCACCAGGAAATACTTTATGGAAGTTTCCATGCCTAGGTAAGGTAAGATTTTGATGAATTATTTGATTGGCATACACCTAATGGTTTAGGTTGTTGGCAATTTTGGGTACCTTGAGCCTTTACTCTAAGTGTAGATGTTGTCATTGATGTCAAGAATGTCTTGAAGCAATTTGGTTTATTGTCAAAGAATGTGTCTTGATGAAGGTTTCAGCATGGACAGTGAGTTTCCAAGAAGTTCAGGGTATCCCAGTTGCAAAAAATCAAGAAAAAGACAAGTTAGAAAAAGTATGCAGGCGGCTGGAAAAACTGTCGCGATTTCGTGACATGTTTCAGGAGAGAGGAAAGCATTGGCAAAACTGTCACGATTTCATGACATGTTTGAGGAGAGAGAAATTTCGGGCAAATGTGTCACTATTTCGCGACATGCGGGAAGGCAGAGACGAAGCAGGCAAAGCGTCATGATTTCGTGACATGTCGCATTTTCGCGACTCGAAAAGTGCAGGAAGGCAGAGAAGGAAAAATGTCACGATTTCATGATATTCTACAAAGGAGTCTGTACGGACAAGAAAGTGTCACAATTTTGTGACATTTTACAGAAGAGAAAGTCTGCAGTGTGAACTATCACAATTTCGTGACAAGACTGAAGAGAGAGAAAGTGATTCAGGAACTGTAGCAATTTTGTGACATGATGCAAAGTTCCAAGTAAGGACTGTTGCATTTTTGTGACATGTTGTAGAGGTCAAGTTGAGGACTGTCACGATTTCATGACATGTAGCAAAGGAAAGAGTCTGAAAGGAGTAGCGTCATGATTTCGCGACAGGTTGAGTTGGCAGCTTGCAGTTGGAGAAAGTGTCACGTTTTCATGATAGAATTAGTTAGAAAGTCTTAAGCAGAAGAAGCATCATGATTTCGTGACGAATTGAAGAAGAAAGAGCTCGAAGGCGAAAGCATCGCAATTTCAAGATGGAGTTGCAGATGACGTCAATAGAAGCAAATGTGTCACGATTTCACGACAAAAGCTGAGAGGAAGGCCATGAAGACTAAAGCATCGTGATTTTGTGACAGAGTGAAGATGACATCAGCAAAAATCATAAGTGTCATGATTTCATGACAAAATCTAAGAGGAAGGCCATGAAGACTAAAGCGTCGTGATTTTGCGATAGAGTGAAGATGACGTCAGCAAAAATCATAAGTGTCACAATTTCATGACAAAAGCTGAGAGGAAGGCCATGAAGACTAAAGTGTCACGATTTCATGACAAAAGTGAGATGACATCAGCAAGAGACAAAGGTGTCATGATTTCATGATAGAAGCACAAAAGAAGTCAACAAAGGCCAAGGTGTCACGATTTCGCGATAGCAGGCTATAGAAGGTGTACGGCTGTAAAAATGTCATGATATCGTGACATGTTGAAGTTTCGTGCCAGAAGATACAAGGAGGTAGTGGAGCCAACAGAGTTAAATTTGGGTCGACACAACGTAGGTTTTTGCACCAACGTTGTTTTAGGGATGTGCAGTCGACTAAGATCAAGGTTCTAATCTTGAGATTGTGAGTATAAAAGGAGGGCTACTTGAAGTGTTTGGTAATTGATCAAGTGTGCGTTCAAAGTGCGAATTGCGTAGATAGAGTGAGGGGAGAAGTTCGATAACAGAGGTGCATAAGTGTAAGTCTGATCGACTGCTATGTTTGTGTGGAGTGTGCAATGACTGTGCTACTGTGTTTGTGTCGAGGTTGCAAAGATAGTGCTATCATGTTTGAGCAAGAGTGCAAAGACTGTGTGACTATGTTTGCGTTGGATGTGTGAAGACTGTGCTGCTATGTTTTCATAGAAGAGCATAAGTAGATCGAGAGCTGCTGTGTTTATGCAGACTGTGAAAAATTGGTTTCGACCAAGTGTAACTGTAAAAAAAAAAAAAATAGGAAGAGGACAGATTTGTGCCAGACATAAGGACTGTGTTTAGTGCAAATTTGAGGAACGACTTTGCAGTGATAGAGTTGAGGATAGAGATCTCTAGCCATATCAGGGAAGACAGGTGTCTTCTGTGAATAGAGTTCCACTTGCTAAGGGCAGAGGAGGTAGAGGTATTCTAGAGAATCACTACTAATAGCAGAGCTAGGGGAAGGTTTCTCCTTTCGGTTGGTGCCCATAAACTTTGTAATTGGGAAGGTTTCCTAAAGAACTGTGATATAACTTTTAGAGAAAAATTTTATCCGTGGAGTAGCCCACTTTGGGTGAACCACATAATTACTGTGTCACTTTGTGAATGGTGTATTGTGCATTGCTTTGACTACTGTTGTTATTACTGCTACCCGTACACTGCATTATAATGTTTTGAAAGTTGATTTTTAAATCAGATTAAAAAGTGGTCTTATACTGTTCACCCCCCCTCTCAGTATAAGCTTGTGTTCTTCAATTGGTATCAGAGCTAGTGCCTTCGAAAAGTTTAACAACTTGAAGGAAAAGCTTGCAAAGAACACAATGGACTACTCAAGTGGCAATGCAGCACCTATTCTTGACGGATCAGATTTTGGCCTATGGAGTGCAAGAATGAAAGTCTATCTAATGGCACTTGGCAATGAGGTATGGGAAGTGATTGAAGATGGGTACACTATTCCTAAAAATGGTCCTTACACTAAAGAAGACAGGCTTCTACATCATAGCAACTCAAAAGCCATGAATGCAATCCTGAAGGGTCTACAGAAGGTAGATCTCACCAAAGTTATTCACTGCAAGACAACTAGTGAAATGTGGAAACAGTTGCAGGTTGTTCATACAGGTGATGCAAATGTCCAAAAGGCCAAGTTGAGACATTTTAAAGGTATGTTTGAACAACTCAAGATGAATTATGATGAAAATATTAGTGACTACATGCTCCGTATGGATGAAGTTGTTAATTCTATGAAAGACTTAGGTATTGAACTTGCTGAAAATGATGTGTGTGATAAGATTTTAAGATCTCTTCCTAATAGATTTAGTGAAAAGATTTATGCTATTGAGGAAGCTAAAGATTTAGATAAGTTTAAAAAGGATGAGCTCCATAGTATTATTGCAGCATTTGAGCTGAGAACTCAAGTGAAAGTTGATGTAAAGAAAGAGGCAGCTTTCAAAGCTACCAAGAAATAAAAGGGCAAACAGATTCAAGAAAGTGATGAGTCTTCTAGTGAGGAAGAGGCAAATTACAACAAGAAAGGCAAGTTTTCCAGAAAGCACAAAAGCAAGAAAAATATAAGATGTTTCAACTATGGGAAATTTGGTCACTATGCTACTGACTGTACTGTTTCCAAAAATGAAAGTGATGAAGATATATAGGATGTTAAGAGCAAGGATTCTGAAAAGCACAGGTATTACAGAAAGAACAAATATGAACACATCAATCAAGGAAAGAGGCATTCACACAAGAATAAGAAGAGCTTCTACCTAGACAAAGCAAGTAAGTGTTCTAGCAATGATAGTGAAAGTTCTTCTAGTGATGATGAAAATGAGATGCTGTTCATTTTAGAAAAAGAGGAAGAACCGAAACATAAATTCATTGTCATGAAATGTTTTAGATGTGGAAATTTTGGGCACCTTGAGGATAATTGCACAAATAATGAATTGGTTGCTAGTATGTATGAGGATGCCTCAGAAAATGATAAGGAAGATGCATGTATGGTTTTTGAAAAGGGTAGAACCTCTAGTGATAAGAAATCTGAAAAATCCCATGATATTTCAAAACACAATCAAATAGAGGATCTTGAATGTGAACTTGCTAATGCTCTTAGTGTTTTGAAAAATGAAAGGAAGAAGAATGCTAGACTCAAGGATAAGTTATATGAATTTTGTATAGAGAGATATGAACTCATAGAAAGTCTAGACATCTCTATGGCTAAGATACAAGAACTCAAGAATGAGTTAGAATCTAAGATGCTTGAGTATAGTGAATTAGAACATAAAATGGCTACCATGAAAGAGGAAAATAAAGAATACAAGGATAAGCTGTACAGGTTTCAAGATAGCTCCAAAAATGTTAAGTCTCTCATCCAAAGTCAAAGAAATCCATCAGATAAAATAGGTCTTGGTTTTGTTAAACCACACAAAAAATAGGTTGGGGAATCAAGTAAGAGATTTCAGAAAGAAGAGAGTTCTGATGAAGAGAGTATTTCTAAGAAAGAGTCCGTGAGTGATAAATGCACAGAAACAGAAAATAGAATTCTGAATATGAAAAAGAAGTTTTTAGGACCTAAGAGATCAAACAGAAGAATATTTCATGGCAGATTTTTTGCGTGTCACAGGTTTTGCCACATGGCTTCGCAGTGCATGACTCAAGTAAGGAAGATAAATGACAATTTCAGGGGCCGTAATTTATTTCAAGGGTATTGCTACTCTTGTAATCAGTTCGGGCACAAGGCAATTTTTTGCAAGGCAAATAACAAGAACTGGGTTAGTCAGAACAAGCGGATTCAAAGAACAGCTATTCCCGAAAGAAATAATATTGTTACTTGCTATAAGTGCAACAATGCAGGTCACACAACCAGACAGTGTAGAGATGATCTTCCATGGTACAGGAATAGAAATAGTAGTATGAACAAATCTAAGGATCAAGGCATGGATAAGAATAGGAATGATAATATAAATAGGAAAAGTAGTATGAACAGGTCCGAGGATCAAAACAGTAACAAGAACAGGAATGTGGAAAAATAATTCAAGAGAAGGCCCGACAAGGAAATTGTAGACACTGATGATGATGAGTGTCTAATGGGAGTTTCACTCCCAACCCTGTTTTAAATCACCTCATTAGGAGGTGGGGGAGGGACTAAGCTAAGAGGCTTATTCTTAGTCCCAAACCCCAAAGGTGACCCTTTGCCATTGATGACAAAGGGGGAGAGATTTGAGTAAGGGGGAGAGATATGAGTAAGGGGGAGAACTTCTTAGTGAAGAAGAGAGCTTCAATTCAGGGGGAGCAAAAACTTCAAAGGCAAACTCTTAGTTGTTGGATCTTTTGTTTTTAGTTTTGGCTCTTGACTTTTGTTTTTAGTTAAGGTTTGCCATCAATGACAAAGGGGGAGATTGTTGGCAATTTTGGGTACCTTGAGTACATTGCCTTTACTCTAAGTGTAGATGTTGTCATTGATGTCAAGAAGGTCTTGAAGCAATTTGGTTTTTTGTCAAAGAATGTGTCTTGATGAAGTTTTCATCATGGACAGTGAGTTTCCAAGAAGTTCAGGGTAGCCCAGTTGCAAAAGATCAAGAAAAAGACAAGTTAGAAAAAGTATGCAGGCGGCTGGAAAAACTGTCATGATTTCGTGACATGTTTCAAGAGAGAGAAAAGCACTAGCAAAACTGTCACGATTTCGTGACATGTTTGAGGAGAGAGAAATTTTGGGCAAATGTGTCACGATTTCGTGACATGCGGGAAGGTAGAGATGAAGCAGGCAAAACTGTCATGATTTCGCGACATGTCACATTTTCGTGACTCGAAAAGTGCAGGAAGGTAGAGAAGGAAAAATGTCACATTTTCATGACATTCTACAAAGGAGGCTGTACGGACAAGAAAGTGTCATGATTTCGTGACATTTTGCAGAATAAAAAGTCTGCAGTGTGAACTGTCATGATTTCGCGACAAGACTGAAGAGAGAGAAAGTGATTCAGGAACTATCATGATTTCACGACATGATGCAAAGTTCCAAGTAAGGACTGTCACATTTTCGTGACATGCTGTAGAGGTCGAGTTGAGGACTGTCGTGATTTCACAACATGCAGTAAAGAAAATATTCTGAAAGGAGCAGCGTCGCGATTTCACGATAGGTTGAGTTGGCAGCTTACAATTGGAGAAAGTGTCACGTTTTTGCAACAGAATCAGTTAGAAATTCTTAAGCAGAAGAAGCATCATGATTTCATGATGAATTGAAGAAGAAAGAGCTCAAAGTTGAAAGCGTCATGATTTCACGATGAAGTTGCAAATGACATCAGCAGAAGCAGATGTGTCATGATTTCACGATAAAAGCTGAGAGGAAGGCCATGAAGACTAAAGCGTCACGATTTCATGACAAAGTGAAGATGACATCAGTAAAAATCATAAGTGTCATGATTTCATGACAAAATCTGAGAGGAAGGCCATGAAGACTAAAGCATCGTGATTTCACGTCAGAGTGAAGATGACGTCAGCAAAAATCATAAGTGTCGCGATTTCACGACAAAAGCTGAGAGGAAGGCCATGAAGACTAAAGTGTCACGATTTCATGACAAAAGTGAGATGATGTCAGCAAGAGACAAAGGTGTCACGATTTTGTGAAAAAAGCACAAAGGAAGTCGACAAAGGCCAAGGTGTCACGATTTCGCGATAGCAGGCTATAGAAGGTGTATAGCTGTAAAAATTTCGTGATATCGTGACATGTTGAAGTTTCACGCCAGAAGCTATAGGGAGGCAGTGGAGCTGACAGAGTTAAATCTGGGCCGACGTAGCATAGGTTTTTGCATCGATGTTGTTTTAGGGATGTGCAACCAACTAAGATTGAGGTTCTAATCTTGATATTGTGAGTGTAAAAGGAGGGTTGCTTGAAGTGTTTTGTAATTCATCAAGTGTGCGTTCAAAGTGCAAATTGCATAGATAGAGTGCGAGGAGAATTTCGATCGCAGAGGTGCATAAGTGTAAGTCTGATCGACTGATGTGTTTGTGCAGAGTGTGTGATGACTGTGCTACTGTGTTTGCATCAGGTTTGCGAAGACAATGCTATCGTGTTTGAGCAAGAGTGCGAAGACTGTGTGACTGTGTTTGCACTGGATGTGCGAAGACTGTGCTGCTGTGTTTTTGCAGAATAGCATAAGTAGATCGAGACCTGCTGTGTTTACACAAACTATGAAAATTTGGTTTTGACCAAGTGCAACTGTAACAGAAAAGAAAAGAGGAAGAGGACAGATTTGTGCCAGACCGAAGGACTGTGTTTAGTGCAAATTTGAGGAACGGCTTTGCAATGATAGAGTTGAGGACATAGATCTCCAGCCAGAGTAGGGAAGACAGGTGTCTTCTGTGGATAGAGTTCCACTTGTTAAGGACAGATGAGGTAGATGTCTTCTAGAGGATCACTACTAATAGCAGAGCTAGGGGAAGGTGTCTCCTTTGGGTTGGTGCCCATAAACTTTGTAATTGGGAAGGTTTCCCAAAGAACTATGATATAACTTTTAGTGAAAAGTTTTATTCGTGGAGTAGCCCACTTTGGGTTAACCATGTAATTGCTATGTCACTTTGTGAATGGTGTGTTGTGCATTGCTTTGATTACTGCTATTATTACTGCTATCTATACACTTCATTATAATGTTTTGAAAGTTGATTTTTAAAATAGATTAAAAAGTGGTCTTATACTATTCACCCCCCTCTCAGTATAAGCTTGTGTTATTCATAGGTAAAATGCATCTAATCCTAGTCTATATGCAATTCTATTTCCATGAAGACATCAACAAACAATAAAAACTAATACAAACTAATGGAATTTAACTATTTATCATTTTTTTTGTTTTGTCTTTTCAAATAGTAAAATTAATGAAAAAGCAATGCAACTAGATTTATGTTTTTGCCTTTTATTTTCTTTTCTTTTTAGGTGATGAAACTAATGTAAATAAATATGAATGACTATATAATATTTAATCCTTTTCATTTTTCAAATAATAAGAAATACCACAAACTAGTGCAATTAACTATTTGACTTTTAATTGTAATATTTTTATTTTGCCTTAATCTTCTCTGTGTAGATGACTTATATGTAGAGAATAAAATTGAATTAAGTATAAAAAAAAAAAAAATAATAGAATAAAATTTATTGCACTTACCTACTCTAGATGTCTATTTTAGATTAATACACGTCTCATAGAGTGAATACACATCCTACAAAGTGAATAGGCATCCTGAAGTGAATATGTGTCCTGTCAGCTAGCTCATGAATTTACATCTTTGGAGGATCTGCAAGGGACTTCTACACACAAAACTTAAAATTTACGCATTAGGGTTTGGGGATCTACTTAAGCCATTGTAAATTGAATTTTTTGATGGCACAAAATTCAGTTCCCCAGGCCTTTTAAACAACCTTGTTTCAAAATATGATCAATGAAAACACATAAAAATTGAACATCAATTGAGCCTACAGATGAAATATAGGAATATCTAGTACATACTAAGTGCATGAATCATCTACGATGAATATTAATATACTATTGATGCTTCCAGTTGTATGAACTTGTGAATCTATGGATTTGTGATCTAGACATGAATATGTGCCTCGTGTATTCACTGCCAGTTAGGATGTAAAATCATAGAATTCTAAGAAGCCAAATAAAATAATGTAAATTACAATAATTTATAATGATCTAAGAAGTAATTTAGAAAATTTACAATGCTTTTAATGATAGATCAGATCATAAAAAAGTAGAAGGGTGGTGTAGAAGTATTATATCTAATGCGAATTAAGTTCTTCCTTGCAAATTAAATGTTTTTAACCTTTTCTATTAATATTCCCCCTTAATTTTCATGAGGAATGCCCAATTCCTCATGGAATTCAAAATTGTAAAAATAAAAAGTAGAATGCTAATTTAGTTGAAATTGAGGGTTTAAAAGGTAAACTAGGGTAAACCCTAATTCATTATTCCACTACGCATTTAAGGAGAGGAAATATTTGGAGAAAATGGGACTTCTCACACATCAAGAGGATTTGGTCCGAACAAGGGATGAGGAACTAGAACCAATCATACGGGTAAGTAGCATTACTCTTTTTACCAATTTTTACCCATTTGAAATCTAGACTTAGCTAGATTTTTCCATATTTTTGGGTGGATTCATCGTGCAGAACCTACATGGTGAATTTGCATCCTACAACGTAAATACACTTTCCACTAGAAAAAATCTACTCAAGACACGAATTCATAGAGAAGATGCAAATTTATGTTCAAGACATGAATTTGATGGAAATAAGGCAATTCCTAATCAAAGTTAACATTTTAGGGAAATTTTATTTTTTCTTGTCTTCTTAACATGTTTATTTAATTATTGATTATGTTTATTTGTGATTATAGTT
This sequence comes from Wollemia nobilis, assembly GCA_028583015.1. Classification (NCBI taxonomy): domain Eukaryota; kingdom Viridiplantae; phylum Streptophyta; class Pinopsida; order Araucariales; family Araucariaceae; genus Wollemia; species Wollemia nobilis. Next base: position 12,042,549 of record JAQPPZ010017052.1, read on the forward strand.
TAGCACTCTCAAAAATTAAGAGTGGAGGTTGAAGAAGTTCATAGGGTGGATGCAAGCTCTTGATGATGGTAAGAGGAGGTAGCTAGGGACCGTACGACTCCTTCATGTAGTGGAGATACCTCAGGTTGAGGTTGAAAATGCTCTCCTTATAGCCTTGATAGAGTGATGGTATCCAAATTCATCTACCTTTCAATTTCCTATGGAGGATATGACTATTACCCTTGAGGATGTTTGGAGGATCCTTAGGATTCCCATTAGGGGAATGGGAGTGTACCAGTCAGGGGTATAGGTGATAGTGGTAGAGAGGCTGATAGGGGATGCTAGCTTTTGAGTTTCTTAGAGTGGCATCAGTGTCAGTGATATGGAAGAGAGATAGACTATCTTGAGATTGATTTTAGTATTGAGTTGTATAGTGTCTAGAGACTTGATTGGCCATATGAGCATATGATACTTTCCATGGGCTCTCACTAGAGTATTCAAAAACATGAGAGATGATGGTCATCGGTACACCTAGGGGTCACTATTTTTGCATCAATTATACAGGATACTATGGAACATTGTGTATAAGAAACACACCTATATTTTTATGGCTACATTGCTCCAGGTGTGGAGCTGGGAGTACATTAATGTAAAGAGGCCACATGGGCTTCCTTGGAGAGAGCTAGAGTTAGGTTATCCAATAGTTTTTAGATGGGTACTAGTGATAGGAGAGTAGAGTATACTGATAGGTGGCTTGGATTCTATGAGGAAGTTATTAAGTGAGATTCAACCTCATTAAATTACCTGGTGATCATGGAGGGTGGTGCCATATTAGGATGAGGATCATGTAGAGGTGGCTCAAGTGTGGTGGATGTGATGGCTGAAGACAAAGAAAGGTGATATGGAGTTGCATAATTTTGATCAGATGTAGTGATAGTTTGGATTGATTCAAGATATTTCTAATATAGGGGATATATCCTATATGTGAGTGACCAAAGATTCAACTACTATGAGAGGATGGGCAGACCTAGTATGCTTCAAGTGGCTAGAGGTGAATGATCCTATCTATATTGATCTCAGGGTGGATGATGTGGGGGTTGAGGTTGGTTATGACTAGTGGTATGATGGGATCCATCCTTTGAGGATCACTAAAATTCACCCATTGGACAACCCTGAGTTTATATAGGTAGCTAGAGCGATAGCTCGTCGATGAGCAACTTAAATAGGTGATCCTAGACTAGGCAATATTCCTCATCATGGATGGTCAGGATGACCTTGAACTAGATAAGGGTGGGTGTTTAAGAGCATGTAGATAATGAGACATAGCTCTCAAAATAATCATGCTTCGTAATCATTATAGGGTGTCAGTCAGTAGCAGCTTACACCGTCATAGCAGGATTTATCACCACAGTGATAGGTATCACCATCTTAGTATGATTTCCCATCACCAAAACAAGATGTATCATCATTGTAGTGACAAGAATCACTTAATAAGGGCATAGATATAGATATTGGATAGTTAAGAAGTGATAGAGAAGTTGCTACACTATGAGCAGAGAATGATGGGCTAAAGAGCTAGGTGGGGATACAAGTGAGTCAAATTCAGTCACTAGATGTTTAACCTTCTTAGTATTAGGCTTTACTAGGATAGAATTAGGCTCAACTATCATAGGTATAGGCACATCTTGTGCACGCACAAGCACAACCTGCACAAGTACATTCATAGTCATACCAAATGATGAGTGTAGCCTCATGTCAGTCTATAGCTAGTGGATTTCATAGGTATCTACATGATGCATTGATAGTGACATAGATAGAGGTGACGCTGGCATCACAATGAGTGAATTTATATTAGATGTATTTTTAGTTGGTTCTTGAGGGTTAGAGGGCCGCATTTCCCTTAGAGTTAGCTAGTTTGAGTCACTCTCGATCAGCTTCCAAGATGGTATCTAGGGTTCCTATTGAGTGGTAATTTTACCTAATTATGAAATTACACTCTCCATTAGGGTTTGGATCCCAAAACCCTCTCTTGCAAAGAAGTTAAACAAAACAACTTCTCCAAGGTCTCCACTATATTAGCATTTGCACATGTGTATTAGTAATCTCAATAAAGATATATCAATTCAATGCTAGGAACACCTTAGTGATTGCAACTAACTGTAAACAAGGGGTATGTGTTGGTTTATTTTACCATGCTACTTTAAATATTGTTCATGAAAACAAAATAAAAGTAAATGTGAATTGGCCCTTATATGACCATGATGTAGAACCTTAGTTCCTTTTATCTTGAGCATTTTAAGGTAGATTTTATATTAAGTGGATTTTAAACAAGTATTATCTTGTATTAAATCCTACTTTAAGCATGGAAATGAAGATTAAAATCTATCTATTTATGTGAATCCGAAATGATGAATAGGCTCATTAAATATAGCTTCTTATCATGAAGATAAAGATAGCCTTTGATATGATTAATAAACTATCACTCTTTGGTGAAATTAATTTTCACAAAGAGATAATAATTTATAGCCTTAAAATAAGGGCTTTAAAATGTTATTTAGTTATCCCTATTTTATGAAATAATTTTCATAAGAAAAATAATTTAATGCTTTTTAATAACAACCTTCAATGTAGTGAAAAATTACCTCTCTTTGATAAAATCAGAATTTTTATGAAGAGAAGGCAATTTAATATTCCCAAAATGGTAGCTATGAAATGCCATTAAAATTTATCCCCCATTTGATGAAATTGAAATTTTCATAAAGGGAAGTTCATTTTATGCTTGCAATTGAAATATAAAACTGAAAAAATCAGATTTGGCCTCAAAATGAAAATTCTGAAATTTCGAAATTTTAAAAATCTGCAATAAAACAACAACTTTAACTAATTTTTAAAATTTGAAATGACTCCGGAGCAAAAACTTCTAAGTGCAAAATGAAACTTTGAAGTACGTTCTATGCATCCGTGCAATTATTTTTTGATTTTGAATTTTTTTAGTTTTTATTTTAATGCCTGAAAATTAAAAAAATCTGCAAAAATAAAGTTAGAAAAATTAAAAAAATGAAAAATGAAATACAGAAAATGTTGCAACTCTTAACGTCTCCACAAACCCTACAGGCATGAATATTATACATAGAAAACCAACATTAACGTTACCCTATTACACAGTCAAACAATTAATGCGATGCGAGCTTCTAAGGAATGGGTGCAATAAAATAAAAATAAAAACAGATTAACCATTAAAATGCATAAAATCTGCCATATCTCCATTATATTGCATCAAGAAAGGTATTCAATGGTCACAAAATGTGCAAAAAATTACAACCCCTAAATAGGCATAATGTGGAGAAAGCAGTCCAGCGATTTGGCAAACAATATTAAGAAATATGGCCCAACATGGTGCAACCAGGTCCCAAAATATCCAACCCAAATAGAAGGAAAAACAATTTCAAAACAGGTCCAGTGTGGCCATTGCTCTCAAATTTGCAACTCTTTTTTCAAACAGTTTCCAACCCCTGAAATTGCCTTCACTCTTATTTTTAAAGTTTCAAAAAAAATCTCTATTCGCTTCCTCTCATTGGATGAGAGACTATTCATTTATTTTTTCTGTTGAAGTTTTGATTCATTTTCTTCTCCTTCTCTATTTCGTTCCATCTACATGCCTATTCTTTTGTTAGATTATCTAACGCCTCTATCTTCACTTGCAAACATTTTCAAACCACATATTTCATTATTGAATGCATGTCATTTGTTTAGCATTTTGGGATGGTTATGCATCATTTATGACATTTTATAAAGACTTTACATAAATATTTGTACACATACCCAAAATTATCCATATGGTATTATAAAGCACTACGTAGTATATTAATGTTGTCCTGCAAACTTTGGGTCATGTCATTTTATTTTTTATATAAGTGTCGAGGATTCCCCTTTGCACCTTTATATTAAAAAAAATATTTACACCTAGTGTTTTCATGACCCGTGGCCTCGTCATATGGGGAAGCACCCATAATACATGCCATATAGGCATTATATCGATGGCCACTTCCTTTGATTAAATGACTACGGATTGAAAATAGTCTCTATCCTCCTTAGTAATCTTTTGTGTCGAGCACCGTTTCACCCTGTAACATCTACAAGGTCCCTCATCATACTACCAATGTGATACCAGATCATGAAACCTCTACATATTTCATGATTCTGATAATTTTTGCTATGTGATCATCTATCATCGTACCAAATATTTGATCATCCATCCCCCGACTCTACTTGGAGCTATATTAAAGTTTGACATTCACTGTCCCGTGGGTCCTTTGATCAATGCTGCTTCATCCCCATTGACAATGGGATCCATTTACTACCGCTATTCGATGGGCATTTATGAGGTGATCCCCATCAATGCAGCCACATCCCCATACTTCGACGTGTCCAAATTGAAGTGCTACATTCCTTCATTCATTGAGCTGCATTGGCCATGTGGTCCTCTTGTTTGAAACCCTATCTTCATTTTATGGATTCTCCAAGTCACCACCACGTATGATATCCGGATCCATACGCATTGTTCATTACCAAGTATGGTCATCACTGCTCATCCACATAGCTCCCCTTACTAGCCATGCTATTTAATCCATCATCGACCTGATGTCCATCGACATCACTATTGATTCCTATTAATCTACTCATGAAACCTTCGATCTCCATTGCATTGGTTTCCATATGGCATCATGGTGGTCCTTGTTGAACAACTCTGGTGAGCATTATTAAACCCTGTAGTACTTCTCCGATTTAGTTCAATTATTTGACATCCAATGCATGCATAGCCGCATAACTACTCCTCATAAAGTTGTTCCAAACTATTCATTGTTGATAAAGAACACCTCCATGCCATCGATATCGCATTCACCAAATGGTATCTCATGTGTTCTTCCTCGAAGCCATGTCAGAATCCATATTTTCTAGCAATCCATGTCATTCTGCATTAGTTGAAATTGCCTTTGATTCTGCTATGCATCCCACTAATCGATGCTATTATTTTTCATGAATGCACTCCTCATAGACGACTTTCAAACCGGTGTGCCATGTCAAGGATTAGTCTATGTTGTGTATTGTTGTTTCTTTGTATCTTCTATGTGGCTTTATTCATTCCCATTGTAAACATTGTGTATCTTTGGCTTGTCCCTTATTTCAGGCTTGAAATTCTACTTTGATGCCCATGAACTGCACTTCTCTATGGCCAAATCATATGCCACATTAATGAGTGCATCGAGATCCATATCGAAACTTCATTTACCATAGGTCCATGTACTTCAGGAGTGCCCAGTCGTGATGCCACATATTGGGCCAGCATGTCGTTGATTGTCGACCTGAGGAAAACTCACTATGCTGCACCTACATGTGACAAACAATATTAGAATCCCCTTTATAAAATTTAAATATAATCTACTTTATATAAAAGCCTTTTTACCATCCATGTTATCATATCATACTTATGTTATATTATAACATAATATAATATAGTATGATACGATTTATATATTTTTTGTATATATTTTATTTTATTATTATTATTATATAATTGAAATATATAATAATAATACCTTTTTATTTTATTTTTATTTTTTGTTAAATCTATATATGAAAACATATATATAGATTTAAATTTTATGCTTTATGATTTAAATCACCTTATTTTAAAATCTAGGATTATTGAAGCTTCAAATGAAATAATAAATACTCACTAAAACCCACATTTGAAAACCAAAATATAAAACAATAAAACAATGACTCCAAGAAAACAACAACATCAAAACCTCAAACTCTGATCAACACCTCAAGACTAAATTTTTACAAGACAATGATAGAGTACCATCAAAAAGGAACATAAACACTCTCCAATTGAAATGCAAGACACTAAAACTATGATTCTATTCAAACTCAAAAATGAACTTCTTTCAAGAAGACAAGAAGACTTTCCAAATTGAGGAACCTCGAAGAACGTATGGTGAGCTCTTGACTAGGGTTTTATTAACATGCTTGCCCAAAACACTCAAAATTCCAAAAACAAAATTTTAAAAAGTGGGTCCCCAAGCTTTGGGGCTAGTTGTGGAGCAACCACAACAAATGGTGACTCTACTAGGAAATGCTCTTAAGCGTTTCGGTAAGAACCCAATATGAGAATGAGAACACACAATATCAACAAAACATATATTATTTAACAATATCTTGAGAATATGGGGGTAAACAACTTCAGAATGAAAATAACTAATCCATATGCCTTTGCTGAGTGTGTGCAAAAGTGATTCATTCCCGTATTTCTAAAAATCCTCTAGATTCCATCATCCATTTTTGCATTAGGCTACGAAGTACAACTCATGAAATTAATACTTTTACAAACAGAGCCCCACTACCATTCAGGTATCTATAGCCATAGTGAGGTTTATCTAACTCACCCGTGTGTTTACTTAATGTTTTGCAAAGCCCATCTATCCTAGGTGTTTCTAGACTTCCAATACTCACTTTCTCTCTCTCTTTTTTCCTTTTTTTTCTCTCTTTTTTTTTCTCTTTTTTTTTTTCTCTCTTTCTATGTATCAAACTTTGCCTAGTTAGGTCCCCATTGCTAGTCAGGTGTCTATAGACCCAGTGGAGTTTTCCTGAACTAGATGATAGATTTCAAAAAAAAAATTGCATATCTTGTACCTATGGAACTCTTGCAAAGCCTCAAGTCTCACTAAGGTTAGAAAGCCAGTAAGTAGAGTGTTTTAGATTTTTGCCTAGGGTTGCAAATCAAGACAACTTCATCCTTCTTACTTTTAGAAACACCATTTAATGTGTTTGAGTCCCATGTGGAGCTTTGACTAATCTTTCATTTTTCCACTTTCCACCATTTTGGTCCCAAAATCTAAGCATGATCACCAAATAACTCATCCCCCTTTTCTTGGGTTCATCAGTTTTCATATCAAGTACTTTAACCTATTAAATAAAGGAGCTTCAAAAGTGCTAGAGGCTAAAATTTAATGATAGTGAAATATTCCCCTAAGCAAAGGGAACAACCCACAACACAAAACTCAAAACACAAACTAAAACTATATACAAATGTACAATAATGTACAAAATGGTGAACAATTTGGACTATCACTTTCCTAGATCCCAAATATGACTAGCACATTTTAAAAGACAAATAATATGATACACATGCCAAATGTTGTAGGAATCCAACAAAAACAATATTAAGCCAAACAATGCAACAAACTTCAACTTGCCTCTCTCACCCCACCATTTTAGTAAAGTTCCATTAATAATCCCATAGTGGAGTAAATAGTCAAATTGATTAGACAATAATTGATCTTCAATAGTTTCTTGTCTATTCCTTAGGACATCAACTTCACAATTCTCTTCTTGATTTAGAATTAGGCTTTCCTTTTCAGATATGAGATCTTGCAAACTAGAGCCTATTTCTAAAAATTTTAAAGCCAAATCATTTTCCAAATTTGTAGACCAATCAAAATTACACAACCACTTGCAAGCATCTAGGATATTTATTAAATGAGGATCATCATAATTTTGTACCCTAGATTCAACAACTAATTGATTATGGACTTGATTTAACACTTCAAGCATATCAATTTCCTTTTTATTCAACAAAGCATTATCATTAGTGGTGTGAGGAGCAATTAAGTCAAATTATTTATCAACCATGAATGGCATTTCATCATTGATAGCATTTGAATCCAACAAGCAATTAGGTAAACCATCACCTGAAGTTTGAATGGTATAACACAGGGGGTGATATTTTACCTTTTGCATATTCTCATTTGAAAAACCTTTGTGAGCATTTATAATATTTACCTTTTCTTCATGATTTTCATCATCATCGAATACCTATTTATTAAAGACACCAAAATTAGGCACCCAATTAAAAATACATCCATATTTTTCAAACCATAGGTCTTGTCTATCTAAGGATGGGTCAACTAACACATCTCCATGATTGATCACTTGGGTTGTTTCAGATAATGTGAAACTTTCAATTGGATCATCAGTGATATCAAACCCAAACCACTCAAGCTCTAAAATTTCCTCAATTTGAGATGGCATAGACATTGTATAATCAATAGGTGAATCAATATTTTTAATTCCAAACCCCTCAAATGGTTCTTCTTCTTTATCCATGGTTTTAGAATCCTTATCATTTTCCAAAACTTGATGAGTTTCCAACTCTTCTTCCAAAACTTGATGAGTTTCCAACTCTTCTTCCAAAAATTTCTCAAATTGTATAGTATTTGTAATATCCTCATGCTAGGAAGTAATTGAATTATCCTTGTAGACACCAAAACATCACCAATATGATTATGTGATGACAAGCACTGATTGAATTGACATACATAGCCCCTAGGGCAGCCCCCAGAGGTTAAACAGTGGTCCTAACCACTCCCATAGTAGTTTTGGAAGGTTAGAGGTCAATTTGGCACCCTTCAGGAACTCTGTTCCCTACTCGTTCCACCCTGGGATGATTACAAACTGGTATTCGTCCCACCCCGGGATGATTAGCAACATTCGCTCTAGGGTGGTGTGAATAGCAGGTTTTATGGGAAAAAGGTCAAACCTTGAAAAATGGCAACTCAGATATGCCACTCAACTCCACCTTCAATGCATGGGAGTGCGAGTGAGCATTTCTGAGCTCAAAGAGGCAGTCATAGAGGTGGTCATGGAGCCCTTAATCAGGGAGGAATATTCTCTCCCATGACAAGGCATGATGGCAAAGTGGTGCCTCTGCATGCTCATTCACAAGAAACCCTCAGGTCTATAAAATGGTGAGTCCTCTCACCCCAAAAAAAGAATAGAGCAGGAGCATTTGGAGCAACGGAGTCTTTGTCGAATTACATCCTCATCCCTCACTTGTGCTTCTTACATCCTTGATCTCTCTTTTGGAAGGGATGTTATTGGGTGAACATTGGAAGTGCCATTGAGACCTACAACCTAAACATTTTGCCACAATACCCCACCCAATTTTTTGACACAACCCCCTATGAGTTTTTGGACCCATCCCAAGTGGATTAGTGTCGAAACCAAGCCCCAAACGGCGGGCGTCCTGCCCCTGGGTGCCCCCTGCATTGTTGTAGTCCTAATCGCCCCACCCTGAAGTGATTAGAATTTTTTAGCAGATTTACTTACTATTTATTTTGAATTTTATCTTATGTCATTCATATATGCTGCCATTCAAATTTCATGCCATTCCGATGAGTTTTGACTGTGTTTTCATTATTTTTTGCCTTCACTAACACATAGGGAGCATCATCGGATATAGGGTGATGGGGGCTGAATCTACAGAATCCAACCTTTTGAGTCATCTCAAAATGACCTATTTTTCCTAATCCCAACTTTGCAGGTGGTTTGGAGGCCTCTAGATAGGACATTTAGGAGGTTGCTTTTTGACATTTTATGACAGTCCTAATCGTCCCACCCCATAGCGATTAGAAATCTACATTATATTTCTCTACTGTTCCTTTTGCAGTGTGTGCTTGATAGTGTTTACATGCTTCTGTCCAAATTTCATCTTATTATGACATGTTTTGATTATCGTTTTACTTATTTCATGCATGCATTAACCGAAGGCCTTGGGGATTGCATATTTCTCTTCATCCGTAGGTGCTACTAATCATTTTCTATTTCTTTGAATGTAGGATCTTGAAACTGAAGGGGCAGCAAGGAACTACAGACACATTCACACAAGCGGTGGTGATGTTTGGCCCGCCCATTTCAAATATGTGCACGCGGAAGATCCCGAAGGGAAGCATACAATTTGTGGTGTAAAAAAGCTATATCTAACACTTCTAGCTCCTAAAAAGGAAGGAGATGTATTGTAACCTGGTCTCAAATAAAAATTAATAAAAATAAGGGCTGCACTTTACATTTGATTTATATCTTGTTTCAGTTCGTTTGTTTTCCCCTTTTCATGTACTTTAGTCCTTTGTTCATTTGTAGGACTTAGCATTTTGTATGCTGTTGTTTGCAGTGCACCCGGTACACCTATGGACTTTCGTATCCTCGTGATTTTAGTGGTGATCATGGTGGGACCCTGTCCCTTGATTTTGGAATCAAATTTTTGATCAAAATTGTGTGTTTTTGCTTTCAGGTGTTAATCCTTCAAGCGTTGGACTGCTACTCGTGCCACCCTGTGATGAATACAGACTGAAATTCATGCCACCCTGGGATGAATAAGGCATTCATCCCACCCTGTTATGAATATAGATCTGCTATTCATCCCACCCCGGGATTATTAGCTCTCTGTGCAATTTTTGAGTAGAAACTCAGGGGCATCTGGTGTGGGCAGAGAAGAGGTAGGTTGTCTGAACACTCTTTGTGATTTTCTCTCTGTTTCTATGATTTTTCTATTTCTTTTCTTGTATAGGAAATTTTACTGCATGTTTTATTTCTTTGCACAAGTAAAAATAACCCCACACACCACGTGATAATATAAACATCAAGGAGTTGGTCGTAAAACCCCAACACTTGATCAAGACCAACGGTGGATTTCATCACCACCTTGGCTTGATTTTTTGCATACATAACCCTAAACGGTACTATTGCCAAATGTAATTCTTGATGAAATCTGACCAAGTGTAGTTGGGGTGATTCCCAACACATGAGGATAAGTATTCTATGGTAGGTGTCAAAAATAGAGTGATTCCCCTTTCGTACCGCCTATGTTCCACGTATTATTTTTCTCTCGCGTACCAATAGTTTCCATCACGTAAGTGTGGGTATATTGAGAGGTTTGGTATAATGGCCTGGAAATGGTATATTGAATGGGCAACCATTTTGGGAGACATAAGAGCTCTCATATTGCATGTACAACAAAATTTACTTTACAAGGCTTTCAAAACAAAAATCAAAACACACTAAACCAGATCTAGGGCACACCTTTAATCTATAAATGAGATAATCACTTCTTTGTTTGTGTGGCTCTTGTTTGTTTAGTGTAGCATAAAAAAAAATTGTAAATAAGATAAAAACCTACATATCTTGTAGAGAGACAACACCATGGTGTACATCCGTAGCCAAGCCCAATCATGGGCAAAATTTGTGGAAAGTGTACAAGGGGGCACAAGTTGCCTCTGCTATAGCCCCAAGGACTTGGTCATACCACCTTGGTGGCCTGACCCACAAAATAGTCCACATCATACCATGACAAAACGGGACTATAGAGGCACCCCTTCGAGGGGCACTCCCATTCAACATAGACCCTTTCAGGAGGGGTCCATACACGTGTCACTCAATATAGATGGGAGGGCTCCCTTAGACACTCGTTATGAGTGGCCACCACGTGATGAAGTGCTAGAACAACATAGGGTCCATAAGGAAGGGCCACATGATTACATCATACCTCATCTACCCATTATTACTATGAGAAACAATAGGCCAAATATAGAGGACAAGGCTCTTCAGATAGGGCGAGCCAACTTTGCCCGCCCCTTTCACATATACAAAATGGAGCATGAGGAGGACCACTACATTCCTCAAGAGCAATACACAGCGTAGGAACAATGCACTTCCGTACCTGCTATTTATCAGGATCACCCACTGAGGCCAAAGCCTTAGGTGAATGTCGCTAACCTTGATAGAGGGAAGTGACTTATAGAGATCTCGAATCACCACAACCAAGATAGATGTGTAGGGGAGGCATCTAGGCCTCCTAGACTCAAGATGACAGAACAAATTGACTTGGCATTTTCCAAACATGCCACCCACCAAGCGCAAATCACGTAGCTTGAGCAAGACCAACAATAGTTAGAGCACCTATATTGCCTTATCAAAGAGCACATTCAATGTTAGACATATGAGTTGCTCTAGAACACTATGCCTGAGAGGGTCCCAACCCCTCGCATGCTTATGACAGAGTTGTATGAGAGGCACAACCCCTTGGTGCGATATAGGTCTCCATGATCTTATCAAATGTTGCCTCCAAGACCTCCTAGGCCTGAGCGGGAGACCACCCCTAGAGCCAATGATGGGCACCCTCCATGGGTACCCACCCATGTTTATAGGTCATGCCCAAGAACTCCTCAAGAATCCTATGAAGAATTCAAGTAAGAATAAGAGTAGGCTAAAATGCCCTACCAAGGTAGGGGGTGCTATTCGGATACCCCTCCATAGGCCTCAACTTCCCCATAATTCACGATGGGAATAAACCAAATAGGAAGAGATAAAATATTTTGATGCATACAAAGTGCTACTAGAGCACTTAGAGTCTATGGAGACCAAGACTTCTAGGCCCCAAAAGCCCACTTTACACTAGATCCACAGTCACCCTGTGTATCCTTCAGTGCCTGCACCCCCATACCCTAAACACTTTAAAATGCCTCAATTGGAAATATTTAGAGGGGATGAGGATGCCCAAGAGCACGTGAAAAGATTCTTGAGCCAATGCTTTGGCATTCAGGACAATGATGCTTTGCTTCTATGAACATTTATAACCACGTTCACAGGCCCTGCCTCGGATTGGTTTACCCAGTTGTCGAAGCATAGCATCAACAACCTGGACCAGCTAGTGGATGCATTCCTTGAGTTTTTTGCCTTTAATACCAAGAAGAAGGCATCGTTAAGTGACCTAGCTAGCCTCAAATAGTATGAGGAAGAGACCATGGTGGCCTATGGGAATCGGTGGAGGATGTTGCTTTCAAAGCTACCTTACCTCCCTCCCATGGCCGACCTGACCCAAATGTTCTCAAAGAGTTGTTTGAGGTTGATCTCCATGCTATTGCAGCTGTAACAATACGCCACTCTCGAGGAAGCTTTGGTGTAAGCCAAAATCATAGAGGAGATCAAGATACAGGATGGTGAGATGGCCAAGCCACACAAGAAAGAGTGGCCTAAAAATTCCAAAATTGGGTCAATGCAACTAAAACCCATCACAGTCAATCAGGTTGCTATAAACATACCTAATCCTGCACAAGCAACACAGCCCCCAAAGGCTAATTACCAGGAAGTTCCTCTTGACACCTATGAAAAAGAAAATCATAGGCAAGAGCAAAATTAGCAACGTCACCCTAGGCAACAATTCACACCCTTCACAGAGTCTAAAGACTCCTTGTTTGACCGCTTGTCCATGGCAAACCTGATAAACCTACCATAAAGTCAACCCGTAGACCCCAATGCACCAAAACCTAAGGGCTATAGGGAAGACTTGTACTATAGATTTCATCGACAGAAATGACATGACCTTTACGCATGTTGGAAGTTCAAAATCTTAGTGCAAGACCTAATAGACAACAAGATGCTAGCGGTGGATAATCCCATGGTGCCAAACAAACAACATATGGAGGTCTTCAAAGACCCCCTACCTGCCCATGATGCATAGGCAAAGACCCTTCAAGTCAATGAGGTGACACAAAATTGCCCCATGTAGGGGTATGTAGGGATGATAAGCATAGTGACTAGGAACAAGAGGTACCCAAGCACAGCTACCCCCACGGTAGCTACAGGAGAGGTTCCATCAACGTCACAACCTCAACATCACCCTACACAACCTCCCCCACCTAGACCAGTGGCCATGATTCGGACTAAACTTACCTAAATTTTAAGGACCATGTTGGCTAGGCTCTCCATATACGAGCTCATCCAACAATCACCGCCCCATCAGGAGGCTCTAATGGAGATACTCAAGGCCATCGAGCTACAGCCCCACGAAGAAAATTCTTTCAAAAACTTTGTGGGACATGTAAAACGATGTACAAAACCAGTCATCACCTTTAGAGAAGATGAACTAAAATCGATGACTGGTGATATGGCAGATCCACCCCTGCATGTCATTATGTGGGTCAACAAGATTCCATTTAAGAGGGTGTTAGTGGACACTGGCTCGTCCAGTAATATAATCACAATAGTAGCATTGAAGCACCTCAAGTTTCCTGCATCTCACATTGTGGCCTCCACCTATACTCTTCGAGCATTCAATGACACGATATGCTCGATGGTTGGCACAATTGTCTTGCCCATCCAAGTGGGACAAAAGACTATTCCTACATTGTGCCACATCCTGGAAGGTGAGATGGCCTACAATATTTTACTAGGCCAGCCTTGGATCAGGGACATGAAGTGTGTCCCTTCGATAGCCCATCAATGCCTAAAGTACACATACGAAGGGCAAGTGCATGTGGTCCCAACAGACTTAGAGCCCTTCAAGTATTGTAATGTGGTGTAGCTAATGCCACAATCAACCCTTCCATTGACACATTTGGACTTTCAATTGAATTCATCCAAATAGGGTCTAATTCTGCATACATTCTCGTTGTTAAGTACCTCAAATCCCTAGTTGGGTCCATCTTCATCGTCTGGTCCTTCACCAATGACACCACCTACGATGGCAAAACTGAAGGACAATGGGAAGAAACCCCTGGAAGAGGCACCGCCATTGGTCTCAACCATATCTATCGAAGAGGTGCCTAGCAAAATAGAAGTCGAGGTGCCTAGTTCACTCGACATGGAGTGGACTGAGGAAGAACTCCCATTCCCTCCCCCTCAACCACAAATGATCACCGTTGAGATGGCTAATACGGTCCTGGGGGAGTATCTAGTGTAGAACATTATAGCAAAACCATACTTGAGTCCATGTAGGACATGGGGAGACCTCACCTCCCCATCGACACTATTTTCCCTTTGGGCTACCCACCAAACCAGACAAATTTTGTATATGGGGGCCTCGACAACGACATTGAACCTTACCTGCAAGAGGAAGAGGATGAAGAGCCCTTTTATGAGAACGTCAACTATCTGTCCAACCTGAAATTTGCTTTGAAATACCTTTGCCAATGTAATTGGTATGGATATGGTTTAGGCAGATATGAACAAGAGGTGCACATTCTTTGTCAACCAAGATATCAGATGTCATACAACAAATCAGGAGTAGGGTTCAACCACCCTCTACCCCTTGACATCCTGGTAGAGAACATGCAAGGCCTAGGGATAGGCAATAAGGATGGGTTGGCACAAGACCCATATGCCAATCCTAACACAACGTACACATTAGGGGATTAACTCCCATTGTTAACAACCAACCTTGTGGGCTTTAATAACCCCTTCCTGTTGATCGAGAAAGGGGAAAGTTCAAGAACTTGCCTCCAAAATGGATATAGATAGGGCCAAGAAGGATATTTAGAAGACGAGTTAAAGTATGAGGTAGCGCCTTGGGACCCTTTCGAGTCTGATAGCAATCACTCGCAAGTTATGCCCATAGATGATTATTAGGAGGACTTCATGGCGATGTTCCCCTTGAATGCTCCAATCAAGCAAATGCCACCTCAATAGAATCAGGTCCTTCCATAGAGAGCGGAACAACCCCAATGGGACCAAATTAACTTGCTCGAGCAGAACGAGCCTCACATGTCATAAACAACTATCAAAGCCAATGAAGGCCTATGGATATCTGATAGCAATTATGAAGATGATACTAAGATGGCATATCTCAATCATATGCGGTAGCAACAATACCCCATGGACATTGATGACATGTTTGAATAGCTAAACATGGGGCCAAAGCATAGGTGGCATTTGAACCAGGCACAGTTGGACCAAGTGTTGCATCCACCACTTCAGGCATATAGATAGCACCCTTTGCCCAGAGACCCTATAAAGACATCAGTTCCAAGGGCAGACCCTATCCTTTTATCTGCACATAGGACCAATACATTTGTGCCAATACCCATAGAGATAGATTCAAAGCACAAATATCACCAAGGATGTCTAAGTCACCACCCGCATGGTAATGGAGACAAAATTCACTTCATCAACATGATCTCCATTGACTTAACCGCCACCATCCGCAATCCAGCTGATCCAGCATGACCATTGTTCTGAACCTAGATGCCATATACTGGGATCATGCTAACTCACCACCATCTCCATCAGAGTACTAGCCTTGCAGTGAGATGCTTCATTTCACCCCAAGACCAACTTAGGATATATTCCATGCTAAAGAGGAACTTGAAATTCCAAACGTAGATCTAAATTCAATAACTAATATCCACCTGATCCCAACTCCACACCAGTTGGAGGACGAGTTCCACATGTCAGTCGAAGAGACAATTGACGTAGACATCAGATCTAATCCAATGAATCCACAAATCATCAAGCTAGGGGTAAGTCTATCCCCCGAAGAGCAAGCTAATTACATTGCCCTTCTCAAAGAGAAGAAGAAGGTTTTTGCATGGTCCTACAAAGACATGTCGAGGCTAGACCCGTAGCTAGTCACGCATAATATAACGCTTGATCCGACAGTCAAGCCAGTCAAGAAAAACTATGTAATATGCACCCAATAGTAGCCTTAATGGTTAAATATGAGCTACAAAAGCTATTGGATGCATAGTTTGTCATCTTCGTGGATTACCCACCATGGCTGTCCAACATGGTAACCGTCAAGAAGCCTGATGGGAGGATTTGCATATGCACCAATTTTTGAGATCTAAAAAAAGCAAGTCCCAAGGATGATTTCCCCTTGCCTAGCATCGACGCATTGGTAGATGCTACAGTAGGCCATGAAATGCTTTCCCTCATGGATGGTTTCTCGAGATACAATTAGATTCGTATCAATCCTAACGATCAACTCAAAATGGCTTTCACAACGCCTTGGGGGACATTTTGTTATAACGTCATGCCCTTTGGCATTAAAAATGCTAGCGCCACCTACCAACGCGCTATGACATACATCTTCCACTATCACATGCATAAAACTTTGGAAGATTATATGGATGATTTTTTTGCCAAATCTCTTTTGCACCCAAATCATCTTGATGACTTAAGCAAGATCCTCGATCGCCTCATCAAACACAAAGTCAGACTAAACCCCAAGAAGTGCGTATTTGGCATCACATCTGGAAAAATATTGGGTTTCATAGTCTCAAAATGAGGCATCGAGGTAGATCCACATAAATTCAAGGCAATCCTTGAGATGCTTCCCCCAACCACCATCAAGCAGCTCAAAATCTTATAGGGAAAGGTCGCGTCAATCAAGCGCTTCATAGTGCAATTGTTTGACAAGTGCCGACCCATGAATAAATTATTACATAAGGGGGTAGAATTTCACTGGGATGATGAGTGCCAGTCATCCTTCGATGACATTAAAAAATACTTGGCTTCACCACAAGTATTGGCACCACCTAGACCAGGAGTGCCATTCTACTTATACATCTCAGCTACTGAGGTGGCATTGGGCACCATGCTAGCCCAGAAAAATGACCTACACAAAGAACAGGCTACTTACTATCTTAGACACACGCTGGTCAGTTATGAACTTAACTATGCATATGTCGAGAAGCTATGCTTAGCAGTGGTATTTTCTACCAAAAAGCTACACCACTACATGTTAAGCAATACGATGTATGTTGTGTCTAAGGAGAATCCATTGCGGTACATGATGAGTCATACTTATCACAGTAGCCGCACGGCAAAATGGATCATGTTGTTGACAAAGTTTGACATCGAATTCATTGGACAAAAGTCCATCAAAGGTCAAGTCATCACCGATCAACTAGCAGAGGCTCCTCTTGAAGACGATCAACCTCTGACCGTAGAGCTACCCGATGATGGGGTCTTCCATGTCTCAGAATTTCCAGATTCTGATGAGCCTAAGTCACAGGCTGACATAACCTTATTCTTTGATGGTTCTAAATGTGAGCAAGGGGGTGGCATGGGAATCGTATTCTTCACACCACAAGGGGCTCCAATGCCTCTATCATTTAAACTAGATTTCCTGTGCACCAACAACAATGTCGAATACGAAGTCTTTCTCATAGGTCTTCAGACAACAATCACCATGAACATCAAACTATTGAACATCTTTGGTGAATCACTATTAATTACCAACCAAGTAAAAGGGGTATTCCAATGCAAATGCCCAGTTCTGTAGGCCTACAAAGCCCTTGTGGACAAATTCTTGGCAAATCTTGAATGGTACGACATCGAGGCACTCCCTCGATCATCGAATCATTTTGCAAACACTATGGCCTCCTTGGGGTCACTAATCCCACAAGACCCTTCTGGTGAGATGACAACCATTCAAGTCAAAACATTATCGCAATCCGTGATGGAGCATGCAAGCTCTGACCTAACACCAGGAATCCACCTTATCCAGATTGAACCGTCTGAGGATAAGTTCTCTCAAATTTGTGATAGTCTGAATCATGCCAACTGGGGGTCCTTATTCTCCCCAACCCCTCTTAATAGCAACACAATGCTATTTTTACAAGTTCATTCCCGCTCAGCTTTTGCTAGGGATGAAATTCAAGAGGGATTGGCATTTCATACCATCGAGGTTTCTGATCAGTAGTATTGGTACACACCCATAAGAGACTACCTTAAGCTAGGTAACCTTCCACTTGGATTGACGCATGCTGCAAAAATATCATTCAAACAAAAAGTGACAAAACATGTCTTGCTAGGAGACATTTTGTACCGTTGGAGCTACGAAGGAATCCTCCTTTGTTGCTTGGACTAGTAGGAGTCCGCTTGGGCGATCACCCAAGCGCATGATGGTACATGCGATGGCCACTTCAGTGGTATGGCCATCACAAAGTGCATTCTTCGCATGGGCTATTATTGTCCATCTTTAGAGCAAGAAATTTCAACACCATGCTAATTTGACACACGTACCTTCTTAGGCCTTGCAGTCGATCCAATCAGCTTGGTCGTTTTCATAGTGGGGCTTAGATATAATCAAAAATATCTCCCCTGCATCGTTAGTCCGTCACATGTTTATCATAACATCCACATAGTACTTCACCAAGTGGGTGGAAGAAACTCCGCTTACCTCTATGACTAGACCTCTCATTGCGGAGTTTAGTTTACATATCATCATATGTCATTTTGGTATTCCATCCAAGATCATCTCGAATAATGGGACGTCATTTAAGAACAAATATGTGCATGCTTTGACAACAAAGTACAAAATTCAGCATAGTTTTTTGACACCTTATTATCCGTAGGCAAATGGGCAAGCAGAGGCGTAAAAAAAAATGCTAGTTGCCATCCTTAAAAATATGGTCACAAATAGTCATAAGGATTGGCACATTCAAATCCCACTTGACTTATGGGCTTATCGTACCAGCATTTGGACGCCCACTAGGGCTACTCCATTTTCGCTGGTGTATGGCTCCAAGGCAGTCATGCCTCTCGAGTTGGAAATACCTTCCCTGTGCATATCAATTCAAGAGTTCATTGATGATGACACTGCACGACAGGCCTTGTTAGACCAACTTACGTTGCTCAATGAATGATGCATCAATGCTCTCAAGCATTTATGTATCTATCAAGAGTGACTTAAGAAAGCATACAACATGAAAGATCACTTGAGGGACTTTCAGGTTGGTGACTTGGTCTTAAAAGAGAACCAATAAACTTCTAACTTGCCACCCCATCTAAGGGACAATTTCACGATAAAATGGTTAGGTCGCTATGTAACTGATAGTAAAATAAGACCTAGAACATACCGGCTTGCCTCTCTTGAAGGAATAAAGGAACTAAAACCCTTGAACATCAGTCATTTGAGGCCATTCCACATTTAGAGATCCATAGCCCACCCCAAAAGCTCCAAGGATTCTCACAATCGCTTGGTCAAACTAAAAAGCTCCAAGGATTCCCACAATCGCTTGGTCAACCTAAAAATGTCCCAAAGGTATCAATAATCCCTTTGGTCAAACCAAAAGCTCCAAGGATTCCCACAATCGCTTGGTCAACCTAAAATGCCCCAAAGGTAACCATAATCCCTTTGGTCAAACCAAAAAGCTCCAAGGATTCCCACAATCACTTGGTCAAACCCCAAAATGCCCCAAAGGTGCACATAATCCCTTTGGTCAAACCAAATGCTCCAAGGATTCCCATCATCACTTGGTCAACATAAAACGCCCCAAATGTGCCCATAATCCCTTTGGTCAAACCAAAACACTCCAAGGATTCCCATCATCGCTTGGTCAACCTAAAATACCCCAAAGGTGCCCATAATCCCTTTGGTCAAACCAAAATGCTCCAAGGATTCCCATCATCGCTTGGTCAACCTAAAATGCCCCAAAGGTGCACATAATCCCTTTGGTCAAACCAAACGCTCCAAGGATTCCCATCATCGCTTGGTCAACCCCAAAAGCTCCAAGGATCCCACAATTGCTTGGTCAACCTAAAACGCCCCAAAGGTATCCATAAACTCTTTGGTCAAACCAAAAGCTCCAAGGATTCCCACAATCGCTTGGTCAACCTAAAATGCCCCAAAGGTAACCATAATCCCTTTGGTCAAACCAAAAAGCTCCAAGGATTCCCACAATCGCTTGGTCAACCTAAAATGCCCCAAAGGTAACCATAATCCCTTTGGTCAAACCAAAAAGCTCCAAGGATTCCCACAATCGCTTGGTCAAACCCCAAAATGCCCCAAAGGTGCACATAATCCCTTTGGTCAAACCAAACGCTCCAAGGATTCCCATAATCTCTTGGTCAAACCAAAATGCTCCAAGGATTCCCATCATCGCTTGGTCACCCCAAAATGCCCTAAAGGTGCACATAATCCCTTTGTTCAAACCAAACGCTCCAAGGATTCCCACAATCGCTTGGTCAAACCAAAACCCTCCAAGGATTCCCACAATCGCTTGGTCAAACCAAAATGCTCCAAGGATTCCCATCATCGCTTGGTCACCCCAAAACACCCCAAAGGTGCACATAATCCCTTTGGTCAAATCAAACGCTCCAAGGATTCCCACAATTTCTTGGTCAAACTAAAATGCTCCAAGGATTCCCATCATCGCTTGGTCAACCTAAAATGCTCCAAGGATTCCCATCATCTCTTGGTCAAACCAAAATGCTCCAAGGATTCCCATCATCACTTGGTCAACCCAAAATGCCCCAAAGGTGCACATAATCCCTTTGGTCAAACCAAACACTCCAAGGATTCCCATCATCGCTTGGTCAACCCCAAAAGCTCCAAGGATCCCACAATCGCTTGGTCAACCTAAAACGCCCCAAAGGTATCCATAAAATCTTTGGTCAAACCAAAAGCTCCAAGGGTTCCCACAATTGCTTGGTCAAAAACAAATATTCAAAAACAAACAAAAACAAAAGATAATCAAAAATAACAAAAAAAATTGCATCTCACTTCCATACATACTCGTAAAAATCAAAAAACAAAAATATAATAAACTGCATTATGCATCGCATCCATACATGACATATTTGCTAGTCATACACATCATAAGCACCATAGACTGTAATTGCTAGGCAATTCCATTATTTTCCACATTCAGTCCATTTTGTAAACACATCCATCCAGAATAACGCCATCCATATTTTTTTTATCTTAGTCAGTTGTCTGCTAATGTCTTTAGGGTTTTTCGTCATTTAGCTATCTTTAGATTTTTGGTCAACTATTGTACGAAGTCAGATAGATTTTACAAAGGTAGAGTTTTATTTGGATTACACCTCATTACGTAGCATCCCCACACAAGTTAAAACACATAAAAATTCCCAAGTTGTGTGAACGCAAGAGAAACCTACAAAGTAGTCTAGGGTACCATAGGTGAAAGGTTAGCCTACTCATCCCCCTGTGCGAATGGTTCAAGAATGCTGATAATTGACAAAAGGACAAGCTCTTCCCCATCCAATTCCCCATAGTAAATAGTGGTTAAAATCCACTATCAAAAAACCCCAAACACCTTTGATCACCAAAGTCATAATGATTCGTACTACACGCCCCTGAAAAGGATGGGTAGTCATCCCCAAGGCCTAAAAGATAAATGCCATTACATAATTAGATCTCCAATCACTGTTGGTCCCCAAAGTCATAAGGATTCGTACTACACGCCCATGAAAAGGATGGGTAGTCATCCCCAATACCTAAAATATCAATGCCATTACATAATAAGATCCCAAATCACCTTTAGTCCCAAAAATCTTAAGGATTCATACTACACATCCCTAAACAGGATGGGTAGTCATCCCCAAAGCCAAAAGGGATCAATTCCATTCACAAGACAAAAACCTACGAGCTCAACTTTGAAACCTAAAATGCAAAATCAAATAACAGTGGTTATCACCACTATTCAAACCCCTTGCTCAAAAAGAAAAACAAAAGAAAAAAATAAACATTGATTCTCATCACTATGTATGAGAGCAAGTATCCCAACAAGTTGAACAACCGAAAGACACCTGAGATTGAATCCTTGGAATTCTCAGCATTCAAAAAACCATCTAGGTGATCCTCATTACGGGTTTGGTGGAAAGCCTACCTGGCAATGGCGATATCCTAAACGCATGATGATATGTCTATCACATTAGCTTTGCGTATGAGAAGACCAATGTTTGCATGTGGATGAGCTAGCTTATGGTACCTTAGATTGTTCTGTGGATTAATATTACTAAATACAATAAAGGAGTTAGTGGAGCTAATTAGGTGATCCTCAGTACAGGTTTGGTGGACAGCCTACCTAGCACTGGCGGTATCCTAACAAATACCACATAAACAAATTCAATCGCACACATAGGGATGTGACATAACTTGGTCAAACTCAAGACTGATTCGTACCTTGTTCAAAAGTCTTGTGAGATAAATGTACAGTATTGGATAGTTAGTTAAAACATCTGAATCTCAGAAAAACCTTAAACTACATTCTAGAACATGTGTGGTACATTCCATTCTTACATCACCATCAAAAAATACAAACAAAAAAATATACACATGCAAAGTCATCACATAGTACAGAAATCCAGTAAATCTTGTATAGTCTATGGTGCTACCGAAAATTTATCAATAAATCATTCCATCCATTCCATATGCATACATCATTTAATTAGAAACATCGCATTCATAATAACACATGCCTACATCAACATAAATAAATGTGCATAAAAGTTACAATAAATCATGACAAGTGTATAACCAAAAATAAATTCTTGTATATATATCACCAAAATGCCCATAGGCTACAATAATTCGGTCCTCTGACCTCATAAAAAAATCAAAAACTCAAAAACCCTAAGCCTAGGGAGTCGGCCACCATGATCATGCAGGATCGGTGCGACTGGAACTACCCCCAGTGGTATGGGTCCTATGGGACCTCTCAGGGTGGCTGCTACCAGCCCCTGCATCATGCCCACTAGCGTTGCCCTCACCCACCTGCCTATGATGAGAGGAAGTAGACTGCTCAGTCTCACTATCTCTTGTTCGGTGTGAAAATCCACCTCTAGTGAGCTCAGGTAACTGCCCACCAAGGCAGATAATCTCTACCTCCAAATCCAACCGGTGTCAGACCCAATCCACCTCTCGTCGACGATACATAGCCAATGCGTCATTGTGCTGTGCCAACTAAGTCCACAAGAGATCCCTCTCTCATGAAGTATCTATGTCCCCATCCCACCGGTGGTACATAGCCAATGCATTCTCCCGCTCTGCCAACTGAGTTCATAGGAGATTCCTCTCCTACAGAACCTCCTTGTGCTCCTCATCTCATCTCCATAGTAGATCCTCCAATTGTGTTATCTCAGCATAATACCTAGCCTCCATGTCCCCTGGGACTGCCTGAGGCATGGGCATCTCTAAGATGATGGGCTGCTTTGGCACCCACTACTCCAAAAGGTCCTGTATATCTGGCTGATCTAAAACCCCTAGGTCACCCTAAGTCAAGTTGTCAATCTCCACCATAACTGCATCATCGAGTGGAGCTCCCCAACCCTCCCCCAATGCCTTCGCATCCTCACCACCTGTTGCTACCACATTCGTGCCTCCTAGAGGCCCCTCACCCCACCATCACCGCATTGTCCACCACTAGTCATACTCTACAATCACCCCGATATTGTCCACGTTAGGGACATCAATCACTGCATCTAACTCCTCACCCAACGGCTCAATGATCGGCCAGGCTAGAGTCCTTTCGTATCCTCAAAGTAGATAGATCAAAGGCTCACTAGGCAATCCCTGATGCACCCCAAAATATTGAGTCACCTAGACATACAGGAAGTACTTCTTGGTCTCGTGCTATTTGATCAGCAACCTACCCCTATGCGCTCATCGAAGCCACTCCCCAGCCTCAGGCCAGACTGGACAGTCCCAATATAGATGCCAGAACACATCCCATGGAGCAATACGTGAGAATGCATTGACATAGTGCCCTATGACACCTGCCCACCACTGACTCTACCCCTACTCCTATGACCTTTGCCATAGAGCAGCATAACTAATCTCCCTATCCACCATATCTGCCTGAGTGGTCCAAGGCAATCCCTACGGTCGCTCCACAACTATGTGCTACCACCCCCAGCACTGCAACAGGTAGCTGCACCCAATCCCATTCTACCTTCGACAGTGGACCTCATACATCTCATCATAAAGCTATGCCAATAAGGTCTAACCCCACCTCATAATCAGTGGCACTGAGGTCAGACACTCCACAAGTCTAAACACCACCTCAAGTAGGTTCTAAGGGAACCTCGCACCTGAGGAGTCTGGAAGCAGCATGTTGGAGATGAGAGTCATGAGAAGTGCATGCCTCACTCCCAACACACCCTTCTCCAGCCACCATCACACCAAAATCCTACCAATCAGGCAGTCCCTCTCTACCCTCTCCACTGCCTCATCCATCCTCATCTTTGTCGCATGCCCAAAGCACCGTGTCAGCACCGCCATCCGCTGATCATGAGGAGTAGTCCAAATGGGCAGCCCATCTATCGAAATCCATAGAATCTGATAAATGTCCTCTAGAGTCACTGTCATTTCCCCTATTAGGAGATGAAATGTGTTGGTGCGGGGATCCCACAAATTAATCAGGGCAGTCAGATATGCCTGATCCCCCACCACAGGCTCTAACCGAATCACCTGATTGAGCCAAAGGGCATCAAGGCACTCCCAGTTTGCCATAGTTAGCATCTCCCATGCTTCAAAAAACATGCTCTGCTGATGGTACCGACTCTTCACCACCTGCAAAACAAAAAATAAAAAAACATTAAAACATGACAACAAAAATAAACTGTTCAAGCAACATTAACAAAATGTACAACAAAAAAATTCTAAAATTCAAATAAACTATACAGACAAAAAAAAAAACATTGTACAGACAAACAAATTACAAAATCACAAACTAGGGTTTTTAACCTTATTTTGAATAAAAAAATAAACAAATCACAAAAATTTTCAACCTAGGGTTTCTAACCTTAGTTTAAACTAAAAACAAAAAAAAATCTAGCAAAACAAAGTACAAAAAAACTGTACAGTAAAAGTACAGATCATCAAATAAAACTGTACATAACTAAAACACATATACAACAATGTATACAAATTGTACAACAAAAATATTTAATAAACTGTATAGCAACATTGACCAAATGTACAGTACAAACATTCAAAACAAAAAAATTGATGAACAATGCAAAATAAAACAAAATTTTAACCTAGGGTTTTTAACTCTAGTTTAAACTAAAAAACAAAATCAAAACAACATTTTAACCTAGGGTTTTTAACTCTAGTTTAAACTAAATAACAAAATAACAACATTTTAACCTAGGATTTTTAACTCTAGTTTAAACTAAAATACAAAAAATTGAAATCAAAACAAATTTTTTAACCTAGGGTTTTTAACTCTAGTTTAAATAAAAAAACGAAATAACAAAAAAAAAATTTAAACTAGGGTTTTGATATTAGTTTAAACAACACCACACAAAACACAAATACAGAACAATTAATCTAGGGTTTTGATCTTAGTTTAAATGAAAAAACAAATATCAAATAAATTACGGTTTTGAATTGTAAAATAAAAACAAAATAAAGTGCAAGAGCACCTACCAGTCTTGCCTCGGCTCTGCAACTCAATGATCTGGTCCATGCACTCATGGTATTTGTGAAATCTCAATAGTGCTCCACTATGCAGACTTGAACTCCTCCTCCTCACAGCTCCAAATCACAAGAAAAACAAAGTGCAAATGAGCCCAAAACCTAGTTTTGGCCCTTATATAGGCTTTTAGTCCTGTAATCGTTCCACCCTAGGATGAGAACTCTAGTTAGAACTCATCCCACCTTGGGATGATTACAAAATTGGTATTCATCCCACCTAGGGATGATTACAAAGCAAGAAAATAAAAAACAACCAAAACTGCATCCAAAATGCACCAAAAACAGCAATAAAATTGCCAAACAAAGGGGCATTTGCGCCTATGATTCTTGGCATACAAAACCGACGTTGGGGTCCCAAATTGTCACTATCCTACTCCCTAAGAAGGCTACCATAGCTGGACCGCTCTGTGGGAGGATGGATTTTTGACAATTTCATCCCCAAAAGGTGTCACAAAAAGGGTCAAAGCCCACCCAAAAATAGCAATAAAATTGCCAAACAAAGGCGCCTTTGCACCTGACGTTCCTGGCATGCGAAACCAATTTCAAGCCCACAAATTATCAATACCCTACTCCCTAAGAAGGCTAATATAGCCAGACCACTCTATGGGAGGATGGATTTTTGACAATTTTAGCTCCAAAATGCATCACAAAAAGGGTTAAAACCCACCAAAAATAGGTCATATTGTTGGGAAACTGCATAAGCATTCAATGGAAAACAACTGAAGGTACCCTTACAAAAGTCATATTGGTTCAATAGACTCGTCACTTTTCTCATTTTGGTCATTCCCTCATCGATTCGTCGCTTGAGGTGGTAGTCACACTTAGTCACCAACCAACAAATACACACCCAATCAAGGAAATGGCATGCATTCAAAGAATCATTGACGAAGACAATCATGCTCCTACTTGGGGCAGCAAACAAGAAATTATCACAAGCTAATAAAACACTTGGCATTCTAGAATCATGAAATCAAGTTTCCCATAGACAAAAGGTTGCACCCTTTATAAAATACGGAACTGTAATTGTATTATTGCAGCAGCGTTTAAATAATGTTTACATCTGCCAGGAATAGTCACCGGCACAACAAAAGAACAGAAACACTGTTACGAAGTTGTAACAGTCTGTCTAATAAACAAATAAAGACAAAGGTAAGTACTCTAACATCCCCCTTTATTACATTATTTGGGTAATGTAATAACTAATAGCTATACTAAACTACTAACATCCCCTTACATTATTTTGCAATACAAAGTGAGCTGCGAAACAATTCAAATTTGACACGTCCAAGTGCCTTAGTGAAAATGTCTGCAACTTGAGCATCGATGGGAATGTGCTGAAGTTGAATTCAGTGCTTTGGAACTTCCTCTTGAATGAAATGACATTGTGTGTCAATGTGCTTTGTTTTTTCATGATGGACTGGATTCTTGACGAGGTTCAGAACACCTTGATTGTCGTAGAACAAGTGTATTGGAGATTTTGATGGATGGCCCATACTTGTCAGAATGTGATGTAACCATATCACTTCACACACAGCTTCATGTGCGGCGTGATATTCTGCCTCTGTTGAAGAAATAGCAACCACCTGTTGCTTCTTGTTGTGCCAAGAGACAGGACCGGATCCCAGATGAAAAATGTATCCAGAAGTTGACTTGCGATCATCAAATGATCCGGCATAGTCAGAGTCCGTGTATCCTTGCAAGAAGAATTTGTTGTTCCTCTTGATTCTAGGCCATATTCTATAGTACCACGGACATAGTGAAGAACACATTTTTCTGCTTTCCAATGAGTAATCTTAGGCTCCTGCATGAACCTCGAAAGATAGTTTACAGCAAATATGAGATCTGGCCTAGTATTGGTCAGATATATGAGACTCCCAATCAACTGTCGATAGAGAGTGCCATCTACCTGAGGTGAGTCATCATATTGCGATAATCGAAGTCCATTCTCCATAGGAGTTGCCATTGGCTTGCAATCGATCATGCGATATTTATCAAGCAATGTCTTGGCATAATTTTTCTGAGACACTTTGATGGTGTGCTCCTTCTGGCTGAATTCCAGACCAAGACAGTAATGGAGAAGTTCAAGATCTGTCATCTCAAAAGATTTGCACAAGTTTCTTTTGACAGTAGAGATCATATCTTCTGAACTCCCTGTAATGAGCAGATCATCCACATAGAGTACAAGCAACACTATCTCAGAACCCTGTTTCTTGAAATAGAGGTTTGCATCTGACGGACATCTCTTAAATCCATGCTGCATTAGGTGATTGTCCATTTTTATATACCAAGCTCGAGGAGCTTGTTTCAGACCATACAAGGATTTGACCAATTTGCAAACTTTCTGCTGTTGGCCTTCCACTTCAAATCCTTCAGGCTGAGTCATATAGACTTCTTGGAGATCACCATTAAGAAAGGCACTTTTGACATCCATTTGGTGAACTTTCCACCCATATTGTGCTGCCATAGCACACATAACCCGAATTGTGGTCATCCGAGCAGTAGGTGCAAAATTTTCTTCATAGTCGATGCCTTCCTTTTGAGCATAGCCCTTTGCAACAAGTCGGGCCTTATGCTTATCAATTGTTCCATCTGCCTTGTACTTGACTTTGTATACCCATTTGCAGCCAATAGGTTTCTTTCCATGCGGCAGATCAACAAGCTTCCAAGTTTTATTCTTCATCAGAGACTCATACTCTGTATCCATAGCGGCCTTCCACTGAGGCTCACTGAGAGCATCTTGCACTGATGCAGGTTCAATACTATCTATGGTAGACATGAATGCCCTGTCATCATCAATATCCATATCCTCAACTTCTCTACTTGGAGTCACAGAAAGTTCCTCAAAAGATTGACAAAGATCATCAACCTCACCAAAAAAGGTTCACAGAAATGCTTATTCAATTGATTAACAAAGATCATCAACCTCATCAACGAACCATTTCCTCAGGTCTATAAAATTGTGAGTCTTCTCACCCCAAAAAAATAATAGAGTAGGAGCATTTGGAGCAATGGAGTGCTACCGAATTACATCCTCATCCCTCACTTGTGCTTCTTACATCCTTGATCTCTCTTTTGGAAGGGAGGTTATTGGGTGAACATTGGAAGCGCAATCTGGACCTATAACCCAAATATTTTGCCACAATACCCCACCCAATTTTTTGACACAACCCCCTAGGAGGTTTTGGACCCATCCCAAGTGGATTGGTGTCGAAACCAAGCCCCAAATGGTGGGCGTCCTACCCCCGGGCGCCCCCCGCACTGCTACAGTCCTAATTGCCCCACCCTAGAGTGATTAGAAATCTATAGCATATTTCCTTACTATTTATTTTGCATTTTATCTTATGTCATTCATATATACTACTATTCAAATTTCATGCCATTCTAATGAGTTTTGACTGTGTTTTCATTGTTTTTTGCCTTCACTAACACATAGGGAGCATCATCAGATATAGGGTGATCAGGGCCAAATATATAGAATCCCACCTTCTGGGTTGTCTCAAAATGCCATATTTTGCCTAACCCCAACTTTGTAGGTGTTTTGGAGGCCTCTGGATAGGAAATTTAGGAGGTTGCTTTTTGACATTTTATGACAGTCCTAATCATCCCACCCCGAAGCGATTAGAAATCTATAGTAGATTTCTTGACTGTTCCTTTTTTAGTATGTACTTGATAGTGTTTACATGCTTTTGTACAAATTTCATCTTATTCTAACATGTTTTTATTACTGTTTTACTTATCTCATGCATGCATTAACCAGAGGCCTTGGGGATTGCATATTTCTCTTCATTCGTAGGTGCTACTAATCGTTTGTTATTTCTTTGAACATAGGATCTCAACACAAAAGGGGCAGCAAGGAACTACAGATGCATTCATGCAAGTAGTAGTGATGTTTTGCCCACCCATTTCAAATGTGAGCACACGAAAGATCTCGAAGGGAAGCGTACCATCCGTGGTGTAACAAAGCTATATCTAACGCTCCTAGCTCCTAAAAAGGAAGGAGATGTATTGTAACCTGGTATCAAAGTAAAATTAATAAAAAAGAGGGCTGCACTTTACATTTGCTTTATATCTCATTTCAGTTCGTTTGTTTTCCCCTTTTCATGCACTTTAGTCCTTTGTTCATTTGGAGGACTTAGCGTTTTGTATGCTTTTGTTTGCACCCGCACCCGGTATGCCTATGGGCTTTCGTATCCTCGTGATTTCAATCCTATATATCAATTGACACAAAAAACTCATTAGAAGGTTTGGAATGAACATATTCTTCCCATTTCTTCCAAGAATCATAGTAATCATCTTCCAAAATCAAGTTGTGACGCTCAATTACTTCTTCATATTTTGATTCATCAACATGTTTATCATCCAATTCATCTTGACCTTCCTTAGATGGTTCAATTATTTCCAAAAGTGGGTTGTTTATTGAATTTAAATTTGTAAGGCTATCATAATCCAAATTAGTAACAAATGATTCAATTTTACCACAATTTGGAAGGTGTGGATATTCTTGGCCATTAGTTTCAACAATATCATCCAAAGTGTCTTCCGAGAACAAGTGGTAAAATTGTGTTATGTCTTCGAATTCATTTATTGATTCTCTTTCAAGATTACTTTCAACCACTTTTGATGACCTAGAGGCTTCTAAAAGGGGATCAATTTTTACATCTTGTTCCAAATAGTTACCCCAATATTCCTTTACGAGTAAACATGACCAAATCATATCCTGATGGGTTTGTTCATCTGAATCCTCATTTGTGGGTAATGATTCTAAATCCTTTCTTTCCCAAACAGAATGGTGATGATTTGATTCCAACTTCTTGTTACCCATCCATAAAATTTCTTCTCCAAAATCTCCGTGCTCTTAAGGACATTCTGAATAGGCATTTACTTTGATGTAAGTCACATCTAGACTTCTTCTATCATCTAAAGGAGCATAACATGAAATATCATTAATATTAGCATCATGAATTTTCTTCCTAGGATGATTTGGATGCATACATTGATGTGCTCATTTTCATAATGGAACCACGTCTCTACTTACTTTCTTAACCAACTTATTTTGATCTTTTATTTTTGACACAGGATCCTTGGGTTGGGTGGTAGTAGTAGGATTAGTTGGATTGATATCAATCGGTAAAGCCTAACCAGTTGTTGCAATAGCTCCATGAGTGACCACATGATTATCTAACCATGGAGTGGTTGGATGGATAGATGTACTCATATGATTGCATGTGGAAGCATAAGTAGGTATGGTAGGATAAAATTGATTATGGGGCAAAGTGTTTGACATCAAATTTTGTTGTACCCATGCTTGGTTTACCAGCGAGGTTTGATTGCAAGCCCCTAGTTGTCTTACCATATGCAATTGCTCCATACCATAACCTTGTGGCCTTAATTTTTGATCTACAATCATAGCTTTCGTGTAGGCCAAGGTAAGATTAGTAACCAACAAATTCATCCTAGTGAACATGACAAGCAAGGGATCCAATACCCCAAAGTATATTTGAAGAGCACCACTCTCCTAAAAAGTATGGAAAGCAATAAATATTGCATAGATCTTTCAAAATATCATGTTGAATACTCTCATTGGCTCATTATGCTCCTTCTTACAAAAATCAAATTTTTGATAAAGCATGACAAGATCAATGGGTAACCTAGATTGATTGATAAAAGCAGTTTCCAATTGGGCCTAGGACGTAATAGAGCTAGTGGGTAAATTGATGTACCAATCATATGCCACCTCATCTAGGCTCCAAGAAAAAAATCTACATTCCACATCCTCGTGTTCGATATTCCACATAACTAGGATATCCACATAGGACTAAATGTTCTCTTTGGCTACTATTGTCCCATTGTGCTTAAATTTGGGCAAAAGTTTCTCTATGCTCTTGGGTAATTCATGAAAATATCCACTAATGTTCAAAGGATTACCATGTACCCCATACCACTTTCCAGTATTTATGGACAAAGAATAACTTCAAAACCAATTTGTTATTCAAATAATGATTTATTACAAATAACTATGAAATGACTAACCAATCTCAAATGTTTAACATATGAATAATCATGTTAGCATCAACCAAAAGATATGCATCCATTAAACCATGAAATTTAAGAACATTCTCAAATTTGTAACATGTTAGCATTAATGCTTCATAAAAAATAGAGAATGTTAGAATTAAATGAAGGCAATCATATGGAAACAAAACCTCGTTAGTCAAGACCAATATTTTTAAATAAATGTTTCAAGTAGCATGAACAATTTAGCATCTAAATATCAATAAATGGATCAATTCATATCCTCCTAGATCCCAAAGTGTTGAGTTCTAGAGGAAGCCAAAGATGCTAATCAAGTGAACTTGAAATATTTAGCAATTAAAATTCTTGAGTAACCATGACCAATCCAAAAGCGTTAGACAAATGAATACTAATTCATGAATTGCTTAGCATAAATAAAATAAGGTAAACCAATTCAGGTCCTCCTTCTAGCACCAAAATGTTGAGTGGTAATTTTACCCAATTGTGAAATTACACTCCCTTAGGGTTTGGATCCCAAAACCCTCTCTTGCAAAGAAGTTAAACAAAACAACTTCTCCAAGGTCTCCGCTATATTAGCATTTGCACATGTGTATTAGTAATCTCAATAAAGATATATCAATTTAATGCTAGGAACACCTTAGTGATTGCAAGTAACTTTAAACAAGGGGCATGTGTTAGTTTATTTTACCATGCTACTTTAATGATTGTTCATGAAACCAAAACAAAAGTAAATGTGAATTGGCCCTCATATGACCATGATGTAGTACCTTAGTTCCTTTTATCTTGAGGATTTTAAGGTAGATTTTATCTTCCCTTATTAAGTGGATTTTAAACAAGTATTATCTTGTATTAAATCCTACTTTAAGCATGGAAATGAAGATTAAAATCTATATATTTATGTGAATCCGAAATAATGAAAGGCTCATTAAATATTGCTTCTTATCATGAAGATAAAGATAGCCTTTGATATGATTAATAAACTATCACTCTTTGGTGAAATTAATTTTCACAAAGAGACAATAATTTATAGCCTTAAAATAAGGGCTTTAAAATTTCATTTAGTTATCCCTCTTTTATGAAATAATTTTCGTAAATAAAAATAATTTAATGCTTTTAAATAACAACCTTCAATGTAGTGCAAAATTACCTCTCTTTGATAAAATCAAAATTTTTATGAAGAGAAGGCAATTTAATATTCCCAAAATGGTAGCTATGAAATGTCATTAAAATTTACCCCCCTTTGATGAAATTGAAATTTTCATAAAGGGAAGTTCATTTTATGCTTGCAATTGAAATATAAAACTGAAAAAATCAGATTTGGCCTCAAAATGAAAATTTTGAAATTTCAAAATTTTAAAAATCTACAATAAAATAGCAACTTTAACTAATTTTTAAAAATTCGAAATGAACCCAGAGAAAAAATGTCTAAGTGCAAAATGAAACTTTGAAGTATGTTCTATGCATCCGTGCAATTATTTTTAAATTTTGAATTTTTTTTTAATTTTTATTTTAATGCCTGAAAATTAAAAAAATATGCAAAAATAAAGTTAGAAAAATAAAAAAAAGGAAAAATGAAAAAGAAAAAATGTTGCATCTCTTAACATCTCCAAAAACCTTGAAGGCATGAATATTCTACACAGAAAACCGACATTAACGTTACCCTATTATGCAGTCGAACAATTAATGTGGTGTGAGCTTCTAAGGAATGGGTGCAATAAAATGAAAATAAAAACAGATTAACCATTAAAATGCATAAAATATGTCATATCTCCATTATATTGCATCAAGAAAGGTATTCAATGGTCACAAAATATGTACAAAATTACAGCCCCTAAATAGGCATAATGTGGGAAAAGCAGTCTAGCAATTTGGCAAACAATATTAAGAAATTTGGCCCAACATGGTGCAACCAGGTCCCAAAACATCCAACCCAAATGGAAGGAAAAAAAAATTCAAAATATGTGGTGTGGCCATTGCTCTTAAATCTGCAACTCTGTTTTTAAACAGTTTCCAACCCCTGCAATAGCCTTCACTCCTATTTTTAAAGTTTCAAAAAAAATGTCTATTTGCTTCCTCTTATTGGATGGGAGATTGTTCATTTATTTTTCCTATTGAAGTTTCGATTCATTTTCTTCTCCTTCTCTGTTTTGTTCCATCTGCATGCCTATTCTTTCGTTAGATTCTCTAATGCCTTAGTATTCACTTAAAAATATTTTCAAACCACATATTTCATTATTTAACATGTGTCCTTCGTTTAGCATTTCATAGACAGTTATGCATCGTTTATGGCCTTTTATAAAGACTACATAATTTTTTGTGCACATACCAAAACTTATCCATATGCTATTATAAAGAACTACACAATATATTAATGTTGCCCTGCAGACTTTGGGTCATGTCATTTATTTTTTTATATAAGTGTCGAGGATTCCCCTTTGCGCCTTTATATTAAAAAATTATTTACACCTAGTGTTTTCGTGACCCGTGGTCTCGTCATATGGGAAAGCAGCCATCATACATGCCACATAGGCATTATCTCGATGGCCACTTTCTTTGATTAAATGACTATGGCTTGAAAATAGTCTTTATCTTCCTTGGTAATCTTCTGTGTCAGGCACTATTTCACCTTATAGTGTCTACAGGATCCCTCATCGTACTACCAACATGATACCAGATCATAAAAGCTTTACACATTTTATGATTCTGATAATTGTTGCTATGTGACCATCTATCATCATGCCAGAGATTTGATCATCTGCCCCCTGAATCTACTTGAAGCTATGTTAAAGTTTTATGTATGTTAAAGTTTTATGTCTGCTATCTTGTGGGCCCTTCGATCAACGTTGCTTCATCCCCATTGATTGTGGGATCCATTTACTACCGATTTTTGATGGGATTTTATGAGGTGATCCCTATCGATGTATCCACATCCCCATCCTCTGATGTATCCAAATCAAAGTGCTACGTTCCTCCATTTTTCAAGCTGCATTGGCCACGTGGTCCTCCTATTTGAACCCCTATCTTTGTTTTACAGGTTGTCCAAGTCATTGCCACGTATGATATCTAGATCCCTGCATGTCATTCATTACCAAGTATGGTCACCATTGCTAATACACATAGATCCCCTTTCCAGCCACACTATTTAATCCATCGTCGACCTAATGTTCACCGACATCGCTATTTATTCCTGTCAATCTACTCACAAAACCTTAAATATCCACTACATTGGTTCCCATATGGCACTGTGGTGGTCCTTGTTGAACAACTCCAATGAGAATGATTAAACCCTATGGTACTTCTCTGATTCGGCTTGATTATTCGACACTTGATGCATGCATGTCTGTCAAAATTCTCCTCATGAAGTCATGCCATGCTTTCCATCACTCGAAAATAATGCCTCCATGTTGTCGATCTCACATTTTCCAAATGGTAGCTCACGTGTTCTTCCTCAAAGCCACATAAAAATTCATGTCTTCTAGCAGTCCACATAATTTTATATTAGTCGAAACTACCTTTGATTCTGCTACACATCCCATCAACCGAAGTTATTTTTTATGAATGCACTCCCCCTAGATGACTTTCAAACTGGTGTGCCATGTCAGGTATTAGTCTGTGATGCATAGTGTTGTTGATTCGTATCTTCTATACCACTTTGGTCGCTACCACTATGGATACTGTGTATCTCTGGCTTGTCTATTTTTTTGAGCTCAAAATTCTCCTTTGACACCTATGAACTGTGCTACTCTATGGCCTAATCATATGCCACGTCAATGAGTGCATCAAGAGCCATCTCGGTACTTCATTTACTATGGGTCCATGTACTTCAAGAGTGCCCATTCGTGATGCCATGTATTGGGCCGTTATGCCATTGATCGTCGGTCCAAGTAAAACTCACCGTGTTGCACCTACATGTGACAAACAATATTAGAATCCCCTTTATAAAATTTAAATATAATCTACTTTATATAAAAGCCTTTTTAACATCCATGTTATCTTATCATACTTATGTTATATTATAACATAATATAATATAGTATGATATCATTTATTTATTTTTTGTATATATTTTATTTTATTATTATTATTATATAATTGAAATATATAATAATAATACCTTTTTATTATATTTTTATTTGTTGTTAAATCTATATATGAAAACATATATATAGATTTACATTTTATGATTTATGATTTAAATCACCTTATTTCAAAAGCTGGGATTATTGAAGCTTCAAATGAAATAATAAAAATTCATTAAAATCCACATTTGAAAACCAAAATATAAAACAATAAAACAATGAATCCAAGAAAACTACAACATCAAACCCTCAACCTCTGATCAACACCTCAAGACTCACTTTTTACAAGACAACGAGAGGGTACCATCAAAAAGGAACATAAACACTCTCCAATAAAAATGCAAGACACTAAAACTATGATTCTAGTCAAACTCAAAAACGAACTTCTTTCAAGAAGACAAGAAGACTTTTCGACTTGAGGAACATAGGAGAACGCATGGTGAGCTCGTGACTAGGGTTTTATTAACATGCTTACCCAAAGACACTCAAAATCCCAAAATCAAAATTTTAAAAAGTGGGTCCCCAAGCTTTGGCACTAGTTGTGGAGCAGCCATAATAGTTCCTCAATTTCATGTGCCTAGGCCACCCCCTGATGAGGGTCAAAGTTCTAATGGTTCTAGGGTATGATATACCAATGTTTCATTTTGTGGTATACTTACCTAGTGACTGAGTATGCCAGTTTTTATTGTGGCATACCATTCAATCTTATGTACTTTTATGTACCTTTTTGTGAGAGTAATACCATACTACGATTTTTATTTTGTTTTTATGTGTTATGATAATGCAAAATATTTTTGTTGTTTTTGACAATCCTACATAATCATGATTATGGTCATGTTTTGATTTTTGATGCACACTTTTTATCATGCTTAATCAGGATATTGATTATAAGAAAAAATAAATTGTGACTTGATGTAGTGTAATGTAATGTGATTTGATTTTTGTAGAAAATATAGTTGATGCTTTTATAGAAAAGTGTGAGAAATATATCCTTGCAATTTTGATCAATCAACAATAGACCTCAAGGATGTGTGCTTGTGTATGACCGTAAATGGAGGATTCCCATCACATTGGTCATGAAGTGGATCCTGTGTGAGGTTTTGTTGTTATGCTGACATCGAAGGGTTATGATCCAAAAGTAGTTTGATATTTGTTGATTGAAAGTGATATAGTTGGTGATAAGTAATGTGTGATCTTAAGATTAATTTTAATTAAAATTTAAGAGAAGTAATGTGTAATATGGATGATTGAGCACGTAAATGGAATAGAGGACTTGCACTAGGCATAAGATTCCTAGTTCAAAATAAATATAAGAACAATATTACTAGGGTTATCTAATGCCATCATTGCGAAGTATTTATGTAACTACATGACTAAGCAATTATGTATAATCGATGTAAATTTTTGTATATGATAAGAATTCATGTAATATGATGAAATTAATTCTTATAGTGACTTCAACTAATAAAAACTCATGGAGAATCTTGGTCATTTATAAAATGAAATCAAGTTTATCAAGAACCAGTGTGTGATTTGTGCATTCATTTTCCATCTTGATCTTGATTATGATGCAAAATATATTGAGGATCAAATGTGTGTGCTTATGAAGTTCATTTACCAATTTTGAGTAAGGTAATGATGCAAACCAACTTTAATAACCATTGTGTGTGTAAATGATGAATTCATTTACAATGATTTTATGCATGGTTAGACTTAACCACTTTGTAATACCAGCCACCAAAAGCTAGTGTATCCATAAGTGGACATTGGTCTATAGAAAATAAGGTCATTAATATGATAGACATGTCACCATGTGTAAGACTACCCCATTGCCAAGAGAGTTTCATTAAATCCATTGTTGTAATGGAGATCACCCCATGATTTTTTGAATAGCTAAGGATTCCAAGGATTCAAGCTCATTACCCCCTTATTTTCTTTTGATTTCTTTTATTGGGGATTCTTGTTCATTTTTGAACAAGGGGATTTTTATTTGCTTTCGTGGTAAAAGCCACTTTTCTTTTTCTTCTTTTTTATTTTTATTTTTATTTATTTTTTATCTTTATAGGGATACTTGCTTGTTTTTGTGGAAGAGTAAGGGATTTATTCGGGTAGGGAGAAGTGTTACACTCCAAACATGAAGAGTCGGCTATATTATCCAATTGTGTAAAATTCATTATATATGGGTTCATAATAATTTAATTGAAGGATCATCTCATATCTTTTATTTTATTCATCTGCGTTTGCGCAAGGGTGTGCCCACCTTAAGTGGCCGTTGATTTATTCCATTCGTTTCACTGCATTTTCTTATTGTCAACTTCGTTCGTATTTGATTTCGGTTTATTATTTTATCTTGCAAGTTTCTGGAACAGAAGGATAGAAATATCCTTCCAAGTGGTATCAGTCTAGCCGATCCCGGGAGCGCTTGCGTATTTGGAGTCAACAAATATTACTGCCGCCGTTCGTCTCTCTGTCCTTTCATTTCGTTTCCTCTTCGTTTTCGTTCGCCTTCGTCTCCGTTCGTTCGTTTTCGCGCACAGCCGATTAACACAGCAGGTCCCGAATTATCCCATTATCTTTCATAGCCAAAACCAAAACCAGGTGGCCTGGCCGTTACCACAGCTTCGTCTAGGAGCTTAGATCCACCGGCGCAGTCTGAATCTGAACGCAAGCAGAGTGAAAACGCACGCAGTCCAGCCAAACTATCGCCAGCGTCGTCAACCAATCAAAATTCGTGTTTAATTTTTCTAAACGGGCAAGCTAAGGTTTTTGCGATTAATATTTCACTGACGTCATCCGTCGGATTTCTGTTTTGTGGTATTTATCCCACATTCGGGATACAGGGTGCAACTCGCGGTTTAACTAGCCATTGTCACACCTTAAACGGTGTGACCTCGGTCACATACTAGTTGCTCCTTCGCGTGGTGTCTTGGCGTCTGTTCCTCTTGTGGTTCGGTCCGTGCGTGGTCAGCTTGGGTGGTTTTGTCGTGTCGTCTGGGCGTCTGTTGTCCGGTTCGTAGTGTTGCGTGTCGCCAGCGTGTCCTGTCAGGTTCGGTTTGGTTCGTGTCGTGTGGTTCGCAGTGTTGCGTGTCGCCAGCGTGTCCTGTCAGGTTCGGTTTGGTTCATGTCGTGTTGTCCGGTTCGTAGTGTTGCGCGTCCTCCCACGTGTCCTGTCCATCACGTCGCCTTGTGTCCATGCCGTTCGAGGTCTATCCGTCGTGTTCCCCGCGTCCTCGTCCCTGGTCGCAGTCCTTACGCAGTGTTGTGTCACGTGTTGCTCGGGTTGTATCCATTGAGTCTCGGTCTTATGAGTCGTGTCTAGTGTCCTCGGAGCACACAACATCAACTTTCGCGCCGCAGTTGGAGTGGCAATTAAGGCGGAATCAACACCAAATTTTTTACCAAAAGATAACCAAATTTTGCAGAGCAAGGATTACTAATCCGGAAGGTGTAAGCAGTGCATGAGTAAAAGCTGGACCAAAGGACCTGACGGTCGATTATCAAGCTCGAAAAATAACAACACAAGAAGACCTAATCGCAGCCCAGGTACAAAAAATTCTCTTTCTCCTTTTAAAATTGGTAGTTATAATCCACACCATCCACTAGTAGATCCTATGGCTAATAATCCCTCCCCAACTCACGAAAACATCCCGCAAGGAAACTCAAGTAACTCAGCCATGTCTGATAGAGAGTCTCTTCGATGCTTACTCGAGGGTATGAACGAAATGGGTATCCTCCTAAAAGACCTTGTGAAAGCACAAAAACAACCTAATCCTAATACTAATCCCCAAAATCACTCCCATGCCCAACGGAATGAAGAAACTGTCGATCCTAATGATGATTGGGAACAAAAACAGGGTGATTCGGATAATTACAGGGATCCCTATCAAAGACAGCGGTATAACCAAAATCAAGAAAGGGACACGGGTTATCACCAACCAAGAGGCCCTAATATTAATTTTCCATGAATTGATATGCCCACTTTTGAAGGTCATGATCCTCGTGGTTGGTTAGCCAAAATGGAAGGCATCCTTGACTTATATCAAATTAAGGAAATTGATAGAGTTCCTTTCGCTGCATCAAAATTAGGCACTGAGGCCTACCAATGGTTTGTATGGCTTAAACGAGAGAATGAAGCTATTATTACTTGGAGAAAATTCACTACCTCTTTTTTAGAAAGATTTGACGACGGAGCTACATCATCCTACACAGTAAGATTGTTATCTCTTAAACAAAAAGGGTCAGTTAGTGAATTCGTTTCGGAGTTTACCAGTTTACTACCATACACTTCAGACCTTAGTCCCGACACAGTGGTAGGTGCCTTTCGCAATGGTTTGAAAGAAAGTATTCGAGTGGAGGTAGACATGCACGATCCAACCTTGTTGAACAGTTGTATAAGAATAGCCAAGTTGGCCGAGAAGAGACATCAGTTGTCTGCACGACGGGAAACATATAGTCGTCCTTCATATCGCAACAATTCCTTTCGTAGAAATGATCAACCATCAAGATATTTTTGCTATAAATGTCGCACTCATCACCCCAGGGAACAAGCTTGTGCCCAAAAACAAAACTTTCATATTGAAGGTGATCATTGTGAAGGAGAAGAAGATGAACCTTACCAATCAGAAGAACCTATGCCAGAAGACCTACCGTGTACTATAGACGAAAAAGAAGAGGATACAATGGCAATTTCAGTGCATGCTCTCATGGGTTTAACCGCCCACCATACCATCAAGGTACCAGGATTTCTTCGCCAGAAAAAGGTGAATGTGCTAATTGATTCTGGTAGCACCCACAATTTTATCGACATCAAAACAGCAAAAGCTTTGAATTTATTCATTAACTCTTCCAACAAAGACAAATTCCAGGTTCTAGTGGCCAATGGGGTGAACGCACAATGTGTGGGTCGCACATCTCAAGTTTCCATAAATATGGGAACTTATACCTGGTTAGGATCCCTTTTTGTCATGAATTTAGGGAACTCTGATGTCATTTTGGGTGTTGAATGGTTGGAAACATTAGACACGGTTAGTTTCAACTTCAAAAAATTATTTGTGGAATGGAAGGAAAATGGACGAGTCATTCGCTTACAAGGCATTACTACTCCTCCATCACAAATGGTGAGCTCTCATAGTATGGAGAAGATGTTAAAAAAGGGTGGATATGGTTTTATAGCTCAAATTAATTGTTTGGAAAAACAATCTTCAGCAACTTCGGATATTATTGCACCTGAGTTACAAGATATTATAACACATTACGAAGAGGTTTTCCAAGAACCTCAAGGATTACCACCTAAACGATCTCATGATCATGCCATCCATTTGATGCCAGGGAGTGTCCCACCTAACAGTCGTCCTTATCGCTATCCTCAACCACAAAAGACAGAAATCGAACAGATCGTTCAGGATTTGTTGGATCATGGAGTCATTCGTCACAGCACTAGTCCTTATTCCTCACCTGTAGTCCTGGCTAGACGAAAAGATAACTCTTGGCGTATGTGTCCTGACTTTCGTTCTCTCAATAAACTCACTATCAAGGACAAATTTCCTATCCCTGTCATAGATGACCTATTAGATGAGTTGCATGGGGCAAAATTTTTTACAAAATTAGACCTTCGCTCTGGCTTTCACCAAATCCGTGTTAGAGAAGAAGATATTCCCAAAACGGCCTTTCGTACTCATGAAGGTCATTACGAATTTTTGGTCATGCCTTTTGGTCTCACTAATGCACCATCCACATTCCAAAGTCTCATGAACCAAGTGTTTCGTCCACTCCTCCGTAAGTTTGTATTAGTTTTTTTTTGATGATATCCTCATATACAGCAAAACATGGACGGACCATT
The DNA here is from genome assembly GCA_028583015.1 of Wollemia nobilis. Lineage (NCBI taxonomy): Eukaryota > Viridiplantae > Streptophyta > Pinopsida > Araucariales > Araucariaceae > Wollemia > Wollemia nobilis. The sequence goes on from JAQPPZ010017052.1 coordinate 12,084,325, forward strand.
TACATCATGTGGATAAAGCCCTTCACATTCTACACAAAGAAAAATTATTTGTTAAACGCTCCAAATGTTCATTTGGTGTTCAAGAAGTCGAGTATCTTGGTCATATAGTTTCACATGAGGGTGTCAAAGTCGATCCCAATAAGATTAAGGCAATTCAAGAGTGGCCTTTACCTAAAACCATCAAGAAACTTCGTGGTTTTTTGGGTCTCACGGGCTACTATCGCAAGTTTGTACAGAATTATGGTAAGATTGCAGCACCTCTCACGACACTCACAAAAAAGGATGCTTTTCGTTGGTCGGAAGAGGCTACTCTAGCTTTTGAAGCTCTTAAGCAAGCCATGTGTACAACCCCAGTATTAGCAACTCCCAATTTTCACAAACCATTTATTATCGAATGTGATGCATCAGGAACAAGAATTGGGGCTATATTAATGCAAGAAGGTCATCCATTGGCATTTGAAAGTAAACAGCTTTCCGAAAAAAATTTGGGAAGATCAACATACGAAAAAGAAATGTTGGCTATTCTTCATGCAGTAGAAAAATGGAGACACTACCTAATCAGTAGCCGCTTCATTATAAAAACAGATCATAGTAGCCTCAAGCATTTTTTGGAGCAAAGGTTTTCTTATCCAGAACAAAATAAGTGGTTAACCAAACTTCTGGGCTATGATTTCGTTATCGAATATAAGAAAGGGAAGGAAAATATAGCCGTCGATGCGCTGTCCAGAAAATATGAAGATGAAGTAGTCATTAATGCTATTTCAGGTCCTTGCTCCCAATGGGTAACTCAATTACAAGTTGAATGGTTGTCCAATAGTGAAACTGCCCAGATAATTCATGAATTATCTATAGGGTCTTCCAAACACCCTTTGTTCTCTTATGAAGATAACATCCTCCGGAAGAAGAACCGCATTTACATTCCACATAATTCAGAACTCAAATCAAAGATCCTCGACGAATCACACGCTTCTCCATCAGCGAGACATTCAGGATTTTTGAAGACATATTTAAGGGTCAAACAATCATTTTGTTGGAAAGGATTAAAAGCGGAAGTCAAACAATGGGTAGCGAGAATGTGAAGTTTGCCGGCGCAATAAAGGAGAAACGAGTCAAATCACCGGGATTATTACAACCTTTACCCATCCCTGAACGACAGTGGGAACATATATCCATGGATTTCATTGAAGGTCTTCCAAAATCAGAAGGCAGGACAGTAATCTTCGTCGTCGTAGACCGGTTATCCAAATATGCTCACTTTCAGGCTTTACAACATCCATTTTCCGCAAGCAAGGTGGCAAAGGTATTTATGGATTCAATTTTCAAATTACATGGTATGCCAAAAAATATTGTAAGTGATAGAGATCCCATTTTTACTAGTAACTTTTGGAGGGAGTTATTTCGCCTTAGTGGTACCAAATTGAACATGTCCATAGACAGATGGTCAAACAGAAGTAGTTAACAAATGTTTGGGTACGTACTTAAGATGTTTTGCTCAAGATAAACAATACCAATGGAGCCATTGGTTAGCATTGGCAGAATGGTGGTACAACACTTCTTACCATTACTCAATTAAGATGTCTCCATTTGAAGCATTGTATGGCACCAAACCTCCAGCCATTGCAGATTACGTCCAGGGATCATCCAAGGTAGCCAAAGTGGATGATTGGTTCCAACAAAGGCAGTCTACACTCACCATCCTCAAAGAGAATTTAGTCCAAGCACAGAATCGTATGAAACAACAACAAGACTTGCACCGATCAGAAAGAACCTTTAATATAGGTGATTGGGTGTTCCTAAAGCTGCAACCTTACAAACAATCCTCGTTAAGGTTAAAGTCCAGCCAAAAGTTGGCTCCACGATTCTATGGTCCCTACAAAATTGTGCGCCGCATTGGAGAAGTAGCCTATCAATTAGAGCTACCTACATCATCACGAATACACCCAGTATTTCATGTTTCATGTCTCAAAAAAGTAATTGGTCAGAAAGTACAAAGTCAATCAGACTTACCAGTGCTCGATGAGGAAGGACGCATACATCTCCAACCTGAAGATATACTACAACATAGAATCCGAAGACTAAGATCACGTCAGATTCAAGAATTTCTCATTAAATGGCAAGATTTACCAGAGGAGGATGCCACATGGGAACCTGAAAGTATCTTCCAGACATTTCCAGCTTTGAGGACAAAGCTTTCCGAGGAGGGGAGTCATGTTACACTCCAAACATGAAGAGTCGGCTATATTATCCAATTGTGTAAAATTCATTATATATGGGTTCATAATAATTTAATTGAAGGATCATCTCATATCTTTTATTTTATTCATCTGCGTTTGCGCAAGGGTGTGCCCACCTTAAGTGGCCGTTGATTTATTCCATTCGTTTCACTGCATTTTCTTATTGTCAACTTCGTTCGTATTTGATTTCGGTTTATTATTTTATCTTGCAAGTTTCTGGAACAGAAGGATAGAAATATCCTTCCAGGAAGCTTGTTATTTTGTCAATTCTCAACATTCTAGACCATGCACATAATAGGATAGCAAGGAAAACCTTTCAATTAAGGAGCTAGGACTACTATGGAGCATCGTATTTCCTAGTGTAACAATCATTTTTAAGATGTGTAAGTGTGTTTTGGTTCAAAAGTGGCAAAATCGATTTCCAAAACTTAAAATTTTCTTAATTAACAATAATAATTTTGATTCAAGAGATATTTTTAATCAATATCAAGAATAAATAATTTATTAAAATTTGAATCTTGGGAGTGGTTCAAGGTAAAATTTGAATTACTTTAAAGAAAACCAATATTGACTATGAATCTTAACAACATCGGTCTAATATTTAAATGATATAATAACTGGATGTGACTATATGTCATACACAATTGGATCAAAACTCATTAAGGATGTAGGTTAAATGTAGCTATATGAAATATGATTTATATGAGATGGTTGTGATTATAAACTAAACTATATGCAACAAATATTGTATGTACAAAATATATGATGACTATGTACAATGGTGAAACATGATTTTATGCATAATACATTTTAAGGTGCATTATGTTCATTGGCTCCTTAAGATATTTACCATCTAAGGTAGCCAAATGGTATGCACCTGATCCAAATTTAGTAGATATGATAAATGGGCCTAACCAATTTGGTTAAAGTTTTCCTTTAAGATCTGTTTGAGGATTGGTGTTTTTCTGATTTAATTTAAGTAGATCACTAACGTTAAAAGATATAGTATGAAATTTCTTTGAGTATGATCTTTTGATTTTGTATTAATAAGCATGAATATGCTCTAAAGTGTTTATTAACTTTTCATATAATAAATCAAGTTGACTTAGTCATCTAGCATGATATTCATCTCCTACTTCAGCATCTTGAATTAAAAGCCCTAAGGAGGATACTTCAAGCTCAAAAGGAAATACAACTTTGATGCCATATACCAAGACAAAGGGAGAAGCACCTATAGGGGTTCAAAAACTAGTCCGATAAGCCCATAAGGCTAGATATAATTGTATGTTCCAATATTGACCCAAATTATTAACCAATATTTTAAAGATTTTATTAGATACTTCAGCTTGGTCATTTCCTTGTGGATAGTAAGGAGTATACCATTTATGATAAATTTTATATTTTGCATAAATCTTTTGTATATCTTTATTTTTGAAGCAATTTCCATTATCAGAGATAAGTGTATAAGGAATACCAAATATACAAATGATTTGATTAAAAATAAATTTTGAGACTTGGGTTCCTGTGCGAGAAGCTAATGGCATGGCTTCTACCCACTTTGTAAAGTACTTAGTTGCTATTATGATGAACTTATGACCATCGAATGAGATCAGATTAATATTTCCAATGATGTCTAGTCCCCATTTTGAAAAAGGCCATGGGGAAGAAATGGCTTAAAGATATTTAGTAGGAGCATGAACAATATTTGTACGCCGTTGATATTTGTCACATTTATGCACATAATCATTAGCATATTTTTCCATGGCAAACCAAAAATAGCCCATCCATAGAAGTTTTTTGGCTATGGCACTACTGCTAAAATGACCTCCACAAGATCCATCATACACTTCACCTAGTGATTTTTGGAATTCATCTAGGTTGGGGCATCTTAGAAGGATACCTTCAAAAGATATTTTATATAATGTACTTCCTATGATTATGAAATTAAAAACTCATTTACACAAAATTCTATGTTGATTCCTATCTAGACCATCTGAGAATGAGCTATTTTGAATTAATTTAAAGATATATGCATACCATGGTTTTGATGATGTTTCTTAAATTGCAAAGAAATCCAGGGGTGCTAGGCAATATTTTAGTAAAGTGGGTTTCCAAAGTTGGTGAAAAATGATAGTAGCATGCTCATCATCCAATTCTAAAGGAATGAGAGAAGCAACTGCTACCATAGCATCCATAGAATGATTGCTAGTATGAGGGATAGCTTCAATAGTGACTTTCTCAAATAAAGAAATAAGCTTTAAGAAAAATTCTTTATAAGGATAAATTTTCTCATCTCAGGTTTGGTAGACATTATTAATTTGGTTTACCATGAGTTGTGAGTCTCCAAAAATAGACAGGATTTTAATATCCAAAGCTAAAGCTACTCATAGACAAAGAATTAAGGCCTCATATTCTACTATGTTATTTGTATAGGCAAATTGGAGTTTGAAATATAACATAATAAGTTTTTTTCTATGGAGAAACCAATATAATTCCTACACCTATGCCACTCATGCAACGGGACTCATCAAGAAACAAATACCAAGAGTCTAAAAGATCATCTTCTAAATCAAGGTATTCATATGGAAATTATATTGTTAAGGGATGATTAAATTCAATAGGGGCAGAGAAAATTTGGTCTACTATAACTTATTATTTTATGGATTTCTGACCAATAAATGTTAGGTAAAATTTTCTCAAAGCAAGAACCCATTTCGCTGCTCATCCTGATAAGTAAGGTCTACTCATAAAATATCGTAATGGATCAAATTTTGCTATGACAAATAGTTTTTAACTAAGCATATAATAGCACATGTTTTGTGTAGAGAACACAAACAACTAAGAAAATATTTTCTAGGGGTTTTTAATGAATTTCATAGCTTACCAAGGTTCTTCTTATGTAATAAATGACTCGTTCTTTCTTTTCCTCATCATGTTATGCTAACATTATTTCTTATGCAAGTTTTGAGGCAAAAATATACATAATAAAAGGGTGTTATGGTATAGAAGGAACAAGCACAGGTGGTGTAAGCAGGTATATTTGAGAGCTTCAAAGGCTTATTGAAATTCATCATCCCAATTAAAAAGGGTATCTTTATTAAGTAGCTTAAGAAATGGTTGACATTTATCTGCTAATTTATTGATGAAATGATGAATGGATTGAAGTTTGCCTTGTATATTTCTAAGCTCTATCAAAGTTTTTGGCAATGGCATGTTGATAATAGAATTTATTTTAATAGAATCTATACCTATGACTCGCATAAATACAACAAATCCCAATAATTTACTAGATTTTATCCCAAAAACACATTTATCCGGATTTATACAAGTATTCATAGAGCCTATTAAACACTCATCGTAGGTCAGGGATGTGATATTTCTTTTAATAGAATGAGCTATAATATCATTGAAATAATCATGCAAAATTTCATACATCATATCATGAAACACATATGTCATGCCTCATTGATAAGTTACCCTTGCATTCTTTAAACCAAAAGGCATTACTTTCCAACAGAAAGTTCCCCATGGTGTAATGAAGGTAGTTTTGGGTTGGTCCTTTGGTGCTATACAAATTTGATTATATCCTAAAAATCCATCTATAAGGGATAACATCCCACTTCCTACCATGAAGTTAATAATTTCATCCATGTTAGGGAGAGGGAAATCATCCTCGGGGCATGTGGCATTGATGTCCCTAAAATCAGTACATACTCTAATTTTGGTAACCTTTTTTTTGGATACTAAAACAACATTGGATATCCAATTAGAATATTTGATAGCTTGAATGAAGTTGATATATAATATATTTTGTAATTCTTCTTTAACCAACAAGGCTATTTTAGGATGCATTTTTCAAAGTTTTTGTTTTACAGATTTTGTGTCAAGAAAAACCACCAAATGGTGCATGACTACAGAAGGATCCAAACTAGGCATATCTACATATGTCCATGAGAATTTTTGTATATCTAATTTTTTCTTCTTTGCTCAAGCAGCTCCTATTTTAACCATGTAAGGATTGGCTTCCATTCCAATATTAATTTTCAAAATATTTTCTACCACAATGCTCAAATCCCTTTTGAAGTTTGGAGGAGCAGGTGAAAATACCATTTATTGAAGTTCTTCTAGGGATAATTTTGCTAATTCATATTTTGTAGTTGTTTTTTGACATGGTCTATGCATGGGATGGACCCATCAAAGAAGAAACTATTTTGCATGATTTCTTCATGAGGTGTCATAAAAGACATCTCCTTATACACACTCATCTAGAATGACAATTATTTTTGAATGGACCACCAAAAGCATATTATAAGATAAAATGGGAGATTTATTTCTCTTTTTAATATCTATCAAATACTTTTGATTTTCTAAATATTCACTATATGTGATCAGGTGATCATTCTCATTTAAGGGAAAAGGCTAAATTTTTTAGGGATATAGTCAATACCACATCAGGTAGGCCATTCCTCAACCATAAAAGTTTCACGTATGTCATTTTAAAAATAACCTAAACCTTTACCCTTATACCCCATGTCACGCATAATTTTCTTAGATTTTATATGCCTATTTGAGAAATAACATTGAGCAAAACTATTTTCATCAAAGATAAAGCTCATTTGCTTAATGTTAATTTTTTATAGAGAACTATAGACACCTAAAATACGTCATGTCGAGGCGACTACTCATATGGGACATGCTAGAAGACCATATGGAAGACCTTGGACAAATACCAAGGTATAGCAGTGGTTCTAACCACTCAATTAGGCAGTTTGGCCTAATCAGTGTTAGCCATGGTTGACACCCATGGTTAGCAGTGCTGACCATGCCTCAGAGCCATGGCTAGCAGCCAGAATTAGTTGGACCTTGGCCGATCCAAAATTGGTTGCAATGGCCAATTGGTTGTAGATCCGAGTGGTTTAGGGGTGGAAATATCCAGAAGTTTCCCTCCAACTACTCCAGCTGTCCATTCTTGATCTTGGCTTCCTCAAGAAGCTAAGACATAGCCCTCCTAGGTGCTATAAGAACCCCATCCAAAATGGGAGAGAGAGAGAGATGCATAGGAGAATTTGAGCGGTGAAGCCCTATCGAGTTCATTACTCACCTACTTGCATTGAGAGAAAGCTTGGTCATAAGCATTGAGAGATCAAAATGGTAATTCAAGCCATGGAGGTCCTAGGAGGCTAGGAGAGCCAAGAAACTCAATTACGCCAACTTCACATGCAATCTGAGCAATCCAACCACCAAACTAGTCAGAGGACACAGAGGTGACCCTTGACCATCAATTTGGTAGAGAGATTCAGAGATTCAACCCCTGAATTGGAGGGTAAACATATCTCAGGCTCAACCATGGCTGTCAACCATGGCTAATAGTGCTCACCGTGGGACAGAGCCACGATCAGGGTATTATCTCTGATTTCTCTATTTTCTAACCGTAGGATCTTTTTAACTTCATTAGATTAGGCATATTTCATGTTTATTTGCTTTGATAGAGACTTTGACTGATAGAATTAGAGGTTTTAGTCACTCTTCTTTCATTCTTGCAATCAAGATACTAATGGTCTTTTCCATGCTTTCATGCTTTCAAATTCATAATTGAGGCATTAGATAGATTGATTGATGTTTCCTTTATAGTCTTAATGGTAGAATTATCATGTTTAATGTAGTTTAACATGTTTCTTGCACTTTCTTGATTTCATGTTGCTATGACATATTTTGTACAATCTTCCTCCAAAAGCCTCATCAAGAGAGGCCTCCTTTATTACTGATATGCCTCTTGTTGTTTATTGCACGCAGGACTAACAGGGTTTTGACATGCAAGGCAACAAATACCTCTAATCATGGAGAAGAAGGTCATCTACACCTTGGAGCAGTTCGTGTCATCGTAGAAGGCATTGAAAGACACCTACCCTTGCGAGGGATCTTTCCTACTATAATTGTTGTATCGAATGGGTATCCCTAAGAGGGATGGATTTGTAACATGGATTGATTCAAATTAATGGAAGATACATTTCTTGTTATGTGTTATTTCTTGTCAATTTGTGTATGAATGCTCATTTTTATATGCTTTACAACCATTACAACATTAGGTGTTAGCCTTTTACAATGTTACAGAAGGTGATCACGATGGGAAATCCACATTAAATGCCATAGATCACTGATATTTGTGTTTTGTGATGTTAGGTGCTAGCCATTATTGACAGCCATGGTCAATAGTTGTAGCCATGGTTGACACCCATGGGTAACAATTGTAGCCACGCCACAGAGCCATGGTCAACAGTAGATAGGTCGTACAATAGAGAACTAAATCTTAATCGGATGTGGATCTGAGGTAGGACCCATATCCCACTGGTTTTCCTGTGTTATCTATCTATGTTTTTCTAGAATGTGTAAAATGCTAGCATAATTAGGGAATGCAATGAAAAAAGATAAAATGCATTGAGTCCCTAGGTCCTTTTTCTTAGGTTCCACTAGTCGCTGCTAGGAACAATGGACCTCTGAGTGTAGTCCGCCCTAGTCTCCAGTGGTCTAGGCCCTTTTTGTGTGTTGGTTTGCTTGTGTGAGGCCCAATCTAGTGGCCATCTCGTCATCATCGTTAGTGTGCATTTTATTTGAAAGTCATGTAGTTTAATCATGCATACTTTCTAAAATTAAACATTCCTTTTTGCATAGCATATAGAAGAATCATTTGAGTGTTGTTTTATGCATTTAATTTTCATGCAAAATAAAAGGAACCCCACACACCATGACACACTTAAATGCTAGTGAGTTGGAAGTCACATCCAACCACTAGTAGGGTTCAACGATGGTGGCAGTGATTTCCATCCGTTGGCCCAACTCCCTCGAACCTTTTGTTACTAGACCAATACCAACTCCAAGATCCATCCTAACCATGCAAAATAGCATGCATTCCTCTTTGGAGGGGTGTATCACTGTGCATGGGGTGTTGAGGTGAGGATCGGTAGGACCTGTGCTCCCTTCCGGGTGTGGGTTTCATCTCCACATTTTAGGGGGATTACATGACCTAGAGTTCATTGCCAGGTTGTCGAGCTATGAGTATACAGGTGAAAGCCCTTTAACAATTGAGTATATCATCAACATATTGAAAACACGATGAGAGTTACTTATTGATACAACAAATTGCAAAAACACATCAAACAGTTTAGGGTTCACATTAAAGCTTTAAAAGAGATAATCACCATTGTATTCTTTGTGTGCTAATAAAATTTGAATCTAGACATAGGATACGCACTATGGTGGTTACACGGAGAGGCCGACCTAGGCATAGATCCGAGGTCGAGGCCGAAGCTCCACCCAATGCACAACAAGATGCGCAACACCCTCAATCACAGAATCCTCCCGAATGTCATTCGATGAGTATTAGAGGGGATAATTCTATGCATGGGGATCTTGTTGAGAATACCCTAGTACGAGGAGCTACTAGACACTCCTCGAGACATAGATCAGAGCATGGAGCTTCCCAGCATGGGGGTTCCGAACATGTTAGTATTTACCATGACCGCATTCCACGTGCATCCATGGGATCTACTGAAGAGTTTGTCATTGAGGGATCCAGATTGGTACCCCTTCATCCTATAGCTAAGGGAGGCTTGAGGCCCCCAACATCTGAGTATAGATGAGTTCAGGATCCACCCATCCAGGGGCAAATGGATAGGGCCACTTTCGAGCGTAGGCCCACTCAAACTCCCAACAAAGGTGAGCCTTGTAGGATCACCATAGACGTATCCAAAGTGGGAGCCAATGGTATGCCACCTCATGAGCCATGGCATAGCAGATAGTTGGATGGTTTGGGTAAGGTTCTAGGGCAACTAGGTTACAAGCCTACTCCTATGCCTTCTCACTCCATGAGTGTGCATAGCGGTAGTACTATTAGGACTATCAGAGAACCTGGAGAGTGCTCCAAGTATTCTTGAGATATGCATACCCCTACATCTCATGCAGGCATAGAGTTTAGGCAATAGCTGGACGTGAATGCCATCTTCATAGACAAGGGCAAGAGCATAGTAGATCAGTCCATTGGGGGACACACCCACAAAGTTGCTCGAACAGAGTGCACACACTAGAGGCCTCATACGGCTGATCACATAGATAGATCTCACAAGCTGGTGTCAGAGCAGAGATGTCAGATCCTCCAAGACCAATTGGAGGATGTTCATGTAGAGTAAGAATACCTTAAAAATGAGAACACTCAGAGGCAAAGGTTCATAAGACAATACTTATATGAACAATGAATGCATGAGCAATGCATCCTTGATCAAAAGGAGTATGTTGAGAGGGAGGATCGACTGGCTAGTGTCGGTTTACATCCCCATAGTGAGCATAGGGAGTGCATTGATAGACGAGTTGCTTCACAACCTGATTTGCACCCTGAGTATATAGATACTCGTACTCGCTACATGACCCAACATAGAGATGGGTGCCCTCTACCCGAGCATCATGGGCATAGGTAGTATGAAGAAGAAGTGGGAGATGAATTAGATCAAGAATATCCTAAAATATCCCAAGTCGAGGAGGAGGATGAGCCTATTCCTTCACCTCGACCGAAGAGGAACGTGCCTCCAAAGGTGCCTCCAAGGCAATCCATAGAAGAGGAGTTCTTATCTTCGTAGGCTTATAAAGTCTTGGTAGAAAAGGTCAAAGCTATAGAAAAGCAAGGAATAACTTATCAAAATCCAACCTTGAATAAAATTCATAATGAACCTTTATGCCCATCAGTGCCTATTTCAGCTTATCCCAAGCATTTTGAAATGCCTAAGCTAGAAAATTTTAGAGGAGAGGAGGATGCTCAGGAGCATGTCATGAGTTTTTTAGACATGTGCTTTCATATTGGAAGCAATGATGCCCTGCTCCTATGGACTTTCATCATGACCCTCTCAGGCCCAGCCCGGGAGTGGTTTAATCAACTCAAGAGGTACAATATCACCAATTTTGAGCAACTGGCCGATGCATTTCTTGAATGCTTCTCCTTTGGCATCAAGAAGAAGGTGAACTTATCCGAGATGGCTGCTTTAATGCAACATGATGATGAGCCAGTTATGGATTATGGGAAATGATGGAGAAATATGATGGCAAAGCTACCATTTTCCATCCCTGCTACTGAATTAACTTGGATGTTTATGAAAAGTTGTGCAAAGCACATTTCATTATTGTTATAGTTGCAGCAATATCAAACATTCGAAGAGGCTTTGGTGCAAGCCAAAGTGATTGAGGATATCAAGTTACAGGAGGGTAACTTGAAACTCAGAAATAAGAAGGAATGGAACAAGAAAAGCATCGAGAAACAATAGGCCAAGCCAGCCCACGTCAATCAGGTGGTTCTAAACCTTCAGAAAGGAGATAAGGGGCAGCAACAATGAAATTATCAAGCCCAACCTCCCCCTATGCAATATGAGCAGCGCAACAACCATAGGGGTAAGGACAAAGAAAGATGCCCTCCTCGCATATTCACACAATTATCAGAATCATTGACAATGATTTTCCATCAACTATGCGAGGCAAAGGCAATAAACTTACCAGAAGTCAAAATGATAGACCCTAATCAACCCAAGCCTAAGGGGTATAAGGATGATCAATATTGCATATTTCATCGAATGAAAGGTCATGACATAGAGGTATGTTGGTCTTTCAAAAATTTAGTGCAGAACATGATTGAAAGAGGTACGCTTCTTGTGGATAATCCACAAGCGCCAGACAATCAGAATATGGGGATTTACAAGAATCCTCTACCCAACCATGAGGTACCAAGGAACAATGTTGGCCAAGTCAATCAAGTACGAATCGAACCACCAACCCATGGGTTCATCGGAATGGTCAATGTCATCACAAGACATGTGAGGTATGAGAGACCAAATCAACCTCCAGATCCTATTAGAGTCCATGTTGTACCTCCTCCAAGGCCAACCCAACATGTACCAGGCCCACCAACTAGACCGGTGGTGACAATCAAGAGTAGGTTAGTCCAAAACCTATAGATAACTCCAGCAAAGTTGATGATTTATGAGCTGATTCAGTAGTCTCCCAAGCATAGGGAGATGCTTATGGATATTCTAAGGTCCATAGAAGTGTAGTCCTAGGATCTTGAAGCATTCACACACTTTATGGGACACGTGCAATAGTGTCAGAAGCTGGTCATACAATTTTATGATCATGAAATCAAGATGGTTTCCACTATCATGATGGACCCGCTACTCCACATCATTGCATGTGTGAATCACATACCCTTCAAATAGGTTTTTATTGATACAGGATCATCAATCAATATTATCATGACCAAGGCATTAACATACCTAAAGTTACCAAAGATGCATATCATACCTTCTACCTTCACGTTGAGAGCTTTTAACGATGCATTATGCTCAACTATCGGCACGATAGTCTTACCTATTCAGGTGGGGCTGAAGACCATCCCCATGATGTGTCATGTGATTGAAGGTGCTATGCAATATAATATACTTCTAGGATGACCTTGGATAAGAGAAATGCATTGTGTCCCCTCTATTCTCCATCAATGTATCAAATACATGCATGAGGGATAGGTTCACGTGGTACCTTCAGATGAGGAACCATTCAAATACATGAATCTAGAAGATTTGTTGAGGGATTTCATGCTCCCCTCAATGCACCTGGACATACGGCCAGTGTCATTGATCAAAGAGCCAAGAGGTAAAATGAAGGAAGTGTGTGCCAAACCTACAACGTCCACATCTCAATGATCGGAGCACACAATAGTTGCTTCTACCAGACCATCTGCATCTATAATGCATCGAGATGATGGGAAGCTAAAAGCCAAAATGGGTAAAAAAGAGATAAAGTGAGCACCTAAACCAGTGGTTATCGAGGTCCCTATTCCCATGGAAGTAGAGGATGCTCAAGGAGAAGTCGAAGAGGCACCTCAGCCTGCTTCACCTGCATCTTCAATAGGGTCATCTGCACCATAGGTGATAGTTCATTTGGTTAATCCTGGATTGGGGGAATATATCATGTAGAATGTGATATTTACATCGATCATCGAGACTGCATAGGATATGGGCTGACCACGAGCCCATCACCTTCCCATAGGGATGGTGGTACCATTGGGGGTGCCCCCTAACCAAACCAATTTCATCTATGGAGGGCTCGACCAGATTGCATCTCACACCCCCATGGATGAAGATGATGATGAGCCATTCACTATGAATGTTCATTATCTCTCTAACCTAGAGTACACCTTACGATATTTTGAATGCTACCATTGGCATGGTTACGGTCTTAGATTATCTGAGTAGGGGCGTAGGAGGCCTTATGAACCATAATATCAGTTGCCTACAGATAGGTTCAGGTTAGGATATCATATTAGAGGATAGGATGAACTCCTCATAATATATTTAGACCACCTATACCTCAATCTAGGGGAGGAAGTCGATATTAATCCTTATCACCCCAATCCTTCCACCTTTCATTGGGACAACTGGATAGTGTCTTATGTCACTATAGAACCACCTAAGACATATCACGAAGATATCTTGGTGGAGACCGATCCAGAGCATATCCCAAGAGATAACTTGGATGAACAAATCCATGCAGCAGCCGATGACACAGGCCTACGAGTTCACAATGTTGGCATAGTAGAAGACTCCAAGTCAGAATATCATTCTGATGAGGACATAGTAGAGTCCATCTCTAAGAGAGGGGGACCTAGCTGCATGTATGACATTGATGATGATGGTGAGTCCTCAAACAATGAGTGATCTGAGGATGACACTGGGCTGGCTTATTTAGGCCCTCTTAACTTACATCATCTGATTCCTTTGGAGATAGTCATCGAGGATGAGCAATCCTCTATCGATGATGATGAGTACCAAGTGTGGGCTTACATAGGGCCCCATATCCCTAATTCCCTAGTGCTAGTAGGTAGTGATGAAGGCTTTTATTATGATAGTGATGATGAAGATGAAATAGAGAGAGCCTATTTAGGACCTCCTTACTTGCATCATCGTAATGCACCGTACACTATAGAGGATATGTACAGAGATATCAATCTTCATCCTCGCCTTAGAGGAAGACCACCTAATTTGGATAGGATTTATCATATGGTCTTCCCTGATCCACTGACATTCAGAGAGCTCCTTGAGCCTAGCGATCCTATGTTTGAGTCTATCCATAGACCGGATCCAGAGATCCCCATACCCCTAGAACCACATCTCAGGGATGGAAGTTATACAAATGTAGAGTCACATGCACGTGGTCCTGGAGATATGATCCATTCCATAAATATGATCTCCATTGATTTGACCACTCCACTTCACAACCCAGCTGATCCTTCCAAGCCATTGTGTCTGGATGTAGATGCTATTGATTGGGATCATGTTGACTCACCACTAGAGCCTGAAGATTTCTTCCCTAACGAAGAAATGTTGCAACATTTTCATTTTATGCCAGGCTATGCACATGATGTTTATCATGCTGAGGATATTTCCAATGTGGAACCCATAAACCCAGCAGATGACATCCACTTGATCCCTACGCCTCATCAGCTTGAGGAGGGATCCCACATGTCAATAGAGGAAACCTTTGAAGTGGATATCAGTAATGATCCCACCAATCCAAGGAAGGTTAAATTTGGAGAAATTTTATCTCCTGATGAGCGTGCCAACCTCATCCCTCTACTGAAAGAGAGACCTGATCTCTTTTCTTGGACTTATAAGGACATGCCAGGTCTAGATCCAAAATTGGTTACTCATAACCTTTCGCTAGATCTATCAAAGAAGCCAATCAAGAAGAAACTTAGGAAGATGCATCCAACAATAGCCTTAATGGTTAAAGATGAATTGCAGAAGCTATTGGATGTAGAGTTTGTCATTTCCATCGACTATCCAGAATGGGTATCAAACATGGTGCCTGTAGGAAAACCTGATGGAAGGATCCATATTTGTACGGATTTTAGAGACCTCAATAAGGCAACACCAAAGGATTCATTCCCATTGCTGAACATAGATGCTCTCGTAGATGCAACTGTGGGTCATGAAATGCTCTCCCTAATGGATGGTTTTTTTGGTTACAACCAAATTTGGATTAAGCCCGAAGACCAGCATAAAACCATGTTCATAATGCCATGGGGGACATTTTGCTATAAGGTTATGCCATTCGGTCTTAAAAATGTTGGTGCCACATATCAGTGGGCTATGACATATATCTTTCATGACTATATGCATAAGATCTTGGAAGATTACATCGATGACTTATTGGCGAAGTCATTGCTGCATTCAGAGCATGTTGAGGTCCTGAGAAAGGTCTTCGATCACCTGATAGAGCATAATGTCAGGTTGAATCCTAAGAAGTGCGTATTTGGTGTAACTTCAGGAAAACTCTTGGGATTCATCATTTCAAAGTGAGGCATCGAAGTTGATCCAATGAAGGTCAAGGTAATTTTAGAAATGTGTCCTCCCATGAATATCAAGGAATTAAGAAGCCTACAGGGCAAAGTAGCATCCATAAAGTGATTTATCACACAATTATCAGATAAATGTTGACCCATGAATCGATTGCTACACAAGGGGGTCCCATTCAATTGGGATGAGGACTATCAAGTAGCCTTTGCTGAGATTAAGCAATACCTAGCAATGTCACCAGTGCTAGCTCCACCAAGACCAGATGAGCCATTTTTGCTATATATATTGGTAAATGACTTTGCATTAGGGACCATGTTAGCCCAAAAGAATGTGCAAGATAAAGAGTAGGCCATATATTACATTAGTTAAACCTTGGTGAGTTACGAGATAGGATATGCATATGTGGAAAAACTATGTTTAGCAGTAGTGTTCACTACAAAGAAATTGTGATATTATATGTTAAGTCATATGATGTATGTCATATCAAAACAAAATCCTTTGTAGTATATGATGAGCAAGACGTATCATAATACACATACTACAAAGTGGATCATGCTATTGATAGAATTCGATTTGGAATTCATTAGCCAAAATTCCATTAAGGGACAAGTCATAGCTGATCAATTGGTTGAGGTACCTCTTGAAAATAGTAGGCCCCTCACCATTGAGCTTCCTGATGATGTAGTTTTTGCCTTATCAGAAGCACCCAAACCTGAAGAACTAGATAACAAAGTTGATATGACCTTGTTCTTCGATGGTTCGAAGTGTGAGCAAGGGGGTGGTGTAGGAATAGTGTTGTTCACGCCATAAGGTGCTCCTATGCCCTTGTCATTCAAGTTGGACTTTCCTTGCACTAACAATAATGTTGAATACGAAGCCCTAATTTTGGGCCTCCAAATAATTATCGCCATGAATATTAAAAGGTTAAATATCTTTGGTGATTCCCTTCTCATTGTTAACCAAGTGAAGGGACTTTTTTAGTGTCGATGTCCTATCCTGAAGTCTTACAAAGATCTTGTTGATACATATTTAGCTCAGTTGGAATGGTATGACATCGAGGCAATCCCTCATTCATCAAACAGATTCATAGACACTATGGCATCTTTGGGATCCTTAATCCCTCAGAATCCATCTATCGATTTTACTACCATCCACGTAAAAACATTGTCACACTCTACTGTGCAACATGAAGCTTTGGATAACAAAGAGTCAATCAACATGATTCAGGTAGAACCAAACCATGAATGGTTCTACAAAGCCAGAGATTTTCTCAAGGGAGCATCCTGGGGGTCTTTGATCTCGTAGGATCCTACGAGGAGTGGTACTACCATCCACCATAAGGTTGTTTCCTAATATGCATTTATGAATGTTAAACCATAAGGGGAACATGTTGTCTTGTCAGTTGAGGCTGAGAGCTATCAGAACTGGATGTCATAGATATATGACTTCCTTAAGCTTGGTGTAATCCCTCAGGGATTATCGCGTGTCGTGAAGTGCACATTTAAATAGAAAGTGACAAAGTATGTCTTGTTAGGAGATATTTTGTATCATCGAAGCTACGATGGAGTTCTCCTTCATTGTCTTGAGCCCCAAGAATCATCTTGGGCAATTTTGCAAGCTCACGATGGTACGTGCGGTGGCCATTTCAATGGCATGGCTATCATCAAGTGCATCCTTCACATGGGTTATTATTGGCCCACTATGGAGAAGGATTACAATGTGTATGTCAGGAAATGCATTAAATGCCAGCATCATGCTAATCTTGTGCACCTGCCATCATAGGCCTTACAACCCATTCAAGCGGCTTGGCCATTTGCTCAATGGGGTTTGGATCTCATCGATAAGATCTCTCCTCCATCATCGGGCTGACATACATTCATTATTATGGCTACTAAGTATTTTACTAAGTGGGTGGAAGCAATCCCATTAACAATGACAACTAGAGCACGTATTGCTGAGTTCATACTCACCAATATCATAAGTCATTTTGGGATACCATCCAAGATAATTTTGGATAATGGAACGTCATTCAAAAACAAAACTGTGAGAGCTTTGACGTTCAAGTACAAGATCAAACATAGTTTTGTGACTCCATATTATCCATAGGCAAATGGGTAGGCTGAAGCTTCAAACAAGATAGTGGTATCCATATTGAAAAATATGGTACAAGAACACCATAAATATTGGCACATCCAACTACCCCTTGCATTATGGGCTTACAGGACTAGTATTCGGACACCCACTGGGGCAACTCCATTTTCACTAGTATATGGCACTGAGGCCATTATGCCCTTAGAGTTGGAAATTCCAATGTTGTGCATCACATTGAAAGAGTTCATCGATGATGACACTACATGACAAGCTCACCTAGATCAATTGATGCTACTTGATGAACATCATGTGAATGCCCTTGAGCATCTCCACGTTTATCAGGAGCGCTTAAAATGAGCTTACAATGACAAATTCCATCTGAGAGACTTTGAGGTTGGTGATCTTGTGCTGAAAGAGAACCAACAAAACTCAAATCTACCACTAGAAATGCGAGACAAATTTATGGCTAATTGGTTAGGTCCTTATATCATCTCTGAGAATATTGGACCTGGGACATATCGCTTAACATCGTTGGAAGGGGTTGAAGAGCCTGAACCTCTCAACATCCTTCACCTTAAAGCATTTTATGCCTAAAACCATAAAAAGGCCCCAAAGGCATCTATAAAATCCAAAAAAATTGGAAAAATATCAAAATTCAAAAATATTGCATTACATTTCATTTGCATCAATAAATTTCATTTGCATCATTGCATTTCATTTGCATCATCGCATTCTAGTTACCGCATGCATTTCATTTTGCATTGCATTAGGCATATCCATCCATCGCACTTGCATTAGGATAGTTTGTGTTTGCAATCTTACAAATGACACCATGTTTGTATTTCAATCATGCATCTTTGCACTATCATTATCATTCATCACCCTTGTGAGTAATTGTGTTTTTCAACACAACCCTTCTTGTTGCTATGAAGAATATACTAAGGTTTTTCGGTCACTCAACCATACCTAGTGGTCTTCTCAAGAGTTTGGTAGAAAGCTTGCTTTGCTTTTGTAGATGAGGTCTAGTTTTGATAGCACTTAGCATATCAGAATCCTATCACTAATATCCAAACTAAACAATCCTAATTAGGACTAGGGACAGATGAATGCTATGAAGCGGGACCAGGTATCCTGAGGTGAAAATTTTATCTTGCTTATCCCCCTATGTGGACGGTGCGAGAAATGTTGGCAATTGGCAAAAGGACAAGCTTACCCCCTACCCGAATAAATCCCTTGCTTACAAATGAAGGAGCAAAATCCCAGAATGAAATCCCCGAGTGAAATTCCAAAGTTAAATCCTCAGAAATCAAATCAAATCAAGATCAAATTCAAAGTGAAATCCCATCAGTATCAAATCCCTTGCTCAAAGAAAAGATATATAAAAAAGAAAAGTACAAAATAAATAGTGGTTTTTATCACTAAAATAAAAGTACAAAATAAATAGTGATTCTTATCACTTTACATGAGCAAGTATCCCGATAAATTAAAGAAAATAAGGGGGTGAGCTTGAATCCCTAGAATTGTTAGCACTACCATACCTTACGCATGATGATATGTCTGATACATTAGCATTTCGCTTTTGTGTAGACCAATGTTTGAATGTGGAAGAGCTAGCTTCAGGTGTCCTGTATCGCCTAGTAGTCTAGTCCAACTAAAACTACTATGTAGTAACATTTTCGAATTTACAAAAAATAATTTTAAGATGTGAGAATGTGTTCTTGGTTCAATAAGTAGCAAGATCATTTCCCAAAACTCAAAATTTATTTAATGAAGTAATAGTGCTTTTCAATACAAGAGAGATTTATAATCAAAGTGACAAAATAAAAATTATGAAAGATGTAAATTAAGTGCATGGTTCAAGATAAATTTTGAATTTATCTGAAATAAAAGAAAATATAACTTGAATTTTAGGAAAACAACACACACTAATGCAAATATTTTTAGAAATTTTTATATTTTCTTGATTTTTTTGGTATTTTGATAATATGAGAAATTGTGAACTACATTATGAAGAAGTTATTTACAAGTATGTACATAAATGGAAATTTTTGTTTTATGCATAATACTTTTTGAGATGCATAATTTTCATTGGCTCCTTAAGTTATTTTCCTTCTAAAGTGGCCAAGTGATATGCACTTGATCCAAATTTAGTAGTGTTAACAAGTGGTCCAAGCCAATTAGGTTGAGGTTTACCTTTTAAATATTTTCTATCATATGTGTTCTTTTGATTTTCTTTGAGTACTGAATCACCTATTTCAAAATATCGACAATGGAATTTCTTGGCATATGCTATTTTGATTTTGTCTTGGTAAGAGCAAAGATGCTCTAGGATATGAATACATTTTTCATCTAGAAGCTCTAACTGACTTAATCGTTAGCACGATATTCATCCCTTACTTCAACATCCTGAAGTAAGAGAGCTAGATAAGGAACTTCTAACTCAAATGGAAAAATTGCTTCAGCACCATAGACCAATACAAAATGTGAGGCATACATAGGAGTACGCACACTAGTTTGATAGGCCCATAAGGCAGGATATAATAAAATGTGCCAATCACCACTTGTTTTATTAACCAATATTTTTAGGATTTTGATTAAGGTTTTATTTGAAGCTTCAGCTTGGCCATTTCCTTGTGGATAATAAGGAGTAGACCATCTATGTTGAATTTTATACTTTTGACATAATTTGTTAACATATTTGTTCTTGAAACATGTTCCATTATCTACGATGAGAGTTGATGGTATTCTAAATATACAAATGATTTTATTAAAGATAAAATTAGATACCTGGAATCCTATACAAGAAGCTAATGATATAGCTTCTACCCACTTTGTAAAATATTCTGTTGTTGTTATTATAAATTTATGACCATCATATGAAATAGGATTGATTTTACCAATAATATATAAACCCCATTTAGAGAAGGGCCAAGGATATGCAATGTCTTGAAGTTCTTGGGCAAGAGTGTGAACAAGGTCTACATGTCTTTGAAATTTTTTACAAAGACACACATAATCATTAGCATCATTTTTCATGGAAGGCCAAAAATACCCCATTTGAAGGAGTTTCTTAGAAATGGCACTTCCACTAAAGTGTCCTCTACAGGATCCATCATGGGCTTAACTTAAGGCTTTCTTAGACTCTTTTAAATTAATATATATTAATAGTATACCTTCAAAGGATATTTTGTATAAAGTATTACCAACAATTAAAAAGTGAAAAACTCGCTTACGTAATAACCTACATTGGTTTCTATCTAATCCTTACGAGAAGGTTCCATTTTGGAGAAAGTTAAAGACATTTGTATACCAAGGTTATGGGGTTGTTTAATTAATAATAAACACATCTAATGGATCTAGACATGAATTAGAGGAAGTAGGCTCTCATAGTTTGTGAATAATGATAGTATCATACTCATCATCCAACTCCAAAGGTAACAAAGAAGTAGTTGCGACCATGGCATCAGTGGAACGGTTGATAGTGCAAGGGATGGATTCTAAAGTTACTTTCTCAAAAAATGAAATAAGTTTAAGAACATAGTTCTTATAAGGGCAAAGCTTCTCATATCGTATCTGATAAACATTATTGATTTTATTTACCACAAGCTAAGAATCTCCAAAGATTAACAATATTTTAATTTTTAAGGCTAAAGTGGCTCATAACCCAAGGATTTGAGCCTCATACTCTGTAGTATTATTAGTACAAGCAAATTATAATTTGAAATACAAAGGGATAATATGCTTTTATGGATATATTAATATAATACCGGTACCTGCACCACTCATGCATCAAGCTCAATAAAAATACAATGACCAAGACTCGGGCAGATATTCTTCTAAGTTAAGGCATTCATCAGGAATTTCTATAGTTATAGGGTGAATAGACTCTTGATGTGCAACAACTAACTGATCAGCTATAACTTAGCCTTTAATAGATTTTTGGTCAATAAATGTAAGGTCAAACTCACTTAGAGCAAGAACCCACTTAGTTGTATGCCCTGACAAGTAACGTCTACTCATCAAGTACCTTAATGGATCAGACTTAGCTATGACAAATGTTTTTTGACTAAGCATATAATGATGTAAATTTTGCGTAGAAAACACAACTTCTAAATAAAGTTTTTCTAATGGATTATAGTGGGTTTCATAACTTATTAATGTTATTCTTATATAATATGTGGCTCGTTATTTCTTTTCATCATCAATTTGAGCCAACATAGCTCCAAGTGCAAGTTTTGAAGTAAGAATATATAAAATAAATGGACAATCAAGTCTATGAGGAACAAGCATTGGAGGGGTAATAATATATTGTTTAATACTCTCAAAAGTTTCTTGACATTCCTTATCCCATTGGAATGGAATATTTTTCTTAATTAATTTAAGAAAAGGTCATGTTCTATCCGCCAATTTGTCAATGAAATGGCAGATAGACTGTAATTTACCTTGTACACTTCTTAATTTTAATATATTTTTATGTGGTGGTATATCAAGGATAGATTTAATTTTGAGAGTATATATTTCTATACCATGCATAGAAACAATAACTCTCGAAAATTTTCTAGATTTAACTCCAAATACACATTTGCCAGGATTTAAACAAATCAAATATTATCTTAATCTATCAAACACTTTCCTTACATCATTAATATGCTCTTCTTTTTTGGTTGAACGAGCTATAATATCATCTACATAATAATGTACAATATCATACATCATATCGTGAAATATGTATGCCATATCTCTTTGATATGTTGCTCCTACATTCTTTAAACCAAAAGGCATTACTTTCCAACAAAAGGTACCCCAAGGTGTAATAAAAGCTATTTTGGGTTGGTCTTCAAGAGCTATTCTAATTTGGTTGTATCCTAAAAATCCATCCATGAGGGATAACATCCCACTCCCGGATGTAAAATCTATGATTTGATCCATATTAGGGAGAGGGAAATCATCCTTAGGGCATGCCTCATTAATATTTCTAAAATCTATACAAGCCCTAACTTTAATGGATTCTTTTTTAGCTACTGGAACAACATTTGATATCCACTCAGCATAATCAATAGCTTGGATAAAATTTACATTAAAAAAAATTTCTAACTCATTTTTAACTAGTAATGCTACTTTGGGATTCATTTTCCTAAGTTTTTGCTTTAGAGGTTTTGCATCAGGGTGCACTACTAGGTGGTGCATGACAACAGAATGATATAGGTCTGGCATATCTGATATATCCAAGAAAAGACATCAACATACTCTATGAGAAATGCTATGCATTATTTTTGTCTTTCTTCCTACTCCAATTTTGACCATGCGAGGGTTTTACTCTGTACCAACGTTAACTTGTAAAACATTTTCTATCATAATATTTTATTCTCTTTCAAAGTTGGGTGGTGTTGGTGACACCCCCATTTCTTGTAATTAATCTAGGGTTATTTTTTCTAACTCTTCCTGAGGATTAATTGCATCAACATGGGCTATACATGGTATAGATCGATCAAAATAAAATTGGTTCTTTAAAACTTCATCAACAGAAACATCATGAAAAATATCTCCCTCCAAATATTCATATGGTTTAGAAATCATGTCTAGGTATGCTATTGATAACATATTATAGGAAGATATCCTTCTTCTTGATTTAAGAAATTCTTTTTGTGCTAAATATTCTTCATATTTCATAAGGTGATCATCATCCTTATATGGGAATGGTTGGGTTTTTTTAGGAATGTAGCCAATACCACATCGGGTAGGCCATTCTTCAACTTCTAAAGGTTATTATATTCTATTTTCAAGAGGTCCTAAACATTTACCTCTGTAAACCATATCACACATCATTTGTTTTGATTTTATATATCCATTAGAAAAGTAACATTTAGCAAAACCATTTGATCAATTGTGATACTCACAATATTAATTTTGCCATAATCATACCCTATGTAGACAAAGGCGCAACTCCCAAAAAGATAAATATTTCCAAAATTTTGTGGCAAGCCCATCATTCGTGGAGATAGCGGTCACTTAGCTAGCACTAGGGAGTATTGAGTGGCAAAATTATTACTTTATCCTGAAGTTGTGAGTATCAAAGATAAATCTGGCAACATTTCATCCGAAGTAGTATATGAAGTAGAGGGACTATCTTCTTTAATTGTAGATTTATATGGTGTATTTTTAGATGATGGTGTTTATGATGAATGTTTTGAGGTTGAAGGTGTTGAGGATGAAGGTAGGCTAGGATATGTTGATGACATAGTAGGACAAAAAGGAACTCCTATTGGTTTTGTCATGGCACACATATCAAATGGTCTAAGATCACCATGTATAGTAACTAGTTGATTTTTAAATTCAAACTTAACACATTGATGTAATTTAGAGGGTATCGCTCGCATCGTGTTGATCCAAGGTCAACCCAAAAGTATTTTATACAATGCAGGACAATGTACAACAAATACGATCATATCCAAAATCCTTAGACCAACTTGCAGTGGAATTGATAACAGTCCACATGTTTCTTGAGTTTCATCATTAAATAATTTTATAATCATTTTAGTCCTTTTTAGATCTTCATTCCTAAATTTAAATATTTTTAAAAAGTCATATGTGAATATATTTAATGATGATTCATTATCAATTAAAACTCTTTTTACATCTACATCCCCAATTAATGTTGTGGTGTATAGAGGATTATCTCTATACATGCTTTGAGGAGGAATTAATTTTATCTAAAAAATCTATGTAATTTGTTCCTGTTGGTCACAAATATGCCATAGGAAAGGATTTTATACATATATGTGCCCTAGACTTGGCCAACATTGAAAGGCCGAGAGAAAGAGAAATCTCCCGGGCCAATCTCTAGAGAGGGCTGGCTCCCAAACTAATCTAAACTAGTTTTGAAGATAAGGATGTAGAAAAGAAATGGGAAAATAACAGAAAGAAAGGGAAATGACAAGAAAGAGATGGAAATATGGCCACAGGCCAAAGTGTATAATCTGGGGTAGACTAACAGCAAGAATTCTATCAAGTTTTATGACAGCATCTAATAAAGGAAAAACAATAGAACTGAACTCACACCTTTGTCGAGATAACCTCCAGATCACATTTCAAACTCTACTCACTAACCAGCAACATTCGAATTCAGAATGTAGAATTCAAGACTTAACAGAAAGAACATGAGCATAAATAGAAATGACTTTAAAACAGAAGAAAACCACACACAGAAGAATGCTTGCAAATCTCAGAAGCCGAGTCTCTTCTATTGATGCAGAGAACTTATAGAGTTTTCTTGCAAAAATGTCTAACCTCTTTTGCTTTAGATATACATGCATATTTATAGAGGTCTTCCCTCTCTCATTTGCATCATGACATTTAAAACATACAACATATTTCAAAGAAGAAGTCTGCAAAATGTGCACTTGAAAGGAGAAACAACCCCCCTTAATCTACCTCGAAGAAATGATAGTCCCTATTTTTACAGATCAAAACCAAAAATCAAACAAAAAATAAGGGACCATGTTTCTTCATTAAATGACCAATCTCGGGGCATGCAGGAGATCACAAATAGGAGCTTTCAATACTGGAGGCATCTTTAATTTTGGTGGCGTCAAAAACTGCCTCATGTTCTTCCATCTAGCGCACATTGGTAATCAAAAACATTTAATCTTTGAGCCTCTTTGACCATGATCTCACAATCTGTTGGAGAGCCTTTAATTTATCCTTATCTCCTCCGCATGTTCTCCTATGCAATCCTAAAAGAAAATGCAAATAGAATTGTATCGGGCCTTTGTTGTTGCTTCTGTCGTGAAAATGAGACAGGTTTCACAGTTGGCTTGATCTTCATAATATGTCGCAAAATCGTGACATTTTCTGTCTTCTTTTACTTTGATGCTTGTAGGCCATGAAAATTAGACATGTCACGAAATCGTGACATTTCGTACAATTTGGCTGCCACCTTGCTTCCTCCTCATGAAAACATGACATGTCATGAAATCACGACATTTCTTTGCCTTCTACCTTCCTGCCCTGACATGTCATGAAATCACGACAATTTCTCGCCTTCTCTGATGTTGTCGCTTCCTGTTGTGATATCACAACAAGTTTGTCCTATTTAGCTTCATCCTAAAAAATGTCTCGATATCGTGACATCTTTCTTACCTTGTGTTTTTCTTTCAGTCCTTTTCGCGATAATGGGACATGTCATGATATCGTGCCAGTCCATACCATTTGCTCCTTTCTCACTTTTTTGTTGTGGTATCATGACATTTTCTATTGACATTACCCTTTGCTGCTTTATGTCGCGATATCACGAAATTTTCTATCGCTCTACTCTGTGGTCACTGCAAGTCATGAAAACACGACATGTCGTGATATCGTGACAACTTTTCATTTAGTTCTCCCTCATCGCAACAAGTCACGAAACTCCAAAATGTCACGATATCATGACAGTTTGGCTTCCCTGCTTTCGTTGACTGTTTTGACCGCAAAAACATGACAGGTCACAAAAATGTGACATGTCGCAATATCGTGACAATTTTCATACTTAGCTAGTTTTATGCATTTGGCACCATGAAACTGTGATAGGTCGTGATATCGTGACATGTCATGATATCGCGACAATTTCACTTTTGCACAAACTTGGTTATTTTGCATGAACAGCAACAACAAAAAAACAATGTGGCAAAAATGCCAACATTCTTGGCGGCTCGTGGGGTATACAGTTCTGTTGTATGCATGAACCTCAGGACTTTATCCATTGGGCAACAGAGTCATGCAACTGGAGGAGGAGAAAGAACTGGTGTTGGTTGATGCTATACATCTCTACAAGCTACTGTAACAAGCTCTTGCTGGTACTCGGCTATGAAAAATAGGACCTTCAACAGAAATTTGTGGAAGAACAAAACTTCCTTTATTTCTTTAGAACTACTACACTTGGCCGAGCTCAGATAAGTTGGGTAATCACCAGGTGTTGTACAAGGATCTCCATGGTAGTAGTGAAAAGCACCTAAACTACAAAACAGAAATGAATGGAGTGATGGCTAGTAGATGTGCAGGCCGTAGAATGGGAATGGTGAATGATGGAAGGGTGGAAGATGAAGGAGTAGAGACAGTAGACACAGCAACATGGTGCTACTGTGCTACCAACTACTGGGTTTTGCTGAAAACAAAAAAGGAAATGGAAGTGGATGGAATGGAGATGATAGTAGAAATTATAGTTGTGACGAAGTACTCACAATACAAAGGTCTAGAAGAAAGGGAAAGTAGAAATGGGAACATCAGAGGAGGGAGTAGAGACAACAGCAATGGCTTGATTATGTACACAGGAACAAGGAGTAAAAAAGGAAGGGAATGAATTAAGGAAGTGGAGAAAGAAGTAGAGGAAAGCCATGAACTGCTGGGAAGGAAAATAAAAAGTGAAAAAAGAAACGTACCTGCGGGCTCGTGAAGGAGCCGAAGTTGAATTTTTTTTTTTGTCTTTATTTTTGTTTTTTTTTTCTTTTTTTGTACAAGGTCACTCCTGAATTAGCTGTGAACTCTCAAGAGAGGCACATACCCAAAAATGACTCTATGATCTCCTAGATCCCAGACTTTAGACAGAAACTCAATGGTCTCTTGATTGATAATTCGCTCGGAGTCACCAAAGATTTGCAACTATCGCGTTCCAAGTGTCTCAGCCGTCTTGAAACCTAAGCACAAAGCCTCATCATCTATGGTATTATATGTGCAGCTCCAGGTTAACTAGTCTGAAGAAGAATGTTGAATTCTAGAAGGTGACATTAGAATAGTCCCAATGCCAGTACCATCTCTGCATTGTGCTCCATCGAAATAGAGCTGATCTTGACTTCCATCATTCTGTTCTTGAGCCTTTTTAGTCTTGAGAATAGAATAACAACCAATCTCAGTTTCCACCATGGCATTAAAATCGAGCATTGAAAACTCATCCTCTAAGCAAAGCTCATCTTGGAATTTACCCATCAAATCAGGATCTT
Organism: Wollemia nobilis; assembly: GCA_028583015.1. Classification (NCBI taxonomy): domain Eukaryota; kingdom Viridiplantae; phylum Streptophyta; class Pinopsida; order Araucariales; family Araucariaceae; genus Wollemia; species Wollemia nobilis. Next base: position 12,112,006 of record JAQPPZ010017052.1, read on the forward strand.
CCAATTCCTTAGTTATCATATGAACAGAATGTTTGGATCTTTTTTCTTCTCCCATCTTCTCTACATGAAAATTAGAAGGCTTATGATTGTATATCCAGACTCTTCTTCCTTTGAAATAAACCTCCAAGTGATAATAATCCATAGAAAGGTAGCCTCCCAACTTGGCAGTGAATTCTCTTGACAAACACATACTGAAATATGGTTCCAAATCAACCACAACTATCTCCTGAATTACTGTAATCTAAGGCAGACTATGTAGAGCAATAGGAACATCCTTGATTACACCCACTATTTTTACGGGAGTCCCGTCCAACTGCAAGACACCAGGGCTACTTCTTGTATACTCCATTCCCATGACTTCACACATCGCCTTTGGCATGACAGTTGTCACAGCACCAGAATCAATCATGCAGTTGTGCACTATCCAACCCTCCATTCTGAGTGAAAAATAAAATGGGGGTGGTCTATTTTTTCCAGTGGTTGAAGCAGTTAATGTTTGAGAAAAAATCATTTGGGTAGGATTCTTCTCATTATATTTCACAGACTTCAATGATTCTTGTAACAGATCAACTTGCCCAGGTAATTGTAGAGCATCATAGAGACTAACCTTGGCTGGAATCTTCTTCAATTCTTCAACAATGTTGTATGCAGATGCACCAGAAACAAAACTATAACTTTGATATCCTAAGGTTTGACTACACATCTCTCTATAACTATATGAGGGATGGTAGGGATATATTTGATCTAATATTGAAGCTAATTGTTTAACTAGGTCTTCAAGGCCCTGTGATTGTCCACCAAATTGATTTTGTTGGTACTATGTTGTTGTATCTTTGATAAGTTGATGTTGTTGTGTATGTATTTCCAACTGAAATATTGTTGTGCAAAGTATGTGTGGGAACAATATTATGGATCTTATGTGGGATTATGTTTTGTTGAACTTTTTGTTGATAATGATTGGCATTTTGAATTTTCTTAGCTTTTTGTGATGTACCTATTTGTTGGTTAGGAGCTTGAGAAGTAGAATAATTTTGTTTTTATTTGTAATTTGGATTTGTTGTTAGTGATGGTTTTGCTATGTTTTGATTTGGATTTTGATTCACATTTTGGAATGTACCAACTTGATCTTGATTTTTTTGTTCATATATATTAATGGATTTCCATTTAACCAAAGAGAAGCTTCTATAGCAGCCTCCATTGAATAATCTCCCATAGGAAGTTGACATTCTATCTGTATTACATGATTAATGACATCTATGTTATCTTTTAAAAACCCAACGAAATGCAGGGTAGACTTAAAAGTGATATTACCTTCCTCATTTGTATAAGGTCTAGTTGGATTATCCATTTCATCTTCTTTATTATCTTCTTCATCTTGTTTTGAAGGTACATAATCTTCAATAAGTACCCTATCATCAATGTTTTCTTGGTCTTGTTCATAAGTCTCTATTTGTTTACCATTCCTTAAGACTTTAGGCATTTTTATTTTAGGATTTTTCTCTTGCAAAAATATATATGTTATATGCTTAAAATTTTGGGGTATATATGTTATGTATATACCTAAATAACTAAGTATGCAAATATGTAAATGTTTTTGGTTTTTTTTTTTTTTTGAAATAAAGCAGAAAAAAAATTATAATATCCTAAATATTATATCTTAGTCTTCCTAAAAGAGTCTATAGATATCATTAATGGTTTCAAGTTCCTCTAGTGTCATATAGTGTTCTTATTCAAACTGAAAATTGTCTTTCAAAAACTTAACAAATTGGGCTATGGTGATATTATAAAATTCAATATCTCGACCATAAAAGTAGACTTCGTGACAATATTCACGATAATTTGCTACCCTAGGAGTTTTGTAAAATCTTGTCCTATTATCCAAGACTATTTCTTGATCTTCTACGTGTACCAAGAACTTGTGCATTGTTATAGTATTCTCAAGGTAGTCATCAAAGGTATAAATGGTTGAAGAAATGATAGCTCTTTTATCTGCCAACCACATCTCACATACCCTTTGAATATCAAATTAGCGAGAAGCAATTTCAGGATCCAGGATTCTATCTAGGTCAAACCTTATAATTTTATTAAGTCTTGGTTCGTAATATTTTATGATCTCTAATCTTCTCCAGAGTTTAGTCCACTATTCTTTGAATAGGGTATTGGAGTTTCCAAGTGTTTGAGAAATTTCTTGTGTATCTAACAATACTCTAATGTTTATGAGTACAACTCTTCTAATTTTGTAATCTAACATTTATGAAATTTACTAAAAAATATGTAAATCTAACTAATGACTTTGTTTGATTTTTAATTTTTTTTTTTTATGTTTTGTAAATTTTATGCTTTTTATGTTTTATAAATCATAAAGATGCCTAATGTTTTTCACGTCAGGTTCACCAAATAATGTAGGTCTAAAATTCACACTCCTTTCCTTCATGCTAATGGATCCACACCTTGAAGGGGAATGGGAGAATGATAGGTCTACACCTCGAAGAGAGACACTTTATTTTGTGTCTTCTTTAGTGATTTTTGATGAATTGGGTGGGTTCACTACGAAATATTTTGTGGCAGTTTCCATGCCTAGGTTTTGGAGTTTTTTTTGATGTGATCCTTTTAGAAAGTCTCACAATCACCTAGTATTTGGCCAATATGCAACTAGATTACCTATATGTAATTTTGATTCATATGAAAATAGCAAACAATAGAAAATAAAACTTTAATGGATAATGCAATGCTAAAAAATATGATTAGAAACTCTGACCTATATTCGAAAGTCTGAAGAACATTCTAATTTTTTATTGCAGATAAGATTGTATATAGCAAGGCAAGATCATATGATTCTGCTCAGGATCGTACGCACAATCTAAGATCGTACCATCCGATCAGTGATCAGATGATCTGATCTTGATAGAAACCTATAATTTTATGGGTATAGTGCAAAATACAGAAAATAGGAAATGCTATTGATCCTTTAAAGCATGAATTAGATTAAATGCCAGCTATTGAATGACACAATGAAATAAATCAACATTTGAATTCTTTAAACTATATGAAATGTGCAATTAAATGCGAATTGGTGAACTCCAGGAATACATATGATTAAATCTGATGCTATATTAAATAAAAATGATAGATAGGATGATAAATATGAAAAATGAGATCTTAAGAAGTGTAAACTAGCACTCGAGGTTTCCTCCAAGTGATATACAGGCAAGATCATACAGAAAGACCAAAATCGTATAGAAAGTGCAAGATCGTATCCTTCGATCCTAGATCGTATTCCTCCAATAAATGATCGTATCCTCCAATCCGACATAAAATAGAAAAATACCTAGGTCTAATACATAAATTTTAGTAATTTGAATGTGCAAATTATGTCAACATACCAAGAGGAATTCAAGGTAAGGAATGCCTGATTAAATAGGCTACAGTAGGAAGTGAAAATAGGTTGAAAACAAATTTGGTTGCAACTCCTTCCAAGCTGGGACTGATTGACGGATCTGATCCTATAACTATTGCACGATTGCACATATATAGATAAAACATGTTATAACCAATTTTTCACTTAGCTAAACTAAGTAGTTTCTATTTTTTAACAATATCATGTGTATGATCATGGATCGTATTGTACGATTAGTGATCGTATTGTACTATCAAGGATCATATGTATGATCGGGGATTGTACATATGATCAAGGATTGTATCATATGATCACATCTATATTAACTCTGATATCACCAGGAAGGCACAAAAATCAAGACAATCAACTTAAAATTAATTTTTACAAGTTGTTTTTCTTTAGTGCAATTATTATGAGTTAATTTTAGGGTGCTACAGGTCCTATATGTAGTCAAGTTGCAATGTTCTTGCATAAGATGTGGTAGTGTTGCTAGTGAAATATCATCCACATTTAAATTCATATTTCTCTCCCTTATCACTTTCTAATCCTCCATTTATATATTTAATATTCTTCTATTTATTTTATTATTTGCTTTGCAATAAGGACCAAACCTTCTCTAAAAATTGACTTAAGAAGTAATTCTTGACCGTCCAATTTTTGTTATAGTATAGGATGTAGATCAATCCACTAGGTAGATAATAAAACAATATTTTTTAGCATTTCTAATGGGATAAAACATTCAACATGCATCTCATATTCTTGGAAGAACATGATTTTGGTGAATATCTTAGCCTCACAAGTAGAAATTATATTCACCTAGAAACTCCACTATTGAAGAAACTAAGATTGGTAACTCTATTAAAATAAAAATCTATAGAATCATGTAATGATAATATTATAAGACAAAATCTCAAAAAACCTATCATAGATTGATTATTCTCAAACAGTATTGATACATACCACCTGAAGCCATGACTGGGTGCATGTATCTAACCTAGAATAATGTAAGACCCCTTGATATCCCCAATATCCATGATATTCCTTAGGCTACTATTAATTCTTTCTTCTCCCTATGATAGTAGCAAAAAATTAGCTTACAAACACTACCAAGACATCACTACTTTGGCTACTATCTATGACATTGCTCATGAAGATGTAATTGTAAGACTTCTTGCACTCTCTTTTAAAGGTAAATTATTGGCATGGTACTACTCATTAAATAATGACAACATTGTCACTTCAATTGATCTTGTTGAATCCTTCATTTTAGAGTTTTATTATATAGGGGATACTTTCATATTATTCACTTATTTTTCATCCATTTAAAGGCATACCTAAGAAGGCATCACTAATATTAATATTAGGTTTATTAAAACCTAGGGAAGAATCCCTCAACACATAAAACCATCACATACCCAATCCTGCATCTTCTACCTCAATGCTTTCACCCTAGAATTAGGTCTTTAGATATAGAGGTCCAATAAGATGATATTTTTTCAAAGATTCCATGTCATTATCATGGTAGAAAATACAGTCATCTTAGTTGAAAAAATTCTCCAAGTGTTATAGTGCCTAAATTTTATCAACTAAACCAACAAGCTACAGTTTTAACTTTTGCTTCATCTTCTCTAGCTACATCACTTGAATCATATTCATAATATAATATTCTATCAATTCCTATGTCCATTATACCTACTCCTGTTTACTAGAATCTATAGAACTATGAGATTTGAAATCTATGATTTGAAACCTGATAGATAAGCTTACCATCTTGGAGAAACATAATGATGCTAATGGATATCAACAAGAAGAGTAATAAAGTTAGCTAGCTAAAACTCAAGCAAAGGAGTCGTCAAAGGGGCTTGAAGGGTCTTAGATTAACAAAAAGAAAAATTCTATAACTAAAGAACATCCAACTTCTAGTCTAGCCTATGTGATGAACTCATTTGAAGAAACACCTTAACTTCCAAATTTCTTGTCGCAAAAAGTTTTGAATATTATATAATTTAGAGAGAGGCATCCCTAAATGAAGATGGAATAATGGCTAAAAACTATTTAGGATCCTATGTGGGATGAATTTTCTATGCATAATCTCAACATAGTAGTCTAACTAGGGAGTTTAGCACATACCAAAGTCAATTAATAACCAATATCAAGGTTCATAAAATTATGTGCTCCAACAAATAAATCCAAAAAACTAGGTAAAATAACAAGATTTATGGCATTAGAAGATATTTTCATTTACAATTCTAATTTAGTGATTTGATCATACATGAGGACTCAATTTATTGTAGGGCCTAGTTATGATAAGTTTTAGGCTGTAGTGGGTCACATATCCCAATAAAATGTATCTAAAAGATCTAGAGAGTCCTGTAAAAAATTCACTGCCAAAATATGAGTTGTTCATGCTTCAATCCAATGCAAAAAGTCACATGAGCATGGAAAGTTGTGAATATCAAGGTATCAATCTAGCATAAAATTTAGAATACTTGCCAATGGAGAAGTCATGAGCTAAGAATGAGTCATATTTTATATGTTTTGATGCTATAGCTTAACCAGGCATTGGAAATCATTTTACCCCAAAACCAAATCGATGACATATCTTAGCTCAAACAAGTCACATATTCTAGAATACTAAAATAATATAGAAGAAGAGGTTTAGGACAAGGTCTAAAATATTTTAGAATTTATGGTCCAAGATCTAGAGACCTCAAAGATATATTTATACAAGTTATAGAAGGATTTCTTGGTTGTAAGAATAGAAGATATTCATAGGTATTTTGCACAAAAATTCAAAGGGAAGGCACCCTCCTCTTAGCTTATAAATAAACCCATTTTCATTGTAAAATACATTATAAGTTTTTTGCTCATGCTTGGTACCCGATCTTGCGAGCTCTTCCTTTCACCCTTATTTCCTATTGTAGACACCAAAATCTAGCCACTTTTCATCCATCTGTGTCCTCCAATCACAACCATCCATTATTTATATACACATATTTTTTTTTTTAAATATATATATATATATTAATATTTTATATATTATATTTATATATATAATAAATTTATATGTATTTATATAAATTAATCCTAGCCATCCGCCATGTTTTAATCTCAACCATCCATCCATCTCAATCCATGCCACTTACCCAAACTTAATCTCCACCCTCCCTCATGTTTTAATCTCGATCGTTTATTTTATGTCATAGAAACCCTTAATCCTTAATCCTTATAAATCCTTAAACACATTAGAGAGCTTGAGGAGAATATTTTCCCTAGCCCCTTTTGCTATCATCCTCATCCCTCACCACCGCCAACACATTCCCCATTTTTTCCACTGCCAAACTTGTGTAAAACCAGATCTAGTTCTACGAAACTTTCCTCAACCCCTGAACACCCCCTAGAGCTAGTTGAGCACCTATAGGTATTTATGGAAATCTATGGTGCATCCATAGTGATTAGAGAACACATTTGGGCATCTCACATAGTAGATCTATAGTCCTAAAACTCTTAGGCACCATCCGAGCATCCTCATGATCCTCATCGATAGAAATTAGTATTTTGATAAGGTAAGAAGTTATTTGCACTTATTTTACATTCCTACACTTTTATTTTTAATATTACATTGTAGCATCTAGGGTTTTAGTTTTTTTATATTTCTGAGGGCCTCACATGATGGAGCCCTCATAGGTGCTTCTAATCTCTTGTTGTTGTGTTTTTTTTGTAGGTACAAGAATAATATTTTTGGAAGCTATTGAAGCTAGGGTGGTCCTATAGGGATACACAAGCCCACCCATAACTCTTGTTTGGATCAAATACGAGTGAGAAGACACCAACTATTCACTGCACTAGGGTTTTGAAACCCTAGCATCTTGTAAATCTATATCAAAAGCATTGTAAAACCCCTATACAGAGGTGCATTCATTGTACAATTGGGATATTTTCCCACATTAATAAAAGCTTAATAATATTGTATAATATTGTGTATTTATTGTGCTTTTTGTTACTTTTATCTATTACTCTGGTGTTGTTCATTTTTTTATTTACAAAATGGCGATCACAGTTGGATCACCAAAGGTTTCTTCATGTTAATTTATATAGACACCTAAAACACATCATTTTTAGGAGGCTACTCATATGGACGTCTTTGCAGACCATATGATTGATCTTGGACCTTTCCAAGACCCAACAGTGGTTCTAACCACTCATTTAGGGCAACCTAGTCCTATGCACCTCTAGTTGCTAATGTCAACAACAAATACGATCTCAACTACTAATGATTAGAGTAGCTATAGGTTAGTCATGTCTGTCGATCACAACTACGAGTCTCTTACACATAGTCATACTTGTCGATAGTGGCCCTATAACAAACTTGGGCTCCCTGAGCTAAGTGAAATCAGTTGCAACTAACCATTTTGCAATAGTTTCTTCGACCATTGCATCTGTAAAGCTTCTATAAGCCTTGCCCTAACTCTTCCATGCCAATTTGTTCTTGATCTTGTCTTCCTTGAGAATCCAAGGTGAATACTTGGGAAGTCTATTTAAGGTATCCCAAAATTGGAGAAATGATCCAGAATTCATTGTAGTGAAGCCCTGTCAAATTGAAGAGTGACTTTACATTCTTGTGAGGTGTAGCAAGGTGTTGTTCAATTGCATAATGACAACTTTTCATGCATCAATGGAGCTTTAAAAGGCTTGAGGAGCAATCTTGTTGTGGTTCTTCACCAATTCACTATGAATTTGAGACAATCCACCACCAAACTGTGTCTTGAGACACAACCGACCTTGTGAACACCAATTGCATATCAAAATTGATCAATCCAAGCCAAGGATTCAAAGAGCAGAACCACAGTCACTATTTTTTATAGTGACCTATTGAGGTGTGATTTTATCCAATTACAAAGACCACCTAACAATTTGGATCACAATCCTCTCTTGCAAAGAAAAAGGTATTTCTCCAAGGTTCTCACTTAATGTTTTTATGTATCATGCATATGTGCTAAAATAAGTGCTTGAACAATCTCAATTGTTTGCAAGTAACTGATAACAAGGGGCCTGAGAATCAAGTAATTAACTTTAAATTCATCATGTGTTAAGTATCTTTTAATAAAATTCTCTCTCTAAGCAATAATAGATAAATTTACCTTTTGAGTTTAATTTTAATAACTTATGCAAATTTATTCTATAACCTTAAAACAACGTTTTAATTAAAATGCTTCAAGTGACTTCAAAATAGATGTTAATCTAGCATTTTAATTAACATTAAAATTAGGTCCGAGGTGTAGACCAATTGGTTCATCCAAACCCCATAAGGGGGCGGAGGTCCAAGGTTCAAATCTCGGGCCTCGTCGGACTGAACGCTTGTCCCTTTCCTGGTGCTTTCAGTGGCGTAAAAGGTTTAAAATGATTGTGGCATGGTGGTTATAGGGACGGAATGCACGAAGATCTGTGTGGCGGCTTCCATGGCGAACAGCGCAGAATAATATGGCAGCCATAAAAGCTGGACAGCCTGCCCAAATTCGTGGTGGCTATCGATTCCACCATGTAAATACAAAAAAAAAAATAACATTAAAATTCAATCAACTTTAATAAAAATCAAAGTTTATGAAATTTTAATAAAAGTGATTAAATATAAACCTTCATTTATAAAGTCTAAACTTTATAATATTCAACATTTAAGGTTTTATTTAATGTAAATATTTGCTCATCCAAATATGAAATTGAAATTGAAATATTTGAAGAATGAACAAATGTAATAATGATTAAACCCAAATTATAAGGTTTTGAACCTTAATAATTATGAAAAAATAGGGTTTAATATAAATCTTGTCTATGAACTTTTAAATTTTATGATATGAAAATAAAGTTCATAAAAATCTCCTTTCCGCAATATTTATTTCTCAAATATTTATTGAATTTAAATATTTGAGAATAAATATGAATCTTAAATGTAAAGTTTGGATCCTTTGATAATTTGAAATAAAATTATAGTAAACCAAACTCTTTAATGTAAATAGATATTAATCATGAATTCTCAACTTTATGAAATTAAAGTTGGAATCCCAATAATCATAATGCAATAATGATTAAACCCAAATTATAAGGTTTGAAACCTTTAATAATTATGAAAATAGGGTTTAATGTAAATCTTATTTATGAACTTTTAAATCTTATGATATGCAAATAAAGTTCATAGGAATTTCCTTCCCGTAATATTTATCCCTTAAATATCTATTGAATTAAATATTTAAGAATAAATATGAGCCTCAAATATAAAGTTTGGATCTTTAAATAAATTGAAACTAGATTAAAATAAACCCAAACTATTTAATGTGAAAATATATCAATTTTGAATTCTCAACTTTATGAAATTAAAGTTAGAATCAAAATAGTCATTTATCCTCGGTAAATTTATTTATTCAAATATTAATTAAATTTAATATTTGAATAATAAATTTATTTATAACCTAGTTATAAAGTTTAACTTTATAAAATCAAACTAGGTTAAATATATGCAAATTTAATATGAAATAAATTTCAAAAGGATTTTAAAGTAAAGAAATAAATTTTATCTTGGAAAAACAACTACAGAATGGAAAAACACAAAGACTCTAAAACCAGATTTATGCCCACCATAAATCACACAGTAAAGCAATAAAAATGGTGCAATCTTCAATGGAAATTTAATTTTTAAAACTATATCAAATTATTTAATCAAAACTCAAACACCGTATTCATGCATATTTGAATCAAAATGATTTGATATAATAAATAGATCTTACAATAAAACTTTGAATCCTTTGTAAATCCAAATCACTGTAGCCTCTTTCATTTCTAGCCTTTGCTCTTTTGAATCCTTTATCCTTTCTCTGCTCTGCAAAATGTTCGACCCTGTTCTTGGCTTTTCATTCTCCATTTATAGTTTGAATAATTTGTTATATGGTTGGTTCTTTCTCGTTCCATTATGGTTTCCATATAGTTGTAAAAATGAATTCTTTAATGAAACCCTAATGTCACCAATACCTTTTTCAAAGGATTTAATATTTCTCATCATTGGCATTTGAAAATTAAAGTTAAGACATGCCCATGAAACCCACGAACACATCCTCTATTCAACATACTTTAATAATCCTGCCAACAAGACAAATATTAATTAGAATATAAAACATTTATAAAATAACCTTCTTAAATATAATTAAATTATAAAGTTATAAAACTTTATAATTTAATTAATTTAAAACATATTTATAACATAACCATTCTAACTATATTAAATTATAAAGTTATAAAACTTTATAATTTAATTAATTTAAAACAAGTTTATAAAATAACAATTTTAAATATATTAAATTATAAAGTTATAAAACTTTATAATTTAATTAATTTAAAACAAGACATAACTAAACATAACATATGAAAATGCAACCTATATGAACACCATTATAATAAATAAAAATATATTAAAATAACACCAAAATATATACTAAATAACAAATATATAATTTAAAGACAACATAAAACTAAAACAACTACAAAAACAAAACACACATTATAACATAAAAGAACAATTTAAAATAAAACCATAAAAACATTATAACATTAAACTTTTAACATAATAAAAATAACATAACACAAACAATATTTATACAACCTAAAAGAATAACAAAATAAAGAATAACATAAAGACACCTATAAACAAATAGAACACAACATAAAAGAACAACATAAAACAAAACTTGACAAAACACAACATAACAACACCAAACAAGAAAATACCATTTTAACATGAAATAAAATCCGCCAGTGAAACCAACCATAATACATCATTCCTAGACATTGATTTTTTCAACACCAGATGATGAAGACAATTAACAACGAGCAAAGGCACATATTAAAACAATTTTCAAAATTCAAGTAGGTCCCCAATTTTGGGGCCATTATGAAGGAGTCACAACATGTCCTGTAGGCGCAGACACTGACATTGATAGCGGCTAGCAGAGCCAACTACTCTGATTGATAGCGGCTAGGATCTGGTTTGACATTGTTTGTATTTAATCAATAAATTCTTGATTATTTTCATTTAATTTGCGTTATCTAAAATAGATTAGTTGTCTTTAATACATTTGCATGGTTCATTTCTATTTTTCTAAGCATATTTGTACTCCTTTACATATTTTCATGCACTTCTTTCTTTATTTACATATTTCAAGAAACTAGCCTCATTTCGAGAGGCTTACAATGCTATTGATCAATTTTAGTTTCTTTGTGTGTAGGTGACAAGGACATTCAAGGATCAAATATCATCAAGATTCAAGATCTTGACATCAAGAAGTGGAGGTGGCTTGATAAATCCTCCATAATCAAATTGGTGGAGATATAGAGAGCTTGTAAAATACATCACCCCCATTTTGGGGCTCAAAATGATTGTAATCATGTATCAAATTTGGTATCCCTAAGAGGGATAAATATGTAATCGGTCTTTCAAATTTATTAATACAAAGAATACATTTCTTTTTGTCAATTCATTTTGTGAAGACAAAAATGAAACACCAGATATAACTAAATAAAAATGAATAAAACACATAACACAAGAAATTGCACAATAAAATAGATATGATATTACTATTGCTGAGGGATCTGAGTAAAATCAAATGTGACCCCGAATAGAGGTTTTACATAGTTTATTCAGATAAAATAAATACAATAATTCTAGGGTTCTCCAAAACCCTATCTAACAATGCTTGTGGTATCTGTAAAACTCATTCTTACTCCCAATAGAGTTGAGTGGGTTTTCGATATCCATTGAGTCAAGCCACTCTAGCTTAAATAGTTGTCCAATGCTGATGAATCTCCAGATCTGCACACATAAGATGAAATAAATGAGTTAGTAATAACTGAGGGATCCACTATGTGAGACCCTCAAAAATTAATAAAAACCCCAACTATCATGCAATAATACTGTAAGCAAATAAAGATATATTGAAATTAACAAAATAGAAAATAATTTACCTTGCTCCTTGTTGGTTGTCCTTTGATAAATGGATTTGTTGCAGGTTGATGGAAAAGGTGTGCCCTAGCATCACTCGAAGGTAGGAGGCTTTTAGAAGGGCTTACATAAAATACCCGCAGATGCCTAGTAGATGTAGAAAACGCCCATGGGTGCACAAGCCTGGTAGGGAGGTGCCTAGAGGTGTCTGGCATTGATAGAAAGCACCCAGAGACACTTAGTGGATGATGAAGGATTTTGCAAAAGCAGATCGGGTGAGGGCGTGGGATGTGGCGATGGCGATGGCGAGAGAGGGAGTAGGGAATCTAGTGGATGGAATGGGATTAGGGTACAAAAGAATTTTGTTGGAGACTCAAGAATTTAGGAACTCAAGGAATTCAAAAACTCTAAAAAAGACTTAAGGCACTTAAGGGACTCAGGGATTGAGCCATAAAAATGGCTCATATTTATAAGCTAACCTAGGGTATGCTAGGGTTTCAAAGATACTAATCGTGTGGTTGATATTAAAGCACATCTAAAGGTAGATATTAAATTTAGGGTGTGGCACGAATTGATGTGGATGGACGGATAGGATTAAATGAAATAGGATGGCTAGGATTAAATTATTTATTAAATATTTATAAAATATTATATATAAAATATTATTATTTAAATATATATATAAATAATAGGTGAAAATGATGAAAAACTAGGGTGGAGGGCAAATGACTATGTTTTGATGGTGGAAATGGTAGGAAAGCATGGATGGAGGAAAAGTGGCTAGATTTTGGTGTCTACACATTTGGTTATACATGTTTCATTGATTTAAATTTGTTATCATATTACAATTAACTTGGATGTATGCTTTCTAGAGCTCTAGCAGAGGTGATCATGGTGGAAACACCCTAATTTTTCATTGTTAACTGATAACTCTATCTTTTTTATTAATACAGATACATTCGCTCTAAGAGATAGTGGCTAGCAGTATTAGTCACCATCAACTCCAACAGCTAGCATCACATCCACTCTCATTTGTTGGTAATTTTGGGTACTTTGGGTACATTGCCTTTGCTCAAGTGTATAAGTTGTCATTGATGTCAAGAAGCTTTTGAAGGAATTTGATTTGATGTCAAAAGAATCTAAGTTCAAGGAAGGGTTTTTGTGAAAACCAAGGCAGACAAAATAAAAGGTTTTATTTAAAACCATGGACAACAGATTTGAAATGGGTTTTTCTTAAAACCCAAGTTGGCTTTTCGTTTCATTGAAAAAGGTGCCCCGGTGATGGAGATATTTAATTTTAAATATTTAGTTTAAATTTTATTTATTTAAAATTTAAATTAAAATTTTAAAATTAAATTAAAATATTTTCCACCGACGGAAATCATGTTAAAAAGGGCCGACGCTTTTATTAAAACATATACCTTATATATAAAGGGAGCAAATCAAATGTTGGTTGTTGAGCCATTGTTTTAATATTTGAAAATGCTAATGATGCGATCGGAAATTTGATATGACATTGGAAGGTGCAGTTAAAGAAGGGACGAACAATATCGTTTTTCGAGCAAGTATAGAGCATGTGATTCAAAATTTTCAGCGACGTGGCAGTAAGTGAGGGTTACATAATTTACGAAAGGATAAAAAGAAAATAAGGCTGCTATTCGTGTTTTTCGTTTCCATCCGATAGTGTGGAGGAGTCGGTTGCTTGTTCGAATGAAGGTGCTGCGATCTGGGAGGTCCTAAGGTCAAGTCGCAGCGGCGTTAATTTTTTATTGTTGGAAGAGGACGAAGGAGTTAAATAGGTTTTTGTCCATTGTATTCTCATCCAAGTGGATAGCGCAGGTGGCCGTGGACAGATTTGAGTTGATGAAGGTTGGAGGGTCAAAACCCATCCGCACCAATGTTTTATTTTCAAAGGTATGACTCAAAGTTTCTTTTGTGATTAAAGTTTAGAGAAATAAGTTTTACAAAGAGGGAGTCATAAGGCTTTGTTTAAACTTTAATTTAAAGCTTTCAATTGGGAGTTATAAGAGTTTAGATATTTGTGAAATTAAAAGGTATTTTATGTTAAAATTAATTGGAGAGGTATAATAAGTTGAGTGAGAGGAGTAATAAGGTGTAATTGTGGATTTACATTACATTGTGAGAAAGATTTATTTTCTAACCTTCTTGAGATTGGCATAGAAGTTTGTTGTGGTTGTGGCAGATGTATGAGACCCCTTCATCATCAAGAAAAAGGTATGGGCACATTCTTCTTATGAGTATGATTGGTGTATGTTTTCTGAAATAAGGTTGGAGTGAAAAGGTATTCTACTAGGTATCCTAATGGCTAGGTGTAAATCCTATTTTCTGGTTTGTTGAAGACTACTTATGCATTGTTATCCTTAAGGAGAGTTTTTGGTGAATGCATAATTTTTGGTTTGAGATAGTGGAAGCTTTGTGCACTAGGGTTGATATTTGTGAGTCTTGCTACTTGCATTGAGATGGTGAAACCCTTAGTTGGCTGTTTTGATATTAATGGTTGAGTTGCTTCCATAGAGGTTGTTTTGATCAAGTTAGTGCTTTACTTGATACATGATTTGGGCTTACTCCATTGAGTTGATTTGAGCAAGTTATTCTTTGCATTTGGTGAAATTGTGTTGGTGGTTGTTTTGTTCAAATATCCTTGGAGGGAAAAGGATTTCTACTTGTTTCCTTTTCTTGTGATGATTGGTTGAATGCTTCAAGGTTGATGTTGAGTTGAATGGTGTTGGTTGACTAAACCTTGTTTGATGAGCATTGTTGTTGAAACCCTAATTGTTGGTGAAAAGAACATGAGTATCATTGTTATATGAGATATTGCATGGTTGGCAATTGTTGGGTTGTGTTTCATGTTCTTGAGAAAAGCATACTACATCTATCTTATTCTTTTGAGATTTGAGATTGAGTTGTTTTTGTTGAGATTGATATTGGGAGTTAAGTATAGAACATATTGAGTCTCTAACAATTCTCTTTATGCTTCTATGAGGTTGATGAATCACATTGGGTCTCTAACAATTCTCTTTGTGGGTTCATGCTAAGCAAGTTTTTCTTGGTGAGCTTGTTGAGGTTTTGGACAGGTTTCGATGGGGACTTGTGAGCAGGTTTTTGGACAGGTCCTAGCAGAGGACTTGTGAGCTGAGTTTGTTAGTTCTATCAGAGAACTTGAGGACAGAGAGCATTGATTCTTTGAGAAGAACCTGAGGACAGTTGGCAAGTCTTTGAGAAGGCTTGTATGTAGAGGATTGATTTGTTCAAGAGTTGGACAGATCTGACAGATAGAGGAAGACTTGTACTAGACCGACTGACTGTGTTTGGTACAGGTTGCTAAGCTGTTGTGGACGTGATCATAGAAGGCAGAGGTCTCTTAGGCTAAGCATTGAGGACAGGAGGTCTTCGATGGAAAGGAGTTCCACGTGTTGGCAAGAGGTAGAGGCAGTTGATCTTCTGAGGGATCATTTCCAGAGGAGGGGAAGGTATCTCCTTTGAGCAGAGGCTCATAAATTTAGATAGAGGGGAAGGTATCTCCTTTGAGCAGAGGCTCATAAATTCAGATTGGGGGAAGGTATCTCCTTTGGGCCGAGGCTCATAAACATTGTAATTGGGAAGGTTTCCCAAAGAACTTTGAGATAACTTTTAGAGAAAAGTTTTGTGGACGTAGCCCGGGCATTCTGGGTGAACCACGTTAAAATTGGTGTCACTTTGTGGATGATATTGTGCATTGTTTTGATATTGCTTTGGGTATATTGCTTTACTATTTTGAAGTATAAAGGAAAAAGTAAAAAGAGGTCTTATACTGTTCACCCCCCTCTCAGTATAAGCTTGTGTTCTTCAATTGGTATCAGAGCCGGTGCCTTCGAAAAGTTTAACAACTTGAAGGAAAAGCTAGTAAAGAACACAATGGATTATTCAAGTGGCAATGCAACACCTATTCTTGATGGGTCAGATTTTGGTCTTTGGAGTGCAAGGATGAAGGTTCATCTAATGGCACTTGGGAATGAGGTTTGGGAAGTGATTGAAGATGAGTACACTATTCCTGAACATGGTCCTTATACTAAAGAAGAAAGGCTCCTACATCACAACAATTCAAAAGCAATGAATGCAATCCTGAAAGGCTTACAGAAAGCAGATCTCACCAAAGTGATTCACTGCAAGACAACTAGTGAAATGTGGAATCAGTTGAAGGTGGTTCATACAGGTGATGCAAATGTCGAAAGGCCAAGTTGAGACACTTCAAAGGTATGTTTGAACAACTCAAGATGAATGATGATGAAAATATTAGTGACTACATGCTTCGTATGGATGAGGTTGTTAACTCCATGAAAGACTTAGGTCTTGAGCTTGCTGAAAATGATGTTTGTGATAAGATTTTAAGATCTCTTCCTAATAGATTTAGTGAAAATATTTCTGCTATTGAGGAAGCTAAAGATTTGGATAAGTTGAAAAAGGATGAGCTCCATAGTATACTTGCAGCATTTGAGTTGAGAACTCAAGTGAAGGTTGATGTCAAGAAAGAGGCAGCTTTCAAGGCTACCAAGAAATCAAAAGGTAAACAACTTCAAGATAGTGATGAGTCTTCTAGTGATGAAGAGGCATATTACAACAAGAAAGGCAAGTTCTCTAGAAAGCACAAAAGTATGAAAAATATAAGATGTTTCAATTGTGGAAAGTTTGGTCATTATGCTACTGACTGTACTGTTCCCAAGAATGAAAGTGATGAAGATAAACAGGATTCTAAGAGCAAGGATTCTGAAAAGCACAAGCATCAAAGGAAAAATAAAGATGAGCACAACAATCAAGGAAAGAGGTATTCTCACAAGCACAAGAAGAGTTTCTACCTAGACAAAGCAAGTAAGTGTTCTAGTAGTGATAGTGAAAGTTCTTCAAGTGATAATGAAAATGAGATGTTGTTCATATCAGAAAAAGAGGAAGAACCGAAACATAGATTCATTATCATGAAATGTCTTAGATGTGGAAATTTTGGTCACCTTGAGGATGATTGCACAAATAATGATTTGGTTT
Organism: Wollemia nobilis; assembly: GCA_028583015.1. NCBI lineage: Eukaryota > Viridiplantae > Streptophyta > Pinopsida > Araucariales > Araucariaceae > Wollemia > Wollemia nobilis. Next base: position 12,129,423 of record JAQPPZ010017052.1, read on the forward strand.
CTAGTATGTATGAGGATGCTTCAGAAAACTATAAGGAAGATGCATGTATGGTTTTTGAAAAAGGTAGCACCTCTAGTGATAAGAAATCTGAAAAAGGCTTTGATGATTCAAAAAGCAATCAAATAAAGGATCTTGAAAGTGAACTTATTAATGCTCTTAGTGCTTTGAAAAAGGAAAGAAAGAAGAATGCTAGACTCAAGGATAAGTTAGATGAATGTTGTATGGAGAGAGATGATCTTATAGAAAATCTTGACTTCTCTATAGCTAAGACACAAGAACTCAAGGATGAGTTAGAGTCTAAGGTTCTTGAGTATAGTGAGTTAGAACAGAAAATGGCTTCTTTGAAAGAGGAAACTAAAGAGTACAAGGATAAGCTTTACAGGTTTCAAGATAGCTCCAAAAAGGTTAAGTCACTCATCAAAGGTCAAAGAAAGACAACAGATAAAACAGGCCTTGGTTTTGTTAAGCCACACAAGGAACAAGTTGGAGAATCTAGTAAGAGACTCCAAAAGGAAGAGAGTTCTGATGAGGAGAGTATTTCAGAGAAAGAGTCCTTGAGTGATAGATGCATAGAAACAGAAAATAGAATTCAGAATAAGAAGAAGTTTTCAGGACCCAAGAGGTCAAATAAAGGAAAATTTCAAGGCAGATGTTTTGCGTGTCACAAGTTTGGTCACATGGCTTCACATTGCATGGCTCAAGTGAAGAAGGTAAATGACAGTTTCAGAAGTGCTAGTTACTTTCAAGGGTATTGCTACTCTTGTCAACAGTTTGGGCACAAGGCAGTTTATTGCAAGGCAAATAACAAGAACAAGTTTGATCAGAACAGGTTTGGTCAGAACAGGTTTGGTCAGAACAGGTTTAGTCAGAATAGGTGGATTCAAAGAATAGGTATGCCTAAAAGAAATAACATTGTTACTTGTTATAAGTGCAACAATGAAGGTCACACAACTAGACAGTGTAGAGCTGAACTTCCAAGGTACAAGAACAGGAACAGTGGTATGAATAGGTCCAAGGATCAAGGCATGGATAAGAACAGGGATGAGAACAAGAACAAGAACAGTGACAAGAACAGGAATATGGACAAAGAGTTCAAGAGAAGGCCCGACAAGGAAGTTATAGACGCTGATGATGATCAGTGCCTAATGGGAGTTTTACTCCCACCCCAGAATTAATCACCTCATCAGGAGGTGGGGGAGGGACTAAGCTAAGAGGCTCATTCTTAGTCCCGAGCCCCAAAGGTGACCCTTTGCCATTGATGACAAAGGGGGAGAGATATGAGTAAGGGGGAGAGCTTCAAAGTGAAGAGGAAAGCTTCAAGTCAGGGGGAGCAAAACTTCAAAGGAAGATTCTCGGTTGTGGGCACAGTTGGTCAGTTGTTAGCACAGTTGGTTTTAGTTTTGGCTCTTGAGAAGTGTTTTCAGTAAAGGTTTGCCATCAATGACAAAGGGGGAGATTGTTGGCAATTTTGGGTACTTTGGGTACATTGCCTTTGCTCAAGTGTATAAGTTGTCATTGATGTCAAGAAGCTTTTGAAGGAATTTGATTTGATGTCAAAAGAATCTAAGTTCAAGGAAGGGTTTTTGTGAAAACCAAGGTAGACAAAATAAAAGGTTTTATTTAAAACCATGGACAACAGATTTGAAATGGGTTTTTCTTAAAACCCAAGTTGGCTTTTCGTTTCATTGAAAAAGGTGCCCCGGTGATGGAGATATTTAATTTTAAATATTTAGTTTAAATTTTATTTATTTAAAATTTAAATTAAAATTTTAAAATTAAATTAAAATATTTTCCACCGACGAAAATCATGTTAAAAAGGGCCGACGCTTTTATTAAAACATATACCTTATATATAAAGGGAGCAAATCAAATGTTGGTTGGTGTGCCATTGTTTTAATATTTGAAAATGCTAATGATGCGATCGGAAATTTGATATGACATTGGAAGGTGCGGTTAAAGAAGGGACGAACAATATCGTTTTTCGAGCAAGTATAGAGCATGTGATTCAAAATTTTCAGCGACGTGGCAGTAAGTGAGGGTTACATAATTTACGAAAGGATAAAAAGAAAATAAGGCTGCTATTCGTGTTTTTCGTTTCCATCCGATAGTGTGGAGGAGTCGGTTGCTTGTTCGAATGAAGGTGCTGCGATCTGGGAGGTCCTAAGGTCAAGTCGCAGCGGCGTTAATTTTTTATTGTTGGAAGAGGACGAAGGAGTTAAATAGGTTTTTGTCCATTGTATTCTCATCCAAGTGGATAGCGCAGGTGGCCGCGGACAGTTTTGAGTTGATGAAGGTTGGAGGGTCAAAACCCATCCGCACCAATGTTTTATTTTCAAAGGTATGACTCAAAGTTTCTTTTGTGATTAAAGTTTAGAGAAATAAGTTTTACAAAGAGGGAGTCATAAGGCTTTGTTTAAACTTTAATTTAAAGCTTTCAATTGGGAGTTATAAGAGTTTAGATATTTGTGAAATTAAAAGGTATTTTATGTTAAAATTAATTGGAGAGGTATAATAAGTTGAGTGAGAGGAGTAATAAGGTGTAATTGTGGATTTACATTACATTGTGAGAAAGATTTATTTTCTAACCTTCTTGAGATTGGCATAGAAGTTTGTTGTGGTTGTGGCAGATGTATGAGACCCCTTCATCATCAAGAAAAAGGTATGGGCACATTCTTCTTATGAGTATGATTGGTGTATGTTTTCTGAAATAAGGTTGGAGTGAAAAGGTATTCTACTAGGTATCCTAATGGCTAGGTGTAAATCCTATTTTCTGGTTTGTTGAAGACTACTTATGCATTGTTATCCTTAAGGAGAGTTTTTGGTGAATGCATAATTTTTGGTTTGAGATAGTGGAAGCTTTGTGCACTAGGGTTGATATTTGTGAGTCTTGCTACTTGCATTGAGATGGTGAAACCCTTAGTTGGCTGTTTTGATATTAATGGTTGAGTTGCTTCCATAGAGGTTGTTTTGATCAAGTTAGTGCTTTACTTGATACATGATTTGGGCTTACTCCATTGAGTTGATTTGAGCAAGTTATTCTTTGCATTTGGTGAAATTGTGTTGGTGGCTGTTTTGTTCAAATATCCTTGGAGGGAAAAGGATTTCTACTTGTTTCCTTTTCTTGTGATGATTGGTTGAATGCTTCAAGGTTGATGTTGAGTTGAATGGTGTTGGTTGACTAAACCTTGTTTGATGAGCATTGTTGTTGAAACCCTAATTGTTGGTGAAAAGAACATGAGTATCATTGTTATATGAGATATTGCATGGTTGGCAATTGTTGGGTTGTGTTTCATGTTCTTGAGAAAAGCATACTACATCTATCTTATTCTTTTGAGATTTGATTGATTTTGAGTTTATTTTGAGTTTGATAGTATAGAACATATTGAGTCTCTAACAATTCTCTTTAGTTTCTATGAGATTTGAGATTGAGATTGGGAGTTAAGTATAGAACATATTGAGTCTCTAACAATTCTCTTTATGCTTCTATGAGGTTGATGAATCACATTGGGTCTCTAACAATTCTCTTTGTGGGTTCATGCTAAGCAAGTTTTTCTTGGTGAGCTTGCTGAGGTTTTGGACAGGTTCCGGTGGGGACTTGTGAGCAGGTTTTGGACAAGTCCTAGCAGAGGACTTGTGAGTTGAGTTTGTTAGTTCTATCAGAGAACTTGAGGACAGAGGAGCATTGGTTCTTTGAGAAGAACTCGAGGATAGTTGGCAAGTCTTTGAGAAGGCTTGTATGCAGAGGATTGATTTGTTCAAGAGTTGGACAGATCTGACAGACAGAGGAAGACTTGTACTAGACCGACTGACTATGTTTGGTACAGGTTGCTAAGCTGTTGTGGACGTGATCATAGAAGGCAGAGGTCTCTTAGGCTAAGCATTGAGGACAGGAGGTCTTCGATGGAAAGGAGTTCCACGTGCTGGCAAGAGGTAGAGGCAGTTGATCTTCTGAGGGATCATTTCCAGAGCAGAGGGGAAGGTATCTCCTTTGAGCAGAGGCTCATAAATTCAGATAGAGGGGAAGGTATCTCCTTTGAGCAGAGGCTCATAAATTCAGATTGGGGGAAGGTATCTCCTTTGGGCCGAGGCTCATAAACATTGTAATTGGGAAGGTTTCCCAAAGAACTTTGAGATAACTTTTAGAGAAAAGTTTTGTGGACGTAGCCCGGGCATTCTGGGTGAACCACGTTAAAATTGGTGTCACTTTGTGGATGATATTGTGCATTGTTTTGATATTGCTTTGGGTATATTGCTTTACTATTTTGAAGTATAAAGGAAAAAGTAAAAAGAGGTCTTATACTGTTCACCCCCCCTCTCAGTATAAGCTTGTGTTCTTCAATTGGTATCAGAGCGGGTGCCTTCGAAAAGTTTAACAGCTTGAAGGAAAAGCTAGTAAAGAACACAATGGATTATTCAAGTGGCAATGCAGCACCTATTCTTGATGGATCATTTTGGTTTTGGAGTGCAAGGATGAAGGTTCATCTAATGGCACTGGGAAGAGGTTTGGGAAGTGATTGAAGAGGTACACTATTCCACATGGCCTAACAAAGAAGAGGCTCCTACACAACAATCAAAGCAATGAATGCAACGAAAGGTTAAAGGATCTCACCAAAGTGATCACCAAGACCTAGTGAAAGTGGAACAGTGAAGGTGGTTCAACGGTGAGAAATGTCGAAAGGCAAGTTGAGACACTCAAGGTATGTTTGAAAACTCAGAGAATGATGATGAAAATATTAGTGACTAAGGATGGATGAGGTTGTTAACTCCATGAAAGATTAGGCTTGAGCTTGTGAAAATGATGTTTGTGATAAGATTTTAAGATCTCTTCCTAATAGATTTAGTGAAAAGATTTCTATTGAGGAAGCTAAAGATTTGGATAAGTTGAAAAAGGATGAGCTCCATAGTATACTTGCAGATTTGAGTTGAGAACTCAAGTGAAGGTTGATGTCAAGAAAGAGCAACTTTCAAGGCTACCAAGAAATCCAAGGGTAAACAACTTCAAGATAGTGATGAGTCTTCTAGTGATGAAGAGGCATATTACAGCAAGAAAGGCAAGTTCTCTAGAAAGCACAAAAGTATGAAAAATATAAGATGTTTCAATTGTGGAAAGTTTGGTCATTATGCTACTGATCGTATCTGTTCCCAAGAATGAAAGTGATGAAGATAAACAGGATTCTAAGAGCAAGGATTCTGAAAAGCACAAGCATCACAGGAAGAATAAAGATGAGCAAAGCAATCAAGGAAAGAGGTACTCTCACAAGCACAAGAAGAGCTTCTACCTAGACAAGGCAAGTAAGTGTTCTAGTAGTGATAGTGAAAGTTCTTCAAGTGATAATGAAAATGAGATGTTGTTCATATCGAGAAAAAGAGGAAGAACCGAAACATAGATTCATTATCATGAAATGTCTTAGATGTGGAAATTTTGGTCACCTTGAGGATGATTGCACAAATAATGATTTGGTTTCTAGTATGTATGAGGATGCTTCAGAAAACTATAAGGAAGATGCTTGTATGGTCTTTGAAAAAGGTAGCACCTCTAGTGATAAGAAATCTGAAAATGGCTTTGATGATTCAAAAAGCAATCAAATAAAGGATCTTGAAAGTGAACTTATTAATGCTCTTAGTGCTTTGAAAAAGGAAAGAAAGAAGAATGCTAGACTCAAGGATAAGTTAGATGAATGTTGTATGGAGAGAGATGATCTTATAGAAAATCTTGATTTCTCTATAGCTAAGACACAAGAACTCAAGGATGAGTTAGAGTCTAAGGTTCTTGAGTATAGTGAGTTAGAACAGAAAATGGCTTCTTTGAAAGAGGAAACTAAAGAGTACAAGGATAAGCTTTACAAGTTTCAAGATAGCTCCAAAAAGGTTAAGTCACTCATCAAAGGTCAAAGAAAGACAACAGATAAAATAGGCCTTGGTTTTGTTAAGCCACACAAGGAACAAGTTGGAGAATCTAGTAAGAGACTCCAAAAGGAAGAGAGTTCTGATGAGGAGAGTATTTCAGAGAAAGAGTCCATGAGTGATAGATGCATAGAAACAGAAAATAGGAAATGAGAAAGAGAGAAGTTTTCGGGACCCAAGAGGTCAAATAAAGGAAAATTTCAAGGCAGATGTTTTGCGTGTCACAGGTTTGGTCACATGGCTTCACATTGCATGGCTCAAGTGAAGAAGGTAAATGAAAGTTTCAGAAGTGCTAGTTACTTTCAAGGGTATTGCTACTCTTGTCAACAGTTTGGGCACAAGGCAGTTTATTGCAAGGCAAATAACAAGAACAGGTTTGGTCAGAACAGGTTTGGTCAGAACAGGTTTAGTTAGAACAGGTGGATTCAAAGAATAGGTATGCCTAAAAGAAATAACATTGTTACTTGTTATAAGTGCAACAATGAAGGTCACACAACTAGACAGTGTAGAGCTGAACTTCCAAGGTACAGGAACAGGAACAGTGGTATGAACAGGTCCAAGGATCAAGGCATGGATAAGAACAGGGATGAGAACAAGAACAAGAATAGTGACAAGAACAGGAATATGGACAAAGAGTTCAAGAGAAGGCCCGACAAGGAAGTTATAGACGCTGATGATGATCAGTGCCTAATGGGAGTTTTACTCCCACCCTAGAATTAATCACCTCATCGGGAGGTGGGGGAGGGACTAAGCTAAGAGGCTCATTCTTAGTCCCGAGCCCCAAAGGTGACCCTTTGCCATTGATGACAAAGGGGGAGAGATATGAGTAAGGGGGAGAGCTTCAAAGTGAAGAGGAAAGCTTCAAGTCAGGGGGAGCAAAACTTCAAAGGAAGATTCTCAGTTGTGGGCACGGTTGGTCAGTTGTTAGCACAGTTGGTTTCAGTTTTGGCTCTTGAGAAGTGTTTTCGGTAAAGGTTTGCCATCAATGACAAAGGGGGAGATTGTTGGCAATTTTGGGTACTTTGGGTACATTGCCTTTGCTCAAGTGTATAAGTTGTCATTGATGTCAAGAAGCTTTTGAAGGAATTTGATTTGATGTCAAAAGAATCTAAGTTCAAGGAAGGGTTTTTGTGAAAACCAAGGCAGACAAAATAAAAGGTTTTATTTAAAACCATGGACAACAGATTTGAAATGGGTTTTTCTTAAAACCCAAGTTGGCTTTTCGTTTCATTGAAAAAGGTGCCCCGGTGATGGAGATATTTAATTTTAAATATTTAGTTTAAATTTTATTTATTTAAAATTTAAATTAAAATTTTAAAATTAAATTAAAATATTTTCCACCGACGAAAATCATGTTAAAAAGGGCCGACGCTTTTATTAAAACATATACCTTATATATAAAGGGAGCAAATCAAATGTTGGTTGGTGTGCCATTGTTTTAATATTTGAAAATGCTAATGATGCGATCGGAAATTTGATATGACATTGGAAGGTGCAGTTAAAGAAGGGACGAACAATATCGTTTTTCGAGCAAGTATAGAGCATGTGATTCAAAATTTTCAGCGACGTGGCAGTAAGTGAGGGTTACATAATTTACGAAAGGATAAAAAGAAAATAAGGCTGCTATTCGTGTTTTTCGTTTCCATCCGATAGTGTGGAGGAGTCGGTTGCTTGTTCGAATGAAGGTGCTGCGATCTGGGAGGTCCTAAGGTCAAGTCGCAGCGGCGTTAATTTTTTATTGTTGGAAGAGGACGAAGGAGTTAAATAGGTTTTTGTCCATTGTATTCTCATCCAAGTGGATAGCGCAGGTGGCCGCGGACAGTTTTGAGTTGATGAAGGTTGGAGGGTCAAAACCCATCCGCACCAATGTTTTATTTTCAAAGGTATGACTCAAAGTTTCTTTTGTGATTAAAGTTTAGAGAAATAAGTTTTACAAAGAGGGAGTCATAAGGCTTTGTTTAAACTTTAATTTAAAGCTTTCAATTGGGAGTTATAAGAGTTTAGATATTTGTGAAATTAAAAGGTATTTTATGTTAAAATTAATTGGAGAGGTATAATAAGTTGAGTGAGAGGAGTAATAAGGTGTAATTGTGGATTTACATTACATTGTGAGAAAGATTTATTTTCTAACCTTCTTGAGATTGGCATAGAAGTTTGTTGTGGTTGTGGCAGATGTATGAGACCCCTTCATCATCAAGAAAAAGGTATGGGCACATTCTTCTTATGAGTATGATTGGTGTATGTTTTCTGAAATAAGGTTGGAGTGAAAAGGTATTCTACTAGGTATCCTAATGGCTAGGTGTAAATCCTATTTTCTGGTTTGTTGAAGACTACTTATGCATTGTTATCCTTAAGGAGAGTTTTTGGTGAATGCATAATTTTTGGTTTGAGATAGTGGAAGCTTTGTGCACTAGGGTTGATATTTGTGAGTCTTGCTACTTGCATTGAGATGGTGAAACCCTTAGTTGGCTGTTTTGATATTAATGGTTGAGTTGCTTCCATAGAGGTTGTTTTGATCAAGTTAGTGCTTTACTTGATACATGATTTGGGCTTACTCCATTGAGTTGATTTGAGCAAGTTATTCTTTGCATTTGGTGAAATTGTGTTGGTGGTTGTTTTGTTCAAATATCCTTGGAGGGAAAAGGATTTCTACTTGTTTCCTTTTCTTGTGATGATTGGTTGAATGCTTCAAGGTTGATGTTGAGTTGAATGGTGTTGGTTGACTAAACCTTGTTTGATGAGCATTGTTGTTGAAACCCTAATTGTTGGTGAAAATAACATGAGTATCATTGTTATATGAGATATTGCATGGTTGGCAATTGTTGGGTTGTGTTTCATGTTCTTGAGAAAAGCATACTACATCTATCTTATTCTTTTGTTTTGTTTATTTAAAAAACAAAATCTTTTTTCTTTTGAGATTTGAGATTGAGTATTGGGAGTTAAGTATAGAACATATTGAGTCTCTAACAATTCTCTTTATGCTTCTATGAGGTTGATGAATCACATTGGGTCTCTAACAATTCTCTTTGTGGGTTCATGCTAAGCAAGTTTTTCTTGGTGAGCTTGCTGAGGTTTTGGACAGGTTTCGGTGGGGACTTGTGAGCAGATTTGGACAGGTCCTAGCAGAGGACTTGTGAGCTGAGTTTGTTAGTTCTATCAGAGAACTTGAGGACAGAAGAGCATTGATTCTTTGAGAAGAACTTGAGGACAGATTTGGCAAGTCTTTGAGAAGGCTTGTATGTAGAGGATTGATTTGTTCAAGAGTTGGACAGATCTAACAGACAGAGGAAGACTTGTACTAGACCGACTGACTGTGTTTGGTACAGGTTGCTAAGCTGCTGTGGACATGATCATAGAAGGCAGAGGTCTCTTAGGCTAAGCATTGAGGACAGGAGGTCTTCGATGGAAAGGAGTTCCACATGTTGGCAAGAGGTAGAGGCAGTTGATCTTCTGAGGGATCATTTCAGAGCAGAGGGGAAGGTATCTCCTTTGAGCAAAGGCTCATAAATTAGATAGAGGGGAAGGTATCTCCTTTGAGCAGAGGCTCATAAATTCAGATTGGGGGAAGGTATCTCCTTTGGGCCGAGGCTCATAAACATTGTAATTGGGAAGGTTTCCCAAAGAACTTTGAGATAACTTTTAGAGAAAAGTTTTGTGGACGTAGCCCGGGCATTCTGGGTGAACCACGTTAAAATTGGTGTCACTTTGTGGATGATATTGTGCATTGTTTTGATATTGCTTTGGGTATATTGCTTTACTATTTTGAAGTATAAAGGAAAAAGTAAAAAGAGGTCTTATACTGTTCACCCCCCCTCTCAGTATAAGCTTGTGTTCTTCATCTTTGATAATAACTAGGCGAAAATACAGTAAAAATAGTTTATAGTATGTTTCTTCTTCGGATGAGGAAGCATTGGAATGTGATTATCTCTATATTTTTCTATTTTGTTTCTTCTATGTGTTTCTAAAAATCAAATTTAGGATTAATTACAACACATAGGGAAATTTTAAGGGTAAATTTTTAGAAACCCTTGTGTTTACTACTAGCCACTGCTGAGAACAACGACCATTACTACCAACCACCACTACTACCAACCACCCCAAAAGCCAACAGCTAGAATTCTAACTACTACTGTGTACAATGACTAAGTCTATTGCCTATTGTTCACAGGAGTGACCACTATTTAACTTGGTTGTTAGGTGTGTATGCTTGAAGTCTACTCAAAGGCTAAATCATTTTAATTTGCATTACATTAATGAATATTAAACTTCTTTTCATATTGCATTTTTGAATATAAAACATATTTTATTTTCATGTAGTGAAAATATTATTGTATGCTCATTGATGCATTTTACTTTATGCTTGAATTAAAATGAATAATCACACACCACATTTCAATTATAAACATTAGTTGCATTGGGCTCTCACATCCAACCAACTGATCAAGACTAACGGTGGAATTCATTACCAATTGTTTGGCTTGTATATTGAAATTTTCACCTCCATCCGTGGCCAAGGCTGATCCAAGAACTATCCTATTCATGGAAAATTACATGCACTCCTTTTTGAAGGATGTATCACTGACCACGATGTGGTCGATGAGGATTGGTAGTACCTATACTACCTCATCAAGTATGGATTTCATGCCCATATTATGGTGTGTGAGTATACAAGTTAAAAACTTAAACAAATCAAGAGTATCATCAACTACTTCAGACATAATAAGAGTTTGGATTGTATTCACAATAAACCATAACACAAAAAATAAGTTTTAGGAATACAAAGAAAAACTTAAAAGAGATAAACACCTTGTTTACTTTGTCTATATATTAAAATTTACACAAGAGATAATTCATAAGGTCATGGTCACTACTCAAGGCTACCCTTTGTCCATGACTAAGGTGGCATCCAATGCACTAGAGGGACCAAATTTCCCTAGAGGTAACACACCTGCCCATAACGTACCTGAATGAATTTTGGGTAGTCTCAAAGGAGAAAACACCACTCATAGTGGATCTCACCAAGAAAATCTACCTAGGAGAACTAAAACTAGATCTTCTCATGATACAGATAAGAATATTTCTAGGTCTACTTCATCTCATCACATTGAGAGACCAAATCATCCCAATAAATGGTGAGATAAAGGGATTGTGACCATTCGCATGCCCATCATTATGCAAAATCCTTTTGAATATGGAGGGTGTCATTTATCCTACCACATTATTGGTGTAAGAGGTATACCTCTTGCCCAACCTTGGAAGACCCATCACCTTGACTTCTTATATAAGGGTGTTGGAAGATCACAACATAGCACATTTGAGAATGGAAGCATAAATTGTGATCATGCTCCTTGGGGATCCACTAGGTATGCTAAGGAATACATCATGGAAGAAGGAACTAAAACCTGGTTGCATCCTATCTTTACCAGTGGTGAGTGTTCTAGGTGAACACATAACACCCCCGCAACATCCTTACAAGAGGATCATACCCCTAGAGAAGATATTAATGTCAATGTAATATTTATTAATCAAGGGAAGAGAGTTTCCAACCTTGTTGCACAATTCAAGGTAAAAAAATCCTTGCACAAAGTTGTGAAGCCATAGACACTACATAGTAAACTGATCAAATCGATCACATATGTCTAACACACTTTAGAGATAATAAATACTCCAATATCAATTGGAGGATTTATGTATGGAGTATGAGAGCTTAGATAATTTAGAATGATAAGACACAAAATGACAAAGGTTGCTTTTACGATGTTTGTACAAACACTACCAAGAAGAAAAATGCATCCTTGATCAAAATGAGCATGAAGAACGATTGAACAGTTTAGATCGAGCTAATCTACCTCCAAATAGTGAGTATAGATAGTGACCTAATGAGAGATGTACTATCTCTCACCCTGAGCTATAAACCAAACAAGTGGATAATAAAACTTACCACACATCACAACATACATCTAGGCAATAACAGTTCCAAGCACAAAATCAGCTTGAATATGATTAGTACCAAGAATCAAAGCTAGATGATCAGGATCAATAGTATCCTGAACCATCCTCCATAGATGTGGCCAATGAATAAAATCGACAATATTGAAATCAAAGTAACCTACCACCCCTATTCCCCGAAGATCCCTTTGGGAGGAAGAAATCATCTCTTATCAAAATTTTAAAGTTCTTACAAAGAGCATCAAGTCTCTTGAAAAACAAGATATAGTTGGTCAAAAGCCCACCTTGAGCAAGATCCACAATCAACCCTTGTTTCCATCCATACCAATTCCAGCTTATCCCAAATATTTTGGAATGCCTAGATTGGATAAGTTCAAGGGTTATGAAGATGTGCAGGAACACGTAACAAGATTTATGAATTTGTGTTTCCAACTACAACACAATGATGCCTTGTTATTAAGAACATTCGTGATTACCCTTTCAGGTGTATCCATTGAATGGTATAATCAATTACCAAGGCACAACATCACCAACTTTGAGTAGCTTGTGAATTCTTTTCTTGAACGTTTTTCATTTGATGATAAGAAGAAATCTAATCTATCTGACCTAGCTAATTTATGATAATAAAATGATGAGCCAATGTTAGATTACGAGAATATATGGATAAAACTAATGGTAAAACTATCATTCTCCATTCCCACAACTAAAATTACTTGAATTTTTATGAAAATTTGTATGAAACCTATATCATTTGTGCTTCAGCTGTAGTAGTACACAACATTCAAGGAGTTTTTGGCGTAAGCCAAAGTTATCAAAGACATCAAATTACAAGAAGGATATCTGAAGCTCTGTACAAAAAAGGAATAGAATAACAAAAATACTTGAAATCAATCGTATCAGGGCAAACCTACACCTGTCAACTAGGTCATGTTAAATATTCCTTAGACAAATAAGAGCCAAAAACCATAAAATTATTAGGCTCAACCTCCCCCTATGCACTACAACTAGTGCAATAGGAATTAGGGCATGGATAAACAATGTCACCCACATTGTGTCTACACACCATTGACTGAATCTTTGGTATCTCTTTTCAACCACCTAAGCGAGGCTAAGGCTTTAACTTTGCTTGAGATCCACACCCTAGATCCTAATCACCCCAAACATAAGAGGTATAGAGAATATTTATAGGTAAAGCGAAAGTAATGCTTGAGTGTTATAAAAAAAATCATTAAGAATAAGAGCCAAACTAAGCAGTGTAACACTTTCATATTTATATGGAATTCAAAGGTAGACGACAATACCAATTGAAAAGGAGTTACATTCACCTACCTAAGAAACTCGTCTAAGAAAAAAACATCATATCAAGTGAAATGGTTGTTCTTGTCATGCATGCGTACATGTGGAAGAAGACAAACAACACCTGATAAGCTTGGTCAAACCAAGTGTGGAGCAAACATGAAGGTCATACAAAGTAGAGAAAAAAATTGAGACTTGCGCACAATAACAGAGGTTCATTGTATTATTAAGATTTTTTATTAATTTGGAGTTTAAATTATATAGTAGGAGAAATAAGGTTTATTTAAGTTTATTTATATTTGGAGTGATAAGGTTAATAGATTAAAGTTATTTAAAGTAAGGTTTAATAGTTTGTTTATTTTATAAGATTAGGTGTAATAAGGAATTGTTTGAAATTTTATTACCAAATTTAAAGTGATAAATTATATCACTAGTTTATTTATTTTTCAAAGTGTTAAAATTTGAAGTTTATTGAGGAATATTTAATTTAGTTCTATTTTTGAGAAAAAATGAAAATTTGATTTTTTTTTTAGTTTTTGAAAATTTTATTTAATTGGGAGATAAAAGGTTTTCAACACCAAAACTTAGGAAAATCATATATTTACAAAATTCATTTTTAGTTTCTAAAACTAGGGATACATAAGGATTACTAGTTCATAGGAATTAATCTAAAAACTTTGAATTATCTAAACCTAGGAGATATAAGGTTTTCTGCAAAAGATTTTTTGAACGAGTTCTACTATGTCTAACAACAAATTTTTCCTTTCTGAGTCTCAAATTTTTAAAGGACCAAATTTTGCTTCATGGAAAAACAAAATGAAATCAATTTTAGTTGTTGAAAAACTTTGGGATATAGTTAGTGGAACAAAAATAAAACCTACTAAATATGTAAGAGAAATTCAAAGATTTAAAGAAGGTGAACCCAAAGCACTTATGTTAATAACATTTGGAATAATTGATGAAATACAACCTTATTTAAGTGGACTATAAACATCTAATCTTAGAAGATAGGGAATTTCTTGAAGAAAATGTGAGGGACGTTTTCACAGGACTGCCTAAACTAGCAAACTTGTTTCATCCATATTTCACTCATTCGGACTCGGATTAAGCTAAAATTTTGAGGGTAGATGCCTGACCAACCCTAGAACATATCCATCAATTTTTAGATCATTTGGAGCAAAATAAATCATAGCACATCCCTATGTGTGAACAAGATGTTTGGCAAGAGATTATGCGAGGGTTTCATGTTAGTTAAGTTCAAGCAGCTCTAGAGGTTGGTTTTTGGGACATTCAGGCCCTAGCAACCAATATTTTTGTGGTTTCTGCTCAATATTTTAGCAAGAAATATTGCAAGGATCCAATATGGGTTAAAAATCTATCTTTCAATATATCTTCATGTTGTGAACTTGAGTGACAATGGCTTCCAATTTGCTGCAAATAAAGAAAAGTAAAAATCATACATTTCCACAATGTCTAGGGCATGGATTAAAGAGATCATGAAAAAAGTTTCAAATAGCTGATCAAAAAATGGCTCATATCTCAAGTGAATCTGGTACTAAGGTGCACCCACAAAATAAATATACAATGGAAACCCCTGTCAAGGGTAAGAATTTCAAAGAATCAACCCCAAAAATGAATTTTAGAGATGCCCTTTGTGGTGGACAACATAATACTAATGCTAATATTAATATTAGTGCTTCCATTCAACCTCTAAGAATTCCTAGGATTGATCCCAAGAAAATGGAGTCAGGATGTCTTAAAGCAGCCGATGGAACTCCTATTGTTAAGCTTGATATGGGCAACATTCAGAGTGGCATTAAAGATCTAGAAAAAAAGAGGACTAATTTGTCATTTTGTGGGTTTTCATCCGAGCCTATCTACTTTCAAAGTATGGGCTACAAAAATCTAGAAAACTAAAGGTGAGTTACAAATATCTATTTATCCAAATGGTTATTTTCTTGTTTTATTTTCTAATAATGAAGATAGAGAGAAAACATTTCAAGTGGGTCCCTAGTTCTTTGGAAGGCTAGGGCTTTTCATGAAGCCCTGGCATACTAAATTTAAATTTGAAGAAGATATGCCTTCTACAGGTCCCGTGTGGGTTAGACGCTTTGGCCTCCCAATTGAATTCTAGAATTTGACTATTTTTATTCAATTGAAAACTCTTTAGGAACATTTATGATGACTATTGATTGTACTAAAAAAATTGAACATATTATTTATGCTCATATTTGTGTTTTAATGGATTTTGACAACCCCCTACCTAAAAAGATAACTTTACAATTTTGGGAGGACACTTGGGAGCAAGTAGTGGACCATGGTAATATTCCTTTTCATTGTAGAATTTGCCATGAATATGGTCATTTGGCTAGTGTTTTCCCAAATAAAATTCCAAATCAAAAGAAAGAATATATAAATTCAGCAGGTTTCCAAATGCCTGAGAAGAACACTCAGAAAAACTAGTTATGAAGGATCAATCAAAGTTATCTGCTAATATGTTTGAAATTATTTCTACAAATGAGGTCCCAAGTGAGGAAGAGAAAATAATGGAAACAAAAATCTTAGAAACATAATTTAAATATAAAGGGAAGAACTCAGAGACAAACCAACAAATCAAAATTTTTCAACAGAAAAAAGTGAGAAAATATTCACAAGAAAAATAATCTTTTAAATGTTAAAAATTCAAATAATACAAGTCCCAATATAGACTCTATTGAACCTTCTAGTAACATTTTGATTGTGTAAAAGAATTCTTCAAGTCTAGAATCCATCTCAGGTTCAATTGGAGTAAGTCAAAAAACAAGGAAAAAAAAACTAAAGATGGATTCTAATCAAAAGGCAGGTCGCAAGACTAATCAATATCATATGGTAAAATAAGGTGAAAATCTTGTAGAGGAAGGTAATATTAATGCCCTTCCCAATATTTTTAGCCCTGGTATTAATGAACATCATCACTTGGAATATTAGGACTCAAAGGGAGTCTTTCAAACCAAAATGAAATTAGAAGAATGATTCAGATAAATCATCCATATCTTGTTTTCCTTCAAGAAACGAAGATGTCAATAGAGGATATGGAATCAATTGCTAGTAAAATTTAGCCAGCTAGAAAATTGGTTTCCCTCAGTTCCCATGGGATTTTTGGTGGCAGTGCTTGCCTTTGGGACCCAAAATAGGTAGTTATTCACCATATGGTTGGTAGTTAGGGTCTTTTAGCTATAGCTATTCAAAGTAGACATTCCAACCAAATTAGGCTCTACACTACTATTTATGCTCCGACTAATTTTAAGGAAAAAAGAAGACAATGAAATAATATTACTTATATTATCTCTCTTTTTCCTAAATCTTGGATCTTGATTGAAGGATATTTCAATACCATCCTCTCTCTAGATGAGAAAATGGAGGGAAATAGAAATTTGGACAGGAGCACTGACCTCATGAGTGAATATATTACAAACCTCCATCTTGTGGACATCCAACCATATAATGGCCTTATGACTTGGTCTAACATAAGGTAAGGCTTAGCTTGTATAATGGAGATATTGGATAGGTTCTTGCTCTCTAACAATTTCTTAATCCATGGTCACATTCCTAAAGTGAAGACTCTTAACAATGTTGGTTCGGATCACTGGCCTGTCATGGTGGAAATGTGGAAAACCAATGTTTCTCTCCTTTTCAATTTTAGTTAATGTGGTTTAGAGATAGTTCCTTTAAACCTCGAGTGCAACAATGGTAGAAGGAAGGTAAACCTAGGTATGGGACTAAGATGTTTTGTTTTACCAAAATATTGTAATACATTAAATCCAAAATCAAGACTTGGAACTGGAAGGAGTTTGGGGATGTTCATAAAAAAACATGAAGTTATTGCTCATATTGAAAATTTGAATAAGAAAATTTGTTTAGATGGCCTCACAGAGAATACAAGTGCATATGAAATTAAACCCATAGCTCAGTTAGAGTAATGGAAAAAATATAAGAACTCTTATGGAAGAAAAATCTAAAATTCAATGGCTCAAAGAATGTTTTTGAAACACAAATTTCTTTCACACATATCTTCTAGCTTGAATATCTCACAACTTTATTTCTTCCCTAAAATTAGTTTCTAGACATGTTGCCTACACTTGGGATGGCATGAAATCTATTGTTGTCAATTACTTTTCCAATCTTTTTACTGCTACTCCTCTTGACTCAGCTTCTCAACAAAATGTTCTTCAAGCAATCTCTTCTCTTATCACTTCTAAGGAGAACTCTATTTTTACTGCTCCTATTACTATCAATGAATTTCAATAGGTAGTTTTTAAAATGTAAAAATTGAAAACCCCATGTCCTGATGGTTTTCCCATTGAGTTCTACCAAGAGTTTTGGGATATCCTTCATGCAAATTTATTAGAGGTGGTGGAAGAAGCTAGGAAAGCCAAATAAATTATGAAGGTTATAAATAAAACTTATATTAATCTTGTTCCAAAATCTCAAGAGGCTGAACATATCTCAACTTTTAGACATATTGCTTTATGTAATGTTCTTCTCAAAATCATTACTAAGATCATGGTAGAAAGGTTGAAGCCTCTGTTGCATAAGATTATTTCCCCTGAAAAATGGGGTTATGTAGAAGGGCATAAAATAGGTGATGAGATAGTGAATTAGGGGAAAAATGGCGCACCTAATGAAGAATAACAATATGCATCTATGTCCTATGTCTCATGAACATCAAATAGGAAGCATGCAAGTAAAATGGAAGAAATACCAAATAGCAAGAAATGAAGTAAAGTGAGTCTTTTTATTATTAATTTTGTGGATAAAATCCAAGGTTATATAGAATTACCCTTGAGGGCTCAAATATGATACAATTTTTACAAATTTTGGGTTCCCAAGGATCAAATCCTTCAAGTAATTCGATTCACTTCTAGTGTTTTTCCTCGTACCCACAATCAAGGTGGGCGGGCTAATGCTGCCACCGCTTGTATATTTGATCTTGATATTTTGTGATCCTTCGTAATGTGCTATATAAACCTTCCCCTACACACAAGGAAATCAGAAATGTAAAGTAGCAAGTGTGTATGATGAAAAACATGCAATCCCCACAAGCACCAAAAGACTAGTAATGATAATATGCATGGATATTATACCAAATCAACTCCAAATGACTTGAAATTGCAAAGGGATGTAAAATAAAAGGTTTTGGGAAGGTATCACCAAAAAAAAATTGAAATTGCATCTTATGGCATGGCATAATTGTAGTAGACCTTCAAATATTGCAAAACCAAAGTAAGCAATTTCTACCCCTAAACATATCCAAAGCACATGAAAATTGTAAATAATACATAAAAGGATATTTAAAAACAAACCATATGGTCATATTTGCAAAATAAATAATAGTTTCATGTGCTTCTCTAGATGACCTCTGTAGACCTACATAAGACCCTATAAAAGACTAAAAATGTGATATCTCGCTCAATATAACTCCAAAATGCATGAAATTTGTATAGTAGCATCATATGATAATATAGAATCTAATTAAAAAATAATAGTAAATAAATCATGCATAGATAATCCACCATACTGGGGTGGGACGGTTGGGACTGTCACAAACTGGGGACCATATTGGGGTGGGACAACCACCAATTTTGCACTTATTTTATCACCAATTCCTTTGTGAATTGGTTAGGGACCTCCTAAATAGATTTTTCATTAAATTTTGTGGTAAAAAACACTCATATGGTTTGTTTTTTTAAGCATATCGTGCCTCCTAATTCACTCACAAACCTCCTTCGCTAGGTAGAGATTTCGAGGGAAAAGGGGCACAAAATGGTGAGGGGAAATCTTGGTAGCACTCTGTTGTTATGTCTCAAAATTCCTATCCATATCTTGTGTGGAAAACTAATCTACTTTATATCCAAAGGAGGCCTTTGGGCAAGAAGGCATGCGAGGGCATGTAGGGCAAGAAGTGCCATTTGGCCAACAAGGTGACATGCATTGGAGGGGGAAGATAATCTCCCTATTTGGCCTATTACATGCAGCATGTCATGGAATTCTACACCCTCAGGCCTTGCATGGACATATAGGTAGGGTAAATGGTAATTTATTGGTGCCATTTGTCCAAATTTTACTTTTTGGAAGTCAAAGCTTGTGGTCGTCCCACCCTAGGACAACCAGTTTGTGACCGTCTTGGGGTAGGACGACCACAAACTATGACCATCCTAAGGTGGTATGATCATGCCTATGTGGCACAAAAGCTCCTAAAATTGGGGTATAGCCTCCCAAGAGTGGTTAGGACTAGTAGTAAACCTTTCAGGATTGCCCAAGGGGGCCATATGGTGTCAATTAACCAGTGCTTCTGATTGCCTAATCAGATTGACTAGATTTTAGTGTCTACAAATACCCATTTTTGAGATGCTTTGTGTGCAGCACAACATTGAGAAAAAATAGATGACTAAAATGCTAAATTATTAGGGATATTTAGTAACCTAACCAACTTTTGATGCCCCAATCATGGAAAGAGCATGTGTTTTTGAATCCTTGCTTCTGACGAGCTAAGAAACTTGCTTCAAGTACAACCTTTTCGGTAAGGTTGGCTTGATATTGGACATTTTTCAGTCATAAAGTGTGAGGTGTATGATAATTCATGCTCTTATAATACCAATAACCTATTTAATTTGTGCTTGTTTGCTGCCCCAAGTAGGGGTGTGATTATCTTTGTCAAATATTCAATGAACAAACGTAATTCACATGATTAAGTGTATGATTGTTGACTATGATTATGAATGTGCTAAGTATGACTACCTCCTCAAGTTATGATTTAATGAGGGAATTAACAATGATAAAAGCGATGATTCGCTTGACACGTATGACTTTGTTAGGATTTCCTCTTATTTTACTTATTGAAAATGGAGCATTTTCTAAGAGGAGTGTGGGTGATTGTGCTAATGTTGTATGGAAGAAAGGAGCTAAAAATTTATTACCATGGGGTGGTCCAGATACAATGGCCTTCTTAGGGTGTGAAGTAAATACTTTTCCACTTCTCCATGAGAAATTTAGATTCCTTTTGATCCTATGTGAAATTTGACCAAATTTGAGTTGTTTTTGGTGGGTTTTGGACCTTTTTTGGTGCATTTTAAGAAATTTTTTGTGCAATGTTTTTGTGGCCATACCAGGATGATATGGTGGTAAATCTAGCCAATCAGCCACTTGACTCACCCTAGTATAGTCAAGGCCCTAGGAGGGTTATTTAAACCAGGAATGGGTCATTTGGGCTCATTTGTGCATTTGCAACTTTGTGGCTTGAGAGGTGAGGAGGAGGAGAAAGATTCTAAGTAGTGTATCTCTACCAAAATCATCCTATAGTCACCATGAGCTAGTGTGTAGACTCATCCAACAACAGAGCCAGTGTGAGACGGGTAAGAATTTGGATTTCTTACTGCACTATGCTTGAAATTGAAATTGAAATAATGTCTTATTTTTGCTTTTTGATAGAGCACACTAAATTTTTGGTAATTAAACCTTATTAGGGATACCCTGTAATTTTTTATGCTTTTTTTTGTGTTTTTATGTGATTTTATTGTTTTTTAGGGCTTTAATTTGTTGTTATTTACCTATTTTTGAGGGCTTGGAAGGCCCAATTTTGCCCAGTTTGGGGGTTTTCCTAGGGTGGGAGGGCCAGCCTAAGCTATTTAGGGTCCATCCCAGGGTGTTATGGTCACAAATTTGGATGCAAAGTGGGGTGAGATGACCACAAAATTACCTAAGAAAGGGCCCTTTTTTGTCTTTTTTTAGTGTTTTTGGGGCATTTTGAAGCCTATTTGGAGCCTATTTTTGATCGACTTGTCTTTTCTAGGTGGTTAAGAGTCGATGTCATATTATGAACCTCTTTGATAATATGAGAGACTTATTTATTGGCATGTACTAGGAGTGGTTTGATGTCATTGGCCTCAAGTACGTGATGCGGTTAGAGCTTGTGGCAAGCGACCACATTTACTTGATGGAGCTTATTGACCTATGGGACCCATGCACCAACACCTTCCACCTACCAAAAAGGGAGATGATAGTGATGTTGGAGGACATCTACTGGATATTATGCATTCTGATAGAGGGATGACCGATTTATTCTACTCAATGTGATCAAAGAGACGCAGTTATGAAGAGGTACTTTGGTAGGGCAGCGGAGTAGGTTATATAGGGATCCTTTAGTGGAGGTATATTGGTGGTGTGTTGGTATAAGTCCAGGGTACTAGTAGTGAGGCACATGCTACTGATGACACTGATCTCTAATATGCTTCTACCAAACTCATTGGGTGTCAGGTTTCCCTGGAACCTTATGGAGTTAGTTTTTACTTTGGTAGGGTGAACTGTGGAGCAATCAATAGTGATAGCATGGGGATGACACTATTGGCACAACTGTATGATGAGTTGTATGAGATACACTCTCAAATGTGGAAGGGCTTAGGGTGTAGATTTCTACTGCATGTTTGGGTATGGCATCATATGGTGGTGGATAGGCTGTAGGGACTACCATGGATACGGGATCCTATGGTAGGGGGATCAAGAGGTAGGACAAAGTCGATGTTGGGTAGGCAATGTGGGTCATTATGTCCAATATTTTTTAGGACTCAACGCAGTTGATGTGTTCTAGATATCCTACAGGTATTGCCCAGCATGGGCTGAGGCTGAGGTGCAGCTTTATCGAGTGAGGTGAGGAAGATGGCTGGTTAGCCGATATGGTACAGAGTGAGAGTTCTTTCCATATGATCTAGTAGTTAGGATTTGGCTAGGCTACAAGTGGAGGTGACACATATCTATTCCATAGTGGATACCTACTAGGTGTGATACTGATAGGGGAAGACCTACACAGATGAGCTGGAGAACAAGGTGGTGTGCCTTGGAGGGCACCTATCGAATGATTCAAGTATGAGTATATCACACCAGAGTCAGCAAAGTAGGATAGGGTAGTCTTCAGCTAGGATAGAGGTGACTGAATCTAGATGGTGGGTTGATACGAAAGGTGGTAGCATGCATGGGAGTTCATAGTAAACTCTGATTTTAGGTGGGAGTGTGAGTCGTAGTACAGGTCTTGCATGGCCATGGTCATTGAGACTCTGATGGATCTTTTTGGATTTTTCAATGTGTTATCATTGTGAAGTTTGAGGACTCACTTTATTATAGCCTGCAGGCAGTATGATGTATCTTTTTTCCCATACATATACACATATATATATGAGATTTTATGTGGTTTATCATCATGTGTTTATTGCTTTATGAGATGTATGTAATTTGTTTATTTTCTTTATGATATGATGGTGGATGTCTATCATATATGCATATGTTATGATTTTATTTGATTTGATGATATGTATTTGTGTGGATGCATATTGAGATGGATGATGTAGTGATCTAGGTGATGAAATATATATATTGTAAGACACACTATGTTAGCACCATACACTGTATAGAATTCATCAATTCATATGTAATGTTATCATGAGATTGTATAACGTATTTATGAAAATGCAAACTAACATAAATGTGATAAAATAAAATGAATAAGAGGATGTTATATGATGTCTTTGAGGTTTTCATGAGACTCAAACGCTCTAGTCAACTGGTCAAAATTATATACTAACCATGCAAGACTTTTTGATGAGGTATGAATCTACTAGGATGACCAAGATACTCAATATCCCTATGTGTGCAAGTGAGTTCATTTTGTGATAAGCATAATATTATCCCAGTGTCAAATGGGATTACCTAGCCCATCTGTACTAAATATCACCCCATGATTAGCATGATCTTGGGTTTTGTACTTAGTAAGATTAGACACCTAGGTAGTATAAGCTACCAAAAGCTAGCTCATCCACATGCAAACATTGGTTTGCACACATGCAAATGCTAATGTGATAGACATATCATCATGTGTAAGGATACCACAATTTCCAAGTAGGCTACCCACCAAACCTGTAATTAGGATCACCTTATGGTTTTTTGAATGCTGAGAATTCCAAGGATTCAAGTTCAATACTTTCTTATTTTCTTTTATTTGAATTCAAGGACATTTACTCATATGTAGTGATAATAATCACTATTTATTTTGTATTTTATTTTCTTTGAGGAAAGGATTTGGGGAGTGGTGATAACCATTGTTTATTTTTCTTTTGAAATTTTGCTTTGTTGATAGTGGTGAAAACCACTGTTTACTTTGGGGAATTGGGTAAGGAGGAGCTTGTCCTTTTACCAATTCTCAGTATTCTTGAACCACCTGCACGGGGGGATGAGTAGGATAACGTTTTCACTTAAGGTACCCTAGACCACTTTGTAGGTTTCATATTTCCTTGTGCAAAACTTGTATTTAATGTGAAATATGTGTTGGGATTTTGATGTATACAAGGTACAATCTAAGCAAAGACTCTACCTCCTGAAAATCATGATAACTTTCTACAAAATCTAAAAATAAAACTAGAGATGGTTGAGTGACCGAAAACCATGATGACATTCTAGAACAAATGGCAGGGTGAAGGGAATGGACACAAACATGAAAAAGTGGGAAATGTAGCTGGAAATTATATGTGGAATATGAAATGATGTGAATGATGACTTGAACAACATATATTTTGAATGATGACTAGTGTACAGTCTAGTTCTAGACATATAAGAGCAACTATAGAATGCAAAGTGCAATTATGAGTATACCTAATACAATTGATGATATAATGCAATGGTATGCAATGTAATGAAGTGCAATATTTTTGTATTTTTGATATTTCGATAATGTTTTTGGATTTTTGACTGATATATGTATGTACATGTGACCAACGGGCTTACTAGATGCTATTGGGGCATTTTAGGTGACCAAAGGGCTTATGGATGCCTTTGGTGCTTTGGGTTGACCAAGCAGGTTGCAGACACCCTTGGAGCCTTTTGGGGTGACCTAGACGGTCATACACCACCTAGGAGTGTTTTGGGCTCCAAGCAAATTGTAGACACCCTTGGAGGATTTTGGGGTGACCTAGATGGTCATAGACTATCTAGAAGTATTTTGTGTCAACCAAGTGGGTGTCAACCAAGTGGGTTTTAGACACCCTTGGAGCATTTTGGGGTGACCTAGATGGTTGTAGACCTCCTAGGAGCATTTTGGGTTGACCAAGTGGGTTGTAGACACCCTTAGAGAATTTTTGGGTGACCTAGACAGTTATAGATCACCTAGGAGCATTTTGGGATGGGCCACAACACCCTAGGCATGGAATGACCACAAATGAATGATGTTCAAGGGTTTAGTATCCTCGATTCCCTCAAGGGAGGTTAGGCAATAAGTTTTGGGTCTGATCTAACTAGTGATAACAAAGGGACCTAACCAGTTTACTATAAACTTATCCCACGGATGGGGTGGAAAATTAGAATTTTGTTGGTTCTCTTTCAGAATAAGGTCACCAACCTAAAAGTATCTAGGATGGACTTTCATATTGTAGGCTCTCTTAAGTCACTCTTGATAAATGTGCAAGTGCTCAAGAGCATTAATGCAATGTTCATCAAGAAATGTAAGCTGATCTAGGTGAACCTGTCATGCAGTGTCATCGTCGATGAACTTATGCATATATATGCACAGTGACAAGATTTCCAACTCTAGAGGTATGACTTCCTCATTGCCATAAACTAGTGAAAATGGGGTTGCCCCAATGGGCATCCAAATTTTTGTGTGGTAGGCCCATAGAGCAAGGAGTATTTACATGTGAAAATTAGTGTGATTTTCTTTAATTGTTTTCTTCAGGATGGCAATCAATATTTTTTTTGATACCTCTACTTTCCCATTTTCTTGAGGATAATAGGGCGTCGAAAAGCTATGTTGGATATTATACTTTGTTGTAAAATCACACACATATTTTTTCTTGAATGATGTCCCATTATCAAAAATGATCTTGGATGGAATACCAAAATGACAAATGATATTATGTAATATGAACTCTGCTATGTAAGTTCCTATCATATTGGTAAAGGGAATTTCTTCCACCCACTTTGTAAATACTCAGTAGTCGTAATGATAAATGTGTGACTACCCAAGGAGGTAGTTGATATTTTCCCAATTAAATCTAACCTCCATTGCGATAACATCCAAGCTGATTGGATCAGTTGCAAGGACTGAGAAGACATGTGTGTCAAGTTAGCATGGAGTTGACACTTCATGCACTTCTTAACATATGCACAATAATCTCACTCTAAAGTTGTCCAGTAATAGCCCATGCGAAGAATGTGTTTTGTGATGGCCATGCCACTGAAATGGCCACCACAAATATCATCGTGTGCTTGGGCCAATGCCCAAACCAAATATTGATGCTCTTGGAAGGGAAGGAGGATTCCTTCATAGCCCTAATGATACAAAATGTCTCTGAGTAAGACATATTTTGCCACCTTCTATTTAAATATTCTTTTGACGGCATGCGACAATCCAGGAGGGAGATTACCAAGTTTTAAGTATTCCCTAATTTGTGCGGACCAATCCTATTGTGAGGAAGCCTCGATTGCATGAATTTCATGTCCCTATTGAAGTTCCTTTTGAGTGAATTCTGATTGAAAAAGAACTTGTAAGAATAGTCTTATACCGCTATCAAAAGGGGTTTGAGGAAACAAAGTCCCCCAAGCGGCATGATTCAAGCACTCATGAATGTGCGAGAATCTCTCTTGATGAGGTTCAATTTGAATCAAGTGGACCTCTAGTGTGGCTTGAGTGCTCTCACGCTCAACCACAGATTGTGATAGCATTTTGACCTAAATGGTTATCATCTCATCAGCAAGGTTCTATGGGATCAAGGACCCGATGGAGGCCATGGTATCCATAAAATTATTAGATGATCGATGGAGTACCTCGATATCATACCATTAAAAATTTACTAGGAGTTTATCCACAAGGGATTTATAGGCTTGCAGAACTGGGCACTTGCTTTGGTAAATCCATTTGACCTGGTTGACAATGAGCAAGGAGTCACCAAAAATGTTGAGCTTGGTTATTCTCATGGCAATAGCTATTTGAAGACCTATGAGTAAGGCTTCTTACTCGGCAGTGTTGTTGGTGCATAGGAAATTGAGTTTGAAAAATAGGGATATGGGAGCCCCATACGGTGTGAAAAACATGATTTCTATGCCACCCCATTGCTCACACTTGGATCCATCAAAGAATAGAGTCATATCAACCTACGACTTAGGCTCATCAGAATTAGGTGATTCTGAAATTTGGAAGACTCCATCATTGGGAAGCTCCATGCTAAGAGGTTGATCATCCTAGAGAGGAGCCTTTGTGAGTTGATCGACGATGATCTAACCCTTGATTGATTTTTTATAAGTGTGACTCATCATGTATTGCAATGGATTCTCTTTTGATACAACATATGTGGTATGACTAAGCATGTAACGTCATAGCTTTTTGGTGGCAAAGACCACCACTAGGCATAACTTCTCAATGTATGTGTACCTGATATCATAGCTGACTAAGGTGTGACTAAGGTAGTAAGTAGCCTATTCATTATGCAATTAATTATTCTGGGCTAACATGGTGCCCAATGCAATATCAGTGGTTGAGATATATAATAAGAATGGTGCTCCTGGTCTAGGTATATCCAACAGTAGCAGTGAAACCAAGTATTGTTTGATTGCATAAAATGCAGCCTGACACTCATAATCCTAATGGAATGCAACTCCCTTGTGCAATAATTTTTTCATGGGTCAACACTTGTTTGATAATTGCACTATGAAGAATTTTATGGATGCGATCTTACCCTGTAGACTTCGAAGCTACTTAATAGTAGTTGGGGGAGGCATCTCGAGGATTACCTTGACCTTGTTGGGGTCCACTTCGATGTCTCATTTAGAGACTATAAATCCCAATATTTTTCTATATGTGACACCAAAGATGCACTTCTTAGGGTTCAGTATCACGTTATGGTCAATAAGGAGATTGAGGAATTTTTGCAAGACATTGAGATGCTCATGGTGTAATAAAGATTTAGCTAGTAAGTCATCCATGTAATCTTCCAAAATCTTATGCATGTAGTCATGGAAGATGTATTTCATGGCATGCTGGTAGGTGGCACTAACATTTTTAAGGCCAAAAGGCATGACCTTATAGCAAAATGTTCCCTAAGGCATTGTGAACATTGTTTTGAGCTGGTACTCCAGATTGATACAAATATGATTGTACCCAGAGAAACCATCCATGAGGGATAATATTTTGTGCCTCACTATGGCATCTACCAGGGCATTGATGCTTAGCAAAGGAAAAGCATCCTTAGGACTCACTTTGTTTAGGTCTCAAAAATTGGTGCAAATGTGAATCCTCTTGTTAGGCTTCTTTATGGGAACCATTTTGGACAACCATGGTGGATAGTCTACCAAAATCAATCCAAAAACTTCTACAGATCATATTTTACCATTATGGCTATTGTGGGATGCATATTTCTCAAATTTTGCTTAACTGCTTGGCCTTGGGGTCAAGCATCAAATTGTGGGTGACTAGATTGGGATCTAGTCCTGATATGTCTTTGTAGGACCATGCAAAAGCTTCCTTCTTCTCTGTGAGAAGGGTTGTGGCTTGCTCTTTTGGGGATATGCTTTCCCCTAACTTGATATACTATGGATTCTCAGGATCTAAGCTGATATCTTTATCAATAATAGGCCTGATTGACATATGTGATCCCTCCTCCAACTGGTGAGGAGTAGGGATCAGATGGATGTCATCATCTGGGTTTAGATAAAAAATTGAAACCTCAGTTTCATCCTCAACATGGAAGGCATCATGATTAGGCCTTGGATAGAAATGAAATAGCTACAACATCTCATTGCAAGGCTAGTACTAATAAAGTGATGGGAGTGAATCTTCCTGACCAAAGTCAATTACCCTAAGTTGAGGTGCAATGGCTTCAAAAAGTTATTCAGATCTTGCAAGGGCTTGAAAAAGTCTATGGAAATCATATTTATGGATGGATGATTTCCCCTATGTGTCGAGTGGTGTTCATGGACATCAGGATGTTGTAAGACTTCTGGAGGTGGTTGTGGCGGAGATTGAATGATTGGAGGTGGTCAGTGCAACTGCAAGCAAGCTTGCTCCTCTAAAGGTAGCAGATATCACCATATGGGATCATGTAATGGGAAAATGCACAATTAGAACTCATCCTCATCATCTATAGGGATGATTTTCACATATTCTCCATCAAATCTATCGAATTCAATCGATGTGACTCCATAGTCTGACTCATCATCGAATGCCCACTCATAAGGGGACCTTGGATACTCTTCCTCACTATCATGAGGAAGAGTTCATGAATATTCACCTCTCGTAATATGATATGACATCATGAGGTGGATCATCATCTCCCAAGGGCATAGGGAAGTTGTCCCCTAGTGAGTAGACATGATTGGTGTTGGCATAAGGATCTCATGTAAGCTCATCCCTAAAGTCTAGAGTCATGTGCTCTAAGCTATCTATGAGGATGTCTAGGGGTACATGATTGTTGTATCCCAAACTAGACTTGTCATAAGGTATTTGGTACTATGGCTGATAAGGAACTTGGGTTATTTGCTCATACAAGCCCAACCCATAACCATACCAATTACAGAGATGAAGATACTTCATGGAAAATTTAGGGTTGGATAGGTAGTTGATATCCTTGGAAAAGAGCTCTTCATCCTCCTCCTACTATTGGTAAGGCTCAATGTCATAGTCAAGGCCCCCATAGACAAAAAAAAATTGATTAGGGGGAATACTGAGAGGCATGATAGTGCCTATGGTAAGGTGAGGTCGACCCATGTCTTGCACTGACTCTATAGTAAGCGTAGTTGTAACATTCATAACCATGTACTCTTCTAATTCTATAGAAGCTAGGTGTATTGTGACCTGAGGCTATAGATAAAAAAGGGATGAGAGTGATACTTGAATTGATTCATCATTTACCTCATGAGGTAGCTCCTTGTCCATTGGGCTAGGGGTATCACTAGTGGAGATAGTGGATATGATCGGAGGGCTCTAATCAATAGGCCTCTTCCCTATGTCCCTAAGTGGAGGATTCACCAATGATGAAAGCACATATAGAAGTGTTGAAGATGAGGATGGTGTGGCATGAGATGATGATGAATTGAATGAAGGTGATGATGATGGAGTCAGACCTTGACTAGATTCATTGGGTTGAAAATCCAGGTGGATGGACGACAAGGTAGACTCAGGGAGCTGCTACACCATGTTGCAGTACTTGAAGGGTTCTAGATCCATGGGGATGACATAAACTTGCCCTGCATAGGTATATTTTAGGCATTGGTGAGAAATATAAGGGACACACTTCATGTCCCTAATCCATGATCAATCCAGAAAGATATTGAATGCCATCTCACCCTCCAATATGTGGCACAACATCGATATGATCTTTTGTCCTACTTGGATGGGCAGGACTATTATGTTTATTTTCAAGCATATGGCATCATTAAATGCTCAAAGGTTGTAGGTAGATGCAACAATATGGGATATTGGGAGCTTCAAATACTTGAGATTTTTTGTAGTGATGATGTTTCTAGAAGACCCAGTGTCTATCAACACTCTCTTGTATGGTATCCCATTTACACATGTGACGATGTGCAAGGGACGGTCCACCATATCATTTGGAATTGGTTTAAGTTCATCCTCTTAAAATGTAATCACTAGTTCCATGCATTGTCACATATACCCCATAAAATTGTTGAAGGATTTAGACTCCTGGGGTTGTAGCTCTATTACCTTAAGGATATCCATCAAGGCTTATCTATGAGGTGGTGATTCTTAAATGATCTCATAGATGGAGAGTTGGGCAGATGTCGTTCTCAGGATCTGAGTGAGCTTCCTCTTAATTGTGACCATAGTCCTAGGTGGGAGGCTCGACACAGGAGGTGGTAAAGGCTATGACATCGAAATAACATCGCTTTGAGTCATAGGTGGTTTAGGTGGTGTGACAGAACTTGGGTACCGCCTATTCCTCGTTACAATGTTGATCATGCTGACATACCCTTACTGAGGGGTGCATGATGAACCTCATTTACCTAGGGCACTCGCTTGGCCTACTCCACATGGGCAGGCAAGGGGTCTTTAAAGACCTCCATATATTGGTTGTTTGGTGCGATAGGGTTGTCTACCTGAAGGGCATTCCTATCGATTATATCTTACACCACATGCTTAAACTTATAGCACATTTGCATGTCATGCCTATTTTTCCTATGAAAATTTCAATATAGGTCTTACTATATCCTTTGGGCTTTGGTGCATTTGGGTTGACAGTTAAACTCTCAGGAAGATTGATCAAATTAGCCGCTAAGAGGTGCTCAAACAATGAGTCCATAGACTTTGTAATGGGTGTGAACTATCACTTAGGGTGATGTTGATTCTACCATTGACTATTATGGTTGTCCTTGGCATAGTTCCCAGGTGTGGCCTGATAATTATGTTTTTGAGGTGGCACTACTTGCGCTGGCCCTGGGACACTAATGGCAACCTAATTCGCTACTATTGGCTTAGGCTACACTAGGGTGTTCTTAGCATTTTTGTTTCAATCCTTCTTATGAGGCTTCATAATTTCTCCCTCTTGAATCTTGATGCCTTCAATGGTCCTAGCCTACGCTAGGTTATTTTCAAGAGTTAGATATTGTTGCAACTACAACAATAAGGAGATCAGCTTTAGGTAGCCCTTGGAAAATATTTAAGTCAACTCTGACATGGGAAGTATATAAGGCAGCTTGGAAAGCAAGGATAACCACCTATTATCATAATTTGCTATTGACTCATTGTCATATTATTTCAACCCAGATAGATTGACCAGCGTCGCCTTCCTATTGGTATTGAAGGCGAAGCGTTCAAGAAACACATCTACAAGTTTATCCAAATTATGGATGCTATGCTTTGGGAGTTGGGTAAACCACTCTGTGATGGGGCTAGAGATGGTAGTCATGAATGTCTACAAAATAAAAGCATCGTTGTCATGAATACCAAAGCATTGACTCATGAATTTGGTGATATGTTCCTGCGTATATTCCTCTCCCTTAAATGTAGCCAACTAAGGCAACTTAAATTTCTCTGGATAGTGAGGGGCAAGAATCGAAGGATGAAGGGGCTAACGATGTAACTAGTGCAAAGTGGGATTTTGATATCTAGACCTGGAGGTCTTGTTCTCTACAAACTCTAGGTGCTCTATCAATGCCTGATATGTGTCTTAGGATTTAATCTCCTCAATATTGCTCCTATCCTATGGGGGAGCTCAAGGATCCTCCAACATATTGTGGGGTGGTGGAATGTCACCCCTCCCTCTACCTCTGGCTCATGCTCAGTGTAAGCCCCATATGGAATCTCTCGAGCTGGTCTATAAAGAGGGGTATTTCTCCATTGTGGGAGCCCTATGTTTGGCCTGAGAGGCAAGTCCCGATATAGCCTAGGAGGTCGTGGAGGTAACATTGGATAAGGCCTAGGATACCTATCTTGAATGAGTGTGGGTTGCCTCAGGTGGGTCTTAGGGGTAGGAACCCTATCTCATAAAGTTTTTTGGAATAGCTCGTTGGTTTATCGTTCGATTCTTTGTTTCTCAAGTTGATGCAAGCAATCTAGTTGCTCTTGTCTCATTGAAGTTGTTTGAACTGTGCTTGGAATTATGCATATCTTGCAATTTATTGATTTATCTATTCCACTATGTAGGGCCTAAGATGCCTAGGAGTCTCACCCTGAGGCCGACCTCATTCAATATAATCTATGATATCTATCGCGTGCTTCCCTTGATTGAGGGTCATTGCATTAACTTGAGTTTTGGGTTTGAGCATGTGCTCATTGTAATCATAGGTCATAGAGGCACATCATGCATGCATGGTATACTACTCTTGAGAATAATTAGGTATTTCCTCATGCCTTCCTTCATGGATGAGGAAGGGAAGGGTAGATTTAGCTCACCCCGAGTGATGAGTATCATACCCGTCAAGTTGCCTAAGCTATTGGACCCTATTAGGGTGATGTAGAGGTAAGGTTGGATCAACCTTCTCTGCACAATGTGTGAAGTTAAGCTCTGGCCTATGAACAGGTATGTCAAACCTATTAGGTATGCAAATGCATGGCACCACTCTATCTATTTGCACCTTAGTTCACTGTTGCCTTTCATAAAAGAAGGCATGTGATGTGTCTAAATACTGGGAACACTCTCCCAGGTAAGGTCCGTCACCCATAGGGATGTCTTGCTTAGGGCTCCTACTCATGCCCCATTGTTTTTGGACTTGGGTGAGTAGAGGCTTGCCAAGGTGATATGACCAAGTCCTTGGAGATATAGTGGAGATGACTCATGTCTCCTAGTCCACTCTCCATAGCTTTCACTCGTGATTGGGATTAGCTACGGGTGACACCATTGTAACTCTCTACCAAACCCTAGATGATTATATCCTTTACAAATTCTTAATGACACAACACACAAGAAAGGAAACACTCAATAAAAATAGGTGATTATCTCTTTTAATTTTTAGATGTGAATCCCTAAACTATTTTGTGTGTTTCATATGTGTTATTTGTAAAGAAGACCTTATATCTCATGTTTGATCTTGTTGGATTGTATTCTCATGTTAAAAGGGTTTCCACCTGTATACTCACAACTCGACAACTTGGTAATGAACTCTAGGTTGTGTTATCCTACATATAATGTGTGGTGATGAAGTCCACACATGACTAAGGAGCATAGGTCCTACCAGTTCCTCATCCAGTTCACCCGTAGTCTATGATATACCTCTCCAAAGAGAGATACGTGCTATAACCCATGGGCTATTATAGATCTTGGAATTGGACTTGGCAAATAACAAGGTTCATGGGATTTGAGACAACGGGTGGAGATGAAAGCCACCTTATTGAACTCTACTAGTGGATGGTGATGAAATCCACCTCACTAGAGTTTAAGTGAATCATGGTGTGTGTGGTTATTTTTAATCCAAATAAAGTAAACAATGAATAATTCGATGATCATTCACTAAATGCATGCAAAATTACTTTTTACTTATAGAAGAATCTAGATAAAAAGAAACCTACAAGATGCAAACCCTAAATGATGGTCTACCCATTAGGCAGCCTACATGCAAGCAAACCATACAAGGGCATCATAACTTAACTTATTTTTTATTTTTATTAATATTTTTTTTATTTTTTCATTTATTATAAAATGAAACTATATTTTCTACCTTCCTAGAAAACAAAGCACGCAAGAAAAACCAAATTTTAGCCAATTCTGACTATGTAGCAGAAAACAAAAAGTTTAGGTACCTACCTTATCACTCGAGGAACCTGCTATTTTTGGCATCTGAGTAGAAAAGGCTCTATTTTGTGGCCATACCAAGGTGGTATGGCTACTATATCTATGGCCATCCCAGTGTGGGATGGTTGTGTGGTCGTACCAGGGTGAGCTATGGAGCAGTCTAGAGGCCATTTTAGGCCAGGACAACCAGTACTTGCAACAAAAAATAAGCAAAATATGAGGTCAAACCTTTAGAAACATAATAGGGATAGGTTCCCACAATTATTTACACTAAATTAGAGTAAAAATTGTGCACCTAATGAATAATAACAATATGCATTTATCTCCTATGTCTCATGAGCATCAAATCAGAAGCATGCAAGTAAAATGGAAGAAATACCAAATAGCAATAAATGAAGTAAAGTGAGTCTCTTTATTATTAATTTGGTGGATAAAATCAAAGGTTATATATAATTCCCATTGAGGTCTCAAATATGATACAATTTTTACAAATTTTGGGTGCCCAAGGATCAAATCCTTCAAGCAATTTGGTGCACTTCCAGTCTTATTCCTCATACCCACAATCGAGGTGGGCGGGATAATTCTGACACCACTTGTATATTTGATCAAAGTATTTTTATCCTTCCTAATCCACTATATAAACCTTCCCCTACATGCAAGGAAATCATAAATTTCAAGTACCAAGTGTGTATGATGAAAAATATGCAATCCCCATAGGCACCAAAAGACTAGTAATGAGAATATGCATGGATATTATACTAAATCAAATCAAAATGACTTTAAATTGTATAGTGATGTAAAATAGAAGGTTTTGGGAAGTTATCATGAAAAACAAGGCCAAAATTGCATCTGATGGCATGGCAGAATTGAAGTAGACCTTCAAAGCCTACAAAACCCAAAGCAAGCAATTTATTTCCCTAAACATATCCAAAATACATGAAACTTGGAAATAATACATAAAAGGACATTTCAAAACAACCCATGTAGTAATATTTTCAAAATAAATAACATTAATTGGTGCTTCTCCAGATGACCTTCGTAGACCTGCATAAGACCCTATAAAACACTAAAAATGTGATATCTCACTCAATATAACTACAAAATGCATGAAATTTGGATAGTAGAATAATATGATAATAAATAATCTAACTAAAAAATAATAGTAAATAAATAATTCTTAGATAAGCCACCATCTTGGGATGGGACGGTTGGGACTATCATAAATTGGGGACCATCCTGGGGTGGGATGACCTCTAGTTCTGCACTTGTTTTATCATAAATTACTCTATGAATTGGTTACGGACATCCTAAATAGTGTTTTAATAAAATTTTGTATTAAAAATCACTCATATGGTTCAGTTTTGTAAGTAGATCGCACCTTCTAGTTCACTCACAAACCTCCTTCGCCAGGTAGAGATTTTGAGGGAAAAGGGGCACAAAAAGGTGAGGGGAAATATTGGAAACACTCCATTTATATTTCTTAAAACTCCTCTTAATATATTTTGTGGAAAACTAATCCACTTTATAGCCAAAGGAGACCTTTGGGCAAGAAGGCATGCGAGGGCATGTAGGGCAAGAGGCGTCATTTGGTCAATAGGGTGGCATGCATTGGGGGAAGAGAATCTCCCTATTTGGCCTCTTACATACAGCATGTCATGGAATTATGTGTCCTCATGCCTTGCATGACCAAATAATCAGGGCAAATGACAATGTTTGGGTACCATTTGTCTATATTTGACTTTTTGGAATTCAAATATTGTGGTCGTCCCACCCCGGGACGACTAGTTTGTGATCATCTTGGGGTAGTATGACCATAAAATATGATCATACTGGGTGGGAGGGTCATGCCTATGTGGACAAAAAGATCCCAAAATTGGGGTAGGGCCTTCGAGTGGTTAGGACCACTAGTAAACCTTTGAGGGTTTCCCAAGGGGGCCATATGGTGTCAATTAAATAGTGCTTCTTATTGCCTAATAGGATTGACAAAATTTTAGTATATATAGATAGTTCTTACTTAGGAAGCCATCCATTCCATGGATATGCAAAAAACTCCTTCCATGTTCATTCGATTAGACTTATCCAAAGCTTATGATAGAGTGGATTGACACTTATCAAAGTTTTGAGGCAATTTGGTTTCTCTCAGGATTATATGTATTGGATTATGGAATGTATCTATTCAATTTTCTACTTAGTTCTTATCAATGGTATGCCTTCTCAGTTTTTCCCATATTATATAGGTATTAGGCAAGGTGACCCCTTATCCCCTTATTTATCATCATTATTTTTGAATGCTTAGGTAGGGCTATAACCAAAAAAAGAAGACAAAACCCTTGAGGGAGTTATCATTGCTCATGGAGCTAGACCTATTTCTCATCTTCAATTTTTTTATGAATCTATTCTTTTAGGTAAAGCTATAGCTAAGGAAGCTTCTACTATTAAGAAAATCATTAGCTATTTTTTTAAGGCTACCAGGCAATTGATCAATGAAGATAAATCTAAAGTCATTTTCTTTCACTACTCTACCAGATAGGATCCATGGTCTTGGATAAATTAAGATATAAAAAGACCTCCTTTCCAATCACTTATTTAGGTATTCCCATAAATATTTGAAGATAAAAAAAATATTGGAATTGGTTGTTGGAAAAATTCAAGAAGAAAATTGGAAAGTGGACCAATAGGTGTATTTATTCTGGGGGTAGGATCACCTTGGTAAAATTAGCCCTTCAGGATATTCCTATTTATGTTTCTATCGTGTTGAATATCCCAAAGGTTGTTCTTCGAGAACTGGATCAAATTAGTCATCGGTTCCTCTAGAGTGGTACTAAGGAGAAAAAAAAATGGGCCTTGGTGAAATGGGACACTTTATGTCTTCATAATAATGAAGGGGGGTTAGGATTCTGACCTGCTATTAATAACAACAAATATTTAGTTGCTAAATTATATTGGAGGATTTTGCATAACCCAAATGCTCTTTGGACCAATAATATCTATGCTAAATATGCTGAGAATAAAACTCTTGAAGACCTTGTTCGCTATCAATTGCCTTTCAAAGGTTCTCCCATTTTAGAATTTCTTAAGACTAGTGAGGATTTGATAAATAAAACATTATTTTGGATCATTCATAATGGTGAACAGGTAAATTTTTGGACATATTCTTGGGATGGTCACAAGCCTTTGATAACTTAGTTTCCCAATTGGAGGGCTTGGACAGAGGAGCTTCACCGAGGTAACTGGATAAAGGTGGTTAATTACTATCGATACCATACTAGTAATTCAGAGGTTGGTAGATATTGGATCCCTATTGAGGACTAGCCCATTCAAATTCCAAAAAGGTAAAGACAAGATATCCAGTGCATCCTTCATATGATATCTCTCTTGGTCCCATGATAACTATTGTTTTGGATGGAACAACACTACTAAGGGTGAGTATTCAGTTGCTCAAGGTTATTTGGCCTTATGCCATAATAATCCCAACCAATCATCTAACATATTTTCTTAGTTGTGGGCTCAAAATATCTTGCCTAAGGTGAGGTTCTTTACTTGGCTTTTATTGCATCGTAGGGTGCTTACTGGGGAGCATATTATGAAGCATGGTTTTCATGGCCCTTTTAGATGTGAAATATGTGGAGAGAATGTGGAAACTCTTAGCTATATTTTTATTGAGTGTACTTTAGCCTCTGAGCTTTGGAGTAGAATGGCCACTTTACTTGGCTTACAATGGTCCATTTTTTTTACTTTTGAACAACTTTGGAGGGATTAGCCTATTCAAGAGGGTGTTGATCATTATTTTAGGTAGTTAGTTTGGATGGGTTCTACCATTCTTCTTTGGAATATTTTAAATGAAAGGAACAACCAAATATTTAATCAAGAAAGGAAGGATATTCACTATATCTAGAAAAATATCATTACCAACTTAATTGAATCAGTCCATCAGCTCCTTAATCACCCCCAAAAATCCCACCGAAGATGGGATAAAGTGATGCAAATATTGAATATTAAATATTCTAAGAGCAACCAGCTTAAAGGAAATGTGAGTAATTACAATATAGATAGAACAAGAAATTGACAACCTCCTCCTAAGTATTTTGGAAAATTCAATACTTATGGAGCCTCTAGAGGGAACCCTGGAAAAGCTAGTACGAGAGGAATTGGTAGACTTTCATATGGCTCCCTGGTTTTTACTTTTGCTTAGAATTTGGGTATTCTATCCAATAACCTTCTTGAGGGGTATTGTATCCTTAGAGATCTTCAAGAGGCTACTAAGGTTGGATGGGAAAAGGTACTAGTTGAGTCTGACTCTCAACTCATGATTAATATTTTGAAGACTCCTAAGAATCATAAGGTTGATTGGAGAATAAAAATAATTATTGAGAAGATTTAGTTAATCTAGATGGGATTTTTGAAAGTTGATTACAATCATGTGGTCAGATATCAGAACAAGAGTGTTGATGCTTTAGCTAATTGGACTTTGGAGAAAGGTGATATTATTTGCTATGGCCACCCTCCTAGATGGTCAGCTTCACAAATAATGGAAGCTCTTATTTTTATCATTTATTTGGATGGCTCCAGTTCTGAAGGTACCTAGTTTCTTCTTGCTTTATTTTTGCTTCTCTTTGGTTTGATCAGGGTATTTTAATTCCCTAGCTCAAACTAATATTTCTTTTTTTTCCTTTGTTCATTATTGCCTTAATAGTATTTTGGTCTAGAAAGGTCATTATTGTGTTCTATTTTTTTCTTTTTTCTTTTCTATTTGTGTGTACTTTTTGTGTGTGTGTGTTTTTTGTGATGTTTTTTGTTGTTCTTGTGTTTTTGTTGTTTTGTGTTTTTTTTTTGTTTTTATTGTGTTTTTGTTGTTCTTGTGTTTGTTTTAATTGGTGTTTTTGTGTTTTGGTGTGTGAGTGTTTTCTATGTTTTATTTTTCTCTATTATATGTTGTTGGTTGTTTTTTATTTTATTTTATTATTTTTTAGGTTTTGGTTGTTTTTGTTTTTTATGTTTTTGTTGGTTGTGTATTTGTAGCATTCTATTGTTTTTTGTTATGTTTGTGTTTTGTTATGCTGTTCTTGTGTTTTTCTGTGTGGTTCATGTTGTGTTTTTTGTCTTATTTTGTGTGTGTTTGGTTGTGCTTTATCTTTTTAACACACTCAAGGAGCATGTTTTTTTATTCTTTTTGTGTGTTATTATTTTTTATTGTTTTAGGTTTTCTCCTTGAGTATGTCAAAGGTGGTAGGCTA
This sequence comes from Wollemia nobilis, assembly GCA_028583015.1. Taxonomy (NCBI): domain Eukaryota; kingdom Viridiplantae; phylum Streptophyta; class Pinopsida; order Araucariales; family Araucariaceae; genus Wollemia; species Wollemia nobilis. The sequence continues at coordinate 12,168,061 of JAQPPZ010017052.1, forward strand.
GGTGTGAGCCCTTGGTAATTTTGGTGGAAGAGATACCCCTTCCTCCTTGGGTCTTTCTTGAAAGTGGCATCCCTTATGGGATGTTTTCCAAAAAAAAAAAGTGGAGTATAAACTTCTACATAAACTTGTAATACTCTATGCAAAATATTTGAAGGGAAAAATAAAGCTACTATCCTTAATTTTCAATCTTAGTTATACTCCTTAAAAGTTAATAGTGGTGAAAGTATTGAACTATTTCTTCAAAAGGTAGAAGATATAAAAGCAAAGCTATTAACTCTAGGAGAGAAAGTAGAAGATAAATTTATTGTTCAAGTGATATTGAGAGCACTTTTTGAAAGCTACAAACATCTAGTCACATATTTGCAAGTTTTAAGCAAAGAAACTATATTTGATGAGTTAGTCAATATTCTTCAATAATATGAAGTAAAAAATTCAATCAAAGATGAAATGACTAACAATGCCTTGATATCAAACGATAATACACAAGGCAATGTTACTTCAACTCCAAGATATAGATCCAAATGGAATACAAGATATTATGAAATATGCAAGAAAGGATCATAGCACAAATTTTATAGATACAATCAAAGAAATCAGTATTAAGGAAATCAAATTAATATAAATCAAAGTGGTCAAACAAACAAGTCAATACAACAAAGATAATATCAATACAATCCTGAACAACAACAACAACAATTTTAGTCTCAACATTTTCAACGTCAATATACTTCTCAATATTAGTATAATCATCAACAACAACCAAATTTACAATATAGAGAGGAAAATAAAAAAGAACATCTAGCTCAAGAAATTCATGAAATTCAAGAGTTAGAAGAAACTATTGAAGAAAATGAATTCAAAGCTCTTTCAAAAAAATTATTAGTTAGTAAATATGTATTATTCTCAAAGAATTATGAAGGTACTAATGTTGTAGTTACAATAGAACATTAGGATATAAGAAGGAAGCATGATAAGACCAAGATAGAAAACAACAAAATAAAGAAACAAAAGAAGAAGATCAAGAAAGTTTAGAAGAAAGCAAAAAGAGAACAAAGCATCTATAGGTTCCAGGATTGCTTGAAGATTGAAAATGAAGATGAAGACCATGATTGAAGACTAAAGTCTTCAATAACCAAATAATGTAATAAGGGGGGTGTTGTAATATATTACAGTATTTAGTACATTCTAATGTATCCCCATAGTACCTTCATGATACATTTTTAAATAATAGATTAGGGTTGAGTCATAGTTAGAGTGTGAGTTATATCCCCTTTGATGTAAGTGTGAATGTGCGGGAAATGCATAAGTTTCATGTGAGTTAGTGTACAAGTGTAATTTAAGTCTATGTGCAAAAGTGTCTTATATGTAAGAGTGCAAATATGTAATGTAAATATGTGCACAAGTATCTTATATTAGAGTGTGCAAGTTATGAAAGTGTAAGAGTCATGTATAGGTGTGCATACATTATAGATTCAAGTGTTCATCAAGTATGCAAGTGTCAAATAGAGAATCCAAGAGTCATGAGACTTGGCATATGGAAAAGAATAGTCAAGTATCTAAAGAGTCACATTACTATGGCTATATTATGGAGATAATACTTCATAAGAAAGCATCACATACAGTCACAAGAATTACTTTGTAAGAGAAACTGGAGTAATAAAGGTTGCATACATTTTGAGCAATTAATATTTATTAAGGCTTAAAAAGCCATCAAGGTTTTTCATAATCCAATGTTTCATAAGTGGATAAAACACATAGATTATTTGGATGCACTTTGTGAGATGGATTCATGGACATGGCATGCTTGATCCAATCCCACTTGTAGAGTTCAACGATGGTGGCATTCATCTCCACCCGTTTGCTCAAATCCCATGAACCCGTTCTATTGGACACTGACTCCAATTTTTGATGTAGCTTGGAAATTTTGCATATACTTATCTTTAGTAGGTATGATTTTGACCATGTGAGTACTGGGTAAGGACTTGTAGGACATGTGCTCCCTGACTGGGTATGGGTTTCATCTCCATACTTTGGTGGGTTTGCATGACCGTGACTTTCATTACTAGTTGTCCAGCTACGAGCATACAGGTGAAATCCACTTAAAAAATCTAAGTATATCATCAATAAAATGCAAAACATGATGAGAGTTAGATTGTATTTTTCAACAAATATATAACACAAAAGACCATTTTAGGAACACCAAGAAAATTTAAAAGAGATAAACACTTGTTTACTTTGTTTTTGTGTTCTAAAAACTACATAAGAGATAATTCACAATTGTCATGGTGTTCATGTGGAGCAACCACCCTTGGTACAACATCGAGGTAGAAATTGATGCTCCACACAATCACAACCACAATCACAATTATGTTGAGATACCCACACACAATGCTACTGAATGAATTTCAACAAGCCTTATGGGCGATAACTCAGCTCGTGGGGGTACTCCTCAAGAAACCCTAGCTAGAGAACCATATCCAGGTTCTTCTCATAGTAGGCATGAAGGGGCTTCAAGGCCCTAATATTCACATGATAGACTTAGGATATATCAGCCCACTAAGGGATAAGATATAAGTGTGGCATCCACTCACAGAAACACCACCTAGCCTCCCTAAATATGGGAGGATAGTCATAGATCATAATCTCATTGGTGCTAATGGAACTCCATGGGATCAACCATGGAGGTCCAAACAACTTGATGAGTTGGATCAGGTTCTCTTGAGACCAACTCAAAGAAGCAATGCTACTACACATTCCATTTCAGGAAGTTCACATAGCCATAAAACTACAAGGCACACCAATGAGCCATGGGAAGCTTCAAAGTGTCCCTGCAACATGCACACTATCTTCGATCATGGGGGTATGGAATATAGGTCATTGTACACAGACCAGGTCACCCTAAAAGATAAGGGAAAAAGCATAGCAAGAGCCTATCCAAGAGGTCTCTCCATTAGGACTCTTTGTATGGATTTATAGAGTCATGGACCTTCAATGGTAAATCAATATGACCATGTACATAGGTTAGAGGAAGTATTACACATAAAAAATAGCACTTAGACATCCTCAAGAAATAGGAAACACGAAGAAAAATGTATTTTCACCTAAATGACCAACCCTTGAGAGGAACAAAGAGAGAGTGAAGAGCAAGTGGATAGGTTGGCTTGATCCAACTTACACATAGGAAGTGAGTATTACCAACCTGATAGATGTACCAATTCTCAGCATGAGAGATGCACTAGACAAGGAGATGAGTGCACTCACTGCACATCGCATCATGCTTCAAAGCATCAACAATTCCTAGATCTAGAATAGGCACAACATAATCAAGAATATGCAAGAATGGAGGATAAAAAGCAAACCTATCCTGAACCTTCATCTGTAGTTGTGGGGGATGAATATAGATGCCCAAATTGGGCAGACATAGGGTTATCTCCTCGACCATTGTGAGTAAACCTTTGATAACAAGAGATCATTTCTTTGAAGGCATACAAGATACTCATTGAGAGATTCAAATCTATCAAGAAATAGGATGCAGTTGGGCAAAATCAAACCCTAAGTAAGATACACAATCAACCTATGTACCCTTTGGTACCGAGTCCTACGTATCCTAGGCACTTAGATATGCCTAGGTTAGACTAATTTAAAGTTGAGGAAGATGTGCAAGAACATGTCACCAATTTCATGAATGCATGCTTCCAAATTGAACATAATGACACCCTGATGCTAAGAACGTTCATCATGACATTATCGTGCGTAGAAAATAAATGGTTCAATCAACTACCTAAGCAAAGTATCATTAGTTTTGAGCATTTTATTAACACATTTCTTGAACGCTTTTCTTTTAGCATCAAGAAGAAAGTAAACTTGTCCAACCTGGCAAACCTAAAGCAATATGATAATGAGTCGATAATGGACTATGGGAATAGATGGATAAAAGTAATGGTAAAACTACCATTTTATGTTCCCATGGCTAAACTCACCCAAATGTTTACTAAGAGTTACACTAAGCACATATTATTTATCTTGAAACTAAAATAGTATGAAAAATTCTAGGAATCCTTGACTCAAGCCAAGCTAATTGAAGACATCAAGGTTGAAGAAGGAGATCTTAAGATCCGAAACAAAAAGGACTGGAACAACAACAATCATAACAAAAAAAATCAACAAAAGTAGGCCAAGCCTGCTCTAGTCAATAAGGTTGTATTAAACATGCCAAAGAGATGAAATAGCCAACAACCATAGAACTATCAGGCTCAACCCCCACTGGCCAATTACAATCCAAACAACAATCAAGGTTAAAACAATCAATGTTGACCGCCTTGCTACTACACTCATTTTTTAGAATCGATGCAATCGATATTCAATCAACTAAGTGAGGCACAAAGACTTAGTTTATCTAAGGTAAAACTTCTTGAACATATTAAAGACACATGCTATTCAAAAAAATATATTTTATTCATGATAAGCTTTGTATAGGTTACAAATAGGGAGAATTTCTTTTTTTCCTTTATTTTTTACAAATATTACAATAGACCTTATGCCTTCTTTTGGGTTCCTCAGTTTAGATAGGCTTGTGTACCACTGTAGGGTTATAGTTGTTTGTTGTTTCCATTCTTGGTTCTATGATAAACCTACCAAAAGGGGTTATTTGTTGTGGGGCTTGCCTCAGTCATGCCCCATATTAAGGAAGATAAATCAACTATAAAAACATGATAAAAACTAAAATAAATGATGTTAAACCACATAAAAATGTAAAATGAAGGTTACCTCCCAAATCTGAGCTGATTTGGGGCCTGTAGACCCAATTTGCCATCCAAGGGGTGAACTGGTGCCAGATTCACGGGGCGGGGGTGAATCAAACTCTGAGTGTTGTTCTGCAAAAACCCTTTGGTGGAGAGGTTCCTTAGGTGTTGTATTGATGCTGTTCAGGTTCATATATGCTTTACTATGCTTTTGTATGCATTTTGGCATAGTTTCTATGCTTTGGACATAAGTTGAGAGAGATATAAATGAGGGTTTGGGCCCACTATTTATAATAAAACCCGAGGTGTAGGGGGGTAGTTAGGATAACTAAGCCCTAGTGTTATATCCCATGAAGGTTAAATTAGGGTTTGTGATGTGGCTTCCTCACATTCCCTCTAGGAAATATCTCATCCTCACACATGTGTGAGGAGAGATTAGGGTTAACTAGGATTAGTCAACTCTAGGTTAGATGTGGGGTTAGGTTAGGATTTCCTAAGAAATATCCTAACTAACCTAGTGCACACACATGTGGGAGGGAGTAATTAGGGATTAAGAACCTAATTAACCTTTTTAACCCTAAAAGTGACCTTTAAGTGAATTCAACTTAAAATTAGATTTATGAATTGACTTAATAATTACTTTTGCCAATTAATAGCCCGTGGGGGCCTCAATTGAGTGCAATAAGGCTTTGTATCACCTTGGGAGGCTAATGGAAGGTATCTCGATGCATGGGAAATGTTTGTGATGTGATTCTACTAGATTATTAGGGTTTTGGACCTAATAACTAGCAAAGTGGTATGTGGAAGTCTACATAATGCTACGATAATCTATGGCGATCTACACATGACTACACATGACTACGGTGGTCTACGCATGACTACACATGACTACAATAATATACACATGTATAGGAGGATCTACAATAGTCTACATTGGTCTAAGATAGCCTAGGGGTATCTAGGATTATCTATGTAAACCTACAAGTGTCCAAAAATATCTACAAGTATGTAGGTATAACAATGTTCAACTTTTAGTTATCATTGACAACAGGGGCATGATATTGAAGCATGTATCAGTTTCAAGAATATTGTGCAAAATATGATAAAAAAGGGTGAGATGAAAGTTGATAATCCACTAGCACCTAACAATAGAGACATGGGCATATTTAGAAACCCATTTCCAAACCATGAAGCCCCTAGAGATCAGGGTACTTAAGTAAACCAAGTCTAATTTGAAACTCTCACTCAGGGATTCATTCGAATGGTTGAGGTAGTCAACATGGCAATAAGAATCTGATGATACAACCAACTAGAGCCTCCAATTACTCCCATTCATATCTTAGATGCATCTCGATAGATGTATATGTAGAATAATCCTCTAGGTCCACCAGCTCGACCTGTGATAACTGTTCAGAGTAAACTTGTGTAGAATATCCAAATGATATCGACCAAGTTATCAATATATGAGCGCATTCAATAGTCACCTAGATACAGGGAGACTTTAATGGAAATATTGAGATCAATTGAGCTACACCCCTAGAACCTTGATGCATTCACAAAATTTGTGGGGCAAGTGCAACAGTGTCAAGAGCCTGTGATTCATTTTTATGATCACAAAATAAAGGTAGTCCCTACTACCATAGCAGACCCACCTCTGAACATCATTGCATCTATCAATGACATACCTTTCAAGTAGTTTTTAATCAACAAAAGCTCGTTGATTAACATCATCAAAATAAAAGCTATAGGGCACTTGAAAATATCTAGGTCAAACATCATCCCTACCTCCTACACATTAAGAGATTTTAATAATGCACTATGCTACACAATGGGTATAGTCATATTGCCTATAAATGTAGGGTATAAGACCATCCCTATGATATGTCATGTATTGGATGGGGTCATGCAGTACAATATCCTCCTAGGGCATCCCTAGATAAGGGACATGAAGTGCATTCCCTTGATCTTGCACCAATGCATTAAATATATGCACAAGGAACAAGTACATGTGGTACCATTAGATGAAGAGCCATTAAAATATGTTCATCAGGTTGACTTACCAAGTGATTTTGTTCTTCCATCCATGCACCTATACATTATACTATCATCCCTGACCACATAGCCAAAAATCAAATCCAAATCAGTGTGAGGTGACCCATCCACATCGGTATCACCTCTGGATTATAAAGCTACTGGTGCTTATGAGAAATTGAAAACATCCAAGGTAAAGGATCCTTAGAAGCTAAAAGCACCCTTGGTGGAGTAAATACCTAAGTCCCTACCATAGCAATAGGATAATTTACAAATACCATGGAAGAGGAAGATTCCCAAGACATAACCGAGGAGGTACCTCAGTCTACCTTACCTGCATCATCATCGATGTCATTTGCATCGTAGGTGACAGTTCACCTAGCCAATACAAGATTAGGTAAATATCTCATGTAGAATGTTACTTTCACACCCATCATCAAGTCTGCACAAGACATGGGATGCCCAAGAGTCTTGAACCTAAAAATAGGGATAGTGGTTCCATTAGGGATCCCCATAACCAATCAATTTTATTTATGTTGGGTTGGATTATGCCCATAATACTTCAGACATTGAAGAGGATGAGGATGAGCCATTCACCATGAATGTTCATTACTTTTACAATCCTGAGTTTGATCTGAGATACTTCAAATGCAACCATTAGCATGGCTATATTTTAGGTCTTTATTAGCAAGGGTGACAGAACCTGCTTGAACCATGATATCAGTTATCTACTAATAGGTCTAGCCTAGGGTATTATATTTGAAGCTACGATGATTCATTGGCAACATACATTAATAGACTAAGCCTAGGGTTTGAATAGGACATCGAATGGAACCCTTATAAACTGAACATAAGCTACTTGAGTGATATATGGGTGGCTATGGTCAATATAGGACCACCCAATGAGTATCATCTAGATTTATCTCTCGAAGCAAGCCCATCAATAATCATCCTATGGGAGGATGAACTAGGCTCTAGTTATGAGAAAGAATAGAATGAGTACATCACAAGTGAGTTCAAGAATGAAACCAAATTGGTCTATCATGGGCCTCTATATTTACATCACCTTGTCTGGTCAATTAACATAGAGGGTGGATACATCATAGATGAGAGTGGATATGAGTCAAAATATTCAACTGATATGGCCTACCTTGGACCTTGACATTTATGTCACCTCATAGAGCCAATAGCATAAATAATGAGTACTTCATATACCACAGTGACTATTAGGATGAGACTAAATGGGCCTACCTTGGACCCCAACATTCAAGTCACCGCCCAGTTCCAGTGGGTAGGAATGAGAGAGTATACATAGATTATAGTTATTATGAAGATGACACTAAGAGGGCCTACCTTGGACCTCACTACTTGCATCATCGTAATGAGCCTTTTTACATAGATGAGATGTAACAAAAAGTATATCTTAGCTATCATATTAGGGGAATACTGGCCAATTCAGATGTAATCTAAAGTATGGTTTCTCTTGATCCTCTTACATTTAGATAATTGCTTCAACCAAACAATCCCATATTCCTTTCTATTCATATATAGGATCCTGAGATCCCCATACCCCTAGAGCCACATCTTAGGTATGGAAGGTAAGTCAACAATGCAGAGTCACGCCTGCATGGTCCTAGAGATTCCATTCCATCCATCAACATGATATCCATTGATTTGACCACTCCACTCCAAAACCTAGTTGATCCTTCTAAACCATTGTGTCTTAACTTAGATTCTATTTATTGGGATCACACTAATTCACCCTTAGAGCTTGAATATTTCTTCCCAATGAGGAAACCATTCCATTTTGTACCAGGTTACACACATGATGTTTATCATGTTGTTTTTGACCATGATTCAGTTGAACATTTAAACCTAGTGGATGACATCCACTTGATCCCCAGTCCTCACCAATTGGAAGATGGGTCACACATATCAATAGAGGAAAATTTCAAAGTGGATATCCATGATGATACTTCAGATCCAAATAAAGTTAAGTTTAGAGATATCTTATCTCCAAAAGAATAGGCCACCATCATACCTCTATTGAAAAAGAGACCTAATCTCTTTGCTTGGACCTACAAAGATATATCGGGTCTAGATCCAAAATTGGTTTTCCACAACATTTCACTAGATCCCACAAAGAAACGATCAAGCAAAAGCTCAAGAAGATGCATCCAACCATTACTTTGATGGTAAAGAACAAGTTACAAAAGCTATTGGATGTAGTCTTTATTGTACCCATCGACTATCTAGAGTGGGTATCAAACATGGTACCCATAGGAAAACCTGATGGAAGGATCCGTATTTGCATGGATTTTAGAGACCTCAATAAGGAAAAACCAAAGGATTCATTCTCGTTGCCCAACATAGATGCTCTTGTAGATGCAACTGTAGGTCATGAGATGCTCTCCCTCATGGATGGTTTTTCTAGTTACAATCAGATTTGGATTAAACCTAAAGACCAACACAAAACCATGTTCACCACTCCATGGGGGATATTTTGTTACAAAGTAATTCCATTTGGTCTTAAAAATGTTGGTGCCACATATCAGCGGGCTATGACATACATTTTCCATGACTACATGCATAATATCCTAGAAGATTATATCGATGACTTACTAGCCAAGTCATTGCTGTGTGAAGAGCACGTCGAGGTTCTGAGAAATGTCTTTGATCACTTGATTGAGCACAATGTCAGGTTGAACCCCAAGAAATGCGTCTTTGGTGTAACTTCAAGAAAACTCTTGGGATTCATCATTTATAAATGAGGGATCAAAGTAAACCCAACAAAGGTAAAGGCTATCCTAGAAATGGCCCCACCCACTAACATCAAAGATTTGAGAAGCCTATAGGACAAAGTAGCATCCATAAAGTGTTTCATCGCACAACTATCGGATAAATGTTGACCCATGAATCGACTTCTACACATCCCATTCCACTGGGACGAAGAATGTTAGAAATCCTTTTCTGAGATCAAGAAATACCTAGTGACACCACCAATATTAGATCCACCAAGGCTTGAGCGTGCTATTTTTGCTTTATATATCGGCTACTGATTTTGCTTTGGGCACCATGTTGGCTCAAAATAACATGCAAGACAAAGAACAAGTGATATACTATATCAGCCACACCTTGGTGAGTTATGAGCTAGGGTACACATACGTAGAAAAGTTGTGCTTAGCAATGGTCTTTGTGACCAAGAAATTGTGCCACTACATGCTAAGCCATACAATGTATGTGATATCAAAACAAAATCCTTTGTAGTATATGATGAGAAAGACCTATCATAACACACGTACTGCGAAGTGGATCATGCTACTGATAGAATTTGATTTGGAATTCATAAGCTAAAAGTCCATCAAGGGATAAGTCATAGTTGATCAACTGGCAGAGGCACCTCTTTAGGAAAATAGTCCTCTCACCATAGAACTTCTCGATGATGTAGTCTTTGCATTATCAAAAGCACCCAAACCCGAAGAACCTAGAAATAAAGCTGACATGACATTGTTCTTCGATGGTTTGAAGTGTGAGCAATGGGGTGGTGTAGGGATTGTGTTTTTCACACCACAAGGTGCTCCAATGCCCTTGTCATTTAAGCTAGACTTCCCTTGCACAAATAACAACGTTGAATATGAGGCCCTAATATTGGGTCTCCAAATAACAATCACTATGAAGATCAAAAGGCTAAATATCTTTGGTGACTTCTCTTCTCATTGTTAACCAAGTTAAGGGATTATTTTAATGTAGGTGTCCAATACTGAAAGCTTACAAAGAGCTTGTTGACACTTATCTAGCCCAACTAGAATGGTATGACATCGAGGTAATCCCTAACATCCAATAGATTTGTAAACACTATGGCATATTTGGGATCTTTGATCCCTCAAAATCCATCTGCTGATTTCACTACCATTCATGTGAAGACGCTCTCGCAATCAACGATGCAACATGAGGCTTTTGACAACAAAGAATCAGTCAACATGATTCATATAGAACCAAATCATGAGTGGTTCTACAAAGCTAAAGACTTTCTAAAGAAGGCACCTTGGGGGTCTTTGATCTCGCAAGGTCCTATAGGGAATGGTATCACCATTCACCACAAGGTTATTTCTCAATCTGCATTTGTGCACATCGAATCGCAGGGGGAACAAGTCATCTTGTCTATCGATGGTGTAGCTTATCAGGATTGGCTAGGACAATTACAAGATTTCCTTAAACTTGGAATCATCCCACAGGGATTGTTGCAAGCTACAAAATGAGCATTCAAATAAAAAGTGACTAGATATGTCTTTCTAGGAGATATATTGTATCATCAAAGCTACGATGGAATCCTCCTTCATTGTCTTGAGCCCCAAGAATCAGCTTGGGTGATTTTGTAAGCTCATGATGGTACATGCAATGGCCATTTCAATGGCATGGCCATCATCAAGTGCATCCTTCAAATGGGTTATTATTGGCCCACCATGGAAAAGGATTTCTATGAGTATGTTAGGAAGTGCACTAAATGTTAGCATCATGCAAATCTGATGCACCTGCCATCACAAGCCTTACAACCCATTCAGGTGGCTTGGCCATTTTCTCAGTGGGGTCTCGATCTAATTGGAAATATCTCTCCCCCATATTTGGGTTGACACACATTTATCTTAATAGCCACTGAGTACTTCACCAAATGGGTGGAAGCGGTCCCCTTAACATCGATTATAGGACCATGAATTGCGGAGTTCATACTTCACAATATCATATGTTGCTTTGGGGTCCCATTCAAGATAATTTTGGATAATGGTCCATCATTTAAGAACAAAAATATGTGGGCTTTAACGTCCAAATATAACATTCAACATATTTTTGTGACACTATATTATTCTCAAGAAAATGGGCAAGCAAAGGCCTCAAACAAGACAATTATTTCCATCGATAGTGAAAGAAAATCATAGGGATTGGCATCCTCTTGCATTATGGGCTTACAATACTAGTGTACGGATACCCACTAGGGCAACACCATTTTCAATTGTATATGGCACTGAGGCCATTATGCCCTTGGAGTTGGAAATTCCAACATTGCATATCGCATTGAAAGAGTTCATCGATGATGACACTATGCAACAAGCTCACCTTGATAAATTGACCCTTCTTGATGAGCGTCGCATCAATGCTCTTGAGCATCTCTATGTTTACCAAGATCATCTAACATGAGCTTATAACAATAAAGTCCACTTGAGAGACTTTAAGGTTGGGGATCTCATGCTCAAAGAGAACCAACATAACTCAAACCTGCCATCGCACTTGTGAGACAAATTTGTAGCAAATTGGATAGGTCCTTATATCATCTCAAAGAATATTGGACCTGGGACATATCACCTGACATCATTAGGAGGTTTTGAAGAGTCAGAGTCCTCTAAACATTATTCATCTAAAGGTGTTTTACACATAAAAACAACAAAACCCAAAAACATTCAAAATTTTCAAAATAACAAAAAATAATACGAAATGTCAAAAATCCAAACAAATTAAAAAAAATAAAAACAAAATGCCCCAAAGGAATCTTAAAGCCCTTTGGTCAACTCATAAAAATCTCCAAAGGCATCTTAAATCCCTTTGGTTAACTCATAAAAATCTCCAAAGGCATCTTAAAGCCCTTTGGCCACTTCACAAAATGCTCCAAAGGCATCTTCAAGCCCTTTGGTCAACTCACAACAAGCTCCAAAGGCATCTTAAAGCCCTTTGGTCAACTCACAAAAATCCCCAAAGGCATCTTAAAGTCCTTTGGTCAACTCACAAAAGGCTCCAAAGGCATCATAAGCCCTTTGGTCAACCCAAAAAAGCTCCAAAGGCATCTTAAAGCCCTTTGGTCACCCCACAAAAAGCTCCAAAGGCATCTTAAAGCCCTTTGGTCACCCAAAACCAAAATCTTCAAACCCTTTTTTCAACTCACAAAAAGCCCCAAAGGCATCTTAAAGCCCTTTGGTCAACTCACAAAAGGCTCCAAAGGTATCATAAGCCCTTTGGTCAACCCACAAAATGCCCCAAAGGCATCTTAAAGCCCTTTGGTCAACCCACAAAAGGCCCCAAAGGCATCTTAAAGCCCTTTGGTCAACCCACAAAATGCCCCAAAGGCATATTAAAGCCCTTTGGTCAACTCACAAAAGGCTCCAAAGGTATTTAAGCCCTTTGGTCAAAATTAAAACACAAAAGCACAAAAACAATTTAAAAATCAAAAATTCAAAAACATCCAAAATAATCAAAAGTCCAAAAATAATGGAAAATATCAAAAATCAAAAAGCAATAAAACTCAAAAACATTGCAAAAATACAAAAATATTTGCATTTTGCATTCATGTAATTGCATTGCATTTAGGCATGACCACCCATTACACTTGCATTAGGATAGGCTGTGTTTGCAATCCTACAAACGACACCACGTTTGTACCTCAATCATGCATCTTCAAAATCCATCATCATCCATAACCCATGTGTGTAACTGTGTTTTTCAACACAACCCCTTCCTGTTGCTACAAGGGATGTACTAGGGTTTTTTGGTCACTCAGCCATACCTAGTGATTTTATCATATTTTTTAGAAAGCTATCTTCACTAGCAGAAGATGAGGTCTAGTTTTGATAGTACCTATCATATATCAGAATCCTATCACTAATAAAAACACTAAAATACTATTTGGAACAAGGGAAAGATGAACACTACAAAGTGGTACTAGGCATCCTAAGTGAAAGGTTCTCACCTGCTCATTTTGTGATGCGCATGGTCTAGGATGTTGATCATTGGCAAAAGGACAAGTTCCCCCTACCCAAAGAAATCCCTTGCTTTCATCAAAATGAGCAAAAATCCCAAAACAAAGCAAAATTCAAAAGTAAAATAAATAGTGATTATCATCACTACATAAATCCCTTGCTCAAAAGAAAAAAAAATTCAAAATAAATAGTGATTTTCATCACTAAGCATGAGCAAGTATCCCTAACTAAGGTGAAGAAAAGAAGGGGGTGAAGAGCTTGAATCCCTAGAATGGTCAATCTCCACAAACCATAGAGTGATCCCCAATACAAAAATGGGCTGAATGAATCTTGCTTGGAATTGGGGTAGGTCTAAGTAATTTGCAAAAAGAGCTAGCTTTAGGTGTCCTATATCACCTAATGGTCTAATCCAACCGAGTCCAACTTAGGATCATGATGAGCATTTGATGATCCCTAATACAACAATGGGCTGAATGAATCCCACCTAGCATTGGGGTAGGCTTATGTCTCATCTAATGTATTCATTTGCACACACAAGGATAATGAATATCTAAGTCTTCATAATGAAAACCTTATCTTTCAGGAGTCTTGTATGGTCAGTATACAACTTTTGATGAAGTAACTAGGGTGTTTGAGTCTCATGGAAAACCTCAAAGATCCCTACATAGCAACAAATCATGTCATCAATCAAATCATCAACTTTATTTAGGAGGTTTTATTCATTAAAGGGTGTTCATGAAATAGGATAGATACTGGATAAATATCAACAATGATATTTAGATGGCCACTGACTATTTTGTACATATATTTTAATTTACAGAAGCTTATAAAGAAAGCACATACATATCACATCATCTCATCCCACATATGGGTGCTTAAATGATTATTTCTTATGAATAGATTTATCATTTACATTCATAATTGTTATACATTTTGTGGTGTCATCCATTAGTTTGTAAACACATATTAAAGTCATTCCTTATGTTTTAAGTGATTAAAGCATACAGGTTCATTTACATTAGATCATTATCATATACATAATGCATTATATACATTGCATTCACTATATCATAACAACATCAGATAAATGCATAAACAATTAAAAAAAATTAAACATGCATTTAATATTCACCATTACATCCATATATGCATACATAGTAGTCTATCTACACATCTGCATCACAGCATATAAGCATACATCCACCATCTAGCTAGTGCATGTCATGTATACATCACATCATATAGCATAGAAATAAGCATTGCATTCATTTTACATCACATAACAATAAAACCAAACACATGATACGCATAATGAGTCTAAAACAGATTATATATATATATATATATATATATATATATATATATATATATGTGTGTGTGTGTGTGTGTGTGTGTGTGTGTGTGTGTGGTGGTGGGCGTGTGTACATGGAGGTACAAAATCTCCTGTAGGATACAATTATGTAGGTCATTCAACCTTACACTCAAAAATAACCCCCCCCCCCCCCCCCCCCCCCCCCCCCCCCCCCCCGTTGGTGCAAGCCCCCTATAACACAAGACCTCTCGTAAAAGAGTAGCACCTAGTCTACCTAATTTTGGAGCCTAGATGCATATACCACCCCCCTGCCCCCATCCCCCCCCCCCCCCCCCCACCGCTATGGAGG
Source organism: Wollemia nobilis (assembly GCA_028583015.1). Classification (NCBI taxonomy): domain Eukaryota; kingdom Viridiplantae; phylum Streptophyta; class Pinopsida; order Araucariales; family Araucariaceae; genus Wollemia; species Wollemia nobilis. The sequence goes on from JAQPPZ010017052.1 coordinate 12,183,238, forward strand.
TATCCCACTCCATGATCTATCAGTGAGCTATCTACAGCTCACCCTTGGTGTGGTGTAGCTCTGCTTGAATGGGAGACTCATGATCCTCGGGAGCAACATCCTCCTCCTCCTCAAGCACAGTCTATTCCTTCACTGCTTGCTCCTTTGTAGCCTAGCCCCAATCCTCTTTTCAAGAGTGCATCCATCACAAATTAGGGTCCTCCTCAAGATCTACCTCATCCTTGGCTCGACCCAAGCTGTTGTTGCCATACCATAGTCATGCCACCCACCACTGGGTATACACCTCTATAACCCTAAAATCTGCTACACTGACATCAATTGTAGGAGGATCTACCTTATTTGCAATAGTTATAACATGTACAACTGGAAAAACCCTCTCCACCTGAATCTGACGATATAAAACTAGATCCAATGGGATATCCTACTATATATCGTACTATTGAGTCACCCGAGAAAAGTGAAAAAAATATCTTATAGTTACCTTGCTATCGATAACCCATCAATCATGTTGGGTTCATGTGGTGAACCGATCTACCTCAATCCATGTAGGGCAATCCACATAAGGCCTTCAGATGATATCCTACATCTACAGACTAGTCAAGGATATTGTATAGTGTCCATAATCTTTGGCATGGCATCGACTTAGTCACTCCTTCACCATCCACAACCATATAAAACCATAGCACTACATCATGGCCGCTATCCTAGTGATCTCCTAGGGTAAGCCTATAGGGTGGTCTACCCTGATGTGCTCCCATCCCCAGATCTAAAGGATCAAACTACAAGCCACTCCAACCCAGCCCCACCACTGAATCTGATACAACTCATCATAGAGCTATGCTAATAAAGTGCTTCCCCAATCCATAATGATAGCCTCATTGCTATCCATAAAGTCCTACACCATAGCCAAGAGGTTATAGGGGAACTTCACTCTTGAATAATTTGGAAGAAGCATGTTACATATAACGTGCATAAAGATAGCTTGCCACCATGTGAAAACATCCTCCTGATACCAGTAGGTGACAAGAACTCCCCCATGATGGATGTCTCCCAAAGCTTCATGTGCACGAGCACTAAATACCCTATAAAAAATGGTTACCCTCTATTTGGTAGGGGTGGAAATTATGGGTCACCCATCGAATGGGATCCTAAAGATCTTGTAGACGTCCTTTGGGGTAATGGTTATCTCACCAATAGGGATATGGAAGGTGTTGGTCCTTCATTCCCATCTATGGGTCAACGTTGTGAGGTAAACCTGGTCTGACATAATAGTTGGCAATATAAAAATGTATAGCAAACCTCAAGTGTCAAACCATGCCCAATTTGTATGTGTCATGTTGGGTAGCAATTCTGCCAGTAAACCAAGATCTTGATCCCGCATAGACAATATCTAAAGTGCAAATAAAATGCTTAATTAAATGCACTTAAACTAAAAAACATAATCAAAATTCAAAATATGGTGTAACAATAAACCTAATCATGCAATGCTACAAACACAAGGATAAAATACACCATAACATGCAAAAAAATCAAAATTTGCACTTCAAAAATTCAAAAAAATCAATTAATTTCATTAAAAATCAAAGAAAATCAAAACAATAAAAAAAATATTCTAAAGTTGTGCGGTCGCTCAAGCCGATAGCGACTAGCCGCCAACAGTAAAAAATTTGACCATTAAAATTCAAATTGGGGGCCAGTCTAGGCGACAGCAACCACAAGGTAGCATGCTAATGGCGTTCGTCCTCACCCCAAATTCCAAAAAAATAACAAAATATATAAACTAAAAGAAACCCACCTAAATTAACCCTATTCTAAGCCAGTGCAGTTATTTATCAATGTGTTTAATTTGGTTCATTTACCAAATTTTCTTAATTAGGTTCATTTTACCAATAAAAGGAACAAGGGTTTGGAGAAATACTCGTGAGTCACTGACTCCTTCATTGGTGGATGCCTCGCCTTGCTCCGCCATGATGTCAGGTGATTGATTAGTCCAATGGGGTACTTTCTCCTTTTCTCCTCTAAGCTCCAATTGCAATTTAACAGCTGGTAAATAATGAAAGACAAAACCCTAACTTTTATTTTTATATTTTCTAGTTTTTCACGATCATTGTTGGCATCAGCGGCCTGCACTTTCTAGCCACTAAAGCTAATAGCAATCACAAAATTATAAATAGGGGCCACTTCTTCTGATAGTGGCTAGCAAACAGAGATAAATACATCAAATTTCTCACCATGAGGAATCTCAAAATGGACAATTAAGCATATCTACCGGTCTAGAATCATCAAAAATTACAAAATACCAAAAAAAATTACATAAAAAAATTCAAATATGATATAAAATTCAAAATAACAAAAAAATCAAATAGCAATAAAATCTCAAACGCGCCTCGTATTTAGTTATTTATTCTATACACTTGGCGGTTGCAATGACTTGCGCTCCATGCAATCCGAAAATATGAGTAAATTACCATAAGGTTATTTGGGGTAAATTAGTCATTTTTGAATTGAAATGCTTCACTTGAATATTGAAGAAGGCCATGGAGGTCGGACTGCCCCACAGGAATGAGATAATCATCTCATTTCTTCCATGACACTTTTAGCAGATCATCAAACATAGTGATTCAACAAAAAGCTTAATTGGAAATGCTATCATCTTGATTCCCTAAGAAGGCTATTGCGGTCGGACTGCTCCATGGGATAGAGATGCACAATTACTATTAATGGTTGAAATCACGCCTGAAATGGGACCTGCCATATAACAATAATGCAAAAATCTTAAATCATCCAACTCAATCATCTTGGTCAAGTAACTCATCTCTTTATTCATTGTCCTTCCCTCATCGACTCGTCGCTTGAGGGGGTAGTCATTGTCTCTTTTTTCAACAAATCACTTGATCATTTCAAATTGTGTTTGTCCTATGAATCATTGATAAAAAATATCATAAGCTTACCCTTTGTCGGGAAAAAAGAAAATATGACATTTAAGCTTGTAGCTCTCCTCATTTTGGACCTATTGCAGCACTGAAGCTACCCGATCACTGTTGGACTTATGAAAGCTTTACCAAATCTAAGCCTTTCATCCTATTGGAAGAAATTATTCTAAGATGCACACCTTTCTCATGGCTGGGGCATCTAATTTTGATCAGATCAATGATCATCACACACCCTACAATATGGCCCTAGGTGGTCTATTTTTGCTCAACGTTGTGTTTTCCCATAATGCATCACAAAAAGAGGCATCTATAGACACCTAAAATACATCATTTTTAGGAGACTACTCATATGGGCACATCCAAAGACCATATGATTGATCTTGGGCCTTCCCAAGAGCTAGAAGTGGTCCTAACCACTCAAAAGGGGTAATTTTGGCCCATTCAAGCTCGACCGCTATCGACTAGAGTGGTCGCAAACATAGGTCATTGAAGCTTAGAGTGACCATTGCTAGCCACTACTCTGGACAATGGGTAGCATTTAAAAACAAATGGGCCATGAATGTGGGGATGAATCATATAGGATGATTACACTTGCATTGGATTCAAGTAGTTTTTGGTGTGGATCTCCTAGAGTTCCTCTTGACTACCACTTCCATGCAAATCTGGAACTGAGCCTTTCCCTCCAATGGTAAGTTATAAGCAGATCTGGATATTGGCTTCTCCAGGAAGCCAAGATCTAAAATTTGGGAGGCCTACATATGCATCCTCCTAGGAATAATAAAGGATCCGAGTTTTTATGCAATGAAGCCCTAGCGAATTGGAGAGCAATTTCACATCCCCTTGAGGAGTAACGAAGTGTTATCTAATTGAGCAATGACAATGCACCATTTAAGCATTTAGTTCCACATGATTTTCATCACCAATCCATATTTGGACATGAAGGTGACCCTTGAACATCAATTCAAATGAAGGATTGAGTGTCACAGCCCCTGGTTCATAAGGCAGAAAGTTTTAGTTCACGGTATTTATCCTCAATAGTGGCCTACAGGCACAACCTAGGGTTTGAGTCATCATTTCCTGAGTTTTTAGCATAGATATCTTATTTATTTAGCTTTATTAACTTATATTAGCATAGATATGTCTTTTCCATTGTATTTTTATGGTGATTTCCAAGTTATTGATGCATTTATGCTTATCTTTACATTTTTATGCTTTCATCATGCTTCTATGTCATTTTATGCAGATCTTCAAAAAGAGCCTCATCATGAGAGGCCACATATGCTACTAATCATTCTATGTTGTTTCTTGTATGCAGATCACAGGTTCTTGGACTAATTCAAAGTATCTTTGGCATCAGATCCCTCCAAGCAAGTGAGAAGAAGGCATCCGTAAGCCCTTGAGAAAATTTATGTCGACTCCAAGAGGCCTACGGAGTGCACCATCCCTATTCAAGGGCTATTCATATTTTGTAATCATTGTATCAAGAAATTAGTATCCCTAAGAGGGACCTATCTATAACCAAAGTTCCAAATGAATTAATGAAAATATATCTTATGTTTTGTTAATTCTTTTTTCTTTACGCTTTCATGGTTTTATGCTTGATATTATGCTACAAATAGATTAGGTGTATTCTTCTTGGGATCATACAATAATATTCTCATCCTATCAGAGTGCATGGATAACTAGTCATTGCAACCACCAAGTATACTAGAGAAAATCACTACTTATGAGATTTTCTCGATGAAATCAATAAAAGACATGAAAGTAAAGCAAAACGAGGAAAGTGATAAAATATAAAATTATTGATAGGGGAGAGGTTATACCTTGGATACCCCTAAATTGATGGGGGATTTATGAGTAGGTGGTAACGATGCATACACACCTGATACTATTGTTGATTGAGGATAGTAGGTGGTAAGGAATTATACACACCTGATACTATGATTGATTAAGGATTGATGAGTAGCTGAGATTATATGAGGTATGTATATGGATATGTGAAGGACTGTATTGATTGATTCATGGTAGAGATATGAGAATGAGTGGATGGATGATATGATATGATGTGATGTATGGATGGTGTGAGGTATGGATTGAGGTGGATTATATTGAGGTGCTATTTGGCATGTTAGAAGTTATGGATTTGAGATGTGGATGTGATGGATGATGATGTGTAGTAACTTATAGCGATGTAGTTGAGCATGTTTGGGCTAGGCATATATGTATTTCTTGATCATAATAACTATAATTAACCAAGGAAATACACACATTCACAAGAACATAATGGTATAACATGATAGAGGGTAATCACAATGGATAATGAATACGAGATAGAAATAAATACAATATGTGGTCTTAATAAACTATAACAAATGAGGGATGAGATAGGATGTAAATAGAAATATAAAAACATGTGACAATGAGTGATGAAGAGCTACAAGTAATGTGTTGCCCTAAGTGTTAGAGGAATTTTGAATTTGAGAAGTGTTTTAGGTAACTCAAACACCCTAGTAATACCAATCAAGTTTATCTAATAGCCAGTCAAGCACCTAGAGGGACCTAGACCATCCTAGGGAGTCGAGTGACTCAAGGACCAAAGCATGTGCAATGAGGTTTATTTTTTAATTTTAGTGAGGTTGGATTGACCAATTGTCATTCAAGCCATTATAATATAGCCCATCCACAAGCGTTTAGAGGTCTATACAAAAGAATGTCACTAATGTGATAGACATGTCACCACATGAAGGGCATACTCCACTACCAGTTAAACGTCTATATCCTCGATGGATATAGACTCATAATACTTTGATATAGCTCCACTACCAGCTAGGTATCTATAGCCCTGGTGGAGGAATCTAAAATACCCAAGGATCCATGATGAATGATTAAAATGATTCTCTTTTGCATTTTCTTTGATGTTTGTTTGTGCAGGTTGTTTTTTTTCTTTAGTATGGATCCTTAGGTTTGAATTATGTGCATGACAGGATGAGTAGGGGAAATAATTCACTTAATGGAAAGAATTACACATGGATTTGGCTTATTTAGACTCAAAATATGATTAATGTATGAGATATGTGCATGGACCAAGAGATAACTTTAGGTAACTAGGGGAGGACCAAAGCATCTTGAGAGCTAATGGCATGCAATTAAGGTTGATTGGAACACTAGGTATAGCTAAATAACAAAAACAATCTCAATTTATGAGCAACCTAAATCAGTGGGACAATGGAAATAAGTAGGGCATGTGATGAGAAAACAAAAGAGACATAACAGATGTACCAGATAATGGATAAAATTATGTGATGCATGACCAAACATGACATGATGGACTAAGAGGGAACAAATAAAATATGAGACGTAGAAATGGATATAAAATATATACTATTTGAGATGAAAGAATACATATTCATGAATCCAAAAAGAAGATCAAATTAGCACGTTATAAGCCTTACGCAAGATTATAATAGGGGAATGGGGTGGATAAATATAATGAAGGGATGCAATACAATGAAATGGAGGGAGTGGGAACTCTCATAGGCAAAAAATTAGATGAAATGAAGGGTGACCCACCTAGTCAAGAAGGAATGGTTATAAATATGGTAGTAGGAATGAATGAGGGTATATGAAAGGATGTTGAGGAATGGTTGGATGAAAATAAAATTTAGGGATGTTGAAGAATTGTTGGATGAAAATAAAAAATGATGAAGAAAAGATATGAGTAATTAGTGGTTATGGTATGTGACAAAATTGTAGGTGGAAGGAATCCCTACTTACCCCTAGGCCAAAGGGGAAGGAAGGAGTCTGATCTCCCTCAGGTTGTATGATGGGTTAGGAAAAGGATGAACTCATCATATTGTAAGAGGATGTGGAAGTAGGATGGACTCCCCCAGTCATCATATGGAGTTGAGGAGGGGAAGAAGAATGCTAAGATGAGGGAAGTTGGATAAGGTAAAAGGGATGAATGATAAGCGAGGTTAGCAGGTGAATGGATGATGATTATGATTGATAATTAATGCAAGCAAAATAAAGTGACACTTGAGGAGGAGACATCAGTTTATTTCGAATTATGATCAATGTGATATGCCTTACTAATGGGAGGTAAGAATATCTTTGAACATTGTTGTGGATAGATTGTTGAGTGCATGTGATTTAGCAAGCAATCCATCCATATGGTAGGTTTTCTCAAGATACTGCTAATCGATTGTCAGTGGTCCGAAGTTACCACATCAAGGTAGCATAGGCATGGATAACCATACAAACATAGGCATGGATCATACAAAATCAATAGTGGATTGGATATTTTATTGGAGAAGAGAAATTTTACTTTTGCCTTAGCAAAAGAGAGCTAATTATAGTCTCAAGAAAGGCTCTTGCATAGACATAAATTCCAAGAATGGGTGTCGGGTATTGATCAAGTTCATGATAACATTAAGATAATAATGTTATCCAGCTAAAGTAGTAAAATTATTGGTGATGGAATGATGGAAGTGCGAACACGATGGTAGCTATTAACAGATAGTATATGGGAAAAATAAGGATGATTAGGAAGAAAATATGGGAGAAGAATAAAGTCATTGGGAGAGTGTTACTTAGATAAGAGGGTTAACTTCCCACAATAAAGTAGATCTTATACAAAATGTTTAAAATGTTGATTGTCATCAATGTTGTGATCCTTTTGATGATGATAGATGCAATAATGTTGTTATTTGTACCATTTTGGTTTGGTGTTGGTATTTCTCTATGGGTGAGGGTTAGGCAAAGAAATTAATTTTGCATCATATAGTTTGTGAAAGATGGTCGATAGGGGCATCAATAAGGGCATCCAGGTATGAGGTGAGCGAGAATAATACGAAGGTCGATTGGAAGGTTGAGAAGAAGAAGATGGAATAGATGAATTTTGAGTAGAGGAATATTTTGGAGGAGATGTCGAGACCCCTTGGCAAGTCAATAGTAACTCAAGATTTGTGAGTCAATATAGGATGTGTCTCAGGTCAGGTGGAGGTGGAATTAGAGTGAGTGGGATAGGAGTGGATGGGATGATGACATGATCAAGATCAAGTGGATGGAGTAAGTATATGGGTAGAAAAAGTGGGGGAAAGGGGATAGTATGGGTGGAAAATTGGTGGGTAGTGAATTATAGGACTAGCATGAGGTAAAATATGAGGTTTCAAGAGAAGAGGGGGCATAGATGGTGTTGGAAGAAGAGGTGGAAGACACAAGGTTTGCCAATACGAGGAAGATAAGGTAGTCCTCCTAGGAGGGGTTTTTATTAGAGTGGTAGAGTGTCTTGAGACCTTAAGCCTAGGTTAGAATGCAAGGGATGATAATGGGTCATGATATGGGGATATGGGGTAGGATGAATAGTGAGAAGGGGACTATACGAGATGAGAGGAATCTCCCCTAAAAGGGTTTGAGGAGTGACTAAGGGATAAGGATCAACTTGAAATGATCCATAGGAGGGTGCGCTAGAGCTTGAGGTTATCTTCTAGTCAATACCATAGATAGTTAAATGCAAGATAGAATGAAAAAAAAGGGTGAATTTTTGGGTATTGCAATGGTTTTTGGTGGTAGTTTTAGATGGATTTAGCGAAGGAGCAGTTCTAGCTACACAAAAAAAGAAAAAAAAAAGTAAATAAACAATCAATAAGGATATGGATGTTTACGTTAATGGTGTGTGATGTTGTTTTACAAGTTTTGGTATGGTTTGATTGGTATTTGGATGGTTTTGGTGATTTAGTTTGTATTTTTTTTAGTTTTATGTGTTTCAATGTATCTTAACCCTAGGATGTAAAAAATGGATGGATGAGGTGGTATCTACTAGGATAGGCTCATGCCCATTCCTATTACAAGAAGTGGCACACAAATGGTTGAAAAGGATTTCTAGGGTAAGGTTGGCTTTAGGTATCCTAAAAAAACAAAGAAACCTCCAAAAAGAGGTGATACTATATAAAAATTATGGCACCCAATCGAATTTTGCCTCACCCTTGGATGGGCTTGGTAAAAAATTATAGTTGCACACACATTGATTATTAAGCCCCGTGAGCAAGGACATATAATCTCATATTACCCCGAGCTACTTCTAAGTGTAACCAGGTTTTGGCTGATGAAATCCAAGAAACTATGCGATCTAAACTAGGGTGTTTAAGGGCTCAACAAATGGTTGGGGATGAAGTTCAACACCACTGATTCATTTTCCTCATAAATGTTTATAGGAAAATTGTGCAAGTGTGTGTGATTTTGGATGTTTTTGTTATTTTGTTGACTATGAAAGATGTCTACTTGTAATGCACAGTAAAAAGCTAAGTCTAAAGATGCAAAAGTATGAAAGCTAAATGCAAGTACTAATCTAGAATTCTCGTTGACTATCTAGGATGCAACACAAAATATTAAGAGCTAACAATGTTTAGAAAGTAAATTCTAATCTAACAAAAATAAATTGCAAGAAAACATGAAAGAAAATGTAACCTAAGAAAGCAAAGTATAGGACATGAAATTAACTCTATATCTAAGAACTTGTCTAACAAAAAGAAATTGTAAGAAAACTTGAAAGCAAATGTAATCTAAGAAAGCAAATTACATGACACAAAAATAATTCTGTCAAAGAAAGCAAATCCAATTTCATGAAATGAAAGCGTGTCTAAGAAACAAAAACACAAGTAATTGATGAGGAAAGAGGTGATGGACCTGTGGCCCCCCAAGGTGATTGGCTAGGTGGTGAGGAGTCACACACACTTGCATGCTAGTGATTTATGGGAATGATAGTGATATAAATGTAATCCCAAAAATTTATTGAGTAGGTGGTGAGGATGCACACACACCTAAATAATAGTTATTGATGGGGATGTCAGTGATAAAAACATGATCCCCAAAAGTGATTGACTAGGTGGTGAGGATTCACACACATCTGAATGATGGTGATTGAAGGGGTGTCGATGATATAAACATGGTCCCCAAAGTGATTAACTAGATGGTGAGGATTCACACACACCCAAATGATAGTGATTTATTAGGTGGTGAGGATCCACTCAAACCTGAATGATGGTGATTTTTCGGGATATGACATGACATTAAATAAAAACTAACCTAGGAAAACAAATATATCTACTAGACATCAACAAAGAATCAATATTTGACAAATAAAAAATTTAAATTTATACATTTATATTAAAATAAATCAATTAATTGTTAGCCAATAATATGATTAAAAAATAAAATCAAATACTGGCCAACTTTTCAGGCCTTATATTAAAATGAACACAATAAGATGATCTTACAAATGAAACACGGTTACAATATATAGGCATAAGCCTATATTCAACACATGACACTTGTCAAGAGAAACTGACAAGTGTCAAGGTGAAGGCATAGTGCACTTTAACTCTAACACAACCAGCCACAGATCCATCGCATTTCTCCCTTGTCTGTTGTCCCCCCCTAATACGGCTAATTCCCCAGCTGGCTCCCCTGTTGCTTCCATTTCTAAGGAGTCCTCCCCGCCAGAAGGCTCCCCTGCCTCGAAGCACCGTAGACCCACTCGAAAGTGCAGGACTTCGGCCCAGGGCACAGGTGGGGCCTCAAATCTTGGGGGCATCCACAAAGGCCCCTTTCTTGGTAGCAACAGGGCTACTGGCAATGCCAAGAGGACCAATCAGGAAGCCTCGGAGCCCGTCAATGTTAGTTTCGAGATAAACAGTAGAATGCAAAATCTGGCTATCAGAGCCCTCCTTGATGTAGCTATCGGTTCTCTAAATGCCGCTGCCCAAGCAGCCTCCTCCACTGCCAATGCCCTGGATGAGCTTTGGCACAGGTTGGGAGATGGCCCCGATAGGGAGTAGTATTGACCAACGAGGGACCCCGTCCTGGTCAGGACCGGCCGTTGGGTCCACCAGTTTACTAGTGTCCAGCTTCTGCGTGTTTGGCGATGGCATTTTCTAGTTTTTTGTGGCTTCTAGCCAAGGTTTTGTTGTTGTTTGTCCTAGTTGTTTTTGTAGGCACCAGGGCCCCGGGCCCCGGATCACTGCCTTTGGGTGCAGCCCCGATTTTTGTTCATTTTTTCAGCCTAGGCTTATGATGTAACTAAGGTTTTGGGATCCTGTTCTAAAAAACCCGTTGTAAATATTCTGTTACTTACCAAAAAAAAAAAATCAAATAATATTAACTTAATTGATTAAAATTTCTCAACCATCAAAGAAGAAACCTAGGTCTGAATATTGTAAAGTGATACATGCATAGTAGTCAATGCTATTATAATTCCACTATCTAGAGAGGATTTAATACAATGGGGTTATTACAATTCCATATAAACATTTAATAAAAGAATATTGTAAGCTTTTTTTATAAGGCAAACTGTGAAGCAAGATTCTATCTCCTAATAAAAATTATGGCAAACCCTCATTTGAAGGAGATGAAGAATATCTTTGATAGAAATCCAAATAAGAATATTTTTAACAAAAAGACCTATTAATATTATATTTTTAATACATATGATTCTAGAAGCTAATTTGAAGATGGAATATTGAAGAGACAAAAACACAACACTAAAGCAGATATAAAATAAATGATTCTAGAAAGATAGTAATTGCACAAAATGATATTTTATTCAATAATGGGGGGAGCTGAGAAACTCCTTGTTACAATTATTTTGTCCAACAAAATTATTTTGATATAGTAATTACAACTGCTAGGGTTCTCCGAAACCCTAGCTACAAAAAATGAGTGTCTTCAATGTGCTTTGCTCCCAACAGAGTGAGTGGGCTTTGTTGATATCCGATTTCGGGCCACTCTAGCTTCAACAGCTATCCAATGATGAATAAATCTGTAGATCTGCACATATGCCAATAAAAATAAGATTAGAAATACTTGTGAGGGCTCCACAGTGTGAGAACCTCAGTTATCAAAAACCCTAGCTATTAATGAATAAAGTAGCATGCAAAATCTACAAAAAAGGAAATAAAATAACAAACAATGATTTACCTTTCTATTGATGTTGATGATCTATTGCGTCATTGTAGATTTGATGGTAGGATATACCAGTGGCACTTGGTGATCTTATGCAATGAATTTCGATGTCCGATTGAGGTAATTGTAGGCACTAAGCTGCTCCTACAGGAGGTGTGTGGTTGCACCTGTGGGATGATGCAGATGCATGGTTATGCCTTTGGGATGAGGTAGGCACTCAGCTGCACCTAAGGATTAGGGTTTGTTCTGTAGAAGCATACCACAGTAATGCGAAGGATGTGGCAGATAGGATATCATGGCAGTGATGGAAGATGGCTGGGAAAATTGCTAGAAGAGGGAAAACCTAAGGAAATCTAGGGTTCTTAAGCAGAATATGCTAGGGCACAAGCCACTCAACTCTAACAATGGTATTCAGAATGCGTGGACCTCAAACTTCTTCAGGATTTCAAGACTCAGATTTTCCAGGGGTTGAGCATTAAGAATGCTCCTATTTATAATCAAGCCTAGGGTTTTCTTAGGGTTTTAGCCTAACACTTTTGATCGTGTGGCTAATATTAAATCAAATCCAAAGGTTGAGATTATACTTTAAGTGTGACATGGATTAAGGAATATGGATGGTTGAGATTAGATTAGATCTAATGGTTGAGGTTAATTGGGCTTATAAATATATATTTTATAATAAATATATTAAAATATAATATAAAATATTATATTTAAACATAAATAATATAAAATAAATATAAATAATTCAAATATGGATCAAAAAATGGAGGGAAAAGGCTAAAGTGGGCCATTGGATGGTGGGAAAGGCATGGAATGGCCAATTGAATGGCAGGAAGGGGTGATGGTGGATAAGTGGCTAGGATTTGGTGTCTATAGATGCCCCTTTTTGTACCATGTTGCATGAAACACAATATGGTGCAAAAATACGAGATACCTGGTTGGGATTTGGGCGCAAAAGCAACTTCTCTCTCTTGTTGGATTTTGAGTAATAACGTTGAAGACAAAAGAATAAAGAATTTTTGGAATTTGTGTAGCTTACCCCCTCAATTGGTAAATGGGATTACAAATGAATTGCATGAGCCAATTGAAAAAAATGTGCAAATTATGAAGGATGTGGTACCATTTTTTCCCCAATAGTGTGAAGGGGGTTAATACAAAATGTGATATGATGTGTCTCCGTTTACCCCAACGGATGAAGGATTTTGTGCAAATATGATGTGATGTGGATGATATGAATGATGTAAAATATGATACCATTTTTGCCCCAACGGTGGGAAGGGGATTGTGTCAAATGTAGATGTCATGATCATGTAAGATGTATCCCGTCATGGGAAAATCATAATCAGATTTTGGTTGCCCCAAATTTGGGGTGAGTTGATGTTGTTGAAGCATTTTGCCTTGTTGGCATCATTGATATGCAAAATAATAATGCAAAAAAGGAGAAAAAGTAATTAAACTTGGACGTACTTCTAGTGATCTATCAACCTAGCTAGTGCATATCTCAAAGGTGTTAAGGAGATTGTGAATGATGAAATTTGATTTGTGTTCATGTTTTAAGCCTCACGAACTAGGCCATCAATGACTGCTTTTGTGCAAATTGTTCTTGGTAGGGTTTCACTCAAAATGTGAAGTACCAAATGTGATTGTGTTCTTGAACAAGGAGATAAGTGATGATGATGATGACCAAGCATTCTTATGGTAATACATTGATCTTACTGAATTGCATGGATGTGAATCACTTCAATCGCAAAGTATATAGAATGAACCACTATATATGAGATTCACTTGTAATTTTGACATGCGTTGGAAGAAATGATGGTAGATTATGATAATGGAAATAATACTGATGGAAGAATATGATGAAATCACCAATATCGGAGTCGGTTTGTAAATATGAAATTATTAGTTGTTGATTCTTCACTTTTTGGATGGAAAAAACTGATTTGATGGTCAAATCATTTCCCATATTGACAAAAATTTGTGGAATGATGAAGATGGAATAGAAGATATGAGTGTTAGTTTTGTAAAAAATTGGAATCTTTTGATGCATTTTGTAACTCGATTTGTGTATTTTACAAATGTGTATAGTATTCAAAAAAATAAAATGTAAAATGACTTCTGCTTTTACAAAACATAATTTTATGATATACATGATGTGTGGGTAACATTTGGTGGAGTTTTGACGGGGAAAGCTCCTATTTTTGGTCTTTTTGCCTTTAGGGTATTCTGACACCAAGGCCCCCCCGTGCCGGGGAGCTATAAGTAGTTGGTAGTGTGGATTTTTTGGCTCATTCCTATGTTTGAGAGTTTCTGCATCTGCACCTGAGGAGTGGAGTGAATTGGTGAGGAAGGTGAGGTTGGTGAGAACTTTGCATGGGAGCTATGGTGGTGGAGGGAGTTCATGCTTCTAGTGGAGCGCGAGGCTCTCTTTCCCGGTTAACTTTGATTTTTTTTTTTTTTTTTTTTTTTTAAATATTAATATTGAAAAAGTTTTTGTAGTTTATGGAAATAGAGCCCAGGATGAGGAAGAAGCTCGCAGAGGGGGATTGGTAGCTTTTGGGGAAGATGGGTTTGGAGGGAGGGTGTATGGGTGGACGTGGGGGAAAAAAAAGAGGAGAGGGAGAAGTCGAGAAGTGTGGGGTGGGAAGATTTTGAAATGCTTTTATGTGTATGCAATGCATGTTTTATGAAAATATTTTTATGTATTTCTTATGGATGACTAATGCAAACTAATCATGATGTTTATGCATAATGTTATGGATGATTAATGCAAGTGAAATGGCATGTATATGGATGATTAATGCAAGCTAAATGGCATGTATATGAATGCTAACTATATGAGAGGAATGCATGATGTTCTAATGATCCTTTTTAGTTCAGAATTTTGTTGGCCATTTTTGTTCATTGTTTTGCAATCGAGGGCACCAAACTTGGTGGTTTTATGTAGGTTGATCCATGATGAAGACATGGATCGACATGGAAAAAGGAAGAAAGGGTGATGTTGATATGGAATACTAAAATATTTTCAAAGACTCAAACAAACTAGTGCTATCAACCAAACTCACTAAAGGTTGTCTAACTTTATTTAGGACCAAGGTGTGTGCAAGTGAAGTTCATGTACCAAATCTTGAGCATGAAAATGACCCTAGGCAATCAAGAACCAATGTGTGTGCATGTGAAGTTCATTAACCCATTATGAGTAAATTGGGCATGACCTGTTATGGAGAGGACCAAGAAGCTAGCTTGTCCATATGTGCGGTCAGAGGTCTCCCTTTTTGGAAGAGAGACATGTCGCCTCGCATGAGCTTACTCCACTGCCAGTCAAGCATCTATAGCCCCGATGGAGACTCACTCCATAGTCCAATGATTTTGATCTTTTAGGCCTTGGGGATGACTACATAACTTTCTAAGGGAAATGTAGTACGATCCTTACAACTTTAGGGATCTATGGGATTTGTGAATTTGGGATAGAGCTTTGGGGAATCAGATTCTCAACCGAAGTGTGATGAGAATGTGACCCTATCCTTACTACTCTATATTTTGTGTTTGTATTTGGAGAGTAATTGTGATAGTGGTGAGAACCACTATTTTTGGTTTTTGGACTATGTTGCATGATAGGACAAGCGAGGAATACCCTTTTCACTTCAAGGTGCCACCCAAGTATGGTGTTATCCCTCTTTGACTCAAAATATTTTTAAGGTGTGAAAAAGTGTGGTTGGTGCAAGATTGCTTTTGGAATCAGTTGACAAGACTCAAGACTTTCTTAATGTGAAAAAGTGTTTTTGGTCCCAAAGAAAATTGGACATCTTTTTGGAGGTTGCTAGATACACTAGTAGTGGCTGAGTGAATGAAAATTTGGGCTTTATGACTTTTGAAAAATGGGCTTGTTGGTTTATGACATTGGAGAACATTGCATAAATACCAAAAATAGGTACCCCCAATTGTGGAAACTTGTCTTTTTATATTTGGCCATATCATCACTACTATAAAAGATCATTGAACATGGGATGGGATGAATGCCATATGAAAAATGAGGGAATGTAGTGGAATGCATGCGAGATGTAAAATGTAGTGGAATGCATGTGGAATGAATGCAAATGGAATATGTGTGCAATATGTATAAATGCAATGTGAGACATGCATGCCTATATGTAAATGCCAGATGTATGCAATGAGACCATGCCTATATGAATGATTTGTTTTTGTTTGTTTTTTTTTAGCCATGTATATATATACATATAAACATCATATTAACAATAGAATACCTTTAAATGGATAACATTAAGTGGTTCGGGTTCCTCTACTCCCTCTAAATCGGTAAGTCTATATGTACCATTACCCACATTTTGGGAAATTATGTATGGACCTAACCAATTAGCCATGAATTTGTCATGAAGGTGCGGCAAAGCATTGGTGTTTTGTTGATTTTCTTTAAGTACAAGATCTCCTACTTGGAATTCATGAAGATGAACTTTGGCATTGTAAGCATGCTTGAGGTGGTCTTGATAAACTCGTAGGTGTTCTAGTGCATTGACTCACCTCTCATCAAGAAGAGTGAGTTGGTCAAGACGTGCTTGTCTAGCGGTGTCATCATCTATGAATTCTTGCAAAGAAATTCGCAATGAGGGGATCTCGAGCTCAAGAGGCATGATGGCTTCAGCTCCATAGACCAGGGAAAATGGTGTTGCTCCTATTGGCATTCGGATGCTTGTTCGATAAGCCCATAGTGCCAAAGGGATTTTTGTATGCCAATCTCTATGATTTTTGTTAACAAGCTTCTTGAGAATAGCAATCAAGGTCTTATTGGTAGCTTCGGCTTGTCCATTTGCTTGTGGGTAATAAGGAGTCGAGAAACTATGTTGGATATTATACTTTTTGCAAAGTGCTCGAACATCCTTGTTCTTGAAAGACTTACCATTATCAAAAATGATTTTAGAGGGAATACCAAAATGATAGATTATATGTTGGAGTATGAATTCCATAATTCGAGGTCCTATCGTACTGGTTAGAGGAATGGCCTCGACCCACTTTGTGAAGTATTCAGTGGTCATGATGATAAATGTATGTTGTCCCGAATATGGAGGTGAAATTTTTCCAATTAGGTCTAGGCCCCATTGTGAAAAGGGCCAAAGGCTTTGTATAGGCTGTAAAGCTTGTGATGGTACATGAACTAAATTGGCGTGTTCTTGACATTGCTTACAATTTTTGACATAGTTGCAACAATCACGTTCCATTGTGGGCCAATAATAACCCATGCATAAAAGATGCTTTGCAATGGCCATCCCACTAAAATGACCACCACAAGTACCATCATGGGCTTCAGCTATGGCTCTTTGAGCTTCACTATTTTTGAGACAACGAAGAAGGATTCCATCATAACCACGTTTATACAACACGTCCCCCAAGAGAATAAAATGGGCTGCTTTTTGTTTGAAAGAGTGCTTTGCAGACCGAGACATATCAGATGGGAGTGTTCCAAATTTTAGAAAGGCTACTATTTGGCTTGACCAAGACTCATATGGTTCCGAATGGATAAAGCAAATGTCTCTTTCATCCTTAGGATCAGTACGGACAATGGCTGCTTTAGAGATTATTGAGATTATTAGGGGTTGTACCTCTCCTAAGTCATATTTTGGAATCAATGATCCAAGAGAGGCCATTGCATCTACAAATCTATTAGTCGAATGAGGCAAGTTGTCGATTTCATACCATTCAAATGTTGAGAGCAATTTCATTGCTACTTCATGATAAAGCTTAATGGTAGGTTCTTTGCATTGGTATTCTCCGATTACTTGTTTTACAACAAGTTGAGAATCCCCAAATATCCTGATACGCTTGATACCCATAGCTATAGTGGATTGAAGACCTAAGATTAAGGCTTCGTACTCTATAGTGTTATTTGTGCATGGAAAGTCTAACTTGAATGATAAAGGGATTGGTATCCCTTGAGGTGTATGAAAGACAATTCCAACACCTTGACCTTTCTCGCACTTAGATCCATCAAAGAATAAGGTGATATCGACGTCTTCCTCCGGAATGACCTCTTCTTCTAATTCAGTGACAGAAAATACCGAATCATCTAGGAGCTCTATAATCAAAGGATGATCACTAGGTAAGGGAGCTTCCATGAGTTGATCGGCTATAACCTGACCTTTAATGGATTTTTGGCTGATAAATTTGAGATCAAATTCTATAAGGAGCATTATCCATTTTGTGGTATGAGTATTATTGTAAGTGTGAGACATCATATAACGTAGAGGATTTTCTCTAGCTATGACATAAGTTGTATGGCTAAGCATATAGTGTCAAAATTTCTTAGTGGTAAAAACCACTGCTAAACACAACTTCTCTACATAAGCGTATCGGGTTTCATAACTCACCAATGTTCGACTAATGTAATAAACAGCTTGCTCTCGATTTTGTTCATTTTTCTGTGCAAGCATTGTCCCTAAAGCAAAGTCCATTGCTGAAACATAAAGATAGAAAGGGACCCCCGGGAGAGGAGGAGCTAAGACTGGCGGAGAAGCTAGGTATTGCTTGATGTCATCAAAGGCTTTTTGACATTCATCTATCCATGCAAATAGCACCCCTTTTGTAGCAGGTGGTTGAATGGCCTGCATTTATCAGAAAGTTGTGCAATAAAATGTCAGATTGATTGAATATTTCCTTGTAAACTATGCAATTCCTTAATGTTAGTTGGGGGAGGCATTTCCATGATGGCCTTGACCTTGTTTGGGTCCACTTCAATGCCTCTTTTGGAGATAATGAATCCTAAAAGTTTACCTGAGGTAACACCAAAGACACACTTTTTGGGATTTAACCTCACCTTATGTTCTAGAAGTCGGTCAAAAATCTTTTCCAATACATTAATGTGCTCTTGTCGAGTTTTAGATTTAGCCAAGAGATCATCCACATAGTCTTCGATAATCTTATGCATGTAATCATGGAAGATGTAAGTCATGGCTCGTTGATAAGTAGCTCCTGCATTTTTAAGGCCAAAGGGCATAACCTTGTAACAAAAGGTCCCCCAAGGTGTTGTGAATGTTGTTTTGTGTTGATCATCAGGATTTATGCGAATTTGGTTGTATCCTAAAAAACCATCCATGAGGGAGAGCATTTCATGGCCAGCATAGGTATCGACAAGAGTATCAATGTTTGGAAGAGGAAAGTCATCCTTAGGACACGCCTTATTAAGATCTCAAAAATTAGTGCAAACATGTATCGACCCATTAGGCTTGCGAATAGGTACCATGTTTGAAAGCCACTCAGGATAGTCAATAGGAACAATGAAATTGACGTCTAGAAGTTTTTGAAGCTCTTCCTTGACTAAGAGGGCCATGGTAGGATGCATCCTTCTAAGATTTTGTTTGACCGATTTGGCATCAGGATGTAAGGTGAGATTGTGGACCACAAGATTAGGGTCAAGACCAGGCATATCCTTATAGGACCATGCAAACACATCTTTCTTCTTCTTGAGGAGAGTAATGAATTGCTCTTGTTCATCGAATGATAGGCTTTTTCCAAGCTTGACAATTTGGGGATTGTCAGGATCTGAACTAAGGTTCACTTCGATGGTATATTCAATAGACATATGTGAACCTTCCTCAAGTTGATGTGGTGTGGGGATCAGATTAATGTCATCTAAGATGTCATCCAACTCTTCCTGCTTAGCATCATCTAACTCTACCTGAAAGACCTCGAGACTCTTGGTGGAAAATGGAGGTGAAGGTGGAGGGGAAGGAGGAATGTAGTTGGTGGAAGCCCTTAACAATTATTCAAATAGGATGAACTCCAAAAAGGAGGGTGGGGAAGAAATTTGATCCATGTCAACAAGGCTTATGTCAATTGGAATTGGCTTAGCCAGATTGTATGGATTGTGGAGTGGGGTGAATAAGTCAATAGGATTCATACTGACTTAGTAGGATAGGATGGATTGGAAGAAAGGATGGGAACCGATGTCGAATCTTGTTTACCCTGGATAGTAGCAACAAACATGAAATCAAATTCTATGTACATGTAAAGAAAAATTTTTTTTTTTTTTTTTTTTTTTTTTTTTTGTACATATGTTACAAATTTTGGCTTGGATGGATGGAACTCAGGTGGGTGGTGGTTCACCAGGTGGGTCAACTTGTTCTTGTGGAAGAAGCAAGTGAAATATGGGGTGATGGATGGGGAACAGTCTGAGGTAAAACTCATCCTATTGGGTAAGGGGAACAATGGGCTGAAATTCCTCTTCAGAATCATCAGAAGCATTGGACATAAGTTCATACTCTTCATAAATTTCATCATCGAAATCTGGGAGTGGGTATGAAAAATTGAGGGGATCATCTTCTTCATTGAAGCTAAGCTCTTGAAGAGCTTGTTCAAGAGAAGTGGTTGAGGAACATGGAAGGGGGCCTTTATCTTCATCATTGAGGCTAAGCCTTTGGAAAGCTTGCTCAAGAGAAGAGGTTGTGGAAAGTGGGGTATACCCTAAGCCTGAATGATCATGTGCTCCATGATATGGGAAATCAATGATGTCATGTATCCCTTGTTCATGGGAACCTAGACCTTGACCTTGCCAATTGACTATGTGAAAGTAACGAGATGGAAATCCTGCCATATTGTGTATGTTGGCACGTCTTGGTTCTTTAGGTTCTTTGGGTGGGTTTACCTCAATTGAGGAATCCAACCCTCCATAAACAAAGTTGATACTATTTGGAGTAGAGCTCATGTCGTATACAACACCTATGGTTAAAGGATGGTCACGTGGGTGACCAAAATCCTTGGTTATGGGAATGGCTAAAGGGGTAATGGTAACATCTTGGACCATGTATTCACCAATACCAGGACTAGTGATGTGGACCTCGACTTGGGATGAGGTGGTGGATGATGGCTCAGGATTGGAGTTGGTTGTGGATGTTGGTGGAGAGTTAAATATTTCACAATCTGAAAGTTCAACTTGTGAAACATCGACTGATGGAGAAGGATTGGGTGATGGCTTGGAATTAGAAGAAGGTGGATGAGGCAATGATGATGAAGAAGAAGTGGTTGTAGAAGAAGGAATGGTTGATGTGGATGATGTGGTGAAAGTGGATTGACCTTGACCACATGTACAAGAAGAAATAGATGATTTAGGGGGTTCGGTGATGGGTAACTCCTCAAGAATAGGAGCTTTGGAAGAAGATGTGGATGGATTAGAAGGAGATGGATTAGAAGAGGAATAAGTTGGATTAGATGAATATGGGGATAAAAATAAATGGGTGGAAGGCAACATGGATTCATAAGGATTTGAAATGAAATTGCAATACTTAAAAGGTTCTACATCTATGGGGATGCAATGGACTTGTCCATCATGAACGTATTTCAAGCATTGATGGAGAATTGAAGGAACACATTTCATTTCCCTCATCCAAGGTCTACCAAGGAGTACATTGTATGCCATGGTTCCTTCCAATATATGAAACATTGTGTGCAATGTTTTGGCCCCTACTTCAATGGGCAAAACAATAGTGCCAACTGTGGTACACAAAGCATCGTTAAATGCTTTGAGGGTGAATGATGACTTGGAAATGTGGGAAGGTGGTAGCTTGAGGTGGTGAAGGGCAGCGGTGGTGATGATGTTAATGGATGAGCCGGTGTCTATTAGGACTCTTTTGAATGGCTTCTTATCTATCAAGGCCATGATATGCAATGGAGGATCCACGGATTCTGAGGTTATCGACTTTATTTCAAAGTCATAAAAGGTGATGGATGGCTCCATGCATGTCCTAACACTCCCTACAAAACTATTGAAGGCATTAGAGTCTTGGGATTCTAACTCAATAGACTTAAGAATCTCCATTAAAGCTTCTCTATGCCTAGGGGATTGTTGGATAAGCTCATATACAGACAATTTAGCTGATGCCATTTTCAAGCTAGTAGTCAACCGGCTACTTAAGGTTACCGTTGGCCTTATAGGGCGATGGATTGGCTGATTTTGTGGATTGGATAGATGGATTGGCAGGGATGGATTTGGAGATGTTTGGATGGGTGGTGGATTTGAAGGTTGTTGGGCATTCTATTGATTTTGCCTTTGCCCTCTTGTGACTACATGAACTGCTCCTACAAAATTTTGGTATTGTTGGACATGGTTGACTTGGTTAGGAGGTGTTTGATGGTTGTTACCTCCTACGTTAGTTTGGGCCTCTCCATGGTTGGGAAGAGGTGTCTAAAAAATTCCCAAATTTTGGTTTTGTGGAGCTAAGGGATTACCCACATTGATGGCCCCTAAGTCTATAAGGTCTTGGACGATGTTCTTAAAAATATGGCAAGAGTTGATGTCATGACCATTTTGCCTATGGTATGGGTAAAATAGGTGTTCTCTATAATTTTTGGGATGTTTGGTAGGGTCATCGGGCTTGAATTTAGGTAAGGCTAACTTGTTTGTTTCATACAACCTTTGAAAAAGGGAAGAATATGACTCCACTAAGGGAGTGTATTGATATTGAGGTCGGGTGTATTGGTGGTGGAAAGGTTGTTCTATAGTTGGCACTATGTTTTGCACCATGGGTGCTTGTGTTACTGATGGGACCGCATGATAAGCAATTGGTTGTTGCATAGGTTGTTGAGCCATTACGGGATGGCTCACCACCACTTGATTAACTTGATTGGGTGTATTAGCCGTAGAGGCTTGTGATGATTTATTTTGGCTAGATTGATTATTTTGATATTGGCCCTTATTTTGCCATTCTTTCTTCTTAGGCTTAATGATGCCCTCTTGGATTTTGATTTCCTCAATGATGCTAGCCTGTGCTAAAGCTTCTTCAAATGTGTGATAAGTATTAAGCTGAAGCATCCAAGAGATGGGTTTTAAGCAACTCTTGGTGAATAATTTGATAATTTCATCCATTGGTAGGGAGAATGGTAATTTGGTTATAACTGCCCTCCAATGGTTTCCAAAATCATAAATAGGCTCATCATCCCATTGTTTTAGATGATAGATATCTGATAATGAGACCTTCTTTCTAATGTTTAGGACAAAACGGTCCAAGAATAGATCCATCAGTTGAGTAAAAGTGTAAATATTATGTGTTGGCAACTGATTGAACCACTCTATGGCATCTCCTCCTAGTGTTTGAGGAAAATTTTAGAGCATGAGGGCATCATCGGTTTGAATCCGAAAACATGCGTGAACAAATGAGCTCACATGCTCCTTAGGGTCCTCGGTTCCCCTATATTTATCAAACTTTGGTAATGTGAAGTCTGTCGGATATGGCGGTGATGGCACCGAAGGATGAATTGGTTGGTGGATCAGTTGACTTAAGGTCAGTTTCTGGCTTGACATGCCAGGGGTGTTTTGCATCAACTGATCAATCTATTTCTGCATGGCTTGTATCCTAGGATCTTCCCTAGGAATGTGGAAGCCTTGGATTACCTGATGATTGGGAGATGGATTGGAAGAAAAATGTTGTGGAGTGATTAGCCTATTTTGGTGGAATGGATTGGTTTGAACATGGGGTGAATATTGGTGATTGAAAGAAGGAGATGATTGATGAGGAGGATGTTGGAAGAATTGGTTGGGAGGTTGGCTAGAAGAAATGGTAATTGGATGGGTTGGGGTATGAATTGGTGGAGGATTGGGAATGGAAGCCATCAAAGATTGGGGTATCCATGTTGGATTTTGGTTGGTTATGATGGGTTGGGTTGGAACCGCATGGAGCATAGGGTCTACATGAACTTGTTGCTTAGCCTTTCTATGTTGTAAGAGCAATATATTCATGAAACCTGATATATCTTGAAGTTCTTGTTCGGACATGGTAGAAATTGACATGGTTGCGGCTAGATTGGAAGATGAAGGAAGTGATGAGGATGGATTAGAAGAAATGGGTATATCACAAGTTGCACTTGATGTGGCAACTTGGGAGGTTAGCACTTGTGAGGTAGCATTCACATACTCCTCATACAAGGGATTGGAATATGCTTGGATATGGCTAGATGAAGGGTAAGTGTTAAAAACACTTGTGTTTTGGGTTGGGCTAGAAGAAGAAGGTATACCATATTCATAGGTAGAATTATGATATCCTTGGGTGGTAGTGGATGGATAGGATGTAGCCAATTCTGGTTGTTCAACACAGTCTTGACTAAGGGGCTCAAGGACATAGTTAGAAGACTTGTAGATAGCCTCTACCTTGTCCATGTCTATGTGGGTGGTATGCTGCTCAATATTATGTGGAAGGGATCCTACTTGTGGTAGGGATGGATAAGGGTTTGCCATCGAAGTAGTGGGTGAATTGGATGTATTTTCCATTAAGTTATTTAGATTTATTACTTTCTTTTGATTTCATGTTAATACCATAAAGTAATCAAATCCAAACTTAAAACAATCAAAGTGATCACCAAAATTGAAACTTGTACAAAATTTAAAATGGTAGAAACAATCAATGCTAAGTTTTTTACCTTGTGTGGCTTACCTCATTCATTGATTATCTCATTCATTAATGTGTATTCTTTTTAAAGTGATAGTTTTGTGTGTTTTGATGTTCTAATATTACTTAATGCAAAATAAAGGTAAAAACTATGGTTTGGCAAGGGCGACGAGATTCTTGTTGGTAATGACCTCCAACAAGTTTGCTCGGGGGTAAACCTATGGTGTCTAAGGTAGAGACTAGTGGATGGAAATGACTGCCACCATCACCAAGTCTCAAGCAATGGTTGGTGATGAAATCCAGCCACTACTATTTTAGAGTGAAACGTGTAGTGTGTGATTAATTTTAAAGTTTTCTATTTTCTATTGTTATCAAACAAGGTTAAAGATAACAAATTTTACACATCTAAATCAGAATCCAACATATGAATGCAAATTTCATCTAAAGAGTGTGAAGTACACCGCTTAAAACCCCCTGCCTAGATAGCAACCGGAGGGTTCGTCCACCTCTCTACCAAAGGTGCCACCCAAGGGTAGGAGTACTTTTTGCATTCAAATATTGTTCCTATTTAGATATGCAAAATAAGAAATATTTAACTTCTAAGAAATGCAAATTCTAATTGATGCTTTTTCAATTTCAAATGCGGACAGAAAGGTGCAGGAATCAAATTTGTAATTCTTTTTAAAACAAAAAATTTCAAAATGTATGATGGATGCATGCACAAAATACCCTAAATGCACTCTACAATGATTTCTTTTCCATATTACTTAGTTTGTATTCATTTTATATTCAAAATCTAAAAAATCATGCAGAAAAATAGAATACGTAAGTTGAAAATTTGAAATAGGGGCTATGGGACTTACTCAGAAGCCTACGCTCTGCTTCAACTTACTACCAGGCACAATTGGGTGCTTGTGCAGTGGTGGGGTGCCTGTGCAGGTATGGTAGGGCACCTGTGATGATCAATAGGTGTTGTAGAGCACCTATGCACCTTCTACAACTATTACAGAACTTTCTAGAAACCCTAATCAAATTTGACTAATTTTTTACTCTAGAAAACCCTATAAAATGTAGCAACAGAATAACATTAGCAAAGTAAATCAAATCAAAATGTAGAACCCTTGTGGGGTCCCACCGTGATCACCATTTGAAGAGACAAAAACATGACACTAAAGTAGATATAAAATAAATGATTCCAGAAAGACAGTAATTGCACAAAATGAAATTTTATTCAATAACAGGGGGGAGCTGAGAAACTCCTTATTACAATTATTCTATCCAACAAAATTATTTTGATACAGTAATTACAATTTCTAGGGTTCTCCAAAACCCTAGCTACCAAAAATGAGTGTCTTCAATGTGCTTTGCTCCCAACAGAGTGAGTGGGCTTTGTGATATCCGATTTTAGGCCACTCTAGCTTCAACAACTATCCAATGATGAATAAATATATAGATCTACACACATCAATAAAATAAGGGATTAGAAATATCTATGAGGGCTCCACAATGTGAGACCCTTAGTTATCAATAAAACCCTAGCTATTAATGAATAAAGTAGCATGCAAAATCTACAGATAATGAAATGAAATAATAAACAATGATTTACCTTGCTATTGTTGTTGATGATCCATTACGTCATTGTAGATTTGATGGTAGGTGATCTTGTGCAGCAAATTTTGGTGTACGGTTGAGGTAATAGTAGGTGCTAAGTTGCACCTACATGAGGCGTGTGGCTGCACCTATGGGATGAGGCAAGTGCGCGACTGCGCCTATGGGATGAGGTAGGTGCTCGGTTGCACCTAGGGATTAGGGTTTGATCTACAGAAGTAGATCATGATAATGTGAAGGATGCGATGGATGGGATATGATGGCAATGATAGAAGATGGTTAGGGAAATTTCTAGAATGGGGAAATCCTAAGGAAAGCTAGGGTTCTTAAGCAGAATATGCTAGGGCATAATCCACTCAACTCTAACAATGGTATTCAGAATGCATGGACCTCAGACTTCTTCAGGATTTCAAGACTCAAATTTTCTAGGGGTTGAGCATTGAGAATGCTCCTATTTATAATCAAGCCTAGGGTTTTCTTAGGGTTTTAGCCTAACACTTTTGATCGTGTGGCTAATATTAAATCAAATCCAAAGGCTGAGATTATACTTTAAGTGTGACACGGATTAAGGAAGATGGATGGCTGAGATTAGATTAGATCTAATGGTTGAGGTTAATTGGGCTTATAAATATATATTTTATAATAAATATATTAAAATATAATATAAAATATTATATTTAAACATAAATAATATAAAATAAATATAAATAATTCAAATATGGGTCAAAAAATGGTGGGAAAAGGCTAAAGTGGGCCATTGGATGGCGGGAAAGGCATGGAATGGCCAATTGAATGGCAGGAAGGGGTGATGGTGGATAAGTGGCTAGGATTTGGTGTCTACAAATATATATTCGAAAACAAATGAAGAATATATTCTATAGAAAAACAAATAAAAATATATTCAATATGATTTTTTTTAGCTTAGAAATAATATAATATTTTATTAAGGTTCAAACCAACAATGTGGGCAAGTGTGTGAGGGAGTGGGTGTATGCTAAATTCCTTATTGATAAGCATAGCTCTCGGCTTTACGAGGGGTCATGGTTGGGAGGAGACTACTCAGCCACTGTGCGTTGGTCGTAGAGGTTTGTCACACTAACCAAATCTTAAAAAAAAAATGAAAAATATTTTTAAAAGCCAAATGAAGAATATCTTTGATTAAAAGCCAAATGAAGAATATTTTTAATAAAAAAACCAATTAAAATTATCTCTTAATACAGATGATGTTAGAGTTAATTTGAAGATTATATATTTATAAAAAACAAATGAAAAATATATTTTATAAAAAAACAAATAAAACAATTATTAAAAAATAAAATCAGTATAATTTTTTAATCCCAAGGGGGACAACGCAATGGTCCGAGCTTTGGCTTTTCTTTGAGAGGTCCAAGGTTCAAACCGTGGCATGGACGAGTGTGTGAGGAGATGGGTGTGTGGTGGTTGTGTATTAAATTTCCTATTGATAAGCATAGCTCTCGGCTTTACGAGAGGTCATGGTTGGGAGAAGACTAATTAGTCTTGTGCATTGGTCATAGGGTTTCTCACACTAAACAATCAAATAAATATATATATATATTATATATATATATATATATATATAATTTTATTATTTTATTATTTTTATAAAATAACCTTTAATAAAATCACATATAGTAAGTGTCAGTGGGCACAATGGTTCGAGCTTTGGCTCTTCTTTGAGAGGTCCAAGGTTCAAACCGTAGCGTGGGCAAGTGTATAAGGGAGTGGGTGTGTGGTGGTTGTGTTAAATTCTCTATTGATAAGCATAGCTCTTAGTTTTAGAAGGGTTCATGGTTGGGGGAACCTATATATATATATATAATATTTTATTATTTTTATATAAATAATATTTAATAAAATTACATATAGTAAGTCTCCATGGGGACAACACAATGGTTCGAGCTTTGGCTCTTCTTTGGAAGGTCCAAGGTTCAAACCGCGGTGTGGGACAGCGCAATGGTTCGAGCTTTGGCTCTTCTTTGAAAGATTCAAGGTTCAAACCACGATGTGGGCGAGTGTGTGAGGGAGGTGTGTGAGGGAGTGGGTGTGTGGTGGCTATGTGTTAAATTCTCTATTGATAAGCATAGCTCTTGGGCTTTAGGAGGGGTCATGGTTGGGGGGAGCCTATCCATGTCGAGGTCTCTCACACTAACCAAATAAAAAAAAGTACATATAATAAATCCAATTAAATATTTCTTTATAAATAGTATAACCTCAACAATGATATAATTTACAACTTAAATAGCAAGATTCTATCTCTTAATACAAATGATGAAAAACCCTCATTTGAAGGAGATCAAGAATATCTTTGATAGAAATCCAAATAAGAATATTTTTAACAAAAAGACTAGTTAAGATTATATCTTTTAATAAAAATTATACTAGGAGCTAATTTGAAGATAAAGAATATATTCTATAAAAAAGCAAATGTGTAATATATTTTATAGAAAAACAAATAAAAAATGTTTTTGATTGAAAAACATAATCAATATGCTTTTATTTAGGCTTAGCAATAATATAATATTTTATTATTTTTATAAAAGTAATCCTTAATAAAATCACGTATAATAAATTCAATTAAATAGGAAATGAAAAATATCTTTGATTAAAAGTCAAATGAAATTTTTTTTTATAAAAAACTAATTAAAATTCTTTTAATATTAAAATTATTTTGAAGATAATATATTTGATAAAAGACAAATAAAAATATATTCTATTAAAAACAAATAAAAAAAAAACTTCCAATAAAATATAAAATCAATATAATTTTTTTTAAAATAAAAATAATATAATATTTTATTATTTTTATAAAAATAATTTTTAATAAAATCACATATAATAAATTCAATTAAATATAATATAACTCAACAGTCATATAATTTACAACTTAAATAGCAAAATTCCCCATATATATATATATATATATATATATATATATATATATATGCCTGCTTTTTCTACTTGATGTAGAGACGCAGAAATTACCATTGTTACAATTAAATATAATATAATTCAACAGTCATATAATTTACAACTTAAATAGCAAAATTCCCCATATATATATATATGCCTGCTTTTTCTACTTGATGTAGAGACGCAGAAATTACCATGGAGATAACTATCCTTTTTTTTTAATATAGAAATATGTAATGATTATTCTTTTCTCTAGTCAAAACTTGACGTGGGCTGTGCGACCTAGCTGGAAATGTTCTCTCATCCATTTGATAGAATATATAGCTGTATTTACTGGCCACCCGCGACATCTGAGGAAAGCATGGAAGATACCACCATGGTAAATCTTACATACTATCCTGAAAATTAATTAAAGGTGCATGTTTTTGTAAGTTTTTTCTATGTTTATATTTATTTAATTAAAAAATAATTTGGAATAAAATTATTTTAATTATATTTATGAAATTAAAATTGTTTGTAAAATTAAGAATTTTAATGCAAGGTTTATAATTTTATTTAGAGTTTCAAAACTTAAAAAAAAATATATTTTATTTTATAAAATAAAAATAATATAATTATTTATTATTTTTATTAAAAACATTTATTCAATAAAATTATTATTAAAAACATTTATTCAATAAAATCACCCCACACCAATGTGCTCTTTGGTAGGGTGGAGATTTGAACCAGGACCTCCCCTAACCGCATCAATGCACTTTTGGTAGGGTGGAGATTGAAGGAGGACCTCCCCTAACCGCACCAATGTGCTTTTGGTAGGATGGAGATTTGAACTAAGACATAAATTAAAAATTTTATTAACATTTTAAAAATATATTTTTATTATTAATTTTAATAAAATATTTTTATTTTTCTATTATACTTTCTATAAAAAAATTTATCATTAAATTTGTTTTTAAAATATTCTGACTTCCTTATAAACTTAAATTCTCTTTCTAAAATTTTAAATAAATTCACAACAGTTTACCTCATTCAATGTTCTATGTTTAATTTTAGGTTTTTTTAATTACATAGATGAAGGAGTTTTAAAAGTGTCTTTAAACCTTTTAACAAAGTAGAGCTATGAAGGAACACTTCAACCAAAGATCAAGTTGCCAACCAAAGAGCTATCAACAGAAAATTTAAAATTTCAAAACAAAATGTTGCCCAACTAAGATAGAATCTGGCACAAATCTCGAAAATAAAATTCATTTAAATAAGTCAAGAATAGGCAAATAAAATCTAAACTACTATCTAGACAAAAAAAGATCAAAACCACCACAATAAATTACACCGATTTTGTGCCCATAAAACTGCCACTCAACTCAAAAACAAAATCCATCCCCTTAGTGATCAAGCAATTTGGATCTCTGCTAAGGGTAGGACACCCATCAATTTACACAGAAGCATTATTTGATTCCTTACAGCCGAGACAACTTGGACCTCTGCTAGAAGCTGGAGATCAAAAACCAAAACTAAATCCGCATTTGCTAGCCCAAGGTAAAATCTTCATTTACAAGATTTGATACAATTTTTCCCTTTAGAAGACTCGAGGATTGACAAAATGAATAAGTTTAAGGTGTTTACCTTTTGGCTCCTTTTCCTTTTCAATCTTTTATAGGAATTGAAGATCATCTGCATCCCCTGTATCTACTACCCGAAACTTCCATAGTTTTCCAATCTTCCTTTTTACCTTCAAATCAAACTGGTGTTTCCAACTATTTTTTGTTTTAGGCAGAAAATGTATTGTTCTTGGTGCTCCTCGAAAAAACTGAACTTCTTTTTGAAAAACCACAGAAAAAACCCTACTCCACCACAATCTTTAAAGAGGGAGACCACAATCTTTAAAGAGGGAGAACCACCCTCAACCATATCTTGAGGAACACCATACTCCTCTTGAGCTGCTACATGAAGAATAGAAATTTCAGATTTCAAAACAGGCGGTCAGGCTGAGAATAAGAAAAAAAAAAATTTATATTATCATTTTATATTTTTTCCATCTATTTAGCTTTTGTGACTATATACAAATCCATTAAAATTTTGGTTCTACAAATTCTTCGAAATTTCATTCAAGTTAACATCTGTCTTTTTGTCTAACCATTTAAGAGAATATAAACAAAATTACAAGTCCATTCAGCTTTCGTGATTACATACAAAACCATTGAAATTTCGTTCCACACTCTACTTCACCATCTACAAATATTTTTTTAAGATTTATCAGAGGTACTATCTTCCATACTTTCTTGAGATGTGAAGGCTGGCCATCTAACGCAGCTATCTGTCTCTTAAAAGGATGAGATGACATTTCCAGCTAGGTCGCACTGCGCACGTCAAGTTTTTCCCTTACAGCAGCGAACTAATCATTATCCCCATGTTAATTTCAGCGTCTGGAAACTTATTTAGTAGAAAAAAAACAGGCACTTAACAATCATAACGTAGAATTGACCACACATCCAAGGACAATAAATTCCAATTTCCAACTCTCAGCCTTCAACATTTTTCATGCCTTGCGAATTGGGTGTGTCGTTGTCGATAGCGCCTCAACATTTTGTTCCCTCCGTAGCTCTAGATATTTACCCCTCGTGAACACCCGCTACCCTAACATATTGCATGGACCCCTACTCGGTACGACCGCCGGATATGGCTGTGGCTGAGAAGAGATCCTTCACGTGCGCGGACCCTCAAATTCAATACTCCCACTTCCCCTCCCTCTCTCTGCGAAGTTTCGTCTGCATACTTTTCATGTAGCAGGAAAACGACCCCCCAGGAAAACCACCTCTACACCACGCATGACTGACCACCAGTCCACCACCACAGACATTTTATTCACAAGTTCAAAAAAATAAAATAAAAAAGGACGTCTGTCCCCATCTGCTTTCGTATCTGTCATTTTCCACAGAGAAGGAAAGGAATTCATGTAGCAGTCGACGGTGGCAGCAGACAAATAAACAACAAACTCCGCGTTAGGTTTCAACCAAATTAGGCGATTGCCTGAGGATTAACAAATATTACGCTCATTCAAAATGAGCGTCATGACCGACCCGTCGCTCTCCCAACCATCCCTTTGTCCGCTGGATTAGACTGGACGGCATGATTTCCAGAATTCTACCGTAAGCAATGCCGTTTATTGCATTTATTTAATTTTAGGGACTTTTTTACGTTGAAAAGAAGAGGCACCACCTGAGGGTAGAGGAGGTATTTAGTGTTTACCAACGAGGTGAAGGGAAAAGATAAGATGGGGCCCGGGGGGGGGTAAGAGAGATTCTTGTGAGGTGCATAAATAAGAATGCATGTGAGAGAGGAGGGCCGCGAGGGGACAGGCTGCGCAATGCGTGCATTGACGAATGCTGACCGATCCGACTGTCCCTTCAATTCTCATAATCACGTCCACAGATTTTCTACTGTGAACAGCTGAGAACTCGTTTTCTGCTACAGGGGAGATGGTCCACCAAAGATCGGGGATCTTTGGCCTTGGAATTTCAATGTCAACAAGGTGGGGGAAAGGCAAAAGTAACCTCGGTAGTTTTAATGTGTTGTAAGGCCATTATTCGGTTTTCTATTTCAGGTTGTCGGAGATATAGGCAACGTTCCCCTAGGTCTAGCCTTGCAGGAGACATGAATTTCTCTATCGCATATCGCATTCCACGACCGGATTTTGGATTTTTTTTCATAGTGAATCTCTATAAATCTTATTTCGATAGGTAAACGATAGGTTAATTGAATTTGATTTTTCAAAAAAATTGGGTTGAAACAATTTACGGCAAACAATTGACCACCAACAACCAACCTATTCTTAATTTTGGATTGTTATATACACAAAACCTAGGCCAAATCATTGAGTTGAAACAATCTACTATAAACAATTAAACAATTGACCACCAACAACCAACCTATCCTTAATTCTAGATTGTTACCCCAACTCCTTAAAAAAATTGAATTGAAACAATCTACTACAAACAATTAACCGCCAACGGAAAGATTAGGCCAAAATTGTCTGTTCTACATTGTAACGTTTTCGCCATGGAAATTTGAGAGCAATGAAAAGCGGACGCATAATCAACCTAAGTATAACATCCGTAGAGGAGGACAAAAGCAATACGGGTTGGAAGGCCTGTCAAAAGTATTGAAGTCTGCTCTGCAGAATCTGGGATAAAAGTACTGTTATCCTTAAATTGTAGTTGTCTGTGATTTTTCTTTTTACTGAGAAAGCTATATGGTCCATATTTTTTTCTGAGAAAACTATATAAATAATTTAAATTATAGTCTACACATCGCTATAGTAACACGTCACTATTGGAATCTTGTTACAGAGTGAAACATTTGCACGCATAAAGTAAAAGTAAGGATAAAATCAAGATCGTGGCATCCTTTTGTTTTTCTTTTATCTTCCTCAAAACAAATACAATTATAATAAGTCTTTCTCGCCTTGGCTTATAAGAACCAACTAATTGGGAGAAATGAAAAAATAAATAAAAATAAAAATACCGTGCTACCACCGTAATATCACAATAGTTCAAAGCATGTTTTCATATAGAAATGGTGTTTACTTTCACGTATTTTTTAATAATTATATGTAGGTTTTATAGGTGGTTGTTTCTATTTTTATATTGATAAAAAAAGAAAAATAGAGACGAGTTGTCTCACCCAAGCACAACAAAGATAGGATTAAAAACATAGCAACCCACAGGCCCTCAACCCTGATTACGATTCTCCATTCTCCACGAGATCCATCTCAGTTTTCATTATCGTAGAACGCAATCATTTTGACTGATCTCATTAGATTTGGTGATTGTTTCTATTTAATTTAATTATATTTATCTTAATTTTTATAAAAAAAAAAAATTGTTATGATTTTTTCCTAAATTTTTAAGATTATTTTTATTAGGAGAATTTTTTTTAACAAGTTATTTTTTAATATTTAAATTTCATCAAGATTAAGATCAATATTTTTACTGGTTAAATTATTTGCAATTATATATATATATATATATATATATATATATATATATATATTTTCAAAATAGTTCATGGACATAAAAAATTATGTTAGTATTGACCCAATCTCTGCTTGACAACATTAATAGTAACTTATGAATTCTTCTCGATTAAAATATTTCTCCATTCTTTTTTAATGATAATTTTGATCCCCGTAAGAAGTGACTTAGCCTCTACATAGTTGATAGTTGAAGTTCCATATGATTATGAGTAAACATATTTTTGCCTTCATTATTTGAAAAAAACACCTTTTCTTTAGAAGCACAACTCTATTTCTAGACATCTCTATTTTACAATAGATTTACATAAAACCTTAGTCTCAACTCCATTGTCATAGATGAACCTTGTATGTATATTCAAATTGTGTAACCAAAAGACAAACACCTTTTTTTTCACACTTGAGACTTCCCACCATGCATACAAAGATTCTACAAGAGCACCATGCATATAAATACTCTAAAAAAGAGGCAACAATACAATTCTAAATTTGCATATGATAATGAGATTTATCTATAAAAATTCTATTATTCTTTCAAGCCATAGATTCCAACAATTAATGGAAGGACTAATTCTCCATAGAATACATGATGCTTTAGCATTGAAATAATTAATTTTCTTCAACTCTTTCAATGTTGATGGAACTACACATTATATTCTTATTCTTTTGAAAAATCAGACCCAAATGGTGTAAGCAAAGGGACAATGAAAAGTAAATGATTTGATTTTTGTAGATCCTTCTTACACAAGGCACACCTAAAAGGTCTATGATATCCTCTTCTTTTGTAAACTTTCACCTATAAGAATTTTACTTTGGGCTTCCAACCAAACAAATATTAAGGCATTAGGGAGGGTCTTAAGTGACCAAAGTTTCTTCTAAGGGAAATATTTGGTAGTAGAAAATTTTGATTACTCCAAATCCTTTTATCCCAATTTGACCAAGCATCCACCTTCTTTTGATAGATTTTCAGTCAACTCATACTTTCACATAGAAATAGGAAAATAGAACACTTAAATTTTGAAGTTCTCCCTCAACTAGATTGCTAATAGAAATTATTGCTTGCATTAATTATTATTGTAATAATTTTCACTCTTGGAGCATCTTCCACCTTGGGAGATATTATGGAGTGGTTCCTTTTATTAGGAATAGTATTGATCTTGCCCTACCAAAAGGGTATTTTTATATATTGTCTTATGCAAATGTTATTATGGTTTAATTTTTTTAATATTTTGCATATTTTTTAATTAATTACTTTATTAGAAGCAAAGGTTCTTATAACATAAGTAAGAGAATAAGGATTCAATCAAGCATCAAACCAAAAATTTATAGAAATTCCCTTATTGAGTGACCACCTAATATATTTTTTTGATTAATTATAATTTTTTTGATATGAAGTTTCATGATTTTAAACCCCAATAGGGTTCATTTCTTGAATAATTTTATTACATTAATAGAATATTATATATTTTAAAAATAATATTTTTACCCAATTATTTACTTGAACTCTCCAACCAAGTTTTGCCCCTGATGCCAAACTTATAAATTTATACTATCAAAATTTTGGCTTTATAATATTATTTCCTTTGTAAACCTTATCCCACTTAAAAAGAGAAGACTAAATTTTTCTCACATCCTTTCCAATGGTAATCTCTTTGAATTTTATCAAATTTGGATGCTATACCCACTAACGATCTTGAAAGTGATGTCAAATATATATAGATTGCAATGTAATATTTATGAGTTATATCCTTCTAGACATGGTTAAGAACATACTTTTCCAACCTACCAATCAAGATTATATTCCATCCAAAATTGAGGGAAATATGTAGATATGTTCATGGAAATTTTCTAGCTTGAAACCCTAAAATATCCATAATAATACATTCTGAAATGAGGGAAATATTAACAAAAAAGATCATGGATTTTGTAGTATATGTTAGATTTTATAGTAATTTCTAAAAATATATGGAATCAACATATTACCTAGTATTGGTGAAATAAATACACAAAGCAATGAACATAGTATATGGGGGTGTTTGTGGACACCAAATAATATTTCTATCAAGAAAATAGTTACCCTCCAAATGATAAGAAAAATGGTTAGTATGATGGGGTATTTATACCCAAATACAATTTACCTTTAGGTCAAGTTTGAGAGACTAACCTTAAGGATTATAATAATCAAATATTACAAAAATATATTTTTCAAAGTTCACAAGGGCCCAAAGGGCTTATATGAATAATACAATACAAAATTCAATCATTATCTCATGTGAAGCTTAAGCACACCATGTTCAAACATCCTCCCTTAAGCTGAATAGGGGATACAAAGAGAGACTCTTATTTGTCATACCATTAAGAGGCACTCTCCTAAATGAAGTAACCCCACATGCGCACAAAAGTAACCTTGGTCACGATCTTGATCAAGATATTTGTTTCCTATTATGTTGAAGGTACAAAAATTGGATCAAGCATGCCATGTCCATGAAGCCATCTCACAAAATGCATCCAAATAATCTATTTGTTTTATCCGCTTATGAAACATTGGATTATGAAAAACCTTGATGGATTTTTAAGCTTTAATAAATATTAATTGCTCAAAATGTATGCAACCTTTATTACTCCAGTTTCTCTTACAAAGTAATGCTTGTGACTGTATGCGATGCTTTCTTATGAAGTATTATCTCCATAATATAGCCATAGTAATGTGACTCTTTAGATACTTGACTATTCCTTTCCATATGCCAAGTCTCATGACTCTTGGATTCTCTATTTGACACTTGCATACTTGATGAACACTTGACTCTATAATGTATGCACACCTATACATGACTCTTACACTTCCATAACTTGCACACTCTAATCTAAGATACTTGTGCACATATTTACATTACATATTTGCACTCTTACATATAAGACACTTGTGCACATAAACTCAACTTACACTTGCACACTAACTCACATGACACTTATGCATTTCCTGCACATTCACACTTACATCAAAGGGTATATAACTCACACTCTAACTATGACTCAACCCTAATCTATTATTTAAAAATGTACCATGAAGGTACTATGGGGATACATTAGCATGTACTAAATAATGTAATATATTACAACACCCCCCTTATCATTTTCAATCTTCAAGCAATCCTGAAACCTGTAGATGCTTTGTTCTCTTTTTGCTTTCTTCTAAACTTTCTTGATCTTCTTCTTTTGTTTCTTTATTCTGTTGTTTTCGATCTTGGTCTTATCATGCTTCCTTCTTGTATCCTAATGTTCTATTGTAACTACAACATTAGTACCTTCATAATTCTTTGAGAATAATACATATTTACTAACTAACAATTTTTCTGAAAGAGCTTAGAATTCATTTTCTTCAATAGTTTCTTCTAACTCTTGAATTTCATCAATTTTTTGAGCTAGATGTTCTTTTTGATTTTCCTCTCTATATTGTAAATTTAGTTGTTGTTGATGATTATACTAATATTAAGAAGGATTTTGGTGTTGAAAATGTTAAGACTAAAATTGTTGTTGTTGTTGTTCAGGATTGTATTGATATTATCTTTGTTGTATTGACTTGTTTGTTTGACCACTTTGATTTATATTAATTTGATTTCCTTAATACTGATTTCTTTGATTGTATCTATAAAATTTGTGCTATGATCCTTTCTTGCATATTTCATAATATCTTGTATTCCATTTGGATCTATATCTTGGAGTTGAAGTAATATTGCCTTGTGTATTATCTTTTGATATCAAGGCATTGTTAGTCATTTCATCTTTGATTGAATTTTTTACTTCATATTCTTGAAGAGTATTGACTAACTCATCAAATATTGTTTTTTTACTTAAAACTTGAAAATATGTGATTAGATGTTTGTAGCTTTCTAAAAGTCCTCTCAATATCACTTGAACAAATTTATCTTCTACTTTCTCTCCAGGAGTGAATATCTTTGATTTTATATCTTCTACCTTTTGAAGAAATAGTTCAATACTTTCACCACTATTAACTTTTAAGGAGTATAACTAAGATTGAAGATTAAGGATAGTAGCTTTATTTTTCCCTTCAAATATTTTGCATAGAGTATTCCAAGTTTATGTAGAAGTTTATACTCCACTTTTGTTTTTTTTGGAAAACATCCCATAAGGGATGCCACTTTCAAGTAAGACCCAAGGAGGAAGGGGTATCTCTTCCACCAAAATCACCAAGGGCTCGCACTTGGCCTACTACCTTTGACATACTCAAGGAGCAAACCTAAAACAATAAAAAATAATAACACACAAAAAGAATAAAAAACATGCTCCTTGAGTGTGTTAAAAAGATAAAGCACAACCAAACACACACACAATAAGATAAAAAAAACACAACATGAACCACACAGAAAAACACAAGAACAACATAACAAAACACAAACATAACAAAAAATAACAAAATGCTACAAAGACACAACCAACAAAAACATGAAAAATAAAAACAACCAAAACCTAAAAATAATAAAATAAATAAAATAAAATAAAAAAACAACCAACAACATATAATAGAGAAAAATGAAACCATAGAAAATACTCACACACCAAAACACAAAAACACCAATTAACACAAACATACAGAAACACAAACACAAGAACAACAAAAACACAATAACAACAACAAAAAACACAAAACAACAAAAACACAAGAACAACAAAAAACAACACAAAAAATACAAAAAAAAAACACACACACATAAATAGAAAAGAAAAAAGAAAAAAATAGAACACAATAATGACCTTTCTAGACCAAAAGACTATTAAGGCAATAATGAACAAAGGAAACAAAAGAAATATTAGTTTGAGCTAGGGAACTAAAATACCCTTATCGAACCAAAGAGAAGCAAAAATAAAGCAAGAAGAAACTAGGTCCTTCAAAACTGGAGCCATCCAAATAAATGATAAAAAGAAGAGCTTCCCTTATTTGTGAAGCCCACCATCTAGGAGGGTGGCCATAGCAAGTAATATCACCTTTCTCCAAAGCCCAATTAGCTAAAGCATCAACACTCTTGTTCTGATCTCTGACCACATGATTGTAATCAACTTTCAAAAATCCCATCTAGATTAACTAAATCTTCTCAATAATTATTTTTATTCTCCAATCAACCTTATGATTCTTAGAAGGAGTCTTCAAAATATTAATCATGAGTTGAGAGTCAGACTCAACTAGTACCTTTTCCCATCCAACCTTAGTAGCCTCTTGAAGACCTCTAAGGATACCATACCCCTCAACAAGGTTATTGGATATAATACCCAAATTATAAGCAAAAGTAAAAACTAGGGAGCCATATGAAAGTCTACCAATTCCTCTCATACTAGCTTTTCCAGGGTTCCCTCTAGAGGCTCCATCAGTATTGAATTTTCCAAAATACTTAGGAGGAGGTTGTCAATTCCTTGTTCTATCCATGTTATAATTACTCACATTTCTTTTAAGTTGGTTGCTCTTAGAATATTTAATCTTCAATATTTGCATCACTTTATCCCATCTTTGGTGGGATTTTTGGGGGTGATTAAGGAGCTGATGGACTGATTCAACTAAGTTGGTAATGATATTTTTCTAGATATAGCGAATATCCTTCCTTTCTTGATTAAATATTTGGTTGTTCCTTTCATTTCAGATATTCCAAAGAAGAATGGTAGAACCCATCCAAATTAACTACCTAAAATAAGGATCAACACCCTCTTGAATAGGCCAATCCCTCCAAAGTTGTTCAAAAGTAAAAAAATTGGACCATTGTAAGCCAAGTAAAGTGGCCATTCTCCTACAAAGCTCAGAGGTTAAAGTACAATCAATAAAAATATGGCTAAGATTTTCCACATTCCCTCCACACATTTCACATCTAAAAGGGCCATGAAAACCATGCTTCATAAGATGATCCCCAGTAAGCACCCTGCGATGCAATAAAAGCCAAGTAAAGAACCTCACCTTAGGCCAGAGCTTTTGAGCCCATAACTGATAAATTATGTTAGATTATTGGTTGGGATTATCATGACATAAGGGCAAATAACCTTGAGCAACTGAATACTCACCCTTAGTAGTGTTTTTCCATCCAAAACAATAGTTATCATGGGACCAAGAGAGATCTCATATGAAGGATGCACTGGATTTCTTGTCTTTACCTTTTTGGAATTTGAATGGGCTAGTCCTCAATAGGGATCCAATATCTACCAACCTCTAAATTACTAGTATGCTACCGATAGTAATTAACTACCTTTATCCAGTTAGCTCGGTGAAGCTCCTCCATCCAAGCCCTACAATTGGAAAACTAAGTTATCAAAGGCTTGTGACCATCCCAAGAATATGTCCAAAAATTTAATTGTTGACCATTATGAATGATCCAAAATAATGTTTTCTTTATCAAATCCTCACTAGTCTTAAGAACTTCTAAAATGGGAGAACCTTTGAAAGGCAATTGATAGCGAACAAGGTCTTCAAGACTTTTATTCTCAGCATATTTAGCATAGAGATTCTTGGTCCAAAGAGCATTGGGGTTATGAAAAATCCTCCAATGTAATTTAGCAACTAAATATTTGTTGTTATTAATAGCAGGTCAGAATCCTAACCTACCTTCATTCTTATGAAGACATAAAGTGTCCCATTTCACCAAGGCCCATTTTTTTTCTCCTTAGTACCACTCTAGAGGAACCGATGACTGATTTGATCCAGTTCTCGAAGAACAACCTTTGGGATATTCAACATGATAGAAACATAAATAGGAATATCTTGAAGGGCTAATTTTACCAAGGTGATCCTACCCCCAGAATAAATACACCTATTGGTCCACTTTCCAATTTTCTTCTTGAAATTTTCCAACAACCAATTCCAATATTTTTTTATCTTCGAATATTTATGGGAATACCTAAATAAGTGATTGGAAAGGAGGTATTATTATATATTAATTTATCCAAGACCATGGATCCTATCTGGTAGAGCAGTGAAAGAAAATGACTTTAGATTTATCTTCATTGATCAATTGCCCGGTAGCCTTAGAAAAATAGCTAATGATTTGCTTAATAGTAGAAGCTTCCTTAGCCATAGCTTTACCTAAAAGAATAGATTCATGTTGTGGCTGCTCCACAACGTACCCCAAAATTGGGGACCCACCTTTTTGCATATTTTACAAGAAGACCGAAGTGGCATATGCTAAAGATCAAAGAAAAAGCAAAACACCGCAAGGAGAAAAAAGTGTCGCGATATTGCGACATGTTGCATTTTCGCGGACCAAAAAGAAGAGAAAGAACAAGAAAGAAAAGGTGTCGCGATATCGCGACATGTTGCATTTTTGTGGCCAAAAGAGAAGAGAAAGAACAAGAAAGAAAAAGTGTCGCGATATCGCGACATGTTGCATTTTCGCGACCAAAAGAGAAGAGAAAGAACAAGAAAGAAAAGGTGTCGCGATATCACGACATGTTGCATTTTCATGGCCAAAAGAGAAGAGAAAGAACAAGAAAGAAAAAGTGTCACGATATCGCGACATGTTGCATTTTCATGGCCAAAAGAGAAGAGAAAGAACAAGAAAGAAAAAGTGTCGCGATATCGCGACATGTTGCATTTTCGTGGCCAAAAGAGAAGAGAAAGAACAAGAAAGAAAAAGTGTCGCGATATCGCGACATGTTGCATTTTCGCGGTCCAAAGCAAAGAGAAAGAGCAAGGAGAAAAAAGTGTCGCGATATCACGACATGTTGCATTTTCGCGGTCCAAAGCAAAAGAAAAAGTGTCACGATATCGTGACATGTTGCATTTTCGTGACTCAAAAAGGGCAGGCAAGCAGAGAAGAAAAAGTGTCACGATATTGCGACATGTTGCATTCTCGTGACTCAAAAAGGGCAGGCAGGCAGAGAAGAAAAGTGTCGTGATATCGCGACATATTGCATTTTCGCGACTCAAAAAGGGAAGGCAGGTAGAGAAACAAAAGTGTCGTGATATCGTGACATGTTGCATTTTCGCGACTCAAAAATGGCAGGCAGGCAGAGAAACAAAAGTGTCGCGATATCGCGACATGTTGCATTTTCACAACTCAAAAAGGGTAGGTAGGCAGAGAAACAAAAGTGTCGCGATATCGTGACATGTTGCATTTTTGTGACTCAAAAAGGGCAGGCAGGCAGAGAAACAAAAGTGTCGCGATATCATGACATGTTGCATTTTCGTGACTCAAAAAGGGCAGGCAGGCAGAGAAACAAAAGTGTCGCGATATCGTGACATGTCCTATTTTTGCCAAGGGAACAGAGTAGTGGAAAGTGCGTCTGATATTAGTGATGAACACCAGGATAGTGAAACTGAAGACTGCATAATGACGTGGACCTATAAGGAATGAATCGAAGATTGAATAAGGTAATTTGTCACATAAGGAAAAAATCTAATGAATAAGACAAAATGTTACATAAGGAATCTTTAATGATTTGAAATCATTTAAGATGGTCATTACACATGGAAGGAAGCGGATGCATGCCCATGTGGAGAAGAGGAAACGTTTTTTTTAAATCAAACGAAAAGTGAATAAAACCAAACAGAGGAAGCCAAACCATGGGAATGAAACGAAGGGCCACAAAATAGAAACAAAAAGCCTTTTTGGAAACCAAAACACATGCATGCACAAGGGAAGGTGAAATGAACAACCATTGGAAAATGAAACGAAAAGCTTCCTAAAAATTTTAAATACGCCGTGCAAGGATGTTTTGAGGGGTTGGAAACTGCTGCAAGCAGAGTTGCAGATTTGAAGGCAAGAGGGCCATTCTGGACCTGTTTGAGTCGTTTTTCTTCCATGGACTGGTTTGGGAAAACCAAAAATTTATGTTATTGTAAAATGATAAATTTTGAATACATAAAGTTTCAAAAAGTTGCATCTTATGGAGAAGAAAGGAGGAGTCATTTTCTGCATGCAAGATTAAATGTCTATTTTTCCCCTTTTCAGATTTTAGGCTTGTAAATGGATTTTATGCAAGTTTTCTTGGTTGCTTCATGCGAATGTTTAAATCTGAAAACCTCATTTAAAACCCTAGGAGCCAACACTTAGCTTATCCGGATTGTGCTTGTTTTGCAAGTCCAATAGGTTAGGTTGC
Source organism: Wollemia nobilis (assembly GCA_028583015.1). Taxonomy (NCBI): domain Eukaryota; kingdom Viridiplantae; phylum Streptophyta; class Pinopsida; order Araucariales; family Araucariaceae; genus Wollemia; species Wollemia nobilis. The sequence continues at coordinate 12,226,179 of JAQPPZ010017052.1, forward strand.
ATGCATGAAAACCTTACATCTTCGGTTTTGTCGAAATAGGATAGCATCAAACTGAATGTGTCTTGTGTTCCATTTTCTGCATTTCATTTTCATTTTCTGCATTTTATTTTCCAAAAATTTTAATTTTTTTTTAAATTTTCAGGCATTAAAATAAACATTTAAAAAATTTCAAAATCCAAAAATAATTTCACCATTGCGTAGGTTATACTTCAGACTTCCAATACGCATTTTGAAATTTCATTTTCGGAGTTGTTTAGTATTTTTAAAAATTCATCGAAGTTGCTATTTTACTGCAGATTTTAAAAATCCGAAAATAGAAAATTTCCATTTTAAGGTCAAATTTCATTTTTTCAGTTTTGTTTTGCACTCATGAGCCTATGATGACATTCCCTTCATGAAAATTCCAATTTCATTGAAGGTTTTATGTTTTATGGCATTTTCACAAATTTCCATTTTGAGCCTAAAATTACCCTCTCTTCATAAAAATTCTAATTTTACGAAAGAGGGGTAATTTGAGTATTACATTGAAGGTCTTTTCTTCAAAGCACTTAATTGCTCATCTTGATGAAAATTTGATTTCATTTAAGAGGGATAAGTTAAGGTGACATGTAAAGCCCTTACTTTAAGGCCATAAATTATTGCTTCTTTGTGAAAACCAATTTCACCAAAGAGGGATGGTTTATCGATCACATTGAAAGCTATCTTCATCTTGATGATAAGAAGCCATATTTGGATTTAATGCAAGATAAAATATATTTTACATCGTGGTCATATGAGGGCCAACTCACATTTGCTTTATTTTGGTTCAATGAACAATCACTAAAGTTTCATGGTAAAATAAACCAACATTGCCCCTTGTTTACAGTTACTTGCAATCACTAAGGTGTTCCAAGCATTTAAATTGAATATCTTTATTTAAGATTACGAATACACATAAATATAGCGGAGACATTGAAGAAGTTGTTTGTTTAACTTCTTTGCAAGAGGGGATTTGGAACCCAAATCCTAAAGGAGAGTGTACTTTCACAATTGGGTGAAAATACCACTCAACATTTTGGCGCTAGAAGGAGGGCTTGAGTTGGTTTATTTCAGTGTGATTTAAATGCTATAGGGATTTAAATTTTGAATATTTCATGCCCTATTGATTATTATCTTTAGCCCTCTTTTAACAATACAACCTTGTAGTGTTAAAAGGAGGACATGAATTGCTATGCATTGTTCTAACGCTTTTGATTGTTCATACAGGAATAATGTGTTTTGATTTGATTTTGAAAAAAATTTAGTCTTGACTAACGAGGTTGTCTCCATGCAATTACTTTCATTTGATTTTAATGGATACATCTCTTGGTTGATGCTAACATGATTATTCATACGTTACATGTTTGATATTTGCTAGTCATTTCATGCTTATTTGTAAGTAATTATTTTGTCTAAAATGTAGTTGTTGTCGGTATTATGCTCTTCACTTGCATGTAATACGATATTGTGAATTGGAAAGCCTACAACACTAGGAGTATGCTCTTCACTTGCGCATATGTGATCTGGTGAATCAGAAACTAATTTACATTTTTAGAATATTGCTTTGTCATGGTTCCTTCTTTTATTCATGACTAACAAATTGATGTTGAAGTTATTCTTTGAGTTTCATAAATGGCTACAACTGCAGGAACGTGGTATGGGATACATGCTAATCCTTTGAACATTAGTGGAGATTCTCATGATTTACCCAAGAACGTAGAAAAATGTTTACCCAAATTTAAGCACAATGGTCCAACATTAGCCGAGGAACATATTCAAGCCTATGTGGATATCCTAGTTAGATGGAATGTCGAACATGAGGATGTGGCATGTAGAATGTTTCCTGGAACCCTAGATGAGGTGGCATATGATTGGTACATCAATTTACCCACTGGTTCTATTACATCTTGGACTCAATTGAAAGATGATTTTATCAATCAATTTAGGTTGCTCATTGATCCTCTCACGATATATCAACAATTTACTTCTTGCAAAAGAGAACCTAATGAGCCGATGAGAAGTTTCAACTTGAGGTTTCGAAAGCTTTATGCGAGACTAATTTCTCCCTATACTATTGAGGAAAGTGGTGCTCTTCAAATATACTTTCGAGCATTGGATCCATTGTTTGCCATATTTGTTAGGATGAATCCCTTGGTTACTGATCTTGCATCGACCTACACAAAAGCTATGATTATAGATCAACAATTGAGGCCACAAGGTTATGGAATGGAGCAATCAAATATGGTAGGACAACTAGGGGCTTGCAATCAAGCCTCGATGGTAAATCAAGCATGGGCACAAAAAAATTTGATATCAAATGTTTTTCCCTACAATCAACTTAATATTACCATACCAACTTATGCTCCCACATGTGCTTATACAAGTACTTCCATCCATCCAACTATGCCTCAATTAGAGAATCATGTGGTCACCCATGGAACCATTGTAACAAATGTTCAAGCTTTGTTCGTGGGTATCAATCCAACTAATACTACTACTTCTACCACTCAACCCAAAGAGTTCGCATCAGAAGTAAAAGAGCAAAAGAAAGTGGTTAAGAAGGTATGTAGGCATGTTCCACCACAAAAATGCGCACGTCAATGTATACATCCAAATCATCCTAGGAAGAAAATTCATAATGTCGATCTTAATGATGTTTCATGTTATGCTTCTTCAAGCGATACAAGAGATTTTGAGGTGACTCACATTGAAGTAAATACCACTCAACAATTCATAAACAAATTGAATATGAGAGATAGGTCTAGCTCCATGAGCAATGATAACTCCCTCAAGGGTTTTTTCTTCTCTCTTTTTGGTTATAGCCCTACCTAAGCATTCAAAAATAATGATGAATAAATAAGGGGATAGGGGGTCACCTTGCCTGATACCTATATAATTTGGGAACAAATGAGAAGGCCTACCATTAATAATAACTAAGTAGAAAACTGAATAGATACATTCCATAATCCAATACATATAATCCTAAGAGAAACCAAATTGCCTCAAAAATTTGATAAGGAAGTGTCAATCCACTCTATCATAAGCTTTGGATAAGTCCAACTGAATGAACATGGAAGGATTTTTTTGCATATCCATGGAATGGATGGCTTCTTGAGTAAGAAATATCTATAGACACTAAAATCTGGTCAATCCGATTAGGCAATCACAAGCACTGGTTAATTGACACCATATGGCCCCCTTGGGCAACCCTCAGAGGTTTACTAGTGGTCCTAACCACTCTTGGGAGGCCCTACCCCACTTTTGGGAGCTTTTGGGCCATATAGGCATGACCGTCCCACCCCGGGATGGTCACAGTTTGTGGTCGTCCCACCCCAGGATGGTCACAAACTGGCCGTCCTGGGGTGGGACGACCACAAGGTTTGACTTCCAAAAAGTCAAATATGGACAAATGGCACCCAAAAATTGCCATTTTCCCTACCTATTCAACCATGCAAGGCCTGAGGGCACAGAATTCCATGACATGCTGCATGTAAGAGGCCAAATAGGGAGATTCTCTTCCCCTCCAATGCATGCCACCCTGTTGGCCAAATGGCGCCTCTTGCCCTGCATGCCCTCGCATGCCTTTTTGCCCAAAGGCCTCCTTTGGCTATAAAGTGGATTAGTTTTCCACACAAGATATAGAGAGGAGTTTTGAGACATAGCAATGGAGTGCTGCCAAGATTTCCCCTCACCATTTTGTGCCCCTTTTCCCTCGAAATCTCTACCTAGCGAAGGAGGTTTGCGAGTGAACTAGGAGGTGCGATCTGATTCCAAAACTAAACCATATGAGTGATTTTTACCACCAAATTTGATGAAAACACTATTTAGGAGGTCCCTAACCAATTCATAGAGGAATTGGTGATAAAATAAGTGCAGAACTGGTGGTCGTCCCACCCCAGGATGGTCCCTAGTCTGTGATAGTCCCAACCATCCCACCCCAGGATGGTGGCTTATCTATGCATTATTTCTTTACTATTATTTTTTAGTTATATTCTATATTATCATATGATGCTACTATCCAAATTTCATGCATTTTGGAGCTATATTGAGTGAGATATCACATTTTTAGTGTTTTGTAGGGTCTTATGCAGGTCTACGGAGGTCATCTAGAGAAGCACATAAAAATATTATTTATTTTGCAAATATGACCATATGGGTTCTCTTAAAATATCATTTTATATATACTTTCCAAGTTTCATTTATTTTGGATATGTTTAGGTTCAGAAATTGCTTACTTTGGGTTTTGTAGGTTGGAAGGTCAACTACGAATATGACATGCCATCGGACACAATTTTAGTTCTATTTTTAGTGATATCTTCCCAAAACCATCTATTTTACATCCCTATACAATTTCAAGTCATTTGGAGTTTATTTGGTATAATATCCATGCATATTCTCATTACTAGTCTTTTAATGCCTGTGGGGATTGCATGTTTTTCATCATACACACTTGCTATTTGACATTTCTGATTTCCTTGTGTGTAGGTGCAGGTTTCTACAGTGCATTAGGAAGGATCACAAGACCTCAAGATCAAATATACAAGTGGTGGTAGCATTAGCCCGCCCACCTCGATTGTGGGTACGAGGAAAGACACTGGAAGTGCACCGAATTACTTGAAGGATTTTGATCCTTGGGCACCCAAAATTTGTAACAATTGTATCATATTTGAGACCTCAAGGGGACATCTATGTAACCTTGGATTTTATCCACCAAATTAATAAGAAATAGACTTGCTTTACTTCATTTCTTGTTATTTGGTATTTCTTCCATTTATACTTGCATGCTTCCGATTTGATGCTCATGAGACATAGGAGATAGATGCATATTTTTCCTCTTCATTAGGTGCACCATTTTTCCCCTAATTCAGTGGTGATCATGGTGGGACCCTATCCCTATTGATTTTCTAAAGGTTTGACCTCAGATTTTGCTTGTTTTCTATTGTAGGTACTGGTCGTCCTGGCCTGAAACGGCCTCTGGACTGCTCCTTAGCTCACCCTGGGATGGCCACACGACCATCCCACCCTAGGATAGCCATAGAAATAGCAGCCATCCCACCCTAGGTATGGCCACAAAATAGAGCCTTTTCTACTCAGATGCCAGAAATAGCAGGTTCCTTGGGTGATAAGGTAGGTACCTAAACTTTCTGTTTTCTGCTACATAGTTAGAATTAGCTGAAATTTGGTTTTTCTTGCATGATTTGTTTTCTAGGAAGGTAGAAAGATAGTTTCCTTTTCTTATAAATGCAAAAATAACAAAAAAATAAGAAAAATAAAAAATAAGTTAAGTTATGATGCCCTTGTATGGTTTGCTTGCATGTAGGCTACCTAATGGGTAGGCCATCATTTAGGGTTTGCATTTTGTAGGTTTCCTTTTATCTAGATTCTTCTGAAAGTAAAATGTACTTTTGCATGCATTTAGTGAATGATCATTGAATGCTTCATTGTTTACTTTCTTTGGATTAAAAAGAACCACACACACCATGATTCACTTAAACGCTAGTGAGGTGGATTTCATCACCATCCACTAGTAGAGTTCAATGAGGTGGCTTTCATCTCCACCCATTGTCTCAAATCCCATGAACCTTGTTCTTTGCCAAGGCCGGTTCCAAGATCCATCATAGCCCATGGGTTATAGCACGTATCTCTCTTCGGAGAGGTATATCGTAGACTACGGGTGAACTAGGTGAGGAACTGGTAGGACCTGTGCTCCCTGGCCATGTGTGGACCTCATCACCACACATTATAGGTGGGATAACATGACCTAGAGTTCATCACCAGGTTGTTGAGCTATGAGTATACAGGTGAAATCCAATTAAACACAAGATTATCATCCAACAAGATTTCAAACACGTGACACAAGGTCATCCTTTACAAACAACACATCTAAAACACAAAAAATAGTTTAGGGATTCACATCTAAAACTTAAAAGAGATAATCATCTATCTTATTGAGTGTTTCCTTTCTTGTGTGTTATTTCATTAAGAATTTGTAAAGGAGATAATCATCTAGGGTTTGGTAGAGAGTTACAATGGTGTGCACCCATAGCCAAGCCCAATCATGGGTGGAAGCTATGGAGAGTGGACTAGGAGACATGAGTCATCTCCGCTATAGCCCCAAGGACTTGGTCATACCTCCTTGGTGAGCCTCTACTCACCCAAGTCCTAGAATAGTGGGGCATGAACCACACCTACAAGGGAGCCCTATGTGGGACACCCCTATGGGTGATGGACCTTACCTGGGAGAGTGTTCCCAATATTTAGACACATCACATGCCTTCTTTGATGAAAGGCAACAATGCACTGAGGTGCAAGTAGATAGAGTGGTGCCATGCATCCATGTACCTGATAGGTCTGACATACCTGTTCATAGGCCAGAGCATGACTTCACACATTGGGCAGAGCAGGTTGATCCAACCTTACCTCTACATCACCCTGATAGGGTCCAATAGCTTAGGCAACCTGATGAGTATGATACTCATCGCTCAAGGTGAGCTAACTCTACCCTTCCCTTCCTCATCCATGAAGGAAGGCATGAGGAAATCCTTGATTATCCTCAAGAGTAGTATACCATGCATGCACGATGTGCCTCTACGCCCACTGAGTACAATGAGCATATGCTCAGGCCCGAACCTCAAGTCAATGTGATGGCCCTCGATCGAGGGAAGCACATGATAGATATCATAGATTATCTTGAATGAGGTCGGCCTCAGGGTGAGACTCCTAGGCCTCCTAGGCCCCGCATAGTGGAATAGATCAATCAAGTAGTTGCAAGATATGCGGAATGCCAAGCATAGTTCAAGCAGCTTCGATGAGACAAAGAGCAACTAGACCGCTTGCATCAGCTTGAGAAAGAAAGAATCGAATGGTAGACCAATGAGCTATTCCAAAAAACTTTATGAGAGAGGGTTCCTACCCCTAAGACACATAGGTAGGAAGTCCACCCGAGGCAACCCATGCTCATTCGAGATAGGTCTCCTAGGCCTTATCCAATGTTGCCTCCATGACCTCCTAGGCCAGATCGGGACTTGCCTCCTAGGCCAAACATAGGGTGCCCATAATGGGTAGATACCCCTCTTTATAGACCAGCTCGAGAGATGCCCTATGGGGCTTACACTGAGCATGAGCTAGAGGTAGAATATTTGGAAATGCCTTACCAAGGTAGGGGGTGACATGCCACCACCCCATAATAGGTTGGAGGATCCTCGACCTCCACCATAGGATAGGAGCAAGGATGAGGAGATTAAATCCTCATATGCATATCGGGCATTGCTAGAGCACCTAGAGTCAGTAGAGAACAAGACCTCTAGGTCTGGATCTCAAAAGCCCACTTTGCACTAGTTACATAGTCAACCCCTTCATCCTTCGGTTCCTACCCCTCCCTATCCAGAGCAATTTAAGCTACCTCAGTTGGCTACCTTTAAGGGAGAGGAAGATGCGCAGGAACATGTCACCAAATTCCTGAGTCAATGCTTTGGCATTCAGGATAATGATGCTTTGCTTTTGTGGATATTCATGACTACCCTCTCTGGCCCCACCACGGAGTGGTTTACCCAACTCCCGAAGCATAGCATCCATAATTTGGATCAACTTGTAGATGCGTTCCTCGAATGCTTCACCTTCAATACCAAGAGGAAGGTGACGTTGGCTGATCTAGCTAGGTTGAAACAATATGATGATGAGTCAATAGAAAATTATGGCAATAGGTGGTGAGCCTTGCTCTCCAAGCTACCTTATCTACTCCCCATGTCGGAGTTGACTCAGATGTTTTCCAAGAGCTACCTAAAGTCGATCTCCTTGTTGTTGTAGTTGCAACAATATCCGACTCTTGAAGATGCCCTAGCATAGGCTAGGACCATTGAAGACATCAAGATTCAAGAGGGAGAGATTGTGAAGCCTCATAAGAAGGAGTGGAACAAGAATGCTAAGAATACCCCAATGTAGCCTAAGCCAATAGTAGTGAATCAGGTTGCCATTAGTGTCCCAGGGCCAGCGCAAGTAGTGCCACCTCAAAAGCCTAATTATCAGGCCACACCTGGGAACTATGCCAAGGACAACCAGAATAGTCAAGGGAAAAATCAACAGTGTCACCCCAAGTGATAGTTCATGCCCATTGCAGAGTCTATGGACTCATTGTTTGAGTACCTCTTAGCGGCTAATTCGATCAATCTGCCTGAGAGTCGACCTGTCGACCCAAATGCACCTAAGCCCAAAGGATACAGAGAAGACCTATATTGCAAGTTTCATAGGAAAAATGGGCATGATATGCAAATGTGCTATAAGTTCAAGCATGTGGTGCAAGACATGATCGATAGGAATGCCCTTCAGGTAGACAACCCTATCACACCAAACAACCAATAGATGGAGGTCTTTAAAGACCCCTTGCCTACCCATGCAGAGTAGGCCAAGCTAGTGCCCTAGGTAAATGAGGTTCATCATGCACCCCCTCAGCAAGGGTATGTCAGCATGATCAGCATTGTAATGAGGAATAGGTGGTACCCAAGTCCAGTCGCACCACCTACGGCTCAAAGTGATGTTCCTTCGATATCATAGCCTTTACCGCCTCCTGTGTCGAGCCTCCCACCTAGGCCTGTGGTCACAATTAAGAGCAAGCTCGCTCAGAGCCTAAGAATGACATCTGCCCGACTCTCCATCTATGAGCTCATTCAACAATCACCACCTCATAGAGAAGCCTTGATGGAGATCCTTAAGGTAATAGAGCTTCAACCCCAGGAGTCTAACTCCTTCAACAATTTTGTGGGGCATGTGTGGCAATGCATGGAATCGATGATTACCTTTCGAGAAGATGAACTTAAACCGGTTCCAAATGATATGGTGGATCCTCCCTTGCACATCATCGCATGTGTAAATGGGATGCCATACAAGAGAGTGTTGATAGACACTAGGTCTTCTAGCAACATCATCACTACAATAACTCTCAAGCATTTGAAGCTCCCAACATCCCATATTGTTGCATCTACCTACACCCTTCGAGCATTTAATGATGCCATATGCTCGATAGTTGGCACAATAGTCCTACCCATCCAGGTAGGACAAAAGACCATACCGACATTATGCCACATCTTGGAGGGTGAGATGGCATACAATATCTTGCTAGGTAGACCATGGATCAGGGACATGAAGTGTGTCCCTTCCATTGCTCACCAATGCCTCAAATACACCCATGTAGGGCAAGTTCATGTCATCCCTATGGACCTAGAACCCTTCAAGTATTGCAACATGGTGCAGCAGCTCCTTGAGTCTACCTTACCATCCACCCACCTAGATTTTCAACCGAATAAATCCAGCCAAGGTTTGACTCCATCGCCATCACCTTCATTCAATCCATCATCATCTCATGCCACACCATCCTCATCTTCAGCACCTCCAGACGTGCCTTCATCATCGATGAATCCTCCATCGAGGGACATAGGGAAGAGGCCTATTGATGAGAGCCCTCCGATCATATCCACCATCTCCACCAATGAGACCCCTAGCCCAATGGATGAGGAGCTACCTCATGAGGCAAATGATGAATCAATTCAAGTCTCACTCTCATCCCTTTTTTATCCATAGCCTCAGGTCACAGTACACCTAGCTTCTACCAGATTAGGAGAGTACATGGTTAGGAATGTTACAACTACCCCTGCTATAGAGTCGATGCAAGACATGGGTCGACCTCATCTTCCCATAGGTACTATCATACCTCTTGGTCTTCCCCCTAATCAAATGAATTTCATCTATGGGGGTCTTGACTATGGCATCGAGCCTTACCAATAGTAGGAGGAGGATGAAGAGCCCTTTTTTGAGGACATCAACTACATGTCCAACCCTGACTTTGCCATGAAGTACCTTCACCTCTGTAATTGGTATGGTTATGGGTTGGGCCTGTATGAGCAAGGCACCAGAGTTCCTTATCAGCCATAGTATCAAATGCCTTATGACAAGTCTAGTTTGGGACACAACAAGCCTGTGCCCCTAGACATCCTCATAGATAGCTTAGAGTGCATGACTCTAGACTTTAGGGATGAGCTTGCGTGAGATCCTTATGCCAACCCCAATCATGTCTACTCACTAGGGGACTACTTCCCTATGCCCTTGGGAGATGATGACCCACCTCATGATGTCATCCAATATTATGAGAGAGGTGAAGGTTCATGCACTCTTCCCCATGATAGTGAGGAAGAGGATCCAGGGTCCCCTTATGAGTGGACATCCGATGATGAGTCAGACTATGGAGTCACATCGATTGACTTTGATAGCTTTGATGGAGAATATGTGAATCATCCCTCTAGATGATGAGGATGAGTTCTATTTGTGCATGTTCCCATTACATGATCCCATCTAGTGACAACTTTTACCTCTAGAGGAGCAAGCTCACCCATAGCCGCACCGACCACCTTCGATCATTCAGCCTCCACCGCAACCACCTCCAGAAGTCTTGCGACATCCTGATGTCCATGAACACCACCAACCACATAGGGGAAATCATCCATCCATAAACATGATTTCCATAGACTTGTTTGAGCCCTTGCGAGATCTGAATAACCCATTGAAGCCATTGCACCTCGACTTGGGGGTAATTGACTTTGATCAGGGAGATTCCCCCCATCGCCTTCTGAGTACTAGCCTTGCGATGAGATGTTGCAGCCATTTCATTTCTCTCCAAGGCCTACTCATGATGTCTTCCATGTTGAGGAGGAACCCGAGGTTCCAATTGCTGATCTAAACCCAGCTGATGACATCCACCTGATCCCTACTCCTCACCAGTTGGAGGAGGGATCACATATGTCAATCGAGCCTATGATTGACAAAGATATCAGCTCAGATCCCAAGAATCCATAGTATATCAAGTTAGGGGAAAGCCTATCCCCCAAAGAGCAAGCCGATTACATAGCCCTTCTCATAGAGAAGAAGGAAGCTTTTGCATGGTCCTACAAAGACATGCCGAGACTAGATCCAAATCTAGTCACCCACAATCTGATGCTTGACCCCAAGGCCAAGCCGGTTAAGCAAAAGTTGAGAAAGATGCATCCCATAGTAGCCCTAATGGTCAAATATGAGCTACAAAAGTTGTTGGATGCTAGGTTTGTCATTTTTGTAGACTATCCACCATGGTTGTCCAACATGGTTCCCATCAAGAAGCCTGATGGGAGGATTCACATTTGCACCAATTTTTGAGACCTAAACAAAGTGAGTCCTAAGGATGATTTTCCTTTGTCGAGCATCGATGCCCTGGTAGATGCCATAGTGGGCCATGAAATGTTATCCCTCATGGATGGTTTCTCTGGGTACAATCAGATTCGTATCAATCTAGAGGACCAACTCAAAATGGCGTTCACAATACCTTGGGGAACATTTTGCTATAAGGTCATGCCTTTTGGCCTTAAAAATGTCAGTGCTACCTACCAGCATGCCATGACATACATCTTCCATGACTACATGCATAAGATTTTGGAAGATTACATGGATGACTTACTGGCTAAATATTTATTATGCCATGAGCATCTCGATGTCTTGCACAAAGTCCTCGATCACCTTATTGAGCATAACGTGAGACTGAACCCCAAGAAGTGCATCTTTGGCATCACATCTAGAAAACTCTTGGGATTTATAGTCTCTAAATGAGGCATCAAAGTGGACCCCAACAAGGTCAAGGTAATCCTCGAGATGCCTCCCCCAACTACTATTAAGTAGCTCCAAAGTCTGTAGGGTAAGATCACATCCATCAAATGCTTCATAGCGCAATTATCGGACAAGTGTCGACCCATGAACAAATTATTGCACAAGGGGGTCGCATTCCATTGGGATGATGAGTGTCAGGATACCTTTGATGCAATCAAACAATACCTGGCTTCACCACTAGTGTTGGCTCTACCTAGACCAGGAGTGTCATTCCGCTTATACATCTCAGCCACTGAGATTGCATTGGGCGCCATGTTAGCCCAGAACAATGAATTGCATAAGGAATAGGCTACTTACTATCTTAGTCGCACCCTAGTCAGCTATGAGATCAAGTACGCATACATTGAGAAGTTATGCCTAGCGGTGGTCTTTGCCACCAAGAAGCTATGACATTACATGCTTAGCCATACCACATATGTTGTATCAAAAGAGAATCCATTGTGATACATGATGAGTCATACTTATCACAATAGTCGCATGATAAAATGGATCATGTTGTTGATGGAGTTCGACCTAGAATTTATCGAATAAAAATCAATCAAGGGTCAGGTCATCATCGATCAACTCGTAGAGGCTCCTCTCTAGGATGATCAACCTCTTAGCATGGAGCTTCCCGATGATGGAGTCTTCCAAATATCAGAATCACCTGATTCTGATGAGCCTGAGTCGCAGGCCGATATGACTCTATTCTTTGATGGCTCCAAGTGTGAGCAAGGGGGTGGCATAGGGATCATGTTTTTCACACCGCATGGGGCTCCCATACCCCTATCATTCAAACTCGATTTCCCATGCACCAACAACAATGTTGAGTATGAAGCCTTGCTCATAGGTCTTCAAATGGCTATCGCCATGAGAATAACCAAGCTCAACATTTTTGGTGACTCCTTGCTCATTGTCAACCAGGTCAAAGGGATTTACTAATGCAAGTGTCTAGTTCTGCAAGCCTATAAAGCCCTTGTGGATAAACTCTTAGTAAAGTTTGAATGGTATGACATCGAGGCACTCCCTCGATCATCTAATCATTTTGTGGATACAATGGCCTCCCTAGGGTCCTTGATCCCATAGAACCCTATTGATGAGATGACAACCATTCAAGTCAAAATGCTATCACAATCTATGGTTGAGCATGAGAGCACTCAAGCCATGCCAGAGGTCCACTTGATTCAAATTGAACCTCATCAAGAGAGATTCTCGCACATTCATGAGTGCTTGAATCATGCCGCTTGGGGGACTTTGTTCCCTCAAACCCCTTTTGATAGCAGTACAATGCTATTCTTACAAGTTCTTTCCCAATCAGCATTCGCTCGGGAGGAACTTCAAGAGGGATAGGAAATTCATGCAATCGAGGCTTCCTCACAATAGGATTGGTCCACACAAATCAGGGAGTATCTAAAGCTTGGTAATCTCCCTCCTGGATTGTCGCATACTACCAAAAGGACATTTAAATGGAAGGTGGCAAAATATGTCTTGCTCGGAGACATTTTGTATCATTGAGGCTATGAAGGAATCCTCCTTCACTGCTTAGAGCATCAAGAGTCAGTTTGGGCAATGGCCCAAGCACACGATGGTACTTGTGGTGGCCATTTTAGTGGCATGGCCATCGCAAAGTGCATTCTTCGCATGGGCTATTATTGGCCAACTTTAGAGTGAGATTGTTGTGCATATGTTAAGAAGTGCATGAAGTGTCAACACCATGCTAACTTGACACATGTACCTTCTCAAGCCTTGCAACCGATCCAATCAGCTTGGCCATTCTCGCAATGGGGGTTGGATTTAATCGGGAAAATCTCACCTACCTCCTTGGGCCATCACACATTTATCATTACGGCTACCGAGTATTTTACAAAGTGGGTGGAAGCAATTCCCCTTACCACTATGATAGGACCTCGCATAGCGGAGTTCATATTACATAATATCATTTGTCATTTTGGTATTCCATCCAAGATCATTTTCGATAATGGGACATCATTCAAGAATAAATATGTGCATGCTTTGACAACAAAGTATAATATCCAACACAACTTTTCGATGCCCTATTATCCTCAAGAAAATGGGCAAGCAGAGGCATCAAACAAAATGTTGATTACCATCCTGAAGAAAATAGTTAAAGAGAATCACACCGATTGGCACACGCAAATACCCCTTGCTCTATGGGCCTACCACACTAGCATTCGGATGCCCACTAGGGCAACCCCATTTTCACTAGTGTATGGCACTGAGGTAGTCATACCTCTAGAGCTGGAAATCCCATCACTATGCATATCCATGCAGGAGTTCATCGATGATGACACCGCATGATAGGCTCACCTAGATCAACTTACATTGCTTGATGAACATTGCATTAATGCTCTTGAGCACCTACGCATTTATCAAGAGTGACTTAAGAGAGCCTACAATATGAAAGTCCATCCTAGAGAATTTTAGGTTGGTGACCTCATTCTGAAAGAGAACCAACAAAATTCTAATTTGCTACCCCATCTATGGGACAAGTTTATGGTAAACTGGTTAGGTCCCTTTGTCATCACTAGTCAGATCAGACCCAAAACTTATCGCCTAGCCTCCCTTGAGGGAATCGAGGATCCTGAACCCTTGAACATCCTTCATTTGTAGCCTTTCCATGCCTAGAGTGTTGTGGCCCACCCCAAAATGCTCCTAGGTGGTCTACAACCATCTAGGTCACCCCAAAATGCTCCAAGGGTGTCTACAACCCACTTGGTCAACCCAAAATACTCCTAGGTAGTCTATAACCATCTAGGTCACCCCAAAATGCTCCAAGGGTGTCTACAACCCACTTGGTCAACCCAAAATGCTCCTAGGTAGTCTATGACCATCTAGGTCACCCCAAAATGCTCCAAGGGTATCTACAACCTACTTGGTCAACCCAAAATACTCCTAGGTGGTCTATGACCATCTAGGTCACCCCAAAATGCTCCAAGGGTGTCTACAACCTACTTGGTCAACCCAAAAATCCCCAAAGGTATCCATAAGCCCTTTGGTCACCTAAAATGCCCCAATGGCATCTAACAAGCCCGTTGGTCACATGTACATACATATATCAATAAAAAATCCAAAAACATTATCAAAATATCAAAAATACAAAAATATTGCATTTCATTACATTGCATACCATTGCATTATATCATCAATTGCATTAGGTATACTCATCATTGCACTTTGCATTTTAGAGTTGCTCATACATGTCTAGCACTAAGATTGTACACTAGTCATCATTCAAAATCTATGTTGTTCAAGTCATCATTCACATCATTTCATATTTCACATATCATTTCCACTTACATTTCCCACTTTTTCATATTTGTGTCCATTCCCTTCACCTAGCCATTTGTTCTAGAATGTCATTAGGGTTTTTGGTCACTCAGCCATCTCTAGTTTTCTTTTCAGATTTTGTAGAAAGCTATCATGATTTTTAGGAGGTAGAGTCTTGCTTAGATTGTACCTTGTATACATCAAAATCCCAACACATCTTTCACATTAATAATCCAAGTTTTGCACAAGGAAATATGAAACCTACAAAGTGGTCTAGGTTACCTTAAGTGAAAATTCTATCCTACTCATCCCCCTATGTGGATGGTTCAAGAATACTGAGAATTGGCAAAAGGACAAGCTCCTCCTTACCCAATTCCCCAAATCAAACAGTGGTTTTCACCACTATCAACAAAGCAAAATCCCAAAAGCAAAATACCAAAAGCAAAATAAATAGTGGTTATCACCACTCCCCAAATCCCTTGCTCAAAGAAAACAAAATACAAAATAAATAGTGATTATCATCACTACATATGAGCAAATATCCCTGAATTCAAATAAAAGAAAAGAAGGGAGTATTGAACTTGAATCCCTGGAATTCTCAACATTCAAAAAACCATTAGGTGATCCTCATTACAGGTTTGGTGGACAGCCTACTTGGCAATGGTGGTATCCTTACGCATGATGATATGTCTATCACATTAGCTTTTGCATGTGTGCAGACCAATGTTTGCATGTGGATGAGCTAGCTTTTGGTAGCCTATACTACCTAGTGGTCTAATCCAACTAAGTACAAAACCTAGGATCGTGCTACTCATGGGGTGATATTCAAGTACGGATGGGCTGCGTAATCCCATTTGACATTGGGGTAATCTTATGCTTATCACAAAATGAACTCACTTGCACACATAGGGATATTGAGTATCTTGGTCATCCTAGCAGATTCATACCTCGTCAAAAAGTCTTGCATGGTTAGTATATAATTTTGACCAATTGACTAGAGTGTTTGAGTCTCATGAAAACCTCAAAGACATCCTATAACATCCTCTTATTCATTCCATTTTATCACATTTATGTCAGTTTGCATTTTCATAAATCCATTACATAGTCTCATGACAACATTACACATGAATTGATGAATTCTATACAATCTATGGTGCTAACATAGTGTGTCATATAGTATATACATTTCATCATCTAGATCAATACATCATCCATCTCAATATGCATCCACACAAATACATATCATCAAATCAAATAAAATCACAACATATGCATACATGATAGACATCCACCATCATATCATAAAGCAAATAAACACATTGCATACATCTCATAAAGCAATAAACACATGATGATAAACCACATAAAAGCTCATATATATGTGTATATGTATGGGGTAAAAAGATACATCATACTGCCCGTAGGCTACAATAAAGTGAGTCCTCAGACTTCACAATGCTAAAACATCCAAAAATCCAAAAAGAGCCATCAGAGTCTCAATGACCATGGTCACGCAGGACCGGTACTACGACTCACACTCCCACCTATAGTCAGAGTCTATTGTGAACTCCCATGCCTGCTACCACCTACCCTATCAGCCCACCATCTAGATCTAGGCACCTCCATCCTAGCTGAAGACTACCCTATCCCACTTTACTGACTCTAGTGTGATCTACTCATAATTAAATCATCTGGTAGGTGCCCTCCAAGGCACACCACCTCATTCTCCAGCTCATATATGTAGGTCCACCCCTATCAATACCACACCTAGTAGGTCTCCACTATAGAATGGAGTTGTGTCACCTCCACCTAAAACCTAGCCACATCCTCACTACTGGATCCTCGCCCCCATATGGAAAGAACTCCCGCTCTATCCCATGTCGACCAACCAACCATCTCCCTCGCCTCACTCGATGAAGTTGCACCTCAGCCTCAGCCCATGCTGGGCAATCCTTATAGGATCTCTAGAACACATCAACTACTCTGAGTCCTACAAAATATTGGGTATAATGACCCACATTACCTACCCAATATTGACTCTATCCTACCTCCCGAGCCCCCTACCATAGGATCCCATAGCCAATCTCTCGGTCCTCCAACTCTACCCATGTCATCCATGGTAGTCCCTATAACCTATCCACCACTATATGCTGCCATACCCAAACATGCAGTAGAAATCTACACCCTAAGCCCTTCCACCTTCGAGAGTGGATCTCATACAACTCATCATATAGTTGTGCCAATAGTGTCGTCCCCCATGCCATCACTAGTGGTTGCTCCATAGTGCACCCTACCAAAGTAAACACTAACTCCAGAAGGTTCCAGGGAAACCTGACACCCGATGAGTCTAGTAGAAGCATATTAGAGATTAGTGTCATCAGTAGCACGTGCCTCACGCCTAGTACCCTGGCCTCATACCAATGCACCACAAGTATACCTCCATTGGAAGAGCCCCCTATCACCTCCTTCGTGGCCCTACCAAAGTACCTCTCCATAACTACGTCTCTCTGATCACGGTGAGTAGACTCAATCGATCATCCCTCTATAAAAATGCATAATATCTAATAGATATCCTCCAACATCACCATCATCTCCCCTATTAGTAGGTGGAAGGTGTTGGTGCATGGGTCCCATAGGTCAATAAGCATCGTCAAGTAAGCGTGGTCGCCCGACACAGGCTCTAACCGCGTCACCTGCTTGAGGCCAATGGCATCAAGCCACTCCCAAGTACATCCAATAAATAAGTCTCTCATGGTATCAAAGAGGGTCAGAACATGACATCGACTCTTCACCACCTGGAAGAGACAAGTCGATCAAAAACAGGCTCCAAATAGGCTTCAAAATGCCCCAAAAACACTCAAAAAGACAAAAAAGGGCCCTTTTTTAGGCCATTTTGTGGTCGTCCCACCCTAGTTGGCCCCAAAATTTGTGACCATCCCACCCTGGGATGGCCCCTAAATAGCTCAGGCTAGCCGTCCCACCCCAGGACGACCCCCAAACTAGGCAAAATTGGGCCTTCCAAGCCCTCAAAAATAGGTAAATAACAACAAATTAAAGCCCTAAAAAACAATAAAATCACATAAAAACACAAAAAAAGCATAAAAAATTATAGGGTATCCCTAATAAGGTTTAATTACCGAGAATTTAGTGTGCTCTATCAAAAAGCAAAAATAAGCCATAATTTCAATTTTAATTTCAAGCGTAGTGCAGTAAGAAATCCAAATTCTTACCCGTCTCGCACCGGCTCCGTCGCTGGATGAGTCTACACACTGGCTCATGGTGATTGTAGGATGATTTTGGTAGAGCTACGATACTCAGAATATTTCTCCTCCTCCTCACCTCTCAAGCTACAAAGTTGCAAATGCACAAATGAGCCCAAATGACCCATTTTTGGCTTAAATAACCCTCCTAGGGCCCTGACCATCCTGGGGTGATCCAAGTGGCTGATTGGCTGGATTTACCACCTAGTGATGGTCATGAAACATGCCACCATCCCACCCTAGGATGGCCACAAAAAAATTGCACAAAAATAGCTTAAAATGCACCAAAAAGGGTCCAAAACCCACCAAAAATAGCTCAAATTTGGTCAAATTTCACATAGGATCAAAAGGAATCTAAATTTCTCATGGAGAAGTGGAAAATTATTTACTTCACACCCTAAGAAGGCCATTGTAGCTGGACCACCCCATGGGAATGAATTTTTCAGCTCCTTTCTTCCATACAACATCAGCAAAATCACCCACATTCCTCTTAGAAATGCTCCATTTTTCAATGAGTAAAATCAGAGGAAACCCTAACAAAGTCATATGTGTCAAGTGAATCATCACTTTTATCATTGGTCACTCCCTCATTGAATCATCACTTGAGGGGGTAGTCATACTTAGCACATTCATAATCACAATCAACAATCACACACTCAATCATGCGAATTGCGTTCGTTCAACGAATCTTTGACAAAGACAATCACACCTGCTTGGGGCAGCAAACAAGCACAAATTAAATAAATTCTTGGCATTCTAAGAGCATGAAGGATCATACACCTCACACCTTCATGACTGAACAATGTCCAAGATCAAGCCAACCTTACCCAAAAGGTTGTACTTGAAGCAAGTTCCTTAGCTCGTTAGAAGCAAGGATTCAAGAACGCATGCTCTTTCCATGATTGGGGCATCAAAATTTGGTTAGGTTACTGAATAACCCTAATAATTTAGCATTTTAGTCATCTATTTTTTCTCAACATTGTGCTGCACACAATGCATCTCAAAAAGGGGCATCTGTAGACACTAAAATCTGGTCAATCCGATTAGGCAATCAGAAGCACTGGTTAATTGACACCATATGGCCCCCTTGGGCAACCCTCAGAGGTTTACTAGTGGTCCTAACCACTATTGGGAGGCCCTACCCCACTTTTGGGAGCTTTTGGGCCACATAGGCATGATCACCCCACCCCGGGATGGTCATAGTTTGTGGTCATCCTACCCCAAGACGGTCACAAACTGGCCGTCCTAGGGTGGGACGACCACAAGCTTTGACTTCCAAAAAGTCAAATCTGGACAAATGGCACCCATAAATTGCCATTTTCCCTACCTATTTGGCCATGCAAGGCCTGAGGATGTAGAATTCCATGACATGCTGCATGTAAGAGGCCAAATAGGGAGATTCTCTTCCCCCTCCAATGCATGCCACCTTGTTGGCCAAATGGCGCCTCTTGCCCTGCATGCCCTCGCATGCCTTCTTGCCCAAAGGCCTCCTTTGGCTATAAAGTGGATTAGTTTTCCACACAAGATATAGAGAGGATTTTTGAGACATAGCAACGGAGTGCTACCAAGATTTCCCCTCACCCTTTTGTGCCCCTTTTCCCTCGAAATATCTACCTAGCGAAGGAGGTTTGCGAGTGAACTAGGAGGCGCGATCTGCTTACAAAACCAAACCATATGAGTGATTTTTACCACCAAATTTAATGAAAAAACTATTTAGGAGGTCCCTAACCAATTCACAGAGGAATTGGTGATAAAATAAGTGCAAAACTGGTGGTCGTCCCACCCCAAGATGGTCCCCAGTTTGTGATAGTCCCAACCATCCCACCCCAGGATGGTGGCTTATCTATGCATGATTTCTTTACTATTATTTTTTATTTAGATTCTATATTATCATATGATGCTACTGTCCAAATTTCATGCATTTTGGAGCTATATTGAGTGAGATATCACATTTTTAGTGTTTTGTAGGGTCTTATGTAGGTCTACGGAGGTCATCTGGAGAAGCACCTAAAAATGTTATTTATTTTGCAAATATGACCATATGGGTTGTTTTTAAATATCCTTTTATGTATTCTTTCCAAGTTTCATGTGTTTTGGATATGTTTAGGGGTAGAAATTGCTTGCTTTGGGTTTTGTAGTTTGAAAGGTCTACTACAATTACGCCATGCCATCGGATGCAATTTCGGTTCTTTTTTTGGTGATATCTTCCCAAAACCTTCTATTTTACATCCCTCTATAATTTCAAGTCATTTGGAGTTGATTTGGTATAATATCCATGCATATTCTCATTACTAGTCTTTTGGTGCCTGTGGGGATTGCATGTTTTTCATCATACACACTTGCTATTTGACATTTATGATTTCCTTGTGTGTAGGTGCAGGTTTCTATAGCACATTAGGAAGGATAAAAATACCTCAAGATCAAATATACAAGCGGTGGCAGCATTAGCCCACCCACCTCGATTGTGGGTACGAGGAAAGACATTGGAAGTGCACCGAGTTACTTGAAGGATTTGATCCTTGGGCACCCAAAATTTGTAACAATTGTATCATATTTGAGCCCTCAAGGGGACTTCTATGTAACCTTGGATTTTATCCACCAAATTAATAATAAATAGACTCACTTTACTTCATTTCTTGCTATTTGGTATTTCTTCCATTTTACTTGCATGCTTCCGATTTGATGCTCATGAGACATAGGAGATAGATGCATATTTTTCCTCTTCATTAGGTGCACAATTTTCCCCTAATTCACTATATCATCACCTATTTTATGCCCTTCTACATAAACCCATTTTTCAGGGGAAATAATCTTGTGCAAAAGAGGCTTCAACCTTTCTACCATGATCTTAGTAATGATTTTGAGAAGAACATTACATAAAACAATATGTCTAAAAGTTGAGATATGTTCAGCCTCTTGAGCTTTTGGAACAAGAGTAATATAAGTTTTATTGATAACCTTCAATATTTATTTGGATTTCCTAGCTTCTTCCACCACCTATAATAAATTTGCATGAAGGATATCCCAAAACTCTTGGTAAAACTCAATGGGAAAACCATCAGGACATTGGGTTTTCACTTTTTACATTTTAAAAACTACCTATTGAAGCTAATTGATAGTAATAGGAGCAGTCAAAATAGAGTTCTCCTCAGAAGTGATAAGAGAAGAGATTGCTTGAAGAACATTTTGTTGAGAAGCTGAGTCAAGAGGAGTAGCAGTAAAAATATTGGAAAAGTAATTGACAATAATAGATTTCATGCCATCCCAAGTGTAGACAACATATCTAGAAACTAATTTTAGGGAAGAAATAAAGTTGTGAGATATTCAAGCTAGAAGAAATTTGTCTTTCAAAAACATTCTTTGAGCCATTGATTTCTAGATTTTACTTCCATAATGGTTCTTATCTTTTTTCCATTCCTCTAACTGAGCTATGAGTTTAATTTCATTTGCACTTGTACTCTCTGTGAGGCCATCTAAACAAATTTTCTTATTCAAATTTTCAATATGAGCAATAACTTCATGTTTTTTTATGAACATCCCCAAACTCCTTCCAGTTCCAAGTCTTGATTTTGGATTTAATGTATTATAATCTTTTGGTAAAACAAAAATTTTTAGTCCCATACCTAGGTTTACCTTCCTTCCACCATTGTTGCACTTGAGGTTTAAAGGAACTATCTCTAAACCACATTAACTAAAATTGAAAAGGAGAGAAACATTTGTTTTCCACATTTCCACCATGACAGGCCAGTGATCCGAACCAACATTGTTAAGAGTCTTCACTTTAGGAATGTGACCATGGATTAAGAAATTGTTAGAGAGCAAGAACCTATCTAATATCTCCATTATACAAGCTAAGCCTTACCTTATGTTAGACCAAGTCATAAGGGCATTATCTGGTTGGATGTCCACAAGATGGAGGTTTGTAATATATTCACTCATGAGGTCAGTGCTCCTGTCCAAATTTTTATTTCCCTCCATTTTCTCATCTAGATAGAGGATGGTATTGAAATATACTTCGATAAAGATCCAAGCTTCAAGAAAAAGAGAGATAATATATGTAATATTCTTCCATTGTCTTATTTTTTCCTCCAAATTAGTCGGAGCATAAACAATAGTGGGGAGCATAATTTGGTTGGAATGTCCAATGTCTGCTTTGAATAGCTATAGCTAAAAGAACCTAACAACAAACCAGTGAATAACTACATATTTTTGGTCCCAAAGGCAAGTAATGCCACCAAAAGTCCCATGGGAACTGAGGGAAACCACTTTTCTAGCTGGCTAAATTTTACTAGGAATTGATTCCATATCCTCTATTGACATCTTCGTTTCTTGAAAGAAAACAAGATATGGATGATTTATCTGAATCATTCTTCTAATTTCATTTTGGTTTGAAAGACTCCCTTTGAGTCATAATATTCCAAGTGATGATCTTCATTAATACTAGGGCTAAAAATTTTGGGAAGGGAATTAATATTACCTTCCTCTACAAGATTTTCACCTTCTTTTACTATATGATATTGATTAGTCTTGCAACCTGCCTTTTGATTAGAATCCATCTTCAGTTTTTTTTTCCTTGTTTCTTGACTTACTCTAATTGAACCTGAGATGGCTTCTAGCCTTGAAGAATTCTTGTACATAGTAAAAATGTTACTAAAAGGTTCAACCGAGTCTATATTGGGACCTGTATTATTTGAATTTTTAACATTTAAAAGATTATTTTTCTTGTGAATATTTTCTCCCTTTTTT
Source organism: Wollemia nobilis (assembly GCA_028583015.1). Lineage (NCBI taxonomy): Eukaryota > Viridiplantae > Streptophyta > Pinopsida > Araucariales > Araucariaceae > Wollemia > Wollemia nobilis. The sequence continues at coordinate 12,249,152 of JAQPPZ010017052.1, forward strand.
CTGTTGAAAATTTTTGATTTGTTGGTTTGTCTCTGAGTTCTTCCCTTTATATTTAAATTATGTTTCTAAGACTTTTGTTTCCATTATTTCATCTTCCTCACTTGGGACCTCATTTGTAGAAATAATTTCAAACACATTAGTAGATAACTTTGATTGATCCTTCATAACTGGTTTTTCTAAGTGTTCTTCTTCTTAGGCATTTGGAAACCTGCTGAATTTATATATTATTTCTTTTTATTTGGAATTTTATTTGGGCAAACACTAGCCAAATGACCATATTCATGGCAAATTCTACAATGAAAAGGAATATTACCATGGTCCACTACTTGCTCCCAAGTGTCCTCCCCAAATTGTAAAGTTATCTTTTTAGGTAGGGGTTTGTCAAAATCTATTAAAACACAAATCTGAACATAAATAATATGTTCAAATTTTTTAGTACAATCAACAGTCATCATAAATGTTCCTAAAGAGTTTTCAATTGAATAAAAAATAGTCAAATTCTAGAATTCAATTGGGAGGCCAAAGAGTCTAACCCACACAGGACCTGTAGAAGGCATCTCTTCTTCATATTTAAATTTAGAATGCCAGGGCTTCATGAAAATCCCTACACTTCCAAAGAACTAGGGACCCCCTTGAAAAGTTTTCTCTCTATCTTCGTTATTAGCAAATAAAACAAGAAAATAACTATTTGGATAAATAGATATTTGTAACTCACATTTAGTTTTCTAGATTTTTTTAGCCCAGACTTTGAAAGCAAATAGGCTCGGATGAAAACCCACAAAATGACAAAATAGTCCTCTTTTTTCCAGATCTTTAATGCCACTCTGAATGTTGCCCATATCAAGCTTAACAATAGGAGTTCCATCAGCTGCTTTAAGACATCCTGACTCCATTTTCTTGGGATCAATCCTAGGCATTCTTAGAGGTTTACGAGAAGTCCTAATATTAATATTAGCATTAGTCTTATGTTGTCCACCAGGAAGGGCATCCCTAAAATTCATATTTGGGGCTGATTATTTGAAATTCTTACCCTTGACAGGGGTTTCCATAGTAGATTTATTTTGTGGGTGCATCTTAGTACCAGATTCACTTGAGATATGAGCCAGTTTTTGATCAGCTGTTTGAAACTTTTTGTGTGATCTCTTTAATCCATGCCCTAGACATTATGGAAATGTATGATTTTTACTTTTCTTTATTTGCAACAAATTGGAAGCCATTGTTACTCAAGTTCACAACATGAAGATATATTGAAAGAAAGATTTCTAACCCATCTTGGATACTTGCAATATTTCCTACTAAAATCTTGAGTAGAAACCACAAAAATATTGGCTGCTAGGGCCTGAAGGTCCCAAAAACCAACCTCTAGAGCTGCTTGAACTTAACTAAGATGAAACCCTCGCACAATAGCTTACCAAACATATTGTTCACACATAGAGATGTTCTAGGATTTATGTTTCTCCAAATGATCTAAAAATTTATGGATATGTTCTGGGGTTTGTCAGACATCTACCCTCAAAATTTTAGCTTAATTCGAGTCCGAATGAGTGAAATATGGCCGAAACAAGTTCACCAGTTTAGGCAGTCCTATGAAAACGTCCCTCACATTTTCTTCAAGAAATTCCCTATCTTCTAAGATTAGATGTTTATAGTCCACTTAAATAAGGTTGTATTTCATCAATTATTCCAAATTTTATTATCATAAGTGCTTTGGCTTCACCTTCTTCAAATCTTTGAATTTCTCTTACATCTTTAGTAGGTTTTATTTTGTTCCACTAACTATATCCCAAAGTTTTTCTACAACTAAAATTGATTTCATTTTGTTTTTCCATGAAGCAAAATTTGGTCCTTTCAAAAGTTGAGACTCAAAAAGGAAAAACTTGTTGTTAGACATAGTAGAACTCATTCAAAAAATCTTTTGTAGAAAACCTTATATCTCCTAGGTTTAAATAATTCAAAGTTTTTAGATTAATTCCTATGAAGTAGTAATCCTTATGTATCCCTAGTTTTAGAAACTAAAAATGAATTTTGTAAATATATGATTTTCCTAAGTTTTGGTGTTGAAAATATTTTATCTCCCAATTAAATAAAATTTTCAAAAACTAAAAAACAATGAATTTTTCATTTTTTCTCAAAAATAGAACTAAATTAAATATTCTTCAATAAACTTCAAATTTTAACACTTTGAAAAATAAATAAACTAGTGATATAATTTATCACTTTAAATTTGGTAATAAACTTTCAAACAATTTCTTATTACACCTAATCTTATAAGATAAACAAACTATTAAATATTACTTTAAATAACTTTAATCTATTATCCTTATCACTACAAATATAAATAAACTTAAATAAACCTTATTTCTATTACTATATACTTTATACTCCAAATTAATAAAAAAGGTTAATAATACAATGAACCTCTGCTATTGTGCGCAAGTCTCAATTTATTTCTCTACTTTGTATGGCCTTCATTTTGCTCCACACTTGGTTTGACCAAGCTTATCAGGTGTTGTTTGTCTTCTTCCACATGTACGCATGCATGACAAGAACAACCATTTCACTTGATATGATGTTTTTTTCTTAGACGAGTTTCTTAGGTAGGTGAATATAACTCTTTTTCAATTGGCGTTGTCGTCTACCTTTGAATTCCATCTAAATATGAATGCGTTACACTGCTTAGTTTGGCTCTTATTCTTAATGATTTTTGTTGTAACACTCAAAGCATTACTTTCACTTTACTTATAAATATTGTCTATACCTATTATGTTTGGGGTGATTAGGATCTAGGGTGTGGATCTCAAGCAAATTTAAAGCCTTAGCCTCGCTTAGGTGGTTGAAAAGAGATACCAAAGATTCAGTCAATGGTGTGTAGTCACAAGGTGGGTGACATTGTTTATCCATGCCCTAATTCCTATTGCACTAGTTGCAGTGCATAGGGGGAGGTTTAGCCTAATAATTATATGGTTGTTGGCTCTTATTTGCCTAAGGAATATTTAACACGCACTAGTTGATAGGTGTAGGTTTGCCCTGATATGATTGATTTCATGTATTTTTGTTATTCCATTCCTTTTTTGTACAGAGCTTTAGATATCCTTATTGTAATTTGATGTCTTCGATAACTTTGGCTTGCGCCAAAGCCTCCTTGAATGTTGTGTACTACTATAGCTGAAGCAGAATTGATATAGGTTTCATACAATTTTTCATAAAAATTCAAGTAAGTTTAGTTGTGGGAATGGAGAATGATAGTTTTACCATTAGTTTTATTCATATATTCTCATGATCCAACATTGGCTCATCATTGTATTATCATAAATTAGCCAGGTCAGATAGATTATATTTCTTCTTATCATCAAATGAAAAGCGTTAAAGAAATAATTCACAAGCTACTCAAAGTTGGTGATGTTGTGCCTTGGTAATTGATTATACCATTCAATGGCTACACCTGAAAGGGTAATCATGAATGTTCTTAATAACAAGGTATCATTGTGTTGTAGTTGTAAACACAAATTCATAAATCTTGTTACGTGTTCTTGCGCATCTTCATCACCCTTGAACTTATCCAATCTAGGTATTTCAAAATATTTGGGATAAGCTAGACTTGGTATGGATGGACACAAGGGTTGATTGTGGATCTTGCTCAAGGTGGGCTTTTGACCAACTATATCTTGTTTTTCAAGAGATTTGATGCTCTTTGTAAGCACTTTAAAATTATGATAAGAGATGATTTCTTCCTCCCAAAGGGATCTTCGGGGAATATGGGTGGTAGGTTCCTTTGATTTCAAGATGGTCAATTTTATTCATTGGCCACATCTATAGAGGATGGTTTAGGATACTGTTGATCTTGATAATCTAGCTTTGATTCTTGGTACTAATCATATTCAATATGATTTTGTGCTTGGAACTGTTATTGTCTAGATGTATGTTATGATGTGTGGTAAGTTTTATTATCCACTTGTCTAGTGCACAGCTCAGGGTGAGAGATAGTACATCTCTCATTAGGTCACTATCTATACTCACTATTTTGAGGTAGATCAGATTGATCTAATCTGTTCGATCGTTCTTCATGCTCCTTTTGATCAAGGATGCATTGTTCTTCTTGGCAGTGTTTGTACAAACATCGAAAAAGCAACCTTTGTCATTTTATGTCTTCTCATTCTAAATTATCTAAGCTCTCATACTCCATACACAAATCCTCTAATTTATATTGGAGTATTTATTATCTCTAAAGTGTGTTAGACCTATATGATCGATTTGATGAGTTTTCTATGTATTGTCTATGGCTTCACAACTTCGTGCAAGGGGTTTTTTTTACCTTGAATTGTGCAACAAGGTTGGAAACTCTCTTCTCTTGATTAATCAAGATTACATTGATATTAATCTCTTCCCTAGGGGTATGATCCTCTTGTAAGGATGTTGTGGGGGTGTTGTGTGTTCACCTAGAACACTCACCATGGGTAAATATAGGATGCAACCAGGTTTCAGTTCCTTCTTCCATGATGTATTCCTTAGCAGACCTAGTGGATCCCCAAGGAGTACGATCATGATATATGCTTCCATGCTCAAATGTGCTATGTTGTGATCTTCCAACACCCTGATCTAAGAAGTCAAGGTGATGGGTCTTCCAAGGTTGGGCAAGAGGTATACCTCTTGCACCAATACTATGGTAGGATAAATGACACCCTCCATATTCAAAAGGATTTTTCATAATTATGGGCATGCGAATGGTCACAATCACTTTCTCTCACCCCTTATTGGGAGGATTTGGTATCTCAATGTGATGAGATGAAGTAGACCTAAAAATATTCTTATCTGGATCACAAGAAGATCTAGTTTTAGTTCTCCTAGGCAGAGTTTCTTGGTGAGATCCACTACGAGTGGTGTTGTCTCCTTTGAGACTACCAAAAATTCATTCAGGTATTTTATGGGCAGGTGTGTTGCCTCTAGGGCAATTGGGTCCCTCTAGTGCATTGGGTGCCACCTTAGTCATGGGAAAAGGGTAGCCTTGTGTAGTGACCATAACCTTATGAATTATCTCTTGTGTAAATTTTAAGATATAAAAAAAGTAAACAAGGTGTTTATCTCTTTTAAGTTTTTCTTGTGTTCCTAAAACTTATTTTGTGTGTTATGGTTTATTGTGAATACAATCCAAACTTTTATTGTGTCTAAAGTAGTTGATGATACTCTTGATTTGTTTAAGTTTTTCACTTGTATACTCACACACCATAATATGGGGATGAAATCCATACTTGATGAGGTAGCATAGGTACTACCAATCCTCATCAAGCACACCGTGGTTAGTGATACACCCTCCAAAAAGGAGTGCATGCAATTTTCCATGAATAGTATAGTTGTTGGATCGGCCTTGGCCACGGATGGAGGTGAAAAGTTCAATATATAAGCCAACCAAGTGGTAATGACTTCCACCATTGGTCTTGATCAGTTGGTTGGATGTGAGAGCCAAATGCAACTGATGTTTATACTTGAAATGTGGTGTGTGATTATTCATTTTAATTCAAGCATAAAGTAAAATGCATCAATGAACATACAATAATATTTTCACTACATGAAAATAAAATATGTTTTATATTCAAAAATACAATATGAAAAGATGTTTAATATTCATTAATGTAATGCAAATTAAAATGATTTATCCTTTGAGTAGAATTCAAGCATACACACCTAATAACCAATTTAAATAGTGGTCACTCCTGTGAACAACAGGCAATAGACTTAGTCGTTGTACATAGTAGTAGTTAGAATTCTAGCTGCTGGTAGTAGTGGTCGTTGTTCTCAACAATGGCTAGTAGTAAACACAAGGGTTTCTAAAAATTTACCCTTAAAATTTCCCTATGTGTTGTAATTAATCCTAAATTTGATTTTTAGAAACACATAGAAGAAACAAAATAGAAAAATATAGAGATAATCACTTACCAATGCTTCCTCATCCAAAGAAGAAATAGACTATAAACTACTTTTACTGTATTTTCCCCTAGTTATTGTAAATCAGAGTGGATGTGATGCTAGCTGTTGGAGTTGATGGTGACTAATACTGCTAGCCACTATCGCTTAGAGCGACTGTATCTGTATTAATAAAAAAGATAGAGTTATCAGTTAACAACAAAAAATTAGGGCATTTCCACCATGATCACCACTTGTAAAGCTCTAGAAAGCATACATCTAAGCTAATTGTAACATGATAACAAATTTAAATCAATGAAACATGTATAACCAAATGTGTAGACACCAAAATCTAGCCACTTGTCCTTCATCCATGCTTTCCTACCATTTCCACCATCAAAACATAGTCATTTGCCCTCCAAACTAGCTTTCTCACCATTTTCACCTATTATTTTATATATATATATATATATATATATATATATATATATATATATATATATATATATTTAAATAATAATATTTTATATATAATATTTTATATATTTAATAAATATATATTTATATAAATAAATTAATCCTAGCCATCCAATTTCATTTAATCCTATCCGTCCATCCACATCAATCCGTGCCACACCCTAAATTTAATATCTACCCTTAGATGTGCTTTAATCTCAGCCACACGATTAGTATCTTTGAAACCCTAGCATACCCTAGGTTAGATTATAAATAGGAGCCATTTTTATGGCTCAACCCCTGAGTCCCTTAAGTGCCTTAAGTATTTTTCAGAGTTTTTGAAATCCTTGAGTTCCTAAATTCTTGAGTCTCCAACAAAATTCTTTTATACCCTAATCCCATTCCATCCACTAGATTCCCTGCTCCCTCGCTCGCCATCGCCACTGCCACATACCATGCCCTCACACGATATGCTTTTGCAAAATTCTTCATCATCCACTAAGTGTCTTTGGGTGCTTTCTATCATTGCCAGACACCTCTGGGCACATCCCTACCAGGCCCGTGCACCCACAAGCATTTTCTACATCTACTAGGCATCTGCAGGTATTTTACGTAAGCCCTTCTAAAAGCCTCCTACCTTCGAGCGATGCTAGGGCACACCTTTGTCATCAACCTGCAACAAATCCAGTTATCAAAGGACAACCAACAAGGAGCAAGGTAAATTATTTTCTATTTTGTTAATTTCAATATATCTTTATTTGCTTACAGTAGTGTTGCATGATAGTTAGGGTTTTTATTAATTTTTGAGGGTCTCACGTAGTGGAGCCCTCTCAGTTATTACTAACTCATTTCTTTCATCTTATGTGTGCGGATCTGGAGATTCATCAGCATTGGAAAACTATTTAAGCTAGAGTGTCCTGACTCAATGGATATCTAAAGCCCACTCAACTCTATTGGGAGTAAGAATGAGTTTTATAGATACCTAAAGCATTGCTAGATAGGGTTTTGGAGAACCCTAGCATTATTATATTTATTGTATCTAAATAAACTATGTAAAATCCCTATTCGGGGTCACATTTGATTTTACTTAGATCCCCCAGCAATAGTAATAGCATATCTATTTTATTGTGCAATTTCTTGTGTTATGTGGTTTATTCATTTTTAGTTAGTTATATCTGGTGTTTCATTTTTGTCTTCACAAAATGAATTGACAAAAAGAAATGCATTCTTTGTATTAATCAATTTGAAAGCTTGGTTACATATTTGTCCCTCTTAGGGATACCAAATTTGATACATGATTACAATCATTTTGAGCCCCAAAACGGGGTGATGTATTTTACAAGCTCTCTATATCTCCACCAATTTGATTATGGAGGATTTATCAAGCCACCTCCACTTATTTATGTCAAGATCTTGAATATTGATGATATTTGATCCTTGAATGTCCTTGTTACCTACACACAAAGAAACTAAAATTGATCAATAGCATTGTAAGCCTCTCGAAATGAGGCTAGTTTCTTGAAATATGTAAATAAAGAAAGAAATGCATGAAATTATGTAAAGGAGTACAAAGATGCTTACAAAAATAGAAATGAACCATGCAAATGTATTAAAGACAACTAATATATGTTAGATAAAGCAAATTAAATGAAAAGAATCGAGAATTTATTGACTAAATACAAAAAATATCAAACCAGACCCTAGTCGCTATCAATCAGAGTAGTTGGCTTTGCTAGCCGTTATCAATATTGGTGTCTGCGCCTACGGGACATGTTGTGAATCCTTCACAATGGCCCCATAATTGGGGACCCACTTGAATTTTGAAAATTGTTTAAATCTATGCATTTGCTCGTTGTTGATTGTCTTCATCATTTGGTGTTGAAAAAATTGATCTCTAGGAATGTTGTATTATGGTTGGTTTCACTGGCGGATTTTATTTCATGTTAAAATGGTATTTTCTTGTTTGGTGTTTGTTGGCATTTTTGCCACGTTGTTTTTGTTGTTACTGTTCATGCAAGAGAATGCACAAGTTGTAGAGATACTAACTCCTCTGTTTGTCCCTCCAAATACTTCGAAAGGGAAAATGCAAGAATCTCTACATTTTTTGTGTTAGAGCAAAGTAAGGGTAAGATGTCGTGATATCGCTACATGTCGCGATATCATGACCTGTTGCAGTTTTGCGCGTCTGATGAAGAAAAGAGCTAAGTATAGAAAATGTCGTGATATCGCGACATGTCGCATTTTCATGACCTGTCACATTTTTGCGACTAAAAGCAGCCAAAGGAAGCAAGGGAGTAAAAATGTCGTGATATCACGACATGTTGGATTTTCGTGACTTGCAGTGGGAACAAAGCATAGTTATAAGAAACTATCGCGATATTGCGACATACAACAGCAAAGGGGAATGTCGGGGAAAAATGTTGTGATATCACGACATGTCGCATTTTTGTGGAAGGGCTAAAGATAAACACAAGGCAGGAGAACAAATCCAAGCAAGAGAAACATGTCGCGATATCATGACAAGAAGTGGCAACGAAGGAGAAGATAGAAAATGTCACGATTTCATGACATGTTGGGGCGGAAGGGCAAAGCATGAAGAAATGTCATGATTTCGTGACATGTCACGTTTTCATGAGGAGAAAGTGCGGAAGCAGCCAGATAGTACGAAATGTCACGATTTCGCGACATGTCGAATTTTCGTGAGGCAAAAGTGGAAACAAGGGGAAGATAGAAATATGTCATGATTTCGTGACCTATTGAAGACAAAAGAACAAAACAAAGAAAACATCGTGATATAGCGACATGTCACATTTTCATGACCTATCGTGTTTTTGCGATGTAAAAGCGAGAAAAACAGTGCCAAGTACGAAATGTCATGATTTCGTGACATGTCCCATTTTTGCCACTTGCAAGAAGATGAAAGCCAAGAAAGAGAAGGATGTCGCGATTTCGCGACATGGTGCGTTTTCACGGGTATAAAGCAGAAAAGGAGCCAAGAGGGAGAAATGTCACGATTTCGTGACATGTCGTGATGAGAGAGCTGAACGAAGAGAAGATGTCGTGATTTCATGACATGTCGCATTTTCACGACTGGTGGCAAGAAGAGAAAGTAGTAGGTTGAAAATGTCGCGATATCACGACATGTTGCATTTTCGTGACCTATCACATTTTCACGACAGAAGCAATAACAAAGGCCCGATACAATCTGTCCGCATTTTCCTTCAAAACTGCATAGGAGAACGTGAGGAGAAGATAAGGATCAAACGAAGTAATGTTTTAAAAGCTCTCCAACTAATTTTGAGATCGTGGTCAAAGAGGCTCCAAGATTAAATGTTGTTGTTTACCTATGTGCGCAAGATGGAAGAACATGAGGCAGTTTTTGAAGCCACCAAAATTAAAGATGCCTCCAGTATTAAAAGCTCTTATTCATGATCTCCTAACAACTTCAAGCATGCTCTGAGAATAGCCATTTAATGAAGAAATATGGTCCCTTGTTTCTGTTCTATTTTCAGTTTTGATCCATAAAAATAGGGAGCGTGATTTCTCTAAGGGGGATTGTTTCTCTTTTCAAGTGCATATTTTGCGGATCTCCTCTTCAAAATCTGTTTTATGTATTAAATGTTGTAATTCGAAAGGAAGAGGGAAGACCTCTATAAATACCAATGTAAAATCTCAAGCATGAGGAGGACCTTTTTGCAAAAATTGAAGCAGAAATCCTAGATGCATTTTGCTCTATTCTTAGTGTCTTTTGAGTCGGTGATCCAAACTGTTGTTCATGTTTTGCTTTCTGTGTGATTTACTTCTGTTTAGTCCAGTGTTAAAATATAAGTTGAATTCTGTTGTTCTGAATTTGGCTGTATTTTCATTTGAACATTTGAAGTATAATTGAAGGCAAACTTATGGCTAATGCTTGATCCAATTTCTGTATGTGCATTCTAAGAATCAGTTGCCGCTTATCTTAGAGATTTGGTTTGAGATTATTTGCTATCTGAGGTTGTTCTCCCTATCAACTGTCGGCTTCGGCCATATTTCCATCTCTTTCTATTATTTCCCTTTCTTTCTATATTTTCCATTTCTTTCCCGCACCTTTATCTTCAAACAAGTTTAGATTAGTTTGGGAGCCAGCCCTCTCTAGAGATTGGCCCGGGAGACTTCTCTTTCTCTTGGCCTTTCAATTTTGGCCGGGTCTAGGGTGCATTTTATATGACTAGGCGGATTCGTGACCAAAAATTTTTGGCACGCCCGGTGGGACAGACTGTTTCTGTCTCAATAAGATCCATAATCGGGGACTCATAAGTCCCATTTTTTGACACCCGGAGGAATCAAGATTTTGATGAACTGTCTTGACCTCAAAGCGGAGATTGTAAGTTCATCTGGTGACTCTGCTAAAGGTGACTGTATAGTACCTAGAAATCTCCAATCCTGAAGCTGGTGAAAATATTTGCATCTTTGCTTCATGATCACGAGATCAAGTGCCAAAGAATCAGAAGATACAGTCGAATTCTTCGAGATCGATGTTCAAAACTGGAGGGAGTGCTCAAGATTGGTAAGTCCTATGAACCCGTCATTTGCTATTTCTTCACAGGAAACGGGTCAGTTTGTGCCATCTCTGACTCCTCCCAGTACTGCTACGAGCTTGCTAGTAGATCCAAATCCTATAGTGCAAATGGCTAGTCAACAACCTCCTCCATGTCGAATTCCTGCTTGGAACTATTCGAGAGCGTTGGACCTACCTTTTCAAAATCTAGTTCCTACTATAGCAATAAAAGCCTTGCCTACATACGATGGGACTGGAAAGACAATGTACGAGCATGTGTCAGATGTGGCAACCTTGGCTTCAATTCATAATATTACAGATGAAGATGTCATGATCAAATTGCTCGTCCTGTCACTTCGAGGTAAGTTGTTGTGCTGGTATAGATCCTTGTCTCCCAACTCCATAAATTCATGGGATCAATTAGCAGAGATGCTAATCCAAGGGTTCAATGAGCAAGCAGACCCATTTTATTTATTGCATCAATTTAATAATATCAAGAGGCATCCTCAAGAGGAGATAGTGGATTTCAATGTTAGGTTTGCCCAAACTTGGCAGAGAGTTCCTGATGGTCTTCGCCCTACTCATGACCAAGCAACATTGTACTTTCTTAGGGATTTCCATTCAGATATTGGTATGAACATTAGGATGTCCAATGTTCAAACCTTTCCTGCACTATATGCCCAGGCATAGAAGGTTGAGGCCGATCTGATTGCCGTTGGGAAATTGCCTTCGAAAATGACTATGCCTATTTTTCTTGAGCTCCCACAATACCAACATACAGGTGTAGCCCCTACATCTTACACTGCTCCATCCATATACCCTTCATCTTCATGGAATCCTCCCATACCTTCGGTACCTATGATTCCCATTCCATAGATAACCTCTCCACTTCCAACTCCTACATTACCTTCTCCACTAGTTCCATTACCTCTACCTGCACCGCCTGTGTCCTCAAGCCCAGATCCTCAATTGGCTATTTTGCAAGAAATTCAGTCGGCCATGAGAGCTCTCACTAACAAGGTGACATCTATGGAATGGAGAGAGGTGGAAAGGAACTCTCAACCATGAAGATTTATTTTGGCAGTAACTAGAGAGCAAGTTGCTCCTAGCAAGGCTATGGAGAAAGTACCTGAGAGGAACTCAACGATCTTGGTAAGTGAAGAGGCTGGCCCTTCTAAAGTTTCACATGAGCCTTCTTACTGGTGTTCTTCATGCAATGACCCACATGATGAGTCCACTTGCATGGTCCACCAAAATTATTTGCAAGTTCTTATGGGGAGCCGTGTAAACATGATTCGAGAGGTGGATCATAATTCTGCAATGTCTCCTGAGGAATACATGGCAGTCTTGACACGCAGTGGCAAGAAACCAATGTTGGTAGATCCAGCTAAGATGGAGCCATTGAAAGTGCCTCCTGCACAAGCAACAAAGCAACAAATACCTGCAAAGACTCATGATCCTCCAGCTCCACAACAAGACCCACCTATTTTGCCAAAGGATCCGCTTCCACCACAAGCAAAAGAGAAGTTGCAAGCTAAGGCTTCTACTTCCCAACCGTAAGCGAAAACAAAGGAACAAGCTAGAGAGATGTTGCGGTATCCATCATTGACTAAACGGCAGTGAGTGGAGGCCACCCAACAATATAGAAGCAGATTTGAATCTGCCAGTGGAGGGAAAGAGCCGATCTCGATGGAGTACAACATCGTTGAAGAACTCAAAAGGATACCAACTAAAGTAAGTCTGTATGACACCTTGTAGCTACCTGGATAGGTAAATCTCTTACAGGAATCCCTCAAGTACACACAAAGTAAGGGGAAGGCTCCAACCAAGGTAGTTATGTCTCAAACTCTGACCTCTTCAGTCACAGGAAAAAATAGACCACCACCTTTTTATCTTTCATTAAGAATGGAGGGACATGTGGTGCATAATTGCCTCATTGACTCAGGAGCAGCTACTACTGTCATGCCGAAGGCAGTATGTGATGTCATAGGCATGGAATATACAAGGACTAGCATGGGATTTTTGTAGCTAGATGGTACCTCAGTAAAGATGGTGGGTGTAATTAAGGATGTTCCTATATCCCTGCATGCCATGCCTCAGATTACTGTGATCTAGGAGATCATAGTAGTGGACCTGGAGCCATGTTTTGGTATGTGTCTCTCCCGAGAGTTCATGGCCAAACTCAGGGGTTACCTTTCTTTGGATTTTACTCATTTGGAGGTAATCCATAAAGGTAAAAAGGTGAAGATTTTCAATGAAAAGCCTTCCACATTTCATGTGGAAAGACTAGATGAAATGGACAGGTTAGCAAATTCAGTGCACATGATGACTGAAGACTTTGGTGAGCTTGACTTAATGGAAGAAGTTTTGGAAGAGCTCTGCCTAGAAAATGAATTTTCCATGGCCAATTTCAACGCCATGATAGAAACTGACTTGGGGTGTTATTCCATTCTCAAGCCTGAATAGGCTCAAGAAAAGAATGATGAAAGTCGAGACCAGCTCTATTTCGATGGAGCACGATGTAGAAATGGTGTTGGAGCTGGGATTGTTCTAGTATTACCTTCTGGAATGCAATGATCCTATTCATATCATTTGACCTGGAGCTGCACAAATAATACAACAGAATATGAGGCTTTATGCCTAGGTCTCAAGAAGGCTGAGAAACTTGGAGCGCGACAGTTGCAAATCTTTGGTGACTTCGAGCTGATTATCAATCAGGAGACCAATAAGTGTGTGTTCAAGGTCTAGGATCCAGGAGATCATAGAGCCATGTTTTGGTATGTGTCTCTCCCGAGAGTTCACGGCTAAACTCGGGGGTTACCTTGTAAATAAAATAAAAAAAGAAAAAAAAAGAAGAAAAAAAGAAAAAAAATTTTTTTGTCAACTTCGGCTCCTTTTGCACACGAGCCCGTAGGTATGTTTATTTCTCTTTCTTTTTTTTTTCCTTCCTAGCAGTTAGTGGCTTCCATCTACTTCTTTCTTCCACTTCCTTACTTCATTCCCTTCCTCTCCTACTCCTTCTGCAAATAATCAAGCCACTACTATTGTTTCTACTCCCCTCTCTGATGTTCCCTTTTCTTCACTTCCCCTTTCTTCTAATTCTTTGTCTTTTGAGCACTTCTCCATAGTTCCTACCACCTCCTCCATTCCATTTATTTCCATTTCATTCTCTATTTTCATCAAATCCCAGCAGCTGGTAGCCCAACAACACCCTCTTCAGTTGTTGTATCTACCACTTCTACTCCTCCATTTTCCACCATTTCATCATTCCCCATTCCCGTTCCATGGCCTGCACATCTGCTGGTCATCACTCCATTCATTCTATATTTTCTTTTTTAATTCAGGTGCTTTTCACTACTGCCATGGAGATCTTTTCACAGCACCTGGTGATTACTCAGCTCAACCGAGCTAGGCAAAATGCAGTAGTTAAAGAAATAAGGGAAGTTCTGCTATTCCATAAATTTCTATTGAAGGTCCTATTTTGAGTGCCGAGCGCCAGCAAGAGCTTGTTGTAGGAGCCCGTAGAGACGTCCAACATCAACTAGCACTCACTTTTTCTACTCCTCCAACTTCTTGACTCTGTTGCCCAATGGATAAAGGCCTGAGGTTCATGCATACAGCAAAACTGTATACCCCGTGAGCCGCCAAGAATGTTGGCATTTTTGCCACATTGTTTTTGTTGTTACTGTTCATGCAAGAGAATGCACAAGTTGTAGAGATACTAACTCCTCTGTTTGTCCCTCCAAATACTTCGAAAGGGAAAATGCAAGAATCTCTACATTTTTTTGTGTTAGAGCAAAGTAAGGGTAAGATGTCATGATATCGCGACATGTCGCGATATCGCGACCTGTTGTAGTTTCATGGCATCCGATGAAGAAAAGATCTAAGTATAGAAAATGTCACGATATCGCGACATGTCGCATTTTCGTGACCTGTCACGTTTTCGTAGCTAAAAGCAGCCAAAGGAAGCAAGGGAGTAAAATTGTCACGATATCGTGACATGTCGCATTTTCGTGACTTGCAGTGGGAATAGAGCATAGTGATAAGAAACTATCGTGATATCGCGACATACAGCAGCAAAGGGGAACACCGAGGAAAAATGTCGTGATATCGTGACATGTCACGTTTTCACGGAAGGGCTGAAGATAAACACAAGGCGGGAGAATGAAGCCAAGCAAGAGAAACATGTCACGATATCGTGACAAGAAGTGGCAACGAAGGAGAAGATAGAAAATGTCATGATTTCGTGACATGTTGGGGCGAAAGGGCAAAGCGTGGAGAAATGTCGTGATTTCGTGACATGTCACGTTTTCGCGAGGAGAAAGTGCGGAAGCAGCCAGATAGTACGAAATGTCACGATTTCATGACATGTCAAATTTTCACGGGGCAAAAGTGGAAACAAGGGGAAGATAGAAACATGTCGTGATTTCGCGACCTGTTGAAGACAAAAGAACAAAATAGAGAAAACGTCGTGATATCGCGACATGTTGCATTTTCACGACCTGTCACATTTTTGCGGTGCAAAAATGAGAAAAACAGTGCCAAGTACGAAATGTCATGATTTCGTGACATGTCCCATTTTCGCCACTTGCAAGAAGATGAAAGCCAAGAAAGAGAAGGATGTCGCGATTTCGCGACATGGTGCGTTTTCGCGGGTATAAAGCAAAAAAGGAGCCAGGAGGAAGAAATGTCATGATTTCGTGACATGTCGTGATGAGAGAGCTGAACGAAGAGAAGATGTCACGATTTCACGACATGTCACATTTTCGCGACTGGTGGCAAGAAGAGAAAGCAGTAGGTTGAAAATGTCACGATATTGCGACATGTCGCATTTTCGCGACCTATCACATTTTCATGATAGAAGCAATAACAAAGGCCCGATACAGTCTATCCGCATTTTCCTTCAAAACTGCATAGGAGAACGTGAGGAGAAGATAAGGATCAAACGAAGTAATGTTTTAAAAGCTCTCCAACTAATTTTGAGATCGTGGTCAAAGAGGCTCCAAGATTAAATGTTGTTGTTTACCTATGTGCGCAATATGGAAGAACACGAGGCAGTTTTGAAGCCACCAAAATTAAAGATGCCTCCAATATTAAAAGCTCTTGTTCATGATCTCCTAACAACTTCAAGCTTATCCGAGAACGGCCATTTAATGAAGAAATATGGTCCCTTGTTTTCGTTCGATTTTCAGTTTTGATCCATAAAAATAGGGAACGTGTTTTCTCTAAGGGGGATTGTTTCTCTTTTCAAGTGCATATTTTGTGGATCTCCTCTTCAAAATCTGTTTTATGTATTAAATGTTGTAATTCGAAAGGAAGAGGGAAGGCCTCTATAAATACCAATGTAAAATCTCAAGCATGAGGAGGAGGACCTTTTTGCAAAAATTGAAGCAAAAATCCTAGATGCATTTTGCTCTATTCTTAGTGTCTTTTGAGTCGGTGATCCAAACTGTTGTTCATGTTTTGCTTTTTGTGTGATTTACTTCTGTTTAGTCCAGTGTTAAAATATAAGTTGAATTCTGCTGTTCTGAATTTGGCTATATTTTCATTTGAACATTTGAAGTATAATTGAAGGTGAACTTACGGCTAATGCTTGATCCAATTTTTGTATATGCATTCTAAGAATCAGTTGCCGCTTATCTTAGAGATCTAGTTTGAGATTATTTGCTATCTGAGGTTGTTCTCCCTATCAACTATCGGCTTTGGCCATATTTCCATCTCTTTCTGTTATTTCCCTTTCTTTCTGTATTTTCCATTTCTTTCCCGCACCTTTATCTTCAAACAAGTTTAGATTAGTTTGGGAGCCAGCCCTCTCTGGAGATTGGCCCGGGAGACTTCTCTTTCTCTCGGCCTTTCAATGTTGGCCGGGTCTAGGGCGCATTTTATATGACTAGGCGGATTCGTGACCAACAATGTTATTATGTTGTGTTTTGTCAAGTTTTATTTTATGTTGTGTTCTATTTGTTTATAGGTGTCTTTATGTTATTCTTTATTTTGTTATTCTTTTAGGTTGTATAAATATTGTTTGTGTTATGTTATTTTTATTATGTTAAAAGTTTAATGTTATAATGTTTTTATGGTTTTATTTTAAATTGTTCTTTTATGTTATAATGTGTGTTTTATTTTTGTAGTTGTTTTATGTTATGTTGTTTTAGTTTTATGTTGTCTTTAAATTATATGTTTGTTATTTAGTATATATTTTTGGTGTTATTTTAATATATTTTTATTTATTATGATGGTGTTCATAGAGGTTGCATTTTCATATGTTATGTTTAGTTATGTCTTGTTTTAAATTAATTAAATTATAAAGTTTTATAACTTTATAATTTAATATATTTAAAATTGTTATTTTATAAACTTGTTTTAAATTAATTAAATTATAAATTTTTATAACTTTATAATTTAATATAGTTAGAATGGTTATGTTATAAATATGTTTTAAATTAATTAAATTATAAATTTTTATAACTTTATAATTTAATTATATTTAAGAAGGTTATTTTATAAATGTTTTATATTCTAATTAATATTTGTCTTGTTGGCAGGATTATTAAAGTATGTTGAATAGAGGATGTGTTCGTGGGTTTCATGGGCATGTCTTAACTTTAATTTTCAAATGCCAATGAGGAGAAATATTAAATCCTTTGAAAAAGGTATTGGTGACATTAGGGTTTCATTAAGAATTCATTTTTACAACTATATGGAAACCATAATGGAACGGGAAAGAACCAACCATATAACGAATTATTCAAACTATAAATGGAGAATGAAAAGCCAAGAACAGGGTCAAAAATTTTGTAGAGCAGAGAAAGGATAAAGGATTCAAAAGAGCAAAGGCTAGAAACGAAAGAGGCTACAGTGATTTGGATTTACAAAGGATTCAAAGTTTTATTGTAAGATCTATTTATTATATCAAATCATTTTGATTCAAATATGCATGAATACGGTGTTTGAGTTTTGATTAAATAATTTGATATAGTTTTAAAAATTAAATTTCCATTGAATATTGCACAATTTTTATTGCTTTATTGTGTGATTTCTGGTGGGCATAAATCTGGTTTAGAGTCTTTGTGTTTTTCCATTCAAGATTTAATTTATTTCTTTGCTTTAAAATCCTTTTGAAATTTATTTCATATTAAATTTGCATATATTTATATTTAAAATTTATAACTAGGTTATAAATAAATTTATTATACAAATATTAAATTTAATTAATATTTGAATAAATAAATTTATCGAGGATAAATGACTATTTTGATTCTAACTTTAATTTCATAAAGTTGAGAATTCAAAATTGATATCTTTTCACATTAAATAGTTTGGGTTTATTTTAATCTGGTTTCAATTTATTTAAAGATCCAAACTTTATATTTGAGGCTCATATTTATTCTTAAATATTTAATTCAATAGATATTTAAGGGATAAATATTACGGGAAGGAAATTCCTATGAAATTTATTTGCATATCATAAGATTTAAAAGTTCATAAATAAGATTTACATTAAACCCTATTTTCATAATTATTAAAGGTTTCAAACCTTATAATTTGGGTTTAATCATTATTGCATTATGATTATTGGGATTCCAACTTTAATTTCATAAAGTTGAGAATTCATGATTAATATCTATTTACATTAAAGAGTTTGGTTTACCATAAATTTATTTCAAATTATCAAATGATCCAAACTTTACATTTAAGATTCATATTTATTCTCAAATATTTAAATTCAATAAATATTTGAGAAATAAATATTGTGGGAAGGATATTTTTATGAACTTTATTTTCATATCATAAAATTTAAAAGTTCATAGACAAGATTTATATTAAACCCTATTTTTTCATAATTATTAAGGTTCAAAACCTTATAATTTGGGTTTAATCATTATTACATTTGTTCATTCTTCAAATATTTCAATTTCAATTTCATATTTGGATGAGCAAATATTTACATTAAATAAAACCTTAAATTTTGAATATTATAAAGTTTAGACTTTATAAATGAAGGTTTATATTTAATCACTTTTATTAAAATTTCATAAACTTTGATTTTTATTAAAGTTGATTGAATTTTAATGTTAATTAAAATGCTAGATTAACATCTATTTCGAAGTCACTTGAAGCATTTTAATTAAAACATTGTTTTAAGGTTATAGAATAAATTTGCATAAGTTATTAAAATTAAACTCAAAAGGTAAATTTATCTATTATTGCTTAGAGAGAATTTTATTAAAAGATACTTACCACATGATGAATTTAAAGTTAATTACTTGATTCCCAGGTCCCTTGTTATCAGTTACTTGGAAACAATTGAGATTGTTCAAGCACTTATTTTAGCACATATGCATGATACATAAAAACATTAAGTGAGAACCTTGGAGAAATACCTTTTTCTTTGCAAGAGAGGATTGTGATCCTAATTGTCGGGTGATCTTTGTAATTGGACAAAATCACACCTCAATAGGCCACTATAAAAAATAGTGACTATGGTATAGGGGTTCTACTCTTTGAATCCTTGGCTTGGATTGATCAATTTTGCTATGAAATTGGCATTCACAAGGTCAGTTGTGTCTCAGGACATAGTTTTGTGGTGAATTGTCTCAGATTCATAGTGAATTGGTGAATAACCACAATAAGATTGCTCCTCAAGCCTTTTAAATCTCCATTTATGCATGAAAATTTGTCATTATGCAATTGAAAAATACCTTGTTACACCTCACAAGAATGTAAATTCACTCTTCAATTTGAAAGGGCTTCACTGCAATGAATTCTGGATCATTTCTCTAATTTTGGGATACCTTAAATAGACTTCCCAAGTATTCACCTTGGATTCTCAAGGAAGACAATATCAAGAACAAATTGGCATGGAGTAGTTAGGGCAAGGCTTATAGAATCTTTACAGATGCAATGGCCCAAGAAACTATTGCAAAATGGTTAATTGCAACTGATTTCACTTAGCTCGAGGAGCCCAAGTTTGTTATAGGGCCACTATCGACAAGTATGACTATGTGTAAGTTACCCGTAGTTGCGATCGACAAGAATTACTAGCCTGTAGCTACTCTGATCATCAGTAGTTGAGATAGTAGTTGTTGTTGACATTAGCAACTAGAGGTGCATAGGACTAGGTTGCCCTAAATGAGTGGTTAGAACCACTATTGGGTCTTGGAAAGGTCCAAGATCAATCATATGGTCTGCAAAGACGTCCATATGAGTAGCCTCCTAAAAATGATGTGTTTTAGGTGTCTATATAAATTAACATGAATAAACCTTTGGTGATCCAACTTTGATCGCCATTTTGTAAATAAAAAAATGAACAACACCAAAGTAATAGATAAAAGTAACAAAAAGCACAATAAATACACAAGATTATACAATATGATTAAGCTTTTATTAATGTGGGCAAATATCCTAATTGTACAATAAATGCACCTTTGTATAGGGGTTTTACAATGCTTTTGATATAGATTTACAAGATGCTAGGGTTTCAAAATCCTAGTACAGTTAATATTTGGTGTCTTACCACTCGTATTTGATCCAAACAAGAGTTATGGGTGGGCTTGTGTATCCCTACAGGACCACCCTAGCTTCAATATCTTCCAAAAATATTATTCTTGTACCTATAAAAAAAACACAACAACAAGAGATTAGAAGCACTTGTAATGGCTCCATCATGTGAGGCCCTCAGAAATATAAAACAATTAAAACCCTAGATGCTACAATGTAATATTAAAAATAAAAGTGTAGGAATGTAAAATAAGTGGAAATAACTTCTTACCTTATCAAAATACTAATTTCTATCTCTATTTCTATCGATGAGGGTCACGAGGATGCTCAGATGGTGCCTAAGAGTTTTAGGACTACATATCTACTATGTGAGATGCCCAAAGGTGTTCTCTAATGGCTATGGATGCACCATAGAGTTTTATAAATACCTATAGGTGCTCAACTAGCTCTAGGGGGTGTTTAGGGGTTGAGGAAAGTGTCATAGAACTAGATCTAGTTTTACACAAGTTTGGCAGTGGCAAAAACGGGGAATGTGTTGGCTGTGGTGAGGGATGAGGATGATAGCAAAATGGGCTAGGTAAAATACTCTCCTCAAGCTCTCTAATGTGTTTAAGGATTTATAAGGATTAAGGATTAAGGTTGTGTAAGGATTTCTAAGGATTAAGGGTTTCTATGACACAAAATAAGCGATCGAGATTAAAACATGAGGGAGGGTGGAGATTAAGTTTGGGTAAGTGGCATGGATTGATATGGATGGATGGTTAAGATTAAAACATGGTGGATGGCTAGGATTAATTTATATAAATACATATATATTTATTATATATATAAATATAATATATAAAATATTAATATATATATATATATATATATTAAAAATATATATATGTGTATATAAATAATGGATGGTTGTGATTGGAGGACACGGATGGATGAAAAGTGGCTAGATTTTGGTGTCTACAATAGGAAATAAGGATGAAATAAAGAGCCTACAAGATCGGGTACCAAGCATGAGCAAAATTTTTTTAATGTATTTTACAATGAAAATGGGTTTATTTATAAGCTAAGAGGAGGGTGCCTTCCCTTTGAATTTTTGTGCGGAATACCTATGAATATCTTCTATTCTTACAACCAAGAAATCCTTCTACAATTTGTATAAATATAGCTTTGAGGTCTCTAGATTTTGGACCATAAATTTTAAAATCTTTTAGACCTTGTACTAAACCTCTTATTCTATATTATTTTAGTATTCTAGAACATGTGACTTGTTTGAGCTAAGATATGTCATCGATTTGGTTTTGGGGTAGAATGATTTCCAATGCCTAGTTAAGCTATAGCATCAAAAAAAATAAAATATGACTCATTCTTAGATCATGACTTCTCCATTGGCAAGTATTCTAAATTTTGTGCTAGATTGATACCTTGATATTCACGACTTTCCATGCTCATGTGAATTTTTGCATTGTATTGAAGCATGAACAACTCATATTTTGGCAGTGAATTTTTTACAGGACTGTCTAGATCTTTTAGATACATTTTATTGGGATATGTGACCCACTACAACCTAAAACTTATCATAACTAGGCCCTAGAATAAATTGAGTCCCCATGTATGATCAAATCACTACATTAGAATTGTAAATGAAAATATCTTCTAATGCCATAAATCCTATTATTTTACCTAGTTTTTTGGATTTATTTGTTGGAGCACATAATTTTGTGAACCTTGATATTGGTTATTAATTGACTTTGGTATGTGCTAAACTCCCATGACTAGTTAGACTACTATGTTGAGATTATGTATAGAACATTCATCCTGGATCCTAAATAGTTTTTAGCCATTATTCTCTCTTCATTTAGGGATGCCTCTCTCTAAATTATATAATATTCAAAACTTTTTGCTACAACAAATTTGGAAGTTAAGGTGTTTCTTCAAATGAGTTCATCACATAGGCTAGACTAGAAGTTGGATGTTCTTTAGTTATAGAATTTTTATTTTTATTAATCTAAGACCCTTCAAGCCCCTTTGAAGACTCAGTTGCTTGAGTTTTAGCTAGCTAAATTTATTACTCTTCTTGTTGATCTCCATTAGCATCATTATGTTTCTCCACGATGGTAAGCTTATCTATCAGGTTTCAAATCATAGATTTCAACTCTCATAGTTCTATAGATTCTAGTAAATAGGAGTAGGTAGAATGGACATAGGAATTGATAGAATATTATATTATGAATATGATTCAAGTGATGCAGCTAGAGAAGATGAAACAAAAGTTAAAAGTGTAGCTTGTTGGTTTAGTTGATAAACTTCAGGAACTATGACACTTCGAGAATTTTTTCAACTAAGATGACTGTATTTTCTACCATGATAATGACATGGAATATTTGAGAAAATATCATCTTATTGGACCTCTATATCTAAATACCTAAGTCTAGGGTGAAAGCATTGAGGTAGAAGATGCAGGATTGGGTATGTGATGGTTTTATGTGTTGAGGGATTCTTCCCTAGGTTTTAATAAACCTAATATTAATATTAGTGATGCTTTCTTAGGTATGCCTTTAAATGGATGAAAACTAAGTGAACAACATGAAATTATGCCCTATATAATCAAACTCTAAAATTAAGAATTCAACAAGATCAATTGAAGTGACCATGTTGTCATTCTTTAATGAGTAGTACCATGCCAATACTTTACCTTTAAAAGAGAGTGCAAGGAGTCTTACCATTACATCTTCATGAGCAATGTCATAGATAGTAGCCAAAGTAGTGATGTCTTGGTAGTGTTTGTAAGATAAATTTTTGCTACTATGATAGGGAGAAGAAATAATTCATAGTATCCTAAGGAATATCATGGATATTGGGGATATCAAGGGGTCTTACATTATTCTAGGTCAGATACATGCACCCAGTCATGGCTTCAGGTGGTATGTATCAATATTGTTTGAGAATAATCAAGCTATAATAGGTTCTTTGAGATTTTGGCTTATAATATTATCATTACATGATTCTATAGATTGTTATTTTAATAGAGTTACCAATCTTAGTTTCTTCAATAGTGGAGTTTCCAGGTGAATATAATTTCTACTTGTGAGGCTAAGATATTCACCAAAATCATGTTCTTCCAATAATATGAGATGCATGTTGAATGTTTTATCCCATTAGACATGCTAAAAAATATTGTTTTATTATCTACCTAGTGGATTGATCTACATCCTATACTATAACAAAAATTGGATGATCAAGAATTACTTCTTAAGTCAATTTCTAGAGAAGGTTTATTCCTTATTCCAAAGCAAATAATAAAATAAATAGAAGAATATTAAATATATAAATGGAGGATTATAAAGTGATAAGGGAGAGAAATGTGAATTTAAATGTGGATGATATTTCACTAGCAACATACCACATATTATGCAAGCACATTGCAAATTGACTACATATAGGACCTGTAGCACCCTAAAATTAACTCATAATAATTGCACTAAAGAAAAACAACTTGTAAAAATTTATTTTAATTTGATTGCCTCGATTTTTGTGCCTTCCTGGTGAAATCAGAGTTAATATAGATGTGATAATATGATACAATCCCTGATCATTGTACAATCCCCGATCGTACGTACTATCCTTGATAATACGATATGATCACTGATTGTACAATATGATCCCTGATCATACGCATGATCTTGTTCAAAAATAGAAACTACTCAGTTTAGCTAAGTGAAAAATTGGTTATAACATGCTTTATCTATACCTGTGCAATCGTGCAACAGTTATAGGATCAGATCCGTCAATCAGTCCCAACTTGGAAGGAGTTACAACCAAATTTGTTTTCAATCTATTTTCACTTCCTACTATAGCCTATTTAATTAGGCCTTACTTACCTTGAATTCCTCCTAGTCTATTGACATAATTTGCACATTCAAATTACTACAATTTATGTATTAGACCTAGGTATTTTTCTATTTTATGCCAGATTGGAGGATATAATCTTTGATTGGAGGAATACGATCTGGGATCGAAGGATACAATCTTGCACTTTCTCTATGATTTTGCTCTTTCTGTATGATATTACCTATAGATCACTTTGAGGAATCCCTGAGTGCTAGTTTGCACTTCTTAAGATCTCATTTTGCATTTTTATCATCCTATCTATCATTTTTATTTAATATAGCATCAAATTTAATCATCTGTATTCCTAGAGTTCACCAATTCGCATTTAATTGCACATTTCATATAGTTTAAAGAATTCAAATGTTGATTTATTTCATTGTGTCATTCAATAGCTAACATTTAATCTAATTCATGCTTTAAAGGATCAGTAGCATTTCCTATTTCTATATTTTGCACTATACCCATAAAATTGTAGGTTTCTATCAAGATCGGATCATCTGATCATTGATCGTATGGTACGATCTTAGATTGTACATACGATATTGACCAGAATCATATGATCTTGCCTTGTTGTATACGATCTTATCTGCAATAAAAAATTAGAATCTTCTTTAGAATTTCGAATATAGGTCAGAGTTTCTAATCATTTTTTTTAGCATTGCATTATCCATTAAAGTTCTATTTTCTACTGTTTGCTATTTTCATATGAATCAAAATTACATATAGGTTAATCTAGTTGCATATTGGCCAAATACTAGGTGATTTTGAGACTTTATAAAAGGATCACATAAAAAAAACTCCAAAACCTAGGCATGGAAACTACCACAAAATATTTCCTAGTGAACCCACCCAATTCATCAAAAATCACCAAACAAGACATGAAATCAAGTGTCTCTCTTCGAGGTGTAGACCTATCATTCTCCCATTCCCATTCAAGGTGTAGACCTATCATTCTCCCATTCCCATTCAAGGTGTGGATCCATTAGCCTAAAGGAAAGGAGTGTGTGAATTTTAGACCTACATTATTTGGTGAACTCGACGTGAAAAACATTAGGCATATTTCTGATTTATAAAACATAAAAAGCAGAAAATTTACAAAACATAAAAAAAAAAAAAAAAATCAAACAAAGTCATTAGTTAGATTTACATATTTTTTAGTAAATTTCATAAATTTTAGATTACAACATTAGAATAGTTGTACTCATAAACATTAGAGTATTGTTAGATACACAAGAAATTTCTCAAACACTTGGAAACTCCAATACACTATTCAAAGAACAATGGACTAAACTCTGGAGAAGATTAGATATCATAAAATATTATGAACCAAGACTTAATAAAATTATAAGGTTTGACCTAGATAGAATCCTGGACCCTAAATTTGCTTCTTGCTAATTTGATATTCAAAGGGTATGTGAGAGGTGGTTGGCAGATAAAAGAGCTATCATTTCTTCAACCATTTATACCTTTGATGACTACCTTGAGAATACTATAACAATGCACAAGTTCTTGGTACACGTAGAAGATCAAGAAATAGTCTTGGATAATAGGACAAGATTTTACAAAACTCCTAGGGCAGAAAATTATCGTGAATATTGTCACGAAGTCTAATTTTATGGTCGAGATATTGAAGTTTATAATATCACCATAGCCCACTTTGTTAAGTTTTTGAAAGCCAATTTTCAGTTTGAAGAAGAACACTATATGACACTAGAGGAACTTGAACCCATTAATGATATCTATAGACTCTTTCAGGAAGACTAAGATATAATATTTAGGATATTATAATTTTTGTTTTCTGCTTTATTTCAAAAACAAAAAAAACAAAAAACATTTACATATTTGCATACTTAGTTATTCAAAATTTTAAGCATATAACATATATATTTTTGCAAGAGAAAAATCTTAAAATAAAAATGCCTAAAGTCTTAAGGAACGGTAAAAAAATAGAGACTTATGAACAAGACCAAGAAAACATTGATGATAGGGTACTTATTGAAGATTATATACCTTCATAAGATGAAAAAGATAATAAAGAAGATGAAATGGATAATCCAACTAGACCTTACACAGATGAGGAAGGTAATATCACTTTTAAGTCTACCCTGTATTTCTTTGTGTTTTTAAAAGATAACATAGATGTCATTAATCATGTAATACAGATAGAAGGTCAACTTACTATAGGATATTATTCAATGGAGGCTGCTATAGAAGCTACTCTTTGGTTAAATGGAAATCCATTAATATATATGAACAAAAAAATCAAGATCAAGTTGGTACATTCCAAAATGTGAATAAAAATCCAAAACAAAACATAGCAAAACCATCACTAACAACAAATCCAAATTACAAATAAAAACAAAATTCTTCTACTTCTCAAGCTCCTAACCAACAAATAGGTACATCACAAAAAGCTAAGAAAATTCAAAATACCAATCCTTATCAAAAAAAAGTTCAACAAAACATAATCCCACATAAGATCCATAATATTGTTCCCACACATACTTTGCACAACAATATTTCAGTTGGAAATCCATACACAACAACATCAACTTATCAAAGATACAACAACATAGTACAACAAAATCAATTTGGTGGACAATCACAGGGCCTTGAAGACCTAGTTAAATAATTAGCTTCAATATTAGATCAAATATATCCCTAACATCCCTCATATAGTTATAGAGAGATGTGTAGTCAACCCTTGGATCCTATTGTGGTCACCCAACCATACCCAAAACATTTCCCTATGCTTGTCCTCCCGATATATAAAGGAACCGAAGATCCTATTGAGCATCTTTGCATGTTTAGGACATGTCAAGATATTTCTCATGATGATTTATTGTTGCTAAAAATATTTCCTAAAAGTCTCAGAGGCATGGCTCTAGAATGGTACTATCAACTACCTACAATCTCTTTAAGGAACTTTGAAGAGATAGCAGAGATGTTTGTCCACCAATTTAGTTATTATATAAAGAGGCATGTAACCATTAAGGATTTATACAATAAAAAAAAAGGTAAATATGAGAGTTTTGTCGAATTCTTGACTAAGTGGAGATGACTCTTAGGTAAACTATATTTTACATTACCTCATCATGAAATGTTGGACATATTTATTGGTAATTTTCAAGAACAGTTATCTTATGAACTTTATACTGCTATAGTAACCTCCTTTGATCAAGCCATTGATCTAGCTAGGAGGGTAGAATATGCCCTCATTAGAAGAGGATAATTTAATAAAAAATATGAGGAAAAAACTCCTAAGAACCAATACAAGAATAAGAAAGTAGTGGGTGATGGGATTACTAATAGCAGAAACAACTCAAATGTTAGCCTTGCTGAAGTTGTAAAGATATTTGTATTGAAAATACCAAATAAGCCACCAAGATAATTTACAAGATTAAATCAACCCTTAACTATGATTTTACCTCAACTATTGGAACAAGGCTTGATATGACTACCTGAGGTAAGAAAACCAAATACTACTGTAGTTGGGTATAGGGTTGATTTACATTGTAATTTTCACCAAGTAGATGGACATTCTATAAAGTCTTGTAAAAGGTTAAAGCATATGATACAATATTTGATTGAAAATGGTAAAATGGAAGTTCAACAATTTCCTGCAAACAATAATACCCAAAATAATATTAAAAAACAAATAAATCAAAATGCAAATCAAAACCTAGATATCTTTCAACATACCTTACCTAAGCATGGTAAAGAAGCAATAAATCAAGTAGATCATCACAATGTTCCTCATCCAACTTG
Source organism: Wollemia nobilis (assembly GCA_028583015.1). Lineage (NCBI taxonomy): Eukaryota > Viridiplantae > Streptophyta > Pinopsida > Araucariales > Araucariaceae > Wollemia > Wollemia nobilis. The sequence continues at coordinate 12,277,200 of JAQPPZ010017052.1, forward strand.
ATATGTAGGAACCATTAGTATATTTTTACCACAACAATATTTGCAAACCTCATATGTACCTACTTTATCTGTAGTCACAACTAGACCAATACAATATTTTTAGTCATCTTCAGAGGATACCAAAAGTGACATAGAAAGTGAAACAAGAAGTGAACTAGAGATTGCCTCAAATAGTTTTGAGTATGAATCAGATCAAGTTACTCCTATTATAGATTCATTAGTTCTAGAAGAACCATTCCCTAGGATAATGATTGTTCGACCATCATCTCAACAAGTACTTATAAATGAACAAGAAAAAAATACTAGACCTCATTTTGGTTATAAGAAATAATAATATTGTGGGTACTATTGGAGCCATTACTAGACAAAAAATTCAAAATCAAAATTCTTAACCACAAACTCAAACTCAAAATGAGAAAACAACTCCATTTGTATTAAAGACACCAACAAAAGGAAATAGTATATCAAGTTCACAACCAAAACCTTCCTATGATATTAATGAACAACTAGAAAATATCACAACATAAATCTCTCTTTTGGATATTTTGAGAACTTCATCTATCCATAGAGAAGAACTAATGAGTACCTTAAGTAAAATGATGGTACCGCAAAATATAGAACCCGATGTTGTGGTTAATGTTGTAAGCTCTAATGGAACAAATTACATAGATTTTTCAGATAAAGATATTCCTCCTCAAAGCATATATAGATATAATCCTCTATACACCACAACATTAATTGGGGATGTAGATGTAAAAAGAGTTTTAATTGATAATGTATCATCATTAAATATATGAACATGATATTGTTGTGAATAAAGGATTGAAAAAGATGTTGAATGTGAAAACAAGATTGGAGAAAGGAGGAACATGAAGAGATATTGGATGAATTAAGAGAAATTTGGGTGGATGTTTTGGTGGAATATTTACTTTGAAGGAGGACAAGAAGAATATTTATCACGGAAGGACAAGTGCAAATATGGACATGCAAATTTGAATGTGACAAATATTGGAGGAAGCCAAAGATAGTTGGAAGAAGAAGGAAGAATATCAAAGGAATAATATTAGAGGAGAAAGGAGAAGATTGGAGATATAAGAGAAGATTAAAGTGAGAAGAAGAAATTCATGGAATATTATGATTGTAGTATCAAGATCATCTTTAACGTGACTTGCTCAAAGATTACTTACTAGAAGAATTGTTATAGGAGATATTTTGGAGTAGTAGAATAGGGAACATGACTTTAGAGAGTTTCCAGTAATAGAAAGAGCCAAATGTAGTAGAAAGAAGAGAATGTTGAAAGAGGAAGGAGAAAAAGATAGCAAAGATAAGAGGACATTAAAAGATAAAGGAACTGAATGCAGCAAAGAAGAAGAGCTTGGAGATAAAATTTGGAAGGAGACGTTGAAGGATGAAGGATCCAAAATCTAGAAAGAGACATTGGAAGGACCCTAAGTCAAAGGAGAGCTTGGAGTTGAAATTGTAGATATATTTCAAAAGAATAGCAAAAGAATCAACCTACATTGAAGCCTCGAGAATGTAGTAGTTATGATAGAGCTTTGAACACAAATAATATATGTAATACATAAAATATTGCCTTAATTTGAGTTTTTTTGATACATGGTGCCATAGTCAAGGTAAATATTTAGTTCTTGCAATAATTAAGTAAGGCACACATTTCATTTGAGAAATTTATTTTTTACTAAGACTCGGGGAGGTATAAGGTTTAATAATTAAAATAATTAGATTTGGGAGTTAAAATGAATGAATTAATGAATGGGAGGTATAAGGAAATTAAATTTTTAAAATTTTAATTCAACTTTGAGTTGATTGGAGTTTGGGTTAAATTGAAACTTAAAAGAGAAATTGTGAAATTGTGAAATCAAGTTTGGGATATAGCCAATTAAAGATTTGAATTTGGAAGTTGATGAATGATGAATTAGAGATTTAAATTGTTTGAATATTGATTGAAAATTAAATTTGAGAATTATGGAGACATAACAAGAAATTGAAAAATATGTAAGAAGTTGAAATCAAAATTTGGGAGTTATAAGAAGAGGAAAATAAATTAAAATTAAAGACTAAAAATTGGAAATTGAAGTTAATCAAAGGAATTGTTTAAGAAAAGAAGAATAAATTCCAAAAGAGTTACATCATGGCTAGAAATCATGGAAAAATGAATATTCAGTATCAAGGAAAAGGAAAAACTTGGATGAATCATTTACAAACATTTTTAAAAGAAAAAAACATGGAACAATAGAACTGATGGAGCATATACAATTCATTCAAAGAGATGCAAAAAATGTAAATCTTGTGATTCTTAAATAGTTTATAAATGATTTTTTGAACATGCTATTCACTTAAATGAAGATAAGTTAGATTCCAACACAACAATGATATCCAAGACATCAAGGAAAGTTGCAAAATAAAGAAACAAGTTTTTTGTTGCAAAATTATAAATGTAAATTTTGGAATAAGTATGGACATAAAGTTAAAAATTATTTGGTCATGTTCATTGTAAAAATTGTGGGAGCCATAATCATTCCCACAAAATGTGTTGGTACAAATAAAATATTATTCATGAATAGAGCACTATAAAACACATATTAACGATGCCATTAGATGAAATTCTTAAACAAATCATTGCAAAGTTACTATGGAAATAATATGAATCACAACAAATACAACTATGGTACCAACAGTAGGATCATAGAATGGAGATAAGACAAAGACCAAAGTTGAAGATTGAAGATTAAAATTACTCACACTAGATAATGTAGTAAGGGGGAGGGGGTTTTAGAGTTATTACATTCTTTGGTACCATTGAGTACTATTTATAAATATATAGATTAGGAAGTGTATGTGTCTAAAGTACATGTCAAGTTATGGTGAGTTTTTATATGTCATGTGAGTTATGAATTATTATTTTCAAGTGTGCAAGTGTGAGTTTAAGTGTGCAAGTGAAAATTTATAATTGAAAGGTGTCAAGTGTGGAAGTTAAGAGTCATGTGAGATGTGTCAAGATGTAAAGTATGAGGTTATGTAATCATGAGAAGTTTTGTCATATTGTAAGAAAAGCATGTGACAGGTTGCATATCCTAGGATTTTGAGAATAGCAAAACTCAAGAGTATTGAAGAGTTTTTTGTAAGGTTATATATTTGAGATAAAGTGTTCACAATTTTGGGTACTTTGGGTACATTGCCTTTTCTCAAGTATATAAGTTGTCATTGATGTCAAGAAGCTTTTGAAGGAATTTGATTTGATGTCAAATAATTTGTTTTGATGAAGGTTACGGCATGACAGTTTCAAAGGTCTTTCGCAAACCCCAAGCCGACAGGTTTGAGAGAAAGAGCTCGCAATGAAAAAGTGTCACGATATCATGACATGTCGGGTTTTCATGACCCGAAGAAAAGAAAAGCGCTAAGGAGAAAAAGTGTAGTGATATCGTGACATGTCGGGTTTTCATGACCCGAAGAAAAGAAAAGTGCTAAGGAGAAAAAGTGTTGCGATATCGCGACATGTCGAGTTTTCGTGACTCGAAGAACATAAAAGAGCTAAGGAGGAAAAGTGTCACGATATCGCGACATGTCACATTTTCACGACTTAAGCAGGAGAGAGAAAACAAGTTAGAAAAGTGTCGCGATATCGCGACATGTCGCAATTTCGTGACTCAAAGAGCAAAGAAAACGTACGGAAGCTGAAAGCGTCGTGATTTCACGACAGGTTGCAAAGAAAACGTACAAAAAGTTGATAGCATTACGATTTCATGATGGGTTACAAGGAAAGCGTACGGAAGCTGAAAGCATCGTGATTTCGTGACGGGTTGCAAAAAATGCGTACGGATGCAAAAAGTGTCGCGATTTCGCGATAGGCAAAAAAGAAAGCAGACAAAAGCAGAAGTGTCATGATTTTTCAACAGAAACTAAAAGCAGGTCTTCTATAGGAGAAGTGTCACGATTTTGTGACAAAAGCAGAGAGGAAGGCTATGAAGACAGAAGTGTCGTGATATCGTGACAAAAGTGAAGACGAAGTCTGCAGAGGCAGAAGTGTCACGATTTCATGACAAAAGCAAAAAGGAGGTCGATGAAGGGAGAAGTGTCGTGATATCGTGACAAAAGCAAAGTTGATGCTGATAAAGATAGAAGTGTCACGATATCATGACAAGAGCTTAGTTGAAGTCAAAAAAGGTTGAAGTGTCGCGATATCACGACAAAAGCCAAAATAAATTGTACAATTACAAAGGTGTCGCGATATCATGACATGTTGTAGTTTCACGACAAAAGCTACAGAAGAGTTATAGAGGTAGTTGAAGCCGATAAAGTTAAATGTGAGCTGGCGAAGATGAGGGTTTGCAGCCAACGAAGTTTAGGGTTGTGCAGCTGACTAAAGATTAGGGTTACAACTGACTAAGATTAAGGTTTTGATCTTAAAAGTGTTATTATAAAAGGTAGGTTGTTTTGAAGAGTTGGATGAATTGATAGTTGTGACGTTCATAGATAGAGCATAGTTTGAGAAGTTTGATCACCGAGAGCAGAGTGCAAAATTTGATCGAAGTGTGCAGAGTGAGCGAAGAGTCATGGTGAATTGTTCTAAGTGTCACTGTGATTGCGTAGAGAGTGCAAAGGTTGAAGTTCGACCAAGTGTGGCTGTGATTGCACAAAGAGAGCAGAGAGGGCGTAGAGAGCACAAAGGGCAAAGAAAAACATGGAGTGCTGCTGTATGAGGACAGAGGTGCACTGGTTCTTTGAGAAGAACCTGAGGACACATTTGGCAAGTCTTTGATAAGGCTTGTGTGTAGAGGATTGATTTTTTCAAGTGTTGGATAGATCTGTCAGATAGAGGAAGACTTGTACTAGACCGACTGACTATGTTTGGTACAAGTTGCTGAGCTATTGTGGACGTGATCATAGAAGGCAGAGGTCTCTTAGGCTAAGCATTGAGGACAGGAGGTCTTTGGTGGAAAGAAGTTCCACGTGCTAGTAAGAGGTAGAGGCAGTTGATCTTCTGAGGGATCATTTCTAGAGCAGAGGGGAATGTATCTCCTTTGAGCAGAGGCTCATAAATTTAGATTGGGGGAAGGTATCTCCTTTGAGAAGAGGCTCATAAATTTTGATTGGGGGAAGGTATCTCCTTTGGGCCGAGGCTCATAAAAATTGTAATTGGGAAGGATTCCCAAAGAAATTTGAGATAAATTTTAGAGAAAAGTTTTGTGGACGTAGCCCAGCCATTCTGGGTGAACCACGTTAAAATTGGTGTCACTTTGTGGATGATATTGTGCATTGTTTTGATATTGCTTTGGGTATATTGATTTACTATTTTGAAGTATAAAAGAAAAAGTAAAAAGAGGTCTTATACTATTCACTCCCTCTCTCAGTATAAGCTTGTGTTCTTCAATTGATATTAGAGCAGGTGCCTTCGAAAAGTTTAACAGCTTGAAGGAAAATCTAGTAAAGAACACAATGGATCATTCAAGTAGCAATGCAACACCTATTCTTTATGGGTCAGATTTTGGTCTTTGGAGTGCAAGGATGAAGGTTCATCTAATGGCACTTGCGAATGAGGTTTGGGAAGTGATTGAATATGAGTACACTATTCCTGAACATGGTCCTAATACTAAAGAAGAAAGGCTCCTACATCACAACAATTCAAAAGCAATGAATGCAATCCTGAAAGGCTTACAGAATGCAGATCTCACCAAAGTGATTCACTGCAAGACAACTAGTGAAATGTGGAAATAGTTGAAGGTGGTTCATACAGGTGATACAAATGTCAGAAAGGCCAAGTTGAGACACTTCAAAGGTATGTTTGAACAACTCCATATGAATGATGATGAAAATATTAGCAACTACATGCTTCGTATGGATGAGGTTGTTAAATCCATGAAAGAATTAGGTCTTGAGCTTGCTGAAAATGATGTTTGTGATAAGATTTTAAGATCTCTTCCTAATAGATTTAGTGAAAAGATTTCTGCTATTGAGGAAGCTAAAGATTTGGATAAGTTGAAAAAGTATGAGCTCCATAGTATACTTGCAGCATTTGAGTTGAGAACTCAAGTGAAGTTTGATGTCAAGAAAGAGGTAGATTTCAAGGCTACCAAGAAATCCAAGGGTAAACAGCTTCAAGAGAGTGATGAGTCTTCTAGTGATGAAGAGGCATATTACAGCAAGAAAGGCAAGTTCTATAGAAAGCACAAAAGCGTGAAAAATATAAGATGTTTCAATTGTGGAAATTTTGGTCATTATGCTACTGACTGTACTATTCCCAAGAATGAAAGTGATGAAGATAAATAGGATTCTAAGAGAAAGGATTCTGAAAAGCACAAGCATCACAGGAAGAACAAATATGAGCACAACAATCAAGGAAAGAGGTATTCTCACAAGCACAAGAAGAGTTTCTACCTAGACAAAGCAAGTAAGTGTTCTAGTAGTGATAGTGAAAGTTCTTCAAGTGATGATGAAAATGAGATGTTGTTCATATCAGAAAAAGAGGAAGAACCGAAACATAGATTCATTATCATAAAATTTCTTAGATGTGGAAATTTTGGTCACCTTGAGGATGATTGTACAAATAATGATTTGGTTTCTAGTATGTATGAGGATGCTTCATAAAACTATAAGGAAGATGCTTGTATGGTTTTTGAAAAAGGTAGCACCTCTAGTGATAAGAAATCTGAAAAAGGATTTGATGATTCAAAAAGCAAACAAATAAAGGATCTTGAAAGTGAACTTATTAATGCTCTTAGTGCTTTGAAAAATGAAAGAAAGAAGAATGCTAGACTCAAGGATAAGTTAGATGAATGTTGTATGGAGAGAGATGATCTTATAGAAAATCTTGATTTCTCTATAGCTAAGACACAAGAACTCAATGATGAGTTAGAGTCTAAGGTTCTTGAGTATAGTGAGTTAGAACAAAAAATGGCTTCTTTGAAAGAGGAAACTAAAGAGTACAAGGATAAGCTTTATAGGTTTCAATATAGCTCCAAAAAGGTTAAGTCACTCATCAAATTTCAAAGAAAGACAATAGATAAAACAAGCCTTGCTTTTGTTAAGCCACACAAGGAACAAGTTGGAGAGTCTAGTAAGAGACTCCAAAAGGAAGAGAGTTCTGATGAGGAAAGTATTTCAGATCATGAGTCCTTGAATGATAGATGCACATAAACATAAAACAGAATTTAGAATGAGAAGAAGAATTTTTCAGGACCCAAGAGGTCAAATAAAGGAAAATTTCAAGGTAGATGTTTTGCTTGTCATAAGTTTGGTCACATGGCTTCACATTGCATGGCTCAAGTGAAGAAGGTAAATGATAATTTTAGAAGTGCTAGTTTCTTTCAAGGGTATTGCTACTCTTTTCAACAGTTTGGGCACAAGGCAGTCTATTACAAGGTAAATAACAGGAACAGGTTTGGTCAAAATAGGTTTGTCCAGAACAGGTTTGGTCAGAACAGGTGGATTCAAAGATCAGGTTTACCTTAGAGAAACAACATCGTCAAGTGTTTCAAGTGCAACAATGAAGGTCACATAATTAGATAGTGTAGAGCTAAAATTCTAGATTACAAGAATAGGAACAGTGGCATGATCAGGTCCAAGGATCAATGCATGAACAAGAATAGGGATGAGAACAAGAACAAGAACAGTGACAAGAATAGGAATATGGTCAAAGATTTCAAGAGAAGGCCCAGCAAGGAAGTTATAGACGCTGATGATGATCAATGCCTAATGGGAGTTTTACTCCCACCCCAAAATTAATCACCTCATCAAGAGGTGGGGGAGGGACTAAGCTAAGAGGCTCATTCTTAGTCCCGAGCCCCAAAGGTGGCCCTTTTCCATTGATGACAAAGGGGGAGAGATATGAGTAAGGGGGAGAGCTTCAAGTAAAAAGGAAAGCTTCAAGTCAGGGGGAGCAAAACTTCAAAGGAAGTTGGTCAGTTGTTAGCACAGTTGGTTTCAGTTTTGGCTCTTGAGAAGTGTTTTCAATAAAGGTTTGCCATCAATGACAAAGGGGGAGATTGTTGGCAATTTTGGGTACTTTGGGTACATTGCCTTTGCTCAAGTATATAAGTTGTCATTGATGTCAAGAAGCTTTTGAAGGAATTTTATTTGATTTCAAATAATTTGTTTTGATGAATGTTACGACATGACAGTTTCAAAGGTCTTTCACAAACCCCAAGCCGACAGGTTTGAGAGAAAGAGCTCGTAGTGAAAAAGTGTCACGATATCGCGACATGTCGGGTTTTCATGACTCGAAGAAAAGAAAAGCGCTAAGGAGAAAAAGTGTCGCGATATTGCAACATGTCGGGTTTTTGTGACCCAAAGAAAAGAAAAGCGCTAAGGAGAAAAAGTGTCGCGATATTGCGACATGTCGAGTTTTCGCAACCCGAAGAACAGAAAAGAGCTAAGGAGGAAAAGTGTCACGATATCGCGACATGTCGTATTTTCGTGACTTAAGTAGGAGAGAGAAAGCAAGTTAGAAAAGTGTCATGATATCGCGACATGTCACAATTTCATGACTCAAAGAACAAAGAAAACGTACGAAAGCTGAAAGTGTCACGATTTTGTGACAGGTTGCAAAGAAAACGTACGAAAAGTTGATAGCATCCCGATTTCATGACGGGTTACAAGGAAAGCGTACGAAAGCTGAAAGCGTCGCGATTTCACGATGGGTTGCAAAAAATGCGTATGGATGCAGAAAGTGTCACAATTTCATGACAGGTAGAAAATAAAGCAGACGAAAGCAGAAGTGTCATGATTTTGCGATAGAAACTGAAAGCAAGTCTTCTATAGGAGAAGTGTCACGATTTCATGACAAAAATAGAGAGGAAGGTGTAGCACCCTAAAATTGGCATAGTAAAACCTTAAATAATTACAATTACTCTAGTAAATATTCAAATTCAAATTTTAACCCCCAAAACCGCTCCCAAACCGTCGTTTAACCCGTTTCCTCCTTTCCCGTGCCATTTTTAGAATTTGTTTTGACCGTTTGACGATATCGTCGTCGATCAGACGATATCGCCTCAGATCGGACGATTTCGTCTGGACTAGGACGTCCAGACGATCTTGTCCCAAAACTAATTTTTCTCAATTAGCCTCTGTTCCAACGGCGTCTCTAATCCGGGCAGAAGCGTGTCTGCGCCGTTAGAGACCCTCCCCGTTGGAGATCTCCCAAATTGGGATGATCTCCAACCTCCTAACCTCCCTCCTAAGCCTATTTAAACTTAGGCCCTCCCCTTAACCTACCCCTGGCTGATATTTCCTGTAACTTGACTTTATACGCATTGAAACATCCCAAATTACTATCTGCACTAGTCCTATCCAAATTTTGTTGTAGGAACCTTAGTATTTTTCAGTCGGAGCAAGCTCAGTTCGTCGTGGACGATCCTGTTCAATTCGAGACGATTTCGCACCGATTCAAGACGATCTCGACTGCAGTCTGCATTGGGGGCAATCAGTGCCCAGAGTTTGCATTTTTCTCCTTTCATCTCCTGTTCTATTTTGCATCTAGTCAGTTTATTTATTATTTTTTGCTATTCTGCATCTTGGAGTTCACCCATGTAGTTTAATTGCATAATGAAAACATGATTAACTATTAAAACATTGTAATTTGCTTGCATTCCTATTTAGGATTATCTGTTAACATCTTTATTGTCATTTTACATCTTTATCCTCTATTAGCATTGCTGTATTTTTTGTATTTTGTGTCTATTTCTCTGTTTGCAGGTCTCTGATGAATTCGTCAGATCTCAGATGATCCTGCAGGTCGGAGATGATCCTATCAAATTCCAGATGATCCTATCTGCTTCAAACATCAGAATCTCCATCAGACATCCGAATCAGGTATGGCTCTGTAATTTAGATTTTCCTCTCTATTTTTTGTTTAAAATCTATTTTCTGTATTTCATTTAGCTTGTATTTTCATAATAGAACAACTTAGATTCATTTGGCCAAACCTAGGACTCGAATGTTTAAAGATAAAACTGAACACATTAAACACATTCCCAACCTAGGCATGGAAACTGCCATTCAAACATTTCCTGGTGAACCCACCATCCATCGAAAAATCACCATAATACACCTCCCCCGAGAGGCGGGACCTTCGCAAGGCCTCTCAGTCCGAGGTACCGTGCCATCCTTTTCCCATCCTCCTTCCGGGCATGGATCCTATAGCCTGAAGGTAAGGATGCAAAAAATTTGGAGCGATACATTTTGGTGAACCCGACGTGAATGCATTTAAAACCTTTTGAAAACAAAACAAAAAATAAAAAAACACAAAAAAACATAGATGCATTTAAAATCATTTAAAACTAATAAGTTGCATATCATGTTTAGATGGTAGCTCCTAAGAAAATATTAGCAGTTACTATAAATGTTGAAAACCAATTAGCAGCCATAGAAATCAATTATGTGCTTAGTGTGCCTGAAATAGATAGAAATCAACTTTTGTGGGACGAACTTGATAGAAGACTAGGTGTCATTTCATCTAGGTCAACAAAACTTAAACAAATCAAAAGGCTTGTCCTAGATAGAATCCTGGATCCTCATCAACTCGTCTTTTATCATGAACTTCAGAGAGCCTGCCATAGATGGTTAGCTTATAGGAGAGCTCTTGTGTCTTCAAAATTTTTCACCTTCGAGGAATACCTCGAGAACGCAGCCATTATACACCAGTTCCTAGGTCGTGTAGAAGACCAAGAGGTCGTTCTTACGGATAGGGAAATATGGAATAGAGTTCCTCGAGCTGTGTTATATCGAGAGTATTGCCACGAGCTTTACTTCTATCAACCAGAATCTGAGACAGATAATATCACTATAGCCCTTTTCATTAAATTCTTGAAAGAAAATTTTCAATTTGAAGAAGAACACTTCATGACTCCTGAAGAACTTGAGCCCATTAATGATATTTATAAATTATTTATAGAAAACTAGATCATTGCTTTCAGTATTATTTCTTGCATTTATTGTGTTGTTTGTTATCTTTACAATATTATTACAAAAACAAGAAAAACTAAAAAACATAACAAAAACCAAAACATTTCATTTTAAATATTGTAGTAGGTATATAATAAATATATACCTCTTAAGCTTATAGCATATATATATATATATATATATATATATATATATATATATATATATATATATAATATATATATATATATATATATATATATATATAATATATATTATATTTCTGAAATCTAAGTTAAGCACAATGCCTAAACTTAGGAATGGTAAACAAACTGAAGGAGAAGAAGAAGATTGGTTAGAAGATAAAACCAGAAACCCAAATGTCCTTCCTGAGGATCCAATTTCGGAAGGAGAAACTCTAGATCAACCAGAAGATGACCTAGGTGAAGACAATGAACAAGAAGAAAATGTTAAAGAGGATGGATCCTCATCCCCTAGAGTAGCTCCAGATGGAACTATTGCTTTTGATAACCTAGATCATTTCTGGAAATTTTTCAATAATAACATTGGCGCTCTTAATATGGCAGTTCGTATTGATAAAGGGCAAATTAGTGACACTCAAGCAGCCATGGAACATATGTTTGATGTGCACACTAATCCCTTGTCTTTTATTGATCAAGAAAGTGATAAGGCTGGACCATCCAATAGAGATATGGTCACTATGATTCAAAACATGCCAAAACAACAGGTTACCCAACCTCCTAAGGAACCTGTTATTGAGCCTAAAATCATTCCCACACAAAATAAAACTTCCTTCACTGCTTTACTTTGCCAAACTATTGATCAATATGCTTCAAGTAAACAAAAACCTAAAATGAAGCCAAACACCAATTTTCAACAATCTGGGATACAACATAATACAACTTCAAAATTTCTTCATAACACCTTTCCTACCAACAATTTACACAATAGCAATATAGCATCTAATATGCATGTCCCTCCATATGTTCACAAATCCCATATTAATGCCCTACCGAACCAATATGGTGGGCAAACTAGTAATCTGGAAGCCATGGTGAAACAGTTAGCTTCGCGTATGGACCAGATAGATCCCTACCATCCCTCGTACAATTATCGAGAGATATGTAGTCAACCTTTGGATCCCATAGTTGTAGCACAACCGTACCCTAAGCATTTTCCCATGCCCATCCTGCCTATATATAAAGGAACTGAAGATCCCATAGAGCATCTTCGCATGTTTAGGATAGCATGTCATGATATATCACATGATGACTTGCTATTACTAAAAATGTTCCCAAAAAGTTTAGGTGGAATGGCATTAGAGTGGTACTATCAATTGCCCACTCATTCTTTGAGAAACTTTGAAGAAACAGACGAATCTTTTGTCCATCAATTTAGTGCCTACATCGAGAGGCATGTCACCATTAAAGATTTATACAACTTAAAACAAGACAAAGATGAATGTTTTGCTGATTTCTTAGCTAGATGGAGGCAGTTGATAGGAAAACTGCACTTTGTGCTACCTTATAGGGAAATGTTGGACATTTTTATCAATAATTTACAAGAACAAATATCTTATGAGTTATCAACTGCTACTTTAACTACCTTCGATCAAGCTATAGATTTAGCTCGAAGAGTAGAAGATGCCCTCATTAGGAGAGGCCAACTTAGGAAGAAAGATGATGAGAAAACATCCAGAAATCAATATAAAAACAAACAAGTCGTAGGTGACGGAGTCATCGATGACAAAAATGTTGCTAATATCAATGCAACGAAGACAACAGAAAAATTTATATTGAAACCTCCTGATAAACCTCCTCGAGAATTTACTAGATTGAATCAACCATTATCAACTATTTTACCTCAATTACTCGAAAGAGGTTTGATTCAATTACCAGCTATCCAGGAACTTGATCCAACCATACCCGGATATAGAGCTGACTTACACTGTGATTTCCATAGAGGACCTGGACACTCTACCAATGCTTGTAAAAGGTTGAAACATAAAATACAAGATCTGATTGATAATAATGAAATGGAGGTGCAAGCCTTCCAACCTAAACAAAATGCTCCTAATAATGCTCAAAAGACCATTCCCCAAAATCAAAATCAAAATGCTAATCAATCATTAGACATATTTCAACATCCTTTACCAAGACATGGTAAAGAGGTGGCCAATCAAATCGAACATCATAATGTTCCCCCTCCTACCCGATATGTAGGAACTATTAGCGGACAATTACCTATTCGGGATCCTCAAATATTTGACACAACCTTATCCCTGGTCACAACCAGGCCCCTACATAATTTTCAAACTCCAGATCCTAGTGATGTAGAATCAGATATTGAAAGTGAAATAGACATCACCTCAAACCAATCGAATAGTTCTGAAAATGAATCAGATCCTATTCAACCTATCACGAGATGCTATGGTTCCAGAAGAACCATTTCCTAGAAGAGTTACTACTCGACCCTCTTCTAATCAATTCCTCCCTGATGAACAAGCCATAAACGCTCAACCGAGACCAGTTCAACGTCTTCCATATAACATTGTAGGTACCATTGGAGTTGTTACCCGACAACAGGCTCAAAATTCTCAACAAGAACCAAACCAGAATGATGGATCAGCTCCATTTGTTTTGAAAAATCCCAATAAAGGGAATCATGCTCCTAATGTTCAACCTAAACCCCCTTACAATATTAATGAGCAATTATCCAATACTACAGCCAGAATTTCCCTTTTGGATTTATTAAGATCTTCTCCTACCCATAGGGATGAGTTGATGCTTACATTAAGCCAAATGATGGTACCTCAAAATATTCAACCTGAAGCCATGGCCAATACTATCATCACTAGAGAAGTTGATTGTATTGACTTTCGGGATAAAGATATCCCACAACACAGTTTACATAAGGATAATCCCTTATATATTACTGCTCTAATTGGAGATGTAGCTGTTAAACGAGTCCTGATTGATAATGGTTCATCTCTAAACATTTGCACTTTTGACTTCTACCAACGATTTGGCTTTAGAAGTGATGAAATGAAGAAAACCGACATGATTATCAAAGCTTTCAATGACGAAACACAAGAAACGTGTGGAGTTATTACCATCCCATTGCAAGTTGGTCCTAGAACCTTAGATACGACCGTGTTTATTGTACATTGCCCCGCATCGTACAATATACTCTTGGGTCGATCCTTGGATCAATGCAATGCGGGCTGTCCCATCAACTTTACACCAATGTGTTAAATTCGAATTTAAAAATCAGTTGGTCACTATCCATGGTGATCCTAGACCCTTTGATATGTGTGCTTTGGCAGAACCTGTTGGAGTGCAATTTTGCCCTGCTCTGTCATCCACACATCCTAATTCTTATTTTTCATCTAAAACTATGAAACACACACCCATAGCTTCACCTATTTCTCCTCCATTAATTTCACCCTCATATATAGATCAACAATCTTCTAAACAAACCACTCTAGAGCCTCAAAAAGATCTTCAATCCATAACCAATCCTTCATGTTCTATCCCTATAATTTCAAAACCTATAGACCCATTCATTAACACTTCCACATTATCAACATCTATCATACCTTCCACATCTAAAGATATAGGGAATGATCCTTCTACATCTTATGCTCTTTCTGATGAACTTTTACCAGATTTATCCACAATCTTAATATCAAAAAAAACAAATGCTTTCATGCAAGATTCAATTCTTTTAAATAACTTGCCACCATCTCCTCGTACTTTGGGCCTCCCACAACCTATGGGAAGTACTTACCAAGTCGGGAGTTGTGCCTTCATTTATAAAGGATATGACTGGGGAAGAATACCTCGGAATATCAAAACTCATCATGATGGATATGCTCGCTGTTATTTTACTAATGAGTATATTAAAGCTAAACCCATGATGCTTAAAATGGGATATAAAGGGAAAGGCTTAGGACCTTTCCAAAATGGCATGAAAGAACCTTTCGAGGTAGAACCGTGGCCTGCTCGATGTGGTGTGGGCCTATTTCCTAGTAAGGGTCAACCCTTCCCTTTTGAAGATGATGATCAACTCATATGTTATCAAGATTATTTGGATAGGCGTGATGATTTGCCTCTAAAAAATCAGCCATTTACATGTAACATGCTATCCATAGCTTACCCTGAAATGATCGCTGAATCCGATGATGAGTTGGAAGGAGATATCTTCCACGATGTCTCCGTTGAAGAGATGTTACACAATGGATTTTATTTTGATGGTTCTATACCAACTATAGCCCATCTTGAGGCCACTAATCCTCAAGATGAATTATCCAACTTAACCTTAAAAGAATTACAAGAATTGGGCGTCTCACCCGCCCCACCTAATTTTGAAAGAGATCTACACATGGAAGTCGAAAACGTCATTAAAGTTAACATTGGAACTGAGGATAATCCTCACATAATCAATATTGGGTCAGAATTAAGTCAAGAAAGACAAGATAAATACATTTCATTTCTTAAAGAATATGAAGATGTCTTCGCTTGGACATACGAAGATATGCCAGGTCTGGACCCTTCCGTAGTCATGCATCATCTAGTAGTCCATCCGGATGCTAAACCTGTTAAACAAAAACTTAGAAAAATGCATCCCAAAGTGGCCCTGCTAGTCAAAGGGGAGTTAGAAAAACTCCTGAATGTTGTTTTTATACAAGCTATTGATTATCGTTGAATGGATCTCAAATGTAGTTCCAGTCACCAAGAAAGAAGCCACCAAAGTTAGGGTTTGCACAGACTTTAGAGATATTAACGTTGCATGCCCTAAAGATGATTTTCCTCTTCCAAACATGGATCAAATCATTGACTTTACTGCCGGGAGTGGGATGATGTCCCTAATGGATGGATTCTTTGGTTATAATCAGATCAGGATAGCTCCTGAAGATCAGGCTAAAATAGCCTTTATTACCCCCTGGGGTACCTTTTGCTGGAAAGTGATGCCATTCGGCTTAAAGAACGCAGGTGCAACCTATCAACGAGCTATGACTTATATTTTTCATGATATGATGCATGATATCCTACATGATTATGTAGATGATATTATAGCTCGCTCTATTAATGAAGATAATCATTTAGATGATTTGAGAAAAGTTTTTAATCGATTAAGAGAATATCTTATTCGATTAAATCCAACCAAATGCATATTTGGAGTTAAGTCCGGTAAACTATTAGGGGTTATAGTTTCTTTACGTGGCATCAAAATTGACCCTCTCAAGATTGTGGCTATCATTGATATGCCCGCACCTACCAATATATCTGAATTACGAAGTTTACAAGGTAAGCTTCAAGCTATCCGATCGCTTCATCGATAAGTTGGCAGACAAAACCGGTCCCTTTCTTAAGCTCCTTAAGAAGGATGTCCCTTTTAATTGGGACGACGAATGTAAAGAAGCTTTTGAACTTCTCAAACAATACCTCCTTAACCCACCGTGCTTTCTCCACCTAAACCCGATCGCCCATTTCTCCTGTATATTTTAGCTTTAGATTCTGCCTTAGGAGCTATGTTAGCTCAGCTGGATGATGCGAAGAGAGAACGTGCTAATTATTATATTAGCCGAACCTTCATCAGTTATGAAACCCGCTACACAGCGTTAGAAAAACTATGTCTAGCAGTCATGTTTTCTACGCAAAAATTATGCCATTATATGCTCAGTCAGAAAACTTATGTCATTGCTAAATATGATCCCTTGAGGTATCTCATGAGTCGACCTTATTTATCGGGTCGCACAGCCAAGTGGGTTCTCGCTCTAAGCGAGTTTGACCTCACATTCATAGGACAGAAGTCTGTTAAGGGTCAAATCATAGCAAGATCAACTAGTCTGCTGCACCCTTAGAGTCTACCCATCCCCTCATCATTGAGTTTCCTGATGAATGCCTTCAATTAGAGGCAGACCATATTGAACAATGGTCCTTATACTTTGATGGAGCCCGATGCATGAGTGGGGCTGGTGCGGGTATTATTTTAATATCCCCACAAAAACATCTTATTCCTCTATCCTTCAAATTAACATTTGCTTGCACCAATAATACTGCTGAATATGAAGCTCTAATCCTTGGATTACGAGCTGCCTTAGCGCTAAAAATCAAACATCTGCTAGTTTTTGGTGATTCTCAACTTGTCATAAACCAAATTAATGAAGTTTATCAGACCAGAGATGATAAACTGCGCCCATATAAAGCCTATGTTTTACAATTAATGTCTCTATTTGATCAAGTTACCTTGGAAGCTATTCCTAGAACTTGCAACCGTGCGGTTGATGCTATGGCCGCAATTGCATCTCTCCTGCCCTTGGAGTTAGATGACGAATATGCCACTATCATTATTCAGTCGACTCCAGGAACCCGCTTCAAATAAGTCATGCTTAGAACCTTTGGATGTGTTTCTAATCAATGAAACTACTCCTGAACCTTGGTATACAGATATATTTGATTTTCTCCAAAATGGGACTTTCCCTCCCAATTCTAATAGAAACCAGCGTCGGTTATTACGTCGACGCGCAAGTCGATTTGTAATAATTGGCAATACTTTATATAGGAGATCTTTTGAAGGTATCCTATTAAGATGTTTGAATTTAGAAGAATCCAAATCAGCCTTGAGTGAAGCCCACGATGGATCTTGTGGAGGACACTTCAGTGGTAGTGTCATTGCTAAAAAGCTCCTTAGGATAGGATACTTTTGGCCTACCATGGAGAATGATGCACATGAGTATGTGCGCCATTGCGACAAGTGCCAGAAACATGCTGACCTTGTCCATGCACCTGCACAAGAGCTGCAAGCTATTTCATCTCCTTGGCCCTTTTCAAAATGGGGCTTAGACATTATTGGCAAAATCAATCCTGTGTCATCTGATGGACACAAATTCATCATAACCGCCATCGAGTATTTCACGAAGTGGGTTGAAGCTATGCCTTTAGCTTCCTACATTGGCACACAAGTCTCTAAATTTATTTTTAATCAAATCATTTGTAGGTTCGGAATTCTTGCAAATCTCATCTCTAATAATGGAACTTGTTTCAAAAATAAAGATGTCAAAAAATTATGCCAAAAATATAAGATTCAACATCGTTGGTCCACTCCCTATTATCCTCAGGGTAATGGTCAAGCAGAAGCATCTAACAAAACCTTAATCAAAATTCTCAAAATATTGGTCAATAAAACTAGTCGCGACTGGCACATTCAATTATATCCAGCCTTGTGGGCCTATCGAACTAGTGTTCGAACTCCAATTGGAACTTCACCTTTTGTTTTGGTTTATGGTGTTGAAGCCGTTTTTCCCTTTGAATTAGAAGTTCCTTCTTTGGCTCTACTACTTCAAGATACCGAAGTAGGAGATGAATATCGAGCTGGCTAGACTCGATCAGTTGGAACTCCTAGATGAAAAATGCATCAATGCTTTGGAGCATCTCCGTGCCTACCAAAACAAGCTTAAAAGATCATATGCTAAAAAAGTTCGTCATCGATCCTTTGAGATCGGCGACCTTGTTTTAAAAGAAAATCAAAAAAATACTAATGCAACTAAAGACCTTAAAGGTAAATTTGAGCCCAAGCGGCTTGGACCATACATTATCACTGCTAAATTTGAATCGGGAGCATACAAATTAGCTACCTTAGATGGTAAAGATTTAAAAGAACCCATGAACATTTTGCATCTTAAACGTTACTATGCGTAACAAAAATTAGTCATTTCATCATTTGTACATATTTTGCATGTTGTCTTATTTTAAAAATATATCAAACTGTTTACACAGAAACAAAAACACACAAAAAATAATAAAAATAAAAACAGCAATACTCTTGACTCTTTCGAAACCAAAACAAAATAAAGAAGAAAGAGAGAGTCAACATTCTCAAACTTCTCAAAAAGTATTTGTATATATTTCTTCTTACAAATGTTGCAGTTATATATTTCAAATTATTTTGGATAAATTAGCATTTATTTGGAATCCCTCACTTTCACAAACACACAATAAATATCTTGATTTTTATCTGGCATGATTACTAATCTCTCTTATATCAAAGTTCACAAAATTCAATTAAATAAAGTTTGAGCACAGAGAATTGATCTTGTTATTTACTTAAACCAAGCACATCCTTTCACAATAAAATGATTATATTTGTAATGTCCATGCTATGCTACATAGTAGAAGTGGTTTCTTGAGCGAAAAGTTTCCCCTGCTATCCTATCATGCACATGGTCTAGAATCTTTGAGAATTGGCAAAAGGACAAGCTCACCCCTACCCAGAATAAAAATCCCTTGCTCTACAGCTAATCCGAGCAAGTATCCCTAGCATAGGAAGAAAAGCAAAGTTCAAGAAAAAAAAAGAGAAAAAGAAAAATGTTATTTTATATCATTACAGCAATGTTTCAAGCATTATCTCAAAAATCAAGCAAAAAAAGCAAAAGAAAAGCAAAAGAAAGCAAAAGCAAAAGCAATAAAATCCCTCTCCCTACCCTTTGAAAAGAAAAGAAGGGTTGATGAGCTTGAATCCCTGGAATTCTCAATTATTCGAAAACTGTGAGGTAAGCCCCATAACAGGTGGTTTGTGCCCAACCTGCTTGGCCTTGGGTAACTCCTAGCGTGGCGATATGTCTATCACATTAGCGACCTTCTTTTGTACAGACCTATGTCTGCTTATGGATTAGCTAGCTCTTGATAATCCGATTTACATAGTAGTCAGGTATGGTTATATGCATCTAAATCATGGTTAATGAACACTTATTTGGTTCATTCAAATCACTTGTATCAAATTATCTTGCTCAAACTGGTAAATGAACAATGCAATTGCACACACATTTGTATTTGAGAGATTTTGTGTATCATTATGATAAATCAAGATTGGAAATGAACTCACATATGCACATGGGATTCCTTATAAATCTAACTTTTGTCTTTAAGATACTTTGAAATATTTTTGCAAATTGTTTGGAATAAATTCATTTTCTTCTTTAAAGTATAGTTGTTTAGTATAAAGACAACTACATGCATAATCAAAAATCAAAATTTCTTTCAAACCATACAATAAAAACACATATTTATATATTGTCGACTTTCGCGATGATGGTATACTTCCAGAACTTAAATAGGAGTCTTATGCCTAGCGCAAGTCCTCCTCTTCATATTTTCTATTTATTTTCAAAAAATTAAAAATCAACCATGCAATAAAACAATCTATTTTCTTCTTTGATTTTCGCGATGATGGTATAAGTCTATATCTAAATATTCTATGCCTAGCGCAAACCATTGTATCAATTTTATTCCCCATTTATTTAAAATCATAAAAACCATATGACTTAAATCATTCTGTTATACAATTATGTTTTTAAAAAAAGCATGCACATTATCACTATTTCATGTCATCATGTCAACCTTCAATTTTGCAATGATGGTATAATTCCTAGGGAATTATCCAAAAAATTTATCACACTTAGGAATTTATGCCTAGCAAAAATCATTTTAAAAATATTTCATGCATAATATTTTCATGAAAAGTCTGAAAAACAAAATCATCATCATCATCATTTGCATCATCACACCAAAGTCTTAAGACAGTCTCTTAAGCACCCTTTTACTTTTAGCAATATTTCTATACTGGGATTAGCTTGACGACCGAGTGAGCGGCGACTCCATGAAATGGTCTATAACAGCGACAATGTCCTTTGAAATTATTGTTAAAAGTCCCTTTTATTTTTTATCAAATTATCACATCACCAACAACCAATTTGTTACATCAGATTATTTCATTTAAATTTTTAAAAGCATGACATTTCAACCATAATATTTCCAAACGACATAATTACATGAATCATCAAATCAATCACACTTCAAACATTAAAGCATCATAAAAACATATAAACAAGTCATATCATCATAAGACAAGTCATATGATCAAAAAAATATCTCATCTATATATATATCAAATATATGTACATCATCTCAAAAATAGATTGGTATGCCACAATCTACATCTTGGCATACTCAATCCTCTCAATCATATATCCTCTGTGCAGTGTCTCGAGAACCCCTCGAGCTCTCAGCCTCATCTCCTCCCTCGCCCGAAGGTGGACGAGGTGGCCCCATCGCAGTATGTGTGGTACTACGAGTCCTAGTCGTCGATCGAGATGACGTCCTCGATGACCCAATCTCGATCAGGTCAGCAATGCCGGTCGGTAGCTGTACCCTCTGACCCTCTGGCACCATCTGGAAGTAGATACCCTGGTAGAACGCGGTCTGAGCAATCGACCGTGCCAGCTCCTGAGTGCTCGCTCCTCCGCTCCGTGCTCCGAGGCGTGCAACCTCATCTCTGAGCTGTGTAGCCTCCGCTCGGTGTCGTGCAGCCTCCTCCTGCAAAGTCTGCACCTGTGCCTAGAGATGGACAGTCTTCACCCGGAGAGTAGCCATCTCACTACTCTCTCCTGTGTCCACACCCTTGCCCTTATCGGGCGATGGTGGTCTCTCTCTCTATGGAGAAGGGGGTCTCTCCTCCCTCCTCTCCTGCTGTTGCGGCCTCTGCTGAGCCTGTGGCCTCCTCTGCTCTCTCCCGCCGTGACCCTGTGCTGCCTCAATGGCTGCCTGGCACCGCCTCCCCATCCGATGCACAACTGCATGAATCGGACCCTGAGCCCTCGTCATCCGAGGAGGGCGGATGCCTGTGTACCAGGCATCGTAGCCGTCGGCTACCCCAGCGTCGTCCCCATCCATTGGCTGAATGGGGGCATCATCTACGTCCTGACTCCAGAATCACTGCATATCTAGAGCCCCGCTAACTGTAGTGTTATCCCGGATAGTCCGGGAAAACTCATAGTCTCTCAGAGATGGGATCCCCTACTGTAGACCAAACTGCCTCAAAACTCGGTCATACCGGTGGAGCTCCACCTCTCCCCTCTCCATCCTCAGCCAGCAGACTCGCCTGATGCGAGCCAACTCCTGTCCATCCTCGGCCCACCCTGGATGATCTCTCCAAGGCCTCCAGGTGATCTCGGTTGGAGACGAGGTCATCAAGTAGTCTCTGGGATGCTGGCAGATCTATCCGTCGTTGTGCCCCTCTTCGGAGCCACCAGTAGAAAACTCGGGGCCTCTCCCCATCAATCCCTATCAGTGGGAGCCCTACCGGCCTTCGCACCGCAATGTGCTCCTAGCACCAAACCTGCAGTAGTGATGTCATAACCAGACATCGGCCGCCCTTGTATACGACCCCATGAAGGATCCTATACAACCGGCAGAGTACAAAGCTCCCCCAAGAAAATCTGTATCCGTGGTCTCTCATGTCGTAGACCACATCTGTCAGTACCCATGGTACCCTGCATCCGCTCTGGTGGCACAACAGAAGTCCACCTATCACCCCAGCCAAAACCCGTGTGAGTCTAGATGCCCCAGGCATCTGACGCAGCGACTCGATGTTCACTCCGCCCTTCTCTAGGGTGAAGCTCGGATCGCCACACAGTCGCATCATCACGTGGCCCTGATTGGCCGTGGGAGTGATCAACCATCCTTGTATGGGGATCCTCAAAATCCTCCATACATCCTCTAGTGTGGGAGTCATCTCCCCTGTCGGTAATCGAAAACATGAAGAACCCGGATACCACCTCTCTGCTAGGGCTGTCAATAGCCCCATATCTGTAGAAACCTGTGGCATCTCTGCCACATGCTACAAGTCGACCTGAGCCAGTTGATCTCGCTCTGCTTGAGACAGGGCGGCCAAGTCATCCCTCAACCCGCCATATTTCCATTCTCTGCTCTTTAGTAATCCTCTCTGCAACATAAACAAAATCAACAATAAAAATCATTAATAAATCATTAATTAAAAATGCAAGTCAAACTAAGTTCAATTTTATAAATGATGATATCGTCCACAATTGGACGATATCGTCCCCAATTTGAGCAAATTCGTCTCCGATTTCGCCAGTCGAAATCGTCCCCTTTTTGACGAAATCGTCCCCATTTCATCGATTTCGCCTCTGGACAAAATCGGCGATATCGAGACGATTTCGATGAAATCGAGACGATTTCGTCTCGATGACGTCGATGGCCCAAAAATGGTCGCGATGCTCAAAAATCAATCAAATCTAATCTAAAAAGCATAAAATTCTAAAAATTAAGCATTCTAAATCTAGTTTAGACCCTTACCCGTAGCCCACGCCAGACCTCTGTTGATCTGTGTGCTGTCTCAACCATCTTGTCTCCAGAGCTCTAAAAACTAGGAAAATGAACAGTAACAAATGAATTAGGGTTTTACCCTATTTTTCTTAATTTTATTCAAAAACAATTAAAAGCATTTTTAAAATTTTTTGCTTTTTCGCGTTTTTACCTCAAACGTTCGATTTGAGTAAAAACACGGAGGGGGCACCATAGTAAGCTGTCGTACGATTCGACCTAGAATCGTCGCCTAAAAATGGGAATAAATTTTTGCTTTCTCGTAGATCGAGAAGAACTCATCTTTAACGCATTTTCTTGGGAAAATTCGCTAAAGAGGGGGCAAAATGTAGCACCCTAAAATTGGCGCAGTAAAACCTTAAATAATTACAATTACTCTAGTAAATATTCAAATTCAAATTTTAACCCCCAAAACCGCTCCCAAACCGCCGTTTAACCCGTTTCCTCCTTTCCCGTGCCATTTTTAGAATTTGTTTTGACCGTTTGACGATATCGTCGTCGATCAGACGATATCGCCTCAGATCGGACGATTTCGTCTAGACTAGGACGTCCAGACGATCTTGTCCCAAAACTGATTTTTCTCAATTAGCCTCTGTTCCAACGGCGTCTCTAATCCGGGCAGAAGCGTGTCTGCGTCGTTAGAGACCCTCCCCGTTGGAGATCTCCCAAATTGGGATGATCTCCAACCTCCTAACCTCCCTCCTAAGCCTATTTAAACTTAGGCCCCCCCCTTAACCTACCCCTGGCTGATATTTCCTGTAACTTGACTTTATACGCATTGAAACATCCCAAATTACTATCCGCACTAGTCCTATCCAAATTTTGTTGCGGGAACCTTAGTATTTTTCAGCCGGAGCAAGCTCAGTTCGTTGTGGACGATCCTGTTCAATTCGAGACGATTTCGCACCGATTCAAGACGATCTCGATTGCAGTCTGCATTGGGGGCAATCAGTGCCCAGAGTTTGCATTTTTCTCCTTTCATCTCCTGTTCTATTTTGCATCTAGTCAGTTTATTTATTATTTTCTGCTATTCTGCATCTTGGAGTTCACCCATGTAGTTTAATTGCATAATGAAAACATGATTAACTATTAAAACATTGTAATTTGCTTGCATTCCTATTTAGGATTATCTGTTAACGTCTTTATTGTCATTTTACATCTTTATCCTCTATTAGCATTGCTGTATTTTTTGTATTTTGTGTCTATTTCTCTGTTTGCAGGTCTCTGACGAATTCGTCAGATCTCAGACGATCCTGCAGGTCGGAGACGATCCTGTCAAATTCCAGACGATCCTATCTACTTCAAACATCAGAATCTCCATCAGACATCCGGATCAGGTATGGCTCTGTAATTTAGATTTTTCTCTCTATTTTCTGTTTAAAATCTATTTTATGTATTTCATTTAGCTTGTATTTTCATAATAGAACAACTTAGATTCATTTGGCCAAACCTAGGACTCGAATGTTTAAAGATAAAACTGAACACATTAAACACATTCCCAACCTAGGCGTGGAAACTGCCATTCAAACGTTTCTGGTGAACCCACCATCCATTGAAAAATCACCATAATACACCTCCCCGAGAGGCGGGACCTTCGCAAGGCCTCTCAGTCTGAGGTACCGCACCATCCTTTTCCCATCCTCCTTCCAAGCATGGATCCTATAGCCTGAAGGTAAGGATGCAAAAAATTTGGAGCGATACGGAAGGCTATGAAGACAAAAGTGTCGCGATATCACGACAGAAGTGAAGACGAAGTCTGCAGAGGTAGAAGTGTCGTGATTTCATGACAAAAGAAGAAAGGAGGTCGACAAAGGGAGAAGTTTCGCGATATCGCGACAAAAGAAAAGTTGATGCTGATAAAGACAAAAGTGTCACGATATCGTGACAAGAGCTTAGTTGAAGTTGACAAAGGCTGAAGTGTCGCGATATCGTGACAAAATCCAAAAGAAAGTGTACGGTTGCAAAGGTGTCGTGATATCACGACATGTAGTTTTGTGGCAAAAGCTACAAAAGAGTTACAGAGGCAGTTGAAGCCGACAAAGTTAAATGTGAGCCGACGAAGATTAGGGTTTGCAGTCGATGAAGTTTAGGGTTGTGCAGTCGACTAAAGATCAGGGTTATAGCCAACTAAGATTAAGGTTTTGATCTTGAAAGTGTTATTATAAAAGGCAGGTTGTTTTGAAGAGTTGGGTGAATTGATAGTTGTGATGTTCGTAGAAAGAGCACAGTTTGAGAAGTTTGATCACCGAGAGCAGAGTGCGAAATTCGATCGAAGTGTGTAGAGTGAGCGAAGAGTCGTGGTGAATTGTTCTAAGTGCCGCTGTGATTGTGCAGAGAGTGCAAAGGTTGAAGTTCAACCAAGTGTGGCTATGATTGCGCAAAGAGAGCAGAGGGCGTAGAGAGCACAAAGGGCAAAGATGAACACGGAGTGCTGCTGTATGAGGATAGAGGTGCACTGGTTATTTGAGAAGAACTTGAGGACAGATTGGCAAGTCTTTGAGAAGGCTTGTGTGTAGAGGATTGATTTGTTCAAGTGTTGGATAGATCTATCAGACAAAGGAAGACTTGTACTAGATCGACTGACTGTGTTTGGTACAGGTTGCTGAGCTGCTGTGGACGTGATCATAGAAGGTAGAGGTCTCTTATGCTAAGCATTGAGGACAAGAGGTCTTCGGTGGAAAGAAGTTCCACATGCTGGCAAGAGGTAGAGGCAGTTGATCTTCTGAGGGATCATTTCCAGAGCAGAGGTGAAGGTATCTCCTTTGAGCAGAGGCTCATAAATTCATATTGGGGGAAGGTATCTCCTTTGAGCAGAGGCTCATAAGTTCTGATTGGGGGAAGGTATCTCCTTTGGGCCGAGGCTCATAAACATTGTAATTGGGAAGGATTCCCAAAGAACTTTGAGATAACTTTTAGAGAAAATTTTTGTGGACGTAGCCCACCCATTTTGGGTGAACCACATTAAAATTGGTGTCACTTTGTGGATGATATTGTGCATTGTTTTGATATTGCTTTGGGTATATTGCTTTACTATTTTGAAGTATAAAAGAAAAAGTAAAAAGAGGTCTTATACTATTCACCCCCTCTCAGTATAAGCTTGTGTTCTTCATAAAGCTCCATGCTATGTAATCGACTAAATAACTGAGTAATATTATTTGTAACAAGTTTGTAATGAAGTTTGTATTAAGATTTTTTTATTATAAAGAAAGTGTTTTTGTAAAATATTGGTGTTGTAAGAGTGTTGAGACTATTTTCTAGTATTTTTAAGATCTTGGGAAATTAGACCTATGATATCTTTGGGCTGATTTGCTAAAATTGGTATCAGAGCCACTTTAGCTTATTATTTCTAGGGTAAAGAGAGAGAGGAAGAGTGAGAATATTGAAGGAGAACATGACATTGTTGTGAATAAAGGATTACAGAAGATGTTGAACGTGAAAATAAGATTGGAGAAAGGAGTAACATGAAGAGATATTGGAGGAATTAAGAGAAAGTTGGTTGGATGATTTGGTGGAATATTGACTTTGAAGGAGTACAAGAAGAATATTGATCATGGAAGGACAAGTGCAAATATGGACGTACAAATTTGAATGTGACAAATATTGGAGGAAGAAGAAATTTGAAGAAAAAGAATATTGGAGGAAGCGAGAGATAGTTGAAATAAGAAGAAAGAATATTATAGGATAAAGGAGAGGATTGGAGATAATATAATATTGAAGTGAGAAGAAGAAATTCATGAAAGATTATTTTTTTAATTTATGGAAAACATCCCAAAAGGGATGCCACTTTCGGGTAAGACCCAAGGATGCAGGGGTATCCATTTTGTAGACACCTAAAATGCATCATGTTGAGGGAGACTACTCATATGGACATACTACACAATATGAAATATTTTGGACAGACTCCAAGATAGAGCAGTGGTTCTGACCACTCAATTTGGGCTCCTTGGCCTAATCAGTCTGAACCGCAGCCCAAACCTATGGTTTAAAACTAAACCATGACTGAGACCTATGGTTTGTGGTCTAGACCGTAGCTGTGACCTACGGTCTTAAATAAAGTTTAGTTGGCCTTCAATACAAGCCAAGTCAGTTAAAACGACCATTGGATCTAGAAGAAGGTGGTTAGAATGTGGAAGCTTCCATTCCAACTGTCCTAACCACCCCTTCTTAATATTGGCTTCTCTAGGAAGCCACCCCTAGCCCTTGGGTAGTCCTATAAGTACCCCTACAAATGAGGGCAAATATATTAAGGATTTTGATAGTGAAGCACTGTCAAAATACATCAGAGAGAGCATTGGAGATTTTAGCAGCGAAGCCCTATTGAATTGTACACTCAATCGAGTATACTAGAGAGCTATTGCACTTATCCCCTACCTACTTGCCAATATTCATGATGAATTGCATTATGGATGCCCTAGGAGTCTAGGAGAGCCAAGAAACACAAATTTAGGCAAACGAAGGCCCATCACAGTGATTTGACCGCAAAACCTGTCAGAAGGACATCAAAGGTGAACCTTGAACATAAATTGGATAAGGATGTTAAACCCACTACCCTTGGAATTGAGGGTAAGCCTATCAGAGTGCTAACCATGGATGTCAGCCATGGTTTACAGTGCAGACCACACACCAGAGCTACGATTTATAGTAGAGGTATAACCGCCTTCCTATTTCTATTTCTATCTAGCTAATTAGGTTAGATTAGATGTTTTTATGGTTTAATAGCATTTTAGAAGACTTTTGACCGTAGAACTAGGTTAGATTTACATTTTATGCTTATGCTTCAATTAGGACTTAAATGCTTTTTTTATGCATGTTTATGCTTAATTTTCTATATATGATCCATGCATAGTGTAGCTACTATTGTCCTTTACACTATTACATGAATCTTGATTCACTTTGCATAGCTTATAAGCATTATTTACATTTTCTTGTTTATACATGTTAATGGTGTCATTATGCAATTTACCTAAAAGGGCCTCATCATGAGAGGCTTCCTATATTTTTGACATTCTTGTTGTTTCTTGACCGCAGGGATAGTTTCAAAGGAGAACAAACCATCAAGTTATTTTCCCATTATGAAAAAGAGGGCATCTCCACCCTAGAGCAGTTCGTGTCATTCTGAAAGGCACATGGAAATCATACCTACCCTTAAGAGGGAAAAAAATTGTGCACTCCTATTGTAATATTGTATCAAAATGAATATCCCTAAGAGGGACATACTTGTAATGGGATTTTGGCTTTGAATACAATGGAATAAAGTGTTTCTTTCTTGTTTTATTTGTTGTCAATTTTTCTTTCTTGTATGCATGTTATATCTTTACAATTTATCGCAATAGGAGCTGCAATCGGGTGTGACCCTTTTTTGTGGTTACAGAGGTGATCACGATGGCACCCCATATTTTTAGGATCTGACTATGCTTTTTTAGATTTTATATTTGCAGGTACAGACTGCAGCTATCAGCTACAACCCAACAACTGAACCGTAGGTACAAGGTGCGGTTCACAATCATAACCGTAGGTCAGAACTGGGATTTCCTACTGACAATACATATAGACAATTTTAGAACTTCAGACAGTGTAGGACATGAGGTAGGTCCTTTTTCCAGCCCTCTGTCACTTTTCTATTCTTTGTGTTTTTACAGTAGGTCAAATTCGAATGCAAATTAGGAAAATAACTAAAAAAAAAATGGTAAATCAACTGTCCTAGTTTGCTTTCATGCTTTGCTTTCCATAGAAATGTGTTGTTGGGAACATCAAACCTTTGATTGCAGTCCACCCTAGGCTACAATATGCTCTATAGATATGTGTGGATGGTTTGCATGCGTGAGACCCAATTAGTGGCCATTTAGCATCGTAACGTGCATTGTCTTAAAGAGCATCTAGAGTAACTTGCATTTTCTGAATCTGAAACGTCTTTCATTTGCATAGCATTTAGAAAATGAGCATGTGTGCTATATGATGCATTTCTTTTATGTACATTAAAAATAACCACACACACCATGAAACACTTAAACGCTAGTGAGTTGGGCTTGACATCCAACCACTAGTAGGGTTCAATGACGGTGGGCATAACTTCCATCCATTGGCCCAAATCCTACGAAACCTTGATACATAGACCAATATTAGATCCAAGAACCATCCGTAGCCTAGAAAATTTGCATGTACTCCTCTTTAGAGGGTATAACACTGACTGGGTAAGATTGGGTGAGGATCTGGAAGGACCTGTGCTCCTTGTCCGGGTGTGGGCTTCATTACCACACACGGGAGATTTACGCAACTTGGAGTTCATAACCAAGTTTTCGATATACGATCATACAGGTGAAATCTATTAAACCAAGAATAAAATCCAACAATTTTTGCAAAACATGATAAGAGTTTCTACAACTGATACAACACATATTGAAAACACATCAAACAGTTTAGGACTTAATTTAAAACTTAAAATGATATAATCATTGTTGTATATCTTGTTTTTTTAATAATAATACATTTAGACTCTAGGTACACAATGGTGGACACACGGGGTGGTCGAAAAAGGTCCAAATCCAACACTAATGACCAACCCCTAACTAGTTCACAACAATACGTGTCGAATACTCAACCACATGAGCAAAATGAATGTCGTTTGGCTAGCATTCGAGGAGACAACTCGACAGGAGGGGATCCAGTAGAGCAAACCTCAAATAGAGGAGCTTTAGTACACTCCTCTAGGCATAGAGTAGAATAGGAAATCTTCTAGCATGAGGGTGTTCCACTTGAGAGCCATTACTGAGACTGCAATTCATGCACATCCACAGGATCGACCGAAGAGTTTATTGTGCAGGGGACCAGATTGGTTCCTCTACATACTAAGTCCACTGAATGATCTATGGCTCCACCTTTTGAGTATAGAAGGACTAGAGACCCACCCATTCAGGGGTAGGCAGATAGGCTCGCAACCGAGCATAGAACTAACCATACTCCCGTGCGTGGTCCACCATGCAAGATCACCATTGACATATCAAAGGTGGGAGATAATGGCACACCACCGCATGAGTGATGGCAGTCTAGGTAGCTACAAGGTCTAGGTAGTGTTATAGAGCAACTAGGCTATAAGACTTCTACTCCAACCACTCAAGCCTCAAGTGAGCATAGTGGGAGTGTCATCCACACTACTAGATAACATGGGGAGGCTTCTAAGCTCCCTCATGTCACACACTCACTATCTACACATGGTGGGTCACAATATAGGACATATAAGTAGGCCAATGAAATATTCATAGATAGATGTAAAGGCACAGCACATCAGTCTAATGGATACAAAATCCACAAAGTCACTCGTAGAGAATAGGGGTATCAAAGGCCTCCTACGGTCGACCAGATCGATAGATCACATCAACTGGCATTAGAGAAAAAATACCAACTCCTCTAAGACCAATTGGAGGATGCTTGCCTAGAGAGGTAGTGTATCGAAGATGAAAATCTTCAAGCAAAAAGGCTCATAAGACAGAGGTTATATGAGAAGCGCATGTGCAAGGAGTGTATCCTTACCTAAAAGGAACACATGGAGCAGGAGGATCGACTATCTAGGGCTAGCCTATATCCTCAAGATGAGCATTGAGAGAACATGCATAGGAAGGCTTTATCACAAGCTAAGATGCATCAAGAGCATAGAGATGCTCGTACTCATGTTACTGGTAAACAAAGGGAGCGGCTACCGTTGCTCAATAATCAAAGGTAGAGACAACATGAAGTAGCAGTGGAATATGGATACGAGCAGGAATATCTTGAAATCTCCCAAGATAAAGAGGAGGAAGAGAAAATACCTCCATCTCATGCAAGGAAGACATTACCTCCTAAGCCACCTACACGTCAACTTACGGAGGAAGACTTTCTGTCTTCAGAGGTCTATAAGGCCTTGGTCGAGAAAATTAAAGCCATTGAGAGACAAGGTGTGGCTATTCAAAAGTTGACTCTAAGAAAAAATCATAATGAGACTTTGGATCCTTCAGTACCTAATCCAGCCTACCCTGAGCATTTTGACATGTCTAGGTTAGATAATTTTAAGGGTGATGAAGATGCACAAGAACATGTAATGAGCTTTCTAGACACTTGTTTTCAGATAACAAGCAACGATGCCTTGTTGTGCACATTCATCATGACACTTTTAAGGCCTACCTGAGAGTGGTTTATTAAGCTAAAGAAACACAGTATAACAAGCTTTACGTAATTAGCTGATGCCTTTCTTGAAGGCTATTCCTTTGGCATCAAGAAATAGGTCAATCTTTCTGATCTAGTTGCGCTAGCTCAACGCGATGATAAGCCAATAGAACAATACATAAATATATGGAGGAGATTAATGGTGAAGTTGCCATTCCCCATTCCTGCCATGGAATTAACTCAGATGTTCATGAATATTTTTTCCAAGCACATCTCGTTACTGCTGCATTTGCAACAGTATGCTACATTCAAAGAGGCTTTGGTGCAAGCCAAGGTGATTGAGGACATCAAGTTGTAGGAGGGCAACTTGAAGCTCAAAAATAGGAGAGGGAAAAAAGAAGAGTACCACAAAGCATTAGGGCAAGCAGGCCCACATAAATCAAGTGGTATTAAATCTCCAATAGGGGGAAGAGGGGCAGCAAAAGCAGAACTATCAAGCCCAACCTCCCCATATGCAGTATGACAAGCACAATAACTACAAGGGAAAAAACAAAGAGCAACGCCCACCTCGCCAGTTCACACCATTGAAAAAATCATTGATGGTGATTTTCCATCAGTTATACGAGGCCAAGGCAATCAGATTTCCCAAAATCAAGATGATAGACCCCAATCAAACCAAACCAAAGGGGTTTCAAGATGATCTATTTTACATCTTTGATAGAATGAAAGGGCATGACATCGAGGTATGTTGGTCTTTCAAACACCTAGTGCAAAATATGATCGACAAGGGTGAGCTTGTAGTGCCTCACAACCCGCAGGCGCTAGACAATCAAAATATAGGGATTTACAAGAACCCCTTATCGAATCATGAGGCACCTTGAAATAATGTTGGTCAAGTTAACCAGGTACGAGTTGAACCACCTACCCAGGGGTTCGTAGGCATGGTCCATGTTGTCACTAGGCAAGAGAGATATGAACAACAAAATAAACCTCATGCTCCTATATAGATACAAGCCACACCGAATAAGTGGCTGGCACAAAATATTACAGGCCCACCAACAATACCGGTGGTGACCCTAAGGAGCAGGTTGGTCCAAAACCTGCAGACGAATCTTGCAAAGCTGTCAATTTATGAATTAATTCAGAAGTACCCAAGGCATAGGGAGACTCTTATGGATATTTTAAGGTCCATTGAAGTACAGGCCCAAGATGCGTAGGAATTCACAAATTTCATAGGACATGTACAATAGTGTCAGGAACCAATGATCCAATTTTATGATCATGAGATAAGGACAATTTCTACAACTACGATCGACCCATCATTGCATATAATTGCGTGTGTAATCACATGCCATTTAAAAGGGTCTTGATCAATACTGGTTCATCGATCAACCTAATAATGACCAAGGCATTGAGTCATTTGAAGCTACCTAAATCACATATTGTGGCAACTACATTTACATTGAGATAGTTTAATGACGCACTATGTTCGACTATCGACACAATTATCCTACCCATCCAGGTAGGTCTGAAGATCATTTTGATAATGTGCCACATGATAGAAGGGTCCATGCAGTACAACATTTTACTTGGTAGGCCTTGGATTCATCAAATGCGTTGTGTCCCCTCAATACTACTTCAATGCATGAAATCTATTAACGAGGGACTGGTTCACATGGTGGCATCGGATGAGGAGCCTTTTAAGTTTGTGAACCTAGAAGATTTGTTTGGGAGTTTCATACTCCCATCAATGCACCTAGATGTTTTGCTATCATCGCCAATAAGAAAAATAGGAGGTAAACCGGCAGTGCATGTTCAACCAATGCCATATGTGTCACACAGATTGAAGCATACCACCGCCACTTCCTTGAAACTGTCAGTATCAGTCATGCATCAGGATAACAGGAAATTGAAGATGAATATGGGTTAAAAAAGAGAAATAGCTTGAGCCCAAGCTAATTTTCGAGGATGTTCCCATTCCCATGGAAGTTGAGGAACCCCAAGACAAAGTCGAGGAGGCACCTCAACCTACCTTGCCTGCATTTTTAGTAGGGTCGTCCATACCGTGGGTGATGGTACATCTTGCTAATCCTGAATTAGGTGAGTACCTTGTGCAAAATTTGACATTCAGACCAATTCTAAAGACTGCGTAAGAGATGGGTAGACCTTTTGCTCACCATTATCTGGTTGGATCAGTGGTTCCACTGGGAGAGCCACCTAACCAAACTAACTTCATCTATGTGGGGCTAGATCAGCTTTTGATGTGAGAGCCCATGGATGAATGATGCATGAGCATCCAGCAGCACCCGATGGAGAGGCATTTGAAAAATTTCCTAAGGAGGAAGAACGTCATGATTTTGCGACGTGTCACGAAATCGTGACAAAAAAAGGCAAAGGGGGCAAGGAGAAAAATCTGTCGTGATATCATGACAGAAAAAGTGTCGCGATATCGCGACACAGTGAGGAGAGAGGGGTTGACGGAGAAAGTTGTCGCGATATCGTGACACAAGGCAAAGGGGGCAAGGAGAAAAATCTGTCGTGATATCATGACAGAAAAAGTGTTGCGATATCGCGACACAATGAGGAGAGAGGGGTTGACGGAGAAAGTTGTCGCGATATCGCGACAACAAATGTGTCACGATATCGTGACACAAGCGAGGAACAGAGCAGCAGCCAAGGGGAAGAAGTTGGGATGTTGTGATTTCACGACATGTCATGAAATCGTGACTGTCACGATATCGTGACATTAGAGCAGCAGCCAAGGGGAAGCAGTAAGTGTGTCATGATTTCATGACATGTCATGAAATCATGACATCGGAGTAGCGGTCGAGGGAAAGTAGTGGGGATGTCACGATTTCGCGACATGTCATGAAATCACGACCGTCGTGAAATCGTGACCTAGGAGCAACAACCAAGAGAAAGTAGTGGGAATGTCATGATTTTGTGACATGTCGCAAAATCATGACTGTCGTTAAATCATAACTGTCATGAAATCACGACAAAGAAGAGCATCCATGAGGGGGCAGTTGGGAATTTCACGATTTCATGACATGTCACGAAATCGCGTCTGTCGTGAAATCGTGACCAGAGCAAGAAAGCAGAGGGCGATAAATAAAAGCGTCATGAAATCGTGACATGCCACGATTTCGTGGCACGAAGTGGAAAAGAGGAGCGAGGAGAAGAAATGTCACAATATCGCGACATGTCACGATATCGTGACCAAAAAAGAGAAAGAAGGGCAGGATGAGGAAGATGTCGTGATATCGCGACCCCTGCTACAGTGCATCCGGAGGAAGAAGACGATAGAGGTCAGGCGACGGTTGCAGAGCAATGACGACACGTGACACACAGGGTGTAGTAAAAGCGGGTGATTACCCAAAAGCACAAGAAACAAAGAGGATGGGTCACGCAGGATAATCTAACAGGGAGTGGCAGTCAGAGTGATCTGATAGGAAGCGGCGATGACAAGGGCCATGTAGAGTGGAGCCATAAATCGGGTTGGTGGACCTATTTTCATGAAGGATTTTTTTAGAGGGTCGAGGCCTCTATAAAAACCTAGTTTTTATAATAGACTAGGGTGGTGGATTAGGAATATCGCACGCAGAGTGTGATAGAGAAAACCAAGCTGAGCGCTGGTTATTGTAAAGCCTGTGGGCTGTTTCTGTAAATTTTTTCAGATTTTTGAATGAAAATTTGGGTTTGAGTACGTGCAATTTTTTTGGTCCCCCATCAGTGGTATCAGAGCTAGTGTTCTTGAGTGCACAAGAAGATTGTCGATCATGAGGCAGTTTGCGCCAAGATCTGTGGTAGGGTTCTGAGAGAGAAGAGAGAGTTTAGGATCCCTGAGCATGTTAGCAGAGCATCGAAAGTGAGGCAGCTACACCAGGATCGGTTGAGCTTTGTGAGAAAAGCGAAGAAAAATGCATCCACAAAGAAGTCGTGGTAGTAAGAGCGATATGATGACAGTGGAAGAGTTTGAGGCGTTACAGAGACAATTTAAAGCCCTGCAAGAGGAGTGGCTCAGAATAAAATTGCAGAGGCAAGTGAAAGCCCTGCAAAGTGAGCTGCGTAGACAGCATGAGGATAAACATAATATGAAGCCATTGAAAGTTATGGACAAAGAGGTGTGCAGTAGTGCCAGGATCTATCCGGTAGAAGAAAAAAATTTATTTGGCCCGGAGACGGAGTTGAAGCAGGATGTAGATGAAGAAATGTGCAGCAGTGGGAGAATCTGCCTGGAGGAAGGCATAAGTTGTTTGGGCCAGGAGAAAGGGTTGGAACAGGCTACAGAGGCAGATGAATGTCTGGAGGTGCTACAGAATGCAGTAACCAGACAGTGCAAAAGTGAAGATCACTTCTCCACCAACCCCGGGTGTCTGATGCAGGAGCATCCAGCAGCACCCGATGGAGAGGCATTTGAAAAATTGCCTGAGGAGGAAGAACGTCATGACACGATAGAAAAAGGCAAAGGGGGTGAGGAGAAGAAATTTTGTGATATCACGACATGTCATGATATCTCGACCAGAAAAGAGAAAGAAGGGCAGGATGAGGAAGATGTCATGATATCGTGACATGTCACGATATCACGACCCCTGCTACAGTGCAGCTAGAGGAAGAAGACGATAGAGGTCAGGCGACGGTTGCAGAGCAAGGACAACACATGGCACCCAAGGTGTAGTAAAAGTGGGCGATTACCCAAAAGTGTAGGAAACAAAGAGGATTGGTCACGCAGGATAATCTGACAAGGAGTGGCGGTCAGAGTGATCTGACAGGAAGCGACGATGACAGGGGCCGTGCGAAGTGGAGCCATAAATTGGTTTGGTGGACCGATTTTCATGAAGGATGTTTTCAGAGGGTTAGGGCCTCTATAAAAACCTAGTTTCTATAATAGACTAGGGTGGTGGATTAGGAAGATCACACGTAGAGTGTGATAGAGAAAACCAAGCCGAGCGCTGGTTATTGTAAAGCCTGCGGGCTACTTCTGTAAATGTTTTCAAATTTCTAAATGAAAAGTTGGGTTTGAGTACGTGCGATTTTTTTGGTCCTCCATCAATGAAGATGATGAGGAATATTTTGTAGTAAATGTTCATTATTTTTCTAATCTAGAGTATGCCATGCACATTTTCGAGCCATATCACTAGCATGGATATGACCTTGGTCTCTTTGAACAAAGATGGAGGACTCCGTTGGAACCTCATTATTAGTTAGTCACTGATAGATTAAGTTTAGGGTTACAGATACATGGGCAAGATGATTTTCTTGTAGCATCCCTAGATCATTTGTACCTTAGTATGGTGGATGATGTGGATTTTAATCCATATCATCCGGATCCTTCCAAATTCTGAAGGAATCACCATATGATGTCTGCCATCACCATTGATCCACTTGAAGATCATCATGAAGGGATCCTTGAGCAGACTAAAGTAGAAATGAACCCTAGATATCAACTAGGACACCAAACCCATGAGGTAGTTGATGACATAGACATGCAGGGGTGCAACCCCATTACTACAAGCAATCTCGAGTTAGAAGATCTTTGTAATGAATATGGAGCAGATTCCACCTCCGATAGGAGTGGACCAGGCTATGATGAAGATGAGGACTCCCTAAATGATGATGGATCTGGGGATGAAGTTAAAGATGCTTATGTAAGGCCTTTGTATGTGCATAATTTATTTCCCATGGAATCGACATAGGATATCGAAGAGATCCTTCCCAACGTTGATCATCCAGGGGAAGAGACCAAGCTAGTTTTCTTGGTAATGTCATACATGAGGTATAATTATCTAGTTTTTTTAGACAACGACGACAATAATCAAGAAGTGAGATTCATAGGGCCTCATTTAGAGGAGCGTCCTCTAGGAGTGGGGATGAATGAAGGATTCTATTATGACAGTGATGAAGAAGATGAGCTAGAGAGGGCCTAACTTGGTCCTCCTTATTTGCATCACCATCATCAACCCATCGACATCGATGAGGTCTATAGGCATCTACATGTTGGTCCGCATATGAGAGCAAGACGGTTAAACTTGGATCAAATCCATTGGTTGGTTAATCCCCTTCCACTAACTTACATGCAAATCCGTGAGCTGAATGATCCTATTTTACATTTAGTGCATATGGAGGATCCAGCTATTCCTAGTCCTCATAGGGAAGACCCTTTTGTGCCTGTACCATTAGAGCCAGATCATGGGTATGAGGACTATGTAGATTTTATAGAGGTCAGTCTATGTGGTCCTGGATATCAATTCCATTACATAAATATGGTCTTCATTGATTTGACCACTCCGCTCCATAATCTAGCAGATCCGTCTAAACCATTGTATCTTAACAAATATTCTATCGATTGGGATCGCACTGATTCACCCGTTGAGTCTGAAGATTTCTTTCCCAATGAATAATATTGCAACCTTCCCATTTTACACTAGGCTATGCATATGATGTTTATCATACCAAAAATGCTTCCAACATGAAACCACTCAACCCGAATGATGACATTAATTTGATTCCTATGCCTCACTAGCTTGAGGAGGGATCGCATATGTCGGTAGATGAAACCTTTGAGGTAGATATAAGTGATGATCCCACCAGTGCAAATAAGGTTAAATTTGGAGAGACTCTCACTCTAGATAAGTGGGCCACCCTCATCCCTCTGCTAAAAGAGAGACCAAATTTATTTGCTTGGTCGTATAAGGATATGTCAGGTCTAGACACAAAATTGGTTACTCATAACCTTTCGCTAGACTTGATGAAGAAGCCAATCAAGCAAAAGCTTAGTAAAATGCACCCAACAGTAGCCTTAATGGTGAAAGATGAGCTACAAAAATTGTTGGATGTGGAATTTGTGATTTCCATTGATTATCCAGAATGGGTGTCCAATATGGTACCCGTGGGAAAACCTACTGGAAGAATTTGTATTTGTACGGATTTCAAAGACCTAAATAAGGCAACACCCAAAGATTCAATTTTTTTTCCCAATATTGATGCTCTCGTAGATGCAACTGCAGGTCACGAAAATCTCTTTTTAATGGATGGTTTTTCTGGTTACAATAAAATTTGGATTAAACCCGAAGACCAGGACAAAACCACGTTTATAACACCATGTGGAACATTTTTCTATAAAGTTATGCCATTCAGCCTCAAAAATGTTGGTGCCACATATCAACAAGCCATGACATATATTTTCATCACTATATGCACAAAATTCTTGAATATTATATCGATGATTTGTTAGCCAAGTCATTGCTATGAGAAGAGCATGCAAAGGTCTTAAGGAAAGTCTTCGATCTCCTAATAGAGCACAACATCAGGTTGAATCCTAAGAAGTCCATATTTGGCGTAACTTCTAGAAAATTACTAGGGTTCATCATCTCCAAGAGAGGCATCAAAGTAGACCCAATGAAGGTCAAGGCCATTTTAGAAATACGTCCTCCCACCAATATTAAGGAATTAAGGAGCCTTCAGGGTAAGGTAGCCTCGATAAAGCGATTTATCGCCCAACTATCGGATAAATGTTGACCCATGAATCGACTACTACATAAGGGTGTCCCATTCAACTGGGACGAGGACTGCAAGGTAGCCTTCACTGAGATAAAACAATACCTAGTGACGCTACCAGTGCTAGCTCCACCAAGGCTAGAGGTGCCTTTTCTACTATATATCGACAACTGAATTTGCACTGGGAACCATGTTGGCCCAAAAGAACATGCAAGGCAAAGAACATGCCATATATTACATTAGTCAAACTTTGGTGAGCTATGAGCTTGGGTATGCATACATGGAAAAGTTGTGTTTAGCAGTAGTGTTTGCTACAAAGAAATTATGACACTATATGTTAAGTCATACGACGTATGTTATATCCAAACAAAATCCTTTGTAGTACATGATGAGTAAGACTTATCACAATACACGTACTACGAAGTGGATCATGCTTTTGATGGAATTTGATCTAGAATTCATAAGCCAAAAGTCCATTAAGGGACAGGTCATAGCAGATCAATTAGCTGAGGTGCCATTGTCAAATAGTAGACCTCTAACAATTGAGCTTTCGGATGATGCAATATTCATCGTATCTGAAGCTCCCAAACCCGAAGAACTAGAGAACAATGCTGATATGACTCTATTATTTGATGATTTGAAGTGTTAATAAGGGGGTGGTGCCAGAATAGTGTTCTTCACACTACAAGGAGCTCCAATGCCCTTGTCTTTCAAGTTGGATTTTTCGTGCACCAACAACAACGCTGAGTATGAAGCCCTACTATTGGGCCTCCACATAGCTTTCGCCATGAATATTAAGAGATTGAACATCTTTGGCGATTCCTTTCTCATAGTAAATCAAGTCAAGGGGATTTTTTAGTGTCGGTGTCCCATACTGAAAGCCTATAAAGATCTAGTTGACACATATTTGGCCAAATTGGAATGGTATGACATTGAGGCAATCCCTCGATCATCAAATAGGTTTGCAGATACCATGGATTCTTTGGGATCTTTAATCCCTCAGAATCCATCTACTGATTTCACTACCATCCATGTCAAGACGCTCTCTCATCCAGCAGTAGAGCGTGCAACCTATGATAATAGAGAATCGATCAACATGATCAGTGTAGAACCACAAGTTGAATGGTTCTATAGAGCTAAAGACTTTCTTAAGAAGGCACCTTGGGGGTCATTAACCTCTCAAAGTCCCATGGGGAGTGGTACTACCATTCACCATAGGGTTGTTTTCAAGTTTGCATTTGAAAAAGTAAATACGCAGGGGGAGCAAGTCGTCTTGGCTATCGAAGCTGAGATTTATCAAAATTGGATGTCACAAATTAAAGACTTCCTAAAGCTTAGTATAATCCCAGAGGGATTACCGCATGTCGTGAAGTGCACATTTAAATAGAAAGTGACCAAATATGTCTTAATAGGAGACATCTTGTACCGAAGAAGCTATGATGGAGTTCTCCTTCATTGCTTAGAGCCCCAAGAGGCATCATGGGCAATTTTGCAAGCCCATGATGGTACGTGCGGTGGCCATTTTAGTGGCATGGCTATCATCAAGCGCATCCTTCGAATGGGTTACTATTGGCCCACTATGGAGAAGGAGTGCAATGTGTATGTCAAGAAATGTGTTAAATTCCAACATCACGCTAATCTTACGCACTTGCCATCATAGGCCTTACAACCCATTCAAGCAGCTTGGCCATTTGCTCAATGGGGATTGGATCTTATAGGCAAGATCTCTCCTCCATCATCGGGTCGACATACATTCATAATCATGGCTACTGAGTATTTTACAAAGTGGGTGGAAGCAATACCCTTAACAATGACAACCGAAGCTCGTATAGAAGAGTTTATATTGGAGCATATCATAAGTCATTTTGGGATTCCATCCAAAATAATATCGGATAATGGAACGTCTTTCAAGAACAAAACTATGAGAGCATTGACATCTAAATATAGAATCAAACACAGTTTTGTGACTCCATACTATCCGCAAGCAAATGGGCAGGCTGAAGCTTCAAATAAGATAGTGGTGGCCATCTTGAAAAATATAGTACAAGAAAACCATAAAGACTGGCACATCCAGTTGCCCCTTGCACTTTGGGCTTACAAGACTAGTATTCGGACGCCCATCGGGGCAACACCATTCTCACTAGTATATGGTGCTGAGGCCATTATGCCCCTAGAATTAGAAATTCCAATGCTGCACATCGCATTGAAAGAGTTCATCGATGATGACACTGCACGACAAGCT
The DNA here is from genome assembly GCA_028583015.1 of Wollemia nobilis. Taxonomy (NCBI): domain Eukaryota; kingdom Viridiplantae; phylum Streptophyta; class Pinopsida; order Araucariales; family Araucariaceae; genus Wollemia; species Wollemia nobilis. The sequence continues at coordinate 12,318,180 of JAQPPZ010017052.1, forward strand.
CAACTGGATCAACTGATGCTACTTGATGAACATCGTGTGAATGCCCTGGAGCATCTCCGTGTTTATCAAGAGCGACTAAAATGAGCTTACAATGTCAAATTCCACCAGAGAGACTTTGAAGTTGGGGATCTTGTCTTGAAATAAAACCAATAGAACTCTAATTTACCGCCAGATATGCGAGATAAATTCATGGCTAATTGGCTAGGACCCTACATCATATCTAAAAATATTGGTCTAGGTACCTATCGCCTAACATCGCTAGGGGGTGTTGAAGAGCCTGAACCTCTCAACATCATCCATCTTAAGGCATTTTATGCTTGAAGAGCATAGTAAAAGGCTCCGAGAGTTGCTTGTAACTACTCGGTCATCCTAAAAAGCTCCAAACACTCTCATTAGTGGTTTGGTCAAAGTCAAAAAGCTCCAAAGGCATCTGTAAGCCCTTTGGTCAACCTCAAAAGCTTCGAGGGTTTGGTCAAAACCACTCGGTCATCCCAAAAAGGCTCCAAGGGTTCCTGAAACCACTTGGTCATGTCAGTTAAAAGCCCCAAGGATTTGCTTATAATCGCTCGATCATCCTAAAAATCTCCAAAGGCATCTGTAAGCCCTTTGGTCAAACTCAAAAGGCACCAAGAGTTTTTGAAAAACTGCTTGGTCAACCCAAAATCTCCAAAGGCATCTATAAGCCCTTTGGTCAAATTCAAAAGGCACCAAGAGTTTCTGAAAAACTACTTGGTCAACCCCAAAGGCTCCAAGGATTCTCAAAATCGCTTGGTCATCCCAAAATACCCCAAAGGTACCCATAATCCCTTTGGTCAAATCCCAAAAGCTCCAAGGATTCCTAAAAATCTCTTGGTCAATCTAAAGGATCCAGAGGCATGTACTCACTTTTTGGTCAATTATGAGGCTCAAAACCCATAAAAATTATAAAATCAATAAAATCCAAAAAAAAATTGGTAAAGCATAAAATCCAAAAAACATTTGCATTTGCATTTGAATTTTGTATTTTCATTTTGCATTTACACATGCATTCGCTACATTACTGCATTGCATATAGGCATTCGTCATCCATTGCATTTCGTAATAGAAGGCATTGTGTTTGTCAGTCTTACAAATGATGCCACATTTGTGTTTAAATCATGCATCTCTGCATTTATCATAATCCATCATTCATGTGAGTAATTATGTTTTTCAACACAACCTATAATGTTGCTATGGAGATATACTAGGGTTTTCCGATCACTCAGTCATACCTAGTGGTCTTATCAAGAGTTGGTAGAAAGCTTGCTTTACTTTTGTAGCTAAGGTTCAGTTAGTATAGCCCTTAGCATATCATAAGCCTATCACTAATCAACAAATTTAAACAATCCTAACAAGGACTAGGGGAATATGAAAGCCATGAAGTAGGACCGGGTATCCTGAAGCGAAAAGAGTTATTCTTGCTTATCCCTTTGTGCGGACGGTATGGGAAATGTTGGCAGTTGGCAAAAGGACAGGTTAGTTCCCTATTCATAATCCCTTTCTTACGATAAAATGAGAAATATACCAAAGAGATATCCCATATCAATCCTCATGATTGATACCCTAGATTGATATCATAGATCGACTCCCAAGAGTGATATCCCATATTGATATCATAAGATCGATATTCTCAATCGATATACTAGAAATAGTTTTTCCAAGTAAATCTCCCCAAAGGAAAGTTTTTGAAGAATATTATCAAATGTAAATACCAAAAATTAAAGATCAAGTGAAGATCAAAAAATAAGCTTAAATCAAAGTTCAAAGTGAATTTCAAAGTGAAGATCAAATGAAGATCATAAATCAAAAGTTTGAGCGGAGATCAAATGAAGATCCAAAATCCAGTTTGAAGAGAGATCAAATGAAGATCCAAAGATAGTTCAAAAAGAATATGGAATCGACTCCCTTGCTTCACTACATATGAGCAAGTATCCCAAAAATTGAAGGATAGAAAGGAATGAGCCTGAATCCCTAGAATTGTCAGCACTACTATACCTTATGCATGATGATATGTCTAATGCATTAGCATCTCACTTATGAACAAGACCAATGTTTGAATGTGGAAGAGCTAGCTTCAGGTGTCCTGCATTGCCTAGTGGCTTAGTCCAACTAAAATCTAAACTTGATATTGGATAAGACATTTGTGGAACCCCTATCTTAGCAATGGGCTGAAAGAATCCCGTCTGACATCGAGGAATGCTCGTGTCTTATCTTAAAATATTCATTTGCACACACAGGGATAATGAACAGTTAGGGTCTATCCTAGAAAAATCCTTTTATCTCAGAAGTCTAGTGTGGTTAGTATGCAACTTTTGATAAGTCTATTAGGGTGTTTGAGTCTCATGGAAAACCTCAAAAATTTCTCCCATAGCAACAAAGTGTCAAAAATGGCAACCATATAAATCATCAAATTGCAAAGTATCAAACCCATGATACATCATTATAAAAAGCACAATCAACATATAGGATAGATATCGGATGGATATTAGCAATAATATTTAGACGACCACTGACTATATCGTGCACATTTTTCAAAATTGCAAAAGAAAATCGAATGACACATTATATCATTTGCATCATAAAACATTGCATACCATTGCATTTCATATATGGGTGATTAATTGATTAAATTCTTATCTTAAGGATTTTCAATTACATTCATGATTTTTATACATTCTGTGGCATCATCCATTAGATTGATAAACATATTTGCATTCATTCCTTATGTTTTAAGTGATTAAAGCATACAGGTTCATTTACATTAGATTAGCATCGTGTAAATAAAGCATTACATACATTAATGCATAAAAAGAAAGCAATATCAAATATGCGTTAAGAGAAAAACATCGCATCCATATGCATCCATAAAAAAACACATCTAAGCATCTAGATCACTGCATATCATCATCATAAATCAAATAGCTATCTAGTGCATGTCATCCATACACCACATCATATAGCATCAGTATAACATAAGCATTGCATCCATGTGCATCACATAAACATAAAATTAAAAATAAATGAGTACACAATAAATGAGCCATAATAATGATCATATCATATATATATATAATGTGTGTCTCAGAGTACATGGGGAGTACAAAAATGCCCGCAAGATACAAATGTGTAGGTCCTCGACCTTACATAAAAAATGAGATATATCAAAAATGTGTCCTATAACAGTAGAGCTCTAGCTCTGATCTGCTCCCCCTGTACTGGAGCTCTTGCCTCCTCCCTTAGTGTTGTGCTCAGGAGACTACTTTTCCTACTGCCCTGCTAACTGCTGTGGATCCTACTATGAGCCCTGAGTACCACCTAGCCCGAAGAGGCCTAGCACTCGTCCAACTGCCCCCTATGCTATGGGAACCTCTATGCATCGGGACCTATGACTGGATGCTATAGTAGACTACCCTGCCTCCCAGGTCCTGTTTGAATGTTGCCACCATGAGTACTGGAGGACCTATGTGTCCTCTCGCTCCGATGGGTGCGATGGCTCGAGCTAGCAGTGGACTGTCCTGTAGTTCGAGATCTAGTCCGTTAGGACTCTGCAGCATATGGATCCTCAAGAACCTCTATGCCCAACATCTGAATGTATCCAACCAACTGGTCTACCCGAGCAACCCTGGATGTGTACCTCTCATTGGCACTCATAAGTAAACCCTATAGGCACTGAACCTCTGCCATAGGATCCCAGCCACCTGGTAGTACTATTGTTGGTGCCACCGGAGGCCCCATAATCATATGAGAGGATGGAGGACCCCCCTCTATGCCCTGAGTAGATCCCGCTCTACTATGGCCGCATCCCTCTATGCCTCTGCCAAGTCATGAGCATGAGTGAGCTCGCTAACCTAGGTCTCTACTATGGTAGCCCATGCTGTCAGGCTAGCAATCTCCTGCTCTACCTACATTAGTCGATGATCTCTCTCTATCAGCTATGCCTATAGAGTAGCGATAGTAGTGTCATGCTCCCTCTACTACGTCTAGAATCGATCAAGCTGACTCTACAAGTCAGCCATAAGTGCTAAGAGTAGCCCCTCTGCACTATCAAGAGGGACCTCACCCTCCTCTAGAGCCTCCTCATCAAGATCAATCCGGACCCTCGGTAGTAGCCTTTGTGCCCCATCTACCCTCTGTCCGCTGGCGCACCCTACGCCCGTTAAGATCCACCTCTGCTCTAGCTTGATCTACCGCTCGGCCCAGAGGCCCTATCCCATACCAATAGAATAGAGACCACCATCCATCATACTCTAGAGTGGTCATCGCTATGTCAACCCTAGTCTCCTAGAAGTCATCTAGAGCATCACCTAGAGCCAAAGGTTGGATCCATGGTAGATCCCTCTCCAAATCCAGGCGCCTGTAAGTGAATGGGATCTTTAGGATGTCCTACACCATGCCAAACTATCATAGGATGTGAGAGAAAAACTAAAACTCTTTGATCTCGACCTTTCGGCCAAGTAGCCATCTATCTTGGCAAGCCCATTGAAGCCTCTCACCAACCTCAGGCCAGTTAGGACAATCCATGTAGGGCCACCACTGGATATCATCCGGCCCAAGTGCTACAAACTAGGTGATGTAATGTTGGGTCTCACCAACATGAGTCCTGCTATGGAAACCCTCCTCCTCCCAAGGCCAATAGGTAGCATAGCATTGATGCTCATCATAAATATCTATAATAAGTAGGGGTAGCTCCCCAAGATGCTCTACCCTGATATGATTCAAACCCAAGATCTATAAAAGTAGACTATAGCTGATGCCCTTACGGCTACGCTCAGTGATCTGATATAGCTCTCGATACAGCTAAGCTAATAGTGTGCTCCCCAGGCTAGGAGCAGTGGCTGGTGGATAGAGCTCTGGACAACTCTACACATAGTAGCTAGAAGGTTCTAGGGAATCCTCATGCCCGAGGAGTCTAGAAGCACATATTGCACCACTAGGTGCATGAAAATGGCCTCGCACATGGAGAAGACATTCTTCCCCTACCAATAGCCGATGTGGACCCCTTTGTGGTCAATGGCACCCTGAGCCTCCTTGCTTTGAGCACCAAAGATAGCATCGAATATGGACTCCTTAGCCCCATAAGTAGAGCATACGATGGCCTCACCATCAATGGGGATCCTGAAGATCCTATAGACATCCTCTAGTGTAACTTTCATTTCACCTGTAGGTAGGTGAAACATGTTGGTCCGCATATTCCAGTGTTGGGCCAATGCAGTCAGATAGGATTGATCTACCCTAATGGTGGGTAGATCCAGAACGTAGCCAAATCCGACAACTTTGAACCACTCTCGCTCACCATCAGTGAGCTCTCCATGGAGATTCTTCATAATGTCAAGCTCTCACACTCTAGAGGTCAATATCTGAAATAAATAGCATAATATAAGGAAAAATCTAACTAAAATAAGCAAAAATATTTAAAAATTGATCTAAAAATCATCAAAAATAGTAAAAAAACTGATAAAATTGCAAAAACATGTCATCATGCAGGCCTACAAATCAAATTTTTCAATCAAAAATGTCAAAAATGCATTAAATGATATTAATTGCCTCTAAAAATTTAGAAAAATTAAAAATTTTGCAAAATTTTCCTAAAGTTGGCGAACCGTGGGTCAACCCTGTGGTTCGCATTCATTCAAAAATTGATAATTGGTATTTTGAATGATGACCGTAGCTGGAAGCTGCTATCCCCAATTGACCAATTGGGAACCACATCTAGTGCCTGCGATCTCCAATTGAAGTTCGATCGGGTGCGATACCGCAACCAAAAATGCAAAAAAATTTAAACCTAAGCTACCCTAGCCTAAGATGAGGTTCATTACCAGTAGTTTAGTGAAATTGATTTACCGATTACTTAATTGGGTTCATTTTACTAGTAATGGATGCGAGGTCTTGGTTTTTGAGTTACCTTGCCCTCCCCTCGTCCCCCGCGGCTAGAAGATGCTTGCCCGTGCCCTGCCATCATGCTATAAGTCGGTGTGCGGGTAAGGTGTGGTAGGTTGTAGGTCAGTTTTGTCAGTTGTCACTGTCAGAGCTCCAGTTGCAAGTCACTATCAAGGAATAATGAGATATATTTGAAATTTGGAATTTTTATAGACTTCTCATATTCAACGTGGACCGCAAGTCCTAGTCGCGGTTCCCAAATTTGCAAATGGGAACCGCAGACCCTAGCCATGGTTTGCAACTGGTAGATAATTTTAGAAAATCCCACCATGGTAAGGGCCAAAAAGATCAATTAATGCCTCCCATTGGGTCAAAACTCAATAAAAGCAAGCTAATTTGGAAATTTGGTGATAATCAAGCACCGGGATCCAATAAAAATTTAAAAATTTGGTTGAGATTATAAAGTACAACCGAGGTCATCGCTATGAAAATCCTTTCATGGAGCGATGCACCTCCTAGCCAAATAAATAAGCTCAATGCATAATTCAAAACATTCACAAAAAAAATCAAATAATTAAAACACCAAATGCGCCTCGTATTCAGTAATTTACCCTATACACTTGGCGGTTGCAACGACTTGAGCTCCATGCAATCCGACAGGATGATTAAATTACCATAAGGACATTTGGGGAAAAAATTATCATCGATGATCTGATATGCTTCTTTTCAATCCCTAAGAAGGCCTTCATGGCCGGAATGCTCCATGGGAACGAGTCGTTACATGTCATTTCTTCTATGACCTCTTTTTCAGCAGATCATCGATAATTTGATTCAACACAAATATGATTGGATTTGTATCAATTCAATTCCCTAAGATGGCTATTGTAGCCCGACTACTCCATGGGATAGAAGCATGCAAATACTATTAATAGTTGGAATCAAAAGCTGAACTAGGCCTAGCCAAGGCATTAATTTGCTCAAATCTAAATTTGTTTAGATCATCCATGGTGGTCAAGCGACATCGTCACTTCATTCATTATCATTACCCTCATCGACTCATCGCTTGAGGGGGTAGTCATAATATCAAATCATAATAAAAATCAACAGAAGATCTTGGAGATCGTAGATCCCTTGATCTTGTCAAAATTGTGTTCATCCTTGTGAATCATTGTAAACAACTATCATAAGCTTACCCCTTTGTTTGGGGAAAATAGCAAACATGATTTTGCTTTTTGTTCTCCACCTTTCGGATCTATGGTTTAGAAGATACCTATGGAATGCACAGACATACTCGAATGAGATGATAAGGGCATAAGATTTTCAAGTTTAAGCCTCCAAAGAGTTGGAAGCAATGATTCCAGGATGCGCGTCCTTTTGTTGGACCTAGGGCATCTAATGTTGATCTGACTAATGATCATCATAGAACCTTCAACATTATTTTAAGAGGTCTATTTCTGCTCAAAATTATTCGATCTCATAATGCATCTCAAAAGGGGCATCTGTAGACACCTAAAACACGTCATGTCGAGGGTGACTACTCATATGGACATGCTACAATACCATATGGAATATCTTGGACAGACTCCAAGATAGAGTAGTGGTTCTAACCACTCAATTTGGGCTCCTTGGCCTAATTAATCTAAACCACAACCCAAACCTATGATTTATAGTTGAACCATGGCTGAGACCTATGATTTGCAATCTAGACCATAGTTGTGACCTACGGTCTTAATTGAAGTTTAGTTGGCCTTCAATCCGAGCCAAATCGGTTGAAACGACCATTGGATCTAGAAGAAGGTGGTTACAAGATGGAAGCTTTCATTCCAACTATCCTAACCATACTTTCTTGATCTTGGATTCTCTAGGAAGCCATCCCTAGCCCTTGGGTAGTCCTATAAGTACCCCTACAAATGAGGGCAAAGATATAAAGGATTTTGATAGCGAAGCACTATCAAAATACATTAGAGAGAGCATTGGAGATTTGAGCAGCGGAGCCCTATCAAATTGTACACTCAATCGAGTATACTAAGAGAGAGCTATTGCACTTATCCCCTACCTACTTACCAATATTCATGATGAATTGCATTATGGATGCCCTAGGAGTCTAGGAGAGCCAAGAAATGCAAATCAAGGCAAACGAAGGCCCATCGGAGTGATTTGACCACCAAACCTGTCAGAAGGACATCGAAGGTGACCCTTGAACATCAATTGGATAAGGAGGTTAAGACCACTACCCTTGAAATTAAGGGTAAGCCTATCAGAGTACTAACTATGACTGTCAACTGTGGTTTACAGTGCTGATCACACACTAGAGCTACGGTTTGCAGCAGAGGTATAACCGCCTTCCTATTTCTATTTTTGTCTGGATAATTAGGTAAGATTAGATATTTTATGTTTTAATAGCATTTTAGAAGACTTCTGACCGTAGAACTAGGTTAGATTTATATTTTATGCTTATGCTTCAATTAGGACTTAAATTATTTCTTTATGCATGTTTATGCTTCATTTTCTATATCTGATCCATGCATAGTGTAGCTGATATTGTCCTTTACGCTATTACATGAATCTTGATTCACTTTGCATAGCTTAGTAGCATTATTTACATTTTCTTGATTATACATGTTTTTGAAAAAAATGAAAAATATGTTATATTTATAGAAGCTGTATTACAAGGTAAAATGAACTGGACAGGCATCAAGGGAGACAAAATCCTCCTCCAATCCCTCCTAGCTCAAAAATTACCCATAAAACATTACCTTACATAATGCAGATATCCATACCCTCAGCACTACCATAGCTGAATTCCAGTTTATCCAATTTATCTGAATTTCGTAAACTATCCATTTATCTTCATGTTGTGTTGCTCTGTGGCCTAACTGTGATAGATTCATTAGACTCACTGTCTACTCTTCTTGTTCTACTATCTGCTTGTATCACCTCCTACATCCCTTGGATTCTTTGGCACAAGCTTATCTGATTTTCCATTTGAGAGTCCACATATTGCCCTTTCTCCAGATCTTTTCCCCATTTTTCTAAATAGTCTGCCACCCTATTTCCCTCTCGCTTTATATGTGTAATAAAAAAATCTTGAAAAAATTGCCTGATCTTCTGGACTGCTTCCACCTTCCTTCTCTCTCCAATTCCTAGCACTCGAAAGGGCCTTATCGGATCTAATATTCTAGCCCATACCTAAGAGTCTGTCTCTATCCACAACTTATGTAGCTGTAGATTTGCAGCTATCACTGATGTTGACAAGATCGCCTGTCCTTCCGCTTCATTATTAGTTGCCTCCCCCATGCCTTCTGCTCTCCAATACACTTGTTCTCCTTTCCAATTTCGCATGATAATACCAAAACCAGCTTTCCCAAGATTTTTAGTAGAAGCCCCATCTGTGTTTGCCTTCACCCACTCTTTAGGATGTGGCCTCCACTCTATGTTATTCAAGGAGATCACACCTATGTACCCATACTTAAGTTGTTTCTCTATTACAGTTATTCCAAGGCTCCCTAGAATAATCACTTCCTCCATTTTTATATTTGTTTCCTCCTGTAATCTGATAAATAGTATTTTTGTTACCTTGCTCATAATACTCTCCCATACTTGCTCCCTTGTTCTGTGCTTTGATCTAAATATGCGTGCATTTTTTTCTAGCCATAACTGCCACCATATGAAGCTAGGTCCTAGTTTCCATGCAATTTTCATTGTTTTAGTCTTAAAGCTGCACTTGTTTCCATTTCTCATAAAAGCTTTCCTGGCTCTCAAAAAATTCCCAATGTTGTCTCATTTGTCTCCACCAATTGATCCATATGTCTTTAGCAAAAGAACACCCAAAAAAGAGGTGATTCAAGGTCTCCTCTTGCCTTTCCACACAAAACACATTTAGAGGGCCCAAAGAAACCTCTTTTTATCAAATTATCAAAAGTCAAGCACTTTTTGTGGTTAATCAACCATGAGAAAATGTTAATTTTTGGCCATCCTTCCTTTTCCCAGACAAATTTCCATGGAAATGGTGATGGGGTAATCTCGTATCCACAAATTACCTTGTATCACTCCTTTGCCTTATAAATTCCCAACTTACTTCCTCCCCATCCAAGTATATCCCTCTTAGAACCATCCTGAATTGGGTGTCTTTGAAGATATCTCCACAGTTTTTCCATTAGTTCCTCTGTACCCCTCACCGGCCATTCTTGGGGATGTTTCCACTATAATAAATCTGGCACATGTTGATTCCATGATTTCATATAGTAAGAGGCTTTCCACCACCTTGCTTTTTGGAGCTCTGATTTCCAGCTCTCCATCTCTGGGAATGTCTGAATAATTGGTTGTGATTGATTCCATGAATCCTCCCAAAATAAAGCATCCTTTCCATCCCATAACTGCCAATATAGGTATGGCTTTATTAACTCTTGGCCTACTAACATTGTCCTCCATATGGTAGATCCCTCTCCTTCCACTTTGTATCTTGGAATGTTTTTCTCATCCACTCCTGGGTAATATTTAGCTTGTAAGAGTCTACTCCATAAACCCCCGATAGGCTGTAATCCATCTCCAATATAGCTTCCCGACTAGTACCTTGCTGCTTTGGAATGCTAATATTATCCCCAATCCTCCTTGTTTTTTTGGTTGGCATATCTTCTCCCAACCCACTAGTGCTATTTTTTGTTCTTCCCTTGCACCTGACCACAAAAACTTTCTTGTGTGTTTGTCAATATCTTTTAGAATTCTCTTTGGAGCCTGAAGTACAGAAAATTTATAAACTGGAAGAGCTTGTAGCACAGCTTTAATCATTGTCAGCCTTCCTCCTAAGCTTAGCCATTTATGAGTCCAGTTGCTCAGCTTAGCTTGAAGTCTATCCATCAACCCTTTCCACTCTTTACTTTTTGTTTTCTTTGCAGATAAAGGTACTCCTAAATACTGTATGGGTAAAGGAGTTTCCATGAATTTCAACAATTGTATAATTTTATCTCTCACCCTCTTCGTTGTATTAAAAAAAACAATTTGAGATTTTTTTTCATTAAAAGTTTGCCCAGTAGCTTGAGTATACCCATCTAAAACTTCTTTTATGTTTCTTGCTACTATGATATTGGCTTGACTAATAAGAGCAATATCATCCACAAACTGGAGGTGATTTATCTCAATTTGAGAACTTATTTTCAAGCCCTTTAACCTCCCCTCTTGTCTCCCTTTTTTTAACAGTCTCCCGAGACCCTCTGCATAAAGGATAAAAAGGTAAGGGGAGAGAGGGTCCCCTTGCCTCATCCCCCTTCCTGCTGTGAACATGGGAGAGGGACTGCCATTTACCAGAACTAAGAATGATGTAGTTTGTGTACAGGCTCTTACCCAATCTCTCCACCCCTCTACAAAGCCCATTTTTTCTAAAATATTTTGCATAAAGGACCATTCTACTGTGTCATAGGCTTTAGAAAGATCTAATTTAATAAACATACCCGGGTCCTTTTGTTTTGACATTGTGTGTATCACCTCCTGGGCCACTACTATTCCATCTAGAATTTGTCCGCCTTCAACAAAACCACCTTGCTCACTTGAAATCAGATTTGGTAAAAAGCTGTTTCAACCTTTCTGCCATAAGCTTTGTTAATATATTGTATACTACATTACATAGTGAAATAGGCCTATAATTATCAATTATCTCACTAGATGGGCCCTTAGGAACCAAAGTGATAAAAGTATGATTCAAGGCTTTTAACATTTGCTTACTCTGTCTCGATTTCCTCCGATTGCCTCCACCACTTGCTTGGCCCACAATTTCCCAAAATTTTTGATAAAATTCAATGGGGAATCCATCTGGTCCTGGAGTCTTTCCTGTTTGCATTTTTTGTATGATCTGCGAGGTTTCTTCCAAAGAAATTTCCTCCATTAATAATTTATTGTGTTCAAGTTTAACTAATTGTGGAATTGCCTCTAGTATCTTCTCCTACCATATTGCATTCAAATTTTCATTACTGCTAAAAAGTGTATGGAAGTACTGATTTGCTATACTTTTCATTTCACTTCCACTGGTTTTTACCTGACCCATCATATCTGTAAGACCCATAATTCTATTTTGTTGTCTCCTGGATGTTGCTGTCTTATGGAAGAAAGCTGTATTTTTTTCCCCCTCCTTTAACCATGTGATTCTGGCTCTTTGCCTCCAATAGATTTCTTCTTGTTCCTCCAAAGCTTCCTCTTTTCTAATAATTTATGCCTCACATTGTAACAGTTCTTCTGTGATAGTTCCTTGTCTTATCTCTTGAGCAATCTTCTCCTTTTGATCCTTGATTTCATTCTTTTGGATTCTAGTTATTTCCTTCTTTTGTTTACTCCACTCCTTTAGTTGGGTCCTTACATATTTTAGTTGTTTGTGGAGTTTGAATTGGGCTGTCCCAAATCTTGGTTTCCCTAATTTCCACCATTCCTTTATACGGTCCCCTAGCTCCTCATCTTTCAGCCACCATAGCTCAAATTTAAAAGTTCCCACAACTTTATGATTATCTTCTTCTATGGTTAAACTTACTAGAAAATGATCTGAAGAAAGCCTATCCATGACCCTTGCTTGATGCTTGGTATGCAAATATAATTCCTCCCCCATGAAGAAACGATCCAAGCAATATTTGACCATCTCACCTTCCTTTCTTCTGTTAGTCCAAGTCATGGAGCTATCCACAGTTGGGATATCTATTAGATTCATTTGACATGTTATTGCTGAAAAAAACCTGTCCTTTTCCTCAAGCATGGCTCTGCCTCCTTGTTGTTCCTCTATTCTAAGCTTTGCATTGAAGTCTCCTCCCACAATCCATTGGTCCTCCGGGTAGTTTTCTCTGAAATTCTGGATGGCTACCCATTGATCCCTCTGTAATCTAACTGTTTGTGCTCCATAAAAATTCACTATAGTCCAATTTTTTCCAGTTTCCCTATTTTGTAACCGGACCATCAACACCCCTCTCGTAGAGGCCCCCCTATCTCTAGGAATAGTTGGTGATTCCACATATTGGCCAATCCACCTGATTTCCCTTGTGACGATTGAGTAAGGATCTCTCCTTTTTGCCATATCCTCCTATTTATTTTTTGTAAGTCTTCTCCTTGCATTTTGGTTTCCTGTAACAAAATTATATCTGGACTCATATCTATGATAATATTTTTGACTGCCTTTTGTCTGGGGTGACTGCCTAAACCCCTCACATTCCAAGTGATTAATATCATTGAGAATTAGGAGAGAAAAAATCAGCCATCGATTTTACCTTTCCATTCTGGCTCAAATCTCTTCCCTGTTCCTCCATATTTTCCTTGTTTGACTTCCTCCCTCAGATTGGTTTGGTTTTTGTTTCTTCTCCACTTGATGAATTCCTAGAGTAGGGCTTTCTTTGTTCTTATTTCCTTCTTTCATCTCTATTTCCTGTGTCAAAAACATCCTCTACTCTATTTCCCCTCCTATGGTCTCTCTTGTGGGTTGAATCTCCTCTTCCATGAGAGAGGTTGTGTTTGGTCTTGCTCCTTGCTTGTTCCCTAACACTAGATTGGAATATTGTTCCTGATCAACTATTGTGAATTGCAGAGTATCCTCCTCTAACCCTTCCATTTGAAAATCTCCTTCGATTTCCAAGTTTCCCAGTTGTTTGAATATCTCATATCTATTGGTTGTTCTTACAACTCTTTCTCCTTGTCTCTCAGTTCTTGTGCTGATTTTTTTGTTTGGCCTTCTCATTACTTTTTGAAAACCCTCAGAATCTATTGGGCCTTTCCCTTCCTTTTGATTTCCCTTTTGCTGAAGAGATTGACCTGCCATGTTAAAATTTTCTTTTGTCCCCTCTTGTTCAGATTGATGATCCTTAACTGTTGGGCACATTCTAGCTAGATGTCCAGGAGCGTGGCACACCCGACATCTGAATGGAATAGCCTCATAATCCAGTTGTTGGCACCAGACAAAATCCCCTATTTTTAGGTCTATCTCTGTTGGAAGAGGTTTGCTGAGGTCCATTTCTACACAAACCCTAGCAAACATTGCCGATCCTCCTAAAACTGTTTCTCTTGATCTACCTTGATAATGCCCTAATAAGTTGCCTATTGCCTCAAGTATCTCATCTTTCCAAAATTCAAGGGGAAGGGCAAATAATCTTACCCATATTGGTACTACTGTCGGTTCCACCATTGGGTAAAATCCCATCTTCCATGGCTGCAAGAATAGTCCCGTTGGTCCATGATGATATGGTCCTCCCTCAAATACTTTTTGTCGATCTGCCACCGATGTGAACTCCATAGAAAAATACCCATTTGTGAGAGTTAGAATTTCTTATTCTCCTTCCAGATGCCATTGTTTCCTTATCCATGTGTGGAGGAAGTGCACAGATGGTTTGAAACCCACAAATTTACCTATCAGGTTGTGTTTTGACTTATAAAAAATATCCTCAGCTACCCAGTCCTCAGCTATTTCCAACATCGGTATTTCTTTTGCTTGTGGTAGACATCCGTTCACCCTCCCAGGCATAGAATCCTCCTTTTGTCGCTTCCCCATGGTGTTTATGATTTTCTTTGCTTGTGTTTTACAGTCGTTGAAACTATCTTGGGTTCCACATAGCTTATCCCAAAATGAAATTCCTTCGTTTGGAGGATTTGGTACCGAAGTACCTATGTCCCCCATTCTTGGTCGTGATCCTTACTATTGACAGCCCTCTACCTCAGCTTCTGAAACCCCAGTTTGATTCCTCAGATCTCCTCTAAAGCACCTCCAAACTTCTGAAACCCTAGCTCTCCTTCTTGTTCATCTAAACCATGAAGTTCCAATAGTACTTACCTTTTAATCTCTTGATTATACATGTTAATGTTGTCATTATGCAATTACCTAAAAGGGCCTCATCATGAGATACTGCCTATCTTTTTGAAATTATTGTTGTTTCTTGACCGCATGGAATAGTTTCAAAGGAGAACAAACCATCAAGTTCCTTCCCCATAACGAAGAAGAGGGTACCTCCACCCTAGATCATTTTGTGCCATTCTGAAAGGCACATGGAAATCACACCTACCCTTAAGAGGGAAAACAATTGTGCACTCCTATTGTAATATTGTATCAAAATGAATATCCCTAAGAGGGATGTACTTGTACTGGATTTTTGGCTTTGAATACAATGGAATAAAGTGTTTCTTTCTTGTTTCATTTGTTGTCAATTTCGCTTTCTTGTATGCATGTTATATCTTTACCATTTATCAAAATAGGATCCGCAATCAGGTGTGACTTTTTTTGGTGGTTACACATCCCACCAAAAATGCCCAAGACTCGAACTTGGCCTACCACCTTTGACATACTGAAGGAGCAAACAAAAACATAAAAATATTTAAAAAATAAATAAATAAATAACAACAAAAATAATGAAATAAAATTAAAAACATGCTCCTTGAGTGTGTCAAAAATAAAAGCACAACCAAGCACACACAAAAAGAAAATAAAACATAACACGAACCACATAGAAAAAACGCAAGAACAACATAACAAAACACAAACATGACAACAACAATAGAACACTACAAAGACATAAAAAAACATGAAAAATAAACACAACCAAAACCTAAAAAAATAAAATTAAAATTAAAATAAAAAACAACCAACAACAGACAATAAAAAAAAACAAAAACATAGAAAACACTCACACATAAAAACACGAGTTAACACAAACAAACAGAAACACAAGAACAATAATAAAAAACATAAAAAAAAAAACATAAAAAAAAAACACAAAACACCAAAAACACAAGAACAAAAAAAAACAACACAAAGAACACAAAAACAAAAGAAAACAAAAGAACATACACACCTTAAAAAACTAAACAAAAAAAACAAAAAAGAAAAAATAAAAAAATGAACATAACAATGACATTTCTAGACCAGAAGACTATTAAGGCGAAAATCAATAGAGGAAACAAAAGAAAGAATAGTTTGAGCTAGGGAACTAAAATAACCTGAACAAACCAAAGAGAAGCAAAAATAAAGCAAGAAGAAACTAGGTACCTTCGAAAATGGAGCCATCCAAAGAAATGACAGAAAGAAGAGCTTCCCTTGTTTGCAAAGCCCACCATCTAGGAGGGTGGCCATAATAAGTAAGATCACCTTTATCCAAATCCCAATTAGGTAAAGCATCATCACTCTTGTTTTGATCTCTAACCACATGATTGTAATCAACTTTAAAAAATTCCATATGGATTAATTGAATCTTCTCAATAATTATTTTTATTCTCCAATCAACCTTATGATTCTTAGGAGTCTTCAAAATATTAATCATGAGTTGAGAGTCAGACTCAACTAACACATTTTCCCATCCAACCTTAGTAGCCTCTTGAAGGCCTCTGAGGATACCATACCCCTCAGCAAGGTTAATGGAAATAATACGCAAATTCGTAGCAAAATTAAAAACTAGGGAGCCATATGAAAGTCTACCAATTCCTCCCACACTAGATTTTTTAGGATTTTCTTTAGAGGCTCCATTAGTATTGAATTTTCCAAAATCCTTAGGAGGAGGTTGCCAATTTCTTGTCCTATCCATCTTACAAATACTCATATTCCCTTTAAGTTGGTTGCCCTTAGAAGATTTAATCTTTAATCTTTGCATCACTTGATCCTATCTTTGGTAGGAGTATTGGGGGTGATTAAGGAGTTGATGGATATATTCAACTAAGTTAGCTATGGTCTTTTGCCAAATATAGTGAATATCCTTCCTACCTTGATTGAAAATTTAGCTGCTCCTTTCATTCCAAATATTCCAAAGAAGAATGGTAGAACCCATCCAAACTAACTGCCTAATAAAATGATCAACACCCTCTTGATTAGGCCAATATCTCCAAAGCTGATCAAAAGTAAAAAAATTGGACCACTGTAAGCCAAGTAATATGGCCATTCTCCTCCATAACTCAGAGGCTAAAGTACACTCAATAAAAATATGGCTAATATTTTCTACATTCTCTTCACACATTTCACATCTAAAAGGTCTATTAAAACCACGCTCCATAATTTGCTCACCAATAAGCACCCTATAAGAAATGAAATCCAAGTAAAAAACCTCACATTAGGCCAGATATTTTGATCCCACAACTGAGAAAATATGTTAGAATATTGGTTGGGATTATTATGGCATAAGGTCAAATAATCTTGAGCAACTAAATACTCACCCTTAGTAGTGTTGTTCCATCCAAAACAATATTTTTCATGGGACCAAGAGAGAGATCTCATATGAAGGATGCCTTGGATATCTTGTCTTTGCCTTTATGGGATTTGAATAGGCCAATCCTCAATAGGGATTCAATCTCTACCAACCTTTGAATTAATAGTATGGTACCGACAGTAATTAGCCACCCTTATCCAATTAGCTTGGTGAAGCTCCTCCATCCAAGGCCTCCAATCGGGAAACTGAGTTATCAAAGGCTTGTGACCATCCCAATTTACCTATTGACCATTATGAATAATCCAAAATAAATTTCTCTTTATCAAATACTCACCAGTATTAAGAAATTATAAAATGGGAGAACCTTTGGTAGGAAGTTGATAGCGAACAAGGTCTTCAGGACTTTCGTTCTCAACATATTTAGCACAAATATTATTTTCCCAAAGAGCATTGGGGTTATGCAAAATCCTCCAATATAATTTAGCAACTAAAGCTTTGTTGTTATTAATATAAGATAGGATTCCTAACCCCCTTCATTCTTAGGAAGACATAAAGTGTCCCATTTCACCAAGGCCCATTTTCTTTTCTGCTTAGTACCACTCCAAAGGAATCAATGACTGATTTGATCCAGTTCTCGAAGAATAGCCTTTGGGATATTCAACATGGAAGATACATAAATAGAAATAGCTTGAAGGACTGGTTTTACCAAGGTTATTCTACCCCCAGAAGAAATCCACTTGTTGGTCCACTTTCCAATTTTCTTCTTGATTTTTTCCAACAACCAATTCCAATATTTATTTTTTTGCCTTTGAATATTTATGGGAATACCTAAATAAGTTATTAGAAGGTAGGTCTTCTTATATATTAATTTAGCCAATACCATGGATTCTTTGTTTGGCAGAGCGATGAAAGAAAATAACTTTAGATTTGTCTTCATTGATCAACTACCTAGTAGCCTTAGAAAAATAGCTAATGATTTGCTTAATATTAGAAGCTTCCTTAACTATAGCTTTACCTAAAATAGTAGAGTCATCCAAAAATTGAAGATGAGAGATAGTTCTAGCTACATGAGTAATGGTAATTGTGTGATGCCGAGAAGCGCGCACCCCTATTCTACTTGTAATATTATACTAAAATGAAATGAAAGACCATGAAATACATATAACACAAAAATAACAGAGAAATATTCTTTTATTTATATTGAACCCTAGTTACATGTCGGTCCCTCTAAGGGATACCCATTTTGATACAATGAATTACAAGCAGATTAATAGTGAATGTATCCCCTCATAAGGGGTTGTGCACTTTTGCAGGCTTCCCGATCCTGCACACAAACTTGTATTGAGGGCTTATAGATGCCTTCTTATCCTAACCTCATCCTAGATGGATCTTGTGCTCTGGATGATTTGAAATTATCCTATGAACCTGTATCTATGGGTATGGAAACAACAGAGCACATTAAGTAGTACAGACCACCTCTCTAGAAGAGGCTCTTGTTAGCAAATACAATAATCCAAATAAATAAGCATAATGTACATTGAAATATACTTGATCTAAGCAATATATATATATATATGAAAATAAAAAATATTAATCTAAATGCAATGAAATTTTCAGATCTATGCTAAAGCCATGTAAATGAAATAATGATAAATAAAGATCTATTACTTAGAACAAAGGAATCAACCATTTTAAAACTTGGCTATGACTATGGGCCGCTATCAAATACAGTGGCCTCTGACTTAAAGGTTACCTTAGGTATTATGGATGTGGTAGTCGATCCCTTGCTCAAATTTATGTTCAAGGGTCGCCATGTGTATCTCCTACACTGACTGATGGTTGGGAATGATGGATTTGAATACTGATGCATAGATGTGGCTCAGTTGGACGATGCTCCAATGCTCCTCAAAGGGATGTAGATTGGCTCTCAGTTTTGATAGGGCTCCACTGCACACAATTTAAACTCTCTCTCCCCTTTTGCATTCCTAGAAGTTTGCATATGTAGCCTTCTAGGTTTTAGGTCTAGATATAGGGCTTGGCTTCCAAAGGAATCCAAGATCTAAATCTACATGCCAATTTATTGTCCCAAAGGTAAGTTTTAGTCTTGAATTAGCATGGAAGGTGAAATTAGGAGGAACTCTGGGAGTTCCTCACCGATATCCCTTCGAAATGCATGCAAACTACCATTATCGCCCATGATTTGGCAATCCCTCATGTCAGTTTGTGTTTTAGGGCTAGCCACTATCATCACTAGTGGCTAGCTATGGCAGCTCTAGCCTATAATAGCCAATATTTCTAGCCACTCTAGTCTATAGTAGCTAGTGGATACTCTAGTCTATAGCAGTTGGTGGCCGCTCTAGTCTATAGCAGTTGGTGGCTGCTCTAGTCTATAGCAGCCAAGCATAAATGGTCTAGAACTGCCCCTTTTGAGTGGCTAGTGGCTAGGACCACTGCTTGCTCTTGGAAAGGTCCAATATTGGTCATATGGTCTGTAGATGTGCCCATATGAGTAGTCTCCTAAACATGAAACGTTTTAGGTGTTTATAGTAACTCCCTCAAGGGTTTTATTTTCCCTCTTTTTGGTTATAATCCTACCCAAGCATTCAACAAGAATGATGAATACATAAGGGGATAGCGGGTAACCTTACCTAATACCTCTAGAATCTGGGAACGACTGATAAGGCCTACCATTGATAAGAATTAAGTAGAAAACTAAAGAGATACATCCCATGATACAACCCATCCAATCCTTAGAGAAACCAAATTGCCTCAAAATTTTGATAAGGAAATGCCAATCCACTCTGTCATAAGCTTTGGATAAGTCTAACTAAATGAACATGGAAGACTATCTTTGCATATCCATGGAATGGATGGCTTTCTAAACAAGAACTATCTCATCTACTATTTTATGCCCTTCCACATAACCCCCTTGCTCAGTGGAAATAATCTTATGCAAAATAAGCTTCAACCTTTCTACCATGATCTTAGTAATGCTTTCAAGAAGAACATTACATAAAGTAATAGGTATAAAAGCTGAGATATGATCAACCTTTGAGATTTTGGAACAAGAGTAATATAAGTTTCATTTATAACCTTCAAAATTTCTTTGGCTTTCTTGGATTTTGCCACCACCTCTAATAAATCAGCATGAAGTATATCCCAGAACTCGTGGTATAACTCAATGGGAAAATAATTAGGACCTGTGGTTTTCCATTTTTGCATTTTAAAAACTACCAGTTGAAGCTCGTTAATAGTAACTAGAGTAGTCAAAATAGATTTCTCCTTAGAAGTGATAAGAGAAGGTATTTCTTGAAGAACATTTTGTTGAGAAGTCGAGTCAAGAGGAATAGCAACAAAAATATTGGAAAATTAATTGACAACAATAGAGTTCATGCCATCCCAAGTATAGACAACATCTCTAGAATCGGATTTAAGGGAATAAATATAGTTGTGAGATCTTCGATCTAGAAGAGATTTGTGGAAGAAATTTGTATTTCGATCTCCTTATTTAAGCCATTGAATTCTAGATTTTTGCTTCTATAAGATTTTTTTTTTTTTACCATTCCTCTAACTGAGTTGTGAGTTTAATTTCATCAACACTTCTATTCTCTATGAGGCCATATAAATAGATTTTCTTATTCAAATTTTCAATTTGAGCAATAACTTCATATTTTTTTATGAACATCCCCAAAATTCTTCCAGTTCCAAGTCTTGATTTTGCATTTAATGTATTGCAAGATTTTGGCAAAATAGAACATCTTAGTCCTATGCCTAGGCTTACCTTCCTTCCACCATTTCTGCACATGAGGTTTAAAGGAACTATATTTGAGCCACATTCATGAAAAACGAAAAGGAGATAAAACTACATTGGTTTTCCACATTTCTACCATGACTGGCTAGTGAACCGAACCAGCATTGTTAAGAGTCTTCACTTTAGGAATGTGACCATAGATTAAGAAATTTTTAGAGAGCAAAAACCTATCTAATCCTTCAATTATACAAGCTAAGCCTTACCTTTTGTTAGACCAAGTCATAAGGCCATTATCTGGTTGTATGTCCACAAGATGGAGGTTTGAAATATATTCGCTCATGAGGTCAGTGCTTTTGTCCAAATTTCTATTTCCCCCCATTTTCTCATACAAAGATATGATGGTATTGAAATATACTCTTATCAAGATCCAAGCTTCAATAAAATGAGAGACAATATGTGTTATATCCTTCCAATGTCTTCTTTTATCCTCCAAAGCAGTTGGAGCATAAAAAATAATGCAGAGCATAATTTGATTGGAATGTCTACTTTGAATAGCTATAGCCAACAGACCCCAACTACTAACCATATGGTGAATAACTACCTCTTTTGGGTCCCAAAGACAAGCACTACCACTATAAGTCCCTTGGGAATTGAGAGAAACCACTTTTCTAGTTGGCCAAATTTTACTAGTAATTGAGTCCATATCCTCCATTGACATCTTCGTTTCTTGAAGGAAAACAAGATGTGGATGATTTATCTGAATCATTCTTCTAGTTTCATTTTGTTTTGAAATACTCCCTTTGAGTCCTTTAATATTCCAAGTGATGATCTTCATTAATACCAGGGCTAACAAATTTGGGAAGGACATTAATCTTACCTTCCTCTACAAGCTTTTCACCTTCTTTTACCATATGATATTGATTGGTCTTATGACCTGCTTTTTGATTAGAATCCATTTTCAATTTCTTTTCCTATTTCTTGACTTAATCCAATTGAATATGAGATGGCTTCTAACCTTGAATAATGCTCATACACAGCCAAAATTTTATTAGAGGGTTCAACAAAATCTATATTGGGACCTATATTATTTAAAGTTTTGACATTTAAAAGATTATTTTTCTTGTGTGAATTTTCTCCCTTTTTCTATTGAAAACCTTTGATTTTTTGGTTTGTCTCTGAGTTCTTCCCTTCATCTTTAAATTGTTTTTCTAAGATTTATGTTTCCATTATTTCCTCTTCCTCACTTGGGACATCATTTGTGGAAAGGATTTCAAACATATTAGAATATGACTTTGATCGATCCTTCATAACTAGTTTTTTCTGAGTGTTCTTCTTCTTAGGCATTTGGAAACCTATTGAGTTTATATCTTATTTCTTTTGATCAAGATTTTTTTTTGGGAAAGCACTAGCCAAATGACCATATTCATGGCAAATTATACAATGAAAAGGAATGTTCTCATAGTTCACTACTTGCTCCCAAGTGTCTTCCCCAAATTGTAATATGATATTTTTAGGTAGGGGTTTGTCAAAATCCATTAAAACACAAATTCGAGCATAAATAATATGTTCAAAATTTTAAGTACAATCAGCAGTCATCATAAAAGTTCCTAAAGAGTTTCTAATTGAAGAAAAAATAGTAAGATTCCAAAATTCAATAGGGGGGCCAAAGAGTCTAACCCACACGAGAGCTATAGAAGGCATCTCTTCTTCAACTTTAAATCTAGTATGCTAGAGCTTCATGATAAGCCCTGCCCTGTCAAAAACCCAGGGACCCCCTTGAAAAAATTTCTCTCTATCTTCATTATTAGCAAATAAAACAAGAAAATAACCATTTGGATAAATAGATATTTGTAACTCACCTTTAGTTTTCCATATTTTTGAAGTCCAAACTTTGAAAGCATATAGGCTTAGACAAAATCCCACGAACCGATAAATTTGTCCTCTTTTTTCCAAATCTTCAATGCCAGTCTAAATATTACCCATATCAAGATTAACAATAGGACTTCCATCAACTACTTTAAGATATCCTGACTCTATTTTCTTGGGATCAATCTTAGGCATTATTAGAGGTTTATGGGAAGCCCTAAGATTAATATTAGCATTGGGCTGAGGCTATCCACCATGGAGGGCATCCCTAAAATTTATTTTTGGGGCTGAGTCTTTGAAATTCTTACCCTTAATAGGGGTTTTCATAATAGAATTATTTTGTGGGTGCACCTTAGCACCATATTCACTTGAGATCTGAGCCATTTTTTGATCAACTGCTTGAAACTTGTTTTGTGATCTCTTTAATCCTTGCCCTAGATGTCGTGGAAAGGTATGGTTTGTAATTTTCTTTTGTGCGACAAATTGGAAGTCATTGTCACTCAAGTTCACAGTATGATCTATTGAAAGATAGATTTCTAACCCATCTTGGATCCCCTGCAACATATCCTGCTAAAATATTGAGCATAAACCACACAAATATTGGTCGCTAGGGCCTGAAGGCCCTAAAAACCAACCTCTGAAGTTTCTTCCACTCAACCTAGATGAAACCCTCGCACCACTTGCCAAAAATATTTTTCACACATAGGGATGTTCTAGGATCTATGTTGCTCTAAATAATATGAAAATTAATGGATATGTTCTAGGTTTTTCAAGCATCTATCCTCAAAATTTCATCTTAATATGAGTCTTTATGAGTGAGATATGGCCAAAACAAGTTTGATAGTTTGGGCAGTCCTGTGAAAATGTCCCTCCTCAATCCAGATTTCACCTTCTATTCATTCATGGAAGATTGTGACTATAGTATCGAGATCATATTTAAAGTGACTTGCTCAAAGATTACTTGCTAGAAGAATTGTTATATGAGAGAGTTTGGAGTAGTAGGATAGGGAACATGACTTTAGAGATTTTCCAATAATAGAAATAGTCAAATATAGTAGATAGAAGAGGATGTTGAAAGAGGAAGGAGAAAAGCACATCAAAGAGAAGAGGATATTAAAATAGAAAGGAACTGAATGCAATAGAGAAGAAGATCTTGGAGATAAAATTTGGGAGAAGACGTTGAAGGAGGAAGGATGCAAAATATAGAAAGAGATATTGGAAGGAGCATAATTCAAAGGAGAGATTGGAGTTGAAATTATAGATATATTTCAAAATAATATTAGAAGAATCAATTTACATTGAAGCCTCTAGAATGTAACAATTATGATAAATCTTGGAATGCAAAGAATCTATGTAATGCCTAAAATATTGTCCTAATTTGAGTTGATTTGATTCATGGTGCCATAGTCAAGGTAAACCTTTAATTATTGCAATAATTAAGGAAGGTACACATTTCATTTGGGAAAATTATTTTTTACTAAGACTTGGGAAGGTATAAGGTTTAATAATTAAAATAATTAGATTTGGAAGTTAAAAGAAATATTAAAGGAATGAATTAATGAATGGAAGGTTTATGGAAATTAAATATTTGAAATTTGAATTGAATTTTGAGTTGATTGAAGTTTGGGTTAAATTGAAACTTGAAAGAGAAATTGTGAAATTATGAAATCAAGTTTAGGAGATAGACAATTAAATAATTGAATTAAATTTGAGAATTAGGGAGACATAAGAGGAAATTGAAAAATATTGAAGAAGTTTTTAATTAAAATTTGGGAGTTATAAGAAGAGGAAAATAAATTAAAATTAAAGACTAAAAATTGGAAATTGAATTTGACCAAAGGAATTGTTTAATAAAAGAAGAATAAATTTCAAAAGAGTTACATCATGGTTAGAAAGCATGGAAAAATGAATATTCAGTATGAAGAAAAAGGAAAAACTTGCAAGAAACATTTATAAATTATTTTATAAGAAATAAAAATTGATGGAGCATTATACAATTCATTCAAAGAGAAGCAAAAAAAGTAAATCTTGTGATTCTTAAATAGTTTATAAATGATTGTTTTTAATATGCTATTCACTTCAATGAAGAGAAGTTAGATTGCAATACAACAATGATATCCAAGACATCAAGAAAAGTTGCAAATTCAAGAAACAAGTTTTTTGTTGCAAAATTATAAACATAATTTTTGGAATAAGTATGGACATAAAGCTAAAGATTATTTAGTCATGTTCATTGTAAAAATTGTGGGAGACATAATCATTCCCACAAAACCTATTGGTACAAATAAAATAGTGTTCATGAATGGAGCACTATAAAAGGAATCTTAATGATTCCATAAGATGAAATTCTTAAACAAATCATTGCAAAAATTACTATGGAAATAATATGAATCACAACAAATAAAGCTATGGTACCAGAAGTAGGATCATAGAATGGAGATAAGACAAAGACCAATGTTGAATATTAAAGATTAAAAGTACTCACACCAGATAATAAAATAATGGGTAGGGGGTGTTAGAGTTATTACATTCTTTGTTACCATTGAGTACTATTATAAATATATAGATTAGGAAGTGCATGTGTCTAAACTATGTGTCAAGTTATGGTGAGTTTTTATATGTCATTTGAGTTATGAATTATAGTTGTCAAGTGTGCAAGTGTGAGTTATAAGTGTGAAAATGAAGATTCATAAATGATAGGTGTCAAGTGTGGAAGTGAAGAGTCATGTGATATGTGTCAATATGTAAAGTAGGAGGTTATGTAATCATAAGAAGTTTTATCATATTGTAATAAAAGCATGTGACAGGTTGCATCTCCTAAGAGTTTGAGAAGAGCAAAAGTCAATATTATTGAAGAGTCTTTTGTAAGGTTCTATATTAGAGATAAAGCTTCATGCTATATAATAGACTAACTAACTGAGTTATCTGTAACAAGTTTGTATTAAAGTTTGTATCAAAAGTTTTTTATTATTAAGAAATTTTTATTTTGTGCAATATTTGTGTTGTAAGAGAGTTGAGATTATTTTCTAGTATTTTTAAGATCTTGGAAAATTAGACTTGTGATATCTTTGGGCTTATTTTCTAACATTGGTATCAGAGCCACTTTAGCTTGTTATTTCTAGGGTAAAGAGAGAGAGGAAGAGTGATAATATTGAAGGAGAACATGAGATTATTGTGAATAAAGAATTGCAGAAGATGTTGAACATGAAAATAATATTGGAGAAAGGAGGAACATGAAGAGATATTGGAGGAATTAAGAGAAATTTGGGTGGATGTTTTTGTGGAATATTTACTTTGAAGGAGGACAAGAAGAATATTGATCATGGAAGGACAAGTGCAAATATGGATGTGCAAATGTGAATGTGAAAAATATTGGAGGAAGAATAAGAAAGTTAAAGAAAAGAAGATTGGAGGAAGACAAATATAGTTGGAAGAAGAAGAAAGAAGATCGAAGGAATAATAGAAAGGAGAATGTTCAAGATAAGAGAATATTGAAGTGAGAAGAAGAAATTCATGGAATATTATGACTGTAGTATCTAGATCATCCTTAAAGTGACTTGCTCAAAGATTACTTGCTATAAGAATTGTTATATGAGAGAATTTGGAGTAGTAGAATAGGTAACATGACTTTAGAGAGTTTCCAGTAATAGAAAGAGCCAAATGTAGCATAAATAAGGGGATGTTGAAATAGGAAGAATCAAAACACAACAAAGAGAAGAGGACATTAAAAGAGGAAGAAACTGAATGCAACAGAGAAGAAGAGCTTGGAGATAAAATTTGGAAGGAGACTTTCAAGGAGGAAGGATCCAAAATCTAGAAAGAGACATTGGAAGGAGCCTAATTCAAAGGAGAGCTTGGATTTGAAATTGTAGATATATTTCAAAAGAATAGCAGAAGAATCAACCTACATTGAAACCTTTAGAATGTAACAATTATGATAGATCTTGGAATGCAAATAATATATGTAATACCTAAAATATTACCCTAATTTGAGTTTATTTGATACATGGTACCATACGCAAGGTAAAGCTTTAATTCTTGCAATAATTAAGGAAGGTACACATTTCATTTGGAATTTTTTTTTTTACTAATACTTGGGGAGGTATAAGGTTTAATAATTAAAATAATTAAATTTGGGAGTTAAAAGGAATCTTTAAGGAATGAATTAATGAATGGGAGGTATAAGGAAATTAAATTTTTGAAATTTGAATTTAAGATTGATTTAATTGGAGTTTGGGTTAAATTGAAACATAAAGAGAAATTGTGAAATTGTGAAATCAAGTTTGGGAGATAGACAATTAAATAATTGAATTTGGAAGTTGATGAATGATGAATTAGAGATTGAATTTTTTGAAGATTGATTATGAAATTAAATTTAAGAATTAGGGAGACATAACAGGAAATTGAAAAAGAGGAAAGAATTTGAAATTAAAATATGGGCATTATAAGAAGAGAAAATAAATTAAAATTAAATATTAGAAATTGGAAATTTATTTTGTTTGAAGGAGTTGTTTAAGAAAATAAGAAATTTTAAAAGAGTTACATCATGGCTAGAAAGCAAGGAAAAATAAATATTCAATATGAAAGAAAAGGAAAACCTTCCAAGAATCATTTACAAATTGTTTGAAAAGAAAGAAAACATAGAACAACAAAAATTATGGAGCATAGAGAATTCATTCAAAGAGAAGCAAAAAATGTAATTCTTATGATTCTTAAATATTTTATAAATGATTGTTTTGAAGATGTTAATAACTTCACTGAGAGAAGTTATTGCAATACAACAATGGCATCCAAGACACCAGGAAAATTTGCAAAATCAAGAAACATATTTTTAGTTCCTATATAAGTACATGCAAAGTATGGAAAAGGAAATTACAAATGTAAATTTTAAAGTATGGACATAAAGCCAAATATTATTGGGATTATGTTCATCAAAAAAATTGTGGGAGCCATAATAATTCCCACAAAACTTGGTACAAAGGAAATAATGTTCATGAATGGAGCACTATAAAAGTCATCTTACATTGGCATTAGATGAAATTCTCAAAAAAAATATTGCAAAAGTTACCATGGAAACAATCTAAATCATGACAAATGCAGCTCTAGTACTAGCAGTAGGATCAGAGGATGGAGACAATATGAAGACCAAAGTTGAAGATTGAAGACTAAAAGTCTTCGTACTAAATAATGTGATAAGGGATCGTGTTAGAGGTATTACATTATTTGGTACCATTGAGTACTATTATAAATATTTATATTAGGAAGTGTGTGTTTCCAAAGTATGTGTCAAGTTATGGACAATGTTTGTTTCATGTGAATTATAAGTTATAGTTTTCAAGTGTGCAAGTGTGATTTGTAAGTGTATGAGTGAAGATTCATAAGTGATTTCTGTCAAGTGTGGAGGTGATGAGTCATGTGATATGTGTTAAGATGTGAAGTAGGAGGTTTTGTACTCATGAGAAGCTTTTTCATAATGTAAGAAAGGCGTGTGAAATGTTGCAACTCCCAAGAGTTTGAGGAGAGCAAAATTTAGTCTTTTGTAAGGTTATATATTAGAGGTAAAGCTCCATGCTATGTAATCAACTGACTAGATTTTTCTCTTCAAAATTTGAAAACCTCCATTGGTGGAAAAGCATATGGTATTGTGCAATTGGACAGATCTTTAGTATGCCTCAAAGGGATGTTGATTCTATCTTCAAACTGGTAGAGCTTCGCTATGTTATTGACACATTAATTTCTCTAGGATTTACTCTTCAAAATTGGGGTCTTAAATAGACTCCCAAAATCCTTGCTCTAGCTTCATGGAGAAGCCAAGAACAAGAATTGGTTATACCCAAGCAGTTGAGATGAGCCTTCTAGAAGCTTCTATTCACCCAACTGATCAAGAATCCGTTATTCTTTCAAATAAATTTTTCGTAGCTCAAGGGTCGAGTTAGTTACAGAGCTAGCCACTATTGACTAGGGTGGCTAGGGGGCTAGTCGCTATCACTGTTAGTAGCTAGGGAGCTAGCCACTATCATCATCAGCAACTAAGGCTGACTAGGACTAGATTACCCTAGATGAGTGGTTGGAACCACTACTAAGTCTTGAAAAGATCCAAAATCATTCATATGACCTAAAGAAGTGTCTATATGAGTAGTCTCCTAAACATGATGTGTTTTAGGTGTCTAAAGATACCCCTTTTAGGATGTATTATGGGAAAACACAATGCTGACCAAAAATAGATAACCTAACATTATATTATAGGTTGATTGATGTTCATTGATCTGGTCAACAATAGATGCCCCAATCATGGAAATATCATACAACAT
This sequence comes from Wollemia nobilis, assembly GCA_028583015.1. Lineage (NCBI taxonomy): Eukaryota > Viridiplantae > Streptophyta > Pinopsida > Araucariales > Araucariaceae > Wollemia > Wollemia nobilis. The sequence continues at coordinate 12,347,147 of JAQPPZ010017052.1, forward strand.
TGAATCATTACCTTTGATGAGTTGAAGAACTTGATTTTGGCAATCTTTGGGGTATTGGCAAATAAGATTAAGTCTAATACTAGCCTTGGTGGTGATTAGGAGATAAGATTAAGTAAAATCCTAGCCTTGGCGACAATTAGGAGATAATTTGAAGTCTAATCCTATCCTTGGTGGTGATTATGAGATAAGCTTAAATCAAATCCTAGCCTTGGAAAAAATTAGGAGATAAGCTTAAGTCTAATCCTAGCCTTAGTGGTGATTAGGAGATAAGCTTAAGTCAAATCATAGCCTTGGTGGTGTAGCTCTAAAATTCTCACACTCCTTTCCTTTGGGCTAATGGATCCACACCTTGAAGGGGAATGGGATAATGATAGATCTACACCTTGAAGAGAGACACTTGATTTCATGTCTTCTTTGGTGATTTTTTGATGAATTATTTAAGGTTCACCAAAAAAAAAATTTATGGTAGTTTCCACACCTAGGTTTAGGAGTTTATTTGATGTGTTTCTTTTAAATTCTCACAATCACCTAGTTTGGCCAATATGCAACTATGCTAACCTATATGTAATTTCTCTTTCCTTAAGAACAAATGGCATACAAGTCTATCTAGAAAGCGTTGTAAATCTAACTTTGATGCAATGATTGAAAGTGAAAGATGGAGTTTATGCTAACATGTTGTTTTTATTTTTATGTTTTTTTATTTTTTTTCAATTTAATATATTAAGTATAAAATAATTTAACTAAATTCTATGTTTTGTCTTTTCTTTCTTTGGAACCTTTTTATTAAATGCAATTGATATGGAAATGATATAACTAAGTTTGTATCTTTTTGTTCTTTTGTATTTTTCTTTTAAACTAATATGATTGATGCAAAAAAGTCTAAGTTTTTAGTGTTTTTCTTTTGAATATTTTAACTAATATAATTGATGTAAAATGATGCAACTAAGTTTGTATTTTGACCTTTTCTTTTAAGTTTTTCAACTAATGTGATTAAATGCAAAATATGATGTAATTAAATATGTGTTTTTTATTTCTTTTTATTTCTTTTGTTTTATGCAAATGTTTATAAAAATAGATAAATATGAATCTATAGTATGAAGGAGCCAAGAAGAATTAGATTTAGATCCTTACCTGGTTCGAATGTTCGATTTAAGTGGATCTATAATTGATCTATCAAATTTCCCAATTTGGACCTATAAACCTGTAACTTGATAGAAAAGCACTTTATACTAATAATTAGAAGCCACAGATCCCATAAAAATGGCCTTAGGCTTACTGTTAATCATTAGAGTGAATGGATCTTCTTGATTCTTTCCCAACAATTATATATAAAAGGATGATAATAATTGGTGATTATAAATAAATCAAAATCTATATCCTAGTAATAAATGATACAACAATTAATAAAGCTAGTAAAACCAAATGGTTTCAACTATATCCTACTTGATCTAAAACAAAAAAATGCATAACTTAAAGTCAAATATTTTCCCCCATATTTATATTTATATAAATTTACTAGATCCGTACGAATTTGTGATAGTTAGACCTACATATGGTTTGTTTGCATTTTAGAGGTCAAAACAACATCAAAATGGGGCAAATTGTATATCGTTGGAAAGCTCTTTTTGAGACCTATCCAATGGTATAAAATTTATGAAAACAAAAGGAGATTTTATTAGATAAAATTCAACCCAAAGTTCATATTATGTTTTAATAGAAATAAATAAAATATAAAATACGATTGTAAAAATGATGATTTTTAGGATAATTAAAAGAAAATAAAAACTTGCTTACAATGGGGGTATCCCGGGTTTTGATTATTGATAATTAAAATCAATGAAAATGATTAAAAATATTCTTCAATCAGCTTCAAGCATTCAACCTGCAAAATAAAAGGGAAGAGAAAACTTGTTTTCGATATTTACCTGCAACAGAAAATTATTAATCCATAAACATCTCTCAATTCATTATTGTCATTGCCCTTGATTTATCAATTTCTCTCCCTTCTTCATTCTTGCAATCTCTCTTTATTTCTCTCCCCCTCGATCTCTCTGTGCTTCTTTTTCCTTGCTTGGAAGATGGAGCGCATATATTTATCATTCCCGTGAGATAACCAATCTAAGAATTTGTTGAGCAGTTTAGATTAGATTAGAAAATTACTAATCTAAATTATTTGTTGACCCAAATTAGGGCTATCAAATCAACAAGAAATATGCCTTCCGTTGAAATGGTCTTGGAGCCTAAATCAAATAAATTTTATAAATTTAAATGCACATTTTCCCGTGAATTTCGTGATAGCTAGACATGTACTTAGTGTTTTTGTAGTTTGAGGGGTCAAATTATGTTGAAATTATACATATAATATACCGTTGGAAAGCTCTTTTCGAGCCCTATCCAATAGTATAAAATTTGAGAAGAATTATGATGATTTTATAGGGTAAAAATTCTCTTGAAGATAACCTTAGTTTTTTAAGAGGGAAAACTAAGGGTTTTTGAGAAAAATGACTCATCTTAATGGGTCAATTTTTCCCTGTCTACATTTTACCCCCTCTTTGGCATATTTATGAACAATAAATACATCAAAGAAAAGTGTAGACACTTGAGTAGAAGTGATTTATGATTGACATGGTCAAAAAAAAGTGTAGACACTTATAGAAGTGATTTATGATTGACATGGGTAAAAAGGAGTAGATGGTTTAGAATGAATAGTTCATGGGAAGTTGATTTTTTAGAAAAATAATTACTAATTTTCTGATTAGGATACCCCCTCGATTTTTTGCACCGAATTCTATATTTGGTGGAAAACTCGAAATTTTTGAATTTTAGGATAAAAATGAATAAAATGAAGAATTAGGGTAAAAGCTAACTTATTTGTATTTTACTTCATTTTAGGTAATACTCCCTAGTGACTAAGTATACCAATTTTGGAGATTGTGGCATACCGCTGACTTCATTTTGTACTTATATATTGAGATATATATTGATCTTTATTTTGTCTATGCATCATTGAATGATTTGATTTATTGGATGATTTATTGCACTTGCTTATGATGGTTGTATTATGTAATTTCTTATAATCATGCTTTTATTTTTGAACTTTTTTTATCATGCTTAACATAAAAGAAAATGATTTTGTAAAGTGTTTTTGAAAGACAAAAGATGTTTTCGTATGGTGATAAAATAGATGGATTAACAATGAACCTCAAAGGATGTTGTGATGTTATATGACCGTTGGTGGAGATCGATTCTCTTTGGGTCATGAAGCGGATCTTATTGTGAGGAAGTTTTATATTGCTAATACCAAAAATATTGTGGTCTCAAGAGTGACCTTGAGGCTTATAATGATGTATGGGGATGTCTATTGTAAAATAAATTGATTTTGAGAAAATAGGTTGATAAAGATCATTTTTGTGAGGGATATAAAATGATTTAAGCATGAAAATTTGGGAAGGATGACTTGCACTAGGCATAAAATCCCTAGTGTGAAATTTGAAAAAAATAATTACTAGGAATTATACCATCATGGTGAAGTCAAAATGCAATGCATGATTATATATGATTTTGAAAATGCAAATTGTATTTTGAAACTAAATCATTACTAAATCATTGTGTCACATGTTGAAATTTTTTGAAGACAATATATATATTGTATGTAATTGCAAAAAATGAAGTGATATGGATTAATGTGAATAGTTATAAACTAATGTTCTCTAACAAATTTTAAAGAAATATTTTAAATTATTTCCAAGACAAAGTCAAATTTATCAAGAACCAGTGTGTGATGTGTGAGTTCATTATCCATATTGATTTGTCATAATGATACAAAACCTCTCAAAGATCAAATTTGTGTGCTTATGAAATTGATTTATCGATTTTGAGTGATGCAGTGATACAATCCAACTTTTATGAACCAATGTGTGTGCAAGTGAAATGTTCATTAACCATGATTTTGTGCATGCAATTGTATTGAACTACTATGTAAATCAAGTTAACGAAAGCTAGCTAATCCACAAGCGGACATTGGTTTGTACAAAAGAAGGTTGCTAATGTGACAGACATGTCACCACCAAAAAAGGATTACCCAAGGCCAAGCGGGTTGGGCACAAACCACCTGTTATGGGACTTAACTCATAGCTTTCGAATAACTAAGGAATTCCAGGGATTCAAACTCACTACCCCCTTCTTTTCTTCTGATTTTTGGAATAGGGATTTTTGTCCATTTTTGAACAAGGGGATTTTATTGCTTTTGTAGTGGAACTACTTTTTCTTTTCTTTTTTTTGCTTTTTCTTTGCTTTTCTTTTGCTTTTTCTTTTTGGGATACTTGCTCATATTAGACGTAGAGCAAGGTATTTTATTCGGGTAGGGGGGAGCTTGTCCTTTTGCCAATTCTCAGTATTCTAAACCATGCGCATAATAGGATAGCAAGGGAATTTTTTTTTTAAGGAACTAAGACTACTATGTAGTGTCATTTTCGAATTTGCAACAAATCATTTTTAAGATGTGAGAATGTGTTCTTGGTTCAAAAGTAGCAAGACCAGTTCCCAAAACTCAAAATTTTATTTAGTGAAGTAATAGTGCTTTTTAATACAAGAGAGATTTATAATCAAAGTGATGAAATAAAAATCATTAAATATGTAAATTAAGTGCATGGTTCAAGATAACTTTTGATTTTATCTAAAATAAAATAAGATATAACTTGAATCTTGGAAAACAACACACACTGATGCAAAAAATGAGAGTTTAACAATTTGAAATATTTTTGGAAATTTTCATGATATTTTGATTTTTTTTTGTGATTTTGATGATATATACAAAAATGTTGTATATACACTATACAAGGTGATTTATGCGTAACATGTCTAAGGTGGATTCAAAATCAAAGGAACTTTTGAAGGATCACTTAGTTGTGGTGAAGGTGATTGAAGTTGATTTGTTGATGTTTGATATTGTTGTGATGGAGGATGATGCTCAGATATAGATGAAGAAAGGTGATGAACAAAAAGTGATGAAGAGGAAAAGAATAGAGAACTTGATGTGATAATGATAAAGAAAGAGAGAATGAAGAACAAAAGGTAACGAAAAAAAGGTGTCAATGGTGATAAAGAGGAAGAGAATAGAGAACTTAATGTAGTGATGATAAAGAAAGAAAGAATAGAGAATACAAAATTTCCTATGAATGGGAGACATTTGCAAAAGTTTCAAAAAGGATATCTTAGTTGTAATATTGTCTGCTTGTGGTTGAATATTGAAGGAGACTTTAGGTTGAGATGCCAACACTAAAGATGGGTTCTCTATGCTTGTATCTTCTTTTAATTATTCTTCAGAACCAAGAGAGGTCTTGAAGGTTGGTTGAATGAAGAATTTATCTCCTACTTGTCAATATGGTTTAGTTGGGCAAGAACTTGCTTTGTTGTAGTCTCTAATACTAAACTAATAATATAATTGTGATGAGGTACATTATGAAATGACAAGTGATTATTTTTCTGTTGTTGATGATTGGATAAGGGATTTTGTAATATCCCTATTTCTTGATTAGTTTTTTGAGTTTGTGATTGAGAATTTTGATTTTGGGCTTGTTGTCTAGTGATGGCTCCAATAGTACCTACAATGTTATCATTTTGCAAGTGACCAAAGTGGGGTCTAGCATTTACTGTTTGTTCAATTGAAAGTGTTTGTTGAGATGAAGGTCGAGTGGTCATTCTTCTAGGGAATGGTTCTTTTGGGACCAATAAATCTGTGATGGGAAGAATTTGATCTAACTCATCTTCAAAACTATTTGAATTATTTGAGGTGATGTCTATTTCACTTTCTATTTTACTTTCTATTTCACTTTTTGTTTCACTTTTTGTGTCACTTTTTGTATATATGATTGGCCTAGTTGTAATTGTGGATAAAGTAGGCACATAAGGGGTTTGAATATTTTGATATGGAAAGAGACTATTAATGGTTCCTGTTGGGCACTGAATTGCACCAAGTTTTCACTCAATACTGTGACTGTCTATCTTCCTATTTTCTATCCAGGCTTACACCTGATAGCTATAGCTCATCACTCAAAATTGGATGGACCAAAATAGAGGTTACCTATCCAACCTCCAGATTAGGCTGGTTCCTTGTCAACTTATCAGATTGTTGACACAATTATGCTCACTTAGGGTTTGAGATTTAGGGTAAGAGGAGATTAGGGTTAAATAAATGTAGATAATAGTGGATGGATAGGTTAAAAAAATTGCACTACCATAAGAAGCTCCCAAAAACCATACTAAAGATGCTCACTCAGATCAACATTATCTCAAATCAGATTATCTCTTATATATTAAATAACAACAAAGAAATATTGTAGCAAGTAATTTCAATATCTAGGCAATGATAATACAAATAAAAAAATTCACCAAATACTTATATTTCACATAAATGTACTCCTAACAACATAAAACAAACTCAAAAGTAGTTTTCAATTACTATAACAGCTAGTAATTCAAAAATTAGGCACAAACTAGCCATAAAAGTATTTATAGAAATGCAACTAAAGAATTCGAACCTCTGATATCAAGCACGAGAACGTAGATTTGAGACGAATATCGATATAATGCTCATTCCATTAGATTTTTAGGAATATTTACAATAGCACAGGCAAATACGCTGGAGATGATGCTTAAAAATGAAGGTTTGACCTCTAATTATAGTTTTACAAATTTACAATAATCAAGAAGAAATACAAATATCTTGTATTGATAGCACAACAAAGATATCTAGTTGGCATCAGCTTATTGGTTCATCCTTCAGGAAATCTGCTAAAAAAAAGTTTTCCATGGTAACTCGGGGCCTTTGCAACTTACTGGTCACTCAGTGGAACTGAATTTCAGGTCATTGGAGATTATGTATTTCCATCGATTCTTATTGGGAGTGAATTGCAATCGTCAATCTATAACCGTCTCTAGTTTGATCTTCTATAAAACTTTCAATTCTTCATATTCCAACTGACTATTACAATCCCGATGCAGATATATATTTTAATCATTCAAGATTCAACAACCTAACCTCCACCATTGATTCTCCTCATCATATGGTTTAGATCTGATTCAGCATGAGCTTTATCAAAAATGGCGAGGAGAATCAAGCACCATCTCACTTTAAAAATTGATGATGTCATATTTCAGTATCAACGACTACAGGATCTCAAATATGGACCCCTTATATATGAGCATTGAATCCACTCTAAAATATATCATACTCCACATTGTCTTCTTCAATCCGCATTAGAATATTGATTATGTCATCTCTTCCTTATTACTTTTGTGGATTCCATTATGAATAGAATAAGTTCACTGATCTTGTAATCGCCAATCTAGGTTCGAAGCTAGTCACATAACCCTTTTGTCATGATTTTACACCTTCATCACTCCGTTGTCCCACCTTATCTTCATTCATAAAAGGAAAACTCTTTATTCGTCCTCTAAATTTCCAATCCACACTTCTTCATCACTGATGTCATCATTTCCTTTAAAAAATTGTGATTTTGAGGGTAGCGCTAATATCGAGCCAAAAAATAAAAGAAATTCCTAAAATTTGGCATTCTCAAACTTAGCCATTCACAAATATGTCAATATACACTTTTTCACTATTGACATCACCATCTCCTCAAAATTTTTATGGATTTGAGATCTACCACCATTTTGAAGCCAGAAAGAAATCACCCGAAATCACTTCAAGCATGAAAAATTTACTAACTGTTGGGTGAATTCATATCTTATGACCCGAATTCACTTCAAAGTGCACTACAAAGTATGTATAATGATGACTCTATCACTTAGGTAAAATTCTTCAAAATTTTACTAAGTATGTGGCCTTTTTAGGCCTACATTCTGGCGCCTCCTAGGTGGATTTTCTTGCAAAGCCAATTGAATTCAGAGTCTTATCCATTAGGCCATAGGAGTCAAATATACTTCTCAAAATATATATATATATATATATATATATATATATATATATTATAGAATAACTTCCATACAAACACTACTCTCTGATTAGTTTTATGAAATTACTGAGAGAGTAGAGATTCATATCGAAGTGATGCCAAAAATACATAACACTGATCCACTCATACAGAGACTATGTGCAATACCAAGTATTATTACTGTCTTCAAAAATATGCACAATTCTTCTTCCTTTATAAGGCCTTATTTCAAAGAATTCCTTCACAAAAAAAATATTGATCTGTAGTCTTCACGCCTTTATTGCTTATTTTTGACAAATTGTCAGAGTAAAAACAGAAATACAAAACTCATATATATATATATGTACAAACAAAAATAAACTAAGTGTGACCCCCTTCTGGACCTGTAACTGCTCCATCCTGTTCCCCTTCTTCTTGAGTCCCTTCCTCTGCTTCTTCTTCTTCTTCTGGAGTAGGTACTTTTTGATTACCCTCACCAAAAGTATCTCCAAACAACTGGACCATCATTTCCAGATATTGTAGAGCCTATTTCCAGACTTTCTCAAAGGGATTTGATGTCTCTTTAGGTTGCTTATAAACATATTTTAGCTCCCCAACATCCTCATAATTAGTAGCATTCCCTTTGGTCACCAAATCTTCCATGAGATCTCTTAAACAAGTACAATCCATAATCATTTTGAAAGCTTGTTCCTAGGATAGTGGCTCTTCCAATGAATCAATTCCAACTTCATATTATAACTTCTCATTGATGCTTTGTTGAACTTCTTCCATAGATAACAAGATGTGACCCTCCTTCTAGAGTCCTTGAAAACCAACCTGAATCATCTCCTCATTTATTTCAATAATATCTTTGATCCCCTTGTCCATCCTGTCAACCAGTAGCCAGGTCCTATGAACTGCACTGTGCTTTTTAACCACTACTTTGGTAGTTACTCTGACTAGATTCCATTATTTATTAGGAATTGGTTTAGCAGCATCACTAAGTCTGCTGCCAACTAGCATGTACATCTATTCTATCGGAATCACCATAGGCTATAACTCTCCAGTTATTTGATCCAAATCTTACTGAATGGTGGAGAGCAATCGACTGGCATCTTCCAAATAATCAATTATAATTTTAAGACCTAAACATTTTTATTTAACCTTAGAAAGCAACTCCTGCTTTATATTTTTCAAATAATCCTTAGAAAATCTTGAGGACTTAGCCTTCTCAATCTGAAGTTGATGCTTTAGGTTCTGGATTTCTTTTGCCTACTCTTCATTTAGCTTCATTTGTTCTTCTAATTGGTCCCTCAGCTTATTGGCCTTTTGAAACTTTCCCTGCCAAACCTTAACCTCTTTCTTTAGATATTTTTCTATCTCATTTTGATCATTAAGGTTCTTTTTAAGCTTTTCAACTTATTTTTCTAGCTTATCCACCTTCTCTTTGGCCATATTATTTTTCACATAGAAGTTATCTAAGTGGGCCTTGGTTATCCCCAACTCATCTTCAGCAGGAAGCTTATCAATATCTTTTGTAATCTCCTCCACTCTATAATCTTGAGCAATCATTTCATTTTTAGGTTTCCTTACTAGCGTAATCATAGATCTTAATACCCTCTGCATAGTGATAGGGTCAACATACATACTTTTTCCTCTCACAGCCATCCTGCTAGAAGGCTTGGTAAGCTTCTCTGGCCAGTAATCATTTATGCTCTGAGTGACTACCTGCTCCTTTGATGTAGTAACAGGTTTTGAAAAACTCATAGCCAAGGGAGATGATGACATCAAAAACATAAGGGCGAACTGACTTGTTGTTGGTGGGGGTGAAGATATATTTACAACAGTCTTTGTCATGACAGTGGACTTTGTAACTACCATTGTTGTTGATACAGATAAATTTAAAAAAACATATACATGACCGACAATGGAATGGGTGGATGAAATTGGAACACAGTGTCCCATTGATGGTGGTGATGAAAAATATGGATGTGGAACAATGGTGTATGTTGAAGTGGATATCTCAAAAGTGGAAGGTGGGGTTTGAGGTGGTTGTGATAGAATAGAACAAACCTGTACCTCCATAGCTATTGATGAGACATGGGGTGGACTATGAGAGGGAGGAGGTATATTTGCCACATCTTCTAGATTAGAAAGGGAGGGCAGTTCCTTTGGGTATTCTTGGAGATGAAGAGGATAATAGGGATTAGAAGCCATACATTCACCTACAGATGTAGGGTGTTCTCATTTAGCTTCTATTTGTAGTTGTTAGTCTTGCTCAATCAACCCTTCTATAGCAATATCAGCTACCTCTTCAGCAATATCCTCCATGTCCATTTTATGTTTCTTTGAAATTTCTCTCTCCTCTCTTTCTGTGGTTATCTTAGTCCTCCTATGAACCATTTCATCTTTGGAATATTCTTCCAATACATCTTCTTGAACTACTCCAAAATTTCATGATTGCTCAACAATGGGATGTGCCTCAACGGACGCTGCATGAGTAAAAGAAAGCGGTCTGAACCTAAAAATTTCATCATTTTTCCTTCAATTAACATCTATTTCTAAAGGTTGTCCCTCCGAAGCTAGATGTCTAGGCCTAGATATTGTTTCAATAATAGGGGTATTGACAAAATTTTCTTTAGAATACTTCATTTTTCTCATCAGCCTAGCCCCCTTAGGAAATTTCTCCACCTGCTCAGAAGTAGGATTAAAGGTTTTCTGCACCTTAGCTACCATCCAAGGAGCTTCTTGATATGTAGGAGGCTGGAGGGACTTAGAATTGCCTTGGGGTTTTTCAACTGTCAATACTATATGTATGACGTCCTTCAGTCTCCAAGCATCAATATTCTTATTATATATTCTTGAAAACTCCTTATCAATATTCATTCCGAATTTAGATTTAGTTTTTCCAATTTCAACTCTCATATGCCACCAATCCATAATCTTTGCTTCATCCCATGGCCCTTTATACTCCTCTTCTTATTATTCCTCTACAATTTATTTCTTAGGTAGAGGCTCTTTTTTCTTTGTAGACTTGGTCTTGGAGAAGGGATCCTTTTTCTTTGTTGATTCTACTTTAATATTACTAATCATATCCTCAGTAATTTGATGACTAGGATTATGGTTAGGATCAAAATCTTCAACCTGCTCAAAAAAATCTAACCATGGTGGTAACAAATCCATATTTGTGACCTTCCACTCTAAAAGAGTAGTCTCATCATTATTTCTTCCCTATTCAAAATGAACCCTGGGATTTTTCTCAAACTTGTAGGCCTTATCTCCATTTAGGGTTTTGTTTCTTGCAGTGAAAAGGCCATCAGGATCATAACTCCATCTCTAAGGAATATAAAACATACCTAACCTATTGAGGTATCGATCAATTTGCTAACTTTGGCCCTTCTTAGTGATGGTAATGTCGATCAAAGTGTGGTGGGTAAGCAAAGACTTCATTTTTTCCCTGAACCATAGTTCACATCAATGTACTTTGCCTACCTCAGATATTCCAAGGCAAAAAGGCTCTCTATAACAAAGTGGTGCAAAACAAAAGGTTTACCCATGAAACCATATAATTTTATGATTGTACCTTCAATTAACAAATACCAGTCTCCTTCTTCAACATATTTAGTCCTTAGAATCTCCTTGGCCAAGGGTGGCAATCTAGGGAAATTATCATACATTATTTTAAGGGCTGGTCCAAGAAATTTCAAATTGAATCTATAGTAAGACTCACTACTTCTTAAGTGACTTATCCAATAGTTCACCGACATAGGTTCTTCTTTATCGGTCTTATCCTTGATCGGAATCCATGGCATTCTATATTTAACAGAAGCATAAAACATCCATACTAGATTTTAGCAATGCCTAAAATTAGGAGCAGCAACACCCCTCGTCATGCTTACTAGCTGCTCATGTATTCTTTGGGCAAGAAAAATTGACCAGTAAAAATAAATCACTCTTGTAACTTTCTTTCCCACATACTTTTCATACATTCTCTCATTAGAGATATAGTATGCAACATTGATTTGCCAACCATGAACCATTTCATCAAAGTCCAAACCCTCCATGCAAGCCAACATAGAGAATATGACGGGGTTTGTGAATGTGTCAATGGATATGGGGACTTCATTTAATTTTTCCTAGGATTTGGTATTAAGTTGCTTATAAACCCAATTCTTAAATGACTCGTCGTCATTAGCCCGCTTCTCTGTGGTATAAAACCCAAATTTTTCAACAATCCTAAAGGGTTTTGGTACTACTGGCGGATCGGACCCTAAGGCAAATATTTCATGGCAGAAAGAGGTAGTGATGCTAAAAAGGGTTTTTCCCTCATGGGTCTTTACTGCTTTAGCCAATGGGTGTAAAATTTTACTAATGCAACTATTAACTCAGGACATAGGTGAACATAATCATAAATATAAAAGGATAGATGAGAAAGGATGGAGCATCTATATTCTACTGATAAAGCAATCCTCTTCTCGTATTCGTCATTCATGCTCTTCCTTAGTCTAGTCCTTTTCATGATGGTCATTTTTGTGTTCGCTACGGCCTTGTCTTTATCAAGGTAAGGCACCACCGTCTTGTTGTCTAGAGTTTCAAACTCCAGAACATCTTCTGTGGTCTCGGTGAGCGATCTCTTAGGAGCCATCTTGGTAGCAGTATGCTCTTGTGCACCATAATTTAGCAGGAAAATATTTAGAATGCTGCTTCATCCCCTCACAGCTTCGTGGTTGCCAAATGAGCCTCTCGTATGCCTACATTACTTTTATCTTCTGGAGTGTGCGTATCTTCCATTTTTAATGTAGATGTGTGATATCTCTGTTGGCACACTTTCCAATCCTTTCAATCATTCACTCCAGTGGCTCGAATGTGGAATCCTATCTTCTCTTTGGTCAAATTTTCAAATTATGCTACCAGCTCATCGCATCCTGATGCATATTCGAGAGCGAAACACCATTATGGAGAGTCTTGCACAACACTGTGTGAGGAATGGAATATTTCTATGCACCTGACCCATAGAAATTTTTGCAATTTTTTTTCTCTTTTTAAAAAAAAAAACTTTTGAAGAAACTCAATTACAAAGTGCAAAAAAGGATTCAAAATACAAAGTGTAGAAAGGAGGGAAAATAATTATACAATATATATACATATATTACAAAGATCTCACTCATTATACATAGTACAACTTGAGGTGAAAACCATTTACCAGAATAGGTTGTACGTTTCCCTTTGCACTTTCTAGTTGGAAGACATTGGATTCTATTGGTTCGACTTTTATACACACCCTGTGAAGAATGAGCATGAAACTCAGATAACACTTATAAGGGATAAATCCCACTCACTTTAGGATCTTGCTGGATATCCAAGGTGTGAGTTACAGAGTTGGGTCGAATGTCTATTCACTCTTTTTCGCTTCTGGAATAGTTTTCAAGTGGACTGTCTGTTACCTTACAACGGGTTCTGGACTTTAGTTCAGTAATGTTTTTGGAATTGGTTATCTTTGTGGACACTCAGATTTACAATCAGTTCTTTGATCTAGCTCTTTATGTTTTAGCAGTTTTAAATAAAAGACAAATTCTAAAGAAAATAAAAATGGATCATTCAATCGGTGGAACAGAGAGAGTAGAGTAGGGCAGAAAGAGAAGTTTACCTAACTTAGCTGCAAAACCAAAACTACCAATTTTAGTTATACCGGTTAGCTTCACAATAGAACAAATCAAAGAGGAAAGTGTCCAGCTTTCTAAGATCACCTTCCACTAAGAGCATAAGACAGAGACAAAACAGATCCGAAAGAAAATCACAAACAGAAGGAAAGTCGGTTGAAATTGGTATCTCTCACCAACAGCTTAGCTCGCACAGAGTGAGGACAGAGCAATTAGAACAGGCCTGAACCTTAAATCTATAATTTTCCCTAGCATACAATAAAAAGAATGAAGCCTAGTAGCATACCCAATCTTTGATAACACAGATCTACAACATAAATTAAATAAACCTTAATGAAACGAAAACAAAAGAAGATGAACTTATCGCAATCTGAAAGAGATTAGGCTCCTAGCCATGCTATCATAGAAAATGAAACTACACCAACTCCAGGTCCAGAACAAAGCATTCAAACAAGATTTGCAGGAAATTGCTCCAATAGCTTTTTATTCTAAGTTTTCGCCTCCTGAGTTTACATCCGGAAGAAGTATATATAGACTCAGGACAAACCCTGATCTTTTCAAAAATATCTTCTTCCAAAACCCTAAATCTTATCACTTAAACTCTACTACCCAGGTTTTACAATATAAGGCCTTTTAAAATAGAGTTTCGATAAACCCTAACCATTCGACAAATCTTAGTGCGATTACTTGCCATAAATGGAGAAGGCACGATCTGATATTATTTTCATCCATCTGTAACTGTGAGTAAATATCTTCATCTTTCTGGTGCATCTTCCGGAGCGTCTCATTAATTCCCTAGAGAAATTCGGATGAGTCACTGTTTCTCTGACATTTTATCTTCGAGAGCCACCTCTGAGTTGAAATTCTTTGCATGCCATTACTTTCACCATAAATTCTCCAGTTAAATGCATCCATCGGCAAATTTCGATAACCGTGTGTAGATATTTTCATTTTTCGGTCAATTGTCGACATATTCCATTAAATGAGGCAGCTGCTTAGTCACACGTAAAGTCTCTTTGCGGCCAGATCTATAAAATCTGGATGGACCAAAAATTCTCGGCATCTCACATTTCCATCTGACGGCCTTCGCTTGATCCACGCTTATTTTGTCTTTTTCGCCATTACTTCCGCTAGTATGCAACTGCCAGATGGCTTTCTGCAAAAGACAAAACCAGGATTAGCATTTTAATATTATTAAATTAAACCCTAATGTTTATCACACGTCGGCTTGATTTCTTTTGACACGTGTCACGAAATCGTGACGTTTTCCATACTTCACTTTTCTTCCTTCGAGCTTGTCTGTCGTGAAATCATGACGTGTCACGAAATCATGACGTTTTCCCTTCACTTTCTTCCACTTAACACTTGTCATGATTTCAAATCTTTGACTATCCTCATAAACTTTCACCTTTACTATGCCTTCCAACTTCATTTATTTCTTTGAGCTATGCCTTCACTTAAGACTTGTCACAATTTCGCAACGCTTTCTTTGAGCTATGCCTTCACTTAAGACTTGTCACAATTTCATGACGTTTCTTTAAGCTATGCCTTCACTTAAGACTTGTCGCGATTTCGTGACGTTTTCTTTGAGCTATGCCTTCACTTAAGACTTGTCACGATTTCACGATGTTTCTTTGAGCTATGCCTTCACTTAAGACTTGTCACGATTTCGTGACGTTTCTTTGAGCTATGCCTTCACTTAAGACTTGTCACGATTTCGTGAGCTTTCTTTGAGCTATGCCTTCACTTAAGACTTGTCACGATTTCATCACTTTCTTTGAGCTATGCCTTCACTTAAGACTTGTCATGATTTCACGACGTTTCTTTGAGCTATGCCTTCACTTAAGACTTGTCATGATTTCACATTTTCTTTGAGCTATGCCTTCACTTAAGACTTGTCACGATTTCGCGACGCTTTCTTTGAGCTATGCCTTCACTTAAGACTTGTCACGATTTCGTGACATTTTCTTTGCTTGGCACTTTCTACCAAAAGGCGTCATAAAATCGTGACTATTTTCTTACTCGGCACTTTCTAGTCCAAATATGTCGTGAAAACATGACATGTCGCGATATCGCGACACTTTTTTCACTTAGCTTCTTTCTGTCTAAACCATGTCACGATATCGCGACGTTTCCATGGCTTGGCTCTTTCTTCCAAAACCTGTCGTGAAATCGTGACGTTTTCATCACCTTGGCTCTTTCTTCCAAAACCTGTCACAAAATCATGACACTTCCTCAAGATTTGCCTTTAAACAACATATGTCACGAAATCGCGACGTTTTCCATACTTCATTTCTTTCAAGCTTATGACATCGCAAAAATGGAACAGGTCACGAAATCGTGACATCTCCGCAAGCTTTCCTTCCAATCAAAATGTGTCGCGATATCGCGACATTTCCAAAAATGGAATATGTCACGAAATCGTGATGTTTCCAAAAATGGCATATGTCGCGAAATCGCGACGTTTTCTCAAGTTACTTCTACTTTGCAAATTTTCCAGAAATTGTAGGTTGACTCCAATGAATTTATTCATATGTATCCTGCATTTTTACATATTAGTGAAAGATCTTCTTTACTCAAAATGATTCTAACATAACAAATAAATTCTAAACTCAAATCAAAGCCATATGCAAGCCTACTTAAATGCTTTGGTATATGCAAAACTTGAAGAAGAAGGAGGCAAGCAAAATTTGGAATTAAAACCTGAAAAACATCAAGAGGGTCCCTATGGCAAAATGAAAACTAAATATTTTCAAAGGATGGAATTTCATTTTTTTAGTGGGGGTGTGTTGCTTCTCAACAAATGGCGATATCTGCGGGGAAAATAGTAGCACTATTTTAGAATCCAGGACTCTAGTTTCAAAACAATATAGACCATGTACCATGCTTTGCCACAAATATTCTTCAAAATAATTTAACTACTACCTGATAGTTGTTAAAATTTCCCAAGGACATACTAGGTTGAATCACTTAAGGAAGATTTTTGATGTGCAATTATAAGCGTATAACTTTCTTCAAGGATGACTGGGCCTTCGAATGTTTTACTTTGGATTGATCAGCTTTTCTAGATTGTGAAAGGGGAAACCGAGTAGGGCTCTGTTTACTAGTTTAGCCTTTTACAGCCCCGACAGAGTTACTCTTTAGATTTTCACGACCCTGATCCACAACTATGAGGTGGTATCTACAACTTGGTAAAAGAAAACATCTTCTGGAGCCTTGGCTATCTCTTTCATTACATAACTTCTTCTTTCCTTTTTTTTTTGTGTAGAAAAGAGTGCCAGTTTTATGTTGCCCTGCTCAATTTTCACCTTCTCTCTCTCTCTTTTGAAATATACCAAAATCTGGAAAGCCTTGCTAAAAACAATTTTTTTTTATTCTTCATCGATCTGGAAAGCCTGGGTACCGATAGCCTCTATGGATACTCAAATAATTTCACGAATCAGAGTCCCCTCTTACGACCAACTTTTCTTGGATTCCCTGGGAGTTCTCCAGCCAAACAGTATAGTAGTTTCTTTATAATTAAAATAATTGTGGCAAGCAAGACACAAAATCCAATTATCTTTCTACTATTGTTCTGAATAACAAAATAGTTCCACTGTTCAGTTTAAGCAGACTATCTCTTAATTAGAATAAAACAAAATGAACACTGGATTTTGAACTCAGAATAAAAACAATTTTTAAAGGCTGACTCTTTCTTTGCTGCCCAGGCAAAACTTAAAAAAAATAGAGTTTTAAAAGCTAAAAGAAATTTGTACAGACCCCAAAGGATAAAACACAGAACTTTAAAAACAAACAAAATAAAATAAAAACAAACTACTTCAAAGCTTATTTACAATATATACACATGTTACAACGTCTTTGTGATTTATTCAAACGATGTATTGGATGGAACAGCTGAGAAATAATGCTTTAGGTATTGACCATTAACAGGAAGGTTCAAAAAATTACCCTCAAGGTCCTGTAGATGAAATGCATTATTACCTAGGATCTCGGCAATCTGGTATGGCCCTATCCATAGCGGTTGCAACTTTGTGTGTTTACCTTTCTTTTCATGGGCTTTGTCCCATAGAAGCACCAGGTCTGCGAGTCTGAAGGCCTTCACTCTGGCTCTTTTGTCAAACCAGCGCTTGACTGTTTCTTGGTGCCGACTGAAATGTTCCAGGGCTTGAAGTCGTTCGATCCTGCAAATTAGTTAAATCCAAAATACGAGCCTCTGCATCCGCTTGATCCTCAAAATAGTCTAAAACAAATTGATAAGTGGGCAATTTCAAAGAAATAGGAACAATGGGCTGAATACCATACAACAAAGCAAATGGGGAAGTCTTAAGAGCTACTTTATGTCTTATCCTGTCAGCCCAAAGTGCATATTTCAATAATGTGTGCCATTGTCTGGGTTTGTCTGTAGTAGACTTCTTAATGGCATTCATCAGATTCTTATTTGTGGACTCAGCTAGTCCATTACCCTGGGGGTAATAGTTGGATGCAAATCTGATGACTATCCCCATCTGGTATGCCCACTCTGCAAACTCTAATGATTGAAAGGTTGGCCCGTTGTCGCACACCAAATTCAAAGGAACTCCAAACCTGGTTATGATATTTGACTCTAGAAATTTGATCACCTCATGGGTTGTACTCCTCATGGTGGTTGCTGCTTCAACCCATCTTGTGCAATAATCGGTGGCTGTTAGAACATACTTATGCCCTGCTGATGAATTTGGGTTTATCACACCCACAAAGTCAAGTCCCCATTGCATAAAAGGTTTGTTTATTACAATAGGCTGCAATGGTAGAGCTCGATTAGCCTCTTTGGATGCAAAATTCTGACACTGATGGCAAGTTCTCACATGTTGATGTGCATCTTTAAACAATGTAGGCCAGTAATAGCCTGCTCTCAATATCTTGTGTGCAGTAGCGAAACTTGAAGAATGCCCTGCCCCTAACTTCTCATGAAAACTGGACATCACCTCATTGACTTCATTCTGAGAAATGCATCTTAAGAATATGCCAGCATAATTTTCTCTATACAAGTTACCTCCTTTGAGCAGAAAATGAGCAGATTTCAACTTTAGTGCTCTTCTCTGGGTTCTATTCAGGTGAGATGGGCAAATTCCAAATTGCAGCAAATGAATGATATCTCCATACCAATCATCGAATTCAGAATCCAGCTGATTAATTTCTCCTTGTACAGGTACTTCAGCAATATGTCGAGACAACCCAAGTCCTCTGATTAATTTTGTAGGCCAAATTTCTAAGTCGTATTCCTGCAGTCTTGTAACCCAATTACCTCTCAGCTCACCCAATTCGTCCTGGCTTAACAAGTATTTGACAGCTGGATCAGGAACTATAGCATGGACTTTGCTTCTTAGTATGTAGTGCCTGAATTGCTTAACTCGCTCTTACTAAGGCATAGGCTTGCTTATCCAAGCGAGAGTATTTTAGCTCAGCCCCCTTTAAGTTGGTACTTTTGAAGGCAATCGGATGCTCCCCTGTTTCTCTTCGTTGGGTCAAAACCGCAGCAAGTGTGTGTTCAGAAGAAAAAGAGTACAAATAAAAATTTGTACTGAAGTCTGGGCTCACCAGCACTGGAGCTTGTTGGATGGCAGATTTGATCTCCTGGAACGTTGTTTTGGCTTCTGTTGTCCAAACGATCTTAGCAGTTTCCTTCAGCATGTCATTCAGTGGCTTGACTATTTCTGCGAAGCCGGAGATGAATTTTCTGACAAAATTAATTTTCCCAAAAAAGGATCTTAACTCTTTCTTAGAGTTGGGAAAGGGTATCCCGGATATGGCTTCAACTCTGTCAGGATCCATGGAAATGCCATCTTTGGTGATCAAGTGTCCAAGGAGCTTTCCTTCAGTTACACCAAAAACACACTTCTTTGGGTTCAAAGAAATGCCGAACTCCCTGCATTTGTTGAAAACAGACTCCAAGTGCTTCACGTGGTCAAACCGGGATTTAGAGAAAACTGTCAAGTCATCCATGTAGACAACGATGCACTTACCCATAAGGCCTTTGAAAGCATGATCCATTGCACGTTGAAAAGTAGCTCCGACATTAGTCAATCCAAACGACATTCTTTTGTAGGCGAAAGTTCCCCACTTGGTTGTGAAGGCAGTTTTCATCCTGTCTTCCTTTTCAACTAATATCTGATTATACCCTGAGAAACCGTCTAAGAAAGACATCATTTTCGAACCATTGACAATCTGTAGCACCTCATCCATGGAAGGCAGAGGATAATTATCTTTCTCAGATGCTTTGTTCAAGTTTCTAAAATCCACACACAAGCGGATCTCTCCATTTTTCTTTTTGACCGGCACCAAATTGGCCACCCAAGTAGAATGCCTAACGGGAAAAATAATGGCGGCACTCAATAATTTTTCTACCTCCTTCTTGATGAGGGGCTCTAGCAAAGCGTTGACATGCCTCTATTTTTGCCGGAAAGGTTTGCAAAACTCTTTTAAAGGTATAACATGGGTGTAAACTTTCGGATCAAAAACCTTTAAGTCTTTGTAAGACCAGGCCATAACATCCTTGGACCTGTGAAGAAATTCAATCATATTTCTTTTTATTTTAGGGTCACAAGTTTTAGCCAACTTAAGGTGCCTGGGATCTTCTTCAGTCCCCACATTCAGGTTCTCAGTCTCACTATTTGTTACACCAATAGAATCCCCAGAACTCACCTTTTGCTTAATTTGGTCAACATCAAACAGCCGCTCCAGTTCCACCATCCCTTTTGGAATTCTGTTATCTTTCAACCTTATTATTCCCCTTTCATCGTCTAACTATTCCAGCAGAGTATCCCTTTGTCCATCATCGATTATAGCATTTTCAAACGCATTGGTACTCTGTAAAAAGTTTATAATCTGTTGATCATCAGAGAAAACCTGAAAATTATCTACATTATTTGGGACCGAAGGACAAGGGACTAACTCGATCAAAAATTTGTTCCATTTGAACTCTTCCAGTGGCTTCAGACTTGCGTCTGATGAAGCTAAGACATCTGCACATGAATTCTGCTCTCTAGGTATGTGCGTTAAATTAAAAGCATCAAAATCTTCCACGAGATCCCACGCTCGGTGTTTGTATCCTTTTAAGTAGGATGCTTTGCACTGAAATTTACCTTTAACTTGATTAGCCACCAACTCTGAATCTATAAAAACTTGGATATTTCTTACACCTCTGTCCAAAGCAAATTTCAATCCTAGCACCAGTGCTTCATATTCTGCTAAATTATTTGTGCAAGGGAACTGTAGGCGATAAGACATAAAATATGTCTGACTCTCAGGTCCTTTAAGAACTGCCCCTATACCAGAACCCTGTTTAGATTTAGCCCCATCCACATGAAGCGTCCAAACTTCATTATTATGAACAAGATGAGCTTTACTAAGCTTCTCATTTTGTCCCGTTGTTAAATTATAAACCCCAATATCTACATCAGCAATATTTATAGTCTCATTTTCTGCATTATATTCAGTGATCGTATGTTTGTATCTAGGTTCTCTTTCAACCCTTAATTGGTTTGCAACTCCTTTCCATGGCAACCACATATGTGAAAAATCAGTTGCCAAGTATCCATTCAAATATTTTGACCAATCCCTGCTCAGAAGCATCCCGTACCCCACAGGAATATCTACCACCTGAATTTCAATTCTGTGTTGTGCCCTTGGCTCAGATGCTAATTGGATATGAATATTCTGAAGTTCACCTACTACTTTAACCTCTGATTTATCCAATTGGACAACTCTTCTTTCAGACTTCATTGGGGTTAAACCCAACTGTTGACAAATGGCCAAAGGCATAACATTAGTTGAAGCACCCGAATCTACCAGACAGTTGTGTAAGTTTTTCCCAAATATACGAACAGTCAGTAGAAAAGGTGAAACTTCAGTCTTCTCTTTATACATGGCCACATTTGCATTTGCCATCTTCTTTCCCTTGTCCAAAGATTTGGTAGTAGGCCCAGAGTATGTTTTAATCAAGTTATCCCTCTGTTTCAAAATTTGAGCTAACTCATGGAGAGTGATATTAGCTTTGATCTTCTTCATGTCCTCCACTATATTATATCCCTTATTGAGTGGAGGGACAAATGCATCTGGTCCTCTTGGATTTCCTCCCTTGGGTGGAGATGGGTTATTGCTTGAAGATGGATCTGGAGGAACATTGTGGGAGTTGTCCGGAGGGGTAGATGTAGTGTTGGGCTCCGGATTTCTATTTTTGAGGTTGTAGTTGTCCCTCCTGTATTGTTGAAAAGCCTGCACCTCATCCATAGGCATCTCCACTACATTCTTAGACTCACCTGGAAAAGTGAAAGAATCCAAGACCATAGCTGCACTATGGCTGGATGAACTTGGGCCATCCGCATTTCTTTGATGTTCAGGAGAAATCAACTCACCAGATAAAGCTTCAAAGGCGTTACAGAATTCCAAACAATCCAATTCCCCGTGCTGAGAAGTAGCATGTATCCTGCACCAGTTAGGCAAAGCCAAGTCACAAATATTTACATCATGCCCTTTACCTTTATAATCCTTATTGGGTTCGTATGGGGGCCGAGTGAATCTATTCTGCTGATAAGAAAACCTGTTTGAGTTCTCCCCAGTAGAAACCTGCCTTTTAAAACTTAAAAAGTCATTTGCCAACTTTTGGACTATTTTTGACACTTCCTCAACTCTTGTGTTATCAGCTTCTTTACCTGGATTCTGTACATTTTCAGCAGGTGTTACAGCCAATGGATTTCCTGATGGTGGAGTTTGACATGTTGGCAACATCATTTGGTGTGGTATGGGATTGAAAACAGGGGTACCCTATGTCACAAAAGGAGTTTGATGAGCATTCAGAGGTTGAGGTCCCAGTTGTCTTTCAAGAACTAGAGCTTCTTTATAAGCCTCTGTTAGATTGGTAATAGAGGCATCTCTTTTCAAGAAAACAGAAGTCATTGGATCTAGAGAATTCCTAAAAATTTCTAATGCCAGGTCTGCATTTGGCACATAATAACCAGTCAGTCTACCATAAGCCTTCTGAAATCTGACATTGTAAGATCTGATAGATTCATTTATTTCTCTTTTAATACCAAAAAATTGTTGATATAATACACTGGGATCTATCACTTCACCAAACTGTGATACAAAAACCTTTTCCAAGTCATTCCAACTGGTAATAGAATCATTAGTGAGATTCAAAAACTAGTCGTATGCTCCCTCCTGGAGAGTGAACGGGAACAATCTGCAAGCCACATCTTCATGCTGTACATTTAACAATTTTAGAGCATTCTTGAATGCTACTAGGTGTTCTTCTGTTGTCCTAGTTCCATCATGCTTGTATCTGGGAAGATATCTCTCAAGATTTTTGGGTAGGTCATGGGCTGCACCCAGGATATTTAAGGCAGTGGAACCCAACCAGTTTGCCATTACTACTTGATTGACGATGATACTTTCAGTTGTAGTTGGAGTAACTACAAGTGGTGACAAAACTATTTCAGACAAGGACTTGGCCCTTCTGAGGCTGCTTCTTCTGGGGGTTTCTAACTCAGGCACAAGGAGCTCTCCAGCTCTGGAGTGGGACCTTGTTACTCTATAAGTAGAATCCAACTTTTTCACCAGCACTTACAACCTTACAATCCTTAACAAACTATTGAACTGTTGGCCCTCCTTCTAGCACCAATTTTAAATGTTGGTTCGACTTTTATACACACCCTGTGAAGAATGAGCATGAAACTCGGATAACACTTATAAGGGATAAATCCCACTCACTTTAGGATCTTGTTGGATATCCAAGGTGTGAGTTATAGAGTTGGGTCGAATGTCTATTCACTCTTTTCCGCTTCTGGAATAGTTTTCAAGTGGACTGTCTGTTACCTTACAACGGGTTCTGGACTTTGGTTCAGTAATGTTTTTGGAATTGGTTATCTTTGTGGACACTCAGATTTACAATCAGTTCTTTGATCTAGCTCTTTATGTTTTAGCAGTTTTAAATAAAAGACAAATTCTAAAGAAAATAAAAATGGATCATTCAATCGGTGGAACAGAGAGAGTAGAGTAGGGCGAAAGAGAAGTTTACCTAACTTAGCTGCAAAACCAAAACTACCAATTTTAGTTATACCAGTTAGCTTCACAATAGAACAAATCAAAGAGGAAAGTGTCCAGCTTTCTAAGATCACCTTCCACTAAGAGCATAAGACAGAGACAAAACAGATCTGAAAGAAAATCACAAACAGAAGGAAAGTCGGTTGAAATTGGTATCTCTCACCGACGACTTAGCTCGCACAGTGAGGACAGAGCAATTAGAATAGGCCTGAACCTTAAATCTATAATTTTCCCTAGCATACAATAAAAAGAATGAAGCCTAGTAGCATACCCAATCTTTGATAACACAGATCTACAACATAAATTAAATAAACCTTAATGAAACAAAAACAAAAGAAGATGAACTTATCGCAGTCTGAAAGAGATTAGGCTCCTGGCCATGCTATCATAGAAAATGAAACTACACCAACTCCAGGTCCAGAACAAAGCATTCAAACAAGATTTGCAGGAAATTGCTCCAATAGCTTTTTATTCTAAGTTTTCGCCTCTTGAGTTTACATCCGGAAGAAGTATATATAGACTCAGGACAAACCCTGATCTTTTCAAAAATATCTTCTTCCTAAAACCCTAAATCTTATCACTTAAACTCTACTACCTAGGTTTTACAATATAAGGTCTTTTAATATAGAGTTTCGATAAACCCTAACCACTATGTGAATCTTAGTGCGGTTACTTGCCATAAATGGAGAAGGCACGATTTGATATTATTCTCATCCATCTGTAACTATGAGTAAATATCTTCATTTTTCTGGTGTGTCTATCGGGAGCATCTCATTAATTCCCCTAGGAAATTTGGATGAGTCACTTCTCTGACATTTCATCTTCGCAGAGCCGCCTCTGAGTTGAAATTCTCTGCACGCCATTACTTTCACCATAAATTTTTTGTTAACTGCATCCATCGGCAAATTTCGATGACTGTGTATGGATATTTTCATTTTCTGGCCAATCGTCGACATATTTCATTAAATGGGGCAGCCGCTCGGTCACATTTTAAAGTCTTTTCATGGCCAGATCTGTAAAATTTGGATGGACCAAAAATTCCTAGCATTTCCCATTTCAATGTGACGGCCTTCGCTTGATCCGTGCTTATTTTGTCTTTCTCGCCATTACTTCCGCTAGTATGCAACTGCCAGATGGCTCTTTGCAAAAGACAAAACAAGGATTAGCATTTTAATATCATTAAATTAAACCCTAATGTTTATCACACGTTGGCTTGATTTCTTTTGACACGTGTCACAAAATCACGACGTTTTCCATACTTCACTTTTCTTCCTCCGAGCTTGTCTGTCATGAAATCGTGACGTGTCACAAAATCGCGACGTTTTCCCTTCACTTGTGCCTCCACTTAACACTTGTCATGATTTCACGACATTTTCTTTGAGCTATGCCTTCACTTAAGACTTGTCACAATTTCATGACATTTTCTTTGAGCTATGCCTTCACTTAAGACTTGTCACAATTTCACGATGCTTTCTTTGAGCTATGCCTTCACTTAAGACTTGTCATGATTTTACGACGTTTTCTTTGAGCTATGCCTTCACTTAAGACTTGTCGTGATTTCATGACGTTTCTTTGAGCTATGCCTTCACTTAAGACTTGTCACGATTTCGTGATGTTTTCTTTGAGCTATGCCTTCACTTAAGACTTGTCATGATTTCATGACACTTTCTTTGAGCTATGCCTTCACTTAAGACTTGTCACAATTTCATGATGCTTTCTTTGAGCTATGCCTTCACTTAAGACTTGTCACGATTTCGTGACGCTTTCTTTGAGCTATGCCTTCACTTAAGACTTGTCGTGATTTCACGATGCTTTCTTTGAGCTATGCCTTCACTTAAGACTTGTCATGATTTTGTGACGTTTCTTTGAGCTATGCCTTCACTTAAGACTTGTCATGATTTCATGACGTTTTCTTTGAGCTATGCCTTCACTTAAGACTTGTCACGATTTCGTGACGCTTTCTTTGAGCTATGCCTTCACTTAAGACTTGTCACGATTTCACGACGTTTTCTTTGCTTGGCACTTTCTACCAAAAGGCGTCACGAAATCGTGATGTTTTTCTTACTCGACACTTTCTAGTCCAAATATGTCGTGAAAACATGACACGTCGCGATATCGCGACGCTTTTGTCACTTAGCTTCTTTCTGTCTAAACCATGTCGCGATATCGCGACGTTTCCGTGGCTTGGCTCTTTCTTCCAAAACCTGTCGTGAAATCGTGACGTTTTCATCACCTTGGCTCTTTCTTCCAAAACCTGTCACAAAATCATGACACTTCCTCAAGATTTGCCTTTAAACAACATATGTCACGAAATCGTGACGTTTTCCTTGAGCTTTGCTTCTGATCCAAATGTGTCACGAAATCGTGACGTTTTCCATACTTCATTTCTTTCAAGCTTATGACGTCATGAAAATGGAACAGGTCATGAAATCGTGACATCTCCGCAAGCTTTCCTTCCAATCAAAATGTGTCGCGATATCGCGACGTTTCCAAAAATGGAATATGTCATGAAATCGTGATGTTTCCAAAAATGGCATATGTCATGAAATCGCGACGTTTTCTCAAGTTACTTCTACTTTGCAAATTTTCCAAAAATTGTAGGTTGACTCCAATGAATTTATTCATATGTATCCTGCATTTTTACATATTAGTGAAAGATCTTCTTTACTCAGAATGATTCTAACATAACAAATAAATTCTAAACTCAAATCAAAGCCATATGCAAGCCTACTTAAATGCTTTGGTATATGCAAAACTTGAAGAAGAAGGAGGCAAGCAAAATTTGGAATTAAAACCTGAAAAACATCAAGAGGGTCCCTATGGCAAAATGAAAACTAAATATTTTCAAAGGATGGAATTTCTTTTTTTTAGTGGGGGTGTGTTGCTTCTCAACAGATTCCTTAGCTTCCACTATTCTGAAAGGACCATCCCAAAAAGAATCAAACTTTTCATGCTTGTCTGGTTTTGCTCTGTCAACATTCCACCTGAGAACTGAATCCCCAACTTGGAATTTTCTAAACCTAGTTTTCTTATCAAACTATGCTTTAATGTCTGATGAATGCTTTTAGAAATTGTCATATGCCTAAGCTTTGCTTTCCTCCAACTGTAGCAAGTGTGTTAACCTAGTTTTCACAGGATCTTCCTCTGATTCTTCTTTTGTACTGACAAGCTTAAGTGTTGGAATCTCCAAATGCATTGGCAATACTACCTCCTTGACATATACCAGTGCATAAGGAGAAGTATTTTTGGACTTTTTAATAGTAATCATGTCTGTCCACAGAGCTTGGTCCAACAATAGGTGCCAAATTATTTTATTACCTTCAATATATTTCTTCAAAATACTTAACAAGTTCTTATTGGTAGATTTCGCAAGTCCATTACCTTGTGGATAATAATTTGAAGTATTTTTGATATTGATGCCATACTTGCTAGCAAACTCAATGTACTTGGATCCTATGAAAGTAGGGCCATTGACACTCACCAAGGCTTCAGGGACTCCAAACCTGGAAATCAAATTTTCCATAAAATTGATCACAACCTCCTGGTCTGCCCTCTTAGTGGGGATGGCTTCTACCCATATGGTAAGACAATATGTAGCAATCAAAATAAACTTATGCTCTACAGAATAATTAGGGTTAATAATCCCTATGAAATCTAGTCTCCATTATTGAAAAGGCTCCTCAACCTGTATAGGCCTCAGGGGAGATGAAACATTTCTCATTCTTCCAACATACCTTTGACATTTATCACAAGCCTAGGTAATTTTAAAAGCATCAGTGAACACAGTAGGTCAAAAATAGCCTACTCTTATTATTTTCAAAGCTATAACCCTGACTGAGCTATGACTACCAACTGATCCTCCATGAAATTCCTCCATGACTCTTTTTTTTGGTTATCTTTCAAATATTTTAGGAGAATTCCCTCCAAGTTCTTTTGAAAAAAACTTCAGGTAGTACTACATATTTTAAAGCATGAAGTCTGTATCTCCTTCTTTGATATGCATTCAGATTAGGTGGGCATGCCCTAGTTTGGAGATACCTAATCATCTAATAAATCCAATCAAAATTAGCAATGTGTACTATCTCCACTTGATCTTATTCTGCTACCTAACAAACTATCACTTCGGCCAATGTTGAAGCTTCTATCAATCCTTGGTACAAATCTCTACCTCTTACTAGAATGGTGGGATGTATTTCGACATAATATTCTTAGATCTTAGTAATCCAACCAGCTTTTTTATCACCTAGGTCACCCTATAATATAAAACTCCTTACATCTGGATGAACCACATACACCAGGGTTTTTCTCTGTACCAGATATTGCCTAAACTTCTTCAGTGACTTCATCACAGCAAACACTTGTATTTCAATGAAGTTATATTTTACTTGATAATAATGCAATGTCTAGCTCCAAAAGAATACAGGGTGTTCTTCCCCTTGATCATAGGCATAACTCTCTTCAAATCTGTATGCATAAAGAATAAAATCTTTGCTGAAATATGGGTTTACCAATATTGGAGTTATTGCGATGGACTACTTGATGATATTGAAAGCTTCTTTCCTAGCCTCAGTCCACTTGAACTCAACATTTTTCTTGAGTAGTTTAGATATAGGCCTCATCTTCTATGCAAAATCAGAAATGAATTTTCTGACAAAGTTCATTTGGCCTAGGAAAGACTGCAAAGTCTTTTTATTTGTAGGTAAGGGAAGAGAAATAATTGCTCTAATCCTGTATGGATCTATGGTCATACCTTCCTTTGAGACCACATGACCCAATAGTTTTCCCTCATGAACTACAAACAATGACTTCTTAGGATTGAGAGAAATGCCAAATTCTCCGCACTTCTAAAAAACTTGTTCCAAATCAGACAAATGATCCTTTTTATCATGAGAAAATATAGTCATGTCATCTAGGTAAATTAGAATAACTTTGTTAATAAGTGTTCCAAAGGAATAATCCATGGCTCTCTAGAATGTAGCTCCTGCATTGGACAGTCCAAAAGGTATTCTCTTGTAGGCAAATGTACCCCATTTTGTGGTAAATGTTGTTTTGTACTAATCCTCATCCTTTACCCAAATTTGGTTGTATCTGTAGTAACCACCCAGTAGTGAAAATCTCTCATCTCCTACCACTACCTGTAGAATTTTATCAATCTGAGGGAGGGGGTAGTGATATTTGAGGGATGCTTGATTCAGATTTCTAAAATCCACACATAAACATATATCCTCATTCTTCTTTCTCATGGGTACCAAATTGGATACCCAAGTGGAATATTTTATTGAATATATTATCTTAGCCTTTAACAGCTTTAATAGTTCCTCTCTCATGATGGCCTCTATCGTTGGATTGATAGGCCTTTATTTCTACCGAAATGGTTTTGCATCAGGCTCTAACTCAATAGTATGTTGGATAATATTTTTGTCATACACCTTGAGGTCCTCATATGATCAAGCCACAATGTCTGGGTACTTCAAGCATAAAGCTTTAATATCTTCTACTTCCTCAAGTGAACATTGGATTCTGATATTAAGATTCTTTTCTATTATAACCTCTACTTATTTATAGATCCTTTCATTGACCTTCATGGCTTTGACCTTCGTTCTATCCTCATTATCGAATAAACTTTCAAGGGTGACCAACCCTCTTAGGATATTATTGTTTCTTAGTTGAATCATGTCTTACTGATCTATTTATTCCAAGTTATCCTCATGTACCATTGAGATACATTCCTCTCTTACCAAAAATTCAAGAATTTGTTCATCACTTTCAAAAACCTACCAAAAAATCTACTTGTCTGGTACTGCAGGCTTGAAAATAATTTTAATTCCCTTGGTCTTCTTGGTTCCAAAGTCTATAGAAGGGTTGAAGTTAGCTCCCTTTGTTGCTAATGAATCATCCAAGGTATTATTTTATCTGGGTATAAATCTTAAGTTTAGGGTATCAACCGATTCCATCAGGTCCCATACCCTGTTTCTGTAAGCTTTTAAGTAATGGTGCTTACTGCTGCACCTATTCCTTACTTGGTGAACTATCAACTCAGATTCACCATATATGTTCATAATATTGATACCCATACTTTACACTTGCATAAATCCAAGACACAAGGCCTCATATTCTACAACATTGTTGGTACATGACCATGTCAGCCTGTAAGTAAAATTCTTTATCCCTTATTATTGTGATTGTAGGACTACACCAGCTCTTACACCATTTCTGCATTTGGCACCATCAAAGTGCATAATCCATGTTTCTTTCTCTCTTAGGGACTAATTAGATATACTGGGAAGTTTATTTTCTAATTCAATTATGATGCTATAAGTACCCATACTGGTTCCAAATTGACTATAATATTCTCTGAAAGGCAACTCATCTTCAATGTCTAACTCCTCGATGTTTTCCACCAGCTCAAATTCCTCCAAAGGATTAAGATTGGACATATCTTCTTCAACATTTTCAATATGATAAGCCACTGGTTTCTCAGGTGTTATCCTTATCCTTTTTCCTTTGAAAGGGATTATCATGCTAGAATAGTCCATATACATACATCCTCCTAGATTTATAGTATACTCTATTGAGAGGCATAATCCAAAATAGGGTTCCAAGTCCACCACAAATGTTTCTTGCACCATTATCACCTCAGGAGCTCTATGTAACCTTATCAGTACATATTTAATGACTCCAACTATCTTAACAGGTATCCCATCCAGTTTTAACACTCCATGATAATATCGAGTATACTCCATACCCATATCTTCACAGACTGCTTTAGGCATTACTGTAGTTGATGCTCCTGAGTCAATCATACAATTTTGGACTACCCAACCTTCCATTATTAGGGATATATAGAAAGAAGGAGGATTATTATTTAGTACAACATGTGTCATATCTTTCTTTTCTGATGGCATACTAAGGATTGTGGTGGCCAATCTATTCTATGGATTTTTTGTGATGGAAGCTTTAAGCAAGTCAATCTGGCCCAGAATGAATAGAGTGTCATATAGGCTAGCCTTTGAGGGGATTTTCTTCATTTATTCAATAATTTTGTACTCAAATTTAGTCAAAGAGAGTTTTTCCAGCCCTCTTTCCAGTCCACCATATATTCTTTTATATTGTTGGGTGGTTTCTAACCTTTGCCTTTTAGTAATAAAGGGGAATTTGAGTCTTTCTTGATCTTCACCTTTAGATCTCATTCTGTCTCCATATATTTCCCATTCTAGTCTCTTTGGAAGAGTATTTATCTTCTCTTTTCCCTTATCTTGGGGAATAGGGAAAGTGTCACTACCTTGAAGAGGGGGGTCAACTTTCTTCTGGGAAGGGACTTGGAAATGCCCCATTTTTTGTGGATCTACTTGCAAAACTTTCTTTCTAGGCCTTGTCATAACAACTATTGGACTCTCTTCATCCAGCTCTTTTCTAGCCATGATATGATCCAGGTGCCATAGAATATTGACCCTTCCCTTTTGATTTCTCTTAGCTTGATCCATAGCTTGTTGAACATGGTGTTGATACATTACACAATACTATGAATCATGGGTATCATTGCATACTAAGCACCAAATATTTGCAAGGGTAGTATCTGAAAAGAATTCAAGATCCTCATATGCTGCATTTACCCTAACCCCAGTACTATTAGTAGGACCAGATCTCTGATCTTTGTTTACATATGGGAACCTCCTATGTTTTGACCTTTCCTGATCTATTTTTTCCATTGAATTCATTTTTTTACTTAGGATTTTCAAGGTATTTTATATATCAAGGATAGCAGAAAGCTCTTGAGATGGTTGAGAAGGGGAGGAAAAGGGGATGTAGACGATGCAGGCTTTGGTAGATGAATGTCATTAATTTGTAGAGATGGAGATGACAGGGAAATTAGGTCCATGTGTGATTGAATTTGGCTACTAGTGGTTTCTCGGTTATAAGGCAACCCAATTTTGGGGGGAAGCCTTCCTACATTAATTAGGATATTTTTAGCATGAGCAACTGCATTATAAACCTAGGGTAATTACTACTCCTAATTTTTGTGTTTGCAACCCTAAATCAGATCCAATAGCTTGGATAAAATACATATAAGCCAAACATATAGCCAGTATGGCAATGGGGGAATTATTTTCCATGTTCTACTAAATCTCAAATTAAAGTCCAAGATAGTATTTTGCTAGTTTTTCTACATAGATGTAAACTTATTAAGAAAAGAAAAATGATCAGTAGATTCATTAAATTCTTCTATGAATGGCTCATCCAATGCTTTCCATGAAGTGATCAAATTATCTTCTAGAGTTCCAAACCAATGCAATATCTTTCCTCTGAAGGATAGGGCTAGAATTTTGACAATAATATTTTCTTATTTTATGTTGTGGATTACTTCCAAATTCAAGATATCCTGATAGTGCCCATAAGCTATTTTACCAGATCCATCATAGGTAGGAATAGCCTTAGATACAACCTAGGGAATGACATCCATTTGTGCCAATCTAAGGGGACTGGTTGTGTTCCAGTCAAGGTACTTTTGTAATGGTTGATTGGGAGCCACATTTTGTGCCATATTTTCGAATGTAGGTCTTCTTGGGGGAACTATTGGATTTTCTTCTAGGAGCTCTTCTTCTTCAAGTAAATATTAATCCAAACTTCTGGCAAAAATAGCCCCTCTTTGAGGTAACTCACAATAAAAGAAATAATTAGGGTTGTTCCTCTTGAAAGACCTGGTATACATGAAAGGCCACTGGTCTACAGGTATAATTTTTTTTGGTTCTAATGACCATGGAGTCGCCAGGTGAACTTTATTTTCTCCACTTATAAGGTCAATATAATTCACCAAATCTTGATTCCTTCAGGTTGAGATATCTATACTCATTAGATGGGTTTTGTGTTCCTTGTGAACTAGTCCCACCGGGTGTGCCAAAAACTATTGGGAACTAAATTGCACCAAGTTTTCACTCGATATTGTGGCTATCTATCTTCCCATTTTCTGTCCAAGCTTGCACTCGATAGCTATAGCTTAACACTCAACATTGGATGGACCAAAATAGAGGTTTCTGATACAACCTCTAGAGTAGGTTGGTTCCTTGTCAACTTATCAGATTGTTGACACAATTATGCTCACTTAGGGTTTGATATTTAGGGTAAGAAGATATTAGGGTTAAATAAATGTAGATAATAGTGGAAAGATAGGTTAACAACATTGCACTACCATAAGAAGCTCCCAAAAACCATACTAAAGATGCTCACTCAAATAAACATTATCTCAAATCAGATTATCTCTTATATATTAAAGAACAACAAATAAATATTGTAGAAAGCAATTTCAATATCCAGGCAAAGATAATCTAAATAACAGAATTCACCAAATACTTATATTTCACATAAATGTACTCCATAACAACATAGAACAAACTCAATAGCAGATTTCAATTACTGTAATAGCTGGTAATCTAAAAATTAGGCACAAACTAGCCATCAAAGTATTTACATAAATACAACTAAAGAATTTGAACCTTTGATGTCAAGCACGAGAACACAGATTTGAGGTGAAGATCGATGTAATGCTCCTTCCATTATCTTTTCAAGAATATTTACAATAGCACAGGCAAACATGTTAGATCCGACACTTAAAAATGAGGGTTCGACCTCTACTTATAGTTTTGAAAATTTACAATAATCTAGAAGCAATACAAAGATCTTGTTTTGATAGCACAACAGAGATATCTAGCTGGCATCAGCTTATTGGTTCATCCTCAGGGAAATATGCTAAAAGAAAGTCCACCATGGCAGCTCGGGGCCTCTACAACTTGCTGGTCACTCAGTGGAACTGAAGTTCAAGCCATTGGAGATTATGTCTTTCTATTGATTCTTCTTGGGAGTGAATTTCCATCATCGATCTGTAACTGTCTCTGGTTCAATGTTCTGGAAAATCTTTGATGCTTCATCTTCTAACTGACTGTTACAATCCCAAAGAAGAAATGTCTTTTAATCATCCAAGGTTCAGTGACCTAACCTCCACCATTGATTCTCCTCATCATATAGTTTAGATACGATCTAACATGAGCTTTATCAAAAATGGCAAGGAGAATCAAGCACCATCTCACTTTAAAAATTGATGATGTCATATTTTTGCATCAGCAGTTGCGGGATCTCCAATCTAGACCCCTGATATATGAGCATTGAATCCACTTTGAAATATATCATACTCCACATTGTCTTCTTCAATCCGCATTAGAATATTGATGACATCATATCTTCCTTATTACTTTTGTGGATTCCATTTTGAACAGAATAAGTGCACTGATCTTGTAATCGCCAATCAGGGTCAGGAGCTAGTCACATAACCCTTTTGTCATGATTTCACACCTTCATCACTCCACTGTCCCACCTTGTCTTCATTATAAAAAAGAAAACACTTTTTTCATCCTCTAAATCGCCAATCCACACTTCTTCACCGCTGACATCATCATTTCCTTAAAAATTTTACGATTTTGAGGGTAGCGCTAATCCAGAGCTAAAAAATAAAAGAAATTCCCAGAATCAGGCATTCCCAAACTTAGCCACTTGCAAATATAACAATCTGTACTTTTTTTCTGCTGACGTCACCATATCCTTAAAAATTTTGCAAATTTGAGATCTACCACCATTTTGGAGCTAGAAAGAAATCTCCCAAAATCACTTCAGGCATGAAAACTTCACTAATTGTTGGGTGGATTCATATCTTTTGACCTAGATTCGCTTCAAAATGCACTGCAAAGTATGTGAAATGATGACTCTATCACTTAGGTAAAATTCATCAAAATTTTACTAAGTATGTGGCCATTTTGGGTGTACGTTTCCCACATATCTGGTTGTATAAGGGTCATTATGATGTTCTAATTGATTCACAATTTCTTTACCATGGTTGGGCAAAGGATGTTGAAAAATATCTATGTTTTGATTAGCATTTTGGGTTGGTTGTTTTTGGGTATTGTTTTGAGGATTATTATTTGAAGGAAATTATTCTACTTCCATTTCACCTTTATCAATTAGATCTTGTATCAAATGTTTTAATCATTTACAAGAATTAGTTGAATGTCCATCCACTTGGTGAAAATTACAATGTAGATCAACCCTATATCTAGCTACAGTGGTATCTAGTTGTCTTACCTCAAGTAACCATATCAAGCCTTGTTCCAATAATAGAGGTAAAATCATAGTTAAGGGTCGATTTAATCTTGTGTATTCTCTTGATTACTTATCAGGGATTTTTAATACAAATTTCTTTATAATTTTAGCAAGGTTAACGTTTGAGGTGTTTCTGCTATCAGTAACTCCATCACCTACTACTTGCTTATTATTATATTGGTTTTTAGAAGTTTTTTCCTCATATTTCTTCTTAAATCATCCTCTTCTAATGAGGGCATTTTATACCCTCCTAGCTAGATCAATGGCTTGATCAAAGGAGGTTACTTTAGTAGTATAAATCTCATAAGATAGTTGTTCTTGCAAATTACCAATAAATATATCCAATATTTCATGATGAGGTAATACAAAATCAAGTTTGCCTAAGATTTATCTCCACTTAGTCAAGAATTCAGAAAAAATCTCATCTTTACCTTGTTTCAAATTGTATAAATCGTTAATGGTCACATGCCTCTCTATGTAGGCACTAAATTGGTGGACAAACATTTATGTTGTCTCTTCAAAGTTTCTTAGTGAATTATTGGGTAATTGATAGTACCATTCCAAAGCCATACCTTCGAGACTTTTAGGGAATATTTTTAGCAATAGCAAGTCATCATGTGAAACATCATGACAAGCTATCCTAAACATACAAAGATGCTCAATAGGATATTTGGTTCCTTTATATATCGAAATAACAGGCATAGGGAAATATTTTGGGTATGGTTGGGCAACCACAATAGGATCCAAGGGTTGACTACACATCTCTCTATAACTATATGAGGGACGGTAGGGATATATTTGATCTAGACGTGAAGCTAACTATTTAATCATGGCTTCAAGTCCCTATGGTTGTCCACAAAATTGATTTTGTTGTACCATGTTGTTGTATATTTGATGATAAGTTGGTGTTGTTGTGTAAGGATTTCCAATTGAAACACTTTTGTGTAAAGTATGTGTAGGAACAGTATTATGGAGCTTATATGGGATTGTATTTTGTTGAAATTTTTGTTGATTCTAATTAATATTTTGCATCTTCTTAGTTTTTTGTGGTACTTGTTGATTAATAGCTTATGAAGCATATTAATGTTGTTTTTTCTTAGAATTTAAATTTGCTGGTGGTGGTGGTTTTGTTGTATTTTGATTCAAATTATGATTCATATTTTGAGATGTACTAGCTTGATCTTGACATTTATTCATATATGTCAATGGATTTTCATTTAACTTGATAGCAGCTTCTATATCGACCTCCATTGAATAATCTCCCATAGGGAGTTGACCTTCTGTATGTATGACATGATTAATGACATCTATATTATCTTTTAGAAATCTAGTGAAATGTTGCATAGACTTAAAATTGAGATTACCTTTACCATCCATATGAGGGATAGTATAGCCTACTTCTTCTTAATTGTTATTTTATGAAAGCACTTGGATACAGAAGCACAGGCGCACCGGGTGCGATGCAAACAAAAGCAATTGTATTAATGAAACGCTAAGTGCATGAAAAAGGGAAAGTGAAGCATGAATGAAACGAGATGTAAAGCAAAAACAAAGGTGCAGAATATTTTATTAATTTTTATTATTATCAGGTTACAATACGTCTCCCCCCCTTTTCAGGGGCTCGGAGCGTTCGATACAATTTTGTTACACCAATGGATGGTGCGCTTCCCTTCGGGATCTTCCGCTTGCCCACATTCAAAATGGGCAGGCCAAACATCGCCACCGCTTATGTGACTAAATTCTTAGTTCCTTTCTTCCCCTCCAGTGTTTGGATACTATGTACATAGAAACATCAAATGATTAATAGCACATGCGGATGGAGGGAAACATGCAATCCCCAAGGCCTCTAGTTAATGCATACATGAAATAACTAAAATAGTGATCAAAACTTATCATAACATAATGAAATTTAAATAGAAGCATGTAAAAACCATTAGGGACACATTGTAAAAATAACAGTTGAGAAATCTGCTATAGATTTCTAATCGCTCTAGGGTGGGACGATTAGGACTGTCATAAAATGTCCGAAAGTGACCTCCAAAATGTCCCATCCAGAGGCCTCCAAAACACCTACAAACTTGGGTTTAGGCAAAATGGGGAATTTTGAGATGACCCAAAAGGTTGGATTTTGCATATTCTATGCCGATCGCCCTGTATTAAAAGGTGCTCCCTGTATGTTAGTAAAAGCGTAAAACAATGAAAACATAGTCAAAACAAGTCAAAATGCTTTGAAATTTGAATTGAAGCATATATAAAACACATAAAACATGATGCAAAATAAATAGTGAAGAAATATACTATATATTTCTAATCGCTTCGGGGTGGGATGATTAGGACTACAAAAGTGCGGGGGGCACCCGGGGGCAGGACGCCCGCCGTTTAGGGCTTGGTTTTGACACCAATCCACTTGGGATGGGTCCAAAAAATCCTAGGGGGTTGTTTCAGAAAATTGGGTGTGGGATTGTAGCCAATTGTTTTGGTTTTGGGTCCGGATTGCGCTCCTAATGTTCACCCGATAACCTCCCTTCCAAAAGAGAGATAAAGGATGTAGGAAGCACAATGGGGGTGAGGGTATAATTCGGTAGAACTCTGTTGCTCCAAATGCTCCTACTCTATCCTTCCTTTGGGGTGATAATAATCACAATTTTATAGACATGAAGGTCTACTTTGAATGTGCATGCAGGGGCGCCACTTGCCATCATGCCTTGTCAGGGGAGAGAATATTCCTCCCTGATTAAGGGCTCCATGACTGCCTCTTTGAGATTTGAAATGCTCATTCGCACTCCCATGCATTGAATGTGGAGTTGAATGGCAGATTTGGGCTGCCATTTTTCAAGGTTTGACCTTTTTCCCATCAAACCTGCTATTCGCCCCACCTTGGAGCGATTGCTGCTAATCGTCCTAGGGTGGGGCGAATAGCATTCTAATCATCCCAGGGTGGAACGAATAAGGAGCAGGGTTCTTGAAAGGTGCCAAATTGACCTCTGACCTTCCAAAACTACTTTGGGAGTGGTTAGGACCACTTTTTAACCTCTAGGGGCTGCCCTAGGGGCTGTGTATGCCAATTCGGTCAGTTCTTGTAGCCACATAATCGGATTGGTGTTGTTTTTGTGTCTACAAATGCCCCTTTTTGGGATGTGCTATGCGTGGCATAGTGCTAAGAAAAAATAGATAACCAAAGCACTTAATGATTAGGGTTTCTCAGTAACCTAACAAAATTTTGATGCCCCAATTCTGGAAAGGGCACGCATTCTTGAATCCTTGCTTCTGACGAGCTAAGGAGCTTAATTCAAGTGTTAACCTTTTTCGGTGAGGTGTTACTTGATCTTGGACATTGTTCAGTCATGAATAGGCAAAGGGCGCAACCTTTTATCTATGGAAACCTTGAGTTCATGATTCTAGAATGCCAAGTGTTTGATCAGCTTGTGATTATTGCTTGTTTGTTGCCCCAAGCAGGAGCGTGATTGTCTTTGTCAATGATTCTTTGAATGCATGCTATTTCCTTGATTGGGTGTGTATTTGTTGATTGGTGACTAAGTGTGACTACCCCCTCAAGCGACGAATCGATGAGGGAATGACCAAAATGAGAAAAGTTATGAGTCATTTGACCCAATATGAATTTTGTAAGGGTGCCTTCAGTTGTTTTCTGTTGAATGGTTATGCAGTTTCCCAACAATCGGACCTGTTTTTGGTGGGTTTTGACCCTTTTTTATGACGCTTATTGGGGCTGAAATTGTCAAAAATATATCCTCCCGTGGAGTGGTCTGGATATGGTAGCATTCTTAGGGAGTAGGATAGTGATGATTTATGACCCCAACATCGGTTTTGGATGCCATGAATCATAGGTGAAAAGGTACCTTTGTTCAACAATTTTATTGCTATTTTTTGGTGGGTTTTGACCCTTTTTGTGACACCTTCTAGGGATGAAATTGTCAAAAATCCATCCTCCCGTGGATCGGTCCGGCTATGGTTGCCTTCTTAGGGAGTAGGATAGTGAGGATTTATGACCCCAACATCAGTTTTGTATGCCAATAATGTTAGGCGCAAAGGCGCCTTTGTTTGACATTTTTATTATTATTTTTTGGTGGGTTTTGACCCTTTTTGTGATGCCTTTTGGGGATGAAATTGTCAAAAATCCGTCCTCTCGTGGAGCGGTCCAGTTATGGTATCCTTATTAGGGAGTAGGATAGTGAGGATTTGTGACCCCAATGTCAGTTTTGTATGCCAATAATTCCAGGCGCAAAGGCGCCTTTGTTTGGTAGTTTTATTATTGTTTTTTGGTGGGTTTTGACCCTTTTTGTGACGCCTTTTAGGGATGAAATTGTTGAAAATCCGTCCTATCGTGGAGAGGTTCAGATATGGTAGCCTTCTTAGGGAGTAGGATAGTGAGTACTTGTGACCCAAAATTATTTTTTTATGCCAAGAATGTCAGGCACAAAGGTGCCTTTGTTCGACAGTTTTATTATTGTTTTTTGGTGGGTTTTGACCCTTTTTGTGACGCCTTTTGGGGATGAAATTGTCAAAAATCCATCCTCCCATGGAGTGGTCCGGCTATGGTAGCATTATTAGGGAGTAGGATAGTGAGGATTTGTTGCCCCAATGTCAGTTTTTTATGCCAATAATGTCAGGTGCAAAGGCACCTTTGTTCGACAGTTTTATTATTATTATTTGGTGGGTTTTGACCCTTTTTGTGATGCCTTTTGGGGATGAAATTGTCAAAAATCCGTCCTCCCGTGGAGTGGTCTAGCTATGGTAGAATTCTTAGGGAGTAGGATAGTGAGGATTTGTGACCCCAATGTCAGTTTTTTATGCCAATAATGTTAGGCACAAAGGTGCCTTTGTTCGGAAGTTTTATTATTGTTTTTTGGTGGGTTTTGACCCTTTTTGTGACGCCTTTTGGGGATGAAATTGTTGAAAATCCATCCTCCTATGGAGCGGTCCGGATATGGTATCCTTCTTAGGGAGTAGGATAGTGAGTATTTGTGACCCAAAATAAGTTTTTTATGCCAATAATTTCAAGCGCAAAGGCGCCTTTGTTCGGCAGTTTTATTATTATTTTTTGGTGGGTTTTGACCCTTTTTGTGACACCTTTTGGGGATGAAATTGTCAAAAATCCGTCCTCCCGTGGAGCGGTCCGGATATGGTAGACTTATTATGGAGTATGATAGTGAGGATTTGTTACCCCAATGTCAATTTAATATTCCAAGAATGTCAGGCACAAAGGTGCCTTTGTTCGGCAGTTTTATTATTGTTTTTTGGTGGGTTTTGACCCTTTTTGTGACGCCTTTTGGGGATGAAATTTTTGAAAATCCGTCCTCCCATGGAGCGGTCCAGCTATGGTAGCATTATTAGGAAGTAGGATAGTGAGGATTTGTGACACCAACGTTAGTTTTTTATGCCAAGGATGTCAGGCGTAAATGCACCTTTGTTCGACAGTTTTATTGTTGTTTTTGGTGCATTTTGGATGCAGTTTTGGTTGTTTTTTATTTTCTTGCTCTGTAATCATCCCAGGGTGGGATGAATACCAATTTTGTAATCTTCCCAGGGTGGTACGAGTGCTAACTAGAGAACTCATACCAAGGTGGAACGATTACAGGCCTAAGAGCCTATATAAGGGTCAAAACTAGGTTTTGGGCTCATTTGCAATTGTTTTTTCTGGCGATTTGGAGCTATGAGGAGGAGGAGTTCGAGTTTGCATAGCAGAGCGCTGTCAAAATTTTGTGGACACTATGAGTGCACGGACCGAATATTCGAGTGGCGGAGCTGAGGTGATACCGGTAGGTGCTCCTTTTTTTTTGTTTATTTTTATATGAATTTTTAAAACTCGCATTTTATCATTGTTTTTTGTCACATTAAGGTTAAAACCCTAGATGAATGTTGTGGTTTTATTTGTTTTGTTTTGTTCATAATAAGGTTAAAAAACCCTAGTTTGAATTTTGTTGTTTTATTTTGTTTTTTTTTGTGTTCATAATAAGGTTAAAAACCCTAGATGATTTTTTTGTTGTTTTGATTTTTTTTGTTTGTTTTATTTTGTTTTTTTCGTTTAGACTAAGATTAAAAACCCTAGTTTAAAATTTGTATTTTTTGTGTTGTTTATTTGATTTTTTTGAATGTTTTTTTGTTTAGTATTTGTGTTCAGACTAAGGTTAAAACCCTAGTTTAAAATTTTTTTTTTGTATTTTTTTGTTTTTCATTTAGACTAATGTTAAGCCCTAGTTAATTTTTGTTTTGTTTTTTTTGTTTTTGTTCTTGATTGTACAGTTTAGTTGATTGATCTGTACTTTTGTTTTTCTGTACATTGTTTGTCATCTGTACAGTTTATTTGAATGTTTTTTGCTTAAATTAAGTTGAAACCCTAATTTGTTTTTTTTTGTTGTTTTATTGTTTTTGTGTACGATGTGCATTTGTTTTGTTGTCATGTTTTAATGTTTTTGTGTTGTTTTTGTTTTTCAGGTTGTGAAGAGTCGGTACCATCAGTCGATGGTTTTTTCTGATGCACGGGATGCCTTGATTGTGGCAGATTGGGAGTGGCTTGATGCCCTTGGGCTCAAGCAGGTGACGTGGTTGGAGCCTATGGTGGGAGATCGGGCATATATGATTGCCCTGATCAATTTGTGGGATCCTCGCACCAACACCTTTCATCTCCCAACAAGGGATATGATGGTGACTCTAGAGGACGTGTATCAGATTTTTAGATTCTGATAGATGGGTTGCCCATTCGGATGACTCCTCGTGATCAGTGGATGGCGATGCTGACATGGTGCTTTGAGCATATGACAGAGATGGGGGTGGATAGGGTGGTGGAGAGGGCAAAGGGGGACTACTTGATTGGCGGGATTCTAGTGCGGTGGTGGTTTGAGAAGGGTGTATTAGGGGTGAGGCATGCTCTGATGATGACCCTCATCTCTAATATGTTGCTTCTCAACTCCTCAGGTGTGATATTCCCTTGGAACCTGCTTGAGGTAGTGTTCAGACTTATGGAGTGTCTGAAAACAATGCCACTGATTATGAGGTGGGTTTAGATGCTATCGACACAGCTATATGATGAGCTATATGAGGTCCACTATCGAAGGTGAAAGGGGATTGGGTGCAGCTATCTGTTGCAATGTTGGGGGTGGCAGTACATAGCTGTGGAGTGGCCACAGGGGTTATCGTGGACCACTCAGGGAGAGATGGTGGACAGGGAGATTGGGTATGCTGCTCTATGGCAAAGGTCAGAGGAGCAGGCACAGAGTCGACAATGAGCAGGTGTCGTAGGGCACTATACTGATGTCTTCTCTCATCTTGCTCTAGGGGAGGTGTTCTTGC
This sequence comes from Wollemia nobilis, assembly GCA_028583015.1. Lineage (NCBI taxonomy): Eukaryota > Viridiplantae > Streptophyta > Pinopsida > Araucariales > Araucariaceae > Wollemia > Wollemia nobilis. Next base: position 12,389,274 of record JAQPPZ010017052.1, read on the forward strand.
GGCCATACCAGGACTATCTAGCTTGGCTTGAGGCTGGAGAGTGGCTTCGATGGGTGCACAGGGGGAGATGGTTGATAGGGCAACATGGGACAGAGTAGGAGTACTTCCTGTACATTCAGGTGACTCAAAAATTTGGGGTGCACAAGGGATTTCTGGGTGAGCCCTTGATCTAAAGGCGTCAGGGCGATGAGAGGACTCTAGCCTGGATGATTATTGAGCCACTAGGTGAGGAGTCTGATGTATGGATTGATGTCCTCGATGTGGACAATGTTGGGGTGACTGCAGAGTATGACTAGTGGTGGACGATGTTGCAATGGCAGGGTGAGGGGCCTCTAGTAGGTCTATATGTAGCAACAACAGGTGGTGGGGCTGCAGAGGCATCGATGGAGGGTTGGAGGTTGATATTATCTGCCTCAATGGGCAGTTACCTGAGCTCACTTGAGGTGGATCATCATGTCGTACGAGAGGTAGTGATACTGAGTAGTCTACATCCTCTTATCGCAGGCAGGTGGGTGAGGGTAGTGCTAGTGGGCATGATGTGGGGGCTGGCAGTAGTTGCCTTGAGAGGTCCCATAGGACCCACACCAGTGGGGGTAGTTCTAGTCGCACCGATCCTGCGTGATCATGATGGCCGACTCCATAGGCTTGGGGTTTTTGAGTTTTTGATTTTTTTGCTCTGTCAGAGGACCGACTTATTGTAGCCTATGGGCATTTTTGGCGATATATATACATGACTTTATTTTTTATTATACACTTGTCATGATTTATTGTTACTTTTATGCACATTTATTTACGTTGATGTATGCATATGTTATTATGAATACGATTGTTTCTAATTATATGATGTATGCATATGGAATGGATGAAATGATTTGTTGATAACTTGGTGGTGGCACCATAGACTATACAAGATTTATTGGCTTTCTGTACTATGTGATTGCTTTGTGGAATGAATTTGCATGTGTAATATATTTTTTTTGTATTTTCTGATGGTGATGTAAGAAAGGAATGTACCACTGGTGTTCTAGAATGTAGTTAAGGTTTTTCTGAGACTTAGACATTTTAACTAACTAGCCAAGACTGTACATTTATCTCACAAGACTTTTGAACAAGGTACAAATCAAAATTGAGTTTGACCAAGTTATTTCACATCCCTGTGTGTGTGATTGAATTTGTTTGTGGTAGTTGTCAGGATACCGCTAGTTCCAGATAGGCTGTCAACCAAACCTGTACTGAGGATCACCTAATTAGCTCCACTAACTCATTTGTTGTATTTAGTAATATTAATCTACGGTGCAATCTAGGACACCATAATCTAGCTCATCCATATGCAAACATTGATCTGTACACAGTTTAATGTGATAGATATATCATCATGCGGGAGGTTTGCCGCTAGTGACCAGCAGGCTATCCACCAAACCGGTACTGAGGATCACCTCATGACCTTTTGAATGCTGAGAGTTCCAGGGATTCAAGTTTGACTCCCTTATTTTTTTTACTTTTATTGTGATACTTGCTTTCGTATGTAGTGATAAAAATCACTATTTATTTTTATTTTTATTTTTCTTTTGAGAAAGGCATTGGAATTTTGAGTGATGAGAATCACTAATTCTTGTGCTTTTTGATGTATGCACTATGTGGGTTTTGATGTCAAACTTTGGAGTTTGTACTTTGACTTTTTGCAAAAAAAATTTGGATATTTGCAACTTTTTGAGAATTTGGGATGCTTGGGGAATTGGGTAGGGAATATGCTTGTCCTTTTGCCAACTCTCAGTATTCTTGGGGTCATTCGCACAGGGGAATGAGTGAGATAACATTTTCACTGTATGGTATCCTAGGTTGCTTTGCAGGTTTCATATTTCATTCACACAACTTAGGAATTTTTTATGTGTTTTAACTTGTGTTGGGATACGACGTAACAAGGTGTGATCCAAGTAAAACTCTACCTTTGTAACAATCTGTCTGACTTTGTACAGTTTTTGGCTAGAAATATAAAGAGCTGAATGACGAAAGCCCTGGATACATTAGAAGACAACTGATATGGTGAAAAAATGTGGATGGCGTTTATTTTTGCTGGACTATTTACAAAGTGGAAAAATGCGGAAAATGATGGAATTGCCGAGTAATTACAGTCTATGGTGCATTTGACCTGTATGACCAACAAATATGCAATGTATGTTTGCAATGCCTAATGCAACTTTTTTTTTTTTTTTTTTAAGAGTATGCATGGAAGTGAGATGCAATTTTTTTTTTTTTATTATTATTTTATTATTTTTGAAAATTCATTATGGTTGGTTTATCCCGAGTGGGTGCGGACAAAGTGATTCTTTCGGATCCTTGGAGGTTTTGACCAAAGGGATTATAGATACCTTTGGGGAATTTTGGGTGACCAAGCGGTTGTGGGAACCCTTGGGGCTTTTGGTTTGACCAAAGGGATTATGGGCACCTTTGGGGCGTTTTGGATTGACCAAGCAATGATGGGAATCCTTGGAGCGTTTGGTTTGACCAAAGGGATTATGGGCACCTTTGGGGCATTTTAGGGTTGACCAAGAAATTATGGGAATCCTTGGAGATTTTGGTTTGACCAAAGGGATTATGGTTACCTTTGGGGCATTTTTGGGTTGACCAAGCAATTGTGGGAATCCTTGGAGCTTTTTGGTTTGACCAAAGGGATTATGGTTACCTTTGGGGCATTTTTGGGTTGACCAAGAGATTATGGGAATCCTTGGAGCTTTTTGGGGTGACCAAAGGGATTATGGGCACCTTTGGGGTGTTTTTGGGTTGACCAAGTGATTGTGGGAATCCTTGGAGCTTTTTGGTGTGGGCCATGGCTCTTTTTAAATGTGGAATGGCCTCAAATGACTGATGTTCAAGGGTTCTAGTTCCTTGATTCCGTCAAGAGAGGCGATCTGGTATGTTCTAGGTCCTATTTTATTGTCGATTACATAAGGACCTAACTAGTTTACCGTGAACTTGTCCCTTAGATGGGGTGGCAAGTTAGAATTTTGTTGGTTCTCTTTTAAGACCAATTCACCAACCTCAAAGTCCCTCAGGTGAACTTTCATGTTGTATGCTTTCTTAAGTCACTCTTGATAGATACGTAAATTCTTGAGAGCATTGATGTGTCGTTCGTCGAGCAACGTAAGTTGGTCTAACCAGGCCTACCATGTAGTGTCATCATCAATGAACTCTTGCATTGATATGCACAGGGAAGGGATTTCCAACTCGAGAGGCATGAATGCATCGAAGCCCTACACTAGCGAAAATGGATTTGCCCCAGTTACCGTCTGAATGCTAATGCGATAAGCCCACAGAGCAAGTGGGATTTGAATGTGCCAATCCTTATGACTATCTAATACCATCTTTTTAAGTATGGTAACTATCATTTTGTTTGACGCCTTTGCTTGCCCATTTGCCTGTGGATAATAGGATGTTGAAAAACTGTGCTAAATTTTGTACTTTGTTTTCAAAGCACGCACATCTTTGTTCTTAAATGACGTCCCATTATCCAAGATGATCTTGGATGGAATACCAAAATGACATATGATGTTATGTAAAATAAACTTCGTAATGCGGGGTCCAGTCATAGAGGTAAGAAGAATTGCTTCCACCCACTTGGTGAAGTACTCTGTGGCCGTTATGATGAACATGTGATGGTCTAACAATGCAGTGGAGATATTTTCTATTAGATCTAAGCCCCACTACAAAAATGGCCAAGCCGATTGGATCGGCTGCAAGGCCTGAGAAGGTACATGTGTCAAGTTAGCATGGTGTTGACACTTCACACACTTCCTCACATATGTGCAACAATATCACTCTAAATATGGCCAATAATAGCCCATGCAAAGGATGCACTTTGTGATGGCCATACCGCTGAAGTGGCCACCACATGTACCATCATGCGCTTGGGTGATCACCCAAGTGGACTCCTGCTGGTCCAAGCAACGGAGGAGGATCCCTTCGTAGCTTCGACGGTACAAAATGTCTCCTAGCAAGACATGTTTTGTCGCTTTCTATTTGAATGATCTTTTTGCCGCATGTGACAATCCAAGTTGGAGGCTACCTAACTTGAGATAGTCTCTTATGGGTGTGTACCAATCTTGCTGATCAGAAACCTTGATGGTATGAACGACCAATCCCTCTTGAAATTCATACCTAGCAAAATTTGATTGGCAAAGAACTTGTAAGAATAGCATTATGTTGTTATTAAGAGAGGTTGGGGAGAACAAGGACCCCTAGTTGGCGTAATTCATATTATTATGGATTCGACATAACTTATCTTGAGACGGTTCAATCTGGATCTGGTGGATTCTTGGCGTTATATCATAGCTTGCATGCTCCATCGTGGATTGCGATAATGTTTTGACTTGAATGGTTGTCATCTCACCAGAAGGGTCTTGTAGGATTAGTGACCCCAAGGAGGCCATAGTGTCCACAAAATGATTCGATGATCGAGGGAGTGCCTCGATGTCATACCATTCAAGTTTTGCCAGGAATTTATCCACAAGGGATTTGTAGGCTTGTATAACTGGGCATTTAAATTGGAATACCCCTTTCACTTGGTTGATAATTAACAACAAATCACCAAAGATGTTCAAGCATTTGATGTTCATGGTGATGGTTGTCTGAAGACCTATGAGCAAGGCTTTGTATTCGACATTGTTATTGGTGCATGGGAAATCAAGTTTAAATGATAGAGGCATTGGAGACCCTTGTGGTGTGAATAATATGATTCTCATGCCACCCCATTGCTCACATTTAGAACCATCAAAAAATAGGGTTATGTCGGCCTGTGACTCAGGCTCATCAGAATCTGGCAATTTTGAGACATGGAAGACCCCATCATCCGACAGCTCTATGGTCAAAGGTTGATCGTCTTCGAGAGGAGCCTATGCTAGTTGATCAGCGATGACTTGACCTTTTATGGACATCTGTCCAATGAATTCGATGTCAAACTCCGTCAACAACATGATCCATTTCACCGTGTGGCTACTATGATAAGTATGACTCATCATGTACCGTAATGTATTCTCCTTAGACACAACATACATCGTATTGCTCCACATGTAATGGCATAGCTTTTTGGTGGAAAATACCACTGCTAAGCATAACTTCTCAACGTATGCGTAGTTAAGTTCATAACTGACCAGGGTGTGGCTAAGATAATAATTAGCTTGTTCTTTGTGTAGTTCATTTTTTTGGGCTAGCATGGCGCCCAGTGCCACCTCAGTAGCTGAGATATATAAATAGATTGACACTCCTAGTCTATGTGGTGCCAATACTGGTGGTGAAGCCAAGTATTGTTTAATGTCATTGAAGGTTGACTGGAACTCATCATCCCAATGAAATGCTACCCCTTTGTCCAATAATTTATTCATGGGTCGGCACTTGTCAGATAGCTACGCTATGAAGTGCTTGATTGACGCGACCTTACCCTGCAAGCTTCTGATCTACTTGATGGTGGTTGGGGGAAGAATTTTAAGTATTACCTTGAATTTATTTGGATCTACCTCGATGCCTCATTTTGAGACTATGAAACCCAAGAGTTTTCCAGATGTGATGCCAAATACGCACTTCTTGGGGTTTAGCCTAAATTTGAGTTCAATGAGGCAATCAAGGATATTGCGCAAGTCATCGAGATGATCTAGGAACAAAATATATTTGGCCAAAAATCTCCACTAAAAGCACCTAGATACAAAAGCACAGGTGCATCGGGTGCGATGCAAACAAAAGCAGTTGTATTAACGAAATGCTAAGTGCATGAAAAAGGGAAAGCGAAGCATGAATGAAACGAGATGTAAAGCAAAAACAAAGGTGAAGCATATTTTATTAATTTTGCTTATTATCATGTTACAATACGTCTCCCCCCATTTTCATGGGCTCGGAGCGTTTGATACAATTTTGTTACACCAACGGATGGTGCGCTTCCCTTCGGGATCTTCCGCATGCCCACATTCGAAATGGGTGGGCCAAACATCACCGCTGCTTGCATGAATACATTATTAGTTCCTTTATGCCCCTCTAGTTTTTGTATCCTATGTACAAAGAAATAGCAAATGATTAATAGCACATGCGGATGGAGGGAAACATGCAATCCCCAAGGCCTCTAGTTAATGCATACATGAAATAACTAAAATAGTGATCAAAACTTATCAGAACGGAATGAAATTTAAATAGAAGCATGTAAAAACCATTAGGGACACATTGCAAAAATAATAGTCAAGAAATCTATTGTATATTTCTAATCGCTCCAGGGTGGGACGATTAGGACTATCATAAAACGTCTGAAAGTGACCTCCAAAATGTCCCATCCAGAGGCTTCCAAAACACCTAAAAACTTAGGGTTAGGAAAAATTGGGTATTTTGAGATGACCCAGAAGGTCATATTTTTCATATTCTGCCCTGATCACCCTATATCTGAAGGCACTCCCTGTATGTTAGTAAAGGCGTAAAACAATGAAAATACAGTCAAAACAAGTCAGAATGCTTTGAAATTTGAACTGCAGCATATATAAAACACATAAATAATGATGCAAAAGAAAAAATGAAGAAATATGTTGTAGATTTCTAATTGCTTCGGAGTGGGACGATTAGGACTGTAATAGTGTGGGGGGCACCCGAGGGCAAGATGCCCATCGTTTGGGGCTTGGTTTTGACACCAATCCACTTGGGATGGGTCCAAAACCTCCTAGGGGGTTGTGTAAGAAAATTGGGTGTGGTATTTTAGCCAATTGTTCAGGTTTTTGGTTTGGATTGCGCTCCTAATGTTCACCCGATAACCTCCCTTCAAAAAGAGAGATCAAGGATGTAGGAAGCACAATTAGGGTGAGGGTATAATTCGGTAGCACTCCATTGCTCCAAATGCTCCTACTCTATCCTTCATTTGGGGTGAGAAGACTCACCATTTTATATACCTGAAGTTCTACTTTGAATGTGCATGTAGGGGTGCCACTTTGCCATCATGCCTTGTCAGGGGAGAGAAGATTCCTCCCTGATTAAGGGCTCCATGATTGCCTCTATGACTGCCTATTTGAGATTTGAAATGCTCACTCACACTCCCATGCATTGAAGGTGGAGTTGAGTGGCAGATCTGGGCTACCATTTGTCAAGGTTTGACCTTTTGCCCATCAAACCTGCTATTCGCCCCACCCTAGAGCGATTGCTGCTAATCGTCTCGGGGTGGGGCGAATAGCATTCTAATCGTCCCAGGGTGGAACGAATAAGGAGCAGGGTGCTTTAAAGGTGCCAAATTGACCTCTGACCTTCCAAAAATACTTTAGGAGTGGTTAGGACCACTTTTTAACCTCTAGGGGCTGCCATAGGGGTTGTGTATTCCAATTCGATCAGTTCTTGTAGCCACATAATCAGATTGGTGTTGTTTTGGTGTCTACATTTTCTTCATCTGGTTCTAAAATTTTATCATCTTCTATTTGAACTCTATCATCATAATTTTCTTGATCTTGTTCTTCCATGTAATCATATTCTAATTGCTTACCACTTCTTAAGATTCTAGGCATTTTTTTTTAACATCTATGCTTACAGCTCTTCCTATGTTAAAATTTGACATCTATGGAATGAAAATGTGCAAATTTAAATTAATGATCTTTTTGGTTTTTGTTTTTATATTTTTGTAATTTTTATGTTTTATAAATAAAAAAGATTCCTAATGGTTTTTACTTTGGGTTCATCAAAGAATGTAGCTCTAAAATTCTCACACTCCTTTCCTCTAGGCTAATGGATTTGTGCCTCGAAGGGGAATGGGAGAATAGTAGGTCTACACCTCGGAGAGAGACACTTAAGATCATGCCTTCTTTGGTGATTTTTTGATGAATTATTTAGGGTTCACCAGGAAACATTTTATGGTAGTTTTCACGCCTAGGTTTAGGAGTTTATTTGATGTGTTCCTTTTAAATTCTCATAATCACCTAGTTTGGCCAATATGTAACTATGCTAACCTATATGCAATTTCTCTTTCCTTGAGAACAAATGGTATACAAGTCTATCTAGAAAGTGTTGTAAATCTAACTTTGATGCAATGATTGAAAGTAAAATATGGAGTTTATGCTAACATGTTGTTTTTCTTTTTATGTTTTTTTATTTTTTTCAATTTAATATATTAAGTATAAAATAATTTAACTAAATTCTATGTTTTGTCTTTTCGTTCTTTGGAACCTTTTGATTAAATGCAATTTATATGGAAATGATATAACTAAGTTTGTATCTTTTTGTCCTTTTGTATTTTTATTTTAAACTAATATGATTGATGCAACAAAGTCTAATTTTTTAGTCTTTTTCTTTTGAGTCTTTTAACTAATATGATTTATGTAAAACGATGCAACTAAGTTTGTATTTTGAACTTTTCTTTTGAAATTTTCAACTAATGTGATTAAATGCAAAATATGATGTAATTAAATCTGTGTTTTTTTTCTTTTTCTTTCTTTTGTTTTATTATAAAAATAGAAAAATATGAATCTATAGTATGAAGGATCTAATAAGAATTAGATTTAGATCCTTACCTGGTTCGGATGTTCGATTTAAGTGGATCTATAATTGGTCTATCAAATTTGTCAATTTGTAATTGTAAACCTGCAACTTGATAGAAAAAGCACTTGATACTAATAATTAGAAGCCACAAATCCCATAAAAATGGCCTTAGGCTTCCTTTTAATTATTAGAGCAAATGGATCTTCTTGGTTCTTTCCCAACAATTATATATAAAAGGATGATGATAATTGGTGATTATAAATAATTCAAATCTATATCCGAGTGATAAATGATATAACAATTAATAAATCTAGTAAAACCAAATGGTTTCAACTATATCCTACTTGATATAAAACAAAGAAATGCCTAACTTAAAGTCAAATATTTACCCCCATATTTATATTTATATAAATTTATTAGATCCGTATGAATTCATGATAATTAGACCTATGTATGGTTTGTTAGCATTTTAGAGGTCAAAACAACATCAAAATGGGGCAAATTATATATTGTTGGAAAGATCTTTTTGAGACCTATCCAATGGTATAAAATTTATGAAAAAAAATATGATTTTATTAGATAAAATTCAACCCAAAAGTCATATTACGTTTTAAGAGAAATAAATAAAATATAAAATACGATTGTAAAAATGATGATTTTCAGGATAATTAGAAGAAAATAAAAACTTTTTTACAATGGGGGTATCATGGGTTTTGATTATTGATAATTAAAATCAATGAAAATGATCGACAATATTCTTCAATTAGCTTCAAGCATTCAACCTACAAAATAAAATGGAAGAGAAAACTTGTTTTGGATATTTACCTACAATAGAAAATTATTAATCCATAAACATCTCTCAATTCAGCACTGTCATTGCCCTTAATTTCTCAATTCCTTTCCCTTCTTCATTTTCACAATCTCTCTTTTTTTCTCTCCTCCTCGATCTCTCTGTGCTTCTTTTTCCTCACTTGGAATATGGAGCACATATATTTATCATTCCCGCGAGATAACCAATATGGGAATTTGTTGAGCAATTTTAATTAGATTAGAAAATTACTAATCTAAATGGTTTGTTGACCCAAATTAGGGCTAGCAAATAAACAGGAAATATGCCTTTCTTTGAAATGGTATTGGAGCCAAAATCAAATAAATTTTATAAAGTTAGATGCACATTTTCCTGGAATTCCATGACAGCTAGACATGTACTTAGTGTTTTTGCAATTTGAGGGATCAAATAATGTCGAAATTGGACATATAATATATCTTTGGAAAGATATTTTTGAGCCCTATTCAACAGTATAAAATTTGAGAAGAATTGTGATGATTTGATAGGGTAAAATTTCTTTTTAAGATAACCTTAGTTTTTTAAGAGGGAAAACTAAGGGTTTTTGAGAAAAATGACTCATCTTAATGGGTCAATTTTTCCTATCTACATTTTGCCCCCTCTTTGGCATATTTATGAACAATAAATGCATCAAAGTAAAGTGTAGACACTTGAGTAGAAGTGATTTATGATTGAAATGGTCAAAAAGGAGTATATTTTTTAGAATGAATAGTTCATGGGAAGTTGATGTTTTAGAAAAATAATTACTAATTTACTGACTAGGATATCCAACGGTATAAAATTTGAGAAGAATTGTGATGATTTGATAGGGTAAAAATTCTCTTGAAGATAACCTTAATTTTTTAAGAGGGAAAAATAAGGGTTTTTGAGAAAAATGACTCATCTTAATGGGTCAATTTTTCTTGTCTACATACGGTAATTAGGAGATAAACTTAAGTCTAATACTAGACTTGGTAGCCATTAGGAGATAAGCTTAAGTCTAATTCTAGCCTTGGCAGAAATTAGGAGATAAGCTTAAGTCTAATCCTAGCCTTGGTGGCAATTAGGAGATAATATTAAGTCTAATCCTAGCCTTAGTGGTAATTAGGAGATAAGCTTACTGGTTTGCTTGAATTTGCTTTTGATATTTTGTTTATTTTCCCCAAGCAAGGAGGGTGCATAATTATTTTCGACAATGATTCTTGAATGAATGCACTTAGCAATGATTAAGAGTTTAATTTTTGACTTTGAATATGAATTCTTGATTATGACTACCCCCTCAAGCGACGAGTAATTACATTTTTTGTAAGGCAGGTCCTATTATATCTATGATTTTAACCATTAATAGTAATTGTATATTTCTATCCTGTGGAGTTGTTTGGCTACAATGGCCTTCTTAGGGAATCAAGATTGTAGCAATTCAATTTACCATAGGATGAATCACTATGTTTGATGATCTGATGAAATTTCATAGAAGAAAGGAAATGAATACCTCATTCCCATGGAGCAATCTGGCCTCCATGGTCTTCTTCAATATTGAAGTGAAAACATTTTTATTCAATGATGAATAATTTGGTTCAAATGGTCTTATTATAATTTACTCATATTGTCGAATTGCATGGAGTGCAAGTTGCTGCAACTACCAAGTGTATAGAATAAATAACTAGGTATGAGGTGCACTTGATATTTTTGTTTTATTTGATTTTTTTGTTAATTTTGTGATTTTTGATGATTATGGACCAGTAGATATGCTTAAATATCCATTATGAGTCTTCTTATGGTGATAAAATATGTGCATTTATGTCTTATCAATTTTTTGATGCATTTATAAATGCAATGCCTAGATTATGAGGTGATTATGCTATATGTATGGGGCGTATTGATAACATTTACTAGCTAGATGATAGATGTATGCTTAGATGCTATGATCTAAATGTATAGGTGCACTACTATGTATGCATATATGGATGCAATGATGTATGGTAAATGCATGTTAAATTTATTTCAATTGTTGATGCATTTAATCTATGTGATATGTGCTATGATAGATGATGTATGTAATGCATTAATTACATGAGGATGATCTAATGCAAATGAACCTGTATGCTTTAATCACGTAAAACATAGGGAATGAATATAATATGTGTTTAACAAATTACTGGATGACACCACATAATGTATGAAAATAATGAATGAAAATAAAAATTCTTATCATAAGAATTAATCATTTAAGCATCCATATGTGAAATGAAATGATGTGAGATGTATGGGCTTTCCCTATAATATTTTGTAATTTAAAATATATGCACAAAATAGTCATTGGTCGTCTAAATATCATTTTTGATATATATTTGATACCTATCTTATTTCATGAACATCCCTTAATAAACAAAACCTCATAAGGAAAATTGTGATTGGTTGATGAGATGATTTGTTTCTATAGGGGATTTTTTGATATTTTCCATGAGACTCAAACACCCTAGTTGATTAATAAAAAGTTGTATAATTACTACAAAAGACTTTTTCAAGATAAAATCTTTTGTTATGAATATGAAGATACTCACTATACCTATGTGTGCAAATGAATATATTAGATGAAACATAAGAGTACCTCATTTCCAAGCAAGACTCATTCAACCCATTATTGTAATGAGGATCATCATATGCTTACCATCCTAATTTTGGACGTAGTTGGACTAGACTACTAGGTAATACAGGCCACCTAAATCTAGCTCATTTGTAAATTGCTTAGAACTACCCCATTGCCAGGCAGGATTCATTCAACCCATTGTTGTAATGAGGATCACTTAATGGCTCTGAAGTACTAACCATTCCATGGATTCAGGCTCTTCACCCCTTCATTTCTTTTGATTTATTAGGATACTTGCTCATGCTTAGTGATGAAAATCATTATTTACTTTGCATTTTTTTTTGAGAAAGGGATTTGCTTTTTTCTTTGGGATTTTTCTTATTTTGTATGAAAGCAAGGGATTTCTTTTGGTAGAGGGGATCTTGTCCTTTTGCCAATGGTCAACATCCTAGACCATGTGCATCGTAATATGGGTAAGTAAAACCCTTTCGCTTAAGGTGACTAGGACCACTTTGTAGTATTCATCCTTGTCCAAACTAAGATTGTTAATGTTTAAAAATATGATGGGATTTTGATATATGCAAGGTGCTATCAAAACTAGATCTCATCTTCTAAAAGTGAAGATAGCTTTCTACAAAATCTAATATTATCACTAGGTATGGCTGAATAACCAAAAAAACCTAGTATATACCTCATAGCAACTGGAGGGGTTGTGTTGAAAAATACAATTACTCACAAGGGTGATGGATGGCGATGATGTAAGGATGCATGATTAGAATACAAACGTGGTGTCATTTGTAAGATTGTAAACAAAACCTATCCTAATACAAGTATAACGGATGAAAATACCTAATGCAATACAAGTAAATGAATGCATATGCAAAATGTAAATGCAAAAAAAAAATTGTATTTTTGATGTTTTAAATTGTTTTTGAAATTTAAAATTTTTAATTGTTTTCAAATTTTGATTTTTTTATTGTTTTTGGATTTTTAATGATTTTTTTTTAAATTTTAAATGTATTGAATATTTTTGGATTTTGATATTTTATGATTGTTTTTTAATTTTAAATGTTTTTAATGTTTTTGTATTTTGATATTTTATGATTTTTATTTGTTTTTATGTTTTTAAGGGGAAGGTACGCTACCTTAGGTACCCCAGTGTGTGTGCCACTCAATGAAAGTGAGGGAGGTGCGATACCTTTGGAGGTCTCACTTTGCTTCATTGATCGTGATGTGGATGATGGGGAAGTTGTGACACCTTGAAGACCCCTAATGTGCATTGTGTTTGATGTGTTATGATTGGCTTGGCTAGGGGGAGTAGTAGAAACCAACCCCCTATTGTGGCACAAAATTTTATACAATGCCAATGTCTCGATGAGATGAAATGAGCAAATATGAAACATTGGATGAAGCCATAGGTTGCATAGATTGGTTTAGATATTCATATTTATCTATTAAAACAATGATCATTCCCACAAAATCTTGGGGAGGTAGGTTGATATGCACCTTATTATGCTGCTCAACTTGATTGGCAGGTGTTGTGTTTGCTTCATGTGTGGGCAAGGGGTCTTAGAAGACTCCTATATGAATTTCTTGCCTTTCGATCATATCTTGTACTAAATATCTAAAGGGATAACATGTTTGGATGTCATGACCCATTTGTTTATGGTACACACAATATAGATTTTCCTTGTGCACCTTTGATCTACGCTTATTAGGTTTCAACGGATGAATCTCTAGAATATTGAATTTTTGTACTTCACATAATCGATCAAAGATACATGCTAATGTCTCTAGAAAATATGTATATTGCTGCAATGGCCAATTTTTTTGGCCTTGTATATGATTTTATGGTGTATTATTTTGGGCCAGAGGAGGTTGAGCTTGGTAATTATAGTACATTGGTAGAGGTGGTGCGACCTAGTTTGAGGATTTGGGGATACTCAAAACAACTTGATTGATTGGGGCTGTCTTTTGTTGCATGTTGCCACCTATAATATTCTTGTTTGGCCATTCCTTTTTGTGGATTTGAATATCACCCTCCTATATCTTGATATCTAAAATGACCTTGGCTTGCACCAAAGCTTCCTCAAATGTTTGATACTGTTGTAATTGCAAGACAAGCAAGATTTATTTTGAACAACTTCTCGTAAAAATTTGAATAAGCTCTATTATGGGTAGGGTGAAAGGTAATTTTGACATCATATTCCTCCATCTATTACCATACTCTATTACTGGCTTGTTATCAAGTTGACGAAGGTTAGCCAAGTCAATAAAGTTTGTCATTTTATTAGAATTAGAGGAAAAATGTTGCAGGAAAAGTTCGGCCAATTGCTCAAAGGTGTTTATGCTATGATGTGGTAGATGATTATACCATTCCAAAGCATCCCCAACTAATATTTTAACAAAGGTTATCAACATCAAGGGGTCATTGTCTTGAAGATAAAAGCACATATTGATGAAGCTTGGCATGTGCTCGTGTGCATCTTTGTCATCTTTGAATTTTTCAAGTTTAGGCATATTAAAATTTGATGGGTATGTTGGTGATGACACTAAGGGATGCAAAGGATGATTGCTAAGATACTTTAGTGTAGGTTTTTTATAAACTAAACTTTGATATTTTTTCTAATGACTTTACCCGATCAGCTAGGCCTTTGTATGCTATTAGAAAAATAATATGATATTCTCGTTGTCACCTTTGATTAGATAAAGGAGGTCAATTTTGATGGTGAGGTGGGTGATAAATATAATCATTAGGTACCTCATCATAACTGGATTTAGGGTAGGTATCTACTTCTTCCTAATGTTCCCATTAGGACTCTTCATCTAAATCCTCTTCTTGTTGATCTTGGTACTGTTCAGGAGTATGATATTCTTGATGATAACCAGATAATAGACTTTGATATTGAATGTGATTTTTGTATGGCCGAGGGGGAATATTTTGATACTGTATTGGTTGTCTTATGCATTGTTGCATCCTCTAGGTTCTAGGTGTAAGTGACACTTCATGCAATGCATTCTATAATTGCTCGTGTTGTATTTTGTTGTTCTTGCATATTTCATTGATACAACCTTTGTAGGTGTACTCATCGTGATTCCCCCCATTATTGATTTAATTATTTTTTATCCAACTAGAGTTGATCTGTATGTTGTTGTTTGTTAGGATTTGACCTAAGGGCTTGATGAGTATGATTTTATTTATCAGTTGTATGGGGTCTATGTACCTTCGTATTGGAAATACAAATGGTTTTATCATGTATTTTCCCCCTAGAAGGATCCATTACTTGTTTTCCATGCTCCCTAAAGGTTGCATTGACTTGATATTTTGGTTTATGAATGGGCTCTATAAAGTCTAACAATGTAGAGCCATAATGTGGTTGCACCAAGTACTCTTCATGAGGAGTAGGAGGATGACTTGGATCCTCTTCCTCATCTATGAGGAATGAATGATATTTAGGATTAGGTGTAAGCTTTGTATACTCAGGTTGCATAGAAGCACAACGTGTGCATGTAGAGTGCTCTCTATGAGGAGTAGGGGGGTGACTTGCTCAATAAAATGAGGTGGTTTTCTCATCTAAGCTAGGCCATGGTGTATGCCCATGTTCATATTCTGATTTATCTATAGAGTAAACTAGGATGTGAACTTTTGACATTGAATTACTAGGCCCCTTAGTGGGCAAATTGTTCCTTATATAGAATTCTATCAAGGTGTTCTAGTCAAGAAGGTTTCCTGGAGGACCTATGGGTTCTTCCTTAATAGGGATATCTCGAAGTTTTGATCCTCTATGGGTGTTATTAATATTATTATTAAACCTAGGATTCCATTCAGGGATAGCCATGTCCTATAGACTAATTTAGAGATGTTCGGTGGTTATGGAGCCTGATTCCCTCTCTAAATTGGAGGTCTTGTTCACCATGGGAGGTCCCCCAACCATTTTTTTATTTTAGAAAATTTTGGCTTCAAGTTGTGGGTGTTATATATAAAAATGATCAGTGCAACGAGCTGATCACATTGGGCTATGACTTCAAAAATTTATTTTTGGATCAAAATTTGTATTTTTGGAATATTTGGCTAATCGAGGCTCGTGGAAAAATGATAAATTTTATGAATTTTGTAAAAATGCAGAGCCAGGATTCAAAAATGCTATGAGAGGTGCAAAAGGGGCAAACTAAGGCAAAAAAATAAATTTGATAGTTTTTGGGGCTGTCTAGGGATTTTTATGACTATTTTAGTGCAATTTTTCACTATTTTTGGCTTAAAAATCACTCAAAAATAGAGTAATCATAAAACCAACATAATTTTTTGTTATAGCTCTAATTTGTATGATTTTTTATTTGTTGGATGTAGGATCAAAAAGTAGAAATTTAGGTTTTGGTTCCAGATCAAGGATCTTATGTTGATTACATGAACAATAAAGAAACACACAAAGTAGAAAAAAATTATTATCTCTTTTAAATTTTCTTGTGTTCCTAAAACTTGTTTCATGCATTTTGATTTGTTGATAATACAATCTAACTCTTATCATGTTTTACAATAGTTGATGAAGCTCTTATATTGTTAAAAAAATTTCACCTATATACTTGCACACACCATAATATAGGGATGAAATCCATACTTGACAAGGTAGCATAGGTACTACCAACCCTCACCCAGCACACCATAGTCAGCTATACACCATTTGGATAGGAGTGTGTGTGATTTTCCATCGATAGGATAGTTCTTGGGTTAGCCTTGGCCACGAACAGGTCTTGATGATACAATGTCATACAAGCCAACTAAGTGGTAATAACTTCCATCGTTGGTCTTGATCAACGGGTTGGATGTGAAAGCCCAACATTGCTAATGTTTACTTTGGATCATGGTATGTGCGTTCTTTTTAATTTTCATAAAAGAAAGATGCATAAAGAAGCATTCACATTATTTTTCTCTATATTCTTATAAATTACGTTTTTGCTTTTAGAAAATGCATAGTTAAATGCTATTTAATTTTAGATAATGCAAAATGTAAATTAAATCATGAAAGTGGTCTTTGATCAGGCCTCAATAAAGCATACCTAAACACATAGGTTAAACAAGGGCTTCTATTCTATATAGCAAACAAAAGACTCAACCACTATACATAATAGTAGTCAAAAATCCTAGTTGTTGACTTTTAGGGCAGCTAACAACACAGGCCACTGTTCCTAAAAGTGGCTAGCAACAAACTGGGTATTTTTATAAATTTACCCTTAAAATTTTGTAATGTTTGCTAATTAAACTGGAATTTGCACTTAGACAGATAAAGTACAGATAGAATACAAAAAATGCAAAGAAGACCGCTTACCATGGAATCCTCATCTGATGGAGAAATGAGCTATTGATTATTTTTTTGTGTTTTTTGCTAGTCGCTATCAATCAGGGTGGTTATGATGCTAGCTATTGATGTCTTCTATGGCTAGGATTGCTAGCCACCATCACTCAAAGAAACTGATCCTGCAATAGGGAAAATATAAAACTACTAGTTTACAATGTAAAAATAGGGTGTTTCCATTGTGGTCACTACTTGAAGAATGCTAAAAGTCTAACATGTAAGAAATGTGTATTCAAATCTGCAAGATGCATCAAATAACCAAAATTAAAGAAAACAAGATGAAAATAAGGTGCCCATATTTATTTATATTCATGAAATTCTCTTTACAACTAGGTTACAAGAACATCCCTTTTAGGGATTGACCATCGTGATACACATTACAATCCATAACTCATGTGGTAGATGCCTTCAATAGAATCTTAGTATCTTCTCAAACTTGTTTATAGGAGGGATTATCTCAAGAAACTCTACTTTTTGATGCTATTGAAGATGAATTGCTCCTAATGATGCATGAACCTATACACAAGGAAATCACAAAGTATTAATAGTAAAGCTTAGCCTCTCAAGATGATGCCATTATATGATGAGTGCATGATATAAAAGAAAAACATGAAAGAATGATAAAATGTTTATAAAGGCTAAATAAAATAATGAAATTATATGTGAAAGCATCTAATCTATAACAAGAAAGCAATTACAATGCAAAGAATATAAAATCTATGGCTAAATGTAGGAATGACCAATCAAATTCAGCAGCTAAGCCTATAGGCCACTATCAAATATAGTGGGCGTGGGAGAAGTATTTTGTCGTCTAAATATTTGACCTAAAATCGATCAACTCATATGTGTAATTTATTTTCAAGGATTTCTTATGCCTTGGTGCATGATTTTGTGATGAAATTAATGTTGCTTCTTTTGAATTTGATCCTTGGATAGTGGGTTTTTCTCTTCAAAATTTGGTAGCCTCCATTGGTGGAAAATCAGATGCTATTGTGTAATTGGATAGAGCTTTGCTATACCTCAGAGGGATGTTGATTCTCTCTTCAAATTGATAGAGCTTTGCTATGTGATTGACACATCAATTTCTCTAGGATTTTCTCTTCAAAATTGGGGTCTTAAATAGACTCCCAAAATTCTTGCTCTAGCTTCATGGAGAAGCCAAGAACAAGAATTGGTTATACCCAAGAAATTGAGATGAGCATTCCAAAAGCTTCTATTCACCCAACTAATCAAGAATCCATTATGCTTTCAAAAAAATTTTGCTCAACTCGAGGGTCGAGCTAGTTATAGAGCTAGCTACTAACGACCAGGGTAGATAGGGAGCTAGCCTCTATCACCATCAATGGATGGGGAGCTAGAAGTTATCATTGTCAGTGACTAGGGAGCTAGTCACTATCATCATCACCAGCTAAGGCTGACTAGGACTAGATTACCTCAGATGAGTGGTTAGAACCACTACTAAGTCTTGGAAAGGTCCAAAATCATTCATATGACCTAAAGAGGTGGTAATTTGAGTAGTCTTATAAACATGACATGTTTTAGGTGTCTAAATTATTACAGTTGGATGGATTTTCTTAACCAAGCCTAATATTTTTTTAGCACTATTCCTATAATCCACCAAAGCGGGTAAATCTGAATCAAGTGTACTCCATGATTATTTTTATAATGCAAGGATTTTAAAAAAATTTGTGTTCAATTTG
The DNA here is from genome assembly GCA_028583015.1 of Wollemia nobilis. NCBI lineage: Eukaryota > Viridiplantae > Streptophyta > Pinopsida > Araucariales > Araucariaceae > Wollemia > Wollemia nobilis. Next base: position 12,408,225 of record JAQPPZ010017052.1, read on the forward strand.
TGCATGATTAACTGGTCTCCTATTGTGTTGGTTTAGAATTCTATTTATGTTGTAAGCTAATCATTTGAGTACAAGGAATATTAATTTGGTAATTATAGCTTGCATGGTTTAAATTTTATCTTTCTTTTTACCTAGTTTCAATTTTTCTTAGCTCACACACATTATAATATCAACTCAATGGATTTTTTCTAGGAAATTAAGTATTTGATAATTGAGATATTGTGCCTAGTAATTCTATCTCTTAGATTCATACCAACGAAGACCCCTTGAAGGAACAACTATCATCGACCTCTAGGTTTATCCATGTTGGCCTAGACCTAGCCATACCAAAACCTTAGGGAAAATAAAATCTCTTTCAACAAGGAATAGACTCTATTATAATTAAGTTGGCTTGCCCTTGACACACCAACAATCAACTTCAACACCTTCATACCCAAAAAACTAGCACTAGGGTAGAAAGTTAGAGTGTGCCATTTGCATGCTCAATAGGAATGGCTTGATAGCAAAAGGTTCCCAATGGGATGGTGAAAGTTATTTTGTCTTGGTCCTTACAAGTGATCTTGATTTAATTGTAACATGAGAATCTATCCATCAATGACAACATTCCATATCCTAAAATTATATTGGGTATAGGTAAGTCATCATTGTGACATGCTTTGTTGATGTTCCAAAAGTCAATGCATATCCTAAAACTACCAATTTTATTAACATGAAAAATAATAGAGATCCAGATAAAATTATTGATATCTTTGATGAACTTGACATCAGCAGGTTTTTGGATCTTCTCTTTGGCTATCAAGGCAAATTTTAGATGCATAATCCATAATTTTTTCTTTATAGGTTTTGCACCAAGAGTTTTGACTAGGTGGTGGACAACAAGGGAAGAACCAAGAGTAGGCATATCAATGTAGGACCAAAAAAATATATATTTGAACTCTGTCAAAAGCATGGTATAGTCCTCATGCTTGGTGGGAGTCAAGACCTTACTTAGCTCAAAAATTTTGGTATCTTCACGATTCACAATATCAATGTCCATTATTTCCTTAATCAAAATATGAGATTTATCTTTCAATTGAGGGGGATATAGAAAACCTCCTTTGATATCAATATCTATAGCATCTAAGTTTGACTATTTTTTGTTTATTAGATGTGAGATAACAACATTCATGATATAGGAAAAGGATCCACTAAAAATAAGTTGTTTTGCATGATATACTCTAAAGAATCATCTTAGAGATGATTGTTTAGGATGTTCAATTATATCATAGTTGTTTGGGATATACCTCTTGACTAATATATGATAGTAGAAAAATGGGAGTCATAAGGTGGGATTTTTTTCCAAGGTGACATAAGAATTTCAAAACATATTCTTTTCTACAACAACTCTAGAGACATAATGTTAATAAAATTATCAACCACCTCTCTTCCCCAACCTTATTCAGTGGCCATCTTATTAAACCTTACAAATTTATTAAAATTGATTGTATTCTTTTTTTAAATCTTCCTAAAAATTAAAACACACTATGCAACTTATAAAGTAGCTACCCATATAAATGTTTTAGTAAATATCATGAAGAATCTAACACCTATAGAACTTCCAATAAAGGAAATAAATATGTCACTCTTCTTGACTCTTTAATCTCCTTACATTATGATCTTAATCGTATGATAACTTCTTTGTAGGAGCATAGAGATATTACCAATGAATTCATTAATAGTGATCAAGATAAAACAACCCCTAAAGATCTTAGTCATACAAGACCTTTTTCACAAGAACATAAAGATAAAATCAATAAATTCCTTATCCAATTACCTAATAATGATCAAAACATGACAACTTTACAATCCTATAATCACATAAAGTCTTCCTCATATAAACATGGCACTATCATCCAATATTTCTTTAATAAGAAAATTTATAACAATTATGAAAAGAGAACAACTCCTAGTTCCCACAGTTATATAACAACCCTCTCACAAGAGCATGAAGAAATTATCAACAAATTTCTTAATAACATTAACAATGAACAAGATATTCCCTTAATGGAATACTCCCTTAAGGATTGTCCTTGAAAATCTAATATTGATAAATTACCCTCTCATTATACTCCTATTTTTATAGATAATAACAATAAATAAAACACTCCCTTAGGTAAAGAGTCCCCTAGGGACTACCCTTTTATCCCAAATCCCATTCTCTCATAGGATACTACAAACCTCAATACTTTAGAACCCAATCCTATCCAAGGTAATACCCCATCATTCATTATATCATGATAAAATCTTGAAAGGCAACATAAGTTACCCCTTATCTCAACAAGCCAATATGGAAAACACCCCCAATTGAGGGATACCTCCTAGTGTTTTGATCTCTCATCCTTTCACTAACGGACCTTCTAGTTCCATTAGTGTAAATGTAAGTGTTTTCTCAAACCTCTTAATCCAAATAATCTAGGGATAACCCATATGATATAACCTTTGATACCATCCCTTCCAACATCTCAAAATTATCCTTGTTTGTAATCTCCTTTGATCTTACCGCAAACATCCCCAAAACTACTTCCCTTTGAATATCAAAATGTAAACTCTTGAGTAAAATAATTGGAAATGAAATACTCTAAATTGGAGCAATTAGACTAACAAATAGCCTCTCTCCAAAAATCCTCTTCCAAACCTAAGTACTCCTATGAAGACTTGTTCAATCAACCACTAGATCCCATCATAGTTAACCATCCCTTTATTCTCTACTTGAAAGCACCCAAAATTCAAACATATAAAATAAATAAATACCCTATCAAACATCTTAGACTTTTCCAAATCACATGTACTAACATTGAACATGATGAAATATTGTTACTCAAAAATTTCCCTAAAAGCCTTAGTGGCCCCACCTTGAAATGCTATTTCCAATTACCAAGGCACTTCCTCAAAAGCTGAGGACTTTGTCAAATTATTTATCAAAAATTCTCCATTTACATAAAATAGAATCCCACACTTAGTGATATTATTGAATTCAAATAAACATAATATAAGAATCTTATTGAATTTCTAAATAGGTGGCAATATTTGGTATGGAGACTCCAATTTGTACCTCCACCAAAAGACCTGTTAAAAATATTTATAAGAAAAATTAATGAGCAACTATCCTTCTATTTGGAAATATCAAATGTCTTCTTTTGAAGATGCCATAAAAATGACCAAGAAAGTAGAAACTTCCCTTCATATAAGGGAGCAATTGAAAACTTAAAATCCCAACAAAGTAGAGCAATATCCCTCTTACCTACCCAAAAGATAAAAATTAGAACAAACATATCATAGGCAATGAGGTCACCAATTCTCAATAAATAAATAAAATCAATGCTACTACCAATCCTTAAAATATCTTTATATAACTAAAACCACAATGAAATTTCACTAGATTAGATAAACCTGCTACTGCTATCCTAGAACAAATTCTTGAAGTGAAAGTGATAGAACTCCCACTTATCAAACCTATCAACCTTACTAAAGGAGAGCTCATTTTTCCACTTCTCATGAACATTGTGCTTGCCATTAATGGACATTTAACCAATAACTGCAAAGGCCTCAGAAATATAATACAAGACTTGATAGATAATGGAAACCTTGACCTTACTGGTTATAGTTCCCAACCTTACTTAGATCATAATCTTAGAACCTTCTAAGACTCATCACCTATCCATATCCAAGGGGAAACAAATCATACTTGATACAATGATGATCCACCTTCATACTAATGTGATATGATGATATCACTCTTTTGATTAACCTTTACCATAAAATTATTTTATCTCCTTGTCAAATTTTAGGTTCATATAGGTCCTTTCAGTCATTCTGATAAGATAAGGATGTTGTAGGATAGGGTCCATCCTAAGTGGTAGTATGCTTTTTCACTTTAGCTACACCATACCTATAAATATATTAAAATAGATAATAATCCTTAGGTCATAACCACCCTTTCAATCCACATATCTTCTTGACTACATATTCATATGACTATTTGCATTGGTTTCTTGTCTACATTGTTGATTGTTATCAAACTGGCTTGTTGCACATGCTTAGTCATAAAAGCAATCCCTATTATCTACCTTTAATTAATTTTTATTCACTTAGCCACCTTAATCTTTTGTCAACTTAAACAAATATCATTAATCTCTACCATATCTCTATCAAATTATTCCACTCTCATAAACTACAAAATTATATAATAAGGGTATGTCCACATAATTTACCATTGTAATAATCTCAATCTCCCCTCTTTACACATAGGGGAATATATCAAAACATATTATAATTATACTTATCAATAAATAACCCTTTAATGGATGCATCCAATACACATATCCCACATCTATTATTTTACACATTATGCTAACCCTTACATAGGAATAAAATAAATACCTTGAAGCATCACTTAGATAAATATGACTCGATTGGTATCTTTGAAAATAATTTATCATGACTTATGATAACCTTTTTCTTAAAAGAAAAATCAATAAAGTTCCCCTTGGGGCATAAAAATATAAAGCCCCCCTTGGGGCATAAACATCTAAAGTACCCCTTGGGGCACAAACATTTAAAGTCCCTCTTGGGACACAAAAAAATAAAGTTCCTCCTAGGTAATAAATATATAAAGTCCCCTTGGTGCACAAAAATTTAAAGTCTCCCTCAGGATATAAACATAACATCTAAAGTCTCTCTTGAAGTACTAACATTTGAAGTACTCGTTGAGGCAATAATATAAATCCTTCTTGGGCATAAACATTTTAAGTACCCTTGTGGAATGAAAATATTTAAAAGTCCCATTGGGCACACTCACATGATAATCCCACCTTGGGGTAGTCAAAAATAGGAATCCCACTTGGGTAATAGCTCATAGAGCACATGTATATACATATCTTAAATCATAACAAAGTATCATACTAGACACTCCTTATGCACTTGCTTAAGGGATAATCATTGTACATATTCTACCTCAAAAACATTGTCCAAGTGTTATTTGTACATATTATTTTGCTTGAACACATAATTTATACATATTGTATCATATCATATGCTAAGTCCTCTGGGTATGCTAACTAAGTCCTTCAAGCAAGCTAATAAAGTCCTTCTTGCAAGCTTAAGTCCTTTGGGTAAGCTAACTAAGTCCTTCGAGTAAGCTAACTAAGTCCTCTAAGAAATACTAACTAATTCCTTAAAGCAATCTAATTAGTTCATACAATCTAAGTCCTTTGGGTAAGGTAACAAAATCCTTCGAGCAATCTAAGTCCTTTGGGAAATAATAAGTCCTTTGAGCAAGCTAAGTCCTCTAGGCAAGATAACAAAGTCCTTTAGGAAACTCTCAACACTATCCAAGTGATATTTGTACATATTTTTCTCACTTGGATGCATCATCATTTGAAACACCCTTTAATTTTTTGACTAATAATCAGGCTCCAATGCCGCTACTTAAGGGTGAATTGATATCAAACATTGTATATATCATGTACATATTTTAAACCACATACCCTCCACTCATAGAGAAATTAAAAACCATAAGAAATATCATTCAATCATACACTCTTTTACAATCAATAATCATCCTAAAAAACTCACCCTACTCAACCAATCCTAGACATTTTGTTCCCATCATCCCCATGTAAATCTAGTTTCTTAATTCGATTTTGACCTCCCCTCTAAATCTCAAGGGGGCACACATGCGACAGGGTAACATTTAATGTTTCCTAAAATACAATCCTTAAACATTACCATAGACACAATATCTTCATATCAATGCTCCTCGTTGGTCTATAAATATGTGAAGTAGGGAAAAATGATGCACCTAATGCATCTAAACAATGTGCATCTATCGCTAGTGTGTTATGAACATCAAAATGGAAGCATGCAAGTAACAGTGGAAAGACACCAAATTACAATAAATGAAATAAAAGGAAGTTGCTTTCTATTAATTTGATGGTTCAAAACCACGGTTACATAGATGTACCCTTGAGGCCTCAAGATCGATACAATTGTTTACAAAATTATGGGTGCCCAAGGACCAAATCCTTTCACAAAAGCTTTCGTGCACTTCCAATGTATTTCCTCGTACTCAAAATTGAGGTGGGTGAACCTACGATGCCACCACTTTATTCTATGATATTGTGATCCTTCCTTGTATTCTGTATAAACCTACACCTGCACACAAGGAAATCATAATCATTAAATAATAAGTGTGTATGGTGAAACATGCAATCCTCATAGGCACTAAAAAACTAGAAAACATGAATATGAAATATGCCTATCTAAATCAACTCCAAGTGACTTGAAATTTCCAAGGTATGTAAAATAGATAGTTTTGGGAAGATATTACTAAAAATAGAACCGAAATTGCATCCTATGGCATGGCGTAGTCGTAGTAGACCTTCGAAGCCTACAAAACCCAAAGTAAGCAATTTTGGCCCCTAAACATATCCAAAATGCATTAAACTTGGACATAATACATAAAATGACATTTCAAGACAACCCATGTGGCCATATTTGTAAAATAAATAACCATTTCATGTGCATCTCCAAATGAGATTCGTAGACCTGCATAAGACCCTGTAAAACACTAAAAATATGATATCTCACTCAATATAGCTCCCAATGCATAAAATTTAGACATAATTCTCATATACTAATCTAGAATATAACTAAAAAATAATATTAAAGAAATAATTCACATATCTATCCTCATCCTAGGGTGGGACGGTTGGGACTATCACAGAATGGGGACCGTCCTGGGGTGGGATGGCCACCAATTCTGCACTTATTTTATCACCAATTCCTCTATGAATTGGTCCAAAATCCTCCTACTAGTTTTATCATCAAATTTGGTGGTGAAATTCACTCAATTTATAATATTTTATAAAAAAATTATGCCTCTTAATTCACTCACAAACCTCCTTCACTAGGTAGAGACTTTGAGGAAAAAAGACATAAAAAAGTGAGGGGAAATCCTGGTAGCACTTCGTTGCTATGTCTCAAAACTCCTCTATATATCTTGTGTGGAAAACTGATCCACTTTATAGCCAAAAGAAACCTTTGGGTAAGAAGGCATGCGAGGGCATGCAGGGCAAGAGGTGCCATTTGGCAAACAGGGTGGCATGCATTGGAGGAGGAAGAGAATATCCTTATTTGGCCTCTTACATGTAGCATGTCGTAAGTATATTGTGTCATTTGACTTGCATGGTCGAATAGGAAGGGCAAATGGCAATTTTTGGGTATAATTTATTCATATTTGACTTTTTTGGAGTCAAACCTTGTGGTCATCCCACCCCAGGATGACCATTTTGCCACCGTCCTAGGGTGGGATGACCACAAATTATGACCATCCCGAGGTGGTATGGTCATGCCTATATGGTCCAAAAGCTCCCAAAAGTGGGGTAGAGCCTTCCAATAGTGGTTAGGATCATTGTAAAACATTTGAGAGTTTCCCAAGGGGGCCATATGGTGTCAATTAACCAATGCTTTTTATTTCCTAATTGGATTGACCAGATTTTAGTGTCTACAACAAGTTAGGGGACACCTATCAATCATATTGAAAACAATTTTTTGATCATCATCACATTTTCTCAAAATTATATGGTACTTGACTTCTAAGATACATCATCAATACATCTAAAATTTTGCTTTATGCATACTTAAGAGTAAATCATTCTCTTAATTTTATATCTAATCATTTAAGTCATCAGAATCCATATCTTATTCCCACTTAGGAGCAAGCATCAAATAAAATATAATTATTTACAATCACATCATGTATCATGCACAAACATCACATATACAAACATATTTCATTACAACTTAGATATTTCCTATACCCCCTGTGGTATATTACATTTATTCAAACATGCTCAGCTCTCAAATCAATTCTCAAAGCATAAAATATTATTCACATTAAACTCCTTCAGGTCATGCTTCTCATAGCATGACACATTACGCTCAGTAAAGTCCTTCAAGCCATGCTTCTCATAGCATGACATATTTTGCTCAATAAATTCCTTCAGGCCATGCTTCTCATAGCATGAGATATTATGCTCAATAAATTTCTTTGGGCCATGCTTCTCACAGTGTGAAGTATTAGTAAAAATAACTAAATATTAACTCTACTAACCATAAACTATACATCTTGTACATATTATAGGTACCTCATCATGTCTTTAGTGCTTGTATTTTATGTGGCTTTTTAGGCCACTATTTAAGCATGATGATATTTCATTCCATTCCCTCAGTGCTTATCCATTATCATGGCTCATAGGCCACTTATTAGAAATGGAATCATAATAATTGCAGCTTTTAAGTGCTTGTTATCATGGCTCTAATATGACTACGTAAATATGTGCATTCATCCTATGAGTATTTTTAAGGTTAACACCCAAAATGGGATCATAATGAGAATTTATCCTTTATCAGGTTCCAAGACCACCACTCATAAACACAATAGAAATTAAATCATGTTTTTGAGTGTTTTTTTATTATCAAACTATTTAGGTCATCACTCAACAATAAAATTATATGAGCCTTAGTGCTTGTCCGTTACCTGGTTTCCTAGACAATCGCTTGGGTAACATTTTTCTCCAAATACTTACCTCATATTAGGGTGTCTCCATTTTTTTTTATCTCTAAATCATTACTAATTTTTTGGTGTCTAATGCATGCTTTTCCTTTCTCATGTTTTCCATGCATCAAATCAAAACAATCTCATATCACATCCTCAAAAGCAACTTCTTTTACAGTCATATCTTCAACATAACATATGAACAAACATGTTGGTGTCAAAATTGGGGTCTCACAACATATTTTTGATGCATTCATTATATAATAAACACATAAAAATAGGGCAAAATATAGACATCCAATTTTGACATACCTAAACAATGACATCCTCAATCAAGACACCAAACAACACATCATTCGAATGCCCTAACCATGGAAAATTTGGCATAAAATTTGGCACATCTCATAGATTCCCAATCCTACTAAAACTCATCAATTAACTTACCTTCACAAGCCTTTTTATCAATCAAATTTAATTAATCATATTCATACCCAAATTTGGGGTGTTTGTGGCCCTAAAAGTAAGGTCATATTTGGGACACACTTTCCCCTATCAAATCTTCTCAAACTTCACAAAAATTCCACCATTAGATCAAGATCAAAAAGATATTTCTAAGATTATATATATGCCTATATTTGGACATCAATTAATACCTCAATTCATGCAAAAACTACACCTAGATAGGATAGTTACAAAAATACCACAAGCTAAAAAAAATGTTATTGGAAAATTTGTACACTTGTGGCAAAATTGTAAACCACTCATTTTAGGTCATTTGACTAGTCAACCTAATCATTGATCAGAATAGTCAATTAGGTACAAAAATTCCAATGGTAGTTTTGTCAATTGTGGCATTTTTATAAAAGTGGGTAGAATCATCTAGTATTTTGGTAGAAGCATGTATATTCCTTCATCCCACTACCTTATTTGATAATACATGCTCCAACTCATCCCTAGGCCTATGAATTTTAATTTTTGCTAATGGAATTATGAACTAATTTTCCCTCCTCAATTTACCCTCCAAATTTTTTAAATAAATCCATTAGGATGGGTATTCATAAAGCATTGTCAAGCTATAAAATATCTACCAATTTGTTTTTCTCAAGTTCTCTTTCTCTTATTTCTCCTCTCTTGCATTTGGAGCTCTTCAATCAAGCATTTGGGAAAGTGAAAAAAGGCATAAAGCATTGGGGGCAAATCCATATTGTTTTTTCCATAAATGAGGAGCTCTTGGTTTGAATAAGGAGATTCTATTAGGATTTGGTTGTAATATTCCATTCCCAGCATGTTCCTCTTCATTTTGCTTCCCATTTTTATTGAATTTTCCTTATTGCTCTTGCTAACACTTTCTCTTATGCAATTTCTAGCCACTAATATTTGTTTCTCTTGTTCATTTTTCTTCCTAACATCTATTTGCAAATATTTGATAGTTATTTTGTGCTTATATTGTCTTATTTGTAGTAAGTATTTGTTTATTTCCTAATCTCTAATCATTTGCAGGATTTAGTTGTAATCTTCCATTCCCAGCCTATTCTTCTCTCTTTTTTTTGCTTGATAAAAATGGGTTGTACTTGGGTCCCCCACCCTTAACAAATTACATCTCTCTTATTTAGATATTGAGATTTTACAAACATATACACTTCTCATATCAATTAATATGCTATAGTTATAAACCTACATCATTTTACATAAAATGTTTGAATTCTTGATTTTCATTTTCTGGATATTTTAAAATATTTGTATAAATACAATTACTCCAAAATTTAGCATCTTTCTTGACATTTTCCTATAGCAGCCTTCACAATGCCAAAAATTCACCTCTACTATTTATGTCTTGCATCTTAGTAGAGTAATACTTCCAAAACATCACACTAACATAGTTCACTTTACCAAATCTGGATTGCTAGTTTCCTTCCTGAAACACAAGTGCAACCAAAAAAATTATAATAAATTTTCTAAATGATCACACATTATTGTTACAAAATAAAATAGATATTACCAATGGAAAAAATTAAAGTAAATCTTAATAATTAATTTATTTAGACAATCAACAATTTTTGTCAGCTTCAACTAAACTTTCTACTTCCTGTAACCATGGAAAATAGATGTTAACTTCATGATACTCAATCAAAAACTCTCCATTTTCTAGCTTATCTACACACTTATTTCATTCCCTTAATATATGTGTAAACCCGATTTCTTCAAAATCTTGAGAAAGATCTTGAATTTCCATAATTATCTCTTGTATATTCCATGGAGCCTTTGCTTTCCTCAAAATTGTATGTATTACTATGATAGAATCACCTTCCATACATACTCTATTCCATTTCATTTTTTACATATTTTTAACCCTTCTAAAGTTTCCCAAGCTTAAGCTTCATTATTTGTCTTAAATCCACAATTGAAAGAATAATGAGATAAAATCTCTCATATATTATTTCTAATTATTCCTCCCCCTCCTGTTGAACCTAGGTTTCCTTTAGATGCTCCATAAAAATTTAATTTAACCCACTCCACATATGGTGGTTTCCACTTTATATTCTTTACCTTATTTTTGTTTCTCTTGTACCCAACATCATAATTCCATTTAATGACTTGACTCCATCTATTAAGACTCTCTGCTTCCAAATTAGGGATTGGGTGAGTTGACAGGGTTGGTTTAGACTCCTCTATGGCTAAACATATCTACTTTTTCATTACATCTAAAATACTTTCCTTTCCTTTAAATGTTTTTCTATTCCTTTCTAGCCATATAGTCCAAAGTATTGTATCTTTTGACATATCCCATATTATCCGTAAAGCCTCACTTTTATAAGTGCTCTACCATTGCTTTAACAAATCTTCAATTCTACTATTCATAACCTTGCATTTACCAAATATATTAAGAATCCACTTATTATTGTGTATTAACCTAAGCTATTCAACTCCCAAATCAATTTATCCTTGGCACCCCTTAGAATAATTAATGTTGTTATCTTTCTACTCAATTGCCTCCTACAATCAATGTATTGTATACTTGTAAAATAATCGTGTTTCCATTTGTATCTTCCTTCTCGATCCTTGTACAAAAATTTTTAAACCCTATCACCGTATTTTTCTTGAAGCAATCTCATCCAAGCTTTCAAAACTGGATCTAAATTGAGTGGTTTTTTATCACACCAAGTATCCATCCAAATAGATTTTTTTTCTCCAGTTTCCACCACCCATATTAAACATTTAACCATAATATCAATATGTTTATTTAAACCATTCCAAAGAGTAGAACCATTTGGAAGAGAGAATGAAGTAAATATTAAACTTGGGTCATTGGGATCAACATACTTAGAATAATTCTTACCCATTGTATTTGACTCTCTTTGTACAATATCTAGATAAATTTTCCTCTAAGAGCTAAGTTTACATCTGTAAGAGCTCTTAAACCAAGACCTCCCCTAGTTTTATCATCACACAATTTGCTCCATTTCACCAAATAAAATTTCCTTTTATCATGTAAATGTGACCATAAAAAGGATCTCATAATAAATATTAAAAAAATTTCAACTAATTTTGGCATAGAATACAAATACATATAATATGTTGGAATGGCTTGTAAGATTGACTTAATTAACTACACTCTTCCTGTTAATTATAACCATCTACCTTTCCAAGATGGAAGTTTATTTTGAACTTTACTAATAATTGGATTCCATAAATATATCCTCATTCTCCCCTCAAATAAAGGTATCCCTAGATAAGTTTTTGGTAAATTTACCTCCTCCATTTGAAGCAACCTATAAATTCTTGCTTTGATATTAGCAAGAGTGTTAAGAAAGTAAATTTTGGATTTAGTCCTATTAATTTTTACCCTAAAGTCTATCGTACTCTTTTAAAAAGTTATTCAAAGCTTTGGCCTCATTTACCCCTGCCATTCCAAAAAGAGTTGTATCATCTACAAAATATTAATGGGTGATGTTACTAACCTTAAGTCCACTTATAAACCCATATTTGTAAGTCTTATTTAAGTTCCTACTCAAAAATTTTGTTATAATAATGAACAAATAAGGAGATAGAGGATATCCTTGTCTAAGGCCTCTCTTAGCTTTAAAATATTTTTTCACTAACCCATTGACCAACACTGAATAAGAAACTATAGAGATACAAGCTTTAATCCATATAACCCATTTCTTCCCAAAACCAAACTTATCTAAAATTATAAAAAAATTCCATTTAACCCTATCATAGGCTTTACTCATATCAAGTTTTAATATCATAGCTTTCTCTTTTCTTGAAGCTGTTGAATGTATAACTTAATGAGCTACTATGATCCCATCCAAAATTTGTCTCCCTTATACAAAACCTCCTTGCTCTTATGAAATAATTTTTTCTAACAATGGTCTTAATATATTCGCCATCACTTTGGAAATAATATTATAAGTCACATAACTTAGGCTTATGGGTCTAAAAGAATCAAACAATTCAACATCCTTATTTTTTGGAATTAGGGTAGGATAAGTTGCATGTATTTTATAAGGAATGTATTGTTTTACCCTAGACTAGTCCACTGCCACCAATAAAGAATCCTTCACTATATCCCAATTATGTTGGTAAAAATTTGCAGAGATCCCATCTGGACCAAGTGATTTATCCTTATTAAAAGAGAAAAGAGTTGAATGAACTTCTTCTAGAGTAATAGGCTCCATTAGTTTCCTTTGTGTTCATTTGTTATAACTAAAGGAACAACTTGAAGAAGTTTATCATTAATAACTTAAGTCTCCTTTGAACCTAGAATATTATGATAAAATGACTTAGCCTCTTTTCTAATTTCACTTTGATATTCAATACAAACCCCTTCTATTGATTTAATTCTACCAATTCTAGAAGAAGATCTTTGTACTATAGCCATCCTATGAAAACATTTGTATTTTTATCTCCTTTTAATCAGGTTTGTCTTGATTTTAATCTCTGAAATTTCTCTTCCTTACTCAAAATATTATGATATTCACTAAGCAACTCCATTTCCTCTAAGATTGTATTATTTTCATCATATTTTTATATTTTTTAAATTTTATCTTTTAGTTCTTCTTTCTTCTCAAAATTTTTTCCAAATGTGTTCTTGTTCCATTGTTTTAATCTAGATGTCATAGCTTTAATTTGGTTTGGAAGAGCATACAACCCACCATTATATAAATAATTACACGTTTGAGATATCATATCAACAAATTGAGGATGGTCTTCCTACATCTGCTCATTTTTTAATTAGATATTTTTTGAATTCACTAACCACCATTTTAACTCTTATTGGCCAGTGATATGAACTAATCCTTGTTAAGGTATTAATTTTAGCACAAGTTCCTTTATCTAGACAATGATCTGATAGAATGCATCTATCTAATTTTTCTACTATTATATTTTGGTCTGTCTTGTTGTTGGTCCAAGTATAGTTGTCTTCTTCAAACTCAACTTCCCATAGATTGTTGTTTTGAATAAAATCTGAGAAATCTTTCATACTTTGGGTCAATTTTCTAATTCCCCCAAATTTTTCATTCAGCTTGGTAATGGCATTAAAATATCCAATGATCATGAAATGGATTTCTTGGTCTTTACTTCTCATAAAGACCTCAATACCACTCCAAACTTCTAATCTACCTGACTGAGTTGTAGGACCATACACATTGATAAGGATAAAGTGAATATCAACAAAGTAGTAAGTGACTAAAGAGGCTATCCAATGCCTAGTTTTATGAATGGTTACACAAGAGGTTCTAGAAGGATTCCAACAAGTTAGAGTTCAACTTGTTGCTCCTTCAGAACCCATAGCATCCCATTCACATCTTGCCCAAACATTTTTCATAGTTTTTGAAACTTCTTCTTTTGTCATTTTAGTTTCCTGGATACAGAGAATATTAGGTTTATTACTTAAAAATAGGTCCCTAATACACCTATGCTTTGAGGGGGCATTAGAACCCCATATATTCCATGAGATGATAATCATGTCTCATTAGGGGCTTTTTGACCCTCTTGCATATTACCAATATAATTTTTTTGTTTGGTAAAGAGAAGTTCAACCAACTTAGTTTGTGTTCCTTTCTCTATGTTAGCTCTTGCTTCCCTGGATCTTGCTTGATATTTTGAGGGTTTTCCTCTTTTTTCCTTGCCCAAATCAAGAGTAGTTCTTATTATTCTATTCCTCAATATTCTTTCACCATTTTTTTCAACATATTTATCCTCTCCTGGCTCTATTATAGAAGCTTTGACTTATCCTGCTCATTTTTTGGTATTTCCTTATTAATGGCAGAGGTATTAACTTCTAAAACAACATTTTATTTACCAATTATTTTTCCTTGAATGGTACTTGGTACTTCAAGAGAGTCTTCAAAATTTGATGAAACACATTCCTTGGGTTCATCGAGAATGTTATTCCTTAAATTAGGATCATATTGAATAGATGGTTCCTTGCTAATATGCTGAAATTGTTGTCTCGTGCCCTCTAAGTTTTGATCTACTTTTTCTTCATAGGCTAAAGCCTCAAAAGAATTGGAATTTCTTCCAATATCCTTTCTTATTGGTCTCCACTATTAATTTTCTTTTATTTTTCTAGATCTATTTTTTGGAAGTTGAAAACCATATTTATCCATAACCATTTGTAAATTTCTCTTATGATTTTCTACAAATGATTATGTTGGGATCTTCTTAGGGCATGATCTCTCAATATGCCCCACATCATGACATCTTATACATATAAAAGATATATTTTCATAATCTATAGTTTGGGTCCACTTCTTATCCCCATACTTAAGAATGATTGATTATGTTAAATCTTTACTTATATCAATAATGACCAATATTCGAGCATAAATAGCCAAAAATCAATCTTTTGTTGTATCTGAAATCTCAAGGAATTCTCCTAAAGTGTTTCCTATTGCCTTGAAGGTATCTATTTCCTAAAATTCAATGGTTAATTCAAACATCCTAACCCATACTGGTACTAGGGATAGATTTACATGTTTAGGTGAAAATCCTTCATACTAGCGAGTAAGGAAGAGCCCTGCTCTTCCCATAAAACCGAGGATCCCTTTTAGGATTTTTTCTCTTTCTTCCCTAGAAAAAAATGGCTAGGAAGAAAACTTTGGGAATACTCCTGGAGACTTCCAACTCCTATCAATCCATCTTCTCAAGGGTAAATCCCCTAGCCAATACCCATTAAATTTACCAAAAATTGCCCTATCTTGGAGTAATGAGGATCTCTCTGAGGTACGCTCACTAACCTCTACCACTAGGGATGATTATAAGGATTTAACTATAAATTGATCCATGGAAAGGAAACTAAAAATAAAAATCTAATGAAATTTATCTTAAAGTTCTATAACAAATATAATATTTGATAAAACCTTTATAAAATTTTCATGCACAATTTCAAGATAAATAAAGGAAAAAAAGAACTTAGCTAATAAATTATTTGTCCAGATAGAATTTCTTGCCTTGCTTAAGTCCTATCCCTTCATTGCTCTTCCCATCGTTCGAACCCTAGTTGGAAAATATTTACAATTTTGTTTTTCATGACTTGAAAATTTGTCACTGCCCTTATTATGAATGGTTTACTTCATAGGGTTGTATCTCCCTCAATATTGCTTGGATTTTTGCATATGACCACTCATTTTAAAGTTATTTAAATTCTACACAAGTTGGTCCAATAATTAGCTAAATCAGATAACTCTTTGCAAATATATGGCTCCTAAAATATGAGATGTTTTCAGGAAAAACCCTAATCCTTTGCACTTTGCAATTTCATTTTTCACAATTTGAAAAATTGTCACTGCCCTTGTTCCAAATGGTTGACTTCACAGGATCGTATCTCCCTCAATATTGCTCAAATTTTTGCATATGACCACTCATTTTAAAGCTATTAAATTTTTTCACAAGTTGGTCCAAGAATCAATTGAATCTAATAAATATTTGCAAAGATATGGCTCCTAAAATATGAGATGTTTTCAGGAAAAAACCTTAATCCTTCACACATTGCAATTTTTTTTTTCAAGATTTTAAAAATTTAATAGCCTGTTCTTCTCTTCATTTTGCTTCCCATTTTTATTTCATTTTCCTTATTGCTCTTGCTAACAATTTCTTTTATGCAATTTCTAGCCACTAATCTTTGTTTCTCTTGTTTATTTTACTTCCTAATATCTATTTTCAACTCTTTAATAGTTATTTTATGCTTACATTATATTATTTATAGTAAGTATTTGTTTATTTCCTAATCTCTAATCATTTTCAGGCTTTATTTCTCTCTATTTGGCATATTGCATCTTCATTTCACTTCCCATTTGAGCATTTTCTCTCTAATATTTATTATTTTGCAAGTATTTTATGTTATATCATCTAACCTCGTCTTATTTAGAGGTTTACATACATAATTTTCAAGCTAGTATCACTTTTTGGTCATTAATACATGTTTTATATGCATATCATCTCTATTTGCAAGCTCATATACCCATTTTAAGCTCATACCGATATTATTTATAGTCACATGCATATTTCATACTCTCTAATCATTCCATTGCAAGCTCATTTACATTATTTTCTTACTAGTCCTTGCGTAAGTAACTTTATTTTTGTATTTATTTCTTATTTGTAGCTATATATATCTTGCATACTTACATTTGTTGCACTTTATTTCTTATTTGCAGCCATATACATCTCTTGTATGCTTCTAATAATTTCATTGTAGGTCAATTTGCATTATTTCCACATCAATACTTGGTCATATCTCTTTATTATTGTATTTTACTTCTTTTTGTAGCTAAATTCATCCTTTAATGCTTCTAACATTTTTACTGCATGCTCATTTGCTCTCTTTGCTCACCAATATTTACTTTGGTTTCTTTGTCTCTGCATTTCACTTAAAATTGTAGTCATATACATATTTTATGCCCATATTTTTATTTGTTGTATGCTTATAATCATAGTAGCAAAAATATTCAAAAAAATCATTGATTCCCCAATTTTATCATTTACTGAGTCAAATCACCACAAATTGTCAATTTGGTGTTTTTTTGAAAAAATCCCCAATTCCAAATTTTTCAAAAAATAAACCAATTTTTTGGAAAAAAATGGCCATTGTCGCAAGTGTAGAGGTTACAACCGATTGAGTTAAAAACTATTTTTTTCTTTCATTTAACCTCTTGCAAATGAAAAAGGATTTTGCCTACCTACTACCACCCTTACCCAAATATGTTAGGACATTTTAACAATGAGTGGATTATAGTTTAAAGTAATATGATAGCTAGCAATAGCCACCAATGATAATGCTACATATTTTAACTAGTGAAATTCTCCATAAAAATATGTTGAAATATCAATCCAAAATTATTTCTCAGTATACTTGTATATAGGAGTAATATTTAAAACCATAAATGATATGGTTGCATGTTTTTTTATCAAAATTTTAGTTCAAATAGTGAAGGTATTGTAGACACCTAAAACATGTCATGTTTAGGAGACTACCCATATGGGCACATCCGCAAACCATATGAAACCCCTTGGATCTCTCCAAAAGCAATCAGTGGTCTTGACCACTTAAATAGGGTAGTTCTAGCCCATACAGGCTTGGCTACTCCCAAGAAGAGTGGCCAAGATTGACTGCTCTCAATAAGAGTGGCCAGTACACCTGGCCTCTAAAGACTGCAACGGCCACATCTGGCCGCTAAACCTGATAATTTCCAAGGTCACACACATTCTAGCCATGAATATGGGCCCAGATCATGTAGTCTGACTACACCTTTGCATGGATAACAAGTGGATTTTAGCAAGGAACTTCTTGATCTCTTCCTAATTACCCCTTCCATGCCATTTGGTGACTGATGCTCCCCACTCGGGATGGTCAATTGTATGCAATTTGGACTTAAGATTCTCTAGGAAGCCAAAGTTCTCGACCTAAGAAGGAAGTCTACATATAGACTCTTCCATGAAAATCAAAGGATCCGAGAAGTTTTAGAGTCAAGCAGCAAAGCCCTATCAAAATGGAGAGCCAAGCTACGCCCCTTTTGAGGAGTATTGGAGTGTCATCTGACAAGGCTATAATCATGCAACTGCCAATCAGTGTAGGAGACACACAAGGTGACCCGTGAACATCAATTTAAGCAAAAAGGATAGCACATAAATACCTGAATCACTAGGAGGAGAGCTTCACATCATGGTCATTATCTCAGACAGTGGCTCGCAGACATATCTTAGGGTATAAGTGTTATTTCCTCTTGCTGTTAGCTTAGCTTTATTACTGCTAAAGTTATAGCTTGATCATAGTTTAGATCTGGTTTTATTTATGCTTTTATTTTATATTTTCATAACTTACCATACATTTATCATTTTGATCATGTTCATATTTCATTATCATTATCATGAGTATTCAGATCCACAAACAAAGGCCTCTTCTAGAGAAGTGGCCCATCCTACTGAGCATGCTTTATTGTTTTCATGAGTGCAGGTACAGATCTTCAGGTTCATATTGAAGCAGTAGGAGCACAAAGTTCCCTCCAAGACCAGATCTGAATAATGGGGCATCTGTAAGCCCCCAATATAGTTTTTTGTGTGGTACAAAGATGCCTACATAGATGCACCATTCCCTTGTAGAGAATATATCTGATCGTTGCTCTATATTATGTAAATCTTTGTATTAAAATAATGGGTATCCCTTAGAGGGATGAACTTGTAACCGAGGATTCAAGATATCAATAAATAAAGCATCTTTATTTGTTTCTTATTTTTTGTGTTGCATGTGCTTTTAGTATTTTCATTTTGTGCAAGTGGTAGCATATACGATAAATCAATATTGCAAGTAGGGTAGTCGAGGTGCGTGCTTCCCGGGGTCACACAGATGGCAATCATGGTGGAACCCCCAATAGGTTTTTATTTTTAGATATTTTACAAATCATTCAAGCATGTTTTTATGTGCAGGATGATGCGTAGTCATTATACCATCATTAATTCTCAATGAATTTGTCAATCCAGGGCTGTGTACAAGGCTATCTACGAAATAAGAAGTGAAACAACTATAACTTAGGTCAATCTTAGAGAAACAGGTCTTATTGGTGGAACTGGTTGTGTGGGGGGTTTTAGGACATTCCTATCTCTAATTGCATAAATTAAACCTTAATCTAATTGTAGAAATGGAAACTAATCATTAACTATAGAAATGAAATCTTGATTTACAATTATAGAATGAGACCTAATTATGTTGCAAAAATAACAGTTACAAAATTGAAAGTCTGATTCTAATTGCAGAAAGGAAATCTATTTACTTTTGCAGCAATGGAAATCTAACTATAGAATTGAAAATATAACCCTGTCAAGACTCTGTAACAGAAGGTTATCAATCTTTTGTGCAGGGGTTGACAGCAAAACACAAAATACAAGAAATTACAAAAAATAGCAAATTTTGGAAATAATAGTCTAAAATAAAATGGAAGCTCTGCTGAAAGTAAAGATTACAGCTAAAACATTAAGCACAAGATTAATCTAAGCATAAATAAACTAATACTACATATATTGTCAGTTGTTTACAAGCAATTGAAATAACAAGTTCTACAACTCATTCTACTACAGCAAAATCAGAATAAAAACCTGCTGTTAGTCCTCCTCCTAGGTCTGGAAGTGGCCAGCCTCCTTGTCCAGAAGAAGGTATGAGTCTCTCTCTCTAGATATTAATCACACTCATTTACAAGCAATATGAAATAGAACTTCTAGCCTCCTTATCCAAAAGAAGGTATGAGTCTCTCTCTCTAGATATTAATCACACTCATTTACAAGCAATATGAAATAGAACTGGTGCACTTTATTGATTAAAGAACATGATTACAATAATTCTGCTAAAAACCTGTTACAGGACTGTAACAGTCAAATTCTACTTATTTTATCTACTTTCTGCTTTCTCCTAACTTCCTCACTCTTTTCTCACTACTTACTACCTACTAGTCTCAACCTGAACGGGATCAATATTTGTAATTGTCCTATGATCTAATTACAAACTGTGGATATTTCAAAAGATCTAATCCTACTATGTTGCAAAAAATTCTGGGTTTATTCTTTGATCTTTCCATTAATGATGGCTTTGGTTGGCAATGATGGCAAAGACAGATGGAAGATATTTTCCTTTACCTTTTCTGACCTTTATTTCCCTTTTTCCAGCTTCAAAAATTGGTCAACAAATCAAAGCACATTCTATTTTCATTTCGGAGATAAGTGGCTTCATTTCGAAGATAATGCAATTCTCATTTCGAAGATCGCTCATTTCGAAGATACTGCAATTCTCATTCCAAAGATACTGCAATTATCATTCTGAAGATCCGCTCATTCCAAAGATAATGCATTCTTCATTTTGAAGATCCGCTCATTTCGAAGACGCTGTGTTCTCTCATTCCGAAGATATCTGTTCATTCCGAAGATACTTCGGAATGAACAAATGTGTGCTTTTCCAATGATTTCTTTTGCATCTCTCGGGTGGGTTATCTCCTAAGATCAAATTCCAATGGTCTTCATCTCTTTCCACATGTGAATTCCATGCCTTGCTATTTATGGACAACTGGCTAGAATTTACATGGGAAAGACCATTTTTTGCTGCACAACAACAGTTTTCTTGCACTATTGCCAAATTTAGGTGAAATAAATGCTTGAGACAAATCAAAACATGATTAGTGAAATGCTGCTATTATTCTAAGCATATCCCATTTTAGCAAGTCATAGCAAAAAGAACACAAAACTATGCAAAAAGCTATAAAAATCAACATATAATATTCCAAATATATTGATCATGCAAAATGGTTAATATACAACATATTGAATCAACTTAACTAACATATCAGATAAAACATAAGAGTTTATAGGCAATTTTAGTGTTCAAAACATGTTATGATTGAGGCATTTCTAGGCCTCATCATTTTCCCCCAACTTATATTAATGCATGCCCTCATGCATTTTGTTGGGCTATGGAATCACATATGTCCATGTTTAGATTCCATGACCTGTAGAATAATTTATTGCCTATATAATACCCCCTATTTTCTTGAATGTTTTTGAGCCAGTCTTCAAACTGTTCATCAGGTTGGGCATCTTCCTCAAAGTAGAATGGAACTAGAGTAATGATGGTTGGAGGCCTAAACCTAAGACCTATCCAGTTATGTTGCATGATTTCAATCAGCTGGATTACACCTTATGCTCTTCTTTTGGACCATTCTAAGTTGATGGGGGAGATGGGTTCTCTTTTTCACAAAGACATGGAAAGTTCAGCCCATCTGTTTCTGCACATTGATAATGCTGGGAAAAAAATTATGATCACAAAAAAATTTGAATCTGGCCACACAGTCCCTTAAGTTGTTCAAGTACATCCTCTTTACATCATCCATGTTCATCATTGAGAAGTGTTGTCTGGTGATAACTGGGTGGTTTGGCTGGATTGCTCTGACTAACAATTAAGCCCTTATTTCAATCTCTTTATTCTATTTTTTCTCTTGATCCCAGTAAAGTTGATTCTGCAAAGTAGACATAAATGCTCTCAGCTGAACATCTCTAATGTAGATTTGAGGATGAAACTCTACTTCCTCTGGAATGAAGAAGTTGTGCAAAAACAGTTCACATAGGATATTTTTCTGTTCTATGGGGCTGTCAAAATATGCCTCTAAGAAATCTGCAGTTGTGTCCAATTTATATGGGAGGTTTGAACTAATCCTCATGACCTGCCATCTGAGGTATTTATCCTTCAAAATAAGGCTATAAAATCTGGTTGGTCGTCTAAATTGAACTAAAAATTCAACAATTTGGCATAAGTCAGACACCTTTTCTTTTAATGCTTGGTTTTTTGTTTCTTTTGCCTCTAGCTGTTTCCTTTCCAATTTGAATTTCTCAGTCTTAGTGGCAAGATGCTCATATCTAATCATCCAATTGGCTATGTCTGCATTATATTGCTCTAGAGACACAGTATTAGGTGGTTTGACTATAGGGGGGATCCTAGGTAGCAGATCTACCTGAACTCCTTTTTCTGCCACTTCTACTGGTTGATTATCTACCAATAATTTTACCTGTACTCCCTTATTTGCTATTTCTATTAGGTTGTCATCAGATAGTAATTCTACTTGTACCCCATTATCTTTTGAAAGTATAACGGTTTGAAATACAGGGACCTCAATAGGAGTACTTACTTAAACATTTTCTTGCTACTGGGACTGTTCCTATGTTGGTGGCTCATCTCTAGTATTTTTTGTTATGCTCTTTGCCATTTCTGAAGCATCTTCAGAATGAGAAGGCAATTCTTCAGAATGAACACCCATGTCTGTCTCAACAGAGTCATCTACCTTTGATAAACCTAGAAGAAATTGAGCCAAATTGTCTTCATCAATGGATACAGTTGGCTATTTTTCAAAATGTGACAACATTCTTCTTAATGTTGCCCCTTCCTATTGTAACTCTGCAATTTTTCTTTCTTGTATCTCAATGATGCTTTCTTTCTCCTCAATCCACTTGGTTTGTGTTCTGACAACACTTCTTGCTGCCCTCAGTTGCTCTGTCATGTCTTCCACTTCTATTTTTGCCTTAGAATATGATGCAGATAGATCAGCTACAGTTGGTTGTTCAACCATTATCTCTTCTTCTGCAACAATTTTCTCTTGTTCAACAGGTTCTATGAAACTGCTTATAATTGTATCCACCATATCTGTAGCTTGTTGAACTGTAGCCTCCTCCAAATTATCCTACCCAATTTTTGCCTCAGCTATCTGTTCAGGGAATTCTAGAAAAATTTTAGAGGCTAGTTGTATTTTTGTGACATCTGGGCTGCTTTGTCCTTCTTCTTCCTCCATAACCTATTCTGTTGTTTCTTTCAAATGGATTCTGGTGGACCTCCTAGTTCTAGATGCAAACTTCTTATTTTTGCTCTATTTCTTGGTGTCAGCAGGGGTTGTGGGGACAGTTTCAGATGCCTCTATTTCCTTTGTTATTTCCTATTCTGTCAAATCCGTAGTCACTCCAAAAAAATGAACCTTATTTTATTTTTCTATTCTGCTGCCAGTTCCAGATCCTCTTTTTCTTTGTTTCTTGGTTCATGAAGTTGAGGGTTCAGGAGCAAGGTTTTATGTTGCTGCTGCTAGGTGTGGTTTTGTAACAGCTTCTATGGCAATTTATGTTTCATCTTCTGTAGCAACTTTTGTAGTAGTTGTTTCTTCTTCTATAGCAATCTCAGTAGCATCTGGTTATTCTTCTTCCTCATCTTTATCCCTAAAAATGACATCATTTAGGGTAGAGTAAAACCTATCAAAACTCCTAGGGTTTCCTCTAAAATGGTGTTGGCAAATTAATTTGATGAGGCCATGATGGCGAAGGCTTCCTTTACCCTCCTGATATCTCTTTGCCATGTTTTTTAATTCTTGATACAGATACAGGGGAATATTTACCCTAACTTCTTGTTGTTGCTCACCATGTCTGAGATGGTTCAAAATTCGTAGATGATGCCCTAACAACAGCACATACTATCCTTCACAAGTTAGGAATTTAATTACCCAGGTGGCTACTTCATCCCAAGGTTCCTGTAGGCTGGCCCTTTTTAACCCTTTGCATGTGTTGTTATGGGTTAAATACTCTGGCTCTCTATCATTTTCTTCTACAAATTGATTAACTACATTTGCCAATGTATTCTTTCCAGATCTAGAAATTGAAATCCCTTCTAATGGCAGCTCAATGAATCTGACTTAAAATTTTAGGGGTTACCTCAATAGTCATGTCATTAACATGTGCTCGGTTGTTTTTGAATGTATGGGTGAACATGCCAGCCAAATATTTAGAGGACCCATTAAAATTATCTAGAAATGGCATAAGCCCTCCATCTTCAAAAATTTGTAGGACTGTCAAATTTTCTCGGAGGTAGGTGGTATCTGTTGGTTCCATTCTGATCTTTTGCCCCATCTTTTCTATTTAAAAATCGTTCACTACTGTTGCTATTCCTCTGTTGGATCTCTGGTTTTTTTATGTTGCAGATTTGCAAGGTTTAGTTCAAAATCTCTCTCGTCCTCTTCTTCAAAATGAACTATAACCTGAGCATTGTACTTCACAAACATGTCTTCAAAAAGAAATGTGGCATGCATTTCTACTGTTGCATCGAACACCTGTCCATCAATGATTGCATGGATGTCCTTGCCGTCAGATCCACCTCATTCGATTTTAATTTTTATGTTTAGTCCATATATTCTCATGTGCAAAATAAACCATGTCTTCCTTGATTCTAGTACCATGCAAAATAAACCATATCCTTGCTGACACGTGTTCCTTTTTATCGTATGCAGCTAAAAGAATTTGATTTTGTCGTACCTTGTCTTTCTTGGATGCCACGTGGAAATGCTCTTTTCAAAGATTATAATTTAATTGCAAAAAACTTCATTCCAAAGATTATAATTTCATTTCGAAGATAGGCCTTCATTCCGAAGACAAGTCTTCTTTGCAAATTTAAATCTTCATTTCGAAGATTAATCCTCATTTCGAAGATCAATCCTCATTTCGAAGATCAGGTTGTATTGCGAAGGTAAATCGTCATTCCGAAGACAGATCTTCATTCCGAAGATAGATCCTCATTCCGAAGATGATGCAACAAGTCGTCATTCCGAAGACAAAGTTTCATTTCGAAGACAAATTGTCATTTCGAAGACAAAGCTTCTTTCTGAAGACAAAGTGCAACATTCATTCTGCTGTCATTCTGAAGACAATTTTAATCCGAAGATAATATAGCAGGCACTGTGTTTGGCATTCTTGTTTCGAAGATTAGGCAGAAATCAATATTTTCATTTTCAAAACATGTTTTAAGTATGCCAACTCTTATAGATACCTTTTATGCTAATGGTTAATTGTCATATACTATACACCAATCATTTTACAATGAAGAAATGTACGAAATATATACCTGATAAAAATAGTTAATGCCAGTTTTGAAGAATGACTGCCTTTGTTGATGTTCTGCTAAGATTTTCTGCAACATTTCAAAACAAGTGCACTTGGTGAATTTGTACAATGATGGTTCAGAAATTTCTCAAGGTTATACATGCCAGAAAACTGGTTTTCATGCACACCAACCCAGTAATGCCTTAGAAAAGGTTTTCATTGCTGAGTTATTCATTTTTTTTTTCTTGATTCTGACTATGCCCATGAAGGAATTTCATGATTTCCCCTAAAACCATGCCCATGAAGGAATTCATACTCAGAATTTATTCATCTTTTTGTTTTCTATTTTTTTTATTTTTTTTGTATTTTTTTGTATTTTTTCTTGAAATCCATGATCATGCTGATTGTTTTGAAGTGGAAGAGGAAATTTCTTCCACCTGTTGTGTATCCAAACTATCAAGTTGTTGCAAGAATTCCTCTTTAGTTAGAGGTGTATGGTACACCCTAAGGCGATGTCCATTTACTACCAACTTTCTTTGTGATCCATCAATAGGAGATAGATGAGCTGCTCCATTATCAAATACCTCTTCAAGCTGGTAAGGTCCAAGCCATCTAGTTCTCAGCTTTCCAGGGAAGTCCTCATAGCGAGAATCAAACAGTAAAGCCCAATATCCTTGTTGAAGTTTCCTCTACTAAATGTGACTGTCATGCCACAGCTTCCTTTGCTCCTGAATTACCTCAGTTTGGTGTAGAGCATCCAATCTAAGTTCATCCAATGCATTCAGCTACAGAATCTTGTCTGTCTATGCCTACGACAATTTAATTCCAATTTCCAGTGTTGTGTGCAATGTTAGTAGCTCAAATTCAATAGGTAAGAGAGGCTTTTTACCAAATACTAGTTCATAAGGTATGAATTCTTTGTAGTCCCAAGAAAAAGCATGAACATGCTTCTGCAAGACAACTATCAATTTTCCTTCCTCTTCCCTAGTAAGTTGGCTATAAATGTTCAAAAATTTGCCTGGCTGGACTTCTATTTGTTTTGTATTTAGAAGGACTGAATTCACTCCTTCATACCTAGTGATTAGGGGATTAAGAGGACATTGCTGAGATGGGAGAAGAGAAGTAGTTTCTATTTTATTGCTGCTTGAGGGAAGCATATCTTGTATGGAACAGTGAGAAGGAAAAATCAGATGATGGTGCCATCCATGTGGTAGTGAAACAGAGTTTCCCTGTGATAGTATAGATGGTTCATCTTCAGATTTTTTATTCTCCTCATTACTTAACAATTGTTGGATATTTGTTGCTTCCCCTTCTAAACCTTGTTCATGTAGAACATTCATCAGGATTGTTTCATTTTCTAAATTTTTTGTGTCACTGAGGTCTTCTGTGTGTTCTCTTACTACTAAGGTAGCTAGTGTAGAAATGACCTCTTCTGGTTCTTCATCTGAGTCAGAAAACCATAACTGACCTAAAAATTTGCTAGATGGTTTTGCAGGAGGATATAAAGAAATCTATTTCAGATCAATACCATTTGAAATAGTCATATTTCTAGATCTGCAGTCTATGAAGGCTGCTACAGTTGCAAGCCAAGGTCTTCCCAAAATAATGGGATATCCATGTGCTGAATTTCTTGGTTGTAAAACCAAAAAATCTGCAAGGAATTCCCAAGAAGAAACTTCTATAGGGACATCTTCAATGATACCTTCAGGTTTTGCAACTGACCTATCAGCCATTTCTAAAACTGTAAATGTGGGGCTGAGATGTTTGAGCTGTAATTATTTCATTGTATCCTTGGTCATGACATTTATTGCAGCTCCTAGATCTACTAAAACATTTGATATTGGTACTTGAACCTATGGTAACTATGATAACTGGACTTCTTGGGTCACTATACTTTGGAGGTACTAGTTTTCTAGATAAGAGATCAGCTATCTTTCCTTCAACCTGCACAGTCTTGGGAAATGCTTTCTTTTTTCTTCCTGTTCTTTTAATGCACAAATTTTGGATAGTACTATTAATCTCTGGTATTTCCTTAATGGCTTGCAATAAGGGCAATGATATAGTTAACTTTTTGAGTTCTTTGACCAGTTTTGACTCAGAATTTTTTGGTATTGCATTGAATCTTTCAGGATATGGAATTATCCTTGGTAATTGTTCTACCTGTGGTTTTGTCTCTTTCTCTATTATTGGTTGAATTTTCTCTAGTTCCAATTTTTGCTCTTCATTTTCTTTGATTTCATTTGAAACTAGTTCAGGTACAACTTTTCTTGAACGAAGTTGGATGTTACTACAATCAAGAACATTAATTTCAACATTTTCTTCAGCTTCAGCCACATAGACAGGAGGTGTCTGTCTCATGTTGTTTGGATTAGTGACTGGTTGAGCTAGCAGTTGAGGTTGTTTCACTTGTTGTGTTTGTTGTGGTTGGTTTTGTTTATCTTGAAAGTTTTGAGTAGGTGCAGGCAGCAAATGCTGAGTTTGACCTTGATTCCTTTGCTGCCTTGGATAGGACTGGTATTGTTGACTCCACTGTGGTTGGTTTTGCATCCAATGTGGATTAGTCTGATTTTGATTCTAGGCTAGATTGTTTTGATTCCAAGATGGGTTGTTTTGATTCCATGAGGGGTTGTTTTGATTCTGATTCCAGGTTGGGTTACTCCAATTTGCTTGTGGCCATTCTTGGGAATTTGTCCATTGAGGATAATTCCAAGGACGTTGGGGTGGTTCTGATTGTCCCCAAGGCATAGTACCAGGATTATGCCCCCAATTTGTAGAAAAATGAGGGGGATTTTGGTATTGAGAGAAATTTCCCCTTTGTTTTGGTCCAATATAGTTGAGTTCCTCAGTCTGATTTTCTAACACAGTTTTGAGTTGTGGTAGCAGGTGGCATTGATCATTTGAATGCCTTTTTAAACAGATACTACAAATGGCTGAGATAGATGTTTTATTCAAAGGACATTCCTGCAAAGCATGTTTATTTCTACATCTTGGGCAATAAATTGCCAAAGGTTCTATGTTTTTTGCTTTTGCAAACATTTCCCCCAAAGTAGTGTTTAGGTGCACTAGAATATCAGTTTTGAAGTTTGCAAGTTCCTCTATCAGGTCCTTCACATCAGTGCCATTTGTATGGCTTTTTCTTCTTCTCTGCTTAGTGCGAGAGTAATTCCTATAGAGATCCACAATTTCATCATTATTGAGAGTGGTTACATCCCCTTTTCCCATCAAATCCAGAACTTCTCTGGATTCATCTTGCAATCCTCTCAAAAAGATGGTTTTACATAATTCTGGTTCTACAAGTCCACATCTCCTTTGAACAAAGGAGAACCTATCAAGATAATCTTCCAATGTTTCATCATCTTCTTGCTTAATTCTAAATAACTCATCTTTTCTATTCCTTACACGACAATACTCCTGATATTTATCTAAAAACACAGTTTCCATTTGATCCCAGGTTCTTATGGAATTTGGCTCTAAGCTCATGAACCAGCGTAATGCTGCATCCTTGAGTGTTGAGGGAAAAACCTTAAGTTTTTTATTGTCATTTATATAATCATAGGTCTGACACACTACCTTGAATTCAAACAAAAACTGATCAGGATCTTCAGATACAACACCTCGAAAGGTTGGAAGTACTGAAGGTGAAATGGTTTTCATGGAAGAGTTTTGTGTTGGATTCAGACGGATAGGATATTCAAATGTTCTGGAAGGTTGGGGCATATCCTGATCATCTCCTTCATTATGGACATAGCCATGTTGGCCATCTATATTGCCTCTATTCTGCCATAGTTTCCTATTTCCTAGGAGAAGTTAAAGCTTTCCAAATTGTTCTCTCAAGAGGTCCAAGCTTCTCTGTTGATGATGAGTCTAATGAATTTTCTTCCTTAGGATATTCTGATGATGATAAAATTGGTGATTTTCCTTTCTCAAAATGTTCTAATGATGGTGAGACTGGTGATTTTTCTATCAATATTTCTGGTAGTTCAAACACAGGTGATTCACCCCTTAGGCATGAAGATCTCCTTAATGGAACAAGCCAGGGATCCTTTGGGGTAGTTCTACCTTTTTCATCCCTAGACTTATTCATTCATGTTTACTCTTGAATGACATAAATTAAGTCAATAGTTGTTACCTTCCTCAGCTATTGTATTCAGATTTTAACCTGAATTTTCATAGCTTAGTCTGATTATGACTATTGGACTATTTATTTTCTTTTGGCAACACTATTCCTTGGAAACAACACCAAAATGATGCGTAGTAATTATACCATCATTAATTCTCAATGAATTTTTCAATCCAGGGCTATGTACAAGGCTATCTATGGAAGAAGAAGTGAAACAACTATAACTTAGGTCAATCTAGAGCAACAAGTCTTATTGGTGGAACTAGTTGTGTGGGGGGTTTTAGGACATTCCTATCTCTAATTGCATAAATTAAACCTTAATCTAATTATAGAAATGGAAACTAATCATTAACTATAGAAATGAAATCCTGATTTACAATTGTAGAATGAGACCTAATTATGTTGTAGAAATAACAGTTGCAGAATTGAAAGTTTGATTCTAATTGCAGAAAGGAAATCTATTTACTTTTGTAGCAATGGAAATCTAATTATAGCATTGAAAATAAAACCCTGTCAAGACTCTGTAATAGAAGGTTGTCAATCTTCTATGTAGGGGTTGACAACAAAACACAAAATGCAAGAAATTACAAAAAATAGCAAATTTTGGAAATAACAGTCTGAAATAAAATGGAAGCTTTGTTGAAAGTAAATATTACATCTAAAACATTAAGCACAAGATTAATCTAAGAATAAATAAACTAAGACTGCAGATATTGTCAGCTATTTACAAGCAATTGAAATAACAAGTTCTACAACTCATTTTGCTACAGCAAAATTAGAATAAAAACCTGTTGTTAGTCCTCCTCCTAGGTCTGGAAGTGGCCAGCCTCCTTATCTAGAAGAAGGTATGAGTCTCTCTCTCTCTAGATCTTAATCACACTCATTTACAAGCAATATGAAATAGAACTGGTGCACTTTATTGATTAAAGAACATGATTACAATAATTCTGCTGAAAACCTATTACAGGACTATAACAGTCAAATTCTACTTATTTTCTCTACTTTCTGCTTTCTCCTAGCTTCCTTACTCTTTTATCACTACTTACTACCTACTAGGCTCAACCTGAATGGGAGCAATATTTATAGCTGTCCTATGATCTAATTACAAACTGTGGATATTTCAAAAGATCTAATCCTACTATGCTGCAACAAATTTTGGGTTTATTCTTTGATCTTTCCATTAATGATGGCTTTGGTCAGCAATGACGGCAAAGACAGATGGAAGATCTTTTCCTTTACCTTTTCTGACCTTTATTTCCCTTTTTCCAGCTTCAAAAATCGGTCAACAAGTCAAAGCACATTATGTTTTCATTTCGAAGATAAGTGGCTTCATTCCGAAGACAATGCAATTCTCATTTCGAAGATCGCTCATTTTGAAGATACTGCAATTCTCATTCCGAAGATACTGCAATTCTCATTCCGAAGATCCGCTCATTTCAAAGATAATGCATTCTTCATTCTGAAGATCCGCTCATTTCGAAGATGTTGTGTTCTCTCATTCTAAAGATATCTGTTCATTCAAGATACTTCGGAATGAACAAATGTGTGATCTTCCAATGATTTCTTTTGCATATCTCAGGTGGGTTATCTCCTAAGATCAAATTCCAATGGTCTTCATCTCTTTCCACATGTGAATTCCATGCCTTGCTATTTATGGACAGCTGGCTAGAATTTACATGGGAAAGACTAGTTTTTGCTGCACAGCAACAGTTTGCTTGCACTATTGCCAAATTTAGGTGAAATAAATGCTTGAGACAAATCAAAACATGATTAGTGAAATGCTGCTATTATTCTAAGCATATCCCATTTTATCAAGTCATACCAAAAAGAACACAAAACTATGCAAAAAGCTGTAAAAATCAGCATATAATATTCCAAATACATTGATCATGCAAAATGGTTAATATACAACATATTGAATCAACTTAACTAACATATCAGATAAAACATAAGAGTTTATAGGCAATTTTAGTGTTCAAAACATGTTATGATTGAGGCATTTCCAGGCCTCATCGGTAGCATATATGATAAATCAATATCGCAAGTAGGGTAGTTGAGGTGCGTGCTTCCCAGGGTCACACAGATGGCAATCATGGTGGAACCCCCACCAGGTTTTTATTTTTAGCCATTTTACAAATCATTCAAGCATGTTTTTATGTGCAGGATTGGCTGCTTTGGTCGACAGGGCCAAAATATCTCATCCGCTATAGCCTTTAGTGGCCAAAATCAACCGCTCTGGTCGAAATAAACCAACATCAGAGTGCAACAGAGGATAAAATATTCATCATTAGACAAGGAAGTGAGGTTGGTATAAATCCTTGATTCTTTGTAATTCTCTATATGTATTTATTTTCCAGAAAAAACAAGCAAAAGCATAGTCTAAGTAGGGAAAAGTGAGGAGAATAAAAAGAAAATTGCATTGTACATTTCTTAGATTTTTCTAGTTTCCTCTAGGCGCTTCTAGGAACAACGAGCCTCTGCTTGAAAGGTCTTCCCTAGTCTCCAGTGTGCTGGGCTTCTATGTGATTATGTATGCTTGCATGTGGCCCAATCAGTAGGTCATCCATTCACAGAGTAGTAGGTACATTGCATTAAAATCATCTAGAATAAATTAGATATGCATCTCTCTAAAAGAAAAATTTTCTTTTTAGGCATGTAGTGGTGTAAATAATTCATGTTGGTTGATGCATCGTTCTATATTTCCAAGTTTAAAAGGAACCCCGTATACTTGCATATTCCACAATAACACTGGTAAGGTTGGATTTTATCACCGACCCCCAATTCAGACTGATGACATTAAAATTCATCTCCTTCCACCGGCTTACCCCCTAGATATCCTTATAATAGAGAGCTCATTTTTAGTTGGCATGGGTCACTTGTGTTCAAACTGTCTCCCACTATTTCATAGTGAAATAGCTAGGTAAACCCTCCACTAGGATTTAAGCGATGTACCCTAGACTCTTTTGAGAAATCATGTTTGGCACTAGTGTTCCTAGTTTTCGCTTTGATTGAGTTCCCTCATTCTAAGTCCAAATACGAACAAGAAGTTAAGATCAACAACAAATTCAAACACACTAGACAATTTAGGGAACACACAAATCCTTAAAAGAGATAAACACTTGGCTTATTTTACTTGTGTAATTTGGAAACTAATCAAGAAGATAACGCATAATTAGAATGGTGAACACACAGAGCAACCACCCCCGATCAAACACAGAGAGGGTGACTAATGCTCCTCATACTAACAGTCACACTGGAATGGATCCTCCCACCCATAGTGTAGCCGAAAGAAGTTTGGCAAGTCTTAGGGGCGATAGTTCAACCCTTAGGGGAACTCCATGAGAAATCCTAGCAAGAGATACACATCCTGGTTAATCACCTCGTAGACATGAGAAATATGAATCTATAGTATTTTTTTTCTTTTTCTTTCTTTTGTTTTATTATAAAAATAGGGAAACCTGAATCTATAGTATGAGGAGTCCAAGAAGAATTAGATTTATATCCTTACCTTATTTGGATGTTCGATTTAAGTGGATCTATAATTGATCTATCAAATTTGCTAATTTGGACCTATAAACCTACAACTTGATAGAAAAAGCACTTGATACTAATAATTAGAAGCCACATATCCCATAAAAATGGCCTTAGGCTTCCTTTTAATCATTAGAGCGAATGGATCTTCTTGGTTCTTTCCCAACAATTATATATAAAAGGATGATAATAATTGGTGATTATAAATAAATCAAAATCTATATCCGAGTGATAAATGATACAACAATTAATAAAGCTAGTAAAACCAAATGGTTTCAACTATATCCTACTTGATCTAAAACAAATAAATTCCTAACTTAAAGTTAAATATTTTCCCCCATATTTATATTTATATGAATTTATTAGATCTGTACGAATTCATGATAATTAGACCTACGTATGGTTTGTTAGCATTTTAGAGGTCAAAAAAACATCAAAATCGGGCAAATTATATATCGTTGGAAAGCTCTTTTCAAGACCTATCCAAAGGTATAAAATTTATGAAAAGTAAAGGATCTAATAAGTTTTAGATTCAAGCAACGAAACCCTATCAAAATGGAGAGCCAAGCTACGCCCCTTTTGAGGAGTATTGGAGTGTCATCTAATGAGGCTAAAATCATGCACCGATTTTTAGATCCATCATTCCCAACTATCAATAATTGTAGGAGACACACAAGGCAAACCTTGAACATCAATTTCAACAAAGAGGATAGCACACAAATCCCTGAATCGCCAGGAGGAGAGATTCACATCACGATCGTTGTCTCAAATAGTGGCCTGCAGGCATATCTTAAGGCATAAGTGTTATTTCCTCTTATTGTTAGCTTAGCTTTATTACTGCTTAAGTTATGGCTTGATCATAGTTTAGATCTGGTTTTATTTATGATTTTATTTTATATTGTTGTAGCTTACCACACATTTATCATTTTGTTCATGTTCATATTTCATTATCATTATCATGAGTATTCAGGTCCACTAACAAAGGCCTCTTCTAGAGAGGTGGCCCATTCTACTGAGCATACTTTGTTGTTTTCATGAGTGCATGTACAGATATTCAGGACCATATTTAAGTAGGAGGAGCACAAAGATCCCTCCAATACCATATATGAATAAGGTAGCATCTGTAAGCCCCCAATATAGTTTCGTGTGCGGGACCAATAGGTCTGTGTAGATGCATCATTTCGTTACGGGGAATATATCCAATCGTTGCTCTATATTGTGTAAATATTTGTATCAAATTGATGGGTATCCCTTGGAGGGATGAAATTGTAACCGAGGATTCAAGATATCAATAAATAAAGCATATTTATTTATTTCTTATTTTTTGTGTTGCATGTGCTTTTAGTATTTTCATTTTGTGCAAGTGGTAGCATATACGATAAATCAATATTGTGAGTAGGGTAGCTAGGGTGTACGCTTCCCGGGGTCACACAGATGGCGATCAAGGTGGGACACCCATCAGGTTTTTATTTTTGGTCATTTTACTAATCATTCGAGCATGTTTTTTTTTGCAGGCTTGGCCGCTCTAGTCGACAGGGCCAGAAGATCTCATTCAATATAGCCTTCAGTGGCTAGAATTAGCTGCTCTGGTCGAAAGTGACCAACATCAGAGTGCAGCAAAGGACAAAATGTTCATCATTAGATGAGGAAGTGAGGTTGGTAAAAATATTTGATTCTCTGTATCTCTATCTACATTAATTTTCCAGAAATAGGAAGCAAAAATATAGTCTAAGTAGGGAAAAGTGAGGAGAATAAAAAGAAAATTGCATTGTACTTTTCTTAGATTTTTCTAGTTTCCTCTAGGTGCTACTAGGAATAGTGAGCCTCTTCTTGAAAGGTCTGCCCTAGTCTCCAACGTGTTGGGCTTCTATGTGATTATGTATGCTTGCATGTGGCCCAATCTGTAGGTCATCCATTCACAAATTAGTAGGTACATTGCATGAAAATCATCTAGAATAAATTAGATATGCATCTCTCTAAAAGTAAAATGTTCTTTTTAGGCATGTAGTTGTGTAAATAATTCATACCGGTTGATGCATAGTTATATATTTTCAAGTTTAAAAGGAACCCTATTCCACAATAATATTGGTAAGGTTGGATTTCATCACCGACCCTTAATTCAGACCGATGACATTGGAATTCATCTCCTTCCACTGGCTTGCCCCCTAGACTTCCTTAGATAGAATATAGAGTTGCTTTTTAGTTGGCATAGGTCACTTGTTTTCAAACTATCTCCAACTATTTCATAGTGAAAGAGCTAGGCAAACCCCCCATTGGGATTTAAGTGGTGTACCCTAGACTCTTTTAAGAAATCATGTTTGGCACTAGTGTTCATAGTTTCCACTTTGATTGAGTTCCCTCATTCTAATTCCAAACACAAACAAGAATTTAAGATCAACAACAAATCTAAACACACCAGACAGTTTAGGGAACACAAAAATCCTTAAAAGAGATAAACACTTGCTTATTTTGTTTACCTAATTTGAAAACTAATCAAGAAGATAACGCATAATCAAAATGGTGAACACATAGAGCAACCACCCTCGGTCCAACACTGAGAGAGATACTAATGCTTATCACACTAACAGTCACACTGGCATGGAGCCGCCCACCCGTAGTGTAGCCAAACAAAGTTCAACAAGTCTTAGGGGTGACAATTCAACCCTTGGGGGAACTCCACAAGAAACCCCAACAAGAGATACATATCTTGGTTACTCACTTCGTAGACATGAGGAGGCCTCAAAACCCTCTTCAACACAGAGGGATGAGGAGTCTTCATGGTGCCTCTCATCACATAGACAAGATGGGGTATCACAACCTCCCTCTTCACACCAACATATGGAGGCATTCTAACCTCTTTCGTCACACATGCATATGGAGGTTGCAAGACTTCTATCATTACACTAGCATGAGGAATCATCAAGACCATCGTCATCGCATAGGCATGCAGGGTTTACAAGACCCCAAGCTTTGCAATAAACGCATAGGATAGATCTTCCGACTAAGGGGTAAGATTATAGGGCTACACCCAGTCATAGACCTTAGACATCCTATAGCATCCCTGTAGATGGGAGGGTACCTTTAAATAATGAGCTCATTGGTGCCAATGGGACTCTATGGTATCATTTGTGGACAACCCGACAACTTGATGAGTTAGATCGAGTTCCCTCGAGACCAGCTCCTAGAATTATTTCTATCAAACATTCTACTTCAGGAATTTCACATAGTGTAGCCACTAGATACACCAATGAATTAAGAGAAGCTTCAAAGAAACCCCACAACACACACTACTTTATAGTATACTCAACCCTTAACGTAGTACACAGAGCAAGTCATCCTAGCAGATAGGGGTAGGCACACAATAGGAGTCTCCCTGAGAGGCCACTATATTAGAACTCCTCGTGTAGAGGTAGAAATACATGAACCCTCAATAGCAAGTCACTCTGACCACCTACGTACGTTGGAAGAAGAGCTACGCATTGAGCGGGAATGCATGGAGCATCTTGAGAAAGAAGAGCATAGGAAAATATGCATAGGAAAATGTGCCTATGCTTACAAGATCAAATCTCAAGAGAAGAAAGATAGGAGCATGAGGAGATAGCAATAAGGTTAGCTCGAATATATGCACACATAGCTAGTGATAGGTATCAATACGGAAGACGTACTGATTCTCCATAAGAGATAGGCACTAGGAAAAAATATGAGCACACCCACCATGCTCCACAACATCAACAATGTTAGGACCTCGAGAAAACACAATGCAATGAGGACCATACAAGGATGGAGGATCAAGAACAAACCTATCCTGAACCTCTAAACATGGCCATGGTAGATTAGTGTCAATGCCCAATTGAGGCAAACACCAGGCTACCTCCTTTAACACCGCAATAAAACCTTCAGGAACATGAGATCATTTCTTTGAAGTCATACCAAATGTTCACCAAAAGAGTCAAGTCTCTTGAGAAGGACACAAGTGGACAAAAACCAAATTTAAACAAGATACACAACCATCCTCTCTGCCCATCAGTCCCAAGTCCCGCATATCCTAGGCAATTTGATATGCCTAGATTGGATAATTTTAAAGGATAGGGGGACACGCAAGAACACATAACAAACTTCATGAATGCATGCTTCCACCTTAACAAAAATGATGCCCTAATGCTGAGAACATTCATCATGATATTCAGGTATGGCAACACAATGGTTCAACCGTTTTCCCAAGCATAGCATCACCAATTTTGAGTAGCTAGTGAATGCGTTCCTAGAATGGTTCTCCTTTGGAGCAAAGAAGAAAGTGAACCTATCTGATCTAGCCAATTTGAAACAATACGATGATGAGCCAGTGATGGACTATAGGGACAGGTGGAGAAAAATCATGGCAAAACTATCATTCTCCATCCCCACAAAGGAACTTGTATGGATGTTCATAAAGAGTTGTGCAAAACACATTTCCCTGCTCTTGCAGTTGCAACAATATGAATCATTCAAAGAAGCCTTGGCTCAATCCAAGCTTATTGAAGACATTAAGGTCGATGAGGGAGACCTTAAGCTCTATAACAAGAAATAATGGAGCAAGAACAATCAGAATAACAAAAACAAGTAGAAGCAGGTCAAGCCTGCTCAAGTTAATCAAATTGTGTTAGCTGCACTAAAGGAGGGGAATGAATAACAACCCTAGAATTACCAAGCTCACCCTCTGCCAACCAACTATAACCCTAAGAAAAATCAGGGATAGAACAAGAAATGGCGGCCACCTCGCTACTACACGCCTCTGAATGAATCAATGCAGTCAGTGTTTAATCAGTTAAATGAGGCATAGAGGATAAGGTTTCCTAACATACAACTTTTGGATCCTAATCATCCCAAGCCAAGGGGATACAAAGAAGAGTAATACTGACCATACCATAGGACATAAGGGCATGACATTGAAAATTGCATCGGATTCAATAATGTTGTGCAAAACATGATCGAGAAGGGAGAGCTAAAAGTTTACAACCTGCTAGCTCTCGATAACAGAGATATGGGTATATACCAAAATCTGTCGCACAATCATGAGGTCCCTAGAGATCAAGGTCCCCAAGTTAACCAGGTCTAGGTCGAGCCACCCATTTAGGGGTGCATCAAAATGGTCGAGTTGGTTAATGTGGCAACCAGAAGTTAGAGATATGGGTAGCCATAGCCTCCAGTAACTCCCATCAATATCCCAGTTGCACCTCGATAGAGACAAGTGCATGACAACCCTCTTGGTCCATCGGTGAGACCTGTGGTGACTATTCAAAGTATACTAGAACAAAATCTACAAATGACTCTAGCTAAGTTATCCATCTATGAGCTCATACAATAGTCCCCTAGGCACAGGGAAACTTTAATGGAGATTTTGAGATCAATCGAGCTCCAGCCCCAAAACCTGGATGCATTCACACATTTTGTGGGGTAAGTGCAATAATTCCAAGAGCCCGTGATTCATTTTTATGATCACAAAATTAAAGTAGTCCCTAATACCTCAACAAACCTATCTCTGCACATTATTGCATCAATCAATGATATTCCATTCAAGTGGGTCCTGATCGATATGGGCTCATCGATCAACATCATCACCATCAAGGCTATAGGGCACTTGAAGATACCTAAGTCCAACATTGTCTTGACTTCCTACACACTCAGGGATTTCAACGATACGCTATGCTCCACCATGGATATGGTCATTCTGTAGATAAAATTAGGACATAAGACCATCCCCATGATGTGTCATGTGCTAGAAGGGGCGATGTAATATAACATCCTTCTGGGACATCCCTTTATCAAAGACATGCAATGTGTGCCCTCAATCCTTCACCAATGCATAAAGTATGTGCATAAGGGAGAATTCCACATGGTTCCATCCGATGAAGAGCCATTCAAGTGCGTGCATCAAGTCGATTTGTTGGGATATTTTGTCCTTTTAGCAACACACTTGTACATAAGGCCTTCATCCCCAACCACACAACCAAGTAGCAAAAGCAGATCAGTGCGATATGACCCCTCCATGTCAGCACCACCACCTACATCTAAAGCTACTGGTACTTCTAAAAATCCTTCTATAGATGAGACAAAGGACAAACATGAAGAATGTATAATAATACAATAAAAAAAATTAGAGTAACTATTATCTTCTTATTATTTGGAATAATTTTGGTAGAGTTTCAGTACTCTGTTACAATCTCCTCACAGGCTCTGGAAGAGCTCACACACATGCTACAATGCAATATTCTTCTTCATAAAATAAAACTCTAAAATTGCCTTAAGAAAAAAAAAAATCAAACCTTAACCCTAACAAATCACATCCGTCGGATCTACATCGACGATGTTTATTACATGTCTTAGTATTTTGGCTATAATTTTTGACTCGAGTGTCTATTTGAGCCCGTTTTTTTATAGATTGCATAGATTTTGAAGCTCTACGATTTGGTTTTGTCTTATTTATGTCTCCTTTGATAGGAGACACTTTCCAAGGCTGAAAATATCATCTAACAACTCAAATTTGTGTTTTAATGTATGGTTGGACAAATTTCCAGCATTCTCCCCTTGCTGGTAAGGGGACTGACTATCAAGTCCCTTAGTAGAAAAAACTAATGTTTTACTACTAGCTTCATAAAAATTTTGTAGAGCTAAAAGCACAACACTAAATAGCAATAGAAAGCAAACAAATCTGATAAGACAAATGTAATTTCATAAGAAATATTATTATTAAATAACAGGGGGGAGCTGAAAAACTCCTTTGTACAATTAATTATGCCTTGATAGAAATATTATGATATAGTGAATACAGTTTGCTAGGGTTCTTCGAAACCCTAGCTACAATAAAAAAGTATATTCAATGTGCTTTGCTCCCAATATAATGAGTGGGCTTCAGGTATCCAATTTCGGGCCACTCCAGCTTCAGCAGTTGTCCAACAATAGATAGAACCTGTAGATCTGCATATACACAAATAGAAAGAGAGATTAGTAATACCTGTGAGGGCTCCACAGTGTGAGACCCTTAGATATCAGTAAACCCTAGCTATCAATAAATCAAATGGCATATGAAAATCTACAGATCATGCAATAAAATAACAACTAAGAGGATTTACCTTGCTTACAATGATGATGCTTCGTTGTAGATCCGTTGGTGTGATATCTTGACCATAGTAGCAGATGTGATGCAGCAAGTCAGTAGTGCATTGATGATGATGGTAGGCTCCAATGGGTGCTTCATAGGATATGGGATGAGCTCAGTAGGCTCTGGGGTAAGCATGCAGAATAGGATAGGCTCTAGTGTGCACCTGACAGGCTCTGCAGTGAGCTTGGCAGGCTCTAGAGAGCACCTGTAGGTGAGGGTTAAATCTATAGAAGTAGATCATAGGGATGTGAAGGATACGGTGGATGGGGGATAATGACGACAATGGGGGATGGATGTGGAGGTGGCTGGAATGGTGAAGTCCTATGGCAAGCTAGGGTTTTGGATCTTCAGGGCTCTATAACCTTATGCTTCACAGGGGCTTCTTTCACTGATTTCTCTATGTGTGAATATCTTCCAGGGCATTCCAGGGTTTGAGCATTTGCAAATGCCTTTACTTATAATCCAACCTAGGGTTTTCTTAGGGTTTTAGCCTTACACTTTTAATCATGTGGCTAAGATTAAATCAGATCCTAAGGCTGAGATTGTATTTTAGATGTGGCATGGATTAATGAAGATGGACGGTGGAGATTAGATTGGATCGGACGATTGTGGTTAATTGGGTTTATAAATACATATTTTATAATAAATATATTATAATATAATATAAAATATTATATTAAATATAAAATAATATTAAAATAAGCCCAATTGGGTTAGGAAATGGCGGGAAAGGGCTAAAGTGGGCCTTTTGAAGGCGAGAAGGACTAAAAGTGGCTAAATGGATGGTGGGAAAGGTGTATGGTGGACAAGTGGGTGGTGGGATGGTTAGGATGGAGGATTAATGGCTGCAATTTGGTGTCTACAGATGCCCCTTTTTGTACCATGTTGTGTGAAACACAATATGGTGCAAAAATACGAGACACCTGCATGGGATATGGGCACATAAGTAGCTTCTCTCTATTGTTGGATTTGAGCACTGATGTTGAAGACAAAAGAATAAATAATTTTTGGAATTTTCATAGCTTACCCCCTCAATTGGCGAATGAGAAGATGTATCTCACAAGCCAATTGAAAATGAATTTGTGCAAGTGATGAATGATGTGGTGAACTTGTGTAATTGATGAATGAATGGTGTGAAATACAATGTGATTGTGGATGATATGAATGATGTAAAATGTGATACCATTTTTGCCCCAATGGTGGAAAGGGGGTTGGTGTACAATACCATGTGATTGTGGATGATATGAATGATGTGAAATGTGATACCATTTTTACCCCAATGGTGGAAAGGGGGTTTTATCCAATGTCATGATCATGTGAGATGTATCCCATTGTGGGAAATCATAATCAAATTGTGGTTGCCCCAAATTTTGGGATGATTCGATGTTGTTGAATAAGATGTCATAGTGGCGTCATTGAGTATGCAAGGTATGAAGATGCATGATGACTAAGTCAACGTAGGGGTGGGGTAGTGATTGTGGAAAATTCTTCACCAATTCCACAATGGAACCAATCAACCTACCAATATAGCCTGTATTGTGATTGTTGTCGAATGAATGAGTGTTTG
The DNA here is from genome assembly GCA_028583015.1 of Wollemia nobilis. Classification (NCBI taxonomy): domain Eukaryota; kingdom Viridiplantae; phylum Streptophyta; class Pinopsida; order Araucariales; family Araucariaceae; genus Wollemia; species Wollemia nobilis. The sequence goes on from JAQPPZ010017052.1 coordinate 12,450,064, forward strand.
TGATTTTGATTATCCATGTTTTCGTGCCCCATGGAAAAGGGCATCAATGACTGCCTTTGAGCAAATTGTTCTTGGCAAGGTTGCACTCAAAATGTGAGGTGCCAAATGTGATTGTGATATTTGATCAATGAGATAATTGATGATGATCATGGTGAAGTGTCCTTATGGTGGTTTGTTCATCTTACCGAATTACATGGATGCAAATCGCTGCAATCACCAAGGAGATAGAATAGACCACTAGATACGAGGTTCGCTTGAATGAACTGGACAAATGGTGGATGAAATGATTGATGGATTGAAATATGGTGACATGAAGATATGGTGATGAAAAATGTGTTGATGGATGCAATGTATGTGGATTCAATGATGGATTTTATTTTTGCCCCAATAGATGAAGGGATTTTTGCAATTTGGAAATGTGATGAAATGTATCTGTTCTTGCCCTAACAGATGAAGGGGTTTTTGAAATGAAATTATTTGTGTCTATTCATTGCCCTTAATAGATAAAGGGGTTTTTGATGATGTAAGTGTCCTTATGGTGATCTATCCATCCTACTGGATTGCATGGATAACCAGTCATTACAACCGCTAGGTAAAATAGGGTAAACCACTAAATACAAGGCTCACTTGTACTTGTGTCTATTCTTTGCCCTTAATAGATAAAGGGGTTTTTGATGATTAAAAAAATGAAAAGTGTATGTTCATTGCCCTTAACAGATAAAGGGATTTTTGATGATGAAAAAAATGAAAAAGTGTTTGTTCATTGCCCTTAATAGATAAAGGGGTTTTGAAATGAAATGATTTGTGTATGTTCATTGCCCTTAACAGATAAAGGGGTTTTTGATGATGAATGATGGTGTGAATGCAAGGCAAAGGGTGCAACATTTGACAAAAGGACGCAACCTTTTGAACCTAGAAATTGATGTGGATGATGTGAATGCAAGGCAAAGGGTGCAACCTTTGACAAAAGGACACAACCTTTTGAACCTAGCCATTGAATTTGTTGATGATGTGATGTGATTGAATGATTGAATTGTATATTGAATTGGGGGGAAGGTGTGATATCTTGAGCACCCCCAAGTTTTGATGTTATTTGCTTGGTTGGGGGAAAGGTGTGAAACCTTGAACACCCCCAAGTTTGTGATGATGTTTGCACTTTCTAGCGATCTCTTCATATGCGAGTTATATATATACATACATGGCTTTTTATTTTTGTGCTTTTAAGTGAATGCGTTTGTGGAATGCATGCATGTCTTATTGATGATTAATGCAAGATAAATCATGATGTGTATGCATAATGCTTATATGGATGATTAATGCAGGTGAAATGACATGTATATGAATGGTGTTTATATGGATGATTAATGCAAGCTAAATGACATGTGTTATGGATGATTAATGCAAGTAAATGTATAATGAATCTAAACTATATGAGAGGAATGCATGGTGTTCGAATGATCTTTTATAGTTCAGAAATTTTATTGGCCATTTTTGTTGTCCATTGTTTAGAAATTGGGGATACCAAATTTGGTGGTGTTATGCAACTTTACTTATGGATGTTGACATGGAAGAAGATATGGATGTTGATATGGAAGAAGATATGGATGTTGATATGGAATGAATACTGCAAGATTTTCAAAGACTCAAACATACTAGTGTCCTCAACCAAACTCACTAAGGTTGTCTAACTTTCTTTAGGACCAATGTGTGTGCAAGTGAGGTTCATGTACCAAATCTTGAGCATGACAATGACCCTATCCAATCAAGCACCAGTGTGTGTGCATGTGAAGTTCATTAACCCATTATGAGTAAATTAGGCATGACCTATTATGGAGATGACCCAGAGGCTAGCCTATCCTTATGTGCGGTCAGAGGTCTCTCTTTTTGCGAGAGAGACATGTCGCCTCGCATGAGCTTACTCCACTGCCAGTCAAGCATCTATAGCCCCGGTGGAGATTCACTCCATAGTCCAATGGGATTGATCTTTTAGACCTTGGGGATGACTACCCATCCTTGTCAGGGACATGTAGTACGAATCCTTACGACTTTAGGGATCAAGGGTGTTTGGGATTTTATTTGTTAATTTTGTATAGAGCTTTGGGGAATCAGATTCTCAACCGAAGTATGATGAGAATTTTGACCCTATCCTTACTACTCTATGTTTTTATGTTTATGTTTTGGAGAGTAATTGTGGTAGTGGTGAGAACCACTATTTTTGCTTTGGACTATGTTGCATGATGGGACAAGCGAGGGATATCTCCTTTTTGCCTCAAGGTGCTACCCAAGTATGGTACTAACCCTCCTTAACTCAAAATGTTCTTAAGATGTGAGGAAATGTGGTTGGTTCAAGATTGTATTCGGAATCAATCGACAATGCTCAAGACTTTCTTAGTGTGTAAAGTGTGTTATTGGTCCTAAAGAAAATCGGACATCCATTTGGAGGTTGCTTGCTACACTAGTAATGGTTGAGTGATTGAAAATCTAGGCCTTATGATTTTTGACATATGATGTGGTTGGCTTATGTCTTTTGTTAGAGTTGCATGATTGTTTCAAACTAGGTACCCCCAATTGTTATAACTTGACTTTTTGTTTATGGCCATATCATCATTACTATAAATGATCTTTGAACATGGGATGGGATGGATGCAAATGTATATGCCTAATGCAATGGAGTGTTGATATGCAAATGGAAATTGTACAATGCAATGGAATATGTATGATTTAATGTATGCGAATGAAACAATGCATGAATGCAAAAATGAAAATGCATGTCAAATGCCTAAATGTAAATGCAAATGGAATGTATGCAATGTGGGAATGCCTATGTGAATGATTTGTTTTTTTTTTTGTAAAAGCCATGTATATATACACATATATCAATCACATTAAGCATGGAATGCTTTTCAAGTGTATGATGCTTAGTGGTTCAGGGTGTTTTACTCCCCCTAGCCTGATAAGTTGATGACCAAAGGGGTTAAATGCCTTTGGAGCTTTTTGGAAATGAAATGTGACCAAAGGGATTAGGTACCTTTGGAACTTTTTGAAATTGGAATGTGACCAAAGGGATTGAGTACCTTTGGAGCTTTTTGATTTTGAATTTTGATGTGACCAAAGGGATTGAGTACCTTTGGGGATTTTTTATTTTGGAATTTGATGTGACCAAAGGGATTGAGTACCTTTGGGGATTTTTGATTTTGAATTTGATGTGACCAAAGGGATTGAGTACCTTTGGGGCTTTTTGATTTTGGAATTTGATGTGACCAAAGGGATTGAGTACCTTTGGGGATTTTTGGAAATGAAATGAAATTGGAATGTGACCAAAGGGATTGAGTTCCCTTTGAGGGTTTTTTTTTTTTGATTTTGAACTTTTACCAAAGGGGTTGAGTACCCTTCCAATTCTGTCCAACCTAGCTTGTCTAGCCAACCTTACCCATCTCTGTTAATGATGAAATGGCTAAGGATTGAGCCATGTTAGTGATGAATATGGCTAAGGTTGAGCCATGTTAGTGATGAAATGGCTAAGGTTGAGCCATGTTAGTGATGAAATGGCTAAGGTTGAGCCATGTTAATAATGGCTAAGTAAAAAGATTAATGATGAAATAGTTAAGCCATATTAATGATGAAATGGCTAAGGTTAAGCCATGTTAATGATGAAATGGCTATTGGTTAAGCCATTTAATGATGAAATGGCTAAGGTTGAGCCATGTTAATGATGAAATGGCTAAGGTTGAGCCATGTTAATGATGAAATGGCTAAGGTTGAGCCATGTGAATGATGAAATGGCTAAGGTTAAGCCATGTTAATGATGAAATGGCTAAGGTTAAGCCATGTTAATGATGAAATGGCTAAGGTTGAGCCATGTTAATGATGAAATGGCTAAGGTTAACCATGTTAATGATGAAATGGCTAAGGTTAAGCCATATTAATGATGAAATGGCTATTGGTTAAGCCATGTTAATGATGAAATGGCTAAGGTTGAGCCATGTTAATGATGAAATGGCTAAGGTTAAGCCATGTTAATGATGAAATGGCTAAGGTTAAGCCATGTTAATGATGAAATGGCTAAGGTTAGGCCATGTTAATGATGAAATGGCTAATGGTTAAGCCATGTTAATGATGAAATGGCTAAGGTTAAGCCATGTTAATGATGAAATGGCTAAGGTTGAGCCATATTAATGATGAAATGGCTAAGGTTAAGCCATGTTAATGATGAAATGGTATAGGTTAAGCCATGTTAATGATGAAATGGCTAAGGTTAAGCCATGTTAATGATGAAATGGCTAAGGTTGAGCCATATTAATGATGAAATGGCTATTGGTTAAGCCATGTTAATGATGAAATGGCTAAGGTTAAGCCATGTTAATGATGAAATGGCTAAGGTTAAGCCATGTTAATGATGAAATGGCTAAGGTTAAGCCATGTTAATGATGAAATGGCTAAGGTTACCATTTAATATGAAAAGACATGGTTAAGCCATGTTAATGATGAAATGGCTAAGGTTAAGCCATGTTAATGATAAATTCTAAGCCATGTTAATGATGAAATGGCTATTGGTTAAGCCATGTTAATGATGAAATGGCTATTGGTTAAGCCATGTTAATGATGAAATGGCTAAGGTTAAGCCATATTAATGATGAAATGGCTATTGGTTAAGCCATGTTAATGATGAAATGGCTAAGGTTAAGCCATGTTAATGATGAAATGGCTATTGGTTAAGCCATGTTAATGATGAAATGGCTAAGGTTAAGCCATGTTAATGATGAAATGGCTAAGGTTAAGCCATGTTAATGATGAAATGGCTAAGGTTAAGCCATGTTAATGATGAAATGGCTAAGGTTGAGCCATGTTAATGATGAAATGGCTAAGGATTGTCTAGGCAAGCTAGGTTGGACAGAATTGGAAGGGTTGGCTACTGAAGTAGCAAGTGGGTTTGTTTTATTTTCCATTAAACTGTTCTGATCTAATGAAAATCAAAACTACTAAAGATATGCCAAAGTAAACACAAAACTTAACACTTGTGCATAATTTAAATTACTGAAAGAAAATAAACAAATAGTCCTAAGTTTGAACCATGTGGCTTACCTCAGGTTTTGTTATTTTTCTTTATTAATGTGAGATTCCTTTTAAGTGATAGTTTCATGTGTTTTGATGATTACTTAATCTTGTTTAATGTAAAATAAAGGTAAAAACTAAGGTTGGTTGGGGCAACGAGATTCTTGTTGGTAATGACCTCCAACAAGTTTGCTCGGGGGTATGTCCTAAGGTGTCTAGGGGCAGAGATTTGGTGGATGGATATGAATGCCACCGTCACCAAACCTCAAGCAATAGTTGGTGATGAAATCCAACTATTACTGTTTAAAAGTGCAACGTGCAGTGTGTGATGTTAATTTTATATTTCTTGTTGTTTATTGTGTTCCAAGCAATATTAAAAGCAACAAGATTCCTAAGTTTAAACTAGAAGCTAACATAAAGATACAAATTTCATCAATGGAAGTGAAGTACACCACTTGAAACCCCTACCTACAAATGATACCAAATGATATCAAAAGAGCACCGGAGGGTTCGTCCACTTCCCCGCTAAAGGTGCCACCCTAGAGCAGGACTAATTTTTGTATGTTCATGTTATTCCAGCTTAAACAAATAAAGCAAGCAGCTTTTAACCCTAAGAATGCAACTAGGTATGATATTTTTGATTTCAATGCAAACAAGGATGCAAACAGTCACACCATTAAACAAGAAACCTAAAACTAAATGTTTTAACATGCAAGATGTAACTTGAAAATGCAACTTATGATGATTTTTTTCCAGATTTCTTTAATGTGGTTAATTTTTAGCCCAAAACTAGAAATTACACATAGAAAACCAAATAAGTAAATAAATAAATAACACAAAAATTTAAGTTGAATGGATGTAGGGCTTACCAGGAAAGCCTGCATTTTGGTGAAGTCATTATGAGATCTCTGCTACTCCTATTGACCTAAAAATTTGTGGAGACGTGCTATGGCATGTCAAGAACCTACCCTCAAAATTTCAGCCCAATCCGACTCCGGATGAGTGAGATATGGCCAAAACCATGAGGGTAGTTTGTGCAGGAAAACGCAGTCGAACGCCTCTAGTCAACACCAGGTGTAGTAGGGCACCTGTGTAGGCATAGAAGGGTGCCTGTGATGGTCAATAGTCACTATAGAATGCCTGCACAACTTTTGCAACTATTATAGAATTCTTCAGAAACCCTAATCGATGAAATCGACAAATTTTTCACTTCTAAAAATCCCTGCAACAGCCAGAAATAAAATCAAGTTAGCAAAGTAAATAAATTTAAATAATGAAACCCTTGTGGGGTCCCACCATGATCACCATTTGTAGAGCTAAAATCACGACACTAAATAACAACATAAAGCAAACAAATCTGATAAGACAAATGTAATTGCACAAGAAATATTATTTATTAAATAATGGGGGGGAGCTGAAAAACTCCTTTGTACAATTAATTCTACCTTGACAAAAATGTTGTGATACAATGAATATAGATTTCTAGGGTTCTCTAAAACCCTAGCTACAATGAAAAAGTGTCTTCAATGTGCTTCACTCCCAACAGAATGAGTGGGCTTTAGGTATCCGATTCCGGGCCACTCCAGCTTCAGCAGCTATCCAACAATAGATAGAACCTATAGATCTGCATATACACAAATAGAAAGAGAGATTAGTAATACCTATGAGGGCTCCATAGTGTGAGACCCTCAGATATCAATAAACCCTAGCTATCAATAAATCAAATGGCATATGAAAATCTACAGATCATGCAATAAAATAACAACTAAGAGGATTTACCTTGCTTACAATGATGATGCTTCATTGTAGATCCGTTGGTGTGATGTCTTGATCGTAGTAGTAGATGTGACACAACAAGTCATTAAACATTGATGATGATGACAGGCTCCGACGGGTGCTTTGTAGGCTATGGGGTGAGCTCGGCAGGCTCTAGAGTGATCCTGAAGAGTATGATAGGCTCTGGTGTGCACATGGCAAGCTCTGCAATGAGCTTGGTAGGCTATGGAGAGCGCCTACAAGTGAGGGTTAAATATGCAGAAGTAGATCATGGGGATGTGAAGGATACGATGGATGGGGGATAATGACGGTAATGGGGGATGGATGTGGAGGTGGCTGGAATGGTGAAGTCCTATGGCAAGCTAGGGTTTTGGATCTTCAAGGCTCTATAACCTTATGCTTCACAAGGGCTTCTTCAATGATCTCTCTATGTGCGAATATCTTCCAGGGCCAGTTCCAGGGTTTGAGCATTTGCAAATGCCCTTACTTATAATCCAACCTAGGGTTTTCTTAGGGTTTTAGCCTTACACTTTTAATCATGTGGCTAAGATTAAATCAGATCCTAAGGTTGAGATTACACTTTAGATGTGGCATGGATTAATGAAGATGGACGATGGAGATTAGATTGGATCGGACAGTTGTGGTTAATTGGGTTTATAAATACATATTTTATAATAAATATATTATAATATAATATAAAATATTATATTAAATATAAAATAATATTAAAATAAGCCCAATTGGGTTAGGAAATGGCGGGAAAGGGCTAAAGTGGGCCTTTTGAAGGTGGGAAGGACTTGAAATGGTTAAATGGATGGTGGGAAAGGTGTATGGTGGACAAGTGGGTGGTGGGATGGTTAGGATGGAGGATTAATGGCTGCAATTTGGTGTCTACAAATATCTACTACTTGATCATGTGTGGAGCAATACCTCAATTTAACTTATTCCTTCTCTACCATGTCCCGAATGAATGGTACTTGATGTCGAAATGCTTGGACATGGTATGGTGGATAAGACTATATGCCAATTTAATGGCACTTTGATTATCACAAAATAAAGTTGTTTGAGTCCGTTGCTTCTCCCCAATCTCTCCTAGCACCTTTAGAAGCCACAATGCTTGTGCACTTACCGATATAAGTGCAATATACTCTGCTTCAATAGAATACAATGCCATTGTAGCTTGTTTCTTGGAACTCCATGTCACCAAACCTGAACCAAGAGAAAAATAGTGCGCACTTATGTATTTTCTATCATCAATATTACTGCCCCAATAACTGTCATTTAATCTCATTAAATTCAAATTATTTTCCTGTGAGTAGTGGATCCCGTAATCAATTGTTCCATGAACATACCTCAAAATCCTCTTTGTTGCCTTCAAATGTAACTGTGATGGATTAGCCATATACCTGGAACACTGTAAAACAACAAAGTATATATTTGTCCTAGTGTTACAAAGGAACATGAGGCTACCAAAAATACTCATGTACTCTATTTTAATTGCCTTTTCAGCTCCATCCTCAAAAATCAAGATCTCCCCATGTGCAATGGGTGTTGTTACAGGTTTACATTAACTCAAACCAAATCTCTTCAGCATATCCCTTACATATTTGGATTGACAAACAAAAATCTCATTTCTAGTTTAATGTAATTCCATCCCAATAAAATAACTCATCAAACCCAAATCAAGCATCTCAAACTCCTTCTTCATATCATGTTTAAAATAATCATTCAAAGAACTACTACCCATAAATAACATATCATCAACATAAATGTATACAATAAGAATATCATTTCCTTCCCTTTTGTAGTACAAAGTGGACTCACTCTTTCTCCTTTCAAAATTATACTGTAGGAAGTAGTCATGGATTCTAGCATACCAAGCTTTTGGAGTTTGCTTTAGCCCATATAGAGCCTTCTTCAACATGTAGACTTGATATTCTTTTCCTTGGATAACAAACCTTATGGTTGTTCCACATATACTTCTTCATCTAAATACCCATTGATACATGCACTTTAGACATCCATATGATGCACCCTCCAACTTTTATGAGTTGCCAATGATAGCAACATCCTTACTATTTCTTGCCTTGCCACTGGATCAAATGTTTTCTCATAGTCCAAACCATATTTTTGAGTGAAACCCTTTGCTACCAACCGTGCCTTGTATCTGTAATGGATCCATCACTATTATTCTTGATCTTGTAGACCCACTTGCATCCTACAAATTTCCTATCCTTGGGAAAATCACACAACTCCCAAGTATCATTCTTTTCAATAGAATGCATTTCTTCTTGCATAGCCTTCATCCACACTTTGTTAGTACTAGCATGCTCAAAACATGAAGGCTCAAAATCATCAACAACTTTTGAAACTTTAGAAACTTGTGAAACAAGTGCATAGTTTACAACATCACATTTGGGATCTCTATTGTCATCATCTCTATAAATATGTGGGTTCTCTAACCTCTCTATTACTGCATTCATCTTTGTATGTTGACTCCTTGTCACCCTCTTATAAAAATTCTTATCAATAATTTGAGATTTTGGGTGATCCTTCAAAAATATTTTACCTTTTTCTTTGGTCGGTGGTGATGGAGGTGGAGAACTATTGGAATAACCTTCTCTTGGACTTGAAGGTGCACTTGCAGAAGATGAACTGGAAACTTTTTCATGGCTATGATGAACTAAAACATGGCTTGGTTCCACCTTCTCTTCACCAAAAACATCCTCAAAAATAATTTTTGTGATCCCCAACTTCTCCCTTCATCAAAAATTGCATCTCTACTTACAATTATTTTATGTGAAATATAATTAAAGAACATGTAAGCCTTAGATTGCTCACTGTACCCAATAAAAATATATTTTTTACTCTTTGCATCTAACTTCTTCCTATTCTTAGCATTAACATGCACAAAAGCCACACATCCAAAAACTCTAAAATGATTTACATTTGGATTCTTTTTGTACCAACATTCATAAGGGATAATATTCTCAAGAATCTTAGTAGAACTTCTATTTAAAATGTAATTATTAGTCCTAATTGCTTCAGCCCAATAAAACATACTCATACCTTTTTCTTGCATCATGCACCATGTCATATCCATCAAAGTCCTGTTATATCTTTCAGCCACCCCATTCTGTTGAGGTGTGTAAGGACTTGTTTTCTGCATTTTAATCCCAAAATCACTATAGAAATCATCAAATTCATGAGAACATAACTCACCTCCTCTATTTGTCCTTAAAATTTTGATATAATGACCACTCTTATTTTCAACTAGAGCCTTAAAATTCTTGAAGCAATTGAATTCCTCATCCTTATGCTTAATAAAATAAACCCAACAATATATGGATAAATCATCAATAAAAGTTAGAAAGTAAGAAGTTTTACCCATACTCTGTGTCTGCATTGGTCCACAAATGTTATTATGAACCAACTACAATGGATGTTGGGCCCTCCATGCTTCACCATGCGAAAAATTCCCCCTTGCATGTTTTCCAAGTGCACAACCTTCACAAACCTCCTTGAAGTCTTCAACTTTTGGTAACCCATATAAAAGTGGTGAAAGCATCTTAAAACTCTTATAATTTAAATGCCCAAACCATAAATTCCATAGCCTCTCCTTACCTTCTACACCAACAAATGCTAGAGCTCCTCCTTGATTTAAAAATTGTAATGGGAAGAGCCTGTTATTTTTCATATTTACAGTGGTAATCAATTTTCTCCTCTGATCATAAATTTTATAAATTCTATCCTCAAACACTAACTTATAACCCTTTTCCAACATTTGAACAATACTCATTAATTAATGCTTCAAATGGGGTGCATAGTAAATATATTTTACCTTCATTATTTTTCCTCTCCTGGTAGGAACCTCTATTTCTACTTTCGCAACCACCTCCAATCTCTTCTCATCCCCAAACCTGATACTGTATTGATAAGAAAAATCAAGAGATGAAAATACATCCCTCTTGTTGGTCATATGGTTTGTGCAGCCACTTTCCAGGATCCATGTCTCCTTTGTGCTATTCTGTGTAGAGATGAAAGCTGCTTTCTCCACTTTTTCTTCAATTATACAGAACAAAGTATCATACTCATAGGAATTCTCTTCTCCATAATGTGCTAATTTCTTTAGCCTGCAATCTCTCTCATAATGGTCATATTTGTTACAATTGTAACACTGCATATTTCTCATATCTCAACCTCTACCTCTTCCTCTTGCACTGGATCCTCCTCTTACAGTATGAGCTTGGTCATTGTCTAAATGTTGAGATCTTCCTCAACCTCTACCACCGTAGGAGCATCTTCTACCTCCTCTTCCATTTCTTCCTCTTCCTCTAGAACCCCTATCGTGACCTCTTCCTCCATAATTCTCTTTTTCCAAAAAAGCTTGTGCCTCTGTAGAACCTCCTTCTTTATCCTTCTTCCTCTTTGCAATTATCTCTTCATGAGATGTGAGAGAGCCAATTAACGAGTCTATATCTATTTTTGAGAGGTCTTTCGTTTCTTCTATGATAAGGGTTGCATTGTCAAACTTCTCTGTCAAGGTTCTTAAAACCTTTTTAATTACTACATTTTGCTCTATGATCTCTCTAAGTGTGGCCATTTTATTTACTACTATTTTTACCCAAACACAGTAATCTCCTGTAGTTTCATTCTCCTCCTGTTTGATATTTTCAAAACCTCTCTGCAAAGTCTACAACTTCACCTCCTTAACTTGGGCACTCCCATGGTAATTCTCCTTCAATGCCTTCCAAATTCTTAAGCCGAAACATAGGCAAAAATCTAAGGAAAGAGACTCTTGTCTAGAGCCAACTAGATGAAAGCCAAAACCAAATTATTTTCTCTCTTTCTCTTGCATCTCCTTATTTTGATCTGTAGTAAATACACTCTAGTATTTTGGTTTAGTGAACCTAGCTTCAAAGATGGCCCAAGCTTATTTTACCTTCAGAATATTCCTCATTCGGATGCTCCAATATTCGTAGTTAGAACCATCAAATTCTGGGATCAAAATTGAATTGGTATTGTTGGTCGTAATATCTCCCTTCAACATGAAATGAGATCTCCGAGAAGATTCTATAAAACTTGCAGCATAAATTCCATAGTTACTCGAACCCAATTTCTCGATCGCCTCACTTTGATACCAAATGAAGAATTTACAATAATACAATAAAACAAAATTAGAGCAACTATTATCTTCTTATTATCTGGAATAATTTTGGCAGAGTTTTAGTACTCTATTACAATCTCCTCACAGGCTCTGGAAGATCTCACACACATGCTACAATGCAATATTCTTCTTCATAAATAAAACCCTAAAACTACCTTAAGTAAGAAAAAAATAAAGCAAACCCTAGCCCTAACAGATCACATACATCGGATCTACATCGACGGTGTTTATTACGTCTTAGTATTTCGGCCATAACTTTTGACTCGGGTGTCCGGTTGAGCCCGTTTTTTTTCTAGATTGCATATATTTTTGAAGCTCTATGGTTTTGTTTTATCTCCTTTACGAGGAGATGCTTTCCAAGGTTAAAAACATCATCTAATAGCCTGAATTTTCATTTTAATGTATGGTTGGCCAAATTTCTAACAAAATAGAAGTTGAAGGCACCCCTAGTGGAGGAAGAACCCAAGGAGCTCCTAACCATAGCCACTGTAGGAATACCTACTCCCATAGAGGAGGAACACTCCTAGAAAATAGTCAAGAAAGCATCACATCCTGCTTCACCTACATCATCAACATCATCTTCACTGCATGTCACAATTCACCTAGCCAACAGAGTGCTAGGTGAATATATTGTGTAAAATGTAACTTTCATGCCAATAATTGAGTCTGCACAAGACATGGGGCAGCCAAGAGTCCCAATTTTGCTAGTAGGGATAGTGGTTCCTTTGGGCATACCACCCAACCAGACTAACTTCATATATGTTGGGCTATATTATGCCCATGATGCTCTTGATATAGAAAGGGATGAGGATGAAACTTTCACCATGAATGTTCATTTCTTGTCAAATATAAATTTTTCTCTAAAGAAATTTGAGCGGTGTCACTAGCAAGGCTATGGCCTAGGAATATATTAGCAAGGGAACCAGTTGCCATTCCAGCCACAATACCAACTTCCTACTAATAGATGTGGTTTGGGCTATAAAATGCAGAGCCATCATGACTCTCTACGAGCAACCTTAGATAGGCTAAGCATTGGGTTTGAGGAGGACATCAATTGGAACCCCTATTGCCCCCCATAAAAAAACATTTGGGGTGATGAATGGATGTCAACAGTCAATATCACACCATCTGAGATACATCACCCTGAATTCTCTCTTGAAGCACCTCCATCAGAAGTCATCCTATGGGAGGAGGATCTAATGCATGACTATAAGCGAGAGGAGCATGATTATATTCCAAGAGATGATGAATATGGAACTAGCCTAGCCTACCATGGGCCTTGGTATGTGCAAAACCTTGGTATGTGTAAAACCTTACTTGGATAGGCCACGTAGAAAATGGTTATATATCAAACAAGAGTGAATACATCTTGGATGAGGGTGGATACAAGTGTGATAAAAGTGGCTATGAGTTAAAGGACTCAATAGAGATGGCCTACCTGAGGCCTAGACATGCATGCCATGTTGTTGGGTCAGAGAAAAATACCAATGGGTTCTTCATAAGTTATGATGACTATAAAGATGATACCAATATGGATTATTTGGGGCATCAACAAGCTAGCCACCAACTCATCCTAGGATCAAAAACCAATGCTAATGGCTTCTGGATAAGCGATGATGAATTTGAATATGAGACTAATATGGCTTATCTTAGACCTTGACACTTATGACTAGTCAATTTGCTTGTGGAGAGAGAAGCGACACTCCATGCCATAGATCCTAACCTATGCTTCCTAGGAAGACCAGTAAACCTAGATGCTATTCATCAAACGGTCAACTTGGATCCACCAACCTTTAGAGAGAACAATTTTTTAATGACCCCATCATCTTGTCTGTCTATAGATAAAATCCTGAGATCCCTCTACCCCCAAATCCTCATTGTGAGTAAGGAGGTACACTTAGGATATAGAGTTTCATCCATGTGGTCCTGGAGATTTCATTCCATCCATCAACATGATTTTCATTTATTTGACCACTCCACTCCATGACCTAGCAGATATGGGAAAACCAATGTGTCTTAATTTAGATGTTATTGATTGGGATTGCACTAATTCACCCCTAGAGTCTGAATATTTATTCCCTAATAAAGAGATGTTACAACCATTACATTTTGCATCATTTTGTGCCCATGATGTCTATAATGCTGGTTTTTACCTTGAGTCAGTAGAAACTATAAATACAACAGATGATATTTATCTAATCCCCACTCCTCATGAACTTGAGGATGGGTCCCATATGGAAATAGAGGAGACTTTCAAGGTGGACATCAGCAATGATCCTTCTCAACCAAAGAAATTCAAGTTCAAAGAAAGCCTATCTCCAGAAGAACAGGCCATCATAATTCCTCTACTGAGAGAGACCAAATCTCTTTTCTTGGACCTATAAGGACATGTAAGGGCTAGATCCAAAGTTGGTTATCCACAACCTGTCGATAGACCCCACAAAGAATTTGATCAAGAAAAATCTTAGAAATATGCATCCAACCATCACTTTGATGGTTATAAACGAGTTGTAAAAACTATTGGATGTAATATTTATTATTCCCATCGACTATCCAAAGTGGGTGTCAAACATGGTGTCCGTAGGAAAACCTAATGGAAGAGTCCACATTTGTATAGACTTCAGGTATCTCAACAAGGAAACCTTAAAGGATTCATTCCTATTACCCAACATAGATGCTCTTGTAGATGCAAATGCGGGTCATGAGATGCTTTCCCTAATGAGCGGTTTTTTTTGTTACAATCAGATTTAGATTAAACCTAAAGACCAGCATAAAACCACGTTCACCACTCCATGGGGAATATTCTGCTACAAAGTGATGCTATTTGGCCTTAAAAATATTGGTGCCACTTATCAGCGGGATATGACATACATTTTCCATGACTAAATGCACACGATCTTGGAAGACTACATCGATGATTTGCTAGCCAGGTCATTACTACATGAAGAGCATGTTGAGACCCTCACAAGGATCTTTGACCACTTGATTGAGCACAATATCAGGTTGAATCCCAATAAATGTGTCTTTCGCATAACTTTTAGAAAACTCTTAGGATTCATCATTTCTAAATGAGACATCGAGGTAGACCCAACAAAGGTAAAGGCTATCCTGGAAATGGCTCTACCCATAAACATCAAAGAACTAAGAATATTACAGGGAAAATTAGCATACATAAAGTGATTTTTTACACAAATATTAGATAAATGTCGACCCATGAATTGGTTGCTACACAAATGATTTCCATTATAATGGGATGAGGAATGTCAGCAAGCCTTTACTGATATCAAAGAGTACCTAGAAATGTCACCAGTTCTAGCTCCATAAAGGCCAGACGTGGCATTCTTGTTATATATATCCACTAAAAATTTTACTTTGGGCACCATGTTGGCTCAAAATAATGTGCAAGACAAAGAGAAAATAATATATTATATTAGCCGCACCCTGGTGAGCTACAAAATTAGATATGCATACATAGAGAATTTGTGCTAAGTGGTGGTATTTGCAACCAAGGAATTGCACCACTACATGCTGAGCCATATGACATATATAATATCCAAGAAAAATCCTTTGTAGTATATTATGAGCAAGACATATCATAATACATGTACTGCAAAGTGGATCATGCTATTGATAAAATTTGATTTGGATTTCATAAGCCAAAATTCTAGAAAAGGACAAGTTATAGTTGATCATCTAGCTGAGGTGCCTCTTCAGAATAGTAGGCCCCTTACCATAGAACTTCTTGATGATGTGGTATTTGCACTATTAGAAGCACCCGAACCTGAATAACCAGAAAATGAAGTTGACATGAAGCTATTATTTGATGGTTCGAAGTGTGAACAAGGAGGCAGTGCAAGAATTGTCTTTTTTATGCCATAGGGAGCTCCAATTCCCTTGTCATTCAATCTAGATTTCTCTTGCACCAATAATAAAACCAAATACAAAGCCCTAATATTATGTCTCCAAACAGCCATCGTAATTAAAATCAAGAGGCTAAATATCTTTGGTGACTCCCTCCTCATAGTCAACCAAGTCAAAGGACTATTTCAATGTTAGGATCTAATCTTGAAAGCTTACAAAGACCTTTTTGACACATATCTAGCCAAACTAGAGTGGTACGACATCGATGCAATCCCTCGTTCATCAAACAGATTTATGAACACCATGGCATCTTTGGGATCCTTGATCCCTCAAAATTTTTCTATCGATTTCACAACCATTCATGTCAAGACGCTTTCACATTCAGTGATCCAACATGAGGCTTTTGATAACAAGGAATCAGTCAATATGATCCATATATATCTAGACCATGACAAGTTCTATAGAGCCACAAACTTCTTAAAGAAGGCACCTTGGGGGTCCTTGATCTCTCAGGGTCCTATGGGGAATGGTCCCACTATTCACCACAAGGTTATTTTTCAATATGTTTTTGTGCAAATATAATTGTAGGAGGAACAATTTGTCTTATCTACTGAGACCATAGCCTATCAGGATTGGCTATTCCAATTGCAATATTTCCTTATGCTGGGAGTTGTCCCATAAGGACTATCACATGCTGAGAGATGAGTATTCAAGCAGAAGGTGACTAGATATTTCTTGCTAGGAGGTATATTGTATCATAAAAGCTACGATGGAGTTCTCCTACATTGCTTAGAGCCCCAAGAATCATATTGGATGATTTCACAATCTCACAACGGTACGTGCGGTGGCCACTTCAACGGTATGGCCATTGCCAAGTGCATTCTTCGAATGGGATACTACTGGCCCACCTTAAAGAAGTATTTTTGTGAGTATGTCAATAAATGCGTTAAATTTTAACATCATGCAAACTTGGTGCACTTGCCATCTCAGGCCTTACATCCCATTTAGGTGGCTTGGTCATTTTCTTAGTGGGTTTTTTATCTGATTGGAAATATTTCTCCCTCATATTTGGGACGACACACATTCATCTTAACGACCACTGAGTATTTCACCAAATGGGTGGAAGTGATCCCCTAACCTTGAAAATTGGTCCTCGGATTGTGGATTTCATACTTCACAATATCATTTATCATTTTGGGGTACCTTTCAAAATAATCTCGGATAATGGTCCATCATTCAAAAACAAAAATGTATGAGCTCTAACGACTAGATACAACATTCAACACAATTTTGTGACACCATACTATCCACAAGCAAACAAGTAAGTAGAGGCCTCAAATAATACAATAGTAGCCATCTTAAATAATATGGTGAAAGAAAATCATAAGGATTGGCTTTTGCAATTACCTTTAGTATTATGGGCTTACAGGACTAGCATACAGATGCCCACTAGGGCAATACCGTTTTTGCTTGTATATGGCATTAAGTCCATTATGCCCTTAGAGTTAGAAATTTTGACATTACGCGTTGCATTGAAAGAGTTCATCAATGACAACACTACGCAACAAGCTCAATTGGATAAATTGACCCTCCTAGATGAATGGTTGGATTAATACCCTTGAGCACCTTCGCGTTTACCAGGATTGTCTAACATGAGCTTATAATAATATATTCCACCTGAGAGGCTTTAAATTTAGAGATCTTGTACTGAAATAAAACTAGTAGAACTCAAATCTTTCACCTTATCTACGAGATAAATTTACAGCTAATTGGGTAGGTTATTATATCATCTCGAAGAATATGGGAACTGGGGCATATCATCTAGCAACACTAGAAGGTATTGAGGAGCTAGAAACCATCAATATCATTCATCTGAAGGTGTTTCATACATAAACCAACAAAATATCAAAAACATTCAAATAATTCCAAAACTAAAAAACAATAGACATCATAAAATCCAAACAAATTGGAAAAAATTAAAAGAAAAAATAAAAAGCTCCAAAGGCATCTTGAAGCCCTTTGGTCACATCACAAAAAGCTCCAAAGGCATCTTAAAACCCTTTGGTAAAATCACAAAAATATCCAAAGGCATCTTAAAGCCCTTTGGTAAAATCACAAAAAGCTCATGTTGGAGCCAAATTTGACTCAAACTTTGAAACCCCCAAATTTAAATTTTTTGGTTTCATCAAAATAAGCAAGCATTGCTAGTCCTATTGCATCTAATTGAGAGAATTTAATTTCTTATGGGTTTGTTTGATGAAGTTTAACCTTGGTTGTTAATAATGTGTGCCCCTTTTAAATAATGCTCAATTATCTTAATAGGGGTTATGGCAAAATTTTATTAATCAGATTTTTAAAGCCAAGCTCTGATCCTCCTAAAATAAAGTCTCCCTTGGGCCTAAATCAAATGATAAATCTTTAAATCCTAAGGTATTCTAAAGTAAGGGGGAAATTTAATCAAATACCTTGGTCTAAAGCCCGAAAAGCATAAGTAATGTCAAAAAAATTAATTAAGGCTTAAGGGTATGCACCCCCTTTCATTAAAAATCAAGCATATTTGAGTTAAATCTAAGGTTGCGCCTGAATCCTCCCAAATCGGATGGATGCACGTTAATAAAGTAATCAATGAATAATTGATCTGGTCAAATGTGGAAAATGTCTAAACCTAAGGTTTATATTTGTTTAATTATGCCCTTAACTAAAGAAAATTAAAACAAGAAAGAAATAATGATATTGTCCTTTGAAATCTGACGGTAGCGCTTAAGCGAGATGTAAATCCAATGGATGCGCTTGATTTGATTAAACCACTCTTTAAAATACTATGGTCAAAAGCATTAAGGTTATGCATCCCCTTGAATTAAACATTGAGCTAATTGGACAAATCTGATGATAGCGCTCGATCAAGATCTAATCCGACGATGGTGCTCTCATAAAAGGTGCATCAAAAAGGTAAAAGACCCCATGAGATTAATTAAATATATTAAATAAGATTAGTAAGGGTCTAACACATCAGATAATTATCCCCCTTTCAGCTTAATCAAAGTTTAAAATCATGTGCCCCTTGGTAACTAACCCCATAGGTTGATCAAGATCAACGACCATGCCAACATCGATCGAGATCCGACGATCGCACCAAAATCGAAACCCAAACAAGGAAATGGTAAGATATCAAGAAAACAAAGGTAAAGCCAAGATTAATTACGCATTAGTAAGGGTATAATACATTGCTAAATTACCCCATTTTGACTTTAACCAAGATTAATCAAATATAATAATGTACCCTTTTCGGCTATCAAGTATGCAAGTTAGAAATCTAATCGCTCTATTAAGATAAAGATGAAGCCAAATCAAAAAAATGAAGATCAAAATAAAGCTGATCACATTTAATCAACGACGCATTATTAAAAATGATCAAAGGTTAACTCACAAGGTTTTGGTCAAATAATTAATTAAAAGCATTATCAAGGCTAATAAAAACCCTTAATCAAGTTTTATAAGGTTGATACATGGATAATCTCCCCCTTCCATTTTGCTAAACCTTGTGCATATAAGGGAATCCAACGATCATGCCCCCATCATGGTATGATCTAACGATGAGCACATAGAGAGATGATCCGATTATACGAATGCCTATGTTTAATACAATATTATTAAGGTTTTAATCACTAGATTAACCAGGGTAAATGGATTATATTATTTTAATACATTGTATTAACTTCAGGTCTAAGCATCACTAACCAAGAGTTTTCAACCTTATAAACATGATTAATCTGATTAACCTAGCACAGGTTTATATAAAGTAGTAGACTAACAATCATGCAGGTTCTTAGACATCAACGATTGTGTTAACCCTCCTCGAGATCCGACGATAGCGCACAAATCAAAGATCTAAGTAATGAATCGATCACAAAAATCCGATGGTAGCGCTCCATTGAGATTAAAAGATCCGATGGTAATGATCGAGTCAAAGTCAACACAATAAGATACAAGCAGGGCTAATCCAACGAACATCTTCTGATGAATCCAATGGATGCGCTCCATCTCAAAATAATCCAATGATGGTGCACGCTTCAAAGGTAAATCTAATGGTAAGCCTAAATCAACATTCGATTAATTAAATTTTAATCACATTTAACAAGGGCCCTAACACATTATTAATCACCCCTTTTTTATTAATCAATATTAAACAAAGAAGGTTCGAAGCATGTTTCTTTTAGTTATCTAACCCACAGGTTATAAAAGATCCAAGGCAACGATAGAACAAAGGTTGATCCAATGGCTACGCTCGATCATGGTTATTCAAGGAAACTTAGGATATCCAAGATAATGATAGGCACTCACATCAAGAACCAAATCTTATGGGGATCCCTAAGATGATTGTTGCCCAATTAAAAGTGTAATCGATCCCTAAGATTTAATTATCATCTAGGGCCAAGGTGGCATGAGGTTCAAAATAGAGGCCACCCCTATCACACGTCACAGTTCCACGTCGGAGAAGAAGAAGCTTCAGTGACCAATAGCAAAGTTTTAAATGATTGTAGGTACACAAACCAAAGAACCTAGAGACACATAGGATGATGGGCTTTACCCACCATCAAAGCCCAACCTCGAAAGAAATGTGTTGGCAAATTTCCTTTGGCCAATTTTAAAAAGTAGTTGGTAACGCAATATTAATGACAAACATGTGAAAATATCGAACTCATTTCACCACCCAGTATTTGAGCTCACAAAATTAGTCAATTTACCACCCTAGTAATCTAAGAGCAGAAATTGATACGCAAGAAGTACAGAGAGAAGAAGAGTTTTGAGCTTTCCTATTTTAGAGAAACTAGACTCGCTACCGTGAGCACAATGGCATCATGGGGAGATGTTTTTGCACCCGAAGACACTAGAGAAGCAGTGAAATTCATCACATATCGGTCACCATACTCTGAGATTTTTGGACCACCTATACCTGGTAGCACAATGTATGAATTCACCCAAAAGTGTGGAGCTGATAAGAAACCTACTCCAGCACAATAGTACGAGATCGACAATGCATGTATCAAGAGTTTTGCTCATGTGATGGAGAATGATAACAGGACCCCATGGATAATGGCTGACCTATTTCATAAATCCAGAGATTACAATACAAGGGTTTCCCTAGAAGTAATAGATGGAACAATAACCTTGGGAAGTTGATATGTCCGAAGGTTTACTTCTCCTTAGATTTAATGGTATGGTTAGCAGTGGCATATGATGAAAGGACTAGAACATTTTGAGATAATAAGGATCGACCAGTATTCAACATCAAAGTCGAGCACATCAAGAAAGTCTTCAATTTGATAGAGTATACCACCTTTTTGGTACAAAGGTAATTGAACACCAATATCGAATGTTCACAAGATTAGAAGTTTTTAAATATTTGTTTGATACAAATGAGAAAATAGTTAATCAATTCCCAATTAGGAAGACTACTTTTAAGCCATGGGTCCAAGATTTTTGTGATATGATAAACATAGTCTTAGGAGTACAGGATCTCAGTATAGTGAATAAAAGGGTTTTATATTTAGTAGCACAGATGCAATAAGACGGATAATACCCCAATTTATGCCTGGGAACTAGAATTAAGTAACCAAATACATGAGCAAATGGTAGAATTGAAAAAGGTTGTTTTTGAACAAAGGCAAGAGATGCCCTATTTTTCTCAATACTCATTTTTTATCCACCTGATAGCGGGACAATTAGGAGAAGAAGCCCAAAAAAGAGTAGAAGTCATTAACAACCCCTACGTCCAGACCAGTTTTTGGAGAATACATGAAGGACGGACTCACATGGGCTGGTTCTATGACCATTTTATGGTAGAAATCCATTGGACTTTAACCGGTGTGCTCCCTGAGAGGCTAGGGCCAGGAGTAAGGGCTTTTATCAAAGAAAAGGATATTGGGGATTTCTTTTTCTCAGAAGGGTTCACTTATATCAGGCTCTATGGGGCCAAAATTCCCCCTAAGTTATTACCGATGTATTGTCCATTATCCCTAGCAGCTCTGGAGTTATGTAGGCAAGTGGTCGAAGAAGCCAAGATGAGACTAGTGAAGAAACATGGTAAAGTCCCCTGGCTCAATGTTCCCTATCACTTTGGAGACTATATATTTGTTGGCTACCCTGCACTACTCAAAGGAATGTTTGATTTAGATACTATGGACTTCGATGAGATAACTTGGAGGTTTTATGACCCAAAAGGGATATACAATAAAATGATGGAAAAAGAGAGTATGCTCGAATAAAGCATCGAAAGGATGCTTATGAAGAAATATTATTGGAAGCTATGGAAAAAGGGATAGATTTATAGGTTGTATGGGATGATTTCCCTCCTAAAGATAGGGCACACAGATTCATGAAGCCTATGATTACCCTACAGAATTGAGAAGGCTTCAAGAAATTTTAGTAGAATCAGTAGCACCTATTTTACTAGGAGCAGCTCAAGCAATCAAGGAAGACCCCTTATTAGAGTTGATAGAAGAATAGGGTATTGATAAAATGGAGGTCACTATAAATACTATAGATATAATAGAACAATAGGTCAGGCCTCCCATAGATGATCATCTCAGAATAGAGGCAACACCAAGCACTTCCCAAGAAGTTTCCAAAACCCAAGCACAACTAAAGGGAAAGAAATTGTGACACACATCTCAAAAAATCTTCTCTCCAGAACAAGCTATAATTCCTATTTCTGATAGAGTATTAGTTATAACAAGTGTGAATAAATTGGCACCCATGGCCATCCCTACCTCTTTAAAAATAAAAGGACAAGAGATTAAAGTTCCATCAGTAATACAGATGAATATGAGAAGAACAAGTGGATTTGGGGGTCTGTTCCAAAGTCACCAAGTGAAGAATCAAATAGAGATAACCACTACAGAAAAGAAGAAGCCTAAATTATATTTACCTTCTACAAAGGTTTTGTTGGAGAGGACAGATGAGCAAACTACCTTTACTACTGTAAATGAACAGGAATTACAGGTAGTGGTAAAGATGGGAAATATAGGAGAACAACTCATAGATGAGCCACGATTAGAAACATCTATGTCAGATATAGCAGAAATAAATCTTCCTACCCTACAAGACCCAATTGTCTTCAGAGTCAATGAGGAGACAGGGGGCTCATCAGTACTAGGAAAAGAAGGTGAAATGGTCAAAGTTGTCAAGGCAATGCAAAATCAAACCATGGACCAACTAGTTGAGAAAATTGTAGAGTTAAGGAATCAATTGAAAAGAGAAGAGAAGGAAAAAGCTGAAATGAAAGCATTAATAAATAAACAACAGGAAGAATTGGCACAAAAGGATACTCCAAAGGCACAACCCCCTTTAGTGGTAAAGATTCAGGATCATGCCTATTATCTAAATACAATGAAGAAGGACATGTCAATGAAAATACAAGCTCATGCTAGAGGGCTCACTGAAATGTTTAGGCAGATTAGGGTGATTCAAATAACTGCTCGAGAAATACAGACATTGATATAGGAGAAGGAAGAAGACTTTGAAGTCATTCATCCTACCCTTGATTTAATAGGAGATAATTTTGAAGAGTTGCAGGGTCAAGAGATAATAACAAATGATGGCAATAAAATCTATTTCAATTTTGAGTTCTTGAAAGCAACCATATTTGGGGTAAACCAAGAAAGGTGGATCAATGTTGTAACTAAAATGGATAATCTGATAGAAGATGCAATAGGTAAAATGGTAGATATTGGTCTATCCTTAGACCAATTCTTGGAAGCCCCCAATGTAGAAGAGCTACTCAAGCATACAATAGAAAGATTTGATTGTGAGTCAGATGATGAGTCAGAAATGACTAGACAATCTACCTTTCTGGTAAATACTATGGAGATGTTACTCTTCCAATATGAAAGAAACAAGCCCATTCTTGCCATACAGAAAAATAGAATTTTGTAAGAAATGAACATGCTAAGGTTTGTTGCAACCTTTGACACAGAAGTTTGGAGATTAATAAGTGAACAAATAAAGTGGCTACAACAAGGTCAAAAAGGGAAAGAGGTTGAAACTTATAGTCAACAGCTGGAATGAGCTCAACTCTTCCAACACAACAAGGACCTATGCCAATAGAAAAAGTCTCAAAGTAGTTAAAGAGTCAAGTGCTCAAAGAGGGATAGTTCAAGAGAAAATAGTTAAAAGAAGTAGTGGAAGAAAAAATAGACTCTCCAAACACCACCATCACTGGTTAAAATAAGCTACTATTTGAAAAGGTCAAAGAAGAGTGTACAACATAAAAAGAGATAGTGGAAGCCAGTTGTACCAGTTTTGAAGATCAACTCAGATGAGGACAAGTGTAAGGCTAGAAATAAACCAAAAATAATAGAATCAAGAACCAACAGCTATAAAAGGAAGCAGACAGGTTCAGATTCATCATCAAGCAATTAGAGAATAGCATTTTTTCTAAGAGGTATACTTGAGTGCCCTTTAGAGTTGTGTTGTTGTATCTCCCTTTTGTGTCTATTTTTCTCATTCATTCTTCTTTCTTCCCTTTACTATGTAGGATTTTGATAGGAAAGTGCTCAAGAAGCTGAGATTATTTCCTATCCTATTGAGCCTGAGATTCAGAGACTCTACTATTACCATATTGGAACAAGGAGAGTAGGAGAGACCTGTTACATTATTTGAACAGAGTCTTCTTCATTGTATTGATATATTTCTTTGAGAAAAATAGAGTTAAAAGGCATCCTGCCCACTCTGCATGTAATATTTTATGAAATCAATACAATTATGAGTTTCATTCCTATTATATCTTTGTCTTGGTATTGTGTGTCACTATATAATGGATTACATTATTTGAATGCATTATATACATTTCTTTCATTGGTCAACTTTTAGTTTTATTACGATATTCAAATAAGTCTAAGAGTGCCAATTTTCTTTTCCCCATTCTCTCTGTTCATGTCAAAATTGTTGTTAAATTGCTATAACAACCCAATGAATCTAGGCACCGGTCTACATAAGGCATAACAAATGGTTATTTTCTTGCTTGGTCATTTTAATACATATAGTGTTATATTAATCTGGAGCGTGTAATCAACGTTTTATCATAGAATTACCATTGGGGTTTCCTTACCCATTCTGTAGTTTTCTTTTAGCAATATTCATGTTTATCAGAACAAAGAGGCAGGTTGACCAGAGCCTGTAATAGCTCATTGGTTTCAAATGGATTTTTGCAGTGTGACAATCGAATCCTATGGATGCAAGAATCGGTTCCAATAGTTTTTTGGCACCATTCAGGGAGGACTTGTTAAAATCTATATCTTTTAGATTTCTCAACGACATTTATTTTTAATCAATGAGTGACCAATCATAATAAAGAACTTTCATTTTAATTTTTACATTTTTTATGTTCTTTATTTCAGTTATAGTTTTCAAATTTTATTTTCTTTACGTTTCTTTGTTTTCTTGAAAATTCCTACGTTTCTTGATTTTCTTGAATTATCCCAAGAACCGACTCCTATGAGGATGAGTGTTAATATCAAGCATTCTTGATAAAGTATACATTATTCTTTCTGCACCTCGATGTTGGTGACTCTATCTAAACGAACCCAGAAGATAAAATAAAAAAGAAAGAGCAGAACATGCTAGCGAACACCAGGAGAAGCGGTAAGGAGCTATTCCTAGAACTCGAGAATCTAGAGGTATTTATACATAATCAAAAACTCCACTTTTCAAGAGTACTACTTATAATAGTAGATCAAATTCTAGTGGTAAAAAGTACGTAAAGAAAAATAAAGATCAGAATACTTTTACTGTTGATATCACTATAGATGAAAATTTGAATTCTGTTATAGAAGATACATGTGATTATTCTCATTGTTCAATAAATAGTAATACTAAGGTAGATAATCCATTAGATTATATTCAGGCTACCCAGAACCATATTACTGTAGGTACTGCTACTATGAATTTAAATTCTACAATAACAATGGCCCAGGCTAATGTTCATTTATGGAGAACTAATAGATATAGGCCTTTTGTGTTACCAACAAATCTTAATACCTTACCTAATAAAGCTCACAAATACCTTCCAAAATTCTTAGGAAATAGTGCAATAACTAGAGAAGATCATATCAAGAGTTTCTTGTATGCGATGGATAGTCTAGAGGTTGAACATGAAGATGTAGTATTGAGACTATTTTTATAGACTTTAGAAAAATATGCTAGAGAGTGGTTCAATTCCCTTCCAAACAATGATATCCCAAACTTCACCAAAATGGAAGTTGTGTTTCTAAAGAAATATGGTGAAAGAAAAAATGAACAATCACTATTAACTGAGTTAGCCACTATGAAGAAAAAAGAGAATGAGGTTGTTAGTGACTTTAACATAATATTTTCAAAGACTAGGAACAAAATCCCTACCAACCTTAGGCCTAGTGATATTCAGTCTATTTTTTTTATAAGAATGCTTTTCAAGGAGAGTTTAACTATGAGTTGAGGCAAGAACAAGCCACTACCATTGATGGTTGTATGGAAAAAGTAATGGATATAGAAAGAAATATGCTTGACAGTGGTAAGATGAAGCCTTATTCTCTAGAAGTCAACCTACCTGATAGAAAACCTAAAAGAGTAGCATTTGATATACAAAGAAGAACTGAAATTGATCCAATGGAGAAATTGACTAGTCAAATGACTGAGATGCTCAATAACATGAACAACAGGATAGCAAGAATTGAAAGAAATAATGGTAATAATGGTGAATCTTCACAAATAGAGTGACCTCATGTTGACAATCATCCTCCCTTTAAGAAAAATTTCAATAGGAATTGGGGAAACAACAATGGTTCTGAAGAAGGAAATAGGAGTAGGAATAATGGGAACAATAACTAGAAAAATAGAGAATCTGATAGAGATCAGAATAATGTTCCTAACCCCATACCATCTGCCAATGTAGCAGAAGGCTTTCCCTATTTTTTCTCTACTTGTGATGCACCTCATAACCCTGATGCATGTGGAATTCACCTAAGTGACCAACGCAATGTAGATTTACATGTTGAATCAGAAGAGGATATAAGAATCAATGCTTGTTGGTCTATTGAAGATGAATCCAGAGAAAGGTTGTTTGAAGAAGATATGGATAAATATGCTTCAAATCATCATCCTCAAATTTTAGTAGTTGAAGGAACTAAAATCTTGCAGAAATCACATGAGTCAAGATATGACAAGATGAAGCAAGGGAAATTAATCCCCACTGCTCAAGAAGTTGAAGAATTAGAGGCTACCCATACTTTGAATTTAAGAAATAGACTATCCCAGATAGGACAGAGAAAGCCTCTACAAGTGAAACAAGAAAACAAACTTTCACAAATAAGAATATCAGTAAAGAGAAAACTGATAGAATCCTCAAAAATATTACTCCTGAAGTAATAGAATTAGAGGAAGAGATTCCCAAAGAAGAAAGTAATAAACCACTGGATATAAAGAAGATAGAATTTGATGTTGGGTCAGAACTCAGTAAGCAAAAGGTTAACATCACATTTGGAGAACTTATGAAAGTTCAACAATACAGAGAACAAGTCTACAGAGCATTTGGATTAGTGGAACAAAAAGAAGACCCAACTTGCCATGTTGCTAGACAAAATCAACATGATACAAGATCACCATCCTCTGTCAGACCCTTCTATGTATCATTAAGGTACAACTCACATGAAGGAGAAAGATATGTCATTCATAATTGCATGTTAGACAGTGGAGCCTCACACAATATCATGCCCAAATTAATAGCTGATCAAATGGGATTAATCTGTACTAGAGATTCTACCCCTATTTTTGTAATGGATAATAGACAAATTCCTTGTGTAGGGGTGATAACTGGATTGTTAGTTTTCTTAGATCAACACCCCAAAAAGGGCATAGTCATGGATGTTGCAGTAGTTGATGTTGACCCATTCTTCTCACTATTACTCAGTAGACATTGGGCAGAACAACTAGGAGGTTCAATTCAATTGGACTGGTCCTATGCTACAATCCCCATATCAGATAAGGAGAATATAATTTTACGAAGAGAACCATTTAACAAGCACTCCATAGAGTTAATTCAAACTGATGAAACAATGATAAACTTAGTAAACTCTATGGAAGAAAAAGGGATGGGAGTTTACTCCATATGGCACAACCCATTCCTGGTGGAAGTACCAGAAGCAAAGAACATGGATCCAGAAGTTATGAAAATAGTAGATGTTGAATCAGATAGAGTATTAACCCAAGAAATGTGGACCATGTCTTTTGATGGAGCTAAATCCCAATCTGGAGTAGGTGCAGGTGTTAATTTGACTGATATTAAAGGAAATTACCTTGGTATTCCTTACAGACTGGAATTCCCTTGCACAAACAATGTAGCTGAGTATGAAGCTTTACTACTAGGGTTAAGGAAAGCAAAAGAATTAGGTATTAACTACTTGACTATAATAGGGGATGCAGAGCTTATTATACAATAGATCAAAGGTAAATATCAGACCAAGCACCCTAGGCTTAAGCAATATAAAAATGCAGTATTGGAAGAAATTGATAAATTCTTAGCTTTCAATATCTCATATATTCCAAGAGAACAAAATCATGTTGTAGATATTTTAGTTATAAATGCCTCAGGTCTAGATCACCCAGAGATAACTACAGAATATATGGATAGATTCCCAACTATTTCAGTCTATAAGCCTTTTGTGCCAGATAACATAGTCTATCTACAGGTCTTTCAAGATGATATAGATATTAAGGATTTTATGACTCTACAAAATCAGTATGCAGATGTAATCTATGATGAAAAGGATGAAGATAAGCTAAAAGACCAAATAGGAGAGCCAGTAGAAGTAATCCAGTTGAAAACAAATAGAATACCCAAAGGATTAGTTTCTCTAGAGAGTCTATTTGATGATTTTGACAAAGCTTATAAGCCTTTAAGTAGAGAAGTAATATCTGAAGACATTAACATTGGTTCAATGAAAGAACCTAGAATAGTGAAAGTAGACATGGCCTTACCTGCTAAAGAAAAATTTGGATATATCAATTTCTTGAAAAAGAACAAAGAACATTTTGCTTGGACTTATGAAGACCTTAAAACTTTCAAAACAGATGTAATGACACACATAATACCCTTGAAAGAAGATTCTAAACCATTTAGATAGAAACAGAGGAAGTACAACCCAACTCTGCACCCAATAATGCAAAAAGAGGTACAAAAATTGTTGGATTCCAAAATAATCAGAAAGGTAAGATTTTCTTCCTGGATATCCAATTTAGTACCAATAAAAAAAGAATGGGGATATTAGACTCTATGTAGATTTTAGAAATTTAAACAAGAGTTCATTAAAAGACAATTACCCATTACCCAACATGGAACAATTATTGCAAGCAGTAGTTGGCTCAACTAGATTGTCTCTGTTAGATGGATTTTTAGGGTACAATCAAATTCAGATAAATCCAGAAGATAGACATAAGACAACATTCACTACACCTTGGGGCACATTTGAATATTTAAGAATACCTTTTGGACTAATGAATGCAGGTGCTACTTTTCAGAGAGCAATGGATTTTGCCTTCAAAGGATTAATGTTCAAAATTGTAGTTGTATACCTGGATGATATCACAATATTTTCTAAAAATCTAGAAGATCATCTAGAACATTTAACTGTAGTTTTTGCTCGGTGCAAGGAATTTGGAATTTCTTTAAATCCCAAGAAATGCATATTTGGGACTACACAAGGAAAGTTTTTAGGACATATAGTTTCAGAAAAAGGAATAAGCATTGATCCAGAAAGAATTGAAGCTATTTCCAAAATTCCTCCTCCCAAGAAATTTAAAAGGTGTTAGGTCATTCTTTGGCAAGATAAATTTTATTAGAATATTTGTCCCAAATTTTGCAGAGATGACCAAACCCATAAATGATATGGTTAAGAAAACTGGAGAAATAAAATGGACAATAGAAAATATGGAAGCATTTAACAAGATCAAAGAAGCCATATCAACCACTCCAACCCTAAGCTGCCCTGATTATGCAAAATATTTTAATATCTATTCTTATGCATCTGAACACTCCATTGTTGCAGTTCTTTCATAGAAATATGATGAAAATAATGAAAGGCCAATAGCCTTCATGAGTTCAGGTTTGAAAGGAGCACATCTTAAATACACCTTGCTAGAAAAACATGCTTATGCAGTCATCCAATATTTAGAACATTTCAAAGGTATATTTGGCTCAAATAAGGTTTATTATTGTATCCCTTTTATAGCAATAAAAGATATTTTTTCTCAATCAGAGCCATTAGGAAGACCAACAAGATGGATGGTAAAGCTTCTACAATATGATGTTGAATTCAAAATAGTTAAAACTATCAAAGGGCAAGGTTTGGCTAAACTATTGGCTAACAAAGAAGAAGAAGGATTTGAAAATGTTCTCACAATAGATGAGGCATATGATGTCAGAAGAATCAATAATACCGAATGCAAATGGTATGAAGAAATTTTGTCATACTTACAAACCCTTTCATTCCCTAAAGATATGTCAACAAACAGAATGAGGTCAATCAAGCTTCAAGCCCAAAAATATTATATACAAGATGGTGTGCTATACTGGAAACACCCTGATGGAGTATTATTAGTCTGTTTATATGAAAGTGAAGTCCCAAAAATAATTAATGAATTTCATGATGGTTTCTATGGAGGACATTTTGCTCCAAGAGCTACAACTAATAAAATTATGAGAGCAGGATATTATTGGCCTTCCATTTTTAAGGATGTATATAAATATGTTAGGAACTATCATAACTACCAAGTTTTTGTAGGAAAGAAGTAGCTAGCAGCCATGCCCCTCAAGCCAGTAATCATTGAAGCACCATTCACCCAATGGGGCATTGATTTAATTGGAGAGATCAAGCCTAATTCATCTGGCCAGCACAAGTGGATCATAACTGCAATAGATTACTTTACAAAGTGGGTAGAAGTTGCACCTCTGAGAACATCCACTACTACCACTATCATCAAATTCTTGGAAGAAAACATTCTGACCAGGTTTGGAGTTCCTCAAAAACTGGTTACAGATAATGCACAATATTTTGTTTCATATGAAATGGTAGAGTTTTGTGTTGAATATGGAATTGAATTATCCCATTCTGCTAATTATTACCCCCAAGGAAATGGTCTAGCTGAGTCATCAAATAAGAATGTAATAACTAGAATAAAAAGGTCATTAGGTAAGAACAAAAGAGGGTGGGACAGTGAACTTAAATTTTCTCTATGGGCTGATAGGTTGTCTATTAAAAGAAACACAGGAAGAACCCCCTATGAGATGGTATATGGAGAGAAAGCCTTATTACCTTCAAGAATAGAAAAATTGGCACTTTCCCTCTTATTACAAGACCATGAAGACCCCAATCCCATACAGAGAAGGCTTGACCAAATTGTCCTATTAGAAGAGCAAAGAAGAGAGACCCTTAATAGAATGATGGAACAAACCCAAAAAACCATGAAATTGTTTAATAAGAAAGCCAAGGGTACTCCTTTTTCTCAAGGAGATATAGTCATCTATTGGGATCCTAAAAATGATAAGCATGGTGAAAAGGGTAAATTTGAACCTAAATGGATTGGTCCATACCAGATAGCCCATGTTATAGGGCAGAATACATACAAGTTGCAGAACTTGTAGGGAGAAATAATGGCTATCCCTATTAATGGCCAACACCTCAAAATGTACAATCCCTATTGAAGGTGAAAAATAAAAAAAAAAAAAAAAAATGGAAAAACAAAAACCCCAAAAATAGAGTGATGTATTTTGTTATTTTTTCAACTAAATAAGCTTTTCCTTTGTTGTTAGCATAATT
This sequence comes from Wollemia nobilis, assembly GCA_028583015.1. Classification (NCBI taxonomy): domain Eukaryota; kingdom Viridiplantae; phylum Streptophyta; class Pinopsida; order Araucariales; family Araucariaceae; genus Wollemia; species Wollemia nobilis. The sequence goes on from JAQPPZ010017052.1 coordinate 12,481,768, forward strand.
CTGAGTTGTTGTACACATGATATTCTTAGTTTGATGAGTATACATTACTATTGATTCCACCAAAAACAATAAGAAAAAAGGAGATTTATTTTAGACTTGATGAGGTTTACAATTTTTCAAATATGAGTGTTTATGCAATAGTTATTTGATATGAGATAAAACAGAATGAAAACAGAGTTGATTGAAACATCATGTCAAAGCCTCACATTACAAATGATACTTAAGGTGACTTCAAAGGTCCAAAGAACCGAGTTATCTTTGAGAGGGTGGTTAAGCTAAAAATCATTACACTCATCCTTTATAGCCAAAAACTAATCCTCAACTCAGGCATACTCATTGCACAATTTGCTTATATCAAATACTTCTCAAACGAGAAAGAAAAATTACAATAAAGTAAAATTGAGTCACTACCTGAGATATCTTGGAAAACCTCTACCGGGGCTATAGACGCTTGACTGGCAGTAGGGTAAAACCAGATGGGATTAGAAGCAACTCCACCGAGGCTATAGACGCTTGACTGGTAGTGGAGCCCTGTAGAATGGTGAAAATTTTTAAAGAGTGAAATCACATATTAGGCTTAACTATTTTGCTCAGATATGGCAAAGTTCTGAAAGACTTAGAAATCAAAATGAATGCACAAACACACACATGGGCATAAACATGATGGAGCAAATAGCTTTGACAAATTTTGTGTAATCATATCTTATAACTTAGCTAAAACAAGCATTACAATATATCTAAAAAGCTCATCTATTTCTAAAATTCTGACCCTAGTTTCCAAAGTGAATAAAAGGAATTACAGTCTTTCAAAACTCTATTACTTTGATATCCTTTGTACAATTTTTAATTTTAAAATTGTAATGTTTTGTTGTTTTTAAGTTTTGTTTATCAGTCTTGATGATTTGAATTTTTGTCCAAATTGCAATAAAACTAGGAGATTCTATGGTTCTCAAGTGCCTCATGTTTTCAACACATTGTCCCAGATAGAGCCTATGTTGGAGCCAAATTTGACTCAAACTTTGAAACCCCCAAATTTAAATTTTTGGTTTCATCAAAATAAACAAGCATTGCTAGTCTCTTTGCATCTTATTAAGAATTTAAAGTTTTTCAATATTTAACCTTGTTAATAATTGTGCACCTTTGAAAATTTTTATATCTTAAAAGGTTACCAAAATCCTTTATAATAAACTTTTTAAATACAAGCTTTAATCCTCCTAAAATAATAATCATACTTAGACCTAAGTCAAATGATAAATCTTTAAATCCTAAGGTATTCAAAAGTAAAGTGAAAAATTAATCAAATATCTTGGTCTAAAGCCCAAAAAGCATAATTAATGTCAAAAATTTTCTAAGGCTTAAGGGTATGCACCCCATTATTAAAAATCAAGACCTTAAAATAAAAAAAAAATTAAAAAAGAATAAAGCAAAAAAAAATAAAAAAAATCCAATGGACCTGATTTAATTAAACCATCTTTAAAATCTATGGTCAAAATATACATCTAAACATCGAGCTAATTGGATAAATCCGACGATAGCGCTCGATCAAGATCTAATCCGACGATGGTGCTCTCATAAAAGGTGCATCAAAAAGGTAAAAGACCACATGAGATTAATTAAATCTATTAAATAAGATTAGTGAGGGTCTAACACATTGGATAATTATCCCCCTTTAGCTTAATCAAATTTTAAAATCATATGCCCCTTGGTAACTAACCCCGTAGGTTGAAGAAAATCAATGATCATGCCAACATTGATCGAGATCCGATGGCCACGTTGAAGTCAAAACCCAAACGAAGAAATGGTAAGGATATCAAGAAAAATGAAGGTAAAGCTAAGATTAATCATGCATTAGTAAGGGTATAATACATTACTAATTACCCCATTTAGGTTTAACCAAGATTAATCAAATATAATAATGCACCCTTTTCGGCTATCAAGTATGCACTTAGAAATCTAACAATGGTAGCTCATAAAGATCAAATTCGATGAGATCACAATAAAAAATAAGTAAATAAAAGTTTGATCAACTTTAATCCAACGATCATTATTAAAATATAAAGGTAACTCACAATTTAAATAAAATAAATTATATATATCCCCCAAATCAAAGGAATCAACGATCCCATCAATGATCAAAAAAAAAAAAAAAAAAAAAAAATAAAAAAAAAGAAAAAAAGAAAAACAAGCAAACAATAACTCCAAAAAATAAAATAAGAAAAAAAAAAATCCAAGTAGGCTCCATTAATAAAAAAAAGATCAATCAAAGTCAAAACAATAAGGCTAATCCAACACATCTTATAAATCCAATGAATGTGCTCCCTCTCAAAATAATCCAACGGTGGTGCATGCTTCAAAGGTAAATCAAATGGTAAGCTTAAATCAAGCTTCGATTAATTAAATTTTAATCACATTTAACAAGGGTCCTAACACATTATTAATCACCCTTTTATTCTATATCAATTAAGAGGTTTCAAAGCATGTTTCTTTTAGTTATCTAACCCACAAGTTATAAAATATCCAAGGCAACGATAGGACAAAGGTTGATCCAACGGCTACGCTCGATCATGGTTATTCAAGGAAACTTAGGATATCCAAGATAATGACAGGCACTCACATCAAGAACCAAATCTTATGGGGATCCCTAAGATGATTGCTGCCAAATTAAAATGTAATCGATCCCTAAGATTTAATTATCATTCAGGGCCAAGGTGGCACGAGGTTCAAAATGGAGGCCACCCCTATCACACGTCACAACTCCACGTCAGAGAAGAAGAAGCTTCAGAGACCAATAGCAAAGCTTTAAATGATTGTGGGTACATGAACCAAAGAACCCAGGGACACATAGGATGAAGGATATTACCCACCATCAAAGCCCAACCTTAGAAGAGATGTGTTGGCAAATTTCCTTTGGCCAATTTTAAAAAGTAGTTGGTAACATCGTATTAATGACAAAACGTGTGAGAATATCGAACTCATTTCACCACCCAGTATTTGAGCTCACAAAATCGATCAATTTACCACCCTGGTAATCTAAGAGCAGAAATTGATATGCAAGAAGTACAGAGAGAAGAAGAGTTTTGAGCTTCCTTATTTTAGAAGAACTAGACTCACTACCGTGAGCACAATGGCATCTTGGGGAGACATTTTTGCACCCGAAGACACTAGAGAAGTAGTGAAATTCATTACAGACCGGTCACCATACTCTGAGATTTTTGGACCACCTGTACCTGGTAGCACAATGTATGAATTCACTCAAAAGTGTGGAGCTGATAAGAAACCTACTCCAACACAATAGTACGAGATCGACAATGCATGTATCAAGAGTTTTGCTCATGTAATGGAGAATGATAATAGGACCCCATGGATAATGGCTGACCTATTTCATAAAGCCTAGAGGTTACAATACAAGGGTTTCCCAGAAGTAACAGATGGAATAGTAACCTTGGGAAGTTGATATGTCCAAAGGTTTACTTCTCCTCAGATTTAATGGCATGGTTAGCAGTGGCATATGATGAAAGGACTAGAACATTTTGAGATAATAAGGATCGACCGGTATTCAACATCAAAGTCGAGCACATCAGAAGTTTTCAATTTGATAGAGTCTACCACCTTTTTAGTTAAAAGGTAATTGAACATCAATCTCGAATGTTCACAGGATTAGAAGTTTTTAAATCTTTGTTTGATACAAATGAGAAAATAGTTGATCAATTCCCAATTAGGAAGACTGCTTTTAAGCCATGGGTCCAAGATTTTTGTGATATGATAAACATAGTCTTAGGAGTACAGGATCTCAGTATGGTGGATAAAAAGGTTTTGTATTTAGTAGCACAGAGCAATCGGGCGCATAATACCCCAATTTATGCATGGGAACTAGAATTGAGTAACCAAATACATGAGCAAATGGTAGAATTGAAAAAGGTTATTTTTGAACAAAGACAAGAGATGCCCTATTTTTCACAATACTCATTTTTCATCCACCTGATAGCGGGACAATTAGGAGAAGAAGCCCAAAAAAGAGTAGAAGTCATTAACAACCCCTACGTCCAAACCAATTTAGTAGAATCAGTAGCACCTATTCTACCAGGAGTAGCTCAAGCAATCAGGGAAGATCCCTTATTAGAGTTGATAGAAGAATAGGGGATTGATCAAATGGAGGTCACTGTAAATACTACAGATATAATAGAACAATAGGTCAGGCCTCCCATAGATGATCATCTCAGAATAGAGGCAACACCAAGCACCACCCAAGAAGTTTCCAAAAGCCCAAGCACAGCCAAAGGAAAAGAAATTGTAACCACCCCTGCACAAAAATCTTCTCTCCTAGAACAAGCCATAATTCCTATTTTTGACAGAGTATTAGTTGTAACAAGTGTAAATAAATTGGCACCCATGGCCATCCCTGCCTCTTTAAAAATAAAAGGATAGGAGGTTAAAGTTCCATTAGTAGTAAGGATGAATATGAGAAGAACTAGTGGATTTGGGGGTCTATTCCAAAGTCACCAAGTAAAGAGACAAACAGAGATAACCACTACAGAGAAGAAGAAGCCGAGATTATCTTTACCTTCTACATAGGTTTTTTTAGAGAGGACAGATGAACAAACTACTTTTACTACTGCAAATGAACAAGAATTACAGGTAGTGGCAGATATGGGAGATATAGGAGAATAGCTCACGGATGAGCCTCAATTAGAAACAACTATGTCAGATATAGCAGAGGTAAATCTTCCTACCCTACAAGACCCACTTGTCTTTAGAGTCAATGAAGAGATCGAGGGGTCATCAGTACTAGGAAAGGAAGGTGAAATGGTCAAAGTTGTCAAGGCAATGCAAAATCAAACCATGGACCAACTGGTCGAGAAAATTGTAGAATTAAGAAATCAATTGAAAAAATAAGAGAAGGAAAAAGCTAAAATGAGAGCATTAATAAATAAACAACAGGAAGAATTAGCACAAAAAGATACTCCAAAGGTACAGTCCCCTTCAGTGGTAAGGATTCCCAATCATGCCTATTATCTGAATACAATGAAGAAGCAAATGTCAATGAAAATACAAGCTCATGCTAGAGGGCTCACAGAGATGTTTAGGAAGATTAGGGTGATTCAAATAACTGCTCGAGAAATACAGACATTGATGCAGGAGAAGGAAGAAGACTTCAAAGTCATTCGTCCTACCCTTGATTTAATAGGAGATAATTTTGAAGAGTTGCAGGGTCAAGAGATAATAACAAATGATGGCAGTAAAATCCAGTTCAATTTTGAGTTCTTGAAAGCAGCCATGTTTGGGGTAAACCAGGAAAGGTGGATCAATGTTGTAACTAAAATGGATAATCTGATAGAAGATGCAACAGGTAAAATGGTAGATATTGGTCTATCCTTAGACCAATGCTTGGAAGCCCCCAGTGTAGAAGAGCTACTCAGGCATACAATAGAAAAATTTGATTGTGAGTCAGATGATGAGTCAGAAATGACTAGACAATCTACCTTTCTAGTAAATACTATGGAGATGTTACTCTTCCAATATGAAAGAAACAGGCCCATTCTTGCCATACAAAAAAATAGAATCTTGCAAGAAATGAATATGCTAAGGTTTGTTGCAGCCTTTGACACAAAAGTTTGGAGACTGATCGGTGAACAAATAAAGTGGCTGCAACAAGGCCAAAAAGAGAAAAGAGGTTGAAACATATAGTCACAGCCAGGAATGAGCTCGACTCTTCCAACTGAACAAATACCTGTGTCAGCAAAAAAAATATCTAAAGCAGCAAAAGAGTCAAGTTCTCAAAGAGGTATAATTCACAAAAGAACAGTAGAAAAGGAAGTAGTGGAAGAAAGAATAGACTCTCCAAATACCACCATCACTGGTTAAAATAAGCTACTATTTGAAAAGGTCAAAGTAGAGTGTACAACATGAACAAGGGGAGATAGTGGAAGATAGTTGTACTAGTTTTGAATATCAACTCAGATGATGACAAGTGTAAGGCCAAAAATAAACAAAAAATAACAGAATCAAGAACCAACAACTATAAAAGGAAGCAGACAGGTTCAGATTCATCATCAAGCAATTAGAGAATATCATTTTTCCTAAGAGGTATACTTGAGTGCCCTTTAGAGTTGTGTTGTTGTATCTCCCTTTTTGTGTCTATTTTTCTCATTCATTCTTCTTTCTTCCCTTTACTTTGTAGGATTTTGATAGGAAAGTTCTCAAGAAGCTGAGATTATTTCCTATCCTATTGAGCATGAGATTCAGAGACTCTATTGTTACCAGATTGGAACAAGGAGAGTAGGAGAGACATGTTACATTATTTGAACAGAGTCTTCTTCATTGTATTGATGTATTTCTTTGAGAAAAACAGAGTTAAAAGGCATCTTGCCCACTCTGCATGTAATATTTTATGAAATCAATATAATTCTGAGTTTCATTCCTATTATATCTTTGTCTCGATATTGTGTGTCACTATGTAATGGATTACATTATTTGAATGCATTATATATGTTTCTTTCATTGGTTAAATTTTAGTTTTATTATGATATTTGAATAAGTCTAAGAGTGCCAATTTTCTTTTCCCCCTTCTCTCTGTTCATGTCAAAATTGTTGTTAAATTGCTATAACAACCCAATGAATCTAGGCACCGGTCTACATAAGGCATAACAAATGGTTATTTTCTTGCTTGGTCATTTTAATACATATAGTGTTACATTAATCTGGAGCGTGTAATCAATGTTTTATCATATAATTACCGTTGGGGTTTCCTTACCCATTTTGTAGTTTTCTTTTAGCAATATTCGTGTTTATCAGAACAAAGAGGCAGGTTGACCAGAGCCTGTAATAGCTCGTTGGTTTCAAAAAAATTTACAGCATGAAAATCGAATCCTATGGATGCAAGAATTGGTTCCAAAAGCTCCAAAGGCACCTTAAAGCCCTTTGGTAAAATCACAAAAAGCTCCAAAGGCACCTTAAATTCCTTTGGTCAAATCACAAAAAGCTTTAAAGGCACCTTAAAGCCCTTTGGTCAAACCAAAAAAGGCTCCAAAGGCATCTTCAAGCCCATTGGTCAACTCACAAAAGCCCCAAAGGCACCTTAAGACCTTTGGTCAAAGTCAAAATGTGAAAAGCACAAAAATAATTTAAAATAAAAATATCAAAAACATTCAAAATGATCAAAAGCACAAAAACAATTTAAAATCAAAATATTCAAAATGATTAAAAGCACAAAAATAATTTAAAATCAAAATATCAAAAACATTCAAAATGATCAAAAGCTCAAAAACAATTAAAAGTATCAAAAGTACAAAAAAATTTGCATTATGCATTCACACTTGCATCCATATAGTTGCATTGCATTAGGCACATTGCATCCATTGCATTTATATTTAGATACATATGTGTTTACAATCTTATAAATGACACCACATTTGTACATCAATCATGCATCATCAAAATCCATCATCATCCATAACCCATGTGTGTAACTATGTTTTTCAACACAACCCCTTTTGTTGCTATAAGGAATGTACTAGGGTTTTTAGGTCACTCAGCCATACCTAATGGTTTTATCACACTTTGTGGAAGGTTATATTTGCTTTCGATAGGTGAGGTTTAGTTTTTATAACACCTAGTATATTTCAAAATTTTATCACTAATCAAAACACTAAAATACTAGTTGAAACAAGGGAAAGATGAATGCTGCAAAGTTGTATTAGGTATCCTAAGGTGAAAAAGGTTTATCTTGCTCATCCCCCTATGCAACTGACTCGAAAATATTGAGAATTGGCAAAAGGACAAGTTCAACCCTACCCAAAGAAATCCCTTGCTTTAATCAAAACAAGCAAAATCTTGGACAAAGCAAAAGTCATAAGCAAAGTAAATAAGTGATTATCATCACTACCAAAATCCCAAACAAAGAAAATTTCAAAAACAAAGAAACAGTGATTATCATCACTACATAGATCCCTTGCTCGAAAGGAAAACACAATTCAAAATAGATAGTGATTTTCATCATTAAATCATGAGAAAGTATCCTGAATAAATATGAAGAAAATAAGGGAGTATGAACTTGAATCCCTAGAATTCTCAGCATAAATGAGTAGTAAGGTATCCTTACGCATGATGATATATCTATCACATTAGCATCTTGCTTTTGAACAGACCAATTGTTGTATGTGGAAGAGCTAGCCTTAGATGTCCTGTTATGCCTAGTGATCTAATCCAACTGAGTCCAACTTAGGATCAGGATAAACATTTGAGGATCCCCAATACAGCAATGGGCTGAATAAATCCTGTTTGGCATTGGGGTATGCTTATGTTCTATATAATATATTCATTTGCACACATAGGGATAATGAGTATCTAGGTCTGCATAACAAATCTTTATCCTTTAGAAGCTTTGTATGGCAAGTATACAACTTTTACTAGAATAACTAGGGTGTTTGAGTCTCATGGAAAACCTCAAAAATTCCCTCATAGCAACAAATCATTTCATCAACTAAATCATCAAATTTCTTTATGAGGTTTTGTTCATTAAAGTGTTTTCATGAAATATGATAGATACCGAATGAATGTCAGCAATGACGTTTAGATGGCCACTGACTATTTTGGGGATATCTTTTAATTTATAAAATCTTATAAAGAAAGTATATATCACATCATATTATCTAACATTGGAAGGTCTAAATTATTAATTTTTAATTATAAGATTTATTATTTATTCATGATGGATTTACATTTTGTGGTGTCACCCATTAGATTGATAAACTCATATCACATGCATATCTTATGTTTTAAAATATTAAAGAATCAAGGTTCATTCCATTAGAGCATCAGCATAACATAAAAATATTCCATTTTCCATATCATAACAACATAAGGTTAGATGCATACAAACTCATCAAAAGCAAGCATGCATGTAACAACAAGCATTGCATCCATATGTGCATCCATCGTCGTCATCTAAATCATGCCATATACACATCCACACATCATAAAACATAAGTTATAGAATCCACATAGCATTAGATAATAAAATAATCATCTACACATACACATCATAACATCCATATGTGCATCTATCATCATCATCTAGATCATGCCATCTACACATCCACACATCATAAGACATAATATATAAAATCCACATAGCATTAGATCATAAAATAGTCATCTACACATACACATCATAACATCCATATGTGCATCCATCATCATCATCTAGATCATGCCATATATGCATCCACACATCATAAGACATAAGTCATTAATCCACATAGCATTAGATCATAAAATAGTCACCTACACATACACATCATAATATCTACATCATCACATCACATCACATCACATAAAATCATATACTGCATCCATAAACATAAAAGCATAGTCATAACAGATACACACATGGTGAGTCTCAAAGTCTAGATAAACAAAAAAGTACCAGTAAGGTTACAACTATGTAGGTCAACTAACCTTACATGAAAAAATAGGTAAATGGTATCTAATGAGCCATAGTGCTTAGGAGTGGCCTACAACACTAGTACCACCTTTGTCCTCACCTCCCCCTTTAGGAGAAGGTAAAGAACCGATACCCCCAGTTTGTTCTATTTGGGACCTGGTCTGATGGCTCTATTGAGTTGATGACTACCATGAGGTACTTCGGTCCGTCCTCTGTGAACCTCCTACCCTAGGACTCTCTAGTAGACAGCCTCCCCAGAGCCTAACCTCATACTCCAATACCAGGATATAGGCAGCATCTTGAGTGCACTCCTCCAAATCATCTGCTAACAATATGTACAAGCGATGAATATTTGCACCTAGATCTAGACCACCAAGTCCCTATGGAACTATAAGAGGTGGTGCAATCTGGCTTTGAGCCTCATCTTTATCAATAGTAACTTGGGTAAGATATCTCTAGAGATCTACAATAGTAGCATCCCTATGCTAAACCTGGATCTATGAAGTCTACAGCTCAGCCTCAACCTAGTGCAGCTGAGTCCAAAGAGGAGACCCCTGCTCCTTAGGGGCTAACTCCTCGTCCTCCTCGAGCACAAATTTCTCCTCTGTAACCAACTTCTATACCACCTGCTCTTGTTATCCTACCTATCCCCAATCATCTGTCCAAGCCCGCACTCGGTACCCATTAGGATCCTCGGCCTTAGCCTCCTCCAAGGACCACCCTAGACGATTACCACCATGCCATAGTCACATACCCAACCAAAGGGTGTATGCCTTTGTGACCCCAACATCAACCATACAAGTATCAACTGTAGGAGGGTCTCCTCCTCTTACACTATTGTAACTTGTGGCGGTGGTATATTCTTCTTTATAGCAATCCTATGGTAGACAATTGGCTCAAGAGGGACATCCTACTGAATTCCAAACTATCGAAGCACCCTGGAGTAATAGAAGAACTCTCTAATGTTGTCCTTGCGATCAATCAACCATTGATCGCATCGAGTCCTCATGGTGAAGCTAGTAAGATCATCCCAGGCAAGGCACTCATGGTAAGATCTCCAAATAATATCTCCAGATCTCAAACCATTCAAGGATGTTTTGTAGTGGGACAAATCCCCTCCAAAGGGATGACTCTTGTGCTCCTCGAGTTCTCTGGGTCACTTGGATCCATAGCACTGAATATCCCTATCTAGCATAGTAATCTCCATTGGAAAACTTGTTGGACAATCAATCTTAATGTACTCCCATCCCCAGATCTAGAGGAGCAAGCTACAAGAAATACTAGCTCATTTGTGGTGTTGGATGTGGTATAACTCGTCATAGCACTAAGCCAGCAGCGCAATCCCCCAGGCATAGAAAATGGGCTCCTCACTATCAACCAAATCCTGAACCATCTCTAATAGGTTCCATGGGAACCTCAATCTAGAGTAGCTAGGAATGAGGATATTGTAGATAACCATAAACAATATGGCATGCAACTAGGAAAAGACATCTACCTTGTACCATTAAGAAATTGAAACCCCACTAGAGCGAGTATTCTTGAAGGCAGCGACAACACACCCCCCAAATAGCATCGTGAACACTGTCTCTCAAGCATTGGTAGGAGAAGAGATAATGGGCACTCCATAAAAGGGGATCTTTTAAATCCTGTAGACATCCTCTGACGTGATGGTCATCTCATCGATGGGAAGGTGGAAGGTGTTAGTCCTAGGGTCCCACTGGTGGGCTAGGGTAGTGAAGTAAGCCTGATCTGACATGACCATCGATAGTTCGGTGACATACTGGAGCCCTCAAGCCTTAAGCCAAGCCCACTCTGTGTCATCCATATCATACAAAGAGATCACAAAGCAGCTTCAGGTCCCGAGCTCAAGAAAATAAAATATAAGAGTGCAAAATAAAGCCTAAATCAAATGCAATGACAACTAAATAAAACAATATTAAAAGTGGTGTAAGCTAATATAAAATGCATTTAATACAATAAGCATAAGGATTAAACACACCATAACATACAAAAACATCAAAAACTATGTCTCAAAAGTTCAAAAAAATTAAGAAATAATCTAAGGCTACATGGTCACTCGTGCTAGGAGTGGCAATTAATCGGTCACTAAAGCTAATAGTGGCCAGCTTCCAATGGTAAAAAATATGACCATTGGAAATCAAACTGGCCACTAATAGTAGCAGCAGCTAGCCAAAGATAGGATTGGCCGCTCTGAGTGATAGTGGCCAACAGGCGACGCACCAATCGCATCTCCCCAAGGCCCAAAATAACAAAAAAATTGCAAAAATAAGAATTTAAAAGCAAACCCACTTATGTAAATCCTAAATTGAGCCTAACTATGGGTTCGATTCATTACCAATAGGGTTAATGAGGTTCCTTGACTAAATTATTTAATTTGGTTTATTTTACCACAAAAATAGATAAGGCTAGGATTTAGAGAGGTACCCACGAAGCTCTAGCTCCTCTGCTCATCGAATCCTCGCCTTGCTCAACCATCAGAAGAAAATTGGTACTGATCTACATCATAATTGCACAAATGCACCCCAAAGCTCCAAAAATTGCAAATTGACAACTAACGACAATGAGAGCTCAAACCCTAATTTTTCTTTTTATTTTCCCAATTCATGGCTTAGCTGTTGTCGATGTCAGCAACCCGTAATTCCTGACCACTGGACCTGACAACGACCATGAAGCAACAATTGGGGGTTGTTGGACCTGACATTAGCTGATAAATGAGGAGAAGTTTCATCAAATTCTCACCCAAAACATTACAAAATGACCCATACAAAGCATCTATTGGTTAGAGACATCCAAAATCTCAACCAATACCAAAAATTTGCATACATAAAAATCCAAAAACATCATAAAATTCAAAATCCAAAATCAAATAGCAACCAAAACCCAAATAAGCCTCGTAATTAGTTATTTTCTCTATACACTTGGCAATTGTAGCGACTAACGATCCCTGCAATTCAGCAAGATGAGTAAATTACCATAGGGCCATTTGGAGCAAAATGGTTATAGTAGAATTGAGATGCTTCCCTTCAAACCTGAAGAAGGTCGTTTGTGGCTGGACCACCCCACGGGAGCAAGGATGTATCTCAATTATCCTATGGCAAAATAGTGAGTCAACACAAGCTAAATTAGAAGTGTTATCATTTGGATTCCCTAACAAGGCCATTTTGGTCGGACCGCCCCATGGGATAAATATGTGTTATTACCAAATAGGTTTGAAGTCACACCTAGATGGGAACTATTCTATAACAATAGAGCAACCCTCTAAAGAGATCCAGGTCTTTAATTTTGGTCAAGCAACTCATCGCTTCATTAATTGTCCTTTCCTCATCGACTCATCACTTGAGGAGGTAGTCAAAATTTTCAACAATCATAATCAAAGTCAACAAAATATCAACTGATCATATCAAGTTGTGGCTAGCACACCTAGCCACTGAAGACTACAGTGGCCACATCTGGCCGCTGAACCTAATAGCAGCCAAGGTCACACACAGTTTGGCCATGAATAAGGGCCCATATCACATAGTATGACTACACCTCTGCATGGATAACAGATGGATTTTGGCAAGGAACTTCTTGATCTCTTCCTAAATTCCCCTTCCATACCATTTGGTGACTGATGCTCCTCATCCAGGATGGTCAGTCGCATGCAATTTGGACTGAAGCTTCTCCAGGAAGCCAAAGTTCTAGATCTAAGAAGGAAGTCTACATATAGACTCTCCCATGAAAATCAAAGGATTCAAGAAGTTTCAGAGTCAAGCAACGAATCCTTGTTGAAACGGAGGGCCAAGCTATGCCCCTTTTGAGGAGTATTGGAGCATCATTTGACAAGGCTACAATCACGCACCAATTTTTAGATCCATCATTCCCAACTGCCAATCAGTGTAGGAGACACGTAATGCAATCCTTGAACATCAGTTTTGACAAAGAGGATAGCACACAAATCCCTGAATTGTCAGGAGGAGAGCTTCACATCGTAGCCGCTATCTCGAATAGTGGCCCACAAGCATATCTTAGGGTATAAGTATTATTTCCCCTTGTTGTTAGCTTAGCTTTATTACTGCTTAATTTATGGCTTGATCATAGTTTAGATCTAGTTTCATTAACACTTTTATTTCATATTTTTGTAGCTTACCACACATTTATTATTCTGTTCATGTTCATATTTCATTATCATTATCATGAGTATTCAGGTCTTCTAACAAAGACCTCTTCCACAGAGAGAGATGGCGCATCCTACTAAGCATGCTTTGTTGTTTTCATGAGCATAGGTACAGATCTTCAGGACCAAATTGAAGCAGCAGGAGCACAAAGATCCCTCCAAGACCAAATCTGGAGAAGGGGACATCTGTAAGCCCCAAATATAGTTTCGTGTGCGGGACCAGGAGGCCTGCGTAGATGCATCGTTCCCTTACGGGGAATATATCTAATCGTTGCTCTATATTGTGTAAATATTTGTATCAAAATGATGGGTATCCCTAAAAGGGATGAACTTGTAACCGAGGATTCAAGATATCAATAAATAAAGCATCTTTATTTGTTTCTTATTTTTCGTGTTGCATGTGCTTTCAGTATTTTCATTTTGTGCAAGTGGTAGCATATACGATAAATCAATATTGCGAGTAGGGTATTCGGGGCACGCGCTTCCCAGGGTCGCATAGGTATTAATGGTTTTATTGTTGACCCTTGATAAATGATATACTTGTATGCTTATTTATTGATCCTACAAGGGGGCTCCTACCCCCTTGACCCCCAACACAATATAGATGGTGACTGCCATTAGCAGCTAAGGCACAAAAGAGGCATGGACACAACAACAAAGAGAGATTAGAACTTCTACTAGGGAAAAGGGTGAAAGCATTAAAAATCTTGAGACATTGTATTTGTCATGACTCATGACACATTTTGTAATTTGCACCTTTTATATTATAAGCAATACACAAATATTTGAATTTTGGAAGCATTAATTTTTTTCTATTTAAGATGTGTTTTATCACTTTCATGTGTAGTTTAAGGTTTTAAGTTCGTATCACTTGCCATTTTCATGTGTAGTTTAAGCTTACAATATTACATCATTAATATTTGATTTTCATAATAGTAATTCATTGTGATATGCATGAAAAAAACTTTTTCAATGAAAATTTGTGTTTTCTTTGGGTTTTTTTTTTGCCGATTTTTCCCTTGTTTTTTTTTATTTTTTATATAGATTGATTTTGATCCAATTCCAATTTTCTTTACTATGCTTCTAATCATCTTATTTCAGAGTTATTTGATCTCTTTGCTCACTAATATTTGCTTCCATTTCTTTATCATTAGATTTTACTTCTAATTTACAGTCATATACATATTTTTGTACTTACATTTGTTGAATTTCATTCTAATTTGCAGCCATATACATATTTCATGCTTACATTTATTGCATTTCATTTAAAATTTCAGCCACATATATCTTACATACTCACTTTTGTTGCATTTCATTTACAATTGTAGCCATATATCTTACATGCTTACTTTTTGTAGCATTTTATTTTGAATTGTAGCTATCACCTTATTATTTGATTGCTTCTATTAATTTTATTGCAAGTTTTTTTGCCTTATCATCTTACTATTTTTTGTCATTTCCCTTATCCATGATTTTGAAGACCATTTAAATTCACCTTTCTTTGGATTTATAGGCATTCATATCTATTTTATGCTCACTTTCTTTTTTTGTAAGCATACACATATTATTTCCATTCTAATTTATTTTATTCATGCTTTGACATTATAAATCTCTACTTGGGCTTGCTTCATTTGAATGCGCAAGCACATATGCATATATTATTATCACATAGGATTTGATTGTAGGCAAGATAACATCTTAATTTAAACAATTTCTTTCTTGCATTTCACAACCTCACATTTTCTCACTCATAGCTTACTCACTAGTCACTAGATCTTATTAAATCACTATCTCAAATTTTTTGCTTAAGGTTTGTCATCATATTTTGCACTAAATCATTTTTCTACTACCATTCCCTCTAATAAATAGTAATTTGTAGGTATTTAGACTATTTTTGTGCTTTTGAGAATCCCTAAGGCATTTAGAAAACAACAAATATGGCTCTCACTTCTTTTGACAACTCAATTTCAACATTTAGATCAAATTTGCTTTCAAATTCACCTGAAAACACTTTAGGCCTCTATTATAGAATAAATATTCCACTTCCTATAACCATTGGCAAAATTGACTCTCTAGAATTACATAGAGAAAATTCACCAAATCTTAACAAAAGCACTAGTAGTGAATTTGTCATCTCAACTTCCATTTCCAAGGTTTAGGTTCATCCTCAATTTTGTTTTAACAAGGGGTCTTATTAGCTAGGAATATAGAAAATCAAATAAACTCACTGCACTCAGATAGATCCCCAAAATCAGATACACCTAGTTTTTTTGTTTAAGTTTTGCAGGTTATAAGTCAAAAAAATGCAAGTGATGAATTTTTTAGAGTGTGGTGAATTTGTTTAGGCTTTGGATCGGGTAATCCTACCATTTTGTATCTCCCTGCTTATTTTTTTCTATCATTTCATGTTTTCTTATCCCTACTTTTGCAAATTGTTTGTCAAAAAACACATTTACTTTGGGAAATCAAGGAACCCTTAGAATAGTTCAAATTCATTTTTTTTAATCACATTTATTTTTGGTAAAATTAAATAATCTTAGAATAGACCTAAACTCTTTCTTTAAAAATCAAATAGGCAAGGAATCAAAATTCATATAGTTTTTTTTGAAAATTTTGAAAAAACTTGTATTAAAACAAAGATCAATTACAATATGGGAAGAGACTCTTCCCAGCCGAAATCAGAGAGAACACAAGCTTACAATAGTAGAAGAAGATTTGCAATGGAGCCAAATCTCCTGAACCATTAACTAGCTAGCAGGGGGGACGACATGGACAGATGATGCAGCTTGTCACGAAATCGTGACACTATTCTTCTCCTTAGGCCACGAACATGCAACATGTCGCGATATCGTGACACCTTTCCCCTTTGGCCGTGAAAAAGCAACATGTCACGATATCGTGACATTTTCCTCCTTTGGCCGCGAAAATTCAACAAGTCGCGATATCGCGACACTTTTCTCCTTTGGGCACGAAAGTGCAACATGTCGCGATATCGTGACACTTTTTCTCTCTCGGCCGCGATGAAGCAACATGTCGCGATATCGCGACACCTTTTCTCCTTTGGCCGCGAAAATGCAACATGTCGCGATATCGCGACACCATTTCTCCTTTGGCCGCAAAAATGCAACATGTCGCGATATCGCGACACCTTTTCTCCTTTGGCCGTGAAAATGCAACATGTCACGATATCGCGACACCTTTTCTCTCTTGGCCACGAAAATGCAACATGTCACGATATCGCGACACCTTTTCTCCTTTGGCCACGAAAATGCAACATGTCGCGATATCGCGACACCTTTTCTCCCTTGGCCACAAAAATGCAACATGTCATGATATCGTGACACCTTTTCTCCCTTAGCCGTGAAAATGCAACATGTCACGATATCGTGACACCTTTCCTCCCTTGGCCGCGATGAAGCAACATGTCGCGATATCGCGACAACTTTCCACCCTTGGCCCCGACGAAGCAACATGTCGCGATATCGCGACAACTTTCCACCCTTGGCCGCGATGAAGCAACATGTCGTGATATCGCGACAACTTTCCACCCTTGGCCACGACGAAGCAACATGTCGCGATATCGTGACAACTTTCCACCCCTGGCCACGACGAAGCAGCATGTCATGATATCGCGACAACTTTCCACCCTTGGCCGCGACGAAGCGACATGTCACGATATCACGACAACTTTCCTCCCTTGGCCGCGATGAAGTGACATGTCACGATATCGTGACAACTTTCCACCCTTGACCGCGATGACGCAACATGTCACGATATCGTGACAACTTTCCTCCCTTGGCCGCGATGAAGCGACATGTCACGATATCGTGACAACTTTCTGCCCTTGACCGCGATGACGCAACATGTCACGATATCACGACAACTTTCCTCCAGTGACCGCGACGATGCAACATGTCGTGATATCACGACAACTTTCCTCTAGTGACCGTGACGGTGCAACATGTCATGATATCACGACAACTTTCCTCCAGTGACCACGACGGTGCAACATGTCGCGATATCATGACAACTTTCCTCCCTTTGCTTTTTCTTTGATCATTGGCTCAAGGACCTTTCTAGACCCTATCTAATCACCTCATCCTCAATATCCATGTCACTGTGCAACTGAACTCCAACCTCCTTTTCCGCACCCATCTTAGCCAAAAAGTCAACTGCTTTGTTCAAATCTCTACTCGCATAAACTGGGATCACGTCCTCCAATTCCTTCCATAATTATTTAATTTGGGTAACAAGAGCCCTCAACCTCCAAGCTTTCAGATCAAAGTTCCTCATGTAGTCTAGAGCTCCAACCATTATTTGTGAGTCTGATTCAAGAATAATCCTGTGGTGGCCATGTTTCACTGCCCAAACAGAAGCAGACTTGATGGCAATGGCTTCGGCTTCATTGTTAGTGGATCTTCCTAGGCCTTGCAATTCCCAATAGAGCACAGTCCCAGCATGGTTTCGGCACACCACTCCAATTTTGGCTCTACCCGGATTGCCTTTTGTAGCTCCATCAGTATTGATTTTAATCCAACCTTCAGGGGGAGGTTTCCAACAATTTTTGTCCTGTCCCTCTTGCAGTTCAAGGCGTTCTTCCATAGCTCCAATGTCAATTTGAGCTTCCTCCTTAGCATGAATAGCCACAGTTTCGGTAACCTTGCTCCAAATGGTCTGCCAAACCCCATCTAGAGTAGTAAAAGTTTCTCTAAAAATTTTGGCATTTCTTTCCAGCCATACTTGCCACCAGATAAAGCTTAAACCGAGCTCCCAACCAAAATGAAGAGCTTTAGATTTGAATCTACCTTTCTACCATTTTTCCCAGATATTCATCCGGTTCAGGTCACCACTTACTTGAATTTTAAAGTAAGCAAACCAACGCAGCCAAATTTGTTGGGTGAAAGGGCAACCAAACAGCAAATGGTCAATAGTTTCCTCGCTCTTGTAGCATAGTACACATTGAGAAGGGTCGATGATACCTTTTGATCTGAGATTATCAAAAGTGAGGATTCCATTGTGCATGCACTACCAGGCAAAAAAGTTAACTTTCGGCCAACCTTTAGAGTGCCAGATTTTCCTCCGATCCTCAACCTAAAAAGTATGAGGGGGGGGCTCTGGGAGAATGTTGTCATATCCATCCTTTACTGTATAGACGCCAAGACTCCCAAAGCCCCAGGCTAATTCATCCTCCACGTCTTCCCCTGTAAGAAATATTTCTGTCAGAATTTTAGTCATGATGGGAGTCAAATCCGGAGGGATTGAAATGGGCCACTCATCCAACTTCTTGAACTGCTTAAACTTACACTCCCCTAGTTGAGTAGTTGTGAAATAACTTTCAATACGGATCCATCCCTTGGCTTCAATGGCTACTTTTATTGGCTGTAATTCTAGAAATTCAGCAATGATGGGTGGGAACTGATCCCAAGAATCTATCCAGAAACGAGCCTTCTCCCCTCTTCCCACTTTCCAAAATAAGCGGTCTTTAACAACCTGAGACCCTAACTTGAGAGCCTGCCAAACTAGGGACCCCATACCATCCAAGGGGATGCGAGCTACATCGATTGGGTTGGCCTATCCTAGGTATTTGCTGGTTAGGATTCTACTAAAAAGGGAGGTGGGTTGGGAGATCCATCTCCAGTACAGCTTTCCAGCCAAAGCTTTATTATTCAACTTAGATTTTCTCAAACCTAGACCTCCTTTAACTTTGGTTGGGTAACTTTGTCCCAGCCCACTAAGGCCCACTTTCTCTCTCCCTTTGCTCCTTCCCATAAAAACTTTCTAGCCATCCTGTCCAACTCTTTCCATATTGTAATCGGGGCAGCCAGGATAGAGAATTTGTAAATTGGCATGGCTTGAATGACTGACTATAAGAACGTTAATCTGCCACCATAACTTAACCACTTGTGAGACCAATGATTAATTTTGTCCTTGATACACTCCAACAGATTCCTCCATGTGTCTAATTTTAGCTTCTTAAAGTGCAAGGGGACCCCCAAGTAAACCACTGGGAGAGAAGTCCTTGTGAATCCCAAGATTTCTAAAATTCTGTTCTGAAGCCTTTGCTCCATATTAAAAAAAACCACTTTGGATTTCTTGTCATTAATGACCTGTTGAGTAGCCCTGAGATAGACATTAAGAGTATCCCTAATCATTCTTGCTTCCCTGAAGCTGGCCACTCCCACCAAACCAGTGTCATCCACAAACCGTAGGTGTGTTAAAACTTCGTCACCCACCCTGATACCCAATAATCTACCTTGTTGTCTTCTCCTCAAGAAAAGTCTTCCAAGACCTTCAACCAAAATGAGAAAAAGATAAGGAGAACATGGATCCCCCTGGCCCAGTCCCCGAGTAGCTCCAAATGGTTGCGAAGGAAGGCCCTTGATTAGCACAGAGTAAGTCGGGGTAGAGACACAGCTCATGACCCACTCTATCCAGTCCTGAGAGAAACCAAAGGCTGCCATCATTTTAGCCAGGAAACTCCATTCAACCCTGTCATAAGCCTTTGACATGTCCAGTTTTATGAACATCCCTTTATTACCATAAGTGTGCATTGAATGGATTGCTTCCTGGGCCACAACCACCCCATCCAGAATCTATCGTCCCTCAACAAAACCCCCTTGCTCAGAGGAGACAATGTTGTGAAGAAGAGGTTTTAGGCGCTCAACCATTACCTTTGTGATTATTTTGTACAACACATTACATAAGGCAATAGGCCTATAATCTGAAATATGAACCCCCTCCTCCCCTTTTGGAATTAAGGTAATGAAAGTGTGGTTTATAGCTTTAAGCATTCTCTTATTTTCTCTAGGACTCTTCTACAACAGACCCTTACATCTTCCTCTAAGTAGTCCCGTAAAGCCTAAAAAACTCAATTGGGAAGCCGTCTGGACTCGGAGTTTTACCAGTGCTCATTCCAAAGACCACAATTTTCAATTCATCTCTATCAATGGGTTTGAGGAGGGCCTGATTTTCATCCTTAGAAATAACAGTAGGTATGACAAAAATAACTTCATTTTGGGCCTCTACATCTTGTACCACACTTTCCTTAAAAATCTTAGAAAAATAATCCATAGCATGGGAATGCAAACCTGGAAGTGTATCAAAGGAATGACCGTTCTCATCTTGAAGGGCCTCCATCTTATTCATCTGTCTTCGAGCACAAGCAATCCGATGAAAGAATTTTGTATTTTTGTCCCCTTCTAATAACCAGGTGGTTCTTGCTCTCTGCTTCCAATAGGTCTCCTCCTGGTTGTCAATGTCCTCAACCGTTGTACGCAAGGCATCATCCTCACAGCTTTGAGTTGGTCTATAATTACTCCTTCTCTGAACTATTTTTGGACCTCATCCCATTTGGCCACGAATGGAGCTCTTTGGGCCTGGAAGTCTGTTTTATTAGCATGCCTCCAATACTTCAACTGAGTTTTGACATATTGTAGTTGTTTGTGGATTCCGAACATTGCTCTCCCATAAGTCGGGCGGCCTTCTTCCCACCACTCGTGGAATTTTCTCCCGAAGTTCTTCTTCTCGAAGCCAAAAATTCTCAAATCTGAAAGGTTTGTGATGCTGCCCCATCCTAGTCCCGCCTTCCAATAGAATGGGACAGTGATCTGAAACTGGGCCTTCTAAAATCTAAAAATTTATATTCCATTTTACAAATGCCTCCTCTAAAACCAGAAAATGATCTAGCTTAACCTTCCTTCTATGTGGCTCCCACCTTTTATTAGTCCAAGTGTAGTTAATGCCAGGACATTTAATGTCCACTAAGTGCAAAGCCTGGACTTGGGCAATCATGAAACGGTCCCCTGGGTCCAAAAATGGTGTTCCCCCTTCCCGGTCTCTAGAAGATAATTTAGCATTAAAGTCCCCCGCTATAATCCAAGCCTAGATCTTCCCTTGAGGTTCGCATGTCATGCACAACCTTCCACCGCCGCCTCCAACCATCTAGGTTTTGATACCCATAAAAGTTTGTGATTAGAACGTATTCTGCAGTGACATTATTCCTAAAAAGAGAAGTGAGAACACCCCTCCGGGCAAGATGTTCTATTGCAGACCATTCAAGAGAGTTCCACAGAGTAACAATCCCCCCCGAGGCACCTTGGGCAGCCACATCCATATGACCAGCACCCCTCCAAATTATGTTGACTGTTTTGGACATAAGATCTAATGACATCTTAGTCTCTTGTAAAAGCAAAAAATCAGTATTACGATTCTCTAAAAGTCTTCGAACAACATATTGATGGGTTCTGCTTTTTAAACCCCTCACATTCCATGATTGTATAATCATTGGTTACCCTCGGAGCAATAAGAGTCTATTGTCCTCACCGATCCTCTCGTGATCAGTTTGTCTCCTTGGGCTGCTAGCAACTCCTTATTGGATCTTCTACCTACTCCCCGAGAATTGCTGTTTTTTGATATTTTTTCTACCTGGGTTATCCCCAAAGTTGGCCTTTCCCCGTTCTTCTCTCGCTATTCCCATGCCGACATCCCGAGATACTGTCTCGCTCCCGGTTATGCACTACTAAAGCCCCCGAACACACCGGGCCGTGATACCTCACGTAGTTCAACTACCTGTTGTATGACGGGAGGAGATGAGAGAGGGAGTTGCCCGAGAATATTAGAATTTTCCTTATTACCCTCCATGCCCTCCATAAATTGTTCCTCTTCATCAACCAATGACTTAAATATCTCATACCTATTGGCAGGTCTGAGATGGGATTGCTCCTTTCCCTCTTTTTTCTTTGTCCGTATTTTTCTTCTGGGCTGTTCAAAACCCTCTCTCTGAGCTTCCTTGCCCTGAACGGTGCTATTAGAATCTTTATTAAGTGTTGCCTTATCCTCTTTAGGCAGGTTTGGCATTCCTAAAGGGGCCTCCATTTTAGCATTCAAATTATTAGGGCAAAAACGGGCCAAATGTCCATGTTTGTGACAAACCCTACATCTAAAGGGTAGGGCCTCATAGTCCAGTTGTTGAATCCAGGAGAGTCCTGCCAATTCAATTTCCATCTCTCGCACGAAAGGCCAGGCTCGAGATCCATCTCCACACATATTCTTGCATACACCGCCATGCTCCCTTCAATTGTGTCTCGACCTCTCTTGGCAACACCCAGATGTCTTCCAATAGAATTGCCAATCCTTGCCAACACCTACTCACTCCAAAATTCCATTGGAAGAGCATATAGTCGGATCCATACTGGGACAGCAGTAGGTTCAACTCGAGGATCGAATCCCACTCTCCATGGTTGAACAAATAGCCCTGCTGGGCCATGATTTTTCTTCTCTGACTCGAAAGCCCTATTTCTATCGGCCAAAGATGAAAAGCTAACAATAAAATATCCATTGCTAATAAACCACAATGAATACTCACCGTGAGGCTCCCAGCTTTGGTGGATCCAAGAGTGCAAAAAATTCAGGGAAGGACGTATACCCATGAACTTGCAGATTAAATCGTGATTAGCTCTGTAAATGACTGATTCTTCAACCATACTTGGCTCGATGACAATTTTTGGCCTGGTTTTGGCCTGTGGCAAACATCCATTCACACGATGTGCTGTCGACCTATTCCCAGCAGCCGTGAAGAGCATTTTATATGCCATTTTTTGAGCTTCGTCGTTCTTTGGAGGAGAATTTTCTTTAAACAAATCTGCATATGAGCTGCTACTCCCTAGAAAAGGAGCCGAAGAAGTCCCCATTGGACCCTCCTGGGGCACCAATCTAGCCTTCAGATCCACCGTACCCCGAAGGCACTTCTGCAATCCAGTTGATGCCCTAGATTTTTTGAAGTTCCAAAAACCCTAGTTTAGAGGAAAAAATCTCCAGAGCTCATTTTTTCCCGCCCCAATCCTACTTTATATCAAAATTCATATAGTTGCATTTTAGGTTATCTCTTGTTTACCTTGGAAAAGAAAATCTCTTTTAGCATAGTTCATCATTCAAATTCAAAAGGTATACTAGGCTAGACAACTTGTTTTCTTGCATTATTGTTTAATTGCATTTAGCATACAACTTTAGGTGATATTTCCTTTAATTTTGAACAAATTTTATCTTGATAAGGCTTGATCAAGAGCTATATTAGAGATCCAAAACCTTAGGTGTTTATTGAATTAACTCATAAAATATTATACAAGCTTGAACATCAACACAACATATAACAACCTTTTTATTGAGTGATAATTTTGCTAAATTGTAAAATCATCATCAAAGTTAGGGTATTGTTAGAAAACCCTCTCTTGCAAAGATATTTAGAATTTCTCCAAGGTTCTTATTTGCTTAATATGTTTTCAAATGCTTGTGAAAATGTGAAAATGTGAAAATGTGTTGAAATACCTTAGAGGTGCAAGTAATTGTTAACAAGGGGCCTGTGGTTTAGTATTGATTTGATTTGCAATAATTTTGTTGCTCATGTGATTGTTTAAAATGTGTATTTGTTGATCCACTATCTACTTTGAAATAATGATTCTCGAACAGTAATTTAATTCATTTTATTTCAAATTGTTTAAGTGGATTTTATTTTCTTTTGTTAAGCATTGTTTTGAGCATGAAATAAAATGACTAAATCTAACTTTGAAATGTGAATCCTAAAACGGTGATTTAATCTATTTTATCTTGCTCTTTTTAAACAAATTTTATCTTGCTTTGTTAAACAAATTTTATCTTGCTTTGTTAAACAAATTTTATCTTGTTTTGTTAAGCTTTGTTTGAGCATGAAAAAAAATGACTAAATCCAAATTTGAAATGTGAATCCTAGAACGGTGATTTAATTCATTTTATCTTGTTCTTTTTAAATAAATTTTATCTTGCTTTGTTAACAAATTTTATCTTGCTTTGTTAACAAATTTTAAAATGATGGAACCTGTGGAGTGCAAGAATTTTTTTTTTAAATCTTAAGAAATGTCTTAATTAAATGTGTCCAAATAATTTAAGATGTTTTAGCTTTGAAGGAATTATTATTTGGATATTTTAATGACTTTAAAATGCAGATTTTTAATGCAAAAAAATATAAACCTCCTAGGGTTTTGAGTGTTTGATGGAGCTTAAAGAAAATAAAATGAAAGATAAAAAATAACAAAAGCTAAGGTTAGAGAAAAAAATGATAAAAATCTAAAATAATATGGACACAAAAATGTAGAAAAGTAATCTAAGTGAGCTATTGTAAATTAATTCCCTCTATTCTGCAAAAAAAGCAGGTTAGACTTGCATCCACATAATCTAAATCTAGTTAAGTGCAAGAGTCTGAGGAAAAAAAACATACATTAAAAACATTAAATTATGCTACCATATCAATGCATAAAATATCATTGAATAAACTCAATACATTTAATAGAAAAATTTGCAATAAAAACTTTTATTCAAAACCTTATTTCTGCATAAATGGTAAGAAAATCTACTTGCAACAACTTGAAAATCTTCCAATTCTTTCCACGTGCTTTTGTTCCAAAAATTTCTAGCCCTTCTTCATGAGCTTCAATGGCTATTTAAAATTTCCAACATTGGCTATTTGTTTCCCTCTTCCTCTTGTTTGGTTGGAATTCCTTCTACGATGTGGCATGTGGTAAACAATATCTTTATATTCTTATAACGCTATTACCAAGTGGTACTTACATTTTAACGTTACACTTTCCTTTATCTTCCTCAAACTTATAACTACCACGTAATCATTTCTAGTGCTACAATTTTTTTTTTTTTTAGTACTAATTAGATTAAATGCCTTTGTTTTGCTTTGTTGACCGCCACCACTTTTTTTGCTTTTAATAGCCTGCAATAAAAAAAATACATAAATTAAACTTTCCAAAGCAAAACCATTAATATAATTAAATTAAAACAAAACTATAGATAAAATCAAATTAAACTTTCCCAAAACCAAACCATTAATACAATTAAATTAAACTTTTCAAAAGAAAGAAATTGATGGCTTTATTTTTATTTATTTATATATAATATATATTTTATCATTATTTTCCTTTTTTTTCTTTTTCTTCTTTTTTTTTAATTTTATTTTTATGATTATTTTTTTTTGATTGGTTGAAAGGGTGTTGAAAGGTCCCTGAACCTTGTACAAGAATTTTTTACAAGTTTTCCAAACCGACCGAAGAGGCCCATGAGCTAAATATAAAATAAAAAACAAAACACCACAAGAAGAAAGGTGTCACGATATCACGACATGTTGCATTTTCGCGGTCCAAAGCATAGGAAAAAAGCAAGGAGGAAAAGGTGTCGCGATATCACGACATGTTGCACCATCGCGGCCAAAGGAGGAAAAGGTGTCACGATATCGCGACAAGATGTAACATCGCGGCCGAAGGAGAGAAAGTGTCACGATATCGCGACATGTTGCAACATCGCTGCCAAAAGAGAAGAAGTGTCACGATATCACGACAAGTTGCGTCATCACGGCCAAAGGAGGAAAGGTGTCATGATATCGCGACATGTTGCATCGTCGAGGCCAAAGGAGAAAAGATGTGATATCGCGACATGTTGCATTGTCATGGCCAAAGGAGAAAAATTTTCCCGATATCGCGACATGTTGCACCATCGCAACCACAAGAGAAAAAGTGTCACGATATCGCGACATGTTGCATTGTCGCGGCCAAAGGAGGAAAAGTGTCATGATATCGTGACATGTTGCAACGTCGCGGCCAGAAGAGAAAAAGTGTCACGATATCGCGACATGTTGTATCATCACGGCCTAAGGAGAAAAAATGTCGCGATGTCGCGACATGTTGCATCGTCATGGCCAGAGGAAAAAAAGTGTCACGATATCGCGACATGTTGCAGCATCGTGGCCAAAGGAGAAAAAGTGTCGCGAAATCGTGACATGTTGCATCGTCTCGGCAAAAAGATAAAAAATGTCACGATATTGCGACATGTTGCATCGTCACGGTCAAAGGAGGAGAAGGTGTCACGATATCGTGACAAGTTGCAACGTTGTGGCCAAAAGAGAAAAAGTGTCATGATATCGCGACATGTTGCATTGTCGCAACCAAAGAAGGAAAAGGTGTCGTGATATCATGACATGTTGCATCATCGCGGCCAAAGAGAAAAAGTGTCACGATATCGTGACATGTTGCATCATCGCGACCAAAGAGAAAAAGTGTCACGATATCACGACATGTTGCAACGTCGTGGCCAAAGGAGAAAAAGTGTCACGATATCGTGACATGTTGCATTGCCATGGCCAAAGGAGGAAAAAGTGTCATGATATCGCGACATGTTGCATCATCACGGCCAAAGAGAAAAAGTGTCACGATATCACGACAAGTTGCATCATCGCAATCGAAAGAGAAAAAGTGTCATGATATCGCGACATGATGTAACGTCACGACCAAAGGAGAAAAAAGTGTCACAATATCGCGACATGTTGCAACGTCGCGACCAAAGGAGAAAGAAATATCGTGATATCATGACCTGTTGCATTTTCGCAGCCAAATGTGAAAAGTGTCACGATAACGTGACATGTTGCATTTTCGTTGTCGAAGGAGAAGAAGAAAAAAGTGTCGTGATATCATGACAAGTTTCATCAGCAAACCAAACCAATCCCCTGGCAACATCTCACATTGTGCAAACATTGAAACTTGTAGGATCATTCCTTAGGCCAATGGGGAAGGAGTCTCTCCACACTTGAATGTCAGATTCGCCGACTCCCTTGTTAGCAAGCTAGTCCGCAGCTTTGTTTCCTTCCCGATATTGATGCTTAATGACTAATTCTGGATAATTGTCAATTAGGGCCTTGCATTCTTGGAAAATTGAAGCAAGGGGCTAGGGAGGCTTAGCGATACCATTGAGCCAGTTGATATAGTGCAACGAGTCTCCTTCGATGATAAGTTTATTGATGGTCAACCCTTCCATGAGGATCAAACTTTGGAACCTATATTGCAACCTAAACCAAAATTTCCCATAAATATCAAAATTAAAGGTGGGTCCCCAAATTTGGGGTGTGTTGTGCAATGGCAACAAAAAATGGTGACTATGCTGGGAAATGCTTCTAAGCATTTCGGATGAACCTGATCGGAAACCAAGAAAACTAAAGATCAAAGAAATAAAAATAATCTAGCAATATCCAGAGAAAGTGGGATAAATACCTTCAAATGAAAATAGATGAACCATTTGCCTTTTCTTAGTGTGTGAATTGTGATTCATTTTGCATTCTTGAAATAATACAAATTCCATCATTTGTTCTGCATTTAGGCTATATAATGTCACTCATAAACAATGTGCCTCTGCATTGCTCCACTGCAATCCATGCATCTATAGCCCCCATGGAGATGTCATTGATCTCTTCTAGACCTTGCTCTACTACCAACCATGCATCTATGGCCCTGGTAGAGATTATCTAAATCACCTAGGCATGATATTGATTTTTCATATTTTTTTTACTAAGCATTTAATTGCTTTGCAAAATTTGTATGCCAACTAGGTTAGAGACCACTTAAGGCTAAATATGGAGTGTATTAGATTTTTTCCTTAATTTGCAAACCAAAATGACTTCATCCTTCAATATTTCAAAGAATACCCTTTTAATGTAGTGAGTTATATGTGGAGCTTTAGCGAAATGTCTCATTGTTCCAAAATCCACCATCTTAGTCCAAAATCTAAGAATGATCACTAAACAATTTTATTTCTTTTTTCTCAATTCCACCTGATTCCAAACTATTAACAAAAGAAACCAGGAGTTAGTAGTTATCACCAAACATCGTCCCAATCAGAGGGACAAATCCAAAAGTGCACTTGTGAACATGAAAAGTAAAACTCAAAAATAAACCAAAACCTAACCTAATGTGAACTGACATAAATGCAAGGCATACAAACAAGCAAAGCAAAATAAAATTTTACAATCAAAGATCACAAAACAAGCAAATAAATGAAA
Source organism: Wollemia nobilis (assembly GCA_028583015.1). Lineage (NCBI taxonomy): Eukaryota > Viridiplantae > Streptophyta > Pinopsida > Araucariales > Araucariaceae > Wollemia > Wollemia nobilis. The sequence continues at coordinate 12,510,247 of JAQPPZ010017052.1, forward strand.
GCTATATCTAGACACTACAAAATAAAACACATGAAAATAGAAGACTATATGCAAGACTATTTACAAAACAAGACTTGAGATTTTCCATTTATAAAATTTTCTAGGATCCCAAATATGATTATCATAATTTGAGAGATGCCCATAAGGATAGGCATGCTGACTTTGATGGGTATCATCCCATAGTAAAATTAGATCTAGAAGCTCAAAGTCCTTTATTTTACCTCTCTCACCCCACCAGTTTGATTTAATTCCATTAGCAATTCCATGTTGAGGCTTTGATTCATCAAACTTGCAAGCGAATAACTGGTTTTCAACTACCTTTTGTTTATTTAGTGAGGTGTAAATTTCTAAACTTGATTCATCACTCAGAATTGAGTTCTCATTTTCATAATCAGATATGAGTTCTTTCAAATAGGAGGCTATTTCTAAAATTTTTTAAGCCAATTCATTATCTATATTTTTAGACCAATCAAAACCATGCAAAAATTGACAAGCATCTAGGATATTTGACATATGTGAATCATTATAAGTTTGTATCCCAGATTCAATAAATAGTCAATTGTTTATGGACTTGGTTTAGTACCACAATCATGTTTTCCTTTATTTTGTTTACTGCAACAACTTTAGAAGCTTGTTCCAATTTGTTATTAATAACCCATGGCATTTCAATACCAGAAACATTTGAATCCAAAACATAATCATGTAAATTCTTACCAGTAACTTCAATAGTCAATAAAAAAAGGTGAAGATTCTACCTTTTCATTATCCATAACCAATAAATCATGAGTAGTGTTTACCATTTCCTCCTTGGATTAATTAAGGTGTTCAATAAAATCATGATTGAATTCTAGAGCTTTCTCTAGCATGTTATTTTTTGATTATACAGGAATCATAGGATCTTCATGTAATATAGCCACTCCAGTGTCCTGCATATCATGTGAAATAAAAATTTCATTAGAAGGCATGAGAGAAGCAAATGATTCTTCATATTTTTTCCAACAATTATAATAATTATCTTCTAAAACTAAGGGATGAAATTCTACCGTATCTTCTATGTAATCTTCAGATTCATTTATAGATTTATTTTCATCCACTTTTGATGGTTCATGTGTTTCTAAAATTGAATCAATCCCTACATTTTGATTCACTTGATTACCACAATTCTCATTGATGGGTATTGAATTTGAAACTTTCACCTCATTTTGCATAATATCTAAAGTAGTTCTAACTTCTAGATAGTCAATTTCATCATGTTGATTACTCACATTAGTCATCGTTTGATTCAAGGGTGCCGGATTGATAGGTTGGTATTGGTTGGAATACATATCTCTTGGAACACAGTTCATCATGGGAAGAGGTTGTGCATCATCCTGACTCATTTGTGGTATCTGATTGTGATATTTAGGTCTAAGTAATGATAATTGATCCACACTAACCCCTTGAGAAATTAATTGTTGTTCCAATGTTATTGCCTCACTATATGCTTGGGGTAAAGATGTAATTTTAATAACTCTCCTCAAAAATATAGAAGTAAATGGGTCTAAGGCTCCAATATATATGAATGGCTTCTTCTTCTGAAATGATGAAAGGTATCACCGGTTCGATAAACAACTTATGGAACCTATTGTTGAATAATCTCAAGGCTTCATTAGGTTCTCTACAAAGAGAGACAAATTGATGGCATTTCATAACTGGGTCAACCCGTTTAAAATGGTTGAGAAATATTGCTTCTAGTTGAGCTCAAGAAGTGATAGAACCTAGAGGTAAGTTGATATACCAATCATAAGCAAACTCATCTAATGTAGATGGAAACATTCTACAGGCAACATCTTCATGCATAATTTATAAATAAATTAGAGTGTTTTTGTATGTGTGAATATGTTCCTCAACAAATATCATTCCATCATGCCTATACATGGGTAAATACCTTTCTATATTTTCATAAATCTCATGGGCTACTCCAGGAATGTTTAATGGGCTATTATAACCACCCATCCAAGATGACATTCCTACCATTGATCTCTTGGGTCCAGTTTTAATGTTTCAAAATATATAACATGTAAAGCAATGTGTGGAAAGATTCACAATTTTCAAATTTTGACAAGGTTAAATCATCATATTTTAACAATTGTAATAGCAATAATTTAACCATAATCGTCAAACTATTTTTGATTTGTAACAAATCAAAATTAATGTAGCATATATCAAATAAATTTTAAATAATTTGAACTTCAAATTAAGAAATCAAATTACTTACCTTCAGGCCCTCCTTCTAGTGCCAATTTTGTTGAGTGATAATTTTTCCCAATTGTAAAATTACCATCACAGTCAGGATATTGTTAGAAAACCCTCTCTTGTAAAGAAATTCATATTTTATCCAAGGTTGTTATTTGCTTAATATGTGCTTGAATGCTTGTGAAAATGTGTTCAAATATCTTAGAGGTGCAAGTGATTGCTAACAAGGGGCTTGTGGTTTAGTATTGATTTTATTCGCAATAATTTTGTTCGCAATAATTTTGTTTCTCATGTGATTGTTTAAAATGTGCAATTGTTGATCCACTATCTACTTTGAAATAATTATTCTCAAACGGTGATTAAATTCATTTTATTTCAAATTGTTTAAGTAGATTTTATCTTCTTTTGTTAAGTTTTATTTTGAACATGAAATAAAATGACTAAATCTAACTTTGAAATGTGAATCTCGGAACGGTGATTTAATTCATTTTATCTTGCTCTTTTTAAACAGATTTTATCATTCTTTGTTAAACAAATTTTATTTTTTTTGTTAAGCTTTGTTTGAGCATGAAATAAAATGACTAAATCTAATTTGAAATGTGAATTCTAGAACAGTAATTTAATCCATTTTATCTTGTTTTTAAACAGAATTTATCTTGCTTTGTTAATGAATTTTATCTTGCTTTGTTAACAAATTTCAAAAAGATGGAACCTTTGGAATGCAAGAATTTTTTTTTTTTTTTAAATCTTAAGAAATGTCTTAATTAAATGTGTCCAAATAATTTAATATGTTTTAGCTTTGAAGAAATTATTATTTGGATATTTTAATGACATTAAAACGTCGATTTTTAATGCAAAAAATATAAACCTCCTAGGTTTTTGAGTGTTTGATGGAGCTTAAAGAAAATAAAATTAAAGATAAAAAATAACAAAAGCTAAGGTTAGGGGAAAAAATGATAAAATCTAAAATCATATGGACACAAAAATGCAGAAAATAAATCTAAGTGAGCTACTATAAATTAAATTCCCCTATTCTGTAGAAAAGAGAAGATCTTGAACACTAAAATAAAACCAGGTTAGACCTGCATCCACACAATCTAAATCTAGTTAAGTGCAAGAGTTTGAGGAATAAAAGCATGCATTAAAAACATTAAATGATGCTACCATATCCATGCATAAAACATCATCGAATGAACTCAATACATGTAGGAGAAAAATATGCAATAAAAACTTGTATTCAAATCTTTATTTCTGCATACATGGTAAGAAAATCTATTTGCAACAACTTGAAAACCCTTCAATTATGTCCATGCACTTCTATTTCAAAAAATTCCAGCCCTTCTTCATGAGCTTTAATGGTTATTCAAAAATTCCAACATTGGCTATTCGTTTCCCTATTCCTCTTGTTTGGTTGGAATTCCTTCTACGATGTGGCATGTGGTAAACAATATCTTCATATTCTCATAACACTATTACCAAGTGGCACTTACATTGTAATGTTACCCTCTGACTATAGGTAATGTTTTTTTCTTTGAGTTTTGTTTTTAGTAGTAATTAGATTAAACACCTTTGTTTTCCTTTGTTGAGCGTTGTCATTTTTTTTTTCTTTTAGCAACCTCCAATTAAAAAAACACATAAATTAAAATTTCCAAAACAAAACCATTAATAAAATAAAATTAAAACAAAACTATAGATAAAATTAAATTAAACTTTTCCAAAACAAAACCATTAATAAAATTAAATTAAACTTTCCAAAAAAAACACATTGATGGCTTTATTTTGATATATATATATATATATATATATATATATATATATATATATATATTATCATTATTTTCTTTTTTCTTTTTTTTGTTTGTTTTATTTTTTATTTTATTTTCATGATTATTATTTTTTTTCTCTTTTTTTTTAATTTGATTTAATTAATTTCAAATGTTTGAATTAGTTTAATTCAAAATATTAAAATTAACCAAAACAATATAAACCTAACCAACACACTAGACAATTTAAAAGAAATTAAAAGGAGACACTAACCAACACCCAAACCTTGGAACCAGGGTTATGCATAGTGGCGAATATTCGCCAATAGGGTGAATATTTTCATTTTCAAAAATTCAAATTGGCGAGTTTGGGGGACCCTGGATGTTGATCCTTTCACTCGAAATTTTCGGAATTTTTTTTTAGGTGTCGGATCGTCATTCGTTGATAATGGTATTACATTTTTTTTAAAACTCGCCAACACTCCCGCCTAAATTGTGGATCATTTTCACCTTAAATTTCTAAAAATTTTAAATTATCCTGCCCAACTCACCAACTATAACCCAACTCACCAACTATAACACTATAAATAACTAACACACCAATGATACTTTTTCACTTAAAACATTCAAACTATTAGAAGAACATATGATCGATGGAGAAAAATATTGCAAAGGAGAAGTGGTTCGATAGAGGAGCAGTGGAAGCATTTGCACCTGACTCCCTCGAATGCAATTTTGCACCCAACCCGACCCTCCCTCGATCGGGTGCAATTTTGCACCCATCTTAGGCTGAATGCAGTTTTACACCCATCTTGGGTCGGATGCAATTTTATAACCATCTTGGGTCATATGTAGTTTTAAACCAGACTGGGTTCATTTATACACTAGCTACCTTGGATGTAGTTTTACACTCAGTTCAGGTCGAATGCAGTTTTGCACCCGGTTCGAGTCAGATGCAATTTTACACCCAATTGGGGAGGGTTGGACCGGGTGCAAAACTGCATCCAGGGGAAGGTTGGGTGCATTTATGTGCCCATCTCGGGCTGAATTTAGTTTTACACCAAACCAAGTGTATTTCTACATCGGCTACCCTAGATGCATTTTTGCGCTTGGTTCAAGCCGAATGTAGTTTTACACCAGACCGGGTGAATTTTTGCACTGGCTCTCCTAGATACAGTTTTTCACTGAATCGGGTGCATTTTTGCACTGGCTCCCCCGGATGCAGTTTTGCACTTGGTTTGGGTCGAATGCAATTTTACACCCAACTGGGGAAGGCTAGGTTGGGTGCAAAACTACATTCAGGTGAAGGTTGAAGAACACAAGCTTATACTGAGAGGGGGGTGAACAGTATAAGACCACTTTTTACTTTTCTTTCCAAATCAATATTATGCAATGTATAGATAGCAATATCAACAACAATAATCAAAGCAATGCACAAATCACCACACACAATAGAGACACCAATTTAACGTGGTTCACCCAATGTGGGTTACATCCACAGAGAAAATATTTCACTAAATTTTCTCAATCAATCTCTTGGGAATCCTTTCCCTATTACAATGTTTATGGACCTCTATCCAAAGGAGATGTTGATCCCCTAAATCAGGTTCATGGATCTCTATCCATAGGAGAACTCCTTCTCCTCTACTCTGTCTGGTGCTCCTCTAGAAGACTACTGCCTCCACTACACTGGCTTGTGGATCTCTCTCCACTGAAGACTCTTGTCCCCACTCAGAAGACCTATCCTCACTGCCCTGGCTGATGGATCTCTATCCACTAGAGACTACTATCCTCTCTGCTCTATCACCTCCAAATCTCTATCTCAAATCTGCACTAAACTTAGTCCTTCGGTCTAGCACAAATCTGCTCAACAAGTCCACTCAGAACTTGCTCAACTTTGCTCAACAAGTCCACTCAGAACTTGCTCAAATCTGCTCAACAAGTCCACTTAGAACTTGCTCAAATATACTCAACAAGTCCACTCAAAACTTGCTCAAATATTCTCAACAAGTCCACTCAGAACTTGCTCAAATCTGCTCAACAAGTCCACTCAGAACTTGCTCAAATATTCTCAACAAGTCCACTCAGAACTTGCTCAAATATGCTCAACAAGTCCACTCAGAACTTGCTCAAATCTGCTCAACAAGTCCACTCAAAACTTTCTCAATATGCTCAACAAGTCCACTCATAACTTGCTCAAATATTCTCAACAAGTCCACTCAAAACTTGCTCAACAAGTTCACTCAAAACTTGCTCAAATCTGCTCAACAAGTCCACACAGAACTTGTCCAAATATGCTCAATAAGTCCACTCAGAACTTATCCAAATCTGCTCAATAAGTCCACACAGAACTTAATCAAATCTATATTGTAAGCTTCCACAAAAAGCTCACACAAAATCAGTCCACAAGTCTCCTCAAAGACTTACCTCAAATCTGCTTAACAAGTCCACACAGAACTTGTCCAATCTCATAGAAACATAAAGAGAATTGTTAGAGACTCAATATGTTCTACACTCAATGCTCAATCACTTTCTCAACTCAAATCAGAATATAGAATAGTTTGTTTTATGGAACTTGAACAATCACTTCACACATCCACTTGACTAGGCTCAATCAACTCTACTCAACCAATCACTCAAAGAAACACTTCTTTCTCACAAACCCTAGTCCAAGTATATAACCACCAACTCAAAATATTTCCAACAATGCTCAACAACAAATCTCACATAACAATGATACTCATGTTCTTTTCAAACCCTAGTTCAAGTTCTTTGTACAACAACTCACTTCAACAACAATGCTTATAAAACAATCTTCACATAACAATGATACTCATGATCTTTGCAAAACTCTAACTCAAGTTCTTCACACAACCAATGGCTTCAACAACAATGCTTATCAAACAAGGTTTTAACAACAACTCTTTATTCCAGAAAACCTTGAAGCATTAACTCAAACACTCTCAAAAGGAAACCCTAATCAAGTCCTTTTCACTCCAAACTTATTTTCCAGAAAACCAATCAATCAACTCAACTTATGGAAGAATGTGCTCATACCTTTTTATTGAAGATGAAGGGATCTCATAAATCTGCCACAACCACAACAACTTCTATGCCAATCTCAAAGAGGTTAGAAGATAAATCTTTCTCACAATATAATGTAAATACTTAATTACACCTTATCACTCCACCTTTCAAAAACAACCATCAACATACATAAAATATTTATCCAATAACACCTTATAAACTCCCAACTAAAATAGACTTAACATCCACCAAAAATTAACTCAAACCTCTTTAATTTAATTTAATGGCAAGAGAAACTTTGATAAAAATCAAATCAACTTTCTTTATAATTCCAATGATATAAATCACTCATCAATAAAACAACCTCTCATTAATCCTTATTACTCCACAATAATAAAAATCAATTATCAAATCAACAACCTTTCTCAAACCCTTATAACTCCAAAAATAATATAAATCAAACACACAACTTTTCACAAACCCTTATTACTCCACATTATCCTTTAAAAAAAACCTTAGGCAAAAATTAATTATCAAAAAGTACCTTTGCCTCTTAGTGGGTTTCGAACCCACGATCTCTGCCTCTGCGAGCGCTCTAGCCATGGCTTTGACCGCCGCATGTGCTAGACGCATGGTTAAGAGCCTAAGCGCTCTTTGTCCCCTTTGTCCTTGGTTGGCGTGCAAAAACCAAGGCACGTGCAAAAAGGAACTTCCCTTGGCGCTCAAGACACACCACTCCACGCGAATCGATCGTGTGCCTCTCAACTCCCAATGCCTTTGCAAAACATGCGCTGCCAATGGACCACCATGTCCTTTACATTTCAAACAATCTGCACTCTCCCTTATCTCTTCTACCTAGTGCTAAAGACAAGTGAAATTCTTGTCTTCTTCCTCAATGAATAACAAATGCATGAAAACGTTTCACTATGTCGCATGAAAAAATAATGTCGAGGGGTAAGTTTCGAATGCCTCTTTGGCATTTATTTATACACGAAAATCCCTTTGCTTCTTAGACGTCGGTGCTCCCACTTTTGATGATGTCGGCGCTCCCACATTTATAATTTATAAATTATTTAAATTCTAAGGAATTTAAATTTTATAAATTATATTTATAAACTTTAGCTTTAAAGAGATTAAAGCCTTCCTTGGGTTTAAACTTAAACCTTTAACTTGTAAAATATTCTACATCGTGGGTCTTTTAAAAACTTAACTGCCATCTCAATGTGTGAGGAGATTTTTATATCCTCATAATGATTTTAATAAAACCATTTAATCTTCCACCATGGGTTTACCATAAACCCTCATAAAATATTATTTTTCCAACTTTCTCTTCAACTCTTCGCATTGTTCCTGGTGCTATTGATGGTGTGCTCCATGGTATTAATGATGAATTTTCACCTTGACATCAATGACAACTAAATGAACTCAAAATGTCCAACAATCTCCCCCTTTGTCATTGATGGCAACCCAATTTCCTTTTACCAAAAACTTGACCTTTCCTTTGTTCTGCTCCCCTGGGACATTGCTCCCCCTGGCTCAATGCTCTCTCAAATATCAAATCTCTCCCCCTTTGACATCAATGGCAAAGGGTCACCTTTGGGGCTCGGGGCTAAGAATGAGCCTCTTAGCTTAGCCCCTCCCCCACCTTCTATTGAGGTGGTTAATTCTAGGGTGGGAGTATTTCTACTCCCAGAAAGCACTATTCTTTACCTTTATCCTCTTTTCTTCTTATCTAAATTTTTTGATTCCTCTCACTATTTCTATCCATGTCCATGTTCCTATCCATGTCTACATTCTTGTTCCATGTCTCTATTCCTGTTCTTGTTCATGTTCATACTTATTTTTGGAATGTCTGCTCTACACCACTTTGTTGTGTGACCATCATTGTTGCACTTATAACACTTAATGTTATTATTCCTTGGAGGTGCAAATGTCTTAGGATTTCTCCTAGTGAAGCCATATCCTCTTCTATCATGAATCCTGCAATTCATTGCCTTATGACCAAACTGATTACATGAGTAGCAATACCCATGGAAAGGTTGTCTATTCCCATATTCCTGTCTTTCATGTGTCCTGCACTGTGAAGCCATATGCCCAAACCTATGACATGAAAAGCATCTTCCATTGAAGTTTCCTTGTCTTGACCTCATTGGTCTCTTAGTCTCTCTTGACCTATTCTGATTGTTGTTCCATCTGTATCTTCTTTGTGCATTGTTCCTATTTTTTTTGAACTCTCTATTGTCCAACTCATCCTCAGATGTCTCACTATATTTTACACTGTCTTTTTCTGAAGTATCTTCATCTGAAGTTTCTTCTCCTCCAAAACTTGAAGTTGACTCTCCTTCCCATTTCTTTTGAACCTGTTCAAATCCAAGACCTGTTTTTCTTGATGTAGGCTTTTGTATCTTGATGAACTTATCCAAGTTCTTTGAGCTATTTTTTAACCCTTTCATCTTGACCTTGGAGTCTTCTAAATATTCTCTTAGTAGTGCCACTTCTTGTGCTAACTTCTCACATTCCAAGATCTTTGCTTCTAACTTATCTTTGAACCTCTTTGCCTTAGCCTTTGATTTTTCTAAATCCTCTATAAGCAATCTTCTCTCTTCATCACATTCTTGAAACTGAATTTCAAGTTTAGAGTGTTGCTTTCTTACCTTCTTTACCGTGTCAAGGGCATAAATAAGTTCTCCCTTGAGATCATAACCATTATTTTTTGAATATTCCTCTATTTGTTTACCTTTGTCCTCATCTTTATTTTCTATTGGCTTGTCTTCTATAGGATCACTTTCTTCTTCTTCTAATGCCATTAGAATATTTTCATCTGGTCTTTCAAGTGCATCTTCATATTCATCATCACTGAAACTATAACCATCCCTTGTACAATCATCTTCAAGATGTCCAAAGTTACCACATCTAAAACACTTGAGAATTACTGGAGTCCTTTTCTTAACTTGCTCTTTTTCTTCAATCATAAATAAGACTTCATCTCTATCATTGTCTGAAAAACTAGCATCACTATCACTTGAGTACTTACTTGCCTTATCCGCATAGTAGCTCCTCTTTTGCCTTTGGAAGAACTTCTTTCCTTGTCTATTTTGTCCATCCTTGCTTTTCTTTTGATGCCTGTATCTTTTTGATTCCCTGTTCTTGTGATCCTATTTTTCTTCACCATTGTTGTTCTTGGGTTCTTGACAATCTGTTGCAAAATGTCCATACTTTCCATAATTGAAACACTTAATAGTTCTTAGATCTCTAGATCTTCTAGAATATTTATCTTTTCTACCATAATTAGCTTCTTCATCACTGGATGACTCATTGCTTGATTTTGACTTCTTACCTTTTGCCTTTTTGATTGCTTTGAAGGTTGCTTCCTTCTGGGGAATGGGATATTTTGTTCTTATCTCAAAAGTTGTAAGCATACCAAGCAACTTATCTCTTGTCAAAGTATCACCATCCATTGACACTTCTATAGCAGAAACCTGTTCACTGAATCTTTTTGGAAGAGTTCTTAAGACTTTATCACAAACATCTGATTCATCAATCTTCATTCCAAGTCCTTGCATATCATTAACAACCTCATCAATTCGAATTAGATAAGCACTAATATTTTCCTCTTCATTCATTCTTAATGCTTCAAGTTGTCCTTTGAGATTTTGCATCTTTGCTTTCTTGACACTTTTATCTCCTTCATATATATTTTGCAATTTATCCCACATTTCTTTTGCAGTTTTACAATGCATAACTTTCATAGACTCTGTTCTATGCAAACCTCTCAAAAGTGCATTCATTGCTTTTGAATTGTAGTGTTGTAGGAGCTTACCTTCCTTATCTATAGGAGGATTGATTAAGGGATCATAACCAAGATCAATTGCTTCCCAAATTTCATTGCCAAGTGCCATTAGGTAGATCTTCATTCTCATGCTCCAATACATATAGTCACTTCCATAAAATACTGGTGCTGAATTATCTGAGGACCCATTCTTAGAATCCATTGTGTTCTTGTTAGCTTTTCCTTCAAGCTGTTAAACTCTTCTGAAGGAACCCGCTCTGATACCAATTGAAGAACACAAGCTTATACTGAGAGGGGGGTGAACAGTATAAGACCACTTTTTACTTTTCTTTCCAAATCAATATTATGCAATGTATAGATAGCAATATCAACAGCAGTAATCAAAGCAATGCACAAATCACCACACACAATAGAGACACCAATTTAACGTGGTTCACCCAATGTGGGTTACATCCACAGAGAAAATATTTTCACTAAATTTTCTCAATCAATCTCTTGGGAATCCTTTCCCTATTACAATGTTTATGGACCTCTATCCAAAGGAGATGTTGATCCCCTAAATCAGGTTCATGGATCTCTATCCACAGGAGAACTCCTTCTCCTCTACTCTAGCTGGTGCTCCTCTAGAAGACTACTGCCTCCACTACACTGGCTTGTGGATCTCTCTCCACTGAAGACTCTTGTCCCCACTCAGAAGACCTATCCTCACTGCCTTGGCTGATGGATCTCTATCCACTAGAGACTACTATCCTCTCTACTCTATCACCTCCAAAGCTCTATCTCAAATATACACTAAACTCAATCCTTCAATCTAGCACAAATCTGCTCAACAAGTCCACTCAGAACTTGCTCAACTCTGCTCAACAAGTCCACTCAAAACTTGCTCAAATATTCTCAACAAGTCCACTCAAAACTTGCTCAAATATTCTCAACAAGTCCACTCAAAACTTGCTCAAATATGCTCAACAAGTCCACTCAGAACTTGCTCAAATATTCTCAACAAGTCCACTCATAACTTGCTCAAATCTGCTCAACAAGTCCACTTAGAACTTGCTCAAATATGCTCAACAAGTCCACTCAGAACTTGCTCAAATCTTCTCAACAAGTCCACTAAGAACTTGCTCAAATATGCTCAACAAGTCCACTCAGAACTTGCTCAATCAACTCAACAAGTCCACTCAGAACTTGCTCAAATATGCTCAACAAGTCCACTCAAAACTTGCTCAACAAGCTCACTAACTTGTCCAAATATGCTCAACAAGTCCACACAAAACTTATCCAAATCTACTCAATAAGTCCACACAAAACTTATCCAAATCTGCTCAATAAGTCCACATAGAACTTAATCAAATATGTATTGTAAGCTTCTACAAAAAGCTCACACAAAATCAGTCCATAAGTCTTCTCAAAGACTTACCTCAAATATGCTTAACAAGTCCACACAGAACTTGTCCAATCTCATAGAAACATAAAGAGAATTGTTAGAGACTCAATATGTTCTACACTCAATGCTCAATCACTTTCTCAACTCAAATCAGAATATAGAATAGTTTGTTTTATGGAACTTGAACAATCACTTCACACATCCACTTGACTAGGCTCAATCAACTCTACTCAACCAATCACTCAATGAAACACTTCTTTCTCACAAACCCTAGTCCAAGTATATAACCACCAACTCAAAATATTTCCAACAATGCTCAACAACAAATCTCACATAACAATGATACTCATGTTCTCTTCAAACCCTAGTTCAAGTTCTTTGTACAACAACTCACTTCAACAACAATGCTTATAAAACAATCTTCACATAACAATGATACTCATGATATTTGCAAAACTCTAACTCAAGTTCTTCACACAACCAATGGCTTCAACAACAATGCTTATCAAACAAGGTTTTAACAACTCTTTATTCCAGAAAACCTTGAAGCATTAACTCAAACACTCTCAAAAGGAAACCCTAATCAAGTCCTTTTCACTCCAAACTTATTTTCCAGAAAACCAATCAATCAACTCAACTTATGGAAGAATGTGCTCATACCTTTTTATTGAAGATGAAGGGATCTCATAAATCTGCCACAACCACAACAACTTCTATGCCAATCTCAAAGAGGTTAGAAGATAAATATTTCTCACAATATAATGTAAATACTTAATTACACCTTATCACTCCACCTTTCAAAAACAACCATCAACATACATAAAATATTTATCCAATAACACCTTATAAACTCCCAACTAAAATAGACTTAACATCCACCAAAAATTAACTCAAACCTCTTTAATTTAATTTAATGGCAAGAGAAACTTTGATAAAAATCAAATCAACTTTCTTTATAATTCCAATGATATAAATCACTCATCAATAAAACAACCTCTCATTAATCCTTATTACTCCACAATAATAAAAATCAATTATCAAATCAACAACCTTTCTCAAACCCTTATAACTCCAACAAATAATATAAATCAAACACACAACTTTTCACAAACCCTTATTACTCCACATTATCCTTTAGAAAAACCTTAGGCAAAAATTAATTATCAAAAAGTACCTTTGCCTCTTAGTGGGTTTCGAACCCACGATCTCTGCCTTCGTGAGTGCTCTAGCCATGGCTTTGACCATCGCGTGCGCTAGATGCATGGTTAAGAGCCTAAGCGCTCTTTGTCCCCTTTGTCCTCGATTGGCATGCAAAAACCAAGGCATGCACAAAAAGGAACTTTCCTTGGTGCTCAAGACACACCACTCCACGTGAATCGATCGCGTGCCTCTCAACTCCCAATGCCTTTGCAAAACGTGCACTGCCAATGGACCACCGTGTCCTTTACATTTCAAACAATCTGCACTCTCCCTTATCTCTTCTACCTGGCGCTAAAGACAAGCGAAATTCTTGTCTTCTTCCTCAACGAATAACAAATGCACGAAAATGTTTCACTATGTCGCATGAAAAAAATAATGTCGAGGGGTAAGTTTCGAATGCCTCTTTGGCATTTATTTATACACGAAAATCCCTTTGCTTCTTAGACGTTGGCACTCCCACTTTTGATGACGTCGGCGCTCCCACATTTATAATTTATAAATTATTTAAATTCTAAGGAATTTAAATTTTATAAATTATATTTATAAACTTTAGCTTTAAAGAGATTAAAGCCTTCCTTGGGTTTAAACTTAAACCTTTAACTTGTAAAATATTCTGCCACCATGGGTCTTTTAAAAACTTAACTGCCATCTCAATGTGTGAGGAGATTTTTATATCCTGTTGAGTGGTGTTTTCACCCAGTTGTGAAAGCACACTCTCCGGTAGGATCTGAGTCCCAAAATCCTCTGCTTGCAAAGAAAATAACTTTCTCCAAGGTTCTTGTTATGTTTAAATGATGTTGTTCAAATGAAATGCCAGGAATGTCTTAGGGTTTGCAAGTGGATGTTAACAAGGGGCACTGATGGTTTATTTAATTTGAATTTCTAGTGGACTCAAAGTGAACAAACCTATTCTAATCTTCAGTTCTGATGGATTTTCAGTTGCTTATTCAAATACAGTAGTTAAACTGCATGAAATAAAGTAAGGGTTTAAAAAAATAAAACAAAGTAAATGGAAATAAAACTAACTATAGTCAGAATGTTGTCATCAACTCGATGAAACCGAAGATATTGAGGTTTTATGCATGCAACCTAACCTAATGAACCTACAAATTCACACAATCCAAATAAATTAGGTGCTGGTTTCTAGGGTTTCTACTGTAATTCTAGATTTAGGCATTCGCATGAAGCAACCAAGCACACTTGCATTAAACTTCACCTAAAAGCCTTAGAAATCTGGAATGAATGATAAAACATTAAATCATGCATGCACAAAATGACTCCTTCTTTCTCATCAATGAGATGCCAATACTCTGTATTTCTGTATTAAATGATGTATCAATTACATTTACAGATTGTTCTAGGCATAAATGTTCCAGAACAAAAAGAAGGAAATTGCCCAAGTGCAGGCCCAGAATGGCATAAAGCCTTTGTCTCTGCAACTCTGCAAGCAGCAATTTCCAACCCCCTCTTCTTTCAATCTGCGCTTTTGATTTTATACTAACTGAAATGGCTCTTCGATTCCCTTTGTCACTTCATTTCACCTTCCTGCAAGTGACCTTTCAAATTCCCTCTTTTTCCTTACTTTCAATTCATGCTGGATGCCCAAACGTGCGAAATTTTCCATTGCATGTAACATTCCTGCAATTCTGACACCTGTACGCCACGTGTCCTACGTTTTCTGTGCCTTCTGTAATGTTTTCCTATGCAAATCATGACAAAAACTGCAAGCGGCCTGTTCACCTTCTTAGCCGCGAAAACGTGACATGTCACGAAATCGCAATGCCTTCCTCGCCTGTGCGCCCTCGACAGCTACATGTAGCGATATCGCTACCACTTCTATTCTGAGCCTTCCTTCCACAAACTGTAGCAAAATCGCTACCGTTTTCTATTTTGAGCCTTCCTTCCACAAACTGTAGCGAAATCGCTACCACTTTTGCCTTCGGACCTTCTTGTCGCAAATTGTCACGATATCGCTACCGCTTTTGCCTTCAAACCTTTATGTCGCTTTCTGTCGCGATATCACGACGTTTTTCACCTTCGAGCTCTCTCACCACAAACTGTCGCGATATCGCTACCGCTTTTGCCTTCGGACCTTTATGTCGCTTTCTGTCGTGATATCGCGATGTTTTTCACCTTCGGGCTCTCTCATCTTCTGTCGCGATACTGCTTCCCCTTCGGACCTCTTTGGCAACCTTAAGTCACAAAATCGTGACCATTATCACTCTCTTGCCTTCTTTCAACAAGCTATCACGATATCGCTACCGCTTCCCCTTCGGACCTCTTCGGCAACTTTACGTCACAAAATCGTGACCATTATCACTCTCTTGCCTTCTTTCAACAAACTGTCATGATATCACTACCGCTTCCCCTTCGGACCTCTTCGACAACTTTACATCGTGAAATCATGACCATTATCACTCTCTTGCCTTCTTTCAACAAACCGTCATGATATCGCTACCGCTTCCCCTTCGGACCTCTTTGGCAACTTTACGTCGCAAAATCATGACCATTTCTTTGTCCATACACTTTAGCTGCAATCGATCACGAAATCGCGATGCCTTTTCGCTTTGAGTCCCTTTGTTGTTTCCTGTCGCGATATCGCGACGTTTTTCCACTTTCGTACACTTTGCCAAAACACGTCACGAAATCGCGACACTTTTCATCATCCGTATGCTTCGGCAAAACACGTCGCGAAATCGTGACCATTTTCATTCTTTTCCAGTGGCATGTCACGATTTCGCGACACCTTCTCTTTTCTTCTCAGTGGCATGTTGCGATTTCGCGACACCTTTTCTTTTCTTCTCAGCGACATGTCGCGATTTCGCTACACCCTTTCACTCTTTTCCAGCGATATGTCGCGATTTCGTGACAACTTTCAATTTTTCTTTTCTTTCTCCTTTTCGGCAGTGATGGAGCTACATGTCGCTATTTCGCGACACTTTCCTATTTCTGGTAGCGATGGCGTGACAAGTCACGAAATCGCGACATGTCACGATTTCACGACATGTCGCGATTTCACGACATGTCGCGATTTCGCGACACTTTCAACACATGCATTTTTTCTCTTTTCTTCAATTTTAGCATCTGGTTCACCGAGATTCTTCTCTGCAAGCCTGCCAAAAGGTGGGTCCCCAATTTTGGGGTATGTTGTGGATCAACCACAACAAATGGCGACTCTGCTGTCAAATGCTCTTGAGCATTTTAGTAAGAACCCAACCTGAAACATATCACAAACTCGCGAACATATGTTAGCACATAAGCAATATAACAAATGCCCAAAGATCAGAAGTACATGAATCATCAGAATCATCAAGTATTAGCTCAGTGTGTGCAATGAATTTCTTTTCCTATCATTTGACATTGATCCACACTTCATTATCAGTTTTGCATGAATGCATATGTGGGATGGTGAATGATTTGTGTACCCTAATGAATGTGCTGGGAGATTTTTTTTTTGCTTTTGTAAAAGGCATAGTCATTCTTCTATTATCAGGTACAAGCCTTCAAGATTGCCAAACCCTCTTAAGATCCTCTAATTCATTACCTTATTATATCCCAAAGTTGGTTATGAGTCCCTACTATCTGGAACCCATGTGCAAGTGAATGTGAAATCAGAACTTTGGGGAATCAGACTCTCAACCAACCGAGATGAGAGTTTAACCCTATCCTTACTATTCTAATTTAGAGTTCATTACCTCACTTTAAGCAAAATAATTAAACCAATTATGGAAGAAATGGTCATGCTAGTCTAACCCTCTAGACAATCAGTGGTCTTGTTTTTGAGGCAAGACATGATGCCATGCATGGGCATATCTAACCCCACAATCCAAAACTTATCCTCATTTCTTTGGACCTTGGGGATGACTACCCATCCTTTGCAGAGGACAAGTAGTATGATCCTTACAATCCAATATAAATATGAGATGGGAAATTTTTTATTTTTTTTACTTCTTGGACCTTGGGGATGACTACCCATCCTGGCTAGGGACATGTAGTACGATCCTTGCAATCCAAACTTTAGATGAAAAACATTAATTTTGTTGCTTAGACCTTGGGGATGACTACCCATCCTTTGCAGAGGACAAGTAGTACGATTCTTACAATCCAAGACTGATTATGAAATGAGACATAAGAGCTTTGGGGAATCAGATTCTCAACCTAAGTGAGATGAGAATTTATATCCTATCCTTACTACTCCATGTGGGTCAAATCAAAGCTTTGGGGAATTGGATCCTCAACCTAAGTTTGATGAGGATTTAACCCTATCCTTACTACTCTGATTTTAGGCTTTAAGCTCTATGGAAGTGGTCAAAACCACTGTTTTAAGGATCATGTTGCATAATAGGATAGACATGAAAAACTTCTTTCGCCCAACATTTCCTTCCAAGTTATGTTTTGATCATTTTGCTCAAGATCCTTTTTAATGTATGAGACGTGCTTGGTTCTAGATATCTCAAGACTCAGTTTCCAACCTTAGGATTTACTTATATATATGTTATAACACAACCCTAAGAGGATTTGACATACTTTAATGGCTTGTACCTAAGATGCATATGTAACTAAGATGAGATGTATGTAAGGTGAGATGGAACATGAATGCATTATTTCTTGAATTACAAATGAAATGAATTGTCATGCAAAACTGATTCTTTCATGCATCACAAAATCAAACAATATAACTTAAGATGCTTTTACAAGACAATTCCAATGTTTCATATTCTCCCGATCTAGAACATAAGTTAGCATCTCAAAGGAACTTTTTCATCATCATATATATATATATATATTTTTTTTTTTTTTTAAGACAAACAAAACATGTCAAATAAACACACATCTTTAAATTAAAACTTATTCAATCCAAAACCAAACTGCAATCCCAAAAATGAAAATTTGAAAACACAAACCAAAAACCAAAAACCAAAATTTATATACAAATGTACACTATAATACAAGATGATGCAAAGCTTAGCTTATCACTTTCCTGGATCCCACACATGATTAGAACATTTCAACAAAAATATGACATAATATGCATGCCAAATGTTGTGGGAATCTAAGATCAGACCAAACAATGCAACAAATTTCCACTTGCCATGCTCACCATACCAATTTGATTTAGTTCCAATAATACTCCCGTAGGTGAGCATCAAATTACTAGAATGATTAGACAATAAATGATTTTCAATTTTATCATGTCTATTCTTTAAAATATAATCTTCATAATTGCTCTCTTTGATTTAGAATTAGGCTATCCTTTTCAAATATGCAATTTTGTAAGTATTAGCCTATTTCTACAAATTTCTTAGCCAAATCATTTTCCAAATTTGTAGGCCAATCAAATTTGTGTAACAATTTACAAGCATCTAAGATATTTACTAAATTAGGATCATTAAAAGTTTTTATCCTAGATTCAATTAGTAATTTTTGATGAATTTTATTTAACAATTCAAGTGCATCAACTTCTTTTCCATTCATTAAAACCATGTTCTTAAAGGTGTGATTAAAAATTATACCTTGTTTTTCATTTACCTTTAGTGAAATCTCACCATAAACATTATTTAAATTCAAAACATGGTCATATTTTTCAATCCTCACACATTCTTGGTCAAAGTGTATGTCAAGTAATCTGCTTTGATGATCACTTATTTGAGTTGCTTCCAATTGATCCATCTCTTTATCATTTGGTTCTAATTCTTTGTTCACTATCCATGGCATCTCTTCATTTGAATCCCCAAAATCATCATGCAAACTTGCATCCACACTTTCAATGAATTTATATTTTGTCCCCTTTTCAAATCTCGTGAATATGAGGTCTTCGTATGATGTAGAAGGTTCAACATCCTGTATATCAAGTAAAATATGAGTTTCATCTATAGGGATGTGAGAAAATAATGCATTATCATATCTCCCCCAACCATTGTGAAAATCGTCATCCAAATCCATGGCATGAAATTCCATGATATTTATGACATGATCTTTTGATTCCTTCATCAATTATTTTTCTTCTTTGTCCTTGGTAATAGAATAATTATAATCTTCCAAAATTTGATGAGATTTGAAACCCTCTTCCAAAACATCCTCAAATTGTACAGGAGTTGTAATATCTTCCTTTGAGTAGGCAATTATGTTGTCCTCTATATCAATTGGCACAAAAGTTTCATTAGTAGCTTTGGAAAGAGTGAAGTCTTCCCACTTCTTCCAAGCATCATAATAATCATCTTTCAAAATCAAGTGGTGACGTTCAACTATTTCTTCAACATCTTCCAATTCATCAATGTGCTTCTCATCAAATTCATCTTCACCTTCCTTAGATGGTTCAATTATTTCCAAAAGTGGGTTATTTCTTGAATTCAAATTTATAAGGCTATCATTGTCCAAATTAGTAACCCATGATTCATTATCATAATTTGGAGGGTGAAGAATTTCTTGATCTTTAATTTTACACATTTCATCAATAGTATCTTCCAAGAACAAGTGGTGAAATTCTATCATATCTTCAAATTTATTTATTGATTTTCTTTCCATTTCACTTTCAACCACTTCATTCAATTCTATGGTGGGTTCCATCCATTCACATATATCAAATATTATTGAATTTAGAACCCCTTCATCTAGATAATCATGTATCTCTACATGATCCTCACTAGTGGATGTTGTCTTAGCAATTTGCACCTCCTCGTGAACTACATCCAAGGTGGTCATAAAATTTGGGTATTCAAATTCATCCCCTTGATCACTTACCTTAGGTATCATTGGAGTGGAGGGTGCTATGTTTGATGGTTGGTGTAGGTTGGCATCAAAAGAAAAATCTCTCATGTGAATATGTTGTGCCTTTTCTTCTTCAAGACCTTGTCGTTCTATCTCTTCTAAGATCTCATGGATTCTCTCTAGGGACAAACCACTCAATTTTTCCTCAATGAGTGAAGCAAGTGTGGGGTGTATGGCTCCTAGGTATACTTCCATGGCTTCTTCTTCCAATGTGTTAAAATTTTCCCACATTTGGGAGTGCAATTCATGAAATATTTCATTGAATTGACTCAAGGATTCATTAGACTCTTTACATATGGAGGTAAACCGATTTTTCAATATTTCTAAGTCAGCTCGATTACCAAAATGATTAAGGTAGGCTGCTTCTAGTTGTATCCAAGAAGTCCTAACCTCCATGGGTAGTTGGCTATACCAAAAGAATGGTCTATCATCCAAAATGTATGCAAATAACTTACAAGCCACCTCCTCATAAAAAATCTGGAATTTACATAATGCATCCTTGTAAACATGCAGTTTTTGCAAGTATCCTAGTGGCACCTCTTGATTAAAACATCGTAAAAAATCCAATAACATTGTAGGAATATGATAGGGTATCACATGTAAACCCTCATAATAATCCTCCATTATTAATACCATTCTCTCTCTTAGAGATGTTATTTCAGCTCTTAGGGATACCATTTGTTCCTCAAATGTTGCCATTAGTGAAACTGTAAAATGTAATTTCAGAACCAAATCTGTTGAATATTCAACCTGCAATATAAAACAGAAATCAAGTTAGCATCAACTAAGAGATGTATTCATTAAAATCAAATGAAAAGTAATTGCATGAGACCAAAATTTTGAAAAATTAAATCAAATCACTTTAATTTTGTATGAACAATCAGAAAAATATACAGCATACCTGAATTGCTTAAAATAGAACAGGTAAATAAATTCAAACCGTCCTTTTTACAATCCACTGAATTTTAGAGAACTAATGCATACAAAAATTTAAAATTATATTACACTAAAAATAAACCCGTACGTCCCTCCTAGCACCAATCCGTTGAGTGGTGTTAGAGGCCGTATATGCTAATAAAATGGACTTGAAATTTTTAGCAATGTAAAGCTCTTAAACAATTAAAAACCCATAGCATCTAAAATCATGATAAAATAAACCCTTTTCATGCCCTCCTTCTAGCGCCAATCTGTTGAGTGGTGTTTTCACCCAGTTGTGAAAGCACACTCTCCGATAGGATCTGAGTCCCAAAATCCTCTGCTTGCAAAGAAAATAACTTTCTCCAAGGTTCCTGTTATGTTTAAATGATGTTGTTCAAATGAAATTCCAGGAATGTCTTAGGGTTTGCAAGTGGATGTTAACAAGGGGCACTGATGGTTTATTTAATTTGAATTTCTAGTGGACTCAAAGTGAACAAACCTATTCTAATCTTCAGTTCTGATGGATTTTTAGATGCTTATTTAAATACAATAATTAAACTACAGAAACTAAAGTAAGGGTTTAAAAAAATTAAACAAAGTAAATGAAAATAAAACTACACTACAATCAGAATGTTGTCATCAATCTGATGAAACCAAAGATAATGAGGTTTTTTGCATGCAACCTAACCTAATGAACCTGCAAATTTGCACAATCCAAATAAATTAGGTGCTTGGTTTCTAGGGTTTCTATCGTAATTCCGGATTTAGGCATTCGCATGAAGCAACCAAGCACACTTGCATTAAACTTCACCTAAAAGCCTTAGAAATCTGGAATGAATGATAAAACATTAAATCATGCATGCACAAAATGACTCCTTCTTTCTCATCAATGAGATGCCAATACTCTGTATTTCTATATTAAATGATGTATCAATTACATTTACAGATTGTTCCAAGCATAAATGTTCCAAAACAAAAAGAAGGAAATTGCCCAAGTGCAGGCCCAGAATGGCATAAAGCCTTTGTCTCTGCAACTCTGCAAGCAGCAATTTCCAACCCCCTCTTCTTTCAATCTGCGCTTTTGATTTTATACTAACTGAAATGGCTCTTCGATTCCCTTTGTTGCTTCGTTTCACCTTCCTGCAAGTGACCTTTCAAATTCCTACTTTTTCCTTACTTTCAATTCATGCTGGATGCCCAAACGTGCGAAATCTTCCATTGCATGTAACGTTCCTGCAATTTCGACACTTGTACGCCATGTGTCCTACGTTTTCTGTGCCTTCTGTAACGTTTTCCTGTGCAAATCACGACAAAAACTGCAAGCGGCCTGTTCACCTTCTTAGCCGTGAAAACGTGACATGTCGCGATATCGTGACGCCTTCCTTGCCCGTGCACCCTCGGTAGCTACTTGTAGCGATATCGCTACCGCTTCTATTCTGAGCCTTCCTTCCACAAACTGTAGCGAAATTGCTATCGTTTTCTATTTTGAGCCTTCCTTCCACAAACTGTAGCGAAATCGCTACCACTTTTGCCTTCGGACCTTCTTGCCGCAAACTATCATGATATCGCTACCGCTTTTGCCTTCGGACCTTTATGTCGCTTTTTGTCATGATATCGCGACGTTTTTCACCTTTGGGCTCTCTCGCCACAAACTGTTGCGATATCGCTACCGCTTTTGCCTTCGGACCTTTATGTCGCTTTCTGTCACGATATCGCGATGTTTTTCACCTTCGGGCTCTCTCGCCTTCTGTCGCGATACCGCTTCCCCTTCGGACCTCTTTGGCAACCTTAAGTCATGGAATCGTGACCATTATCACTCTCTTGCCTTCTTTCAACAAGCTGTCGCGATATCGCTACCGCTTCCCCTTCGGACCTCTTTGGCAACTTTACGTCACGAAATCGTGACCATTATCACTCTCTTGCCTTCTTTCAACAAACTATCGCGATATCGCTACCGCTTCCCCTTCGGACCTCTTTGGCAACTTTACGTCACGAAATCACGACCATTATCACTCTCTTGCCTTCTTTCAACAAACTGTCGCGATATCGCTACCGCTTCCCCTTTGGACCTCTTTGGCAACTTTACGTCACGAAATCGTGACCATTTCTTCATCCGTACACTTTAGCTGCAATCGATCACGAAATCGTGATGCCTTTCCGCTTCGAGTCCCTTCGCTGTTTCCTGTCACGATATCGTGATGTTTTTCTGCTTCCGTACACTTTGCCAAAACACGTCGCGAAATCGTGACATTTTTCATCATCCGTATGCTTCGGCAAAACACGTCGTGAAATCGCGACCATTTTCATTCTTTTCCAGCGGCATGTCGCAATTTCGCGACACCTCTTTTCTTCTTAGCGGCATGTTGCGATTTCGTGACACCCTTTCTTTTCTTCTCAGCGACATGTCACGATTTCACTACACCCTTTCACTCTTTTCCAGCGATATGTCATGATTTCGCGACAACTTTCAATTTTTCTTTTCTTTCTCCTTTTTGGCAGCGATGGAGCTCCATGTCGCGATTTCGCGACACTTTCCTGTTTCTAGCAGCGATGGCGCGACAAGTCGCGATTTCATGACATGTCGCGATTTCGCGACACTTTCAACACTTATGCATTTTTTCTCTTTTCTTCAATTTTAGCATCTAGGTCACCGAGATTCTTCTCTGCAAGCCTGCCAAAAGGTGGGTCCCCAATTTTGGGGTGTGTTGTGGATCAACCACAACATATCCTCATAATTATTTTAATAAAACCATTTAATATTTCACCATGGGTTTACCATAAACCCTCATAAAATATTATTTTGCCAATTTTCTCTTCAACTCTTTGCATTGTTCCTGGTGCTATTGATGGTGTGTTCCATGGTATTAATGATGACTTTTCACCTTGACATCAATGACAACGAAATGAACTCAAAATGTCCAATAAAGGTCGAGTGCATTTCTATATTCAGGGGAGCTGAGTGCATAAATAAATTCGAGGAAGGCCCAGGTGCAAAACTATATCTGGGGGACCTTGTACAGAAATGCATCTGAGGGAGGATCGGGTGCATTTTTATGCCCATTACAGAAATGCACCTGGCCTTCCCCTGGATGCAATTTTGTACTCAACCCTCCCCCGAATGCATATCAGGTCACGTGTTGCACCCAATCCAAGCCCATATCATATTTTTGCACCCGATCCAAGCCCAAATCATGTTTTTTGCACCCAAATCATGTTTTGCACCGGCTCGGTGAAATTGAAAACATTCAACTCGCCAAATGTTTACAATTTTTTATTAAAATATAAGGTAATTAGCCATTGCCTTTGACGTGAGGTTGTCTAGGATTCGCCATGGTTTGGAAATGGATTCACCAATTTTTTACAAGTACATTTTGGGTCCGACCCCTTATGCATAACCCTGCTTGGAACTTATATTGCAACCTAAACCAAAATTTCCCATAAATCTCAAAATTAAAGGGGGTTCCCCAAATTTGGGGTGTGGTGTGCAATGGCAACAACACTTTTGTAATATACAAGGTAGATCCTACTCGTGTAAAGATACTATTTTTCAAGGCCTCCTTTGGAAAGAGACCTCCTGTAAGGAAGCAGGGATTCCCAAAATATTCCCCCACGTGCATGTGAGGTTTCAAATCTACAAGATCTAAGACAATAATTATCTAAATTATTATTGTCAATGATGATTGGGTTAGAGCTTTGACCCTTAAATTTATTGTTAGGTGGATATTTAAGATGATAAACCTTAACGTGTTAGTGATAGGAAGCTAAGAAGAAGAGGATTCAAGAGATAAATTAGGATAATGACATAGATAAACTTTAGGGTTCTCAACCTTGATCACCCAGTAGTAGAAAAAAGGTTTGAGGTCATTTGAAATATAGTAAGTGTTGCCCCTATATTCATATTTAAGGCACTATTGAATAGTTGAAGGGATGTCTTGCATCTCATGGATCCATGGCCTCCCAAGAAGAATGTTGTAGGTTAAGTCACATGGAATGATATAGAAGAGAGTGTGGGATTTACATCTAAAGGGTAATACTATAGTGCCAATAGCCTCACATTTCCCATCGTTGAAAGCCTCGATGATAAGATAAAATATATCCAAATATTATTTAGTTAGCCCAAATCTTAGGCTACAAATATTCAAACCAAAATGATTATTCACTAATATTATGGCCCATGGTGTATAATTGGGGGATCTCTAACCATAGAGGATTATGGGATATCATATTCATGGAATGATAAAGTTGCATGGTTGACCCCAATGGATCCAACCATAGAAGTGATATCATTCAGGTTGAGATTTTGAGGAACTACTTGTTCACTCAATTTTTTATGTAAGTTATTCCTATGGGCTAGAGAGATCTTGAGAATCTCAAGATGGGAGATTTTGGTTTGGGTACACTCAAATCGATGAAGCAAATTGAAAGTGCTCATAGCTCCTAATTGGATGATTAATAGAGTTCCTTTGAGGGAGAAGTTTTTTTTGCATAAAGGACCAAATGAGGTATTGAAGGTTGATCAAATAATGAATTCCTATGTTTGTGTCTAGTTACAACACAAATACGAGAGATATAATTACAATAATCGAGCATCTTGACCATACTTTGGCTTGGGGAGGGAACATTCTCTATTTTACACAGATTATAAGTGTAGGCATTAGAAGTATTGTGAGTGCTCCTACGAATCAATTTTTTTGGGCATTTTGAGATTATTTAGATGTCATTGATGTCAAGGTGAAAAGTAATCATTACTACTATGGAGTACACCATCAATAGCACTAGGAACAATACGAAGAGTTGAAGAGAAATTTGGAAAAATAATGTTTTATGAGGTTTTATGGTAAACCCATGATGGAAGATTAAAATATTTCATTAAAACCATTATAGTTGGAAAAATAATATTTTATGAGGGTTTATGGTAAACCCATGGTGGCAGAATATATTACATTTAAAGGTTTAAGTTTAAACCCAAAGTTAAATTTTATAAAAATAATTTATAAAATTTAAATTCCTTAGAATTTAAATAATTTATAAATTATAAATGTGGGAGCGCCGACGTCATGCAATAAAATGAAGCACCAACTTCCAAGCAACAAAGGAATTTGTGTATAAATAATTGCCAAGGAGGCATTCGAAATTCACCCCTTCGATTGATTAATGTATGCGATAAAAATTGAAAGGTTTTTGTGCTTGTTTATCGTGAGGAATAAGACAAGAAATTTTGCTTGTATTTAGCTCCAGGTAGAGGACAAAAGAGGAAGGGCACATTGATTGAAACACATAGGACACAGTGGTCCATTGGCAGTGCACATTTTGTGAAGGCGTTGGGAGTTGAGGAAGCACCCGATTGATTCACATGGAGTGGTGTGTCTTGGGAACCAAGGGAAGTTTATTTTGCATGTGGTTTTTGTGCGCTAGTTGAGGACAAAGAATACAAAGAGTGCTTAGGATCTTAACCGTGCGTCTAGTGCACGCGGTGGTTATAGTCACGGCTAGAGCGCTCACGGAGGCAGAGAATGTGGGTTCGAAACCCACTAAGAGGTAAAGGTAACTTTTTGATAATTAATTTTTGCCCTAAGGTTTTTCAAAGGATATTGTGGAGTAATAAGGGTTTGTGAAAATTTGTGTGTTTGATTTATGTTATTGTTGGAGTTATAAGGGTTTGCGAAAGGTTGTTGATTTGATATTTCATTTTTATTATTGTGGAGTAATAAGTATTAATGTGAGGTTTTTTTATTGATGAAGTGATTTATATCTTTGGAACCATAAAGAAAGTTTATTTAATTTTTATCAAAGTTTCTCTTGTAATTAAAATAAATTAAAGAGGTTTGAATTAATTTTTGGTGGATGTTAAGTTTATTCTAGTTGGGAGTTTATAAGGTGTTATTGGATAAATATTTTATGTATGTTGATGGTTGTTTTGAAATGTGGAGTGATAAGGTGTATTTGAGTATTTACATTGTATTGTGGGAAATATTTATCTTCTAACCTCTTTGAGATTGGCATAGAATTTGTTGTGGTTGTGGCAGATTTATGAGATCCCTTCATCATCAAGAAAATGGTATGAGCACATTCTTACATAAGTTGAGTTGATTTATTGGTATTCTGGAAAATAAGTTTGGAGTGAAAAGGACTTGATTAGGGTTTCATTTCAATAGTGTTTGATTTAATGCTTCAAGGTTTTCTAGAATAAATATTTGTTATTAAAAACCTTTTTTTATAAGCATTATTGTTGAAGCCATTGGTTGTGTGAAGAACTTGAGTTAGGGTTTTGCAAAAGAACATGAGTATCATTGTTATGTGAAGATAGTTTTATAAGCATTGTTGTTGAAGTGAGTTGTTCTTCAAAGAACTTAAACTATTGTTTGGAAAGAACATAAGTATGATTGTTATGTGAAGATAGTTTTATAAGCATTATTGTTGAAGTGAGTTGTTGTGCAAAGAACTTGAACTATGGTTTGAAGAGAACATGAGCATCATTGTTATGTGAGATTTGTTTTTGATTGTTAGAAATATTTTGAGTTTGTTGATATATACTTGGACTAGGGTTTGTGAGCAAAGGTTGTTTCATTGAGTGATTGGTTGAGTAAATTTGATTGAGCCTAGTCAATTGGATATGTGAAGTGATTATTCAAGTTCCATAAAACAAACTATTCTATATTTTAATCTAAGTTGAACAGTGATTGAGCATTGAGTATAGAACATATTGGGTCTCTAATAATTCTCTCTATGTTTCTATGAGATTTGGACAAGTTCTGAGTGAGCTTGTTGAGAAAATTTGAACAAGTTCTGAGTGAGCTTGTTGAGCAGATTTGGACAAGTTCTAAGTGAGCTTGTTGAGCAGATTTAGACAAGTTATGAGTGAGCTTTTTGACCATATTTGGACAAGTTCTGAGTGAACTTGTTGAGCATATTTGGACAAGTTTTGAGTGGACTTGTTGAGAATATTTGAGCAAGTTTTGAGTGGACTTGTTGAGCATATTTGAGCAAGTTCTACCTGATGGCACTTGGAAATGAAATTTGGGAAGTAGTGGAATTTGGATACAATCCCTTAATCAATCCTCCTACAGATAAGGAAGGTAATATTTTATAGCACTATAATTCAAAAGCAATGAATTCACTTATGAGAGGTTTGTGTAGAAAAAATTCTATGAAAGTTATGCATTGTCAAACTGTAAAAGAGATGTGGGATAAATTGCAAAATATATATGAAGGAGATAAAAGTGTCAAGAAAGCAAAGATGCAAAATCTCAAAGGACAACTTGAAGCATTAGGAATGAACAAAGAGGAAAATATTAGTGCCTATCTAATTCGAATTGGTGAGGTTTTTAATGATATGCAAGGGCTTTGAATAAAGATTGATGAATCTGATATTTGTGATAAAGTATTAAGATCTCTTTCAAAAAGATTCAGTGAACAAGTTTCTACTATATAAGTATCAATGGATGGTGATACTTTGACAAGAGATATTGCTTGGTATGCTCACAAATTTTGAGATAAGAACAAAAGATCCTATTCCCCAAAAGGAAGCAACATTCAAAGCAATCAATAAGACAAAGGGTAAGAAGTCAAAATCCAACAATGAGTCATCCAGTGATGAAGAAGCTAATTACGGTAGAAGAGATAAATATTCTAGAAGATCCAGAGATCTAAGATCTATTAAGTGTTTCAATTATGGAAAGTTTGGATATTTTGCAATAGATTGTCAAGAACCAAAGAACAACAATGGTGAAGAAAAATAGGATCACATGTATAGGGAATCAGAAAGATATAGGAACCAAAAGAAAATCAAGGATGGATAAAGCAGACAAGAAAAGAAGTTCTTTCAAAGACAAAAGAGGAGCTACTATGCGGATAAGGCAAGTAAGTACTCAAGTAATAGTGATGCTAGTTGTTCAGACAATGATAGATATGAAGTCCTATTTATGATTGAAGAAAAAGAGCAAGTTAAGAAAAGGACTCTAGTAATTCTCAAGTGTTTTAGATGTGGTAACTTTGGACATCTTGAAGATGATTGTACAAGGGATGGTTATAGTTTCAGTGATGATGAATATGAGAATGCACTTGAAGGACTAGATGAAAATATTCTAATGGCTTTAGAAGAAGAAGTAAGTGATCCTATAGAAGACAAGCCAAAAGAAAATAAAGTTTTGGACAAAGGTAAACAAATAGAGGAATATTCATAAAAAGGATGGTTATGATCTCAAGGGAGAACTTATCTATGCCCTTGACACGGTAAATAAGGTAAGAAAGCAACACTCTAAACTTGAAATTCAGTTTCAAGAATGTGATGAAGAGAGAATATTTCTCATAGAGGATTTAAAAAAATCAAAGGCTAAGGCAAAGAGGTTCAAGGATAAGTTAGAAGCAAAGATCTTGGAATGTGAGAAGTTAGCACAAGAAGTGGCACTACTAAGAGAATATTTAGAAGACTCCAAGATCAAGATGAAAGGGTTCAAAAATAGCTCAAATAACTTGGATAAGTTCATCAAGATACAAAAGCCTACATCAAGCAAAATAAGTCTTGGATTTGAACAGGTTCAAAAGAAATGGGAAGGAGAGTCAACTTCAAGTTTTGGAGGAGAAGAAACTTCAGATGAAGATACTTCAAAAAAAGACAGTGTAAAAGATAGTGAGACATCTGAGGATGAGTTGGACAATAGAGAGTTCAACAAAAATAGGAACAATGCACAAAGAAGATACAGATGGAACAACAATCAGAATAGGAGACCAATGAGGTCAAGACAAGGAAACTTCAATGGAAGATGCTTTTCATGTCACAGGTTTGGGCACATGGCTTCACAATGTAGGACACATGAAAGACAAGAATATGGGAACAAACAACCTTTCCATGGGTATTGCTACTCATGTAATCAGTTTGGTCACAAGGCAATGAATTGCAGGGTTCATGACAGAAGAGGATATGGCTTCACTAGGAGAAATCCTAAGACATTTGCACCTCCAAGGAATAATAACATTAAGTGTTATAAGTGCAATAATTATGGTCACACAACAAAGTGGTGTAGAGCAGACATTCCAAAAATAGGTATGAATAGGAATAGGAACATGAACAAGAACATGGATATGAATAGGAATAGGAACAGGAATAGGAACATGGATATGAAAGAAGAACAAGAATAGGAATGTAGACATGGATAGGAACATGGACATGGATAGAAATAGTCAGAGGAATCAAAAAATTTAGATAAGAAGAAAAGAGGATAAAGGTAAAGAATAGTGCTTTCTAGGAGTAGAAATACTCCCACCCAGAATTAACCACCTCAAAAGAAGGTGGGGGAGGGGCTAAGCTAAGAGGCTCATTCTTAGCCCCAAGCCCCAAAGGTGACCCTTTGCCATTGATGTCAAAGGGGGAGATATTTGAGTAAGGGGGAGATATTTTATTTGAGAGAGCATTGAGCCAGGGGGAGCAATGTCCCAGGGGGAGCAGAACAAAGGAAAAGTCAAGTTTTCAGTAAAAGGAAATTGGGTTGCCATCAATGAAAAAGGGGATATTGTTGGACATTTTGAGCTTATTTAGTTGTCATTGATGTCAAGGTGAAAAGTCATCATTAATACTATGGAGCACACCATCAATAGCACCAGGAACAATGCGAAGAGTTGAAGAGAAAGTTGGAAAAATAATATTTTATGAGGGTTTATGGTAAACCCATGATGGAAGATTAAAAGGTTTCATTAAAACCATTATAGTTGGAAAAATAATATTTTATGAGGGTTTATGGTAAACCCACGATGGCAGAATATATTACATTTAAAGGTTTAAGTTTAAACCCAAAGTTAAAGTTTATAAAAATAATTTATAAAATTTAAATTCCTTAGAATTTAAATAATTTATAAATTATAAAGGTGGGAGCACCGACGTCATGCAATAAAAGGAAGCACCGACGTCCAAGCAACAAAGGAATTTGTGTATAAATAAATGCCAAGGAGGCATTCGAAATTCATCCCTTCGATTGATTAATGTATGCGATAAAAAGTGAAAGGTTTTCGTGCTTGTTGATCGTGAGGAAGAAGACAAGAAATTTCGCTTGTCTTTAGCGCCAGGTAGAGGACAAAAGAGGAAGGGCACATTGATTGAAATGCATAGGACACGGTGGTCCATTGGCAAGCACATTTTGTGAAGGCGTTGGGAGTTGAGGAAGCACGTGATCGATTCACGTGGAGTGGTGTGTCTTGGGCGCCAAGGGAAGTTCATTTTGCACATGGTTTTTGCATGCCAGCCGAGGACAAAGAAGATGAAGAGCGCTTAGGCTCTTAACCGTGCATCTAGCACATGCAGTGGTTATAGCCATGGCTAGAGTGCTCACGGAGGTAGAGAACGTGGGTTCGAAACCCACTAAGAGGCAAAGGTAACTTTTTGATAATTAATTTTTGCCTAAGGTTTTTCAAAGGATATTGTGGAGTAATAAGGGTTTGTGAAAAGTTGTGTGTTTGATTTATGTTATTGTTGGAGTTATAAGGGTTTGAGAAAGGTTGTTGATTTGATATTTGATTTTTATTATTGTGGAGTAATAAGGATTAATGTGAGGTTGTTTTATTGATGAAGTGATTTATATCTTTGGAACCATAAAGAAAGTTGATTTGATTTTTATCAAAGTTTCTCTTGCCATTAAAATAAATTAAAGAGGTTTGAATTAATTTTTGGTGGATGTTAAGTTTATTCTAGTTGGGAGTTTATAAGGTGTTATTGGATAAATATTTTATGTATGTTGATGGTTGTTTTGAAAGGTGGAGTGATAAGGTGTATTTGAGTATTTACATTATATTGTGAGAAATATTTATCTTCTAACCTCTTTGAGATTGGCATAGAAGTTGTTGTGGTTGTGGCAGATTTATGAGATCCCTTCATCATCAAGAAAAAGGTATGAGCACATTCTTCCATAGTTGAGTTGATTGATTGGTTTTCTGGAAAATAAGTTTGGAGTGAAAAGGACTTGATTAGGGTTTCCTTTTCGAGAGTGTTTGAGTTAATGCTTCAAGGTTTTATGGAATAAAGAGTTGTTAAAACCTTGTTTTATAAGCATTATTGTTGAAGCCATTGGTTGTGTGAAGAACTTGAGTTAGGGTTTTGCAAAAGAACATGAGTATAATTATTATGTAAATATTTTATAAGCATTGTTGTTGAAGTGAGTTGTTGTGCAAAGAACTTGAACTATGGTTTGAAAAGAACATGAGTATCATTGTTATGTGAGATTTGTTGTTGAGTATTATTGGAAACATTTTGAGTTGGTTGATATATACTTGGACTAGGGTTTGTGAGCAAAGGTTGTTTCATTGAGTGATTGGTTGAGTAAAGTTGATTGAGCCTAGTCAAGTGGATGTGTGAAGTGATTGTTCAAGTTCCATAAAACAAACTATTCTATATTCTGATCTGAGTTGAAAAGTGATTGAGCATTGAGTATAGAACATATTGGGTCTCTAAAAATTCTCTCTATGTTTCTATGAGATTTGGACAAGTTTTGAGTGAGCTTGTTGAGCAGATTTGGACAAGTTTTGAGTGAGCTTGTTGAGCAGATTTGGACAAGTTTTGAGTGAGCTTGTTGAGCAGATTTGGACAAGTTCTGAGTGAGCTTGTTGAGCAGATTTGGACAAGTTCTAAGTGAACTTGTTGAGCATATTTGGACAAGTTTTGAGTGGACTTGTTGAGAAGATTTGAGCAAGTTTTGAGTGGACTTGTTGAGCAGATTTGAGCAAGTTCTGAGTGGACTTGTTGAGAAGATTTGAGCAAGTTCTAAGTGGACCTTTGAGCAGATTTGAGCAAGTTTTGAGTGGACTTGTTGAGCATATTTGAGCAAGTTCTGAGTGGACTTGTTGAGCAGATTTGAGCAAGTTTTGAGTGGACTTGTTGAGAAGATTTGAGCAAGTTCTGAGTGGACTTGTTGAGCAGATTTGAGCAAGTTTTGAGTGGACTTGTTGAGAGTTGAGCAAGTTTTGAGTGGACTTTTGAGCAGATTTGAGCAAGATAGAGATTGAGCAGATTTGTGCTAGACCGAAGGACTATGTTTAGTACAGATTTGAGATAGATCTTTGGAGGTGACAGAGTAGAGAGGATAGTAGTCTCTAGTGGATAGAGATCCATCAACTAGGGTAGTGAGGATAGGTCTTCTGAGTGGGGACAAGAGTCTTCAGTGGAGAGAGATCCACAAGCTAGTGTAGTGGAGGTAGTAGTCTTCTAGAGGATCACCAACCAGAGTAGGAGAAGGAGTTCTCCTATGGATAGAGATCCATGAACTTGATTTAGGGGATTGGTATCTCCTTTGGATAGAGGTCCATAAACATTGTAATAGGGAAGGATTCCCAAGAGATTGATTGAGAAAATTTTAGTGAAATATTTTCTCCGTGGAGTAGCCCACATTGGGTGAACCACGTAAATTGTGGTGTCTCTATTGTGTATGGTGTTTTGTGCATTGCTTGATTACTATTGTTGATATTGCTATCTATTCATTGCATAATATTGATTGGGAAAGAAAAGTAAAAAGTGGTCTTATACTGTTCACCCCCCTCTCAGTATAAGCTTGTGTTCTTCAATTGGTATCAGAGCGGGTTCCTTCAGAAGAGTTTAACAACTTGAAGGAAAAGCTAACAAGAACACAATGGATCCTAAGGAGGTGTCCTCAAATAATTCAGCACAAGTATTTGATGGAAGTGACTATATGTATTGGAGTATGATGATGAAGATCTACTCGATGGCACTTGGCAATGAAATTTGGGAATCAGTGGAATTTGGATACGATCCCTTAATCAATCCTCCTACAGATAAGGAAGGTAAGCTTTTACAACACTATAATTCAAAAGCAATGAATGCACTTGTGAGAGGTTTGCGTAGAACAGAGTCTATGAAAGTTATGCATTGTAAAACTGCAAAAGAGATGTGGGATAAATTGCAAAATATATATGAAGGAGATAAAAGTGTCAAGAAAGCAAAGATGTGAAATCTCAAAGGACAACTTGAAGCATTAAGAATGAATGAAGAGGAAAATATTAGTGCTTATCTAATTCGAATTGATGAGGTTGTTAATGATATGCAAGGGCTTGGAATGAAGATTGATGAATCTGATATTTGTGATAAAGTATTAAGATCTCTTCCAAAAAGATTCAGTGAACAGGTTTCTACTATAGAAGTATCAATGGATGGTGATACTTTGACAAGAGATAAATTGCTTGGTATGCTCACAACTTTTGAGATAAGAACAAAATATCCTATTCCCAGAAGGAAGCAACATTCAAAGCAATCAATAAGACAAAGGGTAAGAAGTCAGAATCAAGCAATGAGTCATCCAGTGATGAAGAAGCTAATTATGGTAGAAGAGATAAAGATTCCAGAAGATCCAGAGATCTAAGATCTGTTAAGTGTTTCAATTGTGGAAAGTTTGGATATTTTGCAATAGATTGTCAAGAACCAAAGAACAACAATGGTGAAGAAAAATAGGATCACAGGTACAGGGAATCAGAAAGATATAGGCACCAAAAGAAAAGCAAGGATGGACAAAGCAGACAAGGAAAGAAGTTCTTTCAAAGGCAAAAGAGGAGCTACTATGCGGATAAGGCAAGTAAGTACTCAAGTGATAGTGATGCTAGTTTTTCAGAAAATGATAGAGATGAAGTCCTATTTATGATTGAAGAAAAAGAGCAAGTTAAGAAAAGGACTCCAGTAATTCTCAAGTGTTTTAGATGTGGTAACTTTGGACATCTTGAAGATGATTGTACAAGGGATGGTTATAGTTTCAGTGATGATGAATATGAGGATGCACTTGAAGGACCAGATGAAAATCTTCTAATGGCTTTAGAAGAAGAAGTAAGTGATCCTATAGAAGACAAGCCAATAGAAAATAAAGATGTGGACAAAGGTAAACAAATAGAGGAATATTCAGAAAAGGATGGTTATGATCTCAAGGGAGAACTTATTTATGCCCTTGACATGGTAAAGAAGGTAAGAAAGCAACACTCTAAACTTGAAATTCAGTTTCAAGAATGTGATGAAGAGAGAAGATTGCTCATAGAGGATTTAGAAAAATCAAAGGCTAAGGCAAAGAGGTTCAAAGATAAGTTAGAAGCAAAGATCTTGGAATGTGAGAAGTTAGCACAAGAAGTGGCACTACTAAGAGAATATTTAGAAGACTCCAAGGTCAAGATGAAAGGGTTCAAAAATAGCTCAAAGAACTTGGATAAGTTCATCAAGATACAAAAGACTACATCAAGCAAAACAGGTCTTGGATTTGAACAAGTTCAAAAGAAATGGGAAGGAGAGTCAACTTCAAGTTTTGGAGGAGAAGAAACTTCAGATGAAGATACTTCAGAAAAAGATAGTGTAAAATAAAGTGAGACATCTAAGGATGAGTTGGACAATAGAGAGTTCAACAAAAATAGGAACAATGCACAAAGAAGATACAGATGGAACAACAATCAGAATAGGTTAGGAGACCAATGAGGTCAAGACAAGGAAACTTCAATGGAAGATGCTTTTCATGTCATAGGTTTGGGCACATGGCTTCACAATGTAGGACACATGAAAGATAGGAATATGGGAACAAATAACCTTTCCATGGGTATTGCTACTCATGTAATCAGTTTGGTCATAAGGCAATGAATTGCAGGGTTCATGACAGAAGAGGATATGGCTTCACTAGGAGAAATCCTAAGATATTTGCACCTCCAAGGAATAATAACATTAAGTGTTATAAGTGCAATAATGATGGTCACACAACAAAATGGTGTAGAGCAGACATTCCAAAAATAGGTATGAACAAGAATAGGAACAAGAACAAGAACATGAATATGAATAGGAATAGGAACAGGAATAGGAACATGGATATAAACAAGAATAGGAACAGGAATGTAGACATGGACAGGAACATGGACATGGATAGAAACAGTGAGAGGAATCAAAAAATTTAGATAAGAAGAAAAGAGGATAAAGGTAAAGAACAATGCTTTCTAGGAGTAGAAATACTCCCACCCCAGAATTAACCACCTCAAAAGAAGGTGGGGGAGGGGCTAAGCTAAGAGGCTCATTCTTAGCCCCAAGCCCCAAAGGTGACCCTTTGCCATTGATGTCAAAGGGGGAGATATTTGAGTAAGGGGGAGAGATTTGATTTGAGAGAGCATTGAGCCAGGGGGAGCAATGTCCCAGGGGGAGCAGAACAAAGGAAAAGTCAAGTTTTTAGTAAAAGGAAATTGGGTTGCCATCAATGACAAAGGGGGAGATTGTTGGACATTTTGAGCTTATTTAGTTGTCATTGATGTCAAGGTGAAAATTCATCATTAATACTATGGAGCACACCATCAATAGCACCAGGAACAATGCGAAGAGTTGAAGAGAAAGTTGGAAAAATAATATTTTATGAGGGTTTATGGTAAACCCATGATGGAAGATTAAAAGGTTTCATTAAAACCATTATAGTTGGAAAAATAATATTTTATGAGGGTTTATGGTAAACCCACGATGGCAGAATATATTACATTTAAAGGTTTAAGTTTAAACCCAAAGTTAAAGTTTATAAAAATAATTTATAAAATTTAAATTCCTTAGAATTTAAATAATTTATAAATTATAAAGGTGGGAGCACCGACGTCATGCAATAAAAGGAAGCACCAACATCCAAGCAACAAAGGAATTTGTGTATAAATAAATGCCAAGGAGGCATTCAAAATTTATCCCTTCGATTGATTAATGTATGCGATAAAAAGTGAAAGGTTTTCGTGCTTGTTGATCGTGAGGAAGAAGACAAGAAATTTTGCTTGTCTTTAGTGCCAGGTAGAGGACAAAAGAGGAAGGGCACATTGATTGAAATGCATAGGACACGGTGGTCCATTGGCAGCGCATATTTTGTGAAGGCGTTGGGAGTTGAGGAAGCATGCGATCGATTCGCGTGGAGTGGTGTGTCTTGGGTGCCAAGGGAAGTTCATTTTGCACATGGTTTTTGCACGCCAATCGAGGACAAAGAAGATGAAGAGCGCTTAGGCTCTTAACCATGCATCTAGCACATGCGATAGTTATAGCCATGGCTAGAGCACTCATGGAGGTAGAGAACGTGGGTTCAAAACCCACTAAGAGGCAAAGGTAACTTTTTGATAATTAATTTTTGCCTAAGGTTTTTCAAAGGATATTGTGGAGTAATAAGGGTTTGTGAAAAGTTGTGTGTTTGATTTATGTTATTTTTGGAGTTATAAGGGTTTGAGAAAGGTTGTTGATTTGATATTTGATTTTTATTATTGTGGAGTAATAAGGATTAATGTGAGGTTGTTTTATTGATGAAGTGATTTATATCTTTGGAACCATAAAGAAAGTTGATTTGATTTTTATCAAAGTTTCTCTTGCCATTAAAATAAATTAAAGAGGTTTGAATTAATTTTTGGTGGATGTTAAGTTTATTCTAGTTGGGAGTTTATAAGGTGTTATTGGATAAATATTTTATGTATGTTGATGGTTGTTTTGAAAGGTGGAGTGATAAGGTGTATTTGAGTATTTACATTATATTGTGAGAAATATTTATCTTCTAACCTCTTTGAGATTGGCATAGAAGTTGTTGTGGTTGTGGCAGATTTATGAGATCCCTTCATCATCAAGAAAAAGGTATGAGCACATTCTTCCATAGTTGAGTTGATTGATTGGTTTTCTGGAAAATAAGTTTGGAGTGAAAAGGACTTGATTAGGGTTTCCTTTTCGAGAGTGTTTGAGTTAATGCTTCAAGGTTTTCTGGAATAAAGAGTTGTTGTTAAAACCTTGTTTTATAAGCATTATTGTTGAAGCCATTGGTTGTGTGAAGAACTTGAGTTAGGGTTTTGCAAAAGAACATGAGTATCATTGTTATAAATTATTTTAAGATAGTTTTATAAGCATTGTTGTTGAAGTGAGTTGTTGTGCAAAGAACTTGAACTATGGTTTGAAAAGAACATGAGTATCATTGTTATGTGAGATTTGTTGTTGAGTATTGTTGGAAACATTTTGAGTTGGTTGATATATACTTGGACTAGGGTTTGTGAGAAAAGGTTGTTTCATTGAGTGATTGGTTGAGTAAAGTTGATTGAGCCTAGTCAAGTGGATGTGTGAAGTGATTGTTCAAGTTCCATAAAACAAACTATTCTATATTCTGATCTGAGTTGAAAAGTGATTGAGCATTGAGTATAGAACATATTGGGTCTCTAACAATTCTCTCTATGTTTCTATGAGATTTGGACAAGTTCTAGGAAGATTTTAGAGATTTGGACAAGTTCTGAGTGAGCTTGTTGAGCAGATTTGGACAAGTTCTGAGTGAGCTTGTTGAGCATATTTGGACAAGTTCTAAGTGAACTTGTTGAGCAGATTTGAGCAAGTTCTGAGTGGACTTGTTGAGCATATTTGAGCAAGTTATGAGTGGACTTGTTGAGCAGATTTGAGCAAGTTATGAGTGGACTTGTTGAGCAGAATTGAGCAAGTTCTGAGTGGACTTGTTGAGAAGAATTGAGCAAGTTCTGAGTGGACTTGTTGAGCAGATTTAGCAAGTTCTTCGAGTGAGCTTGTTGAGAAGAATTGAGCAAGTTATGAGTGGACTTGTTGAGAATTGAGCAAGTTAAGTGGACTTGTAGAGAGAAGAGATTGAGCAGATTTGTGCTAGATCGAAGGACTATGTTTAGTACAGATTTGAGATAGATCTTTGGAGGTGATAGAGTAGAGAGGATAGTAGTCTCTAGTGGATAGAGATCCATCAGCCAGGGTAGTGAGGATAGGTCTTCTGAGTGGGGACAAGAGTCTTCAGTGGAGAGAGATCCACAAGCCAGTGCAGTGGAGGTAGTAGTCTTCTAGAGGATCACCAACCAGAGCAGAGGAGAAGGAGTTCTCCTATGGATAGAGATCCATGAACTTGATTTAGGGGATTGGTATCTCCTTTGGATAGAGGTCCATAAACATTGTAATAGGGAAGGATTCCCAAGAGATTGATTGAGAAAATTTTAGTGAAATATTTTCTCCGTGGAGTAGCCCACATTGGGTGAACCACGTAAATTGTGGTGTCTCTATTGTGTATGGTGTTTTGTGCATTGCTTGATTACTATTGTTGATATTGCTATCTATTCATTGCATAATATTGATTGGGAAAGAAAAGTAAAAAGTGGTCTTATACTTGTTCACCCCCCTCTCAAGTATAAGCTTGTGTTCTTCAATTGGTATCAGAGCGGGTTCCTTCAGAAGATTTTAATAGCTTGAAGGAAAAGCTAACAAGAACACAATGGATCCTAAGGAGGTGTCCTCAAATAATTCAGCACCAGTATTTTATGGAAGTGACTATATGTATTGGAGTATGATGATGAAGATCTACCTGATGGCACTTGGCAATGAAATTTGGGAATCAGTGGAATTTGGATACGATCCCTTAATCAATCCTCCTACAGATAAGGAAGGTAAGCTTTTACAACACTATAATTCAAAAGCAATGAATGCACTTGTGAGAGGTTTGCGTAGAATAGAGTCTATGAAAGTTATGCATTGTCAAACTACAAAAGAGATGTGGGATAAATTGCAAAATATATATGAAGGAGATAAAAGTGTCAAGAAAGCAAAGATGCAAAATATCAAAGGAAAACTTGAAGCATTAAGAATGAACGAAGAGGAAAATATTAGTGCTTATCTAATTCAAATTGATGAGGTTGTTAATGATATGCAAGGGCTTGGAATGAAGATTGATGAATCAGATATTTGTGATAAAGTCTTAAGATCTCTTCCAAAAAGATTTAGTGAACAAGTTTCTACTATAGAAGTATCAATGGATGGTGATACTTTGACAAGAGATAAATTGCTTGGTATGCTCACAACTTTTGAGATAAGAACAAAATATCCTATTCCCTAGAAGGAAGCAGCATTCAAAGCAATCAATAATACAAAGGGTAAGAAGTCAGAATCAAGCAATGAGTCATCCAGTGATGAAGAAGCTAATTATGATAGAAGAGATAAATATTCCAGAAGATCCAAAGATCTAAGATCTGTTAAGTGTTTCAATTGTGGAAAGTTTGGATATTTTGCAATAGATTTTCAAGAACCAAAGAACAACAATGGTGAAGAAAAATAGGATCACAGGTACAGGGAATCAGAAAGATATAGGCACCAAAAGAAAAGCAAGGATGGACAAAGCAGACAAGGAAAGAAGTTCTTTCAAATACAAAAGAGGAGCTACTATGCGGATAAGGCAAGTAAGTACTCAAGTGATAGTGATGCTAGTTTTTTAGACAATGATAGAGATGAAGTCCTATTTATGATTGAAGAAAAAGAGCAAGTTAAGAAAAGGACTCCAGTAATTCTCAAGTGTTTTAGATGTGGTAACTTTGGACATCTTGAAGATGATTGTACAAGGGATGGTTATAGTTTCAGTGATGATGAATATGAGAATGCACTTGAAGGACCAGATGAAAATCTTCTAATGGCTTTAGAAGAAGAAGTAAGTGATCCTATAGAAGACAAGCCAAAAGAAAATAAAGTTTTGGACAAAGGTAAACAAATAGAGGAATATTCAGAAAAGGATGGTTATGATCTCAAGGGAGAACTTATCTATGCCCTTGACACGGTAAAGAAGGTAAGAAAGCAACACTCTAAACTTGAAATTCAGTTTCAATAATGTGATGAAGAGAGAAGATTGCTCATAGAGGATTTAGAAAAATCAAAGGCTAAGGCAAAGAGGTTCAAGGATAAGTTAGAAGCAAAGATCTTGGAATGTGAGAAGTTAGCACAAGAAGTGGCACTACTAAGAGAATATTTAGAAGACTCCAAGGTCAAGATGAAAGGGTTAAAAAATAGCTCAAAGAACTTGGATAAGTTCATCAAGATACAAAAGCCTACATCAAGCAAAATAAGTCTTGGATTTGAACAGGTTCAAAAGAAATGGGAAGGAGAGTCAACTTCAAGTTTTGGAGGAGAAGAAACTTCAGATGAAGATACTTCAAAGAAAAATAGTGTAAAATATAGTGAGACATCTGAGGATGAGTTGGACAATAGAGAGTTCAAAAAATATAGGAACAATGCACAAAGAAGATACATATGGAACAACAATCAGAATAGGAGACCAATGAGGTCAAGACAAGGAAACTTCAATGGAAGATGCTTCTCATGTCACAAGTTTGGGCACATGGCTTCATAATGCAGGACACATGAAAGACAAGAATATGGGAACAAACAACCTTTCCATGGGTATTGCTACTCATGTAATCGGTTTGGTCACAAGGCAATGAATTGCAGGGTTCATGACAGAAGAGGATATGGCTTCACTAGGAGAAATCCTAAGACATTTGCACCTCCAAGGAATAATAACATTAAGTGTTATAAGTGCAATAATTATGGTCACACAGCAAAGTGGTGTAGAGTAGACATTCCAGAAACAAGTATGAATAGGAACAAGAATAGGAACAAGAACATGGATATGAATAGGAACAAGAACAGGAACAAGAACATGGATATAAACAAGAACAAAAATAGGAATGTAGACATGGACAGGAACATGGACATGGATAGAACAGTCAGAGGAATCAAAAAATTTAGATAAGAAGAAAAGAGGATAAAGGTAAAGAACAGTGCTTTCTAGGAGTAGAAATACTCCCACCCCAGAATTAACCACCTCAAAAGAAGGTGGGGGAGGGGCTAAGCTAAGAGGCTCATTCTTAGCCCCAAGCCCCAAAGGTGACCCTTTGCCATTGATGTCAAAGAGGGAGAGATTTGAGTAAGGGGGAGAGATTTGATTTGAGAGAGCATTGAGCCAGGGGGAGCAATGTCCCAGGGGGAGCAGAACAAAGAAAAATTCAAGTTTTCAATAAAAGGAAATTGGGTTGCCATCAATGACAAAGGGGGATTTTGTTGGACATTTTGAGCTTATTTAGTTGTCATTGATGTCAAGGTGAAAATTCGTCATTAATACTATGGAGCACACCATCAATAGCACCAGGAACAATGTGAAGAGTTGAAGAGAAAGTTGGCAAAATAATATTTTATGAGGGTTTATGGTAAACCCATGATGGAAGATTAAAAGGTTTCATTAAAACCATTATAGTTGGAAAAATAATATTTTATGAGGATTTATGGTAAACCCACGATGGCAGAATATATTACATTTAAAGGTTTAAGTTTAAACCCAAAGTTAAAGTTTATAAAATTTAAATTCCTTAGAATTTAAATAATTTATAAATTATAAAGGTGGGAGCGCCGACGTCATGCAATAAAAGGAAGCACCAACGTCCAAGCAACAAAGGAATTTGTGTATAAATAAATGCCAAGGAGGCATTCAAAATTCACCCCTTCAATTTTTTAATGTATACGATAAAAAGTGAAAGGATTTCATGCTTGTTGATCGTGAGGAAGAAGACAAGAAATTTTGCTTGTCTTTAGCACCAGGTAGAGGACAAAAGAGGAAGGGCACATTGATTAAAATGCATAGGACACGATGGTCCATTGGCAGCGCATGTTTTATGAAGGTTTTGGGAGTTGAGGAAGCATGCGATCGATTCGCGTGGAGTGGTGTGTCTTGGGCACCAAGGGAAGTTCATTTTGCACGTGGTTTTTGCATGCCAATCGAGGACAAAGAAGATGAAGAGTGCTTAGGCTCTTAATCGTGCGTCTAGCACACGTGATGGTTATAGCCGTGGCTAGAGCGCTCATGGAGGCAGAGAACGTGGGTTCGAAACCCACTAAGAGGCAAAGGTAACTTTTTGATAATTAATTTTTTTTTTTGAAAATTTTGAAAAAACTTGTATTAAAACAAAGATCAATTACAATATGGGAAGAGACTCTTCCCAGCCGAATTCAGAGAGAACACAAGCTTACAATAGTAGAAGAAGATTTGCAATGGAGCCAAATCTCCTGAACCATTAACTAGCTAGCAGGGGGTCGGCATGGACAATTGATGCAGCTTGTCACGAAATCGTGACACTATTCTTCTCCTTAGGCCGCGAACATGCAACATGTCACGATATCGTGACACCTTTCCCCTTTGGCCGTGAAAAAGCAACATGTCACGATATCGCGACATTTTCCTCCTTTGGCCGTGAAAATTCAACAAGTCGCGATATCGCGACACTTTTCTCCTTTGGGCACGAAAGTGCAACATGTCGCGATATCGCGACACTTTTCTCTCTCAGCCGCGATGAAGCAACATGTCGCGATATCGCGACACCTTTTCTCCTTTGGCCACGAAAATGCAACATGTCGCGATATCGCGACACCATTTCTCCTTTGGTCACGAAAATGCAACATGTCGCGATATCGCGACACCTTTTCTCCTTTGGCCGCAAAAATGCAACATGTCGCGATATCGCGACACCTTTTCTCTCTTGGCCATGAAAATGCAACATGTCACGATATCGCGACACCTTTTCTCCTTTGGCCACGAAAATGCAACATGTCGCGATATCGCGACACCTTTTCTCCCTTGGCCACGAAAATGCAACATGTCACGATATCGCGACACCTTTTCTCCCTTAGCCGCAAAAATGCAACATGTCACGATATCGCGACACCTTTCCTCCCTTGGCCGCGACGAAGCAACATGTCGCGATATCGCGACAACTTTCCACCCTTGGCCGCGATGAAGCAACATGTCGCGATATCGCGACAACTTTCCACCCTTGGCCACGACGAAGCAACATGTCGCGATATCACGACAACTTTCCACCCTTGGCCGCGATGAAGCAACATGTCGCGATATCGCGACAACTTTCCACCCCTGGCCGCGACGAAGCAACATGTCGCGATATCGCGACAACTTTCCCCCATGGCCGCGACGAAGCAACATGTCACGATATCGCGACAACTTTCCTCCCTGGCCACGACGAGCAACATGTCACGATATCATGACAACTTTTCACCCATGACCGCGATGACGCAACATGTCGCGATATCGTGACAACTTTCCTCCAATGACCGCGATGACGCAACATGTCGCGATATCGCGACAACTTTCCTCCAGCGACCGCGATGGCGCAACATGTCGCGATATCGTGACAACTTTCCTCCCTTTGCTTTTTCTTTGATCATTGGCTCAAGGACCTTTCCAGACCCTGTCTAATCACCTCATCCTCAATATCCATGTCACTGTGCAACTGAACTCCAACCTCCTTTTCCGCACCCATCTTAGCCAGAAAGTCAGCCGCTTTGTTCAAATCTC
Organism: Wollemia nobilis; assembly: GCA_028583015.1. Classification (NCBI taxonomy): domain Eukaryota; kingdom Viridiplantae; phylum Streptophyta; class Pinopsida; order Araucariales; family Araucariaceae; genus Wollemia; species Wollemia nobilis. The sequence continues at coordinate 12,554,461 of JAQPPZ010017052.1, forward strand.
TACTCGCATAAACTGGGATCACGTCCTCCAATTCCTTCCATAATTCTTTAATTTGGGTAACAAGAGCCCTCAACCTCCAAGCTTTCAGATCAAAGTTCCTCATGCAGTCTAGAGCTCCAACCATTATTTGCGAGTCTGATTCAAGAATAATCCTACGGTGGCCATGTTTCACTGCCCAAACAGAAGCAGACTTGATGGCAATGGCTTCGGCTTCATTGTTAGTGGATCTTCCCAGGCCTTGCAATTCCCAATAGAGCACAGTCCCAGCATGGTTCCGGCACACCACTCCAATTTCGGCTCTACCCGGATTGCCTTTTGCAGCTCCATCAGTATTGATTTTAATCCAACCTTCAGGGGGAGGTTTCCAACAATTTTTGTCCTATCCCTCTTGCAGTTCAAGGCGTTCTTCCAAAGCTCCAATGTCAATTTGAGCTTCCTCCTCAGCATGAACAGCCACAGTTTCGGTAACCTTGCTCCAAATGGTCTGCCAAACCCCGTCTAGAGCAGTAAAAGTTTCTCTAAAAATTTTGGCATTTCTTTCCAGCCATACTTGCCACCAGATAAAGCTTAAACCGAGCTCCCAACCAAAATGAAGAGCTTTAGATTTGAATCTACCTTTCTACCATTTTTCCCAGATATTCATCCGGTTCAGGTCACCACTTACTTGAATTTTAAAGTAAGCAAACCAACGCAGCCAAATCTGTCGGGTGAAAGGGCAACCAAACAACAAATGGTCAACAGTTTCCTCGCTCTTGTAGCATAGTACACATTGAGAAGGGCCGATGATACCTTTTGATCTGAGATTATCAAAAGTGAGGATTCCATTGTGCATGCACTGCCAGGAAAAAAAGTTAACTTTCGGCCAGCCTTTAGAGTGCCAGATTTTCCTCCAGTCCTCAACCTGAAAAGTATGAGGGGGGGCTCTGGGAGAATGTTGTCATATCCGTCCTTTACTGTATAGATGCCAAGACTCCCAAAGCCCCAAGCTAATTCATCCTCCACGTCTCCCCCTGTAAGAAATCTTTCTGTCAAAATTTTAGTCATGATGGGAGTCAAATCCGGAGGGATTGAAATGGGCCACTCATCCAACTTCTTGAACTGCTTAAACTTACACTCCCCCAGCTGAGTAGTTGTGAAATAACTTTCAATACGGATCCATCCCTTGGCTTCAATGGCTGCTTTTATTGGCTGTAATTCTAGAAATTCAGCAATGATGGGTGGGAACTGATCCCAAGAATCTATCCAAAAATGAGCCTTCTCCCCTCTTCCCACTTTCCAAAATAAGCGGTCTTTAACAACCTGAGACCCTAACTTGAGAGCCTGCCAAACTAGGGACCCAGTACCATCCAAGGGGATGCGAGCTACATCGATTGGGTTGGCCTGTCCTAGGTATTTGCTAGTTAGGATTCTACTGAAAAGGGAGGTGGGTTGGGAGATCCATCTCCAGTATAGCTTTCCAGCCAAAGCTTTATTATTCAGCTTAGATTTTCTCAAACCCAGACCTCCTTTAACCTTGGGTTGGGTAACTTTGTCCCAGCCCACTAAGGCCCACTTTCTCTCTCCCTTTGCTCCTTCCCATAAAAACTTTCTAGCCATCCTGTCCAACTCTTTCCATATTGTAATCGGGGCAGCCAGGATAGAGAATTTGTAAATTGGCATGGCTTGAATGACTGACTGTAAGAACGTTAATCTGCCACCATAACTTAACCACTTGTGAGACCAGTGATTAATTCTGTCCTTGATACACTCCAACAGATTCCTCCATGTGTCTAATTTTAGCTTCTTAAAGTGCAAGGGGACCCCCAAGTAAACCACTGGGAGAGAAGTCCTTGTGAATCCCAGGATTTCTAAAATTTTGTTCTGAAGCCTTTGCTCCAGATTAAAAAAAACCACTTTGGATTTCTTGTCATTAATGACCTGTTGAGTAGCCCTGAGATAGACATTAAGAGTATCCCTAATCATTCTTGCTTCCCTGAAGCTGGCCACTCCCACCAAACCAGTGTCATCCACAAACTGCAGGTGCGTTAAAACTTCGTCACCCACCCTGATACCCAATAATCTACCTTGTTGTCTTCTCCTCAAGAAAAGTCTGCCAAGACCTTCAGCCAAAATGAGAAAAAGATAAGGAGAACATGGATCCCCCTGGCGCAGTCCCCGAGTAGCTCCAAATGGTTGCGAAGGAAGGCCCTTGATTAGCACAGAGTAAGTCGGGGTAGAGACACAACTCATGACCCACTCTATCCGGTCCTGAGAGAAACCAAAGGCTGCCATCATTTTAGCCAGGAAACTCCATTCAAACCCTGTCATAAGCCTTTGACATGTCCAATTTTATGAACATCCCTTTATTACAGAAGTGTGCATTGAATGGATTGCTTCCTGGGCCACAACCACCCCATCCAGAATCTGTCGTCCCTCAACAAAACCCCCTTGCTCAGAGGAGACAATGTTGTGAAGAAGAGGTTTTAGGCGCTCAGCCATTACCTTTGTGATTATTTTGTACAACACATTACATAAGGCAATAGGCCTATAATCTGAAATATGAACCCCCTCCTCCCCTTTTGGAATTAAGGTAATGAAAGTGTGGTTTATAGCTTTAAGCATTCTCTTATTTTCTCTGGACTCTTCTACAACAACCCTTACATCTTCCTCTAAGTAGTCCCAGAAAGCCTGAAAAAACTCAATTGGGAAGCCGTCTGGACCTGGAGTTTTACCAGTGCTCATTCCAAAGACCACAGTTTTCAATTCATCTCTATCAATGGGTTTGAGGAGGGCCTGATTTTCATCCTCAGAAATAACAGCAAGTATGACAGAAATAACTTCATTTTGGGCCTCTACATCTTGTACCACACTTTCCTTAAAAAGCTTAGAAAAATAATCCATAGCATGGGAATGCATACCTGGAAGTGTATCAAAGGAATGACCGTTCTCATCTTGAAGGGCCTCCATCTTATTCATCTGTCTTCGAGCACAAGCAGTCCGATGAAAGAATTTTGTATTTCTGTCCCCTTCTAATAACCAGGTGGTTCTTGCTCTCTGCTTCCAATAGGTCTCCTCCTGGTTGTCAATGTCCTCAACCGCTGTACGCAAGGCATCATCCTCAGCTTTGAGCTGGTCTGTAATTACTCCTTCTCTGAACTATTTTTGGACCTCATCCCATCTGGCCACCAATGGAGCTCTTTGGGCCTGGAAGTCTATTTTATTAGCACGCCTCCAATACTTCAAGCGAGTTTTGACATATTGTAGTTGTTTGTGGATTCCGAACATTGCTCTCCCATAAGCTGGGCGGCCTTCTTCCCACCACTGTGGAATTTTCTCCCGAAGTTCTTCTTTCTGAAGCCAAAAATTCTCAAATCTGAAAGGTTTGTGATGCTGCCCCATCCTAGTCCCGCCTTCCAACAGAATGGGACAGTGATCTGAAACTGGGCCTTCTAAAATCTGAAAATTTATATTCCATTTTACAAACGCCTCCTCTGAAACCAGAAAATGATCTAGCTTAACCTTCCTGCTATGTGGCTCCCGCATTTTATTAGTCCAAGTGTAGTTAATGCCAGGACATTTAATGTCCACTAAGTGCAAAGCCTGGACTTGGGCAATCATGAAACGGTCCCCTGGGTCCAAAAATGGTGTTCCCCCTTCCTGGTCTCTAGAAGATAATTTAGCGTTAAAGTCCCCCGCTATAATCCAGTCTAGATCTTCCCTTGAGGTTCGCATGTTATGCACAACCTTCCACTGCCGCCTCTGACCATCTAGGTTTTGAGACCCATAAAAGTTTGTGATTAGAACGTGTTCCGTAGTGACATTATTCCTAAAAAGAGAAGTGAGAACACCCCTCCAGGCAAGATGTTCTATTGCAGACCATTCAAGAGAGTTCCACAGAGTAACAATCCCCCTGAGGCACCTTGGGCAGCCACATCCATATGACCAGCACCCCTCCAAATTATGTTGACTGTTTTGGACATAAGATCTAATGACATCTTAGTCTCCTGTAAAAGCAAAAAATTAGTATTACGATTCTCTAAAAGTCTTCGAACAACAGATTGATGGGTTCTGCTGTTTAAACCCCTCACATTCCATGATTGTATAATCATTGGTTACCCTGGGAGCAATAAGAGTCTATTGTCCTCACCGATCCTCCCGTGATCAGTTTGTCTCCTTGGACTGCTAGCAACTCCTTATTGGATCTTCTACCTACTCCCTGAGAATTGTTGTTTTTTGATCTTTTTTCTACCTGGGTTATCCCCAAAGTTGGCCTTTCCCTGTTCTTCTCTGCTATTCCCATGCTGACATCCTGAGATACTGTCTGCTCCTGGTTATGCACTACTAAAGCCCCTGAACACACTGGTTGTGATACCTCACAGAGTTCAACTACTTGTTGTATGACGGGAGGAGATGAGAGAGGGAGTTGCCCGAGAATATTAGAATTTTCCTTATTACCCTCCATGCCCTCCATAAATTGTTCCTCTTCGTCAACCAGTGACTTAAATATCTCATACCTATTGGCAGGTCTGAGATGGGATTGCTCCTTTCCCTCTTTTTTCTTTGTCCGTATTTTTCTTCTGGGCTGTTCAAAACCCTCTCTCTGAGCTTCCTGGCCCTGAACGGTGCTATTAGAATCTTTATTAAGTGTTGCCTTATCCTCTTTAGGCAGGTTTGGCATTCCTAAAGGGGCCTCCATTTTAGCATTCATATTATTAGGGCAGAAACGGGCCAAATGTCCATGTTTGTGACAAACCCTACATCTAAAGGGTAGGGCCTCATAGTCCAGTTGTTGAATCCAGGAGAGTCCTGCCAATTCAATTTCCATCTCTATCGACAAAGGCTGGCTGAGATCCATCTCCACACATATTCTTGCATACACCGCCATGCTCCCTTCAATTGTGTCTCTGGCAACACCCAGATGTCTTCCAATAGAATTGCCAATCCTTGCCAACACCTGCTCACTCCAGAATTCCATTGGAAGAGCATATAGTCGGATCCATACTGGGACAGCAGTAGGTTCAACTCGGGGATCGAATCCCACTCTCCATGGTTGAACAAATAGCCCTGTCGGGCCATGATTTTTCTTCTCTGACTCGAAAGCCCTATTTCTATCGGCCAAAGACGAAAAGCTAACAATAAAATATCCATTGCTAATAAACCACAATGAATACTCACCGTGAGGCTCCCAGTTTTGGCGGATCCAAGAGTGCAAAAAATTCAGGGAAGGACGTATACCCATGAACTTGCAGATTAAATCGTGATTAGCTCTGTAAATGATTGATTCTTCAACCATACTTGGCTCGATGACAATTTTTGGCCTGGTTTCGGCCTGCGGCAAACATCCATTCACACGATGTGCTGTCGACCTATTCCCAGCAGCCGTGAAGAGCATTTTATATGCCATTTTTTGAGCTTCGTCGTTCTTTGGAGGAGAATTTTCTTTAAACAAATCTGCGTATGAGCTGCTACTCCCTGGAAAAGGAGCCGGAGAAGTCCCCATTGGACCCTCCTGGGGCACCAATCTAGCCTTCAGATCCACCGTACCCCGAAGGCACTTCTGCAATCCAGTTGATGCCCTAGATTTTTCGAAGTTCCAGAAACCCTAGTTCAGAGGAAAAAATCGCCAGAGCTCATTTCCCGCCTCCCCCTACCAAATCATTCAAAATGGAAAAATCCCTTTGATAATTAGTTTTTGCCTAAGGTTTTTCAAAGGATATTATGGAGTAATAAGGGTTTGTGAAAAGTTTTGTGTTTGATTTATGTTATTATTGGAGTTATAAGGGTTTGAGAAAGGTTGTTGATTTGATATTTCATTTTTATTATTGAGGAGGAATAAGAATTAATGTGAGGTTTTTTTATTGATGATGTGATTTATATCTTTGGAACCATAAAGAAAGTTGATTTTATTTTTATCAAAGTTTCTCTTGTCATTAAAATAAATTACAGAGGTTTGAATTAATTTTTGGTGGATGTTAAGTCTATTCTAGTTAGGAGTTTATAAGGTGTTATTGCATAAATATTTTATGTATATTGATGGTTGTTTTGAAAGGTGGAGTGATAAGGTGTATTTGAGTATTTACATTATATTGTGAGAAATATTTATCTTCTAACCTCTTTGAGATTGGCATAGAAGTTGTTGTGGTTGTGGCAGATTTATGAGATCCCTTCATCATCAAGAAAATGGTATGAGCATATTCTTCCATAAGTTGAGTTGATTGATTGGTTTTTGGAAAATAATTTTGGAGTGAAAAGGATTTGATTAGGGTTTCCTTTTCGAGAGTGTTTGAGTTAATGCTTCAAGGTTTTATGGAATAAAGAGTTTTTAAAAACCTTGTTTTATAAGCATTATTGTTGAAGCCATTAGTTGTGTGAAGAACTTGAGTTAGGGTTTTGCAAAAGAACATGAGTATCATTGTTATGTGAAGATAGTTTTATAAGCATTGTTGTTGAAGTGAGTTGTTGTGCAAAGAACTTGAACTATGGTTTGAAAAGAACATGAGTATCATTGTTATGTGAAGATAGTTTTATAAGCATTTTTGTTGAAGTGAGTTGTTGTGCAAAGAACTTGAACTATAGTTTGAAAAGAACATGAGTATCATTGTTATGTGAGATTTTTTGTTGAGTATTGTTGGAAACATTTTGAGTTGGTTGATATATACTTGGACTAGGTTTTGTGAGCAAAGGTTGTTTTATTGAGTGATTGGTTGAGTAAAGTTGATTGAGCCTAGTCAAGTGGATGTGTGAAGTGATTGTTCAAGTTCCATAAAACAAACTGTTCTATATTTTGATCTGAGTTGAAAATTGATTGAGCATTGAGTATATAACATATTGGGTCTCTGACAATTCTCTTTATGTTTCTATGATATTTGGACAAGTTCTGAGTGAGCTTGAGCATATTTGGACAAGTTATGAGTGAGCTTGTTGAGTAGATTTGGACAAGTTCTGAGTGATCTTGTTGAGCATATTTGGACAAGTTCTGAGTGAGCTTGTTGAGCATATTTGGACAAGTTCTAAGTGAATTTTTTGAGCAAATTTTGACAAGTTCTGAGTGGACTTGTTGAGCAGATTTGAGAAAGGTCTGAGTGGACTTGTTGAGCATATTTGAGCAAGTTATGAGTGGACTTGTTGAGCATATTTGAGCAAGTTCTAAGTGGACTTGTTGAGCAAAATTGAGCAAGTTCTAAGTGGACTTGTTGAGCAGATTTGAGCAAGTTCTGAGTGGAATTGTTGAGCAAATTTGAGCAAGTTCTTAGTGGACTTGTCAAGAATATTTGAGCAAGTTTTGAGTGGACTTTTCGAGCAGATTTGAGCAAGTTCTGAGTGGAATTGTTGAGCATAATTGAACAAGTTCTGAGTGGACTTGTTGAGCAGAGTTGAGCAAATTCTGAGTGGACTTATTGAGTAGAGTTGAGCAAGTTCTGAGTGGACTTATTGAGCAACTTTGTGCTAGACTGAAGGACTGAGCTTAGTGCAGATTTGAGACAGAGCTTTGGAGGTGACAAAGTAGAGAGGACAATAGTCTCTAGTGGATAAATATCCATCAGCCAGGGTAGTGAGGACATGTATTTTGAGTGGGGAAAAGAGTATTTAGTGGAGAGATATCCACAAGCCATTGTAGTGGAGGTAGTAGTCTTATAGAGGATCACCAGTCAGAGCAGAGGAGAAGGAGTTATCCTATGGATATAGATCCACAAACTTGATTTAGGGGATTGGTATCTCCTTTGGACAAAGGTCCATAAACATTGTAATAGGGAAGGATTCCCAAGAGATTGATTAAGAAAATTTTAGTGAAAGATTTTCTCCGTGGAGTAGCCCACATTGGGTGAACCACGTAAATTGTGGTGTCTCTATTGTATATGGTGTTTTGTGCATTGCTTGATTACTGCTATTGATATTGTTATCTATTCATTGCATAATATTGATTGGGAAAGAAAAGTAAAAAGTGGTCTTATACTATTCACCCCCCCTCTCAATATAATCTTATGTTCTTCAATTTTGCTATCATAGAAGTATTTATTAATTAATTTTATTATTTTTAATATTATATAATTTCTTTCTTGCTAAAACAAGGGTCTAATCATCTTGTCAAGCAATCCCATTGTATTCCCTTAGATTAGATAGACCCCATTGCACTAATCCTTGTTTATTTCTATTTATTTTGTAGGTATCAACAAAAATATTGATAGCTAAAAAAAGTGTAGGTGATGCTTCTATAATAGGACAAGCTTTTACCTCTATGGTAGAACTAGGTTTCCTTATCCTATAATTCTACTATTTTAGATTTAAGACTTAGTTTATATTTATTGTTTATGTAATTTAGGTCTATTTTTCTTTTTTGGCATGTAGTGTGGTCTCCTCTTATTGTCAGTGTCAAAACAACATCAACATGGTAGACTTGGTTGTATAGGTCCACCAACTAAACTTATAAGTCAACAAGTGATGATAATACAAAATATAGGCTATCAAAATCCAAGATGTTGCCTAGGGTGTTTTTCTATAGTTTGTTTATCAAATCCTACCATCCATAGGTTATCTCTACAATCATATGAAAATCACGTGTTAGGCTCATTATGTAGCATAAAATTATGTATGATAATATTAATCTAAAACTTATTATACATCTAAGAACATAAAATAAGGCTAAGATAAATACAAGATAGGTTATTAGGGTGTACTTAGATCATTGGGCTATCTAGTCTAATTCTTCTTTGAGGAAGAGCTCTCTAGATTAGTGGTCTTCAGTTTGACCTTACACATAAATATCGCATTTACATGCATTTCCTCCTCTATTGGTGTTGCCTTCTTCCTCGGAGCAATGATATTCTCTTCTTCTACCTCCTCTACAACTTTCCTCTCCTCCAAAGACTTGTGAGTACTATTTTATAACTCTACTACTCTTGATGGCTCCCCTGATAAGGGTGGTGACTTTGTCTCCATAGGGGTCCCACTAGCTAGGACGTAGGATAGTGGCATAGTGGTGATAACACCTTAGGTTATTTTAGTATCTATATTGTTGACACTCATTCCCATCTACTATCCTTCATTAACATCATCTCTCTATGTGCATCGTGTAGGGGATGACCCACTTACTCTATCCTCCTCAATATTTTGTATGTGTCTCTAATGTACTTATGTTAAATGGAGTGTTCTCTCAATGTGTGAATCTCCAAAATATCTATGCACCTACTCCATCCTATGTGTCTCTGTTAGCTCATGATAATGGTACCATAATACCATAATTGATTACACCACATCTAACTAATATTTTTCTAATGTCTGGGCTAGCATAGGTGACGGTAGGGATTCCATAGTATTTGATGATATAGAATTTATATTAGAGGAGGTAGTTATGGTCACATTACCCCTACACATGTTTATTTACTGATCCAAATCTCATTAGGTCATGTAGATAGTATATGGTAAAGTGATCATATATTCAAGCATGTAATAAGTAAATTGATCATATCTCTCATGCTTATTGATCCTAGATATGATAGAAGTCATAATACATAAGTTATAAAAATGCTCAACTCTAAGAAAATCATCTACTGGTCCTCTATGGACCTCCTACAAGGTCAAGTATAGTAGGTATAGTAGCAACATTGGAATCCTATCCATTCCTTTATGGTAGTATATAAAGGTGAATAGAAGGAGGATCACTACACATATGGTAAATGTTACCTCAGCTATATCACGAGCTTGCTCTAGTAAAATAGTATATTGCATGTCTAATATCCTCTCCCCAATCATCCAATTGGATAGCATCAACCAGGCCTCCTAGGTCATTTTGATCAAAGTTGTTTATCCTATGGTAGAGAGCTTGACACCATGTCCTCTAGGGTGGTGGTGATCTCTATTTGCTCATCTAGAGTAGGATGTTAGAGGAAGGTGATGATATCATCTTTCAAAAGATTATAACTCATAGCATAAGCCCCAATGAGGATAGACATAGGGTATATCTAACAATATACCTAGTCCAATCTCTATGAGGAGGCCTTATGCCTTTAGTGTCATGTGTTGTTGGATCCACCCCTACATCCATTTTCGCTCTCTATCTCCATAGCTAGTCGTCCACTGGATTTATGTTATTGCTTGCCTTAGTTACCCTATTGATACTAGCCTCAATATTATCTCAATCTTGATCATAGCCTTGATCTCATCCCTTCCCTCATCCAAAATTTCCCTATGGGTCATTCTCAAAAGAAGCTTAGTCTAAAAAGATTATATCCATGTTGATTGTAATTATTATATTTTGACCGTGATCATTTGTTTGGGCCATGATCATCTCTATTATGGCAACGCCACAATCACCCCTTTTGGCATGCACCCATGATTACCACTTTTATCCATGATCATTAATTTTTTCCAAGATTATTTTTATATTTGGTCATAATTGTTGACTTTGACCATAATTACGACTTTTCAAAAAGTAGTGATCATGGTTTACCTTTATTTGTGGGCCATTTAGAATAATTTTAGGATTTTTTCTACTCCCTTGCCCTCACCCACAATCAATGTGACATGGTGGTCCTGATGGAACATCTTGCATTGTCTTTGATATCTCTCATCTAGCCTAAGTGATTGTTCATTACTCTCTTTTTTTTATTTAACTTAAAATTCCAAAAGTAGTTGTTAGAAGGCCTACGCCATTGCCACCGCCTCCTCGTCTACTCATCATTGGTTGTCTCTATGTGTAAACTTGATCTTGTATGAGTGTGTAGAAACTACAAGAGGATCGGATGTGTGAGTGAAAACAAAAATTATAATAAACCTATACCTACCCCTATATATATTTTTGAATAATTAATTGTAAAAATAGTTCTTTGTGTAATATTTTGCTAAGTATTGTAGGAATATGAGAAGGGAAATGCTTATAGGGTGTTTTAGCTTACTTTGGACTCATTTGTCCACTCTATTTCTTGTTATTTTACATCTAAATAGATATGTTTGATGCTTTGGTCATTTGTATAGGTATAAAAATTTGAAGGTGCATAGGACAAGCAAAATTTATTTTCATCTAGACAAATTTTTCAAGAGTGAATAAAGGTAAGTATTAGGTATGTTTTTTTCCACTTTGCATTATTTGTCTATGTCTTTGCATTTTTTATTATCTATTTAATAAGATTTATTTGTTGCATAGATAATAAATTCAAACTAAAAAATAATTTGTTTGCATTATAGCATAGGAGTTCTTTTATGTTGCTTTGGCTATCACATATTGCTCATTTTCTTTTTTCCATAAGGAAAAATGATAGGATATCCCTTATGGTGTCACTCATTGTCCTTTAGGAGGGATAATATATGTTTTGAAAAAGAACACTAATAATTGAATTGTAGATGGTGGAGAGCTTCATCCTCCTAATATGGCATATGGGTGAACTAACTTTGTTAGTCTTGAGGATGGTGGTGAGCCATGTTGGCCAATGGTTATAGCACCCATTTTGTCATATTTTTGCCATATTTTCCTTTTTTTTTATTCACTAAATTTCTTAAAACTTTGAATTAAGGATATAGGTGAGATTTAGGGATGTGTTTACATGTGTCCCCTAAATCATGTCTTGACAACCAATGATGTCATGATCACCACTTTGAGAGGAGATTATAATCATTGATTAGATTTTAGGCTTTTCTATGTACCAAAATCTAACATAGTTTTGTACTAGGGTTTAATATGATGCATTGTTTCGATTGACAATTATGATTTTATAGCCCTAACAAGGGTGTAATCTAGTTGTCTACCTTAAAAGAGAAAGTTGTTTGTTTAATCCATTAAATATCCATTTTATTTTCTTATCAAATCATCTTGCATCAAAATGTTATTTGCCAAAATAACAATCTTGTATTTGTTTCTTCTTTTACCTCTTTTGTCATCACACCATGCAACCTTTCTTAAATTGATCCCTCTATTTTGTTCTTGTAAATGCAACCAAAGCTAGTGATTGTTGGTTCACTACCTTTCATAGAGAAGAGGGTATTCCACTAGGCTTCACAGTCCAAGATCAAAGTTGTTGTTTATGGATCGATATTCAAGCCATATTGAATGCAATGATATCGTAAGCAAGATAGAATATGGTTGAGTGTTTTTCATGTTTAATATTGCAATATTGTTAATGTTTTGATCCTTGAGACCTAAGGGTAACAAGCATTTGCTTTATTGCATTAATATTAAACTTGCACATGCTTTGATGATGATCTTAGTATAATAAGTTCCTTTACCATTATTTAATGTATTTTGCTTTTATTAAGATAATATTAGCTTAGCTATTGTATGTTTGTTTATCTTGTTGTTGTTTTGCTACTTTGGTTAGAATATCTTAGTATATCTTGTAATAGCTCAAGTAATTGTATATATATACACACACACGACCTCGAGGTCTTGGAAGAGTTGTGAGTTGGTGTGTCTGCTATCAAGGGTTTGAGTCCCATCGACACTCTAGTGGGCCTAATGATGAAGGTTTTCTAACTCCAAAAAGGAAGTCCAAAGTTCGAATATGAAAGGTAGGATTGTATACCATGCTCCAATATTTTGAGTATAATTATATAAACATATATTGGGTAAACAACACCTTCTATGAGGATCATCCCATATGGCCTATATGGATGTTAAAAACTACTTTACTTTTACCTTTATAAACTCAAGTCCTCATATACATATATAACATCTCAAAAAAAAAAAAAAAAATATATATATATATATATATATATATATATATATATATATATATATATATAACTTGTTATAATTGTTTTAAAATATAATAACATATCATACATATCAAATGGTATGAACTCGTTTGCTTAAATTTTTTATCATAGAGGAGATCTATATTAAAATCTTAACAAACTAATTTCTTATATAATTAATTGTTAAGTTATTATAATACTATTATATAACCAAGATTAAAAAAAAATAACATCATAAAATAAAATAATTCATATAAACTCTTTAATTACTAATATTGATTTTTTATAAAAAAAAAATTATTATAGCGATGATTGCTATTCATTAAAACCATATCTGGTCCATGAAACCTACAAAAAGAATACTTCTTATTATAAACCAATTCAAAGATGGTACCATTAAAATAAATAACAATGTAACGGTGACATTCGACAATGAGGGCTCACAAACAGCTTAAAATAAAAAATTTATATAAATGTTGCTTTCTCTTCAAAAATAAATTTAAAAACATATTAATATCTGAATCTTTGCTGTTTTAAAAACTTTAAACTTTCTTTCAAGAAATCCAAATTCAAATTACCATAGGATGATGTGTTTACGAATTGTAACAAAAAAAAAATACTTATGCTCAACGGCCCATTCTTGTCTATTTGCCACCACTTAAACTTTTCAAACGCTGCATCGTACTCTTTGATCCTTCCTTGATTTATGCAAGTAGGGACACTCCAAGTTCCAAATCTCGCGGTACTCAATAGAAAAATAGATGATAATGTGACGCTGCAATCAAAACCACGAGTGTTTTCGTATAGAGTTGCAGAAAATGATGAAAACAGCGTACCAACTCCGTTCTCCCCGTACTCAACCTCCTGCCTTGGTCTGCATTGTACAGACCAGATATAACAACGCCAACAAAAAGAGCAAGGTCATGAAACCAACCAACCAGACAATTCATTTCAATCCAACCCCCATGCACATACACATACACATACACATACACATACACAGACGTTTGCTTTCATTAGGTTTAGGAACCGTCCCAGATGTCACCCTCAAATCAATGCGGGGCTCTTGTGTGGTAACCCCATCTTAAAGTAAAGCACTAAATGGACTCTCAGAGACTGTCTCCTTCCATGTCATCGACAGTCTAGATGACAACGATGTGCGAAGAGTTAGAATTCACCGCTATGTGCTGTCCATTCCTTGATTTATTGGCATGTACGTTTTGCAGAGGAAACCTGCAACAAAAGCAACGGGACAACCACAAAAATTGTTTTTAGGCAATATTTACTTACCTTCCTGTCAGGCTTACAGACCATGAATCACATTACACGTATTTGCCTTCACGTGACAAGATATCCCAGGATCTTCTTTACAACATGCCTTTGTCTGCTACTTCCCAACAACAGCGATATTTTTCTGGGTTTCTTCCTTTTTTGCCGTCCTTGACCTAAGTACGTTGCTCTCTTACAGACCACCAGTTTTGAATTCCTTCGGGGAGTCTTTTCACGTTTACGAAGATCTGTCAATGTTTCTGAAGATAGAGAAAGATATGATGAATTGTTATTATTATTATTATTGATGGAGACAATGGCTTCCTAGCTTTACCACTGACAATGGGCTCATATTGTTTTTTCCTTTAAATCAGGTCTGGTTAGTGGGTAGGAACAGGCAGAAGACAAAGATAGGGAAAGAAAGAGTTATTGCAGTGACCTCATGTTTGAACTAACAGGCTTTACAGTGAGTAATCACGGCACTGCTGATGTATTTGTGATGGCCAGACGAACTGTTGTCTGAAACGAAAGAACATAAATGAATTGTCTCGTTGGAGATAACGTACTTTCTCTGCGTGGTAGGTGTTGATGTTAAGTTCTGCAAGTCCAAAACCTGAATGCTTGAAAACGAAAACGTGTGTGTTATTGAAGGTTTGAACTCTGTAAAGTTGGCCATCACGTTAGCGAACACCCCTACTTACCATTCCATCAACACCTCTCTTTTTTATATAAATAAATATATATATATATATATATATATATATATATATTTTAATTTATGAAACCAACAGTTTTATATATCAAAATTACACTTTCAAAATCATCCCCGAATTAGGTTTAGGTGCACCAACATTATCAATTAGATTCTTGGCACCCAATGTGCTTTTAGAGATTCTAACCAATGATCTCCTTAGAGGATTGCCCAACCCTCTTCAATTCACCTATTTTTATATGAATACTTTTATTATATATTTAAATTATTTTAATAAAATTAATTTAGTTGGTCAAATGTTTTTTATTTAAATTAATATTAAAATTTTAAATGTTATAAATAAATATTTTTTTATAACAAAAATAATATTAAAAGTTTTTAATAATATTAAATTTATAATATTATTATATTGCTTAATAATTTTAAAGTTATAAGCATTTATATTTCCATCAATAATTAATTAAAAAATATTTTAAATTTAATTTAAGTTGGTTAATAATAATAATTCTATATTTTAAATATATATATAAATTTGGTTAATATAAGAATTTTTTACAAATGATGATTAAGGTTGGATATCTTCATCCTACCATGATCTCTGGAGGAAAATTAAACTTATCAATAAAAGCCAAACACACAGTCATACATACTTACTCCTCACACATTCTATATTTATATTATTATCACGAAATTTTTTGAAATTCACATTTTTTTTTTTAGTTTTAGAGGTCAATTTTACGAAAAGATTGAGGTTATTGTAATTGGTTTTTACCTACTTTGGTTAACATTTAATCATTTTTAAAATGTTGGTCCCTAATAACTATTACATAGCATATCCGCAACATATGAGAGGAAGATTTCCAAGAAGAAAGTTTCAACTACCCACTTCTCTCCAACTCCCCTACATGGACGGATACTTTAGTTAACATTTGTATGAAAGAGTTTGAGCATAGAGCAATAAATTCCTTTGTCTTGAATCTAAGCTTGTCTTGAAACCAAGCTTATGGGAAGAGATTGAAGATAGGGCAATATTTATTTATATATTTATTTTTTCTTGAAACCTGAAAAAGATATAAGGACACTACTTTTTTGGTTTTGAAATTAAGTTTATGAAAAAAGATGCAAGGGAAATAATTTTCTGGACTTGAAACCAAGTTTATGACAACACGATAACAAGCACCACGATAACAAAACTTAAAACTTAAGACTTCACAAAACTTAAAACTTAATAGATTTTTTATCATTTAAATAAAAAAGTTTACACATGAGGATGATTATTATTTACCATGGTTAGATGTGTTTTAAAAAAAATTCATTGAACAATAAGGTTTATAAAAAATATGCAGCATATAATTACATATAAAAACAAGGGTTTTGGCTATCTTGACAATAAAGGATATAGAAATTACAAATGAGGAACATGTTGAAGAAGAATGGATTTCAAGCTTAAAAAATATGAAATAAGCAACCAAGAGGAAATCTGGGAACATTCTAAGTCAAGTTTATAATAATCATGATAACGAGTGGATTCAGAACTATGGAAGAAGTATTTAATAGAATAACTAGACTTTTAAAAAAACTTACTATTGGTTTATTTTTTAACATGGTAATTCCAATAAAGTACAAGGTTAAATTAAGGAAGGGAATTTATTATATTTAATTTCATGAGAAAATTGTAGAAAGGTATATATTAAAAATGTTATTGGGAAAAATGTGAGTGGTATGAGGACTTTAATTAAGTTATATTTAAAAAAATTAAATAGTAATAATATTAATTAATAATTTAAATTTTAATACAATACAAAGTTAAATTAAGGAAGAGAATCTATTATATTTAATTTCATAGGAAAATTGTAGAAAAGTATATATTAAAAATGTTATTAAGATTAAAAAAAGAAAAATGTGAGTTGGATGAAGGACTTTAATTAAGTTATATTTAAAAATGAAAGTTAAATTGTATTAATATTAATTAATAAATTTAGATTATTTATTTAATATAATTTTTTTTTGTTTGAGATATGACATAAATTGTGATTATGGTCATTTGATTTTTATTGAAAGATTATAATGTATGAGCAAAAGTTTTAATGGATATTGTTAATAGGGTCATGATTGGATGGTTGAGACATATGGGTGATGCAACTCACAAAGGGTCAAAGAGAATATTTTCTTTTGTAACCAAATAGGTTATATAATTTGATGCCACAAAATTGATGTAAAAAATAAAAGAAAACCATTTTCCAAAAAATCCATATATATATATATATATATATATATATATATATATATATATATATATATATATATAATTTATTTTAGGAACATGGAATGGAAGAAAATATTTTCAAGTAAATAATGCAAATTATATGTATTATATCTTAATATTTAAAAAAATTATTAAATATTAATATTTTAAATTATATTTTTTAAAACCTAGGTGTTGTAGGTGAGTTAGAGAGGAGAAGGCAATCCTCCAAAGAAGGTTCCATGTTCGAATATTCACCCTACCCAAAAGTTGAATTGGGTATCCAAAATCCAACTGATAATATTGATGCGGATAGAGCCCAGCGTGATTCCCAAATATTTTTAAAGGTGTAAAACTCCTGATCTTCATCTCTAGCCCCACAAAGTTTTTCGATTTAAAAAAAATATATATATATTTTTTAATTAAAAACAACTTAAAAAAATAGACCATCATACATGAAATAGGGTACAATAGTTAATAGTTAGTTTTTAGTTTTAATTAAAGGACTTTCGCGTAATTATTAGTTTAATGCTAGATATATATATATATATATATATATATATATATATATATATATATGCATTTGAGTATTAAATTAACCTGGTTTTTATCTTCGATCCAAAAGTTGGGACCTGATTATAAAATAATTTAACATATTTTATTAAAAATTATAAGATATTAAACATTATCTTAGTTGATAAGATAAAGACCAGACAAATTCTTGTTTATTTATTTATAAAAAAAAAAATCCTTAGAATTCTAATTCTATAAAAAAACAAAGGCTTTGCAGTCAAAACACAATGTAAAATTAATTGGTGTATTAAAAATAATATAGAGAGTACTTAACATTAGAAAAACAATAAAAAAAATCTAACTTATACCACATAAAATAAATAAAAAATTTATAATTTTTAATTAAAAACTAAATTTTAAAATATTTAAGTTTTTTTATTGATTAAAAAGTAGGATTTAAAAAAGGTTGACTTTTCTTTTAGTATAATAGGTCATAACAACTAGTTTTATCAAGTTATATAGCCCTTTTTGGTATCAATAGGATTTGAATCTTGGTGTGGGTTGAATTGAACCAAAGCCTTTTTTTTTGGAAAAAAAGATAGATTATATTATATCATTAACCGAAATATTACAATATTTTGGTGTTAATATTGAACACTAGTTAAAAAACAAAATGAGGTGGATCAGGAGTAAAACATCCATAACTGAATATACATAAGAATAGAAGCTAATATCAACAAAAAGCCTATAGCTATATCTTGTTGCAATACATCATATATCAACATTCATTTGCGAGAGAGTCTGTTATATGAAAACATTCTAGGCATGTCTTCCGTTCTATCTTCTACAGTCTTCAGAGAAGAAAAAGAAGTAATCAAACCTTGCTTATCATTGTTAACTGTCTTCTTCTTAGCTTCTCGTTGGACTTTCTGAAGATCTTGAATTATATGAGAAAATTGATGAAGTCTGTCAATAACATCTCGACGCGTGTTGGAAGGACCATAGACTTGGGAATGAATGTGTCCCACATGTAGCAAAAGTCAAAGGTCAAGTCTGCGAAAACTATATCCCATGGAAGAGCAGATCCAGTAAACACCTTTTTGCATCTGTACTTTCAAATGTGCTTGAGAAGGATGAGTCTACAAACATCTTAGAGTTTGAGGCATTGATCCAGCTGAGAAAAACCAAGCAAAGAAAGCTTCCAAGATCTAACGAAAGGGGGAAAAAGAAAAGAGTAGAAGATATCCCAAAATTGTTTAGTCATGCAACAAAACCAAAACAAGTGAATAAGAGTTTCTAAAGCATTACAAAAATTTCATTGAGGGGGAATGTGTAAAATCACAGCCAAACTTTCACAAGAAGTTGTGTTTTTGATTCAATAGGAGCTTTCTAAATTTGAGTAGCAAGAAACTGCCATTGGGTAATGGTAAAATTTACTTGCCACGACTTCATTGACTTCAAATTATTTATGTTTATTATTATTATTAGGATTGAAACGGATTCAAGGCTTCATTGACTTCAAATTATTTATGTTTTATTATTATTATTATTGGGATTGAAACGGGTTCCACCGTATTACTTCATCACCATATAGTGGTATTATTAGAAGTTTGTTATTTAAGCATATATCTTTTAGCAAAAGTTGAACCTTGGTCTCCTCTTTCAAAGATGAAGAATCTAGTCAGTTGAGCTAATGTCATTTAATAAAATTTTGAGTTAAATGCAGGTTTTTACAAAGAGTTCTGGTACCCTCGTACTCAAGTTTGAACTTGAGTCCCTTGAATGAAGACCCAAAGACATACCCCTAAAATACCCCTAGAATGACAAATATTTGAGTAAAAAATACGAGGTTTTATGAGAGGTCTCGATCCCCTCATACCTAGGTTTGAACTTGTATCTCCTAAATGAAAACATAAAGATATACCACTCCCACTACGATATCCTTCACAAGACTTAAAATTTTTGAACCTTGGTCTCCTCTTTCAAAGATGAAGAATCTAATCAGTTGAGCTAATGTCATTTAATAAAATTTTGAGTTAAATGCAGGTTTTTACAAAGAGTTCTAGTACCCTCATACTCGAGTTTGAACTTGAGTCCCTTGAATGAAGACCCAAAGACATACCCCTAAAATACCCCTAGAAGGACAAAAATTTGAGTAAAAAACACAAGGTTTTATGAGGTGTCCTGATCTCCTCGTACCTAGGTTTGAACTTGTATCTCCTAAATGAAAACATAAAGATATACCACTCCCACTACGATATCCTTCACAAGACTTAAAATTTTGAGTTAAAAATATGAGTTTTTGAGAGGATTTCCAGTCCCCTCATTTTAGGGTTTGAACTTGGGTCTCTTGATTGAAAATCCAAAGACATACCATGGGACTAATGGGGTTTTCTGAGGGTTCTAGTCCCTCATAACTTGGATCATAACCTGGGCCGCATGAATGAAAACCCAAAGACATACCAATATGGTATCCCTCACAAGACTTCAAATTATCAATGTTAGTTTAATAAAATAATAACTAAAATATTTATAACAAATAAATTATTTTTAAAAAATTATTATAAAATATGTGTTATAATTAATGATATCATTATTTTTTAATAAGCTATATGTGGATTCTGTGGAGGTCATTGTCTTCAAAATAATAGAATATTTTACATATGGTGTTTGATAAATTAAACCATATTTAGTTTACCCTTTTATCAAATCAAAGGTATTTTCATTTTATTTTCCATCAAATATATTTTTCACCTTCCTCTAAGAGCTTCTTGACATTATATTCATTAAGAGATAAAATATCACTTGGCCAATTGCCTTTGAAGGTTTGAATTTCACCAGATAAAGTTCATCATTGTTATGGGATAAATTGTTTTCTACCTCACTTCTTTTTCTATAGATATGCTTATATTTTTAAGATATTTCTTCTAATTATACTTATGAACATCAACAATAATTTTATTTTTTTAATCTAATTTCCACGTCATTTTTTTTTTTAAATTTAGTTTAGGTTGATTAGTAATAAAAAAATTATATTCTAAACAAACAAATAAATATATATATTAAAGATTTGATAGTATGAAATGTTTTTACAACCAAGAGCTAAATATTTCTATTTCACCATGACCTCTCATAAGGGGAGAGTTGAGTTTATATATATATATTACAGATTTGGTAGTATGAAATTTTTTTACAACCAAGAGCTAAATATTTCTATTTCACCATGACCTCTCATAAGGGGAGATTTGAGCTTATCAATAAGGACCAAACACATAGCCATACACACCTATCCCTTACACACTCTATGTTTATATTTATTACGAAACTTTGTGAGATTCAATTTTTTTTTTTTTAAAGGTCAATTCTAGAGGAGATTGAGGGTAATGTGATTGGTTTTTACTTCCTTGGTTAATATTTGCATGGAAGAGTTTGAGCATAGAGCAATGAATTCTTTTCTCTTGAATCTAAGTTTATATCTTGGAAACCAAGCTTATGGGAAGAGTTTGAGCATAGAGCAATGGATTCTTTTGTCTTGAATCTAAGCTTATGTCTTGAAACCAAGCTTATAGGAAGAGTTTGAACATAGAGCAATAATTTATTTGTCTTGAAACCAAGTTTATGAAAAAGATATATGGATGATAATAACATTTGTTGGCAACATGATAAGAAAATTTAAAGACTTTTTTATCATTTAAATAAAAAATATTCCACATCAAATTTATTATCACAAATGAGGGACAACTGAAGATGAATTGATTTATTTAAGAATAGATTTCAAGCTTAAAAAATATAGAATAAGCTTAAAAAATCACAAATGTGTGGGCTCTCTCTTTCGATCTTTGTTTTTTTGTTATACAACCCTTGCGTGGGTCTGTTTTTTCTCTGGTCTGGTTCATGGAGTGGCTAGGGTGTAGTCACTATGTTTTGTGCTTCTCTATGTACTTTTCTTCATATGCATATGTTTCTAGTTGTGGGCACCAGTTAAAACCCATGTAATATAATTTCTACCCCCTACCAAAATAAAAAAATGAGAACAAGCTTTGTAATACATTGTATTTGCATTGCTTAAGTTGATATATTTTTATCAATAAAATATTTTTTGTGAGTTTGTTATTGAATTGTGTGAACATTTTATATTGATCCTATAGAAAATATTGTTGGATTGCTAAAATAGGTATCAAAGCCATGCTTGAGAGAAGTCTAGGATTGAGAGAAATTAAGCTTGTAAGTAGCCATACGAGGAGTGTTTGGTGAAAGAGAGAACTATAACAACCCTCCAAATACAATGATTATTTTTGAATAAATTAATAAATCATGTTTGCGTTTACTCCTAGAACGTGATACTACTGATGGCTTTTGTGTTTGTAGGAAACAAGTACCCTCCTTCAAGTGGCAGAAAAAAGGTTGACCACGAGAGGTAAGGAGAGATATGATGGAGGTGTGAAAAAACACCATGACTCGTGAGTACATTGAAGCTCACAATTGCATGCATGTAGTTGCATCCATGTAGCTGCATTTTAATGTTTGATTTGTATTATGAATGACTTGGTTGTTGATTGCATGCTTAAAAATATATATATTTTAAATATTGAAGGAATATTAGATAAATTTGGTAATTTTTTTATGTTTTAATTTAATATTTAATTAGAATAAATATAAAATAAGTTTAACTTATATATTATAGTAATAATATTAATAATAATATTTTATTTACAAAATGTATTTCCACTATGTTAGTGAACGTATATGATTAATACAGTGTAGTCCTTTTGGCCATGCAAATCTACCTCCACCTGGCGGAAGTTTAGAAAGTAAGTTGGATTTGTGCATGTTAAAACAAGTGTTAGTTTCGTCTTCATTGCATTTTCTTTATAAGCTAGAGAATTTAATTTGGTAGGGGATCATTATGCTATGCTCTGATGCATTAACGTCTGGTTGAGGAGAATAGTCTAAGGAAAAGACTAAGGAGTAGAGTATTTTCATAGTTTGGTGGGTGTGGCTAGCTAGAAGTAACTATAAATTCGTCTTCAATTTCAAGCAAGAAAAGAGGTCGATTCTATGATAACTCGTTGTTGAGTAGAATTGTATTTTTTTGTATTGGTTTCAATGGTTGAATTAGTTGTTTGCTTATATGATATTCTCAATGGATATTATTTTCCTATTATAATCATATTTACGTATGGATAATAAGGAATTGAAAATAAGTACCAAATTGAATAATGTGTGAATTTTTTATCACTATGTTGTGAATATATATATATATATATATTCATTGTAACCCACGTCTACTTTGGCGTGACAAGTCACCTTCTATTGTGATAGAGTGAATGACTATTCAAGATAACTGTAGATAACTTTCCAACCGGTGTTGTCTTATATAATTCTAAGAGGAGAAACACTCTTTGGTTGCTTTGTGTAATGATAATTATTAAATTGGTTTTAACACATGAGCTAGTGCATGTTGGCACCTCATTTTATTATATAAAATAGCCCATAGTGTGGTAACTTATTGAAAAATTAGTGAATCTAAACATGAGTGCAGTCTATGCAATTTCCACTACTGAATATTTGAACTTAGCTTCTTGTTGATTTTTTTGATAAAATACTGATCATAAAATTAAGGAATAAAGATATTGTTATGTTGTTTACATTATTAGACTTGCATTACCATTTTTGGTTAGGCCGTTCTAATCCTACTAGAAGCTAAATTTACCCTAGTCATCAGACTCGAGGAGGAAGCTTCTGGGCATAATATTTTCCTTCTCCGTGCTTTAGGGATGGAGTTTATAACTCTGGTCTGGTAATGCAGTGCATATGGTGTGAGCTTTAAATGAAGCCAATGTTCAAAAGTCTTCTAAAGACATGATATTTCCTTGAGCCCAAAAGGGAAATCAACTATGAATTTGGCATAGTTTTCAATCGTGTATACTGGTGTCCAAACCTTCCTTATTATTAAGTATTGTTATTTTAAAAGACTCTTATTTGTATAAGTATAGCATTGACGTATGATAGGCAAGATTGTGAATATTCAATATAAACTTTTCTTGAATTTAATTAAAGTATTAATTTTTCTTCGTACAACATTAGAAAAAGGATGTAGTCTGGATTCTTGTTTGAGAGATAAATGAAATATTTTTACATTTTGAATACTCTCATTAAAATATGTTTGCAACATATGAAGGAAATCATTATAAAATGGTTTTGTAATGTGTTTCTTATAGCTTTAGGAGCTTCTGATATGTGTAGAATAAAACTTTAGCATTACATAATTATTTCATGTAGTGGTATGAAATAAATAAGCCAATTCTTAGTTCCATGGTAATTACCCATGAGAATGAATTAAATCATTTAATTTATACCTTCAGAGGTTTGTGGTGGATACATTGAAACCCCTTGTTGTATCTTGTCCTTCACAAGCGTAGGCATCTACTGGTCTGAGCGTTGGATATCCATAAATGTAACATGATTCAATAATGTTACTTTTGAGGGTTTATAAATAGCTCATGGCAGTGCTGATAGAGCCAAATAATATTTTAAACACTTAATTAAAATGTTGTTCTATGCTTTTAAGCCATTCACTACAATGTCATAGTCACAAATAAAGATGTTGTTTTTAAAAGGATTATAAATCATTCATATTTGATTCACACTATGAGTTCTTACTTATGTCATAATGGTGTTGTTTGAATGTATTTCAATTAAAGTTTGGGTAAAAATGTTTAACGTTTACGTAGAGTAGAGGAGTTATGAACTTAATTTAAGTTATGACTTTTCTACATTTTATAAGATGATGTATTTGTTTGCAAAACCGATAAACAAGTAAAAGGGGTCTTAAATGGTAGTGTAGACAAAAAATACCTAAGATAAAGTTATAAATGGTAAATATTTAGATTATTGTTTAATATTGAGCATGAAAGAAAAATTATAGTTTAATTAACATGCTTTAAATTAAATATATTAAATGGAAACTTTACTTATAAAAATAGCATGGATAATAATATATTTTGGATGCTTTATTGAAATGTACTTAGAACTTGAAGCTTGATGAGTAGATTTTGGAGAAAATTCTAGATTAACTTTAAGAATTTAACCAAATTCATTGGGAGGATGAATAATAAAACCCAAACCATAAAATTCATTGGGAGGATGAAATATCAACTCACACCATTTCATCATGAAGAAAATGCAATATCGGTGATTGTGGATGGGCAATCACTATGATTCAAGAGTATCTATATTATTGACAGGGAGGGTCAGGATGAGAGGTAATGAGGGGCGATATGGGATATCTCCTCTAGATCATTTTATGAGTAGTACGATAATGGTTCCTTGCTCAAGATATGATTAAGAGGAATTTAGTAGGTGCTAAGAGCTAGACTACTCTGCGATAGATGGTATGGGATATCTTGTTGTTAATCGTATCTTGACAAGAGATACCAGGTCTAGAGCTAGGGAATGACATAGCCCTAATTGACCCTAGTGTAGAAGGTAATCAATTAGGCATAAGGTATATATGCTAACCCTTTGCATGTTAAAATTATGAAGCAAAAAAGGTTAAAAAAGTCTAGATTCTTCATGTTAAGGGATGAGGAGAGTATGCATCCACCCTTTAGGTGTTATGGACCCTACAGGATAACCCCAATCGTGGATCTATGCCCTTAAATGAGGAGATAGATCCACAAAAAGACACCTTTATATGGGACTTGTTTAGTCTCATCCACTTGGGAGGCTGTCTATAGTGGTTCTAATTCCCAAAAGTGGTAATTTATACCTTGTACTAATAAAATATTGGGTGACCATAAAACACTTTACCTCAAAAAATTTTCTATTGTTTGAGTTTGGTAATAAAACCAAACAATTTTTTTCACCTTCTAGAACTAGTGAGCTAGACTGGGTCGTATAACCAAGTGTGTTAGACCTGGGTTGTTATAGTTGGTATCAGAGCCCTAGGTTGCAAAACCCTAGGATGTAAAACTCTTGTGTGTTAAATTTTGAGAGCTTAGAAAACCTAAAAAAAATATTTAATTTAGCCCTTTTTACATCCAATAAAATGATTCTAATTTTAAGGGGTGGGTCTTCAAAGAATCCTATAACAACTCAATGGGAAGAGCAAGTTGTCGATCTATAAAAAAGGGTTGCAAAAGGGAATTAGAAGGGAACATGGGAAGGAGGTTAGAAGAGAACATGGGAAGAAGGTTAGAAATGAAAATGTGATTGATAGACCCCAAAGAAAGAGGCTTATGAAAGAAACTAATGAGCCTTCAAGGGAGGAAATTTAGCACAGATAGAAAATTTAATCCAAGAGCAGATGGAGCAATAGAGGAAATAAATGGAGCTACAAATGAAGCAACAAAGGGAACATATGGAGTACCAAAAGGCTTAGATGGACCAACAACATGATTTGATTGTTCAACAACAAAAACTAATAGAAAATTTAATTAAGGGTAAAGAACCCAAGATTAGATAGGAAGAAGCAGAAGGGACTAGCAAAAAATGAGTAGGGATTGAATTAGCCAAGGATATGAAAAATGTTAAGGTTACCAAATTTGATGGTAGAGAGGAGGGTGATGTGGCAGAAAACTAGCTAAATGAAGTGGAAACATACTTTTCCATGAAACCCCTATCATCAGAATCTAAAATAGCATGGGCAGTCCTCCATCTAGTTGGAACAACTTTAGATTGGTGGACTACTTACAAGAAGGGTAAGAACATCGAAGTAGAAGATCTCAAATGGGAGGACTTTTTAGAGGAATTTAAAAATGGATTTTTGACCAAATAATTTTATGTAGAAAAATTTGTAGAATTCACCAACTTACAACAAGAAAACTTGTTTGTTCATGAATATCATCAAAATTTTATACAACTACTAAAGTATGTACCCAAATATGAGAATAAGGAAGAAATGAAGGTTCAAAAGTTTATTTTTGGGCTTCACCAAAATATTATATCCATAATTAGCCTATTTAACCCAGAGGATCTCCCAAAGGCCTACTTCTTGGCTCATCAAGAGGAGATAAATTTGAAGGCTAAAAAGGTATACTTTAATTACTAGAAAATGTCTAAGAAAGATAAATAAGAACTCAAAAAAAGAAAGAGCGTAGGATTTGTAAGGTGGGAAAAGAACCAAAATAAAAGAATCAAGGAAGGGGATTAATATAGGTTAGACAATAGAAATAAAAATAGATTCCAAAATAGCAAAGATAGACGAGACATGAAGGGCAATGCAGGAATAAATGAACAAAGACCTTTAGTTTAGGAGAAGGGTAAGAAAACAACACCTCAGTATAGAAAAAAATACAATAGGAAGGAAAGAGCTCCTCTATCAGGATGTTTTGTGTGTGGTGGTCCTCACTACACAAGCAGATGCCCCTGAAGAGTAGATCAAACAAAAGTACCATAAGAACATGGCCATAAAATATTTGCTGCTACAGGTAATTCTACACTTGATAGGCAAGCAACATATTTCCTTTTAAATGGTAAATTTTACGATAGAAATGTATGTATTTTGATTGATAGTGGAGCTACAAATAGTTTTATTTCTACTAGTATAATGAGGGACATACCAAAAAGGCTAGGATCTTTGGCAAATGGGTGGATGGTCAAATATGGGTCAAGATAAACT
Organism: Wollemia nobilis; assembly: GCA_028583015.1. Lineage (NCBI taxonomy): Eukaryota > Viridiplantae > Streptophyta > Pinopsida > Araucariales > Araucariaceae > Wollemia > Wollemia nobilis. The sequence goes on from JAQPPZ010017052.1 coordinate 12,581,485, forward strand.
TATACAGTTAACCAATACCTATTTGATCCACACATTATCTTATCTCAGGGGAAGACCAGTTTGCATCTATACATGGATCCCCTACATGCCTTTGATATCATTCTTGGTGTGGACTGGCTTAAAAAGCACATAAAGATCTCCTTAATTTTGAGGAAATGTGGATAGAATTTACAAATGAAAATGAAGCTAATCAACGAGTTCAGGTCCATTATGATCAGGACTCCTTTATGACGCATTTATTATCAACCATTTAGGTCAAGAAAGCCATAAAAAAAGGTGGTATAATTTATGTGGTCAAATTAAATAAGAAGGAAGAAACTGATTCTAATTCATGCCTTTTATAGAAGCATCCTATACTGAATGAATTTAGGGATGTATTCCTTGAATATTTGTTGGGACTTCCACCCCAAAGAGAATTTGATTTCTCTATAGAAATTATTCCTAGAGCAGAAGTGATTGCAAGGTATCCATATAGAATGAACCCGATTGAATTACAAGAGCTCAAAATACAACTTCATATCTTACTAAAAAAGGGACTCATTAAACCTAGTGTGTTGTCATGGGATGCTCCTATCCTCTTTATTAATAAAAATTATGGATCTTTAACGTTGTGCATTGATAACTGAATGCTCAACAAGGTCACTATTAAGAACAAGTATCCTTTTCCCATAATTGATGATCTTTTTTATTAGTTGAAAGGGGCCACCATCTTCTCCAAAATCAACCTCAGATCTGGATATCATCAGCTTAGAATTCGTGAAGAGGATGCCCATAAAAATGTGTTCAAAACTTGGTATGGACACTATGAATTCATTATTCTATCCTTTGGCTTAAAAAATGCCCCAAATGCTTTCATGAACCTTATGAATAGTGTGTTTCAAGAATAGTTAAATTACTTTGTATTAGTGTTTCTTGATGATATATTGATCTACTCTCGAAATAGAGAAGAAAAAAACCAACATATGAGTATTATACTTGAAATACTTAGGAGAAATTAGTTGTATGGGAAGCTAAGTGTGAGTTATACACTCCACAAGTACAATATTTGGGGCACATAATATCTACAAATGAGGATGTTGTAAACCCCAATAAACTTGAAGCCATTATAAATTGGCATGCACCCACAAATGTCACCGAGGTACAAAGATTTATGGGTATATCAAGCTATTATAAATATTTTGTAAAAGGGTTTTCAAAGATTACCCATCCAATAAAAAATATCTAGAGGAAAGGGAAGGCTTTCAAATGGATAAATCAATGTGAATAGGCCTTCAAAACTTTGAAAGAGAAATTAACGACCACCCCAATTATTAATATACTGGATTCCTCTAAGAAATTCATAGTTTGTATTGATGCTTCTATCAAAGGGCTAGGAGGAATCCTTACTCAAGATGAGGTAGTTATAGCATATGATTCTTGAAATATGAAGAAGCATGAGGTAAACTATGCCACACATGATCTAGTATTGGTAGTAGTTGTACATGCTCAAGATCTAGAGGTATTACTTGTTGGGAAAACCCTTTAAACTTAAGACTGATCATCAAAGTATTAGGTATATCTTTACACAGTCCCTGATAAATGCCAGACAATATCGTTGGATGAAATTTCTATCAAAATATGACTTTGGCATAGAATATATTAAGGGGAAGGAAAATAAGATAGTAGATGCCTTAAGTAGGAGGAGGCATATAGTCGCTATATCCCAGTGTCAATATGACCTAATTAGCTAAGTTAAATATTTACAACAAAGAGATTAATTCTACAATAAATGTTGAGCTTAGGTTGGAAAGGGATCTAATGAGAACAAGCATTTTTTGGTCAAAGATAATTTGTTATACTTCAAAAATATATTGGTCATCTTGGATAAGGGTGAGTTAAGAGACACAATATTGAATGCGGTACAATGTACTTCTTACTCCGTGCACTTGAGAGGGGTAAAAATGTGTGAGAATCTGAGGAAGGTCTTCTATTGGCCTAGTATGAAGAAAGACACTAACAATTTTATAGCAAGGTGTTTGGAATACCAGAAGGTCAAAGTAGAGCATTTGCATCCTATAGGATAGTTGTACCCACATGAAATTCCTACTCGTAAATGGTAGGTTGTCTCCATGGACTTTGTAGTTGGTTTACCTATAGACACCTAAAATACATCATGTTGAGGAGACTACCTATATGGAATCCTTTAAGGCCATATGATCCACCTTGGGCAGCCCTAGGGCTCAATAGTAGTTTTCACCACTCAAAAAGGGAGGAATTTCCCTTTGCATCCAGGACCATCCCATTAAAGGACGGCCTCCAGAGATCATCTTACCCTGATACAACCTCTAATTAAGGCTATCTCACCTCGAGATGATCGTGCTAGAAGTAAATTCAAAATTTTGTACCATAGTTAAAGCGGTTACATAAGATAACTAATCATAATGACATACACAATCAATTGTAGGAAATATTCAAGAATGGGCAATTACCTTTCTTGGATCTAATTACTTCTTGGATTCTCATGCAATATTGGACTCCTTTTTGGAAGTCTATATAATGGCACCCAACCTTCATACATTTAGATCAATGAGAGTTCATTTTTCAAACAATGAAGTGTTATCGAATTTCAACAACAAAGCTTCCAACCCTTTTAAATTATTTTGGATAATTTTTAAGGTTGAAGATCACATCTGTGCTCTTTGTACAATCTAACATCCTTGTTTTAGCATTGAATTCCACTCCCAAGCCATTCCCCATGAATGCACCAATTCATCAACCAATCCACAGATCAAACCCAATATCACCTTGCATCGACCACAAGAGAATCATTTGTAGGTTAGCAGTCGTCTCTCTCAAATATGGCTTGCAGGTATGACCATATCTTTCAAATATGACCCATAGGTATGACCATATCTATTAGAGATGGCCCATAGGTACAATCATCTGGCATAGAGACGACCTTATGGGTAAATAATTGTTTCCTATTTTTTTTCTTTTGTTAAGTTTCTAGTTACTGTTTAGCATAGATAGATCTTATTTTCATGCATTAAGTCATCTTATTTTAGTTTTTTTGATTGTGAATGCATATTTTTTTCCTTGCTATTAATATGGGTTTTATCTTGAAAGGCTCTGCATATGATTTTAATGTTCTTTAATCTTCTTGTATGTAGATCATAGGTATCTGTAGACACCTAAAACATGTCATGTTTAGGAGACTACTCATATGGGCACATCAAAAATACCATATAACTGATCTTGGGCCTTCCCAAGAACTAACAATGGTCCTAACCACTCAAAAGGGTCAGTTCTAGCCCATCCAGGATTGACTGCTATCAACCAGAGTGATCGCCAACATAGGTCGTTAAAGCTCAGAGCGGCCACAACTAGCCACTGCTCTGGACAATGGCTAGCACTGAAACACAGACTAGCCATGAATGAGGTCCAAAATTATGAACAATAACTACACTTGCATTGTTTATGAGTGTTTTTTGGTGTGGATCTCCCAAAGTTCCTTTGAACTGCCACTTCCATGCAAATTTGTGACTAAGCCTTCCCCTCTAATGGTTAGTTACATGCATATCTGGATCTTGGCTTCTCCAGGAAGCCAAGATCTTGATCTAGATCTAGATCTGAGAAAGCTACATATGCATCCTCCCAAGAACAAGAAAGGATCCAAAGATTCAAGTTTTTGTGCAACGAAGCCCTAGCGAATTGGAGAGCGATTCTACACTCCCTTGAGGAGTAACAAAGTGCTATCTGATTGAGAAATGACTACACACCATCCAAGAATTTATATCAACACATTTTTCATCACTAATCAGTCTCTAGACATGAAGGCAACCCTTGAACATTAATTCAGATGAAGGATTGAGTGTCACAACCCTTGGTTTTCGAGGAAAAACATCATAGTTTATGGTTGTTGTCTTTGATAGCGGCCTACAGTTATGACCACCCTGAGCAACAACGACTAGGATTTGAGGAATTGTTTTCCAAGTTTTAGCATAGATTTCTCAGTATTTCTATTTGATTAGATTAGATTAGCATAGATCTATCTTTTTCATTGCATTTGTATGGTTATTTCCAAGTTATTTATGTGTTTCTACCTATCTTTGCTTCATTATGCTTTTATGTCATTTCTTGTAGATCTTCAAAGAAAGCCTCATCATGAGAGGCCACATATGCTACTGATAATCCTCTGTTGTTTCTTGTATGTAGATCACAGGTTCCTGGATGAAGTCAAAGTATTTTAGGCATCGTATCCCTCAAAGTAAGCAAAGGATAAGAAGGCATTTGTAAGCCCTTGAGCAAGCTTGTGTATGAATACAAGAGGCCTACGAAGTGCACCACCCCATTTCAGGGGCCAGTTTCTACTTGTAATGATTGTATTGAATGTTTGGTATCCCTAAGAGGGACCTATCTATAATCGGATTGCACCATGAATTAATAAAAGAGATCTTGTGTTTATTTTCTGTTAATTCCTTGTATTAGTGCTTTTATGGTTTCACGCTTGATGTTATGCTGCAAGTATATTAGATGCATTGCTTCCTGGGATCATACAGATGGCGATCACGGTGGAACCCCCTACATGGTTTTCTTTTTTTTGGTTGATTCGCTGATATTCGGTGATCATGACTTTCATTGCCAATTGTCAAGCTAAGAGCATACATGTGAAATCCATTTAAACAATATGAGTATATCATCAATTAAATGTAAAACACGATGAGAGTTAGATTGTAGTTATCAAAAAATATGAAACACACAAGACCAGTTTAGGAACACCATGAAAATTTAAAAGAGATAAACACTTGTCTACTTTGTTTGTGTCTTAAAATATACATAAGAGATAATTCACAATTGTCATGGTCTTCATCCAAAGCAACCACCCTCGGTCCACCACTGAGATGGAATTTGATGCTCCACAAAATCACAATTACAAAGACATTGAGCCACCCATACACAATGTCATTGAATGAAGTTCGGCAAGCCTTAGGGGTGATAACTCAACCCGTGGGGGTACTCCTCGACAAACCCCATCTAGATAACCTGTTGGAAATTTTGAGTCCCTAAGCTAAGAGTTGTCATTAATGTCAAAAGGATCTATGTAAGTAAGCACTATGTTTGTATTTCACAAAGAGCTTCATGAGAAGCAAATGTTTTTTATCAAATGTTCAAGAAGGGATGCATGACATGTGGTTCCAAAAGGAGCTTCAAGGGAAGCTTTGCAAAAGGTCCTATTTAAAACCATGGATGGCATATTTGAAATGAATTTTTCTTAAAACCCAAGTTGGATTTTCATTTCATCGAAAAAGGTGCCCCGGTGATGGAGATATTTAATTTTAAATATTTAGTTTAAATTTTAATTTATTTAAAATTTAAATTTAAATTTAAATTTTAAAATTAAAATTAAAAGTTTATCCACTGATATCATGAAGGAAGTTTCAAAAAGGCTAACGTTTCCAAAGCAAAGGGAAGGCATATAAATATGCCATTGAATTTTTGAATTCAATCATCCTTGCTCGTTGATATTTGCGCTTGGTATTTGCAAAAAAAAAGAGCTCATGTTTTTCGTTTAAGTGACGCAGCGAACATTAAAGGAAGACAGAGACCACTTCCCAAAATGCATTGGGTAGCATGGCCTAGTGGCAACTTGGATTGTGCAAAGGTGTTGGTGACAAGGAGGTTGTGCGTTCGATTCCTGCAAGCATCATTTTTAGCTTTGTTCTGTTGAGGCACCCAAGGCGCATACTTTTCACTTGGCGGAAGAGGGTGAAGGATAAGAAGCAGGTGGCACTTATTTTTCACCAATGAGTCTGCAGCTCGTGCAGCAGCTTGGCCGTGGCTAGGGTGTTTGTGTTGGGGAAAGATGAGGGTTCGATTCCCCTCGAGGTAGGTATTAAGGTTTTTATTAATCTTTCGTTTGGATTGCCTAAGGTGGAGTGATAAGGGATAAAGGTGCTTCGTTAGTTGATTTGTTGAGTAACCTTAGGGAATAAGGTCATGGTGGCTGTTTGGAGTTGTGAATTATTTTTAATTGTGCTTTTTGAAATTATTAGGAGTAATAAGGGTTTTTGATAAAGTTATTTTTAGTGAAAGTTTTTTGAGTAAGAGTTTTCTTTTAAAAAGAACTTTGGTGGATGTTAAAATAAAGTAGGAGTAATAAGGTGTTATTTGGATATTATTGTTGTGTTATTACTCAAGATATCTAACCCTTGTTAAGAGTTGAAAAAGAAAGTGTGTTGAGTGTGACATATTTAGTGGATAACTCATAAGACATCAAAAAGGTATGAGTAATACTCTCCATTGATTTTATTTGGGTGATTGATTTTTGAAATATCATTGGAGTGAAAAGGATTGATTGTGGTTTCCTTTTTGAAAGTGGTTGAGTTAATGCTTCAAGGTTTTTTGGATTGTGAGTTGTGATTAAACCTTGTTTGATAAGCATTGTTGTTTAGACCATTGGTTGAGTGAAGTACTTTGAGTTTATGCTTCAAGGTTTTCTGGATTGTGAGTTGTGATTAAACCTTGTTTGATAAGCATTTTTGTTTAGACCATTGGTTGAGTGAAGTACTTTGAGTTTATTCTTCAAGGTTTTATGAATTGAGAGTTGTGATTAAAACCTTGTCTTATTAGCATTGTTGTTGAAACCAATGGGTGATGCAAAGAACTTGAACTTGAGTTAGAAAAGAACATGATATCATTGTTATGTAAGATTTGTTGTTGAGCATTGTTGGAAACATTTTGAGTTAGTTGATTCATGCTTGGACTAGGGTTTGTGAGAAAGAGTTGTTTCTTGAAGTGATTGGTTGAGTAGAGTTGATTGAGCCTAGTCAAGTGGTTGCATGAAGTGGTTGTTCAAGTTCCATGAAACAAACTATTCTATATTCTGATTGAGTTGAGATTGAGCCTTGAGAATAGAACATATTGAGTCTTTAACAATTTTATTTATGCTTCTATGAGATTGAGTTAATATTGAGTTGAGTTAAGATTGCTTTGAGTTGAAATTAGGATTTGAGTATAGAACATATTGAGTCTCTAACAATTCTCTTTATGCCTCTATAATATTGAGCTGAGTTGAGATTTCTTTGAATTGAGATTGGGATTTGAGTATAAAACATATTCAGTATCTAACAATTCTCTTTATGATTCCATGAGATTGAGTTGAGCTGATTTGAGGCAAGTCTTTGAGAAGGCTTGTGGACTATTTTTGTGTAAGCTTTTGTGAAAGTTTGCTATGCAGATTCGAGCAAGTCCTAGAGAGGACTTATTGAGCATATTGGGACAAGTTCTATGTGAGCTTTTTGAGCAAATTTGAGCAGGTTCTGAGTGAGCCTATTGAACAGATTTGAGCAGGTTCTGAGTGAGCCTATTGAGCAGATTTGAGTAGGTTATGAGTGAGCCTATTGAGCATATTTGAGAAGGTTCTGAGTGATCCTATTGATCATATTTGAGGAGGTTCTAAGTGAACCTATTGACAGAGATTTGGAGGTGACAAAGTACAAAGGATAGAGTCTCAGTGGATAGAGATCCAACATCCAGGATAATTTAAGATAAATCTAAGAGAGGAGTCTTCAAGTGGAGAGATATCCACCAGTAAGTGCAGTAGAGTGACAAAATATTCTAGAAGATCACTAGCCAGAGCAGAAGGGGAAAGAGTTCTCCCATGGAAGAGATACATGAACTTGAGATTTAGGGGATCAACATCTCCTTTGGATAGAGGTCCATAAACATTGTAATTGGGAAGGATTCCCAAGATATTATTTGAGAAATATTTAGAAGAAATATTTTCTATGGAGGTAGCCCACATTGGGTGAACCATGTTAAAAATGATGTCTCTCATGTGTGTGATGCTTTGTGTGATATTTACTACTTTATTAATGTTGATGCTACTATTTGAGAAAAAAAATTATATTATATTGTTCACCCCCCTCTCAGTATAAGCACATGTTATACATAACCATATCCAATTTATTCTCATGGTAGGCAGGAGGGGGCTTCAAGGCCCCAATATTCACATAGGCATGAGGGGACCTCAAGGCTCCAATATTCACATAGACATGAGGGGGCTTCAAGGCCCCAATCTTCACACAGACATGAGGGGGCTTCAAGACCCCAATCTTCAAATGATAGACTTAGGTTAGATCAACACACTAAGGTGTAAGACACAAGAGCTATATCCAATAACAGACCCACATAACCTCCTAGAATTCTTAAATATGGGAGGATAGTCATAGATCATAATCTCATCAGTGTTAATGGAACCCCATGAGATCGACCGTGGGAATCCAGACAACTTGATGAGTTGGATCAAATTTTCTCGAGACCAACTCATAGAAGCAATGCTACTGCACATTCCATCTTGGGAAGTTTGCATAGCCATCAACAATATTATGTATAATGGCGAATATTAGCCAATTGGGTGAATATTAGGATTTTTAAAATTGAAAATTGATGAATATGAGGACCCTCAATGTCGGCCCATTCGCCTAAAATTTTTAGGACCAATTGTTTTCTAATTCACCACAATATATATCCAAACATAGGCATATTTATACTCGTTGGAAAGCTCTTTTTGAGCTTGATCTAATGGTGCTGTTTTTAGGAATTTATAAGGTGATTTAATAGGTCAAAATTTATCCCAAAGATGATATTACTTTTTAGGGATTCAAATACCCCAAATTTTGGTGTGAAGATGATTGATTTGATTTTATTAGGATTCACCTTGATTTAGATTAGGATTCACCATTTTTTTACAAGTACATTTTGAGTCCAACCCCTTATGCATAACCTTGGCCATCAAACAACTAGGTACACTATTGAGCCAGGAGAAGCATCAAAGCACCCCCGTAGCATGCACATTACCTCTAATTATGGGGGTATAGAACATGGGTCAGTTTACATAGACCAGGTCACCCTAATAGATAAGGGCAAAAGCATAGTAGAAGCCTCACCAAGAGGTCTCTCCATTAGGACTCCTCATACGAAGTTACAAAGTCATGGACCTTCAATGTTAGATCAATCTAACCACATGCGTAGGTTAGAGGAAATAATGCACACAAAACAAGAGCACTTAGAAATCCTTGAATAGGAGGCAGCATAGAGAAAAAGGTGTTTGCGTCTAAATGAGCAACGCTTGAGAGAGGAACAAATAGAGCATGAAGAATAGGCCAATTAGTTGGATCGAGCCAACTTACATATGGATAGACGTGTTGTTTCTCAACATGAGAGATGCATTAGGTAGAGAGATGAGTGCACTCACCACACATCGCATCATGCTTCAAAGCATCAACAATGCCTAGATCTAGAACGGGCACAACATGATAAAGTATATGTAGAGATGGAGGATCAAGAGCAGACATATCTTGAACCTTCATCCATAGTCATGGGATATGAACATAGACACCCAAATTGAACAAACATAGGATTACCTCCTCGACCACCGCGAGTAAACCTTCAAGAACAAGAGATCATTTCTTCTAAGGCATACAAAATACTCATTGAGAGATTCAAATTTGTCAAGGAATAGGATGTGGTTGGGAAGAATCCAACCCTGAGCAAGATACATAATCAACCTTTATGCTCGTAAGTATCGAGTCTTGCTTATCCTAGGCACTTTGAGATGCTTAGGTTAGACAAATTCAAAGGAGAGGAAGATGCACAAGAACATGTCACCAATTTCATGAACACGTGCTTCCAGATTTAGCATAACGATGCCCTGATGATAAGAACATTCATCATGATATTATCAGGTGCAACAAATAAATGGTTCAAACAACTACCTAAGCACATCATCATTAGTTTTGAGCAGCTGGTGAATGCATTTCTTGAATGCTTTTCTTTTGGCATAAAGAAAAAAGCAAACTCATACGACCTAGAAAACCTAAAGCAATAAGATGACAAGCTAGTCATGGACTATGGGAATATATGGAGAAAGGTGATGGTAAAACTACCATTTTCTGTTCCTGCTACTGAGCTCACTCGAATGTTTACTAAGAGTTGCACAAAGCACATCTCGTTGCTCTTGCAACTACAATAGTATGAAACATTTGAGGAAGCCTTGGATCAAGACAAGCTAATAGAAGACTTAAAAGTTGAGGAAGGAGACCTTAATATCTAAAATAAAAAGGATTGGAACAAAAAAACTGTAACAACAAGAATCAACAAAAGTAGACCAAGCCTTCTCCAATCAATCAGGTTGTAATGAACGTGTCAAAGGGAGAAAAAGGCCAACAACCACTGAACTATCAATCTCAACCTCCACCAGCCAATTATAGCCCAAACAACAATCAAGGTTGAAACAAGCAACGCCGACCGCCTCACTACTACATGCCTTTGTCAGAATCAATGCATTCGATATTAAATCAACTAAGCGAGGCACAAAGACTCAGGTTACCTAAGTTACAACTTCTTGATCCTAACCATCCCAAGCCTAGGGGATATAGGGAAGATCATTATTTCCCATACCATAAATAATAGGGGCATGATATCGAAGCATGCATTAGTTTCAAGAATTTTGTACAAAACATGATCGAGAAGGGTGAGCTAAAAGTTGATAATCCACTAGCACCCGACAATAGATACATGGGCATATTTAGAAACTCGTTGCCAAATCATGAAGCCCCTAGATATTAGGGAACTCAAGTAAACCAAGTCCAAGTTAAACCTCCCACTCAGGGATTCGTTGGAATGGTTGAAATAGTCAATATGGTAACAAGAAGCTAGAAATACAACCAACTAGGGCCTCCAGTGGATCCTATTTGTATTCTTGCTGCACCTCAATAGAGGTAGGTGCAAAATAATCCTCCAGGTCCACCAGCGTGACCTATGGTAACTATCTAGAGCAGACTTATGCAAAATATCTAAATGACACTAGTCAAGTTATCAATATATGAGCTCATTCAATAGTCTCCTAGACATAGGGAGACTCTAATGGAAATCCTAATATCAATTGAGCTATAGCCCCAAAATCCTGATGCATTTACAAACTTTGTGGGGCAAGTGCAGTAGTGTCAAGAGTCTATGATTCATTTTTATGATCATGAAATAAAGGTAGTCCTTACTACCATAGCATACCCGCCTCTGTACATCATCATGTCTATCAATGACATACCTTTCAAGCAGGTTTTAATAAACACAGGTTCATATATTAATATATTAAAAACAAAAGCTATGGGGCACTTGAAAATCCCTAGGTCAAACATCATCCCTACCTCCTATACATTAAGAGATTTCAATGATGTACTTTGCTCCATAGTGGGTACAATCATCTTGCCTATAAAGGTAGGGCATAAGACCATCCCTATGATGTGCCATGTATTGGAGGGGGATATGAAGTATAATATCCTTCTAGGGTGGACCTGGATAAGGGACATGCAGTGCGTTCCTTCGATCTTGCACCAATGCATCAAGTATGTGCATGAGGGACAAGTACATGTGGTTCCATAAGATGAAGAACCATTCAAATATGTGCATCAGGTTGAATTATCAGGGGATTTTTTCCTTTTTTCCATGCACCTGTACATTAGGCCATCATCCCCGACCACATATCCAAGAAATAAGTCCAAATTAGTGTGAGGTTACCCGTCCACATCGATACCACCTCTAGATTCTAAAGCTACTGGCACTTCTAAGAAACCAACAATATCTAAAGAAAAAGACTCTTAGAAGCTAAAATCACCCTTGGTGGAGGAAAGACCTAAGGAAATTCCAACCATAGCAATAGCAAAAATTCCAAATCCCATGGAGGAGGAATATTCCCAAGACATAGTCGAGGAGGTACCTCAACCTACCTTGCCTACATCATCATCAACATCATCTACACCGCAGGTGATAGTTCACCTAGCTAACACAGGGTTAGGTGAATATCTTGTGTAGAATGTGACTTTCACACCCATTATTGAGTCTGCACAAGACATGGGATGGCCAAGAGTCCCAAAATTTCCAATAGGGATAGTGGTTCCATTGGGGATTCCCCCTAACCAAACCAACTTCATATATGTTAGTTTGGACTATACCCATGATGCTTCTGATATTGAAGAGGATGAGGATGAGCCATTCACCATGAATTTTCATTACTTGTCCAATCCTAAGTTTGCTCTAAGATACTTTGAATGCAACCATTGGCATGGCTATGGTTTGGGTCTATATGAGCAAGGGTGATGAAACCCATTGGAACCACGATATTAGTTACCTATTGATAGGTCTAGCCTAGGATATCACATCCAAAGCCATGATGATTCATTGGTAGTAGCTCTGGATAGGCTAAGCTTAGGATTTAGGGAAGACATTGAATGGAATCCCTATCAACCAAACATAAGCTACTTGAGTGACATATGGGTGGCTATGGTCAATATAGGACCACCCAATGAGTATCATCTAGATTTCTCTCTCGAAGCAAGCCCATAAAGAATCATCCTATGGGAGGATGAGCTAGGCTATGGTTATGAGCAAGAAGAGAATGAGTATGTCACAAGTGAATCTAAGGATGAAGCTAGATTGGCCTATCATGGGCCTCAGTATTTACATCACCTCACCTGGTCAACTAACATAGAATGTGGATACATCATAGATGAGAGTGGCTATGAGTCAGAAGATTCAACTGATATGGCCTACCTTGGGCCTAGACATGTGCACCACATCGTAGGGCCAGTGGAGATAGATAATAGGTTCTTCATAGATGATAGCGACTATGAAGATGAGATCGAAATGGCCTATCTTGGGCCTCAACATTTGGGTCATCGCCTAGTTCTAGTGGGCAAGAATGAGGGATTCTTCATAGATGATAGTGATTATGAGGATGAGACTGAGATGGCCTACCTTGGACCTCATCACTTATGTCATCTCAATGAGCTTGTTGACATGGATGAGTTATACCATAGAGTATATCCTAGCCCTCACCTTAGGGGAAGACCACCCAATTCAGATATGATCTATCGCATAGTATTCCCCGATCTACCTACATTTAGAGAGCTACTTCAGCAAAATGATCCCATATTCTCATCTATCCATAGACCAGATCCTAAGATCCCCATACCCCCAGAGCCTCATCTTGGGTATGGAAGATAAAACAACAATGCAGAGTTGCACCCATGTGGTCTTGGAGATTTCATCCCATCCATCAACATGATCTCCATTGATTTGACCACTCCACTCCATAACCCAACCGATCCTTCTAAACCATTGTGTCTTAACTTAGATGATATTTATTGGGATCAAGCTGATTCACCCTTGGATATTGAAGATTTCTTCCCCAACGAAGGAATATGACAACCATTTTATTTTGCACTAGGTTGTCCACATGATGTTTATTACATTGTTTTTGACCCTAATTCAGTTGAAAATTTAAACCTAGTAGATGACATCCACTTGATCCCCACTCCTCACCAACTTGATAAGGGGTCACATATGGCAATAGAGGAGACTTTCAAAGTGGAAATCAATGATGATCCTTCTAATCCAAAGAAAGTCATGTTCATAGAAATCTTATCTCTAGAAGAACAGGCCATCATCATACCTCTATTGAAAGAGAGACCTAATCTCTTTGCTTGGACCTACAAAGATATGTTGGGTCTAGATCTAAAATTGGTTGTCCACAACCTTTCTCTAGATCCCACAAAGAAATTAGTCAAGTAGAAGCTTAGGAAGATGCATCCAACCATCGCCTTGATGGTAAAGAATGAGTTGCAAAAGCTGTTGGATGTAGTCTTTATTGTACCCATCGACTATCTAGAATGGGTATCAAACATGGTACCCATAGGAAAACCTGATGGAAGAATCTATATTTGCATGGATTTTAGAGATATCAACAAGGCAACACCGAAGGACTCATTCTCATTTCCCAACATAGATGCTCTTATAGATGCAACTATAGGTCATGAGATGCTTTCCCTCATGGATGGTTTTTTTGGTTACAATCAAATTTAGATTAAAACCGAAGACCAACACAAAACCATATTCACTACTCCATGGGGAACATTTTTTTACAAATTAATGCCATTTGGTCTTAAAAATGTTGGTGCCACATATCAATAGGCCATGACATACATTTTCCATGACTACATGCACAAGATCCTAGAAGATTATATCGATGACTTATTGGCCAAGTCATTACTATGTGAAGAGCATGTCGAGATCCTAAGAAAAGTCTTCGATCTCTTGATAGAGCACAATGTCAAGTTGAATCCCAAGAAATGCATCTTTGGTGTAAATTCAAGAAAACTCTTGGGATTCATCATTTCTAAATGAGGGATCGAAAGGTAAAGGCTATCCTAGAAATGGCCTTGCCCACTAACATAAAAGAGCTGAGAAGCCTATAGGGCAAAGTAGCATCCATAAAGCATTTCATCGCACAACTATCGGATAAATGTTGACCCATGAATCGACTGCTACACAAGGGGGTCCCATTCCACTAGGATGAAGAATATCAGCAAGCCTTTGCTGAGATCAATAAATACCTAGAAACACCACTAGTGCTAGCTCCACCAAGGCCAAACATGTCATTTTTACTTTATATATCGACTACATATTTTTCTTTGGGCACCATGTTGGCTCAAAAGAACGTGCAAGACAAAGAACAAGTGATATATTATATTAGTCACACCTTGGTGAGTTATGAGATAGGGTACGCATATGTAGAGAAGTTGTGCTTAGTAGTAGTCTTTGCGACCAAGAAATTGTGCCACTACATGCTGAGCCATACAATGTATGTGATATCAAAACAAAATCCTTTGCAATATATGATGAGCAAGACATATCATAATACACGTATTGCAAAGTGGATCATGCTATTGATAGAATTTGACTTGGAGTTCATAATCCAAAAGTCCATCAAGGGACAAGTCATAGCTGATCAACTGGTAGAGGCACCTCTTCAGAATAGTAGGCCTCTCACCATAGAGCTTCTCGATGATGCAATATTTGCATTATCAGAAGCACTCGAACCCAAAGAACCTAAAAATAAAGCTGACATGACTTTATTCTTCGATGGTTCAAAGTGTGAGCAAGGGGGTGGTGCAAGGATTATATTTTTCATGCCGCAAGGTGCTCCAATGCCCTTGTCATTTAAGCTAGACTTCCCTTGCATGAATAACAACGTCAAATACGAGGCCCTAATCTTGGGTCTCCAAACAACCATCACTATGAAGATCAAAAGGCTAAACATATTCGGTGACTCCCTTCTCATAGTCAACCAAGTTAAGGGACTATTTCAATGCAGGGATCCAATCCTAAAAGCTTACAAAGAGCTTGTTGACACTTATCTAGCCCAACTAAAATGGTATGACATCGAGGCAATCCCTCACACATCAAACATATTTGTAGACACTATGGCATCTTTGGGATCCTTGATCCCTCAGAATCCATCTACTGATTTCACTACCATTCATGTGAAGATGCTCTCACAATCAATGATGTAGTGTGAGGCTTTTGACAACAAAGAATTAGTCAACATGATTCATATAGAACTAGACCATGAGTGGTTCTATAAAGCCAGAGACTTTCTAAAGAAGGTGCCTTGGGGGTCTTTGATCTCACAAGGTCCTACGGGGAATGGTACCACCATTCACCATAAGGTTGTTTCTCAATCTGCATTTGTGCACATCGAATCACAGGAGGAACAAGTCATCTTATCTATTGAGGTTGTAGCTTACCAAGATTGGCTATCCCAATTACAAGATTTCCTTAAACTTGGAATCATCCCACAGGGATTATCATAGGCTACAAAATGAGCATTCAAACAAAAAATGACAAGATATGTCTTGATAGGAGATATATTGTATCATAGAAGCTTCGATGGAGTCCTCCTTCATTGTCTTGAGCCCCAAGAATCAGCTTGGGTTATTTCACAAGCTCATGATGGTACATGTAGTGGCCATTTTAGTGGCATGGCCATCATCAAGTGCATCCTCTGAATGGGTTATTATTGGCCCACCATGGAAAAGGATTGTTGTGAGTATGTCAAGAAGTGCACTAAATGTTAGCATCATGCAAATCTGACACACCTGCCATCATAGGCCTTACAGCCCATTCAGGTGGCTTGGCCATTTTCTCAGTGGGGTCTTGATCTAATTGGAAATATCTCTCCCTCATCTTTAGGCTGACACATGTTTATCTTAATGGCCACTGAGTACTTCACCAAATGGGTGGAAGAGGTCCCCTTAACATCGATAATAGGACCACGAATTACGGAGTTCATACTTCACAATATCATCTATCGCTTTGGGGTCCCATCCAAGATAATTTTGGATAATGGTCCTTCATTCAAGAACAAAAATATGTGGGCTTTAACATCCAAATATAACATTCAACACAATTTTGTGACACCATATTATCCACAAGAAAATGGGCAAGCAGAAGCCTCAAACAAAATAATTGTAGCCATATTAAAGAAGATGGTAAAAGAAAATCATAAGGATTGGCATCTACAATTGCCTCTTGCATTATGGGCTTACAGGACTAGCGTGTGGACGCCCACTAGGGCAACACCATTTTTGCTTGTATATGGCACTAAGGCCATCATGCCCTTAGAGTTGGAAATTCCAACATTACGTGTCGCATTGAAAGAGTTCATCGATGATGACACTGCACGACAAGCTCACCTTGATCAATTGACCCTTCTTGATGAACATTGCATCAATGCTCTTGAGCATATTCGCATTTACCAAGATCATCTAACATGAGCTTATAACAATAAAGTCCACCTGAGAGACTTTAAGGTTGGGGATCTCATGCTCAAAGAGAACCAACAGAACTCAAACCTACCACCGCACTTGCGAGACAAATTTATAGCAAATTGGATAGGTCCTTACATTATCTCAAAGAATATTGGACCTGGGACATATCGCCTAACATCATTAGAAGGTTTTGAAGATCCTGAGCCTCTCAACATTCTTCATCTAAAGGTATTTTACACATAAAACCAACAAAATCCAAAAACAATACATAAAAAATAAAATTTCAAAAACATTTGAAAATCATAAAAACCCAAAAAAATTAGAGATAAAGGCTCCAAAGGCATCTTAAAGCCCTTTGGTCACCTCACAAAAAGCCCCAAAGGCATCTTAAAGCCCTTTGGTCACTTCACAAAAGGCTCCAAAGGCATCTTAAAGCCCTTTGGTCAACTCACAAAAGGCTCCAAAGGCATCTTAAAGCCCTTTGGTCACTTCAAAAAAAGCTCCAAAGGCATCTATAAGCCCTTTGGTCAACTCACAAAAAGCTCCAAAGGTATCATTAAGCCCTTTGGTCAACTCACAAAAAGCTCCAAAGGCATCATAAGCCCTTTGGTCAACTCACAAAAAGCTCCAAAGGCATCATAAGCCCTTTGGTCAACACACAAAAGGCTCCAAAGGTATTTAAGCCCTTTGGTCAAAATTAAAACACAAAAGCACAAAAATAATTTAAAATAAAAAATTCAAAAACATCCAAAATAATCAAAAGTCCAAAAACAATGGAAAATATCAAAAATCAAAAAGCAATAAAACTCAAAAATATTGCAAAAATACAAAAAAACATTTGCATTTTGCATTCATGTAATTGCATTGCATTTAGGCATGACCACCCATTACACTTGCATTAGGATAGGTTGTGTTTGCAATCTTACAAATGACACCACGTTTGTACCTCAATCATGCATCTTCAAAATCCATCATCATCCATAACCCATGCGTGTAATTGTGTTTTTCAACACAACCCCTTCAAGTTGCTATAAGGAATATACTAGGGTTTTCTAGTCACTCAACCATACCTAGTGATTTTATCAGATTTTGTAGAAAGCTATCTTCACTAGCAGAAGATGAGGTCTAGTTTTGATAGTACCTAGCATATATCAAAATCCTATCACTAATAAAAACACTAAAATCCTAGTTGGAACAAGGGAAATATGAACACCACAAAGTGGTACTAGGCATCCTAAGTGAAAGGTCTTCACTTGCTCATTTTGTGATGTGCATGGTCTAGGATTTTGATCATTGGAAAAAGGACAAGTTCCCCCCTACCCAAAGAAATCCCTTGCTTTCATCAAAACAAGCAAAAATCCTAAAACAAAGCAAAATTCAAAAGCAAAATAAACAGTGATTATCATCACTACATAAATCCCTTGCTCAAAAGAAAATAAAATTCAAAATAAAGAGTGATTTTCATCACTAAGCATGAGCAAGTATCCCAAATAAATGTGAAGAAAAGAAGGGGGTGAAGAGCTTGAATCCCTTGGAATGGTCAATCTCCACAAACCATTGAGTGATCCCTAATACAACAATGGGCTGAATGAATCCTGCCTAGCATTAGGGTAGTTCTAAGCAAGTCATAAAAAGAGCTAGCTTTAGGTGTCTTGTATCGCCTAATGGTCTAATCCAACTGAGTCCAACTTAGGATCATGATGAGCATTTGATGATCCCCAATACAACAATGGGCTGAATGAATCTCGCCTGGCATTGGGGTAGGCTTATGTCTCATCTAATGTATTCATTTGCACACATAGGGATAATGAATATCTAGGTCTTCATAACAAAAACTTTATCTTTCAGGAGTCCTGTATGGTCAATATACAACTTTTGATGAAGTAACTAGGGTGTTTGAGTCTCATGGAAAACCTCAAAGATTCCTAAATAGCAACAAATCATGCCATCAATCAAATCATCAACTTTCTTTATGAGGTTTTGTTCATTAAAGGGTGTTCATAAAATAGGATAGATACCGGATAAATATCAGCAATGATATTTAGATGGCCATTGACTATTTTGCACACATATTTTAATTTATAGAAGCTTATAAAGAAATCACATACATATCACATCATCTCATCTCACATATGGATGCTTAAATGATTAATTCTTATGCTAAGAGTTATTATTTACATTCATGATTGTTATACATTATGTGGTGTCATCCATTAGATTGTTAAACTCATATCACATTCATTCCTTATGTTTTAAGTGATTAAAGCATACAGGTTCATTTACATTAGATCATCATCACATAAATAATGCATTACATACATTGCATTCACCATATCATAGCAACATCAGATAAATGCATAAACAATTGAAATAAATTAAACATGCATTTAATATTCACCATCACATCCATATATGCATACATAGTAGTCTATCTACACATCTACATCACATCATCTAAGCATACATCCATCATCTAGCTAGTGCATATCATAAATACATCACATCATATAGTAAGAACATAAACATTGCATCCATATTGCATCACATAAACATAAACAATAAAATGATACACATAATGAACCATAATAAAATTGGAATATCATATATATATATATATGTGTGTGTGTGTCAAATAAGTACATGGAGGTACAAAATTGCCCACAAGCTACAATAGTGTAGGTCCTTAGACCTTACACTCAAAAATAATACAATATGCCAAAAAGCATGATCATGAGTGGCCTGCACCACTAGTATCACCTCCACCCTCACCGCCCTCTCTATGAGGTGGCCTAGAGCTAGTACCAATAGTCCTCTCTGATCAGTCCCTAATCCTTTGGTTGGGCCGCACTCACGATTTCCATGACTCGCTCTGCCTACTACGCTATGAGCCCCTTGCTAAAAACATCTCTTGAGGGGTGCCACCTAACCACCTGATCTAGAGCCTCAGAGTGGTAATATACCTAGTGTCTCCTGCTATTTGTGCCTCATACTCCTCTAATAGACCTTTTATCCATATCATATCAACTCATGGATCCAAACCTACTAGCCCTTGAATAGCTGGGATAACTGGTACAACCTATCCCACAAGAGTAGCCACAACCTGTGATCATGCAACATCCCTCTCTATAGTAAGTTGCTCTATCATGAGCTGCACTGAAGCCACCTATGCCTGGAGGGTAGTCCTCTCCTCCTCAAAGCCCCTAACCTGAGACTAGAGTATAGCAATGGAGGTATCCCACTCCATGATCTACCATTGAGCCATCTGAAGCTCAGCCTCAACACTATGTAGCTGAGCCCAGAGGGGAGACTCCTACTCCTCTAGAGCTAACTCCTCCTCCTTCTCTAGAACTACCTACTCCTCTACTAGCCTAACCCCACTCCTTTGTGTGGGCCCACACTTGGTTCCCATATGAATCCTCCTCAAGAGCTCCCTCATCCATGGCTCACCCTAGGCTATCACCACCCTACCATAGCCATGTAACCCACCATTGGGTATATACCTTAGTCATCCCAGCATTAGCTATACCAACATCGATCATAGGAGGATCAACCTCCTTTGATACTGCTATGACCTAGGGTGTTGGGAGATCCCTCTTCACATGAATCCACCTATAGAGAACTAGAGCCAATGGGATGTCCTTCTGGATCCCAAACTGCTTGGTCACTCAAGAGAAGTGGAAGAACTCCCTCATAACTGCCTTATGACCGATGACCCATCGATCATACCGTATCTATGCCATGAACCTATCTACCTCAAGCCATGTAGGGCAATCCACATAAGGCCTCCAAATGATATCCCATACCTATAGACCAGTCAGGGAGGCTGAGTAGTGTCCATAGTATCCTACATGATGATAAATTTATCGCTCCTCTACTACCCATGACCATCTAGAACCATAAAACTATGCCTTGGCCACTATCCTGGTGATGACTTGGGGTAAGCCTATAGGGTGGTCTATCCAGATGTGCTCCCATTCCTAAATTTGAAGGAGCAAACTGCAAGCCACTCTAGCTTGGCCTCACTGCTGAATCCAATACAACTCATCATAGAGTTGTGCAAGTAGAGCACTCCCCCAAGCCATAATGATAGCCTCATCACTATCTAGGAGGTCCTACACCATAGCCAAGAGGTTCCAAGGGAACCTCACTCCTAAAGCATCTGGGAGTAGCACGTTATAGATAACGTGCATCAAAATAGCCTACCATCGCATGAAAACATTCTCCTAATACCAATGGGTAACAGGAACTCCCCCATGATGAATGTCCCCCAATGTTGCCCATGCCTGGTCACCAAAGACTCTATCAAAAACTATCAACCTCTATGCAGTCAAGGTGGAAATGATGGCCCATCCATCAAATGGGATCCTAAAGATCTTGTAGACATCCTCTCGATGTAATAGTCATCTCACCAATCGGGAGATGAAAGGTGTTGGTCTAACAGTCCCACCTATGGGCCAACGTTGTAAGATACACCTAGTCTGACATAATAGTCGGTAACCTAACAATGTACATCAACCCTTAGGCATCAAACCATACCCAGTCTACCACTATCATATTGGGCAGTAATGCTACCAATAAGCTAGGCTCTCGAGCCCATGCAAACAAGATCTAAAGTGCAAAATGAATACCTAAATTAAATGCACTTAAGCTAAAAAAGTCAATAAAATGTAAAATGGTGTTACAATAACCTAAAATCATCTAAGGGTACAAATAAAATGATAAAATACACCATGACATGCAAAAAAATCCAAATCTACACTTAAAAATTTCAAAAAAATCAATTAAATTCATCAAAAAAACCAAAAAAATTAATAAATTTGCTAAAGTTTAGCGGTCATTGATGACAATAGTGGCCAACCACTAATGGTCAAAAATTTAACCGTTGGAATTCAAGCTGGCTGCTTTCAGTAGCAATGACCCCTCTTTACCTATTGTGGGTTGCTCTAAGCGACAATGGCCATGAGGTGGCACACCAATGATGTCTGCCCTCACCCAAAAACACCAAAAAATTTGACAAATACAAAAAATTAAATGGAACCCACCTAAATTAACCCTATTCTAAGCCTATCTATGGATGTGGTTCATTACCAATGGGTTTAATGAGGTTCATTTACCAAATTACTTAATGGGGTTCATTTTACCAAATTAAATAAGCAAAGTTAGGGTTTGGAGAAATATCCGTGAGTCACCAACTCCTTCGTTGGTTGATGCCTCACCCTACTCCACCGTTGTGTTTGGAATTCATTAGCATCCCGAGTCACAATAAATATCTCTCACCTCATAGCTCAAAAGTGTAAATTGATAGCTGGAAAATAATAAAAATTAAAATCCTAATTATATTTTATATTTTCCAATTTTTCCATAGCCGCTTCTGGTGTTAACGACCCACATTTTTTAGTTTCTAATGTTGACAATAGTCACGAATTGGCCGCTGCTGTTGATAGAGGATAGCAAACAACAATAAAATCACTCAATTTCTCACCATGAGGAATCTCAAAATGGACTATCAAGCATATCTATCTGTCCAAAAATTGCAAAATATAAAAAATCACAAAATTCAAAAGTCAAAATCAATATAAACATCAAAGTAACAAAAAAAATTAAATAAAAAAAATCTTGAATGCGTCTCGTATTTAGTTATTTACTCTATACACTTGGTGATTGTAGTGACTAGTGCTCCATGCAATCTAGAAAGATGAGGAAATTACCATAAGGCCATTTGAGGTAAATTAGTCATTTTTGAATTGAGATGCTTCACTTCAATCTCGAAGAAGGCCATGGTGGTCGGACTGCCCCATGGGAATGAGGCATTCATTTCAATCTCTTCTATGACACTTTCAACAAATCATCAAACCTAGTGATTCAACACAAGCTTAAATTCAATTGCTATCATCTTGATTCCCTAAGAAGGCCATTGTGGTCGGACTGCTCCTCGGGATAGAGATGTACAATTACTATAAATGGTTGGAATCACACCTATAATGGGACCTACCATATAACAAAAAGCAACCCTCTTGAGGGATCCAAATCAATCATCTTGGTCAAGCGACTCATCGCTTTATTCATTGTCCTTCCCTCATCGACTCATCACTTGAGGGGGTAGTCATAATATCAACAATCATAATCAAAATCAACAAAGGATCACTCGATCATGTCAAATTGCGTTCATCCTATGAATCATTGCCAACAACTATCATAAGCTTACCCTTTTCTGGGGTAAAAAGCAAATATGATAGTTAAGCTTGATGCTCTTCTCCTTTTGGACCAATCATAGCACCAAGGCTACCCGATCGCCTCGAGACTTGCAGTGAAAGCTTTTGCAAATTTAAGCCTTCCATCCTATTGGAAGCAATGATTCTAAGATGCACACCTTTCTCATGATTGGGGCATCTAAGGTTGATCAGATCAATGATCATCATACACCCTACAATATGGCCCTAGGTGGTCTATTTTTTCTCAGTGTTGTGTTTCTCACAATGCATCACAAAAAGGGGTATCTATAGACACCTAAAATACATCATGTTTAGGAGACTACTCATATGGGCACATCCAAAAGACCATATGACTAATCTTGGGCCTTCCCAAGAGCTAGTAGTGGTCCTAACCACTCAAAAGGGGCAGTTTTGGCCCATCCAGACTCGATCGCTATCGACTAGAGCGGCAACCAACATAGGTCGTTGAATCTCAGAGTGGTCATAGTTAGCTATTGCTCTAAATAATGGCTAGCACTAAAACATATAATAGCCATGAATGAGGGCCCAAATCACATACAATAACTGCACTTGCATTATTTGTGAGTGGTTTTTGGTGTGGATCTCCCAAAGCTCCTCTTGACTACCCCTTCCATGCAAATCTGTGACTGAGCCTTCCCCTCTAACGGTCAGTTACATGCAGATCTGGATCTTGGCTTCTCCAAGAAGCCAAGATCTGGATCTAGATCTAGATCTGAGAAGGCTACATATGCATCCTCCCAAGAACAATAAAGGATCCGAAGATTCAAGTTTTTGTGCAGTGAAGCCCTAGAAAATTGGAGAGTGATTCTACACCCCCTTGAGGAGTAACAAAGTGTTATCCGATTGAGCAATGACTATGCACCATCCAAGCATTCAGATCAACACATTTTTCACCACCAATTACTATTTGGATACGAATGCAAGTGATGAGTGTCATTGAGTCTCATCATTTAATCTCAATGATTTATCAATCCGGGGTGGTGTCCAAGGCTGTCTACGATAGAAGGCTATGACAGAGTACAATTTAGGCATTCAGATTTCAAGCATTTATTGGTGAAGCAGATTTGGTTTAGCCTTTTGGTGTCACACTAAACCTAGTCTGAAGAATGGAAACTGAAATAAATTACAGGAATTGAAAACTAAATCTAAATTGCAGAATTTAACAATTAACTACAATTGCATGAATTGAAATCTAATCTACTTTTGCAGAATTGAAATAACATAATTGAAATTGCTAAATTGAAATCTAATCTACTTTTGCAGAATTGAAATAACAGAATTGAAATTGCTAAATTGAAATCTAATCTACTTTTGTAGAATTGAAATCTATTCTAAAACACCTGTCAATGCCCTGCCACAAAAGGTCGTCAAGCTTCTGCTACAGGAATTGATAGCAAAATGAAATATGCTGAAAATGGAAAGTTGCTAAAATAGAAAGCAGGGAAAACATAAAGGAAAATGCTTAATATGATTTGTCAGCTGACATACACACAAATGTTGTACACAAACATAATAGGAAACATAAATCACACAATACAAAATAAAAACAAGAAAATGAAATCTGGCAAGCAATCTATTAATTCTGCTACAGCAAAATTATAGATTAAAACCTGCCATAAAATCCCTCCTTCTAGATCTGAAAGTGGGCCCATACTTCCTGATCTAGAAGGAGGTGAAAAGCACTCCTTAACTAATTAACACTCAGAACATAAAATGATAAAATACTGCACTTTTATTGATGACAAAACATGTTGAAAACTATTACAGAAAATCACTATACAGTCCTAATTGCTGCTACTGAAAACTCTCCTCTATTCTAATTCCTAACTGGCTCAACCAAGGAGGGAGCTGTGTTATTTATATAAATATTTACAATATATCCCATGCTCAAATCAGCCTATGTGCTATTTTACAGTCATTTGCCAATAATTCTGGATCTGAAATAAATGCAAATATGGACAGTTTGTGTTGCAGCAGTAGTCATTGGCCCTTAGAAAGCATCTTCAGTGGTGGGAGTACGTGGGAGGAGTCCAAAAATATCTCACACATATTTCTCCACTTCATAATATTCCATTTCTATCTTTGCAAACAACTTCCTATTATGCTGCAGTTATTTCTGTGTTAATCCTAGAAGAGGATCAAAGTTGATCTTTTCCATAAATGGTGGCTTTGGACAGCAAGGACGAAAAAATCATATGGGAGATATTTTCCTTTACCTTTTCCAACCTTTATTTCCCTTTTTCCAGCTTCAAAAATCGGTCAATAAGTCAAAAAGCACATTCTGTTTTCATTCCGAAGATAAGTGGCTTCATTCCGAAGACAATGCAATTCTCATTCCGAAGATCGCTCATTCCGAAGATACTGCAATTCTCATTTCGAAGATACTGCAATTCTCATTCTGAAGATCTGCTCATTTCGAAGATACTGCATTTCTCATTCCGAAGATGTCTGCTCATTTCGAAGACACTATGTTTTCTCATTTCGAAGATATCTGTTCATTTCGAAGATACTTCGGAATGAACAAATGTGTACTTTTCAAGTGATTTCTTCTACATCTCTCAGGTGGGTTATCTCCTAGGATCAGATTCCAATGGTCTTCATCTCTTTTCATATGTGAATTCCATGCCTTGCTATTTATTTGTAGCTTGCTGGAATTTACATGGTAAATTACTGCATTTTCCAGTTCTATTGCATAGTTGTAAAATATTGGCATTTCTTGCAAATTCAAACAAATTAGAACATGGAAAAATTATTCAAGTATCAACATGAAGGAGTACATCAAGTTGCTACTGAATTTATACACTTCATTCACCAAGTAACCATGCTGAAATAGTGCAACGGTGCTGCACAATTGTCCTTGCTCTCTTATACCCTGTTGCTGCCTATTTAGATCATGTGGGAATGCTTCTAAATAGGTCAGATGTCTTCTGTAGTCCTTCTAAACTCATTCCATCCATATTCTCATGCTTTGCTTGACAACTTCAAGGTGTTCCTATAAAGTGACAGCTTGCTGATTTTTATATGGTTGTTTTTCTCAGATTTTCAGATTTATGACAGTCCTAAACTTTTGGCTTAAATGTGGATTTGAAACAAGTTGAAGGGTAGGAAAACATTCAAAAACCATTGAGAAGTTAATGGATATCAGCATACCACATTTGGTTAATTGAAATGCATGTTATTACTTGCTACTTAATCACGCAAAATCAGTCATAAAATGCTGAAAATAGTCAAAAACAGAGATATAGTATTCCTAACATAAAATCATGCAAACACTTAACAAATAGTATATTCTAGTCAACTATTTGGCAATTAACTTATCATATGGTAGTCAAACATTGTGCAATAATGAGTCAAACATTGTGCAATAATGAGGCATTTTTGGGCCTCATCATCCCCCCCAACTTGAACTGATGCATGCCCTCATGCATCTTAGTAGGCCATAGTAATATGCAGGTTTTATTCTTGTGAACAACATCCTTTGCTACCTGCTAACTGAGAAATTCCTCCTTGCTGCACTATATCAAGTATTTTGCAATTAAGCACATGTATGAATTTTTTCTATTTTTCTACAAGTTTTAGTGCTTCAAGGTACCTCTTAAAGGCTTGATATCATATGATTCATCTTGCAATAGTCTTATTGTGGAACCGTATTTGGCAGATGCACTACTACTGATGGAATTTTCTGTTCTTAACAACATTTCAGCTTGAATGCTTATTTTTGTTGTTTGCACCTTTTGAACAAAATTGATAAAATATTTGATTTGAAATGCTTGAGGGATGTACTTACTTGTGGTAGAGCCTTATAAACCTCAATATTTGATGTACCCTACTCTTTTTGCTATTCTGTAGCATTTCCAGCAATTTTGGTATAGTTTCTGCTCATTTCGAAGATATCCTGCTCATTTCGAAGATACTGCATTTCTCATTTCGAAGATGTCTGCTCATTTCGAAGAGACTGCATTTCTCATTCCGAAGATGTTTGTTCATTCAAGACTACATTTCTCATTCCAAAGATGTCTGTTCATTTCGAAGAGATTGCATTTCTCATTTCGAAGATCTTCAAAAAAATGCAGAAATGACCTCCTATGAAAAATTTAGCTACAGATTCTATTGTGGGTCCATCTCTAGAGTGTATAAGCCTTCCATAACATCAAAAATCCCTTCTTCATCCTTTTGTTTAGATGCTATTCTTTGTTTTGTATGTTGCTGTTTTATTCCAGTAGTACTAAAATAGAACCTTCGGGTGCATTTTGTTGATTATCCTCCTTCAATTTATCAGACAATTGTGAGATATAAACTTGCAGTTCTCCTTCTAAAATTTGCCCTACAAATTGAAATAGAATTGCTGCCATGTCTGTCCCAAAATCAGGTTTTTGCATAGTTTTGGAATTTCCATGCAATTAATGGCATAAGGGGGTGTTTCTTGACATCTTGAACATGTTCCTTTTTCAACTTGTCACTATTGTATGAATAGTTTATGCCAAATACCGACTATCATACACTAAATGCTAAATGTTTACTATGAATTATATGCAAGAAACACATACCTTACTGTCCTGAAAATTGGTCATGCACCTTACAAGCTGCTTTTGATGATTGTTAGCAGGCTATCTGAAAACATAAACAAACATAACACATGTGCAGTGTGAGATTTGTACAATGGTGGAACAATGATGGGTAGATCAACAAGGCAATGCATGCCGAAAAATCGGTTTTCATGCAAGCCAACTCAGTAGCGCCTCCAAGAAGGTTTTCACTACTGAATTATTCATTTTTTTATTTTTATTTTCATCATTTTTTTTCATTTTTTTTCATCTCTTTTTTTTCATTTTTTCATTTTTTTCATCAGAAGAGGCTGCCATTTCTGGTTTTCAACCAACTTCTGTCCTCTTTTTTTTTTCAAGTGCTTCAATCAGAGAGAACATCTCTCACTCTTATTTGGATAAGACCAATCCTTATTCTGCAAAAACATGTCAATTGTTGTATGAAAACACCATCTCTTTCTGTTGAAACCTGCAACATTGATGCAACCTTCCTTACTAGATGAGCGGTAAGAATCTTCTTACATCATCATTGCCTCCTTATTGCTGGAAATGAAGTATTGGCTCCATTGTTCCTCTTTCTTGCTGAAATTGATGCTTGTCCTCATGTATCCCCATTTTGTGGGACATGCCTTTGCTGCAATTTTTTTCTCTCTCTTTTTTTTTTTCAATTTTTCTTGTCTTGCTTGTACCCAAGAAGGAAGTTCACAAACAAGACTATTCTTTTTTTTTTTGCTTTTCTTGTATTTTTTTTCTTTTTTTCAAACTTTTTATCATCACTCTAAATCTGATATTGAAGAGAAATTCTCTTCCATTATGTGTACATCCAATGGAATCTCCTTCAAGAACTCCTCCTTAGTTAATGGTGCATGGTATACCCGAAGGCAATGTCCATTCACCACTAACATCCTCCATGAATTACCAATGGGAGAAAGAAGCACTGCTCCATATCTGAAAACTTCTTCAATCAAGTGTTGTCCATGCCTCCTAGTCTGCAAAATCTTGTCAATCTATTCTTGAAACAATTAAATACCAATTCCCAAAAGATGTTAAGTGCTTACATCAAGATAAAATCTTGATATACCCTTGTAATTCTATGTAAAGGGATTGAAATATTGTTTCAAAATAGCAACAATTTTGCTTTTTGTTTATAAGTCAGCCAGCTAATAATGTTCAAGTATTTTCTTGGCTGCACTTCAATTTGTTTCATTCCTAGGAGGACAAAATTTACCCCTTTGTAATTTCTTACTAAGGAGTTCAATGGAAGTAAATTTTCTATGTGCAGTTTTTCTAGTTTTTCTCCTTTATCCAAGGCTAATTTCTATGTGTTTGGACTAAAGGTTTTCTATGTATCTCCATTGATTTTTATCTCTTCAAGCTCAGGTAAGTTCTTGTTTGAGCACAGTTGGATGTTGTTGCAGTCAATAACATTTCCTGCAGGTTTTTTTTTTATACCAGATTCAACTACATAGACAGGGGTTGCCTATCCTGTATTATTCAAACTGATCATAGGTTGGGCTAAAAAATATTTTTGGTTTGCACAATAAGACAAGAAGTGTACAACTTTAGCAGATCAACTACTTGTCAGGTAGGATCACCTCTAATGAGATCAACTATTGTCTGTGTAGGCTAAGAATTGCTAGGTTGCGGTTTAGCGTGATAAAATCCTAACAATCTTTAAGTAATAATGGAAAACTCTAGGATCATCATTAAGTTGTAAACTCCTATTTTGATTGTGCAAAAGTTTTTGTGATTTTTTTTTTAATAGATTCAACTTACATAGACAGGGGTTGCCTGTCCAGGTTGGGCTGAAGGTGGTGGTTGCTTGTTTTCTAAATGGACTGAAATGCAACTATCAATAATTATTATTTATACCAGCTATTACATTCAGATTTAATGCTGAACTTCATAACTTAGCACAATAATAATTATTTGACTACTTTTACCCTCTAACAACACCATGTTCCCCGACAACGGTGCCAAAATGATGAGTGTCATTGAGTCTCATCATTTAATCTCAATGATTTATCAATCCGGGGTGGTGTCCAAGGCTGTCTACGATAGAAGGCTATGACAGAGTACAATTCAGGCATTCAGATTTCAAGCATTTATTGGTGAAGCAGATTTGGTTTAGCCTTTTGGTGTCACACTAAACCTAGTCTGAAGAATGGAAACTGAAATAAATTACAGGAATTGAAAACTAAATCTAAATTGCAGAATTTAACAATTAACTACAATTGCATGAATTGAAATCTAATCTACTTTTGCAGAATTGAAATAACAGAATTGAAATTGCTAAATTGAAATCTAATCTACTTTTGCAGAATTGAAATAACAGAATTGAAATTGCTAAATTGAAATCTAATCTACTTTTGTAGAATTGAAATCTATTCTAAAACACCTGTCAATGCCCTGCCACAAAAGGTCGTCAAGCTTCTGCTACAGGAATTGACAGCAAAATGAAATATGCTGAAAATGGAAAGTTGCTAAAATAGAAAGCAGGAAAAACATAAAGGAAAATGCTTAATATGATTTGTCAGCTGACATACACACAAATGTTGTACACAAACATAATAGGAAACATAAATCACACAATACAAAATAAAAACAAGAAAATGAAATCTGGCAAGCAATCTATTAATTCTGCTGCAACAAAATTATAGATTAAAACCTGCCATAAAATCCCTCCTTCTAGATCTGAAAGTGGGCCCATACTTCCTGATCTAGAAGGAGGTGAAAAGCACTCCTTAACTAATTAACACTCAGAACATAAAATGATAAAATACTGCACTTTTATTGATGACAAAACATGCTGAAAACTGTTACAAAAAATCACTGTACAGTCCTAATTGCTACTACTGAAAACTCTCCTCTATTCTAATTCCTAACTGGCTCAACCAAGGAGGGAGCTGTGTTATTTATATAAATATTTACAATATATCCCATGCTCAAATCAGCCTATGTGCTATTTTACAGTCATTTGCCAATAATTTTGGATCTGAAATAAATGCAAATCTGGACAGTTTGTGTTGCAACAGTAGTCATTGGCCCTTAGAAAGCATCTTCAGTGGTGGGAGTACGTGGGAGGAGTCCAGAAATATCTCACACATATTTCTCCACTTCATAATATTCCATTTCTATCTTTGCAAACAACTTCCTATTATGCTGCAGTTATTTCTGTGTTAATCCTAGAAGAGGATCAAAGTTGATCTTTTCCATAAATGGTGGCTTTGGACAGCAAGGACGGCAAAATCATATGGGAGATATTTTCCTTTACCTTTTCCAACCTTTATTTCCCTTTTTCCAGCTTCAAAAATCGGTCAATAAGTCAAAAAGCACATTCTGTTTTCATTTCAAAGATAAGTGGCTTCATTCCGAAGACAATGCAATTCTCATTCCGAAGATCGCTCATTCCGAAGATACTGCAATTCTCATTCTGAAGATACTGCAATTCTCATTCTGAAGATACTGCATTTCTCATTTCGAAGATGTCTGCTCATTCCGAAGACACTGTGTTTTCTCATTTCGAAGATATCTGTTCATTTCGAAGATACTTCGGAATGAACAAATGTGTACTTTTCAAGTGATTTCTTCTGCATCTCTCAGGTGGGTTATCTCCTAGGATCAGATTCCAATGGTCTTCATCTCTTTTCATATGTGAATTCCATGCCTTGCTGTTTATTTGTAGCTTGCTTGGAATTTACATGGTAAATTACTGCATTTTCCAGTTCTACTTGCACAGTTGTAAAATATTGGCATTTCTTGCAAATTCAAACAAATTAGAACATGGAAAAATTATTCAAGTATCAACATGAAGGAGTACATCAAGTTGCTACTGAATTTATACACTTCATTCACCAAGTAACCATGCTGAAATAGTGCAACATTGTTGCACAATTGTCCCTGCTCTGTTATACCCTATTGTTGCCTATTTAGATCATGTGGGAATGCTTCTAAATAGGTCAGATGTCTTCTGTAGTCCTTCTAAACTCATTCCATCCATATTCTCATGCTTTGCTTGACAACTTCAAGGTGTTCCTATAAAGTGACAGCTTGCTGATTTTTATATGGCTGTTTTTCTCAGATTTTCAGATTTATGACAGTCCTAAACTTTTGGCTTA
This sequence comes from Wollemia nobilis, assembly GCA_028583015.1. Taxonomy (NCBI): domain Eukaryota; kingdom Viridiplantae; phylum Streptophyta; class Pinopsida; order Araucariales; family Araucariaceae; genus Wollemia; species Wollemia nobilis. Next base: position 12,613,026 of record JAQPPZ010017052.1, read on the forward strand.
AATGTGGATTTGAAACAAGTTGAAGGGCAGGAAAACATTCAAAAACCATTGAGAAGTTAATGGATATCAGCATACCACATTTGGTTAATTGAAATGCATGTTATTACTTGCTACTTAATCACGCAAAATCAGTCATAAAATGCTGAAAATAGTCAAAAATAGAGATATAGTATTCCTAACATAAAATCATGCAAACACTTAACAAATAGTATATTCTAGTCAACTATTTGGCAATTAACTTATCATATGGTAGTCAAACATTGTGCAATAATGAGGCATTTTTGGGCCTCATCAGCAACCATTGAACATCAATTTGAACAAAGGATTGACTGTCGTAGCCCCTGGTTTTCAAGGCAAAACATCACAATTTATGGTCGTTGTCTTCGATAGTGGCCTGCAGTTATGATCGCCCTGAGAAACAGTGACTAGGATTTGAGGCACTATTTCCCAAGTTTTAGCATAGATTTCTTAGTTTTTCTATTTTATTAGATTAGATTAGCATATATTTATCTTTTTCATTGCATTTGTACATTTATTTCCATGTTATTTATGTGTTTTTGCCTATCTTTGCTTCATTATGCTTTTATTATGATTTTATGTCATTTCTTACAGATCTTCAAAGAATGCCTCATCATGAGAGGCCACATATGCTACCGATCATCCTCTGTTGTTTCTTGTATGCAGATAACAGGTTCTTGGACCAAGTCAAAGCATTTTAGGCATCAGATCCCTCCAAAAAGGCAAAGGAGAAGGCATTTGTAAGCCCTTGAGAAAACTCGTGTACAAATCTGAGAGGTCTACGAAGTGCACCATCCCCTTTTAGGGGCCCATTTCTACTTGTAATCATTGTATCAAATGTTTGGTATCCCTAAGAGGGACCTATCTGTAACTAGATTGCACCATGAATTAATAAAAGAGATCTTGTTTTTTTGTTAATTCCTTGTCTTTATGCTTTCATGGTTTCACGCTTGATGTTATGCTACAAGTAGATTAGGTGCATTGCTTCCTGGGATCGTACAATATCTATGAGGAAGAAAGAGCATAAAGATTCACATATCATCATCATCCATTGTGATAATCCCAAAATCTTGTTCTAAATCAATTTGTGTATGCGAAAATATCCTGCATAGTACATCCAAATTATTTTATTTGTAATGCATTGTATCAAGACTGGTAGCAATACCTCAAAGGAAATATTATTTGTAAACTTATTGGAAAATAATAAGACATTATTAATATAAAGGGCACCATCCATCATTTTATTTTATTTTGTTCTTTATCTTTATGGTTGCATCTTGATTTGCTACATTTTGATCTTGTATTTCATTTCATGGATGTATGATATTTTTCAGCATTTTTAGTGGTGATCACGGTCGGACTTAGTCCACATATTGCATTCACATTGCTAATTACTATTTTTTTGTGTTTGTGAGTTGTAGGTATGACCATCCCTTATCGATATGGCTAGCAGGTATGACCATCCCTTACCGATATGGCCAATAGGTGCAACCATCCCTTATAGAGATGACCTCATATCAAAAAGTAGAAACACCAAAAAATAGTATCTACATCAGACATAGGCTATCACAGTAAGTCATTATGTATTTCCTTTTCTATTCTCAATAAAGAAAAGTAAAATTTTCATGTGTAAGTGAAGGAATTTTAGAATATTTTGAGTTTTTAAAACTCTCTATTTGTGACCATCCCTAGGTCATATGACCTCTGTTTGTGGCTATTTTTTCCCATACAATCCCTATTTTTGGCCAATTTTGTGTTATATGACCTCTGTCTATAGCCATTCGTATGCAAGATTATCTCTATTTAAATATTGTTAGGGTTTGTGAAGAACATAGGCTTATACTAAGAGGGGGGGGTGAACAGTATAAGACCAAATTTTACTTTTCTTTCCCAAATAATATTATCAATGACAATATCAATAGCAGTAATAAAATTAATGCACAAATCATCATACACAAGATAGACATAAATTTAACATGGTTCACCCAATGTAGGCTACTCCACGAAGAAAATATTTCTTCTAAATTTTCTCAATAAATCTATTGTGAATCAATTCCCTATTACAATGTTTATGGACCTCTGTCCAAAATTTACACCAATACCCTATGCTCTAATTTGTGGATCTCTCTCCACAGGATAAATCTACCCCCTTGCTTTTGTTCATGGATATCTCTCCACAAGAGAACTCTATCCCCTTGCTCTAGTTCATGGAACTTGATCTAGGAGAACTCTATCTCCTCAACTAGTTCGTGGATCTCTCTCCATAGAAGAACTCTATCTCCCCATATGGTTCATGGATCTCACTCCACAAAAGAACTATTTCCCCTTGTTTTGGTTCATGGATATCTATCCACAGGAGAACTCTGTCCCCTCTACTTTGGTTGGTAAAGTTATAGAAGACTTATGCCTCCACTGCTTTGGCTTGTGGATATTTCTCCATTAGATACCTTTGTCCCCACTGCTCTAGCTAATGGACCTCTATCCAATAGATACCTTTGTCCTCTCTGCTCTGTCACCTCCAAAGCCTACTCTCAACTCTATCTCAAATATACACTAAACTCTGTCCCAAGTCTAGCATAAATTTGCTCAAAAATCTAAACCAAACTCTATCCTAAGTATAGCACAAATATGCTCTAATTCTACTCACAAATCTGCTCCAAACTCTATCTCAAATCTGCCCCAAGTCTTAACACAAAGCTTAAACAAATCAATAATCAACCTGCTCTCAATTCTATTTCAAATCTACCCCAAGTCTTAACACAAAACTTGAAAAAATCAACAATCAAACCTACTTTCAATTCAATTTCAAGTCTTCACAAGACTTGCTTAAATCTACCTTCAAGCCTTCTCAAAAGACTTGCTCAAATCTGTCCTCAAGCATTCTCAAAGACTTGCTCAAAAATGTCCTCAAGCCTTATCAAAGACTTGCTCAAATATGTCCTCAAGCCTTCTAAAATACTTGCTCAACTATCCAAAAATTACATACAAACACACCTTAAATCACTTTCAAAAATCTTTCTTTACACAAACAAATTCTACTTACAGTTCGTTTAACCTCTGGAACATATAGAGAATGATATTCTCTATCAAAAACTCAATATGTTTCACACTCACAAATCTTGTACTCAATCAACCAATCTATTTCTCTTACAAAATACCTTTCAAATCAAATCAAAATAGTGTATAACTTGTTTCAAAAAACTGATCTATATTTCTTACAAATTTTCTCTTAAAGATCAATCACACTAATGCATAATTTCCCTTTACAAAATTGATCTCAATCACTTTCATAATTGCAATTAATATCTCTCAAACCAATGTTCAAAATATTTTACAAAGATGCACTAACTTGTTTCAACCCTAGCATAGGTGCTTCCACTTTATTTCAACAAAGATGCATAATGTAGGTCTCAAAACCTAACTCAAATATTTTCAACAATGCTTATCAAACAACCCTTTTATCTCCACCTTATGTTCTAGAAAACCTTGCTCAAAAACACACCTCAAAGAAGGAAAAATATGCCCATACCTCTTATTTGTTTTGTGAAGAACATGTGCTTATACTGAGAGGGGGGTGAACAATATAAGATAAAACTTTTTGCCTTTTAATCCATATGATAATATTAGCAATATCAAAGTAGTAAATATTACACAAAGTATCACACACATGAGAGACATGATTTAACATGGTTCACCCAATGTGGGCTTCTCCACAGAGAAAATATTCCTTATAAATTTTTTCTCAAATAAATTCTCTTGGGAATCCTATCCCTATTACAATGCTTATGGGCCTCTGTCCAAAGAAGACACCAAATCCCTAATCAATTTTATGGAACTGTTGTGGGTGATCCACAACACACCCCAAAATTGGGGACCCACCTTTTTGCAGGCTTGCAGAGAAGAATCTCGGTGACCCAGATGCTAAAATTGAAGAAAAGAGAAAAAATGCCTAAGTGTTGAAAGGTGTCGCGAAATCGCGACTTGTCACGCCATCGCTGCTGGAAGCAGGAAAGTTGTCGCGAAATCGCGACATGTGGCTGAGAAGAAAGGAAAAGTTGTCGCGAAATCGTGACATGTCGCTGAGAAGAAAAGAAATGGTGTCGCGAAATCGCGACATGCCGTTGGAAAAAAATGAAAATGGTCGCGATTTCGCGACGTGTTTTGGCAAAGCGTACGGAAGATGAAAAGTGTCACGATTTCACGACGTGTTTTGGCAAAGCGTACGGATGATGAAAATGGTCACGATATCGCGACGTGTTTTGGCAAACTGTACGGATGATGAAAATGGTCGCGATATCGCGACAGGTTTTGCCAAAGGTTCGAAACGTAAAAGCGGTAGCGATTTCGCGACGTGTTTCGAAAAGCGTACGAAAAGAGAAAGCGGTAGCGATATCGCGACAGTTTGTCGAAAGAAGGCAAGAAAGTGATAATGGTCGCGATGTCGCGACGTAAAGTTGCCAAGGAAGCCCGACGGAGAAATGGTAGCGATTTCGCTACAGCTTGGTGAAAAGGAAGCCCGACGGAGAAATGGTAGCGATTTCGCTACAGCTTGGTGAAAAGGAAGCCCGATGGAGAAATGGTAGCGATATCGCTACAGTTTGAGGAAAGAAGGTTCAAAAGCAAAAACGGTCGCGATATCGCGACAAGATGCTGCCGGAGACGTACGGCCGGGAAGAGCGTCGCGATATCGCGACATGTCGCGTTTTCGTGGCCAAGAAGGTGAACAGGCGGCATGCAGTTTTTGTCGGGTTTTTTGTAGAGTGGCGTTACAGAAGGCGCAGAGGACGTGTGACACGTGGCATGCAAGTGTCGAGGTCTACAGAAGCATTACATGCAGCGAAGGATTTTAGGCGTTTTGGCGTTAAACATGGAATAAAGACAAGGAAAAGGTGGGAATTTGAAGGGTCACATGCAGGAAGATGAAACAAATCGACACGGGGAGAATCGAAGAGCCGTTTCTATTAGTATAAAGCCAGAAGTGTAGATTGAAGGAAGGGTTGGAAATTGCCGATTGTAGAGTTGCAGAGACAAGAGCTTCGTGCTATTCTGGGCCTGCACTTGGGCAATTTCCTTCTTTTTTGTTCTGGAATATTTTTGCCTGGAACATTCTTTGAATGTAATTGACATATCATTTAATATAAAATACAGAGTATTGGCATCTCATTGATGAGAAAGAAGGAGTCATTTTATGCATGCATGATTTAATGTTTTATCTTTCATTCCAGGCTTCTGAGGCTTTTAGGTGAAGTTTAATGCAAGTGTGCTTGGTTGCTTCATACGAATGCCTAGGTCTGGAATTACAGTAGAAACCCTAGAAACCAGCACCTAATTTATTTGGATTGTGCGAGTTTGCAGGTTCATTAGATTAGGTTGTATGCATAAAACCTCATTATCTTCGGTTTCATCGAATTGATGGCAGCATTCTGACTGTAATTTAGTTTCTTTTTCATTTACCTTTTTGTTCAAACCCTTGCTTTATTTTCTGCAATTTAATTATTGTATCCAAATAAATAACCGAAAATCCATCAGAATCCAAGATTAAAGTACAATTATTCAATTTGAGTCCACTGTAATTTCAGATTAGATAAACCCCAGTGCCCCTTGTTAACATCCACTTGCAAACCCTAAGATATTCCTGGCATTTCATTTGAACAACATTATTTAAGCATAACAGGAACCTTGGAGAAAGTTCTTTTCTTTGCAAGCAGAGGATTTTTGGACTCAGATCCTACCGGAGAGTGTGCTTTCACAATTGGGTGAAAACACGGCTCAACAGATTGGCGCTAGAAGGAGGGCCGAATTGGTTTATCTATTTTGATTTTCATATCTGAGTATTTTGTTTTTGATTTAATTCTGAAATTATTTACGGCTAAACTGCAACATCAGTTTTTTGTTTTTGTTGCGGGTTTTCTTCGAAATAGCCGAGGGTTTCTTCGAGCGAGTCTGGACCCACCACGCCATATTGCGACCAGGTCTCAAACAACCGGAGAAACCATTTTTCACAACCTTATTGGTACTCCCAAGGGTAAAGCCAAGCAAGTCGTAAGCACACCAGTCGCAAAAGACCTATTTTATCCGAGGAACGTCGAGTGGACCTACGCCAGTAATATCCTTTGCTCCTAGTGTGCCTATAGTTAGTAATATTTCTCTTGCTATTGTAGGTCTGTCTACATCAATTCTGAGTCAAATGGCTCAAGCTCCAGCAGCTCCTTGGTATGGAGCTAACAATACTCCTTTGAATATTGTTGGGGATATCCATGAAATCCCCAAGAACATTGAAATATTTCTGCCTAAATACAAGCCAGATGGCCTAAGAACAACAGAAGAACATATCCAAGCCTATAGGGATGTTTTAATTAGGCTGCAAGTTCAGCATGAAGATGTAGCTTGTAGACTTTTTCCCATGAGTTTGGATCCAATAGCATATGAATGGTATATATGCTTGCCAACTGGTTCAATCACCTCTTGGACACAAATGGAAAATGCCTTTGTCAATCAATTTAGGTCACCCTTAGATCCCGCAACTATTTACAATCGGTTTATTACATGCAAACGGGGCCAAGGGGAACCAATCCGAATGTTTAATCCAGAGATTCCAAAAGAACTATAATAGAGCAATTAGACATTTTGCTATCGATCCCGCAGTGGCTTTGAAGATATATTTTGGGGCATTGGACCCCATGACAGCCATGTTTGCAAGGCGTAATCCTCAGGTCACCATGCTGGCTTTGGCCTATAATGAAGCCATGACTATTGAGCAGCAGTTGACACCGCAAGGCTACGGGTTTACCCAGATGCCTATGATGGGACAGTGTGCTCCATATGGTCAAGCTACCCAGGCAAATCAACTCATGGCACCACAAATGCCAAGTATGAATGCCTTCCCATATCAGTAGCCGTATCCACCAGCACCCGCATATGCACCCATTCCAATCCAACCAATCACATCCATTCCACCTGTTCCTGCATTTTTGCAGAACAGTCAATCAACTACGCAGGAAACTAGTCAAGTCAATCCTCAAGCCATAGTTCCTGTTCCGAATCCAATCCCGATTCAAGGTATTAATCCATATGGGAATCAAATTCCTCAGAACCCGACCCAAATGTGGAATCAAGACCCCATTAATTATGCGAATCCAATAGGGGTTAACAACAATATGATTCCATCGAAGGATGTTTTTTCGGAAGTCGAAGAGCTCAAGAAGCTAGTGCATAAACTAAGCAATGACAGGGTTCAACAGCAGAAGTATGACTCCCATGCCCCTCATCCAAACCAGAATTTCAACAATAGAGGGAGGCACTGGAACACCAAGCCAAACAATGGGGGAGTTCCTGCTCCCATTGCTAATCAATTAGATGCTTTTGTAGGCCCTAGCCAATCTAATTCTCTTTTGAATCTTTCAGATTTGGCATGGGAAAGGGGGTGCAGGTTACATAACACAAAGGAACACAATGAGAGGAATTGTCCTGAGATTGCTAGATACACTCATTGTCTTCAGGCACAAGTTGATGATTTGGAACTAGTATCAAATGAGGATCCATCGTATCATCAAGATGAAAATATTATGGTGATGGAAACAGTATATCACCAAGAGGGTGAAAGCGAGGAGGAAGAAGACGAAGTTTTGGAATAGGAGGTGCAAGCTTTTCGAGATTTCAGAAAGGGGACTCATGGGTACCATTTGAGGAGTAAATCTAAAGCCCCTAAAACCTCATCAACACCTCCAAACAATTCTATTCTTCCTCCAGATACAAAGGCAAGTAACAACCCTCCCCCTCCACTCGGAAGAGAAATGTCCAATGACGTCCAGAAGACAGTCAAATTCGAAAAACCAAATTACGATGTGGTGGAGGATATGAAGAAGTCCAAATCTAGCCTTTCATTCTTGGACGCGGCTAAATTGCCTGGTCAAAAGGAGGCGTTGATAAGAGCTTTGAACTCACCTGATCCGATGTGGAAGGAAAAAAGAGCTGAATCCCATCTGATTTTGCGAAAGGAGAGAAGGGATGTCCCGCCATTCTTATTGACTATGAGAATTGCGGGTAAGAACTTACATAAGCTGTTTGGTGGACACGGGAGCCACGAGCAACCTCATGCCTACGGAGATATGCAAAATGCTAGGTCTGCAACCTGTTTCATCCAAATGTACGAGTCCTACAAGCTGGACGAGATCAGAAGTAAATGTAGTGGGGACTTTATATGATGTCAAGATTCAATTGAATTCTGAACCCAGGGTTCAGCAGGTTGTGGACATTTTGGTGGTTAATATCCCGAGTAGGTATGGAATGCTACTTGCTAGGGATTGGATGAAAACGCTGAATGGCTATTTTGCAACAGACTGCTCGCATATGTGGCTACCATGGAAGGGAATTGCAAATCAAATAAGAGTGGAAAACGAACCGAGGCTTAAAGAGATTATAACAGATTTTAACAAGCCGAATGAAGTTCAGTTTTACGAGCCAGACTTAGGGGTCTATGCGCTTGATGTTGAGGAAGCTACTGAAGAGTTTAAAGAAGAAGTATGTCATGGTCATTCGTCTGAAGAAAATGATTACACGTGGTTGCTCAAGTTCGATGGATCAAAGTCTAGACAGGGAGCAGGAGCTGGAGTCGAGCTCATCGGTCCAGGAGGTAAACCATTGCTAGCTGCCTACAGACTGCAATTTCCTTGCACAAACAATGTGGCAGAGTACGAAGCATTGATCTATGGTTTACGTCTAGCATTGAGCAAACATGTTAAATGCTTGAAGGTTTTGGGAGATTATGAGTTGGTTGTCAAGCAAATCAAAGGACGGTATACATGCCGCGACAAAATACTGAGCCTTTATAGAACTAGGGTTATGGATCTCATGGAGGAGTTTGATGCATTCAACATAGCCCTTATTTCTAGGAGAGGAAATCGAATAGCAGACTCTCTTGCAGTCATCGCGGGCATGTTAAACCCGGTGGATATAAAAAGATGTAAAAAGTTTTCCATTGAGCTGGTTCCTTGTCCATCAATACCGATAATGTAAAGAATTTCCAGGTTTTTGAAAGTGACAGGCACATCTTCAAGTTTGTCACAAACTCGGGTATTTTTGAAAACCGGGTGATTGATGAGGAACAAAGGTGGCAGGATGAAACAGAAGAAAGTGAAACTGCGTATCAATCCAACAAAATTCCTAAAGACGTGGTTTCATTAGAAAAGATGTTCGACATGGAATGCAAGAACAAGAAGAGAAAAAGAGTCCCACTCCCCAAAGATGCATGCGATTCAATTAATCTAGGGAGTGCGGACAATCCAAAGGAGGTGTACATAGCAAAGGCATGTACAGAGGAAGAAAGGAGCAACATAATACTGGCATTTAAGCATTACATAGATTGTATTGCTTGGAACTACAATGAGCTGAAGACTTACAACCAGAACATTATCACACATACCATTCCTTTGAAGCCAGACTCCAAGCCTTTTAGGCAAAGACAACGAGTTGTTAACCCGCTATTGGAGCCTTTGATCGAAAAGGAGGTTAAAATATTATTGGAAGCGAAAATCATTTTTCCTGTTAGGCACTCAACCTGGGTGGCCAACCTCGTTCCAGTAAGGAAAAAGAGTGGAGAGATTAGGCTGTGCATAGATTTTTGAAATCTTAATAAAGCCTCTCAAAAAGACAATTATCCATTGCCATCAATTGATGAAATTTTGCAAATGGTAAATGGATCTGAAATGATGTCCTTTCTCGATGGATATTCTGGGTACAACCAAGTTCTTATACATCCAGATGACAGGATGAAAACAGCCTTCACTACCAAGTGGGGGACATTTGCATATAAGAGAATGTCGTTCGGACTGTTAAATGCTGGTGCAACTTTTCAACGCGCCATGGATTACGCATTCAAAGGGCTAATAGGCAAATGCATCATCGTGTATGTGGATGATATCCCAATTTTCTCGAAGAAGAGAGAGGATCATGTTAAAGATTTGAAGAAGGTGCTTCAAAGATGCAGAGAACATGGAATTTCCTTAAATCCCAAAAAGTGCATTTTCGGAGTAACAGAAGGGAAATTGTTGGGTCACATCATTTCAAAAGAGGGCATATCCATCGACCCAGAAAGGATACAAGCTATCCAAAACCTACCTCTCCCGAGCAGTAAGAAAGAACTGAGATCTTTCTTTGGGCAAGTCAATTTTGTGAGGAAATTTATCTCTAGCTTTGCTGAGATAGCCAAACCTCTGAACCAAATGCTCAAGAAAGATGTGGATGTAAAATGGAACGAGGAAAGTAGAGTGGCTTTCCAGAATATCAAAGATGCCATTTCCAGAGCCCCTGTCCTTATAAGCCCAGACTACTCCAAGCCTTTTTATATTTATGCTTTTGCATCAGAACACTCCTTTGCGAGTGTCTTAACCCAAAAAGGTGAGGATAGTGCCGAAAAACCCATTGCATTTTTAAGTGCCCCCTGAAAGACGCTCAATTAAGGTATTCGATCCTTGATAAGCAAATGTACGCACTTTTTAAAACTGTGAAAAAATTTAGGCACTACATCGTGCACAGCAGAATTATCGCCATCGTGCCCGATTCTGCTGTCAAGACCATGTTTTTACAGAATGAACTAGGTGAGAAGAGAGGAAAGTGGATTTCAACCATCCAAGAATTTGATCTCGAAATCCAATCAATGAAACTAGTTCGAGGACAGGGATCGGCGAAGGCGATCGTAGAAAATAATCCGCAAATAACGAGTCAATGCTCAAATACAGAATACATGGCTAAGGACGACTGGTATGTTGATATTGTGCAATTTTTATTGATAGGTAAGTGTCCTTCTAATCTGAATTCAACACAGAGAAGAGCCTTAAGGCTTAAATCTATCAATTATCCGATAAAATCTGGTGTGCTTTACAGGAAGAATCATGAAGGTATCTACCTGAGGTGCTTGAGCAAAGAAGAAGCTGCCGGGGTGTTGCAAGAATTTCACGGGAAACATGGAGCTGGTCATGGTGCAGCCAATGCTACAACACATCAAATCCCGAGAGCGAGGATACTACGGCCACATATTTTCAAGGATGCGCATACCCATGTACGATCTTGTCACATCTGTCAAGTGGCTGCAAATAGAGAGAGAAATGCAGCCATGCCGTTGCAGCCTGTAGTCGAAATGAGACCGTTTGCACAGTGGGGATTAGATTTCATCGGGGTTATTAACCCAAATTCTTTTGATTCTCATAAATTCATTTTGACAGCTACGGACTACTGTACAAGGTGGACAGAAGCGATTCCTACTAAACATGCCACCACCGATGTTGTGATTAAATTTCTTGAGGATCAAATTATAACAAGATTTGGAATGCCCGACTCTATTGTCAGTGACAATGGTAAAGCTTTTATTTCTACACAATTTGCAGATTGGGCATATGATAACAAAGTGAGTTTAAAGTTTGCATCCAATTACTATCCTCAAGGAAATGGGTTGGCCGAGTCTTCAAATAAGAATTTATTGAATACTATTAAGAAGTTGCTGGAAAAGAACCCGCGGGACTGGCACAGCCAACTAAAGTTTGCCCTTTGGGCAGATAGGACCAGAGTGAAAGAGTCCATAGGGAATACTCCCTATCATTTGGTCTATGGGCAAGACCCGATATTTCCAGCAAATTTGAAGTTGCAGACCTTACATTTCATACAAGAGTACTTGGGGACGAGATGATCAAGTTGAAGCCGAGGTTGAGCCGGTTGTTGCACCTTGATGAAAAGAGAGAAGAGGCCATGAATCACATGAATAAACACCGAGCGAGTTATCAAGAGATGGTTTGACAGAAGGGCCAAAGTTAAATCATTCAGAATTTCAGATTTGGTATTACTATGGGACAAAAGACATGAGGAAAAAGGGAATCACCAAAAGTTTGATTGTCTTTGGTTGGGCCCATATCAGATTTCAGAGATTCTTGGGAAGAATACCTTCAGGCTAAAAACATTAGAAGGGGAAGATTTCATGCTACCGGTTAATGGGCAGATTTTAAAGCATTATTTTAGCCCTTAGGTTTTGAGACTTTGATATTATTCTTTTGATCTTGGTGGGGGATTTTCAGATTTTGTTTTTTATTGTTTAGGATTGTTAGTCTAGCTAGGATTTTAGTTATGGATTTGATTTCAATTGACATGTGTGTTAATTTTGAAAAAATGAAAAAAAATAAATAAAAAATAAAAATAAATAAATAAATAATAAAGAATAAAAAATTGAGATGTCAACTTATGCTTAAGGTTAGGAGAATATGAAATATTGGAATTATCTTGTAAAAGCTCCACAAGTAACACAAGCAGTTTAATAATATTGTTTGATTTTGGGATGCATGAAAGAATCAGTTTTGTATGACAATTCATTCCATTTGTAATTCAAGAAATAATGCATTCATGTTCCATCTCACCTTACATACATCTCATCTTAGTTACATATGCATCTTAGGTACAAGCCATTAAAGTATGTCAAATCCTCTTTGGGTTGTGTTATACATATATGTAAGTAGCTCCTAAGGTTGGAAGCTGAGTCTTGAGATATCTAGAACCAAGCACGTCTCATACATTAAAAAGGATCTTGAGCAAAATGATCAAAACCTAACTTGGAGGAAAAGGTTGGGCGAAAGAAGTATTTCATGTCTATCCTATTTATGCAACATGATCCTTAAAACAGTGGTTTTGACCACTTCCATAGAGCTTAAAGCCTAAAATCGAGTAGTAAGGATAGGGTTAAATCCTCATCAAACTTAGGTTGAGGATCCAATTCCCCAAAGCTTTGATTTGACCCACATGGAGTAGTAAGGATAGGGCATAAATTCTCATCTCGGTTGGTTGAGAATCTGATTCCCCAAAGCTCTTATGTCTCATTTCATAGTAAATCTTGGATTGTAAGGTTTGTACTATTTGTCCTCTGCAAAGGATGGGTAGTCATCCCCAAGGTCTAAGCAACAAAATTAATATTTCTCATCTAAAGTTTGGATTGTAAGGATCGTACTACATGTCCCTAGCCAGGATGGGTAGTCATCCTCAAGGTCCAAGAAGTAAAAAAATATAAATAAATATATAATAAATAAATTTTTCCCATCTCATCCTTATTTTGGATTGTAAGGATCGTACTACTTGTCCTCTGCAAGGGATGGGTAGTCATCCCCAAGGTCCAAAGAAATGGAGATAAGTTTTGGATTGTGGGGTTAGATATGCCCATGCATGGCATCATGTCTTGCCTAAAAAACAAGACCACCGATTGTCTAGAGGGTTAGACTAGCATGACCATTTCTTCCATAAGCTGGTTTAATTATTTTGCTTAAAGTGAGGTAATGAACTCTAAATCAGAATAGTAAGGATAAGGTTAAACTCTCATCTCGGTTGGTTGGGAGTCTGATTCCCCAAAGTTCGGATTTCACATTCACTTGCACATGGGTTCTAGATAATAGGGACTCATAACCAACTTTGGGATACAATAAGGTAATGAATTAGTGGATCCTAAGAGGGTTTGGCAATCTTGAATGCTTGTACATAGTAATAGAAGAAGGACCATGCCTTTTATGGAAGCAAATCTCCTTGCACATTCATTAGGGTACACAAATCAGTCACCATCCCATATATGCATTCATGCAAAACTGATAATGGAATGTTGATCAATTTCAAACGATAGGGAATGAAAGCACATTGCACATACTGAGCTAATACTTGATGATTCTGATGATTCATGTACTTCTGATCTTTGGGCATTTGTTATTTTGCTTATGTGCTAACGTATATTTGCGAGTTTGTGATATGTTTCAGGTTGGGTTCTTACTAAAATGCTCAAGAGCATTTGACAGCAGAGTCACCATTTGTTGTGGGTGATCCACAACACACCCCAAAATTGGGGACCCACCTTTTTGCAGGCTTGCAGAGAAGAATCTCGGTGACCCAGATGCTAAAATTGAAGAAAAGAGAAAAAATGCCTAAGTGTTGAAAGGTGTCGCGAAATCGCGACTTGTCGCGCCATCGCTGCTGGAAGCAGGAAAGTTGTCGCGAAATCGTGACATGTGGCTGAGAAGAAAGGAAAAGTTGTCACGAAATCGTGACATGTCGCTGAGAAGAAAAGAAATGGTGTCGCGAAATCGTGACATGCCGTTGGAAAAAAATGAAAATGGTCACGATTTCGCGACGTGTTTTGCCGAAGCGTACGGATGATGAAAAGTGTCACGATTTCGCGACGTGTTTTGGCAAACTGTACGGAAGATGAAAAGTGTCACGATTTCGCGACGTGTTTTGGCAAAGCGTACGGATGATGAAAATGGTCACGATATCGCGACAGGTTTTGCCAAAGGTTCGGAACGTAAAAGCGGTAGCGATTTCGCGACGTGTTTCGGGAAAGCGTACGGAAAGAGAAAGCGGTAGCGATATCGCGACAGTTTGTCGAAAGAAGGCAAGAAAGTGATAATGGTCGCGATGTCGCGACGTAAAGTTGCCAAGGAAGCCCGACGGAGAAATGGTAGCGATTTCGCTACAGCTTGGTGAAAAGGAAGCCCGACGGAGAAATGGTAGCGATTTCGCTACAGCTTGGTGAAAAGGAAGCCCGATGGAGAAATGGTAGCGATATCGCTACAGTTTGAGGAAAGAAGGTTCAAAAGCAAAAACGGTCGCGATATCGCGACAAGATGCTGTCGAAGACGTACGGTCGGGAAGAGCGTCGCGATATCGCGACATGTCGCGATTTCGTGACATGTCGCGTTTTCGTGGCCAAGAAGGTGAACAGGCGGCATGCAGTTTTTGTCGAGTTTTTTGCAGAGTGGCGTTACAGAAGGCACAGAGGACGTGTGACACGTGGCATGCAGGTGTCAGGTCTACAGAAGCGTTACATGCGGCGAAGGATTTTAGGCGTTTTGGCATTAAACATGGAATAAAGACAAGGAAAAGGTGGGAATTTGAAGGGTCACATGCAGGAAGATGAAACAAATCGACACAGGGAGAATCGAAGAGCCGTTTCTATTAGTATAAAGCCAGAAGTGTAGATTGAAGGAAGGGTTGGAAATTGCCGATTGCAGAGTTGCAGAGACAAGAGCTTCGTGCTATTCTGGGCCTGCACTTGGGCAATTTCCTTCTTTTTTGTTCTGGAATATTTTTGCCTGGAACATTCTTTGAATGTAATTGACATATCATTTAATATAAAATACAGAGTATTGGCATCTCATTGATGAGAAAGAAGGAGTCATTTTATGCATGCATGATTTAATGTTTTATCTTTCATTCCGGGCTTCTGAGGCTTTTAGGTGAAGTTTAATGCAAGTGTGCTTGGTTGCTTCATACGAATGCCTAGGTCTGGAATTACAGTAGAAACCCTAGAAACCAACACCTAATTTATTTGGATTGTGCGAGTTTGCAGGTTCATTAGATTAGGTTGTATGCATAAAACCTCATTATCTTCGGTTTCATCGAATTGATGGCAGCATTCTGACTGTAATTTAGTTTCTTTTTCATTTACCTTTTTGTTCAAACCCTTGCTTTATTTTTTGCAATTTAATTACTGTATCCAAATAAATAACCGAAAATCCATCAGAATCCAAGATTAAAGTACAATTATTCAATTTGAGTCCACTGTAATTTTAGATTAGATAAACCCCAGTGCCCCTTGTTAACATCCACTTGCAAACCCTAAGATATTCCTGGCATTTCATTTGAACAACATTATTTAAGCATAACAGGAACCTTGGAGAAAGTTCTTTTCTTTGCAAGCAGAGGATTTTTGGACTCAGATCCTACCGGAGAGTGTGCTTTCACAACTGGGTGAAAACACGGCTCAACAGGAACTCTATCCACAAGAAAATTCCTTCTCCTCTACTCTGGCTAGTGATCCTTTAGAAGACTACTACCTCCACTTCACTGGCTTATGGATCTCTTTCTATTGAATACCTCTATCCTTTCTTCCCTGGCTAATGGATCTCTATCCACTGGAGACTACTATCCTTTACTCTATCACCTCCAAAGTTTACTCTTACTCTACTATATTCCCTGTTTTAGATTTGTACTGAACATTGTCCTTTGGTTTAGCATAAATCTGCTCAATCTCTGTTTTTGGTCTGGCACAAACTTGTCCTCAATTTTGCACCAAAAAACTCTGCTAGATCTGCCCCAAACCTTAACTCAAGGTTTGAAAAAATCGATCAATCAACTCTGCTGTCAAGTCTTCTCAAAGACTTGTCTCAAATATGACTTGTAAGCTTCCACAAAATCTCACACCAATCTGTCCATAAGTCCTCTCTAGAACTTGTCCAATCTGCTCAACAAGTCTTCACTAAGACTTACCTCAAATCTATATTGTAAGCTTCCACAAAAGCTTACTCCACTCAACCAATCACTCAATGAAAGTTTAGTCAACAATGCTTATCAAAAAATCTCACATAACAATGATACTCATGATCTTGCACAAACCCTAATCATGCACATGAAGTCTCACTCAATATTTTCAACAATGCTTATCAAACAAGGTTTCTATCATAAACCTTTATTCCAGAAAAAAACTTTAACAATAAAACTCAACAATACTTATCAAACAACCCTTTTTCTCCAACTTAGCATTCACAACATCCAACAATCACTCACAAGGAATATGCTCCCATACCATTTGTTTGATGAAGAGTAGACCTCAAAACATGTCTCAATCACACTCAATATCTTTGACAATCTCAATGGTTAGATGTCACAAATTTATCCTTATTAATTTTCTTCAATAAGATGCTCAAATAATTATGAAAATAACTCTTTTATTTTTCTCAATGACCATGCATTAACTCACACAAGTTCTCTTAGAAAATTCCCTTCAAAAAGTTATAAAAATAACATCACCCTTTTACACCTTATTACTCCAATGCCCTCAACCTAACATTCAACATATTAAAAAGCATATTATAAAATAATATTCCTTTTCTACACCTTATAAATACAATATCTAACTTCAAAAATAACAACCCAACAAAACCTTACAATTCTTTATTTCTCCAATACCACATAACCTTTTAAATTTTTATAATAAAAATTAAGCCCTCATACCTTGAAAAAGTAATTATCTCCTTCTTCACTTGCAAATGTGCTCACATGAACAACCTGTCCTCTCTACCTAGAAAAATGGTGATCACGAGATTTGAACCCGCGACTCTCTTCCTACTAGCACCTTAACGCTAGCCTAGCGACTAGCTGGGCTAGCCACCCACTTGGAAATAATATTTTCCACACTTTATCTTATACCTTTTATCCACTAAAAACGTGTTTCACTTTGTCTTACTCTCCAAAAAGCATCTGCATGATTCGAACACGAGATCTTCCTTTCACCAACGCTTTAGCACTAGCCTCACAACTAGTTGGGCTAGCCACCCACGTGGAAAGTCTTCCATCGCTACTTTTACTTATTCCCTTCCTTCACCAATCAAAAAAAATAGTTAGCACTCTTCTCTACTCCTTCAGAAATTGAATCGATTATGCTATCACTTGGGCATAGAACATAAATGAAATTTTTGGTCCTCTTAAATATGCATTTCCAAAATGTTTCACACGTCGGTGGGTAGGAGCTTGAAGCTTTGAAAAAGCTTATTATTATTTTTATAAAGTTTAAACTTAAAATTTTAGTTAGGATATTTAAATATTTAAATTTAAATTATTTAAATCTTTAATTTAAATATTAAATAATTTAAATCCTTAACTTCTGGAGCCCATAGCACAAATTTTAAACCAAACAATTTGGCTTATAATATAAAATATTATAACCATTTATTTTTGTCAAATTCCTTGCACCATTATGAACTTTACCTTTCGCCAAGTACTTGACATCAATGACAACATAATTACTCAAAATTTTTAACAATCTCCCCCTTTGTCATTGATGGCAATCTATTTTTATTTTACCATTTTCTTTATCTTTTTTTGTTCTACTCCCCCTGAGAAACTGCTCCCCGTAACTGAATGTTTTTCTCCTAACTCCAATCTCTCCCCCTTTGTCATCAATGGCAAAAGGTCACCTTTGGGGCTCAGGTATAAGAATGAATTCTTAGCTCAGCCCCTCCCCCACCTCCTCTTGAGGTGGTTAATTCTGGGGTGGGAGTATAACTACTCCCAAATTTTCTCGTAGGTACTCAAAAGTATCTTTCTGAAGTGGCTTAGTGAAAATATCTACAATCTACTCCTTTGTAGTAACATATTCCAACTTGAATTGTTTATTCGTCACCGACTCTCTCAAAAAATGATAATTAATAAGAATTTGCTTTGTCTTGGAATGCATCACTAGATTATTTAAGATATTTATAGCACTTGTATTATCACATAGTATGGTAATAGGATGATCATGTTTTATCTTAAAATACTCTAGAGTTCACTTCATCCATAATACATGTGTACAAATGGAAACTACTAAAATATACTCTGCCTCTACTATAGATAAGAATATTGATGCCTACTTTTTACTTAACCAAGATACCATACAGTCTCCTAGAAAGAATGCTTCTCCACTTGTGTTTTTTTGTCATCAATGCAGCCAACCTAATCTGCATTAGTATAAGTTGTGAGAGTGAAACTATCACTTTTGAGATACTAGAGCCCAAAGTCCATAGTTATTTTTAGATATCTGATAATCCTCTTTACTTCTGCTACATGTGTTTCCTTGGGTGTTTCCTAAAACCTTACCACTAATCCCATTGCCTGCATCATATCTGGTCTTGTAGCTATGACATACAGTAAGCTACCAATCATAGATCTGTATAATTTCTAATTTGCCTTTGGAGATTCATCATTTTTACTTAACTTACATCTTGTAACCATTGGAGTACTTACTGGCTTGCAATATTCTAACTTGAATTTCTTTAGCATCTCTTTTATATACTTGGTTTATGAAAGAAACACCCCTTTCTTTGATTGTGAAAACTGAAGTCCAAGAAAGAAGGACAACTCACCAAGCATAGAGATCTCAAATTCATTCTACATGCTTTTTGTAATCATTGTTTCCCCCAAAAATTATGTCATCCACATAAAAAACCACAATTAGTAGATTATTCCCTTTATTATTGATGTATAAGTTGTCCACTATTCATTTCCTGAATCCCTATTCCTAAAGATACTTATCCAATCTTGAGTACCACACTCTAGGAGCCTATTTTAGACCATATAGTGCCTTTTTTAATCTGCATACATAGTTTGGTTTATCTATTAATATGAATCCCTCTTGTTGCTCAATATAAAATTCTTCTTCTAGTACACCATTTAGAAATCCTGATTTAACATCCATCTGATATACTTTGAAGATTTTGAAGCTAGAAAAGGCTAAGAACATTCTAATAGCTTCAAGTCATGCAACTAGAGCAAATTTTTCATCAAAGTCAATTCCCTCTACCTGTGCATAACCTTTGCACACTAATATTTATTTATTTTTGACCACCTGACCATCTTCATTTAACTTGTTTTTGAATACCCATTTAGTGTCGATCACATTTTTATCTTTTGGTCATGGAACAAGTTCCCAAGTATTACTTTTATCTATCTAATCTAATTCCTTATCCATTGCCTTAATATAAAACTTATCTTCACTTGCCTGATCAAAATATTTTGGCTCAATCTTAGATAACAAGGAAAACATTGCTTGTTGAGATGGTGCTATTATCCTTCTCCTTGTCTGTCTCTCATCTGGATTCCCAATTATTAGCTCTTTTGGATGATGTTTTTATACATACCTCGATGGATTTTTAGGAAGAATTATTTGTGTTTCTTCCTCTTCTTCATCGGACTCCTCATGAAACTCTTTTTGACAACTTCCATCTTCCTGATACATAATTTGCTGAACTGCTTCTCTTGAATCTATCTTCTCATCGACTGTTACATTTATAATTTCTACAATAGTGCATGTCCTTTTTTTGTAGCATCTATAAGCTTCACTCTTAGTAGAATAACCAAGAAATATTCCCTCATCACATATTGGGTCAAACTTGCTCAAGTTTTGCTCTTACCATCTTATGTAACACTTACTTCCAAAAACCTTGAAGTGCTTTACAGTGGCCAATATTCCTTTCCAAAGCTCATATGGAATATTGTGATGGTTTACCATCATTTGAGCCCTAGTGATTATATATACTGATGTGTTGACTGCTTTCCTCCAAAATCCATTTGAAATCTTGGACTCTTAACATAGCTCTAGCCATATTCTCAATAGTCACATTTTTCCTTTGAACTACTCCATTTTGTTGAGGAGTTCTTGCAGCTGAGCATTCTCTCTTGATTCCATGTTGTTCACAAAAAATTATGAATTCACTTGAGGTTAAATCTCCTTCTCTGTTAGATATCAAACACTTAATCCTTTTTTCGATTTTGTTTTTGACCCGTTATTTAAATACCTTGAACTTATCAAAGGCTTTTGAATTATATTTTAGGAAAGCTACCCAAGTCATTATGGAGTAATCATCTATGAACAATATGAAGTAACTTTCACCTTGAAAAATTTGTGTTCTAGTAGGACCACATAGATCAGTATGTATTAGCTTTAATGGCTCTGATGACATATATTCCTTTGTTTTAAAACTTGTTCTAGTTTGCTTTCCATGTTGACAAGGTGCACAGATTGTGTTTTTTGGCCTTTTTAGCTTGGGTAAATCTTTGAAAACCTATTTATTGCTTATGTTGACTATATTGTCAAAATTCAAATGACCCATTCTTCTATGCCACAACCAAATCTCATATTCTTGTGATAGAAAATACTTTTTCCCTTTGATCTCACTAAGCATATAGAGGTTGTTTGGAGTTCTACTTGCATTTGCAATGACTTTTCCAGTTTTTGAATTTCTTATCTCACATCTATCTAGGTGAAATATAACCATATGACCTTGATCACAAAGTTGGCTTACACTTAGCAGATTGTGTCTTAACCCTTTGACATATAGTACATTTTTTGTTCTTTTTTCCCATTATCTAAACTCAGAGTTCCTCTTCCACCAATTTTTGCTGATCCATTATCACCAAAACTTATTGATCCTCTATTAGTTTCTTTGAGTACAAGAAATTTGTCTTTGTCTCCTATCACATGTCTAGATCAACCACTATCAAGATACCGTTGTTCTTTATCCTGAGAATGAAGAGTTATTTGAACTAACATTAATCTAGCCTTTTCATTCCCCTTTTTCTCTTTCCTAGTTGTTGAAGTTGTAATCTTTTTACTAGACTCAGGAAGTACCATTTTGCACCATCTAGCCTTGTGCCCAAAATTATTGCATTTGTAACATATGATATCATTAGTCATAAGAGGTGCAAAAGAGTTCAAATTTCTATTGACATCATTTTTCATATAACCAGTGCAATGTACAAATCTATGACCATATTTGTTACAAGAAAAGAAATAGCCATGGAAGAAATTATGTAAACTGTTTGGATGCCTTTGAGATTGTGGTTGAGTGCTTCTCCTTTTGTTATTATCTCTTGTCCATGGTTTTTCTTTGCTTTCTTCCTTCATGATGTCTTTTCCTTCTAGAGGATACATCACTTGCTTATTTTTGTTTGAAGTTTCTACTTCTTGAAGACTTGATTCCTCTTTCTATTTTCCAAGCTTTATATGTAGTAGTACCTTGGTCTTTTCAACTTCATTCCTTAGATAAACAATTTTTTATTCCAATATTTCACATTATGTTTCTCTTGCTCTTAATAGATGTGTCATATCCTATTCAATTTTATTTCTCTCTTCTACCTTTATCTTGAGTTCTATGAGACTCTATAGAAGTTCTATCCTTGCTTCTTCATCTTCTTGAATTTGATCCTTCAAACTTGAATTTTTATTTCTAACCTTTTCAAGGTTCCTGAGAGCAGTAAATAATTCCTCTTTTATGTCAAACATGGTCTCTTCTTCATTCTATAAAGTCATGTGTGTTTCTAATGGATCTTCCTCCAAGTTATTAGTCTTTTCATGAAGAAATCCACTATGATACCGATTGAAGAACATGTGCTTATACTAAGAGGGGGGGTTAAATTGTATAAGATAAAACTTTCTACCTTTTAATCCATATGATAATATCATAAATATCAAAGTAGTAAATATTACACCAAACATCACGCACATGAGAGACATGATTTAATGTGGTTCATCCAATGTGGGCTACTCCACAGAAAAAATATTCCTTATAAAAATTTTCTCAAATAAATTCTCTTGGGAATCCTTTCCCTATTACAATGTTTATGGATCTCTATCCAAAGGAGATACCAATACCCTGATCAAGTTTATGGAACTCTATCCATAGGATAACTCCTCCTTTGCTCTGGCTGGTGATTTTTTAGAAGACTACTACCTCGACTACACTAGCTTGTGGATCTCTCTCCACTGAAGACCTTTGTCCTCTCTACCCTACCTAATGTATCTCTATCCACTAGAGACTATTGTCCTCTACTCTGTAACCTCCAAAGTTTGCTTTTACTCTACTTTATTCTATGTCTTAGATCTATACTGAACACTATCCTTTAGTCTAGCACAAATCTACTCAATATTTATCTTTGGTCTAGCACAAACCTATCCTCAAATCTACACCAAACAACTTTACTAGATCTTCCCCAAATATTAACTCAAGGTTTGAACAAATCAATAAATCAACTCTACTCTCAAGTCTTCTCAAAGACTTGTCTCAAATCTACCTTGTAAGCTTCCATAAAATCTCACACTAATCTATCCACAATTCCTCTCTAGAACTTGTCCAATTTTCTCAACAAGTCTTCACTA
This sequence comes from Wollemia nobilis, assembly GCA_028583015.1. Taxonomy (NCBI): domain Eukaryota; kingdom Viridiplantae; phylum Streptophyta; class Pinopsida; order Araucariales; family Araucariaceae; genus Wollemia; species Wollemia nobilis. Next base: position 12,635,749 of record JAQPPZ010017052.1, read on the forward strand.
AGACTTACCTCAAATATGTATTGTAAGATTTCACAAAAGCTTACTCCACTCCACCAATCACTCAATGGAAGTTTAGTCAAAAATGCTTATCAAACAATCTCACATAACAATTATACTCATGATCTTCCACAAACCCTAGTTTCAAAATAGTTCTCAACTTCACATAACAATGATACTCATGATCTTGCACAAAACCTAATCATGCACATGAAGGCTCACTCAATATTTCCAACAATGCTTATTGAACAAGGTTTCTATCATCAACCTTTATTCCAGAAAAACCTTTAACAATAAAACTCAACAATACTTATCAAACAACCCTTTTATCTCCAACTTAGCATTCACAACATCCAATAATCACTCACAAGGAATATGTGCCCATACCTTTTGTTTTATGAAGAGTAGACCTCAAAACCTATCTCAATCACACTCAAACTCTTTGAAAATATCAATGGTTAGATGTCACAAATTTATCCTTATTAATTTTCTTCAATAAGATGCTCAATGAATTCTAAAAATAACTCTTTTATTTTTCTCAATGACCTTGCATTAACTCACACAATTTCTCTTAGCAAATTCCCTTCAAAAAGTTGTAAACAATAACATCACCCTTTTACACCTTATTACTCCAATACCCTCAACCTAACATTCAACATATTACAAAATAATATTCCTTTTCTACACCTTATAACTCCAATATTTGACTTCAAAAATCATAACCCAACAAAACCTTACAATTCCTTATTTCTCCTATACCACATAACCTTTTAACTTTTTATAATAAAAATTAAGTCCTCATACCTTGAAAAATTAATTATCTCCTTCTCCGCTTGCAAACGTGCTCACATGAACAACCTATCCTCTCTACCTAGCAAAATGGTGATCACAAGATTTGAACCTGCGACTCTCTTCCTGCCAGTGCCTTAGAGCTAGCCTAGCGACCAGATGGGCTAGCCACCCGCTTGGAAAGAATATTTCCCACACTTTATCTTATACCTTTTATCTATTGAAAACGTGTTTCACTTTGTCTTACTCTCCAAAAAGTATTCATGGGATTTGAACACAAGATATTCCTTTCACCAACGTTCTAGTGCTAGCCTCATGACTAGTTGGGCTAGCCACCCATGTGGAAAGTCTTCCACCACTGCTTTTACTTATTCCCTTCCTTTGTCAATCGAATGAAATACTTAGCACTCTTCTCTGCTCCTTTCGAAATTGAATAGATTGCGCTATCACTTGGGCATAGAACATAAATAATTTTTTTGGTCCTCTTAAATATGCATTTCCAAAATGTTTCACACGTCGGCAGGTAGGATCTTGAAGCTTTAAAAAAATATTATTATTATTTTTATAAATTTTAAACTTAAAATTTTAGTTAGGATATTTAAATATTTAAATCTTTAATTTAAATATTAAATAATTTAAATCCTTAACTTCTTGAACCCATAGCACAACTTTTAAACAAAACACTTTGGCTTATAATATAAAATATTATAACCATTTATTTTTACCAAATTCCTCGTACCATTATGAACTTTGCCTTTCACCAAGTACTTGACATCAATGACAACATAATTACTCAAAATTTCTAATATTTTGATGAAGATATGTCATTAAAACCTGTCTCACAAACAACCAATCCTTCTTGTGCCACTTCAAGGGTTAGATAGCAAGAGTCTATTTCAAAATATCCACATGAACATTCCCTCCAAAATGTGCTTAATGAAATCTAAAAATGATGTTCTAGGACCCTTCTTTTGATCTCAAGGAAGATGCATTAAAAAAATAAAAAAATCACAAATTACACAAGCAAATTTTTCATTTACACCTTATACCTCCTACTTGACATTAATGCACTTCCAAAGAGATAATTAAATCATCACTTTATTTTATACCCCAAGGCACTAGCAAAAACACCACATAATATTTTATCCAAAAGTCAAACCACATTCATAACCCTTTTATTTAAAAAATAAAAGCAAAAACAATACCCCTTATATCTCCCTAGACAAGCGTGCATACCTTAGAACCTTAGACTTTGCATAATTTAATTTTCAAAAAATTAATCCCTTTGTTGCCGCCTGCCACTGTGATTCAAACCCACGCTACCTGCTGGCCCGTACCCTAGCCATGACTAGGCCACCACATGGGCTAGCCACCCACACGAACACTAAAGGCACACACTATACCTTATCCTTAACCTCTATTGCACAAAACAAAAAACTTCAAATAAAACCTTATCACCTGCCTCCACCACATCTCGAACACGAATCCTTTCTGCTGCCACGCCCTAGCGTTATGAAACCTATCATCTGGGCTACCTTCCCAGATGGGATAGAAATTCAGAGCCCCTACTCCTTGTCCTTTACTCTGCCTTGATTTCAAAAAAACTAACGTCTTCTTCCTCTTCACCATAAAATGAATGATGATATTTTGGGTGCACAAATTTATCAATTTCAAACCTCACATTAACCACCTTAACATGCAATATTTATATGCCATAGTTGGCATTGACTTTGACATCAACGCTCGAATTGCAAACCTTTGGCATCAATAAAATATTATATTTTAATTATAATAATTTAAATACAAGGGATTTAAATATTATAATTTCTCTTAGGGCCTTTTCTTAGGTTAAAACTTTTGCCACCATAGTTAATCAATTTAACATTTTTCTTTTGCAAAATTATCACCAAGATAGACCTTTTTATTTTTCCTTTTTCAAATACTACCATGGTAAATCAACTTGACCCTTTTATTTTTCTTTTTCAAATACCACCATGGTAAATCAACTTGACCCTTTTATTTTTTTTAATACCATCATGGAGAAGGCCTTTCTTTCTTCTTGCTGCCTCATGCCTCATGTGCCCTTTGAAGAATATTCTCACAAACATTACCGTCAACTTAGGACATCAAACATTTTGATATCAATGACAACACAACATGCTCAAATTTCTAACAGTTTTCTTGTTGTTGCATGTTCAAAGTCTGATCTCATTGTAGGGTTCTGTATTTTAGAAGTTCTGATTATTTTAGGATTTTTAAAAATCAAATGTTAATTTTTGCACTAGTAAAAATCATTGTGTGCTTCGTGATTTATTTACTTTTGCATAATAAAATGAACCCCACACACCATGATTTATTTAAACATCAATGAGTTAGATTTCATCACCAACTATTTATCGAGACCAATGATGGTGGGATTCATCTCCATCTATTGGCTCACACCCTAGAAATTTAGTGGTCAAAAGTGAGTGGCTTTTCGAACTTCATCACCAAAAGATCCCATACTTGAGTAGGAAGGTTAGCATAGCTCATTTACCATGGGGCTCTTTAAAATAATTAGTGAATGTAGCTATCGTTATTGTCCATGCCTTGAACGCAAGGGTTAAGGGAAAATGAAGCTTTGTTTGTATTAGGACATTAGATAGCATGACCCCTTCAAGAGCTAATTTGTTTCCATAAGGTTACCTTGAGCCAATATCCAATAGGAAGCCACTTTTTGTCATTTGAGTCACATCCCTTGATAGGAGGGTGTGCTTGAACTTCCTTTTAGTAGTTTTCTATTTTTTTTACCCTTAGTTTCATAAGAATAAGGGTTTTAACATAAAAACACACACTCAAATAGTTATAGAAATTTACAATTAAAACTTAAATGAGATAATCACATTGTATATTTGTTTGTTTATTTATTGTTTTCTTAATCAAAATTATGGTAACAATACACAGTCAAGCTCATTCACGAGCCGATGTTGTTGAAAATTTACAAGGAGGTACATAATATCTCTAGTTTAGTCTCGAGGATATGGTCATTTCTAAATGACATCCTAGTGTTCGTCATAATGCTAACATCACCTACAAGGAATTTGATCTTTAGGATATCCCTATCCAAGATGCATTTATGGATTATTAATATGATCATGAATATGATCTTCTTGGTCAAAACCAATTCCATGCTACTGTTAGACATAACCTACCCACTAAGGGGCCTAGTAGGGGAGTGTCACGAATTTGCATCCTAAATCTATCCACCAATCTAAGTAGAAGCAAGATTATACACCATCACCTATCCTATATGAGTGAGCCACTCTGCTTGATCATCCATGGATGAGCTAAATTTTTTTTCAACTAGATAGGTATGGCCCTCATCATCCTAATAGGATAGCCTCATCCACTCACATCTATTTTGAAGATGAGGAAGAGGAAGACCCAAGTCATCTTATTTTCACCATGAAGAGTGTTCCATGCAAGCACGTTATGCCTCTACTCTATATAAATATATAGAAATTATGTTCAAGCCGAGCACCAGGTCAATGCAACTTTCCTCAATCATGGGAAATGGGTAGCCAACCTTGTTGGGCCCATAGAGTAATCCAAGTCCCTTCGTATTAATACAAGGGCTCATCGACCTCACACGGTTGATCAAGTAAATCAAATACCTAGGAAAAATACAAAGAGACGATAGCAGCTACACCAACTATGGTTGAGTAACTTGTAAATGGATAAAGAACACCTAGAACAAATTTTATTAGAGCAACAAAGGGTGCACCAACAAATATTACATCAACAATAATTGTACTAGGAATGATTGCAAAAAGCAACATATGAGGAGGTCTTCATACCTAGTACCTATAGGCAACAAACCCAGTAAATGCATATTGCACAACACCATGACCCACCTCCTAGGACAAATCAAGATCACCCTTCTCATGTGCCCATCGATCACCATAGGTCTCAACAACGTCAACCACAAAAATCATCGACTAGAATATGAGGTCTATGAGGATTTGTAGTTAGAGTATCAGGACTAAGGATATCTTGAATCACTTTGTGAGGACATGGTTAATGATTATATTTAATCATATCATCTCAACATAAATATTTTGCTTCCCCCACCTTGAATACCAATGCAGGAAGATGAGATAATATCATATCAAGCTTACAAGGTGCTCATAGAGTGTATCAAATCATTAGAGAAGCAAGGAATGGGTTATTAAAAGCCCACATTGTATCAAATGTGTAATAAAACACTCCATTCTTTGATACCATGTCCTCCATATCTTGAGCATTTTGAAATTTCAAAAGTGTATAAGTTTAAAGGAGTTGATGCATAGGAACACGTAATCAGTTTCATGAACCTTTGTTTCTAACTTGAGGATGATGATGCCTTGTTATGTAGGATATTATTGATAATGCTCTTTGGCCCAACCTTAGAGTGGTATAACCATCTACCAAGGCACGCCATCTATAGATTTGAACATCTTGCAAATGCATTCCTGAAATACTTCTTATTTGGCGTAAAGAAGAAAGTAAACTTGACTAACTTATCCAACCTTTGATAATTTGATGACGAGTCTGTCATAGAATATGACAATAGGTAGAGAAATGTTATGTCAAAATTACTTTCACCTTACCTATCATAGAACTTGAATGTTCACTAGGAGTTGTTCAAAAAAATATCGCTTTTATTACAACTATAAAAATACCAAACATTCTAGGAGATTTTGGCACAGGCCAAGGTCATTGAGGATATAAAAGTCTAGGAGGAGTACATCAAACTTTGCAAGAAGGAATGGAACAAGAACCCCATAGGTAAATATATATAGCAAAAATTGCCTTTGGTTAATCAAGTTATCCTGAGTGTTCCACAACCTAAGAAACAAACAATGCTCCAACAACCCAACTATCAGGATCAACCCCCTCCTACACAAAACCATGACCAACCTCCATGAAATCAGGCATAAAATCAACTACACCACCAACCTCATAATTATACACCATTTCCTAAATCTTTGACATCACTTTTTAATCAATTATGTGAGGCAAAGGCTATCACCTTACCTAAAATTTTCCCCATGAATCCAAATCATCCAAAATCTAATAGGCATAGAGAGGACCTGTACTATCTCTATTATCAACAAAATGGTTATGATATCCAGGTATGCTATGCATTTAAGAACATATTACATGATATGCTCAAGAGAAATAAATTGCAACTTGATAATCCTCTTGCTGCCAATAACCAACATATAGGCATATTCAAAGATCCCTTACCTATGCACGAGGTTAAGGAAGATCAGTTAAGATAGGTCAACGAAGTCCATACGGTCCCACCCAATTAGGGGTTTATTGGGATGATCAATGTTGTGACAAGTAATATGAGATATCCTAACCAAATTGCACCACCTATAGCTCCAACCAATGTTCCTTCTATGTAATAGCTCTTATCACAATCAAATCATGTCTAAGGTTCACCATCCCAATCGATGGTGACAATCAAAAGTAGGCTTACCCAAATTCTACAAACAACATCGACCAAACTCTCCATCTATGAGCTAATACAATAATTACTATGACATAGAGAAAAAATAATGGATATTTTGAAATTAGTTGAATTGCAACCCTAGGATCCCAACTCGTTTATAAATTTTGTGGGTCACATTCAATAGTGTAAGGAGCTTGTAATTATATTTCATGATAACAAGATCAAAGCAACTCTCAAAACTGGGTCTGATCCTCCACTGCACATCATTTATAGCATGAATCAGATTCCATACAAGCATGTTTTGATCAACATAGGCTCCTCCATATATATTATCACAAATTATGCACTACACCATCTTAGTCTTCCAATATCACACATTATAGCATCTATATTCACTCTTCAAGCATTTAATGATGCTTTATGCTCCATTGTCGATACAATAGTCCTTCCTATTCAGACTAGACTAAAGACTATTTCTACATTGTGCCATATCTTGGGGGGTGCAATGCAGTATCATATATTGCTTGGAAGACCTTGTATGAGGAACATGAAGTGTGTTATATCCATTTTTCATCAGTGTCTTAAATATATATATGAATGGCAATTTCTAGAGCCCTTCAAGTATTGCAATGTGGTGCACCACCCGCAGGAGTCTACCCTACCATCCATACATCTGGACATCATATCCAATGATCCCATTCAGAGTTTAGATCCATCACCACAATTAATCATGGAACCATCTCCATCCCCACCATTACCATTTATTTCTTCTGATATCCCTTCATATTTGGATCCTCCGCGCGAGAAAATGTTTAAGGAACCAATCGAGGAGATTTACCCATCCATTTCCACCATTTTATAAAAGGATGTTCCTATTCCTATGAATGAGTGAGAATCATTTGTTGCTATGGATGAGTCAGATCAAGCCATACCCTCATCATCCACCCCATCGCAAGTCACAATTCATTTGACTAACCCTAGTCTCATTGAGTACCTCGTGCAGAATGCCACTATTACACCACTCATCAAGTCCATCTAGGATAAGGTAGACCTCGTGTACCTTTACTACCCATTGGTACCATTGTACCCATGGGGTTACCCCTGAACCAATGAACTTCATCTATGGAGGTATTGATAATTCTACGAGTTTGCCCCTACGATGGAGGATAATGATGATCCATTTTTAGGGAATGCTAATTATTTGTCAAACCCAGATTTCATACTACGATACTTTTACTGCTACCATTTGTTGTTACACTTGCACAACACACCCGAGTTTGTACTATGGTTTTAAGTTCAAATTTTGTTTTCGACAAAATAATTAAATTTTTCCTTACCTCATTTTAAAATTTAATTGCATCAAGGTGTTGAATTATCTTGCCTCGATCATTTTAAAATTGATTGCATTGGAAATTTTGAATTTTTGCTCTTCAAGGTCATTATTTCAGATTAATATCTTAGAAGTTTGAATTTTAAAAGTTTATCCTAAGGTTTGAAATTAATTAAAATCAATTTGTAGTGTTATTTTATTTTCACTATCTTACCCTGATTTTGATGTAAATTTAAAGTGTCATATCTTTTGAGTGAAATTTTTGTTTTGGGTGATTCAAATAATGGTGGGAAGATTTTGAAAATAGCTTTACAATGATATCAAATTTGCATATTTTTAGATAAGAAATTCTTTCCAAAAATAGTAGTTTCTCATTAGAGTCTGTGAAATTCTAAATACAATATCTCATGATCCATAATGAATTTGTGAATTTTATTAGAATATGAGGATACCCATTTGGCCCATTTAGACACTTGCAAAATATCATAAAATTCTAGGCACTTTTATTTTTGACCTATTTTCAAATCACGTGAATAAATCAAGCGAAATCCTGACATTGAATATTACAAAAATTCATTGGGTTCAATCAAGATAAGTAGAAATACATAAATGGCAATGAATATTACAAAAATTTGTTTGGTTCAATGGAATATAAGGATAAATACATAAATTCATTAGATATTGAAAGAACAGTGATCCCATGGTTTACAAAAATGTGCTACAAATTCATTGGCACACCTTTCAATGCACGAAGTGCACACTATCTCAAATTTAGGTTAAAATCCATGAATCTTTGGTTTTGCAAGACATTGCGCTAAATGGAAAGGCACTCAACTTACACTAAGTGAGAGAAAACAAAAATACGTGGACCTTACAAAGGAAAGAAAACAAAAATGTGCAGACCTTACAAAGGAAGGAGAGAAAACAAAGATGCGCTAAAAACAAGAATGCTCTAGAAAATGAGGTTTCGCTAGAAAATGAGGTTTCATGAGAAAATGAGGCTTCGGGATAAATAATTAAGCTTCTTTGTAAATGGAGCGCAAACAAGGATGCGCTAAAAACAAGAATGCTCTAGAAAATGAGGCTTCGTGATAAATTTTTAAGCTTCTTTGTAAATGGAGCGCAAACAAGGATGCGCTAAAAACAAGAATGCTCTAGAAAATGAGGCTTCGTGATAAATTTTTAAGCTTCTTTGTAAATGGAGTGCAAACAAGGATGCACTAAAAACAAGAATGCTCTAGAAAATGAGGTTTCACGAGAAAATGAGGCTTTTGGAGAAATTCTTAAGCTTCTTTGTAAATGGAGCGCAAACAAGGATGCGCTAAAAACAAGAATGCTCTAGAAAATGAGGTTTCTCTAGAAAATGAGGTTTCGCAAGAAAATGAGGCTTCGGGAGAAATTATTAAGATTCTTTGTAAATGGATCACAAACAAGGATGCACTAAAAATAAGAATTCTCTAGAAAATGAGGTTTCGCGAGAAAATGAGGTTTCGCGAGAAAATGAGGCTTTGGGAGAAATTCTTAAGCTTCTTTGAAAAGGAGGAAAAACAAGATTTCATGCATTTCTTTGTAAGTTGAGATTGCAGCCAATCACTAAAAAGCACCAAATATCGAGAAAAAGTTAAATTAAGGGAATTTCCAAGGAGTGGAGTATATCACGCGCATTTGTGTTTCTCTTTATATAAGAGCGTGGATTTGAGTTTTTATTGTATTTTCATTAATAGAGTGCATTTCAGATTTTCCTTGCATGAGTGCAAATTTGATAAAAGAAGGGGTATTGGAATTAAAATTTTGAATATAGTATTTTACCCCAAAATTAAAATCTCAAACCTTAAGCATATTTTAAAATTGAAAGAATTAATTAATTCAAATTACTTAATGATTAAAAAATCAAACGTTAAAACTATAGAAGAGCTAATTAATTAATAATTGAAAAATCAAAAGTTCAAACTATATTTATTAAGTAAAAGAAAGAACAAAGACTAATTCAAGATTATAGAGGGGGACATTTTTCGTAGGACTGCCCAAACTACCAAACTTGTTTTGGTCATATTTCACTCATACAAACTTGGATTGAGCTAAAATTTTGAGGGTAGATTCCTGAGAAACCCTAGAACATATCCACCAATTTTTAAATTATATGGAGAAACAAAAATCCTAGCACATCCCTATGTGTGAACAAGATTTCTAGAAAGTGACTGTGTGAGGGTTTCATATGGGTTGAGTGCAAGCAACTCCAAAGGTTGGTTTTCGGGGTCTTCGAGCCCTAGTGGCCAATATTTTTGTGGTTTTTGCTCAATATTTTAGTAGGATATATTGTAGGGGATCCAATATGGGTTAGAAATATATCTTTCAACAAATCTTCATGCTATGAACTTGATTGGCAATAACTTCCAATTTGCTACACAAAATAAAAGTGAAAATCATACCTTTCCACGACATCTAGGGCATGGATTAAAGAGATCACAAAACAAGTTTCAAGAAGCTAATCAAAAAATGGCTCATATCTCAAGTGAATCTAGTGCTAAGGTGCACCCACAAAATAAATCCACTATGGAAACCCCTATCAAGGGTAAGAATTTCCAAGACTCAACCCAAAAATAAATTTTAGGGATGCCCTCCATGGTGGACAACCTCAGCCTAATGCTAATATTAATCTTAGGGCTTCCTGTAAACCTCTAAGAATTTTGAATATGGATCCTAGGAAAACAGAGTCAGGATGTCTTAAAGAAGCTAATGGAACTCCTATTGTTAAGCTTGATATGGGTAACATTCAGACTGGCATTGAAGATCTAGAAAAAATAGGACTAATTTATCATTTTGTGGGTTTTCGTCCGAGCCTATATACTTTCAAAGTCTGGGTTGCAAAAATATGGAAAATTAAAGGTGAGTTACAAATATCTATTTATCCAAATGGTTATTTTCTTTTTTTATTTTCTAATAATGAAGATAGAGAGAAAACATTTCAAGGGGGTCCCTGGTTCTTTGGAATGGAAGGGCTTTTCATGAAGCCCTAGCATACTAAATTTAAAGTCGAAGAAGAGATACCTTCTACAGGTCTTGTGTGGGTTAGACTCTTTGGCCTCCCAATTTAATTTTAGAATCCGACTATTTTTCTTTAATTGGAAACTCTTTAGGAAATTTTATGATGATTGTTGATTGTACTCAAAAATTTGAACATATTATTTATGCTCTAGTTTGTGTTTTAATGGATTTTGACAAACCCCTACCTAAAAATATCACATTACAATTTGGGGAGGACACTTGGGAGCAAGTAGTGGACTATGAGAACATTCCTTTTCATTGTAGAATTTACCATGAATATGGCCATTTGGCTAGTGTTTGCCCAAATAAAATTCCAGATCAAAAGAAAGAAGTATGAACTTAGCAGGTTTTCAAATACCTAAGAAGAAGAACACTAAAAAAAAATTAGTTATGAAGGATCAATCTAAGTTATCTACTAATATGTTTGAAATTATTTTCAAACATGATGTCCCAAGTGAGGAAGAGGAAATAATGGAAAAAGAAATCTTAGAAATACAATTTAAATATGAAGGAAAGAACTTAGAGATAAACCAAAAAGTCAAAGGTTTTCAACAAAAAAAGGGAGAAAATATACACAATAAAAACAATACATGTTAAAACTTCAAATAATACAGATTCTAATATAGACTCTATTGAACCTTTTGGTAACACTTTGGTTGTGCATTATTCAAGATTAGAAGCCATATCAAATTCTATTGGAGTAATTCAAGAAATAGGGAAAAAAATTTGAAGATGGATTCTAATCAAAAGGTAGGTCGCAAGACCAATCAACAACATATGGTAAAAGAAGATGAAAAGATTTTAGAGGAAGGTAATATTAATACCCTTCCCAACTTTTTTAGCCCTAGTATTAATGAAGATCATCACTTGGAATATTAGAGGACTCAAATGGAGTCTTTCAAAACAAAATGAAATAAGAGAATGATTCAGATAAATCATCCACATATTATTTTCCTTCAAGAAACAAAGATGTCAATACAGGAAATAGAATCAATTGCTAGTAAAATTTCACCAATTGGAAAAGTGATTTCTCTCATTTCCCAGTGTAGATACTAAAATCACATCAATCTGATTATACAACCAAGAAATTATCTAAATTGACACCATATGGCCCCCTTGGGCAACCCTCAGAGGTTACATAGTGGTCCTAACCACTTTTGGGAGGTTCTACCCAACTTTTGGGAAGTTTTGGGCCATGTAGTCATGGTCATCCCACCATGGGACGACCATGGTCTTTGACCCTCAAAAAGTCAAATTTGGGACAATGGCACCTAGAAACTACCATTTATCCTACCTATTCGAGCATGCTAGTGAGAGGGCACATAACTCTCATGACACATTGCAGATTGGAGGCCAAAAATGGAGATTCCTTCCCCATCCAACACATGGTGACATTTTGGGACAAATGTTGACCCTTGCCTTGCATGGCATCGCATGCTCATCTGCCCATATTCCCTCTTAGGCTATAAAGTGGATAAATTTTCCACCCAATTTATAGATATGAGTCTTTGCATATTTCACCATAGAGTGCTACTAAGATTTTCCCCCACTTTATTGTACATATTCCCTCGAGATCTCCATTGAGCGAAGGAGGTTTTCAAGTGATTACAAAACACACAATATATTTACAAAACCTATCCATTTGAGTGAAACCTATCCCCAAATTTTTTGACAATACCACTAAGAGTGTTTTGGACCAATTCTCAGAGGAATTGGTGGTAGAAAACCATCATATTTAGTGGTTGTCCCACCCTAGGACGACCCTCAAATTATGACAATCCTAATCGTCACACCTTGTGATAGCCACAAATTGGAACATAATTTTGTTACTATTTTTGCATAGGTCTATTCTAGATTAGATTATATGCTTGTTGTTCAAATTTGGTCCAATTTGGAGTTGTTTTGAATTAGTTATCATGATTTTTGTGTTTTGTAGTCCTAAATGCCTCACCCTATGATGGCCACAAATTGGAGTGCAATTTCTTTACTATTTTTGCATAGATAGTTTCTAGACTAGATTATATGCTCTCTGTTCAAATTTGGTACAATTTGGAGTTGTATTGCCTCTTTTATCATCTTTTTGGGAGTTACAGGTTTGAATGCCACAGCCTGGGATGATAAAAAATATAGGCATAATTTCTTTACTATTTTTTATTAGATCAATCATAGAGCACATAATATTCCTAGTTATCACTTTTGGTAGCATTTTGAGCAATTTTGAATAGTCTATTGAACTTTTCCTCTTTCAAGCTTATTGATGCATGCACCTTCATGGTTTCATCTTAATCTACACATGCTTTTAATAAATGGTAGTTTCTTGTGTGTAGATCTAGGTATCACAACACATAAGGAAGGAGCAAAAAGCTATCACAGTGATATAACACTTTACGATGATATCGAGAGCCCGCTCACCTCAATTGTGAGTGCAAGGAAGACATTGGAAGAGCGCCTTGGATTCTTGGAAGGATTTGATCCTTTGATTTCTGTATTGAGTGTATCAATTGAGATCCCTCAAGGGGACACTTTGTAACCACTTATTTGAAATTTATATCAAAATAAGAACTTCCCATTTCTTTCATATATGTGTCATTTTATGCTTGTTTGAAGTGTCACTTTCATAGTGCTTAGATCAAGTAGAACAATAGATGCATCTCATTTTCCCTTACCTGGTGTGCCATTTTTTTGCTCTACAGTGGCAATCACGATGGGACATCTCAACCTTCCATCTTCGCACATTATAGCATCCAAGTTCACCTTGCAAGTGTTTAACATTTTTTTATCTCCTATAATTGGCACAATAGTCCTCCCCATCCAAGTTGGACAAAATATTGTATCTATATTATGCTACATTTTAGAGGGTTCAAGATAGTACACCATACTTCTTGGAAGGCCATGGATAAGAGCCATGAAATGTGTCCCATCTATAGTGCATCAATGCATTAAATACATTGATGAAGGTAAGGTCTATGTGGTACCTGCTGACCCAGACCCCTTCAAGTATTATAAATAGGTGGATCATCCACAAGAGCCTACTATATCGTCCATGCACTTGGAAACTAAACCCAATGAACTTATCCAAATTTCATATTTAACCCTGCGATTAGTCGTGAAGCTACTTTCACCAACGCTAGTACCATCCTTTGTTTCTTCGAGAGAGGAAGAGTTAGAATATCTAGCTGCAAAGGCTCCCATAACTATTATAAATACACTTATAGAAGACCTTCCCACTCCTACTAACAAGGAGGAACCCATAGTTGATATGCATGAATCAGATCATATTATGATTTAGGACATAATTCAATTGACCTACCCAAAAATCGATGAGTGCATAGTACCCAACATTACATTCACACCTATCATCGAGTTCATCAAGGATCTAAGTCATGCTACTGCCAAGTCGTAACCCATTGATAACATTTCTAATGCACCCCCTAAACATGGGGGTCAAGCAGATCACCTTGGAAAAGTTTATGAGGTAGCCATGACTTGTCCAAATGCAAATGCATCTTCTCATAAGTTTGTGGGAATGATCAATGTGATGAAAAGGAACTAGAGTCCTTCGAATCCATATATACCACTTGCAACTCAATCCAACATTATATACATACCACAAGAGATACCATCAAAGGATTTGATCACACCTACTCCATCTCACTCAATATATCCACAAAATCATGAATAGGTGTACCCCCTACACCAAAGTGGGGGTAATCCAACGACCACAGTTAAAAACATTGAGTTGGCACAAGAACATGTGGATATACTTACTAGCCACAATCATCATGAATCATCCACATCTACTCAGACATTGAGGACTTTTGATCCACATTTGCTCAATTATCTCTTGGCTCCCACACCCAATTCACCTCCACCACCTATCAGTTGCCATCCAACTTTCTCAATAGCCATCCAGTCATCGCCTCCATTGTTTTCACAACATATCTTGGATAGGCTAGCCAATATTGAGCTACAAGTGAGTCATAAAACAATAGATCTTGAATCGACTTACAAACATTCAGTTATGATTGAGCCATCCAAGATCTCAACCCCTTGATTGTTAGGACCAACCCCCTATTATGCATTCCAATGTTAATTCTCAACATAAGTAGAGGAAAAGGCAACCACACCATCAACCTTGCACTTAAACATCATTGCTTGAATCTTTGGTATCACTCTTTAATCGATTATACAAGGCCAAGGCTATCATATTTCCAGATACACAAGACTTTTATCTAAGACTTCATCCAGGTATGTATAGAAAAATCATCCAAGATATCTAATCATTGATGAGCAAGATGCAACCAAAGTATTGTCATTGTTGTCAACACAGACAAAGGATCGGTTGATGCAATGAACAAGAGTGCAGAGGTCATTAGATGGATCGGTTGATGAAGTGAACAAGAGTTCAGAGCAGTCAGAGCATGTACAATAAATTTCCAAGAAGAAAAAAGTGGCCCAGATTCAAAGGATCAAAGAAAAAGACAAGTAAGAAAACTGTCGCGATATCGTAACATGTTTTCTGTCGTGATTTCGCGACATATCGGAGGAGAGAGAAAAAGCTAGAAAAGTTGTCACGATTTCACGACATATCGGAGGAGAGAGAAAAATCTGGAAAAGTTGTCATGATTTCACGACATATCGGAGGAGAGAGAAAATGCTAGAAAAACTATCGTGATTTCGTGACATGTTGGAAAAGAGAGAAAGCGCAAGAAAAACTGTCATGATTTTGCGACATGTTGGAAGCAATGAAGGCCAGTAGAAAAATTGTCATGATTTTGCAACATGTTGGAGGCAAAGAAGCCAAGTGAAAAACTATCACGATTTCACGACATGTTGGAGGCAAAGAAGCCAAGTGGAAAAACTGTCGTGATTTCGCAACATGTTGGCAGAGAAGAAGGCAAGTGGAAAAAATGTCGCGATTTTGCGACATGTTTGAAGAAGAAGCACATGCAAGGAAAACTCTCATGATTTCATGACATGTTTGTAGAGAAGGTGCATGCAAAGAAAACTGTCATGATTTCATGACATGTTTGGAGAGAAAGCGCAAGCAAAGAAAACTATCACGATTTCACGACATGTTTGGAGAGAAGGCGCAGGCAAAGAAAACTATCACGATTTCGTGACATGTTTGGAGAGAAGGCGCAGGCAAAGAAAATTGTCATGATTTTGTGACATGTTTGGAGAGAAGGCGCAAGAAAAGAAAACTGTCACGATTTCGTGACATGTTCGAAGAGAAGGTGCAAGCAAAGAAATGTGTCGCGATTTCATGACATGTTTGAGAGAAAGAGCTTGCAAGGAAAAGTGTCGTGATTTCATGACAATTTGCAAGAGGAAGCACTAAGGAGAAAATTTGTCATGATTTCGTGACATGTCAGGTTTTCATGATCCGATGAAAATAAAAGCGCTAAGGAGGAAAAGTGTCACGATTTTGTGACATAATGTAGGAGAGAGAGTCCGATAGAAAAAGGTGTTGCGATTTCATGACATGCTTCATTTTCGTGGTCCAAAGTGAAGAGAAAGAGGAGAAGGATGAAGTGTCACGATTTCGCGATAGAAGCAAAACAAAGGAGCATGGAAGCAGAAGCGTCACGATTTCACGACAAATTCAAGGAGGAAGAGCTCAAAGGTGAAAGTGTCACGATTTCGTGACATGTTCCATTTTCGCGGGCCAAAGATAGAAAAGGCACAAGGCAATGAAAGTGTCACAATTTCATGACATGTTATGTTTTCGTGGGCCAAAGACAGAAAAGGCACAAGGTAGCGAAAGTGTCGTGATTTCATGACATGTTCTATTTTCACGGGCAAAAGGTAGGGAAGTGCAAGGAGGTAGAAAATGTCATGATATCGTGACATGTCATGTTTTCACGGGTAAAAGGCGAGAAGAGCACAAAGAGACAGAAGTGTCGTGATTTCACGATAGGTCGCAACAACACGATTACAGATAGTTAACTGAAGCAAAACAACAGTTAAAGGGGAAGTTGTAGAAGAAAAGCATGCAGCCAAAATCAGAAGAGTTAACTGGAGTTAGTGCGACAGTTACAGGTGCAGTTATAGATAGAAATCATGCAAGCTATTTTAAGAACTTTCGAATAAGGAGAGATCAAACAGTCGCATAAATAGAATCAAAAAATACATGCATGCACAGAAAAGAATATGAACAGTCATGACCAAGAAGATGAACAGTCATGGTAGAGGTATATGTTGCATGTAACGTGTTTAACAAAATGCCCATTCTATATATACAAAAGGAGTCACATAAAAGAGTTACAGTTAACAAGTGGCAGAAGAGAATATTAAAGAAACAATTACAATTGACAAGATTGCATGTGAGAATAAAGGAGTCGTTACCTTTAACAGGCTACATGCGTGAATATGGAAGTTAAGAATAGAAATAGAACACAGTTATAAAAGTAGATTTGCGTGAAGTAGCAAGGTTGAGCTCTGCGCAGGAAGATAGAGTAGTGTGTTGTCGAGCAGAAGAAAAGTGCTGTGAAAAAGGATGTATAGAAAGCACGGCTGAGATAGAGTGCAGCAGATAGAGTGCTGAAATAGAGTGCTAAGATAGAGTGCAGCAGATAGAGTGCAGTAGATAGAGTGCAACAGAGAGAGTGTAGCAGAGAGAGGCTGGCTGTAAGTGAGCTGTGAGAGTGCTGTAAGAGTGTAGTAAGCAGAGAGCAAGAGTGTTGCTGGCTGTAAGTGAGCTGTGAGAGTGCTGTAAGAGTGCAGTAAACAGAGCTATGAGAGCTACAAGAATAAGCTATAAGAAAGGGCTGTAAGTATGTAGTAAGTAGAGCTGTAAAAGAGTGTATGCTTCCATGAGATTGATTTGAGTTAAGATAGAGCAGTGAGGGTCTTGTAACATAGAAGGAATTTTTATGTCAATCAAGATTTAAAATAGAAGTCCAAGTTGGTGCTTGGAATCAGGGGTTGGTGCTCCTTTTTTTTGGTGCAGATAAATCAGGGGTTGGTGCTCCTTCTAGTGGGTGTTGGTAAACTGATTGTGAAGTTGGTGCTTTGCAAAGGCTGGATTTGGATGGGAGTCCAAGTAGTCTATTTTTGAGGAGTAGCCAAATCTGGTGAATCTCGTTAAATATTGTGTTATGTGTTGCTATCTTATTACACTTTATGCATCTGGTTTTAAGCATTCATTAGTTCTAAATTAAGAGATAAATATTTAAGTTTTTAATTAGCTGCATTGATTCACTCCCCCTCTTAGTGCCATTGTAAGACTAACAATTGGTATCAGAGCCAAGTTCCTAGTTCAGGCTAAATCAGTTAGGGTTGATCTTGGATTAGTTCACAATGGGTAAGAAGAATAGATCCTCCTCCAAAAAGGCATCTCAGCCAGTTTCAATTCCTGTGGAAGAGAAAACTGAACTATAGAAGATAGAAGAAGTGGATTCTGAAGTATGCAATGAAAACTTGGAGTTTGAAGTAGATCTAGAAGGTGAGTTGGTAGCCGCACTTGAAGAGTTGAGTATAGAAAAGAAAAAGAACAAAAGAATGTCCAAGAAGTTAGAAGAGTATGGGGATGAGATTGAAGATCTCTTCCTACAAGTTCAAAAGGCCAAGAAATCGAAGAAGCCTTGAAGACACACCGGATGATGAAGATGATGTATGCAAGAAAAGTGAAGAGGAATCTAACAAAGTTATTGTTGATCTAAAGCTACAAGTAGAACAGTACAAAAGGATTGAAGATATTCTCAGGTCTCAAATCAATGAGAAAGAGACTGTTTGCTGCCAAAAATAAGAAGAGATTGTTTCATTGAAGAAACAACTAGAAGAGGCCAATATAAGTCTCAAATTTGAGAAGAGCATAGAGTTGCTAGATACAATGCTAAAGCAATAAAGAAGCTCCACGACTAAGTTTGGTCTTGGATATGAAGCTGAACAACCTTCATCCTCCAAATGTGCTAAGAAGAAGAAGCTCATGACTGAAGGATCGAGGCAAGGAAAGTATGAAGCTAAACAACTGTCATCTTCCAAATATGCAGAGAAGAAGAAGTTCAAGGTTGAAGCTGAATCTTCAAAAGGAAGAAAGCATCAAAGAAGATCTACAACAAAGCAACCACAGCAAAAGAGGTTCTATCACTCTCACTCTTTTAATAATAATGCTTTTAATGGCTATTGTTCTAAATGCAACTGCTAGGGTCACAAGGCAATTTATTGTGGACTGAACAATAGATCAAAAAGTTATGCTGTTAAAAACACATCTACTTTTCTGAGTGAACACCCTGTGTAATGTTTTAAATGTAATGGCCATGGGCACATTGCAAGGTTTTGTCCAAGCACTTTTGTATCCAATCTAAGGCAAAACCGTAGATTTAATCAGACTCAAAGAGTGCAACACAGGCAGAGAACATATCATGTGCATAAAATAAAGGAAAATAATCAACCATCAAGGATGCACAAGAAACAACTGTGCAAGAAGAATGTTCAAGTTCATGAAAAGGGGCAAAACAGGGATGCAGTTGAAAAACTCAAGCCCAAGTTCAGGAAATTCTGGAGAAAGGCAGAAGAAAGGAAATCGTGTCTCCTTGGACAAAAGGAGATTACTCCTCTATTGCACTAAGCAGCTCCAGGTAGCACATCCTCAGAGGGAGAAATATTAAAGTTTTATTTTAATGCTCCTATGTATTTTTTTGGGTATCTAAGGATGAAAGACCAGTAGTCGGGATATTGTTGTTTCAGTTGTCAAGTGTGTTTTTAGTTCTTGTAGTTGTTTGTGGAGGTGCCGTGAAGGGTAGTGATTGAATTGAGAATCGTCACCATTGGTAGTATTTCTTATGTCATTGTTGTTCTATTGATGGTTCTTACTGCCACTGTTCATAGCTATGGGTTATAACAGTTCAGATTGTTTTTGTTTGATGAAAGAATGCTTGCCCTAGCTGCGTATTTGTGTTTCGATAAAAGCAGTGTGTATTTGTTTTACACATTGATGTGAAGATTGTTAGATCTTTCATGATGCCTTGGTGAAATTATTTAATTCATAGACAGTTTCGTTTTAACTATTGATAAAATGCCAATCCAAGGTTAAGAAGTATGAGGCTGAGTAAGGTGCACTATGGTTGACAAAATGTCTTCTCCTAATTTGCACAGTTGAAAGTAAGGTGTGATCTGCAGTAACTGTAGAAAATTTAGATCAGGTTGTAAATATAAAAATGAATTTGGTTGTCTTTGCAGTACAGTATTTGATGCTTGGACAGAGTTGAAAGTGGATTGAGGTAGCCTGCTAGATTCTCATTGCAGAGAGAGACAAACTACTGTCATTAGGTTCAAGCTTGTTGAGAATATCCAAGATGCATGGTGGAGATGTATGCAGATGTTGTTGGCATTGCAGAACAAAAATTTGGCTATATAAGATCATTGTAAGACTAACAATTGGTTCTTACTGCCACTGTTAAAAGTTAAGGATTATGAAAGTTCAGATGATTTGGTTGATTTTGTGGTACTGTGTTTGATGCTTGCACAAAGTTGGCAGTAAAATTGCAATGTTGGTACAACGTTGGACAAAATTTGGTACAAGTGTGAGTCACTTGTCAATGTTGTTGACAGATGTGAAATCAGCGTTTTGAATGGGAAGATTGAAGGAGAGGTTTATAATGAGCAGCCAGATGGTTTCCAGCCTGGTGATGATTGGTTGAGTTGATTGATTGAGCCTTTGAAGAAGGCCTTTGGGAAATATTTGAGGACAGTGCTGGGACAGATTTCTAGATACATGATTTGGGCTTACTCCATTGAGATTGATTTGAGCAAGTTATTCTTTGCATTGGTGATTTATGTTGGTGGTTGTTTTGTTCAAATACATTTGGAAGGAAAAGGATGTCTACTAGTTTCATTTTCATGTAGTAATTGGTTGAATGCTTCAAGGTTAATCTTGAGTTGAATGATGTTGGTTAAACCTTGTCTATAAGCATTGTTGTTAAAGCCCTAAATGGTTGAGAAAAGATATTGGTTGTGGAAGAACATGAGTATCATTGTTATATGAGGTATTGCATGGTTGGCAATTGTTGGGTTGTGTTTCATGTTCTTGAGAAAAGCATACTACATCTATCTTATTCTTTTGAGATTGAGATTGAGTTGAGATTGAGATTAGGAGTTAAGTATAGAACATATTGAGTCTCTAACAATTCTCTTTATGCTTCTATGAGGTTGATGAATCACATTGGGTCTCTAACAATTCTCTTTGTGGGTTCATGCTAAACAAGTTCTAGTGAAGACTTGTGAGCTGAATTAGACAGGTACTAGTGAGGACTTGTGAGCTGATTTGGACAAGTTCTATGTGAGCTTGTTAAGTAGGTTCTGTGTGAGCCTATTGACAAAGTACAGAGAACAGAGTCTCAATGGATAGAGATCCAACAACCAACATAGTTGAAGATAGATCTGAGTGATGCCTATTATGCTTATCATGATGTTGTCAAACAGTGAAATGAAGTGGTCACATATTCCCAAGAATTGACTAAGAATTGACTAGCCATCGGGATCAAATTCTTAGGGGGAGCATTTATGCATCTATTTTTCATATTGCTCATGTTTATGCTTTTTGCTAACTGTAATAATTTTTTGCTTGAGAATGTTGTGCATGGACTTAGGGGGAGTTTTGCAGCCGCCCTTTGGTATTATTGTCAAAGGGGGAGAAGATTTATAGGTAATTGCACACAATTATGTGTGTTGCCAACAATTCCAAATGGGGAGATTGATGAGCAAGATGCAACCAAAGTATTGTCATTGTTGTCAACACAGATAGAGGATCGGTTGATACAATGAACAAGAGTGCAGAGGTCATTAGATGGATCGGTTGATGAAGTGAACAAGAGTTCAGAGCAGTCAGAGCATGTATAGTAAATTTCCAAGAAGACAGAAGTGGCCTAGATTCAAAGGATCAAAGAAAAATACAAGTAAAAAAATTGTCACGATATCACATGTTTTTTGTCACGATTTCGCGACATATCAGAGGAGAGAGAAAAATCTAGAAAAGCTGTCGCAATTTCGCGACATATCGAAGGAGAGAGTAAAATCTAGAAAATCTGTCGTGATTTCACGACATATCGAAGGAGAGAGAAAATGCTGGCAAAATTATCGTGATTTCATGACATGTTGGAAAAGAGAGAAAGCGCAAGAAAAACTGTCATGATTTCGCGACATGTTGGAAACAATGAAGGCCAATAGAAAAACTGTCGCGATTTCGTGACATGTTGGAGGCAAAGAAGCCAAGTGGAAAAACTGTCGCAATTTAGTGACATGTTGGAGGCAAAGAAGCCAAGTGGAAAAACTGTCACGATTTCATGACATGTTGGCAGAGAAGAAGGTAAGTAGAAAAACCGTCGTGATTTCGTGACATGTTTGAAGAAGAAGCGCATGCAAGGAAAACTGTCACGATTTTGCGACATGTTTGGAGAGAAGGCACAGGCAAAGAAAATTGTCACGATTTTGTGACATGTTTGGAGAGAAGGCACAGGCAAAGAAAATTGTCGCGATTTCATGACATGTTTGGAGAGAAGGCGCAGGCAAAGAAAATTGTCATGATTTCACGACATGTTTGGAGAGAAGGCGCAGGCAAAGAAAAACTGTTGTGATTTTGTGACATGTTTGGAGAGAAGGCGCAGGAAAAGAAAACTATCATGATTTTGTGACATGTTCGGAGAGAAGGCACAAGCAAAGAAATGTGTCATGATTTTGTGACATGTTTGAGAGAAAGAGCTTGCAAGAAAAAGTGTCGCGATTTCGTGATAATTTGCAAGAGGAAGCGCTAAGGAGAAAAAGTGTCATGATTTCGTGACATGTCGGGTTTTTGTGATCCGATGAGAAGAAAAGCACAAAGGAGAAAAAGTGTCATGATTTCACGACATAATGCAGGAGAGAGAGTCCGATAGAAAAAGGTGTCACGATTTCGTGACATGCTTCATTTTCGTAGTCCAAAGTGAAGAGAAAGAGGAGAAGGATGAAGTGTTGCGATTTTGTGACAAAAGCAAAATGAAGGAGCATGGAAGCAGAAGCGTCACGATTTCACAAAAAATTCAAGGAGGAAGAGCTCAAAGGTGAAAGTGTCACGATTTCACGACATGTTCCATTTTTGCGGGCCAAAGACAGAAAAGGCACAAGGCAACGAAAGTGTCACAATTTCACGACATGTTCCGTTTTCGTGGGCCAAAGACAGAAAAGGCACAAGGCAGCGAAAGTGTCATGATTTCGTGACATGTTCCATTTTTGTGGGCGAAAGGCAGGGAAGTGCAAGGAGGCAAAAAATGTTGTGATATCACGACATGTCATGTTTTCACGGGTAAAAGGCGAGAAGAGCACAAAGAGACAGAAGTGTCACGATTTCGTGACAGGTCGCAATAGCACGATTACAGATAGTTAACTGAAGCAGAACAATAGTTAAAGGGGTAGTTGTAGAAGAAAAGCATGCAACCAAAATAAGAAGAGTTAACTAGAGTCAATGCGACAGTTACAGGTGTAGTTATAGATAGAAATCATGCAAGCTATTTTAAGAACTGTCGAAGAAGGAGAAATCGAACAGTCGCATAAATAGAATAAAAAAATGCATGCATGCATAGAAAAGAATACGAATAGTCATGACCAAGAAGACGAACAGTCATGGTAGAGGTATATGTTGCATGTAATGTGTTTAACAAAATGCCCATTCTATATATACAAAAGGAGTCACATAAAGAAGGATTTACAGTTAACAAGTGGCAGAAGAGAATATTAAAGAAATAGTTACAATTGACAAGATTGCATGTGAGAATAAAGGAGTCGTTACCTTTAACAGGCTACATACGCAAATATGGAAGTTACGAATAGAAGCAGAACACATTTATAAAAGTAGATTTGCGTGAAGTAGCAAGGTTGAGCTCCGCACGGGAAGATAGAGCAGCATGTTGTCGAGCAGAAGAAAAGTGCTATGAAAAAGGATGTATAGAAAGCATGGCTGAGATAGAGTGCAGCAGATAGAGTGCTGAAATAGAGTGCTAAGATAGAGTGCAGCAGATAGAGTGCAGCAGAGAGAGTGCAGTAGAGAGAGGTTGGCTGTAAGTGAGCTATGAGAGTGCTGTAAGAGTGTAGTAAGTAGAGAGCAAGAGTGCTGCTGGCTGTAAGTGAGCTGTGAGAGTGCTGTAAGAGTGCAGTAAATAGAGCTGTGAGAGCTACAAGAGTAAGCTATAAGAAAGGGCTATAAGTATGCAGTAAGTAGAGCTATAAAAGAGTGTATGCTTCCATGATATTGATTTGAGTTAAGATAGACCAGTGAGGGTCTTGTAACGTAGAAGGCATTTTTATGTCAATCAAGATTTAAAATAGAAGTCCAAGTTGGTTCTTGGAATCAGGGGTTGGTGCTCCTTTCTATTGGTGCAGATAAATCAGGGGTTGGTGCTCCTTCCAGTGGGTGCTAGTAAAATGATTGTGAAGTTGGTGCTTTGCAAATGCTAGATTTTGATGGGAGTCCAAGCAGTCTATTTTTGAGGAGTAGCCAAATCTGGTGAACCTCGTTAAATCTTGTGTTATGTGTTGCTATCTTGTTACACTTGCTGCATCTGGTTTTAAGCATTCATTAGTTCTAAATTAAGAGATGAAGATTTAAGTTTTTAATTAGCTGCACTGATTCACCCCCCCCTCTCAGTGACATTGTAAGACTAACAATCATTTGGAATCCATATGAGAGACATACAAGGAGGAAGATAATAGCAAAAAATGAGCATGCTAATTTTTCTTTGTTATCTAAAATTAAGCCCAAAAATTTCAATGAGGTAAAAGAGGATAAATTTTGGATCAAGACAATGAATGAGGAACTAGGTCAAATAGAGAAAAGTGATACTTGGGAACTTGTACCATGACCAAAATGCAAGAATGTGATTGGCACTAAATGGGTATTCAGAAACAAATTAAATGAAGATGGTCAGGTAGTCTAAAACAAAGCAAGATTAGTATGCAAAGGTTATGCACAAGTTGAGGGAATTTATTTTAATGAGATTTTTGCTCCAGTTGCATGACTTGAAGCTATAAGAATATTCTTAGCCTTCTCAAGTTTCAAAAACTTCAAAGTATATAAGATGGATGTTAAATAAGCCTTTTTAAATGGTAAACTGGAAGAAGAGGTTTACATTGTTCAACCAGAGGAATTCAACCTAACTGATAAACTAGACTATATATGCAAATTGAAGAAAGCACTTTATGGACTAAAACAAGCTCCTAAAGCTTGGTATTCAAGATTGGATAAGTACATTCAAGAATAGGTTTTTAGGAAAGGAATAGTGGATAGTAACTTATACATAAAAAATGAAGGAAATGACTTACTAATTGTGGTTGTTTATGTGGATGATATCATTTTTGGAGGCAACAATGATAAGATGTGTCAAAAATTTGCAAAGAGCATGTAGAATGAATTTGAGATGTCAATGCTTGGTGAGTTGTCCTTATTTCTTGGAATTCATATTTCACAATAATATAAAGGTGTATTTCTCTCACAAACCAAGTATATAAAAGAGATGCTAAATAAATTCAAGTTAGAAGATTGAAAACTAGTAAGTACCCCCATGGTTACAGGATGCAAGTTAAGTAAATATGATGAATATCTTGAGGTGAATCAAAAATTGTATAGATCTATGATTGGTATCTTATTACATGTCACAGCTACAAGACCAGATATAATGCAGACAGTGGGATTAGTGGCAAGGTTTTAAGTGGAACCAAATAAAACACATGTAGTAGCAGTAAAAATGATTCTCATGTATTTAAAAGGGACTATGAATTTTGGGTTCTGGTATCCCAAAAGCAACAATTACACCCTCATAGCATATACATATGTAGATTGGGAAGACAACATTAATGATAAAAAAAGCACAAGTGGAGGAGCATTATTTATTGGATATTGCTTAGTCTCTTGCCTAAGCAAGAAATAGGCATCAGTATCCTTATCCACAATAGAGGCATAATATATTGCAGTAGTTGCTTATTGTACACAAGTATTATGGATGAAGTGAACTTTAGAGGATTTCAGGATATAACATGATCACCCTATCCCCAAAGTGTGTGATAATACAAGTGCTATAAATATCTCAAATAATCAAGAGATGCTCCCTAGGACCAAGCACATTTTGATCAAATATTATTTTTTGAGAGAGCAGGTGACAGATAAGCAAGTCAGGTTGGAATATGTTACTACAAAGGAGCAGATGACGAACATCTTCACTTAGCCACTTCCAAAAGAGACTTTTGAGTATATTAGAGGAAAATTGGGAGTAGTGCTACTCCCACCCCAAAATTAATCACCTCAAGGAAAGGAGGTGGGGAGGGGGTTGAGCTAAGAGTATTATATTTAGCCCCAAAGGAGTACCTTTGCCAGTGATGTCAAATGGGGAGAGAATTCAATCAGTGGGAGCAATTTATCAGGGGGAGCATAACTGAAAAAGGTAAAAGGAATGTTTTAAAAAAAGGGGTTTCCATAAATGACAAAGGAGGAGATTGTTGTAAATTTGAGCAAGTTTTGTTGTCATTTATGTCAATAGGTTTGATTTCCAGTTTTGTCATCATTTATGCCACAAGGTTGATTTTACAAAATGCAAGGAAGTTGTTAAAAGCAAAAGGGTATAATATTTATTTTAAATATTATATGCCTAAAGAGACCTAAAAGGTAGAAGACCCAAGAAGAGGGAAGCAATTTTAAGAAAGGAATAATAATATTATAATATTTGGGCAAAATAAAGAGGCAAGAAATAACAAGGTCCAAGGAATCATTAAAAAATATATATCTCCAACAAGACCCATTGAGCAGATTATAAAGGTTGGTAGAGGTTTTAATTTAATTTATTTATAATTAATGGTGAAAATTTTAAATTATTTAATTCAAATTTAAAATTCAAAAGGGCCTGTGTTTCAAAGAAAATCAAAGAGTATAAATAGGATATGTTTTTCATTGTCTAAATTTCGATGCAATTCGAATGACCATGTGAGTAATATTAATTCATGTGCTTTGTTTCGAATAGGAGAAGACTCTTGTTGGTTTTTAATAAAAGGAGGCAAAAATTCATTTAAGTTTGAGTGACACCAAAAATATATCCCAAGGTGCTGGATAGTGCAGACAACGATCGAAGGCATGGATAAGGCACTTGTAAGGAGCAGGTTGTGGTTTCGAATCTCACGCGATTCGTTTTGGTAGAGGAGGAGAGAAAGTTTTAGTTTTTTCTAAAATTCATGCAGAAGCATTAGTAGGAGAGTGTGGATCCTTGGTTCATGTCTGGGTGTGTAGGCTAGGTGGTAGCTTAGCCTTGGGCTAAGGCACTGTGGCAGATTTGGTCATGGGTTCGAGTTTGGGTGATGGTCGTCGAAGTCGTGTGAAATTTTTGATGATGTGGGCTAACAAATAAGGTATGCACATTTGATTTATTTTGCCAAAGTTTGGAATGCCAAACATTGGTTTGAGGCCACGTGATAATTGAAAGGGGCATGTGTTAAATGTTTATAAGGGGTGTTGAAATAAATATTTTATTTTTGGAGCTTGGAAAATAAAAATAGGATTGGAGATTATAAGGTGTTAACTGTAGCTCTAAAATTCTCGCACTCATTTCCTCCAAGATAATGGATCCATGCCTTGAAGGGGAATGGGATAATAATAGGTCTACACCTCGGAGGAGATACACTTAAGATCATGCCCTCTTTGGTGATTTTTCAACGAATTGGGTGGGTTCACCAAGAAATATTTTATGGTAGTTTCCACGCCTAGGTTTTGGAGTTTGTTTGATGTATTCTTTTAAAATGTCTCACATACACCTAGTTTTGCCAATATGCAACTATGCTATTTTACATGCATTTTTTATTCAGATGGCTAATTTTTGCAACTTTTTTGCTTTTTGCAGATAGGATCAATTAGTTTTATCTAAAATTGGTCAAAAAAGGATGAGATCGGGTGATATGATCTGGTGATTGATCAGTCCAATCTATGATCGGATGAGCCGATCAGAGTAGAAACTTGCAGTTTGATAATTTGACATAGAAAATAATAGATTTACAGAATAATATGCATTTGTCGAGGTGGATTAGATTAAATGATAAACTTAAAAGGATAATGATTGAATGAACGAATGTAGATCTATGCTAGACATGGACATTCATGAAAAAGTGATAAAATATGAGTATAAAATCTAATATATCAATGGTAATGGATTTAAAATGATCTAACAGATAATAAATATGATCTAAGATAGGAGAAACAGGGAAAGAGAATGCAAACAATGAGTTCTGGATGCCCATAGGTATATTAACAATAAAAATGTTTGATGTAAACAAGATCAGGTAGTTTTGTATGAGATCAGGCGGTATGATCTAGAGATCGGGTGGTACAGTCCTACATGAATCTAGCCGATGCACAAATCCAACCTATAAAACCATATTAAAAATGCAAAACAACAGAGCAAAAATATGTAAAATTTCCAAGGGGAATCTAGGTTGAGGATCCTGGATTAAATAGAATGGAATTAGATGATTTTTTTGTATATTGCCAAATATCCACCCTTTGGATCTCAACAGGCCCAAACCATGGTGGTATCGAGAGGACCAATATTGTCCTTATCACAAGTAAATGATCATAACATTAAGTCATGTATTGCATTCAAGAGCAAGGTATAGGATATTTTTGACAAGAATGATCTTCAAATCAACAATCAACAAATTGGTATATTTCAAAATTTGTTACCTATAGATGGGATTCAAGAAGAGCAACCTTAATAGGTGACTGAGATACATTCAACCCTATGGCCTCATAAAGCGAGTCGACCACATTCACCTCATTTAAAGCATCAACATTGTACTTGGACTCCATTATCTGAGTCCATGTCAACCATATTTCACAACCTAAAAGAAATAAAGACAATCGTCTTGCCAAACATACCCTTGATAAACCTACGTAGGTCTATATCTAAAAAATATAGGGAGGATCATTCTTACCTCTATCACCAAATGAAAGTGCATGACATTAGCGATTGTCATACTTTTAGACACATGGTCCAATATATTATTGATAAGGAAGCTTTATCCACAAATAGGGCACTCATTCTACCCATTGAGACATTAGTATTACCCAGAATTTCCTATCACAATAGGGGGGATCAATTTCTATCACTCCTCCTAGCCAAGCCAATAACATTGCATCAATCATAGTACATACTAGGGGTATCCAAGATGTCACACTTTCCCCACTATTTGCATCATAAGAAATGAAGCAAATTAGGGATCCTAAAGGTATCACACCTTCCTCTCTTCCTTTGATCACCATAAATGTTGGGGGTACACAAGGTACCACACCTTCCTCCTAAAATCATAAAATGATCAAAGTTAAAAAAATCCCCAAAGGTATCCATAAACCCTTTGGTCACCCCAAAAAGCCCCAAAGGTATCCTTTGGTCACCCCAAAAAGCTCCAAAGGTATCCATAAACCCTTTGGTCACCCCAAAATCCCCAAAGGTATCCATAAACCCTTTGGTCACCCAAAAAATCCCAAAGGTACCTATAAATCCTTTGGTCACCCAAAATCCCCAAAGGTATCCATAAACTCTTTGGTTATCCTAAAATGCTCCAAATGCATATACAATCCCTTTGGTCACTCTAAAATGCTCCAAAGGTGTCTACATCCCCTTTGGTCACCCTAAAACATTCCAAAGATGTCTACAATCCCTTTGGTCACCCTATAATACTTCAAATGTGTCTACAATCCCTTTGATCACCCTGAAACACTCAAAAGGTATCCACAAACCCTTTAGTCATCCAAAAAGCCCCAAAGGTACCTATAAACCATTTGGTCACCTAAAAGCCCCAAAGGTATCCATAAACCCTTTGGTAACCCTAAAATGCTCCAAAGGTATCTATAATCCCTTTCGTCACCCTAAAACACTCCAAAGGTATCCACAAACTCTTTGGTCACCTTAAATTCTCCAAAGGTGTCTACAATCCCTTTGGTCACCCTAAAATTCTCCAAAGGTATCTACAATCTCTTTTGTCACTCTAAAATACTCCAAAGGTGTCTACGAACCCTTTGGTCATCCTAAAATGATCCAAAGGTGTCTACAATCCCTTTGGTCACCCTAAAACACTCCAAAGGTGTCTACAATCCCTTTGGTCACCCTAAAAGACTCCAAAGGTATCCACAAACCCTTTGGTCACCCAAAAAGCCCCAAAGGTACCTATAAATCCTTTGGTCACCCAAAATCCCCAAAGGTATCCATAAACCCTTTGGTCACCCTAAAATGCTCCAAAGGTGTCTACAGTCCCTTTGGTCACCCAAAAACACTCCAAAGGTGTCTACAATCCCTTTTGTCACTCTAAAACACTCCAAAGGTGTCTACAATCCATTTTGTCACCCTAAAACACTTCAAATATGTCTACAATCCCTTTGGTCACCCTAAAACACTCCAAAGGTGTCTAAAATATCTTTGGTCACCCTAAAATACTCCAAAGGTGTCTACAATCCCTTTTATCACCCTAAAACACTCCAAAAGGTATCCACAAACCCTTTGGTCACCCAAAAATCTCCAAAGGTACCTATAAACCCTTTGGTAACCTAAAATCCCCAAAGGTATCCATAAACCCTTTGGTAACCCTAAAATGCTCCAAAGGTATCTACAATCTCTTTGGTAACCCTAAAACACTCCAAATGTGTCTGCAATCCCTTTGGTCACCTCAAATGCTCCAAAGGTGTCTACAATCCCTTTGGTCACCCTAAAATGCTCCAAAGGTATCTATAATTCCTTTGGTCACCCTAAAATGCTCCAAAGGTGTCTACGAACCCTTTGGTCACCCTAAAATTCTCCAAAGGTGTCTACAATCCCTTTGGTCACCCTAAAACACTCCAAAGATGTCTACAATCCCTTTGGTCACCCTAAAACACTCCAAAGGTATCCACAAAACCTTTGGTCACCTAAAAAGCCCCAAAGGTACCTATAAATCATTTGGTCATCCAAAATCGCCAAAGGTATCCATAAACTCTTTGGTCATCCTAAAATGCTCCAAAGGTGTCTACAACCCCTTTAGTCACTTGAAAACACTCCAAAGGTGTCTACAATCCCTTTGGTCACCCTAAAACACTCCAAAGGTGTCTACAATCCATTTGGTCACCCTAAAATACTCCAAAGGTGTCTACAATCCCTTTTGTCACCCTAAAATGCTCCAAAGGTATCTACAATAATTTTGGTCACCCTAAAATGCTCCAAAGGTGTCTACAATTCCTTTGGTCACCCTAAAATGCTCCAAAGGTATTTATGAACCCTTTGATCACCCCAAAAAGTCCCAAATGTATCCATAAACCCTTTGGTCACCCAAAATCCCCAAAGGTATCCATAAACCCTTTGGTCACCCTACAATGCTCCAAAGGTGTCTACAAACCCTTTGGTCACTCTAAAACACTCCAAATGTGTCTACAAACCCTTTGGTCACCTTAAAATGCTCCAAAGATATCTACAACCCCTTTGGTCACCCTAAAATTCTCCAAAGGTGTCTACGAACCCTTTGAAGGTATCTCAAACCCTTTAGTCACCCAAAAAGCCCCAAAGGTATCCATAAACCCTTTGCTCACCTAAAAAAGTCCCAAAGGTATCCATAAACCCTTTGGTCACCCAAAATACCCCAATAGCACCCGCTAAGCCCATTGGTCAACTATACACACATACACACACACACATATATATATCAAAATCCAAAAAACATCATAAAAAATAATAATACAAAAATATGGCATTACATCACATTTCGTATCACTACATTATATAATAAATTGTATTAGGCATACTCATCCTTCCATTTTTGCATTCTAGAGTTGCTCATACATATATAGCATCAAGACTATACACTAGTCATAATTAAAAATGAATGTTGTCCAAGTCATGATTCACATCATTCCATATTGCACTTATCATTTCCATCTACATTTCCAACTGTTCATATGTGTCTTTGTTTCCCTTCACTCAGTCATTTGTTTTAAGGTGTCTTTAGGGTTTTTGGTCATTCAACCGTCTCTAGTTTCTTTTCAGATTTTGTAGAAAGCTAGCTTGATTTTTAGAAGGTAGATTCTTGCTTTTATTATACCTTGTATATGTCAAAATCCCAACACATTTTCACACTAATAAATCCAAGTTTTGCACAAGGAAATATGAAACCTACAAAGTGGTCCAAGTTACCTTAAGTGAAAAATTTTACCTTGTTTCCCTGTGCGAATGGTTTAAAAATTTTAAGAATTGACAAAAATACAAGCTCCTAACTACCCAATTTCCCAAAATAAACAGTGGTTTTCACCACTATCAATAAGAAAAATCACAAAAAGCAAAAATCAAAAGCAAAATAAACAGTGATTTTTGTCACTAAAAAAATCCCTTGATCAAAGAAAACAAAATATAAAATAAACAGTGACTTTCATAACTAAGTATGAGCAAGTACCCCAAATCAAATAAAAGAAAAGAAGGGAGTATTGAAATTGAATCCCTAGAATTCTCAGCATTTGACAAACCATGAGGTGATCCTCATTACAGGTTAGGTGGCATCAAGCCTGCCTGGTAATGATGGTATCATTACGCATGATGATATGTCTATCATATTGGCATCTTGCTTTTGTATAGACCAATGTTTGCATGCAGATGAGCTATATTTTGGTAGCCTGCACTACGTTGTGGTCTAATCCAACTACGTACAAAACCCAAGCTCATGATACTCATAGGGTGATCTTTAGTACAGATGGGCTGCATCAATCATATTTGGCATTGGGGAAACTTTATGCGTATCATAACAATGAACTCACTTGCACACACAGGGATATTGAGTATCTTGGTCATCCTAGAAGATTCATACCTTGTCAAAAAGTCTTGTGTGGTTAGTATATAACTTTTGAGCAGTTAACTAGAGTGTTTGAGTCTCATAAAAACCTCAAAGACATCCTATAACATCCTATTATTCATTCCATTTTATTACATGTATGCCAGTTTATATTTTCAAAAATCCATTACATAGTCTCATGACAACATTACACATGAATCGATGAATTATTTACAGTCTATGATGCTAACATAGTATGTCATATAGTGATGAGGCCAAGAATTGCCTCATCCATGAACACTTTTTGATACATTATAACTATTTGACTCACCCTTTTTACTATGTTTTTATGTTAATTATGGGTAAAATGCATTATATAATGGTGTTTGCATATTCTGAAATGACAAAGTGCATATACTCTGTTTTACTGTTTTTACTGCAATTTCACCTGCTTTCAGTTAATTAATTAGTAGTGTTGTAGTAATTCATAATTAGAATCATAATATAGACCTTGTTGAATATCTGGTGCTTAACAATATTGTGTTCCTCTGTTTAAACTAATTCAAATGGAAAAAGGCGCCAAGAACTTGTCCACTGTAGCTGACTATGCAGGAAAACAGGTTGTGACTATGACAGTTCTAGCCAGCTGTACATATACAGCAAGGCTTGGAATCAGTCACTCCAGCACGTGCCACCAATGCAGAAGGGTGTACAAGATAAGGGAAAACAATCCAAACGGTCAACAACTTCCTCCCTATGCGTTTGGAGCACAGATAAGCAACGAATTGTCACCTGCCTGTTATTTCGGAGCAATGCAGAAATAAGCGGCGCAAGAATAGGGAATAGCGCAGGAATAACCAAAAATGGTCAAAATGCGCCAAAACCATGGAAAGTATGATTGGAAATTGACCAAGCAGTTAGTCCACCCTATTTGGACTCCGTTCCTTCACCATAGGCGGACCAACTGGGATAAAGGGATAAAGGTTGACAAATTATAACCCTGCATTCCAGGAAACTATTTTGTAAACAGTTGGAAATCCCTAAAACTCAGCAAACAGATATATCAACTTTGTCTTATAAATAAAGCTCCTAGCACGGTTGAGCATAGGAGATATATATATATATATATATATATATAAAAAATAAATAAAAAAAAAATAAGAAAGAGAGAGAGAGAGAGAGAGAGAGGAATAGGAGATAGTTATTAGCAGAAGATAAAGTCTTTGTAGCATTACAGTAAATTGCAGATTTTTCCTGTAATATTGTAATGCAGTTTCAGATGGAATAAAAGGTGCATTCTTCAGATTTTATTAGCATTTGATGGTTGATAGTGCACATTTAATTTACCTGGTATAATTCTTCACCCTCTTCTGGTTCTGGAAGCAAGGGCCACTTGCAGGATCAGAGGAAGGGCAGCACAGTGACAGAAAATTCTTGCTGATTTCTTGCTGCAGCAGATCAACAGAATTCTGTCAACATTTATTTGTAGAATTAGTTTCATTTCAGAATTGCACCATAGCATCTAGAATAGGTTCAATCATGTGTTAGAACAATATTTAGCATTTGACCTGTAATGGCATCATTTTTAGCATTTTTTGTAATTTCTAGAATTACATCATTTTTAGCATTTTCTGTAATTTCTAGAATTATGTCATTTTTAGTTTTATTGCAATAAACATTAATTTGGTTTCTCAGATTCAACTTATGTTCAGACAATTGTGAGTTTTATCATTGGTTTAATTTCTGCAAGCGTGTGTGTGAATTTCCATTCTGTAGTTTACTTTCTTGCAATTTTGCTTTTTGGTCAATTCAGCAGCATTTTATTTCTTGTCAATTTCAGATTCTGTAGTTTCATTTTCCTGCAATTTAAATTCAGCTTTAGATTGTGCAATTTGAGTTCCTTTGTTAGAAATTAGGAAGTTACAACAACCCCCAGCACTGCTAACAGACCTACCAATAAAATCTTGTTCTTGGATAAACTGAACCTGCAACTGTGACACCTCCTATCGTATACAACCTTTGGACACCACCCTGGACTGACATATAATTACTAAATGATGAATGATCAATGACCCTCATCATTTTTGGCATCATTTTCGGGGAACAAACGGTGTTGTTAGGAAAAGTGAAACAGGTCAAGAATTGTGTTACAATTTTTGAAATACTGCATTTCAGTTTATTTAGTGAATAGGCATGAATGCATAGGCCAAGAGACGAAAGAGGGAGGTTTATCAGAACTAGTTCTGAACCACCAAGGCATTCTTCATGATCAGATGAAGAATTTCCTATGCAAGAAATACCTTCTTCACCAACTAAAGCTTTGGAAATATTAGAACAAGAGCTTTTTGAAGCACTTGCTGCTAAACATTCCCCTAAGCCTGAACCATCCACATCAGACTCAAGAAAGAAAACAACTATGGCAGCAGCACCACCACCACCAGGTGGGTATAATGTTGATGATCCTCCTAAGACTTTTGAATACCCTATACAGTTGGATCCAGCTCTAGATGCTCCCATGAAAACTATTTCTCCATCCATATTGCCAATTTTTAGGGGAACTATTTTAGAAGATCCTGATCAATTTTTGTTTGAATTCAAAGTGTTATGTCAGACTTATGACTACATAAATGATAATCAAAAATTGAAATTGTTTCCTTCCATGCTTAAGGATGCTGCTCTCCGATGGTTTATGAGTAATCTTGAACCTAATTCAATCCATACTTGGGATGACATGGAGACTGCATTCTTACATAAATATCAAGATTATTGTAGAGTACGAAATAGGAAAGATGAGTTGTTTCGGATCAAGCAAGAAGAAGATGAGAGTTTAGAGGATTATCTTGATCGCTTTGCCTTTGTCCAAAAGAGATGTGGTCCTATGGAACCATATTTCTTAAAACCTATCTTCTTAAGAGGATTGCAGGATGAATCTAGGGAAGTGTTAGATTTAATGGGAAGAGGAGACATAGATCAACTTGACATTGAAGATATTGTGGAGTTATGCAAAAATTATTCTCGCACTCACCAACGAAGAAAGAAGCGAAATTCTGGCAATAGTGACATAAAGGAGTTGATGGAGGAAATGGCTAATTTAAAAACTGATATCCTTGTTCAACTTAATTCTGCATTAGGTGAGAGAAACACAAAACCCAATTCTACACCACCTTTGGCAATTTATTGCCCGAGATGTAGAAATAAGCATGCCTTGTAGGATTGCCCTTTAAACAAAACTTCTATTTGTGGAATTTGTTCCAAGGAACACTCAACAGATAAATGTCCTTTGTTGCCTCATCTAAAATCTATTTTGGGCACCCAAACAGAAGAACTTAATGCTATTGGGCAGAGATCCGGTGGTGGCTATGCACAATATCCCAATGCTCCTCGGTTTCCAAATTGGGGACAACCTCCTTGGAATATGAATATGCCATGGGGACATGCAGAAGTCTCTGCACAACCTTGGAACCAACCTTGGACAGCTCCTCCAGATTGGTCACATTCTGGGTGGATGAACCCACCTTGGCATACAATTCATCCACAATGGACACAACAAGGACAAATATGGGGACAACAATATCCACCATATCAAGGACAACAAAGGTATCAAGGGCAAGCTCAAAACTTGTTGCCCGCTCCTAATCCAAATTTTTAGGGAAGAGCACAACATCAACAAACACAACCAGTGAAACAACCTCCACTCCTAGCTTAGCCTGTGACTAACCCAAATAATACCAGACAAACAACCCCTGTTTATGAGGCTGAGTCTGAAGACTCTGCTATAGTTCATGTACTTGACTGTAGTAACATCCAACTGCATTCAGGGAAGGTTTTACCTAAACTTGTTCCACCCACCATTGAAGAAATTAGTGAGAAACAAGAACCTCCAAATCAAGAGACAGTGCAACAAAAACAAAAAGAAGAAATAACAAAAAAAATGCAGGAATCTTCTCCAGTAGCATTACCATACCCTGAAATATTTGATCATATTGATACTGCCCCTGAATCAGAATTAGTGACAGAACTTAAAAAGATGTCAATTTCTCTCCCTTTGTTGCAAGCAATAAGGGATGTGCCTTTAATCAAAAAGACTATTCAGGAGTTATGTATCAAGAAACCTGGTAAAAAAAAGAAGGCCTTTCCTAAAACTGTTCAGGTAGAAGGAAAATTAGCTGATTTATTATCTGGGAAACTAGTTCCTCCCAAGTATAGTGACCCAGGTAGTCCAATAGTTACAATTACTATTGGGTTAATGCAAATTCCTAATGTGCTAATTGATCTTGGAGCTGCAATTAATGTAATGACTAAGGACACAATGCAAAAAATGTAGCTCAAAAATCTCAATCCTACCACCATAGTTTTGGAAATGGCAGATAGGTGAGTTGCTAAACCAGAAGGTATCCTAGAAGATGTAGCCATTGAAGTCTCTTCTTGGGAATATCCTATAGACTTCTTAGTGTTGCAACCTAGAAATTCAGTCAATGGATACCCTATCATTCTAGGACGACCTTGGCTGGCTACTGCAACTGCTTTATAGACTGCAGGTCAGGGGAAATGACCATTTCTAATGGTGTTGACCTGAAGAAAATTTCTTTGTATCCACCAACTCAACCTTCAACTAAATTTTTTGGACAAATTTGGTATCCTGAATCTGATGAAGAACAAGAAACCATTGCCACTTTGGCTACAGTTGTAGTGAAGGAACATATTGAGGAAATCACTACACCAGAAAGAGAAATATTCGAGAATGAAACTGTCCTAATTGAAACATTACAATCAGAAGGACTAACTGATGATCAAATTCTTGTTCATCGGTTGTTGTGGAAAGAGGAGGAACAAATTTTAGAACCTCTGTCATCCATGCCTAGTCAGGAAAGATCATTCATACTACCACATGGATGGCATCATCATCTCCTTAACACCTTCAAATGTCCTCTGATTCCATCAGGTATCATCTCTGAGACAGATTCTAGAGTATTTCATACTCTGTAGCCACATCATTGTCCATTAAATGCATTAATCAGTAACTATGAAGCAGCTAGTTCTATCCATCCAGGGATCAAACAAATTGAAATACAACCAGGTAAATTTTTGAACATTAATAGCTGGCTAACTGAGGACCAAGAAACCAAATTGTTTGCAGTCTTACAGAAACATGTTCAAGCTTTTGCATGGAACTATAAGGACATGACAGGCATTCATCCTGAGGTATGTACACATAGGATATACACAGAAGATGTAAAACCAGTAAGGCAACCTCAGAGACGCTTGAATCCTGCTCTGAAGGAGATTGTGAAAGAGGAAATTGAAAAACTCTTAGATGTTGGATTCATTTATCCAATTTTAGATAGTAAGTGGGTTTCACCACTGGTCATTGTTCCAAAGAAAAATGGTAAAATGAGAGTATGTGTGGACTATAGGGAGTTAAATAAGGTCACACATAAGGATCATTTCCCATTACCATTCATAGACCAAGTATTGGATACCCTTGCTGGAAAGAAATTTTTCTATTTTCTTGATGGTTTCAGCGGGTATAACCAGATACAAGTTGCGCCAGAAGATCAGGAAAAGACTACCTTTACATGTCCTTGGGGAACCTTTGCTTACAGGGTTTTACCCTTTGGGTTATGTAATGCTCCAGCAACATTTCAGAGAGCTGTTTTAGCAATTTTTTCTGATTTAACAAATGAAAGTGTTGAAATTTATATGGATGACTTCACAGTATTTGGAGATAGTTTTGAATATGCATTAGAACAGCTTGAAAAAGTGTTGATTCACTGTGAAACATACCACCTCTCTCTTAATCCTGAGAAATGCTTCTTAATGATGGAGGAAGGAATTGTTCTTGGACATCATATCTCTTCTTATGGAATCAAGGTTGATCCTAAGAAGGTTGAAGTCATCAAAAACCTCCCTCCTCCACAAACTCAGACTGATGTACGTAGTTTCTTAGGACACATTGGTTTTTATCGTAGATTCATTGCTAATTTTAGTACCATAGCGAATCCCATGTTTGCATTACTCATGAAAGATTCTGAATTTGTTTGGTCTTCTGAATGTCAAAATTCCTTTGAAGACTTAAAGGAGAAGTTAACCACTCCACCTGTACTAAGAGGTCCTAATTGGGAGTTACCCTTTCATATTCAAACTGATGCTTCCAATACTGCTATTGGAGCTGTGTTAGGACAGATTGAAAATGGGGAACATTATGCTATTTATTATATCAGTAAAAACTTGACAGGAGCTGAGAAAAACTACACTACCACTGAAAAAGAATTCTTGGCTGTAATCTATGCTATTAACAAATTTCGACACTATATCACAGGGTACCAAGTATTCATCCATACGGATCATGCTGCAATCAAATATTTGATGAATAAACCATTGGTTAGTGCAAGAATTATTCATTGGTTGATTCTGTTGTAGGAATTTGATGTTACAATAGTGAACAA
Source organism: Wollemia nobilis (assembly GCA_028583015.1). Classification (NCBI taxonomy): domain Eukaryota; kingdom Viridiplantae; phylum Streptophyta; class Pinopsida; order Araucariales; family Araucariaceae; genus Wollemia; species Wollemia nobilis. The sequence continues at coordinate 12,674,621 of JAQPPZ010017052.1, forward strand.
ACCTAGGAAATCTAATGTAGTCACAGATTTCTTGTCAAGAATACCAAATGCAGATACAGGAGAAGTGGTGGAAGATACCTTTCCAGATGAAAAGTTGTTTGTTGTCTCTGTACAATCTCCATGGTTTGCAGACATAGCTAATTACTTAGCTACAGGGAAGATTCCTCTTCACTTTACCCCTAAACAAAAGAAATAGTTAATCAAGCAAAGCTCTTCTTTTAAATGGATAGAAGGATTACTATTTAAATGCAGTCCTGATCATGTTTTACGTAGGTGTATCCACCAGGATGAAGTATATGATATCCTACGAGCATGCCATGATGAACCATCAGGAGGGCATTATTCAATCAAAAGCACTATTCACAAAATTTTGGGTACCGGATACTATTGGCCATCTTTGCACAAAGATGTAAAAAGGTACATTAGACATTGTGATGCCTACCAACGAATGGGAAAACCTACCTTTACTAATGAAATGCCATTACAACCTCAAATAGGAACAGAACCATTTGAAATATGGGGTTTAGATTTCGTAGGACCCATTAATCCTCCTTCCCAAGGCAAAGTGCATATCTTGGTATGTACTGATTATGTTACCAAATGGGTAGAAGCTCGTGCCTTTAAGCATGCTAGAGAAGAAAAAGTTGCTGATTTTCTGTATTCATAGATTTTTCTGCGTTTTGGAGCCCCACAATCCATCACCACAGATCAAGGACCCCAGTTTACTTCAAAATTTATTGAAGCCTTCACTCAACTCTATCAAGTCAAACACAGAAAGTCCTCACCTTATCATCCACAAGCCAATGGCCAAGTTGAAGTGACTAATAGGGAATTAGAACGAATTCTGACCAAAACCATAGCAGTCCATAGAAGAAATTGGCTGGACAAGTTACCGGAAGCTATTTGGGCTTATAATACCACTTGGAAATCTACCACTGGATTTACGCCATATGAATTAGTTTATGGAAAAAAACCTCTTTTGCCTATTGAGTTTGAATTACTAACTCTTCGAACTACTTTGGAAGTAGGTATTGATCTATCACAGGCACAAGAAGATCGCATTCTGCAACTTGATGCATTGGATGAACTACGCATGGATGCACTACATCAGACAGAGATAATCCAAGCACAACGAAAGATGTGGCATGATAGTCACATAAAGCAGCAAAAATTTTAGCAAGGTGATTGGGCCTTGTTGTTTGATTCACAATACAAGGATTTCCCTGGAAAGTTGCAGACCAGATGGCTTGGACCGTACCAAATTGAGGAAGTGTTTGACAATGGAGTTGTTCGCCTTACACCTATTGATGACTCACGACGCAAGTTGTTGGTGAATGGACATCGTCTTCGTATGTACCACAAACCACACAACAAGGAAGAATTTCTCAAGCAAGTGGAAAATTTGGATGTACACATTTGGGAAGAAAACACTTCTTCCATACCGAATTCAGCAGATTGACACAAGATATATAAAAAATAAATAAATAAAAATTCAGGAAGTGAAAACCTCTTTGAGGCGCTCCTGAGTTGGGTTTACATGAAAATCGGTGTTCCGGCATGTTTACCTAGTTGGTTTCACCATCATTGTTCGGTCTTGTCTCATGACCGTTGTTTCATCTATTTTCAGATTGCACCTACCTTAGTTCAAAGATTGATTAGCTGGAAATCTCAGCAAGAGCACCCCGAAATGTAGATAAAATGGTTATAACAGGTATGTGTCTTTTTCATTTTTTGAATAATGTAAATCATTAGTATATAGTGTATATATCCTTGATTAGTATAAAAGCATATAAAAAAGGGGAATAAAAAATGGAAAGTTCTTGTTAGTGTTTCAAAAATGCCTCTGCCTAGTTCTGCTCTAGAATGAAAAAAACAAAAGTGCGCCGGAATCAAAAAGAGAAGCGCAAGAATAAACTGTTTATATTCCAAAGCGCAGGAATGATTCATCAAGCGCAGGAATAAGTTATTTATGTTTTAGGTACAGGAACGAGCTATGTATAAATGCTAGAATAACTTATTAAGTGCAAGAATAAATCACTAAGCGCAGGAATGAAGTTTTGTGCAAAATTCTATGACATGTGGCCTGTAGTGATTTAATTGGTTTTGAAAAAGGATAGGTCTCAGATTCAAGGTGGCATGTGATAGCTGGCATCCATAACAAGAACGAGTGAAATTAAGGGTTGACAACTTCACGTACGCTGCCACATCACCTGTCCTGATTACTCTGCAAGTTTCGAAGCAGTTCCTACGCTGCTATAATTATTCCTGCTAAGATGATTAAAACCCTAAAATTAGATGCAAGCTCATACTATCCAAAAATTCATAGACACCATAGAACAGAAGGTAGAAGACTACACCATGGGGGGAAAGAAAATCAGAGCCGAACCCAAAAATATTAGCTACCTGGAGACCGATCCTGCATCTCTGCAAATATTTACTGATGGGGGATTTCTGTCGTTCCTACAAAAATTTGATGGCTATTCCGAGGGCTTGGTGGCAGAGTTCGCATGCACCTTCCACAACAACCGAGTACACATTAGCGGGATGACCATCCAGGTAACTCCCGAGATACTCAACCAAATCACTGAATTACCCCTTCAAGGTTTGCAGATTGTGAAAACTAGGAGAAATATTTTAGTTGACCTAGTTAATCAGTTTAAGGAAGAAGGGGATGGAAAAATTGAATTCTTGATGCATAGGAATGTTTGTAAGGGGGTAAAAAGACCTAGTTTACCATCCCCTTGGGACGAAGTTGCAATGTGGGTTATGAGATACATTACTTGTGATGGCCAATTTCCTATTGTATCTGGCCCACACCTTCGTATTCTCAACCATCTGTGCCATGGATCAGTCAAACCAGAATATAGGGTCAATATTCCCTTATATATTTATCAAGAGCTAAAAGCTATGGCCCTAAAATACCAAGCAGGGAAGGGAAGCCCTAAACACCATGGGCTCATCAAACTCATTTGCAAGTATCACTTTAGGGGAAACCCTAGGAATTTTGACCGCTTCTTCTCTCCTTGGGCAGAAACAAATGATTCTAACTCTGCACCCGAGGAAGAGGAAACAGAGGAAGAATCTAAAGAAAACCCTAATCCAGAGCCCTCTGAGAGCAGAATTTCTCCTTCTCCCGACGGTCCCCCATCTTCACGAACTAGAAAACAACAAGCATCCACATCTGGTTCCCAGTTGAAAAGAAAAAGGGTAACATTTGCAAAAATTGTACAACCCAACAGAGAAATTGGGAGTTCAAGTGAACATGCATCTGCTCCAGAATCAATAGCAGAACCTATATCTACTCCTGAATCAACAACAAAATCTGTAGTTGCTCCAGAACATCCAGAAACTACACCTGCTAAGGAATATCTAGGTTCTACAGGGTTAAGAAGGTCTGCTAGACTTCAAAAAATTAAAACCCTACCAGAAACACCAATAAATATCATAGACCCAATCAGTCTATCAAGTGAAGGAGAAGTTAGAATAGAAGATGCACAGGAAAAAGACATTGAAACAAAAATTACAGACAAAGGGATACAACCAATGGAACTGGACACAACTATGGAAGAAACTCCAATAAGCCCTATACGTCCACTAGTTGATTATACTGACTCTGATCCTGAGGAGCATTTGAATTCTGATTCTGAACCAGCTGAGGTTGATGTGCACACTCCAGTGCATGCTGAGTCTGAGAAATATTCTGAGTCTGAGTTCGAAGAAGAAATTGATATCCACACTCAATTGCATGCTGCAAAGAGTGTTATTAAAACCCAGACCCATTGGATTGAATAGGCTGAAGAAGCCATAAAACACAAAGATCAACAAATTTCTCTACTTCAACAACAAATTCAAGATCTGCAGAACAAATTGTTTCAACTGGAACATCAATCTATAGAGTTAGCAGAGGCATCACCTGATGAATGGGCACAGATCCTCTTGGATTTAGCTAAACAATCAGAGGCTAACACAACACCTGCACAAAGATCACCTATTGGAGAAGAAGCAAGAATAGAAATATCTGATAGTATGATTCAACATGAAAATCCATCAAGAATTTTGATGAAAAATGACACTGCCCTTCAGCAGGAAACACAAACACTTTCTATGGAGGAACAAGAGGTTGCAGCTCAAGACCAGGTATCCACACTCTCTCCTCTTGTTTCTACTAATCCAATTATTACAGTTACAATAGAACAAGGAACACAAACAGATTTGCCATTTGTAACACCAACTATGGAAGTTGGTGTACAAGTAAATATAGTGGCACAAATGCAACCCATTGTAAGGCCCCTAGACATAGTGTCTTTAACTAGGTACAATGAAGACCTAGCATATTGGATGACCCAGTGTCATCAGTTAGAGGGAAAGGTTGCCACTTTGAACTCTGTAACAGCCAAATTAGCAGAGAAGGAAACAAAAATTAATAGGTTAAAAGCATAGGTGCAGGATGTATGCCAGATTGTAGAATATGCAATACAATGCAGAAGACCACCTAGGTTTTATAGCCTCCTACTCAAGGAGAGATACCTTCGCTGGAAAATCATGAGACTTGCTTCTGAGCTGCCTCATCAGTTGAAAACTCTTGGAGAGTTTGTGGAGGCATTTGTGCAGAGTCCAGCAGAGCAACAAAACCTGTTATGTGAGTTATTTTTGCATAATTTCTTTTTGCCAACAGAAAGTATGTTTCTGCCTCATATTTATACAGGTGACTTACAGCTGAGAGCCTTCATGTCCACTCTACAAAATCATATCTATTGGGACACAGAAAAGAAATTAACTAAAGAATTGGAATCACAAGTTGTTTTACTTATCAGGCCTGCTCCCCTGAATCACAAGGATTGTACAAGTAATCATTATACCTTCATGCGGAATACCAGAATGAAACAACTCTATCTAGGGAACCTTCAAAGATGTATAACTCAGTTTCAGAGTTTTTGTGCAGACTTCTTTGATGATGCTTTGGCAGCCTATAAAAATAGATGGGGTGAGTTATCTATCTCTCTACAGAAATGGGAGCCAATTTCTCCCACTAATTTGTTGTGGTCAAGGAGAAGGGCAGAAGGCATTGTCCAAATTATCTTAGAAATCAAGGAGCTTTGGATAGGTCTGAGATACAAGATGCCTATAATTATCACTCCTGTCCCCTACTTCTTTGATAATTACCCACAACCTGATATGCACTTCCAACAGTGGTTTCAGTCCATAAAAGCAATCAGAGGATTCTATAAAATTGGTGGCGCATTGTTAAAATTTCATGAGAGATATCTAGACCTGGATCTGTGTGCCTCTGTAGCTGCACAAAATGCATGAGGGCATGCATTACCATAAGTTGGGGGGAAAATGATGAGGCCAGGAATTGCCTCATCCATGGACACTTTTTGATACATTATAACTATTTGACTCACCCTTTTTACTATGTTTTTATGTTAATTATGGGTAAAATGCATTATATAATGGTGTTTGCATATTCTGAAATGACAAAGTGCATATACTCTGTTTTACTATTTTTACTGCAATTTCACCTGCTTTCAGTTAATTAATTAGTAGTATTGTAGTAATTCAGAATCATAATATAGACCTTGTTGAATATCTAGTGCTTAACAATATTGTGTTCCTCTATTTAAACTAATTCAAATGGAAAAATGTGCCAAGAACTTGTCCACTATAGCTGACTATGCAGGAAAACAGGTTGTGACTGTGACAGTTCCAGCCAGCTGTACATATACAGCAAGGCTTGGAATCAGTCACTCCAACACGTGCCACCAATGCAGAAGGGTGTACAAGATAAGGGAAAACAATCCAAATGGTCAACAACTTCCTCCCTATGCGTTTGGAGCATAGATAAGCAACGAATTGTCACCTGCCTGTTATTTCGGAGCAGTGCAGGAATAAGCGACGCAGGAATAGGGAATAGCGCAGGAACAACCAAAAATGGTCAAAATGCGCCAAAACCATGGAAAGTATGATTGGAAATTGACCAAGCAGTTAGTCCACCCTATTTGGACTTCGTTCCTTCACCATAGGCGGACCAGCTGGGATAAAGGGATAAAGGTTGACAAATTATAACCCTGCATTCCAGGAAACTATTTTGTAAATAGTTGGAAATCCCTAAAACTCAGCAAACAGATATATCAACTTTGTCTTATAAATAAATCTCCCAGCACGGTTGAGCATAATAGATATATATATAGATATAGGGATAGAGGAATAGGAGATAGTTATTAGCAGAAGATAAAGTCTTTGTAGCATTACAGTAAATTGCAGATTTTTCTTGCAATACTGTAATGCAATTTCAGATGGAATAAAAGGTGCATTCTTCAGATTTTATTAGCATTTTATGGTTGATAGTGCACATTTAATTTACCTGGTATAATTCTTCACCCTCTTCTGGTTCTGGAAGCAAGGGCCACTTGCAGGATCAGAGGAAGGGCAACATAGTGACAAAAAATTCTTGCTGATTTCTTGCTGTAGTAGATCAGCAAAATTTTGTCAACATTTATTTGTAGAATTAGTTTCATTTCAGAATTGCACCATAGCATCTAGAATAGGTTCAATCATGTGTTAGAATAGTATTTAGCATTTGACCTGTAATGGCATCATTTTCAGCATTTTCTGCAATTTCCAGAATTACATCATTTTCAGCATTTTTTGCAATTTCTAGAATTATGTCATTTTTAGTTTTACTGCAATAAACATTAATTTGGTTTCTCAGATTCAACTTATGTTCAGAAAATTGTGAGTTTTATCATTGGTTTAATTTCTGCAAGTGTGTGTGTGAATTTCCATTCTGCAGTTTACTTTCCTGCAATTTTGCTTTTTGGTCAATTCAGCAACATTTTATTTCTTGTCAATTTTAGATTCTGCAGTTTCATTTTCTTGCAATTTAAATTCAGCTTTAGATTGTGCAATTTGATTTCCTTTGTTAGAAATTAGGAAGTTACAACAACCCCAAACACTACTAACAGACCTACCAATAAAATCTTGTTCTTGGATAAACTGAACCTACAACTGTGACACCTCCTATCGTATACAGCCTTTGGACACCGCCCTGGATTGACATATAATTACTAAATGATGAATGATCAATGACCCTCATCATATAGTATTCATATTCCATCATACAAATCCACAAATCATCCATATCATTATGCATATACACACATACATATCCTCAAATAACATCATAGTACAACACATGCATCCATTAATGCATCCATAAATCATAACACATAATGCACCTAACGGTCCAAAATCTCAAAATTAAAAATTGAGCAAACATTTTTAAACATCAACTAGGGCATTATTGGTATCATACCTCCCCTAATCAACAATCAAACAATTAAGCAATCAATTTTAAAATTCTCCAAAGGTATCCATAAACTCTTTGGTCACCCAAAAATCCCCAAATGTATCCATAAATCCTTTGGTCAACCTCAAAAAGCCCCAAAGGTATCCATAAACTCTTTGGTCAACCCAGAAAGCCTCAAAGGTATCCATAAACTCTTTGGTCACCTAGAAAGCCCCAAATATATCCATAAACTATTTGGTCACCCAAAAATCCCTAAAGGTATATATAAACCCTTTGGTAAACCTAAAAAATTCTCAAAGGTACCCATAAACCCTTTGGTCAACCTCAAAAAGGCCCAAAGGTATTCATAAACCCTTTGGTCACCCAAAAAGCCCCAAAGGTATTCATAAACCCTTTGGTCATCCAAAAAGCCCCAAAGGTATCCATAAATTCTTTGGTCACTCCAAATGTGCCAATGGCATCCAATAAACCCATTGGTCAAATATATATACATGTATATTAATCAAAAACCAAAAAACATCACAAAAATAGCCAAAAAACACCAAAAAGGATCCAAAACCCACCAAAAATAGATCAAATTTGGTCAAAATTTACTCTATATCAATATGGAATAAAATAAATCATGTATTAATAGAACATCCTTTACTTCAATCCCTAATAAGGCCACTGTGGTTGAACCACCCCATGGTAACGCACATTTTACAATGGGTAAAGCTGAAGAAAACCCCAAAAAAGTCATATGGGTCAAGTGACTCATATCTTTTATCATTGGTTATTCCATCATTGACTCATCACTTGAGGGGGTAGTCATATTTAACAAATTTATAATCAAAATCAATAATCAAACACTCAATCATGTCAATTACGTTCGTACAACGAATCATTGAAAAAGATAATCATGCCCATGCTTGGGGAAACAAACTTGAAAATATTTCAATTAAACAAATACTTGGCATTCTGGAAGTGTTAAGGATACGACCCTACCTCTTCATGACTGAACAATGTCTAAGATCAAGTAAGCCTTATAATAGAGGTTGTACTTGAATCAAGTTCCTTAGCTCGTCAAAAGCAAGGATTCAAGAACATATGCTCTTTCCATTATTGGGGCATCTAAAGTTGGTTAGGTTACTGAATAACCTTAATCCTTTGGTATTTTTAGTCATCTATTTTTTCTTATCGCTATTTTACACATAATGCATCCCAAAAAGGGGCATCTGTAAACACTAAAATCACGTCAATATGATTAGATGACCAATACATTGTCTAAATTGACACCATATGGCCCCCTTGGGCAACCCTCAGAGGTTACATAGTGGTCCTAACAACTTTTGGGAGGTTCTACCCCACTTTTGCGAATTTTTGGGCCATGTAGGCATGGTCATCCCACCCTGGGATGGCCACAGTTCATGGTCATCCCTAGGTCGGATGGCCATAGTTCATGGTCATCCCTAGGTGGGATGACCATGGTCTTTGATCCTAAAAAATTCAAATTTGGGATAAATGGCACCCAACAACTACCATTTATCCTGCCTATTAGAGCATGCTAGTGAGAGGGCGCATAACTCTCATGACACATTACATATTGGAGGTGAAAAATAGAGATTCCTTTCCCCTCCAATGCATGGTGACCTTTGGGACAAATGGCAACCCTTGCCTTGCATGGCCTTGCATGCCCATCTACCCATATGCCCTCTTGGGCTATAAAGTGGATCAATTTTCCACCCAATTTACAGAGAGGAGTATTTGCATATTTCAACATGGAGTGCTACCAAGATTTCCCCCCACTTTATTGTGTGTTTTCCCTTGAGATCTCCATCGAGAAAAGGAGGTTTTCAAGTGATTACAAAATGCACAATCTATTTACAAAACCTATCCATTTGAGTGAATCCTATCCCTAAATTTATTTATAATACCCTTGAGAGTGTTTTGGACCAATCCCAATAGGAATTTGTGGTAGAAAACCATCAAATTTTTTTGTCGTCCCACCCCAGGGTGGCCCCCAAATTGTGATAGTCCTAACTATCACACCCTCTGATGGCTAGAAATTGAAACATAATTTTGCTACTATTTTTTCCATAGGTCTATTCTAGATTAGATTATATGCTTGTTTTTCAAATTTGGTCCAATTTGGAATTGTTTTGAATTAGTTATCATGATTTTTGTGTTTTGCAATCCTAAATGCCTCACCCTATGATTGCCACAAATTTACACAGATAGTTTCTAGACTAGATTATATGCTCTCTATTCAAATTTGGTGCAATTTGGAGTTGTATTGCCTCTATTATCATGTTTTTGGTAGTTGTAGGTCTGAATGCCACACCCCAAGATGGCCATAAATCTAGGTACAATGTGTTTACTTTTTTTGATTAGATCAGTCACAGACAACATAATATGCCTAGATATCACTTTTGCTAGCATTTGGAGAATTTTTGAATAGTCTATTGCACTTTTCCTCTTTCAAGCTTATTGATGCATGCACCTTCACGATTTCATTTTAATTCGTATATGATTTTAATCAATTGTAGTTTCTTGTGTGTAGATCTAGTATCACAATGCATAAGGAAGGAGTAAAAATCTATCACAATGATAGAACACTTTGCGACGGCATTGGGAGCCCGCTCACCTCAATTATGAGTGCGAGGAAGACATTGGAAGTGCGCCTTGGATTCTTGGAAGGATTTGATCCTTTGATTTATGTATTGAGTGTATCAATTGAGAGCCCTCAAGGGGACACTTTGTAATTACTTATTTGAAATTTATATAAATATAAGGAGAACCACCCATTTCTTTCATATATGTGTTATTTTGTGCTTTTTCGAAGTATCACTTTCATAGTACTTAGATCAAGTAGAACAATAGATGCATCTCATTTTCCCTTGCTAGGTGCACCATTTTTTTGCTCTACACCCAGGGGAATTTTGGTGGCATTGCTTGAATTTGGAATCCAAAAGAGGTAGTTATTCACAATATGGTTGGAATTTGGGGTCTTTTGGCTATAGCTATTCAAAGTAGACATTCCAACCAAATTATGCTCTACATTATTATTTATGCTTTGACTACTTTTGAGGAAAAAAGAAGACAGTGGAATAATATAACTTATATTATATCTCATTTTTTTGAAGCTTGAATCTTGATCGAAAGATATTTCAATGCCATCCTCTCTTTGGATGAGAAAATGGTGGCAAATAGATATTTGGATAGGAGCACTGACGTCATGAGCGAATATATTGTAAACCTCCATCTTGTGGGCATCCAACCAGATAATGGGCTTATGAATTGGTATAACACAAGGTAAGTCTTAGCTTGTATAATGGAGATATTGGATAGGTTCCTACTCTCTGACAATTTCTTAATCCATGGTCACATTCCTAAAGTGAAGACTCTTAACAATGCTAGTTTGGATCACTGGCCAGTCATGGTGGAAATGTGGAAAACCAATGTGAGTTTCTCTCCCTTTTTATTTCAATTAATGTGGCTTAGAGATAGTTCCTTTAGACCTCAAGTGCAACAATGGTGGAAGGAAGGTAAACCTAGGTATGGGACTAATATGTTCTATTTTGCTAAAATATTGTAATATATTAAATCCAAAATCAAGACTTGGAACTGGAAGGAGTTTGGGGATGTTCATAAAAAAAATATGAAGTTATTGCTAAAATTAAAAATTTGAATAATAAAATTTGTTTAACTAGCCTCACAAAGAGTATAAGTGCAGATGAAATTAATCTCACAGCTCAATTAGAGGAATGGAAAAAAATAGAACTCTTATGGAAGCAAAAATCTAGAATTCAATGGCTCAAATAAGGAGATCAAAACACAAATTTCTTCCACAAATCTCTTCTAGCTCGAAGATCTCACAACTTTATTTCTTCCCTAAAGTTAGATTCCGGAGATGTTGTCTACAATTGGGATGGCATGAACTATATTGTTGTCAATCACTTTCCCAATATTTTTGTTGCTACTCCTCTTGAATCGGCTTCTAAAAAAAATGTTCTTCAAACAATCCCGTTTCTTATCACTTTTGAGGATAACTCTATTTTGACTGCTCTTGTTACTATCAATAAGATTCAATAGGTAGTTTTTAAAATGCAAAAAGAGAAAACCCTAGGTCCTGATGGTTTTCCCATTGAGTTCTACCAAGAATTCTGGGATATCCTTCATGCTAATTTATTAGAGGTGGTGGAAGAAGCCAGGAAATCCAAAGAAATTTTAAAATTTATCAATAAAACTTATATTACTCTTGTTACAAAATCTCAAAAGGCTAATCATATCTCAAATTTTAGACCTATTTCTTTATATAATGTTCTTCTAAAAATAATTACTAAGATCATGGTAGAAAGGTTGAAGCCTCTTTTGCATAATATTATTTCCTCTGAACAAGGGGGTTATGTGGAAGGGCATCAAATAGTGGATGAGATAGTTCTTTCTCAGGAAGCCATCCATTCCATGGATATGCAAAAATCTTCTTCCATGTTCATTCGGTTAGATTTATCCAAACCTTATTATAGAGTGGATTGGCACTTATCAAATTTTTGAGGTAATTTGGTTTCTCTCATGATTGGATGGATTGGATTATGGGATGTATCTCTTCATTTTCCTACTTAGTTCTTATCAATGGTAGGCCTTATCAATTATTCCTAGCTTCTAGAGGTATTAGGCAAGGTGACCCCCTATCCCCTTATTTATTCATCATTATTACTGAATGCTTAGGTAGGACTATAACCAAAAAGAGAAAAAACAAAACCCTTGAGAGAGTTACCATTGCTCATGGAGGTAGACCTATCTCTCATGTTCAATTTTTTGATGACTCTACTCTTTTAGGTAAAGCTACAGTTAAGGAAGCTTCTAATATTAAGCAAATCATTAGCTATTTTTCTAAGGCTATCGGCAAATTGATCAATGAAGATAAATCTAAAGATATTTTCTTTCACTACTCTTCCATATAGGAATCCATGGTATTGGATAAATTAATATATAATAAGACCTCCCTTACAATCACTTATTTAGGTATTCCCATCAATATTCAAAGATAAAAAAAATGATTGGAATTGGTTGTTGGACAAAGTCAAGAAGAAAATTGGAAAGTGCATCAATAGGTGGCTTTCTTATGAGGGTATAATCACCTTGGTAAAATCAATCCTTTAAGCTATTCCTATTTATGTTTCCACCATGTTGAATATCCCAAATGCTGTTCTTCAAGAACTAGATCAAATCAGTCATCGGTTCCTCTGGGATGGTACTAAGGAGAAAAGAAATTGGGCCTTGGTGAAATGGGACACTTTATGTCTTACTAAGAATGAAGGGGGGTTAGGATTCTAGTCTTCTATTAATAACAACAAATCTTTAGCTACTAAATTATATTGGAGGATTCTGCATAACCCCAATGATATTTGGGCCAAAAATCTCTGTGCTAAATATGCTGAGAATAAGAGTCTTGAAGATCTTGTTCTCTATGAATTACCTTCCAAATTTTTTTCCATTTTAGCAATTTTTAAGACTGGTGAGGATTTAATAAAGAAAAAATTAATTTGGATCATTCATAATGGTCAATAGATAAATTTTGAATAGATTCTTGGGATGGTCACAAGCCTTTGATAACTCAGTTTCCCAATTGGAGGCCTTGGATGGAGGAGCTTCACCAAGCTAACTGGATAAAGGTGGCTAATTACTATCGGTACCATACTGGTAATTCAAAGGTTGGTAGATATTGTATTCCTATTGAGGACTGGCCTATTCAAATCCTAGAAAGGCAAAGACAAGATATCTAATGCATCCTTCATATGATATCTCTCTCTTGGTCCCATGATAAAGATTGTTTTGGATGGATCAATACTACTAAGGGTGAGTATTCAGTTGCTCAAGGTTATTTTACCTTATGCCATAATAATCCCAACCAATCATATGACATATTTTCTCAGTTGTGGGCTCAAAATATTTGGCCTAAGGTAAGGTTCTTTACCTTGCTTTTATTGCATTGCAGGGTGCTTACTAGGGAGCATCTTATGAAGTATGGTTTTTATGGCCCTTTTAGATGTGAAATGTGTGGAGAGAATGTGGGAAATCTCAGCCATATTTTTATTAAGTGTACTTTAGCCTCTGAGCTATGGAGGATAATGGCCACTTTACTTGGTTTACAATGGTTCAATTTTGTTTACTTTTGAACAAATTTGGAGGGATTGTCCTAAACAAGAGGGTGTTGATCATTTTATTAGGTAGTTAGTTTGGATGGGTTCTACCATTCTTCTTTGGAATATCTAGAATGAAAGGAACAACCAAATTTTTAATCAAGAAAGAAAGGATATTTACTATATCTAGAAAAAAACCATTGGCAACTTAGTTGAATCAGTTCAACAACTCCTTAATCACCCCCAAAACTCCCACCAAATATGGGATCAAGTGATGCAAATATTGAAGATTAACTCTTCTAAGGGCAACCAACTTAAAGGGAATGTGAATAATTATATTATGGATAGAATAAGGAATTGACAACCTCCTCCTAAGAATTTTGGAAAAGTCAATATTGATGGAGCCTCTAGAGGGAACACTGGAAAAGCTAGTGTGGGAGGAATTGGTAGACTTTCAGATGACTCCCTGGTTTTTATTTTTACTAAGAATTTGGGTATTATATCCAATACCCTTGTTGAGGGGTATGGTATTCATAGAGGTCTTCAAGAGGCTACTAAGTTTGGAAGGTAAAAGGTGCTAGTTGAGTCTGACTCTCAACTCATGATTAATATTTTTAAGACTCCTAAGAATCATAAGGTTGATTGGAGAATAAAAAGAATTATTGAGAAGATTTAGTTAATATAGATGGGATTTTTAAAAGTTGATTACAATCATGTGGAAAGAAATCAGAACAAGAGTGTTGATGCTTTAACTAATTAGAATTTGGACAAAGGTGATCTTACTTGCTACGACCACCCTCCTAGATGGTGGGCTTGGTAAATAAGGGAAGCTCTTCTCTATCATTTCCTTGGATGGCTCTAGTTCTAGAGGTACCTAGTTTCTTCTTGCTTTATTTTTGCTTCTCTTTGGTTTGGTTAGGGTATTTTAGTTCCCTAGATCAAACTAATATTTCTTTTGTTTCCTTTGTTTATTCTTGCCTTAAAAGTATTTTTGTCTAGAAAGGTCATTGTTGTGTTCTATTTTTTTTATTTTTTCTTTTTTTTTTGTTTAGTTTTTTGAGGTGTGTTTGTGTGTGTGTTTTTTTTGCTTTATTTTTGTTGTTCTTGTATTTTTGTTGTTTTGTGTTTTTTATTTTTGTTCTTACTCTTGTGTTTCTGTATGTTTGTGTTAATTGCTATTTTTGTGTTTTGGTATGTGAGTGTTTTCTATGTTTTTGTTTTTGTTTGTTGTCTATTGTTAATTGTTTTTTTATTTTATTTTTATTTTTAAGGTTTTGGTTGTTTTTGTTTTTCATGTTTTTGTTCATTGTGTCTTTGTAGCGTTCTGTTGTTTTTTGTTATGTTTGTGTTTTGTTATGTTGTTCTTATATTTTTTCTGTGTGATTCGTTTTGTGTTTTTTTTTATATTATTGTGTGTGTTTGGTTGTGTTTTATATTTTTGACACACTCAAGGAGCATGTTTTTTTAATCTTTTGTGTGTTTGTATTTGTGTGTTCTTGTTTTTTATTATTTCATGTTTGCTCCTTGAGTATGTCAAAGGTGGTAGGCCATGTGCAAGCCCTGGACACCTCCTTGGGTCTTACCCAAAAGAGGTATCCCTTGTGGGATGTTTTCAAAAAAAAAAAGTTCAAACTAGAGAAGAATTAATTAATTTAATAATTAAAAAATCAAAGGTTTACACCTTAAAAAAATTAATTAATTCAAATTAATTATAATATTAATGTTCTAATCTTTGCATTTTTGAAATTTTTGTAGAAAACATGATGGTGGGCATGAATTTTCAATGCAAGTACAACCAAGCAGGACGGAAGATACACGAAATCAATGATAAACCTAAATTTTATGGGATAATTATGAATTAATGAGGCATGGTCATTCCAAAGTTCTTGAGCATCGTGTAATTTTAAAATTAATGAAGTGCAGTTGTTGCAAGGCTCACTGCAAATTAATACATCACGAGGTATTACAAAAGTTATGCATATTCAGTGAAATCATGGACACAATATGGTGAGAGAATTGAATTTAAGAAATCCCATCCCAGAATTAGAGGACAATTAATTGCAATATGTAATGCTAGGTGAAGACCAAAAATTGCATAAACAGTGGCTCATTATCCAGTTACAGAGGTCAAAAACCATATACTAGCTAGTTCCCTTTAGTTTTTTCTTTTCTCTTTGTAGTTGTATGGTTTTTCTAAACCAAGTGGCTATTGTTTTTAAGCTCTACTCTTTGTAATCCATAAAAGTGGATGAACCTGAAATAATGTACTCAATTATTATCTTTAATATAAGGCTTTGAGATTTATTGTGTCCAGTCTACGCATGTTGATGGTGGTGGCACTCAGTACTTTTCATAGTATATTGTCCCTCTGAATATCACACCATATCGGACCTAAGACTATGTGAATATTGGTTGGGTTGAGATTGGTTTAAATTTGGATTTGTTGCTTTACTAGATCTGAGCTGGAGTTTCAAGGCAATATCAATTTGTTTTGTTTTATTTTCTCTTACCCTTCAACCTTTGATTTTTCTTTGAAACTCTTTTAGATTAGGAGTAGATTAGTATTCATTCAAAGCATTGAAGCTATTTTCTATAGCATATTCTAAGATTTTATATAGCTTCAATATAATCATTGCTTTCATATACGTGATATATCTTAAGGGCAATGAACAATACTATATGGGAAACCATTGTTTACATAGCTTAAAATTTAACTTTGTTGTCCATTTTGATTCTACTTAGCTCATGTATGAGAAAATATCTGTGTAGTAAATTTTTTTTTATACAGACAAGTATTTCTTTTTCAAGCATTGTACCAAGAAATTTAGATTTTTAAGCATAACCAACAAAGGCCCCTTAAAACGAATAGTTATCATTGACCTCTAAGTCTATACACACTTAAAATTGCTGGAAAATTAAAGTTTGTTAAGGAAAAGCTTCGAACTTGGAACAAAGAGGTCTTTAGGAACCTCTTCGAAAATAAAAAATAGGTTATTGAAAGTTTGAAGATAATTGATCAGAGGATTCAACATGGTGATGCTGATGAAACTACTAGGTAGGAGGAACGAACAAAACTAGCAGAGTTTCATAACATTTTGGCCTATGAGGAAATCTATTGGAGGCAAAAATCAAGGGCTCTTTGGTTGAAATATGGAGATTCAAATTCTAAGTTTTTTCACGTCACCATGCTTAGAAACAGAAGCAATAACAAGATAATTTTTTTAAAAAAAGCATATGGTTCTATTACTTAGGACTTAATAGAAATCAGAAAGGAGGCAGTAACTTATTTCAATTCTATCCTTGGTCAGGAATCACAATGCAATGAGGAGGCCAAAGATATTCTCTTGCAATCCATTCCTAGCATAATAAATGAGGATATAAACCTTAAGCTTCTAGCTCCCTTTTCTAATGAAGAAATTAAGGAAGCCTTGTTTAGCATGGAGTCAGACAAAGCCCCGGGACCCGATGACTTTCCCCCTTATTTCTATCAAGTTTTCTGGGACATCGTAAGTGAGGATATAATTTTTGCTATCAAAGAATTCTAAACAAGCAATCATATCCCAAAATATCTCAACTCTACTTTTATTTCTCTAATTCCTAAGAAGCGAACCCATCAATCTATGGCTGAATTCATGCCAATCAGTCTGTGCAATGTTTCTTACAAGATCCTAACTAAAACCATTGCAAATAGAATGAGGGATGTTCTGCCCCGCATCATAGATCCATGCCAAGGAAGCTCTGTCTAGGGTAGTTCAATCTTGTATGGAGTTATCACAATTCATGAAGCTTTGCACTCTGCTCATAAGACTAACAGGTCTATTTTTGCCCTCAATCTTGATATGAACAAAGCATTTGACAAGCTAAATTTGGACTTTCTTATTGTTGTCCTCCTTAAGTTTGGTTTTCACCACCAATGGGTTAATTTGATCAAATAATGCATTTCTAAAGCATGGTTATCGATTCTGGTTAATGGAACAATTGTTGGTTACTTTCAAAGTCATAGAGGAATTTGGTAGGGGGACCCTATCAGCCCCATGTTATTCATCATTGTAGCAGAAGCTTTAGGCAGAACCATAAAAAATGCTTGTAGTTCAAGGCTAATATCAAGAATCAAGGCAACATCTCTCACTAGGGTTGTTTCTCACTAATAATTTGTCGATGATACCCTTCTATTGACTAAGGCATTGGTGGTTGAGGCCAAAATAATTAAATACATCCTGCAACTCTACGAGGATGCTGCTGGTCAAAAAGTTAATTTTAGTAAAAGCAAGTTATATTTCTTGAACACCCCCATTCAGATGTAAGGAAGGATTGCAAAAATTTTAGGGTGTGATATAGCAAACCTCCCCACTTTGTATCTTGGTCTCCCTCTTTTCATTGGTTCTCTAAGAGAGTCAATGTGGGACAGGGTTATTGAAAGAATTCAAAAAAAACTTGTTGGATGGAAAGGTCATCTTCTATCTCAAGCAAGAAAGATGACCCTCACTAAGGCCTCTCTTCAGAGCATTCTAGTCTATTTCCTCTCTGTTTTCAAAGCCCTTGTGAAGGTTTTCCAAAAAATTGAGAAACTCCAAAAAGAATTTTTATGGACTAGATCAAAGGAGAAAAAAAGGATACACCTTGTAGGATGGACCAAAGTGTGCAGACCCAGGGGAAAATGGGGGTTTAGGTCTGAGGAGAATTGCTCATATGAATTTAGCTTTACTAGCTAAGCAGGCATGGCACCTCATTTCTAGTTAATAAAATGAATGGACAACTATCATCAAATGAAAGTATCTTCAAAATATGGAATTTCTAAGTGACTCAGTTTCGATCAGAGGTTCTACTTTTTGGAAAGCAATTCTCAATTGTAAGGAAATCATCAAAAAAGGTTTAATATGGGTTTTAGGCAATGGTGAGAGGATAAATTGCTGGAATGATAGGTGGTTTAAGGATGAACCACTGATGCAATATCCTAACTTAGCCCGAATCAAAGATATCACAGAAGAACTCATTGGCAGAAAAGTCTCTAATTATATGGTTGAGGATAGAGGCAGAATGAAATGGAAATAAATAAGTATTCAAGGATTTCAAGTGGAATTAAATGATCTTTGTAACATTCTCGGGCAATATTTTATCCCCATGAGACCCAAGGAAGATCAAGTGACCTGGGCTCCTATGAAAAATGGGCAGTTCACTGTTAAATCAGCTTACAAGCTTCGCTGATGACGAGGATTTTGTCCTCCAAAAGGACTTAGTTTGGATAAAAAATTTAATTCCAAAAATTACAGTATTTTCATGGCTGGTTATCGAAGGAAGAATTATAACCATTGATAATATGATGCATAAAGGTATTTGTATCACTAATCGATGTTATCTTTGCAGGGCTAATTGGGAGACCATTTATCATATTTTCCTTGAGTGCCATTTTTTCTTGATTGTCCTAAGTGGGGTTTTTTAGGCCTTCAATATTTCTTGGGTTAAACCAGGCACCGTACTTTATTTTTTCATCTAGTTGCCTTGCCCCTTTTCAAGCCAAATACTTATATACATGTGGAAAATTTGTCTCAATCACTATCTTTGGTAGGTGTTGTTAGAAAGAAACCATAGAGTCTCTAATGAGTCTATCCATGATCATCAAACTATCATTTCTAGGATCCTATCCTTTGCCAAAAAGAATGTGAATCTTATCCCTTTTGATAGCCATAAACTTCATCTGTAGGAGACCATGATTTCTCAATATTTAAGCTTAACATTGTTAGATGAGTCTATGCCTAGGGTAGTCAACCCCAGAGCCAATGTTAAGTAGTCCCCACCTCCTACAGGTTGGTTTAAGCTTAATTTTGATGGAGCGACTAAGGAAAATCCTGGAAAAGCAGGCACTGGTGACATTGTGAGAGATCATAATGGGAATATGATGCTTGTGTTTTCTGAATATTTGGGAACAAGGACAAACAATGAAGCTGAAGCTAGAGCTATATGGAGAGGCCTTCAAATGACTCAAGACTTAGAAGGTAATTTGATCGTAGAAGGAGACTCTATGCATGTTATAAATCTCCTCAATGATTGGAAAACACCTCCTTGGAGGATTAAAACAATTTTTGAAGCCAAGGAAGATAGGATAGAAAATCCCAACATGTCTTTTAGGAAGCTAAAAAAGTTGTTGATAAGCTGGCCAATTTGGGTGTCGATGGTGATGGAATTTTCAAATGGGAACACGGTGTCCCAAGTGAAGTAGAGGAGATTATTCAACAAGAATGCCAAGAATGATAGTCAAATTTACCAACAAGGAAGGCATTGTAAGTTCAAATACTATGAGTATTCTCGTATCTTTTTGAAATGGACTCACAATAAAAATTATCCGAGCTATCAGTCTTGGTGGATGCTACTTGGAAATACCACAAAGACTAATTGGGACAGTCACATGTCATATAACATGGCTCCTAGTCATATTAGTAATTTGAGGTTGGTTGATAATCACAGGGTAGGAAAGAAATGACAATATAAGACTTCAAACCAGAGCCATGTGGACCACCAGATAGCCACCGCCATAAATCTATCCAGCAGGTTCACTTCTCCAAGGCTGATTGGCCAAGACAGGATGTGGTCCCAAAGTATGTCATATACAAAAGAAAGCAATTACAAAATAATTATAAAGATTAACTGTCAATACAGAGCTTGTGGGAGTTTTTTTCAGTACTCTGCTATGTGTGTCTGTAGCTTTTTGTTTCTCCACTATTTCAAGGAAGGGATTTGTGTCTATTTTTTTTTGTAATTATGATGCAAGTGTGTTTTCTTGGGGTATAACCAAAATTTTGTATGGTAAGTTTCTTTTTGATAACATGCTATGTGCCTTACCGGATGTAATGGCTTTGGTGGCATGTAGATTTTAGATATATAGGATCCTTAGTAAGGACATGTTCATCAACAACCCTGCACTAATTTTTGTAAAATGTTTTGGATCAACTTGTAAAACCCGGTATTAATGCTATAGTATATTATCTACCAAAAAAATAGTCTATCCACACTGGCCAAGACCTGGCATACCCGAACCTTGGGGGAAATATATTTCCTTTTCAAGAGGGAACATATCCTTGTTCCAAGTACGTTGACATACCCTTGACAATGTGTCATTTGCATGCTCAACAAAACTGGCACTAGAAGGAGGGCATGAATGCTATACTTTTCTTGGTTCATTGTTTATATTACACATCTTGACTATTAAAGCTGGAGCCTAAGGTCATCATCACAAGGTCTAAGTCATCTATCGGAGGTGTTGAGTTTCTCAGTCTTTCTCCATATAGAAAACCTAAAGTTGACAAAGGCAGACTGAGTACTCCTTCGACTTCTAATATTCCTCCAGAGGCTACTACCCCTTGTTTTGATCCTTTTGCCACTCCCCAAAATCCACCAATGGTAGGTCTTGCTCCTTGGTTAGTGGGAAGTAGCCCTTTGAACATACTAGAACCTGCACATGATATGCCAAAAAATGTTGAAAGGTATCTTCCTCATTATAGACATGATGGAACGAGATTAGCTGAAGAGCATATACAAGCATACAAAGATGCCTTGATTCATTTACAAATTGAACATGAGGATGTTGCTTGTAGGATGTTTCCACATACTCTGGATGAGTTTGCTTATGATTGGTACATTAGCTTACCTTCAGGCTCCATCACTACTTGGGCTCAATTAGAAGCAACTTTTATTAGCCATTTTAGATTACCAGTTGATCCAACTGTGATTTATCATCAATTTGCCTTTGCTCGTAGAGAACCTAGTGAACCCTTGAGACTATTCAACACTAGGTTCCATAAATTATACACTAGGTTGATGGCACCTTACACCCTCACAGCTAAAGCAACCATCCAAATGTATCTTAGAGCTTTGGATCCATTGACTTCTATGTTTGTGAGGAGAGCCCCACAGATCACAACCTTACCCATGGCATATAGTGAAGCTCTAAATGTTGAACAATAGTTAATACCTCAAGGTTTTGGTTTGGGTCAATTACCTTCAGTTGGACAAATGGGAGCTTATAATCAGATACCATTAATAAATCAAGCTCTTACACAACACCTTCCCATGCTAAATCCATTGCCAGGAGCCATGTATCCAAACCAGAATCAACCATTCAATGTGGCTCCCCTGAATCAAATGATGCCCAATGTGAGCAATCAACAGACCATTCCAACATATTTGGACAATCAGATAACCACAAACAACATTCTCAATCATACACCTCCAACAAATAATCAAACAATTATACTTGCATTTTTGAATACATCTGCACCTATGAATAATGCAGTAGGTCAAGCAGGACCAGGTCAACCTAATAATTCAAATCCTCAGTTAGACAATATACAAAGGATGGTTCAAAAATTGAGCAATGATATGCTTCAACTGCAAAGACAAGTTCCTCAAAATCCACCTACAAATAATAACACTCAGAATAGGAACTTTGGCTTTCAAAGGACCAATCATCCATGGAATACTCACCCAAATAACGGAGGAGTTCCAAATCCTATTGGAAACCAAAACCAACCAAATAACAACCCAAATACTTCAGTGAATTTGGTAGATCTTGCTTTGTCTAGTTGGTGTAGGGTCCACTCCATAGCTCAACATGGTGAAACTGATTATCCAGAGTTTAAAATTGCTTTGGATATTGTCCAAAAGGAGATGGAAAATTTAGAATTAGTGCCCACTAATGAGAATGTTGGGAATCAAGTTGATCAGAATGCAGGGACAACTCTAGTTTTAGAGACTTATGAATTCTTAGGAGTGGATGAAGATGAATCAGATGAGCACTTGGAAGAAGAGGTGCAAGCTTACCGACAGTTTCAGAGAGGTAACAATTATATGCTTTAGAGTAAAGGAAAAGCCCCAATGACTTCTTCTACACCTCCTAACAAAACCTCCATCCCACCTGATGAGCAAGCCAACAAAAACCTGGTCCCACCTAAAGGTCCTACAACATCTACTCCACCAAAACTTAATATGTCATTACCACAAGTAGAGAAAAACCTAGAGCAAAACAAGTCTGGATATAATATCATTGAAGACCTTAAGAAAACCAAGGCAAATATTTCTCTATTTGAGGTAGCTCAATTAACTGACCAAAAGGATTTATTGCTCAAAACACTCTCTGGTCAAGGTAAAAAGGAATTAAAAAAGACTACTGATGCTCAGGTGGCAGTATACAAAGAGAAGGTAGAATCCCCTCCTTTTCTTTTAACCATTAGAATTGCTGGCAAAAACTTACATAATTGTCTTGTGGATTCAGGTGCTTCCGACAATGTGATACCATATGCAGTCAGCCAAATATTAGGACTGACTCCTACTCCCTCAAACAAGAAGGTTGTTCAACTAGATAAGATAGAGGTGAATGTGGTTGGGGTGTTGAACCAGATCCATATACAGTTAGCTTCTGAACCTCGAATACAACAATGCATTGATATTCAGGTGGTGGATATCCCAGATGCATATGGGATGTTGCTTAGTCGTGATTGGTCAAGAACCTTGAATGGTTACATGGCAACTGATTTCTCACATATGTGGCTTCCATGGCGTGGCATAGCCAATTAGATATGGGTAGAAAGAGAGCCAAGGCTAAAAGAGCTAATTACAGAGTACAACAATGTTAATGAAATTTTGTACACTGAGCCAAAATTGGGAGTCTACACTGTAGTAGTGGAAACCAAGCCCAAAGAGAATAATCTGGTAGTAGAGACCCTGCCAAGCAAACAAAAAATAATTGAAGATCAGTTATGGACTCTCAAGTTTGATGGGTCAAAATGCAAACATGGCAATGGTGCTAGAATTGAATTGGTCAATCCCAAAGGCAAATCACATCTTGCAGCTTATCGACTTCAATTCCCTTGCACCTGTAATGCTGTAGAATATGAGGTATTGATTCATGGGCTACAATTTGCTATCAAGAAGGGAGTTAAATGCATACAAGTCCTAGGAGATTCTGAATTGGTGATCAAGCAAGTGCAAAATCAGTATGCATGCCATGATAAATGTCTCTCAAATTATCATAGTCGTGTTTGGGATTTAATCAAGGAATTTGATGCCTTCAATATCCAAACCATTCCATGAAAAAAGAATCACACTACAGATTCATTGGCAATAGCAGCAAGTACCCTAGAACCAATTGCCCATTCCAAGATAAAGTGGTTCTCGATAGAGTTGGTTGTCACTCCCTCCATACCAGACAACATCTAAAATTTCTAGGTATTTGAGGATGATAAGCATATAGTTGATTTTATCACTAACTCTAGCATATTTGAAGCTTAGATCATAGATGAGGAAGATAGAAATTATGTAGAGCTAGAGGAAGAGGGTGAATTGAATTTAAAAATAAACACCATTCCTAAAGGTATGGTCTCTTTGGAAAAACTATTTGATATGGATTTCCAAGCTCGAAAGCAGCAGACCACTCCATCTAAAAAGGGATCATATGAAGCTTATAATTTAGGAAATGTTGAGAACCCCCAAAATATTTTCTTGGGAAAAGCTTGCACTAAGGAAGAAAAGGAAGGAATAATCCAAGCACTAAAGGATTATCGAGATGTCATAGCATGGAGCTATGAAGATTTGAAGACATATGACACATCCATCATTACCCATACCATTCCCTTGAAGCCAGGAACAAAACCTTTTCATCAAAAGTAGAGACCAGTGAATCCTTTGTTGGAGCCCCTTATTCTCAAAGAAATACAAAAATTGTTGGCAGCCCACATTATTTTTTTGGTAAGACATTCTACTTGGGTTGCAAATTTGGTACCTGTCCATAAGAAGAATGGGGAAATACGCCTGTGTAGATTTTAGAAATATTAACAGGGCATCTGAGAAGGATAACTATCCCCTCCCTTCCTTAGATGAAATATTACAAATGGTGAATGGCTCTCAGATGATGTCTTTCCTAGATGGTTACTCAGGGTATAATCAGGTAATGGTAGACCCCCAGGATAGGATTAAAACTACATTTACTACCAAGTGGGGAACCTTTGCATATAGGAGGATGCCATTTGGTCTAATCAATGCAGGGGCAACATTCCAAAGGGCTATGGACATTACTTTCAAGGATCTCATTGGGAAATGCATTGTGATTTATATGGATGATCTTCCTATGTTTTCTAAGATGTGTATAAACCATGTGGAAGACTTGAGGAAGGTGCTACAAAGATGTAGAGAGCATGGAATTTCATTGAATCCAAAAAAGTGCATTTTTGGAGTTATAGAAGGAAAGTTGTTGGGGCATGTCATTTCTGAAGTTGGTATTTCTATTGACCTAGATAGGGTTGAAGCAATTCAAAAAATTCCTCTTCTCGGAAGTAAGAAGGAGCTGAAGTCTTTCTTTGGCAAGATTAATTTTGTGAGAAAGTTTATTTCTAGTTTTGCAAAAATAGTTCGTCCTCTAAATGCAATGCTAAAAAAGGATGCCAATATTGTATGGACTGGAGAAGCACAAGTTGCTTTTCAAGAAACTAAAAAGGTAATCATGGAGGCTCCAGTATTAATCAGTCCTGATTACACTCAACCATTTTATATTTATTCATTTGCATCTGAACACTCAACTGCTGGTGTTTTAACTCAAAAGAAAGAGGCTGGTGATGAGAGACCAATAGCTTTTGTAAGCTCACCATTGAAAGATGCTCGACTCAGATATTCAACTATTGATAAACAAGCCTTTGCTTTAATCAATGCTGTGAAGAAATTTTGACATTATATCCTACATAGTAGAGTGTTTGCGATAGTGCCAGATCCAACAATAAAAATGATGTTGATGCAGAATGAGTTAGGTGAACATAGAGGGAAGTGGATGTCTATCTTGCAAGAGTTTGATCTAGAAATTCAGCCTATGAGAATTGTTAGAGGATAGGGACTGAGCAAAGCACTAGCAGAAGTTGACCCCCAGATTTCATGCCAATAGTATTCTGTGGGGAAAATTACAAATGATGAGTGGTATCGAGACATTGTTTATTATTTTCTGAATGGAGTATGCCCTGGTCACTTGAATTCCACCCAAAGGAGAGCACTACGTCTCAAAAGTGTAAATTTCATGATTAAAGGAGGCATTTTATATCAAAAAAATCATGAGGAAATCTACTTGAGGTGTTTAAACAAGCAAGAAGCTACTGAGGTTCTCAAATATTTTCATGGCAAGTATGGAACCGGGCATGGCTCTAGAAATGCCACAACACACCAAATACTAAGAGTTGGTTATTACTAGCCCCACATATTTAAAGATGCACATGCACATGTTCGATCATGTCATGTTTGTCAGACTATAGCTCATCGAGAGAGGAATTCTCCCATGCCATTGCAACTAGTAATTGAAGCTCATCCATTTGCACAATGGGGATTGGACTTTGTTGGTGTCATTAATCCTAACTCATCAACCAACCATAAGTTCATCCTGACTACCACTGATTATTGCACACGTTGGATAGAGGCTCAAGCATTTAAAAATTGCATGACTGAGATTGTGATAAATCACCTATAACTTGTACTCATTGCAAGAAATATGGTCATTCTATGAGAAAATATTGGAAGAGACTACAACAGCTTGAGGCAGCAATGAAGGATCACAAAATAGACACAAAGAAACACATTGGAAAGGCCTTAAATGTTCAGGGAAAAGCTACTAATATTTCATCAAAATATTGGGTTCTAGATTCAGGAGCAACTCATCATATGACATCTTCAAAAGAGTCATTTACTTCTCTCTCCTCATGCACCACTTACAACATTGAAGTTGGTGACTCCTCTTTTATCCCTGTCAAAGGAAAATGTGGCATAATCATTGATGGTGGTCATTTAAATAATGTTCTCTATGTTCCCAATATTTCTACAAATATTCTCTCTATCTATCATATTTGTACCTCTGCTCAAGGCAAAACAATTATATTTTCACCAACAGGAGTTGAGATAAGAGACTTTCAAGAACCATACTCCCTCATAGAAAAAGGTGACATTGATCATAGAGCTCACCTATTTCACTTCAAGGGATTCAAATATTTAGAAGGAGCATCCTATTTTGTTGCTCATGCAGACCTTGAAAGCAAAATTTGGCATGAGAGGTTTGGACATCTCAGTTATAGCTATTTAAGGGAGTTGAATACTCATGAAATGGTAACAAGGTTGCCAAAAGTATCTTCTACTGATGGATTTTGTCCTGGATGTGCTCTTGGGAAACAACATCAAGATCCTTTTCACCCTAGTAGTTCACAAAAAGCTTCATCCCCACTAGATTTAATCCATAGTGACTTGATGGTCTTCCCGGAGCCTTCTTTCAAAGGAGCAAAATACACCTTAACCTTCATTGATGATTTTTCAAGAACTTGGGTCTACTTTCTAAAATACAAAAGTGATGTTCTATCCCACTTTAAAATCTTCAAGGCCTTAGTTGAAAATCAAGCCACTTGTAAAATCAAGCAAATTCATACAAATAATGGGGGGGAATACTTTAGTAATGAGTTCTCCATATTTCTCTCAACTCATGGCATAATTCATCAACATTCAGTCTCCCATAATCCATAGCAAAATGGCATTGCAGAAAGGAAAAACATATCTTTAAAATAAATGGCAAACTGTATGCTCCACTCAAGAGATATTCTAGTAGTTTTTTGGGTTGAGGCAATTAACTGTGCAAATTATATTCAAAAATGCACACCACATAAATCTCTTGGCCATTTGACTCCCGAGGAAGCATGGACTGGCTCAAAACCTGATGTCTCTTTTTTCAAAGTTTTTGGGTGTACTTCTTGGGCACACATACCAAAGAAAAATAGGAAGGCTCTAGACAAAAAAAGCAAGAAACTTATATTTGTTGGTTATTGTGAGGAAATGAAAGCCTACAAGCTCCTTGATCCCACAACTCATGAGGTATTTTTTCACAGAATGTTCAATTTGATGAAACATTCCCTTATAGAGATCCTCAATCATCTTCTTCCAACATTAATTCTCTCGAGCCATCTCCCATATTTGAGCCTCAATATAATGAAGATCCCATCCTTGAGATAGATGACCAATGTGAGGATCCTATACTTCAAACTCCAACTCAATCTCCTGCCACCCACATTACTCCTTCCACAATGCCAAAATGGGCCCGCACCATACTTCAAGAGGCCACTCCTTACATCCAAGATCTTCCTTCATCCAGACTAAGCCACTCCATGGGTTCTGGCTTTGTCTGTAAATCCATTTCTATAGATCCTCAATCCTTTAGAGAAGCCACTAGGATAAAAGAATGGGATGATGCCATGGAAAATGAATTTTCTTCTTTGATCAAAAACAACACTTGGGATTTAGTCCCACTCCCCAAAGGAAGAAAATTAGTTCATTGCAAGTGGATTTACCGAACCAAGTATGCAGTTGATGGAACAATTGACAAACACAAAGCTTGCTTGGTAGTGAAAGGTTTCTCTCAAGTTGAAGGTATTGACTATTCTGAAACCTTTGCCCCTATTGCAAAAATGGATTCTGTCTAACTGGTCCTTGCAATTGCTGCTTCACAAAAGTGGCATGTTTTTCATATGGATGTTAAAAGTGCTTTCTTACATGGAGACTTAAAGGAAGAAATATTTATGGAGCAACCTGCTAGATTTATTCAAGACTCCTCCCTTGTTTGTAGACTAAGGAAATCTCTCTATGGTATCAAACAAGCTCCTAGAGCTTGGTATAAAAAATGGACTCCTTCCTTCTTTCCTCAGGATTTTCTCATTGTGAGTCTGATGCAACAGTCTACATTTGGAGAGATGAATAAAAAATCACAATACTTTTTCTCTATGTGGATGATCTACTACTCACTGGTAGTGCCATTTCTCACATCCAGACTGTCAAAAACTCTCTTTCTAAGAAATTTGATATGGTTGATCTGGGTTTAACTCATTATTTCCTTGGGTTTTAGATAACTCAAACAGATGCAAGGATTTCTTTATGTCAATAGAAGTATACTCTAGATATTCTTCAATGGTTTAATATGACTGATTATAAGCCTTCTTCCATACCCTTTCAGTCTGGAGTCACTCTAACTACTTCCTGCAAGTCCCCTCAATGTGATGCTACTCTCTATAGATAGCTTGTTGGAATTCTATTGTACCTCACTCATACTTGCCTAAATATTTCCTATGTTGTTGGCTTAATATCTATATTCTCCCATCAACCTCATTTCATCCATTAGAAAGTAGTAAATAGAATCCTCCGCTACTTGCAAGGAACCACTCACTTTGGGCTCTTATATGAGGGTGGATCCATGGATATCATTGGTTACATAGATTTTGATTGGGTAGGTTTAGTTGAAGACATATGTTCCACCTCTGGCTATGTTTTTTGTCTTGGTTCTTCACCTATTTCTTGGTCATGCAAAAAACAAGTAGTAGCATTATCATCTATAGAGGCAAAATACATGACCACAATTTTATCTAGTAAGGAAGCTCTTTGGCTTCGTCAGATAATGAGGGAATTTGGTTTCTTCCATAACAAACCTATTACCCTTTGGTGTGACAATCAGAGTGCAATTCATATTGCTTGCTATCTAGTTGAGCATCAGTGCACCAAGCATATTGAGATTCACATGCACTTCATTTGACAGCATATTCAACAAGGGGATCTAAGCTTGGATTTTATTCCTATAGAAAATCAAATTGCAGACATCTTCACCACTTCCTTTGCTTCTCAATATTACATTCAGTTGTGTGAGAAACTTCGAATAATGAAATTGCATTAGGAGGATGCACAGAGGTTTTCACCTCTCCTTTCTTATTCTTCTTCTTCTTCTTATTCATTTTGGAAGATGGTTTTTTCCCATGTGGTTTTTTCACCATCTCTCCAAAATGTAAGTTATTTGTACATGAGTACCTAATAAGGCCTTTTTATCGGGACTCATTTTTATTGGGAAAACACCAGTATTTGTATATGAATACCTCATTAGGTCTTGTTGTCGGGACTCATATCCTGATGTTCCTTTCACCCCTAGTATCACTTAAGGGGGGTGTTAAAATAAATCTTTAGTTCTCTTAAGTTATACTATGAAAGTCTAACCTAAGTTACCACTCTTCCATGAGGTAGGTGAAATCTTAGTTTAGACTAGTTCATATTTGTTGAGTTGTTGTAATCCAACGACTCACATTGATCAACTTTGCTATTTATACAAAGTTGATCCCATGGAATAATCAATTAGTCTTTGAGCTTCATTTCATACTTGTGATGTATTGTATATCTATTTCTTTTGAATAGAATATTGTTCCTCAATATTCTCTACACTTAATAATAAGATTTTATATATTTACTTGCATGAATCAATTTAGAAATTCATTTTCTAGGTAAATCATTATAAATCATCCTAAGTATGCATCAATATAACTTATGGAGCAGCAACAAAATTTTATAATAATTAATAATAAAAATCTTTCAATTGTTTAAGCTTAGTGTTGACTCAATTGTTGTAGCCTATAATCTTCTAAATAATTTTTTTAAACTATATTACAATATATTTATAGGTAGAATTATTTAATAAGACATATATAACCTTTTAAAGCATGTCATATGAGGTCTAAGATGTTTCAAAATCTTAAATATTTTGAAAAAATAGAACTAAACAACAAAGATCGAAGGTTATGATTTTATGTAAGATATCTTGACTTTTTTGAAGTTAAAAAAACCAATATAATTATTTTTATTCATAAAATTATAATAATAAAAAGTTAGTGTTTTATAAATTAATAAGGTTAAAAATAAAGAAAAATAGAACAAAACAAAATTTCTTTTACTTTTTATTTATGTTGATAATTACAAAAACTATGATAAAAGGGGTAGGGAATGTATAAATAAAAGTTGTGAAATTAAATTTTGTTACATAAAGTTTTTTTTTGTTACATAGGAGAGTTGGTCACAACCACACTATTCTTAGTAACTAGGTTCAAACGATAGGGGTCGCTCCCACCAAACCTATTCTTCTTTGTTATTGTTGACCTAATATGAAGGGGACCACTAGTTGCTCAGGATTCGTACCACCATCATTGATCCGACGTACACTTGGAGGATTCAGATCAGACTATTACCTTTGTAAACAGGGTTCCCCCAAGGTTTAAACTTGGGTGTCTTCTTGGTAAGTGTCTGGCCAGACAAGCACTTACCAATCCACCTAGCCCTTGGAGGCTATTTTGTTACATAAAGTTAAAAGGAGGTGTTTTAAATGTAAAGGTTGTATCTTAGAGGTAAAGAATAACATATAAATATAGATGATTGATTGTTGTGAATCATGTACCAGTTAAATATAATATCAAATTAAATATTAATAAATACCTACTACAATATTCAATAAAGCAAATAGATCATTATGCACAAACAATTATATAATTATATAAAACAATTGTAAAATATCAACCGAAATCAAGTAAAAAATATATTTATAAACAACATAATCTCTTTGAAATAAACTCATCTCTTAGTATATTTCATGAAAAATACATCATCAAATAATATATTGACATGTGTAAACCTAAAGAAGTCAATCATTGACAAAGACATGACCTCTTAATAATACCAAATTGAAAGCAAACACAAATTCATATAACTGATAACAAAATATCAATTGAACAAAATAATATGTTTTACATTAAAGACTTAAAAACTAGCACCCAAGGGCTAGGTGGATTGGTAATTGTCTGTCTGGTAAGGCACTTACCCAAAAGAGACCTAAGTTCAAACCTTGGGGGTATGCTTGTTTGCAAAGGTAGTAGTATGCTTTGAATCCTCTAAGTGGACACCAAACCAATGATGATGGTACAAACCCCGAGCGATCAGTGGTCCTATTCACACCGGTTTATAAAATAACAAGGTGGTATAGGCTTGTTGGGGGTAGCCCTTATGGTTTGAACCCTGCACTTGGAAGTTACTAAAAATAGTGTGGATGTAACCAACTCCCCTATGTATAAAAAAAAAAGACTTACAAAATAAAAAATAAAATAGATAACAAATTAGTAATTAGAACAAAATAAATATCTTTCCCTAACATTGGCATTCTTGCATAAGTAATTAGAATACCCAATGTTACAACTTGAACAGACTAAATGTCTCACCATTTATTGACCAAAACTCTATGAATGATAACTTATAAATTAATGTAAATCTTTGAATCTACAAATTAAAAAATATGAAATGTGCAAATTACTTAAAACCCACAACTTTATCAATAATCATGAAAATCAAGGTATGTAGAGAGTAAATAGGATGATTTCACTATAAGGCAAGTATCTTTACAGTCAATTAAAATAAAAATATTATTTATATATGTTGCATATAATGCACTAGCCTTTCAATTTGTAGCCAATATCATAGTACACTACCTACTTGGAATTTCAATTTGTTCTCATATATCTTGATGGACTGCATGCTTGGCGATGCTTTCATTGCAACCATGGATTGAAATACTAATTTTTCAATGAATTTACATAGGTTTTTATGAGGGATCCCGACCCCCTCATACTGAGTGAGATTTGAACCTTGGACCTCTCAAAGAGAGGCCAAAGCCCTTACCACTACAGTACATTTATAGCTATTAATATTTAAGTTTACACAAGTTTTTATGATGGGTCCCAATCCTCTCTTCCCAAGGTTTGAACTTGGATCTCGTGGATGAAAACCCAAGGACTTACCACTACGGTATCCCTCACAGGTCGTAAATCTATTTTGATAAGTATGCATATACTAGCCACTTTTTCTAGTTAATGGTTGAAATACTAATTAATTCTAGTTTAAATATAATACATCTATTCTAAAAATTTTAAAATATATATTTGATGCAAAATAAAAACTATTGCCATAGGAAATACATGGTTTTTTGGCTTTACAATAAATAGAATTTTAGCTAAACTCATATTTACAACATGAGTAGACTAGATGTTTATAATTCATACACTACTTGTGTGTTTCATATATATTCTCCAAGAAGAGGGTGAGAATTTAAGTTAGGTTCCTCTATTTTTTTAAATATCCTCAATATAGATGGTGTAAAGTACATATCCTTTTTCCATACCTATTTTAAGTTGTATCATGGATATGATTTTGGTGATTAGGGAGCGAAGCGCATGAACTAGGGTTTTTGGAGCTAAGGAAAAACTAGGGCATCAGTTGGGTTGTCGAAGATATTTCTGGTTACTGTGGATTTGAAGACAAGATTGCTACCCCAGGAGGGTCCAATGGGGACACCTCCAGATCCTCTTATCGAGAGAAATAGCTCTTATGCAGATCTGTTAAAAGATAAATCTCCTTCCAATACTGACGAAGCACAAAGAACTGCATTTAAAATGCTCTTCACGGCTACTGGCAATAGATCAACATCTCATCGAGTCAATGGATGCTTGCCATAGTCTGAATCAAGGTCCAAGATTGTCATTGATCCAAGGATGGTCGAAGAAACAGTCTTATATAGAGCAAATCATGATTTGATCTGTAAATTCATGGGTATTCGCCCTACCCTGAATTTTTTGCATTCTTGGGTCCGACAAAACTAGGAGCCTCATGGTGAGTACTCTTTATGGTTTATTAGCAATGGGTATTTTATTGTTAGTTTTTCTTTTCTGGCCGATAGAAATAGGGCTTTCGAATCAAAAAAGAGGAATCATGGTCCAATAGGATTATTTGTTCAACCCTGGAGAGTGGGATTCGATCCTCGAATTGAACCCACTGTTGTCCCGTTCTAGATCCATTTGTATGCATTTCCAATGGAGTTTTGGAGTGAGCAAGTTTTGGAAATTATCGGTAATTCCCTTAGAAGACATTTGGGTGTCTCCAAAGACACAATAGAAGGAAACACAGCTGTTTATGCAAGAGTATGTGTGGAAATGGATCTTAGCCAGCCTCTACCGACAGAGGTGGAACTTGAACTTGTAGGACTATCTTGGATTCAACAATTGGATTATGAGGCTCGCCCTTCAGATGCGAGTTTGCCACAAATATGGGCATTTGGCCCGATCTTGCCCAAATAATATGAACACAAAAATGGAGGCTCATCTAGGAATGTCAAATCTTCCTAAGGAGGGTAAATCAACAATAAACAAAGAACCAACCAATACTTCTCAGGGTAAAGAAGCACAAAGAGATGGTTTTGAATAGCCCAAAAGAAGGAGAAGGCAAAAGAAAAAATATGGTAAAGAGCAAACCCAACTCAAGCCCGCCAATAGGTATGAGATATTTAAGACACTAATGGACCAAGAAGAACAATTCATGGAAGGAGTGGATGGGAATAGTGAAAATAATAACATCCACGTTCAAGCTCCTCTTTCATCTCCCCCCGTCATAGAGCAGGTAATTGAGCACAGTGAGTTATCGTAGTCAGAGAGTGCAGGGGCATTGATAGTACATAACCAAGAGTAGCCAATAATTAAGGATGTCAGCATGGGAATAGCAGAAAAGAATAGAGAAAGGCCAATTTTAGGGATAACTCAGGTGGAAAAGAGATCAAAAGATAGCAACTCTCAAGGAATGGGTAGAAAATCAAATAAGGAATTGCTAGCAGTTCAAGGAGACAAAATGATCACTAGAGGATCGGTGAGGCCAATAGATTCTTACTACTCTCAAGGTAACCAATGATTATACAATAATGGAATGTTAGGGGTTTAAATAGTAGAACCCATCAATATGCTATTCGAAGACTCTTAGAAAAATGTAAAATATATTTTTTTCTTATCCAGGAGACAAAAATGTCGTTAGATCTTATGTGTAAAATAGTTAACAGAATTTGGAGGGGTGCTGGTCATATGGAAGTGGCTGCCCAAGGTGCCTCATGAGGGATTGTTACTCTTTGGAACTCTCTTGAATGGACTGCAATAGAACATATAGCTTGGAGGGGTGTTCTCACATCACATTTTAGAAATAATGTCACAGTTGAACATGTTTTAATCATAAATTTTTATGGGGATCAAAATCTAGATGGTCGGAGGCTTCAATGGAAAGTTGTGCATAACATGAGAGTCTCAAGGGAAGATTTAGACTGGATTATTGTTTGGGGATTTTAATGTTCAATTATCATCTAGAGATCGGGAAGAGGGAACCCAAGTTTTGGATCCAGGGGGAACGACTTATGATTGCCCAAGTCCGGGCTTTACACTTGGTGGATATTAAATGCCCTGGAACCAACTATACTTGGACTAATAAGAGGAGGGAGCCACATAGCAGGAAGGTAAAGTTAGACCATTTTTTGGTTTCAGAGGAGGCATTTGTAAAATGGAATACAAAATTTTAGATTTTGGAGGGTCCAGTTTCATATCACTTTCCCATTTTGTTGGAAGGAGGGATTAAGACAGGGCAACATCACAAACCATTTAAATTTGAAAATTTTTTGTTACAAAAAGAGGAAATTCGAAAGAAAATTCCACAGTTGTGGGAAGAAGGTCGCCCAGCATACGGGACAACAATGTTTAGATTACACAGTGGTGGGAAGAAGGTCGCCCAGCATACGGGACAACAATGTTTAGATTCCACAAACAACTTCATTATGTCAAAGATCAACTGAAACAATGGAGGCGAGCTAACAAGACAGACTTCCAAGTCCAAAGAGCTCCTTTGGTGGCCAGATGGGATGAGGTTCAAAAATACTTTAGGGAAGGAACAATTACAGAGCAGCTCAAAGTCGAAGATGATGCCTTGTGTAAAGCGGTTGAGGACATTGACAACCAAGAGGAGACCTACTGAAAACAGAGAGCAAGAACCACTTGGTTATTAGAAGGTGATAGAAATACCAAATTTTTCCATTGGACTTCCTGTGATAGGAGACAGATGAACAACATGGAATCTCTTCAAGATGAGAACGAACACTCCTTTGATACACTTCCAGGTATGCATCCCCATTCAATGGATTATTTTTCTAAACTATTTAAGGAAAGTATGGTGTAAGATGAAGAGGCTCAAAACGATGTTATTGTTGTCATACCTTCTGTTATATCTAAAGAAGAAAATCAGACCCTTCTTAAACCCATTGATAGAGAGGAGCTGAAGAATGT
Organism: Wollemia nobilis; assembly: GCA_028583015.1. NCBI lineage: Eukaryota > Viridiplantae > Streptophyta > Pinopsida > Araucariales > Araucariaceae > Wollemia > Wollemia nobilis. The sequence goes on from JAQPPZ010017052.1 coordinate 12,710,044, forward strand.
GGTCTTTGGAATGAGCACCGAAAAAACTCCAGGTCCAGATGGCTTTCCAATTGAGTTTTTTTAGGCATTTTGGGATAACTTGGAGGAGGATGTAATGGCTGTTATAGAGGAGTCCAGAGGTAGTAAAAGAATGCTTAAAGCATTAAATCATACTTTCATTACCTTAATCCCAAAAGGGGAGGAGGGGGTACATATTTTAGGTTATAGACCTATTGCCTTATGCAATGTTATATATAAAATAATCACAAAGGTAATGGCTGAGCGGCTAAAAACTCTTTTACATAACATTATCTCCTCAGAGCAAGGGGGCTTTGTAGAGGGTAGGCAGATCTTGGATGGTGTGGTTCTGGCTCAGGAGGCAATCCATTCAATGCAAACATCTGGTAATAAAGGAATGTTCATAAAATTAGATATGTCAAAGGCTTATGATAGGGTGGAGTGGAGCTTCTTGTCAAATATGATGGCAGCCTTTGGTTTCTCTCAGGATTGGATAGAATGGGTCATGAGTTGTGTTTCTACTCCAACATACTTAGTGTTAATCAAGGGTCTTCCCTCGCAACCGTTTGGAGCCACTCAAGGCCTTCGTCAAGGAGATCCTTGCTCTCCCTATCTTTTTCTCATATTGGCTGAAGGATTAGGTAGACTTTTCTTGAGGAGACGACAACAAGGTTTGCTAACAGGTATCAAGGTGGGTGAGGAAGTTTTGACTCACCTACAGTTTTTGGATGACACAGGATTGGTGGGAGTGGCCATCTTTAGGGAAGCAAGAATGATCAGAGATACTCTTAATGTCTACCTTAGGGCTACAAACCAAGTGATCAATGATAAAAAATCCAAAGTGGTCTTTTTCAATCTTGATCAAAGGCTTCAGGACAGAGTTTTAGATATCTTGGGATTCACAAGGACCTCTCTCCCAGTGGTTTACTTGGGGGTCCCTTTGCATTTTAAAAAACTAAAAATAGATATCTGGAGGAATATTTTGGATTGTATCAAGGATATAATTAATCATCAGTTTCACAAATGGTTAAGCTATGGGGGTAGATTAACTTTTTTATAGTCAGTCCATTCAGGCCATGCCAATTTATAAATTCTCTATCCTGGCTGCCCCACATACTATTTGGAAAGAGTTGGACAAGATGGCTAGAAAATTTTTATGGGAAGGAGTAAAAGGAGAGACGAAATGGGCCTTAGTAGGTTGGGAAAAAGTAACCCAACCCAAGGTAAAAGGAGGTTTGGGACTGAGAAGATCCAAGTTAAATAATAGAGCTTTGGCTAGAAAGCTTTACCAGAGGTGGATTTCCCAACCAACTTCCTTATTCAGTAGAATCCTAACTAGTAAATATTTGGGACATGTAAACCCAAGCGAGGTGAGTCATTTCCCTTTGGATGGTACTAGTTCCTTAGTGTGGCAGGCTCTCAAGTTAGGATCTCAGGTAGTAAAAGATCGATTATTTTGGAAAGTTGGGAGAGGGGAGAAGGCACGATTTTGGACAGATTCATGGGATCATTACCCACCTATCATTGTTGAATTTCTTGAATTGAAACCAATAAAAATAGCCATAGAATGCAAGGGTTGGGTCCAAATTGAAATTTATTTCACCACTAGTTAGTTGGGGGATTATAAGTTTAAGCAGTTTAAGAAGTTGGATGAGTGGCCAATTTCAATCCCTCCGGATTTGGCACCCATCATGACTAAAATCTTGACAGAAATATTTCTCACAAGTAGATACGAGGATGATGAATTAGCTTGGGGCTATGGGAGCCTTGGTGTCTACACAGTGAAGGAAATATATGACAAGATCCTTCCAGAGCCTCCCCCTCATACATATCAGGTTGAGAATTGGAGAAAGATTTGGCAGTCCAAGGGTTGGCCGAAAGTTAACTTTTTTGCCTGGCAGTTCATGCATAATGGAATTCTCACTTTTGATAATCTCAGATGTAAAGGAATCATCGTTCCATCTCAATGTGTCTTATGCTACAAGAGCAAGGAATCAGCTAATCACTTGATGTTTGAGTGCCCATTCACGCACCAGATTTGGGAGAGATGGTTTTTATATTATAAAATTCAAGTTAATGGTGACTTGAATCGGATTAATATCTAGGAAATATGGAAGAGGGGTAGATTTAAATCTAAAGCTCTTTGTATTGGTTGGGAGCTTGGATTAAACTTTATTTGGTGGCAAGTGTGGTTGGAGAGAAATGCTAGAATTTTTAGAGAAACTTTTTCTTCTTTAGATGGATTTTGGCAGGTCATTTGGAGCAAAGTCACAAAACCGTGGCCATCTATGCTAAAGAGGAAACTCGGGTTGTTATTGGGGCAATGGAAGAGGAAGTTGAAGTGCAAGAGGGACAGGACAGAGCTAGTTGGAAACCACCCCCAGAAGGTTGGATTAAAATTAATACTAATGGAGCTGCAAAAGGCAATCTGGGTAGAGCCGAAATTGGAGTGGTTTTCTGAAATCATGTTGGAACAGTGCTCTATTTGGAACTGCAAGGGTTGGGAAGAGCCACAAACAATGAATCAGAAGCCATAGCTATAAAATTTGCTTCTATTTGGGCAGTTAAACAGGGCCACAGGAGGATAATCCTTGAATCAGATTCTCAAATAATGGTTGGAGCTCTAGATTGCATGAGGAACTTTGCTTTGAAAGCATGGAGATTGAGGATTCTTATCACTCAAATTAAGGAATTATGGAGGGAATTAGATGATGTGATTCCGATTTATGTGAGTAGAGATTTAAATAAAGTGGTTGATTCCTAGCTAAGATGGGTGTTGAGAAGGAGGTAGGGGTTCAGTTGCACAGTGATATGGCTATTGAGGATGAGGTGATTAGGCAGTGTCTTGAAAGGTCCCTGAGCTAATGATCAAATAAAAAGCAAAGGGAGGAAAGGTGTCATGATTTCATGACATGTTGCTTCGTCACGGCCAAGGGAGGAAAGGTGTCATGATATCACGACATGTTGCTTCGTCACGGCCAAGGGAGGAAATGTGTCACGATATCGTGACATGTTGCACCATCGCGGTCACTAGAGGAAAGGTGTCACGATATCGTGACATGTTGCACCATCACGGTCACTGGAGGAAAGGTGTCATGATATCATGACATGTTGCACCATCACGGTAACTAAAGGAAAGGTGTCGCGATATTGTGACATGTTGCACCGTCGCGGTCATTGGAGGAAAGGTGTCACGATATCGTGACATGTTGCTTCATCACGGCCAAGGGAGGAAAGGTGTCATGATTTCGTGACATGTTGCACCGTCACGGCCAAGGGAGGAAATGTGTCGCAATATCGTGACATGTTGCTTCATCGTGGCCAAGGGAGGAAAGGTGTCACAATTTCACGACATGTTGCTTCATCGCGGCCAAGGGAGGAAAGGTGTCACAATTTTGTGACATGTTGCTTCATCGCGGCCAAGGGAGGAAAGGTGTCGCGATTTCATGACATGTTGCTTCGTCGCGGCCAAGGGAGGAAAGGTGTCGTGATATCGTGACATGTTGCATCGTTGCGGCCAAAGGAGAAAAAGTGTTGCGATATCGCGACATGTTGCATCGTCGTGACCAAAGGAGAAAAATGTCGCAATATCGCGACATGTTGCATCATCGTAGCCAAGAGAGAAAAAGTGTCCCGATATCACGACATGTTTCATCATCACGGCAAAAGGAGAAAAAGTGTCGTGATATCGCGACATGTTGCTTCATCACAGCCGAAAGAGAAAAAGTGTCACGATTTCGCGACATGTTGCAACATCACGGCCAAGAGAGAAAAAGTGTCGTGATATCGCGACATGTTGCTTCGTCACGGCCGAAAGAGAAAAAGTGTCACGATATCGCGACATGTTGCTTCATCGCGGCCGAAAGAGAAAAAGTGTCATGATTTCGTGACATGTTGCAACATCATGGCCAAGAGAGAAAAAGTGTCATGATATTGCGACATGTTGCTTCATCGCGGCCAAAGGAGGAAAAGGTGTCGCGATATCGCGACATGTTGCAATGTCACGGCCCAAGGAGAAAAAGTGTCGCGATATCGCGACATGTTGCTTCAGCGCGACCAAAGGAGGAAAAAATTTTGAGATATCATGACATGTTGCAACGTCACGGCCAGAAGAGGAAAAAGTGTCGCGATATCGAGACATGTTGCATTGTCGCGGCCAAAGGAGAAAAGTGTCGCGATATCGTGACATGTTGCATTTTCGCGCCCAAAGGAGAAAAGTGTCGCGATATCGTGACATGTTGCATTTTCGTGGCCAAAGGAGAAGAAGAAAAAAGTGTCGCAATATCGCGACAAGTTGCATCAACAGACCAAACCGATCCCCCTGTTAGCTAGTTAATGGTTCATGAGATTTGGCTCCATTGCAAATCTTTTTTTACTATTGTAAGCATGTGTTCTCTCTGACTGAGGCTGGGAAAAGTCTCTTCCCAAATTGTAATTGATCTTTTTTTTAATACAAGTTTTTTCAAAAAAAAAAAAAAGTTGTATCATGGATATCACGTAAAGTGACACTAGATTATTCACACTATGAATCATCTTCTTGTTTCCATTTTTATCAATACATTTTACCTCTTTAGAGTAACAATTGATTTTTTCTTGATACTTACTTGACTAATCCATTCTTAAGATGATCTCGTATGTTACCAAATGTGTTAGTGATAGTTTTTGGTATGTCTTCCAACCTTCAAAAAGCTATTTCATATTTTGACACTACCTCCTTTTTGGATTATCGAGTCCTTGAAGCTGTAATTACTTGTTTTAAGTTTTTAAAATCTTGCCTATTAAGCCAAGCTTATCCATAAAATTAACATTAATAAAATAAATTATGGCACCTAAAACCATAAAAATGGTTATATTCTAGTAATATTCAATAACTAATGCTTCAATGATGGTATTTTAATGTTCTACATACCTACAATTTACTACAATAAACACTATGTGTTATGGATATACTTTACATTCCTACTTGTACTGATGAATAAGTTTTAACTATCTTAGTTATGTGTCTTTATTGAGGGTAACTCCAAGTATAATGAGATTATTAATAGTTAAAATAACCATCATCCAATTCAGTACTCTGTGATTTGAGTAGGTCTCAATGACCCTTATTGTTGCACTAGAGAATAAAAAGTGAGTATTGTTTGAGATGATTATTCAAATTTCAAATTTTCTCTATGCCTAGTAGGTCCTCTTACTTGTCCTACCTTACTCATATTCTATTGTTTGTGCCAAGTGAATTATGATGGTCTAGACTATCCTAATGGAGATACTTGCTTAAAGTTAGATCCTTGCTTAATGGGATTGCTACTTATGATTTAAAGATCCCACTGTCCATCCCACACAATTAGATCTTACCTACATATATTCAATTTGAAAGAGAAAACATAGAATTCGATATGCTAATGACTTGAGTCAAATTCGACATTTATCTAAAGAGAAAATAATTAACTAGAAATATTTAAATTTTAGGGGTGAGAATATCTCCCAAGAGCTCTACTAACCTATGGTCATATTCCATTACCCACACACTTCTTTGGTAAAGACTATAAAACTCTTGGATTTGTTTATGAATAAACACCTGAGATATATACTTCTCTTTCAACTGCTCTTTAAAAAGCTCCAAAGTGACTTCTACTTTATCAATCCCATTATGATATCCTCATTTCTCCAACATATAGTTGTGGGTCCCTTCAAATGAAATTTAACAATTTTTGCTTTATCCTTGCTAGAAATCTCATCAAGCCTAAAACACCTTTCCATTTTCACAAACCATTCCCATGCAACTTTTCCTTTATTTGTTTCAACAAATTTTGGTCGTTCAATTTTCTTCAAGCTTTTAAAGATAACTCATCATTCTTCTTTTTCCATGGGTATATTTTATGCTTCATCTTGTTGAGATGAATCAAGTATGAGGTTTCTTCCTTTAGCCAATAATAGATTACATATTTCTCCTTGTCCTCCTCAAAATTGTTCTACAATAACATGAGTGAGATTTCCTTAACTTACAAGACTCCATGTGATCATGTGAACATTCTTTATTTTGTGATGGTACCTTGTGCTTTCCTTATTGCAACCCCTCTTCATGATAAAGAACTTTCAGTGGTGCTCCCCCATTTTCTTTCAAGCTCCACTTTATATACTCCTTGTCCAATCCTAGATATTTAGAATATTTAACAAATTAAATTAAATTATCCAAAAGTTCCAAGTTTTAACAACCAAGACCTAATACCATGTGTCAAGGCTACAATTTGACCATTATTTATTTAGAGATCTATAATTTTAAAACTATTACAATCAAACAAACTATTTATTTATATTTGATCACATATGTATTGTAATTTATATTATTTTATAAGTGGATCTAAATTTTATTTTAATTGAAAAACTAATTCTAATTTCACAACTTATCTTAATTAGCTATTTTTTAACTACTTTATTTTCAATGCATCATTAAAAATTAAAAATTAAAAATATGCTTAGTTATTTTTTGGGGAGGGAGTTAGGATTTTGGAGGAGCCCAACTGGTGCAAATGAAGATAGCAAGATCCAGATTGCATTCTAGGTTGATAAGATTTAACCCTTATGGATTTTGGGTGCAAAGTGGATTGGTAGAGGAGCCAATGGAAGGGGAGCTCATAGGGGCAAGACCATGGTTGGATATCTTGGAGTCTTTGCAAGAGATATCTATGTTCATTGGTTCGATCGTTGGTCTAATCATTGCAGGTGGTGAAGCTTTTCTCGTGCTTGGCGGGGACTCTATGGTGGTGCTAGAGTCCCCTATTCTAGTTTTTTCCAATCCACTATTGCACAACTAGCTAGGTGGTGGTGAAACATATTTTGTACCTCACAGTGACCTGATGTTAGTACCAGAGTCCCCTAGTCCAACTTTTTCTAAAATATTGTTATTTTGGCTGGGCAATTAACGGGAGCTTTTTCGATCCAGGGGTAATGTTTGGTTGCTTTTTTGTTGTTGGGTTCCTTCATTTGGGGGTCTTCTATTATTCTGCATACCAGTAGGATTAGAACCCACAGGGGTGGGGGTTTTTTCTCACTGATTGTTTGTGGGATTTGAACCCACAAATCCAAAGGTTCTAGGTCCTTTCCAAAACCTTGCTCCATGGTACCTATTTTGTTCTGATGTGGAGGTTTGGTATGAGTTGATCTCTGGATTTCAGAGGATGGTTGGAATCCAATAGGATCTACGGGGTTTTAGTCTTCATAGATTTTTTATATGGAGGGTTTTACTGTCATTGGGGCAATATATTTGTAAGGAACCTATTTCCTTTATTAAGAATCACTTTTGATTGTAAGTACGAACCCACAATAGATTTAATTAATATATTCATTCGATGCCTTCCCTAAACTATCTACCCTAATATTTAAATGTACCTAGGGCTACGTTGAATAGATGTAACTATCTACCCTAATATTATTAATGATTTAATAATATTAGGTAGTAATGTTATGATTGGGGATCCTAACATGACACCCTCCTTGAAAAGAGCTTTGTCCTCAAAGCTCAAAAGGAGGAGCTTCGTCCTTTGTTTTCCAAGATAAATTTGCTCATGTTCTTGCACAACTTTAATGTCCTTTTTTTGTAAGCAGGGATATCGAGAAGGTGGAATAATTAGAGGTGGATTTCCAAGAAGGAGAGGAGGAGTGAGACAACGGTGGGGGGGCAACCTTTGGGGTCCTGCAAACATTTTAGAATAATCCCTCAAAAGTGGTAAGGCTTCCATATCCGTGTGTCCCCTAGAAGAGTCAACGAAGAATGAGTGTGAAGTTATGCTACGTTATTTTTGAATAGGTTCAGCCATGTGGTTAAAAAGCACTATTGGTGAGGAAGGTGTGTGCAGGTCTTGTAGAGTGTATGCTTGGCTGGCATTGGTTACTTCGGGTATGTCTACCTTATCATTTCCTGGGATAGTTATTTCTTTGTATACCTCGACCGTATTGTCGTCATGGGGGTGAGTAGATAATGTGGGTAGTGTGGGTTCATGGTTCTCACTTTCCACCTCTCCCTCATCTTGCTCATCCGGCTCATCTTGCTCAACTTCCTCAGCTTCGCCCGTGATGGATTGACAAGGATCATCCACAGTTAATAAATACAATGTTCGTGTAGCGCAACAATGACTGGGACCAAATTTCTCATCACAAGTATCACAGAGGCCTTTCACTCGTCGTTCCTTTATCTCCTCAAAGCTGAGATGTTTAATTGGTAAAGTTTGGTGAGTTTTGGGAGTGGGGTAAGTGGTCTATTATTTCCCCATCGACGGTTTTCCTAATTTACATGGAACATTAAGTTTATCTTCAGCTAATAGAGCTAATCCAAAGGTCTGCATTAAGGTGCGGGGATGAAATATTTCCACCTCGTTCTTAATTTCTTCCTTTAATCCACTGATGAAGCAACTTATGAGAATTGATTCATCTAATCCTGTGGTGTGAGTGACTAAATCCTTGAACTGATTCTGATATACTCTCACGGAGGTGATTTGATGAAGGTTGGTAATATTAATCGGTGAAAGAAAGTTGGGATCATGAGATCTTCCATTGTCGGTCATTTGCGTAGTCGTTGTTGGAAGTTGTCACTAAATTTGCTAAAAAAATGTCACAAAACTTGTTGTCAAAAATTGTCATCCAAAATTTTATCATCAGCAATGTTGCAAAAAAAATCGACAAACACTGGTGTCCTTGTAATTTATGTCACAATTTATGTGTTATCAATTTTTGCAACCTTTTTGTCAAGGCTAGCGATGGGGGGTGGGACTCGAGTGGAGCAGAAATGTGGAGCGGTGGTGGGATACGAGCGGTCAGTGAGGAAGGGCCAGGGCGAGCAGAGCGGCGGTGGCAGGAGGAGCGGAGCTCGAGGGTGGTGGTTGAGCGGAACTCAGGTGGTAGCGACGCGGTTGGCTAGGGAAAAGGCACGTGAGACGAGGTGAACACGATAGGAGAGGGAAACAAAGGTGGACGAAGGATGTTAGGGAGTGGAAAGTGAGCAACGCAAGGGGCGAGGAGCAGCGGTGTCGCGCGAAGGGTGGATAGGTGGCGTGACCGAAGTCAAAACCAACTAAACATGCTCCCTTCCTTTTAAAACATAATTGCTCGTCTGTCGTGCAAATGTGGGATTAAATTATCCCCAAAAGTTTTAAAAACAAAACTTTTCTCTGTTTTTCGACGTTAAGGAATTCTGGTGGTCGATTTTCTGGCAACGAAATATATAAAAAAAACTTATATTATAACTTTTAAACCTTAGTTTCGCCTATCGTATTTTGCCATGTTTTCCGGATTTTTGTACTTGTCGTTTGAAACGTTTCAGCGTTGTGTAATTTCTCAGATTTGCATAATTTTGAGACCAGTTTGTCAAATTCAGGTTACCGGCGATGATTTAACAAAGGCCAAAATTATTTTATTTTATTTTATTTCTTATTTTTATGAGTTTTGTCCTCTACAAAATTTATAAACGTCGTTGTTCGTTGAAAAAGGACGTCATGCAGGAGTTTCATGATTTTTATTGGTTGTTCGTTCTTGTGTGATTGCAAAGCTCAACGACGATTTGCAGGACTGATTTTCAAGATCCTAAATTGGTTCCTTTTGCCTGAATTCGTAATGAAAAGTTGTCTTTGGTTGCCTGATGTGTTTGTTAATGCCTATGCCTGCGAGTTTGTCGGTGTAATTTATTATAGTTTTAATTGACGCTTTCACCTAGAAACTTTGCACCTCAGGTGGGATTATCTCGGGCTTGGATGAATCAAATTCGGGTATAAATGTCCCAAATATATTGATTTTCCCGTAATGCTTGCAAATAGATCGTCCCAAATATATTTGGACCTAGCGATGTCCAAGTTACCAATGAAAGACCGCCACCTTACGCGTTGTAGTTGGGCAAAAGAAATTTGTTAGGGTTTTGACAATCTCGTGAATTGATTGGTTCTTGTAACCTTAGGAAAGCAATTTAAATGATTTTTTTTTTTTTTTTGCCTAATACAACTGTGTCCGCGTACTTTCTATCATTTTATTGGTGTAAACTACAGTGATCTTATGTCTTAGACTTAGCTCAAGATTTACTGGTGCCCAGCGTGTGAATCTTTTAGAATGTAGTCGCTCCTGCAATAGCCTGTGCGCCTTTGGATAGCAACAACACTTATGACAATACCTGCAATTACCACCAATATACGCTTGGATTCGATTATTAAAATTCAGAGTCTTTCGATCATATAGAATTAGTAGCAATCTACCACATTTTTGCTAGATGATTGTGAAATGAGTTGATACCTAGATTCAGTACTTTACTGCACTAACTGGAATTGCTAACGGGAACCAGCTGTAACTCAAGTTTCTTTTATTGATTTCCTTCCCGTTTCACTCCATCTGCATGGTACGTCACTGTCTGGAAGACCTTACACCTAAAAAATTTAACGCTTAGCAAACATTAATTTTTCCCAGTTGCGAACTGTGATTGATATCTTCTACTACAGATTGTGCGCAGGGTAAAATTTGCATGTGACTGATATCGGTTTTATTAGCAGAGACGGTGAATTTCTTTTGATAAATACCCTTAAAAAAATTGTTTTTAATTCATGTATGATAGAACCAGTTTGTTTGCTGTAAAAAAAATTTGTTGGAGTTTGACGTTGTTATGTTGTGTCCTGTTCTACTTGCTAGGACATATCGTCGGGTCGTTTTTGTTTAATCAGTGATAGTTCCTTTTCTCATAGTGTCGTGAACCCGAGTGGCAAGCCAGGTGAAACGGAAGCTCTGGGAGAATAATATTTGGATTTCTTTTGAGTGGATCTGATACCAAATATAAGGAACCTAGTTCCTTTATTAAGAATTGCTTTTGTATTGAATCGCTTTTGATTGTAAGGTAGAACACATAATAGATTTAATTAATATATTCATTCGATGCCTTCCCTAAACTATCTACCCTAATATTTAAATGTACCTAGGGCTACGTTCAATAGATGTGACTATCCATGTGAATTATAATTAAATATAATAATTAATGATTTAATAATATTAGGTAGTAATGTTAGGATTGGGGATCCTAACAATATTATATATCTCCATTTTTGGTAGCTGGTTTTTATTGAGTTGGTTGAGCGGGTGATCCAAAGGTCAAATCCTTCTTCTACGTTCAAGTCTGAGTGGTGTTCTCAAGGAAGAACATTTTTTATTTTTGTGGAAGTGCAGGGGCCCTAAGTTTTTTATGCCTTGGAGATGAATAATTGATACCCTAAGTCCTAGTTGTCAAGGTTTGATGGCACTGTTGGTCGGTTGGTTGGTCCCCCACTAGGCAAGATGAGGATAATTTTGATTTTGATTTTGTGTTCAAATTGTTGTGTTGCCATTGGACAGGAATGTAAGTTTAATTATTTTTTCTTCCGACAACTTTTCTATTGAGCCTGCCTTTGTGCTAGATTGAAGATTGTAAGTTTTGGTGATTGGCTAACTCCTTTTGGAGCTCTATGTACAAGGTTGTCGATCCTTTCAAAACCCTCACCTTTTACGTACCAAATATATATATATATATATATATATATATATATATATATTAATTTTTATCTTTTATAAACTATGCTAAGATTTTCTAATAGTTATATTTTCTTAATAATTATATTTTATTGTTTATAATTTCAAAGGAAAATGAATGACTTAGGTGCTTAAGGAAAAACTATAATGCATTTCTTTTAATTTTACATACATGTATCTTGTGAAAATAGAGCATCCAATAAATAATTATTATTTGAGGTTTTTGGACAATTTTGTAGTAAGTTGAGCATGAAATTTTAAGTGCAATAAATATAAAAGAGGGTTCTCAAATATCATATCAAACACCATTCAAAAGATAGACACATGGAGGAATTCTTTTATCCAAGAGCAAGTGACATTGCACATTTATAGAAACATGAGTTAAACTCCACTTCAGTTGCTCTACAACTGTAAACCCTAGTTCAATTGAATTGAATGACAAGATATACTGTAATTTAACTAATCTGAAGGATGACCACCCTTATTAAAAGACACATAGTAATTCATGCCTCGGTTATTTCTTTATCCTAAATGAGAATGCAGGTGAGATCTTGTAAATTTAGGGAGAAAGATTGTAGAGAAAAATATAAGTATATTTTGTACTTATGAAAATTTAATAGTTTGACATCTTTCTAAAAAAGGCAATATTTTTACTTACAAGAAATATTTCATTTAAAAAATAAGATTTATGCTTTTGAACAAATCTTATAAGAATTTTCTTTAGGTTAAGGTAATTTTTATAGAAATTTATTTCATTCTTATACCTAGTTCTATAGGACACAAAAAACTAAATCATCTAAAATTTGTTATATGAGAAATCAAAGGAAGATATTTTATCGTTAAAAAAAGAGAAAATTTAGGAAAAAATAGTTGAAGTTGGAGTGTCCCATTAACAAGGTGATAATGAGCACTATGTCATTTGAATATACTAAACAAACCTGGATACTATTTTCCATGAATGTACTATGAAAGAATATTTTTGAGATATTGTAAATTATTTTAATATTTTTAAGTTATATAGGAAGCCCATTAAAATAATTTATGTCTACAAGCAAGCATGATACCGATTCCTATGAGGTTTTAATAGTATGTAAAATGAAAAAACATCTATTACATAAGGGATTTTTTAGACTCTCACCTTGGACCATGGCTACCAAATAATAATAAATGATCTAGATATTATCTTTATCAAGGCAGCTATAATCAAATTTGGTTCACCAATTCTATGGTAGCATCAAGTAGACTCACATACTTATATATATATGAGAGATACTTTTAGCATAAAAATTTAGATGTAGAATAAAAACTCAAGCATACCAAATTCTAGATGAGAAAAAGATAGTACAACTATAATACATTAGACAATATTAAAGCTATCAATAGTTATAGTTTTGATAAAAAAATATATAAACAATCCCACTTATATGAAACACCAATATTTTATGTAAATTTAAGTGCATAAATTATTTGAAGTCATATTTATAAAAAATTTATATCTATCCTTTCTTACATCACTTAACTAGTCTCACCATTTTTTTTAAACAAAATTCCATAGAGTAATGTAATCTTTAAATCTTCGGATAAAAATATGAACCCCTCGAATATATAAAAATTACTTAAGAATTATAATAAGTTTATCAAAAACCATGAAAATCAATATATCTGGATACTTTCACTATAACTATTTTTACAACCAATTTAAATAAAACTTTATATCAAGGTCATTCGTAAATGGCTAGCTTAGTTGCTACTGAGCCGATTGGGGAGAGCAATGGTGCCAGGGAAGCACCCAAGAAATTTTATCCCAAAAGTGTTTCACAAGGTAAGAGTATTATCCCTGCTATTTCCATTCCCTTGCATGAGTTTCAAAATTCTTGCCACTGGTTTGAGTCACATACCCTTGTCAAGTATTTCCTGGGTAGAATTCTCAATGATACCCTCATTAGGTCTTGGGTGCAACAAGTTTGGGGTCCGCATGGTGTGATAGTTGAGAATGTTTAGAATCTCACCAAGGGTTATTTCCTTTTTTGCTTTTTGATCTTGCTCAAGCTCAATAAGTGTTAGTCAAAGGTCCCTGGACAGTGATAAATTCCCTGTTAATTTCACAATCTTAAACTCATGACTTCATAGCTAGTGACCAAGTTGAGCTAGAAGTTCCTGAGTGGATTGATTTCCTAGGTTTACCTGTCCCTTTTTGGGGTTTTTTGCAAATGCTCGCCTCTTCCCTTGACAAGTTTGTATGTCTTGAGCCTAAACAATTTTTCTTAGCTCGCCCTACCAACCGGGCTTGTGTCAAATTTGAACTCACCAAATACCTACCAAATTTCATAGATATCCATATTGGTGATATCTCCATTAGGAAACCTATCACCTATATCAATTTATCGAATACTTGTTATCATTACTAGTTTGCTACCCACAAGATTCGATATTACCCACTAATGGAGTGGAAATTCAAATAGACCCAACCCCCTTTGACTACCTTAGTAGCTTAGTCTAATGGAGCTCAAAAATTCCAAGGCAACTGGAAAATGGTTACTACTAAAAAAAATCATGCTTCTAAGCACTCTGAGAAGGTCAATCCCTCTGTGTAGTCTACTCAGTCTAGACATGTTGATACCTAGGTTATGCAAGCCCCCACTAGCTCTGTGCAAAATTTTGAAGTCATCACGATGGTTGTCGTTAACATGCAACCTGCCATGCAAGTTGTAGGGGTCCTAAATGCTACTCAGACCGCCCCTGTAGTTACTCAATGACCATATTTTTTAGCTTCTCTTTGGGTCTTGATTGTTATAGAGGCTCATCCCACTACCATGCTAGATTTTTCATCGATGGTGCCCACAGACTCCACGGTTGTGGAAGAACAAGCTTTTAAAGTTCATCATTCTTGAAGCCCTCAAGGGACAGCTTGGGCCTGAGCTTTGACAAGAGTCGTCAAATATCCTCAGGCAAGGGTAATTTTATTGGAGGTGTTAATTCCTTCAGTTTGCTTTGAGGCCTAGATGATTTTGAGGATGTCATGGATATTATGAATCTTGACAAGTCCTCATGCAAATTGTGCTGATGAAAAACTAACCAAATCCCAATGCTTGAAGCATAGAGTTTGTTCAGGTTTGATTATCAGAGGCAGTAGAGGTCACAACTTACGCGCAACATGTATTCTACCAAGAATTTGCATAGGAAATGAGGAGTTGTTCCAAAGGTAGAAGATATTGCAACTTACGAGCAATATGTATTCTAGCAAGCATTTCAAGTTGAGTCAGCCAAGGTCCTCCTCAATGACCTATGGTTGCGGTAATGCAGATGAAGGATGGACTACCCCAGTCCCTTCAGATAGTGGTTGACAGTGTGTCAGTGAGGAAGATAACTTTTGTCCCACTCCTCGATCTTTGTTTATTGATTATGTCTTGGGAGGTCTGTGTAATTATTGCTCATGGTAATGTGTAGTAATGTTTTTTGGACTCTATTTTTATTAGGGAGGTGTGATTTCCTCCAAGTAGAGGATTTTGTGGTTTGTGGGGTGTGCTAATTCCACCCACCCTTTTTTGTATGATTAATATTAATTAATAAGGTTTTTTTATTCAAAAAAAAACTTTATATATTAAAACCATTTGGGAGTTTACCACCTTTTGTAAACTTTGATCGATTGATGGCAAAAGATTGTGATCATTTAAAGATTCCCTATTTGAATTCATGAAGTTAAAACTTTCCATTCTTTTTATGCACTAGGATCATATTTGCAACCCATATAGAATGCTTGATAGGGAAGATGATTTGTGTTTGTACTAACTTTAAAAGCACCTTATTAATTATTGCATAAATTTTTGGGTTAATAGGTCTTTATTTCTAATGAAATGACCTATATCATAGTTCTGTTAGGATTAAATAATAAAATACGAGCAATAAATAAATATGAAAATAAAACATAGAATAATAAAGCAATACACGATACGTGGTTCACCCAATGTGGGCTACATCCACGAAGAAAATAACCAGACCTTATTATTCCATTCAAAAAATCTCGAAGGGATACAACCTACAACAAATCCGTTGTACTTCCTCTTCAATCTAATAATTGTAGTCTCTCTTCCTTATTCACATATCCAATGCCAAACAACATCCTCTTATAAAACGAGGGTTACAATTTTAAAGCAAATCATTAAGGCCCTAAAATAAAAATTAAAAAATGCTATTTTTGGCAAATTATATTTCCTATAAAAATTTACCATTTTTAGTAATTACTATTTTCGGCAAATTATTTTTTATAAAAAATTCCATTTTTAGTAATTATTATTTTTGGAAAATTATATTTTTGTCAAAAAAAATTCGTTTTTAGTAATTACTATTTTGGAAAATTATTTTTTGTCAAAAAATTCAAAAATAGTAATTCACAAAAAAAACTTAGATTGACATACAACTACATAACATCTATATCCTTTCGTAGAGTGGGTCCAAACGTAGCTAAAACAGGACCTCCATTTGACATACAACTACATAACATCTATATCCTTTCATAGAGTGGGTCTAAACATGGCTAAAACATGGCCTCCAAATTATAATCAGGCTCTACAATCGAAAATCTCCCACTTGGATATTGATCACAGTAACTCCACCACTACTGCACCTATTGGACTATGCTTCAACTTTGGACCTAGACATTTTATCATATTTTACTGTCATGTTTGAAGACCAACTGAAATTGAGCAAGAACTCAATTTCTCCTTGGTTACTATCTTTGTGAACATATCTGCAGGATTATGGCTAGTGTGTATCTTCTCCAGTTTTAATTGTCCATCTTCCAACACTAAGCGTATGAAACAATACTTGGTCTGTATACGTTTAGTCCTGGAATGGAAGGTTGAATTCTTTGCAAGATGAATGGCACACTGACTGTCACTATATAATATGTTATTCTCTTATTTCTTTTCCAACTCCTCCATAAACATTTGTAACCGAATCATCTCCTTATTAGCCTCTATAATAGTAGTATACTCTGCTTCCATTGTTGAAAGTACAACAACCTTCTGTAATTTTGAAATCCAACTTACTGTAGTTCCACCTACAGTAGAAACATACCTTGTGGTATTTCTCTTGTTGTCTTCACTTGCCATATCTGAATCAACATATCCCTGTAAAGCAGTGTTAGAACCTCCAAAGCATAATACTTGAGTGACAATACCTCTCAAATACCTGACAATCCACTTCACTGCCTCCCAATGTTATTTTACTGGATTGTTCATAAACATGCTCACAACTCCCATTGCATGTACACTATCTGACCTTGTGCACACCATCGCATACATCAAACTGCCAACTACTGATGAATAAGGAACCTTGAACATATAGTCAGTCTTCTCCTATATCTTGGGACACATCTCTTTGCTCGGTTTGAAATGATTGGCCAAAGGTGTACTAACAGGTTTTGCATCTTGCATATTAAATCTTTCCAACACCTTCTCAATTTACTCATCGTGAGATAATTTTAATTTGTGATTTTTCATGTCTCTTGTTATTCTCATACCAAAGATTTGCTTTGTAACACCCAAATCCTTCATTGCAAATGAATCTACCAATTTTCTTTTGAGCATAATTATATCCTACATGGTAGACCTTGCAATAAGCATGTCATCTACATACAATAATAGGATAATATAGTTATCATTATCCAATCTCTTAAAATAAACACAGTGGTCAAAATAACATCTTCTATAACCTTGTTCTGACATAAACTTGTCAAATTTCATATACCACTACCTTGAAGCTTGTTTCAGGCCATACAAGCTATTTTTCAACCTGCATATTAATTCCTCCTTCCCTTTGACCTCATACCCTTGTGGCTACTACATATAAATCTCTTCCTCCAAATCCCCATGGAGAAAATATGTTTTTACATCTAATTGTTCAAGATGCAAATTCTCTACAACCACTAGGCTTTAAACAATTCTAATTGAAGTCATTTTAACAACAGAAGAAAAAATTTCATCATAATCAATATCTTTCTTCTGTGCAAGCCCCTTACATCTAGTCTATCCTTATACCTATTTTTACGTCCATCTTCTTCTTTCACCCTATAAACACATTTATTTTGCAATGCTCTTTTTCCTACTGGCAATTGAAACATATCCCAAGTCTGATTGTGTACCAAGGATTCCATCTCCTTTTTCATGCCTTGCTCCCACTTCTTCTTGGTTTCTACCTGCATCGCTTCTTCATATATTTTTGGTTCACCAGATTTCGATAATAATACATAATATAATGGAGAGTAATGATAAGGAGCTCTACTTATCTTGGTATATTTTTTAAGAACACTTGCAAGAGTTTGAGGTGCTTGTTGCTACTGTTGTTGATTTTCTAGCACCTTTGGAGTTTCAATTTCATCAAGCACTATGTTTTTTATGTTTACATTTTTCTATTTATTTTGTTGCATCTGGTATTTATACATGACTTTGTCATTGAATACCACATCTCTACTCCTCTTGATTTTGTGATTTTCATAATCCCAAAAACAATAACCAAAATCATTAACTCTATATCCAATGAAAGTGCACTTCTTGTATTTTACCTCAAGTTTAGTTTTATTTTCTTTATCAATATGCAAAAATGCTTCACAATAGAAAGTCTTCAGAAATGAGTAGTTAATAGGCTTACTTGTCCATGCCTATTCTGTAATCCCACCATCTAAGGAACTTGAAGGCCCTTTGTTTATTAAATAAACAACAGTATCCACAACATTGACCCAAAATTGTAAGGGCAATATTACATGTAATCTCATACACCTAGCACATACCATGATAGTTTTGTTCATCCTTTTGACACACCATTTTCTTGTGGAGTTCCTGGAACCATATTCACTCTATGAATCCTATGGTATGAACAGTAACTATCAAACTCATTGCTGCAGTACTCAAATCCATTAGCTAATCTGAGACACTTTAACTTATTTCCTATATCATTCTCAACCAAAGCTTTCCATTTCTTAAAAGTACCAAAGATATCCAATTTCTTTCAAACACAATAAACCTAAGTTTTTCTAGTTGCATCATAAATAAACTTAACATAATAATAAGAGCCACCAAGATTTGATACCTAAGTTGGTCCCCATACATCTATATGCACAAGCTCTAGCTTTTCACTCTTCTTTTCTTTTTCAACTCTAAGAAATCTGACTCTTTTCTATTTTCCATAAATGCAGTTCTCACAAAAGTCCAAATCAATGTGTTTCAAACCTGGCAATAAATTCCTTGAGTGGAGAATTTACATCCCCTTCTCACTCATGTGCCCAAGCCTATGATGCCATAAAACTGCATCTGCTCTTGTAGAAGTTGAAACAATAGAAAGATCAATATTACTAGTACATACATACAACGTACCTTCCTTCTTTCCTTTTGCTAATAATAGTGATCCTTTAGCAACCTTCCACGAATTTTTTGAGAATGTACTTGTACATCTTTCGTTGTCAAATTACCCTGTGGAAATTATATTTCTTCTCAAATCATGAATATGCCTTACCTCTTCCAGCAACCATTGGTTTCAATTTAGTAATTTTATTTGTATCTTACCCTTTCCAACGATTTTACATGGTCTATCATCACCCAAATAGACTTGTCAAAAATCACCTTGAACATAATATAGAAAATATTTCCTATAGGGTGTGGCATGATATGAAGCCCCTGAGTCTAGCACCCAATAATAATTAATATTATCTAGTGAAAGGATTAAAGCATCTTGCAATACATCACCTGCTATGTTTGCTTCCTAATTACCTTGTTTTTCTTTTCAAATCCAACAGTCTCTTTTTAGGTGTCCTTTCTTCCCGTAATGCTAGCATTCCAACCTCTTCCCTTTGGATTTGGATTTACCTTTCTTTTATTTTCCATGTCTTCCTAAACTCTTTCCTCTCTCCTTTTATCTTCCCTTATTTTTTAAAATCAATGCATTACTCGATGTCTCACTTGTGCTTTTCCATCGCATTTCCATGCTAAGGATAACACCAATAACATCATCAAATTTTAAAGTATTTGTACCAAAAATAGAATTACTCGCAACTATGACCAAGCCATGCCAACTTTCTAGCAATGAGCATAAGATCAAAAGAGCTCTAACCTCATCATAAAAATTTACTCCAACATAATTTAACTGATTGGTAACCGTGTTAAACTTATTTAAGTTATCAGTAACATACCCACCTTCTAACATATGCATATTAAATAAATGCTTCATAAGAAATACCTTGTTCGAAGCTGAGGATTTTTCATATAGTTTAGCCAATGCATTCACTAAATCCTATGTTCTCTTTTCCTTTTAAATGTTGAAGTTCATTGATGCTGCCAGGCACAACCATATTATTCCCAATGTCTTTCTATCAAGAACTTTCCATTCTTCATCTGATATATTTATTGGCTTCTTTGCTATTCTTACCAATGGTAGGTAAATATCCTTTTGATAAATATAGTCCTCCATTTGTATCTTCCATAGATGGTAATTTTAGCCATTAAACTTCTCAACCCTAAATCTGCCTTCTTCTGCCATTGCTCCCACTCGAATCGAAAACCCTCATTTCAAGTGCATTTTTCAAACCCTAGGGTCTAATTCCAATTGTTAGGATTAAAAAATAAAACACGAGCAATAAATAAATGTGGAAATAAAACACAGAAGAGTAAAGCAATACTTAAGACATAGATTTACGTGGTTCACCTAATGTGGGCTACATCAACGAAGAAAATAACCAAGCCTTATTACCAGTATGATTTCATTAATCAATCTAGTCAATGTAATATCCATAACCCTTTAGAAGGTGGTCCCTATGTTACTTAATCCAAAAGGAGTTTTTTGGTAGGAAAATATTCCTAATTTTGTGGTGAACTTAACATTATGATGATCATCATATTTGACCCATATTTAATAGTTTGAAGAAATTGTCAAGAAATGATACCATTTGGGAGTTTGCCACCTTCTGTAAAATTTGATCAATTGATGGCAAAATATTGTGATCATTTAAATATTCCCTATTTAAATTCATGGACTTAAAAATTTCCATTATTTTTATGCACTAGGATCATATTTGCAACCCATATAGAATGCTTGATAGGGAAGATGATTTGTGCTTGTATTAACTTTAAAAACACCTTCTTAATTATTGCATCAATTTTTGGGTTGATAGGCCTTTGTTTCTAATAAAATGACATATATCATAGTTCAAGCTTAATAGTATGCTCTATGATCCTCCTATCATAGACCTTTATTCCCATATGTTTATGCAATGATATCTCCATATTTTCCATATAACTCTTTGAATAGATGGACCTCTTCTTCGAGAGATATTTTCCCAAGAGTAAGTTCTTTCCTTCTATAATTTCAACTAGATGGTATTAAGATGTCTTTACTTTAATACTTGATTTATTAGAGCTATCACCAATATTGAATTAATGGTGTAGCATGATTAATCC
The DNA here is from genome assembly GCA_028583015.1 of Wollemia nobilis. Taxonomy (NCBI): domain Eukaryota; kingdom Viridiplantae; phylum Streptophyta; class Pinopsida; order Araucariales; family Araucariaceae; genus Wollemia; species Wollemia nobilis. The sequence goes on from JAQPPZ010017052.1 coordinate 12,731,013, forward strand.
CCTTGGCAACCAACTAGTTTATAATTAAATTACTCTATCCTTGATGTCATTTTCATATTCACGATTATCTTCCACATGTTGAGTATTTTTTATAAGTAATTATATGATTTAATCATCATTATTAAACATTTGTAAATGATTCATATTATTAGGGATAATAGGCTTGAAAACCACCTTGATTTCTTTAGTCTTATTCCACATGCCAGTGGTTGGGTCAAATTTGACAACTAAGGAAGATAATTTATCTACCCTTCAATTTTGTTCCTTGGGTATTAATTTGAGCATATAAGTACTAAGACTTTCTAGTAGGTACCACACTCTATACTTACAATATTTCACATCCTTATTTTTGTGTCACATGTTGAATTATCTTGGCTTATTACTAACTCAAAGTCCCCAAAGAATTTTATGTTTTTGATGTCCATCCTTTTAGCTTTTCTTAATCTCATGCATAATACTTCATATTCAAAAATTTTATAGTACAATTGACCAACAATCTAAAAGCTGAATTTATATATTACCTTTGGGATTGATTGATTCAATGTTCGTGCTTGCCTCATTCCTTATTTGTGCATCATCAAATTCATCATCCACACACTATCTAAACCTTGAGCTTGTTTGGTAGTAAGAGCTAGAATTATGGCAGGCTCTTCAAAAATTAGATAATTTTCAAGTTTGATCTCCTAATAGGCTACCCCCAAACCTTCATCTTCTTGTAGTATTTCAATGATCATGTCTAGCTCAAAAATCATTCCTCCTCTATTTGGTTCTTCATCTATGAATTTAGGAAGTTCATTCTAGTTCATAATGACATCAACATCAATCTTGTGTAAGAGGTAATTACATGGGGATTCATTTTTAATCCTAGTAATTTTTCCATCCTCAGGTATCTTTATATCCATATAAACCATATCTAGGTACTCATATCCCACAAACATATTTATCCATTATCATGATAACAATATTCTAAAATGAGGTATGTCCACCACATAACTTCTTGGGCAACTACGAGTTTTGGATGTTTTGCTACTATCATTATCAAATCTATTAATACCCTTATTGTATTCACTCTATTTTTTCCATATAAATGGGATTTATATCAATCTTGGTGTATGCCAATAACATCTCTTAACACATAACTTTAGGTATTATAGTCACAATGACCCCTAAATCTATAATACAACTTCTTAGTAAATAATTTCCTATTTTCAAGGTGACATAAAATGGCAACAATTTCAATGCTTTGGGTTTAGTGTTTTCTATAAGAATTATGTTTCTTTTCCTTCCATATTCTCCAAGTGATCCTAAAGTTTGTGGATACCTTATCAAATAATTTATTTTTGTAAAGGCTCTCCATGTGAAAATATTGAATATTAATTCACTTTCAAAATGGTTTCTTACCTAATATTTTTTTTAGAGATAAGATATATAAGCTTGCACAAACTTATAAAATATTTGTTATACACTTAAAAATAAGATACATATCATTTTGCGTCCTCAATACAAATTATTGTGTTAAATATAATGCTAATCTTATGTATGTTTTATAGATATTTCAAATGCTTATTTTTGCATTTTACTATACAATATTTGGGGTATGGTCTTCATATAATAGGAAGTGGTCCCATGGATATTGTTTCATATTCTTATTTTTTGTGTCTCATGCATAGCCTTTTTCTTCATATTTTTCAATCTAATAACTCATAACATATGTACAAAAAAAATTAAGTTATATATAGGATCTATCTATCATAAATAAACATGAAATTAATGCATATTACTATAATATAATACTTAGTACATTTATTAAAATATTATAGCATTAAATATAGTAGCCAATGTAATAGGCTTAACCTGACCTCATTTTCTAAGGTTATCTTCTATTTATAAATTTTCATGAAGTTTCACCTCACATGTGCGGTATTTGAAAAAATATTTCAAAGGTATTAATCCATGTAAAAGAAAGTGTATTCAATACTGTATCTTTTAGTCATGGATCACATAGGGCATGCAAGTTGTGGCATAAATCATTTTAAATTCTTCTTATGTCTCTTTAACCAAAATATCCATATTATATTATTAGCATTATTCAAATCAATGTAATCCACTAAATCTATTTGTGGATGCATTGGGAGTTAAATAAAGAAGTAATTTTATATCTAATTTGCATATTGTATAGGCAATATTTTTGCACACTTTCTTAGTCCTAAATGATGAAATGACTTCTAATGACAACCATCTATTTTGATAATAAATTTTATCATCATGGAAATTAGTATTCAAGTAGTATTTAAACATACAAACAAAAAAAATAAGTATAAACTATTTTGTTATACATACAATTTTTTTTTAATGAGATATATAGCATTTCTTGGATCGTTTGTAAGACATGAATATCTCCTTAGATCTAAAAAAAGAATCACACTACCATAAGCAACTTATAAGGAAGAACATATAAATGAGCTATGCATGATAAAAAAATCATCACCATAATACCTTTAAAATATTATGTTAATTATGTGTTCTAATATTGGTTATATGTGGAACATACAAAATCATCACTAGTTTAATGTTAGTTATTAGAAAGAGATTTTTGGTTTCTATGGAATTGAAGACAATATTGTTGCTCCAGGATGGCCCAATGGGGACACCTTCAGATCTTATTTTAGAGAGATACGGTTCTTTTGCATATTTGTTAAAGGATAAATCTCCAGTAAAGACTGAAGAAGTTCAAAAAACTATATTAAATATGCTCTTTACGACTGTTGGAAATAGATCAACATTTCAACAAGTTAATGGATGCTTTCCACAATCATAATCAAGGCCAAATATTGTCATTGAGCAAAGGATGGTGGAAGAAACAATTTTATATAGATCCAATCATGATTTGATATATAAATTCATGGGTATTTGCCCTACCCTAATTTTTTTGTATTCCTAGGTCTGGAAAAACTGGGAGCCTCTTGGTGAGTATTCTTTGTGGTTTATTAGTAATGGATATTTTATTGTTAGTTTTTATTCACTTGCTGATAGAAATAGGGATTTCAAATCAGAAAAGAGGAATCATGGTCTAGTAGGATTATTTTTTCAACCCTTGAGAGTGGGTTTTTATCCTCGAATTGCACCCAATTTTTTCTCGGTTTGGATCCATTTGTATGCACTTCCAATGGATTTTTGGAGTGAGCAGGTATTGGAAATTATCGAATACCTATTGTCTTAGTTTGGATCTATTTGTATGCACTTCCAATAGAGTTTTGGAGTGAGCAAGTATTGGAATTTCACCCACTGCTATCTCAGTTTGGATCCATTTGTATGCACTTCCAATGTGGTTTATTAGTAATAGATATTTTATTGTTAGTTTTTATTCACTTACCAATAAAAATAGGGCTTTTGAATCATAAAATAGGAATCATGGTCTGGCAGGATTATTTTTTTAGCCCTAGAGAGTGGGATTTGATCCTCAAATTGCACCCACGGCTTCTTGTTTTGGATCCATTTGTATGCACTTCTAATGGATTTTTGTAGTGAGCAAGTATTGGAAATTATCATCAATTCCCTTAGAATATATTTGGGTGTTTTTAAAGACACAATGGAAGGAAACACAATTAATTATGCTAGATTATGCAAGGAAATGGATATTAGCCAACCTTTGTCGATAGAGGTTGAACTCAAACTTGCAGGACTATATTGGATTTAGAAACTGGATTATGAGGCATTGCCCTTCAGGTGCAAATTTTGCCATAAATATGGGCATTTGGCCCGATCCTGCCTAAATAGTATGAATATAAAAATGGAGGCTCCTCTAGAAATATCAAATCTTCCTAAGGAGAATAATTCAACAATCAATAAATAAACAACCAACATTTCTCAAGGTAAAGAAGCATAGGGGGATGGTTTTGAACAAACCAAAAGAAGGAGAAACCAAAAGAAAAAATATGGTAAAGAGCAAACCCAACTCAAGCCCTCCAATAGGTATGATATTTTCAAGACACTAGTGGACTAGGAAGAAGAACAATTCATGGAAGGAGTGTATGGGAATAATAAAAATAATAACAACCATGTTCAAACCCCTCTTTCACCTCCTCCCATCCTAGAGCAAGTAATTGAGTACAGTGAGTTACCACAATCAAAAATTACAGGGGCACTGATAATGCATAATCAAGAGCAGTCGATAATTAAGGATGTCATCATGGGTATAGCAGAAAAGAACAGAGAAAGGCCAACTCTAGGGATAACTCAGGTGGAAAAAAGAAAAAATATTAGCTCTCGAGTGGGTAGAAAATCAAATAAGGAATTGATAGTAGTACAGGAGAAAAACTGATCATTGGAGGATTGGTGAGGCCAATAGATTTTTATTGCTCTCAAGGTAACCAATGTTATACAATCATGGAATATTAGGGGTTTAAACAATAGAACCTATTAATATACTATTCGAAGACTCTTAGAAAAATGTAAAACAAATTTTTTGCTTATCTAGGAGACAAAAATATCATTGGATCTTATGTGTAAAACATTAAATATACTTTGGAGGGGTGTTGGTCATATGGAAGTGGCTGCCCAAGGGGCCTTAGGGGGGATAGTTACTTTTTGGAAATATCTTGAATTGACAACAATATAACATATAGCTTGGAGGGGTGTCCTCACATCGCATTTTAGGAACAATATGATAAATGAGTAGGTTTTAATCACATATTTATATGGGGCTCAAAACCTATATGGTCATATGCATCAATGGAAAGTGGTGCATAACATAAGAGTCTCAAGGAAGGATTTAGACTGGATTGTTACTGGGGATTTTAATGCTAAATTATCCTCTAAATATCAGAAAGGGGGAACCCCAATTTTAGACCTAGGGGATCAATTTATGATTGTCCAAGTCCATGAATTACACTTGGTGGATATTAAATGCCCTAGAACCAACTATACTTGGACTAATAAGAGGAGGGAGCCACATAGTAGGAAGGTGAAGTTAGATCATTTTTTGGTTTCAGAGGAGGCATTTGTGAAATGGAATATAAAATTTTAGATTTTGGAGGGTCTAGTTTCATATCACTTTCCCATTTTTTTGGAAGAGGGGATCAAGACAGTCACAAACCATTCAAATTTGAAAACTTTTGGTTACAAAAAGAGGAACTTCGAAAGAAAATTCCATAGTGGTAGGAAGAGGGCTACCCAACATATTGGACAACAATATTTAGATTCCACAAGCAACTTCATAATATCAAGGATCAACTAAAACAATGGAGGTAAGCTAAAAATACAGACTTCCAGGTCCAAAGAGCTCCATTGGTTTCCAGATGGGATGAGGTTCAAAAACACTTCAGGGAAGAAATAATTATAGAGCAACTCAAAGAAGAGGATGATGCATTGCGTAAAGCGGTTGAGGACATTGATAACCAAGAGAAGTTCTACTAGAAATGGAGAGCAAGAACCACTTGGTTATTAGAAGGTGATAAAAATACCATTTTTTCCTTCAGGCTACCTATGCTAGGAGACAAAATAATATATGGAAGCTCTTCAATATGAGAACAGACAGTCCTTTGATATAATTTCTAGTATGAATTTCCATTCAATGGATTATTTTTCTAAACTATTTAAGGAAAGTATGGTGCAAGATGAAGAGGATCAAAAATAAGTTCTTGCTGCCATACCCTCTGTTATCTTTGAAGAAGAAAATTAGGCCCTACTTAAACCCATTGATAGAGAAAAACTGAAGAAAGTAGTCTTTGGAATGAACACCGAAAAAACTCCAAGTCCAAATGGCTTTCCAATTGAGTTTTTTCAAGCCTTTTGGAACAACTTGGAGGAGGATGTAATGGTTTTTATAGAGGATTCCAAAGGTAGTAAAATAATTCTTAAAGCATTAAATCATACTTTCATTGCCTTAATTCTAAAATGGGAAGAGGGGGTGCATATTTTAGATTATAGACCTATTTCCTTATGCAATGTCATATATAAAATAATCACAAAGGTAATGGTTGAGTGGATAAAACCTCTTCTACATAGCATTATCTCCTCGGAGCAAGGATATTTTATAAAGGGCAAGCAGATCTTGGATGGTGTGGTTCTAGCTCAAGAGGCAATCCATTCAATGCAAAATTTTGGTAATAGGGGACTATTCATAAAATTGGATATTTCAAAGGCTTATGATAGGTTGGAGTGAAGCTTCTTGTCAAATATTATGGTAGCCTTTGGTTTCTCTTAGTATTAGATAGAATGGGTCATGAGATGTGTTTCTACTCTAACATACTCAGTGTTAATCAAGGGCCTTCCCTCACAACTATTTGGAGCTACTCGAGGCCTTCATTAAGGAGATCCTTTTTCCCCCTATCATTTTCTCATATTAGCTTAAGGTTTGGGTAGACATCTTGAGGATAAGACAACAAGGTTTGCTAATAGGTATCAAGGTGGTGAGGAATTTTTGAGTCACCTACAGTTATGGATGACACATGATTGGTGGGAGTGGCCAACTTTAGGGAAGCAAGAATAATTAGAGATACACTTAATGTCTACCTTAGGGCCACAAACCAAGTCATCAATGATAAAAAATCCAAAGTGGTCTTTTTTAATCTTGATCAAAGGCTTCAGGATAGAATTTTAGAGATCTTGGGATTCATGAGGACTTCTTTCCTAGTGGTATAGTTGGGGGTCCCTTTGCATTTTAAAAACTAAAAATATATATCTCGAGGAATATTTTGGATTGTATCAAGGAAAGAATTAATCATTGGTCTCACAAATGGTTAAGCTATGGGGGTAGATTAAAATTTTTACAGTTAGTCATTCAGGCCATGCCAATTTATAAATTTTCTATCCTTGCTGCCCCACATACCATATGGAAAGAGTTGGACAAGATGGATAGAAAATTTTTATGGGGAGGAGTAAAAGGAGAGAGGAAATGAGCCTTAGTAGGTTGGGAGAAATTAAGCCAACCCAAGGTAAAAAGAGGTTTGGACTAAGGAGATCAAAGTTAAATAATAAAGATTTGGCTGGAAAGCTTTACTAGAGGTGGATTTCCCAACCAAATTATTTATTCAGTAGAGTTTTAACTAGTAAATATTTGGGATAGGTAAACCCAAATGAGGTGGGTCATTTCTCTTTGTATGTTAATGGGTCCTTAGTGTGGCAATCTCTAAAGTTAGGATCTTAGGTAGTGAAAGGTGGATTATTTTGGAAAGTGGGAAGAGGGGAGAAGGCACAATTTTTGAAAAATTCATGGGATCAATACCCACCTATCATTGTTGAATTTCTAGAATTATAACCAATAAAAACAACCATGGAAACTAGGTGTTGCGTCCAAATTGAAAGTTATTTTTGTAACCAAAGAACTAAGCACAATTTATTTAAATAAAATAGAGAGAGAGAAGTAATTTTTCCAAAATGCCCCTTTTTGTATTAATGGTGATACAGTGTGTTACAAAAAGGATTTTTGAATTGCCCCAAGCGTGTTGGGAGTAATGTTACAATGCTTCTTCCTGTCTATCTGATATCCAATGCTTTCATGGAGGAGGGGAGATCTTCCGGCTCTTTCGTAGGGTGTGGTGTTCTTCGTTCCTCTATTATAGCTTCAAACGGGTGAGTGGGCTTTGGTATCCAGCAAGGGACCACTTCGACTTCAGCAGCTTATCCAAAGTACCTATCACCTGCACACATTCTCACCCGACAAAAGGGATTACTAGCACCTGTATATATGAGCAATGAGAATAATGCATGCATAAGCCCTAAGTAGATAATAATGTGAAACAAATGATAGAACAAATCAACAAATAAAAGCCTTGCTAATCAAGTGAATTCTATTATAGATCTCTGATGTACGTGTGATTTATGTTCGGGACTGTGGAACCACGAGAACGCAGTTGCGGGCTGGAAACTATGGACCTGCGGTTGTGAAACCATGGATGTGTATTTTTGACTGTAAAATCATGGGTGGGTGGTTTCGACTGAGATGATAGGTTGCCTCGGGATGCATGCCAATGATCGGGTTCAAGCTTGCACTCTCAGTTTCTCATCGGGTCTGGACGTATTTCGATAGCCTATCGGTATGCAAATTCAGCTCCCTTTGTTTGGTGTATTGATGGTGTCTTTATAGGCTACCTGGGGCTTTGGAGGGGAATGTGAGGTGGCAAGCCTAACTGGCCAAGTGGCAAATATAGACTACCAGGTGGAAGGGGCAGTTACAGTGAGTCATTCAGTGTGGTTCACTTAACTGGGGTGATGTGGCTTCAAGTGGAGTGGGATGTGGGATGTTGTTTTGTGTGAAGGGACAAGGGGACAACAACAAAGGAGTTTTGGCATGGGTTTTGGAAATCTGTCTCATGTGCAAGGAAAAAGGGGACAAAAGTGGGTGAGATGTGGCAGGGATGCTGGGTGAGATGTCCAGGACACATGTCCAATGGGTAGACAAGGTATCCTAGGGTGATTTTCCTAATTAAATAAATTAGGAAAATATAATGATGTGCAGGATTTTATATCCCTAAGTTAGAACTTAGGCATATATATTTATTATGCAGGATTTGATGGTGAGGTGGTGAATGTGAACTAAAGGGTGCTAGATTTTTGTGTCTACAGTTGCCCCTTTTTGTACTGCATTGTGTACAACACAATGTGGTGCAAAAACTAATGACATCTAACTTTATTGGACGAATGGGTTCATTTCTCTTTGACACATAGAATGAATGAATATAATTTTATTTTTATTTTTATTTTTTTTCTTACCCCCTCAATTGACGATTGGGTAAAGGTTGACACCCATAAGCCAATTGACTAAATACAAATGCTGAAAGTGGGTTGTTTATTGAATGATGTTGATTTGTTAATGAATTTTGTCTTGATTTCTTTGTGCCCCAAGCTTTGTATTATTTGTGTTCTTATAATTTTGCTTTTGGTTTAATTAATGTGTAGAATACATGGTAAAAATATGACCACTCTTTGAGTTTTCGTCCACTATGACTTTAGAAATTCCTTCCAACTTATGGGTTTAAGGAACCAGTCATCGAGGATTTGATGCTCAAATGGTTTTTTGATTATTACCAAATTATTGTTTGTTGTTTCGCTTTTGACCCAACGAAAGGTTTTTGTAGGATTACCTTGGCAAATTTGTTTTAGAACACATTTAAGCTCATAGATTTTAGGGACTTATCGACTCGATTCATTGTTGTTTTTTGTGATTTCTGAATGAGTTTCCATATGGTGATTTACCCATCCAACCGATTTGCATGGATTTCTAGTCACTACAACCGCTAGGTGTATAGGATAATCCACTAGATACGAGTTTCACTCCAGATGATTAGGTGGATTGGAATTTTTATTTTTTATTCTTGAAACCACTGACTTGCGGTTATTTTGGCAAAGAACACGGATTTGTATTTTGCTTTATGAAACCGTGTTTTCGTGTTTTGCGCCTCCAAACGTAGGTTTGCATTTTCACGTGCTGCAAAAAATGTGGGTGCGCGTTTTTCGTCGTTAAAAGTGGCTATTTATAGGTTGTTGTCATTTTCAAAATCATTCTGCCAGTTGTCATTGGTTGGTCGGTTGAGGTGATGAGTGAGATGGAGGTTGGCGAGGGGAGCGATGGTGGTGGCTCGGTTGGAGCGAAATTTGGTGGTCGGTTTGTCGAGGTAGGCGTGTTGCCCTTTTTTTTTTTGCATTTGTTTTGCTTGTTTGATAATTAAGTGGGGCTGGTAAATGATTATTGTTTTCTCATTAAGCATTTGTTTTTGCTTTTATTACCTAGGGTAGGTAAAAAAAAAAATTCGTTATTGCTTTTATTACCTAGGGTAGGTAAAAAAAAATTGTTTTTGCTTTTTATTACCTAGTGTAGGTAAAAAAATTGTTTTTGTTTTTGTTACCATGATTAGGTAATTTTTTTGTTTTTGCTTTTATTACCTAGGGTAGGTAAAAAAAAATCGTTTTTGTTTTATTACCATGCATAGGTAATTTTTTTTTTTTTTTTGCGTTTTATTACCTAGTGTAGGTAAAAAAAAATTGTTTTTGTTTTTGTTACCATGATTAGGTAATTTTTTTGTTTTTGTTTTTGTTTTTATTACCTAAGGTAGGTAAAACTTTTTATTTTTGTTTTTATTACCTAGGTTAGGTAATTTTTTTTTTTTTTTTAGTGTTTATTACTATGCATAGCTAAAAAAATTTCATTTTTACTTTTATTACCTAGGGTGGGTAAATTTTTTTTTCTTTTTTGTTTATTACCATGCATAGTTAAAAAAAAATTGTTTTTTTGCTTTTATTTCTAGCATGTTGTGCTAATTTTTGTTTTTTTTATATATATGTTTTCTTTTCAGGTTAAGCTTCTTGATGCTCGACATAGGTAGCCGAGGACCATCCAGAAAGTGTGGAAAGCACTTTCTGATGATGATTGGACTTTACTTCAGGCCATTGGTTTAGACGGTTACGAGCGGTTAGGAATCGTTCAAGCTGATGAGGATCTCCTTTCGGAACTTGTTGAGCATTGATATCTAGACAGGTGTGCATTTCAACTCCCAACAAGGGAGCTGACTATCACTCTCGAGGATATCTATCGTATCTTCCATGTTCCTATCGAGGGTCCTACCATTCATGTTGGCCTTGACAAGAAGGAGGCCCTTTTCCCTTTGTTTGGTGAGATGTGGGACATTGATTACAATAGGGGCGACATTGCATATTTGGATCTCTTTATAGCTAGCAGCTTGGGTGCATTACCTGTATTTATGATGTACATATTGAGCAACATGTTGTTGCCCAATTCCATGGGATCGAGGATCTCGTGGAACCAGGTGCCTATTATTCTTGACTTGATAGCTAATCCTCGTCGGTTAGCCTAGGCTCCCGCTCTTCTCTGTGAGGTTTATAGGGAGCTCTATGAGGTGAATAGGCATGGGTGTAAGGGCCTGGGTTGTAGTTTGTTGCTCCAAATTTGGTTTTGGGAGCATGTTATCATTGGTCACCCTATTGGTTTACCTTGTGGCATGGATGCCACCTCTCCCTAGGCATATAGATGGTTACTCAGTGAGGAGGTCAGTCAATATGTTACGAGTGCTTCAGATTTTAGAGATATCTTGAGTTCTCTAACTAGGGACTTGATGTGTTGGCGGCCTTGGAGGGGTTTGGATTGGGCGACGGATGCATCGGAGCTTCGTCACATTAGGCGAGGACGATGGGTTGTTGGTGCCCATTTTAGGGATATGGATTTTATCCAATTTTCTCATGTACTATGGTAGTTTGGTCTTGTTTAGGATGTTTTGGATGCGCTTGTTACGTACAGGCGATGGGGTGATGAGTTGGGGTTTCTTGTTGCTCTTGATTTTTGGTGAGTCAACGATCCTACTGGCGACTCAGACCTAGAGGTGCTTGACTTGGATGATGTTGGCATGATTGATGAGTATGATGCTTGGTTTGTGAGTCAGCCTCTATGGACACTTAGTGTTATTGTAGATGATAATGGGAGTGGTGAAGATGTTGATGTGGGTGGATGGGTTCCTTGGTCGATGAAGCACCGGTGTGGTAGCTCTTCGAGAGCTGACACGGGCACAAATATTCAACAGCCTGAGGAGGGTGGTGGCAATGATGATGAGGGTTTACCTCCTCGATGGTCAGAGGAGGAGTGGGGGATTCTCCAGGCTGAGCAAGATAGCCTTGATTTGGATCTGGGTTGAGTGAAGGTTGAGTTAGCATGGTATCAGGGTGAGGTGACTCGTCTTCAAGCTGAGGTGGATGGGTTATGGGTTGGACCTAGTAGCATGATTCTGGTTGCTAAGGATGCAGAGATCACCAGACTTGGCGGTGAGATTACCCATTTATAGGGTGAGCTTTCTTGGTTGCAGTCAAGTGCTAGAGGTGATGATTTTGCTTTGACTATTGCTTCTCTATGGGCAAAGATTTCTTAGAGGGTCGCTCGCCAAGGTGCTGATTTGAGGAGCCTGCGTAAGCAGGCTGTCTACATCGAGATGTTGGAGAACATTCTTCATGAGCATCATATTCCTTTACCTATTCCTCCTTCATCATATGTTGCCACTGCTACCTAAGGGACTGATATGAGTCACAAGACTCATCGTACTTCTAGCTCTCACGGGGCTTCTATAGTGCAGGGTCCACGGAGGGATCCTGTTGGCACTAGCTAGATGTTGTATTGCCTTATTTTTGTTTTTTTGTATATTTTATCTTAGTATGAGCCTCAGTGCTCCGATGTATACTACCTTCAAGCATTTTGTACTTTGTAGACTTTCGTTTATATATATATATATGCACATGGCATATTATTTTGGTATTCACATGTGTTATTTGTATATGCATTCTTCTTGTTTATGCTTTGCAATGTTTATATAATGCAATCTAATATTTCTATGGTATTGCTATGATAATGAATGCAACTGAACTTGTAAAATGCATTTGATTTTTATTCATGTAACTAAATGACGGTATTCATGTTGCTCATGTAATCTTTTTAGCTCAGAGTATTTGACCTTTACTCGTTCATATTTGCAATTGGGGGTATCCCACTTGATTATTCTTTGTGGTGATGTATGTGGTATGTATAAATGGTATGTGGATTGTGATATTGATTATGATTTAGTTTTTGATATGTAACTGAAAGTATTCTCAAATACTCAAATAAGCTAGTAATGTTAACCATTTTACTTGATGTTATCTTACTTTATTTAGGACCATATTGTGTGCAAGTGAAGTTCTTTTACTAAATCTTGCGTGTCGATGACCCTAAGCAATCCAAAACTAGTGCATGTGATTGTGATGTATATTTCCCCATATTGAGTAATTTTAGACGGTACCTTTCTGGGTTTTCCTTTTGGCTAGCTTACCCGTATGTGCATTCAGAGGTCTCCCTCTTGAGAGAGAGACATGTCGCCCTGCATGAGTTTACTCCACTGCCATTCAAGCATCTATAGCCCCGGTGGAGGCTCACTCCATAGTCCAATGGTTTGATCTTTAAGCCTTTGTGATGACTACATAACTTTCTGAGGGGAACATAGTACGATATTTTTAGCTTTAGAGATCTATGGTGTGTTTTGTTAATTGTTTTTTGTATAGAGTTTTGGGGAATCGGATTCTCAACCGAAGTATGATGAGAATGTTACCCTATCCTTACTACTCTACATTTATTTATATTTATTGTTTCACTGTGGTAGTGGTGATAACCACTATTTTTGTCTTTGGACTATGTTGCATGATAGGGTAAGCGAAGAATTTAACTTTTTTCACTTTTTGAGGTTTACCCAAATTGGTGTTATCTTTCTATTATTCAAGATGTTTTAATATTTGTAAAAGTGTATTTGGTTCCAGATTGCTTTTGGGTCAATCTACCATACTCAAGATTTTCTTAATGTGATGAAAGTGCTTTGGTCCTAAAGAAAATTGGACACTTCATGAAGTTTGGTTTTTCACTAGACATGTTTGAGTGATTGAAAATTGTATGATATATCATATATGATGTGTATGATTTGTGAGTTGTAAAGAATCTTAGTTGAATACCCCCAATTCTTGGAACTTGTTTTCTTGGTCATATCATCACCACTATTAAATATTACTGAGCAAGGGATGGGATGGATGCAACTATATATATATATTTGTGTGTATGAACATATAATTAAAATGCAAATCCAATATGAAAAATGTAATTTAAAATATGTCTATTTACAATGTGAAATGCATGCAATGTTGTAAAATGGAATCTTTTATTTATTTTATTTTTTATTTTTTTTTTAGCCATGTACATATATATACATATATTGCAAGTCGTTTTATGCATAAAATGCCTTTAGGTGCATAATGTTCAATGGTTTTGGCTCCAATTTCCCTTCTAAATTGGAAAGTTTATACGTTCCTTGTCCCAATTTTTGCTTTACTATATATGGGCCCAACCAATTTGCTGCAAATTTATCCCTTAAGTGCGGTAAAGCATTAGTATTTTGTTGATTTTCTTTGAGCACTAGGTCCCCCACTTGAAATTCATGAGGATGGACTTTTGCGTTGTAAGTGCGCTTGACTCTATCTTGATATACTCGTAAATGTTCTAGAGCATTGATACGTTTCTCATCAATAATTATCAATTGGTCAAGATGTGTCTGTCTAGTTGTATCATCGTTCATGAATTCTTGTATCTCGATTCGCAAGGATGGTATCTCAAGCTCTAATGGTAATATTGCTTCTGCACCATAGACTAATGAAAATGGTGTTGCTCCCATTGGCATTCTTATTCTTGTTCTATAAGCCCATAGTGCTAAAGGGAGGTGAGTATGCCAATCTCGATGATTATATTTTACCACTTTCTTGAGAATAGATATGACTATTTTATTTGTTGCTTCAGCTTACCCATTTGCTTGTGGGTAATAAGGTGTTGAGAAGCTGTGTAGGATTTTGAATTTGTTGCACAATGCTCTAACATCCTTATTCTTAAAATACTTTCCATTATCAAAAATTATTTTTGAGGGTATTCCAAAATGACAGATAATATGCTGAAGTATAAACTCCATTATTCGAGATCCAGTCATAGTTGTCATTGGAATTGCTTTCACCCATTTTGTGAAGTATTCTATAGCAGTTATGATGAATTTATATTGTCCTGATGAAGCAGGTGTTATTTTACCAATCAAGTCAAGGCCCCATTGTGAAAAGGGCCATAAAATTTGAATGGGTTGCAAATTTTATGATGGCACATGGGTCAAGTTTGCATGATGTTGGCACTTTTGGCATCTTTTGACATATTTGCAACAATCATTTTCCATTTTCGGCCAATAGTATCCCATGCGCAATATTCTTTTTGCAATTGCCATTTCACTAAAGTGACCACCGCAAGTACCATCGTGGGCTTCTGATATTGCTCTTTCTACTTCAATTAGATTTAAACATCGTAGTAATATTCCATCATAACTATGTTTATATAACACATCTCCAAGTAAAGTGAAATGAATGGCTCTTTGTTTGAATGTTCTTTTTGTAGTTCATGTCATTTCTATTGGTAGTGTGCCTGACTTGAGAAAATATTTTATCTCATCAAGGTAAGAATTGTAAGGTTCGACATGTATCAAACAAACATTCTTCTCACCTATAGATTCTACTTTTTGAATTGATGGTTTAGACACTATTGTTATGATTAGCGATTGCATTTCTCCATGTTCATTTTTAGGGATGAGATATCCCAAGGAAGCCATTGCGTCCGCAAATCTATTTGTCGATCGTGGCAAGTTACTAATTTCATACCAATAAAATTTTCCTAGAAACTATAATGCTACTTCATGATATTTCTTTAATACTGTCTCTTTACATTGGTATTCTCCTTTTATTTGGTAGACAACCAATTGAGAATCACCAAAAATACTTATTCTTTTTATTCCCATTGTTATAGTTGATTTAAGACCTAGTATTAAGACTTCATATTCTGCATTATTGTTAGTGCATGTGAAGTCGAGTTTGAATGATAAATGAATGGGTATTCCTTCAGGTGTGTAAAACACAACTCCTACACCTTGCCATTTTTCACACTTTGATCCATAAAAGAACATTGTTATATCTGCTTCATCCTCAGGTGAAACTACTTCTTCTTGTTCTGTGATAGAAAATACTGAATCATCGGGAAGCTCAATTATTAATGGTGTATCATTGTGCAGTGGAGCTTCAGCTAATTGATCAACTATCACTTGCCCTTTTATGGATTTTTGACTTGTGAATTTGAGGTCGAATTTTGTTAAAAGCATTATCCATTTAGCAGTGCGAGTGTTGTTGTAAGTGCGAGTCATCATGTATCACAGAGGGTTTTCTCTAGCTATAACATAGGTGGTATTGCTTGGCATGTAATGTCTAAGTTTCTTGGTGGTTAAAACCACTGCTAAGCATAACTTTTCGACATAAGGATATCTTATTTCGTAACTTACCAATGTTCTACTGATGTAATAAACTGCTTGCTCTTTATTTTTCTCATTCTTTTGTGCAAGCATTGTTCCTAACGCAAAATTTGTTGCAAAAATGTATAGGTGAAATGGGACTCCTATTTTTGGTGGCATAAGAACTGACGATGAGGCCAAATATTTCTTTATATCATCAAATGCCTCCTGACATTTAGTTGTCCAAGGAAATATCACTCCTTTTTGTAACAGGTGGTTAAAATGCCTGCATTTATCTGAGATTTGCACAATGAATTGTCGAATAGATTGGAATTTTCCTTGCAAACTTCGCAACTCTTTCAATTTTTTGGGAGGTGACATTTCTAATATTGCTTTTACCTTGCATGGGTCTACTTTAATGCCTCGCTTGGAAATAATGAATCCTAAATGTTTTCCTGATTTGACACCAAATACACACTTCTTAGGATTTAACCTTACCTTATGTTCTATTAATCGATCAAATGCCTTTTCTAGCACATCTATGTGTTCAAGACGCATTTTTGATTTAGCAATAAGATCATCTACATAATCTTCGATTATATTATGCATATAATCATGAAATATGTACGTCATGGCACGCTGATATGTAGCTCCTGCATTCTTTAACCCAAAAGGCATCACTCTATAGCATAATGTCCCCCAAGGTGTTGTAAATGTTGTTTTATGCTGATCTTCAGAATTAATCCTGATTTGGTTGTATCCAGAGAAACCATCCATTAAGGATAGCATTTCATGACCAGCATAGGAGTCTCTTAATTGATCTATATTTGGCAAAGGAAAATCATCCTTGGGACATGCTTTGTTTAAATATCAAAAATCATTGCATACTCGTATCCCCCCATTCGGTTTACGAATGAGTACCATGTTTGAAAGCCATTCAGGATAATCGATTGGTACTATGAAGTGTACATCCAATAACTTTTGCAACTTTTCTTTCACAATTAATGCGACTGTTGGATGAACTTTCCTAGCGTAAGGTTGTGGACTACCAAGTTCGGATCTAATCCAGGCATGTCTTTGTAGGACCATGCGAATGCTTCTTTCTTTTTAATAAGCATATTTATGATGCTTTATTTTTCTTCTACGGATAATTATTTTGCTATTTTGACAATCTGGGGATTATCCACGTCTTCACTAAGGTTCACATCTATAGACTCTTCTATTACCATGTGATAACCTTCCTCTAGCTGATGTGGAGTTGGGATGAGGTTGATATCATCTGCCACATTTTCAAATGTGTCTAGGGTGTCCCCCTCTATATCAGTTTGAAAAACTAAATTTTTTGATGATGAAGGTTGTTGCAGAATATAAGCGTTTGAAGCGAGCAACAACTCTTCGAACAGGATGAAGTCAGTAGTGGATGGCAGGGATGAAATCCTATCCATGGCTATGATATTGGTGTCGATACAGATCAGTTTTATCTCATTATATGGATTGCGGAGTGGGGTGATCAAATCAACAAAAATCATGTTGACTTGATGGAAATAAGGTGGTTGCAATTCAAGAATTGATGACTCGTATTCTCTAGGTTGCAACTGACCTAATGTGTGTGATTGGTTTTGATGTATGCTTTGCCAATGTGATGGAGGAGGTTCTGGTTTAGGACCCTCACGCTCTTTGTTTAGCCTAAAAAGTGTGCAGTCTATTGGAAACTTATGTTAATACCAGTTATCCTTCTGCATAGTTTCTCCATATATTATCTATTCCTGAGGTTCTTCTTCTTCTTGATTAAGCCATTCAGGATGTGCTTCATCTTGGAGCATTCTCTTGGCTTGTATCTCAAGAGCATGGTTGATAAAAATCATTTTAGTTTCATTATCATCACTGTCACTCATCCAGAAGCCATTAGCATTTGTATGAGGTCCTATTATTAGTGGCTCAAGGTCTTGCCTAAGGTATGCCATCTCAATAGGATCTTCATAATCTGCTTCTTGTTGACTAATGATTTAATATGTAATGAAGTGTTTCAAATAATATTAGTGATATAAATTGATGAAATTATATAGCTATAAAATATGAAATTATATGCAACTACATGAAATTAGGTGAACACCAATAATGCCTATGAATAAACTTAATGCTTATATGAGGAATAGTGCTAAATGAAATAGAAATCTGCTTAAACAAACATCAGAAATGTAAATCAAAACTTAGGGTTACCCCCAAGCAGATTGTAGGAAATATCATAGCATTCTTGGTAGGGTCGTACACCGAACTGGTGATATCATACACCGAACCAACGATATCATCATACAACCATAGTTTTGAAATGCAACACCATCAATTGATCTGCAATGATAGTCTTTGATCCTACAAATTACAGCAAAACAATTGGGAACACAAAAATATAAAATTTAAGCGAGAGTATATTGGAATGCCAGGGGAGAATTCAAATGATTTGAGCCTAATTAAATAGGTAGGGAGGACTAACCAAAATAAGGGGAGGAGATAATTTTGTTACAACCTCTTCCTAACTGAGCAAAATTGGATAAATCCAATCTTGGGTTTTATGCACAATTACACAGATAGGGATAAAAGACGTTAAGCTAAACTGGTCATTTTCTAAGTTTGATTTTTTTGTTTTTGAGCAAGATCATATTATGATCTACAATATCATATGCCGATCACAAAAATTAGATGGCAGGAATCATTCTACAATTTTTTTGATCGTCCACTGATCCTGCTGGTCGTAGTACGATCTCTACCATTGAGCACAATTTTTGAGGCACATAAATGCAACAATCATTATTTTGTCTTTTTATGCAAATGGATCATTTTTAGGGTGTTACACTCAGCATGTAGTGGTGCAACTTCTTAGTTTCAAAGATCACTACTAAGCACAACTTTTCTACGTATGCATATCATAGCTCGAAACTAACCAAGGTTTGATTGATGTAGTATATCGCCTACTCTTTGTCTTG
Organism: Wollemia nobilis; assembly: GCA_028583015.1. Taxonomy (NCBI): domain Eukaryota; kingdom Viridiplantae; phylum Streptophyta; class Pinopsida; order Araucariales; family Araucariaceae; genus Wollemia; species Wollemia nobilis. Next base: position 12,749,815 of record JAQPPZ010017052.1, read on the forward strand.
CACATTCTTCTAGGCTAGCATGGTTTCCAGTGCAAATTTTGTGGTAGATATATACAACAAAAATTGTACATATGGTCAAGGTGGAGCTAATAATGGTGATGATGCTAAGTATTTTTTGATCTCAGTGAAGGATTTTTTATAGTCTTCATCCCAGTTAAATGGGAATCCCTTGTGTAGCAGTCAATTCATGGGTTGACATTTATCCAATAAAGCTTGCTCTCAAGGGTAAAAATTGTGGATTTGGTATCTACTTTCCATTTGTTCATCCTTATCATTAGGTTCATCCTCCTCATTGCTCTTTTCCTCCTCTTGTTTTCATTCTATGTCCAGTTCTTGGAAAGCTTGAATAAGTGAAGAGCTTGCGATGGAAGGTTTATAGCCTAGACTAGAGCGGTCACTTGGCTCTCTATATTTTGGTTCAATAATGTGGTGAGGACCTTGTTCATGTCTTCCAAGTCCATATCCTTGCCAACTAACCCTTCAAAAATATCTCACTGGAAAACTTGGGTTCGGTAGATAATCAATGTATTCATTAAACTCTTGTAAAGAGTTGTCATTTTGAGGAGGTGGGTCCGATGAAGAATCCATCCCTCCATATATGAAATTGATTGCATTTGTTTGAGAACCCATTCTATATATATCACCAATAGCTAAAGGTGGGTCACGAGGGTGACCGTAATATCTAACTGACTCGATAGGTGGTGTAACTGTGATACTTTCAATAATGTACTCACCAATACTTGGATTGGCAAGATGTACTACAACTCTAGATCGTTGTGTGGCTAATGGATCGATAGATGAAGAGGGTTCTTGAGCCTTAGCTCTTGGCTCTATTTGCGGCATTGGATTAGCTCTAACAGGTGGCCCTATTTGTGAGACTACGGGTTCTAATGACTGTGAAGTAGTGGCTGATGATGTGGGTTGTGCTTTGAATGTGAATGGTAGCTTTGAATCTGCAAGTGTACTAGATGGAGCTAGTAATTAATTAGCAAGATGAGTGGGTGTAATTTGAAAATGAAATGTGGTGTTTGAAGGATGCGCTAAGCTAACACTTTTAGATGCGAAAGTTGGATCAACTATAGGTAACTCTTTTGGAATGGGTGCTTTTGATGATGTGGTGCTTGATGGAATGGTTCTAATGACTAGTGTTTGGATGGTTATATGTTTTTATGGGAGTAAAGGCTCATAAGGGTTTGAAATAAAGTTGCAATATTTGAAAGGTTCAATTTTAGCTGGTATGCAATGTACCTTACCTTCATGCACATATTTTAAGCATTGATGCAATGTTGAAGGCATACATTTCATTTCCCTAATCCAAGGGCATCCAAGAAGTGTGTTATATTGCATTTCCCCTTCCAAGATGTGAAAGAGAACATGTATTTTTTTTACCCCCACAGTGACGGGAAGAACAACATTTCCTACAGTTGAACATAAAGCATAATTAAAGGCCCTAAGAGTGAATTTCGATGTTGTGATGTGAGATGATGGGACATTGAGCTTCATCATGGCAGGTGTGGTAATGAGGTTGATTGAAGAACCTATATCAATAAGCACTATCTTGAAGGATTTCCTATCAATGTGAGCTACTATGTGTAATGGCAAATCAGGTGAATCTGCTGATATTTGTTTTTCCTCGAAGTCATAGAATACTATCAAGGGTTCCATGCACTTTTGCACACTACCCACAAAGGAATTGAATGCATTGGGGTCTTCTGATTGTACTTGAATAGACTTTAAAATTTCCATCAATGCTTCCCTGTGAGGTGTTGATTGTTGTATTAGTTCATAAATTGACAATTTTACTGAAGCCATATTCAAACTCTATGTTAACTAGTTTTTCAATGTAATAACAGGGCGGTTGTGGAATGGTGGTGGTGGCCCACTCGATCCAAATTGTATGGGCACATTAGTTGGTGATGCTATCGGAGCCTGGGTTGCGATTAGCTTGCCTTTATCCATGGGTAACTATACTGATAGCCCTTACAAAACCTTGTGGCAGTTGAGACACATAATTAACCTGATTAGGAGGAACTATAGAAGTTGATGCTCTTGTCGGTTTTTGATTTGCCTCTCGATGCGACAAAGGTGTCTGATATATGCCTAGGTTTTGGTTATTTTGGGCTAGTGGGTTGTCAATTTTTATTATACCCGCTTCCAATAAATCTTACGCAATTCCTTTAAATCCATTACAACCTTCAATATCATGTCCTCTTTGTCTATGATAGATGCAAAATAGGTGTTCTTTGTAACCTTTTGTCTTTGGTTTCTTAGGATCATCAGGTTTCATTTTTGGTAAATTAAAAAGTTTTGCCGCATACAACTTCTGAAATACTAATGAATATGGCTCTTGTACTGGTGTGTAATTTTTTTTTGGCTTAAAATGATGTTGTTGCCTTTTCACAGGTTGTGTCTGATTTTGTGCCTGCTGTGGGGGTGGAACCGCTTGATAATTTGATTGGTGTGGTTGGATTTGTGTTTGAGCCGATTGATTTAACTGTGGTTGGCTCAAAACTATCTGATTAACCTGTACAGTCTTGGACTGACCATGGTTATTCCCCTTGTATTCTTATTGTGCCACTCTTTCTTCTTAGGCTTAATATCACCTTCTTGAATTTTGATTTCATCAATCAATTTTGCTTGGGTGAGTGCCTCATCGAATGTTTTATACTGTTGTAGCTGTAGCAATGAAGAGATGGGTCTACCAAAACTCTTCATGAACATTCATATTATCTCTGGCATAGGAAGTGAAAATGGTAACTTTATCATGGCTGATCTCCATTGTTGCCAAATTCATAGACTAATTCATCGTCATATTGTTTTAGGTAAATCAAATCAGTCAATATTGTTTGTTTTCTAACATTTAGGGTGAATCTTTCTAGGAACTGGTCCGCTAGTTGTTCAAAGGTAAAAATACTTTGATACGGGAGGTGGTTGTACCAGTATTGGGCTTCCCCCCCTAATTTTTGAGTAAATGTACGTAATAGCAATGCATCGTTGCTTTTGATTCTGAAGCATGCATTCACAAATCTTGTTACATGCTCACGAGGATCCTCTTCTCCTTTAAATTCAAGCTTCAGTATTTGGAAATCATGTGGATATGGTGGCTCTGGTATCGAAGCATGAATAGGGTGATTGAGTAGTTGCCTTAAAATTGGATTTTGGTATTGCAAGCCTAGGGTTTGCATGGCAAGACTATCAATTTGACTTTGTAGAAACTGGTATCTAGGATCATTTATAGGACTGACACGTGAATGTACTTGATGTTGCTGGTAATGGGGTGGATTGTATGTAGGTTGGGGATGATAAGACATGTTTGGCAGCAATGTGTTATGGTATGGATGTTGAGGGATGTTATGGTATGGATGGGGTAATGAAGGTATGATATTATGTTGACCTACTGCATTAGCATATGGGTGTGGTGGTTGATTGTGAACCACAGTGGTAGAGGGAGGATGCATTACCCAAGATAGATCTTGGATAAAGGCATTAGGTTGATGAGATGTAGGTGGAATATTTTGCTCAATACCTTGCAAATGTTGGTTAGGGTCAGGGCTCATGCTACGATTAGCATTATCTAAAATCATTTACTACAACTGTAAGAAAGCATGTTACATAGCAATTGCATTTGACATAGGGACTGCTACCTATAATATGGTGGACTGAATTGGTTGTGGAACAACCATGGTAGTGGAGATAGATGGGAGGTAAGTAGCAAAGGGTATCCCCACTGATTGTGGAATGGTATGAGATGTATGTCCTACCAGTGTGGATGGAGGAATGGATGTTGGGGCTTATGAATCAATAGAAAATGTTTCATACAAGGGATTAGTGGTAATGGTCATTTTTTGTGATAATATGGGGGGAATTTGGTTAGATAACAATGGTTGATTGGCTAATGCTACAGCAGCTAGCTCAAAGAGAGGATTGGTGAAAATATGTTATGACTGCTATGGATAGGCAAATATGGATTCTTGTTGTGATGAGGGTATGACACGTGATGGGATGGAGAGTGGTGGTAATGATGGGAAGACCATTCTAACTACATTCAAGTACATTCTAATAGTGTCCATATCTATCATGGTGACCTGACTATCTACCGTTGTAGGAGGTTCACTCCTAGGTGTATCAGGTATAGTTGTGTGAGTAGATCTATGCATAATGTCTATGTCTGTGTTGGGGGTATGACTAGAAGGCCCTACATCAAGACTCTGTAACATAGAAAGGGGCATACCTACTTGTCCCACCATCAAAGTGTGAGGGACATTGCCAGACTGGGAGGCCATAGGGTAAAACCACTGACTTCGATTTGACACTAGTATCTTAGCTTGATTATGAGTCACTACCATACACTACTATGGGGTAATATGCGAAGTGAGACTATCTATGCAAGTAAAGTGACAATACAATGCAATACAACACACAAAGAAAATAACCACACAAAATTTTTGATGCTAGATTTTTGCATATATTTATTTATTTATTAAATTTGTTTGGAAAATGAGAAAGGCGTGTGCTCAATGTTTTATCCTAAATAAATCTAGGATTTTACCTGTATACTCGTAGCTTGACAACCTGGCTATGAAATCCAGATCGCATAATCCTGCCTATAATATGTGGTAATGAAGTCCACACACGGCCAGGGAGCACAGGTCCTACCAATTCCTCAACCAATTCGCCCGTAGTATGCGATACACCTCTCTAAAAAGAGATGCGTGCTATCACCTATGGGTTATGATGGATCTTGGAATCTGCCTTGGCTAAGAACGGGGTATAATGTTAGTGGTTCGGTGATGAAATCCAAACCCGACGGTGATGAAATCCAACTATTTTCCAACGCTTATGTGAGTGTGTGGTGGTTTTGTTTAACTAGGATGCTATGTAAAATTACTATGCAATTCTGTTTCAATGGCCTAAATGCAAAAAAGCAGAAAATAGAGAATGAAAGACAGCAAATCAGGGATAAAAAAAAATATCAATTTTAGATCTAATTTAATCATATTCTGTTTAACAGGGCTAACCGCAGGTGCACGATTAGTTCTGGTAAACCATGGGTGCGTGGTTTGCAAACCGTGTGTCTACATTTGGGATATACCAACAATGGATGCACATGTTCTTTCTATCAATAGAAACCAAATAATATTATAGACCCGATCCTAAAATAAACACCTGAGCTATTCCTAACCAGGTGAATGCAAGATGATCTATTTTCTCCTATGCAAATGCAATTTTTTTTACGAATGCAAGGTTTTTAAGTATTCTCTTCTACCTCTAAGACCTAAGTGCACACAAAGACATACAGGACTAGGACTGTTAATCTAGTTAAATGCAATCTAAATTGAAACTAAGACAAAAATTAGACAGGAAGTACGAAATACATACCTGTGTTCCTTCTTGCAGTAAACCGTCGACCATCATTTTTGATGCAGCAACCGCGCTTCTGCATTTTCTCAGGTAAAAATCATGTGTCTACGTTTTCTCAGGCCAAGAACTGCGTGCCTACATTTTCTCAGATGGAAATCGTGTTTTCGCATTTCCACAGTAAATGATACGGTCGCAAGATTTTTTGAATATATCGATTTTGGGTCAAATATGTGTGCACTTCGAATTCCCAAAACTTGTAGGTGTATACAGATATTAGTAAACAAATTTAGACAGCAAGGCAAAACAAAATAGGACCTTTAGGGGGTCCCACCATGATCGCCATTTCTATAACCAAAGAACTGAGCACAATTTATTTAAATAAAATAGAGAGAGAGAAGTAATTTTGCCAAAATGCCCCTTTTTGTATTAATGGTGATACAATGTGTTACAAAAAGGATTTTTGAATTACCCCAAGCATGTTGGGAGCAATTTTATAATGCTTCTTCCTATCTATTTGATATCCAATGCTTTCATGGAGGAGGGGAAATATTTTGGCTCTTCCACCGGGTGTGGTGTTCTTCATTCCTCTGTCACAGCTTCAAACGAGTGAGTGGGCTTTGGTATCCAACAAGGGACCGCTCCAACTTTAGCAGCTTATCCAAAGTACCTGTCACCTGCACATATTCCCACCTGGTAAAAGGGATTAGTAGCACCTGTATATATAAGCAATAATAATAATGCATGCATAAGCCCTAAGTAGATAATAATGTGAAACAAATGACATAACAAATGAACAAATAAAAGCCTTGCTAATCAAGTGAATTTTGTTACAGATCTTCGATGTGCATGTGATTCATGCTCGGGACTATAGAACTACAAGAATGAGGTTACGAGTTGGAAATCGTGGACCTGTGGTTGTGAAACCGCGGATGCGCATTTTTGAATGTAAAATCATGGGTGGGCGGTTTCAGCTGAGATGATAGGTTGCCTCGGGATACATGCCAATGATCGGGTTCAAGCTTGCGCTCTCAGTTTCTCATCGGGTCTGGACGTATTTCTATAGCCTATCGGTATGCAAATTTAGCTCCCTTTATTTGGTGGATTGATGGTGTCTTTATAGGCTACCTAGGGCTTTGGATGGGAATGTGAGGTGGCAAGCCTAATTGGCCAAGTGGAAAATCTAGACTTCCAGGTGGAAGGGGTAGTTACAATGAGTCATTTAGTGTGGTTCACATAACTGGGGTGATGTGGCTTCAAGTGGAGTCGGATGTGGGATGTTGTTTTGTGTGAAGGGACAAGGGGACAACAACAAAGAAGTTGTGGCATGGGTGTTGGAAATTTGTCTCATGTGCAAGGAAAAAGGTGACAAAAGTGAGTGAGATGTGGTAGGGATGCTAGGTGAGATGTCCAGGACACATGTCCAATGGGTAGACAGGGTATCCTAGGGTGATTTTCCTAATTAAATAAATTAGGAAAATATAATGATGTGCAAGATTTTATATCCCTAAGTTAGAACTTAGGCATATATATTTATTATGCAGGATTTGATGGTGAGGTGGTGAATGTGAACTAAAGGGTGCTAGATTTTGGTGTCTACAATTTCAAAACTAGTCAGCTAGGGGATTATAAGTTTAAGCAATTTAATAAGCTGGATGAGTGGCCAATTTAAATCCCTTCGGAATTGACACCCATCATGACTAAAATCTTGGCAAAAATATTTCTCATAGGTAGATATGAGGAGGATGAATTAGCTTGGGGCTATGGGAGCCTTTGTGTCTAGGATGGATATGATAAGATCCTTCCAGGGCCTCCTCCTCATGCATATCAAGTTGAGGATTGGAGAAATATTTGGAAGTAAGGGTTGGCCAAAAGTAAACTTTTTTTCTTGGCAATTTATGCATAATGGAATTCTTACTTTTGATAATCTCAGACGTAGGGGAATCATTGGTCCATCTCAATGTGTTTTATGCTACAAGAGTGAGGAAAAAACTAACCACTTGATGTTTGAGTGCCCATTCACATGCTATATCTGGAAGAGATGCTTTTTATCTTATAAAATTTGAGTTAATGATGATTTGAACTAGACTAATATTTGGGAAATATGGAATATGGATAGATTTAAATCTAAATCTCTTTGTATCGGTTGGGATATTGGAATAAACTTCATTTGGTGGTAAGTATGGTTGGAGAGAAATGACATAATTTTTAGAGAAACCTTTTCATCTTTAGATGGAGTTTGGCAGGTCATTTGGAGCAAAGTCACAAAAATTGTGGTAGTGTATGCTAAAGAGGAAACTCATGCTATTATAGGGACAATGGAGAAGGAATTTGAAGTGCAATAGGGGTAGGACAGAGCTAGTTGGAAACCACCCCCAAAAGGTTGGATTAAAATTAATACTAATGGAGCTATAAAAGGTAATCCGAGTAGAGCTAGAATTGGAGTGGTTTGTAGGAATCATGTTGGGACAATGACTTAATTAGGAACTGCAAGGCCTGGGAAGAACCATGAATAATGAATCAAAAGCCTTAGCTATCAAATCTACTTCTATTTGGGAAGTTAAACAATATTATAGGAGTATAATCCTAGAATCATATTCTCAAATAATGGTAGGAGCTTTAGATTGCATGAGAAACTTTACTTTGAATACATGGAGGTTGAGTATTCTTGTCACTCAAATTAAGGAATTATGGAGGGAATTAGATGATGTGATTCCAATTTATGTGAGTAGAGATCTAAATAAAATGGTAGACTTCCTGGTTAATATGGGTACTAAGAAGGAGGTAGGGGTTTAGTGGCACAATGACATGGCTATTGAGGATGAGATGATTAGATAGGTTGGTGAGAAAATCTAGTGTTTATCTAATTTGAACAACCATTGTATAAATATGGTTTAGGATATTTTTCTCCAATGTAGATATTCTTTTATAGTTGTAATCATGTGAACAACCATTGTAAAAATATGGTTTAGGAGGTTTGGCTCCAATGCAAATCTTCTTTTACTATTGTAAGCATGTGTTCTATTTGGCTAAGGCTAAGAGAAGCCTCATCCCAACTTGTAAATGATCTTTTTTTTTAATTTAAATGGTGGAATCAATAGTTGCCACAAATTCGGGTAGGCTATCCAGATTTTATGGCCACCATAGTATTCTGTGTTGTTCACCCCAAAATCTTCCACACATATCTTCGTGCAATCCGCCCTTATAACCACCATGCCACGATCATTTTAAACCTTTTACACCACCAAAAGCACTAGGAAAGGGACAAGCATTCGGTTCGATGAGGCGCGAGATTTGAACCTTGGATCTTTTTCGCCCTTGTGGGGTTTGGTCAAACCAATTGGTCTACACCTCAGACCATAAATGATCTTGTTTTAACATAAGTTTTTCAAATTATTTTTTGAAAAAAATATTGGTTATATGTCCATAAATTGTGTGTACACATCACAGATGATTTATATTCATATGGTATCAAAATTCCATGCATCATATTAGTCATAATACTTGCATGCTCATTTGAAAGAATCCAAGGAATTGGTAAGCATTATTTTATAGCTTCTTCTTCATCTGAAAAACTCAAATATCATTCCTTAAACTTTTTGTATCCTTTTTCATGGTTGAGATATGCATCCATAAAAATATTATAAATTTTTAAATATATGCATTTAATTAGGAACACAACCTCCCAATAAGTGTTTGCTTTACAAAATACTATAAAATATGGCTAGTTTTCTTATGTCGTTCATAATTTCAACTAAATGTGAAATATATTCCATCCCTCATCAATCTCTCTATCAACAACATTGACAAATATCAATATTTTTGATTGAAACCTTATTTGAAAAGCTCAATCCAACTGTTGAGAAGCAATACACCCCACTGATCATAAAATTTTGATCTGATCATAAATTGAATTTTATTCTCCGAGGGGACCCTCTTGAGTATTTTTATTTTATTTCCAAATTTTTCTTTTGACAAGGTTTTAAATTTTACCCACATCAAGGTGTCACAATTGTTTGCCTAAAAGCATTGATCTCAATTCAATTTCTCTAGATATTTGTACTTCAATGATATTATTTTAGATTATTAAATTCAAAAAATTTAATCTTCAATAGTTTTTTTAAGGTCTAAAATATTAAAATCGAATTTTAGGGTTTTCTTCAATTCTTCATATTACCCGAAATTCACATCAAATTTGAAATCATCATATCTTTTGATTGGTAAATCCATTTAAGGTGATTCAAATTCTGGGTGGAATATATTGATGTCCTCTTTGGTACGAAATTTTCCAAAAGTTAGATGTAATTTAATTTATAGAAATAGTAGTTTCTTGTTGAATTTTGTGATCTTATTAATGCAATATCTCTTGTTCAAAATGAATTTTTGCATTTTATTTGTAGATATGGATACCCATTTGGTTGTTTTACAAGTGTGCAAAATTTTATCTAAATCTGAGAACTTTGAGTTTTCACCTAATTTTGCACTATAAGGGTTCGCGAGTTAAGTCTTTTAATTAATTTTAAAAAATTAAGGTATGCTCTATGCTGCTCGTGCTCCATTCTGCTCATGTTCTATCCCACTCCCAAATGCTCTTTAATCAAATGAGCAGGCTACAACATCTTCCTTGGCAAGTTGTAGATTTCAAAGGAGATTTAATTTCATTTTATGTTCTATGCCACTCTCAATTGCTCTTTAATCATAGCGGGCTAGAAACATCTTCCTTGAAATAAAATCTTGCTCCATTTCGCTTGTGCTCTATCCCACTCGTCAAAATGGTCAACAAAGAAAAAGTGCAAAATCAATAAGCGGGCTAGAAACATCTTCCTTGGCAAGTTGCAGATTTCAAAGGAGATTTAATTTCATTTTATGTTCTATGACGCTCCCAATTGCTCTTTAATTATAGCGGGTTAGAACCATTTTCCTTTTAATAAAATCTTGCTCCATGTTGCTCATGCTCTATCCCGCTCATCAAAATGGTCAACAAAGAAAAATTACAAAAGCAATGAGCGAGCTGGAAACATCTTCCTTGCAAAATTGTAGATTTCAAAGAAGATTTAATTTCATTTTATGTTCTATGTTGCTCCAAATTACTCTTTAATTATAGTGGGCTAGAACCATATTCCTTTTAATCAAATCTTACTCCATGCCGCTCATATCCCGCTTGTCAAAATGGTCAACAAAGGAAAAGTGCAAAATCAATGAGTAGGCTAGAAACATCATCCTTGCAAAATTGCAGATTTCAAAGGAAATTTAATTTCATTTCATGTTCTATACCGCTCCCAATTGCTCTTTAAATATAGTGGGCTAGAACCATATTCCTTTTAATCAAATCTTTCTCCATGCCACTCGTGCTCTATTCTGTTCGTCAAAATGGTCAACAAAGGAAAAGTACAAAATCAATGAGCGGGCTAGAAACATCTTCTTTGGAAAATTATGGATTTCAAAGGAGATTTAATTTCATTTCATGTTCTATGTTGCTCCCAATTGTTCTTTAATCATAGCGGTGTAGAACCAACTCCTTTAATCAAAGCCCTTGCTCTATTCCGCTCATTGCCCTATTTCACGATAAAAGGAGACATTAGAATTTAATATTTTTATTATATTTTTGACCTAAAAGTTAAAAGCTTAAACCTTAGGGATAGCTAAAAAAATAATTAATTAATTAAAAATCAAAAGGCTTTAAACCTTAGAAGAATAAAATAAATTAATTAATTATTCTATTAATTGTCTAATCTTTGTCATTTTATTTCTATTTTCGCAGAAAATTTGCTAGTGGCAGGAGTAATGGAAGATGTGATGGTAGACATGAAACTTCAATGCAAAAATAGGTGAATGCGACTATGCAGAGGTAGAAGATATGGGAAATTAATAATCCACCCATATTTTGCAGAGTTCACTGCAAACAAAGACTTGATGAGGCATGCTCAAGGGAGTGTCCATTTAATGAAATGTTACTGCAACTAGCTAGAAAATAAAAGCATCTGCATACAGTCATGGTTTTATGAGGATAAGATCAAATTCATTCTTTGCCATTTATGGTAGGGTACCCAGGTATATTTTCAAAAGTAGTTGGAGTTAAATGAAACTAATGAAATACGTTTTATCATGTAAGGCCCCCTAGCGGTGGGATTTTTATATTAGGGTTTAAATATTTGGAAGCAAGATATTTTTGAAAATATCAAGGCATGTCCTGAGTCTATAAATACTCTCATTGAATGTAAAATCAAGATGCAAGAATTTATAATAGAAGTACTTTTTTCTGAAGAACTCATTTGTTATCGACATGGGATCTTTTATGACGTTGTTACTCTGAAGTGGCGTAGCCAGGCGCTTAATCCGCTTCTTAAGTTTTGACGGTGCTTTCCTTCCTTATTCTTGTTTTCATTGAAATGTATGTGATAGTAATTGTTATGAGTTTGATTTATTTAGGCATGTTGTTGATGTTATGTGAAGAGCTTCATTAAAGATTACTCATTCTAAAATTTAGTTATTTTCCTACTGGCTCTGGTTTTGTTGCGTGTGTTATGCTACTAGAAAAATCATCCTAGCAAGATTGAATCTTTAGAATGGTTAAACTATCCTAAGAGAGTGTTTAAATCCATAGTTTAATGATTTGGAACTGATAGCTCTGGTCTGTGTGCATGAGCATTTACTATCCACATATACACCCTATTAGTTACAAGGAAAATTATGATTTAAATAGTTTGGTCTATTTCAAAAACTTGTTTCACCCCTTTCTAGGTAATGAATTGATATTAGAAAGCTGGACAATTTATTATTCTATTGGTTACGATTGGAGAACATAACAATATGCCAAGTTGAAAGAATAATTAACAATTAAAATTGTAGGATTTCACCCTTCTTTTTTGCCCTACCTTACCCTCTCTGTTTTATTTTTGAAAAGTTCTCATTTTTATATTTCTTAAAATTCTTTATTCTTTTAATCTACTAAAATTCAAAGAGCTAGATCCATTCACAAATGCAAATCTGATAATAAACAACACAAACCACCACCAAACACCAATGAACGAAGGTTGAACCCCCTTGGAGGTATACAAATAGTCCACTTGAAACTATTCCAGAAGTGTAAAAGAGTGAGAGCATTCGACCCGACTCTATAACTCACACCTTGGATAACCAACAAGATCCTAAAGTGAGAAGGATTTATTCCCATTTATGTTTTATTGGTTCTTCTTGTATACTCTTATCAGGGTGTGTATAAAACTCAAACCAACATCGTTTTGGTGCTAGAAGGAGGGTCGACTTGAATTCGTGGTGTGCTTAAATTGAAGAATATATTTGTATGTTGGGTTTTGTCTTCTATGGTCTATATAAATTTATCTTTAATTGGTGTTTTTTTCCCTCCTCATTATATTTCAAATCATGTTTGTTTGAGTATTTCCTAAACAACAAAACTCAAACCAACACTGTTTTGGCGCTAGAAGGAGGGCGATTTTTGTTTGATATCTAACATGGTGTGTTTAAAGTGAGAAATATAGTTTTACATAGTGTTTTTTCTTCTATGGGTCATTAATTATACAATCATGGCCAATTGGTTGGGCTCCACTACCTTGAATATTCCTGGTACAACCCATGATTTACCCAGGAATCATGAGAAATATCTTCCAACCTACAAGCATGATGGTGCTAGGACAGCTGAAGAGCACATGGTTGCCTTAAAAAATGCTCTTAAATTTTTAAATGTCCTTCATGAAGATGTTTCTTGTAGATTATTCTTGTTTACTCTGCAAGAAGCTGCATATGACTGGTTTCTAAATCTTATGAATGACTCTATCACTAGTTGGGATGAATTAGAAACTACTTTCATTTCTCAATTTGGTCAAATGATTGATTCCAGCATGTTGTATCAGCAATTTTCCAGCATTAAGAGAGATTCAGGTGAAACTGTTAGGTATTTCAATGTGAGGTTCCAAAAAGCTTATGGCATAATGACTGGTCATTACATCCCAAGTGCAAATTTGGCCTTAGAAATCTATAAGAATTCCTTGGATCCAGTGACCTTTATTTTCCACAAGAGACACAAATATCACAACCCTGGCAGGAGCTTATAAAGAAGCTCTGATTCTTGAAAGATAGTTAGGACCTCAACTTTTGAGTAGTTCTTTGATATCCTATGTTACGCAAAATATGTATGTTTTGAATCCCAATCCACATCAGGTGTTAATTCCAATGTGTCACACTCCACCCGAGGAAACTCAATTAACTATGACACACATTGAGCATGTGCAGGATGTAGAGAAAGATTCTCCATACCTCCATATGATGCCAATAAGGATTACAATAGAGGAAAGGAACCCAAAGTAAACATATGTGACATAGCATTACCCAACTTTGAAGCTTTGTCTAGTGAGTTGAATTTTCCTAAAAATCAAAGAAATGTTGATAGTTTTGGTTCATCCAAATATAGTACAACTATGGTTTTAGATTCATTCACCTTCCTAGATGAGTCAGAAAATATTGCAAAAATGCCCATGGATGAAGTACAAGCTTTTCAACGGTTCCAAAGGGATAGTAATACTTTGATACGTAAGAATCCATAACCTACTCCTAATAATGATCCTCCCCCACCAAAGGGTAATGAAAATAAGATTCAAGATCACTATATAGAAGTACCTGGGAAGGAGTATAACATCATTGAGGATATGAAAAAAATTAAGGCTAACATCACCCTCCATGAGCTGGCTCAGATTACTAAACAAAAGGATAACTTGATTGAAACTTACTTTGGACCACTTGTTGAACTTCAAGAAAAGGAAATAGTAACTATGGATGTGGCCAACCAACTCAGAATAGAAAGAGATCCCAGATATGAACACATGATTATTGAACATAATATCAAAAATGAGGTTGTAAACTGTGTTGATGCAGATATTGGAGTTTATAATTTGATGACTGAGAAGGTGAGACCATTTAAAGCTCCAACCAAACACAACAATGATATTTGGACATTACACATTGATGGGGCTAAGTCTAAGCAAGGCTCAGGTACAAGAGCAAATTCTAGAAATTCCACTAGTGGAATAGAAACTAAAAACTTGAACATTGGAGAAGTAGAGCAACCATAGAATGTTCAAGTTATTAAGAATTGTGACCCACAAATAAAATATGATCTCACTAAGTTGTTACATAGGTCTGAAGATGTGATGGCCTGGTCCTATAAAGGCCTTAAGATATTTGATCTTGGGAGGTTTACACATACAATCTCTTTGAAATAATTCTATAAACCCTTCAGACAAAAATAGAGACATGTTGATGCCCTGATTCTAAAGGAGGCATAAAAACTATATGCATTGTGGGATGATAGAATAAGACATAAGCAGGTGTTGAAAACTTCACCATTCATGTTATTATATGATTTGACTAATTTTTAGGGTGAAGGACTTGCAGACTTGGTGTTTCTATGGGACAAGGTCCACGAAAAGAAAGGTAAACACACCAAGTCTTTCTCGGGTAGTAGAAATTTTGGGAAGCATAAGCTGGGGTGCATTTCGTCTATAGGACCTGGAAGGTATTTTTCTAAATTTACCTATCAATGGTCAATATCTAAAGCATTATTTCTCTACTTCTCCATCTACTACATCATTTGAATGATCATAGGGACATTTGTATATATATATAAAAAAATAGTGTAGTGCTTTTGTTTAATTTGTTTTATCGACATTAAGAGAGTTTTGGTTTTCCAAGTTTTCATTTCCTTTCTTCTTTTGGGTCTTTGTCTTGGTTTTGCAAATGAAAGTAGGGTGATTTTGGCAAAAGGATATTCTAAGTGGAAAGAAATTATTAATGCTTGTTATTTAGAATGATATTAGAGGGGTAGTTTAGGTTCTTTACCTTACTTACCACAATTATTTTAATTATAAAGGAGTTGTTATGTTGTTTAGCTGAAGAACTCCCAGGAAATCCAAGAAAATTTAGTTATGAGAGGGAGACTTTGATTCACAAAAATCATTTTAATGAATTTTAAGAGGCTATTGGTGTCTAAAAACTAAAATGGTTAGTTTATCAACTGTTTGGTTAATAAAATATCAAGGTAAATACAACTTTCGAACCTTCAGTAAGATTTCTTACTTATCTAGTCTTTATCAAAAAAGAAAAGAGAAGAAAAGAGAAAAAGAGTTCTACAAAAAAAAAAGAGTTCCATAATAAAAGAGAGATAGCCAAGATTTTTGAAAGAGAAATCTTAGATATGTTCACCAGGGCTATAGACGCTCCATGGTTGTGAACCAAGGTCTTAAAAAGAAAGTTAAGAGTAACTCTGTCGAGGCTATAAAAGGCTAAACTAGAATTAGAGCTCTACTCAAATAATCCTATGCAATCCAAATAGTTTGGTTAATCCTCAATAAGAATTTTATGCCATGGTCATCTTAAGAGGAAGAATTTATACACTTGCAATCACACACCAGAGTTTTTCTTGGCTGGAAAAATTTCTACATACTAGCAGATATCAATTAAAATGTTTTGAAAATATTTGTGACAATGTATTGTACGTGATTTAAGTTGTTTTGAAACTAGAGTTTTGGGTTCCAAATAGTGCTCCCCATAGATGTCACCATTTTTTGAGAAGCAACACACCCCACTAATCATAAAATTTTGATCTTATCATAAATTGAATTTTATTCTCCGAGGGGACCCTCTTGAGTATTTTAATTTTATTTCCAAATTTTGCTTTCATCAAGGTTTTAAATTTTGCCCACATCAAGGTGTCGCAATTGCTTGCCTAAAAGCATTGATCTCAATTGAATTTCTCTGGATATTTGCACTTCAATGATATTATTTCAGATTATTAAATTTAGAAAATTTAATCTTCAATAGTTTTTCTAAGGTCTAAAATATTAAAATCGAATTTTAGGGTTTTCTTCAATTCTTCATCTTACCCTAAATTCACATCAAATTTGAAATCATCATATCTTTTGATTGGGAAATCCATTTGAGGTGATTCAAATTCTGGGTGGAATATCTTGATCTCCTCTTTCCAATGGTACCAAATTTACCATAAGTTAGACATAATTTTATTTCCAAAAATAGTAGTTTCTTGTTGCAGGTTGTGATCTTCTTAATGCAATATCTCTTGATAAAAATGAATTTTTATATTTTATTTGCATATTTGGATACCCATTTGGTTTTTTTATAAGTTTGAAAAATTTCATCTAAATTTGAGAACTTTGAGTTTTCACCTAATTTTGCACTATAAGGGTTCGAGAGTTGTCTTTTAATTAATTAAAAAAATCAAAGGCATGATCTATGCCGCTCATGCTCCATGTCGCTCATGTTCACCTAAAATTATATTACAAATTTTAACCCAACGTATGACCATAAGGAAAAAGAGTATATAGGCGCTGAAATCAAGTGGAAGGAAAAAATACTCATTGCTCAGATAAGGACTAGTCTCATAGGCTTAGATTGAAACGGGAGATGGACAACGCCCAAATAACAATGGAAGAAAGGATATGTACTCTATGCAGCACGAGGTAGTAGAGATAGAGGAACACTTCATCTATAAATGCCCGAGTTTTCGGATATTCGTGACAAATACAAAGAAACCTTGGGAACGAGTTTATGGCGATTTATTTGAAGCAGAAAATAAAAAGTTGGAGAATTGCTAACACAAATCAGCAGGATAAATATCAACCTTCTCAAAGATATTAAATATCATATGATATAATTTGAGTAATTGTACTTCCATATTTGAGGTCCCATAGACCATATTTGGGTCTTGCAGACGTAATTAAAATCTTTCATTTCATTTCATTTCATATCCCACTCCTAAAATTAAATCTCCTACATATTCCTTGAAATAAAATCTTTCTCCATGTCGCTCGTACTCTATCCTACTAGTCAAAATGGTCAACAAATAAAAAGTGCAAAATCAATGAGTGGGCTAGAAACATCTTCCTTGGCAAGTTGTGGATTTCAAGGGAGATTTAATTTCATTTTATGTTCTATGCGACTCCCAATTGCTCTTTAATTATAGGGGGCTAGAACCATATTCCTTTTAATAAAAGCTTACTCCATGCATCTCGTGCTCTATCTCGCTCGTCAAAATGGTCAACAAAGAAAAAGTGCAAAAGCAATGAGCGGGCTAGAAACATCTTCCTTGCAAAATTGCAGATTTCAAAGGACATTTAATTTCATTTTATGCTCTATGCAGCTCCCAATTTCTCTATAATTATAGCGAGCTAGAACCATATTCATTTTAATCAAACCTTACTCCATGCCACTCATGCTCTATCTTGTTCGTCAAAATGGTCAATAAAGGAAAAGTGCAAAATCAATGAGAAGGTTAGAAACATATTCCTTGGAAAATTGTGGATTTCAAAAGAGATCTAATTTCATTTCATGTTCTATGCCGCTTCCAATTTTTCTTTAATCATAGCGGTGTAGAACCAACTCCTTTAATAAAAGCCCTTGCTCTATTCCGCTCATTTCCCTATTTCACAAGAAAATAAGGCATTAGAATTTAATTTTTTAATTATATTTTTGCCCTAAAAAATTAAAAGCTTAAACCTTAGGGATAATTAAAAAATTAATTTTAAATTAAAAATCAAAAGGCTTTAAACCTTAGAAGAATAAAATTAATTAATTACTTATTCTATTAATTGTCTAATCTTTGCCATTTTATTTCTATTTTTCCATAAAATTTGCTAGTGGTAGTAGTAATGGAAGATGTGATGGCAAATATAAAACTTCAATGCAAAAATAGGTGAATGCGGCTGTGCAGAGGTAGAATACGTGGGAAATTAATAATCCACACGAATTTTGCAGAGCTTACCGCAACAAAGACTTGATGAGGTATGGTCGAGGGAGTGCCCATTTAATGAAATGTGATTGCAACTAGCTGGAAAATGAAAGCATATGTATATAGTCGTAGTTTGATGAGGATAAGATCAAATTCTTTCTTCACCATTTATGGCAAGATATTCGAGCAAATTTTCAGAAGTGGTTGGAGTTGAATGAAACTATTAAAATATGTTTTATTATGTAAGGCCCCCTAGCGGTGGGATTTTTATAATAGGGTTTAAATCTTTGGAAGCAAGATATTTTTGAAAAGATCAGGGCATGTCCTGAGTCTATATATACTTCCGTTGAATGTAAAATCAAGATGCAAGAATTTATAATAGAAGTACTTTTTCTAAAAATTATTTTTTTGAAGAACTCATCTGTTATCGACATGGGATCTTTTGTGGCGTTGTTACTCTGAAGTGGCGTAGCCAGGCGCTTAATCCACTTCTTAAGTTTTGACGGTGCTTTCCTTCCTTATTCTTGTTTTCATTGAAATGTATGTGATAGTAATTGTTATGAGTTTAATTTATTTAGCCATGTTGTTGGTGTTATGTGAAGAGCTTCATTAAAGTTTACTCATTATGAGATTTAGTTCTTTTCCTACTAGCTCTGGTTTTGTTGCGTGTGCTATGCTATTGGAAAAATCATCCCAACAAGATTGAATCTTTAGAATGATTAAACTATCCTAAGAGAGTGTTTAAATCTATAGTTTAAGGATTTGGAACAAATAGCTCTAGTTTATGTGCATGAGCATTTGCTATCCACAGATACATCCTATTAGTTACAAGGAAAATTATAATTTAAATAGTTTGGTCTGTTCCATAAACTTGTTTCACCCCTTGCTAGGTAATGAATTGATCTTAGAAAGTTGGACAATTTATTATTCTATTGGTTACGATTGGAGAACATAACAATATGCCAAGTTGAAAGAATAATTAACAATTAAAATTATAGGATTTCACCCTTCTTTTCTGCCCTACCTTACCCTCTCTGTTTTATTTCTGAAAGGTTCTCATTTTTATATTTCTTAAAATTATTTATTCTTTTAATCTACTAAAATTCAAAGAGCTAGATCCATTCACAAATGTAAATCTGATCATGAACAACACAAACCACCACCAAAAACCAATGAACGAAGGTTGAACTCCCTTGGAGGTATACATATAGTCCACTTAAAACTATTCCAAAAGTGGAAAAGAGTGAGAGCATTTGACCCGACTCTATAACTCACACCTTGGATAACCAACAAGATCCTAAAGTGAGAGGGATTTATTCCCATTTATGTGTTATTGGTGTTTCTTGTATACTCATATCAGGGTGTTTATAAAACTCAAACCAACACCAACCAATATGTGTCATAATTTTAGGAGAATATCTAATATTATATTCAATAATAAACTTGATATTTTGAACATAATATTCATGATCAACTACAAAGCCTTTTATGACCTTCATAAACAATAACTTTCAAGTCATGTAAGCATGTTCCATATAGTTTATCAATGCATTTGTCACATGTATATGCTCCTTTTGTCAATATACTTAATTAAACAACATGAATTAAATAATATGATTGAAAATTTTATGTATATTTTAAATGTATATGAACACACTATCCAAAAAAACATTCCACAATGTATTCATCAACTA
Source organism: Wollemia nobilis (assembly GCA_028583015.1). Lineage (NCBI taxonomy): Eukaryota > Viridiplantae > Streptophyta > Pinopsida > Araucariales > Araucariaceae > Wollemia > Wollemia nobilis. The sequence continues at coordinate 12,769,624 of JAQPPZ010017052.1, forward strand.
AAAGAAAAGAAAATAGTTAAGCTTCCAATTAAAGAGGGTCTCCTAGAAGAAGTAGCAAAATACAAGTATCTTGGTGTAGATTTGAATGACAAGCTTAGATAGAGTAGTACAAATTGAAAAGAATAATGGGAGATTAAATAACACTTTTCTTATTATAGAATAATGTAGGGAGGTAAATTGTGTAATTGGAAGACCATGCAGGTCATGTTTAAATTTTTGGTAGTGATAATGGTGCTTTATAGGTATGAAGCATGTGACAACAATACATTGAGATTGAAATGAGGGAAAATAAATAGGATAAAAAATCATTTGATTATTATGAGCAAATTGAAAATAATTTTTTTTGTTTAATATGAAATACTCCTAGAAAAACAAATACTATCCTCTAAGATACTTGGAAAAGATAGAACAAATAAATATAAATATATAACATAAAGTTGAAGAAAGTCAACATAAAAATAACACTTAAAGAAATAAAATACCAAATAAATAAATAATTAATTAAATTTATTCCTAAAGAGGATAATCCTCAGCTTATCACCAGTTGGAGACCTATTACTCTGCTTAATGTCTGTTACAAGACTTTGGCTAAAGCTTTCACTCTCTGTATTCACAACATTCTCCTTGTGATTATCAAACTGGAGCAAACAGGTTTCATTAAAGGGTGTTACATCTTGGATAATATTATTGCTATCTGTGAAGGATTAGAATCGGTATGTATCTCTGTCCAAAAGCCCCTTTTCCTTAAACTAGATTTTGAGAAAGCTTATGATCGTATTGAGTGGACTTTCATTCTCGCCATGCTCCAAGCTCTCGGCTTTGACCCCTTTTTATCAGGGATGTTAGTATGTTGTTTGTTGATGCTCTAGCTTGTCTTACTATTAATGGACATAGGTCAGAGGATTTTGGTTTGTTTCATTCTATTCACCATGGTTGTTCTTTGGCCCCCTCGCTTTACATCCTTCCTATTGAATCTTTTGGTTATCTTCTTGCCAGTAAAACATCTAAGGGGTTGATCAAAGGTATTCTTTTGTTAGCTTTTGATGCAGCATGTAATGGGATATATCAATCACACGATGCAGAATAATATGAAATAAAGTAAATCTGCGAGATGACTAAAAATATAATATATATAGAAATGATGTAGATGTTTACAAAATAGCTATGGAGGAAATGAACACTCCATGAATATAGCTACTGCTCAAGAATGGGCATTGAACATATCACACTTCATCACATTACATCCAATTGTTACATCATGCCACATTGTTCTACACTACTTCCTACTATTGTATCTTGCTCTATGTCTATGGTCCTTTATATAGAAAATACATTCCTTGGCCAACACTCTACATAGTTGTGCAAGGGATAGCTTGCACATATACAGCTTGCACTTTGACACATGCATTTATTACATTGCATGAACTAGATAACTTCCCCCTAAAGTAATATAATATCCTAAGTATGTACCAAGAAAGGTACATTTACATGATCCAAATGATGTAATATAGTCTATTTCTAACATATTTTGCCTGATATGTCTACCCAACTTATTAATGGGTACTTTGCAGATTATTCTTTTCTCACTATCAATGAGGATGCGGTTTTAGTTTCAACTACTTTGGTTTTTTTGGACACTTTTTGTAAGTCCTTGGGATCCAACATCCAATGGTCTAAGTCTCTTTGTTTTCGCCTTGCTTCTTCTTTTGTGCCTACTTGACTTAAATATTTTTCATGGCATTGGCTTCAAAGGGTGAGCATTTTAAGTTCTTAGGAATCCCCTTTGCTTTTGACAACTCGCCCTCTAAACTCTGTCAGTATGTCATTAACACAATTGAAAAGAAGATTTCTTGTTGGGCCTCGCGTCCCCTTTCTCTTATTGACAAGTTTTAGGTTTGCACAAAGATTCTTTCTGCCACCCATGTTTATCACTCCTCCTGTTGGGCCCCTTCTAAGAATTCTTATAATAAGTTGGCCAGACTCCTTAGGGATTTTCTTTGGGCCAAGGGGAAGAATTCACATGGTTTTCATCGAGTTGCTTGGGATATTTTTTGCACGCCTATTGATAAGGGTGGGATGGGAATCATTGACATTTACAGGTAAAGCATTTCTCTATGTGCTAAGTGGGTGGTTAAAGCTATTGAAGGCCCTGAAGCTTGGAAGGTTTTGATTCATCATTGTATTTCTTCAGGGCTACCTTATGGGTGCAAAGCTTGGACTAATATTGGTCTCCATACTTTCATCATTACTTCTGCTCTAGTTAAGATTCAAAGTTCCTTTGTTGTTAAAAATATTTGGTAAGCTTGTGAGGTGGTGAAACCTCATCTTCGTTGGATTGGTGATGGTTTTCGTAATGGTCTTTCTTTCAATTCTTAGAATATCTGGTGGTCTCCTATTCTATCTAACTCTTCAATTCTTCTTGTTGATATTCCAATGATTAAATATTTAAGGTTGTTTCACAATGGCATCTGCTATATTAATGATTTAGTGCACTCTCGAGACTGGATTCCTTGGCTTGATCTCAAATGAAAATTTAATCTTCAAAATTCAGATTTTTCTTCTATTCTTAAGATTCAATAGCTCATACCTGATGTCATGCTTCATGAGCTCAACCTTCAACCCCCAAGTGCCTGGCGGAGGGATTGGAACTGGAATGCAGATACTCCTTTCAAGAACTAATCTTCTTCCTTGCTTTATCAACTTCTTAATCATGTTTCCCCTAGTGTTGATAAACTTAATGAGATATGGCAGACTCACTCTACCTCCTATACTTGGATTGCTTGTCTGAACCATATTTGGCAGTCTAACCTTGAACCCAAGATTACCTTTTTTCTCTGGTCTCTTATTTATCAAGGGCTTCCTATGGGAGAGATACTTAGTAGGCTTGGTCTTCCTAATCTAAAGTGTCCAGGTTGTGATCATTTTGAGACTTTCAAACATTTATTTTGGTTTTGCCCTTGTGCTCAATCGACTTGGTCATGGATTCACTCATTGTTCAAGATCTTTCATCATGAATTTTTCAGATTGCAGATGATATTTTTTAGAGATAACAATTGTTGGCCTGCCTATATTGTTGCTCTGTGGAATTTATTTCGTGTTATTATTTTGTTCCAACTTTGGAAATCTAGGAATGTTGTTGTCTATTATGGAGATTCAATTTCTAGTCAGTTTTCCTTGCATGAAAAGATTATGATATTTTATGTTGTTACTGTTCAACTCCATTTGTAGGCTTCCAAGTTGACTCATGAGTTGGTACATTTGATAAATCTTATCAGATACTGACGTGCAACTTCCTTTACTATCAACATGGCTTCGCCTAATCTCCCTCCACCTTAAGGTCCTGTTGAGTGGTATTTTCACACACTTGTGAAATTACACTCTTCCTTAGGATTTGGGTTCCAAATCCCCTCTTGCAAAGAAGTTAAACAACCAACTTCTCCAAGGTCTCCGTTGTATTAGCATTTGCAACTGAGTATTAGTAATCTCAAATAAAGATATTCAATTAAAATGCTTGGAACACCTTAGTGATTGCAAGTAACTGTAAACAAGGGGGAATGTTGGTTTATTTCACCATGAAACTTTAGTGATTGTTCATTATTTTACTTTTTTTAGATTTTGTAATTTTTATGTATTTATTTTAACTAAGTTGAACCTTCTGGAAAAATAAAATAAAATGAAAAGAAATGCAGAAAATTAAAAATTGAACACGTTTAGTCTGATGCTATCCTATTTCGACAAAATCGAATATGTGAGAGTTTCGTACATGCAACCTAGCCTATTTGACCTGCAAAACAAACACAATCAAAGTAAACTAGGTGCTAGCTCCTAGGGTTTAAAATAATTTTCAGATTGCAGACATTCACATGAAATAACCCAAAACAATGGCATGAATTTCATTTATAAATCTGAAATCTGAAAGGAGAAAAATAGAACAGCTTAAAATGAAGCATGCAGAAAATTTCTCATCCTTTCTTGCCCATAAAATGCAAATTTTTGAACAATTCCGCATTAAAAATATGTCCTGTTACAATAGCAGAATCTCTGGTTTTTCTCAAAACCAACAAAAGTGGAAGAAAAGCACTCCACAGCAGGCTCAGAACGGCTTATCACCATCAACTCTGCAACCCCGCTCGCAGCGGTTTTCGACCCCCGTGCCTGTCTTTGCTTGTGCCTTTAAACTTTCTGCTACGGCTCTCTGCTTCGCCTTGTGATGCTTCATTTCATCTTCTCGATCGATTCGTTTCGTCTTCCAGATTGCTTCGTTTCACCTTCCCCGCTTTTCCACTGCTTTTGACTTCATGCTCGAGATCTACTCTGTGAACTGTAACGCCTCTGCAGCCCTTACACATGTACGCCACGTGTTTCGCACTTTTTTGCATGTTCTGTAATGGCCCCATGTAAATCGCGACAAAAATAGCATGCAGCTTTGCTCCTTTACTTTCATCGCGAAAACGCGACATGTCGCGATATCGCGACATTTTCCTGCCAACAGCCTTGTCCGCCTTTATGCATAGCGAAAATGAGACATGTCACGATATCGCGACGTTTTTCTGTCAACAGCTTTGTTTCTCATTATGCATCGCGAAAATGATACATGTCGCGATATCGCGACATTTTTCTGCTTCGGGCCGCGTGGATGCAACCTATCGCAAAATCGCGACGCTTTTCTCTTTCGGGTTGTCTCGCTACTTTTTATCGTGAAATCGCGACGCTTTTCTCTCTCGGGTTGTATCGCTGCTTTCTATCATGAAATCGTGACGCTTTTCTCTTTTGGGCTGTGCAGATGCAATCTGTCGCGAAATCATGACGTTTTTCTATTTCGTTGTATCCTCTTTCTATCATGAAATCGTCATCCTTTTCTCTTTCCTCATGCAACTCGGGAAATCGTAACTTTTTCTTTCTTCGTCTTGCTGCATTTGGCCACGAAACGTGACATGTCACGAAATCGTGACATATTTTCCTTCCGTACCACTTCGCTGCTTGGAGCCGTGAAACGCGACTGTCGCGAAATCGCGACGTTTTTTCGCTTCGTGCCCTTTGTCGCTTCCTGTCGCGAAATCGCGACGCTTTTAGTGCCTTGCCCTGTTTGACTAGTTTGACCACGATTTTGTGACATGTCACGATTTCGTGACAATTTTCCATTCTATCTTTCTCTCTCCTCTTTGGACCGCGATTTCACAACACGTCGCGAAATCGCGACAATTTTCGATCAATGCCTCTTCCTACTTGCCGGCCACGAAAGCTTGACATGTCGCGATATCGCGACATTTTTTCATTTCAGGCCGCGACGGAGCAACATGTCGCGATATCGCGACACTTTTTTATTTTCGGCCGCGACGGAGCGACATGTCGTGATATCGCGACAACTTTTTCATTTTCGGCCGCGACGGAGCAACATGTCGCGATATCGCGACACTTTTTCATTTTTGTGCAATTTTCCATTTTTCTTGATTTTTTAGCATCTGGGTCACTGAGATCTTCTTTGAAAGCATGCAAAAAAGGTGGGTCCCCAACTTTGGGGTGTGTTGTGGATCAGCCACAACAAATGGCGACTCTGCTGTCAAATGCTCCTGAGCATTTTGGTGAGAACCCAACCTGAAAGTATACAAACTCAAAAGCATGTGTTAGCACATAAGAAATATAAACCAATGCCCAAAGATCAGAAATATATGAATCATCAGAATCATCAAGTATTAGCTCGGTGTGTGCAATGTATTTCATTCCCTATCATTTGAAATTGATCAACATTCCATTGTCAGTTTTACATGAATGCATATGTGAGATTGTGAATGATTTGTGCATTTGATAACTATGCTTAGAGATTTTTCTCTTGTAAAGGCCTAAACTTCCTAGTATCATGTACAAACATTCAAGATTACCAAACCCTCTTAGGACCCACTAATGAATTGCTTATTATATCCCAAAGTTGGTTATGAGTCCCTACTATCTTGAACCCATGTGCAAGTGAACGTGAAATCAGAACTTTGGGGAATCAGACTCCCAACCTAACCGAGATGGGAGTTTAACCCTATCCTTACTATTCTGATTTAGAATTCATTACCTCACTTTGAGCAAAATAATTTAACCAATTATGGAAGAAATGGTCATGCTAGTCTAACCCTTTGAACAATCGGTGGTCTTGTTTTTTAGACAAGACATGTTGCCATGCATGGGCATACCTAACCCCATAATCCAAGACTTACCTTCATTACTTTGGACCTTGGGGATGACTACCCATCCTTTGCAGAGGACAAGTAGTACGATCCTTCCAATCCAATATAAAGATGAGATGGGAAAAATTAATTTTTTTACTTCTTGGACCTTGGGGATGACTACCCATCCTTGTTAGGGACATGTAGTACGATCCTTCCAATCCAAGCTTTGGATAAAAATGGAAAATATTAATTTTTTATTGCTTAGACCTTGGGGATGACTACCCATCCTTTGTAGAGGACAAGTAGTACGATCCTTCCAATCCAAGATTTATCATGAAAAGAGACGTAGGAGCTTTGGGGAATCAGATTCTCAACCTAAGCGAGATGAGAATTTATGCCCTATCCTTACTACTCCATGTAGGTCAAATCAAAGCTTTGGGGAGTTGGATCCTCAACCTAAGTTCGATGAGGATTTAGCCCTATCCTTACTACTATGATTTTAGGCTTTAAGCTTTATGGAAGTGGTCAAAACCACTGTTTTAAGGATCATGTTGCATAATAGGATAGACATGAAATACTTCCTTCGCCCAACCTTTTCTTCCAAGCAAGGTTTTGATCATTTTGCTCAAGATCCTTTTTAATGTGTATAAAATGTGCTTGGTTCTAGATATCTCAAGACTCAGTTCCCAACCTTAGGATTTTCTTCTTATTTATGTGATAGCATAACCCTAAGAGGATTTGACACACTTTAATGATTTGTATTTGAAATGCATATGCAACTAAGATGGCATGCATGTGCAAAGTGAGATGTAATATGAATGCATTGTCTTTTGAATTGCAGATGAAATATAAAACTGACTACTTCATGCATCACAAGTTTCAAACGATACTATTAAACTGTTTGTATTTCTTGCGGAGCTTTCTACCACATAATTCCAATGTTCCATATTTCCCCGATCTAGAACATAAGTTAGCATCTCAAGGCAACTTTTTCATCATTTTTTTTTATAGACAAACAAAACATGTCAAATAAACACACAACTTTAAATCCAAATCCAAATAGCAATCCCAAAATGAAACTTGAAAACACAAACCCAAACCAAAACTAAAATTTATATACAATATAGTACAAGATGATGCCAAGCTTGGACTATTACTTTCCTGGATCCCAAACATGATTAGAACATTTCAAAAGACATATGTCATAATACACATGCCAAATGTTGTAGGAATCCAACAACAATAAGATCAAACCAAGCAATGCAACAAATTTCAACTTGCCATGCTCACCATACCAATTTGATTTAGTTCTATTAGCAACATCATAGGTGAGATTCAAATCAAATTGATTAGACAATGGTTGATATTCAATTTTATCTTGTCTATTCTTTAAAGTGCAAGTTTCATCATTCCATTCATGATTTAGAAGTAGGCTTTCCTTTTCAAATGTGAGATATTGCAAACAAGAGCCTATTTCTAAAAGTCTTGAATTCAAATTATTTTTCGAGATTTTAAAACAATCAAAATCAATCAAAGCTTGGCAAACATCACCAAGATTTGACATTTCATCATCAATGACATTAGCATCCAAAGGGACATCATGTAACCCATCACTTAAAATTTTTGTGGCTACTACCAAAGGTAAATATTTCACCTTGTCACCCATACTCAACCCATCATGATTAGAATTTATCACAACTTGATGAGTGTTAGTAGCTTTTTCTTTTTCTTCATTGTCTTCTTCATCATCCAACACCTGTTCAAAAACACCAAAGTTAGGCACCCAATCAAACATGCGTCCATCTTTTTCAAAACAAGAGCCTAATTTTTCAAGATATGTGTCACGTGACACCTTTCCATGATCAATGGCTTGAGTTGCCTCAAAATCCATATTTTCATTAGGATCATCAATAGTATCAAACCCACACCACTTAGGCTTTGTAATTTCATCATTTTGAGATGGCATAGACATTGTAGAAACAATAGGTGGATCAAGATTTTTGATTTCTTGCCCCCCAAGGGGAACAAAAACAATTGATTCTCCTTCTTCATCCATGGTAGTAGAATCATTATCCTTCCCCAACCTTTGATGAGATTCCAACCCTTCTTCCAAAACATTCTCAGATTGTACAGGACTTGTAATATCCTCATGTGAAAGGGCAATTGTATTATCCTGCATATCAATAGGCACACAAATTTCATTAGCAGTTTTGGAGTGAGCATACTCTTCCCAAGAATCATAATGATCATCTTTCAAAATCAAATTGTGATGCTCAACTATTTCTTCTTCATCTTTTAATTCATCAACATGTTTCTCATCAAATTTATCTTCACCTTCCTTAGATGGTTCAATTACTTCCAAAATTGGGTTATTGCTTGTATTCAAATTGATAAGGCTATCATAATCCACATGTGTAACCCATGATTCACGTTTAACATGATTTGGAAGGTGTGAATTTTCTAGGCCATTATTTTCAACAATGTCATCCAATGTGTCATCCAAACCAGATTCATCCTCATAGAATTCATCTTTTGGTGAGTCAAGGGTTTCCAATTTGTCACATGTTTCAATACTAGTTGGATCTAGTACTCCTCCCTTGCCTAAAATCATATTCTTATGAAAATCATTAAAATTGATTTTAGAAACATCCTTTGAATCAAGATGAGTATTTTGAAGTTGATTCATACTTAAGAAAGATGGTTGATCTTGCATAGTAGGTTGAGGATTTTGAAATTGATTGAAGCTTGGGAATGATTGTTGATTCTGAAATTGATTTACACTTGAACTTGGTTGAGGTGGATAAATCATTGGATGGGTAAAGGAGGTATTAAATGATTGAAGATTATACGATCCAAAACCCACACCATAATTTTGACAACTCAATTGTTGCTCAATTGCCATTGCTTGAGTATAGGCTTGTGACAAAGATGTGATTTGAGGCATCCCTCGCAAATATGTGGAAGTGAGTGGGTCAAGAGCATTTACATATATTTGGAGAGCCATTTCTTCTTGAAGAGCATAAAATGTCACTAATTGAGCATATAATCCAAAGAACCTTTCAGAAAATGACTTCACATTTTCACTTGGTCCTTTTTTAATAGTGAAAAACTGCTCATACATGCGGATTGGGTCAACTTGCTTTTTGTTGAATTGATTAAGAAATGTTGCCTCTAGCTGAGCCCAAGAAGTGATAGACCCTAAGGGCAGACTTGTAAACCAATCAAATGCCACTTTGTCCAAGGTGTAAGGGAACATTTTACAAACAACATCATCATGCCAAATTGTTAAGTGATTCACAACAAATTTGAATGCTTGAATGTGTTCTCCTACAATATTTGTCCCGTTAGACAAAAATCGAGGAAGACATCTCTCAAAACCAACGGGAAAATAATGTTGAACTCCTGGTATGTTCAATGGGCTACCTGTCATCCACGGTGAAAACATAGCCATTAGTGAATCTTAAAGAATATAACTTTAATACCCAAAAATTTATTTTTTTTTTTTTAAATCAAATCAAATCACATTATTCCTGTATGAACAATCAAAGCGTTAGACCAGTGCATAGCAATTCATGTCCTCCTTTTAACAGTACAAAGTTGTATTGTTAAAAGAGGGCTAAAGATAATAATCAATAGGGCATGAAATATTCAAAATTTAAATCCCTATAGCATTTAAATCAATCTGAAATAAACCGGTTCGGGCCCTCCTTCTAGCGCCAAAATGTTGAGTGGTATTTTCACACACTTGTGAAATTACACTCTTCCTTAGGATTTGGGTTCCAAATCCCCTCTTGCAAAGAAGTTAAACAACCAACTTCTCCAAGGTCTCCGTTGTATTAGCATTTGCAACTGAGTATTAGTAATCTCAAATAAAGATATTCAATTAAAATGCTTGGAACACCTTAGTGATTGCAAGTAACTGTAAACAAGGGGCAATGTTGGTTTATTTCACCATGAAACTTTAGTGATTGTTCATTATTTTACTTTTTTTTAGATTTTGTAATTTTTATGTATTTATTTTAACTAAGTTGAACCTTCTGGAAAAATAAAATAAAATGAAAAGAAATGCAAAAAATTAAAAATTGAACACGTTCAGTCTGATGCTATCCTATTCCGACAAAACCGAATATGTGAGAGTTTCGTACATGCAACCTAGCCTATTTGACCTGCAAAACAAACACAATCAAAGTAAACTAGGTGCTAGCTCCTAGGGTTTAAAATAATTTTCAGATTGCGAGACATTCACATGAAATAACCCAAAACAATGGCATGAATTTCATTTATAAATCTGAAATCGAAAAGAGAAAAATAGAACTAGTTAAAATGAAGCATGCAAAAAATTTCTCATCCTTTCTTGCCCATAAAATGCAAATTTTTGAACAATTATGCATTAAAAATATGTCCTGTTACAATAGCAGAATCTCTGGTTTTTCTCAAAACCAGCAAAAGTGGAAGAAAAGCACTCCACAGCAGGCTCAGAACGGCTTATCACCATCAACTCTGCAACCCCGCTCGCAGCGGTTTCTGACCCCTATGCCTATCTTCGCTTGTGCCTTTAAACTTTCTGCTACGGCTCTCTGCTTCACCTTGTGACGCTTCGTTTCATCTTCTCGATCGATTCGTTTCGTCTTCCAGATTGCTTCGTTTCACCTTCCCCGCTTTTCCACTGCTTTTGACTTCATGCTCGAGATCTACTCTGTGAACTGTAACGCCTCTACAGCCCTTACACATGTACGCCATGTGTTCCGCACTTTTCTGCATGTTCTGTAACGGCCCCATGTAAATCGCGACAAAAATAGCATGCAGCTTTGCTCCTTTACTTTCACCGCAAAACGCGACATGTCGCGATATCGTGACATTTTCCTGCCAACAGCCTTGTCCGCCTTTATGCGCAGCGAAAATGAGACATGTCGCGATATCGCGACGTTTTTTTGTCAGCAGCTTTGTTTCTCATTATGCATCGCGAAAATGATACATGTCGCGATATCGCGACATTTTTTCGCTTCGGGCCGCATGGATGCAACTCTGTCGCGAAATCGCGACGCTTTTCTCTTTCGGGCTGTCTCGCTGCTTTATGTCGCGAAATCGCGACGCTTTTCTCTCTCGATCGTATCGTCGCTTTCATCATGAAATCGCGATGCTTTTCTCTTTCGGGCTATGCAGATGCAATCTATCACGAAATCGCGACGTTTTTCTATTTCGGGCTATCCGCCCCACCCGCTGCAATGCAATCATCACGAAATCATGACATTTTTCTTTCTGTCTTGCTGCATTTGGCCGCGAAAACGCGACATGTCGCGAAATCGCGACATATTTTCCTTCCGTACCACTTCGCTGCTTGGAGCCGCGAAAACGCGACCTGTCGCGAAATCGCGACGTTTTTTCGCTTCGTACCCCTTTGCTGCTTCCTGTCGCGAAATCGCGACGCTTTTAGTGCCTTGCCCTGTTTGACTAGTTTGACCGCGATTTTGTGACATGTCGCGATTTCGCGACAATTTTCCATTCTATCTTTCTCTCTCCTCTCTGGACCGCGATTTCACAACACGTCGCGAAATCGCGACAATTTTCGATCAATGCCTCTTCCTGCTTGCCTGGGCCGCGAAAGCTTGACATGTCGCGATATCGCGACGTTTTTTCATTTCAGGCCGCGACGGAGCAACATGTCGCGATATCGCGACACTTTTTTATTTTCGGCCGCGACGGAGCGACATGTCGCGATATCGCGACAACTTTTTCATTTTCGGCCGCGACGGAGCAACATGTCGCGATATCGCGACAACTTTTTTATTTTCGGCCGCGACGGAGCAACATGTCGCGATATCACGACACTTTTTCATTTTTGTGCAATTTTCCCTTTTTCTTGATTTTTTAGCATCTGGGTCACTGAGATCTTCTTTGAAAGCATGCAAAAAAGGTGGGTCCCCAACTTTGGGGTGTGTTGTGGATCAGCCACAACAGGTCCCTCTATTTCTTTGAGGCCTCGACGTAGCAGGTTGAGGGGGTGACATTATCCAGCTTCAAACCGTTTTATCAATGCCCACAGTAGGGCTCGATCTCCTCTTGGAGTGGCTCCCTTTGTTTAGTTATTCTATTTATTCGCCCTTTTAAAGGCTGGTTTGTTTTTGGCCTCGAGTCTTGTCTTTACGATGTTGATTGTTTAGGTGACCTTACGATCTGCGCTGTAATTTTTCCAGCTCCCTTTTTATTATAACCTCTCTTATTTTTATTTTTTATTAAATATAATTATTGGATAAAAAAATATTAATTTAATGAAATGCCTAAACCACTTTTAAGGTAACAATATAGATTAGAAAAAGCTAGGAAGAATATATACATGTACTAATTAAACCTAAATAGGCCAGAGGGAAATATATATTACTATAACGACGAGGCAAAAGGAAACAAAAACACGTTTTATTTTGAGGGACCAAAGCAAACAAAAATATAAATAAATTTATAATTTAAAATTTAAATAAAAATATTTATATTTGTCAATTATTTTTCTTTTCAATGATGTAATTTATATCAAGGTTCACATTTAAATAGTATTAAATAGTTTAATGTTACTAGGTTAATGTAAAGAGAAAAGATCAACTCTTTTAAACAATTATTAAAAAAAAAAACACTATTTATATATAATAATGATATAAAACACGTTATTATATCCTAAACTTTGAAATAAATCATAACCATGATATGACATAGAGGTCGATGTTTTTTTTCCTTGGTAAAAAGTCATAATTTTATATTAAATAAATATAAAACTACATTCTTTATATGTCTTTTTGGCATTTCTTCAAAATTTTAATTATGATTTAAAATTCAGTTCATTTATACATCATACCTAGTTATATACTAGTGCTTGGGGTGCAGCGCAATGGTTTGGGTTTGGCTCTTCTTCAGGAGGTTTAAGGTTCAAACTGTGGCGTGGGTGAGTGTGTGAGGGGGTGGGTGTGTGGAGTTGTTGTAACAGGTTGGGGGATTCCTGGTCAAAACCCCCCGTATCTTAATATTACCAAAAAAATAACTAGTTATTTCTACTATGTTAAGTTCTATCCTTAGATACCTTTCCAATTTATTAAATAGTTTGCTTTCAATCAATAACTTTTGATTTTTTTTTATAGTTGTTTTATGTGTTTTGCTTTAACTAGAGTGTATTAATCCTCTTAGATAGAGATTTGGACAAGCTGCAGTACTGGATCAATTTGAAGTGCCTTTTTTGAGAGTTCATTTGTTTTTCTATTCAATTCTCTATAAATATGTCAAAAAGTAAAAGCTTCACTTCGTCAAAACCCCCAATATCTTAATATTACCAAATAAATAACTAGTTATTTCAACTATGTTAAGTTCTATCCTTAGATACCTTTCCAATTTATTAAATAGTTTGCTCTTAATCAATAACTTTTTTTTTTTTTTAATAGTTGTTTTATGTGTTTTGCTTTAACTAGAATGTATTAATCCTCCTAAATAGAGATTTGGACAAGCTGCAGTACTGGATCAATTTGAAGTGCCTTTTTTGAGAGTTCATTTGTTTTTCTATTCAATTCTCTATAAATATGTCAAAAAGTAAAAGCTTCACTTCGATTCACAACTTCTTATATTTGAGAGAAGTGAGTTTTAGGATCATGTTTCCATCTTAGAAACAAAACATCCTAAATTTGAGTTTTTTATATTCCTTTTGATTCTACCAACTAAACTAGCAATTTGAGGACTATAAGATTAATATAATCATTAAAACCTTCTCCAATCCAACTTTGAATTTAAAATAATGAGTCAAAATATATAGTAATCCTTCTTCTTCACAAACTCAAGACCTTCTCTAGCCCCAACCTTCTCCCTTGATTTATCTTTTTTTTTTGGTTACATAGGAAAGTTGGTCACAACCACACTATTTTTTAGTAAGTGACAAGAGTAGGATTCAAACCGGCTGCTTCCACCAAACCTATTCCTCTTTGTTATTGTTGACCGGGGACCATCGGTAGATGGAGATTTATACCGTCATCATCAGTCTCTTCAGTCTAATGCGCATTAAGAGAATTCAGATCAAATTACTACCTTTACAAACAGGCTGCCCCAACCTATAATTTATCTGTTGCTGAAACCTTAATATGATTGTTTTTTTTTTTTTTCATAGGGATAATAACACCACTTTGTCAGATGTATATGACTTCAATTTTGTCTAGGGTAATAACAAAGTGAATGAAACTAAACCGTCCAAAGAATCATCTGCAAGTACTTGTTCACTTTTGTGGAATGGGTCCGTTAAAGTGGGCTCCGTTTTGCACGAAAATTTAGCTTCATTTGGAGTCCTAAAGTCATAGGATGCCCACCGGAATTCAAAACTCCAATCGGACAAGACGAGGGGCAATTCATAAAAAAAATAAAAAAACAAAGCAGCACGGACGGATGCCGTTTTAGCCCACCCACCTGGATTTTGCAGCAGATTTGATGGAAATGTCGATTAGACCATCTTCCTCTGCCACTACTACCATTACCTCAAATTACATATGTTTATTAAATTAAACAGGTGAAAATCCACTTCCTATGCAAGTTGAACAACAACAACACTGCCGCTCTTACCCCCTGACGTTTCCTTCTTATTCAAGCCATTTCCATTTCACATGTGAAAAATTGTACACAGCGCCGCCTCCAGTCGCGTCTGCTTCCCCGTTTGGGAACAGGCAAACTCGGCTTATCAAGAACAACAGCATGGTTTCCATCTAAATAAACCAAAGAATAATCTAAATTCTGATGTGAAGGCGTGATTGGAAAGCTATAAATAGATATCCATCATCCACCTGCCCACTTCTTAGACGCCGTCATACTAAAGCAGAGCTCCGTATTCCGATGCAAGTGTAAAGCATGGTTGAACATATCGTCTCGTACGCGACTGTGACAGTGGCAGGCTGGCAGAGACGGTGCCTGTCAGGCTCAAGCCAAAAATATGACGACGCATTTTCAACTCGGATTTGCACGATCTGGATCTATCACGTCTCTTCGTCTTGTCGATCGTCTTTACTTTATCGACAAAAATGCTTAAAATATTGCATCTTTGTTTGATCTAACGTCACGTTATTCCGCATTCGCGTGTTGCGGACGTTGCCACGGACAAGTCAGCTCAAAACCTTGTATTCCGCAGTACTGTCATGATGATAATGATAAAGGATTGAAATTGAAATATATGCTGAGCCTTTCTAAATCACCAGAATCCTTTTACAAGATTGCAATATTTTAATCGGATTCCAATACGAACAAATCACTTCCGAGAAGATAAAAAAGTGAGTGGGACGGCATACGTCTTTTACCGTCCACCCTAACGGCTTGGACTTAGAACCGAAAATCTATTATTAACTCATCATTTTCGTCATTGTTTGGAAAAGGATGGATCCGCCTACCGGACTGATAGGGATTAAGATTCTTTGTAATTTTTTTTTTTTTCGATTCAATCTTGGTGTGCTAGACCTTCGGGTCATTCATCAGCAAGTAATGCACGGCACATGAAAAGGAAAGGCCCGACTACTTCTTGGCAAAATGGTTAATTTTAAGCATTTTCAATTTCCAAAGCTTGTTTACTGGTAATATCTGCTATTTTGCATGCTGCCGGTTTCGAACCAAACTGTTCTTCTGCTGTGGCACCGGAAAAAGTTTACTTCCCTTCTATTTTGCTTATGTTGCCTGTAAGAATTTCACTTAAAGAATTGTCTAAAAGATAAATACTCAACGCAACATCAAATGTGTGAGATTAAAAAAAAAACAAAAAAAAAAGAAGTGAAAGATTTCAGACCACTTAGTTATTGTATTAATAGTTGGTAAATATAAATTAAGTATGAATCTTGAGCTATTAGTGGTTTTTATTTAACTTAAGAATGAGAGGAATAGATTTGTTGGGAACAGCTCCTATGATTTGAACTGCCTTGATTTGAACTGCCCTGACCAGTTACTAAAAATAATGACTATAACCAACTATGTTATGTAATCCAAGTATATATATATATATATAAATTAATTAATTTCAAGAGAAGATTTAAGTTTGAATTTACTAAACTATATTAATATTTATATATTGATAATATTAATGTAATTGAGGAGATTTATGTTTGATTTTTTTTTATGAGGAACCTTTTATATACAACATATCCGCAACATGTGAGGGGAGAGATTTGAACGAAGGCTTCTCGATAACCGGAGAGTTTTAACAACCCACTTGCTCTCCAACTCCTCTACCTTCTCGATAACTGGAGAGTTTTAACTACCCACTTGCTCTCCAACTCCTCTACATGAGCGGATTATTAAATATTAATGTGATGATGAAGTCTAATGACATATTCCATTATTGAAAATTCTTTCCACTATTTAAATAATTAATTTGTTATAATACCATTATATAAACATATGATAATATAATAAAAATGATTAGCATCAATTTTATTTTTATTTTTATTTTTATTTTTAAATGATTGAAACAAATATTAAATTTATCGTTAAACTACTTAACTCGCTATCAATTAATCTAAACCATAAACAATTTTGCAAGGATTATAGTGTATATATAATTTTAGTTTATAAAAAATATAATAGTAATAATTCATTTGGTGATAATTTGTATAAAGAACAATGAATGGGTTGCTTTGTTTTTTTTAATGATTCGGGGCCAATCTCTTGCTATTATTAGTATTCTTCGTATGGCTGACGTGTTAAAGTGATCTAAATACCATAAAGTAATATATTTGTGTTTAGATACGTAAAATAGTTATCAATGAGATAGTTTAGTTTGTTATAAATTGTTTAAATTTAATTTTTAAACAAATTTTATTAAATTTTGTTTTTAACATAACCTAAATTAAATCCAGAAATCAAGAGTAAAAGACAAATGAAAGTAAGATTCAATTCCAACTAGATTCCACAAAATTGACTCGTAGGGTCCTCACGACACTTTTTTTACATGGGGATTGACAATATGATAATTTAATGGAAGACCCATAAAATAGTTATCAATGAGATTTGTTATATTGTTTAAATTTATTTTTTTGATACATAGAGACAACTATTATTTTTAGTAACTGTCGGCGTAGGGTTTAAATTACGGGGTTGCTTCTAATAAACATATCCATCTTGTTAAAGTGTGAGATGAGGACCCTCAGTTACATAAAGTAGGTCTGATACACGCTCAAAGATTTATATTTGATTTTTTAAAATTTTTATTAATTTTATTTTTACAGTTTATAATAACATAACCTAAATTAAATAAAAAATTTAGGGTAAAAAACAAATAAAACTAAAATCTATTTCCAACTAGATTCTACAAAATTGACTAGTAGGATCCTCACAACACTTTTTTATACATGAGAATTGACAATATGATAATTTAATGGAAGACCCATAACTTCACATGAGGAAGTTTTGGGGAATCAGCAACTTTAATACCGCTTCTCGAATTACACTAATGGTCCGATGTTCAATGGAAATCTAGCAGATCAATAATGTAGGTGGACGTTTTTTTGAGGAGAACGTTTATAAATTACATTAATAATTATTTTTGGGGTTTTGAATACAATTTATTTAAGAAACAACCACCATCTAGTCAATAGGACAACTGTCTGTCGGCAATTTAGGTGAATGTTGACAATGTAGTAAGTGGGTTTGATTTTTTTTTAAAAGGTTTAAAGTTTAAACTACGATTTATTTATAAAAGGATAGATTAATAGTGATGATAAAAATTTATTGTTTGTCAATTAATTACTTCCCTTTTTATTAACTATGTCTAACTCAACAAACTAATAATATTAGATTTTTTTTAAAAATAATTTAAATGGATGTTTCTAAAAATGGAAATAAGCTTTTGAATGTTTAAGGTTACAATCAGCAAAATTATTTATTTCTACGTCAGTTATTACGCACGACACAACGTCTAATGAAATATTATTTTATTTTTATTGTTATTATTTTAATATGGATATTTGTTTTGTGTTTTAAATAAAATAATTTTAAAATTATTAATTATAGAAGCATTAATAAAATATTTAATCATTAATTTTTTAAATTATTATTATTATATATATTTTTAATATATCTTACATTTATATATAATAGATATATATTTTAGGGGTTTTATAATTAATTACCTTTTTATTAATATAAATATTATCAATCGATATGGATCATGTTGATATTGGGTTGAAGTTGGATTTTAACTTCTCTCAATATATTGTTCATGAATTTACAATCTACCCCTTTAAGAACAAGAATTAGAAAGTCTATTACAATCTACCCCTTTAAGAACAAGAATTAGAAAGTCTTTGGCATACTAAATAAGTATCCTAAAGACTTTCATAGCATAATACCCTTAAAGCAAGTCGAATCCTTCTTGTCTCTTTTACAAAGACATGTCTTAAGCCATTAGATGATAGGGACCAAACTATCATCATTTTATTCAAATCCTTAGAAAATTATTAACACTATGAACAAAAATTTACAAACATATTTTTATATAGACTTAAATATTAATATGTAATATTGATATATTTATTTTTAAAAGCATATGAAAAGATGAGCAAAATGAATGTCATGACCCATCCTTGGTAGAATTTTCATTCTGATGGATTTATGTTTTGTTATGTTGCTATGTAGAAGAAATGATTGACAATTTCAGATTTTTTATGCAAAACACTTATTTCTTATGAAAATATGAGATGTTAATTTTATTGTGGGATGTAGGATAATTACATATGCTTGGTTTTGAGAAACATGCTTTTTATATGAGAATATGATGTTGCTAATGAAAAGTGCACTTTTGCAAGAACAGGTTCTTTCATGGTGGTAGAAAGAATTAATCACCAAGAAAATAATACCTTGGGAAAATGATGTGACGGGTTAATTGTCGAAAATTTTGAGAAGCAACATGAATGAGTGCCCCTTTTCATGGAGTTGCATGTCATAATTTGCATAAAGAAAGAAACATTAAGTTTTGTTGCACTTGTTTGTGATTGGTTATATTTGATGATGGGATTTTATTTCATATAAAAATGTTATATGGAATGAAATAGATGTTCAATTTCTTTATCGTTTCTTTATTGGAATTTTCTGAAAAAATAAGAAAAAAAGGAAATTTATGTTGAGAAGGTAACATCTTTGTAGTGAAAGGATGCATTTTCATTGTTACTATTATATCATTGCATTAATAGGGAGTAACTTGAAATTCGGTAATCCGTTGTATCTTGTTGTTTGAAAATAGTGATTTTTTAATTAACTTTAAAATGAAACCTTGGATCAAAGTTTTCCAATGTCTCGTAAGAAGATTGTGTTTTAAATATTTTTAACATCGTGTGGCTGGAATTTCGCTTTAATAATGGAGAAGAGTGGGAAGTTTAATGACTGTTGAGAGAGTAAGTGGAGACTCCTCGAAACTCACCGAAAAAAGGGAGTAATGGGAAACAATGTCGAATTTTGGCAAAAATATGAGCATAGGAAAAAAAAAAAAGGAGAAGAGAGAGACTGGTGGGAGAAAAGGAAGAGGGAGCACTGGTTGAGAATGGAAGATCTGGAAAAGAAAGGTAAAAAGGAATTACATCTTGGAAGACTGCAATGATAACCAGGTATAGCAGAAACCATGGTTGTATGTTGTAATACAATAGATTGTAGATCCGGTATGTTGGTTTGATTGAGTAGTCAATTTATCAAAAAAGGAAATTTAAATTAAAAATTTTATTACTTTATAGACAAGAGAATGGTTTACCCAGTTGGGTATTGGTATATGTATTAGATGATAGTAAGTAGAAGAAAATTAACAAGATTTTAAGTTTTCCATAGATGAATGTGATTGTTCTTTGGTTCATTTTTATGTGAGTGAACGTTATGGCTAAGCGTCACCGATAATTAGGTGATGTCATTTGAATAGGGCACCTAAGATAAGATTTTAGTTAAGGAGTCGATCTTTGTAGATGACTGATTCTACTATTCGAATGATAGTTTTAGATTATCTTTTGCAAAAAAATATTAAAGGAAATTAGTTGGGTCTGTGTGATATTGATTGTGATGATCTATAGTTAACTATAGATGATAACATTATTGTATGTGCATGTTGATTGTGCAATCGTTATCAAGGAAAGGGTTTATTTAATTCTCTTCATGCTAGTATAACATAGATGGTACTTTACCTAACTCCTTTACAGTTAAATCAATTATACCTATGAAAAGTTGGAGAATTTTGTTATGCTATCATATTTAGTAGATTGTGCATGTTTTTAATGAATGTACAATGGAAATGAATAATGTGCTTGATGTTGAGGACTAAGTAGATCTATATCAAATATAGTATATGTGATAGACCACATTGTATGATATAGTGATTTCCTTTTGTATGTGATATTGTAAGAAAAATGGAAAGCTCTTTATTGTGTGCTAAAAAGGAATGAAATAGCTGAGAATTTACATTTCTTTATTAGAGAATATGAAGAGTTATTTTAGTATGTCATGGCTTTGTTTTTGTATGGAAAAGAACTATAAGGAATGGTGGAATCCTTCTTTGAGTAAGAGGGTTTTGATTTTGCACCACCATGCGCAAATGAGTGCATGGGAACCATCTCTGATCCCCACCATGAGGTTGAATTTTCTTGGTGGTTCGGATGAATATTTTAGAGGAAATAGGTACCAAGGTAGACGTGTCAAAAATAAAAGAAGAACTGGATGACATCGATTGTTGGGTCTATGAAGATGAACGATTGGAGCTATTGATTCGCTCTATTAAAACTAACATCAATCTTGCAAAACTCTATCTGATGAGTTACTATATTATTTATGAAAATAAGAGAATGATTTATAGATGACATTCATGGTGAAGCTTTTGAAAGAACATCAAAGATATGGAATGAACTCGAATTCTGGGATATTTTATTATTTGAGGAATTGGAAGAATAATCTAGGTTGACTTGTCTACGGGCTTATTTTTATGATTTTGGTGTTCAAACATGGAAGCTATGTTATATGTTTTGTTGATATATATTTATCATGCTAATATCTTAAAATGATTCGACAATAATGGAAGGAATTTGTTTATGTTATCTCATGGCTATAATAATTGTAAGTGTATAAAGGTAAAAGCCATGCATTTACACTATTGCAAGCATATAACAATTTGACAAAGGAAATCAAGTAATCATTTACACAAATAAAATATATTCAAGAAATGGGGGTGATATTTTATTAAAAATGATGAAGCTCAATTACATTTTTCCCTTTTAGGGAGTCACTCAAACTGATACAATTGTTACAATAGTTGAAGCCCCTCAACGGGGAAATATGCACTTGAATTGTCTTCATTTTAACACCAATTTGCTTGAGGGCTTACTAGGATGCCTCCTTCTCAAATGTCAAGAGGAAAAGTCTTGAAAGATGCTTTATCTTTGAGAGATCTGTTATCTGCATGTAAGGAAACAACAAAGCACATTAGTAGCACATGAAGCCTCTCATGATGAGGTTGATTTTCAAGAAAGTGCATGAAATAGAGCAAATATGTAAATAATGCATGAACATATATAAAGATGCACAAGATTACCTAAAATATTGATAATAAAGCATGAAGCAAAGCTTGAAATATATAAAAGAACCTAAAGATGCATATAATCTTGTAAATTAAACATAAAAGGACCTAATATATGAACATGTAAAGGAAAGCATGAAGTGCACAAATGAAAGCAAATATACCTATGAAACTATGAATAAATCATGGAAATGCATGAAATGTGATTAATCTATGCTAAGTTAAGCTAAATGCATGCTAAGAAATATAAATCTATGGCTAAATCAAAGTATTTTGCATTTCAAACCCTAGCCGCTATAGCTCATAGCATCTGGATCTACTAGCCGATGTTGAATCCAGCAGCTAAGCCTATAGGCCTTTATTGAAAAAAATGACCATGGGAAAAGTGTTTTGCTCTTGAAATTAGGCTTGATGGATACTCAATTCCTCCATTGAATTGATGGTCAAGGGTCATTTGGGTGTCTAAACACATATTTGCGATTGAAATCTCTTGAATTCATGATGGATTGATGTGGAATGGCAAGCTTGCTCCTCAAGCTATTGGAAACTCCATTGACACAACAACAAGTGTCATTCTCCAATTTGACAACACTTCACTACTCCTCAAGGGTTGTAAAGTCAGTCTTCAAACCGGCAGAGCTTTGCTACAATGAATTTGAGATGATTATACCTCTTTGGGGGGTCTATAAATAGACTTCTCCAAATCCCAATCTTGGCTTCTCAAGGAAGCCAAGATCAAGAATTAGTTGGCCTGAGTAGTTGGGAGGAACCCTCTAGAAGCCAATTTAGGCATTTTAGGCCTAGACTACCTAAAATGAGTGGTTAGAACCACTACTTGGTCTTGAAAAGGTCCAAGGTCATTCATATGGTCTGCAAAGGTGCCCATATGAGTAGTCTCCTAAAAATGATGTGTTTTAGGTGTCTACAAATGCCCATTTTGGGATGCGTTGTGGAAAAATACGACGTTGAGCAAAAATAGACCACCTAAAACCATATTCTAGGTTTGTTGATGTTCATTGATATTGTCAATGCTAGATGCCCCAATCATAGAAAGGGCACACATCTTAGAATCATTTCTTCCAATGGAATGAAAGGCTTAGCTTGAGTAAAGCTTTGGACGTGATCTACATGAAATCAAAATAAATTATTTTGACCAACAATGATCGAAGAACAGATTACCAAAACTTTAGTTCATTATGTTTACTTTTTCCCAAATAGAAGGGTAAGCTTGTGATAGTTGTTAGCAATGATTTAAGATGAATGCAATTTACATGATTGAGTGTTCAATTATTGATTTTGATTATAAATGTTGATATTATGACTACCCCCTCAAGCGACGAGTCGATGAGGAAAGGATAAGTGATAAAAGTGATGAGTCGCTTGACCATGATGAATAATTTAGACGATTCAAGATTTTTGTATTTTGTTATATGGTAGGTCCTATTATAGTTGTGATTTCAACCATTAATAGTAATTGTACATCTCTATCCTATGGAGCAGTCCGATCGCAATGGCCTTCTTAGAGAATCAAGATGATAGCAATTCCAATTAAGCTTGTGTTGAATCACTATGTTTGATGATATGATGAAATTCATAGTAGAAATGAAATGAATACCTTGTTCTCGTGGGGTAGTCTAACCTCCATGGCCTTCTTCGGGATTGAAGTGAAAACATTTCAAGTCAACAATGAATAATTTGGTTCAAATAGCCTTATGGTAATTTACTCATCTTATCGGATTGCATGGAGCGCAAGTCACTACAACCACCAAGTGTGTAGAATAAATAACTAGGTATGAGGCATATTTGAAATTTGATTTATTTGATTTTTTTGTTATTTTTAAATTTTTTGAGAATTCTGGACCAGTAGATATTTATTATTGTCCATTTTGAAGCTCCTCATGGTGAAAAATTTAGAGCATTTATTGTTGGTTGCTAGCTGCTGTTGAAAGTTGTGACTGGTTTTTACAATTTTCTTAGTTGCTGTTGTTGTTAGTGGTCGGGGTTGCCCTGATTCATGCCCACTCTTGTCATCAGCAGTCGAGGGTAAAATGAAAAATATAAAAGAAAATTTAGGGTTTTTACTTTTCATTATTTCCAGCTGGTAGATAGAGAAAGTGAGAGCTTTGAGGAGAGGTAGAAGATATTTGACACAAAATGTTGTCGAATTTCATACCCACATTGATGGCGGAGCATCCAGAGGCATCGATGAGTGGTGGAGCCGGTGCTCCTAAGGTAGACTTGAAATCCTTCACTCGTGATTTTAGCCATAAAATGAACCTCATTAAATAATTGGCTAAATGAACCTCACTAAATTGTAGGCAATTAACCTCACCCTAGTTAGATTTAGCATTAGGCTAGCTTAGTGGGAGGGTTTAATTTGATTTTGGGATTTTTTGGGGTGGGAAATGACCTCACAAGGGGTCTTTCCCATAGCCATTGTTGGCATCAACGACTCCCAATTTACTAATTGAGGGTCGCTATCCCTGTTAGCAGCTAAGTTCAAATCCCAACGGTAAAAAAATTGACCATTGGTGCTAGCCATTGTCAATGTTAGCGATGGCCACGACGGTTGTTGTTGATGTGAGCGACTAAGGAACCTTAGCCAAATTTTTGAATTTTTTGATTTTTTTAGATTTTGAGGTTAATTATGCACTTGGTTTTTTTGCATATTAGACCTTGACTGCATGGGCATGAGAGCTCGATTCACTCCTTGGGCTATTTCCCGAGTTAGACCGCATTGATTGGGAGTGGTTTGGGGCCTTGGGCCTTGGTTATGTACTTTGACTACCTACGATCCGGTCGGACCAGGCTTACATTACAGCCCTAGCCCATCTATGGGATGCTAGGACTAATACCTTTCATATTTCAACTAGAGAGATGATGGTGACACCTAAGGATGTCTATCGGATCTATAAGATTTCCATAGATGGATGGACGATCACCTCTTTGGCTACTTCAGTGAAGACTGCCATCATTTAGAGGGTTTTTGGTGATTGAGCTACTGAGGCGATGGGTAACATTGAGCATGGAGGGGTACCAGTCACATATTGGTATAGGCAACATGTTTTCTCATGGTGCCAGGCCATTCTTATGCACATGATCTATAATGTGCTTCTACCAGATATGTCAGGTGAGAGGTTCCCTTGGAACCTCTTAGTGATGATACAGGACCTACTCAAGAGAATTATAGAGGAGCCGCTCATCATGGTGTGGGGGAGTGCACTCCTAACCCAACTCTATGATGAGCTATACCATATCACATGGTGAGGGTGAGTAGGTATGGGATGCAACCTACTACTATAGATCTAGGGGTGGGAGCATATCCAGATAGATAGACCTGGAGGATTACCCCTAGATATTACAAAAGTAGCAATGGTAGCTCAATTCTATGGTGATTTTTGGCCATGGGATTTAAATATCTACAAGAGTAAGTCTCACACTAGGGATATACAACACTATATGGACTCACTGATAGGACTCCAGGTGAGTCAGATTATATGGAGGCCCTACTTGGGTTATCTAGCCTAGGAGGAGGTAGAAAAGTACTTGGACCAGAAAAGGTGCAACTGATGGGTTATTAGGTGTAAGCTTAGGGTGAGGGAGTTCTTTCACTTCTCTCACATCACTAGGTAGTTTTGCTTTGGGCAGGATATCCCATAAGAGCCAGTCCTCTATCGTCGCTTGAAGGTGGAGACACAACTTGCATGGTCGCAGGTGATAGAGATGCCAAACGAGGATGATGCTATAGGAAACATAGGGGTAGTAGATGCTAGGACTACTATTGACTATGACACTTGGTGTACCACTAGGTTGTGGTAGGGTGGCAATCTTCTAGGTCAAGCTAGGGATGGGGAGATAGTTGAGGCTAAGGGAGGTAATGCTACTCAGGCTGCGCTTGATGACCCACATGGATGATGAGTGCATCCTAGGACTAAGGGTGAGTGGGATCAAGTTTCTACACAAGTAGAGGAGCCACAGGAGGAGGAGGAGGGTGAGGAGGAGGAGCTAGATGATGATATGCCCTAGTTGTGAGATTAGATACACAATTTTTAGGCACAACTATAAACAACATAGTGGAAGATCTAGAGTGGGATACATCTCTAGCTACAACTCGAAGTCAACTACAGGTAAGGCAAAGG
Source organism: Wollemia nobilis (assembly GCA_028583015.1). Lineage (NCBI taxonomy): Eukaryota > Viridiplantae > Streptophyta > Pinopsida > Araucariales > Araucariaceae > Wollemia > Wollemia nobilis. Next base: position 12,795,453 of record JAQPPZ010017052.1, read on the forward strand.
TAGTGGTGAGATTATGTAGAGGAGAAGACTGCTCTGTAGGCATAGGTAGATTCAGATTGGATTTCTATAGAGAAGATCACTTCAAAGAGGGATATTCTATAGGCTCATCTAGATGCTAGAACTACTGAGAGAGATACTCTTAGGATATAGCTAGGGGCTCCTACTATTATTTAGGTCACACCATCCACTCTAGCCACTCAGGAATAGGAATTTTTAGGTACACCTACTATAGGAGATGTAGCAGCATTGCAGGCACATGTGGCTAGGTTGCAGGGTCTACTCATCCAATAGATGCGAGGTACCAGTCTAATGGCACATACATTATATAGCTAGAGGGGCAGGTGGCCAAGCTAGGAGGTACTCTTCCTACACGGTATACTACAGGGGGATCACATGGGATTCAGAGCAAGTCTGGACATTCCTTAGTGCATCCTAGCCACAAATCAAGGGTGTGATCAGAGAGATTAGTGGGCATCATTCCCAGACAACCTCATAGAGAGGGAGTTGAGGGAGGAGGTGATTTTAGAGGTGCATACCCTGTATGATATGACATGATGTCTTTGTATCATTTTTGAGTGTAAGGTCTGAGGACCTACACTATTGTAGCCTATGGGCATTTTGTACCTCTTCTATGTACATTTTGACACACCCACACACACACACACACACACACACACACACATTTATATATGATACTCCTTTATTGCTCATTATGTGTATCATTTTATTGCTTTATGTTCTTGTTATGCATATGTATGCAATGCTTATATGATGTTTTGATTATACTATATGGATGTGATGTACTGATGACATGTACTAGCTAGGTGATAGATGTATGATTAGCTGCTATGATCTATATGTATAGATGCACTACTATGTATTCATATATGGATGCAATGATGATGTTAAATGCATGTTTAAATTGTTTCAATTGTTTATGCATTTAATCTATGTGATATGATATGATACATGATGTGTAATGTAATGCATTAATTATATGATGATGATCTAATGCAAATGAACTTGTATGCTTTAATCACTTAAAATATAAGGAATGAATCTAACATGTGTTTAACAAACTATTGGATGACACCACATAATGTATAAAAATCATGAATAAAAATGGTAACTCTTATCATAAGAATTAATCATTTTAGCATCCATATGTGAGATGATATGATTGTGATATGTATGGTTTTTCTTTATAAGCTTCTATAAATTAAAATATATACATAAAATAGTCAATGGCCGTCTAAATATCATTGTTGATATCCATCCGGTATCTAACCTATTTCATGGACACCCCTTAATAAACAAAACCTCATAAGGAAAATAGTGATTGATTGATGAGATGATTTGTTGCTATAGGGGATTTTTGAGGTTTTCCATGAGACTCAAACACCCTAGTTGATTAATCAAAATTTGTATAATGACTATACAGGACTCCTGAAAGATAAAAACTTTTGTTATGAAGATCAAGATATTCATTATCCCTGTGTATGCAAATGAATATATTAGATGAGACATAAGACTACCTCATTTCTAGATGGGATTCATTCAACCCATTTTTGTAATGAGGATCACCATATGCTCACCATGATCCTAATTTTGGATGCAATTGGACTAGACTACTAGGTAATGCAGGCCACCTAAAGCTAGCTCATTTGTAAATTGCTTAGAACTACCCCATTTCCAAGTGGGATTCATTCAACCCATTTTTGTAATGGGGATCACTCAATGGATTCGAATACTGACCATTCTAGGGATTCAAGCTCTTCACCCCTTCTTTTATTTTGATTTATTGGGATACTTGCTCATGCTTAGTGATGAAAATCATTATTTATTTTGTATTTTTTGTTTTCTTTTGGAGCAAGGGATTTTCTATTTTGTTATTTTGTATGAAAGCAAGGGATTTCTTGGGTAGGGGGGAGCTTGTCCTTTTTCCAATGATCAACATCCTAGACCATGTGCATCACAATATGAGCAAGTAAAAACCTTTCACTTAAGGTAACTAGGACCACTTTGTAGTGTTCATATTTCCTTGTTCAAACTAGGATTATTAATGTTTAAATTGTGATAGGATTTTGAAATATGCAAGGTACTATCAAAACTAGACCTCATCTTCGAAAGCAAAGATAGCTTTCTACAAAATCTAACAAGATCACTAGGTATGGTTGAATGACCGGAAAACCCTAGTATATTACTTATACCAACAAGAAGGGTTGTGTTGAAAAACACAATTACTCACAAGGGTGATGGATGATGATGATGAATAGATGCATGATTAGCATACAAACGTGGTTTCATTTGTAAGATTATAAACACAACCTATCCTAATAAAAATGTAGTGGATGAAAATACCTAATGCAATGCAATTAAATGAATACATATGCACAATGTAAATGTAATACTAAATGTAAATATTTTTTGTGTTTTTGATGTTTTGTAATGTTTTTGAATTTTATTGTTTTTTGCTTTGTTTGGATTTTTGGTGTTTTAAATTATTTTTAAAATTTTGAGTGCTTTTCAATTTTTTTTGGATTTTTGATTTTATGTATAAAATGCCTTTATATGGATAATGTTTAGAGTTTCAGGATAGTACCAGGTTCTATCTTCTCTGAAATGATAAATGGACCTAACCAATTGATCGTAAATTTATCTCATAGATGCGACGGTAAGTTTGAGTTATGTTGGTTCTTCTTTCAGCATAAGATCCCCAAATTTAAAGTCTCTCAGGTGGACTTTATTATTGTAAGCTCATTTTATCCGATCTTGGTAAACTCGGAGATGCTCAAGAGCATTCACATGACGTTCATCAAGAAGCATCAATTGATCTAGGTGATCTTGTCGTGCAATGTCGTCATCGATGAACTCTTTCAATGCGACATGCAATGTTGGAATTTTCAATTCCAAGGGCATGATGGCCTCAACACCATATACTAGTGAGAATGGTGTTGCCCCAATGGGAGTTTGTATACTATTTTTGTAAGCCCATAATGCAAGAGGTAGCTGAATGTGCCAATCTTTATGATTTTCTTGAATAGTTTTATTTAAGATTGCTACCACTATTTTGTTTGAGGTCTCTACTTTCCCATTTAATTACGGATAATATGGAGTTGCAAAACTATGTTGAATATTATACTTTGACGTTAAAGCCCTTACAATTTTATTTTTGAATGAAGTTCCATTATTCGATATTATTTTGGATGGTATCTGTAGACACCAAAACAGCACCAATCCGATTATGTGGCTACAAGCACTGACCGAATTGGCATACATAGCCCCTAGGGCAGCCCCCAGAGGTTAAACAGTGGTCCTAACCACTCCCAAAGTAGTTTTGGAAGGTCAGAGGTCAATTTGGCACCTTTCAAGCACTCTGCTCCCTATTCGTTCCACCCTGGGATGATTAGAATGCTATTCGCCCCACCCCGGGATGATTAGCAGCAATCGCTCCAGGGTGGGACGAATAGCAGGTTTGACGGGAAAAAGTCAAACCTTGACAAATGGCAGCCCAGATCCGCCACTCAACTCCACCTCCAAGGCATGGGAGTGCGAGTGAGCATTTCAGAGCTCAAAGAGGCAGTCATGGAGGCCTAAATCAAGGAGCCCTTAATCAGGGAGGAATCTTCTCTCCCCGACAAGGCATGATGGCCAAGTGGCGCCCCTGCATGCGCATTCAAAGGAGACCCTCAGGTCTATAAAATGGTGAGCCTTCTCACCCCAAAAAAATAGAGCAGGAGCATTTGGAGCAATGGAGTGCTGCCAAATTATACCCTCACCCCTCATTGTGCTTCCTACATCCTTGATCTCTCTTTTGGAAGGGAGGTTATCGGGTGAATACTAGGAGCGCAATCCGGACCCAAAACCCAAACAATCAGCCACAATCCCACACCAAATTTTTTGACACAACCCCCTAGGAGGTTTTGGACCCATCCCAAGTGGATTGGTGTCAAAACCAAGCCCCAAACGGTGGGCGTCCTGCCCCCGGGCGCCCTCGCACTGTTGCAGTCCTAATCGCCCCACCCCGGAGCGATTAGAAATCTACATTATATTTCTTTACTATTTATTTTGCATCATGTTGTATGTGATTTTTTTATGCTTTTGTTCAATTTTCACTACATTCTGACCTATTTTGACTATGTTTTTATCATTTTACGCGTTCACTAACCTACAGGGAGCACCTTCAGATACAGGGCAATCTGGGTAGAATCTGCCAAATCCGACCTTCTGGGTCATCTCAAAATGCCCCATTTTGCCTAACCCCAAGTTTGCAGGTATTTTGGAGGCCTCTAGATAGGACATTTGGGAGGTCACTTTCGCACATTTTGTGATAGTCGCTAATCGTCCCACCCCAGAGCGATTAGAAATCCATGCATGATTTCTCGACTATTATTTTTGCAATGTGTCCCTAATGATGTCTGGATGCTCCTGTTCAAGTTTCATCTCATTCTGACATGTTTTGATCTCTGTTTTATTATTTCATGTATTCACTAGCCGGAGGTCTTGGGGATTGCATGTTTCCTTCCATCCGCATATGCTATTAACCATTTGCTATTTCTCTGTACATAGGATCTCGACACCGGAGGGGCAGCAAGGAATGATGGATGCACTCACGCAAGTGGCGATGACGTTTGGCCCACCCATTTTGAATGTGGGCACGCGAAAGATCCCGAAGGGAAGCGTACCATCCGTTGGTGTAACAAAATTGTATCGAACGCTCCGAGCCCCTGAAATGGGGGGAACGTATTGTAACCAGATCACAAGAAACATTAATAAAAGAGGCTGCACTTTATTTTTGCTTTACATCTCATTTCATTGCGTTGTTTTCCCTTTTCATGCACTTGTTCTTCGCATTTTCGTAGGACTTAGCATTTCATTATACATCTGCTTTTGTTTGCATCGCACCCGGTACGCCGTGCTTCCGTAGACATGCTTTCAGTGGTGATCATGGTGGGACTCTATCCCCTACTATTGGGATCAAGTTTTTGATCAAAATTTTGTGTTTTTCTTGTAGGTGTGTTAATCCTTAGGGCGCTGGACTGCTGCTCGTGCCACCCTGTGATGAATACAGATTGGCATTCGTTCCACCCCGGGATGAATAGGCATTCATCTCACCCTATGATGAATACAGATCTGCTATTCATCCCACCCTAGGATGATTAGCTCTCTATACATTTTTTGAGTAGAAACTCAGAGGCATCTGGTTTGGGCAGAGAAGAGGTAGGTTTTCTGAACATCCTCTGTGTTTTTCTATTTTTGTCTCTGCAATTTTTCTATTTTCTTTGCTTGCATAGGGAATTTTGCTGCATGTTTTCTTTCTTTGCACAAGTAAAAGGAACCACACACACCACGTAATAATATTAACATCAAGGAGTTGGTCTTAAAACCCCAACACTTGATCAAGACCAACGGTGGATTTCATCACCACCTTGGCTTGGATTTTGCATACATAACCCTGATCGTGACTGTTGCTAGACGTAAATCCTGATGAAAGCTGACCAAGTGTAGTGGGGGTGATTCCCAATGCATGAGGATAAGTCTTCTATGGTAGGTGTCAAAAATAGAGTGATTCCCCTTCCGTACCGCCTATGTTCCACGTACTGTTCTGCTCTCGCGTACCAATAGTTTCCCTCACGTAAGGGCGGGTATATTGAGAGGTTCGGTATAATGGCCTGGCAGTGGTATATTGAAGGGGTGACCATTTTGGAGATATAAGAGCCCTCATCATGCATGAATAACAAAATTTTCTTTACACGGTTTGCACAACAAAAATCAAAACACACTGAACCAGATTTAGGACACACATTTAATCTGTAAACGAGATAATCATTTCTTTGTTTGTGTGGTCCCTTTTGTTTGGTGTAGCATAAAAAATCGTAAAGGAGATAAAAACATACATATCTTGTAGAGAACCACCACCATGGTGTACACCCGTAGCCAAGCCCAATCATGGGCAGAAGCTACGAAAAGTGTACAAGGAGGCACAAGTCACCTCCGTTATAGCCCCAAGGACTTGGTCATACCACCTTGGTGGCCTGACCCACAAAATAGTCCACATCATACCATTACGGAATAGGACTATAGAGGCACCCCTTCGAGGGGCACTCCCATTCAACATGGACCCTCTCAGGAGGAGTACAGACATGGGAAGACCCCCTTAGACACTCATTATGAGTGGCCACCATGCGATGAAGTGCTGGAATAGCATAGGGTTCATAAGGAGGGCCCACATGATTATATCATCCCTCCTCTACCCCTCATTACTATCAGAACTAATAGGCCAAATCCAGAGTGCAAGGCTCTTCAGATAGGGTGAGCCAACTCTGCCCACCCCTTTCACATGTATGAAAGGGAGCATGAGGAAAACCACTATATTCCTCAAGAGCAATACACAATGCGGGAGCAATGCGCCTCCGCACCTGCTAATTATCAGGATCACCTACTGAGGCCAGAGCCTCGGGTGAATGCTGCTAACCTCGACAGAGGGAAGTGACCTATAGAGATCTCGGATCACCATGACCGAGATAGATATGTAGGGGAGGCATCTAGGCCTCCTAGACCTAAGACGACAGAACAAATCGACTTGGCATTTGCCAAACATGCCGCCCGCCAAGCGCAAATCATGCAGCTTGAGCAAGATCAACAATAGTTAGAGCACCTGTATCATCTTAGCAAAGAGCGCATTCGATGTCAGACAGATGAGTTGCTCTAGAACACTATGCATGAGAGGATTCCAACCCCTCGCACGCATAAGACAGAACTTTATGAGAGGCACAACCCCTTGGTGCGAGATAGGTCTCCATGACCTTATCAAGCATTGCCTCCAAGACCTCCTAGACCTGAGCGGGAGGCCACTCCTAGAACCAATGATGGGCGCCTTCCTCGGGCACCCACCCATGTTTATAGGTCACGCCCAAGAACTCCTCAAGAAGCCTATGAGGAATTTGAGTGGGAAGAAGAGCGGGCTGAAATGCCCTACCAAGGCAGGGGGGTGCTATCCGGCTACCCCTCCATAGGCCTCAAGTTCCCCGTAATTCACAATGGGAACAAACCAAGGAGGAAGAGATCAAATCCTTCGATGCATACAAAGCGCTGCTAGAGTGCTTAGAGTCTATGGAGACCAAGACTTTGGGGCCCCAAAAGCCCACATTACGCCAGCTCCATAGTCACCCTGTGCATCCTTCAGTGCTGGCACCCCCATACCCTGAACACTTCAAAATGCCTCAATTGGCAATTTTTAGAGGGGATGAGGATGCCCAAGAGCACGTGACAAGATTCCTAAGTCAATGCTTTGGCATTCAGGACAATGATGCATTGCTTCTAAGAACGTTTATAACCACGTTCGTAGGCCCTACCTCGGATTGGTTTACCCAGTTGTCGAAGCATAGCATCAGTAACCTGGACCAGCTAGTGGACGCGTTCCTCGAACGTTTCGCCTTCAATACCAAGAAGAAGGCATCATTAAGTGACCTAGCTAGCCTCAGGCAGTATGAGGAGGAAACCATGGCTGCTTATGGAAATCGATGGAGGACGTTGCTTTCAAAGCTACCTTACCTCCCTCCCATGGCCGACCTGACCCAAATGTTCTCGAAGAGTTGCCTAAGGTCGATCTCCATGCTATTGCAGCTGTAGCAATATGCCACTCTCGAGGAAGCCCTGGTGCAAGCCAGGATAATTGAGGAGATCAAGATACAAGATGGTGAGATTGCCAAGCCATGCAAGAAAGAGTGGCCCAAAAATGCCAAAACTGGGCCCACGCAACCGAAACCCACCGTGGTCAATCAGGTTGCCATAAACATACCAAAGCCTGCACAAATGACACAACCCCCAAAGGCTAATTATCAAGCAGTTCCTCTTGACAACTATGAAAAGGAAAATCATAAGCAAGAGCAGAATCAGCAGTGTCATCCTAGGCGACAATTCACACACTTCACAGAGTCTAAAGACTCCTTGTTTGACCGCTTGTTCATGGCAAACTTGATAAACTTGCCAAAAAGTCGACCCATAGACCCCAACACGCCAAAACCCAAGGGCTATAGGGAAGACTTATATTGTAGATTTCATCGACAGAAAGGACATGACATCTACGCATGTTGGAAATTCAAAAGCTTAGTGCAGGACCTGATAGACAACAAAATGCTAGCGGTGGATAATCCCGTAGCACTGAGCAACCAACAGATGGAGGTCTTCAAAGACCCCCTGCCTACCCATGATGCACAGGCAAAGACTTTACAAGTAAATGAGGTGACACAAAAATGCCCCATGCAAGGGTACGTAGGGATGATAAGCATAGTGACATGGAACAAGAGATACCCAAGCACAACTACCCCCGCTGTAGCTACAGGAGATGTTCCATCAATGTCACAACTCCCACAACACCCTACACAACCTCCCCCACCTAGACCAGTGGCCACGATTCAGACTAAACTTACTCAAAGTTTAAGGACCACGTCGGCTAGGCTCTCCATTTATGAGCTCATCCAACAATCATCGCCCCATCGGGAGGCTCTGATGGAGATACTCAAAGCCATCGAGCTACAGCCCCATGAAGCAAATTCTTTCAACAACTTTGTGGGACATGTAAAATGATGCACAGAACCAGTCATAACCTTTAGAGAAGATGAACTAAAATCGATGACTGGTGATATGGTGGATCCACCCCTGCACGTCATTGCGTGGGTCAACGAGATTCCATTCAAGAGGGTGTTGGTGGACACTGGCTCATCCAACAATATAATCACAATGATGGCATTAAAACACCTTAAGCTGCCAGCATCTCATATTGTGGCCTCCACCTATACTCTTCGAGCATTCAACGATGCGTTATGCTCGACGGTTGGCACAATTGTCCTACCCATCCAAGTGGGACAAAAGACTATTCCTACGTTGTGTCACATCCTCGAGGGTGAGATGGCCTACAATATCTTGCTAGGTCGGCCTTGGATCAGGGACATGAAGTGTGTCCCTTCGATAGCCCACCAATGCCTAAAATATACATACGAAGGGCAAGTACATGTAGTCCCAGCAGACTTAGAGCCCTTTAAGTATTGCAATGCGGTGCAGCTGATGCCACAATCGACCCTTCCATCGACACATTTGGACTTTCAATTGAATCCATCCAAACAGGGTCCGATTCTGCCTACATCCCCATTGTTAAGTCCCTCAACTCACCAACCGGGCCCATATTCATCATCTGTTCCTTCACCAACGATGCCACCTATGGTGGCCACACCGAAGGACAATGGGAAGAAGCCCCTAGAAGAGATACCACCATTAGTCTCAACCATATCTACCGAAGAGGTGCCCAGCCGAATGGAAGTCGAGACACCTGGTTCACCCAACATGGAGTGGACTCAAGAAGAACTCCCATTCCCTCCCCCTCAACCACCGATGATTACCATTGAGATGGCCAATACGGGCCTAGGGGAGTACCTAGTGTGGAACATTGTGGCAACACCCATGCTCGAATCCATGCAAGACATGGGGAGACCTCGCCTCCCCATCGACACTATCATCCCTTTAGGCTACCCACCAAATCAGACAAACTTTGTATATGGGGGCCTCGACAATGACATCGAACCTTACCTACAAGAGGAAGAGGACGAAGAGCCATTTGTTGAGAACGTCGACTATCTATCCAACCCGAACTTCGCCTTGAAATACCTTGGCCAATGTAATTGGCATGGATATGGATTGGGCAGATATGAACAAGGAATGCGCGTTCTTTGTCAACCAAGATATCAGATGCCATATGATAAATCAGGAGTAGGGTTCAACCACCCTTTGCCCCTTGACATCTTGGTAGAAAACATGCAAGGCCTAGGGCTAGGCAACAAGGATGGGTTGGCACAAGATCCATATGCCAATCCCAACACAACATATACATTGGGGGATTATCTCCCATTGTTAACAACAAACCTTGTTGACCTCAACAACTCCTTCCCTTCGATCGAGAAAGGGGAAAGTTCAAGAAATTACCTCCAAGAGGGATATAGACAAGGTCAAGGAGGATCTTCTAAAGACGAGTAGAGTATGAGGTAGCACCTTGGGACCCTTTTGAATCCGATAGCAATCACTCGCAAGTGACACCCATAGATGACTATCAAGAGAACTTCATGACAATGTTCCCCTTGAATGCTCCAATCGAGCAATTGCCACCTCAAGAGAATCTAGTCCTCCCGTAGAGAGTGGAACAACCCAGATGGGACCAAATCAACTTGCTCGAACAGAATGAGCCTCACATACCACACATAGTTGTCAGAGCCAATGAAGGCCTATGGATCTCCGATAGTGATTATGAGGATGAGACTGAGATGGCATATCTCAACCATATGTGGCAACAACAACACCCCATGGACATTGATGATATGTTTGAATAGCTAAACATGGGGCCAAGGCATAGGTGGAATTTGAACCAAGCATAGTTGGACCAAGTGCTGCATCCGCCACTTCAGGCATACAGAGAGCACCTTCCACCCAGAGACCCTATAGAGCCATCAGTGCCAAGGGCAGACCCTATCCTTCTATCCACACATAGGGCCGATCCATTCGTGCCAATACCCACAGAGCCAGATCTGGGGTATAAGGATCACCAAGGAAGTCCGAGTCAATGCCCCCATGGTAATGGAGACCAAATTCATTTCATCAACATGATCTCCATTGACTTAACCGCCCCCATCCACAATCCAGCCGATCCAACATGACCATTGTATCTAGACCTAGATGCCATAGACTGGGATCATGCTAACTCGCCACCATCCCCATCAGAGTACTGGCCTTGCGATGAGATGCTTCATTTCACCCTAGGACCAACTCAAGATATCTTCCATGCTGAAGAGGAACCCGACATTCCCAACGTAGATCTAAATTCAGCAAATGATATCCACCTGATCCCAACTCCACACCAGTTGGAGGATGGGTCCCACATGTCAATCGAAGAGATGACTGACGTAGACATCGACTCTGATCCAATGAATCCATAGATCATCAAGCTAGGGGTAAGTCTATCCCCCAAAGAGCAAGCTGATTACATTGCCCTTCTCAAAGAGAAGAAGGAGGTTTTTGCATGGTCCTACAAAGACATGTCGGGGCTAGACCCATAGCTAGTCATGCATAATCTAACGCTTGATCCGACAAGTCAAGCCAGTCAAGCAAAAGCTACGTAAGATGCACCCAACAGTGGCCTTAATGGTCAAATATGAGCTACAAAAGCTATTGGATGCACAGTTTGTCATCTACATAGATTACCCACCATGGTTGTCCAACATGGTACCCATCAAAAATCTTGACGGGAGGATTCACATATGCACTAATTTTTGAGATCTAAACAAAGCGAGTCCCAAGGATGATTTCCCCTTGCCTAGCATCGATGCATTGGTAGATGCTACAACAGGCCATGAAATGCTTTCCCTCATGGATGGTTTCTTGGGATACAACCAGATTCGTATCAATCCCGATGATCAACTAAAGATGACATTCACAATGCCTTGGGGGACATTTTGTTATAAGGTCATGCCCTTTGGCCTTAAAAACGTTGGCGCCACCTACCAACGCGCTATGACATACATCTTCCATGATCACATGCATAAAAATTTGGAAGATTATATGGATGATTTGTTGGCCAAATCTCTTTTGTGCCCAGATCATCTCGATGACTTACGCAAGATCCTTGATCGCCTCATCGAACACAAAGTTAGGCTAAACCCCAAGAAGTGCGTATTTGGCATCACATCTAGAAAACTCTTGGGTTTCATAGTCTCAAAATGAGGCATCGAGGTGGATCCAAATAAAGTCAAGGCAATCCTTGAAATGCTTCCCCCAACCACCATCAAGCAGCTCAGAAGCTTGTAGGGTAAGGTCACGTCAATCAAGCGCTTCATAGCACAGCTATCTGACAAGTGCCGACCCATGAATAAATTATTACACAAGGGGGTAGCATTTCATTGGGATGACGAGTGCCAGTCGCACTTCGATGACATTAGACAATACTTGGCTTCATCGCCAGTATTGGCACCACCTAGACCAGGAGTGTCATTCTATTTATACATCTCAGCTACTGAGGTGGCACTGGGCGCCATGCTAGCCCAGAAAAATGAACTACATAAAGAACAGGCTAATTATTATCTTAGCCGCACCCTGGTCAGTTATGAACTTAACTATGCATACGTCGAGAAGCTATGCTTAGCAGTGGTATTTGCCACCAAAAATCTATGCCATTACATGCTGAGCAATACGATGTATGTTGTGTCTAAGGAGAATCCATTATGGTACATGATGAGTCATACTTATCATAGTAGCCGCACGACGAAATGGATCATGTTGTTGATGGAGTTTGACATCGAATTCATTGGATAGAAGTCCATCAAAGGTCAAGTCATCATCGATCAACTAGCAGAGGCTCCTCTCGAAGATGATCAACCTCTGACCATAGAGCTGCCCGATGATGGGGTCTTCCATGTCTCAGAATCGCCAGATTCTGATGAGCCTGAGTCACAGGCCGACATAACCCTATTTTTTGATGGTTCTAAATGTGAGCAAGGGGGTGGCATGGGAATCATATTCTTCACACCGCAAGGGGCTCCAATGCCTTTATCATTTAAACTTGATTTCTCGTGCACCAATAACAATGCGGAATATGAAGCCTTGCTCATAGGTCTTCAGACAACCATCACCATGAACATCAAATGCTTGAATATCTTTGGTGATTCGCTGTTAATTGTCAACCAAGTGAAAGGGGTATTCCAATGCAAATGCCCAGTTCTGTAGGCCTACAAAGCCCTTGTGGATAAATTCTTGGAAAAGCTTGAATGGTACGACATCGAGGCACTCCCTCGATCATCGAATCATTTTGCGGACACTATGGCCTCCTTGGGGTCACTAATCCTGCAAGACATTTCTGGTGATATGACAACCATTCAAGTCAAAACATTATCGCAATCCATGATGGAGCGTGCAAGCTCTGACCTAACGCCAAGAATCCACCTGATCCAGATTGAACCATCTCAGGATAGGTTCTCTCGAATCCATGATAGTCTGAATCATGCCAACTGGGGGTCCTTGTTCTCCCCAACCCCTCTTAATAGCAACACAACGCTATTCTTACAAGTTCTTTCCCGCTCAACTTTTGCTAGGGATGAACTTCAAGAGGGATTGGTCATTCATACCATCGAGGTTTTTGATCAACAAGATTGGTACACACCCATAAGAGACTACCTCAAGTTAGGTAGCCTCCCACTTGGATTGTCACACGCCATGAAAAGATCATTCAAATAGAAAGTGACAAAACATGTCTTGCTAGGAGACATTTTGTACCATCGAAGCTACGAAGGAATCCTCCTCCATTGCTTGGACCAGCAGGAGTCCACTTGGGTGATCACCCAAGCGCACGATGGTACATGCGGTGGCCACTTTAGCGGTATGGCCATCGCCAAGCGCATTCTTTGCATGGGCTATTATTGGCCATCTTTAGAGCGAGATTGTTGCGCGTATGTGTGGAAGTGCATGAAGTGTCAACACCATGCTAATTTGACACACGTACCTTCTCAGGCCTTGCAGCCGATCCAATCGGCTTGGCCATTCTCGTAGTGGGGCTTAGATCTAATCGAAAAGATCTCCCCTATATCATCAGGCCATCACACGTTCATCATAATGGCCATAGAGTACTTCACCAAGTGGGTGGAAGCAATTTCGCTTACCTCTACGACTGGGACCCGCATTGCGGAGTTTATTTTACATAACATCATATGTCATTTTGGTATTCCATCCAAGATCATCTCGGATAATGGGACGTCATTTAAGAACAAAGATGTGCGTGCTTTGACAACAAAGTACAAAATTTAGCACAATTTTTTGACACCTTATTATCCGTAGGCAAATGGGCAAGCAGAGGCGTCAAACAAAATGCTAGTTGCCATCCTTAAAAAGATAGTCATAGATAGTCATAAGGATTGGCACATTCAAATACCACTTGCTCTTTGGGCTTATCGCACTAGCATTCGGACGCCCACTAGGGCAACTCCATTTTCGCTGGTGTATGGCTCCGAGGCAGTCATGCCTCTCGAGTTGGAAATACCTTCCCTATGCATATCAATGCAAGAGTTCATCGATGATGACACTACGCGGTAGGCCCGGTTAGACCAGCTTACGTTGCTCGATGAACGATGCATCAATGCTCTCGAGCATTTACGTATCTACCAAGAGTGACTTAAGAAAGCATACAACATGAAAGTTCACCTGAGGGACTTTCAAGTTGGTGACCTGGTCTTAAAAGAGAACCAACAAAATTCTAACTTGCCACCCCATTTAAGGGACAAGTTCACGGCAAACTGGTTAGGTCCGTATGTAATCAATAGTAAAATAGGACCTAGAACATACCGACTCACCTCTCTTGATGGAATCAAGGAACTAGAACCCTTGAACATCAGTCATTTGAGGCCATTCCACATTTAAAAGAGCCATGGCCCACCCCAAACGCTCCAAGGATTCCCATAATCGCTTGGTCAACCCAAAATGCCCCAAAGGTATCCATAATCCCTTTGGTCAAACCAAAAGCTCCAAGGATTCCCACAATCGCTTGGTCAACCCCAAAATGCCCCAAAGGTATCCATAATCCCTTTGGTCAAACCAAAAGCTCCAAGGATTCCCACAATCGCTTGGTCAAACCCCAAAATGCCCCAAAGGTATCCTATAATCCCTTTGGTCAAACCAAAAGCTCAATTCCCAATCCGAAACCCCAAAGGTATCCATAATCCCTTTGGTCAAAATCTCCAAGATTCCCACAATCGCTTGATCACCATAACAATATTAAAAAACAACAAAATAATCAAAAATAACAAAAAAAATTGCATCTCACTTCCATGCATACTCTTAAAAAATCAAAACACAAAAATAAGCCGCATTAGGCATCACATACATACATTGCATATTTGTTGACCATACAGGTCAAATGCACCATAGACTGTAATTACTCGACAATTCCATCATTTCCCACATTTTTCCACTTTGTAAATGATCCAACAAGAATAACGCCATCCACATTTTTCACCATATCATAGTCAGTTGTCTTCTAATGTATTTAGGGTTTTTCGTCATTCAAGCTGTCTTTAGATTTCTAGCCAAAAATTGTACAAAGTCAGATAAATTTTACAAAGGTAGAGTTTTACTTGGATCACACCTTGTTACGTAGCATCCCAACACAAGTTAAAACACATAAAAATTCCCAAGTTGTGTGAACGAAAGATGAAACCTGCAAAGCAATCCAGGATACCATACAGTGAAAATGTTATCTCGCTCCTCCCCCTATGCAAATGACCCCAAGAATGCTGAGAGTTGGCAAAAGGACAAGCATCTTCCCTACCCAATTCCCCAAAATAAATAGTGGCTTTTACCACTGTCAAAAATCCCAAATTCTCAAGAAGTTGCAAAACACCAAAAAAAAATTGCAAAAGTCAAAGTACAAACTCCAAAGTTTGACATCAAAATCCTCAAAGTGCACACATCAAAAAGCACAAGAAATAGTGATTCTCATCACTCAAAATTCAAATCCCTTGCTCAAAAGAAAAAAAAAAAATAAACAATGATTTTTATCACTACATACGAGAGCAAGTATCCCAATAAAATTGAAGAAAAGAAGGGAGTCGAACTTGAATCCTCAGAACTCTCAGCATTCGAAAGGTCATGAGGTGATCCTCAGAACTGGTTTGGTGGATAGCCTGCTGGTCACTGGTGGCAAAACCTCCCGCATGACGATATATCTATCGCATTAAATTGTGTACAGATCAATGTTTGCATGTGGATGAGCTAGCTTATGGTATCCTAGATTGCACCGTAGATTAATCTTACTAAATACAACAAAGGAGTTAGTGGAGCTAATTAGGTGATCCTCTAGTACAGGTTTGGTTGAAAACCTATCTGGCACTAGCGGTATCCTGACAAATACCACATAAACGAATTCAATCGCACACACAGGGAAGTGAAATAACTTGGTCAAACTCAAGTCTGATTCGTACCTTGTTCAAAAGTCTTGTAAG
Source organism: Wollemia nobilis (assembly GCA_028583015.1). Classification (NCBI taxonomy): domain Eukaryota; kingdom Viridiplantae; phylum Streptophyta; class Pinopsida; order Araucariales; family Araucariaceae; genus Wollemia; species Wollemia nobilis. The sequence continues at coordinate 12,811,481 of JAQPPZ010017052.1, forward strand.
ATAAACGTACAGTCTTGGCTAGTTAGTTAAAACATATGAGTCTCAGAAAAACCTTAACTACATTCTAAAACAACTGTGGTACATTTCATTACTTACATCACCATCAAAAAATACAAAACAAAAAAAATTACACATGAAAAGTCATCTCACAAAGCAATCACATAGTAGAAAGCCAGTAAATCCTGTACAGTCTATGGTGCCACCGCCAATATATCAACAAATCATTTCATCCATTCCATATGCATACATCCATATAGTCAAAAACATCCGCATTCATAATAACATATGCATACATCAACATAAATAAATGTGCATAAAAGAGCAATAAACCATAACAAGTAAATAATCCAAAAAGAGAGTCATGTATATATTAAGTCAAAAATGCCCTCAAGCTACAATAAAATGGTCCTCTGACCTCACAAAAAAATCAAAAACTCAAAATCCCCAAAGCCTAGGGAGTCGGCCACCATGATCACGCAGGATCGGTGCGACTGGAACTACCCCCAGTGGTGTGGGTCCTATGGGACCTCTCAGGGCGACTGCTGCCAGCCCTCGCATCATGCCCACTAACGCTACCCTCACCCACCCACTCGCGATGAGAGGATGCAGACTGCTCAGTCTCACTACCTCTCGTACGATGTGACGATCCACCTCCAGTGAGCTCAGGTAACTGTCCACCGAGGTGGATAATCTCGGCCTCCAACTCCACCCAGAACCGACCCCACTCCACATCCCATCGATGGTACGTAGCCAATGCGTCATCCCGCTATGCCAACTGAGCCCGCAGGAGATCCCTCTCGACTCTGTGCTCCTCATCCCATCTCCATAGTAGATCCTCCAATCATGCTATCTCAGCATGAAACCTAGCCTCCATATCCCTTAGGACTTCCTGAGGCATGGGCATCTCCGGGATGACATGCTGCTCCAGCACCCACTGCTCGGGATGTCCTATGTATCCAGCTACTTCGGAACCCCTAAATCATCCCCAGTGAAGTCATCTACCTCCACCATATCCGCATCATCGAGCGGAGCCCCCAACCCTCCACCAGTGCCTCCGCACCCCCACCGCCCCTACTGCCACATCCGGACCTCCTAGAGGCCCCTCACCCCACCATCGCCGCATCGTCCACCACTAGTCATACTCTACAGTCACCCCGACATTGTCCACATTAGGGACATCAATCACTACATCAGACTCCTCACCCAATGGCTCAATAATCGGCCAAGCTAGAGTCCTCTCATCACCCCGACGTCGATAGATCAAGGGCTCACCAAGAAATCCCTGGTGCACCCCAAACTATCGAGTCACCCAAACATACAGGAAGTACTCCTACTCTATCCCATGTCGCCCGATCAACCATCTCCCCCTGCACACCTAAAGCCACTCTCCAGCCTCAGGCCAGGCTGGACAGTCCCGGTATGGCCGCCAGAACACCTCCCCTAGAGCAAGATGTGAGAAGGCATCAGTATAGTGACTTACGTCACCTGCCCACCACTGACTCTGCCCATGCTCCTCTGACCTCCGCCATAGAGTAGCATACCCAATCTCCCTATCCACCATCTCACCCCGAGTGGTCCAAGGCAACCCTGTGGCCGCTCCACAGCTATGTGCTGCCACCCCAGCACTGCAAAAGATAGCTGCACCCGATCCCCTTCTGCCTCTGGTAGCGGACCTCGTACAACTCATCATAAAGCTGTGCCAATAGTGTCTGACCCCACCTCATAATAAGTGGCACTACTATCGGACACTCCACCAGTCTGAACACCACCTCAAGAAAGTTCCAAGGGAACCTCGCACCTGAGGAGTCAAGAAGCAGCATGTTGGAGATGAGGGTCATGAGCAATGCATGCCTCACCCCCAAAATGCCCTTCTCCAACCACCACCGCACCAGAATCCCACCAATCAGGCAGTCCACCTCTGCCCTCTCCATAGCCCTATCCACCCCCATATCCACCGCTTGCCCAAAGCACCGTGTCAGCACCACCATCCGTTGATCACAAGGAGTCATCCGAATGGGCAGTCCATCTATCAAAATCCGCAGAATCCGATACACGTCCTCCAAAGTAACCATCATCTCCCCTATTGGGAGATGAAAGGTGTTGGTGCGGGGATCCCACAAATTGATCAAGGTAGTCAGATATGCCCGATCCCCCACCATAAGCTCCAACCGCATCACCTGCTTGAGCCCAAGGGCATCAAGCCACTCCCAATCCGCAATAGTCAGTGCATCCTGAGCATCTGAGAACACATTCAGTTGGCGATACCGACTCTTCACAACTCGAAAACAAAAACAACACAAAAACATTAAAACATGACAACAAAACAAATGTACAATATACAAACAAAAACAAAAAACCATAACTAGGGTTTTAACCTTAGTCTAACAAAAAAAAATAAAAAAATAACTAGGGTTTTAACCTTAGTCTAAACACAAAAACAAAAAACAAAAAATTAACTAGGGTTTTAACCTTAGTCTAAACACAAAAACAAAAAACAAAAAATTAACTAGGGTTTTTAACCTTAGAAAAAAAAAATCAAATAACAAGCAGAGAGAAGGAGCACCTACCGGTCTCGCCTCAGCTCTGCCACTCGAAGATCCAGTCCTTGCACTCATGGTGTCCACAAAATTTCGACAGCGCTCCGCTACGCAAACTCGCACTCCTCCTCACAACTCCAAATCGCCAAAAAAAAAGATTGCAAATGAGCCCAAAACCTAGTTTTGGCCCTTATAAAGGCTCTTAGGCCTGTAATCATTCCACCCTGGGATGATTACAGAGCAAGAAATAAAGCAACCAAAACTGCATCCAAAAATGCACCAAAAAAAGCAATAAAATTACCAAACAAAGGTGCCTTTGCACCTGATATTCTTGGCATGCAAAACCGATGTCGGGGTCACAAATTATCACTATCCTACTCCCTAAGAAGGCTACCATAGCCGGACCACTCCACGGGAGGATGGATTTTTGACAATTTCAACCCCAATCGGCATCACAAAAAGGGTCAAAACCCACCAAAAATAGGTCCGATTGTTGGGAAACTACATAAGCGTTCAACGAAAAACAACTGAAGGCACCCTTACAAAAGTCATCTTGGGTCAAGCGACTCATCACTTTTCTCATTTTGGTCATTCCCTCATCGATTCGTCGCTTGAGGGGGTAGTCACACTTAGTTACCAATCAACAAATACACACCCAATCAAGGAAATGGCATGCATTCAAAGAATCATTGACAAAGACAATCACGCCCCTGCTTGGGGCAGCAAACAAGCAATAATCACAAGCTGATCAAACACTTGGCATTCTGGAATCATGAACTCAAGGTTCCCATAGACAAAAGGTTGCGCCCTTTGCCTATTCATGACTGAACAATGTCCAAGATCAAGTAACACCTCACCGAAAAAGGTTAACACTTGAAGTAAGCTCCTTAGCTCGTCAGAAGCAAGGATTCAAGAATGCGTGCCCTTTCCATACTTGGGGCATCAAAATTTGGTTAGGTTACTGAGAAACCCTAATCATTAAGTGCTTTGGTTATCTATTTTTTCTCAACACTGTGCCACGCACAACGCATCCCAAAAAGGGGCATCTATAGACACCAAAACAGCACCAATCCGATTATGTGGCTACAAGCACTGACCGAATTGGCATACATAGCCCCTAGGGCAGCCCCCAGAGGTTAAACAGTGGTCCTAACCACTCCCAAAGTAGTTTTGGAAGGTCAGAGGTCAATTTGGCACCTTTCAAGCACTCTACTCCCTATTCGTTCCACCCTGGGACGATTAGAATGCTATTCGCCCCACCCCGGGACGATTAGAAGCAATCGCTCCAGGGTGGGACGAATAGCAAGTTTGACGGGAAAAAAGTCAAACCTTGACAAATGGCAGCCAGATCCACCACTCAACTCCACCTCCAAGGCATGGGAGTGCGAGTGAGCATTTCAGAGCTCAAAGAGGCAGTCATGGAGGCCTAAATCAAGGAGCCCTTAATCAAGGAGGAATCTTCTCTCCCCTGACAAGGCATGATGGCCAAGTGGCACCCTTGCATGCGCATTCAAAGGAGACCCTCAGGTCTATAAAATGGTGAGCCTTCTCACCCCCAAAAAATAGAGGAGGAGCATTTGGAGCAATGGAGTGCTGCCAAATTATACCCTCACCCCTCATTGTGCTTCCTACATCCTTGATCTCTCTTTTGGAAGGGAGGTCATCGGGTGAATACTAGGAGCACAATCCGGACCCAAAACCCTGAACAATCGGCCACAATCCCACACCAAATTTTTTGACACAACCCCCTAGGAGGTTTTGGACCCATCCCAAGTGGATTGGTGTCAAAACCAAGCCCCAAACGGTGGGCGTCCTACCCCCGGGTGCCCCTCGCACTATTGCAGTCCTAATCGCCCCACCCCGGAGCGATTAGAAATCTACATTATATTTCTTTACTATTTCTTTTGCATCATGTTGTATGTGATTTTTTTATGTTGTTGTTCAATTTTCACTGCATTCTGACCTGTTTTGACTATGTTTTTATCATTTTACGCGTTCACTAACCTACAAGGAGTGCCTTCAGATATAGGGCAATCTGGGTAGAATCTGCCAAATCCGACCTTCTGGGTCATCTCAAAATGCCCCATTTTGCCTAACCCCAAGTTTGTAGGTATTTTGGAGGCCTCTAGATAGGACATTTGGGAGGTCACTTTCGCACATTTTGTGACAGTCGCCAGCGTCCCACCCCGAAGTGATTAGAAATCCACGCATGATTTCCCAACTATTATTTTTGCAATGTGTCCCTAATGATGTCTGGATGCTCCTGTTCAAGTTTCATCTCATTCTGACATGTTTTGATCTCTGTTTTATTATTTCATGTATTCACTAGCCGGAGGTCTTGGGGATTGCATGTTTCCTTCCATCCGCATATGCTATTAACCATTTGTTGTTTCTCTGTACGTAGGATCTCAACACCGGAGGGGTAGCAAGGAATGATGGACGCACTCATGCAAGCGGCGGTGATGTTTGGCCCACCCATTTTGAATGTGGGCATGCGAAAGATCCCGAAGGGAAGCGTACCATCCGTTGGTGTAACAAAATTGTATCGAACGCTCCGAGCCCCTGAAAGGGGGGGAACGTATTGTAACCGGATCACAAGCAACATTAATAAAAGAGGCTGCACTTTAGTTTTGCTTTACATCTCATTTCATTGCATCGTTTTCCCTTTTCATGCACTTGTTCTTCGCATTTTCGTAGGACTTAGCGTTTCATTATACATCCGCTTTTGTTTGTATCGCACCCGGTACGCCGTGCTTCCATAGACATGCTTTCAGTATCCCAAAATGACATATTATATTATGGAGTATGAAATCTATAATATGTGCTCCTATCATTGCAGTTAAAGGGATTGCCTTCACCCATTTGGTGAAATACTCAATGGCCATTATGATAAATGCGTGTTGAATCGAAGATGAGAAGAGATCTTACCAATTAGATTTAAAACCCACTAAGCAAATGGCTAAGTTGCTTAGATGTGTTGTAATACCTATGATGGTAGCTGCATAAGATTAGCATGGTGCTGAAATTTAATACACTTCCTCACATACACTGTGTAATCCTTCTCCATAGTGGGCCAATAGTAAACCATTCGAAGGATGCGCTTGACAATAGCCATGCTACTCAAATGGCCATCGCATGTACCATCATGAGCTTGTGAAATCACCCAAGATGATTCTTGGAGCTCAAGGCCATAAAGGAGAATTCCATCGTAGCTATGATGATATAGAATATATTCTAACAATACATATCTAGTCACTTTTTGTTTAAATGCTCTTTTTGTGACATACGATAATCCCTGTGGGATTACTCCAAGCTTAAGGAAATTATGTAATTATGATAACCAATCTTGATAAGCAATGACTTCAACTAACTGGATGACGTGTTCCCATTGCAATTTGATTTACATGAAGGTATATTGGGAAACAACCCTATGGAGAATAGTGGTACCATTCTCCACTGGACCCTGTGAGAGCGAAGATCCCCAAGGCACCTTCTTTAGAAATTCTCTAGCTCTATAGAACCACTCATGGTTTGGTTCTATATGAATAATGTGGAATGATTCGTAATTTTCTTGAGCCTCGCATTGTATCACATATTGCGATAGTATTTTCACCTGGATGGTAGTGAAGTCAGTAGACAAATTCTGAGGGATTAAGGATCCCAAAGATGTCATAGTGTCTATAAATCTGTTGAACGTTCAAGGGATTGCCTCGATGTCATACCTCTCTAGTTGGGCTAAGTAAGTATCCACAAGTTCCTTGTATGCTTTCAATATGGGAAACCTACATTGATAGATCCCCTTAACTTGATTAGCAATGAGAAGGGAGTCACCAAATATATTCAAATTTCTAATCTTCATGGTGAGCATTGTTTGGAGACCTAATATTAGGGCCTCATATTCAGCATTGTTATTAGTGTAAGGGAAGTTGAGTTTAAATGAAAAGGGCATTGGAGCACCTTGTGGTGTGAAAAATACAATCCTTGCACCACCCCTTGCTTGCATTTGAAACCATCAAAGAACAAAGACATATCTGCTTTATAATCCAGTTCTTTGGGTTTGAGCGACTCCAACAATGCAAAGAATGCATCATCAAGAAGCTCTATGATGAGAGGCCTATGATCCTAAAGAGGAGCCTCTACCAGTTGATCAGTTATGAATTATCCCTTGATTTATTTTTGACTGATGAGTTCTAGGTCAAGTTCTATAAATAGCATGATCCACTTTGCAGTACATGTGTTATGATATGTCTTGCTCATCATGTATTGTAAAGAATTTTATTTTAATATTACATGTCGTATGACTTAGTGGTGCCCAAAAATTCTCGCACTCCTTTCCTCAAGGTTGATGGATCTGCATCTTAGAGGGGAATGGGAGAATGAGTGGTCTACACCTCAAAAGAGAGGTACTTAATCGTACCTTCTATATATGGTGATTTTTTGATGAATGGGTTTTGGGTTCACCAGGAAACATTTATGGTTGTTTTCGAGCCTAGGTTTCAAGATTTGTTTTGATGAATTCATTTTAGTCAAATCACACATACACCTAAGTCTGGCCAATATGCAAACTATGCTATCTTATATGCAATTTTCATTCAAATGCAAGCAACAGAATACAGAAAACAGAATGTAAAAACTAATACAATGCTTAAAAGTGATCACACACTCTTACCTGTATCTAGATGTCTGATGAAGAGTCTAAAATTTGTATGCAGTTTCGATCGTATGCTGCAGGCCAATATCGTACTATGATTCTGCAAGATTGTATACGATTTGCGATATCATATTCCGATCAGGAACCTGCTATTTCGATTTTAGTAGAAACCAATAGATTCCTAGGTAGAGAACAAAAAACAAGAATAATGTGTTCTACTAATGATTTAAGATGTAATGAAGTGTTTCAGATAATATTAGTGATATAAATTGATGAAATGAAAGTTTTATAGCTATAAAATATGAAATTATATACAACTACATGAAATTAGGTGAACACCAGTAATGCATATGAATAGACTTAATGCTTATATGAGGAATAGTGCTAAATGAAATAGAAATCTGCTTAAACAAACATCAGAAACGTAAACCAAAACTCAGGGTTGCCCCCAAGAATATTGTAGGCAATATCATAGCATTCCTAGTAGGTTCGTACATCGAACTAGTGATATCGTACACCAAACCAATGATATCATCGTATGACCATAGTTCTGATCTGCAACATCGTCAACCGATCTGCAACGATAGTCTTCGATCCTACAAATTGCAATGAGAAAACTAGGAACATAAAAATATAAAATTTGAGTGAGAGTATCTTGGAATGCCAAGGGAGAATTCGAATGATTTGAGCCTGATTAAATAGGTAGGGAGGACTAACCAAAATAGGGGGAGGAGATCATTTTGTTACAACCTCTTCCCAACTGAGCAAAATCGGATAGATCTGATTCTGGGTTTCACACGCAGTTACGCAGACAGGGATAAAAGATGTTAAGCTAAATTGGTCATTTTCTAAGTTTGATTTTTCTATTTCTGAGCAAGATCGTATTACGATCTGCAATATCGTACGTCGATCACATAAATCGGATGGCAGGAATCATTCTATGATTTTGCTGATCATCCACCGATCCTGTTGGTCGTAGTACGATCTCTACCATTGAGCATGATTTTTGAGGCACATAAATGCAAAAATTATTATTTTTCATTATTTTGTCTTTTTATGCAAATGGGTCATTTTTAGGGTGCTACATTTTACCCCCTCTTTAGCGTAATTTTGAAAGAAAATATGTTAAAGAAAAGTGTAGCGCGCTTTACGAGAAAGCAAAATTTTATTGCAATTTTTTTTGTTGATAATTTTAGGTTTTAATGTGAGTTGTCAAATTGTGATGTTTATGGTGCCCCCTTCGAGTTTTTGCACCAAATTCTACGTTTAGTGGAAAACTTGAAATTTTCTTATATATATATTGATATTCTTTATTTTATGTGACTTTGTATGATTTATTGGATTATTTATTACATTTGCTTATGATGGTTGTGTTACATAATTTCTTGTAGTCATGCTTTGATTTTGGTGAGACATGTTTTTGATCATGACTTAAAATAAAAGGAAAATGATTTTGAAAATGTGTTTTTGAAAAAGGTGTTTTGGAATAATGATAAATTTTGATAGATTTTAGCAATAAACCTCAAAGGATGTTGTGTTGTTATGTGACTGTTGGTGGAGTTCAAAGCTCGCTAAGTCATGAAGCTAATCCTGTTTTGTGAGGAATGTTTTTGATATTGCTAAAAATGGTTGTATGCTTAAGAATAATCTTAAGGCTTTTGTGATGAAAAGAATATGTGTGATGTTTGTTTGAGAACAATGTATTTGATAAATGTTTGTGAAATATATTGATCAAAGCATGAAAAATTCGAAGGATGATTTGCGCTAGGCATAAAATTCCTAAGTGTGAAATTTGAAGAAAATAGTTACTTAGGAATTATACCATCATCGCGAAAATCAAAATGAAATGCAGGATGATATAAATTTTGTGTGTTCTTTTTAAAATGCAAAATTAGTGTTGGATAGATCATTATGTCACATATTCAAAATATTTTTATAATAGTTTTATGAAATCATTGTTGGGCATGAAAAATTAGAAAGATGACTTGCGCTAGGCATAAAATTCCTAAGTGTGAAATTTAAAGAGAAATAATTACTTAGGAACTATACCATCATCGCGAAAATCAAAATGAAATGCAGGATGATATAAATTTTGATTTTGTAATAGATATAGTTGAAATAAATTATTGTGCTATGATGATAAAATAATTTGTAGGAACTAATGCAAAGAATTGAAATTGATTATCTAACAAAATTCCAAAGAAATATTTTAACTTATTTCTAAGACAAATTCAAATTTATCTAGAACCAGTGTGTGAAAAGTGAGTTCATTATTTGTTTTGATTGTCATAATGATACAAAATCTCTCAAGTAAAAAATGTGTGTGCTTTGTAAGGTTAATTTACCGATTTTGAGTACGTTAATGATAAAGCAAACTTTGAATGAACCAATGTGTGTGCGAGTGAAATGTTCATTTGACCATGATTTTGTGCATGCATTGGTACTGAACTACTATGTAAATCAAATTACCAAAAGCTAGCTAATCCAAATGCGGACATTGGTCTGTACAAAAGAAAAATTACTAATGTGACAGACATATCGCCATGTGAGAAGGAATTACCCAATGTCAAGCAAGTTGGGCACAAATCACCTGTTATGGGGTTTACCTCATGGTTTTCGAATAACTGAGAAATTCTAGGGATTCAAGTTCAATACTCCCTTCTTTTCTTCACATTTATAGGATAGGGGTTTCTTGTTCATTTTTGGACAAGGGGATTTTATTGCTTTGGAACATTTTTCTTGTTTTTCTTTTTCTTTTTTCTTTTTATTTTTCTTTTCTTTTATTTTTCGGGATACTTGCTCAGATTAGGCGTAGAGCAAGGGATTTTATTCGGGTAGGGAGGAGCTTGTCCTTTTGCCAATTTCTCAGTATTCTAGACCATGCACATGATAGGATAGCAAGGAAACTTTTTCACTTAAGGTATTAAGATTTACTAAGTAGTATCACTTTATCGAATTTGCAACAAATCATTTTAATATGTAAAAATGTGTTCTTGGTTCAAGAAGTAGCAAAATCATTCACAATACTCAAAATTATTTAATGAAGTAATAGTGTTCTTTGGTACAAGAGAGATTTATAATCAAAATAACGAAATCCAAAACTTATTAAATATGTGAATTTTAGTGCATGGTTCAAGATAACCTTTGAATTAATCTGAAGTAAATGAAAATATAACTTGCAATCTTAGTAGATAATAGATGCAGAGATAATGATCTAATAATGCTTTGAAATATTTTTGTAGATTTTTAGATTTTGTAAATTTTTTTGGTTATTTTTGAGGGTATATTGAAATACATAAGAAAAACTATTTACAACTATGTACAATGATAAGACTTTTGGCTTTATGCATAATATATTTTCAGATGCATAATATTCATGGGTTCCTTGAGATATTTTCCATCCAAGGTAGCCAATCTGTATGCACCTGATCCAAATTTGGTAGTGATGATAAATGGTCCAAGCCAATTAGGCTAGAATTTTCCTTTAAGGTCTTTTCTTGCATTAGTATTTTTTTATTTTCTTTTAAGACTAGATCACCAATTTCAAAAGATCTATTATGAACTTTCTTTGAATATGATCTTTTAAGTTTGTCTTGGTAGGCGCGAAGATGCTCTAAAGCATGGATGCACTTTTCATCTAGAAGTTCCAACTGACTTAATCTGCTAGCACGATATTCATCTCCTACTTCGGCATCTTGAAGTAGAAGAGCTAAAGAAGGAACTTCTAACTCAAATGGAAAAACTGCTTCAGCACCATAGACCAAGACAAAAGGTGAAGCACTTATAGGAGTACGAACACTAGTTCGATAAGCCCACAAGGTAGGATATAATTGTATATGCCAGTCACGACCTATTTTATTAACTAATATTTTTAAGATTTTGATCAATGTTTTATTAGATGCTTCAGCTTGGTCGTTTCATTGTGGATAGTAAGGAGTAGACCATCTATGTTGAATTTTATATTTTTGACATAATTTTTTAACATCTTTGTTCTTAAAACATGTACCATTGTCTGAAATGAGATTAGATGGAATTCCAAATCTGCAAATGATTTGATTGAAAATAAATTTAGAAACTTGAACTCCTGTGCAAGAAGCTAAAGGTATAGCTTCAACCCACTTTGTAAAATATTTTGTTGTAGTTATTATAAATTTATGACCATCAGATGAGATAGGATTGATTTTACCAATAATGTCTAAACCCCATTTAGAGAAGGGCCAAGGAGAGGCTATGGTTTGGAGTTCCTGAGTAGGAGCATGGACAAGGTCAGCATGTCTTTGACACTTGTCACAATGATGCACATAATCATTAGCATATTTTTCCATGGAAGGCCAAAAATAGCCCATTCTAAGGAGCTTTTTAGCAATGGCACTTCCACTAAAGTGACCTCCATAGGATCCATCATGGGCTTCACTTAAGGCTTTCTTAGATTCTTCTAGGTTTAGACATCTTAACAGGATACCTTCAAAGGATCTTCTATATAGGGTATTACCAACAATTACAAAGTGGACAACTCACTTACATAGTAGCCTACATTGGTTTCTATCTAATCCTTCAGGGAAAGTCCCATTCTGCAAAAATTTAAAGATATCTATGTACCAAGGTTCTAGGGTGATCTCATTAATAAAAAATACATCCAATGGCTCTAAGAAAGATTTAGAGGAAGTGGGTTCTTGGAGTTTGTGGATAATTATAGTAGCATATTCATCATCCAACTCCAAAGGCAACAAGGAGGCAACCACAACCATAGCATCGACAACACGATTGCTAGTTCTAGGAATGGCTTCTAAAGTCACATTTTCAAACAATGAAATAAGCTTAAGCACATACTCTTTATAAGGATGAATTTTCTCATCTCGTGTTTGATAAACTTCATTGATTTGATTTATCACAAGTTGAGAATCTCCAAAAACTAATAAAACTTTAATCTTTAAAGCTAAAGCGGCTCGTAATCCAAGGATTAGAGCCTCATATTCTGTAGTGTTATTAGTACAAGCAAACTGTAATTTAAAATATAAAGGTATTAGGTGCTTTTGAGGAGATATTAATATAATACTAGCACCTGCACCACTCATACATCTAGCTCCATCAAAAAACAATGTCCAAGTTTCAGAATGATCTTCTTCTAAATAAAGGCACTCATCTAGAAATTCAATATTCATGGGGTGAGTAGACTCTAAAGGTGCAACAACTAACTGATCTGCTATAACTTGGCCTTTTATGGATTTTTGGCTGATAAATGTGAGTTCAAACTCACTAAGAGCAAGAACCCACTTAGTTGTGCATCCTGATAAGTATGGTCTACTCATCAAGTACCTCAATGGATCAGATTTAGCAATGACATATGTTTTTTGACTAAGCATATAATGATGCAACTTTTGCGTAGAAAACACAACTGCTAAACAAAGTTTTTCTAATGGAGTATATCTTGTTTCATAACTTATTAAAGTTCTACTTATGTAGTATGTGGCTCGTTCTTTCTTTTCATCATCAATTTGAGCCAACATAGCCCCAAGTGCAAGTTTCGAAGTAGAAATATATAAAATGAAAGGACAATCTGGTCTAGGTGGAACAAGCACTGGAGGGTTGAGAAGATATTGTTTAATGCTATCAAAAGCTTCTTGAAATTCCTTATCCCATTGAAAAGAAATGTTTTTCTTGAGTAATTTAAGAAAAGGTTATGTTCTATCTGCCAATTTATCAATGAAGCGATGAATAGCTTGTAATTTTCCTTGTAAGCTTCTTAATTCTGATATGTTTTTAGGAGGTGGCATATCACGGATAGCCTTAATATTTAAAGGATCTATCTTGATGCCTCGCATAGAAACAATAACTCCTAATAATTTTCCAGATTTTACTCCAAATACACATTTGTCTAGGTTTAAACGTATCAGATATTCTCTTAATCTATCAAACACTTTTCTTAAATCATTAATGTGATCATCTTCTTTAGTTGAGCGAGCTATAATATCATCCACATAATCATGCAAAATATCATACATCATATCATGAAAAATATATGTCATAGCTCTTTGATAAGTTGCTCCAACATTCTTTAAACCAAAGGGCATGACTTTCCAACAAAAAGTCCCCCAAGGTGTAATAAAAGTTGTTTTAGCTTGGTCTTCAGGAGCTATTCTAATTTGGTTGTATCCTAAAAAACCATCCATAAGGGACAACATCCCACTCCCAACTATAAAATCTATGATTTGATCCATATTAGGGAGAGGAAAGTCATCTTTAGGGCATGCAACATTAATATCTCTAAAATCTATGTAAACCCTAATTTTAGTAGCTTCTTTCTTAGTTACTGGAACAACATTTGATATCCATTCAACATAGTCAATAGCTTGTATAAAATTTACATTCAAAAGCTTCTCTAATTCACTTTTAACTAGTAGTGCTACTTTAGGATGCATTTTTCTAAGTTTTTGCTTTACAGGTTTAGCATCAGGGTGCACTACTAGATGGTGCACAACTACAGAAGGATCTAGGCCTGGCATATCTACGTATGTCCAAGCGAAGACATCAGGATATTCGATAAGAAATTCAATATATAGATTTTATTTTTCTTCACTTAACTCAGATCCAATTTTGACCATGCGAGGATTCTCTTCTATTCCAATGTTGATTTTTATGAAATTTTCTACAACAATATTCAACTCTCTTTCAAAGTTGGGAGGTGCGGGTGATACCCCCATTTCTTGTAATTCTTCAAATGTACATTTAGCTAACTCTTCTTGGGGAGTAGTAGCTTCTATGTGAGCTACACATGGCATTGATCCATCAAAGAAAAAATTATTTCTTAGAACTTCATCAAGAGATATATCATGACAAATATCCCCCTCTAAACATTCATCCAAAGAAGCAATCATTTTTGGATAAACCATAGTCAACATATTACAAGTATGTATCATTTTAAAAAGTTCTTTTTGTTCCATATACTCTTGATATGTTATAATATGGTCATCATATTTATATGGGAATGGTTCTATTTTTGTAGGAATATAACCAAGACCACATCGAGCAGGCCACTCTTCGACCTCCAAGGGTTCTTTTATTCCATTTTCATGAGGTCCTAAACCTTTACCTCTATAACCCATATTACACATCATTGGTTTTGATTTTACATATCCATTAGAGAAATAGCATTTAGCAAATCCATCTTGATCAATTGTAATCTGCATAACTAAAAATTTTCCCCAATCATATCCTGCATACACAAATTCACAACTCCCAATATGACAAATGCTCCCTTTCTTTGGTAAGCCTAATGTTCGGGGAGATGGTGGTAACTTAGATAGTACCAAAGAATCTTGAGTAGAAAAATTAACTTCTTCTATAGTTGCAAGCACTGAAGATAAATCTGGTAATACTTCATCTGAAATGACATATGAAGTAGATGGATTATCCTCCTTAGTTGGTTCTTTAGATGTCGTAAATTTAAATATTGTAGACTCAGGAGGTGACTCTATTACTATAGATTTAGGAAATGGATTAGGTATAGTTTCAGAAGGTGATGATGATAATGATGTAGAATTTGATGTTGATGATTTAGAATATGTTTTTAATGATGTTGATTTAGGAGGTGATTTAGATTTAGAAGGTTTTGATGATGAAGATGGACTAGGATGAACAAAAGACATAGTAGGACAAAATGGAACCCCTACAGGTTCTGCCACAACACACATATCAAATGGTCTAGGATCACCATGAATGGTGACTAATTGATTTTTAAATTCAAATTTAACACATTGATGTAATGTGGAAGGTACTGCTCTCATTGCATTGATCCAAGGTCGACCTAGAAGAATGTTGTACGATGCAAAACAAGGTACAACAAACACAATCATATCCAAAATCCTTGGACCAACTTGCAATGGGATCTTCATAACTCCACATGTTTCTTGAGTTTCATCATTAAATGCTTTAATGATCATTTCAGTATTTTTCATATCTTCTTTCTTAAATCCAAACCTTTGAAAGAAATCATATGTGCATATATTTAATGATGATCCATTATCAATTAAGACTCTCTTAACTCCTACATCTCCAATCAATGTTGTAATGTACAAAGGGTTATCTCCATACAAACTTTGAGGAGGGATATCTTTATCACGAAAATCTATAAAGTTTATTTCATCCAAAGTTACAACATTTACTACAACATTTGGTTCAATATCTTTAGGTACCATCATCTTGCTCAAAGTTCTCATCAATTCTTCCCTATGTATGGAGGAAGTCCTTAAGAGATCCAAAAGAGATATTCTTGTTGTGATAGTAGCTAATTGTTCATTAATATCATATGGAGATCTTTGTTGTGAACTTGTTACATTATTTGCTTTAGTAGGAGCTTTTAATACAAATGGATTTGTCTTCTCATTTTGACTTTGATCTTGAGAATTTTGGTTTTGTGCTTGTTGTCTTGTAACAACTCCGATGGTACCTACAATGTTGCTATGTCGTGGATTACCAAAATGGGGTCTAGCATTTTTTGCTTGCTCATTTGAAAGCCATTGTTGAGATGATGGTCTAGTAGTTATTCTTCTTGGAAATGGTTCTTCTGGAACAAATAAATCTGTAATAGGTGTGACTTGATCTGATTCATACTCAGAACTATTTGAAGCAATCTCTAATTCACTTCCTATTTCACTTTTCGTGTCACTTTCTAAAGGTGTATTTTGATAAATTTTTAGAGGTCTAATAGTGACTAGGGATTCAGTAGTTACACATGTTTTTGGCAAGTCTTGATGTGGTAGAAAACTACTAATAGTTCCCACATATCGAGTTGGATGGGGAACATTATGATGTTCTACCTGATTTACAACTTCTTTACCATGCTTTGGTAAAGGGTGTTGGAAGATGTCCAAATTTTGATTTGCGTTTTGATTTTGAGATTTTTGTGTATTATTTTGAGCATCTTTTGGCGGGAATTTTTCTACTTCCATTTTTCCATTGTCAATTAGATCTTGTATCATGTGTTTCAATATTTTACATGAGTTTGTTGAATGACCATCAACTCTATGGAAGTTACAATGTAAATCAGCTCTAAATCCAGCTACAGTTGTATCAGGTTGTCTTATTTCAGGCAACCGTATCAAACCTTGTTCCAATAGTTGAGGTAAAATCATAGTTAAAGGCTGATTTAATCTTGTAAATTCTCTTGGTGGTTTATCAGGAACTTTCAATACAAATTTCTTCACAACTTCCACAAGATTAACATTTGAGTTGTTTCTATTGTCAGTAACTCCATCACCTACTACTTGTTTGTTTTTGTATTGATTCTTAGAAGTTTTATCTTCATATTTCTTCTTAAATTGACCTCTCCTAATAAGGGCATCTTCTACCCTTCTTGCTAAATCAATGGCTTGATCGAAGGTGGTTACTGTAGTAGTAGAAAGTTCATAAGATAATTGTTCTTGCAAATTACCTATAAATATGTCCAACATTTCATGATGAGGTAATGCAAAGTGTAATTTTCCCAAAATTTATCTCCATTTAGCCAAGAATTCTGCAAAACTTTCATCTTTCCCTTGTTTCAGGTTGTATAAATCTTTAATGGTCACATGCCTTTCTATATAGGCACTAAATTGATGGACAAACATCTCTGTTGTTTCCTCAAAATTCCTTAAAGAGTTATTGGGTAATTGATAATACCACTCTAGGGCCATACCTCCCAGACTTTTAGGGAACATCTTTAGCAACAACAAATCATCATGAGAAACATCATGACATGTCATTCTAAACATACGAAGATGCTCTATAGGATCTTCAGTTCCTTTATATATCGGGAGGATAGGCATGGGGAAATGCTTAGGATAAGGTTGCGCTACAACTATAGGATCCAAAGGTTGACTACACATCTCTCGATAATTGTACGAGGGATGGTAAGGATCCATCTGGTCTAGACGAGAAGCTAACTGCTTAACCATAGCTTCAAGTCCTTGTTGTTGTCCACCAAACTGATTTTGTTGCACCATATTATTGTGTCTTTGATAATAAGTTGGTGTTGTTGTGTGAAGATTTCCAACTGAAACACTATTATGTAAAGTGTTTGTAGGAACTACATTTTGTTGAATTTGTTGGTAGTTGGTATTTTGTACTTGTTTAACCTTTTGTTGATTTGCCATTTGTTGATTAAGAGCTTGAGTGAACATGGATGTGAATGGTTGTTTTTTTTTTTTAGATTTGCTTTTGGGTTGCTAGCAACAATTTTGGATGATTGTGCCATTGATTTTTGAGCATTTTGATTTAAAGGTATCATATTTGGATTAGATGGTCCTGCTTGATTATCATCTGGGTCTGTTGAAGGCATGTAAGGTAATGGGTTTGTATGTATTCGAAAAGTGGATGCTAAGGCTGCTTCCATAGAACCTTCTCCTGAATTATCCATATGTACTGCTTGGCTAAATTCACCTATGTGATCTTTTATGAATTGAGTAAAATTTGCAAGAGACTCAAATTTAACATGTCCCTTTTCATCTAATTTAGGTTCATTAGGATCTTCTACTTCATTTTCCCCATTATCACCTTCATCTTCTGATAGTATATCCTCTCCATCACAAGTGCTTCTATCTTCAATATCATCTTGTTCTTGTTCTCCCATATTATCATTATCTACTTGTTTACCACTTCTTAATATAGGCATTTTGTTTTTAGAATAATTTGTTTTTGCAAATATATATATATATATATGTGCTAAAATTTTGGGGTATATATGTTATATATATACCTAACTAGAAAAATAATATAATATGATTGTTTTTAGTTTTTTTTTTGTAGTTTTTAGATTGCAAATAACAAAATAAACACAACTATAATATTATAAATGTTATATTTCAAGTTTCTTGAAAAAGCCTATAGATATCATTAACAGGTTCCAATTGATCTGGTGACAGGTAGTGTTCTTCTTCAAATAGGAAGTTGGCTTTTAGAAATTTTATGAAATGTGCTATAGTAATGCAATCAACTTCACAATTTGATGTATAAAAGTGTAATTCATGATAGTATTCTCGATAAAGCATAACTCTAGGAACCCTGTTAAATCTTCTCTTATCATCTAAAACAATTTCTTGATTTTCCACTTGTGATAAAAACTTATGTACTACTATTGCATTCTCAAGATAATCTTCAAAGGAATAAAGACTTGGAGAAATCATAGCTTCTGCTAGCCACCTATCACAGGCTCTTTGAAGGTCAAAGTAGAAAGGTGCACTATCAGGATCCAGGATTCTAGATAAATTGAACCTTATGATTTTCTCAAGTTTGGGTTCTTTAGCTCTTATAATCTCTAACCTTCTCCAAATCTCAGAGTACGACACACTACCTAATGAAGAAAATTCTTGGTTTGCTAGTATTGTACTAACATTAATACGAATGACTCTCCTTATGTTATAATCTACCATCTATGGCATGCAAAATTATGAAATTTGACTAATGTTTTTGGTTTGTTTTTGTTTTGTTTTTGTAACTATTTAGAATATTAGAAGAAATGCCTATGTTTCACGTCGGGTTCACCAAAGAATGTAGCCCAAAAATTCTCGCACTCCTTTCCTCAAGGTTGATGGATCCGTGCCTTAGAGGGGAATGGGAGAATGAGTGGTCTACACCTCAAAAGAGAGGTACTTAATCGTACCTTCTATATATGGTGATTTTTTGATGAATGGGTTTTGGGTTCACCAGGAAACATTTTTGGCTGTTTTTGAGCCTAGGTTTTGGGATTTGTTTTGATGGTTTCATTTTATTCAAATCACACATACACCTAAGTTTGGCCAATATGCAAACTAAACTAAACTATATGCAATTTTAACTTCAAATGTAAACAAAAGAATATAGAAAATAGAATGTATAAATTAATGCAATGCTTATGAAGAGATTTTAAACTCTTACCTATATCCGGATGTCTGATGAAGATTCTAAAATTTGTATGCAGTTTCGATCGTATGTTGCAGGCCAATATCGTACTACGATTCTGCAAGATCGTATACGATCTGCGATATCGTATTTCGATCAGGAACCTACTATTTTGATTTTGGTAGAAACCAGTAGATTCCTAGGCAGAGAATAGAAAACAAGAATAATGTGTTCTACTAATGATTTAAGATGTAATGAAGTGCTTTAGATAATATTAGTGATATAAATTGATGAAATGAAAGTTTTATAGCTATAAAATATGAAATTATATGCAACTACATGAAATTAGGTGAACACCAGTAATGCCTATGAATAGACTTAATGCTTATATGAGGAATAGTGCTAAATGAAATAGAAATATGCTTAAACAAATATCAAAAATGCAAACCAAAACTCAGGGTTACCCCCAAGCAGATTGTAGGAAATATCATAGCATTCTTGGTAGGATCGTACATCGAACTGGCGATATCGTACACCGAACCAGTGATATCATCGTACGACCACAGTTTTGATCTACAACACCATCAACCGATCTACAACGATAGTCTCCGATCCTACAAATTACAACGAGAAAACTAGGAACAAAAAAATGTAAAATTTAAGCGAGAGTATCTTGGAATGCCAGGGGAGAATTTGAATGATTTGAGCCTGATTAAATAGGTAGGGAGGACTAACCAAAATAGGGGGAGGAGATCATTTTGTTACAACCTCTTCCCAACTGAGAAAAATTGGATAAATCCGATCCCGGGTTTCATGCACAGTTATGCAGACAGGGATAAAAGACGTTAAGCTAAACTGGTCATTTTCTAAGTTTGATTTTTCTATTTTTGAGCAAGATCATATTACGATCTGCAATATCGTACGCCGATCACAGAAATCGGATGGCAGGAATCATTCTACAATTTTGTTGATCATCCACCGATCCTGCTAGTCGTAGTACGATCTCTACCATTGAGCACAATTTTTGAGGCACATAAATGCAACAATTATTATTTTTCATTATTTTGTCTTTTTATGCAAATGGGTCATTTTTAGGGTGCTACACTCAAAATGTAGTGGTGCAACTTCTTAGTTGTAAATATCACTGCTAAGCACAACTTTTCTACGTATGCATATCATAGCTCGAAACTAACCAGGGTTTGACTGATGTAGTATATCGCCTAATCTTTGTATTGCACATTCTTCTGGGCTAGCATGGTTTCCAGTTCAAATTTTGTGGTAGATATATACAACAAAAATAGCACATCTGGTCAAGGTGGAGCTAATAATGGTGATGATGCTAAGTATTTTTTGATCTCAGTGAAGTATTTTTGATAGTCTTCATCCTAGTTAAATGGGACTCCCTTGTGTAGCAGTCAATTCATGGGTTGATATTTATCCAATAATTGCACAATGAAATGCTTTATGGATGCTACCTTGCCTTATAGGCTTCTTAATTCCTTAATGTTTATGGGGGGACATATTTCTAATATAGCCTTGACCTTCACTAGGCCAACTTCGATCCCTCACTTAGAAACTTTGAATCCCAAGAGTTTACCTGAAGTTATGCCAAATATGCATTTCTTGGGGTTCAACCTAACATTGTGCTCTATCAAGTGATCAAAGAATTTCCTTAGGACCTCGACGTTATCTTCATACAACAATGACTTGACCAATAATTCATTGATATAATATTCTAAGATTTTATACATATAGTCATGAAAAATGGTTGTCATAACCCAATGATATGTGGCACCAACATTTTTAAGGCTAAATGACAACTTTATAGCAAAATATTCCCCATGGAGTGGTGAAAGCAGTTTTGTGCTAATATTTGGGTTTAATCCAAATATGGTTGTAACAAAAAAAACCATCCATGAGAGAAATCTTTTCATGACTACAATTGCATCTACAAGAGCATCGATATTAGGCAACGAAAATGAATCCTTAAATTTTGCCTTATTGAGGTCTTTAAAATCCATGCATATGTGGATTCTTCCATTAGGTTTTCCTATAGGTACCATGTTTGATACTCATTCTGGATAGTCGATGAGAATTATGAACTCTACATCTGATAGGGATTAGGTGTATGATTAGGTGTGTTAGGTGTGTTTTAATAAATTGTAGTTGTTTTGGATTAAGGTGCATAGTTTTCATTCAATGTGACCTTATCTGTAACATGAATGTAATACCTATTTATAGGCCTTTGATTATTAATAGAAATCTATTTTTGGCTTCGTCATATTTCCCTTGTGCTTGCGATCACTGTTCCATATCATTTGGTATCAGAGCCGGTTGCGAAATCAAGGCAAGTATCCTCTTCCCCTAGGATGATATCGGTTCAGACTAGGAACGAGAATGCCTCCATAGTCATATCCATGGAGTAGCTATCTTTTCAAGCATCGTGTTTTGTTGGGCCTACATATTATTTTAATCTATACGTGGTTTCATCCCGCCTTGGTCGTACACCATAGACAAGTCCAAAATCTTCATTCATTTTATTGAGTTTGTATTTTTGAATTACTGAATTACAATGTATTTTAGGGTGTGATTCATGTTTATGGAATGTTCATATGCCTACGATATTCAATTTGGATAACATTTCTATCCTATGGGTTGCATCTGTGTGGGTTTGTTTAAAAACAACTTTTGTGTGTTGATGATTCTGCTTATATCTGTAGACTGGTTACGCGACCATCGCATACCATTTTTCCATCTCTATTGAGATATGAATATTTAGCTCCAGTCTATCGTGCATCCACTTCTTCATGTACTTTGGTAACCCCATCACCCTTGGTGCCAGCTTCTTTTGTTACCTTCTTTTATAGCATTTTTATTCTACTATCATTGCTTACGATGCTTAGTAGTTTACGTTCACTACGACTGCGCCTAGCCCCACCCGCTAGCTCCTCTCATCGATGATATCATGCAAACATATGAATTTATGACAATATCTCACTATACATCAATTTTTACTTCCTCCACTTTAACCGTTGACATTGCTATTACACCTGGCACATCCCAACCCTTTTGACGTATAAAGGTTTCTTGACCATTGTAATCTGCAACAATAATTATTTTATGTCAACACTCATAAATCTACTTGAGCTCTTTTTCGATGCCACTACATACTACCCTCCTCTTGGCACACATCTATAGTTCCTGATTCATTCTTCTCCGACCCTCCACCAATCATTTGATGATCTGCAGTCCTTATGTCCTTCCAGCAATCATAACCATTTCCCACACTATTTTTTGTTTTTATTGCACTATCCAAAGGTTTTCGACTCCCTCCTACTTCTTCCAGTGATATCCCATGATTATGGTGGCCACCACAATAATTTAAAATCATGATCCTAAGTTTTGGATGCAACTAAACACTTATATGATGTTTGGGTCTTGTACTGGTAGCCTTTACCCTTTTCGATGATGTTTGCCAATTTTGGTTGGTGTTCACGCATTGATTTTTATAAGCTTGATCACAATGTATTGGTGATTTACAATATTTGTTTCGCATAAATGCACTCCCACTCCACCCTAGAAAATCATTTTATTTCATTCGACCTATTCACATTTTTTGACCTCTATTTGGTTTTCCGCTTCTTGTGACAGTTCTCGATGACAACAAATATTTCATATTCCTAAGGGTTGACACATTATTAACCATTTTATGGCATATTCCTCTCTCAGACCAAATATTCTATCATAATTTTCTATTTTGTTGATTTTTTAGGGTCAATTTATCCCACATGTGTCGTGTGGTTGTTCCCTTTGGGTTTACAATTTGTTAAACCCTCCTACCATATAGCCAGTGCTCTACACGTGTTGACCACATCAACTCTCACCCTTCCCACCTAATCTCACCCCTTTGCTATCATACGCATCCATATTTCCCACTAGTCTACTCTTCACCCATTGACCAAAAATTCCCTGTGTCCCTCACACACATCCCATTTCTTGCTACACCAGCTCAACTTCCCTTGTCACGTTATCACTCTAACTCATCTATACATATGACTTGCATTGTAAGCACCTCTCGCATCTTGCTAGCCTTACATCATAAGTTCCTCCTACATCCCATCACCCTCTATCACTATGTCTTATTGATATTTGCATGTCGGTCTTATCTTGGACCATTTCCTTGTTATCTACATTGTTGAATTAGTCCAACATCGCTACCCACCTTCGTGTCACCGAAAATAAAATTTCATGCCACTTACCTTCACCTTCTTGCTTGTATCGGTCACTACCATTCTTCGCTCCTCTGTTGCCCTTCACATTGATGTTAGGTCATGTCTATCCACCATGTGTCCCTTTACCACATTGCTACCATCCACCAAACTTACCGTTATCACTGTCATCTCTTACGTAGTTTCCACAAACAACTATTGCTCATGGGACATCATTTATTTGTCATTTTTCTCATTCAATACCACTAAAAATTATTAATTCAGATTTTTATACATTTAAGGCTTAATTTGATTCATGGCCACCTTGTTGTTGCGTAATCTCCTCGTCATTGGGAGTAAATAGTTGCATTCACCCAATTTTTTGCCTATTCTTCATTTTGGGAGACCTCTATTATTTTTGCTCCTACAGGCTCATTATTTGTCTGAGTATAGCATTTCATATACTCATTGGAAATATCGTTTTGAGTTCTACGTATATGCCATAGCCATTTTTCCATTTGCACATGTTTTATCTCTCAAATTGTGTCCCAAAGCCTAGCTTCTTCTCTGGCTTGTATATTTGCTTTTTTATTGCCATTTTGACATGTTTCAGCTTTTCTTCATGGATTGCACCAGACATATAGCCAACAACATGGCCTTAGCTAAACAATTGTCTAAAATTTCCTAAGTTTCTATCCAATCGTCTTCCACATTGGCCACAGTCCAAGCCCAAGTCACATATTTGGTAGATAAACTTCAAGATGTCACACTCAAGTCCTCCTCATCTCATTCCAAATGTGAGGTTTGTATTTATGAAGTTTCTCAAGATTCTAATGTTCTCAATACCTGGATACTCAACACCGAGATATTGTTTGACTATAGTCAAATCGTTGAGGATGACAAAGTTCCATTTACCAAGCTGAAACTTTCTGGCATGGATAAAGTCCTTGTAACTGAATGTCAGATTTTCACATGGGATGACTTGTTCAAATACTTTAAGGCCACTTTTTATCTATCCCATTATGATTCTATTTTATAAATTCATTGGCTTCACCTAAGATAAGTATAGAATAAATTCGTCCAAGATTATGTGTACCAGTTCAACAAGTTGCATTTTTTGTTGCGCATTGTTGATCCTATTGATACCATGATTCTAAAATTTAAGAGTGGTATTCACACACATTTATTTTGAGAGGTGAAATATACTTCGTGCACCACACTTGATAAAGAGTTTAATCATGTTAAAATTGCAAAGGAGAAGTTAATTGCACAACATCGAGATCCTTGATACTCATATCGTGGATCCACAAACAAGTCTCATCAACAACATCAAGAACCAAGGCATTGTTCTTATCTCTCCCCTTCTCATAATCTTGATTCTCATACTTTTCCTACTTCCAAGAAAATATTTCATTCTTATTCTACTTCTCGATAATTTTATTGATATTGTAAGTGACCTGGGCATAACAAATATGCATATTAAGTAACATAATTCTCACAAGAAGAATCTCATTGTATAGTCTAATGAGGGAATATTTGAGAACCCCATCAAGGCTACTGGTGAGGCAGTGATATATGAGGAGTTGAAGGGAAAATTGAATAATGTCACATTGATGCATCATTCCATAGCCTATGATCGTGATCATTTATTTGTAACTCGTACCCATTTGTTGCATAATTTTACTATAGATTATATCATCAATAATGGCTTGCAAAAAAAAATAATTGTGCAGTTCGTTATTGATAGGCTTAAGTTTCCCACCACACATCATCTATTTCCATACACTCTTAGGTGGAAGGATGATAACAACACTTCAAAGATCACACACATGTGCTCAGTTGCCTTTGATTTTGGTCCTAAATTCACCGATAGGATCACTTGTGATGTGACACCCGTGGATTGTTGTGGATTATTATTGGGTATTGTATCGCTCCAAATTTTTTGCACCCCTACCTTCAGGCTATTGGATCCGCGCCCGGAAGGAGGATGGGAAAAGGATGGTGCGGTACCTTGGACAAGAGGACTTTGCAAAGGTCCCACCTCTCAAGGGAGGTGCATTTTGGTGATTTTTCGACGGATGGTGGGTTCACCAGGAAACATTTGACGGTAGTTTCCACGCCTAGGTTTTTGGGAATGAGTTTTGATGAGTTCGTTTTATTTTTAAACATTCATCCTAGGTTTGGCCGAATGATTCTAACTTAAACTACATGAAAATGCAATTTAAATGCATACAACAAACATAAAGGAAAACATAAACAAAGAATTTGCAAGAGGCCAATGAAGATTACCTGATCCGAAAGTCTGATGGAGTTTCTGAAGCTTAAAGCAGTCTGGATCGTCTGTAATTCAACAAAATCACCTTCAATTTGATAAAATCGTCTGAACTGACAAGATCGTCTGCAATCTGACGAATTCATCAGAGACCTGCAAAACAGCAAGCAGATGCGAAATACGAGAAATTCTATTTTGCAAACAGGGGAAAACTATGTAAAATAGTAATATGAGTGTTGAACAATATACAGGAACATAAGTAAATGCAAATAACTGTGTTTAGATAGCAGAATATGATCTTAATATGTAAACTAGACAAAATGGGTGAACTCCAAATGCAATATAATATAAAAACTAAATAAACAATCTAATTTATAACATAAAATGACAGAGAAAAGAGACAGAAGAACAAACTCCAGGCACTGATTGCCTCGATGTGCGCTGCAGTCAAAATCATCTCGCATCAGTACGAGATCATCCCGAATTTGACGAGATTGCCTCCGATCTTGACAGGTTCGTCGACTGCGATAGGTACTGGCTCCGGCTGAAAACCAGTGGTGTACCTGTAATGAAATGACTATAGGACTAATGCAAAATATGAATTACGATGTTTTAGAGCATAAGGGTTCAATTTGCATAAAAGTTCAGCCAGGGGTTGGGGAGGGAAAAGCCTTAGAGTTAAATAGGCATAGGATAGTTGTTGGGAGGTTGGAGATCATCCCAATTTGGGAGATCTCCAATAGGGGAAGGGTCCCAACGGCGCAGACACGCTTCTGCCCGGATTGGAGACCCATTGGAACGGATTCCAACTATGCAAATTCAGTTTTGCGACGAAATCGTCTGGACGTTCTAGTCCAAACAAAATCGTCAAATCTGGGGCGATATCGTCTGATCAGCGAAGATATCGTCAAACGGTCAAAACAACTGCTAAAAATGGCGCAGAAAAGGAGGAAACGGGTTTCTCGACGGTTAACGGGCGGTTTGGGAGGTTAAATTTGAATTTAAATTTATTTACTAAGGTGAATGTAATTATTCCAATTTTACTGCGCAAATTTTAGGGTGCTACATTTTGCCCCCTCTTTAGCAAATTTTCCGAAGAAAATGCGTTAAAGATGAGTTCTTCTCGATCTACGAGAAAGCAAAAAATTATTCCCATTTTTAGGCGACGATTCTTGGTCGAATCGTACGACAGACTTACTATGGTGCCCCCTCCGTGTTTTTACCCAAATCGAACGTTTGAGGTAAAAACGCGAAAAAGCAAAAATTATTTGTTGAATAAAATTAAGAAAAATAGGGTAAAACCCTAATTCATTTGTTACTGTTCATTTTACTGTTTTGAGAGCTCGGGAGCAAAAATGGTAGAGACAGCGCATAGATCTGCAGAGGTCCGCCGCGGTCTACGGGTAAGGGTTTAAACTGATCTAGAATTGATTTAATTTGATTTTACATGCTTTTTAGATGGATTTTTAGGTGAATTTTGAGCATCGCGGCCGTTTTTGGCCATCGACGTCGTCCGGACGAAATCGTCCCTAGTTCGACGAAATCGTCTCAAGTTCGTCAATTTCGCCCAAGGGCGAAATCGGCGAAAAAGGGGCGATTTCGTCAAATTAGAGATGATTTCGACATGCGAAATCGGAGATGATTTTGCTCAAATTTCGGACGATATCGGCTAATAGTGGGCGATATCATCAATTGCAAAATTTTGATCTTTAAGTTGCATTATTGATTGCTAAAATTGTTATTAATGATTGTTTGTTGTTTTGATGTTTATGCTTGCAGAGAGGATTACTAAAGAGCAAAGAGTGGAAATATGGAGGATTAAGAGATGACTTGGCCGCTCTGACATGGGCAGAGCGAGATCAGCTGGCACAGGCCGGCTTACTACATGTGGCAGAGATGCCACAAGTATCTATAGACATGGGGCTACTGACGGCCCTAGCAGAGAGGTGGTACCCGAGCTCTTCATGTTTTTGGTTACCGATAGGGGAGATGACTCCCACACTAGAGGATGTATGGAGGATTCTTAGAATCCCCATACAAGGGAGAATGATCACACCTGCGGCCAATCAGGGCCACGCAATGGGACGAATCTACGGTGACCCGAGCTTCGCCCTGGAGAAGGGCAGAGTGAACATCAAGGCACTGCGCCAGATGCCTGGGGCATCTACACTGACACGAGTTTTGGCTGGGGTGGTTGGTGGACTTCTATTGTGCCACCAGAGCGGCTGTAGGGTACCATGGATGCTGGCAGATGTGATCTGTGACATGCACGACCATGGCTATAGATTTTCTTGTGGCAGCTTTGTTCTATGCCGATTGTATAGGATCCTGCATGGGGTCGTATACAAGGGCAACCGATGTCTGGTTATGACATCACTCCTACAGGTTTGGTGCTGGGAGAACATTGTGGTGCAAAGGCCGATAGGGCTTCCACTGACAGGGGTTGACGGGGAGAGGCCCCGAGTCTTCTACTGGTGCCTTCGAAGAGGGGCACAGCGATGGATCGACCTGCCGGTGTCCCGGAGACTACTGGATGATGTGGTCCCAGACCAGATCACCTGGAGGCCGTGGAGGCAGCATCTAGGGTGGGCAGAGGACGCACAGGAGCTGGCTCGCATCAGGCGAGTCTGTTGGCTACGGATGGAGAGGGGAGAGGTGGAGCTCCACCGCTATGATCGAGTTTTGCGATAGTTCGGTCTATAGAAGGGGATCCCATCTCTCAGGGATTACGAGTTTTCTCAGACTGTCTGGGATAACACCATGGTTAGCGGGGCTCCAGACATGCAGTGATTCTGGAGCCAGGACACAGACGATGCCCCCATCCAACCAGTGGATGGGGACGACACAGGAGTAGCCAATGGCTACAATGCTTGGCACGTAGGCATCCGCCCTCCTCGGATGACGAGGGCATAGGGACCGATCCATGCAGTTGTGCATCGGATAGGGAGGCGGCACTAGGCAATGGTAGAGGTAGCCCGGGGTCATGGCAGAGGAGAGCAGAGGAGGCCACAGGCATAGGAGAGGCCGCGACAGAGGGAGAGGGAGAGGAGGGAGGCGAGACCCCCATCTCCATAGAGGCCACCATCGCCTGATAAGGGCAAGGGTGTGGACATTGGAGAGAGTAGCGAGATGGCTACTCTTTGGGCAGAGAGAGATCATCCGCGAGCTCAGGTGCAGACGTTACAGGATGCAGCTACACAACACCAGGCTGAGGTGTCACAGCTACGAGATGAGAATGCTCTTCTCAGGGCACAAGGCGGAGGGGTAAGCACTCAGGAGCTGCTGCGGTTAGTTTCTCAGACCGCATTCTATTAGGCGCTATACTACCAGGTGGTGCCAGAGGGCCAGAGGATACAGGTGCCACCTGCCATAGCAGAGCCGATCAGGACAGGGTCGACGAGGAGCTCATCCCGGTCGATGATAAGGACTCGCAGTACCACACATACTATGATGGGACCACCTCGCCCTCCGCAGGGTGGGGGAGGAGATGAGGCCGAGAGCTCTAGAGGCTCTCAAGGCTAGAGGGCGGGATACTGCCACTGAAATTGTATTATGTTGATATATATAGATGAGATATTTTTTTTTGATCATATGACTTGTCTTATGTGATGCTTATGATGCTTTTTATGTTTGATTGATTGATTGAATTGATTGGTGTAATGATTTTATTGATGATTCATGTAATTATGTCGTTTTGGAAAAAAATATAATTTGGATGTCATGCTATAAATATTTAATATGAAATAATATGATGTAACAAATTGATTGGTTGTAATAAAATGTGATAAAATAAAAAGAGATTTCTAGCAATAATTTCAAAGGACATTATCGCTATTATAGATCATTTCATGGAGTCACTGCTCACTTGGTCGTCAAGCTAGTCCTAGGATAGAAATATTGTTTAAAAAGTGCTTAAGAGACTGTCTTAAGACTTTGTTGTGATGATGCAAATGATGATGATGATGGTTTTTTTTCAGATTTCCATGAAAATATTATGCATGAAATATTGTAAAATAATTTTTGCTAGGCATAAATTCCTAAGTGTGATAAAAATTGTTGAATAATTCCTTAAGAATTATACCATCATTGCAAAATGCAAAGGTTGACATAATGATATGAAATAATAAAAATGTGTTTGCTTTTGAAAAGCATAATTTGTGTAATAAAATGAAGTCATATGGTTTTTATGAATTTTGATAAATTGGGAAAAAATATTGTTACAATGGTTTTCGCTAAGTATAGAATATGTAGGTATAGACTTATACTATCATCGTGAAGATCAAAGAAAAGATAATTTTATTGCATGATTAATTTTGATGAACAGAAAATATGATAATGAGGACTTGCGCTAATCATAAAATTCCAATTTTGGTTTTGAAACTATACCATCGTTGTGAAAGTCGATAAGATATATATGATATGTTTTAATTGAAATTTTTGATTTCTTCTATTATATAGTTGTCTTTGTGGTAAATAATTGTACTTGATTATTCCAAACAAGTTGCAAAAATAATATTTCAAAGTATTTTGAAAAAATTAGATTTATAAGGAATCCCATGTGCATAAGTGAATTCATTGCCAATCTTTATTTATCATAATGATAGACAAAATCTCTCAAATACAAATGTGTGTGCAATTGTATGGTTTAGTTACCAGTTTTGAGCAAGATACTATGATACAAGTGATTTGAATAAACCAACTAAGTGTTCATTAACCATGATGTAGATGCATATAACCATACTAGGCTACTATGTAGATCGGATTATCAAGAGCTAGCTAATCCATGAGCAAACATAGGTCTGTACAAAAGAAGGTCGCTAATGTGACAGACATATCACCACGCTAGGAGTTACCCAAGGCCAACCAGGTTGGGCACAAACCACCTGTTATGGGGCTTACCTCACAGTTTTCGAATAATTGAGAATTCCAGGGATTCAAGCTCATTCACCCTTCTTTTCTTTTCAAAGGGTAGGGAAAGGGATTTTATTGCTTTTCTTGCTTTCTTTTGAACTTTGCTTATTTTTATTTTGCTTGATTTTTGAGATAGTGCTTGAAATATTGCTGGAATGATATAGAATAACATTTTTCTTTTCTCTTTTCTTTTTCTTGAACTTTTCTTTTCTTTTTCTTTTTCTAGGGATACTTGCTCGGATTAGCTGTAGAGCAAGGGATTTTTATTCTGGGTAGGGGTGAGCTTGTCCTTTTGCCAATTCTCAAAGATTCTAGACCATGTGCATGATAGGATAGCAAGGGAAACTTTTCACTCAAGAAATCAGTTCTACTATGTAGCAAAACATGGAAATTACAAATATAATCATTTTATTGTGAAAATATGTGCTTGGTTTAAGTAAATAACAAGATCAATTCTCTATGCTCAAACTTTATTTAATTGAATTTTGTGAACTTTGATATAAGAGAGATTAGTAATCATGCCAGATAAAATCAAGATATTTATTGTGTGAGTGTGCAAGTGAGGGATGCCAAATAAATGCTAGTTTTGTCCAAAATAAGTTGAAACATATAACTGCAATAATTGTAGGAAAATAATGATTTTGAGAAAGTTTTGCGAATGTTGACTCTCTCTTTATGCTGTATATTGTTTTGGTTTCGAAAGAGTCAAGCATATAGTTGTTTTTGGATTTTTATGTTGATTTTTGTTTTGGAGCAAAAGGACCTTTACAAGTGCTTTTAAAAAAATGCAATAAATATTTTTGACGATTTTTGAAGATTTCATGAATGTTTTTGAGGTTTTTTGAATAAATTGAAAGAAATACAAGATAATGATTTTGAACAAATATATACATGGATGAAATGACCAAATTTATGCATAGTAACGTTTGAGATGTAAAATATTCATGGGTTCTTTAAGTTCTTTACCATCTAAGGTAGATAATTTATATGCTCCTGATTCAAATTTTGCAGTAATGATGTATGGTCCGAGCCAGTTGGGCTCAAATTTACCTTTAAGTTCCTTAGTTGCATTTGTATTTTTTTGAAGATTTTGAGGATTTTGATTTTTTTTTTTGTATTTTGATTTTAATTTATGAATTGAAATTGATGGTATATACAAGATGATCTATATACACTATACAAGGTTATTTGAGTATAGCATGTCTAAGGTTGCTTCAAAATCAAAGGAGGTTTTGAAGGATAATCTGGTTGTGTTGAAGGTAAGAACAAAAGGTGATGAGTAAAAGATAGTGATAACAAAAGCTTTGTTATAATGTAAAATAATGTAGCAAAAGATTTGACTTTTATATGTGGAAAATTGATCATGTTACAAAATAAAATGTTAGAAATATAAGAAAGTTCTTCATTCTTATTATTATATTCCAAGTTTTGATAAGATGGAGAAAGTATATGTGAAAGACATGCATGGATGTTATTTGATAAACAAGGATGATCATATATGGATGAAGAAAAGTGATGGATAGAAGATAATTGTGATAATAGAGAATGTATAGAACTTGATGTTTCAACCGTTAAATATTCTTCAAATGGTGTTGGGTCACCATGTATGGTAACAATTTTATTTGCAATTTCAAACTTCAAACATTGATGAAGAGTGGAAGGGACAACCCTCATCGTATGAATCCATAGTAAGCTGTCGTACGATTCGACCAAGAATCGTCGCCTAAAAATGGGAATAATTTTTTGCTTTCTCGTAGATCGAGAAGAACTCATCTTTAATGCATTTTCTTCGGAAAATTCGCTAAAGAGGGGGCAAAATGTAGCACCCTAAAATTGGCGCAGTAAAATTGGAATAATTATATTCACCTTAGTAAATAAATTTAAATTCAAATTTAACCTCCCAAACCGCCCGTTAACCGCCGAGAAACCCGTTTCCTCCTTTTCTGCACCATTTTTAGCAGTTGTTTTGACCGTTTGACGATATCGTCTCCGATCAGACGATATCGCCCCGTATTTGACGATTTCGTCTGGACTAGAACGTCCAGACGATTTCGTCGCAAAACTAAATTTGCATAGTTGGAATCCGTTGCAACGGGTCTCCAATCCGGGCAGAAGCATGTCTGCGCCATTGGGACCCTTCCCCCATTGGAGATCTCCCAAATTGGGATGATCTCCAACCTCCAAAAAACTATCCTATGCCTATTTAACTCTAAGGCTTTTCCCTCCCCAACCCCTGGCTGAACTTTTATGCAAATTGAACCCTTATGCTCTAAAACATCGTAATTCATATTTTGCATTAGTCCTATAGTAATTTCATTGCAGGTACACCACTGGTTTTTAGCTGGAGCCATTACCTATCGCAGCCGACGAACCTGTCAAGATTGAAGGCGATCTCGTCAAATTCGGGACGATCTCGTACTGATGCGAGACGATTTCGACTGCAGCGCACATCGAGGCAATCAGTGCCTGGAGTTTGTTCTTCTGTATCTTTTCTCTGTCATTTTATGTTATAAATTAGATTGTTTATTTAGTTTTTATAATATATTGCATTTGGAGTTCACTCATTTTGTCTAGTTTATAGATTAAGATCATATTCTGCTATCTAAACACAGTTATTTGCATTTACTTCTATTCCTGTATATTGTTCAATACTCATATTACTGTTTTACATAGTTTGCCTCTATTTGCAAAATAGAATTTCTCGTATTTTGCATCTACTTGCTGTTTTGCAGGTCTCTGATGAATTCGTCTGACGAATTCGTCAGATTGCAGATGATCTTGTCAGTTCAGACGATTTTATCAAATTGAAGGCGATTCTGTTGAATTGCAGACGATCCAGACTGCTTCAAGCTTCAAAAAATCCATCAGACTTCTGGATCAGGTAATCTTCATTGGCCTCTTGCAAATTCTTTGTTTTTGTTTTCCTTTCTGTTTGCTGTATGCATTTAAATTGCATTATCATGTAGTTTAAGTTAGTATCATTCGGCCAAACCTAGGATGAATGTTTAAAAATAAAACGAACTCATCAAAACTCATTTCCAAAAACCTAGGCGTGGAAACTGCCCTTAAATTTTTCCTGGTGAACCCACCATCCGTCGAAAAATCACCAAAATGCACCTCCCTTGAGAGGCGGGGCCTTCGCAAAGTCCTCTCGTCCGAGGTACCGCACCATCCTTTTCCCATCCTCCTTCCGGCGCGGATCCAATAGCCTGAAGGTAGGGGTGCGAAAAATTTGGAGCGATACATTTTTGGTGAACCCGACGTGAATGCATCATAACCTTTTGAACAAAAACAAACAAGACAAAAAAAAAAAAAAATTTAGATGCATTTTAAAACATTTAAGGTTCAAAATCATGTTTAGATGGTAGCTCCTAAAAAGAGGTTAGCAGTTACTATAAACGTAGTAAACCAATTAGCGGCCATAGAAGTTAATTCTGTCCTTAGTGTCCCTGAAGCAAGTAGAAATCAATCCTTGTGGGACGAGCTTATCAGGAGACTTAGTATCATTTCATCTAGGTCCACACGACTTAAACAGATTAAGAGGCTAGTCTTGGATAGAATCCTGGATCCTCATCAATTAGTGTTCTATCATGAACTTTAGAGAGCTTGCCATATGTGGTTAGACTATAGGAGAGCTTTAGTATCTTCAGAGTTGTTCAGCTTCGAGGAATACCTCGAGAATGCAGACATTGTACACCGATTCCTAGGCCTTGTAGAGGACCAAGAAGTTGTTCTCACAGATAGGGAAAGATGGAATAGAGTTCCGTGAGCTGTGCTATATCGAGAGTATTGCCATGAGCTTTACTTTTATCAACCAGCATCTGAGATAGACAATATCACCATAGCCCTTTTCATCAAATTCTTAAAAGAAAACTTTCAATTTGAAGAAGAACATTTCATGACCCCTGAACAGCTTGAACCTATTAATGATATCCATAAGTTATTCATAGAAGATTAGTTCATCTATTTTTAGCCTTATTATTATTGTGTGCATTTCTTGTTTCATTTGCTGTCTTTATTATATTGTTTCAAAGAAAAACTAAAAATCAAAAAAAAAAAAAAAAACATAGTAAAAAAAAACTTAAACATTTCATTTACAATATTGCATTAGGTATATATAAATATATACCTTTTAATTTGTTTCTTATATATATATATATAAATATATATATATTTGCTGAAATCAAAACTTAGCACCATGACTAAACTTAGGAATGGTAAAGAGATTTTAGGAGAAGGAGAAGATTGGATACAAAATACAACTGAAAACCCAAATGTCCTTCTTGGAGATACAAATCCGGAAGGTGAAACTCTAGGTCAATCAGATGAAGACTTAGGTGAAGATAAGGAACAAGAAGGAAGTGTTAAAGAATCTTCGTCCCCTAGAATAGCTCCAAATGGAGGCATCACTTTTGACAATGCAGAACATTTTCAAAAATTTCTTAATCAACATATCGACATCCTTAATGTGGCAGTCCGTATTGATAAAGGGGAAATTAGTGATGCTCAAGCAGTCTTAGAATGGGTGATTGATATGCAAACTAATCCTTTGTCTTTCATTGATCAAGAAAGTGATAAGGGTGGACCATCTAATGCGAATATGGTCACTATAGCCCAAGCCATGACCAAACAACAGGTCACCCAACCTCCTAAGCAACCTGTTACTCAACCTAAAATCACTCCCGCACAAAATAAAATTCCCTTCACTACTTCCTTCCTCCAAACAGTTGAGCAAAATGCTTTAAATAGAAAAAAATCTAAAACAAAGCCAAATACAAACTTTCAACAATCTACAATACAACACAATCCAACTTCAAAACTCCTCCATAATATTTTTCCTACCAATGTTTTACACAATAGTAACATGGCATCTAATCTGCATGTTCCTCCATCCTACGCCCATAACACTTATGGCAATGCCCCACCAAATCAATATGGGGGGCAAACTAGTAGTTTGGAAGCTATGGTGAAACAATTGGCTTCACGTATGGACCAGATAGATCCCTACCGTCCCTCGTATAATTATCGAGAGATTTGTAGCCAACCATTGGATCCCATAGTAGTAGCTCAACCATACCCTAAAAATTTTCCCATGCCCGTCCTGCCTATCTATAAAGGAACCGAAGATCCCATAGAACATCTTCGCATGTTTAGGATAGCATGTCATGACATATCGCATAACGACTTGCTATTACTAAAAATGTTCCCCAAAAGTTTAGGTGGAATGGCGTTAGAGTGGTATTATCAATTGCCCACTCACTCCTTAAGAAACTTTGAAGAAACAGCTGAGTCATTTGTTCATCAATTTAGTGCCTACATAGAGAGGCATGTAACTATTAAAGACCTATACAATTTAAAACAAGATAAAGATGAATGTTTTGTTGATTTCTTAGCAAGATGGAGAAAATTGACAGGAAAACTGCACTTTGTGCTACCCTATAGAGAAATGTTAGACATTTTCATTAACAATTTACAAGAACAACTTTCTTATGAGCTATCAACAGCTAATTTGACTACCTTCGATCAAGCTATAGACTTAGCTCGAAGGGTAGAAGATGCCCTCATTAGGAGAGGCCAACTTAGAAAGAAGGATGATGAGAAAACATCTAGAAATCAATATAAAAACAAACAAAGTTGTCGGTGATGGAGTCATCGACAATGTAAATGTTGCTAATGTCAATGCAACAAAAACAACAAAAAAATTCATCTTGAAACCTCCTGATAAGCCTCCTCGAGAGTTCACTAGATTAAACCAACCTTTATCAACTATTTTACCTCAACTTATTGAAAGAGGTTTAATCCAACTGCCAGCTATCCAGGAACCTGAACCAATCATACCCGGATATAGAGCTGATTTGCACTGTGATTTTCATAGAGGTCCTGGACATTCTACCAACGTTTGTAAGAGATTGAAACATAAAATACAAGATTTGATTGACAATAATGAAATGGAAGTGCAAGCCTTCCAACCTAAACAAAACCCTCCTAATAATACCCAAAATACTGTTCCCCAAAATCAAAATTAGAATGCCAATCAAACTTTAGACATATTTCAACACCCTTTACCAAGACATGGTAAAGAGGTATCCAATCAAATTGAACATCACAATGTTCCCCCTCCTACCCGATATGTAGGAACCATTAGCGGGCAATTACTTGTTCAGGACTCTCACACATTCGACACAACCTTATCCCTGGTTACAACCAGGCTCTTACATAATTTTCAAACTTCTGATTCTAGCAATATAGAGTCAGATAGTGAGAGTGAAATAGACACCATTCAATCGAATAGTTCTGAAAACGAATCAGATCCTATTCAACCTATCACAGATGCTAATGTTCCAGAAGAACCATTTCCCAGAAGAGTCACTACTCGACCTTCTTCTAATGAAGTCCTTCCTTATTAACAAGCCATAAAATCTCAACCGAGACCCTTTCAATGTCATCATTATAACATTGTAGGTACCATCGAAGTCGTCACTCGACAACAAGCTCAAAATCCCCAACAAGAACTAAACCAGAACGATGGATCAGCTCCATTTGTTCTAAAAAATCCTAATAAAGGAAGTCATGCTCCTATTGTTCAAACTAAACCCCCTTACAGCATTAATGAGCAATTGTCTAATACCACCGCCAGAATCTCCCTTTTAGATTTATTAAGATCCTCCCCCACCCATAGGGATGAATTGATGCTTACTTTGAGCCAGATGATGGTACCTCAAAATATCCAACCTGAAGCTATGGCCAATACTATCATCACACGAGAGATTGATTGTATTGACTTTCGGGATAAAGATATCCCACAACACAGTTTACACAAGGATAATCCCTTGTATATTACAGCTTTAATAGGGGATGTAGCTGTCAAACGAGTCCTGATTGATAATGGCTCATCTCTAAACATCTGCACCTTTGAATTCTACCAACGATTTGGTTTTAGAAGTGATGAAATGAAGAAGACTGATATGATTATCAAATCCTTTAATGATGAAACACAAGAAACGTGTGGAGTCATTACCCTCCCATTGCAAGTTGGTCCTAGAACCCTTGAGACAACTGTGTTCATTGTACATTGCCCAGAGATCGTACAATATACTTTTGGGTCGCCCTTGGATTAACGCAATGCGAGCAGTCCCATCAACTTTACACCAATGTGTTAAGTTTGAGTTTAAAAATCAGTTGGTCACTATTCATGGTGACCCTAGACCTTTTGATATGTGTGCATTGGCAGAACCGGCTTGAGTGCAATTTTGCCTCGCTTCCGTCATCCACATATCCTAGTTCTTCTTCATCTAAAACTGTGAAATATAAACCCATCATTTCATCTATTCCTCTTCCATTAACTTCATCTTCCCATATAGATCAACCACCTGCTAAACAAATCACTGTAGAACATCAAAAAGCTCTTAAAACTACAACCAATTCTTCAAGTTCTAATCCCATAAATTCAAAACCTTCAGACACATCTATCATACCTTCCACATCTCAAAACATAGGTAATAACCCTTCTACATCTTATGCCCTTTCTGATGATCTTTTACCAGATTTATCTACAATCTTAATATCAGAAAAAATGAATGATTTCATGCAAGATTCAGACCTTTTAAATCAATTGTCGCCATCTCCTCGTACTTTGGGCCTCCCACAACCTATGGGAAGTACTTACCAAGTTGGGAGTTGCGCCTTCATGTACAACGGATATGACTGGGGAAGAATCCCTCAGAATATCAAAACCCATCATGATGGATATGCTCGGTGCTATTTTACCAACGATTATATTAAAGCTAAACCCATGATGCTTAAAATGGGATATAAAGGGAAAGGCTTAGGACCTTTCCAAAATGGCATGAAAGAACCTTTCGAGGTAGAACCATGGCCTGCCCGATGTGGTGTGGGCCTATTACCTAGTAAGGGTCAACCCTTTCCTTTTGAGGATGATGATCATCTCATATGCTATCAAGACTATTTGGATAGACATGTTGATTTACCTCTTAAAAATCTGTCATTTTCATGCAACATGCTATCCATAGCATCCCCTGAAATGATTGTCGACCTCGATGAAGAGTTGGAAGGAGATATCTTCCATGATGTCTCTGTTGAAGAGATGTTGTATAACGGGTTTTATTTTGATGGTTCTATACCAACCATAGCTCAACTTGAGGCCACCGACCCTCAGAACGAATTATCTAAATTAACTTTACAAGAGTTACAAGAGTTGGGCGTTTCACCCGCCCCCACCTAATTTTGAAAGAGATCTACACATGGAGGTAGAAAATGTCCTTAAAATTAATATTGGAACTGAGGACAACCCTCACATAATCAACATTGGAGCAGAACTAAGTCAAGAAAAACAAGAACAATACATTGCATTTCTTAAAGGGTATGAAGATGTCTTCGCTTGGACATATGAAGATATGCCAGGTCTAGACCCTTCTGTAGTCATGCACCACCTAGTGGTCCATCCGGATGCTAAACCTGTTAAACAAAAACTTAGAAAAATGCATCCCAAAGTGGCTCTGCTAGTCAAAGGGGAGTTAGAAAAACTCCTGAATGTTATCTTCATACAAGCTATTGATTATGCTGAATGGATCTCCAATGTAGTTCTAGTCACCAAGAAAGAAGCCACCAAAGTTAGGGTTTGCATAGATTTTAGAGATATTAATGCTGCATGCCCTAAAGACGAATTTCCTCTTCCAAATATGGACCAAATTATTGATTTTACTGTCGAAAGTGGGATGATGTCCTTAATGGACGAATTCTACGGCTATAATCAGATCAGGATAGCTCCTGAAGACCAGGCTAAAATAGCCTTCATTACCCCCTGGGGTACCTTTTGCTGGAAAGTGATGCCCTTTGGCCTAAAGAATGCCAGGGCAACTTATCAACGGGCCATGACCTACATCTTTCATGATATGATGCATGATATCCTACATGATTATGTAGATGATATTATAGCTCGCTCTCTTATTGAATATCATCATTTAGACGATTTAAGAAAAGTTTTTAATCGATTACGAGAATATCTCATTAGATTAAATTCAGCAAAATGTATATTCAGAGTTAAATCCGGCAAGTTATTAGGGGTTTTAGTTTCTTTACGTGGTATCAAAATTGATCCTCTCAAAATTACGGCTATCACTGATATGCCCGCACCCACTAATATATCTGAATTACGAAGTTTACAAGGTAAACTTCAAGCTATCCGTCGCTTCATTAATAAGCTGGCGGACAAAACTGGTCCCTTTCTTAAACTCCTTAAGAAGGACGTCCGCTTTAATTGGGATACAGAATGTAGAGAAGCTTTTGAACTTCTCAAGCAATATCTCCTTAATCCTCCGGTGCTTTCATCGCCTAAATCTGATCGCCCATTTCTTTTATATATTTCTGCTTCAGATTCTGCCTTAGGAGCTAGGTTAGCTCAGCTTGATGATGAAAAATGAGAACGCGCTAATTATTATATTAGTTGAACTTTCATCAGTTATGAAACTCATTATATAGCGTTAGAAAAGTTATGTCTAGCAGTCGTGTTTGCTACGCAAAAATTACGACATTACATGCTTAGTCAAAAAACGTATGTCATTGCCAAATATGATCCTTTAAGATATCTCATGAGTCGACCTTATTTATCAGGTCGCACAGCCAAGTGGGTTCTTGCTCTAAGCGAGTTTGATCTCACCTTCATAGGATAGTTAAGGGTCAAATCATAGCAGATCAATTAGCTGCTGCACCCTTAGAATCTACTCACCCCCTCATTATCGAGTTTCCTGATGAATGCCTTCAATTAGAGGCAGACCTTGTTGAACAATGGTCCTTATACTTTGATGGAGCCCGATGCATGAGTGGGGCCGATGCAGGTATTATTTTAATATCTCCGCAAAAACATCTTATTCCTCTGTCATTCAAACTAACCTTTGCTTGCACCAACAATACTGCTGAGTATGAAGCTCTAATACTTGGATTACGAGCTGCTTTAGCACTTAAAATTAAAAACCTCTTAGTTTTTGGGGATTCCCAATTGGTTATAAACCAAATTAATGAAGTTTATCAAACCAGAGATGATAAAATTCGCCCATATAAGGCCTATGTTTTACAACTAATGGCCTTGTTTGATCAAGTTACCTTGGAAGCCATTCCTCGAACTAGCAACCGTGCAGCCGACGCCATGGCCGCCGCTGCATCTCTCTTGCCCTTGGAGTTAGACGACGAATATGCCACTATCATCATTCATCGACTCCAGGAACCCGCTTCACATAAGTCATGCTTAGAGCCTTTGGATGTGTTTCTAATCAAGGAAACCACTCCTAAACTCTGGTATACAGACATATTTGATTTCCTCCAAAATGGGACTTTCCCTGCTAATTCTAATCGCAACCAGCGTCGGTTATTACATCGACAAGCAAGTCGATTTGTAATCATTGGCAATACTTTATATAGGAGATCTTTTGAAGGTATCCTATTAAGATGTCTAAATTTAGAAGAGTCTAAATCAGCCTTAAGTGAAGCCCACGATGGATCTTGTGGAGGACACTTTAGTGGTAGCGTCATTGCTAAAAAGCTCCTTCGGATAGGATACTTTTGGCCTACCATGGAAACGGATGCACATGAATATGTGCGCCATTGCGACAAGTGTCAAAAACATGCTGACCTTGTCCATGCACCTGCACAAGAGCTGTAGGCTATTTCTTCTCCTTGGCCCTTTTCTAAATGGGGCTTGGATATTATTGGTAAAATTAACCCTGTGTCTTCCGATGGACATAAGTTCATCATAATCGCCACCGAGTATTTCACGAAGTGGGTCGAAGCTATGCCTTTAGCTTCCCGCACCGGTTCACAAGTCTCTAAATTCATGTTTAATCAAATCATCTCGCAGTTCGGAATTCCCGCAAATCTCATCTCCGACAATGGAACTCCATTCAAAAATAAAGATGTTAAAAAATTATGTCAAAAATATAAGATTCAACATCGCTGGTCTACTCCCTATTATCCTCAGGGTAATGGTCAAGCAGAAGCTTCTAACAAAACTCTAATCAAAATTCTCAAAAGACTAGTCAATAAAACTGGCCGTGACTGGCATATTCAATTATATCCAGCCCTGTGGGCTTATCGAACTAGTGTTCGAACCCCCACGAGCACTTCACCATTTGTTTTGGTATATGGTGCCGAAGCAGTTTTTCCATTTGAATTAGAAGTTCCTTCTTTGGCTCTGCTACTTCAAGACACCGAAGTAGGAGATGAATATCGCGCTGGCAGACTCAGTCAGCTGGAACTCCTAGACGAAAAATGCATCAATGCTTTAGAGCATCTCCGTGCATACCAAAACAAGCTTAAAAGAGCATATAATAAGAAAGTTCGTCATCGATCCTTTGAGATTGGCGATCTTGTTCTAAAAGAAAATAAAAAAAATACAAATGCAACCAAAGAACTGAAAGGTAAATTTGAGCCCAACTGGATTGGACCATACATCATTACTGCGAAATTTGAATCAGGAGCATATAAATTATCTACCTTAAATGGTAAAGAACTTAAAGAACCCATGAATATTTTACATCTCAAACGTTATTATGCATAAATTTGATTATTTCATCCATGTACATATTTGTTCAAAATCATTCAAAACCCTCAAAAACATTCATAAAATCTTCAAAAATCTTCAAAAATATTTATCGCATTTATTTTGTAAATTTTCTTTTGCTTTAAAACAAAAATCAACATAAAAAAATCCAAAAACAGCTATATGCTTGACTCTTTCGAAACCAACACAATATACAGAATAAAGAGAGAGTCAACATTTTCAAAACTTTCTCGAAATCATTATTTTCTTACAATTATTGCAGTTATATGTTTCAACTTATTTTGGATAAAACTAGCATTTATTTGGCATCCCCCACTTGCACAATCACAACAATAAATATCTTGATTTTATCTGGCATGATTACTAATCTCTCTTATATCAAAGTACACAAAAATCAATTAAATAAAGTTTGAGCATAGAGAATTGATCTTGGTATTTACTTAAACCAAGCACATCTTTTCACAATAAAATGATTATATTTGTAATTTCCATGTTTTGCTACATAGTAGAACTGATTTCTTGAGTGAAAAGTTTCCCTTGCTATCCTATCATGCACATGGTCTAGAATATTTGAGAATTGGCAAAAGGACAAGCTCACCCCTACCCAGAATAAAAATCCCTTGCTCTACAGCTAATCCGAGCAAGTATCCCTAGAAAAAGAAAAATAAAAGAAAAGTTCAAGAAAAAGAAAAGAGAAAAGAAAAATGTTATTCTATATCATTCCAGCAATATTTCAAGCACTATCTCAAAAATCAAGCAAAAGAAAAATAAGCAAAGTTCAAAAGAAAGCAAGAAAAGCAATAAAATCCCTTTCCCTACCCTTTGAAAAGAAAAGAAGGGTGAATGAGCTTGAATCCCTAGAATTCTCAATTATTCGAAAACTGTGAGGTAAGCCCCATAACAGGTGGTTTGTGCCCAACATGCTTGGCCTTGGGTAACTCCTAGCGTGGCGATATGTCTGTCACATTAGCGACCTTATTTTGTACAGACCTATGTTTGCTTATGGATTAGCTAGCTCTTGATAATCCGATCTACATAGTAGCCTAGTATGGTTATATGCATCTACATCATGGTTAATGAACACTTAGTTGGTTTATTCAAATCACTTGTATCATAGTATCTTGCTCAAAACTGGTAACTGAACCATACAATTGCACACACATTTGTATTTGAGAGATTTTGTCTATCATTATGATAAATTAAGATTGACAATGAATTCACTTATGCACATGGGATTCCTTATAAATCTATTTTTTTCAAAATACTTTGAAATATTATTTTTGCAACTTGTTTGGAATAATCAAGTACAATTATTTACCACAAAGACAACTATATAATAGAAGAAATCAAAAATTTCAATTAAAACATATCATATATATCTTATCGACTTTCGCAACGATGGTATAGTTTCAAAACCAAAATTGGAATTTTATGCTTAGCGCAAGTCCTCATTATCATATTTTCTGTTCATCAAAAATTAATCATGCAATAAAATTATCTTTTCTTTGATCTTCGCGATGATAGTATAAGTCTATACCTACATATTCTATACTTAGCGAAAAC
The DNA here is from genome assembly GCA_028583015.1 of Wollemia nobilis. Classification (NCBI taxonomy): domain Eukaryota; kingdom Viridiplantae; phylum Streptophyta; class Pinopsida; order Araucariales; family Araucariaceae; genus Wollemia; species Wollemia nobilis. The sequence continues at coordinate 12,855,048 of JAQPPZ010017052.1, forward strand.
CATTGTAACAATATTTTTTCCCAATTTATCAAAATTCATAAAAACCATATGACTTCATTTTATTACACAAATTATGCTTTTCAAAAGCAAACACATTTTTATTATTTCATATCATTATGTCAACCTTTGCATTTTGCAATGATGGTATAATTCTTAAGGAATTATTCAACAATTTTTATCACACTTAGGAATTTATGCCTAGCAAAAATCATTTTACAATATTTCATGCATAATATTTTCATGGAAATCTGAAAAAAAACCATCATCATCATAATTTGCATCATCACAACAAAGTCTTAAGACAGTCTCTTAAGCACTCTTTTCTTTTAAACAATATTTCTATCCTAGGACTAGCTTGACGACCGAGTGAGCAGCGACTCCATGAAATGGTCTATAATAGCGACAATGTCCTTTGAAATTATTGTTAGAAATCTCTTTTTATTTTATCACATTTCATTACAACCAATCAATTTGTTACATCAGATTATTTCATTTAAAATATTTATAGCATGACATCCAAATTATAATTTTTTCCAAAACGACATAATTACATGAATCATCAATAAAATCATTACACCAATCAATTCAATCAATCAATCAAACATAAAAAGCATCATAAGCATCACATAAGACAAGTCATATGATCAAAAAAAAAAAAAAAATCTCATCTATATATATCAACAAAATATATACATCATCAAAACTAGATTGGTATGCCACAATCTATACCTCGGCATACTCAATCCTCTATCAATACAAGTATAATACAATGTCAGTGGCAGTATCCCGCCCTCTAGCCTCGAGAGCCTCTAGAGCTCTCGGCCTCATCTCCTCCCCCCACCCCTGCGAAGGGCGAGGTGGTCCCATCGCAGTATGTGTGGTACTGCGAGTCCTTGTCGTCGATCGGGATGAGCTCCTCGTCGACCCTGTCCTGATCGGCTCTGCTATGGCAGGTGGCACCTGTATCCTCTGGCCCTCTGGCATTGCCTGGTAGTATAGCACCTGATAGAATGCGATTTGAGAAACCGACCGCAGCAGCTCCTGAGTTCTTACCCCTCTGCCTCGTGCCCTGAGACGAGCATTCTTGTCTCGTAGTTGCGACACCTCAGCCTGGTGCTGTGCAGCTGCATCATGTAACGTCTGCACCTGAGCTCGTAGACGATCTCTCTCTTCCCGGAGAGTAGCCATCTCGCTACTCTATACAATGTCCACACCCTTGCCCTTATCAGGCGATGGTGGCCTCTATGGAGATGGGGGTCTCGCCTCCCTCCTCTCCCTCTCCCTCTATCGCGGCCTCTCTTGTGCCTGTGGCCTCCTCTGCTCTCCTCTGCCGCGACCCCGGGCTGCCTCTACCACCGCCTGGCGCCGCCTCCCTATCCAACGCACAACTACGTGGATCAGTCCCTGTGCCCTCATCATCCGAGGAGGGCCGATGCTTGCGTACCAGGCATCGTAGCCATCGGCTACTCCTGCGTCGTCCCCATCCACTGGCTGGATGGGGGCATCGTCTGCATCCTGGCTCTAGAATCGCTGCATGTCTGGAGCCCCGCTAACCATGGTGTTATCCCGGACACCCTGAGAGATGGGATCCCCTGCTGTAGACCGAACTATCACAAAACTTGGTCATAACATTGGAGCTCCACCTCTCCCCTCTCCATCCGTAGCTAGCAGACTCGCCTGATGCGAGCCAGCTCCTATGCGTCCTCTGCCCACCCTGGATGCTGCCTCCACGGCCTCCAGGTGATCTGGTCTGGGACCAAGTCATCCAGTAGTCTCCGGGACACCGGAAGGTCGATTCATCGTTGTGCCCCTCTCCGGAGCCACCAGTAGAAGACTCAAGGCTTCTCCCCGTCAACCCCTGTCAGTGGAAGCCCTATCGGCCTCCGCACCGCAATGTGCTCCCAAGCACCAAACCTGTAGGAGCGATGTCATAACCAGACATCGACCGCCCTTGTATACGACCCCATGCAGGATCCTATACAATCGGCATAGAACAAAGCTGCCCCAAGCAAATCTGTAGCCATGGTCGCGCATGTCGCAGATCACATTTTCCAGCATCCATGGTACCCTACAGCCGCTCTGGTGGCACAGAAGAAGTCCACCAACCACCCCAGCCAAAACTCGTGTCAGTGTAGATGCCCCAGGCATCTGGCGTATTGCCTCGATGTTCACTCCGCCCTTCTCCAGGGTGAAGCTCGGGTCACTGTAGAGTCGTCCCATCGCGTGGCCCTAATTTTTCATAGGTGTGATCATTCTCCCTTGTATGGGGATTCTAAGAATCCTCCATACATCCTCTAGTGTGGGAGTCATCTCCCCTGTCGATAACCAGAAATATGAAGAGCCCGGGTACCACCTCTCTGCTAGGGCCGTCAGTAGCCCCATGTCTGTAGATACTTGTGGCATCTCTGCCACATGTAGTAAGCCGGCCTGTGCCAGCTGATCTCGCTTTGCTTGTGTCAGAGCGGCCAAGTCATCTCTTAATCCTCCATATTTCCACTCTCTGCTCTTTAGTAATCCTCTCTGCAAGCATAAACATCAAAACAACAAACAATCATTAATAACAATTTTAGCAATCAATAATGCAACTTAAAGATCAAAATTTTGCAATTGATGATATCGCCCACTATTGGCCGATATCGTCCAAAATTTGAGCAAAATCGTCTCCAATTTCGCATGTCGAAATCGTCTCTAATTTTATGAAATCGCCCCTTTTTCGCCGATTTCGCCCTTGGGCGAAATTGACGAACTTGAGACGATTTTGTCGAACTAGGGACGATTTCGTCCGGATGACGTTGATGGCCAAAAACGGCCGCGATGCTCAAAATTCACCTAAAAATCCATCTAAAAAGCATGTAAAATCAAATTAAATCAATTCTAGATCAGTTTAAACCATTACCCGTAGACCGTGGCGGACCTCTACAGATTTGTGCGCTGTCTCTACCATTTTTGCTCCAGAGCTCTCAAAACAGTAAAATGAACAGTAACAAATGAATTAGGGTTTTACCCTATTTTTCTTAATTTTATTCAACAAATAATTTTTGCTTTTCCACGTTTTTACCTCAAATGTTTGATTTGGGTAAAAACACGAAGGGGGCACCATAGTAAGCTGTCGTACGATTCGACCAAGAATCGTCGCCTAAAAATGAGAATAATTTTTTGCTTTCTCGTAGATCGAGAAGAACTCATCTTTAACGCATTTTCTTTAGAAAATTCGCTAAAGAGGGGGAAAAATGTAGCACCCTAAAATTGGCGCGATAGGGGTTCACCAAAATGTATCGCTCCAAATTTTTCGCACCCCTACCTTCAGGATATTGGATCCGCGCCCGAAAGGAGGATGGGAAAAGGATGGTGCGGTACCTCGGACAAGAGGACTTTGCGAAGGTCCCGCCTCTCAAGGGAGGTGCATTTTGGTGATTTTTTGACGGATGGTGGGTTCACCAGGAAACATTTGACGGCAGTTTCCACGCCTAGGTTTTTGGGAATGAGTTTTGATGAGTTCGTTTTATTTTTAAACATTCATCCTAGGTTTGGCCGAATGATTCTAACTTAAACTACATGAAAATGCAATTTAAATGCATACAACAAACAGAAAGGAAAACAGAAACAAAGAATTTGCAGGAGGCCAATGAATATTACCTGATCCGGAAGTCTGATGGATTTTCTGAAGCTTGAAGCAGTCTGGATCGTCTGTAATTCAATAGAATCACCTTCAATTTGATAAAATCGTCTGAACTGACAAGATCGTCTGCAATCTGACGAATTCGTCAGACGAATTCATCAGAGACCTGCAAAACAGCAAGCAGATGCGAAATACGAGAAATTCTATTTTGCAAATAGGGGAAAACTATGTAAAATAGTAATATGAGTGTTGAAAAATATATAGGAACATAAGTAAATGCAAATAACTGTGTTTAGATAGCAGAATATGATCTTAATCTGTAAACTAGACAAAATGGGTGAACTCCAAATGCAATATAATATAAAAACTAAATAAACAATCTAATTTATAACATAAAATGACAGAGAAAAGAGACAGAAGAATAAACTCCAGGCACTGATTGCCTCGATGTGCGCTGCAGTCGAAATCATCTCGTATCAGTATGAGATCATCCCGAATTTGACGAGATCACCTCCGATCTTGACAGGTTCGTCGGCTGCGATAGGTACTGGCTTCGGCTGAAAACCAGTGGTGTACCTGCAATGAAATGACTATAGGACTAATGCAAAATATGAATTACGATGTTTTAGAGCATAAGGGTTCAATTTGCATAAAAGTTCAGCCAGGGGTTGGGGAGGGAAAAGCCTTAGAGTTAAATAGGCATAGGATAGTTGTTGGGATGTTGGAGATCATCCCAATTTGGGAGATCTCCAACGGGGGAAGGGTCCCAATGGCGCAGACACGCTTCTGCCCGGATTGGAGACCCGTTGGAACGGATTCCAACTATGCAAATTCAGTTTTGCGACGAAATCGTCTGGACGTTCTAGTCCAGACAAAATCGTCAAATCTGGGGTGATATCGTCTGATCAGCGACGATATTGTCAAACGGTCAAAACAATTGCTAAAAATGGCACGAAAAAGGAGGAAACGGGTTTCTCGATGGTTAACGGGTGGTTTGGGAGGTTAAATTTGAATTTAAATTTATTTACTAAGGTGAATGTAATTATTCCAATTTTACTGCACCAATTTTAGGGTGCTACAGGTATGCCATATTAGTATGATAAGCATGCTACTTATGATACCTATCATAACACATACACTTTGCAACATGAGAAAAAATCATTTCTTGTTTTTAGTGTTCCATCCACTACACATCGGGCTTACACTACTTTGTAGACAACACGACCCATTGCTTTTATTTTTAGCACACCACAACAGTCAAAAATTCAGCCATGAGTTATTTTGTCTACTTCACAATATTTACAGTGGGCTCCTAGTCCTGTTGTACCTCCAAAAGTTCCTCATGTACCTAAAATTATTCCTATTCTAGTTGTTGTTCTTGTGGTTTCCGCACCTCCTCCTATTGTTACACCAACATCTCTTCATGTTGCTCCTGCTTCTGGTCTAGTTGTAGCTCCTCCTCCAGATATTATTTTGGTTCCCACAATTCTGCATCCTACATTCTTCATATTGTAGGACTTTCTACATCGATGGTATATCAGACATCGCCATTCATATCCACTCCTATTGGTAGTCCACATTACCTCTACATGGCACCTCATTTTGGAGCATCTCCAAAGCCTTCAAGAGTCACACCATATTCCTTATATTTTGGAAGCATTGGAGGCCAATGCTTCTATGATGGGGAGGAATGATAGGTATTAGGTGTATGATTAGGTGTGTTAGGTGTGTTTTAATAAATTATAGTTGTTTATTTTTAATTGTTGGTTGTTATTTTGGATTAAGGTGCATAGTTTTCATTCAATGCAACCTTATCTATAATATGGATGTAATGCCTATTTATAGACATTTGATTATTAATAGAAATTAGTTTTTTGCTTTATCATATTTCCCTTATGCTTGTGATCGCTATTCCATATCAACATCCAACAATTTTTATAGTTCATATTTAACCACCAAGGTGATGGTTGGATGCATATTCCTAAGTTTTTACTTAATCAATTTCTTGGTAGGGCCCAATGAAAGGTTATGAGTAACAAGTTTTGGATCCAGGTACAGAATGTCCTTATAGGTCTAAGAAAATATATCAGGTCTCTCTTTCAATAGAGGAATGAGGTTGGCATGCTCCTTAGGAGATAAAATCTCTCTAAATTTAACCTTCATTGGATTGGTAGGATCATCTCTAATATTCACTTCAAAGGTTTCCTCTATTGATATATGTGACCCCTCCTCAAGCTAGTGAGGCGTAGGGATAAAATTTATGTCATCTACTGGGTTTAAGGGTTCCAAAAAATCAAGATCAACGTTAACATGATAGAAATCATGTTCACAACCTAGCACAAAATTGAATGGTTGCAATATTTATTCATTGAAGACCATGTTGATGGAATGGAAAAAATATCCAAGACCACGTGGATGAAATTCACTATCTCTAGGTTGCTCCCCCTAATATAGATGTGGCTTAGGTGATATGGGGATCATCAGGTCTACTTTGGGAATAGACATAACAATTGGATCCTTAAAGGGAAGCAATTGCCTTAAGTTCGAAGGACCAAGAAAATCTATATGATATAGCTCTTCTAAATTCACTGGTCTTCTTTGGATGGGAGGACTTGGGAAAATTGTACAATATGCTTTCTCCAATTCTACATGGGGTAAAATATGATGTAAATGTTGAGGGCCTAGGTAAGCCAACTCAGTCTCATCTTCATACTCATTGTCATCACTGAAATAATCGCTCTCATCATTTTTAAAATTGTATTCTAGATTTTCCTCCTCGGAAGTGGATTTTGATTCAGACCTTTCTAAAGAGAGCCCTAGATGGTAAACCAAATGTGGTTCTTCCATAACCATGGTCACAATCCAATTACTCCTCCATTAGTGTGAAGGGTTTGGATGATAGGGATTCCAATCAACATCATCCCCATGCTAAGGTTCAGGTGATCTAGAGATATAGCTAATAACTCATCCTGACCTCTAATGTGATAACCTAGACCGAACCTATCAATTAGCAATTTGTATTACAACTGATATAGATTTCAAAGCCCTTACTCAAATAAACCCAATTTATAACCATGCTAATGGTAACTATAAAAATAATTAAGGGTGTACTCTAGGTTCGATAGATAATGGATATTTATAAAAAATGGTTCATCATCATCCTCTTACATGGGCGAGCGATCTATGAGTCAATCCAAGCCTCCATATATGAAATTTGTCTAATTGGGTAGCACCCCCAGTGGTACCACCATCCCAACAGGAAAGTGATGATCTTGAGGCCTACCCATATCCTGTGCAAATTCTATGATCAATGTAAAAGTTACGTTCTGCACCAAGTACTTAGCTAACCCAGGGTTGACTAGGTGAATTATCACCTATGGTGCAGATGATGTGATTGATGACACGGTAAGGTAGGCCGAGGTGCCTCCTTGACTACATTATGCAAATTTTCCTCCATAGGATTTGGAATCTTGATAGTTGCTATGTTGGGGATTACCATAGGTTCCTTTTCACCTAAAACTGCCTTTAGCTTCTAATTGTTCTTTAGCTTTGTTGATGTTGTAGGATTTTCAAAAGCAATCATTGTACTAAGGGTTGGTTGCGGTGTCAATGTAGAAGGATCGGTACACACTGAATTTGAATTACCCATTGGATGTATGATAGGAGACATAGGTCTAATATCCAAGTGAGTAGATGGAAGGATGAAGTCTCACAAAAAAACCTGATTGACATATTTAAATGGCTCTTCATTTGATGGGACCACACTTGTCCCTCGTGCACATACTTGATGCATTGGTGCAAAATAAAGGGGATGCATCACATGTCCCTTATCTACGGATGACCTAGGAGAATGTTGTACTGCATAGCACCCTCTATAACATGGTATATCATTGATATGGTTTTTAGCCCAACCTAAATAGGAAGGACTATTGTGCCTACTATCAAGCACAACACATTGTTGAAAGCTCACAACATAAAAGTTAAGGTACAATATGCAAATTAGGTAAGTTCATGTGTCTTATGGCCTTTATATTTATTATATTGATTGATGATAATGTGTCAATCAAAACTCTCTTGAAATAATTGTGGTTCACACACGCAATGATATGTAGTAGTGGGTCCACTATAGCAGTGGAAACCATTTTGATTTCATGATCATAAAATTGGATCACAAGTTCATGGAACTGCTACACATACCCCCAAAATTTAGTGAAAGTTTTGGGATATTGGGGTTGAACCTCAATGGCTCTTAATATTTCCATTAGCATCTTCCTATGCCTAGGATATTGTTGTATGATCTCATATATTGATAATTTCACTAAGGCTATTTGTAGACTCTAGATGAGACTATTCCTAATTGTTACCACTGATCTTGTTGGTGGGCTTGGCAATGGGTTTTGTGCTGGTCTCTACTGAGGCACAACTTGGATTCAAATGGGAAATGTAAGAGATTTTGGTTGGTAATACCTCCTATTTCTAGTAACCACATTCACCATACCAACAAACCCTTGAGTAGACGGATAAATCCGCACTTGGTTGACTTTTTTGACATTGTTCCTTGGTGATTCATGATTTGGAAAGGGATATTTGAAGATTCTCATATTTTTTTATCTGGAACCAAGGGGTTGTCTATATGTAGCTAATCCTTATCTATCATATTCTGTACCATGTGTTTAAAAATATGGCACACTTCGATGTCACATCCCTTTTATAGATGGTATGAGCAATAATGATCTTCTCTAAACCCTTTAGGTTTAGGATGGTTAGGATCTAGCAGCTGTACTTCGATTAATTGCAATACCTTAGTATCACGTAATTGATTGAATATTAATACTAATATCTCACATAATGGCATAAATTGGTGAGGTGGGCGACATTCCTTATCTTTGCACTGCTTCTTATTACATTGATTGTATTGCGTAGGGGGTGGTTGTGCCTCATAATTTTATGATTACTGGTTTTTATCCCCCTTTGGAAGGTTCAACATGATTTTATTAACATGTGCAAGATTGGCCTAATGATTTTGATTCCTCGAGTTCTAATTGTTCCAATATTTCTTTATCTTGAGTTTCAAGTCTGATATCCTCAATGAATTTGGCTTACGCTAAGGTCTATTCGAATGTTTGATACTGTTGTAGTTGTAGCAATAGAAAAATGTGCTTCACGTAGCTCTTAGTAAATATTTAGGTTAATTCTATAGTTGGGATGGAGAATGGAAGTTTAGCCATCAATTTTCTCCATCAATTGCCATAGTATGTGACTGGTTCATCATCGTATTGCTTTAGAGCAGTTAGATTGAACATATTGGTCTTCTTCTTGATACCAAATGAGAAGCATTCAAGAAAGGCATTCACCAACTATTCAAAGCTGGTGATGCTATACCTATTTAGTTGATTGTACCATTCTAGGGTTGGGCCTAAAAGGGTTATCATGAAAGTCCTTAGCAATAAGGCATCATTGTTATAAATTTGAAAACATAGATTCATGAAAATGGTCACATGTTCCTATGCATCATCATCACCCTAAAACTTGTCTATCTTAGGCATATCGAAATGCTCAGGATATGTCGGGCTAGGGACCGAATTACATAGAGGCTTATTATGAATATTTTTGAGGGTAGGATTTTAATAATCCATCCATTTTTCTCAATAGATTTGATTTTATTATAAAGGACTATGTATGTTTGAGAGGATATAATTTTATCTTCTCTAAGTGGGCTCTGAGGTACAAGCAAAGGTAAATTTATTTGAGATCAAGATGGACGATTGTGCTCATCATCCACATCCATAGAAGATGGTTCAGGATACTACTGATCTTGGCCATCTCTTTCTGATTCCTTATATTGACTATGCCTAGGTAGGTCTAAAATTTTACATTTTGGTTACCTTGGAGTGTGCTAGAAAGTATGACAAGTGTGGTTCTTGACTTGCCTAGGGCGTATCTTTGGATGTGATACGACACATCTAGTGTTACGCTACTCCTTATATTCACTAACAGGATGTAGGTTAGCCCTAGCCAACCTATCCTCTCTCCCTTCGCACTCCTTCTAATTGAGGATGCATTTTTCTTGTAGATGATTCTCATATAAATATTGTCAAAGTAATATTTGTCATTGTGTGTCATCTTGTTCGAGTTGCTCATGTTCTGCATGCAAATCCTCCAATTGATATTGGAGTATTTGTTGTCTCTATCCTGAACAAAGCCTACATGCCCAATCTATGTGATAAACTATATAGGGTCTTTGGATTTGTATGATGAGACTTATGGGTATGAGCTCCAATTGATTGGTCCACTAAACTCTTGCCTTTTTCTGTAAAGACTGCATTGGTGTTGTGTTGAGGCCTTTGTTCTATACTTGCATGCATGGATGGGGTGCATGTGCTACGAGAGTTTTTTGAACATTCACCCTGTGCATAGGTATGCCTCTCTTTGTCCTCACTATATGTACTCTCAGAATGAGAGTGAGCAGTAGAGTTCCTACACCCTAACTTCCTAGCACTTGATCTAGTCCATTGAGTTGACTAGTTCTATAAGGTTGATTAGGAGGCTGATGTAAGAGCATCCAATGGTGTAAGAGTGATCTTGCATCATCCAAATTGTATTTATTTCATTTTATTTTAGCATTTGTTTATTTTTTATAGGATGGAGAAATAGACCCAACGCTAAAAGAATCATCCCAATATCCTAAGCGGTTTGGGAGATATGTAAATTTTAATGTCTTCTACCCTATCAAAACTAGTGAAAATTCCTGCTAGTAAAACTAGTAAAACTTGGAGGTCAATTTTGAAGGCCTTAGAGGCATTTTTAAGGGATGAAATATGGTGATACTATTCATAAACATAGTACCAGGCCACAAACCCCTTCGAGAGATTTTTGAAAACACGCGCCAATAGTCATTTTGAGCAATGAGTGATGAGTTATGACCTCAGGAAGTTTGCCCTAGAAATTCAAATTTGAATTAGAAGGTTCTAGGTGAGAAAAGGGAAAACGAGGTATTTGAGGGGGAATTTCAAATTTATAATCAATTTGTCTCTGTAAGCTCTATTTTCATAACAATAGTACAAGGAAAGTTTTGGCTCATTGCCATTGGCTCTACTTTCTATGGATTGTTTGTGTTTCTATTTAATGCATCTCTGCTTCAGAGGTATACCATTTACCCCAATAGTATTGAGATATATCACAAAAATTCTAGGTTCATTGTGATTTGGAGTCTTTGTGGGTCTATGATCTGATGTAGCCCTTTTATATTACCCCTCATTGGACGGATCTTGTCTATGCCTATCTTGTGATGATAAGGGTCTTGAACCACCCTCATTTCTATCACATGAGGATCTTGTATTTTATCCTCTAATTGGGGTGTTCTGATGAGAACCCCCATGACTTGATTTATCACCTCTAATGCTAGCTGAACATTGTTTGGAAGCATTTTTTTGGAGATTCAACTTCATTGTTTTATGTGTTGGTTGGGGCATCGATTTTCAACTCGATCGTGGGTCAAGGGTGATGGCCCCATGTATTAACTATAACTTGTGAATTATATCGTATGTAGGTTTTAAAGAAAATAAAGTATACAAGATGATTATCTCATTTAAGTTTTCTTTGTGATCCCTAAAACTATTTAGTACATTTTAATTTGTTGAGTATATAATTTAACTCTTATCATGTTTTATAATTATTGATGTACTCTATTAGATTGTTAAAGGTTTTCACCTATATACTCATAGCGATAAACCCAGTAATGACATCCAGGCTATCTATCCCCCAAGATATAGATATGAAATCCATACCCAGACAAGGAGCATAAGTACTATCAATTATCACCCAACACACCATGGTCAGTGATACACCCCTTAGAAGATGAATGCATGCTATTTTCCATGAATATAATAGTTCTTGAATCGACCTTTTCCACAGATGGGTCCCAATGATACAATGTTAGATAAGCCAACCGAGTGGTAATAAATTCCACTATTGGTATTAATCAATGGGTTGGATGTGAAAACCTAAATACTTGATAACAGTGTGTGATTCCACAAATGTTTTATCAAAAATTATGTATTTTGAGTTTCAAGTAACCAAAAAAATGGAATGTATGCACTATAAAACCTCTAGGTTATTTTATATTTAAATAGTGTAGTTTCCTTATGAGTGGCTGATGTTGTGGATATCCAACTGTAGTTGAGAATCCAAAGAGTTTTTGGATATTTATCTCTTCAGTTTAGTCTTTAGAAGAGATTAAGTTTAGCTACGTTTGAGTAATTTGATGTGTTAGGCTGGTTTAATTTTCTATGCCCAAGCTACTAGGAACTTAGTAATCGCTTGATCAATGATGATCTGGCACATTTTTTTGAAAGAAAGGATGGTTAAAATGCTAAGTGTGCCTCACATATGGACATGTGAGGATAGCATATATTAGCATATTTCCTTTCAAATATTGAAAGGATGACAACTAGCCATTGGTAGTGAAATAATTTAAGGAATAAGAGCATGTAAATTATGTTATGTAGGACCGTGCGAAGAGTTTAGGCAATGTCGAGTGTAAACTTAACTTTCATAACCTTACAAATAATTAAAGGATATATTCTAAGTAGAACCATTGTGAGTAGAGCGTAAACACATAGATATAATTATGTGAAAACATGATGAGAAATAGATCCTTCTCGATTGAATGAGAAAGGAAAAACAACCTCACCATTGCAAAATATGAACAATGCCGAGACAAGATAAATATAATCACATGGATGGACTCATGTGAGATACTTAGTAAACATAATATTTATTCTATTGGGAGAATAGAGTTAAGCTCACACATTGAAGTGTTGGAATAGTCACTGATATTAATGGCATCTAGTACACTTGCATGGAAGGAATCATGTAAGTAGTAGTGATGGATGTAACTCCATGATGGATTCTAAAAAAACCAGCTAGTGTGATAGGAAAATTGTTGGTAACTAATATTTGGTATCAGAGCCTGGATCATGGTGGAATAGGTTCACTATGCAAGACTAGTTGTAATGTGTGATAGACAACATATTTAAACCATAACAAATAAAAAACAAGAAGTTAACCTATCTAGATAATAGAGTGGCATGAAAAAATAGTTAATAATAGGAGGAATAATTGGAAAGGAGTAGATTCCCTACTGTCTCTTCTATGTGTGTCTAGGGAAAATGCCACGAAATATAAGAAGAGGAAGTGATACCCCATTGACAAGGCATACACAATAGAATAATGTAAAGAATAGAACCTAGGATGTAGGTTCAGAGAACCCTAGTAATGATAGGGAAAATCTTACTGAGATTGTGGCTCTACTTTAGGAATAGGTAGAAAAACAAAAATAGTTGTTGTATGTCATGTTTAATTGGAAAAAATAGGCAAGTAACTATAGAATGATACAGGAATATGAACCCCTTACTGAGGTGCAATTGGCCAGGGTTCGTCTTGAGGCCAAGTTGGGTAAAGAGATGAAACATTTTTAATATTACAAGTTTAATGGATATGAAGATGGTGATAAGGTTAATGTATGGTTGAAGGAATTAGAAACCTATTGCAATATGAATAATTTACAAGGATATGGTTTGGATTGGTGGGAAACTCTTAGTGCAAATCGAAAACTAGTAGCAATAGTCGATCTAAAATGGGATGAATTTGTAAAAGCCTTCAAAGATATATTTCTCATGGAATATTTCTATTTCCAAAAGTTTAAGGAGTTCACTAAGATTAAAAAAGGAACTAGAATAGTGAAAAATTGCTATCGAATATTTGTCAAGTTGCTAAAATATGTGCCTGCTTATAATGACAAAATGAAGATACAAGTTTATACTAGGAGAGGATCCTAGAATAGGGCAAGAAGTAGATATGAGGGAACCTACTAATCAAACCCTATTTTGACTATGAAGGATTATATGAGTAGGTCAGGGAAGCATTAAGGAAAAGGAATAGCACATGTTTTTTTAAGTGAGAAAAAGAACATACAAGCAAATATTCATCTAAGCATAATAGAAGGAATGACTGGAAATAGGGGAAGTTTAGAATAAGGTTCCAAGGAAAGAATCATACTTCAAAAACCATGACAAAGATAACAATAGAATATCATAGAGATATATTAATTCTCCACATCAGATTAAAAAAAGAGGGATAAAAATAGAAAGAACATCCAGTATCAAAAGAATGATGTTATCTTTGTATAGAACCACATTACACTAGAAATTACCTATAAAGAGCAAGAATGAATTCAAAGGAAAAATAACTAATGTAAAAAATAAATTGCACCTAAAGATCCTACACACAAGATTTATGTAGCTATAAGAAATCAAAATATTGATGGTTAAGCTACACCACTATTGATTAAAAATAATATTTTTTGTAGGAATGTTAAAATCTTGATTTATAGCGGTGCTACAAATAGTTTTATTTCCACTAGTTTAGCTAAAGATATTTTATAAAGACTAGGAATCTTAGCTCATGGGTGGAAGGTTGAGTATGGTTCAAGAAAAACCTACTTCATTAATCAATGTTACGCTATGGCAAAAATCACCTTACCTAGTGGAATAATAGTAGGATGTTTGCATGTGGCACCTTTGCATGCTTTTGATTTAATCCTAGGAATGTATTGGTTGCATGCGCATAAGGTTGTACTTAACTTTTAGGATATGTGGATTGAGTATACAAAATATAAGGTATTGTGTGAAGGGTGTATAGCCTATAAGGGGCTTTTCAACCTCAAATCCTATCAGCAATGCAACTTAAGAAGACCATAAAAAAAGGAGGAATGGTCTATGTAGTAAAGTTAAACAAAATTGATAAAGAGAAGAAGGAAGAGGTGTTTGAGAAACACCTAATTCTTCAGGATTTTAGGGATTTTTTCCAAGGAATCTACCCAGATTACATCCTAAACAGGAATTTGAATTTAATATTGATCTTCAACCTAGAACAGAACCCATTCATAAAGCTCCTTATATAATGAATCCCATAGAAATGCAAGAGTTGAAGGTGCAATTGCAAGGGTTACTGGAGAAAGGATTGATCAAACCAAGTGTATCACCTTAGGGTGCACTAGTATTATTTGTAAAGAATAAGGATGGTTCCTTAAGATTATGCATAGATTATAGAATGTTGAACAAGAAAAATATCAATAACAAATATCCTCTACCAAGAATTTAATATCTCTTCGATCAACTCAAATATACCACAATATTTTTAAATATTGATTTGAAATCAAGATATCACCAATTAAGGATCTGTGAGGAGAATACTCACAAGAAAACCTTTAAAAATCATTATGGACATTATGATTTTTTTGTATTACCTTTTGATTTAACAAATGCTCCAATGATATTTATGAATTTTATGAATAACATCTTCAAGAAGTACTTGGGTAGATTTATTTTGGTATTTTTGGATGATATTTTGATATATTTTAGAAACAAGACAGACCAAGATGAGCACCTCAGGATTGTGCTAGATATGTTAAGGAAAAATTAGTTGTATGGGAATTTATCCAAGTGTCAATTTTATGTGTTAGAAGTGCAATATTTAGGGCACATTATGTCGGTTGAAGAGATCACTATGGATCCTAAGAAAATAGAAGCCATTTTGAATTTGCCACAACCTACCAATGTGATAGAGATCCAAATTTTCATGGGCTTAACTGGATACTATACGTGATATGTGAAGGATTATGATAAATTTACCTCCCAAATAACTAACCTTCAGAGGAAAGAGAAAGAATTTAGATGGACATATAAATGTGAGGTAGCTTTTGAACTACTTAAATAAAATCTTACTATACCTTCTATACTAAAATTACCCGATCCTTAGGGAAGTTTCTCTGTTTGTACAGATGCATAATTAGAAGGTTTGGGAGGAGTGCTCTCACAAGAGGAAGCAGTGGTAGCCTATGGATCTAGAAAACTGAAAATACATGAGGTTAATATGCAACTCATGATTTAGAGTTGGCAGTTGTAGTGTTTGCTCTTAAGAGTTGAGAGACCCTTTGAGTTAAGGATAGACCATTAGAGTCTGCAATATATATTCACTCAACCTTTACTCAATGCTACACAAAGAATGTGTATTGAATTCCTTGTAGAATATGATTTTGACATTGAGTATTTTTGGAGTCAAAATTGACTCAACATCTAAAACCCCCAATTTTAATTTTTTTTGTTTCAGCAAAATTAGCAAATTTTGTTGGCCCCCGTTGCATTTTCATCTGAGAAAATTGACCTTCAATATTTGGCCATTATTGGATTTGCTTTTATAAAGGTTGTTTCATCCTAAAGGACTAAAAGTAAAAATTAAATAAACATCCACTACAAAGGTCAAACCATTAAAATACCCAAATTATTTAATTAAGGTTTTGATCCATGAATTTAATGTGAGCCTTCCCTTTAAAAATAATAATCATAACTTGCAGGCCTAATTCAAATGGATAATGTTAGAATATATTTCAATATTTCTTTCATTAGTTAATTCAATCCTAACGATCTTATATTGTTAGAATTGATTAATTTAGGCTAGTTGTTATTTTGTTACAACTGCGCCTATATTGGTCTCGGGTGGTTCCACAACCTCCGGACTAATCCTGGCCCTAATGTATTATTTATACTTCATCAAATAATTGAATTGTTGTTCCGCTTCTCACATGGTATCAGAGCCTGACCTCCGCCACTCTCATTTCTCTCGAAGTGATCTCGTAGTAGCGGAGCTCTAGATGAGCGGAGATTTTTAAATCTCGATTGGAAATTATGAATTTTTTTTAATCGAGTTAGAGAATTTTTTTTTAATCAAGTTTGATTGGATTTCTCAAAAAATTGGTTTTTAGATCGAAAGAAGTGATCGACGAACAACTAAAGGAGCGATCGACCATACGGTCGACATAGCAAAGGAGCGTCGACCATACGGTCGAAAGAACAAAGGAGCAATCGACCATACGGTCGAAAGGGGCTAAGCGTGGCGACCAACATGTCGTGGGAGCCAACACCGAGGCTTACCCATGACCCTCTCGGGAGAGAGCCTCTCCCTGAGAGGCTATACTCCTTTGTGGAGTAAAGGTTCTTTTAAAACCTTATACGCCTCACTATCCCATCAATGTGGGATAAACCTTTTATCTGCCTCGATATTGAAGAAATCAACCGTGCCTGTCACCTGCAACTCTTCGCGTCATCGACGTCAAAACTGTGACACAGTTGGTATTTTTCCTTATCACTGTGTTCAGTGCTTTTCAATTCTATGGGATTTTCTGGAATAAGGAAGCCAATCGGAGCAGATTGGCTGGATTAAAAATTGATTTTATCCTTTAAAAATCTTCCAGAGCTGATTTTTTCATCACGCAGGGCGTCAATGGCCGATCAATTTTTAGGTGTTTCTGCTTCGTTCTTGAAGTTTTAAGGCAAAAATTTGGTTGTATTTAATTGTAGAGGAGAAAACGATCCGAAAGGATCCTTGCAGAGCGATTTTGGTGGCAGTTTTGGTTGTCTGTGAGCCAGCCACCCCGTCGCCACCCACGTGCCACCCGTGCTCCGCCCGAGCGGTGGCTGAGGAGGGAGCACCACCGCGAGGGCCTTTTGGCTCGTGGAGGCTCTTGAAATAAGAGCGGAGCCTGATCTATTACAGATCAGCCCACTGGCTCACCTGGCGGTGAGCCGAGTGGTTAAGGCTCCAGGAGCCTGAGGTCGCGGGTTCGAATCCCGTCGACCCCCCAAAGCAAAGGTAAAACATTTTTTTTTTAAGTTATTTTTTAATATTTTTTTTCTAAAGTTAAAAATTAATATTTTATATTATTTCTTTTATAGTTTAAAATTATTTTTTTTAATAAGATAATTTTTACTATATGGGATAATAATTTTTTTTTTAACTTTAGATATAAAAAAAAATGTTTAAAAATGCTTTATAAGAAGAAGTTTTAAAAGGGGGGTATTTTTTTTTGAAAAATCAAGGGGGGAAAGAGAGTAATTTTTTGAGAAAAAGCAAATTTTGGCATTATTGTAAAGGTGCATTTTCGGTTGCACCCGACACCTAGTGGTTTATTTCTGTGGGCACTTTTATGTTGTATGTTGCATTTTTACTTGCTTTGCACTACATCATTAAAAGTTAAAATCAAATTCACTCCCTAAGTCCCCGAAATAATTAAAACCCATCCGTGCAATTTATTGCACTACAACGTTCGGTATTTGTGATACCTCTGGCCAGCACTTACAGGTAAAGCTGTCGTGATTGCGCTACTGTATCCGCCGCCTAATATAGCTGCCAAAAATGATGTCTGAGCTTGTTCTCTATTAATCGTCGGGGAGAGATAAGTTTACCATTTTGCTATTTTTTTACTCCATCCACTACCCCAATCACTCTCGTGTTTAGGCTTAAATCCAGATGAAAGTTTGGATATCCAAAGTGTATAGGGGAAGTTACACCCCACGCATGCGGATTGAAGGCTTTCTAAGGTCGGTGCCATCAACGAGGTGATTCCCTTTCAGTACCGCCTAAGTACCACGTATCGTATAATCATTAAAATTACCTACAGTCTCCCTCACGTAAGGGCGGGTAATTTTTTTGGTTTTTCAAAATACCTATAGTCTCCCTCACGTAAGGGCAGGGTATTTTGTACGGTATAATGGCATGGCATTAAGGTATATCGAAGGGGGGACCATTTGGTGTTATAAGGAACCTTCACAATGTCTGCAAAACTAATGACTGATGCTCATCAGTTGTTGAAAGGTCCAAACTATACACCATGGAAAAACAAAATGAAGGCTATCCTAGAGATGGATGATCTTTGGGATGTTGTGTCTGGAACAACAAAAAGACCTTCATCTACAGCTGGAGCCACAACTCTCACTGCTGGTCAGAAAGACTTTGATAAGATAGATAGCAAAGCAAAAGTGCTCATTTTGCTTGTTGTTTCTGATGAAGTTCAACCTCATATTGTTGACTGTCAAAATAGTAAAGCGGCATGGGATGCCCTTAAAACTATATATGAAGGAAAGAATGATTCCACCATTCTATTTCTTCAGTCTCAATTACACAGTCTAAGCATGAAACAGGGAGAGACAGTTGAAAACTTTCTTTGCAGAGTGTCTGAGTTGAAAGGAAAATTGAATTCCTTGGCAGCACCAGTTGATGATAAGCTCCTTACCTCAGTGGTAATGAGAGCTCTACCAGATTATTTTAGAGTGTTGATCACCTCACTTCATGTATCACAGAGACAAGTTACCTTTGTTGAGTTGGTAAATTTGCTTCAAGAAGAGGAGGCACGCCAACTACAACGAGATGATTCTTCTAACACTGCCCTATACACCAACAGGAAGGGGCAGAACAAGAAGAAGGGTAATTTTTAGAAGGGAGGAAGTTCTCAAAAGGATTCAAAAGGGAAACAAACTCAACAACCTCAACAGAAAAAGAGATATTGCAAGATCTGTGACAAAGAAGGTCATGATACAAACAGATGTTGGCATAAGAATAAACAATCAAAATAGAAAGGCCAGAACAAACCACAAAAGAACAAACAACAACAAGTGAATGTTGTTGTTGAGGAATCTGACATGGATTCCGAGAGAGCACACAAAGTGCTCATGACTACCACGATATCCAAGCAGACGGATCCTATTTGGTATGTCGATTCTGGAGCCAGTAAGCACATGACTGGCGACAAATCATGGTTTGAGTCTTTTGAGGCCAAAGAGGGCAAACCTGTCACTATTGTCGATGATAAAACCTACAAGGTTCAGGGAGAAGGTATAGTTTTTGTTACTCTTCCTGATGGCAAGTGCCAGATTGAGAAGGTTCTCTATGTTCCAGGATTGGCGAACAACTTGTTGTCAGTCACACAAATTTTGGACAAGGATATGGTTGTAAACTTTAGGGTTGAGGGGGGCAAGAAGTGTTGTTCTATTACCAGGAGAGGTAGGAACATTGCAACCGCTTCATATAAGCATGGCTTATTTGCCCTAGATGCTATCTCTACTCCAGATGTGGCCATGACTATCTCTACAAAGGAGGCAACTTCCCTATGGCACAAGAGATATGGACATATGAGTTCTGGTTACTTACTTGAGTTAAGTAAGTATGAGATGGTAAAGGGTCTTCCTTCCCTTTCTACCACATTGCCAGTTTGCTCTGACTGCTTGGCAGGAAAGCAACATAGAGTACCATTCGAAAGGAGCTCTACAAGAGCAAAGAAACCTCTGGAGTTGGTTCACACCGATCTGTGTGGTCCTTTGACACCCAACAGTTGTGGGGGTAAAAGGTATTTTTAGTTATTCATGGATGATTACTCATGAAATATGTGGGTATTCTTTCTTCAACTGAAATCTGAAGCATTTGGCTTCTTTCAACAATTCAAGAAATCTGTTGAAAAGGAGTCAGGGACTTCTATAAAGACCCTCCGCTCAGATCGAGGGGGGGAGTTCACCTCTAAATAATTTTTTGCATTCTTGACTGAAAATGGGATCACACGACAGTTGACTACTGCTTATACTCCTCAGAAAAATGGAGTTGCTGAAAGGAGGAACCGTTCCATCATGGAAATGGTTCGTTGCATGCTCACAGGAGCTAGAATTGGGCAACAATATTGGGCAGAAGCTGTCACCATAGCTAGTATATCTGTTGAATAGGGCACCCACTAAGGCCCTACAAGGAATGACTCCACAGGAAGCATGGAGTGGCGGAAAACCCTCCATCTCTCATCTACGCATTTTTGGTTGTAAAGCATTCATGCACATACCGAAAGAAAAGAGAAAGAAGCTAGATGAGAAAACATTGAAGTGCATTCTTCTTGGGTATGATGAGCACTCTAAGGGTTATCGATTGATTGATCCCTTAAACAAGAAGATTCACATCAGTAGAGATGTAGTTTTTGATGAGGCTTTCACATCAGAAAACACATCAGATGTATACCTAGACCTTGTGGAAACTAAGGTTGAGAAGTCTCCTTCATCCAAGGTTGGAGGTCCTTCTTCATCTTCTTCATCACCACAGAAGAAGAATCCAAAGTGGTATACAAGTACAATTAGAGACTCTAAGCTATCCACTCCATCGGATTTGACATTGGATAGGCCTCGTACTCGCAGCATGGCTCGACAGGAGAAAGCTGCAACAGAGATTACTGGGGTTGATGATTTGTGTCAATATTTTGAGGAACTTTCTATAGATCCAGTGAGAGATACAGAAGATATGGATATTGATGATGACAGGGTGTTTATGTCCTCAATAGATGAACTTGAACCTGCATCAGTGCAAGATGCCCTTGGTGAGCCTCAGTGGAAGGCCGCTATGGATGCAGAGTACAAGTCTCTGATGAAAAATAAAACTTGGAAGCTTGTGGATCTGCCATACGAAAAGAAGCCCATAGGCTGCAAATGGGTGTACAAAATCAAGTACAAGGTAGATGGAACAATAGATAAGCATAAGGCCCGACTTGTTGCAAAGGGCTATGCTCAAAGAGAAGGTATTGACTATGAGGAAACTTTTGCACCTACTGCTCGGATGACAACCATTCGAGTTCTTTGTGCTATGGCAGCACAGTATGGGTGGAAAGTGCACCAAATGGATGTCAAGAGTGCCTTTCTAAATGGTGATCTCCAAGAGGAAGTTTATATGACTCAACCAGAAGGATTTGAAGTGGAAGGCCAATAGCAGAAAGTTTGCAAATTGGTAAAATCCTTATATGGTTTGAAACAGGCCCCTCGGGCTTGGTATATAAAAATGGATAATCACCTACTACAACATGGATTCAAGAGATGTCCGTCTGATGCAAACCTCTATTTCAAGAAGCAAGGCTCTGAAATAGTGTTGCTTGTACTCTATGTTGATGATCTGCTCATAACAGGGAGTTCAAAAACAATGATCTCTACTGTCAAACAGGATTTGAGCAAATATTTTGAAATGATAGATCTCGGACTTCTCCATTACTGTCTTGGTCTAGAAGTGAACCAGAAGGAGCACTACATCAAAGTGTCCCAGAAAAAATATGCCAAGACACTACTAGAAAAATATCGCATGACTGACTGCAAGCCGATGGCAACACCAATGGAAACAGGACTTCAGTTATCATGATATGACAAATCACCTCAGGTAGATGCTACTCTCTATCATCAACTGATTGGGAGTCTCATATATCTGACCAACACTAGGCCAGATATCATATTTGTTATCAACTATCTTTCGAGGTTCATGCAGGAACCTAAGACTACACACTGGAAAGCAGCAAAGCGAGTTCTTCACTATGTCCGTGGCACAATGGAATATGGCCTAGAATACAAGAAGAACAACAAATTCTTCTTACAGGGATACACGGACTCGACTATGCCGGATCATATGATGATCGTAAATCAACTTCAGGATATTTGTTTCATCTTGGATCTGGTCCTGTCTCTTGGCACAACAAGAAGCAACAGGTGGTTGCTATCTCATCAACAGAGGTAGAATATCGTGCTGCACGTGAAGCTGTGTGCGAAGTGATATGGTTGCGTCGCATCCTGACAAGTATGGGTCTTCCATAAAAATCTCCAATACACTTGTTCTGCGACAACATGGGTGTTTTGAATCTTGTTAAGAATCTAGTGCATCATGAGAAAATGAAGCACATTGATACACAATGCCACTTCATTCGAGACGAAGTACCAAAGCACCGAATCCAACTTCAGTACATCTCCACCAATGCTCAAGTTGCAGACATATTCACTAAGGCACTTGCACGTGTCAAATTTGAATTGTTTCGTAGCTCTCTATGTATTTCAAAATAATGGGGGGATGATAGTATAGCTAGTAGTTATATGTTTCCTAAAATATTGTAATATGGGGGGATGTTAGAATATATTTCAATATTTCTTTCATTAGTTAATTCAATCCTAACGATCTTATATTGTTAGAATTGATTAATTTAGGCTAGTTGTTATTTTGTTACAACTGCGCCTATATTGGTCTCGGGTGGTTCCACAACCTCCGGACTAATCCTGGCCCTAATGTATTATTTATACTTCATCAAATAATTGAATTGTTGTTCCGCTTCTCATAGATAAACCCCTAAATCCTAAGGTATCTAAATTTTTTATTAAAATATTTAGACTCGAGGTCACCTCTAGCCTAAGTAAAATTTTAATGAAATCATTTTAGGAGCAAGGTAAGTGCCATGGTCAAAATTATGACAACCTAAGGTCTTAAGTAGATTATTAATTGTTCAAATGTACACACACCCATTTCATTAAATATCGAACACCTTGAGAAGATCTAGAGGTAGCACCCAGTTCCTCTTTAATCATACAGATGCACTTTAATAAGCTAATCAATGGTTAAATCGATCAGGATAAAAATAATATTTAAATAAAACGTCATAACCTAAAGTCTCAAGCATATGGTTGAATTTAAAGGCATGCACCCCCTCAATTAAAAAGACATGCAAATAATGCAAATCTAAGGGCAACGCTTCATCAAGGTTAATCGAACGGATGCGCTGACTTTGATAAATTAGTCTTTAAAGCACAATGGTCTAAATTTTGAAAGCCTAAGTATAGTGGTAATTTCTTTAATTAAGCATTGAGTTGTTTCAGAAGATCCAAGGGTAGTGATCGATTATAGTTTAATCGTATGGTCATGCTCTTTTGAAAATTTATAAAGTGCCCCTTGGTAACTAATCCCACAGGTTGGAAAATATCAACGGTTGCACCAATCCTAACCAATATCTGATGGCAATGCTTAAGTCCAAATCCAAGCAATAGAGTGGTAAAAGTATCGGGTAACATGGAGGTTACATAAGATCCACGACTGCGCTCAATCGAGAGTTGATATAACAGATGCACTTTTACCATGAATCACCAAGGTTAGCCTAAAATCATTATTTGCACTCATGATTAAAGAATGTGCAGGACCAAGGAATATCAACGGAGGTGTTAAATCACAAGTTAATCCAGCAATAGCGTGCATCTCAAGATGATCGAACGTTAAAAATATTTTATCCAAGTCAAAGTAAAAGACCCCCGTATTAAAGTAGATCTAAAAGTTGTGCTTAAGATTGGTTGATCTAACGGTCGCACTCCAAGAAAGTTGCTCAAATATTAAATGGGGGCTCCTTTGAAAAAGAATCAATGAATATCTACGGTCGTGTACAATCTAGAAATATCCAATGGTGGTGCTTTACTTAAAAGAGAAACCAAAGAAAATGAAATCAATAGATGCGATTGACCCTGCCTAGATTCGACGGCTACAATATCATAAAGCCATAAAATTTTGATAAGTCAAAGAGATAAAGTAAATTGACAACTACGCTCGAACTTAGCCTAGAGCCAACGGTGGTGCTTAATTGAGAAATATCCAATGGTGGCACTATTCATATAATTATGAACCAATCAAATGACAATGCTCTTTTGAAAGTAATCACAAACTGAAGGGAGATCAACGATGGTGCTTCAATTACCTAGATCTAACGATCGTACCTTACTAATAACACATCATATAAAGACAAGTCATGATTTGAAGGTAGTGATTGATCGAAGAAGATCTAACAGTGGCAAAGCAAAGGACATCAATAGTAGCACTTGATCCCAAGTTAATCCTATAGTAGTGCTTCATCATGTTAAGATCTAACGACCGCAATCAAATGTAACTTGATCCTATAGCTATGATCCCACAAAGCTATTAAAGGTTGACGAGTCAAAGAGCTAAAGATAATCTATGGCCACACTCATTCCAGATGAAGATCCAATAGTGGCACTTCATAGGAGCTAACACTAATTAAAAAGAGTACAATTATGACATAATCATATGGTCGCTCTCTATCCAATCGGATCCGATGGTGGTGCTTGGATTAAATAAGATGAACAAGATCAAAAGGGTCATTGACTAAGTAATATTTGACCAAGATCGTATGGCCGTACTTTTCCTTGATTTGATCCAACAACTACGTTTATTCATGACTATCAAAGAAATATAAGGTCCAATAAACAGAGTATAACTCTACTAAATCTAATGACAACGGTGAACCCAAACCAGATATGACTATTGCACATGATCAAGTCACTTGAAGGTTAAGAGACATGGTTTATTTTTCTAATAAAAATCAATTGAGGTTAATAAAGGGTCTAAACATATTGATAATAACCCCCTCTCTTCAGGAAACGACGATACAAGTTTGAACAATCGAAAAAACATGTAAGATTGTATTTTTGATCAGATGGTGAGCCACTAGCAAGGTAAGCAAGTCATTAAGGGGTGAGCATTAACCAAAGGTTAGTAATTTCCTAATCATTGTGATTATCCTTTAATAAATTAATATTCGATGAAGGATGAAAGCCCTAATTCAATGATTATTATTAGAATATGAAATTGACTAACCAATAAAAAGTTAGAATATCTTCTATACTGTGCATGACCACCATTGACATATATCCTCCATATTATAGAGCTAACATTCTTGTAGGTCCAAAAGCATCAAACGTAGGCATACAATGTGAATCCCATCCAACGATCATCATGAGTTGATGGATCCAATGGGCACACACCTCAATAACCAAATATGATGACAGATCCCCAAAATGATCTCCAAATTGTTAATGGTGTAACTATTTTTGAAGCTAGATCTCTTTCGAGACCAAAAAGTAGAACATTTTCTCATGACAAGCCACCACCACCATGTTTTTATTTCCACATCAAAGGTAGGATCAATTTGATAACCAGTAGGGAAGTTGTGAATGATTATGAGTACACAAATCAAAGTCCCTACGAACGTGTAAGATAAGGAAAGCCACCTACCATAACTATCCAAAATTAGAAAGTAACACTTTGTCAAACCTCCATTTGAAAATTTGAAAAGGTAGTCAGTGATGCTATATTAATGACAATTTATGCCATGAAAATGAACCTACTTCACCATCAAGTATTTAAAATTGTAAATTTGAATGACTTTACCACCCTAGTAATCTTGGGCAAAGAACTGGTTCGAAAGAGAAAAAAGTGAGCAAAGACTCGAGAGTTTTGTTTCAGTGAGCTAGAATAGTTACCAAGAGTGAGATGGTGGATTGAGGAACTAATTTTGTACCCAAAGACCCAGAAGAAGCAGTAATTTTCATCATAGACCAATTTCCATATGTCGAGCTTCTCGGACCAGTTGTGCCTGGGAGTATGGTGTATGATTTCACCCAAAAAAGTGGGCTTGATAAAAAGGTCACTCCCACGCATTAGTATGAAATTTAAAATACTTGCATCTAAAGTTTTTCTCGCATAATGGATAATGATCATAGACCCCCTTGGTTGCTAGCAGATTTATTTCACAAAGTGAGGAGACTACAACATAAGGGTTTTCCTAGGAGTACTAGGTGGACCAGTAATATGGAAAAGTTGATATGTCCAAGGGCATACTACTCCTTTGACTTACGAGCGTAGTTAGCCATGGTGTACGACAAGAAACTAGGACATTTCAAGACAATAGAGATAGACCAGTGTTTAGTATCATGGATAGACATATCATACAAGTCTTCAAACTAGTGCCCTTCAATACTCGGCTAGTTAAACAGGTAATTGAAAGGCAGTCTCGAATGTTAACAAATTTAGATATTTTAAAATCATTTTTTGAAGAGCATGAGAAAATAGTTGATAAGTTTCCCATTAGAAAAACTGCTTTCAAACCATGGGTCCGAGATTTTTGTGATATGGCTAAAATTATTTTAGGAGTACAAGACCTCAGTGTAGTGGGTAGGAAAGTATTACATTTAGTAGCATAGAGTAATCGGGAAATAGGCACTTTAATTTACACCTAAGAGCAAGAATTGAGTGATCAAATGCACTCACAGTTGTCAAAATTAAAGGAGGCTATTTTGAAACAAAGATAGGAGATGCCTAATTTTTCTCACTACTCCATCTTCATACACCTGCTAGCAGGGAAATTAGGATAGGAAAGCCAAAAGAGGGTTGGGGCCATTGAGATTCCTTATGTCTAGACCAATTTTTAGAGGATACATGAAGGTCGTACTCACATGGGTTGGTTTTGTGATATTTTCATGATTGAAATTCATTGGATTCTAATTGGTTTCCTCCATGAGAGACTAGGGCCTGGGGTAAGAGCTTTCATAAAATAAAAATATATAGGAGATTATTTCTTCTTTGAGGGGTTCACATACATTTGACTCTATGGAGCTAAGATTCCCCCTAAAATTTTGCCTATATATTATCCCTTATCTCTTGCTACCCTAGAGATGTGCAGACAAGTGGTCGAAGAGGCTAAAATGAGACTGGTGAAGAAGCACAAAAATTTTCCATGGCTCAGTATCCCTTGTAAATTTGGAAGTTATATATTCATAGGATATCCAACTTTACTCAAAGGGATGTATGATTTAGATCTCACAAATTTTGAAGAGATAACTTGGAGACCTTACGATCTAGATAAGAAGTATGAGAGGTTAATAAAAAATTATGATTACATCTGCGTCGAGCATAGGAGAGATGCTTATGAATAAGAATTATTACATATTATAGAAAAAGGGAAATATTTGTAGACGGTATGGGATAAGTACCCCTTTGAAAAAAGAGGCAATTTATAATTTTAGAAAGCCTATGATTACCCCCCATAATTGATTTCAGTCAAAAGAGTTTCAGTGGAATCTACGATCCCTCTTTCCAGAAGCCACCTAGGTAATTAGAGAAGACCCCTTATTATAATTGATATAATATTAGGGTATTGATCATATGGAAGTCACTATGAGCCCTACAGATGTTGTAGAACAAGTTCGAGCCCCTGATGATACTCACCTCAGAATAGAGGCAGGACCCAACACTTCCCAAGAAGTCTTTGAAAGCCTAAGTACATCAAAAGAAAAGGAAGTTGTTGCTGCACTTTCTTAGGAGCTAACTTCTCCCTAGTAGGCTATAGTTCCCATTTCTATATAGCAATTAGAAGTAACCAGTGTGATGAAGTTAGCTACCAGAGCCATTCCTAGCTCTTTGAAGATAAAAGACAAGGAGATAAAAATTCCATTAGTAATATAGATTAACATGAGAAGAGTAGGTCGGTTTGGAGGCATACTCAGAGATATCAAAGTTAAGAAGCAAAAAATTTTATCTGCTCCAAAAATAAGTAAACCTAGGCTGTCACTACCATCCATGAAAGTTATGTTGGAGAGATCTGAAGAATATATGATTTTTAGTATTGTCGAGGAGCATGATCTACAAGTAGTAGCAGTAATGGGAGGTAGGGGAGATGATTTTGCAGCCAAATTATAAATAGAAATTCTCAAATCGAATATCACAAAGGTACACATACCTGCCCTGCAAGAGCCTACTATTCTCAAAGTCGATGAGAGAACTAGAGGAATTTCAGTACATGGAAAAGAAGGAGATATGGTCAGAGTAGCTAAAGCAATACAAGAGCAAACTTTGGACCAGCTACATCAAAGCAAAACATAGTTAAAAACCCAACTAGAAATAAGTGATAAAGAAAAAGTAGAGATGCAAGCCCTGATAAATAAACTGAAGGAAGAGTTAGCACAGAAGAACACCACATTAGATCAGTCCCCCTTGCTGGTGAAAATCCTCAATTATACATACTATTTGAATACAAAACAAAGGGAGATGTCTCTTAAAATTTGAGATAAGATCAATGGGATCATTGAGATTTTTAGATAGATTAGGGTGATTCAAGTTATTGCTCAAGAAGTGGAAAGTCTGATCTGTTAGAAGAGAGAAGACTTTGAAGTAATTCACCCTACCCTCGACTTAATGTTAGAAGATTATGAAGATATGTAGAACCAAGAAGTGTAGTTAAATGAGGGGACTGAGATCAAGTGTATTATTAAATTCATAAAAGATGCTATGTTTGAATCAAATATAGAAAGGTGGCTCAATAGTGTTGCAAAAATGTTTAGTCTATTGGATGACATAACAGAGAAATTGGCAGATAATGGGTTATCATTTGAGGAATTCTTAGAAACTACCATTATATAAGAGCTCCTTAAAAGCAAAATAGAAGAATTTGATTGTGAGCCCGATGATGAGCCAGAAATGACCAGACAAATCACTTTCTTAGTGAATACTATGGAGATGTTGATCACCTAGTATGAAAAAAGTAAAAATTATATTAGCATACAGAAAAAAAGATTCTACAGGAAATGAATATGTTAAGATTTTCTATAACTTTCAATACTTATTCCTGGAGGATGATTGGAAATAATATCAGATGGTTGTAGTAGGGAAAAAGGGAAAAGATATTAAAATATGTAGCCTACGACTAGAAATGAGCTCACCCCTGATGTGCAAGGTGCAACCAAAGTATTGTCATTGTTGTCAACACAGTCAGGTTGATCAGTTGATGCAATGGACAGGAATGGATAGGAGTTGATTGATGAGCAAGGTGATGGACAAGAGTTGATTGATGAGCAAGGTACAACCAAAGTTATTGTCATTATTGTCAACACAGACAGAGGATCGGTTGATGAAATGGACAGGAGCATAGAAGTCATTAGATAGATCGGTTGATGAAGTGAACAAGAGTTCAAAGATCATACAGAGCATGTACAATGATTCTCCAAGAAGACAAAAGTGGCCCAGATTCAGAAAATCAAAGAAAAAGACAAGTAAGAAAACTGTCGCGATATCGCGACATGTTTTCTGTCACGATTTTGCGACATCTCGAAGGAGAGAGAAAGTGCTGTCAAAATTGTCACGATTTTGCGACATCTCGGAGGAGAGAGAAAATGCTGTCAAAATTGTCATGATTTCACGACATATCGGAGGAGAGAGAAAATGCTGGCAAAACTATCACGATTTCGTGACATGTTTCATTTTTGCAGTCCAAAGCGAATTGAAAGAGGAGAGAGAAAAAGATGTAATGATTTCACGACAGGTTTAGAAAGTGCAAGGAAAGCTGTCATGATTTTACGACATGTTTAGAAAGTGCAAGGAAGACTGTCGTGATTTTGTGACATGTTTTGAAAGCGCAAGGAAAGTTGTCATGATTTCGCGACATGTTGGAAGCAAATAAGGCAAGAGGAAAAACTATCGTGATTTCGCAACATGTTCAAAGAAGAAGAGCATGCAGGGAAAACTGTCATGATTTCATGACATGTTTGGAGAGAAGGTGCAGGAAAAGAAAACTATCATGATTTCATGACATGTTTGGAGAGAAGGTGCAGGCAAAGAAAACTGTCATGATTTCGTGACATGTTTGGAGAGAAGGCGCAGGCAAAGAAAACTGTCATGATTTCGTGACATGTTTGGAGAGAAGGCGCAAGCAAAGAAAACTGTCATGATTTTGTGACATGTTTAGGGAGAAGGAGCTCACAAAGAAAAGTGTCATGATTTCACGATAATTTGCAAGAAGGATGGTACGGAAAAAAAAGTGTTGCAATTTCATGACAGGTTTGAGAGAAAGAGCTTGCAAAAGAAAAGTGTCGCGATTTCATGACAATGTGCAAAAGGAAGCGCCAAGGAGAGAAAGTGTCACGATTTCGTGACAGGGTTCGGACAAAGAGGAGAGAGAGTGCCAAGGAGAGAAAGTGTCACGATTTCGTGACATGTTCCATTTTCGCTGGCCAAAGACAAAAAAGGCACAAGGTAGAGAAAGATGTCACGATTTTGCGACATGTTCCGTTTTCATGGGCGGAAGGAAGAAAAGGCACAAGGCAAAGAAAGATGTCACGATTTCGTGACATGTTTTGTTTTCACGGGCGAAAGGCAAAAAAGGCACAAGGCAGAGAAAGTGTCACGATTTCGTGACATGTTCCATTTTCGCGGGCAAAAGGTAGAAGAATGCACAAGGCAGCGAATGTGTCGCGATTTCACGACATGTCAGGTTTTCACTGGGGTTTGCAGAGAATAGTGTACAGAAGAGAAAGATGTCACGATTTTGTGACATGTTTCGTTTTCGCTGGTTGAAGCCAAGAAGAGTAGCGAGAAGGTGAAAGTGTCACGATTTCGTGACATGTCTGGTTTTCGCTAGAGCAAGCCAAGTAGAGTGTATGAAAGTGAAAAGTGTCACGATTTCGTGACATGTCTGGTTTTCGCTAGAGCAAGCCAAGTAGAGTGTACGAAAGCGAAAAGTGTCACGATTTCGTGACATGTCTGGTTTTCGTGGGTGCAAGCAAAGAAGTGGACAAGGAGGCAAAAATTGTCACGATTTCATGACATGTATTTTCATGGGTAAAAGGCGAGAAGGGCAAAAAGATACAGAAGTGTCACGATTTCGTGATAGGTCGCAACAGCACGATAATAGACAGTTAACTGAATAGAACAATAGTTAAAGGGGCAGTTGTAGAGGAAAAGCATGCAGCCAAAATAAGAAAAGTTAACTGGAGTAAATGCAACAGTTACAAGTGCAATTACAGATAGAAATCATGCAGTTTTTTAAAAATAGTCGAAGAAGGAGAAATCGAATAGTCGCATAAATAGAATCATAAAATGCATGCATGCACAGAAATGAATACGAACAGTCTTGTTCAAGAAGACGTACAGTCATGGTAGAGATATACGTAGCATGTAACGTAATGCACACTCTATAAATACAAAAGGAGTTACATAAAGAAGGAGTTATAGTTGACAAGTGGCAGAAGAGAATATTAAAAGAACAGTTACGGGTTGCATGCGTAAATATGGAAGCTAAAAATAGAGACTTATATGTTATAAAAGGAGGTCTACGTGAAGAATAATGTTGCTGCTAATAGTGAGAAAAGTGCCACCGTATAGAGGAGAAGTGCTGCGAAAAAGGGCAGAGAGAGTGCAGCTGAGTGAGCCATAAGAAAGTCGTAAGAGTGAGCCGTGAGACAGGGCTGTAAGAGTGCGGTAAGCAGAACCGTTGGAGTGGGTGTGTTTCATGAATTGAAACAGAGATTGGATGAGCAATAGACCAGTGAGGGTCTTGTAAAAGGGAAGGCATTTTTATGTCAAAAAGATTCAAAATAGAATTTTGAGTTGGTGCTTGGAATCAGGGGTTGGTGCTCCTTTCTGTTGGTGCAGATAAATTAGGGGTTGGTGCTCCTTCCAGTCGATGCTGGTAAATCAGGGGTTGGTGCTCCTTTCTGTGGGTGCAGATAAATTAGGGGTTGGTGCTCCTTCCAGTGGGTGCTGGTAAATTGATTGTAAAGTTGGTGCTTTGCAAAGGCTGGATTTGGATGGGAGTCCAAGCAGTCTATTTTTGAGGAGTAGCCAAAATTGGTGAACCTCGTTAAATCTTGTGTTGTGGTTAGCTCTCTTGTTATATTTGCTTTATCTGTTTTAAGTTCTCCTTGCTTTAGCTTCAAGAGTTGCTCATTTAAGATTTAAATAGCTACACTGATTCACCCCCCCTCTCAGTGCCATTGTAAGTCTAACAATTGGTATCAGAGCCAAGTTCCTAAACAAGCTCAATCGGCTAAGGTGATCTGGGAAGTGTCACAATGGCAGTTGGTGAAGGATTCTCATCAAACAAAGCTCCATTGTTTGATGGGACTAATTACGCATTCTAGAAAATCAGGATGCAGACATATCTGTGTGCGTTGGGATACGACATATGGGACTCAGTGGAAAGTGGATACATAATACCTACCACTCCTCCAACCGATGTTGTCGATAAGAAACTGTTTGAGAATGACTCAAAGGCAAAGAATGCTATCATGTGCGATGTAGCAAACAATGAACTGGTAAAGATCATGAGCTATAAAACGACAAAAGAAATTTGGGACAAATTGGAGAGCATTCATGAAGGAGACGATAAGATCAAGGAGGCCAAGTTGCAAACTCATCGAACTCAGTTTGAAGCGCTAAAGATGAATGACGATGAGAACATAGCGGCATATATGCTGAGAGTAAATGAAGTCATTAATGCCATTAGAGGACTCGACGAGAAAATCGAAGACTCTACAATCGTAAAAAAGGTACTAAGAACTCTTCACAAAAGATTTGATTCTAAAGTATCAGCTATAGAAGAAGCCAAAGATCTAAATACGTTTAGTATGGATGAGATGCATGGTTCATTGACTACGTATGAGATGAGAATAGGAAAGTCTGATCCCACAGACAGAGAAGCTACGTTTAAAGCCCACAAACATACGAAAGCAAAACAAGAATCCGAAGATGAAGAGACATCAGATGAGATGGAAGCAAACTTTGTCCGAAAACTAAAAAGGGGACAAGGAAAATACAGAGGAAAGCTACCATTTAAATGTTTCAACTGTGGAGGCGTTGGGCATGTTGCAGCTAAATGTCCATGAAATAAGGAGAATGAAAGTGATGAAGAATCGCACCGAGAAAGAAGTGACTAGAAGAAAAAGATGAATTTCAGAAACAACCACTTCAAGAAGAAAAGTTTCATATCCAAGAATGTCAGCTCCTCTAAAGACAGATCCGGTGAGGATTCTAAAGAAGAAACAGGTGAAACTCTGTTCATGGCATTCGAAGAAGAAAATACATAAGAAGAACAAGAAAGTGATGGAAACCTTGAGGCTGAGGCTGAAGTAAATCTAAGAGGTGAGTTGATAGCTGCTCTTGAAGAATTGAGGATAGAAAAGAAAAAGAACAAAAGACTGTCCAAGAAATTGGAAGAATATGGGGATGAGATTGAAGATCTCTTCTTACAGGTTCAAAAGGCCAAGAAATCAGAAGAAGCCTTGAAGACACACCTGGATGATGAGAATTATGTTTGCAGCACAAGTGAAGAAGAATCTAACAAAGTTATTATTGATCTAAAGCTGCAAGTAGAACAGTACAAAAGAATTGAAGATATTCTCAAGTCTCAAATCAATGAGAAAGAGACTGTTTGCTGCCAACAAGAAGAAGAGATTGTTTCATTGAAGAAACAACTAGTAGAGGCCAATGTAAATCTCAAATATGAGAAGAGCACAGAGTTGCTAGATAAAATGATAAAGCAACAAAGAAGCCCCACAACTAAGCTTGGTCTTGGATATGAAGCTGAACAACCATCATCTTCCAAAAATGCAGAGAAGAAGAAGTTCACTGATGAAGGAAAGAAGAAAGAAAAGCCTGAAGCTGAATCTTCAAAAGGAAGAAAATCTCAAAGGAAATCTACAGCAAAGCAACCACAGCAAAAGAGGTTCTCTCACTCTCACTCTTTTCATAATAATGCTTTTAACGGCTATTGTTTTAGATGCAGCCATTATGGTCACCGAGCAATTTATTGTGGATTGAATAATAATTCAAGGAGTTATGTTGGTAGAAATACATCTGCTCTTCTGAGTGAACATCATGTGCAATGTTTTAACTGTAATGGTCATGGGCACATAGCAAGGTTTTGTCCAAGCACCTCTGCAACTAATCTAAGACAAGACCGCAGATTCCATCAGACACAAAGAGTGCAACACAGACAGGAAAATAATTATCCATCAAGAATGCACAAGAGACAACCACCCAAGAGAAATGTTCAGGTTCACGAAAAGGTTCAAAATGTGGATGCAGGTGAAAATCCTCAGCCTAAGTTCAAGAAAAACTGGAGAAAGAAAGAAGAGAGGAAATCGTGTCTCCTTGGACAGAAGGAGATTACTCCTCTATTGCACTAAGCCACTCCAGGTGGCACATCCTCAGGGGGAGCAATATTAAAGTTTTATTTTAATGCTCCTTTGTATTTGTCTGGGTATCTGAGGATGAAAGGCAAGTAGTCGAGATACTGTCGTATCAGTTGTTAAAGTGTGTTTTTCAGTTTATGCAGTGGTTTGAGGTAGTGTTGTGTGTGTGTGGAAGTGCCGTGAAGGGTGATGACTGGTTGAGTTGCTTTCATAAGAGGTTGTTTTGATCAAGTTAATGCTTTACTTGATACATGATTTGGGCTTACTCCATTGAGATTGATTTCAGCATGTCATTCTTTGCATTGGTGATTTATGTTGGTGGCTGATTTGTTCAAATACCTTTGGAAGGAAAAGGATGTCTACTAGTTTCCTTTTCATGTAGTGATTGGTTGAATGCTTCAAGGTTAATCTTGAGTTGAATGATGTTGATTAAACCTTGTCTATAAGCATTGCTATTAAAGCCCTAATTGGTTGAGATTGAGAATGAGATTGGGAGTTAAGTATAGAACATATTGAGTCTCTAACAATTCTCTTTATGCTTCTATGAGGTTGATGAATCACATTGGGTCTCTAACAATTCTCTTTGTGGGTTCATGCTAAGCAAGTTTTTCTTGATGAACTTGTGAGCTGATTTGGTCTAGTGAGGACTTGTGAGCTGATTTGGACAAGTTCTATGTGAGCTTGTTAAGAGGTTCTTAGTGAGCCTATGACAGAGTATAGAGGATAGAGTCTCAATGGATAGAGATCCGAGCCACGGTTGAAGATAGATGAGTGATAGTGGAGTAAAGAGGGTTGAGGCTCAGAAGATAGCATGAAATGAAGTGGTCACATATTCCCAAGAATAGACTAAGAATTGACTAGCCATCGGGATCAAATTCTCAAGGGGAGCATTTATGCATTTGTTTATCTTATTGCTCATATTTATGATTTTTGCTAACAGTAATAATTTTTGCCTGAGAATGTTGTGCATGGACTCAGGGGGAGTTTTGCAGCCGCCCTTTGGTATTATTGTCAAAGGGGGAGAAGAATTACAGGTAATTGCAGACAATTACGAGTGTTGCCAACAATTCCAAAGGGGGAGATTGATGAGCAAGGTGCAACCAAAGTATTGTCATTGTTGTCAACATAGTCAGGTTGATCAGTTGATGCAATGGACATGAATGGATAGGAGTTGATTGATGAGCAAGGTGATGGACAGGAGTTGATTTATGAGCAAGGTGCAACCAAAGTATTGTCATTTAGCACACAAAGAGGATCGGTTGATGAAATGGACAGGAGCACATAATTAATTAGATAGATCGATTGATGAAGTGAACAAGAGTTCAGAGATCATACAGAGCATGTACAATAAATTTCTAAGAAGACAGAAGTGGCCCAGATTCATAAAATCAAAGAAAAAGACAAGTAAGAAAACTGTCACGATATCGCGACATGTTTTTTGTCGTGATTTTGCGACATGGCCGAGGAGAGAGAAGGCGCAAGCAAAATTGTCATGATTTCATGACATGGTCGAGGAGAGAGAAAATGCAAGCAAAATTGTCATGATTTCGTGACATATCGGAGGAGAGAGAAAATGTAGGCAAAATTGTCACGAT
Source organism: Wollemia nobilis (assembly GCA_028583015.1). Taxonomy (NCBI): domain Eukaryota; kingdom Viridiplantae; phylum Streptophyta; class Pinopsida; order Araucariales; family Araucariaceae; genus Wollemia; species Wollemia nobilis. The sequence goes on from JAQPPZ010017052.1 coordinate 12,890,729, forward strand.
TTCGTGACATGTTCAGTGGAAAGCGAAGAGAAAGAGGAGAGAGAAAAAGATGTGATTTCACGATAGGTTTAGAAAGCGCAAGGAAAGTTGTCATGATTTTGTGACATGTTTAGAAAGTGCAAGGAAGACTGTCACGATTTCGTGACATGTTTTGAAAGTGCAAGGAAAACTGTCACGATTTCGTGACATGTTGGAAGCAAAGAAGGCAAGTGGAAAAACTATCACGATTTCATGACATGTTCGAAGAAGAAGAGCATACAAGAAAAACTGTCATGATTTCATGACATGTTTGGAGAGAAGGCGTAGGCAAAGAAAACTGTCATGATTTCGCGACATGTTTGGAGAGAAGGTGTAGGAAAAGAAAACTATCGCGATTTCGCGACATGTTTGGAGAGAAGGCGTAGGCAAAGAAAACTGTCATGATTTCACGACATGTTTGGAGAGAAGGCACAAGCAAAGAAAATTGTCGCGATTTCGCGACATGTTCGGGGAGAAGGAGCTCGCAAAGAAAAGTGTCACGATTTCACGACAATTTGCAAGAAGGATGGTACGGACGAAAAAGTGTCACGATTTCGCGATAGGTTCGAGAGAAAGAGCTGCAAAAGAAAAGTGTCACGATTTCATGACAATGTGCAAGAGGAAGCGCCAAGGAGAGAAAGTGTCACGATTTCGTGACATGTAAGGTTTTCACGACCCGAAGAGGAGAGAGAGTGTACGGATGAGAAAGTGTCACGATTTCATGACATGTTCTGTTTTCGCTGGCCAAAGACAGAAAAGGCACAAGGCAGAGAAAGATGTCGCGATTTCATGACATGTTCCGTTTTCATGGGCGAAAGGAAGAAAAGGCACAAGGCAAAGAAAGATGTCACGATTTCGTGACATGTTCCGTTTTCGCGGGCGAAAGGTAGAAAAGGCACAAGGCAGAGAAAGTGTCACGATTTCATGACATGTTCCGTTTTTGTAGGCAAAAGGTAGAAGAATGCACAAGGTAGTGAATGTGTCACGATTTCGCGACATGTCAGGTTTTCGCTGGGGTTTGCAGAGAATAGTGTACGAAAGAGAAAGATGTCACGATTTCGTGACATGTTCCATTTTCGCTGGTTGAAGCCAAGAAGAGTAGCGAGAAGGCGAAAGTGTCACGATTTCGTGACATGTCTGGTTTTCGCTAGAGCAAGCCAAGTAGAGTGTACGAAAGCGAAAAGTGTCACGATTTCGTGACATGTCTGGTTTTCGCTAGAGCAAGCCAAGTAGAGTGTACGGAAGCGAAAAGTGTCACGATTTCATGACATGTCTGGTTTTTGTGGGTGCAAGCGAAGAAGTGGACAAGGAGGCGAAAATGTCATGATTTTGTGACATGTATTTTCGTGGGTAAAAGGCGAGAAGGGCAGAAAGATACAGAAGTGTCACGATTTCGTGACAGGTCGCAACAGCACGATAACAAACAGTTAACTAGAACAGAACAACAGTTAAAGGGGCAGTTGTAGAGGAAAAGCATGCAGCCAAAATAAGAAGAGTTAACTGGAGTAAATGTGATAGTTACAGGTGCAGTTACAGATAGAAATCATGTAGATTTTTAAGAACAGTGGAAGAAGGAGAAATCAAAAAGTCACATTAATAGAATCGTAAAATGCATGCTTGCACAAAAATGAATACGAACAGTCTTGTTCAAGAAGACATACAGTCATGGTAGAGATATATGTAGCATGTAACGTAATGCACACTCTCTAATTACAAAAGGAGTTACACAAAGAAGGAGTTACAATTGACAAGTGGCAGAAGAGAATATTAAATGAACAGTTACGGGTTGCATGCGTAAATATGGAAGCTAAAAATAGAGACTTATATGTTATAAAAGCAGGTCTACATGAAGAATAATGTTGCTACTAATAGTGAGAAAAGTGCCACCGTATAGAGGAGAAGTGCTGCAAAAAAGGGCAGAGAGAGTGCAGCTGAGTGAGCCGTAAGAAAGCCGTAAGAGTGAGCCGTGAGACAGGGCTGTAAGAGTGCGGTAAGCAGAACCGTTGGAGTGGGTGTGTTTCATGAATTGAAACAGAGATTGGATGAGCAATAGACCAGTGAGGGTCTTGTAAAAGGGAAGGCATTTTTATGTCAAAAATATTCAAAATAGAATTCTGAGTTGGTGCTTGGAATCAGGGGTTGGTGCTCCTTTTTGTTGGTGCAGATAAATTAGGGGTTGGTGCTCCTTCCAGTCGATGCTAGTAAATCAGGGGTTGGTGCTCCTTTCTGTGGGTGCAGATAAATTAGGGGTTGGTGCTCCTTCCAGTGGGTGCTGGTAAATTGATTGTAAAGTTGGTGCTTTGTAAAGGCTGGATTTGGATGGGAGTCCAAGCAGTCTATTTTTGAGGAGTAGCCAAAACTGGTGAACCTCGTTAAATCTTGTGTTGTGGTTAGCTCTCTTGTTATATTTGCTTTATCTGTTTTAAGTTCTCCTTGCTTTAGCTTCAAGAGTTGCTCATTTAAGATTTAAATAGCTACACCGATTCACCCCCCCCTCTTAGTGCCATTGTAAGACTAACAACCCCTAGAGATGAAGGTCAATTAGATAATCAGGAAGAAACAAAAAAAGGGGGAACCAAATATGGAAAAATAGACGAAGGAGACCCTCAATGCACTGATATCATCGGTTGAACAAATTAAAACAAAAAGGACCAAAAATAAGTGTACAATACAGTGGAAGCTAGCTATACCTGTTTTGAAGGACAAATAATATTGTGACAAGTGTAAGGCCAATATTACCAAAAATAACAGATTCAAGAACTAGAAGATATAAAAGGAAGTGTTTAGGGTTAGAATCTACATCAAGCATTTAGAGATAACATTTTTGCTAAGAGGTATACTTGAGTGCCCATTTGAGTTGTGTTGTTGTATTCCCTTTGTGTCTATTTTTCTTTATAATCTCTCATTCCTCCCTTTGCTGTGCAGGTTTGGTAATATTGCATTTAGATAGTTGAGAATATTTCTAGTCTTTCTGAACTTGAAGTCCAGAGATTCTTCTTACTAACATTTTAGAAGAAGAATTGATGAAGTCTTGTTACATCATTTGAAAAAGGCATTCTAATTATATTCAACTATGAAAATAGAGTTTAATGGAATTTTTCCAACTTTGCATGTAATCATTATTGAAGAAATTAATACAATTATGGGTTTTAGTTTTATCATTTCTTTGTCTTCAGTTTTGTGTGTTTCTTCATAATAGGTTATGATATTTGAACATGTTGTGAGCATTTCTTTCATAGGTTAAAAATTAGACTAATTACGATATTCAAATGAGTTTAATGACACCGATTCTTCTTTTTTCCATTCTTTTTGTTCATGTTATGAATGTTGTTAAATTGTTATAACAACCCAATTGGATAGGCAACAATCTACATAAGGCATAATAATTAAGTTGCTTTTGCTTGGTCATTTTCATATAGATAATGCATAACTAAAATCTGGAGTGTGTAATACTTGTAAAATAATAAGTTTACCATTGGGGTATCCTTACCCATTCTGTACATTTCTTTTAGCAATATTTTGTTAATCAGAATAAAGAGGCAGGTTGACCAGAGCCTGTAATAGCTTGTTGGTTTCAAACTATTTCTTGTAGCATGAAAATCGTATCCTATGGATGCAAGAAATGGAACCATTCACGTGACATGCATGACAAGTTGGAACCATTTCTTGCATCCATAGGATACGATTTTCATGCTACAAGAAATCATTTGAAACCAACAAGCTATTACAGGCTCTGGTCAACCTGCCTCTTTATTCTGATTAACGAAATATTGCTAAAAGAAACGTACATAATGGGTAAGGAAACCCCAATGGTAAACTTATGATTTTACAAGTATTACACACTCCAGATTTTAGTTATACATTATCTATATAAAATTGACCAAGCAAAGACAACTTAATTATTATGCCTTATGTAGATCGGTGCCTATCCAATTGGGTTGTTATAGCAATTTAACAACATTCATAACATGAACAGAAAGAATGGGAAAAAGAAGAATCGACGCCATTAAACTCATTCAAATATCGTAATCAGTCTAAGGGTTAACCGACGAAAGAAATGCTCACAACATGTTCGAATATCATAACCTATTATGAGGAAACACACAAAACTGAAGACAAAGAAATGATAAAACTAAAACCCAAAATTGTATTAATTTCTTCAATAATGATTACATGTAGAGTTGGCAGAATGCCATTAAACTCTATTTTCATAGTTTAATACAATGAGAAAGCCTTGTTCAAATGATGTAACAAGACTTCATCAATTCTCCTTCTAAAATGTTAGCAAGGAGAATCTCTGGACTTCAGGCTCAAAAAGACTGGAAATATTCTCAGCTCTTCAAATGTAGTATTACCAAACCTGCACAACAAAGGGAAGAATGAGGGATGACAAAGAAAAATAGACACAAAGGGAATACAACAACACAACTCAAATGGGCACTCAAGTATACCTCTTAGAAAAAATGCTATCTCTAAATGCTTGATGTAGATTCTGACCCTGGACGCTTCCTTTTATAGCTTTTGGTTCTTGAATCTATTATTTTTGGCCTGATCTTGGCCTTACACTTGTCATAATCTGATTTGTCCTTCAAAACTAGTATAGTTGGCTTCCACTATGCTATACACTTTTCTTTGGCCCTTTTTGTTTTAATTTGTTCAACCGATGATATCAGTGCATTGAGGGTCTCCTTCATCTGTTTTTCCATCCTTGGTTCCTCCTTTTTTTGTTTCTTCTTGATTATCTGATTGACCTTCATCTCTAGGGGGTGAGCTCATTTCTAGGTGTAGGTTGCATATTTTAATCTCTTTTCTCTTTTTGCTCTGTTGCAACCATCTGATCTTCTTTCCAATCATCCTCCAGGCATCAGTATTGAAAGTTACAGAAAATCTTAACATATTCATTTCCTGTAGAATCTTTTTTTCTGTATGCTAATAAAATTTTTACTTTTTTCATACTAGGTGATCAACATATTCATAGTATTTACTAAGAAAGTGGTTTATCTGGTCATTTTTGGCTCATCATCAGGATCACAATCAAAGTCTTCTATTTTACTTTTAAGGAGCTCTTCTATACTGGTAGTTTCTAAGAATTCCTCCAATGATAACCCAATATCTACCAATTTCTCTGTTATGTCATCCAATAGACTAAACATTTCTGCAACACTATTGAGCCACCTTTCCATGTTTGATCCAAACATAGCGGCCTTCATGAATTCAATATTACACTTGATCTCAGTCCCATAATTTAACTGCACTTCTTGGTTTTGCATCTCTTCAAAATATTCTGACATTAAGTCAAGGGTAGGGCGAATGACTTCAAAGTCTTCTTTCTTCTAATAGATCAAGCTTTCCATTTCTTGAGTAGTAACTCGAATCACCTTAATTTGTCTGAACATCTCAGTGATCCCATTGATCTTATCTCAAATTTTAAGAGACATCTCCCTTTTTATTGTATTCAAATAGTAAGTATAATTGAGGATTTTCACCACCAAGGGGGGCTGAGCTACTGTGGTGTTCTTTTGTGCCAACTCTTCCTTTAGTTTATTTATTAAAGCTTGCATCTCTACTTTTTCTTTATCACTTATTTCTAGTTGGCTTCTTAATTTTGTATTGCTCTGATGTAGCTGGTCCAAAGTTTGCTCTTGTACTGCTTTAGCTACTCTGACCATATCACCTTCTTTTCCATGTACTAAAATTCCTCCAGTTCTCTCATCGACTTTGAGAACAACAGGCTCTTGCAGGGTAGGTATGTGTACCTCTACCATATCCAATTTGGGAGTTTCTATTTCTACTCTAGCTATAGAATCATCTCCCTTGCCTCCCATTCCTGCTACTACTTGTAGCTCATGCTCCTCGACAACACTAAAAATTGTTTGTTCTTTAGATCTCTCCAACACAACTTTCATGGAGGGCAGTGACAACCTAGGTTTCTTTATTTTTGGAGTAGATAAAATTATTTGCTTCTTAACTTTGAGATCTCTGAAGATGCCTCCAAATCCACCTGCTCTTCTCATGTTCATCTGTATTACTGATGGAATTTTTATCTCCTTGTATTTTATCTTCAAAGAGCTGGGAATGGCTCTGGGAGCTAACTTCATCACACTGGTTACTGCTAATAGCTGGCTAGAAATGGGAACTATAGCCTATTGGGGAGAAGTCAGCTCCTGAGCAGGTGCAGCAACAACTTCCTTTCCTTTTGTTGTACTCAGGCTTTTAGAGACTTCTTGGGAAGTGTTGGGTGCTACCTCTATTATGAGGTGAGTATCATCAGGGGCTTAGACTTGTTGTTCTACAACATCTGTAGAGCTCATAGTGACTTCCATCTGATCAATGCCCTGATATTCTATCAATTCTAATAAGGGGTCTTCTCTGATTTCCTGGGTGGCTTCTGGTAAGAGAGGGGCCACAGATTCCACTGAAACTCTTCTGACTAAAATCAATTCTAGGGGGTAATCATAGGCTTTCTGAACTTGCGAATTGCCTCTTTTTTCAAAGGGGTACTTATCCCATACCGTCTTCAAATATTTCCCTTTTTCTATAGCATCTAATAATTCTTCTTCGTAAGCATCTCTCCTATGCTCGACCTAGGCGTAATCACGATTTTTCATTAACCTCTCGTACTTCTTATCTGGATCGTAAGGTCTCCAAGTTATCTCTTCAAAATCCATGAGATCTAAATCATACATTCCTTTGAGTAAAGTTGGATATCCTATAAATATATAACTTCCAAATTTACAAGGGACATTGAGCCATGGAACTTTGTCGTGCTTCTTCACTAGTCTCATTTTAGCCTCTTCGACCACCTGTCTGCACATAGCTCTAGGGAAGCGAGAGATAAGGGACAATACATAGGCAACATTTTAGGGGGAATCTTAGCTCCATAGAGTCGAATGTATGTGAACCCCTTAGAGAAGAAATAATCTCCTATGTCTTTTTCCTTTATGAAAGCTCTTACCCCAGGCCCTAGTCTCTCAGGGAGGAAACCAGTTAGAATCCAGTGAATTTCAATCATGAAAATATCACAAAACCAACCCATGTGAGTATGACCTTCATGTATCCTCCAAAAACTAGTCTGGACGTAAGGACTCTCAACGGCCCCAACCCTCTTTCAGCTTTCCTCTCCTAATTTCCCTGCTAGCAGGTGTATGAGGATGGAGTAGTGAGAAAAATCAGGCATCTCCTGTCTTTGTTTCAAAATAGCTTCCTTTAATTCTGACAATTGTGAGTGCATTTGATCACTCAATTCTTGCTCCTAGGCGTAAATTGGGGTGCCTATTGCCTGGTTACTCTATGCTACTAAATGCAACACTTTCCTACCCACTACACTGAGGTCTTGTACTCCTAAAATAATGTTAGCCATATCACAGAAATCTCGGACCCATGGTTTGAAAGCAATTTTTCTGATGGGAAACTTATCAACTATTTTCTCATGCTCTTCAAAAAATGATTTAAAAATATCTAAATTTGTTAACATTCGAGACTGCCTTTCAATTACCTATTTAACCAACCGAGTATTAGAGGGCGCCAGTTTGAAGACTTGCATGATGTGTCTAGCCACGATACTGAACACTGGTCTATCTCTATTGTCTCAAAATGTCTTGGTTTTCTCATCGTACACCATGGCTAACCAGGCTAGTAAGTCGGAGGAGTAGTATACCCTTGGACATATCAACTTTCCTAGATTACTGGTCCACCTAGTACTCCTGGGAAAACCCTTATGTTGTAGTCTCCTCGCTTTGTGAAATAGATCTACTAGCAACCAAGGGGCTCTATGATCATTCTCCATTGTGCGAGCAAAACTTTGGATGCAAGTATTTTCAATTTCATATTGCTACGCGGGAGTGAGCTTTTTATCGGGCCCACTTTTCTGGGTGAAATCATACATCGTACTCCTAGGCACAACTGGTCCGAGGAGCTCAGCATATGGAAATTGGTCTATGATGAAATTTACTGCTTCTTCTGTGTCTTTGGGTACGAAATCAGTTCCCCAAGCCTCCATCTTACTCTCGGTAATTGTTCTAGTTTACTAAAATGAAACTCTCGAGTCTCTGCTCACTTTTTGCTCTTTCAAACCAGTTCTTTGCTCAAGATTACCAAGGTGGTAAGGTCATTCGAAATTGCGATTTTAATTACTTGATGGCGAAGTGGGTTCACTGTCATCGCATAACTTGTCATTAATATAGCATCACTAACTACCTTTTCAAATTCACCAATGGAGATTTTCCAAAGTGTCACTTTCTAATGTCAAACAGTTATGGTAGGTGGCTTTCCTCGTCTTGCACGTCTATAGGGACTTTGATCTGTGTACTCACAATCATTCATAGCTTCCCTATTGGTTACCGAACTGATCCTCCCTTTGACGTGGAAATACAAACGTGGTGATGGTGGCTTTTCATGAGAAAATATTCTACCTTTTTGGTCTTGAAAGAGATCTAGCTTCAAAAATAGTTACACCGTTAACAAGGTGGTGATCATTTTGGGGATCTATCGTCAGATTTGGTTATTGAGGTGTGTGCCCATTGGATCCATCAACTCATGATGACCGTTGGATGGGATTCGCATTGTATGCCTACGTTTGATGCTTTTGGACCTGCAAGAATGTTAGCTCTATAATATGGAGGATATATGTCAATGGTGGTCATGCATAGTATAGAAGATATTCTAACATTTTATTGGTTAGTCAATTTCATATTCTAATAATAATCATTGAATTAGGGCTTTCATCCTTCATCGAATATTAATTTATTAAAGGATAATCGCAGCGATTAGAAAATTACTAATATTTGGTTAATGCTCACCCCTTAATGACTTGCTTACCTTGTTAGTGGCTCATCATTTGATCAAACACATGATCTTGCACGTTCATTCGATTGTTTAGACTTGTACCATCATTTACTAAAGAGAGGGGGTCATTATCAATGTGTCTAGACCCTTTATTAACCTTAATTGATTTTCCATTGGTGAAATAAACCATGTCTCTTAACCTTCAGGTGACTTGATCATGCACGACCATCGGATCTAGTTGGGGTTCACCATTATCATTAGATTTAGTAGAGCTATACTATGTTTATTGGACCTTATTTTCCTTTGACAGTCATGAATAAGCGTAGTCGTTGGATCAAATTGGGGAAAAGCACGATCATCCGATCTTGGTCAAATATTACTTAGTCAATGACCATTTTGATCTTGTTCATCTTCTTTAATCCAAGCACCACCATCGGATTTGGTTGGATAGAGCATGACCATCCGATTAAGTCATAATTATACTATTTTTAATGGGTGATTGCTTTGATAAAGCACCACCATTGGATATTCATCTGTAATGAGCATGGTCATCAATTATCTTTAGCTCTTTGACTCGTCAACCTTTAATAGCTATGTGGTATCATAGTCGTAGGATTGGGTTACATTTGAGCATGGCCATTAGATCTTAACATGATGAAGCACTATCATAGGATTAATTTGTGATCAAGCGCTACTGTTGACATATTTTTCTTTACTACCATTAGATATTATTCGATCGATCACTACCTTCGGATCATAATTTTTCTTTATATGGCATGTTATCGGTAAGGTACGATCGTTAGATCTTTATTTGGAATGAGCATGACCATAAAATTTGGCCTGTGCATGCTGATGTATTTTATCTGACTTTGATTAACTCGTGGTTATTAGATCTAGGTAAATTGAAGCACCACCATTGATATCCCTTTGGTTTGTTATTGCTTTTGAAAGAGCACTACCATTGAATCTAGGCTAGTTTGATCACTGTCGTCAGATTGGGTCATAATTGTATGAATAGCGCCACCATTGGATCTGGGCTAAGTTTGAGTGTAGCCATTGATTTTATTTATCTCTTTGACTTGTAAAACTTTGATGGCTTCATGATATTGCAGCCATCGGATCCAAGTGGGATCAAGCATGTCCATTGATTTCATTTGCTTTGGTTTCTCTTTTAAGTGAAGTGCCACCATTGGATCTTTCTAGATTGTATGCGATCGTAGATCTTCATTGATTATTTTTCAAAGGAGCCCCCATTTAATATTTGAGCAAATTTCTTGGAGCATGACCATTAGATCAACTAGGCTTAAGCACAACTCTCAGATCGACTTTAATACGAGGGTCTTTTACTTTGACTTGGATGAAATATTTTTAATGGTCAATCGTCTTGAGGTGCACGCTATCATTGGATTAACTTACGATTGAGCACCGTTGTTGATATTCCTTGGTCCTGCATATGCTTTAATCATGAGTGCGAATAATTATTTTAGGCTAACCTTGGTGATTCATGGTAAAAGTGCATCCGTTAGATCAACTCTCGATCGAGCATAGCCATGGATATTCTATAACCTCCATGTTACCCAATACTTTTACCGCTCTATTGCTTGGATTTTGACTCGAGCACTATCGTCAGATCTTGGTTAGGATTGGTGCAGCCATTGATCTTTTCCAACCTACGAGGTTAGTTACCAAGGGGCACTTTATAAATTTTCAAAAGAGCACGACCGTACGATTAAACTATAATCAAGCACTACCCTTGGATCTTTTGAAACAGCTCAATGCTTAATTAAAGTAATTACCACTATACTTAGGCTTTCAAACTTTAGACCAGGGTGCTTTAAATACTGATTTATCAAAATCAATGCATCCATTCGATCTAACCTTGATGAAGTGCTACCCTTAGATTTGCATGATCTTCATGTATTTTTAATTAAGGGGGCACATGCATTTAAATTTAACCATATGCTTGAGACTTTAGGTTATGACGTTTGATTTAAATATTATTTTTATCTTGGTCGATTTAACCATTGGTTAGCTTATTAAAGCACATCCATCTGATTAAGGAGGAATTGGGCGCTACCTCTAGATCTGCTCAAGGTGTTCAATATTTAATGAAAGTGGGGTGCATACCTTTGAACAATTAATATTCCACTTAAGACCTTAGGTTCTCAGAATTTTGACCATGGCACTTACCTTGCTCCTGAAATGATTTCATCAAAATTTTACTTAGGCTAGAGGTGACCTTGGGTATAAATGTTTTAATAATACTTTTAGATACCTTGGGATTTAGGGGTTTATCCATTTTACTTAGGCCCACAAGTTATGATTATTATTTTTAAAGGGAAGGCTCACATTAAATTCATGGATCAAAACCTTAATTAAATAATTTGGGTATTTTAATGGTTTGACCTTTGTAGTGGATGTTTATTTAATTTTGACTTTTAGTCCTTTAGGATGAAACAACCTTTATAAAAGCAAATCCAATAATGGCCAAAGTTAAGTTCATAAAAATATTGAAGGTCAATTTTCTCAGATGAAAATGCAATGGAAGCCAGCAACATTTGCTAATTTGTTGAAACAAAAAAAATTAAAATTGGGGGTTTCAGATGCTGAATCATTTTTGGTTCCAACTAGTATATAAAGGGAAAATAGAATAAATTCACTGATGTGTTGAGTAGGAGGAGATATATAGAAGTTTTATCTCGCATCCATGTCAACTTTATGGAACAAGTCAAGGAAATGCAAAATCAAGATGCATACTACAACCAAATTTAGTAAAGGATGGAAAGGGAACCTGATGAAAACAAGGACTTTGGCATCAAGGATGGATTCTTATATTTTAAGAACAGGGTAGTAATTCCTGAGATTGGAAATTTGAGAAAGATGATTATGAATGAAGCACATATATCTCCATATTTTTCTCATCCAGGAGGAGAAAATATGAGGGAGAATATGAAAAAAACATTCTTCTGGCCAAAAATGAAGAGAGACATAACTGAGTTTGTCGCTCAATGCCTCGAGTGCCAAAAGGTAAAAGTAGAACATATACATCTTGTTGGATTGTTGTATCCACATGATGTACCTATGCAAAAATGGCAAGTGATTTTGATGGATTTCATTGTAGGGTTGCCTAAAAATAGGTTTCAACATGGCACAATTCTAGTAGTGGTTGACCGATTGACCAAGGTTGTGCACTTTATACCTGGGAACACCAAGGATGATGTCGTGGCTATGGCTAATAGATTTTCCAAAGAAATATTTTAGCTTCATGGTTTTCTAGAGGTAATCATATCATATAGGAATCCAAAATTTACATCTGAGTTTTGGAAATCCTTGCATCGTGTCATTGGTACTAGAGTGAACATTAGTTTGGCTTATCATACAAAAATTGATGGAAAAACTAAAAGAGTGAATCAAGTACTAGAAGATATGCTTCACATGTAATGTATGGATCAGAAAACCCATTGGGAGGATTACTTGCATCTAATATAATTTACCTACAACAATGGTCACCATTAGACCATAGGCATAGCTTTGTTCAAAGATCTGTATGGCAGAAGGTGCAGGATGCCATTATTATGGGATAATCCAGAGGATGGGATTGTACTTGGACCAGACATGGTAAAATAAATGGAGCAACAACTAAGGGTAATCAAAGAAAGGTTGAAGGAAGATGCAAATTGTCAAAATAGTTATGTCGATCTTAAGAGATCACCAAAAAAGTTTCTTGTTGGTGACAAATAGTTTTTTAGGGTGATACTGAGAAAGAGTGCTATCAAGTCCACAAAACTTGACCCTTGTTTTGTAGGACCCTTTTAAATTAAGGAGAATATTAGTCCTGTGGCATACCGACTTGCCTTACCACCCAACTTGTCCAAGATTCATGATGTCTTTCACATTTCTTTGCTTAAATAGTATGCTGCTAATCTTGAGCATTTGTGGGATTTTTCTAAATTGCAGATGGTGAATTCAAAGGCTATAGAGGTTCGACCAGTAAGGATCCTTGAGTTTCGATCCAAAGAGATGAGGAAAGGAACTTTGGGGTAGTGCAAAGTTCAGTGGGACCATTATTTAAAAAAAAATACTACTTAGGAGAAAGTTGCAGATATGTAGAAACATTTCCCATTTTTGTTTGAAAATACTTTGTAATTATTGTTTTATGTTTAACTTTGATGATACGTAGAGGACTTTGTTAAGCCTAAGGGGGAAGGATGTCATGACCCACCCTTGGCAGAATTTTCATTTTGATGGATTTATGTTTTGTTATGCTGCTATGTAGAAGAAATGATTGACTATTTCAAATTTGTTATGCAAAACACTTATTTCTTATGAAAATATGAGATGTGAATCTTATTGTGGGATGTAGGATAATTCCATGCTTGGTTCTGAGAAACATTGTTTTTATGTGAGAATATGATGTTGCTAATGAAAAGTGCACTTTTGTAAGAACAGGTTCCTTCATGGTGGCAAAAAGAATTAACCACCGAGAAAATAATACCTTGGGTAAATGATGTGATGGGTTATTTGTCAAAAATTTTGAGGAGCAACATGAATGAGTGCTCCTTTTCATGGAGATGCATGTCATAATTTGCATAAATAAAGAAACATTAAGTTTTTTTGCACTTGTTTGTGATTGGTTATATTTGATGATGGAATTTTACTTCATATAAAAATGTTATATGGAATGAAATAGATGTTCAATTTCTTTATTGTTTCTTTATTTGTATTTTTTTAAAAAGAAGAAAAAAATGGAATTTATGTTGAGAAGGTAACATCTTTGTAGTGAAAGGATGCATTTTCATTGTTACTATTATATCATTGAATTAATAGAGAGTAACTTTAAATTCGACAATCTGTTGTATCTTGTTGTTTGAAAATAGTAATTATTTAATTAACTTTAAAATGAAACCTTAGATCAAAGTTTTCCAATGTCTGGTAAGTGGATTGTGTTTTGAATATTTTTAACTTTGTGTGGTTGGAATTTCTTTCTAATAATGGAGAAGATTGGGAAGTTTAACGATCGCTGAGAGAGTAAGTGGAGACTCCTCAAAACTCACCAGAAAAAAAGGAGTAATGGGAAACAATGTTGAATTTAGAAAAAAGACGAGGGTGGGGAGAAAAAGACAAAATAGAGAGACCGGTGGGTGAAATAAAGAGGGAGCACTAGTTGAGAATGGAAGGTCTACAAAAGAAAGATAAAAAGGAATTACATCTTAGAAGACTCCAACGATAACCAGGTAGATCGAAAACCATGCTTATATGTTGTAATACAATAGTTTATAGATATGGTATGTTGGTTTGATTGAGTAGTTGATTTGTCAAAAAAGGAACTTTGAATTGGAAATTTTACAACTTTATAGACAAGAGAATGGTTTACCCAGCCGGGTATTGGTATATGCATTAGAAGATAGTAAGGAGAAGAAAATGAACAAGACTTTAATTTTACCATAGATGAATGTGGTTATTCTTTGATTCATTTTTATGTGAGTTAACGTTATGGTTAAGTGTCACCGACAGTTAGCTGGTGTTATTTGAATAGGTTACCTAAGATAAGAATTTAGTTAAGGAGTCGATATTTGTATATGATCGATTCTGCCATTCAAATGATAGTTTTAGATTATCTTTTGCAAAAATTTATCAAGGGAAATTAGTTGGGTCTGCATGATACTGGTTGTAATGATCTATAGTTAACTATAGATGATAAAATTATTGTATGTGCAACTGATTGTGTAGTCATTATCAAGGAAAGGGTTTATTTAATTATCTTCATGTTAGTATAACATGGATGGTAATTTACTTAACTCCTTTACAGCTAGTTAAATCGATTATGTCTATGGAAAGTTGAAGAATTTTGTTATGTTATCATATTTAGCAGATTGTGTTTATGTTTAATGAATGTATAGTGGAAATGAATAGTGTATTTAATTTTTAGGACTAAGTAGATCTATATTAGATATAGTATATGTGATAGACCACATTGCATGATATAGTGATTTCCTTTTGTGTGTGATATTGTAAGAAAATAACTTTTTGTTGTGTGCTAAAATAGAATGAAGTAGCTGCGAACTTGTATTTATTTGTTAGAGAAGATTAAGAGTACTTTTAGTATGTTATGGCTTTGTTTTCGTATGGAAAAGAACTATAAGAAATTATGGAATCCTTCTTTGAGTAAGAGGGTTTTGATTCTACACCACCATGTACAAATGAATGCATGGAAGTCATATTTGATCCCCACCATGAGGCTAACTTTTCTTGGTGGTTCGGATGGATCTTTCAGATAAAATAGGCACCAAGGCAGACGTGCCAAAAATAAAAGAATTGGATGGCATCAATTGTTGGATCTGTGAAGATGAATGACTGAAGCTATCGATTCACTCTACTAAAACTAGAATTAGTATTGCAAAACTCTATCTGATGAGTTATTGTATTATTTATGAGAAGACGAGAATGCTTTATAGATGGCATTCATGGTGAAGCTTTTGAAAGAATGTTAAAGCTATGTAATGAACCTGAATTTTAGGATATTGTATTATTTGAGGAATTGGAAGAATAATCTAGCTTGACTTTTCTACGAGATTTTTTTATGATGTTGGTGTTCAAACTTGGAAGCTATATTATTTATAATGCTAATATCTTTAAATGATTTAGCAATAATGGAAGAAAATTCTTTATGTTATCTCATGTTTGTAATAATTGTAAGAAAGACTTGAGAATAGTGTGTGATTTTGTAGATGTTTTTTCAAAAATGATGTATTTTGGGTTCCAAGTAACCAACGAAATGGAATGTATGTACTATAAAACCTTTGGGTTATTTTAGATTTAAATAGTGTAGTTTCCATATGAGTGGCTGATGTTGTGGATATCCAACTGTAGTTGAGAATATAAAGTTAGTTTATTTATCTCTTTAGTTTAGTGTTTAGAAGAGACGAAGTTTAGTTGCGTAAGTAATTTGATGTGTTAGGTTGGTTTAAATTTCTATGCCCAAGCTAATAGGAACTTAGTAATCGCTTGATCAATGACCGTTTGGCACATTCCATTGAAAGAAAGTATGGTTAAAATGTTAAGTGCACCTCGTAGATGAACATGTGATGATAGCAAATATTAGCATATTTTCTTCAAATATTGAAAGGATGACAACTAACCATTGGTAGAGAAAGAATTTAAGGAATGGGAGCATGTAAATTGTGTCATGTAGGACCATGCAAAGAGTTTAGCCAATGTCGAGTGTAAACTTAACTTTCATAACCTTACAAAGAATTGAAGGATAGATCCTAAGGAGTAGAACCATTGTGAGTAAAGCATAGACGCATAGATGGAATTATGTGAAAAAATTATGAGAAAATAGATCCTTCTCGATTTATTGAGAAAGGAAAAACAACCTCACCATTGCAAAAGATAAACAATGTTGAGATAAGCTAAGTACAATCATATGGACAGACTCATGTGAGATACTTAGTAAACTTAATATTTATTTGATTGAGAGAATAGATTTAAGCTCACACATTCAAGTGTTGGAATGATCACTGATATTAATGGCATCTAGTACACTTGCATGGAAGGAATCATGTAAGTAGTAGTGATGGATGTAACTCCATGATGGATTCCAAAAAAAAAAACTAGCTAGTGTGATAGGAAAATCGTTCGTAAATGACATTGAAGATAAATTTTATGTGCCCTAACAATTTTTCACATAAACATTGATTTATAAATTTTGTATAAAATATTTATTAAGTTGAAATGTTAAACATTAATACATTATAACAATAATAATGCATAGTTTTAATAAATAATCAAATATATAATACAATTGAAGTTATTAGGGTATTTGAATGAACCATATATTGTTGCATATAAGTTGTGTTTAATATTTAGTAAATAAAGATATTAATAGTACATATGTTTTATAAATAATTGAATGTATTTAAAAATAATGTAGTTAGAGTTATCAGTGAATTGCATGGTGGTATTACAAGAAAATTGTCTAATTATGATATTCATGAGAACTAAATCCACATAATTGAATCTATTATACTTTTACTTGAATTTACTTTCGTCACTTCTATATAAAAAGACTTTGCATTTGAAGTTGATAGTAAATTAGCAATATTATCTCATAGGATTCAATCATAGGATCATAAATCAATCACATTGTAGACACCAAAATCTAGCTACTTGTCATCCATTCGTGTCCTTCAATCACAACCATCCATTATATATGTATTTGTTTAATATATATTTAAATATTAATATTTTATATATTATATTTATATATATTTAATTATATATTTATATGAATTAATCCTAGTTCTCCACCATATTTTAATCTCAACCATCCGTCCACCTCAATCAATTCCACTTACCTAGATTGAATCTCCACCCTTCTTAATGTTTTAATCTTGGCCACACATTTTGTGTTGTTAAAATCCTAACATGTATAAGGGAATATTATAAAAGAGGAGTCATTTTTATGACTCAGATCCCTTGAATCCTTAAGCCTTGATAATCCCTAAGATTCCTGAAGTGGAATCATGATTCCTTGATCTTATGAGGTTGAATTTTGTTGATGAATATTCATAAATAATTCTCAGAGATCATAAAGCCCTTCTATCCTAGCCATCACACCACCATCCCTGCCCTCCATCATCACCCTCGCATCATCCATATCCACTATCACATAACCCACGTAGAACTAGACCTAGTTCTACGACATCTTCCTAAGACCCTAAATGCCCTAGTGTATCTATCATTATCGCAAATTACCCTGGTGCATCCACCATAATTGCAAAATGCCTTGGTGCATCTACTACAATCATAGAACACCCTGGTGCATCTGTCGCCATCACAGGATACCTCTAGGAATTTATTAAAACAAATATGCAATTCCACAGCCCTTGGGCATAGTTTAGGCATCCTCGTGACCCTTATCTATAGAAACAAAAGTAAAAGTTTCTAGTGACAAGGTAAGAAAGATATTTTCTTTTATTTTCATATTCCTGCACTTTGTTTTTAGTTTTATATTGCAACATTTAGGTTTTAGTGGTTATATTATATTTTTTAGGGTCTCACACTATGGAGCTCTCACAGGTATTACTAATCTATTTTGTTATTTTTCTAATTGTAGGTATATGAATCATACATCTAGAAACTATTGAAGCTAGGGTGGCCCTCTTAGGATACATAAGCCCTCCTGCAACCTCATTGAGATTGAAGACAAGTGTGAAGACACCAACCATTATTTTCAACTAGGGTTTCGAAGAAACCTAATATCTATAAATTTATATCAACATAAGTATTGTAAAACCCCAAATTGGGGCATATTAATTGTATCATTTGAGATCCACCTGCAATGATAAATTTTTTATCTTGTGCAATATTTGTGTTACTATGCTTAATGTTATTTTATACTTTATATTGGTGTTGCTTGATTTTTGATTCACAAATGGTGATAGCAGTGGGACCCAAAAAGAGTTATCCATGCTAGTTTAATTTGTCATTAACTTCTAATTATGTTTGTATTTTGTAGGTTCTAGAAATTTGAGCATGCAATTTTTGCAAAAATAGGATTTTTGGAGTTGTAGAATTTTATCTGAGATCACGTAGATGCCCTGCAGTGCTCGAGGGATGCCCTTCAACATTAAGGAGATACCCTAGTGAATTTAATTGTCTTTGAGGTGTATTTAATAGAGTGGGAAAGGAATAAGTAGGCTTCCTAGTAAGCCTGATTCAAACCCGAACCCATTTCTACTTTATTTTTCTTGCTTTTAACAGATAAATCGATAAAAATAATATTTAGTTTCTATTAAAAGTAGTCATATTTAATTTACATTTTAGGCATCTACATTCATCTTGCACATTGCATTTAGAGTAGACTTGCATTCATATTCACCATAGTTCACATTTCAAATTTAAAATTCTGTTGTTTTCTGGTATGTTTTATTCAATATTCTGCATACTATTTTCATGTGAAATGACAATTGCATAAAATAGTTGCATGATAGGGTTAAAAATTACCATTTTTACTTGTCTAAGGTGGAATAAGATCATAATACATAATTATACTTCCACATTTGGTGATTCAAGGTGGAATAATTAGGTGAACCCTCCACTATTTATAGTGGGTCTTTAGCGATGTATCCCAAGTTCTTTTGAGGAACTTGGTATTATTGTTTGTGGCTTCTAATTTAGACCTGTGAAATAGGTTATTTTTAACATTGTATGAAAACAATAGATAAAATGAAACTTTAAAATGAATCACACAATGCACATTTCACAATAAACAATAATGATTTGGATTTCATCACCAACCATTGCTTGAGATTTGGTGACGGTGGGCTTCATATCCATCCATCAAAATCTGCCCTTAGCAACCGTAGATACCCATGAGAAATTTTTTTGGATTTCATCACCAGGAAGAATCTCATTTGCCAACCAACCATATATTTTACCTTGCATAATTCATATTAGAACATCCAAAACACACAAAACTCACAAAAAAATTAAAAGCAAGATAAAAAAGAGGTAAGAAAAATCTATTGCAAAAACATAGGATTGAGTTGTTTACTTGATTTTGTGAAAGTTTTCATTTATATTTATTTCTTGTAAATTTAATATTTGATTCACTATATTATGGTTTTAACTAGAAATCAAATACAATTTTGAGTCAAAGTTCCATAAACCAAGTCACTTCATCCATGGAGTGTTCATCATATTTCCCTACCACTTTTGTGGTTAATCCCACTAGTGTGATACAAACAAGTTGTTCAGATTTATTTGTGGGTCCCTCACATGTTGTACATAATTCAAATGTTGATGTTTTGCATAGATCCATCTATACATCCATTCTATAAGCTAAGCCATATACACCTAAGTCCTCTGGGAAACATCATATTAAGTCCTTCGGGCAACATCATATACAAGTTTTATGGGAAACATCATACATAAGTCCTCCAGGAAACATCATACATAAGTCCTCTAGGAAACATCATACATAAGTCCTTCGGGTAACATCATACATAAGTCCTTCGAGCAACACTAACTAAGTCCTTTGGGTAACATAATACAAAATTTCTTCAGGAAAAACTAAGTCCTCCAGGCAACATCATACAAAGTCCTATGGTCAACACTAACCAAGTCATCTAGGAAAAATCATACACAAGTTCTTTGAGAAATACTAACTAAGTCCTCCTAGCAACATCATACACAAGTCCTATGGGAAACACTAACTAAGTATTTTAGGAAACATCATACACAAGTCCTCCGGGAAACAATAAGTCCTCTGGGCAACATCATATTAAGTCCTCTAGGCAAAATCATACATAAGTCCTTTGGGAGGCATTATACATAATTCCTTTGGATAACATCATATTAAGTCCTTCAAGAAATATCATACATAAGTCCTCTAAGCAACATCATACATAAGTCCTCCAAGAAACATCATATATAAGTCCTCGGAGCAACATCATACATAAGTCCTCTGAGCAACATCATACATAAGTCCTCTTGATAACATTGTACACAAGTCCTTCTAGAAACACTAACTAAGTCCTTCGGTCAACATCATACACAAGTCCTTCGAGCAAGCTAATTAAGTCCTTTGAGCAACACACATCATCCTAAGTTATGCTCCACCTCATAAATCTTGGTATTGGTGAAAATGTGGTCCAAGACATCACCGTCACATTGCTTAGCATCCAAACTGCTAAGGATTATGGTCACCCACATGACCAATCCTTATCTATAGGAGTGGTGTACAACATGGGTTCAATACCAAATATCATTAATTTTATGTATGGGGGGATTGATTCATTGTACAATCTATCTTCCCTAGATGAACCCAAGCAACCAACTTCTACTAATATAAAACACATGTTGGGTTTTCCCTCCTGATATTTTCATATAATTAATTGAAAAGGACATGACCTAGGATGACATAAGTAGGGAATGAATAAGATCATCAATGTTTCATATCAAGAAGTGCATGACCATTGAGGTCTATGCTATCATCCAATTTATTCCACTTATTCTTTTGAAAAACCCTTTCAAAGATTACATTTGAATTTAGAATAAGATATCCATTACATCGATGAACATAAAGATGAAATTTATGAAGAATTTGACATTATGTTGATAGATTCTTGATGAATCTAATGAGTATTCAACACACATTATTCCACACACTAAATAGGATGGGTTTTACCTTAGAATGTTCTCCATTCATCAACCCATCCTTTGCTTGCTTCTTGCATAAGAGCGAGCCAAACCAAGCTATGAACCACCACCTCCATATCATTAATCCATATCACCAACTAATTTTGTAATATATGTACATAATTAAAAAAAATTCAAAAAAAAAAACAAAAAAAAAATATAAATTAAAAAATTAAAAAATATATTTGCATTGCATGTACATGGCTTTTGACCAATTGTATTTATTTGTGTTGCATGTTGTTTTTTAAAGTTCTAGCATCAATTCTAGTAGATAGGATCCACTCACCCATCCACTTTACCACCACCATTTTCCCATTTATGTTAACATGAATACTGCTGACTTATTCACCCCCTCCGTAATCCATACAATTTGGAAAAGTCAATTCTAATTGACATGATCCTTATTGATATGGACCAAATTTTCTTTCCACTGTCCTTTTCTAAATTTATCCTTTCCAAGGAATTTTTAAGGGATTTAGCCAACTGCATTCCTCCATCACCCCCACCTTCACCTTCATATTCACCTTTATATCCTGAGGTTTTCTTGGTAGACATAGACAAGGTTAATTCAGAAGAGTTTGATGATGTCATAGATGAAATACATCTGATACCAATGCCTGATCAACTTGAGAAAGATTCGCACATGTCCATTGAAGATACCCTCGATGTGAACCTTAGTTCAGACATAGACAATCCCCAAATTGTCAAACTTGGTAAAATTTTATCCATATATGAACAAGAGCAATTAATTTCTCTCCTCAAGAATAAGAAGGGCATTTTTGCATGGTCCTACAAAGACATGCTTGGTCTTGACCCTAACTTAGTTGTCCATAATCTCACCTTGCATTCTAATGCTAAGATGATCAAACAAAAACTTATAAGGATGCATCCTACCATTACCTTCCTAGTCAAAGAAGAGCTTCAAAAGCTATCATATATGGGTTTCAATATCCCCATTTACTATCCTGAGTGGCTTTCAAACATGGTACCCATTCACAATCCTAATAGGGTGATATGCATTTGCACTAATTTTTGAGACCTTAACAAAGTGTATCCTAAGGATGATGTTCCTCTACCAAACATTGATACTCTTTTTGACACCTACACTAGCCATTAAATACTTTCTCTAATGGATAATTTTTCAAGATACAACTAGATTCAAATAAATCCTGATGACCAACACAAAACAACATGCACTACACCTGGGGGAATTTTTGTTACAAGGTGATGCCATTTGGCCTAAAAAATGTAGGTGCAACTTATTAACATGCCATGAGATACATATTCCATGATTACATGCATAAGATCATTGAAGACTATGTGGATGATCTCTTGGAAAAATTTAAAACTCGACAAGAGTATGTTGGTGTATTGAAAAAGTCTTTGATAAACTTCTAGACCATAATGTGAGGTTGAACCAAAAGAAATATGTTTTTGGTGTTACCTCTGGAAAACTACTAGGATTTTTTTTCTCTAAAAGAGGCATTGAGGTGGATCCAAATAAATTCAAGGCCATCATGGAGATGCCTCCCCCAAAAAACTTGAAGGAATTACATAGTTTACAAGGAAATATCCAATTGATACATCATTTTATTGCACAAATTTCTAACAAATGTAGACCATTCAATCACCTGCTACAAAAAGGGATGACATTTTTATGGATAGTTGAATTCCAAAAGGCTTTTTATGACATAAATAAATACTTGGCTTCTCTAGCAGTCTTAACTCCTCTCCGTCTGGGGATTCCATTCCATATTTATGTTTTAGCAACAAACTTTGCATTAGGGGCAATGCTTGCACAAAAGAATGAAAAAAATTGAGAGCAGGTTGTCTATTACATTAGTTGAACATTGGTAAGATATTAAACCATATACGCTTATGTGGAAAATTTGGGCTTAGCAGTGGTTTTTGCCACTAAGAAACTCAAACATTACATACTTAGTCACACCACATATGTCATAGCTCACAAAAATTCTCTACATTATATGATGTCGTGCACTTACAATAACACCCGCATAGCAAAATGGATAATGCTTCTCACTAAATTTTATCTTTAGTTCATTATCCAAAAATCCATTAAAGGTCAGGTCATAGCCTATCAACTTGTAGAAGCTCCACTTCCTAGTGATCAACCTTTGACTATTGAGCTCCTAGATGATTTGGTATTCATTGTCACTGAAAAAGAAGAAGATGTCATTCTAGAGGAAGATGTTGATATCACATTATTATTTTATGGTTCTAAATTCAAAAAAGTTCAAGGTTCTGGAATCATTTTTCATACACCATAGGAAATACCTATTCCCTTATCATTCAAACTAGATTTCCAATGCACAAACAAAAATGTAAATTATGAAGCCTTAATATTAGGTCTTCAAGCAACCATAGCTATGGGTATAAAGCATATTAGGATATTTGGCAATTTCCAACTTGTTATTAGACAAATCAATAGAGAATACCAATGCAAAGAACCTACCATAAAGCTTTACCATGAAGTAGCAATGAAATTTCTCACCAAATTTAATTGGTATGAAATTGATAGTTTGCCATGTTCGACAAATATATTTGTAGATGCGATGGCCTTTATAGGATCACTGATTCCAAATAAATTTGAAGGAGAGGTACAACCACTAATTGTCACAAAAATATCTAAATCTACAATTGTCTATGCTAAATCTAAGGATGAAAATGATGTTTCATTTATCTATTCAGAACCATATGAGCCTTGGCCAAACCAAATAATAGACTTTCTCAAGTTTGGAACACTCCCATTAGATATGTTACGGACTTATAAATTCACTTTCAAGCAAAAGGTAAATCATTTTACTCTATTGGATGACGTGTTGTATAGACATGGTTATGATGGAATCCTCCTTCATTGTATCAAGTCTATAGAGGCACAAAGAGCCATAGCTGAAGCTCATGATGGTACTTGTGGTGGTAATTTTAGTGGAATGGTTATTGCAAAGTGAATTCTATGCAAAGTGTCATCTACAAAAAAAAGTAGAAGTTTCTATGACAAGGTAAGAAAGTTATTTGCATTCATTTTCATATTCCTGCACTTTATTTTTAGTTTTATATTACAACATTTAGGGTTTAGTGGTTATCTTATATTTTTGAGGGACTCACATTATGGAGCCCTCACAAGTATTACTAATATCTTTTTTTATTGTAGGTACATGAATCATACATCTGGAAATTGTTGAAGATAGGGTGTCCCTTTTAGGATACACAGGCCCACCTGCAACCTCATTGGGATTGAAGACAAGCATGAAGATACCAACCATTCTTTTCAACTAGGATTTTGGAGAACCCTAGTATCTATAATTTTGTATCAATATAATCATTGTAAAATCCCACATTGGGTTATACTGATTGTATTATTTGAGATCCACCTGTAATAATAAAACGTTTATCTTGTGTAATATTTGTGTTACTATGCTTAATGTTATTTTATATTTTATATTGGTGTTGATTGATTCACACACATAAATATCAATCATATATTAAATGAACATCAATATCACATAAAATCACACTAAAATATTTATTGATAAAACTCAAGCAATGCATAAAACAAAGCTTATTTGAGTTACATTTTACATGGCTTTGTCTCCAATATAAATATACATGAGACTTCATATTACATGAATCTTCGCTTTTACTCTCCTCAGACTCATGGGAGAACTTGAATTTTCATATTCCTTTCTTACATAATGTCCCATATATTACATTTAATTCCATTTTAACTCCCTATTTCAAGGATGCAGATAGGAGTGTTTCTTTAGATATTAGGAAAGCAGGAAATGGTGGAAGAAGGATTTTTTGTAGTAGATACTGGAGTAGGAAAGGTGATAGGCAAGGGTTTTGATGCAAAAAAATCCCTTAAGTCTACAAATAGGAGTGATTTTAACCCTTTGGATCCAAGAGCAATAGGTCCAAATTTGGTAGCAACAAAAATATCAAAGGGAGGTGCTTCTTGGGTGCAAGTTTTGAAGAGAGGTCAAAATTCATAAGAAGAGGGATTTGTTTTATCTTTGGATTGGGATGAAAAGGGTTTTACTCTTAAGGTCCCAAAAGTTTTGGCTGACAAAGTGATTCAAAAAAGAAAACATTCTTTGATCAAGAATTTTTTGGGTAAAATAGCAAATTTAGATATAATAATGAAGTGGTTTCGGGATAAATGGAAAATTTTAGAGCAGGAAGCAGTGATGGCTTTGCCTAAGTATTTTTGTTTAAATCTAGAAATCTAAAGGATATGGAAAATATTTTTGAGGTGCCCATGGTTTTTTGGGAGGGGAGGATTATTTTAAAAAAATGGAGCCAGGTTTCAATCCATCCGCAACCATACTTCAATTTGTATCCTTATGGGTGATTCTACTAGGGATTCCAATGGAATTTTGGGATGCACATATTATTATCAAGATAGCTAAAGCGATTGGAAAAATAGTTGCTTTTGATTCAACTACTAAAACCTATACTAGAATGATAACAACCCATTTTTATGTACAAGCAGATCTAGTTGAACCACTACCTAAATATATTAGGCTAGTTTTAGATTATAGGGAATGAAAACAAGATATTTAGTATGAATCTCCCATTCCTTTGTGTAACCTTTTCCAAAGGGTAAGACATATTAGGAAAACATACCCAAAAAATCCTAAGGAGAAAGTTATAAATAATAGACTTGGACAACCTTTGAAGTTTTGGAGGAGAAAGAAAACTAAGCAAGGATAAGTTATGGGGAAAAAAGAAATTGGTGAAAGTAGTAAAGGTCCATATTCAAATATCTTTGAGGTTCTTGCTACCTTTTGGTATTTTTGCCACACTAAAAAATAAATTTTTAAATTTTTCAAGTGAAGTACATCTAGTAGTAAAAGGAAAATTGGATGAAATGATCTTTAGATATTTTTTTGTGATAGATATTTTCTCAATATTTCCAACGATATATTATAATAGCCAATCGGGTGAATGGATCAAAAGTTATGGCTCCAGGAAGCTTTATCACCAAAAATCAATCTTTGAGGTGAAAATAGAAGGAAGAAATTGTTGGGCACAGTCAAAGTCAAAGTCACCCCTCAGGAGGGGAAAAAATCATTTTCACCCTCATCAGGGGTGAAATTAATGGGTGAAAGCACCTCAGGGGCGAAAACACCTCAGGGGTAAAATTAATGGGCGAAATCACCTCATGGGCGAAAGCATCCCATGGGTGAAATTAATGGGCAAAATTACCTCAAGAGCAAAAACACCTCAGGGGAAAAATTAATGGGTGAAAGCACCTTAGGGGTGAAAGAATCCTAGGAGTTAAATTAATAGGCGAAAGCATCCTAGGGGTGAAATTAATGGGCGAGAGCATCTCAGGGACGAAAGCACCTTAGGGGTGAAATTGATGGGCAAAAGCATTTTTAGAGGTGAAATTGCCCAGTTAAGGGGTGAAAGCATTTTAAGGTTTAGGGGTGAATGCAATTATGATCACCTAAAAGGGAAGGTGAAACTCAGTTTTGCCCCTTTTGAAGGCGAATGTCAATTTAAAAGGGAATGACGTAGTTATCAAAACATTTTTGCTCGAAAATAAAAAACAATTACTACTATGATAAAATTGAATGCTTGGGGTAGCAAGGGCCATGATCCAAAAAATATGCAAGGATTAAATGCTAAATCATCCAATATGGTGTGATCCTGATTATTTTTTAAGTGCCTTACATGGACTTTGTTCCTTTTCAAAGCAAAATTATATTTCACTGATTTCAATTGGCAAGGGTAAGATTCCAAGGTAAAAGAGAGAATGTGATGGCACCCAAAATTTAATGTTCAAGCTATCGATTACCATGTGACATTGTTGAGTCTTAATGCACTGACACTTGGGATGATCTCTCTATCATCCATTTTTGCTGATTTCCCAGGTGCATCCCATGAAAACCGGATCGTTATCCCCTGAAGAATAATATGATTCGAGCATCGCCATTACCAAGGGAGAGAATTGTTGTTGCTAATATTTAACCAACTAATATTTTTTTTGTAAGCACATTAAATGAAAAGAGGTGAAAACCTCTAAAAATACTAATAAAATTTCCATTGTAAAGGAGGGACATTCTGTGAAAAAACTTCTTAAGTTTTCTGTATCAATAGAAGAGACTTGGCTTCTGAAATTTGCAAGCATTCTTGTGTGTGTGATTTCCTTATCTTTTTTAATCATTTCAGTTTATGCTCATGTTCCTGTTGTTAAGTTTAAAATTCTATTTTTGGATTTAAAACATTGCTAGTGAATGAGTGGGTTTTGGAATACAATCTAGAGGGTCTCTCTACAAATGTGTGAGTGAAATTCTATTTCTTTTCTTCTGTTACATGCTGGTATAAGACTTGGTAAAATTTTTGCTACTAGTCCACCGCAAATCCTACACTTTGGCCTATGGCCATATTTTCCAATTATTTTAGTAATTTTAATTTCTTTCCTACTACTCTAGTCTTCAACCAGTGTAGGATTTATCTTGGGATCCAGCCCTCTCTAGATATTAATATGAAGAACATTCCTTTCCTCTAGTCATTCAATGTTAGCCATATCTAGGGTGCACAAACACAGTTTTTGTTGATTAGGTAGATATTTGATGAACTATTTTTGGCATACCCAGTGAGACTCATAGTCTCCATATTTTAAGGGAGCTCAAGTTTGGTGAATCTCTATCTTGCCTTCATCTAGAAAAATCACCTGACAACTCTATTGAGTTTAAGATCCAGATCTCTTGATGGTGGATGCATTTTATACTAAAAGAAGATACCCTAGAGGAATCAAGGTTTGGTGAGCAACTTTGACCTCACAAGTAGAGAAAAGAATTTTCACCTAGTGACTCTAGCTCAGTGGCAAGGACCATTATATCTGAGGACCACTACTATAATGGCATAGGTATACTATCCTAGATGGAATGATCCTGGCCCTCTAAATCTCCAAAGTCAGCATGATATTACCAAAAGTACCCTGAAGACCGTAGCAAAATACAATGGCACTAAGGTAATGGCCCAATAGCACCTTGAATATGTTGCTACTCTAGCGACCCTCCATGGCATTTCCTATGAATATGTCATGATCAAACTTCTGGTCTTGTCTTTAGAAGGAAGGGTACTAGAGTGGTAAAAAATTCTTGGGCATAAGAGCATCTACTCATGGGTGAACCTAACAGGAGCACTAGTTGACACATTTGATGGCTCTAAGGACCCCTTTCAACTCTTGATGCACATATCCACCATCATGAGAGCACCTATAGATAGCAACACAAAATTCAATAGCTAATTTTGGATGAGTTGGAGGAGAATTCCAAATAATATCCAACTGACACCTGCCCAGGCCCACCTCTACTATATTCAAGTTTTCCACCTGGATATAAGCCTCCTACTACAATATAAAGAACATAGATTCCATAAAATATTTTAATAGGTGGTACAAGCAGAGCAACTCCTACTCCAATCAAGAAAAATATAGTGGAGAGAAACTGCCTTTCCATCACTCTCTTCTATAGTTGTTGCTCCCATATGTCTTGCATAATATTCATAATGGAAGATACCTCAAACTGTGTGGATACCTGAAACATAGTTGTGTGGAGCATAAGAGGTAAATCTCATCCAGGTCCAATGAAGGGAATATGCAAGCACTTCTCCAACAATGAACAATATGGTTGCTTGTAGTTTCCATCAGGAGATGGAGCAAGAAGAGGTGGATGTCTCACAATATTGGTAAAAGGAATATGCAAGCATTACCCTAGCAATGAAAAATATGGTTGCTTGTAGTTTCTATCAGGAGCTAGACCAAGGAGAGGAACAGGCTCAAGAGGCCAATTCTAAGAGCGAAGAAGACACAATTTTGCACCCTTTTTGTGTCCTAATAAGCATGTCTCAGTAGGAGGTTGATCTCAAGAAAATCCTTATAGAAGGACTATCATAAAAAAAATATTGCTATCATGCCAAGGGGTTAGATGAGCACGTGCCCAAGATCCTACAACCAGTAGACTCTCAAAAGTGGTAACATTGGTTCCAAGAATCATCGTAATTGGTACTCGAAGAAGTCTCCCATATGGTAAATCTTTTTGCCATATTATTCAGTAATTGTATAAGTGCTGGTATGCATGATAACCTACCACATTGTAGTTGTCTTGCAACCTAGAAAACTTTGGGAAGAGGACAACCAAACTTTAAATATTACCTGAAGTACAATCAGATATGGTTTGGACACTGCAGATTCATCGGATAAGTACCCAAAGCCAGGTTTGTGGTTGTGGTATACCAATCATGTCGTATTTGTGTAAATATTGTAAATAGGTCAGCTGATAAATAAAGTGTTGAGAGCACTAAATGGTGTGATCTGAATTTTATAAAATATATATTCATTGCTGAGTCTCAATGCATTGACGCTTGGGACGCTCTCTCTATCATCCATTTTTATCAATTTCCTAGGTGCATCCCATGAAAACTAGATTGTTGTCCCCTAAAGAATAATATGATTCGAGCATCACTATTACCAAGGGAGAGAATTGCTAATGCTGATATTTGAAAAGAGGCAAAAGAGGCAAAAGAGGCAAAAAACTCTATAAATGCTAATCAAATTTCCATTGTAAAGGAGGGAAATTCTACGAGAAAATTTCTTAAGTAATCTGCATTAATAGATGAGACTTGGCTTCTAAAATTTACAAGAATTCTTGTGTGTGTGATTTCCTTCTGCTTTTTAAGCATTTTTGTTTATGCTCATGTTTCAGATATTAAGTTTAAAATTCTATTTATGGATTTAAAATATTGTTGGTGAGTGAGTGAGTTTTGGAATACAATATGGAGGTTGTCTTTGCAAAGGTGTGAGTGAAATTCTACTGTTTTCCTTCTTTTACATGCTGGTATAAGACTTGGTAGAATCCTTTCTACTAGTCCACCCCAAATCCTGCACTTTAGTCCGTGGCCATATTTCCCATTTCTTTCCTGCTACTCTAGTCTTCAACCAGTGTAGGATTTATCTTTGGAGCCAAACCTCATTGGAGATTGACATGGAGGACATTCCTTTCCTCTGGTCATTCAATGTTGGCTATATCTAGGGTGCACAAATGCAATTTTTGTTTATTAGGCAGATATTTGACCAAGACTACCCTTGATGGAGATGACATTATTGGAGGGGAAGAGTTTGTTCCAAAAACTCAACCTAGATGTATTAATGAATCAGTGATTAAGGATTTTATTGAAAAGGAAAATAATTCTTCTTTGCATATAGAAGAGAATATTGAGAAAGAGCCACACTTTCTAGTAGGGTTAAATAAAAAGAGTATAGAAATGAGGGTTTTAAGGAGAAACCACTCCTCAACAGAATGTGAAACTGATTGGTGACAAAAAAATAAAAATAAAAATATTAACATTATTTAGAATGGATCTCAGGATGAAGAATATGGAGGATAATGGACTTCTACTAGTGATTTGTAGTTGGAAAAGGAGAAAAAGGTAACCCAAAAAAAATTGCTATAAGTAGAAAGAAATTTAAGAATATTGATTTAGGAATTTTAGTTTCTCGAGGAAGGCCCAATATTTTGGAATTGAGAACCAGAGTTGTTGCTAAGGATATATTTTATGGGAAGCAAAGAATTTTATGGGAGGAGGAAAACTTCCACAACTTTATATAAAATAAAATTTCTATCTTGGAATATTTAGGGTATGAACACCTTGGCTAAACATAGGGTGCTTAGAAAGTTAAGAAAGGAGAGGAGGGTTGATATAATTTTATTACAAGAGACTAAAATGGATGATTCCAAATTTTAGAAGGTGAAGAATTCAATATGGAAAATAGCTCAAGTGGAAATAGTTCCTGTTGATGGTGTGTTTGGGAGTTTATGGACTTCATGGAATCCAAAGCGGTTGAAGGGATAATGATTGTAGATTAATAACGAGTTTATTTCTATTTTTTTCATATGTAAGTATACTATTTTTTCTTGGTTTATGAATAATGTTTATTATTTAAGTGGGTAGAAGAAGTGTTTGGGATATTTTGACGCAGTCTCATAGGATTTTGAACTATTCTTGGGTGGTTTGTTGTGATTTTAAATTTAGTTCTTTATCCTAGTGATAAGAAAGGGGGTGGTAATGGTAAATATTTTTTTAAAAGTATGGCTGAATTTAATGAGTTTATTTTGAATTGCCAATTGTTGGATGTTGATTTGAAAGGGGCCAAATATACTTGGTCAAATAGAAGATTGGGCTCAAACCTTATTCAATGTCGATTGGATAGGTTTTTGGTATCCCAAAATTGGATGGATTTCTTTAATAATTTTTCTCTCTGGGCTCTTCTTAGGGTGGCTTCTGATCACTCTTCACTTCTTTTGAAAATTTTAATGAGATATTGGCCTAAGAATAATCCATTTTGTTTTGAGTTGATTGTGTGTACTCATGACACCCTCTATGATATGATTGAAAAAAGGTGGAATATAGATGTTTACAGTTCCAAGATGTATACAATGTTGCAAAAGCTTAAAAATGTTAAAAACATGTTAATATTTGGAACAAAGAAGTTTTTGGTAATATAAGGGTTAAGAAATAGAGCTACAATAGTGTTTACAACTTATTGAGCAAAAAATTTAGAATTATGGCCATTCTCATTTTTTGGATAGGGAAAAAAAAAGTTGTTTAGTAATTTTCACAATATTTTAGTGTAGGAAGAGATCGACTAGAAGCAAAAATAAAGGGTTCAATGGCTTAAGGAAGGAGATCATAATACTAAGTTCTTTCATTTGACTACTAAAAATGCTAAAAATATTGCACACCTATGCAATGAAATAAAGAAAAAACTAGATAGCAAACTATGTAACCATAATGACAAAACAATATATGAAATAATGGTGCCCTTTCTATTAATATCAATTTTATCTTTCAAAATAGGTTACAATGAAATACAATGAAGGGATTTGCTACAAATTTAATACAAAAAATTACAATAAGAAGAGTAATCTAATGTGTATCTCAGAGGATCTTTCTTGCATATCATAAACTAATTTATGGAGGGTTTCTTGTGACTTCCGCAATGTAGGATGTTGATGGATGAATATTTATGCCATTTTCTCCATTGTAAAGACCTATAATATGTACACAAGAAGATCTAAAGAACATCAAAAGCATATGAAGATCCTTTCAAGATACGTCCCATAATGACTGATAAAGAAAGCAATGAAGAAGATGAAATATAACAAATAAATGCATGGAAATGAAATCTAAATATGCTATACAATAATTGAAATGCTGCTAAATATGATAAAAGCAAGAAAATAAGGAAAATAGATCTCTACTGGGAGGCTGTCTCTATGAAGGATGGTCTTGCATGCTGGTCATCTCAGGGTGAGATGGTCATGCCTACAGGTCATCTTTGGTTGATATGATTATTAAATTGTGAGTGATTTCCTTGTGGTCAATGCGAGGTGATGTTGGGTTTGACCCATGGATGGGTTGACATTCTTGGTGCACTCATGAGAAACTACTTAGGGGGTAGAATCTAACACTAAAGCAAGGTTGTTGAATGGTGAAAGAAGTATGAATTTGATCTTCAACCTTTGAGATGATCCATTGGCATGCTTGGAAGCTTCATGGTTGAATTTTGGCAAATACTTCATTAATTTGAGGATGAGAGCTCTTTGGTTCTTCAGTTTGGCAGCACTTCGACACATAGAAACATGGATATTTTCAATGAAATCTAGGTTCTTTTAAATAGACTTCCAAATTGGAGTCCAAAGCATGTAATAGAAGCCAAGAAGCGGTTGGGATCAAGAAATGTAACTACTTCTTGATAACCATCACATAACTTGACTCCATTGTATTGTTGCTCTTAGTTGGCATGCAAAGCTGTTTGAATCGTAGCGAGAAAACTTGCTTCTAGTGTTGTCATATTAGGGTGGGAGGGTCGTGATTAGGAGCCATATTAGGGTGAGATAGTCATGATTTGGGGTTATATTAGGGTAATATGGTCATCGATGAGGTCATATTTTGGTGATATGGTCTTGGCTGCAAAAGGGAATTCTTCCCTATTTGAGTGGTAAAGACCACTATTGAGCCCTAAGGCTACCCAAGGTGGGTCATATGGCCTGAAAAGGTATCCATATAGGTAGTCTTCTCAACATGACGTATTTTAGGTGTCTACATATACCCCTTTTTGGGATACACTATGTGAAAGCATAGCATAGAGAAAAAATAGATAACTTGTTAGTCAAATTAAGGGTTAATGGTATTCATTGATGTAATCAATGTTAGATGTCCCAATCATAGAAATAACATCATTTTTGAATCATTGCTTCGAACACATTGGTGGAATTTATTTTAGGTAAGCTTTTCAAATATGGGTAGATTTTTTACAAGCGATGGCATCTTGTCAACCATGGGTGGATTATCTATAAGCAATGGCTTTGGGTATACTTATCTTGGCACTCTTTCCTTTCGGGTAGATGCTTTATCCTAGATTTAGATTTACCAAGCCTTTATTGATATTTTTGCTTTTACCCCAATAAATAGGTAAGTGTATGGTGTAGACACCTAAATCATGTCATGCTTAGGGGAGCTGCTCACATAGACACATTCATAAGATCATAAGACATAATATTGGACTTTCCAAGCATCAACAATGGTTCTCACCACTCATTTGGGGCCTTTTCAAGCCATCCAAGCCTAGCCGCTCAAGCCAAGAGTGGCCAGATCCTAGCCGCTCAAGCCTAGAGTGGCCAGACCTTAGCCACTACAGATGATAGTGGCCAGATCTTAGCCACTGTAGATGACAGTGGCTAAGCCATAAGAAGTAGTTTTGCCGACAAATAGGCCTAATCACAGGTGGAAGTGGTAGTCTGCATGCAATAAAGGTGAGCGGGAGTAACTTTGCATTCCTTTTCATGACCAGTTCACATAGGAGACTTGAGTTTGCATTTAAAATTTAGTTAACTAACCTCCAAGCATAAACAAAGGACAAAAGCTTCTCATGCTAACGACCAATTCGCATAGGAGACTCAAGTTGGTAGTTATATTTTAGTTAACTAGCCTTCAAACATAGAAAAAGGACAAAATCTTCTCATGCTAACTTACACTACGCATGAGAAATTCATTCCTAGGGCTTGGACATAGACCTAGGGTTTCACACTATAAAAGGTGCAAGCCTAAGAGCACCAAGACATCATAGAGACATTTATCATCGAGACATCTTTCATTGAGGAGAGCTTTCGAGACTTGGAGAGTTCCCTTGGAGATCACGTGTACGGTGAAGCCCTGATGGATTGAAGAGCATAACACCTATTATTTCAACATCAGATACAAGCTTTGATCCATAGCTTTGGGGCAAAGAGAGCAAGGTTTACCTTAGCGGTCATTGTCTTGGACAATGGCCCATAGGCTTAGCTTAGGGTTTTAGACATTAGATTCTTTTATTCTATTTCTTCATGTTTTCATATCATTAGCATAGATTTACATGATTTCATAGCATAGTTTCATCATATTTTCATTAAATTATTTTATTACTAACAACCTCATCCGAGGAGGCAATCTCGGACATCTAAGCGTGTGTTGTTGTTTCATTGCTTACAGGGCCACAGGTTCATCGAACGAAATCTACAACATACGAGAGCAAAAGGGATCCCTCTAGGAAATAGACCTAGAGAAGGAGGCATCTATAAGCCCTCATACATTTTCATGTGCGGAACCGAGAAGCCTTTATAAGCGCACCACCTCTTCATGAAAGGGGCACTCTTTGCCTATTTGTAACCTTATTGTATCAAAATGGGTATCCCTAAGAGGGACCGACATGTAACCGAGTTTCAATACAAATAAAGAGATCCATATTTGTTATTTCTATGTTATATGCTTTTTCATTGTCTTCCATTTCATCTTGGGTTTTTAATAACATTGCAAGTAGAGTAAAAAGGGTGGTGCGTGCATCCCGAGGTCGCTACAGATGGCGATCATGGTGGGACCTCCACTAATTTTTCATTTTTTACTAGAATACTAACTTAATTTTGTGTGTAGGTCTAGCCGCTCTGAGCTACAATGGCCAAAAACTAGCCACTCTGAGCTACAATGGCCAATAGAGCTTTAGCCGCTCTGAGCTACAATGGCCAAGAACCAGCCGCTTTGGTCAACAATGGCCAGAACTGGAGTGCAGTAGAGGTCAAAACATCGACTCTCTGAGCTGGATCAAAGGTTGGTATAGCTTATCTGATATTTTATAGCTTTCTATCTACTTATGTGTGTCTAAAATAGAGAACTTAAAGCACATTTATGTTTGGAAATTGAAAGAATAAAAGGAGAAAGAATTAAGCATTTCGCATATCTTAGATCTTCTTTTAAATTTTCCACTAGGCGTTGCTAGGAACAATGGCTTATGCCTAAAAATTTCACCCTAGAATCCAACGTGCTAGACATTGTATGTTGTTTGCTTGCTTTGAGGCCCTGCTAGAGGCCATAGCTGCACGAAATAAAGTGCGCTCATACAAATCATAGTAGTTCATGCATATTTCTGAATATTGAAATGTATTTTTGCACTTAGGCATATAGGAAAGATTCATTGTTGCTATATGATGCACTTTATGTTACGCAAGCTTAAAATGAACACCACACATGCACATCTCATTTAAACATTGGGGAGTTGGATTTCATCACCAACCTTCAATTCAGTCCAGTGACATTGGAATTCATCTCCTTCCACTAGTTTACCCCCTAGAGCTTCCTAGAAATGGATTGAGAAACTTACTTATAGTGACACTAAGTTACTTGTGCTCAAACTATCTCCCACTATTGGAACAATCATTGGTTCAGAGTGGAAGAGCTAGGCGAACCCCCCACTGGGTCTTCAATGGTGTACCCTAGCTTCTTTTGAGAAAATCATGTTTGGCATGGGTGTACTTGATTGTCACTATGGATGAGTCTTCTCATTCTTAATCCAAGAACAAGAGCAAGAAATCGAAAGAACAACACATCAAAACACACCAAATAGTTTAGGGCACACTTAAATCGGTAATCAAGATAAACATTTGTTTGGTATTGTGTGGTTATTCCTAAATTGCAACTCAAAAGATCAATTCATAGACAACATGGTCAAAACAAGAAGTAAGCACCCTCGGTCTGATACCGAGGGAGAGACAGAAGCAACTCATACCCATAGGCGGAGTCGTAGTAACATTGAATGACCCACCCGTAAGACCATGAGACGTAGCTCCATGAGCCTAAGGGGTGATAATTCAACCCTTGGGGGATCTCCTCGAGAAACCCCAAGTAAGGAACCACATCATGGAACAAAGTCACATAAACAAAAAGAGGCTTCACAACCATCCTCATCAAGGAGACATGAGGAGACCTCAAGGGCCTCCTCTAAACACAAAAACATCTCAAAGACGTGAGGAAGCTTCAAGGGCTTCCTCCTCACATGGACATAAAGAAGGTTCTAAGACTCATTCTTCACATAGGGATGATGAGACTGCTACATCTCCATCCACATGGAGAAAACATGTTACCACAAAGCCCTCTTCATCAAGAAGGCAAACAAGAATTGCAACACCTCAAGACTCACAAGAAACATATGAAATAGGTCTACCCACTGAAGGGCAGGAAACTAGAGCTACATCTAGTCATGGGAATCATATAGAAGAAACCCTTCATACAAAAGGAAATATTCCCATAGACTATGACCTCATAGGAGTGAATGGCACCCCATGGGACCAGCCATGGAAAACAAGACAACTAGACGGGTTGGATCGGTTTCCTACATGACCAACTCAAAGAACTATAGCTACTGAGAACTCTGCATCTGGAAGCTCATGAACTATGACTTCTAAACACATCTCCTAGTCTAGGGGTACCTCAGAGTGACCCCATAGTAGACGCATGGAGTCTGATCATAGGGATACTCAATAGTACACTGAACAAGTCACATTAGCTAGCAAGAGTACAGATACAATAGAAACCTCCTCGAGGAATCTATGAGTCAAGACAACAAGAACAGAGTCAGATAAACATGAGTCTTCTATAATAGCACAAACTAACCGAATGAGGTGGTTAGAAAATGCATTACGTAAGGAGCGAGAGCTAGTGGAAGCTCTCAAACAAGATAAACAAAGAGAAAGACTCTTGCACCAACATGAGCAATATTTAAGAGAGCAGGTTGAGCGGCTAGCTCTTAACAATTTATAGACAAATGGTGGTGACCACCAAAGAACTAGATGCACTGACTCACCTAAGGAGAGGTGCAATAGACAAGATAGCCCACAATGAAATCCCCCACCAAATCATGAATGAAATCCAACTAATGGGGGAAGGGCAAACACAACAAACCAAGATCACAATCCTGAGTCCCCTCGTAGGAGGGAGGAAAATGGAACAAATCAAATGGATAGAGAGTTACCTCCATTGCCACTATGAATAGGCTTACAAGAGGAGGAAATCCATGCATCAAAGGCATTTCAAGAGCTTGCTAAAAAGATGAAAACCTTTGAGAAACAAGAGGCAGCTAGGAACTCACCAACATTGAGCAAAATACACAACCAACCATTGTGCCCATCAATCCCTAGCCCTCCATATCCTAAGCACTTTGAGATGCCTAGGTTAGAAAATTTTAAGGGTGAAGAGGATGCACAAGAGCATGTCACTAATTTTATCAATGCCTATTTTCATCTTGAAGACAATGATGCTCTCATGCTAAGAACATTCATAATGACATTTTTAGGTGCTGCCACTCAATGGTTCAACCAACTACCTAAGCATAGCATAACCAACTTTGAACAACTAGTAAATGCATTCCTAAAGCATTTCTCCTTTGGTGCTAAGAAGAAGGTGAACCTTTTAGACCTGGCCAACTTGAAATAGTATGATGATGAGCCAGTAATGGATTATGGGAATAGATGGAGAAAAGTCATGGTAAAATTATCATTCTCCATTCCCATAGAAGAGATCATTCACATGTTCACCAAAATTTGCTCTAAACACATCTCCCTCTTGCTACAACTTCAGTAGTATCCTTCATTTGAGGAAGCTTTGGCATAGGCCAAGCTCATCGAAGAAATAAAAGTAGATGAGGGAACCATTAAACTCCAAAACAAAAAGGAGTGGAACAAGAATGGTAAGAATGACAAGTATAAGTAGAAGCAGGGCAACCCTGCTCTAGTCAATCAAGTCGTATTGGCTACACCCAAGGATGGGGGTGCACAACAACCCCAGAACTATCAAGCACATCCCCCGCCAGCCAATTACGACCAAAAGAACAATCAGGGAAGAAACCGAGAATGCAAGCCGCCTCGTTATTTCATGCCTCTGACAGAATCAATGCAATCAATATTTAATCAATTGAGCGAGGCCAAGAGGATCAGATTTCTTGATATACCTCTTATAGATCCCAACCATCCTAAGCCAAAAGGATATAGGGAAGATCAATTTTACCCTTATCATAGGATACCGGGGCATGACATTGAGGCTTGCATTGGTTTTAAGCATCAAGTGCAAAACATGATTGAGGTGGGAGAACTCAAAGTTGACAACCCACTAGCTCCCGATAATAGAGACATGGGCATATACAGAAACCCATTGCCCAATCATGAGGCCCCTAGAGAGCAAGGGGCCCAAGTCAATCAGGTTCGAGCTGACATACCTACCCATGGATGCATTGGGATGGTTGAGATTGTTAACATAGCAACAAGGACTAGGTGGTATGGTCAACCACAACCACCTGTAGCTCCCATGAACATCCCAACCACTCCTAGGCAAAGGCAAGACAACCTTCCAGGTCCACCAACGTGACCTGTGGTAACTATTCAGAGTAGATTGGAGCAAAACCTATAGATGACTCCAGCTAAGTTATCCATCTATGAGCTCATACAATAGTCCCCAAAGCATAGGGAGACTCTAATGGAGATTTTAAGGACAATTGAGCTCCAACCGCAAGATGCGAATGCATTCACTCACTTTGTGGGACAAGTGCAAGAATGCCAGGAACCTGTAATTTGATTCTATGATCATGAGATTAAGATAGTTCCTACTGCCTTACCAGACCCTCCACTAAACATTGTAGTGGCAATCAACAACTTACCTTTCAAGAGGGTCTTGGTCGATACAGGTTCATCAATAAACATCATTACAACAACTGCAATAGAGCACCTCAAGATCCCCAAGTCCAATATCAT
Organism: Wollemia nobilis; assembly: GCA_028583015.1. Classification (NCBI taxonomy): domain Eukaryota; kingdom Viridiplantae; phylum Streptophyta; class Pinopsida; order Araucariales; family Araucariaceae; genus Wollemia; species Wollemia nobilis. Next base: position 12,929,878 of record JAQPPZ010017052.1, read on the forward strand.
TCCAGGAGCTTACACATTGAGAGCTTTTAATGATGCTTTATGCAATACTATGGGAATGATAGTCCTACCCATCAAGGTGGGGCACAAGACCATCCCCATGATGTGTCATGTCTTGGAAGGAGCTATGCAGTACAACATCCTCTTAGGGCATCCTTGGATAAGGGCCATGAAGTGTGTGCCTTCGATCTTGCACCAGTGTGTCAAGTATGTGCACGAGAACAAAGTCTATGTGGTTCTGGCCGATGAAGAGCCTTTTAAATACATCAATCAGGTGGACATTCTAGGAGAATTTGTAATCCCTTCTACCCACCTATACGTAGCACCTTCATCCCCAACCACACAAGTGGATAACGAAGACAAAGGGGTAAGAAAAGACCCATGCACTTCAACACCTCCTGGTGCACTCAAAGTAGTCAATGCTTCTAAAGTACCATCAACATCAAAACCAAAAGATAATCAGAAGCTAAAGGCACCCTTAGTTAAGGAAGAAAGGCCCAAGGAAGTGCCAACTATAGCCATTGCTAAAATGCCAAGTCCTATGGAAGAAGAAGATCTTCAAGATCAAGATGAAGATAGTGATTATCACCCTGCTTCGCTAGTGTCATCCGTAGGGTCATCCACATCGCATGCATCAATACACTTGGCAAGCATAGGCATAGGGGAGTACCTTGTGCAGAACATCACCTTTACACCTATCATTGAGTCTGCACAAGACATGGGAAGGCCTAAGGACTTGAGGCCACTAGTGGGAATAGTGGTTCCACTTGGAATCCCTCCCAACCAAACCAATTTTGTCTATGTCGGCCTAGACTATGCCCATAAGTCTTCAGATATAGAAGAGGATAGTGATGAATTATTCATGGTCAATGTTCATTACCTCTCTAACCTTGAGTTTTCTCTAAGCTACTTTGAGCATTGCCATTGGCATGGCTATGGCCTTGGCATATATGAGCAGGGGTGCAAGCGGCCATACGAGCCACAATATCAGCTTCCCTCCGATAGATTTGGCTTAGGCTATTATATCGGAGGTCGAGATGACTCTCTTGTAGTGGCATTGGAAATATTAAGCTTAGGGTTAGGAGAAGACATTGATTTCATTCCTTATCACCCCCTAAGAATAAGAAATTTGAGCAACAGACAAGTGGCCATGGTAAACATACCACCACCAAAAATTTATCATCCAAACATCTCAATTGATTCCACCCCAATAGGGTACAACTCATGGGATGAGGAGAATGGATATGAAGCAAGTGATGATGAGGTGCAACTTGGCTTAGCCTATCAGGGGCCTCACTATTTACAAATATTCACATGGTCCATCCATGATGAGAGTGGGTATACATCAGATGAAAGTGACTATGAATCAGAAGACTCAATAGAAAGAGCCTACTTAGGCCTAAGCCATCAACCCCTAACTTTGGGGCAAGAGACAAATGCAAATGGATTCTTCATAAGTGATGAAGAATATGAAGATGAAATAGAGATGGCCTACTTAGGGCCAAGACATGAGCCCCTTGTCTTAGGGCCGCATACCAATGCTAATGATTTCTGGATAAGTGATGATGACTTTGAGGATGAGACCGAGATGGCTTATCTTGGACCTCACCACTTGTGGCAAGTCAATGAGCTAGTAGAGAGAGAGGTGGCACTCCATGCCATAGACCCTCATCTATGATTTTTGGGGAGACCTATTGACCTAGCTGCCATTCATCGGATGGTCAATCCCCCTCTACCTACATTCAGAGAGTGATTAGAGCCCAATGATCCTATTGTCCACCCTACTCATGGGCCAGATCCAAAAATTCCCATTCCTCTAGAACCTCATCATGAGTATGGAAGGGAAACCCCTGAGACAAGATTGCACCCATGTGGTCCTGGAGACTTCATTCCATCCATCAACATGATCTCCATTGATTTGACCACTCCACTTCATAATCCAGTAGATCCTACCAAATCATTGCATCTTGATGTAGAGGCTATTGATTGGGATCATGCTAATTCGCCCATAGAGCCTGAAGACCTCTTCCCCAATGAAGAGATGTTACAGCCATTCCATTTTGCATCAGGTTGTGCGTATGACATCTTCCATGTTGGTTTGGAACCTGAGTCACTAGGTCCTATAAATCCCATCGATGACATTCATTTGATACCCATGCCTCATCAGCTAGAGGATGGGTCACATATGGCTATAGAAGTGACTTTCGAGGTGGACATCAGTGATGATCCTACCCAACCAAGGAAAGTCAAGTTCGGAGAAATTCTATCTCCAGAGGAACAAGCCATCCTAATTCCTCTCCTCAAAGAGAGGCCAAATATTTTTTCTTGGACTTACAAAGACATGCCAGGGATAGATCCAAAGTTAGTCATTCACAACCTTTCATTGGATCCCATGAAGAAGCCAATCAAGCAAAATCTGAGGAAAATGCATCCAACCATCACTTTGATGGTGAAGAACGAATTGCAAAAACTACTGGATGCAGTATTCATAGTTCCTATCGACTACCCTGAGTGGGTGTCAAACATGGTACCCATGGGGAAACCCGATGGAAGAGTCCATATCTACATAGACTTTAGAGATTTAAATAGGGCAACACCAAAGGATTCATTCCCATTGCCAAACATAGATGCTCTTGTAGATGCAACCATAGGTCATGAGATGCTCTCCCTAATGGATGGTTTTTCTAGATACAACCAGATCCAGATTAAGCCCAAAGATCAACATAAAACTGCTTTCATTACTCCATGGGGAACATTCTGTTACAAAGTGATGCCATTCGGTCTCAAAAATGTTGGTGCCACATATCAATGGGCCATGACATACATATTCCATGACTATATGCATAAGATCTTAGAAGATTACATGGATGACTTATTAGCCAAGTCCCTATTACGGCAAGAGCATGCCGAAGTCCTTAGACAAGTCTTTGATCACCTCATAGAACACAATGTCCGATTGAATCCTAAGAAGTGCGTATTTGGTATAACTTCTGGCAAGATTTTGGGATTCATCGTATCCAAGAGAGGCATTGAAGTCGATCTTGCAAAGGTAAAGGCTATACTAGAAATGGCCGCCCCTACCAACATTAGGGAGTTAAGGAGCCTACAAGGCAAGATAGCATCCATAAAAAGATTCATCATGCAATTATCAGACAAATGTTGACCTATGAATCGGTTGCTATGCAAGGAGGTCCCCTTTCATTGGGATGAAGAATGCCATCAAGCCTTTGCAGAGATCAAAACTTATCTAGCAACACCACCAGTATTGGCTCCACCAAGGCCAGACATACCATTTTTACTATATATATCGGCTACTGATTTTGCATTGGGCACCATGTTAGCCCAAAATAATGCACAAGACAAAGAGCAAGCCATATATTACATTAGTCGCACCTTGGTGAGTTATGAGCTAGGATATGCGTATGTCAAAAAGTTGTGTTTAGCAGTGGTCTTTGCAACTCGAAAGTTGTGACACTACATGTTGAGCCATACGACCTACGTCATATCAAAACAAAATCCTTTGTAGTACATGATGAGCAAGACATATCACAATACATGTACCACAAAGTGGATAATGCTATTGATAGAATTTGATCTAGAGTTCATAAGCCAAAATTCCATCAAGGGACAAGTCATAGCAGATCAATTAGCAGAGGTGCCTCTTCAGGATAACAAGCCTCTCACCATAGAATTGCTTGATGATGCGGTCTTTGCATTATCAGATCCACCAGAACTCGAAGAACCTAAGAAAGAAAGAGACATGTCATTGTTCTTTGATGGTTCAAAGTGTGAACAAGGGGGCAGAGTAGGGATTGTCTTTATCACACCACAGGGTGCTCCATTGCCCTTATCATTCAAACTAGACTTCCCATGCACAAACAACAATACATAATATGAAGCATTGATCCTGGGACTCCAAACAACCATAGCAATGGGCATTAAAATATTGAATATCTTTGGTGACTCCTTGCTCATAGTAAACTAGGTCAAAGGACTATTCCAATGTAGGTGCCCACTCCTAAAGACTTACAAGGAACTTGTTGACACTTACCTAGCCCGACTGGAATGGTACGACATCGAGGCAATCCCTCATACATCAAATAGATTTGTAGACACTATGGCCTCTTTGGGATCCTTAATCCCTCAGAATCCATCTACTAATTTTACAACCGTTCATGTGAAAGTGCTTTCACACTCAACAATACGTCGTGAAGCTTTTGACAATCAAGAATCAATCAACATGATCAACATCGAGCCAAATCAGGATTGGTCCTTCATAGCCAGATATTTCTTACAAATGACACCTTGGGGGTCTTTGATCTCCCAAGGACCTATGGAGTGTGGTGCAACCATACACCATAGATTTGTTCCTCAATTTGCCACTCAAAAAAAAAAAAAAACCAAAAAAAAAACATATTTTCTATAGAAGTCATGGCTTATCAGGATTGGCTTTCCCAACTATGAGACTTCCTAAAGCTTGGAATAGTACCTCAAGGTTTGTCGCATACTGAAAGGTGAACGTTCAAATAGAGAGCAACAAGATACATCTTTCTAGGAGAAATCCTCTACAGACGAGGATATGATGGAGTATTACTCCATTGTCTTGAGCCCCAGGAAGCATCCTAGGAAATTTTACAAGCTCACGATGGAACATGTGGAGGGCATTTCAGTGGCATGGCCATCATTAAGCGCATCTTGAGAATGGGTTACTATTGGCCCACCATGGAAAGGGATAATTAGGGGTTGGTAAGAGAAATGTAGTAAGTGCCAACATCATGCAAATCTAACGCACTTACCATCGCAAGCCTTGCAACCCATCCAGGAAGCATGGCCATTCTCGTAGTGGGGACTAGACTTGATTGGGAAGATCTCACCCCCATCCTCAGGCCGACACACATTCATCATAATGGCCATAGAATACTTCACTAAATGGGTAGAAGTGATCCCCTTAACATCAACAACTGGACCAAGGATTGCGGAGTTTATACTCCATAATATCATAAGTCATTTTGGGGTCCCTTCTAAGATAATATCGGATAATGGGCCATATTTCAAGAACAAAAATATGTGTGCTTTAATGAAAAAATACCATATTCAACATAGTTTTTCAATGCCTTATTATCCACAAGCAAACGGGCAAGCAGAAGCCTCAAACAAAACAATAGTCTCCATTTTGAGGAAGACGGTGCAAGACAATCACAAGGATTGGCACATGTAGTTGCCTCTTGCACTATGGGCATACAGGACTAGTATACGGATGCCCACTAGGGCAACACCATTTTCACTAGTATATGGCACTGAGGCCATCATGCCACTAGAGTTGGAAATTCTGACTCTACGCATAGCATTAAAGGACTTCATAGATGATGATGTCGCATGGCAAGGCCACCTTGATCAGTTGATGCTTCTTGATGAATGTTGAGTCAATGCTTTAGAGCATCTTCACATTTACCAAGATCACCTTGCGCAAGCTTACAATAGTAAATTCCACCTAAGGGAATTCAAGGTTGGAGATCTAGTGCTCAAAGAAAACCAGCAGAATTTGAATTTGCCATCGCATCTACGAGATAAGTTCATGGTAAACTGGATAGGCCCATACATGATTTCACAGAGAGTTGGGCCTGGAGCATATCACCTTATATCATTAGATGGTGTTGAAGAGCCTGAACCTCTCAATATCATTCACTTAAAGGCATTCTACACATAAAATACAAAAACATTCAAATATTTCATAAAATACAAAAACATTCAAATATTTCATAAAACACAAAAACATTCAAATATGTCAAAAACACAAAACAAATCATAAAAACATAAAATTTCAAAAATACAATCAAAGGCTCCAAGGGTAATTCATACCACTTGGTCAAACATCAATTCAAAATGCTCCAAGGGTAATTCAAACCGCTTGGTCAAATCCAATCAATTCAAAATGCTCCAAGGGCATTCAAACCACTTGGTCAAACATCAATTCAAAGGCTCCAAGGGTAATTCAAACCACTTGGTCAAAATCAATTCAAAAAGCTCCAAGGATACTTCATGCTACTTGGTCAAAAACCAAAAATCCCCAAAGGCATAATAAGCCCTTTGGTCAAATAAAAAAAAATACAAAAACAACATAAAAATAAAAAATACAAAAACAATTGCATCTCACATCTTGCATCCACATCATTGCATTGCATTTTCATATCCACTACAATTGCATATGTCATGAGAGCCTTAAAAGTGATACCATAGTTTGTCGCACAAATCATTCAAATCCATACCTCCATCAACACCAGTATGTAATTGTGTTTTTCAACACAACCATTATTTGTTGCTATACATAATATACTAAGGTTTTTTGGTTAATCAACCACACCTAGTGATCTTATCAAATTTTGAGGAAAACAACTTTGATTAGTAGAAGGTAAGGTCTAGCTATGATAATGCCTTGGATATTCAAGATCCCATCACTAATTGAAACACTAAAATCCTAGTTGGTACAAGGAAAATATGAAAGCTACAAAGTGGTCTAGGTTACCTTAAGTGAAAAGGATTTTCCTTGCTTATCCCCTTGTGCAACCGGTTTAAAGGTGTTGAGAATTGGCAAAAGGACAAGCTTTACCCTATCCAAATCCCTTGCTTAAATCAAAATAAGAAAAATCCCAAAGCAAAGTACATATTCAAAAGGCCAAGCATACAATCCAGATTTCAAAGCAATAATCCGATACACAAATCATAAATTCAAAAAAAAACATAGCTCAAAAAAAAATCAATAAAAAATAAACAGTGATTTTCATCACTACATATGAGCAAAATAAACAGTGATTATCATCACTACAAAAATCCTAGCTCAAAAAAAAATCAATCAAAATAAACAATGATTTTCATCACTACATATGAGCAAATATCCAAAGCCAAAAAGAAGCAAAAAGGGAATAAAGCTTGAATCCCTGGAATTCTCAACATTGTACAAAACTGGAAGGAGAAATCCTTATGCATGATGATATGTCTATCACAATTGCTTCATGCATTTGTGTAGACCAATGTTTGAATGTGGATGAGCTAGCTTAGGTAACCCAATATTGCCTAGTGGTATAGTCCAACTAAGTCCAACATAAGGATGAGATGAACACTTGAGGATCCCTGATCTTAGCAATGGGCTGAAAGAATCCCGCCTGACATCGGAGGAAATGCTTGAGTTCTACCTCAAAATATACAATCACTTGCACACACAGAGATCATGAAAAACTAGGTCCATGGTAAAAGCCTTACTTTTCAAAAGTCTAAGTGGTCAGTAGACAGATGTTGATAGGGTAACTAGAGTGTTTGAATCTCTAGAAAGCCCCAAAAATTCTTACATAGCAACAAATCATAACATCATTCACACCATCACTTTCTTTATAAGATTCTATAAATTAGGGGGTATCAACATAGTAGGACAGATACCGCATATATATTAGAAATAGTATATAGACGACCACTGACTACTTTATATCTTTTAATTTACTAGAAACTTATTAAGAAAATACATTACACACCATTACATCTCATATATGAATACTTAATCAATTCTTATGATAAGAGTGATTATTTAAATTCATGATTATTTTTTTACTTTCTGTGGTATCACCCATTAAGATTGTCAATGTCATATGCATTCCGTATGTTTTAAGTGATTAGAGCATACAGGTTCGTTTATACCATCCCATCACATAAGTTAGATGCATACAATTAAAGCAAAATTAAAACATGCATTTAGCAATAACATCATATCCACAAAAACAATTCATTAATCATCCATAAACCACATCATAAAACATATAGGCAATATCCATTTGCATACAATCATGAATTCATCATTCATCATCAAAATACATCACATCATATCATCAAATCATATAAGCATCTACACATCCATATAAGCATCTTCAATATCATCTATCATCTAACATATTCATCAAGTCAGCATAATACCATCATCGCATCATATCATAAAATAAAATAACAACAAAAACATGAGCAATAAATGATACACATAATAAGTCATAATGCAAAGATATCATAAAAGTATGTGTGTCAAGTCCATGGATGTACAAAAATGCCCATGGGCTATAGTCATATAGGTCATTCGACCTCAAAAATGAATCAAGGACCAAATAAAGCATCAATCAAATACCGGGCCTGAGCCCCCTGCATCACCTCCTCTAGTGCCACCTCCCCTATGGTGGTGTCATGAGTCGAATGATGTGAACCTATCGGTCTCTCTATCCGAGTTCAGGTCCTCTAGCTAGGATGGGTGGAAGACTACCCCGAGGTGGAGCACCCACTGACCTACGAACCACCCACACTAGGTGGCTCCTTAGGGACAATCCCATGCCTCCTGAGCTGCATCTGAAGAATGGTGATGTGATCCACATGTCCCCGGATCCGCTCCTCATACTCATCCAACAAATACTAAAGTTGTCCCACATCTGCTCCTGAACCTGCCACTGGAACCTCCTATGGTGTAGAAGGAGGAACAACAAACTGCATCCTAGCATCGCCACCCCCAATAGTAGCCTGCAGAACCTGTATCTGTGTTGTGAGCTGCTCAATGGTAGCATCTCACCATTGTACCTAGATCTTAGTTGCCTGAAGCTCAGCCTCGACCTCATGTAGCTATGCTCTCAGAGGAGAGTCTCTCTCCTCAGGCTCTAACTCCTCCTCCTCAGGAACATCAAGATCCTCCACTACCACCTACTCTACTGGCTAGCCCCATACCTCGGTCCTAGCTCAGACTCTACATCCTATCAGATCTGCACCATCACCCCCACCATCATCCTCGTACCCTAGGCTACCGACACCATGCCACATCCGATCACCCCACCACTGAGTGTATGCCTCTATAACTCCCCAACCACTCTAGGGTCAATAGCTGGGGCATCCTCCTCATCTGAAAGCTCTATAATCTACCATGGAGGTAGGTCCTTCTCTACTATGAGGTGCCTATACAAGAATGGTACCAAGGGCACATCCTGCTACAACCCATACTGACGAAGAACCCAAGAGTAGAAGAAGTACTCCTGGATGGTAACCTTACGATCAATGAGCCATCACTCACACGTGTCCTAGTAGTAAAGCTAGCTGGATCATCCCAAGCAGGACACTCATGGTAAGGGCGCCATACGACATCTCCAACCAAAAGTCTAGTAAAAGCATCAATATAATGGGATAACTCCCCTACGAAAGTGTGGCTCTTGCGCTCCTCATGCTCTCGAGCCCATCTAGCAGCATAGCACTATGTCCGAGCATCGATCACTATAATCTCATTTGGGAGCCCCTTAGGGTGATCTACCCTAATATGCTCCCATCCCCAAACCTATAGGAGCAAGCTACAGGTAATGCTGACACGTCCTCATCGATGGATGTGGTACAACTCATCATAGCACTGAGCCAATAGTGATCTACCCCATGCATAGATGATAGGCTCCTCACTATCCAATAGATCCTGCACCATCACCAAAAGGTTCCATGGGAACCTCAAACCCGAGTAGTCCGAGATAAGAACATTGTTGATAACCATCAACAATACGACATGCCTCATCGTAAAGACACCCTCCCCATGCCAATGGCTGATAGACACTCCTCCAAACTTGGTGTCCTTGAGAGCATCCACAGAGTGTCCTCTAAACACCCGAGTGAAGACAACCACCTGATCATTAGTGGTCGAAGAGACAATGGCCACCCCATCAAATGGAATCCAAAGATCCTATATACATCCTCCGATATAATGGTCATCTCACCAGTCGAGAGGTGGAAGGTATTAGTCCATGGGTCCCAATGATGGGCCAGAGCCATAAGGTAAGCCTGATCTACCATGATGTAAGGTAGCCTAATGACATACTATAACCCATGGGCTTTGAACCATGCCCAATCTATATCATCAAAGCTAGGAAGTAGCTCAAGTAGGAGCTTTGGGTCCCAAGCCGAGCAGTAAGGATCTAAGCAAACAAAAAGAAAATAAAATGTAAACTACAGTGCATCTAAGGCATAAATCACAATAAAGCATAACAAAATCAAATAGTTATTCTAAGTCTAAACAAAAGGACAAGATTGCACCTATATCAAACAAACTTCAAAAACTTTCAAAGAATAAAAAAATCAAAATATGTCATAATAAAATCATAAAAATGCAAAAAATATGGCTAAGGGTTTAGCCATTGTCACCTACAATGGTCGAAACTGGCCACTGGAGACAACATGACCAAGACCCAATGGTCAAATTTTTGACCATTGAGGTTCAAACCTAGCCTCTCGAGTCACAACACTCATAACCACTCGAGCGACAACGACCAAGGGGCGACACGGCAAACCCATGAACCCTTGGCCAAAAAACAAAAAAATCAAAAAATTGCAAAATAACATAAAAAACACAAAAGGGAGGAAAAAAAAAAAATAGAAAGCAAATTCCCACTCAGGCATCAAAACTAAGCTAAGTTAAAAAATGGTTAACATGGCAGCAACAGGTGAACAACAAAAAACTTGGGAACCCTAGGCTAGAAACTACCAAGGCAAAGCAATGAGAACAAAAAGGGGGACTAACCCACCATAGCAAAAGGTAAGCTAAGCCTAACTACGAAGTTTATTCATTACCAACAGGTTTAGTGAGGTTCATTTTACCCATTACTTAGTGAGGTTCAGTTTTACTCAGACAAGAGAAAAGAGGGTTAGGGTTTAGAAAAGAGAAATACCCGAGAAGCTCCGGCTCCTCCAGCAGTTGATGTCTCACCCTACGCAGCCATGTCCTCAATGCCAACAAACTCCAAAGTCGCAACCGTCGCTATCACACCAGAGCTCCCAAAGTGAATCTTCAAAATAGTGAAAATGAAAGGTCAAACCCTAGAAAATGCAAATTTTATATTTCTTTAATTATACCTTGGCCATTGCTGACATCAGTGGCCCAAACTTCATGGCCGCTCAAGGTGACAATGGCCATAGGAGGAACTCGAGGGGCGTTGGACCTGATAACGACCAGATCCATAGATCAAAATAAGGGACTTCCTCCTTGAGGGATCCCACAAAAATAACAAATAAACACACTTTGATGGTTTAAGATCATCATAATGTTCAAAATAACAAAAAAATCACATAAAAGCACAATCTCAGGTAGGCCTCGTACCTAATTACTTACTCTATCAACTCGATGATTGCAACGATTCACACTCCATGTATTTTGATGAGATGAGTAGATAACCATAAGGCCACTTGGGGAAAAAACAACTCATTTTGGAATTACGATGTGCCACCCTTCAATCCCGAAGAAGACCAAGATGGTCGAACTACTCCATGGGTGCGAAAGGATCATCCTAATTCCCCTATGACATCAAAAACATTAAGTCAAAGTGATACAATCTAAACATAAATAGAATCACTCATCCTAACTCCCTAAGAAGGCTATTGATAGCTGGACCGCTCCTCGGGATAAGGATGGATGATTATCATAAACAATTGGAATCACACTTGGATGTGGGATTGCCCATTAAAAGCAACAAATGCTAGAAAGGAACCAGATTAGTCATATTGGTCAAGCGACTTGTCGCTTCATTCATTGTCATTTCTTCACCAATTCATTGTGTGAGGAAGTAGTTCAAAACTTCAACATAATCATAATAAAAATCAACAAAATATCACTCGATCATAGAAAAATCATGTTCATCCTATGAATCATTGCATACAACAATCACAAATTTCCCTTGTTTGTTGGGAACGTAAGCAGACATGACATCTTCAATTGTAGCTCTCCTACCGATCGGAATTGTTGTAGCAGTTGAAGCTACCCGATTGAGTTTGAGGAATGAGTGCAATTTAACATGCCCAAGCCACTGAGCTAAGTCCTCCGAACATTGAGGCAATGATTCAAGGGATGCGTGCCATCTTGCATGATTGGGCCATCCGACGTTGATCAGACCATTGATCACCATACACCCTACAAACAGATCAGTCTACGTTTTTGCTCAACGTTGTGTTTTCCACACAGTGCATCACAAAAAGGGGCATCTATAGACACCTAAATCATGTCATGCTTAGGGGATCTGCTCACATAGACACATTCATAAGATCATAAGACATAATCTTGGACTTTCCAAGCATCAACAGTGGTTCTCACCACTCATTTGGGGCCTTTTCAAGCCATCCAAGCCTAGCCGCTCAAGCCAAGAGTGGCCAGATCCTAGCCGCTCAAGCCTAGAGCGGCAGACCTTAGCCACTGTAGATGATAACGACCAGATCTTAGCCACTGTAGATGACAATAGCCATAAGAAGTAGTTTTACCGACAAATAGGCCTAATCATAGGTGGAAGTGGCAGTCTACATGCAATAAAGGTGAGCGGGAGTAACTTTGCATTCCTTTTCATGACCAGTTCACATAGGAGACTTGAGTTTGCATTTAAAATTTAGTTAACTGACCTCCAAGCATAAACAAAGGACAAAAGCTTCTCATGCTAATGACCAGTTCGCATAGGAGACTCAAGTTGGCAGTTATATTTCAGTTAACTAGCCTTCAAACATAGACAAAGGACAAGAAGCTTCTCATGCTAACTTACACTACGCATGAGAAATTCATTCCTAGGGCTTGGACATAGACCTAGGGTTTCACACTATAAAAGGTGCAAGCCTAAGAGCACCAAGAGATATAGAGACATATATCATCGAGACATATTTTATTGAGGAGAGCTTTCGAGACTTGGAGAGTTCCCTTGGAGATCACGTGTACGATGAAGCCCTGATGGATTGAAGAGCATAGCACCTATTATTTCAACATCAGATACAAGCTTTGACCCATAGCTTTGGGGCAAAGAGAGCAAGGTTTACCTTAGCGGTCGTTGTCTTGGACAGTGGCCCGTGAGCTTAGCTTAGGTTTTAGACATTAGTTCTTTTATTTTTTTTCTTCATGTTTTCATATCATTAGCATAGATTTACATGATTTCATAGCATAGTTTCATCATATTTCCATTAAATTATTTTATTACTAACAACCTCATCCGGGGAGGCAATCTCGGACATCTAAGCGTGTGTTGTTGTTTCATTGCTTACAGGGCCACAGGTTCATCGGATGAAATTTGCAACATACGAGAGCAAAAGGGATCCCTCTAGGAAATAGACCTAGAGAAGGAGGCATCTGTAAGCCCTCATACATTTTCGTGTGCGAAACCAGGAAGCCTTTATAAGCGCACCACCTCTTCGTGAAAGGGGCACTCTTTGCCTATTTGTAACCTTATTGTATCGAAATGGGTATCCCTAAGAGGGACCGACATGTAACCGAGTTTCAATACAAATAAAGAGATCCATATTTGTTATTTCCATGTTATATGCTTTTTCATTGTCTTCCATTTCATCTTGGGTTTTTAATAACATTGCAAGTAGAGTAAAAGGGGTGGTGCATGCGTCCGGGGTCGCTACATATGGTAGTTGTAAATGCTTCTTGAATGAATAAAATTTGCATTGATTAAGTGTTTGTATACTGATTTGATTATGAATGTTATGATTATATGACTACCCCATCAAGTGACAAATCAATGAGAATATGGAAAGTGATGAAAGCGATGAGTCGCTTGACCAAGATGACTTGTTTTGGGATTTGTAGGACTTTTACGAATATGGAAGGGGGGATATCCCATTACAACTATGATTTTGACCATTATTGTTAATTTTACATCTATATACATTGGAGAAATCCAGTTGCATGGCTTTTTTAGGAAATTGATATGATAACAATTTTATTCTTTCAGGGGACTATTGAACTGTATTTGACCAAAGGAATTGGGGTATCTTTAGAACATTTTGAATTGTATTTGACCAAAGGAATCGGGGTACCTTTGGAGAATTTTTGACATTGACCAAAGGTATTAGGTGTCTTTAGAGCCTTTTAAAATTTACCAAAGAGATTAGGAATATTTGGAGCCTTTTGAAGTGAATTGACCAAATTTATTAGGCATATTTGGAGCTTTTTGGATTGATTTGGAGATAACAAGGCAAAGGGTGTAATATTTTAAACCTAGCAATGGATTTTTTGATTGATTTAATATGAGGTAAAGATCACAAACTTTTGAACTTGGTGGTTGATGTGTTAATTGATGATTGAATTGAATTATATTTTTGATTGGGTAGGTGCTTTACCTTGATTGCCCCATGTTGTTTGATTGTTTTATTGATCATTGGGGAAGGTGTGATACCTTGAGTACCCCAGTTGGTGTTGAATATGTTTGTGTGATGTTTATAATTTTATAATTTTAGGTTCATCCCGTGGTAAGATGATTGCACTTTGTAAAATTTGGGGTTGTCCCGAGGTTGGACGGTCACACTAAATGCGATCGTCTTCCATAGAAAAGGTCATAGAATTTGGAAAATATAAAAGATTTTTTTTGAAATTTTTGATATCATTTTCACTACTAATAGTTGGAGAAAAATATAGGTAAGGAGGAGGAGAGAAATTTGTGAAGTGAAGCACTGATAAAATTCTACCTATTGTGAGCATGGAGTAACATGGGATCTTGATGAGTGGAGGAATCAAAGTGAGGAAGGTAGCCACTTTGTTCTCTACTTCATTATTTGGAAAAATATAACAAACCTCACTAATTTATGTAGGAAAATGAACTTCACCTTAAATTGAAGGTAAAGAACACATCCTGGATTAGGATGTAGTGTAGGTTGCTAGATTACTTTGTTTGTTTTTTTTAGCATGTTCATGCCATAAATTTTGGGGCCATCTCACATAGGGACAATCCCTCTTATGGAGTTTAGGGGCTACTCAGGGTAGGACGATGATATTTGAATAGTTTTTTACCATTGTAGTGATTGTATCACCCCAAGATGACCATGAGGAGACACCATCTCGAACCAAGATGATCACAAAAGAGACCATCTTGGATTGATATGGCCTCGAGGAAGATGCATTATGCCTTGTTTTATTTTTTAATTTTTTAGTATTTTTTTGGCTTGAGACCTCATTGTCTGATTTGTTTACTTGTGTATTCAACTTTTGAGGGCTCATCATAGATTTTTGATAGTGTTTGAGGTGGTGCGAGGATACCTCTTAAGGGCTTGTTGAGCGGTATTTTCACCTGATTGTGAAAACACACTCTCCGATAGGATTTGGGTTCTAAATCCTCTCTTGCAAAGAAACAATTTCTCCAAGGTTCGCTATGTCAGCATTTGGTATATGTGTATCAATAATCTCAAATAAAGATATTCAATAAAAATGCTTGGAACACCTCAGTGGTTGCAAGTAACTGTTAACAAGGGGCAATGTTGGTTTATTTTACTGTGAAATTTTAATGATTGTTCATTGAACCCGAATAAAGCAAATGTGATTTGATCCTTAAATGACCACGCTGTAACTTCAACATGGAAATTAATGAAATGTCATAAAATATAAATCCTTCAATGAAAATGGGATTTTAATGAAGGGAATGTCACCCTCAGCTCATGAATGAAAAACAAAACTAAAAATGAAATTATGGCCTTGAAATTGAAATTTTCTATTTTCAGACTTCAAAATTTTTTGATTTTGATTTTTTTTTATTTTAATGCCTGTAAATGAAAATAAAGTGCAGAAAAAATGAAAATAAAATGCAAAAATAAAAATGAAAAGTGCATTCAGTATGATGCTTTCCTATTTTGACAAAATCGAAGCCAACGAGGTTTTCTGCATACAACCTAACCTATTGAACTTGCAAACACGCACAATCCAGATAAGTTAAGTGCTGGTCTCTGGGGGTTTTAATCGTGATTTCAGATTTAGACATTCCCATGAAGCAACCAAGAGAACTTGCATTAAAATTCACCTATAAGCCTAGAAATTTGAAAAAGGGAAAGATAAACATTAAATCCTTGCATGCAGAAAATAACTCCTTCTTTCTTGCCAATGAGGTGCAACTCTCTGAATTTTCTGTATTAAAAATTTATCATTTTACAATAACAGAAGTCTCTAGTTTTCTCAAAACCAGAAAAAGGGGAAGAAAAACACTCCAAAGCAGGCCCAAAATGGCTTCTCGCCTTCGACACTGCAAATTTTCCCATAGTGATTTCTGATCCCTGTACCAATCTGTGCCTCTACATTTTATACTTGCTGGAAAATTGCTTCTCCTTCCACGACGATTCGTTTTGTCTTCCAGTGGCTGCTCGTTTCACCCCCGTCTCATCGTTATCTTTGACTTTGTGTTCTACGTCGAAACGTTTAATATTCTCTGTGAACTGTAACGCTTCTATAACCCTTACACCTTTATGCCATGTGTTTCACGCTTTTCTGCATGTTTCATAACTGCCCCCTTGTAAATCGTGACAAAAATAGCATGTCACGATATCATGACGTTTTTCTACATGCAACTCTATTCCTCTGCCTGCATAGCAAAAATGAGACATGTCGTGAAATCACGAAGTTTTTCGGCCAACAGCCTTGTTCGCCATCATGCACAGCAAAAATGAGACATGTCGCAAAATCACGACATTTTTATGCCATCGGGCCATGTGGGTGCAACTTATCGCGAAATCGCGACGTTTTTCTCCATCGCTGGGTTTTGTTGCACTTAGCCGTGAAAATGCGACATGTCGCGAAATCGCGACACTTTTCTCTTTTGCACCATCTTCTGCTTTTTATCGTGAAATCGCGACAATTTTTCATTTCATACTACTTGGTTGCTTTTATGACATGATATTGCGACAACTTTTCTTTTCTCAATAGCAACAGAGCAACACATCGCGAAAGCGCGACACCTTATTTTTCTCAGCAACGACAGAGCAACATGTTGCGAAATCATGACAACTTTCATTTTTGGGCAGCGACGGAGCGACATGTTGCGATATCGCGACAACTTTAGTGCCTTGCCCTGTTTGACTGGTTTGACCACGATTTTGTGACATATCACGATTTTACGACAATTTTCCATTCTATCTTTATCTCTCCTCTCTGGACCGTGATTTCACAACACGTCGTGAAATCGTGACAATTTTTGATCAATACCTCTTCCTGCTTGCTTGGGCCGCGAAAGCTTGACATGTCACGATATCGCGACATTTTTTCATTTCTGGCCATGACGGAGCAACATGTCACGATATCACAACAACTTTTCTTTTCTCAACAGCGACAGAGCAACATGTCACGAAATTGTGACACCTTATTTTTCTCAGCAGCGACAGAGAAACATGTCGCGAAATCATGACAACTTTTATTTCTAGGCAGCGACGGAGCGACATGTCGTGTTTTCATGACCTGAAGCAGCAAGACATGCCAAAGATGAAAAGCGTCACGATTTCACGACAGGAAGTAGCAAAGGGGTACGAAGCAAAAAAACGTCGTGATATCGTGACAGGTCGTGTTTTCGTGGCTCCAAGCAGCAAAATGGTACGAAAGGAAAATATGTCACGATTTCGTGACATGTCGCGTTTTTGCGGCCAAATACAGCAAGAGCAGCCCGAAATAGAAAAGCGTCACGATTTCGCAATGAAAAGCTGGCAAAGTGGTACGGAACGGAGAAGCGTCGCAATTTCATGACAGAAAGCCACAAGATAGCTCCAAATGAAAAGCATCACGATTTCACGACAGGAAGCAGCGAGATAGCCCGAAAGAGAAAAGCGTCACGATTTCGCGACAAAAAAGCAACCAAGTAGTACGAAACGAAAAATTATCGTGATTTCATGACAGAAAGCAGGAAGATGGTGCAAAAGAGAAAAGTGTCACGATTTCGTGACATGTCGCGTTTTCGCGGCTAAGTGCAACAAAACCTAGCGAAGGAGAAAAACATCGCGATTTCGCGACAGGTTGCATCCACACGGCCCGATAGCATAAAAATGTCACGATATCGCGACATGTCTCATTTTCACGATGCATGATGGCAAACAAGGCTGTTGGCCAAAAAACATCATGATATCGTGACATGTCTCATTTTCGCCGTGTAGGCAGAGGAACAAAGTTGCATACATAAAAACGTCGTGATATCGCGACATGCTATTTTTGGTCACGATTTACAAGGGGGCAGTTACGAAACATGCAGAAAAGCATGAAACACGTGGCATAAAGGTGTAAGGGTTATAGAAGCGTTACAGGTCACAGAGAAGATCAAGCGTCTCGATGTCGAACATAAAGTCAAAGACAACGATGAGACGGGGAAGGTGAAACGAGCAGCCATTGGAAGATGAAACGAACCGTCGTGGAAGGAGAAGCAATTTGCCAGCAAGTATAAAATGCAGAGGCACAGATTGGTACAAGGGTCGAAAAACCACTACGGGCAAAGTTGCAGAGCCAAGGGCAATAAGCCATTCTGGGCCTGCTTTTGGAGTGTTTTTCTTCCACTTTGTCTGGATTTGGGGAAACCAGAGATTCTGTTGTTGTATAATGACCAATTTTTAATACAGAAAATTCAGAGAGTTGCACCTCATTGGCAAGAAAGAAGGAGTTATTTTCTGCATGCAAGGATTGAATGTTTATCTTTTCCCTTTTCAGATTTCTAGGCTTATAGGTGAAGTTTAATGCAAGTTCTCTTGGTTGCTTCATGCGAATGTCTAAATCTGAAAAATCACAGTAAAACCCCAGAGACCAGCACTTAACTTATCTGGATTGTGCGTGTTTTGCAGGTTCAATAGGTTAGGTTGCATGCATGAAAACCTCATTAGCTTCGGTTTTGTCAGAATAGGATTGCATCACTCTGAATGCATTTCATTTTTCTTTTTGCATTTTGTTTTTATTTTTTTCTGCACTTTATTTTCATTTACAGGCATTAAAATAAAAAAATCAAAATCAAAAAATTCCAAAGTCTGAAAATAGAAAATTTCCATTTCAAGGCCAGAATTTCATTTTCAGTTTTGTTTTTCATTCATGAGCTGAGGGTGACATTCCCTTCATGAAAATTCCATTTTCATTGAAGGATTTATATTTTATGACATTTCATCAATTTCCATTTTGAAGTTACAGCGTGGTCATTTAAGGATCAAATCACATTTGCTTTATTCGGGTTCAATGAACAATCATTAAAGTTTCATAGTAAAATAAACCAACATTGCCCCTTGTTAACAGTTACTTGCAACCACTAAGGTGTTCCAAGCATTTTTATTGAATATCTTTATTTGAGATTATTGATACACATATACCAAATGCTAACATAGCGGAACCTTGGAGAAATTGTTTATTAAATTTCTTTGCAAGAGAGGATTTAGAACCCAAATCCTATCGGAGAGTGTGTTTTCACAATCGGGTGAAAATACCACTCAACAGATTGGCGCTAGAAGGAGGGCTGGATGGGTTTATTTTAGTGAGATTTAAAATTTTTGTATATTTCATGCCCCACTGATTGTTATCTTTAGTCTTCTAACACCACTCAACAGATTGGCGCTAGAAGGAGGGCATGAAAAGGTTTATTTTATCATGATTTTAGATGCTACAGGTTTATAATTGTTTGAGAGCTTTACATTGCTAAATATTTCAAGTCCATTTGATTAGCATCTTCGGCCTCCTCTAACACCACTCAACAGATTGGCGCTAGAAGGAGGGCCTGAACTGGTTTATTTCACGATGATTTAAGTGCTACAGGGATTTAAATTTTGAATATTTCATGCCCTGTTAATTGTTATCTTTACTCCTCTAACACTCGGCAGACTGTTAAAAGGAGGGCCTGAATTGGTTTACTTTTTCTATTTATGTTAAACAATTCAGGTATGTTGTATATCATTCTAACGCTTTTTGATTGTTCATACAGAAACAATGTGATTTGATTTAATTTTGAAAATCTTGATTTTGACTAACAAAGTGTTGTTTCATGCAATTACTTTTCATCTGATTAATGAATACATCTCTTAGTTGATGCTAACTTGATTTTTTTTATACATTGCAGGTCGAATATTCAACAGATTTGGTTCTAAAATTACATTTTAAGTTTCACTAATGGCAACACTTGAGGAGCAAATGGTATCCCTAAGAAAAGAAATGATGTCTCTAAGAGAAAGAACGGTATTAATAATGGAGGACCATTATAAGGGTTTGTCTATACCTATGGTACCCTATCAAATTCCTAATATGTTATTGGATTTTTTACGGTGTTTTAATCAAGAGGTGCCACTAGGATACTTGCAAAAACTACAAGTCTACAAGAATACATTATGTCAATTCCAGGTTTTCTATGAGGAGGTAGCTTGTAAGTTATTTGCATACATTTTGGATGATAAACCATTCTTTTGGTACAGCCAACTACCCATGGAGGTTAGGACTTCTTGGATACAACTAGAAGCAGCCTATCTTTATCATTTTGGTAATCAGGTTGACTTAGAAATCTTGAAAAATCAGTTTACCTCCATATGTAAAGAGCCTAATGAATCCTTGAGTCAATTCAATGGAAGATTTCGTGAGTTGCACTCCCAAATGTGGGAAAATTTTAACACATTAGAAGAGGAAGCCATGGAAGTATACCTAGGAGCCATACACCCCACACTTGCTTCACACATTGAGAAAAAAATGAGTGGTTTGTCTCTAGAGAAAATCCATGAGATCTTAGAAGAGATAGAACGACAAGGTCTTGAAGAAGAAAAGGCACAACATGTTCACATGAGAGATTGTTCTTTTGATGCCAACCTACACCAACCATCAAACATAGCACCCTCCACTCCAATGATACCTAAGGTGAATGATCAAGGGGATGAATTTGAATATCCAAATCTTACAACCACCTTAGATGTAGTCCACGAGGAGGTGCAAATTGCTAAGCCAACATCCGCTAGTGAGGATTATGCAGAAATGATCTCATTCATAGAGATACACGATTATTCGGATGAAGGGGTTCTAAATTCAACAATGTTTGATATATGTGATAAGACGGAACCCACCATAGAATTAAATGAAGTGGTTGAAAGTGAAATTGGAAGAAAACCAATAAATGAATTTGAAGATATGATAGAGTTTCACCACTTGTTCTTGGAAGACACTATTGATGGGATGTGTAAAATTAACGATCAAGAAATTCTTCACCCTCCAAATTATGATAAAATCGAATCATGGGTTACTAATTTGGACGATGATAGCCTTACAAATTTGAATTCAAGAAATGACCCACTTTTGGAAATAATTGAACCATCTAAGGAAGGTGAAGATGAATTTGATGAGAAACACATTGATGAATTGGAAGATGTTGAAGAAGTAGTTGAACGTCACCACTTGATTTTGAAAGATGATTATTATGATGCTTGGAAGAAGTGGGAGGACTACACTCAATCCAAAACTACTAATGAAACTTGGGTGCCAATTGATATACAGGACAACATAATCGCCTACTCAAAGGAAGACTTTACAACTCCTGTACAATTTGAGGATGTTTTGGAAGAGGGTTTCAAATCTCATCAAATTTTGGAAGATTATAATGATCCTATTGCCAAGGACAAAGAAGAAAAAGAATTTATGAATGAATCAAAAGATCATGTCACAAACATCATGGAATTTCATTCCATGGATTTGGATGATGATTTTTACAATGGTTGGGGGAGATATGATAATGCATTCTTTTCTCACATCCCTATAGATGAAACTCATATTTCACTTGATATGCGGGATGTTGAACTTTCTACATCATACGAAGATCTCACATTCACAAGATTTGAAAAGGGGACAAAATTTGATCATGTTGAATATAAATTCATTGAAGGTGCGGATACAAGTTTGCATGATGATTTTGAGGATTCACATGAAGAGATACCATGGATAGTGAACAAAGAATTAGAACCAAATGACAAAGAGATGGATCAATTGGAAGCAACTCAAATAAGTGATCATCAAAACAGATTACTTGACATACACTTTGACCAAAAACATTTGAAGGTTGAAAAGGATGGCCATGTTTTCAATTGGGTGCCTAATTTTGGTATGTTTAATGAGCAAGTAATCAATGAAGAATATGAAGACCATGAGGTAAAAGAAGAAATTATGATTTCTCACCAATTTTTGGTAAATAAAAATGTTCAAAAGGTAGAGTCTAACCTTTTGTGTTCAAACATCCAAGATTTAGGTGAGAATTTGTATGACCATGTTTTGAATTTGATTGATGTTTATGATGAAATGTCGTTAAAGGTGAATGAAAAACAGGGTATGATTTCTAATCACACCTTTGATAACATTGTTTTAATGAATGAAAAAGAAGTTGATGCACTTGAATTGTTAAATCAAATTCATCAACAACTACTAATTGAATCTAGGATAAAAACTTTTAATGATCCTAATTTAGTAAATATCCTAGATGCTTGTAAATTGTTGCACAAATTTGATTGGCCTACAAATTTGGAAAATGATGTGGCTTTGAAATTTGTAGAAATAGGCTCCTACTTACAAAATTGCATATTTGAAAAAGATAGCCTAATTCTAAATCAAGGAGGGAATTATGAAATTTACATTTTAAAGAATAGACATGATAAAATTGAAAATCAATCATTGTCTAATCAATTTGAAAATTTGAATCTCACCTATGAGAATACTAATGGAACTAAATTTAATTGGTGGGGTGAGAGAGGAAAGTTGAAGTGGGTTGCATTGTTTGGTCTAGTCTTGTTTTTGTTGGATTCCCACAACATTTGGCATGCATATCATGTTATATTTTTGTTGAAATGTTCTAACCATGTTTGGGATCCAGGAAAGTGATAATCCAAGCTTTGCATCATCTTGTATTATATTGTACATTTGTATATAGATTTTGGTTTTTGGTTTTGGTTTGTGTTTTCAAGTTTCATTTTGGGATTGCTATTTGGATTAGGATTTAAGTTGTGTGTTTGATTTCATTTGACATGTTTGGTTTGTTTATATATAATAAAAAAAAAGAAAAAGAAAAAAAGAAAAATTTGAGATGTCAACTTATGCCTAAGATCAGGAGAATATGAAACATTGGAATTGTGTTGTAGAAGCTCCACAAGTAACACAAACATTTTAAGTAATATCGTTTGAATCTTGTGATGCATGAAGTTGTCAGTTTTACACATTATGGTGAAATAGATGATATATTCCAAAAGAAGCAGTACATTCATATCTCATTGCATATACATGTCATCTTAGTTACATTTTCATTTCATGTGCAATCATTGAGAAGGTGTCGAATCCTCTTAGGGTTATTACATAACATATAATAAAAAAATCCTAAGGTTGGGAACTGATGTCCGAACTATCTTGAACCAAGCACATTCTATACACATTAAAAGGAATCTTGAGCAAAATGATCAAGACCATGCTTGGAAGAAAAGGTGGGGTGAAAAGAATATTTCATGTCTGTCCTATTATGCAACATAATCCTTAAAACAGTGGTTTTTACCACTTCCATCAAGCTTAAAGTCTAAAACCAGAGTAGTAAGGATAGGATTAAATCCTCATCTCACTTAGGTTGAGGATCCAATTCCCCAAAGCTCTGATTTGACCTACATGGAGTAGTAAGGATAGGGCATAATTCTCATCTCGCTTAGGTTGAGAATCCGATTCCCCAAAGCTTCCATTTTTTCCCATTTCATCATAAAGCTTGGATTGGAAGGATCGTACTACATGTCCTCTACAAAGGATGGGTAGTCATCCCAAAGGTCCAAGCAATAAAAGTAAAACTAATTTTTCCCATTTCATCTCATCTTGGATTGGAAGGATCGTACTACATGTCCTCTGCAAAGGATGGGTAGTCATCCCCAAGGTCCAAGAGATAAAAGATAATATTTTCCATTTCATCTTAATATTGGATTGGAGGGATCGTACTACATGTCCCTGGCAAGGATGGGTAGTCATCCCAAAGGTCCAAGAAATAAAAAAAATAAAAGAAAAAGAATGAATAAAGCCAAACCATGGATTATGGGGTTAAGTATGCTCATGCGTGGCAACATGTCTTGTCTAAAAGCAAGACCACTGATTGCTCATATGGATAGACTAGCCTGACCATTTCATCCATAACAAGTTAAATTATTTTGTTCAAGATGAGGTAATGAACTCCAAATCAGAATAGTAAGGATAGGGTTAAATTCCCATCTCGCTTAGGTTGGGAATCCTATTCCCCAAAGTTTGATTTCACTTACACTTGCACATGGGTTCAAGATGGTAGTGACACATAACCAACTTTGGGATCTAGTAAATTAATTCAGTATACATATTTTTGGTCCTAAGAGGGTTTGACATTTTTAATATGTTTGTCCATGATATTAGAAGGTTTGAGCCTTTATAAAGCAGGTTGTTACATCTCTAGCATCTTCATCATGCATCAAATCCTGCACAAATCATTCATAGCCTTGCATACAAATCATAAGTGAAACTGACAATGGAATGTTGATCAAGTTCAAATGATAGGGAATGAAAACACATTGCACACACCGAGCTGATACTTAATGATTCTGATGTTTCATGTATTTCTGATCTATCGGTATTTGTTTATCCTTTATGTGCTTGACGCCCGTATCTAAGCTTGTATATTTCAAGTTGGGTTCTCACCAAAATGCTCAGGAGCATTTGACAGATAGAGTCGCCATTTGTTGTGGCTGATCCACAACACACCCCAAAATTGGGGACCCACATTTTTTGCATGCTTTCCAAGAAAACTACAGTGGCCCAGATGCTCAAAATCAAAGAAAAACAACAAAAAAATGAAAAGTGTCACGATATCGCGACATGTTGCTCCATCGCGACAGAAAATGAAAAAGTGTCGCGATATCGCGACATGTTGCTCCATCGCGCAGAAAAGGAAAAGATGTCACGATATCGCGACATGTCGCTCCATCGCGGATCAAAAATGAAAGTTGTCATGATTTCACGACATGTTGCGCTATCCCCAGAAATGAAAGTTGTCGCAATTTCACGACGTGTTGCGCTATCGCTGCCAAGAAATGAAAGTTGTCATGATATCATGACATGTCCGCTCCATCGCTGCCAAAAATGAAAGTTGTCACGATTTCGCGACGTGTTGCACTGTCGCTGCCCAAAAATGAAAGTTGTCGCGATATCGCGACATGTTGCTCCGTCGCGACCAAAAATGAAAAGTTGTCGCGATATCACGACATGTTGCTCCGTCGTGGCCAAAAATGAAAAGTTGTCATGATATCACGACATGTTGCTCCGTCGTGGCTGAAAATGAAAAGTTGTCACGATTTCGCGACATGTGGCTCCATCGCAGCTAGAAATGAAAAGTTGTCACGATTTCGCGACATGTTGCTCTGTCACGGCTAGAAATGGAAAGTTGTCACGATTTCATGACATGTCACGTTTTCATGGCTAGAAGCAGTAGAATGCATCACGAAGATGAAAATTTGATTTCACAACAAAAATCACGTTTCATACAACAAAGACAAAATGAAAAATGTCACATTTCAACACAATGATACAAAATGAAAACATCACAACAACACAATATAAATAAATTCACATTTCACATAGAAAAATACAAATGAAAAGCGTCACGATTTCACGATAGAAAGCAACCAAGGGTACAAAGAAAACCATTTCCAAAATCAATGAAAGGCATCAGATTTCATGAAAACTGCCAAAGTGAAAGGAATGAAAAGCGTCGTGATTTCGTGATAGAAAGCCAAAGTGAATAGAAGAAAAAGTGTCACGATTTTGCAACATTTCGTGTTTTCGTGACCAGTAAAGCAAAACACAGCGAAAGAGAAAAACGTCATGATTTCATGACAGGTTGCATCTGCACAGACCAAAAGAGAAAAGCGTCATGATTTCACGACAGAAAGCAGCAAGATGGTACAGAATGAAAAAGTGTCACGATTTCGTGACATGTCGCATTTTCGCGGTTGAGTGCAACAAAACACAGTGAAGGAGAAAAACGTCGTGATTTCGTGACAAGTTGCATCCATGCGGTCCGAAGCAGAAAAATGTCGCGATATCGCGACATGTATCATTTTCGCGATGCATGATGACAAACAAGGCTGCTGACAGAAAAATGTCGCGATATCGCGACATGTCTCATTTTCGCGATACAGGTAGAGGGGCAAAGCTGCATACATAAAAACGTCGCGATATCGCGACATGCTATTTTTGGTCACGATTTACAGGGGGCCGTTACGAAACATGCAGAAAAGCATGGAACACGTGGCATAAAGGTGTAAGGGCTACAGAAGCGTTACAGGTCACAGAGAAGATCAAGCGTCTCGATGTCGAACATAAAGTCAAAAACAACGAAAAGGCGGGGAAGGTGAAACGATGCAATCTGGGAAATGAAACGAAGCGTCGTAGAGCGAAACAGAGAACCGCACTAGAAAGTATAAAAGCAGAAGCACAGATTGGTACAGAGGTCAAAAAACCACTACGGGAAGAGTTGCAGAGCCAAGGGCAATAAGCCATTCTGGGCCTGCTTTTGTGGTGTTTTTCTTCCACTTTGTCTGGATATTTCCTTTACATTGGACTAGGTAGGAAATTGTTGTAAGCAGAGTTGCGGTGCTGAAGGCCAGAGGGCCATTCTGGGCCTCGCTTTGGAGTCTATTTTCTTCCATAGACTGGGTTTGGGAAACCAGAGATTCTGTTGTTGTATAATGACCAATTTTTAATACAAAAAATTCAGAGAGTTGCACCTCATTGGCAAGAAAGAAGGAGTTATTTTCTGCATGCAGGATTGAATGTTTATCTTTCCCCTTTTCAGATTTCTAGGCTTATAGGTGAAGTTTAATGCAAGTTCTCTTGGTTGCTTCATGCGAATGTCTAAATCTGAAAAATCACGATTAAAACCCCTAGAGACCAGCACTTAACTTATCTGGATTGTGCGTGTTTTGCAGGTTCAATAGGTTAGGTTGCATGCATGAAAACCTCATTAGCTTCGGTTTTGTCAGAATAGGATTGCATCACTCTGAATGCATTTCATTTTTCTTTTTGCATTTTGTTTTTATTTTTTTCTGCACTTTATTTTCATTTACAGGCATTAAAATAAAAAAAATAAAAAAAAAAAATTCCAAAGTCTGAAAATAGAAAATTTCCATTTCAAGGCCAGAATTTCATTTTTCAGTTTTGTTTTTCATTCATGAGCTGAGGGTGACATTCCCTTCATGAAAATTCCATTTTCATTGAAGGATTTATATTTTATGACATTTCATCAATTTCCATTTTGAAGTTACAGCGTGGTCATTTAAGGATCAAATCACATTTGCTTTATTCGGGTTCAATGAACAATCATTAAAGTTTCACAGTAAAATAAACCAACATTGCCCCTTGTTAACAGTTACTTGCAACCACTGAGGTGTTCCAAGCATTTTTATTGAATATCTTTATTTGAGATTATTGATACACATATACCAAATGCTAACATAGCGGAACCTTGGAGAAATTGTTTGTTAAATTTCTTTGCAAGAGAGGATTTAGAACCCAAATCCTATCGGAGAGTGTGTTTTCACAATCGGGTGAAAATACCACTCAACAGGCTGATTGGAAATGGTTGAAGGTAATTGGTCTTAAGTAGTTAACAAGGGTAGAGGTAGTGATGGAAGACCATGTCTATCTAAATGCCTTGGTTGACCATTGGGATAGTCATACCAACACCTTTCATCTTTCTACTAGCAATATGACGATCATGTTGGAGGATGTCTACTGGATTCTCTATGTTCCTATTGAAGGATGCACTATTATCTCCACTCCTCTTATTTAATAGAGTGGATTGCTTCAGAGGGTATTAAGTGGTGAGTGGGATGTTTTGAGGTAGTGTATGGGCAATGGTGGGATCCTCATTGAGGCATGAAACACCACACAAGTCCTCACCAATAGACATATAGTGCTTATATTTCTTATGTTTAACATATTTCTACCTGATTCTTCATGTGTGAGGTTCCTGTGGAACCTCCTTGAGGTAGTATAGGATTTAGGGTTTAGTGGTTATCTTATCTTTTTTAGGGCCTCATACTATGGATCCCTCATAGGTATTACTAGTCTCTTGTTTTTTTTCTGACTGCAGGTACATAAATCATACATATGGCAATTGTTGAAGCTAGGGTGGCCCTCTTAAGATACATAAGCCCACCCGCAACATCATTGGGATCAAAGACAATCATGAAGATTCCATCCATTATTTTCAACTAGGGTTTCATAGAACCCTAGTATCTATAATTTTATATCAACATAAGCATTGTAAAACCCCACGTTAGGGCATATTGATTGTATTATTTGAGATCTTCTCGTAATTATTAAATTTTTGCAATATTTGTGTTACTGTGCTTAATGTTATTTTATACTTTATATTGGTGTTGCTTGATTTATGATTTACATTAAAAAATCATCATGGAGACAGAACCTTACTAGGTTGATTGGTTTCAATTGCAATAATTTTCCTCCAGTCACTAGTCGATCCTCCAAGGTTGACTCTTTGTCTTTTGTTGCATTTTCAAAACTTTTCATTTCAATGATGCCAAAAGGCATTTTCTTCAATAGAATGGAATCACCCCAAGCTTGGGATGACCATATTTAATTTTAATTTCCTACAATGGAATACATCTTACATGATCATGGCATTTACACTTGGCAAAAACTCTTTCTCTATTGGGAAAAAATAGAATCAATCACTTTCATTTCATAACAAACCCTTTCCTCTGTTGGGAAAAAAACATAATTATTTTACATCATTCATATCATCTGCACTTACATCATACACTTACACTTACACCATACATTTACACTTACACCATTCACTTGCATTTTCACCACACAATTATATCAATTGGCTTGTGAGATTTATTCTTCACTCATTTTCCAATTGAGGGGGTAAGCTACACAATCAAATTATTTTATCTTCAAGATCATATTTGCATTCCAAGGAAAGAAATATACATATGCATCAGGCCAGACCAAGTATCTCATATTTTTGCATCGCATTGTGTTTCATGCAACATGATACAAAAAGGGGTATCTATAGACACCAAAATCTAGCCATTTGTCATCCATTTGTGCCCTTCAATCACAACCATCCATTATATATATATATATATATATATATATATATATTTGTTTAATACATATTTAAATATTATATTTATATATTTATATATATTTAATATATATATATATATTTATATGAATTAATCCTAGCCCTCCACCATGTTTTAATCTCAACCATCCATCCACCTCAATCCATGCCACTTACCTAGATTTAATCTCCACCCTTATTCATGTTTTAATCTTGGCCACATATTTTGTGTTATCAAAACCCTAACATGTCTAAGGGAATATTATAAAAGAGGAGTCATTTTGATGACTCAGACCCCTTGAATCCTTAAGCCCTAACAATCCCTAAGATTCTTGAAGCTGAATCCTAAGACCCTGATATTCTGAGGTTGAATTCTATTGATGAATATTCATAAATAATTCTTAGAGATCATCAAGCCCTTATACCCTAACCATCATGCCATTATACCTACCCTCCATCATCTTCCTTGCATCATACGCATCCACCATCACATAACCCATGCAAAACTAGACCTGGTTCTACAACATCTTCCTCAGACCCTAAATGCCTTGGTGCATCCATCGTTGTTGTAGAATGCCCTGGTGCATCTATCGTAATTACAAAATACCTTGGTGAATCTACTACAGTCACAGAATACCACGATGCATCCACTGCCATCACAGGATACCTATGGATGTTTCCTATAATAGATCCATAGTTCCACAACCCTTAGGTGCTATTTGGACATCCTTGCAACCCTCATCTACAAAAAAAGCAAAAGTTTCTATGACAAGGTAAGAAAGTTATTTGTATTCATTTTCATATTCTTGCACTTTATTTTTAGTTTTATATTACAATATTTAGGGTTTAGTGGTTATCTTATATTTTTGAGGGCCTCACACTATGGAGGCCTCACAAGTATTACTAATTTTTTTTTTTGATTGTAGGTACATGAATCATACATATAGCAATTTTTGAAGCTAGGGTGTCCTTCTCAGGATACACAAGACCACCTACAATATTGTCGGGATCTAAGACAAGTGTGAAGATACCATCCATTATTTTCAACTAGGGTTTTGAAGAACCCTAGTATCTATAATTTTGTATCAACATTAGCATTTTAAAACCCCACATTGGGGTATACTAATTGTATTATTTGAGATTCACCCACAATAATAAAAAGTATATCTTGTGTAATATTTGTGTTACTGTGCTTAATGTTATTTTATACTTTATATTTGTGTTTCTTGATTTTTTATTCACACACATAAATATCAATCATATATTAAATGAACATCAATATCACATAAAATCACACTAAAATATTTTTTGATAAAAATAAAACAATGCATAAAACAAAGCTTATTCGAGTTACACTTTATGCGGATTTGTATTCAATATAAAGATACATGAGACTCTTCACATTACATGAATATTGGATTTTACTCTCCTCAGACTCATGGGAGAACTTGACTTTTCATATTCCTTTCTTACATAATGTCCAATATATTATATTTAATTCCATTATAACTCCTTACTTCAAGGATGCAGATAGGAGAGATTCTTTAGATATTAGGAAAGTAGGAAATTGTGCAATACGAAGGATTTTTTATAGTAGAGACTGGAGTAGGAAAGGTGATAGGTAAGGGTTTTATTGAAGTAAAATCCCCTAAGGATATGAATAGGAGAGATTCTAACCCTTTGGATCCAAGAGCAGTAGATCCAAATTTTGCAGCAACAAAAAGGTCAAAGGGAGGTGCTTCTTGGGTGCAAGTTTTGAAGAGAGGTCAAAATTCATAAGAAGAAGGATATATTTTGTCTTTGGATTGGGATGAAAAGGGTTTTGCTCTTAAGGTACCAAAAATTTTAGCTGACAAAGTGATAAAAAAAAAATATTTTGTCTAATGTTTATGCTTTAAACTAGTTAGTGGGTAGAATAAGGGTTTGGGATATTTTGAGGTAGTCTCATAGGGTTTTGAATTGGCCTTGGGTGGTTTGTGGTGATTTTAATTTAGCTCTTTATCCTAGTGATAAGAAAGGGGGTGTTCAATATTTTTCTAAAAGTATGGCTGAATTTAATGAGTTTATTTTGAATTGCTAATTGTTGGATGTTTATTTGAAAGGATTTAAATATACTTGGTCGAATAGAATATTGGGCTCAAACCTTATTCAATGTCGATTGGATAGGTTTTTGGTATCCCAAACTTGGATGGATTTCTTTAATAATTTTTCTCTTAGGGCTCTTCCTAGGGTGGATTCTAACCATTCTTCACTACTGTTGAAAATTTTAATGGGATATTGGCCTAAGAATAATCCATTTTGTTTTGAGTTGATTGTGTGTACTCATGACACCCTCTATGATATGATTGAAAAAAGGTGGAATATAGACGTTTACGTTTCCAAGATGTATAAAATATTGTAAAAGCTTGAAAATATTTAAAAAAATGTTAAGATTTGGAACAAAGAAGTTTTTTGTAATATAAGGGTTAAGAAATAGGAGCTACAACAAATTTTACAACTTATTGAGCAATAAATTTAGAATTATGGCCATTCTCATTTTTTGGATAGGGAAGAAAAAAAGTTGTCTAGTAATTTTCACAATATTTTAGTGTAGGAAGAGATCCACTGGAAGAAAAAATAAAGGGTTCAATGGCTTAAGGAAGGAGTTAATAATACTAAGTTATTTAATTTGACTACTGAAAACGCTAAAAATATTGTACATCTATGCAATGAAATAAAGAAAAAACTAGATAGAAAACTATGTAACCATAATAACAAAACAATATATGAAATAATGGTGCCCTTTTTATTAATATCAATTTTATTTTTCAAAAGAGGTTAAAATGAAATACCATGGAGGGATTTGCTACCAATTTGATACAAAAATTTACAATAATAAGAGTAATCCAAGGGGTATCTCATAGGATCTTTCTTGCATATCACAAACTGATTTAGGGAGGGTTTCTTGTGACCTCCGCAATGTAGGATGGTGATGGATGAATATTTATGCCATTTGCTCCATTGTAACGACATTTAATCTACACACAAGAAGATCTAAAGAACATCAAAATCATATGAAGAGCCTTTCAAGATAAGGACAATAATGACTGATAAAGAAAGCAACGAAGAAGCTGAAATATAACAAATAAATGCATGGAATTGAAATCTAACTATGCTATACGGTCATTTGAAATACTTCTAAATATAATAAAAGCAAGAAAATAAGGAAAATATATCTCTACTGGGAGGTCATATCTATGTAGGATGGTCTTGCATGCTGGTCATCTCAGGGTGAGATGACTATTAAATTATGAGTGAATTCCTTGTGGTTGATGTGAGGTGATACTGGGTTTGACCCATGGATGGGTTGATGTTCTTGGTGCACTCATGAGAAATGACTTAGGGGGTAGAATCTGATACTAAAGCAAGGGTTTTGAATGGTGCAAGAAGTATGAATTTGATATTCAACCTTTGAGATGATCCATTGGCATGCTTGGAAACTTCATGGTTGAATTTCAACAATACTTCATTGCTTTGAGAAATGAGAGCTCTTTGGTTCTTATGTTTGACAAAACTTCAATGCATAGAAACATGGATATTTTTAATGAAATCCAGGTGCTTATAAATAGAATTCCAAATGGGAGTCCAAATATTTTAATAGAAGCCAAGAAGTGGTTGGGATCAAAACATATAACTGCTTCTTCATAAGCATCGCACAACTTGACTCCATTATATTGTTGCTCTTAGCTAGCATGCATAACTATTTGAATCATAGTGAGAAAACTTGCTTCTAGTGTGATCCTATTAGGGTGGGAGGGTCATGATTACAAGCTGTGTTAGGGTGATATAGTCATGATTTGGGGCTATCTTAGGATAATATGGTCATCAAGGAGGTCATATTTTGGTGAGATGGTCTTGGTTGTAAAGGGGAATTCTTCCCCGTTTGAGTGGTAAAAACCACTACTAAGGCCTGAGGCTGCCCAAGGTTGGTCATATGGCCTGAAAAGGTGTCCCTATAGGTAGTATTCTCAACATGACATATTTTAGGTGTCTATAGATACCACTTTTTGGGATGCACTGTGTGAAAGCATAGCATAGAGCAAAAATAGATAACATGTTAATCAAATTAAGGGTTAATGGTGTTCATTGATATAATCAATGTTAGATGTCCCAATTATAGAAATAACATTATTTTTGAATCATTGCTTCCAACATGTTGGTGGAATTGATTTTAGGTAATATTTTCAGATGTGGGTAGATTTTCTACAAGCGATGACTTCTTGTCAACCATGGGTAGATTATCTACAAGTGACATCTTTGGGCATACTTAGTCTTGGCACTCTTTCCTTTCGGGTAGATACTTTCTCCTGGATTTAGATTTACCAATCCTTTGATGATATTTTTGCTTTTACCCCAACAAATGGGTAAGTGTATGGTAGTTGTTGACAGTGATTTTTGAATGAATGTGATTTGTATTGATTAAGTGTTTGATTATTGATTTGATTATGAATGTTGTGATTATATGACTACCTACTCAAGTGATGATTCAATGAGAAGATGGAAAGTGATGAAAGTGACGAGTCGCTTGACCAAGATGACTTATTTTTGGCTTTGTAGGACTTTTACAAATGTGGAAGGGGGGATATCCTATTACAACTATGATTTCAACCATTATTGGTAATTGTACATCTATATACCTTGGAGAAATCCAACGGCATGGTTTTCTTAGGGAATTGACATTATAACAATTTGACTCTTTCATGGGATTGTGAAATGTATTTGACCAAAGGAATTGGGGTACCTTTAGAGCCTTTTGAATTTTATTTGACCAAAGAAATTAGGGTATCTTTGGATCTTTTTTGACATTGACCAAAGGTATTAGGTGTATTTGGAGCCTTTTAAAATTGACCAAAGGGATTAGAAATATTTGGAGCCTTTTGAAGTGAATTGACCAAAGGTATTAAGCATCTTCAGAGATTTTTGTATTGATTTGGAGATAGCAATGCAAAGGGTGCAACCTTTTAAAATTGGAAATGGATTTTTTGATTGATTTAATATAAGGTAAAGAGTGCAACTTTTGAACTTGGTGGTTGATGTGTTGATTGATGATTGAATTGAATTAGATTTTTGATTGGGTAGGTGCTCTACCTTGATTGTCCCATGTTGTTTGATTGTTTGATTGATCATTGGAGAAGGTGTGATACCTTGAGTTCCCAATTTGGTGTTGAATATTTTTATGTGATGTTTATAATTTTATGTGATTGTATTTTGTAAAATTTGGGGCCATCCCGAGGTTGGACGGTCGCACTAAATGAGATTGTATTCCATAGAGACAATCATGGAATTTGGAAAATATAAAAGAAAATTTTCCAAATTTGTGATACCATTTTTACTACTAATAGTTGGAGAAAAGGAGAGGTAAGGAGGAGGAGAGAAATTTGTGAAGCGAAGCACTGCTAAAATTCTACCTGTTGTGAGCATGGAGCAACGTGGGACCTGGATGAGTGGAGGAATCAGGGTGACGAAGGTAGCTACTTTGTTCTCTACTTCTTTATTTGGAAAAATAAAATGAACCTCACTAATTAATGTGGGAAAATGAACTTCACCTTAAATTGAAGGTAAAGAACACACCCTAGATTAGGATGTAGTGTAGGTTGTTAGATTGCTTTGTTTGTTTTTTTTGGCATGTTCATACCATAAATTTTGGGGCCATCTCATAGAGGGGTAATCCCTCTTATGGGCTTTAGGGGCTATCTAAGGGTAGGATGATGACATTTGAATAGGTTTTGACCATTGTAGTGATTGTCTCACCCAATATGACCATGAGGAGACACTGTCTCAAATCGAAACGACCATAAAAGAGATAGTCTTGAATTGAGATGGCCTCGAGGAAGATGCATTATGCCTTGTTTTATTTTTTAGTTTTTTTAATTTTTTTTTGTCTTGAGACCTAATTGTCTGATTTGATTACTTGTGTATTCAGATTTTGAGGGCTCATAATAGAGTTTCAATAGTATTTGAGGTGATGCAAGGATACCTCTTAAGGATTTATTAGAAATAGTTGAAGGTGATTGGTCTTAAGTAGTTGACGAGGCTAGAGGCGGTGATGGTAGACCAGGCCTATCTAAATGCCTTGGTTGACCATTGGGATAGTCATACCAAAACCTTTCATCTTCCTAATAGTGAGATGATGATCACATTAGATGATGTCTACTATATTCTCTATGTTCCTATTAAGGGATGCACTATTATCTCCACTCCCATTATTTAGTAGAGTGGAGTGCTTCAAAAGATATTTAGCGGTGAGTGGCAGGTTGTGAGGTAGTTCATGGCTAGTGGTGATATCCTTGTCGAGGCATGTAATACGATACAAGTCCTCATCAATAGGCATATAGTGCTTATATTTCTCATATCTAACATCTTGCTACCTGATTCTTTATGCGTGAAGTTCCCATAGAACCTCCTTGAGATAGTATAGGATTTTATAAAGTGCAGTACTACAAATCTAGTGATCATGGCATGCGGAGAACTCTTCTCACACATCTATATGATGAGCTATATGAGATTCAACATCGAGGTAGGTATGGATTGGGTTGTATCTTCCTAATCTAGATCTAGGATTGGGAGCATATCAGAGTGGATAGACTAGAGGGGATTCCTTGATAAAGGTGATGTTAGATGGAGGATAAAAATATAGGATATGTGGCTTTATGGAGGTAAGATTAGTAGGTGGATCAAAGTCAACTATATATAGGCCAATTGATTCATTATACAAAGTCCTTTGAGGGACTAAGATTAGGGTATATTATATGGAGACCCTATATGGATTACCCAAATTAGATAGAGGTAGCAGAGTAGCTAAGTTGTGTGAGGTATGGTTGATTGAATGGAATGGCATAGAGCAGGAGTACTTCTAGTACTCTCATGTTACTTGAAATTTTAGGGTTCACCAAGGCATACCTAAGGAGCCTATAGTTTACTAACACTGAGGGATATAGACTCAAATTGAGTGGCCTCGAGTAGATCCACTGGAGGATAAGGTGGATCAACCTCTAGCTGATATAAATGTGGAGTATGCAAGCATGATAGTAGAGTATGATGTATGGTGGGTGACTCAATTATGGTAGGGAGGTGGTCCTATGGGTGGGCTAGTTAGAGTGGCGATAAAGTAGTGCTCAAGAGATGAGGTCAATGAGGGAGGATGATGAGTGCATCATTGAATGGAGGAGGAGTGGTACCAAGCCATTGATGGAGTGGAGGAGCCAGAGGATGAGGGTGAGGATGA
Source organism: Wollemia nobilis (assembly GCA_028583015.1). Classification (NCBI taxonomy): domain Eukaryota; kingdom Viridiplantae; phylum Streptophyta; class Pinopsida; order Araucariales; family Araucariaceae; genus Wollemia; species Wollemia nobilis. The sequence continues at coordinate 12,966,034 of JAQPPZ010017052.1, forward strand.
TGAGGACCTGTAGGATGGGGATGTTTAGCTTAGAGCATAGGTTTAGTCTCTATAAGCATAGTTATATGATAGGGATACTACTATTGCCATACTATAGAGCCAATTATCCAAGGAGCAATAGAGGGGTAGGGGTTTCTCTGAGGAGAAATCCATTTTATAGCTTAGCTATAGAGTTCCTAGGAGGAGGTGGGAAAGCTTTAGGTATAGTTTATGACTATGACTATAGCTTAGGAGTAGGTAAGGTTAGGTGGATAGGATGCAAGGGATGTTGCAAGGTTATAGGATAAGGTGGGTAGGCTATAGGTAATTTTGGGTGATTATTAGGCATGACATTGATATGACGTGGATTATATCCTACATTTAGAGAATCAGGTAGAGCTACTTGGTAGTCATATGCCTGAGTGGTCTTCAGTAGGATTATTCTAGCTGGGCTAGTGCAGTAAGTTAGGATAGCCATTAGTGAGGTGGAGTCACAGGTTGTCAGCTAGGCTATAGAGGTTAGTTACTAGTGGATTAGGGTAGCCTTGTAGATATAAGGTAGAGGATGAAGGTGACTTTGGGGGTGTAGGCCCTGCATGACTTATGCCTATGTATTGGTTTATTTTTGGGCGTAAGGTATGATGACCTACATTATTGTAGCCTATAGGTAATTTTTTACCATGATGTATCATATATTATTTATGATATATATGATATCATGTTTTTAATATGATTTATCATGTGTCTGTGTTATGATTTATTTTATGTATGAAGGCAATGATGAACACAATTATGGATGATGGATGTGTACTTAGACATTGTAGTATACATGCATAGATGTATGTCTAGATATGTGTATGTGTGAATGCAACATATAATGTTAGATGTATGATTTAGATTTATTTATTTTGTTATGCATGTTAATTTATGTTATTGATATAACAAATCTAGTGTGTGTGAGATGCATTAATTTTTATATGGATGTTCTAATGTATATTATGGATGTATGTTTTAATTACTTAAAAAATAATAAATGAATCTAAATGAATTTAACAAACTAATGCTAGACACCATAGAATGTATTAAAATCATAAAGCAAAATTTTAACCTTATCACAAAAGTTATATATTTGGATGTGAATGTGTGAGATGAGATATGTGTAGGACGTGGGGCTTTTCCCTATGATATTTTTCAAAATAAAAGGTGTGCATAAAATAGTCAATGGCCATCTAAATATCATTTTTTATATTCATCCAATATCTATCCTATCTTACGATGACTCCTTAATAAGCAAAAATTTAGAAGGACAACTATAAATGATGATGAGATAGTTAAGTGCTATGAGGGAGTTTTAAGCTTTTCCACGAGATCCAAACGCCCTAATTGACTAGTCAAATATTTGTTTACTGACTGCACAATACTTTAAAAACCATAAGTCAGTTAAGAAGACCCATATATTCAATATCTATGTGTGTGCAAAGTGAATGTATTAGATGATGCATAAGACTACCTCATTACGAAGCAAGTTTCATGCAACCCATTGCTGTAATGAGGATCACTCTATTGTTATATTATCCTGAGTTTATATGTAGTTGGACTAGACGACTAGGCAATACAAGCCACCAAAAGCTAGCTCAACTATAAGCAATAATTGGTATGTATAAAATAAGGTCACTAATGTGATAGACATATCACCCCGCATAAGGCTACTCCATTTCCAAGAAGGTTTCATTCAACCCATTGATGTAATGGAGATCACCCCATGGATTTTGAATTATTAAGGATTCCAAGGATTCAATCTCATGATTCTCTTTTTTTTTATTGAATGGAATACTTTATCATTTGTTATTTTTACTAGTGTTGAAAACAACTCTTGTTAGGAGCAAGGGATTTTATTAGTGGTGAAAACCACCATTTCATTTTTTTTGTGGAGCTTGCTTGTTATGTGGGAGAGCAAGGGGATTTCTTGGGTAGGGAGGAGCTTATAATTTTATCAATTCTTAGCATCCTAAACCATGCACATGATAGGATGAGCAAGTGAAACCTTTCACTCAAGGTGGCAAGGACTACGTTGTAGTGTCATCCTTCCTTGTTCAAACTTGGATTTTAATGTGTGAATATGTTGGGATTTTAACATATGCAAGGTACTATCATTGCAAGACCTTACCTTCTAAAAAGTAAGATAGATTTCTATAAAATATTAAAATAATACTAGGGATGGCTAAATTACCATAAACCCTAATGAACACCCTATAGCAACTTATTGGTTGTGTTGAAAAACATAGTTAATCACAAAGGGTAATTTGGATGATAGTGTTATGTTATGTAAGTATTTTCCCTATGATCATTTGAAAACTAAAAGGTGTGCCTAAAATAGTCAGTGGCCATATAAATATCATTTCTAATATTCATCCAATATCTACCCTATCTTACGAGGACCTCTTAATAAAAAAAACTCATAAGGAAAACTACAAATGATGATGATGGATAAAGTTGATTCAAGAATCATTAATTGCATATAGACATGGTGTTATTTGTAAGAATACAAACACAACTTGTCCCAGTGCAAGTACAATGGATGAATATGCCTAATGTAACTAATAAATGAATGCAATGAAATGCATGTTGATGTAATGTAAATGCTTTTGTATTTTTGATGTTTTGTATTATTTTTGTGATTTTGTTTTTATTTTTATTTTTAGGGAGGGAAGGTATGATACCTTAAGCACCCCCAATGTGTATGATTATTGGTGAGTGTGGGGGAGGTGTGATACCTTCATAATACCCAACTTGCTTCATTGGTTGTGATGTGGATGATGGGAAAGGTGGGCAACCCTGAGCACCCCTAGTATGCATTGTGTTTAATGCGATATGATTAGATTGGTTGGGAGGAGTTATGAAGATCAACCCCTACTATTATGGCAATGAATTCTATACAATATAAATATTATAATGGGATGAGGTAAGTGAACCATATTTGTGGAGCTCATTTTATTCTATCGTGTCTTGCACAAGATCCTTAAATGGGTAGCAGGTTTGGATATCATGTCCATTATAACAATGATAGGGTAATAGATATTTTCATTGTGAGACCCAAGTTTAGGTCTATTTGGATTTACTTATGGTAATAGGATTCTATGTGTGTCATAAAACCTTTTAAATAGGGCTAAGGAGGGAATTGGAAGTTTTCTGTAATAGTGAGGTAGCTTGTTGTGCTTACCAGGTTGTGGATGATCTTGAGGTTGTAGAGGATGTGGTGTGGTCTAAATTATGGTTGGCTAAGGTGGTATGGATGATCCATCTATGGGAAAGGCTTCCCTATCAATAATATATTGGACTACATTTTTAAATGCAACGTAATCGTTAATTTCATGACCCTTCTATCTATGGTAAAGATAAAAGTGATATTCCTTATAATTCTTAGAATTAGGCTTGTTTGGGTCGAAAGGGTGTATTTTTGGTAAAATAAATGCTTTTACCTCTTACAACTTTTGAAAAATTATTAACATGGGATTGGATAATAGATTCTAGGTACGAGGTTGACATCTCGAATGAGTTGGATGTGGTGGATCAGTTTGATGAGGTGGTAGGATTATGTGTATCTCATTTACCTACCTAGGTTGCTCTACTTGATTTGCAAACATGGGTAATAGATCATTAACTATGACCATTTATTTATTTATTTTTTATTTGTGGAAAAAATCCAAAAAGGGATGCCACTTTCGGGTAAGACCCAAGGAGGAATGGGTATCCATTCCATCAGAAATGCCTAGGAATCAGACTTGGATTACCACCTTTGACATACTCAAGGAGCAAACAAACATACAAAACCGATTTTAAAATAAGTAAATAACAAAAAAAATAATAAAATAAAATAAAAAATATGCTCCTTGAGTGTGTCAAAAACAAAAGCACAACCAAACACGCACAATAAGATAAAAGAAACCACAACACAAACCACATAGAAAAACACAAGAACCACATAACAAAACACAAACAATACAAAAACAATAGAACACTACAAAGACATAACCCAAAAAAAACATAAAAAATAAACACAACCAAAACCTAAATAAATAAATAAAAATAAAAAACAACCTACATCAGAAAATAAACAAAAACAAAAAACATAAAAAACACTCACACATAAAAACATGAATAAACACAAACAAAGAGAAATACAAGAAAAAGAACAAAAAAACACAAGAACAATAACAAAAAAACATTAAAAAAAAACACAAAACAAAAAAAACACAAGAACAATAAAAAACAACACAAAGAACACAAAAAAAAAAACAAAAAAAAACAAAAGAATCCGCCCACCTTAAAAGACTAAAAAAAAAAAAAAAAAAAAAAAAAAAACAAAAAACAAAAAAGAAAATGAACATAACAATGACCTATCTAGACCAGAAGACTATTAAGGCAAGAATCAACAGAGGAAACAAAATAAAGAATAGAATGAGCTAGGGAACTAAAAAAACTAAATGAACCAAAGAGAAGCAAAAAAAAAAAAAACAAGAAGAAACTAGGTACCTTCGAAACTGGAGCCATCCAAAGAAATGATAGAAAGAAGAGCTTCTCTAATTTGAGAAGCCCACCATCTAGGAGGGTGGCCATAATAAGTAAGATCACCTTTGTCCAAAGCCCAATTAGCTAAAGCATCAACACTCTTATTTTTATCTCTGACCACATGATTGTAATCAAATTTCAAAAATCCCATATGGATTAATTAAATCTTCTCAATAATTCTTTTTATTCTCCAATCCACCTTATGATTCTTAGGAGTCTTCAAGAGATTAATCATAAGTTGAGAGTCAGACTCAACTAATGCCTTTTACCATCCAACCTTAGTAGCCTCCTAAAGTCTTATGAGGATACCATACCCATCAACAAGGTTATTGGAAATAATACCCAAATTCTTAGCAAAAGTAAAAACCAGGGAGCCATTTGAAAGTCTACCAATTCCTCCTACACTAGCTTTTCCAAGGTTCCCTCTAGAGGCTCCATCAGTATTGAATTTTCAAAAATACTTAGGAGGAGGTTGCCAATTTTTTGTCCTATCTATATTACTAATACTCACATTCCCTTTAAGTTGGTTGCCCTTAGAAGATTTAATATTCAATCTTTGCATCACTTGATCTCATATTTGATGGGAGTTTTGGGGGTGATTAAGGAGTTGATGGACTGATTCAACTAAGTTGGCTATGGTATTTTGAAAAATATAGTGAATATCCTTCCTATCTTGATTAAAAAATTAGTTTATCCTTTCATTCCAAATATTCCAAAGAAGAATGGTAGAACCCATCCAAACTAACTGCCTAATAAAATGATCAACACTCTTTTGATTAGGCCAATCCCTCCAAAGCTATTCAAAAGTAAAAATATGGACCACTAGAAACCAAGTAAAGTTGCCATTCTCCTCCATAGCTTAGAGGCTAAAGGAAACTCAATAAAAATATGGTTGAGAGTTTCTACATTCTCTTCACATATTTCACATCTAAAAGGGCCATGAAAACCACGCTTCATAAGTTGCTCACCAGTAAGAACCCTACGATGCAATAAAAGCCAATTAAAGAACCTCACCTTAGGCCAGAGATTTTAATCCCATAAAAGATAAAATGTGTCAGAAGAATGGTTGGGATTATTATGGCATAAGGTCAAATAACCTTGAGCAACTGAATACTCACCCTTAGTAGTGTTGTTCCATCCAAAAAAATCATTTTCATGGGACCAAGAGAGGGATCTCATATGAAGGATGCCTTGGATATCTTGTCTTTGCATTTATGGGATTTGAATAGGCTAGTCCTTAATAGGGATCCAATATCTACCAACCTTTGAATTACCAGTATGGTACCGATAGTAATTAGCCACCTTTATCCAATTATCTCGGTGAAGCTCCTCCATCCAAGGCCTCCAATCGGGAAACTGAGTTATCAAAGGCTTGTGACCATCCCAAGAATCTTTCCAAAAGTTTACCTATTGACCATTATGAATAATCCAAAATAATTTTTCATTATAAAATCCTCACCAGTATTAAGAACTTCTAAAATAGGAGAACCTTTGGTAGGAATTTGATAGTGAACAAGGTCTTCAGGACTTTTGTTCTTAGTATATTTAGCACAGAGATTATTGGCCCAAAGAGCATTGGGGTTATGCAACATCCTCCAATATAATTTAGCAGCTAAAGATTTATTGTTATTAATAGAAGATCAGAATCATAATCCCCCTTCACTCTTAGGAAGACATAAAGTATCCCTTTTCACCAAGGCCCATTTTCTTTTCTCCTTAGTACCACTCCAAAGGAAACGATGACTGATTTGATCTAATTATCGAAGAACAACCTTTGGGATTTTCAAAATAGAAGAAACATAAATAAGAATAGCTTGAAGTACTTATTTTACCAAGGTGATTCTACCCCCACAAGAAAGCCACATGTTGGTCCACTTTCCAATTTTCTTCTTGACTTTGTCCAACAACCAATTCCAATATTTATTTTTCTACCTTTGAATATTTATGGGAATACCTAAATAAGTGATTGGAAGGGAGGTCTTCTTATATCTTAATTTATCCAAGACCATGGATTCCTGTCTATCAGATCAGTGAAAGAAAATAACTTTAGATTTGTCTTCATTGATCAACTGCCTAGTAGCCTTAGAAAAATAGCTAATGATTTGCTTAATATTAGAAGCTTCCTTAATTGTAGCTTTACCTAAAAGAGTAGAGTCATCCAAAAATTGAATATGAGAGATAGGTCTAGCTCCATGAGCAATGGTAACTCCCTCAAGGGTTTTTTTCCCTCTTTTTGGTTATAGTCCTACCCAAGCATTTAGCAAGAATGATAAATAAATAAGGGGATAGTGGGTCACCTTGCCTAATACCTCTGGAAGCTTGGAATGACTAAGAAGGCCTACCATTTATAAGAACTAAGTAGGAAATTGAAGAGATACATCCCATAATCCAATCCATAAAATCCTTAGAGAAACCAAATTGCCTCAAAAATTTGAGAAGGAAGTTACAATACACTGTCATAAGCTTTGGATAAGTCTAATCGAATGAACATGGAAGGAGATTTTTGCATATCCATGGAATGGATGGCTTCCTGAGTAAGAAATATCTCATATACTATTTGACGTCCTTCCACATAACCCCCTTGCTCTGGGGAAATAATCTTATGCAAAAGAATCTTTAACCTTTATGCCATGATTTTAGTAATGATTTTGAGAAGAACATTACACAAAGCAATAGCTCTAAAAGCTGAGATATGATCAACCTCTTGAGATTTTGGAACAAGATTAATATAAGTTTTATTGATAACCTTCAAAATTTCTTTGGATTTCCTGGCTTCTTCCACCACCTCTAATAAATCAACATGAAGGATATCCCAGAACTCTTGGTAGAACTCAATGGAAAAACCATCAGGACCTGGGGTTTTCCATTTTTGTATTTTAAAAACTACTTGTTGAAGCTCATTTAAAAACTATTCCCATTTATTAATCATTGGTAGTGAGAGGAATTTTAATCTGAAGTTGATTTCTCTTGAGCATGTCCTATATTATGTTCTTGAAAGTATAACATGCTTAGATATCAGGACCATTTTTTCGATGATATAAACATTACAGATCCTCTTTATAAATCTTAGATTATGGGTGGTTTGGATCTAGGGGGTGTCATTTAGGCAAGGTGATAACCTTTGCCTCACATAGTATGTTAAAGAGTAACATCAAAGATTCAGGCAATGGATATAAGTGCAAGGTGGGTGACATGGTTGAGTATGCAATTGATTCTATTGAGGTTTATTTTGTGGTTGTAGAGGAGGTGATTTGGTCTCAGATAGGATTTTCTACTATAGCTCAATGTTTGTGTGTTGATTCATTATTTGTTGTAAAGCATCATTTTGATGATGCACTTGTATCTTGATTTTGGATCCAATCCAAGATATGTTGTAAAAAAATTAGGGGTGTTTTGTACCTATAGGTAGACGATTGAGAGGGTTGTAATATTAGAGAAAATTTATATGTAAACTTAGAATTATGGTCTTCCATGACCACATTAAACATTCCAATGAACCCTTCATTTGGATGAGAAAGGTATATGAAGAACACAAGCATATTGAGAGTGGGGGTGAACAATATAAGACCATTTTTTACTTTTTCTTCCAATTCAATATTATGTTGTGTAAAGATAGCAGTATCAATAGCAGTAATCAAAGAAATGCACAAAAACCATACACAATAGAGACACCACAATTTACTTGGTTCAACCAATGTAGACTACTTCATAAAGAAAATCTTTTACTAAAACTTTCTCAATCAATATCTTTGGGAATCACTCCTAATTACAATGTTTATGGATATCTGTCCAAAGGAGATGTTGATCCCCTAATCTTAAGTTCATGGATCTCTTCCATAGGAGAACTCTTTCCCCTTTTGCTCTGGCTATATGATATTCTAGAAGACTATCTCTTTGTTGCACTAACTGGTAGACCTCTCTCCACTTGAAGACTCCTCACTTAGATCTATGTTCAATTGCTCTACTGCTGGATCTCTATCCATTGAGACTATCCTTTGTACTCTGTCACCTCCAAAGCTCTGTCAATAGGCTCACTAAGAACCTACTCAATAGGCTCACATAAAAACTTCTTAACAAGCTCACACAGAACTTGTCCAAAACTGAATAACAAGCTCACATAGAACTTGTCCAAATCTTCTCTAGCAAGATCACAAAGAACTTGCCCAAATCTACTCTAGAAATCTCACCAATAACTTACCCAAAACTATCCACAAATATGTTCCAAAACTATCCTCAACTTTGTCCCAAAGGCCTTATCAAAGGCTCAATCAATCATGCACAAAACTTCCACAAATTTGTCCAAAAATCTATCCCAAAAGCCTTCTCAAAGGCTCAACCAATCATGCTCAAGTAGTACTCAAAACTCATCCACAAATCTATCAAGGCAAAGCTCAAAGATGAACTCAACAATGAATGGCAATGTACTCTTCAATGGATGACAACAATGATCCACAATGATCTCAACTCAACTCAACTCATAGAAGCATAAAGAGAATTTTTAGAGACTCAATATGTTCTAATCTCAATCTCAACTCAACTCAACTCAAATCAACTCATAGAAGCATAAAGAGAATTTTTAGAGACTCAATATGTTCTAATATCAATCTCAACTCAAATCAACTCAAATCAATCTCAACTCAACTCAACTCAAATCAATCTCAACTCAACCCAATTCAATATTATAGAAGCATAAAGAGAATTGTTAGAGACTGAATATGTTCTAATCTCACTCTCAACTCAAATCAACCTCAACTCAATTCAAGTCAACCTCAACTCAACTCAAGTCTTAAAGAACCATAAACAGAATTGTTAGAGACTCAATATGTTATAACATTAATCTCAAATCTACATAGAATTATGGAATAGTTTATTTCATAGAACTTGAAAAATCACTTCACACATCACTTGACTAGGCTCAATCAACTCAACTCAACCAATCATCACAAGATACAACTCTTTCTCACACAACCCTAGTCCAAGTATGTATCAACCAACTCAAATGTTTCCAATAATGTTCAACCACAAATATCACATAACAATGATACTCATGTTCTTTTCTAACTCAAGTTATTTCATAACCAATGGGATTCAATAACAATGCTTATAAAACAATGTTTAACCTCAACTCTCAAACTAGAAAACCTTGAAGCATTAAACCAATCACTTTCGAAAAGGAAACCACAATCAATAATTTTCTCTCCAATGATATTTCAGAAATCAACCACCATAAATAGTCAATAGGAGAATGTGCCCATACCTTTTATGAAGATGAAAAAACCTCTTTGTAAATCTTCCATAATCACAAAATTCTTTTGCCAATATTCACAAAGGTTAGTAGATCATAAAATAATCAACATTACTCAAATTTTCAATAATCATCACCAAGGCCTTTAATTGTACAAGTTCCTTATCTCTCCTAAAACCACTTATACCATAAAATAAAATAAATTAAAATATTGCATAAAATTTTCACTCCCAAAACCACTAATACCATAAAATAAAATAAATCACAATATTGCATACCTTGTCACCTCATGAAATAATTAATCCTCTTGAAAAAGAACAAGGTAAACTTCACTTTTGGAACCCCTTTATTAAATAAGAAATATCTCTTTACACACACCTTATTTATCCTACTAAATAAGTTAGTAAAATAGACCTCAAAATAAGCTTTTCAATGATATATATTATACCCCATTTTCGAAATAAATTGAAACCTTTACATATATATATGCCAACCTCCAGTAATTGCACATAGGTCGGCCCTCCATTAATTTAAACTTAAACTTTAAAATTTAATATCTTCATCATCGGAGGACATTTTTCGATGAAACAAAATTCCATTTTGGCTTTTAAGAAAATCCCTTTCCACATAAGCCTACCATGGTTTTAAATAAAACCTTTTATTTTGTCTGCCTTGGTTTTCATAAAAACTCTGTATATAGCCATGCTTTCCAAAATATCATAAATGCTTATTTATGAAATATTTTTGCCACCAAAACCAAATGTGATCCATGTGATATCAATGATCCATGTGACATCAATGACAACACAAAATGCCTCAAATTAACTCAAATTTCCAACAATCTCCCCCTTTGTCATTGATGGCAATACCTCTAATGCAAACACCACAATCACTACAAAAATCGTCTCTGAGAATCAAAGTTGCTCCCCCTGATTCAATACTCTCTATGGAGGTTGATATCCCTAACTCAATAATATCTTTGGAAGCTACTCCCCCTAACTGAATGCTCTCTCCCTTACTCAAATATCTCCCCCTTTAACATCAATGACAAAAGGGACACCTATGGGGCTAAAAAAAATATGACTCTTAAGCATAACCCCATCACCACCTTCTCTCTTGAGGTGATTAATTTTGGTGTGGGAGTATTTTTACTCCAGTTTCACTTTTTTTCTTTCCTTTATCAACTTTCTTCCATGTTTTTTTGATATCCTTCTCTTGATGAATTACTTGATCTTCTTGTCTAGAACCTTTTTGACCTTCTTACCTTTAACCTGTTTGGAATTAATTCCTACACCATCTTGCAATATGACCAAAGTTATTGCAATTAAAACACTTGATATTGTAGCCTTTGGTTGGTGCCCATATCCTAAAATTATTCTTAAAATAATTTCCATATCCATTCCTTTCCTGAACCCTGTATTGTGGAGCTTTGTTTTCATGACCATTATGACCATGACTTTTGAATTGTGTAGCTCTAAAACAAAAACCATGTTTATCATTTCATTTACACTGAAAATCTCTATGACCAATCTTTTTGCATTAGAAGCAATGTCCTTGATAACCATGCCTTCTTCCCTTGAAGTTTCTTCTAGCAAAATAAAACTTCTTTGATCCATGGATCCTTTCTTGACCATTATCCTTATGATCATATTCAACTTGTGCATTGCATTCTTGAACCTTATTTGTAGCATCTAAAACCTCTTCCTTGACTTTCTCTTCAAGAATTTATTTTCCCTTTGAGCTTGATTCACCTATCTCAAAACAAGATCCAAACTAAATATTTGGAGCCATAGGAACTTTGGAGCTTTCCTTACAAATCTTATTTTCTTGTTTGCTTTCATATTTTAGAACTTCCTTTCCTTTTGAGTTTGATTCCTCAAACCTAAAATATGGGACCTTTTGTGCTTTGAAACCTTTCCAAAACTTGTGCAACTTATCCTTGGAGTATTTCACTTCCAACATTCAGAAAACAACTTCATGTTCTAATCTTTCACATTATTTCTTCCTTAACTTTAATTGTTCAAGCATATATTTTTCAATTTTATTTGCCTATTCAACTATGATTTTTAGATCAATGAGATCTTGTAGGAGCTTTGCCTTCATATTCTCATCCTCTTGTTCTTGAGACTTTATTCTTTAGTTTTCTCTTTTTATTTTTTTAAAAGCTTGTTCTGACACTTTATTTTCTTCATGATCATAACTGTGTCTATTTTCCTCTTCATGATAAAATCTTACTTGAGATTCCTGCTTTTGATCTTCAGTAGGAACTTCTTATTTTTCACTGAGTGAGAGACTTTCATTATTGCTACTAGAAGCACTGATTGCTTCTTCCATACACAAGCTCTTCTTGTCATGCCTACCTTTTTCATACATGTTTTCATTTTCTTTTTTATTCTTACTTTCATCTTCACTATTTTGATTGTGCCTGTCTTCCTTGAGTTCCATTTCATCTTAACTATCACTGAAGCCATTGCAGTAACCTGAGTCATGATCGAGTTGACCACAAGAAGAATATTCTTCTTTTTAAACTTTGAATGCTACCTTTTGAGAAACAACATCTTTGAAAATCTAGTCAAATTCCATTTCCTCTCTATTGTTGCTATACCCATTTTGTGGACAATAAAATGCCCTGTGACCAAGCTTACCACACTAAAGACATCTTACTAATTTTTCTTCTTTCATTCTTAGAGCTTCAGGATCAGATTCATTTTCTTCTTAGATCTCATGGTTCTTATTTTACCTTTCTTTGCCATGTGTGTTCTTCTAGAATATTTTCTCAAGCTGTTAGCCTTTCCAAAGGAACCCATTCTGATACCAATTGAAGAACATAAGCTTATACTGAGAGGGGGGGTGAACAATATAAGATCACTTTTTAATTTTTCTTCCAATTCAATATTATATTGTGTAAATATAGCAGTATCAATAGTAGTAATAAAAGCAATGCATAGAAACCATACACAATAGAGACACCATAATTTACGTGGTTCACCCAATGTGGGCTACTCCACGGAGAAAATATTTTACTAAAAATTTCTCAATAAATATCTTTGGGAATCATTCCCAATTACAATGTTTATGGATCTCTATCTAAAGGAGATGTTGATCCCCTAATCTCAAGTTCATGGATCTCTTCCATAGGATAACTCTTTCCCCTTCTGCTCTAGCTATGTGATCTTCTATAAGACTCTATCTCTTTGCTGCACTACTGGTGGACCTCTCTCCACTTGAAGACTCCTCACTCAGATATGTCTTCAATTGTGTTGTTGCTGGATCTGTATCCACTGATACTTTGTCCTATGTACTCTATCACCTCCAAAGCTCTATCAATAGGCTCAATAAGAACCTGATCAATAGGCTCACACAAAACCTGCTTAACAAGATCACACAGAACTTGTCCAAAACTGAATAACAAGCTCACACAGAACTTGTCCAAATATGCTCTAGCAAGATCACCAAGAACTTGCCCAAATATGCTCTAGCAAGCTCACCAATAACTTGCCCAAAACTATCCACAAATCTATCCCAACACTATCCTCAAATTTATCCCAAAGGCCTTCTCAAAGGCTCAATAAATCATGCACAAAAATTCCATAAATTTATCCAAAAATCTATCCCAAAAGCCTTCTCAAAGGCTCAACCAATCATGCTCAAGTAGTACTCAAAAATCATCCACAAATCTATCAAGGCAAAGCTCAAATATGAACTCAACAATGAATGTCAATGTACTCTTCAATGTATGACAACAATGATCCACAATGATCTCAACTCAATTCAACTCATAGAAGCATAAAGAGAATTTTTAGAGACTCAATATGTTCTAATCTCAATCTCAACTCAACTCAACTCAAATCAACTCATAGAAGCATAAAAATAATTGTTAGAGACTCAATATGTTATAATCTCAATCTCAAATCAACTCAACTCAAATCAATATCAACTCAACTCAAGTCAATCTCATAGAAGCATAAAGAGAATTTTTAGAGACTCAATATGTTCTAATCTCAATCTCAACTCAACTCAACTCAAATCAACTCATAGAAGCATAAAGAGAATTGTTAGAGACTCAATATGTTATAATCTCAATCTCAAATCAACTCAACTCAAATCAATATCAACTCAACTCAAGTCAATCTCATAGAAGCATAAAGAGAATTGTTAGAGACTCAATATGTTCTAATCTCACTCTCAACTCAAATCAACCTCAACTCAATTCAAGTCAACCTCAACTAGACTCAAGTCTTATAGAACCAGAAAGAGAATTTTTAGAGATTCAATATGTTCTAACCTTAATATCAAATCAACATAGAATTATGAAATAATTTATTTCATAGAACTTGAACAATCACTTCACACATAACTTGACTAGGCTTAATCAACTCAACTCAATCAATCATCACAAGGGATAAATCTTTCTCACACAACCCTAGTCCAAGTATGTATCAACCAACTCAAATGTTTCCAACAATGCTCAACCACAAAATCTCACATAACAATGATGCTCATATTCTTTTCTAACTTAAGTTCTTTCACAACCAATGGTATTCAATAATAATGCTTATAAAACAAGGTTTAACCTCAAATATCAAAATAGAAAACCTTGAAGCATTAAACCCATCACTTTAAAAAAGGAAACCACAACCAATCCTTTTCTTTCCAATGATATTTCAGAAATCAACCACCATAAAGAGTCAATAGAAGAATGTGCCCATAAATTTTATGAAGATGAAAAAACCTCTTTGTAAATCTTCCACAATCACAAAATTCTTTTGCAAATATTCACAAGGGTTAGTAGATCACAAAATAATCAACATTACTCCACTTTTCAATAATCATCACCAAGGCCTTTAATTGCACAACTTCCTTATCTCTCCTAAAACCACTTGTACCATAAAATAAAATAAATCAAAACATTGCATAACCTTTTCACTCCAAAAACCACTAATACCATAAAATAAAATAAATCACAATATTGCATACCTTGTCACCTCATGAAAGAATTAATCCTCTTGAAAAAGAACAAGGCAAACTTCACTTTTAGAACCCTTTTGAAAAATCAGAAATGTCTATTTACACACAACTTATTTCTCCTTATAAATAAGTTTGTCAAATAGCCCTCAAAATAAGCTTTCCGAAGATATATAATATGCCCCATTTTAGAAATAAATTGAAACCTTTACATATATATATATATATATATATATATATATATATATATATATATATATATATGCCAACCTCCATTAATTGCACATAGGTCGACCATCCATTATTTTAAACATAAACTTTAAACTTTAATATCTTCATCACCGGAGGTCATTTTTCGATGAAAAACAATTCCACCTTGGATTTTGAGAAAATACCTTTCCATATAAGCCCACCATGGTTTTAAATAAAACCTTTTATTTTGCCTACCTTGGTTTTCATAAAAACCCTGTAAATAGCCATGCTTTCCAAAATATCATAAATGCTTATTTATGAAATATTTTGGCCACAAAAACCAAATGTGATCCATGTGACATCAATGATCCATGTGACATCAATGAAAACACAAAATACCTCAAATTAACTCAAATTTCCAACAATATACCTTATTAACTTACCTAGTATTCTCTTGACAAGAATCATGTCTCCCATGTTTAGGTAACAACTCATGAATGGCACCGATGGGTAGAGACTTGACAAGAGGGCAACCTAGATATTTGGCTAACTCGATGATGGGCATGCTTATATTATTTTATGCTATATACTCATCAAGTTCAATATTGGTCAAAAGAGTCATGACCTATGCTGGGGTGGATGATGATGGTATGGATTGTGATGGTATTGGTCTAACGTTTTCATGCTTTTATGGCTAATTTTTGTACTAGGGTTTGCTATTTTACCTTCATGAAATTCACTATTCACTTGTATAATTCCTTCTATTGGCTTGTCAATTAGGTGTCTCACTTCCACATCATGTGTAATCATGTAATTAGGTGCCAGTTAATCATTTGTTTTATCCATTTCTCTTTGTAGGGTTACCTCATTTACTATACTTTTATTTCCATGTGTACAATTTAGAATCATGTAATTACAAATTGTAGGACTTCTTATTGGAAATACTTCATTCTATAATTCTGGTGGTTGATCATGAGGAAGGGGTGCTCTTACTTGTCTACTATCATTTGAGTGACTCCTCTACCTATCTACTAGTATGAATTCAACTTCCAAGCTTGGTGAACATGTCCTTTGTAGTCCTTGAATCCTTTCATTGGTAAAGAGTACTTTTTCCCTGCTGGCACGTCCTCTTCCTTGCATATGTCTTCCATGACCTAACCCTCTTGATACAAGACCTCTTTGAACATCTCTTTCCTATATCCCTTCTATTTCAACTTCAATTCTTATTGGTCCTTGTAAAATCAATAGAGGTCATACTCGTGGTTGTCTTCCTCTAAGTTTTGGTACATACCCTCTTAACCAGGGGATATCTTATAGGTTTTTGGTCCAGTTTAGACAAGCCAATGGTGCGTCTCTCGGACATCAAGGAGAGGGGGTCAAATCCTTCCTCATCCTCTACCTCCTCTAGGTGGAATATCTCCTCTACCTCTTCCAATATTCAATGGGCATACTTCTCATCTAAAACCTCACTGATGTCTTGGGGATTCTTGGTGGTTCCTCCCAGGGGTTAATCCACAAATTCTATGTTGGCCAAGTGACATTCATTTATTTGTGTTCTGGGTGACAATTTTTGGAATGCTTGCATTCGATGATTTGCACATAATAGTTGGCATGTCCATATTTTCTCCTAGCATCATTGTGGAGACACAGTTTCTAGAGTTTCCCTATATAGTTTTAAAAATTCAAACTCAGAAATAGAATTATTATGATGATCATCCCTTTATTTTGACCATTTTTTTGGAAATTTCTTTAACCTTTGAAGTCTTTGCACTTCTCTCCTTTGTCACCTCAATTATTGATAGGTTATTGTATATGTCTTAGGATCAGAATAGGCATGAGACACC
The DNA here is from genome assembly GCA_028583015.1 of Wollemia nobilis. Taxonomy (NCBI): domain Eukaryota; kingdom Viridiplantae; phylum Streptophyta; class Pinopsida; order Araucariales; family Araucariaceae; genus Wollemia; species Wollemia nobilis. The sequence continues at coordinate 12,982,828 of JAQPPZ010017052.1, forward strand.
TATGGTTGCCTTAAGAAGTCATAATCATTGCTTTATGAACTCTCTTCTCTTACTAACTAGGGTAATTCTCCATCCTTGCTTTCACTTAAATCCTCATTTATATTGACTTGTGGTTTAGAAGGTGTGATGTATACTTCAATGTCTCACTAAGCTATCTCTACATCTTCCTCTATCATTAATGAGTCATTAAGAATACCATGAGGTATTATTTGTGAGCTTTATCCCCTAGTAGTACTTGCATCATCATAGTGTGTACCTTTTACTTATGGTGTCGTATCATGTTCTTTCCCTCTAACTTTTAATTCTTGTACCTTAAATATTCTTTTGTCATCCATCATTTACATCATCTCATCCAAGTCTTGGATAGTTTGTTCATGGAGTCTTGCAGTGTGACCTTGCAAAATTTCATACTCCTCTTACAAATATTGGATATGGTATCACATTCTCTATTGCAATAGTCCTATCTCATCTAATGGAGTCAGCTCATATGATTCTTCCTTTGCAGTGTCACCTCCATTTCTTTTTGGAACTTCCATGTTGAAAGTCTTCATCCTATCTATGTATCGTACTGTTAGTCACATTCTTCATTGATATTTTGTTGGTTGGGGTAATTCTATATAATCCAATTGTGGATACACCATTCCTTGTTATTTTGGATTCCTTCTCTCACTTGGAGGAATCCCTTCTTCATATTATTCCTTACTCCTTTCAGTCATGTCTATGAACCTTACGTGTACTTGCATACTTCCTCTCTCACTAGATCGAGGTACCAATTCTTGTTGTTCAATAATTAGCCTTACCTCCTCTCCTTTTGTGAATATATGTGTGATTCCCATGTCAAGGTACTCCCATGGTGGACCTTTAATTCTGCTTTTCTATTCGTCAAAATGAGCTTCCTATCTCTGTTCAATTTCTTCTAAAGAGATAAAAAAAACTATACTTTATATGGCTTCAACTTTGAACCATTTATAGTGTCTAGCACTTCAGTTCCATTCATGTTTTATATTTTAACTACTCCATTTTCCATCACTTCTACAAATTGAAAGGGACCAATCCATAAGGTTTTTAACTTATCCAACTTGATTTCTCTTTTTCCATTAAACTTTAGAACTAAGTCCCCTTGCTTGAGTTCTAACTTTCAAAGGTGCTTGTCATGCCACAACTTCCTTCTCTTATAGACGACTTCAATCACCCATTGTTCCATGACTCTTATCTCATCCAACTTGATTAGTACCATTAGTATTTTCTATAGACTCTCTTGGTCACCTATGCAATGCTCCACAACTACCCACAAACTTGGTACCAAGAACTCCACTGGCACTACTACCTCTTGACCATACATTAGCTAAAACTATGTATGGTATATCATTGGCTTAAAGGTAGTTTGATATACCCAAAGAATAAATGGTAACCTTTCCTCCCAATTTTATCCTTCTATCCCATATATTTTGTACAATGTTGACACTAGGACTTTGTTAGTCACTTCCGCTTGCCCATTGGCTTTGGAATAATACAAACTAAGCAAGGAGTGCAAAATTCTAAAATTAATTGTTAGCATTTTGATGATCTCATTTACAAAGTGACCTCCTCAATCACTCATTATTTGTAGTGGAACACCAAATATTGTAATAACTTGTTCATACAATAATCAAATTGTACTTTTTATTTATTTATCTAGTAGTTCTCTTGCCTTGATCCATTTTGTTATGTACTCAGTGGTTACCATGATATATCAATACTTCCACCTACGAGTGGTTTTTAGTGGTCCAAAAAATTCCAATCCCCATATCTCAAATAGTTTCTAGTATTGTGATCGATGTAAGGGTGTAAAGTCTCTTCGTACTGGTTTCTCTACTATTTGGAAAGTATCACATGCTCGTACATATTCCTTTACATCATTATACAATGTGGGCCACCATAATCCTACTAAAAGTACTTTTTGAGCAGTGGCATCAAGCCCCATGTGTCGTCCTACAAATCCTTCATGAGCTTCTTTCCATGTTGCTTTAAATTCCTTGTACATCACACATCTTCGTAGGATATCATGAATTTGTATTTTTGTACAACAATCATGCTATCAACTAAAAAGGTGTGAACTTTATGATTACCTTATTTTTTATTGTCATCAAATTTTGTGGCAACTCACCCATGGATAGGTACAACCAATCAACTTGTACCAAGTTGGCACAACATAAATTGTGAATAATTGAGCATTAGGGAATTTGTATGGAATATTTTCTCCTCTAGATTATCCTTATCATATTCAAGATAACTAGTCTACAATCACATGCTTCTTACCAGGTAAAACTACTACTCAAAATATGAATTCCTGTAAAGTGATGAGCCACCTACTGACCTATCCTTGTATGACTAGCTTATTTATCAAGCATAAAAATGCTTTATGATCTACGTAGAAGTAAAAAGGGTTCACAAGTAGGTAATGCCTAAATTTATGTACAACGTATACCATCCATAGAGCTTCTCACTTTGTTGTACTGTAATTCATCTCTGTCCATGAAAATAGGTGACTTGCAAAAAAAATATGTTTATCTAGCCTAAAATTTCCCTCTTGTGCCAATTCACACCCAATCATAAAGTTTGAGGTTTCAATATGGACATGCATTCCTTATCCCAATTAGGGAATACTAGAATAGAACTACTAACAATTTTAGTCTTTAACTCCTAAAAGGCTCCTTGGTGCTCCTCCATCCATCTAAAGAGAATATTCTTCTTAGCCAAATAATCCAATGGGTAGGACACATGTGTGTTGAGTGAATATTTTGTCTCACAACAAAATGACCACACAACTAGAGTTTCTGACAGGAAACTCTTTCTTGCAAAGAAATAAGTTATTAATTTTTTATTTCTCCAAGCTTCTTGTGGAACAGATCTCTATATGCATAAAACCGATTTCAACTTAATGCACATAAACAAATATATCCCAGAATAACTCAGATCCTGCAAGTAACTGTTAACAAGGGGCCTTTGTTGATTCACAGCCAACTTTGTAACCCTAATTTGTTAAAATAATCAATCATGCAACAAAAATCCTTCTAATGTTCTAACATTAATGGTTTATTCTAATGTTAATTGGTTCATTTTATCTTTGTTTAATCATTATGTTATTTTAACGTTAGTCTTTAATATGAGATTAAACGTATCAGGAACTAAAACAGAAAATGTTCTTATACAAATCAGTTGGAAAACCAAAGAAGGATGTTAATCTGGTTAGCAATCTCCTCCCTACAAAACCCCAAGTTAAGAGATGAAGTTCTAAGACAACCCGACCGAGCGGACCTGTACTAACACACAATCCAATCAGATCAGATGCAAGACTCTAAGGAAAGAACATAACTGCATCATTCTGTCATTCACCTATCGTAACCCATCTCATGGCGTAAACGAATAGATACAAGAAAAAATGATGCAAAGGAAAGATTGACAATGAAAACAGTAGTCTTAGCTTCGATCTCCTTTTGATTTTACACACAAAAGTCGCTTTTACCAAATAACTCCTTTATTTCAACAAATAATGTCCTTTTTTTGTTACAATCTCCAGCCCCGTATCCATTTACATTTCTGCTATTTAAACTTTTTGTCACTGCTCTCGGATGCTCTGTGACGCTTCGTTTCAGTTTCTAGGACGCTTCGTTTCAGTTTCCCGCCTCTTGGTGTTCTAACCCTTCGCATGCATTTGCAACGCTTGATCTTCTCTGCGGCCAACAACTGTCGATTCGAAGCGTTACTATGATCCTCATGCATTTTGCCACGTGTTCAGCGCTCTCTGCATGCTCGGTAACGGTCCCCAAAAATCTCGACTAAAAATAGCCCGCGGCCTTGCTTCTTTGCTTTCGTAGCGATATCGCGACATGTCATGAAATCGTGACATGTCGCGATATCGCGACGCTTTCATTCTCCGTACGCTTCGGCTGTAACCCCATCGTGAAATCGTGACCATTTTACCCATCGGGCCATCTTACCGCAACCCGTCGCGATATCGCTACCGCTTTCTCTGCTTCGGGCATGGTCTTCATTTCTGTCGCGATATCGCTACCGTTTCTCTGCTTCGGGCATGGTCTTCATTTTCATGATATCACCATTTCATTCTACTTCGGGCATGGTCTTCATTTTTGTCACGATATCGCTACCGTTTCTCTGCTTCGGGCATGGTCTTCATTTCTGTCGCGATATCGCTACCGTTTCTCTGCTTCGGGCATGGTCTTCATTTTTGTCGCGATATCGCTACCGTTTCTCTGCTTCGGGCATGGTCTTCATTTCTGTCGTGATATCGCTACCGTTTCTCTGCTTCGGGCATGGTCTTCATTTTTGTCACGATATCGCTACCATTTCTCTGCTTCGGGCATGGTCTTCATTTCTGTCGCGATATCGCGACATCTTCTCTGTGCCGTACACTTTGCCAAAACACGTCGCGAAATCGTGACCATTTTCCCTATCGGGCCACTTTGCCAAAACACGTCATGAAATCGTGACCATTTTAATCAGTCGTACACTTTGCCAAAACACGTCACGAAATCATGACCATTTTCTCATCGTACACTTTGCCAAAACACGTCGCGAAATCGTGACCATTTTCTCCTTCGGCCCTTTCTATCCACTTGCATCGTGAAAACGCGACACGTCGCGATTTCACGACGCCTCTTCAAGCTATGCACCTCTATCCCAGTTTTGTCACGATTTCGTGACCATTTTCTACCCTATGCCCTCTATCCACTTTCAAGCCGCGAAAATCAAACACGTCACGATTTCACGACGTTTTCGCCCACCTGCTGCCATTGACCATGTTGACCGTGATTTTGCGACACGTCACGATTTCGCTACAGTTTTTCCTTCTACCTTTCTCTCTCCTCTCTGGGCCGCGACGGAGCAACATGTCATGATTTCGCTGCCATTTTCATCGTCCATACACTTCATCAAAACACGTCATGAAATCGTGACCATTTTCTCTGCGTCGGAGCGACATGTCGCGATATCGTGACACTTTTCTTTTTTAGTGGCGACGGTGCGACATGTCGCGATATCGCAACTTTCTGGATTGCGACATGTCGCGATTTCGTGACACTTTTCTACACTTGCACATTTTGCCCCCTTTTCTTCATTTTTTGGCATCTGGGTCAGTGAGATTTTCTCTGAAAACCTGCAACAAGGTGGGTCCCCAATCTTGGGGTGTGTTGTGGATTAACCACAACAAATGGCGACTCTACTGTCAAATGCTCCAGAGCATTTTGTGAGAACCCAACCTGAAATATATGAGCTTAGATACAGGCGTTAGCACATAAAAGATAAACAAATACCAACAGATCAGAAGTACATGAAACATCAGAATCATTAGTATTAGCTCGGTGTGTGCTATTTGTTTTCATTCCCCATCGCTTGGACTTGATCAACCTTCCATTGTCAGCTTTGCATGCATGCATGTGTGAGATTGTAAATGATTTGTGAAACCTAATGAAAAATGCTTAGAGATTTGCTTCTACAAATGCATAGACTTTCTAACATCATATACAAATATTCAAGATTGTCAAACCCTCTTAGGATCAACCATGTGTATAATGAATTGTTTTATTAGATCCCAAAGTTGGTTATGAGTCACTATTATCTTGAACCTATGTGTAAGTGAAAGTGAAATCAGAGCTTTGGGAAATCAGACTCCCAACTTAATCTAGATGGGGGTTTAACCCTATTCTTACTACTCTGATTTGGAATTCATTACCTCACTTTGAGCAAAATGATTTAACCAATTATGGAAGAAATGGTCATGCTAGTCCAACCCTATGAACCGTCAGTGGTCTTGTTTTTTAGACAAGACATGCTGTCGTGCATGGGCATACCTAACCCCATAATCCATGACTTAACTTCATTTCTTTGGACCTTGGGGATGACTACCCATCCTTTGCAGAGGACAAGTAGTACGATCCTTTCAATCCAATATAAATATGAGATGGGAAAAAGTTAATTTTACTTCTTGGATCTTAGGGATGACTACCCATCCTTGCCGGGGACATGTAGTACGATCCTTCCAATCCAAGACTTAGATGAAAATGAAGAATATTATTTTATTACTTAGACCTTGGGGATGACTACCCATCCCTTGCGAGAGGACAAGTAGTACGATCCTTCCAATCCAAGTTTTATCTTGATATGAGACATATGAGCTTTGGGGAATCAGATTCTCAACCTAGGCGAGATGAGAATTATGCCCTATCCTTACTACTCCATGTGGGTCAAATCAAAGCTTTGGGGAGTTGGATCCTCAACCTAAGTTTGATGAGGACTTAACCCTATCCTTACTACTCTGATTTTAGGCTTTAAGCTTAATGGAAGTGGTAAAAACCATTGTTTTAAGGATCATGTTGCATAATAGGATAGACATGAAATATTCCTTTCGCTTGACCCTTTTCTTCCAAGGAAGGTTTTGATCATTTTGCCCAAGATCTTTTTTAGTGTGTACAAATTGTGCTTGGTTCTAGATATCCTGGGGCTCAGTTTCCAACCTTAGGATTTTTCTTTATTTATGTTATAGTATAACCTTAAGAGGATTTAACACACTTTAATGATTTGTATCTGAAATGCATATGCAACTAAGATGGCATGTATATGCAAAGTGAGATGTAAGATGAATGCAATGCTCTTTAAATTGCAACTGAAGTATTACCATAATTTGTAAAACTGACTACTTCATGCATCACAAGCCTCAAGCGATATTAATTAACTGTTTGTATTACATGTGGAGCTTTTACAATATAATTCCAATGCTTCATATTCTCCCAATCTTAGGCATGTGTTTAACATTTCAAACTTTTATTCCCTTTTTTTTTTTTTATATATAAGACAATGAAAAAAATGTCAAATAAACACACCACCTAAATGTCCAACCTGCACACACAAAACAAAGCACAACATTAATACAAAGACCTGAACATGTCAAAACACCCAACTTAAATATCAAATCTACACACAAAAGAAACCAAGCACAACATTAATACAAAACTAGACATGTCAAGAACACACACTTAAGTATCAAATCTGCACACAAAAGAAACAAAGCATGGCATAATTACATATAATACAAACCCAGTTGCCTCAAGCCTGGAAGTAGTGTTTCAAGTGCAACCCATTGATAGGTAATGCCAAATCCTTTCCATCCAAGGTTCTTAGTCTAAAACTATTTTCCCCTAGGACTTATGAAATCTGGTAGGGACCCAACCAAAGGTAATCAAACTTATCATGCTCCCCTTTCTTCTCATGTCTTTTATCCCATAACAGCACTAGATCTGATATTTTAAAAGCCTTTGCTCTAGACTTTTTGTCAAACCATATTTTTACTACATCCTGGTGTTTACTAAAATGAAGCATAGCTTCATCCCTTTTTTCATCCAGAAGCATTAATTGCGTTAGTCTAGACTTAAGTTTATCATTAGTTCCGAAATAATCTTTCATGAAATGCAGTGTTTGTAATCTGAGATTTGTAGGAAAAATGGGATCCTGTCCATAAACCAGATGGTAAGGAGATGTTCCTATTGCTTCTTTGACTCTGATTCTGTCAGCCCAAAGGGCCAACTTAAGCTTGTTGTGCCAGTCCCGCGGATTTCTTTCCAACAATTTTTTTATGACATTTAACAGATTCTTGTTAGATGATTCGGCCAATCCGTTACCTTGCGGGTAATAATTGGAAGAGAATTTTAAACTCACGCTGTTATCAAATGCCCAATTAGCAAACTCTAGAGAGGAAAAAGCTGGACCATTATCACTTACAATGGAGTTAGGCATCCCGAACCGAGTGACAATGTTATCCTCTAAAAATTTAATAACAACCTCCGAAGTAGCATTCTTTGTGGGGATAGCTTCGGTCCACCTTGTGCAATAATCCGTAGCCGTCAGAATGTATTTGTGGGAATCAGATGAATTGGGACTGATAATCCCAACAAAATCCAGGCCCCATTGCGCAAAAGGTCTAGACTCAATTACGGATTGTAAAGGCATGGAAGCGTTCCTGTCTCTATTGGCTGCAGTTTGACATGTATGGCATGACCTCACATGAGTATGGGCATCTTTGAACAGACGAGGCCAATAATAACCGGCTCTGAGGATTTGATGGGCTGTGGCATTAGCGGACCCATGCCCTGTCCCATGTTTACCATGAAATTCCTCGAGGATTTGCACTGCCTCCTTTTGATCAACGCAACGAAGGTAAATACCTTCATGGTTTTTTCTGTATAATGTGCCGGATCTAATTAGGAAATTAGCAGACTTCAAACGCAAGGCTCTTCGTTGAGTAGCATTCAAATGCGGTGGACATTCACCATTTAGTAGATAGTACACCACATCTGCATACCACTCATCTTTGGTTATATCTGAGACTTCATAATGTTGACATGGAATTGCTAGATCCTGCTCTGCTATTGCCTTAACCAACCCTTGCCCCCGAACTATCTTCATCGACTGAATCTCAAGATCAAACTCCTACAAAGTTGAAACCCACTTACCACGTCTTTCACCCAATTCATTCTGTATGAACATGGCTTTGACTGCAGGATCTGGGACGATAGCAAAGACCCTACTGTGGACTATGTAATGCCTGAATTTTTTCACGGTCTTAACCAGAGCATACATTTGCTTGTCCAAAATAGAGTATCTCAGCTTCGCATCTTTGAGAGGACTACTCAGGAAGGCAATGGGATTTTCAATGCTGCCTTCACTCTTCTGAGTTAAAACACTCGCAAAGGAGTGATCTGAAGCAAAGGTGTAGATATAGAAAGGCTTCGTATAATCGGGACTCACTAAAATCGGGGCTTTAGAAATCGCGTCCTTGATATTTTTAAAAGCATCTATACTTTCATTTGTCCACTTGATCTGGACTTCTTTCTTTAACATGTCGTTCAAAGGCTTTGCTATTTCTGCAAAATCTGCAATAAATTTTTTGACAAAATTGATCTTCCCGAAAAATGATCTCAACCCCTTCTTGCTAGTGGGACAAGGAATCTGCTGTATGGCCTCTATTCTCTCAGGGTCAATGGAAATTCCATCCTTAGATATTATATGCCCCAACAGTTTTCCTTTCGTTACCCCAAAAATGCATTTCTTTGGGTTGAGAGAAATACCGTGTTCCCTGCATCTTTGAAAAACTTTCTTAAGATCCTTGACGTGGTTTTCCATGTTCTTAGAAAAGACAGGAATGTCATCGACATAGACAATGATGCACTTACCTATGAGCCCTTTAAAAGCAAAGTCCATAGCTCATTGGAAAGTGGCACCTGCGTTCAATAGTCCAAAGGGCATTCTCCTGTATGCAAAGGTGCCCCACTTTGTGGTAAAAGCAGTTTTCATCCTATCACTAGGATGGATAAGGACCTGATTATATCCCGAATAGCCATCCAGGAATGACATCATCTCCGACCCGTTCACCTTTTGGAGTATTTCATCAATAGTGGGTAACGGGTAGTTGTCCTTTTGGGAGGCTTTATTAAGATTTCTAAAATCGATACATAACCTTATTTCTCCACTCTTTTTTCTCACGGGGACCGGGTTAGCAACCCATGTGGAATGCCTAACGGGGAAAGATGATCTTAGCTTCTAACGGTCACTTCACCTCTTTCTCTATCAAGGGTTCTAATAATGGATTAACTCGCCTTTGCCTTTGCCTGAAGGGTTTGAAATCTGGCTTCAATGGAATCGTGTGCATTATGACATTATGATCATAGGTTTTCAACTCCTTATAACTCCAGGCTATGCAGTCTATGTATTCTTTTAATGCATTGGCGATGGAATCCTTCTCCTGCTTGGTACATGCTTTTGCTATGAATACTTCTCGAGGATTTTTTGCACTTCCAATGTTAACTAAATCACAGGCCTCTCTGGGGGGTGGAACCTTTTTACCCTCTCTGGGTTGGTATCCAATGTCAAAAGTTTTTTCTAATGAAGCCATCTCATCTGGAATCTTATTTCCAGTAACTTTTTCATCCAAAATCGCCTCCTCTAGGTCCCTTTCGTCCTCATCTATAACCTGCTTTTCAAATATACCAGAATTGGTGACAAAATGGAATATGTGCCCATCCTTTGTCAAACACTTGGAAATTCGTGACATTATCTGGTATCGAGGGACAAGGGACCAGCTCTATGGAGAACTTCTTGCATTTCTTATGGTCCACTGGCTTCAACATACTCGCAGCCACGGCTAGGGAGTCTGCCAGGCGATTGCCTTTCCTAGAAATCAGAGATATGTTAAAAGCATGAAACTCGTCTATCAAATCTCTAACCCTAGTTCGATAAAGCCTGAGCCGCCTATCCTTACATACGTATTGTCCCTTGACTTGCTTTACCACCAGTTCCGAATCACCAAGAACCTTGATATATTTAATTTTCTTTCGAAGGGCCAATTGTAGTCCGAGAATCAAGGCCTCATATTCTGCCATATTGTTGGTGGCAGGGAACTGTAGTCTGTATGCGGCGAACGTAGGCTCTCTGTCCGAACATGATAATTCAATACCGGCTCCTGCTCCTTGCCTGGACTTGGATCCATCAAATCTTAAAGTCCAAATGTCCTGGTGTCCCTCAGTTACGTTGCACCCAATCCTTTCATCTTGGGTATTTTCGGGTGTTTCTATGTCCAAACAATATGCTCCCAATTCCGCTTCAATGTCCTTGGATCTCATTCGGTTTGTTGTAATCTGTGATCATCTCTTTGAGCACTGGGTTCACTATCAATCCGAATTTGATTGGCCACTCCCCTCCAAGGCAACCACATATGTGAAGAATCTGTCACAATGTAACCGTTTAGGTTTTTACTCCAATCTCTTCCCAAAACCATGCCATATTTGATAGGAATGTCGAGCACCAATATGTCTATGCGTTGTTGAACCCTAGGTTCTGAATTGACTTGAATAAGCACATCACCCAATTCTCCCACTTCCTCCATGGTTGATCTATCCAGATTCACCACCCTGCTTCTAGAGGGCTTTGGTGTAAGTCCCAATTTTTTCTAGATTTCTAGGGGCATGATGGTAGCCAGAGGCCCACGAGTCTATTAAACAATTGTGCAAGTTTTTACTGCAATTCTAATGGTTATCAAAAAAGGAGGTATATCTCTTTTTTCCTTTTGTAAAACCATTCGGGACTCGGCACTTTTGGCTTCATGAACTTGGGCAGATGGATTTAATCTCTTTGGTGAACTTACTTCTTGGCCTAATAATCGGGACATGTCATACATCGAGACGTTGGCCTTAGTCTTCTTCATGTCTTCCACTAAGTCATAAGTGGGTTTTTCCGAGTTTGGCATATCTTGCACCATCTTAAACTTTTCCACCATGGATGGAGGAGGGGGATTGACCTCTCCTTTAAAATCGGGAGGGAGTAATTGATTGTTTGGAGGTGTAGAGGAAGTTTTGGGCTCCTTAGAACTCCTAGTGTAATATTTGTGATTTCCTTTCCCAAAACGTTTGTTGGCATGAACTTCCAAGGTTTCTTCATCTTCGCTTCCAAAAAATTCTACATCCTCCTCTTCTTCACTTTCTTGGGAATGTATAACCTCAGTCAATATAGACTCATGCTTCCCGTGGCCACAGTGCATACAATCGTTATCACTGGGTCCCGATTCTCCAAAATCTTTCGAGACATCTGCCTGATTGGCTACGGGATTGGGTACTCGCCCATTATTCGGCTGCGTGTTGTATGTTCCTTTTCCTCTATGGTTATGAGGCCGGTTATGACCCATGGCTTGGTCCACTTTTTTATTGACATTTCCTACCGTGACCAAAACTTTGGCCAAGGTTTCCTTCATGTTTTCTATGGCGGATTCAGACCCTTGAGGTTGAGGCACTGTAATTCCGGGTCCAGTTGTGTTTGCTGCATTAGCCACCTCTGGAATAGGTACAATGGCTTGGGTTTGAGCAGGTGGATTCCATCCTGGATTCACATTTTGAATAGCTTGGGTTTGGGCAGGTGGATTCCACCCTGGATTCACACTTTGAATGGGAGTAACTGTTGGATAAGTCGTTGGGCTTGGCGTGCTAATGGGAGCAAACCCCGGCATGGTCAACAAATTACTGCCCATGCCGAACCCAGGCAAACCCATCGGGCTATTTTGAATTAATCCCTGCGTTTGGACTGAGGCATTCGGATAACTTTGAAATGGCGCCACTTGAGCGGGTGTTTGAAAATTATTCATCATAGGGACCTGTGGTGCCATTAACTGGTTCATCATGGCAAATTGACTGTATGGACCATATTGTCCCATCCCAATCAATTGAGACAATCCTGCCCATAGCGAGTTCATCTATCTGTTCGAGAGTCATTGTTTCTGCATAGGCCAAAGGAAGCGTCGTAACCTGAGGGTTCCTTCTAGTCAACAAAGACGTTAAAGGATCTAAGGCTCCGAAATATAATTGCAAGGCGACCGCAGGATCTACCACAAAGTGACGAGTCACATTCGTGTATAGTTTTTGGAACCTCTGATTGAATGTTCGTATGGGTTCATTGGGTAATATTTTGCATGATACGAACAAATTATAGATTATGGAGGGATCCACTAACATTATGAATTGGCTTATGAAGGCGGTTTCTAATTGGGCCCATGAAGTGATGGACCCTGCTGGTAGATTTCGATACCATTCATTGGCCGTGGGGTCTAGACTAGCAGGGAAAACTCGGCAAGCAACGTCCTCGTGAGTAACCCCTTGCCTAAACATGTAATCTTTGTAGATTTGGACATGATCTTCTGCTGTTGTGGGACCATCGTGAATGAATTTGGGTAATCCCCTTTCAATGTTTCTAGGCAAGTCGTGGACTACCCCGGGAATATCTAAGGGGGAACTTTGAGCACCATACCAAAGGGCAGGTGGTTGTTGTTGTTGTTGTTGTTGCTGCTGGGCCATGTTATTCAAAGGTGTTAACCCTATGGGAACAATGGAACCGCTTGGAACTGTGGAGACAGATACACCTGGTGCTACTGTCGCACTTGAAATTAAGGGCTCAGGCCCGCTAGACGTACTTGAGTCTAAAGAAATCCCTAACTCAAGTATATTGGGTGGTATTTTGACCTCTAATGTTTTGTTTTTCGGCCTCCTAGCAGTGGGAGAAAGGCTTTGGAAGATAGTTTCCCCTGTGGTTTTAGACCTTGTAGCTATGTACTCAGGTTGGGCCAGCTTGGAAACTCTAGAACTCTAAAAGATTTCTCTCAACTCACTTGCCAAATAAAATATCTAAATGTTATACCTGCAAGCACAATGGGTGGAAACAAAACTACCCACGTTAATTGTTAGAACAAATCAAAATTACAAAGCAATAAAGAAGGCCCTCCTTCTAGCGCCAAAATGTTGAGTGAATATTTTGTCTCACAACAAAATGACCACACAACTAGAGTTTATGACAGGAAACTCTTTCTTGCAAAGAAATAAGTTATTAATTTTTTATTTCTCCAAGCTTCTTGTGGAACAGATCTCTATATGCATAAAACCGATTTCAACTTAATGCACATAAACAAATATATCCCAGAATAACTCAGATCCTGCAAGTAACTGTTAACAAGGGGCCTTTGTTGATTCACGACAAACTTTGTAACCCTAATTTGTTAAAATAATCAATCATGCAACAAAAATCCTTCTAATGTTCTAACATTAATGGTTTATTCTAATGTTAATTGGTTCATTTTATCTTTGTTTAATCATTCTATTATTTTAACGTTAGTCTTTAATATGAGATTAAACGTATCAGGAACTAAAACAGAAAATGTTCTTATACAAATCAGCTGGAAAACCAAAGAAGGATGTTAATCTGGTTAGCAATCTCCTCCCTACAAAACCCCAAGTTAAGAGATGAAGTTCTAAGACAACCCGACCGAGCGGACCTGTACTAACACACAATCCAATCAGATCAGATGCAAGACTCTAAGGAAAGAACATAACTGCATCATTCTATCATTCACCTATCGTAACCCATCTCATGGCGTAAACGAATAGATACAAGAAAAAATGATGCAAAGGAAAGATTGACAATGAAAATAGTAGTCTTAGCTTCGATCTCCTTTTGATTTTACACACAAAAGTCGCTTTTACCAAATAACTCCTTTATTTCAACAAATAATGTCCTTTTTTGTTACAATCTCCAGCCCCGTATCCATTTACATTTCTGCTATTTAAACTTTCTGTCGCTGCTCTCGGCTGCTCTGTGACGCTTCGTTTCAGTTTCTAGGACGCTTCGTTTCAGTTTCCCGCCTCTTGGTGTTCTAACCCTTCGCATGCATTTGCAACGCTTGATCTTCTCTGCGGCCAACAACTGTCGATTCGAAGCGTTACTCTGATCCTCATGCATTTTGCCACGTGTTCAGCGCTCTCTGCATGCTCAGTAACGGTCCCCAAAAATCTTGACTAAAAATAGCCCGTGGCCTTGCTTCTTTGCTTTCGTAGCGATATCGCGACATGTCGCGAAATCGTGACATGTCGCGATATCGCGATGCTTTCATTCTTCGTACGCTTCGGCTGTAACCCCGTCGTGAAATCGTGACCATTTTACCCATCGGGCCATCTTACCGCAACCCGTCGCGATATCGCTACCGCTTTCTCTGCTTCGGGCATGGTCTTCATTTCTGTCGCGATATCGCTACCGTTTCTCTGCTTCGGGCATGGTCTTCATTTTTGTCATGATATCGCTACCGTTTCTTGTCGCGATATCACTACCGTTTCTCTGCTTCGGGCATGGTCTTCATTTTTGTCGCGATATCGCTACCGTTTCTCTGCTTCGGGCATGGTCTTCATTTCTATCGCGATATCGCTACCGTTTCTCTGCTTCGGGCATGGTCTTCATTTCTGTCGCGATATCGCTACCATTTCTCTGCTTCGGGCATGGTCTTCATTTTTGTCGTGATATCGCTACCGTTTCTCTGCTTCGGGCATGGTCTTCATTTTTGTCATGATATTGAGTCATCCAAAAATACCTTAAAATTTCCAGTGGCCAATTGATTAAAGATATACAAAATAATACACTAAAATGTGGTTGGGGTGTTACATAGCACAAATGGCATTTTATTATATGCATGGATGCCATTATCCACAATGAAATTGGTCTTCAACTTATCCTCCTCAGTGATACTTATATGATTTTACCCAAAGAACCCATATAGGAATGAATAAATTTCATGCCCTACGACCTCTTCCAGAATTGAGTCTTTGAAGAGAATGGGGAAGGGATCTTTGATTTTCACTACATTTAAACTCTTGAAATATATGCATATTCAGATCTTATCCACTTTCTTCTTTAGAATGACTACAATAGGTGAAACCCATTCACTAGTAGTGACTCTAAAAATGATGCCTACCTCTAACATCTTTTCAATTTTTATATTTACCAATGCAACATACTTATGGTTCATCCTGTAATATATTCTTATCACTGGTTGTTACCCAAGAATTAACATGATATTATGGACACATAAATCTGGTGGTCCCCTTTCAAGTTCTTATACATAAAAGAAAAGACATCCTTGTACTCCAAGAATATCTCGAAAGCTACTGCTTTCAATACTAGGTTCCAGTCATTCCCACAGTGGATCATCCTAGGCTTCTCTTTTGTTCCTAGATTTACATCTACTATATGAGGTCCTTCATACTTAATATTTTTAGGTTATATAATTGAATTTTCCACATTCATTGTATGCACTAGTCTTGCATCAATATCAGTGTCTCCCACTATATATTCTACAAAGCTTTTAAAGAAAGTCCATTTCTCCTCTTCTTATTTATTTGGTTTCGAGCTAACCTTTGTCTTGTATTATTTTTATGTGTTATCAGTTGTATTAATACAAAGGTAGGTGGGCTAAAAATCCTTGTACTCATCCATTTTCCAATGGAGGAGTCTGCTATCATATTGAGCTTCATCTTTACTACAATCATCTAGGTACAAATATTCCTTCTTCATTAGGCTCATACTCTTCTTCACCAAAATAACTGCCTAACTCATCGGTCCTGGCCACATCCTCATGGATCCTCTAGTTATTCAAGTTGATCATATATTTATGATGTTCCTTCTTGAAGGTGATCTGGACCTTTTTCCAGTTGTGATTAACTTTGTCTATCCATAGCCATCCTCTCCCCAATAATGCATTGTATGCTAGATTTTGTATGGTAATCATAATTAAATCCAAGATGAATTTTTGGTTAGCTATTGTAACTTGTTATGTATTCAAGGAATCCTTTGTCTCTATATTGTACTATTCAGCACCATACAATAGAAAACTAGGTGCCCATAATGATGGAGCACCAATTTCTCACCATGTCTTCTGAGGTAACACATTAAAACTAGATCCTCCATACATAATGACTTGTGTTATCTTGTGCACCAAGATATCCATATGGACTAATGTGGGTTTCTTCCCTACATCAATCATAAATATGGTAGGATCCACAAAATAGTCCTTTTGTTATTCATCCTTGATTGGTTGGCTCTGTACCTCCATTATCTTATGAGGCTTTATGTCTTCCACCATTGCTTTATGCAAGGATGGTATGGCTTCCAATAAACTTACCATCTTAATATCGATAGTTGTATTCAAGACTTGTGCTACCAAATTTTGCACAACTACTTTATCTTTTTATGGATTCTTTAACTCTTTTTCTCCTACTAGTCTCAACTCTTTTACCTTCTTTGCTTCTTCCTCAAGTACCCTCTTCTCTAATTGCCGTCACTTATTTTATTTGGAAGGTTTAGGATACTTGTACTTCTTAGCCTATTTCCTTATAATGGATAGTACTTCTTTGGTATACTCACTAATTATAGGTACCTCTATATCAAAAACATTCACATTTTGTGGGTTAGTAGAACTCACTTGCTTTGAACAATTCACTTCTTTGTTGTTCCCTAGACCACATCATATGCACATGTGTGTAGCATTAGTCTACTATTTTTATTGTTTCTAAGGTGAAGGATAATTCTTCGTAAAATGCTCCCACTCCTAGAAATTATGACACTGTATGATTGGTATTCCTTCCAAATCATATTACAAGTATCTTTTTCCTCCTTATTGGTTGCCTTGATATTGCCTTCCTCCTCTTTTGTTATTCCTATAACCAAAACTAGTGGCTTGCTGGCCACTCCCTTGAGGCTTTGGTTTCTCTTTCTATTTTTGGATTGAGAGAACCTGTGGGTGCACCTTTGCATTAAATGGACACTATATCACTTCATGTTCAAGTATATTATAAATGTGATAATAATTATTTTGAGGACAAGTCACATTCATGTGACCTTCAGACTTGCATTTTGTACACCAAATGTCCTTTTGATATTTATTAAATTTACCTTTCACCTATTATATTATCTTATCAAATTACTTTTGAAATGATTGTATTGTCTATTGTAGTGTATCATCTTCCTCACTATTTGAATCATCGCGCCTTACATGTGTTATCATTCGAATGATTGTTTATTTTACCTCACTTTTGAAATTCTTCATTTTATCCAAGGCTTCTTCATATGTGGTAGATGGAACTACCTTCATATTTTTTTTATATTTGGGTAACAACTCATCTACAAACCATATTTTTACTAGCACATCTGCTAGAGGTATTTGCATCTTGTCCACCAACTGATTCAATCGACAGTTATATGACTTTGCATCTTCATCAAATTTCTACTTAGTGGTGAAAATTTTAGTTACAATATATTAATCATTCTTCAAAGGGAAAAAATCCTTAATGAATGCATATTTCATTGTGTTCCAAGACTAAAAATTTGTTATATTTTACCTTTCAGGTACTAATCTATGGCAAGTCCTTGTAATGTAGCAAGAAATAATTACAACCATTCATATGGTTGGTCTAAACCATTTGATCTCCAAATGGTTATACATGTCTTGATGTGTCTTGTCAAGTATTCCGTTCCTTCCCCCATAAATGGTGGGTATATTTGCTCTCCTACTTGATTGCCTACATGGATGATTATTGGTGGTTCTTCTTCACTTTATGAAGTATCTCCTAGAATCCTTGACTGATTCTACCCTAGATGTAACTCACTCTCCTGGTCCTCATCAGAACTATCTACTTGAGGAATCTTGTATTCACCAAATAATCATTTACCAATATTTCATGCATCTTCACTCTGTGACCTCATTTTCTGGTGTGTATATTGTGGCCTTGGTATTTACTCTTGATATCTCGTGTGTTGTTGCTTTGGTGCCTAACTCCTATCCATCGCATTCCTTTGCAACCTATTTTCCACTTTCTCAAGTGTTACCATCCACTCACCTTGATATTGAATAGATTCCTCTTTAAAAACTTTACTTACATCAATGTTCTCCTCGAATATATGTGCTTCTTGCTCCTCTCCTTATGTGTTGATCAATAATGTATCCAACCTCTCAATATCTACTTCATCAGATGTCCATACATGTTCTATCACTGGTTGATGTGTATTATGTTCAACACTATTTATGTTCCATCTTTGAGTAATTCTTGTGCTCCTCCTAACTGGGATATCCTCTCCTTGATCCCATATCCTATGACTTTGAAAACTTGTGTCTATCATTCACCTCCAATTTGTGTACTCCAATTTTATCACTTTGCATAATCTTCTTAATTGCAACAATTTTGACCCATTTTAAAAGAAATACCAAAGTTCAATAAGGAAATAGTTCCAAATTTAGAGCTTTTTGGCACTACCCAATTGATCAATGGATCCTTTCAACTATGATATTTATGCCAAATGTAGCACCATTTTAGATCGTCAATGATATTCCAAAATGAAAATGGGTTCCTTTAATTGCATCAATACGATCCAATTTTAATAGGCAATGGTGCAAAATGTAGAGCTAGGGTGTATTATTCCTAAGGGGTAGGTTATTTTAAAACTCTAGGAATAATCACAAAAGTCTCAAACCCAACTTGCACAAATCGTATAACTTGTACGATCTACTTTGTACACTATATCAATTTGGCAAATAACTTGTACAGTCAAAAAATCGTACAGTTGTATGATTGAAATCATAAAAAACTACACCTTGTATGATTTTGTACTCATACAATTCAATGGAACAAGTTTTGTTGTTAGTCTTACAATGGCACTGAGAGGGGGGGTGAATCAGTGCAGCTATTTAAAACTTAAAACTTTAACTCTTAAAGCCAAAACAAATGAATGCTAAAACCAGAAACAGCAAGTACCACAAGAGAGCATCACATAACACAAGATGTAACGAGGTTCACCAGTTTTGGCTACTCCTCAAACTAGACTGCTTGGACTCCCATCCAAATCCAGCCATTGCAAAGCACCAACTTTACAATCAATTTACCAGCATCTACTTGGAAGGAGCACCAACCCCTAATTTACCAGCACCAACTGGAAGGAGCACCAACCCCTGATTCCAAGCACCAACTTGGATTTCTATTTGAATAGATTTTATGACATAAAAATGCCTTCTCTGCTACAAGACCCTTACTGGTCTAAATCCTTAAAAACAAGAACTGCATATTCTTACAGCTCTGCTATTCTCTTTACAACACTTTCTTCTCTCTTTTTACAGCACACTGCTCTCTGTATTTTTCTTAGCACAAAATACTTCTCTGTACTTTTTATAGCACAATGCTCTCTGTACTTTTCACAGCACAATACACTGCACATTTACAGCCCTTTCTTATGGCTTACACTTGTAGCTCTCACAGCTCTGTTATTCTCTCTTACAGCATACTGGCTTACACTTGCAGCTCTCACAGCTCTGTTATTCTCTCTTACAGCATACTGGCTTACACTTGCAGCTCTCACAGCTCTGTTATTCTTCACTCTTACTCCCTCTTACAGTTTTTCTTCTCTGTAACAACTCCACAGTCTATTTTTCAATTTTTTTCTTTTTATGTCTGGCAGTACATCTTCTCTTTTTTGGTTTACGCTTTTCTCGCTCATTTACACTTCCAGTTACAGCGCATGCTTTTCGGCACCAATCCCGAAGCACCTCGGATTCACTACCGCACACACTTTTACTTTATTTTTTTGAGCTTTTTCTGCTGCGTTCAACCCGATGCACTGCGGACCCACAACTGCACTCATGCTGCTGCGTTTTCTTCTTCCTTGTTTGCCGTGCTTTTCTTTTCACATTTTGCCATGCTTTCTTTTTCTCATTTCCCGTGCTCTTTTCGTCGCACTGTGGACCCACTAACGCATTCATGCAGTCGCACTGCGCACCCACTACAGTAGTCATATTATTATAATATGTTTTACCTGGTTTTCTTCAGATTATGTCTGCCACTGTAGATCATGTAACTGTCAAACTAAATTTTTATCATATTTAATTATTTCTGCCTGATCTCCCTCTACAACTGTCTCTGTGTATGCTTCTCGGCTTTTACCCGTGAGACTATGACATGTCGCGATTTCGCGACATTTTTGCCCCTTTGACTTTTTCTTGACAGTTGACCGTGAAAACCTGACATGTCACGATATCGCGACATTCTCCGCTTCCTTCCACTCTTCTCGGCATGCAACCGCAAAAACTTGACATGTCACGAAATCGTGACATTCTTCGCTTCCTTCCACTCTTCTCGGCATGCAACCGCGAAAACGTGACATGTCACGAAATCGCGACATCTTTCGCTTCCTTGCACTCTTCTCGGCATTCAACCAGCGAAAACTTGACATGTCACGAAATCACGATGCTTTTTGACTGTCGTACATTCTTCTCTGCATGCCTCAGCGAAAACATGACATGTCGCGAAATCGTGACATCTTTTGCATCCGTACATTCTTCTTTGCATGCACCAGCGAAAACATGACATGTCACGAAATCGTGACACCTTTCGCTTCCGTACACTCTTCTCTTCATGCACTAGCGAAATCAAGACATGTCGCGAAATCGTGACACCTTTCGCTTTCGTACAACTCTTCTCTTCATGCACTAGCGAAATCAAGACATGTCATGAAATCGTGACACCTTTCGCTTCCGTACAACTCTTCTCTTCATGCACTAGCGAAATCCCAACATGTAGCGATATCGCTACATTTTTGTTCCTTGCACTTTACCTTTGCTTTGCCTGCAAAACTTCAACATGTAACGATATCGCTACACTTTTGTTCCTTGCTTTACCTTCCTTCCTGATACTTCAACATGTAGCGAAATCGCACACTTTTGTTCCTTGCCTTACCTTTCTCCGCGATACTTCAACATGTAGCGATATCGCTACACTTTTGTTCCTTGCACTTTACCTTTGCTTCGGCCCGCGATACTTCAACATGTAGCGATATCGCTACACTTTTGTTCCTTGCACTTTACCTTTGCTTCGGCCTCCGAAAATGCAACATGTCGCAAAATCGTGACATCTTTTTCTCTCTCCTCTTTCCTTCGCTTTCGCCCGCAAAAATGGAACATGTCGCGAAATCGTGACATCTTTTTCTCTCTCCTCATTCCTTCGCTTTCGCCCAAAATGAAACATGTCACGAAATCGTGACATCTTTTTCTCTCTCCTCATTCCTTCGCTTTCACCCACGAAAATGAAACATGTCACGAAATCGTGACATCATTTTCTCTCTCCTCTTTCCTTCGCTCGGAAACATGTCGCGAAATCGGACATCTTTTCTCTCTCCTATTTCTTCTTCCGAAACATGTCGTGAAATCATGACATATTTTTCTCTCTCCTCTTTCTTTCCTCCAAACATGTCATGAAATCGTGACAGTTTTCCTTGCAAGCGCCTTCTTTCCAAACATGTCGCGAAATCGTGACAGTTTTCCTTGCATGCTTTCTTCTCCAAACATGTCGTAAAATCATGACAATTTTTCCACTTGCTTCCTTCTCTGCCAACATGTCACGAAATCGCGACAGCTTGCCTTGCGCTTTCTAAACATGTCGCGAAATCGTGACATCTTTTTCTCTCTCCTCTTTCTCTTCGCTTTGAACTGCGAAAATGAAACATGTCACGAAATCGTGATAATTTTGCCAACATTTTCTCTCTCCTCTGTTATGTCGTGAAATCATGACAATTTTGCTGCATTTTCTCTCTCCTCTGAGATGTCGTGAAATCGCGACAATTTTGACAGCACTTTCTCTCTCCTCCGAGATGTCGCGAAATCGTGACAGAAAACATGTCGCGATATCGCGACAATTTTCTTACTTGTCTTTTTTTTTATTTTCTGAATCTGGGCCACTTCTGTCTTTTTGGAGAGTCATTGTACATGCTCGGACTGCTCTGAACTCTTGTTCACTTCATCAACCGATCTATCTAATGACCTCTGCACTCCTGTCCATTTCATCAACCGATCCTCTGTCTGTGTTGACAATAATGATAATAACTTTGGCTGCACCACCTTGCTCATCAATCAACTCCTGTCCATCACCTTGCTCATCAATCAACTCCTATCCACTCCTTTCCATTGCATCAACTGATCAACCTGATTGTGTTGACAACAATGACAATACTTTGGTTGCACCTTGCACATCAATCTCCCCCTTTGGAATTGTTGGCAACACACGTAATTGAGTGCAATTACCTGTAATTCTTCTCCCCCTTTGACAATAATACCAAAGGGCGGCTGCAAGACTCCCCCTGAGTCCATGCACAACATTCTCAGGCAAAAATTATTACTGTTAACCAAAATCATAAATATGAGCAATAAGATAAACAAATGCATAAATGCTCCCCCTGAGAATTTGATCCCTTTAGCTAGTCAATTCTTAGACTATTCTTGGGAATATGTGACCACTTCAGATCACGTTGTCTTCTGATCCTCAACCCTCTATACTCTATCATAGGCTCACTAAGAACTTTCTTAACAAGCTCACATAGAACTTGTCCAGATCAGGTCACAAGTCCACACTAGAACCTGTCCAAATCAGCTCACAAGTTCATCAAGAAAAACTTGCTTAGTATGAACCCACAAAGAGAATTGTTAGAGACCCAATGTGATTCATCAACCTCATAGAAGCATAAAGAGAATTGTTAGAGACTCAATATGTTCTATACTTAACTCTCAATCTCAATCTCATCTCAATCTCAATCTCAACCATTTAGGGCTTTAGCAACAATGCTTATAGACAAGGTTTAATCAACATCATTCAACTCAAGATTAACCTTGAAGCATTCAACCAATCACTACATGAAAAGGAAACTAGTGGACATCCTTTTCCTTCCAAAGGTATTTGAACAAAATAGCCACCAACATAAATCACCAATGCAGAGAATAACTTGCTCAAATCAATCTCAATGGAGTAAGCCCAAATCATGTATCAAGTAAAGCATTAACTTGATCAAAACAACCTCTATGAAGGCAACTCAACCATCAATCTCAAAACAGCCAACTAAGGGTTTCACCATCTCAATGCAATAGCAAGACTTACTAACATAAACCCTAGTGCAAAATGCTTCCTCTTCCTCAACCAGAATTATGCATTCACAATCTTCAATATCCAAAAAACTAGGATTTACACCAACAAGAATACCTGGTAGACAACCTGATCTGAGTTTTCTACAGCTACTGCAGATCACACCTTACTTTCAACTGTGCAAATCAGGAGAAGACATTTTGTCAAACACTTTACAGCCAATCATAGAGCCCCTTACTCAACCTCATACTTCTTAACCTCGGATTGATATTTTACCAACAGTTAAAACGAAACTGTCAGTGAATTAAATAACATTCACCAAGGCGACATGAAAGATCTAACAATATTTACCTCAAAGTGTAAAACAAATACACGCTGCTCGAAACACATATATGCAGCTAGGGCAAACATTCTTTCCACTCAAAAAAAAATACGTCTGTCACAAGTTCTGCGCCGTTACATCCGAACTTGGCGATTGTCTTCGTCTTTTGCGCTCTCTACACAATCTGCTCATTCTGCATACTCACTTCGCACACATACACAACACTACCTCAAATCACTGCATAAACTAAAAAAACACACTTTAACAGCTATACGACAATAACCCGACTGTTGGTCCTTCATCCTTAGATACCCAGTCAAATATATAGGAGCATTAAAATAGAACTTTAATATTGCTCCCCCTGAGGATGTGCCACCTGGAGCTGCTTAATGCAGTAGAGGAGTAATCTCCTTCTGTCCAAGGAGACACGAATTCCTTTCTTCTACCTTTCTCCAGACTTTCTTGAACTTGGGCTTGAGTTTTTCAACTACATCCCTATTTTGCCCCTGTTTGTGAACTTGAACATTTCTCTTGCGGGGTTGTCTCTTGTGCATTCTTGATGGATGATTATTTTCTTTTCTTTTATGCACATGATATGTTCCTTGTCTCGTGTTGCATACTTTGTGTCTGATGAAATCTAGTGTTTTGCCTTAGATTAGATACATAAGTGCTTGGACAGAACCTTGCTATGTGCCCTTGACCATTACATTTAAAGCATTGCACATGTTTTATTCCCTGTCTGTATTGCATCCTATGTGTATGATGAAATCTATGGTCTTGCCTTAGATTGGATATAGAAGTGCTTGGACAAGACCTTGCAATGTGCCCATGGCCATTACATTTAAAACATTGCACAGGGTGTTCACTCAGAAAAGCAGATGTATTTTTATCAGTAAAACTCTTTGATCTATTGTTTAGTCCACAATAAATTGCCTTGTGACCAAAGTGGTTGCATTTAGAACAATAGCCATTAAAAGCATTATTATGAAAAGAGTGAGAGTGAGAGAACCTCTTTTGCTGTGGTTGCTTTGCTGTAGATCTTCTTTGAAGCTTTCTTCCTTTTGAAGATTTAGCTTCAACCTTGAACTTCTTCTTCTCTGCATATTTGGAAGATGAGGGTTGTTCAACTTCAGACTTTTCTCTCTTTGATCCTTCATCAGTGTGCTTCTTCTTCTCTACATTTTTGGAAGATGATGGTTGTTCAGCTTCATATCCAAGACCAAACTTAGCCGTGGAGCTTCTTTGTTGATTTATCATTGTATCTAGCAACTCTATGCTCTTCTCAAATTTGAGATTTATATTGGCCTCTTTTAGTTGTTTCTTCAATGAAATAATCTCTTCTTCTTGTTGGCAACATACAGTCTCTTTCTCATTGATTTGAGACCTGAGAATATCTTCAATCCTTTTGTACTGTTCTACTTGCAGCTTTAGATCAACAATAACTTTGTTAGATTCCTCTTCACTTGTGCTGCATACATCATCCTTATCATCCAGGTGTGTCTTCAAGGCTTCTTCTGATTTCTTGGCCTTTTGAACTTGTAAGAAAAGATCTTCAATCTCATCCCCATATTCTTCTAACTTCTTGGACATTCTTTTGTTCTTTTTCCTCTCTATATTCAACTCTTCAAGAGCAGAGATTAACTCACCTTCTAGATAAACTTCACCCTCAAGGTTTTCATCACAAACTTTAGGATTCACTTCTTCTACCTTTTTTGGTACAAATTTCTCTTCTACAGAAACTGAAACTGACTGGGATGCCTTTTTGGAGGAGGATCTATTCTTCTTAGCCATTGAGTACTAATCCAAGATCAACCCTGACTGATTTAGCCAAAACTGGGAACTTGGCTCTGATACCAATTGTTAGTCTTACAATGGCACTGAGAGGGGGGGTGAATCAGTGCAGCTATTTAAAACTTAAAACTTTAACTCTTAAAGCCAAAACAAATGAATGCTAAAACCAGAAACAGCAAGTACCACAAGAGAGCATCACATAACACAAGATGTAACGAGGTTCACCAGTTTTGGCTACTCCTCAAACTAGACTGCTTGGACTCCCATCCAAATCCAGCCATTGCAAAGCACCAACTTTACAATCAATTTACCAGCATCTACTGGAAGGAGCACCAACCCCTAATTTACCAGCACCAACTGGAAGGAGCACCAACCCCTGATTCCAAGCACCAACTTGGATTTCTATTTGAATAGATTTTATGACATAAAAATGCCTTCTCTGCTACAAGACCCTTACTGGTCTAAATCCTTAAAAACAAGAACTGCATATTCTTACAGCTCTGCTATTCTCTTTACAACACTTTCTTCTGTCTCTTTTTATAGCACACTACTCTCTGTATTTTTCTCAGCACAAAATACTTCTCTGTACTTTTTACAGCACAATGCTCTCTGTACTTTTCATAGCACAATACACTGCACATTTACATCCCTTTCTTATGGCTTACACTTGCAGCTCTCACAGCTCTGTTATTCTCTCTTACAACATACTGGCTTACACTTGCAGCTCTCACAGCTCTGTTATTCTCTCTTACAGCATACTGGCTTACACTTGCAGCTCTCACAACTCTGTTATTCTTCACTCTTACTCCCTCTTACAGTTTTTCTTTTCTGTAACAACTCCACCGTCTATTTTTCAATTTTTTTCTTTTTATGTCTGGAAGTACATCTTCTCTTTTTGGTTTACGCTTTTCTCGCTCATTTACACTTCCAGTTACAGTGCATGCTTTTCGGCACCAATCCCGAAGCACCTCGGATTCACTACCGCACACACTTTTACTTTATTTTTCTGAGCTTTTTTTGCTGCGTTCAACTTGATGCACTGCGGACCCACAACTGCACTCATGCTGCTATGTTTTCTTCTTCCTTGTTTGTCATGCTTTTCTTTTCACATTTTGTCATGCTTTCTTTTTCTCATTTCCCGCGCTCTTTCCGCCGCACTGTGGACCCACTAACGCATTCATGCAGCCGCACTGCGCACCCACTACAGTAGTCATATTATTATAATATGTTTTACCAGGTTTTCTTTAGATTCTTGTCTGCCACTGTAGATCATGTAACTGTCAGACTAAATTTTTATCATATTTAATTATTTTTGCCTGATCTCCCTCTGCAACTGTCTCTGTGTATGCTTCTCGGCTTTTACCTGCGAGACTATGACATGTCGCGATTTCGTGACATTTCTGCCCCTTTGACTTTTTCTTGACAGTTGACCGTGAAAACCTGACATGTCGCGATATCGCGACATTCTCCGCTTCCTTCCACTCTTCTCGGCATGCAACCACGAAAACCTGACATGTCGCGAAATCGTGACATTCTTCGCTTCCTTCCACTCTTCTCGGCATGCAACCGCGAAAACGTGACATGTCACGAAATCATGACATCTTTCGCTTCCTTGCACTCTTCTCGGCTTCAACCAGCGAAAACTTGACATGTCGCGAAATCATGACGCTTTTCGCTGTCGTACATTCTTCTCCGCATGCCTCAGCGAAAACATGACATGTCACGAAATCGTGACATCTTTCGCATCCGTACATTCTTCTTTGCATGCACTAGCGAAAACATGACATGTCACGAAATCGTGACATCTTTCGCTTCCGTACACTCTTCTCTTCATGCACTAGCAAAATCATGACATGTCATGAAATCGTGACACCTTTCGCTTCCGTACAACTCTTCTCTTCATGCACTAGCGAAATCAAGACATGTCACGAAATCGTGACACCTTTCACTTCCGTACAACTCTTCTCTTCATGCACTAGCAAAATCCCAACATGTAGCGATATCGCTACATTTTTGTTCCTTGCACTTTACCTTTGCTTCAGGCCCGTGAAACTTCAACATGTAGTGATATCGCTACACTTTTGTTCCTTGCAATTTACCTTCGCTTTGGCCCGCGATACTTCAACATGTAGCGATATCGCTACACTTTTGTTCCTTGCACTTTACCTTTGCTTTGGCCCACGATACTTCAACATGTAGTGATATCGCTACACTTTTGTTCCTTGCACTTTACCTTTTCTTCGGCCCGCGATACTTCAACATGTAGCGATATTGCTACACTTTTATTCCTTGCACTTTACCTTTGCTTCGGCCTTCAAAAATGGAACATGTCACGAAATCGCGACATCTTTTTCTCTCTCCTCTTTCCTTCGCTTTCGCCCACGAAAATGGAACATGTCGCGAAATCGCGACATCTTTTTCTCTCTCCTCTTTCCTTCGCTTTCGCCCACGAAAATGGAACATGTCACGAAATCGCGACATCTTTTTCTCTCTCCTCATTCCTTCGCTTTCGCCCATGAAAATGAAACATGTCACGAAATCGTGACATATTTTTCTCTCTCCTCATTCCTTCACTTTTGCCCTTGAAAATGAAACATGTCGTAAAATTGCGACAGTATTTTCTCTCTCCTCTTTCCTTCGCTTTCTCATGAAACATGTCACGAAATCATGACATATTTTTCTCTCTCCTCTTTCTTCCTTGCCAAACATGTCACGAAATCGCGACATCTTTTCTCTCTCCTCTTTCTTCTCCAAACATGTCACGAAATCGTGACAGTTTTCTTTGCTTGCGCCTTCTTTCCAAACATGTCATGAAATCGTGACAGTTTTTCCACTTGCTTCCTTCCTTGCCAACATGTCGCGAAATCGCGACAGTTTGCCTTGCACTTTCTAAACATGTCGCGAAATCGTGACATCTTTTTCTCTCTCCTCTTTCTCTTCGCTTTGAACTACGAAAATGAAACATGTCACGAAATCGCGACAGTTTTGCCAACATTTTCTCTCTCCTCTGTTATGTCGTGAAATCGCAACAATTTTGATAGCATTTTCTCTCTCCTTCGAGATGTCGTGAAATCGTGACAATTTTGACAGCACTTTCTCTCTCCTTCGAGATGTCGCGAAATCGCGACAGAAAACATGTCGCGATATCGCGACAGTTTTCTTACTTGTCTTTTTTTTTATTTTCTGAATCTGGGCCACTTCTATCTTTTTGGAGAGTCATTGTACATGCTCGGACTGCTCTGAACTCTTGTTCACTTCATCAACCGATCTATCTAATGACCTCCCCCCCCCCCCCCATTTCATCAACCGATCCTCTATCTGTGTTGACAATAATGATAATAACTTTGGCTGCACCACCTTGCTCATCAATCAACTCCTGTCCATCACCTTGCTCATCAATCAACTCCTATCCACTCCTTTCCATTGCATCAACTGATCAACCTGACTGTGTTGACAACAATGACAATACTTTGGTTGCACCTTGCACATCATTTGCAAGTTAAATCGATCAGTTTTATAATCGATTTCTCCAAACTAACATTTACTCCTTATTTGGCAGGTTTTGGGCTACAACTTTATTGCCAAATCAGGTAAACAAACAATTTGTTCAATTTGGTACAACACTTTTATGGTTTGTACGAACCCTTGTTGTAACTAATGTTTAGATATATAAGCCTACACAACCATTCCTTCCAAGACAAGTTTTAGAGTGTTTCTCTATGACAATTCCTCACTTTCTTCGTAACATGCAAACCCTAATTCACTAACCATGAATTGTAATCATCAAAAGTAATTCCAAAGATCATACAACTACCTAGAAATATATTTGTATGGATGTAATTCATCATGCAATAAATTCCTATATTCACACTAAGTCTATAGGATGACCAGATTCATTCACAATGTAATTCCATTCAATTAACATGACAAACTATGTATCCAAATATTAATTACACAACCTGCAACAACCATAACGTACAATGGAATTTACAAGGGCAAGAAAATAAGGAGAATTGTTGTCATATTTAGATTATGAGTATTCTTGTACAATGTAGCCATTGGCATTTCTCACAACCATAATAATTATCACAATGAACAACCTACAACTCTACCATAAGCAATCAATACTCCATGAATGAATAACCATTAATGCATCAACAATGAACATGAATGAAAAACCTAAAAAAATGAATGGGGGGATATATAATGCATTCCAAGACCATTCCAAAGTGGTTTCTAAGACATCATATTACTTACAACTACCATCCTAAATTAACTCAAAATAATTCATTACAAGGTTTTACTAATGTCTAATTTGATTTTTATCAAATTCAACCCAAATGTACATTTCACCTAATTTCATTGACATTTCACATTGTACATTTGCAACCTTGTACATTTTACTCATGCTTGTACATTTTGAAACTTGTACATTTTCATCAAAAATAAGTAAAACTAACCCAAATTGTACAAATCCAAGGATAATTTCTTCTTCTTCTTCTTTTGCAAGGTGGATTTGCTACCTGCAAGTTGATCCAAGATATGTTGTAAAACCATTGGGGGTTTTTGGTAGCTATCAATAGATGATTGAGAGGGTTAAAATTTTGAAGAAAAGTTATATGGAACCTTAGAATTCTTGTCTTCCATGACCACATTAACCATTCCAATAAACCCTTCATTTGGACAAGGTAGGTATACCTCATTAACCTGACTAGGGTGCTCTTGAAAAGAATTATGTCCCCCATGTTTAGGTAATGACTCATGAATTGTACCAATGGATAGAGACTTTATAAGAGGTCAAACTAGATATTTGGTTGACTCGATGATAGGCTTGAACATCACATTTTGTGCTATATACTCACCAAGTTCAAGATTGGTCAAAGGAGCCATGACCTACAATGGGATGGATGACGATGGTATGGTGTGATTTGATTCACCCATAAAAATAGTAGATTCTTACTCATCAATAGAAGTAGAAATATCCCATGCTAAAATAATAGATATGGATGTGGGAGTCTCTTTATTGGTTCCTTCAACTTTTCCTTTCTAGGAGGATCTAATGGTGTAGAAGGGATATCAAGAGAAACCGATGGTAATAGCATAGATGGAAGAGGTGGTGATGATTTAGTGGATTGATAGTGGAACTGGAATTTTGGTGGTGTCATTTGGTTGGATGTTTAGGTGAGTGGATGGCAAGGTAGATTCTTGTGTATAGTCAATCATATTGCAATACTTGTAGGGTTATGGATCGATGTTGTAGCACCCTAAAATTGGCGCAGTAAAACCTTAATAATTACATTTACTCTAGTAAATAATTCAAATTCAAATTTTAACCTCCCAAACCGCCTGTTAACCGCCATGTAATCCGTTTCCTCCTTTCCCATGCCATTTTTAGAGTTTGTTTTGACCGTTTGATGATATCATCGTTGATCAGACGATATCGCCTCAGATCGGACGATTTCGTCTGGGCTAGGACGTCCAGACGATCTTGTCCCAAAACTGATTTTTCACAATTAGCCTCTGTTCCAACGGCGTCTCTAATCCGGGCAGAAGCGTGTCTGCACCGTTAGAGACCCTTCCCCGTTGGAGATCTCCCAAATAGGGATGATCTCCAACCTCCTAACCTCCCTCCTAAGCCTATTTAATCCTAAGCCCTCCCCTTAGCACCCCCCTGGCTGAAATCCTTTGCAAACTGACTTCACACGCATTAAAGCATCCTAAATTACTATTTGCATTTGTTCTATCCAAATTTTGTTGTAGGTACCTTAGTGTTTTTCAGTCGGAGCAAGCTTACATCGTCGCAGACGATCCTGTTCAGATCGGAGGTGATCCTGTCGAATCAGAGACGATTTCGACCAATGCAAGACGATTTCGACTGCAGTCAACATTGAGGCAATCAGTGCCCAAAGTTTGCATTTCCCTCTCTTCAATCTGTTGTTTTGTTCTGCAATTAGCTAGTTTATTTGTTATTTTATGCTATCTTGCATTTTGGAGTTCACCCATCTAGATAAAATGCATAATTAAGTCATAATTGTTATTTAATCAGTATGATGCATTCATGTTTCTGTTTATAATTTTCATTTATGATATTGTTATTGTCATTTTACACTATTTCCCTCTGTTAGAATAGTTGCATTTTCTATTTTTTGCACCTATTTCTCTGTTTGCAGGTCTCTGACGAATTTGTCTGACGAATTCGTCAGATCTCAGACGATCTTGTCTGATAGCAGACGATCCTGTCAAATTAGAGGCGATCCTGACTGCTTCAAGAATCAGAATCTTCATCAAACATCCGGATCAGGTATGACTTTTTAATCTTGCTTAATTTCTCTATTTTTCTGTCCTAATTTGTTTTTCTGTATTCATTTAATCTGCATCTTCATATAGAATAGCTTAGACGCATTTTGGCCAAACCTAGGACTTGAATGTTTAAGGATAAAATTGAACACATAAAACACATTCCCAACCTAGGCGTGGAAACTGCCATTAAATGTTTCCTGGTGAACCCACCATCCGTCGAAAAATCACCATAATACACCTCCCTTGAGAGGCGGGACCTTCGCAAGGCCTCTCAGTCCGAGGTATCGCGCCATCCTTTTCCCATCCTCCTTCCGGGCATGGATCCTATAGCCTGAAGGTAGGGGTGTGAAAAATTTGGAGCGATACATTTTGGTGAACCCGACGTGAATGCATTTAAAACCTTTTGAAAACAAAAACAAAAAAAAATAAAAACAACCAAAACATAGATGCATTTCAAATCATTTAAAATTAATAAGTTGCATATCATGTTTAGATGGTAGCTCCTAAGAAAATATTAGCAATTACTATAAATGTTGAAAACCAATTGGCAGCCATAGAAATCAATTATGTGCTTAGTGTGCCTGAAAAAGATAGAAATCAACTCTTGTGGGACGAACTTGATAGAAGACTTAGTGTCATTTCATCTAGGTCAACAAAACTTAAACAAATCAAGAGGCTTGTCCTAGATAGAATCCTGGATCCTCATCAACTCGTCTTTTATCATGAACTTCAGAGAGCCTGCCATAGATGGTTAGCTTATAGGAGAGCTCTTGTGTCTTCATAATTGTTCACCTTCGAGGAATACCTCGAGAACGCAGCCATTATACACCAGTTCCTAGGTCGTGTAGAAGACCAAGAGGTTGTTCTTATGGATAGGGAAAGATGGAATAGAGTTCCTCGAGCTGTGTTATATCGAGAGTATTGCCACGAGCTTTACTTCTATCAACCAACATCTGAGACAGATAATATCACTATAGCTCTTTTCATTAAATTTTTGAAAGAAAATTTTCAATTTGAAGAAGAACACTTCATGACTCCTGAAGAACTCGAGCCCATTAATGATATTTATAAATTGTTTATAGAAAACTAGATCATTACTTTCAGTATTATTTCTTGCATTTATTGTGTTGTTTGTTATCTTTACAATATTATTTCAAAAACAAAGAAAAACTAAAAAAAAACATAACAAAAACCAAAACCTTTCATTTTAAATATTGTAGTAGGTATATAATTAATATATACCTCTTAAGCTTGTTGCATATATATATATATATATATATATATATATTTTTGAAATCTAAAATTAAGCACAATGCCTAAACTTAGGAATGGTAAACAAACTGAAGGAGAAGAAGAAGATTGGTTAGAAGATAAAACTAGAGACCCAAATGTCCTTCCTGAAGATCCAATTCCGGAAGGAGAAACTCTAGATCAACCAGAAGATGACCTAGGTGAAGACAATGAACAAGAAGAAAATGTTAAAGAGGATGGATCCTCATCCCCTAGAGTAGCTCCAGATGGAACTATTGCTTTTGACAACTTAGATCATTTTTGGAAAATTTTCAATAATAACATTGGCGCTCTTAATATGGCAGTTCATATTGATAAAGGGCAAATTAGTGACACTCAAGCAGCCATGGAACATATGTTTGATGTGCGCACTAATCCCTTGTCTTTCATTGATCAAGAAAGTGATAAGGCTGGACCATCCAATAGAGATATGGTCACTATGATTCAAAACATGCCAAAACAATAGGTTACCCAACCTCCTAAGGAACCTCGTTATTCAGCCTAAAATCATTCCCACACAAAAGAAAACTTCCTTCACTACTTTACTTCGCCAAACTATTGATCAATATGCTTCAAGTAAACAAAAACCTAAAATGAAGCCAAACACCAATTTTCAACAATCCGGAATACAACATAATACAACTTCAAAATTCCTTCATAACACCTTTCCTACCAACAATTTACACAATAGCAACATAGCATCTAATCTTCATGTCCCTCCA
This sequence comes from Wollemia nobilis, assembly GCA_028583015.1. NCBI lineage: Eukaryota > Viridiplantae > Streptophyta > Pinopsida > Araucariales > Araucariaceae > Wollemia > Wollemia nobilis. The sequence goes on from JAQPPZ010017052.1 coordinate 13,016,553, forward strand.
TCATATGCTCACAAATCCCATATCAATGCCCTACCGAACCAATATGGTGGGCAAACTAGTAATCTGGAAGCCATGGTGAAACAGTTAGCTTCGCATATGGACCAGATAGATCCTTACCGTCCCTCGTACAATTATCGAGAGATATGTAGTCAACCTTTGGATCCCATAGTTGTAGCACAACCTTACCCTAAGCATTTTCCCATGCCCATCTTGCCTATATATAAAGGAACCGAAGATCCCATAGAGCATCTTCGCATGTTTAGGATAGCATGTCATGATATATCACATGATGACTTGCTATTACTAAAAATGTTCCCAAAAAGTTTAGGTGGAATGGCATTAGAGTGGTACTATCAATTGCCCACTCATTCTTTGAGAAACTTTGAAGAAACAGCTGAATCTTTTGTCCATCAATTTAGTGCCTACATCGAGAGGCATGTAACCATTAAAGATTTATACAACTTAAAACAAGACAAGGATGAATGTTTTGCTGATTTCTTAGCTAGATGGAGGCAGTTGATAGGAAAACTGCACTTTGTGCTACCTTATAGGGAAATGTTGGACATTTTTATCAATAATTTACAAGAACAAATATCTTATGAGCTATCAACAGCTACTTTAACTACCTTCGATCAAGCTATAGATTTAGCTCGAAGAGTAGAAGATGCCCTCATTAGGAGAGGCCAACTTAGGAAGAAGGATGATGAGAAAACATCTAGAAATCAATATAAAAACAAACAAGTTGTTGGTGACGGAGTCACTGATAGTAGAAATGTTGCTAATATCAATGCAATGAAAACAACAAAAAAATTTATATTGAAACCTCCTGATAAGCCTCCTCAAGAATTTACTAGATTGAATCAACCATTATCAACTATTTTACCTCAATTACTCGAAAGAGGTTTGATCCAATTACCAGCTATCCGGGAACCTGATCCAACTATACCCGGATACAGAGCTGACTTACACTATGATTTCCATAGAGGACCTGGACACTCTACCAATGCTTGTAAAAGGTTGAAACATAAAATACAGGATCTGATTGATAATAATGAAATGGAGGTGCAAGCCTTCCAACCTAAACAAAATGCTCCTAATAATCCTCAAAAGAACATTCCCCAAAATCAAAATCAAAATGCTAATCAATCATTAGACATATTTCAACACCCTTTACCAAGACATGGTAAAGAGGTGGCCAATCAAATCGAACATCATAATGTTCCTCCTCCTACCCGATATGTAGGAACCATTAGCGGACAATTACCTGTTCAAGATCCTCAAATATTTGACACAACCTTATCCATGGTTACGACCAGGCCCCTACATAATATTCCAACTTCTGATTCTAGTGATATAGAATCAGATATCGAAAGTGAAATAGACATCACTTCAAACCAATCGAATAGTTCTGAAAATGAATCAGATCCTATTCAACCCATCACAGATGCTATGGTTCCAGAAGAACCATTTCCTAGAAGAGTTACTACTCGACCCTCTTCTAATCAATTCCTCCCTAATGAACAAGCCATAAACGCTCGACCGAGACCAGTTCAGCGTCCTCAATATAACATTGTAGGTACCATTGGAGTCGTTACCCGACAACAGGCTCAAAATTCTCAACAAGAACCAAACCGGAATGATGGATCAGCTCCATTTATTTTAAAAATCCCAATAAATGGAATCATGCTTCCAATGTTCAACCTAAACCCCTTACAATATTAATGAGCAATTATCCAATACTACACCAATTTCCCTTTTGGATTTGTTAAGATCTTCTCCTACCCATAGGGATGAGTTGATGCTTACATTAAGCCAAATGATGGTACCTCAAAACATTCAACATTCAACCTTACAAGAATTACAAGAATTGGGCGTTTCACCTGCCCCACCTAATTTTGAAAGAGATCTACACATGGAGGTAGAAAATGTCATTAAAATTAACATTGGAACTGAGGATAATCCTCACATAATCAATATTGGATCAGAATTAAGTCAAGAAAAACAAGAACAATATATTGCATTCCTTAAAGAGTATGAAGATGTCTTCGCTTGGACATATGAAGATATGCCAGGTCTAGACCCTTATGTAGTCATGCATCACCTAGTGGTCCATCCGGATGCTAAACCTGTTAAACAAAAACTTAGAAAAATGCATCCCAAAGTGGCTTTGCTAGTCAAAGGGGAGTTAGAAAAACTCCTGAATGTTGTTTTTATACAAGCTATTGATTATGCTTGAATGGATCTCAAATGTAGTTCCAGTCACCAAGAAAGAAGCCACCAAAGTTAGGGTTTGCACAGATTTTAGAGATATTAACGCTGCATGCCCTAAAGATGATTTTCCTCTTCCAAACATGGATCAAATCATTGAATTTACTGCCAGGAGTGGGATGATGTCCTTAATGGATGGATTCTCTGGTTATAATCAGATCAGGATAGCTCCTGAAGATCAGGCTAAAACAACCTTTATTACCCCCTGGGGTACCTTTTGTTGGAAAGTGATGCCATTTGGCTTAAAGAACGCAGTGCAACCTATCAACGAGCTATGACTTATATTTTTCATGATATGATGCATGATATCCTACATGATTATGTAGATGATATTATAGCTCGCTCTATTAATGAAGATAATCATTTAGATGATTTGAGAAAAGTTTTTAATCGATTACGAGAATATCTTATTCGATTAAATCCAACAAAATGCATATTCGGAGTTAAGTTCGGTAAACTATTAGGGGTTTTAGTTTCTTTACGTGGTATCGAAATTGACCCTCTCAAGATTGCGGCTATCATTGATATGCCCGCACCTACTAATATATCTGAGTTACGAAGTTTACAAGGTAAGCTTCAAGCCATCCGTCGCTTCATCGATAAGCTGGCGGACAAAACCGGTCCCTTTCTTAAACTTCTTAAGAAGGATGTCCCTTTTAATTGGGACGACGAATGTAGAGAAGCTTTTGAACTTCTCAAACAATACCTCCTTAATCCACCTGTGCTTTCATCGCCTAAACCTGATCGCCCATTTCTCCTATATATTTCAGCTTCAGATTCTGCCTTAGGAGCTATGTTAGCTCAGCTTGATGATGAAAAGAGAGAACGTGCTAATTATTATATTAGCCGAACCTTCATCAGTTATGAAACCCACTATACAACATTAGAAAAACTATGTCTAGCAGTCATGTTTGCTATGCAAAAATTATGCCATTATATGCTTAGTCAGAAAACTTATGTCATTGCTAAATATGATCCCTTGAGGTATCTCATGAGTCGACCTTATTTATCGGGTCGCACAGCCAAGTGGGTTCTTGCTCTAAGCGAGTTTGATCTCACATTCATAGGACATAAGTCTGTTAAGGGTCAAATCATAGTAGATCAATTAGCTGCTGCACCCTTAGAGTCTACCCATCCCCTCATCATTGAGTTTCTTGATGAATGCCTTCAATTAGAGGCAGACCATATTGAACAATGGTCCTTATACTTTGATGGAGCCCGATGCATGAGTGGGGCTGGTGCGGGTATTATTTTAATATCCTCACAAAAACATCTTATTCCTCTGTCCTTCAAATTAACATTTGCTTGCACCAACAATACTCGCTGAATATGAAGCTCTAATCCTTGGATTACGAGCTGCCTTGGCACTAAAAATTAAACATCTCGTTAGTTTTTGGTGATTCTCAACTTGTTATAAACCAAATTAATGAAGTTTATCGGACCAGAGATGATAAACTGTGCCCATATAAAGCCTATGTTTTACAATTAATGTCTCTATTTGATCAAGTTACCTTGGAAGCTATTCCTCGAACTTGCAACCGTGCGGTTGATGCTATGGCCGCAGTTGCATCTCTCCTCCCCTTGGAGTTAGATGACGAATATGCCACTATCATTATTCGTCGACTCCAGGAACCCGCTTCAAATAAGTCATGCTTAGAACCTTTGGATGTGTTTCTAATCAACGAAACTACTCCTGAACCTTGGTATACGGATATATTTGATTTTCTCCAAAATGGGACTTTCCCTGCCAATTCTAATAGAAACCAAGCATCGGTTATTACGTAGACGAGCAAGTCGATTTGTAATAATTGGCAATACTTTATATAGGAGATCTTTTGAAGGTATCCTATTAAGATGTTTGAATTTAGAAGAATCCAAATCAGCCTTGAGTGAAGCCCACGATGGATCTTGTGGAGGACACTTCAGTGGTAGTGTCATTGCTAAAAAGCTCCTTAGGATAGGATACTTTTGGCCTACCATGGAGAAGGATGCACATGATTATGTGCGCCATTGCGACAAGTGCTAGAAACATGCTGACCTTGTCCATGCGCCTGCACAAGAGCTACAGAGCTATTTCATCTCCTTGGCCCTTTTCAAAATGGGGTTTAGATATTATTGGCAAAATCAATCCTGTGTCATCTGATGGACACAAATTCATCATAACCGCCATTGAGTATTTCATGAAGTGGGTTGAAGCTATGCCTTTAGCTTCCTGCACTGGCACACAAGTCTCTAAATTTATTTTTAATCAAATCATTTGTAGGTTCGAAATTCCTGCAAATCTCATCTCTGATAATGGAACTTGTTTCAAAAATAAAGATGTTAAAAAATTATGCCAAAAATATAAGATTCAACATCGCTGGTCCACTCCCTATTATCCTCAGGGTAATGGTCAAGCAAAAGCATCTAACAAAACCTTAATCAAAATCCTCAAAATATTGGTCAATAAAACTGGTCGTGACTGGCACATTCAGTTATATCCAACCTTGTGGGCCTATCGAACTAGTGTTCGAACCCCCACGGGAACTTCACCTTTTGTTTTGGTTTATGGTGCTGAAGCCATTTTTCCCTTTGAATTAGAAGTTCCTTCTTTGGCTCTACTACTTCAAGATACCGAAGTAGGAGATGAATATCGAGTTTGGCAGACTCAGTCAGCTGGAACTCCTAGATGAAAAATGCATCAATGCTTTGGAGCATCTCCGTGCCTACCAAAACAAGCTTAAAAGATCATATGCTAAAAAAGTTCGTCATCGATCCTTTGAGATCGACGACCTTGTTTTAAAAGAAAATCAAAAAAATACTAATGCAACTAAGGACCTTAAAGGTAAATTTGAGCCCAACCGGCTTGGACCATACATTATCACTGCTAAATTTGAATCGGGAGCATACAAATTATCTACCTTAGATGGTAAAGAACTTAAAGAACCCATGAATATTTTGCATCTTAAACGTTACTATGTATAAATTTGGTCATTTCATCCTTGTATATATTTGTTTAAAATATTTCAAAATCACTATCTTGTATTTCTTTCAATTTATAAATTCAAAAACACCAAAAACATTCATAATCATCAAAATCTTCAAAACTATTTGTTGTATTTATTTATGGCACTTGTTAATTCTTTCAAAAAAAATAAATAAAAATAAAAACAACAATATTCTTGACTCTTTCGAAACCAAAACAACATAAAGAAGAAAGAGAGAGTCAACATTCTCAAAACTTCTCAAAAAGTATTTATTTATATATATCTTCTTACAAATATTGCAGTTATATGTTTCAAATTATTTTGGATAAATTAGCATTTATTTGGAATCCCTCACTTTCACACTCACAAAAATAAATATCTTGATTTTATCTGGCATGATTACTAATCTCTCTTATATCAAAGTCCACAAAATTCAATTAAATAAAGTTTGAGCACAGAGAATTGATCTTGTTATTTACTTAAACCAAGCACATATTTTCACAATAAAATGATTATATTTGTAATTTCCATGCTTTGCTACATAGTAGAAGTGGTTTCTTGAGCGAAAAGTTTCCCCTGCTATCCTATCATGCACATGGTCTAGAATCTTTGAGAATTGGCAAAAGGACAAGCTCACCCCTACCCAGAATAAAAATCCCTTGCTCTACAGCTAATCCGAGCAAGTATCCCTAGTATAGAACAAAAAGAAAAAGCAAAGTTCAAGAAAAAGAGAAAAAGAAAAATGTTATTTTATATCATTACAACAATGTTTCAAGCATTATCAAAATCAAGCAAAAATACAAAAGAAAGAAAAAAAAAAAGAAAGCAAAAAGAAAGCAATAAAATCCCTTTCCCTACCCTTTGAAAAGAAAAGAAGGGTTGATGAGCTTGAATCCCTGGAATTCTCAATTATTCGAAAACTGTGAGGTAAGCCCCATAACAGGTGGTTTGTGCCCAACCTGCTTGGCCTTGGGTAACTCCTAGCGTGGCGATATGTCTATCACATTAGCGACCTTCTTTTGTATAGACCTATGTCTGCTTATGGATTAGCTAGCTCTTGATAATCCGACTTACATAGTAGTCTAGTATGGTTATATGCATCTACATCATGGTTAATGAACACTTATTTGGTTCATTCAAATCACTTGTATCATATTATCTTGCTCAAACTGGTAAATGAACATAGCAATTGCACACACATTTTGTATTTGAGAGATTTTGTGTATCATTATGATAAATCAAGATTGGAAATGAATTCACATATGCACATGGGATTCCTTATAAATCTAACTTTTGTCTTTAAGATACTTTGAAATATTTTTTGCAAATTGTTTGGAATAAATTCATTTTCTTCTTTAAAAGTACAGTTGTTTAGTCTAAAGACAACTACATGCATAATCAAAAAAATCAAAATTTCTTTCAAAACCATACAATCAAAACACCCCCCACACACACACACACATATATATATATATATTATCGACTTTCGCGACGATGGTATAGTTCCAAAACCAAAATTGGAATTTTATGCCTAGCGCAAGTCCTCATCTTCATATTTTCTGTTTATCAAAAATCAACCATGCAATAAAACTATATTTTTTTGGATTTTCGCGATGATGGTATAAGTCTATACCTACATATTCTATGCCTAGCGCAAACCATTGTAACAATTTTTATTCCCCATTTATTTAAAAATCATGAAAACCATATGACTTAAATCATTATGTTATACAATTATGTTTTCAAAACAAAAAAGAATGCACATTATCACTATTTCATGTCATTATGTCAACCTTCAATTTTGCAATGATGGTATAATTCCTAGGGAATTATCCAAAAATTTTATCACACTTAGGAATTTATGCCTAGCAAAAATCATTTTAACATTATTTCATGCATACTATTTTTATGAAAATCTGAAAACAAACCATCATCATCATCATTTGCACCATTGCACCAAAGTCTTAAGACAGTCTCTTAAGCACTCTTTTACTTTTTAAACAATATTTCTATACTGGGATTAGCTTGACGACCGAGTGAGCGGCGACTCCATGAAATGGTCTATAATAGCGACAATGTCCTTTGAAATTATTGTTAGAAGTCTCTTTTTATCTTTTATCACATCACATCACAAACAACCAATTTGTTACATCAGATTATTTCATTTAAAATCTTACAGCATGACATTCAAACCATAATATTTCCAATGACATAATTACATGAATCATCAAATCAAATCAATCAAAACATTTAAAAGCATCATAAAAATACATAAGACAAGTCATATGATCAAAAAATATCTCATCTCATATATATCAACAAGTATATATACATCATATCAAAATTGGATTGGTATGCCACAATCTGTACCTCGGCATACTCAATCCTCTATCAAAAATAATAAATGCTATATATCAATCTATACAGTGTTGTGCAGTAGTCTAGCCTCGAGAACCCCTCGAGCTCTCAGCCTCATCTCCTCCCCGCCCTGAGGTGGACGAGGTGGCCCCATCACAGTATGTGTGGTACTGCGAGTCCTAGTCGTCGATCGGGATGAAGTCCTCGATGACCCGATCCGGATCGGATCTGCGATGTTAGCCGGCAGTGGTAGTCTATCCTCCTCTGGCACCATCTGGTAGTATAATGTCTGATAGAAAGTGATTTGGGCAATAGCCCGTGCTAGCTCCCTAGTGCTCGCCCCTCCGCCCCGTGCTTTGAGGCGTGCAATCTCATCTCTGAGCTGTGTCACCTCAGCTCGGTGTCGTGCAGCCTCCTCTTGTAGGGTCTGCACCTATGCCTGGAGACGGATTGTCTCCGCTCGAAGAGTCACTGTCTCGCTACTCTCCCCAGTGTCAACACCCTTGCCCTTATCGGGCGATGGTGGCCTCTCTCTCTATGGAGAAGGGGGTCTCTCCTCCCTCCTCTCCCACTGCCATGGCCTCTCCTGTGCCTGTGGCCTCCTTTTCCCTCTCTCTCCATGACCCTGGGCCACCTCAATAGCCGCCTGGTGTCGCCTCCCTATCCGACGCACAACTGCATGAATCGGACCCTGAGCCCTCGTCATTCGAGGAGGGCGGATGCCTGCATACCAGGCATCGTAGCCATCGGCTACCCCTACGTCGTCCCCATCCACTGGCTGAATGGGGGCATCGTTCGAGTCTTGACTCCAGAAGCGCTGCATATCTGGAGCCCCACTCACTGTGGTGTTATCCTGGATAGTCCAAGAAAACTCATAATCCCTGAGAGATGGGATCCCCTGTTGTAGACCGAACTGTCACAAAACTCGGTCGTAGCGGTGGAGCTCCACCTCTCCCCTCTCCATCCTCAGCCGACAGACTCGCCTGATGCGAGCCAGCTCCTGTCCATCCTCGGCCCACCCCGGGTGCCCTCTCCATGGCCTCCAGGTGATCTGGTCTGGGACAAGGTCATCCAGTAGTCTCCGGGACATCGATAGGTCAATCCACCGCTGTGACCCTCTTCGGAGCCACCAGTAGAAAACTCGGGGCCTCTCCCCGTCAATCCCTATCAAAGGAAGCCCTATCGGCCTTCGCACTGCAATGTGCTCCCAGCACCAAACCTATAGGAGTGATGTCATAACCAGACATCGGCCGCCCTTGTACATGACCCCATGCAGGATCCTGTACAGTCGGCATAGAACAAAGCCGCCCCAAGAGAATCTGTAGCCATGGTCTCGCATGTCGTAGATCACATCTACTAGCACCCATGGTACCCTGCACCCGCTCTGGTGGCACAGCAGAAGTCCACCAACCACTTCGGCCAAAACCTGTGTGAGTCTAGATGCCCTAGGCATCTGACGCAGCGCCTCGATGTTCACTCCGCCCTTCTCTAGGGCGAAGCTCGGGTCACCACACAACCGCATCATAGCATGGCCCTGATTGGCCGTAGGAGTGATCAACCATCCTTGTATGGGGATTCTTAGAATCCTCCATACATCCTCCAATGTGGGAGTCATCTCCCTTGTGGGTAGCCGAAAACAGGAAGAACCCGGATACCACCTCTCTGCCAGGGTTGTCAGTAGCCCCATGTCTGTAGAAACTTGTGGCATTTTTGCCACATGTAGTAAGCCGGCCTGTGCCAGCTGATCCTGCTCTGCCTGTGATAGAGCGGCCAAGTCATCTCTCAACCCCGTCGTATTTCCATTCTCTCGCTCTTTAGTAAACCTCTCTGCAACATAAACAACAACAAAAAAAAAATCATTAATAAAAACTCAAGTGATTAATAATGCAAGTTAAAATAAGTTCAATTTTATACAAATGATGATATCGTCCACTATTGGACGATATCGTCCCCAATTTGAGCAGAATCGTCCCCGATTTTGCAAGTCGAAATCGTCCCTAATTTGATGAAATCGTCCCCCTTTCGCCGATTTCGCCCTTAGACGAAATCGGCGAACTTGAGACGATTTCATCAAAATCGAGATGATTTCATCCCGACGACGTCGACGGCCCAAAAATGGCCGTGATGCTCAAAAATTGATCAAAATTCACCTAAAAAGCATGTAAATTCAACTTAAAGCATTCTAAGCTAAGTTTAGACTCTTACCCGTAGCCCGCATCGGACCTCTGTCGATCTGTGCATTGTCTCCACCATTTTTGCTTGCAGAGCTCTAAAAACCAGAAAAATGAACAGTAAAAATGAATTAGGGTTTTACCCTATTTTTCTTAATTTTATTCAAAACACAATTAAAAACATTTTAAAATTTTGCTTTTCCGCGTTTTTACCTCAAACATTCGATTTGGGTAAAAACACGGAGGGGGCACCATAGTAAGCTATTGTACGATTCGACCAAGAATCGTCGCCTAAAAATGGGAATAATTTTTGCTTTCTCGTAGATCGAGAAGAACTCATCTTTAACGCATTTTCTTTGAAAAATTCGCTAAAGAGGGGGCAAAATGTAGCACCCTAAAATTGGCGCAGTAAAACCTTAATAATTACATTTACTCTAGTAAATAATTCAAATTCAAATTTTAACCTCCAAAATCGCCCCCAAACCGTCGTGTAATCCGTTTCCTCCTTTCCCGCACCATTTTTAGAGGTTGTTTTGACCGTTTGATGATATCGTCGCCGATCAGACGATATCGCCTCAGATCGGACGATTTCTTCTGGGCTAGGACGTCCAGATGATCTTGTCCCAAAACTGATTTTTCACAATTAGCTTCTATTCCAACGGTGTCTCTAATCCGGGCAGAAGCGTGTCTGCATCGTTAGAGACCCTTCCCCGTTGGAGATCTCCCAAATAGGGATGATCTCCAACCTCCTAACCTCCCTCCTAAGCCTATTTAATCCTAAGCCCTCCCCTTAGCACCCCCCTGGCTGAAATCCTCTGTAAATTGACTTCACACGCATTAAAACATCCTAAATTATTATTTGCATTAGTTCTATTCAAATTTTGTTGCAGGTACCTTAGTGTTTTTCAGTCGGAGCAAGCTTACATCGTCGCAGACGATCCTGTTCAGATCGGAGGCGATCCTGTCGAATCAGAGACGATTTTGTACCAATGCAATAGGATTTCAACTGTAGTCGACATTGAGGCAATTAGTGCCCAAAGTTTGCATTTTCCTCTCTTCTATCTGTTGTTTTGTTCTGCAATTAGCTAGTTTATTTGTTATTTTATGCTATCTTGCATTTTGGAGTTCACCCATCTAGATCAAATGCATAATTAAGTCATAATTATTATTTAATCAGTATGATGCATTCATATTTTTGTTCATAATCATCAGTTTGATATTATTACTATCATTTTACACTATTTCCCTCTGTTAGAATAGTTGCATTTTCTGTATTTTGCACCTATTTCTCTGTTTGTAGGTCTCTGATGAATTCGTTTGACGAATTCGTCAGATCTCAGACGATCTTGTCTGATAGCAGACGATCCTGTCAAATCAGAGGCGATCCTGACTGCTTCAAGAATCAGAATCTTCATCAGACATCCGGATCAGGTATGACTTTTTAATCTTGCTTAATTTCTCTATTTTCTGTCCTAATCTGCTTTTCTGTATTCATTTAATCTGCATCTTCATATAGAATAACTTAGACGCATTTTGGCCAAACCTAGGACTTGGATGTTTAAGGATAAAACTGAACACATAAAACACATTCCCAACCTAGGCGTGGAAACTGCCATTCAAATGTTTCCTGGTGAACCCACCATCCGTCGAAAAATCACCATAATACACCTCCCTCGAGAGGCGGGACCTTCGCAAGGCCTCTCAGTCCGAGGTACCATGCCATCCTTTTCCCATCCTCCTTCCGGGCATGGATCCTATAGCCTGAAGGTAGGGGTGTGAAAAATTTGGAGCGATACAGATGTGAACCACATGAACTTGCCCTTCATGTATGAATTTAAGACACTAATGTAGGATGGATGGGACACACTTCATGTACCTATTAAAAGGTCTTCCAAGTAATATATTATATTGTATTACACCCTCCAAGATGTGGCACAATGTAGGTATAGTATTTAGCCCAACCTAAATAGGGAGGACTATCATGCCAACAATGGGGAATAAAGCATCATTAAATGCTTGTAGGGTGAATGTGGATGTTGTGATGTGTGAAGGTAGAATGTTGAGATGCTGTAAAGAATTTATGATGATGATGATACTAATAGGTAAACCTATATCAATTAGGACTAACTTATATGTAATTTTATTTACAATAGCAATGATGTGTAGTGGAGGATCAGGTCCATTAGTGGGAGATGGTTTGATCTCATGATTACGAAAGGTAATTATAGGTTCCTTACAACATTGGATAGGATCTAAATGTTATAAATGTTGTGATGTATGACAAACATTGGTTGGAGCTATATATTGTGTAGCTCAGTCAAGATATCTCTTTTTTTCCATCACAATATTGATCATGCCAATGAAACCCTCATTAGGTGGGGTTTTATGGACTTTGTTAACTTGCCGATTTGATATTCCTTGATCTTATGCTTAGGTAAGGGATATTTAAATATACCTATTTGATGATTATCAATAAAAAGAGGATTATCAATTTGAAGTTTTTTTTAGTCAAGGATATCTTGTACTTTATACTTACATGTGTAACATGTTTGGATATCATGACCCTTTTATCGATGGTATAGGCAATATAGGTATTCTTTGTACCACTTTGGTTTTGGATGTTCAGGATTTAAGGGGTGAATTTTAGGTATGATTATAGCCTTCACCTCACAAAATTGAATGAAAATAGATGTCAAAGACTCAGGTAGTGGCGTGTAATTACGAGGCTTGCGGTGTAGTTTATTTTGTGCTTGATTTTTCTATGGTTGATCATAGTTTTATGAAAGAGGGGTTGCACCTGATAGTTGTGTTTTTAGGGTGCTTTCTTAGGTTTGGAATATTAAGGACAAATTGGTTGACTACAAGCAATTTTTGTTGTGTATAATTGCTTCTAGGGTTTTTGTTCCATTCCTTTTTATGGATTTTAATGCCCCTCTATTTGAATAGTTTAACCCAAACTTATTCCAGAATAATTAATACAAAAATAAATAACTTGGAAGAAAAAACTCACAATAAATCATGCACATAGAACACACGAGATTTACCTTGGTTCACCTAATATGGGCTACTCCATAAAAAAAGAGCCACACCTCCTTTGATATTATTATTCACTCCTTGCCCGTAATGGGACATTACAATCAATAGAAAGGAAAATATTACAATCCTAAACCACAATGTAGTATTAGAATACCATGGTCACAATGCCATGGGATAAAACCACCCATACCCGCTAATCATGGTAATACCACCAATGCCTCCTAAAATATCTTTGATAACATCTTCAAAAAAGTGGGGCCATCGAAGAAGGGGCCTACCGTACGGTACTTCCTATGCAAAGAATGATACACATCCAACACTCTTGGAATTTGATGTCCTTGATGACTTTGGCTTGTGCCAAAGCCTCCTTGAATGTTTCATATTATTGTAGTTGTAAAATAAGTGAGATTTTCATCGAAAAAATTCTCGTACACATTCAAGTAAAATCTATAACAGGTAATATAAAAGATAATTTTGACATGACCTTTCTCCACCTGTTACCATAGTCTGTGACTGGCTCATTGTCAAATTGTCTAAGGTTAGACAAATTAGTCAGGTTGGATTTCTTCATCACACCAATTAAAAATCATTCTAGGAAGATATTTTCCATAGCATCAACTCGTGAATGAGCTCTACTGTGTGTAGTTACCATGATCTTGATTACATGAATAGTAAAGAAATAAACAAAGTATAGAATGTGGTTATCTCTTTTAAGTTTTCTTTGTGAATACCTATACTATTTTGTGCATTTTGATGTTGATAAACCCCTATTTCTATAAAAATAAGGGAAAATAAAATAGAAAACACTAGAAGGTAATTTGAGCACACCCCCCTAATGAAGAATGTAACCCAAATGATAAAGAGTGGTTTCCTATTGGATTTTTGGTTCAAGATAACCTAAGGAATTAAAATTACCCCTCTAGGGAGGTCACGTTGTTTGAGTCCTACTAGTAGCCCAACAAGGAGTTCACTTCAACAACCAGGTGTGTCTTGGACAAAAATGATAGCAGTGTTCCATTGATTATTTCATCATGTGGTACAAAGGAACTACTAATCCTTCCTACTCTAAGTGCACCCAAGAGTAGGGGACTTTATGGTGATGAAGTCTAGAAAAGCCACTCGCTTTGGACAACTAGGTTGCTAGGGTGTGAGCCAATGGATGGAGATGAAGCCCATCATCACTAGTCTTGATCAATAGTTGGGGATGAAGTCTAACTCATTGATGTTAAATTGAAATGTGGTGTGTGGGGTTCTTTTTTATTTTATGCAAAAGAAAGTAAAATCAAGAAATATTTTCATGATCTTTCTCTAATGCATAAAATAACATTATTTTATTTTCCTAAACGCCACAAATAAAATAACATGATTAATCAATAGTTTTACATCTGATAGGGACAAACATATATAGAGGCTATATGACCCAAGGACGGTCACAGATAGAATACTCTAAAGCTAAAAAATCCTCTGTAATTCATTTACCCAAGCATGAAAAATCTCATTTTATTTACAAAAAAATAGGAAAGTAGGACAAAGTGGCTTATATTGATAGCCTAAGTCTGATGAAGATGTTGTACTTTGCTATTTTTACCTTCTACTCTAGGGCTATCTCTGGGAGGGATGGTTGGATTTACTAGATATCTTGCACGGGGATGGTGATGATTGCTAACCATCTCTATAGAGGATGATGGTACCTACAATTCACAAACACCAAGAAAATAAGAATTAGTGATGTGAATGCATAATGTGGACAAGGTTCAACCATGATCACCATTAAAAATTCTAAAGATATCATACACCTATGCAATGAAATAAAGAACAAACTAGATAGAAAACTATGTAACCATAATGATAAAACAAGATATGAAATAATGGTGCCCTTTTTATTAATATCAATTATGTCCTTCAAAAGAGGTTACAATGAGATCCCATGGAGGGATTTGCTACCAATTTGATACAAATATTTACAATAAGAAGAGTAATCCAAGGTGTATCTTGCAAGATCTTTCTTACATCTCACAAAAAAAATTGGGGAGGGTTTCCCATGATCTCTACAATGTAGGATGATGATGGATGAGTCTTTATACCATTTGCTCCATTGTAAAGACTTGTAATATGTGCACAAGAAGATCTAAAGAACATCAAAAGCATATAAAGAGCCTTTCAAGATAAGTCCCATACTGAATGATAAATAAAGTAATGAAGAAGCTAAAATATGATAAATAAATACATGGAAATGAAATCTAACTATGCTAGATAGTAATTGAAATGGTGCTAAATTTAATAAAGGCAAGAAAATAGGGAACACGTATCTCTATTGGGAGGTCATCTCTATGTGGGACAGTCTTGCTTTTTGACCATATCAGGGTGATATGATCATACCTACGGGATGTCTCTAGGAGAGACAACCACTAAACTATGAGTGAATTCATTTTGGCTAATGTGAGGCTATGTTAGGTTTGATCCATGGATGGGTTGATGTTTTTGGTGCACTCATGAGGAACGACTTAGGGGAAAAATTTTACATCAAAGAAAGGGTGTTGAATGGTTCAAGAAGCATGAATTCAATATTCAACATTTATTATGATCCATTGGCATGATTGGAAGCTTCATGGTTGAATTTTGATAACACTTTGTTGCTTTGAGAATGAGAGCTCTTTGGTTCTTTAGTTCGACAACACTTCGATGCATAAAAATATGAATATTTTCAATGATAGGTGCCTTTAAATAGACTTCCAAATGGAAGTCCAAATATTGTAAGAGAAGCAAACAAGTGGTTGGGATCAAGAAATATAACTAATTTTTAATAACCATCACACAACTTGACTTCGTTGTATTGTTGCTCTTAGCTGGCATGCAAAACTGTTTGAACTGTAGTGGGAAAACTTACTTCTGGCGTGGTCGTCTCAAGGTGGGATGGTCATGACTGTAGACCATATAAAGGTGAGACAGTCATAATTTGGGGCCATCTCGGGGCAAGACAGTCATCGATGAGGTCATATTTTTGTGAGAATATCTTGGTTGTAAAGGGGAATTCTTCCCTATTTGAGTGGTAAAAACCATCGTTGAGCCTTGAGGCTATCCAAGGTGGTTCATCTGGCCTTAAAAGGTATCCATATAGGTAGTATCCTTAACATAATGTGTTTTAGGTGTCTAGAACTACATTAAATCATAGGGTAAAAAATATTATCAGATCTTTAAGAATATAATATGGAAGATTATTGTTGAAGTAGGAAGATATTAAAAGAGTAGCTATTGAATTTTATGAGAATATTCTAACGACAAAAGAAGTAGTAGTGTAAGATGATGCAGATTTGATTCTTCAAAATATTTCATCCATTTTGAATGATGAAATGAATAGTATGTTGATTGCACCTTTTACAAATGAAGATACTTTTGGGGCAGTTTCAAGTTTGAAAAAAGATAAGGCTTTGGGCCATGATGGGTTTCCCAATGTTTTTTTAGATTTATTGGAAAATAGTGCAATAGGATATTTGTGCAACGTTAAGAGAATTCCAAGAGAAAGGAATTTTAATAAAGGAATGGAATGCAACATTTTTAGTTTTGATTCCAAAGAAACAAAGAGCAGATATGCTTGGATATTTTTGACCTAGTAGTTTGTGGAATTCAATTTATAATATTTTGATAAAAAAAATCAAATAGACTAAAGTTGATTTTATCTAATATAATTTCTCCATAACAGAGTGGACTTGTCCAACAATGATAGATTTGGATGGGATTATTATTATTCATGAGGATTTACACTCGACGGACAAAAGAGGTTATATAGGGATGTTGTTAAAGCTTGATATGAATAACACTAAAGATAGAGCCTCATGGTTATTTTTGGATAATATTTTGGTAAGATTTGGTTTTGGAAAAATTTGGATATGGATATATTTATGCATATCTACTCCTTGGATTTTAGTTATAGTCAATGGAAATCCTACTGGTTTTTTTGCTAGAAAGCATGGATTAAGACAAGGAGATCCAATTTCTCCTTATTTATTTATTAATATGGGCAAAGCTTTAGGAAGAAGCTTGCAAAGGGAAAAGGAAGTAGTTTTTTTTAAGGGGATAAAACCAACTTTGAATTTTTTTTGCTATAACTCACCAATAATTTATAGATGACACTATCAATTTTGGAGAAGCCTCGATTGTTGAAGCCTACCAGATTATAAAAATTCTAAAAATTTATGGAGCATCAGGGCAAATGGTGAATTTTACTAAAAGTAGAATTTATTTTTTTAACACTCCAAGGGAAAGACAAGAAAGAATTTCAAGGATTTTTTATTGTCGAATTGAAGAGTTATCTTCCTTTTATCTAGGGATACCTTTGTTTCAAGGGAGAATGAACTTTGGAATAATGTGATTGAGAGATTCAGTAAAAAGTTAATAGGTTGGAAAGTTGTTACACTTTCTCAGGTTGGTAAATTGTAGTTGCTAAAGTCTACATTGTAGAGTCTTCCAATTTATATGTGTCCTTTTTAATATTCTAAGAAATATTGCAAATAGATTGGAAAAAAAATTTAGAGTGGAAGAAAAGCATAGTATTAGTTTGGTTGCTTGGGATTGAGTATGCAAACCAAAAGAAGGAGGGTTGGGTTTTCAAAATATGAGGAAGATGAATAAAGCTTTGCTTGCTAAGGTTGGTTGGTGTATTATGGTAGAAGAACATAAACTCTAGGTTAGGATCCTAAATTCTAAATATGTGGAAGGAGAGTCCATTTTTTCGAAAAGTGAAAATCATTATTTTGGATTGGATTTGTGTAATGGTATCAAGAACTCTCATTCCTTGCTAACTAATGGAGTGAGATGGTAATTTGGTAAAGGAAATAAGGCTCAATTTTAGGAATATTTTTGGGTAGGTGATCAAATTTTAAACCAAATGGAGGATTTTAATCATATAGAAGATTTTTTAATGCTCAAATGTGGAAGATCAATTGATGGGTATCTAGAAATATACCTCAAGGTAGAGCTTAGAAAATTATTTCTCTAGAAGATCAAAACATGAAACAACAACAACAAATTGATAAGTTGAATTTTATCTTGAGTAAAATGTATGTTCCTCGATTTGAGGTTGAACATAAATTTGTTTGGGGGGAAAATTCTAAGGGGGTGTTTTTAGTCAAATCTATTTGGCTTGTCTTGAGGAGAGGTATAGTCAAAGTTATTGATGCTAATAGATTTTGGATCAAGAATTTTATAGTAAATATTACCTTTTTTTGTGGTTGGACTTACAAAATAAGATATTACTAGTGGATAATATACAAAGAAGAGGTTTTCAAGTGGTAAATAGGTGTAGTCTTTGCAGAATAGGAGATGAATCTATGGATCACCTATTTTTGCATTGGTCTTTTTATTTAGAGGTATCGAATGGTTTGCTACAATTATTCCATATATAGTGGGTTTAATCTACTATAATTTATGACTTGTGGGAGAGATGGAATGTGAAATTTCAAAGGAAAAGGCTGATTAAGCTTTGGCATCTATTATTGCCTCATTTCTTATGGTAGATTTTGTTGAAAAGAAATAACATAATTCTTGATGAGTCCCATAATTACCTATATTTTTGTATGATTCTTAGTAGATATTATGCAGTGATATATTAGGAATTGTATGTTTTTATCAATTATTATGTATTTATTTAATGAGATTATGCGTATTATCTTATTTGTGTGTTTTAGTGTGTTTCTATGGAGATATTGTTGATTTTGTCAGATTTAATGAGTCAAGGTATTTTTCATGGACCTGGCACTTTGTTTACTACGGAACTGATGCATAATGGACAGGCGCCTTCCTCTTCCAGGAAGGCTCCAAAAGAAGGTAGGTGCCTTCCCCTTCTAGGAAGGCACCAATTGAAGATAGGCGCATTCCTCTTTCAGGAAGGAACCAATAGAAGGTAGGCACCTTCCGCAAAGAAAGGTGCATCTATTTTTGCATGTAGACCAGATCAAACATGACGTGGATGATAATAAATGGTGTAGTTACAACTCCACACCACACAAGATATTTGTGAGAGTTGTGCCACCCATGCCAAGTGAAGCATGAGCCAATTATGGAACATGCCAATATTAGGAACAAAGCCAATTTTTGGTAGACGATGACCAAAGCTTACCCTATTGCCATCGTCGAGTCTGGAATACACCGATGGTTGTAACTGAGTTGTAATAGAAGACCTTTGCATGTGCTATATAAACACATAGACCTATCTAAATATATAGAATATACAATATAGAATATAGAACATATAGCAATTGTATAGAAGGTATAGAATACACATTGTAATTCTTTGATTGCATAATAAAGTCTAGAAGTTCCTAAAGTGTGTTCATGTTGAGAGGGATCTGTTGGAGCTTGAGCCCACTCCAAGACAATATTCTTCCCCTTCTTTTCTATGCTTTGTAGATTTCATGCTTTCATAGTTTCATTTCCTATATTTGTGTTCTATTATTACAGTAGGTTTGATTATTTCTTAGATGCATGTATGAATGCTTTCCTTATGAAGATTTAATTGTTCATACGCATTTTATTGAGGAGTGCATGAGAGATTGAAAACCTTTTGAACACCCCCAATAGTAGAGTTAGAAGGACTCATGTCAAGGTGGTATTGTGAATGATACTGTAAGAGATCCTTTGAAAGTTTATGAATCCCTGGTTGATAATTAATGATCGGGCAAGTGACAAGATAGATAAAAATTTAACCTTGTTTGGCTCGCAAAATTTTGGTGCCATTGTCGGGGAAGTGTCTTTTAGATCCATTCCAATACCCAAAACCTTCTACCTAAATTTGTATGAGTTCTTCGAGAAGAAGAGGACCTGAAGGTTGGTTCATAAAAAAAAGTTCTTTAGAACTAGAGTCTCCTGACTCACAACTAGTAATCCACTGGAGTGAGGATCAACACTTTGAACGAAGTGCTTCCTCATCCCATCTACTTGGGGAAGAACGAATAGTTACGAACTCATTTTTTAAAATAACACCCCTAGAAGAAGCCTTGTTGTGGAAAGTTGTGCGAGATCAGATAATAACTCAAGATAATCTTAATTATTTGACTCATAAAGTTTTAAATGACCATAAGGCCATGAGTGCTGCATTTGAGGCCACATTTCCTAAAAAAATGGCTAACACAGAAGAAGTCTCATCTAGATTTAGCTTCTTGATTGACGAAGGAGTAGGAGACACCAAGATGAAAAACATATCCCCTGCTCATGTCCCTACCTTCAGAGGATACCCGATCGAAGACCCAAACATGTTCTTATTCAAGTTTGATGTTTTGTGTAGGTCTGCGGATTACAAATAAGATATGCAAAAGCTGAAAATCTTCCCTTCTACATTGGATGATGTAGCTCTATGGTGGTTCATCGGTCTGGGAGAAAAGCACATAGTGACATGGGATCAAATGAAGAAGCTCTTTCAAAAGAAATACCAAGATTTTGGGAGAGCAAGAGATTCCAGAGAAGAAGTCCTGAGCATGACACAAAAAGAGGATGAGTCTCTCGAGGAGTACTGGGAGAGATTTAATTTTAATCTTCAATGATCTCCCCATGCAAAGCTATCTGATAAGTCCCTCAAAAGCATCTTCTTAAGGGGACTTAATAATAAATCATTAGAGGCTCTTAATATGATTTTTGGAGGCAATGTCTACCAGCACGATATGGAAGATATCTGGAAACTCTGTCGGAATTACTCAAGAAGAAGAGGCAAGACCACTTCCAGAAGCATCAAAGTGACTGCTTCGATGACAAAGATAGAACTTGGAAATATGTTGGAAGATATGAAAAGCGAGATGCTCCCTTCTCTAGCATTGCAGATGGACACATTGCTGTTAGAGAAGAAGAAACAAGAGAATAAGGTAGCATTAACCTATTTTTGCCCAAAATGCAGATGAAAGCATGCAAAGAACGCATGCCCAGAGAACAAGATTAGAGTATGCATAGTATGTAAACTGAATCATAATACTCGATTGTGCCCAAAGTTTCCTAGAAACTAGGAGGAGGCTGAGACATCAGAAACCTATTTCATAAGTAACCGAAAGAGTTGGCCACAACCTCCTGTGGGGAGTATGCCAGTTGGAATGTCACAATACAGAGGAATGCCATACATTCCACAAGGTCCACCTCAACCATCCAACATGGGATGGTGGGGGCCATCACCTTGGTCTAATGCACGCACAGGAGTGACATTCATGAATCAACAACACTGGATGCAGTACCAATATTCAGGGAAATAGTTGAGAGGCCACACACCATGGAATCTAGCCCCATATAATGTAGCACCAGCTCAAGCCCATCAATTTTTTTTTGCTCTACCAGCAGTGGGACCTGCACAACTACCAGCACAACCGACGACTAATCCAAACAATAGATTAAATCAGTTGACATACAACATCGAAGGTGAGATGTATCTTATGTACAATATTCAACTTAGGTCAGGTAGGAAATTAGGAGTAGAAACACCTCTACTGGTATAAGAGGAGGAAGAAGAAGAAGAAACACCTCTTATGGAATAGGTGATAGAGAAAATAGTTGAGAGAGCAAAGGTTCCATTCCCTTATCGGCTGAAAGAATAGAAGAAACAAAAGCAGCCAGAGTTTGATATCCTATCGAGTCTGAAGAACCTCATAGTTACAATACCACTATTTCAAGCCATCTGAGATGTTCCAATATACAATGCAATAAGAGAAACGTGCTTATGGAATCCAGGGCAAAAAGCAACCCAGACTATCAATGTCATGGGTAAATTAGTAGACCTAATGATGGGCAAGATATGTCATCCCAAGTACATGAAGCCAGGCAGTCCAGTACTGACTATAAAAATCAAAGGGCATTCCTTGTTTAATATGTTGGTCGATCTTGGAGCAGCCATCAATGTAATGCCTCAAGAAACCATGTAGAGGCTACAACTCACGAACCTGAGACCCACCACAATAGTGTTGTAATTAGTTGACCGATCGATAGTAGCACCAGAGGGAATACTAGAGGATGTAATGGTGATAGTTAGCGTGAGGGAATACCCAGCCAACTTCCTGGTCTTGTAGTACAAGACTAGGTTGGGTAGCTACCCACTCATTTTGGGGAGACCATGGCTGGCAATAGTCGATGCCTACATCAGCTATTGGGATGGGCTGATGACCATCTCTGATGGCCAAAACATCAAGATATTGACCATTTCACTCCCTGCATAGTCTATCAATCCATTGGAGAAGCTACGTTACCCAGGCATAATTATCAATATCTATCCATAATCTAGCCAGTAATGGTGTTATATGAGTTAGCAGAGGAAGAAGATGAGGATGGGGCTATTGTAGAATTCCTCCATGGAGAGTCCTCTACTAGCACACCTAGATCACCATTGTCTAGTGCTCATGATCATCACATCTAATAGATAACTATTGGGCCAGGAAGGATGTTGAATGTTAGTAGTGGGTTGACTCCTGCACAATTGGAAAAAGTAGAACTCCTGGTAAGACACCAGCAGGCATTTGCATGGGACTACTCAGACATGAAGGGTATTCACTCATAAATCTGCACTCATAGAATATACCTTGATGAGCAAGTGACTCCAAGCAAGAAACCATAGAGGATAAAGAAATTGGCAATGAAGGACATTATCAAAATAGAGTTATAGAAACTCTTGGATGCCAGATTCATCTATCCAATTTTTGATAGTGAGTGGGTGTCACCACTTGTGGTAGTCCCTAAGAAAAATGATAAATGACGAATCTGCGTGGACTATAGAGCACTGAATTAAGAAACTAAGAAAGATGACTTCCCGCTCCCATTCGTTGATCAAGTCTTGGACACACTTTCAAGATGAAAGTACGTCTCCTTCCTGGATGAGTTCAGTGGATACAATCAGATCCAAATAGGATGAGAGTATTAGGATAAAACAACGTTCACCTACCCATGGGGAATGTTTGCTTACCAGGTATTACCCTTTGGGTTATGCAACACACCGGCCACCTTTCAAAGGGCGATGCTTAGCATATTTTTGGACATGATAGGAGAAGCGGTCAAAGTATACATGGATGACTTCACCGTTTATGGAGAGACCTTTGAAGAAGCAATGTTGAACCTGGAGAAAGTTCTCGAAAGAAGCGAGGAGAACAATCTATCCTTGAGCAATGAAAAATGCTTCATGATGATTCAAGAAGGCATCGTGCTGGGACACCATATCTCTATAGCATGGCTAAAAGTTGACAGAAGGAATATTGAGGTCATCAAAGACCTACCCAGCCCCAGGATGCAAAAATAAGTGAGGAGTTTTCTTGGATCTATCGTGTACTACTGGAGATTTATCATCGATTTTAGCAAGATTACAAAACACTGCACACTCTATTGTCTAAGGACATAGATTTCAACTAGATGAAAGACTACGAAGATGCTTTTCAATTGCTTAATGAGAAGCTGATAACTGCACCAGTTTTAAGATGACCAGATTGGGCCATACCCTTCCAAATTTATTGTGATGCATCCAATAATACGATTGGATTGGTCTTGGGATAGAAATATGGCAAAGATGTCTATGCCATCTATTACGTTAATAAAAACTTGGCAGGAGCCAAGCTAAATTATACGATAACAAAAAAGGAGTTTCTTGCAGTGGTGCACGCCATAAACAAATTCTACCATTATACCATTGTCTATAAGGTTTTCGTCCATACGGACCATGCAGGCATCAGATACCTGATGAGTAAGCTGAATATTTGTAGGAGAGTGGTTAGGTGGATCCTACTATTGCAAGAATTTTATATCACCATAGTTGAAAAACCGGGCAAGGACAACATGGTAGCAGACTTCCTATCCAAGTTGACACCAGCAGACTATACGACAGTGGAAGACTAGTTTTTGGATGAACACTTATTTACCATCGACGAGCAAATCCCATGGTATGCAGACATAGCCAATTACTTAGACATTGGTAGAACCTCACCTGCTCTCTCATACGGAGAAAAGTAGGGGGTGATAGAGAAGAGTGCACTACCTATGGATCGATGGCCTCCTGTTCAAAATAAGACATGACCAAATAATAAGGAGGTACATGGCAGAGCAGGAATTCTTAGAGATACTCAAAGCCTGTCATGATGAACGTTGTAGAGGAAACTTTGTAGGGAAACAGACTGCATATAAATTTCTATAGGTTGGGTATTTTTGTCCTAACATATTCAAATATGCAGCTGCATATGTCAGCAAGTGCGATGAGTGCCAAAGGATGGGTAGACCAACCCATCATGATGAAATGCCCCTCTAGTCTCAAGTACACCTGGAACCCTTTGATAAGTGGGGTATGGGTTTTGTGGGGCCAATTAACCCACCTTCAATAGGGAAGAGGTTTATCTTAGTTTGCACATACTTTGTCACCAAGAGGGTTGAAGTCCAAGCACTGAAATATTCAAAAGAAATAACAGTTGCCAATTTTTTATTTGCTCATATTTTTACACAGTTCAGGGTCCCCAGGGAAATAACAATGAACTAAGGACCTTAGTTCACTTCAAAGTTGATTGAGGAGCTAATTGAGCAATACAAAATTTGGCACAATAAGACTACACCCTACCATCTGTAGGCAAACGGGCAAGTGGAAGTAACAAACAGGGATATTGAGAATATCCTGATGAAGACCGTGCAACAACACATAAAGGATTGGGCTACACGGCTACCAGAGGTAGTATGGGCATACAACACTACATGGAAGTCTACCATAGGTTTCACACCCTTCCTACTGGTCTACAAGAAGAATGCAATGATGCCCATTGAGTTTGAGATTAAGATGTTAAGAATAGCTTTAGAATTGAATTTTAGCTAGATGACGGTCAAAAAGAAAGGATTCGGTAGTTGTATCAGCTAGAAAAAATCTGAATGGATGCTTTGCAGAAGATGAAAATCACACAGAAGCAAAGGAAATGGTGGCATGAATGCCACATCAAACTAAAGTAGTTCAAATAAGGAGAATGGGTACTGTTGTATGATTCTCGATTCCAGGAAAGGAAGGAAAAGCTTATGTAGAGATGGATGGGACTGTATGAGGTGGTAGAACTCATTAAGAATGGAGTTGTGCATGTTAGAACTATCAACGATAGCAATGTTCTATTGAATTTCAATGGCCACCGACTGCATCCCTATAGCACATCAAAAAATGTACTGGTGGGATCCAGAACAGACATGGGGGAGACCTCATCCTCATGAATATGGATCCAAAATCTCAGCAAAATAGAACAGTGGGCATGCAAATGCTCACCAAAAAAAAAATAGTAGATAGGTGTAAATAATTTTCTTACACATTGTTTTATTTTGTAGGGACGACACCCACATGCAAGCTGTAGGCATCCCAGCCACAGGGCCTAACAGGCATAGAATGCATCTAACTGCCAGCATTTTTCTTTTTTTTTTCATTTGCTTTTTGCAGGTGTAGGAACTGATAGTTTGACGGATAGGCATTTGGAGCACCAGGCCTGGTTCGGCTTAGCACCCCGATGTCGTCACTAATATAATAAAAATAGGCATGAAGTCAGGCCAAGGAGGCCTGATCACCTTTCCCGATAAAATATGACATGGATACCGATAAAATAAGGTGCTTTCCTCTTCCAAGAATGCACCTTGTGTAAATAATGTGCCTTCCCCTGTTAGAAGGTGCCCCTCAATAAGGTGCCTTCAGCCACCAAGAAGACACCTTCCTCTCCTAGGAAGGCACCCCATGTGAATAAGGTGCCTTCCACTGCCAGAAGATGCCCCGCCGAAATAAGAATGTGCTAAAAAAAAATAAGTAGGGGAGTGCCTTCCTCATCAGGAAGGTGCATCCTAAAAAAAAAAAAAGTGTAGGGGAGCGCCTTCCTCTTCAGGAAGACGCATCCTACAAAAAAAAAAATAAAATAAAATCGGACCACCCTCCTTTTTGGGTGCACGAGCCTCAAGGATGCCTTCCTTACCCAGGAAGGTGCATGCATTTCAAAGCACCTTCCATACCAGGAAGGCACATCCATCCATCAGGCGCCTTCCACACCAGGAAGGTGCACTTATATAGAAGGGTGCCTTCCTCTCTTGGGAAGGCGCACGTGTCCTTAAGGGCGCCTTACTCTTCCAGGAAGGCACATTCATTAAAGGTGCCTTCCCTCATCAGAAGTCACATCCATGACTATATCAGGAAGGTAGCCCATCAGGCACCTTTCACATCAGGAAGGCACCACAACAAGCGCCTTCCACATTGGGAAGGTACTGAAGCAGGTGCCTTCCATATGTAGCCAACGATCAAGTTTCACACATGCCTCAATAATCATATGACATAGCACAAATTTATCTCCAAGAGCATGTAAGTAGAATCCACCCCAATAAAAAAAAATCTCAAAGAATTATGGGGTGAAATCGGTGCATGTTCCAACAACAATCGGTTTTTCTAGTTTATCTTCAACACCTGTCATCAAAGCAACTGAACAACATAATCCGCACCAACAAGGTACCCATCCCCCATAAAGAATTGATGATCCCCATGACACAAGAGGCATCCAATCAGGTACGTGCATACTCTACTTAGATTTTATATGTAATCATTGTTAAAATATGTGAGTACCAAAATATCACCACCATAAAACAAAAAAAATCATACACCCCCCATGGTCGATCGTGCCAAGGAGTACCTCGAAAGGCATGCCTGGAAAGGATTGGGAGTTAGCTATTCGACACCCTCCTTATAAGGAAGTTGCCTCCCTAAGAAAGCAAAGAAGAGAAATAGTAGCTTGTAGGAAGGCACCATGGGAGGTCGATCAAAGAATCATTCGGTAAAAAAGAATGAGTCGAGCAGCATAGATGGGATCAAGGGGGCGGTGAGAGCCCAATTTTAGGCAGAGGGATGTCTTAGATACTGTGCCATGGTTAGGTAGAACTATGACACAGAGGCAGCAAGGAAGTTTACCACCTCATTAAGGGTATATTCTACTCAGGTGCAGGGGATAGCAATTCTAGTCGCCCCATAATACATCTCAGAGGTGACTGGCTTACCCCTGATAGGTGAATGTGTGTACAAGAGTGGGAGAGCGGGACATTGAAATCCTACACCGAATAGATGCTACTTGGAGAGAATCCATAGATAGATAGATATGGGTTGATAAAAAGCACCCTCCATATAAATTTATGAGAGATATTCGAGCAAGTTGATCGATTCTTCACTTACACCAAGAAATACACCCACCTGCACGTCCACCATGTGTATTTTTTGAACCACCTTGTGCATGGGAGAAGAATTAATGTGCCCTTATACTTGGTGCAAACCCTTAAGGAAGAAGCGACATGATATCATAAGGGAGCACCTACAGCTTTGGACCACCATGGGCTCATATCAGCACTGGCCTGCCACGCAGAGGTGCAAATGCAGGACCCTGATGTTGGAGAAGATGGAGGCCAAAAAATGGATGTTGAAGAGGCAGGGAAAGTAGTAGAAATCCCTACAATTCAAGTAGTAGGGAGCCCTGCAATGCAAGAAGAATAAATCCCTATAAGGGAAGTAGGGGATATCGGGCCGCCAATGCTGCCCGAATACATAGAAGAGAGAGGATACTCCCCTATGCCCAAACATGAAGATACAGAGGCACAACTCGCTAGCAGCACAACTGAGTCGTATCAGCTACAATTGGCCCCTAGGAGAAAGCACCTATGGTGACTCCTCCTCTCCTCATAGGATGATGAAGAAGACTTAGAGGTCGAGGCTACAACACAGGCCCTACGAGAATTGACGGGCCAGGACCCACAAGAAAGAGAAACCCCTAGGGACAATAGTAATATTGACGTGGCCCTAGAGGAAGCATTAGACTGGAAAATAAACTACTAGATGGTCCAACATATGTTGAAGGATTTCCAAAGTAGTCAGAGAGGTGAGCTAGAAGAGTAGGTAAATAAAATTTCCCACCTTGAGTAGCTGATTCAATAGCTACAAAAAGAAAATCAAGAATTGAAGGCAGGGCGAGCGGAAAGTAAGGACACATAAACCCAAAATGATTGGGCAATGAAGGTTCTGACAAACTCTCCCACTTCTAGAGAGTGAGTAGTCATTGTGGGAGAGTTCCAATTAGATGCATGATAGAAAAACACAAAGGCAGGGGAATATTCCTCTATTTTTGGGATCCAGGAGTGCAAGAGCCCCACAGAGCCCCCTATTATTGACCTAACCGACTCAGATCAGCCCCCACAGATAGAGTTGGAACTTAGGGAAGAACATATTGAACCTATAGGAGAAGAAGATAAAACATCAGCAATAGTGGGGACAACATAGTAGCTCCCCAGCAATGAAATAATGGCCACCAAAGAGCCCTCTGATCGAGCTACCATAGTTCCTACATAGGCCACAACCAAAAGACCTAGGACTGCTCAAAAGAAGACCAAGAAGGCTGTCACAAAGCAAGAAGATGATGACTGGGATATGCATCCATTTTAAAATAGGCAGAAAGTGTTTGAATGGCTATGCAGAGAGGTGAGGGCAGCTAAGCAGGGGAGAAAATCCTCTTTGAGGGTTCGAGGAACCTCTAGCATCAGTATTGATCTAGCACATAAGAGTAAATTTTGGAAAATTTATGGCTTAGCCCTAGCGCAACCCTCAAAAATAAGGAAATGGTTAGAAAGATGGGGAATATTCAGACCAGAGTCGAAGGCTGTAGCTAAGGCGGGGGAAGATCCAAGGCCTGATCTTGAGGAGGCCAGAACATATAAAGCCCAGGTGGTTCATCAAATGGGAAGTGATTCAGATATCCCCCTTGCAATTCCCAAGACCAAAGAAACTAACCTGTGGTAGGATATAGAAGTAGTATTTCAGGCAAGGACACCCACAGTAGTCATGCCAGTCCCAATAGTAGCCAGAACAAGGAGAGCAGATCGGCAAAAATCAACAACAGTAGGAACATCCAGATACAGGCAATGACCAGAGTGCCTACAGTTTTGATGACATGAGGGCATGGCATATGTTAGGCATGGGGGGATGATGAGTCCCAGAATTACCTATATTTTTGTATGAGTCTTAGCAGATATTATGCGGTGATATATTAGGAATTCTATATTTTTATCAATGATTATTTATGTATTTAATGAGATTATGTGTATTATCTGATTTTTGTGTTTTAGTGTGTTTCTATGGAGATATTGTTGATTTTGTTAGATTTAATCAGTCGAGGTCTTTTTCATGGACCTGGCACTTTGTTTACTATGGAACTGATGCATAATGGACAGGTGCCTTCCTCTTCTAGGAAGGTGCCAGAAGAAGGTAGGCACCTTCCCCTTCCAGGAAGGCACCAATTGAAGATAGGTGCCTTCCTCTTCCAGGAAGGTGCCAATAGAAGGTAGGCACCTTCCGCAAAGGAAGGTGCCTCTATTTTTGCATGTTGACCAGATAAAACATGATGCATGCAATAATAAATGGTGCAGTTACAACTCCACACCACACATGATATTTGTGGGAGTTGTGCCACCCATGCCAAGTGAAGCATGAGCCAATTACGGAACATGCCAATATTAGGAACAAAGCCAATTTTTGGTAGACGATGGCCGAAGCTTACCATATTGCCATCATCAAGTCTGGAATAGATCGATGGTTGTAACCGAGTTGTAATAGAATACCTATGCATGTGCTATATAAACACACACAAACCTATCTAAAGATATAGAATATAGAATATAGAACATATAGCAATTGTATAGAAGGTATAGAATACACATTGTAATTATTTGATTGCATAATAAAGTCTACAAGTTCCTAAAGCATGTTCACATTGGGAGGGATCTGTTGGAGCTTGGGCCCTCTCCAAGATAGTATTCTTCCCCTTCTTTTCTATGCTTTGTAGATTTCATGTTTTCATAGTTTCATTTCTTGTATTTGTGTTTTATTATTGCAGTAGTTTTGATTATTTCTTAGATGCACATATGAATGCTTTCCTTCTGAATATTTAATTGTTCATATGCATTTTATTGAGGAGTGCATGAGATATTGACAACATTTTGAACACCCCCCAATAATAGAGTTAGAAGGACTCATCTCAAGGTGGTATTATGAATGATCCTGTAAGAGATCCTTTGAAAGTTTATGAATCCCTAGTTGATAATTAATGATCGGGAATGTGACAAAATAGATATAAATTTAACCTTGTTTGGCCCACAATAATTCTTTAGGATATTCATAGATATGTTACTTCTTTTGTGTACAAGATTAAAATAGAAATAGTAGAGAATCTACAATTAGAAGACTCTATAATTTGAGTAGAATCTCCTTTGGAGTGTGAGATAGCTTGTGGTTGGGGCTTACCTCAAGTTCAAAGAATTCATTCTATGGAAGTGCTTCCTTGAGATATTAAACTAAATGGAAACCTCCCCCTAAAGGATTTATTGAGTTAAAGTTTTATGGGGCTTCTAAAGGTAATCCATGTAAAGTTGGTGGAGTAATTAGGGATAGTAAAGGACTAATTCTTTGTTGTTATGCAAAACTCTATGATATCTTGTCTAATCATCAAGTTGAAGCTAGAGAAATGATAGTAGGTTTAAAAATAATTCAAAATTTGAAAGTTAAAAGATTAATTTTAGGAGACTCACAAGTTATCATTAATGGTTTAAATTCTCACAAAACCCTAGGATGGAGTGTTGAACATATTTTTAGGGATGCTTTTTATATTTTATATGGTTTAGAATCTATTTAGATTTTTTATATTTTTAGAGAGGGTAATGGTGCAACTAACTTAATGGCTAGCAAAGGAGTGTTAAAAAAAATTGCAAACTAAACGTAATAATTTCCCATAAGATATGGAGAGCTTGAGAGTTGAAGATATAATATACAGAGAGCTAGATGGATTGTGAGGTGGTGACTAGGCTACCCTACTTTGAAGTCCTATTCTTGAGGTTATGTTTGAAGTTCCAGTGGGCTTGGAGCCCATAGGGATTGATGTAGCTTTGTTTCTTGCTGGATCAACTTTCCTTGGGGAGATTCCTATGGTTCTCATATCCTTATTGTATGTTCTAGGAAATATTGAAGTTTATCTTTTGGTCAAGTTTTTGGATCGATCGATGGTTTTTTACAATATTTTTGCTATCAATAGGGGAAGAACTATTTTGTAGTGCATAGGATCTTAGTTGATCAATAGGGGTTTTACTCGTATGCATTTTTTTGTAGTGCACGAATCTCATTTGATCCTAGATCTTCCTAGCCTAAGAGGTTGGATCTCAATTTTTGAGGATCCATTATTGTTCTTTTTGGTCTTTCTTTCAATAGTCTTGGAACTAGCTAGGATAGTGGTTTATGTCTATGTTATTGATGTAAATTGGTGTTCAACTAATTCTTGTTTATCTACTAACCCTAGAAATACTATACCTAAGAATGTGGATCCTATAGTATATCCTTGGAGGTTCTTGTAAGCCATCTCCCTCAAGTTAGAAGGGATAAAGACTCAAATTTCTAAAGCTTTTGTTTGTAGGGTTTCGATTGTGTGGGGATCTATAGTTGCTCTCAAAGGTTTCTTGGTCAAGTTCATAGATCCATTTTTTGGGTCTTGGGAACTCTTCTCAAGAGATATTTATGGTGAGAGGATATATCTTTCCAAGGTTTTGCTTATCTATATCTCAGGTTACAATTTTTATTTTCTTTCCTTGAGCCTTTATTTCCTAGGATGGTTTTTCAGGGATAGAAGGCATGAATCTGGCTGTTTCTGGTGTGGATTTGTTCCCCCTAGTGATTTTAGATGTTGGTAAGTTTCCTAGTAGACCTATTTTTTGATATCCCTTCTAGGAAAAATATTAGTTTTGGATGCAAGGTGCTCATTAGCTTCTCTTGGAGGTACCTTGGCTGAGTTTGTGAATCCAAATTTCTTGGGTATGAAGAATATTTTTCAAGAGATATTTTTGTTGAGATGGAGGAATCTCTCTATGATATTATTGCTATGAATTAGATTTTAGCTGGTCTAGATCTATCTATTATTTGGGAAGTTTTAAATCTATAATTTTTAAAATTATCTTGTTGGATCTTCATTGCCTTTTGGAGGTATATTCTTTCCCATATTTTCTTAGTGATAAAGTCTTTGTAGATTCAATTTTTATTAAGACTTTGAAGTTAGTGGATATCATTTGGATGCATGGTGGTCTATGCATGTCTGGGCAGGAAGTTTATTTTTGAAAAAAATGGTTTTAAAATTTTAGGTAGGTTTTTTAAGTTGCAAATTTTAATGTTAGCACTAGTTTTTCTAGGTGGAATTTTAAGTTTCAAATTTTAAATTTAGATGATGTAAGGTTTTTATGGATCTCAAGAGATATTGTTTTTTCTTTTGAATATTTTCATTATCTCTTTTGGATATGGACCTCTTGATCTCTTTGGATTTTCATCCCTAGTTTTCTTAGGACTGTCTGTATGAGGTCCTTTTTTGTGTAAAAATATTTGGGGTCCTTAAAAATCCTTTGTAAAAGGTTTGGGGCCCTTTCAAAACCCATTTTTCCACCTAATAAAAAAAAATTCCCATAAGATATAGTTTCATTTTGTTTTTAGGAGGTTAAGGAAATGGAAAAACTTGATAAATAGATGGTGCAAATTCTAGAAGATAGTACTTGATTCAAATCTACTAAAAATTCATATGACATATGTAGAAAAATTAGTAGGGTGGGTTACTGTTATTATTTCAGTCATTGTACTTTTAGTCATAAAATGTTGTATTGTTAAAAAAATGCAAATTTTTTTTAGTAAGAAGATAAGCTATTTTTATGCCTGGATTGATTCATTTTTTATTATTGGATTTCCATGAGTTTTAAAATGGAAGGGCCCCTTTCAAAACCATATTATTTACCAATAGAAAAAAATATAACTTCCTACTTCTAAATTAGACACATCACACTCATGACTCTTCACTTCCTAACTAGACACCTCACACACTTAACTACATGACACATGCCTACTCCCACTAACTTGAAAAATACTTTATACATAAAATCAAACTCACCCCTAATTTAAATATTTATAGTAGACAAAAAAATGTAATACCTCCAATGCATCCCATTACATTATTTGGTATGAAGACCTTTTGCCTTCAATGTCTCAATCTCTTCTTCTTGTCTTCATCCTCCAATCTTGACTTTTACTCTTCTTGTGATGTTGGTTATGTTCCATTGGCTTGTTCCCTATTATTTTGGAGAAGTTATATTATTTTACCATAAAATTTTTATGTTCAATATAATATTTCTTTTGATGTTGCTCTTGTGGCAAAAGTTGATTTAAATTTTTTTGTGATATTTCTATCATATCCAATGCAAATATCCCACTCTTGTGGGATCCCATGGCTTCAATTTTATTTTATCTCTTAATGAGACATTTCTTATTGCCATTAATGTATTTGAACTCCATAGTTCTTCCTTTGTTAAGCAATTGAGATACTGAGATGAGATTATTTGCTATACTAGGAACATACAATACATCTTCTAATGTGCATTTATAATATGGTAGGCTAAGAGTGACATTTCCTAATCCTTGTACATGATAAATATTATCATCTTCTATCATCATTTCTTTATTAGTTTTAACTTGAAATAAATTGAACCAATAAATATTTCTTGTCATATGTTGGTTTGCCCCTAAATCAATGTACCATGGATCATCTCTATATTCTAATTTGATTTTGATTGGATGTCTCATGGCCTATTTTTTCTTACTACATGTTTATGAAAATATATTTATCTTTGAAAGTTTATTTTCATGAATCCAATCCTTTAAATTTTTATGGTCTTGATGTGCTCATTTAAAAAAAAATTAATTCCTTTAGTGTCGGATTCCTTATTGCTCCCAAATTTGATTTAAATCTTCCTTCAATTTTCAATTTTCAATTTTCAATTTTCAATCAATGTTTCATAATATTCTTCTTCTTTAATCAATTTCAAATTTTAATCTTCTCCCTTCAATTTCAATTTCAAATATCAAATCCTTTCTTCTTATATCTTCCAATTGACCTATCCAAAAAGCATGCACCTATCTAGTAGATCAATAGAAATCAACATAAAAGCATGAAATAAGAATCAAGATTGCATATGATAATAAAATGGATGTTTCTTTTATTAATATCAAAAGCGAATCTCGGTTACAATCATACCCCTCTTAGAGTCACCCAAATATTGATACAATTGATACAATTCCTAAGCCCCCAATGTGGTAGGTGCAATACTAATGCTCTTTAAATAGTCACAAACTGCTCTAGGGTGGAGTTGACCCTCTTCTTCACGTTGAGGAAGGAATTATATGATTGAAGCTCTTTTAGACCTGATTTCCTATGGTCAAGAAACAACACAAAAGCATCAAACAAATAGGTAGCCTCTCATGATGAGGCCCTTTGAGGAAAATATGCACAAATATACCATAACATCTATGAAATCAAGAAGATGAATAAAACATATTAAACTTGTACAAGATTCATAAATATTGTTAGAAATCTGAAAGCAAGAAGTATAGTTATCTATCTACTAGATCAATTGCATGAAATTAAGCACGTTAGCATGAAAAGAAGCCATTAATGTCCTACTTGCTATAATGAAAACAATATTGAATAAACCCTGAATATACTGGTCAGATTATCTCTAAAAATGAATTAACCCACTAAAATTACTAATCTAACCTAATTAAGCATAATGGAAAGAAAACAGTTGGAGATTTATCACCTGTTGCAAATAGTAGCTCAGATGAGCAGTCTACACTATAAACCATGGCTATCATTCATGATTGGCAATCAAGTATTTTTACCCTCATAATCTAGGGCTATGGGCTTGGTATTTCTTGTCCAATTGATGTTCAAGGGTTTCCTTGGTGTCCTCTGACAGGTTTTGCAGTTGAATTGCTTGATTAGGCCTTCGTTTGCCCAAATTTGTGTTTCTTGGTATTCTAGGTCCTTAGGGCATCCATGGCATGAATTGTCATGATTCTTGATGAATTGGTAACTAAATAGAAACTAGGCTCTCTCAATATACTTAAGTGAGTCTACAATTTGATAGGGCTTCACTGCTCTACTATCCAATAATTCATCAATATCTTTGCCCTAACTTGAAAGGGTACTTATAGGATTACCCAAGGGCTAGGGGTGGCTTCATGGAGAAGCCAAGATCAAGAAGAGGTGGTTAGGATAGTTGGATTGGAATATTTCATCCTTCAACCACCTTCTTCTAGATTAAATGACCGTTAAAACTGATTTGGCTCTAATGAAGGCCAACTGAACTTTAGTTTAGACCGTAGGTGACAACTACGGTTCAAACTATAGACCACAGGTCTCAGCTATGGTTTAGACTGTAGACCATAGGTCTCAGCCATGGTTTAGACTGTAGACCATAGGACTCAGCTATAGTTTAGACTGATTAGGCCAAGGAGCCCAAATTGAGTGGTTAGAACCACTACTCTATCTTGGAGTCTATCCAAGATCTTCCATATGGTCTTGTAGCATGTCCCATATGAGTAGTCACCCTCGACATGACATGTTTTAGGTGTCTACAGATGCCCCTTTTGAGATGTATTATGAGATAAAACAATGAGTGAGCAAAAATACACCACCTAAAATGATGCTAAAGGTTATATGATGATCATTAGTCGGATCAACATTAGATGCCCCAGGTCCTACAAAAGGACACACATCCTAGAATCATTGCTTTCAACTGGGTGAAAGACTTAAATTTACTTCCAACTGGATAGAAGGCTTATATTTAATTCCAACTAGATGGAAGGCTTACATTTGGTGCTTTGGCATTTTCGGGTATAATCGAATAGGACCGATAGATAGAGTGACAAAGGATTAACTCATCATTTTTGCTTTTTACCCTAGAAAAGGGTAATATTATGATAATTTGTGGTAATGATTCATAAGACGAACGCAATTTTAACAAGATCAAGGGATCTATGATCAAGGGATCTTCTGTTGAATTTGATTATGATTATGATATTATGACTACCCCCTCAAGCGATGAGTCGATGACGGTAATGCAAATTAAATTAAGTGATGAGGTCACTTGAAAACTATGAAATATTTGAAAAAATTAAGATTTAGCATTTGAATACTTGGCAAGGCCTACTCAGCTATGATTGCAACTGTTAATAGTAATTTCCTATTTCTATCCCATGGAGTGGTCCAACCACAAAGGCCTTCTTGGGGAATTTAAATAAAAGCAATTCTAATTAGGCATATGTTGAATCATATTATTGATGGTCTACTAAAAAAAGGTGTCATAAGATAAATGACATGAAATGCCTCATTTTTTTGGAGCAATCCAGCCTTGAAGGCCTTCTTCAGAATTGAAAAGAAGCATATCAAATCAACGGTGGCAATTTTACCCCAAATGTCCTTATGGTAATTTACCCATATTGCCAGATTGCATGGAGCACAAGTTACTGCAACCACCAAGTGTATAGGGTAAATAACTAGGTACAAGGCACATTTGGCTTTTGAGTTATTTGATTTTTTTGTTATTTTTACATTTTTGAGATTTACGTGGATGCAATGCTTATATTTATTTAACACTATATGATGTGATGTATGGATGGCATACACTAGATAGCTATTTAATTTTTGATGATGATGATATGCAGTTATCTAAATGTTTAGATATGTTATTTATGATGGATGCATATGGATGCGATGTTTACTTTTAAACGCATATTTAATTTTTCTTTATTATATGCATTTCATTTATGATGATATCGCTATATGGTTATGCAATGTATGTAATGCATTATTTACATGATGGTAATCTAATGTAAATGAATCTATATGATTTAATCACTTAAAACATGAGGAATAAATGTGATATAAGTTTAACAATCTAATGGACGACACCACAGAATGCGTAAAAATCATGAATGTAATTGCAAATCCTCATTACAAGAATTTAATCAATTAATCACCCATATATGAAATGCAATTATATGAAATGGTATGATACGAGTGATATGATATGTCACCCTGTATTTCGTTTTTGCAATTTTGAAAAGTATGCACAATATAGTCAGTGGTCGTCTAAATATCATTTCTGATATCCATCCGATATCTATTCTATATATTGATTGTGCTTTGGGTAATAATGTATCACTTATTAGATACTTTGCAATTTGATGATTTGAATGACTTTATTCTATATGGTTTGTGATATTTGGTATTTTGTTGCTATTTAAAGAAACTTTTGATATTTTCTATTAGACTCAAACACCCTAGTAGACTTCTCAAATGTCACATAATAACTGTACGAGGCTTTTTTTGGACAAAGCTTTCATCACGAATGACCCAACTATTCATTACCTTGTGTGTGCATGTGAATATTTTTATATAGACCATAGGCATACCCCAGATGTCAGTCGAGACTCTTCCAACCCATATGTGATATTGGGTTCCTCTTATGTTCGTATCATCCTTGTTTTAGACTTTATTGGACTATAATTCTAGACAACACTAGGTACCCAGAGCTAGCTCATATTACAAATTGATTGGGACTAACCCTCCAAAAATAGTCGAGAATCTTTCAACCCATTGCTGCATTTGGGGATCACCCAATAAAACTACTACTCTAAAAATCTATGGGACTCTTTCAACCCATTACTGCAATTGAGGTTCACTCTATGGCTTTGAATGATGAACAATTCAGGGATTCAAGTTCTCACCCTTATTTTATTTCTATTCATAGGGATACTTGCTCATGTGTAGTGATAAAAATTACTGTTTTTCATGTTTTGCTTTGAGTGATAAAAATCACTATTTATTCTCATTTTTCTTGAACAAGGGATTTATATAATTCTTTTGATTCACTATGTCACTTTAGATTTGACTTTGAACTTGATTTTGATCTTCATTTGATATTTGATTTGAACTTTAGGGGTTTTGACTTTTGAGATGTCAATTTGGGATATCAATTTTAAGATATCAATGTGGGGTATCAACCTTTGATGTTGATCTAGGATGTTACTCTGGGATATTGCTCCTTTATTTGTAATAAAGTTTATTTGTAATAAAGAGAATGTATGGGTAGGGAAAATCTTGTTGTACTAAACCAAATTTTTCGTGCCCTTACCTTCAGGCTAAAGGATCCGTGTCCGGAAGGGGGATGCGATAAGGATGGAACAATACCTCAGACTGAGAGGCCCTTTGAAGGTCACGCATCTCGTGGGAGGGGTATAAGGGTGAATTTTCAATGGATGGTGGGGTTCACCAGGAAACTTTGAGTGGCAGTTTCCATGCCTAGGTTGAGAATGGTTTTGATGTGTTCATTTTATACTCGATCATTCATAATCCTAGGTTGGCCAGAATGAATCTAAGCTATTCTATATGAAATGCCAATTTATATGAATACAGAAAGCATGAATGAATCCTAAATACCAAGAATATACTTAAATAAGAAAGAATGCACCTGATTCTGGATGTCTGATGAAGATTCTGAAGCTTGTAGGAGTCCAGATCATCCCAAAAATGACAAGATCATCTGTAATTGTACAAAATCATCCCAGATTATAGTAGATCATATGAGATCAAAAATATCATCATCGATCTGACGAATTCATCAAAAACCTGCAATCACAAAAGTAGACACCAAAAATCGAAAATGCAACTACAATAATAATAAAAAATGATAGAAATGATAGTATAAATGCCTAACTGGTAAATTTGGATAGCAAATTAAAAGAAATGCATTGTTTTAATAACTTATTTTAATTTCATCATGTAGTTATTTTAAAATGAGCTGAACTCTAGGATGTAGAATAAAAATAATCGAGCTAATGCATAATAAAATAACGAAGAAAGATGAGAAATGCAAACTCAGGGCTCTGATTGCCCCCAATTTGAACTGTAGTCAAGATCACCTCCAATTGTACGATATCATCACAGATTTGTGATAGGATAATTCGAAATCATCTAGAATCACCTGTGATGATCCGAGCTACCTCCAGCTGAAGCACAGTGAAAACTTACAATAAAAACCTAAAACTACGAGTGCAAAACTTCAATGGTAGGGAAAACCAATCAGGGAAAGGGTTAGAAGGAAAGCCAGGCAGGGGATCCAAATATTGAGGGAGATAAAATGAGAAAATCCTAGTTTATATAGGATTAGGGGGAGGTTAGGAGGTTGGGGATCATCCCAATCTGGAAGATCTCCAATGGAGGAATATCCAACTGCGTAGACACACTTCTGCCCAAGTTGGAGAGGTTGTTGAAATAGAAGCTAATTATGAAAATTTAGTTTTGGGATGAAATTGTCTGGACGTTCTGTTCCAGATGAATTCATCCGATCTGGGATGATTTCGTCTGATAGGCGATGATATCGTCCAACGGTCAAAACAACTCCTAAAAATGGCACAAAAAATGGGGTGAGCGGTTAACGGGCAATTTTGGGGTTAAAATTCAAATTTTATTTTTTTACTAAGGGTTTAACTGCACCAATTTTAGGGTGCTATATTTTGCCCCCTCTTTAGCAAATTTTTCGAAGAAAATGCATTAAAGACGAGTTTTTCATGCTTTACGAGAAAGCAAAAATTTACTCAATTTTTTAGACGATGATTCTAGGTCGAATTGTACGACTGGTTGCTATGGTGCCCCCTCTGTTTTTTTACCCAAATCAAACGTTTGAGGTAAAAGCGTGAAAAAGCAAAATTTTAAAAAAGTAGTTTTTTAAAAAATAAAATTAAAAAAAAGGGTAAAACCCTAATTCATTGTTACTGTTCATTTTCACTATTTTTAGAGCTCTACAGGAAAAATAGTAGAAACAATGCACAGATCGACAGATGTCCTACGTAGGTTGCGGGTAAGGATCTAAACTTGATGAATTATATTTTTAATTTGATTTGTGTGGTTTTTAATTTAAATTTTGACTATTTTTGGGGCATCACGGCCATTTTTAGGCCATCGACGACATCGGGACGAAATCGTCCCAATTTCGCCAAAATTGTCCCTAGATCATCGATTTTGTCTAAGGGCAAAATCGATGAAATAGGGGCGATCCCGTCCAACAAGGGGCGATCCCCAAGTTGAGAAATCAAAGATTATTTCATCCTACAAAGGATGATTTGACTCAATTTAGTACGATATCGTCCAATAGTGGACGATATCATCATTTTTTTATAAGATGAAATTGATTTTAATGATTATCTATTAATGATTTTTGTTGTTTGATTGTTTATCTTGTAGAGGGGATTACTAAAAAGTTGGGAGTGGAAATACGGGGGGCTAAGAGACGACATAGCCATGCTCGATCAGGTGGAGCAAGATCGACTATCAGAGGTTGGGCTACAGCATGTGGCAGAGATGCCACAAATATCGACAGACATGGGGCTACTGACAGCCCTAGCAGAGAGGTGGTATCCGAGGTCGTCATGCTTCTGGCTACCATCAGGGGAGATGGCTCCCACTCTAGAGGATGTATGGAGGATTTTGAGGATCACCATACATGGACAGCTGATGACTCCTATGGCCAATCAGGGCCATGCCAAGATGATACTATGCGAAGACTCTAGATTTGCCCTGGAGAAGGGCGGAGTGAACTTCGAGACATTGCGGCAGATGCCTAGGGCATCTTGATTGACTTAGGTTTGGTAGGGGTAGTGGGTGGCTTACTACTATTCTACCAGAGTGGATGCAGGTTACCATGTCTGCTCTTAGATATGGTCTACGATATGAGAGACCATGGCTATAGATTTGCTTGGGGCAGCTTTGTGCTACGTCGCTTGTATAGGATCCTGCATGGGGTTGTATACAAGGGAGGTCGATGTCTAGTTTTGACATCGCTACTCCAGGTTTGGTGCTAGGAGCAAATTATGGTGCAGAGGCTAGTAGGGCTTCCACTGATAGGGGTTGATCGAGAGAGACCCCAGGTTTTCTATTGGTGTCTCCAAAGAGGGTCACAGTGACGGATAGATCTGCCAATGTCTCGGAGGTTGCTAGACAACCTCATCCTTGACCAGATCACCTAGAGGCCATGGAGAAAGCACCCAGTGTGGGGAGAGGACAAATAGGAGTTGGATCACATAGGGTGAGTCTTCTAGCTGAGGATGGAGTGGGGAGAGGTAGAGCTCCATCGCTATGATCGAGTTTTGTGGTAGTTCGGTCTATAGCA
This sequence comes from Wollemia nobilis, assembly GCA_028583015.1. Taxonomy (NCBI): domain Eukaryota; kingdom Viridiplantae; phylum Streptophyta; class Pinopsida; order Araucariales; family Araucariaceae; genus Wollemia; species Wollemia nobilis. Next base: position 13,057,405 of record JAQPPZ010017052.1, read on the forward strand.
AGGGATCCCTTCTCTCAGGGATTACGAGTACTCTCAGACTATCCAAGATAGTACTACACTGAGCGGTGCTCTAGATATGTAGTGATTCTAGAGTCAGGACATGGATGATGACCCCATTCAGCTAGTGGATGGGGATGATGCTGGGGTGATAGACAAATATAATGCCTAGTATGCAGGCATCCACCCTCCTCGGATGACAAGGGCATAGGATCCGATACACACTGTGGTGTGAAATATGGGGAGGCGATGCCAAGATACTATCGATGCAACGAGGGGTCATGGGGGGAGGGAGCAGTGATGGTCTCCTTAGGAGAGATGCTAAAGAGTTCCACTAGCTTTGAAGAGACCGCAGTATCCATAGAGGAGGGAGGAGGGGCTCCCTTATTAGTAGAGGGAGAGGCCACCATCGCTTGATAAGGGCAAGGGTATCGAGGTGGGGGAGAGCAGCAAGATGGTGGCTCTACGAGATGAGAATTCTCACCTCTGGGCTCAGGTGCAGATGCTACCAGATGAGGCTACACAACTTAGGGCTCAGAGTGGAGGGGCAAGCACTCAAGATTTGGCACGGTCTATTGCTCAGGTCTCATTCTACTAGGGATTATACTATCACGTGGTTCTAGAGGGGCAGAGGATACTGCTGCCAGCTAGCATTACAGATATAGTCATGATGGGGTCTTCGAGGACATCATAATGATTGATGTCGAAGACCCATGATACAACATGAACCTCGATGGGACTACCTTATCCATGCCAGGGTGGGAGAGGATATGAGGCTGAGAGCTCGACGGCTTCTCAAGACTAGTTGCTCTTTGGTTGGACTGTATATGTTTGAGAGGATTGAGTATGCGAGGGTATAGATTATGGCATACCAATCTAGTTTGATATGATGTACATATATTTTTGATATATATATATGATCTTTTTGTGATATGACTTGTCCACATGTTTTATGATGCTTTAAGTTTTGAATTGTTGATTGATTATTCATGTAATTATGTCATTGGAAATAGTATAAGTTTAGGTCATGCTGTAAAATTTAAATGAAATAATCTGAGGTAAACAAATTGGTTGTTGTGGTATGATTTGATGAAAAATAAAGGGACTTCTAACAATAATTTCAAAGGACATTGTCGCTGTTATAGACCATTTCATGGAGTCACCACTTGCTAGGTCGTCAAGCTAATCCTAGTATAGAAATATTGCTAAAAGTAAAAGAGTGCTTAAGAGACTGTCTTAAGACTTTGTGTTGTGATGATAAAAAAATTATGATGGTGATGATTTGTTTTCAGATTTTCATGAAAATATTATGCATAAAATATTAAAAATATTATCTTTGCTAGGCATAAAATTCCTAAGTATGATAAAATTTTGAACAATTCCTTAGGAATTATACCATCATTACAAAATTGAATGTTTGACATAATGAAATAAAATAGAAAAGTTTTCGTTCTTTTTAAAGCACAATTGTGTAACATAATGTTTTAAGCCATATGCGTTTATGGATTAAAATGGAAAATAAAATTAAAACGATGGTTTGCACTAGGCATAGAATTTTTAGGTATAGACTTATACCATCATCGCGAAATCCAAAGAAATTGATATAAGAGTTTTATTGCATAGTTGATTTTTAATTTTGAGATAAACAAAAAATATATATAAATGTGACTTTATTGCTAAATTTTTGAATATGTTTTTGAAAAAATGTATGTAGTTTTTATACTAAATAGATGTTCTTAAATAAGAAGATGAAATTATTCCAAAAAGAGTTGTAGAAATATTTTAAATTATCTCAAAGACAAAATATAGATTTATAAGGAACCCTCATGTGCATATGTGAGTTCATTGCCGATCTTGATTTATCATAATGATACAAAATCTCTCAAATACAAATGTGTGTGAAATTGTATTGTTCATTGACCAATTTTGAGTAAGATAATTTGATACAAGTAATTTGAATTAACCAAATAAGTGTTCATTGTCCATGATTTATATGCATGTAACCGTACTAGACTACTATGTAATTCGGGTCATCAAGAGCTAGCCGATCCATAAGCGGACATAGTTCTATAAAAAATAAGGTCACTAATGTGATAGACATATCACCATGCTAGGAGTTACCCAAGGCCAAGCGGGTTGGGCACAAACCACCTGTTATGGGGCTTACCTCACAGTTTTCGAATAATTGAGAATTCTAGGGATTCAAGCTCATTCACCCTTCTTTTCTTTTCAAGGGGTAGGGAAGGGATTTTGTTGCTTTTGCTTTTGCTTTTCTTTTTTCTCTCTTTTTTTTTTTTTTTGTATTTTTGCTTGGAACTTGAGATAATGCTGAAATATTGCTGCGATGGTACAAAATGATATTTTTCTTTTTCTCATTTTTTTTTTTCTTCCTATACTAGGGATACTTGCTCGGATTGGCTGTAGAGCAAGGGAATTTTATTCTGGGTAGGTGTGAGCTTGTCATTTTGTCAATTCTCAAATATTCTAGACCATGTGCATGATAGGATAGCAGGGGAAACTTTTCACTCAAGAAACCACTTCTACTATGTAGCATCATATTGAATTTGCAATGAAATCATTTTAATGTGAAGAGATATACTTGGTTCAAGTAAATAACAAGATCAATTCTCTATGCTAAAAAATTTATTTAATTCAACTGTGAACTTGAGATAATGCTAAAATATTGCTGCGATGGTACAAAATGATATTTTTCTTTTTCTCATTTTTTTTTTGTTTGAATTTTTTTTTTCTTCCTATACTAGGGATACTTGCTCGGATTGGCTGTAGAGCAAGGGAATTTTATTCTGGGTAGGGGTGAGCTTGTCCTTTTTTCAATTCTCAAATATTCTAGACCATGTGCATCATAGGATAGCATGGGAAAATTTTCGCTCAAGAAACCACTTCTACTATGTAGCATCATATTGAATTTGCAATGAAATCATTTTAATGTGAAGAGATATACTTGGTTCAAGTAAATAAAAAGATCAATTCTCTATACTAAAAACTTTATTTAATTCAACTGTGGACTTTGATATAAGAGAGATTAATAATCATACCAAATAAAATCAAGATATTTATTCATGTGAGTGTGAAAGTGCGAGATTCCAAATAAGCGCTAATTTATCCAAAATAATTGAAAATATGACTGCAATACTTCAAGAATTGATGGGTGCAAAAATAGAAAATGTTTTTGAAGATTTTGATGATTTTGATTTTTTTATGTTTTTTATATTTTGGTTTTAATTTATGAATTGAAAAAATAAATAATATTACTGTTTTTTGAAATTTTTATATGGATGACTAAAATGAAACAATATGCAAAATAACAATATATACAATGATGAAATGACTAGATTTTATGCATAATAGCATTTAAGATGCATAATATTCATAGTTTCTTTAAGATCTTTACCATCTAAGGTAGCTAATCTGTATGCTCCTAAGACAAATTTGGTAGTAATAATATACGGTCCAAGCCAGTTGGGCTCGAATTTACCTTTAAGATCTTTAGTTGCATTAGTATTTTTTTGATTTTCTTTTAAGACAAGGTCGTCGATCTCAAAGGATCGATGATGAACTTTATTGAGGTATGCTTGTTTAAGCTTGTTCTGATAGGCTCGAAGATGTTCCAAAGCATTGATGTTCTTTTCATCTAGGAGTTCTAGTTGAATAAATCTGCCAGCACGATATTCATCTCCTACTTCAGTATCTTGAAGTAGCAGAGCCAACGAAGAAACTTCTAATTCAAAGGAAAAAACAACTTCAGTGCCATAAACCAAAACAAAAGGTGAAGTTCCCGTGGGAGTACGAACACTAATTCGATAAGCCCACAAAGCAGGATATAATTGAATGTGCCAATCTCGACCAAATTTATTGACCAATCTTTTGAGGATTTTAATTAATGTTTTATTAGATGCTTCTGCTTGGCCATTACCCTGAGGATAATAAGGAGTGGACCAATGATGTTGAATTTTATATTTTTGACATAATTTCTTGAAATATTTATTTTTGAAACAAGTTCCATTATCTGAGATGAGATTTGCAGGAATTCCGAACCTACAAATAATTTGATTAAAAATAAATTTGGAAACTTGGGTTCCAGTGCAAGAAGCTAAGGGCATAGCTTCAACCCACTTCATGAAATACTCGATGGTGGTTATGATGAATTTGTGTCCATCAAATGACATAGGATTTATTTTTCCAATGATTTCTAAGACCGATTTTGAAAATGGTCAAGGGAATTTATGGGTAGGGGAAATCTTGTTGTACTAACCCAAATTTTTTGTGCCCTTACCTTTAGGCTAAAGGATTCGTTCTCGAAAGGGGGATGCAAGAAGGATGGAAAAATACCTCGGACTGAGAGGCCCTTTGAAGGTCACACCTCTCGGGGGAGGGGTATAAGGGTGATTTTTTTATGGATGGTGGGGTTCACCAGGAAACTTTGAGTGGCAGTTTCCACGCCTAGGTTGAGAATGGTTTTGATGTGTTCATTTTATACTCGATCATTCATAATCCTAGGTTGGCCAGAATGAATCTAAGTTGTTCTATATGAATACAAAAAGCATTAATGAATCCTAAATACCAGGAATATATTTAAATAAGAAATAATGCACCTAATTTTGGATTTCTGATGAAGATTCTAAAGCTTGTAGGAGTCCAGATCATCCCAAAAATGACAGGATCGTTTGCAATTGTACAGAATCATCCCAAATTATAGTCGATCATATGATATCAAACAAGATCATCATCGATCTGATGAATTTGTTAGACGAATTTGTCAGAACCTGCAATCACAAAATCAGACACAAAAAACCAAAAATGCAACTACAAGAATAATAGAAAATGATAGAAATGATAGTATAAATGCCTAATTAGTAAATATGGATAGCAAATTAAAGGAAATGCATTATTTTAATAACTTATTTTAACTTTATCATGTAGTTATTTTAAAATGGGGTGAACTCCAGGATGCAAAATAAAAATAATTGAGCTAATGCATAGTAAAATAAGGAAGAAAGATGAAAAATGCAAACTCAGGGCTCTGATTGCCCCCAATCTAAACTGTAGTCGAGATCACCTCCAATCGTATGAGATCATCATTGATCTACAATAGGACCATCCAAAATCATCTGGAATCGCCTGCGATGATCCAAGATTCCTCCAGCTAAAGCACTATGAAAACTTGCAATAAAAACCTAAAACTACGAGTGCAAAACTTCAATGGTAGGGAAAACCAATCAGGGAAAGTGTTAGGAGGAGATCCAAGCAAGGGATCCAAAGAGTCAGGGGGATAAACTCAGAAAATCCTAGTTTATATAGGATTAGGGGGAAGTTAGGAGGTTGGGGATCATCCCAATCTAGGATATCTCCAACGGAGGAATCTCCAACTATGCAGACACGCTTTCGCCCAAGTTGGAGAGGTTTTTGAAATAGAAGCTAATTATGAAAATTTTGTTTTGGGACGAAATCATCTAGACATTCTGTTCTAGATGAATTCATCTGATCCGGGACGATTTCGTCTGATAGGCGATGATATCGTCCAATGGTAAAAACAACTCCTAAAAATGGCACAAAAAATGGGGTGAGCAGTTAACGAGTGGTTTCAGGGTTAAAATTCAAATTTTATATTTTTACTAAGGGTTTAATTGCGCCAATTTTAGGGTGCTACACTTGTCCTTTTTCCAAGGTTCACCATTCTAGACCAAACTATTTTCAAGATAAGCAGGTAATAAAACCCATCTCTCTAAATACCCAGGACCACTTTCGCAGCTTTCATCTTCCCTCATCTTAGCAAGATTTTAAATGTTTCAATTAATTATGGGATCCTGATATGCCAAGTACTATCACAACTAGTGACATCATCTACAGAAGCAAAGCAAGTGTTCTACAACATCTGAGAAACCCAATGGCTGAGTGACTAGAAAAATTTGGTATACACACATATCTCATAGCAACAGGTGTTGTGTATGAATACAACGGATTATGATAAATGAAAAGGTGCATGATTAAAACACAAAAGTGGCGTCGTTTGTAAGATTGAAAAACACACTCCATCCTATTATGAAATGCAACAGATGATGAATGCCTATTTGCAATGCAATGAAGTGAATGCATGTGTAAATGAAAATTCATGATGCAAATGCAAATGTTTTTAGATTTTATGATTTACTAATTTTTTTTTGGATTTTATTGATTTTTAATTATTTTTTTATGGATTTTAAAATTTTGATTTGACCAAAGGGCTTACCAATGCCTTTGGAGCCTTTATTGGAATGACCAAAGGGCTTACAAATGCCTTTGGAGCCTTTTAGGGTTGACCAAAGGGCTTACAGATGCCTTTGGGACTTTTTACTAGGACTACCAAAGGGCTTATAGATGCCTTTGGGGCATTTGGATATGACCAGGTGGTTTTTATAAACCCTTGGAGCCTTTTGGGATTGACCAAGTTGTTTTGAGAAACCCTTGGAGCCTTTTGGAATTAACCAAGAAGTTTTGAGAAACCCTTGGAGCCTTTTGGAATTGACCAAGCAGTTTCGAGAAACCCTTGGAGCATTTTGGGATTGACCAAGTGGTTTTGAGAAACCCTTGGAGCCTTTTGGGATTGACCAAATAGTTTTGAGAAACTCTTGGAGCCTTTTGGGATTGACCAAGCGGTTTTGAGAAATCCTTGGAACCTTTTCTGGAGGATACACTACCTTAGGTACCCTTAGTGTCCATGTTATATACTAAAATGTAATCAGCTTTCTTAGGAAGAGTGACAAAAATCAACTCCTCCAATTGAGGCATGGACCTCTACAGAGTGCCTATGTCTTGGTGGGGGTGAACAAGAGAACCATCTTCACGGATCTCATTTCGTTCTACCAGGTTTTGAACCACTTTCCTAAATGACTGACACCCATAAATGCTATGCCCATGTATACGATGATATCTACAAAAGAAACTTCCATCAATGGGTCCACGTTTGGATTCTTTTTGCCCAACCTTAAGCAATACAAATACCCTTGCCTCGTACAATTTTTGAAATAAAACTGCAGCAGTCATTTGAAATGAAGATACTCATTGAGGAGTCTTGTTAGGCCTATGAGGCGATGGTTGCTTTGAGGCAATTATTGGGATGAGGAAGACTCTACTTCAGTAGGTTTGGGCACTATGATTGAACCATCTACATGATAAATCCCACTATCTATGGGGTTATGTACCACATGCTTGAATCCATAACAATCACAAATGTTATGGCCCTCTTTTCTATGATAGAGACAATTATAATCCTCCCTGTAACCCTTATGCTTAACTCTATTTGGATCTATAGGTTTGATGTCAGGTAAGGTGATGACCTCAACCTCTTGTAGCTTTTGAAGAATGTTAGACATAGACTCACTTAAAGGAGTCCAAATGCACTGTGACTGTCTTGGGTGCCTAACCCATATTGGTTTGTCATGAGGACCCAATGGTTGAGTTGGCTGAATTGGCTTTTGCTCTTGCTGAGGTGTTTCCTGTGCTTGCACAGGAGATGAGTCAACCTCAAATGTGGGTTATGTTTGTAATCCCAAGTTTTCAAGCTAGTTCATGATAAAATGCAATGCTTTATCTTACTCATCCATTTGATGTTCCATTTTCTCTAAACGATTGAGAATGGCTTGTAAGATCAATAAGGAATTCATGTGTATTTCCAATGATTGATTTGAAATACCTTTATCTATTTAAGAAAATTAAAAAGTGGATGCTAGAGATCAATTAGGTAATTGTGCATCACTTATTTCTTTTATTTGGATTTATGTGGATGCTTCTTGATGGTCCACTTTGATAGAGGCATCCACATGTTCATGTTTCTAACTTAGTTCAGTTTTTTGTTTCACTTTGTACTGTTGAACTGTGTAAGCCTGAGTAACCCCAATTTGATGTGGGGAAGGCACTCGTTATTTCTTTTGAAGAAGCACCATGAGCAATGAGTCATGAGTGACTAATTTCAAAGGTTCTAGCCCTTGCAAAGTGGAAGAAACATTTGATTTCCCCCTCTCTTGTTATCTCTACTTTAGAATCCCTCGATCCTATGGCTTAATGTCAACCATTCCCATGAGCTCTTGAGAAGGTGCTTTAGCTTTTAGACTAGTTATAAGTAAATCATCAACTAGTTGAGATGATTTTGCATCAGTCATGCTAACTGATGTTTTCTTCTCCTCACCAGGTAACATGATACAATGAATTTTGCTGATGGGAGAAGGTAGTGTTTTCTTGATGCAATCCCTAGTAGAATGTTCGATGATTTTATTCGAATGAATATTTTGAGGCTCACATGCCACTAAAGTTTCTTGTAGCTCATCAAATTTTTTGTAATATTTGAATGGCTCAAAATCATGGGGGACCACATACACTTGTCCTTGGTGTATGAATTTTATGTTTTGGTGCACTATGGAAGGCACACATTTCATATCCCTCATCCATGGTCTACCTAGAAATATGTTATACTACCTCTCACCCCCCAAGATATGGCACAACGTAGGAATTTTATTTATCCCAACCTGTATAGGTAGGACTGTTGTACCGATTTTTTGGGATGTGGCATCATTGAATGCTCCTAATGTGAATGTTGAGTCCTTAATGTGCGAAGGCGATAAATTTAAATGCTTAAAAATTGTAGATGTGATGATGTTGATAGATGACCCGATGTCAATCAAGGCTCTCTTATACAGGATCTGATTGATTCTTACTATGATATGTAGTGGAGGATCAAGTTCATCCTTAGAGATTGGCTTAATCTCTTGTCTATGAAAGGTAATCACAGGGTCCTTTTGTAAGTTAACTAAATTCATTGTTGATATGGATCATGATAGGTTATCATCTTTAGTTGAACTTTTCGGTTTGTTGATCTGATCAAGGCATTTCTTACTTTGTGCTAAAATATTGATCATACCGATAAAACCATCATCAGGTGGGGCCATGTTCATCTCATTAACGTGCTCAACTTAATTTTTTTCATCCTCATGATTGTTTTGAGGGTTTTTGGATATGTCGATGTCTTGATTATCGATAGCCAAGGGGCTATCTATTTGTAATTTTTTCTTATCCAAAAAATTCTACACTACATTCTTGAATGCAACACAATCTTGGATATCATGGCCATTTTTTCGATGATAAACACAATAGAGATCTTCTCTATACCCCATAGGCTTGTGGCAATTAGGATCCAAGGCACGCACTTTAGGCAATATTAGGGCCTTAGCATCGCAAAGGCATTTGAAAATTGATGCCAAATATTTAGGCAATGGCGTATAGTTGCAAGGTGGAAATTTTTGTTTGTCCTTGCCTTGATTTCTATTGCACTAGTTGTGATGTGCAGGAGGAAGTTGAGCCTGATATTTCTCTTGTTGGATTTGTGCTTCTTTTGGAATATTTAACATGATCTGGTTGACATGCGTAGGCTTAGGCTATTGTGGTTGATATCGCATGCTCTTGTTCCATTCTTTCTCACTATGGAGCTTTAGGTCTCCTTCCTCTAGCTTAATATGTTCAATGACCTTGGCTTGTGCCAAAGCCTCTTCGAATGTTGTATATTGTTGCAACTGGAGCAACAATGATATGTGCTTGGCACAAATTTTGGTAAGAATTTGGGTAAGTTCAGTAGTGGTAATAGAGAATGGTAACTCTACTATTAATTTTTGCCACCTATCCCCATAATCAATGATTGGCTCATCATCATTTTTGACATAGATTGGCCAAGTCAGATAGATTAGCTTTCTTTTTGGTGCTAAATGAGAAGCACTCAAGGAAAGCATCTACCAATTGTTTGAAGTTGGTGATGTTACGCCTAGGTAATTGATTATACCATTCACCAACTGCACCTACGAGGGTCATAATGAAAGTCCTTAACATCAAGGCATCGTCATGTTGTAGCTAGAAATATGCATTCATGAAACCTGTTATATGCTCTTGTGCATCTTCATCACGTTTAAACTTATCCCATTTAGGTATTTCAAAATGCTTAGGATAAGCAGGGCTTGGCACAAATGGACACAATGGTTGATTGTGTATCTTTCTTAAAGTGGTATTTTGACCAGCCATGCAAATGGTTGTCTTATATCTATCTCACCCTTCATTGGACTGATTTGAACTCTCAGTGTGATGAGATGTGGTAGGTCTGGAGGTATTCTCGTTTAGGTCACGAGAAGATCTGCTGTCAATTCTCCTGAAAGGGGTTCCTTTATGAGATCTATTGTGAGTGGTTTTGTATCCTCTGAGACTACTTGAAGTGCATTCAATTATGTTTTGGGTAGGTGTATTGCCTCTAGGGTGATACAGACCCTATGGTGCATTGGGTGCAACCTCAGTCTTAGATCGAGGATGGCCCTGTGCATTGACCATGACCTTATGAATTTTGACTTCCAAAAAAAGGTTGTAAGTGTTATATATCAAAATTATCAGTGTGATGAGCTGATCACAATGAGCTATAACTCAAAAATATGATTTTTGAGTCAAAATTTTATATTTTTGAAATAATTGGCCAACCAGGGCTCGTGGGAAAATGACCACTTTTAAGATTTTTTGGGAAATTTTGAACCTTGAATATTTAGGACCCAAAATTACTGTGAGAGGTGCACAAGGGATAAAATAAGACAACAAAAAAAAATTGGCACTTTTGGAGTTATCTAGACCATTTTATGAACATTTTAGTGCAGTTTTTCTCAGTTTTTGGCTTCAAAAATAGAGTAAACATAAAACCAAAATAAAATCTTTGTTATAGCTCCGATTTGCATGATTCTTGATCTATTGGATGCATAATAAAAAAGTATATTTTTACTTATTAGGGTAAGGGTTTGGCCCTAGATCAAGGATCTTATGTTGATTTCCCTAATAATAATGAAACACACAAAGTAGACAATATGATTATCTCTTTTAAGGATTAGATGTGTGTCCTAAAACTGGTTTAGTGTGTTTTGAAATTTGTTGAAAACTTAAACTACTCTCATTGTGTTTTTCAATAGTTGATGATATACTTAGTTTAAGGGCTTTCACCTGTACGCTCGTAGCTCAAAAACTTGGCTATGAACTCCAAGTCATGTAATCCAACCTATAATGTGTGGTAATGAATCCCACACATAGTTAGGGAGCACAGGTCCTCCTAGATCCTCACCCATTTTCTCCTAGTCAATTTTATACCCTCCAAAGAGAATACATGCAAATTATCCAAGGTACGAAATATTTTTGGATTCGATATTGGTCTAGTATCCAAGGTTACATAGGATTTGGGCCAATGGATGGAAATTCAAATATCCATGAAATTTTTTAATCTTCTCCCTTCAATTTCAATTTCAAATATGAAATTCTTTCTTATTATATATTCCAATTGACCTATCCAAAAAGTGTGCACCTATCTAGTAGATCAATAGAAATCAACATAAAAGCATGAAATAAGAATCAAGATTGCATATGACAATAAAATGGATGTTTATTTTATTAATATCAAAGGCAAATATCAGTTACAATCATGTCCCTCTTAGGGTCACCCAGATATTGATATAATTGATACAATTCCTAATCCCCCAATGGGGTAGGTGCAATACTAATGCTCTTTAAATAGTCACAAACTACTCTAGGGTGGATTTGACCCTCTTATTAGTGTTGAGGAAGGAATTATATGATTGAAGCTCCTTTAGACCTGATTTCCTACAGTTAAGAAACAACACAAAAGCATCAAAAAAATAGGTAGCCTCTCATGATGAGGCCCTTTGAGGAAAATATGCACAAAGACACCATAATAACTATGAAATCAAGAAGATGAATAAAACATGTTAAACTTTTGCAAGATTCGTAAATATTGTTAGACATTTGAAAGCAAGAAGTACAGTTATCTATCTACTAGATCAATTGCATGAAATTAAGCACGTTAGCATGAAAAGAATCCATATATTTCCTATTTGTTATAATGAAAATAAGATTGACTAAACCCTGAATATACCGATCAGATTTTCTCTAAACATGATTTAACCCACTAAAATGACTAATCTAATCTAATTAAGCATAATGTAAAGAAAATAGTAAGGAGATCTATCACCTGTTGCAAATTGTAGCTCAAATGAGCAGTCTACACTGTAAATTGTGGTTGTCAGCCGTGATTGGTAATCAAGTAGTTTTACCCTTAGAATCTAGGGCTATGGGCTTGATATTCCTTGTATAATTGATGTTCAAGGGTTGCCTTGGTGTCCTCTGATAGGTTTGGCTATTGAATTTCTTGATTAGACGTCTATTTTCTTGAATACGTGTTTCTTGGTGTTCTAACTGCTTAGGGCATCCATGGAATGAATTTTCATGATGCTTGATGAATTGGTAACTGAATAGCAACTAGGCTCTCTCAATATACTCAAGTGAGTCTACAATTCAATAGGGCTTCATTACAGTAATATTCAATACTTCATCCATATCTTTGCCCTAATTTGAAGGGGTACTTATAAGATTACCCAAGGGCTAGGGGTGGCTTCATGGAGAAGCCAAGATCAAGAAGAGGTGGTTAGGATAGTTGTATTGGAATATTCTATCCTTCAACCACCTTCTTATAGATTAAATGGATGTTCAAATAGATTTGGCTCGGATGAATGCCAACTAAACTTTGGTTTAGACCGTAGGTGATAACTACGGTTTAGACTATAGACCACAGGTCTCAGCTGCGGTTCAGACTATAGACCATGGGTCTCAGTCGTGGTTCAGACTATAGACCATAGGACTCAGCTACGATTCAAAATTATTATGCCAAGGAGCCCAAATTGATTTGTTAGAACCACTGCTCTATCTTGGAGTCTATCCAAGATCTTCCATATGGTCTTGTAGCATGTCCCATATGAGTAGTCACCCTCGACATGACGCGTTTTAGGTGTCTACACCAATCAATCAATCAATTCTTCAAATTCAATTCAATAAATTTATTTAATTCATTTTCTTAATTTTTCTTCTTCTATCTCCCTTCAAAGTCATTCAATCAATAATTCAATTCTTAAAATCATTTTAATCATTCATCAGTCATCAATTCAAATTAATTTCATCACTTTAATTTTTCTTCTTATATATCCCAATAAATCAATTTCATAATAATCTAATTATTCAATTTTAATTCAAGAAAATTAATTCAGTTCATCGTTTCAAAATTTCCTTCTTATATCTCCATATTTCAATCAATCATCAATTTAACTTCTCCTTTCGAATTATTAATTTAATTTCATCAATCAATCATTAATTCTCAGAATCTAGGTGCGTATAAACACACCCTTTTAGATTGTATTCCACCATCCCATTTATGGTTCTTAGGTTTAGAATAATCAAACACACAAAAAAAAATAGACCCAAAAGCAAAACTATCCCAAAACATCTCATAAAAACATCAACCAAACATTAGCATATTAAAATAAAAACATCAAAACTACTATTTTTTATTTGATTTATTGTTTGTGTAGATAGAAAATTTTACCTTCACACACACCATTGTCACAAAACTTCAATATGCATCCCATCCCGTTCTCCCTAGGCCTATGGTTTTGAATTGAACTCAAGCATAAGCCCAAGCCCAATCCCAAGCTTCAATGGACCAATTAGGTCAAACCTCCCACCCTTAGACTACTCCCCTAACTCATCAGGAGGAATCATTGTAACCACCTCATGGTAAATTATCTGGTGAAACCCATCATTACACCCCCAACCTGCCTAAGACACAACATCATATGCATGATTCATGTACCACAAACCATCCCATACCTACCAACATTCTTGAATTTCTTGGTCTATGAACTCCTGTGTCTCTAGTTAATCCCAACATTACACTCATTAACCCCAATATCACATGTGCCCTCTATGGTGCTCCTTTCCCTCCACCAAATTCACCCTGACAATCCTTACTATCGTTGAATATTCTAGCCTACACAATATTCTCCACTCCCCCAAGAGCAAGCTTATGGTTGCACAACTTATTAACCCAATCCACCTACCATATCTAGTATTAATACTAATCCCACAATTGAGGTGGTGGTTCTTGATATGCCAACTAAACTATTTCCATTTGAGAGATTCAATCCCTAATATATTGTAAGTAACATATTGGTATTCACCTATGCAAACTACCCATCTTCTTCCCATCATTCATTTTCATCACAAACTCACCTTACCTCAACAACACCATCCTACACCATGCTCGATCCAAACCAACACCATTGGGCTTATGTCAATGTTGCATCCCATATTCCTACATCTACTTCAGCCACTTCTTTCCCCTTATCCAATTTGCACTAGCATACCAATATCACCCCTTCTTTTATAAATGATACTACCATTCATACTCATAATATTCCTCCTACCACTTCTTCTTATCAGCCAAAACCTCTTTTCTCACACAATCCTCCAAATTATTCCTTGATGCAAAAAGTGTATGCCAACACTTTTTAACAAAAAACACCTTCATAATATTACACATGCCCTAACCACCATATCAGATTCTAAATATCTTACCTCCTAAATCTACCCAATAATCCTTCTTTGCACAATCTCCATCATGGGCTACTTGACCACCTATGATATAGGTCTCAATACCTCCCTTTCAAAATGTTTATTATATGTAGTTGACACAACCATAAAATCCCTTCTCTAGCCACTACCAACACTGGCCTAACAATTACCAACCAATCCACAACCATAATAAATCATCATCTAATCCATAACCACCACCCATAAATCAATACCAACTAGTTCATCACCAATATTAACCACAACCAAATCAACCTCAATAACCCACCATTTTTTACCAAACCCCTTCAAATTTCATGTAGCCACCTCCATATTTGAAAGCATATAACCAACCTTCACCCACTCCTCATCATCTAAAACCACTCTCAAGACAGTACCAACCAACCCATAAATAATGCCAATCACTTCCAAACCAAACTCAACAACTTGCTAATCAACCTCCACCCACTCCTCACCAACAACAATCAATCCCAAGCTAGTACCAACAAACTCATAAACAATACAAACCTCCTCCAAATAAACCTTAACAACCTACTAATCAACCTCCATCTAATCCTTACCATCAAGAACCACTCCCAATCCAGTACCAACCAACTCATTAGAAATACCAACCACCTCTAAATCAACCTCAACAACCCACTAATCAACCTCCACCCACTCATAATCAACAACCACTACCAATCTAGTACCAACTAACTCATAAAAAATACCAACCACCTCAAAATTAACCTCAACAACACACTAATAAGCCTCCACCCACTCCCCATCATCAACAATCACTTCCAAACCAATACCAAGAACCAACACATTAGCAATACCCACAACCACCTCCATAACACCAACAATCAACTCATCAACAAAAATAAAAACCACCTCCTCAAAATCAACAACCACCTTCCCAATACCATCACCCACCCCCCACATATCATCAACATCACTCTCAATGTCCACCATTAAACCCCATACTTACCTACAATCCATCTTCTCAACCTCACCAATATCTGCACTTGGGTTTTCAAGTTCCCCAAGCACCACCCTCTTGCCCCAATAAACATCATTACTATCACCCTTACCCATATCAATCATACCCCTCATTTGAACCATCCCACTTAGCCCATTATGGTGTACCTTATTCGACCCCTTAGATCACTCCAAACACATTTCAACTATTGGTCGACAAGGTAAATAGTTTAGAATTATAATTTATTGATATTGGGTACAAAAAAATAACACTTAACCAACTCTAAAATTACCCCACTCATCCTTTAGTACCAACACCATGATACCCTCCCTTGTTTGAGATGCTTAAATTTGAAAAATTCAAGAGAAAAGATAATCCCTAAGAGCTTATGATCACATTCATCAATGTCTATTATCTTATTAATGAAATAAACCCCGTCATGCTCCACACATTTCTATTATTCCTTGGTAGAGGATTCCTAGATTGGTATAATCACTTGCCTAGGCATACCCTTTACAATTTTGAATAGTTGGTCAATCTTTTTCTGGAATGCTTAAAATAAAACTACACTGACTGATCTTTACAATATTCATCAATTTGATGATAAACCTATATTGGATTATGGTGCTTGACGGAGAGATGTGATAATGTAACTACCATTTTCTCTCCCCACCATTGAGCTAACTCAATTATTCATAAGGAGTTGTTCAAAACCCATATTTTTATTGTTACAACTTCAACAATATCACATGCTTGAGGAAGCTCTAGCACAAGCCAAAACCATTGAAGACATTAAAATACAAGAGGAAAAAATCAAGCTTAAAAATAAAGAGTGGCCAAACAAAAACTTTAAATACATCCCTAATAATAAATCTATATCGAATCTAGTCAACCAGGTGGTGTTGAGTAGCCCAACCACATCTAATAAACAACATGAACAACCTCTATCTTAGCAACATCTACCTCAACAACCCCACTATTCACCCCATCCATATTCATATCCACCTCAACATCCAACATGTCACAACCACACCACCTCTTATTCAACTTCAAAACCACCTACCACAACTAGATAACCATATCGAGTGCCTTGCTAGGATCCTTCACAATTTCATCTCACTTTTCAAGCCTTATTTGATTATTTTTCAAAAACTTTATGAGGCATAAAAAATTTTATTACCAAAAATAAGACCAAAGGACCCAAAAAAGGCCAAACCTAGATTGTATAAAAAGTATCAATACTGTGTCTACCATTTATAAAAGGGTCACAACATCAATGATTGCATCTAATTTAAGCATCTAGTCTAGGATATTGTAAAAGGGAGGCAACGCCATAGATAGTCTTCTCACCCCCCCTAATTAGAACCTGAGCATTTATAAAAACCCATTACCATAACATGAGACAACACAATAACATTGTGAGGCATCAACTTCTACAACCCTTCTCAATCAAGTTAATCACATCAATAATATCCCATCTTACCCAAGTTTTGTGGGAATAATAAGTCATGATCACTTTACTCCTACTTCATCTATTCCCTTTGCCATACTTCAAGAGTCTCCATATTCAAAGTAGTGCATTTTTTAGTACAATTTTCAACCAAAAAATCCCCCTCCATATACTTCCAAATCTACCACAACATAGATTACAAAATTATCTTCCTCCTCAGCTTCATCATCTATATCATCCAATCCACCTACTAATTCTTCTTTTCCTACTATGGCATCATCTTCCTAAACCACTCCATCCCACTCCTCTTCCAATTTTTCATCCTCTCAATCTACCTCACCATCATATTCCTCCACTTTGTCTAAGCTCTCATCCTTTGCTATTGTACCTACTACTTATTCCAAGATTCCTCACTTAGAGTCTCCCATCCAATCATCCAACCAAAAGTCCCCTCTTATCTCTATTGAAATGTATAGTCTTGACTAAAAGGATTCCTTTGTTCATAAGGTCATTTTGTATCCCCTGCTATCAAGTTAGTTAAGATTTTTTTTTGCCCTCATGACATACCCTTAACTATTGGTACTATCATCCACTTTGGTTCTTCAACCAATTATACCATCTTTGTCTATGGGGATCTTGATGTTTCATCAGAGCCACCTATTTCTATTGAGACTATAGTATTATCTTATCATACTAGTAATTATCTATCCTAGTGGCTCTTTGCTATGAAATAATTCCAATATTTCAATTAGCATGGATTTGGTCTTGGTTTATATGAAAAAGGTCCACAATATATTATTGATCCTTCTTACCAGCTACCAAAGGACAAATATGGTTTAGGATATCATAAATACTCATTGGTATTCCTCATTAGGAATAACCTCCAATATCTTGCTCTTGATCCCAAGGATAATTATTCTAATGAATATATCAATATTGAATATGCTCATTCATTTTCTCCAAAATTTCTTCAAGTTAGAACCATCCATGCCATTTTTCCTAACACTTCTAATGACCAAAAAATATCTCACACACTAGAGGTCCCTCCAATTTATTAGAAGGAGACCCCCCCTACATCGCCACATACCCTATCCATGTCTCACCATTATCCATTCTCCCATGTGATGGATGTTTTAGGGCACTCACATTAAAACCTAATGCATTAGGCCTCTCTAGCCATGTCACACAAATATTGTTCTAAGATGACCATGAACAACTCCTCATGCTGATCCCCCTCATCTCTTCTACCTTTTATTCCAATACCATCCCTATAACATCTTATTATAACAACCTATTCTCTATCCCATACCCCTCACATGGCCCAATGCTCACATTCCTATCACTCATCCTATCCCCTTCCTCCACCTCCCTCATATTCATGTCCTCATCCTTATCACCTTGCTTCTCACCAAATCCCCAATCAATTCAATCCTATATCGACCACTCCACCTCCACTTGACCTACAACAAATATTGGATCAATTAACAAAGTTTGAGCTACAATTGAATTGCCAAGACACCCATCCAACTCCACCTCCACTTGACCTACAATAAATCTTGGATCAACTAACAAAATTTGAGCTATAGTTGAGTTGCCAAGACACCCCTTCAACTCCACCTCCACCTAACCTACAACCAATATTGGATTGACTCATAAACATTCAGCTATAATTGAATTACAAATACATCTCTCTAGCCCCCCCTTAATCCTCCTCTATGCCATATTTCTCTACTTCACTTTCATATCCACCTTCCCATAAACCTCATCCACCTTGTTTATCTTGTACTTGGATGCCCCTATTAGAACCATTATCAACAATATTTTAAAAGTTGCACAATGCAAAAATAATTTTTCTACTTGAAATACACCCTGCAAACCCTAATAGACCTAAATCAGAATTGTATAAGGAAAATCACTATTGTATCTATCATAATCAAAAGGTTCATTACATTGATGATTATCACAAATTTTGAGGTCTATTACAAGATCTTCTCAATCATGGGAAATTGACCACCCCACTTCCATGATCCCATCTCAATAATATTTTTCCTTCCTCACTTCTTCCTCTTCATCAACCCATCTCTTTCATCTATCTACATGCCATACATAATTACCAATTGTATTCCTTCACCCCAATCACACCACATCATAAATTGCATTATCACTTGAGTTGGATAACACTAGTAAAATCAATGCTATCTCAAATCTCGATGAATACCTAAACACCCATTTTTTGCATCTATGTCTATCCCAAAACCTTGTTAAATACTATGATTCACCTTAATTAGCTCTTTTATTCATAGCATAGTTTTAGCATAGTGATTCCGGTCACATTTGTTTAGTGACTTCAATTACATTTCCATATTGAGTCTAGTCACATTCACATAGTGACTCTAGGTACATTAGCACAATGACTCATGACTTAGTAGTTTTGTTGTTAGAATCACTTAGCATAATTGTTTTAATGTGCACAAAACTCTATCAATGACAAAATTCAAATATATTCATTGCTTTCATCATTGGGGCATATCACATGGTCAAAACTTGAGACAATCCTAAGTCTCTTTCTCAACTATCACTTCATCCCTTCTAATCCATCACCGAACATTGTCATCATCCCATTGCTTATTGATTTGTATTTTCCCACCTTCCTCTTGTTATAATTATTTTCTTCCCTCTCAACTTGCTTATATAAGTTGGGAAGTTCACCCCTTTTCTAATTCTTCATCTTGTCTTAAGGGAGTTCATCCTTAAAAAAAACAAAATACAAAAATAATGAAATCAAAATCATAAAAAAAAAAATCAAAATCATTAAAAATCCAAAAAAAATTATTGTTATCCAACCATTCTTTAACACCTTCCAGAAGGTGATACAAAATATATTATGAGTGCAAGACAACAAAGTTATGATACTAAAACATATGAAAGAATGGTTGGATATAAAAGAATACGGTCTTCTTGCACAAAAAAAAATCAACAAAACACAAAAACAAATCACACATTATTATAATGCACAATGTGTTCACACCCATATAATCATTCCATATCACATTATTTTCTTCGTCAATAATACTTTGGTTATCATTCGACTCATGCTTTTGTCTATTTTTCTAGGATTTATTTTGTCACATTAATCAAGGGTATCTTCCTTATGGTATGTGTCCTGCCTTTTTTTCTAATATGCATTTATACTACATTCATCACCTACAATTCTTGTATCCACTCACACCACCCATATGACACCTTGTCCCTTTTGAGCCATTGGTTTGGAGAGTCTTTAGGTTCTTTTGATTGTTTATCCATACCTAGTATCTCTGTTAGCCTCCATTGAATTCCATTAGCCCTTGAGTGCTATAGGTTATTTTAGTTACCTCAGGTTTTCTCTTTGACCATGTACATATATCACATATTAATTAAAATTTTAGTCTAGAGAAGATCAAATGAAGCATCTCTCTCACCATAAAGTGAAT
This sequence comes from Wollemia nobilis, assembly GCA_028583015.1. Classification (NCBI taxonomy): domain Eukaryota; kingdom Viridiplantae; phylum Streptophyta; class Pinopsida; order Araucariales; family Araucariaceae; genus Wollemia; species Wollemia nobilis. The sequence continues at coordinate 13,077,782 of JAQPPZ010017052.1, forward strand.
GATTTTCGTTGATCATCCTATCATATGTATAATATGAACCTAAGGATCCAAATAACACTTATGTCAAAAGGAATAAGAAAGAAACAAGGCACAAAAGAATCAACACAAAATCATTTTTCATGGATCCTTGGGTATTTTAGATGTCTCCATTAGGGTTATAGATGCCTGGTTGGAAGTGGAGCAACATCAAAGGATTATGGGGCTATATCCATTGGGGTTATATATGCTTGACTAGCAGTGGAGTATACCCTCTGTTTGGTGATATGTCTCTTACATTAGAGACATTTGACTACTCATGGATGAGCTAGCTTATAGTGGCTTGAGTTACAATTGGTCAGTCCTACCTTGCTCAAAATAAAAAATGAACATCACTCCACACACTTTGGTCTTTGAGAAACTTGAATAACTTGGTTGGTCTTAGTATATTCAAGTGTCTATTTTATTAGTAGATGAGTTTGATTGATTTCACTAGGTTTTTTAAGCTTTCTAAAAGCAATTTAAGATTCTTCCTCCCTAGGACATACATAAGGACAAGTTATATCACTTTTGTTTCCATAGTGTACCCATATCTTGCATCCATTATATCACCATATACTTCCATCCATTCCATATTTATGTAAATACCATAGTGTTGATGCCCTTGATTAATTTATTAAAGTCATGAGTAGCGATATGCATTTAAGAATTTTTTGAATGATAATAAAATATGCATGCATACATCTATTATATTATATCTATCACATTTGCTATCTATATATATCTATTCATACTTCAATAATCTCACACATTCATCATTCTTAAATACTCACATCATCCTCCATAACTTCAAGATATCTTAAAAAACAAGCATGAAATTTTTAAAAAATCACAAAAGCGTCCTTACATATCACCTTCCATCACCTATGCATATCAAATCCACAATATTTAACATGTCCCATCTATCCCACCACATGTATCCATCAAACATAGTAATCTAAATACCCTAAACACACACATCACACCATCCATACATCACATCATATCATATTACCCATCTAGTCATCTATCCATATATGTTATGAATCCATCCCTTATATATCCTTCTACATTTACAAAAACCAAAAAATCAAAATCAAATAAACCCCAAAATCTATTGGACATTTTGAGTCCCTAAGCTAAAATGTTGTCATTGATGTCAAAAGGATCTATGATGGTATGCACTATGTTTTGTGAAAGTGCAAGGAAGGGTTTTTATCAAAACCAAGGTAGGCAAAATAAAAGGTTTTATTTAAAACCATGGATGGCAGATTTGAAATGGGTTTTTCTTAAAACCCAAGTTGGCTTTTCGTTTCATCGAAAAAGGTGCCCCGGTGATGGAGAAATTTAATTTTAAAGGTTTAGTTTAAATTTTAATTTATTTAAAATTTTAATTTTAATTTTAAAATTAAATAAAAAGTTTTCCGCCATGTCTGTCGACGTCATGAGGGCAGTTTTAAAAGCGTCGACGTTTCCAAGCGAAGGGAAAGACATATAAATATGCCACCAAGTTTTTAAATCGATTATCCTTGCTCGTTGATAATCTTGCGTGGTATATGCGAAGGAAAGAGCTTGTGTTTTGTTTTATGTGATGCAGCGAATGGTTAAAAGCAGACAATGACCACTTCCCAAATCACATTGGGCAGCGTGGCCTAGTGGCAGCTTGGATTGTGCAAAGGTGTTGATAGCACGGAGGTCGTGAGTTCGATTCCTGCGAGCATCATTTTAGCATTGTATTGGTTGAAGCGTTGTTCGTTGTTTAAAAGCTCATGGGCGAAAAGAAGAAGCATAAGGAGCACAAGGTGGAATAGCTTCCACGTGGGAAGCTTAGCCCACTTGGTGGGCGGAGGGAGTGCAAAGGCGCACTCACTGTAGGTCTTGGGTTTGAGTCACCCGAAACCCGTTTTCGCATGGTTTGTTGTCGCCGCATTCTTTGGAGACTGAAAAATATTTTATTTTCTAAGGTATGCCTGTTGCCGCAATTTTTGGAGAATGAATAATTAATGTTTTAATTTGTCAAAGCTAAGGTTTCAAGCACCATTATTGAGGGTATACTATGGTGATGTGATTTATGAGTTGTGGTTTATATTTTGCACTATTTGATGTGGGAATTTTTGCATTAAGGAGCTTAGTGAGTTGTGCATTAGTGCAAAGTGATTTTTAGGAGAAATAAGGGAATGGTAAATGGTTGTGGTGATATTCATGCTATGCTTAATTAATTGAGGAAATAATTATTTTTAATTATTTTCTAGTGGTGGATGTGATTTTTGACTAGGAGAAATAAGGTGTAAAAGGTTATGATATTTGTTTTGTAATTTCTCCTAACCCTCATGAAGTTTGGCAAGAGAATATTGTGATTGTGGCAGATTTCCAAAGAGGCTTCTTCATATTCATAAAAGGTATGGGCACATTCTCCTATTGATTGATTTGGGTGGTTGATTTCTGAAAATATCATTGGAGTGAAAAGGATTGATTGTGGTTTCCTTTTCGAAAGTGATTGGTTTAATGCTTCAAGGTTTTCTGGTTTGAGAGTTGTTATTAAACCTTGTTTTATAAGCATTGTTGTTGAAACCATTAGTTGTGTGAAAAACCTGAGTTAGGGTTTGAGAAGAACATGAGTATCATTGTTATGTGAAGAATGTTTTATAAGCATTGTTGTTGAAGCCCATTGGTTGTGCAAAGAACTTGAACTTGAGTTAGAGAAGAACATGAGTATCATTGTTATGTGAGATTTGTGGTTGAGCATTGTTGGAAATATTTTGAGTTGGTTGATACATGCTTGGACTAGGGTTTGTGAGAAAGGGTTGTTCATTAAGGTGATTGGTTGAGTTGAGTTGATTGAGCCTAGTCAAGTGGATGCATGTGGTTGTTCAAGTTCCATAAAATAAACTATTCTATGAGATTGATTTGAGTTGAGATTGGATTTGAGTATAGAACATATTGAGTCTCTAACAATTCTCTTTATGCTTCTATGAGATTTATTTGAGTTGAGATATTGATTGAGCATTAAGTATAGAACATATTGAGTCTCTAACAATTCTCTTTATGATTCTATGAGATTGAACAAGTTATGTGTGAGCTTGTTAAGCAGATTTGAGACAAGTCTTTGAGAAGGCTTGTGGACTGATTTTGAGTAAGCTTTTGTGGAAGCTTGCTATGCAGATTTGAGCAAGTCCTAGAGAGGACTTATTGAGAAGATTTGAGCAAGTCCTAGAGAGGACTTATTGAGCAGATTTGAGCAAGTCCTAGAGAGGACTTATTGAGAAAATTTGAGCAAGTTCTGTGTGGACCTGTTGAGAATATTTGAACAGGTTCTATGTGGACTTGTTGAGAAGATTTGGACAAGTTCTGAGTGAGCTTGTTGAGAAGATTTGGACAAGTTATGAGTGAGCTTGTTGAGCATATTTGAGAAGGTTCTGAGTGAACCTATTGAGACAGAGCTTTGGAGGTGATAGAGTATAGAGGATAGAGTCTCAGTGGATAGAGATCTAATAGCCAAGACAATTGAAGACAGATCTGAGTGAGGAGTCTTCAAGTGGAGAGAGATCCACCAATAAGTGTAGTAGAGAGACAAAGTCTTCTAGAAGATCACTAGCTAGAGCAGAAGGGGAAAGAGTTCTCCTATGGAAGAGATCCATGAACTTGAGATTAGGGGATCAACATCTCCTTTGGATAGAGGTCCATAAATATTGTAATTGGGAAGGATTCCCAAAGAGATTGATTGAGAAAATTTTAGTAAAATATTTTCTTCGTGGAGTAGCCCACATTGGGTGAACCACGTAAATTGTGGTGTCTCTATTGTGTATGGTGTTTTGTGCATTGCTTTGATTATTGCTATTGATACTGCTATCTATACACTGCATAATATTGAATTGAAAGGAAAAGTAAAAAGTGGTCTTATACTGTTCACCCCCTCTCAATATAAGCTTGTGTTCTTCAATTGGTATCAGAGTGGGTTCCTTCAGAAGAGTTTGACAACTTGAAGGAAAAGTGGTCTAAGAACACAATGGATCAAAAGGATCAAAGAGATGGACCCTTCAATAATACAATACCAGTATTTGATGGAAGTGACTTCTTATATTGGTGTATGCTGATGAGATTTTACCTGATGGCACTTGGAAATGAAGTTTGGGATGCAGTGGAACTTGGATATGATTCAACAATCAATCCTCCTATAGATAAGGAAGGTAAGCTTCTAATGCATGCAAATTCAAGAGCTATGAATGCAATTATAAAAGGTTTGCATAGAGCGAGAATCTATGAAGGTTATGGAATGTAAAACAACAAAAGAAATGTGGGAACTTCTGCATGAAATATATGAAGGAGATAAAGGAGTCAGAATGGCTAAGATCAAAAATCTCAAAGGAGAATTTGAGAACCTAAGAATGAGGGATGATGAAAACATTCATGACTATCTCAACAAGGTTGATGAACTTGTACATGAGATGAAAGGTCTTGGAATGAAGGTTGATGAATCCGATGCTTGTGATAAGATCTTGAGGACTCTTCCAAAAAGGTATAGTGAAAAGGTTTCTGCTATAGAAACATCAATTGATAGTGATTCTTTGACAAGGAATTCTTTGCTTGGCATGCTTACTACTTTTGAGATAAGAACAAAAGATCCTATTCCTCCGAAAGAAGCTGCTTTCAAAGTAGACAAAAATAAAAAGGAAAAGAAGATAGAATCAAGTAGTGAGTCATCCAGTGATGAAGAAGCAAATTATGGCAGAAGAGATAGAGGTTCCAGAAGACCCATAGATCTAAGATCTATCAAATATTTCAATTATGGAAGGTATGGACACTATGCAATAGAATGCAAAGAGCCAAAAGGCAACAATGATGAAGAAAAATAGGATCACAGATACAGGGAATCAGAAAGACACAGGTACCAAAAGAGAAGCAAGGATGGACAAAGCAGACAAGGAAAGAAGTTCTTCCAGAGACAAAAGAGAAGCTACTATGCAGAAAATGCAAGTAAGTACTCAATTGATAGTGATGCTAGTTTTTCAGACAATGATAGAGATGAAGTCCTATTTATGGTTAAAGAGAAAGATCCAGTTAAGAAAAGGACTCCAGTTATTCTCAAGTGTTTTAGATGTGGTAAATTTGGACATCTTGAAGATGATTGCACTAGGGATGGTTATAGTTTCAGTGATGATGATTTTGAAGATGCACTTGAAAGACCAGATGAGAATATTCTAATGGCTTTGGAAGATAAAGAAGATGATCCTATAGAAGACAAGCCAAAAGAAAGAAATAATATGGACAAAGGTAAAAAAATAGAGGATTATTCAGTAGAGAATGGCTATGATCTCAAGGGAGAACTTATCTATGCCCTTGACACAGTAAAGAAGGTTAGAAAGCAACACTCCAAGCTTGAAAGTCAGTTTCAAGAATGTGATGAAGAAAGGTTATTGCTCATAGAGGATTTAGAGAAGTCAAAGGCTAAGGCAAGCAAGTTCAAGGATAAGTTAGAAGAAAATATTTTGGAATGTGAGAAGTTAGCACAAGAAGTGGCTACTCTAAAAGAAGATTTAAAGGACTCCAAGATCAAGATGAAGAGTTTCACAAATAGCTCTAAGAACTTGGATAAGTTCATCTGTGGACAACAACGAACATCATGTTCAATAGGTCTTGGCTTTGGAAAGGTTCAAAAGAAATAGGAAAAAGAATCTACTTCAAGTCTTGATGAAGAAGAAACTTCAGAAGAAGATACATCAGAAGAAGACAGTTTAAGTGAAAGTGGGACATCAGAGGATGAGTTGGACAACAAAGAGTTCAACAAAGAGAGGAACAATGCACAAAGAAGATACAGATGGAACAACAATCAGAATAGGAGACCAATGAGGTCAAGACAAGGAGGCTTCAATGGAAGATGCTTTTCATGTCACAGGTTTGGGCATATGGCTTCACAATGCAGGACACATGAAAGATAGGAATATGGGAAAGGACAACTTTTCCATGGGTATTGCTACTCATGCAATGGGTTTGGTCACAAGGCAATGAATTGCAGGATTAATGATAGAAGAAGATATGGCTTCACTAGGAGAAGTCCTAAGATAGTTGCACCTCCAAGGAATAATAACATTAAGTGTTATAAGTGCAATAATGATGGTCACATAGCAAGATGGTGTAGAGAAAATATTCATAGAAGGCATGAACAGGAACAAGAACATGCGCATGAACAAGAATAGGAATAGGAATAGGAACAAGAACATGAATATGAACAAGAATAGGAATATGAACAGGAATAAAGACTTAGAAAAGAATAGAGACTCAGAAAAGAATAAGAATAAGAACATGGATGAGAACAAGAATGAGAACAAGAACAGAAGTGATGATAGGAACAGGGATGATGACTTGGAAAGAAACAGTGAGAGGATTCAGAAGACTCAGAGAAGAAGAGAGAAAGATAAAGATAAAGAACAATGCTTTCGGGGAGTAGAAATACTCCCACCCTAGAATTAACCACCTCATGTGGAGGTGGGGGAGGGGCTAAGCTAAGAGGCTCATTCTTAGCCCTGAGCCCCAAAGGTGACCCTTTGCCATTGATGTCAAAGGGGGAGAGATTTGTGTATATTGGGGAGAGTTTTGATATGGGGAGAGATTTGATATTTGAGAGAGCATTGAGCGGGAGCAAAGTTCTAGGGGAGCAAAGTCCCAGGGGGAGCAGAAAAGAAGATCAGGTTTTAGTAAAATGAATATGGGTTGCCATCAATGACAAAGGGGGATATTGTTGGACATTTTGAGTCCCTAAGCTAAAATGTTGTCATTGATGTCAAAAGGTTATTTGATGTCAAAAGGATCTATGATGGTATGCACTATGTTTTGTGAAAGTGCAAGGAAGGGTTTTTATCAAAACCAAGGTAGGAAAAATAAAAGGTTTTATTTAAAACCATGGATGGCATATTTGAAATGGGTTTTTCTTAAAACCCAAGTTGGCTTTTCGTTTCATCAAAAAAGGTGCCCCGGTGATGGAGAAATTTAATTTTAAAGGTTTAGTTTAAATTTTAATTTATTTAAAATTTAAATTTAAATTTTAAAATTAAATAAAAAGTTTTCCACCATGTCCACCGATGTCATGAGGGTAGTTTTAAAAGTGTCGACATTTCCAAGTGAAGGGAAAGGCATATAAATATGCCACCAAGTTTTTAAATCGATTATCCTTGCTCGTTGATAATCTTGCGTGGTATATGCGAAGGAAAGAGCTTGTGTTTTGTTTTATGTGATGCAGTGAATGGTTAAAAGCAGACAATGACCACTTCCCAAATCACATTGGGCAGCATGGCCTAGTGGCAGCTTGGATTGTGCAAAGGTGTTGATAGCATGGAGGTCATGAGTTTGATTCCCGTGAGCATCATTTTAGCATTGTATTGGTTGAAGCGTTGTTCATTGTTTAAAAGCTCATGGGCGAAAAGAAGAAGCATAAGGAGCACAAGGTGGAATAGCTTCCACATGGGAAGCTTAGCCCACTTGGTGGGCGGAGGGAGTGCAAAGGCGCACTCACTACAGGTCTTGGGTTCGAGTCACCCGAAACCCATTTTTGCATGGTTTGTTGTCGTCGCATTCTTTGAAGCTGAAAAAATATTTTATTTTCTAAGGTATGCCCGTTGCCGCAATTTTTGGAGAATGAATAATTAATGTTTTAATTTTTCAAAGCTAAGGTTTCAAGCACCATTATTGAGGGTATACTATGGTGATGTGATTTATGAGTTGTGGTTTATATTTTGCACTATTTGATGTGGGAATTTTTGCATTAAGGAGCTTAGTGAGTTGTGCATTAGTGCAAAGTGATTTTTAGGAGAAATAAGGGAATGGTAAATGGTTGTGGTGATATTCATGCTATGCTTAATTAATTGAGGAAATAATTATTTTTAATTATTTTCTAGTGGTGGATGTGATTTTTGACTAGGAGAAATAAGGTGTAAAAGGTTATGATATTTGTTTTGTAATTTCTCCTAACCCTCATGAAGTTTGGCAAGAGAATATTGTGATTGTGGTAGATTTCCAAAGAGGCTTCTTCATATTCATAAAAGGTATGGGCACATTCTCCTATTGATTGATTTGGGTGGTTGATTTCTGAAAATATCATTGGAGTGAAAAGGATTGATTGTGGTTTCCTTTTCGAAAGTGATTGGTTTAATGCTTCAAGGTTTTCTGGTTTGAGAGTTGTTATTAAACCTTGTTTTATAAGCATTGTTGTTGAAACCATTAGTTGTGTGAAAAACCTGAGTTAGGGTTTGAGAAGAACATGAGTATCATTGTTATGTGAAGAATATTTTATAAGCATTGTTGTTGAAGCCCATTGGTTGTGCAAAGAACTTGAACTTGAGTTAGAGAAGAACATGAGTATCATTGTTATGTGAGATTTGTGGTTGAGCATTGTTGGAAATATTTTGAGTTGGTTGATACATGCTTGGACTAGGGTTTGTGAGAAAGGGTTGTTCATTAAGGTGATTGGTTGAGTTGAGTTGATTGAGCCTAGTCAAGTGGATGCATGTGGTTGTTCAAGTTCCATAAAACAAACTATTCTATATTCTGAATTGAGTTGAGATTGGATTTGAGTATATAAAATATTGAGTCTCTCCAAATACTCTTTTTTCTCTTTTGATTGATTTGAGTTGAGATTGGATTTGAGTATAGAACATATTGAGTCTCTAACAATTCTCTTTATGCTTCTATGATATTTTTGAGTTGAGATATTGATTGAGCATTAAGTATAGAACATATTGAGTCTCTAACAATTCTCTTTATGATTCTATGAGATTGAACAAGTTCTATGTGAGCTTGTTAAGCAGATTTGAGACAAGTCTTTGAGAAGGCTTGTGGACTGATTTTGAGTAAGCTTTTGTGGAAGCTTGCTATGTAGATTTGAGCAAGTCCTAGAGAGGACTTATTGAGAAGATTTGAGCAAGTCCTAGAGAGGACTTATTGAGAAGATTTGAGCAAGTCCTAGAGAGGACTTATTGAGCAAATTTGAGTAGGTTCTGTGTGGACCTGTTGAGCAGATTTGGGCAGGTTTTGTGTGGACCTATTGAGCAGATTTGGACAAGTTTTGAGTGAGCTTGTTGAGAAGATTTGAGAAGGTTCTAGAGTGAACCTATTGACGGATATTTGGAGGTGATAGAGTATAGAGGATAGAGTCTCAGTGGATAGAGATCCAACAACCAGGACAATTGAAGATAGATCTGAGTGAGGAGTCTTCAAGTGGAGAGAGATCCACCAGTCAGTGCAACGAAGAGACAGAGTCTTCTAGAAGATCACTAGCCAGAGAAGAAGGGGAAAGAGTTCTCCTGTGGAAGAGATCCATGAACTTGAGATTAGGGGATCAACATCTCCTTTGGATAGAGGTCCATAAACATTGTAATTGGGAAGGATTCCCAAAGAGATTGATTGAGAAAATTTTAGTAAAATATTTTCTCCGTGGAGTAGCCCACATTGGGTGAACCACATAAATTGTGGTGTCTCTATTGTGTATGGTGTTTTGTGCATTGCTTTGATTACTGCTATTGATACTGCTATCTATACATTGCATAATATTGAATTGAAAGGAAAAGTAAAAAGTGGTCTTATACTGTTCACCCTCCCTCTTAGTATAAGCTTGTGTTCTTCAAAATCCAAATAAAATAATAATAATAAAAGAAAAGGGATAATACCCACCAAGAAGCAAAAAGATATCATTACCCTGGTCTTAGATGATAATGAAAGTGCTAATGACGATGAACCAAAGGTATTTGAGGCTTCTGAGTAGTTGTGGTTTGCTGTTGGTCCTATTTTTTTGGGTGTCTAGGGGACTCCCCTCCCTTGATTTGCACCATTATTTTTCTCTCTGATTTTTTTTTGCTTTATGGGAAGATGCTCTCCTATCTCGATTGTGTCCTCTTATTTCTTTCATTTATTTATCTTTTTGTTGAGGTACTCTCAATGGTTATTTCCTCATTTTGGGATTATTTGTGAAAGGTCTGGGGTTCCTTTTGAAACCCATTTTTTCCATCAATAAAAATAGTGAAAATAATTACAAAATAGAGGCCTTTCAGGCCTCAACCAAAAATATCATTTTTTGTTGTTGTCTTGCATCGACCCCATAAACAAGATCTCGTTCACCTTTTTTTTGTTGAGGCAAAAGCAACATCACATCAATCAAACACAATGTAAAGTGGGGATGTTCAAGGTATCACACCTTCCTCATTAGTAACATCAATCATCAAACAACTTGGGGATGTTTTAGGTATCACACCTTCGCCACCAATAAAGGTAAAAACTCAATCAATCAAGCACTTTGCCTTGCCATATATATTTTAGTTTGGTTTTATCAATACCATCAAAAATTCAATCAACAAATCAGTTACCAGGTTCAAAATGATATGTTATTTTGTCAAGGGTTGCACCCTTTATCTCACGATATCAAAAGTCAAATTCTAGTTCAAAAGGCTCCAAAGGCACCAAACCCCTTTGGTAAAATTTCAATTTTAGTTCAAAGGCTCCAAAGGCACCAATCCCATTTGATAAAATTCAAATTTTAGTGCAAAGGCTACATTATATTAGATATTATTTCTTGCACATTAGAATATATTTACTTGTTTTCATAGATTAGATTTACTTTCTTGTAATTTACTACTTTCATAGATTCGATTTACTTTAATGTAATTTATTTCTTTCATAGATTAGATTTACTTTCATTTAATCTACTATTTTAATAGATTATATTTACTTTCATGTAATTTATTTCTTTCATAGATTAGATTTTCTTTTCTATCATCGATTTGCTAGCCTAGATCCTTGAGTGCACCTTGTATCTAGTGATCTACTATTCACTTTGTGGTTGTAGTGATTGGTTATCCATGCAATTTGGTAGGATGGGTAGATTACCATAAGGATACTTGTTTCAAAAACAAACCAACAAAACAAAAACAAAGCACCACCATTTTACATCCTTGCCTACCACATTTTATTCTTTGCCTCTCCCCATTTCCCATTCCACATTTTGTTGATAACCTTGTCACTATCATCCATTCTATCTTCCACCTACTTGTTGGTTGAGGAGGTATACAATATCCAAATATTTTATTTAAAATAATATCAATACCTAAACACCCATTTTGGACTTGATGTTTGTCTAAGAACATTGTTTTCAACTATTAGATACTCTACTCTATCAAGTCTAAATGTAGAATTTCTCCTCTCCACACAAAATATAATAAAATCTAAGTGCCTATGCACTAAGCTGATGTCTATAAGGGTTTACATGCCTATGATAAAATCAAGGTGGTAAAGTTTACCAACCACTTATAATCAATTATAGCATCGTGAGAACACTTACCACATGGCTAGCTCATTAACCCAAACCAAGAAACTCATCAATTTATCAAAAACAAGGTTCAAATATATTTATCTTCGCCATCACTAGGGCATCCAAAAATTTTCTTGATTTAGGGCAATACTACATCATCCTCCTCAAGACAAAAGTCATTTTCATCACTTTCCAACCATTATCATCCATTCATCATTACCCATAAACAATCCAATAGTAAGTATCATTTATTTTTGCATCACATTGTATTTTCATACAATACAATACAAAAGAGGTATATGTAGACACAAAAAACAAGCATATTTAATGCTAATTAATTAAAATTAATTAGTATACATCTATTTAATACTAATTAATTAATTAAAATTGATTAAGTATTCCTCTACCTAAGTGATTATTTATTAAGTACACCTAGGCTACCCAGTTCCACCCCTTAAAAAAAACCCTCTCATGACTAGCCCATAGACATCACGAGAACATTCCTCCTTTTTATGTGGACATCAACCCCAGTTTTCTCTAGTTCAAACTCACCTTCCCCCATCCTGATTGTGTACAGGTAAAGAATACCCTCACCCAAAAATAATGTTTAGTTCTAACTTACCATATTCCGTGCAGGTTAATTGGTACAAAAAAATATGAGAAGTTCCTTCACCAAGAATAATTAAATATAAAAGTATATGCCCTTCACTTCAGTTTCATATTCCATGCAAATTAACTACCACTTAAATTGATGAAGATTTATCGATTTAAAATTAATAAATAATAAAAAATATATATGTTATTGCTTTGTAGTCTTAATTGATAATTAGAATTTCCATGATTGGTTGTCCACTTAAGTGGAGGAAATTCCTAGGTTTCCTCTCCATCCCTGCATGCATATCATTTGCATGCTACCACCCTTCATCATTCCAAATTTATAAATATACCTTCTCTTCCTCCATTGAGAATGAGGATGGTTTATACGTACAAGCACTATCAAAATTTTGAGAAAATCTTCCCTTGTGCATCATAGCTATTATTCATATCCATATTTATCCCTTATCTCCATTTCTTCACAATATCCATGCAAGCCTCATGTATGCCTACATTCCATTTGTGAACTTGCATGCCATCCAATCATTACTTTAGCACCTAATCACAACTAGAGACTGATTCCACCCATCTGAAGATCCAAAACCAATTTCAACAGAGTTAGGATAACACAAATCCTAGTTGTCTAACCCAGATGACCATTTATCATAGAGGTTTTACCTCAGATGGCCCAAATAAACAATCAATCACGCCTAGATGGTCAAAAACTAGAAGCAACTTACAAAAAATCTCAACAACAAATCGAAGTATCCTAGCAACAATAAGGTAAGTAAGGTAAGGTAGTCTTTTTATTTGTAGTTTGACATTTATTTTCACATATCATCATAAGTCTTCTACATAGTGGGTTATAATTTTACTAAATCATAGTATCATCTCAAAAATTTCACTTGATACTATTAACATATTGTAGTGAGATTGTGTGCAGGTTCCTTTGTAGGAGTGGAAGATCTAAGAATGGTCACGAAAAACCCACCTATCAAATATCCAACACATTCAGTGATGGTCACCAAAAACCCACCTATCAAATATCTAGTACATCCAATGGTGGTAATAAAAAACCAACCTATCAAAAATCTAGTACAACTAGCAGTGATCACAAAAAACCCACTAAGCACATGATTGTGGCACAATAAATTTTTTGGCACCATAGTGTTTTGATTTTTAAAAAGGGACCAACTCCCTTTATATTTTGATACATTACTTGTAAAATTCCTACGAGGATTTATTTGTACTACAAGATCCATCCATGATTTGATTTCATTCAACATTTTTAGTTTTAATATTTTTGTTTCATTTGCATGGTGTCGTGTTTCTTTTGTCTACAAAATGGTGATCATGGTGGGACCATTCCCTTGACCTTATTTTCACAATTTGTAGTTTCTTTTTTTTAATACTTTAATTCATTTTTTATCTTTTACTACTGCTTATGCCTAGTGTAAGTATTATTTCTACATTTTGACATTTTTAGTCATTCGATTATCTTTTTTTTTTTAATTATACTAGAGGAATCGATAACTCATTACAATTTTATATGCCTCTTCATGGGTTCGAATATTTCTCCTTGTTGCTACTATAACCTCTAGTTGCATTAGGTAAAACTTTTATGTAGTCGACTATGCTAATGTGACATGCCCACCGGTACTACGAGGCTTGAGGTTTGGAACCTTGGTCTCTATGCTCCTATAGAAGTATTTTGACCATTGAACCAAGCCCTAAAACTCTATCATTTTGTTGTCTCTAGTTTTTGCATGTTTCAATTATCGTACACAATCACAATGGTTTCATGCTAGATATCTTCAAAGAACAATCATCTGATCCAAGATAACCTCAAATTAGTAATCGTCCCACCTAGGATGAACTTAAAGCTTAGTCTCCAAAAATATTTGATCTTCAACATAGCGTAGGACCACATGTAGGGGGTTATTAACTCTCTGTTTCAAAATAAAAAATTGGTATTCTTTTATTATCAAATATAGTAAAAGGTTGTTTTGATAGATTTTATTTGATTTAAGCTAGATTAACTAGTTTCTTTTGTTTGTGTGCTTTTATTTTCTAGTTTAGAAACAATACTTTTCTCTAAGGTAGGTGTTCTCATTGCCATTAGCTTAGTTGCTTGCACTTTCTCCTAGTATAAGTTCCCTCCATATATTTATATTAAGTAGTGTCAATTTCTCTAGCTTAGATCATTTCTTTCCAAGATTAATTTCTTCTATGCATTCATTAGCATATTTGACTCTTCGTCTCTTAGAAGTAGTTTTGCCTTCCTTTATTTTCTTCTACATAGGTGCTTAAAGCCTTCTTAGCATAGTGTATATTTCTAATCCATAGATATCCCTACTTTCCTATTGATTTTTCTTAAATATTTTATTTTTAGATCTCTTATATTAGTTTACTTATTTTAACTAATAGAATAATTTTAGAGCTATTCCTCTTATCAGTTCAATATAATAGTTTGTATTCTCATTTCAAATAGAATAGCATACCCTCATAATAACATAAATGATCATTTTCATAGTATAGCTATCTAATTTTTCGTAGAAATTTGATATATCCTTTGTCATATTTTTCTATTGCAACCCCTAACTTACTACTTTCAGAGTCATAGCTAGTTACAACTATGAATGTCCAGCCCAAGATAGTTTTAGAACTATGGTCATTTGGACACAAACGATTAAATTCAAGGTCTTCTATCCCAATTATTTTTATTTTGATCAGTGGTTTCTTTAGATTTGTCATTCTATCTATTTCTTTGTCTATTATTTCTTCCCAAATAGGTTCTATTGCTTTAGGTTCTTTTAATTTTTTGCTTCAAATATTTTTTTCTCTAGGCTGCATAGTTCTTTAAAATTTCTTTTTCAAAAGCATAGTTGCATTTACATATTAGAAATAGAATAAAAGAGCATTTTTAAAACTAGCCTTTATTTTGTTTTATATAGATTTAGTAAACCTTGCACTGCATCTTGCATTAGGTATATTCAAGATAATAAAAAATCAAAAATAAAAGCCACATCACACACAAGTTGTGCATTGTATTTTGCATATATCAATTGTAATCATCAATTTTGGATTTCATATCTAATCGTTGATTGACCCCCTAGAAACCATAGTATCCCACATGAGTGGTTTTCTAGATTTTATCATCGGGAAATACCCTACTCTTGAGACTATATTGGAGTCAGTTATGATTAGATACCCCTTTGTTCATAAGGTTTAATAATCGATGGATGCATAACTATAATTCTTGTTCGACCCCACTCATGGATGAAGTAAAATTTTGTGTAGATCGATAGAAAGAATTAGATAATATGACCTCTCTCAAGAGGTTAATCTATCTCCCTAGGATACCCTAAGCCACAAACACCATCCTAGGAAGTATCTTCAACCATTTTTATACTAATCATAAGAGAGGTGACCATAAACACACCATTTTAGATTGTATTCCACCATCCCATTTGTAGTTCTTAGGTTTAGACTCATCAAACACACAAAATTCAGAAAAAAAGACCCAAAAGAAAAACTATCCCAAAATTTCTCATAAAAAATATCAACCAAACATTAGCACATTATTATTTGTTTGATTTACTATTTGTATAGATAACAAATTTTACCTTCATACACACCATTTCTACAAATATTCAATCCACATCCCATACCATTCCTCTTATACCTATGGTTTTGACTTGAAGTCAAGCCTAATCCCAAGCCCAAGCCCAAGCCTCAATGGAATTATTAGGTCAAACCTCCCACCCTTCGATTGCTCCCTTAACTCATTATGATGAAGCATCAAAACCACCTCATGGTAACTTGTCTAGTGAAACACCCCCAACCCATATGATACACAACATCATGGATATGATCTAGGTTCCACACACCACCCCATCCCTCTTAGCATTCTTGAATCTTCTAGTTCAAGAACTCCTACATTTTTGATCAACTCCAACATTACACTCATTGAACCCAATGTTGCATGTGCCCTCTATGGTGCTCTTTTCCCTCCACCTGATTCACCCTAACCATCCTTACCATAATTGAACATTCCAACCCATACAATATACCCCAATCCTCGAGAGCAAGCTTATGCTCGCACAACTCATCATCCCAATCCACCTTCCGTATCTAGTGTCAATCATAACCCCACCCTTGAGGTTGTGGTTCTTGAAATTCTATC
Source organism: Wollemia nobilis (assembly GCA_028583015.1). Taxonomy (NCBI): domain Eukaryota; kingdom Viridiplantae; phylum Streptophyta; class Pinopsida; order Araucariales; family Araucariaceae; genus Wollemia; species Wollemia nobilis. The sequence continues at coordinate 13,093,867 of JAQPPZ010017052.1, forward strand.
TAAATTATTTTCATATAAGGGATCCAATCCCTAACATAATGTAAGAAACATGCCAATATTCACTGATGCAAACAACCCATCTTCTTCCTATCATTCATTTTCATCACAAACTCACCTTACCTCAACAAAACCATTCTACACCATACCCAATCCAAACCAACACTACTAGTATTATGTCAATGTTGCATCTCATATTCCTACATCTACTCTATCCACTTCTTTCCACTTCTCTAATTTTTCCTAGAATACTTATATCACCTCTTATTTTATAAATGATCCTACCATTCATAATGATAATATTCCTCCTACCACTTCTTATTAGACACAACCTCCTTCTTCACATGGTTCTTCAAATTATTCTTTGATGCAACAAGTGCATACTAATAATTTTAACAATCAATACCTTTATCATATAACACACACATACCCCAACCACCACCTCAGGTGCTAAAACTCTCACCTTCCACATTTACCTAGGAATATTGCTTTGTATAATCTCCATTATGGGCTACTTGACCACCTACAATATAGGCCCTAACACCTCCTGTTCAAAGTATTTATTATGGGAACTAACACAACCATAAAAACCTTCCTCTATGAACTACCAAAACTAGACTAATTATTACCAACCAATATAAAACCATCATAAATCATCATCTAATCCACAACCATCATTCATAAATAATTACCAACCAATTTATCACTAGTATCAACCACAACCAAATCAACCTCAACAAACCATAAATTTTTACAAAAACCCTTTATCTTCCATGCAAAAATCTACAAATTCAAAGACATATAAACAACCTCCACCCACTCCTCATCATCAACAACCACTCCCAAGCTAGTACCAACCTACCCATCAGTAATACTAATCACTTCCAAATAAAGCTCAAAAACATGCTAATCAACCTCCACTCACTCATCACCATCAACAACCACTCCGAAGATAGTACCAACTCATCAACAATACCAAACACCTCAAAATCAACCTAAAAAACTCACTAATTAACCTCCACCCACTCATCATCAACAACCACTCGCAATATAGAACTAACAGACTCATTATCAATACCAATCACCTCCAAATCAACCTCAACATGATGGTCATGAACCATTAGTTAGAATTAATATTGTGTAGGGTTTAAATAACACAATGGTTGGATAAATATAGCCAAGGTAACATTAAAAAAGGATCTTACCTAATCCCATACTAATAATAATCAAATAGCGCTAACCACTAACAAATTATGTAACAATATTAATATTTACCAACAATGTGAATATCACATAGGTAAAAATAATGAAATAACATTCTACCCTAACATAGGAATATAGGTAATATCCCAAGTAATGGAATATTTACCCTAACATCCCCCCTTATTACATTATTTGGGATAATGTATATAACTCCCCCATATAGTGAAGGAGAGAAATGAAATATGCTGGTATGCTGGCTCTTGCTCTGGCTTAGGCTCTAGATCATGGCTCTAGCTTTGGCTTTAAGTGTACCTTTTATGAGTACCTCTAGGTCTATCTTTGGATCTACTTGTGAATCTACCTCTGGATCATTGCCTATAGTTCTACCTCTAGATATTTGTCATTGGGTCTGCATTTAGGTCTATCTCTAGGTCATTACCTTTGGGATGCCACTCAGTCTATCACTAGATATACCCTTAGGTCTACCATAGGTTTTACATTTCTTGTAGAAGCCATGCAACATTTATTTCATCTTGGTCCATTGTGTGAGATCTGTCCATCCAAAATTGATATGAAACTTGTTGGCCATTTTCACTTTGTACCAATAATTTTAATAGGAGTGATTTGTACATCCACATGAGTTATAAGGATGTAGTTTCCAACACCTAGTTGCTACATATCTTGTTCTTCCACAATGGATGCAACAATGCTTTGTAGGAGTTGTAGGAGATTTAGTTTTTTTAAACATGGTTTTACTGGTACTTGCTTGTTCATCATAGCCAAGGCCTTCATTCTTTGACCTGATATTTGTCACTATAAGAGTTTTAATGCCTTTTACATGTTTACCTAATACTTTTCCATTGAATCCTATTTTATTCATCAGTTTGGATCCAATGGCTTTGGTGTGTTTTCAAAACACCCAAGTTATTCATCTTCATCAATGCTTTTAACAATATGACATTTTTCACTATTGATGATTTTATGGAGCTCTTTTTGAGAATTTTTAACTTTTAAGTCACTGGTGTCACAAGTAAAATTTTCTCTTGTATTGAGATCACTTGTGCTACAACTGATATTTACCATTGAAGGTAAGAGATCATTTGTATCACAACAAGCATTGGCCATCATGGGCTTAAGGTCACTTGTGTCACAACAAGCATTTGTCATCATGAACTGAAGGTCACTTGTATCACAACAAGCATTCACCATCATGGATTGAAGGTCATTTGTGTCATAACAAGAATCAACCATTAGGAGCATGACCTCTAATTCCTCATTGATTTATTTTTTCTTTTTATGTTGAGCAATGTCAAGTGAAATAAATGACATGTATTTTTCTCGTACAATGCCAATAGGGATTAAAACACCATTGTTCTAAAGGTCTTCATAAGCTTCAGAATATTTGAGATAGATTTTACCCCACTATGTAGTGTGAGAAATTATCCATCCTCATAAAATCCACTTCTTCCATCCCTGGTGGAAAGTAAGGACCTTTAATTGATTTTGCAACATCATTAGTTAGTTTTGGGGCATTTTTCTTCTTTGATCTACCCATTTTTAAGGTGGATATCTACCAAAAATGCACCTTTTACAATAGAATTGTGCAAGAATTTTGACTAAGGTTTCGAAAACTTTTGAAAATGCACCCTTACAAGTCTCCCACCCCTTTTTACAAAATTTTCTTTGATGGAATTTTGCAAGAATTTTGACTAAGGTGTCAGTCACTATAAAAAATGCACCCTTACAAGACTTCCCCCCTTTTTGCAAAGTATTTTTTGATGGAATTTTACAAGAAGTTTGACTAAGGTGTCAGTTGTTGTCGAGAATGCACCCTTATAAGTCTTCCTCCATTGTTGCAAAATATTCTTTGATGGAATTTTGTAAGAAGTTTGACTAAGGTCAGTCACTTCCGAAAGTGCACCATTAAAAATATTCGCCCTTTGTTGCAAAATATTTTGTGAGGTAGAAACGGAATTTTTATCACCCCCTAAGTGCAAAAAAATACAACTTATGAAACCTTGAAAGGTTTTTTACAAAGATTGCCTCCTGGGAAAATTTCAAAAATTTCACCAAAAAATATTACCTATTACAAGTAATTCAAACAAAAAATTTGTTGTTATGAAGCCTAAAAGAAGGTGTACAATGGTGCTTCCTAGGTTTACAAAGTTGTTCTCCTTAGGTAATTTCTAAAGTCTTTCCCCTTTAGTGCAAAAGATACAAAACTTTGTCTCCTAGGCAAATTATCAAAAAGTTTCACCAAAAAATCCCCCCTTATTGCAAGTACTTCAAGCAAAATATTTGTTGTTATGAAGCCTAAAAAGAGTTATAATTTTATGCTTCTACCTTTCTGATTGCCTTTGATCAATGTTTTGTGTTTCACTTTTAGTGCAAAAGATGTTGTACAAACCTTTGCCTCTTAGGAAAATTATCAAAAATTTCACCAAAAAATCCCCCCTTATTGCAAGTACTTCAAGAAAAAAATTTGTTGTTATGAAGCCTAAAAGAAAAGGTACAATTTGATGACTTCTTCCTTTCTGATTGCCTTTACAAGTTTTATCTCCCTTTTTGCAAAATATGTTTTGAAGGAAGAAAATAATTATTTCCCCTTAGTGCAAACAATTGCTACTATGAAGTTTTCATGTCTGACCAAAATGGTCTTCCTTTAGATATACCCAAAAAAGTATTGAAAGGGAAATTCATTCAAATTGATATTTAATAGCACCTACCTAAAAACCCTTCTGAAGAAGGATGATCAGTTTGAGGAATTTAATCCAAACAAGAAGAGTGAATTTTGGGTATTTTATGGAGTGAATATCAATAAAAATTGGCTCTACCTATGAAATAAATTTCACAAATGGGTGTAAAATTTGGGGTCTTAAGTGTTTTTATTTTAACTTAAGATGTAATTGCAAAAATAGAAATTTAAATGCAACAAACCATCGAACGCACCCACAAAATTTTAACACATAGGTGTCAAATTTGACTGAAAATGCACCTATTTTTACAATACCGATTTAAAAAGTTATCGAATGCTATTGAGAATGCACCTTATTACAATACTTTTTGCAAGAAATTTTTTATTTTTGTGCTTGCAAAAATTTGATATTTCACAATTTCCCCTTGTATTACAATTTTACAAAGAATTTGACAAAAATAATTGCCCTCCTTTTTGTTTTGCAAAATAAACAAGTTTCAATGCTTCAACCCTTTGATTTTCACAATCCCCCTCTTGTGTTACAATTTTACAAAAAAAAATCACAATTTCTTGTCCCCCATTTTTTTTGTAAAATTAACAAGGTAGCACACCTTTCAAGTCAAGTCGATGCACGACCTGCGATTGAAAGGTAATCCATAACCAGTCAACACACGACTTGGTATTAGTGGGCCATTAATGCTTCATGAGAGTTAGGGATAACAACTCTTTCTCTCAAAACTAGTTTTAGAAAGGATTTGAGAAAAAAAATTATAACTCTCTAATGTGCAAAAAAATGTGCTATTATTTGTGTTACATTGCAAAATTTGAGAAAACAAAAGCACTATTTTGATTGTGTTTTGCAAAACGAAAAGGTTTCCTTTATTTGTTTTAATTGTAAAATTAATTTTTTATCAATTATTTAAGTAATAAATAAATATATTTGCTAAAAATAAAATATTTAATTAAAAATAAATGATTTTAGCAAAATAATATTTTAAATTATTAAAAAATAATAAAAAAACTTAATAATAAATTGCAAATAAAAAATTGTTTTAAAGTACCTTGGCCGCTGATTTTTAATAGAAAAAAGTAACTTTTGTCCTTCGTGGGATTCGACCTATGATTTGGTGTGCTTCAGTGCCTTAGGCTAGATTGACCCATTGATCGGGCTAGCTAGTAGCTTGGAAGCTGCATCGCAGGACATGCGTTGTATTCCCTTGCTCACCGTAGAACAAGAGGAAAAAATAAAATGGGACTTTTGTCCCACATTCATGTTGTGGCAGTGCTAATACTATTTAAAAATGTAGCCACACCTATTAATTATCGATTACCTTCAAGTAATCAAAATCACTTTTTTTGCCATGAAAATCAACAAGAGGAAAGATCACATCAACACCCCTTCATCCAATCACACAATGCCACCTCAGCTCACATGCCACATCAACCACATCATCTCAACATGCCATATGTCTAGTCTAGGTAGTGCCATCTCAATGCCATGTGTTCATAATTTGCCTCATAGGTCATGCTCTCTAGATCAATAGATTAGGTTACCATGTGTATACCTTGGGTTTTGCACTGGTAGGTCAGTAGATCAGGTCATGTGCTATCAAATTTTGGGATTCATGTATTCAGATGCATGCTAAGTGGTCATAAAAATTTGTTTCTATGGTAATATCCATGCATGGTTGTTAGTGACGTGATGTCAAAAATTGGAGGTCATAAAATTTCATGCCTGCCAAATCCAATGTGTTCGATCAGATTCAGTCAGGATTCAAACCATTTTAGTGCAAGATTTAGTACACCTTGGGATCGTAACTATCAGCACTAGGGAATCTACATCATGTCAGGTGGACCACCGATTGGGTAGTGCTAGTAGTGCATCATGCTAACCGATTGGGTAGTTCTACGCTGTGTAGTACGCCCATCGATTGGGCTTTATGAAATTTTGTGCAACTTTCTACATCAACAAAAAAATTCAAATTCTGTGCTCGTAGGTTCTAAATGAAAAATTGAAATTCCATGCCTTGTAGTCATAAGTGACTTGAAAAATTATACGTGCTAGCAAACCAGGGATATTGTGCAAATTTTCACTAAGAAATTCTAGAGGAATTATTACCTCAATTTTTGTGCAAGTTCCAAATGCTTCAGGAAGTGTGTCCCATCCAAGGGGGTCCCATCTTGGGATTTGTGCCCCCGTGGTCTGGTCCAAGAGTGAAAAAAATATCGTCTTCGAATATCACCTCACCCAGGTCTGTATAGAATGCTCCGATACCAATGATATTCATGAACTATTAGTTAGAATTGATATTGCATAGGGTTTAAATAATACAATGGTTGGCTAAAGATAGCTAAGATAACCTTAAAAAAGAATATTACCTAAATCCCAAGCTAAAAATAATCAGTTAACCACTAAAAAATTATCTAACAATATTGATATTCACCAACAATATGAATATCACATAGGTAAAAATTATGAAATAACATTCTACCCTCACATAGAAATATAGGTAATATCACAAGCAATGGAATATTTACCCTAACACAAAAACTAGCTAATAAACCTCCACCCACTTCTCATCATCAACAACCACTACCAAGCCAATACCAACCAACTCATCAAAAATACTGACCACCTCCAAATTAACCTCAACAACCCACTAATTAGCCTCCACCCACTCCCTATCATCAAAAATAATTTCTAGGCCAATACCAACAACCAACTCATCAACAATTCCAACAACCACCTCCATAAAATAAAATAAAAACTCATAAAAAATAGTAAAAACCACCTCCTCAACACCAATAACCACATTTCCAATACCATCAACCACCCCCCACATATCATCAACATCCCTATCAACATCCACCATTAAACCCCATACATACCTACAATCCATCTTCTCAACCCCACTAGTATCCGCCCTTAGATTTTCAAGTTCTCCAAGCACCACCCTCTAGCTCCAACTAACATCATTACTCTCACCATAACCCATGTCAATCATAACCCCTATCTAAACCATCCCAATTAGCCCATTATGGTGCACCTTATTCAATCCCCTAGGTTGATCTGGATGCATTTTATTTGTTGGTCAACAAGGTCAATAGTTTAGAATTACAATTTATCAACACTGGGTACCAAAATCTAACACTTAACCAACTCCAAAATTATCCCATCCATCCTTCAGTATAAACATCACTATATCCTCCTTGTTTGAGATGCTTAAATTTGCAAAATTCAAATAAAAAGACTGTCCCTAAGAGCATATGAACACATTCATCAACATCTATTATCTTATTAATGAGATAGACACTCTCATTATCTAGACATTTTTGTTATCCCTTGGGGTAGGGGACTTAGATTGGTATTATCAATTGTAAAAGCATATCCTTTACAATTTCAAATAGTTGATCAATATTTTTCTAGAATGCTTTTCCCTCAATATCAAAAAGAAAACTATACTAACATATATTTACAATCTTTGTCAATTTGACAATGAACCTATCTTGGATTATGGTGCTTGGTGGAGATCTATGATAATATAACTACCCTTTTATCTCCCTACCACTACCCTAACTCAATTATTCACAAGGATTTTTTCAAAACCCATATCTTTATTATTACAACTTCAACAATATCACACGCTTGAGGAAGTTCTAGCACAAGCCAAAACCATTGAAGACATTAAAATACAAGCAGGAGAAATCAAGATTAAGAAGAAAGAGTAGCCAAACAAGAACTTTAAAGGCACATTTAATAATTAAACTACACCCAATGAAGTCAACTAGGTGGTTATGAGTATCCCAACCACATATAATTAGCAAGCTCAACAACCTCCACCTCAATAACCTCTACCTCAACAACCCCACTATTAATCGCAATCATCTTCATATCCACCTCAAAAACCAATATATCACACCATACCACCTCATGTTTAACTTCAAAAACCACCACCACAACTAGATAATCATATTGAATTCCTTTATAGACCCCCTCGCAATTTCACCCCACTTTTCAAGCCATATTCAATCATTTTTCAAAAAATTTATGAGGCATGAGCAATTTTCTTTCCAGAAATAAGACCAAAAGATCCAAATAAGCCTAAACCTAGATCATATAAAGAGTATCAGTATTATATCTACCATTGATAAAAGGGTCACAACATCAATTATTAAATCCAATTTAAGCATCTAGTCTAGGATCTTATCAAAAAAGGGGTCATTTTTGTAGACATTCCTCTCAATCCCCCTAATTAGAACCTGGGTATTTATCAAAATACATTACCATAACATGAGACAACACAACAATATTATAAGGCCTGAAATTCTACCACCCCTCTCAATCAAGATAATCACATCAATAATGTCCCATCTTACCAAGGTTTTATGGGAAAAATAAGTCATGACCACTTTAATCTTGCTTCATACATCCCCTTTACCACTTCTCAATAATATCCATATTTGAAGAAGTGCACTATCCAGTACAAATTTCAACCAACAAATTCCCCTCCATCTACTTCAAAATATACCACAACATAGGTTACTGAATTAGCTTCCTCCTTAGCTTCATGATCTATATCATCTGATCCACCTAGTCATTCTTGGTATAACACAGATCTTGTTTTTCCAACCCTAGAAAATAATCAATTGCATACATCTTGCCCTAGACAACCCACAAAAATAATTAGTCACCCCTAGATTATCAAAAACCAAAAGTGACTTACATGCAAATCTTAGAAATATATTAAAGTATTCCAAAAGTAGCAAGGTAGGCAAGGTAAGGTAGTATTTATGTTTACAATTTGATATTTATTTTCACATATCATCATAAGTTTTTTGCATAGTGGGTTATTATTTTATTAAATTAGGGTCTCATCTCAAAAGACCCAGTTGATACTATTAATGTCTTACAGTGAGCTTGTGTGTAGGTTCCTTTGTAGCAGTAAAAGAAAACAAATGATCCAGTGGTGGTCACTAAAACCCCACCTATCAAAGATCCAATACATCCAATGGTGGTCACTAAAAACCCGTCTATCAAAGATTCAACACATCCAATAGTGGTCACCAAAAAAAAACCTATCGAAGTCCAACAAAACCAGTGGTGGTAACCAAAAACCCACCTCACACATGATTGTGACACAAGAAGACTTTTGGAACCATAGTATTTTGATTTGTAAAAAGGGACTATCTCCCTTTATATTTTTATACATTACTTGTAAAAGTCCCATGAGGGTTTATTTGTACTGCAAGACTCGTCCACGATTTAATTTCATTAAACATTTTTAGTTTGAGTATTTATGTATCATTTGCATGGTGCTATATTTATTTTATCTACAACAACAACTATAGTTCCCTCATTTAAAAAAAAACTAATTTACATTCAAAACCATGCTATCTTCATTAATTTTCTTTAAACTTAAATATTAATAATCTATTTAATATCTTACTCATCTAAATTATTAAAGCTAAAATTCAAGTAACTTAACAAAACAAAGGGGTGTTGAAAATAAATAAACAATCTTGCCAAAGCATATACAACAATGTTTCTCACAATTATTTTATACTTAAATTGATGACCTTTATCAAAATAGACTAATGCTATCATCATTCCTTTTTTAAGGAGACTCATTACAAGCAATTTCTTGGCCCAATAGTGAGAACATGTGAACAAAAAAATGCAATGCATCTATATGAAAGGTAATTTTCCTTGTTATCCTAAGCTACTATTGAAAAATTCATCATCATCATTTTCCTAAACATATCTCTCTTGTAGATGGTTCACCCATATGGACCTACCAAGGAGAGGACTTGGTCTTGCACCCACAAATACATCAACAATACTTGTTGGTCTAAAAATTGGCCTATGGAAATATTGTACATCCAAAGACTTAAACCAAAATTGAATGACCTTCAAGCTATGGCGATTTGAGATCAATCTCCAAAGTAGATCAATTCCTATGGATTTATAGCAGAATGAACTTGAAAATAAAAATTGGGATGGTGAAAAGGGTACTAAAAGGAACAAAATAGAGCTGAAGCTAGAACTTATAAAAGGTACAAATGAAGCCACATAAAAGTACATGCAATATAAAATCTTTAACCACTAAGAAATCAACTATTTTAGTTAACATACCAACTATTTTTTCTTCAATCAGAACACATTACCATTTATTATATCTATTTTGAATACAAATTCTAGAACCATATAATGAATACACAAATATCCAGATAGTAGAATAACAACATAATCATTCAACAAGTCGTGCAAAAATAAGTAAACATTAATACATACAAGTTTTGTGTAAAATTTGTTAGCATATTATTACATTATATATTTATGCACTTAACAACATGTAGCACATAGGTTGCATATGTGGTTAGCAAACTAGATTGGTTATGTTCGTTAGGGTAGTTATGGTTGGTTTGGGTGCATGTATTATATATATTGTTACTTCTTAATACAATGATTCAATGCTCATCTCATTCCTATATGGTATCAAACCAGTGACTAGGTAGGGTACATTTCTTGAGGCTGTGCATGATTCTCAAGGTGGAGCATGGTAGAGTTGGGTGCAAGAAAATAGGGTACAAATCTCAGAGTGAGACCCCTAAACATCGACTAACATGGCATAGATGTGGACCCCTACTAGTGGACATGAATACCAAGATGGTAGCAAACACGTGGATCTATGTGGTGATGTGGTATATCTAACTCAAATGACACATAGATCGATATTGGTTGACATGGTATCAATAGACCTGACATGGCTGCTAACATGGAAAGCTGACCTTGTTTGCTGATGATGTGGTAATTTGGTGTTGGTTGCTAATAGGGCATTGATGTGGTAGTCTAATGTTGTAAGGTGGCACAACAAAATTTTGTTATTTTGGCACATGGAAACGGTCAGTTAGTGTGTGGGTGAGCATATACTTCCTAAAGACAATCTAACTTCCAACGAGCGAGCTTGCATTTTTATTTCCTCATAGCAGCAAAATCCCGTTGCATGTGGGATAAATAATTTATATATTTTTTTCTAAAATTCTTGTGTTGCATCTTAAATAATACATACATTCCTTTTATTCTCATTCGGATCAGCAATTGGATCGGTTGGTAGGGCATTGCCAAGACTTTGCACGATGACAGGTCAGGGGTTCAAACCTCACGCACAACACAAGGAAGGAGGTAAAATATATATTTTTTGTCGAAATTTCTATTGATACTAAATTAAATAGAAGGTGGTGGCTTTCTACTACCATCAACCCCGCTAGCCCAACTGGATAGTCAGACTAGCTCCAAGGCGTTGGCAAGAGGAAGGTCGGGGGATAAAATCCCACCTGAGCCAAACAACATTTTTTGCTAAAGGTATTTTTTTTCTCAAAGAAAGCAATATTTTTTTGCAAAAGGGAGAGATTATTTTTCTCAAAAAATACGATTTCTTGCTAAAGCAAAACATTTTTTTGCTGCAAAAGAAAAAGGAGTATTAAAAGGTATTTTTTTTAAATACTTTGCATCATTTTTTTTGCAAATCAATCCTAGGAGCATCGATTTTTGCAAATTACAAAGAAAAATAGTGCATTTGTTTCCATAATGAGGGATATAAAACAAGAATTACACATTATTTCTTTAGAAAACTAAAAGGGTTCTCAAAATTCTATTAACACCTTATTTATTTTACAAAAAAAAGGGGGGACAAAACAATATTCTTTTTTGCAAAATTATAACACAAGGGGGACACTGTGAATATCAATTTTTGCAAACACAAAAAAAAATTTATTACAAAAAAATATTGTAAAAAGGTGCATTTTCAATTGCATTCAACACCTTAAAATTGGTATTGTAGGTGCATTTTCGATGGAATCCAACACTTATATTTAAAATTTATGGGAACTTTTGATTGCATGTTGCATTTAATTTCTTGTTTTCTTGCACTTACATCATAAGTTAAAATTAAAAAGCATGTAAGACCCTAAATTTTTAAACTTTTTTGTGCAATTTATTGCACAACAACATTTGATATATACGGTACCTTTGGTCCACACTTACAAGTGAAGTTGTGCTTAGACTACTGTATCTAACACCTAATATAGCTACAAAAATGATGTCTGAGCTATTGTTCTCTATAAATAATTAGGGAGAAATAAGAAAAGCCAATTTTCTTTTGATATTCACTCCATCATATACCCTAATTCATTATTATTTCTTGGCTTAATCTCCTCTAACTCATCATCATTTTTCAGAAGGTTTTTGAGGTAGGTGCCATAAATTTGAGTGAATTTACTTTCACATACTCTTTGTAGTATATCAAAAGGGGGACCATTTTGGAGATATAAAGAACCTTCATAATGGTCATTGCTAAAGCATAGCTATCCATCTATGTAGTCATAATTTTTTACACTAAGGAGGGGATAATTTTCTTACTTCAGAAAAGAATATTTTGCAAAAATAGGGGAAGACTTGCAAGGGTGCATTATCGAAAGAGACTGACACCTTACTCAAATTTCTTGTAAAATTCCATTGTAAAAGGTGCATTTTCGGCAACAACTGAAGCCTTAATAAAATGGGTAAATCAAAGAAAAATAATGACCCAAAACAAACTGATAAAAATTCTCAATCAGTTAAACATCCTTACTTTCTAGAAGGGTTAAAAGGAATGGAATTTTTTAAGGGTGGCAAATATCTTACACTACGCAATGGTGTAAAATCCATTCTCAAAAATTCTAAAGTTTTTGAATACCTTCAGTTAAAAGGTGCTCAAATCCCTATAGGTATTGTAAGGGCAGCCTATATGACATTTATTTCACTTGACAACCTAGTCAAAAGAAAAGGGACATCAGTGAGGAATCAAAGGTTATGCTCCTAATGAAAGATGCTTGTTGTGATACAAGTGATCTTCAACCCATGGTGGCAAATGCTTGTTGTGGCACAAGTGACCTTAAGCCCATTATGGCCAATGCTTATTTTGATATAGTCAACCTCCTACCTAAAAGGGTAGATATTAGTTGTAGCATAGTTGATCTCATCACAAGAGTAGATTTTGCTTGCAACACCAGTGACTTAAAAGTTGAAAATCCTCAAAATGAGCTCCATAATCTCATCAATAGTGAAAAATGCCATATTGTTAAAAACATTGATGAAGATGAAGAATTTGGGTATTTTGAAAAACACACCAAAATTATTGGATCCAAACTGATGAACAAAATGAGATTCAATGATAAAGGATTAGGTAAACATGGGCAAGGTATTAACACTTTTATAATGCAAAATGCTAGACCAAAGAATTAAGGCCTTGGCTATGATGGACAAGCAAGTACCAGTAAAACCATATTTGTAAAACCTAAATCTTCTACAACTTCTATAAAGCATTGTTGCAGTCATTGTGGTAGAACAGGACATGTAGCAACTAGGTTTTGGAAACTACATCCTTGTGACTCATGTGGATGTACAAATCACTCCTCTATAAATTTTTGGTACAAAGTGAAAAATGGCCAAAAAGGTTCATATCGATTATGGGTGGAGAGATCTCACACAATGGACAAAAATGAAAGAAATATTGTATGGATTCTATAGAAAAGGTAAAACCTATGGTAGACCCAGAGGCAGATCCAGTGATAGACTAAGTAGCAGTCCCAGAGGCAATGATCTAGTGACAGACCTAAAGGTAGACCCAGTGAAAATAATATAGAGGTAGACCTATAGGTAGATCTAGAGGTAATGATCCAGAGGCAAATCCACAAGTATATCCAATGGTAGTTTTAGAGGTACTATTCCAAAGGTAACTTTAGAGCCAAAACTAGATCCATAAGCAAATGTGAGAGCCAAAGATAAGATCGACACAAAAGCTTATTTTATTTTTTCTCCTTTACAATAAGGGGGGATTTATCTATGTTATACCAAATAATGTAATAAGGGGGGGATGTTAGCATATTATTACATATGTTAGCATATTATTACATTATATATTTATGTGCTTAACAACATGTAGCGCATAGGTTGCATAGGTGGTTAGATAACTAAATTGGTTATGTTCATTGGTTTGAGTGCATGTATTATATATTGTTACTTATCAATACAATAATTCAATGCTCATCTCATTCCTATAAAAGAATCAAGTAGAGGTTAAACACTGATTCACTTCTATTTCTTTAGAATCCAAAAATAATTTACATGTAAATTTTAAAATCCTAAGAGTCAACCTATTTTTAGAGGTTGCAACCTCTATTTATAGATTTTTACAATTGGATATTTACAATGAAAATTTTGGAATCAAAAGTTGTTACAAAAATTTAGTGGGTTGAGCTTCGATCTAGGCCATCCCTTGTTCTTGAAGAAATTATCCATTGTAAATTTGTAATAGAGTTTGTTAGCTAAATATTTCTTGAAGACTACATTGTGCGATCATGATTCCTTTCATCCTGTAGCACTTCTTGGCTTGCTCGACTATGATAGGGAGACATCCCACATGACTATGGATTTGTCTTGAATTTCATTGCTTTTGACTATGCCAATTATTATTTTATGACATCATTGTTATCCCCTTGCTTTGAAATTCTTGTCAAGCAACTGTGGTGAAAATTTAGAAGATGACCTATTTGACTATATTTGACCATGAAATAGAGACATGTTGTGCTATCATGGCTTTTTTTGGCCTTTCACATTTATCAACATATTTGACTGTGACATAGGGATATGCGCATGACTGTAGATTTGTTTTGGCATTCAACATTTTTAAGCATCTTCAACCATGACATAGAGACATGTCATGTGGCCATGGATTCTTTTAGCCTTTCACATTTCTTAGCATCTTTGATCATGGCATAGAGATATGTCACGCGATCATGGATTTGTTTTTGCCTTCAACATTTCTCAACATCTTTGACAATGGCATAGAGATATGTCATATGACTATGACTTCTTTTAACCTTTCATATTTCTTAACATCTTTGATCATCGCATAGAGACACATTGCACGACCATGGATTTTTTTTTACTTTCAATATTTCTTAGCATCTTCAACCGTAGCATAGGGATATGTTGCATGGTTTTGGATTATTTTTGCCTTTCACATTTCTCATAATATTTTAAAAAATCAAAGAGACATGTCACATAGTCATCACTTTGTTTTGGCATTCAACATTTCTCAACATACTCAACCGTGTCATAGTGACATGTGTGACCATGTCTTCTTTCAGTCTTCAACACTTCTTCGCATCTTCAACCATGACATAAATATATGTTGCGTGTGTGGATTTTTTCTATACTTATCCAAATTTTAATGCTTTGTTGTTTGATTGCATGCTAAAATTCATCATCCAATATTTATTTTTTTAACTATCCTCAAAATAATCTACTCATTTTCCAAGCATAAAACATCTGATAACCCATGAATTTGACCAAATATTTCCATTATTAGTTACAATTTTTTTTTACTAGAAGTATTGTATTGGTAAAGATAAAAACTACCCACATTATTGGTGATTCACAAAGGATTCTCACTTATGGAAATAAAGAACCCAGATAACCATATTTTTAAATAAGCACTCTCTAGGGGGAGGGAAGGGGAAAAAGGGACTAAAGAAAGACTAAGAAAATAATTTCTACAAGATAAAGGGGATGGTGGATGATGAGGCAAAGGGTGCACATGCAAAAAGGAAGAAAATAGTGAAGGGAGTAGAATGTAAAAACATGTGGAGGAAAAAAAATGCAAGAAATAAAAATAATTACATGGAGAAAAAGCAGAAGAGGCAAGGAGAAAAACTAAAGGTATTTTTTATAAAATATACAGATGAATGCTTGAGGAAATAGAAAATCTAAAAAATAAGAAATAAAAAGGAAGGTAGCCTTGGAATTATCCCATAAAAATGGTAAAAAGAACTACCTCGACCATGGGACACCCCCACAAACTACACTTCCATGAATATAATTCACTATAGCCACTAGTTTCTTCAAGAAAAAATAGATTACCATGAGCACTTATAATCGCTACACCATTTTTATTTCTCATATGGTTTAATAGTGTAGCAACCCTGGGATGCGCACACCACTCTTTTTACTCTACTTGCAATGTATTAAAATCCCAAAATGAAATGGAATACAATGAAAAGAATATAACACAAAAATAACAAAGATAGATCTTTTTATTTGAATTGAAACCCGGTTACATGTCAGTCCCTCTTAGGGATACCCATTTCGATACAATAAGGTTAAAAATAGGTAAAGAGTGCCCCTTTCATGAAGAGGTGGTGCAATTTCAAAAGCTTCCTGGTTCCGCACACGAAAATGTATGAGGGCTTACAAATGCCTCCTCTGTTAGGATCCTATCCTAACATTAATTAATAATAATA
Organism: Wollemia nobilis; assembly: GCA_028583015.1. Classification (NCBI taxonomy): domain Eukaryota; kingdom Viridiplantae; phylum Streptophyta; class Pinopsida; order Araucariales; family Araucariaceae; genus Wollemia; species Wollemia nobilis. The sequence continues at coordinate 13,110,104 of JAQPPZ010017052.1, forward strand.
ATATATTTTATCCTATGGTGATAATAATAAAATAATATAATAATAAATAATATAATAATTAATTATATTAATTATTATAATATTAGGGTTAGGAAGCATTGCAACCTTTCACCTATAACCCTAGAGTGGGTATAAAACATTGGAAGAACTTATCATTCAAATATCCATGAAATATATAATATATGATTTATTAAATCATTGAAGGGACTTCCCGACAATTCAAAAGTGATTATTTTATATTTAGGTTATTTATTATTTATTTATCAATTTTATGTGCTAGGAACCCTAGGTTCCTACCATATGGTATCAGAGCCTTATGGATCCAACCATATGGGACATAAATATCAAGGAAATTAAAAATGATATCGTAGAAATTAGAAGAAGGATTGAACAAAAATAAATAAAAAAATGGAACGTTTTGATCGTATAGAGTATTTAATAAAAAAATGCAAGAGGATGAGACCCTAGCCATGGAACCATAGGTAGAGGAGGAGCCCATAGCCATGGAATCCCAGGTGGAGGAAGAGCCCATAGCCAGGGATTACCAGACGGTACCTATTGCACTCCCCAAGAAATAAGAAAGAAATGAAAACCCTAAAAATTCATATTTAAAAGAGAAATATTTCCAAGGAAACAAATTACAGGGTTTATCCAACAGTGGAGAAGTTTGATGATCCTCTCTATTATCTCCCAATGCATTTTTACATGAAAAATATGGAATTAAATATGAAATTAACAGAAAATATACTTCCTCACATAAAAATAAACAATAATTACTGCACTCAGATTTTTAAAAACCATAGAGTGTTGGCATTAGATAAAATATTACTCTCAAATACTTGGACTAGTAATAGTGTGAATACTGGAACAAAATTTCAATTTCCTCCTCACATGCGCCCTCCACCGTGGCCACCACCATTTAAAAAAAATATATAAATTGTCTCTTTCTGGTGCAGGCCAAAAATAGTTTTTCATAAATTCTAGACTATGGTTTGAAAACCAGGAAGTATGGTGAAGTTATCCCAACATATTTTGGATGAAAGAGGAGAACAATATTTAGAGAACTAAAAGGTTATGAAAAAGTATATATTGAAGAGGCTCCAAAGGATTGTGATGTAGTGAAGAAGTGGTCACCCTAAAAACACCAATCAATACGTGGGAACTAGAAGGAGGTTGCAGATTGATACAAAAGTTACTAGTGGAACAATTACCAAAACAACATCGTCCCTATAAGAGAAGCAACTGTAAGAGGTCGATTAGCCTAAGGAAATGTTAAGGCAAGAGGGTTGTACCATTTTGTTGGTAGTTGATAAATTCAAAAAGGCCTACCCTAGGCTTATGAAAGCTGGTGACTTTGTGTGTGAATGGAGTGAAATGGCTAGCTTTCAATGTTTATAATTTGACAAAAATTCAAGGCTAACTAAGATGAGGCTGAGTATGTGTTTGAGCAAAGTGGAAAGACTTTTAGAGCCCATTTTTTGTCAAATAAGAAAGCAAGCTTGACTAGACTAAATCAATGAGAGAAAGGATGTTTGTTCTATCGTGAAATAGCTTTGAGATGTAGACAGTGTAATTCTATTTGTTTCCTACTGCATGTAATTGATACCCAACCTCCATCCATAGTTATCGCCAATGATAATTTCAGTGCTACTTTGGATGGGGCGAGATAGCAAAACTGTGAGAGACAATCATTCAATATTTATTGAGCAAACATTATGATGCACTTGGTTCAATGTTACAACTTACTATTCCTATCAGATAATGGAAGGGAATCTCCATCATCCGCCATTGTGATGTTGCTGACAAAGCTGGCCTTTGCAAAAGAAGGCTCTCAAAATTGGTATAGACAGTGAACGTTCTCGTGGAGATAGTGAAATGCTCATTTTGCTGAGTGAAAGGAGCAGTTGTAAAAAACTGACATAAGACTAAATTTATGCAGTGGAATACCTAATTTTTCTTTAACACAAGTTGCTAAATTTGGATCTGGTATATTATGCATCTCAAAAAATTTAGTCGATGGCAATATTTGATTTTTTAATGACATTGAAAATTGCCAAAATCCTCCACCATTACTAATATACTGGCATTTGGGAACATTGTGTTGTCTGGAAATCACCACCAATTCAATTTTTAGGAAGTTGTCGCATAGAGAGAGGTAAGTGAAGTGTAATGTTCGAGTGTAACGGTCACCAACAGGTGTAGGGTGTGTAACGACTAGTTGGAGTATTGGGCACAGTGCAGTGCGGATTTGTAGACACAACAGTGAAAAATACCATTTGAGGAAATGAAGTCTCCATGTAGCTGTTGTCCCATTCAATCGAAGGTGAAACAAACATCACTAAGAAGCATTGGCCCATCTGCTTTCTGTCATTCAATGTCATTCTGGACATCTCCACTGTATCTACAGTATTAAAATCCCTGCTTTTCACCAATATCCACTGCATCCACCTGTTGCTACACTTTTAACATCTCCACGGAGGACTGATAATAGCATATTACCTGATCTTTAACGTCAAATCCAGATCTTTAGAGCATAAACAAGTAATTTCACAAAGACACATCCAATTCGTTATTTCAGCTGTCATATGCTATGAAATGTGTTGTGGCTCCATTATTTAGCATATTATATTCATTGTGCTAAAACTAGTATGCATAAAAAATTTCAATTTTCTCTTCACAATGGTAGTGATCCAAGCAGCAAAACGCAATGACTTCCCACCTTCTTTAACAACCACACACCATGTCATTTTAATTAACACGCACGATAGTGGCAGTGTCAATAGCGAGGTTCATCTTCAAATCCACCAATCTGGAAAATGGAAAATGGCATAGAAATAAAACATATAAAGTGCAAGGTTTGGCCTGCTAAGCTACTATCGAATCATTTGAGTCTCCTTGGAGTGAACAAGAAATAATTACTCGTTCAATTGGAAAGTTCACAAGTCGTATCACAACCTGCACCACTATACACTCTTCCACATGAGCTTCTTTTTGAAAATATCTTCTAGTTTATGGAGTTAGAGAAGCTTCCATCTCCTCTACCATCTCAGCCTATGGAAACCTCATCGGTTTTCCAAACACCCATTGTGGGAGTAACCACTGTAGCCATTGCTAAAGAAGCAGGGCTTCGTACTCGTTACAATGATCAATTAAAAATAGAAGAGAGAATAATTAAAAGGTTTAAGAAGAATGCAGAGATTATAAAAGACATTGAAGGATGGCTAAAAATGGTGGAAAAAAACCATATGTCTCTCATTGAGAAATAGGAGAAAATGCACGAAGAATATGTAAGTTTATGCCAAAGAATGACCCAGTTGAACGAAAACCTGATACGCCTCACCAAAGATGAAGTAAAGTTGCTCACTGAGATATCGGATAAATCAAATTTGATGGATAGTGTAGATACCTCAGTTCAGATCGAGAAGCTAAATGGTGAGATAAGTGAACGACGACGTCGGAGAGAACAACTCGGAGCGAAACGCCTCCAAATAATCGAGGAACTCAGAGGATTGCAAGTGGAGTAAGACATTGCCCATAAAATAATTGAAAATATCAACTCATCTCATGGGAAAGATGAATATATGAAACAGAATGAGAAATTATTAGAATATATGCTAAGGCACCAAAATAATACAATGAACGAGCTTAAAGTTGAACAAATGAAGAATGAGAGAGCCCAAAGGGATTTCCAGACTCCACGCTGGGAATTGGAATTATTATGGAGAAGGGAAATCAATTGATTCGAATATTAAAATTAATGGCAGCCTACCGTTACCGTGTTGAATGAAAGCAACCGAGGTGACTTGTATAGCTCTTCATTAAGGTGAACCTCTTTGTATTCCCACGATGAAATTTCATTTTGTGTTCACGTCAGCTATTCAGTGAAACACCAACTACTAGCCGTTAACCAAGGATAAGGGTTGGACATTGAAGACTACTACATTCTATGAGATGTTATGAATCCACTTCACATGATAAATGAGGGCATAGTGACTAACATTTGATCTCAAGATACAGTGCCCGAAGCATAGGAGTCAATGAGAGGAACCAATCAATGCCAGCCTTTCGCATTATAAACAAGGTATACTTTTTACCCAGTTAATATTAACTTTAAATTAAATGCAAGGAGATATAAGGTGCCTTTTTATAGGGTTGAATTTAGGTGATTATTACATTAAGGAAGCTAGAAAATATAAAAGGAATAAGAGCAAATGGAAACAAGGAGATTATATTGCACTAGATTCAATTATTATTCTAAATTTCTACATTAGGAGTTATAAGGAGTCCTACTCCAAACATTGGACTATAGAAATTTAGACAATTATTATAGTATGAATTGAAAGAAAAGTATTCCTAATGTGAAGCTAGATTCAAATCAAGAGTAAATAACCCCTGCTAATGAAGACCTCCACGAAACCCATCCTATATAGATGCTCAAGCATATTTTTCAATCTTCGTAGCTTTGAGGACAAAGTTGTTTCAAGGAAGGGTGGCATGTTAGGATTCCTAACATTAATTAATAATAATAATAATATATTTTATCCTATGGTGATAATAATAAAATAATATAATAATAAATAATATAATAATTAATTATATTAATTATTATATTATTATAATATTAGGGTTAGGAAGCATTGCACCCTTCACCTATAACCCTAGAGTGGGTATAAAACATTGGAAGAACTTATCATTCAAATATCCATGAAATATATAATATATGATTTATTAAATCATTAAAGGGACTTCCCGACAATTCAAAAGTGATTCTTTTAGATTTAGGTTATTTATTATTTATTTATCAATTTTATGTGCTAGGAACCCTAGGTTCCTATCATTCTCTAGGCATGTTTCCTAGAGGGATCCCTTTTGCTCTCATATGTTGTAGATTTTGTCCAATGAACCTGTGGCCCTATAAGCAATGAAACAACAACACACACTTAGATGTCCGAGATTACCTCCCTGGATGAGGTTGTTAGAAATGAATATACTCAAATTAAAGCAAGTGCAAATGGAACTAATTCTATGAATGTGAATGAATAAAAGCTATGCTAATGATATGCAAATATGAAGAAATCAAAGTAATGAAACTAATTTCTAAAATCCTAAGCTAGGTCCACAGGCCACTATCCAAGACATCGGTTGCTAAGGTGAATTTCATTCCCTTTGCCCCAAAGCTATGGATCAAAGCTTGTATTAGATGTTGAAATGGTGGTCGCTTTGCTCTCCAATTTGTTAGGGCTTCATCGTAAATGTGATCTCCAAGGGAAGCTCTCTAAGTCTCGAAAGCACTCCTCAATGACCTATTTTGATATATTCGAGATAAAAAATTCTCTCTTGGTGCTCTTAGGCTTGCACCTTTTAAAGTGTGTGAAACCCTAGGTCTATGCCCAAGCCCTAGGAATGAATTCCTCATGCGTAGTGAGAGTTAGCATGAGAAGATTTTTGTCTTTTCTATGTTTAAAGACCAGTTATCTGAAATCTAACTGTAAACTTTGAGTCTCCTATGCAAACTGGTCATTTAGCATGAGAAACTTTATTTTTGTCTATGTTTGGAGGCCAGTTAACTAAAGTCTAAATGCAAACTCAAGTCTCCTATGTGAACTGGAAATGAAAGAGAATGAAAAGTTACTCCCACTCACCTTTATTATATGCAGACTACCACTTTCGCCTATGATTGAGCATATTTATCAATAATTATGGTTTAGATACTGTCATCTGTAGTGGCAAAGATCTAGCCATTGTCATCTACAATGGCTAATATCTGGCTACTTTAGGATTTAGTGGCTAAGGTTTGGCCACTCTAGTCTTGAGCGTCTAGGCTTGGATGGGCTAATAATGCCCCAGATGAGTGGTGAGAACCACTTTTGATGCTTGGAAAGTCCAATATTATGTCATGTGATCTTATGAATGTGTCTCTATGAGTAGCTCCCCTAAACATGACACATTTTAGGTGTCTATAGATGCCCCTTTTTACAATGCATTGTGTGGAAAATACAATGTTGAGCAAAAAAGTAGACTAATATGTTTGTAGGGTCTAAGGTGATCAATGGTATGATCAATGCCAGATGGCCCAATCATGCAAGATGGCATGCACCCCTTGAATTGTTGCCTCAATGTTTAGAGGACAGCTCAGTGGCTTGGAAATGTTAAATTACACTCATTCTTCAAACTCAATTGGGTAGCTTCAGCTGCTACAATAGTTTTGACTGATATGAGAGCTACTATTGAAGATGTCATGTCTGCTTACATTCCTAGCAAACAAATAATTTTTTTGATTATTGTATGCAATGATTCATAGGATGAACACAATTTTGATGTGATCGAGTGATATTTTGTTGATTTTATTATGATTATGTTGAAGCTTTGAACTACCTCCTCACACAATGGATTGGTGAAGAAATGACAATGAATGAAGTGATAAGTCACTTGACCAATATGAATTAATCTGGTTCCTTTCTAGCATTTATTGCTTTTAATGGGTAATCCCACACCCAAGTGTGATTCCAATTGTTTATGATAATCATCTATCCCTATCTCGAGGAGTGGTCCAACTATCAATAGCATCCTTAGGGAGTTAGGATGAGTGATTCTATTTATGTTCATATTGTATCACTTTGGCTTAATGTTTTTGGTATCATAGGGTAATTAGGATGATCCTTTCACACCCATGGAGTAGTCCGACCATCTTGGTCTTCTTCGAGATTGAAGGATGGCACATCGTAATTCCAAAATGAAATGTTTTTGCCCCAAGTGGCCTTATGGTAGCCTACTCATCTCATCAAAATGTCACTGCATCGAGTGGATAGAGTAAGTAATTGGATATGAGATCTGCTCAATATTATGCTTATATGTGATTTATTTATTATTTTGATCATCAAGATGACTTTAATTCATCAAAATGCATTTATTTCATTTTTTTCTATTATCCTCCATGGAAGGAAATTTTTGTTTTTATCTGTGGAGCAGGCCGCTGTCAGGTCTAGTGGCCTCTGAGTTTCTGCCTGTGGCTATTGTCACCTTGAGTGACCATGAAGTTCAGGCCGCTAACGTCAGCAACGACCAAGGCATAATTTGAAAATATAAAATGCATTTTTAGGGCTTTTGACCTGTCATTTTATTTTTTGACAATTCACTTTTTAGAGATTTGGTGAGATAGCGATAGTTGTAATTTCAAAATATATCGACATTGAGGATATGGCTGCACAGGGTGAGGTATTAGCTACTGGAGGAGTCAGAGCTTCTTGGGTATTCTTTAAAATCCTAACTTCTTTTTCTCTATTGGGTAAAATTGAACCACACTAAGTAACTGGTAAATGAACCTCACTAAACCTGTTGGTAATGAACGAAATATGTAGCTAGGCTTAGTATAGGTTTTTATGTGGTGGGTTGGTTCCCATTTTTTATTTTTCAATTTATTTTATATTTTATGGCCTAGGGTTCATGGTTTTTCCATGTCGCCCTTCGGTCGTTGTCACTCAGAGTGGTAGAAATTTGGTCGCTATCTCTCAGAGTGGCTAGGTTTGAACCCCAATGGTAAAAAATTTGACCGTTGGCCTTTGGCAACTATTGTTTCCAGTGGCCAAATTTTGGCCACTGTGGGTGACAACGACTAAATCCCTTAGCCAATTTTGCAAAGATTTTTTGTTTTTGGATTTTTTTGAGATAGTTTTTAGCATGTGTTGCATACCTAGGTGTATTTATCCCCCCTCTTAGTGTCAGATTTTTCATGTTTTATTGGTATTTATGCCTTAGATGCACTGTAGTTATGTTTCATATTTCTTTCATTTTGCTTAGATCCTTACTACTTGGGCTTGGGATCCAAAGCTCATGAATGACCTTCTACCTCTTATGGATGACATGGATTAGATGTGGCTTAAGGCTTGTGGTCTCCAGTATGTTACCAGACTGCCTCACATTATGTCAAATCAGGCTTACCTTATGGATTTGGCCCATATTTGGGACCCTCGGACTAATACCTTCTACCTCTCAACTGGCGAGATGACCGTTATGCCAGAGGATGTGTATAAGATATTTCAGATCCCTTTTTATGGAGTGGCCATAATTTCTTTGGCCACTAATGATCAGGTGGTTGTTTTCACTCGAGTGTTTAGAGGATGCTATGAGGCGGCCCTCAAGGAAAACAAGTTTGGGGGAGTGTCCATTATCTACTGGTACTAAGAGCAAGTTTTCACAATGAGGCATGCGGTATTGCTGATGGTAATTAGCAATGTCCTTATCCCAAATTGCTTAGGATTGAGGTTCTCTTGGAACCTCCTCATGACGGTTCAAAATCTGTTGTATAGTGAGGATCCTATCATCTACGCATGGGGTAGGTCTTTATTGGCTCAATATTACGATGAGCTATACCACATCCACCAGAGGGGTCGAGTCAACATTACCTATAGTTGGATTTTGCAGATCTAGGGATGGAAGCATATTAAGGTAGATCATCCTAAGGGGCTTCCTATTGAGATCATAGTTGTGGATAGGTGAATCTAGTGCTATGCCACCATATGGGCTAGAGAGAGTGAGGAGTACAAGATCCATAGTTTTATAGGGAAGTTGTCTCATTATACTAATACTTTTATTAGAATTTAGGTTGAAGATGTTATATGGCGCTCGTATCATGAGTATCCCACTTGGGATGACCCAGATAGTTTTACTGCTAGGAAACGATACGAGTGATGGCTCATCGGCCTCAATATTAGTATTCGGGAGCACTTCTTCTACTCTTGAGTTCTTTGTCAATACAGATTGCAGTAGGATGTGCCACTAGTACCATTTTTGTACAGGCACATCGGAGTAGAGAGAGACCTCCCTCCCCGATAGGTCACAAAGTTAGTTGATGAGGAGGATGCCCCAGTTTTTGATCCTAGAGTGGTTGGGGGAGTCATAGATGCATTTATACAGTGGTGGTATGACCTGATATGGCATGGCGAGGGCAGTCTAGGTAGAGAGGATGATGGTAGATATGGGACAAATCCATCGGGGTGCAGGGTTCATGCTAGGACTGCGGTGTGGGGCCAGTAGGCAGAGTAGGTGGCAATGGAGGAGTAGAAGGCTCTTTAGGATGTGAAGGAGGAGATAGAGCTTGAGGAGAGGGATTATCCTCTTAGGGCATAGCTACATTATGTGGATGTTGAGCTCCAATAGGCCAAGATATAAGTACAACAACATGATGCCATCAGAGCTCAGTGGGATACCACTATAGCATAGCTTTCAGACCAGATACAAACTTTACAGGATGCTATAGGAGGAGCTGCTTGGATGTAGGTTATTGTTACTCCTCTTTCTCCTTAGGGTCCTTTGAGGGTAGCTCTCGAGGATGAGATAAGTCATCTACAAGGTTTGTTGGATGAGAGTGATGTACATATTGTTGATGATGTAGCCCATATTGTTGCTCTCTCGAGGTATATCATGAGGCTAAGAGCCATCCCTAGGGAGAAAGGAGCCACAGGTGGGTCACAAGTCAGCAGGAGTTCTACAGTAAGGCAGTATTCCATCTAGCCTAGTCATGGGGCCCAGACTCATACTGAGAGACCAGTAGGGTCTAGCTCACACCATTCTCCCAGATATTCGACCATAGGGGGTGGTGCTGCAGGCCTAGTATTTGATTTATGGTGCACTTGGTTTTGTTTTTGAGGTCGGCTAACCTATATGACTATAGCCCATGGGAATTTTTGTATACCCATGGACTTGACACACATACTTTTATGATATCTTTTCATTATGAATCATTATGTGTATCATTTATTACTCATGTTTTTGTTGTTTTTTATTATGTGATGTGATGATGGCATTACGATGACTTGATGTATATGTTATATGATAGGTGATATTGTAGATGATTATATGTAAGTATAGATGCTTATATGTTTTGATGATATGATGTGATGTATTTTGAGTTGATAAAAGATGAATTTATGATTGTATGCAAATGGATATTGCCTATATGTTTTATGATGTGCTTTATGATGTAATAATGGATGATTTGGTTTTTGTGTTTATGGATGCGATGTTATTGTTAAATGCATGTTTAATTTTACTTTAATTTTATGCATCTAACTTATGTGATGGGATGGTATAAATGAACCTGTATGCTCTAATCATTTAAAACATAAGGAATGCATATGACATTGATAATATTAATGGGTGATACTACAAAAAATAAAAAATTAATCATGAATTTAAATAATCACTTTAATCATAAGAATTGATTAAGCATTCATAAATGATATAAACTATGGTATATTATGTATAGCAATAGATAATGGTTGTGTTGAAAAACACAATTACACACGTGTTGATGAAGGTATGGATTTGAATGGTTTGTGAGATAAACTATGATATCACTTTTAAGGCTCTCATGACATATGCGAATGTAATGGATATGAAAATGTAATGCAGTTATGTGGATGCAAGATATGAGATGCAATTGTTTTTGTATTTTTGATTTTTATGTTGCTTTTGTATTTTTGTTTAATTTTGACCAAACAGATTATTGTGCCTTTGGGGATTTTTTATTTTTGACCAAGTAGCATGAAGTACCCTTGGAGATTTTTGATTACGACTAAGTGGGACAAATTACCCTTGCAGTGTTTTTGATTTGATTTTGACCAAGCGGCTTGGATGCTCTTGGAGAATTTTGATTGAATTTGACCAAGCGGTTTGAATACCCTGGAGCATTTTTTATTTGAATTTCACCACATGGCTTGAATACCCTTGGAGCATTTTTTATTTGAATTTTACCAAGCGGCTTGAATACCCTTGGAGCATTTTTTATTTGAATTTTGACCAAGCGACTTGAATACCCTTGGAGCATTTTTTATTTAAATTTGACCAAGTGACTTGAATACCCTTGGAGCATTTTTGACTTGAATTTGACCAAGAAACTTGAATACCCTTGGAGAATTTTTGATTTGAATTTGACCAAGTGGCTTGAATACCCTTGGAGCATTTTTTATTGAATTTGAATTTTTATGTTTTTATGATTTGTTTGTATTTTTGACATATTTGAATTTTTTTGTGTTTTTGACATATTTGAATGTTTTTGTGTTTTATGTGTAGAATGCCTTCAAGTGAATGATATTGAGAGGTTCAGGATATTCAACACCATATAATGATATAAGGCGATATGATCCAAGCACAACTCTTTGTGAAATCATGTACGAAATGGCAACGCTAAAAATAGGTCAGAGCAAACTCAGGATTAGAGAGGTAGTGAATATTGACAGTGAACAACTCATCATAATGTTTGTCTATATCCATAGATTTATGGGTGCAATCTAGGCCAGCGTAGAAGTTTTTATGGTTGGGAAGGATTCCAAGCAGAACCACTATTGCCACTGGTGGTCTTAGATCTTTTGACAGTTCCATGTCCTGTGCATATTCTATGATAGGTGTAAAAGTTATGTTCCACACAAGATACTCTCCTATCCCTATGCTTGCCAAGTGTACAGTAGCATGTGAGGTGGATTACCCCACGAATGATAATGATGAAGCAGGATGGTAGTCATCACTTGGTCTTGGTTATCTTCTTCATCCATGGGAGTTGGACTATCTTCAATATCTACGGTTAGCATTTCATTGAGTTTATTTATGTCAACCATAGGTGCCTTTAGCTTCTGATCATTCTTTAGTTTAGGCGTTAATGGTTTACTAGAAGCATTAGTTGCCTTGTGTGCAAGATGAGGTGTTGATCTAGATGGGTCCTTTTGTGCCCCTTTGTCTGTATTATCCAGTTGAATATTCAAATATGAAGGCCCTACCGACAAGTGGATTGAAGGAATAATAAATTCTCCTAGACAATCCACATGGTGAATATACTTGAATGGCTCTTCATCATCCAACACCATGTAGAATTTGTTATCATGCACATACTTGACACATTGGTGTAAGATCAAAGGAACACATCTCATTTCCCTTATCCAAGGTCTCCCTAGGAGGATGTTGTATTGCATGGACCCTTCCAATACATGAAATATCATGGGGATGGTCTTATGCCCCACATTGATAGGTAGGACTATCGTTCCCATAGTATTGCATAAAGCATCATTGAAATATCTTAATGTATAGGCTCCCGAAATGATATTATAATTGGGGATATTAAGGTGTTCTAGTGCTATTGTTGTGATGATGTTTATGGATGAACCTGTATCGATTAAGACCTGCTTAAATGACAAATCATTAACTGATGCTATGATGTGTAGCAGAATGTCTATTAAAGCAGTAGATAATGTCTTAATATCATAATTGTAAAATTGAATTACAAGTTCCTAACATTCTTGTACTTGTCCCAAAAAATAGGTGAATGCATGTGGGTATTATGGTTGGAGTTCTATTGACATTAAAATCTCCATCAAGGTCTCCCTGTGCTTTGGGGATTGCTATTTGAGCTCATATATGGATAGCTTAACCAGAGTCATTTGTAAGTTTTACTCAAGTATACTATGGATATTTACCACAGGTCATGTTGGTGGACCTGGAAGGTTGTCTTGCCCCTACCTCTATCTAGGTGTAGTTGGGACATTTATGGGAGTTGTAGGAGGTTGTGGTTGACCATACCATCTAGTCCTGGTTGCTATATTGACAATTTCAACCATCCCAACACACCCATGGGTAGGCATATCAATTCAGACCTAATTGACTTGTGCACCCTGCCCACTAGGGGCTTCATGATTTGGCAGTGGGTTTTTATAAATGTCCATATCTCTGTTGTCATGGGCCAATGGATTGTCCACTTTAAGTTCTCTCGCCTCAATCATGTTTTGCACCTGATGTTTGAAGCCAACATAAAATTTGATATTATGTCCCGGTATCCAGTGATACAGGTAGAATTTATATTCCCTATATCATTTTATCTTAGGATGGTTGGCATCTATAAGATATATATTAGGGAATATGATATTTACCTCATCGCTCAATTGATTGAATATTGATTGCATTGATTCTGTTTGTAAAATAACGAGGGGTTTTGCATTCTTTGTTTTGACCTTGATTATTCTTTTGTTCATAGTTGGTTGGTGGGGGTTGTGCTTGATAATTTGGGGGATAGTGCACAACCCCGTCCTTGGGCGTATCCAATACCACTTGATTAACTAGGGCAGGGTTTGCCTGCTTCTACTTATATTTGCCATTATTGTCATTTTTTCTCCACTCCTTCTTGGTTTGGAGTTTGATAGTTCCCTCATCCACTTTGATGTCCTTAATGAGTTTGGCTTGTGTCAAAGCTTCCTCAAATGAGGGGTATTTTTGTAGTTGTAGCAAGAGGAAAATATTTTTGGAACAAGTCTTGGTGAACATCCAGATGATTTCTTCTATGGTAATGGAGTGATAATTTTTCCATGATTTTTCTCTATCTATTCCCGTAATCCATTACTGGCTCGTCATCATAATGTTTCAGGTTGGCTAGGTTTGAAATGTTTACTTTCCTCTTAGCACCAAAAGAGAAACACTTTAGAAAAGCATTCACTAGTTGTTCAAAATTTTCTTTGCTATGCTTGGGCAGTTGATTGAACCATTGGGTGGCTACGCTCGAAAATATCATGATGAATGTCCTTAGCATAATAGCATCATTGTCTTCAAGATGAAAACATGCGTTGATGAAATTTGTGACATGCTCTTGTGCATCTTCTTCACCTTTAAACTTCTCTAGCCTAGGCATCTCAAAATGCTTAGGATAGGGAGGGCTAGGAACTAATGGACACAATGGTTGGTTGTGTATTTTTTTCAAATTTGGTTGGCTCCCAGCAGCCTCTTGTTTCTCAAAGGCTTTCATTTTCTTAGCAAGCTCTCGAAATGCCTTTGAAGCGAGGTGTTCCTCCTCTTGTAGACCACCCCACGGTGGTGGTAGAGGTAACACTCTATCCATTTGATTTGTTCTATTTTTTCCCTTCTATGAGTGGATTAAATATGTGTATGATCTCGCTCTATTAAGTTTATTTGTTACCCCTAAGTTGGGTTCCTCTCATGATTTGGAGGGCAACTCTATTGCGAGTTACTTTCTTGTCTAATGCACTCCTCTCTTGGTGAGTCAATGTGTTGATCTCTTTAATGATCACTTCCACTTGTTTTTTGGTTATTGTGAGCTAGCTAGTCAGCTTTCTCTCTCAAATGTTGCTCATGTTGGTGCAACAACTGTTCCCTCTATTTATCGTGCCCAAGAGCATCCACAAGCTCTTGCTCTTTGCGTAAGGTATTCTCTAACTATCGTACATGGTTAACTTGCACAGTCAGATAGGACTCATGCTTATCTAATCCTACCCTAGTTATTTTAATTCACAAATATCTCTTAGAGTTTTTTGCTATTTTCTCACTTTTGCTAGCCAATGTAATTTTTTTAGTATATTTTTGAGTGTCTCTATGATCAAATTTTGTGTGTTTTTTGTGGGGTCATATTGAGGCATCCCTAGTTGAGAAGCAAGATTAGAAGTCATGGTTCACGAGATTCCAGATGCAAAATTCTCTATGTCTATGGTTATGAAAGGTGGTCTTAGATGCAACCGATCCAACTCATCCAATTGTCTTGTTCTCCATGGATGATCCTATGGGGTGCCATTAACTCCAATGAGGTCATAGTCTAATGGAATCCTTCCTCTTATTTGAAGTATATCTTCTATTTTATATCTATTATTGGATGTGTTTCTAGTTTCTTGCCCCTCAGTGGGTTGATCTGTTCTAAGTGTTTCTTATGAATGTTGAGATGTTTCAACTCTCGTGTGCCCTTTTGGTGATGATGGTTTTGTGGTCCTTTCTACCCTCCATGTGGATTGGGAAAGAGAAATCTCATCATCTCTATGTGAATAATGAGGTCTAGAAACCTCTTTATGTCTATGTGAGGAGGAATCTCTTGAAGCTTCTTCATGTCTCTAAGAATTTTCTATGTGTTTAGAGGAAGCCTTTGAGATTTCCTTGTGTCTCCTTGAGGATGATGGTTGTGAGGCCTCTTTGTGTTTATGAGATGTAGTTTCATGTCATGGTTCCCTATATGGGGTTTCTTGAGGATATCCCCCAAGGGTTGAGTTATCACCCCTTAGACTCACATAACTACATCTTACGGTCTTCCAAGTAGGTCTTTCAATGTTACTATGAATTCACCTAAGGGTATGTGTTGTTTCGAAACCTCCCTTGGTATTAGACCGGGGATGTCTACTTGTTTTAACCATAATTTTAGAATTTAGCTTTTGTGTTGCACTTTAAATATGATCAAACAATATCACACAAATGTTTATCTTGATTATAGATTTTAAGTGTGCCCTAATTGTTTGATGTATTCTGATGTTTTATTGTTTCTTGCTTCTTGCTTTGAATTTGGAATGAGGAGACTCATCCATAGTGATAATCAAGAGTACTCATGCCAAACATGATTTTCCAAAAGATACTAGGGTACACTACTAAAATCCTAGTGGGGGGTTTGCCTAGCTCTTCCACTATAAACCAATTAATGTTCTAAAAGTGGGATATAGTTTGAACACAAGTATCTTAGTACCACTATGAAAAAGTTCTTCAATCCATTTCTAGGAGAATCTAGGGGGCAAACCGATGGAAGGGGATGAATTCCAATGTCACTGAACAGAATTGAGGGTTGCTGATGAAATCCAAATCCCCAATGTTCAAATGATACATGTGTGTGTGGTGTTCATTTTAAGATTGTATGAATAAGAATGCATTACATACCAACCATGAACTTTCCCTATATGCCTAATGAAAAATGCATTTCAATATTCAGAAAGATGCATGAACTATTATGAAATTAATGAGTGCCCTCTATCGGGTGCAAGTATGGCCTTTAGAATGGCCTCAAAAAAATAAAACCAACCATACAGTGTCTAGCATGTTGGATTCTAGGGTAAAATTTATAGATTGAAGTCATTGTTCCTAGCAACGTCTAGTGGAAATCTAAAAGAAGATCTAATATATGCGATCACCTAATTCTTTCTCTTTTTATTATTTCAATTTCCAAACATAAATGTGTTTTAAGTTATCTATTTTAGACACATAAAAGCAAACAGAAAGCTATAAAATATCAGAGAGGCTACACCAACCTTTGATCTAGTTCAAAGAGTTGATATTTTGACCTCTATAGCACTCCAATGCTGGCTGCTATTGTCCAAGGTGGCTAGTTCTTGGCCACTATTAGTAGGAGTGACTAAGTCTATGTTGGTCGCTATGGCCCAGAGCGGCTGATTTTTGGCTGCTATAGATTAGAGTGGCTAGGCTTGTACACAAAATTAAGTTAGTATTTAGGCAGAAAAATAAAAATTCATTGGAGGTACCACCATTATCGCCATTTGTAGCGACCCCGAGATGCACGCATCGCTCTTTTTACTCTACTTCCAATGTATTAAAACCCTAAAATGAAATGGAAGACAATGAAAAGCATATAACATGAAAATAACAAAGATAGATCTCTTTATTTGGATTG
The DNA here is from genome assembly GCA_028583015.1 of Wollemia nobilis. Lineage (NCBI taxonomy): Eukaryota > Viridiplantae > Streptophyta > Pinopsida > Araucariales > Araucariaceae > Wollemia > Wollemia nobilis. The sequence continues at coordinate 13,126,530 of JAQPPZ010017052.1, forward strand.
AAACCCAATTACATGTCAATACCTCTTAGGGATACCCATTTCGATATAATAAGGTTAAAAATAGGCAAAGAGTACCCATTTCGGGAAGAGGTGGTGCACATTCAAAAGCTTCTCAGTTCCACACATGAAAATGTATGAGGGCTTACAGATGCCTCCTTCTCTAGGCTTGTTTCCTAGAGGGATCTCTTTTGCTTTCATACTTTGTAGATTCTGTTTGATGAACATGTGGCCTTGCAAGCAATGAAACAACAACACATGCTTAGATTTCTAAGATTGCCTCTCCATATGAGGTTGTTAGCAATGAATATACTCAAATGAAAGCAAGTTCAAATGGAACTAATGCTATGAATGTGAATGAATAAAAGCTATGCTAATGATATGCAAATATGAAGAAATCAAAGTAATGAAACTAATGTTTAAAACCCTAATCTAGGTCCGTGGGCCATTGTCCAAGACAGAGATCCTTAAGGTAAATCTCATTCTCTTTGCCCCAAAGCTATGGATCAAATATTGTAACGGATGTTGAAATGGTGGTTGCTTTGCTCTCAAATTTTTCAGGGCTTCGTTGTAAATGTGATATCCAAGGGAAGCTCTCTAAGTATCGAAAGCACTCCTCAATGACCTATTCTGATAAATTTGAGATCAAAAATTGTCTCTCTTGGTGCTCTCAGGCTTGCACCTTTTAAAGTGTATGAAACCCTAGGTCTATGCCCAAGCCCTAGTAATGAATTCCTCATACATAGTGAGAGTTAGCATGATAAATTTTTTGTCTTTTCTATGTTTAAATATGAATTATCTTAAATCTAATCGTAAAATTTGAGTCTCCTATGCAAATTGGTCATTTAGCATGAGCAAATTTGTTTTTGTCTATGTTTGGAGGCCAGTTAACTAAAGTCTAAATGCAAACTCAAGTCTCCTATGTGAACTGGCCATGAAAGGGAATGCAAAGTTACTCCCGATCACCTTTATTGCATGTATACTACCACTTCCACCCATGATTGAGCATATTTGTTGGTAAAATATCTTTTATGGTTTAGCAACTATCATCTATAGCGGCTAAGATTTGGTTGTTGTCGTCTACAATGGCTACTATTTTGCCGCTCTAGGCTTGAGCAGCTAAGGTCTGGCCACTCTAGTCTTGAGTTGCTAGGCTTGGATGGGCTAATAATACCCCAGATGAGTGGTGAGAACCACTTTTGATGCTTGTAAAGTCCAAGATTATGTCATGTGATCTTATGAATGTGTCTTTGTGAGTAGCTCCCCTAAACATGACACATTTTAGGTGTCTACAAATAGGAACTTCCTTTGCTAATCAAGATTTATAATTCGAGCATTTACTTACACTCAAAATCATATAAATTCCTAAATTTTTCTATTTTATGTTGCACATGAAGCTTTATATAGAGAAGAAAGGTGTTTCCACCAACTGGAACCTATGGAGTCATATATCTTTATTGGGCACTTTCTTCAAAAAAATTGGTTTGTTGTGAATCATCTATTTTGTGTCAACTCAAATCCTTCTTTTTAGCATTTGTTTTACTTTACAGACATTATATCTTCATGTGGAATGACATATTGTCATGACCCATCCCCATGGACCCTTTTCAATAGGCTAGTAGTTAGTTATTTGGATGAGTTATTGACTAAAAAAGGGGTATGGACCTTATATAAGACTACAAAATTTCAATTATGGAATTTTGGTAAGTTATCGAGAAGAATTTATTATCTTTCATAAAAATTAATTTAGTTAGAAATTAAATAAAACCTTGGTGAAATAAGAAATGGAAGATAAATCTTCACCAAAATTTACTACAAGTAGTAAATTGGGTGTAAGTAACCTAATTATGTAACAATTAGCTGCTCACCAAGTTTATCCAATTCTAATTGGATTAAAAAGGATTCTAGAATTTTTATTATTGTTTAAAAATACATCCCTATTTTCTACATGGACCTAATGTCATTAATAGATATTAGGTGGAAATTCTCCTCTTTGTCTCTATTAATCTTAATTTTGCACCTAACCTATAGGTTAGTTGGAAAGTTCCTCTAGAAAACAAAACCACCTACCTTTGGTGCTATCCTTTTTCTACTCTTTGAATTTTTCTCCACATAAGACAAAATGTCTTATTTAAAAGGTATATTTTAATAATAAAATAATAATGCCACTATTTGGATCATGAGTGGAGAAGTTTCCCTATAAATTGAGGGTATCTTGAGAAAAAATGTGAGCTAGGAAAACTTAGGAGTTTAGGGAGTATGCTTTCCACCCTTGGGTGGATCAGAAACCAGGATACCCTAGGTGTAGAGAGGTAAGCATGGAGGAAAGAGGAAGAGAAAGAAAAAGGGAAGCTCAAGGACTAGTTGGAAGAAGGCCTTGAAGAAAATAAAATTCCAGGTGGCTTCGTACCCCTATAGACTCCTATATACATTGTGTGCTATATAATCTCCATTATTTGTAGAGGCATGAATATTCTATGTTGTATAACTTTATAAACTCTATTATTATAGACATTGTATATAATATTTATAAAAATGGTTATATATATTATCATTTTAGTTTGGGTAGATCTAAAATTAAACTCTTAACCAAGTCTCAGGTTACAAGTAACCCACTAAAATTTATATTTGTATTCGACTCTTCTATTTGGGGAATTAGAGCGAATCGGTACTAGTTACGATAGGGTGACTATGGGGTTCATTTAAATTGGTGGTTATAATATTTATTTTACAAAATCCTAATTGGATTTAGTCTTTGACTATACTGGGAATCCTCATTGAGTTATTTTTTATAGATTCTTGTAATAACCTCTAGTACTCATATTTAATAAATATTTCCATAGCAACTCAATCGATGTCCTAGGGGCATATTTTATGCCCTATAATAATGATTGGAAGTCATGCATAGAATCCCTAATCACTGGTATAACACTTCTTGCATAGATAAAATACACCGAATCACACTTTTTCTGATGAGTATGTATATATTATTGACCTTATAATATTAACTTTATGCTGTGATTAAAATCTAGCAAAGCCTGAGTCATAGACCAGGATAACATTTGCTAGAGCTGCATAAATAACCAAGATAATTGTGATCAGAAAGGACACAACTGGTATTATCAATGATGTGACCCAGATTCAATCCCCATGGTGGATGTGTAAAGAAGTATTACCCAAAACAAAAATATCCCAAGTTTAGAAAATTGGTAAAAGAAAACTTCTATTACTACATCTACTATCGGGTACCCAAAATGATTAACAATGTTTTGAAAACCATTTAGGAAGGTTTTTGGGATGTGTCAGATGAGTGGTACCCTTCAATAGATCTTCGATGGATTGTAGAGGTCATACCTCACTCCAAATTCATCGCTATTCCCAGTGTTGCTACACTTCCAAGGAAAACCCCTTCAAAAGGATGATATTAAAGTATGTACAGAGAGTCTTAGCCTTATCATCATCACAGATGGCACACCCACACCTATGAGATTACACTCTTGTGACATTATACTAGGGATCGATTCATCCCATATTTTGCAAGTCAAAACCTAGCCATAGAGGCTAGGGCTTCATGTTGATTGTGATATTTGTAGTGATTGATTGGTATGATATTAGTTGATCAGGGTTTGAGTTAGATATAACTATGAATAATAAACATTTTTATAATGATTAATATACCTCTTTTACAAGTTCACAAATTTAATATCAGGGTCATACACTATTATGGTCGTCAAGTGAGTAAGTGATTGTTTGAAGGTAAATTGTTACCTAAGAAGCTATTGAATAAAAGACAAATTTGAAGATTCTAAGAAACCTTAGTTTTAAGGAATTTATTATTTGAAGTAGTAAATAACCCATTCCAAATATAGTTGGAGATAAAGTTATCAAATGTAGAACATTTAATTAAGAGTACTTTATCAAGAGTTGAGGGAAGGAGTTCCTGCTTCTCCTTGTCTTATACAAAATATTGTGAATATAAGTAATTACTTATACAATATAATGGAATCTTTTAATGAAATTAGAAGGAATCATCCTATTGGAAATAAGTACCTTTGAAGGTTAAATGTAACTGTTACAAAGGTATGGATATAACCATTAGAGATAAATGTTCATTTATGTAACCATTGAAGGGGGTCTATATACTTTGGAAATAGGTATTATAAACTTGTCTCTATTAGAGTTAAATTGAAGGGAATCATATATCCTTTGGGAAATTTATGGGATTCCCTATAGTATCGATAAGACTTCTCCAAAATATGACTCCAATGATTATCATAAACATATGTAAGATATTATAAATTCTTAAGATGGCTTAGAGAAAGGAATTAGTAGATTTCTTAATTGCATCAAGAATTTTAAAGGAACATATAGATTCCTTAATGGTATGAAAAATACTTAATGATAAAATGATGACTTAGAGAAAGGAATCAGGAAATTCCTTAATTGCATCATGATCATTAAGAAGAAACATATGGGTTTATTTATTAGCATAGTTGATTTAAAGGGATCTATTGATGCCCTTCTATACTTGTAATATTTGACATATTAATTTTAAGAATATGATGAAAGTACATATTTTGGAGGCTGGGTTTATTCCCCTAAGGGTTCCTGGGATAAACAATATGTCACGTATTTGTGGTTTGATTTGTTAATTTTGTGAATGTTTCATTTATTTCTAAAGTGAGAATGTTATAAGCTGATGATATGTTAATTACTTGATGAAATGATCATGCAAACTTTTAAACTAGTATGAAAATGTTTATAATTGTGAATTACTATTTATTTTGTAGTCAAACAATGTATGTTTAACTTTAATATGTTGTTATGACTATGTCATCTACTTTTCGAAATGTAATTGGTTACATGAATTATGGATGATGTAATTGACTAGATTTTCCTATCAATGATTGAATATATTCAAGAAGTATGAGTAAGGTAATATAGACCTTGCTCAAGTGGTTATCTCAGGTGTGGTTTCAATCTAAAGAATTATAATGTAATGGATTATATTTTTTAAGGATTAATTGGGTTATGATCATTTCATAAACACTCATAGATGGTTTAAATTGAAGAAAAAAAGTAATAAAATGATCCGAGTTGGCAATCGAAGTGGGTGGAACCCACAAAAAGGTAGTTTAGACTTGAGTTGTAGACCAATTCAGACCATACATTCCAAATTGATGTTTGAATGTACATTAGGAGTGGGTACCACCATGATGGTTAAACAATGCCCTTTTTATAATGAACTTAAGTGATTTATCTATATAAAAAAAGGGATACCTAAATAAAAAGGTGGAAAAATAAGCCTTAAGAGGTATAAGGAAATATAATCATGCTTAAGATGCCATTCCAAGGATTATATAAGTTTGATCACGTATAGTTATTTTGTTATATTAGTGATCCCATCAAGAAGATGTGGGTAGGATCTAAGATTTATGAATAACCATGGTTAAAGTTTTCAAATCTATGATGGTTTTCCATATTCAAGGCATTCATCTTTATACTAGTATTTGGAGACAGTATGGTTAAGGGTGATTTCCCTTTTATGAGGGATGAAACCTAACGCTTTGGTAAGCGTTATCATATCTGAGTGGTATGAGGGTTTCATAGAAGCTGATTACTTCTACTCAAGAGTTACTTTGATCAAGTATTAATATCTCTTGATGATATTTTCCTTGATATCTTACAATCCAATTGAAATAATTCTATCTTAGATCATAATTATGTCCCTTACTCTTGGAAGGTAAATAAATGATATATATAAAAAAAAGTTGAGTGGATGAGTAGTAACAATTGGGGTTGTTACTATTGGTATCAAATACCAGGCTAACTGATAGAATCTAGTTAGATCTAGGTTAGCAAAATATTTGGGCATGAAACAAAGCAACTCAAAACATAAGTTTTGTATCTCTAAATGATGCACACTTGGTAAGGACAAGGTCAGTAATTGAGATTACTGATGTTTGAGTTCCTTTCTCCCATGAATAGATCCACAGTAATTTAAAAGTGGAAGAGCTAAGCGAACCTTCCTTCCATGGGTTTTAAATGGTGTACCTTAGACTCTTTTGGAAAATTACTCAAAATCTATGTCTTTTGACTTACTTATTCCTTATTTTCAAGCATGTATGAACAAGAGAAACCATAAGATGGTTCTGATTCATTGAAGGATCACTTGAACAATGTTTGTCAAATTATCAAAAATTCTAGGCTAAATGGTTGTAATCATACCTAAAAATGAATAAAGATCTTCTATGCTAAGGTAACTTTATTACAGATAAAAATTCATAGTTTCAGAACTACCAATCATCATATTATATATATTTATACCTAACTTGGCATGATGTTGAATGCAAGATGAACTAAAATAATATTTTCCTTTAATTAATTATTTTTACAATTCAACCTTTGGCCAAGATGAACTCTAATGGATTACTTTTTTTTTCTACAATAGTTCATCTAGAGTTGGCCACAACTTGAACCTTTACCACGGTTGAAAATATCATCTTCCTTTGTTGTAATCTAATAGATGTGCTTTGCACTATTTAAGCACTAAAATATGACGTAAAGCGATGCACATGGTATTAATATTTATGCATAAGAGCATGATAGTAAAGAAAAAAAGGTAAAACTCTAGTGATATATGGCTAAAATCAATTCTGAGCCACTAAATCCAATAGATATACATCACATTGGGTGAATGCAAGTTATTTTATTGAATATTAAAACTAACTACTAAAAATCTAAGATAAAAGGATAAACAAAACAATGTTTTATTTATTTGATTTTTGATCAATGTTACAATGTACTTTTATTATAGAAGATATGATAATATTAGATGGAGAAACTTTAGACTTTTCTTAACATGAAATTTTGGGGAAGATTTCCACCAAACAGCTTTGATAATCCAAGTATCCTAGCTTGGTAGTAAAGTATATCCCCTGACCACCTGGGTGGTGGTTGAATGTATGAGGTGTACTACAATATTTAAATTGAGAACTACCTATTATACCATGCATGTAGTATTTTCAGAACATAAGCCTACAATAGTTGGTTGAGCCACAGAAAAATAACTAAGTGGAATTGAATATTATCAAATACACACAATTGAATATTTTATTTATGGGAGAAATTAAGTAATTTTTGATTACAAATATGGCCATTGGCCAGAAATGAGAGCTGGACATATGGAAATCATCATATCCTCAATTAGAATCTAAGCTATCATAATATACAATTGGAGACAAGTCATGCTCTGAATAAATAAATGGATGAGGAACATTGTAGTAAATTTTAATATATCTATCAAATACATAGTATGGCCAAGGAGTACCATGATTTCCATATAATATAAGATCTATTTTTGTTAAATATAGAGTCTGAGAGAACCTAATATGAATTTCCCAGAGTAAGTGAGTCTGCACATATATTTGATAAAGAAGACTATGATAAAGCTCAATATTAAAAGCAGCCTTTCCAATGGGAACATACTTCTTGACCACATCCAAATAATATTGAGGTAGAAAATAAAATGGAATTGTTAGAGGATCATTTATAGAAGATATCCAAGAATATACAAACTGGACATGAAAGGTCCAATTTGGACAACTAAAGAATCTTTCAAACCATTGAAAATGACTCAAAGGGCTTTGAAAAGCTAAATAATTATGTGAATTGTTTTTTAGCCAAACATTACAGTGTGAATTCTAAATAAAGGTTTCACAACATATCTGCTCCATGGATATAAGAGTGTTACAAGCTTTGATAGCCTGAATTTGAAGGAATTTTTGCAATTCCTCTTTTTGTCATAGCAAATTTAGAGGGATCCAGACAAAGGAGTTGTAAAATTCATGTTGATCCTCTTCATAACGAAACATGTTGGTTGTTCTCTAAAATAGGTTTTCTATAAAAAATAAGTTAAGTGAATATTTATTTCTTTTTAGTAATGTGCTTGATGTCAATAAGTACTTATGACCAGATTTGAAAATGGTACTTGAAGATAAGACTCTGAAATAATTATGTACGAAATCGACCTTCGCAGCCATTGAAGGAACATGGGACTATATGTAAAGATAATGGCTATGAAAAAAGGACACGTGTTACCTCAAGAATTATATAAATACAATAAGCTCCTAATAGGTCAACACAAAATCATCAGTATGAGAGTCAAGCTGGATAAGAAGTGTATCATGGAAGTTGAATGATCCACCTCAGGATCATCAAGATGCGATCAGCTAAATGAGTGGAAAGGATCAATATGTTGAAAATTGAACTATATAATTGCTTTGTTCAATGTCAAAATTCTAGAAATGGATTGAATGCAGTAAATAACTCATGACGTCCAATATGATTATATTTATGGCAGGATTTGCGTGGATGATATTAGTTATAAGTGGAGTAAATTCCATTGTATTTTTTATGATTCTTTTGATTTTTATTATTGGTATATTGTTGCACATGCCCTAAAGATAAGGAATTGATATTTAGTAGTGCTAGATCTACGTAGGAAGAAAGGGTATATTTAGTAGGCGATATAGTTATGGGAAAAGTTAGGAGAACAATTGAAGAAACGATGAAATATCCTATGTAATATGCCCAAGAATATATATGGGCACAAGAAATAATAAGGTTAGAGGTAGAAAGAGATGCTTCCATAGCCAAGAAAGATAGGCTTAGATCATAGATATTACAAAGAAATAATTAGAGAGCAGGAACGATGGCAGCCATGTATACAGAAAATCCACAATTTCATCAAGTAAGGGAAGAATTTAATGCTACATTCTTGGAATATTATTTTGTTACATTATTGAACCATGATATGCTTCCCCTACCACAACCAGCTATTAGTGCACAACGTGGAGCAACCATTGGAACAATTGCTCCACCACCCTTTTTACCTAACAATATCGGTATAACATAGGGCAAGGAACGGACCAAGGAGCACCAACCCTAATATCCATTTAGCCACTACTTTGTAGGCTACCATTTTATAGTAGGGTATGCATGCCAAGGAATGTGGCATAAATATAATTAGTAAACCATTGAAATTTTATGTTTCTGTGTGTAGAAAATAAAATACTATATGAATATTGTGTGCTCATGATGAATTTAATTAGTTAAAGTTCATATTGTGAAATTTATTGGAACTCATTAATATAACCAATGAATGAATATGGATTTTAGATTTTTGTTTATATATTTTGTGTAATCATGAAAAGAAAACCTAACTAAAGGAAATTATATGAATTTGAAGGATGGATTGGTGTCCATTTTTGGAGAAGGTATGGGACTTCTCCATGAGCTTATGATAAGGAAAACCAGGAGACATCTAGGTGGATGCTTTGGTGATGGAAAAAAGGTTTCCAAAATGCATCTTAGGATATATGTGAATATCGTAAATGGAGATTATGAAATTATGATGTGTCATTGGTGACACTTAATTTTATCAGGTTAACTCATGTTAAAGGTTAACAAATTAGGATACTCCTTGGTGGAAGTTTTGATAAAATTAACAAGACTTTTTATGTCTAATATAGTATGAAAGCATAATTTCATGATATCTCTATAACACCATTTTGCAAATTCTATTATTGTAGTTCTCTAATTCAGCTGTTGTGCAGTACTAGATGGTTTAAAACTATAATATTTGTGATACAATTGTGTATTGATGATGTTTTCAATACTCATTGCTATGCAAAATATATGTTTTTTTTTTGTTTAAAGGACATGGTACTGTTGAGCAAAGTGCAGCAAATAGTATTGTCATTGTTGTCAACACAGTCAGACAAATTTATTGATGCAATGGACAAGAGTTTATTGAACAGCAAGGTGCAGCCAAAGTACAATGGATAGGAGTTCAGTGTTGAGCAAGGTGTTGCAGGAGGATTGTCATTGTTGTCAATACAGTTAGTTAGATCTAATGATGCAATGGACAGGCAGTTTAGAAGTCACTCAGATGCAGAGGATAAAGTTCATAAGTTAGTCAGATCATGAGTCCTTAAATGATAGATGCACAGAAATAGAAAACATAATTCAGAATGAGAAGAAGTCTTCAGATCCTGAGATGTCAAGAAGTGGAAAGGTTTTTTGTGAAAACCAAGGCAATCAGAATAAAAAGTTTTATTTAAAACCATGGATAACAGATTTGAAATGGGTTTTTCTTAAAACCCAAGTTGGCTCTTCATTTCGTTGAAAAAGATGCCTCGGTGATAAAGATATTTAATTTTAAATGTTTAGTTTAAATTTTAAAGGTTTTTTGTGAAAACCAAGGCAGTCAAAATAAAAAGTTTTATTTAAAACCATGGATAACAGATTTGAAATGGGTTTTTCTTAAAACCCAAGTTGGCTCTTCGTTTCGTTGAAAAAGATGCCCGGTGATGAAGATATTTAATTTTAAATATTTAATTTAAATTTTATTTTATTTAAAATTTAAATTAAAATATTAAATTAAATTAAAAGGTCCGACATGTTACTATTTCGCAGCAATAAGCTACAGGAAAGTGACGAAGGTGGAATAAGTGTTTGAGACCGACAAAGTTAAATCTGGGTCGACGGATTTTAGGGTTTGGCAGCTGACAAATTCTAGGGTTTCTCAATCGACGTTCTTTTAGGGTTTGTTCCTAAAACTTCTTCTATAAAAGCAAGGGTACTTCAAGTTTGAAAAGTGGGGTGTAAAGATAAAGTGCGAATGTGAGCATAGTGTTTGTGAAAGTGAAGTTCGTGTTGAGCAGAGAGCAGAATGTGAAACGACACAGAGTGTGCGAAGCGTGTGCGCAGAGAAAGCAGAGTGTGCAGAGAAGTGCAAAGGGCAAAGTTGATTGCAAATTCGGTCGTAGCGTGATGCAGACAAAGCGTGTGAAGTGATTGTGCAAGAGAGAGCAGAGTGCACAGAGATTGCAAAGGTGATGTAGACTAGTTAGAGTCTTGCAATAACAAAGGTATATGTCAAACATTTTTTTTTTATTCAATATTGAAGTCCAGTTGGTGCTGGCAAGTTAAGGGGTTGGTGCTCCTTCCAGTTGGTGCTGGTAAAGGATTATGTAAAGTTGTAGCTTTGCATTGACTGGATTTGGATGGTAGTCCAAGTAGTATTTTTGAGGAGTAGCCACATTGGTGAACCTCGTTAAAATGCTATGTTATGTGTGATGCTTTCTTGATGCATTTAGTATCTCTTTTATCTGCTTTAAACTACTGCTAGTTTTATAATCTAATTGTTTTAGAAGTTTTTAAAGAACACACTGATTCACCCCCCCTCTCAGTGTCATTGTGATTACAACAATTGGTATCAGATCCAAGTTCCCAATTTTGGCTAAATCAGTCAGGGTTGATCTTGGATTAGTACACAATGGCTAAGAAGAATAGATCCTCATCCAAAAAGGCATCCTAGTCAGTTTCGGTTCTTGTAGAAGAGAAATTTGAACCGAAAAAGGTAGAAGAAGTGAATCCTGAAGTTTGTGATGAAAATCTTGAGGCTGAAGTAGATTTTGAAGGAGAGTTGATATCTTCTCTTGAAGAGTGGAGAATAGAAAAGAAAAATAACAAAATACTGTCCAAGAAATTAAAAGAATATGAGGATGAGATTGAAGATCTCTTCCTACAAGTTCAAAAGGCCAAGAAATCAGAAGAAGCCTTGAAGACACAACTGGATAATAAGAATGACGTATACAGCACAAGTGAAGAGGAATATAAACAGGTTATTTTTGATCTAAAGATACAAGTAGAACAGAACAAAAGGATTGAAGATATTCTTAGGTCTCAGATCAATGAGAAAGAGACTGTATGCTGCCAACAAGAAGAAGATATTGTTTCATTGAAGAAACAACTAAAAGAGGCCAATATAAATCTCAAATTTGAGAAGAGCACAGAGTTGCTAGATACAATGATAAATCAACAAAGAAGCTCCATAGCTAAGTTTGGTCTTGGATATGAAGCTGAACAACCTTCATCCTCCAAATATGCAGAGAAGAAGAAGTCCTCGATTGAAGGATTGAAACAAGAAAAGTATGAAGCTGAATCCTCAAAAAGAAGAAAATATCAAAGAAGATCTATAGCAAAGCAACCACAGCAAAAGAGGTTCTCTCACTCTCACTCTTTTAATAATAATTCTTTTTATGGCTATTTTTCTAAATGCAACCACTTTGGTCACAAGGCAATTTATTGTGGACTGAACAATAGATCAAAGAGTTATGCTGATAAAAATACTTGTTTTTTTTGAGTGAACACCTTGTGCAATGTTTTAAATGTAATGGCCATGGGCACATAGCAAGGTTTTGTTCAAGCACTTCTGTATCCAATCTAATGCAATACCATATATTTCATCATACACATAGAATGCAATACAGACATGGAATAAAACATGTGCAATGTTTTAAATGCAACGGTCAAGGGAACATAGCAAGGTTTTTTCCAAGCACTTCTATATCTAATATAAGGCAAAACCCTAGATTTCATCAGACACAAAGAGGACAACACCGACAAGGAACATATCATGTGCATAAAAGAAAAGAAAATAATCATCCATCAAGAATGCACAAGAGACAACCCCACAAGAGAAATGTTCAAGTTCACGAACAGGAGCAAAATAGGGATGTTGTTGAAAAACCCAAGCCCAAGTTCAAGAAAGTCTGGAGAAAGACAGAAGAAAGGAAATTGTGTCTCCTTGGACTGAAGGAGGCTACTCGCCATTGCTCTAAGAAAATCTAGGTGGCACATCCTCAGGGGGAGCAATATTAAAGTTTTTATTTTAATGCTCCTATGTATTTGTCTAGGTATATGAGGATGAAAGGTAAGCAGTCAGGTTAATGTTGTATAGTTGTTAAAGTGTGTTTTTCAGTTTATATAGTGGTTTGTGGAAATGCCGTGAAGTGTGGTGTTTAATTTGAGAGTTTTCACCATTGGTAGTTTTGAGATATGTCATTGTTGTACTGTTGATGATTCTTAATACCACTGTTCAAAATTACAAATCATAATAGTCCAGATAATTTACTCAACGAAAGAATGCTTGCCCTAGTTGTGTATTTGTGTTTCGAGCAGCATGTATTTGTTTTTACTCTTTGATATGAAGATTGCCAGATCTTTCATGACACCTTGGTGAATATATTTAATTCACAGACAGTTTTGTTTCAACTATTGATTTAATGCCAGTCCAAGAATAAGAAGCTTGAGGCTGAGTAAGGTGCACTACGGTTGGCCATAAAGTGTTTGACAAAATGTCTTCTTCCGACATGCATAGTTGAAAGTAAGAGTTGGCAGCAAAATTGCAGTGCTGGACAAAAATTGGTACAGATGTGAGTCACTTGTCAATTCTGTTGACAAAAGTGAAATCAGCATGTTGAATGGGAAGATTGAAAAAAAAAAAAAGTTTTTTAATGAGCAGCCAGATGATTTCCAGTCTGGTGATGAATAGTTGAGTTTCTTTCATAGTGGTTGTTTTGATCAAGTTAATGCTTTTCTTGATACATGATTTGGGCTTACTCCATTGAGTTTGATTTGAGCAAGTTATTCTTTGCCTTGGTGATTTATGTTGGTGGCTGTCTTGTTCAAATACCTTTGGAAGGAAAAGGATGTCTACTAGTTTCCTTTTCATGTAGTGATTGGTTGAATGCTTCAAAGTTAATCTTGAGTTGAATGATGTTGGTTAAACCTTGTCTATAAGCATTGTTGCTAAAGCCCTAATTGGTTGAGAAAAGATGTTGGTCGTGTCTGTGGTACGGTGTTTGGTACCTGCACGAGTTGAAAGTGGATTGAGGTAGCTCTTTGGATTCTCACTCGTAGAGAGAGACAAACAAGCTGTCATTGGGTTCAATATTGTTGAGAATATATCCAAGATGCATGGTGAAGTTGTATGCAGATGTTACTGGCATTGCAGAACAAAAAGTTGGCTATATAAGATTATTGTATGCCTTCACTAACAGTGGACAAGTTTGAGTTTGCAAAGCAACAGAGGGTAGGTGCATAGAAGACAGTGGTTCAGTCATGTTCTTACACATGTTATATTGGTGAAGTTGATGGTGATGGTGTCATTAATTGGTTATTGTTGCTATTCACATTGTTGATTTTATTGATGCCTATTATGCTTATCATGATGTTGTCAATCAGTGAAATGAAGTGGTCTTGGACTCAGGGGGAGCATTTTTGTACTTGTTTTTATTCTTGTTCATGCTTGGAATATTTTCTAATTGTAATAATTTGTGTCTAATAATATTGTGCATAGAATCAGGGGGAGTCTGCAGCAGCCCTTTGGTATTATTGTCAAAGGGGGAGAAGATTTACAGGAAAATTGCACATGTGTTGCCAACAATTCCAAAGGGGGATATTGTTGAGCAAAGTGCAGCAAATAGTATTGTCATTGTTGTCAACACAGTCATACAGATTTATTGATGCAATGGACAAGAGTTTATTGAACAGCAAGGTGCAGCCAAAGTACAATGGATAAGAGTTCAGTGTTGAGCAAGGTGTTGTAAGAGTATTGTCATTGTTGTCGATACAAGCAGTTAGATCCAATGATGCAATGGACGAGTAGTTCGAAGTCACTCAGATGCAGAGGATAAAGTTTAGAAGTTAGTCAGATCATGAGTCCTTAAATGATAGATGCACAAAAACAAAAAACATAATTCAGAATGAGAAGAAGAAGTCTTCAGATCCTGAGATGTCAAGAAGTGGAAAGGTTTTTTGTGAAAACCAAGGCAATCAGAATAAAAAGTTTTATTTAAAACCATTGATAACATATTTGAAATGGGTTTTTCTTAAAACCCAAGTTGGCTCTTCGTTTCATTGAAAAAGATGCCCCGGTGATAAAGATATTTAATTTTAAATATTTAGTTTAAATTTTAAAGGTTTTTTGTGAAAACCAAGGCAGTCAAAATAAAAAGTTTTATTTAAAACCATGGATAACAGATTTGAAATGGGTTTTTCTTAAAACCCAAGTTGGCTCTTTGTTTCGTTGAAAAAGATGCCCCGGTGATGAAGATATTTAATTTTAAATATTTAGTTTAAATTTTATTTTATTTAAAATTTAAATTAAAATATTAAATTAAATTAAAATGGCCGACATGTTACTATTTCGCAGCAATAAGCTACAGGAAAGTGACGAAGGTGGAAGAAGTGTTTGAGACCGACAAAGTTAAATCTGGGCCGACGGATTTTAGGGTTTGGCAGCTGACAAATTCTAGGGTTTCTCAACCGACGTTCTTTTAGGGTTTGTTCCTAAAACTTCTTCTATAAAAGCAAGGGTACTTCGAGTTTGAAAAGTGGGGTGTAAAGATAAAGTGCGAATGCGAGCATAGTTTTTGTGAAAGTGAAGTTCATGTTGAGCAGAGAGCAGAATGTGAAATGACACAGAGTGTGCGAAGCATGTGCACAGAGAAAGCAGAGTGTGCAGAGAAGTGCGAAGGGCAAAGTTGATTGCAAAGTCTGGCTGTAGCAGTGCAGCAAACTGTGTGAAGTGATTATGCAAGAGAGAGCAGAGTGCACAGAGATTGCAAAGGTGATGTAGACCAGTTAGAGTCTTGCAATAACAAAGGTATATGTCAAACATTTTTTTTTATTCAATATTGAAGTCTAGTTGGTGCTGGCGAGTTAAGGGGTTGGTGCTCCTTCCAGTTGGTGCTGGTAAAGGATTATGTAAAGTTGTAGCTTTGCATTGACTGGATTTGGATGGTAGTCCAAGAAATATTTTTGAGGAGTAGCCACATTGGTGAACCTCGTTAAAATGTTGTGTTATGTGTGATGCTTTCTTGATGCATTTAGTATCTCTTTTATCTGCTTTAAACTGCTGCTAGTTTTATAATCTAATTGTTTTAGAAGTTTTTAAAGAACACACTGATTCACCCCCCCTCTCAGTGTCATTGTGATTACAACAGGTACTGCTAATATTTTGCATTTTTGCAGGTTTAGGAACTCTCATGGATGGAATATGTAGCTTACCATAAGGGATGATATTCTAAAAGTAAAGAAAAATCTGATGACTTAGATTGTAAAATAGCAGGATAAATACTAGCTTTTCTAGATATATGTACTCACTAAGGTAATCATTCAAACACATAGGACTATGTTTAATACAAGGAGGGATGTATGTCATGACCCATCCCCATGGACCCTTTTCAAGAGGCTAGTATTTAGTTAGTTGTATGAGTTATTTATTAACAAAAGGGATATGGACCCTATAGAAGACTACAAAATTTTAATTAGGGAATTTTGGTAAGTTATTGAGAAGGATTTATTATCTTTCATAAAAATTAATTTAGTTATAAATTAAATAAAACCTTGGTGAAATATGAAATGGAAGATAAATCTTCACCAATATTTACTACAAGTAGTAAATTGGTTGTAAGTAACCTAATTATGTAACAATTAGGTGCTCACCAAGTTTATCCAATTCTAATTGGATTAAAAAGGGATTCTATAATTTTTATTATTGTTTGAAAATACACCCCTATTCTCTACATTGACCTAATGTCATTAATAGAGATTAGGTGGAAATTCTCCTCTTTTTTTGTATTAATATTAATTCTACACCTAACCTATAGGTTAATTGGAAAGCGCCTCGAGAAAACAAAACCACCTACCTTTGGTGGACTCCTTTTTTCTACTCTTTGAATTTTCCTCCACATAAGATAGAATATCTTATTTAAAAGGCTTATTTTAATAATAAAATACTAAGGCCACTATTTGGCTCATGAGTGGATAAGTTTCCCTATAAATTGAGGGTATCTTGAGAAAGAGGGTGAGATAGGAAAACTTAAGAGTCTAGGGAGTATGCTCTCCACCCTCGGGTGGATATAAAACCAGAAGACCCTAGGTGTAGAGAGGCAAACATGGAGGAAAGAGGAAGATAAATAAAAATGGAAGCTCGAGGACTAGTTGGAAGAAGGCCTTGAAGAAAATAAAATTTTAGGTGGCTTCGTACCCCTATATACTCCTATATAAATTGTGTGTTGTATAATCTCCATTGTTTGTAGAGGCATGGACATTCTATGTTGTATAGATTTATAAACTCTATGATTATAGACATTGTATATAATATTTATAAAAATGGTTATACATATATTATCATTTTAGTTTGGGTAGATCTAAAATTAAATTCTTAACCAAGTCTTGGGTTATAAGTAACCCACTAACATTCATATTTACATTTGAGTCCTCTATTGGGGGAATTAGAGCAAATCGCTACTGGTTTTGATAGAGGGCCTATGGGGTTCATTTAAATTTGTGGTTATAATAATTATGTTGTAAAATACTCATTGGATATAGTCTTTGACTATACCATGAATCCTCATTGAATTAATCACTTTTGATAGATGCTTGCAATCATACTTGATACTTAGATATAATAAATATTTCCATAGCAACTCAATAGATGTCCTAGGGGCACGTTTTATGCCCTATAATAATGATTGAAAGTCATGCATGGAAGCCCTAATATCTAGTATAGCACTTCTTGCATAGATGAATTGCAATGAATCATGCTCTTTCTAATGAATATGTATATATTATTGATCTTATAATATTAACCTTATGCTGTGATTAAAATCCGATAAATCTTGAGTCATAGACTAGGACAACATCTGCTAGAACTGTATCAATAACCAAGATAATTATGACTAACAAGGACACAGTTGGCATTATCGATGATGTGACCGAGATTCAATTACCATGGTGGATGTGTAAAGAAGTATTACCCAAAATAAAAATATCTCAAGTTCAAAAGATTGATAAAAGAAACCTTCTATTACTATGTCTATTGTCAGATACCCAAAATGATTAACAATATTTTGAAAACTATTTAGGAAGGTGTGTGGGATGCATCATATGAGTGGCACCCTTCAAGAGGTCTTCGATGGCTTGTATATGTCATACCTCACTCCAACTTCATCGCTAATCCTAGTGTTGTTGCACTGCCAGGGAAAACTCCTTAGAAATGATGGTATTAAAGTATGTATAGAGAGTCAGTCTATCGTCATCACAGATAGTGCACCCACACCTAGGAGATTCCACTCTCATGATGTTATACTAGGGATAGATTCGTCCCACATTTTTCAAGTGGAAAGTCGAGTAATATTTATAAATGAGAACTTACAACTAAGATAATGACCATGTTGTGGTATTCATTCCAGATGATAAGGCCAAAACCTAGCCGTAGAGGCTAGGGATTCATATTTATTGTGATATTTGTAGTGATTTATTGGTATGATATTAGTTGATCAGGGTTTGAGTTAGATCTGACTATGAATAATCAATATTTTTACACTGATTGATCTACCTCTTTTACAAGTTCACACATTGAATATCGGGGTCATACACTATTATGGTCGTTAGGTGAGTAAGTGATTGTTTGAACGTAAATTATTTTCTAAGTAGCTATTGAGTAAAAGATAAATTTAAATATTCAGGAAATAAACCTTAGTTTTAAGAAATTGATTATTCGGAGTAGTAAATAATCCATTCCAAATATAGTTGGATACAAAGCTATCAAATGTAGAACCTTTAATTAAGAGTGATTTATCAAGAGTTGAGGGAAGGATTTCCCACTTCTCCTTTTCTTATATAAAATATTGTGAACAAAAGTAATTACTTATACAATATAATGGAATATTTTAATGAAATTAGAAGGATTCACCCTATTGGAAATAAGTACCATTGGATATTAAATATAAATATTGGAGGTATAAATATAACCATTAGAGATAAATGTCCTTTGATGTAACCATTGGAGGGGGTCTATATACTTTGGAAATAGGTATTATAGACCTGACTCTATTAGAGTCAAATTGAAGGGAATCATATATCCTTTGGGAAATTTATGGGATTCCCTATAGTATTGATAAGACTACTCCAAAATATAATTCCAATGATTATCATAATGTACCATCCTAAAAAGGATGCACCTAGACTATTGCATCAAGCATATCAAGCATTAAAGCATGAATAACAAATAATTGAACAAGAATGTGAGGCTTCTTTTATTAAATCTTTGTCAAATCCTGATTACAAGTATGTCCCTCTAAGGGATACCAAATTATTGATACAAATTTGAAGACCCTAAATGGGGATGGTGCAATCCATAGGCTCTCTAAAATAGACATGAGCTGCTTAAGACTTAAGCAAGCCTTCTTCTCACTTGATTGGGAGGGATTTGATGCAAAGAGTGATATAAATATGTCAAGATCCTATAAATATGTACTCAAACAACATAACACAATTAGAAGCAAAGGAGGCCTCTCATGATGAGGCTCTTGATAAATATTTGCATGAATTATCACAAATATGCAAAGAAAGCATGAAAAATTGTCATTATAATTGCAAAATGCCTAAATTATGGTAAAGAATGCTCAAAAAATAGTAAATAAAATTAACCTAAGACATGATTTACAATAGAAACTTGAAATATGGCTAATCTAAGCAAATTAATGCAAACTAGAAAATATAAGGAAATAAGTGCAAAGCTACCTCTGATTTCTAGAATTAACTATACAAAAGCATAAATGAAAGTTAATCTATGGTAGATCTAACTAATTACACCTATGAAATGAAATTTCTATGGCTAAAATTAAGGTAAACAAGCTTCAAACCCTAGCCATGGGTTTTAATCATAGTTGGCTTTGTTAGCTATGACTAACAACAGCGGTTGAGGGGAAAATCCTCTCTCTTGCAACTAGAGCTTGAAATTGCTAATTCCTCTAAGGAATTGATGATCAAGGATCACCTATGAGTTATAGAATAAATTTGTGATGTAGATTCTTCGAATTTGTAGTGGAAGTAGTTCAATTGGGGATGAATAATCTCTTTAAACTCTTAAAACCTTCATAGCTTCAAATGCAGTCATGATTCTCCAAATTGGAAGCATGTAAGCACTCCTCAAGGGTTGTAAGTGGCTTTCCAATTTGGCAGGGCTTCACCGCATTTAATTAAAAGCTTCTCTATATATTTTACCTAATTTATATGGGGATATTATAGCACTCTCAATTCCTAATCCTAGCTTCCTTGGGAATCCAAGGTCAAGAACCAGGAGGTTGGAGCAGTTGGGAGGAAGAATATGGAATCTTCCTTGCCTAAAACTGCTCAAAATCCATTGCTAGGGTCATTGTAACTAATTTTGGCTTGGTTTGGGAGTCCATGATAGTTATAGATCTAGTCATGGATCTTAAACATAGCTAGATCTATTAGATGCAGGTGTTAGCTACGGTTGAGATCTTAGCTATGGATGCCATTCATGGATAAGATTGAGTAGGCCAAAGCTGCCTAATTTGAGTGGTTAAAACCACTGATTTGCCTTGGAATGGTCCAAGATCATTCATATGGTCTGCTAGGATGCTCATATGAGTAGTCCTCTATACATGATATATTTTAGGTGTCTACAGATGCCCCATTTGGGATTTATTGTGAGAACACAACACTAAGCAAAAAAATACCATCGAAAGCCATGTTGTAGGTCAACTGATGATCGTTGATATGATAAACATTAGATGCCCAATCCTAAAAAAGGACACGCATCTTAGAATCATTGCTTCCAACTGATGGAAGGCTTAAATTAGCAAAGCATTTGTGTGTCCACAATGATCGAGTAGTTTTAGTACTATAATCATTCCGATAAGTGGAGAGCTTCAATCTTAACTATCATATTTACTTTTTTCCCCAGCAAAGGGTAAGCTTATTATAGTTGTTGGCAATGATTCATAAGATGAATGCAATTTTAAAAAGATCAAGTGATCTTTTGTTGAATTTGATTATGATTATTGATATTATGACTACTCCCTCAAGAAACGGGTTGATGAAGGAAGGAAAATTAATGAAGTGATGTGTCACTTGACCAAGATGAATAATTTGTATGATTTAAGACTTTTTCACATTGTTATTTGGAAAGGCCTAATTTAGCCGTGATTTCAACCGTTTATAGTAATTATACATTGCTATCCTATGGAGTAGTCTGACTGCAATGGCCTTCTTAGGGAATCAAGATGATAGCAATTCCTATTAGGATTATGTTGAATCACTATAGTCGATGATTTGATAAAAATATCATAGAAAAAATGAAATGAACATATCATTCTCGTGGGGCAGTTCGGATGCTATGGTCTTCTTCGAGAGTGAAGTGAAGTATTTCAATTCAATGATGACTAATTTTACCCAAATGGCCTTATGGTGATTTGCTCATATTTTTGGATTGCTTGGAGTGCAAGTTTCTACAACCACCAAGTGTATAGGGTAAATAACTAGATATGAGGTGCCTTTGAATTTTGAATTATGTGAATGTTTTTTTATTTTTTGAAATTTTTGAGATTTTTGGATGGTTGAATATTTTTAATTTTAAATTTTGAAGCTCCTCATGGTTGGATTTTAAGAGTATTTATTACTATATGCTAGCTGTGGTTGTAAGCTATAGCTGGTTTGGGAAAATTCCTTAGCTATAGCTCTTACCCATAGTCAGAAAACCTTAATTCTATGCTCATGGTTACCAGCCATGACTGAGTGCCAAATTAGAAATATAAAAGAAAAATATGGCTTTTTCAATTTCATTATGTCCATTTTTAGTTATTGATAAAAAGTGGTTTGATAGGAGAAGCTTAAAACTTGACACTTAATGTTGCACAAAATTCTACCCATACCTATGGCTAACAAACTAGAGGCATCCACCAGTGGCGGAGCTACAAAGGTAACATCGTGATCCTCAACCTTTGAATTACCAACTTTTAAAATTAAACACATTAATTAATGGGTTTAATGAATCACATTAAACTATTGGCAATGAACCACACCCTAGTTAGGATTTAGACTAGGCTAGTTAGAGGGTGAGTTTAATTTTTATTTTTGAGGTTGTTTGGGATGGAAAATGACCTCGAAAGAGGTTTTTCTCATAGCCGCGGGTGGCAACCATGGCTCCCAATTGGCAAATTGGAGGCTGCGACTATCAACCATAGCTGAATTCAAACCTCAATGGTCAAAATTTTGATTGTTGTCATGGGCCATGGGTGACAACCGTGACTTAGCAACTTTAGGAAGTTTTTTAATTTTTTTTTTTTTTTTTTATGTTTTTGATAGGATTTAATTGATTGTTTTGAACATTTTGAATGCATTCATGATTTTTTTGTCTTTTTAAATGTTTTTTAATTTTTTTTATGTTTTTAGGTGCATTTTTATGTTTTTGTGATTTTAATAATTTATTTATTATTTGCCTTTAGACCCTGACTACTAGAGTGCAGAAGCCTGATCTCCTCCATGAGCTTCTATGTGAGATGGGTGATGCTGATTGAGACTGGTTCATGGCTATAGGCTTTGGCTATGTGTTGCAACCACCTTCTATATGGGCTGATCAGGTCTATATGAATGCCTTGGATTGCCACTGGGATGCATGGACCAATACATTTCACCTACCTATTAGAGATATCACAGTCACTATGGAGGATGTCTACCTTATCTTCTGCATACCCATTGATGGCAAGGCCATGACATTATCACCTACTATGGTGAAGATTGTAGTATTTTAGAGGATCTTCGACACACAGAGTGATGAGGTGCTTGAGGACACTGACCATAGAGGGGTGTTGATTTACAACTAGTATAGAGTGTGGGTCTTCTCATGGTGGTAGGCCATGCTGATGTACATCATCATGCAAGTTATGCTAGCTAACACATCTAGTGCAAGTTTCCCTTGGAATATCTTGACGAGGACACAAGATCTACTTGCTAACACTACAACACAACCACTAATTATTTCCTAGGGGAGTAATATCCTCATGCAACTCTATGATGATTTGTATCACATCACTCAGTGGGGCCAAGTGGGAGTTGGTTTAAGTTTACTACTCTAGATATGGGCATGGGAGCGCATAAGCATTGATATACCAAGAGGTCTACCCCTACAAATTGAAAATATTATAGAGGATTCCTAGTGCTACATAGCATGTTGGCCTAGAGAGCCTAAGGTATTCAAGAGTAGGGCCTATGCTAGGGACCTCCAATATTACATGGACCATTTTATAGGGCTATAGGTAGGGCAGGTCATCTAGCACCCTTATATGGATTGCCTTGCATGGGAGGAGCAAACAGCTATTTGAGGTGGGCTCATTATGATAGATGGATCATCGGGTGCAAGCCTGATGTACAAGAGTTCTTTTACTTCTTACACATCACCCATTATTTTAGGATCTACCAGGACATTCCAGAGGATCCAGTCCTCTACCATAACCTTAAGGTAGATATACACTTAGCTTGGCCTTAGGTGACCCCATTGGGAGATGAGGACAATGTCTACTAGGATTTAGGGCTAGCAGATGTAGGGAAAACTATAGACTATGATGCCTAGTGGACTACCATGTTATGGTAGGGTGGTAGACCCATAGGCAAATCTAGATATGGGGTAGTTGGTGGTGATCTTGAGGGCTGATGTACTCCTTAGAGGATAAAGGGTGAATACGGCTAGGCAACTACAGCTGAGGAGGAGGCCCAAGATGAGGAAGAGGGCAAGGAGGAGCGTAATAATGAGGTGTCCTAGCTCAGGGTCTAGGTGGCTAGTTTATAGTCCCAGTTGTAGATAATGTAGATGCAAATTTTTGGGAGGGATACCTCCATTGCTACATTGTAGGTGTAGATGCGAGTGATTCAGGATTAGCTTGCAAAGGGATAGGCATTGTGGTAAGGCTATCAGGAGGAGAGGATATCTTTCCAGGCATTAATTACCACTACTAAAACTAATATAGATAAGATCACTCAATAGTGTGATCTTCTCCAATCTCCACTAGACTTCCGACTGTAGAGTAGGACTTAGGATAGTGAGGGGAGAGCCCTCGACTTCTTAGGTTCCTCCTATTGCTCCAAATGTATAGGGACCAGTAGGGTTATACATAGATATAAATATTAGGAGACTACATGTCCTTGTATTTTATGGCACTAGGTGGCATGCATTAGATGCAACACATATAGCCCTATTGGATGGTGAGGTCAGACTATGTGATGATGTAGTGCTTGAGAGATCCATAGTTGTAGGTTCATAGAGGACTAGGACATAGGATACTGGGTAGTCATCCGCACGACCTAATCACAAGACAAGCAGATCAGAGAGGTCCATGAGCACCAGCTGTAGGTGGACTCACATGGAGGGTGGATATGATAGAGGAGACCAACTAGGGGGTGCAGGCCTTGTTAAGTACAAATTTTTGAGATCTATACCATTTTTGAGTGTAAGGTATGAGGATCTACACAGTTGTAGCTTGTGGATATTTTTGGCATACATCTATGTACTTTTTTCCACACATATTTATATGATATGACTTTTAATTATGGCTCATTATATGTGTACATTTTTTATTTTTTTATGTTTATGTTTATTATATGCACATGGATGCAATTTTGATATGCTTAGATGATTTGATGCTATATGATGTGATGTATTGATGATATGCACTAGCTATATGATTTATGTATGACTAGATATTGTGATCTAGATGTGTAGATGGACTACTGGTGTATGCATATATGGATGTAATTCTAGATGTTAAATGCATGTCTGATTTAATTTAATTGTATGCATCTAACCTATGATATGATGAATGCAATGTATGTAATGCATTATTTACATGATGATGATCTACTGTAAATGAAATTGTATGCTTTAATTATTTAAAATATAAGGAATGAATGCAATTTGAATTTAACAATCTAATGAATGACACAGCTGAAAGTATAAAAATCATGAATGAAAATTTTAAATCTTGTCATAAGAATTAATCATTTTAACATCCATATATGAGAGATGCAAGATGATGTATTTTTTCCCTTCATAAGCTTTTGTAAGTTAAAAGATATGCATAAAGTAGTTAGTGGTTGTTTAAATATCATTGTTGATATCCATCCAGTATCTAACCTATGTTGTGAACACCCTTTAATAAAAAAAATATCATAAGAAGAAATTGATGATTGATTGATTTATGTGATTTCCATGAAACTCAAACACCCTAGTTGACTTATCAAAAGTTGTATAATGACTATACTAGACTCCTAAAAGATAAAGTTTTTGTTATGAAAGACCAAGATATTAATTATCCCTATGTGTGCAAATGAAAATATTAGACGAGATATAAGACTACCTCATTTCTAGGCAGGATTCATTCATCCTATTGTTGTAACGAGAATCACCAAATGTCCACCTTGATGCTAGGTTTAGATACAGTTAAACTAGACCACTAGGAAATACTAGCCACCTAAAGCTAGCTTATTTATAACTGCTTAGAACTACCCCAATTCCAGGTGGGATTAATTCAACCTATTGTTGTATTGGGGATAACTCTATGGTTTTGAGTATTGAATATTCCATGGATTTAATATCTTCACCCCCTTATTTTATTTTTATTTATTGGGATACTTGCTCATGTATAGTGATAAAAATCACTATTTATTTTGTATTTTTGTTTTTTCTTTTGTTTTGAGCAAGGTATTTGATTTAATTTTGGACTCATTTTTGTAAGCAAGGGATTTATTGGATAGGGGGAACTTGTCCTTTTGGCAATGATAAAAACCCTATGCCATGCACATCATAAGATAAGCAAGTAACAAAACCTTTCACTTAAGGTGACTAGGACAACTTTTTAGTGTTCATATTTCCTTGTCCTAATTAGGATTGTTAATGTGTTTATTAGTGATGGGATTTTGATATATGCTAGGTGTTATCAAAACTAGACATCATATTCAAAAGCAAAGAAAGCTTTCTAAAAAATCTAAGAAGACCACTAGGTATGTGTTATGAACCTACAACTTGAAATATGAATTAAATGCAGCAAAAAATCACTGTTTGAATAGAATAGCAGTTTGTATTGAAAGGCAGAAACACACAATATAATATATTAATGTTCTTCGATGATCTTTGGAGAATCCTCCTTCTCCTATTTACATATATCTAAAAGGTGTGAATGGTGAAGGGATGTGTCCCTTTATGATACAATATAATATATAATATGATTAAGAGTTACATTTGGAGGGTCCTAACATGCCACCATCCTTTGAAAAAGATTTGTCCTCAAAGCTGGAATTGCAAAAATTGTTGTTGAATCTGGTGGAGCATCTCCCACATAGCATCCTCTGGAGGTAGAACTTTCCATTGAATCAATACCTTGGTGATGGTGTGGTTATGGAGGAGGCACATACGTCGGTCTAGGATAGCTTCTGGTTCAACCATGAGAGCTCCATTATCTATAAATTTTGGAAGTTGAGTTTGCGTAATTATGTTAGTGCCTATTACATATTTAAGACAAGAAACATGAAATACCAGATGGATTTTGGAAGATTTTGGTAATTAAATTTTATATGCAACAGGTCCAATATGTTGTAGAATTATATAAGGGCCATAAAATTTTGGTGCTAATTTTTGCGACCCTTTTGTTTTCAATGAAGTTTGACGATATGGTTGTAGGCGAAGAAATACCATATCCCCTTCTTGAAAAATCCTTTCAATATGATGTTGGTCTACTTGTTGCTTCATGCGATGTTGAGCGATATGTATATTGTCCTTCAAAGCATGAATGATATTATCTCGAGTGACCAACTCCATCTCTACAACTGGTACTTTTGTACTTCCTAGAAGATAAGAGGTTAGAGATGGGGGTGATCGGCCATATAATGCTTCGAAAGGGGTCATTTTTATGGTTGTGTGATATGTGGTATTATACCACCATTCAGCTAGTGGAAGCCATTTAACCCAGTGAAGGGGTTTGGTGGAAATAAAGCATCGGAGATAGGTTTCTAAGCACTTATTGATAATTTTAGTTTGACCATCCATTTGTGGGTGGTAAGAAAAGCTCATCCGAAATTGTGTACCTTGGAGTTTAAATAATTCCTTTCAAAAATTACTAGTGAAAGTGGGATCACGATCACTAATGATAGTAGAAGGCATGCCATGTAATTTAAAAATATTGTCAAGGAAGATTTGAGCAATAGTACTAGCGGTATAAGGGTGAGCTACTAGAAAATAATGGGCGTATTTAGATAAACGATCTACCACCACTAGGATCATCATTTTTCCTACATATTTTGGAAGACCTTCAATGAAATCCATTGAAATATCCTCCCATGTCTTGGTTGGTATGGGTAGAGGTTGAAGAAGACCCGGTGTTACCACAGTTTCACCTTTATTTCTTTGGCATGTTTCACATTCATTGACAAACTTCTTGATATCATTTTTCATCCCTCACCAATAAAATTATTTAGTCACTCTTTTGTAGGTTTTTAGGAATCCAGAGTGGCCTGCAATAGGTGTAGCGTGTAGCTCATGTAGAAGCTTTGGAAGATAAATCGATGTAGGTGAGAGGACTAGACGTTCTTTGTAATAGAGCATGTTACCTTACCAAGAGTAGTGGGGTTTACTCATGGGATTTTGTTGTAGCTATTGAATTATGGTGTGTATAGTAGGGTCCACATACCATTCATCCTTGACTTGTTCGATCCATGTAGGTATGAGGTAGGAAAAAACATGTAATTGTGAAGTTTCTTCAAACTTTCTGGAAAGTGCATCCGCAACCATGTTATCTTTCCATTTTTTGTAGATGATTTCATAATAGTTTTGTTACCCACTTTTTTTGTTCTAGAGTGGTTATCCATTGTTCAAGAAGGTATTTTAGGCTATGGTGGTTCGTGCGAATAATGAAATATTTTCCAATAAGGTATGGTCTCCAATGTTGGATAACATGGACCATAGCTAGCATTTCTTTTTCATAAGTGGAATGTACTAAATTATTTTTGGAAAATGCTTTACTAGTAAAGGCTAAGGGCTTCTCATTTTGCATGAGCACCACTCCCATTCCTAATCTGAAAGTGTCGCTTTCAATAATGAATGGTTGGGAAAAATCTGGCATAGCTAGGATGGGGGTGGTACACATGGAATTTTTCAAAGTCATGAAAGCTTCATTCACTTTTGGAGACCATATGAAGGCATTATTTTTATTTAAGTAGGGCTGTTAAGGGTGCTACTATTTTCCCACAATATTTAACAAATTCGTGATAATAGCCCGTTAATCCTAAGAACCCACACAACCCTTTTAAAGTTTTTGGAATTTGCCAATTTTCCACATCTTCAATTTTTTGGGGGTCTACATTAACTCATTCCTTCAAGAAAATATGTCCAAGATATTCAATTTCTTGCTTCCCAAAGGAACACTTTGATATATTTGTGTATAATTCATTTTCTTCAAATATTTTGAGTGCTTGCGCTATATGTGTTAAGTGCTCTTCCCATGTCTTGTTGTAAATCAAAATATCGTCAAAGAAAACTAAAATAAATTTTCTAAGGAAGGGAGAAAATACCTTATTCATAAGACTTTAAAATGTGGATGGAGCATTGGTGAGGCCAAAAGGCATCACCAAGAATTCATAATGTCCCTCGTGGGTGCAAAAAGTAGTTTTGGATATATCACTTTCCTTAACTCGAATTTGGTGGTAACCTGATCGTAAATCGAGTTTAGAAAAATATGCGACTCCATTTAGTTCATCGAGTAGTTCATCAATGACTAGAATAGGAAATTTGTCTTTAATTGTTATTTTGTTGAGAGCACAAAAATCCATTCATAGAGGCCATGATCCATCCTTTTTTCTTACTAGTATGACTAGCGAAGAGTAGACTTCTACTAGGTCGAATGACCCCTGCCCTTAGTAGGTCTTGTACTAATTTTTCTATTTCGTATTTTGTAAGTATGGATATTGGTAAGGTCTAATATTTGGAGGTTGGTGTCCCAGAAGTAATTGAATAGCATGATCATGGCTTCGTTGTGGAGGTAATCCCTCTGGTTCTTTGAATATTTTATCATGTTTTTATAGGATTTCTATTAATTTGGGTGCCTTTGGTTGCTCTTCGATGGTGTTTTGCATGGAAAATAGTTGGGAAACCTTGCCTCTTCCTCATTTTCAAAGAATATTTTCCATTCTATTGGAACTTACAATTTGTGTGGGACTTATTTTTAAACCTTGAATTGTGTATGTTTGGTTGTTTTGTATAAATTGCATCCATAACTCTTCAAAGTCCCATTGAATTTTTTCGAGCGTTCGTAGCCATTGTATTCCCATAAAAATATCACATCCTCCTAATGGTAGTACATACATATCTGCTTTCATATTATATTCCCCCATCGTGAGTTTGATATTCCTACATTTGCCTTTACATGCAATTTTTCCTCCATTACCAATCATGACTTCAAAGTTATTGCAGGGATATATAAAACAATTAGCTTGTTTGGCCAAACTGGGGTATATAAAATTGTGAGTGCTACCAGAGTCTAAGAGCACAATAGGATTTTGTTTCTTAAAATACCCTTTTACCTTCATTGTTTGTGGAATCGAGTATCTTGCTAATGCGTTAAAGGATATTTATGTTTTATCTTCTTGGTTTTCTTCTGCAACCTCAGTTATTACTTCCACTTCTATGTCATCCTCCTCTTTGGGACTGCAATCAATTGTGTCCAAAATATATAATTTTGGTGAGATGCATTTGTGGTTCGGGGTAAAATTTTTATCGCAGTGGAAACATAAGCCCTTTTCTCATATTTCTTTTAGCTCTTCTTGGCTAATTCATTTAATTGGCATGACCTTATTCAATTTTTGGTTGGTGTAGGTATTTGGTGTTTTTCCTGAAAAACTCTTCCTATTCGCCTTTGGTTATTGTTCTTCTCTTCTATCATTTGTGCTAATGCCACTACATGCATCATATCGATAGGATTTTATATTTTTACCTCCATTCTAATGTCTTCTTTCAGGCCACTAATGAAATAAATTTGGAAGAATGATGCATCTAGTCCTGTTGTAAGGTTCGCCAATTTCTGAAATTGTGCTTGGTATTCCCTTACGATGGAGGTTTGCCATAGTTTAATGAGGGCTCCTGTGAAGTCTTCACATTTAGTGGGGCCAAATCGCAACATTAAGTTTTTTGTGAATTCGGTCCATGTGGGTGGACCTTTTGTTTTCTCATACCATTGATACCACTAGGTAGCAATTTGTTCCAAGTGAAATGATACGATATAGACTTTCTGAATCTCCAGAATTTGATATAAGGCAAAATATTGGTCTGCCCTATATAGCCAATTTGTGGGGTCGCCTCCATCAAATTTTGGAAAATATAGTTTTGTGGTAGGGGAAAGGATTGATGTATGTGGTCCCCCTATTAATGTTTGTTGTGGTGGCATAGTGTTCTATTGTTCGTTTTGCATGAGCAGCAAATTTTGTTGTACTAAGTCCATGGAATGGGTTGTAGGATCCAATTTAGTGGATATATTTGTATTCAAGTTGGTGATGTTTATGGTTAGGTCTACTATTTTGGTAGTGATTTTTTCTTTTAAATTGTCCTTCCAGATTGCCACTCCTTGCATCATGTCTCTCATTTCCTTGGAAAACTACGAGAGTTATTTAATAATTTATTTTGAAACCTCCCTCACAATATCCTTCGGTGTGTCTTGATATCATCTTCCCTCAGCCATTGAGGGTGTGGTTGGTTTATAAGTGATTTGAATATGCAGAAATTAGTTTTTTCAAAAAAAATTATCTATCTCTGCCGCATTTAATTTTACGTACTTGTTGCTCTTTGTTCACACCGAATTATATTTTCCTTGCCTGTACTCGCTGTTGGGGTTTTATAACTCTAGTAATGTGTGATGATGTCCAAAAAATTTTGTATGCTACCTTTGCTGGTGACTGTGGCCTACTATGTAACAGTTCCATCAGTAATTGTTAGAATGTGTGTTGAAAAGAAAACATTGCCAAGTAATGGTCTATCAGTAACTAGAGCGGGGTGGGGAAATTTTTTTAGGTCTTTTTAGATCTGATCCAGTTGTTATGAACCTGCAACTTGAAATATGAATTGAATCCAAAAAAATAATCATTGTTTAAATAGAATATAGTTTTTATTGAAATGCAGAAACCCACAATATAATAAATTAATGTTCTCCGATGATCTTTGGAGCATCCTCCTTGTCCTATTTACATCTATCTAAAAGGTGTGAATGGTGAAGGGATGTGTTCCTTTATAATACAATATAATATATAATATTATTAAGAGTTACGTTAAGAGGGTCCTAATAGTATGGTTCAATTACCAAAAAACCTAGTATATTCCTCATAGAAATAGGAGGGGTTGTGTTGAAGAACACAATTACTCACAAGGATGATGGATAATGGTGATGCATAGATGCATGATTAAAATACAAATGTGGTGTTGTGTGTAAAATTTCAAACACAATATATCCTAATGCAAGTGCGATAGATGGAAATGCCTAATGCAATTAAATTAAATGAATACATGTGCAAAATAAAATGCAAGATGCAAATGTTTTTGAATTTTTATGTATGTGCAAAATGAAATGTAGGATTTTATTGTTTTTATTTTTATTTTATGGATTTTGAAATTTTCCATGTTTTTGAATTTTTGAATTTATGTGTGGAATGCCTTAAGATGAAGGATATTGAGAGGTTCAAGCTCTTCAACACCTTCAAGTGATGTTAGGTGATATGTTTCAGGTCCTATCTTCTCTGAGATGATATATGGACCTAACTAGTTGGCCATAAATTTGTCTCGTAAATGCGGCATCAGGTTTGATTTCTGTTGGTTTTATTTTAGTACAAGATCACCAACTTTAAAGTATCTCAAATAGACTTTATTATTATAAGCTCATTTTAGATATTCTTAATAAATATGAAGATGCTCAAGGGCATTTATATGATGTTCATAAAGAAGTGTCAGTTGATCGAGGTGAGCTTACCGCGTAGTGTCATCATCGATGAACTCTTTCAATGTGATGTGTAAGATTCAAATTTTTAACTCTAAGGGCATAATGGTATCAACACCATATACTAGTGAAAATGGGGTTGCCCTAGTGGGTGTCCGTATACTAGTCTTGTAAGCGCATAATGCAAGGGGTAGATGTATATGCCAATATTTGTGGTTCTCTTGAACAATATTTTTCAAGATATCTTCCACTGTCTTGTTTGAAGCGTCAAATTTCTCATTTTCTTATGGATAGTATGGAGTCATAAAATTGTGTTGTATATTGTACTTGGATATCAATGCCCTTATAATTTTGTTCTTGAATGATGTTCCATTATATAATATGATATTGGATGATATCCCAAAATGACTTATAATATTGTGAAGTATGAACTCCACAATACGTGCTTCTATTGTCATTGTTAACAGGATTTCTTCCACCCATTTTGTAAAGTAATCAGTAGCCATTATAATGAATGTACGTTGGCTCGATGACGGGGGAGAGATCTTGCCAATTAGATCTAAACCCCACTAAGAAAATGGCCAAGCCACTTGAATGGGATGTAAGGCCTATGATGGCAAGTGCATAAGATTAGCATGATGCTAAAATTTAACACATTTCTTGACATACGTGGTGCAATACTTCTCCATAGTGGGCCAATAATAACCTATTCAAAGGATGCACTTGATGACAGCCATACCATTAAAATTGCCACTATATGTACCATCATGAGCCTATGAGATTGCCCAAGCTGATTATTGGGGCTCAATATAATGAAGGAGAACTCCATTGTAGCTTTGACGGTACAAGATGTCTTCTAACAAGACATAATTTATCACTTTCTATTTGAATGTGTGTTTTGTAGTATGTGACAATACCTATGGGATTAAACCAAGCTTAAGGAAGTCATTTAATTATGACATCCAATCTTGATATGCTTCTACCTCGATAGACAAGATGACTTGTTCCTCTTATAGTTTGCTATGCATGATTGTAGACTGGGACACAACCTTGTGGTTAATGGTGGTGTCATTCATCGTAGGACCCTACGAGATCAAAGACCCCAGGGTGCCTTCTTAAAAAATTATCTAGATTAATACAACCACTCATGGTTTGGTTCTAAATAAATCATGTTGACTTATTCTTTGTTATCAAAATCCTCACACTTCATTGTGACTTGCAAAAGCTTCTTTACATGAATG
This sequence comes from Wollemia nobilis, assembly GCA_028583015.1. Classification (NCBI taxonomy): domain Eukaryota; kingdom Viridiplantae; phylum Streptophyta; class Pinopsida; order Araucariales; family Araucariaceae; genus Wollemia; species Wollemia nobilis. Next base: position 13,159,453 of record JAQPPZ010017052.1, read on the forward strand.
GTAGTAAAATCGGCAGATAGATTCTAAGGGATTAAAGATACCAAGGATGCCATAGTATCTACAAATATGTTCAATGTACAAGGGATTTCCTCAATGTTGTACCACTCTTGCTGGGCTAGATAAGTGTCAAAAAGGTCCTTGTAAGCTTTCAGGATAGGACACCTAACATTGAAATAATCCCTTAACCTGATTTACAATGAGAATGGAGTCACCAAAGATGTTTAACCTTTCAATATTCATGGTGATTGTTGTTTGGAGACCCAATATTAGGGCCTCATATTCAACATTGTTATTGGTACAAGGAAAATCTAGATTAAATGATAAGGTCATTGGAGCACATTGTGGCATGAAAAATACAATTCTTGCACCACCCCCTTGCTCACACTTTGAACCATCAAAGAACAAAGTCATATCAGCTTTGTTATCTGGTTCTTTAGGTTCAGGATATTTTGATAATGCAAATATTGCATCATCAGTAAGCTCTATGATAAGAGGCTTACTATCTTTGAGAGGTGCCTCTACCAGTTGATCAGCTATGAATTATCCCTTAATCAAATTTTTGCTCATGAATTCCAAATCAAATTCTATCAATAGCATGAGCCACTTTGTAGTACGTGTGTTATGATATGTCTTACTAATCATATACTACAAAGGATTTCATTTGGATATCACATACATAGTATGAATTAGCATGTAATAATGTAACTTCATTGCAAATACCACTTCTAAACACAACTTTTCCATGTATGCATACCATAGCTCATAACTCACCAAGGTGTGACTGATATAGTATATCATTTGCTCTTTGTCTTGCACATTATTTTGGGCTAACATGGTTCCCAATGAAAATTCAATAGCCAATATATAAATCAAGAAAGGCACATCTGGTATTGGTGGAGCCAACACTAGTGGTGTTTCTAGATATTGCTTAATTTCATTAAAGGCCACTTGACAGTCCTTGTCCTAATTGAATGGAACCCCCTTATTTACCAATCAATTCATGGGTCAGCATTTGTTTGATAATTATGTTATGAATCACTTTATGGATGCTAATTTACCCTATAGGCTTCTTATATCTTTGATATTGGTGGGAGGATGCATTTAAAGTATGACCTTGACCTTTTATGGGTTGACTTTGATCCCTAATTTAGAAACAATGAATCCCAAGAGTTTTCCTAAAGTTATACCAAATATGCACTTATTGGGATTCAACCTGACATTATGCTCAATCAGGTGATCGAAGATCTTTCTGAGAACCTATGCATACTCTGAATGTAGTAATAACTTTGCCAATAATTCATTGATATAATACTCTAGGATTTTGTGCATGTAGTCATGAAAGATGTATGTCATAGCCCGTTGATATGTGGCACTAGCATTTTTATGACCAAATGGCATTAATTTATAACATAATGTCCCCCATGGCATTATGAATGTGGTTTTGTGTTGGTCTTTAGGTTTAGTCCAAATTAGATTGTAATAAGAAAAAACCATCCATTATGGAGAGCATCTCATGACCCATACTTGCATCTACAAGAGAATTTATGTTGGTAATGAGAATGAATCCTTTGGTGCTGCCTTGTTGAGGTCTTTGAAATTCATACAGATATATATTCTTCCATCATATTTTCCTACAGGTATGATGTTTGATATCAATTCTAGATAGTCGATGGAGATAATAAAATCTACATCCAACAAATTTTTCAACTCATATTTAACCATTAAAGCGATTGTTGGATGCATTTTCCTAAGTTTTTGCTCGAATAAATTTTTAGAGGAATCTAGAAAAAGGTTATGAGTAACCAGTTTTGGATCTAGTCCTGGGATATCCTTGTATGTCCAAGAAAATAGATCAGGTCTCTCTTTAAGTAGAGGGATGAGGTTGGCCAACTTATCAGGAGATAGAATCTCTTCGAACTTAACATTATTAGGATTAGTGGGATCATCACTAATATCCATATCAAAGATTTCCTCTATTGACATGTGTGATCCCTCCTCAAGATGGTGAGGCATAGGAATCATGTGGATATCATCATATGGATTTAAAGGCCCCACATCGAAATTAACCTTAGCATGATAAAAACCATGTGCATAACCTGGTGCAAAGTGAAACGTTTGTAAAATTTCTTCATTGGGAAAGAAATATTTAGGCTCTAGAGGTGAATCAGTGTGATCCCAATAAATAGAATCTATATTAAGACACAATGGATTAAAAGGATCTACTGGGTTGTGGAGTGGAGTGGTCAAATAAATGGAGATCATGTTGATGGAATGGATTAGATCTACAGGACCACGTGTGTGTAACTCTATATTATCAGTGCTATTTGCATACCCGATATGTGGCTCTAGAGATATGGAGATCTCTGGATCTAATATTTGGATAGACTAGAAAATGGGATTATTTGTCTCAAGGAGCTATCTATATGTATGCAGATCAGAAAAGACTATGTGATAAATTTCATCTACATTAGCTAGTCTCCCCCTGAGGTGCAGGCTAGGGTAAAATATTCGATACATATCATCGATGTTGAATGGTCCATGATGATGACATAAATAGTGAGGCCCTACACTAGCTCCATGGGTGACATATGACATAAATATAGAGGGCCTAAGTAAGCCAACTTAGTCTCATCCTCATATTTTTTGTTGTTTGAGGACTCCTCATCATCATCTATTCCAGAATTATATTCTAGTCCATATCTATCAAAAATGGATTCTACTCTAACTTCCTTAGAAAGTGTCTATTGTTAGGCCAAAATTTTAAATTTTCATTCTGATGTCATTGACATCTTCATGGTTTCTAATTACCAAATTGGTTCTTGAAATATCCTCTGGATTGACCTCCACCATAATGTTATTGTGATAGATCTTTGGTGGTTCTATAGAGATGTAGGTCATTTTCCAGTTACCCCTTCATGAATAAGAAGGGTTAGAATGATAGGGGTTACAATCCACATCATCCCCTAAACTGAGGTTCAAGCGATCAAGAGATGCTGCTAAAAGCTCATTCTGTCCTCTTATATGGAAGCCCAACCCAAACCTATCAGTTTATAACTGATATTATGGTTGATAGGGAGTTTGATGCCCTTGCTTGAATAATCCTAGACCGTAACCATACCAATGATAACGTTAAAAATAATTTCAAGTAAAATTTGGGTTGGATAAATAATAAACATTCACAGCGAATGATTCATCATCATCTTCATCCATAGGTGTATGATTCATAAGTTGATCAAGCCCTCCATAGATGAAGTTGGTTTGGTTGGGTGGTACCCCCAGTGGCACCACTATCCCTACAAGAAAGCATTGGTCTTGAGGTTTTTCCATGTCTTGTGCAGTTTCAATAAAAAGTGTGAATATCATATTCTACAATATGTATTCTACTAACCTAGGATTAACCAAATGGAGGGTTACCTACGGTGCAGATGACCCAGCTAAAGATTTAAGTGAAGTAGAATTATGTGCCTCCTTGGATTCATTTTATATGTCTCCTTCATCCATGGGATAAGAGACTTTAGTAGTGGCTACTTTGACATTTTCTTTTGAATCTTTCTTGCCCATTACTACCTTGAGCTTCTGGTTATTTATGAGCATCATCGATTCTGTAGGATTTGTCAAAGCTATTGTTGTATGTGCATACGATAGTGGTTTTGATGTCAAAGGTCTAGCACACACTTCCTTTGATTTACATTCTATATTTTTAATAGGTGATGTTGGTCTTATATCTATATGTGTTGAAGGGAATATGGAATATCCAAGAAAATATACTTGATTCACATATTTTAATGGATCCTCATTAGAAGGAACCACATGCATTTGTCCCTCATGTATATAATTGATACATTGATATAAAATTGAGGGAACACAACACATCTCTTTGATCCAAGGTCTCTCTAACAGGATATAATAATGCATTTCACCTTCTAGTATGTGATACATCATAGGGATGGTCTCCAGTCCAACCTAAATAGGTAAGACTATAGTATCAATCAGTGAGCATAATGCATTGTTAATTGCTCTCAAAGTGAAGGTTGAAGGTACGATGTGCAATTTGGTAAACTTCAAGTATACTAATGCCTTGGTAGTAATAATATTTATTGATGACCCTATTTCAATCAATACCCATTTAAATATTGCATGATTAACACACAAAATTATATGGAGTGGTGGGTCCACTGTAGTAGTAGAGCTTGTTTTAATATTATGATCATGAAATTGGATCATCAGCTCTCAGAACTACTGCACATGTCCCACAAAATTTTTAAATGCTTTTGGTCTTGGGATTGAACTTCAATGGACCTCAAGATATCCATTAGCATCTCCCTATGCTTAGGAGGTCATTGTATCAGTTCATAAACTAATAATTTTGTTGAAGCTATATGAAGACTTTACACAAGCCTATTTCTAATGGTCATCACCAGTCTAGTTGGTGGGCCTAGCATATTATTTCATGCTGGTCTTTATGGAGGCACAAATTGAACCCTGATAAGAGATGGAGGTAGATATGGTCACTCATACCTCCATTTTCTTGTGACAACATTTACCATTTCGATGAAGCCCTATGTATTTGGATCAATACACACTTGATTCACTTGGTAAGAATTTTTCCTCAGAGGCTCATGGTTGGGTAAGAGATTTTTGAATATCCCCATGTTTTTACTGTCTAGAGCATGAGGATTGTCAATGATTAGCTTGTTACTGTCAATCATGTTTTGCACCACATATTTGAAACTATGACATCCTTCAATGTCATGTCCTTTCTACCTATGGTATGAATAATAAATATCCTCCCTATATGATTTTAATTTCAATTGGTTAGGATTGATCAACTTGAAATCTGGTAAAGTTATAGCGTTAGCCTCACACAATTATTAGAAAATTGATGCCATCATATTTAAAAATGGAATAAACTAGTGAGGAGGGCACTACTCCTTGTTTTTATCCTGTTTCTTATTATTGCACTGATTTTACTACGTCGGAGGAGGTTGATCCTAATAATTCTATTGTTGGACCTTGTCCCCTTTCTACAGGTTCAAAACTATTTGATTCACATGGGTTAGCTTGTCTTGGTGATTTTAATTTTGAGTATTCTTCTTATTCCAATCCTTTTTTTCTAGAGCTTCAAGTTACCCTCCTATAACCTGATATCCTCAATTACCTTGGTTTGTGCCAAGGCCTCCTCAAATGTCTAGTATTGTTGTAGCTACAACAATAGTGAGATATGCTTCACATAACTATTTGTAAACATCCGAGTCAGTTCCATTGTTGGAATGGAAAATGGTAGCTTTTCCATCAACTTTCTCCATATCTTTCCATAGTCCATGATTGTCTCATCATCGTATTGCATTAAAGCAACCAAATCTAACAAATTTGTTTTCTTCTTGATGCCAAAGGAGAAGCATTCAAGAAAAGCATTAGCCAACTTCTTGAAGTTGGTTATGATGTGCCTCTTTAACTTGTTGAACCATTCTAGGGTAGGTCCTAAAAGGGTCATGATGAAGTTCCTAAATAGCAAAGCATCATTGCTTTGTATCTAAAAATACATGTTCATGAAACATGTGACATGATCTTGGGCATATTTACCTCCTAGAAATTTATCCAGCTTTGGCATATCAAAGTGATCAGGATACGCTGGAGTAGGCACTAAGGGGCATAAATGCGCATTGTGGATCCTATTCAAGGTTGGATTTTAGTAAGCCATCCCTTATTTCTCAATTTCTTTTACCTTTTCTGCCAAGGCCTTGAAGGCCTTCAAAGATAGAATCTCCTCTTCCTGGAGAGGTCTCTAAGGAGCTTTTGGAGTCAGACTCTTCATCGGTCTAGGTGGAGGACAAGGCTAATCCTCCACATCCACTAAGGATATCTTAGGATATTCATATTATTTATCATCTTCTTATGCTTCTTTATACTTAGTATGCCCATGATGTTTGAGTGGTGGGCATTGCAATGTGTTTTAGACCATATAATGAGTATAATTTCCAATATTATCAGGGTGCAATTTGGGTTGTAAAGCAGCTCGTCTATGATGGCACTCCCCATATTCACTTTGAGGAGGTAAATTGGCATGAGCCAATATATCTTATCTCTCTACATGCTCCTTTTGGTCAAGGATGCATTGCTCGTGCATGCACTGCTCATATAGATGTTGCCTTAGCAACCTCTACCATTGAGTATCCTCATTCTCAAGGCACTCACGCTCTACGTGTACATCTTCCAATTGATCTTGGAAGATCTACTGCCTTTGCTCTGACACCAATTTTTGTGATCGATCTATGATATTAGTAGTATGTGGTCTTTGGTGGTTTAGCTCTATTCGGGTAGCTTTGTTGGTGTGACCCCAAAAAAATTGTCTACCATGCTCTTGCATTTATCTGTATAGATGAAATTCATGTTATGTTATTTTTTGTTATCTTTACCCACATGGGTTTATGGGGCACATACGCTTTGAGAACTCTTTGAGAACTCTCTTGGATCCTATATAGTCCTACGTGTGACCTCACTGCATGAACTCACAAAATGAGAATGTGTAGATGAGGCTCTACATCCTAATTACCCTAGGACTCGATCAAGTCCATCCAAATATCTAGTTTTCTAGGATTGATCTGGTGGTGTATCATTTACTCCAACTTTAGACATGTAAATCATGAAATTGCCATGTTCATTATTGTTTGGAGTTTGCAAGGGCCTATTCTATGAAAAAAACCTCTCTTCCTACCCTTGATTGGATGGATTTTCTTGTTGTATATCCTAGTATTGTGGGGGCATTGAGTGACCCTTAGATCTATCCCTTGAGGAATGTGCATTACCTCCTCTAACTGAGGTGTTTTGATAGAATCCTTGTGCATTGAATTGTCCCCTTTGATACTCATCGAATATCATTTGGGAGGATTATATGGTTGAAATTTTAGCATGTTGTTTTGTGTGTTTGGTGGAGCTTCAACTTTGACCTCAATTATGCATCAATATCAGCCTCTCCTATGTATATTTTAGAGAAAACAAAATATACAATTATGATTATCTCTTATAAAAGTTTTTGTGAATCCTAAAACTGGTTTTAGTGTGTTTCAGATGTGTTGAAAACTTAAACTAACTCTCATTGTGTTTGAAAATTTATTGATTAAATACTTGTTTAGTTTAATGGTTTTCACCTATATGCTTGTAGCTCTACAACCAAAAATAAAATTCACGATCACGTAAATCCCCCAAAGTGTGGAGATGAAACCCACACCCAAGCAGGGAGAATAGGTCCTATTGATTCTCACCCAACACACTGTGCGTAGTGATACACCCCTCTAAAGAGGAATGTGTGCTATTTTGCATGGATAGGACAGATCTTGGAGTTAATATTAGCCAATAGAATAAGGTTCATGGGGATTTGTGCCAAAAAATGGAAATGACTGCCATTGTCATTGAACTCTACTAGTGGTTGGATGTGAATTTTAACTCACTAGTGTTTAGATATTTTGTGGTGTGTGATTGTTCATTTTAAACTTACATGTAAAAGAAAATGCATTACCAAGCAATCATGCTCCTTCCTATATGCCTAAAATAAGGATATTTTAAGTACAAAAAGATGGCATGTATCTAACTATATTAAATTTAGAGAATACATTTCACATGAAATAATTGGCCTCTAATTGGGTTTCAAGCAAGCAAACTCTACAAACAATTTTATCTACTAGCTATTATTTTATGTAGTAGGCAATAGTTCTAGGCATTGGACAAAGCCACAACCCAAAATCTTAGCCATTGTTGACAACAATAGATAATAGTTCTAGCTATTATTACTAGTCGTGGTTGATAGAGAACACAAAATTATTCATTAATTTCACCTTTAAAAATTTCCCTAAGTGATTTGTTTATGTTGCTGATAGACAAAGGCAGAGTAATAGAAAATATCAATAAGGAAAATTACCTGTAGATTCTCATTTGATGGAGAAATAGGTTGCTTATTGTCTGTTTCTTTGCTTTGCTACTAGTCATGGGTGTTAAGCATGGTTGAGACTATGGGCCATGGCTATTAAGCATGGATAAGGCCTACAACATAAAATACAAAGAAATTAGTCAATTAAGGCATACTTTATGAGATTTCCACCATGATCACCATCTGTACCATCCTAAAAAGCATGCACCTAGACTATTGAATCATGTATATAAAGCATTAAATCATGAATAACAGAGAATTGAACAAGAATATGAGGCTTATTTTATTAAATATTTTTCAAATATTAGTTACAAGTATGTCCCTTTGAGGGATACCAAATTATTTATACAATTGATACAAGTTTGAAGCCCCTAAATGGGGATGGTGCAATCCATAGGCTCTCTAAAATAGGTACGAACTGCTTAGGGCTCAAGGAAGCCTTATTCTCACTTGCTTGGGAGGGATTTTATGCAAAGAGTGCTCTAAATATGTCAAGATCCTATAAATTTGCACTCAATAAACAACATAGCATAATTAGAAGCAAAGGAGACCTCTCATGATGAGGCTCTTGATAAATATTCACGTGAATTATCATAAATATGCAAAGAAATCATGAAAAATTGTAATGATAATTGCAAAATGCCTAAATTATGGTAAATAATACTTAAAAAATAGTAAATAAAATTAATCTAAGCATGATTTACAATAGAAACTTGAAATATGGCTAATCTAAGAAAATTAGTGCAAACTAATAAATATAAGGAAATAAGAGCAAAGATACCTTTGATTTCTAGAATTAATCATACAAAAGCATTAATGAAAGTTAATCTATGATAGATCTAACTAATTACACCTATGAAATGAAATTTCTACAGCTAAAATGAATGGAAATAATATTCAAGCCCTAGCTATAGGTTTCAAGTGTATTTGGCTCTGTTAGTTGTGGATGAGGGGAAAATCCTCTCTCTCTTGCAATCAGGGCTTGAAATTACTAGTTCCTCTGAGGAATTGATGATAAAGGGTCACCTCAATTATTTGGAATGAATTGGCAATGTAGATTCTTCAGATTTGTAGTGGATGTAGTTCAATTGGGGATGAATGATCTCTTTAAACTCTTGAAACCTCCATAGATTCAAAGGCAATCATGATTCTCCAAATTGGTAGCATGTAAGCACTCCTCAAGGGTTGTAAGTGGCTCTCCAATTTGGTAGGGCTTCATTGCATTCAATTGAAATCTTCTCTATATATTTTCCATAATTTGGAGGGGGATCTTATAGCACTCTTAATTCCTAATTCTAGCTTCCTTGGGAAGCCAAGATCAAGAACCAGGAGGTTGGAGCAATTGGAAGGAAATATATGGAAGCTTCCTCACCTGAAACCACTCAAAATACATTGCTAGGGATATTATAACTTCTTTTGGCTTGGCTCAGTATTTTATGATAGTTGCAGTGCTATTCATAGCTCTTAAATGTAGCTAGATCTATTAGTCGTGGGTGTCAGCCATGGTTGAGATCTTAGATATGGATGCCATTTGTGGCTAAGGTTGATTAGGCCAAAGCTGCCTAATTTGAGTGGTTAAAACTATTTTTTTGCCTTGGAATGATCTAATATCATTCATATGGTTTGTTAGGATGCCCATATGAGTAGTCCCCTGCACATGGCACATTTTAGGTATCTACACATAAAAATATATAAGATATTATAAATTCATAATATGGCTTAGAGAAAGGAATTAGTAGATTTTTTAATTACATCAAGAATTCTAATGAATCAGATGGATTCCTTAATGACATGAAAAATAATTAATAATAAAATGATGACTTAGAGAAAGGAATCAGTAAATTCCTTAATTTCATCATGATCATTAAAAAGAAATAGATGGGTTTCTTTATTAGCATAGTTTATTGAAAGGGATCTATTGATGCCCGTCTATACTTGTAATATTTGACATCTTAATTTTATGAATACGAGGAAATTACATATTTTGGAGACTAGGTTTATTCCTTTAAGGGTTCCTAGGATAAACAATGTGTCACTTATTTGTGGTTTGATTTTTTAATTTTTGTGAATGATGCATTTATTTCCAAAGTGATAATGTTATAAGTTGATGAGATGTCAATTGCTTAGATGAAATGAACATGCAAATATTTAAACCAATATGACAATGTTTATAATTGTGAACTACTATTTAATTTGTAGTCAAATTATGTATGCTTAACTTTAATATGTTGTTATGATTATGTCATTTACTTTCTAAAATATTATTGGTTAAATGAATTATGAATGATGTAATTGACTAGATTTTCCTTTCAAAAAACAACACTTGATATATTCAACGATTGAATAGATTTAAGAAGTATGAGTAATGAAATATAGAACTTGCTCAAGTGGATATCTCAAGTGTGGTTTCAATCTCAAGAATTATAATGTGATGGATTATATTCCTTAAGGATTAATTGGGTTATGATCACTTCATAAACAATCATAGATGGTTTAAATTGAAGCACAAAAGTAATAAAATGATCTGATTTGGCACTCGAAGTGGGTGGAATCCACAAAAAGGCAATTTGAACTAGAGTTGTAGACCAAGTCAGACCATACATTCCAAGTTGATATTTTAATGTACATGAGGAGTGGGTACCCCTACGATGGTTAAAATAGGCCTTTTTTGTAATGAAATTAATTGATTCATCTATATAACAAAAGGGATGCCTAAATAAAAAGGTGTACAAATAAGCCTTAAGAGGTATAAGGAAATATAAATATATTTAAGATGCCATTCCAAGGATTATGTAAGTTTGATCACATGTAGTGGTTTTGTTATATTAGTGACCCCATCAAGAAGATGTGGGTAGGATATAAGATTTATGAATAACCATGGTTAAGGTTGTCTCATATATGATGGTTTTTCATCTTTAAGGCATTCAACTTTATATTGGTCTTTATGGATAGTATGGTTAAGGGAAATTTCCCTTTTATGAGGGATGAAACCTAATGCTTTGGTAAGCATTCTCATATCCGAGTGGTATGAGGGTTTCGTAGAAGCTGATCACTTCTAATCAAGAGTGACTCTAATCAAGTCTTAATATCTCTTGATGATATTTACCTTGATAACTTACAATCCAATTGGAATGATTCTATCTTAGATCATGATTATGTCCCTTACTCTTGGAAGATAAATAAATGATATATATATATATATATATATATATATATATATATATATATAAATTTAGTGGATGAGTAGTAACAATTGGGGTTGTTACACATATTATCTTTCTCATATGAGTCATGTCAGTTCTTCTTGGTGTAAATTCTTAGGTACATATCTATAAATTTTGTATTATTCTAATTATGTCCATTGGGCTACAAAGTTAGTGTACTAATGATGGAGGAAGAATATAAAAATATGATAGAAAGTTATCTTATGATATATTATATGTTTAATCAAAATATAATTTGAATTCCTTTTTCTAGATAATATAATGATCCCTTGTACAAATTGATATAATACATTCATCACCTATGAGAGTATCATATTTAACCAGCGTGGCTGAAATCAGTAGCATATTTGTTTGTCATCTATGTACATAAAAGTTATGGCTCACCTACCTTACCTATCTCAAAGGATTTCTTGAGGCTCATCCTATGAACCTAAAAAATTTGGACCATATGACATGAAACTTAAGTATCTCTTCATGTTTAGTTTTCCATAGGTCACATATGTTGCCAACCCTAGTTAAGCATTCTACCTTTGATATTTTCTTTGAAAGTCTTGTACCTTGGATTTGTTTAGACATATCTTGTTTTTTTGGGTGGTTATACAACAAAATTTTAGTCTTTCCAATATCTCTTTTAAGCATTCTCTTTCCCAAGGTTGTAATATATTCATTATCTAATGCTCCATCTCTTGTCTTACCATATCAATTTGAGTAGCTACCCAAAAGCAAGGGGTTTTGAATTCATTTGCATCATGGAGGAGAGTAAAGTTGGCTGTATCATTATGGAATTTAAGATCAAGATGCATGTAACACTATTTTAGCTAGGTTGACCTTGCTTCTGATACATTGATTACCTCTACCTTTATGACATAGCTCATTTTCTTCAAAAGGTTTACTTATTGATATCTACAATATTTGATTTGGAAAGGATGCAAACCTTTATTTTAAACTTTAATCACCCTTCCATTACCTGGAATTATCATCATATTATATCTTTGGTTCAGGCCTATTTTGTGTACTTCAAGATATCTTCATATAGATATACCCCAAACAAAGGAGCACATCATCATAAGAAAATTTTTAACAATACCCATTTTTTTACCAAATTCCATTTAGAATATATCTATTATGTCTCATGTGTCCATATTAGACTCAAAATTTTAAAAATTTCTAGTGGCATAATTAATATTTCGACCTTTGAATCCACTATAAATTTATGTAGTATTCCATTTTTCAAGAAGAGAGACAAATAAAAGGGGAAGGAGGTGTTTTTTTAGTTTAAATAAGATTAAATTTACATTGTTGTCTTCTCCTGATTTCCCAATAGAAATTTCAAGCAAGTCCACCTTCTCGAACACCAAAAAATATTTCCTTAGATTTCTAGATTTTGAGACAGATTTCTTGAATAGGCTATGAAATAGCTCAATCCTTTTTGCTCTTTGTTCTAGTGTTCTAACTAGGAAATATAGCCCTTGATATACCTCTAATTTTTTTTGACTCAATTATTATTTAAGTGAGCTGGGAAGTTGCATATTTATTTGAGTCCTCTCTATAGACACCAAAAATTTGCACATTGTCCCTCTCCCCATCTCTGTAGTTAATTAATGTGTGAAACCATTGAAAATTGCATAAATTGACCCAAAAACACTATTCATCATCATTAGCCTCTTTGGTATATCTAAGCCCTTTCCTACGCTTAACCCTAGGTCCTCATGTGACCTCATGCCAACTCAACTAAGGTTAAAACCTTTATCTTAGTCAAAAATCAATTTATGGTCAAAAAGTTAATATTTTGGTCAAATTGTGCTTTATGGATAATTTCATATCTAATTAGATCTAATCTTGATATAATTAAGAGCCTCCACCTCACCTAGTCTAATTTAACTAGCCTAGTCTTCCACCTCACCTAGCCTAGCCCTGTCACCTTTCCACCCAGATATTTCTCCACATCGCATACTTCCTAGGTCATTAATGCAAGATGGAGACTTTTACATACACAAATGATTAATTAATGCTAAGATGCTTCCATAAATGTGAGTATTAATTGAAAATTGATAATTATCCCCAATCATCATTACTTTTGGATGGGTGAGGGATTATCTCACCCAAATTCACTCATGACCCAAGACACCTCAGGGGACACCTCTCTGGTGGACACCTCACCATAGACACCTCATAGGGGAAACCTCATCCCCTTTCTCTCACCCTGGCCCACTCTATAAATAGAAGGCCATTTTCACCATTTAGATCATCACAACTTTTACATACCGAAACTCTGTCGAAATCACCATAGCCATTGCAATAAACACATATCCATATCACATCCATCATACAAATGTCATAATATATTTGTATCTTGCATAATCCCATTTTTGTGAGTGAGATAGGTGGATTTCCACATAAGGATTTACTGTTTAGAAGTTCTACCAAAAAAAGCGCACATCCAAAACCCATAAGAAGCATACAGGGACCTTATCTGAGCAATATGGCTTCAAAGGGTACGGTTCACACCTCACACGTATGAACCTACCGGTTCGCATCCCAGGAGTGTGAACCTCTGCAACAGGCATTAGAACCATTTGGATAGGTAAGAATAGCATAGTTTATGGTTTTATGCTGGTTTTTAATAGTTAATTTCATGTTTTGAGTATTTTTATGAGTCTTTTATCTTCATAACCATGGGGTTTGACTAAGGTAGACCTCCAAATACACTAATAGTATTTTGTAGGTTCACAGGTCCAACAAAGCATAAGGAAGCATCCAAAAAGCGGTGGCTCACGAGAAAGAAGCCCACCTTCAATCGAGGAACCTAGAAAGATTGATCTATTGTCTTTGTACCACATCTGAAAGAGGCTTCCTAAGGGAAGACCCCATTGTAGCCTTCAGGGCTAAGTTATAAAAGGATATTATCTTTATAACCCTTTTATGATTATTAATACAAATATAGCAGATTCCATGATATATGAATGAAGTGTTATGGTGTATTTTTGTTAGTTTCATTCTGGCATGCCCGGTGGGACCTCCACCAAGCATAAGCTTAATCGCATTCTAACCAAAAATTATGGTTTGTTTTGTGTGGCAGGTAGTTGTCATCTATGAAGAACACCACAAACCAAAAATACCCTAAAGCACACTTTAGGCCACACAACAAAACATTCACTAGTGCACCGGTGAGCTTACAAAGAGAGTAGTGAGTACACATTTGGGCGTGTGGATTCCCAAAAATATCTCAAAACTACTGCTTGATACCCAGGTATTGGTTTAGACACCCACAACCAATGATGAGGTAAGTCAAGGAAGGTTAGAAGCCTCATGTTCCCGAGATTTGCATGCCCCCATACCTAGACCACAAACTGTTTCTTACCACGACGTATGCAAGGTTAAAGCATCCTTGTATCTTTCAGCACCAAATCAGTAGTTAATTTAACTTTTTGTCATTTATTTTCCTCAATTATATACGATATCTTCATGAGTTTACGGTCATCTTGCTAAGCATAAATTGAGTTGTTGAGAATTTTTGTGCATGTACTTTTGCTCAAAAACCTCCAAAAGCTTCAAAATTATTGCCATGATCCCAAAAAGAGTCAACCCTATCCTCAGATATCGGTTTGCATGTCAGGAGTGCAAAATCCTTAGTAGAATACTGGTTTGCACCTGAGGAGTGTGAACCTCCCAAATTCACATAGTGTTCAACCATAGGGCATCTTGAAACCTTTCATGCTCACCTGGACGTAGGTTTTATCTGAAATACTTCATTTCCTCCTTTATTTTTGAGCTAATATTTTGTTGTGACCCACAAATTCCATGCCATCACACATGCTTGTTTTTTGTAGTTTAATTTATATTTACTTTCTAGATTAGTTTTAATTCTAGCAATTCCCTTTCCAGTTATTTTCATTTAAAAGCAATTAATTATATTTCCTTTGTTAACACCAATAGAGTAAAGTTAATCTTGTGTAAACCACCTAATTAGCCTTATATTTCACAAGTCACTAGATTAAAATTGTTTTTGCATCCCAACCAAGTAAATAGATTTATTTTGAAAAGGCACTCTAGCGTAGTTTATTTTGAAAAGGCACTTAATCTAGATTTTCTTCTGAAATAGTACCACACAAAAAAACACCACACACACATGTTCCACTTAAATGGTGTAAGGTGTTGGGTTTCATCTCTAGTAAAAATTGGATTTCATCACCAATTCAACACCAGATTTCAGTGAGGTCTGGGACTACTCTCCATTGGCTTACCTCTGATTTTGACACCTTAGTATCCCCCCATGTGGATAATTTTGGCATTAATACCTGATCAGTCCTTCCCACTTTGAGTGTTAGTTATACAAAATTCATCACTAGAAGGTACCTTCAGATTGGGTAGTTTTAGAAATCCCCTTTACCATAGGGCTTTTCAAATAATTAGTGGGTGCAACTATCATTACTGTGGGTGCCTTAAACATGAGGGTTAAGTAAAAGCATGGGTATGTTGGTAGCACCACATTGACAGCATGACCTCTCTTCATGAGAGTTTATTTGACTCATTGGAGCATTTTGAGTCTCCCTATTTTGGATATCATTTTTTTGTACCGTATTCCATCTAGGTAGCCACTCGCACATTGGAAACATAGTTCTATTTTGTGCAACTTTGGGCATTTTAAAAGGTTCTATGCTATGATATACCTAATTCATATTAGAAGATCACCCACCACCTGGATTTTACTACTAGGTCATATATTCTATCATCAAAACACACAGAAAAACAAAAAATAAAGAACTTTTGCTTTTTGTTGAGTCTTGAGAAAAGTGGTTACAATAGCATATCAAATGTGCTATAACTCACCTACATATTGTTCCACAATTTCATTACCACAATTTTCACTACATAGCTCATTTTTAGGTGACTTGCGCCCCCAGTGTGACCATCCTACACTTAGGATTATTTTGCATGATTCTATGCAAAAATCTAGAATTCAGGCTACCATACTAATTCAAACAGGTTTCTATAGCATAGAGAGGGTCCACATAGCATATATTTCATCCTCTGCTACACTTTTGGATGGTCCACACCCATAGAGTGCAAACCATTTTGGTCCACACCCCTAGATTGTGAACCTATTTTTTAGGTTCCAGGTTGCATATACAACACACAGAGACACAATTTGCACATTTTTGACCTTCTGTTGTTCATTTTGGATGGTTTGTACCCCTAGAGTGTGAACCTATTTAGTTCACACCCCTAGCTTGTGAACCTATTTTTTTGTCACCAGAGAGTATCTCGGTCAGTCATAGACAGTTTTTTAGTTTATATTTTACTTCTATTGACTATTAACCCACTTCTTGCATATCTTACCATGTCGGTTACTCATATTCAGACATGTGAAGCACTTCGTCGTGCTATCAAGGCTACCCAGTGAATAGTTCTTACAATAGGAGCTTCTTCTTCTTAGACCATAGATCCACCTTTCGAGTCTGAGTATGTTTCATATCGAGTTACACCTAATTTACTGATGGGGCCTTTTGCTCCTAGTGCTAGTTATACATCCCACATGGCATATCCCACACCATATCATCTCCTAGATGAGAATATTGAAGGGACCCCTCCCTTAGAGGATCTTTCTTTATCCAATCCTCTATCTACTTTCTTCCAGCATGTCATCTACACCTCTCTAGATCACCCCATACCAGTTATGGTGGTGGAAGATCTCACTCCTCCACAGTAACCATCCTAAACTCATCCCTTCATTGATCACTCTTTTTGCCCTATTTTGGGTTACGATGTTGTCATTTTCTAAATTACCCCAGATGTGGTTACCACTGTGTAGTCAATTGATATGATTTCTACTTCTTTATCTGCACCATTTTCATCACAAATACTAGTATCTCAGTAGGCTTCATCTAGTCACCCACCTTCATCTCAGCGACCATCCTTTGATCCACCAACATATTATTCACACCCATATTAGGGTTACTGTACCACTTCACTAGGTATCACACCCATCTATCCAAGCTTTTCCACCACCTACATCCTTCACCCTGTGGCCACCATCACCCACATTATAGTTTGCTACATTTCCACCTACCATCTATCCCTCATTTTCCACCTATAGTCCACCATCCATGCCTTCGATGATACTTTGGCTACCCCCTCCTCCTTCATATAGACCACCTCCATTGTACGTCGCCTATCAAGGTATTCCCCCTCACTATTCTATCTAGCCAAATTCTTTATTTGCTACCTTATCCGCTCCACCTCAGCCCTCACCCATACCACCTATTACTTCCTAGCAGTTTTACTTTCACACATCTACTACTATTCCACCCCCTATTTCCACACCTCCAACGTTCTTTACCACCCCACACACATGGTCATCCACTACTACTGCTCAAGCACAACCTACTTTTTAGTATGCGTAGCAACAATATATGCCCATACCTAGCCAGTCACCTCTCGATTACTATGATGCACAATAGAAGAAGCAAAAATAGATCCTGATTCGCAATCCATAACCTCCTGGATATTATGAACCATCATAGAAGACACCGCCTATGTCCCAAGATTCATACATTTCACCTCATCCATCTTGGGTTCCTATTCCACAGTACCACTCGACCTCAACATCTACTCCATAGTAGGATTCTTACTATCAGTAGTGGGAGGAACAACAACCATAGTATCCACTATATTTAGATTACACATAGGCCTCATCATAGTTACCATCTACGTCTGTACTACTCCCTCCATTTCTTGTTGCTCCACAAACAACTACCATATTCTCTAGTGAGTTTCAAGCCATGTAGGAGTAGCTGCGTGCTTTGGATCTATGTACAACTAGTTATGGACCTCAAAAACCCATATATGATGTGTTGTGCAATGAAAAAATTCACCCATATATTCTTGTCCATCCTTATCCTTATAGATTCAAGATTCCCAAATTTGAAAAATTTAAAAGTAAGGAAGATCCTTGAGAGCACATGAATAATTACCGTTTTACCTATTACCAATTGCACATAAGTGATCCCATTATGCTTCGTACCTTTGCCATGTCACTTGGAGGTCAAGAATTAGATTAGTACAACAATTTACATCACCATAACCTGTATACATTTGAGTAGTTGGCCAATATTTTTCTTGAATATTTCACCATCAACATCAAAACTAAGCTTACCTTGTCTGATGTGTATGTTTTACATCAGTGGGACGATGAGCCTATTACTAATTTTTTTGTTCATTGGAGAGTGGTCCTTCATGATCTCACCTACCCTCTCCCACATTTAGTGCTTGTCAAACTCTTCTCCAAGATTTGTCATAAAAAAATCTCCCAAACATTGCAGATACATCAAAGTCAGACATTTGAGGAAGCCATTTCCCAAGCCAAAGTTATCGAGGACATCAAGGTCCATATAGGAAAAATCAAGTTGTGTCAGAAGCAGTCCTATCTCACCAATTACGGTTATAATCACCCTCTATATGTACCACGTACCACACAACCCCTATAAACCAATCAGGTTCTTCTTAGTTTTCCATATCCACCAGTGCAAGTGGTGACCGCACAAGCTCCACAACCCATGCCCCCATGATATCCTCAAAATTAGTATCAAGCCAACCCTCCATTTCTTCCCACTCCACAAAAAACCAACCAATAACCACAATCCAATCCATACCAAGGTCACAATCCCCATTCACCTCATCCCCCATGCAATTGGACCCCTTTATCTGAGCCCATGCCCACACTATTTCATCGATTAACCAAGGAAGGCCTCATTCACTTGCCAAATGTCCAACCTCTTGATCTAAATCATCCTCTCTCATGGGACTACAATTCATAATCCTTCTATGATTTATCATCGACAACATGGATACACCATTGATTCATGTTGTATCTTTCACCATGCTATCCAAGACCTTATCGATCAAGGTGCTATTCAAGTCTCAAATCCCCTTGCACCACAAAATAAAATTTGGGGATATACCAAAATCCATTACCCAATCATGGGGGTCGCGTTTTCGCTGGGTATGATGGCAGACAGGGCTGTTGGCCGAATAACATCGTGATTTTGCTACCTGTCTCATTTTCGCTGTGCGGGCCGAGGAATAGTGTTGCGTGCAGAAAAACATCACGATATCGTGACAGGTTATTTTTTGTCATGATTTACAAGGGGGCAGTTACGAAACATGCAGAAAGCGCGAAACACGTGGCATACAGTTGTCAGGGTTATAGAAGCGTTACATATTAACAGAAAATATCGAACGTTTCGAGATCAAACATAAATTCAAAAGCAACGAAAAGGCAGGAATACGAAATGATGCATTCTGGGAGGTGAAACGAAGCGACGTAGGGTGAAACAGAGAGCCGTGCCAGACAGTATAAAATGTAGACGCACAGATTGATACGGGGTCAGAAACCAATGCGAGTGGGTTGCAGAGTTGAGGATAAGTAACTGTTCTGAGCCTGCTGTGGAGTGCTTTTCTTCCACTTTTGCTGGTTTTGAGAAAAACTAGAGATTCTGCTATTGTAACAGGACACATTATTTTTAATGCAGAATTGTTCAGAAATTTGCATTTTATGGGCAAGAAAGGATGAGAAATTTTCTGCATGCTTCATTCTAACTGTTCTATGTTCCTCCTTTCAGATTTCAGATTTGTATATGAAATTTATGCCATTGTTTTGGATTATTTCATGTGAATGTCTGCAATCTAAAAATTATTTTAAACCTCAAAAGCCAGCACCTAGTTTACTTTGATTGTGTTTGTTTTGTAGGTCAAATAGGCTAGGTTGCATGTATGAAACTCTCACGTATTCGGTTTTGTCGAAATAGGATAGCATCAGACTGAACGTGTTCTACTTTTAATTTTCTGTATTTCTTTTTGTTCATTTTATTTTATTTTCCAGAAGGTTTAATGAACATTAAAAATTACAAAATCTAAAAAAAATAATAAAATAATGAACAATAACTAAAGTTTCTGGTGAAATAAACCAACATTGCCCCCTTGTTTACAGTTACTTGCAATCGCTAAGGCATTCCAAGCATTTAAAATGAATATATTTTGCTAATATAGCGGAGACCTTGGAGAAGTTGGTTGTTTAACTTCTTTGCAAGAGGGGATTTGGAGTCCAAATCTTAAGGGAGAGTGTACTTTCACAATTGGGTGAAAATACCACTCAACATTTTGGCACTAGAAGGAGGGCCTGAACCGGTTTATTTCATCATGATTTAAATGCTATAGGGATTTAAATTTTGAATATTTCATGCCCTATTGATTATTATCTTTAGCCCTCTTTTAATATTACAACTTTGTACTGTTAAAAGGAGGACATGAATTGCTATGCATTGTTCTAACGCTTTGATTGTTCATACACGAATAATGTGATTTAATTTAATTTAAAAAATAAAAAATAAATAAAAAAATAAAAAAAAAAAATTGATATTAAAGTTATATTCTTTAAGATTTACTAATGGCTATGTTTTCACCATGGATGACAGGTAGCCCATTGAACATACCAGGAGTTCAACATTATTTGCCCGTCGGTTTTGAGAGATGCCTTCCTTGATTTTTGTCTAACGGGACAAATACTACAGGAGAACACATTCAAGCATTCAAATTTGTTGTGAATCACTTAACAATTTGGCATGATGATGTTGTTTGTAAAATGTTCCCTTAAACCTTGGACAAAGTGGCATTTGATTGGTTTACAAGTCTGACTTTAGGATCTATCACTTCTTGGGCTCAACTAGAGGCAATATTTCTTAATCAATTCAACAAAAAGCAAGTTGACCCAATCCGCATGTATGAGCAGTTTGTCACTATTAAAAAAGGACCAGGTGAAAATGTGAAGTCATTTTCTGAAAAGTTCTTTGGATTATATGCTCAATTAGTGACATTTTATGCTCTTCAAGAAGAAATGGCTCTCCAAATATATGTAAATGCTCTTGACCCACTCATTTCCACATATTTGCGAGGGATGCCTCAAATCACATCTTTGACACAAGCCTATACTCAAGCAATGGAAATTGAGCAACAATTGAGTTGTCAAAATTATGGTGGGGGTTTTGGATTGTATAATATTCAATCATTTAATACATCCTTTACCCATCCAATGATTTATCCACCTCAACCAAATTCAAGTGTAAATCAATTTCAGAATCAACAATCATTCCCAAGCTTCAATCAATTTCAAAATCCTCAACCTACTATGCAAGATCAACCATCTTTCTTAAGTATGAATCAACTTCAAAATACTCATCTTGATTCAAAGGATAGTTCTAAAATCAATTTCAATGATTTTCACAAGAATATGATTTTAGGCAAGGGAGGAGTACTAGATCCAACTAGTATTGAAACATGTGACAAATTGGAAACCCTTGACTCACCAAAAGATAAATTCTATGAGGATGAATCTGTTTCGGATGACATTGTTGAAAATGATGACCAAGAGGATCCACACCTTCCAAATTGTGATAAAATTGAATCATGGGTTACACATGTGGATTATGATAGCCTTATCAATTTGAATACAAGCAATAACCCAATTTTGGAAGTAATTGAACCATCTAAGGAAGGTGAAGATAAATTTGATGAGAAACATGTTGATGAATTAGAAGATAAAGAAGAAATAAGTGAGCATCATAGTTTGATTTTGAAAGATGATCATCATGATTCTTGGGAAGAGTATGCTCACTCCAAAACTACTAATGAAATTTGTGTGCCTATTGATATGCAGGATGATACAATTGCCCTTTCACATGAGGATATTACAAGTCCTGTGCAATCTGAAAATGTTTTGGAAGAAGGATTGGAATCTCATCAAAGGTTTGAGAAGGATATGGATTTTACTACCATGGATGAAGAAGGAGAATCAATTGTTTTTGTTCCCCTTGAGGGGCAAGAAATCAAAAATCTTGATCCACCTATTGTTTCTACAATGTCTATGCCATCTCAAAATGATGAAATTACAAAGCCTAAGTGGTGTGGGTTTGATACTATTGATGATCCTAATGAAAATATGGATTTTGAGGCAACTCAAGCCATTGATCATGGAAAGGTGTCACGTGACACATATCTTGAAGAATTAGGCTCTTGTTTTGAAAAGGATGGACGCATGTTTGATTGGGTGCCTAACTTTGGTGTTTTTGAACAGGTGTTGGATGATGAAGAAGACAATGAAGAAAAAGAAAAAGCTACTAACACTCATCAAGTTGTGATAAATTCTAATCATGATGGGTTGAGTATGGATGACAAGGGGAAATATTTACCTTTGGTAGGAGCCACAAATATTTTAAGTGATGGGTTACATGATGTCCCTTTGGATGCTAAGGTCATTGATGATGAAATGTCAAGTCTTGGTCAAGCTTTGATTGATTTTGATTGCTTTAAAATCTTGAAAAATAATTTGAATTCAAGACTTTTAGAAATAGGCTCTTGTTTGCAATATCTCACATTTGAAAAGGAAAGCCTACTTCTAAATCATGAATGGAATGATAAAGTTTACATTTTAAAGAATAGACATGATAAAATTGAAAATCATTTATTGTCTAATCATTTTAGTAATTTGATGCTAACCTATGGGAGTATTATTGGAACTAAATCAAATTGGTATGGTGAGCATGGCAAGTTGAAATTTGTTGCATTTCTTGGTTTGATCTTATTGTTGTTGGATTCCTACAACATTTGGCATGTGTATTGTGACATATGTCTTTTGAAATGTTCTAATCATGTTTGGGATCCAGGAAAGTAATAGTCCAAGCTTTGCATCATCTTGTACTATATTGTATATAGATTTTGGTTTTGGTTTTGGTTTGTGTTTTCAAATTTTCATTTTTTGGGATTGCAGTTTGGTTTTGGATTGAATAAGTTTTAATTTAAAGTTGTTTGATTTTATTTGACATGTTTAGTTTGTTTTGATAAAAAAAAAAAAAAAGAGAAGAAAATTTGAGATGTTAACTTATGCCTAAAATCAGGAGAATATGAAACTTTGGAATTGTGTTGTAGAAAGCTCCACAAGTAACACAAACATGTAAATAATATCATTTGAATCTTGTGATGCATGAAGTTGTCAGTTTTGCACATTATGGTAAATTAGATGATATATTCCATAAGAAGCAGTGCATTCATATCTCATGTCATATTCCACATTACATATACATGTCATCTCAGTTACATTTTCATTCCATGGGCAATTATTGAGAAGGTGTTGAATCCTCTTAGGTTTATTACATAACATATATTAAAAGGATCCTAAGGTTGGGAACTATTGCCCAAACTATCTTGAACCAAGCACATTCCATGCACATAAAAAGGAATCTTGAGCAAAATGGTCAAAACCATACTTGAATGAAAAGGTAAGGTGAAAAGAATATTTCATGTTTGTCCTATCATGCAACATAATCCTTAAAGCAGTGGTTTTTACCATTTCCATCAATCTTAAAGCCTAAAACCAGAGTAGTAAGGATAGGGTTAAATCCTCATCGAACTTAGGTTGAGGATCCAACTCCCCAAAGCTCTGATTTGACCTACATGGAGTAGTAAGGATAGGACTTAATTCTCATCTCGCTTAGGTTGAGAATCCGATTCCCCAAAGCTTCCATTTTTCCCATTTCATCATAAAACTTGGATTGGAAGGATCGTACTACATGTCCCTGGCAAGGATGGGTAGTCATCCCAAAGGTCCAAGCAATAAAAGTAAAACTATTTTTTTCCATTTCATCTCCATCTTGGATTGGAAGGATTGTACTACGTGTCCTCTGCAAAGGATGGGTAGTCATCCCAAAGGTCCAAGTAATAAAAAATTAATATTTCCCATTTCATAAATCTTGGATTGGAAGGATCGTACTACATGTCCCTAGCAAGGATGGGTAGTCATCCCAAAGGTCCAAGAAATAAAAGAAAAAGAATGAATGAAGCCAAGTCATGGATTATGGGGTAAGTATGCTCATGCGTGGCAACATGTCTTGCCTAAAAGCAAGACCACTGATTGCTCATATGGATAGACTAGCCTGACCATTTCATCCATAATAGGTTAAATTATTTTGTTCAAGATGAGGTAATGAACTCCAAATCAGAATAGTAAGGATAGGGTTAAATTCCCATCTCGCTTAGGTTGGGAATCCTATTCCCCAAAGTTTTGATTTCACTCACACTCGCACATGGGTTCAAGATGGTAGTGACACATAACCAACTTTGAGATCTAGTAAATTAATTCAGTATACATATTTTTGGTCCTAAGAGGGTTTGAAATTTTTAATATGTTTGTCCATGATATTAGAAGTTTTGAGCATTTATAAAGCAGGTTGTTACATCTCTAGAATTTTCATCATACATCAAATCCTGCACAAATCATTCATAGCCTTGCATACAAATCATAAGTGAAACTGACAATGGAATGTTGAACAAGTTCAAATGATAGGGAATGAAACACATTGCACACATCGAGCTGATACTTAATGATTCTGATATTTCATGTATTTCTGATCTATCGGTATTTGTTTATCTTCTATGTGTTGACGCCTGTATCTAAGCTTGTATGTTTTAGGTTGGGTTCTCACCAAAATGCTCAAGAGCATTTGACAGCAGAGTCACCATTTGTTGTGGCTGATCCACAACACACCCCAAAATTGGGGACCCACCTTTTTGCATGCTTTCAAAGAAAATTGCAGTAGCCCAGATGCTAAAAAAATCAAGAAAAAAGCAAAAATTTCACTAAGGAGAAAAAGTGTCGTGATATCGCGACATGTCGCTCTATCACGGCCGAAAGTTGTCACGATATCATGACATGTCGCTCCATCGCTGGCAAAAATGAAAAAGTGTCGCGATATCGCGACATGTTGCTCCGTCGCTGGCAAAAATGAAAAGGTGTCGCGATATCGCGACGTGTTGTGAAATCACGGTCCAGAGAGGAGAGAGAAAGACAGAATGGAAACTGGTCACAAAATCGTGACATGTCACAAAATCACGATCAAACAAGTCAAAGGGGCCCGAAGTGGAAAAGCGTCTCGATTTCGTGACAGGAAACAGCAAAGCGGCCCAAAGCGAAAAAGTGTAGCGATTTCACGATGAAAAGTCGGCAAAGTGTACGAAACAGAAAAGTGTCACGATTTCGTGACATGTCACGTTTTCGTGGCTAAGTGCAACAAAACCCAGCGATAGAGAAAAACATTGCAATTTCGTGACAGAAAGTAGTGAGATAGCCAGAGATAAAAAAGTGTCATGATTTCGTGACAGGTTGCAGTGAAAGGGTACGGAATGGAAAAGTGTCACGATTTCATGACAGGTTGTGGCGAGATGGCCCGAAGCAGGAAATGGTCGCGATTTCGTGACATGTCTTATTTTCGCTGTGCATGAGGAGAAACAAGGCTGTTGGTAGGAAAACGTCGTGATATCACGACATGTCGCGTTTTCACGATGACAGTAAGGGAGCGAAGCTGCATGCTATTTTTGGTCACGATTTCATGAAATAAACGGCTAGATAGGCAGAAGCGAAAAAGCGTCGTGATATCGTGACAGGTTGTGGCCGAAGGTGTACGGAGATGAAAAGCGTCGCGATTTCATGACATGTCACGTTTTCACTGGGTATGATGGCAGACAGGGCTGTTGGCCGAATAACGTCACGATTTCGCTACCTGTCTCATTTTTGCTGTGCGGGCCGAGGAATAGTGTTGCATGCAGAAAAACGTCGCGATATCACGACAGGTTATTTTTTGTCACGATTTACAAGGGGGCAGTTATGAAACATGTAGAAAGCACGAAACACGTGGCATACAGTTGTTAGGGTTACAGAAGCGTTACATATTAACAGAAAATATCGAACATTTTAGGATCGAACATAAATTCAAAAGCAACGAAAAGGCAGGAATACGAAACAATGCATTCTGGGAGGTGAAACGAAGCGACGTAGGGTGAAACAGAGAGCCACACCAGACAGTATAAAACGTAGAGGCACAGATTGATACGGGGTCAGAAATCGCTAAGAGCGGGTTGCAGAGTTGAGGATAAGTAACTGTTCTAAGCCTGCTGTGGAGTGCTTTTCTTCCACTTTTGCTGGTTTTGAGAAAAACCAGAGATTCTGCTATTGTAACAGGACACATTATTTTTAATGCAAAATTGTTCAAAAATTTGCATTTTATGGGCAAGAAAGGATGAGAAATTTTTTGCATGCTTCATTCTAACTGTTCTATGTTCCTCCTTTCAGATTTCAGATTTGTATATGAAATTTATGCCATTGTTTTGGATTATTTCATGTGAATGTCTACAATCTGGAAATTATTTTAAACCTCAGAAGCCAACACCTAGTTTACTTTGATTGTGTTTGTTTTGTAGGTCAAATAGGCTAGGTTGCATGTACGAAACTCTCACGTATTCGGTTTTGTCGGAATAGGATAGCATCAGACTGAACGTGTTCTACTTTTAATTTTCTGTATTTCTTTTTGTTCATTTTATTTTATTTTCCAGAAGGTTTAATGAACATTAAAAATTACAAAATCTAAAAAAAATAATAAAATAATGAACAATCACTAAAGTTTCAGGGTGAAATAAACCAACATTGCCCCTTGTTTACAGTTACTTGCAATCACTAAGGTGTTCCAAGTATTTAAAATGAATATATTTATTTGTACTAATACACAGTTGCAAATGCTAATACGACAGAGACCTTGGAGAAGTTGGTTGTTTAACTTCTTTGCAAGAGGGGATTTGGAGTCCAAATCTTAAGGGAGAGTGTACTTTCACAATTGGGTGAAAATACCACTCAACACTACCATTGGCACTATTGTCATGCCCATCAAGGCAAGTGCCAAAACCATTTCCACTCTCTTCAATATTATTGAAGGCGAGATGCAGTATAACATCATTTTAGGATGACCTTGGATTTGAGATATACAATCCGTCCCTTCCACACTTCATAACTACATAAAATATGTTTATAATGGATTAGTCCACTGCATCCCTACCAACGATGATCCCTTAAAATTCTTAAATATCATCAGTATTCCACTTGGTCCATCCTTATCATCCATGCAATTCACTCCTATTCCATACCGCACTCTCGATAACACCTATCCTCCATCATCACAACCACCCCCTGCACCCAATCTCAATAATATTACCTCCACTTCATCCAATCCACCACAACCTCCACCACACTGGCCTACACCTAATTTCTCCCATAGTGCATCATTGTCCTTCACACCCCACCATTCACATTTTTTGCTACACCAACCCCACCACCCTCATCCAACCCCACACATATTCTCCCTATGCCTCCACTCACTCACCACTTTGTGCCATGATCAACATATACACACGTAGTACCTCGTTCATCCAAACCCTCTCCTTCACCTACATCCCAGTTTACCCATGCTAACCATCCCATTGTCGAATATCTAGCTGAATGCTATGAGTGGGCACAACATGCTGCTCGAATTGATTACCAGTTAGCTCAATCCACCTATAATGATGCACAAGTTCCATCAAGCACTCCACCTTTGCCTATCGCACCATCACCACAACCACACAGGGGGTCCTCTCCTCCATTCGAGCATCCTGATCCACCCCATGTCACTATCCACATGACCACACCTGGCCCTGGTGAGTATCACATTATTGATTCTTGTGTTTCACCATCCACTTTCCAAATCATCCATTATTTTGACCGACCTTGTGATTTACCCTTAACCATCATGGGAGCCATCCCACTGATCGATATGGACTCAGTTATAATCCAGATGCTATTCACAATCTTGAACATGAATTTTAACATCTGGATCTTAATCCTCCTAATATTTTGTCTAATGAGGAATTTGAACCTACTATACCATCTAATAGCTCTTCTCCTAATTCCACTATTGATATACCATCTGCATTATTTTTTCCATATCCACCCCATAAGCCCCTTTCACCTCAGGAAGTTGAAACCCTTGTATATCACTTCATCTATATTTCCAATGATCCATTTGCACCACTTGATCCATCTACACCACCTGATCCATCTGCACCTATCGATCCACCCCTACTGGTCGATTTTGCCTTACCTACTACTTCACCCTTGCCTACCAATCCATCCTACCCTCCCTCTCCATCACCATATTCTCCACATTATACTCCATTCATCCCCATTCGTATGACCATCCCATCTAGGTGATAAATTTCTCGTTCACCTTTGCCACCTATGGTATTGAATTTGGGTTACCACAAATCGGTTCTCAATTTCTTTTTATCGTCTTCTAATTCTTTGGAACCCTCCTCACCTATCTATTCCATCTACAACACATTAGTTAACATGATTTCTATTGACCTATATGCCCCACTTCACTACCCAAACCAACCTCACTATACACCACCTCTTATTGACAATTTCATCGACTTCAAAGATATCTCCTCCATCCCATCCCCCGCTGATTTCATTCCAACACCTCACATGCTCCACTCTGCTAATGCACCTTTACCTACCACCCCACCTCACCTACCATGGATCAATCATACATATATTTATCTGGATGATGAATTCTATCTTCATGAATCCATCGAAGACCTTCACCTCATTCCTACGCCCGCTCAACTTTATGATGGTTCTCACATACTTGTTGAGGGTACCATTGAATTTGAAATTGGTAATGACTTAGAACAACCTCACATTATTTACCTCACTACCAGTTTATCCATAGAATAGTGTGTCCTTTATACCAACTTCCTCTAGGCCTACATTAAGGTGTTTTCATGGTCCTATACAAACATGCACGGCCTTGATCCAACGTTAGTCGTACATAACTTTGTCTTGGACAACACTGCCAAATTTGTCTGACAAAAGTTACATCGCATGCATCCCACCATTGTGCTTATGGTTAAATAGGATTTAAAAAAACTCCTTGACGTTGATTTCATCATACCTATCAATTACCCTAAGTGGTTTTAAAACATGGTTCCCATTGGAAAACCAAAAGGGGGTATCTGCATTTGCACTTATTTTAGGGATCTTAACAAAGCTTATCCCAAAGATAATTTTCCACTCCCTAATATCGACACTTTGGTTGATGCCATAGCTGGACATGAAATACTATCACTCATGGATGGTTTTTTAGGTTATAATCAAACTCATGTCAATCCCACAGATCAATATAAAACCTCTTTCATGATCCCCTGGGGGACCTTTTGTTACAAGGTTATGCCATTTGGTATCAAAAACACTGGGGCAACTTATCAACGTGCTATGACCTACATATTTCATGATATGATGCATAAAACTATTGAATACTACATTGATGACCTCATAGCTAAATCCAAAACTCATGGCCAACATCTCAAAGACCTACGTCAAATCTTTGATCGCCTATTAGAGCATAACATCTGATTAACTCCAAAGAAATACATTTTTGGTGTCACCACTAGAAAAATATTGGGTTTTGTTGTTTCACAAAAAGGCATTGAAGTAGATCCCACCAAATTCCAAGACATTCTTGACATGCCTCCCCATAAAAACCTCAAGCAATTACACAACTTACAAGGAAGAATTTAGTCGATCCAACGATTCATCGTCAAACTTTCTGACAAGTGCCAATTGTTTAATCATATTTTATAAAATTGGGTCCAATTTAAATGGGATAGTAAATTCCAAACCGTATTTGATGCCATCAAATCCTACCTCACATATCCACCAGTCCTCATTCCACCCCATCCTAAACGCCCATTTCACTTATACATTTTTGCCACTGATGTCACCTTGGGCATGATTTTGGCTCAAAATAATGAACCTGATCAGGAGCAAGTTGTATACTATATCAGTGGTACATTAATTGATTACGAGATGTGATATGCTTACATGGAATTCCTAGCTATTGTAGATGATAGCGGGTAAGATTTAAAATGTAATTTACCATCAAAATAGCCTAATATTGGGTGGAAGTGATAGTTTACATGTAATAAGGCCTAGTGGGGATAACTTTGCATTCCTCCTCATAGCTAGTTTACATGAGAGACTCAAGTCTAGGTTTAGACATTGGTTTAACTAGCCTTCAAACATAGAAAAGACAAAGCTTCTCATGCTAACCTCTAGTGTGCATGAAGAATTCAGTCCTAGGGTTGGACATTGACCTAGGGTTTCAAATATATTATAAGGTACAAATCTAAGAGCACTAAATGGGGGAAATCATGAGACTTTTTGTAGAGATACAACTGAGGAGAGCTTTTTGAGACTTGAAGAGCTTTTCTTGTGGCGAAGCCTTGTCATATCAGAGAGAAAATTGGAGCATATTTAAGGAGCAATGAAGTACTGTCCAACTAAGGGGTTATCATCTACAGGATATTCAATACATTGGATAAAAAATGACAATCATTTCAACATCAACAACAATCCTATATCCATAGCCTTGGAACAATAGAGACAGGTTTTCATCTTAGTGGCCACTGTCTGGGATAGTGGCCCACAGGCCTAGTGTAGGGTTGTTAGCATTAGTTTCTTTAATTTAGATT
Source organism: Wollemia nobilis (assembly GCA_028583015.1). Classification (NCBI taxonomy): domain Eukaryota; kingdom Viridiplantae; phylum Streptophyta; class Pinopsida; order Araucariales; family Araucariaceae; genus Wollemia; species Wollemia nobilis. The sequence goes on from JAQPPZ010017052.1 coordinate 13,190,047, forward strand.
ATTACATGTTTTCATGCCATTAGCATAGATCTAATTTATTTCATTCATAGCATTAGTTTCTATTATCATTGAGAATATTCATGTTTATCATTAGGGTTATTACTAACAACCTCATCTAGGGAGGCAATCTTGGACAATTGAGCATTTACTATTGTTTTCATGCTTGGAGGACTACAGGTTTACTAGATAGGTTATCAACATACAAAAGCAAGAGGATCCCTCTAGGATCCAGACCTAGAGAAGGAGGCATCTGTAATCCCTCATATAGTTCCATGTGCATCACTAGGAAGCTTATGAAAGTGCACTACCCCTTGCAAGGGGTTATCATACATCTACTACCCCTATTTGTAAAATCTATATCAAATGAAGGAAATACCTCAGAGGGATCTATATGTAACCAAATTTGATAAAAATAAATAAAAGGCATTGTCTATTTATTTCTTCATATTTTGGTTGTATCTTTCATTTAATGCATGATTAAGTAAATATTATTCACAAATAGAGTAGTGGATGGTGTGCCACTTCCTCGGGGTTGCTACAGATGGCGATCATGGTGGGACCCCCACCAAGTTTTTATTTTCCACCACTTTACTGATCCATATGTTTGTGTCTAGGTTTAGCCTCTCTATTCTACAGTGGCCAAAAATTAACCGCTCTAGTCTACAACATCCAAAAATTAGCCACTCCTACTATCAACATCCAGAAATCAGTCACTCTGGTCGATAGCGGTTAGAATTGGAGTACAGAAAAGGACTAAATATTGGTTCTCTGAGTTGAATTTGAGGTTGGTAGAAATTTTTTGTAGATTTATGGTTCTCTGTCTACTTTTATTTCCCTAAAACAGTGAATTAAGACACATTTTGATTTGGAAACTAAGGTATAGAAAGGAAAGAACTTGCATCTTACACATTTTAGGGTTTTTCTTAGATTTCCACTAGGTGTTGCTAGGAACAGTGGCTTATGCTTGTAAATTCTACCCTAGAGTACAATGTGCTAGAAATTGTGTGTTGGTTTTCTTTCTTTGAGGCCCTACTAGAGGCCATAGTTGCACAAAATAGAGTGCATCCATGAATCTCATAATAGTTATGCATATTTTTGAAAAGTGAAACGTAATTTATATCAAGCATATAGGAAAGATTCATTGTTGTTGTATGATGCATTTTACTTTATGTAAACTTAAAATAAACCCCACACGTGCACACATGTTTTAAAAATTGGGGAGTTGGATTTAAACCAACCCTTAATTTAGGCTGATGACATTGACATTCATCTCCTTCCACTGGATTGCCCCCTAGATATTTCTAGAATGGAATAAGGAACTTATTTATAGTGGTACTAAGTTACTCATGTTCAAACTATCTCCCACGGTTAGAAAAATCATTGGTTCAAAGTGGAAGAGCTAGGTGAACCCCCCACTGGGAATTTAGTGGTTTATCCTAGTTTCTTTTGAGAAAATCATGTTTGGAATGGGTGTTATTGATTCCCACTATGGATGAGTCTCCTAATTCTAAATCCAAAACAAGATCAAGAAAGCAAGAACAACAACACATCAAAACACACCAAACAGTTTAGGGCACACATAAATTGGTAATCAATGTAAATACTTGCTTGATATTTTTTGGCTATCTCTAATTGAAACACAAAAGACTAATTCACAAACACAATGGTCAAAACCATAAGTAAGCATCCTTGGTCCAACACCGAGGTAGAATCTAAAGCAACACATACCCATAGGTGAAGTCATAGTAACATTGAAACACCTACTCATAATAATATGGGACGTAGTTCCATGAGCCTAAGGGGTGATAACTCAACCCTTGGGGGTTCTCCTCAAGAAACCCCACCTAGGGAGTCATATCATGGAACTAAGTCACAAAAAAATAAAGAGGTTTCATGACCATCATCATCAAGAAGACTCGGGGAGGCCTCAAGGCCCTCCTCTCAACACATAGAAACTTATCAAAGACATGAGGAGGCTTCAAGAGCTTCCTCCCCACATAGACATAAAAGGGGTTCTAGACCCAACTCTTCACATAGGGATGATGAGGTTTCCCCACCTCCATCCTCACAGATAAAATGTGGGGCCTCAAAGCCTTCTTCACCAAAAATACACATAAGAGGCACAACATCTCAAACTTCACATGAGACACTGAGAACATGCCTGCCCATTGAAGGATGAGAAACTAGAGCTACATCCAGTCATAGACATAAAATAGAAGATACCCTTCACACAAGAGGAAGTATTCCAATAGATCATGACCTCATTGGAGTAAATGGCACCCCACGGGATCAGCCATGGAAAATAAGATAGTTAAATGAGTTAGATTAGTTTCATTCGAGAACAACTCCCAGAACTATAGCCATAGAAAATTTTGTATCTGGAAGTTCACAAAGTGTTACTTCTAAATGCACCACCCAACCTAGGAAAGCTTCAAAGTGACCCCACAGTACGCATACAGAGTTTGATCATATAGGAACTTATCAACACATTGAATAAGTCACATTAGCTAGCAAGAGCAAAGAAACAGTGAAAACCTCTTTGAGGAATCTGTGAGTCAGAACCACAAGAATAGAATTAGACAAACATGAATCTTCTTTGATAGTGTAATCTGATTGCATGCGATGGTTAGAAAATGAATTACACAAAGATTGAGAGCTAGTTGAAGTTCTTGAGCATGATAAACAAAGAGAAAGGCTCTTGTGCCAACATGAGCAACATTTAAGAGAAAAAGCTGAGCAATTAGCTCGTATCAATTTACAAGTGAATGGTGATGATCGACAAAGAGATAAGTGCACTGAATCACAATAATAAGAGCACATTAGGCAAGAATAAATCCCATAAAAAACCACCAATAAAATCATGAACAAAATCAAACTGGTGGGAAAAGGGTAAACATGATCAATCAATACCAAACACATCCTAAATCCCCCCGTAGGAGGGAGGAGAATAGAACAATTCAAATGGATAATAGGTTACCTCCATTACCACCATGAGTGTGCCTAAAATAAGAGGAAATCCTTGCCTTAAAGGTATTATAGGCAATTGTAGAGAAGATGAAGTCCTTTGAGAAGCAAGATATAGCTGGGAACCAACCAACATTGAGTAAAATACACAATCAACCATTGTACCCATCAGTTCCTAGCCTTGTATATCCCAAGCACTTTGAGATACCTAGGTTAGAAAAATTCAAGGGTGAAGAGGATGCACAATAGCATATTACCAATTTCATAAATGCCTATTTTTATCTTGAAGGCAACTAAAATCTGAACGCAGGGTGACGGCGTGCCAGACCAGATGGTGCAAACGAAATTGATATAAAAATGCTAAGTCCTACGAATGCAAGAAAACAATACACGAAGGAAGCGACACATAGACGAGATGTAAGCAAACAAAGAAAAACCAGGGCCTCTTTTATTAATGTTGCTTTTTATTTGGTTATAATAAATCCCCCATTTAGGGCTCAGAATATTTGATACAGTTTGTTACATCAACGGATGGTACGCTTCCAGTGTCTTCCGCGTGCCTCACATTCAAAATGGGTGGGCCAAATGTTATCACCACTTGTGTCCATGTGTTCATGTGTTCCTTGCTTCCCCTTCGATGTTCTTGGTAGTGATATCCTACGTACAAAGAAATAACAAATAGTTAATAGCATATGCAGATAGAGGGAAAACATGCAATCCCTAGGGCCTCCGGCTAGTTAGTATATAAAATAGCAAAACGATGGTCAAAACATGTCATAATGAACCCAAAATTTGACAGAGGCATAAAAAAATCATCAGGGACACATTGCAAAAAGAACAGTTAGGAAATCATGCATAGATTTCTAATCGCTCCGGGGTGGGACGATTAGGACTATCACAAAGCATGCAAAGGTGACCTTGCAAATGTCCTATCCAAAGGCCTCAAAAATTCTTTAAAACTTGGGGTTAGACAAAAAGGGGAATTTTGGGATGACCCAGAAGGTCAGATTTTTCAGATTCTTTCCAGATTGTCCTATATCTGAAGGCGCTCCCTGTATGTTAGTAAATGCGTAAAATGATCAAAACAAGGTCAAAACAGGTCAGAATAACATGAAACTTAAATATCATCATAAGTAAACCAAATATAAAATAATGAAAAAGTAATAGTAAAGAAATTATTCATAGATTTCTAATCACTTTGGGGTGGGATGATTAGGACTGTAACAGTTTTGGGGGGCACCCGGGGGTAGGACGCCCTTCGTCTGGGGCCTGGTTTTGACACCAACCCATTTGGGATGGGTCCAAAACCTCCTAGGGTGTTGTGTCAAAGAATTTGGTGTGGGATTGTGGTTGATTGTTTGGGTTTTGGGTCGGGATTGTGTTCTTAGTGTTCACCCAATAACCTCTCTTCCAAAAGAGAAATTAGGGATGTAAGAAGCGTAAAAGGGAATGTGGGTATAATTTGGCAGCACTCCGTTGTTCCAAATGCTCTAGCTCTATCCTCTTTTGGGGTGAGGAGTCTCACCATTTTATAGACCTGAGGGTATCCTTTTGAATGTGCATGCGAGGGTGCCACTTGGCTTGTCATGCCTTTTTTGGGGGGAGAGAAGATTCCTCCCTGATTTAGGGCCTCCTTGCATGAGGCCTCCATAATCAGGGCATGCTTGACTAAAGTCCCTCTCTCTGATTTGAAACCATTCCTCATAATTGCATGCTCTAAAGGTGTAGTTGAGTGGTGGATCTGGGATGCCATTTGTCAAGGTTTGACTTTTTTCCAGTCAAACCTGCTATTCGTCCCACCCTAGGATGATTGCTGCTAATCGTCTCGGGGTGGGACGAATAGGATTCTAATCATCCCAGGGTGGGACGAATAGGTAGAAAAGTGCTAAAAAGGTTCCAAATTGACCTTTGACCTTCCAAAAATTATTTTGGAGTGGTTAGGACCACTTTTTATCCTCTGGAGGCTGCCCTAGGGGGTATGTATGTCATTTTGGTCAGTGCTTGTAGTCACATAATCGAATTGGTGTTGTTTTGGTGTCTATAGATGCCCCTTTTTGGGATGCGCTATGTGTGGCACAATGCTGAGCAAAAATAGATGACCAAAACACTAAATTATTAGGGTTTATCTATAACCTAACAAAATTTTTATGCCCCAATTATGGAAATGGCACGCATTCTTGAATCCTTGCTTCTGACAAGCTAAGGATCTTACTTTAAGTGTAACCTTTTTCGGTGAGGTGTACTTGATCTTGGACATTGTTCAGTCATGAATAGGCAAAGGGTGCAACATTTTGTTTGATGAACCTTGTCTTCATGCTTCTGTAATACTAAGTGTTTGTTCATCTTGTGGTTATTGCTTGTTTGCTGGCCCAAGCAGAAGCATGATTGTCTTTGTCAATGATTCTTTGAATGCATGCCATTTCCTTGATTGGGTGTGTATTTTTTGATTGGTGACTAAGTGTGACTACCCCCTCATGTGATGAATCGATGAGGGAATTACAAAAATGAGAAAATCTACGAGTTGCTTGACCCAATATGACATTTTTAAGGGTGCCTTCAGTTGTTTTCTATTGAACGCTTATGCAGTTTTCCAACAATCGGACCTGTTTTTGATGGGTTTTAACCCTTTTTGTGATGCTTATTGGGTTAGAAATTATCAAAAATCCTCTTTCCCGTGGAGTGGTTTGGCATTTGTAGCCTTCTTAGGGAGTAGGATAGTGAGTATTTGTGACCCCAATGTAAGTTTTTTATGCCATGAATTTCAGGTACAAGGGCACCTTTGTTCAGCAGATTTATTACTGTTTTTGGTGTATTTTTTGGATGCAATTTTTTTTTTTTGTTTATAGTAAGGTTGAAAACCCTAGTATGGAGTATTTTGTTTTATTTTGTTTTTTTTTATTTTTTATTTTAGTTCACATTAAGTTTAAAACCTTAATATGAATTTTTTTCTGTGTTTTATTTTATTTTTTGTTCACACTTAAGGTTAAAAACCCTAGTATGAATTGTTTTGTTTTATTTGATTTTTTTGTTCACACTTAAGGTTAGAAACCCTAGGATGATTGTTCATTTTATTGTATTTTTTGTCACACTAAGGTTGAAACCCTAGGATTTTTTGTTTTGTTGTTTTATTGTGTGTTTTGTCACGCTAAGGTTGAAACCCTAGGATTTTTTGTTTTATTATTTTTTTGTTCATGCTAGGGTTGAAACCCTAGGATGATGTTTTTGTTTTATTGGTGTTTTGTTACGCTAAGGTTGAAACCCTAGGATTTTTGTTTTTGTGTAAAATTTGTTTGTTTTTTTTGTTTTTGAGTGTACCATTTATTTGAATGTTTTGTACTTTTGTTGGTTTGTTGTTAATGTTTCTGTACTTTTGCTGTACAGTTTTATTTTAATATTTTTGTTTAAATTAAGGTTGAAACCCTAATTTGTTTTTTTTGTTTTATTGTGTTTTTGTTTTGCAGGTTGTGAGGAGTCGGCACCGCTAGCCGACTGTGTTCTCTAATGCCCGGGAGGCATTGACAGTTGTGGATTGGGAGTGGCTTGATGCCCTTGGGCTCAAGCAGGTGATGCGATTGGAGCCTATGGTGGGGGATCGAGCATATATGACTGCCTTGATCAACTTGTGGGATCCCCACACCAACACCTTTCATCTTTCAATAGGGGAGATGACGGTTACTTTGGAGGACATATATCAAATTCTATGGATTTCGATAGATGGGCTGCCCATTCGGATGACTCCCCGTGATCAGCGAACGGCGGTGCTGACATGGTGCTTTGGGCAGGCGGTGGAGATGGGGGTGGATAGGGCTATGGAGAGGGCAGAGGTGGACTGCCTGATTGGTAGGATTCTAGTGTGGTGGTGGTTTGAGAAGGGCATTTTTGGGGTGAGGCATGCGTTGCTCATGACCCTCATCTCCAACATGCTACTTCCGACTCCTCAGGTGTGAGGTTCCCTTGGAACCTACTTGAGGTGGTGTTCAAAATGGTGGATCTTTCGACAATAGTGCCACTTATTATGAGGTGGGGTCAGACCCTATTGGCATAGTTGTATGACGAGCTATATGAGGTCCACTACCAGAGGTGAAAGGAGATTAGGTGTAGCTATATTTTATAGTTCTAGGGGTGGTAGCACATAGCTATGGAGTGGCTACAGGGGTTGCCTTGGACCACTCGGGGTGAGATGGTGGATAGGGAGATTGGGTATGCTGCTCTATGGCGGAGGTCAGAGGAGCATGGGTAGAGTCGGTGGTGGGCAGGTGTCGTAGGGCACTATACTGATGCCTTCTCTTGTCTTGCTCCAAGGGAGGTGTTCTGGTGGCCATACCGAGACTTTCCAGCCTGGCCTAAGGCCGGAGAGTGGCTACGGTGGGTGTGCAAGGGGAGATGGTTGATCGGGCGACATGGGACAAAGTAGGAGTACTTCCCTTACATCCGAGTGACTCAACAGTTTGGGGTGCGCCAGGGATTTCTTGGTGAGCCCTTGATCTATCAACGTTGGGGCGATGAGAGGAATCTAGCCTGGACGATTATTGAGCCACTGGGCGAGGAGTCTAATGTAGTGATTGATGTTCCCAATGTGGACAATTTCGGGGTGACTATAGAGTATGACCAATGGTGGATGATGCGGCGATGGCGGGGTGAGGGGCCTCTAGGAGGTCCGGATGCAATAGCAGTAGGTGGTGGGGGTGCGGAGGCACCGGTGGAGGGTTGGGGCTCCTCTCGATGATGCAGATATGGTGGAGGTAGATGACTTCACTGGGGATGATTTAGGGGTTTTAGAGCAGCTAGATACACAGGACGTCCCAGAGCAGTGGGTGTTAGAGCAGCATGCCATCCTGGAGATGCCCATGCCTCAGGCAGTCCCAGGGGATATGGAGGCTAGGTTTCGTGCTGAGATAGCATGATTGGAGGATCTACTATGGATATGGGATGAGGAGCACAAAGTCGAGAGGGATCTCCTACGGGCTCAGTTGGTGCAATGGGATGACGCATTGGTTGCATACCATCGGACGAGATGTGGAGTGGGGTCGATGCTAGGTGGAGTTGGAGGCTGAGATTATCCACCTCGGTGGATAGTTACCTAAGCTCATTGGAGGTGGATCATCATGTCGTACGAGAGGTAGTGAGACTGAGTAGTCTGCATCCTCTCGTCATAGGTGGGTGGGTGAGGGTAGCGTTAGTGGGCATGATGTGAGGGCTAGCAACAGTCGCCTTGAGAGGTCCCATAGGACCCACACCACTAGGGGTAGTTCCAGTTGCACCGATCCTGCATGATCATGGTGGGCGACTCCCTAGGTTTTGGGGATTTTGAGTTTTTGATTTTTTTGTGAGGTCATAGGACCATTTTATTGTATCCTGAGGGCATTTTTGACGTGATATAAATACATGACTCTCTATTTTTGGTGGTTTGATTATATACTTGTGGTTTATTATTATTATTATTTTTTACGCACATTTATTTGTTTTGACGTATGCATATGCTATTATGACTGTGGATGATTTGATCTATATGATATGGATGTATGCATGTGGAATGAATGGAATGATTTGTTGGTATACAGGTGGTGGTACCATGGACTGTACAGGATTTACTGGCTTTCTGTGCTATGTGATTGCTTTAGGAAATAACTATGCATTTGTAATTTTTGTGTTGTATTTTTTGATGGAGGTGTAAGTAATGAAATGTACCACAATTGTTTTTAGAATGTCGTTATGGTTTTTTTGAGACTCAGATGCTTTAACTAACGAGCCAAGACTATACATTTATCTTACAAGACTTTCGAACAAGGTACGAATCAGACGTGAGTTTGACCAAGTTATTTCACATCCCTGTGTGTGCGATTGAATTTGTTTATGTGGCATTTGTCAGGATACCGCCAGTGCCAGATAGGCTCTCAACCAAACCTATACTGAGGATCACCTAATTAGCTCCACTAACTCCTTTGTTGCATTTAGTAAGATTCATCTACGGTGCAATCTAAGGTACCATAAGCTAGCTCATCCACATGCAAACATTGATCTACTCACACTAAATTTAATGCGATAGATATATCGTCATGCGGGAGGTTTTGCCACCAGTGACCAGCAAGCTATCCACCAAACCGGTACTGAGGAGCACCTCATGACCTTCAGAATGTTGAGAGTTCCAGGGATTCAAGTTTGAATCCCTTATTTTCTTCAATTTTATTGGGATACTTGCTCTCGTATGTAGTGATAAAAATCACTGTTTATTTTCCTTTTGTTTTGAGCAAGGGATTTGAATTTTGAGTGATGGGGATCACTATTTCTTATGCTTTTTGATGTGTGCACTTTGAGGGTTTTTGGCGGCTCCTTGCCTTGGGGGCACCCCCCCCTCGGAGGGGAGACCGGGGGGAGGGGGGTCTGGGTTTCGGGGGGCCACCCCCCGGGGGGATGCAAAGGTCTTTGGGAGTTTGTATTTTGACTTTTACAATTTTTTGATGTTTGCAACTTTTATAGAATTTGGGATTTCTTATAGTGGTAAAAACCACTATTTATTTTGGGGAATTGGGTGGGGGAGAGCTTGTCCTTTTTCCAAATCTCAGCATTCTTGGGGTCATTCACACAGGGGGATGAGCAAGATAACCATTTCACTTATGGTAACCTAGTCTGCTATGTAGGTTTCATCTTTGTTCACACAACTTGGGAATTTTTATGTGTTTTAAGCTTGTGTTGGGATGCGATGTAACAAGGCATGATCCAAGTAAAACTCTACCTTGTAAAAATCGGTCTGAATTTGTACAGCATTTGGCTAGAAATCTAAAGACAAATGAATGACGAAAACCCTAAAGACATTAAAAGACAACTGACTATGATATGGTGAAAATGTGAATGGCGTTATTCTTGATGGATCTTTTTACAAAATGGATTGAAGTTGAAAAATGGTGGAATTGCCGAGTAATTACAGTCTATGGTGCATTTGACATGTATGACCAGCAAATATGCAATGTATGTATGTGATGCCTAATGCAGTTCTTTTTGTGTTTTGATTTAAGATTATGCATGAAAGTGAGATGCAATTTTTTTTTTGTTATTTTTGATTATCTGTTGTTTTTTTGAATATTCATTTTTGACCAAGCGATTGTGGGAATCCTTGGAGCTTTTGGTTTGACCAAAGGGATTATGGATACCTTTGGGGCATTTTGAGTGACCAAGCGATTATGGTAATCCTTGGGGCTTTTGGTTTGACCAAAGGGATTATGGGTACCTTTGGGATGTTTTGGGGTTGACCAAATGATTATGGGAATCCTTGGAGCTTTTGGTTTGACCAAAGAGATTATGGGTACCTTTGGGGTGTTTTAGGTGACCAAGCAATTATGGGAATCCTTGGGGTTTTTGGTTTGACCAAAGGGATTATGGGTACCTTTGGGGCATTTTGGGTTGACCAAGCGATTATGGGAATCCTTGGGGCATTTGGTTTGACCAAAGGGATTATGGGTACCTTTGGGGCATTTTAGGTGACCAAGCAATTATGGGAATCCTTGGGGCTTTTGGTTTGACCAAAGGGATTATGGGTACCTTTGGGGCATTTTGGGTTGACCAAGTGATTATGGGAATCCTTGGGGCATTTGGTGTGGGCCATGGCTCTTTTAAATGTGGCATGGGTTCTAGTTCCTTGATTCTATCAAGAGAGGCGAGCCGGTATGTTCCAGGTCTTATTTACTGTCGATTACATAAGGACCTAACAAATTTGCCGTGAACTTGTCCCTTAAATGGGGTGGCAAGTTAGAATTTTGTTGGTTCTCTTTCAAGACCAGGTCACCAACCTGAAAGTCCCTCAAGTGAACTTTCATGTTGTATGCTTTTTTAAGTCACTCTTGATAGATACGTAAATGCTCGAGAGCATTGACGCATCGTTCATCAAGCAACGTAATCTGGTCTAACCAGGCCTGTCGGGCAGTGTCATCATCGATGAACTCTTGCATTGATATACACAGAGAGGGTATTTCTAACTCGAGAGGCATGATTGCCTCAGAGCCATAAACCAGCAAAAATGGAGCTACCCCAGTGGACGTTCGAATGCTAGTGTGATAAGCCCATAGAGCAAGTGGTATTTGGATGTACCAATCCTTATGACTATCTACGAATGTCTTTTTAAGGATGGCAACTAGCATTTTGTTTGATGCCTCTGCTTGCCCATTTGCCTATGGATAATAGGGTGTCAAAAAACTGTGCTAAATTTTATACTTTGTTGTCAAAGCACGTACATATTTGTTCTTAAATGACGTCCCATTATTCGAGATGATCTTGGATGGAATACCAAAATGACATATGATGTTATGTGAAATGAACTCTGCAATACGGGACCCAGTATTGGAGGTAAGCGAAATTGCTTCTACCCACTTAGTGAAGTACTCTATGGCCATTATGATAAATGTGTGATGACCTGACTACGTAGGGGAGATCTTTTCAATGAGATCTAAGCCCCACTACAAAAACATCCAAGCCGATTGGATTGGCTGCAAGACCTGAGAAGGTACGTGTGTCAAGTTAGCATGGTGCTGACACTTCATGCACTTCCACACATATGCATAAAAATCTCGCTCTAAAGATGGCCAATAATAGCCCATGCGAAGAATGCGCTTGGCAATGGCCATACCGCTAAAGTGGCCACCACACGTACCATCGTGTGCTTGGGTGATCACCCAAGTGGACTCCTGTTGGTCCAAGCAATAGAGGAGGATTCCTTCATAGATCTGATGATATAAAATGTCTCCTAACAATACATGTTTTTCTGCTTTTTGTTTGAATGATCTTTTCATGGAATGTGACAATCCAAGTGGGAGGCTACCTAACTTGAGATAGTCTTGTATGGGTGTGTACCAATCCTATTGATTAGAAACCTTGATGGTATGAACGACCAATCCCTCTTGAAGTTCATCCCTAGAAAAAGCTGAGCGGGAAAGAACTTGTAAGAATAGTGTTGTGTTGCTATTAAGAGGGGTTGGGGAGAACAAGGACCCCCAGTTGGCGTGATTTAGACTATTGTGGATTCAAGAGAACCTATCTTGAGATGGTTCAATCTGGATTAGGTGGATTCCTGGTGTTATGTCAGAGCTTGCATGCTCCATCATGGATTGTGATAATGTTTTGACTTGAATGGTTGTCATTTCACCAAAAGGGTCTTGCGGGATTAGTGATCCCAAGGAGGCCATAGTGTCCACAAAATGATTTGATGATCGAGGGAGTGCCTCGATGTCATACCATTCAAGTTTTACCAGGAATTTGTCCACAAGGGCTTTGTATGCCTACAGAACTAGGCATTTGCATTGGAATACCCCTTTCACTTGGTTGAAAATTAACAACGAATCACCAAAGATATTCAAGCATTTGATGTTCATGGTGATTTTTATCTAAAGACTTATGAGCAAGGCTTCGTATTCAGCATTGTTATTGGTGCATGGGAAATCAAGTTTGAATGATAAAGTCATTAGATCCCCTTGCGGTGTGAAAAATATGATTCTTGTGCAACCTCCTTACTCACATTTAGAACCATCAAAAAATAAGGTTATTTCAATCGATGACTCAGGCTCATTAGAATCTGGAAATTCTGAGACATGGAAGACCCCATCATTAGGTAGCTCTATGGTCAGAGGTTGATCATCTTTGAGAGGAGCCTCTGCTAGTTGATCGGTGATTACTTGACCTTTGATGGACTTTTTTCCAATGAATTTGATGTCAAACTCCGTAAACAACATGATCCATTTTGTCGTACGACTATTGTGATAAGTACGACTCATAATATACAACAATGGATTCTCCTTAGACACAATATATGTCATATTTCTTAGCATGTAATGGCATAGATTTTTAGTGGTAAATACCACTACCAAGCATAGCTTCTCAACCTATGCATAGTTAAGTTCATAACTGACCAGGGTGTGACTAAGATAATAATTAGCCTGTTCTTTATGTAATTCATTTTTTTGGGCTAGCATGGCACCTAGTACCACCTCAGTAGCTGAGATGTATAAATAGAATGACACTCCTAGTCTAGGTGGTGCTAATACTGGTAGTGAAGACAAGTATTATTTGATGTCATCGAAGGCTGACTAGCACTAGTCATCCCAATGAAATGCTACCCCCTTGTGTAATAATTTATTCATGGGTCGGCACTTGTTAGATAACTGTGCTATGAAGCGCTTGATCGACGTGACCTTTCCCTGCAAGCTTCTAAGCTACCTGATGGTGGTTGGGGGAAACACTTCAAGGATTGCCTTGACTTTATTTGGATCTACCTCGATGCCTCATTTTGAGACTATGAAACCCAAGAGTTTTCCAAATGTGACACCAAATATGCACTTCTTGGGGTTTAGTTTAACTTTGTGTTCATGAGGCAATCAAGGATCTTGCGTAAGTCATCGAGATGATTTTGGTGCAAAATAGATTTGGCCAACAAATCATCCATATAATATTCCAAAGTTTTATGCATGTGATCATGGAAGATGTATTTCATAGCACATTGGTAGGTGGCGCCAGCATTTTTAAGGAACCTTATAACAAAATGTCCCCCAAGGTGTTGTGAATGCCATTTTTAGTTGATCATCGGGATTGATATGAATCTGGTTGTATCTCGAGAAACCATCCATGAGGGAAAGCATTTTGTGGCCTATTGTAGCATCTACCAATGCATCGATGCTAGGCAAGGGGAAATTGTCCTTGGGACTCACTTTGTTTAAATATCAAAAATCGATGCATATGTGAATCCTCTCATCTAGATTTTTGATGGGTACCATGTTGGACAGCCATGGTGGGTAATATATGTAGATGAAAAAATATGCATCCAATAGCTTTTATAGCTCATATTTTACCATTAAGGCCAATTTTGGGTGCATCTTATGTAGCTTTTTCTTGACTGGCTTGAATGTCGGATCAAGTGTTAGATTATGCGTGACTAGTTGCGGGTCTAGCCCTGGCATGTCTTTGTAAGACCATGCAAAAACCTCCTTCTATTTGAGAAGGGCAATGTAACTAGATTTCTCTTTAGGGGATAGACTTACCCACAGATTGATGATCTATAGACTCATTGGATCAGAACCGATGTCTACGTCAACCATATCTTCAACTGACATGTGGGATCTGTCCTCCAACTGATGTGGAGTTGGGATAAGGTGGATATCATTTGTTGAATTTAGATCTACGTTGGGAATTTAAGGTTCATCTTTAGCATGGAATATATCCTGAGTCTATCCTAGGGTGAAATGAAACATCTCGCTGCAAGGCCAGTAATCTGATGGGGATGGTGGTGAGTTAGCACGATACCAGGCTATGGCATCTAGGTCTAGATACAATGGTCATGTTGGATCGGTTGGGTTGTGGATGGATGCAGTTAAATTAATGGATATCATGTTGATGGAATGAATTTGGTCTCCATTACCATGTGGGTGTTGACTCAGACATCCTTGGTGATCCTTGCACCCCAGATCTGGCTCTATGGGTACTAGCACAAAAGGATCGACCCTATGTGTGGACAGAAGGATAGGGTCTACCTTGGCACTGGTGGCCCTATAGGTTCTCTAGGTAGGAGGTGCTCTCTGTATGCCTAAAGTGGTGGATGAAGCACTTGGTTTAGCTATACTTGGTTTAAATGCCACCTATTCCTTGGTCCCATATTCAGTTGTTTGAACATACCATCGATGTCTATGGGGTATTCTTATTGCCTCATATGGTTGAGATATGCCATCTAAGTCTCATCCTCATAGTTTCTATCAGATATCCATAGGCCCTCATTAGCTTCGACCACTATGTGCTCTTCTGGTTGGTATAGCCTCCCACTAGGCATTTCATGATCACTTGGCCTTATGGCTGACATGGGAGGCTCATTTTGTTTGATAAAGTTAATTTGATCCCATATGGGTTGTTCCACTCTTTGTGGTAGGGCTAGATTATCTTGAGGTGGCCACTGCTCGATTGGAGCATCCAAGGGAAACATTGCCATGAAGTTCTCCTGATAGTCATCAATGGGTGTCACCTGTGAGTGATTGCTATCGGACTCAAAATGGTCCTAGGGTGCTACCTCATAAGCTGACTCATCTTCAAAAGACTCCCCTTGATCTTGCTCATATCCCTCTTGGAGGTTAATCCTTTAACTTTCCCCTTTCTCGATCCAAGTGGAGGGGTTGTTGATTTCAACAAGGTTTGTTGTTATCAATGGGAGATAGTCCCCCAATGTGTATGTTATGTTGGGATTTGCATATGGATCTTGTGCCAACCCATCCTTGTTGCCTAGCCCTAGGCCTTGCATGTTTTCTACCAAAATTTCGAGGGGTAAAGGGTGGTTGAACCCTACTCCTAATTTGTCATATGACATCTGGTATCTTGGTTGACAAAGAATACGCATTCCTTGTTCATATCTACCCAATCCATATCCATGCCAATTACATTGGCTAAGGTATTTCAAGGCAAATTCTGGGTTGGACAGATAGTCAACATTCTTAGAAAATGGCTCTTTGTCCTCTTCCTCTTGTAGGTAGGGTTCAATTTCATTTTCAAGGCCCCATATACAAAGTTTGTATGATTTGGTGGGTAGCCTAAAGGGAATATAGTTTTGATGGGGAGGCAAGGTCTCCCCATGTCTTGCATGGATTCGAGTGTGGGTGTGGCCACTATGTTCTGCACTAGGTACTCCCCCAAGCCCGTATTGGCCATTTCAATGATAATAATTGGCGATTAAGGGGGAGGGAATGGGAGTTCTCCTTGAGTCCACTCCATGTTGGGTGAACCAAGCATCTTGACTTCCATTCGGTGGGGTACCTCTTTGGTAGAGATGGTTGAGACTAGTGGTGGCACTTCCTCTAGGGGCTTATTCCCATTTTCCTTTGATGTGGCCACCATAGGTGGCATTGTTGGTGGAGGAACAGACGACGAAGATGGACCAGGTTGGTTACTTGAGGGACTCAACAATGGGGATGTAGGCAGAATTGGACCCTGAGTGGACGGATTCAATTGAAAGTCCAAATGTGTCGATGGGAGGGTCGATTGTGGCATTAGTTGCACTGCATTGCAAAAATTAAAGAGCTCTAGGTCTGTTAGGACTACATGCACTTGCCCTTCATATGTGTACTTAAGGCATTGATGGGCTATCGAAGGGACACACTTCATGTCCCTAATCCAATGCCGGCCTAGCAAGATATTGTAGGCCATATCACCCTCAAGGATGTGACACAATGTAGGAATGGTATTTTGTCCCACTTGGATGGGTAGGATAATTGTGCCAACTGTCGAGCATAACGCTTCGTTGAATACTCAAAGAGTGTAAGTGGACACCATAATGTGGGATACCGACAACTTAAAATGTTTTAATGCTGCTGTCATGATTATGTTGTTGGAGGAGCTAGTGTCCACCAACACCCTCTTGAATGGAATCCCGTTGACCTGCACAATGACGTACAGGGGTGGATCCACCATATCACTAGTTACCATTTTTAGTTCATCTTCCTTGAAGGTTATGACTGGATCTATGCATTGTCTCATATGTCCCACAAAGTTGTTGAAAGAATTGGGTTCTTGGGGCTGTGGCTTAATGTATTTGAGTATCTCCATCAGAGCCTCCCGATGGGGCGGTGATTGTTGGATGAGCTCATAGATGGATAGCCTAGTCGATGTGGTCCTTAAGATTTGAGTAAGCTTAGTCCAAATCATGGCCACTAGTATAGGTGGGGGAGGTTGTGTAGGGTGTTATGGAGGTTGTGACGTTGATGGAACATCTCCTATAGTTGCAATGGGTGCAACCACTTTTGGGTATCTTCTGTTTCGTGTCATGATGCTTATCATCCCTATGTATCCTTGCATGGGGTAGTCTTGTGTTACCTTGTTCACTTGAAAAGTCTTTACCTATGCATCATGTGTAGGCAGGGGGTCTTTGAAGACTTCCATCTGTTGGTTGCTCAATGCTATGGTATTATCCACCGTGAGCATCTTGTTGTCTATCAAGTCCTGCACTAGGTTTTTGAATTTCCAAAAAGAGAAGATGTCATGTCCTTTTTGTCGGTGAAATATACAATACAAGTCTTCCCTATAGCCCTTAGGTTTTGGTGCATTGGGATCTATGGGTCGAGTTTTTGGCAATTTTATCAGGTTTTCTACGAACAAGCGGTCAAACAAGGAGTCTCTAGACTCTGTGAATTATGTGAATTGTCACTTAGGGTGATGTTGCTGATTTTGCTCTTGCTTGTGGTTTTCCTTTTCATAGTTAGCAGGAGGAACTACCTGATAATTAGCCTTTGGAGGCTGTGTCATTTGTGTAGGTAGTGGTACAGTTATGGAAACTTGATTGACCATGGTGGGTTTTGGTTGCGTGGGCCCAGTTTTGGTATTTTTGATCCACTCTTTCTTGTGCAGCTTGGCAATCTTGCCATATTGAATTTTGATCTCCTTAATTATCTTGGCTTGTGCCAAGGCTTCTTCTAGGGTGGCATATTGTTGTAGCTGCAATATCATAGATATCGACCTTATGCAACTCTTTGAAAACATTTGAGTCATGTCGGCCATGGGTGGGAGGTAAGGTAGATTTGAAAGCAATGTCCTCCACCGATTCCCATAAGTGGCTATGGTCTCATCAACATACTGCTTAAGGCCAGCTAGGTCACTTAAGGATGCCTTCTTCTTGGTGTTTAAGGCAAAACATTCAAGGAATGCGTCCACTAGCTAGTCTAGATTAGTGATGTTGTGCTTCGATAGCTAGGTAAACCAATCTGAGGCAAGGCCTATGAACATGGTTATAAATGTTCTCATAAGCAATGCATCATTGTACTGAATGCCAAAGCATTGACTCAAGAATCTTGTTACATGCTCTTGGGCATCGTCATCCCCTCTAAAAATTACCAATTGAGGCATTTTGAAGTGGTTGGGGTATGGGGGTGCCGAACTGAAGGATGCACGGTGGGTAGTGGAGCTGGTGTAAGGTAGGATTTTGGGGCCCTGAAGTCTTAGTCTCCACAGACTCTAAGTTCTCTAGCAATGCTTTGTATGAATCAAAAGATTTAATCTCCTCTTCTTTAGTTTGTTCCCATTGTGAATTGCGAGGAACTTGAGGCCTATGGAGGGGTAACTGGGTAGCGCCCCCTACCTTGGTAGGGTGTCTCGACTGGCTCTTCTTCTTGCTCAAATTCCTCATAGGATTTGTGAGGAGTTTTTGGGTGTGTCCTATAAACATAGACGGGTGCCTGTGGAAGATGCCCATCATGGGTTCTAGGGGTGGCCTCCCGCTCATGTCTAGGAGGTCTTGGAGGAAACACTTGATAAGGTCGTGGAGACCGATCCCGTACTAAGGGGTTATGCCTCTCATAAATTTATGTCCTGTGTGTGTGAGGGGTTGGAATCCTCTCATGTATAGTGTTTTGGAGCAACTAATCTATCTAGCGCTAAATGCACTCTTTGTTAAGATGATACAGTTGCTCTAACTACTGTTGATATTGCCTAAGCTGAGTGATTTGTGCTTGACAGGCGGTATGTTTGGCAAATGTCAAGTTGATTTGTTCCACTGTCTTAGGTCTAGGAGGCCTAGATGCCTCCCCTATATATCTATCTTGGTCATGGTGATCCAAGATATCTATAGGTCACTTTCCTCTATCGAGGTTAGCAGCATTCACCTAAGGCTCTGGCCTCAATAGGTGGTCTTGATAATTAGCAGGTGCAGAGGTGCATTGCTCCTACATGGTGTATTGCTCTTGAGGAATATACTGGTCTTCCTCGTGCTCCCTTTCATACATGTGAAGGGGACAGGTAGAGTTGGCTTGCCCTATCTGAAGATCCCTACACTCTAGATTTGGTCCATTAGTTCTAACAGTAATGAGGGGTGGAGGGGGGATGATATAATCATGTGGCCCCTCCTTATGAACCCTATGTTTCTCTAGCACTTCATCACGTAGTGGCCACTCATAATGAGCACCTAAGGGGGCCTTCCTATGTGTGTACTCCTCCTGAGAGGGTCTATATTGAATGGGAGTGCCCCTCAAAGGGGTTCCTCTATAGTCCTTTTCTGTAGTGGCATAGTGTGGACTATATTTTGGGTCCAACCACCAAGGTGGTATAACCAAGTCCTTAGGGCTGTAACGGAGGTGACCTGTACCTCCTTGTACACTTTTTGTAACTTCTACCCATTATTGGGCTTGGATACGAGTATACACCATGGTGGTGATATTTCTAGAAAGATATGCGTATTTTTATTTCCTTTAAAAAAATTTATGCTACACCAAACAAAAGAGGACCACACAAGAAAAGAGATGATTATCTTGTTTACAGATTAAAAGTGTGCCCTAAATCTGGTTCAGTGTGTTTTATTTTTGTTATGTAGATCTTGTGAAGAAAATTTTGTTATCCATGCAAAATGAAGGCTCTTATATCTCCCAAGATGGTCGCCCCTTCAATATACCACTGCCAGGACATTATACTGAACCTCTCAATATACCCGCCCTTACATGAGGGAGACTATTGGTATGCGAGAGCAGAATAGTATGTGGAACATAGGTAGTACGAAAGGGGAATCACTCTATTTTTGACACCTACCATAGAATACTTATCCTCATGCACTGAGAATCAACCCCGATACACTTGGTCAACTTTCATGAGGATTTATGTCTAGCAACAATAGCGATCAGGGTTATGTATGCAAAATCCAAGCCAAGGTGGTGATGAAATCCACCGTTGATCTTGATCAAGTGTTGGGGTTTTATGACCAACTCCTTGATGTTAATATTATTATGTGGTGTGTGTGGTTCCTTTTACTTGTGCAAAGAAAGAAAACATGTAGAAAAATTCCCTATGCAAGCAAAGAAAATAGAAAAATTACAGAGACAGAAACAGAAAAACACAGAGGATGTTCAGAAAACCTACCTCTTCTCTGCCCAAACCAGATGCCTCTGAGTTTCTACTCAGAAAATGTACAAAGAGCTAATAATCCTGGTGTGGGATGAATAGTATGTCTGTATTCATCATAGTGTGGGACGAATTTGTATTCATCCTAGGGTGGCATGAATTCCAAGTCTATATTTGTCACAAGGTGGCACGAGTAGCAGTCTAGCGCCCGAATGAGTAACCCCTACAAAGAAACCATAAAATTTGGATTAAAAAAACTTAATATTAATAGCAGGGTATAAGGTCCCATAATTATCACAACTGAAAGCTTAATGCAAGGTGACAGCGTGCCAGACCAGATGGTGCAAATGAAATTGATATAAAAATGCTAAGTCCTACGAATGTGAGAAAGCAATGCACGAAGGAAATGATGCATAGACGAGATGTAAGCAAACAAAGACAAAGTGGGGCCTCTTTTATTAATTTTTCTTTCAATTCTATTACAATACGTCCCCCCTTTAGGGCTCATAATGTTTGATACAGTTTGTTACATCAACGGATGGTATGCTTCCAGTGTCTTTTGCATGCCTCACATTCAAAATGGGTGGGCCAAAGGTTACCATAGCTTGTGTTCATGTGTTTGTGTGTTCCTTACTACCCCTATGGTTTTCCTAGTAGTGATATCCTATGTATAGAGAAACAACAAATAGGTAATAGCATATGAGGATAGAAGGAAAACATGTAATCCCTAGGGCCTCCAGATAGTTAGTATATAAAATAGAAAAACGATGGTCAAAACATGTCATAATGAACCCAAACTTTGACAAAGGTATAAAAACATCATCAAGGACATATTGCAAAAATAACAGTCAAAAAATCATGCATAGATTTCTAATCGCTCCGGGGTGGGATGATTAGGACTGTCACAAAGCATGCAAAGGTGACCTTGCAAATGTCCTATCCAGAGGCCTCCAAAATTCTTGAAAACTTGGGGTTAGACAAAAAGGGGCATTTTGGGATGACCCAAAAGGTCATATTTGGAAGATTCTTCCCATATTTTCCTGTATCTTAAGGCGCTCCATGTATGTTAGGAAACACATAAAATGATAAAAACAAGGTCAATACAGGTCAGAATAACATGAAACTTCAATAGAAGTATAATTAAAACAAATAGAAAATAATTCAAAAGTAATAGTAAATAAATTATTCACAAATTTCTAATCACTTTGAGGTGGGACGATTAGGATAGCAGTAGTTTGGGGGGCACCGGGGGCAGGACGCCCTCTTTTTGGGGCCTGGTTTTGACACCAATACACTTAGGATGGGTCCAAAACATCCTAGGGGGTTGTTTAAATGAATTTGGTGTGGTATTGTGGCTGATTGTTTGGGTTTTGGGTCAAGATTGCGTTCTTAGTGTTCACCCGATAACCTCTCTTCCAAAAGAGAAATTAGGGATGTAAGAAGCGTAAAAGGGATTGTGGGTATAATTTGGTAGTACTCCATTGCTCCAAATGCTCCAGCTCTATCCTATTTTGGGGTGAGGAGGCTCACCATTTTATAGACCTGAGGGTGTCCTTTTGAATGTGCATGCTAGGGTGCCACTTAGTTTGTCATGCATTTTTTGAGGGGAGAGAATATTCCTCCCTGATTTAGGGCCTCCTTGTACGAGGCTTCCATAATCATGGCATGCTTGACTGAAGTCTCTCTCTCTAATTTGAAATTGTTCCTCTCAATTGCATGCTCTAAAGGTGCAGTTGAGTGGTGGATTTGGGATGCCATTCATCAAGGTTTGACTTTTTGCCAGTCAAACCTGCTATTCATCCCACCCTAGGACGATTGATGCTAATCATCCTGAGGTGGGATGAATAGGATTCTAATCATCCTAGGGTGGGATGAATAGGGAGCAAAGTGCTATAAAGGTGCCAAATTGACCTTTGACCTTCCAAAATGGATTTAGGAGTGGTTAGGATCATTGTTTAACCTCTAGAGGCTGCCCTAGGGGGTATGTATGTCAGTTTGGTTAGTTCTTGTAGTCACATAATCGAATTGGTGCTATTTTGGTGTCTACAACAACAATGCTCTTATGCTGAGAACTTTCATAATGAAATTTTTAGGGGTTGCCACCCAATTCCTAAGCACAACATTTCCACTATTGAACAACTAGTAAAAACTTTCCTTTGGTGCTAAGAAGAAGATGAACCTTTCAAATCTGGCCAACCTAAAACATTATAATGATGATCTAGTAATGGAGTATGGGGATAGATGGAGAAAATTCATGGCAAAGTTATCATTCTATGTCCCCACAAAGGAGATTATCCACATATTCACCAAGATTTGTTCTAAACACATTTTCCTCTTGCTACAACTTTAACAATATCATTCATTTGAGGAAGCCTTGGCACAAGCCAAAATAATTGAGGACATAAAAGTAGATGAGGGAACCATTAAGCTCTGAAACAAGGAGTGGAGCAAAAATGACAAGAATGATAAATACAAGTAGAAGCAGGAAAGCCTTGCTCTAGTTAATCAAGTAGTATTAGTTGCACCTAAATATGGGGCTAGGCAACAACCCCAGAATTATCAAGCACAGTCCACACCATCCAATTACGATAAAAAAAATAATCAGGGGCAAAATAGAGAAGTAAGCCACCTCACTATTTTACACCTCTGTCAGAGTCAATGCAATCAATTTTCAACCAGTTGAGCGAGGCTGGGAAGATCATATTTCCTAATGTATCTATTTTATATCTCAACCATCCTAAGCAAAAATGATATAGGGAAGATTAGTTTTGTCCTTATCATAGAATATCAGGGTATGACATTGAAGAATGGATGGGTTTCAAGAACCAGGTGCAAAATATGATTGAAGTAGGAGAACTTAAATTTGATAACCCATTGGCTCCCAATAATAGAGATATGGGCATATACAAAAACCCACTACCCAACCATGAGGTCCCTAGAGGGCAAGGTGCCCAAGTCAATCAAGTTCAAATCGATACACCTACCCATGGATGCATTGGGATGGTTGAAATTGTTAATATAGCCATCAATACTAGATGATATGGTCAACCACCACCTCCTATGGCTCCCATTAGTGTCCTAGATACACCTAGGTAGAGGCAGGGGTAAAAAAACCTTCCAGGTCTGCAAACCTAACATGTGGTAACTATCTAGAGTAGACTAGAACAAAACTTATAAACAACTCTAACCAAGCTATCTATCTATGAGCTTATAGAACAATCCCCAAAGCACTGGGAGACTTTGATGGATATTTTGAGATAAATTTAACTCCAACCACAAGATCCCAATCCATTCATGCATTTTTTGGTACAAGTACAACAATGTTAGGAATCAATAATTTGATTTCATGATCATAATATTAAGACAATACCTACTACCATACTAGACCCTTCACTGCACATTATTGCATCAGTTAATTATTTACCTTTTAAGTGGGTCTTTATATATATAAGTTCATCAATCAACAACAACAATAGGGCACCTTAAGATCTCCAAATCCAATATCATTACAGGAGCCTTCATGTTAAGAGCTTTCAATGATGCTTTATGCTCTACTATGGGAATGATAGTCCTAACCATTAAGGTGGGGCATAATACCATCCCTAGGATGTGTCATATCTTGGAAGAGGCCATGCAATACAACATACTCCAAGGGCATCTCTGGATAAGAGATATGAAGTGTGTGCCCTCAATTTTATACCAATGTGTCAAGTATGTGTACGAGGACAAAGTATACGTAGTTTTAGCTGATGAAGATCCATTAAAATATGTCCATTAGGTGGATCTTCCAAGATATTTTATGATTCCTTCCATCCACCTATATGTAGGACCTTCATATCCAACTATGCAACTAGATGATATAGACAAAGGGGTATGAAAAGATCCATCCACATCGACACCTCCTCTTGCACCCAAAATAATTGATGCTTCTAAGAAAATATCAACATTTAAACCTAAAGACAATCAAAAGCTAAAGGTGCCCTCAATCAAGAAATAAAATCGCAAGTAATTACCAACTATAGACATTGTAGAAATCCCAAGTCCCATGGAAGAAGAAGATCTCCAAGATCAAGTAGAGGAAATACTAGATCCCGCTTCGTCGGTGTCATCTATAGGGTCATCCACATCACATGCAAAAATACACTTAACAAGTACAAGGATAGGAGAAAACCTTATGTAGAATATAACATTCATGCCCATCATTGAGTCCACATAGGACATGGGATGATTGAAAGACCTACGACCACCAGTGGGAATAGTGGTTTCGCTTGGAATCCCTCCCAACTAGACCAACTTTATCTACGCTAGCATGGACTATGCCCATAAGTATTTGGACATAGAATAGGACAATTATGAGTTGTTCACTTTTAATTTTCATTAACTCTCTAATACTAATTTTACTCTAAGCTAATTTTAACGTTGCCATTGGTATGGTTACGATCTGGGTATATATGAGCAGGGACATAGGTAGCCATGCAAACCGTAGTATCAACTTCCCACTGTCAATTTTGGGTTAGGCTACCACATTAGAGGTCAAGATGACTATCTAGTAGTAGACTTGGATAGATTAAGCTTGGGATTAGGAGAAGACATCGATTTTATTCCTTATCACCCACCAAGTACAAGACATCTAAGCAATTGATGCCACCCCTACAAGTTGCACCTTGTGGGATGAAGAGCGAGAAGAAAGTGGACATGGGGCAAGCAATGATGAAGTATAGGTAATCTTGGTCTATCATGGGTCTTGCTATTTACAAAGCCTTTCCTGGTCCAACCATAATGACAGTGGGTACATATCAGACAAAAGTGGCTATGAGTCATAGGACTCAATAGAAAGAGCCTACCTAGGTCCAAGGTAGTGGTCCCATAGCTTGAGGAAAGACACTAATGTAAATGGCATCTACATAAGTGACAAAGAATATGAGGATGAAATAGATATGGCCTACTTGAGGCCAAGACATGTGTCCCTTGTCTTGGGGCCACATACCAATGCAAATGGTTTCTAGATAAGTGATGATATTAATATGGCTTATCTTGGGCCTCACCACTTGTAGCATGTCAAAATGTTGGTAGAAATACAAGTGAAATTTCATGCCATAGAACCTAGCTTGCAATTTTGGAGAGACTTATCAACTTAGATGCCATTTATTATGCAACCAATCCTCATCCACCTATGTTTAGAGAGATCTTGGAATCCAATGATCCTATTATCTGACATGCTCATTGGCTAAATCTAGATATTTCTTTCCCTCCATAGCCTCATCACGAGTATGGGGGTAAAACCTATGAGACAATATTTCACCCATGTGGTCCTAGAGATTTCATTTCATCCATAAAAACAATCTCCATTGATTTGACCACTTCACTTCATAACCTATCAGATCCTACCAAACCATTGTATATTGATATATATGCTATTGATTGGGATCACATTTATTTACCTATAGAGCTTGAGGATATTTTCCCTAACAAAGAGATGTTACAACTATTTAATTTTGCATCAGGTTGTGCATATGATGTATTCCATGCTAGTTTGGATCCTGAGTTAGTAGGACCTATAAATCCCACTAATGACATTCATTTGATACCCACACCTCACCAGCTAGAGTATGGGTCACATATGGCTATAGAAGTGAATTTCGAGGTGGACATCAACAATGATCCTACTCAACAAAAGAAAGTCAATTTCGAAGAAAGTCTATCTCCAAATGAACAAGCCATCATAATTCCTCTCATCAAGGAGAGACTAAATCCTTTTGATTAGAATTACAACGACATGTCAGGGCTCGATCCAAAGTTAGTTATACACAACCTTTCATTAGATCCCATGAAAAAGATAGTCAAGCAAAAGCTGAGGAAAATGCATCCAACCGTCACTTTGATGGTGAAGAATGAGTTAAAAAACTATTGGATGTAATTTTCATAGTTCCTATTGACTATCCTGAATGGGTCTTGAACATGGTGCCTGTGGGAAATCCTGACCGAAGAGTCTACATTTGTATAAAATTTAGAGACTTGAATAGGGAAACTCCAAAGGATTCATTCCCATTTCTAAACATAGATGCCCTTGTTGATGCCACTATAGGTTATGAGATGCTCTCCCTAATCAATGGGTTTTCTAGATACAATCAAATTCAAATAAAATTTGAAGATCAGCATAAGACCTCTTTCATTACTTTGTGGGGGACATTATTTTATAAGGTGAGGCCATATGGCCTAAAGAATACTGGTGCCATGTATCAGTGGACCATGACATACATATTTCATGACTATATGCACAAAATATTAGAATATTACATGGATGACTTGCTATACAAGTCTTTAGTGCAACAAAAGCACATTGAAATCCTTGAAAAGGTCTTTGATCACCTCATTGAGTACAATGTTAGATTTAACCCTAAGAAGTGCATGTTTGACGTGACTTCTGGTAAGCTCTTGGGTTTCATAATTTCTAATAGAGGCATTGAATTTGGTCCTAAAAAAAGTAAAGGATGGCCACCCCTACCAACATTAAGGAGTTGAGAAGCCTATAAGGCAAGGTAGCATCCATCAAACAGTTCATTGCTCAATTATAAGACAAGTATCAACCCATGAATTGGCTTCTATGCAAATGAGTCATTTTTCATTGGTATGAAGAGTGTTGAAAACCCTTTGTAAAGATCAAAACTTACATGGAAACACCACTAGTATTGGCTCCACCAAGGCCAAAAATACTATTTTTACTATAAATATCGGCTACTAATTTTGATTTGGGCACCATATTGGCCCAAAAGAACAAACAATACAAAGAGCAAGCCGTATATTACATCAGTCACATCTTGGTGAGTTATGATATAGGATATGCGTATGTAGAAAATTTGTGTTTAGTAGTGATATTTTCAACCAAAAAGTTATGACACTACATGTTGAGCCATACAACCTACATTATATCAAAACAAAATCCTTTGGAGTACATGATGAACAAGACCTACCATAATACACGTACTGTAAAGTGGATCATGCTATTGAAAGATTTTGATCTAGAGTTCATAAGCCAAAAGTCCATGAAGGAACAAGTCATAGCTGATCAATTAGTAGAGGCACCTCTTCAGGATAACAAGCCTCTCACCATAGAGTTGCTTGATGATGTAGTATTTGCATTATTAGATCCACCAGAACACAAATAACCTGAGAAAGAAAGAGACATGGCATTGCTATTTTATGGTTTGAAGTGTGAGCAAGGAGGTGGAGAAGGGATTATATTTATCACACCGTAGGGTGTGCCATTTCCATTATCATTTAAACTAGACTTCCCTTGCACAAATAATAATACTAAGTATGAGGCCATGATATTGGGACTACAAATAGCCATTGCAATGGGCATTAGAAGATTAATATCTCTAGTGACTCCTTGCTCATAGTTAATCAAGTCAAGGGTTTGTTCCAATGCAAGTGCCCACTCTTGAAAACTTACAAAGAGCTTATTGACACTTACCTAGCCCAAATGGAATGGTACAACATAGAGGTAATCCCTCATATGTCAAATGGATTTGTAGACACCATGGAATCTTTGGGATCCTTAATACCTTAGAATCCATATATAGATTTCACAATTGTTCACATTAAAGTGCTCTCGTACTCAACAATGCAACGTAAGGCTTTTGTTAATCAAGAGTCATTCAATATGATCAATATCAAACCAATTCAGGATTGGTCCTTTGGAGCTCTTGCAAATGACACCTTGGGGGTATTTTATCTCTCAAGGTACTACAAAGTTTGGTACAACCATTCACCATAGGTTTTTTTCTTAATCTATATTCATGAGTTTCAGGAAGTAGGAGGAACAGACTGTCTTTTTTTTAGAAATTATGGCTTACCAAGATTGGCTTTCCCAAGTGCAATATTTCTTGAAGCCTAGGATTGTACCATAAGGTCTATCACATGTTGAAATATGAGAATTTAAATAGAAGGCAACAAGGTAGATCTTGTTGGGAGAGATTATTTATAGATAAGGTTATGATGGAATGCTCCTCCATTGCCTTGAGTCGTAGTAAGTCTTGGGAAATTTTTTAGGCTCACGATGGTACGTGTGGTGGTCACATTAGTGGCATGGCCATCATTAAGCGCATCTTGAGAATGGGTTACTATTGGACCAGTATAAAAAATACTATTGCGAGTATGTCAAGAAATGTGTTAAGTTCCAACATCACACGAACCTCATACATTTGCCATCACAAGCCTTGCAACCCACCTGGGCAACATGGCCATTATCATAGTGGGTACTATACTTAGTGAAGGAATATCTCACCCCCATCCTCAGGCTGACACATGTTCATCATAATAGTCAATGAGTATTTCACCAAATGGGTCGAATCAATCCCTTTGACATCGACAAGTGGACCAAGGGTTGTGGAGTTTATACTCCATAATATCATGTCATTTTGGGGTCCCTTAAAAAATAATATCTAATAATGGACCATATTTAAAAAAAAAAAAATGTGTATGCTTTAATGAAAAAATACCATATTCAACATAGTTTTTTAGCACCCTATTATTCACAAGAAAATGGGCAAGTAGAAGCCTCAAAAAAATAAGTCTCCATATTGAGGAATATGGTGAAATATAATCACAAATATTGGCATCTACAATTACCTCTTGCATTATGGGTATACAGGACTAGTGTGCAGAAGCCCACTAGGGAAACACCATTTTCACTTGTATATGGCACTGAGGCCATCATGCCCATAGAGTTGTAAATTCCAACATGGTGCATAGCAATACAGGACTTCATAGATGATGACACCGCACGACAAGCCCACCTTGATCAATTAATGCTTCTTTATGAATGTTGAGTCAATGCCTTGGAGCATCTCTACATTTATCAGGATCATCTTGCCCAAGCCTACAATAATAAAGTCCATTTAAGAGAATTCAAATTTGAAGATATTGTTCTCAAAGAGAACTAACAAAACTCAAATTTACCACCACACCTACGAGAAAAATTTACGATAAATTGGATAGGCCCCTACATGATTTCAGAAAGGGTGGGATCTAAAGCATATCACCTTACATCAGTGGATGGTGTTGAAGAACCTGAACCTCTTATCATCCATTTGAAGGATTTCTATACATAAAATATAAAAACATTCAAATATACATAAAATAGAAAAACATCCAAATATGTCATAAAATTACATACAAATCATAAAAAACATAAAATATTCAAAAGCAAAAACTCTCCAAGGGTATCTTCACACTGCTTGGTCACCTCAATCAAAAAATATCCAAGGGTATCTTCATACCACTTGGTCAAATATAATCAAAATTCTCCAAGGGTATCTTCATGCCACTTGGTCGAAATATAATAAAAATGCTCCAAGGGTATCTTCATACCATTTTGTCACCTCAAATAAAAACGCTCCAAGGGTATCTTCATGTCGCTTGGTCACCTCAAACGAAAATGCTTCAGGGGTGTCTTCATACCGCTTGGTCACCTCAATAAAAAAATATCTCCAATGGTATCTTCATACCGCTTGGTAAAAATTCATTCAAAATACTCCAAGGGTATCTTCATACTTCTTGGTCACTTCAAACGAAAATTCTCCAGGGGTGTCTTCATGCCGCTTGGTAACCTCAATAAAAAAAATCTCCAAGGGTATCTTCACGTCGCTTGGTCAAAATTAAATAAAAATTCTCCAAGGGTATCTTCATGCCACTTGGTCACCTCAAATAGAAATGCTCCAAGGGTATCTTCATGCTGCTTGGTCACCTCAAACAAAAATGCTCCAAAGGTATCTTCACGTTGCTTGGTCAAATTCAATAAAAATGCTCAGAGGGTATCTTCACGCTGCTTGGTAAAAATAAATTAAAATGCTCCTAGGGTATCCAAATGCCATTTTTTCAACCCCTAAAATCCCCAAAGGCACAATAAGTCTTTCGGTAAAAATAAATCAAAAGCACAAAAACAATACAAAATAATCAAAAGCACAAAAACAATACAATATATCAAAATTACAAAAAAAATTGCATCTCACATTTGCATCCACATAATTGCATTTCATATCCATTGCATGTGCATATGTTATGATCACACTCTTGTAAACGATACCACATATTGTATCACAACCAAAAACACTCAAAGTCCATCTACATACATTCATTCATGTGTATAACTATGTTTTTCAACACAACCATTTCTTGTTTCTATAAGAATAGGCTAGGGTTTTTTGGTCATTCAACCATATCTAATGGTATTATCAACTTTTGTGGAAATCCATCTTGATTAGTAGAGGGTAAGTTCTAGTTGTGAATGCCTCAAATATTTAGGATCCTATCACTAATTAAAAACACTAAAATCCTAGTTGGTACAAGGGAAAGATAAAAGCTGAAAAAGTGGTATAGGTTACCTTAAGTAAAAAGGGTCTTCCTTGCTTATCCCCCTATGCAACAGGTTCAAAGGTGATGAGAATTGGCAAAAGGAAAAATTATACCCTACCCTATTAAATCCCTTGCTTTTATCAAAACAAGTAAAATCCTAAAATCAAGCAAAAGTCAAAATCAAAATAAAAAAGCAATCATCATCTCTACATAAATCCCTTGCTTAAGAGAAAAGTCAAAAAAATAAAAATAAAAATAAAATAAATAGTGATTTTCATCACTAAGTATGAGAAAGTATACCAAATGAAATGAAGAAAAGAAGGGAATGGAGCTTGAATACCTAAAATTCTCAGTATTGTACAAAACTGGAAGGAGATCCCCATTATAGGTTTGGTGTACAACCATGTCTGGCAATGGTGATAGCCTTACGCATGATGATATGTCTATTAGATTGGCATATTGAATTTGTGTAGACCAATATTTGCATGTGGATGAGCTAGCTTTGGGTAACTCAATACTACCTAGGGATATAGTCCAACTAATTCCAACACAAGATTGGATGAACAATTGAAGATCCTCGATCTTAGCAATGGGCTAAAATAATCCCACCTGAAATTAGAGGAAATGCTTGAGTTCTATATAAATATACTCATTTGTACACATAGGGATAATGAATCTCTAGTTCCATGATGAAATCCTTTCTTTTTAAAAGTCTTGTATGGTCAGTACATAGTTTTTGATAGGGTAGCAAGAGTGTTTGAGTCTCAGGAAAGGCCTCAAAACTTCCTACGTAGCAACAAATCATAGCATCAATCACATCATAATTTTTTTTATGAGGTCTTATGAATCAAAGGGTATTAAAAAAGTAGGCTAGATATCGGATGGATGTCAGAAATGATATTTAGACAGCCACTAGCTATTTTGTATCTTTTAAATTACAGAATCTTATCAAGAAACTACACACTTTCCACACCATTACATTTCACATATGGATGTTTAAACAAATTAGTTATTGTAATAAGAATGATTTTTTACATTCATAACTAATATACTTTATGTGGTATCACCCATTAGATCATTAAAATAATATCATATGCATTCCTTATGTTTTAAGTGATTAAAGCATATAGGTTCATTTACATTATATCAAAAACCATGTAAATAATGCATTCCACACATTGCATTTGCCACATCATAACATAAGTCAAATACATACAACTAAAAGCAAATTAAACATGCATTTAACAAATAAAGTTGCATAGATCATCAATCATCCATCTACACCTAAGATAATATCATTGTATCCACATACATTACATCATATAACCATAATCAAAGCATGTAAATCCGTATTAGTATCCATATATGCATACATCATAAACCTAACATTAAGTCAACTCATAATACATCACATCATAGTAATAAAAAAAATGTACATAAGAACCCATCTAAAATATTTGTATTATCATAAATATCACCTATCATCTAACACATACATCATTACATCATAACGCCATCATCACATCGCATAAATAAAATAAAAACATAAGCAATAAATAACACACATAATGAATCATAATGTAAATATCTCATATAAATGTGTGTACCAAGTACATGTATGTACAAAAATACCTATAGGCTACAGTCATATAGGCTAGCTGACCTCAAAAATAAGATTCAAAGTGCATCATCAATCTAAAATAGGGTCTATGTCCCCTACAACACCTCCCCCTATGGTGGGATCTTGGGGAGAGTGATGTGAGCTAGATCATGTTGGTCTCTCTGTATGAGTCTAGGTCCTCTTCCTAGGCTGCACGGAAGATTGACCTGATGTGGAGCGCCTATTAACCTATGATCCACCTACACCTATCCTCTCCCTAGGAGTGGCTCCTAGCCTCCTAATCTGCATCGAGAGAGCGACAATGTAGGTTGCATAATAAAAAATATTCATCTCATAATCATCCAGCAAGGCCTACATCTGCCTAGTATCTACCCCTAGATTTACCTATGTAGGAACCTATGGTGTAGGAGGATCAACAATAATATGCATCCTAGTAGAACCTCCTCCGATAGTAGCCTACAATACCTATATCTATATCGTGAGATACTCTATATTGGCATCTCATTGTGCTATAGTAGCATCACACTGTTGTACCTGGATCTTGGCCGAATGGAGCTCAACCTATACCTCATGCAAATGTGCTCTCAGAGGAGAATATCTCTCCTTAGGATCCAAATCCTCCTTAGGAGCATCATGCTCCTCGACTTCCATATACTCTACTGGGTCTATACCTCCATCATCACCATCATCCTCATGGCCCAGAATACCATCACCATGCCACATCCAATCACCCCACCACTATGTAAATGCATCTGTGAGTGCCCTAGTGAATCCTAGGTCAACTGCTAGGGAATTTTCCTTATTAGTAAGCTCTATGATCCATGGTGGAGGGAGGTCTCTCTCTAATCCAAAGTGATTATACAAGAATGGGATAAGTGACACATCCTACTACAATCCATACTGATGAATAACTTGAGAGTAGATGAAATACTCCTTGATGTTGGCCTTGCAACCAATGAGCCACTGCTCACATCGCGTCCTAGCTATAAAACTGGCTGGATCATCCCAAGTCCAGCACTTGTATTATGGGTACCATATTACATCTCTGGATTGCATCCTAGTAAAAGTAGCAATATAATGGAAAATATCACCTACAAAAAGGTGGCTCTTGGGCTCCTCGTGCTCTTGAGCCCATCTAGTATAATAGCACTACATTCGATCATAAATAGCTATAATCCTAGTAGGGAGCCCTTTGGGATGATCTACATTGATATACTCCCATACCCATATCTGAAGGAGCAAACTACAAGCAATTCTGACATGACCTTGCTGGCAGATGTGGTACAAATCATTATAGCACTATGCCAGCAAGGACCTCCCCCATGCATAGATGATAGGTTCTATGCTATCCATAAAGTATTGAACCATCACAAGGAATCCTGAGCTTTCTGGAATAAGAATGTTTTTGATGACCATTAGCAACACTGCATGCCTCTCTGAGAAGACATTCTCCCTATACCATCATAGGATAAATACATCACCAAATTTGGTATCCTAGAAGGCAACCACAACATGCCTCTCAAACACCCTAGAAAATACCGCCTCACGGTCATTAGTGGTCGAAGAGATGGTGGCCACTCCATAAAAATGAATTTGGAAGATCCTATATATGTCCTTCGATGTGATAGTCATCTCACCAGTAGGAAGGTGGAAGGTATTACTTTGAGGATCCCATCGATGAGCCAAGACCATGAGGTAGGCCTGATCCGACGTAATCTATGGTAGCCTGGTCACATACTGTAGTCCATGGGCCTTAAATTAGGCCCAGTCTATATCATTTTTTGAGTGGAAGGAGGTCATTTAGGAGCTTAAAAAAATAATGACAGAATATCCTAAGTCTAAGTGAAAGAGTAGTAAATGCACCTAATCATGCAGTAAATTTCAATTAAACAACTCAAAAAACCAAAAAAATCAATTAACTATCACAAAAATCCAAAAAATAAAAAATAAAAAATGTGCCTAAGTTTCTTGGCCGCTTTCACCTACAGTGACCAGAAATAAGCCACTGAGGCTGACAACGGCCAAGCCACAATGGTCAGATTTTTGATTGTTGGGATTTGAACTGACCACTGTTGTTGATAGTGGCCAAACCATGGGCTGAAATTGCCACTTTGAGTGGTAGGTATGATGATCGACGTGATAGATGCATACGCCCTAGACCAAAAACACCAAAATAAATTGAAAAAAAGCATAAAATGGGGACAAGCCCACCAAATTAAAACCTAAACTAAGCCTATCTATGGGTTTGGTTCATTGTCGATGATTTTAATGAGATTCATTTACCAATTACTTAGTGCAATTAATTTTTACCAAAAATACAAGCGAGGTTAGGGTTTTGAAGCATACCCGAGAAGCTTTGGCTCCTCCACTCACTGATTCCTCACCCTACGTAGCCATAATCCTCAATGCAAAATGCTCCAAGTTGCAAACTGTCACTTTTGATGAGGCCCAAAAATGCCTCATTATTGCACAATGTTTGACTACCATATGATAAGTTAATTTCCAAATAGTTGACTAAAATATACTATTGTTAAGTGTTTACATGATTTTATGTTAAGAATACTATATCTTTGTTTTTGACTATAAATCTAAAAATATGAAAAAACAACCATATAAAAATTGGCAAGCTTTTACTTTATAGGAACACCTTGAATTTGTCAAAAAAAGCATGATGATATGGATGGAATGAGTTCAAAAGGACTACATAAGACATATGACCTATTTAGAAGCATTCCCACATGGTCTAAATAGGCAGCAACAGGGTATAACAAAGCAGGGACAATTGTGCAGCATTGTTACTTGGTGAATGAAGTATATAAATTCAGTAGCAACTTGATGTGATCCTTCATGTTGATATTTGAATAATTTTTCCATGTTCTAATTTGTTTGAATTTGCAAGAAATGCCAATATTTTACAACTGTGCAGCAAAATTGGAAAATGCAATAATTTACCATGTAAATTCTAGCAAGCTACAAATGAATGGCAAGGCATGAAATTCACACATGGAGAGGAATGAAGGCTATTGCAATATAATCCTGAGGGCTAATCCACCTGAGAAAAGCAGCTAAAATAACTTGAAGAGCACATAGTTGGTCATTCCAAAGATCTTCAGAATGAGCGGACATCTTCGGAATGAGAAATACAGTCTCTTCGGAATGAGCCACTTATCTTTGAAATGAGAACATAAAAGTTCTTTTTTAATTTTTGACTATTTTTGATGATGGAAAAGGGGAAAGAAGGTTGAAAAGGTTAAAGTAAAATATCTCTCATCTGAATTTGTCGTCCTTGCCATCCAAAGCCACCATTCATGGAAAAGATCAATTTTGATCCTCTTCTAGGATAAACACAAAAATAACTATAGCATAATAGGAAATTGTTTGCAAGATAGAAAGGGCATATTCTAAAGTGAAGAAATATATGTGAGATATTTCTAGACTTCTCCCACATACTCCCACCACTAAATATGCTTTCTAAGGACCAATGACTACTACTGTAACACAAACTATCCAGATTTGCATTTATTTCAAATCCAGAATTATTGGCAAATCATTGTAAAGCAGCACATAGGCTGATTTGAGCATGGGATATGTTGTAAATATTTATATAAATAACACATATCCCTCCTTGGTTGAGCCAGTTAGGAATTATAATAGAGGAGAGTTTTCAATAGCAGAAATTAGGACTATACAACAATTTTTTGTAACAGTTTTCAGCATGTTCTATCATCAATAAAAGTGTAGCTATTTTATCATTTTCTATTATGAGTGTTAATTAGTTAAGGAGTGCTTTTCACCTCCTTCTAGATTAGAAAGTATAGGCCTAATTTTAGATGTAGAAGGAGGGATTTTATGGCAGGTTTTAATCTATAATTTTGCTGCAGCAGAATTAATAGATTGCTTGCCAGATTTCATTTTCTTGTTTTTATTTTGTATTATGTGATTTATGTTTTCTATTATGTTTGTGTACATCATTTGTGTGTATGTCAGCTGATAAATTATATTAAGCATTTTTACTTTGCTTTCTATATTTACCCTAATTTTTTGTTTTAACAACTTTTCATTTTTAGCATATTTCATTTTCTTTGTCAATTCTTGTAGCAGAAGCTTGACGACCTTTTGTGGCAGGGTATTGACAGATGTTTTATTTCCAAGCATCACTTCCATTCTGCAAGAGTAAAATAGGTTTCAATTTTGCAAGTGTAATTTAGGATTTTATTTTAGCAACATTTCAATTTAGCAATTTCAATTCTGTTATTTCAATTCTGTTATTTCAATTCTACAAAAGTAGATTAGATTTCAATTCAACAATTTCAATTCATGCAATTGTAGTTAACTTTAATTTTCTAAAATTAGAATTAGTTTTTATTTCTTGCAAGTTTCCATTCTATAGATTAGGTTTAGTGTGACACCAAAAGGCTAAACCAAATCTATCTCACCCAATAAATGTTTGAAATATAAATGCTTGAATTGTACTCTACCCTAGCCTTCTATCGTAGACAACCTTGGACACCACCCCGGATTGATAAATCATTGATATTAAATGATGAGACTCAATGACACTCATCATTTTGGTGCCATTTCCAAGGAACATGGTGTTTTTAGAGGGTAAAAGTAGTCAAATAATTATTATTATGCTAAGTTATGAAGTTCAGAGTTAAATCTGAATGTAATAGCTGGTATAAATAATAATTATTGATAGTTGCATTTTAGTCCATTTAGAAAACAAAAAACCACAGGGAGGTGATCTTCACACTTGGGGGTTAAATTGCTTATGTTTGAAATTCTTGATAAAAATTAAAAGAATTCATCATCCTCATTATCAAGAAACATAAGATCTCTTAGAGGAGCCATCTGCTAGTACTACCGTTTTTATATCCATATCATCAGGGTAGTATAAACAAATTTTTACTAGGTGTTGGAAAGATATCATGGTAGATATACAAGACTATCCCTTGAACAAAATAGCCATATCAACTACCTGTAGCATTTGTTCATAGGGACATATCATTGATGAATGCCATTTACTTCCATAACTTAGAGATGCAAAATTTGTTGCCTAGTCTGAATTCTTCTCAAAGAGAGATCCCAACAACAATAAATAGGGCAAGTAAATCAACCACCACCTTCAGCCCAACATGTGACCAATATGAATAATACAGGATAGGCAACCCCTGTCTATGTAAGATGAATCTATTAAAAAAAATAAAAAATCACAAAAACTTTTGCACAATCAAAATAGGAGTTTACAACTTAATGATGATCCTAGAGTTTTCCATTATTACTTAAATATTGTTATGATTTTACCGCGCTAAACTGTAACCTATCAATTCTTAGCCTACATAGACAATAGTTGATCTCATTAGAGGTGATCCTACCTGACAAGTAGTTGATCTTCTGAAGTTGTACACTTCTTGTATTATTGTGCAAACCAAAAATATTTCTTTTTTTAGCCCAACCTATGATCAGTCTGAATAATACAGGATAGGCATCCCCTATCTATGTAGCTGAATCTGGTAAAAAAACAAAAAAAAATGCAGGAAATATTATTGACTACAAAAACATCCAACTGTGCTCAAACAAGAACTTACCTAAGCTTGAAGAGATAAAAATCAATGGAGATACAGATAAAACCTTTAGTTTAAACACACAGAAATTAGCCTTGGATAAAGAAGAAAAACTAGAAAAACTGCACATAGAAAATTTACTTCCATTGAACTCCTTAGTAAGAAATTACAAAGGGGTAAATTATGTCCTCCTAGGAATGAAACAAATTGAAGTGCAGCCAAGAAAATTCTTGAACATTATTAGCTGGCTGACTTATAAACAAAAAGTAAAATTGTTGCTATTTTGAAACAATATTTCAATCCCTTTACATGGAATTACAAGGGTATATCAAGATTTTATCTTGATGTAAGAACTTAATATTTTTTGGGAATTGGTATTTAATTGTTTCAAGTACATATTGACAAGATTTTGCAGACTAGGAGGCATTGACAACACTTGATTGAATACGTTTTTAGATATGGAGCAGTGCTTCTTTCTCCCATTGGTAATTCATGGAGGATGTTAGTGGTGAATGGATATTGCCTTCGGTTATACCATGCACCATTAACTAAGGAGGAGTTCTTGAAGGATATTCCATTGGGTGTACACATAATGGAAGAGAATTTCTCTTCAATATCAGATTCAGAGTGATGATAAAAAGTTTGACAAAAAGAAAAAAAAATACAAGAAAAGCAAAAATAAGAATAGTCTTGTTTGTGAACTTCCTTCTTGGGTACAAGCAAGACAAGAAAATTTGAAAAAAAAAGAAAAAAAAAATAGAAAAAAATTGCAGCAAAGGCATGTCCCACAAAATGGGAATACATGAGGACAAACATCAATTTTAGCAAGGAAGAGGAACAATGGAGCCAATACTTCATTTCCAGCAATAAGGAGGCAATTATGATAATAAGGATTGGTCTTATCCAAATAAGAGTGAGAGATGTTCTCTCTCATTGAAGCACTTGAAAAAAAAAAAAGATAGAAGTTGGTTGAAAACCAGAAATGACAGCCTCTTTTGATAAAAAAAAATGAAAAAAAATAGATGAAAAAAAAATGATGAAAAAAAATAAAAATAAAAATGAATAATTTAGTAGTGAAAACCTTCTTGGAGGTGCTACTGATTTGGATTGCATGAAAACTGATTTTTCGGCATGCATTACCTTGTTGATCTACCCATCATTGTTCCAAATCTCACACTGCACATGTGTTATGTTTGTTTATGTTTTCAGATAGCCTGCTAACAATCATCAAAAGCAGCTTGTAAGGTGCATGACCAATTTTCAGGACAATAAGGTATGTGTTTCTTGCATTTAATTCATAGTAAACATTTAGCATTTAGTGTATGATAGTCGGTATTTGGCATAAACTATTCATACAATATTGACAAGTTGAAAAATGAACATGTTCAAGATGTCAAGAAACACCCCCTTATGCCCTTAATTGCATGGAAATTCCAAAACTATGCAAAAACTTGATTTTGGGATAGACATGGCAGCAATTCTATTTCAATTTGTAGGGAAAATTTTAGAAGGAGAACTGCAAGTTTATATCTCACAATTTTCGATAAATTGAAGGAGGATAATCAACAAAATGCACCTGAAGGTTCTATTTTAGTACTACTGGAATAAAACAACAACATACAAAAAAAGAATAGCATCTAAAAAAAAGGATGAAGAAGGGATTTTTGATGTTATGGAAGGCTTATACACTCTAGAGATGGGCCCATAATAGAATTTGTAGCTAAATTTTGCATAGGAGGTCATTTCTACATTTTTTTGAAGATCTTCGAAATGAATAAACATCTTTGGAATGAGAAATATAGTCTCTTTGGAATGAGCAGACATATTTGGAATGAGAAATACTGTCTCTTCAGAATGAGCAGACATCTTCGAAATGAGAAATACAGTCTCTTCAGAATGAGCAGACATCTTCGAAATGAGAAATACAGTCTCTTCAGAATGAGCAGGATATCTTCAGAATGAGCAGAAATTGTACCAGAATTACTGAAAATGCTACAGAATAGCAAAAAAGAGTAGGTTACATCAAATATTGAGGTTTATAAGGTTCTACCACAAGTAAGTACATCCCTAAAGCATTTCAAATCCAAAAATTTTATCAATTTTGTTCAAAAGGTACAAATAACATAAATAAGCATTCGGACTGAAATATTGTTAAGAAAAAAAAAATCCATTAGTAGTAGTGCATCTGCCAAATATGGTTCCACAATAATACTATTTCAAGATGAATCACATGATATCAAACCTTTAAGAGGTACCTTGCAACACTAAAACTTGTAGAAATACAGAAAAAG
Source organism: Wollemia nobilis (assembly GCA_028583015.1). Classification (NCBI taxonomy): domain Eukaryota; kingdom Viridiplantae; phylum Streptophyta; class Pinopsida; order Araucariales; family Araucariaceae; genus Wollemia; species Wollemia nobilis. Next base: position 13,229,676 of record JAQPPZ010017052.1, read on the forward strand.
AGTCATACATGTGCTTAATTGCAAAATACTTGATATAGTGTAGCAAGGAGGAATTTCTTAGTTAGCAGGTAGCAAAGGATGTTGTTCACAAGAATAAAACCTACATATTACTATGGCCTACTAAGATGCATGAGGGCATGCATCATTTCAAGTTGGGGGGAATGATGAGGCCCAAAAATGCCTCATTATTGCACAATGTTTGACTACCATATGATAAGTTAATTGCCAAATAGTTGACTAAAATATACTATTGTTAAGTGTTTACATGATTTTATGTTAGGAATACTATATCTCTATTTTTGACTATTTTTAGCATTTTGTGACTGATTTTTCTTGATTAAGTAGCAAGTAATAACATACATTTCAATTAACCAAATGTGGTATGCTGATATCCATTAACTTCTCAATGGTTTTTAAATGTTTTCCTGCCCTTCAACTTTTTTCAAATCCACATTGAAGCCAAAAGTTTAGGACTATCATAAATATAAATATCTGAAAAAATAGCTATATAAAAATCAGCAAGTTGTTACTTTATAGGAACACTTTAAATTTGTCAAGAAAAGCATGAGTATATGGATGGAATGAGTTCAGAAAGAGTACAGAAGACATCTGACCTATTTAGAAGCATTCCCACATGGTCTAAATAGGCAGCAACAGGGTATAACAGAGCAGGGACAATTGTGCAGCACTATTGCACCATTTCAACATTGTTACTTGGTGAATGAAGTATATAAATTAAGTATAAACTTGATGTAATCCTTCATGTTGATATTTGAATAATTTTTCCATGTTCTAATTTGTTTTAATTTGCAAGAAATGCTAATATTTTACAACTGTGCAGCAAAATTGGAAAATGCAGTAATTTACCATGTAAATTCCAACAAGCTACAAATGAATGGCAAGGCATGGAATTCACACATGGAGAGGAATGAAGGCTATTGCAATCTGATCCTGAGAGCTAATCCACCTAATAAAATCAGCTAAAATCACTTGAAGAGCACGCAGTTGGTCATTCCAAAGATCTTCGGAATGAGCGAACATCTTCGGAATGAGCCACTTATCTTCGAAATGAGAACATAAAAGTGCTTTTTGACTTTTTTTTACGATGGAAAAAGGGAAATAAGGTTGAAAAGGTTAAAGTAAAATATATCCCATCTGACTTTGCTGTCCTTGCCGTCCAAAGCCACCATTCATGGAAAAGATCAATTTTGATCCTCTTCTAGGATAAACACAGAAATAACTGTAGCATAATAGGAAATTGTTTGTAATATAGAAAGGGCATATTCTAAAGTGAAGAAATATATGTGAGATATTTCTAGACTTCTCCCATGTACTCCCACCATTGAAGATGCTTTCTAAGGACCAATGAATACTACTGCAACACAAACTATCCATATTTGCATTTATTTCAGATCCAAAATTATTGGCATATCACTGTAAAGCAGCACATAGGCTTATTTGAGCATGGGATATGTTGTAAATATTTATATAAATAACATAGCTCCCTCCTTGGTTGAGCCAGTTAAGAATTAGAATAGAGGAGAGTTTTCAATAGCAGCAATTAGGACTATACAACAATTTTTTGTAACAGTTTTCAACATGTTCTGTCATCAATAAAAGTGTAGCTATTTTATCATTTTCTATTCTGAGTGTTAATTAGTTAAGGAGTTCTTTTCACCTCCTTCTAGATCAAGAAGTATGGGACCACTTTTATATCTACAAGGAGAGATTTTATGGCAGGTTTTAATCTATAATTTTGCTACAGTAGAATTAATAGATTGCTTGCCAGATTTCATTTTCTTGTTTTTATTTTGTATTATGTGATTTATGTTTTCTATTATGTTTGTGTACAACATTTGTGTGTATGTCAGCTGATAAATTATATTAAGCATTTTTACTTTTATTTCTATATTTGCCCTACTTTTCTGTTTTAACAACTTTTCATTTTCAGCATATTTCATTTTCTTTGTCAATTTCTGTAGCAGAATCTTGACAACCTTTTGTGGCAGGGCATTGACGGGTGTTTTATTTCCAAGCATCACTTCCATTCTGCAAGAGTAAAATAGGTTTCAATTTTGCAAGTGTAATTTAGGATTTAATTTTAGCAACATTTCAATTTAGCAATTTCAATTCTATTATTTCAATTCTGCAAAAGTAGATTAGATTTCAATTCAACAATTTCAATTCATGCAATTGTAGTTAACTTTAATTTTCTGAAATTAGAATTAGTTTTTATTTCTTGTAAGTTTCCATTCTATAGATTAGGTTTAGTGTGACACCAAAAGGCTAAACCAAATCTGTCTCACCCAATAAATGCTTGAAATTTGAATGTCTAAATTGTACTCTGCCCTAGCCTTCTATCGTATACAGCCTTGGACACTACCCAAGATTGATAAATCATTGAGATTAAATGATGAGACTCAATGACACTCATCAAATTTCTCTCCAAAGATTTGAAAAGTGAATTTCTAGCTGGAAGAATGAAAATTCAAAACCCTAGGTCACTTTTATATTTCCTAAGTTATGCCTTAGTTGTTTCCATCAACAGCGGCCCGAACTTCTTGATCGCTTAGGTTGAGAGTGGCCATAAGTAGGCATTTAGAGTTCATTGGACTTGATAGTGGCCAAAAACATAGACAAAAACAAGAAAATTCCTCCCATGAGGAATAATAAGAAAATCAAATAAACACATTCTAATGACCATAAACATCATAATGCTTAAATTAACAAAAAAATCACATAAAAACAAAATATCAAGTAATCCTTGTATCTAGTTACTTACTCTATCAACTCGACGGTTGTAGCGATTCACAATCCATGCAATTCGATGAGATGAGTGGGTTACCATAGGGCTACTTGGGGTAAATTAATAATTTTGGAATCATGATGTGCCCCCTCAATCCTAAATAAGACCAAGATGGTTGGATTGCTCCACGAGTATGATGAAATCATCCTAATTCCTTTATGACATAACAACACTGAGCCAAGTGATTCAAAAAGCCTAAATAGAATCACTCATCCTAAATCCCTAAGAAGTCTATGTATGGTTGCTCCACTCCCCGATATAGGGATGAATGATCATCATAAATAGTTGGAATCACACTTGGATGGGGGTTTTGCCCATTAAAATAACAAGAACTAGAAATGAAACAAATTAGTCATATTGGTCAAGCAACTTGTCGCTTTGTTCATTGCCCTTCCCTCATCAATTCATTGTGTGAGGGGGTAGTTAGATCTTCAAATAATCATAATCAAAGTCAACCAAAGATCACTCAATCATATCAAAATTACGTTCATCCTATGAATCATTGCAAATAACTATTACAAAATTTTCCCCTGTTTGTTGGGTTCATAAGCAAAATATGATATTTTTAGTTGTATCTCTCCTCTGATCGAATCTCATTATAGTGATATAAGCTACTTTATTGTGTTTTAGGAATAAATGTGAGTGAATATGTGCAAGCCCTATATTAAATTAAGCCTTCCAATATGTTGAAGAAATGATTCAAGGGTGTGTGTCGTCTTGTGTGATTGGGCCATCCAGCGTTGATCAGACCAATTATCATCATACACCCTACAAACATAGTAGTCTGCATTTTTGGTTAGTGTTATGTGTTTCCCACAGAGTGCATCCCAAAAAGGGGCATCTGTAGACACCTAAAATACATCATATTTGGGAGAAATACTCATATAGTCATCCATAGACCATGATACTAAACCTTGGGATCTTCCAAGTGTCAAAAGTGGTTTCCACCACTCATCTAGGGTAGTCTTAGCCCATCAAAGTCTAGTCGCTATGAACCAGTGGGGCTAAATATTGGCTTCTGAAGCTCAAAGTAGCCAATCCCTAGCCACTGCAAATGATAATAGCTAAGATTTAAAATGTAATTTGTTGCCAAAACAACCTAATAGCAGGTGGAAGTGGTAGTTTGCATGCAATAAGGTCGAGTGGGGGTAAATTTGCATTCCTGCTTACAACCCGTTTACATGAGAGACTAAATTATAGGTTTAGACATCGATTTAACTGGCCTTCAAACATAGAAAAGATAAAGTTTCTCATGCTAACCTCTAGTGTGCATGAAGAATTTAGTCCTAGGGTTGGACATTGACCTAGGATTTCAAAGACATAAGGTGCAAACCTAAGAGCACCAAAGGAGGGGAATCAAAAGACTTGTTGCAGAGATACAACCGAGGAGAGCTTTTTGAGAATTGAAGAGATTTTCTTGTGGTGAAGCCCTATCGAATCAAAGAGAAAATTGGAGAACCTTTTAGGAGAAATGAAGTGTTTGCTGACTGAGGAGTTACTATCTACAGGATATTCAATACATCAGACCAAAAATGACAATCATTTCAACATCAAAAACAAGCCTAGATCCATAGAAGTTATTTTTGGTCATCAAATCTGCCTAGGAAAGGATTTGGGTAAGTGTATGCACCCTAGACCTGGACCAACATTGAAAGGCCGAAGGGAAGAGATGCCCCTCGTGCCAATATCCGGAGAAAGGCCGGCTCCTATGCTAAACTACTTTGGTGTTTTGAGATAAGGGATGCAGGAAAGAGATAAAAAGAGTTAGGGTTAGAGAAAGAAATAAAAAAGGGGTAAGGGAAGAGAGATCAATGATTTAAAGTGGGAGAGAACAGGAAGCACGATCACTAACTAACAACTTGAATAGCAGCAAAGAACACCAAGAATAAATGAAAGAAACGCCACATTAACCTTCCTATGTATCCTCTGGGCGAGCTCCAGGATTCTCCTTCTCCCTTTCATCGAAATTTAGGGTTCAGAGTAACGACGATTAGGACAAGCGAATATAATAGAAACCACAACCCACCAGGCAGCATAAAAGAAAACCAATATAGCATTTTTCCTCCCCTATGTATCCTTCGGGCGAATTTTAGGGTACAGTCCCCAATCGCACACCGAAATTCAGGATTCAGAGTAACAGTATGCAAATGAAGAAAGACAAAAGAAATAAACACAGAAGGCAGCATACAAGAGAGAAATTGAGCCCAAAGTTCTTTAGTATTAATCGCAGGACATCAAGTTACAACAGCTTTCTAGCAGAAAGTTCCCCCCTTTTACATTACAATGTCTGGGTTTTTATAGAGGACCCGACCCTCTGAGCCATAATTACACAAGATGGAGGAGTACATCCTCGAAAGCTGAGAAGTCGGCCCTTCATGGCTCTCGTGACTGAGCTTTCATATCCTTTGCCAAAACTAGCAGCTACGATCGGGTCAACCGGGGAAATATGCATTAATGAGCCACCTGAGCATCCTCGGCTTCTAGGTGCGGTGCTCGAGTGGCCGCCATGCTCGTCGAGCTCTCCTTCTGGAACTGATACTTCATTTCCAATTGCCAAAAATGAGCAACGGTCTTACCGGGCACGTAAAAATGCATTTATGAGGCACTTGATCACCTCGAGAAAATACCCAGCTTGGAACGCGTGCCCTTGAAGCGCTTCGCAAGATGTTCGTTTGCAACTTTGCTTCGCAATGGACTTGTGTCGAAGCAATAACTCCTCCTTGATTTGTACTTCACAAAATGGAGCTTCGCAAAACTGCTTTGGGGGGTGTGAGTGCCGAAGCATATTTCCTTTGCAAAATGGGCCTCTTCATTCCTCATCGCTTCGCTGACAAAATTGCTTCGCTGATGCCTTGGAGAAATGCTTCGCTATGATCCTCTTTCAAAACTATGGTTCGGGAAGGTTTCGGTCGAAGCAATTGCCTTCAAAAGATGTTGCATTCTTTATGGCCACTACTACTTCGGGTGAAAGTACTTCGCATGAAAGATGGCCGAAGCAGATGCTTCGCAATGACTTTCGATGAAGTAGAAATGGTTCGCTAGCACGGGGGCCGAAGTGGATGCTTCGGTGGCTTTTCAGCGAAGTGTTTTCAATGCTGCGCTCCTTCAAATCCCGCTTCACAAAACTTTTGCCTGAAGTAGCCTTTTGAAATGCTTCGGGTGCGAAGTAGTTTTCATTCTTCTTCCTTCGTATTTTTCCTTCGGCAACACCACTTCGCAAAAATCTCGCCCAAAGTAGCTACTTGAAATGCTTCGGGCCCGAAGTAGTTTTCTTGCCTTAGCTAATTCGGTCCGCGGTCTTTCTTCGATGAAGCTGTTCTTTCGAAATGCTGCTTGAATTCTGCTTCGCAAAACTTTTGCCCGAAGTAGCTTTTTGAAATGCTTTGGCCACGAAGCTCTCCTTTACGCCTTGCTAGAATTTCTGCTTCGGCAATGCTGCTTCACAAGGTTTTCACCCGAAGTAGTTTTTTGAGGAACTTCGGGCCCGAAGCTCTTTTTGCCTTTCTTGTATTCTTCTTCGACAAGTCGCTTCGCAAACTTTTTCCCGAAGCAATCGCTGGAAATGCTTCGGGTGCGAAGTTCTTTTCATACTTCTCTTCTTTCTTTGGCGAAGCTATTTTCCCTAGCTTGTTCGAAAGCGAAGTTCTTTCTTCTTCATCTTATGTACAAAGGGGTGGCAAGGAAAGCCAAAATTGCTGCAACCAAAAGAAATACTTTACAACAAAGAACACTGTACAAAGTTTTGATTTTTTTCTACCCCATTGTGCAATGTGACAAAATTGTCAACATTCTTGGTGGCTCGTGGGGCAACGAGCTCGTCTCGGTGGAAGAACCCTCAGCTTTGATCCATTGGGCCAGAGTCACCTCCAGACCCTTCTCCCTTTTCCACCTTCGGGGGTGCTTCCATAGCTTGTTCTCCTTCTTCTTCTTCTTCTTCTTCCTCTTCTGCTTCTTCTTCTCCTTCTTTCTTCTTCTTCTATCAGCGTGGCTTCCTACTGTGGCGATGGGACAAGATGATCATAGATTTTCCTCATGGTTCAACGGACGTGAGCCCAGACACCTTTCTAAAATGGTTCTTGGTCTTCGAGTGCCTTGACCAAAACATGGAACCGATCAATCTGCCCAATGTCAGCATGTTTGATTCTTACACTTAGGTCATTCAGGCAAGCCATGATTTTGTAGTGTCTCAGGATGAAGTCGGTGACTTGTCCTTCTATGATTGGCTCTTCCCACTCATCTATTTTTGAGACGTCACTTTCAAAATGGAGCCACGCCGGCTTGAGTTCTTCCCTGGTGAGAAGGTTCCCATCATCATCTATGAAACTCGAGAAACCTAAGGAAGAAAGATCTTCGAAGTAACCCATTGATGTGCGCTGCTCCTGCTCAAATATGTCTAGGAGGTCCTTCGCCTTCTACGCTTTCTTCACCTTGGAGAAGAAGGCGTGAATAGTGGCTTGGGTAGTAGACCAATCCCTAGCCGTTCGACTCATAGCAGCAACCTGCAGGTCCTGATATCTAATACTTTGGACCTCAAAAGCCAGCTTGAGTCACCTTTTGATTTTTTGGATGACCTCATCTACTATTGGCCCTTTCTTAGCAATGACATACTGAGCTTCGATGACATAGATTAAAGTTGATAGGGCACTGGAGGCCCGCGATCTGAAACCTTTGAGCAAGTGTGAGCGAATTTCCTTGATTTTGCCTCTGTCGAACAGCTCCAGGTTTGCTTTTTCGAACAACTGCTATTGAGCCTGCAAGATTTTGCTTTCGAGCTCCTTGGCTTTTAGCTCATTTTTAGCCTATTTTTGTGCTTGGTGCTCAGCCGAACACTGCAATTGTAGTATCTGCTATTTTAGGGCATGTGTTTCCTTCTTCATTAGCTTACACTGCTCCTATGAATCCTCCAGCTTGGAGCGGATTCTAGCTAGCTCTTCCTCCAACTTGATGTTGGCGCTCTCTGCTTCAAACCTGCGCTGATTAGCAATATTCGCATGCGCTCGAAAAGTCTCGATTTCGACATGCATGGATGCGGATTCATTATCTATATTCAAATGTTCTAGGTCCTTGGTCTTCTCCTGGTAATCATAATCAGTCGGAGTCATTTCATCCAGAGGCTTCTGGACCTTAGGGACCTTCTTCACTTTATGTAACTTTCTGCCCTTCAAGTCGAAGACAACGCATTTTTCAACCTGGGCCAGAGATCGCCCTCTTTTCTTCCTTGCCTCCTTCAACATTTTCTCTATGTTTTGTCGAGCTAAGAGTAGCTTCTCGGCTAAGGGGCATTCCTTTATTAAGGATAGATCTGATTCAAAAAAGGTTGGATCTCCAGCCGAAGGGGTGAACAAATATAAAGAATCAATGGGGAATGCCTCCCCAGAAGGTTCAGAGATGGGTGTAGCAGGAGCTTTGGCAAGCGGGACTATGCTATGTGCGATGGGAGAATGGGCTACGGGGCTCGACATTGGAGCACTACCTTCACCTTGACTAAGGACTGAAGGAACGATGGCATGGGCGGGTGAAGTAGTTTCAATAGGCTTGTCCTGGTCGGATGACTCGGGTGGAGTGGGGCTAGGCAGAGTTGGACTGGCAATGGGCAGTACCTGAGTGGGCGATTGACCTTGTAGGGGAGGGAGAGATTGATGGGGACCTTCAATCGAGACCACAGTGGACGTGTCAGAGACCAAGGCGAAAGGAGGAGAGTGCATACCTACGTGCCCTCTTGGCAGAGTGGCCGTGGTGACATCTTGGGTGATTGGCTCTTGCTCCTTTTGGGCTTCGACACTCTCGACCTCCACAACTTCTACTTTGGGGTCTCCTTCTTGTTGGAGGAGCTCCTCCACATCAATGACGTCTATGTCTGGGACCGTCTCGGCACTTGGTGGCCCCGCATCTTCAACATTTGCTTCGGTCGGGCCTGATGTAGGTTGTTCAGCAGGAGCACTTGGGAGCTTTGTGCGGGGTCGCTTTGGGTGGCTCGGAGGCACTTGAATTTGCTCTTGCCTCTTTCTTTTCTTTCTCTCCAATGGTTGCTCTACCTCTTCGATGCTTGTGTCATGGCCTTTCGATGGTCCCTATGGTAGTGTCACTAGTGTAGCTTCGGCTTCTTCTTCTTCCTCTTCTTTCGAGGCATCTTCAGCTCCTCTTGGGCTTTCGCCCGATCCTGGGGTAGCTGGGGGAACAAAATCTGCAAAGGATATAGACTTCCAAGTTTCAACATTGGCTTCATAAAGAATTGTGAAGTCTTTATCTGCTGCCAAGAGTCCATAAGAGTTCATATTTTGGTGATGGACTCTCATTATCCACCACTCCCGAAGTTTTTCCTCGCTCCAATTCTTCAATTCCTCCTTTAAATCATCCTTTGCCTTTCTCCAAAACGTGGAGCTTGGAGTTGGGAGGGGGTACTGGTCAGGATCAAACTCGACCTCCATGGGGTAGAACTCATGCCAGGGAGGCAATGTCCTCATTCTCTCCAAATGCCACTCCAGATCCTTCCCATTGGGATTATTCCTTTGTTCCACAATTTTAGGGTGGGGGCAGATGTGGAAATTCTTGAATTTTAAGTGATCCCTCATCACTCCCAAGGGATCATAGAGCCATTGTTGAGGGATCTGGAGTAGGCCAAAATCGGCAAGCTTTTCCTCCAGGAAAATGCTCTGTTTCAAGGCAAAGACTTCGATTACACCCATCCTGAAAGGGAAGTCACAGGTATGTGCCCATTTTTGATCGTGGTCGTACACTGAATTTGTAGCGTCGCTCTGTCGAGCGACTTCCAATGCGAACTGATATTCGGAGGGGTAGACTGGTAACAGGAAGGGCTTCCCTATGAAACCGAATAGGCGAATCACCAGTCCCTATGTCAATTGGAAAACATCTCCCTTTTTTTCCTGCACCACTCTATCTCTCAAACTGAGGGGCACCCGAGGGCAAGAGCCTTTCAACAAATGCATGGCGGGTCCCAAAAATTGTTGATTAAAAGAATAATAGGACTCTGTCCTCAATAGGAGGGGAGTCCACTGGTACACCGGTAGAGGATTTCCATCCTCGCCACTTGGAGAAATGGTGATATGGGGGAATCGCTTATGAACCTGGTAGAAAAACAACCAGACAAGAAAAGAACAGGGTGCGAAGTACTGGCCCGTTGCCGAATTCTTCATGCTGGTGAGCCTTGTGTGCAAGGTTCGGGCCACCCATTCCACCCAGTCAAAGAAAACTGGGTTGGTGTTTGGTCTTGAAGCATCAGGGGCATAGAATTCCCCTCTCGAAATACATTCGGCCAAAGACACCTGCCAGGGTTGCACCGAAGCATCTATCGACAGGCCTGCCACCCATGCAATGATGGAGAAAATATCGATGTTCTTGAAGGCCGCCAAGGGTAAGGGCATCTGGGGCAGCTTGCTTGAAGGTAGCCCACTTTTGAGGTTCTCGCGCAGGAATTTCAATATGTAGCTGTTAGAGGTGAACCTCTCCATTTGTTCGCTTAAAATGACATTGCGAACAGAATAGCCCTTGGGCGGACCTTGTTGTGGCGCGAAGGCTGCTTGTACATCTTCCTTCAAAATGGAAAACAATTTATGACCCGAAGCGTCCAACACTTGCCTGGATGCAGGCTGGTAATTTTGCACGATAGCATAGATTAGTTCGGGACAATGGTGAGCAGGCGGGGTCAAATACCAATAAATTTGAGAGTAATATGCAGCAGCTCTCTTATTCTCTGGGGTGAGTCTGCTCATCATAAACTCTATGGTGCGTCGGAGGTCAGACACACCCTTAGAGAGCTGCGTGTCTCTAATCTTCTCCCACCCATCAATTGGTGGTTCTACAAGCTGCTCCTCCTCAAAGTCGTCCCCTTCTTCTATCGGCTGCTTTTCAGGGCGAGGGGTAAGACTTATCTTCTTTGGAGTACGCTTTTTCTCTTCCTTGCCCTTCTTTGTTTTTTAGGGCCTGCAACTTCGGGCTCTTTCCCCTTCTCTTTGGAGTTTTTCTTCCCCATGTTGAAAATGATGGCGGCAGAGTCCTTGATACAGAGGGCTTCAATGCGAAGGGCTTAGATGCAAAGGGTAGGAGAATTGCAGAGTAACCAAAGGCTCTTAGTCTTGCACGAATTGATGGATAACTAACCTCCCTTTTGCTAGAGCTTCACGTTTTATAGCCTAAAAAGGTAACTACCTCAATTTATGGCACCTACCAAATTTAAATTAATGCTTCGGACGGAGGAAGTTGCCTTGCCCTTTGATTGGCTCTACAGCAGCGTAGTACATGGGGCCACGCGCTTTGGTAATCATGAAATGCAAACTACTGCCACCTCGTACCTCGACGCGGCTTTTACATTAACCGAATCGCCTCGGGATGTGCTCCGCCACTTTTGCCTTAAATTCATCCACTTCAAACTCTTTTCAAGGTTGTTGTCAATGCGTTCTTCGAGGCACATTTTAAATTCTCCCATCTCACGCGTTGTTGGTTCGACAAAGTTGAAATCAACATTGAAAATGCTTCACGGTGAACCTTTGGTGCGGACTACTTTTCGACACTTCGGGCCCGAAGTACTTCTCCTTCGTCATGCTTTGCAAGGACCGCCTACCGAAGCTTGTGTTCTTGAAAACTGCTTCGCAAAGGCCCCTTTTAAAATCTACTTCGCAAAACTTCTGCCCGAAGTAGCTGCTGGAAATGCTTCGGGTGCGAAGCTCTTTTCGTGCCTTTGTTTGAATTTTGGTTCGGCCCTTTTGAGGGTAAAGTGCTTCACAGCGAACCTCCTTGCAACTGCTACTTCGCATCAAAAGTCCTCGAAGGAGATTTTGAAGTGTAGTACTTGGCTTTTGCAATCTCGGAACAGGATGTATATACAAATGAAAATTATATACAAAAGTACATATACATTTTTTTTTTTTAGAGAAATAGTGTTTTACCTCAGCGGTGAAAAGTCTTCAGATGAAGACCATTGACAGAGATCGGCAAAACCTGGCCATCTGCATCTTTGAGGATGAAAGAGTTGGCCGAGTTTACCTTTACAATTTTGAATGGCCCATCCCAGAAGGCGTCCAGCTTGTCGTGATTCCTAGGCTTGGCCTTCTAGGAGTCCCACTTCCATACCAGATCTCCCACTTTGAACGTGTGATCGGATGATTTCCTTTTGAACCAATCTCGGGTGACCTGAGCATGCTTAGCGAAGTTCTGGTAGGCTTCCTCATGATCTTCCTCTAGCTGCAACAGTTGAGCTAATCTATTTTCCATTGGACTAACTCCATCTTCTTCTTCTAACAGTTGTAGTGCAGGGATCTCCACATGGGTGGGTAAGATGGCCTCCTTGCCGTAGACCAGGGCATAAGGTGAAGTCTTGATTGACTTCTTGATAGAAATTCGATCGGCCCATAAGGCACGATCTAGAAGGAGATGCCAAGTCCTTTTGTTCATCTCTATGAGCTTTCTTAGCACCCTCAACAAGGTCTTGTTGGTGGATTCTGCCAATCCATTGCCCTGTGGATAGTAGTTGGAGGAGACTTTATGATATATCCCATGTTTGTAGAAGAAATCATTGATTTTGGTGCCTAAAAAACCAGGACCATTGTCCATAATAATTGCTTCGGGAATGCCGAACCTGGTGATCAAACCCTCTAGGAAGGCGATTACAGTCTCTTGATCCGCATGTTTCGTAGGGATCGCTTCGGCCCACCTGGTGAAGTAGTCAGTTGCCGTCAGGATGAACTTATGTCCCATGGAGGAGTTCGGCGATATGGCCCCTATGAAATCCAGCCCCCATTGTTGAAAGGGTGTCTCTACTTGTATCGGACGAAGGGGCATCGAAGCATTTCTGCTTCGGCCGATGAACTTCTGACATTGCTCACATCTGCGACAAACGGCGAAGGCATCGATGAAGAGAGTGGGCCAATAATAACCCGCCTTGATTATCTTCAATGTCGTTGTTCTCCCTGCGAAGTGACCTCCAGATAGTCCTGAATGAAATTCTCCCAGGACTCTCCTTTTATCATCATATTTTATGCACTTAAGAAGGACACCATCAATGTTCCTAAAAAATAGGCCTTCGGGGCGCAAAGTATATCGGGTGGATCGCATCCTGAAATGCCTTCGTTGTGAAGCATTTAGATGCGAAGGACATCTGCCGGTGTTGAAGTATTCAACTATTTCACTAACCCAATATTTCTCATCCTCTTCTTGGTTTGCGAAGCATCCTTCTGCTGGCGAGTCATCCCATTGAGATTCTGTAGCTTCGGCCGCTACGCTCTTCGCCAATTCTTGACATAATGCGCGACCGCGAACTAGTTTTGTGGGCTTGATCTCAATGTCAAATTCTTGTATCTTGTTCACCCAACCAGCTCTCTTGCTTCCCAATTCTCCTTGGATGATGAAATTGCGCACGTCGGGGTGAATGACAAAGACCGTAACCCGACTTTGGGAGATGAATTGCTTGAACTTCTGAAGAGACTTCATTACTGCATGCACCTGACGTTCTATGAAATTGTATTTCTCTTCATGGGGATTGATCACCTGGCTCAGAAACATGATGGGACGCTCTTCACCGTCTTCCCCCTTTTGTGTCAGGACCGCAACATAGCTCTCGGGTTCCCCTATGGCATACAGGATAAAATCTTGACTGTAGTCAGGGTTGATCAGGACCGGCGCCTGAGCGATTCGGGCCTTAATCTCTTCAAATGCCTCCTTTCTCTCTTCTATCCAGATGAATTTCGTGCCCTTCTTCAAAATTTTGGACATCGGCTTGATGACTTGGGCGAAATCAGGGACAAACTTCCTCACGAAGTTGATCTGGCCGAAGAAATATTGAAGTCCTTTCTTGTCTGCTGGGAGTGGGAGTTTCGTTAGAGCCTCGGCTCTGTCGGGATCTACAACGAGGCCCTTTTCTGATATCGCATGTCCCAACAACTTCCCTTCGTTGACTGCGAATATGGACTTCTTTGGATTGATTGAAATGCCAAACTCTCGACATTTTTCGAAAATCTGTTGTAGGTGTAAGGGGTGATCCTCCCTTCTTCGGGAGAAAATGGTCATGTCATCTAGATAGATGATGATAACCTTATTTAGAAGCTCACCAAAAGCTAGATCCATCGCCCTCTGGAAAGTGGCACCAGCATTCGAAAGGCCAAATGGCATTCGTTGGTAAGCAAATGTCCCCCACTTGGTGGTGAACGTTGTTTTATGCTGGTCTTCATTCCTGACCCAGATCTGATTGTATCCAGAGAAACCATCGAGCAGGGAGAAGCGTTGAGCTCCAGCCACCGAGTGCAAGATCTGATCGATTTGTGGAAGAGGATAGTGGTCCTTGAGAGAAGCCTGGTTCAGGTTGCGAAAGTCCATGCATAAACGTATATCTCCGTTCTTTTTTTGATGGGGACTAGGTTCGCTACCCAAGAAGAATGTTTGATGGGATAAATTATCTTTGCCTCGAGCATTTTTAGGAGTTCGGCCTTCATCAGGACCTCGATCTTTGGGTTAACCGGCCTTTGCTTCTGTCGAAAGGGCTTGACTCCCTCCTGCAACTCAATTGTATGCTGGATCAGTTGTCGATCGTATCCCCTTAGATCTTGATAAGACCAAGCCACTGTGTCGGGATACCTTTTGCATAGAGATCGGATCTGCTCTAGCTCCTCCGAAGTGCAATCTGTTCCAACTTTTATTGCTTTTCCAGGCTCGAGCTCCAACTCTTGATACTGCTTGGCATTAACTTTGATCCTGTGCAAAACTGCTCGATCATTCTGATCAAAGAGGCTTTCTAGAGTAATCAATCCTTTAGGAAGGTGGTTATTCTTCAATTGAACTAGCCCTTCATATTCCTCACCGTCAGGGCTTCTGCTTTCGACTGTGGCTGCTTCTTGAATCATGAAATTCACAATCTGCTCATCATTGTCAAAGACTTGCCAATGCAGATCTCTGTCTGGGATAGAGGGTCTATAGATCATTCTCACAGCTTTGGGCTTGTGCACCATGTCTTCTGTTGGAGAGTACTTGGCTGCGATGGATGCCAGAACATCGGCATGTCGGTTCTTTTCTCTTGGAATAGACTGCAGATTGAGAGATTCAAACTGGTCGAACAAGTCCCATACCCTATTTCGGTAGGACTTGAGATAATGCTTCTTTGAAGTGCACCTGTTTGTGACCTGGTTGCATACCAGTTCAGAATCTCCAAAGATTTGGAGGTGCTTTATGCCTAACTTGTCAGCTTTTTTGAGTCCTAGGCATAATGCTTCATATTCTGCTGCATTGTTGGTGCAGCTCCATATCAACCGGTAGCAATACTCCTTTTGCTCTCCGGATGGTGAAACTAGAAGAATCCCTGCCCTAACGCCATTTTTACATCGGGCACCATCGAAGAACAACTTCCATAGTCCTTCTTGGGCACTTGTTCTATTCTCTGGTTGGGTGTGTTTCTCAGGCTTGGCGATCGCATAACATCCTATCTCGGTCTCTACCATGGCGTTAAAGTCTGCCAATGAGAACTCATCTTCATAACTTAGTTGTGCAAGAGACTCCTCGACCAGGTCCACCTGCTCTACTTCCTCCACTATTGCATTCACTGGATCGTTGCTCTCTTCTTCGGACATCTTCTGCACAAGGAAGGAAGAAGGCTTTTCATTGTAGATCTTCACCTTCTTTCCTTTGAATGGAATCTCCAGATGAGAGTAATCCATAGACAGATATCCACCCAGCTTTGCTGTGAATTCCCTTGACAAGCACATACTGAAGTATGGCTCCAGGTCGACGACCACTACCTCTTGTATGACCATGATCTGAGGCATCTTATGTAGTCGAATAGGAATGTCCTTGATCACTCCTATAGTCTTCACTGGGGTACCATCCAACTGGAGTACGCCTTGGCTGCTTCACGTATATTCCATCCCTATTTCTTCGTAGACTGCTTTCGGCATGACTGTTGTCACGGCCCTAGAGTCGATCATACAGTTATGTACAATATACCCTTCCATCTGTAGAGACAGGTAGAATGGAGGTGGTCTATTCTTCCCCATAATGGATGTGGATAGGGTCTGCACAAGAGCAAGCGGTGCTGCCTTTTTTGCTTTAGTCATCTTCAATGATTCTTGCAGCAGGTCCACTTGTCCAGGTAGTTGCAGTGCATCGTACAAGCTGATCTTGGCTGGAATCCTCTTTAACTCCTCTACAATGTTGTACGCCGGGGAACTAAGCACCTCGGGTTCCTTTCTCGGCTCATATCTGGTGCGATACTGCTCCGTAGCTTCAACTCTTTGTCGCTTAGTCAGTGAAGGAAACTTGAGCTTTTCCCTAGCTTGCTCTTTAGTTTCTGCTTGAGGTGGTTCGACAGAGGCCTTTTGAGATTTTTCTTTGATCGATGCAGGTGGAGGAGCTTCGTTCGGGGCCGAAGAAGATGATTGTCCCTTCTCGGGTCGAGCATGCACTTTTAAGGGAGCCATCTGAGTAGCATCCACTTCTATCACCTTCTTTCCTCCTCTAGTAAGCACTGCAACTGGCTCTTCTTCGCCAATCGCTAGGTTCTGACTCATTTTCTTGATGACGTTGACTTGACCGCCATGACTACTGCTCGCCAACGTTTGTACATAGTGTTGGTGCAGCATGCAGGTATTCTCTTCATGTGGATCATTGCATGTAGAGCACCAATATACATAATCGGAAGTGCTCGGAGCTTCATCAATCATAGCATTTCTCGTCGAAGCCTTCCCTTGCTGGACTGCTTGGTCTTTGGTAAGCGCAGGCGTAGGATAAGACCTTCTCGATAGAAATTCTTGTTGCGCTTGCTTCTTCTTCACAATGGTCATGTCATTGGACAACGTCTGAACTATGGAGTTCAGAGACTGCATCTCTTGCAGAATTTTAGCTTGCATATCATCGACTTTTGGAATGAGTGGCAATGAAGCCATCGTCGGTATTGGAGGTAGGGTAGGGGGTTGAAATGGTGCTGGTAATACAGGGAATGCCGAAGTGACCGTGGGCTGTGGAGTTGAAAATGTGGGAAAATGAATTTGTGGAGTGGTGATTTGAGACACAATAGGATTCGGGTTCCAAGATGAGATCGGGAGTGCAGGGGTTGCAGAGATCTACGAAGCGGCTGCGCTCGCATACTGGGATTGAGGGAATTCGGGAAGTATGGGCATCGACATCCTTTGGGGAAGCTTGCCCATAGCTATCAAATCCATTTCTGCCCTCTTGGCTAACTCATACAACTCGAGAAAAGTATTGATGTTAGAATATCTTACCATGATACTGATATCAGGGTTGAAAGCCCGAAGGAAATAGTATGTTGTAGCTTCGTCGGTTGGTCGAAGTCCAACTGGTACTCTCTGCCAAGTTCGAGCGAACCTAACATTGAAGTCTATGATCTCTTCTTGTGGATGTCTCTGGATTGAAGTGAACTGATGCAGGAGAGAGGTAGGATCGGAGGACTCATTGAAGTTTCCCATCAACTACTCGGCTAACTGGTCCCATCCCGTAATAGTATCAGGTGGTAAAGATCTATACCAGTAGAGGAGTTTTCCTCTAAGGGAAAGAACCAGAAGCTTTACCATAACTCGCTCCTCTGTGATGTCGTGGATCGCCGCCAGAGAGATTATGTCCTGGATGTGCTCCAGAGCAGTCTTCCTAGTTCCATCGAACGTTGGGATCTTCTTTATAGCAGCAGGCGACACTTGCCCTTGTCCCGCTAGATTTAGTGGTGACAAAGAATCCCATGCTAGGAACAACCTGGGTGGCGGTTGCTGCTGCATTTGCTATTGTTGTTGTTGTTGTTGCTATTGTTGTGCCATACTTGCTCCTAGATTTTGAGAAACAGGAATCCCCGAAGCTCCTCCTTGATTGCTAATAGGATGACTAATAGGAATGGAGGCACTAGGATGCTTCGGTGAGTTGGGAGGATTGGGAGGAAAACTAGATGTTGTGCTATCAGAAGTTAGGCCTTGTTCATCAACAGCAGCCTCTTGCGAGGATGTTCCATGTAATAGTGACTCGAGGGTGACCAACCTTGATCGCTCCCCAAAGGCATCGATATCTAGCTCAAAGAACTCGGTTTCCTCTCCTCTATTCCTAACTCTCCATCTCGTTTGCATGAAGGCACAGACTTTGGTACTGGTCTTTACGACTTAAAGATTCTTGGGTAAACAGAGTCGCCAGATGCTAAGAGTCTTTCGGTAATGAGAGCATCGGTTCTCACTACCACTAATCAGGTGAGACTGACCGGGTCACATCGGGAACTGGTTAGAACTATTGGCCCCGGTGGAGACGGGTTTGAGATTCATGTTCTTAAAATATGGGACCTTGGTCCCATCGGGCGTGCCAAAAACTGTTGGTCATCAAATCTGCCTAGGAAAGGATTTGGGTAAGTGTATGCGCCCTAGACCTGGACCAACATTGAAAGGCCGAAGGGAAGAGATGCCCCTCGTGCCAATATCTGGAGAAAGGCCGGCTCCTATGCTAAACTACTTTGGTGTTTTGAGATAAGGGATGCAGGAAAGAGATAAAAAGAGTTAGGGTTAGAGAAAGAAATAAAAAAGGGGTAAGGGAAGAGAGATCAATAATTTAAAGTGGGAGAGAACAGGAAGCACGATCACTAACTAACAACTTGAATAGCAGCAAAGAACACCAAGAATAAATGAAAGAAACGCCACATTAACCTTCCTATGTATCCTCTAGGCGAGCTCCAGGATTCTCCTTCTCCCTTTCATCAAAATTTAGGGTTCAGAGTAACGACGATTAGGACAAGCGAATATAATAGAAACCACAACCCACCAGGCAGCATAAAAGAAAACCAATATAGCATTTTTCCTCTCCTATGTATCCTTCAGGCAAATTTTAGGGTATAGTCCCCAATCGCACACCGAATTCAGGATTCAGAGTTACAGTATGCAAATGAAGAAAGACAAAAGAAATAAACACAGAAGGCAGCATACAAGAGAGAAATTGAGCCCAAAGCTCTTTAGTATTAATCGTAGGACATCAAGTTACAGCAGCTTTCTAGCAGAAAGTTCCCCCCTTTTTACATTACAATGTCTGGGTTTTTATAGAGGACCCGACCCTCTGAGCCATAATTACACAAGATGGAGGAGTACATCCTCGAAAGCTGAGAAGTCGGCCCTTCGTGGCTCTCGTGACTGAGCTTTCATATCCTTTGCCAAAACTAGCAGCTATGACCGGGTCAACCGGGGAAATACGCATTAATGAGCCGCCTGAGCGTCCTCGACTTCTGGGTGCGGTGCTCGAGTGGCCGCCATGCTCGTCGGGCTCTCCTTCTGGAACTGATACTTCATTTCCAATTGCCAAAAATGAGCAGCGGTCTTATCGGGCACGTAAAAATGCATTTATGAGGCACTTGATCGCCTCGAGAAAATACCCGGCTTGGAACGCGTGCCCTTGAAGCGCTTCGCAAGATGTTCGTTTGCAACTTTGCTTCGCAATGGACTTGTGCCGAAGCAATAACTCCTCCTTGATTTGTACTTCGCAAAATGGAGCTTCGCAAAACTGCTTCGGGGGGTGTGAGTGCCGAAGCATATTTCCTTTGCAAAATGGGCCTCTTCATTCCTCGTCGCTTCGCTGACAAAATTGCTTCGCTGATGCCTTGGAGAAATGCTTCGCTGTGATCCTCTTTCAAAACTGTGGTTCGGGAAGGTTTCGGCCGAAGCAATTGCCTTCAAAAGATGTTGCATTCTTTATGGCCACTACTACTTCGGGTGAAAGTACTTCGCATGAAAGATGGCCGAAGCAGATGCTTCGCAACGACTTTCGGTGAAGTAGAAATGGTTCGCTGGCGTGGGGGGCCGAAGTGGATGCTTCGGTGGCTTTTCGGTGAAGTGTTTTCAGTGCTGTGCTCCTTCAAATCCCGCTTCGCAAAACTTTTGCCCGAAGTAGCCTTTTGAAATGCTTCGGGTGCGAAGTAGTTTTCATTCTTCTTCCTTCGTATTTTTCCTTCGGCAACACCACTTCGCAAAAATCTCGCCCAAAGTAGCTACTTGAAATGCTTCGGGCCCGAAGTAGTTTTCTTGCCTTAGCTAATTCGGTCCGCGGTCTTTCTTCGGTGAAGCTGTTCTTTCGAAATGCCGCTTGAATTCTGCTTCGCAAAACTTTTGCCCGAAGTAGTTTCTTGAAATGCTTCGGTGTGAAGCTCTTCTTTACGCCTTGCTAGAATTTCTGCTTCGGCAATGCTGCTTCGCAAAGTTTTTGCCCGAAGTAGTTTTTTGAGGAACTTCGGGCCCGAAGCTCTTTTTGCCTTTCTTGTATTCTTCTTCGGCAACGCCGCTTCGCCAACTTTTTCCCGAAGCAATCGCTGGAAATGCTTCGGGTGCGAAGTTCTTTTCATACTTCTCTTCTTTCTTTGGCGAAGCTATTTTCCCTAGCTTGTTCGGCAGCGAAGTTCTTTCTTCTTCATCTTATGTACAAAGGGGTGGCAAGGAAAGCCAAAATTGCTGCAACTTACAAATATTTTCAAAAAACAACCAAAAGAAATACTTTACAACAAAGAACACTGTACAAAGTTTTGATTTTTTTCTACCCCATTGTGCAATGTGACAAAATTGTCACAGTTACTATCTACAGGAATGTGCTTTTTGACTCGTTGACTGATTTCTAACGATGGAAAAAGGGAAGGAAAGATTGAAAATGGTAAGGGAAAATATCTCCCATCTAACTTTGTTATCCTTGTCGACCAAAGCCACCATTTATGAAAAAGATCAAGTTTGATCCTCTTCTAGGATAAACCCAGGAAATGCTGCAGCATAATAGGATTAGATCTTTAGGATGGAAATGAGATATTCTCAATTTGTAAGTAGATCTTAGAACATCTATAAATATTTCTCCTTTCCAGGTTGAGCTAAGGGGGAGAATAAGAAGAATGATAGGGGAAAATATGCAAGTAGTGTAATAATAAGAAAAGTGACTATTACAGTCTTGTAACAGGTTTTTAGCAGCAATATTGTAATCATGTTCTAAATCAATAAAGTGCACTATTTTTATTCATTTTGTTGTGAATGAGTATGAGTAAGATATATAGAGAGAGAAAGACTCATACCTTCTTCTGGACAAGGAGGCTGGCCACTTCCAGACCTAGGAGGAGGACTAACAACAAGTTTTTATTCTGATTTTGCTATAGTAGAATAAGTTGTAAAACTTATCCTTTCATTTCCTTGTAAACATCTAACAGTCTTTGCAATCTTAGCTTATTTTATGATTAGGATGATCTTGTGATTAATGGTTTGGTTGTAATCTCCACTTTCATCAAGCTTTCAAATTACTGCAGATTATCATTTCCAGAATTTATTGTTTTCTACAATTTACTATATTTTGTGTTTTGTTGTCAACCCCTGCATAGAAGATTGACAACCTTCTATTACAGAGCATTGATAATACTTAATTTCCATGCTATAATTAGGTTTCCATTACTACACAAGTAAATAGACTTCCTTTCTGCAATTATAATCATATTTCTAATTCAGCAACTATTATTTCTATAACATAATTATATCTCATTCTGTAATTATAATTAGGATTTCATTTATGTAGTTAATGATTAGTTTCCATTCCTACAATTAGATTAAAATTCAATTTATGCAATTTAGAGATAAAAGTGTCCTAAATCCCCCACATAATCGATTTCACCAATAAGACCTTGTTGAGAAGCAACACACCCCCACTGAAAAATGAATTTCCATCCTTCGAAAATATTGAGCTTTCATTTTGCAGTAAGGACCCTCTTGATGTTTTTAAGGTTCTAAGTCCAAGATTTTGCTTGTCTCTTTCCTCTTCAAGTTTTGCATATACCAAAGTGTCCAAACAGACTTGCATCTGGCTTTGTTTTATTTTAGAATTCATTTTGCAAATGTTAGAATCATTGTTGATTAAAGAAAATCTTTCACCGGTATGAAAAAATGCAGATTCCAGATAGATGAATTCATTGAAGGCCAAAACTTTCCATTTTTGGCAAGGTAGCGAAATCGCGACACTTCCATTTTTGGAAATGTCGCGAAATCGCGACGGGTTTCGAAAAAATCGGCTAAGGCAAGAAAACGTAGCGAAATCGCGACACTTCCATTTTTGGAAATGTCGCGATATCGCGACACTTCCATTTTTGGAAATGTCGCGATATCGCGACACTTCCATTTTTGGAAATGTCGCGAAATCGCGACGGGTTTGGAGAGAGAAAGCAAATGCGTACGGAACGGCGCGATTTCGCGACATGTCGTGAAATCGTGACATGTCGCATTTTCTGCTGCAGGAGGCAAAAGGAAGCTAAGGCATGAAAGAGGCATGATTTCGCGACATGTCAAAATCGACATGTCGCGTTTTCGCTGCATGAAGGTTGAAGAAGCGTCTAAGTCGGAAAAACGTCACGATTTCGTGACATGTCGCAAAATCGTGACATGTCGCATTTTCACTGCCAAGGCGAGAAAGTGCCGAGTGTCAAAAACGTAGCGAAATCGCGACACTTCCATTTTTGGAAGGGTCACGAAATCGCGACACTTTCCATTTTTGGAAAGGTCACGAAATCACGACATATTTGGAAAGAAAAGGAATAGCAGGAACGCACAATCGTGACATGTCGCGAAATCACGACATGTCGCATTTTGGAAGAAAAGAAGCTAAGCATGAAAGACACGATCGAACGAAATCGTGACACACGCATGAAGGAAAGAAGCGCAAGTGAGAAAAAGTCACGATTTCGTGACATGTCGCGAAATCACGACATGTCGCATTGTGGCACGAAGAGAGAAAGAGCCGAGGCACAAACGTAGCGAAATCTGACACATTTTGGAAGGGTCACAAATCGGAACCATAAAACGTCACGAAATCGTGACATATTTGGAAAGAAAGTGCCGAGTGTTGGAAATGTCACGAAATCGCGACAGGATGAAGAGAAAAGGGACCAAGGCACGAAAGCATCACGAAATCGTGACAAGATGGAGAGAAAATTGCAAGTACAAAAAAAGGGCACGATTTCGTGAATGTCACGAAATCGTGACATGTCACGTTCATGAGAGGAAGCGAAAAAGCTAAGGCATGGAGATGTCGCGAAATCACGAAAGAAGAAAAGAACCAAAGCAAAAGAGGGTGTCATGAAATCGCGACAGTCGCGAAATCGCGACAAAGCCAAAGGAAGTGCAAGGAGCAAGCGTGTCACAAAATCGCAACGTTGTGATTTCACGACGTCGCGAAATCGCGACACAGTCCGAAGTCAAAACAAACCAAGGTTGAAGGCAAAGCAAGGAAGGGCGCCACCATGTCGCGAAATCGCAACATGGTGAAAGTAAAGCATGGTGAAGGCAAAGCAAGGAAGGGTGCCACCATGTCGCGAAATCGTGACATGGTGAAAGCAAGGAAGCACAAGGACGAGAACAGGTCACGATTTCGTGACATGTCGCGAAATCGTGACATGTCGCATTTTCGCGGCAGGGACAACAAAGAGCCCGAAAGTGGAAAACAGCTGGAAGCAAGTGCGGGAATGTCGCATTTTTTGTGACACGTGTCAAACTAAGCAAGCCACGTGTAATGAACTTTAGGGTTTCATTTTAATATTTAAGGTTTTGATTTAATAATTTTAAAATGCTAATCCATTTTTTGTCTTTTATGCAGGAAGCCATCTGGCACTTGCATGATAACGGGAGAAATGGCCATAAAGACAAAGTTAAGTGCAAATTAATCGAAGACCGCCATATTGAAATGAGAGATGCCGAGAATTGTTGTTTCATCCAAATTTTATAGATCTGGCCGCAAAGAGACTTTACGGTGACTAAGCAGCTGCCCATTTAATGGAGTATGTCGGGAATTGGCCGAAAAATGAAAATATCTACACTCGATTACCGAAATTTGCCGATGGATGCATTTAATGAAAATTTATGGCAGAATTAATGGCTTGCAGACATTTTCAACTCAGGGATGGCTCTGCGGAGATGAAATGTCAGAGAAGTGGTGACTCATCCAAATTTCTGAGGGAATTAATGAGGGCATTTACTCACAGTTGCGGGTGAATGCAAGTGGCATTCGAATTCTGTCTTCTCCATTTATGGCAAGTGATTGCACTGATTTGCAGAATGGTTAAGTTTTATCAAGACTTTATTTTAAAAGGGCTTATATTGTAAAACCCGGGTACTAGGGTTTAAGATGATAAGATTTAGGGTTTGAGAAGAAGATATTTCTGAAAAGATCAGGGCCTCTCCTGAGTCTATAAATACTTCTTCTAAATGTAATCGCAGGAGGCGGAGACTTAGAAATA
This sequence comes from Wollemia nobilis, assembly GCA_028583015.1. Classification (NCBI taxonomy): domain Eukaryota; kingdom Viridiplantae; phylum Streptophyta; class Pinopsida; order Araucariales; family Araucariaceae; genus Wollemia; species Wollemia nobilis. Next base: position 13,253,693 of record JAQPPZ010017052.1, read on the forward strand.
AAAGGCTATTGAAGCAATTTCTTGCAAATCTTGTTAAATACTTTATTTTTGGACTTGGAGTTGATGTGCTTTTGTTTTTCTGTGATAGCATGGCCAGGAGCCTAATATTTTTCAGATTGTGATAAGTTCATCTTCTTTTGTTATCCGTTTCTTTAAAGTTTATTAAATATATGCTGTAAATCTGTGTTATCAAGATTAAATATGTTGTTGGGCTTCATTTGTTCTATTGTATGCTAGGGAAAATCATAGATTTAAGGTTCAAGTTTGTTCTAATTGCTCTGTCCTCACTGTGTGAGCTATGTTGCTGGTGAGAAATACCAATTTTAACGGACTTCCCTTCTGTTTATGATTTTCTTTCAGATCTGTTCCATCTCTGTCTTATGCTCTTAGTAGAAGGTGATCTTAGAAAGTTGGACACTTTCTTCTTTGATTTGTTCTGTTGTGAAGCTGATAGTATAAATAAAATTGGTAGTTTTGGTTTTACAGCTAAGTTTGATAAACTTCTCTTTCTACCCTACCCTACTCTCTTTGTTTTATCGTGAAATGATCCATTTTTATTTTCTTTTAAATTTGTCTTTTATTTAAATCTGTTGACCCATAAGAGCTAGATCAAAGAACTAATTTTAAATCTGATTGTCAACAAGTGACAACTTCTAAACATTCTCGAACAAGTTCAAGAACCCGTTGTAAGGTAACAGACAGTCCATATTGAAAACTATTCCAGAAGCGGAAAAGAGTGAATAGACATTCGACCCAACTCTGTAACTCACACCTTGGATAACCAGCAAGATCCTAAAGTGAGTGGGATTTATCCCGTATAAGTGTTATCAGAGTTTCATGCTCATTCTTCACAGGGTGTGTATAAAAGTCGGACCAACATTTAAAAATGGCGCTAGAAGGAGGGCCCACTGAACTCCGGTCAGTATTGTAAGTTGTCAGTACAATATTTAAAATTGCCAGAAAAGAAGACCTCAAGTTCAGTAGTCTGTTAAGGATTGTAAGGTTGTAAGTGCTTGTGAAAAGCTGGATTCTACATACAGGGTAACAAGGTCCCACCCCGAAGCTGGAGAGCTCCTTGTGCCTGAATTAGAAACTCCGAGAAGAAGTAGCCTCAGAAGGGCCAAGTCTCTATCTCAAACAGTTTTATCACCACTGGTAGTTACTCCAACTACAACTCAGAATATCACCGTCAATCAAGTAGTAATGGCAAACTGGTTGGGTTCCACTGCTTTGAATATCCCGGGTATAGCCCATGACCTGCCCAAAAATCCGGAGAGATATCTTCCCAGATATAAACATGATGGGACAAGGACAGCAGAGGAACATCTGGTAGCTTTCAAAAATGCTCTAAAATTGTTGAATGTACAGCATGAAGATGTTGCTTGCAGATTGTTCCCGTTCACTCTCCAGGAGGGAGCTTATGACTGGTTTCTAAATCTCACTAATGATTCTATCACCAGTTGGAATGACTTAGAAAAGGTTTTTGTGTCACAGTTCGGTGAAGTGATAGATCCTAGTATATTATATCAGCAGTTTTCTGGTATCAAAAGAGAATTAAGTGAATCTATCAGATCTTACAATGTCAGATTCCAGAAAGCTTATGGTAGACTTACTGGCTATTATGTACCGAATGCAGACCTGGCATTAGAGATTTTTAGAAATTCTCTAGATCCAATGACTTCAGTTTTCTTGAAAAGAGATCCCTCTCGTTACTAATTTAACGAGAGGCTTATAAAGAAGCTTTGATTCTGGAAAGACAGTTGGGACCCCAACCTTTAAATGCTCAACAAATTCCTTTGGTTACACAAGCTCCCCCTATGTTCAATCCCATACCACATCAGATGATGTTGCCAGTGTGTCAGACTCTACCATCAGCAAATCCATTGGCTGTAACACCTGTTGAGAATGTACAGAACCTAGGCAAAGAGGCTGACAATGCAAGAGTTGAAGAAGTCTCAAAAATAGTTCAGAAGTTGGCCAATGATTTTTTGAGTTTTAAAAGGCAAGTTTCTACTGGGGACAACTCAAACAGGTATTCATATCAACCGAACAGATTCAACCGGCCCCCATATGAACCTAATAAATATTACAAAGGTAAAGGTCATGATGTGAATATTTGCGATTTAGCTCTGCCTAACTGGTGCAGAATACATGCTACTTCTCAGCACGGGGAGTTGGATTGTTTGGAATTTTGTAATGCATTTGAAGCTTTGTCTGGGGATTTGATTTCTCCTGAAAATCAAAGAACTGCGGATGGCCCAAGTTCATCCAACCACAGGTGCGGCTATGGTCTTGGATTCTTTCACTTTCCCGGATGAATCTGAGAATGTAGTTGAAATGCCTATGGATGAGGTGCAGGCTTTCCAACAGTACAGGAGGGACAACTACAACCTGAGAAACAGAAATCCGGAGCCCAACACTACATCTACCCCTCCGGACAACTCTCACAATGTTCCTCCAGATCCATCTCCAAGCAATAATCCATCTCCACCCAAGGGAGGAAATATGAGAGGACCAGATGCTTTTGTCCCTCCACTTAATAAGGGATATAACATAGTGGAGGACATGAAAAAGATCAAGGCCAACATTACTCTTCATGAGTTGGCCCAAATTTCAGAACAGAGGGACAACCTAATTAAAACGTACTCTGGGCATACTACAAAATCTTTGGACAAGGGAAAGAAAATGGCAAATGCGAATGTAGCCATGTACAAAGAGAAAACTGAGGTTCCACCTTTTCTACTGACTGTACGTATTTTTGGGAAAAACTTGCACAATTGTCTGGTAGATTCAGGTGCTTCAGCTAATGTTATGCCTTTGGCCATTTGTCAACAGTTGGGTTTGACCCCAATGAAGTCTGAAAGAAGAGTTGTCCAATTGGACAAATCAGAGGTTAAAGTAGTGGGAGAACTTCAAAATATTCATATCCAATTAGCATCTGAGCCAAGGGCTCAACATAAAATTGAAATTCAGGTTGTGGATATCCCCGTGGGGTACGGGATGCTTTTGAGCAGGGATTGGTCGAGATCTCTGAACGGATACTTGGCAACAGACTTTTCACACATGTGGTTGCCGTGGAAGGGAGTGGCAAATCAATTACGGGTTGAAAGAGAACCCAGGTACAAGCATACAATCACTGAGTACAATGCAGAGAATGAGACTGTAAATATTGCGGAGGTAGATATTGGAGTTTACAATTTAACAACGGGACAAAATGAGAAGTTTAATAAAGCCCATCCTGTTCATAGTAATGAAGTCTGGACGCTTCATGTGGATGGGGCTAAGTCTAAACGGGGTTCGGCACAGGGGCAGTCCTTAAAGGGCACCGAAAGTCGGACATATTTTATGTCTTATCGCCTACGGTTCCCTTGTACAAATAATTTAGCAGAGTATGAAGCTCTGGTATTAGGTTTGAAATTTGCTTTGGACAAAAGTGTAAGAAATATTCAAGTTTTTACGGATTCAGAATTGGTGGCTAATCAAGTCAAAGGTAAATTCCAGTGTAAAGCATCTTATTTAAAAGGATACAAACATCGGGCTTGGGATCTTGTAGAAGATTTTGATGCTTTTAATCGACACACATACCCAGAGAGCAGAATTCACGTGCAGATGTCTTGGCTTCTTCAGCCGCAAGTTTAAAACCACTGGAAGAATTTAAATGGAACAAGTTTTCAATTGAGTTAGTCCCTTGTCCTTCAGTCCCAAATAATATAGATAATTTTTCAGGTTTTCTCTGATGATCAACAGATTGTAAACTTTTTGCGAGTACTAACACATTTGAAAATGCTATAATCGATGAGGGCCAAAGGGATACTCTGTTGGAGCAGTTAGATGATGACAGGGGAATAATAAGGTTGAAAGACAACAGAATTCCAAAAGGGATGGTGGAACTGGAGCGGCTCTTTGATGTTGACCAAATCGAGCAAAAGGTGAATTCTGAGGATTCTATGGGTGCAAAAGACAGTGAGACTGAGAACCTGAACGTGGGGACTGAAGAAGATCCCAGGCACATCAAGTTGGCTAAGAACTGTGATCCAAAAATAAAAGGGAATATGATTGATTTTCTTCACAGGTCCAAGGATGTTATGGCCTGGTCATACAAAGACTTAAAGGTATTTGATCCGAAAGTTTACACTCATATTATACCTTTAAAAGAATTTTGCAAACCTTTCCGGCAAAAATAGAGGCATGTCAACGCTCTGTTAGAGCCCCTCATCCAAAAAGAGGTAGAAAAACTATTGAGTGCCGCCATTATTTTTCCCATCAGGCATTCTACTTGGGTGGCCAATTTGGTGCCAGTCAAAAAGAAAAATGGAGAGATCCGCCTGTGTGTGGATTTTAGAAATTTGAACAAGGCATCTGAGAAAGATAATTATCCTCCTGCCTTCTATGGATGAGGTGTTACAGATTGTCAATGGTTCGGAGATGATGTCTTTCCTGGACGGTTTCTCAGGGTATAATCAGATATTGGTTGAGAAGGAAGACAGAATGAAAACTGCTTTCACAACTAAGTGGGGAACTTTTGCTTACAAGAGGATGCCATTTGGATTAATAAATGTCGGAGCTACGTTTCAACGAGCAATGGATCATGCCTTCAAGGGCCTTATGGGTAAATGTATTGTTGTTTACATGGATGATTTAACAGTCTTCTCTAAATCTCGGTTTGACCATGTAAAACACTTGGAGTCTGTGTTTAACAAATGCAGGGAGTTCGGCATTTCTTTGAATCCGAAGAAGTGCATTTTTGGTGTAACGGAAGGAAAGCTCCTTGGGCACTTGGTCACAAAAGATGGCATTTCCATGGATCCGGACAGAGTTGAAGCCATATCCGGCATACCATTTCCCAACTCCAAGAAAGAGTTGAGGTCCTTCTTTGGAAAAATTAACTTTGTCGGGAAGTTCATCTCCGGTTTTGCAGAGATAGTCAAGCCACTGAATGACATGCTAAAGCAAACTGCTCGGATTGTCTGGACCACAGAAGCTAAAACAGCGTTCCAAGAAATCAAGACCGCCATCAAACAAGCACCAGTTCTGGTAAGCCCAGATTTCAGTGCAGATTTTTATCTATACACCTTTTCTTCTGAACACACACTTGCTGCAGTTCTGACCCAACGGAGAGAAACCGGAGAACATCCAATTGCTTTCAAGAGTACCAATTTAAAGGGGGCTGAGCTGAAATATTCTCGTTTAGACAAACAAGCTTATGCCTTGGTGAGAGCGATTAAGCAGTTCAGGCACTACATACTAAGAAGCAGAGTTCATGCTATAGTTTCGGACCCAGCTGTTAAATACCTACTAAGTCAGAACGAGTTGGGTGAACTAAGAGGTAATTGGGTTACAAGGCTACAAGAATATGACTTAGAAATTAGGCCTACAAAATTGATCAGAGGACTTGGTTTGTCCCGACACATTGTCGAAATACCTGTACGGGAAGAAGTTAATCAGTTAAATTCTGAATCTGATAACTGGTATGGAGATATTATTCATCTATTGCAATTTGGAATTTGCCCGTCTCACTTGAATAGAACCCAAAGGAGAGCATTAAAACTGAAAGCTGCTCATTATCTCCTCAAAGCAGGTAATTTGTACAGAGAAAATTATGCTTGGCATTTTCTTAAGATGCATTTCTCAGAGTGAAGTCAATGAAGTCATGTCCAGTTTTCATGAAAAGTTAGGGGCAGGGCATTCCTCAGGATCTCGCTCTACGCATAAAATATTGAGAGCGAGGCTATTATTGGCCTACATTATTTAAAGATGCCCATCAGCATGTGAGAACTTGCCATCGGTGCCAAACTTTTGCAGCCAAAGAGGCCAATCGGGCTCTACCATTGCGACTTTGTTGTAATAAATAAACCTTTTATGCAATGGGGACTTGATTTTGTGGGAGTGATTAATCCAAATTCTTCAGCGAGGGCATAAGTATGTTCTAACGACTATTGATTATTGCACAAGATGGGTCGAAGCGGCAGCCACCACAAGAAGTACAGATCATGAAGTGATCGAATTTCTAGAGTCAAATGTCATAACCAGGTTTGGGGTTCCTCTAAATTTGGTATGTGATAATGGACCAGCCTTCCAATCATTGGAGTTTGCAGAATGGGCATACCAGATGGGGATAGTTATCAGATTTTCATCCAACTATTATCCCCAAGGCAATGGGCTAGCTGAGTCCACAAATAAGAATTTAATGAATGCCATTAAGAAATCTGCAGAAGACAAACCCAGGCAGTGGCATACATTATTGAAATATGCACTTTGGGCTGACTGAATAAAATATAAAGTGGCTCTTAAGACTTCCCCTTTTGCTTTCTCTGTATGGTACCCGACCAATTGTTCCCATCTCTCTGAAATTACCTACTTACCAATTTGTCTTAGACTATTTTGAGGATCAAGCTGATGCAGAGGCTCGTGTTTTGGATCTAACTAATTTGCAGGATGAAAGACTCCAAGCCCTGGAACACTTCGATCGACACCAAGAAACCGTCAAGCTCTAGTTTGACAAGAGGGCCAAAGTGAAAGCTTTTAGACGTGGCGGACACGGTGCTTCTATGGGACAAGGCCCATGAAAAGAAGGGTAAGCATACAAAGTTGCAACCACTGTGGATAGGCCCATACCAGATTGCTGAGATTCTGGGTAATAATGCATTTCGTTTACAAGACCTTGATGGTAATTTTTTGGACCTCCCTGTTAATGGTCAATACTTAAAGCATTATTTCTCGACTGTTCCGTCCAATATATCATTTGAATGAGTCACAAAGAAGTTGTAACATGTGTATACATTGTAAATAACTCTGTAGTTTTATTTTATTTTAGCTTATTTTTCATGTCTGTACAGTTGTTCATTTTATTTTTATTTTAAATGCCTGTACAGTTTTTAGTTTCATTTTATTTTTTATTTTAAATGTCTATGCAGTGTTGTTTTATTTTATTTGATCTTAATTGTCTGTGCAGTTTTATTTTGTTTGTTGTTTAAGGTCTATACACTCTGTGTCTTTCCCTTTCAGGTCTGTACAGTTTTAGTTTATTTTAAAGTTCTGTATTTTATTTTTTTAAAGGTCTGTGCAGTTTATTTCCTTTGTAAATAACTCTGCAGTTTTATTTTATTTCCTTTGGTGCCTGTACAGTTTTATTTTAAAGTCTGTGCAGTTTTATTTTATTTTGTTTTTAAAGGTCTGTGTTTATCCTTGGAAGTCTGTACAGTTTATTTTATTTTAAGAATTATGTTCTTTAACCTTTGCCTGAGCATCAATGAAAAAGTCAGCCTTCTAAAAATTGTTTTTATTCTGAGTTCTAAATCCAGTGTCCATTCTGTTCATTATCCTAATTATGAGATAGTCTGTTTAAACTGAACAGTGGAACTATTTTTTTATTCAGAACAACAGTGGAAGGATGATTGGATTTTGTGTCTTGCTTGCCACAGTTATTTTAATTATAAAGAAACTGCTATCTCTTGTTTGGTTGGAGAAACTCCCAGGGAATCCAAGAAAAGTTGGTTATAAGAGGGGACTATGATTCATGTAATTATTTGAGTATCCATAGAGGCTATCAGTGCCTAGGCTGAAGCAGTTCCAGATTGATGAAATATTAAAAGAAAATTGTTATTCTTTCTAAGGCTTTTCAGATGTTGATATATTTCAAAAGAGAGAGAGAGAGAAGGTGAGAGTTGAGCAAGACAACATAGAATTGGCACTCTGTTATTTCCAATATATATATAAAAAAAAAAAAAAGAGTAATGTAATCAAAGAGACAGCCAAGACTTCAAAAGATGTTTTTCTTCTACCAAGTTGTAGATTCTACCTTACAGTTGTAAATCTGGGTCGTGTAAATCTAAAGGGTAACTCTGTCGAGGCTGTAAAAGGCTAAACTAGTAAACAGAGCTCTACTCGGTTTCCCATTTTACAATCTAGAAAAGCTGATCAATCCAGAGTTCAACATTCGAAGGCCCAGTCATTCTTGAAGAAAGTTTTATACGCTTGTAATTGCACATCAGAAATCTTCCTTAAATGATTCGGCCTAGTATGTCCTTGGGAAATTTTGACAACTATCAGCTAGTAGTTAAATTGTTTTGAAGAATATCTGTGGCAAGGCATGATACATGGTCTATGTTGTTTTGAAACTAGAGTCCTGGGTTCTAAAATAATGCTACTATTTTACCCGTAGATATCGCCATTTGTTGAGAAGCAACACACCCCCACTGAAAAATGAATTTCCATCCTTCGAAAATATTGAGCTTTCATTTTGCAGTAAGGACCCTCTTGATGTTTTTAAGGTTCTAAGTCCAAGATTTTGCTTGTCTCTTTCCTCTTCAAGTTTTGCATATACCAAAGTGTCCAAACAGACTTGCATCTGGCTTTGTTTTATTTTAGAATTCATTTTGCAAATGTTAGAATCATTGCTGATTAAAGAAAATCTTTCATCGGTATGAAAAAATGCAGATTCCAGATAGATGAATTCATTGAAGGCCAAAACTTTCCATTTTTGGCAAGGTAGCGAAATCGCGACACTTCCATTTTTGGAAATGTCGCGAAATCGCGACAGGTTTTGAAAAAATCGGCTAAGGCAAGAAAACGTAGCGAAATCGTGACACTTTCCATTTTTGGAAATGTCGCGATATCGTGACACTTTCCATTTTTGGAAATGTCACGAAATCGCGACGGGTTTGGAGAGAGAAAGCAAATGCGTACGAAACGACGCGATTTCGCGACATGTCGCGAAATCGCGACATGTCACATTTTCACTACTGCAAGAGGCAAAAGGAAGCTAAGGCATGAAAGAGGCGCGATTTCGTGACATGTCGCGAAATCGCTGCATGAAGGTTGAAGAAGCGTCTAAGTCGAAAAAACGTCACGATTTCGCGACATGTCGCGAAATCGTGACATGTCGCATTTTTGCGGCTGCCAAGGCGAGAAAGTGTCAAGTGTCAGAAAACGTAGCGAAATCACGACACTTTCCATTTTTGGAAATGTCACGAAATCGCGACACTTTCCATTTTTGGAAATGTCACGAAATCGTGACAGGTTTGGAGAGAGAAAGAAAATGCGTACGAACGGCATGATTTCGTGACATGTCGCGAAATCATGACATGTCGCATTTTCATGCTGCAAGAGGCAAAAGGAAGCTAAGGCATGAAAGAGGCGCAATTTCGCGACATCGCGACATCGATTTGGAGAAGGGAAAAGCGCAAGTCAAAACACGTCACGATTTCGCGACATGTCGCGAAATCGTGACATTCGCATTTTCGTGGAAGAGAGAAAGGCCAAGGAAGAAAACGTCACGAAATCGTGACACGTCACGAAATCGTGACCAGAAACACGAAACCGACATATTTGGAAAGAAAGTGTCGAGTGTTGGAAATGTCACGAAATCGCAACAGGATGAAGAGAAAAGGGACCAAGCCACAAAAGCATCACGAAATCACGTCAGGATGGAGAGAAAAGTGCAAATACAAAAAAAGGGCGTGATTTTGCGACATGTCACGAAATCACGACATGTCGCATTTTCGCGGTGATGGAAGCAGAAAATAGCTAAGGCATGGAGATGTCGCGAAATCATGACAGGTGAAGAAGAACCAAAGCAACAATAGCTAGAGGGTGTCGCAAAATCGTGACGTCACGAAACCACGACATGGAAGCGAAAGGGAAGTGCAAGGAGCAGGCGTGTCGCGAAATCGCGATGTCATGATTTCGCGACGTCGTGAAATAGCGACACGGTCTGAAGTCAAAACAAACCAAGGTTGAAGGCAAAGCAAGGAAGGGCACCACCATGTCGCGAAATCGTGACATGGTGAAAGCAAAGCGTGGTGAAGGCAAAGCAAGGAAGGGTGCCACAATGTCACGAAATCATGACATGGTGAAAGCAAGGCAGCACAAGGACGGAAACAGGTAGTGATTTCGTGACATGTCACGAAATCGTGACATGTCGCATTTTCATGGTAGGGACAGACAAAGAGCCCGAAAGTGGAAAAAATCTGGAAGCAAGTGCGGGACATGTCACAATTTTTGTGACACGTGTCAAAACAAAGCAAGCCACGTGTGATGAACTTTAGGGTTTTGATTTAATATTTAAGGTTTTGATTTAATAATTTTAAAATGCTAATCCTTGTTTGTCTTTCATGCAGGAAGCCATCTGGCACTTGCATGATAACGAGAGAAATGGCCATAAAGACAAAGTTAAGTGCAAATTAATCGAAGACCGCCATATTGAAATGAGAGATGCCGAGAATTGTTGTTTCATCCAAATTTTATAGATCTGGCCGCAAAGAGACTTTACGGTGACTAAGCAGCTGCCCATTTAATGGAGTATGTCGAGAATTGGCCGAAAAATGAAAATATCTACACATAGTTACCGAAATTTGCCGATGGATGCATTTAATGAAAATTTATGGCAGAATTAATGGCTTGCAGACATTTTCAACTCAGGGATGGCTCTGCGGAGATGAAATGTCAGAGAAGTGGTGACTCATCCAAATTTCCGAGGGAATTAATGAGGGCATTTACTCACAGTTGCGGGTGAATGCAAGTGGCATTCGAATTCTGTCTTCTCCATTTATGGCAAGTAACTGCACTGATTTGCAGAATGGTTAAGTTTTATCAAGACTTTATTTTAAAAGGCTTTATATTGTAAAACCCGGGTACTAGGGTTTAAGATGATAAGATTTAGGGTTTGAGAAGAAGATATTTCTGAAAAGATCAGGGCCTCTCCTGAGTCTATAAATACTTCTTCTAAATGTAATCGCAGGAGGCGGAGACTTAGAAATAAAAGGCTATTGAAGCAATTTCTTGCAAATCTTGTTAAATACTTTATTTCTGGACTTGGAGTTGATGTGCTTTTGTTTTCTATGATAGCATGGCCAGGAGCCTAATCTTTTTCAGATTGTGATAAGTTCATCTTCTTTTGTTATCCGTTTCTTTAAAGTTTATTAAATATATGCTGTAAATCTGTGTTATCAAGATTAAATATGTTGTTGGGCTTCATTTGTTCTATTGTATGCTAGGGAAAATCATAGATTTAAGGTTCAAGTTTGTTCTAATTGCTCTGTCCTCACTGTGTGAGCTATGCTACTGGTGAGAAATACCAATTTTAACGGACTTCCCTTCATTTATGATTTTCTTTCAGATCTGTTCCATCTCTGTCTTATGCTCTTAGTAGAAGGTGATCTTAGAAAGCTGGACACTTTCTTCTTTGATTTGTTCTATTGTGAAGCTGATAGTATAAATAAAATTGGTAGTTTTGTTTTACGATTAAGTTTGATAAACTTCTCTTTACGCCCTACCCTACCCTCTTTGTTTTACCGTGAAATGATCCATTTTTATTTTCTTTTAAATTTGTCTTTTATTTAAATCTGTTGACCCATAAGAGCTAGATCAAAGAACTAATTTTAAATCTGATTGTCAACAAGTGACAACTTCTAAACATTACTGAACAAGTTCAAGAACCCGTTGTAAGGTAACAGACAGTCCATATTGAAAACTATTCCAGAAGCGGAAAAGAGTGAATAGACATTCGACCCAACTCTGTAACTCACACCTTGGATAACCAGCAAGATCCTAAAGTGAGTGGGATTTATCCCGTATAAGTGTTATTAGAGTTTCATGCTCATTCTTCGTAGGGTGTGTATAAAAGTCGGACCAACAGACCTGTTGCTCCCAAATGACCTAAGTTATAGCCCTGTTCACTCCTTCGCAAATAGCCTTGTACACTACCCTGGATTGACAAATTCATTGAGAATTAATGATGTGCATAATGACAATGCATCATTTTGGCACCGTTGCCGGGGAATAGTGTTGCTGGAAGGTGACAATAGTCCAATAGCTGTTAATTAGACTGAGCTATGAAAATTTAGGATAAAATCTGAATATAATAGCTGGTTAAAGTAACAACTATTGACCTATAATTTATGTCATTCAAGAGTAAACATGAATGAGTAAGCCTAGGGATGAAAAAGGTAGAATTACCCAAAAGGATCCCTAGCTTGTTCCATTAAGAAGATCTTCACGCCTAAGGGGTGAATCACCTGTGTTTGAACTACCAAAAATATTGAAAGAAAAATCACCAGTCTCATCATCATTAGAACATTCTGAGAAAGAAAAATCACCAACTTCATCATCATTAGAACATCCTAAGAAAGAAAAATCATCAGACTCATCATCAACAGAGGATCTTGGACCTCTTGAGAGTGAAATTTGGATAGGTTTAACTGTTCCCAAGGAACAAGAAACTATGGCAGAGGGAGGAAATCTAGATAGGGATGGCCAACATGGCTATGTCCATAATGAAGGAGATGATCAGGATATGCCCCAACCTTCCAGAACATTTGAATATCCTATCCGTTTGAATCCAACACAAAACTCCCCCATGAAAACCATTTCACCTTCAGTACTTCCAACCTTCCGAGGTGTTGTATCTGAAGATCCTGATCAATTTTTGTTTGAATTCAAAGTAGTGTGTCAAACCTATGACTATGTAAATGACAATCAAAAACTTAAGGTTTTTCCCTCAACACTCAAGGACTCAACATTACGCTGGTTCATGAGCTTAGAGCCAAATTCCATCCGAACCTGGGATCAAATGGAAACTATGTTTTTAGACAAATATCAGGAGTATTGTCATGTAAGGAATAGGAAAGATGAGTTATTCAGGATTAAATAGGAAGATGATGAAACATTAGAAGACTATCTTGATAGGTTCTCCTTTGTTCAAAGGAGATGTGGACTTGTAGAACCGAGTTATGCAAAACCATATTTTTGAGAGGATTACAAGATGAATCCAGAGAAGTATTGGATTTGATGGGAAAAGGGGATGTAAATACTCTCAGTAATGAGGAAATTGTGGGTCTCTACAGGAATTACTCTCGCACTAAGTAGGGAAGAAGAAAAAAAGTACAAATGGCATTGATGTGAAGGACCTAATAGAGGAACTTGCAAATTTTAAAACTGATATTTTGGTGCAATTGAACACAACTTTAGGAGAAATGTCTGCAAAAGCAAAAACCATAGAACCTTTGGCAATTTATTGCCCAAGATGTAGAAATAAACATGCTTTGCAGGAGTGTCCTTTGAATAAAACATCTATCTCAGCCATTTGTAGTATCTGTTCAAAGAAGCATTTGACTGATAAATGCCACCTGCTACCACAACTCAAAACTATGTTAGAGAGTCAGACTGAGGAACTCAACTATGTTGGACCAAAACAAGGGGGAAATTTCTCTCAAAACCAAAATCCCCCTCATTTTCCTACAAATTGGGGGCATAATCCTTGGACTATGCCTTGGGGACAATCAGAACCACCCCAACGTCCTTGGAATTATTCTCAATGGACAAATTCCCAAGAATGGCCACAAACAAGTTGGAGTAATCCAACCTGGAATCAGAATCAGAATAATCCATCATGGAATCAAAACAACCCACCCTAGAATCAGAATCAGACTAATCCACATTGGATGCAAAATCAACCACAGTGGAGTCAGCAATACCAGTCCTATCCAAGGCAACAAAGAAATCAAGGTCAAACTCAGCATTTGTTGCCTACACCTAATCAAAATTTTCAAGAAAAATAGAACCAACCACAACAAACACAACAGGTGAAACAACCTCAACTTCCAGCTCAACCAGTCACTAATCCAAACAACATGAGACAGGCATCCCCTGTCTATGTGGCTAAAGCTGAAGAAAATGCTGAAATAAATGTTCTTGATTGTAGTAACATCCAACTTCATTCAGGAAAAGTTGTACCTGAACCTGTTTCAACTAAAATCAAGGAAAATGAAAAGCAAGAACCTTTGGAACCAGTTAGAGTTAAACCAACAACAAAGAAAGAAGAAGAAAAAATAGAACCACAGGCAGAACAATTACCTTCATCAAGGATAATTCCATATCCTGAAAGATTCAATACCACAACAAAAAATTCTGAGTCAGACCTGGTCAAGGAACTTAGAAAGTTAACTATATCATTGCCCTTATTGCAAGCCATTAAGGATATACCAGTGATTAAAAGTACTATCCGAGATTTGTGCATTAGAAGAGCAAGAAGAAAAAAGAAAGCATTTCCCAAGACTGTTCAGGTTGAAGGAAAGATAGCTGATCTCTTGTCCAGAAAACTAGTACCTCCAAAGTATAGTGACCCAGGGAGTCCAGTTATCATAGTTACCATAGGCTCAGTACCAATATCAAATGTCTTAGTAGATCTAGGAGCTGCAATAAATGTCATGACCAAGGATATAATGGAACAATTACAGCTCAAACATCTCAGTCCCACATTTACAGTTTTAGAAATGGTTGATAGGTCAGTTGCAAAACCTAAAGGTATCATTGAAGATGTCCCTATAGAAGTCTCTTCTTGGGAATTCCCTATAGATTTTTTGGTTTTACAGCCAAGAAATTCAGCACATGGATATCCCATCATTCTGGGAAGACCTTGGCTTGCAATTGCAACAGCCTTCATAGACTGCAGATCTGGAAAAATGACTATTTCAAATGGTATTGATCTAAAACAGATCTCTCTGTATCCTCCTGCAAGACCCTCCAACAATTTTTTAGGTCAGTTATGGTTTCCTGATTCAGATGAAGAACCAGAAGAGGTTATTTCCACACTAGCCACCTTGGTAGTAAGGGAACACACAGAAGACCTCCATGACATAGAAACTTTAGAAGATGAAACTATCCTAATAAATGTTCTGCATGAACAAGGGTTAGAAGAGGAAGCAGTAAATATCCATCAGTTGTTAGGGAATGAGGAGAACCAAAATTTTGAAGGTGAGCCATCTGCACTATCACAGGAAACATCAGTTTCACTACCACATGGGTGGCATCATCACCTGATTTTCCCTTCTCATTGTTCCATACAGGATATGCTTCCATTAGAAATCAATGAAACAGAAACTTCTTATTTCCTCCCATCTCATCATTGCCCTCTTAACTCCCTAATCACCAGGTATGAAGAAGTGAATTCAGTCCTTCCAAATACAAAACAAATAGAAGTCCAACCAGGCAAATTACTGAACATTAACAGCTGGCTCACTAGGGAAGAGGAAGAAAAGTTGATAATAGTTTTGCAGAAGCATGTTCATGCTTTTGCGTGGGACTACAAGGATATGTCAAGAATTCACCCTGATATATGCACCCACAGGATTTATACTGAAGAAGTCAAGCCAGTAAGACAACCCTAGAGAAGACTGAATCCTGCCTTGAGGGATATTGTAAAGGAAGAAATTGAAAAACTTCTGGAGGTAGGATTCATTTACCCAATTTTTGATAGCCAGTGGGTCTCTCCATTGGTTATAGTTCCTAAGAAAAATGGAAAAATGAGAGTATGTGTAGACTATAGAGAGCTGAACAAAGTGACATACAAAGACCATTTTCCATTACCTTTCATAGATCGGGTGTTAGATACCCTTGCTGGAAAGAAATACTTTTGTTTTCTTGATGGATTTAGTGGGTATAATCAAATTCGAGGTTGCACCTGAAGATCAAGAGAAAACAACCTTTACCTATCCATGGGGAACATTTGCCTATAGGGTTTTACCTTTTGGTTTGTGTAATGCCCCAACAACATTTCAGCGAGCGGTCTTAGCAATTTTTTCTGATCTGACTACCAACGGTGTTGAGATATACATGGATGATTTCACAGTATGTGGACAGACTTTTGACTTTACATTAGAAAATCTTGACAGAGTTTTAACTCATTGTGAAACATACCAGTTATCCTTGAATCCAGACAAATGTTTTATGATGATGGAGGAAGGAATAGTTCTTGGTCATAACATCTCTCTTCAAGGGATCCAGGTTGATCCAAAGAAGGTGGAAATTATCAAGAATCTTCTTCCTCCTAAAACTCAGACTGATGTCAGAAGCTTCCTAGGACACATTGGTTTTTACCACAGGTTTATTCCTAGCTTTAGCACAATAGCCAATCCCATGTTTGCCCTATTGACTAAAGATTCTGAATTCTCCTGGACTGCAAGGTGTCAGGAATCATTTGAAGCTCTGAAAGAGAAATTAGTAACTCCACCTATGTTAAGAGGACCTAATTGGACATTACCATTTCACATACAGGCTGATGCTTCCAATACTGCAATTGGAGCAGCATTAGGACAAATTGACAATGGTGAACACTATGCCATCTACTACATTAGCAAGAATTTGATAGGAGCTGAGAAAAATTATACCACAACTGAGAAAGAATTCTTGGAAGTAATTTATGCCATCAACAAATTCAGGCATTACATCACAGGTTATCAAATATTTATTCACACAGATCATACCGCCATTAAGTATTTGATGAATAAGCCTATGGTAAGTGCAAGAATTATTCGTTGGTTACTGTTGTTGCAAGAATTTGATATCACAATAATCAACAAACCAGGAAAAGCTAATGTTGTAGCAGATTTTTTGTCCAGGTTGCAGAACACAGAGGAAGGGGAATTAGTTGAGGACACTTTTCCTGATGAAAAATTATTTGCTATATCTGTCCAATCACCTTGGTTTGCAGATATAGCCAATTATTTGGTCATAGGGAAAGTTCCTCCACATTTCACTTCAAAACAGAAAAAACAATTGATCAAACAAAGTTCTTCCTTTGAGTGGATTAAGGGTATACTTTTTAAGTGCAGTCCTGACCATGTGTTACGCAGGTGTATCCAAAAGGATGAGGTATATGATATCCTTAGGGCTTGTCATGATGAACCCTCAGGTGGACACTATTCTGTAAAAAGCACAATTAGAAAAATTTTAGGGACAGGATATTATTGGCCATCTCTTCACAAGGATGTGAAAAAGTACATCGAGCATTGTGATGCATGCCAAAGAATGGGGAAACCCACTCATACAAATGAAATGCCACTACAACCTCAATTGGTTTTAGAGCCATTTGAGAGGTGGGGGCTTGATTTTGTAGGACCTATTGATCCACCTTCTCAAGGAAAGGTGCATATTCTAGTATGCACTGATTACCTGACAAAGTGGGTAGAGGTGCGTGCTTTCAAACATGCTCGTGAAGAGAAGGTCATCGATTTCTTGTATACTCAGATTTTTTAGAGATTTGGAGCTCCACGGTCTATCACCACAGACCAAGGACCCCAATTTGCATCTAAAGTCATTGAGGCTTTTATAGAATTATATGAAATCAAACATAGGAAATCATCACCTTACCACCCACAAGCAAATGGCCAGGTTGAAGTAACAAATAGGGAACTAGAACGAATCTTAACAAAAATAGTAGCTTTTCATAGGAGAAATTGGCTAGATAAATTACCTGAAGCAGTTTGGGCTTACAATACTACTTGGAAATCCACTACTGGATTCACACCTTATGAACTAGTTTTTGGTAAAAAGCCCCTCCTACCTATTGAATTTGAGCTACTAACATTGCGCACAACATTGGAAATTGGGATTGAATTGTCACAGGCACAGACGGACAGGATTCTGTAGCTGAATGCATTGGATGAACTTCGGTTGGATGCTCTGCACCAAACTGAAGTAATTCAGGAGCAGAGGAAGCTGTGGCATGACAGTCACATTCAGTAGAGGAAATTTTAGCAAGGAGATTGGGCTTTGCTATTTGATTCTCGTTATGAGGACTTCCCTGGAAAGCTGAGAACTAGATGGCTTGGACCTTACCAGATTGAAGAGGTATTTGACAATGGAGCAGCTCGTCTATCTCCTATTGATGGGTCACGGAGAAAGTTGGTAGTGAATGGACATCGCCTCAGGGTGTACCATACACCTCTGACTAAAGAGGAATTCTTGTAGCAACTTGACAGTTTGGATGCACAATAGGTGGAAGAGATTTCCTCTTCCACTTCAATACAATCAGCATGATCATGGATTTCAAGAAAAGCAAAAAATAAAAAAAAAATCAGAAAAAGTAGAAAACAAAAAGATGAATAAATTCTGATTGTGAATTCCTTCATGGGCATGATTTCAGGGAAATCATGAATTCCTTCATGGGCATAATCAGAATCAAGAAAAAAAGAGAGAAAAGGAGAGGTAAAAAAAAAAAAAACCAAGAAAAAAAAAGAGAGAAAAATGAATAGCTCAGCAGTGAAAACCTTTCCTAAGGCACTACTGGGTTGGTATGCATGAAAACCAGTTTTCTGGCATGCATAACCTTGAAAATTTTTGAATCATCATTGTACAAATTCACCAACTGCACTTGTTTTGAAATATTGCAGAAAATCTCAGCAGAACATCAACAAAAGCAGTCATTCTTCAAAACTTGCATTAACTTGTTTTAATCGGTATATATTTCTTACATTTCTTCATTGTAAATGATTGGTATATAGTATATAACAATTAACCATTAGCATAAAAGGTATCCATAAGAGTTGGCATACTTAAAACATGTTTTGAGAATGAGAATATTGGTTTCTGCCTAATCTTCGGAACAAGAATGCCAAAAATAGTGCCTGCTATCTTCTTCAGATTAATTGTTGTATTGTCTTCGGATTGAAATTGTCTTCGGAATGACAGCAGAATGAATGTTGCACTTTATCTTTGAAATGAAGCTTTGTCTTCGGAATGAGGATTTATCTTCAGAATGAAGCTTTGTCTTTGGAATGAGGATTTGCCTTCGCAATGAAGCATGATCTTTGGAATGAAGCTTTGTCTTCGGAATGAGGATTTGCCTTCGCAATGAAGCATGATCTTCGGAATGAGGATTTGTCTTCGAAATGAAGCATGATCTTCGAAAGAGGATTTGTCTTCGAAATGAAGCATGGTCTTGAATAAGTATTTGCCTTTGCAATGAAGCATGTCTTCAGAATGAAATCATAATCTTCGGAATGAGGTATTGTTTTTGCAATAAATCATAATCTTCGGAATGAGCATTCAATATAATATTTCCACGTGGCATCCAAGGAAGGAAAAATATACGATCAAGTAAAATTCTTTGACTGCATACGATAAATAAACACGTGTCAGTTAGGATGTGGTTTGTTTTATCTTGCACCCATTAAGAAAGTACCAGAATCACGGGGATGTGACCAACAATATGCCACCATTTTTTGATGCTAATAATCATGCACATGAAAATCTATGGGCGAAACAGAGGAGCTAAAAACAAGTGAGGTGGATCTGACGGCAAGGACATCTGCGCAACCATTAACGGATAGGTGTTCGGAGAAAAAATAGAAATGCGTGCCACCCTTCCTTTCGAAGACATATTTGCTAACGCAAAATGATTACGAGGTACAGTGCCGAGATTGCAGTTCATTTCGAAGAAGAAAAATAGGGCAATTGAAAACCTGGAAACAAACCCTGCAAGTCTGCAAAAACTAGAAACCAACGATCCAGCGGAGGAATAGCAGCAGAAGTGAGCAGTTTTTAACGTACCAAAATAGGAAAATGGGGCGAAAGACAAAAATGGAACCAGTAGATACCACCCACCTCCGAGAAAATCTAGAAGTGCTACATATTTTTGAAGATGGAGGGCTTATGCCATTTTTGGACAAATTTAATGGGTCCTCTGAAGATTTGGCCGGCATGTTCGCTCACACATTCAGAAATAACCGGGCACACATTAACGGCATGAAAATTGAGGTAACCCCTAAAGTTTTAAGTCAAATTACTGAGCTTCCATTAGAAGGTCTTCCAATTTCTAGATCTGGCAAAAATACACTGGCAAATGTAGTTAATCAATTTTTGGAAGAAAACGATAGGGAGCCAGAATACTTAATACACAACAACACATGCAAGGGGGTAAAAAGGGCCAGCCTACAGGAACCCTGGGATGAAGTGGCCACATGGGTAATCAAATTTCTAACCTGTGAAGGGCAGTATGTACTTTTATCAGGGCATCATCTCAAAATTTTGAACCACTTAAGACATGGTAGGCAACAACCAGAAGTTAGGGTAAATCTTCCCCTGTATCTGCACCAGGAGTTGAAAAATATGGCAAAAAGATATCAGGAAGGAAAAGGGAGCCCTCGCCACCATGGTCTTATTAAATTAGTCTACCAACACCATTTTAGAGGAAACCCTAGAAGCTTTGATAGGTTTTACTCTACCCTGAATGATGTAGTTTTTGGAGATGAGGATGAAGAGGAAGAAGAAACAGATGCTGCTGTAGATGTTGTTGTAGAAGAAGAAATAGATACTACCATAGAGGCTATTGTAGAGGAAGAAACACACCCAACAGAAGCAATAGAGCACCTTTCTCCAGAACCTTCAACCTCACGAGCTAAGAAACAAAAGAAGAGAGGGTCTGGAACTAGCAACCAAAAAGAAAAATAGAAGAAAGTTCATTTTTTTGAAGTTGTTACTGATCTATCAGAATAGGGGAGTGAAGTGCCTAGCCAAATAGGGGAAGAAACAACAAGGGAAATAGAAGCATCTGAAACTATCCCCACAACCCCTGCTGTCACCAAAAAACAAAGCAAAAAGAAGAAATTTGCATCAGGAACTAGGAGGTCTACAAGACTCCACTTGAGAGAAATAGCAGAACAGATGATAGAAGAAGAAGGTGGACAGGGCAGTCCAGATGTTACAGAAGTGCAACCAGCCCCTGAAGATTTTTTAGAATTCCCTGAATAGATAATTGAGGAAGAGACTGGGCAAGACAGTTTTGAAGTGGCTACAGTTCAACAGGCCATAGAAAATGTAGATGCAATCATAGATAGTTTCATGGAACCTCCTGAACAAGAGCAGACAGCTGAAGTAGAAGATGAGATAGTTATTGAGCAGCCAACTATAGATGATTTGTCTGCATCAGATTCTGAAATAGAAATAGAGAAGGTAGACATCACAGAATAGCTGAGAGCAGCAAGAAGTGTTGTCAAAACACAAACCAAATGGATTGAAGAAAAAGAAAATATCATTGAGATGCAGGAAAGGAAGATTGTAGAATTACAGCAGGAAGTGGCAGAATTGAGGAAGAGGCTGTCACAGTCTAAAAAATAGCCAATTGTATCCATTGATGAGGATGATTTGGCTCAATTACTTGTGGATTTATCTAGGGCAGATGACTCTGTTGAGGCAGACATAGGTGCTCATTCTGAAGCAACACCCTTTCATTCTGAAGAAGTGCCCTTCCATTCTGAAGCATTGCCTTCTCATTCTAAAGATGCTCCAGAATTGGTAAAGAGCATAGAAAAGGATACCGAAGATGAGTCACAGTAGGAAACACCAGCACAGGAACAGTCCAAGCAACAACATGAAATTGTTCAAGTAAGTACTCCTTCAATTGAGGTCTCTGTATTTCAAACTGTTACACCTTCAATAAAAGTAGAGGATAAGGGGGTACAAGTGGAATTATTGTCTGATGACCAACCAATAGAAATAGCAAAAAGGGGGTACAAGTGGAATTGTTGTCAGATGACCAACCAGTAGAAGTAGCAAAAAAAGGGGTTCAGGTAGATCTGCTACCCAGATTTCCACCTGTAGTTAGACCACCCAATACTGTATCCCTAGAGCAATATAATGCAGACATAGCCAGTTGGGTGATCAGATATGAGAAGCTTGCCACTAAGGTTGAAAAATTCAAATTGGAAGGAAAATAGTTAGAGGCAAAAGAAACAGAGATCAAGGCATTAAAGGAAAAAGTGACTGATTTATGTCAGATTGCTGAATTTTTGGTCCAATTTAGATGGTCGGCCAGATTTTATAGTCTTATTCTAAAAGAGAAATATCTCAGATGGCAGGTCATGAGGATTAGCTCAGGTCTCCCATATAAATTGGACACAACTACAGATTTCTTGGAAGCATATTTTGATAGCCCTGTAGAACAGAAAAATCTCCTATGTGAACTATTTTTACACAACTTCTTTATTCCAGAAGAGGTAGAATTTCACCCTCAAATTTACATAGGAGATGTTCAACTGAGAGCATTCATGTCCACTTTACAAAATCAGTTTTATTGGGACCAGGAGAAAAGACAAAATAAAGAAATTGAATCAAGAGCTGAATTGTTAGTCAGAGCAGTTCAGCCAAATCACCCAATTATCACCAGACAACACTTCACCATGATGAACAGGGATGATGTAAAGAGGATGTACTTGAACAATTTGAGGGACTGTGTGACCAGATTCCAGAATTTTTGTAATGACAATTTTGTTCCAGCATTATCAATCTGCAGAAATAGATGGGTTGAACTTTCCATTTCTTTACAGAAAAGGGAACCCATCTCCCCCATTAACCTAGAATGGTCCAGAAGAAGGGCAGAAGGAGTGATACAGCTGATTGAAATCATGCAACATCACTGGATAGGTCTCAGATTTAGGCCTCCAACCATCATTACTCCAGTTCCCTTCTACTTTGAAGAAGATTCTCAACCTGATGATCAGTTTGAAGAATGGCTCAGAAACCTTCAGGAGAACAGGGGATATTATATAGGCACCAAATTGTTCTACAGATCATGGAATTTGAATATGGACATATGTGATTCCATAGCCCAACAGAATGCATGAGGACATGCATTAATATAAGTTGGGGGGAAAATGATGAGGCCTGGAAATGCCTCAATCATAGCATGTTTTGAACATTGAAATTGCCTAAAAACTCTTATGTTTAATCTGATATGCTAGTTAAGTTGATTCAATATGTTGTGTATTAACTGTTTGCATGATCAATGTATTAGAAATACTATATTCTGATTTTTATAGCTTTTTGCATAGTTTTATGTTATTTTGTTATGACTTGCTAAATGAGAAATATGCTTAGGTTGATAGCAGCATTTCACTAGTTTTGTTTTAATATGTCTCAAGCATTTATTTTATCTAAATCTAGAAAACAGTGCAAGCAAACTGTTACTGTGCAGCAAAAACTGGTTTTCCAATGTAAATTCCAGCCAGTTGCCAATAAATGGCAAGGCATGGAATTCACACATGGAAAGAGATGAAGACCATTGAAATCTGATCCTGAGAGATAACCCACCTGAGAAATGCAGATGAAATCATTTGAAGAGCACACAGTTGTTCATTTCGAAGTCTCTTCGGAATGAACAGACATCTTCGAAATGAGAAAACACAGTCTCTTCGGAATGAGCGGACATCTTCGGAATGAGAAATGCAGTCTCTTCGGAATGAGCCACTTATCTTCGGAATGAGAACAGAATGTGCTTTTTGACTTGTTGACCGATTTTTGATGATGGAAAAAGGGAAAGAAATATTGAAAAGGGTAAGGGAAAATATCTCCCATCTGACTTTGCCGTCCTTGCCGACCAAAGCCACCATTTATGGAAAAGATCAAGTTTGATCCTCTTCTAGGATAAACCCAGGAAATGTTGCAGCATAATAGGATTAGATCTTTAGGATAGAAATGAGATATTCTCAGTTTGTAAGTAGATCTTAGGACATCTATAAATATGGCTCCCATCCAGGTTGAGCTAAGGAGGAGAATAAGAAGAATGATAGGGGAAAATAGGCAAGTAGTGTAATAATAAGAAAAGTGACTGTTATAGTCCTGTAACAGGTTTTTAGCAGCAATACTATAATCATGTTCTTGAATCAATAAAGTGCACTATTTTTATTCATGTTGTTGTGAATGAGTGTGAGTAAGATCTAGAGAGAGAAAGACTCATACCTTCTTCTGGACAAGGAGGCTGGCCACTTCTAGACCTAGGAGGAGGACTAACAACAGGTTTTTATTCTGATTTTGCTATAGCAGAATAAGTTGTAAAACTTGTCCTTTCATTTCCTTGTAAACAACTAACAGTATTTGCAATCTTAGCTTATTTTATGATTAGGATGATCTTGTGATTAATGGTTTGGTTGTAATCTCCACTTTCAGCAAGCTTTCAAATTACTGTAGATTATCATTTCCAAAATTTACTATTTTTTGCAATTTACTGCATTTTGTGTTTTGTTGTCAACCCTTGCATAGAAGATTGACAACCTTCTATTACAGAGCATTGACAGGACTTAATTTCCATGCTATAATTAGGTTTCCATTACTGCAAAAGTAAATAGACTTCCTTTCTGCAATTATAATCAGACTTCTAATTTTGCAACTATTATTTCTGCAACATAATTAGATCTCATTCTGCAATTGTAATTAGGATTTCATTTCTGTAGTTAATGATTAGTTTCCATTTCTGCAATTAGATTAAAGTTCAAATTATGCAATTTAGAGATAGAAATGTCCTAAATCCCCCACACAATCGGTTTCACCAATAAGACCTGTTGCTCCCAAATGACCTAAGTTATAGCCCTGTTCACTCCTTTCGCAAATAGCCTTGTACACTGCCCTGGATTGACAAATTCATTGAGAATTAATGATGTGCATAACGACAACGCATCACATAGATCTAATTTATTGCATTCATAGCATTAGTTTCTATTATCATTGAGCATATTCCTATTTATCATTAGGGTTATTGCTAACAACCTTATCTGGGGAGGTAATATTGGATAGCTAAGTGTTTGCTATTGTTTTCATGCTTGCAGGACTACAAGTTTACTAGAAAGGTTATCAACATACGAAAGAAAGAGGATCCCTCTAGGATCCAGACCTAGAGAAGGAGGCATATGTAAGCCCTCATAGTTTCGTGTGAATCACCGAGAAGCCTATGAAAGCACACTACTCCTTGTAAGGGGATATCATACATCTGCTGCCCCTATTTGTAAAATCTATATCAAATGAAGGGAATACGTCAAAGGGATCTATATGTAATCGAACTTGATAAAAAACAATAAAATAATTTTCTATTCATTTCTTTGTATTTTGGTTGTATCTTTCATTTAATGCATGATTAAGTAAATATTATTCACAAATAGAGTAGTGGACGGTGTGCCCCTTCCCTTGGGTCACCACACTTTCCTTTGAGGAGTTGTGGAATTTTCTCTATATTTATGGTCTTCTTCTAGGGATTCTGACTTAGTTTCTTCACTTGTTACATCTTCCTCTAAGAAATTTAAAAAAAAATTAGCATTAGTTTTTTGTTTCTCAGTATCTATCTTGACTTTCTCATTAAAAACATTTTTGCTTATGTATACCTTTTTTATATGTGAATCCATTATTATGTACCCTATAGATTCATCATAATAGCCAATAATTATTCCTACCATATTTTTTTCATCTAGTTTACTCCTTTTTTATTTTGGAATATGCATATAAGCTTTGCAACCAAAAATTCTTAGTTTCTCTATATTTGGTTTTTATCTTGACCATGCTTCTTTTGGTGTAACATGTTGAAGTATTCTTGTAGGTAATCTATTTTGCAAGTATATTATTGTTTTAATTGCTTCTACCCAATATTGATGATTGAGAAGAGCTTCTTTTAACATACACCTAACCATTTATATTATAGATCTATTTCTTCTTTCTACAATTTTGTTTTGTTGTGGTGAATATGTTGTAGTAAGTTGTATTTTAATTCCATTTTCTCTTAGAAAGGAATACAAATATTTTGATAAAAAATCACCTCCTCTATCAAAATGAAGAGCTTTGATATTATTTCTTGATTCTTTCTCTACTTGAAGTTTGAATTGTTTAAAATAACTGAATGCTTATGATGTACACTTCATGAAGTATACCCACATTTTCTTTGTGTGATCATCGATAAATAACTAAAAATACCTGTCCTCCAATACTAGTGACATTCATTGGACCACATAAATTTGTATATATTAGTTCTAATGGTTGTTGAGTCCTATGTTGATGAAGTTCAAAAGAAACTCTATGTTGTTTTCCTACTAAATATTTTGGGCAAATAGTAGATTCTAGGGATAGATTTGGTATTCCTTTGACCATTTGATATTTGAGCATTTCATTCAAGGAAGATACACTGATATGTCCTAGACATTTGTTCCATAGATCTAAGGCCTTAATTGAAAAATCTAAATGTGTAGTATTATCTAGATAAAATAGTCCATTTATATAGGTACCTAATGCTACCTTTTTACCATGTTTAAGAATCTTACATTACCTTCTTCCATTGGACACCTTGAACTCTACAATCATATTTTGGTCCATGAGTTGAGAAACTAAGAGTAGATTATTGGTCAGTCTTGGGAAATTTAGGTCAAAATGACTACATCAAGAGAAACAAGATGATGATGAGCTCCTAAAATTTTTTAAGTATGAAGGACCGATGCAGTATTGTAACTTTTTTTAATTCCATTGGCAATAAGCATCAAAATATCCCAAGTTCCCAAAAGTGTTGTGATTCCATGATAAGTTTTGATTTCACTGGTGAGAAGCGCCAAAAGAGCCAAAGTGCTAAAAAGTATCATGATTCTATGACAAGTTTTTATTCCATTGGTGATGAGCACCAAAAGAGCCCAAGTATCAAAAAGTGTTACAATTTTATGACAAGTTTTGATTTCACTGGTGATGAGCACCAAAAGAGGCCAAGAATAAAAAAGTATCATGATTTTGCAACAAGTTTTGATTATGCTGGTGAGGAGAACCAAAAGCACCTAAGTTCTAAAAAGTGTTATGATATTAGGAAAAGTTTTGATTCTATTGGAAAGGAACACCAAAAGAGACAAAGTGCCAAAAAGTGTCGCAATTCCACGACAAGTTTTGATTCTACTAGTGAGGAACACCAAAAGAGCCCAACTACCAAAAAGTATTGTGATTCCACAATAATTTTTTTATTCTGCTAGCAACGAAGACCAGGAAGGCTCAAATTCATGAGGGTGTCATGATTCTGTTGCAAGTCATGTTTTTTCAGCATGTCTATGTAGCAACTATTACTAGTTATAACATGCACAATATTTTGTAATAGTTTTAGTTATCCATGACCATTGCAAGATCTACGAAGATGGGTGCATAAGAATAATTATATATGGATTATATTTCAAGATAAAATCCACTACCTACCTGCATTTATAGAGTAATGCACCAATGATTAGAGTTTGAGAATTCTATTCTATTTTTGGACCAATGATATTACACAATCCTAGCATATTGTTATAACAAATTTTAATTAAGCTAATTTTGTATTTTGAAATATTGAACCATAGAGGTGTTATATATAGGAATATCGACCTCTTGTTAAAGGGTCAACTCTTAGGTGTTTACAAGTTGTATGGATTAATAATTTTGGAAGGAGCAATGCAATAAATATCTTCATTTAACCTTTGGTTCAAATATATTATAAAACAAGTATGTATGAATGGATGAATGTTTCTAATTTAGCTAAGTAAATGTGCATGACATTAATTCTACTTTTTGGATTCTTGTTCATGTTTATTTCTTAGTCTTGGAACTACTAATATATAAAGCTAAACATTGATTAGATGTGTTCTATGTATGGTAAATAACTAGTTGGTCTGTTAGGAGGTTGTAGTAATTGCTTCATTTCATGGTTTTCTTCTATTTCTTGTTGTTTCTTAATTTGCACCATATCAATTTCTAGCCTCAACTACATTTATATCTCTTTCAAGCACTCTTTTATTTCCCTCATTACTTTTTAGCTAGTTAGAACTTCTCAAAGGAACTATCCTTCTCTAGAGATTGAATAGGTTAAGCCTTACAGTTTGGTCATTCATTCAATTTTGGCCATGTCTTGGGTGCAATAACCAACCATAGGTAAATTTTGGACCAACAATTTTTGGCATGCCCGGTGGGACCAAATCCCACTACATACATAGGTTAAATATTTGGTGTTTTTCTTTGCTCTATTTAAATTTAAATCACTTGGAAACTTCATTTAAAGATAAAATCCAAAAAATATTTATATTTAATTTCTGGTTAGTATTTGAAATACATGAGAACTAGCTCAAGAGCTAAAAATTTAGAATAACCCATTGAATTCCTAAAATTGCTCTTTGGTAGTCTCAAATTAAATTCTATTTTATCCTCTAGATTAACCTCTTCCTCTACCATTACTACCAGGTCAACCAATGTTGTGAATCCTCCCCTTGAAATTCTTCCTAGTACAACTACCAATAAATATTCTAGCACAACCAATCCTACTCCTACAACTTTAGTCAACACAATAATAATAATGGCTTCTAATCAAAATCATAACATCCAACCCTACCCTACGTGGAATAATGCAGGTCCCCTAAATCTAATAGTTCATAACCACATTCCCCTGGAAGCTTTGAAAGTGATATCCACATATGATAGAACTATAAAAGTCACTTATGAAAACTGCTAGGATGTGGTATCAATGGAAGCAATTTATAATATCACAAAAGAAAATATTATGGTGAAGTTACTATTTATATCCATAAGAGGAAAAATAGTGTATTGGTATAGAACTATCCTGGACCAAACCATAACCACATGGGTTGAACTTACTAATAAATTGGTGGAAGAATTTAATGAATAGGTCGATTCTTTATCCCTACTCATTTAGTTTAATATTATGCAAAAATACCCACAAGAATATATAGTTGACTTCAACATCCAATTCAGTCGTACATGGAGAAGAGTACTTGATGGTCTTAGGCCAACAAATGAGCAAATAATGTACTATTATCTAAGGGATTTTAACTCCAATCTGGGGATGGCAATAATCTAATATCAAGTATTTACTTTCCCAAAAATATTTCATGAAGCCTTAAAATCAGATAAGGATCTTATTGCTATTGGAAGATTACCACCCAAAATGATAATGCCTATATTTCTAGAATTCCCTCAGGTAATTTATACAAGAACATCATATCCTACTTTAACTCCTACAATAGATATCCCAAAATGGTCTAGATTATTAACTCCCCCAGCAATACAAGATCCTCCAATATTTCCAACTTTACCTCTAATACTTGCCTTACGAACACTTGATCCTTAGTTGCTAGTTCTCCTAGAAATATAAATAGCTATAAAAAATTTGATTAATGATATGACTTCAATGAAGAGGAGAAAATCTGAAAGGAATTTTTAGCCAAAAAAGTTCCCACATATAAAAAAATATCAACCTTCAACCAATAAGTACCTAGATAAGTAAGGAACAATGTGTGTTAATCAAGAAAATGAACCTTCTATGTCTCTAATTGAATCTGATTACTGGTGCTTCACATGTAATGATCCCCATGGGGATATTTTATGTATGGTTCACCAATATCATGTATAGATGGTAGTTATTGAGAAATAAGATAGAGATCATAAGGGGTAAGTTAACATGAGTAGAGAAACCAATCATATTTTTATGATGCCATTTATGGAACATGTTGTAGTCTTAACCAAATCAGGTAAAAATCCCCTTCAAGTTGATATTAAGAAGTTCAATCCGCTAAAATTTCCTTCAATAGCAAAAATTTAGGTTGAAAAGGGAAATGTTCATGAACTTGTACCCCCAAACTTGGTTCAGAAGTAGAATGTGGAAATAAACAAGAATGATGTACCACTAAATGAAATTGAAACTCAAGAATAGGCAAAGGATAAATTTAGGTATCCTTATTTAACCAAGAGATAAATAATAGAGGCAAATCAAGGTTATAGAAACATATATGACCCACCTACAAAAGAAAAGGAGAAATAACTTGACACACCTACCTTTAGTATAGTGGAATAATTGAAGAAAACCCCTTCAAAGATAAGCATGTATGATGCATTACTACTCCTAGGACATATTGACTTACTATGAGAATATCTCAAGTCAATAAAGAATAAAACTAAACCTCACTCAATTGAATCTATATCAAGGTAATTCAAAACTGACCATAGGAAATAATAGGCCTCCTCCCTTCTATATATCACTACAAATGGAAGGATGGGTGATACACAATTGTATGATAGACTTGGGTGCAACAACCATAGTTATTCCTAAAGTTGTGCATGACATCATAGAAATGGAACACACCAGAAGTAGTCTAGGAGTGTTGTAGTTAGATGGCATCCCAATCAAAATTGTAGGAGTGATCAAATATATCCCTATAGTATTGAACAAGATGCCCCATATTACAATTATACAAGTAGTTGTGGTAGACCTGGAACCTTATTTTAGGATGTATCTTTCAAGAGAATTCATAGCAAAAATAGGAGGATATCTCTCACTTGACTATTCACATATAGAGATTCCATACAAAGGAAGAAGGATTAAGATTTTCAATGAGAAACCTTCTTATTTTCACATTTAAAAGATAGGGGAATATGAAACGCATGCAAATAATGTGTCAGTAATTACTTATTAAATTGAGGAGATGGATCTGATGGATGAATTTTTGAAAAACCTCCAAACTAAAGATCAATTATCTTTAGGAGATTTCAATTTTATTATTGAAATATGGATTGGAACATATTCAATTACAAAGTCTAAAAAGGTTGAAACTCCTATTTTACCAAAACAAGATCCCCCTACCAATCAGATCTGGAAGTTTTTCCTTAATGGTGCCAGGTGCAAGAGTGGAGCTAGGGTAGGTATAGTACTAATATCACCAAGGGATGAGAAGGTTTTCTCATACATATTGACATGGAGATGCACTAACAATGCAGTAGAGTATGAAGCACTATGTTTAGGCTTGAGAAAATCTAAAAAGGGGATCAAATAGTTGTAAATATATGGAGACTTAGAGTTAATCATCAACTAGGTTATAAAGAAGTGTGTTAGCAAGAAACACTACTTGAAGGCTTATAAAAATAAGGTATAGGATTTGTTTAAGTTTTTTAAGGTAATTTTTGGGCACCGAATTGACATCAAGTTTTACTTGACACTATGACTATCTATCTTCCAATTTTTTATCCAGGTATGCACCCGATAGTCACAACTCAACACTTAATATTGGATAAACCAAAGAAAAATTCAATTCAACCTCCAAAGTAGGCTGGTTCCTTGTCAACTTAAAATGATGTTGACATAATAAAAGCTCAAATAATGTTTTGAGAAAAAAGTTAGAAAATGTTTAGGATTAGAGATATTATAAAAAATAGTGATCGGATAGGCTAACAACATAGGGAACTACAACAAACAACTCCCACAAGCTATTTCAGTGTCCCATCACTCAAGTTTAACAACACCCAAACCCATGAAATCTTAATACATAAAAGCATAAATAGAGATATATTATAGAAAGAAATTTCAACATCTAATATTGATAATACAAATTAGAAAAATAGATCATAGTTAGATTTAACAAAAATAAACTTCCTGACAACACAGATCTAACTATGAACAAATTTCAATTACTCTCACAACTAATAATCCAATAAGATGGAATTAACTAACTTCTAAAGTATTAAAAAAAATGAAACTCAAAGCTTTGAACCTCTTACACAAATATGGTGAAGATGACAAATTTTAAGTCAAAATCAGAGTAATGCTCCTTCCATTAGCTCACAAGAATGATTACAATAGGGAAAAAAATGCACTAGAGCCGATACTTAAAAATGAGGGTTTGGCCTCTATTTATAGTTTGATAAATAAAAGAAATTTAGAAAATATTACAAAAATTACAAATTTATAGCTCACTAGAGAGTTTTGCTGGCATTATATTACTGGATGGCAAAATCTGGGAGATCCACTATGAGTAATCCGCCATGGCTACCTAGATCTGCAACTTGTTGTACTGCATCTAATACACTGATTATCCTTGGAAGCTCCATTATACTATAGATCTATAATTGCTCTACTTCTTGATCTTGAAAACCCTCTAACACTTTATCTTCCTGCCCTCCAACTGACATCTCTCTCATCTAGTGAGAATTTAATTTTAAATACTTCAACAATGTCAGGAAAATCTAGATCGATGATATTCATTGTAGATGGCTATGATTTAAACCTTAAAAATGCTCTACAAATTGGTGAGGAAGGAATAAAACACCATTCTACATTTTTAAATTATTGACATCAGATTTAGTCAAAAAGTTTTACAAAATCAGATTCCAACCTGGAATGCACTAAGAAATGAGTGAAATGAAATCCGCTACTAATCCACTATTTAAGCTTCTTTTCTCTTCTTCAACTTCAAACAAATCACAATCTACACTGGAGTTAGTATAAATAATCCTTTTTCACCAATCCACTTCGAAAATAGTACAAAATAGTCTTTATCACCATTTCACACTCTTTGCAGTATTTTAGACCTTCAAGTCATCATTCCATACTAAAATACTCTTGGGACTTAGTGGAATTGAGTTTGCTGACACTTAGTCACTGGAACAATGAACAAAATGAACAAAAATCGCCATTCCAAACCTCTTTTTGTGCTGACATCATCTTTACCCAAAAATTTTATAAAATTGGTACTCGCCTGGAATTTGATTCCAAATACACTATGAACCAAGTAGAATGGAATTTAGCTCATTAAGGAAAAAAAACACTAAGTTTTGAGTGGATTGGGGAACTCTTATTGCGGATCCACTCCAAAATACTTTATGTCCTCAATGAAATAGAGAATTCATGCCTTAGAATAAACATTTTAATGTTTTCTAAGGATGTGGCCATTTTGGGCCTACATTTTGGTGCCTCCAAGGTGGATTTACTCGCAAATCCATCAAACTCAGAGTCTTATCCATTGGGCATCAGGAGTAAAAAATGCTTATCTTCAAAAATGCTTCAAAGAATAATCTCCATATGAACACTACCCTCTGAAAACTTTATGAACATCTTAGAGGATAAACATTTATATCGAGACCATGCTTCATACATCCTAGAGGATAACTATTCACATGGAGACTATGCTAAAAATAATAATATCTATGCCACTCCTTCAAAATTGCTTCATGCTTCAAATAAACACAGTTATGTTCCCATTATAAAGCCTTCTTACTAGTGAGTAGAAATTATGTCTCGAAAAACAATCATTTCTCTTCCATAAATTATCAATCCGGTAAGTCCTTAAACTTACGAGTGTCATGCATAGTATATGCCTGCAGTGTTGGGGAATGAATTCCTCTATACCTTATTTAGTTTGGTAGGGATGGATGTTCATGCATTTTGATTTCATGCAAACCAAATAAAACTAAGTGCAGAAAATTAAATAAATAAATTACAACTAAAATTAAAGTGTTGAAAGTAAATGTATGGGAAATTAAATGTGCATAAAAACAAACACACAACTAAATTAAAATAAAGCGGTAAATAAAGCAATAAACTAATCTACAAAAAAAAATACATAAATAAAATAGGGGAGGACTACTGTAGGGAGTGGGCCCAAGCTCCCGTAGATAGTCTACCTAGCTAGCTACATAGAGCTTGCTCAAATAAGAGGAATTGCACTCTTAATAAATTATACAGAAGAATAATAAAATAATTGTTGTGTAAAATTAATCATTTTCCTCCATTCATATGGCCTACATATTTATATAAAGCATGACCAAATATCATTACAATAATATATTGATATATTTTTAATCACATGATGTGATTAGTTACAATTGGTTTCTACACAAATTTTATTCTTCTATTTTAAAGCATGTTCGTTCACCAGAATGATAAATATGAAATCCTTAGGTGTACGTAACAAACAAATCCTTAATTAATGCATCCTAAAGATAATGCTTTAAGATATTTACAAGGTCAACCGACTAATCAATTGATAATAATAAAAAATACTTTATTCTATTTAATAAATGCATGATTAAAATATTTCTCCTTTGTCTTCACGTGCAACCTCCTCCTTAGCTTACTGGTCAACCTGGTCAATTTTGACTTGGTCATATGGCTTCACCAATGCGATTGTATCCAACATAAGGGAGTAAGGTACTAGTAAGGCACCTCCAATGTATGGGAGTAAGGTGCCGTAAGGTGCCTTCCCATGCATGGGAGTAAGGCACCTCCCCATGTATGGGAGTAAGGTTCCAGAGTAAGGCACCTCCCATATATGGGAGTAAGGCACCAGAGTAAGGCACCTACTCTATATACCTTAGACGTAATTAAGCAGAAGCATGCCAGGTCCATTTGGTATGTATACTAGAAAACACCATATTTGTAGCAAAACCTGCATTTATACATAGTTTCCACTAAAAATACCCGTCAAACATAATACCAAATTTTATATCAATTATATGCATAAGTTAAATAAAAATACATTTCTAATTCTAATTAAACCAGTGATGATGCCCCTTAAGAATGTATATAAAATGAGCATTTTTGATGCTCATGATCCCCAATGCCTAAATATTGTCACGTCCTCAGGACAACAACCCTCAAATATATTATATATATAATGGCCTTCAACATATTTTTTTTTGTACTGCAGCACCAGGGGAAGTCAAAAATATTTCATGACTTATCACTGTGGCCAAACATGTAAATCGTGACTACACTGTTCAGGTCAGATTACCACTACATTGTGTTTTTCTTCATTAAGCAGTACAACACCTGCAAAAGCATACTACAATGATTTTGATAAATTTTGTCATGTAATTGCCCATCCAAGCCTTCAGCTAGCTATCATAGGACTATATTTTTTAGTTTTGTATGTTGGTCAAATTTGGTGAGACCAAATTTAAAAATAAGTGTGGTCACCTGCTACTATGTTCGCCCACATCTGAAACACATTTTATACATCTCTAGAACATAATTTTTGGTATATAATAACATCATATATGTCTTTGTAGACATAAAAACAACACCAATCCGATTATGTGACTACAAGCACTGATCGAATTGGGCATACATACCCCCTAGGGCAGCCTCCAGAGGTTAAACAGTGGTCCTAACCACTCCCAAATCAGTTTTGGAAGTTCATAGGTCAGTTTTGCATATTTTAAGCACTTTGATCCCTATTCGTCCCACCCTGGGACAATTAGAATCCTATTCGTCCCACCCCGAGATGATTAGCAGTAATCGCTCCAGGGTGGGACGATTAACAGGTTTGACTAGCAAAAAGTCAAACCTTGACAAATGGTAGCCCAAATTCACCACCTAAGTCTACCTTCAAGGCATGCATGGGATTGCAAGGGAAGTTTTCAAATCATGGAGGCCTCAATTAAGGAGGCCCTAATTAGGGATGAATCTTCTCTCTCCCAAAAAGGCATAATGAGCCAAGTGGCACCCTCGCATGCGCATTCAAAGGAGACCCTTAGGTCTATAAAAATGTGAGCCTCCTCACCCCAAAAAGAGAATAGAGCTGGAGCATTTGGAGCAACAAAGTGCTACCAAACTATACCCCCACTCCTCTTTGTGCTTCCTACATCCCTAATCTCTCTTTTGTAAGAGAGGTTATCAGGTGAACACTAGGAATGCAATATAGATACAAAAACCTAAGAAATCAGCAACAATACCACCCCAAACTCATCGACACAACCCCTAGGAAGTTTTGGACCCATCCCACTTGGATTGGTGTCAAAACTAGGCCCTAAACGGTGGGCGTCCCACCCTCGGGTGCCCCCCAAACTACTGCAGTCCTAATCACCCCACCCTAGAATTATTATAAATCTATGCATAGTTTTGTTACTATTATTTTTTCATTCATTTATATCTAATGTACTTATGTTCTCCAAATTTCATTACTTTCTGACATGATTTGATCTGGTTTGTGTCATTTTATGCATCTACTAACCTACAGGGAGCACCTTCGGATACAAGATGACCTAGGAAAAATCTGCCAAATCTGACCTTCTGGGTCATCCCAAAATGCTATTTTTAGTCTAACCACAAGTTTGCAGGAGTTTTGGAGGCCTATGGGCAGGACATTTGCAAGGTCACTTTTTGTAGGTTTTACAACAGTCCCCAATGTCCCACCCCAAAGCGATTAGAAATCTATGCATGATTTCCATACTGTTATTTTTTCAATATATCCTAGATTATATCCGAATGTCTCTATTAAATTTTGAACTCATTCTGATATGATTTGATGATCGTCTTATTATTTTATGTATTAACTAGCTTATAGGGTGCCCCTATCACATACAGGAGAATCTAGGTAGGATATGCAAATTCTGAGCATCTAGTTAGTCTTAGAATTACATATAATGCCTAACCCATGAGTTTCAAGTGATTTGGATAAGCGTAGGTGGGACATTGGAGCACTCGCTTCGGAGAGACCCCCGACGGGCAAATGAGCATAACAGGGTCGTTCGATGCCACTTTGACACAAAATTAGGTGATACCAATTCTATAAGATGTCCTTTACATTTATATATCATTTTTTAATCGATTTATCAATCTTATCACTGATATCCCATAAGCGCTCGTTGGAGGCCTTGGGGATTGCATGTTTTTCTAGATATGCATATGCTATTAATGAGTTTTTGTCTTTATGTGTGTAGGATCTCACCACTAAGAATACTAGAGGGGTATAAAGGAATTACTAACACATGAACACAAGTGGTGGCAACTTTTAGCCTGCCCATTTCAAATGTGGGCACACGAAAGACGCTGGAAGCGTACCATTCGATCTTGGTAGCATGGCTTCTTTCGGGCATCCATTAATGTAAAAAATTGTATCAAATGTTCTAATCCCTAGAGGGAGGACGTATTGTAATCATATTAAAATCAATTTCAATAAAGGAGGCCCCACTTTGTTTGCTCACATCTCGTTTTTGCGTCATTTCCTTCATGCATTT
Organism: Wollemia nobilis; assembly: GCA_028583015.1. Classification (NCBI taxonomy): domain Eukaryota; kingdom Viridiplantae; phylum Streptophyta; class Pinopsida; order Araucariales; family Araucariaceae; genus Wollemia; species Wollemia nobilis. Next base: position 13,290,026 of record JAQPPZ010017052.1, read on the forward strand.
CTCATTGCATTCGTAGGACTTACTATTTTTGTTTGCATCATATTGGTACACCATTTTCTGCATGCTTTCAGTGGTGATCATGGTGGGACCCTGTACCTATTGTTAGGATCAATTTTTTGATCCAAATTTTGTGGTTTTTCTTTGTAGGTGTTACTCATTCGAGCACTGGATTACTACTCATGCCACCCCGTGACGAATACGTATTCATCCCACCCTATGATGAATGCAAACCTTCTATTCATCCCACCCCAGGATGATTAGAGCTCTATGCATTTTTTGAGCAAAAAATCAGAGGCATCTAGTTTGGATAGAGAGGAGGTAGGCCTTCTGAACATCCTCTCTGTTTTTCTACTTTCTATTTATGCAATTTTCTGTTTTCTTTACTTTATTTTTAGACACTTGCATAGAAAGGTTAAGTATTTTGTTTTCCTTTATTGCAATAAAGAAAAATAAATAAAAACATAGAGTAAATTAAATGGAAGGAACTTGATTAGGAATGCATTTTTCTCTGGTTTGCTTGCATGATACTTGCACAAATGGCAAGTCCTCATTATAGGTTTTAGTTCTAGTTAGGTTTTGTGATTTCCTTTTTGCTACTAATTGTCTCTAAAAGATAAAACGTACTTTAAAGCATTGCATTAGTGAAAATCATCTTTTTTTGTATGTTTTATTTCTTTACACAATTAAAAGGAACCACACACACCACCTAATAAAATTAACATCAAGGAGTTGGTATTAATACCCCAACACTTTATCAAGACCAACGGTGGGTTTCATCACCACCTTGGCTTGGATTTTGCATACATATACCCTGATCACGACTGTTGCTAGACATAAATCTTGATGAAATCTGACCAAATGTAGTGGGGGTGATTCCCCATGCATGAGGATAAGTCTTCTAAGGTAGGTTTCAAAAATAGAGTGATCCCCCTTTCGTACCACCTATGTTACACTTACTGTTCTGCTCTCGCATACCAATAGTTTCCATCACGTAAGGGCGGGTATATTGAGAGGTTCGGTATAACGGCCTGGAAATGGTATATTGAAGGGGTGACCATTTTGGAGATACAAGAGCCTCCATTATGCATGTATAACAAAGTTTTATTTACAAGATTTACATAACAAAAAACAAACACACTGAACCAGATCTAGGACACACATTTAATTTGTAAACAAGATAATCATTTATTTTTTTGTGTGGTCCCCTTTTGTTTGGTATAGCATAAAAATTGTAAAGGAGATAAAAAAATACATATATTTTTAGAAAAACCACCACCATGGTGTATACCCATAACCAAGCCCGATCACAGGTAGAAGCTATGAAAAGTATGCAAGGGGGCACAAGTCACCTCTATTATAGCCCCAAGGACTTGGTTATACCACCTCAATAGCATGAACCACAACATAGTCCACACCATACCACTACAAAATAGGACTATAGAGGCACCCATTTGAGGGGCACTCCCATTCAACATAGACCCTCTCAAGAGGAGTACACACATTGGAAGCCCCCCTTAGACACTCATTATGAGTGGCCACTGTGTGATGAAGCGCTAGAGCAGTATAAGGTTCATAAGGAGGGCCCACATGATTATATCATTCCTCCTCCACCCCTCATCACTGTTAGAACTAATAGGCCAAATATAGAGTGCAAGGCTCTTCAGATAGGGTGAACCAACTCTGCCCATCCCTTTCACATGTATGAAAGGGAGCACAAGGAAAACTAGTATATTCCTCAACAACAATACACCACGTGGGAGCAATGCACCTTCACACCTACTGATTATCAAGATCACCTATTAAGGTCAGAGCCTCGGGTGAATGCTGCTAACCTTGATAGAGGAAAGTGACCCATAGAGATCTCAGATCACCATGACTGAGATAGATATGTAGGGGAGGCATCTAGGCCTCCTAGACCTAGGACAGTGGAACAAATTGACTTGGCATTTTCCAAACATACCGCCCACTAAGCGCAAATCACGTAGCTTAGGCAAGATCAGTAGTAGTTAGAACAATTGTATCATCTTAACAAAGAGTGCATTTAGCACTAGATAGATGAGTTGTTCTAGAACACTATGCATGAGAGGATTCCAACCCCTTGCACGTATAGGATAAAAATTTATGAGAGGCACAACCCCTTAGTACGAGACAGGTCTCCACGACCTTATCAAGTGTTGCCTCCAAGACCTCCTAGACCTGAGCGGGAGGCCACTCCTAGAACCAATTATGGGCACCTTCCTCGGGCACCCACCCATGTTTATAGGTCACGCACAAAAAATCCTCAAGAAGTCTATGAGAAATTTGAGTGGGAAGAAGAGCGGGCTAAAATTCCCTACCAAGGCAGTGGGGGCGCTATCCGGCTACCCCTCCATAGGCCTCAAGTTCCTCGTAATTCACAATAAGAACAAACCAAAGAAGAGGAAATCAAATCCTCTGATGCATACAAAGAACTTCTACAGTGCTTAGAGTCTATGGAGATGAAGACTTTAGGGCCCCAAAAGCCCACCTTATGCCAACTCTGCAATAACCCTATGCATCCTTCAGTTTCAACACCCCCATACCCCGACCACTTCAAAGTGCCTCAATTGGCAATTTTTAGAGGGGATGAGGATGCCAAAGAGCATGTAACAAGGTTTCTAATTCAATGTTTTGGCATTCAGGACAACGATGCATTGCTTCTAAGAACATTTATAACCACATTCATAGGCCCTGCCTCAGATTGGTTTACCCAATTGTCGAAGCATAGTATTAATAATCTAGACTAGCTAGTGGATGTGTTCCTTGAACATTTTGCCTTCAACACCAAGAATAAGGCATCCTTAAGCGACGTAGCTAGCCTTAAGTAGTATGATGATGAGACCATAACTGCTTATGGGAATCGGTGGAGGACATTGCTTTCAAAGATGCCTTACCTCCCTCTCGTGGCCGACATGACTCAAATGTTTTCAAAGAGTTGCTTAAGGTTGATCTCTGTGCTATTGCAGCTGCAACAATATGCCACCCTTGAAGAAGACCTAGTGCAAGCTAGGATAATTGAGGAGATCGAAATACAAGATGGCAATATTTCCAAACCGTGCAAGAAAGAGTGTCCCAAAAATGCTAAAACTAGGCCCATGCAACCAAAACCCATTGCGGTCAATCAGGTTGCCATAACTATACCAAAGCCTACAAAAACAACACATCCCCCAAAGGCTAATTATTAGGTAGTTTCTCTTGATAACTATGAAAAGGAAAATTATAAACAAGAGAAAAATTAGCAGCATCGCCCTAGGCGATAATTCACACAATTCATGGATTCTAGAGACTCCTTGTTTGACCGCTTGTTTATGGCAAACCTGATGAACTTGGAAAAAAGTCAACCCATAGACCCCAACATGCCAAAACACAAGGGCTATAGAGAAGACTTATATTGTAGATTTCATCGACAGTAAGGACATGAAATCTCCACTTGTTGGAAATTAGTGCAGGACTTTATAGACAACAAAATGCTCATGGTAGATAGTCATGTAGCACTGAGCAACCAACATATGGATGTCTTCAAAGACCCCCTGCCTACCCATGATGCACAGGCAAAGACTTTACAAGTGAATTAGGTAACACAAAACTACCCCATGCAAGGATACATAGGGATGATAAGTGTAGACACCAAAATCCAACCACTTGTAAGTCATCTATACCTTCCTGTTAGCCACGTGTCAGTAATCCACCTTCCCGCAATTATTTGGCCCGATTTCACCTTTCCAGCCATTTTTCATTCCCAAATTTATTTAAATTAATATTTATATATATTTTTTAATATTTTAATATATTTTAATATATATATAAAGATACTTTAAGTGATTTAATCTGAGCCTTCCATAATTTATTTAATATCATCCGTCCATCCATCTTAATCTGTTTCACAACCTAGATTTATTCTCTACCCTTGGATTCACTTTAATCTTAGCCACACGTTCAAAGTGTTGTTAAAACCCTAAAGTGTGCCCTAAGAGTAGATTATAAATAGAGTCACCTTGATGGCTCAAGCCCTATCTCTTTTACTATCTCTCTTTTGTTATCTATCGCTATCTATCTCTTCTTCAGCTAAACCTACCCATCCATCGCTGTCCCTTTTCGTCACATCCATCGCCGCATCCGTCGCCAACTTCATCGCCATCCCTTCTGTAGCATTCTGCAGAATTCCCCATTCTTGTCGCAAGTGCCCATGGACGTTTACCCGTAGCCACAGACGCATACCGGCATCTACAACCCCGATCCAGAAGCACACAGGCGTTCAGCGATCACACCAGGGTGCCTTCCGCAGCCGATTTGACAGTTACATCATTTCCAAGTGCCGCCTGGTCTCGTCGCGTTAACAGAAAAAGAGGTATAGATTCTAAAGCAAGTAATATTTTTATGTATTAATCCATAGCTAGATTTTGCATTCTATTTATTTCATTTCTAGGGTTTTAGACTATTTTTGAGGGCTCACACAGTGGAGCCCTCTTACTAGTTTCTAACCTTTTTGTAGTTTTAATGTGTGCAGGATTTTAATGGCGATTTGATTGGATGATAGCAGTGCTTAAGCTGGAGTGGTCCGAGCCAAAGGATACAACGAAGCCCACTCATTCTGTTGAGGTTAAGGATACATTCTTCGGAGACGCCACCATATTGTGCCAGCTAGGGTTTCGGAGAACCCTAGCACAAATTGTAATCTTGTATCACAAAAAGGGTTACAGGCCCTGTTGTACTCAAAAGGAGTTTCTAAACTCCATTGATTAATAAAAATCATTTGTTTTTTGAATTTTATATGTACATATATACATGGCTTGTACAAAAAAAAAAAAAAAAAAAAAACAAATAAAATAAAAAGAATTTGCATTTCATTGTTAGTTGCATACATCTCATTCAAAAACATTGCATTTCATGTGCATACATCTCATTGAAAACCATAACATTTCATTTCCAGCCATAGTTGCATATCATGTTAGAGACCATTCCATCTTTTGGATATAAAATTTGGTCAAGCAAAAGTCATGTTGCCTTAATCAGGGGCACTGTCATAAAATCCATCAAACCGAATTGTCATTCTTAAACCCATTTTCCATTTGCACATATTTACATTGCCAAAATGTTTTCAGTCACTCAACCATTCCTAGTGTTTTAAGCAAACTTTGAAATGCATGTCAAAGTTCTCTAGGGCCATATCACAAATTACACTAAATAAAATCTTGAGTATTGGGAAATGATTTCAAAAGCGGTCTTGAACCTATCACATTTTCACATCTTAAAAACATCTTGTGTCAAAGAGAGATAACACCATCCTTGGGTTGTGCCTTGAAGTGAAAAGGGTAATCCTCATTTGTCCTATCATGCAAACATAGTCCATAAAATAGTGGTTCTTACCACTATCACAAGAAATCACAAAATATAAATATAAATAGAGTAGTAAGGATAGGGTAAAATTCTCATCATACTTCGGTTGAGAATCCGATTCCCCAAAACTCTAAGGAAATGAACATTTTTCACACACCACTGATCCCCAATAAGTTGTAAGGATCGTACTACTTGTCCAGTCAGACGGATAGGTAGTCATACCCAAGGCTTAAAAAGGTCAAAAACAACATGGACTATGGAGTTAACCTTCACCGGGGCTATAGACGCTTGATCGGCAATGGAGTATACTCATTGCGTGGCGACATGTCTCTCCTCAAAAAGAGACCTCTGAATGCTCATACGAACAAACTAGCTTCGGGGTCTTCTCCATAACAGGGTTACCTAATTTATGCAAGATGAGGTTAATGAACACACTTGCACACACAGGTTTTTGATTGCCTAGAGTCACTACCATGCTTCTGATTTGGTTAATGAACTCGCATGCACACACATTTGGTCCTAGTTGAATTAGGTAGTATTAGTAAGTTTGTTTGATACCACTAGCATGTTTGAGTCTTTGTAAAACAATCTTCCTCCATATCTTCTTCCATATTCATGTCATTCCATACGTCATCCATTCACAAGCCACCAAGTTTGGTGCCCCTGATTAAACAATTATGATAACAGTTGGCTAAATCTAACTATCTAAAAATATGAGTGCTTCTTAGTGCATATTTCATTTACTTAGTCTTGCATTAATCATCCATAGATTTACATATCATTTACTTAGTCTTGCATTAATCATCCATAGATTTGTATGTTATATACTTAGTCTCGCATTAATCATCTATAAGTTTGCATTCCATTCCATCACATATGCATCAAAAACATTAAAACATATAAAAACATGCATCACAAAAACATAAGCATTCACACAAAAGAGAGTAAAACACCAAATAAATAAAAGCCATGTATATATATATGTATAAAGGTCAAACTATACAATGAATGCCAAAAGGCTACAATATACAATAGAGCACCAAGGCTCATCCCCGGAATGATAGGGGAGAATCGGTGTCGTGCCTCTAACACCCTAAGCTGCAAAACAACAAAACAAAAATTTGTTACAAATTTTTTTTTCAGAAAAAAAAAAAAAAAAAAACACACATAATAAGTACTTGCTTAAATGAACAAATACCTCAGCTGGCTGCACTGGCACGTCCACTCCCATCTCTGCCATAGATCCCGTGTGCTTCACTCTCCCACACAACCTTTCACTCCACTTCACTCCACTCCCTCAGACGCACTTCTCTTAAGCTCGAACGCACAAATGAGCGAAATTCTCGTTGAAACTGTTTAAATAGCTGGTTTTGGCACCCTAAAACATAGTGGGGCATTTCATGGCACATTTAGATGCAGTCCTGTGTTTGTAGAGTGCCTAAACACTAGCGGGCATCTCTGCCAACCATAAACGTAGACCGGCGTTTGGTGTCAGTATTGAATAAAGGAACAAAACTTACAAAATTGAAGCTTACCTCCTCCAAATTTCATCAAATTGCATTCATCCATTCTTCTTATCATAATAAAACATTTTGTGAAGGTTACAACAGTTTTGGACACAAATTTTGTCATTTCTCTCAAAAAGCGCATCATTCATCATTGTTTTACAAATTGGGTTAAAAATATTCAAAACCTTCACAAAATTAACCACATTCATCAATTCTTCTGATCTATCATCAATTTCATTCATTCTTCTTTCATCATGCATATTTTTGCCAAATAAAATTAAATTAAACCTCGTATCTAGTGGTATATTCTATCACCTTGGCGATTGCAGCGATTTGCATCCATGCAATTCGGTAAGAGGATTAAACCACCATAAGGACACCTACCATTTATCATAATCAACTATTTCACTGTTTGAAAATTGGAAATCAATTTTGGATATTCTACTTTTCAAGTGACCTCATACCAAGATTAATTTGCTCAACAGTTGTCATTGATGGCCTAGTTCATAGGGCCTTAAACATGGACAATCTTTAATATCATCATTATTTTGAGTCTTGCTAGAGATTGAGGCTACCTAGGTTGATTGGTTCCGACCCGAGGAATTATCCATACAGTCACTAGGAGCATCTCTAAGTTCTGGACTCTTTTCATGCATCTTTCATCTTTGCATATCAATGGTGCCAACAAGGCAATTTCATTAATAGTATGGACTCACACACAGGAGTTGGGGCATCCGTTATCAATTTCTAATTTTCCTATAGTGGAATTCATCTTACATGATCATGGAACTTACAATTTGGCAAAAATCCCTTTATAGCCATTGGGGCAGAAAACGGTCCATCTTTCACATCACTCATATCGTCTTCAATCATATTTTTTCTGGTTTGTACACCAACCCCTTTCTGTTGGGACATAAATAGATGGTTCATACACCAACCCCTTTTTTCACCGTTGGGGCAAAAACGGTTCATTTTCTTCCAAATTTCTTCCAATTGGCTTGTGAGAACCATTCTCGCTCGCCAATTGAGGGGGTAAGCTGATAAAATTTTAAATGTTCTTTTATTCTTTGGTCTTCAAAGTTGTGCTTTAGTCTTGAGAGAGAGTTGCGTCTGATCCAGCTTTTTAGGTGTCTTAAGTTTTTGTGTTGCATTGTGTCTTCACACAAAGAAGCTCAAAAAGGGGCATCTGTAGACACCAAAATCCAGCCACTTGTAAGTCATCTATACCTTCTTATTAGCCATATGTCAGTCATCCACCTTCCCACCATTATTTGGCCCAAATCCACACCTTCCCGCTATTATTTGGCCCAATTTCACCTTTCCCGCCATTTTTCATTCCCAAATTTATTTAAATTAATATATATATATATATATATATATATATATATATATATATATATATTTTAATATTTTAATATATTTTAATATATATATATAAAGATACTTTAAGTGATTTAATCTGAGCCGTCCATCCTTCATTTAATCTCATTCGTCCATCCATCTTAATCCGTTTCACAACCTAGATTTATTCTCTACCCTTGGATCCACTTTAATCTTAGCCACACGTTCAAAGTGTCGTTAAAACCCTAAAGTGTGCCCTAAGAGTAGATTATAAATTGAGTCACCTTGATGTCTCAAGCCCTATCTCTTTTACTATCTCTCTTTTGTTATCTATCGCTATCTATCTCTTCTTCAGCTAAACCTACCCATCCATCGTCGTCCCTTTTTGTCGCATCCATCGCCGCATCTGTGGCCAACTTCACCGCCATCCCTTCTGTAGCATTCTGTAGAATTACCCATTCTTATCGCAAGTTCTCACGGGCATTTACCCGCAGCCACAGACGCAGACCGGTGTCTGCAACCCCGATCCAGAAGCACGCAAGCGTTCAGCGATCGCACCAGGGAACCTTTCGTAGCCGATTTGACAGTTACATCACTTCCAGGTGCCGCCTGGTCTCGTCGCGTTAACAAAAAAAGAGGTATAGATTCTAAAGCAAGTAATATTTTTATGTATTAATCCACTGCTAGATTTTGCATTCTATTTATTTCATTTCTAGGGTTTTAGACTATTTTTGAGGGCTCACACAGTGGAGCCCTCTTACTAGTTTCTAACATTTTTGTAGTTTTAATGTGTGCAGGATTTTAATGGCAGATTTGATTGGATGATAGCAGCTGCTTAAGCTGGAGTGGTCCGAGCCAAAGGATACAATGAATCCCACTCATTCTTTTGAGGTTAAGGATACATTCTTCGGAGATGCCACCATATTGTGCCAGCTAGGGTTTCGAAGAACCCTAGCACAAATTGTAATCTTGTATCATGAAAAGGGTTACAAGCCCTGTTGTACTCAAAAGGAGTTTCTAAACTCCATTGATTAATAAAAATCGTTTGTTTTGTACAACTGTGTTCTGCATTACTTTTTATCGTGATTTCTTTATCTTTTGTTTGGCGTTGTATCTTTAATCTACAATAAGCATCATGACATGGAACAAAAGATACCCAAACACGGCTGCACCCATTGTAGCTATAGGAGATATTCTGTCAACATCATAACCTCCACAACACCCTACACAACCTCCCTCGCCTAGACCAGTGGCCATAATTTGGACTAAACTTACTCAAATTTTAAGGACCACGTCGGCTAGTCTCTCCATTTATGAGCTCATACAATAATCATCGCCCCATCGGGAGGCTCTGATGAAGATACTCAAAGCCATTGAGCTACAACCCCACAAATCCAATTCTTTCAACAATTTTGTGGGACATGTGAGACAATGTACAAAACTAGTCATAACCTTCAGGGAAGACGAATTGAAACTGGTGACTAGTGATATGGTAGATCCACCTCTGCACATCATTATGCGGGTCAACAAGATTCCATTAAAGAGGGTGTTGTTGGACACTAGCTCATCCAGTAACATAATCATGATAGTAGCATTAAAACACCTTAAGCTTCCAGCATCCCACATTGTGGCATCCACTTACACTCTTCAAGCATTCAATGATGCGTTATGCTCGATGGTTGGCACAATTTTATTGCCTATCCAAGTAGGACAAAATACCATTCCTATGTTGTGTCACATCCTTGAGGGTGAGATGGCCTACAATATCTTGCTAGGCCGGCCTTGGATTAGGGACATGAAGTGTGTCCCTTCGATAGCCCATCAATGCCTCAAATACACATATGAAGGGCAAGTACATGTAGTCCCAGTGGACTTAAATCCCTTTAAGTTTTGCAATGCAATGTAGCTGATGCCATAATCAACCCTCCCATTGACACATTTGGACTTTCAATTGAATCCGTCTACATAGGGTTCGATTCCACCTACATCCTCATTGTTGAGTCCCCCAACTCACTAACCTAGCCCATATTCATCATTTGTTACTTCATCAATGATGCCACCTATGGTGGCCACACCAAAGGACAATGGGAAGAAGCCCCTAGAGGAGGTACCACCATTAGTATCAACCATCTCTACCGAAGAGGTGCCCAGCCGAATGGAAGTCGAGACACCTGGTTCACCCAACATGGAGTGGACTTAGGGAGAACTCCCATTCCCTCCTCCTCAATCATTGACGATTACCATTGAGATGGCCAATACGGGCCTAGGGGAGTACCTAGTGCAGAATGTTGTGGCAACACCTGTGCTCGAATCCATGCAAGACATGGGGATACCTCACCTCCCCATCGACCCTATCGTCCCTTTAGGCTACCTACCAAATCAAACCAATTTTGTATATGGGGGCCTCAAGAATGACATTGAACCCTACCTACAAGAGGAAGAATATGAAGAGCCAATTGCTGAGAATGTTGACTATCTGTCCAACCCAAACTTTGCCTTGAAATACCTAGACCAATGTAATTGGCATGGATATGGATTGGGCAGATACGAACAAGGAACATGCATTCTTTTTCAACCGAGATACTAGATGCAATATGATAAATTAGGAGTAGGGTTCAACCACCCTTTGCCCCTCAACATCTTGGTAGAAATAATGCAAGGCCTAGGTCTAAGCAACAGGGATGGCTTGGCACAAGATCCATATGTCAATCCCAACACAAAATACACATTGGGGGATTATCTCCCATTGTTAACAACAAACCTTGTTGACCTCAACAATCCCTCCCCTTGGATCGAGGAAGGGGAAAGTTCAAGAAATAACCTCCAAGAGAGATATGAACAAGATCAAGGGGGGTCTTATGAATATGAGTCATATTATGAGGTAGCACCTTGGGACCCTTTTGAGTCTTATAGAAATCACTCGTAGGTGACACCCATTCATGAATATCAGGAGAACTTCATGGCAATGTTCCCCTTTAATATTTTGATTGGGTAATTGATACCTCTAGAGAATCTATCCCTCCCATAGAGAGCGAAACAACCTAGAAGGGACCAAATCAACTTGCTTGAACAAAATGAGCCTCCCATGCTGGCCATAAGGCCAAGTCATCAACCGAAGGAAGAGGATCCAAATATCTTCTCCAACATCGACTACCTGCATGCTAGATTTATGGTTTTTGTAGAGAGTAAGGATAATGATCAAGAAACACCTAGTGGGAGGCTATACTAGCTAGAGGGGCACATAGTTGTCAGATCCAATGAAGGCCTATGGATCTCCGATAGAGCCTATGAGGATGAGACTGAGATGGCATATCTCAACCATATGAGGCAACATGAATACCCCATAGACATCGATGATATGTTTGAACACCTAAATATGGGACCAAGGCATAGGTGGAATTTAAAACAAGTACAGTTAAACCAAGTGCTTCATCCACCACTTAGGACATATAGGGAGCGCCTCCCACCTAGAGATCCTATAGGGACATCAGTGCCAAGGGTAGACCCTATCCTTCTATTCATAGATAGGACAAATCTTTTTGTGCCAATACCCGCAAAGCCAGATCTGGGGTACCAGGATCACCAAGGATGTCTAAATCAACACCCATGTAGCAATGAAGACCAAATTCATTCCATAAACATGATCTCCATTGATTTAATCACCCCCATATGCAATCCAGTTGATCCAACATGACCATTGTCTCTAGACCTAGATGCCATAGATTGGGATCGCACTGACTCACCACCATCCCCATTAGAGTACTGGCCTTGCAGTAAGATGTTTCATTTCACCCTAGGATAGACTCAAGATATCTTCCATGCTGAAGAGGAACTTGACATTCCCAAGGCAGATCTAAATTTAGTAAATGATATCCACCTAATCCCAACTCCACACCAGTTGGAGGATGGATCCCACATGTCAGTCGAAGAGATGATTGACGTAGACATCGGTTATGATCCAATGAATCTGCAAATCATTAAGCTGGGGGTAAGTTTATTCCTCGAAGAGCAATCTGATTACATTGCCCTTATCAAAGATAAGAAGGGAGTTTTTGCATGGTCCTAAAAATACATGTCGGGGCTAGGCCCGTAGCTAGTCATGCATAATTTAACACTTGATCTGAAAGTCAAGCCAATTAAGCAAAAGCTACATAAGATGCATCCAACAGTGGCCTTAATGGTCAAATATGAGCTACAAAAGCTATTGGATGCATAGTTTGTCATCTGCGTAGATTACCCACCATGGATGTCCAACATGGTACCCATAAAAAATCCTGATGGGAGGATTCGCATATGCACCAATTTTTGAGATTTAAACAAAGTGATTCCCAAGGATGATTTCCCCTTGCCTAGCATCAACACATTGGTAGATGCTACAGCAGGCCATGAAATACTTTCCCTCATGGATGGTTTCTTAGGATACAACCAGATTCGTATCAATCCCAATGATCAACTAAAAATGGTGTTCATGATGCCTTGGGGGACATTTTGATATAAGGTCATGCCCTTTGGCATTAAAAACATTGGTGCCACCTACCAATGCACTATGACATACATCTTCCACGATAACATGCATAAAAATTTGGAATATTATATGGATGATTTGTTGGCCAAATATCTTTTGTGCCATTTTCATCTTGATAACTTATGTAATATCCTTGATAGCCTCATCGAGCACAAGGTTAGGCTAAACCCCAAGAAGTGCATATTTGGCGTCACATATAGAAACTCTTGGGTTTCATAGTCTCAAAATGAGGCATCGAGGTAGATCTAAATAAAGTCAATGCACTCCTTGAAATTCTTCCCCCAACCACCATCAGGCAGCTTAGAAGCTTGTAGGGTAAGATCGTGTCAATCAAGCACTTCATAGCACAATTATCTAACAAGTTTCAACCCATGAATAAATTATTACACAAGGGGATAGCATTTCATTAGGATGACGAGTGCCAGTTAGCCTTCAATGACATCAAAAAATACTTGGCTTTACCGCCAGTATTGGCACCACCTAGAATAGGAGTGTCATTCTATTTATACATCTCAGCTACTGAGGTGGCACTGGGTGCCATGCTAGCCCAAAAAAGTGAATTACATAAAGAACAGGCTAATTATTATCTTAGCTGCACCCTAGTCAGTTATGAACTTAACTATGCATACATTGAGAAGCTATGCTTGGTGGTGGTATTTACCAAAAAAAAGCTACGCCATTACATGTTGAGAAATATGATGTATGTGGTGTCTAAGGAGAATCCATTGTGGTACATGATGAGTCATACTTATCACAGTAGTCGCACGATGAAATGGATCATGTTGTTGACAGAGTTTGACATCAAATTCATTGGACAAAATTCCATCAAAGGTCAAGTCATCATCGATCAACTAGCAGAGGCTCCTCTTGAAGATGATCAGCCTCTGAACATAGAGCTACCCGATGATGGGGTCTTCCATGTCTTAGAATCACCAAATTCTGATGAGCTTGAGTCACATGCTGACATAACCTTATTTTTTGATGGTTCTAAATGTGATCAAGGGGGTGGCACAGGAATCATGTTTTCACACCGCAAGGGGCTCCAATGCCTTTATCATTTAAACTTGATTTCCCGTGCACCAATAAAAATGCTAAATATGAAGCCTTGCTCATAGGTCTTTAGACAACCATCACCATGAACATCAAATGCTTGAATATATTTGGTGATTCATTGTTAATTGTCAACCAAGTGAAAGGGGTATTCCAATGAAAATACCTAGTTTTGCAGGCCTACAAAGCCCTTGTGGATAAATTCCTAGAAAATCTTGAATGGTATGACATTGATGTACTCCCTTGATCATCGAATAATTTTGTAGACACTATGGCCTCCTTGGGGTCACTAATCCCGTAAGACATTTCTGGTGAGATGACAACCATTCAAGTCAAAACGTTATTGCAATCCACGATGGAGCGTGCAAGCTCTGATATAATGCCAAGAATCCACTTGATCCAGATTGAACCATCTCAGGATAGGTTCTCTCAAATCCATGATAGTCTAAATTATGCCAACTGGGGGTCTTTGTTCTCTCCAACCCCTTTTAATAGCAACACAACACTATTTTAAAAAAAAAATTCTCACTTAGATTTTGCTAGGGATGAACTTCAAGAGGGATCAGCCATTCATACCATCGAGGTTTCTGATCAGCAGGATTGGTACACACCCATAAGAGACTATCTCAAGTTAGGTAGCCTCCCACTTGGATTATCACACATCGTGAAAATATCATTCAAATAGAAAGCGACAAAACATGTCTTTCTAGGAGATATTTTATACCATCAAAGCTATGAAGGAATCCTCCTTCGTTGCTTGGACTAGAAGGAGTCCACTTGGGTGATCACCCAAGTGCACGATGGTACATGCGGTGGCAACTTTAGAGGTATAGCCATCGTAAAGCACATTATTCACATGGGCTATTATTGGCCATCTTTAGAGTGAGATTGTTGTGAATATGTGTGGAAGTGTATGAAGAGTCAACACCATGCTAACTTGACACACGTAACTTCTCAGGCCTTCTAGCCAATCCAATCAGCTTGGCCATTTTTGCAATGGGGCTTAGATCTCATCAAAAAGATCTCCTCTACGTCGTCAGGTCATCACAGGTTTATCATAATGGCCACAAAGTACTTCACTAAGTGTGTGGAAGCAATTATGCTTACCTCTACAATTGGGCCCCGCATTGCGGTGTTCATTTTACAAATCATATGTCATTTTGGTATTCCATACAAGATCATCTCGGATAATGAGATATCATTTAAGAACAAAGATGTGCGTGCTTTGACAACAAAGTACAAAATTCAGCATAGTTTTTCGACATGCTATTATCCGTAGGCAAATGGGCAAGCAGAGGTGTCAAACAAAATGCTAGTTGCCATACTTAAAAATATGGTCATGGATAGTCATAAGGATTGGCACATTCAAATACCACTTTCCCTATGGGCTTATCGCACTAGCATTCGAACGCCCATTGGGGCACTCCATTTTTGCTAGTATATGGCTCCGAGGCAGTCATGCCTCTCAAGTTGGAAACACCCTCCTTGCACATATCAATGCAAGAGTTCATCGATGATGTCACTCCATTGTAGGCCTAGTTATACCAGCTTATGTTACTTGATGAATGATGCATCAATGCTCTTGAGAATTTACGTATTTATCAAGAGTGACTTAAGAAAGCATACAACATGAAAGTTCATCCGAGGGACTTTCAAGTCGGTGACCTAGTATTAAAAGAGAACCAACAAAATTCTAACTTGCCACCCCATTTAAGGGACAAGTTCACAACAAATTGGTTAGGTCCTTATGTAATCAATAGTAAAATTAGACCTGGAACATATTGGCTCACCTCTCTTGAAGGAATCAAGGAACTAGAACCCTTGAATATCAATCATTTAAGGCCATTCAAAATTTAGAGAGCCATGGCCCACTCCAAAAGCCCCAAGGGTTCTCGCCACCGCTTGGTCACCCAAAATGCCCCAAAGGTATCCATAATCTCTTTGGTCAAACCAAAAGCCCCAAGGGTTCTCGCCATCGCTTGGTCACCCAAAACACCCCAAAGGTATCCATAATCCCTTTGGTCAAACCAAAATCTCCAAGGGTTCTCGCCATAGCTTGGTCACCCAAAACTCCCCAAAGGTATCCATAATCCCTTTGGTCAAACCAAAAGCTCCAAGATCTCTCGTCACCGCTTGGTCACCAAAAATGCCTCAAAGGTATCTATAATCCCTTTGGTCAAAACCTCCAAGGATCCGTAAGAATCACTTGGTCCACACCCATTCGGGTTAAACCACCATAACAAATATTTAAAAACAATAGATAATCAAAAATAACAAAAAAAAATTGCATCTCACTTTCATGCATACTCTTAAAAATCAAAACACAAAAAAAAAAAGCTTTATTAGGCATCGCATACATACATTGCATATTTACTGGTCATACATGTCAAATGCACCATAGAATGTAATTACTCAGAAATTCCATAATTTTCCACATTCAGTCCATTTTGTAAATGATCCATCAAGAATAATGCCATTCACATTTTTTCCATATCATAGTCAGTTGTCTTCTAATGTCTTTAGGTTTTTCGTCATTCAACTGTCTTTAGATTTCTAGTCAAATGTTGTACAAAGCCAGATTTATTTTTACAAGGCAGAGTTTTACTTGGATCACGCCTTGTTACATAGCATCCCAACACAAGCTTAAAAAACATAAAAATTTGCAAGTTGTGTGAACAAAATATGAAACCTACGAAGTGGTCTAGGGTACCTTGAGAAATTTTTTTATCCTGCTCATCCCCCTGTTCAAATGGTTCAAGAATGCTGAGAATGAACAAAAGGACAAACTCTTCCCCATCCAATTCCCCAAAATAAATAGTGGTTTTCACCACTATCAAAAATACAAAACACCCTTGATCCCTAAATTCATAAGGATTTGTACTACACGTCCCTGAGAAGGATGGGTAGTCATCCCCAAGGCCTAAAGGATCAATACCATTCCAAAGAAAAATCTCAAAAGTTCACCATAAAAAATCCCAAACACATTTGATCCCCAAATTCGTAAGGATTCGTACTATATGCCCTTGAGAAGGATGGGTAGTCATCCCCAAGGTCCAAAGGATCAATGCCATTCACAAGCCAAAAATCCCACAAGCTCAACTTTGAAATCAAAATTCAAAATCTAAATCCTCAAAAAGCAACAATAAAAAATAACAGTGGTTATCACCACTACTCAAACCCCTTGCTCAAGAGAAGAAGAAAAAAAAAAACTCAAAATAAATAGTGATTTTCATCACTATATGTGAGAGCAAGTATCCCAACAAATTGAACAACTGAAAGATGTCTGAGCTTGAATCCCTGGAATTCTCAACATTTAAAAAACCATTTAGGTTATCCTCATTACGGGTTTGGTGGATAGCCTACCTGGAAATTGCGGTATCCTAAACGCATGATGATATGTCTATCACATTAGATTTGCGTGTGTGTAGACCAATTTTTGCATGTGGATGAGCTAGCTTATGGTATCCTAGATTGCATCGTAGATTAATCCTACTAAATACAACAAAGGAGTTAGTGGAGCTAATTAGGTGATCCTCAATACAGGTTTGGTGGACAGCCTACCTGGAACTGATGGTATCCTTATGAATACCACATAAATGAACTCAATCGCACACACAGGGATGTGAAATAACTTGGTCAAACTCAAGTCTGATTCGTATATTGTTCAAAAGTCTTGTAATATAATGTACAATCTTGACTATTTAGTTAAAACATCTGAGTCTCAAAAAAAACTTAACTACATTCTAAAATAATTGTTGTACATTTCATTACTTACATCACCATCAGAAAATACAAAACAAAAATTACAAATGCAAAGTTATTCCATAAAGCAATTACATAAGTATAGAAATCCAGCAAATCCTATACAGTCTATGGTGCCACTACCTGTATATCAACAAATCATTTCATCCATTCCATATGCATACATCTATATCATATAGTTAAAATCATCTGTATTCATAATAGCATATGCATACATCAACATAAATAAATATGCATAAAGAACAATAAACCATGAAAAGTATATAATCAAACCAAAAGAGTCATGTATATATATCAATTCAAAATGCCCTCAGGCTACAATAAGAAGGTCCTCTGACCTCACAAAAACCAAAAACTCAAAATCCCCAAAGCCTAGGGATTCGACCACCATGATCATGAAAGATCGGTGCGACTGGAACTACCCCCAATAGTATGGGTCCTATCGGACCTCTCAGGGTGGCTGCTACCAGCCCTCGCACTTTGCCCACCAACACTACCCTCACCTAGCTACCTGCGATGAGATGATACAGACTGCTCAATCTCATTGCTTCTCGTATGATGTGATGAACCACATCCATCAAGCATAGGAAACTATCCACTAATGCGGACAACCTCTATCTCTAACTCTATTTGGTATTGACCCCAATCCATATCTCGTTGGTGATACATAGCCAATGCACTATCCTGCTATGCCAACTGAGTCCGTAGGATATCCCTCTCCTGTGTTACCTCCATAAAATCATCTCTATGCTCCTACTCCCATCTCCGTAGGAGACCCTCCAATCATGCTATCTCATCATGAAGCCCAACATCCACATCCCCTGAGATAGCTTGAGGCATGGGCACCTCCAGGACGGCCTACTACTCTGGTACCCACTACTCCAAGACATCTTGTACATTCGGCTGCTTCAAAACCTCAAAATCGTCTCCATCACTAATGCAGTCATCGACCTCCACCATTTTAGCATCATCAAGCAGAGCCCCCCAACCCTCCATCGGTGCCTCTGCACCCCCACCTCTTACTTTTGTAGTATCCATGCTTCTTAGAGGCCCATCACTCTGCCATCGCTACATAATCCACCACCAGTCATACTCTGCAGTCACCCTAATATCGTGCACATTGGGTACATAAATAACTGCATTAAAACCCTCACCCAGCTGCTCAATGGTAGGCCAGACTAGAGTCTTCTCGTCATCGTGATTTCGATAGATGAAGGGATCACCAGGTAATCCTTGATGCACCCCAAAATATCGCATCACCCGTACATATGGGAAGAACTCCTACTCTATCCTATGCCACCCAATAAACCATCTACCTCTACGTACAAACCAGAGCCACTCTCCAACCTCAGGCTAGGTTAGACAGTCCTGGTATGACCATTAGAAAACCTACCCTGGCACTAGATGAGAGAAGGCATCAGTATAGTGACCTACTTCACCTGCCCACCATTGACTCTGTCGATGCTCCTTTGACCTCCACCATAAATTGGCATATCCAATTTCCTGATCCACCATCTCACCTCGGGTGGTCCAAGGCAAACCCTACGGCTGCTCCACAGCTATGTGTTGCCACCCCCAACATTGCAAGAGATAGCTACACCTGATCCCCTTTCGCTTTTGGTAGCGGACCTCATACAGCTCATCGTAAAACTATGCCAATAATGTCTGACCCCATCTCATAATTAGTGGAGCTGATGTTGGACACTCCACCAATATGAAAACCAACTCAATCAGGTTCCAAGGGAACCTCACACCTAAGGAGTCAGGAAGTAGCATATTGGAGATGAGGGTCATGATCAAAGCATGCTTCACCCCTAATACGCCCTTCTCCAGCCACCACCGTACCAGAATACCACCTATCTGGCAGTCAACCTCTACCCTCTCCACAACCCTTTCCACCCCCCTTTCCACCACTGGACCAAAACACCATGTCAATACAATTATCCATTGGTCACGCTGGGTCATATAGATAGGCAGTCCATCTATTGGAATCTACAAAATCTGATACACATCCTCCAGAGTAACAATCATCTCCCCCGTTGGGAGATGAAAAGTGTTGGTGTGGGGATCCCACAAATTGATCAGGGCAGTCAAATATGCCCGATCCCCCACCATAGGCTCTAGATGCGTCACATGATTGAGCCCAAGGGCATCAAGCCACTCCCAATCCACAACAATAGGGCATCTCGAGCATCATAGAAAATAGTCGGCTGGCGGTACCGACTCTTCACAACCTGAAACAACAAAATAAAATGAAAAAATATATTAAGTACATACTTAATATAAACAAAAACATTAAAATAAAACTATACAGTAGAAGTACAGTAAAACAAATGTACAGTGAAAGTATAGAATCATTAAATTAAAACTATATATCAACGACAACATACATGAAAATAACTGTACAATCAACAAAAAAAAATCACATTAGGGTTTCAACCTTAATGTGAATGCAAAACAAAACAAAAAAAAACATATTAGGGTTTCAACCTTAATATGAACACAAACAACAAAATAAATGAAATTTTTTTGGGTTTTAAAGTTCCTATATTAAGTTTTCAATTTGATATACAAATAAAATCAAACCAACACACACAAAAAAATTAGGTTTTTAAAACCTTAAAAACAAAATAAAGTGAACAAACATTTTATATGTGAGTTTTAAACTTCATATAAACCACGCACAAAAAATAAGCAGAGAGAAGGAACATCATACCAGTCTCGCCTCGGCTCCTCCACTTGAATATCCAATTCTCGTACTCATGATTTCCATGAAATTTTAGCAGTGCTCCACTATGCACACTCGCACTCCTCCTCCTCACTGCTCCAAATCACCAAGAAAAAAATATAGGCTGTTAGGCTGTTAGGCCAAAACCTAGTTTTGGTCCTTATATAGGCTGTTAGGCCTGTAATCGTTCCACCCTAGGATGAACACTCTATTTAGAACTCGTCTCACCTTGGGATGATTACAAAATTGGTATTCATCCCACCCTGGGATGATTACAAAGCAAGAAATAAAGCAATAAAAACTACATCCAAAAATAGCAATAAATCTGCCGAACAAAGGTGCCTTTGCACCTGACATTCATGGCATTAAAAACCACCATCGGGATCACAAATACTCACTATCCTACTCCCTAATAATGCTATCATATCCGTAATGCTCCATGGGAAGGAGGATTTTCGATAATTTCTACCCCAATAGGCGTAAAAAAAAGGGTCAAAACCCACCAAAAATAGGTGTGATGGTTGGAAAACTGCAATAAGTGTTCAACAAAAACAATTGATCGCACCCTTACAAACTTCATCTTGGGTCAAGTGACTCATCACTTTTCTCATTTTTGGTCATTACCTCATCGATTCATCGCTTGAGGGGGTAGTCACACGTAGTCCCCAATCAGCAAATACACACCCAATCAAGGAAATGGCATGCATTCAAATAATCATTGACAAAGATAATCACGCTCCTGCTTGGGGCAGAAAAAAAGCAATAATCACAAGCTAAACAAACACTTGGCATTCTAGAAGCATGAAGAAAAGGTTCCTCGGACAAAATGTTGTGCCCTTTGCCTATTCATGTCTAAACAATGTCCAAGATCAAGTACACCTCATTGAAAAAGGTTACACTTGAGTTAAGCTCCTTAGCTCATTAGAAGCAAGGATTCAAGAATGAATGTCCCTTTCCATACTTGGGGCATCAAAATTTGGTTAGGTTATTGAGAAATCCTAATAATTGAGTGCTTTGGTCATCTATTTTTTCTTAGCACTATGCCACACACAGCGCATCCCAAAAAGGGGTATCTATAGACACCAAAACAACACCAATCCGATTATGTGACTACAAGTACTGATAAAATTGGCATACATAGCCCCTAGGACAGCCTCTAGAGGTTAAACAGTGGTCCTAACCACTCCCAAATCATTTTTGGAAGGTCAAAGGTCAGTTTTGCACCTTTTAAGAACTTTTCTCCCTATTCGTCCCACCCCGGGACGATTAGCAAAAATCGCTCTAGGGTGGGACGATTAGCAGGTTTGACTGGAAAAAAGTCAAACCTTGACAAATGGCAGCCCAAATCCACCACCTAACTCCGCATTCAAGGCATGCATGGGATTACGAGGGAAGGTTTCAAATCATGGAGGCCTCAATCAAGGAGGCCCTAATCAGGTAGGAATCTTCTCTCCCCCAAAAAGGCATAATGAGCCAAGTGGCACCCTCACATGTGCATTCAAAGGAGACCCTTAGGTATATAAAAAGGTGAGCCTCCTCACCCCAAAAATAGAATAGAGTTGGAGCATTTGGAGCAATGAAGTGCTGCCAAACTATACCCCCACTCCTCTTTGTGCTTCCTACATCCCTAATATCTCTTTTGGAAGAGAGGTTATCGGGTGAACACTAGGAACACAATCTAGATCCAAAAACCCAAGAAATCGGCCACAATCCCACCCCAAACTTGTCGACACAACCCCCTAGGAATTTTTGGACCCATCCCACTTGGATTGGTGTCAAATTAGGCCCTAAACGGTGGGCGTCCCACCCCCGGATGCCCCCCAAATTGCTATAGTCCTAATCGTGCCACCCCATAGTGATTAGAAATCTGTGCATGGTTTTTTTATTGTTCTTTTTGAATTCATTTATATCTAATGTACTTATGTTGTTGTCCAAATTTCATTACTTTCTGACATGATTTGACCTGGTTTCTGTTATTTTGTGTCTACTAACCTACAGGGAGCACCTTCAGATACAAGATGACCTGGGTAGAATTTTCTAAATATGACTTTCTGGGTTATCCCAAAAAGGTGTTTTTAGTCTAACCATAAGTTTGTAGGAGTTTTGGAGTTTTTTGGGCAGGACATTTGCAAGGTCACTTTTTGCAGGTTTTGTGACAATCCCCAGCATCCCACCCCAGTGCGATTAGAAATATGTGCATTATTTCCTTAATATTATTTTTGAAATATGTCCTATATGATATGCTAATGCCTCTATTAAATTTTGAACTCATTCTGACATGATTTGACGATCGTTTTATTATTTTATGTATTAACTAGCTTGTAGGGCGCCCCTATCACATATAGGAGAATCTGGGCAAGATATGCAAATTATGAGCAGATGGGTAGTATTATAATTACATATAATACCTAACCCATGAGTTTTAGGTTATTTGGATAAGCATAGGCGAGACATTGGAGTGCTCACTTTGGAGAGGCCCCCGACGGGCAAACAAGCATAACGGGGTCGTCCGACATTGCTTCAACGCAAAATCAGGTGATACCAATTCTAGAAGTTGTCCTTTACATTTATATATCATTCTGTAATTGATTTATCAATCTTATCACTGATATCCCATAAGCACCCACTGGAGGCCTTGGGGATTGCATGTTTTTCTAGATATGCATATGCTATTAACGATTTGTTGTCTTTTTGTGCACAGGATATCACTACCAAGAATACTAGAGGGGTATCAAGGAACAATGAACACATGAACACAAGCAGCAGAAACTTTTAGCCCGCCCATTTCGAATGTGGGTATGCGAAAGATGCTGGAAGCGTATCGTCTGATCTTTAAAGTGCGACTTCTTTCAGGCATCCATTAATGTAACAAATTGTATCAAATGTTCTGATCCCTAGAGGGGGGATGTATTGTAATTAGATTAAAAGAAATTTCAATAAAGGAGGCCCCGCTTTGTTTGCTCACATCTCATTTTTGCATCATTTCCTTCATGCATTGCTCATCGCATTCGTAGGACTTAGCATCTATATCTATTTTTGTTTGCATCATATCGGTACGCTATTTTTTTGCAAGCTTTCAGTCTTGGTTTTTATTATCACAATGTAGCAGTGCCAAATTTATTTACATGAATGTCGTAAATATTTTATATTTTTTTCTTTTTTTTCTTTGTTTTTAAATTGTTCTAGAGAAATAATTTTTTATATATCCGAGGCATGTCATATGACTGAAATATATTGGGATATTTTTATGAAGATAACTTAAGGGAGCATCTATTGATTTTAGCATATAAATTATTTTTAAAATAACTGTACACATAATTAACAAAAATTAATATATACCTGGGTGAATTTCGTAGAGCCGAATGTGTATGATGTTGATTGTGCAAAATATTTCCATGCTGCCCATAACCAAGGTGTTCTAAAAAAATAATATTGTTGTGATGTTGATGCTCCTAGAGAATTTTATTTTATTTTATTTTTTTCTTTTACTACCTTCATCATCCACACCGCTAAGCATCTTCGTTGTTCTTCCTCTAAGCATTGATTGAAAACTGTGATGGTAGTGTTGTGCAATGGTGTTTGTGGTCTATTGGAATTTGTACTGCAACCACTATGTCCCCATCACTAAAAAATTTCTCTTCATCACTTCACTACTCAGAACAAATTATGTATACTAGGCTAGTTTCCATTCAATGACCTTCAACAATCAATGAAGATGTCATTTCTCGTGATTGTGAAAATCTAGAAAATGATGCAGTCTTTAAATTTCCAGTAATGGATATTTTCTACGTGGCTTCCAAAAGGAAAATATAAAATTTTTTGACCATGTGTATTTCTAGAAGAGAACAGTAAATAAATCATGGAATAATTTTTGTGGTGTTCTCCTCAAGCAAATAACGATAGGGCCCAATTATTCTGCATGGTTTATGCATTGCCTTTTTTGGAAAGTAGGGAATTCTTTTTTTTTTTCAAATAATATTATTTTCTCGTGTAGTGGTAGTTCTCCATTTGAGAGTGAGTGTGCTATCATAAAATATGGACACTAGCTCATGCTCTTCCCCTATTTTATTTGTAGGAGATTCAAGTTCACCCATATCCTCCCCCACTTAAATTGGTGATGCCCTCATCGCCAGTAACAAGTCCCTCTATGCAACAGGTCTACAGCCTTCTGAACATCAGGTCCTACATTGATCAACTGACATATCCATCCTACAAAGAAGAAATTTGAGCACTTCCAGGTATAAAGGGTGTTTGTAGCTTTTCTTCTACAACACTCTTTTATTTCATCAGATTCTCCACATGACTATTTTTTTAAAACTTTCCAATAGAAATTAAGTGCCTCTTAGTCGATAGGGCTAGTGCACAAAAAAATGCATGAGATCGAGAATACATGACATCAACATACCTTCCGGATAGAATGCATGAAGTCAAGGCAACCTCTTGGTGTTGAAAATTGAGTAGTTTCTAATGCGTCTATTGTTTGCAGAGTTGATCAGGCCTTCCAATTTTCTTTTCTATACTACATCAGCATTTGCTTTATCCAAACACAATGGTGGGTATCTCTTCTCTTTGCAATAAATTAACACCACGTCCATGCCCATATGGGGACTATATACTTTGACTAGAAATATTCAAGTTTTTACTTCCTAAAAAAAATGTAGGTTCTTGGGTTTTGAGCCGATTTAGGCCTTGTCTCCCAAGATGCCTATTTTTCGTACAATCAGGCCACTTCACCTGAAAATGAAATTGAGAAAAACTACAATACACAAAATTAGGGAAAATAGGAATCATGAAATTCATGCATGTTAGGCCCTGGCTCTCAAGATGTTTGTAGCTTGCATGCAATTCATGATTTTCTACAAAGAAAATGAAATTTTATGCTAAGCAAGAAAGGTTCTATGTGGCTCTCATTTTTTCTTTTCTTTTTTTTTAATCAAGGCACCCTTGACGCATGACATCAAGGTGCTTTTCATTTTTTTTTTTTTGTGATCAGGTGCCTCTGTTGATGGACATTGAGGAGCAAGGCACCTTCTTGAGTAAGGATCCTACCTTAGTAAGGTGGCCAAGTTGGAGAACTATCACTGATCCATCCTGGGAAATTGGTTGAATGTGTTGTGTATTGGAACATCTTCTCCACCAATCTATTTGTGAGAAATAATAAACTCTATCCACTATGACAAAAAATTTCTTCATGATTTTATATCCTCACGATCTCTTTCCAAATTTGGCATTCTCTTTCACTATAGTGAAAATCTGTCTCTTCTCTACATTTTATTTTCCCACATATTTTAACAGAATGAAAATTTTACCATAAAAATCCATAATATTGACACTGTGCATTAAAAGTGGAGGCTGCGTATAATTGAGCCAGGAAAATACGCAACCTAGTGTGCAAAAATTACGTTCCATGTACCACTATGAAGGATTTATGACAACCAATAGCTCCAAAATTTTGCAACACCTAGCTCCTCATTAACAACACATAAAAATATTTTAATCCGGCTTTTGATATATCTCAAGAGTGCTAACTCTTTTGATGTATTGCAAGGATCATCGTAATTAAAAATAGCTTTGTGCATCATTATTTTCTCACTGTGTGCTCTTGCATCATTTTTTCAATTGAGTAGCCCTAACACAAATGCATCTGAATCAAACTAATCTCCCACTCTAAATTATTTCCTTCATAGGTAGAGTTAGAGCAATGTTACGATCCTTTGTTTCTAGGAGTGAGGATAAATAAATCCATCATCATCCATGGCATGTATCGGGTGTTCAAGTGTGACGCTTTCATGAGACACCTCATTGAGATTTATGTGCTATTTTTTTCTAGCCACTATGAGCTCCATTCATATTTTTTTTATCGTGCTCAGGCACCATGTGGCCTTCTTGCAAATATTTGACATCTGATTTCTTCCAGGATCCTCCCCTATTTTTTAGCTATCGGTTGGATATTTCTCATTTCCCTTATGGACCAAGCTAATCCTCGAGAAAGAGGATACTCTCTTATAATAGGTAGAAAAAACTTTATTTTTGATCTGCATTTTAATTTAGAGCTTTTTTATTAGAATATTTATAATTTTCTTTTTCATGAACACTGTATACAATATTCATTGTGCTATTGGTGGCAATTATGAAGGTGGTGTACTTCCCCATACCTACATATAAACTAGAATTCTATTAATCATCTCCTTATTGATCAACTAGTTTGATAAGCTATAGCATGAGAAGAGTATTTTCCTTCATGGCCTCACAACCAAACTCTTTCAACGTAGTGGAAAAATGTCCAGGCTAGCCAATGACTATCTATGGACTAGAAACTTGAAGAAAACATGGTATAGAAGTTTGTTAAAAATACATGCTAGTTTATGATTCACCAGATCACCTTAAGTGCAAGTGAAGAGAATGCTCCATAAAAAGGTGTTCTCTTTAAATTAGTCTCTGTCATTTTTCCTGCATCATTAAAAGAATTTGCCAATAGGTTGCAAAGCATTAAGCCTGTGAAAAAAAACTCAATCATTAAAAATAAGCTTTTGGAGGCATAATTCCCCAATGGTTTTTGTATAAAAGTACATCCCTAAAAATTTTCAATCAGACCTTGGTTGTGCTATTTCTTTCATCATTTTTTTAAACCATTCAAAACTTGATGGAAATCCTTCATCGCCTGATTTTCTAAATTTTTCAATAACACATTTTATTCCTACTACACTTAATATGGTACATCAAGTTCATTCCCATATTTACCTAAGAAGTTATTAAATTTAAAATTTTGCCTATGGGATTTGGCTATGACTATTTCGACAACTATTTTGACCTTGTGTAAAGATCCTTGGTGGACTCACACTTCTCAAGTAAAATATATAGGTAATTTTAAATGGGCTTTTTGTCTAACCTACAAATCATAACACTATAGTTTTGACACTTACTAGTAACAACACCAAAATGGTGAGCAAAAATTATGTCTCGAAAAATAATAATTTCTCTTCCATAAATTATCAATCCGGTAAGTCCGTAAAATTATGAGTGTCATGCACAATATATGCCTACAGTGTTGGGGAATGAATTCCTCTATACCTTATTTATTTTGGTGGGGGATGGATGTTCGTGCATTTTGATTTCACCCAAAACAAATAAAACTGAGTACAAAAAATTAAATAAATAAATAAAAACTAAAATTAAAGTGTTGAAAGTAAATGTACATGAAATTAAATGTACGGAAAAATAAGCACACAACTGAATTAAAATATAGCAGTAAATAAAGAAATAAACTAATCTACAAAAAACAAATACAAAAATAAAATAGGGGAGGACTACTATAGGGAGTGGACCCAAGCTCCCGTAGATAGTCCACCTATCTAGCTACGTAGAGCTTGCTTTACACAAATAAGAGGAATTGCACTCTTAATAAATTATATAGAAGAATAATATAAAATAATTACTATGTAAAATTTTTTATTGTCCTTCGCTCATATGGCCTGCATATTTATATAAAGCATGGTCAAATCTCGTTACAATAACATATTGATATATTTTTAATCACATGATGTGATTAGTTACAATTGGTTTCTACACACATTTTATTTTGCTATTTTAAAGCATATTTGTTCACCAGAAGGATAAATATAAAATCCTTAGGTGTACACAACAAACAAATACCAAATTAATGCATCCTAAAGATAATTCTTTAAGAGATTTACAAGGTCAACCAACCAATCGATTGATAATAATAAAAATTAATTTATTCTATTTAATAAATGTATGATTAAAATATTTCTCCTTTGTCTTCATGTGCAACCTCCTCCTTAGCTTACTAGTCAACTTGGTCAATGTTGACTTGGTCATATGGCTTCTCCAATGCGGGTGTCTCCAATGTATGGGAGTAAGGTGCCAGTAAGATGCCTCCCATGTATGGGAGTAAGGTTCCAGTAAGGCACCTTCCCATGCATGGGAGTAAGGTGCCATTAAGGCACCTCCCCATGCATGGGAGTAATGCGCTAGTAAGGCACCTCCCCATGTATGAGAGTAAGGCACCAGAGTAAGGCACCTCCCATGTATGGGAGTAAGGTGCCAGAGTAAGGCACCTACTCCATATACCTTAGATGCAATTAAGTAGAAGCATGTCAGGTCCATTTGGGATGTAGACTGGGAAACACCATATTAGTAGCAAAACCTGCATTTATACACAGTTTCCACTAAAAACACCTATCAAGCATAATACTGGATTTTCTATCAATTATATGCATAAGTTAAATAAAAATACATTTCTAATGTTAATTAAACCAGTGATGATTCCCCTTAATAATATATATAAAATTAGCATTTCTAATGCTCATCACTTACAACAAATGATATAAATGCCTTCACACAAAACTCATTTTCTACCTCTTTCTGACCTCATGCTTTTATTCTTTCCTTTTGACAATGTCAGAGTAAAAATGAATCAAACAAAATACAAAACTTCTACATGACTACAAAAATGTACAAAACAAAAATGCTAAGCTTGTGTCCCTTTAGGGTCCATAGCTCTATCTAGCTCTTCTTCTTGTTGGGCCTCTTCCTCAACATTATCCTCTTCTTCTTGCTCAGCTTCCTCTTCTGGTGAAGTTTACTCTTTATTTTCCTCTGTATTATTACCAAACAACTGCACCATTAGCTTCAAGGTCTGCAGGGCTTGTTTCCAAGCTGCTTCAGAGGGGTTGGAAGTTTCCTTCAGCTGCTTATAAATGTACTATAGCTCACCAATATCTTCATAGTTTGCAGCACTTCCTTTGTTTACCAAGTCTTCCATTAGATCTCTGAGCCTGGTAAAATCAATAATCATCTGTGAAGCTTGCTCTTGATCAATTGGCTCTTCTAGAGCATCAATTTTAGACTCATCTTGTAAGCTCTCATCAGTACTCTTCTTAATTTCTTCTATTGATAACAAGTTGTGGTCTTCCATCCATAATCCTCTGAAACCATTCTGAATCATTTCCTTATTAATATCCACTACATCCTTGATCATACCTTCAATTTTTTCAAACAATAGCCAAGCCTTTTGGAGGGCTCTGTGCTTCTTTACTACAATCCTGGTAGCAATTCTAGCAATATTCCACTCCTTATTAGGAATTGGCTTAGCAGAGTCACTGAGCCTACTATCTACTAGTTTGTAAATTTGCTCAGCTAGAATCACCATAGGTTGTAGCTCTCCAGTGAAATTATCCAGATCCTTCTGAATGTTTTGGAGTAGGCGGCTAGCATCATCCAAATAATCAATAATAGGTTGCAGCTCTGAGCATTTTTCCAGAACTTTAGAGAGCAATTCATTTCTTACTTTCTTTAGCCCAGCCTTGGAGAAGCCTGAAGATTTAGCCTTTTCGATTTGAAGTTGCTGCTTCAAACTCTGTATTTCCTTAGCTTGTTCTTCATTTTTCTTCTTGTGCTCTTCTATTTGCTCCTTGAGCTTATTAGCCTCCTAAAACTTGTCTTGCTAGTTCTTTGCTTCCTTTTTCAAAGCCTTCTCCACTTGTTTCTGATTGTCAATGGTCTTTTGAAGCTTTTCTATTTTCTTTTCCAACTTATCCACCTTTTCTTTGTATATATCATTTTTCACATAAAAAGTGTCCAAGTGAGCTTTGGCCATGACCAATTCATCTTCTGTAGGTAACTTTTCAATATATTATGTATATTCTTCTATGCGATAATCTTGAGTAGTCATCTCAGTTTTAGGCTTGCTCACAAGGGGAATCATGGATCTAGATATCCTTTGCCTTGAAACTGGATCAACAAACATGCTTCTTCTCTTCGTGGCCATTCTCTTGGAAGGTTTGGATAACTTCTTTACCCAAAAATCTTGAATTTTCTATGAAGCTTCCTATTCCTTTTGCAAAATTTCTTGGGTAGGATAACTCACAGGGAGAGGAGAAGAGGCTACAAGGTATGCAAGAGTAGAATCAATAGTTGATAATGGTTGAGAAGAAGTATTTACAATGGAATATATGACCATAGTGGAATCTATGACCACTATTGTTGTTGCAATTGGTAGACTCATGGAAACTGAAGCAAAACTCACAGATGGGTGAGTGGGTGTACTCAAAATAGTTTGCTTCTCAGATGATGGAGGTGGTTGTAATGGCAAGGATGGAACTATAGGAGAAGATGAAGGGGGAATCTCAGATGATGAAGATGGAATTTGAGGTGACCTTGGAGGAGATGGGTTGGTTTACACCTCAGTATTGACTGATGAAATAGGGGGTGAACTATGAGGGGGAGAAGGCACCTTAGTTTCAATCTCTTGCTCAGAAAGGGAGGGAGATTTTCTTGGGGAATCTAAAGGAGGAGGAGGAGAAGAGGGATTAGAGACCATACCTTCACCTACTGATGTAGGGTGTTCTGGAGCTATCTCTATGTTTTGTTGTTGCACTTGTTGTATCAATTCTTCCGTAGCTGAAATAGTTGTTTCTTTAACAATTTCCTCTTTATCCAACCTCTATTTCTTGGAAATCTCCTTCTCAATTCTTTCTAGTGCCCTTTTGGACTTTCTCTTAAAAAATTGCATGGATGCTTTCTCACTTCCTATGTCTTCTTTAGACAACCCTTCCTATATTGGTTCCTCCTGTAATATCTGTTCAAAAATAGGATTTAATTCCACTATTGTTGTAGTGGTAAAACTCACAGGTGTGAACCTAAAGTTCTCATCCTTCTTATTCTAGTCTATCTCTATATTCAAGGGTTATCCACCCAGAGCTAGGTGCTTGGGCCTACTTATTATCTGAATGACTGGTGTACTGATAGCCCTTTCATCAGAATAGTGCATCTTACTCATCAACTATGCCCCTTTTAGAAATTTCTCTATTTGTTCAGTTGAAGGTTGAAAAGTCTTCAGAACTTTAGCAATAGTCAATGGAGTATCAGGTTCCTCTTCTTGAACTTCTTCTTGTGAGGGTGAGGATGGGGAATCTAACCCAGTTTGTGACTTCTTATAGATTAGCACTATATTCCTTGGGTCTTTGGGCTTCCAAGTTGTGATATTCTTGTCATATCTATCAGAAAATTCATCATCAATTTTCAATCCAAACTTGGATTTCTCTTTACCAATTTTGACTCTCATCCTCCACCAGTTTGATATCTTGGCTTCATTCCATTTTTTACTTTCACTACCAATGATGGTAGACTCTTGTGATTGATCTTCCTTCTTATTTTTAGTTTTATCCTCAACTTCTTTGATGGTAGACTCCTTCAACCGATGTTTTGCATTATTGTCTAGATCAAAATCAACAATTTATTCATAAAAGTCTAACCATGGAGGAAGTTGATCCATCTTGGAAACATTCCACTCCAAAAGAGTAGTTTCTTTGTTATTTTTGCCCTATTCAAAATGAGGCTTGGGTATTTTCTCAAATTTGTAGGCCTTTTCTCCATTCAGGGCTATGTTCCTCTTATAGAATACATCATCTGGGTCATAACTCCATCTCTAGGAATGTAAAATAGGCCCAACCTATCCAGATATTGGTCAATTTGTTCACCCTACCACTTCTTGGTAATAGTTATATCATCAACATTGTGGTAGGTCAACAAACACCTCCTTTTTCTCCTAGAACCATAGTTCAAATCTATAAATTCTGCTTACCTCAAGTATTCTAAGGTGAATAGCCTATCTATAACAAAATGGGGTAGCAAAAAAGGCTTACCAATGAAGCCATACAGTCTAATGACTGTACCTTCTATTAGGAGGTACCAATCTCCTTCCTCTACACCTTCTATTCTTAACAATTTCTTGGCCAGAGGTGGTAGCCTAGGGCATTCCCCATACATTATTTTCAATGTTGGCCCTAAAAATTCCAAGTTGAATCTATAGAAAGACTCAGTGCTTCTCAGATGAGAAGTCCAATAGTAAATAGGAATGGGGTCTCCCTAGTCATTCTTATCCTTGACCAGAATCTAGGGCATCATGTCCCTTACAGCAACAAAGAACATCCAGACCAGGCTTGAGCAATGTCAAAAGCAAGGTGCATCAGAGCTCCTTTTCATTCTCACTAATTGCTCATGTATTCTCTAAGCGAGGAAAGTTGGCCAATCAAAATAGATAACCCTAATGCCTTTCTTTTTGCATCTTCTTCATACATCCTTTCATTGGAAATGTAGTATGCAATGGCTATTTTCCAATCATTCACCATTCTATCAGAATCCAAACCCTCCATACAAGCTAACATGGAATATAGCTCTGGGTGGACAAATCGCTCAATGGGAATTGGGACCTTGGGCAATCCTTTCCTAGGTTTAGTGTCTTTGAGTTGATTATAGACCCATTTTCTGAAGGGTTCACCATCGTGAGCTCACTTCTACAAAGAGTAATACCTGGTTGGTCATTTTGAACTCTTTTGGCCTTACGGGTGGATCTACTCCTATGGCAAAAATTTTATGATAGTCTACGATAGTAATACTAAATAGGATTTTACCACTAACGATTTTTACTACTTTTACCATCGGGTCATAAAATTTGATGATAGCCACTATCAACTCCAGACAAGGATGAACATAATCACAAATATAAAAAGACAAGAAAGAGAGCATGACACATCTACCTTGAGTCGACAGAGTTGCTCCTTTCTTATATCTATTGTTGATATTCCTTCTGAGCTTTGTTCTCTCTATGAGGACCATATCGATATCTACCATAACTTTTGCCTTGTCGATATAGTGCCCCACTACCTCTTTTACCAATGTTTTAGCTTCTTGGGTGTCTTTGAAGGCCATTTCTACAAGCAATTCTCAAATTATTTCTCTAGAATTCACAGACAATGCTATCATTCTTCTCTTTTCCACTTAGTGAACGTTGCTCTTTGTCAAATGAGAGATTTCTATATTTTGGCACTTTTAAATTTCCCATGCATGCGCACCCTCCACCATTAATGTGGCCACTACATGAACTACCCATTGGCATGCTTTTCAAATTAATTTCATTCCTTTTGATGGCTTGGAGGTACAATTCTAATTTTTGATTGGTCAAAATTCAAACCTACTCCATACCCTTGCAATGTCACTTTGTCCTTTTCCCTTTTTGTTGGAGCGGTGCAAGAAATTTTGAACATTAATTTGCACACATTTTACCTTTTGGAAGTGGCATGATGCAAAATCTATTTTCCACTCAAAAATACTCTTGAATTCTAGTGGATTAGAAACCCACATTATTTTGCCACTTTAGACCTTTTAAGTGCAGAATATAACACATGTGGCATTCTATTGGCATTGTAGTTCATCTAAGTGTGGATTGGAAGTTTTCTACATTCCACTACTTCCTTAGTATATTTTAGTGTGGAATGGAACTTGCTGCATTCCTTGGGAACACTTAGCTTATTTTACACTTTTATTTTATTTTATTTCTTTTTTTTATTTTTTTATACAACATGTTATCAAAACAAAACTTGATATAAAATGCAAAAAGAATATGATACAAAGTATGTACATATATTACAATGAGCTTATATTTCAATAAAAATAGAGTTTAAGATGAAAACCATTAACCAGAATTGGTTGTATGTTTCCCTCCAGATCTTCAAGATAGAAAACATTGGTCTCTTTAACCTCTATTATCTTGAAAGGGCCATCCCAGAAGGAGTCAAACTTTTGATGATGTCCTGGTTTAGCTCTTTCAACATTCCACCTAAGTACAGAGTCTCCAACCTAGAATTTCTTAAACCTTACCTTCTTGTCAAACCATGCCTTGATGTCCATTGAATGCTTTTGAAAGTTCTCATAGGCCTGAGTTCTCTTCTCTTCTAACTACAATAGGTGTGTCAACCTTGTTTCCACTAGATTTTCTTCAGATTCCTCTTTTGTGTTTATCAGCTTGAGTGTCGAAATCTCCAAATGGATAGGTAACACTACCTCCTTGCCATACACTAAGGCATAAGGAGAAGTCTTGATGGACTTCTTAATAGTAATTATATCTACCCACAAAGCTTGCTCCAACATTAGGTGCCAACTTCTTTTATTACCCTCTAGTGATCTTCTCAAAATCCTTAATAGATTCTTGTTAGTTGATTCTACAAGTCCATTCCCTTGAGGGTAGTAATTTGAAGTATTCTTAATGGTGATGCCATACTTGTTGGTAAACTCAATATACTTGGCTCCTATGAATGTTGGTCCATTGTCACTCACCAAGGCTTTCAGAACACCAAACCTTGAAATCAAGCTTTCCATAAAATTTATCACCACTTCTTAGTCTGATTTCTTTGTAGGAATAGCTTCTACCCATCTGGTGAGGTAGTCTATAGTAGTTAGAATATACTTGTGCTCAGCTAAAGAATGAGGGTTGATAACCCCTATAAAGTCCAAACCCCATTGCTGAAAGGGTTCTTCCACTTAGATTGGCTTAAGGGGGAATGAAGCATTCCTTGTCCTCCCTACATGCCACTGGCATTTATCATAGGCTCTAGTGACTTTGAAGGTATCAAAAAATATGGTAGGCCAGTAATAGCCTACTCTAATAATTTTCAAAGTTGTAACTCTACCTGAGAAATATCCTCCAGATAGTCCTCCATGGAACTCCTCTATGACATTTTGTTGTTGATCATATTTTAAGCACCTAAGGAGAACTCCATCAAGGTTCCTTTTGTACAAGCCCTCTAGAAGTAAGACATACTTCAAATCTTAAAATATATATCTTCTTCTTTGTGATGCATTAATATCAGGAGGGCATACCCCAATTTGAAAATACTTAATCATATGATCTACCCAGTATGATTCATCTGAATGCAATCCTTCAATCTGATCATCTATTATTGCTTGACAAGTTGTTACCTCTACTGAGATTATTGCTTCTTATTAGACCTTGGCATAGGGCTCTTCCTCTTACCAACTTGGTAGGATGGATTTCCACATCATATTCTTGGATTTTAGTAATCCAACCAGCTCTCTTATCTCCTAGTTCACCTTGTAGAATAAAACTTCTTACATCCGGATGAACAACATAAACCAAGGTCTTGCTTTGAACCAAGTACTACCTAAATTTCTTCAATGATTTCATTACAACAAATACTTGTTTCTCAATAAAATTATACTTAACCTAGTACTCATGGAGAGTCTAGATCCAAAATAATATAGGGTGCTCCTCTCCTTGATCATTTTTTTGGGTGAGCACTGATGCATAACTTTCCTCAGCTCCATAAGCATAAAGGATGAAATATTTACTAAAATCTGGATTGACTAGCATTGGAGCTATAGCAATGGACTACTTGATAATTTCAAAGGCTTGCTTTCTTACTTTAGTCCATTTGAAATCTGCATATTTCTTTAGTAGTTCAGATATAGGCCTCACCTTCTAAGCAAAGTCAGAGATGAATTTCTTGACAAAGTTTATTTGACCAAAGAAGGACTGCAAGGCTTTCTTGTTTATAGGTAGTGGAAGAGCAAGAATGGATTTGATTCTATCTAGATCTATGGCCATACCTTATTTTGAGACCACATGACCTAGCAACTTTCCCTCATGTACTACAAAAAATGATTTCTTAGGATTGAGGGAGATGCCAAATTCTCTACACTTTTGAAAAACTTGTTCAAGGTGTGCTAAGTGGTCATGCTTGTTGTGGGAAAACATAGTCATGTCATCTAAATAGATTAGAATAACCTTGTTAATCAGTTCCCCAAAGGCATAGTCCATGGCTCTCTGAAATGTGGCTCCCGCATTGGACAACCCAAAAGGTATTCTCTAGTAGGCAAATGTGCCCCATTTTGTGGTGAATGCTGTTTTATACTGATCTTCATTCTTCACCCAAATTTGGTTATATCCAGAGAAACCATCCAACAATGAGAACCTTTCTACCCCTACCACTATCTATAATATTTGATCAATCTGTGGGAGGGGGTAGTGATCCTTTAATGATGCTTGATTAAGATTTCTGAAATCCACACACAAGCGAATATCACCATTCTTTTTCCTCATAGGTACCAAGTTGGCTACCCAGGTTGAATGTTTAATTGGATATATGATCTTAGCCTTCAATAACTTCAAGAGCTCTTCTCTCATTATGGCTTCGATCCTTGGATTTATAGGCCTTTGCTTCTGCCTGAATGGCTTGGCATTAGGCTCTAGCTCAATGGTGTGTTGGATAACCTTTTTGTCATATACTTTGAGGTCTTCATATGACCAAGCCACAATGTCTTGGTACTTCATACATAAAGCTTTGATATCCTCCTCTTCCTCTGGAGAACACTGGATTCCAACCTTGAGCTTCTTTTCTTTTTCTATTTCAACTTCTTTATAGATTTTCTCATTGACTTCCATGGATCTGATCCTTTTCCTATCTTCATTGTCAAACAGGCTCTCTAGAGTGACCAAACCTCTAGGTATGTGATTGTTCTTAAGTTGAATGACATCCTGTTGATCAATATCTTCTAGATTTTCCTCTTGAATAGTGGATAGATAGGCTTCTCTCACTAGAAAATCAATGATTTGTTCATCACTATCAAAGACCTGCCAGAAAATTTGCTTATCTAGCATCGTAGGTCTGAAAATCATTTTGATTCCCTTGTCTTTCTTAACTCCTATGTCTACAGAAGGGTTGAAGTTAGCTCCCCTTACTGCCAAGGAATATTCCAAAGTATTCTTTCCTCTAGGAATAAAATTTATGTTTAGGGCATGAAAGGATTCCATCAAATCCCATACCCTATTTCTATATGCTTTCAGGTAATGATGCTTACTACTGCACCTTTCTCTTACCTGATTTACTATCAACTCAGAGTCACCATATATGTTCAAGATCTTAATGCCCATATTTTTTACTTGCATCAGTCCAAGGCATAGAGCCTCATATTCTACAACATTATTGGTGCATGCCCATGTTAATCTATAGGTAAAACTCTTTGTCCCTTATGATTGGGACTATAATACCACACCAACACCAACACCATTTCTACATCTAGCACCATCAAAGTGCATGGTCCATATTTCCTTTTCTCTCAGAGACTGATTAGATATAACAAGAACTTTCTTCTCTGATTCTATAAAAATATTGTATGTGCCCATACCTATCCCAAACTGGTTGTAATCCTCTCTGAAAGGTAGCTCATATTCAATTTCCAACTCCTCAAAGTTATCCACTAATTCAAATTCCTCAAGAGGAGTGAGATTGCACATGTCTCCTTCAATTTTTTCAATGTGGTAAGACACTAGATTTTCAGGTGTTATCCTTATCCTCTTTCCTTTGAAAGGAATAACCATGCTAGAATAGTCCATATACATACATCCACCTAACTTTGTAGTAAACTCTCTTGAAAGACATAAGCCAAAATAAGGCTCTAGATCCACCACTACTATTTCTTGTACTATAGTTACCTCAGGTGCTCTATGTAGCCTCATTAAGACATCTTTTATTACTCCCACTATCTTTACAGGTGTTCCATCCAATTGTAGTACTCTAGGGTAGGATCGGGTATACTCCATACCCATCTCCTTACAAACTACTTTAGGCATAACTGTAGTAGATGCTCCTGAGTCAATCATACAATTTTAGACCACCCAACCTTCCATCCTCAAAGAAATATAGAAAGGAGGAGGTTTATTATTTAAAACAATAGGGGACATTTCTTTATTTTTAGAGGGTATACTAAGAATTGTGGTGGCCTACTTTTCTTATGGATATTTGTTCAAGGAAGATTTTAGTAGGTCAATATAGCCAAGAATGAAGAGGGTGTCATATAGACTAGCTTTTGATGGTATTCTCTTCATTTCTTCCATAATATTGTATTCAGACTTAGCCAAGGTGGGTCTCTCAGGCCTTCTTTCTGGCTCACCATATTTTCTCTTATATTGTTGAGTGGCTTCTATTCTCTATATTTTGGTAATAGAAGGGAATCTAAGCCTCTCTTGAGCCTCATCCTTAGACCTCATTCTATCTCCCTCAGTTTCTTTCTCAAATCTCTTGGGAAGACTATTTTATTTTTCCTTAGCCTAGGGAATAGGGAAAGTGTCACTACTTTGGGGAGGTGGATCACTCTTCTTCTGAGAGGGGACCTAGAACTGACCCATATTCTATGGATCTACTTGTAGTGTTTTCTTACCAGACCTTGTCATGACAGTAATAGGTCCATCCTCATCCAACTCTTTTCCAACCATGATCTGGTCAGGTTGCCATAGCATGTTTACCCTTCCTTTCTAGTTTCTTTCTACTTGATCCATAGCTTGTTGGACATGGTGTTGGTACATAACACAAGATTGTGAATCATGAGGATCATTACATACCAAACACCAGATATTTACCAAACTTATCTCTGAAGAACACTCAGGCTCTTCATAAGCTGCATTTACTCTGACCCCAATACTATTACTAGGACCAGGTCTTTGATCTTTATTCACATATGGGAATATCCTTTGTTGAGACCTCTCCATTTCTCTCTTTTCCATTGAATTCATTTTGTTGCTAAGAGTTTTCAAAGTATTATGTATATCAAGGATGATAGAAAACTCTTGAGGAGTCTGAGAAGGAAGTGGAGGGAAAGGAACTACAATAGATGGTGCTTTTGGCTGAGGAATGGGAGTCATCTATGGAAATGGGGATGACAATGGAGGAGGGTCCATATAAGATGAAGTAGTAGCTTGGATTTGGATATTAGTGGTTTCTAGATTGTAAGGTAGCACAACTTTGGGAGGTAATCTCCCCACATTAATTAGGATATTTTCTGCATGAACGACTACATTATAAACTTGTGGAAATGTTTCCACCCTAGATTGTTGGGTTTGTAGGCCTAGCTCTGATCCAAGAGCTCTGATATAATACATATAAGCAAGGCATGCAACTGGTCTAGCTATAGGGGGAATTCTTTTCTAGGTTTTGCTAAACCTTAAATTAAAATCTGAGATAGTTTCTTGTTGATGTTTCTGCATAGATGTGAACTGATTAAGCAAGGAGAAAGGGTCAAATAGATTCATTAAATTCTTCCACAAAAGGCTCAGCCAATGCTACCCATGAAGTGATGGTGTTATCCTCAAGAGTCCTAAACCAATGTAAAATATTTCCTCTAAAGGACAGGGCTAGGATTCTCACAATAACATCCTCATTCTTTATATTATGGATTGCTGCCAGATTCAAAATATCCTGATAGTGCTCATATGTAGTCTTTCTAGATCCATCATAAGTGGGAATAGCCTTAGACACAACTTGAGGAATGTCATGCATATGGGCTAATATGAGGGGGCCAGCTATGTTCCAGCTGGGGTACTTCTATAAAGGCTGATTTGGGGGTACATTTCCCTGATTTGGGGCTGCATTTCCTACCATGTTTCTAGGTGTAGGTCCTATTGGAGGGGTTATTGGATTAACTGTAGGGTTTTCCTCAGGAGGCTCTTCTTCTGAATGAAAATATTGATTTAAATTCCTTATAATAGTAGACCCTCTATAAGGTAACTCACAATAGAAAAAGAGTCAGGGTTATTCCTTTTGAATGACCTGGTATACATGAAAGAACTATGGTCTACAAGGATAATTATTTTCTAGGTTCAAAGACCAGGGAGTCACCAAGTGAATTTGCTATTCTCCACTTAGCAAGGTCAAGACAATTCACCAAATCTTGATTCCTCTAGGTAGAGATAAAACAATAACTCATATGATGGGTTTTCATGTTCCTTGTGAACTGGTCCCATCGAGCATGCCAAAAACTATTGGGCACCAAATTGACATCAAGTTTTACTTGACACTATGACTATCTATCTTCCAATTTTCTATCCAGGCATGCACCCGATAGTCACAACTCGACACTCAACATTGGATGGACCAAAGGCAACTTCAATCCAACCTCCAGAGTAGGTTGGTTCCTTGTCAACTTAAAATGGTGTTGACACAATTAAAGCTCAAATAGGGTTTTGAGAAAAGGGTTAGAAAAGGTTTAGGGTTAGAGATATTATAACAAAATAGTGGTTGGATAGGCTAACAACATAGGCAACTACAACAAAAATCTCCCACAAACTATTTCTAGTGTCCCATCACTCAAGATTAACAACACCCAAACCCATGAAATCTTCATACATTAAAGCATAAATAGAGATATATTATAGAAAGCAATTCCAACATCTAATATTGATAATCCAAATTAGCAGAATAGACCAATAGTTAGATTTAATAGAAATAAACTTCCTAACAACATAGATCTAACTATGAACATATTTCAATTACTCTCACAACTAGTAATCCAATAAGCTGGAATGAACTAACCGCTAAAGTATTAATAGAAATGCAGCTCAAAGCTTTGAACCTCTTGCACAAAGATGGTGAAGATGACAAATTTTGAGTCAAAAAATCAGAGTAATGCTCCTTCCATTAGCTCACAGGAATATTTACAGTAGGGCAAGCAAATGCACTAGAGTCGACCCTTAAAAATGAGGGTTCAACCTCTATTTATAGTTTGTAAAATGAAATAATATTTAGGAGACATTACAAAGATTACAAATTTATAGCTCAGTAGAGAGTTTTGCTGGCATTATCTTATTGGTTAGCAAAATCTAAGAAATCCACTATGAGTAATCCACCATGGTAGCTTAGCTCTACAACTTGTTGATGGTAGTTGGAGTTTAGGTGGTTGAAAACTACATCTGATCCATTGATCATTCTTGGAAGCTCCATTCCATCATAGATCTACAATAACTCTAGTTCTTATTCTTGAAAACCCTTTGATGCTTCATCTTCCTACCCTCCAACTGACTGCTCTCTGATCCGATAAGAATTTACTTTTAAATACTTCAATAGTGTCAAAAAAATCTAGACCGTTGATCTTCATCATGAACGATTATGATTAAACCTTCAAAATGCTCTACAAATTAGTGAGGAAGGAACAAAATGCCATTCCACACTTTTTAATTGTTGATGTCAGCTTTAGTAAAGTTTTGCAAAATCAGATTTTAGCATAAAATGCACTAAGGAGCGAGCGGAATGAAATTCACTACTAATCCGCTACTTAGCCTTCTTTCTCTTCTTCGACATCAAACAAATTATAATCCACACAAAAAGTATGTTGACATCATCTTTACCTTAGTTAAAATGTAGAATCACCAATCCACATTGAAGCTAGTGCAAATAATACTTTGTCACCATTCCACTCTAAAAGTAGTGTAAAATAGTCTTTGTCACCATTTCACACTCTTTGTAGTGTTTTAGACCTTCAAGTTATCATTTTACACCAAAATACTCTTGGGACTTAGTGAAATCGAGCTTATCGACACTTAGTCATTGGAGCAACGAACAACAATCACCATTATGCACTTCTTTTCGTGTTGACATCATCTTCACCCAAAAATTTTGTGAAAAAGGACTCACCTGGAATCCACTTCCAAATACACTATGAACCGAGTGGAATGGAATTTAGCTTGTTAAGGAAAAAAACACTAAGTGTTGAGCGGATTGGGGAACTCTCATTGTGGATCCACTCCAAAATACTCTATGTCCTCAGTGGAATAGAGATTTCATGCCTTAGAATAAAATTTTCAATGTTTTCTAAGGATGTGGCCATTTTGGGCCTACAACAATAAACATTAAGTCTATTCCTATAGAGCATAATACTCATGCTAATTTACTAGCATCTATTGGAGCCAACTATTGCCCTATAGCTAATGTTATACATAAGTTAAAAATAACAAGGATGAACAATTTTTTGGCAATTTTTGGCAATAAGTTAAAGTTATACATAAGTTAAGTTAGACCTTCAGTCCCAAACAAAGATATCTTTTGGCAATTTTTTGAGAATGATGAACAATATTAGACTTCTTGATACATGAAATGAATTGTTCAATTGATTGAGACTTAGAGGATGAGAAATATGACAAGTTGATTCAAATAAAGAATAAAAATATACCAAAAGGT
The DNA here is from genome assembly GCA_028583015.1 of Wollemia nobilis. Taxonomy (NCBI): domain Eukaryota; kingdom Viridiplantae; phylum Streptophyta; class Pinopsida; order Araucariales; family Araucariaceae; genus Wollemia; species Wollemia nobilis. The sequence goes on from JAQPPZ010017052.1 coordinate 13,332,119, forward strand.
ATAAAAACTCTTGAAATTTTATTTGACAATAATGATCATCCATTGGGCCACAAGATAAAAGTTGATAAACAAAAGTATAAAGAGATCCATATAAAACCTAGAAAAGTGCTTAAAGTTGGGGTCCAATGCTTAGTAGAAGAAGTTGATCAAGTTCAAGAACTATGTAGATATTTCAATGATATTATGTCTTATACATATGATGATCTCAAAGTATACATTCTAGAAACAATACAACATACTATCGAACATAATCCAAGATCAAAGCTCTTCGGATAAAAAAATTCCCTAAAGAACACAAGCTTATACTGAGAGGGGGGTGAATAGTATAAGATCACTTTTTACTTTTCTTTCCCAAAAAATATTATCCAATATATCAATGGCAATATCAACAGTAGTAATCAAAGTAATGCACAAATCATCACACACAATAAAGACACCAATTTAACGTGGTTCACCCAATGTGGGCTAATCCACGGAGAAAATATTTCACTAAAATTTTCTCAACAAATCTCTTGGGAATCCTTCCCTATTACAATGTTTATGGACCACTGTCCAAATGAGAAACCAATCCCCTAATCAAGTTCATGGATATCTATCCATAGGAGACACCAATCCCCTTAGCTAGTTCATGGATCTCTATCCACAGGAGAACTCCTTCTCCTTTGCTCTAGCTGGTGATCCTCTAGAAGACTACTACCTCCACTATACTAGCTTGTGGATCTCTCTCCACTGAAGACCTCTATCCTCACTCAGAAGATCTCTATCCTCACTACCTTGGCTAATGGATCTCTATCCACTAGAGACTACTATCCTCTACTCTATCACCTCCAAAGCTTACTCTCAGCTCTGTCTCAAATATACACTAAACATAGTCCTTTGGTCTAGCACAAATATACTCAATATCTATCTCAAATCTGCACTAAACACTATCCTTCGGTCTAGCACAAATCTACTCAATATCTATCTCAAATCTACACTAAATACTATCCTTCGGTCTAGCACAAATATGCTCAATCTCTATCTCAAATATGTACTAAAAATTATCCTTAGGTCTAGCACAAACTCAATCTCTATCTCAAATCTACACTAAATACTATCCTTCAATCTAGCACAAATCTGCTCAATCTCTATCTCAAATCTACACTAAACACTATCCTTCAGTCTAGCATAAATCTGCTCAATCTCTATCTCAAATCTGCACTAAACATTGTCCTTCGATCTAGCACAAATCTACTCAATATTTATCTCAAATATACACTAAATACTATCCTTCGGTCTAGCACAAATCTATTCTCCTAGATTTTCCCCAAGCCTTAACACAAAGCTTGAACAAATCAATCAATCAAATTGCTCTCAAGTCTTCTCAAAGACTTACCTCAAATCTGCTTAACAAGTCCTCCCTAGAACTTTTCCAATCTGCTCAACAAGTCTTCACCAAGACTTACCTCAAATCTTCTCAACAAGTCCTCTCTAGAACTTGTCCAAACTGCTCAACAAGTCTTCACCAAGACTTGTTCCAAATATGCATTGTAAGCTTCCACAAAATCTCACACTAATCTGTCCACAAGTCTTCACCAAGACTTGCCTCAATTCTTCTTGTAAGCTTCCATAAAAGCTCACACTAATCTGTCCATAAGTCTTCACCAAGACTTACCTCAAACCTACTTGTAAGCTTCCACAAAATCTCACACAAATATATCCTTAAGCTCTCACAAAAGCTTACTCAACTCTATCCTTAAGTCCCTTCTAGGACTTACTCAAATCTATCCACTAGCTTCCACAAAAGCTTATTCAAATCAATTGCAAAACTTGCATACAAAACTCAGCTTAATCTCTTTCAGAAAACCTCTTCAATATCATAAACAAGTTTCACTCATAATCTTGTTTAACCCACAAAAACATATAGAGAATGATTAGAGACTCAATATATTTCACACTCACAAAACACTCAATCACTTTCAAACTTTTCTTCAAATCAATTCAGAAATAAAGAACAATTTGTTTCACAGAACTTGAACTATCACTCCAATGCATTCAATCAATAATGCTCATCCAACTTCACTCAACCATTCACTCAATGAAACACAACTTGCTTACAAACCCCAACCAAGTGTTTCACTTTACTTCCAACAACTCACACTATGAATCTCAACCCTTGACTCAAGATGATTTTAAAATTCACATAACAATGATACTCATGATCTTTTCACAAACCCTAATCATGCACATGAAAGCTTACTCAAATATTTCCAACAATGCTTATCAAACAATCTCACATAAAAATGATACTCATGTTCTTTCACAAACCCTAGTTCAAGATAGTTCTCAATTTCACACTCAATTGTTCTCACAAACATTCACCAATCATGTATCTGAAAACTCACTCAACAATGCTTATCAAACAAACCTTTTCACTCCAACTTTGCATTTCACAACATCCAACCTAACAATATTTCACTCACAAGGAAGATGTGCCCATACCTTTTATTTTGATGAATATTTGACCTCAAAACTTGTCTCAATCACAATCAACCTCTTTGACAATCTCAATGATTAGATATAAAAAATATTCACTCAATTATTTCCCTCAAAATTATTTCACCATACAAAAATAAGCAAGACTCAAGTACACCTTATTATCTCCAAACTTATCAAAAATATTTCTCAACACATAGAAATCAATTTTTCTTTATCAACTCCAAATTAATCAATTTATAGAAGACCTAGTTCTTTCACAATCACTTTATAAACTCCTAATGATAATTTTCAACCTATAAGAATTAATCCCTTGATTAACCCTTATTACTCCAACCTCTATTTAATTTTCAAATCACAAAATAATATAACATATCAAATACCCTTATGGCTCCAACCCTTATTTAATTTTTCAAAGCACAAAATAATGTAAACTATCAAATACCTTATGACTCCCTACTTTCCAAGGTGCTACCTAAACTCACGTGGCCTTAAAGCGCTCCACAACCTTGGTGCTATTAAAAATTAAACAAAAATTTTAATGCATACCTTGTACCTTGGCCCACATGCAAAATGGATAGCACATGCCTTGGTTGTGCTTTGAACCTGCGACCTTATCGCATTGCACTCTAGCCGAAGCTAGGCAGCCATTGGGCCACATGCCCACACAAGCCTAAACACTCGAGCGCCTCTCCTTGTTATCTTCACAATTTCCAATGATCGAAAAAAAAAACAGTTTTGCCCTTCCAAAATGACTACATGAGGATTTGAAACCCCAACCTCTACCTTGCAAATGCCTTAAGTCTACCTTGGTCACCAACTATGCTAACCAGCGCTATGGGTATGCACTAAATGTGCCACATGCATTTAAACCTTTGCCTACCCTCCAAAGCTTTTAATCACACAAAATCCTTTCTTCCTCACCACAAACAACGCACGATTTTCTTTGACTTTGGGTTATCGAATTATGCATGGATGACTTAATTAAAATATTAAGTCCCCCTTTATATACACTTTGGCTTATGCGCTTCGACGTCGACCTTTTAATTAAAAATTTGAATTTAAAAATTTGAATTAATAAATTACTTTATAATCTTTAACTTTGGCACCCAAATTTATTTTAAATTTAAATTTTAACCTTTAGGTTAAAATATTTAAATTTAAATAAATTAAATTAAATATTTTGCAACCTGCTCAAAGGGTCTTTCGAGGAATAAATTATTTTTAATTACTCCTTGGACCTATTCTCTTCATCTCAACCTGTAACCTAGAATATTATAATATTATTATTGCCTTTTAAACCTGCTTCTCCTTCCTTGGGTCTTCAACCTTTTAGGCCTCCTTAGGCATATAATATTAAAAATAAATATTATATCCTATTCCTTTAAACCTCTTCCTTGCCTTTTGGAAAAACCACCTGGTGACATTAATGATGACGAAACTTAACCAACAAACTCTTGATAACTCTTGACATCAATGACAACAAATCTTGCTCATATTTCCAACAATCTTCCCCTTTATCATTGATGGCAACCCTTTTTCCTTTAACCATTTATTTTACCTTTTTTAGTTTTGCTCCCCTTGATAAATTGCTCCCCTTGACTGAATGCTTTTCCCCTAACTCAAATCTCTCTCCCATTGTCATCAATGGCAAAGGGCCACCTTTGGGTCTTGGGGCTAAGAATAAAACTCTTATCTTAGCCCCTCCCCCACCTCCTTTCTTTAAGGTGGTTAATTTTTGGGAAGGAGTATCTCTACTCCCAGCATACACTAATATTTACCTTTTTCCACCTTCTTCCTCAATTGATCTTGTTGATTCCTCTGACTATTCCTATTCCTACTTGTCTCTAGAATTTTTGCTCTACACCACTTGGCTATATGCCCAAAATTATTGCACTTATAACACTTAATGTTGTGATTCCTTGAAGGTGCAAATGTTCTATAGTTCCTCCTAGTGAAGCCATATCCATTCCTATCATGAACCCTGCAATTAACTACCTTATGACCAAACTGATTACAAGAGTGGCAATACCCTTGAAAGAGATGCCCACTTCTGAAACCATATCCTTGTATTTCATGTGTCCTGCACTATGAAGCCTTGTGACAAAACCTATGACATGAGAAGCAACATCCATTTAAGAAACCTTACCTTGACCCCATTGGTCTCTTAGTCTCTTCTACCCTGTGATGTTTCCTATTCCATCTGTTCCTCATTTGTGCATTGTTCCTTTCCTTGTTGAACTTTATATTGTCCAAATTATCCTCAAAATTCTCACTCTCTCTTACACTCTCTTCTTCTAAAGCTTCTTCTTCTTTGGAGCTTGAGATTGATTCCTCTCCTTGTTCTCTATATTCCTATTCAAAACCAAGTCTTGTCTTGTTTGATGAAGATATTTGTACCTTGATAATATTATCCAAAGTCTTTGAGCTTCTCCCAAACCTGTGTAGATTATTTTTAGACTCTTTTACTTCCTTCCTTAGTGAAGATACCTCATGCTCTAATATTTCACATTCTAAAACCTTTGCCTCTAACCTCTCTTTAAATCTTCTTATCTTAGCTATTGAGTTGGTTAGATCTTCTATAAGTTTTCCTTTCTCTTCATCACATTCTTGAAATTGAATCTTGAGTTTTGAATTCTACTTTCTTACATTTCTTAATTCCTTAAGAGTAAAAATAAGCTCACCCTCAAGATCAACTTCTCCTTCCTCTAAATTTTTTTATTCTTCCTCTACCTTTTTATCATCAAGATCATCTTCATTCCTTTTTGATTTATCTTCAATAGAAGCACTTCCTTCTTCTTCTATTGCCATAAGAATACTTTCTTCTTCCGGTCCTTAAATATCATCTTCATATTCATCTTCACTAAAATTGAACCCATTCCTTGTACAACTATCTTCAAGATGACCAAAGTTTCCACACCTAAAACACTTGAGAATTATTGGTGCCCTTTTTACCTTTTTCTTATCATCTTATTTTTCTACTATGAGAAATAGAATTTCTTCTTCTTCATTATCTGAGGACCTATCATCACTATCACTTGAACTCTTGTCTACTTTATCTGCATAAAAACATTTCTTATGCCTTTGAAAAAACTTCTTTTCATGCTTGTTTTTTCCATACATATTTTTCTTTTGGTACCTAAATTTTCCTGCTTCCCTATTCTTATGATCATGTTTCTCATCACCACTACTATTTCTAGCTTCTGGATAATTAGATGCATAGTGACCATATTTACCACATTTGAAACACTTAATTGATTTCGTACCTTTGTGCTTTCTTGTGTCCTTGTTCCTTCTACCATAGTTTACTTCTTCATCATTGGATGACTCATTACTTGAATTCGACTTCTTACCTTTTGTCTTCTTTGCAATTTTTAAGGTTGCTTCTTTCTAGGGAATAACGTCCTCTTTTATTCTCATCTCAAAAGCTATGAGAATCTATTTAACTCATCCCTTTTCAAAATTTTAATATATTTTAACTCTTCTATGGATGAAATATTTTTACTATACCTCTTAGGCAGTGACCTTAAAATATTTTGACAAACATCTGTTTCTTCAACTTTAAACCCAAGTCCTTGCATGGAGTTAACAACCTCATCCACATGAAGTAAGTATGAATCAATGTATTCCTCATCCTTCATTTTTAGGTCTTCAAATATTTTATTGTGATTTAGCAATTTTGCCATATTGACATTTTTGTATCCCTTATAAATACCTTTCAGCTTATCCTAAATCTCTTTTTCTAATGTGTAATGCATAAATTTTACAAACTCTATTTCACACAAACCATTTAATATTCCATTAATTGTGTTTGAATTATTTAGTTGTAGGATCTTACCATATTTATCTATAGGTGGAGTAGTTGGTGGTATGTACCCATCCTCAACTACTTTCCATATATCATTTACTAGTGCCATTAGAAAAATATTCATTATCACACTCCAAAATGCATATTTGTTCCCATCGAAAAATGGTGCCTTATTTCCTAAATATCCACTCTAATAATCCATCTATGTTCCTATAATATTTTCCTTCAAGTTATTAAACTCTTCCGAAGGAACCTGCTCTGATACCAATTGAAGAACACAAGGTTATACTGAGGCGGTGAATAGTATAAGACCACTTTTTACTTTTTCTTTCTCAAAAAATATTATCCAATATATCAGTGGTAATATTAATAGTAGTAATAAAAGCAATGCATAAATCATCACATATAATAAATACACCAATTTACGTGGTTCACTCAATGTGGGCTACTCAAGAGAGAAAATATTTCACTAAAAATTTCTCAAAAAATCTCTTGGAAATCCTTCCCTATTACAATATTTATAGACCATTATAAAAATGAGACACCAATACCCTAATCAAGTTCATGGATACCTATCCATAGGAGACACCAATCCCCTCAACTAGTTCATGGATCTCTATACATAGTATAACTCCTCCTCTGCTTTGGTTGGTCCTCTATAAGACTACTGCCTCCACTATACTAGCTTGTGGATCTCTCTCCACTGAAGACCTTTGTACTCACTTAGAAGATCTCTATCCTCACTACCCTAGCTAATATATATCTATCCACTAGATACTATTGTCCTCTGTTTTATCACCTCCAAATCTTACTCTTAGCTCTATCTCAAATCTATACTAAACAAAATCCTTTGGTCTAGCATAAATCTACTCAATATCTATCTTAAATTTGCACTAAATATTATCCTTCAATCTAGCACAAATCTGATAAATATCTATTTTAAATCTACACTAAACACTATCCTTTGGTCTAGCACAAATCTGCTCAATATCTATCTCAAATATGTACTAAACATTATCCTTCAGTCTAGCACAAATCTGCTCAATCTCTATCTCAAATTTATACTAAACACTATTCTTTTATCTAGTATAAATCTACTCAATCTCTATCTCAAATATACACTAAACACTGTCCTTTGATCTAGAAAAAATTATGCTCAATATTTGTATCAAATCTGCACTAAACATTGTCCTTTGGTCTAGCACAAATCTACTCAATATATATCTCAAATATGCACTAAACACTATCCTTTTATCTAGCACAAATTTGATCTCCTATATTTACCCCAAGCCTTAACACAAATCTTGAACAAATCAATCAATCAAACTACTCTCAATTCTTCTCAAAGACTTACCTCAATTTTTCTCAACAAGTCCTCCCTAGAACTTGTCCAATCTGCTCAACAAGTCCTCTCTAGAACTTGTCCAAACTGCTCAACAAGTATTCACTAAGACTTGTTCTAAATTTGCATTGTAAGATTTCACAAAAGCTCACACTAATTTGTCAACAAGTCTTCACCAATACTTACCTTAATTCTGCTTGTAAGCTTCCACAAAATCTCACACTAATTTTTCCACAAGTCTTCACCAATACTTACCTCAAAACTGCTTGTAATATTCCATTAAAGCTCACACAAATTTGTCCTTAAGCTCTCACAAAAGCTTACTCAACTTTATCCTTAAGTCCCTTCTAGGACTTACTCAAATCTATCCACTAAATTTCATAAAATCTTATTCATATTAATTGCAAAACTTGTATATGAAATGTAGCTTAATCTCTTTTAGAAAACCTTTTCAATATCATAAACAAGTTTCACCTATAATATTGTTTAACCCATAGAAACATATAGAGAATTATTAGAGACTCAATATATTTCACACTCACAAAACACTTTCAAACTTTCCTACAATTAAATTAAAAAATAAAGAACAATTTATTTCACAAAACTTGAACTATCACTCCAATGCATTCAATCAGTAATACTCATACAACTTCACTCAACCATTCACTCAATAAAACACAACTTGCTTACAAATCCCAATCAAGTGTTTCACTTTACTTCAAACCACTCACACTATGAATCTCAACCCTTGACTCAAGATGATTTTAAAATTCACATAACAATGATACTCATGGTATTTTCAAACCCTAATCATGCACATGAAAGCTTACTCAAATATTTCCAACAATACTTATCAAACAATCTCACATAACAATGATACTCATGTTCTTTCACAAATCCTAGTTCAAAATAGTTCTCAATTTCACACTCAATTGCTCTCACAAACATTCACCAACAATGTATCTAAAAACTCATTCAACAATGCTTATCAAACAAATATTTTCACTCCAACTTTACATTTCACAACATCCAATCCAACAATATTTCACTCACAAGTAAGATGTGCCCATACCTTTTGTTTTTATGAAGATTTGTGAAATGTACAAAATATGCTATTTGATCAAACATAAGTATAAAGTAAATGCACATGTCCAAAAAATTGTTCTAATGGAATTCATAGGTTACTATAAGGATCATAGGGAATCCTTTCATAATGAACATCAAATAGAATGATAGCTACTCTTGGGTCCCTCGATGTAGGTGGGCTTCCTACATATGTGGGCCACCACTGTTGTTGATGTGGATGCTTTGTCACCTATTTTATGACCTAAAAAATAGGGTTGGAGTGTTTGGGGGCTTGCCCTGGTCAAGCCTCGTATTGATGAAAGATGATAAAAATAAGAAATAAAACTATATTAAAATGCATTAAAATCTATGGAAAACATCATAAAAATATGAAAGTATGATTACCTAGTAAATTTGGGGTGATTTGAGGCCTGTAGACCCAAATCACAAGCTAGGGGATGAATTGGTACCGAATTTACTGGTCAGGGGGTGAATTCAGTTGTAAGTGGTTTTTGCTGGAGATCTCTACATTGATGGGCTTCTCAAGTGCTGCAATTTTGTTGGTGTAGATTAGATGTCATTTATTACATGTCTGGTTGCATTTTGACAGAGTTTCTATACTTTGGCTAAAACAAGAGAGAGAGGTAGAATGAGGGATTAGGTATACTATTTATAGATAAACCTAAGGTGTAGGATGTGTGGTTAGGAGAAATAAACCCTAAGGTTAGGTTCAATGGTGGTTAGGTTAGGGTTTGTGAAGTGTCATCCCCACATTCCCTAAGGAAATATCTCATCCTCACACATGTGTGAGGAGATATTAGGGTTAACTAGGATTAGTTAACTCTAAGGTTAGATTAGGGTTAGGTTAGGGTTTCCTAAGAAATATCCTAACCAACTTTGTGCACACAGATGTGGGAGGGAATAATTAGGACTAATTAGGGTTTAGGAACCTAATTAATATTTTTAATCCAAAAAGTGCACTTTAAATGAAGTCACTTTAAAATTAGAATTAAAATTAACTTTAATTAAGACTTTTTAGGAACTAATAGTCCCGTGGGGTCCTAATTAATTCTAGGAAGGGCTTAAGTGGCCTTAGGTGATTTATGAGTGTTCCTTTGATGGATTCAAGGTGGTTATGACATGGATTGAGTAGTTTAATAAGGTTTTGTACCTATAAACTTGTGAAATGGTCTATGTAATTCTACGATATGCTACGCTAATATAGAGTGATCTACGCTAGTCTACACATGTCTATAGTAGTCTCCACAAGTCTATGCATGTCTAAAATAGTCTATGCAGGTCTAGAGGGATATACAATAGTCTATACCAGTATACAATATATTAGAGGTATCTAGGATGATCTATGTAAACCCAAAAGTGTCCAAAAGGATCTACAAGTATGGAGAGGTAGCTATGTGCAACTTTTAGGTATCTACCATTTCCTCTTTTTGTACTATATTGTGTGAAACATAGTTTAATACAAAAATATGAAGGGATGTGTAGAGTATGAAGGAGGAAAAATAATGGGATCCAATCAAAGGTATGCAGCTGCTTGAAGCATAACTATACAACATTTATCGATAGCCAAGAGAAAAAGGGAAAATAATGGGATCTAATCAAAGGTATGTAGCCACTTGAAGTGTGACCATACAACATTGATCGATATCCAAGAGAAGAAGAGAAAATAATGGAATCTAATCAAAGGTATGTAGCTACTTAAAGTGTGACCATACAACATTGATCGATAGCCAAGAGAATAAGGGAAAATAATGGGATCTAATAAAAGGTATGTATCCGCTCAAAGCATGACCATACAACATTGATCAGGGATCCATGGGAAAGAAGAGAAAAATAAAGAAAAGAAAAAAATAATACCGATAAATGGAAATGGATGATTATGGATGCAATGCGATGTTTTTTTGAGTCTATATGACATTTCTTGATGTCATACTAGTTGCTTGGGTGTCACAACTTTTGACTACTTTGCTTTTGTGACCAATGTAGGATGGTCCAAAATATGAATAGAAAAAATGCCTATTCAAATTTTTATTGTTGATTTATTTATGAGTGCATGGTGACAAGTGTCAAACCATTTGAGCTAGTTAATATGTGGATTATTTAGATGTGTCATTCATTATGTATCATGAATTCCACAGTGACATCTCCGAATTTTGTGTTGGTTTAGTCAAATGTGTCATTCATTGTGTATCATGAACTCCAGAGTAACCTCTCCATTATTATGCACAACTCTCATGATCTAAAAAATATTTTGTTGGGATTGAGATTATAATCATAAGATAATATTCAACAAAAAAAAATTGTATACAGATGTGATATTCATGATTTGGATGTTTGATTGTTTGGTTGCATGCAAAGCTATGTTTTGGATATGAATACCCCCTCAAATGAGGAATCAACAATGAGGTGAATGTAATGTGATGACGTGGTTATAAATTAGTTGATATAAAAAAAGCATGATGAAATTGATGAAAAATCAAATGGAAAGGAAATTGGATAGATTTCCTAGGATTTGGAATCAAAATTGGGTCAATTTGGTGCTTATAGGCTCAATTCACAGTCCAGGGGGTGAATTGGATCTAGATTCATAGGTCGAAGGGGGGAATTTGTCTAATTCATAGGTCGAGGGGTAAATTAGATCAAATTAATAGGCCATGGGGAAAATTTGACCTAAATAGGGTTTTGGGGGTATTTAATCCTTTTTTGGAAGCATGGGGGATCATTGTGATAGCAGAAAACTTGGAGAGTGAAAGAGCGAGTGATGGTGATGTGAAGCACTTGTAGTTGATTTAATTGAGTAGCAGGATGACAAGAGGATGTACTAGAATTGGAGCTCCAGTAAGTGCTCTTTATTCTATTTATTTTACAATTTTTTTCTCGAAAAGCATGAAATAGGAGAGGTTTTCATGTTATTTTAAAAATTTAGATAAATTTTAATTAAAATTGGAACATGAAGTGTTAAAAAATCTTAATAGTTACCCAAAAGTGTGATCACTTTTTAGGTTTGACCAGTTTTTGTTGTAGTTTGACTAGGTGACAGGTAGGGTAGTCTCGTAGTTTGACTTTCCATTTTTGGAGCGATGGTGCACTATTTTTGAAATGTGGTTGAATTTCATCTATAAAAGTAGGAAATGGGTATTTGATTGTGTGACTATGTTTTTGTTTTATCCTTGTTTGGTGTGTTATCTGAATGTAAGCCATTAGGATGTAAATGATGAAACTTTGACTGTTAAGTTTTCCACTGTGGGTATACTATTTTTAAAAACCGTTGACACTTTCACCATGAAGTGGGCAAATGGGTGTCCAAAAATGTATGTTGTTTTGGTATACGATTGCATTTAGCATATGTTTTATTTACATGCCATGATGTAGATAGGATTAAATTTAAAATTTGTTGTTGGGAGCCCGATATGTACTATTTTTATTTTTGTTTGAACTTTCACCATGAAGTGGCCAAATGGGTGTTCAAAAATGTGACTGTGTTTTTTATGTTGTGTGATTTTGTATGTGCACTGTTCTGGTGGGGTTCTGGTGTCTTTAACCTCGAACTTTGTGCATATGTGTATACGATTTTTGAAACTTGTCGACACTTTCATTGTGAAGTGGGAAAATGGGTGTCCAAAAATGTATTTTGTTTTTGTATGTGTGGTGGATTGACATGATTATGAATTTCGTGCCACAATGAGTATGTGGAAAATTGTAAATTTGGCTATTGGGAGTCAAATATGTACTATTTTTCACATCTATTTGAACTTTTACCATGAAATGGCTAAATGGGTATCCAAATATATGAATATGTTTTTGATTTGTTGTGATATGTGGATTGTGTATGTTTTATGTCTCGAAGTGGGTGATAAATTAAAATAAATTAATTTGTGTCAAATATGTTAAAATAAAATTGAATTTTATTTAATTGGATGATTGTGTATTAAACTGATGTGATTTTTTTTTGTGTATGAATAGGTGAAAATGATTGACCCACATCATCTGTCTGTATGATGAAAGGAGAATTAGATAAGCTTATGAACAATGAGGATGATAAGAAGTGGTTGGATGTAGTATGGTTGAGAGGCATGTGGGAATGCAAGAACATTCATGCTAAAAGGGCCTATATATCTACTTTGTGTGAGCGATGGGACGCAGATTGCAACACATTCAATTTTCCAATGGGTGAGATGACTATCACCCTGAAAGATGTTTACAAGATATATAAGTTACCTATCGAGGGTGTGCCAGTGAGGGCAACACCGGATTATAGTGAGGAGGTTGTTATGGAGTGATTATTTGATGATAGGTGGAGAGAAGTGGATATCAAGAAGATGGATTATGAGTTGTTATGGAATAATAAGAAGATATCAAAGTTCTAGTGTACATCGATGATGATGATCTCCACTTATGCATTACTTGACACTTTCAAGGTATTGTTTACCTAGAATATGTTGGATGTGGTGAGCGATATGGTGGAGAGCAATGTTGTTTTTGCGTGGGCACCTCTGTTTTTGGCCTAGGTGTATAGGGAGTTTCACGATATGGTGTGTGCTAGGTGAAAGGGGTTGAGTTGGACTCCTTTATTTTAGGTATGGGCATGGGAGCATATATCCATTGAGAGGCCATCATTATTGACTTATAATGCTCATGTTGTAGGATAGACACATTTGCCTTATGCTCTGATATGAAGGATAGATGAGGAGAAGGGTGTTAAGAGGCCACATGAGGTCGATACTCTATTTTGGAGGATATATTTTGGTAGGTTTGTACCGAGTTCCATTGAGTGTAGGCCATGGATGGGTAGGGTGACATAGGAGAAGGATGGTGAGTAGTTGGGAGCCATTCATTAAGGGAGGTGATTGATGGGGTGATATACTTGGTAAGCCGAGTTATTTTATTTTGGTCTAGTTATATGAAAATTTGGATTATGATAGTATCTTCTAGAGGCACTTGTTGTATAATATAGGTGATAGGGTGACAGGGGGCATCCACCAGTAGTTTTACCCTGGATTGGCGAGAGGAACCTAACGATGGTGATATTGGATGTAAGTAATGTGGGGATGACACCAGATTTTGATGTCTGGTGGGTGATGTAGAGCTAGGATCCAAGTTTGGGTGTGGTTGATCGACAGGTACTACTTGGTGGTCGGGTACTTGCAACAGGGGTAGGGTAGTGAGAGTTACTCAGGTGAGGTTGTAGGATAGACTAGTAGTGATATTAAGGTGCTTCTATGATTATCAAGGCAACAGTTGGGTGGAACCTCAAGCTCATCTATAGAGAGTGGAGGAGGTTCTTATAAGTGGTGGAGCATAACCTATGGATGAGAGAGTGGTCATAGAGAATTTAGGTAGGGTTATAGCTATGGGTGGCTTTGATGACACCCTGGAGATGGGTTTCTCTAATGGGATGAAGGAGATTCCCATTGAGTAGTAGGAGATATAGGATGTTAAGGAGGTATTATTATTATACAATCATGTATGATAGCTAGAGGGAGAGCTCCACAATAGTGAGAGGCATAGGCTCGAAAAGGTGATGGATTTAGAGAAGAGGTTGATATCCTTAGAGACTGATAATGATATTACTTAGAAGGCCCTTGAGGATAGATGTGCTAGTATGGAAACATAGATGGAGTAGCTGAGGGTAGGAGTAGAGAGGGATTGATCTACATTGGCAGCTAGAGATGCATAGATTACAAAGATATGAGCTAATATGGTGAGGCAACAGTAAGCATGAGAGGGGACTAAAGGAGCCTAGGTGGTAGAGAAGGTTCTAGCTAACATGGTTTCTCTAAGGGCAGAGCTAGATTGATTATGGAGTGGTGTTGAGTTTGGGAGAGGGCTACTGGATATGAAGGCAACAATATAAGAAGCTTATGAGTATTCTATGGGGATTAATGGGATACCACTCCTTGATTATGACCAGGTGGTTTCATAGTTTAGGAAATAGCCTCGTGTACGAACATAGTCTTAGTGAAGTCATCAGAGTGCATCTTTAGTAGGTCTAAGAGGCATGAGAGCTAAGACATAGGATTTAGCACTAAACATAGATGTTGTTGGTTCAAGAGCAGTGTTATCTCCTATAGGGGCTTAGATATCAAGAGAGAGGGTAGAATCCATTAGAGCTATAGTAACATGTGGGATAGCACTAGGGAGGGCAAGCCATGAGGAGAGTGGAGAGGGTCCTGGTGGTAGTTAGGTTGATTATCATTGTAGCCTACGGGTAGTTTTGTATTATGTATGATGGGCATGGTCCCAGGTTATAGCCTATGGGTATTTTTGATGAATGATATATATATACCTTTTGGTTTCAGTTATTATATATACATGGGTGATGATGTTTATTTGAATTTTTTTGAATTGTATTTGTGTAGATAGCATAGTGTAATGTGTGAGTAAATGTATAATGCATGGATATACATATGTGGTAGGGTGTATATGTATGATCATACTATAGTGTAGATATACTATAGAATGATGTAAAGGATTATATGTTAAATGCAATGCAATATGATGTGATGTGATGCAATTTGTAGTAAATGCATGTAATAGGGATGCACTGATGCAATGTGAGAGAATGCATGTAGGATAAATGCATTGATGTGATGTTTGATGACTCTACGTAACATAGATGCATAGATGTATGTATGAGAGGACTAAAATACACAAAGAAAGCACTTGTATCATTGCATGTACCTATGTGAATGTGATCCATTCCATGATCTCAAGGATGTGGGATGGTATAAGGTATATGTAATGGCTTTGATTAATATATTTTGGTAATCAAATTTTAGACCCAAAACTATGCAAGTTTTTGTGACAAATCATAACTAATCTGACTGGTTCAAATTCTGTCATGGATCTATGTGTTTAAATGAGTGAGGTTCCTTTATCCATTTTGAGGGAGGTAGTATTAACTCGTTGTAGGCATGGATAAACAACATAGCTCATCCATAAGTGAACAATAATTTGTACAAAATAATGTAGCTAATGTGACAGATATATCACCACTTGTAAGACTATTCCACTGGTAGGCATGCTCTTGGAACCTATTGCTAGCGATGGAAATCATCCCATGATGTTATGTTAAACCTAAGGATCAAAGGTGATGAAGCATAATAATGGTGATATCTGGAGGCCTTTCCTTTTGTTTTATACCCCTCGTTTATTACTTGTGTATATTTTGTAGTGCTATTTTTCTTTCTATTCTATTTTTTTTTGTTTTTTTAATATGGGCATTGGATTTTTTTTCTACCTATTTTTATGATTCTTTCTTATGCTTATCCCTTTATTTATTCCCAGGTCATATGTTGACCATGAAAATGATAGTATGAGAAAGGAAAAAAATTCACTAGATGGCAATATCTACACAAGATGTTATATTCCCTAGACTCAAAAGTTGTTTAATATATGATCTATGTGAATGGTCCATGAGATAAGTTGAACCAACCTAAAGAGTTATAAGAAGTGTATAAAACCTATTAGCTAGAGGTAACATTTGATTGAATGAACTAGTGAGTGGTCAAAGATTAACATGACACCTATGTATACCCTAATCCTGAAAAGGGGGACTGGACATCTAGGTGGTGATGTTAACAAGTGCATATGTTACTCCTATTGAAGGGACATTTTTGGGATAAGAATGTACAAACTTGAAATGAAATTATAATGGAAAATATATGGATATATACAATGGGTGTAATGTAAATAATACAAGTGGAGGAATGCAATATATACAAGAGGCAGCTCATGAAATGTAGAGGGATAAGTGTGGAAAACTTATCTACAGATTAGTATGGTGTATCGTCATGACAAAAGTGAGATGTTGTGATAATGGTTGCCCCAGTGTGTGGGCTGTGTGTGTAATAGGTGAGTAAACTGTGATATGTGGAAATGCATGTGAGAGTGGGATTTACAAATGGAATAAATGAGAAGATATAGGCTTTGGTAACTAAAAATATGAGGTGACTACCAAAGTCAAAGGAAGCTAGAAGAAAGAAAATAGATCAACATAGGTATGTAGTTGCTCGAAGCATGACCATACAACTACACGAGGAAGTAATATGAAGAAGTAGAAGAAGAGGGAAGGAGGGAGATGAAGAAAAACTACTAAAAGGTGAAGTGACATGGGTCAGGTCATGATTGGGGAGGTGAAGTGATGATGTTGCTTGGGCTTTGATGGTTTGTGTAGTTGGACATATGGTGAATGTAGTGGGATGGTACTATAAAAGATTCACGTGATGGCAATGTGCGATGGATGATGTGATGTGGGGGGCTTTGAAGTTGGGTGGATGAATGAGAATCCTTAGATGATAGGACATGATCACCAATAAAAATGTTATCACCAAGATTTTAAATGTATGAAATGAATCAATGTCATGACCTAGCTATCGATGGTATAAGAAGAACTTGTGTTCATGGTAATTTTATGGTTTGGGATGCGATGTGTCATTGGGTCTGATTTCAAGTAATACCAAGAGGTCTTTGTGAAGGAGATGGTGAAAAATTTTGTATAATGCTACGGATGATATAGGCATGGGGTAGATGTAGGGATCCATGGGAGGTGTGTAGTTAGAAGATGGTGTGAGGTTGAATAGTGGAGGAGTGGGTCAAGATTCAAATGTGGGATAAACCCTGGTATAAGGAATGGACCTGGGTGAATATGAAGATGTATGAGATACAATGGATTGGTGAGTGGATGTGAGGCATTGATAATGGCTCAAATGTAACTCGAGAGCATCGATTCAAGCTAAGATGTGTTGGATATCAGGATGTGGAGGTGACGATATTGGAGAAGATGGATAGTGAGACTCTAATGTATAGGGAGCAGTGTGGTATGCATGGGAAGAGGAATTTACATGAGGTGACAATGGGGTGAGCGGAATACATTCGTATATTGTGATGTTGGTTGGAATGGTAGGCCATGAAGTGGTGAAGGTGGAATTTAGAGAACGGATGGCACAGGAGGTAGTTGTGGATAATGGTATGTGTGGATGAAGGTATGCATATAGATTTGGCTTGGGAAACATGTGACTGGAGGTCTTGATAATATGGATACATCCCACTTGGAAGTGGGGGAGGTAGGCATGAAGGACATGCAGGATGAGATGTGTATCCTTGATTAGGAGGGTGATAGGTTCCTAAAAGCTGATGAGGGGAAGAGGATGGTGAGTAGGGGTTTCTTGTATCCTAAGGTGGAGGTGGAGGAGACCCTTGGGTACAAATATGGGAGATTTACTCCTTTTCATAAAAGGAGTATAGGGAGACTTGATTGTATTCTAAACAACGTGAATAATATGACCCTCTATAGTGAGGCGAGAGGCATCAAGATAGGGTATGATGGTCTGAATGGAAGGAAGGTGAATATTGTCTGGTCTAAAGAGTAGCGGGTGGTCTGGCCAGATAATAGGGTGTGATTGGTATTAGAGGTGGTTCTAGATGGTCCTGCATGGTGGGACACTATGATGCTGGTAGTAAGTGTGTAGGGTCATGTATCCCTGATGATGGTATAGTAGTAGATGATGTGAATCTTGCAAAAAGAAACATATACGAGTAGCATAAAAATGATATAAAAAGTAAGGGTACATGTATAATGTAGCTATAAAATAAAATGCATGCATGTATCATGATGTGCATAGTGGGTGATATGTTTGTGAATAACAATGTTTACTATTTTTGATGGTGAATGCCTATGTGGGATAGGCATTGAATGTATGAAGATAAAGGATGTTAATAGGTTCAAGTTCAGCAAGACCTTCAATATTATCCAATTAGTAGATACCTAAACCAAATTTGTGTGTGATTATGAAGGGGCCCAACCAGTTCAAGGTAAAATTATCTCATTGTTGGTGAGGTTGACTTGTGATTTTCTAGTTCTCCTTGAGAACTAGATCATCAATTTAGAATTTTCATTGATGTACCTTACTATTGTAGGCACAGTGAAGGCAATATTGGTAGACATGTGTGTGCTCAATGGTATGGATATGATGCTCATAAAGGATTTTTAGCTAATCAAGGTGGGCTTGATGAGTAGTTTCATTATCAATGAATTCTTTCATAGATATCTACAATGAAGGTATCTTGAGTTCAAGGGGTATGATGGCTTTTGTGCCATATACTAGTGAGAAAGGAATTGCCCCAATGGGAGTATGTATGATCATATGGTAAGCCCACAAAGCTAAGGTTATTTTACTATGCTACTCGTGATGAGATTTTTCTACTGTTTTGCAAAGTATGGAACAATTTTTTTTATTTTTAGCTTCTTGTATCGTTCCAAATTTTCTGCACCCTTACCTTCAGGCTAAAGGATCCGTGCCCGGAAGGGGGATGCGGGAAGGATGGGACAATACCTCGGACTGAGAGGCCCTTTGAAGGTCCCGCCTCTCGGGGAGGGGTATTAAGGTGATTTTTCGACGGATGGTGGGTTCACCAGGAAACTTTTGAATGGCAGTTTCCACGCCTAGGTTGGGAATGTGTTTGATGTGTTCAATTTTATCTTTAATCATTCAAATCCTAGGTTTGGCCAAATGAATCTAAACTGTTCTATATGAAATGCAGATTTAAATGAATACAAAAAATAGATTTGAACAGAAAACACAGAGAATAAGCTAGATTAAAAAGTCATACCTGATCCGGATGTCTGATGGAGGTTCTAATTTTTGAAGCGGGTCAAGATCGCCTCTGATATGACAGGATCGTCTGCGATCAGACAGGATCGTCTGAGATCTGACGAATTCGTCAGATGAATTCGTCAGAGACCTGCAATCAGAGAAATAGATACAAAACACAGAAAATGCAGCAATGCTAACAGAGGAAAATGGTGTAAAATGACAATAATAATATCAAACTGATAATTATAAACAGAAACATGAATGCATTACAATGATTTAATGTCAAATTATGATTTATCATGCATTTAAGCTATATGGGTGAACTCCAGGATGCAAAATAGTAATAAGTCTAACTAATGCAAAGCAAAACAATAGATAATGGAGAAAGAATGCAAACTCAGGGCACTGATTGCCCCCAATGTTGACTGTAGTCGAAATCATCTCGAATTGGTGCGAGATCGTCCGAGATTGTACAAGATCGTCTACGACGATCTGAGCTTGCTCCAGCTGAAGAATAACAAAGTTCCTGCAAACAAACTTGGAAAAATACGAAGGCAAATGGTAGTCTAAGACATTCTAATGCATGTAAAACTCGAAGTACAAAAAAATTCAGCCAGGGGAATGTCAAGGGGAGGGCCTAAGATTAAATAGGCATAGGAAGGAGGTTGGGAGGTTGGAGATCATCCCAATTTGGGAGATCTCCAATGGG
Organism: Wollemia nobilis; assembly: GCA_028583015.1. Lineage (NCBI taxonomy): Eukaryota > Viridiplantae > Streptophyta > Pinopsida > Araucariales > Araucariaceae > Wollemia > Wollemia nobilis. The sequence continues at coordinate 13,352,131 of JAQPPZ010017052.1, forward strand.
GGAGGTCTCTAACCGTGCAGACACGCTTTTGCCCAGGTTAGAGACGTCGTTGAAACAGAAGCTAATTATGAAAAATTAGTTTTGGGACGAAATCGTCCGGACGTCCTAGTCCAGACGAAATCGTCCGATCCGAGGCGATATCGTCTGATCGACGACGATATCGTCCAACGGTCACAACAAATCCTAAAAATGGCACGAAAAATGAGGAAAGCGATTAAAATGCGGTTTGGGGTTGAAAATTTGAATTTGAATTATTACTAAGGTAATTTTAATTATTGCTAAGGTTTATTGCGCCAATTTTAGGGTGCTACATTTTGCCCCCTCTTTAGCGAATTTTTTGAAGAAAATGCGTTAAAGATGAGTTCTTCTCGATCTACGAGAAAGCAAAAAATTATTCCCATTTTTAGGCGACGATTCTAGGTCGAATCGTACGACGACTTACTATGGTGCCCCCTCCGTGTTTTTACCCAAATCGAACGTTTGAGGTAAAAACGCAGAAAAGCAAAATTTAAAAATGTTTTTAATTGTTTTTGAATAAAATTAAGAAAAATAGGGTAAAACCCTAATTCATTGTTACTGTTCATTTTTCTTGGTTTCTAGAGCTCTGCAGACAAGATGGTTGAGACAGCGCACAGATCGACAGAGGTCCGGCACGGGCTACGGGTAAGGGTCTAAACTTAGTTTAGAATGCTTTAATTTAGAATTTCATGCTTTTTAGATCAATTTTGACTGATTTTTGAGCATCGCGGCCATTTTTGGGCCGTCGACGTCGTCGGGACGAAATCGTCTCGATTTCGCCGAAATCGTCTCGATATCGCCGATTTCGTCCAAGGGCGAAATCGTCGATATGGGGACGATTTCGTCCAATAAGGGACGATTCCCTCATGCGAAATCGGAGACGAATTTGCTCAAATTTGGGACGATATCGTCCAATAGTGGACGATATCATCATTTGTATGAAAGTGAACTTATTTTACTTGAATTTTTAATTAATGTTTTATTAATGATTTTTATTGTTTTGTTGTTTATGTTGCAGAGAGGATTACTAAAGAGCCGAGAATGGAAATACGATGGACTGAGGGATGACTTGGCCGCTCTATCTCAGGCAGAGCGAGATCAGTTGGCGCAAGTCGGCTTGTAGCACGTGGCAGATATGCCACAAGTTTCTACAGATATGGGGCTATTGACAGCCCTAGCAGAGAGGTGGTATCCGGGTTCTTCTTGTTTTCGGTTATCGACAGGGGAGATGACTCCCACACTTGGAGGATGTATGGAGGATTTTGAGGATCCCCATACAAGGATGGCTAATCACTCCCATGGCCAATCAGGGCCACGCGATGATGCGACTGTGCGGAGATCCGAGCTTCACCCTGGAGAAGGGCGGAGTGAACATCGAGTCACTGCGCCAGATGCCTGGGGCATCTAGACTCACACAAGTTTTGGCTGGGGTGGTAGGTGGTCTGTTGCTATGCCATCGAGTGGATGCAGACTACCATGGCTACTGATAGATGTGGTCTGCGACATGAGAGACCATGGATACAGGTTTGCTTGGGGGAGCTTTGTACTATGCCGATTGTATAGGATCCTGCATGGGGTCGTATACAAGGGCGGTCGATGTCTAGTCATGACATCACTACTGCAGGTTTGGTGTTGGGAGCACATCATGGTGCGGAGGCCGGTAGGGCTCCCACTGATAGGGATTGATGGGGAGAGGCCCCGAGTTTTCTACTGGTGGCTCCGAAGAGGGTCACAGTGGCGGATAGATCTGCCAGTGTCCCGGAGACTACTTGATGACCTTGTCTCCGACCAGATCACCTGGAGGCCTTGGAGAGATCATCCAAGGTGGGCCGAGGATAGACAAGAGCTGGCTCACATTAGGCGAACCTACTGGCTGAGGATGGAGAGGGGAGAGGTGGAGCTCCACCGCTACGACCGAGTTTTGAGGTAGTTCGGTCTACAGTAGGGGATCCCATCTCTCAGGGACTACGAGTTTTCCTGGACCATCCGGGATAACACTACAGTTAGCGGGGCTCCAGATATGCAGTGATTCTGGAGTCAGGACGCGGACGATGCCCCCATCCAGCCAGTGGATGGTGATGATATTGGGGTTGTAGATGGCTATGATGCATGGTACGTAGGCATCCGCCCTCCTCGGATGACGAGGGCTCGGGTCCGATTCACGTAGTTGTGCATCGGATGGGGAGGCGGCGCCGGTGGCCATTGAGGTGGCACAGGGTCATGATGGGAGAGAGTAGAGGAGGCCACAGGCTCAGTAGAGGCCATGGCAGTGGGAGAGGAGGGAGGAGAGACCCCCTTCTCCATAGAGAGAGAGGCCACCATCGCTCGATAAGGGCAAGGGTGTTGACAAGGGGAGAGCAGCGAGATAGCGGCTCTCCGAGCTGAGGTTGCCCGCCTTCGGGCTCAGGTGCAGACATTGCAGGATGAGGCTACATGACTTAGAGCTCGGGGCAGAGGAGCGAGCACTCAAGATTTAGCATGGGCTATTGCCCAGGTTACATTCTATCAGGCTCTATATTACCAAGCGGTGCCAGTAGAGCAGAGGGTGCCATTACCAGCTCATATTGTAGAGCCTGTCATGATGGGGTCATCTAGGACATCATCACGATCGACGTCCAAGACTCATGGCACCACACGGACTATGATGGGGCCACCTCCTCCACCTCAGGGTGGGAGAGGAGATGAGGCTGAGAGCTCGAGGGGTTCTCGAGGCTAGCTGCTATAGACTACACTACATAGATTGATACATAGTGTTTATTATTTATTGATGGAGGATTGAGTATGCCGAGGTACAGATTGTGGCATACCGATCCAATTTTGAGATGATGTATATATTGTTGATATATATATAGATGAGATATTTTTGATCATATGACTTGTCTTATGTGTTTGTATGATGCTTTAATGTTTTGGTGTGATTGATTTGATGATTCATGTAATTATGTCATTTGGAAATATTATGGTTTGAATGTCATGCTTTTAAAATTTAAATGAAATAATCTGATGTAAACAAATTGGTTGTTGTGATGTGATTTGATAAAAAAAAAAAGGGACTTCTAACAATAATTTCAAAGGACATTGTCGCTATTATAGACCATTTCATGGAGTCGCCGCTCACTCGGTCGTCAAGCTAATCCCAGTATAGAAATATTGTTAAAAGTAAAAGAGTGCTTAAGAGACTGTCTTAAGACTTTGTTGTGATGATGCAAATGATGATGATGATGGTGATTTGTTTTCAGACTTTTCATAAAATAGTATGCATGAAATATTTTAAAATGATTTTTGCTAGGCATAAATTCCTAAGTGTGATAAAATTTTGAACAATTCCTTAGAATTTATACCATGGTTGCAATATTGAATTTGAACATAATGTCATGAAATAGAATAAGTGTTCGTTTGTTTGTAAAGCATAATTGTGTAACATAATGATTTAAGTCATATGGTTTTTATGATTTGAAATAAATGGGAAAATAAAATTAAAACAATGGTTTGCGCTAGGCATAGAATATTTAGGTATAGACTTATACCATCATCGCGAAATCCGAAGAAGAAAATAATAGTTTTATTGCATGGTTGATTTTTAATTTTTGAAAATAAACAGAAAATATGAAGATGAGGACTTGCGCTAGGCATAAAATTCCAATTTTGGTTTTGGAACTATACCATCGTCGCGAAAGTCAAAAGTTATATATAAATGTAACTTTATTGCATGTTTTTGAAAATGATTTTGATTTTTTTGGTAATGCATGTAGTTGTCTTTATACTAAACAATTGTTCTCAGAGAAGAAAATGAAATTATTCCAGACAATTTGCAAAAATATTTCAAAGTATCTTAAAGACAAAAGTTAGATTTATAAGGAATCCCATGTGCGTATGTGAGTTCATTTCCGATCTTGATTTATCATAATGATACACAAAATCTCTCAAATACAAATGTGTGTGCGATTGTATTGTTCATTTACCAATTTTGAGCAAGATACTTTGATACAAGTGATTTGAATTAACCAAATAAGTGTTCATTAACCATGATTTAGATGCATATAACCATACCGAGACTACTATGTAAGTCGGGTTATCAAGAGCTAGCTGATCCATAAGCAGACATAGGTCTGTACAAAAGAAGGTCGCTAATGTGACAGACATATCACCACGCTAGGAGTTACCCAAGGCCAAGCGGGTTGGGCACAAACCACCTGTTATGGGGCTTACCTCACAGTTTTCGAATAATTGAGAATTCCAGGGATTCAAGCTCATCAACCCTTCTTTTCTTTTCAAGGGGTAGGGAAAGGGATTTTATTGCTTTTGCTTTTGCTCATTTTGCTTTCTTTGCTCTCTTTTTTTTTTTTTTGTATCTTTTGCTTTGATATTTGAGATAATGCTGAAATAACCCTTTTTCTTTTCTCTTTTTCTTGAACTTTTCTTTTCTTCCTATTCTAGGGATACTTGCTCGGATTAGTCTGTAGAGCAAGGGATTTTTATTCGGGTAGGGGTGAGCTTGTCCTTTTGTCAATTCTCAAAGATTCTAGACCATGTGCATGATAGGATAGCAGGGGAAACTTTTCGCTCAAGAAACCACTTCTACTATGTAGCATAGCATGGACATTACAAATATAATCATTTTATTGTGAAAAGATATGCTTGGTTTAAGTAAATAACAAGATCAATTCTCTGTGCTCAAACTTTATTTAATTGAATTTTGTGGACTTTGATATAAGAGAGATTAGTAATCATGCCAAATAAATCAAGATATTTATTCATGTGAATGTGAAAGGTGCGGGATTCCAAATAAATGCTAATTTATCCAAAATAACTGGAAATATAACTGCAATATGTCACAATTTGAGAAGTACAAAAATAAAAGATGTTTTTGAAGATTTTGATGATTTTGAATGTTTTTGGTGTTTTTTAGATTTTTAAGTTTATAAATTGAAAGAAATACAAGATAGTGGTTTTTTGAAATATTTTAAACAAATATATACAATGATGAAATGACCAATTTTTATGCATAGTAACGTTTAAGATGCAAAATGTTCATGGGTTCTTTAAGTTCTTTACCATCTAAGGTAGATAATTTGTATGCTCCCGATTCAAATTTAGCAGTGATAATATATGGTCCAAGCAGTTGGGCTCAAATTTACCTTTAAGGTCTTTAGTTGCATTAGTATTTTTTTGATTTTCTTTTAAAACAAGATCGCCGACCTCAAAGGATCGATGACGAACTTTCTTAGCATATGATCTTTTAAGCTTGTTTTGGTAGGCACGAAGATGCTCCAAAGCATTGATGCGCTTTTCATCTAGGAGTTCCAGCTGACTGAGTCTGCCAGCTCGATATTCATCTCCTACTTCGGTATCTTGAAGTAGTAGAGCCAAAGAAGGAACTTCTAATTCAAAGGGAAAAATGGCTTCAGCGCCATAAACCAAAACAAAAGGTGAAGTACCAGTGGGAGTACGAACGCTAGTGCGATATGCCCACAAAGCTGGATATAATTGAATGTGCCAGTCGCGGCCAGATTTATTGACCAATTTTTTGAGAATTTTGATTAAGGTTTTGTTAGAAGCTTCTGCTTGGCCATTACCCTGAGGATAATAGGGAGTGGACCAACGATGTTGAATCTTATATTTTTGACATAGTTTCTTAACATCTTTATTTTTGAAACAAGTTCCATTGTCTGAGATGAGATTTGCAGGAATTCCGAACCTACAAATGATTTGATTAAAAATAAATTTAGAGACTTGTGTTCCAGTGCAGGAAGCTAAAGGCATAGCTTCAACCCACTTCATGAAATACTCAGTGGCGGTTATGATGAATTTGTGTCCATCAGATGACACAGGATTAATTTTGCCAATAATGTCTAAGCCCCATTTTGAAAAGGGCCAAGGAGATGAAATAGCCTACAGTTCTTGTGCAGGGGGCATGGACAAGGTCAGCATGTTTTTGGCACTTGTCGCAATGGCGCACATAATCATGTGCATCATTCTCCATGGTAGGCCAAAAGTATCCTATCCTAAGGAGCTTTTTAGCAATGACACTACCACTGAAGTGTCCTCCACAAGATCCATCGTGGGCTTCACTCAAAGCTGATCTGGATTCTTCTAAATTCAAACATCTCAATAGGATACCTTCAAAAGATCTCCTATATAAAGTATTGCCAATTATTACAAATCGACTTGCTCGTCTACGTAATAACCGACGCTGGTTTCTATTAAAACTGGCAGGGAAAGTCCCATTGTGAAGAAAATCAAATATATCCATATACCAAGGTTCAGGAGTAGTTTCATTGATTAGAAACACATCCAAAGGTTCTAAGCATGACTTATTTGAAGTGGGTTCCTGGAGTCGATGAATAATGATGGTGGCATATTCGTCATCTAACTCCAAGGGCAGAAGAGATGCAGTTGCGGCCATAGCGTCAGCCGCACGGTTGCTAGTTCGAGGAATAGCTTCCAAGGTAACTTGATCAAATAGAGATATTAATTGTAAAACATATGCTTTATATGGATGCAATTTATCATCTCTAGTCTGATAAACTTCATTAATTTGGTTTATAACAAGTTGAGAATCACCAAAAACTAGCAGATGTTTAATTTTTAGTGCCAAGGCAGCTCGTAATCCAAGGATTAGAGCTTCATATTCAACAGTATTATTGGTGCAAGCAAATGTTAATTTAAAGGACAAAGGTATAATGTGTTTTTGTGGAGATATTAAAATAATACCTGCACCAGCCCCACTCATGCATCGGGCTCCATCAAAGTATAAGGACCATTGTTCAACATGGTCTGCCTCTAATTGAAGGCATTCATCAGGAAACTCAATGATGAGGGGATGGGTAGACTCTAAGGGTGCAGCAGCTAATTGATCTGCTATGATTTGACCCTTAACAGACTTTTGTCCTATAAACGTGAGTTCAAACTCGCTCAAAGCAAGAACCCACTTAGCTGTGCGACCCGATAAATAAGGTCGACTCATGAGATACCGCAAGGGATCATATTTAGCAATGACATAAGTTTTTGACTGAGCATATAATGGCATAATTTTTGCGTAGAAAATATGATTGCTAGACATAGTTTTTCTAATGTTGTGTAGCGGGTTTCATAACTAATTAAATTTTGGCTAATATAATAATTAGCACGTTCTCTTTTCTCATCATCAAGTTGAGCTAACATAGCTCCTAAAGCAAAATCTGAAGCTGAAATATACAGGATAAATGGGCGATCAGGTCTAGGCGGTGAAAGCACAGGTGGGTTAAGGAGGTATTGTTTGAGAAGTTCAAAAGCTTCCTTACATTCGTCGTCCCAATTAAAAGGGACATCCTTCTTAAGGAGCTTAAGAAAGGGACCGGTTTTGTCCGCCAACTTATCGATGAAGCGACGGATAGCTTGAAGCTTACCTTGTAAACTTCGTAACTCAGATATATTGGTAGGTGCGGGCATATCAGTGATAGCCGCAATCTTGAGAGGGTCAATTTCAATGCCACGTAAAGAAACTATAACCCCTAATAGTTTACCGGACTTAACTCCGAATATGCATTTAGCAGGATTTAGTCGGATAAGATATTCCCTTAACCGATCAAACACTGTCCTTAAATCATTTAAGTGATCATCTTCTTTGATGGAACGAGCTATGATATCATCTACGTAATCATGTAGGATATCATGCATCATGTCATGAAAAATATAAGTCATAGCTCGTTGATAGGTTGCACCTGCGTTCTTTAGGCCAAATGGCATCACTTTCCAACAAAAGGTTCCCCAAGGGGTAATAAAGGTTGTTTTAGCCTGATCTTCAGGAGCTATCCTGATCTGATTATAACCAAAAAATCCATCCATTAGGGACATCATTCCACTCCAGCAATAAAATCAATGATTTGATCCATGTTTGGAAGAGGAAAATCATCTTTAGGGCATGCAACGTTAATATCTCTAAAGTCTGTGCAAACCCTAACTTTGGTAGCTTCTTTCTTGGTGACTGGAACTACATTCGAGATCCATTCAGCATAATCAATAGCTTGTATAAAAACAACATTCAAGAGTTTTTCTAACTCCCCTTTGACTAGCAAGGCCACTTTGGGATGCATTTTTCTAAGTTTTTGTTTAACAGGTTTAGCATCCGGATGGACTACTAGGTGATGCATGACTACAGAAGGGTCTAAACCTGGCATATCTTCATATGTCCAAGCGAAGACATCTTCATATTCTTTAAGGAATGCAATGTATTGCTCTTGTTTTTCTTGACTTAATTCTGATCCAATATTGATTATGTGGGGATTATCCTCGGTTCCAATGTTAACTTTAATGACGTTTTCTACTTCCATGTGTAGATCTCTTTCAAAATTAGGTGGGGCGGGTGAAACGCCCAATTCTTGTAATTCTTTTAAGGTTAACTTGGATAATTCATCTTGAGGAGTCGTGGCCTCAAGCTGGGCTATAGTAGGTATAGAACCATCAAAATAAAAACCATTGTGTAACATCTCTTCAACGGAGACATCATGGAAAATATCTCCTTCCAACTCATCATCGGATTCAACAATCATTTCAGGATAAGCTATGGATAGCATATTGCATGTAAATGGCTGATTTTTTAGAGGCAAATCATCACGCCCATCCAAATAATCTTGATAACATATGAGTTGATCATCATCTTCAAAAGGGAAGGGTTGACCCTTACTAGGAAATAGGCCCACACCACATCGGGCGGGCCATGGTTCTACCTCAAAGGGTTCTTTCATACCATCTTGGAAAGGTCCCAAGCCTTTCCCTTTATATCCCATTTTAAGCATTATAGGTTTAGCTTTAATATACTCATTAGTAAAATAACATCGAGCATATCCCTCATGATGAGTTTTGATATTCCTAGGTATTCTTCCCCAGTCATATCCCTTATAAATGAAGGCACAACTCCCGACTTGGTAAGTACTTCCCATAGGTTGTGGGAGGCCCAAAGTACGAGGAGATGGCGGCAAATTACTTAAGATAATGGAATTTTGCATAGAAGCATTTGTTTTTTCTGATATAAGAATGTTAGATAAATCAGGTAAGAGTTCATCAGAAAGAGCATAAGATGTAGAAGGATCATTCCCTATATCTTTAGATGTGGAAGGTATGATAGATGTAGATAATGTAGAGGTGTTAATAGATGGGTCTATAGGTTTTGAAATTATAGGGATAGAACATGAAGGATTGGTTGTGGATTTAAGATCTTTTTGAGGTTCTAGTGTGGTTTGTTTAGAAGATTGTTTAGATGAAAAATAAGAATTAGGATGTGTGGATGACAGAGCAGGGCAAAATTGGACTCCAACAAGGTTCTGCCAAAGCACACATATCAAAGGGTCTAGGATCACCATGGATAGTGACCAACTGATTTTTAAATTTGAATTTAACACATTGGTGTAAAGTTGATGGGACAGCCCGCATTGCATTGATCCAAGGATGACCCAAGAGTATATTGTATGATGCGGGGCAATGTACAATAAACACGGTCATATCTAAGGTTCTCGGACCAACTTGCAATGGGATGGTGATAACTCCACATGTTTCTTGTGTTTCGTCATTGAAAGCTTTTATGATCATGTCAGTTTTCTTCATTTCATCACTTCTAAACCCAAATCTTTGGTAGAAGTCAAAAGTGCAAATATTTAGAGATGAACCATTATCAATCAAAACCCTTTTGACTGCTACATCTCCTATTAGGGCAGTAATATATAAGGGGTTATCCTTATGTAAACTATGTTGCGGGATATCTTTATCTCGAAAGTCAATACAATCAACTTCTCTAGTGATGATAGTATTGGTCATGGCTTCAGGTTGAATGTTTTGTGGTACCATCATTTGGCTTAATGTGAGCATCAATTCATCTCTATGGGTAGGAGAAGATCTTAATAGGTCCAAAAGGGAAATTATGGCTATAGTATTGGATAATTGCTCATTAATATTATAAGGAGGTTTAGATTGAACATTAGGAGCATGATTCCCTTTATTGGGATTTTTCAAAACAAATGGGGTTGATCCATCATTCTGATTTGGTTCTTGTTGAAAATTTTGAGCTTGTTGTCTGGTAACGACTCCGATGGTACCTACAATGTTATATTGAGGATGTTGAATAGGTCTTGGTCTAGCATTTATAGCTTGTTCATTAGAAAGGAACTGATTAGAAGAGGGTCGAGTAGTAACTCTTCTAGGAAATGGTTCTTCTGGAACCATAGAATCTGTGATAGGTTGAATAGGATCTGATTCATCTTCAGAACTATTCGATTGATTTGAAGTGATTTCCATGTCACTTTCAGTATCCGATTCTACATCACTGAGATCCGGTGTTTGAATATTATGGAGGGGCCTGGTCGTGACCATGGATAAAGTTGTGTCAAATTTTTGTAAATCATGATTAGGTAAATGTCCGCTAATAGTTCCTACATATCGGGTAGGAGGAGGGACATTATGATGCTCAATTTGATTGGCCACCTCTTTACCATGTTTTGGTAAAGGATGTTGAAATATATCTAATGATTGATTAGCATTTTGATTTTGATTTTGGGGAATGTTCTTTTGAGCATTATTAGGAGCATTTTGTTTAGGTTGGAAGGCTTGCACCTCCATCTCATTATTATCAATCAGATCTTGTATTTTATGTTTTAACCTTTTACAAGAGTTGGTAGAATGTCCAGGCCCTCTATGGAAATCACAGTGTAAATCGGCTCTGTATCCGGGTATGGTTGGATCAGGTTCCCGGATAGCCGGTAATTGAATCAAACCTCTTTCGAGTAATTGGGGTAGAATAGTTGATAATGGTTGATTCAATCTAGTAAACTCTCGAGGAGGTTTATCAGGAGGTTTCAATATAAATTTTTTGTTGTCTTCGTTGTATTGATATTAGCAACATTTTTGCTATCAGTGACTCCGTCACCTACAACTTGTTTGTTTTTATATTGATTTCTGGATGTTTTCTCATCATCTTTCTTCCTAAGCTGGCCTCTCCTAATGAGAGCATCTTCTACTCTTCGAGCTAAGTCTATAGCCTGATCGAAGGTAGTTAAGGTAGCGGTTGATAACTCATAAGATATTTGTTCTTGCAAATTATTAATAAAAATGTCCAACATTTCCCTATAAGGTAGCACAAAGTGCGGTTTTCCTATCAACTGCCTCCATCTAGCTAAGAAATCAGCAAAACATTCATCTTTGTCTTGTTTTAAGTTGTACAAATCTTTAATGGTTACATGCCTTTCGATATAGGCACTAAATTGATGCACAAAAGATTCAGCGGTCTCTTCAAAATTTCTCAAAGAATGAGTGGGCAATTGATAGTACCACTCTAATGCCATTCCTCCTAAACTTTTTGGGAACATTTTTAGTAATAACAAGTCATCATGTGATATATCATGACATGCTATCCTAAACATGCGAAGATGCTCTATGGGATCTTCAGTTCCTTTATATATAGGCAGGACGGGCATGGGAAAGTGTTTAGGGTATGGTTGTGCTACAACTATAGGATCTAGAGGTTGACTACACATCTCTCGATAATTGTACGAGGGATGGTAGGGATCCATCTGGTCCATGCGGGAAGCTAACTGTTTCACCATGGCTTCCAGATTACTGGTTTGCCCACCATATTGATTCGGTGGAGCATGAATATGGGATTGGTGAGCATATGATGGAGGGACATGAAGATTAGATGCTATATTGCTATTGTGTAAATTGTTGGTAGGAAGGGTGTTATGAAGAAGTTTTGAAGTTGTATTATGTTGTATCCCAGATTGTTGAAAATTGGTGTTTGGCTTGTTTTTAGGTTTTTGTCGATTTGAAGCATATTGATCAATAGTTTGGCGAAATAAAGCAGTGAATGAAGGTCTCTTTTGTGTGGGCATGATTTTAGGCTCAATAACAGGTTCCTTAGGAGGTTGGGTAACCTGTTGTTTTTGCATGTTCTGAATTATAGCGGCCATATCCATATTGGATGGTCCAACTTTATCACTTTCTTGATCAACGAAAGACAAGGGATTAGTGTGTATGTCAAACATATGTTCCATGGCTGCTTGAGTGTCACTAATTTGTCCCCTATCAATACGAACTGCCATATTAAGAGCACCAATATTATTATTGAAGAATTTCCAAAAATGATCTATGTTATCAAAAGTAACAGTTCCATCTGGAGCCATTCTAGGGGATGAGGATCCTTCCTCTCTAACATTTTCTTGTTGTTCATTTTCTTCAACCAAGTCATCTTACGGCTGTTCTAGAGTTTCTTCTTCTGGAATTGGATCCTCAGGAAGGGCATTTAATTTTTTGTTTTTCTTGCCTAACCAATCTTCTTCTTCTTCTTCTTCAGTTTGTTTACCATTCCTAAGTTTAGTCATTGTGCTTAAACTTAGATTTCAGCAAAAATATATATATATATATATATATATATATATATATATATGCAACAAGCTTAAGAGGTATATATTTTAATTATATACCTACTATAGTATTTAAAATAAAATGTTTTGATTTTTGTTATGTTTTTTGGTTTTTCTTGTTTTTTTATAACAATATTATAAAGATAACAAACAACACACAAAATGCAAGAAATAATAATAATGAAAGCAATGATCTAGTTTTCTATAAACAATTTATAAATATCATTAATGGGCTCGAGTTCTTCAGGAGTCATGAAATGTTCTTCTTCAAATTGAAAATTTTCTTTCAAGAATTTGACAAAAAGTGCTATAGTGATATTATCTGTTTCAGATTCTGTTTTGTAGAAGTAAAGCTCGTGGCAATACTCTCGATATAACACAGCTCTAGGAACTCTCCTCCATATTTCCCTATCCGTAAGAACGACCTCTTGATCTTCTACACGACCTAGGAATTGGTGTATAG